>OZ012737.1:711027629-716172629 GCA_963859935.3 Lathyrus sativus
GGAAATTACCTCTTGATTAATACCATGTTTTTCACAAAATTCCTCAAATATCTTGGATGTGTATTCTCTACCTCTATCTGTTTGCAGAATCTTGATCTTTTTTTCACTCTGGTTTTCGACAAGCATCTTGAATCTCTTAAATATTTCAAATACTTCATCCTTTCACTTGATCACATAGATCCAAAACAATTGATTATACTCATCGACAAATGAGACAAAACACATGTTTCCACAAACGGTATGATCCTCGAACGGGACACATACATCTGAATGTACTACTTCTAGTATGCAAGAGGGCCTCATTGACATAGTCGAAATAAAAGACTTTATGAATTGCTTCCCTATTAAAAAACCTTGACATAGTTTATCGGGTATCTCAAGACTTGGTATATTAGTTACCATATCTTATGTAATCAGTTAATTGAGTGACATAAAATTGAGATGGCTGAATCTTAAATTCCATAACAAACTATTCTTATGGTCGACGATTATTGTTAGACATTGAACCTCAGTCAAATTGATCATGGTCTTAAATGTCTTATTCTTTGACATAGAAGATTTTAAGACCAAATTATTTTGAGTGTCAAATAGTTTCAAGACTCCATCTTTTGTAACCACTGAGAAACATTTTTCGACCAGTTGCCCAACACTTAACAGATTGCACTTCATTCTAGGTACATATAGTACATAGTGCATGATGCACTTTTAGTGAGGAGAGAGAGAGAGAGAGAGAGAGAGAGAGAGAGAGAGAGAGAGAGAGAGAGAGAGAGAGAGAGAGAGAGAGAGAGAGAGAAGAATAAGGATTATTATTATTGAATGTGATTGTTAAAATTGAATTATAAATAAACGTATATATTCAACTATGTTACTTGTATACTAAGTAACTAATATTACAAACCATAACCCTAATTAATTCGGATTTGGGATACAACTTGGATTATATCACAACAAATAAGACTAGTTGAGATTTTGGTTTGCATGGATTTAATTCATGTGTCAATTTATATGAAGATAGGTTTCATGTTTCACTTACTAGTACTTTACTTATTAATATCCAACACACTTTCTAAAATAATGATTATTTGTTTGGGGTGTCCATGAGTTAGAAATTTTACCCCATATCCCTACAATTATACTCATACCTCTACATTAACATTTTTTGGACCAAAATATCCTCGTATAAAAATTTATAATTTTTTTCATTTGTTCACCGGAAGACTTTTTGCAAGTCTTCTGATTCATATTTTTTTCTTTTGTTCACCGGAAGACTTTTTGTAAGTCTTCCGGTTCACATTTTTTTTGTTCACCGGAAGACTTTTTGGAAGTCTTCCGTTTCATGTTTTTTTTTAATTTTTAATATTGTCAATTATAATTTTTTTATTTACTATCCTATCATATAATTTATTAAAAATTAAAATTAACATTTATATAATATTGTCAAATATTATAATATTTTTAATCATCTTAACGTTGGTTTTTTTAATTCTATTCATGAATTCAAATCAAAAGTAGAATATATAATATACAATTATAGTTCTTAGTCATTTAATTTTATTTAATCTAATATCAAAGAATTATTTTAAGTTTCTGGATTCAAACATTGACCTAAACATATATTAATCATAAATTATCAGTATTTGAAAACTATATATTTAAGGGAAAAAAATATGAATTCATTGAACAAGCAAAAAATGATTTGATGTCCAATAATAAAAATTTTAATATAAAATAAATGATGGAGGAAAAAAACAAACACATAATATCAATAATTTATTTTAAAATTTAATAGTTCAGATTCATTCTTATTTTATTACATAAAAATAACTATTATATATATATATATATATATATATATATATATATATATATATATATATATATATATATATATATATATATATATATATATATATATATATATATATATATATATATATATATATATATATATATATATATATATATATATTAATAATTACAATAATAAAAAACTTAATAATATTGATAATAATAATAATATAGTCCCAACAAGCAAATAATGAAAAAGGTTATGATCTATTTGTTTTTTCCTCACTTGTCTCAACTATTTTATTAATAATACTTTTATTCTAATTTAAATTATCAGTATATAAAAACTATATATTTAAGGCAAAAATCTGAATTTATTGAGCAAGAAAAAAATGAATTGATGTTCAATAATGAATTTTTAATATAAAATAAAAGATGAATGGGAAAAAGAAAAATGACACATAATGTCAATAATTTATTTTAAAATTTAAAAATTAAAAAAAAATGAACCGGAAGACTTCCAAAAAGTCTTCCGGTAAACAAACTAAAAAAATATGAACCGGAAGACTTACAAAAAGTCTTCCGGTGAATAAACAAAAAAAAAGTGAACCGGAAGACTTCCAAAAAGTCTTCCGGTGAACAAACAAAAAAAATGTGAATCGGAAGACTTCCAAAAAGTCTTCCGGTGAACAAAAGAAAAAAATATAAACCGGAAGACTTGCAAAAAGTCTTCCGGTGAACAAATGAAAAAAGTTATAAATTTTTATACGAAGGTATTTTGGTCCAAAAAATTTTATGTAGGGATATGGGTATAATTGTAGGGGTATGGGGTAAAATTTCCCCATGAGTTCGGTCAATCTATAAGATTCGGTTAAACCTATTAAAAAAAAGTCTAAAAAGGTGAGCTGAGTTGGGTAATGGAGTGGATATGGATTTAAAAAATGAAAAAAACTTTTAACAAATCGGATTTCGGGTGAAACCGGATCCAGATCCAAAAAAATCATTGACCCACCAATCAAATATTTATTATTATAATTCTAAATATTTTGATTAATATTAACTTAGATGTTGCAATTTTAGTCTATTAACCTTTACTATTTTAATGAACCATGACTTTGACTAATTTTAAATGTCTTTGTTTATTTTAATGCTAATACAAATTTATGTCATGCAACTTTAGTTTGTTGCTAGAATTTTATGATAATTTTTATAAATTCTCATTTATTATTTTATGATGCTAAAAGATATTAAAAATAAGTTATCTATTTTTTTTAAGAAGATAAAAATGTTGAGTAATTTTTATGAAAAAAACATGATGACTCATTATTTAGTCATTTAATATTAATAAAACAGAAAACTTATTTTCGCTGCCTACTACTCAACCCAACTCATTTTGAAAATTAGTGAATTTGTCTAAATCGATCCATTGATATGGCAATGTGGTTATTTCACTTCATCAAGTTGAAGTGTCCTATATGAATTGGATATTATATTTGACAAAATTCAATCCAAACCAACCCAAGTATACCCTTAATGTTTATTGATAATTGTTGTAAATGTGTCTTAAAATCTTTGTTGATGAAGAGAAAGAAAACATATTTTGGAGATTGCATTTACCGCAAAAATCGAAAGTTTTAGAAAGTCGGACGAAAAGTCGAAAAAAAAAGAAAGAAAAAAAATAGGACGGTGAATAGTGTCGTCCTCCGCACGGATGAATAGTGACGTCCGTATGGTGAATAGTATTGTCTGTACGGTGAATACTGTTTCGAGTTTTAGAGATTTTTTGATTCGGTTCATGGATCCATGTGATTTTTGGCTTTGTTTGTTGGGTATTTGCTATTATAAATATGTATCTCTTATATGTTTGGTGTGTGACAATTCATAGAGTTTACACCAACAAGGGAGAGCAAGGGTTTAAAGGTATAGCATAAGGTTTCAGCTATGCACAAAGAAAACCTTGGATTACACCTTGGGTTTGAGTGATTCATATATTGAGAGTTGGAGAGGTAAGGAAACACTTGGGTAGAAAATAGGGTTGCTCTTGGGCGCCTTCAGGGTTGTTCTTGAGAACCTGAAGGCGAAGGTTATTTTCTTGTAACTCATCTGTAATCTCTTGTAACAACTTTCTGAGTATAGTGAATTGGATAGATACTCTCTCCCCCAGAGTAGATCGTTTGATCGAGTTGGATAAACAAACCTTTTTTTTCTTACCTTATTCTGTTATATTATTTGTCTACGGATTATTATTGTCGTAGACCATTTATTTATGTTGTTATTGTTCTTTTCCTCACAAATTGATATTGAATCTTGTCGTAATTCACAACAAGATTCACAATAAATTGTGCAGTAAGCGTAGAGTAAAGGGATATTGTTGACAAGTGAACACCATGATTAGTAGATGACAGATCGATAATTTTTCAGTAACAACGACTTTGGATTATGGAAAATTAAGATTCAATCAATTTTAATTCAAGAGAAGCGTATTGATGCTTTAAAGAGTGAAACATTGATGTCTACAGGGCTTACATAAGTACAAAAGACCGAGATGGTGGATAAGGTCAGGAGTATTATTATCTTGTGCCTCGGGGATAAAGCTCTAAGAGAAGTCGCCAGGGAGCAAACTGCGGTTGCTGTGTGAGCAAAACTTGGATCGTTGTATATGACAAAGTTTTTGGCTCATAGGTTGTATCTAAAACAACAACTCTATTCATTCCGAATGGTGGAGAACAAATCCATAGTTGAGCAACTCATAGAATTTCACAAGATTATCGATGATCTTGAGAATATTGAAGTAAAGATTGATGATGATGACAATGCTTTTCTCCTGTTGAGTTCATTACCTAGATCCTTTGAGCACTTTAAGGATGCCCTTCTTTATTGTAAGGAAGGTACTATTACTTTAGATAAAGTCCAGACGACGGTGAAATCCAAATAATTTTAAAAGTCGAAAGATTTGATGATCGAAGATAGTGGTGAAGGCTTAAATGTGTCAAGAGGAGGAGGTGAGCATAAAGGGATGTCCAAATCAAAGAGGTCTGACAAGTCAAAGGTAAAATGTTTTAATTGTCATAAAATCGGTCACTTTAAAAGGGATTGTCCTGAAAGAAAGGTCAGTGAAGATTATGTTCAAGTTGTAGTTGCATCGGGTGAGGAAAGTTATGAGGATGTCAAAGCACTACTAGTATCGAGTTGGGAAACTGAAGATAGTTGGGTCATTGACTTAGGTTGCTCTTATCACATGTGTCCAAGAATAGAATACTTTGAAACTTTGAAGATGGTGCGAGGTGGAGTAGTTCGCCTTGGTAATAATAAGGCATGCAGGGTTTGTGGTATTGGTACGGTCAGATTTAAAATGTTTAATGATCGTGAACTTCTTATTCACAATGTGAGGTATGTTCTAGAACTCAAGCAAAATTTGTTATCTATAAGCATATTTGATGATCTAGGCTATTGTACTAGAGTTGAACTCGGAATGTTGAAGATTTTGCGTGATGAATTGATTATTGGTAAAGGGTCTAAAATATGTGGTCTATATATTTTAGAAGGTTCAAATGTTATTATTCATTGATCGTTAACTAGTGGAGGCTTTCATGACAAGGAAGAGCTATCGGATTTGAGTTTAAGGAGTTATGAATCCCTTGAGATTATTGTAAATGTGCCTTAAAACCTTTGTTGATGAAGAGAAAGAAAACATATTTTGGAGATTGCATTTACCGAAAAACTCAGAAGTTTTAGAAAGTCGGACGAAAAAAGAGAGAAAAAAATCAGGCGGTGTCCGTACGGATGAATAGTGGCGTTCGTACGGTGAATAGTGTTATTTGTATGATGAATAGTGTTTTTGAATTTTCGGGCTTTTTCGATTCGGTTCGTGGATCCATGTGATTTTGGGCTTTGTAGTATTTGCTATTATAAATATGTATCTCTTATATGTTTGGTGTGTGACAATCTTAAAGTTTACACCAACATGGGAGAGCAAGAGTTTAAATGTATAGCATATGAGTTCAACTATGCACAAAGAAAACCTTGAATTACACATTGGATTTGAGTGATTCATATATTGAGAGTTAGAGAGGTAGAAAAACACTTGGATAGAAAATAGGGTTGTTCTTGGGCGCCTTCAGGGTTGTTCTTGAGAACCTGAAGGCGAAAGTTGTTTTCTTGTAACTCATATGTAATCTCTTGTAACAACTTTCTGAGTATAGTAAATTGGAGAGCTGCTCTCTTCAGAATAGATCGTTTTGATCGAACTGGATAAACAAACCTTCGGTATTTTCTTACATTGTTCTATTATATTTATTATTATTGTTGTGTACCATTTATTTTAGTTGCTATCGTTTTTTGCCTCACAAATTAATATTAAATTTTATCGTAATTTATAACAAGATTCACAACAATAACTAATGTAGTTTTAATTTATTAAAATGTCATAGTCAATAATAGCTCTTTTAATTTTAAAAAAACTTGTGTACGGAATTCATTTTAATTTATAATTAAATTTTAACTTTTTATTTATACAATTTAATTAATATTATTTTTATAATTTTTATTGATTATACAACTTATTTATGTTTCATAACGTAATTGGTATCCACTTATAAGATTCTATATAAGTTATTTTTTAAAACAAAATTTTATGTTAAAATATAAATAAAATACTAATCAAGATAATAAATATTACTTTTTATTCTTTAAACAATTTTCTAATGTAATTAGTTGGCATTATTGTTTTTTTCTGTAATGATTTGGAGATGTGCTTTTTTTCTTTTCAAAATAATATGAGCTAATATTTCCAAAAGTGTCAAAATATACTTAACTCGTTAGTTTTAATACGATTATCTTGTTTTATGAAAAATTTGACAAGATTATCTAACAAAATGTTTTTGCCATCCTGTGTGACAAATTTTCTAAATACAAAACGTTTTGAATTGACAGGTAATTATGAGGGTGAATAATTTATAATGAGTCAAATATTCATTCAAACAAATGAGAAGGAAATCACATATTCATGTAAAATTTTAAAGTGATAAATATAGGAGTGTTCTCACTTATAAAGTGTTTAACATTTACTTTTCAAACAACATTGGACTTAGAACTCACACTTATTTTTCAACAAAATTCACACTCGTTTTTCAACAATCTCTCTTCAAATGAGAGTCCATTCACTATGCTCTCTCCCAATCATGATCTCTTTCATCCACATGTTTGTACTGCCGTTGACACACACTCTTAATCGTCATGGGAAATACAACGACACACGCCGCCTAAACCCAAACAAGTGAGAAAATACCACATATTCATCCAAAATATTAAGGTGATAGGTGTATAAGTCATCTCATTTATAAAGTGCTCAACCTTTATTTTTCAAAGCAATGCGGGACTTACAATTCACATTTTTTTCTCAATACAACTCACACTTGTTTCTCAACAATCATCTGGTCCCACTTTTAAAGAGAGTTGTTAGGAAAAAATTTCACTAAGAAGCATTTAACATTGCAGGACTTTCTTTTTTTAGAGCAACACATTTGTGAGAGACACACCACATACTCACCAAAAACTTTAAGGTGATAGATGTATGAGTTCTCCCACTTATAAATGTTCAAGTCTTCACATTTTTAGCCAATTTGAGACTATTACTCATACTACTCACACTTGTTATACTTAACACTCCCCCTCAAGTGTGAGTCTATCCACAATGCTTCCACAATTTTTCACCTTAAGCGGAAGCTCTTTTCACCCACATACACTTGTACTATCGTTGATACTCTTCAATGGGACACCTCCTAACCACCACATGTGGGGAGTACTTTCGATACAAGTGAGTCGGCCCTTCCTCGAACAAAAGGCTCTGATACCACTGTTAGGGGAGATTTTCACTAAGGAGAATTGAACATTGTGAGACTTTCTTTTTTTAGAGCAACACCTTTGTGAAGACACACCACATGCTCAACCAAAACCTTAAGGTGGTAGGTGTATGAGTTCTCCCACTTATAAATGCTCAAGTCTTCACATTTCTTGTCAATGTGAGAGTATTACTCAAACTACTTACATTTGTTATACTTAACAAGAGTTTGTAATATTTTCGTCCAAAAATTATAATTGAAAGGGTTTGTAATTTTTCTGTGCAAAAATTGTAGTTGAAAGGATTTGCAAATTTTCCATCCAAAAGTTGTAGTTAAAAGAATGTTTTCAACTTTTCCGTCAAAAAGTTGTATTTGAGAGAGAGTTTTCAATTTTTCCATATAAAATTTTAGTTGAGAGGGAGTTTACAATTTTTGTTCAAAAATTGCAGTTTGGAGGGTATGCAACTTTCTCCTAAAAATTGCAATTGTACAAGAGGCTTTATAATTTTGTCCTTGTAAAAGTTACAAGTTGAATAAGGTTTACAATTTTCTCCTTAGAAATTGCAATTATATGAGAGAATTTGTAATTTTGTTCTTGTAAAAATTACAAGTTGAATACTAAATTTGTGAGTTTTATTTTTGAAAAAAAAAACGGATGGGTCATCATGAGGGAGAATCATTCATGTTGGATCAAACACTAATCTAAAGGTCAAAGACTCACACAAACAAGTGAGAGAGACACCACATATTCATCAAAATCCTTAAGGTGAAAGGTGTATGGGTCCTCTCACTTATAAAATGCTCAATCTTCATTTTTCCAAGCAATGTGGACAACACGCTTATCCCGTCAGACAACAACAAATTTTCAGCTTGATCGCCACCATCTTAACTTGCTTGTTCTCAAGAACACCCATAACGTCGAAGAATCTCTCAATGTCATTCAGCCAATCTAGAAATTCCTCCACTCCCATCGTTCCACAGAATAATGAAATATCAACCTTTACTTGATACTAATGGTTATGTCGATTTCCAAAATCAACTATCTCTTCCTCGTCAGATTCTTCTTCTTCTGAACTCAAATTTTCAACAATAACAACATAATTGTTTCCACCTCGCGGAACCCTAGTCGGTTCTCCTTTTTTGTCTCTTTGCTAGTTCCCATTGTTCGTCCGAGTTGTTAAAGTCATCATCTATTAAGTCAAAGCAGGTAGGGTCATGGTAAAAGTTGTGGTAATCCCCTCAAGGTCTACTCTAGTCAAACCATTGATCTCCTATGACTGATAAATCCACGAAAAGAAACAGGATAAAACATGCTCTGATGCCACCCGACGCATTCGGAATCACGAAGGATTAGCAAACGCTAAACCCTAGAACAAAACAAAATTTTGCAAGCAACAAACCTATCAGATAAAACTATAGAATCCACCAGAAAGAGAAAATTATTGAATTTAATTACGATAAAAGATAACTTTGACGACTACACCAAAAAAATGTTTAAATACTGAAAGAAACCCTAATTCTAAAAGTATTCAAAAATAGAAATAAAACAGAAATTTCTAAAATTGTGGAAATTATCAAAATGTTGTTTTCGGGCATGAAACACTGTCGGATGGGCCAATTCCTTATTCGAAAAGATATAATAAAAGTCATTACGATCAGACGCCAAACTTGCAGAAATCCTTTTGAACCTTTTCGACGCGTGACTTCTTCTTCGATATGCGCACTCGACCTTCCTAAATTAAATATTTACTAATAACTTTAAGGTGATAGATAAAGTGTTCAACCTTCACATTTTCAAGCAATGTGTGACTTAAAACTCATATTTGTTTCTCAACATAAGATACACTTGTTTCTCAAACATGAAAATAAAATGTCTCCTTTATTGCATATGATTTAAATGAATTATAAAAAATTCATACAAATAGATTTTGAATTTGAACTCAAAATAAAAGGTTTTGGTTTTGAATCAAAAATAGAGTGTTCCATTTAATAATATCGATATTTGACCATTGAAATAAAATTTTAACAGAATTGTTCTGAGATGGAAAAATGTCATGTATTTCATTGAATCCTCATATGCTATATATAATTACAAGATTGAATGAAAATAGCTAATCATTCCAAAAATAGTTTCCTAATATTAAAGGACATTGATGTAATAGATACTAAATTGAATATATGTACAACTGGTACATAACTGAATATCTTCATGATGTTATTGGCAATTAACAGCAAGATATCAATTGTCTAAAAAAAAACCCTCAAGTTGGAGCATGCAGATTGTGGATGCCCAACTTGTTTAGAAAATAATCAAACTGCTGTTTTCCCAATGCTTTAGTAAATATATCAGCTAGTTGAATATTAGTGGACACATGGTGAGTTGAAATGTTGCCTTTGAGAATCTCATCACGTAAGAAGTGACAATCAACTTCGATGTGTTTTGTGCGCTCATGGAAGACTGGATTGACAACTATATGTAATGCTGATTGACTGTCACAATATATCTTCATGGGGCGAGATTGGGGGACACCGAGAGAGAGCAAAAGTGCTTTTAACCATTTGAGCTCACATGTAGTAGTAGCCATGGAACGATATTCCGCCTCAACCGAGGAACCTGAGACAACGTGTTGTTTCTTGGTTTTCCAAGAGATAGGAGATTTCCCAAGGAAAACAATTCATCTAGTGAGAGAGCGCCTAGTCAAAGGACATTCTGCCCAATCTGAGTCACACCAGGCATAAATTTGAAGATCACAATCAGCTTGGAGAAGAATACCTTGGCCAGGATTTCCCTTGAGATAACGGACGACACAGAGAGCTGCGTTCCAGTGCTCTTCTAAAGGTTTTTGCATAAATTGAGCCAACATATGAACATAGTAAGAAAGTTCTGGTCTAGTGATAGTTAAGTAGACCAAACAACCTACTAGTCTTCGATACCTATCCGGATTAGAAAGAGGAGTTCCACTGGCCAAGGGAAGATGATGATTATGATCTAAGGGAAAACTAATGGGTTTAGCTCCCAACAACCCAACTTCGGCGATGATATCAAGTGTATATTTCCTTTGACACAAGAAAATCCCATTGGAGTTGCGAGCCACCTCAAGGCCAAGAAAATATTTGAAAGGGTCGAGATCTTTCATATGAAAGCATGTGTTCAAGTAGGATTTGAAGGACTCAATTGATTTGTTGTTGTTTCTAGAAATGATAAGATCATCCACAGAGACTAACACATACAGCTCTACATAGTCACGATGTAGAGTAAAGAGAGAATAGTCAGAGTAGCACTGTATAAAGCCATACCGTAGCAGAGCATTTTTGAGTTTGGTAAACCAACATCGAGGTGTCTGTTTCAATCCATATAAAGATTTGTGCAAGCGACATACTTGATTTAGTGTAGTGGTCTTGAAACCGGGAGGTAATTTCATATATACTTCTTTATCAAGTTCGCCGTGTAAAAAAGAATTGTGAACATCCATTTGGTGAAGTTCCCAGCGCTTGGCAGCCGCAACAACGAGAAATGTTCTTGCAGTTACCATTTTCACCACTGGTGCAAAGGTTTCATGATAATCCAGCCCCTCAACTTGGTTGTTCCCCATAATAACAAGTCTTTCCTTGTAACGCTCAATAGTTCCATCTGAATGATATTTAATTCGATACACCCATTTTCTACCAATAGCCTTTTTGTTTGGAGGAAGCGTTACTACTGTCTAAGTGCCATTATTTTCAAGAGCTTCAATTTCCAGCTTCATGGCATCTCGCCATTGAATATTTTTGACGGCTTCAGCAAAGTTTTAAGGTTATGTAGCTGCAGAAACAACGGCTAAAAATTTCTTGTGCCGTGGTGAAAAGTTAGCATAATTTACATACTTGGCTAAAGGATAAGGTGTACCTGAAGGACGTGACGAAGCAGTAGAACAATTTGAGGGGATTATCTTAGTGATGGTATTGGTCACAAAGTCTTGCAGCTTGATAAAAGGAAATTTGATACGATGACCACGTCCTAAATTTTCGACAGTGTCTGCAGCCTGTGGTTCCTCACTGGTTTCAACAAATAATTACATATTATAGGCGTCAAATGAAGAAGATCCAGCAGGAGATTCAATTGAAACAGGTGGCGTGACACTTGACACATCTTTATCAAGTAATGTTGCAGTTTCAATTGCTGGAGTTCAAGGGACAATAGGTATAGTAGGAACAAGCTGGAAAGAATCGTCTTTAATAGCATTACTGAAAGATGCACCAGACAAGATGTGATCATTTTCAGATGGAATTTCGGCAGCAAAAGGAAATTCATTTTCACAGAACACAACATCTCTTGAGTTAAAGAAAACACCCAGCTCTAAATCATACGTACGCCATCCCTTGGTGCCATATGGATAGCCCACAAATACACATTTTCTACTTCGAGCAGCAAATTTATCACCCTTATGATGTTGATTATGCGTATAAGCTAGGAAACCAATGACACGGAGGTGCTCAAGAGAGGGATGTTTATCATACAAGAGTTCAAATGGAGTCTTACCATCCAAGTTCCTTGTAGGAGTGCGATTGATCAAATAACATGCAGCAAGAGCACATTCACCCCAAAATTGAATTGGAAATTGAGCTTGAAAGCGCAAGGCACGCGCAACATTAAGAATGTGCCTATGCTTCCGCTCCACTCTTCCATTTTGTTGTGGTGTCCCAACACATGAAGTTTCGTGAATTATACCATTGTCACGAAAATATGTTTTCATGCAGGTAAATTCGGTCCCATTATCACTACGAACAATCTTTACTTGTTTATGGAATTGTCGCTCAACCATTGCAAAGAATTGACAAAGATATCTAGAGACTTTTGTTTTCTCAACAATGAGATAAATCCACACCGCTCTCGAGTAGTCATCAACAATGGTTAAAAAATATCTAGCGCCACAAAATGTTGGGTTGCGATAAGGTCCCCATAAATCACAATGGATTAAATGAAATGCAGAATTTGTTTTATTTTCACTATTTGGAAAAGTATCTCGAGACTGTTTTTCTCTAAGACATATTTCACATGATTGGGTACATAGATAATTGTTCCTACTAGAACTAACATTCGAAAACATTTGCAGAGCCTTCAAAGATGCGTGTCCTAGTCTGCGATGTAACAGGTCCAAAGGAATTTCCTTATTTGTTTTTACTGCAGCTGCTTTGACCATGACCATCTCTTTAAGATAATATAACCCCTCTCTTTGTTCACTCGCTCCAATCAGCGTCCTCAAAGTGGGGTCCTGAATAAGACAAAACTTATCAGTAAATTTAACAGTGTAGTTAGAATCTTTTAGCAGTTGCGATACTGAGATAAGATTGCAGTTTAGACTAGGCACATATAAGACATTAGTTAATCTTATTCTTTCATTGAGCATCACAATTCCTTCCTTTGTCGCCATTGTCTCTTCACCGTTGGTAGTCCAACAGAGCACTCAAGAATATTGTGCACATTGGTTAAGCATTCCAGTTGACCGGTCATATGATTTGATGCACCTGTATTAATAATCCATGGCAAAAAGGAACACTTACCACTTAGCTTCTCGGTTGCACCTAGCTTTACATTGTTCATAAGGCAGACCAATGCTTGCCATTGATCACCAGTAATATTTCCTGGATTACAAATATCAGAACTTGATGTTTCAAAAGAAACCTCTTCTTTAGATGATTTTGCTTGTGCTATATGAGCCTTAATAGCTCCTCCACGTTTTTTGTTGTTAGAAGCAGCATTATATTGTTCTGGTTTCCCACGCCCGGTTCTCTTCAACTGTCCGTGTTGTCGATCTCCCCACCAATCAGGATATCCTATTACCTAAAAACAACCATCTGAATCATGGCCCATTCGATTGCAATGACTGCACATTCCTCCTTTTTCTTTACGTTTGAAGTTGGATTGCACTGCAAACGCCATGACCTCACCACGATCTTCTGCCGTACGGGTCACTGTACGCAACCGTTCCTCTTGAATCAATGTCGCATAAACTTTGTTCAATGTAGGCAGAGGATCCTGAGCGAGAAGATTTAACCGTACTGTTCCATAGAGAGCGTCATCTAATCCCATGAGGAATTGATGGATTTTCTCTTCTTCACGTTTCTTTTGCAACACAGAGCTGAGATTGCACTTGCAACACCCACACTTGCATGTCAAGATCTGATCGTAATTCGCCAATTCTTCCCACAGCTTCTTCAGTTTCCCATAGTATGTCACTATGGTCAGTCATTTTTGTTTGCATTCAACGAGCTCTGCTTTGAGCTGTTGAATACGTGGTCCATTAACAATGGAAAACCGCTCCTTAATGTCGTCCCAAAGATCCATGGCTACCTCCATATGTGACATAGTAGATCGCAATGAAGGTTCAATTGTGTTCATGATCCAAGAGACCAACAAGGAGTTGTTAGTCCACCAATCTTCAAGATCTGAAGATTCCTCATCAGGTTTGCTGATTGATCCATCAACAAAACCAAATTTCTTTCTTGCTCGAAGTGTCGTTCTAAGTGAACGAGCCCATTCGTCATAGTTTTCTCCCTTTTATTGAACCTGTGTTATCAAACTCCCAGGATTATCATTGGAAGTGATATCATAGGGAGAGATGGTTTTTCGGATGACTACTCCATAGCCATTGTTGACTGACTTGGAAGATTCCTTCACAGGAGAACTTTCACCTTCACTGTCAGACATGATTTAGATGTTTTATTCTATATGTGTAACCTGCTCTGATACCATAACAGAATTGTTCTGAGATGGAAAAATGTCATGTATTTCATTGAATCCTCATATGCTATATATAATTACAAGATTGAATGGAAATAGCTAATCATTCCAAAAATAGTTTCCTAATATTAAAGGACATTGATGCTATAGATACTAAATTGAATATATGTACAACGGGTAAATAACTGAATATCTTCATGATGTTATTGGCAATTAACAGCAAGATATCAATTGTCTAAAAAATTTAGACACAATTTTTAAAAAATAATTACAAGTATGAGTACTGTGGGGAAGACACACACTTGAGAGGGGTGTTGAAAAAGAATTATAAATGTGAGTAGTGTGGGAAAGTCCCACATTGATTAGCAATGTGGTATCTCTCTCACAAAAGTGTATTGTATTTAAAAAAAATATATATTTTTATTTTATAACAAATCAGTAAATATAAGATAAATTTTAAATTTATATAAGAATTTATAGAATAATCTATATTTTATTAAATTGAGGTAGACCTCGTACTCTCAAAAGAATATAAATATGATAAGAATATTATATTGGAAATTCCAATGTCCTTACTTTTTAGTTTATGCCATTTTTGTTTAGTTTGTTATGTATTTTTGGTAGTATTATTTGGTAGAATTTAATACCACTACTAGTCTTCTCAAATTTCCTTCCTAACATATCGGTTTAAAGTTAGATCTCTTAAATATGCGACAATTCCAAGAAAATTAATAGACAATTTAGACGTAACCTTTACTAACTACTAAATTAATGAAGGAACAAAGAATGTGACATTTTAATTTCACCATATTCTTATTCACAATTATAGAATTCAACGACCTTTGCATGTTTTTCTCTCATCACTTTCTAAATCCAAGTTAATGTTTGATCCGAAAAATTGGTTTGAATCGTCAAAGTTTAGCCACAAGTGTGGTCTTGGACCTAATTACAATGATGTTTTTGTTTTACAATGTTTTTGTTTTATAATATATAGTAGTAGAAGTTTCGTTCATCGATGAGTAAATTAGTTTAACTATAACATGTTTTTAACATCTTTAAGAAACCTATCGATGATACCAAGAAACTAAATACATAGTTTTTGTAATTTTTCTTATAAAAACCATGTTCTTATATTAGTTTTGTTTCATAAACCAAAACAAACCAAAAAAACACAACATGCTATGTTTTGAGGTTTCATAATCTGTAATTTACAGATTATAATAAGCTATGGCTTATACAGCAGTTGGCATGGCTACATCTCCAACAGCATCTGTGACTAACGACATTACGAAAGCGAAGAGCGGTCTTCGCAGGTCGCGATCCAGCGTAGACATGTGTAAACGTTCCATTATGCATAGATCTTATTCTGATAACTATCTGTGTTGCTCATTCAACCGTATTCACGGTGCGTCAGTTCAACCGAAGCTTAAGGATAACGGATCATTGGGAACTGGAACTTCGCCGTTTAAGTTTTCAGGTTCTGTTCTCCCGAGTTCGCTTCGTTCGTTGTTATTTGACAAACAAATTGGTAAGGATATGAATAAAAGGGAGAAGGATATGGTAACTGAGGAAAACATGGTGGAGACTTGCACAGAAGAGAGAGTTGATAGAGCTAATTGGATAGGGAGGCTTCTGGAGATTAAGAAACATTGGAGAAACAGGTTGCCGAAAGAAAGCGTGGATATGGATATGATGCGCGATGATAATACAACGGGCGAGTTTGAGTGTGATGATGATGACGGTTGTATGGTTGATTATGATGATGAAGAAGAAGTGACGTATGATCGTGACTCGTTCTCGAAATTTCTTGTTCAAGTGCCATGGTTTGATACCAAACTTTACTCGCAGCTAGCTTTTCTGTGTAACATGGCTTATGAAATACCTCAAATCAAGGTAAGCACCGATGGTATTTATATTCCATATATGTGTGAATATAAAGAAAAACATGAATATAAAACTTTTATTTCGAATCAATTGCAGGCTCAGGAGTTGAGGAGACACTATAGCCTTCAGTTTGTTACATCTTCTTTAGAGAAGAAAGCTGCGGTGGCGAAACTAAAAGCGAAACTTAATCAGGACTTACCGCGTGTTCCTATTGATGACTCGGTAGTCTCTGGAGACACCTTAGAGAAAGGAAATGATAACGAACAGAAGCCTCAAATTCGGCTTGCTTATGACATTGCTGCGTCGGCCGCGTCCTATGTCCAACTGCGAGCTAAGAATCTCTTGACGCTTGCTGCTAAGTCGCAGCAAAGTGATGATAAAGATCCGAATAGAAGAGAGGATTCTGCAGAACACGAAGAAAAAGAAGGCATTTCGCGAGATTATAAATCGGAGGTTGCAGCTTATATAACCGCGTCAACCGTGACTTCTGTGGTTGCAGCGGGAGATAGGGAAAGGCACGAAGCAGCGAAGAATCTTCAGTCGCTTCATTCTTCACCTTGTGAATGGTTTGTTTGTGACGATTTCAGCAATTACACAAGATGCTTTGTAATTCAGGTAACTCCTTAGCTAAAATTTGGTATTTAGATCTACAATCAAGCTATATAATGACGAAACTCGACATAAAATTTTGTTTCATTTCGTGTTGCAGGGTTCAGACTCCTTAGCATCTTGGCAAGCAAATCTCTTCTTCGAGCCTACCAAATTCGAGGTATGAACCAAGAACAATTCATTGTTATGGTGCAAGATGAATTGAAACGGAAAAAAACAGACAATGGTACTCATAATATATTCTCTTACAGAACACAGATGTACTTGTTCATAGAGGAATATACGAAGCTGCAAAAGGAATATACGAGCAATTCATGCCGGAAATAATGGACCATTTGAAAAGACACGGGGATCGCGCAAAGCTTCAATTCACCGGCCATTCTCTCGGGGGAAGTCTCTCTCTTTTGGTTCATTTGATGCTATTGTCTAGAAAAGTTGTCAGTCCCTCAACTCTTAAACCAGTAGTGACTTTTGGCTCGCCGTTTGTATTCTGCGGAGGCCAAAAATTAATCGATGAACTAGGCGTGGACGAGAGCCAGATCCACTGTGTGATGATGCATAGAGATATTGTTCCAAGGGCCTTCTCTTGTAACTATCCTGATCATGTAGCTGTTGTCCTTAAGCGCTTAAACCGCAGTTTTCGATCACATCCGTGTCTAACGAAAAATGTAAGCGTCAAGCATCATTGTTCTATCGTTATAGTCGTGTTCATATACATCATTTAGCTAGTAAGTTCATGTTTTCATATTCTATCTTTTGATGTTTTTCAGAAGCTATTATACTCACCACTGGGAAAAGTATTCATTCTCCAACCGGACGAGAAGACATCGCCTCCGCATCCATTACTCCCTTCCGAAAGCGCGTTCTATGAGCTCGATAGTACTATATGCGGATACTCTTCAAGAGTTCTCAGCACATTTCTGAATCAACCACACCCTATTGAAACACTGAGTGATCCAACAGCATATGGATCAGAAGGCACAATTCTAAGAGATCATGACTCAAGCAACTACCTTAAAGCTGTCAATGGAATCTTGAAACAATATTCGAAGGCGCGTGTCCGCAGAATACGAAAGCAAAGGATTGATGAACTGTGGCCATTGATCACCTCACCATCTCCACATCTATGGAGCCATGAAAAGAACAACTTGATGACAAAGGAAATAACTTCAGGGGTCTAAAAAGGCTTCTATTTTTAAGTTTCTACATAATAACTAGATAAAATTAAATTATGAAAATAACTAACTAGTACAAAAAATCATTTTATTTTATGTACATTCTAAACATATACAATACTAAGTGTTTGTAGCAATAATGATCTTTGACTAACATTGTACAATATATAAAAGTCAATAATTTCAATAGAATAAAAAGTTCTACTGATTCATCAGGATTGATTTGCATAACATTCTACGATAATAATTAATAAGCATTGTGTTGGTATTCAAAACTAATTTAGTATACAGTATTGATAGAGAAACAAGAATCGCATAAGAATGAGAAGAAATTTTTTTGAGTATGCCATAGTAAGATACCATAATAAATATTACATAAATAGTCACAAAAATGTAATCAAACATAAATGAAAGTGTGTTTTTATGGATCGAATACAACTCGACAGAGATAGCTTTATGTTTAATCGTGAGTTAAAGATGTGTATGTTGTAGTCGAAATATGTTCATATATGCAGATATATAAGTTAGCTTAGTGTTTAAGTTAACTTAGGATTTAAGTTAATTTGTAGTCTATAAACGATGGTTGTTATTATTCACTTGTAACTTTTTGCTCTAATTGAAAAAGTGAATAAAAAACGATTTAACCAATTCTTGTTCTTCTCCTTCCCTCTTCTCTTTCTTTCGTAAAAATCTAAAAGGATTTCTTTAACAAGTACGAAAAACTTCTGCAACCAGTCCATGTGATCTACAAGACACAAGTTACACTTGTAAAAAAAAAAAAGCTCCGAGTCTCCATCCTCACCAAAGATTTTTTGCCTCTCGGCATGACTGGGAGCACTAATAATCACATGATATCAATTCGTTTCTTCTTTCACAAAGAAGGGGGTACTTCGCTAGAACCAAATCCTTCTTCATATCTAAGCCCCTGATACCAAACACACATATCTCCTTTCATGTTCACTTTCTCGAAGGATAGAGGACTTAGCTCAAAGTGGCAAGAAGAAAGAGTTCGGCAGAAATGAGCTCTAGACCAGTACTTCAGAAAATCGCTTTTACAACAACGAGTGCATCCCACCGGGCCAAAGACGAACAAAAGGCAAAGTGAGCCTCAAGAGTAACAGGTTTCACCAGCATGAAATGCTCAAATTACCCCAATCGATGGTAAAAGATTTAAACGAAGGTACCCGAGGAAAAGGAAGACTAATCCCTTATTCTGGACATCTTCCCGAGAGGTGTGGGCCACATAAAAGAGATTAAAAAAAATGGACTAAGGTGTTCCCGAGAGCAATCAAATGATTTGTTAGATGAACGAATCTCTTTTGTAGGGCAACAATGGATTCACCAGGCTGCATATGGAACATTTCATATTCTTGGCTTAAAGTATTAAGTCTTGATCTTTTTACTTCGGCTGTCCCTTTATGCGTTTCTACCAAGGTGTCCCAAATCTCCTTTGCCGATTTACACTGTGATATGCGGAAGAATTCGTCCATACTGAGAGCGCTTTGAAGTATGTTGATTGCTTTCTTCTCATTCAAAATTCTCTTCTTGTCATCTTCATCATATGAGGATTTTATCTTTGGAGTTCCAACACCATTTATCACACTTGTAGGAACATGTGGACCAGTCTCTACGGTTTCCCATATACCGTCTCCTTGAGCCTCAAGATGTGCTTTCATACGGATTTTCCAAAAATCGAAATATTCTCCAAAAAAGAGTGGTGGCTTGTTACTACTTCCACCATCTTTGAAAACCGGGTTGGTACTTGCGGAAGCCATACTGAATCGTTAGGAACAGGTTACCTTAACCTGCTCTGATGCCAATTGTAAGTTCAGAGTATGCCTAAGAGGGGGGTGAATTAGGCTTATAGAAACTTTTTCAGATTTTTGGTGTTCTTTAATTTTTCTTTGGTTATGTTCTTGGTGATGGATGCAGTAGAAAGCATAAAGAAAGTGGACACCAAGATTTATAGTGGTTCCCTTCACAATCCGAAGGTACTCCACTCCCCTTTCCACATGAAAGAGAGTTTTCACTATTGTTTTAGAAAGTACAACCTATCACACCATCAACCGGTGAGGCCTACAATCTAACAACAAAACAAACTAGTGTGCAAGAACAATCCTCTTGCAAAACACTAACCCTTGTGTCCAACAATCCTGGATCATAAGTCACAACAGACTATTCTGTAATTCTTTTTATAATTTGAGAGTACAATAGTAATATCAATACAAAGATTGATCTTCTCCTTTAATCAGAATTCACAACTTAATCTCAATACAAGTGTTCAAACAAATGGATGTGAAAGGTTATGCAAGTATGAACACTTTTTTGAATGTATTTGAAATTATTTGAAAAGTAGTGAATATGATTCAATGATTGTTTTTGAAAAATTGTTGGAGGTGTTTTTGATTTGAAATTATCAGAATTTATATGAGCCAAAACACCATTTCAAAAGGGTATAATTGAGTATGAGTTATCACATGGAAAGGTATAACATTCAAATAATTTTTGAACTTGAAAGGAAACAATTTTTCAGAAAACGTTCAGTGTTAATCGGTTAACCATATAGGTTAATCGGTTAACACTGTAACGTTGGCCCAAAGAATTTAAAATTTGAGGGCGTTAATCGATTAACCTATATGGTTAATCGGTTAACACTGTAAAAACTTTGAAAAATAATTAATTTAAAAGTGTTATACCAATTCCAAATGATTTTAAAACATATTAATGCATTATGATCAAATGATAAAATATTTTGAACACTTGTATATCAATTAAATTAGAGAATTTTGATATACCATAGCTTGTGTCCAAGTCTTGAAAGATGATCGAGCAAATGTACATGAAGCTTGAATGTTGATCACTTCCATGATACTTTGATCTTGATCTTTTGAAAGCTTTTGACTTTTTGCACAGATGAAATAATCTTGAGTATTGTCGTTGTTGTCATCAAAACCTTGAAACCTTGAGATGAAGCATGCTTCTTCACTCCAGGTACTTCACCACCTCCCTACGACATCCAAAGACGGAGGAATCCCTGGAGACTATTATTCAGGGGAAGGACAAATCTCTCTGAAACTATATAGAGAGATTCAATCGCGAGACTGTCCAGGTATCCACTACGAACGGTATGAAGAGATACCTAATCGAGTGAGGGTTGCAACCTTGCAGCGACTTTGCCAAGGCGGTGGGTATTGAGAGGCCTAACACGCTGGACGAGCTCCTCCACAAGGCTCAGTCCTACATCCAATACGAGGAGAAGGAGGCTGCCAACAACACCCGAGAGAAGACAGACCCTGCGACTCCCGAGAACACAGGGGGCCAGCAGGTTGTTTCACCGAGTACACGCTGCTCACCGCTCCTCGAGAACATATTTTGGTCGAGTGCATCAACTCGGAATTCCAAAGAGGTGGGGTCCGGTTTCCGAAGCCAACGCCTCCTAAACCCAACATCGACAAGTTCAAATACTGTTGACTCTAGAGGAGTCACGGAAGATTGCATCCACCTCAAGGATGCCATCGAAATCCTAATAAAGGAAGGGCACATGAAGCAGTACACTAGGAGGAACGAAGCTCCTCGACAAGAAGCCCGTGAGGCGAAGAGGATCAAGGAGGTAATGCCACCCTCTGACGATGCTGGCTTGCAGGTCGTTCTGTGTGTCTCCCGACCGGAGGACTTCTACCTACCCTATAAGGCCGACACACCTCTATCCGCCCGTAGCCCATAGGAGAGCTTCTCCGCCGCGATGGTCATATCCGACTGAGGGTTTAACAAACTCTCAGTGGGGTCGGTCAAGAAGAAGTTTGATGATCTAATCTACAAAAGCTTGAAGCAGAATTCTGCCCTCGACAGGTTCAAGGGAAACTTAAACTCGATCACCTTCTACCTCAAAGAGCTACTGGGTGGCGCCCCCAATTCCAGCATCCCCTTGTTGATCAGGGCCTAGATGGATAACTTCGATGTCCTCCGCATTCTCGTCGACCAGGGGAGCTCATTTGACATAATGTATGCTCGACTGTTCACCACTCTCCAACTCGACGAGAGCCATCTGACCTTGTATGTCGGCTCTGACTTGCAGGGCTTCAACGGCAC
Organism: Lathyrus sativus; assembly: GCA_963859935.3. Lineage (NCBI taxonomy): Eukaryota > Viridiplantae > Streptophyta > Magnoliopsida > Fabales > Fabaceae > Lathyrus > Lathyrus sativus. The sequence goes on from OZ012737.1 coordinate 711,049,736, forward strand.
CACCACGAGGCCGCGGGGAACATTAAGTTGCTCGTCACTTTCGGGTCTGAGGAGACTGTCAGACAAGTCAAGGTCTGCTTCTTGGTGATAGAGTTCCCCTCTCTATACCACTGCATTTTGGGAAGGTCAACCCTAGCTGAGTTGAGCGCAGTACCATCCACAGTTCACCTGAAGATGAAGTACTACAAGGCCAGGGGTCGAGTCGTCACCCTCTATAGAGACATTGAAGCTTCCAGAAGATGTTTTGAGGCGGCCACCAAGGGGCTCAACTCAATCAACATCACCCCCAAGAATGTCAGCACGCTGGCTCGCACCGAGGAGCAGAAGTCATTATCGCGCGTCAACTCGGTCGACCTTGACAGCCTCTTCTCCAGCAAGTAGGAGAAGAACGAAGCAGCAGAAGACGCACTTCCAGAAAATGGTGGCAACGAGAAGCTACCCCATCTTGTGCGCCCCATTCCTGATGGAGACTTTGAGCTCATCACTCTTGATGATGACTCCGATAGGAGCGTGAAGATCTGTATAGGGCTCCCTGACTTTACGAGGAAGCAATTAAAAGCCTTCTTCAAGGAGAATGCTGACCTGTTCGCGTGGAGTGCTGCAGAGATGCTCGGGCTTGACCCCGACGCAGCCTGCCACCAGCTCACCATAGATCCAACCGCTAGGGTCATAGTAAAATGTAGGCGTATGCAGTCTCCCGAGAAAGCGGGGGCTGCTGAAAAAGTTGTAAAAGACCTCCTAAAGGCAAATTTTATTTCGGAAGCCCAATACACAACCTGACTGTCTAACGTTGTATTAGTTAAAAAATCTAATGGAAAATGGATGAAAATTCTGGCAAGCACACGATGGATGTTATTCCCAAAGTTATAACATCCACTGTGACATCTGCTACTTAACAGCTAATAATCAGTAATAATAAAAGTAGTAAATAACACAACAATTATTCACCAGTTCAGTGTCAACAACACCTACATCTAGGGGCTACCAAGCCAGGGAGGAACTTCACTATTAGCATAATTAATTCAGAGTCAAACAACACAATTTGCACTCCTCACTTAAAACTTACCCAATGACAATTCATCCTAGAGACACTCTAGACCTGAGTATACTCACTCACTCCCCCTCAATCACACCACAGTGATATATAACTCTCAATTACAAAACAGTTGAGGAGATACACTCCCAACACACCTTGATCTTACTTCACAGCTTTGATCAAGGTACACACACACTCTTGCTTCATAGCTTTGAGTGAGACACAGCCTAGAATCTACCTATCCAATGCAAATCATCCACCAGACAATTGCTTGGAGTACAAGTATTCCTAAATAGAATTCACACATGAAGACTATCCTTCTTCACTTACAAGGACTCTGCAATCTGCACTTTCTATTCTTCTGTCAAGAGCTGCTGTTCAGGATTGCTTCTTTTGATATTTATAGCAGCTGTCAGTCCTTTTGGGCCTTGGTGCATAAATTAGGTTTTATTCATAACAAACCTATTTTCAATGATCTGCACACTTGCCACTTAATTCAGGGATTTTCAGTCCGCCTAGGGCTTCTAGAAAATCTCCTGATATCCAGCTTGAGCTCCTATTCTGTTTCTTGGTTTATAGCTACCAGAAAAACAAACTTGCGTTTGATCTCATACGACCCAAGTCATAACATTGGGTATGACATCCAACTTAACTTGCTTTTAGCCAAGTCAACTTACCCTGCACTGTCCACATTATGTATGTACTAACATCAGTTATGACATACATACATGCTCTAGTGTTTTGCCAAAAATGCAGCCAATCAAGAGCACTTACAAACTCCCCCATTTGGCAAATTTTTGGCTAAAACAACCTGTTAACATATCAGAGTTTACCCACAGCAGAAGACTTATGATATGTCCTGTCATGCAGGATAGTTACTAGCTCAAGCCTCTCTGAGTCCTCACTGTTATAGCTCACTTTGTTAACTATCTGTAGAATACCACTACAGATGTCACTCTTTGCTGAGTGAGTAACACATAGATTTACCCCCCCTCAACTGATACATCTTATTAGTTTAACACTTCTCCTGCACACCCTGCAGTCACAGATACAAGCCTCCATCATGTGGATGTCCAGACATTCAGAATGACATTCTAAGGTCACACACACCTATGCTACTCCCCATGAAGAGTTGCACAAGACTCTCTGCTACTACCATGCAGACACACACACACTCCTAAATACCTTCTAGGATTACCCATTGTACACATTGTTAGCAACATACATAATCAACCAAACAGTCTAACAAACATTCCTATACACCATAGGAATTCACACACATGCTAGAACATATGCTCTTCAAGCTATCCACTTGTTCTTCACTGTTCTGCACATCACCTGCACCTGTTCTGGAATATCTGGTGTACCTGTTGTTTTCCATTATACACTCTCTCTCCCCCTTTTTAGCCACAAATTAAAATCCAACTAAAACTTAGTATAGATTATACATTGTAACATAATTGTAGTTAGGGATACTGTAAACAGACTGCTCATAAGGAGCATCACATATATAAAGTCATATAAGTCTTTACAAAAGATCTTAAGGCAATATCAGACCAGCAGCACACAGCCTCATCAGCTCAGCAGAACAGCAGCCTGAGCTAGGCATCACCAACAGTTACTTTTCCTCCTCTTCAGCAGAGCTGGACCTCTCCTCTGAAGTGTCTTCTGTACTGGTTTCCTCAGACCTGTCCTTACCTGTTTCCTCATCTTCACCATTGGCTTTCTCAGAACTATCATCATCTGCTTCTTGGTCATTATCACCTGAACCATTACCATCTCTCTCTTCATCAGTGAATTCAGATCCCATATCTTGCTCAAGGGTTCTGATTAATTCTTCAAGATTTTTATTTCTAGTATCCAGTTCCTTGTAAGTTTCCTTCAACATTGAAATTACTTCAGCTTTTCTTGATTTTGATGATCCCTTTGATGTCTCAGCTGATGTCATAACAATATCAGGAACATGAGTCCCCTGAAACAGCTTATGATGAAATGACAATGCAGTTTCTCTCTTGCTTGCAACATCATTCTTCTTTAGGATGTTGGGATGTTGATCACAGATGATTCCACAAATGAGAGAGGGAAAAGCAATAGGGCCCTTAATACTGTAGCTACCAGCATACTTCATGGTTTGTTCATGAATGTATGTTCCATAATTAATCTTAGCCTTAGTTCCTACAGCATATATGAACCTTCCAAGAATGGTTGCCACTGTTGTCTTATGATTGGTGGGCACCCAATTTGCAGCACCAATTTTGTGAAGCATGGCATATTTAACCCTTAGTTTGCTTGCTACAAGCTTCCCTTTGGAAGGCCACTTCTTGACCTATTTAGCAGTTATTTCCTGACATACTTGATGGTTTGAGATTCTTAGTTCAGTCAGGCCTTCATTAGGTCTCCCCAAGTACTTGTTGATGATAGTTGCTTTGAATTTTATACATTCACCTTTTACAAATACTTTGCCAAACTCACTGGATTTACTATCAGCACATTCATCTGATAGATTGATTATGAATTCTTTCACCAACGTTTCATAGCATTGGGAGAACTGAGTCACAGTTTTCACCAAGCCAGCATCTCTGATGAGGGCCATGATTTCTTTGTTTTCAAGAGCATTCTGAGCAAGCTCTCTCTCTAGGGCCAACCTTTTGTGATACACGTATTTCCATCTGATAACACTTGATGGATAGTGAAATGAAATGTTATCAATTGGTACTTCATAAATACTTTCAGCCAGTTTGCTTGTGGATGGCTTTTTCTTGGTTTGGATGTCAGTGACATCAACAGCAACATCAGAGTTTGTTTCTGATTCTGAACTAGATTCAGCCCTCTTCTTCTTTGTGACAACTTTGCTCCAGCCTTTAGGGGGTCCAACCTGAGCCCTCTTTGTTCCTTCCTTCTTTGTGGAAGTTTCTTGCTCAGTACTCTTCTCACCATCTTTCTTCTTGGGGGAAATTTGATCAGCTACCTTTTTCCCTTTTCGTGTCATCAGCCTTTTGGCTATGCCTAGGTTGAGTTTGACTATGAGATCATTGTCAGAATAATTGTCTAGGTCTACCACTTCAGTATCTGTGGTGCCTTGCATACTTTCACCCATTTGTTTAGCCTCTTCACCCTTGTTCCTCCCTTTTGGTGCAGGGTCCTTCGATGTTGCAACCTTGGGTGAGACATTTGCTTGATCATGCAGTTTAGGATCAAACCCCTTCAAGCTAGAAGACGTGGGTATGTTGAGTGTGTTGGCGACTATTTTCGCAATGGCAATATGGGTTCGTCTAACTTCTGCATTGTTGAGATCATCAGATGCAGTAGAAGAAGGAGCTTGACCTGTGACACGGTCATTTGGCCTTCTTGCATGGGGTTTGCTAGGTTCATTCATCAATAATCCGTCATGTGTCATCATGCGCAATGGAGCTACTTCTAGCACCTCGTTAGGGTTTGACTCCTCGGCTTTGTTGGACATGCACTTGGATGGGGATGATTTTGATTGTTGTGACATCGTTGGAGACGTTGATTGAGAACAGAGGAGTTTTCTTTCGTTGGAGGCTGTAGGGAAGATGAACAGTTTGATCGTGAACCAAATGGTGTAGGAGTTTGATGTGTTGGGGCTCAATAGATGATATGGCAAATGAGGAAGGAACTTAATGGTTTGACCAATCAGTAAATGATTGAATTTTAAATTATAATTCCCTATTCCCATTAATTGCTATAACTCACTATTACTCAAAGGCCTCAATTTTTGTAGATCATTTTTAAGTTTATGGTCCTCGACACTTCTTGCACCAATTACAGCCCTATTTATTGCATAATCATCAGGTATTGCATAAATCCCTTGCCATTTACCTGAGTTACCCCTAAGCATGCCTCCCTTGAACTCACCAGGACTTGGTTGAATGGTGCGCTGGATGTCACAGAACAAGGTCATGACATCCGGAGTAACATTGCTTCCTTTAGGCAGGGTAGCATCCATGAACTCCATCAGGTTCCAGTATAGCCTATCTAGCTTTCCCTGATGACCAATGTTTGGGTATCCCTTCTTGGCTTGCTTCCCTACATGAGGTTTCTTACATCATGTCCTTCTTTCTGAAGCATACTTTGAAGATCTTCTTGCTGATGTGTTGGACCTTCTATTTTGTCTATCTTTCATCATCCATAATTTGTCCTTAGTTTCCTTTTTCTCCAGGTTATTGAGGATACTTCTGGGCTCCCACAGGTAGCAATTATTCATTGCTCTGGATCCCTTCATTTCTTCCTCACCTTCTTCATTGACAACCACACACTTATCCTTTAAAAAGTGGACTTTTAAACCTTGATCACATAGCTGACTTATGCTTATTAGGTTAATAGTCAGTCCTTTAACCAGCAAGACATCCTTCAATTTTGGTGCTTCAGTACTGTCCAGTTGTCCTACACCTGTGATGTTTCCTCTAGCTCCATCACCAAGAGTTACATGACTAGATGAATGAGGTTTGAGTTTTATCAAGTGGTCCTCAATTCCAGTCATATGTCTGGAACAACCACTGTCAAAGTACCAATCCTCTTGGGTTGGCATCCTTAGAGCAGTGTGAGATGCTAAGGCTATATTCTTGGTAACCCAATGTCTTTGCTTGTTAGGGGCACCCTTCTTAGTTCTTGCTTGATGCTGCCTTTTGACATGAGCTCTCTGTTCTTGATGAGGATGACTAGGAAATCCATGCAGCCAGAAACACAGATTTGATATGACCAAGTTTTCCACAGTGGTAACATCTATACCCTTGGAATCTACTTTTGACTTAATTCCAGTTTCTGTTAGTTGGATGTTGTGACATTGGTCGTGACATCCACTTTAACTTCTGGACCTCAGGTTGTAATCTCTTGAGTTTTAGCACAGGATTTTGTTTATCAACAAATCCTAGTCCAGACCTATCTCCTGAGGTTTGCCCACTCTGAAAAATTTCCTCTAGGGTGTCAGTCCCAGAATTTAGCATCCTTATGGACTTTGCCATTTGATCCTTTTTACTTTTCAACTCCTTCACTTCTGAGTGTGTTTATTGTGGCTAGATGCTCTCTCTTTTCAGCTTCTAACTCCTTGATGATTTTCTTCTTTTGCTCTCCTTGCTGAACTAGTTTTGTACTTCTGATGTGAAGTTTTTTGTATGAGGCTGCAAGCTCCTCAAAGGACAACTCTTCATCACTTGAATCACCATCAGAGATGCACACACTGTTAAGAGCAGTGACATGTTTAGCTGACTCCTCTTCTGATTCACTGTCAGAATCTCCATCTGACCAAGTAACAGTTAGGCCTTTTCCCTGCTTTTTGAGGTATGTGGGACATTCCCTCCTAACATGTCCATATCCCTCACACTCATGACATTGGACTCCTCTGCTTTGGCTGACTTTATCTTCAGAATTCTCTTTATCAAAAGGCATGCTTTTGGTATAAGGTTTAAACCTAACATCTATCCTTTTGACCAGTTTGTTGAGTTGTCTTCCAAGCAAGGCAACTGCTTCAGACAGATTCTCCCCCTTTTCACCATCTGAATCAGCAGTTTTGAGACAAGAGCTATGCATTTGTTATTTTTCTCCACAGCCTGATCACTCATTCCCATTTCAAAGGTTTGAAGGGAACCAATGAGTTCATCCACTTTCATGTGGCATATGTCTTGGGCTTCTTCAATGGCTGTAACTTTCATAGCAAACCTTTTAGGTAGTGACCTTAGAATCTTTCTTACAAGCTTCTCTTCAGTCATCTTTTCTCCCAGAGCTCCTGAGGTGTTTACAAGTTCAAGAACATTCATGTAAAACTCATGAATGGTCTCATCTTCCTTCATTCTCAGACCTTCAAATTTGGTGGTCAGCATTTGAAGTCTTGACATTTTGACCTTGGAAGTTCCTTCATGAGTAGTTCTGAGAGTGTCCCAAACATCCTTTTCTAGTTCACAGTGGTGTACCAGTCTAAAGATGTTTTTGTCTATACCATTGAAGAGAGCACTCAATGCTTTAGAGTTCCCAAGAGCTAAGGCCTCTTGCTCTTTGTTCCATTCCTCTTCAGGAATCAATACATCTACTCCATCCTTGTCAGTCTTCAAAGGATGTTTCCAACCAGAGTTTGTAGCTCTCCAAGCCTTGGTGTTTAAGGATTTTAGGAATGTAATCATCATAGGCTTCCAATAATCATAATTAGCTTCATCCGGAATTGGAGGTCTATTAGTGAAACCTATATCTTTATCCATAGTACCAGAATTTGTTTTCCCTAGATCTCACCCAGATTTAAACAGGCAGAGTGCCTGCTCTGATGCCAATTGAAAATTCTGGCAAGCACACGATGGATGTTATTCCCAAAGTTATAACATCCACTGTGACATCTGCTACTTAACAGCTAATAATCAGTAATAATAAAAGCAGTAAATAACACAATAATTATTCACCCAGTTCAGTGTCAACAACACCTACATCTGGGGGCTACCAAGCCAAGGAGGAACTTCACTATTAGCATAATTAATTCAGAGTCAAACAACACAGTTTGCACTCCCTACTTAAAACCTACCCAATGACAATTCAGCCTAGAGACACTCTAGACCTGAGTATACCCACTCACTCCCCCTCAATCACACCACAGTGATATATAACTCTCAATTACAAAATAGTTGAGGAGATACACTCTAAACACACCTTGATCTTGCTTCACAGCTTTGATCAAGGTACACACACACTCTTGCTTCACAGCTTTGAGTGAGACACAGCCTAGAATCTACCTATCCAATGCAAATCATCCACCAGACAATTTCTTGGAGTACAAGTATTCCTAAACAGAATTCACACGTGAAAACTAGCCTTCTTCACTTACAAGGACTCTGCAATCTGCACTCTCTATTCTTCTGTCAAGAGCTGTTGTTCAGGATTGCTTCTTCTGATATTTATAGCAGCTGTCAGTCATTTTGGGCCTTGGTGAATAAATTAGTTTTTATTCATAACAAACCTATTTTCAATGATCTGCACACTTGCCACTTAATTCAGGGATATTTCAGTCCGCCTAGGGCTTCTAGAAAATCTCCTGATATCCAGCTTGAGCTCCTATTCTGTTTCCTAGTTTATAGCTACCAGAAAAACAAACCTGCGCTTGATGTCATATGACCCAAGTCATAACATTGGGTATGACATCCAGTTTAACTTGCTTTTAGCCAAGTCAACTTACCATGCACTGTCCACATTATGTATGCACTAACATCAGTTATGACATACATACATGCTCTAGTGTTTTGTCATAAAATGCAGCCAATCAAGAGCACTTACAATAGAGAATGTGTGTTGACTATACCAATCTCAACAAGGCATGACCCAAAGATACACATCCATTGCCTAACATCGACAAACTAGTCGATAATTATGCAGGTTTTAAGTTACTGTCGTTCATGGACGCGTATTCGGGATACAACCAAATCTCCATGGCAAAGGCCGACAAGCAGTACATGGCTTTCATGATCGAGTTAGGAAACTATTACTATAAAGTAATACCCTTCAGCCTAAAAAACATCGGCGCGACTTACCAGGGAATGATGAACAAAGTCTTCTGGAGCAAAACCGGAGACATGATCGAAGTCTACATGGACGACATGATTTTGAAATCATGAGAAGAAACCGGCCACACAGCTCATCTCAGGAAAGTCTTAGACACAGCGAGGAGATGCCGAATGAGATTCAACCCGGAGAAGTGCACCTGCAGTGTCCGAGCAAGCAAATTTCTCGGCTTCTATTTAACAGAGCGAGGAATCGAGGCGAACCCTGACAAGTGCAGGCCTTTCTTCGAGTTCCCAACGCCGAACTCAAAAAAATCAATCCAATCCTTAAACAGGATGCTCCCCTTGCTATCCTGCTTCGTGGCCAAGTTTGTCCAACACGCGCTCTCGTTTCTCAAGCTTTTGCGTAAGGAGGCCATGTTTGAGTGGACCGAGGAGTGCGAGCAAGCCCTCCTCCACCTCAAACAAGTCCTCTCACAACCCCTAGTTCTATCATGACCTGAAGGCGAGGAAACTCTGTATTTGTACCTCGCCATAGCGACCAAGGCTGTTAGCGCGACCCTTATTCACGAATCCCCCGAGGGACAAAAACAAATTTACTTCACCATCAAAGTTCTACAGATCCCCGAGCTCAGACACCAACAGATTGAGAATGTTACTTTAGCCTTCATCAACGCAACCAGAAGGTTATGACACTACCTGGCCCACACGATAATGGTCAGGACGGACCAGCCCTTCAAGCAGCTGCTCGGTCGTTCTGGCATGGTGAGCAGGATGCTCAAATGGTCACTCGAGCTCTCTGAGTTCGACTTTTATTAAGAGAGCCGAAAGGCCCTAAAGGCTCAAGTACTGGCCGATTTCTTTGCAGAAATGACCTCCCCGACGTACGGAGCCCACAAGTAGACCATCTATGTCGATGGGGAATCCAGCTTGGTAGAAAATGAAGTGGGCATCATTCTTGAGAATAAAGAGGGCATCCTGATCGAGGTCTCCCTCGCCATATCCTTCCCGACTTCAAACAACCAAGCCGAGTATGAGGCCTTCCTTGCTGGGCTGCACTTAGCCGAGGACCTCGACACGAAAGAGGTAAATATATTTACCGACTCCCATCTCATCGCCTCTCAGGTGTGGGGAGAGTGCAAGGTCAAAAATGGCAACCTCGTAGAGTACTTAGCCCTGGTAAAAGAGAGGATGAAGAAGTTCAACTCCGCGGAGATGAAGCATGTTCTCCACGAGCATAACACCCGGGAAGACATCATGTCGAAGCTCGCGAGTACAAAGAAGAAAGGAGGAAACAAGTCAGTCATCTAGGAGGTACTTTCTCGACCAAGCATCGAGAAACCCACCTCGACCATTGACGTAAATGCCATCGGCGACAGCAACTGCTGGATGACCTCGGTATACATGTACCTCGGCAAGGGAGAGCTACCTAACGATTCAAAGAAAGCCAGCATCGTCAGGCGTTGAGCTTGCTCTTACGTTTTGATCGAGGACAAATTGTACATGCGGGTATTCTCCATCCCTCTCCTTAAATGTGTCGGGGAAACCAAGATCCCCCACATACTCAAGGAGATCCACGAAGGGATCAATGCCCAACACCTCAACAAACGATCCTTCTCCCATAAAGCTCTGCGAGCAGGGTACTATTGGCCCACCATGAAGCAAGACACGAAGGAACACGTCAAGAAGTGCGACAAATGCCAACGCCACAGGGACATGCATTTGGCTTCTCAGAACGAGCTCACAACGCTCTCGTCCCCATGGTCATTCTCGTGGTAGAGGATGGATATCCTCAGGCCCTTCACCATAGGCTCATACCAGAACAAATACTTAATAGTTGGGGTCAACTACTTCACGGAGTGGATAGAGGTTGAGGTCCTCACTAAAATCACAGCACATAACATACTCTGCTTCTACAAAAGGAACATACTTGCCCGGTTCGGTGTACCGCAATCGTCACCGACAAAGTACATGGTTTATAGTTAAACACTGCCCTCGATGTACTTAGTTTGACCACGACGAAGTACATCCCGACCACAGGAGCACGCTGGGGTACAAGCGTGACTCCTAAACTTGAAACAAAAAGACAAGAGTTTCCTCTTGTGTGTGCAAGCAGACTCTTGATTCGACGAGGATACCTTAACCGAGCTCCACCATTGTCGTACCAGTTAGGCAGAATGCCTAGCTCACAATGGGAAGTTCACGCCACAGAGCTAAGACCTCGACCGAGCTCTTAGCTTCGCCGACGGCTGGAACCCAACTCTGACCACTCGACCAATTCCATACATAGTCAAGGACCAATTAATTCGAGCAAAGGCCTCATTCAAAAAAACTAAACAATTGCCTCTTCCACCTCCGGCTGGGTCTCCCCCCGGCTTGATCGCCACTTTCACCTTCCACAACCGGAGCGACCACCCGACCGTCGACCACCTGATGGAAAGGGTCGATCCCCTTGATGACGAGTTGAACCTCAGGATTTAAAATTTGAAGCTAATCCAAAGCGTTGTTGAACCCTACCTCGATAGCCCTCATGCAATCCTGCTCGAGCTCTCGAATATGGGAGACCAAATAAGCATGAATCGCCAAAGCCTTCTCCACGGAGATTTCATCCTCGCCGGGCCTGGAAGCGGCCTCCAACTCAGCAACCCTTGTCTTGAGTCGACCCCTCTCTACGACGACCTTGTCCATCGTTTCTTTCATCTTGTCATATCAGGGTAGAGGTCGACCTGAATTTGGTACTTCTCCTTGTAGTTGAATAAGTTGTTCTCCACTTGGATCTTCTCTATCCCAAGAGCCACGATCTCATCCTGCAACGTCTTTAGCTCAGAGGTGGGGTTGGTCTCACCGTTGAGGACTAGAGTCATCTCAAAGACCCTCATCATGGCGATCATATCCTCAGATAAATCTTTCCTCCGTGTCACCTTATCGACGCCCATGATCGCCTTAGACTTTGTCGCGGGCACGATCAAGGAGTTGTCCCCGCGAAAGAGACCCTGATGAAGGTGACAGGGGGGAAACACAAACCTTTCCCCGACAACGCTCTCCAGGAGGTTCACGAGCTTAGACTCATCAATGTACTGCCTCTTGGGCAGATTCTCTTCCGAAGGGGATGACTGGGTGCACTGCAGAGACGAAGAGGAGCCCCCAGGATGCTGATTAGGTTTTAACATCTGCTGGACCTAGGTGACTCGGCCTTTAGTAGCCTTCTTCGCACCCTTGGTCTCCACGAGCTTCATCACGCATTCTTGAAGGCTCGAAATCTAGCCTGCAACAAAGAAAATAACAGGTTAGCACGACAAGAGAAAATAAGCGGACACACAAACAAGCTAGAAACACCCGCTACCTAAGAGCCTCATTGCTTCCTCGTCGGACCCGCACTCGAGAAGGGCCTTGGTGTTAATCAACAGGGGCTCGAGGAAAATATCCATGCGCTCGTCACGAATAAAACTCTTGTCCTTGTTGACACATTTGGCAGGAGTAAAATTGGGGCCGAATGCGACTATCTTCTCATAAGCGAGTTGATCCTCGTCGTCCAACTCGTCAGGCTTGGTGATGTAGTTGTTTGTCCCCTTGGTGAAGTGGACCCCCTACCACTCAAGGGGGAACTTCGCTTCCAAAGCCTCCACTTGTAGCCCGTTCTCGTGCTTAATCACACGGTCGAACAGGGAATTAACGGCCGAATGTAATACGGGCTTTATGACGAAGTATCTCTCCTTAAAAGCACGAACAGAATCCAGGTACGCCCTGAACAACTTCCTCGGCTGCTTCAGAGATACCTAACTATGTCGGCCATGTAAGGATTGTCGCTGAATGTGAAACATGTAACACCCCAAATTTAATTGGAATATTTTAATTTATTTATTTAATTGAGAATATTCGTATTTTGGTGGTTTTCGGTGGTTTTGTGGATTATTGGGAATTATGCATTTTTGGATTATTTATTTAATTAATAGTATACAATATGCAAATATTAGTATTATTATTAGTTAAAATAAATATAAGTGAAATAAGGGTAATTTGGGCATTAAGAGGAGTTAGTAAGGGTGTTATGGGAAAAGCCCAATTGTGTGGCCCAAGACTAGGTTTGACAAAAAGGAATTCGAAAGGAAATTAGGATTCATTTTGTTAACCGTGAAAAGTATTGAGGCCACAACTCTGAAAAAAAGATTGGAGGCAGAAGCTTCGAGAGATTCCCTGAAAGATTGAGAAGGCTTTGATCGACAACTAAGGTATGGGGAGTATAGTCTTTCATAATTTTCCATGTGTGACTTTCAGTGTATTTAAGGTTGATTTAAGGGTTTAAGAGTTTTGAGGCGAATAATGAGAAAAGGTGATTTTTGGCCTTCGTGGCCTAAATCGATTATTGAGAATTTTAATCGTAGGGATTTATTTGGGAAAAAAGGGAAACTAGGCCTTCGTGGCCAAAAACTATGATTTGACTCTAACCCTGTAGGAAAATTTGATAGTGAGAACCCTGATGGTTGTGGTGTAATGGTAAGTATTCTTGACTATTAGAGTATAGATATGAGAAATGGTGATCTTTGGCCTTCGTGGCCTAAACCTATTAGTGTGAATCTAACTTGGAATACGTTGGGGAAAAGGGAAAGGTAGGCCTTCGTGGCCAAAACCTTGAATTGTTATATGTCTAACCTTGAACTGTGATATGTCTAACCTTGAAGGGATATGAATATTTGATAGTGAGTAACTCTGATGCCTTAGGGTGTAGTTGAAGGAAAAATTGTGATTTAGGGCGTGAATATGTTACGGGATTGGCCTAGTAAACCGTAGGTTTTGTGCCTTTATCATCGTAAGACCTTAGGGGTGATTTAGAGATGTTTTGGGGGCATTGGGGAAGTGAATCGTGTGGACTTTTGGGTTGATTTAGGTTTTGGAGCGTAACAGTGTTTTGCTGTCTGTCACGACTGTTCATGTTTTTGGTCGAAATCGTTTTGGACGTAACTTTTGATCCGTAAGTCCGTTTGACCCCCGTTCGAAGCGTTGGAAAGCTAATGAACAGGGCTATAACATAGTATAGATAAGGGAATTGGTTTCCCAATATTTTTATATTTAGTTATGTTTGAGAAGTCAATTGTGTATATGTTCTATTAATGAATCATGTTCTGGTTCAGTGATGTCTTGATGTTTTGATGCTGCAATTTTTCTGATGAATTACCATGAGGGTAACTGTGATAATATGTGATAATAGGATGAATTAACATGAGTAGGACTGTGAAGTTTATGTGATTAATAGGCGATAGTATGAGAATTACCGCGAGTATAATTATGAATTAATATGTGATAATATGTGATAATATGAGGCGTTACAAAACATGCAGAAGAACAGGGGGAGCGTGGCATCAACGCAAAGATGTTGACACACGAGCTCAAACGCCCGCATGAACGCGACCCCGTTGGGGTGAAGCTACGAGGGCGCCAAAACCAGCCATTGGAACACCCCCTTTTGGAAGTCGATGAAGGGCAGACGAAGCCCTGCTTCCCTGAACGCGAACTCGTACATTGGAAACCGCATCCCTTTGAACGACGAGCATATTTAGTGCGTCTCTCTAGGTTTGTAGACCATCCAGTTCACGGAGGCCCCTTTGGAGAGATCCTCGACGGTTGTAAAGGCATTTGAGTCGTCAAGAGTGAAGCGCGAAGCGATGCTACGAGGCTCCTGCCCAACCCAATCGAACACTATGTCGGCTTCCACGACCTCAACTTCCTCGTTGGCCAAATCAAGCTTGGCTTCTTCGTCGACCATGACGACATCCTCGGGATTTGCGGCCATTTTACCTGAAAAGCAGAGGAAAACGGTAAATTTGACATCTAAGATCAAATCCACCCTTCCACCGCAAATCAAGTGAAAGGGCAAAGAGAAAGGGCGAGGAAACGCTCAACAAACGTCCTCGACCGAAGCCCTTGCCGACAAGCACATGCACGTGAGGGGACTCTCCTCGACGGGGAACGCAAAACCTCCCTCCGCGAGAGAAAGGTTCCTCAACGCTTAAGTTCCCACCAACCAAACATGGAAAGTCTCTTCGACTAGAGACTTTTTCGTGGTACTCATGCGTCCATGGGGAGAAAGTTTCCCCGACTTCAAACCTAGAGAGGACGCTAAAGCTTCATCAGATCCCCGAGACCTTCATCGCAAACTTCATGCATTTTCTCATAATCTTCATGAAGTCACCGGAATCTTTGTCGGAAACTTCATGATTCCGCCAGAAACTTCATGAGGTCGTCGAGAACTTCATGAGGTCGCCGGTAACTTCATGGTCCTTCCTAGAATTTGCCGGAAACTCCATGAACGTCCCAGAAAATTCATCGGAGACTCAAGAAATTCCCCGAAAAATGCATAACACACCAGAAAAAACATAAATCCTGGAGAAGGACAGAAGACTTACTTATGCAAAAAATCTGGAGTAGGACGAAGGAGCAAAGAGTTGATGGCGGCGGCGATGAATGAGCGTTAGGAGAGCGGAGAAAATCTTGAGACTTTGAGGAATTCTTCAGCTAAAATGGGGTGTGTGCAAATGAATCGATCTTCCCCTCTAATTATAAGCCCTAACACGAGAAACAAAGCGTCTCGTAGGCACTCAAGCACCCCTACTCGTAGCCATCATAGGCATTTATTACTTCTAACACGTGGCTCAAGACAACATCACGCGTGTCCTTTTGAGACCCCTCGCATGACTCGAGGAAATGACGTGTGTAACCCTTTCACTTTCGTCGCGTCGTTTGATACCTCGAGCTCAATGCTCAGCCTTCGCGTTGTCACGGACACCTCCTCGAGAAGACTGGGCAGCAAGCAGGTGGCGGATAAACCCCCACACAGGCACCTGTCTGTGGGATGAGCGCCCAGTCAGACCCAATCATTGTTGAAAGCGGCCGACACCTTCCGCAAGCATGACCTTTCGAACTCGTCATCTCGAGCACGAACGGTGCTTCTTCAGACAAATTACATGCGCCCATCCTTAACACATGAGTTAACTCTTAAGTCATTACTCCTACGCTTCGGAACAACGATTTAGGGGACTCCTGTTCTGGACTGAGGCAGAGGCTGGCCCACCGTCGGGCACAACCCAACCCAGCTCCTCGTCGGGGAGGGTCCAATAAAGGCCCAATCCACAATCACACGGGAAGCGTTCACACGTCTTTCCCACAGTCTCCACGTGCTCCCCACGCGGGGACACGTCATCAGCCACCTACCCACATCCAAGAGAGCAAGTCCTCCACCTCCCAAAGTTCACGAAACAGTTGGAGCAGGATGAAGACCACGTGTTGATCTTCCTTACGCCACGTAGATCCTAACAGTTATCCACATCGAACCTAATGACCTAACCCAGTGCAGATAATCGTTGGCCCAACAATGGAGGCATATTATAAATACCCCTTTTTCACTAGAGGGTCGGGTATTCTAAACACACTAGCTTTATGTACTTACTCATTCTATCTCTTTCTCACTTTGGCAACGAAGTGTCTTGCAGGTACACCTAATAATCTCTTTCTAATTCGATAAGATGAGAAATACACTTAGACGGTTAAGCTTTTAACATTTGCCCAATTTATTTTATTGGATAGATAAGACGAGTTCACCTAAATAAAAACAATACATGATTCAAAAATCACACTCAAATGTTCTTGCCATAATAAATAAATTATCAAACGGGAAGAATTTCAGGTTGTAATTATCAAACGGGAAGAATTTCTAGTTGCAACTTAGTATATGAATCAGTATTATGGTCAAGCTTCTTTTTTTTTACGGGAAGTATTATGGGCAAGCTAAAACTGCATTTCATGCCCATCAACATTTTCACCTAAATAATTGTCAAAAAAACATTTTTAATTAAATATATGTATAATTAGTTTGGCATAATGTAAAAAGAAAATCTAATATCCTATTTTATTCACCATGATTTAAGAATCTAAAGCTTCCCTTTATCTGAGTTTCTTCTCTCGGCCTCTTTTTCAGCAACCATGACACAGAACTCAGAACCAAGCATGTCGATTATATCAAGATTAGACGAAACACTTAGATCAATTACTCCCTTGATATTTTCCAACGCTATGATGAACCCTAGGGTGGACAATACTCTTACAGCATTTGCAGCCCGGCATATGTATTTTCTAGTCTCCAGTGGCGTATAGTTTTTCTCTTGTTCTTCAAGACTTGCTGAATTTTTATTCGGAACTAAAACGTGTGCATCAGATTGATTAACTTGGTCTTCAACCATGTCATCTCTGATTTCAACATGTTCCCCAACCCCAACCCATATGAAACCATTATGGCCGATTATTAAGTCAATACCATATTGCTCGAGATGATGAAAATGTTGTTTTTGTCTCTTCACTAAATACGGTGTGACTGTAAGCAACTGACCACTTCGAAGCTGCAATACAGTTGAAAGCCATTAGTAACACTAGTAAAAGACTAAAGAAAGTCCAGAAAATGGAAATATAGTTTACAAGGTTTTCAAGACTACAAACCTTTCCATATTTTTGACTTCTTGTTTGAAGGTGTATGTCACCATGCGTAAAATCACGAACTTCAGCCTGTGAACATGTTCGTCATATAGAACACTAGTCAGCTGTTGTTTTCTTTCATAAAAAGTAAGTAAATTATAACATACAAGATAGAATCCAACTTACACAAATGTAATCATCCTCTGCAAAAATACATCTCATATTCAACTCATCTCTTGATGTCCTTCGCCTCTAGGAACGGAAAGAACAATTTTGAGTGAGGGAGTGACAAATTTAAACTTGAAATATTATTTCTTCAAGAATTATGGTTTCTTTACGCGAAGGTTTATATAACTTCATGATGGGGGAAATTGATGACCATCAAATCAAATAATGGCACAGAGCAAACACAATTCAGGTCATCAATAATACTTGTGGTTCAACCAACATATCAGACAGTTTCACCAGAAAAAAGGATATCAACATAACATTGGGGAACTTTTTCCTACAACTAAGAACTTCCTAAATCTGTCTCAAGGCATTGATTGATCCCATCATCTAACAATTGCGAAATATTCTAAGATCAATTCACCACGAATCCAAAAATTTTAAAATGACATACTCATTATGATAAACAACTAAAAACATACCATCCATTCTATCACTCAAAATATAACAAGATACTATGGCAACAGAACCGTCTTATGTTTTTGGAGGCTCTGTGTAGGTTAATCACCGCGGTTCAACTGTCGCAAAATAAATTGGGGCCAATTTAACCATGTTTTAACTGAGTGACAAATATTTTATGGGCCCTATTTAGCCAAAGTTTAACCGTGGCAAATTTTGAGCCCTGTGCCGCGGTCTGCCTTGCACAAAGACAGCCCTAATGGCAACAATATGGCAAAACAGTAAACACTAATCAATAACTCTCATAAACCATTCTATCAATTTATCCAAATTTGAAAAGACACTGTAATTTTCCTCAAAGGAAGCTAGAATAAAAAACAAGATATCTTCTCCTAAAATGAGTTGAAAATACCTGTACACCATCAAGCACATTCATAGCAGAAATCATCAAATAAGCATTTTGACTGCAATTAATATCCAATTTCCAATGCTTTTGAGCAACCTACACAACAACAAAACAATAATATCATAGCAGCGAAACATTGTGAAAGCAAATTCATAAATTAGAGGTGAATGATATAAAAGTGTACCTCAACAACTCGCCCTATAACAATGTCACCAACCTCAGGTTTGTACCTAAAGTCACAAGATTCAATTAACAAACAAAAACATAACAATTGAATAAAAAAATGAACAAGTTAAGAAGCAAAATTACCTTGAGCTCAAAGAGCGCACATAAACGAGTTTGTTAACACGCTCCACAGTGCCACAGAGAGTCGAAACGACTTCACCATCTAGGTCAGCAGTTCCGTGACCTTTGAGAACCCCTTCTTCAAAGTTGACAGGTATGGAATCGGCTATGGTGACAGTGTCATCGAAATTCACCTTAGATGATAAAGATTCCATGGCTTTTTGTAGACGGAGTTTGTGAGTTTGACTCAAATGTAACTGAATCCCTCTCATCTCTTTCTCCATTTTCAAAGATCAACGGTAGAAGCTTAAGCGAGCAAGAAACCAGCGTAGAGTGGGAACGATGGGAGGAAGGTGACGACTGAGGGGTGGGAAAAGTAAATGGAGGGTGCTAAACAAAGAAAAGAAGAAAGGGTTTTAAAGAAGGAAATAGGGTTTTGGGTTTTAACGAGGGAATAATAATCTGAAAAGATATTTATCTTTGAAAACAAAATCTTCAGTAAAAAAATATTTAGGAGATTTCAAAAATTAAAATCAATTTCAAACATAAATATAAATATTTACACTTTATTAATAAAAAAATATTGATATAATTTAATCCAAACAGTTTATATTATTAAATTGATAAAATATAACCTTTAGGCCACATATTCAAAATATGAATTGTTATTTAAAATATATTAAATATATAATGTGTGTGTAATTTTAATATTAAATGTTAAAAAGATATTTATTGTGGGTTTATGTCGTAATTGTTCATTCTAAGAATAATGGTAGTTTGTGGTTGTTTGAAGGGTGAAAATGACCGCAAATGGTTTGTAGTGGTTAAATTGATTGTAAAGAGCGACTAAACCAAGATTTAAGGCTAAAGGTTACGATTTTCTTATATATTGTCAAATGTTTTTATTTTATTACATATTACTATATACTACATCCGTTTGTGGTTGTTTGAAGGGTGATAATGACCGCAAATGGTTTGTAGTGGTTAAATCGATTGTAAAGAGCGACTAAACCAAGATTTAAGGCTAAAGGTTACGATTTTCTTATATATTGTCAAATGTTTTTATTTTATTACATATTACTATATACTACATCCGTTTTAAATTATAAGATGTTTTGGGCATTTTACATAGTTTAAAAAATGTAATTATTACTTTATGAAAACTTAAAATGATTTATTACTTTACAAAATTGTTCTTCATTAATTATATTGAAAAACGGAGTAAAAAAATAAGAAGAAGAAAGAGAAATAAATGATAAAAAGTATATTAGGGGAAAAAATCATTACTATTGTATTGGGATTCTAAAGTGATTTATAATTTGGGACAAATATTTTTTGTAAAGTGACTTATAATTTAAGACATAGGTAGTATTCTAGACCAAACTTATGTCTAAAAGATCCAAATGACCCATTTTAAATCATCCTTTAAATACTAGCATTGGCTTTAAAACAAGTATGATATTCTCATTCAAAATTCACTCCATTTCTACTATTCACAAAGTGATTTGGGTGTTGAAGTGTCAGTATTGCAGGTCCACCAATATCACCACAATATAGCAAGGTGCGATGTGTAACACCCCACCACCCAAATTAAAATAAAATACAATTAAATCAAATAACTATCAGAGTTTCCATTCCAAAAGTGGGATATTACATCCACAAATTCAACAAAACACTTCTTTATATGGTTTTCAAAATAAAGCAGCGGAAAATTATCATTAATATATATATATATATATATATATATATATATATATATATATATATATATATATATATATATATATATATATATATATATATATATATATATATATATATATATATATATATATATATATATATATATATATATATATATATATATATATATATATATATATATATATATATATATATATATATATATATATATATATATCATTCACGGTCATCCGCCAAAATACACAAAATATTCATTCATCATCCAGGTTCACCAAAATACAACATGTCACAAGAATACAACAATTTAATCATAAAACAAATAAACTCCCAAGTCCCGTGTTACGTATCAAAGCATCCTATGACTCGACTCACACACCACTATCCAAGCTAGCTATGCACCTGGATTATCTGTACTTCCGAAGAAACACAGACCAAAACAACAACAACAACAACAACAGAGGGGTGAGAAAACACGATCAAAACTATCGGTAGTAAAATACATGAATAAAAAGGCAGTAAATAAACAATCATCACCCCACCAACATCAAACAGGACCTACTGTCCAATCATCAACACAACACGTCATAATGCAAGAATGCAACCCAACACATGCATGCGGTACCGACTCATCATCATTGATGGACATCGGGCCATCAACTCTCTACAAGGGAGCACATCATAAACAGGATAAATCACTTACGCTCCTCCTGAGACATGATCTATCCCCACAATTCTCCATAAAAGAGTACGGGTGAATCACTTACGCTCCTCCTGAAACATGATTCAACTCCGCAATCACTGATGGACACTGGGCCATCAACCCTCCACAATGGAGCACCTCATAAACAGGATAGATCACTTACGCTCCTCCTGAGACATGATTTATCCCCACAATTCTCCACAAAAGAGTGCGGGTGAATCACTTACGCTCCTCCTGAGACATGATTCAACCCGATCAAGACACCATGCTATGCACAACACCAACATCAAGCACACTAAGTGCACATGATCCTACTGATCACATCACCATACATCACACACACACACACACACACACACACACACACACACACACACACGCACGCACACACACACACACACACACACACACACACACACACACACACACACACACACACACACACACACACACATATATATATATATATATATATATATATATATATATATATATATATACCAATCAATTATATTAATCAAGTTAAATATTAGGGAAATCACATTTGAACCCTGAGTACACACGATCCTCCCGATCACCTCATTATGCATCATATACATATTACATATATATATCTTACCCACCATTTAGTCATGTCAATTAAATTTGATATTTCATAATTACACTTCTCTACACCAAGTATACTCTCTTCTCTACTAAGCAACGTCTCTCGACCTATCACAACCCAAGGAATGCTACAAAATAAATCACAAGGCAAAACAGCACAAAAATCACATTTTGTCACGCTCGCTGGCTCACTCGCCTAGCGAGGCCTCAGCGAACGCTCGCTGCCTCATTCGCCTAGCGAACCCGCTAGCGAGTGCAGACAGTGGCTACTGGAAGTGTTCGCTACCCAACTCGCCTAGCGAATGCTCGCTACTAGCTTGCTCAGCGAAGGTGCTGACGAGTGTCTGCGATTTCACAAAGCCCTCACTGTTCAAAAATTCATCAGAAGCTCAAAAATCGTCTGATTCTCACCACACCAGTCCCAGCAGTCTTAGCCTAGCATTCTACGACTAAACCACACTATTTATCCCAGACTTTACCCGATAAAACCCTAATTCTACCGATTAAATCATTTTCGACCTAAACGGTAAACTACACCAATTCACCCAAGTCATTCCAACAATCACCTTACAATCACATGCAAGGAGTTCACCATAACAACAATGATCAGAAAACACCACAACATACTAATCATAATCATCAAATCCCTATGGGGTTAAGGAATCCCCAACTACCTCATTCATGCAATCACCAATTTTAACCCGTTTCTCCCCCCTTACATCGACTAGTTGCTCCGATCGATGAAAAACTTCCAAGAATTCGACAGCCTAGCCTTCTTCTTCTTCCTCTTGTTCTTGTTCTTCTCTCCTTACTCTTCTCTCCCACTTGATCGTGTTCCTCTTTTTCCTTTATTTCCAACTCACTAATACCCCTTTAAAACAATTATTCCCCATTTCTTTTAATTCCAATAATATTAATAATAATAATAATAATACCATTACTATTAATTATCAAATTATTATCATTATTAATTTTATTATACTAATATTAAAGGCCATAGCTTCTTAAATAATCCCCACAAAATACATGTCGAATTAAAATAACACCGGAAAGATTAAATAATTAAAATAGGTGTTACACGGCGTCTCAGTGTGGAGTTGCACCGACGATTCTGGTTTTAAAAAATAAACAACTATCTGAGACATAGTTTCATAGGTGACTCTGATACCACTGAAGGGAAATTGCAACATAAAACGCAGCGAAAAAAATTTCCTTAAGTCGGTCTTTACAAATGAATCATGATCGATGATAGAAATAGTTACCTTTTGTTGCGATTAACACCTTTGATGCAGAATCAAAAGAACCATCACAAGCGTTGAACGAAGAACAACGCCTATACTAAGTCCACAAGAAAATAACGTCTTTAATCTCAGTGCTAGCTACTACGAGAGAGAGAGAGAGAGAGAGAGAGAGAGAGAGAGAGAGAGAGAGAGAGAGAGAGAGAGAGAGAGAGAGAGAGAGAGAGAGAGAGAGAGAGAGAGAGAGAGAGAGAGAGAGAGAGAGAGAGAGAGAGAGAGAGAGAGAGAGAGAAGAGAGAGAGAGAGAGAGAGAGAGAGAGAGAGAGAGAGAGAGAGAGAGTATAATTAGGATTCAAAACTAAATTTCATTAAGTGTAAAAGCTTTTGCATAATGGTTCTATTTATAGAACCGCTTGTGTGGACTGTAAGCTGAAAAACTCACTTAAGTGCATCGTACCTTACTGTGTATTATATTTTACTTAAGTGCACAATATCTTACGATATTTCGTATTTCACTTAAGTGCATCATACCTTAAGATGTTCTACAATTCACATAGGCACACAATACCTTACATTGATCCATAATTTTCTTAAATACATTGTTCCTTACGGTGTTCCATATGTCACTCTCTCACAAATATCTCCTTATGTGTGTTATCCTATAGGTTCTCTTGATGTTGACAATTATACTAAATCACATATTTAATATAATAAGCAATAAACATTATCTAGTAATACATCACGGCTACCCACGTCAAAAAATATCATGGAATCTAATAAAACCTTTTTGTGATAATGTTTATGTGTGAAATTAGCTTTTTGCCCTTATATCTATATTGAAAATAAGGCACAAATAAGGTGAGAAAAATACACAAGAAAGGGGTTGAATTGTGTATGCCAAATTGTTTCTACTTCTGAAGCAGAGTTCAAATTCTAAACAGAAGTTCAGAACCTGATAACAAGTGCAGTGGGAAAATATACAAAAGTAAAAAAAAACAACAAATAACACACAACAGTTATAATGACTCCTCTCCAACTGAGAGTAGTTCAGTTCCCTTGCAACACAAAAGATTTTCACTATAGTCAAACAAATTACAACTGCTTATACACTCAAGTATAAGACTTTTCTGCTTAGACCTTCAACCCGAGACTTTCTTGCTTAATCAGCACCTGATCAAAACTTCCTGCTTAGATCCTCAGATTCTAAGACTTTCTTGCTTAAACCCCTCAGGTTCAAGACTTCATTGCTTAAGCCCCTCAGGTCTAAGATTTCCTGCGTAGACCTTCAGTCTAAGACTTCCTGCTCAGATTCATTGAATTTAAGACTTCAATGCTCAAGCCCACGCTAAGATACTTTACCTAAACTGATTGTTTAGAGAAGGAATAACTTACAACAACACTTGATTAATAATTAGAGGTGTTCAAATATAATATAACACACTTTAACGCTAAGGATTCTTAAGGTATACAAGAATAAAAAATCTTAACATATTAACTTCTCTTAAGTTGATATGAATGCAGTGTGTGTATATTTCAGTTGTAGTTACTGTAACACCTCATTCTACCCCGTACGCGTATTATAAAACATATACAGAAATATTACATAAAAGTACATTAGAGTTCTCAAAACAAGTAGGATGTCACACTAAGTCACTCCATTCTTCATAAATAAACCAATGTTATCTAACATTCAATTAAACAGCGGAATAAATTCAATTGTTTAAGCATAATTTCCCCCACGAGGTGATCATACATCCTTAATCCAACAAATAAAATATACGTAAAAATTAATCCAGAAAATAAGCAAAATATGACACAATCTCGTCATCCCATGTTACGTATCAGAGCGACTCCTAAGACTCAATCAAATAGCAACACACTCTAAGCACTACTCAGGTACCTGGTCATCTGCACTCCCCAAGGAGCACAGACGCAACAAACAAAAAAAGGGTGAGAACTACATTCAATCAATAAGCGGTGAAATACACATGCTAAGGAGTAGTTACGCACCACACATACAATTATACACATACGACGCACATATACGTGCCACCTCAATCACTCAGCATCAATAGCCCATATTCAAATACAAATATGCAATGTGACTTACTAACTCGACACAATGCATGTGGTACCAACACAAATACATATGGTTCACCCTAGAACCCGATTCCCGTCGGAATTCGGATAAGTCGTATACATTCCTCTGAACTACAACTTATCTCCACAACGACTTCCGCATGAAGTTCGGATGAACTAGGCACCCATCATGGATTCCCACCTAGCCATCTCCACATGACACATGACATGAAATGCTTGACAACACAATTATGCAATGTAAAAATTTCAAGCATAATTCACGATCATCATTGATCTACACGAGCCATCCGCTCACCGTAATCCTCTCGGGAATTACCATAATTGCACAAGATTATCCACATTCGACAATCAAGGCTCACAATCATCAAAACACACCCCTACGGGCACACACCTAAAATTCCACATTCTCTTGATTTAATTCATTACTAATAGTTCTTAAGTTCATTTTAGTCATATTGATCCTACCGATTAAACGGAATTGCATTTCAGACGAAATCTGGGCAGAAATCGCAAAAGTGGGAAAAGGTCATCCCAGGCCTGGCCCTACGCGTACCACCACGGTCTCTACGCGTACTGCCATACGCGTATGGACCTCCCTTTACGCGTATTTCCAGAGGCTAACACCTTACAAAAACCCTCAGAGACACCCCTTACGCGTATGCCTACTCCTCATACGCGTATTGCCCAAGCCCATACGTGTATCATACGTGTATCACCAGATGGTCGTGCTGGCACTGGGGACATTGCACGTCTGCTATGTGTACAACCCTTTGGAAGTCCCCCATATGCGTATTGACACCTCCAATACGTGTATGACCAGCAGATCTGTCAAAAAAACTCAGATCTCAGCATTTCCACGAGTTTCTACTCAAGATTCATCATTATATCTTCCCATTCATCCTAAAACTCAGTTTTGTATCGATTTCATTCTTCCTATCTTCTATTCTTTCAAGATTCCACTCGTTATATATAATTTCTATTACTGTCGAAATTACATTACAACATTAATGGATTTCCACACGATTTTTGTATTAGTTCTAGATCCATTCATCCAACACCAGACAAGAAATATTCAGCAATGACAGCAATCACGAGAAAAATCATAATGTTACGAAAATCAGGCTAATAAGCAAGAACAAACATCAATTCTTACGAGAGAAAGGACCTCTCACTACCCTCTCATGTTGAATCACCCATATTGAAATCTGTTTCTCCCGCTTACCTTAGATTGAAGGTTTTTCCTTGACAACAATGGAGAATTGGTTCTTTTTGCCCTAGCTCCCCTTTCTCTGCCTTTTTCCTCTTTTACTTGTTAACTGACTAATTCCTCCACTAACTCACTCTTAACCCCTTAATCAGATTTTAATTCATTTAATTTAATTACTAATAATAATAATAATACTAATAATAACAATAATAATAACCATAATCCTATTAATATTATTATTAATAATAATTGAAATAGTAATATTAATAATCATAATGCTCTTAATCTTGTTATTAAGTTATCCTTTATTCTAGGTCCACATTACCCCAACTAAGGACATCTCTCAGTCTCGCTCCTAACCTCGTACCCTTAATAAGGACATCACAACAAATACGCACACAACAACGTATAAAATGACTAGATAATTTAAATGGGGTGTTACAACTCTCCCCCACTTAAAATATTTTCGTCCTCGAAAATGTACATGATGAGAACAATTCCGGATACGACTCTAGCATCTTGCTCTCCAATTCCCAGGTCACACTTCCTCTAACAACTCATCCCTAAGCTATTCTCACCAACGAGATATCCTTCCCTCTTAGTTGTTTCATCTTGCGCTCTTCGATCCTCAACGGCATCGCCTTCACCGTAAGGTTATCTCAAACTTGCACTTCATCTCTCTGAAGTACATAAGATGGATCAGCAACATACTTCCGAAGTTGCAATACATGAAACACGTCATGCAGATTCGAAAGTTTGGGTGGCAACGCCACTCTATAGGCAATCGCTCTCACCCTCTACAGAATCTGGTACGGTCCAATGAACTTAGGATCCAATTTCTTTGATTTCAGCGCACGACCAACACCGGTCACCGGATTGACTCTAAGAAATACATGGTCACCCTCACTGAATTCCAAGTCTTTCTTCCTATTATCATGGTAGCTTTTCTAACTACTCTGGGCCATCTTCATTTTCTCTCTAATCATATGGATCATCTTCGTGGTCTGTTGCACAATCTCGGGTCCGAGCACCGTACTCTCGCCCGACTCATACCAACATAGAGGTGTCCTACACCTTCTACCATACAATGCTTTAAAAAGTGTCATTCCAATACTAGAATGATAATTGTTGTTGTAAGTGAATTCAATCAACGGTAAATGAGTATCTCAAGCGCCTCCTCGCTCGAGTATACAAGTTCTTAACAAATCTTCCAACGACTGAATAGTCCTCTCATATTAACCATCGGTTTGCGGGTGATAAGCAGAACTCAACTTTAAACTAGAACCCAAAGCTTCTTACAAGCTTTTCCAAAATTCAGAAGTAAACCTTGGGTCTCTGTCAGATACAATGCTCGACGACACCCCGTGTAACTTCACTACCACTCTGATATAAATTTTTGCCAACTTCGTCAAAGGAAAACTGATGTTAATCGGTATAAAATGCGCCGACTTCGTCAATCTATTCACAATTATCCAAATTGCATCAAAACCTCTTGCCGTATTCGACAATCCAGTCACAAAATCCATTGCAATACTATCCCATTTCCATTCCGGTATTTCCATCGGTTGCATTAAACCGAATGGTTTCTGGTGTTCCACCTTTGACTTCTGACAAGTCAAACAGGCATACACAAACTGAGCTATGTCTTTCTTCATACCCGGCCACCAAAATAATTTCTTCAGGTCTTGATACATTTTCGTAGCT
Organism: Lathyrus sativus; assembly: GCA_963859935.3. Taxonomy (NCBI): domain Eukaryota; kingdom Viridiplantae; phylum Streptophyta; class Magnoliopsida; order Fabales; family Fabaceae; genus Lathyrus; species Lathyrus sativus. The sequence goes on from OZ012737.1 coordinate 711,077,302, forward strand.
CCGGGATGAATACTCAATCTACTCCTGTGGCTTTCTTGCAAAATTACCTTTTTCAAATCAGGATTATTTGGCACACAAATTTTGTCTCTGAACTTCAACACACCAGAATCATCTACTTTAAAGTCTTCTTCCTTATCCGTTCCACCTACGGTCATCAAGTCTACCAATTTCAAATCCAGTTTTTGACCTTCTCTAATTTCATGAAGGAACTCATTGTTCACTTTCAGCATCCCCAACATTACACTTTCTGAAGTTAACTCACAAACCATACTCAAGTCTCTAAACTGCTCAATCAAATCCAATTCTCTAATCATCAACGTCGACATATGTATCGTCTTCCGACTCAAAGCATCTGCCACAATGTTAGCTTTACCGGGATGGTAACTCAAGCTAAAGTCATAATCTTTCAGAAATTCTAGTCATCTTCGCTGCTTCATATTTAATTCCTTCTGGTCAAACAGATATTTCAAACTCTTATGGTCACTAAACACTTCGAATCTCGACCCGTACAAATAATGCCTCTAAACCTTTAGTACGAAAACCACTACAGCTAACTCTAGATCATGAGTAGGATAATTCCTATCATGAATCCTCAATTATCGTGAAGCGTAAGCCACAACCTTGCTATCTTGCATCAAAACACTGCCTAATCCCATTTTAGATGCATCGCAATATACCACAAAAGGATCATTCAGATTTGGTAAGGTTAACACTGGTGCGGTAGTCAACCTTTTCTTCAGTTCTCGAAAACTTTCCTCACACAGAATATCCCATACAAATTCCTGGCCTTTTCTAGTCAACTAGGTCAATGGAAGAGCCAAATTAGAAAACCCTTCGATGAACTTATGGTAATAGCCTGCCAAGCCTAAGAAGCTTCTAATCTCTGTCACCGACTTTGGAGCTTCCCACTGAAGCACAACACTCACCTTCAATGGATCCACTGCTATGCCTCCTCTAAAAATAACATGTCCAAGAAAACTCACTTCACTCAACCAAAACTCACACTTCGAAAGTTTTGCAAACAATTTATTATCCTTCAGCACTTGCAACGTAACCCTCAAATGCTCTACGTGATCTGCTTCTGACTTGGAGTAAATCAAAATTTCATCAATGAAAACTACTACAAACTGGTCCAAATAAGCATGGAAGATACGATTCATGTACTCCATGAACACACCCGGTACATTGGACACACCAAATGGCATCACTGCATATTCATAATGCCCATACCGAGTTCTGAAAGCTGTTTTCTGGATATCATCCTCTTTCACACGGATCTGATGATAGCCTGACCTCAAATCAATTTTACTGAACACACGAGCTCCCACGAGTTGATCCATCAGATCGTCGATTCTTGGAAGTGGATACTTATTCTTGATGGTTACTTTATTCAACTGGCGATAATCGATGCACAAGCACATACTGCCATCTTTCTTTTTTACTAACAAAACTGACGCTCCCCATGGCGATACACTAGGTCTGATAAACTTTTTGTCCAATAATTCTCCCAACTGAGATTTCAACTCTGCCAGTTCTGACGCTGACATTTTGTAAGGTGATAGATATAGGTCTGGTACCAGGGACAAGATCAATCGTAAACTCTACTTCCCTCTCTGGAGGTAACTCTGCAACATCCTTTTGGAACACTTTAGGAAATTCTCTCACAACAGGTAATTCCTCAATCGATAACTCACCCTCCATAGATAACAAAGTCAACACTACAAATACTTTAGCTTTGTCTTCTACCAAGATTCTCAACTCCTTGGTAGATATAAGACTAGCCATTTCTTCTTCCTCGGGAATCAGGAATAACAACCTTTTTATGTAACAATCAATATAAACATGGTTGCTCTCTAGCAAATTCATCCCTAAAATAACATCCAACTCGCTGAGTGGTAGACAAATCAAGTCCACTCCGAAATCTTTACCAAAGATCGACACGGGGCAATTCAAACACACTAAAGATGTAGTGATTGATCCAATAGATGAAGTATCAATCACCATCCCTCTACTCAAAGTAGACGACACAAGCCCCAGTCTCTTTGCACAATCCACAGAAATAATGAGTGAGTTGCACCCGTATCAAAAATAGCAATCAAAGGAGTGTTATGAATGTAACACATAGCTCTGACCAAACGATCCTCACTGGTAGGCTGGGCTCCCACCAATGCAAACACCTTCCCACTTGTCTGAGACTTCTTCGATTTCTGACAGTGGGTGCTGATATGACCCTGCTCACCACAGTTGTAATAGGTTGGTATGTTGGTTCTAAAATCCGCGACCACATGACCTGGCTTTCCACACTTAAAATACTTCTTCACCTTATTTTGACATTCATTCACATGGTAACCTGTGCCACCACATCTGGAACACTTGAGAGGATTGGAAGGATTTCCTCCCCCACTTGGTTTCTTCCCAGCAACATCTTTATGCTTTCCTTTATCAGCTGGAGCACGATAAGGTGTACTCCCATGCCTCTGTTTGCCTCTTATGTCACTTAGATTCTTATAGTGAGCGATTTTAGCTCTGTTGTCTTCATCATAGATTCTACACCTATTCACCAGCTCAGGAAAGTACCTGATCTTCTAATAACCGACACCCAGTTTGATCTCGGGACGCAGCCCGTTCTCAAACTTAATGCACTTCAAACTCATTGTTGCATCAGTATTGTAATGAGGACAATACTTTACCAGTTCGTCGAACTTAACCGCATACTCTGCACCGTCATGTTCCCCTGTTTCAACTCAATGAATTCAATCTCTTTCTTTCCGCGAACATCTTTCGAAAAATACCATTCTAGAAACTCTGCCCTGAACACTGTCCAATTAATGGGACCCTCACCAGCTTCCAATCTCTGGCGGGTGTTGTCCCACCAATCCTCAACCTTACTTTCTAGCATATGGGTACCACACTGTACCTTCTGATCCTCTGAGCATCCCATGACTCTGAATATCTTCTCAATATCCCTCAGCCATTTTTGTGCTACATCTGGATCATGTCCACCTTCGAACTTAGGTGGCTTGTTATTCTGGAATTTCTCCAAATTACGGAACTCTCTGTTTCCAGCATTCCGATTGATATTCTGACCAATGCTCTCTACTGCCTGCGCAACAACTTGTAGCGCAGCAGCTATCGCAGCATCATCTCTACGAGCCATACTGCTCAACATCCACGAAAATACAGGTTAGGAAAACACATGACTATAAACATCCTATAGTCATACTCTACTACAACACTGGTCGGACGGACCGACCTGCTCTGATACTAATTGTAACACCCCACTTTACCCCGTACGCATATTATAAAACATATACGGAAATATTACATAAAAGTACATTAGAGTTCTCAAAACAAGTAGGATGTCACACTAAGTCACTTCATTCTTCATAAATAAACCAATGTTATCTAACATTCAATTAAACAGCGGAATAAATTCAATTGTTTAAGCATAATTTCCCCCACGAGGTGATCATACATCCTTAATCCAACAAATAAAATATACGTAAAAATTAATCCAGAAAATAAGCAAAATATGACATAATCCCGTCATCCTATGTTACGTATCAGAGCGACTCTTAGGACTCAATCAAATAGCAACACACTCTAAGCACTACTCAGGTACCTGGTCATCTGCACTCCCCAAGGAGCACAGACGCAACAAACAGAAAAGGGGTGAGAACTACATTCAATAAATAAGCGGTGAAATACACATGCTAAGGAGTAATTACATATCACACATACAATCATACACATACGACGCACATACGCGTGCCACCTCAATCACTCGGCATAAATAGCCTATATTCAAATACAAATATGTAATGTGACTTACTGACTCGACACAATGCATATGGTACCAACACAGATACATACGGTTCACCCTAGAACCCGATTCCCATCGGAATTTGGATAAGTCGTATTGTTTCTCTAAACTACAACTTATCTCCACAACGACTTCCACATGAAGTCCGGATGAACCAGACACCTATCATGGATTCCCACCTAGCCATCTCAACATGACACATGACATGAAATGTATGACAACACAATTATGCAATGTAACAATTTCAAGCATAATTCACGATTATCACTGATCTACACGAGCCATCCGCTCACCGTAATCCTCTCGAGAATTACCACAATCGCACAAGATTATCCACATTCGACAATCAGGGCTCACAATCATCAAAACACACCCCTACGAGTGTCGCTACTCGAAAAATGCATCGCGCAACGACGGGGAGGCGAAGAAGAAAGGACAGAAGAGTCGCCACCGAACTTTATTTATCCCATGAGGGGAAAGGAAAATATCGAGAAAACCTTAAGAAAGAAATGGATAAGATGGTCTCGCAACCAAGAACGGGTTCAGAAGCCGGTTATGCGAGGGGAAGGTATTAGCACCCCTCGCATCCATCGTACTCGATGGGAACCATTTGTTTGTCGACGTGTGAATTTATTTGCTTAAATATTATGCTATAAAAGTGTGTTCCAAAGGGATAGAGATAAAGGGTTAGAAACAGGGAAAGAGAGGTAACGGGGAAGAAGAGAGAAAGAACAGACTCGGTAGGACTTCGCAGTCCTATGCCTACGTATTTTCAATAGATGTGAGAAAGTCAGAGTCGACGTAGTTCGGGGCTATGGATATATGGGGGATTATGTGCTCGGCAAGGATTGTGGCCCTTGTTCCTACGTATCTTTACTTGAAAGAAGTAAAGAATCAGAGCAGCCGTAGTTCGGCCTACAGTGTGTGGGGAAATGGGGTGTACTGGTAGACGATGCTATCGTACGCATTCTAGCAGTTTAGGTGTATTGCTGCTCGCTCGTTGGAGACATAGGTGTTACCTGTTTGCGGTAGAACGGACGTAGCATGCCTTTCTGGGAAAGGGTGGAAAAAGAAAAGGGTGCTCGCTAGGATATCGCAATCCTATGCCTACGTATTCCCATTATGCATGAGAAATCAGAGCAACATAGTTCGTACCTACGATGCGGATAACCGGTGTGTTTGGGGATGATGTTATCGTGCACGTTCTAGCAGTTTAGGTGTTTTGCTGCTCGCATGTGAGGAGACTTATGCGTACCTGTTTGCGGTAGAACGAACGTAACATATCCTTTTTGAAAGGTTGGTTTTCGCCATGCGAGGCAAGGTATCATGTTTGATTGGTTGAGATTGTTTTTGGGGCGAGATAGGTCCTCGGATAGTAACCCCTACAGGTAGTACCCAATTCTTTATCTCAAAGTTTTTGTTGTAAAAATGTGTGGCGAACGTAGCGTCTTCGTATTGAAAGACGAGTATCGAGACCACCCCCACTACAGTGAGCATCCCAACACTCGGAGAGGAAGAAGACTACACTTAATCCTCTCTCTTTAATTCAATGCGAAGAGAACTTCGTTCTCTTATTAATGATGTTTTTGGTTTTGAATGGTAAGTGCTTTTTGCGGCAGAGAACCCTACGGTAAACGTCAGCACTCGGGATAGGAGAAGGCTTACGCCTAACCACTCCACGACCATTCAAGTTTTTGTTATGAAAAGATTTGAAAATGCACTCGGTATGGGACCGAGGTTTTAGGTGAGAAAGGTTACGGAATGAAGTTAAAGAGGGAGAGGTGGTGGATGGAGGCGCGTCTTCGTATTGAAAGACGAATATCGAGACCACCCTCACTACAGTGGGCATCCCAACATTCGAAGAGGAAGAGGTCTACACCCAATCCTCTCTCTTTAATTCAATACAGAGAGAAATGATTCCTTATTGAAGGGGTTTGAAAATGAGCTCGGTACGGGACCGAGGTTTTAAGAGAGAAGGGTGGAAGCCTCTTCGTATTGAAAGACGAGTATCGAAACCACCCACACTATAGTGAGCATCTCGACACTCGAAGAGGAAGAAGTCTACACTTAATCCTTCTTTTTTAATTCAATACAAAGAGAATTGATTTTAAAGATGGTTTGAAAATGGACTCGGTTCGGAACCGAGGTTTTAGGAGAAAAAGGGATCGAAAACGTCTTCGTATTGAAAGACGGGCGTCGAAACCACCCTCACTACAGTGGGCATCCCTACGCTCGGAGAAGAAGAGGTCTACACCCAATCCTCTCTCTTTAATTCAATACGAAGAATTTGTTTTAAGGAGATGAGATTTGAAGATGGATGGAAAGCGTCTTCGTATTGAAAGACGAGTGTCGGAACCACCCTCACTACAGTGGGCATCCCAACACTCGAAGAAGAAGAGGTCTACACCCAATCCTCTCTTTTTAATTCAGTACAAAGAATTTGATTTGAAAATGTCTTCGAAGATACACTCGGTACGGGACCGAGGTTTTAGGAGGAAAAGCGTTGAAAAGAAATGGTCTCAGATCCAACGTCATTTATCAATAGTTTGACTTAATAACGGTTTACGGAGGTCTCGTCATCGACCAAAACAGATGAAATGGGACAAAAATGTCCAATAAAAAATGCGAAGTAAAATCTACTCTTAAAATAAAAACTTTAAAACTTTAATATTGTAAGCTAGAAATTATAAATAAATAAAAAATAATAACTAAAGTTAGTATATACTTACAAAATTCCATAAAATACATAACTTATTTATAAAATGTTATTTAACAAAACTAACATATAAATTTATACATAAACAGAAAATATCATTAACAAATCTTAAAATAAAATAAAAGAAAAAAAGAAAAAGATCAAGCCAGCAACGAATCTCTCCACTCTCTCAGTTTCTTCTCATTCTCTCTCTCCGCACGGCTTCAGATTAGATTCAAACTCGTCTCGTTTTTACGCTAAATCGTTCTCTCTTTATCTCGTTTCATCTTTTCGTTTCTGGATTGTGGATTGATTCGAGTGGGTTAAATGGAATGTGAGTTTGGGAGGTGAGGATGATTTTTGGAAGTCTGGGGTTAGGTTTTCACGGTGGAGTTTCGGTGTTTATGGATGAAGACGGGTTGTTTATGGATATTATGTTGAAGATGAAGTTGGATATTTGGTTTTGAAGGTTGTTTCAAAGGTGGAAGGTGATGTTGGTGTTTTTCGGTGAAGGTGAAGCTGGGTTTGACGACAAATGGGGGAAGGTTTCGAATTGAGGGTTTGTGATGTTTTGGTGTTGCAAGGATGGTTCTGCATTGAGGAATGGGTTGTTCGAAGAAAAGATTGAAAGCGAAATGGGTTGAGTCTGAAGATTGTTTTTCGGGCTCGAAGGACTTGGTTTAAAGTTTGTTTGACGATGGATGGTTAACAGATGCAGAGCTTGCAGCAATTCCCGCTAATGACGTTATTCGGGATGATGTTACAACTAGTTTGAGTTGCTATGATCACAGATTTTTGAGGTGAAGAGGAAGGTTTCGAATGGTTTCGAAGAGCCTCTTCTGCTCTTCTTCTTTTTTTCGAAAAAAAGAAGACTCAACGCCGGGAAACAAAACGATACAGATTAACACAAATTAAGCCTATGAAGACAGAAAAGTAATAGAATGCTTACAGAGTTGGAGCGAATCCGATAAGTTCTCACGCTAGCAATGAAGAGTTTGGATGATGCACAGCTTTCGTTGAACCGATTCCACCAGATTGTCGATACCGAAAACAGATAAGCTCTCTCCTTCAATCTCTTTTTCGTTTTGTTTATGTGTGCTTTTTGGTTGAGGGATGAAGATGAGCTGTGAGAGAGGGTGGCTGCTGCCTGTTAGGGTTTTTTTTTCTGAATGAATAGTAACCAATATATATGGGGGCTTGATGATGTGAGAATAGGGTTTAGCTTATGTTTGTATCATCTCTGCTATCACTTTCTGATGCCAAGACTATGTCTTTCCATTTTAGTAAATCTGGCTCTGCTGTCCTATTTTCTTGTCTCTGAAATTTTGTTTGTTTATGCTGACTGTATCTTCTGCTATTTTGTTGGCTCCCTTTCCTTTTTTGCTGATTTTATTGTTATTTTCTCTACTTTTTCATCTTAAAACAATAGGCTCATCATGACTTTACGTATATGTGATATGCTGCTTTTATAAGACTTTTCAAAAATGTTTTTTTTGTTGTTGTGCTTAATTACCCTTCTTCAACCAGCTTCTGCAGTTGTCGACCACCATTCTGATCCTTTGCTGTATGAATCATGTAACTCTGTTGTTGCTCTTTGAATATTCCACTGATACATTTAATTTCTTTGCAGGTTTATCATGATCTTGGAGGTTTGCGGAAGAAGATGTGATATTGCAAAATACCTTGCTTGAGATACACATGAAACCCTGCTGCATTATTTAGGGGAACTCAGTGCATAGAGTTTTCTTTCCATTGTCGTCAAAGATCTTTTCCAGTGTGATGTCTTGAAGTGTAACTAAGGTGGTCTCAAGCATGTCAAGTCCAGCTTGGTTCACAAACGTGAAAACAGGCAGTGCCTTTTAGAGAGCAGCATAGAACTGTGTCTGAATGATGCCAAAGGGATTTGAGTATGGGTTCACTACCTTCGGACTTCAGTAATTCTACGCCTAGATAGAATTTATAGCTGTTACAGATCCATCGAGTAAGTGTTTGTGCCTCAGGAGTTCCAAGTCATATGCGAACCACTTCAAATTATGAGCTGCAAACAAATACATCACGTGCCAGCTACAATTCCAAGCTCATGCTTCCTTTGACTCCTTTTTCACATAGCAGGTGTGTTGTTATCTTTTATTGCAGGTTGTGAAAGTGAAGTTAGCTGGACCTATACTGTCATGAAAATTAGTCATTGTAATACCCCGTACGTGACGACAATACAACATGTTTCGCAAAATTCTCCGCGTGGTTATGTGAGGGTTGGGTGGTCTGAGTGTCTTGTTATGGCAGACCATGCTGCTGCTATCATAGCATTGAGATACCGTCCGCCCTTTTGTGATGAAAATCGACCCTTTCGCCAAGGTCGAATATCGATGATGACTCGTCTCCATGGGATTCTTCAACAGGAATTGGTTTGTTTCAGCTCTTATCACTTTTGTAATCCTTGACAGATTCTAGACTACAGTTAACATTTTCTCTTGTTTGTAAGGTCTTAGAACCTTAATCTCAAAACAAACATCACTGTAATATTAATTATTGCCTTTTATGGAATGTTTGGATGAAGTGGAGCCAAAAGCTAATATTGTTTTAATACTAGAATTGCCGTACTGATCAAGAACTGAAATGTAGCATCATAGCTACCACCATCATACGTGAAACGTACAACAGATGTACACCATTTGCTTTGCCAAAACGCTTGGCCCAATAGGCACCAATATGCTTCACATGATTCTTTAATCCAATTTTGGGAATGCCTTACGTGATTCTCTAATCAAATTTGTCACACATTTGTAATAACTTAAGATAAATCATGAAAATTCGTGGCTTGAAACCAATCCTTACAACGTTGATGTGTGATTAATTGATCTCTGCTTGCGACAAATTTAGATTGTGAATCTTGAATGCAAGTTGCAAATACACTCACCCTTGAAATCATTTTCCTTAATCCTGGACCAAAATGAATCATGTTTGATAAAATTTGAATTTCAATGTTGATGCCACCCTTACATTGAAGCTAGAATCCCCCTTTGAAATTACTGAACAATGTTTCAAATTAACTCCCAGAAACATCCACAATCTTGAATCTTCACCCAAGGCTGAATAAAGACGTGATTCCATATTTAGACAATCAGAATCAATTTACACCGAGGCTTTGAATTATTTGATCCAATGTAAACTCAACATAAACAAATCGTGCACTTGGAACTTTTTGGGCAAAGTCATGACCACATATGATCATACTTTGATGAATTGATCCACAAATGAATGCATCTTGAACGTAACCACTTGAGCCATGATTAACCATAATCCTCATTACGAACTCTCTTGAACAACTATCTTGAACTGGAATAACTCTAATCTCAAACATACCTCATTTAACCCGTGCACACCCCGGCCCCAATCATGAAACTAAATCCTGCCTGCCCATATTGAGAACATCACTGCATATACACCTTCAAAACGAACCTCCAAATGTACCCTAATCTAAATGTAGTTCGACCCTGCAATCTTCTGAGTTTAGTCAGCAAGCCACACAACATATTTTTTAGATCTTGGAATAATGCTCGTGGACGGACGCACAAATGAAGTCTACACTGGTAGGACAAATTTAGGGCATGACAGATGCCCCTATCTAATTAGCTTAAATCGAGTAAGATGAAATGCCACGACATTCATTCTTTCGAGGTAGAAGGTGATTAGATATAGAAGACCCTGAATTTGTCCGAAGACAAATAAAAAGTCTGGGAATTAGGTACTTGGTACCTTGCAAAGGTCGTTAACACCAAAAGGATGTTAACAGAGAAAACTTGACACCAAAGAGGATGTCAGACCCATCGCCGAAAGGATGATGGAGCGGCGCAAAAATCAACCCTAACGCCAAAAGGATGTAGGGATCCATTATCAAAAGGATAATGGAAAATACACTGTCAAGATATCAAAAGGATATCAGACCCATCGCCAAAAGGATGATGGAGCGAAATAAAATAACCCTAACACCAAAAGGATGTAGGGATCCATTATCAAAAGGATAATGGAAAATACGCTGTCAAGATATCAAAAAGATATCAGACCCATCGCCAAAAGGATGATGGAGCGAAATAAAATCAACCCTAACACCAAAAGAATGTAGGGATCCATTATCAAAAGGATAATGGAAAATACGTTGTCAAGATATCAAAAGGATATCAGACCCATCGCCAAAAGGATGATGGAGCGAAATAAAATCAACCCTTAACACCAAAAGGATGTAGGGAGATAAGCTTCTCTGAAGAGATTGCCACTTATCGATGAAGAAAGATAAGCTTCTCTGAAGAGATCGCCACTTATCGTTGAAGGCGGATAAGCTTCTCGCAAGAGATTTCCACTTATCACGGATGAAGGATAAGCTTCTCTGAAGAGATCGCCACTTATCGTTGAAGACGGATAAGCTTCTCCCAAGAGATTTCTACTTATCGCTGAAGATGGATAAGCTTCTCTGAAGAGATTGCCACTTATCGCTGAAGATGGATAAGCTTCTCTGAAGAGATTGCCACTTATCACTAAAGATGGATAAGCTTCTCTGAAGAGATTGCCACTTATCACTGAAGATGGATAAGCTTCTCTGAAGAGATTGCCACTTATCACTGAAGATGGATAAGCTTCTCTGAAGATATTGTCACTTATCGCTAAAGATGGATAAGCTTCTCTGAAGAGATTGCCATTTATCGCTGAAGATGGATAAGCTTCTCTAAAGAGATTGCCACTTATCGCTGAAGATGGATAAGCTTCTCTGAAGAGATTGCCACTTATCACTGAAGATGGATAAGCTTCTCTGAAGAGATTGCCACTTATCACTGAAGATGGATAAGCTTCTCTGAAGAGATTGCCACTTATCGCTGAAGATGGATAAGCTTCTCTGAAGAGATTGCCACTTATCGCTGAAGATGGATAAACTTCTCTAAAGAGATTGCCACTTATCGCTGAAGATGGATAAACTTCTCTGAAGAGATTGCCACTTATCGCTGAAGATGGATAAGCTTCTCTGAAGAGATTGCCACTTATCGCTGAAGATGGATAAGCTTCTCTGAAGAGATTGCCACTTATCACTGAAGATGGATAAGCTTCTCTGAAGAGATTGCCACTTATCACTGAAGATGGATAAGCTTCTCTGAAGAGATTGCCACTTATCGCTGAAGATGGATAAGCTTCTCTGAAGAGATTGCCACTTATCGCTGAAGATGCTGGAGATAACTCACAGGGGAACACCCATGAATTTATTGGAGATGCCCCTGTCTGGGCTGAATGTTTGATTTGAAGATCTTGATTAACCACGAGGTTGCAATACATCATGTGACACATTCATGGTCTTGAAAAGGTGCCCCTGACTGGGCTGATGATGATCTTGGGACTCTTCAAGATTGATCTCGGATCTGATCTCGCACATGCTAATGCTGAATGATACAGATGTTTCATAAATGGAAATGGAAATGCAAATGCTGATGCACGGAGATGCAAGAGCTGGGGAGGGATGATATGATTCTAGATATGCATATGATGCAAGATGATTATGAAGTCGAATGCGATGCGTATGATGCATATGATTGCAGATGGATAGTTGGAAATGCAGGTGCCGACATGGCGGTCTTTTGGTAGTTGCCAATGTGGATTGGACTTTGGGTGAGAAGGTGAAGGTACGACTCCCCGATACTCGTCTTGAACTCAACAGTTGCTGACGAAAATGAACTTGCTTGAGTAACTTGCCCCTGTGTAGTTCAAACTTGCCCTAGTATGATATTTGGGAAAGTTCATCTTGAAAAGATGGTAACTTGCCATGAGATGGCCTCGAGGTGGCCTGCCCCAAAATTTGTATCATGAAAGGATTCATCCTTGATCAACCGGCTCTCATGGTAGTTGACTTCGACATACTTTTGGAGTAGCTTGCTCTTAAAAGAGCGTTGAAGCGACATAACCTGTCCTGAATGAGCACTAAAGGGATTTGCCTTTAAATAAATTTTGGGTGGCCTGCCTATGGTTGGTACCACGAAAGGATTCATCATTGTTTAACCGATTCTCATGATAGTGGACTTCGACATACTCTTGGAGTAGCTTGCCCCTGAAAGAGCGTGGAAGCGACTTAACTTGTCTTGAATGAACACGGGAAGGATCTGTCCTTAGCTCTAAGAAACTCCGGGTGGCCTGCCCCTGATCGGTATTCTCGAGATGATTCACTTCTGATTAACCGGTTCTCGAATAATTTTCTCCATAATCAACCGATGCTTTAGGGGTTTGCCTTAGACTGACTTATTCCCAATTTGTGGTATGGCAGTGTCCCAGATCCATAAGGCTCCATGGTATATTCGATTGTGAACCAGACTGCTGAAGTGGTCAAGTCCTGCTTGAATGCTTCGTGTTGGCATTTCCTTGACGCCAACTACTAACTTGCAATTGACATTGTTTGTTCACGAATGGTAATCTCAATGCAAAGTTTATGCAAGTTTTAAAATAAATGTCGTTCATTTAAGTGTCGTGATAGTGAAACGAATGGACTGTTTAGTCCAAACATTGTGTTGAATTGATTAGTGTGAAAGATATAGCAGGGATAATGACACTAATGCTGATGATTAGCAAATATGTGGGGAGTCAGGTTACGTAAACTTGCGATAGTATGCTTTCAGAATAAACCTCGCCTCAATTAGGTCTTTCGAGGGTTGTAACGTGGCTTGGTTCACGGTTTATGAAGCAAAGGATATTAGGCTCAAACTTGATTTGTACCCACCCCTTCTTCATGATGATCTCCATTCCTACGTTCAACTAATTCTGTACGTGCTTATCCTAACGGCGTAAGCTTGACGGTTCAAGGTTTTGCTTGAGATGGCAGTCACCCTATTTGGTTTTTGATGGATTGTCAGCGACCCTTTTGATTTGGCCACTGAATCTTATTTTGTTTTTGCTGAGGGTCTAAAGACCTCTTTCGATTTTGTTTTGATCCCTAACTTTTGCATGGACTGATTTGCTTGTCATATCCATCGAGATAGCATTGTTTTTTTTTTGCCTAAGTCCCCTTTGAGGTGTTTGACTTAGCAGGCTTTTGATTTTTCGTTGGAGTACGGTGACTGCCATGTCATGGGTCATTGAAGAACGACCGTCTTTTGGATTTTGCTTTGAGTGTGGGATTGGATTAACTGAACAACTACCCTGCCCCAGGTTGAGTGTTAAGGGTTTGAATATCCGAAGGAAACTCCTACTTCTAGGCTCGAAGTGGTTGACTAGGGACTAACTCCTTATATCTCCGGTGTTTAGGGGATTTGAAACAACGCCTGTACATCATCGTCAAGGTTTTATCTGAAAGCATACGATTTGCAATTATGGGTATTTCGTTTTCGTCATCCTCCCTCCAATCTTTGCTAAACAACAGTGATGAAGTAGAATGGATAAAAATGTGTATGTGTCGATGTTGGTGATAAGTGGAAAAATGAGCGAATGCGACATAATTGATTCGGAAAATGCATAATCACTTCATTAATATTACCATTCAAAACAACAATGTTTAAAGACAAGTAGCAATTAACAGAAAATAAACTATAGGATGCAAATGATAAAAGTGCCCAAGGACTGCCAATGTTGAGGACGTCTTCCTGTCTAGACCACTGGCTTTAGGAGATGACCCTTGGAATCTTCGAGCTTTAGACAGCCGAGAGGTTGACATGGACGACCAAACCTCCCTCTGGAAATGATATGTACCCTTTGTCAATCAATTGTTGCACCTTGGCCTGGAAGGCTTTGCATTCTTCAGTCGAGTGCCCATTGGATCCTCCATGATATCCACACTGAACATTGGGATTGTATCCAGGAGGGTAAGGTTCTGGCACAGGCTTAAGAGATTTGGGCTCAACCAAAGAATTCTGAATTAGATGCGGCAGAAGCTGACTCTGCGACATAGGGACTGGATGAAGAGGAGCAGTCCTTCTTTCCAAGTTATTGCGAGGCCTTCTCTGATTTTGGCGCTGACAATTTTGTTGCTGAGAAATGTAACGTCGTTGGCACTGATTAGGGCATTCTTCACGTGCAGGCCCTTTCATCCTCAGATTTGGCCCAGGAACGGGCAATAGTTGTGGGTATGGAGATTCAGAAACCAAAGATTGTAAGATACGCTCCTGACCTGATGCAGCTTCAGGGGAGAAAGCCGGGATATCCACTTCTTTTACAGCAACTGGAATAAGCCCACCTGACACTCTCATACCGCTTGGCGTGAACTCGAATGCTTTTAAATCGATTAAATCTTGAACTTTGTATTTAAAAGCTTTGCATTCTTCCACATTATGGCCCGATGCCCCATAATGGAAATCGCAATGGGCATTTGCATCATAGCCTTGTGGTGGCTTACCAACACGTGGAGCTATAGTCTGAAGTTCAACCAATCGAAATTGAAGTAAGAGTTGCAACAACTGAGTGTAAGTCATAGGGATCCGGTCGAAAATTCTTTCGGGGCGCTTTATCCTTTGCGCACACCTCTTATACTCAGGATTGTCCTGGGAAACAGGAGGTAGTCGTTGACGGGAAAATTTTGGAACCTCAGGTTGTGCAAAAGATCTACGAGACAGATCGCGCTCTAGGAGATATTCCAGAGGTACGGGTTGAACAATCATCCTTGCTGCGACTTCAGGCCTAAGATTTTCGTCCTTTCTTAGCACATTTTCCAAGACTTCCATAATCTGGCCCATCTGAGTTTTCAGCTGGTGGAATTCTTCCTTGAGCATTTTCTGATCTTGACGCAAAGCTTGCATATCCACCACGAATTGTCCCATCTGGCTTCGGACTTCCTTCAATTCTGCTTGGATCTGCTCCATAGACCGCTTCTGCTTCATAGCTACCTCGACTTGCATTGTCTGACTTGGCCTTTCAAGGTGTCTATGTTCCTCTTGCTTCAAATGCTTCACAACTCTCACACGTTCAATGGGAGTGTCGGGAGATCAACTGCGGGTTATGAACAAAGGATGGGTAAGTTGTTGGTATCTGGTCAGGGGAAATGCACAATGATGCAGAAATGCTTATGCAACTGCAATGCAATGAGTGCACACGAGAACAGATCCACATCAAGGATCAAGGTTACAGATCCTGCAAGATGATAACAAAAGGTATCTCTCACCTCGGGTGGGAAATCTACTGGTTTATAAGAGGGTATCCCAAAGGCTTTAAAACAAAGTCCCATGCACTAACCCTCAAAAGTTTTCCATCAGAACGACTACTCGTAAGACGGTAATCCTTTCAAAGGATGAACACAGAGTTATGTTTTAGGGACCTTCGGAATAAGGTTCTACAAAGGTCCTCAGAGTCACAGACTCCCACGTTGGAGATAAAAACGTCATTACGACTACACGTAAGACATAATCATCCCAATGGGGTCTCATCTGAGCGGTAGTATTCGATCAGACTCAACGAGTCCTAAGTCTCGCAAATCAGAAAGAAACCACCTCCTAATCTTAGTGTGTACCATAAAGCTCGGGTAGAAAGCTTTTCCTCACAAACCAATCCCCATAAACCCAACAGGTTAGAAAGGAACACAACATAATAAATAATGAAAGCAAACAAATCATACACGCAACAAGCAAACTAGGTATGGCTTGCTAGGGGATCCCCAGCAGAGTCGCCAGCTGTCGCTACTCGAAAAATGCATCGCGCAACGACGGGGAGGCGAAGAAGAAAGGACAGAAGAGTCGCCACCGAACTTTATTTATCCCATGAGGGGAAAGGAAAATATCGAGAAAACCTTAAGAAATAAATGGATAAGATGGTCTCGCAACCAAGAACGGGTTCGGAAGCCGGTTATGCGAGGGGAAGGTATTAGCACCCCTCGCATCCATCGTACTCGATGGGAACCATTTGTTTGTCGACGTGTGAATTTATTTGCTTAAATATTATGCTATAAAAGTGTGTTCCAAAGGGAGAGAGATAAAGGGTTAGAAACAGGGAAAGAGAGGTAACGGGGAAGAAGAGAGAAAGAACAGACTCGGTAGGACTTCGCAGTCCTATGCCTACGTATTCTCAATAGATGTGAGAAAGTCAGAGTCGACGTAGTTCGGGGCTACGGATATATGGGGGATTATGTGCTCGGCAAGGATTGTGGCCCTTGTGCCTACGTATCTTTACTTGAAAGAAGTAAAGAATCAGAGCAGCCGTAGTTCGGCCTACGGTGTGCGGGGAAATGGGGTGTACTGGTAGACGATGCTATCGTACGCATTCTAGCAGTTTAGGTGTATTGCTGCTCGCTCGTTGGAGACTTAGGCGTTACCTGTTTGCGGTAGAACGGACGTAGCATGACTTTCTGGGAAAGGGTGGAAAAAGAAAAGGGTGCTCGCTAGGATATCGCAATCCTATGCCTACGTATTCCCATTATGCATAAGAAATCAGAGCAACGTAGTTCGTACCTACGGTGCGGATAACCGGTGTGTTTGGGGATGATGTTATCGTGCGCGTTCTAGCAGTTTAGGTGTTTTGCTGCTCGCATGTGAGGAGACTTATGCGTACCTGTTTGCGGTAGAACGAATGTAACATATCCTTTTTGAAAGGTTGGTTTTCGCCATGCGAGGCAAGGTATCATGTTTGATTGGTTGAGATTGTTTTTGGGGCGAGATAGGTCCTCGGATAGTAACCCCTACAGGTAGTACCCAATTCTTTATTGTTGTAAAAATGTGTGGCGAACGTAGCGTCTTCGTATTGAAAGACGAGTATCGAGACCACCCCCACTACAGTGAGCATCCCAACACTCGGAGAGGAAGAAGACTACACTTAATCCTCTCTCTTTAATTCAATGCGAAGAGAACTTCATTCTCTTATTAATGATGTTTTTGGTTTTGAATGGTAAGTGCTTTTTGCGACAGAGAACCCTACGGTAAACGTCAGCACTCGGGATAGGAGAAGGCCTACGCCTAACCACTCCACGACCATTCAATTTTTTGTTATGAAAAGATTTTAAAATGCACTCGGTACAGGACCGAGGTTTTAGGTGAGAAAGGTTACGGAATGAAGTTAAAGAGGGAGAGGTGGTGGATGGAGGCGCGTCTTCGTATTGAAAGACGAATATCGAGACCACCCTCACTACAGTGGGCATCCCAACATTCGAAGAGGAAGAGGTCTACACCCAATCCTCTCTCTTTAATTCAATACAGAGAGAAATGATTCCTTATTGAAGGGGTTTGAAAATGCGCTCGGTACGGGACCGAGGTTTTAAGAGAGAAGGGTGGAAGCGTCTTCGTATTGAAAGACGAGTATCGAAACCACCCACACTACAGTGAGCATCTCGACACTCGAAGAGGAAGAAGTCTACACTTAATCCTTCTTTTTTAATTCAATACAAAGAGAATTGATTTTAAAGATGGTTTGAAAATGGACTCGGTTCGGAACTGAGGTTTTAGGAGAAAAAGTGATCGAAAACGTCTTCGTATTGAAAGACGAGCGTCGAAACTGCCCTCACTATAGTGGGCATCACTACGCTCGGAGAAGAAGAGGTCTACACCCAATCCTCTCTCTTTAATTCAATACGAAGAATTTGTTTTAAGGAGATGAGATTTGAAGATGGATGGAAAGCGTCTTCATATTGAAAGACGAGTGTCGAAACCACCCTCACTACAGTGGGCATCCCAACACTCGAAGAAGAAGAGGTCTACACCCAATCCTCTCTTTTTAATTCAGTACAAAGAATTTGATTTAAAAATGTCTTCGAAGATACACTCGGTACGGGACCGAGGTTTTAGGAGGAAAAGCGTTGAAAAGAAATGGTCTCAGATCCAACGTCATTTATCAATAGTTTGACTTAATAACGGTTTACGGAGGTCTCGTCATCGACCAAAACAGATGAAATAGGACAAAAATGTCCAATAACAAATGCGAAGTAAAATCTACTCTTAAAATAAAAACTTTAAAACTTTAATATTGTAAGCTAGAAATTATAAATAAAAAAAATAATAACTAAAGTTAGTATATACTTACAAAATTCCATAAAATATATAACTTATTTATAAAATGTTATTTAAAAAAACTAACATATAAATTTATACATAAACAGAAAATATCATTAACAAATCTTAAAATAAAAAAAATAAAAAAAAAGAAAAAGATCAAGCCAGCAACGAATCTCTCCACTCTCTCAGTTTCTTCTCATTCTCTCTCTCCGCACGGCTTCAGATTAGATTCAAACTCGTCTCGTTTTTACGCTAAATCGTTCTCTCTTTATCTCGTTTCATCTTTTCGTTTCTGGATTGTGGATTGATTCGAGTGGGTTAAATGGAATGTGAGTTTGGGAGGTGAGGATGATTTTTGGAAGTCCGGGGTTAGGTTTTCACGGTGGAGTTTCGGTGTTTATGGATGAAGACGGATTGTTTATGGATATTATGTTGAAGATGAAGTTGGATATTTGGTTTTGAAGGTTGTTTCAAAGGTGGAAGGTGATGTTGGTGTTTTTCGGTGAAGGTGAAGCTGGGTTTGACGACAAATGGGGGAAGGTTTCGAATTGAGGGTTTGTGATGTTTTGGTGTTGCAAGGATGGTTCTGCATTGAGGAATGGGTTGTTCGAAGAAAAGATTGAAAGCGAAATGGGTTGAGTATGAAGATTGTTTTTCGGGCTCGAAGGACTTGGTTTAAAGTTTGTTTGACGATGGATGGTTAACAGATGCAGAGTTTGCAGCAATTCCCGCTAATGACGTTATTCGGGATGATGTTACAACTAGTTTGAGTTGCTATGATCACAGATTTTTGAGGTGAAGAGGAAGGTTTCGAATGGTTTCGAAGAGCCTCTTCTGCTCTTCTTCTTTTTTTCGAAAAAAATAAGACTCAACGCCAGGAAACAAAACGATACAGATTAACACAAATTAAGCCTATGAAGACAGAAAAGTAATAGAATGCTTACAGAGTTGGAGCGAATCCGACACGTTCTCACGCTAGCAATGAAGAGTTTGGATGATGCACAGCTTTCGTTGAACCGATTCCACCAGATTGTCGATACCGAAAACAGATAAGCTCTCTCCTTCAATCTCTTTTTCGTTTTGTTTATGTGTGCTTTTTGGTTGAGGGATGAAAATGAGCTGTGAGAGAGGGTGGCTGCTGCCTGTTAGGGTTTTTTCTTCTGAATGAATAGTAACCAATATATATGGGGGCTTGATGATGTGAGATTAGGGTTTAGCTTATGTTTGTATCATCTCTGCTATCACTTTCTGATGCCAAGACTATGTCTTTCCATTTTAGTAAATCTGGCTCTGCTGTCCTATTTTCTTGTCTCTGAAATTTTGTTTGTTTATGCTGACTGTATCTTCTGCTATTTTGTTGGCTCCCTTTCCTTTTTTGCTGATTTTATTGTTATTTTCTCTACTTTTTCATCTTAAAACAATAGGTTCATCATGACTTTACGTATATGTGATATGTTGCTTTTATAAGACTTTTCAAAAATGTTTTTTTTGTTGTTGTGCTTAATTACCCTTCTTCAACCAGCTTCTGCAGTTGTCGACCACCATTCTGATCCTTTGCTGTATGAATCATGTAACTCTGTTGTTGCTCTTTGAATATTCCACTGATACATTTAATTTCTTTGCAAGTTTATCATGATCTTGGAGGTTTGCGGAAGAAGATGTGATATTGCAAAATACCTTGCTTGAGATACACATGAAACCCTGCTGCATTATTTGGGGGAACTCAGTGCATAGAGTTTTCTTTCCATTGTCGTCAAAGATCTTTTCCAGTGTGATGTCTTGAAGTGTAACCAAGGTGGTCTCAAGCATGTCAAGTCCAGCTTGGTTCGCAAACGTGAAAACAGGCAGTGCCTTTTAGAGAGCAGCATAGAACTGCGTCTGAATGATGCCAAAGGGATTTGAGTATGGGTTCACTACCTTCAGACTTCAGTAATTCTACGCCTAGATAGAATCTATAGCTGTTACAGATCCATCGAGTAAGTGTTTGTGCCTCAGGAGTTCCAAGTCATATGCGAACCACTTCAAATTATGAGCTGCAAACAAATACATCACGTGCCAGCTACAATTCCAAACTCATGCTTCCTTTGACTCCTTTTTCACATAGCAGGTGTGTTGTTATCTTTTATTGCAGGTTGTGAAAGTGAAGTTAGCTGGACCTATACTGTCATGAAAATTAGTCATTGTAATACCCCGTACGTGACGACAATACAACATGTTTCACAAAATTCTGCGCGCGGTTATGTGAGGGCTGGGTGGTTTGAGTGTCTTGTTATGGCAGACCATGTTGCTGCTATCATAGCATTGAGATACCGTCCGCCCTTTTGTGATGAAAATCGACCCTTTCGCCAAGGTCGAATATCGATGATGACTCGTCTCCATGGGATTCTTCAACAGGAATTGGTTTGTTTCAGCTCTTATCACTTTTGTAATCCTTGACAGATTCTAGACTACAGTTAACATTTTCTCTTGTTTGTAAGGTCTTAGAACCTTAATCTCAAAACAAACATCACTGTAATATTAATTATTGCCTTTTATGGAATGTTTGGATGAAGTGGAGCCAAAAGCTAATATTGTTTTAATACTAGAATTGCCGTACTGATCAAGAACTGAAATGTAGCATCATAGCTACCACCATCATACGTGAAACGTACAACAGATGTACACCATTTGCTTTGCCAAAACGCTTGGCCCAATAGGCACCAATATGCTTCACATGATTCTTTAATCCAATTTTGGGAATGCCTTACGTGATTCTCTAATCAAATTTGTCACACATTTGTAATAACTTAAGATAAATCATGAAAATTCGTGGCTTGAAACCAATCCTTACAACATTGATGTGTGATTAATTGATCTCTGCTTGCGACAAATTTAGATTGTGAATCTTGAATGCAAGTTGCAAATACACTCACCCTTGAAATCATTTTCCTTAATCCTGGACCAAAATGAATCATGTTTGATAAAATTTGAATTTCAATGTTGATGCCACCCTTACATTGAAGCTAGAATCCCCCTTTGAAATTACTGAACAATGTTTCAAATTAACTCCCAGAAACATCCACAATCTTGAATCTTCACCCAAGGCTGAATAAAGACGTGATTCCATATTTAGACAATCAGAATCAATTTACACCGAGGCTTTGAATTATTTGATCCAATGTAAACTCAACATAAACAAATCGTGCACTTGGAACTTTTTGGGCAAAGTCATGACCACATATGATCATACTTTGATGAATTGATCCACAAATGAATGCATCTTGAACGCAACCACTTGAGCCATGATTAACCATAATCCTCATTACGGACTCTCTTGAACAACTATCTTGAACTGGAATAACTCTAATCTCAAACATACCTCATTTAACCCGTGCACACCCCGGCCCCAATCATGAAACTAAATCCTGCCTGCCCATATTGAGAACATCACTGCATATACACCTTCAAAACGAACCTCCAAATATACCCTAATCTAAATGTAGTTCGACCCTGCAATCTTCTGAGTTTAGTCAGCAAGCCACACAACATATTTTTTAGATCTTGGAATAATGCTCGTGGACGGACGCACAAATGAAGTCTACACTGGTAGGACAAATTTAGGGCATGACAACGGGCACACCCCTAAAATTCCACATTCTCCCAATTTAATTCAATACTAATACTTCTTAAGTTCATTTTAGTCATATTGATCCTACCAATTAAACAGAACTGCGTTCCAGGCGAAATCTGGACAGAAATCACGAAAGTGGGAAAAGGTCATCCCAGGCCTGCCCCTATACGTACCACTACGGTCTTTACGTGTATTTCCAGCTGCCATACGCATATGGACCTCCCTTTACGCGTATTTCCAAAGGCTGACACCTTACAAAAACCCTCAGAGACACCCCTTACGCGTATGCCTACTCCTCATACGCGTATTGCTCAAGCCCATATACGTATCATACGCGTATCACCAAATGGTCGTGCTGGCACTAGGGGCAGGGCACGTCTGCTACACATACAACCCTTGGGAAGTCCCCCATACGCGTATTGACACCTCTAATACGCGTATGACCAGCAGACCTGTCAAAAAAAACTCAGATCTCATCATTTCCACGAGTTTCTACTCAAGATTCATCATTCTATCTTCCCATTCATCCTAAAACTCAGTTTTCTATCGATTTCATTCTTCCTATCTTCTATTCTTTCAAGATTCCACTCGTTAGATCTAATTTTGATTACGGTTAAACCCTTAATTCTCAGATCTATTAACTGCGAAATTACATTATAGCATTAATGGATTTCCACGCGAATTTCGTATCAGTTCTAGATCCATTCATCCCACTTTAGACAAGAAATATTCAGCAATGACAACAATCACAAGAAAAATCATAAAGTTACGAAAATTAGGCTAATAAGCAAGAACAAACATCAATTCTTACAAGAGAAAGGACCTCTCACTACCCTCTCATGTTAAATCACTCATATTGAAATTCGTTGCTTCCCCTTACCTTAGATTGAAGCTTTTTCCTTTACAACAATGCAAAATTGGTTCTTTTTGCCCTAGCTCCCCTTTCTATGCCTTTTTCCTCTTTTACTTGTTAACTGACTAATTCCTCCACTAACTCACTATTAACCCCTTAATCAGATTTTAATTCATTTAATTTAATTACTAATAATAATAATAATAATAATAATAACAATAATAATAACCATAATCCTATTAATATTATTATTAATAATAATTAAAATAGTAATATTA
Source organism: Lathyrus sativus (assembly GCA_963859935.3). Classification (NCBI taxonomy): domain Eukaryota; kingdom Viridiplantae; phylum Streptophyta; class Magnoliopsida; order Fabales; family Fabaceae; genus Lathyrus; species Lathyrus sativus. The sequence continues at coordinate 711,100,491 of OZ012737.1, forward strand.
ATAATCATAATGCTCTTAATCTTGTTATTAAGTTATCCTTTATTCTAGGTCCACATTATCGCTACTGCGAAAATCGGCGCCGGCAATACAGAAGAGTCGCCACCGTGCGTTATTTATCCCAAAGGAGGGAAAGGAAACGCTCGAAGTAAACCTAACGCAAAGACGGGAAAAGGTATGGTCATCGCAACCAAAACCTGGATTCGGGAGTCGGTTACGCAAGGGGAAGGTATTAGCACCCCTCACGTCCATCGTACTCGATGGGATCCACGCTTGTTTGGTTTGTCCGGATTACACTTCTATCTAAACTAAAGGATGCGGTCTGAAAAGAAAAGAAAATATGACTCGACAAAGCATCGCACTTTATGCCTACGTATTCCCGTCTGGAACGAGAAATCAGAGTCAACGTAGTTCGCCTAACTACGAGTAAAGGTGGGGAAGGTTGCTCGCTAGGATATCGCATCCTATGCCTACGTACTTCCACACAGCATGGAAGATCAGAGCAAACGTAGTTCGGGCTACGCACGACACGAGCTGTTCAAGTGTCTTTTATGAAAAATATCACCTTAAACAAGGGTTTTCTTATTGCAAAAAGGTTTGTGTTTGTTCAAATCTTTTGACGGAAGAAGTGAATTGATTGTTGTTATAACCTTTATTAATGTTTTTCTGTCGTTCTGAAGAAAGAAGAGATGACACTCTAAAAAAACTCCTAGGGTTACAAAAAGGGATAAAAAATCTACCCTAATGTTATCATACATGGGTTAGCTCCTAATGTCTATCACATCCTCCCTTGAACAAGGAAGAATGGAAGTCCTACGGGAAAGGAAAACGAAAGGAAGAAACGGAAATACAAGTAATAACCGCATACAAGTGAATATGAATATAGCAATGGTAAATGCAATGCAAAGGAGGGAGGAAGGTTCATCTCAACCTCAAGCCCATTCATGGATGGAATAAGAAAATATCAAGTGATCATATGCAAAGAATCGAGTGAAAACTCCGAACGAAACGCGTAATCCACTATTTGGAATCGCAACGTGCTATCATGCAAACAAGTCGATAATTGGGCAAGCTACACATACAAATAACAGCCACCTAAGGGGTCTTAAAATACCTCTAACATATCTATAATAAGAAATATAAACCACAACGTTCACCACGCAAACACAAAGCGGCCGTTGGAGCCTTAACAAAAATAAAGTCCGTTCGGAAGTCCAAATTATAAGTCTGAATACAAAAATATAAGAAGAATAGCAAAAGGGGCTAAAAAATTCAAATAAAAATCTCCAATGCCCTACATCAAGCCACAAACCAGGGGTGAGAGATACCACAAAAATATCCAAAGATAAATGGTCAAATAAGATGGAAACATTGCAAGATATCTCATGTATACCAAAGGAAAGATTAAAGTGGAGCATGTTAAAGAAAGCATCCAAAACCAATTAAAATGGTACAATAAAATTCCCACAAAAATATATCACAATACCTCAACGTGTGTATGATATCCCTGCAAAAGGATTGACATTTAAATTGTGTTTTGATAGGTCAAAGAAATTCAACAAAATGATAGCACCAGCATTGGCCTTTTTATGACGACCCAAATGTAAAAAATCCAAAGAAAATGTCAAAAAATGGTAAAGTTATAATTCCAGTTTTATTAAATTCTAGACATCTTAAAGATTCATCACAAAAAAATGGGGATAAAAAAGACTAATTTTCCTATTTTTTATGATTATTTGAAGTCAGCATATAAAACAGAAAAAATAAAAGAAACATGGCAATAGGAAAATAAAAGAAAATAACATGAATAAATAAAAGTGGCATGAGGCTTATGTGGCCGATTGCGTGGCGCAGTGAGAGGCGTTGGATGAATGGAAGAAACCTTGACTTGGAAATGCATCCGACGGTGTTAACACCTTCTTCTCCAAATCAAATTTTTCAACTTTGTGAATAGTAACCCGCAGCTCCATGAACATGAGTTTTTTGCTACTTTGAAGCACCATAACTCCATCAATAATTATCCGTTTCGCACAAAATTTTGGTCAAACTTGAAGGAAAAAAACAAGGAATCCAAATATGGTCTTAGATTTTCCTGAAACTCTCTCTAACTCCCAAAACGTGGCACCTCAAGAAAAACTCAAGAACCAAAAATTGTCATAAAACCCATCTTTTTTGTACTAGAATCCATGTAGGAGATGAGAGCAATGTAATGCAACAATAATAATGCAAGAAAGACTCATAAATCATGAGTTATGTCGAATTCTTTATACCTCCGAAAAATGGCTTATGGAGCTTCACTCGATCACCAATTTTTTGAGAAAATGATGTGGACACGTCCTATAGTTGATGAGGAAGGTGTTTGGATGGAAAGAAAGGAGTGAATTGATGGAAAACAAAAAATCAATTTTTCACTTGGAGCTCACTTTAATGGAGTTGTGTAGCTTGGTTCATGCATCAATTATGGCCAAAAAAGTGTTGAATCAATTGTAAGAATGATAAGGAATGTATTTGCAATGGTGGAATGAACCAAAAGTGGGAGAAAAATGGAATTGAAAATTTGAGTTTTCAAGTGTAGAAAAATATGGGGAAAATGGAAAAATGGTGAAGAGAAAAATGAAGATTCAATATGATTTGCAAATGGAGAAAATGGATTCAACATCAACTATCACCAACATCTACTCTTAATGATCTCAATCCAATATATAAGAGAGTATGGAAAGATCTAGAGTCTTCTAGATCAATCTAGGATGATTCTAGAAACTTCATGAATTTCTCATGATATGGTATAATCCCCATCTCATGATATCTCCCTTCAATCTAACTTGCAGCCCCTTAAACACCTTTGAAAATCTCATGACATGAGTTATTGAAGAGTGTATGATGCTTACCAAGCTAATCCCTTGCCTTGTGTTAAGTTTCACATGAATACCTTATTATGCAAGTAATAGATTTACAAAGCAACTCCATTTTTAAAGCCCTATCTCAAAATTTTGGCTGAACCAATGTCTCTAAAATGTTGTTTAGACTCAATTTGATATATTACATGACCCATTTTGGATTTGTAGATTGCCCAAACCAATTTTCCATTTGAACTTTTTCAACTTATGTCCATTTTTTAAGTCATTTTTTACCAACTTTTATCAATCTGAGTTCTATGCATTTCCAAACTTTCATGACCTCTTTTCTAGACTTAAAATGTCATTTTGAACAACTTTTATATTGTGAAGTTTTTCATTTGAAGCTTCCTTGTATGAGTTTTAGGCATAGGCTAAGAATGACCTATAATTCCACTTTCCCAAAATACCCCTGACTTGCACAAACTATAACTTGAGCTTCACATATCAGATGAAGGCATACCATACCTTTTTATAAAGGGGAGATCATTAGTAACAACTCTTATGTTTGCCAAGAATTCATTTGAAAACTCCTTGAAGGTCAAAAGTTGCTTGGAAGACAGGCAACTTTCACAGACAAATTTCAGTGTCCTCAGATGACCTGTAACTTGCAAGAGCTATAACTTGAGTTCTATAAATCACCTTGATGACTTCCACCACTCGAATTAAAGCTATGAAGATACTCTACAAGTTTCATGTGGACCAGAAATTCACATGAAGCTTGCATTTTGAATTACACTGCTTGGAAGTTTGACCTAAATCAGGGGATTTTACACTGAAACCCTAATTTGGTAACTTCACTTCTCCTTGACTTCTTTTGATCTTTCTTGGGCACAACACTACATCCATATCCATGTAGCAAATAATGAATCCCACATTCTTCAAATGAGCCTTGATGCCTTTCAAAACAAGTCTTTGACCTAGGGTTGACCTAAATGAAACCCTAGTTGACTGACTTCAACTGAGGCTCTTGCAATCATTCTAATGACCTGGATCTTCTTCAAAATGATCATCTAGGTTCTTCATAACATCCATACACACCCCATGCTCTTGGCTCATAGCTCATATACCCTCTGATGATCCCCAAACAACCTCCAGATAGGAGAGAATCCACTGAGTGATCTGAGTAATCTTGAATATGAATGAAACCCCTGAATATGCCTCTTGAGATAAGAATAGCACTTGATCCCCTGATTAAGATAGCTTGCTTATGCTATGCTATGCAGATGAATACACTATGTACATGATGACAATGCAAATGATTATGCAATTGAAACATAAACCTAGGTTAGAAAAGGTTGGGCAAATTTTGGGGTGCAACAGCTGCCCCTATTCAAGCGGCTTGGACCCGACTGGATGAAGAGCGCGCAACCTTCAGACATTCGAGGTACGAGACGGTTGAATACGAAAGAACCCGGAAATTTGCCATCCGCAAAATAAATTGCGTATACGACTACTGCTTGGGGAAAATATCATTCAGAAAACCGAATCCGGTTGTCACGGCAACAACTGATCAATTATCTGATAAGAACTAACTTGATTTCGTCCTCAACCACCTGCGTGACGCCACAGGCCTTGAACCCACAATTAATTCCAAATTTTGCTACAATAAGCATGCATCGAGCCAAAGGTAATAACTCCTTCAACCGGGGTATAACTCCTTCAACCAGGGTAATAACTCCTTCAACCAGGATATAACTCCTTCAACCAGGATATAACTCCTTCAACCAGGATATAACTCCTTCAACCAGGATATAACTCCTTCAACCAGGATATAACTCCTTCAACCAGGGTATAACTCCTTCAACTAGGGTATAACTCCTTCAACCAGGATATAACTCCTTCAACCAGGGTATAACTCCTTCAACCAGGGTAATAACTCCTTCAACCGGGGTATAACTCCTTCAACCAGGGTAATAACTCCTTCAACCAGGGTAATAACTCCTTCAACCAAGGTATAACTCCTTCAACCAGGGTATAACTCCTTCAACCAGGGTATAACTCCTTCAACCAGGGTAATAACTCCGAAGGTTTAATCCACAAGATTCTTGTAACAACAATCCAAAGAAAAACTCTACTGGGGTAATTCTGACGACAGCCGTCAAACACCTACTTCAACGGCAGGTAGTAATTTCAAGATTTTCAATACTGATGTGACAACAGTCTGAAGAAAACTTCGCTGGGGAAGAAGAGAAGCTTAACCAAGCAACTCTGATGGGGAAGAAAACTCTACTGGGGAAATCACGGCGATAACTCCAAAAAATCTGAACTATGAAATCTTTTAATGCCGACATAACAGCGACCTGAGAAGGACTCAGCTGGGGAAAAGAGAAACTCAACCAAGCAACTCTGCTAGGGGTCCACATGATAGGACGAACACGATCACTGCTCGCCTTGCGCCACAAATCCAACTATCCGAACATCTTCCTGAATCATAATCTCAATTATCTGCAGGGGAAAACAAACATCTGAAACCAACGAGGTAACCAACCTGGTTTATGTTTCTGAATACGTATGTTCGATAATGACGTAATGTTTCCATATAGCATGGAAATGCTACGTATTTTGAAACTGAAATGCAAGTATGATGCAAATATGATGATGCATGCAATATGCTAATACAGGCTCGGGCTGCTGGAGAAAGTCGGGTACAGAAAACCATTTCAGCAAAATAAATGCTGAAGACGAAGCCAACTCCGCTGGGGATAAACCGGATATCACAGAATTATTCCAACAAAATAAATGCTGGAAGAGTAGCATCAACTCCGCTGGGGAATTTGGGAACTTAACCAAACACCTCGTTGAAGTAACACCCTGCTGGGGAATATAACTCTGCTGGGGAATAGCAGATGTGCCAAGTATGATTGGACTTCTCTGGGGATAGCTCACCCGTGCCACTGAAAAACTGGACTTTTGTTGGAGAAAATAGATGGAGTCTCCCTGCGTACTGATGACGATTGGATTTGGAAACTGATGCGCCAACACGGATGGGCCTCACAGTGATCGCCAACATGGATTTGGGTGAAGAATCGGAAGACAGTAACATGACTTCTCGACATTCGTCTCACACTTTAAGATTGACTGAATCTGCTCGAATAGCTCTGAGTAACCCTGATGATACTGAGAAGAACAATCCCTTTGCTTCCGACATGCCCTAGCCTGCGGGACCTCTGTGGGGATACTCCTCAAAAGGAAATCTGAAAATTTGTATCTTGTTGGTCTGATATGAACTGCCCTAACATTCTGAACTTCGGAGAAATACTTCACACCAAATGCCCCCCGAGTACAGAATAACTTCTGCGCTCTTAAGATGGCCTGCCCCTGATTGCAATGACTTTGCCCCTGATTAGCTGATCCAGAGCAGTACCTCCAACTACGAGAGATTTACCGAATCTCGACCTGATTGCCCCAGAGTAACTGACTTTGAATGGCTGACCTGACTGGGGAGCACTTAATGGCTTGCCCCGGCTTGCGGAGCATTCGGGCGCTCTGCATTCTATCCTGACCATACTTTCCACTGTAGGAAACTTTTCTGCTGTCAAGCGCTTACTCGCAAGTAAAACAAGTTGTTCTGCGTAAAAGACGTATTAATGCAACACATATGATAGTTTTGACATCCAATCTGTTCACTGGGAGAAGGTAAAAACAGTTTATAGCATATAATGCATAAAACATTTATCAACATCAGTACCAACATGGTAAGAGGAACCCTTTCAGGAGTCAGAATCGACGCGACCTTTACCGAAGTATGCTTTCGAAACAACCTGCTTCAATTAGGACTTTTGAAGGTTATAACGTGGTCAGGTTCACAGTTTTGAAGGAAAGGATAAAGGCTCAAAGTTTATTTTAACCCACCCACTCTCCTTGATGTTATCCCATCCTATGTTCAGCTAATTCGACCTTAGCACTCACCTCTCAGAGGCTGAAAGATAGGGGTGATAGTTCGAGAAATTATGATTGTTGGGAGTGACAGCCATTCACCTTTCGTCTTTGACACTTGAGGTCACACGACTCGTATTTCATTTGAGGATTTTTCCATCCTTTCATCTTTTTCTTTTCATATCCCTAACTTTTGCCTGGACTGACTCTTTTGAGTTCTTTTGGTTTTTTGAGTCCAGCGGGATGCCCTCATTTTTGCCTAAGTCAATTGTTTTCTTTTCTTGACTTAGCTGGCTTTTGATTTTTTTCTCTTTTTTCTTTCGAACAAGTCATGTGACGCTGGTTGTCTGACTCTTTGGGGAATGATGTGACTGTTTCACTCCTAATGCTGAACCATTGTGGTTTCTTAGGCACGACCTTTAGAGGTGTGACTGATCCTCGAACGGACACTCCTTTTGCAATTTGGACGCTCGGTCAAATTAGCTAACACCTACCCTGCCCCAGGTTAAGATTGAGGGTTTTTCATTCACAGAAAGAAACTCCTACTACAAGGCTCAAAGGGGTTGACAAGGGATTATCTTCCTTATATCTCCGGTGTTTAGGGATTTGAAACAATGCCTGTACATCATCAGCAGGTTTGGTTTCAAAAAGCATACAATCGGAATTTTGCATGTCGTTCATTTTCGTCATCCTCCCCGGATTCCTCTTAACCAGGCGTTGGACATTTGTAAAAACAATTAGTGAACACGAATGGATTTAATCAAAACATGCATATTTATTTCATTATCATCAATTGAAATGAAAACAACAAGTTTTACGAACAAGATTGCATTTTAAACAGGAAAGAAACTACAAATGTAAAGAAATGACAAGATAAAACAAAGAAAAATGCCAGCTTCCGAGAACCGGGCTTTCACATCTGTCCTGCTGCTGAACCAGCTATCTTCACAATCAGTTATTAGAGGCAGCCTGCCACTGTTCTGATCTACTTTTAACGGCCCACCCGAACTATAGAACTCCTTTTTGTCCACCATACTCCAGCCTATTCATGGTTTGGCATTGGTTGTTGTGTAATATTGGGCCTTTCCGTACCAAAATTAATAGCAGTGCTATCAAGCAAATCTTGCACCTTATGCTTGAAAGCGTGGCAGTTTTCGATATTATGGCCGGGTGCCCCAGAGTGGAATTCACAATGCTCATTAGCGTTATAACTGGGTGGGGGGATCCCTGTCGGAGGAGCCATCGTTCTTTTCTCGACCAACTGTAACCGTAACAAATTCTGAAGAAGCTCAGCGTACGATACTGACGGCGGATCAAATACCCTTTTCGGCTTCCCGTTCTGAATTCTTTGCTGAGCCGGATGTTGTTGCCCCTGCTGCTGCGGCTGTTGCAGATGTTGCGCGGGGATTGTCACACTTGCAACTTGTTGCGGTTGGTATTGCCTCCATCCCCTATTTCTTCCCCGAGAGCTACATACCGAATTGGCATCTTCCTGTTTTCTACCCCCGAAAGCTTTCTTATTGCTTCCAGCTGAAGCTGACTCTCCCGCTTGAATCTTACCGATTTTTATCCCGTTTTCTATACGCTCCCCCATCAGGATCAACTCGGAGAAGGTACTCATTGAGAAGTTGAGCAGCCGGTCATAGTACATTCCTGAGAATGTCCCTACGAACAAGTCCATCATTTCACGCTCCACCATAGGAGGTTGTACTCTGGCAGCCAAATCACGCCATCTCTGGGCGTATTCTTTGAAGCTTTCACTGGGCTTCTGAGAGAGGCTTTGCAGCTGAACCCGGTTAGGGGCGAGATCGCTGTTGTATTGGTAATGCTTCACGAAAGCTTCCGCTAGCTCTTTCCAGCTTTTTATCTGTGTTGGCTCTAGGCTCATATACCATTCCAGCGACGGCCCTGACAAGCTGTCCTGGAAGAAATGCATGAGCATCTTTTCGTCGTCTGAATACGCGGACATCCTCCTGTAAAATGAACGAACATGTACCCTCGGACACGTGTCCCCTTTATATTTACCGAAAGATGGCGCTTTGAATTTCAGAGGTACCCTCAGCCCTGGTACCAATCCCATATTGGACATATCCAGCCCCACAGCGTTCTGGCTAGCCAAACCGTTCACTTTCTCTTCCAGCAATCTCATTCGGAGGTTGTCCCCTGCGGGTCTCCCATAGCCTTCGTTCTGACCAGAGAAGACGTCTTCTTGACGATCCTCCCCGCGAGGTACTGCATTGTATCCAACATAATCTGCATCACGGCCCAGACCCGTTTGGAAGTACCTGAGGTCATACCTCAGATTGCCCATCTCTTGAGCGTTGTATGCACCAGTTCCATATCCAAGATTACCATAACCATAGCCACCAAACCCAGCCTTGGCGCCAGCAATGCTGCCATACCCCACGTTCACACCATTGAAGCCCTGGTTACCATTATTACCATTCATTTCGACATTCTCAACACCCCCATTGAAACCCTGGTTGACATTACCCACAAATACCCCAACAGTATCTGTATTGGCATTCATATTACCGGCGTTCCCACCTCCACCTACAGGACCAGTTTCTCCAGCATTCAAACCGGTTACGGGAATAGCATCAACACTTTGACGATTCTCAACTCGGGGAGAAGCAGCAATATTTTCACCATGCGGTGTCCCGTTGTTTTCAGCCCGTGCGACTATCGGTTGAACCAGATTCTGCAGCTGCTCTTGTCCTTTGGCGATGGTCTCCATGGTTTGCATGAGCAGGGTCATCCTGTCACGCATCTCTTGCATTTCACTCTGCACATTGTCCATGATCTTCTTGTGATTAGTTCTGGTAGAGTAACGGTGGACCTGCTTTTCTGCAATCCTGAAAATACTTGTAATGGATACACGGATCACAAACCTGTAATGCAAATATGAGTATGTATGCAAAAATGCAATATGTGTCTATGCATTAGGGAATATTACTTCCCCCATTCTAGTGCTAATACATTTGATACAGGGCAGCGCCGTGACAGTGCGGTGACGAAAGTTGCAAGAAGTTGAAATTCAATCACAAAAGAGAAAACAACTCATATATTGAACATGCCTTCAAAGGCAAAAGTATAACTCTTCTTGAAGCTAGCCCTAACCTCATCATCCGCAAGGGCAATCAAACTCAATATAGAATTCACATCCGGAGTGGGCAGCTTATACGCAACTGTCTTCCGCACACTACCCATATCAACAATCAGAAGTCCGGAGCACTAGAACAGGGAAGTATGTAATGCACCTGCAGCACAGACACACGTTAATGAAATGCCATGATAAATGGGTATGCAAACAATGCAATGCAAACAGCTGCAACAGGGGATCAAGTGCCCTGAATAAGAAGCCCAAGTCACACCAAGAACAGGTCTCAGACAGACCCTCCAATACTCATCAAACCCTGGTCTCAGACAGACCTCACAAAAAACTCCAGCCTGGTCTCGGATAGACCCAATAATATAACCCACACCTGGTCTCTGACAGACCTAGTAACAGTCCACAAAATATCCACAATCCTGTATCTCATGAGAAATAAACCGGTAGTCTGAAGGTCAAGTTACCTGCATGCCCCAAGTCCCTCTCACGGGTAGATGTCCCTATAACTGGCACAAGGTACGGCATCCTATGCGGTCGTCGGCGTCCCAGACTTTCAGGGTTGATGATACGATTCCCAGAAGGAGTGGCATCATCAAATCCTGAAGAGGCCTCACTTAGCCAACTTCCAAATGATCGGTCCCCGGAGTCGACAATCCAACTAACCAACAGCCCACTGCACCCAAAGGGTGAAACAGGAAGTCAACCAGAAGAACCTCGTCCGAGCGTAGATTTCGCGGGAAGCTAGTACATGCAAAGCATGCACACCCCCATTAATCTCTACTCTAATTCTAGGTGCACTCAAGCCCAGGTCCGGCTTATCTCTCAATCATAGGACCCCCATCAAACCCACAATACAGCAATAATAATGATAATAAAATGCTGAAATGTAAATACAGAAATGTAAATCCATACAAAGCCCACGACGGGAAAACAAGCGCTAGGATTGACTCGCGTAGGGAACCGTTGGAGTCCCCAGCAGAGTCGCCAGCTGTTGGGGATGACCCAGACAGCTAGGAAGAAAACCTAAGACGAGACTCGCATAGGGAACCATCGCAGTCCCCAGCAGAGTCGCCAGCTGTCACTACTGCGAAAATCGACGCCGGCAATACAGAAGAGTCGCCACCGTGCGTTATTTATCCCAAAGGAGGGAAAGGAAACGCTTGAAGTAAACCTAACGCAAAGACGGGAAAAGGTATGGTCATCGCAACCAAAACCTGGATTCGGGAGTCGGTTACGCAAGGGGAAGGTATTAGCACCCCTCACGTCCATCGTACTCGATGGGATCCACGCTTGTTTGGTTTGTCCGGATTACACTTCTATCTAAACTAAAGGATGCGGTCTGAAAAGAAAAGAAAACATGACTCGGCAAAGCATCGCACTTTATGCCTACGTATTCCCGTCTAGAACGAGAAATCAGAGTCAACGTAGTTCGCCTAACTACGGGTAAAGGTGGGGAAGGTTGCTCGCTAGGATATCGCATCCTATGCCTACGTACTTCCACACAGCATGGAAGATCAGAGCAAACGTAGTTTGGGCTACGCACGACACGAGCTGTTCAAGTGTCTTTTATGAAAAATCTCACCTTAAACAAGGGTTTTCTTATTGCAAAAAGGTTTGTGTTTGTTCAAATCTTTTGACGGAAGAAGTGAATTGATTGTTGTTATAACCTTTATTAATGTTTTTCTGTCGTTCTGAAGAAAGAAGAGATGACACTCTAAAAAAACTCCTAGGGTTACAAAAAGGGATAAAAAATCTACCCTAATGTTATCATACATGGGTTAGCTCCTAATGTCTATCACATCCTCCCTTGAACAAGGAAGAATGGAAGTCCTACGGGAAAGGAAAACGAAAGGAAGAAACGGAAATACAAGTAATAACCGCATACAAGTGAATATGAATATAGCAATGGTAAATGCAATGCAAAGGAGGGAGAAAGGTTCATCTCAACCTCAAGCCCATTCATGGATGGAATAAGAAAATATCAAGTGATCATATGCAAAGAATCGAGTGAAAACTCCGAATGAAATGCGTAATCCACTATTTGGAATCGCAACGTGCTATCATGCAAACAAGTCGATAATTGGGCAAGCTACACATACAAATAACAGCCACCTAAGGGGTCTTCAAATACCTCTAACCTATCTATAATAAGAAATATAAACCACGACGTTCACCATGCAAACACAAAGCGGCCGTTGGAGCCTTAACAAAAATAAAGTCCGTTCGGAAGTCCAAATTATAAGTCCGAATACAAAAATATAAGAAGAATAGCAAAAGGGGCTAAAAAATTCAAATAAAAATCTCCAATGCCCTACATCAAGCCACAAACCAGGGGTGAGAGATACCACAAAAATATCCAAAGATAAATGGTCAAATAAGATGGAAACATTGCAAGATATCTCATGTATACCAAAGGAAAGATTAAAGTGGAGCATGTTAAAGAAAGCATTCAAAACCAATTAAAATGGTACAATAAAATTCCCATAAAAATATATCACAATACCTCAACGTGTGTATGATATCCCTGCAAAAGGATTGACATTTAAATTGTGTTTTGATAGGTCAAAGAAATTCAACAAAATGATAGCACCAGCATTGGCCTTTTTATGACGACCTAAATGTAAAAAATCCAAAGAAAATGTCAAAAAATGGTAAAATTATAATTCCAGTTTTATTAAATTTTAGACATCTTAAAGATTCAGCACAAAAAAATGGGGATAAAAAAAACTAATTTTCCTATTTTTTATGATTATTTGAAGTCAGCATATAAAACAGAAAAAATAAAAGAAACATGGCAATAGGAAAATAAAAGAAAATAACATGAATAAATAAAAGTGGCATGAGGCTTATGTGGCCGATTGCGTGGCGCAGTGAGAGGCGTTGGATGAATGGAAAAAACCTTGACTTGGAAATGCATCCGACGGTGTTAACACCTTCTTCTCCAAATCAAAATTTTCAACTTTGTGAATAGTAACCCGCAGCTCCATGAACATGAGTTTTTTGCTACTTTGAAGCACCATAACTCCATCAATAATTATCCGTTTCGCACAAAATTTTGGTCAAACTTGAAGGAAAAAAACAAGGAATCCAAATATGGTCTTAGATTTTCTTGAAACTCTCTCTAACTCCCAAAACGTGGCACCTCAAGAAAAACTCAAGAACCAAAAATTGTCATAAAACCCATCTTTTTTGTACTAGAATCCATGTAGGAGATGAGAGCAATGTAATGCAACAACAATAATGCAAGAAAGACTCATAAATCATGAGTTATGTCGAATTCTTTATACCTCCGAAAAATGGCTTATGGAGCTTCACTCGATCACCAATTCTTTAAGAAAATGATGTGGACACGTCCTATAGTTGATGAGGAAGGTGTTTGGATGGAAAGAAAGGAGTGAATTGATGGAAAACAAAAAATCAATTTCTCACTTGGAGCTCACTTTAATGGAGTTGTGTAGCTTGGTTCATGCATCAATTATGACCAAAAAAGTGTTGAATCAATTGTAAGAATGATAAGGAATGTATTTGCAATGGTGGAATGAACCAAAAGTGGGAGAAAAATGGAATTGAAAATTTGAGTTTTCAAGTGTAGAAAAATGTGGGAAAAATGGAAAAATGGTGAAGAGAAAAATGAAGATTCAATATGATTTGCAAATGGAGAAAATGGATTCAACATCAACTATCACCAACCTCTACTCTTAATGATCTCAATCCAATATATAAGAGAGCATGGAAAGATCTAGAGTCTTCTAGATCAATCTAGGATGATTCTAGAAACTTCATGAATTTCTCATGATATGGTATAATCCCCATCTCATGATATCTCCCTTCAATCTAACTTGCATCCCCTTAAACACCTTTGAAAATCTCATGACATGAGTTATTGAAGAGTGTATGATGCTTACCAAGCTAATCCCTTGCCTTGTGTTAAGTTTCACATGAATACCTTATTATGCAAGTAATGGATTTACAAAGCAACTCCATTTTTAAAGCCCTATCTCAAAATTGTGGCTGAACCAATGTCTCTAAAATGTTGTTTAGACTCAATTTGATATATTACATGACCCATTTTGAATTTGTAGATTGCCCAAACCAATTTTCCATTTGAACTTTTTCAACTTATGTCCATTTTTTAAGTCATTTTTTACCAACTTTTATCAATCTGAGTTCTATGCATTTCTAAACTTTCATGACCTCTTTTCTAGACTTAAAATGTCATTTTGAACAACTTTGATGTTGTGAAGTTTTTTATTTGAAGCTTCCTTGTATGAGTTTTAGGCATAGGCTAAGAATGACCTATAATTCCACTTTCCCAAAATACCCCTGACTTGCACAAACTATAACTTGAGCTTCACATATCAGATGAAGGCATACCATACCTTTTTAGAAAGTGGAGATCATTAGGAACAACTATTATGTTTGCCAAGAATTCATTTGAAAACTCCTTGAAGGTCAAAAGTTGCTTGGAAGACAGGCAACTTTCACAGACAAATTTCAGTGTCCTCAGATGACCTGTAACTTGCAAGAGCTATAACTTGAGTTCTATAAATCACCTTGATGACTTACACCACTCAAATTAAAGCTATGAAGATACTCTACAAGTTTCATATGGATCAGAAATTCATATGAAGCTTGCATTTTGAATTACACTGCTTGGAAGTTTGACCTAAATTAGGGGATTTTACACTGAAACCCTAATTTGGTAACTTCACTTCTCCTTGACTTCTTTTGATCTTTCTTGGGCACAACACCACATCCATATCCATGTAGCAAATAATGAATCCCACATTCTTCAAATGAGCCTTGATGCCTTTCAAAACAAGTCTTTAACCTAGGGTTGACCTAGATGAAACCCTAGTTGACTGACTTCAACTGAGGCTCTTGCAATCATTCCAATGACCTGGATCTTCTTCAAAATGATCATCTAGGTTCTTTATAACATCCATACACACCCCATGCTCTTGGCTCATAGCTCATATACCCTCTGATGATCCCCAAACAACCTCCAGATAGGAGAGAATCCACTGAGTGATCTGAGTAATCTTGAATATGAATGAAACCCCTGAATATGCCTCTTGAGATAAGAATAGCACTTGATCCCCTGATTAAGATGGCTTGCTTATGCTATGCTATGCAGATGAATACACTATGTACATGATGACAATGCAAATGATTATGCAATTGAAACATAAACCTAGGTTAGAAAAGGTTGGGCAAATTTTGGGGTGCAACACACATTACCCCAACTAAGGTCAGCTCTCACTCTCGCTCCTAACCTCGTACCCTTAATAAGGACATCACAACAAATACGCACACAACAACGTATAAAATAACTAGATAATTTAAATGAGGTGTTACAGTTATAGTGTTATTCTCTTGGTTAATCTTCAATTTTTCTGCTCCTTTATAGCTGAAGAAATAGAGTCGTTGAATCACCCCCAACGACTATAATCAGATCAAATATTTTGGTACATCTTCTTTTCCAATAAATCAGGTGTTTGAACTCATAGGGAAAGAATTATCCATTGAATAAAACCTTTGTCCAGAGAACTCTTCTATGAAATAAGTACAACACAATCTTTTGAAGATAATGTCAACCATTCTCGAGTCTCGTGATTACAAATCTTGAGGTGACATTACTCAGTTTCAAAGGCGGGTAAAGCGCTCTTCTGATTCTGAACTGCACTAACAATAACATTTTTATCCGACTTTCTTACAAGTACTAAATCAGAATTGGATTATAGCTTCTTCCGTGTCAGCACCAATTTTACCAAGTAAATATAATTTTGCACATAAGAACCAACGAGTTAGAAATCCTAACTGTTTTTCAAATACTTTGTTATCAACAAAACTCTAGAGGATACATGGTATGAACCAAATTTGTATCAACAGTGTCACCCTTATCTAGTTAAATATTTGGCCCTAGACATATATCCTATTATGCAAGACGGGAAAATTCCATATAAGTTACTCATGTCCCTCAACATGATTTGTAGGCTCTGTTTAGTAAAACTAGCTGATAGCTGGTAGCTAATGATTGATAGTTGATAGTTGGTAGCTGGTAGCTGGTAGTTGATGACCGGTAGCTAATAAGTTAATTTAAGTGTTTGATAAATTAACTGTTACACTAGCTGATAAATACAAAATGACATGAAATGACATTCTTACTTAAGAAATTAGAGGTTTCATTATTTTACTATATATTTTTTTATTTGATAAAAATATGCAAAATATTTTTAATGTATATGACAAATTGAAGATATCATTAAAATATATTAAATTTGTATATACATTTTAAAATGAAATTTAACGAGTTGTGAAATAATATATAATTATTCAATGAGAATATACATTTTATAATAAAATTTAACGAGATTACATCATCTTTCATCTTGTCATTTGACGCGAATATAATTATTCAACTAAATGTGTGTGTGTGTCTATATATATATATATATATATATATATATATATATATATATATATATATATATATATATATATATATATATATATATATATATATATATATATATATATATATATATATATATATATATATATATATATATATATATATATATATATATATATATATATATATATATATATATATATATATATATATATATATATATATATATATATATATATATATATATATATATATATATATATATATATATATATATATATATATATATATATATATATATATATATATATATATATATATATATATATATATATATATATATATATATATATATATATATATATATATATATAATGTAAGAATATATTTTTATTAAAATAATAAGGGTATAAATGGAAGAAAAAGTGACAAGCTCAAAAGTTACATCAAATAGCTTTTGAGAAAAAGCCAAAAGATAGTAGGAAAAGCTACAAACTAAAAGCTAAATGACAGTTACCAAACTGAGTTTTTTGTTAATATGTGTTGAAAAGCTAAAAGCTAAAAACTCTTTTTTTTTGTTACCAAATAGACTCGTAGAGTACCTATCAACCATCTTTATGGTCCTCGTGTTACGGACAATGTTTGATTGGTAATAAAGTACATAACTCCATATCTGGTATACATCACTATCATCTTGAGAATAACTTATGACACTTGTATAACATTTGATGTAGTATTCTCGTGGTGGATCAATCTAGTATGGATATTACTCCTAATATGCATGCTTAGGTGAATACTTGATAACTCTTTATTAATGATGAAACTTGTAATAGTAGTATCCACTAAATTAATCTTGGCTTTACGTCTTTCTTGCTTAGCAGATATGTTATGGCAGCATGGTCGGTGTAAAATAAATTTCGATCCTACTAAGTAAGAGCAAAATAAATTTATGGAATTGACAATGGCCAAAATTTTCTTCTCTGTGGTAGCGTAATTTATTTGAGCTTCATCAAGAGTTCTATTAGCATAGTATAACACAAGCATCTTTTTGTCTCTTAACTGTCCTAAAATAACATTTATTGTGTAATCACTTATGTCGCACATAATCTCAAAGGGGAAACTCTAATATAAAGGTTATATAATCAGAGCAGAGATCAGTGCGTCCTTTAGTTGTTGAAAGGACGTGGGGCATTATTTATCAAAGATAAACTCAGTGTCCTTCATAAGGAGACCCGTCAAGGGTTTAATAATCTTTGAAAAGTCCTTAATGAATCGTCGATAAAAACCAGTGTGCCTTAGAAAGCTTCAAACTTCTCATACTATGGTAGGTGGCATTAACTTCTCAATCACTTCAATATTTTCCTTGTCAATCACTACCATTCTTTCGGGAACTAGATGTCCGATTACTATGTCTTCTTTCACCATGAAATGACACTTTTCCTAGTTTAATACCAAGTTAACTTTTACACACCTCTCAAGAACCCGCTCTAAGTTGGCTAAAAAAATCCTATGAACTTGATCCACAAACTAAAAAGTAATCCACGAAGACCTTCATGATATCTTCTAGAAAGTTTGCGAAGATCGTCATCATGCATCACTGGAATGTAACAAGTGCATTACACAACCCAAATGGCATTTGGTTGTAGGCAAATACATCATAAAGGCACGTGAATTTAGTCTTCTCTTGGTCGCTCGGGTGAATATGAATATGAAAGAATCCCAAGTAAGCATCCAAATAGTTGAAATAAGAGTGCTTGGCTATGCGTTCAAGTATCTGGTCAATAAATGATAGCGGGGAATGGTCTTTCCTAGTGGCTTTGTTTAATTTCCTATAGTATATACATATAAGCCACCCTATTATTGTTCGTGTAGTAACTGGTTCACCCTTCTCATTCAATATTATAGTCATTCTTTAATACTACTTGTACTAGACTTACCCACTTGTCGTCCGAGATAGGATATATTATGTCGGCATCCAAAAGCTTCATTACTTCCTTTTTCACTACCTCACTAATGTTTGGATTCAACCTTCTTTGATGTTCTCTAAAGGATTTGTAATCCTCTTCAAGCATAATTTTGTGCATACACACTAAAGGGATGATACCTTTTAGGTCATATATGGTGTATCTTATTACTTTTTGGTACTTCTTTAACACAATAAGTAGTCGTTTGGTTTCGGTCTTTCCTAAACCAACATTTACAATAACTGGCCGAATAGAGTCTAGGAATTTGTACCTAAGGTTCTAGGGAAGTAACTTGAGTTCTACTTTCGACTGCTCTAGTTCTAGAGTCGACGTAAGAAGAAGGGTGAAACACTCATTTTGATCAATTAACTTACATCAAATGTGTCTTTATAGGTCTATGCTTCGTCATCCTTAATTCCCTTATTCAAGGCGCATCCAACTTATTAATCGTGGGTGGCTATGACGAATACTCCTTAATGCATTCATTTATTATATCTACTAAGCAGCATGAGTCATTTATGGACAAATTCTTCATGAATTTGAATAAGACACTACTACAAATAATACATTTCATAACAAAGCTTTCGCCTCACCCAACAAAAAACAAGGTATAATTCCAGGACGCACCATGTTTTATTTTTAAAAAACCATTTATTCGCTCAGTTGTTGAATATAACCGAGGTGAAAACAAATTCAAGACATGCTTTGATTCCCAACAAATGTAGTTTATGTTTTTATTTCTATCAAAACTTAATAATTTGATATATTATAATGAAGAATATACAAGTGCTAATCTCTTTAAATATAATATTCTGACCTAATAACCCTTACCAAAGATCCAAACTTAAATTATTAATAAAAATAACAAACTAATTAATTATTTATAACACTCCCCCTCAAGCTGGTGAGTATATATCTATCATTCCCAGCTTAAAAACAATTTCTTCAAAGTTATTGTTGTTCAACCCTTTTGTTAGAAGATCTGCAAGGTTGCCTTGAGAGGACACATATGGAGTGCAAATAAGACCACTATCTAATTTTTCTTTAATGAAGTGTCTGTTAACTTCAATATGTTTAGTTTTATCATGTCGCACTGGGTTATGAGCTATGCTGACAGTCGACTTATTATCACAATAAAGTCTCATCGGTTCATCTCACTTTATCCTCATATCTTCTAAGATTGATTTCAACCATTTTAGTTCACATGTCCCGTGTGACATAGCCCTGAACTCTGCTTCATTACTAGATCTTGATACTACATTTTGTTTCTTACTTTTCCAAGTCACGAGATTTCCACCTAAGAAAGTGCAATAACCCGTAGTTGATCTCCTATCCACAATTGACCCTGCATAGTCGACACCAGTATATGCTTCAAGACCTACACTCCCATTTCTTTCAAATAAAATTCCTCTACCAGGCGTTCCTTTCAAACATTATACAATTCAGAGTGCAACTTGTAAATGAATCTCCTTTGGTCGGTGCATGAATTGGATGACTAAGCTAACAACAAAAATAACATCAGGTCTAGTATGTTAGAGGTATATAAATTTTCTGACTAATCTCTGATACATTTCCTTATCAACCATAATATCTTCTTCTGCATTTCCCAACTTTACATTTGGATCAATTGAAGTATTTACAGGTTTGCATGTTGTCTTGCCAGTTTGCTGTAGAAGATTAGAAATGCATTTCTGTTGAGATATGAAAATTCCTTTCTTAGAGTGGGCAACTTCAATTTCCAAAAATTATTTCAATTTTCCCAAGGATTTAATCTCAAATTCCATGGCTAAGTGTATATCCAACAATTGTTGTTCATCCTCATCATTACATGTGACTATAATATCATCCACATATACCAATAACACAGTTACTCCCCGTATTTCAGAATGTCTGATAAATAAGGTATGATCTCCTTGACTTTTTTTGAAATCCAAACCTATCATAACTTTAGTGAATCTTCCAAACCATGCTCACGGCGATTGTTTTAAGCCATATAATTTTTTTAACTTGCACACGATGTTGGTGGTAGTATGTTCACGGGACCTAGAAGGTACATCCATGTAGATCTTTTCTTCAAATTCACCATAATGGAATGCATTCTTCACATCGAATTGGTTTAAGTTCCAATTACAATTAGCTGCTAAAGATAATATCACCCTAACTGTATTCATTTTTGCAATTGGATCAAATGTCTCTGAATAATCTACTCCATATGTTTAAGTGAATCCTTTGGTTACCAATCTTGCCTTGTACCTCTCAATCGATCCACATGCCTTGTATTTAGTAGTGTATACCCACTTGTACCCTACAGGTTTCTTTCCATTTGGTAAAGAAACCAATTCCTAAGTATTGTTCTTTTCTAGTGCCTCAATCTCTAAATCCATGGCTTGTTTCCATTTCCTGTCAGACAATGCCCTAGATAGAGAGGTAGGTAGTTTTATAGTGTTTAAATTTGTAAGGAAGGCTTTATGGGTAGGTGAAAGGTGTTCAAAACTTAGGTAGTTGGATAGAGGGTAAAGTGGTTATTTGGTACAATTTCTAGTATCTTTCCTAAAGGCAATTGAAAGATGTAAATCTTGATAATGTGATGGTAGTGGTGATGGAGTTGAATTGGATTCTATTTCTTGTTCATGATAAAATTTCAGAAGTTGAATCATTAGAGTTAAAATCTACCTCATGTAATGTCGGGTCAGAATCTTGGATATGAATAGATTTAGGAATGGTATTCCTTCTTGTATATACCAAATTCTTTCCATATCTTACATCAGTTTCATCTTTTTCAGAATCACGTTCAGTTCCAAGAGTAAGGTCAGAAAGTATAAGGGACTCATCTTCCTTATTTACGTTCTCCCACTGAATATGAGTTTGAATGAAGTAACTTTCTTGTTCATGGAAAGTGACGTCTCGAGAGACAAAGAACTTGTGAGATGGTGGATGATAACATTTGTAACCTTTTTGGGTGGAAGAATACCCTATAAAGACACAATTTAAGGCTCTAGGATCAAGTTTCCCTCTACCATCACTATGAATATGGACGAATAATATACACCTAAATATCCTAGGAGTGAGGTTACTAGAGGTAGACACATTAGGATAAAACAAGGATAAGACTTCCATAGGAGTCTTGGAAGCAAGGATATGAGAAGGAAAATAATTTACGAGATACGATGCAGTTAAAACTACCTCACCCTAATATTTCTTGGGAACTTCATTTTGAAATATCATATGTGTAATGGCCATCTATGTCGACCCTCTTTTCTTTTACATTCTTCCAGGAAGATATTTACCATATGGAATATTGTACCGGTGATTCACAGGTCTTTGATTTACAGGAAGATATTGACCATATGGAGAGAATGATATCTTAAATGGAGGCCCATAAGGTTGTTGGTTCTGAAAAGCCGAGATGCATGGGTACTGAGGATAAGGTATCGGAGGTGGAGCTTTTCAGATTGCATTGACTTCATCCTCCTCTTCCTCTTGGGAACTATAACACCCGACTTATTTTATTTATTTTCTATAATTTAATTATGTGATAATTGTGATTGTGTTGTACTATTGGTGTGTTGAGCTACCTTTGTGCGGGGTAGTGGCCTTAAGAGAGACTTTAAGGTGTTGGAGGTGTGTGAGTAATTGTGTATAGATAGGTGGTGTGGAGAGCAAAACTAATTAGATTATATTAGTTGGTAATTATTTATTTAAATAATATAAGGTAAATATTATTTAGATGAAATAATTAGTATTATTTTATTATTATTGTTATTATTTTAATTAGTGGGGATTAATAATAATAATAATAATAATAATAATAATAATAATAATAATAATAATAATAATAATAATAATAATAATAATAATAATAATAATAATAATAATAATAATAATAATAATAATAATAATAATAATAATAATAATAAGGGAGAGTTGAGACTATATGGAGTATTGTACCGAATATTGATCATTTTCTGACTGCAGGATTAGTCAACCTTCAACAATCTAGTATTCGTGCCTTTGAAATAAAACTTCTCGTAATTTGGTCTCTCCATCTTTGGGTCTAAGACCAGCTCAATACATTTCATAGAACAAATTTTAAAAAATACTATTGAGAATGCACTCTTGCTTTTTCAGATCAAGATCAAGAATAATAATTCTATTTAACTACGTTTTTTAACAAATACACAATTAGTTATTTTTAATTATTAAATTAAAAACATAAATATTCAAGTATCAAAATAGTGTTCTCAAACTTCCATTACATGGCCAAAAAACTGAATCAATTAATAAGAAGTTGGTTCATTTAAAATATTGATTTGATGATCTATTTAATGAGTAATCTGTTAGCACCCGTTAAGGTTGAAACTAGACATGATATTGACAAGTTTCAAGAGTTCAACTCATTTAAATTTTTTGAAATTATGTTCCATAGGGGACATATGTTGAACATGATGTTCTAAACGACTAGTTCGACTTCTTATACCAGAATTCACACAATTAACATAGTTTAACTTGTTTAAGATGATGGAGTAGAACAACAATAAATAACACAATAATTGGTAACCCACTTCGATACAACAACACCTATACCTGACGCGTTGACTTCCAACACAAGAAAGAAAATTCACTATTAGTAATTTAGTACAATTAGTCTTATATGAATCAACAAACTCTATGTTGGTCAATTAATGCCTCTTTCTAACACTATCCAATGACTTTCTATTTAGGACTCCCTCTAAATATGAGATCCCCTCTCACTTTCTCTCAATCACTAAACTCTAGTGATCAACTTCAATTCACAATGTTGAATAAAGTTATTGAAACATAGTGTGATATATATACAACAATAATAAGAACTCAAATAAATCCTAGGACACTAAACTCTTCAATGTATTACTTGCTTTTTAATGTAGATTCTGATCTCCTTATGTAGCAAAAGTATTTTGGGCTTTTCTCCTTGGATCTTTGATTTAATTTCGTCTAAAATCTTTGCACAATTAGTTGGATATAATTTGTTCCATAAATATCTCCAACAAAAAAATATGATTTGGTTTGTCTTAAATTCAAATTTAAATCACATTTAAATTTGAACTAATCTTCAAAGTTATCCAACAAATCATATAATCATATTGTTAAATAAAAGTAATAAAATCTAACTGAATCTTCATCAAAAAATTCTTCCCAAAACACATCAATCTGACATGTTGAGCAAGACCTAGATTTCGTATCCACATGCTGTGACATCGCGTCCAACATGTGTCCCTTCTGCAATACAACTGCCATAACATATATCTGCTGACTGAGATCAAATGTTGCAGTAAACACTTTTTCACCAGAACTACACTAATATTTGTCTGTTGAGACCCGACGTTGTAACACGCATACCAGAACATCTAAAATAATCCTCTTTACATAAGTCTTTTTTATAGAGTAAATCTTGGACCAATTTTTTTTTTGAAGATACATCCAATCACTTGTTTTTTGGCTGAAATAAATCTAAATCTTATCAAGTTGATTTTGGATTATCAGCACAAACTTCTTCCCAAAAGTAAAACTCTGAATCATCGGAAGAAGTCAACAACTCAACACTTCTGAATGATATCAGAAGACAATCAAAACTCAAATCTTAAGTTTATTGTTTAACTAGTTATGTCAAACACTTTAGCTAAAAACTCTTCTAGACAACAAACTCAGATGCTGGAAGAACACATGCTGGAACATCTTGTTTCACATGTTGCTTAAAATACATCTTATACATATGTTGGTTTGCCTAATACAATCCAAAAGTAACAACATCTTTTATTAATTATTATAATTAAACTAATTGCAACTCTTAAAAACCATCAGCATCCTTGTTAAGAACGTTCTTCCGATGTCAAAGTTTGGCTTTTTCAAATTCACAATAGCAGTATTCTTGGGTTAGGTACAATATTTTCTAAATGACATCTTTATTAACTCTTTGTGAGAAAAGTGGAATATAATATGAATTAAATTTCCATAAATATAACATAATTCAACATGCTAGAAATTTAGATAGTGAGATGATTGAAATATTCATGAGCAAAGCTGACTTGACTAATAAATTCTTGTGATGACTTAGTCCTAGTTCTTTCCTCCCTCAAATTTTTGTACTTTCCTCATTCAACAAAATAGCCATCAATTATCTCTCTCTTTATTAACTCTCAATGTTCCAAACCAAACAAGAATAGCTGTTTCTGCATGTTTAAGGTTGGTGTTTCCTTAATAATTTTCTCTTTCTTCACAAAATTTTCTTGTTTTCTTTGCTTTCTCCGAAACCTAACAGTACATAATCATGTTAACTTGTTCTTTACGTGTTTGTTTCCTACATGTGGTTCCTTATGATTTTTGTTATATGTTAGTATATGTTACGATTTGTTCATCCATTTGGTGGTTTAGTATCATCCTTCATCATTGATTAATTCATTTGTACTAATTTAACTTTTGGAGAAAAACAAGTTTCTAATTTGATGTTAGATTTTGCAGGCTTGAATATAGTGTTTTGCTGCAAAAGCTAAATTACTTACTTGTTCATAACTTATAATAATCTATGAACAAGTAGTTTAATCATGAATCCAAAGGGACATAGATTTGTGAGGTGAGGTTGCTTAATCCGGTATGTCGTTAGTCTCTGCAGTTGCGCACGAGGGATATATTAGTTTAACAAACAAAAAAGATAACTGGTATGTTTCTTTTCATTTCAGGTTTGAAGATTGGAGATCAGAGTCATCTTTTAGTATAGAGCAGAAAGATTCAAATAACATAAGAAAAGAGAGACCAAGAGTAAGTGATGTTTTGAAGAGTATTGGAAGAAAACTTGTAAGTGGTTTCGAGAAGATGAAGGAACTCGGAAGAAGTTCTTCGGTAGTTCACCCTGTGAATGAAGGACAAACAAAGAAATTGGTTTCTTCTAACCGCAAAATTCTCGATCCACAGGGGCCTATGCTTCAGAAATGGAACAAAATCTTTGTAATCACATGTGTGATGGCCATCTATGTTGACCCTCTTTTCTTTTACATTCCGGTGATTGTCAATAAAAACAAATGTGTTGCTTTGGATGAAGCATTGCAGACTACTGCCAGTGTTCTTCGCACGTTCTTCGATCTTTTCTACATTCTTCGCATCATCTTTCAGTTTAGAACCGGATTTATTGCACCTTTTTCTCTTGTGTTCGGAAGAGGCGAACTCGTTGACGATCCTATTGCCATAATGAAAAGATACTTGAGTTCTCATTTCATCATTGACATTCTATCAATTATTCCACTTCCACAGGTATCTATCTCGCATTTCAACGCATTCTTAATTGAGTATTTTTTTTCCTGATACGAAAGCGATAATTTTGCTATTTCTTTGGCATTACAGATTATTTGTTTAGCTATATTTCCACACATGAAAAATTCAGCTCCATTTGTAGCAAAGGATTTGTTGAAGTATGCAGTATTAGGCCAGTATGTGCCGCGGCTACTACGGATTCGTCCATTATTCAAAGAAGTAACTAGAACTTCAGGCATATTGACAGAGACAGCATGGGCTGGAGCTGCTTACAATCTTTTTCTCTACATGCTAGCAAGTCATGTAAATCGATTTTATTTCACTCTTGCGATTCGATTATCTTATATCTGTTCCTAGTTATTATTATCATTGGTCACTAAATTCTTGTATATGGTTGTGGCTTATTTATCAGATGGTTGGGGCAAACTGGTATATACTTTCAGTAGAATCACAAGTGCGGTGCTGGCGCCGAGAGATAAACAAGGCTTCAATCTTTCGCGAATCATACTTGGGATGTGAACCGAAAAATGAAACCGTCTTCAAAATTCTCAACAGTACATGTCTTTTGGTTGACCCTGATAATGTTAATGACACAAACACCTTCAATTATGGAATATTTTTCGATGGTCTTCAATCCGGTGTGGTAGACTCAACCACTGATTTTCCTCAGAAGTTCTTCTACTGCTTTTGGTGGGGTTTGCGCAATTTAAGGTTGGTGAATGATAGCAAATGCAACATGCACATTGTAGAACTATAGAACTTTATATGACAAATTTTTTATCATAATATTTTCAATTTTGTCATATTTTACAGTTCTCTTGGACAAAATCTCAAGACAAGTACTTATGTGACAGAGATAACCTTTGCGATTTTCATTGCCATCTTTGGATTGGTTTTATTCTCGTTACTTATCGGAAACATGCAGGTAAGTGTCGATTCAAAATTAACCGCAGTTTCCAAAACCATTATAGTCCAAGTTTGCATAAGTTTGTGAGCTAATAGATTGTGTTGAACATTGTTACAGAAATATTTGCAATCTACAACGGTTAGGGAGGAAGAGATGAGAGTGAAAATGAGGGACGCAGAATTGTGGATGTCGCACCGTATGTTACCTGATAACTTGAAGCAAAGAATTAGAAAGTATGAACAATACAAATGGCAGAAAAATAGAGGCGTTGAAGAAGAGACTTTAATTCTTAACCTCCCTAAAGATCTCAGAAGAGACATAAAGCGTCATCTTTGCTTGGCTTTAGTTAAAAAAGTGAGTATAATTCATAATCATCACTCACCGTGAAATCGTTTTTCGTCGACGGATATATACTATATTGTTCTGTCCATGTATAATGAACATTTTATTCATGTTCTTTAATTTTGCATTAGGTGCCACTGTTTGAAAAAATGAATGAGCAATTGTTGGATGCAATGTGCGATAGATTGAAGCCGGTTCTGTATACAGAGAAGAGTTGCATTGTTCGCGAAGAAGATCCGGTTGATGAAATGCTTTTCATCATGCGTGGAAAAGTCGCTACTATGACAACAAATGGCGGAAGAACTGGTTTCTTCAACTCCTTATTTCTAATGCCTGGTGATTTTTGTGGAGAGGAGCTTTTAACATGGGCTTTGGATCCAAACTCCTCTTCAAATCTACCAACTTCAACAAGAACAGTGGAAACTATATCAGAAGTTGAAGCATTTGCACTCATGGCCGATGATTTGAAGTTTGTTGCTTCCCAATTTAGGCGTCTTATCAACAGCAAACAACTCCAACACACTTTTAGGTATGGCTTGATACTGTCTTTTCTCTTAACTTGATGGCGCATCATTAAATTTTTTGGATCGGCGAACATGCTTTGTTTAGGTTCCAAAGATGGACTTATCTTATGTAACATGAAGTATACATAAGGTTTATCTTCTGAAATATATACTTTGTTTGAAGGTCATATTCGCCGCAATGGAAGACATGGGGTGCGTGTTTTATACAGGCAGCATGGCGTCGATACTCAAAAAAGAAGATTGAGAGGACGTTGCGTGAAGCAGAAGACAAGCTACAAGATGCATTGGCAAATGAGGAAGGTTCAACTATAAGCCTAGGTGCAACCATATATGCATCAAGGTTTGCTGCAAATGCATTAAGAAACTTGAGAAGAAATAACACACACAACAGAATGCAGCCGAGATTAATGCCTCTTTTGCCTCCGAAGCCAGCCGAGCCTGATTTCACAACTCAGAAACACTATCCTGGTTAATAAATTGAAGTTTGATAGAATAGAAACAAAACTACAAATAGGAGCATGGTTAAACATTATACATACTTCATTCAATGTATTTGTGTGCATATATACATGTAACTATGTAAATTTTTCTTGTAGTGTAGTGGAACAAATGTGGTTTTTTGCGACTTTCTGTTTGGTTCGTTTGTGGTTTTCTATTAGGTCGGTTCGGTTTTGAACACCTTTAAAAAATGAGTATAATTCATAATCATCTATCACCGTGAAATCATTTTCTATCCACAAATATATACTATATTGTATATGTATAATGAACATTTAATGTTCTTTAATTTTGTATTAGGTGTAACTGTTTGAGAAAATGAATGAGCAACTATTAGATACAATGTGTAATAGATTGAAACAATTTTTGTATACATAGAAGAGTTGCATTGTTTGCAAAAAAGATATATTTGATGAAATATTTTTCATCATATGTGGAAAAGTCGTTGGTGGTACTACAGATGGCAACCCTAGTGGGACTAGACTAAAAATAATAGTGAAACTTGTATGAGTGACTCATGTTAGTTTTTTTAGGCTCCACGGTAGGCATCAAATGTACTTGAAACCTACATCGAAGATAGTCTATCTGATCATGTAATCAACAAAGACTCGGTTGTATGGGATATATGAATTGTTTGCATTTTCTTTGTTATTTTTGCATGTAAATATATGTCTGAGAAGCGTGCGCAATTATGATTGTATTATGACCATTATGACCATATCTCTTTGTCTGAGTCTAGTCATCATTGTCATTAACCAACTATGTAAGTGTTTAAAACTTCTTCGTGGGATTAAGGCGGTCTTTATGGTTAGGATCATATTGACTTCAAAGTCATAAGAGCTCACTCTTCTTTCTTTACGAAGAACTCCTCCGACCTTGTTTGAGGTCGCTTCAAGCCTGCCCATCATTTTATGGGGTATTCTTCTGATCTTAATGCACTTTTTGTTTAGAGAGTCCGACTTACTGCAGTTTGATTCAATTTTAAAAATTTAATTCAAAATTTGACTTGATTTGATGATTTTCACAAACTAATATTCAAACATATTTAATAGAGATTTGTGAATAGCAAAAATATCTCTAATGTGTATAATATTATGCAATGAAATTCTTCATAATAGAAACATATAAAATAAAAAAGTTTAATTAAACTAATAAATTATATTAAAATATATATGCATATAATTTATTTTGGTGTTAAAATTTAATTGAAACATATAAAATATATATAAGGATTCTTCTTGCTCGTAATCGTAAACAATTGGTTGCAGTTGTTGTTGTTGTTCCAAGTCATAAACATTATTTTGTAATGTTTTATTCTAGCGACACACCTATTTCATAGTGACTAATTTCTTTCATAGTGACTAATTTCTTCAATATGACATTTCGGTGTTTGGTGGTACTACTAATGGTAATCTTCACCTTCGTGGGAGTGAATTGAGTCTAATAGTGAAATTTGTATGAGTGTGGTTTGTGTTAGTTTTACATGCCTTCACATTGGACACCAAATGTATTTGAAATGTGTACCAAAGATAGTCTCACTAATCATATAACCATCAAAGATGAGATATATGAATTGCTCCCATTTTTTTTATAGTTTTGGTTCCTAAGAGAACGAGACTCTAATAATTCAGAATTCAATCTAAAGGTTATAAGCTTGCTCAAATATTATTTCCACTAAAAATTAAATTTAATATTTCTCAAATCTTCACTCTTTAATAAGAATTAAGAACTCGTTTATCACTTGAACTCAAATATTAGATTTGAATGATTTTCACAAACTAACATTTAAATAAATATAATAAAAATTTATAAATATCTAAAATATATCTAATGAAGAATAATTTAATTAAATTCAAATCAAGTTTAATTCATAAGCATATCTTCTTTTGTAAAATTTGTAAATATCGAATATATATTAATTATGCAGACAATATAAATATAAATACTCCCTACAAGTTCGATCATTCTATTCTCTCTCTTCTCCCTAAAGCTCGAATTCACACAAAACCCTAATTTCAGAAGATTTCCCCAAATTACACCATGGAAGAAGAAAATAGCCATAGAATGTACAACCTCTTCGTGAAGCACTTGAACGGTAAAACCCTAACCCTATTATTCCCTTCTCCGATCCTTTACGCAACTTCCATCAAGGATCGTCTCTTCCATCTCACCGGAATCCCAATCCAACACCAGCGCCTCGTCACCGGTTGCCGCCACCTTAACGACGATAAATCGGCGATATGGTGTTCGCCGGAAGGAGGAAACATGTTTCCCTCAGTGCGTCTGCTTCTTCGTCTGAAAGGTGGAAAGGGAGGATTCGGATCGCTGTTGCGTGGGGCGGCGACGAAAGCGGGGCAGAAGAAGACAAACAATTTTGATGCCTGTAGGGATATGAGTGGGCGGAGATTGAGACATGTTAATGCCGAGAAGAGATTGGAGGAGTGGAGAGAAGGTGAAGAGGATAGAAAGCTTGAGAAGGTTGCTGAGGATTTTCTGAAGAAACAGATGAAGAAGAATAAGGGTAAGGGTAAGAATGGTGGTGTTGATGGTGAGGCTCAGAAGTATGTTGCTAAATATAGGGAACAATCTGAACGCTGTGTTGCGGATGTTGCTTTGTCTGTTCAGGAGTCTCTCAGAAATTCTAAGCGCAAATCTTCAACAATATCAGAAGCTCCTCATCCTCGCAATCAGAAGAAATTGAAGATATGGTAAGCCATCTCATCTCATCTTAATTTTGTTTTTGTATTTCTCAATTGTTATCTGGTATTGATTATTAGGAAGGCAATGTGGTTAACAAAATAAGTTAGTAAACTGCTTTTATTATATTAATTTTGATTGAACTTGAGCTGTGATGTAAAATGATTTCTGTTTGGATACATTCAGGAAGCATATTATTTTTATCTGTTTATTATGTTTTGATAGTTTGGGTCAGATTAGAATTGCCTGTGTCTGTTAATGTGGAAGCTATAAATATTAGCTTTAAGGTCGAATTGATTTTGGGACTGAAATCAATTTTAAAGCTGGAGGCCAAACATAACAATATAGGTTCAAATCAAAAACCCACATGTGATTCTAGGTTTAATATGAAATCTGGATGTGTTTGTTTATTTGAGTCCATTTTTAATTTTACGGATTGGTATTTATATTTGTTCTGTGTTGTGTTTGGATATTCTAGGATGGGGAAGAGGCCACTGGATGAAAGTGACTATAGTGATGATTCTGATGAAGATGTTAATGATGTTGAAGAAGAAACTGAGAAATCTGTTTTGTTAAATAGTCAGAACGAGTCTGGGTTGAACAAAGCTGAGGATAGTTCTGATTCTGTGACTGGTCTAAAGAGGGATGAAGTCTCTTCTGGAGTTGGGTCGTGTGAGAGTGGATCTGAAGAAGAAAAGGAAACTGTTGTAGAAGAAGGCAAAGTGGAAACTGTTGTAGAAGAAGGCAAAGTGGAAACTGTTGAAGGATCTCCCCAAAGTAACGAAGCCATTGAGGCAAAACTGAGTGTTGTTGCTGAATCTATGATAAATGATGACATGGCTGATGCTAATGCTGTTCCTTGTTCAGAGATGTTGGATTCTGGAATTAGTGCTCAAGATATTGTCTGTCAGGATAACAAGGTTGATGACACTGTTACTCAAGCCTCAGATCTTGTGAGCTCTGAAATTGTGCCTAATGACATGGAAATTGACGGTTCTCTTGAGCATAAACCAGCTGTCATTGAAGAAAGCTTGGCAAGCACTATTGTTCCAGCAAAGGAAGAGCCTCTGAATTTTGATGCTTTTAATTCAGCTGCAGAACTTGAGGTATGTTTTTAAAACATAATGACGGCTTTATTATACACTTTGATATGTTTATGTGCTTCAGTTATAAGCCATACATAATGAATAGCGGAGTTTTGTGTTTTAGCGGTGTCAACCTTTTCAAAAAATTACAAAATTACAAAACCTAAAGTGGTGGTCAAATTTTTTAAAACTAAAATATTAAATTCAAAAACCTGAAGTGGTGAGTCAGTTAGTGGGTCTTACATATGATATTTAAAGCAATAAAACTTCACTGCGACTACCTAGGTGAAGACAGCTCACAGCCTAAAAAAAGAAGATAATTGTCTGCTTCCACCATCAAGTAACCACTTTATTCTTCATTTTGTTCCTTCATCTCCTTCATGAAATGTATGCAATTATGCATCATACTTTATTAATTGTTTGAAATATTGAGCTTTTGAGTTTTATGTTAGTTACTTTTTGTTTTTTAATTTATGTTTATGCAGCTTTTATTTGTGTCCAACATGCTTTATTTTATACACAGTTATTTATATTTCAACTGCTTTATGGCTTCTGCTATTTACCTGCTATTTCTCATATCGGATTTATGGATTTATGACGATCCACTGCCTTCTGCAATCTGCTATTAATAACACTAATAGCATGTTGTGTGACGGATTTGTAGTTTTACCCATGTATGATTGGATAAAAGACAAGTCGTCTCATTTATAGACTAGGTATGATTATGTGTTAAACTTGTAGGCTCTGAAGTTTGATGTATATCCATGGACATTGATCTCACAGGTTCTTGGCTTGGAAAAGTTGAAGACGGAACTCCAGTCACGAGGCCTAAAATGTGGAGGTACTTTACATGAGCGTGCTGCCAGACTTTTTCTTTTAAAATCGACACCCCTGGATAAACTACCGAAGAAACTGCTAGCAAAGAAATGAACAGTGCATTGATATGCATCTATCATCCGTGAAGAAGATCCTTCTATGTACAGTGTTTTTAAACGGATCCTACGTTTTTGCTTAACAGTTAATTGTGTACTGCTTTGTGTAACAGACTAATGCGACCATTTCATGTTCATTCTGTTTTTCCAGTGCAATAATTATGCTACCAAACTGGCAAAGAAAGCTGAACAATGTATAATCAAATCTTATTTTGTTTGATGAACACTTTTTTATTAGATTGTAAAATAGCGTATAAGGTTGCAGCTAGTATAATCTTGGCAGTGACAATTAAACATTTTTTTATTGTTGAATATAAATTGTTAAATTTTTTGTTTCAGCAGAAATGCAAAAAGAAGTATTTGCAGCTGTGAAATTTTTTATGTAAGCTTTTTGCCATTGATTTACTTTAAGCTAACTTTATACTTTATGAAGTTAATTCTACATAAACCATTGAGAATACATTCAAGTGATTCAACAAACTTTCATGAGAATGTAGACTCAATATCGTAAGCCATCTATGTACCTATACATTTCCCAGATCTCTGGTAGAGATGTACAATGGGTGTGTAAAATGATTCATGGAAAATGAGGAGAGGGTGAGTTACGGCAAATCGGGCATGTGGTGTTCATACAAAGCCATTCGTCAATGCAATGAGCATGGAAGCAGTGTCTACATTCAGGAATGCATCTGATTATGTCCTTGCTGTTGTACTCTGAGAGACATATAGGACAACATCCGGTTCCATCACTGTGTTCCACTCCCGGCAGTCGTCGACTCTCCCCTAATACAATCTTCTCAAAAGATTCAATTGTTGACTCATCCAGACCCACCCCCATCCTTGTAGTGTTGATAGTAATGCCAGGTTCATCTGATATTGTCCTTCTGCGACTGTAGCGTGCTAAGCATCCCGTCCCGATTGCACACAACAGAGCTGTTCCCCCAACACATAATATGATTATTCTAGAAATCAAAAGGTCGTGTTTTGAATGACCTGAAAACAGAACAGTTCTAAGTAATTATGAATATCAGGATTGGCATGAGTTTCTACTTTCAATTTGCATGCACCCTGCCGAGTTCATCAATTTTTCATTCTTTTTGACATAATAATATCATGTCATGGATCACCAAACAACTGAGTTGCCATGTGAAAAAATTCAGTAGTTACCTGTGTGATGATTTGTTTGGTGATTAGAGAAACAATGTATTCAATCACTATTTCTGCTTTCGAATCCGCACAAACCATCTTGTAATTCGCAGTATCTACAATTCGGTGAAGACCATGTTAGTTCAAAATCTTCACGGAGTTGATTGTTTAAGAAAAAATCCTGATATAAACTATCAACTGGAACTGAGAGATTTCCAATAACATAGCAAGACTGAGGCAATGAATTGGTGAAGCTCGATGAAGGAATAACTGATACAAAATGTGTAGAATTGCTAAGACAGTCAATAGATTTGAACTGTGATCCAACGTTTGAACTTGAACAGCTCAAGAGAGTGTAATTAGTAAGAAATCCTGTAACGAAAGGTGAACCTGAAAGATTAAGGCTTAAAAGACGATTCGGAAGACAACGATGAGGGTCATATATTTGTATATATTGTCGAATATAATCAATTTCGCGAACATAGAAATCTCCTGAATAAGGAAGCGTTAGAGTTGTTCTACTATCATTAGTACAACTTAATTCGAAACCAGGATAACCACAATAAGGATTTCCTTGATCACCTTCAACTTCTAATCGAAAAGGGAAACGAATAAGGATGCTATTCTTGCTACACCAAGAATTTCGACATGAGTTTTCTAAAGTATATATGACAGGAAATAACATGAACAAGTGAAAGAGGAAGTTCAAGACGTTCATTGCCATTTTAGATGAACAAAAACAAACCATTCATCCAAGTTAAGTACAAGCAATGAAAAAAGTCAAATGGTATTATATATTGGTAATTAGTAAAGTCTAACATAGATATATAGAAGGTATCAACTAAGGTATGTCATGTTTTTTGCCATGTCAGCACAAAAGGCAATAAGATAAAAATAAAATGTTCATCATGATTATTTTTCAGCTTTTATTAGTTTTGTTTTTGCAGCTAAATCATCATTTTAATTCTACATATGTCATCATATTAAGAATATATTACACACATACTCTCATCTTCAAGTTCATTCCAAGAAAGAGTCTTCATAGACATTCTTGTTTCTCTTTCACTACCTAAAGATAATCAAATTTATAGTTGCGAATGTCATGTGGATGATGTTAATAAATTTTAGTTTAATGAACAATAGTGATTTGAGGTATATTGCGTTGTAGCGCAGCACACGGTTTCTTCCACATAGTTGCATGTTTTGAAGAAAAATATACTTGAAATTGGTTTTCGAAGACCGAAAATTGATTATGATTAAAAATCAATTTGATGATTGAAAACTGATTTTATAGAATTGATTAGGAAGCAAATTAAAAGTAAAGTAATTTATATTTGGATAGATTCATGTAAAAAAAAGAGTTGAACAATAAATTTTAAAATAAAATTTGTATTTGAACTTAAAAGCTATAAAATCTTTTTTTTTTTTAAATTAGTTTAGTGATTGAAATTTATTTTTTAAAAATAAATAAATAAAATATCACATATTCGAATTCAGGTACTAAACTAAATTGCCGAGACAAAACTGCATAATCTTAATTTCAAGTAAAATGAGTTCTTATTATTTTAAAAAGCAAATGTATTAAAGTCAATATACACTTGTATAATTGATTTCCAAAATAAAAATTACACGTACATTAAATCATGTAGTGCTAATATTATTTATAAGAAAAAAACTTAAAATATTTACATTGCTTAAACAAAATCATAATAGTTTTAAAGTATTTAAGTTGATTAATTGTATAACTGTTTATCGTTGAAATTGGTAAACAACGGCTAGTATTTTAAAGTTATTAAATTTTTGGTTATTTACAAGATCGATTAGATTGATCTTAAGATATGTGTTGTTATTTAATTTCTAGATTTGTTAAAGATGAACATTTCAACAATGTTCTTAAAGTTGTTAATGAAACGTAATTCTTTAAGGAAAGACAGAAAAATAAAGATTACAAAGTAAAAGCTAATTGTTATCGTCACGTGCAAACATGCCATAAATGTCAAATCTATGCAGATAAGATACATGTGCCACCAGTTCCTTTAAATTTCTTGACATCGCTTTGCCCCTTTGCTATGTGGGGTATAGATGTGATTGGACGCATCGAGCCAACTGCTTCAAACGGTCATCGTTTCATCTTAGTGGTCATTGACTACTTCACTAAATGGGTGGAAGTCGCGTCTTATGCCAATGTCACCAAACAAATGGTCACTCGCTTTATCAAGAAAGAAATCATTTGTCGTTATGGGGTCCCAAATAAAATCATTACTGACAATGTTTCAAACCTCAATAACAAGATGATGAAGGAATTGTGTGAAAATTTCAAGATCGAGCATCAAAATTCATCACCATATCACCCGAAGATGAATGACACTGTTGAGGCAGCGAACAAAAACATCAAGAAGATTGTTCAGAAAATGGTGAAAACATACAAAGATTAGCACGGAATGCTACCATTTGCTTTGCATGGCTACCGTACTTCAGTGCGCACTTCTACTGGGGCAACTCTATTTTCTCTTGTATATGGCATGGATGCGGTACTCCCCGTTGAGGTAGAAATTCCTTCCCTGAGAATTATGACCGATGTCAAGCTCGATGAAGCAAAATGGATACAGGCGAGATTTGATCAACTTAATCTCATTGATGAAAAGCGCATGGCAGCCATCTGCCATGGCCAACTTTACCAAAAGCGGTTGAAAAGGGTGTTTGACAAGAAAGTTCGCCATCGAGAGTTCGAAGTGGGAGACTTGGTATTGAGAAAGATTCTTCCAATCCACACAGACCCAAGGGGAAAATGGACACCTAACTATGAGGGTCCATATGTTGTGAAGAAGGTTTTCTCCGGAGGAGCCTTGATATTATCCAACATGGACGGTGAAGATCTGTCATCCCTTGTAAATGTAGACACAGTCAAAAAATACTACGCTTGAAAGCAAATTCGGTGGACAACAAAAAGAAAAATTCTAGGCAAAAGTTAGGGTTAAAATTAAAAAAAAAAACAATAATACCCGATAAGTTGAAAACCCTTAGGGGCAACTTAGGAAAAAAGGGGTATCCCGGTAGACTGAAAACCCGAAAGGGCAGTCTAGGCAAAAAGTAGGGATCTTAAAAGAAAAAGATTGCGGTCTGCAAAGAAGCTCAAGAATTTTGCCCCGATAATATGCCTGCTACTTCTTCTACTACACTAGTTTCTATGGCATCTCAATTATCAGAAGCAGAATAAGCGAATGAATTCTTCAATTGAGCAATGGAGTGACGATGATCAGTGTTGGGTTCCTCTTAAGTACCATGGTTGCGAGAATGATATCCCATCTAGTTATTTTCAGCAAATGGTGGCACTAGAAAGTCCCCCCATAAACTTTGAAATGAACACGTATGACTATATTGCTACACTTTGTCTCGGAGTCAGCAACAACACTCATGATGAATTTAAAGGAGAACTCAAAATATGGAGCACGAGATCGAAGAAAAACCGGCAACACCTCACCGTTCATATCCACCTGCTGCAAATAATCATCAAAACGAAATCAGTGCCGAAACAAATAAACACTCGGAATATAATTGCCAAGTCTAAACTGAATGAAACCACCTACAAAACATTTTTTGAAGAAGTACTCGTTACAAGTATAAGGCCACAGACTAAGCCCAGTGTTCTATTTCCTCATACGTTGACATATACACTCGACACCAGGAAGTCTTGGTAAATCGATGGTAAGAGGAAAAGCTTGAAATATTTGCAATAGGATGTTGACAGCTTCGAAAGTATTGGACGTCCTTACAGTTGCATCAGAACTCGCAGTCATCATTTTCAGCATGCGAGGATCCATTTAGCCGCGGTGCTGCAGACATGTTAGAATAGAGGATTTCAAATCAAGAAAGTCGGCAACTAGGTATTTGCTAAGAAAGTTTTAAAACGAGAAGAGGTTTTGAAGGAAAATCATCTAGAGTTGAAGAGCGAGGAAATTCGTGATTTACCATTCAAACTTCATCACTCTTGTCCAGCTCGTGGATTTTGTAACAGCACTAGTTGTCGGTTTGCAGCAGCAACAACATTTGTTTAACTTCATCCTCAACGAAGCCGGGAAGCATCAATCACCTTTGAGAAGAACATCAAGGCAAATTATACGACGGTATACACGGGCAAAGTGAGAGTGGGTTACATGCATCGTCATTGCTTTCATAATTAAGTCACCTCCAACATACGCACGTCAAACACGAATCCCCCTCTGGGTTTCCAATCCACATTTTAGCCCAAAACCCTTCGCCACCTGTACCTGCCAAGTCAGAAAAATAAAGATTAGGGAATATTCCTCGAAGATGGAATCAAATCGAATTATCAAGTCTGCTACTCAGAATCAAATCGAATCACAAATCAAAGGATTGAATATCAATTAATCAAGTCATCATTACAATCACCGAAAAAGGAAAGATTTTGAACTCTCTTCAAACCAAGAAAGGAAACCCTAAATCAATCATCAATCAGCATTCAATTTGGTTTTAATCAAATTCCCACAAAAATCTCAATCTGAAGCCTATAAGAAGAGATTGAAAGTCACATAGAAACGGGGATTGAAAATAGGGAGACGCATACAGAAACCACAAAATATTCAACAGCCACAAAATCCCAATCCAGCAAAACCTAAAAAATATACGAAGGTCTCCAAGAGAACTTATCTTTTGAATTCCACCGGGAAACCGCCGGAACCCCCCTCGCGAGTCCATCTCCGTTAACCGTGAAATCAACAATTCCACCGCGAACCCGCCTCTGTCAACCGCAAATCATCGCCATCC
Source organism: Lathyrus sativus (assembly GCA_963859935.3). Taxonomy (NCBI): domain Eukaryota; kingdom Viridiplantae; phylum Streptophyta; class Magnoliopsida; order Fabales; family Fabaceae; genus Lathyrus; species Lathyrus sativus. Next base: position 711,138,952 of record OZ012737.1, read on the forward strand.
CTTTCACCACATCCACTGCCCCGTGAAGCCATCGCGAAGTCACCGATGACGCTATAATCATCATCATCTTGGGTAATATCTTCCTTAAGTAACATTTCCATTTCATGATTGATCTTGTTTTGTGTTTTGTTAGGTTGTATGAAAATGGAAAACAGAAAGAAAAAAAGAGAAAGGAGATGAAGGGCGATCGAAGACGGGAGACGATGAAGAAGCGGTAGACGTAGGGATCTGGGAAAGGGGATTAGGGTTCTTGGGTTCATTTTTTTATTATTTTTGTTTTGTTGTAACATAATCATTCATCACACATACCACGTACACCCTCACGACATCAATCGTTTAATCTGCTAACCATCATTTTAACGTTAATCAATCCATCAATCCCTAATCAACCTTTTTTTTTATCAGCTTTTTAATGAATTAACAAATCTTTTATAATTAACTAAGTTTATTATAATCTGTTTTACAAATTAAGATAATGACATTTTAATTTAATCCCTTAATTAATTTAATATTAAATTTTCTATTAATCTCTTAATATTAATCTATTTCACTATTTTTTTTCTTTATAACTTAATAACCCTTTTTTAAAATAAATATATAACTTGTTTTTAATCATTTTCATAATTTAAAAACTTGTATCTCCTAAAAAAAAACTATTTTTATAATAAGAAAACCATTTTCAAAGTATATTCACTTGTTAATAATAATAACCTTTTATAATAACTAAAAAGAATCACTTATTTTAAAACTAATATAATTAAATTCAACTTTTCTTAAAACCAAATCCTCATCAAAAATAATATATTTTTCAATCTCACCAAAATATTCTTTCTCATAGAACTAAAATTGGTCCATCTCACTATTAATAATCAATACAACTTTTTTTTTCTAAAATCAAATCAGATGATTAAAAAACAACCAACAGCGTAAAACACAACTTAATCGTGCACACTCACATTCACGACACATTCACTCTCACACACACTTCAGCGCTTTCATGTGTATGTGTATGATTTTATTTCTGCAATTTATTTATTGCAATTTATACTATCGTAATTTATATTACCGCATCACATTCCGTCCAAAAGAAAAACCTACACATAAGTCAACACTTGTGTGTAGTGCATCTCATTTGCATCATACTCCTGCTCGATCCTTGATCCCATTCAAGTTGATCAATTAAGTTAGATCCTACCCCATAGGAAGGACCTTTCTCTTACAACTTAGACAATCAACAATTAAACACAATACAAACAACAACTCAATACAATATTCAAACACATTAGAGAAAGATGCCAAATCATCTTAAGCGAGATAGAATCTCCACCCCACAACAATACAATCAAGCCGTAGGGACTTTTCCTTAAGAGAGATAAAGGTGTACCTCGTTGATCCCTATCCGAGTACGTAAGTCCTTTTCTTAAGACAATGCAAAGACTATTTTCCTACAATTTGTGGTGATTAAATCTCCCTTAAAATGACAACTCATCTTTTCTCCTAAAATCAATCAACCAACTACCCTAAACCAGTAGGAACTTTGACCACAGTCAAAGAACTCCTCAAACCCTTTAGGGGAACTACAGATACTCTGATTCCACTCCCGTAAGGATATGTAGGCATAAGATGCGATATCTTATCGAGTATACTTAGAAATAAACTCCTAGGTCTTTCAACAACTAAGCAGATAAACATATAGCAATAAACAAACATAAAACAAGAGGTTCCTGTAGAGTACTACAGAAACATAAGATGCTAGTACTTTCCCTAAGTTTAACCGACCCCCGAACCTATAACTCTCTAGCTTGCATTTGCATTGCATTGTGGAAGTTTCGATCTTTATCCCTTCCTTTGGACAAATCAAAGTTCGGTTGCAAAATGAATTAAAGATTCAAACTAATCAATAGTTTGGTATCCGATTTTCACCGTGACACTTAGCCAGTCATCCTCGAAGATGTGAGTTCTTATGCAAGTCTTGTCTGGATTCTGGCATAATACTTAACCCCTCATTCACTTACCTTTTGTAAGTCTTTTAAATCCTTTTGCATGAGATATTTTCTCACCTTACCTTTCGTAAGAGATTTCATTGCCTTTCGTGTGAAATCTTTCTCTTTCGCTTTCCTTTCATAAGCGCGTCTTCGCTGTCTTTTACACGCGACCAAACTTTGTTTTGGGTATCATCGATCAATTTGGACGCTTGATGCATGTGTGGCCAAAAACTGAATGGTCGCCATATTTAAAGAATGTCATCTCTGTCGTTGTGCATGTGAGTTCAAATGATGTTCTAATATCCTATGCAAATTTCCTCTACCTTTTGCAGGAGGATGGTTATTGCCCTCAACTTACCTTTTGTGAGTCTTTTCGTGTCTCTTTCATGAAATATCTCCACCTTACCTTTTCCAAAAAATTCAACTTACCTTTAATAGGACCTCCCGTACCTTTTGGATAGGTTTTTGTCAGCTTACCTTTTATAAATATCCTCTCTACCTTTTGTAGAAGGAATTTTTCTCCTAACCTTTTGTTTAGGAGTCCTTTCTGCCTTCACAGAAGAAAGTACGATCGTACTCTCATAAGGGAGTTTCCCATCTACCTTTTGTAGAAGGAATTATCTCCAAACCTTTTGTTTTGGAATCTTCTCTACCTTTTGTAGAAGGAACTTCTTCTTCTAACCTTTTGTTCAGGAGTCTTTTCTGCTTCTCACAGAAGAAAATACGATCGTTTTCTCCCAAGGGAGTCTCCTCTACTTGATATAGAAGGATTTACCATGTCTTCGAACCTTTTATTTTGGAGTCCTCTCTACCTTTTGTAGAAGGAACATTTTCTTCAAACCTTTTGTTTCAGAGTCCTCTCTACCTTTTGTAGAAGGAAACATTTTCCCCAAACCTTTTATTCGGGAATCCTCCTTGCCTTTTGTAAGAGGAAAACCAATTTCTTGAGTCCTCTCTATCTTTTACGGAAGGAATATCTCATAATCCATTTTCTTGAGTCCTCTATACCTTTCGTAGAAGGAATATCTCATTGATATTTCTATAGTCCTATCTACCTTTTGTAGAAGGAATATCTCACATTTCTATATTTCTGAGTTCTCTCTATCTTTTGTATGAGGAATATCTCCTAGCCAATTTCGATTCCCTATTACGAGGTGCCTCCTCTTCCGGCTGGCAAGGCGCTCATGATCATTCTGCATTGCATCTTAGGCATATCATCGCATCCCCATTAACCCTTCTTCACTAACAGACACCTTTTTTTCAAACCATCTCGTTGACTGTCTACTTTCATCCCACACATCTCCAGTTGAAAATCCGGGTATTCTAGTATTTAATTCTCTTCTACCATGAATGTCCAAACATTTTTATCCTCCAGACATTCAGGTCCAAGAGGATTAAATAGGGGCAACTGTCACACCCTCATTTTCACCTTTAGCCTTTCATACCCTGCATTCGTCATATCATACATCGTTCTATTGCATATTGAGCATATGAGTTCACAAGGTGAGGTGAGGTTTGGGTCGATTCGTTTGTTTTCCATTGCAAATAAGATAAACTGCCTATCTTGGGCTACATGGAAGAAAAGGTTCATCAACTAAGGTTTGGTTCAAGTTGGAAAGTCTACTCATGTAGATTCCTTCAAGGAGAAGTTACTTGAAAAATATTAGGATATTCAAGACCAATATTCCTAATATACATGAAGTGCAATGCCTAATTCAAGATTTCTTCCTCCAACTTTATTTCAAATTCTTGATCAAGTGGAGTTCAAATTTGTAAAACATGAGTCAAGATCATAAGTTCATAATTCAAGATTTCATTCATTTCAAATTCAATGGCCTAAGGGAGACCCATTATTCCAAATTCAAGATTCATGGATTCAAGACTAGATTCAAGAATGTTACAAAGAGAAATTTTATGACATTTGCAAGAATGTCACTTTTGTTACAAAATTTCCAACTCTAAATAATGTTTAGAAATTAATCTATTTCTAATCTTCATTCGAGTTTCTAGTCAAATTCATGCTATGGTACCCTTCATGCCCCGTCAAGTCCACATGATCCTCATTGTGCCTACAAACATCCAAGGAAAATAATTAAGATACAACTCAACATTGGAACATGTCAAGATCAAGACTATGTTTGCTTAGCTATGGGTAATTTTAATGTGATCCAAAACAGCCACATGCAAGAAGTGCCAATTTACATTATATCACAAAACCATTACATGTCACAAGACCAAGGAAATAAACTCATGGTGATGCATTTACACCTCAAATATCAGAATTTTAAAATTTTGTCCAAAGGTTAACATTGACCAAAAGGGGTTGTTCAAGCACAAGCCAACAAATGGGTACGAGATACAAAGTGCAGTAGAAAAAAGACAACATAGGCAAGTAGTGCAGCAAAAGTGCAACATAGCAACATACATGAAAATGGAAAGAAAGAGAGTGACATGAGGAAAGTGGCAAGAGACATTTCTCCATGAAAAAATCTGAGATTTTGAAAGAAGGGAAAACCCTAATGTGCTGAGATAAAAGAGGAGAGGGGGCTGCAAACAAAGGGGCATTCACTACACATTGACATAGAGAGATATTGAGAGCAAAAAGGCATTGAGAAAAATCAGAGAAAGAGAGTAAGAGAAAAAACAGAAAAAAGAGTTTGAAAAGAAAACCTTGAGAGAACAATAGAGGAACAAAAAACCAGAAGAAGGAGGTGGACCATAGAAGCACATCCATCAAAGGCCATTGGTGAAGGAAGATAGTAGTTCTTGGGTATCCTTCCCTTCAATTCCTTATCTTGTTTACATTTTTGCATATTTTCACGTGTTTATTTCTTGTGTTGTATAACTGTAATAATGTCTTGATATGATCAAAAAAATGTTGTAAAAGAACAAAGGAAAGAGAAAGAACATAGTGTAGTTGACATGGTAAGATGAGTTGAAATATACTCATCTTTACTATCATGTTCGCTGGCAAGTTCGCCTAGCGAACTTTCCCCTATTTTCCCTCTGTTTCCATAAAGTAGGAATATCTTGATGTTTTTTTTTTCTGTCATGTCTGCTGGCACCTTTGCCTAGCGAACTTTTCCCCCTTTCGCCCCTGTTTTCGTTCGCTGGGTGGTTCGCACAACGAACTTCTTGTTGTTTTTTTGGGCAGCTTCGCCTAGCGAACTTCTTGCTATTTCTGGGCAGCTTCGCTATAGCCTTCGCCTAGCGAACTTCCCTTAATTTTTCTAGTTTTTTTTTTATGTTTTGTGTCTACTAACCCAATATGGTTGCACGACCTTTGTATGCGGATGTTTGTGGTCATTTTTGACTTTTGGTTCTACAAACTACTTTAAAAAATAAACTCTCGATTTTATCGAGCCATTTTAACCCTTGTAAGTCGACCTCCTTGTGCGTTCGCGATCGACCTTGTTCGCATCACTTCAAATATTTTTAAAAACAATAAAATCCTTGATCCAACATCAAGTGGTATTCTTTTTCTCATAAAAAATCTAAAAAACAATAAAGATACAATTGGGGTCATATACCATAAACTTTAAAATGTTGGAGAAGGAATGAGAATGGAACCCTCCTACACTCGTTCCGAATGTTTTGAATACAAGGCACTCGACTTGGTTATTCTAAGCATTCATCTCTATCCAAAGTCTTTTGTATAATCCTAATCAAGAACAATTTCTCCTCAAAAACCTAAAAATAACATCAACTCATCAAACTTCTTTTCGCCTTAGGGCATCAATCCGAAAACCCTTTTTCAAGGTATAAAATCAATCAACAAACAACCATTTCACAAAGCCTCTGAACTACAGAGCTATGATTCTTCACTTCTTTTAAGTGAGGATACGTAGGCACAAGGGTCACAATCCTTGGTGAGCACTCTAATAAAAAACCAACCCCTATTTTCTTTTAAGCAAGCAAATTTTTTTAGATTAAAATACCCATTCAAGCTAAACAACCTAGGAGGTTCCCATCGAGTACAATGAATGTGAGGGGGTGCTAACACCTTCCCCTCGTATAACCGACTCCCGAATCCTAAGACTTGGTTGCGATGACCATGCTCTTTTCCTAAAGGTTTTATCGTTATTTCCCTTTTCCTCCTTGGGATAAATAAAATCTGGTGGCAACTCTGTGTCATTTTTCGCGTAGCGACAAGAGGGTCGAGTCTTACACTCTAATAAAGGCCCAAATGTATTGTTATGAAGTTTGAAATATTAAATCAAAGTAACCCTAATTTCATTTTTTAAGACATTTTTTCATAGAAAAAAACAATAAAAATGGTATAATTATCAAATGAATCCATTAACCATGTCATGAACAATGATTAAGGTTTATAAAAAGGTATTTTATTCACATGAATATTTGAAATCAATTTGGTTTAAGAAAAATCAATAAAAGAAATTATTTAAAAATATTTAAAACAATTTAAAATAGTATTTTTAAATATAATAAAAATATATCAAATAAAAAATACTTTTTTGATTTTTTTGGTGAATATAATATTTAAATATGTGAATGGTATTTGTACAAAAAATCATTTGAAAATAATTAAAATTGAAAATAGAAATTAATTTTTGAAAATAATTAAAATAATTAAAAATTTTAAAATATTCAAAAATTTGAAAAATGGTGCCAAGAACACCATCTCCTTCCTCGCGCCACCCAAATTTGCAAAATCCCTCCTATGTCACTTAATTTGTAATGAAATTGCATGATGTAAACATGAAAGTTGCTCGCTTTTGAACAAGGAACGCGTAATGGTGTTTAATTTCATTTATTTTAAGTGTAGTGTAAGATATCATGTGATGAACAGATGAACCCTAACTTTGCAAAAACTAATGTGAAATCCCAAACACGAGTTATAAGTAGCAATTAATTGAGGGTTAATGATCTATGAGCATCCAGAAACATGTTGGTAACTTGCAATAACATTTATGATGCATGATTCATGGAGTTTGAAAAGTTCAGGCTTACCTTGCAAGAGGAATTCGAATCCATAGTTGTAGGTGTTACGAAAGTGTTTTGATGATCTAGACAGCTTCCCTGGACCTCAAGAAGTGTGTTGATGTGCTTAAAATGGATTGAAACCTTCTGGATTGATGGGCTCGAATCCAAATGCAAATTGCTTGAGATGAACTATGATCTTGATGAATTCGATGTTACAAATGATATTTAAGTGTTTGAATCACTTACATATGAAGTATGTGAGGTGTTTGGATTATTGGTTTGGACAGAAATGCTTTGGAATGAGAAATTCAATTTCACACTTTGGAATTTTGGAACTTTGAACAAAAAGAGGGAAAGTGAGAAAACAAGGCTTAGTGTTGTTTTGGTGTCTTTTTAATGATCAGAAATGATCCCTATTTATAGGAGAATAATTTTGTTTTGGGAGGAATAGTGAATGAATGAAGGATCACTCGATTACCCAATGGACATAACTAGGTAGCCAAAGTCACCTCCTTGCGTATTTATGCATTAACTCCCATCAATTTTACAAGTTTAAAGTTTTCTTGTTCTTGGATATGTCTTGACTGGTTTGTGCTTAATCTATGCCACCTATATGTATCACATTAATGCAACTTAACAAGAATGGATTTCAAGGCTTTTGTAATGATGAATTTGCACATGCTAAGCTAGATTCTTGACTCATTGGTCCAAAGTTGAAGATATCAAGTGATTCATCAAGATTACTTCTCATCTTAGAAGATGAAAAATCTTGCAAGATGACAAACTTGTGAAAAATCGTATGATGCAAGTAAATCCAAAATCTGTCTTTGAAAAATAGTTGCAGCAATGTGTGTTGAGACCTCCATAACTCTTTGCTCAAGTGGAGTTTTCTCATGCTCTTAGAATTTTTGGAAAGTTGGGATGATGTACTTAAACTTTGATGTTCACAGTTGGATTTGATTCATCTTGGATCATGGTGGAAATTCCCTCCACATTTTGATGTTTTGACTGATTTTACCTTAGGCGGAATTTGCCTAAGTGTTGAAGTTCATTTCTTATTTTTTGATTTTGATCATTTCATAAATTGAAATCCATGAATTTTTTGGATATGATTCATATTAGAAACTTTATAGCATGTGATCTATCATTTAATCTTTGGAACAGAAAATTTGGTTGCTTGGATCACAAGTTATGGTCTTTGGAAGTTGGGTAAAAATCATGTTTTTCCATAACTTAGTGAAATTTTCAATTCTTCCAATTTTGCTTCTTTTACAAGTAACCTTGATTTCTTGATCAATTCTTGTTCAAATGCAACAGTAGATCATGTTTTCTTGTATAATAACTTATGATGAACAATTTTACTTAAAAAGTCAAACTTTAACTTTGTGTATCAGATGAATTTTGTGCAGGGAAACCCTAATTCTTGATTTTTGATGAATGAGTATCCCAAAGTGATTTTAAACTTATGAATGGACTTCAAGGGTATATTTGAGTTTCTTGAATCATATCCCAAGGTTGGAGATCTTGTCTTGGTTAAAAGTCAAAGATATGGTTGACTTTTTATAAAAAACCCTGGTTTGTGGCTCAAATGGATTTGAATTATCGCATTGTTTATGAATCAAGTTATTTGGATCAATCTAACCGTATGAATGGACTAATATGATGTATTTTAGGTACTTGAGGTCCTTGAAACATATCTTGAGGTCTTGGATCATGCCCTTCTCCATAAGTCATCCCTGGGATTGTATTAGGTCAAAACCCTTATTTGGTGACACCGATGATCTTGAGCCTTGACCAACTTGAAATGATGTAATATTGTCCTTGATTCTTGGTGAATGGGATCTCTTTATCTCCATGGATGATTAAGGGAATTGATAATTTGAAGATCATGCCAATTCTTGATTGATCCTTTGCCTGAATCCTCTGTAGGGTTAAAAAAACCCTAATTGGTGATCATAATGAAGCAAACAACAATCTTGACTTTCTAAAATGGGTTAGTGATACATAAAAGTGTATGTATGAGATGCAAATGATGTGAGTATCTTAGGGTCAAAAATTAAGGTATGACACATTCATCTTCAACGTCTCTTGTACTATGGAGTAAAGGCAAAGACACTTGATCAAGTTACCTCTTCAACGACTAGTTTCTGCAAAGGCTATAAATATGGATGAAGATTCAAGTTTGTATTTTAATAAGGATTCTCCATATGAAGGAGTAGCAAGATCAAGAAATTATCAACTCTATTGTAATATACAGATTTTCTGTTATAGGCTGTAATTCTAAAAGCCTTAAGATTTCTTACCATTAAATATCTTAGAAATCTTAAGAACTTTAGGTCTTTGTTATGGTGATTTCCTGTACCTATGATGCTTGTATCATGTACACCTTGTTCTCTATTCTGATGAGCCTTCAGTAGTTTAGATCAAAGTCTCTTGCTACGTGCTTGAGCAAAAGTCCTGTCTCATTAGGATTCAAGCAACAAGTCTTGAGCCAAGATACTTAAGCCACATAAGTCTCATTGCTTAAGTGCTTGAGCTGTAAAAGTATTATCAGATAGTGTGATTGAGCAAGGGAAATTCTCTGTCTGAGAGGCATGAGTAAGAAGTCTCGAGTGAAGCTTGAGTAAGGAAGCCTCAGTCTAGATGGCCAGAAGAGTAGGTGGCTCGGTCAAAGGATGTGAAAAAGAATTCTTAGACATGTGCTCTAAGCAAGGGGAAGTCTCAACCAAAGGACCTTTGGAGCAGTTGGCTCAGTCAAAGGGTGTGAGCAAAGGAATTTTTAGACATATGATCTAAGCAAGGGTAGTCTCAGACAGTTGGTCTGAGCAGGTGTAAAAGACTTATACAGAAGCATAAACGATTATACTCATAAAATGGTAATAATAAAAATCTCTTGTGAGGCAAGGGGACTGAAGTACTCTCCGTTAAAGGAGAAACCGGGATAAATCTTTCGTGTCTTCTGCTGTTACTTTATTTACTTATGTTATATCCACTGTCAATAAATTAAAACAGAATATGAACACTAGTTCTGATTCTGAAACTCTGATCAGAAGTTAAATTAAAGTAAACACAAAACACAATTCAACCCCCTTCTTGCGTACTTTTCACACCTTTAAATGGTATCAGAGCATGGTCAGTGCTTAACACCTAACAGTGTCACAAATAATGATCCAATAAGATAAGTATATTTCTTCTTCAAGAAGGAATCAAGTGCCATATGAAAAATATCATATGGCTTTTCCTACCATATTTAAAGGATGATTCCACTGAATTTAAATGACAGAAAAGCTAAACATATTTTTAACTCATCGATCCTGATAAATGGTTATTAAAGGTCTATAGAATATCCTTAAAATAGCTATTACTATAGAATTTGATGGTGTAAAGATGATCTTCTTGGAAATCTCTTTCACCAGCTCAGAAGATGCATATTGAATATCTTCAGAGGTAGGTGCATCCTGGTAGATGCTCTATTTCACTTCTGAGTATATCAACATCATTGATGTGTTTAATGCTTGGACAATATTTTAATTCTTGTTCTTGGATTTATGGGGATCAGTGTTTGAAGCTTGAACAATTATACTTCATCTAATCTTTTCAAGCAAATTCTGAAAAGATTTCTATGAGACTTAAATCTAAGATCGTAGTCATTCAAGATGTTTACGTCTTGAATCTGTTGTGTTCTAAAGGTTTATTTTACAATCTTCAAAGGAAATAAATGAAGTTAGATGATGAAAAAATATTCAACAGATCACCTTCTCAATTTAGCTCAAGTGTTTTGGAATGACTAATGATAAGAAACTTAGGTTTCTTATCAGAAGAACTTCCATACTGGATGAATGGATTGTGATATCTGCTAATAGAAGAGTAACTTCAGAAGCTTTCAAAATATTTATTTTAACTGATTTCCCATATTTGAAAGCAAGAACAAACACTACCAGAACCTAATATCAAATGCTCTTCAATGTCTAAACTTTTGAAGCTGATATTAGTGTAAGATGCAGATGAAAAAAAGCATATGTGTTTTGAAATAAAAATCAAGTATTGAAAAGTAAGAGATGGTGTCAAATCTATCTTGCTTCAAAAGATTTGATAATATTGAGTCTGTTCTTTAAGGTGATATCTTAAGAGAATCCATTGCTTCTTGATTGAGGATCACCATGGAACTTGTATTAAAATACATTTCTTTGAGAAGTCTTCAATTTCTCTTTGAGTTTTGTCAGCTGTACTAAGACAATAATTTGATATTCTTTATTTCAATCTCTGATAGCTAACACCATTTGGTTCTTAGCTTAACAATAATTTCAGAGTCAAAAGATTTATTTCTAGACAATGAGATTAGTGACTCTGCTTAGAACAAGATTCTATTCTTATCATATCTCATCCTAGACTTATACTCTAGAGTGATTTATGATTTTTCTATTAGGTTGAAACATAAGGTAAAGAAAAGTTTGTATGTACTTACATGTATGGTCTTATAGAAATATGAATATCATAATGTATCTGCTACAAATATCAAGGAAAGAAGCAGAGGCATATTCCATAAGGTCGTTTACAACATTTATTGGAGGAAGAGCCAACAATCCAAATTCAAGTACTGGTGGTACTGAATTTGGTGAAAGTAGTGGAATGAATGGTTAGACTGTAACACCTCAAATTTATTGGAATATTTATTTAATTTATTTAAATATGAATACTCGTATTTTTGGTGATTTTCGGTGGTTGGTGTGAATATTGAGAATTATGGAGTTTTGAGTTATTTATTTAAATAAGAGTATATAATATGAATATATTGGTATTATTATTAATTTAAATAAATATAAGTTAACTAAGGGTAAATTGGACAACTAAGGAGGAGTTAGTGAGGGTAATATTCGAAAAGCCCAATTTATAGGCCCAAAGTTAAGTTTAACAAAAAGGGATTTTGAGGGAATTAGGATTCATTCCTGTTAGACCGTGAAAAGAGAAGAAATAGAGGCCAGAGCTTTGAGGAAGAGTATTAAGGCAAAATGTTCTTGAGGTTCCCACGAATCAAGAGAAGGCTTAGAGTCGGAAATTAAGGTATGAGGAGTATTGTCTTCATTGTTTTCAATATGTGATTTCAATGTATTTAAAGCTGATTTAAGGGTTTAAGGGTAGAAGGTTTTGTGAGCATTTGTATTGTTGTTGTCTTTCTAAGGTGTAAGAGTCTTAAGAGTTTTGAACTGATGGCCTGATAGATTCAAGGCTGATTTGGGTTAAAGGAAATTAGGCCTTCATGGCCAAAGATCTGATTTGACATTTGTTTAACCCCGTAGAGTAAAGGAATTTATGAGAACCCGGTGAATGTGGGTAATTGTAATGGTGTAATTGTGTTAACATTGTAGACTTACTTGAATTAATTATAGTATTGGATGGGTTGTAATTTTATGAGAGTTTATATTTTTACAGAATTAAAATTGGAGATCCGGAAGGTCTCCAACGGTGAAAAATGCATACAATTCTACATGTTGTTCGTCACGACTGTTCATGTTTTCGGTCGAAATCATTTTGGACGTAACTTTTGATTCGTAAGCCCGTTTTGGCCCTGTTCGAAGCATTGGAAAGCTAATGAACAGGGCTATAACATAGCATAAATAAGATAATTTATTGTCTAATATTTTTATGAGATTAAATACTTGATTGTATTATGAATTACCATGAGTATAACTATGATTCCGATGAGAGTGATACATGATTGTATAATGATGATTCCTATGAGTAATGATGATGAGTTGTGGTGATATTTCCATGAGTTTTTGATGATTCTATGATGACATGATTTATGATGATGATGATGATGATTTTGATGAATGATGATGCACCTAATGAGATTATTATGAGTATGATGTTGACGTGTGCATCGTGCATTTATGTGCATCCGGACTTCGATTCAGGACCTTGATTTCTTTGGCTTCAGTCCCATTGTGCGAATGTGAGGTATTTTGATGTGCTCTGGTTCTTGTATAAAATCGATCCTATTGATGAGGATCTATGGAGGGTTGATGGCCCAGTGTCCATCGAGCTGTGATGATCGGTACCACATGCATGAGTCTTGTTGCATTTGCATTTATGAGATAATTTGGTGTAATTATGATATTATAACTTTTGATGTTTCCTTGATAACCCTATGAGGCAATCTTGAGTAATTTATGATATTATGCCCTTTGATGTTCCTTGATGACCCTATGAGGCAATCTTGATTAATTTATGATGTTGTGGCCTTTGATGCCCATTGATGAATATGATGATGCATAATATGAAAATGACGATGTCTTATATATTAATTCCTATATTGATTATTATGAATCGTTTTACTCACCCTGCCTGTTTGAATGTTGCCTCCACGTGGGTAACGTGCAGATGACCAGGTTTAACCGTGGATGTCGTCGATGACTTTTGAAGTTTTTGGGTCATTGGCCATTGTGGTTGACTTAGAGGGTCTTGCTCTGATAGTGTAACATCGGGTTGGGGTCTTTGAGTTAAACCATGTTTTATTGATTTTTGTTGTGCTGATTTCCTTGCGGTGAAACGAAAACTTTGGATTTTCCTTTTTGAGTTCCACTGCCTTTTGAGTAATATTTTTGAGTAATTTTGGGAAAATCCATTGTTTACGGAGCATTGACCTTGAGTTGAATTTATTGAGAAATGTACGCTCTTTGAGGTGATTTTATTGCGTTCAATATTTTACTCTGATAAATATGATTGATTTGGAATTATATTTGTGGGGTAGAAAAGGGTGTTACATAGATAACCATTGAATCAGAATCCGCTCAAAGCGGTGTTCAGACTCTATTGGTCAAGTCTGAATACTGAATCGATTATGATCGAGAAAAACAAAAAAAAAAGGCATGCTTGTTCTTTTCTGGTTTATCTTTTGATTCAATGAAACATTTGTATAGATATAAATATAAAGTTTTTATTAGACTTCTAGAGAAGTTCTTTTAAAAAAAAAGAACTTTAGAAATCTTTAAGAGGAAACTCTATTGTAAGTTAAAGAACGCCTCCTTGCACTCGCTTTTTCATTCAAACTTCTCTTTTTATTCATAGTGACAAAGAAATGAAAAATCGTGTCACCTACACACGAAAAGGAAATGAGATAGGGCATCTGAATGCCCTGTTAGTTGTTAAACCTCTTTAACATTGGAAGATCTTCTCATGTCAATGTTAGTTTGACACTTATCTTGGTTCGCTTCTATACTTCTCTTGGTTAACATGAATCCTAGAAACTTGCATGCTTATACGCCAAATGAACACTTAGCAGATTTAAGCGCGTGTCATAATTCCTGACTGATTCCAGGATGTTTTCCAGGTCGATAAAGTGGCTTCCTTTCTGAAGTATTTACTATCATGTCATCAATATAAACTTCTAGGTTGCATCCTATATGCTTTGAGAATAACACATCCACGAGTCTTTAATAAGTGGTGTATGCATTATTTAACTCAATGGGTATATGATGTTGTAGTAATAGTTTTCTTGATTGGACATGATTGTTGTCTTGGACATGTCTACAAAATCCATCTTGATCTGATTGTAGCTAGAACAGGCGTCCAACCAAGATGGGTATTTTAACTCAATTATAAATTTGATGCTTCCCAACTTCTAAAATTCTTCATCAATGGTTGCTCTCTTCTCCTTACCTTCCTCATGTTTCCTCTAAGATATTAGCTTCATCGTGGAATCAATTGAAAAGCGGTGGTAAACCACTCTTGTATCTATTCTTAGAAAAAATGCTTATATGAACAAGTTTATGTTCCTCCTTCACAGGGAGACTAACTATTTCTGCTCATAATTAGATAATGATGTGCCTATATTAGTCTTTTTATTGTCCAAGGGCATAATGCATACTTCCTCCGGGTCATATGTGAGAGCGAGTCTTTCATTTTTTATCCCTAATATAGGGTCTCAGCTTGCGACATCTACCGCTCGTGCTTCTGGATGGAGGAAGAGTTTGTGGCGACATGCTCCTTTCTCATTTCCAAGTTATTTTGATAACATTATTGGGCGACCTCCAGGTCTCCCTAAACTAATCTAACTTGCATATCAGGTAACAAATACTGTCCAAATGAATAATAGACAAGATCAACTCTGATAAGTTTAGGGTGAGCCTCCATAGGATGTCATTGTATAGAGACAATGTGTCCACCATGAAATACTTTACTTTGATTATTATTTTGTTTGCCTCTAATCTCAATGTTGTTTTAAGCATTATGTGACCATTTACTTGTACTTGTTCTCCTAGCAAACCAACTGGAGAACCTTGGAATGTTCTGGTGTTGTTTGGGTCCAGCTAGAGGCCTTGGAAAGAGCTTCAGAAGACATTTGTTGAGCTTTCAGGCTTGATTAATAATCAATTTATGTTTCAATAACCATATTGTACCATTATAACCATGAGATCATTGTTATGAGAGAGAATTCCAATGGCATCTTTATTAGAGAAAGTGATTTTGGATTCTGGCTCTCTCCCTAAGTTTTTTATAATGTCAGCAGGTATGATGTTTGTCGTCAAAACATGTCTGACATATTTCTTCCAGGATAAACTAGACTCTCCTTCTTCAATCAAACCTTGGAAAATGGTAATGACTATTATCTCAAAACTTTGTTAATGCATCCTCTGGAGGAAGGTGGTAAAAACAAACGATGAGTAACAATGAGTATAACCCATGTCAGTTTTACCGTGACCCCATGGCGGGCACAATTGTACTTGCTAAAAGTACAACATGTGATAGCCTGTACTTCCTTTCTGTATGTTGTTTTTTTATGCAATGAATTGGAGAACATGATTTCCCTTTTTGACTCCATTTTTGTATTGTTGCAAACTAGGGCACGTCATTCCCCACGGTCTCATGAATTGGGCGATTCATCAAGGAAATGGGCAGTAAAATCAAGAAATTGATGCCCATCTTGATAAGTGGGCGGCTAGGGAGTCCTTCACAAGGGTGGTGTGACACGTCGCTTGTTCTGAGAGAGTTTTGGCATCCTCTCTAGAGGGGCCTTCACACTTATACTGATGCAACCTTCAATGGCAAAAAATCTTCAAGTCTTGCTCCTAAAGTCCTTGTAGACGTCCGAGTCTATAAAATTTGATCACCTAAAAGATTTTTGAAAATTTTCATTTTATAGTAGTTAAAATGCATTATAAATCACGCGGAAATTTGCAAAAAAGTGTCAGAATCACGCTGCGATTGCACAAAATTGCATGTAATTTTTTCTAATGGCTAACTCAGTTTTTTGGCTTTTCAAATTTCTTATTTTTCTCTTCTTTTAATAGCTTTGGTATTAATCTCACATATTACTAAATTTAGCTATAAACTCATACAATTCTTCACTAATTGGTATTAAGAACATAAGAAACTGCTAAGGAAATTACATGATGACTAAGTGTCATCAGACGACAATCAAAATAACACACGGAGATGAAACTACATAAAGACACAAACCACGTATTTATAAGGAAAGGAAAAAAGTGATGTACTTGGGTGATCAAATTAAAAATTGGCTCAAAATGACTCATCTGAAGAGAAAGAAGGGAGAAAATGAGTAAAAAGCAGGATACAAGTAATAAATTGTATTATGCATATATTCTATATAGTGTCCTTTATATTGATTCTTTCCTTTTTCTCGGAATCCAAAATTATTAAATAAAATATGTTTAGTACGATATCAAAATTTGATGTTGAAATAATAATGTTATAGCATATATTATCTACTAGTAAATATTTAAATATAAGAACATCTTGAGAAATTATATCATCCCTTTCAAAAGAGTATTTTTAAATATGTTAATTATTTATTTATCAACACAACCTTAATTATTTTACCTTTTTTTCTATAATTTACTAAATATTATGATGCAAATATGAAACAAACTATCTTTTTTGAAGGATAAACCTGTAAAAACAACAACGTGTATTAATAAATTTATGACTATTTCATATTAGGCATGACAACATAATCTACAATGGCCTAAATTTGTCTTGACTTTGACGAGAAATCCTCTTTTTAAACAAATGTTGAGGCATATTTTCTTCGATATTCAAAATTAGGTCAAAGATGAGTGGTGATGTAAGGACACAAATTCAAACTCTAATCGGAAACAAATGCAAGCTTTAGGAGGTGGTGTAATGAGAGGGACTGAGGAGACAAAATCCACCCAAGTCTCGTTGCCAACCCTAGTCCTAATAGCCCTAGGAACATGAATTTTCCAATTAAAATGTTAGTTTGATTAAACCCTCACGAGTTCACTTGGTGACGAAGACCTGAAATCTAAGAGTGTGTTTTTATCAAGATATCAAGTTTGAATCCCTCCTGATAATTAATAGTGAGATTAATCCCCAGGATTAGTCGTTCCTTGGATCAAATACCAAGTTTTCAAAAGAAAAAAAAATCGATTTGATTGAGTTGTTATGACAGATGTTGAACTCGAGATCCCTTATGTAACCATTGACTGGTCTTATTATGTGACCCTCTTATTTTCTTCCTTTTTTATCATGTAATAAATTCCCCATTATGCATTAATAATTATTAAAAAAAAAAACTACTCGCATGACGAGGAATTCAATTATGATGGGAGTTATCGTGCCACCAATTAAAAGTTTGTAATTGTTTACAACAACCAATTGATGGTCATTTTTTTCCTATTGTGCTATTTCCATTTAAGTTTATGATAAACATGGACTTAATTCTAATATTTTTCAAATCGTCGTTGGAATGAATAGGGGAATATGCCTTAATGCTTTACAACTTCTTACTTCATTGTGAACTAGGTCGTTATAGTTGTCTCCTAGATCCTGTGTAGGTCCCACCCTTGTCTAAGTTAATTTTCCCGCCATTTGTTTCATGCGCTTCTTGCTTACACCTCGCGCAGACCTCCTCCTGAAGATTGGAGTTCTAAAGCCTCGCACGCCATTGTTATCAATTTCAAACAACACAGGGTAAAAAAAATTAAGTACCTAAGTCTATTACATATAAAGCATAAAATGTTGAGTTTTTCATGCTTAATCTTACAAAATGCAAATCATCACCTTAGTGATAAACTTTATGTCAGATCTTCAATGACTCTCTCATTTTTACACAGACTTTAATGCACAAACTCGCCATATGTTAGCATTATTGTTAGAATCATATTTTAGAAATTAACAAGGCAAAAGTGTTATCCAACAACATTAATCATAAATTCAATTGATAGATCATCAACTTAAATCTAAAACAAAGCGAATTTGAATGACAACTTAATAAAATGAGTTCAGAACACCATTATCAAAAGATCAGAGATCATTATTCTTTTCAGTTCGAGCGAAATTAAAATAACAAAACTCTTACGCAAAGTAATTCATTTGATTATTCAAAAGACCAAAACCAATAACCCAAAATTCTTACAAAATTCAAAAACATTAGAGAAAATAAAATAACTTTTAATCTTGATGAGAAAAATAAATTAGGGCCCGAAGTAAAGTATTACATTTTACGGAACCCGGTGAGACCGGGCACAGTGAGAGAGTATATAAACTGTTACAAGTCATTTGCCGTGTTCCTCTCCTTTTCACATAACCACCATTCCGATCCAATATAATCACGGAGGCGAAACCTTCCTCACTTCTCTCTGCATCGATAATCTCAATCGATAACTTGTCCTTGGTACAATCTTATATATATTTTCGTTTTCTCTCAATTTTTTGTATTGTTTAGATGCTGTGAAGTTCTTGAAGTTTTTTAACCTAAGTTTTGAAACTGTTTCAGGTGATGATGATAATGTTGTTGTTACGATTTCTAATTTTACTGGTAAGATCAATTCTCATTCTTTCCTTGATTGTAATTTACTCAATTTTGGTTAATTATTGTATATCTTAATCTTAGTTCTGAACTATTATGAGAAAGTTAGGTCTTAATAATGAATCACTAATAATTTTGTAATGAAATTGAATTTTAGGGATCTCAATTATATAATATTGGTTCTTCTTTATTCTACTAGGAATAATGTGATTTGATGTTTTTAATGTTAGGGATATTTCTGAAATTTTGTTAGTTTCATGTAAGCCCAATTTTACGGCTAATTTGGTGATTCCGGTTGTTTGGTGATTTTTTTGTGTGTTTTGAGTACTAACTGTTATCTTGTTCATTGTTATATTATTGAGAGTGAACATGCAAATTGATAGTTGAAGTTGTAATCATCTGTCAAAATAGTCTCGATTTTTTGAGAATTGGCAAATACATCATTGAAATTGTAAAAAGTCGTTTAAAATAATCGCTATGGTAAATAATGTGATTCTATTGTTTGAATTTGTAAATAATGGATAGAGCGGAATGGAACATGATGGAATCTATTCCATCCTATTTCATTTCGTCCTTCAATTTTTTCCATTCCGTCAAATTATAAAAAATAGACAAATAATAAAATGGAATCTATGTTCCATTCCGCTCTACTTTATTCCATCATGTTCCATTCCGCTCTACTCTTTTCTATTCCATCAATCTAAACTTAATTTTCGGTAATTAGTCCTTGCACAATTGCAATTACTAATAAATTTGTCTCCAAAGTTGATGGGCATAAGTAAAATTCATGAACAATAGACAAATTTATCCCTAGTGAAGTGACATTTATTTGAGATAAATTAATGTGACATTATTTAGATCAATTGATGTGACATTATTTAGATCAATTAATGTGACATGCCCACTTAACTTAGCGCGACAAGTCATGTCGCCAAGTCATAGCCTCTAAGGAAAAAGTTAACCTTGACACTATTTTGAGTGACATTTTACAATTTCAGGGATGCATTAACTAATTCAAAAACTAAGAAATTAATTTGATAGATGATTACAATTGAGGACTTATTAACATATTTAAGTCACTATTTAGTGTTACATGAATTGCAGGAGAGTTTCTTAGTAGTAATCAGTTCTTTGTTAGCTGCTGATGTTATCTTTATGCTCTTCTGGTGTCTAACTTTGGTTGGATCACTGTCGTGGCACAAGAGAAAGTTAAAAATGTAAAATTTTCCATTCAAATATGTAAGCACATCCCAAAGTACTTGTGTACATAATAAATTTCAGCATCTCAATACTTATTATTGGAACAGGTCATTTGAGGATCTAACTAAGGAAGATTTTTCGCCAGATGAATCAACGAACAACAAGAGAAAATGTTCTAGATTAGAATTTCATAGTCATTCAGTTTGTGGGAATACAACTGAATGTTGTCCTTGTTGGTTAGGAATTTATGAGTGGAATCTTGTTATACGAGGGATTGGAATCTAAATAGAGCATGGCAGAAGTTGTTTGAGTTGGATGACCTAATCTCACTAATCAAATCCAACCAACTGGCTGGCAGAAAGTATAATGGGAAACTCATCTGCAAAATATTTACACTAAATCGTTATAATTTATACTATTATGTTTAGCACTTGATATTGGTTTCACTCAAAATTTATATTTTTCTATAATCTACTTGAAATAACAGTTGGCTGGATGAAGGAGCAGAGGTAGCACAAGTCACATCTTTTAAAGGGTGTATTGACGACATAAAGGTTTCAGGTACTATGCTAAGTTGCTCTCTGCAGTAAAATTTCCACACACAGCCTTTTAGGAAATTTGACTCGGCTAAGAATTGTTAGAGATGTAGCTCATGAGAAGAGTTGAGAGGATCTTGCCATTTAAGAGGCTTATGGCTTGTGGACATTTAGGAGGTTTGCAGATAGGGGTAGAAATAAGTCTATTTAATTAAAAATGTTAGGTCTCAGGCCATTAAAAAAAATTAAAAAAAGTTTTTTAAATTTATTAGACTGACCTATTTAAATAAATATGAATAATTATTTTATTATCATTATATTATGTTTTGTATTTTGAATTAAAATACATAAATAAAACTTGGTTATCTTAGAAAACTTATGAATATAAGATGAAAACATGTTACGAACAATATCATAAATTGTTTTCATAAATTCTTTTAAACAAATAGTCTCACAAAACATATGCTAATAGATAAGTTAAAATAAATCAATACAAACAAATGTTTAGTCTCATTGATCTTTTAGTTTATTAGTGTATTTAAATATTATTTAAATTTCTTATTTATATATGTCTAAAATAAATAAGTTTTTTTATGTAGGCTATGAGGTTAACTAGGCTTTTGAAAATGACAGACTCCGGCCTAAAAATGAGCTTGTGAGAGGCTAGACTTATGATTTTAATGAGATGTGTATCATCAATTTCTTTTTTTCTACACTTTCCTTTCTCACTAATTTTTCTAAGTATATTTTTGGTAAATTTTATTTCATTAGATCTATCCAATCTATGTTTTGTCGTCCTTGATAATTTTATGGTGTCGATATAATTGTAATTTATTTGAAAATGTTTTTTTGAACGGCTATTTGAAGAGATGTTTGAAAGTATTGACTATTTGTCATCTTCCAAGGGTTGCTTTGGAATTCAACCATAAAGTAATATCTAAATGTCTTTTTTCCACTTTTTTTTATGTATAATTTTATTTGATTTAATTTATGCAAATTTTATGTTATTCTCTTAAATATTTTTCATTATGTCAATACAAATTTTTTTGACATACATTTTTCAATTGAATAGTTAAAAAATTTATGTATTTCTTTCACTAATCTTAGTTTTACATCTGAAATATACCGAGTTGTAGAAACTAATATGTAGATATCAAAACAAATGTTAAGGTTTTTAAATGAGGTATGATTTCTTTCACTAATCTTATTTTCTACACCATAGTTAATATATTTAGAATAACAATTACATTATTAACTATATTATTTGTGAACCAAACTGTGTTTAACACTGCAATCACATTAACCAAACTTTCAATGTCTCCGGTTCGGTGAACTATTACTAACAGTGAATCTATCCACTTCTGCAACTCCCAACAGAAATAAAATATAGTGCGCCGAACCACTGAATCAGTTTGGTTTGGTTAAGGTGAAATGAATGCAGTTCGGTGCAGTTTTCTCAAACTGAATTTGTGATTGTTTTTTGTTTGGTTCATTTTTGTCTTAAAATCAAACCATGAACAGGCCTAGTCATATCACTGCAATTTTAAACATTTCTATGACAAAAATGAAATATTTTATCTGTAAAAGTATTTTAAATAAATATTTTAATCAAACCCAGCACGGGTAAAACATCTAGTAATAAATAGTGATATACAAGTTTAAAAACTACAATCTCAATAGGCATATTACTCCTCTGGCATAAACAATGTGAGACCAGTAACCAACCTAGTTTATAAATTTTCTACATTTGGGGGTTCTGCAGCGACAGGGAACCTTGAGTTCTTCCCGCTCATTATCGAACAAGTAGTCATATCTGTGGCAATATTGAAATGGAAATAGATAAAGTCAGAAAATAAAAACTTCATTTCTGAACCAGAAAAATGCTCGCAGTATTATGTTGTATGACAGAGCCCAATGTGCAAGGTTGTTTGCATGCATAACACAAAAAATATATACATCAAACAGTATATAAAAACTATATACATGAATCCGTACGTTAGTTCTTCACCAGCAAAAATATTGGTTTTGGCAATAAGAACAATCACGCTCTCCTGATCACTCAAACTCAGAATCCTTGCAAAGCAGTTTGGCATGCACTGCACAGTCACATTGATTCATTATTCTTGATCAGATACATAATTTGTAATGTAAAACAAGATAGGATTAAGTGCAAACAACTTACAGAATGGTTTATAACGCGTGCAATGTTTCCCTTATTTGTTGCATCTATTACCACTTCTTTTTTAATTATTGTGAACAGCTGCATAATATATTTCATTTGGTATTAAGATCAAAACTATAATGAATCCAAATGAAACAAGATAGAGTTTTGTATGACCCTATAAAATATGTACGGCCTGATTTATTTTGCTTTGGAAAAGAAACATCGGTTTTGAAACTTAGGATTTGGATTGATTTAAAAATCATTCTTTTTTAAAAGCAAACAGATACCAATTAACAGAAAACATGGAATCCATACAAACAGTTTGATAAACATGGTAAGGGATACATGTCCAGACCCCAGATCTCTAGCTAGACCAACAAGCTTATGAGCAGCCGCATTATTTCACATTCTAATACTAAGGACGAATGCACTTTCCAACTGAGACAAGGACAATCAGATCAATATAGCTGCAAGTTGTAAGGATCTATTTATGCAATTAACAACCTCTTCAGCATCAGATTCAATAATGACTCTGTTGAGGTCTGGGCCTCAGCTAGAACAGAGGACAACTCTGTTTTTTCAAAATTTCAATTCAGAACTGCTCAAACCGAACAAGTGTTTTCAAAACAGCTTGCTTCTACATTTATCTTTGCTGATCCATGGCTTGGAGGGACTTAAATACCTTGAGACTGGGTGAGGGGGGATTGGGCACAAGAGCTCTGCTCCAGGGTGCATTCTGCAGCTAAGAAAGCAACCTCTATGAGGTTAAAAAAGAACCTGTTAAAAACAGTATGATTCCTGGTTTTCCAACAAGGCATAGGCTGAACATTTGATTTGCTAACTGATCTTATCAGATTAGCCACTGAAGCAGCCAAGAGTTGAGGTTCATACGATGAAGAACATGGATACCCAATTGAGAAAGTACGACATCTTACTTACACGACAATGGATAAAAAGGTGGTCTTGGCTTTCCTCATCAATTCTAGTTTAACCAAGGTTGCAATTTGTTGGAAGGCCATTGCTACTTCCACTCGGTTATCAATATTTTCTTATGGGTATACATGGGGTTATCAATATTTTCTTATGGGTATACATGGGATATAAAATAGGAATGTATTTGTACAATAATCTCAAAGGAACAATTTTCTTGTCATGTATGAAGGCTATTCTAGGACTTCGTAGAGATTGGATAAAGATAAGAGTGTATCGTGGTGGCACATGATATAAAATAGGAATGCATTTGTACCATGTGTTCTTGTCACATATGAAGGCTATTTGAGGACTTTGTAGAGATTTGGTAAAGATATCAACTAAGTTGTCAATAATGCCTTATACCAACGAGGTGGCGTGACATCCTACTGTTAAGATAATAGAAAGAGAGAGAAAAATTTGATTTGTATTTTCATTCTTAGCCAAATAAAATACAACTAGTATATATATATATATATATATATATATATATATATATATATATATATATATATATATATATATATATATATATATATATATATATATATATATATAGCTATAAGTTTGTTATCACAGATGGCACAGCTCACTAACAAACTTACAGCTGTGCCTTAACAAACAGACAGTTGTGAATAAGAGAAAAGGGCAAACAATAGAATAAGACAAAACAGTAGAATATTCTATTCTAATAGCCCCCCTTAGAATCAGAGGGTGTCTTCAGTAGCTCCCTTTTACTGAAAACTTTGAGCTTGTCTCTTAGAGGCAGGAATTTGACAGCAGAGAGAGGTTTGGTTAGTGCATCTGCCCATTGGTCTTGAGCAGGAACATGAAACACAGTTAAACTCTTGCTGATGACTTTTTCTCTAAGGAAGAAAATGTCTAATTCCATGTGTTTGGTTCTGTTATGAAGCACATGGTTGTGAGCTAAAGTAACTGTGCTTAGATTATCACATAGAATCTTGGGAATTTGAAAAGTGCAGT
The DNA here is from genome assembly GCA_963859935.3 of Lathyrus sativus. Lineage (NCBI taxonomy): Eukaryota > Viridiplantae > Streptophyta > Magnoliopsida > Fabales > Fabaceae > Lathyrus > Lathyrus sativus. The sequence goes on from OZ012737.1 coordinate 711,163,525, forward strand.
GTAATTCAGTGAGCAGAGATTGGACCCATAACATCTCAGAGGCAAGCTGAGCCATGCTCCTGTACTCTGCTTCAGCACTTGATCTAGCCACAAGTTGCTGCTTCTTGGACCACCAAGAGATCAAATTAGGCCCAAGAAAAACACAAGCACCTGAGATTGATCTCCTGTCATCAGGATCTGCAGCCCAGTCTACATCACAAAAACCCAAGAGAGAAAGAGGCTGCTGTTTAGGGGCAGGTTGAATGAGAAGACCATAATGAAGTGTCCCACTGAGATATCTCAGTATTTTCTTGACAGCTTTCCAGTGATCCTCCAAAGGATTGGATAAGAATTGACACACTTTATTAACAGCAAAAGAGAGTTCAGGCCTGGTCAATGTTGCATACTGCAATGCTCCAACAACAGATCTAAACAAGGTGGGATCTGCAACAGTATCTGAACCAAATTTAGACAATTTACTGCTAGAAACCATAGGAGTAGGCATAGGATTAGTTGTGGCCATATTCACTCTAGTAAGCAGGTCACTCACATACTTAGATTGAGATAAGATGATAGAACCATTAGACAGATGGGAGACTTCAATGCCTAGGAAATAATCCAACTTACCAAGATCTTTGAGGGCAAAATTAGAGTTAAGACTTTTAATAAGTTGAGCAATATAGGCAGTGGAATTTCCTGTGATGATGATATCATCATAGATTAGGACCATGATAATGAGGCTGTTGGTGTGAAGATAAAACAAACTGGGATCACATTTGCTAGGCTGCAGTCCATGAGTTAGAAGAGAACCCTTGAGTCTTTCAAACCAGGCTCTTGGAGCCTGCTTTAGACCATATAAAGCTTTGTTCAGCTTGCAAACCAAAGACTTATCAGTAGCCTCAAACCCAGGAGGTTGTATTATAAACCTCCTCTTCAAGTAGCCCATTAAGGAAGGCATTATTGACATCAATTTGCTGCATCTGCCAGTTATTTGTGACAGCAAGGGTTAGCACAAGTCTTATGGTGACAGGTTTTACTACAGGGGAGAAAGTTTCTGAGAAATCACTCCCAGCCTGTTGGTGAAAACCTTTGGCAACCAGCCTTGCCTTGTATTTAAGAATGGTACCATCAGGGTTCTCTTTCACATGGAAAACCCATTTGCAGCCTATGGGTTTCTTGGATGTAGGTGGAGGCACCAAAGACCAAGTCTGATTTTTCAAAAGAGCCTGATATTCATCTTGCATAGCCTGAAACCAGTGAGGAGTGGTCAAGTCCTGTTTGATTGAGGTAGGTTCCATGTGAGTTAAGATCAAAGTGGGATTGACTCTAGGCTGAACAATGTCATTTTTGGCACGAGTTTGCATGGGATGAACATTGAGAGGGTGAATAGGAGGAATAAGAGCAGAATTAGAAAAAGAAGAAGAAGGGACAGGAGATGAAGAGGAAGGAGATATAGTGCTGGCCTCAGCCAGATCAGAAAGGCCAGAAGGAGAAGAGGGAGAGCCTGCATTAGAGACAATAAGAGACATAGGTTGAGCAGAGATAAGAGAATAAGAATGTTCTGCAGTGTGGGAAGTAGCATTAGAAGGTGATGGCTGAGAAGATACAGGAGGGGAAACCTGCTGCAGTGGGAGAATATGAAATGTAAGAACAGGTGGAGAGGCAGAAGGAAACCAAGAGGCAGAAGTAGTGGAAGTTACAGGAGTGGAGGAGCTAGAAAAGAGCTCAGGGTAGGGAAATCTAGTTTCATGGAATAGGACATATATATGTTTATATATACATACATACATACATATATATATATATATATATATATATATATATATATATATATATATATATATATATATATATATATATATATATATATATATATATATATATATATATATATATATATATATATATATATATATATATATATATATATATATATATATATATATATATATATATATATATATATATATATAAATGTCTTTCACCTGATGGACACACACACACACACACATATATATATGTATATGTGTGTGTGTGTGTGTGTGTGTCCATCAGCTGAAAGGCATTTGTAGCCTTTGTGAACAGAGGAATATCCTAGAAAAATACACTCCTGAGATCTACATGAAAGTTTGTGGGAGGTATAGGGTCTAAGGAAGGGGAAACAGGCACAACCAAAAGCCCTCATTGAGGAATAGTCAGGAGGTTTGTGCATTAAAATGGAGTAAAGAGATTTATTTTGAAGGGAAACACTAGGTAACCTATTGATAAGGTAGGTTGCAGTGAGAAAGGAATGATCCCAATACTTGAAAGGAAGTTTAGAATGAGCAAGAAGAGCAAGGCCTGTTTCAACTATATGGCGATGTTTCCTTTCCACTATGCCATTTTGATGGTGAGTGTAAGGGCAAGAGAACCTATGAGTAATTCCTAAGGGAGCAAGAAACTTAGTGAGAGGTTTGAACTCACCACCTCCATCACTTTGGATGCCTTTAATTTTACAGTTGAATTGAAGTTCAACCATAGACTTGAAGTGTATAAATTGAGTGAGGGTGTCAGACTTTAGTTTTAAAGGGAAAACCCAAACAAATCTTGAGAAAGCATCAACGCAGGTTAAGAAATAAGAGTAACCTCCTGAGGAGACCATGGGTGCAGGGCCCCAAAGATCACACATAATAAGTTCAAAGGGACAGGTGAAAATAGTAGTGGACAGTGTTGATGGCAATCTGTGAGACTTGCCTTAACAGCAAGCAGAACATAGGTCAGTGGGAGGCTTTTGAGGGATAGGAATTTGATAGAGTTTGAGAACCTCAAGAAGTGCATGATGGTGAGGGTGACCAAGCCTAGTATGCCATAGAGCATACTTGTTATTTGATATAGTGGCAGAGTTAGACATGGCAGAATTAGAGTAGGAATTAAGAGCAGAAGTTAAATGTACAACAGGAGAATTGAAAGTAGAGTTAGATGCAGTTTTATTATTGTGAAAATCATCATTACAATAGGAAAGATGGTTGCTAGTAGCAACGGGATTACAAGGATAACTAAATCTAAAACAGAAATTAGAACTAGGAGACTTAGAACTAGAACTAATAGGCTTGGATAGAGAGGCAATGGGCTTGGCAAATCTGTAGAGTCCATCAGCTCCAATAGTACCATGAAGAAGAATTTCAGAAGTATCCTGCGATTTTACAACACAAAATTGAGGATGAAATTCAAAATAGACACGATTATCTTGAGCAAATTTGCTGACACTGATGAGATTCTTAGTTATATGAGGAACAAGAAGAAGATTATGCAAGATTAATGATGAATTAGAGGGATTAGAGGAAGGAAAACTCATGGAACCTACGGAATCAATAAACAAACCTTGACCATTCCCCATTAACACTTGTTCAGTTCCAGGCAATCAAGAAGCATCAGACAAATTTGAAATCTCAGGCGTGACATGATGTGAAGCACCTGAATCTGGATACCATCATTGGTTGTTGAAGCTGGGATCAGAACCTGCTATAGAAAGCTTGAGGTTGAGGCTGCCTTGGTGGTGTAGGCCTTGGAGCAGGAGCATAACCAAAAGCAGAAGGAGGATATGGTGAGCGTGGCATCATCATGAAAGGATTAAAGGGAGTTCTTGGTGAAGGGTAGGACGGAGCACCTGAAGATGAGTACCTATGATAACATATTGATGCATCATGACCAGGTTTGTGGCATATTTGACAAGAAACTTTACCAGATCTACCACCTCCACGTCCAAATCTTCCACCACCACGACCAGACCTACCACCACGAAAGCCATAACCATGATTGTCAGCAGTGGCGTTAACATGGCTAGTACCAACCGGAAAGATTGAGGCAGTATCTACACCAGAAGCATCAGTAGAGAAAGACTGAGAAGATGGTGGTGCTTGAGCAAGATTCACTGAAACAGGTTCAATGACAACAGCTTTACGATTCTTCTCTAGACGCGATTCATGAGCAAGGAGACTCGATTCAAGCTCTTCAATCGTACTGAGATCCTCTTTGCTATTCATCGCAGCAACAATAGGATCATACTCTTTAGGAAGAGCATCGAGAACGATTTCAATGAGATTCCGCTGAGGAACAGGGTCGCCAATAGATACCAGAGATTCGCTGATGTCACGAACACGAATCATGAATTCTGTTATCGTGCGCGAACCTTTGGTGAGATTTCGGAGCTCCGATCGAAGTTGACGCCTTGGTAGTGAGCAAGGTGTTGAAGTAACGTTGAACTTCAGACCACACTTGCCAAGAGTACGTGCAATCGACCAGTTTCGGAAGAATGGAGTCAAAGATAGTGGAGAGGAGCCAAGTACAGATAAGCGCATCTTGCTGTTCCCAGTCAAGATACAAGGGATTCGCACCGCCGGTGACCGGATCTGCGCCAGGAAGGAAGCGCGGAGGAACAAGTGGCGTCGTAACAAACCGTTGCAGTTTGTGGCCGCGAATCACACCCTCAATCTGTTGTTTCCATTGCTTGAAGTTTCTTTCATCAAGCTTGACAAAGATGAGGTGAGAAAGTTTGATGTGAGAAGAGGGAAAAACACCCTCAGAATTGAAAGGAGAAGCCATGGGAGCACGGGAAAGAAGAAAAAAAAAGACTCAAGATACCATGTTAAGATAATAGAAAGAGAGAGAAAAATCTGATTTGTATTTTCATTCTTAGCCAAATAGAATACAACCAGTATATATATATATATATATATATATATATATATATATATATATATATATATATATATATATATATATATATATATATATATATATATATATATATATATATATATATATATATATATATATATATATATATATATATATATATATATATATATATATATATATATATATATATATATATATATCTGTAAGTTTGTTATCACAAATGGCACAGCTCACTAACAAACTTACAGTTGTGCCTTAACAAACAGACAACTGTGAATAAGAGAAAAGGGCAAACAATAGAATAAGACAAAACAGTAGAATATTATATTCTAATACCTACCGCTAGTATATTGGTTTGTTGAGCAATATAGACAATAGCGGTCACAGTGTCAGCGCAATAGCAATTTGCTGGCCACCATTCTCATTTTGGGTGCAAATTCGTAAACCCAAATATTTTTTAAAGGTATATTGATATTTTTTATTCTTTTTCGACCTAATATTTAATCCCACTGGTTTGCTTCTTCAGTTGCATTGTATTTTTTCATTTTTCCCGCAATCTCCCTCGAGTTTTCATTTTCATTCACAATTGTTCTCCCTTTCATTTTCATTCACAATTGTTCTCCCTTTCTTTTTCCTATTTTCCATTGTTTTACTATGCCTTCTCCTCTGTTCTGTTTGCATTGCTTTATCTCTATTTTAATAACAACTATGGTATTATCATTCTCTTTTAATAACAGTTATGGTATTATCATTCTCTGTCTCTCCAAGTGTTTTCAATTTGACTGCTTTTATAATTTGATTTTGATTAGCACTCATTTAGATTGAATATGTATTGAAATTTATAACTATTGTTAGAATTTTACTATAGATCTTGTTGCAATTTCTATTTTTAAGTATTTATATATGTTGTTGGAATTTATATTTACTATGTGCAACGGTTTTTTTAATCTTCACAATAGGAGACTGAGACGTCTCGCTTTTCGTTATACCTTATAACATCTTAGTTGTTTTCCAAGTGTTTTTTTTTATGTGCTTAAGAATTCAAACAACGATATTCCAATGATTGTCACATGAAGGCTTAATGAATTGACTTACGACACTAACTAGAAAGATATGTTTAATCTTGTTAGGGTGAGATAAATTGATTTTTCCGCTTGTCTCTGCTATCTACTTGGATCGTAGACCTGAGTATAGTCTTTTGTAACTAATCGAGCCTTTAATCAATCGACATGTCCATCAGAGATGGTTAGATTATAAATTCATCATCTCCATCAGGAATGGTTGGATTCTAAAGTCACCATCTCATTAATCGTGGTTTGTTTCCATTTTTAATGAGATAATGCTTCATAAATTGTCCTAAGAACCAAGTTTAAAGAAGGCAATCGATGGTAACTCGCAAAGTTGTAAATATGATAGGGATTAGAAGTAAAAATGTTACCTTTACAAAGAGCAAAAGGTAAATCAACAAAAGACCATGATGAGACAACATCAAGAGTGGAGATTGGAACAATAACTTAATCACTAGAATAAGTTACAACAGTATTTGAAGTAGAATCACAAGCAATAATCTTTAAGGTTGAATCACTATAATTAGAAGCATCGGTATATGAAGTTGAATCACTAGATTCAACATGGTGACACTCATAAGTAATATCATAAGCCATAAAGTTTGTTACATGACTATGAAATACATGCAACTCAAATAAAGGAATATGTATCATTTGAGAAGTAGGGAAATCTTTTGTAGAACTAGATGAAATGGGTGAAACAAAGAATGATGTGTCCTTAAAAAAAAGTGACACATGCAAAAACATAAAACAATTTAGGTGGAGAATAACATTGATGCCCCTTTAGAATTTTAGAATAGTCAAGAAAAAAGATCGTAAACAAAACACATATAGTCGAACACACAAATTGGGATAACATATAAGGACACATAATTTTAAGATAAAGACGACAAAGGTGAAGCTTGACAAATAGATATGACTTTGGTGACAAGTTAGAAATAAGTGAGAAAGCACCAATTACAAGATAAATCAATCATCCACAAAATCTAAAATCAATCATCCACGTAATGAGATAAGAAAATAGTATAATAACCAAAATGACACAAGGTGAGCAGAGATGAAACTTGTGGAACAATTATCAAATAATTAAAAAAAAATTAAATAAAGTGTAAGCAAAATGTAAACAAAAGAGACAAATGTCTTTTAAAAGAAAACTCTTTGACAACAACAAACTTGTAAAGTGAGGATTGCCCTCACTTATTAGATTTTACTGAACATTTCAAACTGACTTGAAGATGAGGAATGACCATACTTAGAAAAACTCTTTAACACAACATCTCACGCTGACTTGAAGATGAGGAATGACCATACTTAAAAAAAACTCTTTAATACAACATCTCACGCTTAGGACTGGATACTAAACATCTAAAGAGTGAATATAAATATTGGATGGTCCAATGAAAATGTAATATTAGATGACACATCGGATATTGAACTAGGTGCTAATACTATCTTGAATTTGAATACTTTCTTATTGATATAAAATGTTTTGACACCTATTTATATACATGAGAGAGATATAAATGAAATAGAAATGTAATTCTATCATAACCTCAAAAGAATACTAACAAATCACAATACCATAACTATGGAAATTATGAACACAGTTAGAAACTTGAACTCCCAAGTATCCTTCATTAGTCCATGACTTGTTGCAGAGGATGCTTGAGGAATATTCCTATTTTTTTCCTCACATATCAAACGGTAAACAGATCTAACAGATTATTCCATAACCTTTTCCCAATGCCCAATGATTTCCTCCGCACAGCGCAATTGGTCCAATCTACCAAGGAGGTTCCAATCGCAATTCCCAATTTCCCTAGCTAGGAAATCTAGTTTTCCCTATCTTGGACGGAGAAAGGGAATATAAGAAGCTAACTCTTATATTTCAAACACATTAAAAATGCAATCAAATTGATTAAATTTATGCCCTCATAAAATTGAATACCCATTTAGAATTGAAACAAAACATTATCTATTTACAATGCTATGAAGTCTCATAATATTTTTTCAAATCATTAAATTTTACAAATCATTTGAATTATTATTTTTTCAGCAATATGCACACATAGTTTGATTTAATATCTAATGGAATTCCATTTTCTACTATCCAAACAAAATATGAAGTATCACACGATAAGTGGCAAGTACAAATTGATATCTCAAACAATTTAACGAGACTCACATAACAATCTTTGCCTTCTAACCGGTGTCTTGCTTCCCTCGAATCCTCAAGATTACCCCTTATTTGCTCACCACGATACTCAACAACCTGCAGAGAGGCACATGAAGAATGAACACATAGTTCATCAGAGAAAAAACTATAGCAGTATTTATTTTACACTACAGTGACCATCTTAAGTTAATATGAAATGTGTTACCATCTCCCCTTCTTGCAAATCTCTACGAGCAAAGAGGCCCCACCCTTGGATAGCTGATTTTCCAAGGCAAACTCTATAATTTTCCGTTTTCTAAAACCCAAAAACATAAAATGTTAAATGAATAAAAAAAGAAATAAAAAGAGATTATTTTATTTCAAAATAAAAAATGGAAATGAAATTTAACTTTGGAAAATTGAGATATTAACTGACCTGTAAGTGGTAAAGGCGTTCCTTAAATGAAGAAAATACTTCGGCAGCATCCTATCACAGAACAAGATCAGAACCATGAGAGTTTTCGATCAAAAAACAAAAAAGTTGAAGTTGTACATTCATAGCTCAGAGCACCAAAACAAGAAGATTACCATGCTACGGTTCAGTTGAGTTATTGCACTTAAAGAATGAATGTTTGGCCCCCCAAGCAAGTGAATTATTGGTGCACCATCCTTCAGGCATATAGGAGAGATTGTAATTGAACAAGACCAAATTTAAGAGATAAGAAAATAATCTATTACATAGTTTTTGATGCAGCAAAAAACCCCGAGTGCCGGTGCATGATTTCAAAGCAGAAGCCTAGAGAAGTTGATAACTTGATATAAAATTATGGCCATAATAGTATGTGTTAAATTTGTACCTTATTGGGAGACTTTCTGTAAACACGACACCTGGCAGCAGATAGTAACTCGACCTCATAACTTTCAGAAGCTGGAGGTTCAAGGACTTCTATACTATTTGATGAAATAAGCTTTGATCCTCCAATGCGTCCCTTGTGATTTTGATGCGAAGTTCTTGGAGAGATTGCCCTTGGGGGTGGATACACAAACACTACTGAATCTGGATTTGGGACCCTAAAATGAAATTAAAATATAAAAACCGTTTTCCAAAAGAAAACATGGAGAATAAGATTAGCATAATTTGAAGACCAGGTCTCAAACCTGTGAACTGCACAATATATTGAGTTCTTTGTTACTTGAGTTCCCTTATTCTCTGTAGTACGCACCTGTACATTTAAACATTATCAACATATTTTCCCAGCAGTGATTGTAAACGCTATCTAAATGTTTACTAATTTATGGACATAAAATAACTGCTTCTCTCAAAAGAAAAGAGCAAATTATGAAAAAGCTTCAGATCAAGGCCAGTTTAAATTTAGTTAAAAGGATACGTCATACTTACTGTCATGCTATATCCCATTCTTGATGCACACATCGCATGAAAATACGTATCACACTTGCAACAACGTATACAGGAACCATGCCTTTGTTCACAAATCACGCAAGTCTGGCACCAACATGGACAAGAAACAGAGAAATAATGAATGTGAGAGTTAAAGTGTAACACATCTAGAAAAGGACTCTAATTATTTGAGTGGAAGCCTTTTGTTTAAGTAATTTTGGGCGATAAAATAATTTTGGGGAATGGAATTACAAAACATTGCCATGTTTTATCCCCCAAGAGAATTCATCTTGGGTGGTCATCAAAACAAGCATGCAATTTAGTTCATAGCTGCTGCTAGAAAGAATATTGCAGGCTAAAATAACCTGACAACAACTTTAAAGAAAACTTTAGCCCCTATGATTTACCTTCGAAAAGGAATTAGGAGGAATCTTAAGGACTCCAGAAGCAGGTTCCATTGCCTTATCGTCTTCGAAAGAAACTTCAGGCTGAAACCAAGCGCATGTTACATGAACCCACAGCAACTCAACATCAGTTGGCTTTAGTGCACCACCTGCAAAGAGTTTCCCCCATATTATAAAAATGGGCTAAATGGATTGCATGCATACATTGGTTAGCAGTGTTGTCGATGGCGGGTGGCGGTCCATGGCAGAGTCAAAATCCCGCCATACCGACCGCTTTGCGGCGCCGTTATAGTGGATTATGGCTGAAAAACCTGCAATATCGGCCGATATTTACCATTGCGGTGAGCCAAAAACCGCCATGTATATCCGCCATAGCGGCCACGGCGCCACTATATGATAACACTGATGGTTAGTACATGATAAAGTCAATGCAATCAGTATATGAATGAAAAATTGTCCATTTCTCACTGAAGAATTATTGGGCTGGATCCAGAGGTTACAACCTTCCTGAAGATTCTGGTATAATGTAATAATACTGCAAAAACAATCAGACCAAAGAAATTATTAAATGTAGATGGCATGCCTTTAACTGGACAGAGGCAACACTCTCTTTCTACTTCAGGAGTTTCACACACTCTGCAAACCCAGGAACTAAAATCTTGGACCTGCTTTGCCCCATAGCACTCTTGGTGGACTGCAATTTGGCACCTGCACAATGAACAAGTGCACATGAAGTAAATGACTTTTGATTCTTTAAAGTTTTGTAAATCAGAAACAGAGTTTTAACATATCTATAATAACTCTACAACTAGGGGTGAAAATCATGAATGATGATTAAAGCACCTGTTACAGATGATAATATTGTTAATGTCTTCATCTTCAAACGATCTGCATATCGCACATCTCTCTGTTGTCCATTTTGCATAAACTGGCTCATACTTCTCTGAGACAATAAAGTAAAGTAAGTGAAATTTCTCCATTTCAAAAATGTATTCAAGAGAAAACATATGTACCATAAGACCTGATCACATTAAAGAAAATAAAGCTTTGGCATGTAAAAGTCCATATGAAACACATGCTTACCTCGCAAAAAGGAAAGCACCAGTTCTCGATCTAACTGCGAGGGAATTCCAGGTAGGGAATTGAGTTCCGTCATCTGAATAAATTTGTATAGTTATTTCAAAAATGAGAAAGAAGAACAAAAGTAATATGGAAATACAAAGACATGATCCACACACATTTGACATTGCAGGACTATATCTTTATACTTCAAATTTGGAGAAATTTAGGGGGAAAAAGTGATGCGGACGGCATAAAAGCAATATAACCATTCTACCTGACAGTTAATACAAAACTGGCAAAAACGCAATCCACCATAAAGATTTGTCACGCATCTAATCTAGCAAGATATGACACATACCCATTTTATTAGCGGTTGCATTGTGCCTTCTACTTTCACACTGAATCTCCATTTTTTGGCTCTGCAACCCACATGTCGTTCCCATTCAGGCAATGCCTGCTTCTTTGATCCACATGAGCCACACTCGCACATAACTCTAGTATAAATTAATAAAGAAGGCACATGAAATTCTTATTGATTGACGTAAATAGTTAATCAGCGAGTTTCTTCTATTGGTTTGGAAAAAGATTTAGTCAATAGGGTGTGATAGTTGTAACAAAGAGAGATAAAAAGGAAGGGAAAAAAGGGGGGTGGGGTAAGAAAGTGTCAAAGATATGGAGGGGAAGTCAAAATATTGTAATTCGGCTGTCAAACCCGATAATGTAAAAAATTGTTGAAGGCTTACTGATGAAGCCTTGGAAAGTAAATTCCTTTCACGTGATTGCACACCACCGCTAGCGTTTCAGGTAACATGGGTTTTTGGTTTTTCTCTACTGATCTGCCCCTAAAAAAAGAACATCAGATTCAAAGAATTAAGTCAGATGCTGAATGCCTCTACAAGTATGTGAAAAGGAAGTAATAGATAACTACTACGTACTTTATTTTTGATTCGCTTGTTTGTGCTGCTGATAATTTATGTTCCATCTTTCCCTTGCAGTCTGGGCAATGGTAATCTATATTTTCCAATTCCTGCATCAAGTAGCCCGTCAGTACTATTTTGGAGGAGGGGCATCGAGCAAGCACAAGAATAGTGAAAAGAGAGATGTAGGATCATGTTGACATGATAAAATACCTTGAAAAGTTTGCTGGAAATTTTGGCACACTCAGCGTGCACCCAAACATAACAACCGTCACAGCGTACCTAACTCAAAATTGTTCAGCCACATAAGATCTCAAAATTTTGATTATGTGAAACAAATTTAAGTTAAATCAAGCAGAGGAGTAGAATCTCACCCAGTCGCCAACACCTAAATGGTGCCAAATCCTTTTGCAAATGCCGCAGTATTGTTTTGATTTAAGTAACTGTGAGAACAGAATCATAAGTGTTGAGAATTAAATGTCAACAATAGATATATTTAGTCAAGAAAGTAAGACATCTTAAATGAGTCATTCACTGAACCTTTGCACAAGGTTTACAATAGTGCTGAGGAGCACAGCTTGAATCCTTAATCTTCATGGTTTTGCATGGCATCGTCAAGCCACAGCCATAACAAAATATTACATCCTGCATAATTTATTCATTGGATAAAATTGTGAACTAACCAGAATCTATAAGATTTAAAAAAGAATTTCATTAGAAATTAGTGTCATCTCTCATACAATATTGGAAAAAGATGAAAGACTTAAAATTAAAAGCACTTGCACTAAACAAGGATCAAAAGCGGGGCAAAAATACACACAAATCATACTGGTATAGGCAATTAATTTAAACTCTTGATGTTTCATTCAATGGTCATAGGCAATTAAGTTTTGTTCTGCATTTCAATCCATGAGTTGTGTTCAAACATGATTTATACGACATTAAGACCAAGAAGTATGCAGTAACCAAATAAGATGCTTGGGCGTATATAGCCCTTACTCCATTCTACTAGGATAAATGTTTGAATAGTGCATGTAGCCTCTGTCACCTACATCACTCTATATTCTGATAAACCAAACTAATAAATTCTCAGCATCTTTGTCAAGATAATGCACAAGCGCGACACAAAGTGGAAAAAATTAAAATCACCTGGTCTTGGCAATGATATTCCTGACCAGCACAGGAACCCTCGCCCTCCACATTTTGTTGAGCTCGGGAATGTGGGTCCAGAATGTCATTGTTCACCAACATTGCTTCCTCCATTGCCTTGTGAAAATCACTACGTTGGCTCTTGTATATTCGGGTCTGCCCCTGAAATCTAAACAAGGTAACTTTTAATACGAGCAAGTACAAGCCACAAGCCCAATATTCTTGCACGGAGAACAACAACCAAAAATCATTCACACAAGCATGCACACCTATCCATGAATTCCAAGAAGGGGAATACCATCCCTTGCTTCACCCACGCATATTCCTGCCAAGTGCCCATAACCAATTCATTAGATTCAACATAAAACCACAATCAAAATAACTCGTCCTTTATATTAAGTAGTTTGAAAAAAAAAAATAATTACCCTTTGCTTTCCGCTCGAATAACCAAAAAACATTACACAAATCGCACCAGGAACACAGCGTCTGAGAACAGACTCAGGAGCTTGTGAGATGGGATCAATCACCACAGCAGGCCATACCAGATTGCTACTCTTGCTAGATTTTGCCCAAACCATATCACCCAAACCAAATTCCTCCAGCTCGAAAACTTCTTCCTCCTTTTTACCCTTTTCATCAAAACCATTTTCACTCTCTGTTTTAACCAACAAACCACTCCCACCAACCATCGTTTTAATGCTCTTAAACGACTCAGCATGCTTGTCACGGCCAAATCCATTATCACTCTCTGTTTTTGAATCACATTTTATTTGCTTCCCTTTTTCCCCAGATCCCATTCCAATCTCTCGCGAACTGTTACTAACTTCAAACCCTAATCCAGATCTTTTGATTCCTCGATTATTATTTTTCCCTGAATCGAAAAGTACCGAATCATTGAACTTAGATGGAAGCTTTTGAACGCGATCTCTGGATGATCGCAACAACGGAGGTGCTTCTCCACTAACACCGTTCAACTCCATGGACGCCGAATTGGAATTGGAATTGGAATGAACCTCACCACCACCAGCACCACTACCACTGCAATTGAATCCTTCGGTGGCTCCACAGCCAGAATCTCCGTTCAAGTCCTCACTGTCACCGATTGGATTACCGCAATTATTCAGTTTCGGCTTCTTCTGAACCGATTGAGATGCAGAGTGTTTGTCTTCTTCTAGATTGCTTCGCTTCAGATTCTGAACTTCAGATTTCAAATCACGCTTGATAACCATCTTGAGGAATACGAAACCCTAGGTGAAGTGAATTTATGCTACAATCCCGAAATCGAAAAATCTGTTGAAATGAGAGAAAAGAGAATAAGATAGGAAGAACCGAAAAAGAAGAAAAGAGAGACGCTGAAATTTATAAAATTGAATTAATTAGCCGAGGAATTCTTTTGGCGGAAGCGGCAGTTGATAATAATTTTATAAAATTTATAGTTTCACCCCATTATTTCATAGTATTGCGCTTTTGTTCTATTTAGCTATCTTTTCTTTTATTCGGTTTTGTTCTATTATTTTTACGGTTTGGTTCTATTTATCTACTTATTTAAGATTCATTTTTAGAAAAATGCTTTTTATTCCGTTTTCTTTATCATATCACCTCTTCAAAAAATATTTGCATTATTTATTAGTGTAATAGATATGTATTTACAGTATAGATTAAAAATTTTACATTGTTATTCAATAATAAATAAATAAATTATAAATTATTAAAATATTAACTTGGTGGCATATATATTTTTAACTAATTAATAGTGTAAAATAATTTTATACTAATAATGTATATTTCTTTTTCTTAAACTAAAAATTATTTTACAATATCATTAATTATCAATATTAATTTTTTATTATACTTTTAAATATGAATTATTTTTTCTTTTTTCCTTTTTTAATTTAAATTTTCCATATGGTCAATAAATAATAATTTTGTAAACTTTTTATAATATTTTTTTTCTGACAACAATTATTACACTTTTAATATTTATGGAAATGTTAAAACAACTTATAATAAAAAATAGAGGAATATAAAAGAAAGTGATAAATTAATAAAACTCATTGATAGGTTCATTTATTAAATTAGTATACTCTATTTATTTGTTATTTATATTTATATCTTTTAAATTGACTATAAATAAGATATAAATCTTGAACAAAATAACTATAAATAAATAGAATAAATCAAACTTATAACTTTAAGTTACCTCTTTAAAAAAAATCATTTTATTTTAAAAATTGTTAGATTAAATATCAATAATTTATTTAAATTATACATACATACAAATAAATGTTGTCTGATATTGAAACATATACGAGTAATATACCTCCATTTAACTAAATTAGTATATTAGTTAACCTACCTCATCTCAAAAAAAAAAAAAATTATCAAATTATTTTAATTCAAAAACCTACACGCAATTGTGAGATTAAACTTTGTATACTATTTAATTTAATAAGGGTCATACTAAAGAGTGTTTTAGGGACACTGTTTAAAGATTTCAAACAAAAAAATATTGCATTGAATTTAAATGTTTTATATAAAAATATACCATTTATTTTTTTTAAAAGTCAAATGCATTTAATACAAATATTTTTAAATAAAAGATATATTTTTAAACTTTTAACGAGTGCTAGCATTTCCCATTTAATAATATCCACTTTTTTTAGTTAAACTTGAATATGTGGACAACTTTTAAAATCTTTTTTTTTTCAAATCAATGTTATAAATAAATAATTTTTTTTTTCAAATTCATTGAATAATTAATATATTTGACATTAAAAATATTAATTATTCAATTAATAAAAAAGCAAAAATGTTTGATTACAATAGTGACAAGACACTATGAGTGTTTAGATCCAAATTGATTTAAATAAAAATCACAAATTCATTTAAAAAAATTAAATATTATTGGATGTGTTTGAATGTTATTTATCTAAATAAAAATCGTAAATTCATTAAAAAAAATTTAATATTACTGGATATGTTTGAATGGTGGTATCTGAAAACTCTTCGGTTCAAATTGAATTTTGAATTAATTTTTTAAAATAGATTTATATTAAATCGAATTGCATTTGCATGTATATATTTTAATACTTATTTATTTTTTAGGCTCAATTATAATTTTGATTCTTTTATTTTACTTAATTCACAAAATTACTCCACATATTTCAAATTCAAACAATTGGTCTATAAAAGGCATTTATAGTTTTCAATTTGAGAATAAATAAAACAAAGTCAAACTTATAAATTTTTTGTTTTCTCACTTTTTTCACTTAAAATTGATGAGGTGTTCACTATTTCTTATATTTTTATTTTTAAAGATTTACAAAAGATTATTATGTCATGCAACACAAATGACATTTTATTTAAAAATAATTATATAGTTAATTTTTAGTGCAAAAATGTGAGATAAGTAGCCAAAATTGTTTGGATTTAAAATAGGAGATTGATTTCGTAAATATGCTAAAATGGAATCAAAAATGAAATCAAACCTACTTTTTATTAGTATGATTTATTAATTTTATAAAATGTTTTACAATATCAATTAATAATCAATATTAATTTTTTATTATACTTATAAATAATAATTCTTTTTAAAAATTTTAAATTTAAATTATCCATACGGTTAATAAGTAATATTTTTTTAATTTTTTAATAATATTTTTTTCATACAACAATTAGTAAACTTTTAATATTTATGAAAATGTTAAAACAACTTATAATTAAAAAAATAGAGGAAACATAAAAGAAAGTGATAAAATTCATTAATAGGTTCATTTATTAACTTAGTATAATCTATTTATTTATTATTTATATTTATATCTTTTAAATTGGCAATAAATAAAATATAAATCTTGACCAAAAAACTATAAATAAATAGAATAATATCAAACCTATAACTTTAAGTTAATTCTTTTAAAAAGAAAAAAAAAATCATTTTGTTTTAAAAATTATTGATTTATAAATATTATCAATTTGTTTAAATTAATACATTTATACAAATAAATATTACCGTCTGGTATTGAAACATATACCAGCAATATACCATCATTTAACTAAAGGCAAATTCTTAAGTACCCATAATAAATAGTTGGAAATCAGTACTTTTAATATAAAATATTTAAAATATTAATTTATTTTTAAATAAAAAATATATTAAAGATGACATGACATTGAATAAAATTGTTTCATTGAATGAAAATATCGATACTCAATTAAATTTAAGAGTACCAGAGTATTCATCTTAACTAAGTTAATATATATTAATTAAATTATCTCACTTATCTCAAAAGAAAAATTTATTAAATTACTCTAATTTAAAAACCTATACACAATTGTGAGATTTAAGAGATTGAACTCTATATTACGGTTTAATTTAATAATATTGACTTTTTGTTAGTTGAGCTTGAGTATGTGGACAACTCATTGTGTTTATAAATCTTACTTTTTTAAATCACTATTATAAACAAATATATTTTTTTCAAATTCATTAAATAATTAATTTATTTGACATCAAGTATAGACTAAATATGTTAATTATTTAATTAATAAAAAAACAAAAATATTTAATCATAATAGTGAAATCTAAATTGATTTAAATAAAAATCACAAACTCATTCAAAAAATTAAATATTATTGGATGTGTTATAAAAATTGCAAACTCATTCAAAAAATGCATATTTCTGAATATGTTTGAATGATAGTTTGTGAAAGCTCTTCGATTGATTTTTAGATTGATTTTTCAAAATAGATCCATATTAAATCGAATTATATGTATATATTTTAATACTTATTTATTTTTTACATTTAATTATAACTTTGATTCTCTTATTTACTTAATTCACAAAATTATTCCACATGTTCTAATTTCAAACAATGCCTATAAAGGCATTTATAGTTTTTAATTTGAGGATAAATAAAATATAAATAAATTAAACAAAGTTAAACTTATAAATTTATGTTTTCTCACTTTTTTTCACTTAAAATTAATGAGGTGTTCAATTTTTCTTAAAATTAAAGAGATTATTATGTCACACAACAAATGACACTTTATTTTTATTTTATTTTTAATCAAGAAATTTTGGCATTAATTCAAAAAACCATACAAACCAAGGCGATCAAATGATCCAGCCCACAAAACAATCAAACTACCTTAAGGCAAAATAAACCTAGCTATACGTGGTCTAAGCTTTGGATTAGTCCACCCTCTATACATTATATTGTAAATAATTCTATCAAGACAATTCCTATTATCAGTTATATGATTAAAACAGGCTTCGTTTCTATAAAGCCAGATCTCATGAAGAGTTTCTGTAAGGGCAAGCCTAACCAGATCAGATTGCCAGCCTTTCCCACCATAATTGCTCAGAGCCCATTGCATTTCCTCTTGCCATCTTTTTGGAGTGTGTTGAATGCCCAAACACTGAAGAATACCACTCCATATTTGCTTCAATTCCACACAACAAAAAAATAAGTGATCAATGGTTTCCTCTTCATTGCAAAAAGCACATTTGTTATTGTTGATCATGCCAAATCTGAACAGTCTTGACTTGGTTGCTAGCTTTCCATGACAGATCGTCCAGAGAGTAATAATTGCCCCGGGTCTAGCTCTATTGTGAAGGATTAATTTGGCCCATGAAACATTAGGAGTAATAGGTAGGAGGCTTTAATACACTTTCCTCCCATGGAATTTACCCATCTGCAACATAGCATCCCATGTACTTTGTATGGTCATTAGCTTGTCCCTTTGTATTAGAATCGCTTTGAAAATTCCAGAGTCAGATCCCTTAACCATTCTAGTCAGAATATCTTCATGTCTCAAGTAGTAAGCATGTATCCAACGCACCCACAAATCATCAGATTTTGCATAGATATTCCAGAGAAGTTTTATCACAAACATACTATTCCACACTTCCAAATTCATCACATTTAGTCCGCCTTGCACATGTGGTTTACAGACATTTTCCCACGCTACTGGACTTTTCCTGCTTATATTATTACCACCTGACCACAGAAAGGAGCGACATATAGCATTGATTTTGTTGATCACCGTTTTTGGAAACCAAATGCATTGCATCCAGTAGGTTGTGATAGCATAGAGCACACTCTTGATGAGTTGCAGCCTACCTGCATAACTCAACAATCTAGAGCTCCAATGAGTTATCCGGCTAAGTAATCTGTCCAACAGCGGCATGTAATGGATCACAGCAAGACGCTTACTCGTCAACTGGATACCAAGATACCTAAAAGGGAAAGACCCTTCTTTGTATGAAGTTAGATGGAGGATGCCGCACTTGACACTCGCAGGTACATTACCAAAATACACCCTGCTCTTGGAAGGGTTTATTTTCAAACCTGTAGAATCCAGGAATTTGTTCGAAGTTGAATAAAGTATTTCCACAGACGCATGATCACCTCTAGAGAACAACAAAAGGTCATCAGCAAAGGTTAAGTGAGTTATTTGCAGCCTTTCACATTTAGCATGGTGGCTAAACTCTGGATTCCTTTGCATCTTGAGAAGTAACCTGCTGAGATATTCCATGATGATTACAAACAGGAGAGGAGATAATGGGTCCCCCTGCCTAATTCCTCTTCTAGCATTGATCCTATCAGTATACTGGCCATTGATATTAAAGCGATAAGAAACTGTAGTCACAGTGGTCATAATCCAATCTACAAATTTCTTAGGTAAACCAACTTCACTAAGAATATTTTCGAGAGCGCCCCAATCAACCATGTCATATGCTTTTTGTAGATCTAGTTGGACCATGCATCTAGGGGTACCTGTATTCCTGTTATAACCTTTTAATAGCTCCATAGCTAGTAAGATATGAGAATGGATTTTCTGGCCTGGAACAAATGCCGCCTGCGCTTTACTGATGATGTTACCCAAAACCTTCCCAAGTCTGGTTGTGAGAATCTTGGATATGATTTTGTAAATTGTGGTGCAACCAGCAATAGGCCTGTAATCTTTCAAGGTTTTGGCGTCCGACTGTTTGGGAATAAGAGTAACGGTAGTTTCGTTGAAAGCTTTATAAATCATATTCTGCTCAAAGAATTCTGTAACAGCTTCAATAACATCCTTATCAATAATGTCCCAGCTTGCTTTGAAAAAATTTCCACCGTAACCGTCAATACCTGGGCTCTTGAGGTCTCCTATCCCTTTTAATGCATTAGTGATTTCAGCAACAGATATTGGTGAAATTAGATCAGCTCTTTGTTCCATGGACAGTTGAGGCCCTTCCCTCATGACTTCAATATCTATCATATTAATTCTGGATTCCCTGGTGCCCATCAGTTTCCCATAAAACTCACATACCTCCCTTTCTATGTCCTCCTGTTTATGTATACAAATACCATCCTCTCTATAAAGTTGGCTGATATGTGTGGTTGTAGTTCTGGATTTGAGGTAAGCATAGAAGAATGATGAATTCGTATCGCCTTCTCTAAGCCAATTAATCTTAGTCCTCTGTCTCAGCATTTGGTCCTGAAATTCTTGAAGCTGGATCAAATTATCAGTACAGGTTTTAACTTTCTCAATAGTCTCAGTGTTCATACGATCCATAATGAGACTTTCCTGGTTTTGTAATAATTCATTCCTTGCTTGGGCAATGGTCTGATGGAGGTTTGAAATTTGTTTACTCAATCTGCAAAGGGGAGCTTGTAGTCTCAGCAGTTTAAACCATAGTCTAGCCATAGGTCTGCCTGTGATTTCCTTATTCCAGCTCTGTTTGACAGTGTCATGATATTCTGGTATTTGCACCACACTAGTAGTAAACCTGAATTTCTTGTGCACTCCTCTGTTAATCTTCTCAGCATTCAAACTTAACAGGCAGTGATCAGAGATACTAGGAGGGAGAATTTCCAGCTTCAAATCCATACTATCCTGCAGCCAATCTATATTACCAAGAACATGGTCAATTTTTGAGTAAATTGTACCTATAGAATGTTTATTTGTCCATGTAAAATAGTCGCTCGTGCTATCCTTCTCATACAAGCCAGCATGATTCATCAAATTTCTGAGATCTTCAACCTCTCTGTCAGTCACCAGGTTACCACCAATTCTGTCCATAGATTTGGTAACATTGTTGAAATCGCCTATAAGGAACCATGGACCCTGTTGACTGTCATGGATATGTTTCAGTTCTTCCCACAGATTCTTTCTTTGCTCTAGTTGATTCATTGCATAGATAGTTGTCATCCAAGTTTGGAACACTCCATTGACATCATGGATACCACAGTGTATCATCTGTGAAGTGCATTTTATCACTCTGACATCACATTGTCTCTCATCCCAGTTGATCCAAATTCTGCCATTGTAATGTTCATTGTAATTCTCATGGTATTGGCCTTTGAGGTTCAGCTGATCTCTAATTTTCCTCGCCTTGTCATGTTTTACTCTTGTCTCTAGTAAAATTGCAATCTTAGGGTGAAGGTCAAAGAGACGGAAGCTAATCTCCTTTAACTTCCCCACTTTATTCAGCCCCCTCACGTTCCAAGATGTAATCATTGGCCAGTATTTTGAGACTCTATAAGATCCTTCGAAATCTCAAGAGCCTCAAAGCCATTGGCACAAACAATCTTATTTATACTGTTGGGATTGTCTTGTGGTTTACCTCTATCCTTACCACTTCTTATGACTTCTATCCACTTCTCCATAACTGCCTCAACCTGCTCAATAATGTTCACTCCATTTTCTAGAGGTGGGTCAGCAGCCTTACTCACCAGATCAGTGGGACACTCACCTAATGTATTTCCCTTAGCATTGTTCTCCACAGCAGGGGAATTAACCTTGTCTCCTACAATGTTGTTGTTTCCTTCAGTCCTAGGAATCCTTTTAGTAGTGTTGTCCATCACAGTTTTCACATTGTCTACATGTTGTGGTGCATGTTTTGGTTTCCATTGTTGTGTGACTTTGGGTTTATCACAGCTATGGCCAACCTTTTGACACTTGCTGCAGAACAGGGGTCTCCATTCATACTCAATAGGTTGTTGGATTTTCTCTCCTTCATTATCCCCAATGGTAATTATTTGTGGCAGTTCCTTTGTAATGTCCATTTTCATAAGTATGCGCGCATATGATACTCTGAGTCTGTTTGTCGTACATTCGTCTGTCATGATGGGGTTTCCCAGGGCACTTCCTATCTTGTTTAAACTTGTATCACCCCACAGAATGATGGGTAGTTGAGGCAATTTCACCCAAATTGGTAATGTTCGCAGGATTTCATCTTTGACCTTGAAACCTGGCCTCCATTCTCGAATCAGCATAGGGATGTTTCTTATCATGTATGGTCCTCTCAATAGCACTTCATCACGATCCTTGAATGACTTGAATCAAAGAATAAAATAACCTTCATCATTGTAATACATATCCGGCAATTGAACAAAATTCCAGTTCCTGGTCATGAAATTCTTAACTGCATTCATGCTAAGGTCAACTCCCATTGTATAGAGGATCAAGGAGGATTCCCAAAATTTAAATTTCAGAGATAATGTCTTCGTCTTCAATTACAACTTCCAATTTTCCATTCACAACTTGGGGTGCGATGAAATTCATCGCCCTACCCTTTGTCGGATTTCGATTATCCTTCAGTACATCTACCCATAGCTTGCGACCTTCCTCAGATGCTCCTTCATGGATAGGTTTTCCATTCTCAGGTTGCTTAGGTATCACAACTTGTATTGCATCCATCGATTGAGTGGCAGTTTCCATTTCTTCTTGATTGGGTTTTCTAGTACGTGCATTTAGGGTTTCAACTTCCAGAATCCCTTCTTCAGTTAAGCTAGTGTTGCTCGCCAGATGGTTTCTCAGCTCTAATTGTTGTTGTGCAGGTGACACCGGTGGGGTTGTTGATGGCGGAGGCATCGTATTCTTCGGCGGCCGCCCTCGCCCTCTCCCTTTCCCTCTCCCTGTCATTCTTCTATAATGACACTTTATTTTAAAATAGTTATATTGTTGATTTTAAATGCATGAGATGAGTGACCAAAATTGTTTGGATTTAAAATAGGGGATCGATTTCGTAAATCCACTAAAATGGAATAAAAACGAAAGCAAACCTACTTTTTAATTGTATGATATATTATTTTAATTTATGATTTGTTGAAATTTATTTTTTAGTATTAATTATTAGTTTAGTTTATATATTTATTTTTTATTATTTTATTTATTTGAACCATGTCATTTTTATTTTGTAATATTAATTTTTAATATATTATATATTTTATAAAATATATTACTTTTTAATGCTTTTATAATATTATTTAAATATTATTTAGAATTTGAATATTTAAAAATTGATTCAATTTAAATCGAATAATTATTATTTTATAATCAATTAATTAAATTTAAATCAATTTACAAATAAATCTATTTTTACATTAATGAGTTTCTAATTCAAACCGCACTATAAACCCTTAAAGTACTTGAACAATTAGGTATATTAAAATTTATGATGTACTTTTGATTTGTTAAAAAATAAGGGATTGGACGGGACAACTTTTTTTTATCATGTTTGATACAGAAATTTATCATGGCACAGGACAAAATAAGGTCAGGGACAGGACAAATACATGAATTATTGTTCTTCATTAAACCATGGGACGACTTTTTGTCTCAAACACAAATTATTAAAAAATATCAAAATACAATTTTTAATCTCTCTCTATTTAATTTTTTGATTTATGAATATAATATTAATATTTTATTTATTAATAAAAAATATTTTAATAAAATTATATTATTTTTTCTAATGCATAGACATATCAAATTAAGTAGAGTAATTTTTTTTCTCTTCATCATTTTTCTTCTCTTTTTCATTATTTAATATTTTAATTCATGAATATCAATATTTTATATACCAATAAAAATATTATTGTAAAAATTATATTATTTAGTGCATAGATATATCAAATAAAATAGATAAAAAAGTTGTCCAGTGCATCGACCATCAAACACAGTACAAAACAAAAAGTTGTCTTGTACTGTTCTATATTATATGGTATTGTTCTGTCCAGTACTTCTTATTTTGCAAATCGAACGCATCCTAACTGAAATTTTATGACTTAAGACTTTCTACATATCAGATAATTAAGTAAGTCTTACAAAAGGTAAAATTTGAAACAGACTCTAATTTCAACGAAAATTAGAGTGATTTGCGATTAATTTGGAGAATTTTCAAGTACGACAATAATTGAAAATATTTTGGTTTAATTAATATGTAGGTCTCTAAATTATATTTACATTTTAAATAGGTCTATAAACTAATAAAAGTCGTAGTAAGATTTCTGAATTATCTTGCTTTTTCACAAATAATTCAGCTTTTCAAAAATATTCTCTAAATAATCCACTTTTTCACAAAATTCCCAAACTAACTCAAATTAAAATAAAAGATTTGAAATATAGTTGTGGTTGTTACACTCCAATATTTTCTCTTGGTTCTCTAACCTTAATTGACTTGTGCTTTGCATTCATACACATTCCATATGCCTTCGTCATGCATTGCATTAGGCTTCAAAGGCATAGGATCACAGTGTATTATCGGCAGTTCATAACTTTCTTTATTTCAAAGAGTATTTCAGTAGCATTCAGAGTTAAATTCACAGTCATCAAAGTCTTCGAGTATTTATTTTGCTCAGCAGATGGTTTGATTATTTCAGAGTCAAGAATAGAAAGAACATAGCTCATTTGATCTTATTCCGGACAAGTTATCAATTATGTTTCAGACATTATTAAAGGGCATTATCATTGGCCAAGGTTCAGATGCGAAGTCGGGCTCAAAGCAAGTTGCAGCAGGGTGATTTTTGAATTTTGTCTTAATGTAATCGATTAACACATCTGGTGTAATCGATTACACCCCTCCAGAATGTACTAAAATTAAAAATTTTGAGCATGTAATCAATTAACCAGTTTCATGTAATCGATCACACACAGTTAATTTTGCCAAAAACAGCAGGTTATTAGCATTGTAGCAATTTCTAATTCATTTCAATCACTTGGATTCACTACTACATTAGTGGAAGGATTTAGATGGTGCAAATTAATTTCATTTTCCCTCCATAATTCAAATAATTTCCACTCCTAATTCCTAACCAAAAATCCAATCCTCATTCAAAACTCAGTTTCAAACCTCATTTTTATTCCATACCTAGATCATATTTAAACCAGTTTGCTTCATTCCAAGAGGGAACCAATTCATTTTTTCTGATTTTTCTACACATCACACTCAAATTCTCTGTCCTTTTTCAACTTTCATTTTCATCTTCATATATAACCTCACCAAAGCTCTTCCATTAGAGTTAACAAATTCTTCATTGGAGTTTGTTAATCCTTAAGTTAAACCTTCATCACACTGCTTTTCATTAATTGATTATGCAGTAGAAGTTGATTTGGATCTAGATCTGAATTTTTGGAAGCAATCTCTTGAAGTAATTTTGAAGCAATTCTAGCTTATTGCATTGTTCTTCAACTTTTCTTGTAAGGAATCTCTTAGATCTTTGGTTTTCTTTGCTTGATTCGTCAAATTTTGTTTGCAACAATTACCAAAGCAAATCTCCACTTTGTAGGTTGGTAATTCTTAGTTTCAAACTCATTTTATCTTATTTTACAACTTTCACAATGTAGATCCTTGTGGTTTTTGTGTGAGTTGATCCATTGATTCAATTGCATGATGTTGTTGATTGTTTGATTGATTCAATATGTGTTTATTTGATCATAATTGATGTGATTTTTGTGTACAATTGCATGCTATTGCATGTTGCGTTTGGTCTTTGAATTGATGCTGGAAAAGTGAATTTGAAAAGTGATTTTCTGTTGTTTCTACTACAGGTGTAATCGATTAACATATCTGGTGTAATCGATTACACCTTATTTTCTGCGCCTGGAACTATTTTTTTAACATTGTGTAATCGATTAACACATATATATTAATCGATTACATCTGCTGCTGAATGTGTTTTTGGCTTGTTTTGAGCTTATCTTGGTTCCACTTCCATTTTTAAGCTTCATGACTTGATATATTTGATATTTATGGAATTTTCTAGAGTTGTTTAGCTTTCATTTGTAGTACGTATGTGAATCTTTGACGCACAATTTGTTGACTACGCGTAGCTTTCATCCTTGAAGCATGTTCATATTGATTAATTGCTTACATGTTGACACTTTCTTGTTGTTGTTGCATGTTCATGTTGTTTGATTGTCAATTACATGTCTCTTCTTGCTTTTCGCCTCGATATTCTTGTTTCTTTCGTTAAGTAACTTTGTCTTCCGCTTGACTTCGTATCTCATCTCACTATTTTCATGACTGGCGACATATACTTTCCTCTTCAAATTTTCATTTTCTTTGTGAAGCTCTTGATTTGTAGCTTTAAGCTTGTTGTATCTCTCGATGGATACAGAAAGAAGTTAATTAGGAACTCGTGGATACAAAAGAGCTTCCACAAGAAAAGGTAGGTAATAGGTCTCAACCCTCTTCTTCGCCCACTAAATATAAGGTGGATAAGCTACACAATCACTTTTACCCAGATATGGTTTCCCTTTCCAATGAATTTTGCACCAAGCACTCATGACTTTCTCCAACAACTTAGGACTTTCAGCCATATTGTAGAACAAAGACTCATCCACATCCTTATCTTTTGGTCGATCCTTCAGAGCATAACCCAATTGTCTTTTTGAAGGAGAGGGTTTGTAATTAATACCACCTCTCACCCCATAAGAGGCACATTGGGAAACTCTCTACATTTATAAATAATCTCAGCACTAAGCAACCTTTTGACGCACCAGATAATATCCTTGGCAGTAAGACCCATCAACCTTTGTGACCACTTCAAGGAATCTTTTGTATCCATAAAAGCTCCAATGCAAGGAAGATGACTCATCAACCACTTGTAGGTAAGTGAAGCACAACAGAGGACAAGCCCACCTCTCTTCTTCTCATTACTGGTAGCACAGAAGGATAAACATCACCAAGAAAGGTGGGTACTAGGTTCCTCATTATAAAGATACGAATGGAGTTCACATCCACAAAATTCATCGTGTTAGGAAAGAGGGAAAATCCATAAATTCAAAGGGATAAGATCATGTTGAACGGAGTCTAACTACAAGCGTCAACAAACACATTAGCTTAACCCACCAAGAAGCTCAGATGAAATCCCGAAAGGCCTCCCTTAACCTTAATGTTGGCTTTCACAACATATTTTCTCAAATAAAGAGCAATAACAATCTGGTGAGACTTAGGAACCTCCACGGAGCTATGAAAAGACACTTGGTTCTTGATAGGAATCCCCAAGATGAGAGAATACTTCTCCAAGGTAGGAGCTAGCTGGTAGTTTGGAAAAGTGAAACACCTCAGAGAAGGATCATAGAACTGCAACAAAGTATGAATGAAACCTTTCTATAAAGGTGTGAGTGAAGTGTAAAGAATACTCAAGATCTTCCCAAACTCATCCTTGAAATTGTCCATACTGTCAGAAGTAGCCTTAACAACCAAGTTATGAAGAGAACTCATATTAGGTATCAGAAACTTGTAGCCAATGTTACTCTTTCTACCAGTGTCTATCTCTAGAGGAAGCTCAACAACAAGAATCATAGATAGGATCCCTGGAAATAAAAGAACATATACGATACAATGTTATGAATGCAAAGACATGGGATCAAAGCTTCCATATATTTTGGATAACAGTTGTACTTATAGCATGTCGAATATAAAAGTTTTCCTTTACAAGAAAACCAGTTAGGATGAAGGTTAAGGTTTCCTACAAAAAAAATCCAATCCCCTTTTACTGGTGGGTTCCAGTCTTAAACAGAGGTTTCTAAAGGTCCTCAGCTTCTCAGACTCTCAAGTTAAAAAGTAATAATACTTTCACAATTACTTGTTTGGCATTATTACCCCCCGATGAGGCCTTCACTGAAATTCCCAATAGGTCTCCAGATTCATAAGTCCTCTATGAAGATACCATATCTACTGCATAGGCATGTAGGACAAATGCACCCTTAAGAAAACCTCGTCTGGATGTGGGTCTCGTATCAACTACACATAACAGGAGCTATGTAAGTCAACACGACTATCTACTATAGTCCTATGTGTATACTCAATCCTGGGTAGTGAGCTTACCACTTGGTAACAACCCATCCCGTTAGCACAATAAAAATCCAGAATAATGTGAATAACAAAAATAAAAGGGTAAGAACGCAATGAATAAGCAAGCAAGGCATAAAGATAAACATCTAAATAAAAAAGAACAAACAAAAGCTATAACCGACTTGCTTAGGTATCCCTAGCAGAGTCGTCAATTACCGCTACGCGAAAAATAACACAGAGTCGTCATCGAACTTCATTTATCCCAACAGGGAAAGGAAAACATTGAGAAAACCTCAGAAGGGAACGAACATGGTATCGCAATGAAATTCGGGTTCAGGAGTCGATTACGTAAGGGAAAGGTGTTAGCACTCCTCACGTCCGTTGTACTCAACGAGATCCACTCTTGTTGTTCTATTCAAAAGGTATGTATATCTAAAGCTTACTTGCTAAGGGAATGCATGAATGAGTTAATTGGGAAAAAATAAAAGGTTTTTATTATTGAGTTCGTTCGAGTTTTGCAACCCAGTGCCTACGTATCCCAGAGGAAATTAGAACTCTATAGTTCTTGTTGAAAAAGTTAATGTGTTAGGTATTTTTTATGGACGATGCTAAGTTCGCATTCTGGTAGTTAGAGGCACTGTCTGTTTGCGGTAGAACGGAAGTATCATGCCCTTTTTAAAAAAGGTTTAAAAGAGAAAAAAGACCCGGAAGCAAAAAAGGTTTGAATTGGTGAGGTATTTCATTAAGAGTTGTGAAAAAATGATTTGAGATACATATTATACTTAAAGTCTATGACAATAGGAGCAAATACCTTGTACGAATGAGTCAAGCGTCTCGTGTACAACATACCCTAAGAAAAGGTAAGGAAAAATCTCGCTCATCTTTTCCCATGTACGTAAGACTCGTGATGCATAATACGAATCATATTTATTAAGTTTTTTTTTGTATTTTTTGATTAAGAAAAGGGTTTTGTCTTATGAAAAGGGAAGCGTGGATAAAAGGGAATTTCTATCCTAAGATTATCATGCCAAATTGACCTAAAGTCAAGATTTCGAAGGAATGTCTACACCTAATGTTGTCATGCTAAGATTGATCGTAAAGTCTAATTCAACATTAAATGACCAAGACGAACCTTAATCACCTAATGGAATCCCCTAAGGGAACGTGCATACAATCACAAACACGTATATCAAAAGTAATTGACAATCACCAAGGAAATCAATCAAAAGTTCACAAAGTTCATAATCAAGATCATATACATTTCATTAAGATTTAGCCGCAATTAACATCAGGATTAATCAAAATCATGATCAAAATAAAATTAGAATCTAATCAAAATAAGTCAAGATTAATTAGAACTTTAATCAAGATTAATTAGAATTTTAATTAGTCAATTTAGAATTTGAATTAATTAGAATCAAAATTAGAAGCTTAATCAAAATTAATCTCACAATTTAAAAAAAATCAACATTGAAAATTTGAGGTAAAAGAAAAAAATAAAAATAACAAAGAAATAAAATAAAGTAAAATCTAGATTTAAAAAGAGAATGCTAGGGTGCAAAAAAACATGGAATTGTGGTGTGTAAAAAAAGTTGGGCTTATGTCATTCGACCCATACTCCATGAAATATCATTAGTAAAAGAAAAAAAAAAGAAATTTTACCCCATACCCCTACAATTGTACCCATATCCTAAAATTTTTAAAAAAATACCAATTTTATCCCTGTCTGTTTTTTATTATTTTATTTTTTTACTTTTTACTGTCCTGTCAGATTTTTAGAGTTTCGAAAAATCCACCCATCAAGTCAATCAACACACTTTTAAAATGACTTCTGGTACATTTTTTTTCAACACCGGTGTTGCACCCTAAAATTTGACCAACCGGGTCCCGTATTTGGTTCATGTTTCGATGCATGACCGCATTCGCATCCGCATATCGCATACAGTGCATTTTTTCAGTTATATTGATTTTATCGGGATCCCAGCCCTCGTCTCGCGTCTCAGGTGTTTTTTAATCAGTTCGGATAGGAAGAATTGTATTTTTTTGGGAAGTCGTGCTCTTCCCGGTGTTTTCAGCTCGCGCTGTTGTTTTTAGGAATATTTCGGTGTCCGTTGTTTTTTACCGGTTGTCCCGGTGTGCTCTCGTGGTTTTATTTGTCGTTCGGTGCTATTTTTGTTCCCTCTGGAATTATTGTGAATTTTCTGGGTTTTATTAGATATTATTAGGGTTTTAATAGATTTTTTTAATCATTTTAGAATAATATAGAATATTAATAGATTTTTTTAAATATTTTTTAATAGCTTTAAATCATTGTTAGAATTTTATAATATTTTCAATAGGTTTTAATAGAATTTTAATAGTTTTAATAGAATATAATAGATTTTTCTTTTATTAGTTTTCAATAGAATTTTAATAGATATTATAGGATTTAATAGTTTTAGATATGTTTTAATATAGGATTTAATAGTTTTATTAAATAGTATAGATTTTATTAGAGATTTAATAGGAATTTAGTAAAATTTTAAATAGAGGTGTTTAGAGTTTTTATTTTATTAGTTAATAGTTTTTAGAATTAATTAGAGTAAGTCAGATTTTAGTTAGTTAATTAGGTTTAAGGTCTTTAATTAGTTCTTAATCAGGTTTAATTCATTTTAATTCATTTT
The DNA here is from genome assembly GCA_963859935.3 of Lathyrus sativus. Lineage (NCBI taxonomy): Eukaryota > Viridiplantae > Streptophyta > Magnoliopsida > Fabales > Fabaceae > Lathyrus > Lathyrus sativus. Next base: position 711,194,068 of record OZ012737.1, read on the forward strand.
GATTCAGTTTTGGGGCTAATTTTCGTGGGCCAGTGTGGGGTGGAGGCCCAGTTTATCCATCTCAGCCCATTTTGTCCGTTTTTGTCCTTTTTTTTCGTCCAGCCAGGTGTCAGTATATAAGCCAATCCATGTGTATCATTGAAGAGGACCCACCACACATTTTGCCACTCCCAGAATCTGCCACATAGCTTCCCACTATCTCTCCCCCTCAACACGTGGCTTCACGCATGCACCCTCCATCGCCACGCGTCTACCACTGATTCTCACCGGAGCTCCACCGGTTGCATGGCCGGCGGCCATGCAACCACCGCCCTCAACTCCTTCCGGCAACCGTAACCAACTTACAACCACCTCCGACCACCATCCAACCTCGCCGGAAACTGAAAAAGTCCAGAAATTCATCCTCTTCTCTCATCAATTTCTTCAACCGACCATCGTCAACCATCAATGAACACCATAATTTTCCAGAATTGATTGAAGCTTCATACGAGTTCTTCATCAATGAGTTGTATTCATCAAGAGATTCAGTAGAACTCCTAAGATCTTCATCAAGATCCTCCATAAACGTTGTCCAGAAACTTCAACGGTGTTCTTCATCAAGAACATTCATCTGATCCGGGCAAGAAATCTCCGCCGGAGAACCTTTAACAAACTCCAACAATATTTTTCCAGAACTCATCAACAACTCAGCAAAACCTGCAAAGTCGTTCATCACCGGGTTCATCCTTTTTCCAGCACTTCAAGATCTTCATCGTCTCTTCAACGCAGGTCCAGAAAACACTCAAGATCTTCAACGAATTTCCAGAAATGTTAACTCAAGCTTCAACGACCTCCATCGTCTGTGCATCAATTTCCACGCGTTCTTCGTTTCTTTCCCAGAAGATCCCCAGATTCCTCAATAATCATCAAGAGATGTCAGGTTCTTGTGTTAACACCTTGTCATACCCTAAATTTATCCCACCTGTATAGTTTTCATTTGTTCATCCATTTATTCAAAAATCCAAAAAAAAAAATATGTTGTTCCTGCTCTAGGCGTTGCTAGGTTGAACTAAATTGATCCAAGTTTTCATTTAAGGATTATCAAATTAAGAGAGGTGTGTATTGATTGAAGTTGATTGGTTTGGACCTGATTTATTGATTAGGCAAAATTTTGTTCCCTGACTGAAGCCAGGGTGTACATAGTTCAAATGATGAGAGGACTGAGGGGTAAATCTGGGTTTATGCAGTCCTAATGCAGTGTTGTGTTACTCATTTGGTTCAGGGCTTGATGCAAGTGGTAGAGTTCGGAGTTGATCCATGACTGATTCGTGGTGGACTTATTACTTAAGAAGTTATTCATGGTTCTAAGCTCAAAGGTCCAAAATCGTTGCATAGAAGATTGTGTTTTTAAAAAAGGTCATTCAACTTCTGAGTAATACACTATTGATTTTCTCTAGTTCATGATAAGGCACACGGAATTATTACAGATATATCCACAAAGATACAAAACAAGAAGAGAGAAATTCCATTTTTGAAATAAAGCCCATCATCATTTTTGACATGACCATTTGCACATAATTACCAAATATAATAATTACAAAGAAGGAATTGTCACTGTCCGGCCCATATACTTCAAGTTGCATCGGTGGTCTCTCGTGATTCATGATTACGCATTGCCTAAAGGTTAGCTCATATCAACATCACATAAGCTGTGAAATTCACATTACAAAGCCATTCATGGTTGTAAAGCAATTGAGAAAAAAGAAAAGACAAAAGGAAATGCAGCGTGATTCTCCATAAGAGTCCAACATGGTTTATGCTAACCATTACCTCAAACCAGTACTACAAAGCCTGCAACAACAAAAAAGAGCAGAAATATCAATTACCATACACAGCCAACAAATCAGGAACAACTTGTACCATAGCATGGCCCCACACAATTTTTAATATTACAAGTTATTAGAAAGGAGAGGAACATGGCTATATCTAAGAGCCACTTCAAGTTTACCTGTCCTGCAATTTGGTAATACTTGCTACACAAAAAACAACAGCACAGAACATTGGTGCTCCAATGGGCACTTATTAGATAAGACAGAAGAATTGCAGGCTGTTGTGTACCCAAATCCAGCTATCTTGTGTTTTGATAAGAGACCCCACAATGCCGTACGCACCACACCCTATACTACCATCAAACCAAATCCTGCAATGCCTGCGACCTGTACGACTTGCAGCCAGCACCAACGCCGCTCCAACCACAAAACTGTTTCGTACCAGCGACACAGCTCATACGAGACAACACGCCTCTTCATTCTGCAGAGTGTACCGACTGTTTTGGAGCCACAAAATAGTACTTCCACCCATTGCGCAATGCTGCCAATAACAGCTACAAAACCTGTGAGATAAAAAAAAACAGAATAAAAATAGGAGAAGAAAGTGAAAATTCTGAGGAAAAAAAAACTCTCCAAAACCTGCTAAAGCAAATTTCAATCACCCACCACAGATCTGTTCCCTCCATTTTCAGCTTCATTCAATACAGTTCTTCTACTTCTGATTCTACTTTAGATCTAAACATTCTGGATTAACTTGTAAGGTGGACTGTGATCTAGCTTGGGAGTTTTGATGAAGTGAGGTTAATTTACAAGCTTTTCAGAGTCATATATATGCTCACAGTGGTTGGATATAATCCATCAGAAGTTTGCCGAAGAGATACTTGGGATAATCCTGCAGAATGTCATTCCGTAGCATAGTTCGTGACGTTCGTGATAGTTTTGGGAGCTTATCTAGGCGTAGTTTTGATGTCAAACTTACTGGTCATCATCATAGAGGAAAATCTCATGGTTCGGTACAGGATCTGCATGATCAGCCGCTTGTAATTCAAAATAGTTGCTGGGCGAGCTTACCCCCAGAATTACTCTTTGATGTCATTCGACGGCTAGAGGAGAGTGAGAATACTTGGCCTTCACGGGAGCATGTAGTTGTTTGTGCTTCTGTTTGCCAGGCTTGGAGGAATATGTGCAAGGACATTGTTAAGAGCCCTGAGTTCTGCGGCAAACTTACATTCCCCGTGTCCCTGAAGCAGCCTGGGCCGCGAGATGGAATCATTCAATGCTTTATCAAAAGAGATAAATCTAACTTAACATACCACCTATTCCTTTGTTTGAGCCCCACTTGGCCAAATGGAAAGTACACAAAAGGAGCTAAATATGGGAAGCAGTTTGAGAAATATTTCAACCCTGATATATCCAAAGCTTACAGAAACATCGACATGGATACGCGCACTATAAATCAAATAATTGCCAACCATTTTTATCGCCAGGGTCTTTTTGATGTTGGGGACCATTTTCTAAGTGCAGTTGGAGAACCTGAACCTGCTGCAATTATGAAATCTCCATTCCTGGAAATGTATCAAATACTCCAAGCCATGCAGAATCAGAACCTGGAGCCAGTACTCAACTGGGCTATGACTAATTCTGACAAACTTGCTCAAAGTGGATCAGACATTGTGTTGAAACTTCACTCGATGCAATTTGTAAAAATACTTCAAAATGGTGGAAGTAGAGATGAAGCCCTTCATTATGCAAGAACTCACCTTTCTCCTTTTGCTAGCAGTCATATTGCTGATGTCCAGAAGCTTATGACTTGTCTTCTGTGGCCTGGAAAGCTTGATAAGTCTCCATACCATGCGTTACTTTCCCCATCTAACTGGGATAATTTGGCTGAGGAACTTAAAAGACAGTTTGCAATCTTTTGGGGCAGTCATACAACAGCCCATTGAGCTTATCGTAGCACGCAATGCAAGGTAATGATCAAGATGGATATATGCAGAATGGCCAAGGCTACAATCAGATGTGGCATCATTATTACTACCAGCAGCAGCAGTTGCAACTACAACAATATACTCAATTGCAACAACAATCACTCCACCATCATGAGCAGCACACTCATAGCAGTTGCAGAACCGCGGAACCGTTACTTTGTACATATGGCCGTGCACTCACCTGCAAAAGAGAAAAGAACATACATGAGTTGTTACGCTAAAGAGTGTACAATTATAGGTCGTAAATATAAATGGAGGTCCTCGTATGCATCAAGCAAATTATCCTCGCCAGAATCACTAGGTGAACAAAGTTTGACATGCTTCCCGCTGTTATAAAGGATTCCCAGCTGTTAACCTTAAAAACTCTAAGTGGAAAGACTGATACCTGTTGTGCAATAGAGAGCTTATTGTGAGTGTTTATACTGGACAGTAAAATCACATTTTTACTAAGCAGTAAAACTAGGAATGATATGGTTGTGGTAAAATTTCTTTATCTCACTACAGACAAAAGAGGAGATTGAGTAAATTGTACTACTTTACCTCAATCCTCTGCATATATAATGGTGTGTGAAGTGACAGCAAAAAGGAGGCAGCCTCAAAACCCTAGCCGCTACAGCTCTGAGCCTCCTAATCCATTCAGCCTCCAAAACCCTAAAGAAGAGATCTGAATCCATGGAACCAGCCATGACTACCACCTTCTCCAAGTCCTTATCATCCAACCTTCATCATTAACACCCATTCAAGAGGATTGGAAAACCCTCACAACATTGATCTTCTTCAACCTCTAACCTCCAAATCGAAAATGCTTCCCTCTCCCTCAGAAAATCCCTCGTGATACCTTCTGTCTATCACCTCAAACCTTTCCTCAGCTCACCATCCTGGTTCTTCATGAACATCCCCTGCTCACGCCTCACAGCCAACTTTATTTCCTTTCTTTGCCTCTCTACAACATAATCCATAAACAAATCACTGACCATAATCTCTCCATAAAACAGAAACAAGAAAAAACATAACCAGGAGAGATTGAAAGAAAAGAGAGTGAAACTGTAAGGTACCTACAACTTTTTTGTTGTTCTTCATCAATCAACCATCCAAGCCATAAACCGTACTTTCGTCAAACATGTGGTAAGCGAGCTTGTAAACCATCAAAAATCAAGACGCTGCCGTTCCAAACAGCCAACGACGCAATCCGACATAGGTTCTTCACCTTCAACATCAAACTCCACACCCAGAAACAACCAAACTTCGAAAACCCACGGTCACCACATCCGTCGTTTCTTCACTCAACCAACATATCCAAAAGCAATTCTCAGACAAACTTCTTTCAAATTAAACCCAACTCCATGAATCAAACACAAAACCCCTTTTACCCTTCAAACTCCTTCACCTGCAAACCCAAATCCATTTCTTAAAAAAACTCCAAAAGAAAACGAACAGAGAAGAAGGCTTTAAAACGGAGGTGTAAGGTGTGAAAGAGAAGAATCAACTCGACCGAGTTTTGGTGGAAAAGGTGGACTAGAATGTTGTTTTCGACATTTGAAAACGAAGACTTGCTGAAAGTATGAAGACTTCTGTTAGGTTTTTCTTGTTCATAATTTTGTTTTGCTTGTTTGAGTTTGCCCAGATTCACACGCGTTTGGTATATGTGTTAATGGGGTGGCGTTATACAACGGATGTATCGCCACCCCAGTGGTTAAGACTTAAGCCTTGCATTGCCCTTGTCCCCTGTTCGAATCCCAGCGGGGAACATTTTTATTTTCTTTTTATTTATTTCTTCACGTTTTATCTTTTCTTTTTCATTTTCCATTAGTTTCTATGAATGCATATGTGGTTGAGTTGGTTTATGCTTTCAGGTTGTCACCCCAAGGTCTTGGGTTTAAACCTTGGGGAGGCAATTTCTCTTTGTATGACTTTGTTCTTTTGATTTTTTTAATTTAATTCCAAATTTTGTTAATATTATTATTATTTTGTTTGTATATACATATATTTAATTTTATGTATTAGTCTAAAAAACAAATTATTATTATATCTGTTTTTTTAGAATATTGTATATATATGGTTTGGTTCCTTTTTATTATTTTGTTTAGAAGTTTATAATGTTTCATTAGAATTTATAGTATTTTCTTTTCGGAAATTTAAATTTTATTCATCATTTAGTATTGGGCCTTTATCCTATTTTCATCTGTTTTGGTCGATGACGAGACCTCCGTAATTCATTACCAGTCAAATTATTGATAGGTAATGTTGGATCTGAGACCACCTCTTTTCCCTCTTCGTTACTTGTCCCGACTCGATTCAAAACTTTGTCAAGCAATTTTCACAATCAAATTTCTTTGTATTGAATTAAAAAGAGGGGATTAAGTGTAGACTTTCTTCCTCTCCGAGTGTTGGGATGCCCACTGTAGTGAGGGTGGTTCTGACACTCGTTTTTCAATACGAAGACGTTTCCCATCCATTTTCAAATCTCATCTCCCTAAAATCAAATTCTTTGTATTGAATCAAAGAGAGAGGATTGGGTGTAGACCTCTTCTTCTTCGAGTGTCGGGATGCCCACTGTAGTGAGGGTGGTCTTGATATTCGTCTTTCAATACGAAGACGCGACTTTTATCCACCATCTCGCTTTCACAACTTCTTTCCCCCAATTTTCACACCTAAAACCTCGGTCCCGCACCGAGTGAATTTCAAACTTCTTTTTACGACAAAAACTTGAATGGTCGTGGAGTGGTTAGGCGTAGGCCTTCTCCTATCCCGAGTGCTGACGTTTACCGTAGGGTTCTCTGTCGCAAAGCACTTACCATTCAAAACCAAAAACATCTTTAATAAGAGAATGAAGTTCTTTTTATGTTGAACTAAAGAGAAAGGATTGGGTGTAGTCTTCTTCCTCTCCGAGTGTCAGGATACTCACTGTAGTGTGTGTGGTCATGATACTCGTCTTTCAATACGAAGACACCTCGTTCGCCACACCCTTTTATAACAAAAACTTTGAGACAACGAATTGGGTACTACCCGTAGGGGTTACTATCCGAGGACCTGTCTCGCCCCCCTAAAAAACAATCCAATCAATCAAACGTGACTTCTTGCCCCGCGTGGCGAAAACTAATCAATCTTTCAAAAAGGATATGTTACGTCCGTTCTACCGCAAACAGGTAACGCCTAAGTCTCCAACGAGCGAGCAGCAAAACACCTAACTGCTAGAATGCGCACGATAGCATCATCCATAAAAAACATCAACACACCGTAGGCCGAACTACGGCTGCTCTGATTCTTTACTTCGTTCAAGTAAAGATACGTAGGCACAAGGGCCACAATCCTTGCCGAGCACATTCACCCCATATCTGTAGTTTCCCGAACTACGTTGACTCTGACTTTCTCATATCTATTGGGAATACGTAGGCATAGGACTGCGAAGTCCTACCGAGTCTGCTCTTTCTATTTTCTTCCCCGTTCTCTCTTTCCTCCTAACTTTCCTGTTTCTGACCCTTATCTTTTACCCTGTGAAACACTTTTATAGCATAATATTTAAGCAAATAAATTCACACATCGATAAACAAAAGGTTCCCATCGAGTACGATGGACGCGAGGGGTGCTAATACCTTCCCCTCGCATAACCGGCTTCCGAACCCGTTCTTGGTCGCGAGACCAGCTTATCCATTTCTTTCTTAAGGTTTTCTCGATATTTTCCTTTCCCCTCATGGGATAAATAAAGTTCGGTGGCGACTCTTCTGTCTATCTCTTTCGCCTCCCCGTCGTTGCACGATGCATTTTTCGAGTAGCGACAGCTGGCGACTCTGCTGGGGACCCTAGCAAGCCAAGCCTATTTTGTTTATCGTATTTGTGTTTTATCTGCTTTATTTGTTTATGCTTTGATTCTCTAACCTGTTGGGTTTATTGGATGGTTTGTGAGATAAAGCTTTCTACCCGAGCTTTCAAGTACACACTAAGATTAGGAGGTGGTTTCTTTCTGATTTGCGAGACTTAGGACTCGTTGAGTTGGATCGAATCCCACCGCTCAGATAGACCCCTTTGGGATGATTATGTCTTACGTGTAGTCGTAATGGCGTTTTTATTTCCAACTTGGGAGTCCGTGACTCTGAGGACCTTTTAGAACCTTATTCCAAAGGTTGCTGAGACATGACTCTGTGTTCATCCTTTGAAGGGATTACCGTCTTACGAGTAGTCGTTACGATGGAAAACTTTCGAGGGCTGGTGCATGGAACTTTGTTTAAAAACCTTTGGGATGCCCTCTTACAAACCAATAGATAACCCACCCGAGGGGAGAGATACCTTTTGTTGTTGTGCAGGATGAACGACTTAGATCCTTGATATGGATCTGTTCTCGTATGCGCTCATTGCATTGCATTTGCATAAGCATCTCTGCATCATTTCCTGCATTCCTTACAGCCCGTTCTTACACGCCGCTTACCCTTTCAGAAAGAGTAAAGCAAGCTGACTTCACGGCATCGGTATAATACAAGGAATAACCAGAGAAGAATCATGGATCAGATAGAACAAGACCAGGCTACTATGAGGAGCGAGATGCTGGGCATGAAGACGCAGATGAATCAACTCATGGAGATGATTCAGAACATGGCCAGGAGTCAAGAGGAGATGAGGCAAGCAGCAGAGAGGAGCGCTAATCAGACTTTGGCTGGTGCAGTTCCCAATGCAAGTGGGGCAATTCCAATTCCTGTTGATGCCACCCCAACCCCTGTTGGGGCAATTCCTACTTCTGCCGGCGCCGTACCTATCAACACCGTCCCTCCGCCAGTCGGTACGACCCATCCTCATGGTACTACGATCCCAACACAAGTCCAGTACGACGATCATGAAGGTTTCTATGAGAATTCAGGTGAAGCGTATGGATCACAGACCGCCGAATTAGAGAAGAAGTTTAATGCTTTACAGGAAATGGTGAAAACACTGCAAGGCCCCGATGTTTTGGGACTGGATGCCGCTGAAATATGTCTTGTACCCGGAGTTAAGATACCTCCAAAGTTTGTAATTCCAACCTTTGAGAAGTACAAGGGTAACAGTTGTCCTAAGACCCACATAAGGTCTTACTGTAGGAAGATGGCCGCCTATTCTGATGACGAGAAGCTACTAATCCATTTCTTTCAAGATAGCTTAACAGAGGCATCCCTAGAATGGTATATGCACCTTGAACGATCCAACGTAAGAAGCTGGAAAGAGTTGGCAGACGCTTTCGTGAAGCATTATCAGTATAATACCGACATGGCTCCGAATCGTATGCAGCTTCAGAATTTGACTCAGAAGCCGAATGAGTGTTTTAAGGACTTCGCACAAAGATGGAGGGGAGTAGCTGCAAGGGTACAACCTCCACTGATGGAGAAAGAGCTGACAGACCTATTCATGGGCACGCTACAAGGACCGATCTTTGAGCGGTTAGCATCCTCAACATCCACAGTGTTTTCTGAACTTGTTATGGCTGGAGAGAGATTAGAGAGTTTCATGAAGGCGGGAAAAATTCAGAATGCAGGCGAATCTGCAAGTGGGGTCAAGAAGCCTTATCAGGGTTTCGTTAAGAAAAGGGAAGGCGAAGCTAGTGCAGTGTTCACTAACAGAGGAAGAACTCATCAGGGTTATCACCATGTTGCTGCTGTCGCTCCACAACAGCCGTTGTCCATCCCAGCAAATCAACCCGTGTTTCAACCAAACAGGCAACAACAATCCTATCAACCAAGACAAAATCAATACCAGGGTCTACAAAGACAGAGGAGGCCAGAAAGAATATTTGATCCAATCCCGTCTACATACGCCAAGTTATTGCCATTCCTATTGAAGGGAGGTCTTGTTCAGCTTAGGGAGATGAGAGATCCTCCGGAGGTTCTTCCTTTTGGATTTGATGTCAATGCCAAATGTGAATTCCATTCTGGTTCCCCAGGCCATGACATTGAAAATTGCAAGACTCTGAAGCACCTTGTACAAGATCTCCTCGATTCGAAGGCGATAAACTTTACCCGAAGCACCCCCAAACATCAAAACTGATCCAATGTCAGCTCATCACTCAACAAATATGATTGAAGAATCCTGTGGTCATCTCCAAAATCCAGTGGTCCAAGCTGGCAGACATCTTCAACATTAGCAGTCCTTAGGCGCTTTTATCATTTGCATTTGTAGTTTATTTTCTGTCAATTGCTACTTGTTATTTAAACATTGTTATGTTGAATGGTAACATTAATGAAATGATTATGCATTTTCCGAATTAATTATGTCGCATTCGCTCATTATTTCCACTTATCACAATCACAGACACATATATTTTTGTCCACTCCACTTTTTCACTGATTGTTTAGCAATATTGGAGGGAGGATGACGAAAACGAAGTACCCATAATTGCAAACCGTATGCTTTCGGACACGATCTCGTCAATGATGTACAGGCATTGTTTCAAATCCCCTAAACACCGAAGATATAAGGAGTTAATCCCTAGTCAACCACTTCGAGCCTAGAAGTAGGAGTTTCCTTCGGATATTCAAACCCTTAACACTCAACCTGGGGCAGGGTAATGTTCAGTTAATCTAATCTAGCATTCGAATCGATAAAGCAGAATCCAAAGACATGACGGTTGTTCATCAATGTCTCATGACATGGCAGTCACTATCTTCCAACAAAATTCAAAAAAAATCAAAAGCCTGCTAAGTCAAGCATTTCAAAGGAGACTTAGGCAAGAATCAAGGCAATCCCGATGGATCTGACAAGCAAAATCAGTCCATGCAAAAGTTAGGGATCAAAATCAAAAGAGGTCCTCAAACCCTCAACAAGAACAAAAATTCAGTGGCCACCCAAATCAAAGGGTCACTGACATCCATCAAATAAAGTGACTGCCATTTCGAACAAACCTTGAACCATCAAGCACGTGCAGAATTAGCTGAATGTAGGTATGGAGATCATCGAGAAGAAGGGGTGGGTACAAATTAACTTTGAGCTTAATATCCTTTGTTTCTATAACCGCGAACCAGATCACGTTACAACCCTCGAAAGACCTAATTGAGGCGGGGTTTATTCTGAAAGAATACTATTGCGAGGTTGCGTAACCTGACTCCTTACAATTTTGCTAATCATCAACATTGGTGTCGGTATCCTTGCTATATCTTTCACGCCAATCCAGTTAGCACAACGTTTGGACTAAATGGTCCATTCGTTTCACTCTCACGACACATAATAAAAGACAATTCTTTCAAAAAACATGCTTGAACTTTGCATTGAGATTACCATTCGTGAACAAAAATTTTGTTTACAAGTTAGTAGTTGGCATTAAAGAAATTCCAACACAAAGCAATCGAGCATAACTGGATTATTCAGCGGTCTGGACAGGAACCAAGTATACCATATAACCTATTAAACCTGGGGCATTGACATCCGAGAGCAGGAAATCAGTCAGTCTGAGGCAAATCCCCAGGCATCGGTCGACCATGGGGCAAATCATTCATGAAGCGGTTGATCAGAAGAGAATCATCTTGAGAATACTGATCAGGGGCAGGCCACCCCGAGTTTCTTTGACTTAAGAATAGGTCCCTCCGATGTTCAGTCGAGGTAAGTCGCTTCCACGCTCTTTCAAGGGAAAACTACTCCAAGAGTACATTGGAGCCAACTACCACAAGAATCAGCTAATCAATGATGAATCCATTTGTGGTACGAACTCTGGGGCAGGCCATCTCGAGCACGTTTCATGGCAAGCCGCTCAAGCAAGTTCATTCTCATCAACAACTGTTAAGTTTAAAACGATGTCAGGAAGTCAGGCTTGTCCTCTACTCTCCCACATAACCCAGAGCCCAATCTGCATTGGCAACCACCAAAAGTCCGCCACGTCGGCACTTGCATTCCCAATTACCCGTCTGCATCATATGCATCATACGCATCGCATTCGATTTCATGAGCATCTTGTACCCTGTGCATACCCAGAATCATATCATACTCCCCCAGCTCTTACATCTCCGCGTGTTAGCATTTGCATTTGCATTTCCACTTGTTATGGAATATCATTATCATCAAGCATTCGCATATGCGAGCTCAAGTCTAGGGTCGATCACGAAGGTTTCCAAGATCATCAGCCCAGATAGGGGCACCTCTTGTAAGACCGTGGGTTTCTCTTACTAGAGTCAGAAGATATCAAGGCAAGATTGAGCCCAATCAGGGGCATTCTCCACAAGACTATGGGCATTCCCCATGAAGTTGTGCAACATTTTGAGCTTCAAAGCAAACATCAGTTGGTCAGGGGCATGTCATTCAAGACTGTGGGTGTTCCCCACGAATTTGTGCAACTTTTGTTGGGCAGAGTTCAAGAGCTTCAACGCAATCATCAGCCTAGTCAGGGGCATTATCTGCAAGACCGTGGGTCCTCCCACAAAATTCCAGATCACTAAAGCAAAATCCATCCCAAACCAGGGGCATCTTTTCAAGACTATGGGTGTATTGCACGATGTTTTGCAACCTCGTGGTTAATCAGATTTTCAAATCAACAATCAGCCCGGACAGGGGCATCTCCAGTAAATCCATGGGCATTTTCCAGTGAGTTGTCTCCAGAAGACTTCAGTGATAAGTGGCAATCTCTTCAGAGAAGCTTATCCATTTTCAGAGATAAGTGGCAATCTCTTCAGAGAAGCTTATCCATCTTCAGCGATAAGTGGCAATCTCTTCAGAGAAGCTCATCCGTCTTCAGTGATAAGTGGCAATCTTTTCAGAGAAGCTCATCCGTCTTCAGTGATAAGTGGCAATCTCTTCAGAGAAGCTCATCCGTCTTCAGTGATAAGTGGCAATCTCTTCAGAGAAGCTTATCCGTCTTCAGTGATAAGTGGCAATCTCTTCAGAGAAGCTTATCCTTCATCAACGATAAGTGGCAATCTCTTCAGAGAAGCTTATCCGTCTTCAGCGATAAGTGGCAATCTCTTCAGAGAAGCTCATCCGTCTTCAGTGATAAGTGGCAATCTCTTCAGAGAAGCTTATCCGTCTTCAGTGATAAGTGGCAATCTCTTCAGAGAAGCTTATCCTTCATCAACGATAAGTGGCAATCTCTTCAGAGAAGCTTATCCGTCTTCAGCGATAAGTGGCAATCTCTTCAGAGAAGCTCATCCGTCTTCAGTGATAAGTGGCAATCTCTTCAGAGAAGCTTATCCGTCTTCAGTGATAAGTGGCAATCTCTTCAGAGAAGCTTATCCTTCATCAACGATAAGTGGCAATCTCTTCAGAGAAGCTTATCCGTCTTCAGTGATAAGTGGCAATCTCTTCAGAGAAGCTTATCCGTCTTCAGAGATGAGTGGCAATCTCTTCAGAGAAGCTTATCCTTCATCAACGATAAGTGGCAATCTCTTCAGAGAAGCTTATCCCCCTTACACCCTTTTGGTGTCAGGTTTGCCTTGTTTCGCTCCATCATCCTTTTGGTGATGGGTCTGGCATCCTTTTGGTGTCATGACTAGCGTGTTTTCCGTTATCCTTTTGGTAATGGACTCCTTACATCCTTTTGGTGTCGGGTTTGCCTTGTTTCGCTCCATCATCCTTTTGGTGATGGGTCTGGCATCCTTTTGGTGTCATAACTAGCGTGTTTTCCATTATCCTTTTGGTAATGGACTCCTATCATCCTTTTGGTGGTAGTAGCCGTGTGTGTTTTATCCCATCATCCTTTTGGTGATGGCGACCTGTTGCTACTTACAGTTGGCTCAGAGGTATACCTCATCCATCACTTTCAATTCCCAAACTTTCCTTTGCTTTTCGGACAAATCCAGGGTCTTCTTTATATCTAATTGCCTTCTACCTTGAAAGGGTGAGCGCCAGAGCCGTTCATTTTACTCGGTCTAAGCCAATTAGATAGGGGCATCTGTCATACCCTAAATTTATCCCACCTGTATAGTTTTCATTTGTTCATCCATTTATTCAAAAATCCAAAAAAAAAATATGTTGTTCCTGCTCTAGGCGTTGCTAGGTTGAACTAAATTGATCCAAGTTTTCATTTAAGGATTATCAAATTAAGAGAGGTGTGTATTGATTGAAGTTGATTGGTTTGGACCTGATTTATTGATTAGGCAAAATTTTGTTCCCTGACTGAAGCCAGGGTGTACATAGTTCAAATGATGAGAGGACTGAGGGGTAAATCTGGGTTTATGCAGTCCTAATGCAGTGTTGTGTTACTCATTTGGTTCAGGGCTTGATGCAAGTGGTAGAGTTCGGAGTTGATCCATGACTGATTCGTGGTGGACTTATTACTTAAGAAGTTATTCATGGTTCTAAGCTCAAAGGTCCAAAATCGTTGCATAGAAGATTGTGTTTTTAAAAAAGGTCATTCAACTTCTGAGTAATACACTATTGATTTTCTCTAGTTCATGATAAGGCACACGGAATTATTACAGATATATCCACAAAGATACAAAACAAGAAGAGAGAAATTCCATTTTTGAAATAAAGCCCATCATCATTTTTGACATGACCATTTGCACATAATTACCAAATATAATAATTACAAAGAAGGAATTGTCACTGTCCGGCCCATATACTTCAAGTTGCATCGGTGGTCTCTCGTGATTCATGATTACGCATTGCCTAAAGGTTAGCTCATATCAACATCACATAAGCTGTGAAATTCACATTACAAAGCCATTCATGGTTGTAAAGCAATTGAGAAAAAAGAAAAGACAAAAGGAAATGCAGCGTGATTCTCCATAAGAGTCCAACATGGTTTATGCTAACCATTACCTCAAACCAGTACTACAAAGCCTGCAACAACAAAAAAGAGCAGAAATATCAATTACCATACACAGCCAACAAATCAGGAACAACTTGTACCATAGCATGGCCCCACACAATTTTTAATATTACAAGTTATTAGAAAGGAGAGGAACATGGCTATATCTAAGAGCCACTTCAAGTTTACCTGTCCTGCAATTTGGTAATACTTGCTACACAAAAAACAACAGCACAGAACATTGGTGCTCCAATGGGCACTTATTAGATAAGACAGAAGAATTGCAGGCTGTTGTGTACCCAAATCCAGCTATCTTGTGTTTTGATAAGAGACCCCACAATGCCGTACGCACCACACCCTATACTACCATCAAACCAAATCCTGCAATGCCTGCGACCTGTACGACTTGCAGCCAGCACCAACGCCGCTCCAACCACAAAACTGTTTCGTACCAGCGACACAGCTCATACGAGACAACACGCCTCTTCATTCTGCAGAGTGTACCGACTGTTTTGGAGCCACAAAATAGTACTTCCACCCATTGCGCAATGCTGCCAATAACAGCTACAAAACCTGTGAGATAAAAAAAAAACAGAATAAAAATAGGAGAAGAAAGTGAAAATTCTGAGGAAAAAAAAACTCTCCAAGACCTGCTAAAGCAAATTTCAATCACCCACCACAGATCTGTTCCCTCCATTTTCAGCTTCATTCAATACAGTTCTTCTACTTCTGATTCTACTTTAGATCTAAACATTCTGGATTAACTTGTAAGGTGGACTGTGATCTAGCTTGGGAGTTTTGATGAAGTGAGGTTAATTTACAAGCTTTTCAGAGTCATATATATGCTCACAGTGGTTGGATATAATCCATCAGAAGTTTGCCGAAGAGATACTTGGGATAATCCTGCAGAATGTCATTCCGTAGCATAGTTCGTGACGTTCGTGATAGTTTTGGGAGCTTATCTAGGCGTAGTTTTGATGTCAAACTTACTGGTCATCATCATAGAGGAAAATCTCATGGTTCGGTACAGGATCTGCATGATCAGCCGCTTGTAATTCAAAATAGTTGCTGGGCGAGCTTACCCCCAGAATTACTCTTTGATGTCATTCGACGGCTAGAGGAGAGTGAGAATACTTGGCCTTCACGGGAGCATGTAGTTGTTTGTGCTTCTGTTTGCCAGGCTTGGAGGAATATGTGCAAGGACATTGTTAAGAGCCCTGAGTTCTGCGGCAAACTTACATTCCCCGTGTCCCTGAAGCAGCCTGGGCCGCGAGATGGAATCATTCAATGCTTTATCAAAAGAGATAAATCTAACTTAACATACCACCTATTCCTTTGTTTGAGCCCCACTTGGCCAAATGGAAAGTACACAAAAGGAGCTAAATATGGGAAGCAGTTTGAGAAATATTTCAACCCTGATATATCCAAAGCTTACAGAAACATCGACATGGATACGCGCACTATAAATCAAATAATTGCCAACCATTTTTATCGCCAGGGTCTTTTTGATGTTGGGGACCATTTTCTAAGTGCAGTTGGAGAACCTGAACCTGCTGCAATTATGAAATCTCCATTCCTGGAAATGTATCAAATACTCCAAGCCATGCAGAATCAGAACCTGGAGCCAGCACTCAACTGGGCTATGACTAATTCTGACAAACTTGCTCAAAGTGGATCAGACATTGTGTTGAAACTTCACTCGATGCAATTTGTAAAAATACTTCAAAATGGTGGAAGTAGAGATGAAGCCCTTCATTATGCAAGAACTCACCTTTCTCCTTTTGCTAGCAGTCATATTGCTGATGTCCAGAAGCTTATGACTTGTCTTCTGTGGCCTGGAAAGCTTGATAAGTCTCCATACCATGCGTTACTTTCCCCATCTAACTGGGATAATTTGGCTGAGGAACTTAAAAGACAGTTTGCAATCTTTTGGGGCAGTCATACAACAGCCCATTGAGCTTATCGTAGCACGCAATGCAAGGTAATGATCAAGATGGATATATGCAGAATGGCCAAGGCTACAATCAGATGTGGCATCATTATTACTACCAGCAGCAGCAGTTGCAACTACAACAATATACTCAATTGCAACAACAATCACTCCACCATCATGAGCAGCACACTCATAGCAGTTGCAGAACCGCGGAACCGTTACTTTGTACATATGGCCGTGCACTCACCTGCAAAAGAGAAAAGAACATACATGAGTTGTTACGCTAAAGAGTGTACAATTATAGGTCGTAAATATAAATGGAGGTCCTCGTATGCATCAAGCAAATTATCCTCGCCAGAATCACTAGGTGAACAAAGTTTGACATGCTTCCCGCTGTTATAAAGGATTCCCAGCTGTTAACCTTAAAAACTCTAAGTGGAAAGACTGATACCTGTTGTGCAATAGAGAGCTTATTGTGAGTGTTTATACTGGACAGTAAAATCACATTTTTACTAAGCAGTAAAACTAGGAATGATATGGTTGTGGTAAAATTTCTTTATCTCACTACAGACAAAAGAGGAGATTGAGTAAATTGTACTACTTTACCTCAATCCTCTGCATATATAATGGTGTGTGAAGTGACAGCAAAAAGGAGGCAGCCTCAAAACCCTAGCCGCTACAGCTCTGAGCCTCCTAATCCATTCAGCCTCCAAAACCCTAAAGAAGAGATCTGAATCCATGGAACCAGCCATGACTACCACCTTCTCCAAGTCCTTATCATCCAACCTTCATCATTAACACCCATTCAAGAGGATTGGAAAACCCTCACAACATTGATCTTCTTCAACCTCTAACCTCCAAATCGAAAATGCTTCCCTCTCCCTCAGAAAATCCCTCGTGATACCTTCTGTCTATCACCTCAAACCTTTCCTCAGCTCACCATCCTGGTTCTTCATGAACATCCCCTGCTCACGCCTCACAGCCAACTTTATTTCCTTTCTTTGCCTCTCTACAACATAATCCATAAACAAATCACTGACCATAATCTCTCCATAAAACAGAAACAAGAAAAAACATAACCAGGAGAGATTGAAAGAAAAGAGAGTGAAACTGTAAGGTACCTACAACTTTTTTGTTGTTCTTCATCAATCAACCATCCAAGCCATAAACCGTACTTTCGTCAAACATGTGGTAAGCGAGCTTGTAAACCATCAAAAATCAAGACGCTGCCGTTCCAAACAGCCAACGACGCAATCCGACATAGGTTCTTCACCTTCAACATCAAACTCCACACCCAGAAACAACCAAACTTCGAAAACCCACGGTCACCACATCCGTCGTTTCTTCACTCAACCAACATATCCAAAAGCAATTCTCAGACAAACTTCTTTCAAATTAAACCCAACTCCATGAATCAAACACAAAACCCCTTTTACCCTTCAAACTCCTTCACCTGCAAACCCAAATCCATTTCTTAAAAAAACTCCAAAAGAAAACGAACAGAGAAGAAGGCTTTAAAACGGAGGTGTAAGGTGTGAAAGAGAAGAATCAACTCGACCGAGTTTTGGTGGAAAAGGTGGACTAGAATGTTGTTTTCGACATTTGAAAACGAAGACTTGCTGAAAGTATGAAGACTTCTGTTAGGTTTTTCTTGTTCATAATTTTGTTTTGCTTGTTTGAGTTTGCCCAGATTCACACGCGTTTGGTATATGTGTTAATGGGGTGGCGTTATACAACGGATGTATCGCCACCCCAGTGGTTAAGACTTAAGCCTTGCATTGCCCTTGTCCCCTGTTCGAATCCCAGCGGGGAACATTTTTATTTTCTTTTTATTTATTTCTTCACGTTTTATCTTTTCTTTTTCATTTTCCAGTAGTTTCTATGAATGCATATGTGGTTGAGTTGGTTTATGCTTTCAGGTTGTCACCCCAAGGTCTTGGGTTCAAACCTTGGGGAGGCAATTTCTCTTTGTATGACTTTGTTCTTTTGATTTTTTTAATTTAATTCCAAATTTTGTTAATATTATTATTATTTTGTTTGTATATACATATATTTAATTTTATGTATTAGTCTAAAAAACAAATTATTATTATATCTGTTTTTTTAGAATATTGTATATATATGGTTTGGTTCCTTTTTATTATTTTGTTTAGAAGTTTATAATGTTTCATTAGAATTTATAGTATTTTCTTTTCGGAAATTTAAATTTTATTCATCATTTAGTATTGGGCCTTTATCCTATTTTCATCTGTTTTGGTCGATGACGAGACCTCCGTAATTCATTACCAGTCAAATTATTGATAGGTAATGTTGGATCTGAGACCACCTCTTTTCCCTCTTCGTTACTTGTCCCGACTCGATTCAAAACTTTGTCAAGCAATTTTCACAATCAAATTTCTTTGTATTGAATTAAAAAGAGGGGATTAAGTGTAGACTTTCTTCCTCTCCGAGTGTTGGGATGCCCACTGTAGTGAGGGTGGTTCTGACACTCGTTTTTCAATACGAAGACGTTTCCCATCCATTTTCAAATCTCATCTCCCTAAAATCAAATTCTTTGTATTGAATCAAAGAGAGAGGATTGGGTGTAGACCTCTTCTTCTTCGAGTGTCGGGATGCCCACTGTAGTGAGGGTGGTCTTGATATTCGTCTTTCAATACGAAGACGCGACTTTTATCCACCATCTCGCTTTCACAACTTCTTTCCCCCAATTTTCACACCTAAAACCTCGGTCCCGCACCGAGTGCATTTCAAACTTCTTTTTACGACAAAAACTTGAATGGTCGTGGAGTGGTTAGGCGTAGGCCTTCTCCTATCCCGAGTGCTGACGTTTACCGTAGGGTTCTCTGTCGCAAAGCACTTACCATTCAAAACCAAAAACATCTTTAATAAGAGAATGAAGTTCTTTTTATGTTGAACTAAAGAGAGAGGATTGGGTGTAGTCTTCTTCCTCTCCGAGTGTCAGGATACTCACTGTAGTGTGTGTGGTCATGATACTCGTCTTTCAATACGAAGACACCTCGTTCGCCACACCCTTTTATAACAAAAACTTTGAGACAACGAATTGGGTACTACCCGTAGGGGTTACTATCCGAGGACCTGTCTCGCCCCCCTAAAAAACAATCCAATCAATCAAACGTGACTTCTTGCCCCGCGTGGCGAAAACTAATCAATCTTTCAAAAAGGATATGTTACGTCCGTTCTACCGCAAACAGGTAACGCCTAAGTCTCCAACGAGCGAGCAGCAAAACACCTAACTGCTAGAATGCGCACGATAGCATCATCCATAAAAAACATCAACACACCGTAGGCCGAACTACGGCTGCTCTGATTCTTTACTTCGTTCAAGTAAAGATACGTAGGCACAAGGGCCACAATCCTTGCCGAGCACATTCACCCCATATCTGTAGTTTCCCGAACTACGTCGACTCTGAATTTCTCATATCTATTGGGAATACGTAGGCATAGGACTGCGAAGTCCTACCGAGTCTGCTCTTTCTATTTTCTTCCCCGTTCTCTCTTTCCTCCTAACTTTCCTGTTTCTGACCCTTATCTTTTACCCTGTGAAACACTTTTATAGCATAATATTTAAGCAAATAAATTCACACATCGATAAACAAAAGGTTCCCATCGAGTACGATGGACGCGAGGGATGCTAATACCTTCCCCTCGCATAACCGGCTTCCGAACCCGTTCTTGGTCGCGAGACCAGCTTATCCATTTCTTTCTTAAGGTTTTCTCGATATTTTCCTTTCCCCTCATGGGATAAATAAAGTTCGGTGGCGACTCTTCTGTCTATCTCTTTCGCCTCCCCGTCGTTGCACGATGCATTTTTCGAGTAGCGACACACCTTCATCGACGAGTAACGTTCGTATCTCCGTCTCCAAGAACGAGAATCTTCAAGAACCTTCGAGTATCTTGAAGAGGCGGTGGTTGTGTTTATTCGGTTTGATTGAGTAGTTTGTGAGAGGTATTGGAGGATTGAAGATTGTTTGACATGGACGAATATGGTGCTGAGGTGATGGAGATTGAGAGAGACGAGAGAGTTCAGAGGAGGGTTGGAGACGGCGCGATGAACAGTGACACAAGAAGAATTAGGGTTTTCTGAGAAGATGAATGGGAAGGGGACTGTGTTGGACTGGGCCGGGCCCAATTTTGTTTTTGACCGTACAAACCCCCCATTTTTGCCATACACCCTCCGTTTCTGTTTTTCTTTCTTTGCTGAACGATGGGCCAAGCCCAACGCCTGTTTGCCATCTACACCCTCCGTTTCAGTTGTACCCTCCCCCCCCCCCCCCTTTTTGTATTTTCTTTTTTTATTGTTTTCTTTTATATTCCTTCCATTAGTTTTTTTTCTTTATATAGAAAGAAAAAAGAAGTGAAAAATATATGAAGAAAAATAGAAAAAGAATATTTGGAAAAAAAAAGGGAAATACTTGAAAAATAGTAAAAAATATTACATTGTAGATTTAATATTTTTCTTTTAGGATAATTTTTCATAGAGTTTATTTTACCCTTTTAGAGATAGTTTTTTAGAAGTCCACTTGTTAGGGGACTATTTTTCATTCGATTTTTCCGTTACAGATGAATAGGATAGAGTTTTTAGGAGTTTATTTTCCGTATCCAATCATTGTAACCCTTTTTTTCAGAACATTAATAAAACGAGATTTGAGCTGTGGTCCCGAAAGTAGCCGAACTACAGCTGCTCTGATTTCTCGTACCAGACGAGAATATGTAGGCATAGGATGCGATATCCTAGCGAGCACACTAACAACTAACTTTTTGTTCTCTTGCTGCTGTACGATCGAGACTTTCCCGCTGACGACTGATTGTTATTCCTCTCTCTTGCCCGAGTGCATTTGAGACCAGACCGTAGTTCCCATAGGTTCCCGTACCTATAAAACCAGTTTAATTTCTCACTCCTGTGTGAGAACACCAGCCTAGCCGTAGTTAGCCTGAACTACGTAAGCTCTGATCTTCCATGCAGTGTGGAAGTACGTAGGCACAAGACGCGAAGTCTTGGCGAGCCAATTTCCCCGTAGTCCCGAACTACGTTGACTCTGACTTTCTCTCTTGAGAATACGTAGGCATAGAGTGTGACACTCTATCGAGTCAATTCCCTTCCGTTTAGATTTATCAGCCGTAGATAGATTGTTTTGCATCCTTTAGGCAACCCAGGCAAGCGTGGATCCCGTCGAGTACGACGGACGTGAGGGGTGCTAATACCTTCCCCTTGCGTCACCGACTCCCGAACCCAGGTTTTGGTTGTGACGACCATACCTTTCCCGTTTTTTTTGCGAGGTTTACTTCGAGCGTTTCCTTTCCCTCCGTTGGGATAAATAACGCACGGTGGCGACTCTTCTGTCAGCCGACGCCGATTTTCGCAGTAGCGACAGCTGGCGACTCTGTTGGGGACCCAACATCCCCTGGCTGCTAAGGACTGTGATAGTTCCTTATGCATGTGGGATCCAACGTCCCCTAAGAGAGTCAATCCTAGCGCTTGTTTGCTTGTCTTTTGGGTGTTTATTTTTTTTCATTGCTATTATCTGTTGCCGTTGTGCTGGGGAGGGTGATACTTTGAGTGATAGCCGGACCTGGGCTGCTTGAGTATGCATTTAGACGTAGTTGTGGAGATTAGTGGACGAACCTGTTTGCTGAGCAGACACAAGTTCCCCACGAAATCCGCGCTCAGACGAGGTTCTCTCCGAGGTGCTTCTTTCCGGTCCTGAGGATCTGAGGGGAGTCCAGACGTGAGGATTGTCGACTCTGGGGACCGATCAATTGGAAGTCAGCTAAGTGAGGCCTCTTCATGAGATGACGATGCCACTCCTTCTGGGA
The DNA here is from genome assembly GCA_963859935.3 of Lathyrus sativus. Lineage (NCBI taxonomy): Eukaryota > Viridiplantae > Streptophyta > Magnoliopsida > Fabales > Fabaceae > Lathyrus > Lathyrus sativus. Next base: position 711,216,325 of record OZ012737.1, read on the forward strand.
ATCGCATCATTCCTCATGAAAGTCTGTGACGCTGATGACCGCATAGGATGCCGTGCCTTAGGTCCATACCCGTGAGTGGGGGGTTTTTTTTTGCGCGAAACTTGACTTCCAGCCTACCAGCTATCTTGGCGTTCTCTTGTAGAGAGAACGTACTCCGTCAGTAGTACAGCGGTACTCAGAGCGTGTTGTGGGGGCTGTGACCCCGTGTTTGCTGCATTGCATTGCATTTGCATAAGCATCGTTGCATCATATTGCATAGCATTTCTCCAGCTGGCCAGAGCTCTTATCCAGCCGTTGTTTGATTTCAGAAGGTGATTATCCGGTGATTGGTCTGAGCAACCGTGGATTGTTAGAAGATGACCAAGGGGTTGAAACGGATCAAGCAGAATCAAGCAGTGCCGTCAGTTGAAAGTTGCTGATAGTCATGTCAGGAAACGACTTCCAGATTGTTGATGCCTTGTCAGGCTTTATTATGACGACCGATCCTTTGTATGATTCCACGTCTGACGAAGGCTTTCCGCAAGTGAATAACCTTACTGCAACTCAACTTGTGCAGACTTCTGTTAGAGGCCAGAATCTGCACCAACAGTTTGTCATCCCAAGTGAATGTTCTTCTTCTGATGCCGCGAATTATCAGAATGTTATCCCTGCTGGTTTGATCTCCCGAAGAGAAGTTCCGATAGTGAGGACTAATAATCCATTAGCTCTTGTGCAAGCTAAGAGGTTGCACGCATTGGAGGAACAAGTCAAAGCCCTGGAAGTTAAGAACGATGTCAGTCTCAATGCTTCAGATATGTGCTTGGTTTCTGACCTAGTGTTACCTCCTAAATTCAGAGCGCCGAAGTTTGAAAAGTATAAAGGAGATAGCTGCCCGAGGCTGCATTTGGTGATGTTCTGCAGAAAGATGACTTCGTTTATGCAAAACGACAAGTTGATGATTTACTGTTTTCAGGACAGTTTGATTGGGGCATCTCTACGTTGGTATATGCAGCTAGAGAAGGATCAGATTCGATCATGGGTGGATTTAGCCAGAGCTTTCCTGAAGCGGTATGATTATAATATGGACATAGCTCCCTTTCGCATAGAGTTACAATCTGTGTCTATGGGGATCAATGAACCTTTCAAAAAGTATGCTCGGAGATGGAGGGATTTTGCTTCCAGAGTGGAACCGCCGATCCCTGACCGAGAGTTAGCAGGCATGTTCGTAGACTCCTTACAAAGCCCGTACTTTGAGAGATTGCTTGGAGTTTCGCTAAACTTCTCTGAATTAGTGGGAGTTGGAGAACATGTTGAGAATGCTATAAAGATTGGAAAAATCCAGATTGATTCAAGCAGTCAGGCTAGTGAAACTGAGTCTCTTTACGACTATCAGAATGAAGAAGGAGTTGTGATCAATGCAGTCATGCCAGATGTTGGGTATCCCCGAGATGAATCAGTGAAATCTGTTGGATCAGTATCTTCTAGGCCTTGTTATGCTAGACAGACAACTGTGCCTGGGGCACCCTATCAGGAATCTTATGTCGCTTCTCTTGCAAATCAGCGAACCCGTGGTCGAGGTTATCAGACTCAGCGTCAGAATCAGAACAGACCTCGCAATAATTCGGAACGAAGGAATGGTCCTTCCCACCTAGTTCCTGTGCCGTACAGTCAGCTTTTGCCACAGTTGGTCCAGAGTTCTTTGGTGGAACCTAAAGCTCTCAAGCCCGTTCCATAACCTTACCCTCCTGGGTACAACCCTCACGTTCAGTGTGGTTACCATGGTGGATCTCCAGGACATTCGACGGAAGATTGTAGAGCGTTTCAGGCAAAGGTACAGCAGTTGATCGACCAGGATTGCATTTCCTTTCGAGAAGGACTTCTGTTTGTTCATACCAACCGCTCAGCTGTCTAAGCTCGTAGACTCGGAAAGTATTCCCCAGCAAAAGCCAGTGGTCCAGACAGGCAGGCGCCACCAGCATTGGCAGTCCTCAGACTTTACATCACCTGCATTTGTAGTTTCTTTTCTGTTAGTTACTACTTGTTTTTAAACATTGTATGTTTCGAATGGTGATACTAATAAAGTGACTATGCATTTTTCTGAATTAATCATGTCGCTGTCGCTCATTTACTGCATTGCACTGACACTTGCATTTTTTTCACTCCACTTTATCACTATGACTAGCAAAGATTGGAGGGAGGATGATGAAACCGAATACTCATAATCGATGATCGTATGCTTTCAGATAAGACCTTACCGATGACGTACAAGGCATTGTTTCAAATCCCCCAAACACTGGAGATATAAGGAGTTAGTCCCTTGTTAACCACTTCGAGTAAGGAAGTAGAAGTTTTTTCAGACTTTTAAACCCTCACATCTTAACCTGGGGCAGGGTAGTTGTCAGTTAGCTTGACCGAGCATTCAAGTCTTACAGAGGAGTGTTGTCTTTCGAGGACCAACTATAGTTTATGACTCTCAACCACAGTGGTTAAACCTCACCAATCAGGAGTGAGACAGTTACAATCCTTTCGGAGCAATCAGGACAACCAGTGTCACACGACTTTGTTCCAAAAGAAAGAAAAAGAAAGCCCGCTAAGTAAAAAGAAAGAAAAAGCTGGAAAGCTAATACTTAGGCAAAAAATCAGGGCATCCCGCTGGACTTCGAAGAAAAAAACGAAAAGAACTCAAAAGGAGTCAGTCCAGGCAAAAATTAGGGAATTAAAAGAACGAAAAAGAAAGGATATCAATAGAAATTTTTTTCCCAGCGAGTCACAAAGTCGTGTACACAGACACCGAAAACGAAAAGGAGTAACTGTCACTCCGAAATTCTTGTGAGTTCCTTAATTGTGGTTTTTACCATTCAACATACCTCTCGAAGAGGCGAGCGCTTGTGCCGGGTTAACTGAACTTTAGGATCGGAGATCATCACGTGGAAGGGGTGGGTACAAATTATAATTTGAGCCAAATATCCTTTGTTTCACGAACCGTGAACCCGACCACGATACAACCCTTAAAAGACCTAATTAAGGTAGGGTTTATTCTGAAAGCGCATTACGATAAGGTTGAGTAACCTGACTCCTTCTTGACTTGCTAGTCACATCCTTGTTATGTTTTTCACTGACCACGTAAGCACTACGTCTGAACTTTGGTTCATTCGTCACTCACAATCATGACATGTAAATGAGTGACAACACAAAAATTTTCAAAATCTGCATGAACACTGCATTAAGATTACCATTCGTGAACAGACGATTTTTAATTGCAGGTTAGTAGTTGGCATGAAAGAAATTCCAATAGGGAATCGTCGAGCAGGACCGAGTAATTCAGCAGTCTGAACCAGGATGGTGTATGTTGTGAAGACCAGTGAATCAGGGGCATTGACTTCCAGTGAGTTCAGAATCAATCAGTCTGAGGACAAGTCCCGAAGTTTCAGTTGATCAGGGGCAGTATGTTTAAGAAGCAGTTGATCAGAAGTGAGTCTTCTCGAGAGCCAATCAAGGGCAATTATACAGAACGTGGAGATTTGAAAGCAGATACGTCAGGTGGATAATCAGATCAGGTTAAGTCGCTAGAACGCTCATTCAGGGGCAAGTCACCGCAGAGAGTGTTGAAATCAACTGGATTGACAATTGTTTGATGGAGGTTGAATCCTTTTGTCGTATAGATACCGGGACAAGTAATCTCGAGGTCGTCTCGTAGCAAGCTGTTCAGAGCAAGTATTCCCAAGGGTTAGATTGGGGCAAGTTGAGTGCCCTGGGGCAAGTCATTCAAGCCAGTCTGTTTCTCCCCAGCCGGAGTTGAGTATCGGGGAATCGTGTCATTACTCTTATCAAAAATCTTAACATTCCGAAAAAGGCCTTGTTGTCGTTGGATCATTATCCTACAGTTTAAACCTGTTACGTGTCAGTAACCAGTCGTCTCCAAAGCCCAGCTCTCGCCTGGCAAACCGGTAACCAGTTCTCGTATGGCCCACCCTTCCGTAAGCATCAGTTCCCGTCTGGTGTAGTTTATTGTAAGCATCAGTTTCCGTCTGGTGTAGTGTATTGTAACCAGTTCTCGTCTGGTCACTGTTTCTTCGAGTGTTGTATCAGTTCTCGTCTGGTACATGTCATCGCGTAATCGACTCTCGTCCGGTAACCTATTTTCCTATCAGTTCTCGTCTGGTAGCCTACCTTTGAATGCTAGTTCTCGTTTAGTATTTTCCATATCTTCCAATGTGTACATAATCCATGTTCATCCTAAACCAGAAAAACAAAAACCTAAAGGTATCTGACACAGTAGTTCCCAATGACCCGCATGTTGTCATGTTCCCCGATACGAAGCTCGACGGATACCAGTTCTCCGATTAATGTTTGAATTCCTTGTGGATGTTGTTAAATCAGAATTGTTACTCTTCAGCAGATGAAAGTTGCGTATCATATCCGGAAGAGTTGAGATTGTATTGCTATCCCGTATCAGAGTAGGATCAGGAGTATCCCCAGCGAATTAAGATTGATATCCTTGATAGTAGGGGCATTTCCAGCAGTGTGCTGCGCGCAATCAACCCCAGTTTGGGTCAATCCCCGCAGAGCACAATTAGTTGCCATTGGTTTGAAGAGAGCATCCCCAAGCAGGGTTGTTTCTTTCTCTCTCCCCAAGCAGGGTTGCCTTTCCATTTTTCCAGCAGGACGGTTATCCCCCAGCGGATTTGGTTTCCCTTTTTCAGCATTTATTTTGCTGAGATGATTCTGTGATATCAGGTTACCTTCAGTGGAGTTGACGTTACCTTCGACATTTATTTTGCCAAGCGGTTTGAAGACCTGGCGTTCTCTGGCAGCTCGAGCCTGTATTAGCATTTGCATATATCGTCATAGCATTTATACAAACATCGCATATCCATGTCGTTTGGGCCTCGCATTTTCAAACAGAACATATAACATTTACATGTCATATAGGGCATTGCATCATTCTCAGACATACGCATTTCGAAACATGGACCAGGTTGGTTACCTATTGGCTTTCGAGTTTGTTCACCTGCAGAGTTGTGTGGTTAAGCTTCTCTTCTCCCCCAACGGAGTGATTTCTTCACATTTGGTTGTTATGTCGGGATTGAAAGAAGATTGACATATATCAGATTTCTGAAGCCGCCTCCTGTTGACAGAATGGGTGCCGAGCAGTCGATTCAGAAGTTCCCCAGGAGAATTTTCCTCAAGTTCGCCGTGAACTGTGAGATGACAGGATTTGATCCCATAAGAGAGATGGGAATCAAGTTGTTTGCTTTCCGAAGCATTATTCCAATACTTGTGGCGTCGCACAGGTGATTGACGTTGAAAAGGAGAGAAAAATGTTATCAGATAATTGACCAGTTGTTGCCGTGACAACCAAACTTCAGTTTATTGGAGGCTATTCCTCAAGCAGTTTTGCAGTATATTCCCACGGTTGGCAAATTCCAGGGTTTCATTGATATTCAACCGTCATCTACCTTTGAATGTTCGAAGGCTGAGCGCTCTTCAACCATTCAGGTCCAAGCCGCTTGAATAGGGGCAGCTGTTGCACCCTAAAATTTGACCAACCGGGTCCCGTATTTGGTTCATGTTTCGATGCATGACCGCATTTGCATCCGCATATCGCATACAGTGCATTTTTTCAGTTATATTGATTTTATCGGGATCCCAGCCCTCGTCTCGCGTCTCAGGTGTTTTTTAATCAGTTCGGATATGAAGAATTGTATTTTTTTGGGAAGTCGTGCTCTTCCCGGTGTTTTCAGCTCGCGCTGTTGTTTTTAGGGATATTTCGGTGTCCGTTGTTTTTTACCGGTTGTCCCGGTGCGCTCTCGTGGTTTTATTTGTCGTTCGGTGCTATTTTTGTTCCCTCTGGAATTATTGTGAATTTTCTGAGTTTTATTAGATATTATTAGGGTTTTAATAGATTTTTTTAATCATTTTAGAATAATATAGAATATTAATAGATTTTTTTAAATATTTTTTAATAGCTTTAAATCATTGTTAGAATTTTATAATATTTTCAATAGGTTTTAATAGAATTTTAATAGTTTTAATAGAATATAATAGATTTTTCTTTTATTAGTTTTCAATAGAATTTTAATAGATATTATAGGATTTAATAGTTTTAGATATGTTTTAATATAGGATTTAATAGTTTTATTAAATAGTATAGATTTTATTAGAGATTTAATAGAAATTTAGTAAAATTTTAAATAGAGGTGTTTAGAGTTTTTATTTTATTAGTTAATAGTTTTTAGAATTAATTAGAGTAAGTCAGATTTTAGTTAGTTAATTAGGTTTAAGGTCTTTAATTAGTTCTTAATCAGGTTTAATTCAGTTTAATTCATTTTGATTCAGTTTTGGGGCTAATTTTCGTGGGCCAGTGTGGGGTGGAGGCCCAGTTTATCCATCTCAGCCCATTTTGTCCGTTTTTGTCCTTTTTTTTCGTCCAGCCAGGTGTCAGTATATAAGCCAAGTCATGTGTATCATTGAAGAGGACCCACCACACATTTTGCCACTCCCAGAATCTGCCACATAGCTTCCCACTATCTCTCCCCCTCAACACGTGGCTTCACGCATGCACCCTCCATCGCCACGCGTCTACCACTGATTCTCACCGGAGCTCCACCGGTTGCATGGCCAGCGGCCATGCAACCACCGCCCTCAAATCCTTCCGGCAACCGTAACCAACTTACAACCACCTCCGACCACCATCCAACCTCGCCGGAAACTGAAAAAGTCCAGAAATTCATCCTCTTCTCTCATCAATTTCTTCAACCGACCATCATCAACCATCAATGAACACCATAATTTTCCAGAATTGATTGAAGCTTCATACGAGTTCTTCATCAATGAGTTGTGTTTATCAAGAGATTCAGTAGAACTCCTAAGATCTTCATCAAGATCCTCCATAAACGTTGTCCAGAAACTTCAACGGTGTTCTTAATCAAGAACATTCATCTGATCCGGGCAAGAAATCTCCGCCGGAGAACCTTTAACAAACTCCAACAATATTTTTCCAGAACTCATCAACAACTCAGCAAAACCTGCAAAGCCGTTCATCACCGGGTTCATCCTTTTTCCAGCACTTCAAGATCTTCATCGTCTCTTCAACGTAGGTCCAGAAAACACTCAAGATCTTCAACAAATTTCCAGAAATGTTAACTCAAGCTTCAACGACCTCCATCGTCTGTGCATCAATTTCCACGCGTTCTTCGTTTCTTTCCCAGAAGATCCCCAGATTCCTCAATAATCATCAAGAGATGTAAGGTTCTTGTGTTAACACCTTCATCGACGAGTAACGTTCGTATCTCCGTCTCCAAGAACGAGAATCTTCAAGAACCTTCGAGTATCTTGAAGAGGCGGTGGTTGTGTTTATTCGGTTTGATTGAGTAGTTTGTGAGAGGTATTGGAGGATTGAAGATTGTTTGACATGGACGAATATGGTGCTGAGGTGATGGAGATTGAGAGAGACGAGAGGGTTCAGAGGAGGGTTGGAGACGGCGCGATGAACAGTGACACAAGAAGAATTAGGGTTCTCTGAGAAGATGAATGGGAAGGGGACTGTGTTGGACTGGGTCGGGCCCAATTTTGTTTTTGACCGTACAAACCCCCCGTTTTTGCCATACACCCTCCGTTTCTGTTTTTCTTTCTTTGCTGAACGATGGGCCAAGCCCAACGCCTATTTGCCATCTACACCCTCCGTTTCAGTTGTACCCTCCCCCCCTTTTTGTATTTTCTTTTTTTATTGTTTTCTTTTATATTCCTTCCATTAGTTTTTTTTTCTTTATATAGAAAGAAAAAAGAAGTGAAAAATATATGAATAAAAATAGAAAAAGAATATTTGAAAAAAAAACGGAAATACTTGAAAAATAGTAAAAAATATTACATTGTAGATTTAATATTTTTCTTTTAGGATAATTTTTCATAGAGTTTATTTTACCCTTTTAGAGATAGTTTTTTAGAAGTCCACTTGTTAGGGGACTATTTTTTATTCGATTTTTCCGTTACAGATGAATAGGATAGAGTTTTTAGGAGTTTATTTTCCGTATCCAATCATTGTAACCCTTTTTTTCAGAACATTAATAAAACGAGATTTGAGTTGTGGTCCCGAAAGTAGCCGAACTACAGCTGCTCTGATTTCTCGTACCAGACGAGAATATGTAGGCATAGGATGCGATATCCTAGCGAGCACACTAACAACTAACCTTTTGTTCTCTCACTGCTGTGCGATCGAGACTTTCCCGCTGACGACTGATTGTTATTCCTCTCTCTTGCCCGAGTGTATTTGAGACCAGACCGTAGTTCCCATAGGTTCCCGTACCTTTAAAACCAGTTTAATTTCTCACTCCTGTGTGAGAACACCTAGCCTAGCCGTAGTTAGCCTGAACTATGTAAGCTCTGATCTTCCATGCAGTGTGGAAGTACGTAGGCACAAGACGCGAAGTCTTGGCGAGCCAATTTCCCCGTAGTCCCGAACTACGTTGACTCTGACTTTCTCTCTTGAGAATACGTAGGCATAGAGTGCGACACTCTATCGAGTTAATTCCCTTCCGTTTAGATTTAGCAGCCGTAGATAGATTGTTTTGCATCCTTTAGGCAACCCAAGCAAGCGTGGATCCCGTCGAGTACGACGGACGTGAGGGGTGCTAATACCTTCCCCTTGCGTAACCGACTCCCGAACCCAGGTTTTGGTTGCGACGACCATACCTTTCCCGTTTTTTTTTGCGAGGTTTACTTCGAGCGTTTCCTTTCCCTCCGTTGGGATAAATAACGCACGGTGGCGACTCTTCTGTTAGCCGGCGCCGATTTTCGCAGTAGCGACAACCGGAACACTTTGGCTAAGAGTTCCGGTTTATAAAAAATATGTACCAAAAGAGTTAGACAAAGACTTCCGGTTTGAGTTTTACGTAGAAATCTTCCAGAACACTTGTCTTAAGAGTTCCGGTATGAAGAAAAAGTGTACCGGAACACTTTTTACAAGTCTTCCGATTTATTATCTTTGTCTACCAGAACTCTTTTCCTGAGTCTTCCGGTTTGCTTTTGTAATTTATTTTATTTTATTCAGGTACAAAAATTCATTCACAAATATGCGATAAAGATCATATATGTGTAGATACGTCTGATGTTTTTTCAATTACTCAAAGATTTGGTACACGAGAAAAGGTGATAAGATGGATTAAAGAGATCGGAATTCAAAATAAAGTAACGGTTATCATCACTCGTTCAGATATTGAAACAGGCAAGAGAGGAAGAAGTAAAAAATTAATATTTGGATGTGATAAAGGTGGAAAACACAAAGATATTGATAGTGGAACCCAGAGTGCGACGAAAAAATGTGGATGTCCATTTAGGATCAGGTCAATTTCCAACGACTGATGGATCTGGATGGAAGATTGGTGTAAAATATGGAGTTCATAACCATGGTTTATCTTATAGATTAGAAGGTCACGCATTTGTTGGTAGGTTGACAGCGGATCAGAAGCAACATGTTGTTGATTTGACAAAGAGAAAGGTTCCACCTAGACATATATTGCTTTTATTGCAAGAGCAAGATCCAGACTATGTCACCCGGATCACGCAAATATACAAGCAAAAGAGAATGATAGAAAAAAATATAAGAGGTCCTTGAAGTGAGATACAACATTTGTTTAAGCTTGTTGAGGATGCAGGTGATGTTTATTGGAGTAGAAAAAGAGATGACTCTGAAGTTATTAGAAATATATTTTGAGCTCATCCAGATTCAGTTAAGTCGTCAAATATTTTTCCTATTGTGTTAGTTATGGACAACACTTACAAGACAAACAAATATAGGAAACCTATGTTTGAAATTGTTGGCATGACATCAACGAGTTAACTTTTGCTGTCGCATTTGCGTATATTGAGCGTGAGCAGACTAATACTTTTTGTTGGGTGCTAGACAAGCTTAAACAATTGTTTGTGAAGAAAGATTTGTGTCCACAAGTGATTTTGACAGATAGAGATCTTGGTTTGATGAAAGCCATTGAAATTGTGTCTCTAAGGTCGATCAATTTGCTATGTCAATTTCATATTAACAAGAATGTTGGTACAAAACGGAAACAATACGTGGCTAGTGACATGCAAAAGAAAATTGACGAATTATGGACGAATGTTGTATGGGCTAGTGATAAGGTTGAGTATGATCAAAGGTTGAACCAACTTGAGCAAGCGTGTGTTGATTGTAATGATTTTATTGATTATGTGAAGGACATATGGTTGACACCACATAGACAAAGATTTGTTGGAGCATGGATTAATCGAGTGCTACATTTGGGTAACACCACAACTAATTGGTATGTATTTATTTTTAGTATTTCTAAATTGTATATCTTTTTTGTATTTTTTAAAAATATTTTTAATATGTATTAGTTTTAGGTTTGAGTCTGCTCATTGGAAGTTAAAGCAAATGTTGGGGAACAGTATTGGTGACATGGTCAAATGTTGGAAGGCTATGAATGAAAACTTAAAGTTACAATTAGGCAAAATTAGAGCTTCTTTTCAAAAGAGTTTTTATGAAGTTGAGCACACCCACGTAAGTCCATTTTATAATAATTTACGTGGTTCAGTGTCTCGAGATGCATTGAGACGCATTACTGAAGAGTTAAAACGAGTTGATTATGTTGGAACTAACAAGAAAATATGTCGTTGCACTCTTAGAACAACCTATGGATTACCTTGTGCTTGTGAGTTGACAGGATATAGAATTGATGGTATACCGATACCAATAGATGTTGTGTATGTTCATTGGAGAAAACTAAGTATGGAAGTTAAGTTGGAAGAAGACGTAGATGATGGATCAGAGGTGGATATGAGTAGTGCAATAGATGAGTTATGGAAAAGGTTTAAGTCACTGGATGTTGTTGGGAAAAGGGCATTAAAAAGTAGGATTTTTGAACTTGCCTTCCCCACAATGACTTTTATGTGTCCACCACCTGAGAAGATAAAAACTAAAGGGGGAGTCAAGAAGAAAGGCAAAAAACCAGTAGGGCATGATGTTTATAGAGACCATTCGTATCATGAGTATGTGGATCAAGCATCTCAATCTTCACAGAGGCAATCTCAACCATCACAGACTTTGAAGAAGTTGAAATTATCACAGTCTTCACAAAAGAAATCTCAACCATCACAGGCTTCGAAGAAGTTAAAATTATCACAATCTTCACAGTCATCTAAGCAGTTCATCCTTCAGTTTCCTAATTACATCAGGTCATATATTGATGATGTAGTTAATGTTGTATCAGATGGTAATTGTGGATTTAGAGTCATTGCTTCATTGCATGGATATGGTGAAGATGGTTGGCCAATGGCTCGTCGAGACTTGGGGTTGGAAATAATACATAATGAAAGATCAAGTTTGTATGCCAATTTATTTACTGACCAGTTAGCAGTAGTGAGAGAATCTTTGATGATAGAGGAATTTGGTCCTCAACCACCATATAAATGGTTAACTCTACCAGATATGGGTTACGTGATAGTGAATCGTTATAATGTTGTACTTTTCTATTTAGGATTTGAATGTTGGACTTTCTTCCCTATGACAACTTCATTTTCACCAAATGTAGCATTTTACTGCATTAGTTTTGTAAACACAAATCATTGGGTTCAGGTACTTAGTTATTTTTAGATAATGTGATTAAACCTAATTCTTTTTCGTTATTTTTACTTAATATTTTGATTATTTTTTTATTTAGGTAAACATGAAAGAAGGGTCTCCGTTGCCACCAGTGACAGTAGATTGGAAGAAGTTTCGTACTCCAGCAGCAACATCTTGGATGTTAGGATTTGCAGGACGTCTACAACATTGGCAACAACTTACGCCTATATTACCAACGCATTATGAATTATACATTATGTTACTCATTTTTAATTTCAAAACATGAATCATGAATTATGTTATTCATTTTTAATTTCAAAACATGAGTCATGAATTATGTTATTCATTTTTAATTTCACACTACAAGTTAACACATAAACATAAACCAACTAGGTCAAATGAGTCTAAAAGTTAACACATAACCATAAATATAAGTCAACACATCTAAAAGTTAACACATAACCATAAATATAAATATAAGTCAATGTGATCAAGCAATATGTAAAGCTTCGAACAACTTAGCAAACTGTGGATCATCCTCTTCAGCACCAGCCTGTTGAAGATAACAATGAATCAATGAAGACACATGAGCCCAGCTAGGATCAGATGGTCCTGCTTCATAAACAGGAAATGGCACCTCTCTTGGTGCATCACGATGGGGCGGTACCAGACGAGGATGCAAAACACAATAATACCACTGAAGATATCCATCATTTATCTCATATGGGATGGTGGTCGGTGTTGTCGGACGAATCACATCCTGAACGCTCTGATGGTAACTAATCCAATCAACATCAATATCACCAGCCATCGTATAATCAAGAGGTGGATGTGGAACATACTGCATGTATCCAAACTGACGCATACATCTGTCAGGCAAGTATGGAACAATAGTGTCACCTCACCTCAGACACCCCCTATATAGACATAACTCATCAAATTGACGTTATAATCTATGATTCTCGAATGGGCACTATATGATATCGGCAGGTGTCAACTCGTCCAAAATAGGTCGCAAGTCATCCACCTTCAGGACACCTTGCCTATAGGACCATCTCATCGCTCGAGGGAGACCCACATTATTAGCTGGTATCCAATTCTCTCCTTTTTTTTCCAAGTGTTGGAAAATACTCATGAATCCAGCACTGTTACAAAATTAATATTGTTACTAACATTATAAATTAGATAAATAAAATTAATATACTAAATAAAATTAATTAAAACAAAATATACTAAATTAAAATAAATACATGTAGGAGAGTCGGATAACCACCGAGCTGCTTACAACTGAACATGGAAGCATCTCCGAGATATCTATAGAGGGTAACCAACTCAGCTGCTCCTCAACTATATCTTGATAACCCTTCCAAGTCTATAAATAATGATAGTTAGCGTGTCTAGACAAGCGTAAACGTCTTATCCACAAAAATAGTGGAACCCACTAACATCAACAAATAAGATCTAGTCACATAATCTCATCTAGAAGCAGCTCTATGCTCTACAAATCGATCATATAACCACTCCAACTTATAGTAGGAACTCCTGCAGTCACGGATTTATTGTTGTGCTACTCTCTGTGACACTCCTAAGTAATCAACAGCCCACTCAACAGCAAGCGCTTCACCGATATCTTGAGGGCTCCAGAAGACTCCTCTGATGGGCAAGTGAAGTAGGCAAGAGACGTCATCTAGAGTAATCGTCATCTCACCAAACGGCATGTGAAATGAAGATGTCTCTAAATGTCATCTCTCTACAAATGTAGAAACTAGATTCGTGTCTATCTTTGTCAAACTGGTTCCCTGGAGTGAAGGTAGACCATACCTAGATATTCAACCCTTCGTCTCTCTTGGTAGCTGTGGTGGAACCCTCTAAATCAACTTCAACCCATGTCCTGCTACCTTTAACTCTTTCTTCGAACCTCTCTCCTGAAAACAATTAAAAGTAAATATATTATAAAAGTCAACATTAAAAATTTGAATTTTATTCAATATTAAATAATTTTTGTTTACTTACCTCATTGAACCATATATATCTAACAATATGATGCTCGTACTTAACTAACAGAGAGGTATCGCACGGTCCTCCTGGATATCCAATAGGCTCGGTTGCTGATGTTGATGCATCAATATGCTCTTCTTCAGCCATTCTTGATGATTCGCCCCGTCCTAGTCCGCGAGAAGGGATCCTACCGTCTCTGCCTCGTGTGTGCACCATTGTCAAAATAAAAACATAAAAAAAATGAACCGGAAGATTTGAAAAAAGACTTCCGGTGAAGTTAAAAAGCGTCTTAATACCGGAAGACATACTTAAAGTCTTCCGATAAATAAACGAAAAAAAAACAAAAAACCGAAAGACTTACTTTAAGAGTTCCGATATACGTTTTCTGAACCGGAAGACTTTGGAAATGTGTTCCGGTTTACACTTTGAGTACCAGAAGACTTGTGCTAAGTGTTTCGGTTTGTAGGTGAAAAATGGTAGTTCCGGATGTCTTCAAATGCAAATGAAATGGGAAAGTAAAATTTCTAAAATTATAACTATTTATACGAGGATATTTTGGTCCAAAAATTTTCTAGTATATTGGTGTGGGTATAATTATATGGGTATGGGATAAAATTTCTGGAAAAAAAAGAATTGAAACATAAAAAAAGGTTGGGCCAAGCCCTTTTCTCAAGCCCACCCGGAAAAAAAAACAAGAGAGAGCCTTACAACAAAAAGCTTCAGCAACTTAAAATCCATCATTCTTTCTCTCTCTCTCTCTCTCTCTCTCTCTCTCTCTCTCTCTCTCTCTCTCTCTCTCTCTCTCTCACACACACACACACACACATACACATTCTCTAATTTCACTCCCTCGTTCTTTCCTCTCTCTCTCTCTCTCTCTCTCTCTCTCTCTCTCTCTCTCTCTCTCTCTCTCTCTCTCTCTCTCTCTCTCGTTTCCCCTCTCCTTGCTCATGGTCAGAAATGACCATCCCCACCACGCCATGACTCTACGCCGACAACAACTCTCTCTCTCTCTCTCATTTCACTCCATCGTTCTCTCCTCTCTCTCTAGTTTGACCTCTCCTTTCTCGTGTGAACTTGTGGCTGGAAACGGCCATCCCCATCGCGCCATGGCTCTACGCCGGCAGCGGTAGAGGAAACCACTTATCATCCTTTAGATTAACTTCCTCAAAGCTCAATCTCAATTCGACCTCAATTCGTTCACCTCGTTCGAATGATTTGTTTTGAATCTTCGCTTTGCAACAATCGAAATTACCGCAATTAAGGTTATGAAAATGGAAAGGGAGTGGAGTGAAAATTTACCTGGACGCTGAATATGTATGATTCAAATCTTCTCTTTTGATCCCGTGTGTATTACGTTGCGACTTGTTGTTGCAATTTGTGCTCCACTCTTTGTTGTTATTACACGAATGTTGTTGCTTTGAACTTTTTTCAAAATGTGCCCTGTGTTGTTGTTATTGATGTTGCAACTTGTTTGAGAATTTATGTATTATTTCAAATCGTGTTGTCTTCTCCTGCTCACTATTATGCGTGTGTATGCGATTCAATTCATTTCCAATTGTTTTTGCATGAATGAAATCAACCTGAAATTCTGGCTACCCAACGGTGGATGTTATCACGGATGTTATGACATCCACTATAACACAGACTGCTAAACTTAAACACAACTGTAAATGGAAAGTAGTAAATAACACGAGTAATTGTTTACTCAGTTCAGTGTCAACCACACCTACATTTGGGGGCTACCAAGCCAGGGAGAAAATTCACTATTAGTAGAATTAATTCAGAGTCAAACAAACCGTTTGCACTCTTCACTTAAGACCTACCCAATGACATTTCATCCTAATACTAAACCAGAGTTTCCCACTCACTCCCCCTCAATCACCTCAGTAATATCAATACACAATTACAATTGGACAATGAAGACACAAAACACACCTTGATCTTGCTTCACAACTTTGATCAAGAGACACAACACTCTTGCTTAAAAGCTTTGAGTGGCACAATGAACACAACAGTTCACTAACACTAAACCAGAGCAATTATACAACAGACAATTGCTTGGCCTACAAGGAATCCTAAGACTCCTAAACACACGTGAAGAACAAAGTTCTTCACTCACAAACCACACTCTCCAATCTCTCTCCAGAAGCTCTGCTCTATTTGGAATGATCCTTCTGTTATTTATAGCAGCAAACTTGCTTTGGGCCTTGATGGAGAAATTAGGTTTACCCAAGATAAACCTCTCTTTATGAAGATGCGCACATCCAATTCAGTCAGGGGAATTCCAGGTTATCCTTAGCAGTGTCTGTTATGTCGCCTAAGAAAACTAGGCTACCTAAAATGTTTCCTAAAGTATAGCCTGAGCTAATAACAGAAAAACTAACACTGCGCACCCTGATGTCATACGCTCGATGTCATAACATTCAATCATGACATTCAACTTCACTTACTCTTAGCTCTCCCTGCAGAATACTCTTCATGTATGTCATAACATCAGTTATGACGTTTATACACACCCCAATGTTTTTCCATAAAATACAGCCAATCAAAAGCATCTACAAACTCTCCCTTTGGCAAATTTTTGGCTAAAACACCCTGTTACCATATCAGAGTTTACAAACAGCATAAGTCATATAATTTATCATGCAGGAAAGCTAGCTAAAACACACTCACACTGTTAGCTCTCAGCTTCTTAGGAACAACCTGTTCACATACAATCATCTGTTAGTCAACACTACAGATGTCACAATGTTTTGAGTAACATTCTGAGTTACTCCCTCTCCACTGATGCATACCACATCAGCTGTACACAACCTGCAGTCAACCTACAGTCACACACAAATTATCCAGGTTTTTCTGGATGTCAAGACATTCAGGATGACATCCTTTACTACTCCCCCTGAAACAATGCACAACCACACACACATTCTGCAAACACCCTGCAGATACACACGACTAGCAGTTATCCTACTACTAGGTTCCATAAAGGAACACACACAACTAACATACATTCCTACAGTCATTAGGAACTCACACAATAGCAACAATATATCATCACCTCTAGCAGCAACAGCCACCTGAAGTCTTCAAGTCTTCCATCTGCTGTTACTCAATTAATTACTACTACCACTTCTCCCCCTTTTTAGCCATAAATTAAGATCATAAAGAAGGATTAAAATAGTTGTTAAAGAAGGATTAAAATCTAAAGCAAGTAAACACAAAAGCATCACTAGTCACACCAGCACCAGCAGCACACCCTCATCAGCCCAAGCAACCACCAGCCTGAGCCCCACAGCAGTCCATCAGCACACTAGTCTTCCTCAGCAGAACTGGAACTAGCTTCTTCAGCATCCTCATCACTAGTTTCCTCAGAATTGTCACTAGCCTTTTCAACATCTTCATCACTGGCTTCCTCAGACCTGTCATCAGCTTCTTCTGATGCATCATCCTGGTCACCATCCTCTCTTAAACCATCATCCTTTTTCTCTTCATCAGAGTCAGTGAATTCAGGATCCTCATCCTACTCAAGAGACCTGATTAAATTTTCAAGATTTTTCTTCCTTGTGTCCAACTCATTGCAAGTTTCTTTGAGCATTGCAATCACCTCAACTTTTCTTGTCTTGGCACTCCTCTTGGATATTTCAGCTGATGTCACGACAATGTCAGGAACATATGTCCCTTGAAACAACTTGTGATGAAAGGACAAAGGGCTTTCTCTCTTGGATGCTGTGTCACTCTCTTTGAGAATATTAGGATACTGATGCAGGATTATTCCACTGATGAGGGAAGGAAATCCAATGGGGCCTTTGACACTATAGCTTCCAGTATGCTTCATGGTCTGATAAAAATGTAGGTTCCATAATTAACTTTGGCTTTGATCCCCACAACATAGATAAATTTCCCCATGACAGTTGCCACAATTGACTTATGATTTGTGGGCACCCAATTGGTAGCTCCAATCTTGTGTAGCATCGCATATTTTACACTCAGCTTGCTGGCAACTAACTTTCCTTTTGATGGCCAGCTCTTAACCTGGTTGGTTGTTATCACTTGACACACCTTGTTATTAGACACAACTATATCAGGGTGAGCTCCACCTGATCTTCCCAGATATTTGTTGATGGTTGCTGGAGAAAAATTGACACATTTCCCTCTCACATAAACTTTGCCAAATTCATCAGATTTTCTATCTGCACATGCTCCTGATAGGTTGACTACAAATTCTTTGACAAGTACCTCATAGCACTGAGAGAACTGAGTGACAGTCTTCATTAAGCCATCATTATGGATAAGGGCCATGATCTCTTTACTGTCAAGGGCATTCTGAGCTAGCTCTCTCTCTCCAATGCCAGCCTCTTCTGAAATACATATTTCCATCTATTGACACATGAAGGATAATGAAAAGATATGTTGTCAATAGGAACATCAGGGACACTAGCAGCAAGTTTGCTAGTGGCGGGTTTCTTCTTTGCTGGAATGTCAGATACATCATCAGTATCATCTGAGATAGATTCAGATTCAGTGCTATATTGAGCCTTCCTCTTCTTTGGAACCACCTTGCTCCATGCTTTTGTAGACCCAACAGGGGTACTTTTTGTCACAACCTTCTTCTCAGGAGGACTCTGATCAACAGTCTTCTTCCCTTCCTATTCATGAGCCTTTTGGATATGCTAGGATTGATCTTGGCTATCAGATCATTATCTGAGTACTCATCAAAATCTACTATATCATCCTCATCATCATTTTTGTCACCTTGCATGTTAATATCCATATTATCATAACCTTGAACCTTGTTATTATTCTCTTGTGAGGTGGTTTCCAATGTTTCAACATTGTGAGTGACATCACCTTGTTCCTCCAGTTGAGGTGCAAGATCCTTTGTGTTAGGGGGAAAGGATATTCTTGGAGCATCATTTGGTTCATTCAATACCTTGGCTACCAAATTGGCATTGGTATTGTGTATTTGTCTGGCTTCTTCTTCATTAGTTTCCTCACGATGGGTAGATGTTAAACCGTGAGAAGCTTGCCCTGATACTAGTTCTTTAGGTCTTCTTGCATGGGTGGTTTGAGGTTTCTTCACCATCTGACCTTCTGGGGTTAGCATTCTCAGGGGTTCTATCTCAAGAATCTAGTTAGGGTTGCTAGACTAAGTTCTAGCACCAGAATCGCTGGTGGACATCTTCTTGGAAGGAATTGATTTTAAATGTTGAGACATTGTCGGGGACTTTGGTAGTGAGAGAAGGGGTTTTATGTGTTTGTTGGAAGAGGTATGGAAGATGAAAAGTTTATATGAGCACCAAATGAAGTAAGTGTCTTGTATGTAGGTGCTCGAGGGGTAATATTGCAAAAGAGGATGGAATTTAAACTTTTGACCAATCAATAGATGACGAGCTTTCAAAATGTAATTCCCTATTACCATTAATTGTTATAATTTATCATTAAGCTAGGTCCTCAACATGCATTGCGTATTGTCAAATTAAGTACCCTTGAGACCTCTTGTAATCATGTCATCATTATGTAGATCAACGTTCACATGAACCTTTCCAAATTGATACCTGTTATCATTGTGCATAGCTTTATTGAACTGAATAATGTCACAAAATAATGTCATAACATCCTGAGTGACATTGCTCCTTTTATGCTGATCACCTTTCATGGTCTCCATCAAATTCCAGTATAGTAAATCTAGATGACCATTCTTTGGATGTCCTTCCTTGACCCGCCTACCAGTCTCATATTTACCATAGCCAGTTCTTCCATCTAGAGGAGACTTAGGAGTTCCTCTTACTGATTCCTTAGTTATGGTCTTCTTCATCCTTTGAAGATGTCTACCTTTCTCCAACCATATTTGATCCTTCTTTTCTTCATTGATAAAGACAGTTAGGTTACTTATGGGCTCCCATAAGTAACAGTTATTCTTGGCTCTAGACCCTCTCATGACTTCCACACCTTCTTCATTGGTGACAACACATGTACCCCTAGTAAATTTGACATTTAGCCCTTGATCACAGAGCTGACTTATACTTATAAGATTCACAGTCATTCCTTTAACCAACATGACATTCTCCAGTTTTGGAACACCAGGACAATCTAGTTTTCTAGCACCTATGACTTCTCCTATAGCTCCATCACCAAAGGTTACATGGCTTGAGGTATGAGGTTTGAGGTTCATCAAAAGATTCTCCATTCCAGTCATGTGTCTAGAACAACCACTGTCAAAATACCAGTCTTCTTGGGTTAGCATCCTAAAAGATGTATGAGCTACTAGAGTAATCTCCTTGGCAACCCATTGTTGTTTCTTGACCTGAGCATCCCTTTTTGGTCTAACTTGATGCTGTTTCTTGGCATGAATACCCTGTTTGGATTTTCCTTGATAAGGGTGACTAGGAAATCCATGCAGCCTGAAGCACAGGGTTTAATGTGTCCAAGTCTTCCACAGTAGTAGCACTTATACCCTTGGAATTTATTCTTGGTCAGGTTTCTACTTCTGGTCCCCTGATGTTGTGACATTGGTTGTGACATCAGGTTTGACCTCTGATTTTCAATCTTTGGCTTCTTGGACCCTAAGATGGGTTTCTGTTCACCAACAAATCCCAGACCAGACATGTTACCTGCTGTCTGACCACTTGTAGAATTTTTCTAGGGTGTCAGTCCCAGGGTTCAGCATCCTTATGGATTTTGACATTTGCTCCAGTTTGGATTTCAACAAGCTGACTTTACTTTTGAGAGACTCTATTGTTGCAAGATGCTCCATCTTCTCAGCCTCTAACTCCCTTATGAGTTTCTTCTGTTGCTCTCCTTGTTGATATAAGTCTCCACTTCTGATGCAAAGCTTCTTATATGAAGCTTCAAGTTCCTCAACAGTCAGCTGATCTTCACTTGAGTCATCATCAGATAAGCAAACACTGGTCAGAACATTGACATGTTTGGAAGACTCTTCTTCTGATCCACTTTCTGAGTCATCATCAGACCAGGTGATATTTAGACTTTTCTTCTGTTTCTTTAGATAGGTGGGACATTCAGTTCTAATATGTCCATACCCTTCACACTCATGGCATTAGACCCCTCTTCCCTGGTAAGGTTTCTCTTCAGAGTTACCCCTTATGTTGATGTCAGAGGAGCTATTCTTGACATAAGGCTTAGACTTATGGTCTATTCTTTTGATCAGTTTGTTAAATTGTTTTCCAAGCAAGGCAATTACTTCTAACAAATTATCCTCATTGTCTTCCTCTGAGTCATCTGCAGTGTTTGAAGCAAGAGCTATGCTTTTGTTCTTTTTCTCCATAGCTTGATCACTCATTCCCATCTCAAAGGTTTGGAGAGAATCAATGAGTTCATCCACCTTCATATTGCATATAACTTGAGCTTCTTCAATGGCAGTGACTTTCATGGCAAACCTTTTAGGCAAAGATCTGAGAATCATCCTCACAAGCTTCTCTTCAGACATCTTTTCTCCCAAAGCTCCTGAGGTATTGGCAATTTCAAGGATATTCATGTAGAATTCATGAATAGTCTCCTCCTCCTTCATTCTCAGATTTTCAAACTTGGTGGTTAGCATTTGTAATCTTGACATCTTGACTTTATAAGTTTCTTCATGGGTTGTTTTAAGTGTATCCCAAACCTCTTTGGCCAGTTCACAATGATGAACCAGTCTGAAAATGTTCTTGTCTATACCATTAAATAAGGCATTCAGAGCCTTAGAATTTCCAAGAGCCAAGGCTTCTTGTTCTTTGGTCCATTCTTCTTCAGGTATAAGCACAAATACTCCATCTTTATCAGTCTTCACTGAATGTTCCCATCCTGAGTTTGCAGCTCTCCATGCCTTGTTGTCTAAAGACTTTAAGAAGGCTATCATCCTAGGTTTATAGTAGTCATAATTTGATCCATCCAGAATTAGTGGTCTATTTGTGAATCCTATATCCTTGTCCATAGTACCAAAATTTATCTTCCCTAGATCTCACCCAGAAATAACAGGCAGGGTGCCTGCTCTGATGCCAATTGAAATTCTGGCTACCCAACGGTGGATGTTATGACATCCATTATAACACAAACTGCTAAACTCAAACACAATTGTAAATGGAAAGCAGTAAATAACACGAGTAATTGTTCACCCAGTTCAGTGTCAACCACACCTACATCTGGGGGCTACCAAGCCAGGGAGAAAATTCACTATTAGTAGAATTAATTCAGAGTCAAACAACCCGTTTGCACTCTTTACTTAAGACCTACCCAATGACACTTCAGCCTAATACTAGACCAGAGTTTCCCACTCACTCCCCCTCAATCACCTCAGTGATATCAATACACAATTACAATTACAATTGGACAATGAAGACACACTTCAAACACACCTTGATCTTGCTTCACAACTTTGATCAAGAGACACAACACTCTTGCTTAAAATCTTTGAGTGGCACAATAAACACAACAGTTCACTAACACTAAACCAGAGCAATCATACAACAGACAATTGATTGGCCTACAAGGAATCCTAAGACTCCTAAACACACGTGAAGAACAAAGTTCTTCACTCACAAACCACACTCTCCAATCTCTCTCCAGAAGCTCTGCTCTATTTGGAATGATCCTTCTGTTATTTTTAGCAGCAGACTTGCTTTGGGCCTTGATGGAGAAATTAGGTTTACCCAAGATAAACCTCTCTTCATGAAGCTGCGCACATCCAATTCAGTCAGGGGCATTCCAGGTTATCCTTAGCAGTGCCTGTTATGTCGCCTAAGAAAACTAGGCTACCTAAAATGTTTCCTGAAGTATAGCCTGAACTAATAACAGAAAAACTAACACTGCGCACCCTGATGTCATACGCTCGATGTCATAACATTCAGTCATGACATTCAACTTCACTTACTCTTAGCTCTCCCTGCAGAATACTCTTCATGTATGCCATAACATCAGTTATGACATTCATACATACCCCAATGTTTTGCCATAAAATGCAACCAATCAAAAGCATTTACACAACCTGTTTTATAGGTTGTGTAACATTAATTCCATGATTGAATGTGAGATAACATTATTTATTTTGAACTTGAATGCACCAGATTTCTGTCAATTTATGTTTTGGAAAGAAAATTCTAGTTGTCACGAGCTTGATTCCTTGCTTTATTTCATGATTTCTTGTGATGAATACATGATTGTGTGATAATTTTATTTTTGTTTCAATTCGATCACGTTTGATCCCGTGTGATTGCCATAACTATGTATTGAATTTCTACTGAAATGAGTTTCCATTTCCTCTGTTTATGTACGTAATTTTCCTTGATGATTCAAAAACTTTCTAAAAATTTTCCTTTTTTAAATTTGGCGATCTCCATTAGCAGGATTCACAGCCATTGCAAGAACCTCCAAAAATTTCAATTCTCACTCTTCTAATTTTTTAGGTGTAACAATTTTATCTTTTGTACTTTGCACACTAAAAAAATTTCGTGAATCTTGTATCATCTCTTGTACACTTTGAATTTTTAAATTAATGTGAACTTTCATCTTGAACTTTGTATGCTTTGATGGAAATTGAACTTTTTGGAACTTTTTGTAGTGAGATTAATTTGAGCTTGTCTTATAAAGAACATCTGAACTTTGTAAAGAACTATTGAATCTTGAAATCATCTTGTACACCTTGCATTTTGTAACCTTGAATCTTTGGAATAAAATTTTATAAAACTTATTCTTCTTTGATCTTAATCACATGAAAATATTAGTATGCAAAATCTCCTTGAATTAAGATTGAATTTGTAACTTGAATACTTGAATGGTGAACTTGAAGTATGAAATTTGAAATCATAAAATGAACATGGGTGATATGGACTTGAAGTTTGAAATTTGGATATGGATTTGAAATTGACACTTTTAACTTGAAATCTATAACTTTGACATAAAGAAAAGAAATAGAATTTTGGATTTTTGAATTGGATATTTAATATGGATTTGGATATTTGGATTGTAAGAAAATGGTTATGAATTGGAAAAAGGTTTGTAAACATGGATGAATTTAGAATCTGGATCATGAAGTTAAAGATATATATTGAGATTAAATGGATAAAAATGGATATGAACTACTAGGTAAGTGGATTTGGATAATGGATAAGAAAAAATTAGTTTATGGATAGTTGGATATTTGGAGTGATGATGAATTGGTTTATGGGTAATTGGATGACAAGAAAATGGTTAAGGAGAATGGATAACGAAGAACGGAAAATAGATATTAAAATGGATTTTGAACTTGGACGTTAATTTGATATGGTAAGTGGTGATGAACTTCAAACAACCATGCAAGGGAAAACCTAATTCTCCTTGAGATGCACAATGAGGCTTTTTGAGAAATTCTGAAGGAACTGACCTTGATACTTTATGAACCTTGATAAGAAGATGCTCATGATGATGATAGTTCAAACCATGCCTCAACTTGAGGATAATTACCAATTAAATCACATTTGAATGGGGGAAACCCCAAATCACTAGAAAACCTTTAATTTCATGCCTTAGGAACTTATGAAATGAATGATAAAAAATTGTATGACCTAATATATATATATATATATATATATATATATATATATATATATATATATATATATATATATATATATATATATATATATATATATATATATATATATATATATATATATATATATATATATATATATATATATATATATATATATATATATATATATATATATATATATATATATATATATATATATATATATATATATATATATATATATATATATATATATATATATATATATATATATATATATATATATATATATATATATATATATATATATATATATATATATATATATATATATATATATATATATATATATATATATATATATATATATATATATATATATATATATATATATATATATATATGAAGCACAACTCAATTTGGGTTAGATAGAGTTAGGCAAACTTTGGAATGCAACAAACACTTGAAATATGTTTAGTAAGGTGTCAAAATTTGATGTTGAAATATTAGTGTTATAGCATATATTTTCCACTAGTAAATCTTTAAACATAAGAACATCTTGAGAAATTATACCATCCCTTTCAAAAGATTAATTATAAATATGTTAATTATTTATTTATCAACACAACCTTAATTATTTTTTATCTTATTTTCTATAATTTAATAAATATTATGATGCAAACATAAAACAAACTATGTTTTTTTTAAGGATAAACTTGTAAAAACAACATCACATATTAATAAATTGATTACTACTTCATATTAGGCATGACAACATAATCTACAAGTGCCTAAATCTATCTCGACTTTGATGAGAAATCCTTTTTTTAAACAAATGTAGAGACATATTTTCTTTGATATTCAAAATTTAGGTCAAAGATGGGTGGTGTTGCGAGGACACAAATTCAAACTTTGATGGGAAATAAATGCAAGGTTTCAGGAGGTGGCGTAATGGGAGGGACTGAAGAGAGGAAATCTGCCCACGTCTCGTTGCTAACCCTAGTTATAGTAGCCCTAGGAACATGAACTTTCCAATTAAAATGTTAGTTCGATTAAACCCTCATAAGTTGACTTGGCGGGGAAGACTTGAAATCTAAGAGCGCGTTTTTATTAAGATCTCAAGTTCGTATCTCTCTTGATAATGAACATTGAGATTAATCCCCAGGATTAGTCGTTCCTTGGATCTAATACCAAGTTTTCAAATGAAAAAAATCAGTTTGATTGAGTTGTTACAATATATGTTAAACTCGAGATGTCTTATGTAACCATGGACTGATCTTATTATGTGACCCTATTCTTTTCTTCCTTTTTTTGTCATGTAATAAATTCCCCATTATGCATTAGCTGTTACAAAAAAATACATGACTACTCCCATGGCGAGGAATTTAGTTATGAATGGAGCTATCGTGCCACTAATTGAAAGTTTCTAATTGTTTACAACAATCAATTGTTGGTCATTATTTTCTATTGTGCTATTTCCATTTAAGTTTCTCGTAAATGTGGACTTAATTATAATATTTTCCAAATCGTTGTTGGAATGAATAGGAAAATATGCATTAATGTTTTACAACTTTTTACTCCATTGTTGACTAGGTCGTTATAGCTATCTCCTAGACCTGTGTAGGTCCCACCCTTGTCTGAGTTAGCTTCTCTGCCATTTGTTTTATGAGCTTCTTGCTTCTACGTCGCACAGACCTCTATCTGAAGATTGAAGTAAGCCTCACACCATTGTTATCAGTTTCAAACAGCACATGATACAACTTTTTTGATTGCCTATGTCTGTCACATCTAAAGCATAAAGTGTTAAGTCTTTCATACTTAATCTTGCAAAAATGCAAATCACCACCTTACCGATAAACCTTATGTCGGGTCTTCAATGGCTCCCTCATTTTTACGTAAAATTTGATGCGCAAGCTCGCCATATATCAGTATTATTGTTAGAATCATACTTTACAAATTAACAAGACAAAAGTACTATCTAACAACATTTATCATAAATTCAATTAATCGATCATCTTCTTAAAATTTAAAAAGAATGCAAATTTAAATATCATCTTGATAAAATGCGTTCAGAACGCTATTATCAAAAATCAAAAATCATTATTCTTATGATATTGAGCAAAATAAAAATAACACAACTCAAACTCAAATAATCCATTTGATCATTCAAGATACTAAACAACAATAAGCCAAAATTCTTACAAAACTCAAAATCAATATTAGAGAAAATAAAAACAAATTAGGAGCCGAAGTAAAAGTATTACATTTTGCGGAACCGGTGAGACCGGGCACAGTGAAAGAGTATATAAACTGTTACAAGTCATTTGCCGTGTTCCTCTCCTTTTCACATAACCACAATTCCGATCCAATACAATCACGGAGGCGAAACCATCCTCACTTCTCTCTGCATCGATAATCTCAATCGATAACGTGTCCTTGTTAGAATCTTATCTTAATTTTGTGAATTGTTTAGATGCTGTAAAATTTATGAAATTTTTTAACCTAAGTTTTGAAACTATTTCAGGTGATGATGATGATGTTGTTGTTACAATTTCTAATTTCACTTGTAAGATCATTTCTCATTCTCTCCTTGATTGTAATTTACTAAATTCTGGTTAAGTATTGTATATCGTAATCTTAATTCTGAACTATTATGAGAAAGTTAGGACTTAATAATGAATCACTAATAATTTTGTAATAAAATTGAATTTTAGGGATCTCAATTCTATAATATTGGTTTTCTTTGATCAACCAGTACTAATGTGATTTGATATTTCATAAATATTGTTAGTTTCATGCAAGCCCAATTTTAGGGCTAAATTGGCGATTATGGTTGATTGGTGATTTTTGTGTGTGTTTTGAGTACTAGCTGTTATCTTGTTCATTGTTATATTATTGTGAGTAAACATGCAAATTTATAGTTGAATTTGTAATCATTTGTCAAAATAGTCTTGAGTTTTTGAGAATTGGCAAATACATCAATGAAATAGTAAAAAGTCGTTTAAAATAATCGCTATTTAAGTTGGTGGTTCGGGATGAAATTGAATGGAGTGGTAAATAATGTGATTCTATTGTTTGAATTTGCAAATAATGAATAGAGCGGAATGGAACATGACCGAATCTATTCCATTTGGTCCTTCAATTTTCTATATTTTGTCCAATTATAAAAAATAGACAAATAATGGAATGGAGTCTATGTCCATTCCACTCCACTCCATTCCATTCCATCATGTTCCATTTCGTTCCACTCCGTTCTATTCCATTGATCCAAACTTAATTTTCCGGTCATTGATCCTTGCACAATTGCAACTACTAATATATTTGTCTCCAAGTTGATGTGTATAAGCAAAATTCATGGACAATAGACAAATTTATCCCTAGTGAAGTGACATTTATTTGAGATAAATTAATGTGACATTATTTAGATCAATTAATGTGACATTATTTAGATCAATTAATGTGACATGTCCACTTAACTTAACGCGACAAGTCATGTCGCCAAGTCATAGCCTCTAAGGAAAAAGTTAACCTTGACACTATTTTGAGTGACATTTTACAATTTCAGGGATGCATTAACTAATTCAAAAAATAAGAAATTAATTTGATAGATGATTACAATTGAGGACTTATTAACCTATTTAAGTCACTATTTAGTGTTACATGAATTGCAGGAGAGTTTCTTAGTAGTAATCAGTTCTTTGTTAGCTGCTGATGTTATCTTTATGCTCTTCTGGTGTCTAACTTTGGTTGGATCACTGTCGTGGCACAAGAGAAAGTTTAAAATGTAAAATTTTCCATTCAAATATGTAAGCACATCCCAAAGTACTTGTGTATATAATAAATTTCAGCATCTCAATACTTATTATTGGAACAGGTCTATTGAGGATCTAACTAAGGAAGATTTTTCGCCAGATGAATCAACAAACAACAAGAGAAAATGTTCTAGATTAGAATTTCATAGTCATTCAGTTTGTGGGAATACAACTGAATGTTGTCCTTGTTGGTTATGAATTTATGAATGGAATCTTGTTATTCGAGGGATTGGAATCTAGATAGAGCATGGCAGAAGTTGTTTGAGTTGGATGACCTAATCTCACTAATCAGATCCAACCAACTGGCTGGCAGAAAGTATAATGGGAAACTCATCTGCAAAAATATTTACACTAAATCATTATAATTTATACTCTTATGTTTAGCACTTGATATTGGTTTCACTCAAAACTTATATTTTTCTATAATCTACTTGAAATAACAGTTGGCTGGATGAAGGAGCAGAGGTAGCACAAGTCACATCTTTTAAAGGGTGTATTGACGACATAAAGGTTTCAGGTACTATGCTAAGTTGCTTTCTACGAAGTGAAATTTCCAACGCGAATTGCAATTTAGGAAATTTGACTCGGCCACAAACCTTTTGGAAATTTAAGAGAAGCCTGTGGACATTTAGGAGGTTTGCAGGCCTTCAAAAGTTTGTAGTCTAGGGAGTTTTTCCTATTTTCTTCTATTAAATCCTAAATATCTTTTGGTTTAATTTTCAAATAACTTTTTCATTAACTTCTACAACTTATTCTATCATTAATATATTTAAAAGCACTTTTCATTAGTTTTTTAACTTTCATTATCTTTAGGATCTATATTTCTCACTCATTGAATTACATCTTCTGAAATAGATTGAGCCATAGATACCAATGTGAAGATTATTGGATTACTAATTAAAAGCAATGTATATGTTCTTCAATGAGATGTGTATTTTTTTTTCCATCAATCTCTTTTTTTCTACTCATACCTTTCTCACTATTTTTTCTAAGTATATTTTTGGTAAATTTTATTTACTTAGATCTATCCAATCTATGTGCTATTGTCCTTAATGCTTTTATGATGTCGATATAATTGTAATTAATTTGAAGATTTTTTTGAACGAGATAGTTTGAAAGTATTGACTATTTGTCATCTTCCAAGGGTTGCTTTGGAATTCTACCATAAGGTAATATCTAAATGTCTTTTTTCCATTTTCTTTTTAAAAAAAAATATTTGATTTATGCAATTTTAATGTTATTATCTTAAATATTTTTCATTATGTCAATACTAATTTATTGGGCACATTTTTCTCAACAAAAAAATTATGGATTACATCTAAAATATGCGGAGTTGTAGAAACTAATATGTAGATATCAAAACAAATGTTAAGGTTTTTCAATGAGGTATGTATTTCTTTCACTAATCTTATTTTCTACACCGTAATTAATATATTTAGAATAACAATCACATTATTAACTATTAGAAATTATAGAAATTTTTTAGAGTGGAAATTAATTTTAAATAGTCATATTTAGGGCGGTAAAGTCTAGAATGAGGGCTCACTTAAATCCCTCACCGGTGAAACCTTAAATAATTAACGTCATATTTAATCAATGGTTGTGATTTATTAAATTTAAAAAAGAGAATACATATGCATTTTTACACCTATTGGTATTTCTATCTCTTACCCATTTAAGATTAAGTTTTTTTCCTTGCAGAGATACCCCTATTTTAACCTAGTTTTAATATAACAGAAAATTGGCCGCACCCCACAAGTTGTTCATACCCCTGTTCAACCAAACATCACATCCTCCTAAATTTTGAAGTTCCCCTTTTCAAATTCAACTTTTCTCTTGTATCACTTAACTCCCAACCATCTGAATTTTCTGCTTTTGTTGTTGCAATGTCGAAAAGAGAAATATAAGTCTCTGCAAAAATCTGAATTATCCAGACCTGCAAACAGTGCTATTTTATTTTTGCATTAAAAACCTTAACCTTCAATGCTTCAATGTTTCATTGTCTGGTCAAGAATAAAAAGTTATACTGTACTTATTTTATAAACCTCAATAAATTGTTCAATTGTTATGTTACTGCCATAACAGTTAAGTAAAATATTAAATGCTTGCATGATTCTTTATCCAACCATTTTAATACATCTGTTAGAGAACCCTATGCACAAATATTTGGAACAAATTTTTACTACAGATTGTCATATAATTTTTAAAAGACAAAGGAAAATGGCTGAATGGTGTTCATGGTGTAACTGTAATATTTTAACTCAGAACAAGGTAACATGAGAGAGAAATAAGGGTAAGATTGTAAGTGAAAAGATGTATGTGTTCTCTTTTTATTATCAATAAATCTCGACCATCTATTAGTATCTAAGGTAGTTATTTATGGTCTCACCGGTGAAGGGCTTATTTGAGCCCTCACCCTAGACACCACCATTTAGGGCTGTCTAAATTTTGTTTAGAACCAAACCAAACCATGAACTGAACCAAACCACTTTAAAAAAACTGAACTAGTTATATTATTTGTGAACCAAACTGTGTTTTAACACTGCATCTCACTAACAAACTTTCAACGTCTCCGGTTCGGTGAACTATTACTAACAGTGAATCTATCCACTTCTGCAACTCACAACAGAAATAGAATATAGTGCACCGAACCACTGAATCAGTTTGGTTTAGTTAAGGTGAAATGAATGCAGTTCGGTTCGGTTTTCTCATACTGAATTTGTGGTTCAGTTTGGTTTTGTTCATTTTTCTCTTCAAACCAAACCATGAACAGGCCTAGTCATATTACTACAATTTAAAACATTTCTATCACAAAATTGAAATATTTTACCTGTAAAAGTATTTTAAATAAATATTTTAATCAAACCCAGCACAGGTAAAACATCTAGTAATAAATAGTGATATACAAGTTAAAAAACTACAATCTCAATGGACATATTACTCTGGCATAAACAACGTGAAACCAGTAACCAACCTAGTTTATAAATTTTCTACATTTGGGGGTTCTGCAACGACAGGGAACCTTGAGTTCTTCCCGCTCATTATCGAACAAGTAGTCATATCTGTGGAAACATTGAATTGGAAAAGATAAAGTCAGAAAAAAAACTTCATTTTTGAACCAGAAAAATGCCTGCAGTATTATGTTGCATGACAGAGCCCAATGTGCAAGGTTGTTTGCATGCATAACACATAAAAAAACCGTACGTTAGTTCTTCACCAGCAGAAATATTGGTTTTGGCAATAAGAACAATCACGCTCTCCTGATCACTCAAACTCAGAATCCTTGCAAAGCAGTTTGGCATGCACTGCAACAGTCACATTGATTCATTATTTTTTATCAGGAACATAATTTGTAATGTAAAACTAACAGTTGTGCCATTCTTTTTTCTGTCGTTTATCTGCATTGTAGAGGAAAGGAAGTACTAAAAAACAAGATAGGTGCAAACAACTTACAGAATGGTTTATAACGCGTGCAATGTTTCCCTTATTTGTTGCATCTATTACCACTTCTTTCTTAATTACCGCGAACAGCTGCATAATATATTTCATTTGGTATTAAGATCGTAAGTAAAATGAATCCAAATGAAACATGATACAGTTTTGTATGACCCTATAAAATATATACTACCTGATTTATTTTGGCTTTGGAAAACAAACATCAGTTTTGAAACTTAGGATTTATATTGATTAAGAAATCATTCTTTTTTTTAGAAGCAAATAGATTCCAATTAACAGAAAACATGGAATCCATACAAACAGTTTGATAAACATGGTAAGGGATACTTCCCACCCATGTTTAGACCCCAGATCTCTAGCTAGACCAACAAGCTTATGAGCATTCTAATACTAAACACGGATGCACTTTCCAACTGAGACAAGGACATTCAGATCAATATAGCTGCAAGTTGTAAGGATCTATTTATGCAATTAACAACCTCTTCAGCATCAGATTCAATAATTACTCTGTTGAAGTCCGGGGCACCACCTTGTACCCAACGCCTCAGCTAGAACAGGGGACAACACTGTATTTTCAAAATTACATTTCCAAACTGCCCAACCCGAACAAGTGTTTTCAAAACAGCTTGCTTTTACATTTATCTTTGCTGATCCATGGCTTGGAGGGACTTAATTACCTTGAGATTGGGTGAGGGGGGATTGGCCACAAGAGCTCTGCTCTATGAGGTTAAAAACGAACCTGTTAAAAACATTATGATTCCTGGTTTTCCAACAAGAACATTATGATTCCTGGTTTTCCAACAAGGCATAGGCTGAACATTTGATTTGCTAGCTAATCTGATCAGATTAGCCACTGAAGCAGCCAAGAGTTGAGGTTCACACTATGAAGAGTTGAGGTTCATACTATGAAGAATATGGATATCCAATTGAGAACAGAAGTACACCATCTTAATTACAGGACAAAACATTTGATTTGCTAGCTAATCTGATCAGATTAGCCACTGAAGCAGCCAAGAGTTGAGGTTCATACTATGAAGAATATGGATAACCAATTGAGAACAGAAGTACACCATCTTAATTACAGGACAGTCCATGGTCTTGGCTTTCCTCAGCAATTCTAGTTTAACCAAGGTTGCAATTTGTTGGAAGGTCTTTGCTACTTTCACTTGAATGAACCTAACTCAACTCTACAAAATTGGTTGGTAGAGCGGGGATTACCCCTATTTATAAACACATATTCATGTCATATATTGTCCGATGTGGTACTCTTAACACACTTTCTCACGCCCAGGACTCAACATCTGGAGCGTGGAAATAAATGGTGGGTGACCCGATAGCAGAAACCATAGAAAACGGTCCATCGGATCTTAAGCAAGGCTTTTGATACCATGTTAAGAAATGTGGTTGGGTCTAACTCAACCCTACAAAACCGGTTGGTAGAGTGAGGATTGTCCTCACTTATAAACACATGTTCATGTTATATATTGTCTGATATGGAATTTTTAACAATATACATGAGATATAAAATAGGAATGTATTTGTACAATAATCCCAAAGGACACTAACAATTTTCTTGTCATGTGTGAAGGCTATTCAAGGACTTCAAAGAGATTGGGTAAAGATATCGACTAGGTTGCCAATGGCGCGTGCTATAACGGTGTATCGTGGTGGCACGTGATATAAAATAAGAATGTATTTGTACCATATTTTCTCGTCACATATGAAGGTTATTTGAGGACTTCGTGGTAATTTGATTAAGATATCGATTATGTTGTGAATAACGTGCTATAACGGTGTATCGTGGTGGCACGTGATATAAAATAAGAATGTATTTGTATCATATTTTCTCGTCACATATGAAAGTTATTTGAGGACTTCGTGGTAATTTGATTAAGATATCGATTATGTTGTGAATAACATGCTATAATGGTGTAGCAGGGTGGCACATGTGATATAAAATAGGAATATATTTGTGCCATATTTTCTTGTCACATATGAAGACTATTTGAGGATTTCGTAGAGATTGGGTAAAGATATCAACTAGGTCGTCAATAATGTCTTATACCAATGTAGCAAGATGGCATGGCACCCTACCACTACTATATTAGTCTACAAAGCAATATAGACAATAACAGTCACAATGCCCACTAATAATGATGTCAATGCAATAGCAATTTGTTGGCCACTATTCTTATTTTAGGGTGCAAATTTGAAAACCCAAATATTTTTTAAAGGTATATTGGTATTTCCAATTATTTTTTGACATAATATTTAACCCCACTTGTTTGCTTCTTTATTATTCTTCGTTGTTCACCATCCCTTTCATTTATTTCTTTATCGTCTCGTCCACCACCTTTCTCATTTGTTTCTTTGGCGTTCGACATCCTTTTCATATGTTACTCATTCACAATCGTCGTCCCTTTCTTTCTTCATATTTTCCATTGTTTTACTCTGCCTTCTCCTGTATTCTGTTTGCATTGCTTTATCTCTATTTTAATAACAACCATAATATTATTGTATTCTGTTTGCATTGCTTTATCTCTATTTTAATAACAACTATGGTATTTGTTGAAATACAAGAGACTAAGAGACATGAATAAACCGTGTGTTTTGAAAAGCACTACGGAGACATTATTATATATAAATAGATTACACCTAATTACATAATATAGTCGATGTGGGACTATTCTATATACAAATATTCTTAACACTTTATATATATATTTACAAATATCAACACTCCCCCTCAAGCTTGAGCATATAAGTCAAATGCACCAAGCTTGTTACATATATAGTTAGTTCTGGGGCTTCGTAGGAATTTTGTAAACACATCTGCCAATTGATCATTAGAGTTGACAAAGCTTGTGACGATGTCGCCTGACTCGATCTTCTCTCTAACAAAGTGACAGTCTATCTCAATATGTTTGGTCCTCTCATGAAAGACTGAATTTGAAGCAATGTGCAATGCAGCTTGATTATCACAAATAAGTGTCATTGGTCTTGCTTCTTCAATTTTAAGTTCCTTGAGCAACTGTTTTAACCAAATAAGTTCACATGTTGCCATTGCCATCGCCCTATACTCTGCCTCGGCGCTTGATCTTGCAACTACATTTTGTTTCTTACTTTTCCAGGATATAAGGTTTCCTCCAACAAGTACACAATACCCAGAGGTGGATCGTCTATCAATGGGTGACCCTGCCCAATCAGCATCAGAGTATCCAATTATCTGGGTATGTCTTTTATCCTCATACACAAGACCTTTTCCTAGAGCACATTTGATGTATCTCAAAATCCGGATAACAGCATCCATATGTTCCTGACAAGGGGAATTTAAAAACTGGCTTACCACACTGACTGCAAAAGAAATGTCCGGACGAGTGACTGTGAGATAATTCAACTTTCCAACCAATCTCCTATACCTTCCTGAGTCAGATAGAGGCTCCCCCTGATTGAGTAGTAATTTAACACTTGGATCCATAGGAGTATCGACTGGTTTATCATTTAACAAACCTGTTTCTTCCAAAATATCCATAGCATATTTCCGCTGAGAAATCACCAAACCATCTTTAGATTGGGCTACTTCAATACCCAAGAAATAACGGAGTTTACCAAGATCTTTTGTCTGAAATTGTTTCGAGAGATGTTATTTCAACTGGAGTATTCCCTGCTGATCACTACCAGTTATGACAATGTCATCTACATACACAATAAGATAAATACACCCTTGGGGTGAGTGACGATAAAAAACAGAATGGTCAGCTTCACTACGGATCATACCAAACTGTTGTACTACAGTGCTGAATCTGCCAAACCAAGCTCTCGGAGATTGCTTAAGACCATAAAGAGACCTGTGTAGCCTACAAACCATATTCGATGACTCCCCCTGAGCAACAAACCCAAGTGGTTGCTCCATATATACTTCCTCTTCAAGATCGCCATGTAAGAATGCATTTTTGATGTCAAGTTGATGAAGAGACCAATGTCGAATGGCTGCAATGGCTAGAAGAAGTCTAACAGATGCCATCTTGGCTACAGGTGAAAAGGTATCACCATAATCCAACCCAAAAATTTGAGTGTATCCTTTGGCTACTAAGCAAGCTTTAAATCGATCAATCTTGCCATCTGGACCAACCTTTACTGTATAAAGCCAACGACAACCTACTAAAGATTTTCCATGGGGTAAAGGAACCAGTTCCCAGGTACCACTGCTTTGAAGAGCACACATTTCATCAATCATTGCTTGCCTCCACTCAGGGTGAGATAATGCTTCACCTGGAGTTTTAGGAATAGAAACAGAAGACAAACAAGTATAC
This sequence comes from Lathyrus sativus, assembly GCA_963859935.3. NCBI lineage: Eukaryota > Viridiplantae > Streptophyta > Magnoliopsida > Fabales > Fabaceae > Lathyrus > Lathyrus sativus. The sequence continues at coordinate 711,251,986 of OZ012737.1, forward strand.
TGCAAAGGGGAAAGACGATGATAACATAAATCAATATAATGTGGAGAAGGATTTCGTGTTTGACGTATACCTTTTCGAAGGGCAATCGGAAGATCAGACTCAGGTTGCAGGATCGAATCCGGTGATGGCGAGAGCGTCGGAGGAGAGTCCGTAGTGACCTCAGGGACAGGTTCAACTTCAGGGACAGGTACGACTACAGGGACAGGTACAACTTCAGGGACAAGTATGACAGACTTTGGGTGACGACGCTGATATGTTTGAAGTGGGCGAGTGGGGGGGGGGGGGGGGGTCAACTGTAGGGGTAACTAGTGGGTCAGGTTCCCTAGAATGATGGGGGATAATGACAGATGGGACTTCCGGAAGAGGTGTGGGAATACTTTCCCGTAGAGGTTCTGTAGTTACTTGGCTGGATTCGAAATATGGAACAGACTCGAAGAAGGTAACATCGGCGGATACGAGGTATCGTTGTAGAGTATGTGAGTAGCAACGATAACCTTTTTGGGATCGATGATAGCCAAAAAAGACACATTTTAGTGATCGAGCTGATAGTTTATCAAGACCAGGGGAGAGATTGTGTACAAAACACGTTGACCCGAAGACTCGATGAGGAATTGGGTGGAGTGGAGAGTTTGGAAACAGGATTGAATGAGAGATTTTATTATTAAGGACAGATGAGGGCATGCGATTTATGAGGTAACATGCTGTGAGCACCGCATCTCCCCAAAACCGGAGAGGAACATTACCATGGAGAAGTAGTGTCCGAGTGGTTTCTACGAGGTGCCGATTTTTGCGTTCGGCTACCCCGTTTTGTTGGGGTGTATGAGGGCAAGATGTTTGGTGCAAAATACCATTGGATGACATAAATGTTTGAAATTGTTGGGATAAATATTCACGTGCATTGTCACTTCTTAGGGTACGAATAGATAAACCAAATTGGGTTCTTATTTCTCGATAAAATTGTTCAAAAATAGAAAACAATTCAGACCTGTTCTTCATTAAAAATAACCATGTGCAACGTGAAAATCATCAATAAAGGTTACAAAATACCTAGACTCAAAAGTAGACACGGTACGTGAGGGACCCCAAACATCGGAGTGGACTAAAGCAAAAGGGGACGCAACCCGTTTATTGACTCGATCGGAAAAGTGACTACGAGTATGTTTCCCTAACTGACAAGACTCACAATGTAAAGTGAATAATTTAGATAAACTGGGCACCAACTTTTGTAGCTTGGGAAGACCTGGATGACCTAACTGCGCATGTATAATGAGTGGAGAATCTGTGGTGGAGCATGTGGTAGATGACGTAGAGAAGTAGTAGAGGCCTTGAGACTCACATCTGACGCCAATCGTCTGTCCCGAACTCCGATCCTGCAGAGTAACATTACTATTAGTAAAGGTGATAGAACAATTAAGGGAACGAGTTAAACGACTGACTGACAGTAAATTAAATGGGCAATTAGGTACATAAAGGACAGAAGTAACAGAGAGAGACGGTAAAATTTGAACAGTACCAATCCCTTGGGGTCGGGTTTGAGAACCATTTGCTGCAGTTATAATAGGCAAGAAACCGGAGGTAGAGAGGGAGGAAAAAAGACCTTTATTACCAGTAACATGATCAGACGCACCAGAGTCAAGGACCCAAGGACCAATAGGAGATGATTGAGAGAAGCAAATAGATGAATTATCAGTGTGTGCAACCGAAGCAATGGAACCAGAGATCTGATTAGTCTGACACCATCTGAGAAAATCTTCGTAGCTTGGCGTAGGGTTCTGAATAGAAGGTGAAGTCTGCATAGTTTCTGAGTTATCACTTTGAGCTGCATTTACCTGGCGTGGGGGTTTGCCATGTAGCTTCCAACAACGGTCGATAGTATGTCCAAGCCGGTTACAATGGTTACACTTGGGACGAGGTTTGGAGTTGGATGACCCTCCTCGAGGACGACTCTGATTGTTGCCCAGAGATGCGAGGGCAGCAGTGTCACCTGGTGTAGCAACAGTAGATGGAGGGGAAACCGGACCAAACGCATGAGGTGTAGCCAAGCGCAACAGTTGTTCACTAACTGCATCATAGTTAGGAACAGTAGTACCTGATAAAATCTGGTTACGAACGGAGTCGAGTTCGGATGGTAGTCCTTTAAGTGCCATCACCATGAAAAATTTACTCTGTTGTTCGGCATGAGCTGTTGCGTCTTTTGCGTACGACATGAGGGTTGCGTAACTTGCTTTCAAAGCATCAAGGTTACTCAGATAGGTTTGCATATCCATATTTTCCATCTTTAGTGTGTCGAGTTTGAGGATGACACTGTATAGACAATGAACGTCGTTGGAGAAGACTTTCTTGGCCTTTTCCCAAACTTCATAGCAAGTAGAGAAGGCTTGATACTGTGCTTGGAGGTTAGGTGCTATGGAGAATCATAGTAAATATAAACCGGAGTGACAACACGGTTTGCCAAAAATTTTTTTCTCACCGGAAGACAGTAGGTCAACCGGGTAAAATACGGCGAAGAAAGAATTGTCTCTTGTTAATAGGCTCTGATACCATGTTGAAATACAAGAGACTAAGAGACATGAATAAACCGTGTGTTTTGAAAAGCACTACGGAGACATTATTATATATAAATAGATTACACCTAATTACATAATATAGTCGATGTGGGACTATTCTATATACAAATATTCTTAACACTTTATATATATATTTACAAATATCAACAGTACTATAGTCCTCTGCCTCTGCAAGTGTTTTCAATTTGAATACTTTTATAGTTTGATTTTGATTAACATTCATTTAGATTGGATATGTATTGAAATTTATAATTGTTGTGGGAATTTTACTATAGATGTTGTTGCAATTTCTATTTTTAAGTATTTATGTATGTTGGTGGAATTTATATTTACTATGTATAGCGGTTTTTTAATCTTTACAATAAGAGTCATCTCGTTTTTTTTTAATCTTTACAATAGGTCGTCTCGCTTTTTGTTATGGCGTAATAGCATTTGGAGGTTCGGTGTAACGCTTTGTTATCCAAGATTAACCATCTAAAATATTAGCAAGTTAACCTTTAGAATTGCCAAAGGAAATTTTCATGACTCTAGAGAGAATATTTTCTCTAAGGAAACGACATTCGACTTCTATATGTTTTATTCTTTCATAAAGAATTAAATTGGAGGAAAGATGTAAAGCTAATTGGTTATTGTCACATACAAGTTCTATCTGACTAACCTCACCAAAACATAACTTTTATAGGAAATGTTTCAACCATACAAGATCACATGTAGTATGAGCCATAACTCAATATTTAGTTTTTCTACTCAATCCACAACAACAACATGCTTTTTACTCTTTCAAGTAATCAAATTTCCACTCAAATAAAATAACCAGAATTCAAACAACATTCCAATGATTGTCAGTGAAAACAAGTTTTTTTTTTCAAGTGTTCTTTTGATGTACTTAAGAATTCAAACAACATATTATAATGATTGTCACATGAAGGCTTAATGAATTGACTTACGACACTAACCAGAAAGATATGTCTACTCTTGTTAGGGTGAGATAAATTGATTTTTTCACTAGTCTATGCTATCTACCTGGATCATAATAATGCCCCCTCATTTACAATCTATAAGATCGTCTCTTCCAAAATATCAAAGGCATATTTCCTCAAAGAAATAGTAATACCCGACTTTGAATGAACAACCATAGATATTTCATGGTAACTATAGATATGAAGAGACGAACAAATGTCATTTTTGCAATGGGTGAAAAGGTATCATTGTAATCCCGATCCTAGACTTGAGTATAGCCTTTTGTAACTAATCGAGCCTTCAATCAATCAACATGTCCATCAGGGATGGTTAGATTCTAAAGACATCATACTTGATGGTTGGATTCTAAAGTCATAATCTCATTAATTGTGGTTTGTTTCCATTCTTAATGAGATAATGCTACATGAATTGTCCTAAGAACTAAGACTGATGAAAGAGTATAAACAATAACCAAGTTTGAAGAAGACAATCGATTGTAATTCGCAAAATTGTAAATATGATAGGGATTAGAAGTAAATATGTTACCTTTACAAAGAGCAATAGGTAAATCAACAAAAGACCATGGCGAGATTGCATCGACTGGAGCAATAACTTAATCACTAATATAAGTAACAACAATCTTTGAAGTAAAATAATTCAGAAGCAACAATCTTTAGGGTTGAATCACTATAATCAAAAGCATCAATTTGGGAAATTGAATCACTAAATTCAACATAGATTGTTTTTAGAGCTTCATCGTGGCGACACTCATAAGTAACATCATATGACTATGGAGAATTGTAAGTATAAACATACAACTCAAATAAAGGAATATGTATCATCGGAGAAGTAGTGAAATCTTTTGTAGAACTAGATGTATTGGGTGAAACAAAGAATGATGTGTCCTAAAAAAAAGTGACATCTACAAAAACATAAAACAATGTGTTGGTGGAGAATAACATTGATGCCCCTTTTGAATTTTAGAATAGTCATGAAAAAAGATCGTAAACAAAACACATATAGTCGAACACACGAATTGGGATAACATACGAGGACTCTTTAGGACACAAGAATGAATGGAATTTGCTACTTGTACTAAGGATGGCATGTGGTTTATTAAATGACTGACAATCACCCTAAGTTTGAACAATTGAAAGAGGGAGTACTAATTGAAATCAAATTAAAAAGACAATGTTACAAATCACACATAATTTTAAGATAAAGACAACAAAGGTGGGGCTTGACAAATAGATATGACTCGTGCCTAACAACCATGTGCAAATGTAATGTTGTGAGGTGTTTTAGATGTGACAAGTTAGAAATAAGAGAGGGAGTACCAACTACACAATTTGAAGCACCAACGTAATGTGATAGGAAAATAGTATAATAACTAGAATGACACAAGGTGCGCGAATATGAAACTTGTGGAACAATTATCAAACAACGAAAAATAAATAAATTAAGTGTAAGCAAAAAAGACAAATGTCTTTTGAAAGAAAACTCGTTGACGACAAGAAACTTGTAAGGTGAGAATTGCCCTAACTTATTAGATCTTACTCAACATTTCAAAACTGGCTTGAAGATGAGAAATGACTATATATATATATATATATATATATATATATATATATATATATATATATATATATATATATATATATATATATATATATATATATATATTTTCTATATATGTAAGACTCTTAACACATCTTCTCACGCTTAGGACTGAACATCTAAAGAATGAATATAAATGTTGGATGATCCAATAGAAACGTAATATTAGATGACACAACGGATATGGACCAACTTGAGTTTGAATACTTTCTTATTGATAGAAAATGTTTTGGCACCTATTTATTTATATACATGAGAGAGATATAAATTAAATAGAAATGTAATTCTATCATAATCTCAAAGAATACTAACAAATCACAATACCATAACTATCTCCAAGGAAATTTCGAACAAAGTTAGAAATTTGAACTCTTCCAAATATTCTTCATTAGTCCATGACTTGTCGAAGATTAAGCTTCAGGAAGATTCCTATTCTTTTAACGGTAAGCAGATCTAACAGATTATTCCATAACCTTTTCCCAATGCCCAATGGTTTTATCTTCAGGAAACCTGAATCCTCCGTACAGCGCAATTGGTCCAATCCTACCAAGGAGGTTCCAATTGCAATTCCCAATTTCCTAGCTACGAAATCTAGTTTTCCCTATCTTGGATAGGAGAAAGGAATATAAGAAGCTAACTCTTATATTTCGAACACATTAAAAATGCAATCAAATTGGTTATATTTCTGCCCTATAAAAAGACCCATTTAGAATTGAAACAAAAAATGGTCTATTTACAATGCTATGAAGTCTCATAATACTTTTTCAAATCATTAAATTTTACAAATCATTTGAATTATTATTTTTTCAACATTATGCACACATGGTTTGATTTAACGTCTAATGAAGTTCCATTTTCTACTATCCACACAAAATATGAAGTATCACACGATAAGTGGTAAGTACAAATTGATATCTCAAACAATTTAACGAGACTCACATAACAATCTTTGCCTTCTAACCGGTGTCTTGCTTCCCTCGAATCCTCAAGATTACCCCTTATTTGCTCACCACGATACTCAACAACCTGCAGAGAGGCACATGAAGAATGAACAAATAGTTCATCAGAGAAAAAACTATAGCAGTATTTATTTTACACTACAGTGACCATCTTAAGTTAATATGAAATGTGTTACCATCTCCCCTTCTTGCAAATCTCTACGAGCAAAGAGGCCCCACCCTTGGATAGCTGATTTTCCAAGGCAAACTCTATAATTTTCCGTTTTCTAAAACCCAAAAACATAAAATGTTAAATGAACAAAAATAGAAATAAAAAGGGATCATTTTATTTCAAAATAAAAAATGGAAATGAAATTTAACTTTGGAAATTTGAGATATTAACTGACCTGTAAGTGGTGAAGGCGTTCCTTAAATGAAGAAAATACTTCGGCAGCATCCTCCTATCACAGAACAAGATTAGAACCACGAGAGTTTTCGATCAAAAAACAAAAAAGTTGAAGTGGTACATTCATAACTCATAGCAGCAAAACAAGAAGATTACCGTGCTACGGTTCAATTGAGTTATTGCACTTAAAGAATGAATGTTTGGCCCCCCAAGCAAGTGAATTATTGGTGCACCATCCTTCAGGCATATAGGAGAAATTGTAATTGAACAAGACCAAATTTAAGAGATTAGAAACTAATCTATTACATAGTTTTTGATGCAGCAAAAAACCCCAAGTGCCTGTGCATGATTTCAAAGCAGAAGCCTAGAGAAGTTGATAACTTGATATAAAATTATGGCCATAATAGTATGTGTTAAATTTGTACCTTATTGGGAGACTTTCTGTAAACACGACACCTGGCAGCAGATAGTAACTCGACCTCATAACTTTCAGAAGCTGGAGGTTCAAGGACTTCTATACTATTTGATGAAATAAGCTTTGATCCTCCAATGCGTCCCTTGTGATTTTGATGCGAAGTTCTTGAAGAGATTGCCCTTGGGGGTGGATAAACAAACACTACTGAATCTGGATTTGGGACCCTAAAATGAAATTAAAATATAAAAACCGTTTTCCAAAAGAAAACATGGAGAATAAGATTAGCATAATTTGAAGACCAGGTCTCAAACCTGTGAACTGCACAATATATTGAGTTCTTTGTTACTTGAGTTCCCTTATTCACTGTAGTACGCACCTGTACATTTAAACATTATCAACATATTTTCCCAGCAGTGATTGTAAACGCTATCTAAATGTTTACTAATTTATGGACATAAAATAACTGCTTCCCTCAAAAGAAAAGAGCAAATTATGAAAAAGCTTCAGATCAAGGCCAGTTTAAATTTAGTTAAAAGGATCGTCATACTTACTGTCATGCTATATCCCATTCTTGATGCACACATCGCATGAAAATATGTATCACACTTGCAACAACGTATACAGGAACCATGCCTTTGTTCACAAATCACGCAAGTCTGGCACCAACATAGACAAGAAACAGAGAAATAATGAATGTGAGAGTTAAAGTGTAACACATCTAGAAAAGGACTCTAATTATTTGAGTGGAAGCCTTTTGTTTAAGTAATTTTGGGCGATAAAATAATTTTGGGGAATGGAATTACAAAACATTGCCATGTTTTATCCCCAAGAGAATTCATCTTGGGTGGTCATCAAAACAAGCATGCAATTTAGTTCATAGCTGCTGCTAGAAAGAATATTGCAGGCTATAATAACCTGACAACAACTTTAAAGAAAACTTTAGCCCCTATGATTTACCTTCAAAAAGGAATTAGGAGGAATCTTAAGGATTCCAGAAGCAGGTTCCATTGCCGTATCGTCTTCGAAAGAAACTTCAGGCTGAAACCAAGCACATGTTACATGAACCCACAGCAACTCAACATCGGTTGGCTTTAGTGCACCACCTGCAAAGAGTTTCCCCCATATTATAAAAATGGGCTAAATGGATTGCAGGCATACATTGGTTAGCAGTGTTGTCGATGGCAGATTACGCCATACTGACCGCTTTGCGGCGCCGTTATAGCGGATTATGGCATAAAAACCTGCAATATCGGCCGATATTTACCATTGCAGTGAGCCCAAAAACCACCATGTATATCCACCATAGCGGCCATGGCGCCACTATATGATAACACTGATGGTTAGTACATGATAAAGTCAATGCAATCAGTATATGAATGAAAAATTGCCCATTTCTCACTGAAGAATTATTCGGCTGTATCCAGAGGTTACAACCTTCCTGAAGATTCTGGTATAATGTAATAATACTGCAAAAACAATCACACCAAAGAAAATATTAAATGTAGATGACATGCCTTTAACTGGACAGAGGCAACACTCTCTTTCTACATCAGGAGTTTCACACACTCTGCAAACCCAGGAATTAAAATCTTGGACCTGCCTTGCCCCATAGCACGCTTGGTGGACTGCAATTTGGCACCTGCACAATGAACAAGTGCACATGAAGTAAATGACTTTTGATTCTTTAAAGTTTTGTAAACCAGAATCAGAGTTTTAACATATCTATAATATCTCTACAACTAGGGGTGAAAATCATGAATGATGATTAAAGCACCTGTTACATATGATAATATTGTTAACGTCTTCATCTTCAAACGATCTGCATACCGCACATCTCTCTGTTGTCCATTTTGCATAAACTGGCTCATACTTCTCTGAGACAATAAAGTAAAGTAAGTGAAATTTCTCCATTTCAAAAATGTATTTAAGAGAAAACATATGTACCATAAGACCTGATCGCATTAAAGAAAAGAAAGCTTTGGCATGTAAAAGTCGATATGAAACACATGCTTACCTTGCAAAAAGGAACGCATCTGTTCTTGATCTAACTGGGAGGGAATTCCAGCTAGGGAATTGAGTTCCGTGATCTGAATAAATTTGTATAGTTATTTCAAAAATGAGAAAGAAGAACAAAAGTAATATGGAAATACAAAGACATGATCCACACACATTTGACATTGCAGGACTATATCTTTATACTTCAAATTTGGAGAAGTTTAGGGGGGGAAAGTGACGCGGATGGCATAAAAGCAATATAACCATTCTACCTGACAGTTAATAAAAACTGGCAGAAACGCAATCCACCAGAAAGATTTGTCACGCATCTAATCTAGCAAGATATGACACATACCCATTTTATTAGTGGTTGCATTGTGCCTTCTACTTTCACACTGAGTCTCCATTTTTTGGCTCTGCAACCCACATGTCGTTCCCATTCAGGCAATGCCTGCTTCTTTGATCCACATGAGCCACACTCGCACATAACTCTAGTATAAATTAATAAAGGTACATGAAATTCTTATTGATTGACGTAATAGTTAATCAGCTAATTTCTTCTATTGGTTTGGAAAAAAATTTAGCCAATAGGGTGTGATAGTTGTAACAAAGAGAGATAAAAAGGAAGGGAAAAAAGGAGGGTGGGGTAAGAAAGAGTCAAAGATATGGAGGAGAAGTCAAAATATTGTAATTCGGCTGTCAAACCCGATAATGTAAAAAATTGTTGAAGGCTTACTGATGAAGCCTTGGAAAGTAAATTCCTTTCACGTGATTGCACACCACCGCTAGCGTTTCAGGTAACATGGGTTTTTGGTTTTTCTCTACTGATCTGCCCCTAAAAAAAGAACATCAGATTCAAAGAATTAAGTCAGATGCCGAATGCCTCTACAAGTATGTGAAAAGGAAGTAATAGATAACTACTACGTACTTTATTTTTGATTCGCTTGTTTGTGCTGCTGATAATTTACGTTCCATCTTTCCCTTGCAGTCTGGGCAATGGTAATCTATATTTTCCAATTCCTGCATCAAGTAGGCCGTCAGTACTATTTTGGTGGAGGGGCATCAAGCAAGCACAAGAATAGTGGAAAGAGGAATGTAGGATCATGTTAACATGACAAAATACCTTGAAAAGTTTGCTGGAAATTTTGGCACACTCAACATGCACCCAAATATAACAACCGTCACAGCGTACCTAACTCAAAATTGTTCAGCCACATAAGATCTCAAAATTTTGATTATATGTGAAACAAATTTAAGTTAAATCAAGCAGAGGAGTAGAATCTCACCCAGTCGCCAGCACCTAAATGGTGCCAAATCCTTTTGCAAACGCCGCAGTATTGTTTTGATTTAAGTAACTGTGAGAACAGAATCATAAGTGTTGAGAATTAAATGTCAACAATAGATATATTTAGTCAAGAAAGTAAGACATCTTAAATGAGTCATTCACTGAACCTTTGCACAAGGTTTACAATAGTGCTGAGGAGCACAGCTTGAATCCTTAATCTTCATGGTTTTGCATGGCATCGTCAAGCCACAGCCATAACAAAATATTACATCCTGCATAATTTATTCATTGGATAAAATTGTGGAACTAACCAGAATCTATAAGATTTAAAAAAGAATTTCATTAGAAAATAGTGTCATCTCTCATACAATATTGGAAAAAGATGAAAGACTTAAAATTAAAAGCACTTGCACTAAACAAGGATCAAAAGCGGGGCAAAAATACACACAAATCATACTGGTATAGGCAATTAATTTAAACTCTTGATGTTTCATTCAATGGTCATAGGCAATTAAGTTTTGTTCTGCATTTCAATCCATGAGTTGTGTTCAAACATGATTTATACGACATTAAGACCAAGAAGTATGCAGTAACCAAATAAGATGCTTGGGCGTATATAGCCCTTACTCCATTCTACTAGGATAAATGTTTGAATAGTGCATGTAGCCTCTGTCACCTACATCACTCTATATTCTAATAAACCAAACTAATAAATTCTCAGCATCTTTGTCAAGATAATGCACAAGCGCGACACAAAGTGGAAAAAATTAAAATCACCTGGTCTTGGCAATGATATTCCTGACCAGCACAGGAACCCTCGCCCTCCACATTTTGCTGAGCTCGGGAATGTGGGTCCAGAATGTCATTGTTCACCAACATTGCTTCCTCCATTGCCTTGTGAAAATCACTACGTTGGCTCTTGTATATTCGGGTCTGCCCCTGAAATCTAAACAAGGTAACTTTTAATACGAGCAAGTACAAGCCACAAGCCCAATATTCTTGCACGGAGAACAACAACCAAAAATCATTCACACAAGCATGCACACCTATCCATGAATTCCAAGAAGGGGAATACCATCCCTTGCTTCACCCACGCATATTCCTGCCAAGTGCCCATAACCAATTCATTAGATTAAACATAAAACCACAACCAAAATAACTCGTCCTTTATATTAAGTAGTTTGAAAAAAAATAAAATAATTACCCTTTGCTTTCCGCTCGAATAACCAAAAAACATTACACAAATCGCACCAGGAACACAGCGTCTGAGAACAGACTCAGGAGCTTGTGAGATGGGATCAATCACCACAGCAGGCCATACCAGATTGCTACTCTTGCTAGATTTTGCCCAAACCATATCACCCAAACCAAATTCCTCCAGCTCGAAAACTTCTTCCTCCTTTTTCCCCTTTTCATCAAAACCATTTTCACTCTCTGTTTTAACCAACAAACCACTCCCACCAACCATCGTTTTAATGCTCTTAAACGACTCAGCATGCTTGTCACGGCCAAATCCATTATCACTCTCTGTTTTTGAATCACATTTTATTTGCTTCCCTTTTTCCCCAGATCCCATTCCAATCTCTCGCGAACTGTTACTAACTTCAAACCCTAATCCAGATCTTTTGATTCCTCGATTATTATTTTTCCCTGAATCGAAAAGTACCGAATCATTGAACTTAGATGGAAGCTTTTGAACGCGATCTCTGGATGATCGCAACAACGGAGGTGCTTCTCCACTAACACCGTTCAACTCCATGGACGCCGAATTGGAATTGGAATTGGAATGAACCTCACCACCACCAGCACCACTACCACTGCAATTGAATCCTTCGGTGGCTCCACAGCCAGAATCTCCGTTCAAGTCCTCACTGTCACCGATTGGATTACCGCAATTATTCAGTTTCGGCTTCTTCTGAACCGATTGAGATGCAGAGTGTTTGTCTTCTTCTTCTAGATTGCTTCGCTTCAGATTCTGAACTTCAGATTTCAAATCACGCTTGATAACCATCTTGAGGAAGACGAAACCCTAGGTGAAGTGAATTTATGCTACAATCCCGAAATCGAAAAAGTGCTGAAATGAGAGAAAAGAAAAAGAGATAGGAAGAAGGAGAAAAGAGTGAGATGCTGAAATTTATAAAATTGAATTAATTAGCCGAGGCATTCTTTTGGCGGAAGCGGCAGTTGGTAATAATTTTACAATATTTATAGTTTCACCCCATAATTTCATAGTATTGCGCTTTTGTTCAATATATCTATCATTTTTTTTCCGATTTTGTTCTATTATTTTTACAGTTTTGTTCTATTTATCTACTTATTTAAGATTTATTTAAATAAAAAAAATGCTTTTTCCACTTTTTCTTTATCATATCACCTCTTCAAAAAATATTGGTATTACAATAAAAGTGTAATGCATATACATTGACGGGATAATTAATAGTTTTATATTATTTTATTTAATAAAAAATAAGTAAACTATAAATTATTAAAATATTTTTAAATTTTAAGTATAATTTGGTAGAATATATGTTTTTGATTGATTAATAGTGTAATTTCACATTGAATATGTATATTTGTTTTCTTAAACTACAAATTATTTAACAATGTCAATTAATTTTCAATATTACTTTTTTATTATACTTCTAAATGATAATTATTCTTTCTTTTTTCAATTTTTTAATTTAAATTTTTCATACAGCAATAAATGATAATTTTGTAAATTTTTTATAATATTTTTTATACAATACCAAGGAAGGCGGCAATTCACATCGCGTGACAGAGTACTGATTTTTTTCTGATTAGATACAATCAATATTTATTTTTTTTTCTTTTCAATTTTGATCTATTATTTTTAAATATTTGTTTTATTTATCTACTTATTTAAGATTTATTTATAAAAAATGCTTTTTTCCACTTTTTCTTTATCATATCACGTCTTCAAAAAATATTTGTATCAAAAATTGTGAATGTAATGGATATGCATTAACAATAGATGGATAGTTTATATGGCTTCTTGTGGCTAGATTGTTTTGAGTTGGTTAAATTTTTTTTTTTTATGTTGGTCTTTTTATTTGTAAAGGGTAAGAGTATTTTTTGTTCTCTAAATTAATGCAGCTTGTTTTAAAATAAAAAATAATAGATTGATAGTTTTACAATGTCATTCAATAAAAAATAAATAAATTATAAATTATTAAAGTATTTTTTAAATTTAAATGTGATTTAACAGAATATACGTTTATGATTGATTGACAATATAGTAAAACGATTACGTATCTTATATCTCGAGTTTATTAAGGAAACCAACATGATATATCTTTTAGTTTAGAAAAAAATTATAATAAATAAAAATAGTTTCCTAATTGCTTTTTTCCTCGGAGTTTTTGAAGAACCAAGGTAACATGTGATTTCTATATCTAAAAAAAAACCATGGCGCACATTGGAATCATATTCACTAGAATAGCAATGATCAACTCTTTTTGTATTCAAACATAGTTTCAAAGTCTTTTTTTTTGTTGGTTAAAAATGTCTTAAACAACTTTAGATAAAAATCTTTTGTTCGTAATCAATGAAAAGTTTATCGATTTTGATGATTTAAAAGACAAAGGTTTTGATTTAAGGACAGCTATTCGCAAACAAAAGTCGAACGGTTACTTTGACATTCTTAATGGACTCATCTACATTAATCTCATTAAAGAGTTTTAGTTAAATGCCTCAGTTGGGCCATTTGATCATGATGCTGAGTCAATTCAGTCTTATGCCAATGACTTTTCTGTCACAATTAGTCACTCACTTATTGCTTAGACAATAAAATATAAAGATGAAGGTGTCTTTGTTAAGCATTATAGATTCAACAATGTCTTTAAAGACCACCTTCTTCTAATTTATACAACCAACGATAATCTCAACAGTCTTGTTAGTCTACGACCAATTTGAAAAGTTTTATATCAACTTCTAGTGTCAAATCTTTGTCCAAGAGAGAAAGAACTGTAAACACTTACTAGGAATGACAAACATATATTGTTATTCCTTACCAATAACATCATAATAAATCTCCCTCTTAGCATTTTTAATTTTTTAAAGGAAATGATAATTATCTCTATGGATGAAATGACTTTCATCATACCATATGAAAGAGTTCTTTCTAAACTTTTCTCTAAGTTAGGAATAGTTAATAATGATACTATTGAAGTTGAGTGGAGTCGGGAATTTGAATATGTGAAATAGTTATTAGTTGTCCCATTTTTAATCAATGAAATATTTCCTTTCATAATATTGCCTTTTCGTTTTTATTGATAACAATTTTTTTTGAGAATTACTAATTAATAAGTGATCGCGAATTTCTATGTCTAATACAACTTAACTGCAAGTGCATAGTCTATCGCGTAGTAATAAAAGATATCGATCCCACAAGGACTCGTAATCAAACTAGTGTTCACGGGAGTTACTATGTTTAACTAGGTAGATAATGTTTAATGGAATAATTGCTATTACTAAAGGGAACTAAAAGCGTTACTTAAAGTATAATTACGTGAATCGATATGCAATAATTATGTTCTTCGGGGATTTGACAAGTTACCGGTATATAAAATATTTTCAGAATTTATTTAAGAAGAAAATAGTGATTTAAAGACCTTTGTCTCACGATGGTTGTTGACGCTAGTCGCAACTTTAAGGCGGAACGTATGCTGTCGCTATCCCGTTCGGGGTTAAAATCGCTTTTTGGAAATCTCTAAATTCTAATCTATTTTAAAGTGTTTTCGCTGTTATTAAAACAAATGCCTAGTGTTTACTATCTGGTCCTAGCCGCAGCTGTCGCTTGTTGGTTCGTACCTTAATTAATTTCCCACTGTCGTGGCAAAACTACTTTTAAATAAGTTCTCGCTGTCGCGACGAACATTTATTCAGGAAATAAGTTTAAGCACTCAGGCCATAAACAACTTTTGAAAAAGAAAGGTTTTAACCGGTTATTATCAAATCCCGTCTGAATTATTATTACATACCGATTACTCTGGTTTAGCTAGACATGGATTTGGAACATGTAAAGCGTAAATAAAAGCAGAAATTTAGAACATACATACTGCTGGGAAGTAAAGTTACAATTAACGAAATAATAAAAACCTGTAAAGTATCCAATTGGCTTTTGGCCAAATCCCAACGATGTCGGCAGGATTGTGTCTTCAAGCCAATAGAGCGTACAAAGGAATATTGCAATAATAGAATACAGGAAAAAGAAAGGAAAACAAAAACAAGACTCAAACTAAATTTGCTCTGGAAAATATTTGGGCAGCACTTCGTTATCTGAATGCGGCTCCCCTTCTCAGCTCCCCTCCTTCTCCTTTTATAGAGGTGAAATACTAACGGTTATATCTTACAGAAGGTGGACTTGGAGTCAGAGAAAATAGGAAGTAGTGGTCCATTATTTTAGGACTTGGAACTGGTTTTTGCACGTTTACTGAAGTTCTGCGTTTTTGCCTGCATGACGGTTGTCATGGTGTGCGACGGTCGTCATGGATGTGTGACGGTCGTCACAGCAGCAAAATTCGCATCTGCTGTTTTTCATGTTGTTTTCATATGGTTTTCGTCCATATTTCATCTGTAATTGCTTCTTTTCTTCACATTGCTTTGTTTGGACATGATCTTCAAATACCTGCAAAATATCAGACAAATAACATGGAAAAACCCGAAATCGGATTGAAACCAGTCAAATATTAGTTGAATTATATGTCAATATATATATATATACGATTTCGCGTTATCAAACTCCCCTAAGCTTGAATCTTTGCTTGTCCTCAAGTAAAAGCAGGAAGAATAAAAGTCGGCAAGCACGAGGCAGCTTCCTCGTTCAGAAAGTTGGGAAAAACTGAGATTCTAAATAGGAACAAAACGAGTACGGTGACGACACTGGACTATAAGTCTTCGGAGGTCTCCTTTTTATGCAAATCGGTCCCAATCATGCTACTGCAGCTTGGTATCAAGGTTCTCGCGTCAAGTTTACCCTGTTTGTTCTAGCGCAATCACATTAAGCCCGTTGTCCATACACTTTCATGGCAAGTCAACCTGTTAGTGAATATGATCTCATTGCTGTTTTGATCTTTTCATTGCTCATAAGCTTATACTATTGATTTTTCAATGAGTTTTTGTACCGTTGGGCTAAATGCTCGGGTGAGGAGCACCTAACTTAGAGGGAACATGTCTCTATACTTGGGCTATATGGCTTTCTTTTCATGATTTTTCATTCTTTTAGAGATCATACACTTATTTGCATTGGTTGCTCGCTTAGAAGTGTTTAGGATGGTGTCGACTGCTTGTATAAACTACTTGGGGCTGAGTTTGCGTAGAAACTTGAAACTTTGGTACAAGTAGGTAGTGAAACCGACTCGCATAAACCGGAGGTCTAAGGTGTCAGGACGGTACTGGTTTTGTTAGAATTTTCGTCTCGGAGTTTCAAAACTTGGTTTGAACTTTGGCGCATTCTCGTGATGCTTTTGAGGAACAACTGAAAAAATTTTGTTTATGTCGAATAAAGTGGGGAAATTTGCGTAACGGAAAAGGACATATAAATGAGCTTTTATTTGCTAAAATGGGAAAATGCTTGGATTGAAATTACTGAATTGAAAGTACAAGGAAACGGGAAATAAAACGCTCCGCTCCCACACTATTTCAATCAGTGTCCTCACTGATTTGAAAGGATGCGAGATGGAAATACAGAGAAAATGAAAATACAGGAAAGGGAAAAATGCAGGAAACAAATAAAGAAAGAAAGAACTAGTCACGGCCTCTGCCTCGGTCACGTCCTCTGTCGCGACCTCTACCTCTGGCATGTTCGACTCGGGCCTCAAAGTTCAGAGCTCCGGTGTGATAGACATAATCTCGGAGTCCTTCGAATTGCAAGGTAAGATTTGCCATGTTCTCCGTGAGGGTTTCCTGGCCAGTCTGGAGCTGTTGCATCGAAGTTCTCATGTAGTCGTACTGCTCCCTCTGCCAAGCTTAGAATTGCTCTGCTTGCTGATTTTGTTGCTGCATCATGGCGAGTATCTGTGTTTGTTGGTCGAGGGATCGACAGAGGTCTTCTTCAGAGAAGTCGGGCTCGGGACGGTGGCGGCGGTGACGGTAGGATGTGCCTTCAGAAGGAAGTGGTTGTGATGCCTCAGGTTGCTCAGTTCTGTCCAACTCATCTTGCATTTCGTCAACAGACCCTTGGGTATTGGTTTGAGTTGGGGCAGCGGTAGCAGCAGGGGCATTCGGGTCAAAAAGCCAGTTGGCATGATCCTGCGGGTGCATCCGGGTACGTGACGACATGATGATGCTTCTGATGGTTTTGCCACGCACGACCGGATGGTACTTTCCATCGGACCTGGAGTGGATGAGGTGAGAAGCTCTGCAATGGTCGGTGTCGAGAAACACCGAAGGGATTGTATGGAGATTCTGGAGTTGGTTACCGAGGTTCAGGCCTAGTGCAATGGAGGTAACAATCCCGCCAAAGTAAAATGGCTTAGAGCCACGGTTGCAGTTGGCCTGAATGTGGGCCAAGAGGAATGGTGCTGCGTTGACGGGTCCGGAATTGAACACGCAGCGGAGAAAGAAAAGTTCTTTGGAGTTCACCTTGTGGTTGTTATCTCTTGCGAAGATGGTATTGCTCAGCACTCTGTGGAAATACCGGATGGCTGGGTTGTGGATGTGTGTTGCATGCAGAGAATCCCAGCTGTCGGCATCGATTCCGGTCAATTGGGACCAAAGTGCAAAAGCTTCATGTTGAAATTGTTCGGTAATACGGCGGTGAGCATCTTCGCCACGAGGGAAATGTAGGATGTCGGCAATCTGATTTTGATTCAATTGGTAGTTCGTGCCGAACATACGGAAGCAAGCGGCGCCGACGTGTTGGCTAAGGTCGCCGCTAGAGGTGAAGTAACTGAATGAACTGAGGAACTCAAGTGTGAGTTATTCGTAAGTGGGCTGCGGATTTGTGCATAGATGCCAAATGCCGGCTCTCTGTAGCATCCAGGTGACGCCGTCAAGGAGGCCGAGTTCCGTGAGAGATGGTATGTGCGGATAGTGGGTTGGCTGTAGCGACCGTTGATGGAAGGCTACGTAGTTTGCTCTCTGTTTCTCGCCGGAGTCGCCGTCGCTGAAAATGATATTGCTAAGGTCAGGGGTTTCATTGTTTCTTGCCATTTGTTGAATGATGCGGTTGAAATGGGGGAAGAATGCGGTTTCTGCGGAATGAGATATTGCACAAAATTGGTTAATGAAGATGAAATGGGAGTTGGGATTATGTGTAGTAAGGAGGGAAAACGAAATTTTGAAATGGAGTTTGGATGTGTGGTGATGGGAAGTTGATAAAATGGGAGTGGGGGAAGAAATATAACCTCTATTATAGCAGATATCAGGTTCTGGACTCGTGACGGTCGTCACACATCTGTGACAGGCGTCATGGTTCTGTAACGGTCGTCACACCAGCAAATTCTGCAGAACGCAGAATTTTGCTACAGGGGTGCTTTTGACATGTTTTTAAGGCTTGTAATTGATATCGCAATGTAATAAATCAGCCAAGAGGCATATGATAACATAAAAACAGAATAAGGGAATAATGAATGAAATTGAAATAACATTTAAAAAGGATTGTTTTTAATGTAATACATAAGTGAAATGAAACAATGCGAAAATAAAAAAAATTGAAAGCGTACAGAAAAACAGGAAAAATAAACTAAACTAAAGCTAAAATCTCAGTCCTTTTGTGTCTTCAATTCGTCAAACTTCCGGGCGTAGTAATCGAGTTGGTCACAAACTAAGTCCATGAAAACTGATAATTCGGCGTGGATGCTTGTTATTTCATTTCTTGCGGTGGTCAGAGTTGCGTTGAAGGTGTCTAATCGGTGCAGAACAGTATCCATTTTGTCAGTGTTTTCTTCAGGAATGGGCTCAAGATAGGTGTTGTAATGTGGAGGGGTCTCAGGGTCTACCTCAGCTTCGGATACAACATCCTCATAATACATATAATCATGTGCTTCAGAGATGTGATCACTGTCGTACATGTAATCCTGCAGTGTGGATTGAGGTGAAGGAGGTCCCATAGGCTCATCCAATTTATAAACCCAACTGTCCTTGTTATGGATACTTGTCAACTGATGATTTGGAAATGTGAATAGCTGAACAGGTTTGTCATTGATAAGGTACTCGTAAGGTCCAGGTCCCATGGTTCTTAAAATGCGTCTGTTAAAGCAAAACTGGATATTCATGGGTCGGACGGTGCCAAAACTAGTACTTGCATTTAGGTGGAATCTAAGGCCAAGCTCGTGGGCAATCATTGTCACGAGGCCTCCTATTGGAATAGGTGATTGTGGTTCCTGAGTGAGGCGTAGGAAGGATCTCATCATAAAAGGCACGGCATTCACTGGACGACCCTGAGAAGCACAGAACAAGATAAACAACTCTTCTTTAGATACTGTGGTAATGTTTTCTTCCTTTCCGAAAAGGGTGTGAGCTAGGATCTTATGAAAGTATCTGAAAGCGGGGTTATGAATCTCATCGTTATACATGTCATTTGGGTCAGGGTGATAGTCGCCTGTGATTTTACCCCAGAACTGGTTTAGTTCAAAATTAAGATCGTCATCTTTGGCACTGATGAACACATGAGGTCCGCTAGGAAATCCTAGGAGGTTAGCTAATGACATACGGCTATGGGTTTGGTCCATTCCAAACATTCTAAAGGTGATCAGCTCTGTGTTTGATCCAAAACCATAGTTGGGTAAGTACCTGAAGGAACTAAGGAATTCGTAGGTGAGGTCCTTATAGGTAGCAAAACGGGTTTTCAAGGAGGTATTCTCCCAGCCTAATTGATTAAACAGGAATTGAATGCTATCAGTAATTCCTAGCTTCTCCATGGTAGACTTATCATAGTACAGTGTTAAGGCTATGTCTCTCTCAGTTAATGCTTCAAATCTTGCCTTTTGAGCTAATCCTCGAAAATGAACCTTTGTGAAGTCGTACTCGGCCATACTCGCAGGTTAGTCGGAGAAAAACAGGAGGAAGGTTTGAAGGCTTTTAAAATCCTGAAAAGTTTAAAACAGAAATTTTAAGTCAGAATTTTTAGAAACAAAAGGTGGTAGAAATAAAAACAAAGTTTAAATAAAAGAGAAAATAATGAAACAAAAAAATAAAAAATAATAGCAATTTAAGTTTAAAAATTTGTTAAAATTTCAAAGTAAGATTTCAAATAAAAATGAGAATGAAACACAGTAAAGAGGGAAATACGGGAAAATTGGGTTGCCTCCCATTAAGCGTTGTTTTTAACGTCAAAAGCCTGACGATAGCTTGGTGACAAGCTATTCGGGTGTTTGAGCAGGAAGCTCGAGCAATGTTATACTGCTGACTTGAGGGCTATTTTCGTTCTTATTATAATGTTTTAAACGTTGCTCGTTTACGATAAACGGTGCATTCATCTTATCGGTAATTTCAACAGCTCCACTTTGAAGTACTTTAGTCACTTCAAAAGGTCCAGACCACCTAGATTTTAGTTTACTTGGGAAAAGTTTCAATCTTAAATTAAATAGAAGTACGATGTCTCCCACACTGAATTGTTTCCGGACTGAACATTTATCATGCCATTTCTTAGTTCGTTCTTTGTAGATACGGGCATTTTCGTAAGCGTCCAATCTAAGTTCTTCTAATTCGTGTAAGTTCAAGATTCGTTTCTCTCCTGCCTCAGTGTAGTTAAAATTAAGTGTCTTAATGGCCCAGAAGGCTTTATGCTCTAATTCTACAGGGAGATGACAGGATTTACCGTAAACTAATTTGAAGGGTGTAGTACCTATTGGTGTCTTAAAAGCGGTCCTATAAGCCCATAAAGCTTCATTCAGCTTTGATGACCAATCTTTCCTTGAGGTAGCGATAGTCTTTTCCAATATTTGTTTTATTTCCCTGTTCGAGACCTCTACTTGTCCGCTAGTTTGCGGATGATATGGTGTAGCTACTCGGTGTCGGACTCCATATTTAGAAAGAAGTTTGTCAAAGATTCGCGATATGAAGTGTGATCTGCCGTCACTAATAACGAGTCTGGGCACACCGAATCTAGGAAAGATTGTGTTTTTGAAAAGTTTGATTACTACTCGTGCGTCATTTGTTGGAGCGGCAACGACTTCTATCCATTTAGACACGTAGTCTACAGCGACGAGTATGTAGTTATTTCCAAAAGAAGACGGGAAGGGTCCCATGAAATCTATTCCCCATACGTCAAAAATTTCTACCTCTAAGATTCCTTTTTGAGGCATTTCATCGCGTCGTGAGATGTTAGCAGTTCGTTGGCATCGATCACATTTAAGCACAGCGATGTGGACGTCTTTCCAGAGGTTAGGCCAGAATAGGCCGGATTGGAGAATCTTAGCGCATGTCTTGGATGTACTGGCATGACCACCATATGATGTTGAATGACAATGGGAAATAATGTTTTCTATTTCTTCCTCTGGGACACAGCGACGGTATATGTTGTCGGCCCCTCTCTTGAAGAGTAGAGGTTCGTCCCAATAATAGTGTTTCAGATCGTGGAAGAATTTCTTCTTTTGCTGATAAGTGAGATCCGGTGGAAGCACGCCTGCAGCTAGGTAATTAACAATGTCGGCATACCAAGGTAAGGTGACTTGGGCATAGACGGCTTCTACGGCTTTTTCGAGTTCTGGATCTTCCGAGGGTAAGTTAGGCATGTCACTTTCTAGTTTGGCTATCAGATGTTCGTATGGAAAATCGTCATTTATCGGTACTGGTTCATGTTTGATGCCTTCTATTCGTGTGATCTGCAACTACGTTCTCGGTTCCTTTCTTATCTTTAATTTCTAAGTCAAACTCTTGTAATAATAGGATACATCTCAATAATCTTGGTTTGGCATCCTTTTTGCTTATTAGGTACCTAATGGCAGCGTGGTCTGTGTATATGATACTTTTTGCTCCTACTAAGTAAGAACGGAATTTGTCAAGCGCAAATATAACTGCTAGAAGTTCCTTTTCTGTTGTGGCGTAGTTCATTTGGGCAGGATCTAAGGTTCTACTGGCATAGTAGATTGTGTGAAGCTTTTTGTCCTTCCTTTGTCCTAGAACTGCGCCTACAGCATAATCACTCGCATCGCACATGATTTCGAACGGTAGTCGCCAATCGGGTGGTTGCATAATTGGTGTGGTGATAAGGGTTGATTTTAATGTTTCGAATGCTTTTAGACAGTCGTCGTCAAAGACGAACTCATCATCTTTCATCAACAGGCCGGTCAGAGGTTTTGTGATTTTTGAAAAATCTTTTATAAGTCTGCGGTAGAAACCGGCATGTCCTAGAAAACTCTGTATTTCGCATACGGATTTTGGAGGTTGGAGGTCTTTTATAATTTCTATTTTAGCTTTGTCGACCTCAATCCCTTTATTAGATATGACATGTCCTAGAACTATTCCTTGTCGGACCATAAAATGACATTTTTCCCAATTTAGGATGAGATTCACTTTTACACAACGTTCTAATACCATTTCTAAGTTTTGTAGGCATCCTTCGAAACTTTGTCCACATACTGAGAAATCGTCCATAAATACTTCCATGATGTCGTCTATGAAATCTGCGAAGATTGCCATCATGCATCTTTGGAAGGTTGCTGGAGCATTACAAAGTCCAAACGGCATTCGGCGGTAAGCAAAAGTACCATAAGGACATGTGAATGTAGTCTTTTCCTGGTCATCAGGATGAATGGGAATTTGGAAGAATCCCGAATAACCATCTAGATAGCAGAAATATGAATGTTTGGCTAATCTTTCCAACATTTGGTCTATGAAGGGCAAGGGGAAGTGATCTTTTCGTGTGGCTTTGTTAAGCTTTCTATAATCAATGCACATTCTGCTTCCAGTCACGACTCTTTTTGTTATTGATTCGCCTTTTTCGTTCTTGACTACTGTGACTCCTCATTTCTTAGGTACGACATGAACTGGGCTGACCCATTCACTATCGGAGATTGGATAGATGATTCCTGCATCTAGCAATTTCTTTACTTCGTCTTTGACTACAGTGCTTAGGATGGGGTTCAGTCTCCTCTGATGCTCTCTAGAGGTTTTACAGTCTTCCTCTATTGTAATTCGATGCATACAGATCGAAGGGCTTATACCTTTTAGGTCGCTTATGTTATAGCCTAACGCGGTGGGGTACTTCTTTAGGACTTCTACTAGCTTTGCAGTTTCTAGTTGTCCTAAGTCGGCGTTGACTATCACTGGTCTTTTTAGTTCATCGTCTAAGAATTCATATCTAAGGTTTTTGGGTAGTGTTTTAAGTTCTAAAGATGGGTTCTTCGGACCTGGCATATGGTTTGGGGTTAGTGCTAAGCTTTCGCTTAGACTGTCGTCTTTATACGGTTTACGCCAATCATCGTCTTCAGAAATATCGGGTATTTGAATCTTTATTATTTCTGAATACGTGGTCTCTTCATTTTCAAGTTCTCTTATGCATTCGTCAATTACATCTACTAAATAGCAGATATCGTCTATGGCTGGTGCTTGTAAGAACTTGGTGAGAATAAACTCTATCTTTTCTTCTCCTACTTCAAATGTTAGCCTACCTTTCTTTACGTCAATTATAGCTCCGGCTGTGGCTAGGAATGGTCTTCCTAAAATGATCGGAGTAACTGAATCTTCCTTAATATCCATAATTATGAAATCGGTTGGGATATAGAATTGTCCTATGCGTACTGGAACGTTTTCCAGTATACCGACAGGATATTTGACGGATCGGTCAGCTAATTGAACGGACATCTTGGTTGGTCTTAGTTCATCCACATTTAACTTTTTTCACATGGATAAAGGCATAACACTGATACTGGCTCCTAAATCACACAGGGCTTTGTCTATTACGAATTTTCCAATGACACAGGGTATGGAGAAACTACCTGGGTCTTTTAGTTTATGAGGCATGTGGTTTTGAATAATAGCGATACACTCTGCAGTAAGTGTAACTATTTCGTTATCCTCGATCTTTCTCTTATTTGACAGGATTTCTTTGAGAAATTTAGCATACGAGGGCATTTGAGTGATAGCTTCTGTAAAAGGAATAGTGATATTCAACTGTTTAATGAGCTCTACAAATTTCTTAAATTGTCTTGAAGTTTTGGAGTTTATTAATCTTTGAGGATAAGGGATCGGTGGTTTATATGGCACTGGAGGTGCTTGAGTTTTTTCACTTGCGGTGTCCTCCTTCTCATTATCTTCCTTCTTCTCTAACTCGGATTCCTTTTCTGCTTGTTCAGTTGGTTTTTGTTGCATGGCTGAGTTTTCGGTTCTCGGATCGATCGGTTCGTCCAATTATTTTCCGCTTCTTAATATGACAGCATTTGCTTGACCTTTTGGATTTTGTTTGGGTTGTCCAAGAAATGTGCCAGCGGGTGCGGCAGCAGAGGCTTGTTGTTGAGCCACTTGTGATATCTGTGTTTCTAGCATTTTATTGTGGGTGGCTAAAGCGTCTACTTTTCCGGTCGGCTGTTTAATTTGCTCGCTAGTGTGTATGTTTTGATTTAGGAATTCTTTGTTTGTTTGAGCTTGAGTAACTATGAATTTTTCCATCATCAACTCGAGGTTTGATTTCCTAGGGGCATTCTGGGCAGCAGCTGGTTTCTGATATCCTGGCAGAGCACCTGGTGCTTGCAAGACATTATCGTTCTTGTAGGAAAAGTTTGGGTGGTTCCTCCATCCTGGGTTGTAAGTATTTGCGTAAGGATTTCCTTGAGCGTAATTTACTTGGTCTGGTGGGATTCCGGCCAACAATGGGCACTCGGGCGCATTATGAGTGGCGATTCCGCATAACTCGCAGTTTGGAGTTACGACAGCGACGGTTGCAATGGGGTTAACGGTCAGACTGTCGATTTTCTGTGCTAGAGCATCTACTTTAGCGTTGAACTTTTCAAGGCTGCTGATCTCGTACATCCCACCTTTCACTGCGGGTTTCTCTGCTGGAATGCGTTCACCTCCCCATTGGCAGTGGTTCTGAGACATGTTTTCGATTAGTTGATAGGCTTCGTCGTATGGCTTATCCATAAGTGCACCGCTCGCGGCGGCGTCTACCGTTAATCTGGTGTTGTATATAAGCCCATTATAAAAAGTATGGATCGTCACCCAGTCTTCTAGACCGTGGTGAGGACATGTTCTCATCATATCTTTGAACCTTTCCCACGCTTCGTAGAGAGATTCAGTATCTTTTTGTTGAAATCCGTTGATTTGAGCTCTAAGCATAGCAGTTTTGCTTGGCGGAAAGTATCTCGCTAAGAAAACGTTCTTCAACTGTTCCCATGTCGTAACGGAGTTAGATGGTAAGGATTGTAACCATGTCCAAGCTCTATCTCTAAGAGAGAAAGGGAAAAGACGAAGTCTTATTGCGTCTGGAGTTACTCCATTTGCTTTCACTGTGTCTGCGTATTGCACAAACTTCATTAAGTGTTCATTTGGATCCTCAGTTGCATTTCCTGAGAATTGATTTTGTTGTACAACTGACAGCAATGAGGGTTTTAGCTCAAAATCGTTTCGAGTAATAGCTGGGGCAGCTATGCTACTTCTAGGCTCCATCTGAGAGGGTGTAGCGTATGCCTTCAGCGGTTTGTTTTGAGGTCCTTCAGCCATCTTTTCTTCTTTAACTGGAGGATGAGCTAGAAGATCAGGAATGTTGTGTCTTCGTTGATATTCGACGATGCACCTTCTTAGATGTAAGAAGCGCTCTAGTTCAGCGATTGTAGGTTGTAAGATTTTGCCTTGTGAGCGAATACTTGGCATACAATCGAAGAACGAGTAGAGGGAGAGAGAATTGTTAACCTAGTCTATACTGTGTAACAAAGGATTACACTATTGACTAAACGGGTCCCCGACAACGGCGCCAAAAACTTGATCGCGACTTTCTATGTCTAATACAACTTAACTGCAAGTGCACAGTCTATCGTGTAGTAATAAAAGATATCGATCCCACAAGGACTCGTAATCAAACTAGTGTTCACGGGAGTTACTATGTTTAGCTAGGTAGATAATGTTTAAGGGAATAATTGCTATTACTAAAGGGAACTAAAAGCGTTACTTAAAGTATAATTACGCGAATCGATATGCAATAATTATGTTCTTCGGGGATTTGACAAGTTACCGGTATATAAAATATTTTCAAAATTTATTTAAGAAGAAAATAGTGATTTAAAGACCTTTGTCTCACGATGGTTGTTGACGCTAGTCGCAACTTTAAGGCGGAACGTATGTTGTCGCTATCCCGTTCAGGGTTAAAATTGCTTTTTGGAAATCTCTAAATTCTAATATATTTTAAAGTGCTTTCGCTGTTATTAAAACAAATGCCTAGTGTTTACTATCTGGTCCTAGCCGCAGCTGACGCTTGTTGGTTCGTACCTTAATTAATTTCCCACTGTCGTGGCAAAACTACTTTTAAATAAGTTCTCGCTGTCGCGACGAACGTTTATTCAGGAAATAAGTTTAAGCACTCAGGCCATAAACAACTTTTGAAAAAGAAAGGTTTTAACCGGTTATTATCAAATCCCGTCTGAATTATTATTACATACCGATTACTCTGGTTTAGCTAGACATGGATTTGGAACAGGTAAAGCGTAAATAAAAGCAGAAATTTAGAACATACATACTGCTGGGAAGTAAAGTTACAATTAACGAAATAATAAAAACCTGTAAAGTATCCAATTGGCTTTTGGCCAAATCCCAACGATGTCGGCAGGATTGTGTCTTCAAGCCAATAGAGCGTACAAAGGAATATTGCAGTAATAGAATACAGGAAAAAGAAAGGAAAACAAAAACAAGACTCAAACTAAATTTGCTCTGGAAAATATTTGGGCAGCACTTCGTTATCTGAATGCGGCTCCCCTTCTCAGCTCCCCTCCTTCTCCTTTTATAGAGGTGAAATACTAACGGTTATATCTTGCAGAAGGTGGACTTGGAGTCAGAGAAAATAGGAAGTAGTGGTCCATTATTTTAGGACTTGGAACTGGTTTTTGCACGTTTACTGAAGTTCTGCGTTTTTGCCTGCATGACGGTCGTCATGGTGTGTGACGGTCGTCATGGATGTGTGACGGTCGTCACAGCAGCAAAATTCGCATCTGCTGTTTTTCATGTTGTTTTCATCTGGTTTTCGTCCATATTTCATCTGTAATTGCTTCTTTTCTTCATATTGCTTTGTTTGGACATGATCTTCAAATACCTGCAAAATATCAGACAAATAACATGGAAAAACCCGAAATCGGATTGAAACCAGTCAAATATTAGTTGAATTATATGTCAATATATATATATATATATATATATATGTTGCACCCTAATTTTTGACCTTAAAATTCCACCTCTTTTTGTGTTTTCTTTCGTTTTACCTTTCACTTTTATATGCAACTAACAAATGTGTGCAGGTGCGTAAATTTTGAAGGTTATGAACTCAAGAATATGTGAAGCGGAAGTTCGCGTCTTAAGTCATTTTTTATGAAAGGATTTGTTACGAGCTCG
This sequence comes from Lathyrus sativus, assembly GCA_963859935.3. Lineage (NCBI taxonomy): Eukaryota > Viridiplantae > Streptophyta > Magnoliopsida > Fabales > Fabaceae > Lathyrus > Lathyrus sativus. Next base: position 711,279,665 of record OZ012737.1, read on the forward strand.
GATACTCATGTTATCAAAGTAACCTCACAATTAAGGACCTCATGGAAAGATTCAGGCTCCGAACTCAAGCTTATATAGTCATCTTTGGCAACAAGGTTCAAGTTAATATTGGCACACGTCCCAACCGAGTGATGTTTTCAAAAGGCCATACTTTAATAAGTTGTTGCTTCACCATGGATAATCTATTCAATGCAAGCTCATCATTATACATTCAATTTATTAAGCATCTTTTCTCTCGTTCTTAAACGGTTATTGGTTTTGGAGAAACATGGATGATTCAAAGCTTGCAAGAATGGAATGCACCACCATCACCGATTAGTATGTTTCAATTAAAGTTGAGCACAATTTGGAGTTTAGTGACTTAAAACCATAGTCTGTACAAGAACATTCTCGAAGGATTACTTACAAAATTACAATTTTGAATGCTAGCAAGATAATTATGATTCTTGGGTCAAGGACACATACAAAAACGGAAATTCATACTAAATTGCTACAGACCAAATTTTTAAATTCAAACCCATCCCAATAGCTTTAAATGACGGAACAAGACTCAAAATATGTTCATACATCTATAACATAAGTCTAAGTCGGAACGTCACTGCAGAATTCAAAGCCAAATTTGTTACAATAATTTGTTACAATCCTATGCCAAAATTCAAAGCAAGCCATGTGATACCACCTACAATTTTGTACCTAGCATGGACTTAATACAACAGACATGTGAATGCTTAAAAACCACATATAACTACTGCATTTACAGATGGTGAGAAACGAATCTGATACAACTACAAAGTTTAGTTGTTCTAGGCTACAAATATCTTTATGAAAGCCATGATGCAAGTGGACTTTAGCTCCCTCCTAAATTCGTTACGACCTCCGCCGATGACATTATTAAAACTCTACTAATGCGCCACAGGAGCACCCTTGGAGTTTACCAACCCATAACCTACATAATTGAACAACAGCATCATCAAATGCGACCACAACAATGACAACAACCGAGCCTGCTACAACCAAATCAGTTAGCTACCTTTCAGTAATCTGCTACACATCTGTCGATGATACAATCGTTTCTATCATCTAGCCTTTCACAGAATCAGCACTCCAGCCCAATCCAGGCTTCAAACTTTCTCCAACTACTTGGCAGCAACAAATGTCTGTCAGCAGCAAGCACCATTGACTCAACAGTCAATCCCGACTGCGCACTCCCGCCCTTAAGGATTCCTGCAACCAGTTAGAACAATTATCATCAATTGATTAACACAAAGTTTTTCCTAAGGGAAAAGGTGTAACAGCAGAGGCCATCACAATTGGCAAACGAAAAAGAAGGATTTGTTCAAGATATATTGCGGACTTGCAGTCACCTACATATTGCCCATGTTGGGAACCTATTACAAAAAAACACTTGGTCACTGTCATTAGCAATTCTGCAGAATCTGTCAGGCTTACCGAACTATCGCGAGCTTTCGCATTTTTGTGGAGTTGTCATTTGGAATTCGTTAAGACTTCAACAGCAGCCACCTTCATAAATCTGTTAAACCGTAAACAACCGTGCATCAGTACAACTGCTCACGATTGATGATGATTCACGAAGATTGGTTCTGGAAGAAGCCTTAGTATTGTTGCAATGGTTACGTCTACACAGGAAAAATGAGAATGATATGGAACAAGTTAAGAGGTGGACTGTTACTAAAGCAACGACGCAGCTACAGCTTCCCGCCTGTTATCTAATTATGATGAATTGGGAGAACCTACCAACAGAAGAAAATTTATGTCAAACATTTACTTTCAAAAAGAAATGGAGAAGGATTCACTTAAGCCAAAGTAAACATATCAGATGCCACGTGAAAGAATTGACAAGAATGTTTTTCTGTCCAAAACCATAAATGGAAATTCATCAATCATATTCAAATCCTATCGCCAATTAACACAAGAAAGGGTGGAGAGTTAATGACTTCCAAATGTGAACAACTTAAACAAGGAAAGTTTTCAAACATATGAATCACGATTTTGGCAAGAATCGAAAATTGAAAGCATAATTAAACAGAAAGCAACAGGTTTTTGTTTTCACGGCAATTACGCAATCAAACAGAAATTGAACTTTCCAATTTGATATTGACAAAGTCATAAACTCTTTCCAAAGCAAATTCTAAACATGTTCAGACGAATTCGGAAAGTATTCATAACGGTATTCATTCCGAAATCCAAGTTTGATTATAAAAGAAGAAGAATAGTTGAGAAGAAGGGGGCAGAAATCGACAACCACAAATATACGAAAAAACTCATAGCAGAAATACATAAACACCCACATGAAAAATCCCAAATGGTGAAAGTAACCTAAAGTTGAAAAAACGAGGAACTTATCTCGGAGCTTCATTGCCACAAATCCACTTTCAAACCCTCGCACCTTCATCCACGGGTCACCCGCCATTGGAACCTTCAAGCCTACCGCCGTTAATCGTTGAAGAACCCCTGCAAAACAAAATCCATTTCGGAACCGTGAGTATTTCCACTAACATCTTAACTCTGTTTGTTTTTTGATTCATACAGGAAATAAAGGAGAAGAGGTTGTGAAGCGGAGATAGACGAAATTAGAGAAGAAGAAAGAAGAGAGACGCGAGATCGAAGGAGAAAAGAAAATGAAGGAGCAGAAAGAGAGAAAAAGAAGGTCGAGAAAGCGATAGAAGGCGAGAGGGGATGAGAGATTGAGGACGGTGGATCGCGAGGAAGCCGACGCCGATTTGGGAAAAAGGGGAACCTAGGGTTCCATTCTCCGTTCCTTGTTTTTTATTGTTTTGTTTGTTTATCTGTTAATTACACACCACTAAACACACATACCCCCCTAATCATCACCTTAATCTACCGATTAACCCACTTAACTCCAATTAAACCTTTTTTTAAAAAAAAAAGTCTGTTCTTAATTAACACAGTCATTTATTTGGTAATTTAATTAATTAATCCTTCTTTTTAATTTATTTGACTAATAATTAAACTCTTTTAAAAAAAAAAAACCTTTAATTAATCATTTTATTAATATAACTATTTACTTAATAATTTAACTAATGGACTTTAATTAAACTTTTAACAACTGTCAAACTTTTTTAAAATTTATTCTATTCATCAAATTTTCTCTAAAAAACCTTGTCATATTTTAAAATAACTTTATACAATAAAATAAGTAAAAAAAAAAACTCAAACTACTTTATAATGTTTTATGATAATTATTAAAGCCGTTCTTCTATAAAATTTAATCTTAATAGTAACTTTTTTACATAATAATGATAATAAAAAACTAAGCTCACATCCTTTTTTCCCTAAGGTAATTTCTCAAAAAAATTAATCTTTTTAACCGACTAAAATCTTAAAATCAAATCAATCCAAATCGATCCAACTCGTTTCAAAACAATTCGCTTAAAATCAATTCAACCATTTCTCTTAAAATCAATTAAACCTCACCAATTTCATCAAATAACATATTTTCTTAATCCCAAATTAAAATCAACTCACAGCGTAAAATACAAAACAATCGTGCACAACCACTTCACGACACATCTACTCACATACACCTTAGCGCTTTCATGCGTATATATTATTTATCTTTATCTGCTTTATCTTAGTCACAAAGCACACACACTCACTTAGCGCTTTCATGCGTTCGTGCATGGTTTATCTTTCTGCAATTTACATTATCGCGATTCATTTACATTATCAATTTATATCCATGCATCGCATTCCGTCCAAAGGAAAAACCTACACATAATTCAACGTTGTGTGTAGTTGCACCTCATTTGCATCATTCTCCCCACGATCCTTGATCCCATTCAAGTTGATCGCTTAGGATAGATCCTACCCCATAGGAAGAACCCTAATCTTTACAACATAGAACAAACAAAACAATACAACTTAAAAACAATATAAACACAATAGAGAATAGACGTTAATCATCTTAAGCGAGATATAACTTGTCACGCCCCACAACATAAATACAATCAATATCTCTTGATCGCTTAAGAGAAGACAGAGGCGTACTTGTCGACCCTTCCAAGCGCTCGAAGCCCTTCTCTTAAGACGACATACACAAATACAAATTTTTTCTACACACTTGTGGTGGCTAAAACTGAGTAATCTCTCTTAAAATGAAGACTCGTCTCTTCTCCTAAACCCAATCAAAACAACTACCCTAAACCCGTAGGAACTTTGACCACAGTCAAAGAGCTCCTCTAACCCTTTAGGGTGAACTACAACATACTCTGATTCCACTCCCGTAAGGATATGTAGGCACAAGGTGCGATGCCTTATCGAGTATACTTAGAAATAAACCCCTAGGTCTTTAAAACCATTAAGCAGATAAACACTTAGCAGTAAACAAACATAAAACAAGAGGTTCCTGTAGAGTACTACAGAAACTTAGGATGCTAGTACCTTCCCTAAGTTTAACCAACCCCCGAACCTAAACAATCTAGCTTGCATTTGCATTGCATCGTGGGAATTTCGATCTTTATCCCTTCCTTTGGACAAATCAAAGTTCGGTTGCAAAATGAATTAAAGATTCAAACTAATCAATAGTTTGGTATCCGATTTTCACCGCGACAGAAATGGCGACTTCACTGGGGACCTTTCAGTGGGTCTCCCTATCTTGTTTTATTATTGCTTTTTTATATTTGCTTATATTTGCTTATTTGTTTACTTGTTTATTTGTCTGTATTCTTGGGTTGATACTCCTGAGTGGTGAGACAAAGTCCTACACCCGGACTTGAGTGAACTTAAGATAGGATAGTGATATGTTCAAAGAGGCTTGTAGGGGGTGGAATCCCGACCAAGCTGACTTGAAAATCACGCTCAATTGAGGCCCTCTCGAAAATTGTATTGTTGAACGAGTCTTTAATCGTGAAAACATGCACTATATTCGATGTTGGAGCCTATGATATTGAGGACCGTAGTTACCTTAACCCCACTTTGACCTTTATTAGGATGTAGTGCGAGGCTATGAGGGGGTACCTCCGAAATAGTGCTACGCGATGCTACACTCAAAAGAAGTTCTCTTGAGAATATTATTAACCCTCGAGTACTTGGGAAGTTGATAATATCCGAAAGATGGGCTAATGACTTTGGGAACCTCTTAGAACCTTGTTCTGCAGGTACAAACGACCTTTAGTCCTTAAAACCTTTGGGAAGGGTACACCCTTGCTCCATGCTCGTTGCAAACCTAGGGCGCCCCTTTGTTTGTTTACCTTTATACTTGTGTTTGTTGCATCCATATAGCATCATTAAGTTTCATGGAATTCTTAGTTTATTTATAAACATTACAAAACCAACATAGATTACAAATAGAAAATATTTTTTGAAATATTCTTTTAAGAGTCCTAGCTTGGATGACCTAAGGAAGTTAGGGGCATCAATTGAAGATTCAAGAAACTCCAAAGGACAGATACAAGAGACTTCCTTATCATTAAAGATCAATGGAAGGCTTCCCCTATCACGGAGGATCATTAGAAGTTCAAAAGACTCTCATCATCATCAAAGATCCAAGTAAACAAGGGATCCATTTCTCATTCTTCAACAAGAGCAAAAGAAGGGATGGAGGATTTATTTTCCTCTATCAAACTACTCTTTATAATTTGATCATGGACAAGTTTACCTTCAAGGAGATCCAAGTGGAGGAACAAAGCAACAAACAAGATGAAGGTCTTCCTTAGGGATTTCTTAGCTTTTATTTAGCTATTATGTTAGGACTCTTAAGAGGATATTTATTTGTAATCCGATAAAATAAAAATACATATGCATAAAAATATTAAAATGATTTTCTTTGGTACTCTGTAATGTTTATAAGAACATGAGTTCCATGAAACATTTCATCCTTACATTCTTGCATTATCATTATGCATTCTCGCATCATGCATCCAGCATTTACATGTGCATGAGTCTCTTCTCCTCTATGTCCTCATTCAGTTTTCCGTCTTTGTCTGTCAGTTGACATCTCGACCATCCGACCAAGCTTGAAGTATTATTGAAGGATAGCAAAGAGAATAAAGATATGGATTCCATGACTGGTTTCAGGGTTGTGACTAATCCGTTGTTCGATCTTCCTTCTGACGACAATGTTCAACAAGTGGATGTTCCTACTCAACCTCCTCCTGTGCAAGACAACTTGGTTGTTCAAGCTTCCCAGCCCCTACAAAATGTACCTAATCTTCAGAATGTTCGTACTAAGATAAAGGTGGATGTAATGGAGAAAGAACTTCGGGGTTTCAAAGAACAATTAAAGATGACAAAAGGAGCTGATACATATGATTTTAATGCTCGTGACTCATGTCTGGTTCCAGGTGTAATTATTCCTCCAAAGTTTAAGATGCCTGTCTTTGAAGTGTACAAGGGTACTAGTTGTCCAAGAGATCATTTGACGATGTTCTGTCGGAAGATAGCTGCTTATGTTGACAACGACGAGTTGATGATTCATTGCTTTCAAGAAAGCTTATCTGGGGCATCCTTGATGTGGTATACGAAGCTACAAAGGAGTCGTATTCAGTCTTTTAAAGATTTAGCTGATGCTTTTATAAAGCAGTACAATTATAATTTGGACGCGGCTCCAGACAGTGATCAATTGATGGACATGAGTAAGAATGACGAGGAATCTTTCAAGGAATATGCCCAACGATGGAAGGAGTTAGCATCTCAAGTTCATCCACCACTTCCCGAGAAGGATTTAAACAAGATGTTTTTGAGAACACTGCCAGACTCTTATTATGTTAGAATGGTAGGAGCTGTACCATTGGATTTCCCCAAGATTATGGAAGTTGGAGTAAACATCGAGAATGCACTCAAAAGTGGAAGAATTCAAGATGATTTGAATAACCAAACTGACGAAGAGATTTCAGTTGATGATCCCCAAGAGGAAGGAAATGTTGACGTCGATGCAATTCAGGACTCCCATCAAATTCTGTCAGATCCAGATCCAGTACCTCAACATCAATATGCAGCTCCTCCTCAGCGCGAGCAGCGACTACCTCATAAGCGAAGATTGACTTCTCCAAATCAACATCAAAATCGACAAGTTCGAAGACGGTTTCAGAATCAAGAGGTACCTCTAAGCATTCCGAAGGAAGAAACTCGATGGTTTGATCTTATCCCAATGACTTACCGTCAGCTATGGTCTTACTTTGCCAGAAACTCAGTGATGACTCCCAGAAAGACTAGAATTATGAAGTCTCGTCCACCGTGGTTCGACCCGAACACCAGCTGTGATTTTCATGATGGTGTGTTGGGGCATTCGATTGAAGAGTGCAAAGTTTTCCAAGGGAAAGTGCAAGAAATGATTGATAATGAAGAGCTGACTTTCAAAGAAGGAAACCCAGTCTTGAATGGAACGCCGTTATGATCAGCCGTTTATTTTGTCTGCTTATTTGCTCTTGTTATTTTCTTTGGTTAAAAGCATAATTAGCATGTGAGAACTTGTTTATTTTGAATAAGTAATGCAATAAATGTTTGTCTTGAGGAAACCCATTCGTTTCACTCTTTAAAAATGTTTTTATATAATGCCAAAATCACCTGATTTCTTTCTCACTTCGGTGAAGAATTGGGAGGAGGATGATGAAGTAAAACGTAGGATCTCTCGATGTATGCTTTCGAATAAAACCCTACTGATGATGTAAGGCATTGTTTCAAACCTCCTAAACACCAAAGACATAAGGAAGTTAATCCATTTTTAACTCCTTTGAACCTTGATTGAGGATCTGCTTTATTTCTCCCAAACCCTTTCCAACTTCATTTTTAAACCTGGGGCGGGAAAATTTTCAGTCAGCTCGATTGAATACTTAAAATTTCAAAAATTTGGGTGGGCACAAATAAGCTTTTGACCCTTATTCCTTTTGTTTTACAAAACGTAAACTAAACCTCGATATAACCCTTGAAAGTCCTAATTGAAGTAAGGTTTACTTCGAAAGCATACTCAGTGAGATAGTGTTTCCTGACTCCTATGAGCTATGCTCAACTATTTATATTGGCTTATAAATTAATTCATGTCCTAATTAGTGACTTTGTCACAAGTGGTCGTGATATCTCTTTTTCAAAACTTCAAGACAGACACATATATTGCATTAACAGTTTCAAGAATAACATTTCACGCGTGTTAATTCGGCCTGATATCATAGAAAATTACATACAAGCGTCATCATCAAGTTTGTCCTTTTGGAATTCGAAGACTCTGCTAAACTGGGGCAAGTGTGTTTCCAAATGGTCTGCTCAGGTTTGACTTCACCTTTAGAACAAGATTGAAGAGTCGTCATAATACCGCCAATCAGGGTCCGTTATGTCGAGATTCAGCGAATCTCTCTAAGAGTTTGAAAACAGTGGGACGCCTTGTTTTCTGTAAAATCCTCTTGGAATAACTTCTTCTCATATCCATATGACTTGGGGCAATTGAGACGCGAAGATTATCTTTCCCGCATAACAAGCTTTGTTCAAAATGGCAACTACTACACAATTCATCAAGCCAGAATTACCTTGCTCTTAGAACATTCTTCATGTCCCCAGTAAATTTTAATTCTGGTGGTCATGACAGTTCTCCAATGAAGCTTTTCGATGCAAGAACGCCTAGTGATTTGCTCAACTTCACTTCCCCAACGAAGTAGATGCTATTTTAATCCTCAGTGAATCTTCTCCAACTTCACCTTCCTCAGTGAAATGGACATATTTTACTCCTCAATAGATCTTCTTGAACTTCATCTCCCCAGCAAAGTGGTTGTTACTGTACACTCTAATGGATCTCTACAATGTTAATCTTCTCCAACGAGGCGGATGTTTATTTCATCCCCGTGAAGTTTTTACGACATATTCAACAACCATGTTATCCGGCAAGATTAAGTTGTTATATCCCCGAATGGACTGATCTCTATTCCCTAATAGAGGCTTGTGAAGCTCGGAAACAGGATTGAGATCCTATATCTGGTTCTCCGCATATCCCCAGTGATACTTCTATCTTTGAAGATTGGCCGGATGTTTATCCCACCTTCAGTCGTTGCTTTCGTCTGTTTTGTCAGCATAAGCATACACATATCATATAAATAGATAACATAACATTTGCATTTGTGCATCTTTGCGTGTGTGTTATTCTGTCGCTTTGGTCGTTTTTTATCCACAAGCAGTTGGGCGTGTCTTCTCCTTCCAAGTAGAGTTGTCACCTTTAGGCAAAAGAAAAAGCGCAATATTTCTATTTTCCCCACGAAGTTCGATTCTTGTGGAAGACGGTTGCTTTAGTACATTCCCGTTTGAGTTCATACCTCAATGGTCGAGTCTTGCTTGACAGTTTCTCTTCAGCTATCTCCTGAATTGAACTTCGGTCCTTGACAATCACATTGGTGGATATCTCCAAACTCCTGAACATGGATCAAGTGTGCATTTATTTTGCACTGTTCTCCCCAGAAAAGGTCTTCATGAAAATAATTATTGAAGATGGATATCTCTCCAGCAATATTACAAGACGTCCTTCCAACAATCTACATCTGGTTTGCAAGTAACCTCTTTATTTGAGCAACTCGTTTTAATCAGGTTTTCTATTAAAACGACAAATGACAGTCTCCTCAAGGCAGTTTGTACGTCTACAATAGGATATCAAGATTATCAACTCATGGCATCTCTCCGGAAATCCATCAGATTGGCTTATCGAAGACTTCACAGATGTTTTCTCTTTATTTGAGAAATGTTCGCCTCAAGAAGCTTACATACTTACAACTACAACGAGATACTCTTCAGGAATTTATTCCCCAGTGAGTTCGTTACACAAGTTCACTTCCTTCAAGCGACATCTCCCCGAAGAAGTCGACGAAGTTTACCACAATAGTCTCTCTTTATTTGAGAAGACATACAATTCAACCGGCCCACATCTCTTCCGAAGATCCCCCGGTGAAGCTTTACAAACTACATTACAATTCTACAATCCACAAATTTACAACCCCTCTATGAAGATGCTCTCGCGAGTTTCCATCATTTTGGGTAGGAACCGAGACCAGCTCATGGTTCCCATACCATGGAGCAAGGGGAAGTTCGACATCGGAGACCGAGACCGGCGCATGACTCCCATATCATGACGCTCGGGGAAGCTCAACAACTACAGTTACATCTACAATCTACAAATTTACAACCCCTCTTTGAAGACGCTCTCACGAGTTTCCATCATTTTGGGTAGGAACCGAGACCAGCTCATGGTTCCCATACCATGGAGCAAGGGGAAGTTCGACATCACAAACCGAGACCAGCTCATGGTTCCCATACCATGGAGCAAGGGGAAGTTTGACATCAGAGACCGAGACCGGCTCATAGCATCCAGACTATGACGTTCGGGGAAGTTCTACATCTACAACAACAATTTACAACTACAGTCTACAAACATCTGTCATTCTCTGGTTAATCTTGACCGTAGATTCTCAGAAGACCTCGACAGTAGGTAGTACCATTTCATTTCCTGGTTAATCTCGGCAGTAGATTTCCAAAAGACTTCGTCAGAAGTATTTCTCCAACAGACTTCAACATAGAATCTCGGCAGTAGATTCCTTACAGATTTTTAACAGTACATACTTTAACAAAAGTATTCTCAATAACAGTTACAAGCCTTGACAATGAACTTCTCTTGCTGGTATCTTGGATCAACTACATTTTACATATACCGCAAATCCTTCAAGTGGATTTTCTTGCAAGCTTCTCCAGACACTTTGTGATTGTCAATCTTTCCCCGTGGAGTCTTGTTTTGTTCTTCCCGTATGTTGTGTCTATTTGCTCCCCTGTGACATCATTTCTTCACAGGACTCGTCTGTCTTGTATTCTCATATCATTTTCATATCATTTGCATTCGGTGGCTTCTTATGGCCAAAAATTCGTGCAATGTTTGTATTTAAGTCCCTCCTATCTCGTCGAGATGAAGATTTCAATCTCCATATCTCCGAACAGGAGTAACTTAAATAGGGGCATCTGTTGCACCCTAATTTTTGACCTTAAAATTCCACCTCTTTTTGTGTTTTCTTTCGTTTTACCTTTCACTTTTATATGCAACTAACAAATGTGTGCAGGTGCGTAAATTTTGAAGGTTATGAACTCAAGAATATGTGAAGCGGAAGTTCGCGTCTTAAGTCATTTTTTATGAAAGGATTTGTTACGAGCTCGGATACTCATGTTATCAAAGTAACCTCACAATTAAGGACCTCATGGAAAGATTCAGGCTCCGAACTCAAGCTTATATAGTCATCTTTGGCAACAAGGTTCAAGTTAATATTGGCACACGTCCCAACCGAGTGATGTTTTCAAAAGGCCATACTTTAATAAGTTGTTGCTTCACCATGGATAATCTATTCAATGCAAGCTCATCATTATACATTCAATTTATTAAGCATCTTTTCTCTCGTTCTTAAACGGTTATTGGTTTTGGAGAAACATGGATGATTCAAAGCTTGCAAGAATGGAATGCACCACCATCACCGATTAGTATGTTTCAATTAAAGTTGAGCACAATTTGGAGTTTAGTGACTTAAAACCATAGTCTGTACAAGAACATTCTCGAAGGATTACTTACAAAATTACAATTTTGAATGCTAGCAAGATAATTATGATTCTTGGGTCAAGGACACATACAAAAACGGAAATTCATACTAAATTGCTACAGACCAAATTTTTAAATTCAAACCCATCCCAATAGCTTTAAATGACGGAACAAGACTCAAAATATGTTCATACATCTATAACATAAGTCTAAGTCGGAACGTCACTGCAGAATTCAAAGCCAAATTTGTTACAATAATTTGTTACAATCCTATGCCAAAATTCAAAGCAAGCCATGTGATACCACCTACAATTTTGTACCTAGCATGGACTTAATACAACAGACATGTGAATGCTTAACAACCACATATAACTACTGCATTTACAGATGGTGAGAAACGAATCTGATACAACTACAAAGTTTAGTTGTTCTAGGCTACAAATATCTTTATGAAAGCCATGATGCAAGTGGACTTTAGCTCCCTCCTAAATTCGTTACGACCTCCGCCGATGACATTATTAAAACTCTACTAATGCGCCACAGGAGCACCCTTGGAGTTTACCAACCCATAACCTACATAATTGAACAACAGCATCATCAAATGCGACCACAACAATGACAACAACCGAGCCTGCTACAACCAAATCAGTTAGCTACCTTTCAGTAATCTGCTACACATCTGTCGATGATACAATCGTTTCTATCATCTAGCCTTTCACAGAATCAGCACTCCAGCCCAATCCAGGCTTCAAACTTTCTCCAACTACTTGGCAGCAACAAATGTCTGTCAGCAGCAAGCACCATTGACTCAACAGTCAATCCCGACTGCGCACTCCCGCCCTTAAGGATTCCTGCAACCAGTTAGAACAATTATCATCAATTGATTAACACAAAGTTTTTCCTAAGGGAAAAGGTGTAACAGCAGAGGCCATCACAATTGGCAAACGAAAAAGAAGGATTTGTTCAAGATATATTGCGGACTTGCAGTCACCTACATATTGCCCATGTTGGGAACCTATTACAAAAAAACACTTGGTCACTGTCATTAGCAATTCTGCAGAATCTGTCAGGCTTACCGAACTATCGCGAGCTTTCGCATTTTTGTGGAGTTGTCATTTGGAATTCGTTAAGACTTCAACAGCAGCCACCTTCATAAATCTGTTAAACCGTAAACAACCGTGCATCAGTACAACTGCTCACGATTGATGATGATTCACGAAGATTGGTTCTGGAAGAAGCCTTAGTATTGTTGCAATGGTTATGTCTACACAGGAAAAATGAGAATGATATGGAACAAGTTAAGAGGTGGACTGTTACTAAAGCAACGGCGCAGCTACAGCTTCCCGCCTGTTATCTAATTATGATGAATTGGGAGAACCTACCAACAGAAGAAAATTTATGTCAAACATTTACTTTCAAAAAGAAATGGAGAAGGATTCACTTAAGCCAAAGTAAACATATCAGATGCCACGTGAAAGAATTGACAAGAATGTTTTTCTGTCCAAAACCATAAATGGAAATTCATCAATCATATTCAAATCCTATCGCCAATTAACACAAGAAAGGGTGGAGAGTTAATGACTTCCAAATGTGAACAACTTAAACAAGGAAAGTTTTCAAACATATGAATCACGATTTTGGCAAGAATCGAAAATTGAAAGCATAATTAAACAGAAAGCAACAGGTTTTTGTTTTCACGGCAATTACGCAATCAAACAGAAATTGAACTTTCCAATTTGATATTGACAAAGTCATAAACTCTTTCCAAAGCAAATTCTAAACATGTTCAGACGAATTCGGAAAGTATTCATAACGGTATTCATTCCGAAATCCAAGTTTGATTATAAAAGAAGAAGAATAGTTGAGAAGAAGGGGGCAGAAATCGACAACCACAAATATACGAAAAAACTCATAGCAGAAATACATAAACACCCACATGAAAAATCCCAAATGGTGAAAGTAACCTAAAGTTGAAAAAACGAGGAACTTATCTCGGAGCTTCATTGCCACAAATCCACTTTCAAACCCTCGCACCTTCATCCACGGGTCACCCGCCATTGGAACCTTCAAGCCTACCGCCGTTAATCGTTGAAGAACCCCTGCAAAACAAAATCCATTTCGGAACCGTGAGTATTTCCACTAACATCTTAACTCTGTTTGTTTTTTGATTCATACAGGAAATAAAGGAGAAGAGGTTGTGAAGCGGAGATAGACGAAATTAGAGAAGAAGAAAGAAGAGAGACGCGAGATCGAAGGAGAAAAGAAAATGAAGGAGCAGAAAGAGAGAAAAAGAAGGTCGAGAAAGCGATAGAAGGCGAGAGGGGATGAGAGATTGAGGACGGTGGATCGCGAGGAAGCCGACGCCGATTTGGGAAAAAGGGGAACCTAGGGTTCCATTCTCCGTTCCTTGTTTTTTATTGTTTTGTTTGTTTATCTGTTAATTACACACCACTAAACACACATACCCCCCTAATCATCACCTTAATCTACCGATTAACCCACTTAACTCCAATTAAACCTTTTTTTAAAAAAAAAAGTCTGTTCTTAATTAACACAGTCATTTATTTGGTAATTTAATTAATTAATCCTTCTTTTTAATTTATTTGACTAATAATTAAACTCTTTTAAAAAAAAAAAACCTTTAATTAATCATTTTATTAATATAACTATTTACTTAATAATTTAACTAATGGACTTTAATTAAACTTTTAACAACTGTCAAACTTTTTTAAAATTTATTCTATTCATCAAATTTTCTCTAAAAAACCTTGTCATATTTTAAAATAACTTTATACAATAAAATAAGTAAAAAAAAAAACTCAAACTACTTTATAATGTTTTATGATAATTATTAAAACCGTTCTTCTATAAAATTTAATCTTAATAGTAACTTTTTTACATAATAATGATAATAAAAAACTAAGCTCACATCCTTTTTTCCCTAAGGTAATTTCTCAAAAAAATTAATCTTTTTAACCGACTAAAATCTTAAAATCAAATCAATCCAAATCGATCCAACTCGTTTCAAAACAATTCGCTTAAAATCAATTCAACCATTTCTCTTAAAATCAATTAAACCTCACCAATTTCATCAAATAACATATTTTCTTAATCCCAAATTAAAATCAACTCACAGCGTAAAATACAAAACAATCGTGCACAACCACTTCACGACACATCTACTCACATACACCTTAGCGCTTTCATGCGTATATATTATTTATCTTTATCTGCTTTATCTTAGTCACAAAGCACACACACTCACTTAGCGCTTTCATGCGTTCGTGTATGGTTTATCTTTCTGCAATTTACATTATCGCGATTCATTTACATTATCAATTTATATCCATGCATCGCATTCCGTCCAAAGGAAAAACCTACACATAATTCAACGTTGTGTGTAGTTGCACCTCATTTGCATCATTCTCCCCACGATCCTTGATCCCATTCAAGTTGATCGCTTAGGATAGATCCTACCCCATAGGAAGAACCCTAATCTTTACAACATAGAACAAACAAAACAATACAACTTAAAAACAATATAAACACAATAGAGAATAGACGTTAATCATCTTAAGCGAGATATAACTTGTCACGCCCCACAACATAAATACAATCAATATCTCTTGATCGCTTAAGAGAAGACAGAGGCGTACTTGTCGACCCTTCCAAGCGCTCGAAGCCCTTCTCTTAAGACGACATACACAAATACAAATTTTTTCTACACACTTGTGGTGGCTAAAACTGAGTAATCTCTCTTAAAATGAAGACTCGTCTCTTCTCCTAAACCCAATCAAAACAACTACCCTAAACCCGTAGGAACTTTGACCACAGTCAAAGAGCTCCTCTAACCCTTTAGGGTGAACTACAACATACTCTGATTCCACTCCCGTAAGGATATGTAGGCACAAGGTGCGATGCCTTATCGAGTATACTTAGAAATAAACCCCTAGGTCTTTAAAACCATTAAGCAGATAAACACTTAGCAGTAAACAAACATAAAACAAGAGGTTCCTGTAGAGTACTACAGAAACTTAGGATGCTAGTACCTTCCCTAAGTTTAACCAACCCCCGAACCTAAACAATCTAGCTTGCATTTGCATTGCATCGTGGGAATTTCGATCTTTATCCCTTCCTTTGGACAAATCAAAGTTCGGTTGCAAAATGAATTAAAGATTCAAACTAATCAATAGTTTGGTATCCGATTTTCACCGCGACAATATATATATATATATATATATATATATATATATATATATATATATATATATACGATTTCGCGTTATCAATAAGAAAAAAAATGAAAAAACTAAAAGGGAAGATTGGTAGGCGACAAGTGAGAAATCACTGGGAAAAAAACCTTAAATGAGGTTACTGGGATTTGAATCGTGTTCCCTATTAGCTATGTTACCTCAATTTTTAAAAGACACCGAGGTATTAGGTTTAATATTATTTTTTCAGAAGATTTGGTGCTCACTTATTAAAGTTATTTTTAAAAAAATAAATCAAACTTGTCGCTCCTAGAACCTATAAGCTCGGTCTTTGGCATGTTCAAGGTGAAACCTTCGTCATAAAAAGTATTATTTGTAGTAGTACTTAGTCGTGGTGTCCTCTCACTTGAGCTTATTTCACTCAACCTTGGTGTCAGTGAGACAGGTGGTGTAATATGTTCCTCTATCATTGGTTGTTCCATTTCGTCTTCTTCTTCAAAGTAAGGAAGAAATTATGTCTGTCTTCTTAAACACTCTAATCCAAAAAATCTTCTTCTTTGAACCCCACGTCGCAGATTATGAATATTTTCCCACTATTTGGATTATAAATAGTACTTCTCACTTTTATCATCGAGCTTTGTTCTCCTTTCGTCTGGAACGTCGATATAGGCAATGATTCTAAACACTTTGAGGTAAGAGATCTCGGGCTTCCTTCCATTTCAATATTCCTGTGGTGTCTTCTCACGTGCACTTCTTGTTAGGGAACGATTTGTCAGGTAAACTGCACATGCAATTGCTTCAGTCCAAAACTCTTTCGACATCTTCTTGCTCTTAAGAATGCTTCGCACCATGTTAAGTATGATCAGATTCGTTCTCTCTGCTACTCCATTTTGTTGTGGCAATCTTGGAACTGTTAGTGGATGGAGAATTCCACGGTCTTCATAATATTTATGGAACTCATTTGAAGTGAACTCTCCTCCTCAGTCAGATCTTATGGCCTTAATGGAAGGACCAATTTCTTTCTCCACAAGGGCTTTGAACTTCTTAAAATTTTCAAACACTTCTGACTTCTTCAAGAAATAAAACAACGTTTTTCCAAAATAATAATCAATAAAGAGAAGAAAGTATTTAATCTTACCAAAAGAGTTTGGATTGATTGGTCCACAGACATCAGTGTGTATGAGCTCTAGCTGTTTTATCACTCTTGATGTTGATTCCTTTGGAAATTTTTTCCAAAATTGCTTCCTAATTATACATGCTTTGCAGAGTTGGTCTGGGTTGTTTATACTAGGCAAGCCTCTCACCATCTCATTCTTTGACATACGTTCTAGACTGTCGAAGTTGAGATGTCCGAGTCGTAAATGCCATAGCCACGAAGAGTTGGTATAACAAGCCTTTAGACACTTTGCCACATCATTTTGAATGTTCAAGACAAACATTCTATTCTTTGACATATGCACATTAGTAATCAAGTTATATCCACAATATCTTAAAGAAAAGACTATGTTCTTTCAAGTGGATGTCATGGCCTTTCTCTAATAATTGTCCCAAGCTTAAAATATTATTCTTCATGTTAGAAACATAGTAGACATTGGATATAAATTGATGACTCTCATTCTTCAAGCGCATGAGAATTTTCCTTTTCCTTTGACTAGTATCTTTGAGTAATATCCAAATGAGACATTTCTAGTTGTCGCTTTATTGATCTCTACGGACATGCTTCGATCGCTGCACATGTGGTTGCTTGCGCCGGTGTAGAGGTACCACTTGATTATTTTCTCTTCAACTTGGTTTTGGCACGCGAGCAACAAAGTTTCTTCTTCTCCACCTTTTCCTTCTACAAAGTTAGCTTTCTCCATAGCCTTCTACGAGAATCTACACTCAGATGCATATTGACCGATCTTGTTGCAGTTGAAGCACTTGATTTGTGATTCTTGCACTTCAACCATTAATTTCCTCTTCCACGACCTCTTGTTGCTTGTGGATTCCAACTTTTTTCTCCATTGTTTAAGTTGTTGGAGTAGTTGTTGTAACCTCCTCTTCCTTCTCCTTCACGTCCTCATCCACTTCCACGATCTTGGCCACGACCTCACCCTCTTTGCCTCTTGTAATTCACATAGTTTGTTTCCTTTATGTTGAGTTGTAGTAGTTATTCCATAGTCTCCTTTTGTTTAACTTTTATTTTTTCTTTTTCTTCATATGCTTGTAAGAAGCCCATGAGTTTCTCAATAGTCATGGTCTTTAAATCCTCATTTTCTTCAATGTTGGTAACAATGAAGTCAAAACTTGAATTTAAAATGCGAAGTATTTTCTTCATGACTTTCACCTCATCAACATCTTCACCATTTATTTTAAGTTGATTGACTACGGACAATGCCTGAGAAAATAATAAAAAATTGACTCAGACTCTTCCATAAATAAACGTTCAAAGTCACCTCTAAGAGTTTGAAGACGAATTTTTTTCACACGCTCCACTTCTTTGTTGTAAGTTTGAAGTTTGTCCCATGTTTCTTTGGTCGTCGTTGCATTGGATATTTTCTCAATTGTATCTTCATCCACCGATTGATAAATAAGGAAGAGGGATTTCGTGTCTCTCTTTCTTGACTCCTTCAATGCATCTTTTACACCTTGGCTTAGCGAGACTTCATCATGCTCCTAGTAGCGCTTTTAGCCTGATACTTCAATTGTCATAGTTATTTTTTGTGAACATTGGCATTTGGAAAGGGAAACCTACATTCACCATCTTTTGAGGACCTTGAAGCTCTGGTACCACTTTGTTGAAAATAAAGTCTTTTGTGTTTAGGGAAAGTGTGGGCGAATATTAGAAGCTTAAAGAGAAACTTGATAAGTAGGAGAATTCTTTGTGGAAGAGAGAATTTTTTTATTTTTGCTTGATACAAAAGTATAGGATTACATCTATATTTATAGTACTCTAAGGAGAATTTTAGACACACCAATTCTAGAGAGTTCTCAACTCTAGAAATTTCAAGAGTATTCTAAAAAATATTTAGACACTTCAAACACTAAAAAAAGTTTTTTAGAAACATTACTCAAAATTACCTAAACCCAAAATAATTAAATTAAAAAACTAAATAATACAGTTAGACTCAAATCAAATTTAATATTTCAACAATATTGTGGAAAATTCTCGTAAATGTCGTATTTATATTCATAGTCATAGAACTTTGCTTTTTCATTTGGCTGAGTTGAAACACTACACTCTCAATCTTTTGTAGGGGAAGCCATAAGGTTCTTTTGATCGCATAAAAAGATTTAACAAGTTTGGATAATAGTTGTCTCATCCGTTTATATTTTTTATTTCTAAAATCTCACTACAAGAAATATTGCAATTTCCCACATGGTATTCACGTCACTAAGCCAAAAAACATGTCATTAAACAAAATTTGCGACATGGGTAAAGCACGTCGGAAAAGCAACGGTGGAGACATTTTCCCACGTGAAAATCACGTCACTAATTTGTGACATGAGATTCACGCTACAAACCACCAAAATAATTGAAAATGTTTCCACTTGAAAATCACGTCACTAATTAGTAACGTGAAAACAATGTAAATGTTCCCACGTGATTCTCATGTCACTAATTAGTGATGTGGTTCCCATGCCACAAAAGAAAATCTGTTTTAAGTTAGTGACTTTGTTTTTACTTCACTATATAATTTAATAATAAAAAAAAATATTAATGAATACAACGAATTAATAAATAATAAAATAAAAATTTAAATGATTTTTAATTAAAAATTTTAATTTTTTAATATATATATATATATATATATATATATATATATATATATATATATATATATATATATATATATATATATATATATATATATATATATATATATATATATATATATATATATATATATATATATATATATATATATATATATATATATATATATATATATATATATATATATATATATATATATATATATATATATATATATATATATATATATATATATATATATATATATATATATATATATATATATATATATATATATTAAAAAAAGATATAAATATTTAGTCACATAATATTCACATCACAAACATAAAAAATAAAAATAAAAATTGTCACATAATATTCACGTCACAAACATAAATAATAATAATAAAAAAAGTTATTCAACGTCACTACTAAATATAACATTTTCGTCTTCTTCGTCATCTTGGATAGAATAATTTGATTGTGAGGCAAAAAATTGTTGCATTTGTGCTTCCATGATGGATTGTCGCTTCCTCATTTCCTCCATAGGGCCGCCTCACGTGCCTCCGCCTCTCGTATCGCCTCAAATAGAGCTAACTCTCTCACTGTTGCCAACATTTCTGGTGTCAATTATGCCGGACGAGATCCTCCTTCCCCATCATCGAGTCTTTGAAATAAAGTTCGATCCTCTTTTCTATAATCGCCAACCAAAGACCCAAGACCAAAAAAACACTCATTGACTCCCTTCCCTCCTACTGTTAAATTCCAAATATAAAGATCCACGCGTGGATCAAGCGGTGCATTCCTAATCAGCATATATTGAGGATTTTCAGTTAGAAATTGGGCAAGCAAGGCCTGGTACAACTCCTACACACACATTGAAAAAATTAAATTAAAATAAATATAGTTTAAACAATTTAATTATATACAATAATTATGAAATAAAATAATTCAACTATAAACAATTTACCAAGGTTGATTTGGAACGGCCGTCAACAAACTCCCCCGATTTTTTGGTTCGAGTCTTCACAAATAGCTCATTAATTCGTGGCTCCCTCCCCCAATTCTTTTTCTAATTAAAATAATTAAGTTTAATTAAATATATAATAATACAAAATAGAACTTAAAAAAATAGTTATAATTACCATTCGTCGATGATGTTCGCCGATACTGATACTTCCAACTGTACTAAGATAGCCACCTGCTTCAGATGCCCTCATCTTTTTTGCATGTTTAGATCTTCTATGAAAATCTTCTGTCTTCCACCACTCAATAAGTTTCCCAAATATTTCCTCGCCTATCCAGTTAGGATGAGTTTGATCTCTTTCCCAACGTTGTCTAGCATTCTTGAGCATGTCAGATAATCTGCTAGATACCTTACTTCTATTTATTTATTTTTTAATTTTGACCTCATCAATTTTTTGCCAAGTACACCTTTCCTGCAAGTTATATGGCAGTCACGTAAAATTTTAGATATTTATTAACAAAAAATAATTATAAAATAACATAACTATAATAAAAAATACAATTTACCTTGAATGTATCAAACCATATATCTTTCTCAGTATCTAGGAGCTCTCCGAAAGACTTAATGAGTTTTGTATACATCAATTGAATGACCCAGTTTACAGCTTTTGTAGGAGGCCGACACAGATCAAAACTAAACAACAATAATTTGAATGAGTATTGACCATAAAATGACAATATATAGTTAAATAAATATTATAAATTAAAAACATACCCATATCCCTCAGGCCTAATCAGATGTCGTCCTTCAACCACCAAAATCTCCCCTACAACAGGATTTGCCTGCTCCTCATGAACATTGTCATCCTCCTGAATAGGGTGGTCATCATACTCCTGACGCGCAGGTATATGTGTGGGGTGTGGAATGCAGGAGCCAGATCCCCCTGGCTGGTTAGTGGAGGGAGTCTGCTGAGGAAAATTAGATCCTACAGGCTGCAACGTAAAGGAATACTGCTGAGGAAAACCAGATCCTCCGGGCTGCGCGAAGGAGTCTGCTGAGGAAAACTAGATCCCCCAGGCTGATGTGTGAAGGAATAATGCTGAGGAAGAAAACTAGATCCCCCAGGAAAACTAGATCCCCTCGACTGTTGCGTGAACGAAGACGGTACCTGAGGAAAATTAGATCCCCCAAGCGGATGCATGAAGGATCCCTTAAACGGACTAATAAATGATGGATTCCTAGATGGAACCGTTTGGGAGGAGGAGAGTAATGTCATAAATGGCTGTGAAGTGTCTACGGATATTAGATCTGCCTGAGTCTGTGGGCGAGAAGCATACATGGGCGAGGGAGGTACCTCGCATACTCTAGCTCTCGAACGAGGCTGAGTCTCCTTAGCCTTACCCTTGTCAGTTCGGGGTGGCATTCTATCTATTTTGAAAGAGATATCAATAAATAAATCAAGACTATTATCAACACAATATATACACGTAAAAATGATTTGCATTCATATAAAATAAATAATACATTAATAAAAATTGTTCAAACACATATAAAAACTATCTATTCAAACTCTTCATCCATATTATTTTCATCATCTAATCCAATAATATCCTCAGATCCAAACTCTTCATGCTCTTCGTCCATATTATTATCTACCAACAACACAGATGCATCAATTTGATGACCCTCGGCCAATGTATCACACAAATTTGTAATTTCTTCAACTTCAACCACATCATTAATTTGAGAAATTTCACCGTCTTGGTAAGCAGAATCTTCCACTAGATCGTCAGTTTCAATATCACCCATTGGTTTTGTTTTGATTACAACACACCATCCATGTTTACGTGACTGAATTGAATGGTACAGAACATAATAAACTTGTTTAACGATATGTGACATTATGAAAGGGTCATTCTCTTTGTACGTTCTGTCCATTAGAATATCAACAGTGTTATATTTCTTATCTATTTTTTTGCCCCTGTCATATGGATCATACCAATCACAATAAAATAAGACAACTCTATTTTCCGAGTCCAAGTAATTGTATGCCAACTCGTAAATATGCGTAACAACACCATAGAAGTCGTCTTCACCACCATCTGTAACTCCTTTAACAAATACAGTTTTTTTCCCTTTTGTCCAAGCCTGGGTGTGAAATTTATAGCCGTTCACAAAGTATGTGTGCCATTCAATTACTCTTTGAACATGGCCTTTAGATAAGTTTCTCAAATGAAGTATTTCTTGAGTCGGTGCAATAATGCATGACAATTGATCCTTGAACCATGCTAGAAAAGATGCATGTATGTGACCGGTAGTTGCTTGTTCACCGATGCTTTGAAAATAGGAGGCGTTAAATGCCTTATAATGAAACACACTATTAGTTAGAATGTAATAATTCAATTTGTAAAGCCAGATAGGTAGTTACGTTAGAAGTATACTTACTCAAGATATGACCTAACTTCAATGCAGTTAATTAGAACATGAACATATGCAAATTGCAATTCTTTTTGGGTCAGCCAATCCACATTCTCATTTCCAGAGGGGCGACCGGGAAGATAGAAGATTGACAAGGTAAACTGACTTCTTTTGTTAACATCAAATTCATTCCTTATGATTCTTGGAGTTAACGTCAAATGATTGAAATACTGACTGCAAAAATGTGATGTTTCCCGATGCAAGTAATGCGCACGTATTGATCCTTCAACTTTAGCTTTATTTTTCACTGATCGCTTCGAAACACCCATGAATCTTTCAAAGGGATACATCCACCTGTATTGAACGGGGCGACCAAGATAGGCTTCATATGCAAGATGCACAGGTAGATGCTCCATAGAGTCGAAAAAACCAGGTGGAAAAACTCGTTCCAACTTGCATAGAATAACTGGAATATTTTGGTCCAACTTAATGATGCTATCGACTCTTAAAGTTGACGCATAAATATCTCTAAAAAATTGACTTATTTCAATTAGCGGATATAGCACATGGTTGGGTAGTGAACTGAACGCAATTGGAAGCAATCGTTCCATGAAAACATGACAATCATGACTTTTCATTCCATGCAACTTCCAAGTTTTGGTGTCAGTACACCTTGCTAAATTTGAAGCATAACCATCGGGCATTCTCAATTCATTTAACCATCGACAAACCGCTTTAGCATCTTGGGAAGTTAGACTGTAACAAGCCTTGGGTTTTAATAATTTTCCATTAGGTCGAGACTTCAACTCAAAGTCTTTTCTATCACACAAAATTTCCATGTCCCTTCTAGCCTTCTCATTATATTTTGTTTTGCCTTGAACATCCATCATTGTGTTAAATATATTATCAAAGAAATTCTTTTCAATATGCATAACATTAAGATTATGTCGCAATAAATTATCTTTCCAATATGGGAGGTCCCAAAATATACTTCTTTTTGTCCAATTGTGTTTGACCCCATATCCTTGAATTCTACATGCATCACCATAATCTGTGAATTTTGGCAGTTTAGAAACTCGATTCCATATTTCCTCTGGTGACAATCGAGGAGGAGGAAAATCTTTTACTCGTACATCTTTTTTGAAATCAGTCTTGTTTCTTCTAAAGACATGGTCTTGTGGTAGGAATCTGCGGTGACAGTCGAACCACAAACTTTTTCCTCCAAATTCCAAAGTATAAAGCCTTTGTAAATTCCATGCAATGTGGACATCCCATTTTGCCATGCGTACCCCAACCAGATAACATTCCATAAGCGGGAAAGTCATTAATAGTCCACATCAAGGCAGCTCGCAAAGTAAAGTTTTGTTTGCGAGATATATCATAAGTTCATTCTCCAATCCACAACCTCTTCAAATCATCTATTAAAGGTTATAAATAAACATTGATTCCGACTTTAGGACTTGACGGTCCTGGAATGAGGCAAGTCAAAAACATGTAAGGTTTTGTCATGCACATCTCTAGAGGGAGGTTGTAAGGTGTTACGATAACTGGCCGACATGAATATGCAATTGCGGATGCTTGGATATATGGAGTAAAACCATCAGAGCATAGTCCGAGCCTGACATTTCTAGGTTCTGCAGCAAAATCAGAATGTACCCTATCAAAATGTTTCCATGCCTCACCATCAGATGGATGTTGCATAATGCCTGAACTTGTTTTGTTTGTATGATGCCATGTCATTTGACTTTGACTGTGCATTGAAGCAAACAATCTTTTTAACCTTGGTATTATCAGAAAATAAAACATGGACTTCACTGCTACACGTTTTTATTTATGGTTAATGGCTTTACTACGAACTTGATATCTCAGACTCTTACAGAATTTACATTCCTCCAGCGCCTCGTCATTAATACCAAACTCATTGTCATAAAACAACATGCATCCATTTATGCAGCAATCAATCTTTCATACTTCTAAACCCAACTTACCAACTTCTTTGCATCATAATAACTTGTAGGCAAGTTGTCTTTCATAGGAGTCGCATCCAACATCATTTTTGCAAAGTATTCCAAGCACTGATCAGGAACATTCCAATTTGACTTTGCGGCCAATAATCTCACACACATTAATAATTTTGAATCTGCCGACCCCTTAAACAACGGTGTATTCATTTCTTTCAACAATTGCTAAAATCTTTGTGCTTCCTCATTCGACAACTCTTCCCCATCAAAATCTTGAGGTTCATCATATGTCACATTTACTCCAAATGCATTGCCAACCATATCATTGATCAGATTAAATTGTTCCTCAAATTCCATATGTGATCGACTGCTTGATGCGTGTGTATTAGTTGTCTCTGCATGTACGTTACTCGGCAATTGTTCTCCATTATATGTCCAAACCCAATAATTTTTAATGAAACTCTTCCTCTTCAAATGACGTTCTACTTCCTCTGGGTCACTAATTATAGGTCTACATTCACATTTAAGACAAGGACATCTTACTCCTCCTTCACGTTGACAACATTCTTGTGCAAATGTCCACGTGATAAACCCTTTAACTCATTCCTCAAAATTTGGTGTAAGTCCATGTTTGCCTGGTAATGTTCTATCGTACATCTAACTACGATACTAACGAGAATATTTCGTACTGCACATTTGTACTATTATTATATATCATTTTAATTAAATATGTGATTTTAATATGCAAAATAATATAATTATTTTCACATTGTTTTAACCTAATATAAATTAAAATATCACTTCAATATTACTTCATATTATACAACAACCTAATTTTGTAACATTATTTTAAAAATATTTTCTTACTATAAAAATATAAAAATATAAATACAAACATAAAAATATAAAATCTAATTATACATTTTAACCTAATAAAAATAAATTTAAATATTTTTAAAAATTCTGTTTTTTCTAATATAATATATATTCTGTTTACTAAAATATAATACATATTCTAAAATATAATATTCTAAAATATAATATATAATTTGTTTACTAAAAATAATACATTTAAAATATAATATATATTCATTATTTTTAAAAATCTGTTTTTTCTAAAATAATATATATTATGTTTACTAAAATATAATACATATTCTAAAATATAATATTCTAAAATATAATATATAATTTGTTTACTAAAAATAACACATTTAAAATATAATACATATTCATTATTTTTTAATAAAAATACTTCTATTTACTAAATACTTTTTTTTAAAAATATTTACAATTTTGTTTTCTAATCTACATAACTTTATGTTTTTAAAAAAATACTTTTTAATTTTTTCTATTTACAATTTTGTTTACTAAAAATACTTTTAAAAATTCTATTTTTTCTAATATAATATATATATTTTTTACTAAAATATAATACATATTCTAAAATATAATATATAATTTGTTTTTCATATATAATCAATAACCAAAAATATAATATATATATATATATATTCTGTTTTTAATAAAAATAACATATTTAAATATAACAACAACAACCAAACATTTCATATACAATATTATTCATATATAATCAATATTATTCACATTTAAAATATAATATATATTATGTTTTTCATATATAATCAATAAATTCTAATTTTATACAACAATAACCAAACATTTCATATACCTATAAATATGAAAAATAAATAATTTAAATTACATAAATACCTCAATGGAGCAAAACTAAAGCTTAAACCTTTAGACTTGATGAGCTCTTCTTGAATCTTCCAAATCTTAATCTTCTGAAAAAAATTAAAATAAAATGTAAAACAAAAATAAAAAGTAAGAATGTAACATTTACCATACCTATTAAAAATGTTTGTGAAATGCAGTGAAGGAGGAGAGGAAGCACAGATAACGCAGGCAGAAGGAAGAAGGAAGGAAAAACGAAGAAGGAAGGAAAAGAGAAATGCATGAAGGGAGGGTTATGAGATTTGACAATATATAGTCTAATTTGCGACGTGGTAGACACGTGGAAAAGTACCCATGTAAATACCACGTCGGAACAATCAATAAAGCATATCATTTGCGACGTGAAATCAACATGGAAAAGTAGCCACGTGATAAGCACATCAGAACTTTCCCAGCATTTTATTTTCAATGTTCAAAAATTAAATGACAAGCAACGGTAAAAAAATTAAAATAATACATTAATGTCTTCCCATTTGCGACGTGAGAATCATGTGGAAAGACATGCAAAAGTCAAATCAACTTTTAATGTGTCCCAACGGTAAAAGTAAATGCAGACCAACTTTAATATTTTCCCATTTGCGACGTAGGTACCATGTGGGTACTTCGTGACTTGTTTTCCACATAGCAAAAATAAAGATATTTTTGAATTTTTGTTTCCCATGTGGTTACCACGCCACAACTTAATTTCTGAATAATTCAAATTTTCCTCTCCAAAAAACAACACTCAACGTTACAAATTTTAAATTTGAGATGGTTATTAATTAAATAATATAGTGATATGGTTTACACGTCGCAACCTCTATTTTTTCCCACCTGTTTACCACGTCACTAAATCACTTAGCAAAATGCAGGTTTTCCTGTATTGTATAATCGGTCATAAATTGTTTTGAATAAATTAGATAAAAATTTTTTAGATTTTATTTTTAATAAGTATTGTTTGACTAATAACATTTATTTTTAAAAAAAATTGACTTCAATGCTCTCATGTATATTGAATGTGGTTGAAACCAAAAAGAATGATAGTGAAGTTGGTATTTCTATGTAAACTTCAAAATTGTGACTGGATAATCTTGTAGCTTAATTTACCCCATACCTTGATGATATAAAATGTTAATTATTATAAGGGTAATGTTAACTTGTGCCCCAAGGGCATATGTTAAGAAAACCACTTTTAGTAAATTTGTATTGGAAAAAACAATTTAAAAATTAATTTTATATTTTAATTAAAATTTGTACACAATTTTCAAGATGATATTTCTTAATTTAGTTCTTAACATGTGCCCTTGGGGCACAAGTTAACATTACCCTTATTATAATTCATTATTTTATGTCTGATTGCATGTTCTTAAGGTTCTTAGCTGATAAAATATCTCATTACTAATGCCTTGATGCTCCATTGGTTTTCTAATTTTTTCTTATTTATTTAACACTTTAATAATAGGTTTTACAAGTTTCTTTCATTAAATAATTTTTGTTATTGTTATTTATTCACAATTAAACTTTTTTTTTTAAAATTACACATGTTTTACAATTTTTGCTATAACATGTTATGTTAAATTTTTAGATTTGCTTGTCAAAAGTTAATGGATGCATCTGTTTTGTGAATATTTTGATATAATTGAAATGTATTTTTATTTTAAATTTTTATTTTGAATATACAAAGACTTAAGTAGAAGTGTTTGGATTATGTAAGATTTTTAGGAGTTTTAATTTTATATTAAAATTTCAATTCCGTTTGATTTGGACTTGTAAATTTTGAACTAACTTGTCCAAGACTTTAAAATAAAATACTTTCAGTATATTAGCTCAACATGTTAAGCCAAAGGATTGGTCCAATAACCTGGATTGTGCATCTGTTGTAATCCGTAATCCGTTAAAACTATTTTGAATTTTGGACGGAATTGGGTTTAATATCTTAATCTGCGGTTTAGAGTGGGTGTTGATATTAGGCCTAAATCCGCCTAATCCGACCCATTGTCCATCTCTACTGATAACAGTGGTGGTAGTGATAATGATTTCTTTTTTCTTTGGTTTTCTCAAAAAACAAGAAGATAACGACCACCTTTGAAACTGAACCGAAGGATGCTGAGGAAGTCGGATCTCATTACACCATTAAGGACCAAATAATTTCCCTCCGCGAGATTCAACTTCCACAACGTCCTTCGATTTAGGGCCAAGGTTAGTCATTATCTTCTTATTTCTTAAGAAAACGGGAAGGAAAAATGAATCATCGTCACTACCACCATTGCTATAACTATCATAATTAATAAAACTCTCGTAATTGTCAAACATGACTAATTCCACTAATTTACAATCTATCGTCCCGTCGGGATGACTAACATTCATATAATAGTGGTTCCACAAGGCTATGCGCTTATCATAAGTTGAGGGTTCTATCAAATTATCATTCGTGTCAGGTGACAAAGAAGTCGTCACAGAGACGTGTTCCTCAGTGGAGAGGACTAATATGTCAACTTTAGAAGACTTTCTCACTCCTTATTTCTACTTTCATTTCTTCACTGTCTGTGAAATTGGATTTTTCCTCCCCTTATCCTCGTTTGAGGCAGAGGTTCTTAAGGTGCTAAATCTTACGCCTTCTCAAATCACGCCGAATGGTTGGAGTATGATCAAGACGTTTGAGATTATATGTCAGCAGCTAGGGTTTCATCCCACGATAGAGATGTTATTTTACTTTTATGGTACCAAAGCCTTTTCTTCTATAGGGCTATGTAACCTTATGTGCTTTTATTGGGAGAGCCTTATTCAAATCCCATCCCAACCATCTAAAAGGTTTGAAGGATAAGTTTTTAAGAGTGAGAGGCAAAATGGTTCTTCCTCAGTCATTACTAGGACAAATGAAGCCCTTAAATTTACCTTCGCCTAAATGAATAATCATGTGGCAATCATCAGGTATAATGATTATCTCACTGATGATGACATTGGAATGGTCCATACCTTAGATGAGTTTAATCTCATGGAGTCCCACACCATGATCATTTTGGATCAGGAAGATAATATGTTTATGGACAACTATTTGAGTAAGTTTTTGATGAAAACGATCCCTATTTGGGATTCTTCCAGTGTTCATATAAATCATATTAGTCATTCTTTTTATTTCATAAAAATGTCCAAGGTCTACCTAGATGAGAGGAAGGAGCATCTAGCTAAGATAAAGGTTAAACGCTCAGGCCTGGACAATACTCGGAGTTACCCAGACAACTTGCTCATTAGGAACACCAAGCCGAAACTTAAAGGAAGGGTGCCTCTTGAACCTTAAACCCAGAAAGCCCAAAGGCAGAGGGTTGACTTCTCCCTTTCCCTCAAGGGTAAGTCAATATAGGTCAATGCTAGGCGCCCATACATTGTCCTCTATGAGAGACTCGCCAACTGATTCCTCTATGTGGAATGAAATTGACTTCAAGATCATCAATTTAATGGTTCACACCTTCCCTTTCTTGAGGACATCCCAGGCGATTACAAGGATGTCTTCAATAATCTATCCCTTAAGCTATATAATCTCAAGGAGAACCATTTGTTAAGGTTTTTTTTTTTATGGAGCATGCTGATAAAGAAATGCATGCACATACTAAAATTGACTTGAGGACGAAGATCACGTGCTATGAAGGTTACCTAGCCAAAAGGCATGAAATAATATAGGCCTTGCAAAAGAAAAATAGGACCCTGACAAATAAGATTCGGGAAGCAGAGCCCAAGGCCAAGGAGTTTGTTTCCATATAAGAAAGTCTACGAGCATCTTTGGATCGGGCCCTCATCTCCTAAAGGAAAATATATAAGGAGGCTTATGTACTCAAAGATGATCTGATAGAAACCTACGACATTTATTTTGAGAGAGGCGAAGGAGAAAATGGCCTTCTCTCATCCTAGGATGGATTTGAGTCATCTGGATGTGTTCAAAGACATATATAGAAGCCAACCGGTGGATTATATGGATGACTCTTACTTAATTGAGATTATCTTCTCTCCTGTTAAGGAAGCCCAGGTTGATCCTGAGGGAGATAGGGAGAAGGAGGACACTAATCCATAGGCTACTCGCCAAGGATACTCCCTAGAGAAGAAGTAGGCTTCTAAGGAAGGTCCATAAGCCAGAGGTTATTTCTTATTTTATTTATAGTCTTGTAATCATGTCCCTAGAGGCTTTATTTAATTAGTCCCTAAGGGCTCTTTATGTAATATTAAATATTGCCCTAAAGTGCTTTCTTTTTATATTTTTCTTGTTTTTACTATTGTTGTCTTTGTATGGATTATCATGGGATATCCCTGACCAAGTTTTGGCCTTAGTGCCCAAGTGGGGGAACAAAGACCCTTTCTTCGAGATGCTAAAGTTTTCCTAAAGGTGGAAAGGATTCCTTTGAGAGGATCTAACATATTTTATAGCATGGAAAGGTGGTAAAGACTTTTATATAAGGATCCAACATATTTGATAGCCTCAAAGGGTGAAAAAGACTCATGTATAAGGATCCAACATATTTGATAACCTCAAAGGGAGAAAATGACTCTTGTATAAGCATCAAACATATTTGATAGCCACAAAGGTCGAAAAGGACTCCTATATAAGAACATCTTCAATGAATATGACTAATTTTTGTGGGACCTCAAGTGCTACATAAGATTTAAGCTATTTTATTCATTTTTCCTCCAATTGTGTTGCTTAACTTTATTTATTTATTTTAATAAGGGTAAATATATGTTACCCACTACAATGTGAGCGAGTTTTGGTTTACCCCCTATAACTTTTTTGGATTTCCCCTTGTAATGTTAATATTCTGTTGTTTTGGCCTCTTAGGAAGCAACTTGGCAAATTAACTTCACTTTTGCTGATCTGTCCTGTCTAGGTGGCTACTTTTTTAATCCACATAAATATTTTTTTTAATTAGCAGAAGGGGGGAGGGGGGTTAAATCCAAACTCGCTCATATTGCACTGGGTAAACCAACAACAGTTCTTTATTTTAAGATAAACTATTTTTTTATTAAATAATAATAACAATTATTGCAAAACAAACTACTTTTTTATTGAATAATATATAGTTGCAGATAATAAAAAAAAAAGAAAAAGAGAAACTAAATAAAACTATTTTTCGTAAACTTTTACATCAATAAATAAACACTCAGATTCATCAACTACAAAGCTAATGTAATCAGTAACTTTTAAGTTGCATTCTCTCTTGAATTCGTTCCAATAAGATCCAAGATAGAAATAAGTGTTGTGGTCATCATTTGATGTACTGAAGATTTTTCAACTGTGACAAATGTATTGATCATCCTAATTAATGAGATATATATTGAAGATATCTTTATCCATAAAACAATAGTATGGTGCTTATTTAGAAACATACTGAAAAAGTATATTGGTTATTGGTTTACCCATGCAATGTGAGCAAGTTTTGATTTAACCCCAACCCACCCCCACCCTGCACCATCACCGCCGTAATACAAAAAAAAATCCACGTGCATTTTAAAAAATAAATAGAAAACACCTAGACATGTCACGTCTGCAAAAGTGAAGATTCTTTGCCAAGTTGTCATCTAAGGGGCCAAAGCAACAAAATCCTTATGTTTCAATGGAGGAATCCAAGAAGAAGAAAAAGTTACAGGAGGTAAACCAAAACTTACTCATATTGCTGGGAGTAACATATATTTAACTCTTATAATAATAATAATGTCTTTAAACACAAATAGTAACAAAAATATTATTTATCCATCCACTCCCCTTTTTGGTCACAAATATTTTTTTAATGTTTTATAATGATAAGGAATGTGTTTGCAATGTTGTTTGTTGAAGCAATTGACAATAAAAAGTAAGCAATTTAGACCTTCATGTATATAAGCAATTGCATACTCTAATAGTGAAAAACTTAAGACATGTTGAATCACTAATGAAGCAACCAGGGTTGGAGATGCTCTAAGTATTCAACATATTTGATAACCTTGGAGTGAAACAAGGACTACTATAAAAAGATCCAACATATTTGAACGCCTCATGGGGCGATGTATATAAGATTATATTCCTTCTTAATTTATTGCAAATAAAATAATAAAAAAAATCAAATTCCAATCATAAGGAGAGTGCCTCATTAAAAACCCTCATGTCATGTCATGTTTTCAACTTCAGACTTTTCACGTAGCATTTATTGAGGATATGCTCATGTCCTTTGATAACCCGAACTTGCCCATCCAAGAATGGGTACTTCATACACATATACGATGTAGATAGGGTGGATCCCAACTGGTTAAATGAGAGGCGTCATATAATCATGTTATACATGGAAGGCACATCAATGACAAGATACCTTACTTTAATATGCTAAAATTGGAAAGTGAATAAGTTGAATTTGGAATGTGAATATCTTGAATTCTAATAGTTTGGAAACCATCAATTTTAAGGGTTGAAGATCCAATGCAGATGGGGCTATTTTGCAAGTGCACGAAACCAATCGTAGTTTTAAAGATATCGAACCCATAGGGACCAATAATCAACCTTATCGTCATCTATCGATGCTAAGTAAATCTAAGACTATAATTTTTAGAGTGGGATGAAACTAAAAATTGAAATTAAAGCTAGTTGAATTGGTAAATATTTAAATATACGAGGCCGAAATGTAATTTTCAGTGTACCTCTGGGACTAAGATAAATATAGGCGCTTATTATAAGTTTAAAATAATTTCGAAGAAAATATAAATTTAAATACATTGCTCACTCTCGCGCAGCCTGTGTCATGTTCCGAAACTGTGAAAGTCATGTTGCCGCTCCACAAATCACAATTGCGAAACAAGTTTTGAAAATAAATAAGTCTTAATTAATAGCTAAAGTGTTCTCGTTGTTTTTAGAAATTAAAAATCCAAATTTTAGGATCAAATACCAGTCTCACACAGTCATACTATTGACCAGTACCTAAATATTTTCGCTTTCGCTCAAAGCTTTTTGACCTTTTTTAAATAAAATTTAGAACCGAAAAGGAGAATTAATATTAATATTTAGCGTCTATTAATTTTACCGAGTCCCCTCGAAATGACGATCCTCACATTCCGGACTCTAAAGAATTAGTCGGACATAGTTGAAATAAACTACATACTATTTATGAATTCAATAATAGAAACACAAAACATAATTATATTATATGTATATGTATATATTCTCTCCAAGCAGTAACGAAAAGAAAATCATATATATATATATATATATATATATATATATATATATATATATATATATATATATATATATATATATATATATATATATATATATATATATATATATATATATATATATATATATATATATATATATATATATATATATATATATATATATATATATATATATATATATATATATATATATATATATATATATATATATATATATATATATATATATATATATATATATATATATATATATATATATATATATATATATATATATATATATATATATAGAAACTGAACTTACAGTAAGTAACAAAAGCAATGTAATAATAACCTGCTCTAGCGGAGTCTTTATCCTGCACAGAGAAATTTCGAGTAAAAATTTTAGAAAAATAATGCCGACAAGCTTAAAACACGAATGACTCGGATACAATAAACACTCCTTCAAATTCTTAGCCTAAAGTGCACTTATTACTCGATCTGAGCACTAAGCACTTTTACAAAAGTGATTTTTTCTGCTTAAATTCTAAAATTTGAAAACTTGGATCCAAAGCTGAACAAATGGAGTCCTATTTATAGAGTCCAAAAATTGGTAAAACTGCTTCAAAGTCGTGCAACCACTGATGGAGAATTCTACTCAAAGTGGGAGAAAAACCAGCAAAAAACGGAAGACTAAGCGCTGCTTGCTGACATTGACGTTCGTCAGCTGGATGACGATTAGTCTGTAAATAAGGGCAAGAAGGATGATGGTCCTCATGCCTTCGATGATTGGACCGTCAGGCTTTCAAGGCTTGATTTTTATGGTTTGTTGACCTACAGTCAGTCACAACATCACTTTTGTCCATTTTTGTTCCTGATATCTTTGTTTTGCACTTTTTTCTCATGCATAGGCTCTTGCATGTTAAGTACCTGAAATCAACATAAAATACCAGCATAACACCATAAAGAGGAATAAAAAAGACACTAAAATACATGTCAATCAATTCAAATATGTCTATGTAATTTTCTGTTATCAAACACCCCCACACTTGAACAATTGCTTATCCTCAAGCAATCAAGCTAGCATGTGGACATTAACAATACAACAAGATGATTTCAAAGCAAAACAAAGTTTTAAAATCTCCTTATACTTGGTTGATGATGTTTAGTTTCGCTAGACTCAATTTGATAGGTACTAATGTGGCAACAATGATATTGTAACAACACAAACCACTTGTTTGTAGACACAAGCCTCCCTCATATGCATATCAATGCTAAATCAGACCATTGAGATTAAGTCTAAATTTTCTATCTGCTTCTAATCCTTTTTCATTCATGACAATCACATTAAGGCCCTTTATCTCTCATCTTACATGGTAGGCGGCAGCCTGTTAGTGATTATGTTCTAAACATCTTTTGTTTTATTTTTTTCTAAATTTTTCAAAGATGTTTTTTCTTTATTTTTAAAGAGTTCAACCAATTCATTTGGACTAGAAAAACGAGTAAGGTTACCTATCTTAGTAAATGTGGTTTTATTCATTATTTTCTGCAAAATTGATTGTTCACTTATTATTAGTGACTACAGATGGTGCCTGACTGGATATAAAAACTACTTTGAGGATTTTCAACAACTAGGAACTTAAGACTAAAGTTCAATGGAGATTTAAACTAAATGTGCATAATTGGGAGTCTTGAGGTGTTAGGACATACCCATTTTGTCAGATTTTCCCAAGTCTCCTTGATCTAGCTTCTCCTTTCTCCACATACTATATACTTTTGAAATCAAGTAAGTTTTCTATGTATGGAAAAAATTTGATACGAATCAAGAAAACAAGAGATTCAATAAAAAACAGAAACCATAAATAAATGACTCGACAACATATGCAATGACTCGATACACTACACTACAAAAAAACAATAAATGACAAAAAAACAAACTAGGAAAAGTAAACTAAGAAAATGAAATAAAACATAATGAAAACAGAAATAAAGAAAGCAATAAATTCCTCCCCTACACTTGACTCTGACACTGTCCTCAATATCAGGAAATAAGATCAAGAGTGTGACAGAACCAGGGATTCACACTTGCACGTAGTTAATAGGCTTCAAGTGAGCGATCTCTTTATTTTCTGCAATTTCAAATAAACAAAAGAAAATATATCAAAAAACTCGTGGGTTTCCTCCCACATAACGCTTCTTTTAACGTTGATAGCTGGAAGACTCAAGAGTGTAAGCACTCATGATGGTTCTTTCAATAATTATTCCTCGATCAAAATTTTAATAATTTTGGTTTCCATGACCACTTATCCAACCATCTCACATATTCCTCACCTTTTCTTTTCTTTCTTTTGTGGGGTGGTTCATTTTTCTGAACTTGCGGTGGTGGTTCTAGATCTATTCTGAGTATCAGATTTTCAAGTCTGGGTTTAGTTCTTTCATCCACCACCTCAAAGGCTAACCTTCCCATCTTAACACTAGTGATTTCCCTAGTTTCATGGTCCTATAATTTTCTCTTTTTATGCAGGAACTCAGACAAAGGTGCATTGGTGCAAATATTTTCCAATACCTCCACATACATTTTGGGTTGAGATTATACCTTAGTATCTACAAACCTTTGTGGGAAAGGAATCAGTGGGTTATAGGGAGGAGGAACAACATAATGTGTATCCTTCTCTACCTTTATGACAACCTCCCTTTCGGGTGGTGTCATTTGATTTTTCTGTACTCTTTTCTCACCATAACTCTTCTCAACTTCATTATCACTCTTCTTGGGATTTCGATTTGTTTTTCTCTACTAGTTGTTACGACATCCACACGTCTCTCGTGGGAGGGTCCTATATGTGTTTGAGAAGGCAGGGGGATTTGAGTCCCCAATGCCTTGTTGTGAGTCGCGAGGGACTCGACCACAATGTTTAGATGCCCAAGGATTTCATTAGTGTGGAAAATTTGTTTTCTAAACTCTTCATCCTGGAGAGTTAGTGTCTCCACAAAGCGCTCCATCATAGATTCTAGCCTAAAGCGAGTTTGCATCGCAATGAAATCCTCTATCAATATTTTGAGGTTGGATTTATGGAAATCTTGAGGTTCCTCAAAATAAGGGGATTGATAATTGTATAGAAGATTTAGGTGATCCATCTACCTGGGATTATAGTGATAGAAACAAGAGTATGTTAGTCTATACGGTGCAACAACAAAATTATGATATTGACTAAATTGGTCCCGGCAGCAGCGCCAAAAACCTGATGGGGCTATTTCGTAAATGCACATAATCAATCGTAGTTTTAAAGATATCAAACGAACGGGTGAAAATAATCAACCTTATCATTATCTATATATGCTAAGTATATCTAAGGCTATAATTCTTAGAGTGAGAGGAACCTAAAAATTGAAATTAAAGCTAGTTGATTTGGTAAATATTTAAATAAACGAGATCGGAATGTAATTTCCAGTGTACCTTTGGGACACAGATAATCTAAGCGCTTATTATAAGTTTAAAATAATTTTGGAGGAAGTATACATTTAAATACACTGCTCACTCTCACGCAGCCTGTAGGCAATTGCAGCTGAAGGATTTAGACTAATTAGATAAAGAAGTCAAAACAACAATGACTAGATTTCTCCTCGGGAATACACATAACCTCGAATACACTCAAGTTCAATATAAGCTGCACCATGCCCTAACATGTCGCATAAGCATACGTGTCAAAAGAAAGCGACAAAATACCTTAATGATGAAAACACATTTAGTGCGCTTGTTCCCCCTACTTTTGCAACTAACTCCAAATGTTTCAAGTCTAGCTCACCTCAAATAAAGTCTCAGAGGCCGACCAAAATCCCTTAGGGCTTTCCCCAACTCCTTCAATGCTCGTAAAACCTTTGGGGTAATTGTTCTAAACCTGGCAAAGGCCCAACTGATCTCACTTCTACTCCACTTGATCTAAGGTATAAAATCAATTCATACGCAAAGAGCACGATAATACTCTAACATCTACTTTTCACTATAATCATCTTGAATCTTAAACTGACTTATGTGTTGGAGTTATAATCATGCTAATCCACATCCCACCGCCATGATGAATATCAACACCAGCATTTCATGATTATCAGTTCTTCAACTACATCCACTTCTGGTTTATGAATGAAAGAAATCCCTTATTCTTTCCACTACTATTGGTATACATACAACTTTGAGCATTTTGTGTACTTTAAGGTAACTAATGAACATCAATGCTCATGCTGCCTTGTGTAGTCTTAGTCCATCAAGACTTTTAATTTGTCTTGAATTCTGTGTCAATGAAATAAAGTTCTTTCAATGGATGTTTCCTATTTATCTGGGCTGCTATTAACTTAGCCGAGTCGACTTCAATATTAAAGACTGAGCTAATCTAATAAGTGAAGATGTCCACCCTTGTTATCTTATGGAAGACTCTCACTACCTTGACGTAAGTTGTTTAGAGCTTAGCTCTTCCTTGAGTTATCCTCTATGGAGTGATTGTCATACCCCAAATTTGTCCCACCCTTTCATTTTTCTTGTCCCAAGCATGTGTGCAGTGATGATTGAAATTCAGTGAAAGTTTGACCTAATCTTGGTCAAATAAGTGGTTTGATTCATTATCAAGTTGTCAAGCTATGTCAAGTTCATATTACTTCATGGTTGATAATCATCAAATCTAGATCATTTTTCAGTTAGAGTTTGTGAAGTATATTGAAATTCATATTTCATGTCACAATCCTTTAATTTCAAGGCACGATATTGTTCATTTTGTTAACATTGAAGGCTTTGGTTTATCAGCATTCAGGTGGTCAAGTTCAGATGGATTTATTGATTCAAGGCACTGATCCATTCGCAGTTCAAGATTACTTCAAGATTGATTTGTGGTTCAAAGCCATAATGCATTCAAAGATCAAGATTGATTTATGGATTAATTCAAGGTTCTATTCATTTTAAGTGAAAAAATTCAAGAATGGCAGAATTTGATTTATATGACCTTTGCATTGAAGTTTGGAATTTCAAGTCGTGAATCAAAATCAAAGCTCTCACGGCTAAGGTATTTCAAACATTGTTCAAGAATTGAAGAAGTGATGAGCACACAATTTTGGCAAGGTCCATTATATCATCAAAAGCCCATATATTCATACAAAAGTATTATAAAAAACAATGGCTCATGGCAAGTTGCAGCAAAAAATCCATGTCATTACAAATCCAATTACCAAGTTCTGCAAATTCCAAAGTCCATTTTGTAACGCCCATTTTAATTATTTTTATTTTCGGTGTTGTTTTCATTTTCGGCGTGCTTGCATGGATTTTGGTTAAGGAGTAAGTTCCATAATACTAGAAAATATGATTAATGATGATAATAATATGATAATTAGTAAGGTGTTACTATTATTAATGTTATTGTTATTATTATCATATTAAATAATATTATTGGAATAATAATATAATTATTGGATTTTTGGAATTAAAAGAAAATGAGAATTAATTATTTATTTGGAATATAAGTGATTTTTGGGGTATTAAGGGTAGAATTGGCATTTTGTGGAAATAGAATATGAAGGAGAAGGAAGAACACGCACGGTTGGGAGAGAAGAGGAGAAGAGCACGGTTGATAGAACGAGAGCGACCAAGAACATAAGCTTGAGCAAGAAGGATTTCCGTGTGGATTGTGAAGCTTCATCATCATCAGAGCGCATTCGAGGTAAGGGGGGGGGGGATATATCGGTTAAATGGTATCTACATGAATAATTGGTAGGAAGGGGAAATCCCTAACCCCATGAGTGAATATGTTTGCATGTTGATGATGAATTGCATAATGAGTTGATGATATTGCATATATTAATTCTGTTTTACATCGTTGATGTTTGTGTTGAACTGTTGCATGCTGAATTTGATGGTTAATTGATGAACTCAGGGTTTCAGAGTTGAATGTGGTTCTGAGTCGAGAGTGAATTGATCGGCTAGAGTCGATGTTTCATCAGATGAATTGGACACTAATTGGGTAAAACAATTGTAGAATAATGAGTTAGTGAGGATGGTGTGATTTTTGGAGAGGATTGGTGTGGAGGGGCTGCTGTTGTTTCTGAGCAGCAGAGTTTATTTTTCTGAATACGCAGGTATTCGCTGGGCGAGTGAGGGGGCGAGCCTTCGCCAGGCAAACTGGGCAGCAAATGCTGCCAGTAGCCTCTGTTTGGTTTCGCCAGGGGTTTCGTCGGGTGAGTGGTCAGCGAGTGTTCGCTGTGGGGCTTCGCCAGGAGAATGCGCCAACAAGTTCGACAGCAGTTGTGTTTTGGTTGTTGTTCTGTACTGATTTCTTTGTGGATTTGGAATCTTGCTGATCATGTTTTTGATGAGCTTATTGGGTGAGCTGCGGTGAGTGTATGTAGGGTGTCGAGACGTGATTCCGTGATATCTGTATGGTTATGATATTGTATGGGTGTATGTTATGATGGATGACTATGATGATGAGTGAGATATCTTTGATATATGATAAATTGTGATCAGTAGGATCGATACGCTTTATATGCATTACGTTTATATACTGTTATGTGACGAGTGGATCAGTAGGATCGTTACGCATCGAGTGCATTGAGGTGATGTGTTATGATGAGTGGATCCGTAGGATCGATATGCTTGATATGCGTTGTGTTTGTATGTTGTGTGATTAAGTGGATCAGTAGGATTGATGCACCTTGTGTGCTTGTGTGTATATGCATTATATGATGTGATTGATCAGTAGGATCGTGTACACTGTGTGTGCTGTATGGTTATGTATAGTGTCTTGCATATCATGTGGACGTGAGGTATGATTTACTCACGTGCTCCAAGTGGGGAGCTTGGACGGGATTTGGATCGTTGCTCGGATGGAGTGTATGCGATCTATCCTGAGATTTGATTATATGGGCTCAGGAGGAGCGTGGTAGGGATAGATCGTTGCTCGGATGGAGTGTATGCGATCTATCCTGAGATTTGATTATATGGGCTCAGGAGGAGCGTGGTAGGGATAGATCGTTGCTCGGATGGAGTGTATGCGATCTATCCTGAGATTTGATTATATGGGTTCAGGAGGAGCGTGGTAGGGATAAATCGTTGCTCGAATGGAGTGTATGTGATCTATCCTGAGTTGAGTCGGTACCACATATTGTCGAGTCGAGTGCATGTGTTGCATTGTTGTTCGTGTGTGTTGTGATTGTTGATGATAGGACAGTAGGTCAGAATATGTTGTATGTGAAATAAGAATTTATTGTTTTCTGCCTTTTATTTCATGTACATTTATACCATTAATATTTGATTGTGAATTCTCACCCCTTTGTTGTTGTTGTGGTCTGTGCTTCTTCGGAAGTACAGACAATCCAGGTGTTTAGCTAGCTTGGATTGTGGCGTCGTCGTAGGATTGCTCTGATACGTAACACCGGGGCTTTTTTTTGGGAGTTTTATTGTTTCTTGTTGATTTTGTGTTCCCCGTGGCGTATCTGATTGTTGTGGGATATGTGATGACATTATGTATATTTTGGGCAGATGGACGATTGTTGTATATGACGATGTTGATGATATGGATGATGTACATACAATATTTGTTATGACAAACTAGTTCTTTTTCCGCTGCAATTTCGCTGAATATTATTTTGAAAAAATGATTTGTGGAATTTTGTTGAAAATTGTGACATCCCTTATGGGGAAAACTCTGATATGTGCTTATTTTAATTGTTTTATTCTATTTTGGGGAAACGGGGTGTTACAAGTTGGTATCAGAGCAGGTCGGTCCGTCCGGCTAGTGTTGTAGTTGAGTCTGTCGGTAGGATAAAGTTTGGTTGTTTTCCGTTAACTTGTTGTTGTGGTTGTTGAGCAGTATGGTGGGGAGGAACGATGCAGCACTGGCAGCAGCTATGCAGGCTATGGCACAAGTGATGGCCAATCAGAATCTGGCTGCGGGTGCTCAGTTCAGAGACTTGACACAGTTCTAGAGCAACAAGCCACCAAAGTTTGAAGGTGGTATTTTGGACCCGGTAGCTGCACAGAAGTGGCTGAAGGCAATAGAGAAGATCTTCAGGACCATGGGGTGCAGTGACGAGTAGAAAGTGAGGTTTGGCACTCATATGTTAGAGGGTGAAGCAGAGGCTTGGTGAGACAATTGTCGTCAGAGGATGGAAGCTTCGGGGACTCCGATT
Source organism: Lathyrus sativus (assembly GCA_963859935.3). NCBI lineage: Eukaryota > Viridiplantae > Streptophyta > Magnoliopsida > Fabales > Fabaceae > Lathyrus > Lathyrus sativus. The sequence continues at coordinate 711,321,555 of OZ012737.1, forward strand.
ACTTGGGAGGTGGTTCGATCTGGATTTCTGGAGAAGTATTTCCCAGAAGATATCAGAAGTGCTAAGGAGGTGGAATTTTTAGAGCTGAAGCAGGGCAATATGTCGGTGGCCGAGTATGCGGCTGAGTTTGAGGAGTTGGCTCAGTATTGTCCCAATTACGATACTGAGGAGGCTATGACTTCTAAGTGCTTGAAATTTGAGAATGGGCTGAGGCCGGAGATCAAGATGGGGATCGCGTGTTAGAAAATCAGGAGTTATCCTGAGTTGGTGAGTAGAAGCCGAATTTATGACAATGATAACCGTGCGAGGATCACATACTACAAGGCGGTGAATGACCGCAAGGGTAAACAAAGGTTTGGTGGTACACCTGATAACACAAAATCATATAGATATTTTTATGCATAATTCAACTAAAGTCTAACCGTTTTTGATCCGATTTCGGGTTATTTCCGTGTATTTGTCTGATGTTTTGCAGGTATTCAACGATCCCGTCTAAACAAGGCAACATGAAGAAAAGAAGCAATCTCAGATGAAATATGGACGAAAAAGGAGTGAAAACACAATGAAAAGCACAACAAGCTGTTTTTGCTGATGTGACGACCGTCACAACTTCATGACGACCGTCACACGGGTGACGACCGTCACACCTTGTGACGACCGTCATGCAGGCAAAAACACCCCACTCAGATTACACGTCAAAGGATCAGTTCCAATTCCCACAGAGTGGACCACTACTCCCTAAATTATCTGCCTCAAGGTCCATCATCTTCAGTGATAACCGTTGGGATTCCACTTCTATAAAAAAGGGAAGTAGGGGACTTCAGAAGGTGTGCTGCATTCATACCACGAAGTGCTGTCGAATTTACTTTCCAGAGCATTATTTTCCAGTTTTATTCTTATTTGTTTCTCTTTACCTTTCCTGTATTGCTTTTTCCATTCTTCTATAATTTCTACTTGTACTGTACGATCAATTTGGCATTAAAGACCAGAATCCTGCCAACATCTGTGGAGGATCTGCCCAAAGGCCAATTGGAATATTTACAGGTTTTCATTTTGATCGATTCCAGTTTTATTATAATGCAAATCATTATTTATTGTTTTTATTTATGTTTTATCTTTCCCAAATCCATGTGTAGCTAAACTTAGGTAATCGATATGTAGTAATAATTCGAATGAGATTTGATAACAACTGGTTGAAAAACTTTCTTTTCACAAAAGTAATCTATGGTCTGAGTGTTTAAAATTGATTCACTGAATAAACTTCGTCGCGAAAGCGAGAACTTATTTAAAAGTAGTTTTGCCACGAAAGTGGGAAATTAATTAAGATACAAACCAACAAGCGAAAGCTGCGGTAAGGTCAGATAGTAAACACTAGGCATTTGTTTTAATAACAGCGAAAGCACTTTAAAATGAATTAGAACTTAGAGGTTTCTAAAAAATAATTTTAACCCCGAACGGGATACGAAAGTGTACGTTTGGCCCTTAGGATTATGATTAGCGTCAATAACCATCGTGAGGCGAGAGTCTTCAAATCTCCATTTTCTGCTTAAATAAACTTTGAAAATTATTTCATACACCAGTAACTTATCAAATCCCTGAAGAACACAATTACTACGTATCGATTCAATCAATTATAATCTAAATAGTATTCTTAGTTCCCTTTTAGTGACAATCTTATTCCCTTAAACATATTCTACCTAGCTAAAGATAGTAACTCCCGAGAACACTAGTTTGATTACGAGTCCCTGTGGGATCGACATCTATTATTACTACGCGATAGACTGTGCACTTGCAGTTAGGTTGTATTAGACATAGAAAGTCGCGATCAAGTTTTTGGCGCCGTTGCCGGGGACCCGTTTAGTCAATAGTGTAACCTTCTGTTACGCCGTATAGACTAGGTTAACAATTTTCATTTTTTCCTTTACTAGTTCTGTCGATTGTATGCCAAGAAATCGCCCGCAAAGCGATATCGTAAAACCTTTAGTCGCAGAACTAGAACGCTTCTTACATTTAAGAAGTAGAATCATTGAGTACCAACTCAAACAACTCAAACATAACACTCCCGAACCTCTCATTCCCATTCCCAAATCAGAAGAAGAAGAACCAGAGATGGATGAAGGACCTCCAAACAAACCGCTGAAGGCATACGCTACACCATCTCAAATGGAGCCTAGAAGTAGCATTGCTGCCCCAGCTATTACCCGAAACGATTTTGAGCTGAAACCATCATTGCTGTCAGCTGTGCAACAAAACCAATTCTCAGGAAACGCAACTGAGGATCCGAACGAACATCTAACAAAGTTTATACAATACGCGGACACCATGAAAGCAAATGGAGTAACTCCAGACGCGATAAGACTTCGTCTTTTCCCATTCTCTCTTAGAGACAGAGCGTGGACATGGTTACAATCGTTACCATCCAACTCCGTTACGACGTGGGAGCAATTGAAAAACGTCTTCTTAGCGAGATATTTTCCGCCAAGCAAAACTGCTATGCTTAGAGCTCAAATCAACGGATTTCGACAGAAAGATACTACTGAATCTCTTTACGAAGCATGGGAACGATTCAAAGATATGATGAGAACATGTCCTCACCACGGTCTAGAAGACTGGGTGACAATCCATACTTTCTATAATGGGCTTCTATACAATACTAGATTGACAATAGACGCTGCCGCGGGCGGTGCACTTATGGATAAGCCATACGATGAAGCCTATCAACTGATAGAAAACATGTCACAAAACCATTGCCAATGGGGAGGTGAACGCACTCCAACTGAGAAAATAACAGCGAAAGGTGGGATGTACGAGATCAGCAGCCTTGAAAAGTTCAATGCTAAAGTAGATGCTCTAGCACAGAAGATCGATAGTCTGACCGTTAACCCCACTGCAACTGTCGCTGCAGTAACTCCAAATTGCGAGTTATGCGGAAGCACCACTCATAATGCACCCGAATGCCCATTGCTAGCCGGAATCCCACCAGACCAGGTAAATTATGCTCAAGGAAATCCCTACGCAAATACCTACAACCCAGGTTGGCGAAATCATCCAAACTTTTCTTACAAAAGCGAAAATGCATTGCAAATGCCTACTGCTCCGCCAGGATATCAGAAACCAGCTGCTCAGAATGCACCTAGGAAATCGAACCTCGAGTTGATGATGAAAAAGTTCATAGCTACTCAAGCTCAAACAAACAAAGAGTTCCTGAATCAAAACATACACACTAGCGAGCAAATTAAACAGTTGACAGGAAAAGTAGACGCTTTAGCCACCCACAACAAAATGTTAGAAACTCAGATATCACAAGTGGCTCAACAACAAGCCTCTGTTGCCGCACCTGCTGGCACATTTCCTGGACAACCCGAACAGAATCCAAAAGGCCAAGCAAATGCTGTGATACTAAGAAGTGGAAAAGAATTGGACGAACCGATCGATTTGAGGACCGAAAACTCAGCCATGCAACAAAAACCAACTGAACAAGCAGAAAAGGAATCCGAGTTAGAGAAGAAGGAGGACAACGAGAAGGAGGATACCGCAAGTGAAAAAACTCAAGCACCTCCAGCGCCATATAAACCACCTATCCCTTACCCGCAAAGACTAATAAACTCTAAAACTTCAGGACAGTTTAAGAAATTTGTAGAGCTCCTTAAACAGCTGAATATTACTATTCCTTTTACAGAAGCGATAACTCAAATGCCGTCATACACTAAATTTCTCAAAGAAATCCTGTCGAATAAGAGAAAGATCGAGGATAATGAAATAGTTACACTTACTGCAGAGTGTAGCGCCATTATTCAAAACCGCATGCCTCCTAAATTAAAAGACCCAGGTAGTTTCTCCATACCTTGCGTCATAGGAAAGTTCGTAATAGACAAAGCTCTATGCGATTTAGAAGCCAGTATCAGTGTTATGCCCTTATCTATATGCAAAAAGCTGAATATGGGAGACCTCAGACCAACCAAAATGTCCATACAATTAGATGACAGATCAGTGAAATACCCAGTCGGAATACTGGAAAACGTTCCAGTACGCATAGGATAATTTTACATTCCAACCGACTTCATAATCATGGATATCAAGGAGGACACTGTAACCCCAATTATCCTAGGAAGACCGTTCCTAGCTACAACTGGAGCTATTATAGACGTGAAGAAAGGAAGGCTAACATTCGAAGTAGGAGAAGAAAAGATAGAGTTCATTCTCACCAAGTTCTTACAAGCACCAGCAATAGACGATACCTGCTATTTAGTAGACGAAATCGACGAATGCATAAGAGAACTTGAAAATGAAGAGACCACATATTCAGAAATAATAAAGATTCAAATACCCGATATTTCTGAAGACGATAATTGGCGTAAACCGTATAAAGACGACAGCCTAAGCGAAAGCTTAGCACTGACACCAAACCATATGCCAGGTCCGAAGAACCCATCTTTAGAACTCAAAACATTACCCAAAAACCTCAGATATGAATTTCTAGACGACAAACTAAAAAGACCAGTGATAGTCAACACCGACTTAGGACAACCAGAAACCGAAAAGCTATTAGAAGTCCTAAAGAAGTACCCCACCGCGTTAGGCTATAACATAAGCGATCTAAAAGGTATAAGCCCTTCAATCTGTATGCATCGAATTACAATAGAGGAAGACTCTAAAACCTCTCGAGAGCATCAGAGAAGACTGAACCCCATCCTGAGCATTGTAGTCAGAGATGAAGTAAAGAAATTGCTAGATGCAGGAATCATCTATCCGATCTCCGATAGTGAATGGGTTAGCCCAGTTCACGTCGTACCAAAGAAAGGAGGAGTCACAGTAGTTAAAAACGAAAAAGGCGAATCAATAACAAAAAGAGTCGTGACTGGAAGCAGGATGTGCATTGACTATAGAAAGCTTAACAAAGCTACGCGCAAAGATTACTTCCCGTTACCCTTCATAGACCAAATGTTGGAAAGATTAGCCAAACATTCATATTTCTGCTATCTAGATGGTTACTCAGGATTCTTCTAAATTCCCATCCATCCTGATGACCAAGAAAAGACTACATTCACCTGTCCTTATGGTACTTTTGCTTACCGCCGAATGCCGTTCGGACTCTGTAATGCTCCAGCAACCTTCCAAAGATGCATGATGGCAATCTTCGCAGATTTCATAGACGACATCATGGAAGTATTTATGGACGATTTCTCGGTATGTGGACAAAGTTTTGAAGGATGCCTACAGAACTTAGAAATGGTACTAGAACGTTGCGTAAAAGTAAACCTCGTCCTAAATTGGGAAAAATGCCATTTTATGGTCCGACAAGGAATAGTTCTAGGACACGTCATATCAGATAGAGGAATCGAGGTAGACAAAGCTAAAATAGAGATTATAAAAGATCTCCAACCTCCAAAATCCGTACGAGAAATACGGAGTTTTCTAGGACACGCCGGTTTCTACAGAAGATTTATAAAAGATTTCTCGAAAATCACAAAACCTCTGACCGGCCTATTGATGAAAGATGCTGAGTTCGTCTTCAATGACGACTGTCTAAAAGCATTCGAAACATTGAAATCAGCCCTTATCACCGCACCAATCATGCAACCACCCGATTGGCGACTACCGTTTGAAATCATGTGCGATGCGAGTGATTACGCTGTAGGCGCAGTTCTAGGACAAAGGAAGGACAAGAAACTCCATGCTATCTACTATTCCAGTAGAACCTTAGATCCTGCCCAAATGAACTACGCTACCACAGAAAAGGAACTTCTAGCAGTTATATTTGCGCTTGACAAATTTCGTTCTTACTTAGTAGGAGCAAAAATTATCATATACACAGACCATGCTGCCATAAGGTACCTAATAAGCAAAAAGGATGCCAAACCAAGATTATTGAGATGGATCTTGTTATTATAAGAGTTTGACTTAGAAATCAAAGATAAGAAAGGAACTGAGAATGTTGTTGCAGATCACTTATCCCGAATAGAAGGCATCAAACATGAACCAGTACCGATAAATGACGATTTCCCGTACGAACGTCTGATAGCCAAACTAGAAAGTGACACACCCAATTCAATCTCGGAAGATCCAGAATTTGAAAAAGCCGTAGAAGCCGTCTATGCCCAAGTCACATTACCTTGGTATGCTGACATCGTTAATTACCTCGCTGCGGGCGTGCTTCCACCGAATCTTACTTATCAGCAAAAGAAGAAATTCTTCCATGATCTGAAACACTATTATTGGGACGAACCTCTACTCTTCAAGAGAGGGGCCGACAACATATATCGTCGCTGTGTCCCAGAGGAAGAAATAGAAAATATCATTTCCCAATGCCACTCAGCACCATACGGTGGTCATGCTAGTACATCCAAGACGTGCGCTAAGATTCTCCAAGCCAGCTTATTTTGGCCTAATCTCTGGAAAGACGTTCACATCGCTGTGCAAAAGTGCGATCGATGCCAACGAACTGGCAACATCTCACGACGCGATGAAATGCCTCAGAAAGGAATCTTAGAGGTAGAAATCTTCGACGTCTGGGGAATAGATTTCATGGGACCATTCCCATCCTCTTTTGGTAATAACTACATACTCGTCGCTGTCGATTACGTGTCTAAATGGATAGAAGCCATAGCTGCTCCAACAAACGACGCACGAGTAGTAATCAAACTCTTTAAAAACACAATATTTCCTAGATTCGGTGTACCCAGACTCGTCATTAGTGACGGAGGATCTCACTTCATATCGCGAATATTCGATAAACTTCTCTCTAAATATGGAGTCCGCCACCGAGTAGCTACACCCTATCATCCGCAAACTAGAGGACAAGTAGAGGTCTCGAACAGAGAAATAAAACAAATCTTGGAAAAGACTGTCGCTACCTCAAGGAAAGATTGGTTGTCGAAGCTACAAGAAGCTTTATGGGCGTATAGGACCGCATTTAAGACACCAATAGGTACTACCCCCTATAAATTAGTTTACGGTAAATCCTGCCATCTCCCTGTAGAGTTAGAGCATAAGGCCTTTTGGGCCATTAAGACACTCAACTTCAACTACACCGAGGCAGGAGAAAAGCGAATCTTGAAATTACACGAGTTGGAAGAACTTCGATTAGACGCTTACGAAAATGCCCGTATCTACAAAGAAAGAACTAAAAAGTGGCATGATAAACGTTCAGTCAGGAAACAATTCAGTGTGGGAGACATCGTATTGCTCTTTAATTCAAGATTAAAACTCTTCCCAGGTAAACTAAAATCTAGGTGGTCTGGACCCTATGAAGTGACTAAAGCACTTCAGAGTGGAGCTGTCGAAATTACCGATAAGACGAATGCACCATTTATAATAAACGGGCAACGTCTGAAACATTATAATAAGAACGACAACAGTCCTCAAGTCAGCAATATAACATTGCTTGAGCTTCCAGCTCAGACACCCGAATAGCTTCTCACCAAGCTATCGTCTGGCTTTAGACGTTAAAAACAGCGCTTACTGGGAGGCAACCCAAATTTCCCTCGTTATTGCACTTCATTTTTCTTTAAAATTCTACTTTGAAAATCCAAAAAAAAATTCTAAACTTATAATTACTACTACTTTCTACTTTCGTTCATTTTCGTACTTTTATTCTTATTTTATTTTCTCTCTTTTGTCTTTTGTTTCTACCACCTTTCGTTTCTAAAAATCCTGACTTCAATTTCCTGTTTCAAACTTTTCAGGATTTTTAAAAGCCTTCAAAACATTCCTTCTGTTTTCTCTGAATTACCACGAGCTTGGCCTTAGATTCCACTTAAATGCCAACACTCGTTTTGGCACCATCCGACCCATGAACATACAATTCTGCTTTAACAGGCGCATTCTAGGAACTATGGGACCTGGACCGTATGAGTACCTCATTAACGAAAAACCAGTACAGCTATTCACACTGCCTGATCATCTGATGACAAGCATCCACAACAAGGATAATTGGCTCTACGAATTGGATGAGCCTATGGGACCTCCTTCACCACAGTCAACACCACAGAACTATATGTATGACAGTGACCACATCTCTAAGGCACGCGACTATATGTACTATGAGGACGCTGCATCTGAAACTGAAGTAGACCCTACGACTCTTCCACACTACAATACTTATCCTGAGCCTATCCCCGAGGAGACCACCGACAAAATGGATGCCGTGTTACTCAGATTGGACGACGTCGATACAACTCTGACTAATGTAAAAGCTGACATCGCGAGCATGCACAACGAACTGGTAGGCTTCATGGATCTAGTCTGCGACCAACTCGACTACTATTCACAGAAATTCGATGAGTTGAAGGCACGAAAAGATTAGTTATTAGCTCTTAGCAGTAGTTTCAGTTTAGTTTAGTCTAGTTTAGTTTCATTTAATCATTTGGATTTTTCGCATTGTTAGTTTTCTTTATGTACTACATACAATTGTTTCAATTTTATGTTATTTCAATTCTAGTTTTTATTCAATTATTCTGTTTTCGCATTATTTGTCGTTTGTTGGCTGTTATATTACATCACCGTATCAATACTAAGCCTTAAAGTCACTACGAGTACGCCCTCAGAGCAAAATTCTGCGTTCTGCAGATTTTGCTGCTGTGACGACCGTCACAGCCATATGACGAGCGTCACGCGGGTGACGACCGTCACACCTATGTGACGACCGTCACGCAGTCCAAAACTGATATCTGATAAAACAGGGTTCGTGTTCTCTTCCACTTCCCCCCATTATCACTTTCAATCATCCTAACTCCTACCCCACTACGAATTTTCGTCCTCCCCACATTGAACTATAAATTTCAACTCCAAATTCAACCTCCAAACCACACTTCTGTCAGTTTTTCCCTCTCTGCAGAAAAACCCCAAACCTCAGAAACCTCTCCATCTTCCAACAATGGCAAGGAATGCAGAAACCCCAGATGTCAGCAACATTACCTTCAGTGAAGGAGACTTAGGCGAAAGACAACGAGCAAACTACATCGCATTTCATCAGAGGTCACTCCAGCCGACTCATTATCCGCACCTTCCATCGCTTACGGAGCTCGGACTCCTTGAAGGCGTAACCTGGATGCTTCAAAGAGCAGGCATCTGGCACCTCTGTACTAACCCACAACCAACATATGAACAACTCACTCTTGAGTTCTTGAGTTCGTTCACTTACGTCACATCCAGCGGCGAACTTAACCAGCATTCAGGTACCGCTTGTTTCCAGATGTTTGGCGTCAACTACCAGATGCACCAAAATCAGATTGCCAGCATCCTGCAGCTACCTCGCGGCGACAACGCTCATCGCCGCATCACCGATCAGTTCCAGCACGAAGCTTTCGCACTGTGGTATCAGTTGACCGGCCTCAATGCCGATGGTTGGGACTCCCTGCACGCCACTCATTTCCATAACCCAACCATCCAGTACTTTTACAGAGCGTTGAGCAACACTATTTTCGCTAGAGACAGCAACCACAAAGTGAACTCGAAAGAGCTCTTCTTTCTTCATTGCGTCTTCAACAATGAGCCTGTCAATGCTGCCCCGTTTCTGTTTGCTCATATTCAGGCCAACTACAACCGTGGCTCGAAGCCATTCTACTTTGGCGGGATTGTCACGGCTATTGCACTTGGGCTGAACCTTGGTGACCGCCTCCAGCACCTCCAGTCCATCCCCTCGGTGTTCCTTGACACCGACCACTGCAGGGCCTCCCATCTCATCCGCTCCCGAGATGACGGCAAATACCATCCGGTTGTGCGTGGCAAGACCGTCCAAAGCATCATCCTTCCGTCCCGCACCCGCATCCATCCAGAGGACCGTACCAACTGGTTGTTCGACCTCACTGCCCCTCCTGCTGCCGCTGCTCCCACTCAGGACCACCCTCACGGTTCTGACGATGAAATCCAAGCTGAGTTGGACAGGTCCGAGCAGCCAGAGGCATCGCAGCCTCCTCCTCCCGTAGGTACATCCTCCCGCCGCTGCCGCCATCATCCTGTGCCAGACTACACAGAAGAGGACCTCCGTCGCTCCCTAGACCAGCAAGCATAGATACTCGCGATGCTGCAGCAGCAGAATCAGCGAGCTGACCAGTTCGAAGCTTGGCACCGGACTCAAATGCAACAACTTCACACCGGCCAAGCTACTATCACTGAGAACCTGGCGAATCTGACTTTGCAGGTCGAAGGACTCCGAGACACCGTCTACCACACCGGAGCTATGAGTTATAAGGACAAAGTAGCCCTTGCCAGAGCCAGAGGACGCCAGCGCGGACGTGACAGAGGCCGTGACTAGATTTCCATTTTTCCTTATTTGTTTACTATATTTCCAGTTTATTTGTACTTTCATTTTAGTTGTATCTCCCTCTCGCATGCTTCAAGAATCAGTGAGGACACTGATCGAGATAGTGTGAGAGCGGAGCCTTATTTCCATTCCACTGTACTCTGAATTTCCTTTATTTCCTTTATTTCCATTTCACTGCACTTTGAATTTTTGTAATTTCTATTTTTACACTTTCCATTTCTAGCAAATAAAGCTCGTCTATATATTTTTCACGTTACGCAAACAATCCCCACATTATTCAACGTAAACAAAAATTTTAGTTCATTCCTCAAAAGCAAAAGCATCACGAGAATGCAACCGAGTTCAAAACAAGTTTTGAAACTCCGAGGAAACGACAGTTCTAACAAAACCAGTATCGTCCAGACACCTTAGATCTCTAGTTTATGCGAGTCGGTTTCACTACCTACGCGTACCAAAGTCTCAAGTGTCTACGCAAACTCAACCCCCAGTAGTTTATACTAAGCAGTCAGCACCATCCTAGAACACTTCTAAGCGAGCGACCGATGCAAATAAGTGTATGATCTCCAAAAAGATGAAAAATCATGAAAAGAGAGCTAAAAAGCCCAAGAATATAAGATACGTTTCCTTCTAAGTTAGGTGCTCCTCACCCGAGCATTTAGCCCAACGACACGAAAACTCATTGAAAAATCAATGACATAAACTTATGATCAATGAAGAAGATCAAAAACAGAAATGAGATCATATTCACTAACAGGTCGACTTGCCATGAAAGTGTACGGACAACGGGCTTAATGTGATTGCGCTAGAACAAACAGGGTGAACTTGCCGCGAGAACCTTGACACCAAGCTACAGTAGCATGACTGAGACCGATTTGCATAAAAAGGAGACCTCCGAAGACTTGTAGTCCAGTGTCATCATGATACTCGTCTTGTTCCTACCAAGAATCCCGGTTTTTCCAAACTCTGCGAACGAAGAAGATGCCTCGTGCTTGCCGACTTTTCCATGTTTTACTTGAGGACAAGCAAAGATTCAAGCTTAGGGGAGTTTGATAACACGAAATCATATAGATATTTTTATGCATAATTCAACTAAAGTCTAACCGTTTTCAATCCGATTTCGGGTTATTTCCGTGTATTTGTCTGATGTTTTGCAGGTATTCAACGATCACGTCTAAACAAGGCAACATGAAGAAAAGAAGCAATCTCAGATGAAATATGGACGAAAAAGGAGTGAAAACACAATGAAAAGCGCAGCAAGCTGTTTTTGCTGATGTGACGACCGTCACAGCTTCATGACGACCGTCACACGGGTGACGACCGTCACACCTTGTGACGACCGTCATGCAGGCAAAAACGCCCCACTCAGATTACACGTCAAAGGATCAGTTCCAATTCCCACATAGTGGACCACTACTCCCTAAATTATCTGCCTCAAGGTCCATCATCTTCAGTGATAACCGTTGGGATTCCACTTCTATAAAAAGGGAAGCAGGGGACTTCAGAAGGTGTGCTGCATTCATACCACGAAGTACTGCCGAATTTACTTTCCAGAGCATTATTTTCTAGTTTTATTCTTATTTGTTTCTCTTTACCTTTCCTGTATTGCTTTTTCCATTCTTCTATAATTTCTACTTGTACTGTACGATCAATTTGGCATTAAAGACCAGAATCCTGCCAACATCTGTGGAGGATCTGCCCAAAGGCCAATTGGAATATTTACAGGTTTTCATTTTGATCGATTCCAGTTTTATTATAATGCAAATCATTATTTATTGTTTTTATTTATGTTTTATCTTTCCCAAATCCATGTCTAGCTAAACTTAGGTAATCGATATGTAGTAATAATTAGAATGAGATTTGATAACAACTGGTTGAAAAACTTTCTTTTCACAAAAGTAATCTATGGTCTGAGTGTTTAAAATTAATTCACTGAATAAACTTCGTCGCGAAAGCGAGAACTTATTTAAAAGTAGTTTTGCCACGAAAGTGGGAAATTAATTAAGATATGAACCAACAAGCGAAAGCTGTGGTAAGGTCAGATAGTAAACACTAGGCATTTGTTTTAATAACAACGAAAGCACTTTAAAATGAATTAGAACTTAGAGGTTTCCAAAAAATAATTTTAACCCCGAACGGGATACGAAAGTGTACGTTTGGCCCTTAGGATTATGATTAGCGTCAATAACCATCGTGAGGCGAGAGTCTTCAAATCTCCATTTTCTGCTTAAATAAACTTTGAAAATTATTTCATACACCAGTAACTTATCAAATCCCTGAAGAACACAATTACTACGTATCGATTCAATCAATTATAATCTAAATAGTATTCTTAGTTCCCTTTTAGTGACAATCTTATTCCCTTAAACATATTCTACCTAGCTAAACATAGTAACTCCCGAGAACACTAGTTTGATTACGAGTCCCTGTGGGATCGATATCTATTATTACTATGCGATAGACTGTGCACTTGCAGTTAGGTTGTATTAGACATAGAAAGTCGCGATCAACACCTTACAGTGTGTCGACCAATAAGGGAAAGCAGAAGGCTATGACTGATAAGAGGTTCCGAGAGAGGAAAGCGTTGGGGGATTTGAAATGTTATCGGTGCGGTGTCGTGGGGCATCGTGCTAGTGATTATCCTTATGAAGCGAAGAAGTGCTTCAAGTGTGGGAAGCCGGGCCATGTGATGGCGGATTGTAGGACTAATATGCCTACTTGCTATAACTGTGGTGAGAAGGGCCATGTTAGTACTCATTGTAAGAAGCCACAGAGGCCTCAGGTTGCTGGTAAAGTGTTTGCGGTAGTGGGAACTCAAGCGGCGGACGAGGAGTGTTCGATCAAAGGTACTTGTTTTATCAATAACATTCCTTTGACTGCTATGATTGATACGGGTGCGACCCACTCGTTTATCTATGTTGATTGTGTGAAGAGGTTAGGTTTAGTGCCGACTACTCTTAAGCGGCGGATGACTATTGAAACTCCCTCGATTGGTTCAGTGACTACTTCGTTAGTGTGTTTAAAGTGTCCACTGACTATTTTTGGCAGAGACTTTGGTGTGGGTTTGATTTGTTTTCCACTTGGTAGTTTGGATGTTATACTTGGTATGAACTGGTTGGAGTTCAACCGAGTGTACATCGATTGTTTTCGGAAAGTGTTATTGTTTTTGACCCCAGAAGAGGAAGAATTGGCAGATTCCTTGTCTGGTAAGGAATTGAGGACTTTGTTGGATGATGAAGCTCATGTGTTTTCTTTATTTGCATCACTGTCTGTTGACAACAAGGCGTTGTTGGATGAGTTAGCTGTTGTGAATGAGTTTCTGGAGGTGTTCCCGGATGATATTACAGAGTTGCCTCCGAAGAGAGAGGTTGAGTTTAGCATTGATCTTGTTCCTGGTACGAAGCCTATTTCTATGGCGCCGTACAGGATGTCGGCAACGGAATTGGCCGAGTTGAAGTCTCAGATTGGAGATTTGCTGGATAGAAGGTTTATCAGACCAAGTGTGTCACCGTGGGGAGCTCCAGTGTTGTTAGTGAAGAAGAAAAATGGTAGCATGCGGTTGTGCATTGATTACCATCAGTTGAATAAAGTGACCATCAAGAACAAGTATCCTCTTCCAAGGATTGATGATTTGATGGATCAGTTGGTGGGAGCTCGTGTGTTCAGTAAGATTGACTTGAGGTCGGGTTATCATCAGATAAGAGTTAAGGAAGGTGATATTCAGAAGACGACGTTTAGGACTCGATATGGACATTACGAGTATGTAGTAATGCCTTTCGGAGTGTCTAATGCGCCATGAGTGTTTATGGAATATATGAACCGTATCTTCCATTCTTATTTGGATCAGTTCATTATCGTGTTCATTGATGATATACTGATTTATTCTAAGTCTGAGGAAGAGCATGAAGAACATTTGAGGATTGCTTTGCAAGTGTTGAAGGACACCAAGTTGTTTGCGAGTTTACTGCGAATGGTGTAATGTTGGGTAAATTGCAAGTGAAGAATGATTTCTTGGATATGGTGAAGGAACATCAGAAGTTGGATGTGAAACTTGTGGATTTGATGCGAGGAGCAGAAGGTGACTCCGATAGTGATTTCCAGTTGGATAATGCTGGTGTGTTGAGGTTTCGGGACATAATTTGTGTTCCGGATAATGATGAGCTGAAGAAGTCGATTTTGGATGAAGGACATCGTAGTAGCCTGAGTGTTCATCCAGGAGCTACGAAGATGTATCAGGACTTGAAAAAGTTGTTTTGGTGGTCGGGCATGAAGAGAGATATTGCTCGTTATGTTTGTGCTTGTTTGGTATGTCAGAAATAGAAGGTGGAGTATCAGAGACCTTCTGGGATGATGCAACCGTTAGAGATTCCGGTTTGGAAGTGGGATTGTATTGCCATGGATTTTGTTACAGGTTTGCCGAATACGGCGAGAGGATTTGATGCGATTTGGGTGATTGTGGATCGGCTTACGAAGTCTGCACATTTTGTGCCGATTAGTATCAGTTTTTCGTTGGAGAAGCTGGCAGAGATCTATATTCGGGTGATTGTAAAGCTGCATGGTATGCCGTTGAGTATTGTGTCGGATAGAGATCAGAGGTTCACTTCTGTATTTTGGAAGAGTTTGCAAGAGGCTTTGGGTACCGAGTTGAAGCTGAGTTCAGCCTATCATCCGCAGACGGATGGACAGTCAGAGAGGACTGTTCAGACTTTAGAGGATTTGTTGCGGGCTTGTGTTTTGGAGAAAGGTGGTGCGTGGGATACTCATTTGCCATTGGTAGAGTTCACGTACAATAACAGTTACCATTCCAGTATCGGGATGGCACCGTTTGAAGCTCTTTATTGTAGGAGGTATAGAACTCCTCTGTGTTGGTATGAGTCAGGTGAGAGTATTGTGTTGGGACCAGAATTGGTGCAGCAGACTACTGAGACAGTTCAGATGATCCGCGAGAAGATGAAAGCATCTCAGGATCGGCAGAAGAGTTATTATGATAACCGAAGGAAGGAGTTGGAATTCAGTGAGGGTGACCATGTATTTTTTAGGGTTAACCCAGTGACTGGTGTAGGACATGCATTGAAGTCCAAGAAGCTGGATCCAAAGTTTATCGGGTCGTATCAGATTTTGCAGAGGATTGGTGTTGTGGCGTATAGGGTGACGTTGCCGCCGGAGCTTTCGAACTTGCATGACGTGTTTCATGTGTCGCAACTTCGGAAGTATGTACCCGATCCGTGACATGTGATTCAGCGAGATGAAGTCTAAGTTAGAGAGAATCTAACTGTGGAGACGTCACCGTTGAAAATCGAGGATCGCAAGATGAAGTGACTCAGAGGGAAAGAGATATCTTTGATGAGAGTGGCTTGGGGAGGTGCTGCAGGAGGCAGTGTGACCTGGGAATTGGAGAGCAGGATGCGGGGAGCGTATCCAGAGCTGTTTTCATCAGGTATTTTCGGGGACGAAAATAATTAAAGTGGGGGAGAGTTGTAACGCCCATTTTAATTATTTTTATTTTCGGTGTTGTTTTCATTTTCGACGTGCTTGCGTGGATTTTAGTTAAGGAGTAAGTTCCATAATACTAGAAAATATGATTAATGATGATAATAATATGATAATTAGTAAGGTGTTACTATTATTAATACTATTGTTATTATTATCATATTAAATAATAATATTGGAATAATAATATAATTATTGGATTTTTGGAATTAAAAGAAAATGAGAATTAATTATTTATTTGGAATATAAGTGATTTTTGGGGTATTAAGGGTAGAATTGACATTTTGTGGAAATAGAATGTGAAGGAGAAGGAAGAACACGCACGATTGGGAGAGAAGAAGAGAAGAGCACGGTTGATAGAACGAGAGCGACCAAGAACATAAGCTTGAGCAAGAAGGATTTTGAAGCTTCATCATCATCAGAGCGCATTCGAGGTAAGGGGGAGGGAGGGATATATCGGTTAAATGGTATCTACATGAATAATTGGTAGGAAGGGGAAATCCCTAACCCCATGAGCGAATATGTTTACATGTTGATGATGAATTGCATGATGAGTTGATGATATTGCATATATTAATTCTGTTTTACATCATTGATGTTTGTGTTGAACTGTTGCATGCTGAATTTGATGGTTCATTGATGAATTGGGGGTTTCGGAGTTGAATGTGGTTCTGAGTCGAGAGTGAATTGATCGACTAGATTCGATGTTTCATCGTGTGAATTGGACACTAATTGGGTAAAACAATTGTAGAATAATGAGTTAGTGAGGCTAGTCTGGTTTTGGGAGAGGATTGGTGTGGAGGGGCTGCTGCTGTTTCTGAGCAACAGAGTTTATTTTTTTGAATACGCAGGTATTCGCTGGGCGAGTGAGGGGGAGAGCCTTCTCCAGGCTTCACCAGGAGAACTGGGCAGCGAATGCTTCCAGTTGCCTCTGTTTGGTTTCGCCAGGGGTTTCGCCGGGCGAGTGGTCAGCGAGTGTTCGTTGCGGGGCTTCGCTAGGCGAATGCGCCAGCGAGTCCGACAGCAGTTGTGTTTTGGCTGTTGTTCTATGCTGATTTCTTTGTAGATTTGGAATCTTGTTGATCATGTTTTGGTGATGAGCTTATTGGGTGAGCTGTGGTGAGTGTATGTAGGGTGTCGGGACGTGATTCCATGATATCCGCGTGGTTATGATATTGCATGGGTGTATGTTATGATGGATGACTGTGATGATGAGTGAGATATCTTTGATATATGATAAATTGTGATCAGTAGGATCGATACGCTTTATATGCATTGCATTTATATACTGTTATGTGATGAGTGGATCAGTAGGATCGTTACGCATCGAGTGCGTTGAGGTGATGTGTTGTGATGAGTAGATCTGTATGATCGATACGCTTGATATGTGTTGTGTTTGTATGTTGTGTGATTAAGTGGATCAGTAGGATCGATGCACCTTGTGTGCTTGTGTGTATATGCATTATATGATGTGATGGATCTGTAGGATCGTGTACACTGTGTGTGCTGTATGGTTATGCATAGTGTCTTGCATAGCATGTGGACATGAGGTATGATTTACTCACGTGCTCCAAGTGGGGAGCGTGGACGTGGTGTGTGATACACTCACGTGCTCCAAGTGGGGAGCATGGACAGGATTTGGATCGTTGCTCGGATGGAGTGTATGCGACCACCCGTGTTCCAAGTGGGGAACATTGGTAGGGATAGATTGTTGCTCGGATGGAGTGTATGCGATATATCTTGAGATTTAATTATATGGGTTCAGGAGGAGCGTGGTAAGGATAGATCATTGCTCGGATGGAGTGTATGCAATCTATCCTGATATTTGATTATATGGGCTCAAGAGGAGCGTGGTAGGGATAGATCGTTGCTCAGATGGAGTGTATGCGATCTATCCTGAGATTTGATTATATGGGCTCAGGAGGAGCGTGGTAGGGATAGATCGTTGCTCGGATGGAGTGTATGTGATCTATCCTGAGTTGATTCGGTACCGCATATTGTCGAGTCGAGTGCATGTGTTGCATTGTTGTTTGTGTGTGTTGTGATTGTTGATGATAGGACAGTAGGTCCGAATATGTTGTATGTGAAATAAGGATTTATTGTTTTCTGCCTTTTATTTCATGTACATTTATACCATTAATATTTGATTATGAATTCTCACCCCTTTGTTGTTGTTGTGGTTTGTGCTTCTTCGGAAGTACAGACAATCCAGGTGTTTAGCTAGCTTGGATTGTGGCGTCGTCGTAGGATTGCTCTGATACGTAACACCAGGGCTTTTTTTTTGGAGTTTTACTGTTTCTTGTTGATTTTGTGTACCCCGTGGCGTATCTGATTGTTGTGGGATATGTGATGACATTATGTATATTTTGGGCAGATGGCCGATTGTTGTATATGACGATGTTTATGATATGGATGATGTACATATGATATGTGTTATGACAGACTAGTTCTTTTTCCGCTGCCATTTCGCTGAATATTATTTTGAAAAAATGATTTGTGGAATTTTGTTGAAAATTGTGACATCCAGTTGTGGGGAAAACTCTGATATGTGCTTATTTTAATTGTTTTATTCTATTTTGGGGAAACGGGGTGTTACACATTTTACCAACTACAACTAATTGCTAAAAAATAAAGGGTTCACAAAAATAAAGGTCCATTCTTACAAAAAAGAACTAAGTCCATTTTCCAAAGAAAAAGACAAGCTTATTCTAAGACGAGAGCCATCTACCTTCATCTTCTACTACACTCCAAAAAAATACATAAAACAAAATAAGCCAACATTCAACTACAATTCCAAAATGACAACACAAAATAAGTCCAGCAAGCCAAAACGCAAAGTTGCTATCACACAATAAAAAATGATACACCAAGTGTCGCGGTGAAATTTGGATACCAAGCTATTGATTAACTTGAATCTTATTCATTTGCAACCAAACTTTGATTTGTCCAAAGGAAGGGAAAAAGATCGAAATACCCACAATGCAATGCAAATGCAAAGGTTAGAGAGTTTTAGGTTCGGGGGTTGGTTAAACTTCGGGAAGGTGCTAGCATCCTAAGTTTCTGTAGTACTCTACAGGAACCTCTTGTTTTATGTTTGTTTTATTGCTAAGGGTTATCTGCTTAAGGGTAGGAGACCTAATGGTTTATATCTAAGTATACTCGATAAGATATCGCATCTTATGCCTACATATCCTTACGGGAGTGGAATCAGAGTATCTGTAGTTCCCCTAAAGGGTTTGAGGAGTTCTTTGACTGTGGTCAAAGTTCCTACGTGATAAAGGTAGTTGATTGATTGATTTTAGGAGAAAAGATGAGTTGTCATTTTAAGGGAGATTACTTGATTTAACCACCACAACTTTGTAGGAGAATTGATTGTATTGTTATGGGGTAGAAGTTTTATCTCGCTTAAGATGATTAACATCTTATTCTCTAATGTGTTTGAAAAGTTGAATTGAGTTGATGAGTGTGTTTGTCTAAGTTGTAAAGATAAAAGGTCCTCCTTATGGGGTAGGATCTAAACTTAGAAGATCGACTTGAATGGGATCAAGGATCATAGGGGAATATGATGCAAATGAGATGCATACGCACGATTGTTTAAGTTATGCGCAGGTTCTTCCTTTGGACGCTTATGTAATATGATAAAATAAATTGCGGATAAAGATAAACTGCAGAAAAATAAAGGCAAATAAGTAAATCCATACACAAACGCATGAAAGCGCTAAGGGAGTGTGTGAATTGTGAATGCGTGAACGAATCGATGCTAGGATGCGGAAGCATGCACGATTGTATTGAGGGATGTTGATTAATTTTAGTTGAATTGATTTTAAGATTAGTAAGAAATTATATTGAAGGGTGAATGAGTTACTTAATTATATTATTTTTAATAAAAGTTGGAATTAATTGATGAAGTTGATTTTAGGAAATAGTTTTTTACTTTTTACTAGCAAAAGGTTTTGGCGAATTAATTCTAAATGAATAGGATTTATTAAATAAAATGAGTTCATTAAAGTGTAGGTAGATTTTGATTATTAGTTAATAGAAAGTTTTAGGTGGGTTGACTTAATTTAATTATGAAATTAAATTACGAATCGGTTAATTTGCTTTAGTAAAAAGATTTTGGATTATAACTCGACTAAATTTAAATGGGAAAGATTTAAATAAATAGGTTTTGCAAAAAACGTTTTATTAAATAAAAATGGAGTTTTAGTTATTATCATAAAAAGATAAAAGTTAATTTAGATTAAAAAAAAGGAGGTTTATTATTATTTATATTTTTAATTATTTTAAATGTGAATTGGATTTTTAGAGAATAAATAAATTGTAGTATTAAGAAAAGGGTTATTAAAAAAAAGATTAATTAATGAAGTGAATAAAGTAAATTGAAATGATTAATAAAAGGATTGATTAACTGAATAAGAGCTGATTAGAAAAAAGGTAATTCAAATAAACATTTATGAATTGTTTTAATAAAGAAAGGGGCTGATTAATTAGGTTAATTAATTAAAAGGTCAATGATTAAATTAAACATTAATTAGGATTAACCAAAGATTAGTGGGTTAATTAATGGTTGAAAAGGATTAAGTGGGATTAACGGTAGATTAGGGGAGATCCAGTGAGGGTGCACCGACGAGGGTTACGGTAGTCGCGCGATGAGGATAACCCGATCTGATCCGTTGGAGATCAGAGGACCGTGTGTGCGAGGGTGCATGGTAGTTACGGTGTGTGCACGTGCGTGGAATCAAATTACAACATAAACAATCAAAAGAGAAAAAGAACCCTAATCCCCAAATTAATCCCAAATTGGAAATCGCCCTTCCTCTCTCGATGGGATTCCTCTCTGTTCTTCTCCTTGTTCGTCTTCTTCCTTCGTCATTTCCTCTTTCTCCTTCGTCCCGCTCTCTTCTTCAATCCTCTCCCATTTTTCTTCTTTCTGTTTTTCCTATAAAAAGCAACAGAACATCAAATTCAAAGTGAACAACAACGAAAAGAATACTCACCATAACAAGATTCCTCGTAAGGTCTTCGATGGGGCGTTCGAGCGATGATGAATAAAGAAGGTGGAAGTCAAGGCGGCAACGGCGGTTTTCTGGTGGGGATTTGTGGACAGAAAGGGCGTTCTCCGGTCGATAAAGGTTCCCGCGGCGGTGGATGGCTATTTGTGGTGGAGTTTTGAGGGTGTATCCGGTAACAATGGTGTGAGAGCTGCGAAGAAGATAAGTTTTCCCTCTTTCGATTTACAAATTTGGGTTTGATATGGGCTTGTCTTCGTTTCTGTGAATCTGTGTATCGTGAAATGGCTCTCCCTTTTTGAAATCGAAACATTCTGAATTTATAGCCTCAACTGTGATTCGGAGAATTGATATGTTGATTAACATGTTTCCATTTCCAGCTGAACATGTTTTGACATTTTTGGAAATACAATGGATTTACCTCAAACATGCTTCGAATTGTCTTGAAAATCTCGATTGTCCGATTTATGAGTTTCCTTTTTGACAGGGGACACGTTGGTGGATGCTTTGGGAAAGGAACTAAATCCGCTTTAACAGGTTCAAAACCTGTCTCGAATGTAAATGTTCATATTTTGATTCTTTCTCTTCTTTTCTTAAAACTGATGGAATTCTGCGATCACCAGGATATGCTCAAATTACGTCGTCTCGCCCTAAAGCTGCACTTCAGATGATTAGCCTCTTTGAAGCATCAAAACTACATATTGAAACAAGGGTCTCAACTTTCTCGTTTATCTTGAGCCATTAAGATGGTAAGATGGTTCACACCAGGACATTATCAATAGAAGCTTAAGAATAGGAAATCAGTAACTTTGTTTTAGTTTTCTTTCTTCGACTATCTTGTGATAACAGTCTCACAACGTTTTCCTTGTTCTTCAGCAGGTTCGATGAGGTGCGAATGGTGAAGGTTCCGGCTGTGGTGAGGATATTTCTTCCCGATTCTATGTTAGCATGTACCAATGTTCGGAAGAATATTATGTCAGATAGTTGCTTCTGTTTTGTAGGCTTTTCTGCATACTTCGGTTTGTAGTATGTGAAGGATTCGGTGGCCAAAATCTCTCACTCGCCTCAGGCATCAATACTGATGCGGTTGTGATAACTTATGCAGGAGGTCCTCCATGTGAAAGCTCCAAGCCTTCTACCAAGTGAGTTGTTGGCCTCTAGTATTCAATTCAAAACGACCTGTATTTAGTTCTGATCCGACAGCAAAGCTAACATCATTCTTGCAGGTAATGACGCGTAAAATTGTTGATCAAGTGTACATTTAAGCACCTCTGTTAGGTTTAAATACAGTCTCTCTTGGTGGCGCTACTGCTGCTGGTAAGAGCTTCGAGAATGTCGGAGGAAAGAAAATGGCTCAACTGCAATACATGGGAATTATCCAAGAACCTTGTTGTATGCTGGTTTGCAGCTATTTGATGTGCGAGGATTAGTGTCGTCAAGACTTTCTTTTGCTTAGGAAACTTGATTCGCGGTAAATACTTGGACCACTTATTCTAAAGTAAGGAGGTAAATAACAATTAAACTTCATTGTTGAACTTCGCTCGCCCTTCTTTTAATTGCTACCCCCACTCTGTATGTTGGGTTACAAATGTGTGAAACAACGGTGTTTTGACTCTTATCTCGTGCACATTGATGCAGGTGTTGACAGATCAATTCAACTTCTACGAATTGCTGCAGCTGCTAACCATGCCCAAGCAATCATATATCCTCACTAGAAGAATGCAATAGCATATTTGGGGTAATCATGTCTCACAATGTCAAATTTGTTCTCGAATCTGTAACTGTATAGTCGTTCAATGATTTCTTCTGGTTTTGCTGCAGATTATCGAAGAGGAGAAACTTCAATTGCATATTTATGCTCAACAAAACCCGTGCTGCATCGTCAACTTAAAATGTGCCTCATTTAGGTCAATGGTTGTGAGAGATTCAATTAGATTCATGAAGAATGAGAAGAGCAAAGGCAAGCAATATACGGATAAACCACCGAATAATGTGTACGTAGCCAGAGTACTGTAGTCGACACTTGTATCATTATTGTAGTCACGCATAGATGGAGCGGTTAGCAAATTGTAATTGCTTTGAAAAAATACTAGACAAAAATCTTTACTTTGCAGATGTATAATAAATGAGCATCCCCTCCGTTGATGTCTTTAAACTTACCTCCCTTGTTTTTGTTTCTCTTTATAATGCAATGCTTAATATAGATAGTGGCCTACGCACCTCAGCACCCATTTCCTCATTGTCATCCATATGATGTTACCCTCCAAATACTCTTGGCTTTTTTTTTAAATATGATGTTTGCTGGGAGAGGTTACGCAAACCAACGTACCATCATACGGATCAAAATCAAATCTTGTATTGAAGAAGAAAAAAAACTTATGAAATCGAGGAGTTATGGATAAAATAATCATCTTAATCCTTTATGCCTTCAAATTTGCAAGCTCTTCTTTCTCTTGATGACTGTAAAGAGTGTTTCGATGATAAGAGATGACTTGTGGATTTTAAAATCAACTATGCACCTTGTTTTATATTTTAATCTTGTGAGTTCCTAATATGACATAGGGCTTGAAATGAACAAGAGCCTTGGAAAATTGATGATTTTGAACCATTTATTTCTCCATCCAAAAAGAATTATTAATCAATGATTTGGATTTTTCATGAATCTCGATTCTGGTTTTGAGGACATCTTGCAAAAGCTTGATTCAACATATTTCAAACTTTGCCACTTTAAAGCCAATATCCCTGGGTCATCAATCCAGACTATTCTCATGATATCCAAACCCTTAAGATGTAACCTATGATACTGCTTGCCGCGTAACCATGATTAGTCCTTGAACGACTATACTCGACACCAATGGAAAGAAATGATCTAATCTACACTTGAAATTGTTGCACCTGCGTAAAACTGGTTAGTTGTAATGAACAAATAAAGCAAAATAAGATAAAATCGACGGGAAAAAAAACACAAGGAGGCGAGATCTTATGGTCAAAATTTAGGGTGTGACAAATGCCCCTTTTTAAGTTTCTTCTATCCAGAGATATGGAGATTGAGATCTTCTTCTCGACAAGATAGGAGGGACTTAAATACAAACATCGCACGAAATTTTGGCCCTAAGATGCCACCAGATGCATATGATATGCAATGGTATGAGTATGCAAGAAAAAGGTCCTATGGAGGAATGATGCCACAGGGGAAGAACAAGACACAACACACGGGAAGAACATGCTCAACAAAGAGAGACTCCACGGGGAAAGATTGACAATCACAAGGGATCCGTAAATATGTTGTGAAGAACTTCATGAGAAAATCCATTCGAAGAACCTATTGGATAGGTCAAATGTAAAAGATTTCAAGATATCAGCTGGAGAAGTCTACTGTCGAGACTTGTAACTTTAATTGAGAATACTTTTGCCAAAGTATATTATCAAAACTTTTATGGAATCTGCTGTCGAGATTCTATGTTGAAGTCGCTGGAGATATACTTCCGACGAAGTCTTCTGGAAATCTACTGTCGGGATTATCCAGGAAATGAAATATAAATACCTACTGCCGAGGTCTTCCGGGAATCTACTGCCGAGATTATCCAGGAAAAGAAATGGAAATACCTACCGCCAAGGTCTTCTGGGAATCTACTGCCGAGATTTCCGAGGAAATAAGAGATGTTCGAATGACTGTTTGAAAGGATGAATAAACCTCCCCACTCCTCATGGTTTGTTTGCCATGGACGGGTCTCAGTTCCTTGTTTGAACTTGAAAAGAGTTGAAATAAACCTCCCCGAGTGTCGTGGTCTGGATGCCATGAGCTGGTCTCAGTTTCTTGAAATAAACCTCCCCGAGCGTCATGGTCCGGATGCCATGAGTTGGTCTCAGTTTCTTGAAATAAACCTCCCCAACAACTCATGGTGTGTTTGCCATGAACGGGTCTCGGTTTCTTGAAATAAATCTCCCAAACAACTCATGGTGTGTTTGCCATGAACGGGTCTCGGTTTCTACCTGAAATGATGAAAACTCGTGAGAGCATCTTCACAGGGGATAAAAATATCATTGTAGTTTGTAGAATCATTGTAGATTGTAGATGTTGTTGTAGATTTTCGGCTGTAAGCCATAATGTACTGGAGGTTGCAAAACTTCACCGGGGATCTTTAGGAGAAATGTGAGCCGGTTGAATTGTAAAGTATGTCTTCTCAAATAAATAGAGACTAATGTGATAAACTCCATCGACTTCTCTAGGGAGATGTCGCTTGATGGAAATAAACTTGTGTGATGAACTCGCTGGGGAATACATTCATGAGGAGCATCCTAGCTGTTGCAAAATGTGTGAATTCTCAAATAAAGAGAAATATCTGTAAGTTTTCCATTTACCAAGTTGATAATCACTGGGGATGGACAAGCCGTCTTGAGGAGACTGTCATTTGTTGTTTTGAATAAGATCTTGGTCAAAACGAGTTGCTCAAATAAAGACGTTGCTTACAATCTGGATGCAAATTGTCGAGGAAATCTGATAATATTGTTGGAGAAATATCCATCTTCAATAGTTATCTTCATAAAACTCTTCCTGGGGAGCCAAGTGCAAAATAAATGCATACTTAATCCATATTCAAAAGTTGGAGATGTCCACAATGTGATTGTCAGGGGCCGAAATTCAATTCAGGAAATAACTGAAGAGAAACTGTCAAGCAAGACTCGACCATTGAGATATGAACTCAAATGGGATTTTAACTAAAGCAACCGTCTTCCACGAGGATCGAACTCTGTGGGAAAATAGAAATATGACGCTTTTTCTGCCTAGGGCTGACAACTCTAATTGGAAGGAGAAGACGCGCCCAACCACTTGGGGATAAACACAGCCAAGGTGACAGAACAAAAAAAAGATGCAGGATGCACATGCTATGCTAACTATCTATATGTTATGCGTACGCTCATGCTGACCAAACAAGCAACAAGAAGCAACCAGAGATGAAACATCTCATAACAAACATCCGACCAATCTTCAAAGATAGGAGAACCACTGGGGATAGACGGAGAACCAAATATGGGACCACAATCCTGCTTCAGGGCTTCAAATTCTTTGGGAAATAGAAAACATTCCACTTGAGGTATAACATCTTGATCTTCCTGATTATTTTGTTGAAGATGCGAATAAAGATCTACCAGGCGTGGATCAATCTTATAATGGAGGAGCTTCCATGGATAAAATAAATATCCAATTCACTGGAGGGATTCACATGTGAGTTGTATATAGAGATACCCGAACTAAGGTTTCACATGGGATAAAATAAATATCCACTTCAAATGGGGAAACTCGGGTTAACAAAGCTGTTGAAAATGCCAAAGTCGAAACTTCAAAAGGGGATGAACTAAACATCCACTTCACTGGAGAAGATTGGCGTTGTAAAGAGATCCTCTAGAGAGCAAAATACGTCCACTTCATCGGGAAGGTGAAGTTAAGAAGATTTACTAAGGATTGAGAATTATACCCACTTCATCGGGGAAGTGAAGTTTAAGCAACATCATTGGGAATTCCTGCATCGAAAAGCTTCATCAGAGAAATGTCATGTTCACCTGGAGTAAAATTTACCGGGTATATGAATGAAGAATGTTGTAAGAACAAAGTAACTCGTCTTGATGAACTACGTAATGGTAGTCGCCATTTTGAACAAAATAATGCCCCAGGGTACAAGCTTTATGAGAAGAAGCATCCTCAAGAGGATTTTACAGAAAACACGGCGTCCCACTGCCCCACTATTTTCAAACTCTTAGAGAGATTCGACGAATCTCGACGTAACTGGCTCTGATTGACGGTATTATGACTGAGTCTAAAAAAAAATAGCCCCTTAGGAAGTCAAACTTGTACAGAACAAACCATTTGGAAATAACTTGCCCCATGTTAGCAGAATTCTCAATCTTCATCATCGGTGTCTGTATGTAATCTTTCCAAGATATCAAGCAAAGTTAGCAAGTCAGAAATGTTAATTTCGAAATTGTTAATGCAACACACGTTTGTCTTGAAGTTTTTGAAAAGAGATATCACGATAACTTGTGACAAAATCACTAGTTAGGATATGAATTTATTTTATAAAGCCAGTCAAATTTGAGCATAGCTCACAGGAGTCAGGAAATGTTATCTCACTGAGTATGCTTTTGAATTAAATCTTACTTTAATAAGGACTTTTGAAGGTTATATTCTGGTTTAGTTTAAGATTTGTAGAACAAAGGAATAAGGGTCAAAGTATATTTGTACCCACCCATTTTTGAAAGATGTTCACTCTTTTTTGAAAATTTTAAGTGTTCTATCAAGTTGATTGAAAATTGCAATGCCCCAGGTCAAAAATGAGGTTGAAAAGGGTTGAAAAAGGATTCAAATTCCTTATGTCTTTGGTGTTTGATAGGTTTGAAATAATGTCTTACATCATCAGTTGGGTTTTATTCAAAATCATACAACGAGAGATCATGCGTTTTACTTCGTCATCCTCCTTCCAATTCTTCTCCAAAGTGAGGAAAGATTGGGTAAAAGTTGGCATTATAAAATTATGAAGAAAATTTTAGGAGTGAATACGAATGGATTTCTTTAAGACAAACACTTATTGCACTACTTATTCAAAATAACATGTTCTTACATGCCAATTATGCTTTTAATCAAAGAAATAAAAAGTAAGTACACATAAGCAAACGAAGTAAACAGCTGATGAACCCTTCTCAGTATTTTATGGAGTTTTCACTTATATCAGCGTAATGGTATTCCATTCATGACCGGGTTTCCTCCTTTGAAAGTCAGCACTTCGTCATCTATCATTTCTTGAACTTTCTCTTGGAAAACTTTGCATTCTTCAATCGAATGCCCCAATACTCCATCATGGAATTCACAACTGGCATTTGAGTTAAACCACAGTGGGCGATATTTCATGGTTCTAGTCTTCCTGGGTGTCATTACTGAGTTTCTAGCAAAATAAGACCATAGCTGACGGTAAGTCATTGGGATAAGATCAAACCAGCGAGTTTCTTCTTTCAGGATACCCGGAGGTGCCTTCTGACTCTAAAACCGTCTTTGAACCTGTCGATTCTGATGTTGATCTGGAAAAGTCATCCTTCGTTTACGAGGTAGTTGTCGTTTACGCTGAGCAGGCGCTGCATACTGATGTTGAGGGTAAGGTACTGGAACTGGATTTGGCAGGACTTGAGAGGGATCCCAAATTGCATTAACATCGATACTTCCTTCCTCTAAGGAGTCACTAACTGAGATCTCTTTATCAACTTGGTTATTCAAGTTATCTTGAATTCTTCCACTTTTGAGCGTGTTCTCAATGTTTACTCCAACTTCCACAATTTTGGAGAAATCTAACGGCACAACGCATACCATCCTATCATAATAAGAGTCTGACAGCATTCTAAGAAACATCTTGCTTAATTATTTCTCTTGAAGTGGAAGATGAACTTGGGCTGCCAACTTCTTCCATCGTTGGGCATACTCCCTGAAAGATTCATTGTCATTCTTACTCATTCTTGTAAGTTGATCATTGTCTGGAGTGATGTCTAAATTATAATTGTATTGCTTCACGAAAGCATCAGCTAAGTTTCTCCAAGATTGAATGTGATTCCTTTGTAGCTTCATATACCATATCAAGGATGCCCATATAAGCTCTCTTGAAAGCAGTGCATCATCAGTTTGTCATTGTCAATAAAAGCAGTCATCTTTCGACAAAACATCGTCAAATGGTATCTTGGACAACTAACACCCTTGTATACTTCAAAGACAGGCATCTTGAAATTTGGGGGAATAATTACGCCTAGAACTAAACACAGGTCATGAGCATCAAGATCAGATGCATTAGCTCCTTTCATCATCTTCAATTGTTCCTCGAGATCACGAAATCCTTTCTCAATTGCTATAAATCTAGGATCATCCACCTTTGTCTTAGCATGAACATTCTGAAGATCTGGCATACACCGTGGAAATTGAGAAACTCTTTCATCACCTTGACCAACCAGGTTACCTTCCACGAGCTGCGGTTGTGTAGGAACATCCACTTGTTGAACATTGTCATCAGAAGGAAGATCAAATAACAGATTAGTCCTCACTCTGAAACTAGTCATGGAATCCATATCCTTCGTTCTCTTTGCTATTCTTTAGCATGTACTTCGAGTTTGGTCAGATGGTCGAGATGTCAGCTGACAAGACAAAGACAGAAAGTCAGATGAGGATGCAGCGGAGAAGAGACACATGCATATGCAAATGCTAAATGCGGGATGCTATGCAAAATGTAGAATGCAGGAATGAAAGGTTTCATGGCACTCAAATATTTATAAACATTAGAGAATACCGAAGAAAATTCATTTATTATTTCTTGATATTGATTACAAATAAATATTCTTATAAGAGTCCTGACCTAATAGCTAAATAAAAGCTAATAAAAGTCTTAAGGAAGCCCTTCATCGCGCTTGTTGATTTGCTCTTCTATCTGGACTTCTTGAGGATAAGTTGTCTACGATCGACTTCTAAGGATTGGTGTGATAGAGGAAAATAAATCCTCTATCTCTTGTTAGAAAATAAGGAAGGAAGCCCTTGTTTACTTGGATCTTCAATATTGATGAAAGTCGTTTGAACTTCATTTGATCTTCAATAATAAGGGAAGCCTCTCGTATTTGTCTTTTGAGTTTTCTTGATTCTTTAATCAATGCCCTTAACTTCCTTAGGTCACCCAAGTTAGGACTCTTAAAAGAATATTTCAAAATACTTTTTCTTTTGTAATCCCTATTGGTCCTACAATGTTTATAAATAAACTCGGGATTCCATGAAACCAATGCAATATGATGCTTTATGAATGCAACAAGCACAGGTAAGCATATAGAGGTATAAAGATAAACAAACAAGGGAGACCCTAGGTTTGCAACGAGCATGGAGCCAAAGGGTATACCCATTCCCAAAGGATATGGACTAAAGGTTGATTGTACCTGCGGAACAAGGTTCTAAGAAGGTTCCCAAAGTCATTAGCCCATCTTTCGGATATTATCAACTTCCCAATTACTTGGTGGTTAATAATATTCTCAAGAGAACCTCTTTTGAGTGTAGCATCGCGTAGCACTATTTCGGGGGTGCTCCCTCGTAGTCTCGCACTACATCCTAATAAAGGCCAAACTGGGGTTAAGGTAACTACGGTCCTCAATATCATAGGCTCCAACATCGAATATAGTGTATGTTTTCACGATTAAAAAATCGTTCAACAGTACAACTTTCGAGAGGGCCTCAATTGAGCATGATTTTCAAGTCAGCTTGGTCGAGATTCCACCCCCTATAAGCCTCGTCGAACATATGACTATCCTATCTTAAGTTTACTCAAGTCCGGGTATAGGACTTTGTATCACCACTAAAGAGTATCAACCCAAAGGAAATAAACAAACAAGTATACAAGTAAACAATTAAGCAAATATAAGCAAATATATAAAATAAAACAAGTTAGGGAAACCCACTGAGAGTCCCCAGTGAAGTCGCCATATCTGTCGCGGTGAAATTTGGATACCAAGCTATTGATTAACTTGAATCTTATTCATTTGTAACCGAACTTTGATTTTTCCAAAGGAAGGGAAAAAGATCGAAATACCCACAATGCAATGCAAATGCAAAGGTTAGAGAGTTTTAGGTTCGGGGGTTGGTTAAACTTAGGGAAGGTGCTAGCATCCTAAGTTTCTGTAGTACTCTACAGGAACCTCTTGTTTTATGTTTGTTTTATTGCTAAGGGTTATCTTCTTAAGGGTGAGAGACCTAATGGTTTATATCTAAGTATACTCGATAAGATATCGCATCTTATGCCTACATATCCTTACGGGAGTGGAATCAGAGTATCTGTAGTTCCCCTAAAGGGTTTGAAGAGTTCTTTGACTGTGGTCAAAGTTCCTACGGGATAAAGGTAGTTGATTGATTGATTTTAGGAGAAAAGATGAGTTGTCATTTTAAGGGAGATTACTTGATTTAACCACCACAACTTTGTAGGAGAACTGATTGTATTGTTATGGGGTAGAAGTTTTATCTCGCTTAAGATGATTAACATCTTATTCTCTAATGTGTTTGAAAAGTTGAATTGAGTTGATGAGTGTGTTTTTCTAAGTTGTAAAGATAAAAGGTCCTCCTTATGGGGTAGGATCTAAACTTAGAAGATATACTTGAATGGGATCAAGGATCATAGGGGAATATGATGCAAATGAGATGCATACGCACAATTGTTTAAGTTATGCGCAGGTTCTTCCTTTGGACGCTTATGCAATATGATAAAATAAATTGCGGATAAAGATAAACTGCGGAAAAATAAAGGCGAACAAGGAAATCCATACACAAACGCATGAAAGCGCTAAGTGAGTGTGTGAATTGTGAATGCGTGAACGGATCGATGCTAGGATGCGGAAGCGTGCACGATTGTATTGAGGGATGTTGATTAATTTTAGTTGAATTGATTTTAAGATTAGTAAGAAATTATATTGAAGGGTGAATGAGTTACTTAATTATATTATTTTTAATAAAAGTTGGAATTAATTGGTGAAGTTGATTTTAGGAAAAAGTTATTTACTTTTTACTAGCAAAAGGTTTTGGCGAATTAATTCTAAATGAATAGGATTTATTAAATAAAATGAGTTCATTAAAGTGTAGGTAGATTTTGATTATTAGTTAATAGAAAGTTTTAGGTGAGTTGACTTAATTTAATTATGAAATTAAATTACGAATCGGTTAATTTGCTTTAGTAAAAATATTTTGTATTATAACTCGATTGAATTTTAATGGGAAAGATTTAAATAAATAGGTTTTGCAAAAAAAGGTTTATTAAATAAAAATGGAGTTTTAGTTATTATCATAAAAAGATAAAAGTTAATTTAGATTTAAAAAAAGGAGGTTTATTATTATTTATTTTTTTAATTATTTTAAATGTGAATTAGATTTTTAGAGAATAAATAAATTATAGTATTAAGAAAAGGGTTATTAAAAAAATGATTAATTAATGAAGTGAATAAAGTAAATTGAAATGATTAATAAAAGGATTGATTAATTGAATAAGAGCTAATTAGAAAAAAGGTAATTCAAATAAACAGTTATGAATTGTTTTAATAAAGAAAGGGGCTGATTAATTAGGTTAATTAATTAAAAGGTCAATGATTAAATTGAACATTAATTAGGATTAACCAAATATTAGTGGGTTAATTAATGGTTTAAAAGGATTAAGTGGGATTAACGGTAGATTAGGGGAGATCCAGTGAGGGTGCACCGACGAGGGTTACGGTGGTCGCGCGATGAGGATAACCGGATCTGATCCGTTGGAGATCTGAGGGCCGTGTGTGCGAGGGTGCATGGTAATTGTGGTGTGTGCGAGTGCGTGGAATCAAATTACAACATAAACAATCAAAAGAGAAAAAGAACCCTAATTCCCAAATTAATCCCAAATCGGAAATCGCCCTTCCTCTCTTGATGCGATTCCTCTCCGTTCTTCTCCTTGTTCGTCTTCTTCCTTCGTCATTTCCTCTTTCTCCTTCGTTCCACTCTCTTCTTCAATCTTCTCCCATTTTTCTTCTTTCCGTTTTTCCTACAAAAAGAAACAAAACATCAAATTCAAAGTGAACAACAGCGAAAAGAATACTCACCATAACAAGATTCCTCGTAAGGTCTTCGATGGGGCATTCGAGTGATGATGAATGAAGAAGGTGGAAGTCAAGGCGGCAACGGCGGTTTTCCGGTGGGGATTTGTGGATGGAAATGGTGTTCTCCGGTCGATAAAGGTTCCCGCGGCGGTGGATGGCTATTCGCGGTGGAGTTTTGAGGGTGTATCCGATAACAATGGTGTGAGAGTTACAAAGAAGATAAGTTTTCCCTCTTTCGATTTACAAATTTGGGTTTGATTTGGGCTTGTCTTAGTTTCTGTGAATCTGTGTATCGTGAAATGGCTCTCCCTTTTTGAAACCGAAACATTATGAATTTATAGCCTCAACTGTGATTCAGAGAATTGATATGTTGAGTAACATGTTTCCATTTCCAGCTGAACATGTTTTGACATTTTTGGAAATACAATGGATTTGCCTTAAACATGCTTCGAATTGTCTTGAAATTCTCGATTGTCCGATTTATGAGTTTCCTTTTTGACGGGGGACACGTTGGTGGCTGCTTTGGGAAAGGAACTAAATCCATTTTAACAGGTCCAAAACCTGTCTCGAAGGTAAATGTTCGTATTTTGATTCTTTCTCTTCTTTTCTTAAAACTGATGGAATTCTACGATCACCAGGATATGCTCAAATTATGTCGTCTCGCTGTAAAGCTGCGCTTCAGATGATTAGCCTCTTTGAAGCATCAAAACTACATAGTGAAACAAGGAATAGCTTTTATTTAGCTATTTATTTGGGACTTTTAAAAGCAATTATTTGTATTCCGTTTCAAAATTAATAAAAACATTTTTTTTACCACAATGTTTATAAATAGTTGGGATGCCATGAAGTCCTACTCATCTCGCATTGCATTCTTTCTTTATTCATTTCAAGAAACTCAATTTTATTTCTCAGGTTTTGTAACCATGGATTTCACGAGAGAAGCATTGGAGTACACTTTTCAGAGTCCTAACATTGAAAGCTTGAGAGAACTAGCAGATCTCATCAAGAACCGTCACGCCTTCGCCACAAAATATGGAGAAGTCTTCCATTTTCTCGAACTCAAGATGAAAGGAGGGCTGTTAGAGACCCTTGTTCAGTTTTATGATCCGTTGTACCATTGTTTCACTTTTCCGGATTACCAGTTGATGCCGACTCTGAAAGAGTATTCTGATTTCTTGAGGATGCCCATGACGGCCCGACCTATATTCACCGGCCAGGAGGACGTACCCAATCACCAAGAGATTGCAAACGCTACTCACCTCAGCCTAGCAGACGTTCAAGCACACTTAACCACCAAGGAAGGAGTCCTTGGGTTCCCAGTTGACTTCTTGATTGAAAAAGTCCGCTACCATGATGAAAGAAAAGAAGTCCTTATCTTGGAAGCCATCTTTGCTTTATTGGTCTATGGGATCTTTTGGTTCCCTGAGGTTGATGATTTCGTTGACATGAATGCAATTAAGCTGTTCATCCTTAAGAACCCAGTCCCTACTTTGCTAGTTGACACATACTATTCAATCCACTCGAAGAATGCTGAAGGAGGAGGACACACCGTTTGTTGTACCACTCTGTTGTATTCATGGTTCATTGCTCGCCTGACTTGGCATCCGTCTATTTGGGAAGAGGTAGAATCACCCCGTTGGTCCGAGATAGTTATGGCCCTTACTCACTCTGACATTGTGTGGTACGACCCTACCTATGGAGGTATATGTATGATTCCTAGCATCGGAGGATTTACTAACATACCGCTCATTGGGAGAGAAGGATGCATAAGTTACAACCCTGCTTTGGCTCGCCTCCAATTTGAGCATCCTATGATCGAAGTACCTGACCAAACTCTGTTAGAAGGGATCTTTCTCAAGGAAGGAGAAGATCCAGACCTGAAGACCGTCATAATTTACGCATGGAGATACATCAATAAGGAAGGAAAAGATGCTTTAGGATACCCCAATTGTGTTGTCTCTGAAGAATATCTATATTGGGTGCGAGATAGAGATCTCGACCTCAAGATGCCATTTTCTTTCCATGAACCTATAGTTTTGGCTTTTCATGATCCTGATTGGTTTGATGTGAGCGAAGTAGATCAATTGAAGGCCGCTTTGGATGAGGCTCGAAAACTGAAAGCCGCTTGGAGGAACAAGTTTTTCACACTCAAGGTAGAGAAAGAGAAGTCCCAGAAGCTGCCAGAAGTAGAACTTGCAAGGAAAAGGAAGGCGCGGGAGGATTTATTTTCCTCTCACACCTCTTCAAGAACTGTCGCCAAAGATGATCTTCCCCCAGCTGCTATGGCTTGGAAGGAATGTGTCGATTGACTCATCAGTGAGAAGGCCGAGTTACAAGAACGCGTCAGTCAGTTAGAAGAAGAGCTTCGCGCACAGAAGGAGCGTAAGGAGTAGATCTCCAAATTTCTCTTTTGCTTTTGTTTCAATGTAATAAACTCTTAAAAGAGTACTCTGCTTTGTGATGTTCCGATTATCAAAATAAAGTAAGTTTTTCTCCAACGTTACAATACAGAAAAAATTTGAGTTTCTTGAAGTTTCATACTCATTTGCATTTTGCATAAGCATAACATTGTTTGCATTCCAGGGTCTCACTCTTGCTTCATCTCCACAGACAAGCTGAATCACCGATACAACACTCGAGCTAGTCAACGCCAAAAGATGGATCAACTAGAGCAAGAAAACACAGTGCTCCGTGATGAAGTTGCAGTTCTGAAAGAAAGTTTGGAGAGGTTGAATGGTCTAGTGGAAGCTTTGTCCAATCAAGCCTCGACCAACAACCAAGAAGTTCCGAGGACTGTGATCTCTGAAGTGACGCCAACACCGATCCTAGTGGTGTCTTCTGTTGCTGAAATGTCCTACAGTATGCCTCAAGGTTTCCTGTGGGGATTGTCTCCCAATTTCTTTTCAACCGGTTACCGCCCATCTGTGTCCGAGATCCCTGTTGTGACCACTGTTCAAGCTACTCCTGTAGTTTCAGCTGTGATGACTACTGCATCTCCACATGTGAATGATGTTCCATACATTCTGGATGAGCCAATTTTACAAGGGTCGCCGACCGAAACTATGGGTTTGGAAGAAAGAATGGATGGTTTTCAGGACCAATTTTCTAAAATGCAAAAGGAGTTGAAGGCCCTTCGTGGGAAAGATTTGTTTGGAAAGAGCGCTTCTGAGCTGTATTTGGTTCCAAATGTTAAGGTCCCACCGAAATTCAAGGTCCCTGATTTTGAGAAAAACAAGGGGAATACTTGCCCTCAGAGTCATCTCATTATGTATGCCAGGAAGATGTCTGCCCAAACTGATAATGATCAACTGCTCATTCATTACTTCCAAGACAGTTTGACAGGTGCTGCACTCAAGTGGTACATGGGGCTGGATAGTGCGAAGATTCGAACTTTCAATGATCTAGGGGGAGCCTTTGTCAAGCAGTATAAGTATAATGTGGATATGGAACCTGTCCGTGATCAATTGAGGGCTATGACGCAGAAAGATAAGGAGAGTTTCAAGGAATATGCTCAACGTTGGCGCGAGTTGGCCGTACAAGTCACACCACCATTAGAAGAAAAAGAGATGACCAAGATTTTTCTGAAGACCCTTGGTCCTTTATTTTATGAGAAGATGGTAGCCAGTGCACCCAGTGACTTTACTGAAATGGTTAACATGGGAATACGCATGGAAGAAGGTGTTCGTGAAGGAAGATTGGCTAAAGAAGAGATTTCTCCTAAGAGGTATGGGAGTGGTTTTGTGAAGAAAAAGGAGCAAGGTGTAAATGCCGTTCAAAAGGGATAATTTAGGAAAAGGTATTCTCCATCACACCAAGTTGCTGCTGTATCACCAGTGTTTAATGCTCCAGTTTAGCAGCCTCAACCAAGTCCGCAGCCGTATCAGCAACCTCAGTCCCCCAGTGCTCAATAGCCACAACCTCAGCAAAATCCGCAGTATCCTCAGCAGAATCGACCATTCAACAATCAGGGTCGTGTGTACAGAAAGATAAATTTTAAGCCTATTCCTATGAAATATGCTGATTTGTTTCCAGCCTTGGTCCAGAAAGGTCATATTCAAACAAAAGCTCCACCTATGGT
Organism: Lathyrus sativus; assembly: GCA_963859935.3. Taxonomy (NCBI): domain Eukaryota; kingdom Viridiplantae; phylum Streptophyta; class Magnoliopsida; order Fabales; family Fabaceae; genus Lathyrus; species Lathyrus sativus. The sequence continues at coordinate 711,358,009 of OZ012737.1, forward strand.
TCCTGCAAATCCTCCTCCTTCTTATAGAGCTGACAAGTTTTACCCTTACCATCAGGGTGCTCCAGGGAATGATATTGAGAGTTGTTTTGGTATGAAAGCAGATGTTCAGAGGCTCATTAAATGCGAATTTTGTCCTTCAAAGATTCCGACCCTAATGTGTAAGTTAATATGTTACCCCCGTATGGTTCACCCTCTGTTAACATGATTCAAGACTGTTTGGCAGATGATGATCAGAAAGTTTCAGTTGAAAGGGCCGAAGAGGTTTGTTTTATAGTGTCTCACTTTAAAGAAGTGGAGCGTATCGAAATCGTGTATAATAGCAGAAAACCGGCTGTTACCCCGTTGGTAATCAATGTGCCTGGACCTGTCCCTTATACTTCCAGTAAGGCTATCCCCTATAGGTACAACGCTACAATGTTGGAGAATGGAAAGGAAATGCGTTTACCCACTGTACCTTCAGTAGTTAACATTGCAGATGTCAGCAGAGTAACAAGGAGTGGTCGAGTCTACCCGACTGTACCACCAAAAGAAAAAGAGGTCTCATTGGGACAACCAGGCTCAAAATATCCGATTGTGGGGCAATCTGGTGGATCCAATTTGTCCAATTCAGATGAATGTCTAAAAGTGATCAAGAGGAGTGAGTATAAGGTTGCAGATCAGCTCCTGCAAACCCCGTCGAAGATTTCTGTGTTGCAATTGCTGATGAGTTCTGAGGCTCATAGAGAAGCACTCCAGAAAATATTAGAACAAGCGTATGTTGAACAAGATGTGACCATGGAGCAGTTTGACAATATCATTGGTAATATTACTTCATGTGACAATATGGGTTTTAATGAGGATGATCTCCTAGAGGAAGGAAGGAAACATAACATGGCTTTACATATCTTTGTGAACTGCGAAAATGACTCTCTGTCCAGTGTGTTGGTTGATACTGGATCTTCTCTAAATGTGATGCCTAGAACTACTCTATCTAAGCTATCCTATCAGGGACCGCCGATGAGGCCAAGTCATGTTATTGTCAAAGCTTTTGATGGGTCAAGGAAAATGGTAATTAGTGAGTTGGATTTGCCGATGACTATTGGATTACAGACTTTTATGATTGCGTTTCAGGTCATGGACATTCGTGCCGCCTATAGCTGTTTGCTAGGGAGGCCATGGATACATGAGGCTGGGGCAGTCACTTCTACCCTGCATCAGAAATTAAAATATGTTTTTGAGGGAAAAATAGTTATAGTTTGTGGAGAAAGAGCTTTGGTGGTGAGTCACTTGTCATCATTCTCGTACGTCGAAGCTAAGGAAGAGGCTGGCACGCAATTTCAAGCTTTGTCTATTATGGGCGAGGGTGTTCGGAAATCTCAGGCATCTATGCCATCATTTAAAGACGCGCAACGAGTAGTGAACAGTGGTCATCAGACAATGTGGGGAAAGGTGTTGTCTTTGCCAGAAAACAGAAATAAGGAAGGTCTTGGTTTCACCAGCAGTGCTGCTCAACAAACTACCAAGAGTCCAGGGTTTCCGTTGATTAATGAAGTGTTCCGTAGTGGAGGAGTCGTCCATCACCCTCAGGTTAATGTTGTGTCAGAGGAAGATCTTGAAGGCTACATATCAGATGGTTCTACAAGGTCCTTCATTCCTTACGAAGATTATGAACCCTATATGGAAGATCCAGGTTATGTTTCAGACAGATTTGACTATACCTTTGGAGTTTATGCTGTTACTGAGGAAGATTCAGATGAGGATATTCCAGACTTTGTGACCCCAGGCGTTTTGGTTAGGAACTGGAGTGCGGTTGAAGCCCCTGCGTCATTCATATATCTAAGTAAAGCATTTGTTTTTAAATTTTTCGCTCTGCCCAAGGCGAAACTGCATTTATTAGGGCTTACTTTAAAATAATCCCCTTTGCTCTGCCCAAGGCAAAGGTGACTCTGTTGTGCGTGTCCTTTTGGTTTTGCTATCATCAATAAATTACTTTCATTTTCATTTGTGTTTTTATATTTATTTACGACGTTTGGAAATAATAAGTAGCATCTCGCGTACACACACTTTCCACATTACAAAAACTTATTAAAAATCACATCACTTGCGCAGATTGCTACATAAATTACATCCTGGGAATAATGATCCACTGCCTTCTCCGAATTTTAAGTTTCCTGTGTACGAAGCCGAAGACGAAGAAGATGATATCCCAGAAGATATTTCCAGACTGCTTGAGAAAAAAGAGAAAGCTATCCAACCTCATCAGGAGCCAGTGGAAGTAATCAATTTGGGATCAGAAGAAATCTGTAGAGAAGTAAAAATTGGAGCTCTGCTCAAACCTGATATGAAGAAACAGCTGATTGATTTGCTTGGAGAGTTTGTTGATGTGTTTGCTTGGTCATATCAAGATATGCCTGGATTGGACACTGCTATAGTTGAACATCGTCTACCTTTGAAGCCAGAGTGCCCTCCAGTAAAACCGAAGCTCAGAAGGACTCGACCCGACATGGCTCTAAAGATTAAGGAAGAAGTACATAAACAGATTGATGCAGGTTTCCTTGTCACTGCCGAGTATCCGCTCTGGCTGGCTAATATTGTACCCGTCCCGAAGAAGGATAGTAAGGTTCGCATGTGTGTAGACTACAGGGATTTGAATAAAGCCAGTCCGAAAGATGATTTCCCATTACCTCACATTGACATTTTGGTTGACAGTACCGCAAGATATGAGGTTTTCTCCTTTATGGATGGTTTCTCAGGTTACAATCAGATTAGAATGGCTCCCGAGGACAGAGAGAAGACGTCATTCATCACACCCTGGGGCACCTTCTATTACAGAGTTATGCCGTTTAGATTAAAGAATGCAGGGGCAACATATCAGAGAGTTATGACTACTTTGTTCCATGATATGATGCACAAAGAGATCGAGGTTTATGTGGATGATATGATAGCTAAGTCGAAGACCGAGGATGATCATGTTAAACATTTGTCTAAGCTGTTTGGTCGTTTGAGGGAATACAAGCTCCGTCTGAACCCCAATAAATGCACATTTGGAGTACGAACAGGGAAACTATTGGGTTTTATTGTCAGTCAAAGAGGGATTGAAGTGGACCCTGACAAAGTGAAAGCTATCTAGGAAATGCCAGCTCCCACCACCGAGAAGCAAGTCAGAGGGTTCTTGGGACATTTGAACTATATCTCCAGGTTTATATCCAACATGACTGCTACATGTAAACCTATTTTCAAGCTTATGAGGAAAGAACAAGGGTATGTTTGGACTGAAGATTGTCAAAAGGCTTTTGATAGTATCAAAGAGTATTTGCTTGAACCACCTATCCTGATACCGCCAGTTGAACGACGACCTTTGATTATGTATCTGACTGTTTTAGAAGATTCGATGGGTTGTGTACTCGGTCAACGAGATGAAACAGGAAAGCAAGACCATGTCACTTATTACTTGAGCAAGAAATTTACTGATTGTGAAACAAGGTATACTATGTTAGAGAAGACTTGTTGTGCTTTGGCGTGGGCCGCCAAACGTTTGCGCCAGTATATGCTGAATCACACCACTTGGTTAGTTTCGAAGATGGATCCTATCAAGTATATTTTTAAGAAGCCCGCTTTGACTGGGAGAATTGCTAGATGACAGATATTGTTATCCGAATATGATATCGAGTACCATACTTAGAAAGCTGTCAGAGGAAGTGTTTTGGCTGATCATTTAGCTCACCAGCCTATTTTGGATTATCAACCTTCAAACAATGACTTTCCCGATGGAGATGTTATGTTTTTAAAGATGAAAGATTGTGAAGAACCCGTGCATGGTGAAGGGCCAGAACCAGGTTCTCAATGGGGTTTAGTTTTTGATGGAGCTGTCAACGCTCATGGAAAGGGGATAGGCGCTGTTATTGTGACTCCTCAAGGGACCCGCGTCCCATTTACTTCCAGATTAGCATTCCAGTGCACTAATAATGAGGCTGAGTATGAAGCATGCATTATGGGTCTTGAGGAAGCAATCGATTTGAGAATTAAGAATTTGGACGTGTTTGGTGATTCTGCAGTGGTAATCAACCAAATCACTGGAGAGTGGATAACTCGACATGATAATTTAGTCCCATACAGAGATTATGCTAGAAGACTGTTACTGTTCTTTGATAGGGTCGAATTTCATCATATTCCTTGTGATGAGAACAAAATGGCAGATGCGTTGGCAACTCTGGCCTCAATGATAGTGGTAAACTTCTGGAATGAGTGTCCTCGGATTGAAGTAAAACGTCTTGATAGACCTGCCTATATCTTTGCCGTCGAAGATGGCAAACCCTGGTACCATGACATTGAAGTTTTTCTTAGAACTCAAGAATATCCTTTGGGAGCTTCCAACAAGGATAAGAAAACTTTGAGAAGGTTGGCCGAAAATTTTCTTTTGAGTAACAATGTGTTATACAAGCGGAATTTTGACATGGTCTTGCTGAGATGTGTTGACAAACAAGAAGCAGATATGTTAATGACAGAAATTCACGAAGGATCTTTTGGCACTCATGCCAACGGACATGCTATGGCTAAGAAACTTTTAAGGGCTGGCTATTATTGGATCACGATGGAATCAGATTGTTACAAGTTTTCCAGAAAATGTCATAAGTGTCAGATTTACGCAGATAAGATCCATGTGCCTCCGACTTTGTTGAATGTTATATCATCCCCGTGGCCGTTCTCTATGTGGGGAATTGACATGATTGGTATGATAGAGCCGAAAGCATCTAATGGACACCGATTCATCTTGGTAGCCATTGATTATTTCACCAAGTGGGTCGAGGCGGCTTCCTACGCTAACGTAACTCGACATGTGGTTGTCAAATTTATCAAGAATCAGCTTATCTGCCGATATGGTGTGCCGAGCAGAATTATTACAGATAATGGGTCCAATTTGAATAACAGAATGATGAAAGAATTATGCGAAGAATTCAAGATAGAGCATCACAATTCTTCTCCTTACAGACCAAAGATGAATGGGGTTGTTGAAGCCGCCAACAAGAATATCAAGAAGATCATTCAGAAGATGGTTGTTACTTATAAAGACTGGCATGAGATGCTCCTGTTTGCCTTGCATGGGTATCGTACGATAGTACGTACATCGACTGGGGCAACTCCATTTTCACTTGTCTACAGTATGGAAGCAGTACTCCCGATAGAAGTTGAGATTCCTTCTATGAGGATTTTGATGGATGCGAAGTTATCAGAAGCTGAGTGGTGCCAAAACAGATACGATCAGTTGAACTTAATCGAAGAAAAGAGGATGGCGGCACTATGCCATGGGCAGTTGTATCAGCAGAAGATGAAGAAGGCATTTGACAAGAAGGTTCGACTTCGTGTATTCAAAGAAGGCGACCTCGGGCTCAAGAAGATTCAGTCTTTCCTCACCGACGTCAGAGGAAAATGGGCCCCGAACTATGATGGACCGTACGTGGTAAGGAAGGTTTTGTCAGGAGGCGCCTTGATGTTAGCAACAATGGATGGAGAAGAAATCACTCGCCCTATGAATACGGACGCTATCAAAAAGTATTTTGCTTAAGGAAGTTCTCATTCACTTAGGGAGAGCAAGTTATTATTCCCTTGATGTAATCTCTATTATTTTCCAACACTGTAAATTGGGGTCATGCCTTTCTGCTGACCACCATTCAATAAAAGTTTCTCATTTATCAAAATCTTTTTCTCGATAGCAAAATCCAAATCGATTTAAAACTTTTACAATACTTCGTGTTTTACTCGATATATGAATAACAAAAGGATGACCATGGATGCTTATTCCATCCATGGAAGAACATCAATCACATATGTTTCCACAAGCAAAGGATATTTATTTTATCCAGAGACGGGGTCTGTTTACGTTCAAAATATCTTTACAGGTGGTACGAGGGCTGTGAGATTTTGCTTGAGTACCTTTTCGTCTGAGACGTTTATTTTCGCCTCTCCCGGCCCGTCAGCATACGCACATCATATAGATAGATAGCATATGCATTTTTGCATCCTTTTGTTTACTTGTTCTGTCACTTTGGTTTTGGTTATCCCCAAGTGACTGGGTTTGTCTTCTCCTTCCAATTAGAGTTGTCAACCCTAAGCAGAAAAGAACACAATATTTGTACGTTCCCCATGAAGTTCGATCCTCGTGAAAGACGGTTATGTTAGTACATCCCAGTTGAGCTCATACCTCAATGGTCGAGTCTTACTTGATAGTTTTCTCTTCGGCTACTTCCCGAATTGAACTTCAGTCCTCGGCAATCGCAGTGTGGATAATCTCCAGTATTCGAACATAGAACAGACGTGCATTTATTTTGCACTCTATTCCCCAGGGATAATGTTTTCGAAGAATCTTCACAAAGACAAATATTCTTCCAACAACAGTATTACAAGATTTTCTCGACCATCGACATCGGGACTATAAATATTCTCTTTATTTGAGCAACTTGTTTTGACTAAGATCTTATTCAAAACGACAAACGACAGTTTCTACAAGACAGTTCATTCACCCTCAGCGGTTCTTCAACATTATCAATTTGTCAAATGGCATCGCTTCGTCAATCCATCAGAAAGGCCCGCCAAAGACATTACAAGACACTTATCTTATTTGAAAATTCCCACTACAAATACTTCCCTTCAGTTGAGAATCTGCAATGATATATTTCTACAGCTACAACAAAGGTACTCCCCAGGAGTATATTCCCCAATGAGTTCATTACACAAGATTAATCCCATCGAGCGACATTTCCCCAGAGAAGTCGAAGAAATTTATCACATTAGTCTCTCTTTACTTGAGAAGACATACTTTACAAGTAAACCGGCTTACATCTCTTCTGAATATCCCCGGTGAAGCTGTACAATCTCCGTTACAGATTACATTACAAATTACAATCTACAAAATTCTACAATTTACAATACATTATGGCTCACAACCAAGAAGTTCTACAACATCTACAATCTACAAATTACGTCTGTAACGAACTACTTCTACAATTTACAATGATTCTACAAACTACAAAATCTACAAACCCCTGTGAAGATGCTCTCATGAGTTTTTATCACTTCAGGTAGAGACTGAGACCAGCTCATGGTTCCCATATCATGACGCTCGGGGAGGTTCTACATCAGAGACTGAGACCAGCTCATGATTCCCATATCATGACGCTTGGGGAGGTTCTACATTAGAGACTGAGACTAGCTCATGATTCCCATATCATGACGCTCGGGGAGGTTCTACATCAGAGACTGAGACCAGCTCATGGTTCCCATATCATGACGCTTGGGGAGGTTCTACATCAGAGACTGAGACCAGCTCATGGTTCCCATATCATGACGCTCGGGGAGGTTCTACATTAGAGACTGAGACCAGCTCATGGTTCCCATATCATGACGCTCGGGGAGGTTCTACATCAGAGACTGAGACCAGCTCATGGCCTTACCAGGACACTCGGGGAAGTTTTACATTTTACTCTTTCCAATTGGATTTCAAAAGAAGAGCAAAAAATATATATTAATAAAAGAGAAAAAGAATACGAAACAAAATTGAATTATTCAAAAAGTCACTACGGTCCTTACCGCTGTCTGGATTGCTCCATGTTGGTAATAAGCTACCATCCGATTATGAATTTCTCGCCTACTGTCTAAATTGCCATATCCTTGGTGTATGTGCTACTGTTATACTAGAGAGTTTCCCCATTGGTGGTTGTGTCCTGTCTCCGTGAAGTCCCGCCTCGTTGGGTCCGTTACTCTTTTGTCTAGCATGATGTGTCTAGTTCATCCCCTGTGACATCTTTCCCTCACAGGACTGTCTTGTCTTGCATTTTCATATCATCACATATCATATGCATTCAGTGGCTTCTTAGGGCCAAAAATTCGTGCAATGTTTGTATTTAAGTCCTTTCTATCTCGTCGAGACAAAGATTTCAATCTCCATATCTCCGGATAGAAGTAACTTAAATAGGGGCATCTGTCGCACCCTAATTTTTGACCTTAAGATCCCGCCTCCTTGTGCTTACTTTTCTTGTTTGTTTTATTTTACTTTTATATGTGTTTATCACAGCTAACCCACTTGTGTGAGTACATGTGTTTGCATAGGCTCTCATAATCGCGCACTTGGCTCCTAAAGGAAAATTAAAGTTCCCGTCCGTTGATATTGGGTATGAACTGGTTATGGAGTTCATGGTACTTAAAAAGGAGTGAAGCTCTCACATGCTGAGGAATTTAAACTTCCAAGTCAAGGGTGTTCAAGGTTTCATACTTATCCAATACCAAGGTTAATCATATCAGGTGCAACCCATTTAATGACAAGGCTTCAACTTACTACAAATGCAAGCTTGACGTCTATTTTTGAAAAGTCAAGATACGAAAGGCTTACACCAAAGAGACTTTGCAAGTAGGAGGAGGACAAACAACTTTGCATTTAAAAATGAAAGAATGAATACATTAAATAAGAAAGTGGAGATACAATTGGGTGCTATACAACTTCGGTCAAATTAATCTACTGCTACTGATCCTAAATAAGTTCTAATACAATATACTACCAGACATACAAGTCATAGTTCTTACAAATGCTACCAAATAAGGTGCATCGGTTTTGTAAGGGAATTGGAATATATGATTTGGAAACCTTAAGTCTGTACAACTTCATATAGGGAAATCATCTCTAGTATCGCGTGTGCCAACGTTGTTCTGTCAAATTGATGTGTTGAGTCCGTGAATATCTGAGTGGATATTCCTGAAGAAATCCATAATGCATCTTCACGGTTCACCGTCAACTATGTTACGCCGTACAAATCCAGCGTCCAAGCACTTCCCAACTCCCTCATACTCCTTCAAGGAGTCTCTTTTGGTCATGGTTCCAAACTCCCTTTGATTGACGTCGAAAAGGCCTTGAAATCCCTGCAAGGAACTGTAGTGTTTCAAAATTTCGAAGTAGTGAAGACATGGAAATACACTTCGCAATGTCATTCGACTTAAATCATGATTTAACAAGATGAAGAAATTTATGAGAAGCTTACCAGTGAGAAGCTTCTTAAAGACGTCCCTGGCTGCAGGAGTTACAAAAGATATCTTGAAATTGACGGTAGAAGCGAACACAACATATAATTAATCCATGGATCTTACCAAGCAACTTCCCCATACTGGTATTCATCAGAACAACCCAAAACTAAATCCCCCCATGACAGCAATGCGTTCGGACTCGAGTGACAGCCTTAGTCCTTAAACTACCTGCGAAATCAACCAAAACACAAATGCGTGAATGTCAATCACTATGCGAAAATCATGAGCTGTTCAGCCTCATGCAAACCACAACCAACAATCAAATGTTGTTAAGAAGCGAAGTGCAAGTTAAGAAGAGATGAATTGAATTATTATTCATCCCTCAGTTTGATTCATCATCAGGCTGAATTTCGAGTAGCCGGAAGGGTGACAATCAGGTTTGTCGCCAACTCCCTACCAAGCATCGAAAGCAACAACGTTCGGACAGAGGAAAAAGCGATTAATTTCGAGCAATTTCCAATATAACTCAAAACATCATAAACCAGCCCACGCGGTTCAGACCATCAAGTCGTCATCACCAATTGAACCTTTCTCGCCATTGGCATACGACCGGCAGCCTCCAAACTCAAGGATGGACCCTGAAAAAAGAAGAAGAAAGGTCAATTCGCTCTCAAACAGCTCATGAACTCGCCACAAGAAAATCAAAATAACAGCATGTATCAGAACCCAGCATCTCAACATAGTTCACAACAAGTATCGCACCGAGCCACAAGAGGCAACCTCAACCGGTTTAAAACAATTCACAAGGCGAATAAACTATCAAAACCTCGTTGTCCCCAATAATGCTCAACGCATTGGTAAGAGACCCAACGAACGACAACAACCATTTGGCATAGTAATCCCAGAACAGCTCTCAAACTACAAAGGGGCTATAGCAGTCGCAGACCCACGGCTCAGACTCGGTACCATCATCACTGCTCCAAACTTTCTCCAGCAATAGTAGTTTCTGAGTGACACACAGGCTGCAATCAACATGAGCTACAAACAAGCAACAACAAGTGGTGTCAGTTACAAGAAACAACAGGACACCAACAACAATCTCAATTCCCCAACAACAAATGTTAAACCCCAAAGCAATTCAAGGCCAAAGACTAAGAATGGAGAATGAGTTGTACTTTCAGCCCTCAGTTCAATCCATCATCGGGCTGAACTTCGAGTAGCCGAAAGAGAAACAGAAATATTTGTCGCCAACTCCCTACCGGCTCGAAAGCGTTACCAAGCATCCGAAAGCAACGACAACCATGGTTTCGTCCAGCTCAGACTAAGCATCATCATCGTCGGTTGCAATACATTTCTCGGCAGGCATCGAACAAGGCAGCTCCTGAACTGTAAATGTAGGTTTTGAACTGCGAGGAAGAAGAAGAAGAAAAACGTTAATTCAGAGCAACCAAGTCAACCGACACGTCATACAGTTCCTAAATTCAACAAATCCACACGGAAAAGGAAATTTTTGGACTTTCCTAAATCAAAAAATAACCGTTAGGGGATATTCCTTGAAGGAATAAAAGATGCTATTCAGAATCAAATCAAAATTGAATCACAAATCAATGATTTGAATGTCAATTAAGCAGTTCATCACTACCATCACCGAAAAGGGAAGGTTTCAATTAGATTTGTCCCAAATAGGAAACCCTAAATCAAATTCAATCAGCATTCGAGGTAGTATTCATTGTTCATCCAAGATGTTTTGCATATATAAGGAGGCCAAAGAGAAAGAAAAGGAGAGAGATTGGCCGTAAGAGACCGAGTCAGAAAACCATAAGAAACAGAGAGGGAGAACTTATCTCCTCCGTTGACGAAGTCGGTTCCCACCACTGTGAGTTCAATCGACGAGACGCTGTTCGTCACCTCCAAGCATCACTGCCACCAACCTTCGGTAAATCCTGTTCTACCTATTAATGTGTTGAATGATTAACGTCTTGATCATTGTTTCAGGTACCAAGATAGACACAACGAGGAAGGGAAAAGGGAGAGATTGAACTGGAATCCGAACGAGAGAGATGATCGATTGAAAGGGGCGTTGGGGATTAGGGTTTTTCTTCATCGCCATCATTTTGTGTTTCGTTTCATTACCCTGTTGTTGTTGTATTGACATGAACTGCATATACTGCACACACAATACTCACCACACACACAATACTCACCACACACACCATTAAACCACCACTAATCTTAATTAATCTTTTTTAAAAAACCCGATTTATTTTAATCAGCCTTTTTAAAAACAACATTTTTTTTATTTAAAACTATTTTATTTAATAACTATTAACCCTTTAATCATCAACCTTAATCTTTTTATATAGACCAATAGCTAATAATTGAATCTTTCTAAAATCAACCATTTATTAATAAAATAACCTAATTTTTTATTTAATAAACTTTAGCCTTTTAATAAGTATTTCTTTTATTTTTACTAACTAATTAACCTAATAATTTTAATAAGACTCTTTTAAATAATAAAATTGATAACCCTTTTATAATTAACTAATACTTAAAATCAACCTTTTTATTAATTACTTGAATAGTATAATAATTATCATAAGCTGATTTTTTCCTAAATAATTTACAACTAAACATTATTGCAATAATAAAATTCTTTATCTAATAAGAACAACTTTTTAAAACCTATTACATAATAATTCAATTAATTTTTATTTTATCTATTGACCAACTTTTCTATTCAAATAGAAAACGCCTTATTAATCAAATTTAATCAATCCACATCCAAACCATTTTTGCTAATAAAATTAAATTAACATTTTTCCAAAAAATCGACTTCGTAAATAAATCTAATCTTTTAAAACTAATAAATTAAATCAAATTTACTTATAATTAGTAATCTAAATATTATTTTTCTTATCAATCAATTTAACTAAAATCGAATCAACATCCAATCGAGCACGCTTACACTCCACACACATATTCACATTCACGCACTTAGCGTTTTCATGCGTGTATATGCTTTTATACACAATTCACACACTCACTTAGCGCTTTCATGCATTTGTGTATGTCTTATTTTTGTCCGCCTTTATTTTCCGCAATTTTCATTTATCGCATTTACCTTTATCGTATTTATATTATCACATCGCATTCCGTCCAAAGGAAAAACCTACACATGATTCAACAGTCGTGTATAGTGCATATCATTTGCATCATTCTCCCTACGATCCTTGATCTCATTCAAGTTGATCAATTAAGATAGACCCTACCCCCTAGGAAGGACCGTTATCTTTTACAACATAGGAAAATAATTCAACAACACTACAACAATATTCAAACACAATAGAGAAATTGATGTTAATCATCTTAAGCGAGATAAAATCTCCCCCCACATCAATACAATCAATACCGTAGAGACTTTGCCTTAAGAGAGATAGAGGCGTATATCGTCGACCTATATCCGAGTACTTGAGCCCTTCTCTTAAGACGATGCAAAGACTATTTTCCTACAACTTGTGGCGGTTAAATCTCTCTTAAAATGACAACACACCTTTTCTCCTAAAATCAATCAATCAACTACCCTAAACCCGTAGGAACTTTGACCACAATCAAAGAACTCCTCAAACCCTTTAGGGGAACTACAAATACTTGATTCCACTCCCGTAAGGATATGTAGGCATAAGATGCGATATCTTATCGAGTATAGTTAGAAATAAACCCCTAGGTCTTTCAACCATTAAGCAGATAAACCTTAGCAATAAACAAACATAAAACAAGAGGTTCCTGTAGAGTACTACAAAAATTTAGGATGCTAGCACCTTCCCTAAGTTTAACCGACCCCCAAACCTATAACTCTTTAACCTTGCATTTGCATTGCATTGTGGGTATTTCGATCTTTATCCCTTCCTTTGGACAAATCAAAGTTCGGTTGTAATGAATTAAGATTCAAACTAATCAATAGTTTGGTATTCAAATTTCACCGCGACACCTAGGTAGCTTCTAATGCAAGAATAAAATCAATAATCTCTTTTCAAAAAAGAACAAATAAGCTTGATCCAACGTCAAACATTTTTCCTAAAAAAAAAATCCAATAGGATTTCCATCACCATCAACCCCTAACCATTTACACTTCATTTTGCATTCACCATTTGTAAGCCGATTACTTTTGCATCACCATCAATCTCCCCATTGACCAAAACATTTTCTTAATCAATCGAACAAACCCTTGATCCAACATTAAGTGGTTTTTTCTTAAGAAATTTCAAAACACAATATGTAACACCCCAAATTTAATCGAAATATTTTAATTAATTTATTTAATTGAGAATACTCATATTTTGGGTGTTTCCGGTGATTTTCGGTGTTTTGTGGAGTTATTGAGAATTATGCAATTTATGGGTTATTTATTTAATTGATAGTATATAATATTAATTATTAATATTATTATAAATTAAAATAAATATAAGAGGAATAAGGGTAATTTTGGCAATTGAGAGGAGTAAGTGAGGGTATAATGGAGAAATCTCAATTGTGTGGCCCAAGTCTAAGTTTGACAAAATAGAATTCTGAAGGTTTAGGATTCATTTTTTAACCGTGAAAAGAATGAAGGCCAAAGCTCTGAGGAGGGAGAAGTGGAGGCAAAAGCTTCGGAAGATGCCCGAAGATAATCGTGAAAGCTTTGAATCGGCTAAGGTATGAGGAGTATCGATGTTCATGATTTTCTATGTATGCCTTTCGATGCCTTGATGTTTGATTCTGAGGTTTCTAAGATGAGTTAACATGAGTATGACAGTGAGGAGTTATGTGATTGATATGCGATAGTGTGAGGATTACCGCGAGTACAATAAGAGGAATTATTATGAGATAACATGGGGTAGTATTATGAATTAATATGTGATAATATGAGATAATATTACGATGTAATATGAGATGATATGGGATAATATTAGGAATTAATATGAGATAACATGGGGTAGTATTATGAATTAATATGTGATAATAGGATGGGCTAACATGAGGATGACTATGAGCTAATATGTGATTTGGAAGTGATTATATGATGATTTATGTGCTGATGATTATTATTATGATGAATTATGTGATAACATGAGATATGACGATTTATGTGATGATGATGACTATGTTGATGAGTTATGACGTATGATGAATATGATGAATGATGATGCAACATATGTTGTTATTATGAGGATTATTGTGACGTGTGCATCATGCATTCATGTGCATCCGAACTTCGGTTCAGGACCTCGATTACTTTGGCTTCGATCCCACTGTGTGGATGTGATGTATTTTGATGTGCTCCAATTCTCAAGTAGAATCGATCCTATTGATGGGGATCTATGGAGGGTTGATAGCCCAGTGTTCATCGCGTTGTGATGATTGGTACCACATACATTGAGTTGTGTTGCATTGCATTTATGAGTCTTTTGTATAATTTATGACGTTGTGGCCTTTGAGGCATATTTGAGGATATGAATGTGTTGAATATGATTTTGATGCCGTTTATGCATTAATTGTTATACATTGATTATTATGAATTGTTTTACTCACCCTGCTTGTTTGAATGTTACCTCCACGTGGGTAACATGCAGATGACCAAGTTTAGTTGTGGATGCCGTCGAGGAATATTTTTGAAGTCTTAGAGTTGTTAGCCTTTTGGTTAACTTAGAGGGTCTTGCTTTGATATGTAACATCGGGTTGGGTTCTTTGAGTTAAACTATATATCAGTGGGTTATTTTACTAACTTTCCCTTATGAGGAAAACCTTGAGTTATGTTTTGAGTTCCGCTGCTTTGTGCAAATTGGTGTATTTTGAGAAAACCCGTGTGTTACGGAGCATTGACTTATTTTGAGACATTGAGAAATGTACGCCCTTTTGTGGCTTTTTATGAAAGTTAATATTTTACTCTGAAATTCGTGTTATTTTGCCGTAATATCTGTGGGGTAGAATAAGGGTGTTACATTAGTGGTATCAGAGCAGGTCGGTCCGTCCGGCCAAGTTGTCTAATGTTGTTTGTACCCTTGCATGCGACATGTGTGTGAAAACACTGTCGATACACGTTTATTTTCTAACCTTTATTTGCAGAAGTGGGAATGGTTCAAGTGGGGGAGAAGCTTGTGCTTCTCCAGGACGCTGCAAGTGTGAAATGACGGCTCAGTGTGTGGTTGAACACTCTTATAGTTTGGTAAAGGTGGTTTATACCCCATCATGATTTTCGGATGTCTATTGACAAATTGAGGAACTGATCAGCCTTAATCTGTTGTTGATAGCGGACAGAGTCCTGTTGGATGGGATAGACGTGTCTTGCAAGTTTAGATGGCGTGAGTAGTGAATTATTTTAAATTAACCTAAGTGCTTAAGAATTGTTTTGATGAGTCAGTGCAGAAAGGTGCTGAGATGTTTATTTTGATGGAAACTTTGAGTGTTGAGGAAAGTGGGGAAGTTAGTGGTTTGCCAATTAATTGTGATTGTCTGGAAGTTTTCCTGACGAGATAGTGATATACATCCAGAATGTGAAGTGAGGTTGTGATCGACTTAGTTACGGGAACTAGTTTGATATTGAGGGCTCCATATTGTATGTTTGCATTGGGATTGAAAGAGTTGAAGAGTCAACTTAAGATTTGCTTGAGAAGAAATTCATTCGTTCAAGTGGGTCACCGTGGGGTGCACCAGTTTTGTTGATTATGAAGAAAGAAGGTTCTGTGAGGCTTTGGGTGGATTATAGATAAGTGAACAAGGCGACTATCAAGAATAAGTGTTCACTTCCAAGGATTAAGGAGTGGATGAATTAGTAGGCTGTTGCAGGTGTGTCCAGTAAGATGAATTTGAGATCTGGGTATCTTCAGATTCGTGTGAAGGCTGAGGATATTCAGAAGATTTCTTTTAGGACGATGTATGAACATGATGAGTATTCTGTGATGCCATGGGTATTTGTGGAGTATGTGAACAGGATTTTCCATATTTATTTGGGCAAGTCGTGACTGATATGACAGAGGTTGGAATTGTATAGAAATGGAAAGCTCCAAAAACCTGTATTCGAGATTAGAAGTTTTCTTGGGTTGGCAGGTTGTTATTGGAATTCGTTAAAGGATTTTTCCAAGTTATCCTTGAAATTGACGCAGTGGACTGGGAAGGTTCAAGCTTTGGTTTTGGATGCAAAGTGTAAAGAAAGTTTCAAGAGCTTGTGAGGAGGCTGGTAGCAGCTCATATTTTGATTTTGCCGAATCTGACAGAACAATTGTTGTGTATTGTGATGCTTCGTTGATGGGATTGGAAGAGGTGTTAATGCAACATCAGCAAGTTTTAGCTTATGCTTTAAGGCAACTTAAAGTGCATAAGAGGAATTATCTGACGCATGATTTATAGATGGTTGTTATTGTATTCGTGTCGAAGCTTTGAAGGCGTTAATTGTTTGGTTCGAGATTTGAGATGTTTAATGATATTAAGAGCTTAAAGTATTTGTTTGATTAGAAATATTTGAATATGAGGCCGAGGAGAATGACTTGAACTTCTGAAGGATTATGATTTTGAATGGAGTTACCACCCTGGTAAGGCTAATATTGTAGCTGATGCATTGAGTAGGAAATCTTTGCATATACCGATGATGATGGTAAAAGAGTTAGGGCTGATTGAGCAATTTTGGGATATAAAATTGGTTTATAAAGAGACTTCTTATGGAGTTAAGTTGGGTACGTTGAAACTTACTAGTAGTGTTTCGACGAGATTCGAAGAGGTTAGAGATCTGATTTGAGTTGGTAGACCGGTGGAATTTGATGAAGCAAAAATCAAAGAACTAATTTTTAAATTAATGGAAACGGTATCATGAGGTGTCGTGATAGAGTTGTGTTGCGGATAATGTGAGTTGGATAAGAGTATTCTTGAGGAAAGACATTTAAGTGGTTTGAGTATCCATACCGGTGCTATGAAGAGGTACTAGAACTTGATGGGATTATTTTGGCGGCCGAGTATGAAGAAAGAAGTGGTTGAGTTTGTATATGATGGTTAGACTCGTCAGAAGTGGAAGATTGAACATCAGAGACCGTTGGGTCTGATGCAACCGTTGAATATTCCAGAGTGGAAATGGAATAGTATTTCTATGGATTTTGTGTTGGGTTTTCCGAAGACTGTGAGATGGATATGATTCGATTTGGGTGATTTTGGATAGATTGACTAGATCAGCTCATTTTATACCAATAAGGATTAATCATTCTATGTCGAAGCTAGCCGAGATGTATATTGAGGAAGTTGTGAAGTTGTATGAGATACCTTTGAATATCGTTCTGATAGGAATCTGAAATTTGCATTGAGATTTTGGAAGAGTTTGCAGACGCTTTAGGTACCATGTTGAAGTTGAATTCTGCCTATAATTCGAGGACGGATGGACAGACAGAGAGGACTATCCAGTCTTTAAAAGATTTGTTGAGAGCTTGTGTGTTGGATCAAAATGGATCGTGGGATAGTTATTGCCGTTGGTTGAGTTTACCTACAATAACGGTTATCATTCTAGTATCGGAATGACACCATATGAGGATTTGTATGGTAGGAGGTGTAGGACTCCTTTGTGTTGATATGAGTCAGGCGAAAGTGATGTGCTCGGACCTGAGATTGTGCAAGAGACAACTGAAAAGATCAAGATGATCCAAGAAAAGATGAAAGCATCGCAGAGTCGTCAGAAGAGTTACCATGATAAGAGGGGGAAAGCCCTTGAATTTCAAGAGGAAGATCTCGTGTTTTGAGAGTTACGCCGGTAACTGGTGCTGGTTGAGCTTTGAAGTCTCGGAAGCTCACATCGTGCTTTGTTGGTCTGTATCAGAGTAGCACAGCAGAATTGTGGAGGGAGTACCATGTTAGACTGTTTTATCGATGTCGCTTGTGAAATTGCATGTGTTTTATGTGCCTAAGTTGAAGAAGTACATTGATTCAGATAGACGATGTACAAGTGGGAGATAATTTGACTATTGAGGTATTGCTAGTTCGGATTGGTGAACAAGAAACAACCTTAAGGTAAAGAAATTGCCTTAGTAAAGGTAGTTTCGGGAGGACCAACTAGAGAAAGTTGGATTTGGGAGTGTGGAGATCAGTTAAAGGAGTCGTGTTCGACTCTGTTTCTTTGAGGTAATTTTCGAGGGCAAAAATTCTTTTAAGTGGGGGAGAGTTGTAACACCCCAAATTTAATCAGAATATCTTAATTAATTTATTTAATTGAGAATATTCATATTTTGGGTGTTTCCGGTGATTTTCGGTGTTTTGTGGAATTATTGAGAATTATGCAATTTATGGGTTATTTATTTAATTGATAATATATAATATTAATTTATTAATATTATTATGAATCAAAATAAATATAAGAGGAATAAGGGTAATTTGGGAAATTGAGAGGAGTAAGTGAGAGTATAATGGAGAAAACCCAATTGTGTGGCCCAAGTCTAAGTTTGACAAAATAGAATTCTGAAGGTTTAGGATTCATTTTGTTAACCGTGAAAAGAATGGAGGCCAGAGCTCTGAGGAGGGAGAAGTGGAGGCAAAAGCTTCGGAAGATGCCCAAAGATAATCGTGAAAGCTTTGAATCGGCTAAGGTATGGGGAGTATCGCTGTTCATGGTTTTCTATGTATGCCTTTCGATGTGTTTATGGTTGGTTTGGGGGTTTTAGGGAGAATTATGGGAAAAAGGGATTTTGGCCTTCGTGGTCAAAATCTATCATTGAGATTTTGACCGTGATAAGATTAAAAGGTTATGCGAACAAGTGATCTATGGCCTTCATGGCCTAGATCTATCATGGGAGTGGTAACCGTAAGGATTCTGATGGTAGAGATGAGAAATAATGACCTTTGGCCTTCGTGGCCTAAACCTGTAAGTGCAAATCTGACCGTGAATTAATTGAGAAATTAGGGAAATTGATTATAAGACTCTGAGATTATGGTTGTGATATGTATCACTGAATATTTGGATGTTTGACATGAGGATTAGAGAACCTTAGGCCTTCGCGGCCAAAACTATGGGGTGACATGCGTCTGACCTTGAAGGAATAGAGATATGTGATATGAGAAATTATGATGTCTTTAGGGTAAATGTAGGAAAATGGTGGTTTAGGAGATGAATATGTCATGAAATTGGTCTAGTAAACCGTAGGTTTTGTGCCTTTATCGCCATAGGACCTTAGGAATGATTTAGGGATGTTTTGGGGGCATTGGGTAAGTGAATCGTATGAGTATTTGGGCGAAAATCAGTTCTGGTGTGTAGCAGACTTTGCTGTCATCGCGTTGTTCGCTTAGCGAGCATGCCAGCGAATACTCGCTACAGACTCGCCTAGCGAGCAAGCCAGCGAAGACTCGCTAGAGACTCGCCTAGCGAGCAAGCCAGCGAACGTAGCAGAGTTCACGAAATTGATCGTTTTGCAGCGATGCCTTGATGTTTGATTCTGAGGTTTCTGAGATGAGTTAACATGAGTATGACAGTGAGGAGTTATGTGATTGATAGGCGATAGTGTGAGGATTACCGTGAGTACAATAAGAGGAATTATTATGAGATAACATGGGGTAGTATTATGAATTAATATGTGATAATATGGGATAATATTACGATGTAATATGAGATGATATGAGATAATATTAGGAATTAATATGAGATGACATGGGTTAGTATTATGAATTAATATGTGATAATAGGATGGGCTAACATGAGGATGACTATGAGCTAATATGTGATTTGGACGTGATTATATGATGATTTATATGCTGATGATTATTATTATGACGAACTATGTGATAACATGAGATATGATGATTTATGTGCTGATGACTTGATCGGGAAAATAGCAAGTGTACTATTTTTACCAATTGTAGTAATAAGGGTAAAGTCCCAAGTATCGATCTCGAGGACTGCGTAGTAATTAACGGAATTTTTAGGATTCAAATGAACAAAAGGTCTAGTTGTTTGTTTGGTAGCAGAGTAATATAACAAGTAAATACGGACTTAATGAATCAATCTAGTAACAGTGTTAGGGGAGTGGAGACGATGCGAGTAAAGACCCTATATGATTATTCTACTCTACTAGTTATTAACCTTAATTTCTCAGTTGGCCACTTTAGTTGCCTTAATTCCTTAATGAAAACCCTTTGATGATTTTCCTGTACACTAATTCCTCAGTGTCCCTGAAAAGCATCAAGCAATAGTTCCGACCATAAAATACGTGATACGGGATATCCTCATTCCTAAGCAATATCGACCGTGATACTATTTTGCAAAAGTGTTAGGTTGACTTTCCAGACTAACGCCTAAGCACGATTCGAATTCTACTTTCCAATATGAATACAAATAAGATTAATGCAAAATAAAATATATTAAGGTAAAAACATAGTTCTCATAGAATAATTAAACAAACGTCATTACATCGCACTAAGGACCACCCCCTAACAACTTGGGGTTTAGCTGCTCATGTTCTTCGTAAACATAAAAGTAATTAGAATTAAAAAGGAGAAGATCATTACAATGCAAGTTGAAATCCTTGGATCATCAATTGCTTCCGCTTTTGATCAATCCTCTGTTTCCAGCCGAACTCTCCTCTCAGTTGTCAATCCTAATTCAATTCAAAAAGTGTCCCCTACTGTTGCACCCCAAAATTTGCCCTCACAATACAAGACTTTGTGTTCTAAGAAGGTTCACAAGGTTCACAAGTTCTCCAACAACTTGCATAACCTTTCATGAAGTTCATAAAGTCCACAAGCTACTTTATGAAGGTTCACAAGGTTCACAAGTCCCACAGTGCTTTCAATACCTTTCATGAGGTTCATGAAGCCCATAGGTTGCTTCTTGAAGGTTCACAAGGTTCACAAACTTCTCAACATCTACAAGACCTTTCATGAGGTTCATGAAGTCCATAGGTTGCTTCTTGAAGGTTCACAAGGTTCACAAAGTTCACAATTGGTCAGAAGAGTTGACAATTCCCTCAGACAATGCACCTCCTAAGCAGTGCATCCAAAACTAGGGTTTTGACTTTAATCAGGCTAAATGGACTTCCAAGACTTCAAGTGAGCTTCATAACATCTTATATGTGTATAAGAACCCCCATGTCAAGTTTCAAGACTTTTCTCAAAAGTTTGCTCAGTCAGATGATCAGATAAGTCAAAAGCAGTCAATGCAGTTAAAAAGTCAAACTGAGGTCAACTGTGGTCAAACCAAAGTCAAACTTCATGATTTTTTTTGCCAACATCAAAGAGAGATTTGGTCCCAGGGGTATTTTGGTCATTTTACACAAATTCTACCAATTCCTTGAAGCCGGGCTGTTATTAAAATTCTGAGGCATTTGATGTGTTATGGTTTTGAGGCATTTATCAATCACCAGTTCTGATCATATTGAGATTTGGCATTTGGTCAGTGGAGTTTAATTACGATTAGTTTTGCTGTTGATGCTGAAAATGTTGTAACCATGGCGCACATCCGTGTTTGGTTATGAAATTGCTGGCTAGAATTTAAATTGGAATGCAAGTGAATTTAATCAGTGGATGAGATTAGGATTACGGGCGAGACAAGTACACAGACAAGAATATCATTCGTGAATATTTATGGTTTATGACTAAGTTAATGATTTTAAATATTTGTGGATTTATTCGCAAACGTTTATAATTTATAACTAAGAAATAAATATAAATTCAAAGCTGAACAGTCATGGATATATAAATGAAGTTCTGACATTTTCATTTCATAAAAGATATCATGATACAAAAAGGAATAAATTGTTTCACATTCTGAATTGCTGTAAAATTTCAACTACAGATGTTACTTCTATCCTAAAAAGCCCTAAGTCCTAAAGAATTCTAAGTCTTCATGATGTCCCTCGATCTTCACCGCAAATCTCTGATTAACCTGCACAAAGAGAAACAGAACAAAACAGAAGCAGAGAAGGGTTAGAAGTTTGTTTTCGACACTCTCAGAACAGCGTCATCATCGAGTGCCGGGAGTGGCACAACCGAAGCTGCGTCCTACCCCCGTTACCAATCCGCGCCGTTGGCGTCAGGTCAAGTGTCATCTGTTCTTATCATGCGGGACAGCCGAGAGAGAAAGAGATAAAAGAAGCGGGACTGATTCGTTTTTTCCGTAATTGGGTTCGTTTCAAAATCAAGCTAAGTACAAATCCCATCAAGTAAATATAACACCATTCATCAAGTAAGTCCCATTTGGTTTCCAAGACTGATACAAGGGTAAAGCAGCACAATCAATTTGGTTATAAACCCGGATGCCGTCGGGTATGAGCCACTTTGTGTTCAAAGTTTGTCAACACCTGAAATGCAAGCATCAAAACAGTATCAGAGTTTTCAAAGAAATCCATCACTGACTAAGAACCGAATTTCACACCTGCATCAGCTCTAAATCAAACAAGAAATTCATAACAGTGAAATTAGTTCAACAAGAAAGAACCAAGTCAAACAAATCTGCCACAAAAGGCTCAGCATACAAATCACAAGCTGCATAGAATTGGAAGAAGCAATCTAATTCACAAATATTAGAACTAAATCAGAATCCACTCAGGAACGAACAAACCCGTAGGGCACAACAGAGGAGTTCGAAGAAAGGAGAGCCAGGCGGTATCAGAAAGAAGATAAATCCATACCATGACAAGCATATTAGTTTCACCATGACGTTTCATATCAGTTCGTAATAACAGGTGCCTCAGTATCAACAGTTCAGGTCCAAAGCAAACCAGCATTCTACAGATGTGTGTTGCCACAAAACACCAAAGCCAGGGCTCAGCTATCATACATCACGGCCCTTTGCAAATTCAGGAAAGGAAGAGATCAGGGTACGAGAAGCAATGGGATGTACCTCAAAGGACAAAAGAATCACATATCACACCAGAGTAAGCAAATAAACGCAGGTCGAAATCCTCAAATATCCAAAGCACATCGAAAACAAAGCGGCATGAAGGGCTCAGTCGAAACATCATGGCCCAACTCGCAGGTTCTGGTTCAGTCAAGTGAGCATTACCCTCGCACCGAAAATGAGTGTCAATGGAAAGCATATCTGGGCAACACATGCCGTAATCCCACTCAACTACACAAGAAAGTCGAATGTTAAAAGTTGATAGTATCAGTAAACAGGTGGTTCGAAAACCAGAAAAGGTCGAAATAACATCCACAGCAGCGAAACAATGCCCTTGTTGCCACAACAACCCTTACCAGAAGAATCAAGTTCGAATAGATCAGAAAAGAATCAGACTATCACAAGGCAACTCGAATGGGAACATAACAGATAACTCAATTAATTGAAGCCTACCAAAATATCCTTCGAGTCCAAATCAGGTATCCAATGTGAAAATTAGAGCGAAAACAGATATCTGAATAGGACCTGAAATTAAGGGAATCAAGTTAAACTGAATCAGTAAATCCAATTGAAACAGAATAAGGAAACAAAATCAAATCAGATCTTTGAGAATCTCAGAGAAAAAGTAACGCAAACATAGATCCAAAGCCCACAAAATCCATTCAAAAAGAATATAAAAGGGAACCATATCACCTCAGAGAAAAACCCTAACTGCGGAGAACACCAAAAAGAGGCGAAGAGGACGAATCGCGAAACCCTAAACGATCGTGAATCTGAACGAAGGGGAGTTGAAAAGCGAAGATCGCCACCGTTGTTCGTGGAAACAAGGGCAATCAACGCGTAGCCTCAGTTTCCATCATAGGCTTTCCGACGCGGGACCTTTCACCGAACCATTATCGAAAACGTAAGCATCATATTTTTCTCACGATTGTCGTTTTCTTTTCAGGTTTGGAATGAGAGAAATCGGAAGGGACAAGATCATGATGAGATTGCGAGAGAATGAAGACGAATGCGGCGCCGTGGAGGCCAAAGGGGGATTAGGGTTACCCTAATCTAATCCCTCCCCCCTTTTTCCTTTGTGTTCGAAGACAGGGTTGGGTCCGGGAGTGATGACCGGCCCAACCCATTTGTTTTAAGTTTTTTTTTATATATTTTTTAACAATAAACTCTTTTTAAAAAAAGCTAATTTCTGTTTTTAAAATAAATAACATTTAAATTTTTAATAAATAAATTAATCTCTGTTTGTTTTAAAATAATAAAAACCTTTTTTATAATAATAAATAAAAACCTTTTTTTTAAAATAAATAACTTAAAATCTTTTTTTAAAAAAATAAAAATTAAAAACTTTTTCTTAATACAAGTTGAAACCCTTTTTTAAGATTAAAATTAAAGTATTTTTTTTAAAACACTAACATTATTCTTTCTTTTATAAATTAAATTAAAATCTTTTTTCAAAACAATAAAAACTCTAAATTTACATCCTTTTCTGGACTGTCTCATTATCCACTGTATTTATGCCTAACCCTACTAACATCCTCTTGTTTTGTGTTGTTCAACTGATTGTTTTAAATTCGTTTATCATTGGTTAAATTTTTCATTATCATATTGTATCTGCTACTCTCATGTAACCTCGCGAATCCTAACAATCGCGCTTTAATTTCTGCCTTTAAATTTCTGCTCGCATGGTTAAATTAGGACATTATCTCTCTGTTTGCATGATTCAATTATCTCACGTGTTTACCACACTTCTGTCACACTACACACATTCGAAGGTTAGGTCTAACTGTTTGACCGCCGTGTCAATGGTCCATAAACCCTCAAACCCTCAAAATTACAAACCCTAATTTTCACAAATGCCTCGCCGCAGGAAAAATTACCATTTTACCCCTAGCATTAGGTCAAAGAGCCGCCGCGCTCATTTTAGGGTTTCCTGCCGTGGAACCCCTAACCTAATTTAACCCTAATTACAACTTAACAATTCAACATAGAGATTTGGAGTTTCTACACTCCACGTAAGCGTGTCCTTAAGACATGTTTATTCCCCGTGAGACCTTGACCACAGTCAAGAAGTCTCTAACCTCCCTTTTGAGGGGAACTACGATTACTCTGATTCCACTCCCGTAAGGATACGTAGGCACAAGATGCGATGTCTTGCCGAGTAAACTTAGAATTAACCCCCTTTATTATTTATTATTGCTTATTTATATTTTATTTACCTTTGCCATTTAATTATTTTGCTTATTATTTTGTAATTGTTTCTTGAATGTAAAGTTGTTTAATTATTTAATTATTATTATGGTTAGTAATTAGGGAGTGTAACAACATGTATGTAATATTAAAATAAATTTAGATCACTTTTAAATAAAGATAATTAAAATAAACACGTCACACACGTAAGTCGATTTTAATCGCCGTCTCACTTCCTAAGGATATCCCTCAAGTTGCCTACGAATAATGGTTAAGTGGGGTGTATAAAGCAAGTCCCTCAAATAAAAAAATCATCAAAGTCCCTTATGGTTGCCTTTACGAATCGAGTCCCTTTCGAAAAATGATGATGGTCCCTTATATGTGCTTATTACATCCCACAATGGCCTTCAAAGTCAAATTGTCCCTCACATGTCCCTTAACATCCAAAGTAAGGACTACCTACTCCATTATAGTAGGGATGGTCTTACTAAAGGAAAGAATAAAGAATAAGAAAGACCTTTAAACATTAGGGTAGGTTACTCCTAGGTGCTTGCTCACTTCAAAACTGTTTCACACTTAAACAAATTTTCAACAAGTTTTCAAACAAGTTCTTAACACATCCTTACATGGATTATTTATTAACTATTCTGAAAATTTTCTATTCACACACTACACTTTCAAAACAATTCAAAAGTGAGCTTAAGTACCTAAGAGCCCATGGATAACCATGGATGAAAAGGATGCTAATACCTTCCCTTTTCATAACCTACCCCCCGGACCCAAAATATTCTCTAAGGTCTTTCCTGTTCTTTTATAACCTTTCCTTATGGATAAAATAAAAGTCGGTGGCGACTCTTGCTATCCGCAACATTGTTTAAAGTCAGTTCACCAGGTTACAGAACTGGCGACTCTGCTGGGGATCTATTTAAGAGGGGTACCCTTAGGAATTAAGATCACTTTAAATTGTTTGCCTTGTTTGTTTTATATTACTTGTTGGGGTGCTCTCATGTGTGAAAGGTCCTAACCCGGACCTAGTGTACCTTAGGTAAATGGCAATAGACCAAGGAAACTGTACGACGTATATCGATACGGTTGATCTGGTGGCCATAGTTAGTGCGACTTCGTGGTTGGTGCTTATATTCCTTAAGTCAAGTTGAGGATAATATTGAGGCTGCCATATGTTGTCAATGCACTAACTGACTTTTAGAACCCTAGTTAACTCATCTTGGCCTTTAGAAAGTAGTGAGGTAACCGGCTTTGGTGCAGACTGAAGTTGGTTGACACTCGATACTACGCTCATTGAGATCTTAAACTTGGAGGGTTTTGGTTGGCAAGTAAGTTGCCTTCTGAACAACCACCCTTGTGAAGGATCAATGATATTGAGATCCCTTAGAACCTGGTTACTTTTGTAGGACAGGATGAACCATCTAACTTCAGGGGAGGGTACTTGCCTTTGAACCTCATGCAAGCCTTTAAACCTAGGGCTATGGTGTGACTTGTTTGTGTGTGCCACATGTTTGTGATTGAGCATGACATCATGACATCATCATGCATCATAAGCATATCATTTTCCCTAACCATTTCAAGGACCAAAGGATTTATCTTTGTTCTTTGTTGCAGGTCATGGCTTCTGCTCGTAGAAACACCATCAGGATCAACTTTGTAGGGATACCTGCTAAGCTCAAGGAGTTGGTTTCCCTAGTGCCTGATCATTCCCAGTTCAACAAGAGGCATGGTCACTTATTGGATCTAGTTACTTCAGGGCTCAGTGAAGACATGATGAGTGTGCTGTTTCAGTTCTTTGACCCTAAGCACCATTGCTTTACATTTCCTGATTATCAGCTGGTTCCAACCATGGAGGAGTTCTCTAAACTTCTGGGTATACCTGTTCTTGATCAGAAGCCATTCACAGGCTTAGAGAAGGAGCTTAAACCAGAAGTTATTGTTGCAGCTCTACATCTGAAGAAGTCTGACATTGTTCTAGAGACGAGAAGTGGAGTTAAAGGTATTCTTGCCAAGGTATTAGTGGATAAAGCTCAAATGTTCTTGAAGGCTATGAGCTACGATGCTTTTGAGGAGATCTTAGCCTTATTGATTTATGGCTTAGTGTTGTTCCCCAATCCTGATCAGTTCATAGACGTTCATGCCATCAACATATTCCTGAGTCACAATCCAGTGCCTACCTTACTTGGAGACATCCTACATTCTCTTCACACCCGTACTACAAGGGCAAGAGGAACTTTGATGTGCTGCATACCTTTACTTTCTAGGTGGTTTATTTCTCACCTTCCTCGCTCAGTAATGAAGAATGAGCAAGGGTTCAGATGGTCCAAGAGGATCATGTCACTTTCTCACTCAGACATCCATTGGTGCTCCAGATCTATGGAGAATGTCACCATCATTGACCGTTGTGGGGAGTTTCCTAATGTGCCACTTCTAGGCATAAGAGGAGGCATCACCTACAACCCATCTCTAGCTTTACGACAGTTTGGTCACGCCCGGAGCGATGGTCCACATGACATGTTGATTCAGGGCATTGTGTTTGATTACGACAACGATCTTCAGGGTTACCGTCAGAGATTCATCCGAGCTTGGGGAAAGGTAAACAGGATTGACAGCAAGACACTGGAGCCCAAGTACACTATTCCTATGGAGGCTTATCTCAGATGGGTACGATCTCGTGCTCAGACACTCATGATGCCATATCCTGCCGTCCTACCAGTTACCATGGAACCTGTTGCTGAAGGAGACACAGCTTATACCATCCTTCACCCAGACATGCCTACTGATATGGAAGACTTGCAGAGATCATGGATCCAACTGAAAGAGCAAAGGGATACTTTCGAGGCTCATTACAAAGCAAGCCAAGCAAGGATCCTAGAGCTAACAAAGCTACTTCATGAGGAACGAAACCTCAACTCATACCTCAACACAAAGAGGAAACGTCCATGGGAGACTTAAAACCCCATCTTTTGTACTTATTTCGTTTTCATTTTTTGTAAGCCTAAAAGGCAAAACAAGTTACTACTAATAAAAAGTTACTTTCTTGTTTGTTTAAGCAAATTTAAATCCTGCGGTCCTTGAAAACATTGCATATGCATTCCCATATCATTGCATCACAGGTTTATAATTGTGCACAGGTTTCTCATCTTCTCGCTGTTTATTTCAGCAATGGCTCTTGAACAATCAGTTAAGGATCTCCAGGCACAGAATGCACAGTTCCAAGAGCTGATCCTGAACCTATCCAAGGGGCAGGATGAATTGAAGACACTGCTGGCCAAGAAGACTAAGAAGGCTAGAAGGTCTGCTGGGCTGCTCAACATGGGAAGAAGGTTCAAAGGTCCTGTCAAGACCAAGGAACATGTTGAAGACTATGAATCTGAAGAATCTGAGCAGGAGAGAGGCAGTCTCCACAACACTATGGGGGACTCTGATTCTGAGGCTAACTACTACCATGAGCCTAACGAAGACAAATTCAAGATGCTGGTGGATAGAATGAATGCTATGGAATTACAGAAATCATCTGGGCTGGATTTTGAGGATTTGAGCTTGATATCTGGGGTGGTCATACCCATTGGGTTCAAAGTTCCTACATTTGTTGTCTATGATGGGGTCTCTTGTCCCAAATTGCATCTGAGGTCTTATGTCAGAAGAATTCAACCCCACACTGCTGATAAGAAGTTGTGGATCCATTTCTTTCAAGAGAGTTTATCTGGAGCTCAGCTAGAGTGGTATTATCAGTTGGAGAGTGTCAATATCAGAGATTGGAATGACCTTGCTGAAGCTTTCTACAAGCAGTATCAATACAATGCTGACTTAGCCCTCACTCGCATGCAGCTTCAAAGCATGTCTATGGGTGCCAAAGAAAGCTTTAAGGAGTATGCTCAGAAGTGGAGAGACTTAGCTGGAAGAGTTCAACCCCCTTTGACTGATAGGGAGTTGGTTGATATGTTCATGTGTACGCTGAATGGTCTGTTTTACAGTCATCTCGTTGGAAGCTCATCATCTGGCTTCACTGAGTTGATCATGACAGGAGAGCGAGTAGAGAATGGTATCAAGAGTGGTAAGATCCAAGTGGGCACTTCTTCATCAGGTGCTGCAAAGAAGCCTCCCACTGGGAAGAAAGAATCTAATGCTGTGTATGGTCAGCCTGATCGTAACAGAAGGCATCAGTCTGTTAGTGCAGTTCATATTTCAAATCCAACTCCTGCAACAACAGAGCAGCCTCAAGGCAACCAACAGAGGGCTAGAAGACAGTTCACGAAGATCAACATGTCAATGGCTCAGGCATTGCAACACTTGTTGAAAGCTGAACTTATTACCCTGAGGGAGGCCCCTCAGAATCCCAATGTTACCTCTCCCAAGTACAATCCCAATGCACGATGTGCATATCATTCAAACTGTCCAGGACATGATACTAATAACTGCTGGGTCTTGAAGAACAAAATTCAGGATATGATTGATGCTGGAGAAATTGAGTTTGATCCACCAGGTACTCCAAATGTGATTACAGCTCCAATGCCAAATCACGAGAAGACTGTCAACGCCATTGATGAAGATATTGATGAAGATCTGCATGTCTATTCAGTTATGGAGTTGAGCACACCATTGTCTGCTATCAAAAAGAGGTTAGTACAAGCTGGGATCTTTCCAGGTTGTCATGAAGATTGTCTATATTGTACCTATAAGCCGGATAGTTGCTTCATTTTAAGAGATGGGATTCAACGTCTCATGGATAAATATACTATAGTGTTTGAAAGAAGACCAGCATCTGTAGAAAGTATGGTGGATCATCTGACTCAGGGTAAGAAGATTGAAGAGGTTGACATGGTTGACAAAGTACCACTAAGAATCACTTCAAAGGGTCCCATTAAAATCACTCATCAGGGCCCAATCAAGATTACTGCTGAAGGTCCTGTGAAAGTTGTTGCTGAAGCCAGAGTAGCTCCTCTGATCATTACCACTCCTGGTCCTATTCCTTATACATCTGACAAAGCTGTGCCTTGGCACTATGGGTCTGATGTTTACATCCATGGTGTCAAGCAGGAGCCTTTACCTGATATGCCTGTTGACATTGATAATATTGCTGGATCTAGCAAGATCACTCGTAGTGGAAGAGTCTTCTCTCCTCCAGTTGCTTCTAAGAGTGCAGTTACTCCTGCTGTTACTTCCACCACTGATGCTCGGGGCAAGGGTCCTGTTATTGAGCCTGTATCTATTGATGTGCCAGCTGCCGATGACCTCTCTAAGCAGATGGAAGAAGTATTGAAAATCATTCGTAAGAGTGATTATGATATTGTTGATCAGCTGGGGCATACTCCCTCAAAGATTTCTATGCTCTCCCTGTTATTATGTTCTGAGGCTCATGCCAAGTCATTGATCAAGTTTCTAAAGATGGCTCATGTACCCAGTGCAATTTCTGTGGACCAGTTTGAGAATTGTGTTGCTCACCTGACCTATGACAACGGGTTAGGATTTTCTGATGCTGACTTGACCCCTGCCAAGAGGGATCATAACAGGGCCTTGCATATTTCAATTGAATGCAGGGGCACTACCCTGTCTCATGTGCTGATAGACAATGGTTCCTCTCTGAATGTGTTGCCTAAGGAAGTCCTGAACAAGCTGAGTCCTAAAGATACGGTATTGAAGCCCAGTAATATTGTGGTAAAGGCTTTTGATGGTTCTAGAAGAGTAGTGCATGGGGAAATTGATCTTCCAATCAAGGTTGGCTCTCAGGTGTTTACCGCTACATTCTATGTGATGGATATTCGTCCTTCGTACTCATGTCTGCTTGGTCGTCCCTGGATCCATGGGGCAGGTGCTGTGACCTCCACATTACATCAAAAGTTGAGATATCCGGTGAATGGAAAAGTTGTTACTGTTTTTGGAGAGGAAGAATACTTTGTCAGCCATGTAAACACTTTCAAGTATCTGGAAGTAGAAGGTGAATACATTGAAACTCCATGTCAGTCATTTGAAGTGGTTCCCTGGGCTGTTAAGGATTGTGTGACTCCTCCTGCTGTGAAGAAGGTTCCTGTGGGCATCAGAAACCCTCCAACAATGGCAATGGCCTCCCTCAATGATGCAAAAGCTGTGGTGGAAGAAGAGTCCCAGAAGGCTGTTCGTCGTGCTCGTGCTGTTCGTATCACCAATCAAGGGGTTATCAATGCTGTGGGAGATCAAGATGAAGACTACAACTTGGAGGCATGGATTTTTCCTACTGTGGGTGCTGGACTCAATAATTGGAAAGCTGAAGATGTTATCCCTATCTCCTTTAGTCAGGAGTAAATACTATTACTGTGTTATGTTTTTAAATTTATAATTTCTGGAACAATTAAAGCTTTCAAGCCATGTGCCTTACCCGGGGCACAATGGTGTGCTTGTTGCGGGTTGTCATTTCATTTGCATACTTCATTCAATAAAATCAGTGGACGTTTCGTTTTCGTAAATATTGTGTTCCTTGTCTTTCTTTTTCTTTTATTTTTGCTTTATCAGCTATGTGTTCTTACACACACCCACGTCACTAAAATGCAGATCCTCATCCACTCTGGATCCAGTTGATAACAGTTCTACTATTGCCAATTACAATTTCGAGAATCCGATCTATCAAACTGAAGACGGAAACGAGAACGATTGTGAAATACCTGTAGAGCTTGCTAGGTTGTTACAACAAGAAGAGAAAGCTATACAGCCACATGAAGAGCCAGTCGAAGTTGTGAATCTGGGAACTGAAGAAAACAGAAAAGAGGTCAAGATAGGGGCTGATTTAGAGGACAGTGTCAAGAGCAGGTTGATTCAGATGCTACGTGACTATGTGGAGATCTTTGCTTGGTCTTATGAAGATATGCCAGAGTTGGATACAGGCATTGTGGTTCACCGTTTGCCAGTGAAAGAAGATTGTCGTCCAAAGAAGCAGAAGGTTCGTCGTATGCGTCCTGAAATGTCAGAAAAGATCAAAGCAGAGGTAATGAAACAGTTCAATGCAGGGTGCTTGGCCGTAACTTCTTATCCTCAGTGGGTTGCAAATGTGGTACCAGTTCCTAAGAAAGATGGTAAGGTACGTATGTGTGTAGACTACAGAGATCTGAACAAGGCTAGCCCTAAAGACGACTTTCCACTTCCTCATATCGATATTCTGGTAGACAACACTGCTCAGCATAAGGTATTCTCTTTTATGGATGGTTTCTCTGGTTACAATCAAATCAAGATGGCACCTGAAGATATGGAGAAGACTACATTTGTGACACAGTGGGGCACCTTTTGCTATAAGGTAATGCCATTTGGTTTGAAGAATGCAGGGGCAACATATCAGCGTGCCATGGTGGCTTTGTTTCATGATATGATTCATCATGAGATAGAGGTATATATGGATGATATGATAGCCAGATCTCAGAATGAAGAGCAACATCTTGATCATCTACACAAGTTGTTTGAGAGGTTGAAGAAATACAAGTTGAGATTGAACCCAAACAAGTGTACTTTTGGAGTTAGATCTGGAAAACTCTTGGGTTTCATTGTCAGTGGAAAAGGTATTGAAGTAGATCCTGCAAAAGTGAAAGCTATACGAGAGATGCCAGCTCCCCGTACTGAGAAGGAGGTTAGAGGTTTCTTGGGACGATTGAACTACATTGCAAGATTTATTTCCCAATTAACTACCATCTGTGAGCCAATCTTCAAGTTGTTGAAGAAAGATCAGGTGATGGAATGGAATGATGAGTGCCAGACTGCCTTTGATGAAGTCAAGAGATATTTGCTAGAACCTCCAATTTTAATGCCACCAGTTGATAGAAGACCCTTGATTATGTATTTAACAGTATTAGACAACTCAATGGGGTGTGTATTGGGGCAACATGACGAGTCTGGTCGAAAAGAGCAGGCAATATACTACCTTAGCAAAAAGTTTACCGACTGTGAAACAAGATACTCACTGCTCGAGAAAACTTGCTGCGCTTTGGCATGGGCTGCTCGCCGACTAAGACAGTATATGTTGACCCATACTACCTTGTTGATTTCGAAGATGGATCCAATCAAGTACATATTTGAGAAACCTGCTCTCTCCGGAAGAATTGCAAGATGGCAAATGATCTTGACGGAATATGATATACAGTATACTACTCAGAAGGCCATTAAGGGGAGTGTTGTTGCTGATCATTTGGCTCATCAAGCAGTAGATGATTACCAGTCAATGAATTTTGAGTTCCCTGATGAAGACATTATGTCTGTTACCAAAGAACCTGGACAATATGACGGACCTGAACAAGGATCCCGATGGATTATGGTTTTTGATGGTGCCTCCAATGCACATGGTAATGGTGTTGGTGTTGTGATTAGTTCCCCTGAAGGTTGTCATACCCCGATTACTGCCAGACTTTGTTTCTATTGTACCAATAACATGGCTGAGTATGAGGCATGTATCATGGGTATGCAAGTTGCTATTGATATGAAGATTCAGTTCCTTGAGGTGTATGGAGATTCAGCTCTGGTAGTAAGTCAGATTAAAGGAGATTGGGATACAAAGCATGATAATCTCATTCCTTACAGAGAACATGTGTTGTCTTTGATCCCACATTTCAAAGAGATTACTTTTGGACATATTCCACAAAGAGAGAATCAGTTGGCAGACGCATTGGCCACCATGGCATCTATGTTTGAGATCAGCTGGGATGATGAAGCTCCCAAGATTACCATTGATAGATTTGAGAAGCCTGCATACTGCAATGAGATTGACACTGAAGGGGCAAGTGGACTCCAACATATGAGGGACCATTTGTAGTCAAGACAGTGTTCTCAGGAGGTGCCATGATACTGACTACAATGGATGGTGAAGACTTCCCACAACCTGTAAACGCAGACATAGTTAAAAAATACTACGCATAAAAAGAGACCCGCTAGGTTGACAGGCCTAGGCAAAAATAAAGGCATCCCGGCAAACCAAAAGGGTTTGGGCAAAAACTAGGGATATATATAAAAAGATGTACACCCGGCAAGTCGAAAACCTGAAAAGGCGGCTTGGGCAAAAAAGGGTATCCCGGTGGATTGAAAACCTGAAAGGGCAATCCAGGCAAAAGTTAGGGATTAAAGCGTATGACTATGTCTCGTTTGGATCACTCATGAAATTGCAACCAGTTGTACTACTTACTCAAGCTCAAACAGATGAAGCTCAATCCAATCGTTTCCGTCTCAACAGCAAGAAGATGAGATACTTGAGTGGCAATAGTAGAATTGAAACTCAATAGGATTATTTCCCACATAGCTGATTCTTTTTGTAAAACTTCATGACCAAATTCTCTTACTAGGGTTTATGTCTCCTTGTACAAACTTACCCGTGTATGGGTCACTTTTGATATGAATAAACTCCATCTTTTGAATCCAGATTTACTTTTACCCTATTTACATAAGCGAAACGTCCATTGGTTGTGTTTGAATGTATGTATGCCTTTGAATATGATTGATGTTTACCAAAAATGAATGTATGCTTTTAATATGATTGATGTTTATCAGAAATGCATGAAAATGCAGTAATAGTATTTACTAAAGACGAACGAGGGAAGGATTTCAACGAAGCTTCGCCGGTTCATCTTTACAAGACAGTAGGACTAATCCATTTTCACAAAGTCTAATCTCCCCTGGAATTTATATCCATCTCTTTTATCCTCATACGGATATACGGGAAATTACTTTCCAATAAGGGCACGATGAACGAAGACGGGATGTTATACTTATCCTACTATCAAACGAAACGAAGGTTATCTATACCCTACTATCCCCAACAACGGGAGGTTATTTATACCTTGTTATCCCCAACAACGGGAGGTTATCTATACCTTGTTATCCCCAGCAGACGGAGGGTTATATATTCTTCAACAACGAATCGGGATTTATTTTCCTTGGCCAGCAGTTGTTATACAAGGATATCCAGACACTTCCAGCAGTGTCATATCATACATACATCATTTACATCATACCATAACATATATGTCTATAGTACATTACCTAAGCGCATCATGTCATACATGCATACATAAAGCATAAACTAATGTTGTTATACAGAATGCTACCTTGTTTTCAGGTTAATTATCCAACAAACAAGCTTATGATCTTTGGGACTGCTTTATTGTAACCTCAGGGTTACTTTATCCTCCTGATGAGCTTCTTATTACTTTGGGACTGCCTTATTGTAACCTCAGGGTTATTTTATCCTCCTGATAGCCTCTCATGACTTCAAGACTGCTTTAGAGCTACTGATTGCTCTATCCTCCTGAAATCATCCTATTACTTCAAGACTGCTTTAGAGCTATTCATTGCTCTATCCTCATGAGGTCATATTACTACTTCAAGACTGCTTTAGAGCTATTCATTGCTCTATCCTCCTGAAACCATCTAATTATTTCAAGACTGCTTTAGAGTTATCCATTGCTCTATCCTCCTGAAATTACATTATTATTTCAAGACTGCTTTAGAGCTATCCATTGCTCTATCCTCCTGAAATCATTACTTCAAGACTGCTTTAGAGCCATTCATTGTTCTATCCTCCTGAAGACATATCACATTATTACTTCAAGACTGCTTTAGAGCTATTGATTGCTCTATCCTCCTGAAGACATATCACATTATTATTTCAAGACTGCTTTAGAGCCATTCATTGTTCTATCCTCCTGAAATCATATCATTGCTTCAAGACTGCTTTAGGGTTATCACTATTGATTGCTCTATCCTCATGAAGACATGCTGCTACATCATTATTATTCCAGACTCCTGACAGCTTTCATCATACACCCATATTTTGAACTGCTCCCCCCCTAGTGGCATCTTTAAGCCCACTCAATCATATTCAACTAGCCATCTGTACCACTCTAGTGCACTGGTGAGTGCAAATTTTTGGGCTTTTGTGTTCAATCCCCTTCAACCTTCCAGGTTACGACTGGCAAATATACCAATCTAACCCCTCAGGTTTCAGAAAATTGAACAGGGGCAGCTGTTGCACCCCAAAATTTTCCCTCACAATACAAGACTTTGTGTTCTAAGAAGGTTCACAAGGTTCACAAGTTCTCCAACAACTTGCATAACCTTTCATGAAGTTCATAAAGTCCACAAGCTACTTTATGAAGGTTCACAAGGTTCACAAGTCCCACAGTGCTTTCAATACCTTTCATGAGGTTCATGAAGCCCATAGGTTGCTTCTTGAAGGTTCACAAGGTTCACAAACTTCTCAACATCTACAAGACCTTTCATGAGGTTCATGAAGTCCATAGGTTGCTTCTTGAAGGTTCACAAGGTTCACAAAGTTCACAATTGGTCAGAAGAGTTGACAATTCCCTCAGACAATGCACCTCCTAAGCAGTGCATCCAAAACTAGGGTTTTGACTTTAATCAGGCTAAATGGACTTCCAAGACTTCAAGTGAGCTTCATAACATCTTATATGTGTATAAGAACCCCCATGTCAAGTTTCAAGACTTTTCTCAAAAGTTTGCTCAGTCAGATGATCAGATAAGTCAAAAGCAGTCAATGCAGTTAAAAAGTCAAACTGAGGTCAACTGTGGTCAAACCAAAGTCAAACTTCATGATTTTTTTTGCCAACATCAAAGAGAGATTTGGTCCCAGGGGTATTTTGGTCATTTTACACAAATTCTACCAATTCCTTGAAGCCGGGCTGTTATTAAAATTCTGAGGCATTTGATGCGTTATGGTTTTGAGGCATTTATCAATCACCAGTTCTGATCATATTGAGATTTGGCATTTGGTCAGTGGAGTTTAATTACGATTAGTTTTGCTGTTGATGCTGAAAATGTTGTAACCATGGCGCACATCCGTGTTTGGTTATGAAATTGCTGGCTAGAATTTAAATTGGAATGCAAGTGAATTTAATCAGTGGATGAGATTAGGATTACGGGCGAGACAAGTACACAGACAAGAATATCATTCGTGAATATTTATGGTTTATGACTAAGTTAATGATTTTAAATATTTGTGGATTTATTCGCAAACGTTTATAATTTATAACTAAGAAATAAATATAAATTCAAAGCTGAACAGTCATGGATATATAAATGAAGTTCTGACATTTTCATTTCATAAAAGATATCATGATACAAAAAGGAATAAATTGTTTCACATTCTGAATTGCTGTAAAATTTCAACTACAGATGTTAC
Organism: Lathyrus sativus; assembly: GCA_963859935.3. Lineage (NCBI taxonomy): Eukaryota > Viridiplantae > Streptophyta > Magnoliopsida > Fabales > Fabaceae > Lathyrus > Lathyrus sativus. The sequence continues at coordinate 711,395,172 of OZ012737.1, forward strand.
TTCTATCCTAAAAAGCCCTAAGTCCTAAAGAATTCTAAGTCTTCATGATGTCCCTCGATCTTCACCGCAAATCTCTGATTAACCTGCACAAAGAGAAACAGAACAAAACAGAAGCAGAGAAGGGTTAGAAGTTTGTTTTCGACACTCTCAGAACAGCGTCATCATCGAGTGCCGGGAGTGGCACAACCGAAGCTGCGTCCTACCCCCGTTACCAATCCGCGCCGTTGGCGTCAGGTCAAGTGTCATCTGTTCTTATCATGCGGGACAGCCGAGAGAGAAAGAGATAAAAGAAGCGGGACTGATTCGTTTTTTCCGTAATTGGGTTCGTTTCAAAATCAAGCTAAGTACAAATCCCATCAAGTAAATATAACACCATTCATCAAGTAAGTCCCATTTGGTTTCCAAGACTGATACAAGGGTAAAGCAGCACAATCAATTTGGTTATAAACCCGGATGCCGTCGGGTATGAGCCACTTTGTGTTCAAAGTTTGTCAACACCTGAAATGCAAGCATCAAAACAGTATCAGAGTTTTCAAAGAAATCCATCACTGACTAAGAACCGAATTTCACACCTGCATCAGCTCTAAATCAAACAAGAAATTCATAACAGTGAAATTAGTTCAACAAGAAAGAACCAAGTCAAACAAATCTGCCACAAAAGGCTCAGCATACAAATCACAAGCTGCATAGAATTGGAAGAAGCAATCTAATTCACAAATATTAGAACTAAATCAGAATCCACTCAGGAACGAACAAACCCGTAGGGCACAACAGAGGAGTTCGAAGAAAGGAGAGCCAGGCGGTATCAGAAAGAAGATAAATCCATACCATGACAAGCATATTAGTTTCACCATGACGTTTCATATCAGTTCGTAATAACAGGTGCCTCAGTATCAACAGTTCAGGTCCAAAGCAAACCAGCATTCTACAGATGTGTGTTGCCACAAAACACCAAAGCCAGGGCTCAGCTATCATACATCACGGCCCTTTGCAAATTCAGGAAAGGAAGAGATCAGGGTACGAGAAGCAATGGGATGTACCTCAAAGGACAAAAGAATCACATATCACACCAGAGTAAGCAAATAAACGCAGGTCGAAATCCTCAAATATCCAAAGCACATCGAAAACAAAGCGGCATGAAGGGCTCAGTCGAAACATCATGGCCCAACTCGCAGGTTCTGGTTCAGTCAAGTGAGCATTACCCTCGCACCGAAAATGAGTGTCAATGGAAAGCATATCTGGGCAACACATGCCGTAATCCCGCTCAACTACACAAGAAAGTCGAATGTTAAAAGTTGATAGTATCAGTAAACAGGTGGTTCGAAAACCAGAAAAGGTCGAAATAACATCCACAGCAGCGAAACAATGCCCTTGTTGCCACAACAACCCTTACCAGAAGAATCAAGTTCGAATAGATCAGAAAAGAATCAGACTATCACAAGGCAACTCGAATGGGAACATAACAGATAACTCAATTAATTGAAGCCTACCAAAATATCCTTCGAGTCCAAATCAGGTATCCAATGTGAAAATTAGAGCGAAAACAGATATCTGAATAGGACCTGAAATTAAGGGAATCAAGTTAAACTGAATCAAGAAATCCAATTGAAACAGAATAAGGAAACAAAATCAAATCAGATCTTTGAGAATCTCAGAGAAAAAGTAACGCAAACATAGATCCAAAGCCCACAAAATCCATTCAAAAAGAATATAAAAGGGAACCATATCACCTCAGAGAAAAACCCTAACTGCGGAGAACACCAAAAAGAGGCGAAGAGGACGAATCGCGAAACCCTAAACGATCGTGAATCTGAACGAAGGGGAGTTGAAAAGCGAAGATCGCCACCGTTGTTCGTGGAAACAAGGGCAATCAACGCGTAGCCTCAGTTTCCATCATAGGCTTTCCGACGCGGGACCTTTCACCGAACCATTATCGAAAACGTAAGCATCATATTTTTCTCACGATTGTCGTTTTCTTTTCAGGTTTGGAATGAGAGAAATCGGAAGGGACAAGATCATGATGAGATTGCGAGAGAATGAAGACGAATGCGGCGCCGTGGAGGCCAAAGGGGGATTAGGGTTACCCTAATCTAATCCCTCCCCCCTTTTTCCTTTGTGTTCGAAGACAGGGTTGGGTCCGGGAGTGATGACCGGCCCAACCCATTTGTTTTAAGTTTTTTTTTATATATTTTTTAACAATAAACTCTTTTTAAAAAAAGCTAATTTCTGTTTTTAAAATAAATAACATTTAAATTTTTAATAAATAAATTAATCTCTGTTTGTTTTAAAATAATAAAAACCTTTTTTATAATAATAAATAAAAACCTTTTTTTTAAAATAAATAACTTAAAATCTTTTTTTAAAAAAATAAAAATTAAAAACTTTTTCTTAATACAAGTTGAAACCCTTTTTTAAGATTAAAATTAAAGTATTTTTTTTTAAAACACTAACATTATTCTTTCTTTTATAAATTAAATTAAAATCTTTTTTCAAAACAATAAAAACTCTAAATTTACATCCTTTTCTGGACTGTCTCATTATCCACTGTATTTATGCCTAACCCTACTAACATCCTCTTGTTTTGTGTTGTTCAACTGATTGTTTTAAATTCGTTTATCATTGGTTAAATTTTTCATTATCATATTGTATCTGCTACTCTCATGTAACCTCGCGAATCCTAACAATCGCGCTTTAATTTCTGCCTTTAAATTTCTGCTCGCATGGTTAAATTAGGACATTATCTCTCTGTTTGCATGATTCAATTATCTCACGTGTTTACCACACTTCTGTCACACTACACACATTCGAAGGTTAGGTCTAACTGTTTGACCGCCGTGTCAATGGTCCATAAACCCTCAAACCCTCAAAATTACAAACCCTAATTTTCACAAATGCCTCGCCGCAGGAAAAATTACCATTTTACCCCTAGCATTAGGTCAAAGAGCCGCCGCGCTCATTTTAGGGTTTCCTGCCGTGGAACCCCTAACCTAATTTAACCCTAATTACAACTTAACAATTCAACATAGAGATTTGGAGTTTCTACACTCCACGTAAGCGTGTCCTTAAGACATGTTTATTCCCCGTGAGACCTTGACCACAGTCAAGAAGTCTCTAACCTCCCTTTTGAGGGGAACTACGATTACTCTGATTCCACTCCCGTAAGGATACGTAGGCACAAGATGCGATGTCTTGCCGAGTAAACTTAGAATTAACCCCCTTTATTATTTATTATTGCTTATTTATATTTTATTTACCTTTGCCATTTAATTATTTTGCTTATTATTTTGTAATTGTTTCTTGAATGTAAAGTTGTTTAATTATTTAATTATTATTATGGTTAGTAATTAGGGAGTGTAACAACATGTATGTAATATTAAAATAAATTTAGATCACTTTTAAATAAAGATAATTAAAATAAACACGTCACACACGTAAGTCGATTTTAATCGCCGTCTCACTTCCTAAGGATATCCCTCAAGTTGCCTACGAATAATGGTTAAGTGGGGTGTATAAAGCAAGTCCCTCAAATAAAAAAATCATCAAAGTCCCTTATGGTTGCCTTTACGAATCGAGTCCCTTTCGAAAAATGATGATGGTCCCTTATATGTGCTTATTACATCCCACAATGGCCTTCAAAGTCAAATTGTCCCTCACATGTCCCTTAACATCCAAAGTAAGGACTACCTACTCCATTATAGTAGGGATGGTCTTACTAAAGGAAAGAATAAAGAATAAGAAAGACCTTTAAACATTAGGGTAGGTTACTCCTAGGTGCTTGCTCACTTCAAAACTGTTTCACACTTAAACAAATTTTCAACAAGTTTTCAAACAAGTTCTTAACACATCCTTACATGGATTATTTATTAACTATTCTGAAAATTTTCTATTCACACACTACACTTTCAAAACAATTCAAAAGTGAGCTTAAGTACCTAAGAGCCCATGGATAACCATGGATGAAAAGGATGCTAATACCTTCCCTTTTCATAACCTACCCCCCGGACCCAAAATATTCTCTAAGGTCTTTCCTGTTCTTTTATAACCTTTCCTTATGGATAAAATAAAAGTCGGTGGCGACTCTTGCTATCCGCAACATTGTTTAAAGTCAGTTCACCAGGTTACAGAACTGGCGACTCTGCTGGGGATCTATTTAAGAGGGGTACCCTTAGGAATTAAGATCACTTTAAATTGTTTGCCTTGTTTGTTTTATATTACTTGTTGGGGTGCTCTCATGTGTGAAAGGTCCTAACCCGGACCTAGTGTACCTTAGGTAAATGGCAATAGACCAAGGAAACTGTACGACGTATATCGATACGGTTGATCTGGTGGCCATAGTTAGTGCGACTTCGTGGTTGGTGCTTATATTCCTTAAGTCAAGTTGAGGATAATATTGAGGCTGCCATATGTTGTCAATGCACTAACTGACTTTTAGAACCCTAGTTAACTCATCTTGGCCTTTAGAAAGTAGTGAGGTAACCGGCTTTGGTGCAGACTGAAGTTGGTTGACACTCGATACTACGCTCATTGAGATCTTAAACTTGGAGGGTTTTGGTTGGCAAGTAAGTTGCCTTCTGAACAACCACCCTTGTGAAGGATCAATGATATTGAGATCCCTTAGAACCTGGTTACTTTTGTAGGACAGGATGAACCATCTAACTTCAGGGGAGGGTACTTGCCTTTGAACCTCATGCAAGCCTTTAAACCTAGGGCTATGGTGTGACTTGTTTGTGTGTGCCACATGTTTGTGATTGAGCATGACATCATGACATCATCATGCATCATAAGCATATCATTTTCCCTAACCATTTCAAGGACCAAAGGATTTATCTTTGTTCTTTGTTGCAGGTCATGGCTTCTGCTCGTAGAAACACCATCAGGATCAACTTTGTAGGGATACCTGCTAAGCTCAAGGAGTTGGTTTCCCTAGTGCCTGATCATTCCCAGTTCAACAAGAGGCATGGTCACTTATTGGATCTAGTTACTTCAGGGCTCAGTGAAGACATGATGAGTGTGCTGTTTCAGTTCTTTGACCCTAAGCACCATTGCTTTACATTTCCTGATTATCAGCTGGTTCCAACCATGGAGGAGTTCTCTAAACTTCTGGGTATACCTGTTCTTGATCAGAAGCCATTCACAGGCTTAGAGAAGGAGCTTAAACCAGAAGTTATTGTTGCAGCTCTACATCTGAAGAAGTCTGACATTGTTCTAGAGACGAGAAGTGGAGTTAAAGGTATTCTTGCCAAGGTATTAGTGGATAAAGCTCAAATGTTCTTGAAGGCTATGAGCTACGATGCTTTTGAGGAGATCTTAGCCTTATTGATTTATGGCTTAGTGTTGTTCCCCAATCCTGATCAGTTCATAGACGTTCATGCCATCAACATATTCCTGAGTCACAATCCAGTGCCTACCTTACTTGGAGACATCCTACATTCTCTTCACACCCGTACTACAAGGGCAAGAGGAACTTTGATGTGCTGCATACCTTTACTTTCTAGGTGGTTTATTTCTCACCTTCCTCGCTCAGTAATGAAGAATGAGCAAGGGTTCAGATGGTCCAAGAGGATCATGTCACTTTCTCACTCAGACATCCATTGGTGCTCCAGATCTATGGAGAATGTCACCATCATTGACCGTTGTGGGGAGTTTCCTAATGTGCCACTTCTAGGCATAAGAGGAGGCATCACCTACAACCCATCTCTAGCTTTACGACAGTTTGGTCACGCCCGGAGCGATGGTCCACATGACATGTTGATTCAGGGCATTGTGTTTGATTACGACAACGATCTTCAGGGTTACCGTCAGAGATTCATCCGAGCTTGGGGAAAGGTAAACAGGATTGACAGCAAGACACTGGAGCCCAAGTACACTATTCCTATGGAGGCTTATCTCAGATGGGTACGATCTCGTGCTCAGACACTCATGATGCCATATCCTGCCGTCCTACCAGTTACCATGGAACCTGTTGCTGAAGGAGACACAGCTTATACCATCCTTCACCCAGACATGCCTACTGATATGGAAGACTTGCAGAGATCATGGATCCAACTGAAAGAGCAAAGGGATACTTTCGAGGCTCATTACAAAGCAAGCCAAGCAAGGATCCTAGAGCTAACAAAGCTACTTCATGAGGAACGAAACCTCAACTCATACCTCAACACAAAGAGGAAACGTCCATGGGAGACTTAAAACCCCATCTTTTGTACTTATTTCGTTTTCATTTTTTGTAAGCCTAAAAGGCAAAACAAGTTACTACTAATAAAAAGTTACTTTCTTGTTTGTTTAAGCAAATTTAAATCCTGCGGTCCTTGAAAACATTGCATATGCATTCCCATATCATTGCATCACAGGTTTATAATTGTGCACAGGTTTCTCATCTTCTCGCTGTTTATTTCAGCAATGGCTCTTGAACAATCAGTTAAGGATCTCCAGGCACAGAATGCACAGTTCCAAGAGCTGATCCTGAACCTATCCAAGGGGCAGGATGAATTGAAGACACTGCTGGCCAAGAAGACTAAGAAGGCTAGAAGGTCTGCTGGGCTGCTCAACATGGGAAGAAGGTTCAAAGGTCCTGTCAAGACCAAGGAACATGTTGAAGACTATGAATCTGAAGAATCTGAGCAGGAGAGAGGCAGTCTCCACAACACTATGGGGGACTCTGATTCTGAGGCTAACTACTACCATGAGCCTAACGAAGACAAATTCAAGATGCTGGTGGATAGAATGAATGCTATGGAATTACAGAAATCATCTGGGCTGGATTTTGAGGATTTGAGCTTGATATCTGGGGTGGTCATACCCATTGGGTTCAAAGTTCCTACATTTGTTGTCTATGATGGGGTCTCTTGTCCCAAATTGCATCTGAGGTCTTATGTCAGAAGAATTCAACCCCACACTGCTGATAAGAAGTTGTGGATCCATTTCTTTCAAGAGAGTTTATCTGGAGCTCAGCTAGAGTGGTATTATCAGTTGGAGAGTGTCAATATCAGAGATTGGAATGACCTTGCTGAAGCTTTCTACAAGCAGTATCAATACAATGCTGACTTAGCCCTCACTCGCATGCAGCTTCAAAGCATGTCTATGGGTGCCAAAGAAAGCTTTAAGGAGTATGCTCAGAAGTGGAGAGACTTAGCTGGAAGAGTTCAACCCCCTTTGACTGATAGGGAGTTGGTTGATATGTTCATGTGTACGCTGAATGGTCTGTTTTACAGTCATCTCGTTGGAAGCTCATCATCTGGCTTCACTGAGTTGATCATGACAGGAGAGCGAGTAGAGAATGGTATCAAGAGTGGTAAGATCCAAGTGGGCACTTCTTCATCAGGTGCTGCAAAGAAGCCTCCCACTGGGAAGAAAGAATCTAATGCTGTGTATGGTCAGCCTGATCGTAACAGAAGGCATCAGTCTGTTAGTGCAGTTCATATTTCAAATCCAACTCCTGCAACAACAGAGCAGCCTCAAGGCAACCAACAGAGGGCTAGAAGACAGTTCACGAAGATCAACATGTCAATGGCTCAGGCATTGCAACACTTGTTGAAAGCTGAACTTATTACCCTGAGGGAGGCCCCTCAGAATCCCAATGTTACCTCTCCCAAGTACAATCCCAATGCACGATGTGCATATCATTCAAACTGTCCAGGACATGATACTAATAACTGCTGGGTCTTGAAGAACAAAATTCAGGATATGATTGATGCTGGAGAAATTGAGTTTGATCCACCAGGTACTCCAAATGTGATTACAGCTCCAATGCCAAATCACGAGAAGACTGTCAACGCCATTGATGAAGATATTGATGAAGATCTGCATGTCTATTCAGTTATGGAGTTGAGCACACCATTGTCTGCTATCAAAAAGAGGTTAGTACAAGCTGGGATCTTTCCAGGTTGTCATGAAGATTGTCTATATTGTACCTATAAGCCGGATAGTTGCTTCATTTTAAGAGATGGGATTCAACGTCTCATGGATAAATATACTATAGTGTTTGAAAGAAGACCAGCATCTGTAGAAAGTATGGTGGATCATCTGACTCAGGGTAAGAAGATTGAAGAGGTTGACATGGTTGACAAAGTACCACTAAGAATCACTTCAAAGGGTCCCATTAAAATCACTCATCAGGGCCCAATCAAGATTACTGCTGAAGGTCCTGTGAAAGTTGTTGCTGAAGCCAGAGTAGCTCCTCTGATCATTACCACTCCTGGTCCTATTCCTTATACATCTGACAAAGCTGTGCCTTGGCACTATGGGTCTGATGTTTACATCCATGGTGTCAAGCAGGAGCCTTTACCTGATATGCCTGTTGACATTGATAATATTGCTGGATCTAGCAAGATCACTCGTAGTGGAAGAGTCTTCTCTCCTCCAGTTGCTTCTAAGAGTGCAGTTACTCCTGCTGTTACTTCCACCACTGATGCTCGGGGCAAGGGTCCTGTTATTGAGCCTGTATCTACTGATGTGCCAGCTGCCGATGACCTCTCTAAGCAGATGGAAGAAGTATTGAAAATCATTCGTAAGAGTGATTATGATATTGTTGATCAGCTGGGGCATACTCCCTCAAAGATTTCTATGCTCTCCCTGTTATTATGTTCTGAGGCTCATGCCAAGTCATTGATCAAGTTTCTAAAGATGGCTCATGTACCCAGTGCAATTTCTGTGGACCAGTTTGAGAATTGTGTTGCTCACCTGACCTATGACAACGGGTTAGGATTTTCTGATGCTGACTTGACCCCTGCCAAGAGGGATCATAACAGGGCCTTGCATATTTCAATTGAATGCAGGGGCACTACCCTGTCTCATGTGCTGATAGACAATGGTTCCTCTCTGAATGTGTTGCCTAAGGAAGTCCTGAACAAGCTGAGTCCTAAAGATACGGTATTGAAGCCCAGTAATATTGTGGTAAAGGCTTTTGATGGTTCTAGAAGAGTAGTGCATGGGGAAATTGATCTTCCAATCAAGGTTGGCTCTCAGGTGTTTACCGCTACATTCTATGTGATGGATATTCGTCCTTCGTACTCATGTCTGCTTGGTCGTCCCTGGATCCATGGGGCAGGTGCTGTGACCTCCACATTACATCAAAAGTTGAGATATCCGGTGAATGGAAAAGTTGTTACTGTTTTTGGAGAGGAAGAATACTTTGTCAGCCATGTAAACACTTTCAAGTATCTGGAAGTAGAAGGTGAATACATTGAAACTCCATGTCAGTCATTTGAAGTGGTTCCCTGGGCTGTTAAGGATTGTGTGACTCCTCCTGCTGTGAAGAAGGTTCCTGTGGGCATCAGAAACCCTCCAACAATGGCAATGGCCTCCCTCAATGATGCAAAAGCTGTGGTGGAAGAAGAGTCCCAGAAGGCTGTTCGTCGTGCTCGTGCTGTTCGTATCACCAATCAAGGGGTTATCAATGCTGTGGGAGATCAAGATGAAGACTACAACTTGGAGGCATGGATTTTTCCTACTGTGGGTGCTGGACTCAATAATTGGAAAGCTGAAGATGTTATCCCTATCTCCTTTAGTCAGGAGTAAATACTATTACTGTGTTATGTTTTTAAATTTATAATTTCTGGAACAATTAAAGCTTTCAAGCCATGTGCCTTACCCGGGGCACAATGGTGTGCTTGTTGCGGGTTGTCATTTCATTTGCATACTTCATTCAATAAAATCAGTGGACGTTTCGTTTTCGTAAATATTGTGTTCCTTGTCTTTCTTTTTCTTTTATTTTTGCTTTATCAGCTATGTGTTCTTACACACACCCACGTCACTAAAATGCAGATCCTCATCCACTCTGGATCCAGTTGATAACAGTTCTACTATTGCCAATTACAATTTCGAGAATCCGATCTATCAAACTGAAGACGGAAACGAGAACGATTGTGAAATACCTGTAGAGCTTGCTAGGTTGTTACAACAAGAAGAGAAAGCTATACAGCCACATGAAGAGCCAGTCGAAGTTGTGAATCTGGGAACTGAAGAAAACAGAAAAGAGGTCAAGATAGGGGCTGATTTAGAGGACAGTGTCAAGAGCAGGTTGATTCAGATGCTACGTGACTATGTGGAGATCTTTGCTTGGTCTTATGAAGATATGCCAGAGTTGGATACAGGCATTGTGGTTCACCGTTTGCCAGTGAAAGAAGATTGTCGTCCAAAGAAGCAGAAGGTTCGTCGTATGCGTCCTGAAATGTCAGAAAAGATCAAAGCAGAGGTAATGAAACAGTTCAATGCAGGGTGCTTGGCCGTAACTTCTTATCCTCAGTGGGTTGCAAATGTGGTACCAGTTCCTAAGAAAGATGGTAAGGTACGTATGTGTGTAGACTACAGAGATCTGAACAAGGCTAGCCCTAAAGACGACTTTCCACTTCCTCATATCGATATTCTGGTAGACAACACTGCTCAGCATAAGGTATTCTCTTTTATGGATGGTTTCTCTGGTTACAATCAAATCAAGATGGCACCTGAAGATATGGAGAAGACTACATTTGTGACACAGTGGGGCACCTTTTGCTATAAGGTAATGCCATTTGGTTTGAAGAATGCAGGGGCAACATATCAGCGTGCCATGGTGGCTTTGTTTCATGATATGATTCATCATGAGATAGAGGTATATATGGATGATATGATAGCCAGATCTCAGAATGAAGAGCAACATCTTGATCATCTACACAAGTTGTTTGAGAGGTTGAAGAAATACAAGTTGAGATTGAACCCAAACAAGTGTACTTTTGGAGTTAGATCTGGAAAACTCTTGGGTTTCATTGTCAGTGGAAAAGGTATTGAAGTAGATCCTGCAAAAGTGAAAGCTATACGAGAGATGCCAGCTCCCCGTACTGAGAAGGAGGTTAGAGGTTTCTTGGGACGATTGAACTACATTGCAAGATTTATTTCCCAATTAACTACCATCTGTGAGCCAATCTTCAAGTTGTTGAAGAAAGATCAGGTGATGGAATGGAATGATGAGTGCCAGACTGCCTTTGATGAAGTCAAGAGATATTTGCTAGAACCTCCAATTTTAATGCCACCAGTTGATAGAAGACCCTTGATTATGTATTTAACAGTATTAGACAACTCAATGGGGTGTGTATTGGGGCAACATGACGAGTCTGGTCGAAAAGAGCAGGCAATATACTACCTTAGCAAAAAGTTTACCGACTGTGAAACAAGATACTCACTGCTCGAGAAAACTTGCTGCGCTTTGGCATGGGCTGCTCGCCGACTAAGACAGTATATGTTGACCCATACTACCTTGTTGATTTCGAAGATGGATCCAATCAAGTACATATTTGAGAAACCTGCTCTCTCCGGAAGAATTGCAAGATGGCAAATGATCTTGACGGAATATGATATACAGTATACTACTCAGAAGGCCATTAAGGGGAGTGTTGTTGCTGATCATTTGGCTCATCAAGCAGTAGATGATTACCAGTCAATGAATTTTGAGTTCCCTGATGAAGACATTATGTCTGTTACCAAAGAACCTGGACAATATGACGGACCTGAACAAGGATCCCGATGGATTATGGTTTTTGATGGTGCCTCCAATGCACATGGTAATGGTGTTGGTGTTGTGATTAGTTCCCCTGAAGGTTGTCATACCCCGATTACTGCCAGACTTTGTTTCTATTGTACCAATAACATGGCTGAGTATGAGGCATGTATCATGGGTATGCAAGTTGCTATTGATATGAAGATTCAGTTCCTTGAGGTGTATGGAGATTCAGCTCTGGTAGTAAGTCAGATTAAAGGAGATTGGGATACAAAGCATGATAATCTCATTCCTTACAGAGAACATGTGTTGTCTTTGATCCCACATTTCAAAGAGATTACTTTTGGACATATTCCACAAAGAGAGAATCAGTTGGCAGACGCATTGGCCACCATGGCATCTATGTTTGAGATCAGCTGGGATGATGAAGCTCCCAAGATTACCATTGATAGATTTGAGAAGCCTGCATACTGCAATGAGATTGACACTGAAGGGGCAAGTGGACTCCAACATATGAGGGACCATTTGTAGTCAAGACAGTGTTCTCAGGAGGTGCCATGATACTGACTACAATGGATGGTGAAGACTTCCCACAACCTGTAAACGCAGACATAGTTAAAAAATACTACGCATAAAAAGAGACCCGCTAGGTTGACAGGCCTAGGCAAAAATAAAGGCATCCCGGCAAACCAAAAGGGTTTGGGCAAAAACTAGGGATATATATAAAAAGATGTACACCCGGCAAGTCGAAAACCTGAAAAGGCGGCTTGGGCAAAAAAGGGTATCCCGGTGGATTGAAAACCTGAAAGGGCAATCCAGGCAAAAGTTAGGGATTAAAGCGTATGACTATGTCTCGTTTGGATCACTCATGAAATTGCAACCAGTTGTACTACTTACTCAAGCTCAAACAGATGAAGCTCAATCCAATCGTTTCCGTCTCAACAGCAAGAAGATGAGATACTTGAGTGGCAATAGTAGAATTGAAACTCAATAGGATTATTTCCCACATAGCTGATTCTTTTTGTAAAACTTCATGACCAAATTCTCTTACTAGGGTTTATGTCTCCTTGTACAAACTTACCCGTGTATGGGTCACTTTTGATATGAATAAACTCCATCTTTTGAATCCAGATTTACTTTTACCCTATTTACATAAGCGAAACGTCCATTGGTTGTGTTTGAATGTATGTATGCCTTTGAATATGATTGATGTTTACCAAAAATGAATGTATGCTTTTAATATGATTGATGTTTATCAGAAATGCATGAAAATGCAGTAATAGTATTTACTAAAGACGAACGAGGGAAGGATTTCAACGAAGCTTCGCCGGTTCATCTTTACAAGACAGTAGGACTAATCCATTTTCACAAAGTCTAATCTCCCCTGGAATTTATATCCATCTCTTTTATCCTCATACGGATATACGGGAAATTACTTTCCAATAAGGGCACGATGAACGAAGACGGGATGTTATACTTATCCTACTATCAAACGAAACGAAGGTTATCTATACCCTACTATCCCCAACAACGGGAGGTTATTTATACCTTGTTATCCCCAACAACGGGAGGTTATCTATACCTTGTTATCCCCAGCAGACGGAGGGTTATATATTCTTCAACAACGAATCGGGATTTATTTTCCTTGGCCAGCAGTTGTTATACAAGGATATCCAGACACTTCCAGCAGTGTCATATCATACATACATCATTTACATCATACCATAACATATATGTCTATAGTACATTACCTAAGTGCATCATGTCATACATGCATACATAAAGCATAAACTAATGTTGTTATACAGAATGCTACCTTGTTTTCAGGTTAATTATCCAACAAACAAGCTTATGATCTTTGGGACTGCTTTATTGTAACCTCAGGGTTACTTTATCCTCCTGATGAGCTTCTTATTACTTTGGGACTGCCTTATTGTAACCTCAGGGTTATTTTATCCTCCTGATAGCCTCTCATGACTTCAAGACTGCTTTAGAGCTACTGATTGCTCTATCCTCCTGAAATCATCCTATTACTTCAAGACTGCTTTAGAGCTATTCATTGCTCTATCCTCATGAGGTCATATTACTACTTCAAGACTGCTTTAGAGCTATTCATTGCTCTATCCTCCTGAAACCATCTAATTATTTCAAGACTGCTTTAGAGTTATCCATTGCTCTATCCTCCTGAAATTACATTATTATTTCAAGACTGCTTTAGAGCTATCCATTGCTCTATCCTCCTGAAATCATTACTTCAAGACTGCTTTAGAGCCATTCATTGTTCTATCCTCCTGAAGACATATCACATTATTACTTCAAGACTGCTTTAGAGCTATTGATTGCTCTATCCTCCTGAAGACATATCACATTATTATTTCAAGACTGCTTTAGAGCCATTCATTGCTCTATCCTCATGAGGTCATATTACTACTTCAAGACTGCTTTAGAGCTATTCATTGCTCTATCCTCCTGAAGCCATCTAATTATTTCAAGACTGCTTTAGAGTTATCCATTGCTCTATCCTCCTGAAATTACATTATTATTTCAAGACTGCTTTAGAGCTATCCATTGCTCTATCCTCCTGAAATCATTACTTCAAGACTGCTTTAGAGCCATTCATTGTTCTATCCTCCTGAAGACATATCACATTATTACTTCAAGACTGCTTTAGAGCTATTGATTGCTCTATCCTCCTGAAGACATATCACATTATTATTTCAAGACTGCTTTAGAGCCATTCATTGTTCTATCCTCCTGAAATCATATCATTGCTTCAAGACTGCTTTAGGGTTATCACTATTGATTGCTCTATCCTCATGAAGACATGCTGCTACATCATTATTATTCCAGACTCCTGACAGCTTTCATCATACACCCATATTTTGAACTGCTCCCCCCCTAGTGGCATCTTTAAGCCCACTCAATCATATTCAACTAGCCATCTGTACCACTCTAGTGCACTGGTGAGTGCAAATTTTTGGGCTTTTGTGTTCAATCCCCTTCAACCTTCCAGGTTACGACTGGCAAATATACCAATCTAACCCCTCAGGTTTCAGAAAATTGAACAGGGGCAGCTGTTGCACCCCAAAATTTGCCCTCACAATACAAGACTTTGTGTTCTAAGAAGGTTCACAAGGTTCACAAGTTCTCCAACAACTTGCATAACCTTTCATGAAGTTCATAAAGTCCACAAGCTACTTTATGAAGGTTCACAAGGTTCACAAGTCCCACAGTGCTTTCAATACCTTTCATGAGGTTCATGAAGCCCATAGGTTGCTTCTTGAAGGTTCACAAGGTTCACAAACTTCTCAACATCTACAAGACCTTTCATGAGGTTCATGAAGTCCATAGGTTGCTTCTTGAAGGTTCACAAGGTTCACAAAGTTCACAATTGGTCAGAAGAGTTGACAATTCCCTCAGACAATGCACCTCCTAAGCAGTGCATCCAAAACTAGGGTTTTGACTTTAATCAGGCTAAATGGACTTCCAAGACTTCAAGTGAGCTTCATAACATCTTATATGTGTATAAGAACCCCCATGTCAAGTTTCAAGACTTTTCTCAAAAGTTTGCTCAGTCAGATGATCAGATAAGTCAAAAGCAGTCAATGCAGTTAAAAAGTCAAACTGAGGTCAACTGTGGTCAAACCAAAGTCAAACTTCATGATTTTTTTTGCCAACATCAAAGAGAGATTTGGTCCCAGGGGTATTTTGGTCATTTTACACAAATTCTACCAATTCCTTGAAGCCGGGCTGTTATTAAAATTCTGAGGCATTTGATGCGTTATGGTTTTGAGGCATTTATCAATCACCAGTTCTGATCATATTGAGATTTGGCATTTGGTCAGTGGAGTTTAATTACGATTAGTTTTGCTGTTGATGCTGAAAATGTTGTAACCATGGCGCACATCCGTGTTTGGTTATGAAATTGCTGGCTAGAATTTAAATTGGAATGCAAGTGAATTTAATCAGTGGATGAGATTAGGATTACGGGCGAGACAAGTACACAGACAAGAATATCATTCGTGAATATTTATGGTTTATGACTAAGTTAATGATTTTAAATATTTGTGGATTTATTCGCAAACGTTTATAATTTATAACTAAGAAATAAATATAAATTCAAAGCTGAACAGTCATGGATATATAAATGAAGTTCTGACATTTTCATTTCATAAAAGATATCATGATACAAAAAGGAATAAATTGTTTCACATTCTGAATTGCTGTAAAATTTCAACTACAGATGTTACTTCTATCCTAAAAAGCCCTAAGTCCTAAAGAATTCTAAGTCTTCATGATGTCCCTCGATCTTCACCGCAAATCTCTGATTAACCTGCACAAAGAGAAACAGAACAAAACAGAAGCAGAGAAGGGTTAGAAGTTTGTTTTCGACACTCTCAGAACAGCGTCATCATCGAGTGCCGGGAGTGGCACAACCGAAGCTGCGTCCTACCCCCGTTACCAATCCGCGCCGTTGGCGTCAGGTCAAGTGTCATCTGTTCTTATCATGCGGGACAGCCGAGAGAGAAAGAGATAAAAGAAGCGGGACTGATTCGTTTTTTCCGTAATTGGGTTCGTTTCAAAATCAAGCTAAGTACAAATCCCATCAAGTAAATATAACACCATTCATCAAGTAAGTCCCATTTGGTTTCCAAGACTGATACAAGGGTAAAGCAGCACAATCAATTTGGTTATAAACCCGGATGCCGTCGGGTATGAGCCACTTTGTGTTCAAAGTTTGTCAACACCTGAAATGCAAGCATCAAAACAGTATCAGAGTTTTCAAAGAAATCCATCACTGACTAAGAACCGAATTTCACACCTGCATCAGCTCTAAATCAAACAAGAAATTCATAACAGTGAAATTAGTTCAACAAGAAAGAACCAAGTCAAACAAATCTGCCACAAAAGGCTCAGCATACAAATCACAAGCTGCATAGAATTGGAAGAAGCAATCTAATTCACAAATATTAGAACTAAATCAGAATCCACTCAGGAACGAACAAACCCGTAGGGCACAACAGAGGAGTTCGAAGAAAGGAGAGCCAGGCGGTATCAGAAAGAAGATAAATCCATACCATGACAAGCATATTAGTTTCACCATGACGTTTCATATCAGTTCGTAATAACAGGTGCCTCAGTATCAACAGTTCAGGTCCAAAGCAAACCAGCATTCTACAGATGTGTGTTGCCACAAAACACCAAAGCCAGGGCTCAGCTATCATACATCACGGCCCTTTGCAAATTCAGGAAAGGAAGAGATCAGGGTACGAGAAGCAATGGGATGTACCTCAAAGGACAAAAGAATCACATATCACACCAGAGTAAGCAAATAAACGCAGGTCGAAATCCTCAAATATCCAAAGCACATCGAAAACAAAGCGGCATGAAGGGCTCAGTCGAAACATCATGGCCCAACTCGCAGGTTCTGGTTCAGTCAAGTGAGCATTACCCTCGCACCGAAAATGAGTGTCAATGGAAAGCATATCTGGGCAACACATGCCGTAATCCCGCTCAACTACACAAGAAAGTCGAATGTTAAAAGTTGATAGTATCAGTAAACAGGTGGTTCGAAAACCAGAAAAGGTCGAAATAACATCCACAGCAGCGAAACAATGCCCTTGTTGCCACAACAACCCTTACCAGAAGAATCAAGTTCGAATAGATCAGAAAAGAATCAGACTATCACAAGGCAACTCGAATGGGAACATAACAGATAACTCAATTAATTGAAGCCTACCAAAATATCCTTCGAGTCCAAATCAGGTATCCAATGTGAAAATTAGAGCGAAAACAGATATCTGAATAGGACCTGAAATTAAGGGAATCAAGTTAAACTGAATCAAGAAATCCAATTGAAACAGAATAAGGAAACAAAATCAAATCAGATCTTTGAGAATCTCAGAGAAAAAGTAACGCAAACATAGATCCAAAGCCCACAAAATCCATTCAAAAAGAATATAAAAGGGAACCATATCACCTCAGAGAAAAACCCTAACTGCGGAGAACACCAAAAAGAGGCGAAGAGGACGAATCGCGAAACCCTAAACGATCGTGAATCTGAACGAAGGGGAGTTGAAAAGCGAAGATCGCCACCGTTGTTCGTGGAAACAAGGGCAATCAACGCGTAGCCTCAGTTTCCATCATAGGCTTTCCGACGCGGGACCTTTCACCGAACCATTATCGAAAACGTAAGCATCATATTTTTCTCACGATTGTCGTTTTCTTTTCAGGTTTGGAATGAGAGAAATCGGAAGGGACAAGATCATGATGAGATTGCGAGAGAATGAAGACGAATGCGGCGCCGTGGAGGCCAAAGGGGGATTAGGGTTACCCTAATCTAATCCCTCCCCCCTTTTTCCTTTGTGTTCGAAGACAGGGTTGGGTCCGGGAGTGATGACCGGCCCAACCCATTTGTTTTAAGTTTTTTTTTATATATTTTTTAACAATAAACTCTTTTTAAAAAAAGCTAATTTCTGTTTTTAAAATAAATAACATTTAAATTTTTAATAAATAAATTAATCTCTGTTTGTTTTAAAATAATAAAAACCTTTTTTATAATAATAAATAAAAACCTTTTTTTTTAAATAAATAACTTAAAATCTTTTTTTAAAAAAATAAAAATTAAAAACTTTTTCTTAATACAAGTTGAAACCCTTTTTTAAGATTAAAATTAAAGTATTTTTTTTAAAACACTAACATTATTCTTTCTTTTATAAATTAAATTAAAATCTTTTTTCAAAACAATAAAAACTCTAAATTTACATCCTTTTCTGGACTGTCTCATTATCCACTGTATTTATGCCTAACCCTACTAACATCCTCTTGTTTTGTGTTGTTCAACTGATTGTTTTAAATTCGTTTATCATTGGTTAAATTTTTCATTATCATATTGTATCTGCTACTCTCATGTAACCTCGCGAATCCTAACAATCGCGCTTTAATTTCTGCCTTTAAATTTCTGCTCGCATGGTTAAATTAGGACATTATCTCTCTGTTTGCATGATTCAATTATCTCACGTGTTTACCACACTTCTGTCACACTACACACATTCGAAGGTTAGGTCTAACTGTTTGACCGCCGTGTCAATGGTCCATAAACCCTCAAACCCTCAAAATTACAAACCCTAATTTTCACAAATGCCTCGCCGCAGGAAAAATTACCATTTTACCCCTAGCATTAGGTCAAAGAGCCGCCGCGCTCATTTTAGGGTTTCCTGCCGTGGAACCCCTAACCTAATTTAACCCTAATTACAACTTAACAATTCAACATAGAGATTTGGAGTTTCTACACTCCACGTAAGCGTGTCCTTAAGACATGTTTATTCCCCGTGAGACCTTGACCACAGTCAAGAAGTCTCTAACCTCCCTTTTGAGGGGAACTACGATTACTCTGATTCCACTCCCGTAAGGATACGTAGGCACAAGATGCGATGTCTTGCCGAGTAAACTTAGAATTAACCCCCTTTATTATTTATTATTGCTTATTTATATTTTATTTACCTTTGCCATTTAATTATTTTGCTTATTATTTTGTAATTGTTTCTTGAATGTAAAGTTGTTTAATTATTTAATTATTATTATGGTTAGTAATTAGGGAGTGTAACAACATGTATGTAATATTAAAATAAATTTAGATCACTTTTAAATAAAGATAATTAAAATAAACACGTCACACACGTAAGTCGATTTTAATCGCCGTCTCACTTCCTAAGGATATCCCTCAAGTTGCCTACGAATAATGGTTAAGTGGGGTGTATAAAGCAAGTCCCTCAAATAAAAAAATCATCAAAGTCCCTTATGGTTGCCTTTACGAATCGAGTCCCTTTCGAAAAATGATGATGGTCCCTTATATGTGCTTATTACATCCCACAATGGCCTTCAAAGTCAAATTGTCCCTCACATGTCCCTTAACATCCAAAGTAAGGACTACCTACTCCATTATAGTAGGGATGGTATTACTAAAGGAAAGAATAAAGAATAAGAAAGACCTTTAAACATTAGGGTAGGTTACTCCTAGGTGCTTGCTCACTTCAAAACTGTTTCACACTTAAACAAATTTTCAACAAGTTTTCAAACAAGTTCTTAACACATCCTTACATGGATTATTTATTAACTATTCTGAAAATTTTCTATTCACACACTACACTTTCAAAACAATTCAAAAGTGAGCTTAAGTACCTAAGAGCCCATGGATAACCATGGATGAAAAGGATGCTAATACCTTCCCTTTTCATAACCTACCCCCCGGACCCAAAATATTCTCTAAGGTCTTTCCTGTTCTTTTATAACCTTTCCTTATGGATAAAATAAAAGTCGGTGGCGACTCTTGCTAT
This sequence comes from Lathyrus sativus, assembly GCA_963859935.3. Classification (NCBI taxonomy): domain Eukaryota; kingdom Viridiplantae; phylum Streptophyta; class Magnoliopsida; order Fabales; family Fabaceae; genus Lathyrus; species Lathyrus sativus. Next base: position 711,414,975 of record OZ012737.1, read on the forward strand.
CCGCAACATTGTTTAAAGTCAGTTCACCGGGTTACACCTACTTTCTAAAATGTGCCTCTTATATCTAAATTCAAATTACATCGCGAAATGTCTCAAATGCCCTTCAAAATAGGTTTGACAGCAAAAAAATCAGAAAACAGAGAAATTTCACTTTCAGTGGCCCTGACACGGGCCGTGTTGTGCAACACGGGTGGCCGTGTCAGGCTGCTGACTTCTTCAGGGTGTGTTCCTCTCCAAGGGCAGCAACACGGTGTCGCTTGCGCGAAAATAAGGTGCCGGCAAAACAGAAGAGTCGCCACCTTTCGTTATTTATCCCTCAGAGCGGGAAAGGAAACGATCGGAAAAACCTGACGAATAAGGGTAAGACAAGGTCATCGCAACCATTGTCTGGGTTCGGGAGTCGGTTACGCAAGGGGAAGGTATTAGCACCCCTCACGTCCGTCGTACTCGACGGGATCCTCGCTTGTTTGTTTACTTGGACGGGTTGGTTATATTCTATCTACCTATCAAGGCTGGCTGAAAAAGAAAAGAAAAATGACTCGGCAAAGCGTCGCACTTTATGCCTACGTATTCCCGTCTGGAACGAGAAATCAGAGTCAACGTAGTTCGGCTAACTACGGGTTACGGGGGAAGGTTGCTCGCTAGGAAGTCGCATCCTATGCCTACGTACTTTCATCTGGTATGAAAGATCAGAGCAAACGTAGTTCGGGAAACTACGGGTCATCTCCTAAAAGAAGTGTTTTTTATGGTGTTTGCGATCTCAACCGCACTAGAGACTATGACCTGAGAGTGAATGCGTCGCATGTCACCCAAAGGGCACCATACTAAACATCCATCCTCAGATGGCTTAAGGCTCGTAACGTACGAAAGAAATCATTCATGATTACTGTATCTTAAACTGCTTCGAGATGAGAAGAGAACAGGCCCAACTAGGAGGGAGACTATCAAGTCCTACTGTTGTCATGCCATGGATTCATCCTATGGTTGAGGTTTGAACAGGGAACTCCTAGATGTTTTCATGCATAGGTTTCAACCTAAAAGTCTATCATCAAATCCTCATCAGAGGAAATGAGAGTCCTAAGGGATCATGTCAATGATACACCAAAACAGACAAAAGCATCAGCTTTAACAGTAAAATGCATGCAATGCAAGTGAGGGAGGAAATGTGTGTGGGGCTTCAGCCTCCACAAGCTCGTCTCGACCTCAAGCCAGTCATGAAATAACAGTAATCATACTGAAAATAAACAACATGCTATCAAGCAATGAACAACAAAAGAAATGAAGTGCCATCAGGCAAACAAAACACATGCTTGAGAAAGAATCATCTACTCTCTAATCCTAACCCTAACACAGGATCTGAATCAAAATGAAAGCAAAGCCCTAAAGCAAAACCTAACCAAAATAAATCAATCCCAGTCTTCAAGCTTCAGAGCAAGCTTACCAAAGAAAGGGAGCTAAGTAAGCAGACTCATAGTGTCTTCCTCAGGAAAGCACTAGGAGGTGTATACTCAGGAGTCATACCCTATGTGGCTCAACCACTGTGATCAGTTTACATTCCTCCTCAGGAGAAATTAAACTCACAAGCAGGCTCCAACATCACTGGATATTTAGGAAATCCTATCTGAACTAGTGGAACTAAGTGAATAGACTCATAGGACCTTCCTCAGGAAAGTACTAGGAGGCTTCCACTTAGGAGTTGTATCCTATGTGGCTCAACAACTGTGATCAGTTTACATTCCTCCTCAGGAGAAATTAAACTCACAAGTTGGCTCCAACATCATTGGATACTTGAGAAATCCTAGACAAACTAATGGAACTAAGTGAATAGACCCATAGGACCTTCCTCAGGAAAGTACTAGGAGGCTTCCACTTAGGAGTTGTATCCCATGTGGCTCAACAACTGTGATCAGTTTACATTCCTCCTCAGGAGAAATTAAACTCACAAGTTGGCTCCAACATCATTGGATACTTAAGAAAGAAGTGAGAAGAAAGAATGAAAGTCATTCATAGTGCCTTCCTCAGGAAAGTACCATGAACTTCCTCCAAACTTCAGGATCTCAAACCTCACAGACAGGGAATAAGCCAAGCTCTGGGTCTCTGGGTCTTGATCTACAATCTTCTCTTCATGATGCTCTTCAACAAGGTCTTCAAGACAACACAAGCCCCACAACAAATTCCCCAAAATAAGCCCCAGAGATGAACAGATAACCACAGGACAGACAAAATCAATAGGCAACTTCAGAAAATACCTAAAAATACTAAACCAAGGGGGAAAAATCTATCCATTATTCACAAGAGTCTACAATATCTACCCATAATATCCACATATGCCCCTACCCAAAAATCAAGACAAAACTATCTAAAGAAAATGAATTTCCCCACCTATGCACAACCTAAACCCTAATTAGGATACCCTAATGCTACCCTAATTAAACTAATCAAAATTTAATCTAAAAAACAAGAATTAAATCCTATGGGGAATTATTATTCATCATCTAATTACACAAAAAAAAGAATGAGTTAAAAAATCAATCAACAAATGCATGAACAAAATTAAACAAAATGATGTACCAAATGTAACACCTAAACTAGCCATTTATTTGGAAAATGTGGGAAAAATGTCTAATAAAAAATAAAATGCCATTTTTATTTTTTATAATTTTCTAGACATCCTAAAGAAAATAATGCAACAAGAATCATTCAAAAATATTGAATTTTCATTTTATTATGAATTTTCTAAAATGCATGACATATTAAAAGCATTAAAAAAGAAAATAAAACAATTAAAGGGGAGGGGGTGGAAATAGTAATACGCGCTAGTTATCATACAAGATGGGCTGAATGGGGTGGGGTGCGAATAGCGTTCTGAGATAGGCCCAGGCGCTACTACTAATCAAAACGCCGCGTTCCATTTTAAATTTTTCCCTCCGCTTTCTGGACGAATCTGGGCCGTTGGATTGAGGGACAAAGTCAAAAAATTCAAAGCGAATCAAGGGTGGAGATTATGTCTTCCACCTCCAGCCAGCTAGGGTTTCACGAGACCCCCTCCATGCACAAGCTTTCCCCTCACTCGTTCTCTCTAACCAGTCCATGAAATCCTAAAATTCCAACACCAAAATTGTTCTACTAATCAAGAGGAACAAGACTGCACGCGTACTTTTTCCCAATTCTCTTTAGATAATCCTAACAGAAGCCTGCAAGGTCGCGGTTCAACCATATTCACCTGATGTCAACTTTCATTAACCTTGAATCTAATGGCATACAGTTACTCTACACGTCTCCCTAACTATTCTAAACCAAAGCTTGATAACCAAAACTAACAAACCAGTCGTTTCTTGGAGATTAAAGTTTCATGGACCTGTTGTGGAACTTCATGGAATTGGCTCTAACTCTCAGAATTTCATCACCTAGTCTAGCCTAGCCATTCTAAACCTAACATGCGATCTATCTATGCATAATTAAGGTGAAAGAGAGAAGAGAAAGAACCTGTCAAGTGATGATGGTAGGTGATGCTAGGGCACGATTCCAAGCTTGATTCTTCTCCACAATGATCCTCCAATGAAGATAAACTTTCTGTTTGCACAGTTCTTGGATGAGGAAGCTTGCAACAATGACTTTAATCTTGAAATGCAATAATGGAGCACCTTGAAACCCTAGCTCGAATCTGTCTCTTCTCTGCTCAATTCACCAAGTTTCACCAACCTCTTGATTTACTCTCATGCACTCTTCTTATAATAATCATTAGACACTTCTAGATTCATCTAGAATATGATGGAAAGTTCTTGAAAATCTCATGTGGGGACAAGTTGAAAATCTCACATCTCATGCCTTATGCTTTGCAATCTGGTCTTAAAATATCTTCACATGAGATATTGAGAAGGAGTGCACAATTACAAGCCTTGGTTTTGCCTTGTGTTAAGATTTCTCAAGTTGCCTTCTTTTTCAAGTAACAAGTTTTCAAAGCAACCCCCATTTTAAAGCCTTAAATCAAAATTCTATTTGAACCAATGTTCTCAAAATGATGTTTCCAATCAAAATGATATATTGGATGACCTATTTTGGATTTGTGGATCTTCCAAACCAATTTCCAATTTCAACTTTTCAAGCTTATAAGCCATTTTTAGTTCATTTTTGACCAATCATGCAAATCCATGCTATGAGCTTCTCCAACAATTCATGACCTTCTTTCTAGACTTAAAATCACATTTTGAACAACTTTCATGTTTTGAGTTTTTCCATTTGAAGCTTGGAAATAGGAGTTTTAGGCATTGGTTAAAAATGACCTATAACTGACAAATGACCAAAATACCCCTGTCTTGTTCAAACCATAAGTTGAGTTCTACAAATCCTATCAAGGACTTCTACCACTCAAATTAAAGCTAAGAAGATTCCCTTCAACATTCATGTTTACCAAGAAATCATAGGAATCATCCTACTAGGGCAAAAGTTGTCTGCAAGTTGGGTGACTTTCAAGGACCTAGATTCACACACCTCTGCTGACCTGTAATTTGTCAAAACCATAACTTGAGCTCTGTAACTCCTATCAAGGACTTCCACCACTCAAATTAAAGCTAAGAACAAGCTCTACAACATTCATGTTGTGGGGAAGATGAGATATCAATCACATCTAGAGCTAAAACTGCCTGGAAGATAGGGATCAAATTAGGGTTTTTCCACTGACAATCCTCAGAAACCCTAACTCAAAACTTCTCAAACTCTCCAATCATGGTGAGTTGGCTTAGGAATCATCTTTATAACATCCCCATGCATCATTCCATGATCTCATGGCCCTTGGATTAGGTCTCAACCTTCTCCAAATTTTCAGTTACCCTAGGGTTGACCCAGTCAAAACCCTAACTCTACCATTCATGGTTGAATCTCCTGAATTCTTGCATAATGACCTCTCTGGGCTTCATGATGGCTATCAAGACATCTCATAGGCTTTCTCAAAACATCAAGTTCATTCTCAAAGTCTCAGAATCATCTGAGGAGCACCCACAACTCTCAAGCTATGAAGCACACAACCCTGGTTCCAACCAATTCCTCTGAAGATCTCTTGAACTGTCTGATGAAGGTATCAACTTTCAACCACTAGATGGATAAGTAATTGTTGGTCAAATTTTGGGGTGCAACAGCTGCCCCTTGTTGCGGTGGGAATCGTGATACCAAGCTATTGATTAACTTGAATCTTAACTCTTAAATTCACAACCGGACTTTAATTTATCCAAAAAGGAAAGGTTTAAAGAAAGAAAAAAACCTATTAAAAATGCAAAGCAAAAAGCAAGGCTTAAAGCTAAGCAAAGAGAGATCTAAAGGTTCGGGGGTTGGTTATGCCAAGGGTAGGTATTTCACATCCTAAACATCTGTAGTACTCTATAGGAACCTCTTGTTAATATTTGTGTTTGCTAAAGTTTGCTTGCTAAAGTAAATGTGCTAAGGGTAAAGATACAGGTTGAAACGAAGGAAAAAAAGAGAAGGTCGAAACGAAGAAAAAGGAAAAGGTTGCTCGCCAAGGATCGGGACCTTGTGCCTACGTATTCTCAAAAGAAACTTTGAGAAATCAGAGCGTTCGTAGTTCACCTATCTAGGGGGGAGGAACTCTTGACTGTGGTCAAGGTTCCAAGGGGATGTAAGCATTCATAGGGAAGTACTTACATGGAGTGCGGCGACTCCTGAATCTAAGTTGAGATTGTTATGGTAGAGAATGTCCACGGCGGGACGCTAAACATGAGTACGGCGACTCAGATCCTAAGGTTAGGATAAAGGGAAAGGATGTCCACGGCGGGACGTTAAAAGTGAGCACGACGACTCAAATCCTAAGGCTAGGATAAAGGGTAACGGGAAGTTAGTGGTTAGTGAGCTCGCCAAGAAATCGCATCTTGTGCCTACGTATCCTCAAGAGGGACTTGAGAAATCAGAGCGTCCGTAGTTCGTGAAACTACGAGTTGCTAGGTTCTAAGAACCAAGAACAACTAAGACATGTAAAGAACAGACGAGAGACATGCACAATGACGGTAAATCAACATACAGACCCTTCCCTTGGTTTAAGTCAACAAGGATCAAAGAGAGCAACAGATACACGGAAAAGTATCGTGATCAACAAATGAATCATGGAAAGTTAATATCAAGAATGAAAGCAAACAAATCATCACATGGAATCAGATGACAAGAGAATTATCAATTAATTTAAATATAAATATTTAATAAGATTAACTAATAATGTAATTAATCAATTTAAATAAGAATATTTATATTAATTAATAATTACAACATACACATATTTTTTAATATACTTTTCTAATAAAATCAATAAAATTAATAAATAACAAACTAGTTGAAAATAAATTAAAATAAATAATAAAAGAATATATTTTGACAAAAATAAGTCTATATATAAATTGAAAACATAAAGTATCTATAGAAACATAAATAAAATAAAATAAAAAAATAATAAATAAAATTCTTAAGAAAACAAAAAGTGTATAATTTAGAAAGGTTTAAATGTGTGTATATATAAAAAAAACTAACAGCATATTAATATGCATATAGAACTAATGACAGAACTAATGACAGAAGGTGCTATATCTATAAAACTCTACCAGAACTAGAACTAGCACTAAGTATATGTATAAGAATCTAAAACAAGAAGTATATATATTCATGGCACTTTCAGACTAATAATATTTATATATAAAATTCAAAACAAACTAAGATAAATATATATATGAAAATTAAAATCAACGGTATACCACTATAAAATTATTTGCAATATCTTATAAACATCTACCCATTAGCACATGTTAGTTAATTAATTAACTAAAATAATAAAAAAAACAAAACATAAATAAGTAAAAGAAAAAAACAAATGAGTGCGGTTCCTATTTTATCTCTCTCTTAAATCTCATGTTTCCATGCAGCAGTAAACAAATCAACTTAATATGCAAGAAATTAAATTGTTCACAAACAGTTAATTACCCAACCATGTTACATTGATACAAAGGATGACAAACTGCAAATAACAAGAAACAAATGACACTAGTTTTTTAAGGAAATCGAACTGTGTTGTTACCTCAAGGCGATACCATCGTCGTTGTGAGTTGAAATGAAGATTATGGCAAGTTGAAAAAAGGTTCGTGTGAAAATGTGTTAGATGAAGCTAGGAATGTGTAGAGTGAAAAGAAGAAAATGCAGCAAGTTATTTTTTGAGAAGAAAAACAAAGTGATGATATTAAAGTCCAGATTTTCTTTTATGGAAGAAGCAAATGTATTAATTATGAAAGGAGGGAAAGGTGAGGTATATGTGTGGTCTTGATGTAGCAGCAAGGGAGTATGTACGGTACGCATGGTGAGTGTGCTGTCTTGAAAAAAGATGAAAGAGTTCAAGTGTGTATGCTAATGATGTGTGTTGTCTAAAAGAGAATGATGATGGTAGTACATGGAGTAGTCCTTCTAGCCCTTTTCTTTTTCAGATTTTGTGGGATTTTGGAGGCTAGAGGTAGTAGCTTGTGGGAGTAATATATGGTAAAGAGTACAAAGGTGGGTAGCATGCTATTATGTACCATCTACTATAAAATTGAACAAAATCTACTTTATGTACTATAAGATCAAAACTTTTTCAAAAGTTCCACAAAATAAGGAAAAGATAAATATAAAATGAATAAAATATTTACAATAAAATCTAAAATAAAGATTTGATGGATTAAAAGAATATATTAATTAAAAGTAGAAATAAATACAGTAAAAAACGAATAATTGGGTCGGTATCGAAGTACTCGAAAAAATAAAATGAATACACCAAAGTGATCAGCAAAAAATATACGATTCGGAAAAATACGGCGTTTTGTCAAATTTTGAAATAAATTTTACCCGCTAAAACAGCTTAAACTGTCCAAAAAGTTTATTTCAGCTGATAAATTGTGTATTATGAAAAATGTAAGAAATGATAAACTATACAGATGATGCAAAAAGATGCGGGATCTTAGAGTCAAAAATTAGGGTGCAACACCCCTATTCAAACGGCTTGAACCTGACTGGGCGAGAAGCGGACGGCTCTCAACCAATCAGGGTGCGAGACGATTGAATATCGGTAAACCCGAAAATTTGCCAACTGCGCGAGCACACGGTACTCTGCGGGGAACAAATCTTTGAATACTGCAACACTAGCCGCACGACAACTAGCTGGAAAAATATCGATCTGACGTCATCGTCAGTTATCCACATTAAATTCTTCTGATATTGCCTTCAGACAACCACATCACCCAACATCGCCGCTGGAAGACTAAACCACCTGACATTATCGTCAAACAAGATTCTGAGGAACGCCCAACATCGCCGCTGGAACACCAAACCATCTGACATCACCGTCAAGAACAACCATAACTCGGGGAAACAAGCGCCCAACATCGCCGCCGGAGACCTAAACCTGAATCACCAAAATATCCAACATCGCCGCTGGAGAACTAAAGGATCTGCGTCACCTAACATCGCCGTCGGAAGACTGGATCACCTTGACACGCCCAACATCGCCGCTGGAAAACTGAATCTGACATCGTCGTCGGAAACAAACATCCTCTTAGAGACACTCGACATCGCCGTCGTACAAACATCATCTTTACTGGGGATTTAAAGAGTCTGACCTCGCCGTCAAACAAACATAATTTGACCTCGCCGTCGAATCCAAACGTTCAACCTCGCCGTCGAACAATCATCCAACCTTGCCGCTGGACAAATGATGATCTGACCTCGCCGTCAAATCCAAACGTTCAACCTCGCCGTCGAACAAACATCCAACCTCGCCGCCGGACAACTGATGATCTAACCTCGCCGTCAAATCCAAACGTTCAACCTCGCCGTCGAACAAACATCCAACCTCGCCGCCGGACAAATGATGATCTGACCTCGCCGTCAAATCCAAACGTTCAACCTCGCCGTCGAACAAACATCCAACCTCGCCGCCGGACAACTGATGATCTAACCTCGCCGTCAAATCCAAACGTTCAACCTCGCCGTCGAACAAACATCCAACCTCGCCGCCGGACAACTGATGATCTAACCTCGCCGTCAAATCCAAACGTTCAACCTCGCCGTCGAATCAAACATCCAACCTCGCCGCCGGACAACTGATGATCTAACCTCGCCGTCAAATCCAAACGTTCAACCTCGCCGTCGAATCAAACATCCAACCTTGCCGCCGGACAACTGATGATCTAACCTCGCCGTCAAATCCAAACGTTCAACCTCGCCGTCGAATCAAACATCCAACCTCGCCGCCGGACAACTGATGATCTAACCTCGCCGTCAAATCCAAACGTTCAACCTCGCCGTCGAACAAACATCCAACCTCGCCGCTGGACAAACATCCAACCTCGCCGCTGGACAAATGATGATCTGACCTCGCCGCCAAATCCAAACGTTCAACCTCGCCGCCGAACAATCATCCAACCTCGCCGCCGGACAACTGATGATCTAACCTCGCCGTCAAATCCAAACGTTCAACCTCGCCATCGAACAAACATCCAACCTCGCCGCCGGACAAATGATGATCTGACCTCGCCGTCAAATCCAAACGTTCAACCTCGCCGTCGAACAAACATCCAACCTCGTCGCCGGACAACTGATGATCTAACCTCGCCGTCAAATCCAAACGTTCAACCTCGCCGTCGAACAAACATCCAACCTCGCCGCCGGACAAATGATGATCTGACCTCGCCGCCAAATCCAAACGTTCAACCTCGCCGCCGAACAATCATCCAACCTCGCCGCCGGACAAATGATGATCTGACCTCGCCACCAAATCCAAACGTTCAACCTCGCCGCCGAACAATCATCCAACCTCGCCGCCGGACAAATGATGATCTGACCTCGCCGCCAAATCCAAACGTTCAACCTCGCCGCCGAACAATCATCCAACCTCGCCGCCAGACAAATGATGATCTGACCTCGCCGCCAAATCCAAACGTTCAACCTCGCCGCCGAACAATCATCCAACCTCGCCGCCGGACAAATGATGATCTGACCTCGCCGCCAAATCCAAACGTTCAACCTCGCCGCCGAACAATCATCCAACCTCGCCGCCGGACAAAATACAACCCTGAACATCTCTGACCTGGGGTTCACCCCTGGTAAATGGAACAAAAGGTACATTTGCGTATTTGAAACTACCCCGCCGGGAATGAGAGACTTAACCGAGCACACTCTGATCTGGGGTTCACCCTTAGAACCATAACGAACATCGGAATACTACTGCACACTGCCCGCCGTAGAACTTCAACATTAAAGACATATGAAACCCTGGCCCCTGGCCATTTCTAGCTTCAGCTAGAAAAAATCTTCAAGTATTTCTGAAGATGGATGAAACCCTGCCCGTCGGCTATCCCAGCTTCAGCTAGAAACAACATCCTTGGCCTTCAAGGATGTAAACTTTGCCCGTCGGCAACTCTGCAGGAGGTATCTTCGACTTCAGTCTGAAGAAATGGTCCTTAGCCTTCAAGGATACATGGATCTGCCTTCAGGCAACTCCACCTCTGCTATAGAGCGTCCGTGACTTCAGTCAGGGATATATTTCAGCCTTTAGTCCGAAAAATGAATCCTAGGTCATTCGTGACCTTGGGGATAACCTTGCCCTTAGGCACCTTCGCTTCAGCTTAGGAAATCTGTGACTTCAGTCAGAGAAATGGTATCCTGAGCCATTCATGACTCTACGGGGATTCCAACATTTTGCCTTCAGGCAAAACTCCGCTTCAGCTGGAGAAACATCTTCGACCTCAGTCAGAAGAAATACTATCCACTTGAACTCAATCAATCATCACCCCAGGGCAACTGACTTGGTCTTCAGACCAACACGGATCATCTTGGTATACCTTCAAACTTTGGAACCTTGTCTTCAGCCACACGTTGATTCATCAACAAGGACATCTGAATTCACAGGAATCTTCTGATATCGCCCTCAGGCGTTTACGAAGTCAATCTTCAGATTAGACATCACTGTTGGAGCAGACATATCACGCTGCTAAGGACTTCAAGAACCATCTTGAACAAACAGCTCCTTCGGGCACCTTCAAGAATCATCCTGAACTGATAACCATTCTGGATACTTCATTCTGCTGGGTGTCCCAGGAATCTTCCTGGGCAACTCTTGCTGGGGACGCTATTGGGGAGCTCAAGACTCATCTTGGGCAAACAACTCGGGAGACCGCGCTGAGGAATTCAAGAATCATCTCGAACTGAAGACTTCGCTGGGGATCTCAAAAATCATCTTGAGCGAGCGACTGTGGGGATTACACCGGGGTCTTAAGGATCATCTTAAGAAAGCGACCTTGTTGGAGAGAAGATCAGGAATCATTCTGAGCAACCGGTCTCTTGGTGGAACACCTGTAAAACAAGGATGATAATGACCTAGATCATGTTTATGATGCATATGCTTCTGCGCCATGCCCCACACGGTGGGAACGCTATGCGATGTAATCCTGTACAACGCTATGCAACGTTAAATGCTATACAGTGTTAAATGCTATGCAGTGTTAAATGCTATGCAGTGTTAAATGCTATGCAGTCATGCACAATGGTGCGATCCCGTCAGCAAAATAAATGCCGAGGGGGAAATTCTCCTGTCGAGGAGAAGGCACTACTCAGATAGAGGAATCATCCTGCTGAGGAGAACGTGGACACGCCAATATCAATCGGCCTCTGTCTGGGGAACTGATCTTCCGGTTGACTGCTGCAGTGCAAACAACTTCAGCTGACTGCTGCAGGGGAACGAAGCTCTGTGAGAACCTGGACTTGCTGATATCAATCGCGAGAATGGACTGTGCGGCCGCTTCGGCTACTCTTCTGGGGAGGATAACTCTGTGGGGAAACAACTTCAGCTGCTCCACACTCCACTGGGGAAAAACCAATCATGATTTGATCAACTTCCAAGGACTCGGCTCTCTTGGGCATCTGCAAACTCGGCTGGGGAAGGAGAAATCATTCTGCTTCGCTGGAGAGAGTGCGACTCTGGGGAAACACAGCATTAGCTGCCCCACGCTCTGCTGGGGAAAATCGATCATGATCTGATCAACTTCCAAGGATTCTGCTTTTCTGCGGACTCAGCCGGGGAGAGAAATCATTCCACTTCATTGGAGAGTACAACTCTGATGAGGAAACTCAATTTCGCCGGGGAAGAAAGAATCATCTGACTTCGGGGGAGAGAGTACAATTCTGCAGGGGAACACGCCATCAGCTGCTCCAACACTCTACTGGGGAAGAGGGAATCATCCAACTTCAGGAGAGAGCATGACTCTGGTGAGGAATCTCAATTCCACTGGAGACTTCAGTCTGGCACCATCAGTTACTGCATCCTTCGGCATACGAACAGCCTCCTGCGAAACCTGCACTTGTGACCCTGTGCTGGGGAAAGATGCCTGCTTCGGAGACTTTACTGAGAAAACACGAGCCTCGGTACCCGAACACTTCTATGAAATCTGCACTTGTGACCCGGTGCTGGGGAAGATACGAGCTGCTGCGTGCGACTCAGCTGATGAGGTGACGTTCCTTCAGGATGCGTCTGCTTGGGGAAAAGAATCGTCTCTGCATGAGGAGACATATCAATGCTCACTATCTGCGTTCAGATTCTACGGAGGAGAGACTACTGAACTCTGCTGGAGAAGGAGGACTCGCCCCGCTTCGGGGATGCGCACGACACATTTTCTGGAAGGTGCTATACCTGCAACAACACAAACAAACAGACAAGCTACCCTCCTCAAAGGGGCCTATCCAGGTTATTATCTCGTGACAATATTCAGTTAGTTAATTGTTTCAACAATCAATGGGCCTAGGCCCGTAAGTTTATGTATGCGCATTTTATCAAAAAACATCGGCGTTTTCATTCGCAAACAAAACAGATAAATGCTAAACAGGCAAGCGGAATTGCTGAATAATGTGCATTTTATTGATGATGAACCCCTAAATGGGCAAAAATGTTTTACAACAGAGGCAAGCTCCTGGAATGAGGCAGCCGCGCAAAAAGAAAACATAAATATACATCAGTATATACAAATGTCGGCAATCGAGGCGTAGACGAACACCATGAGTTGATCCCTCTAAGACCCACTCGACTTTGATACTTCTCCGACACTTCAGCTTTGGAAGAGATTGATTCAGGTAAACGGCCCTCAGGTCTTCCAAACCACTAAACAATGAAAGTCCACACGTGGAACGCAGTCATTTGCTTATTCAAATCCCTAACTTTTGCGTGAACCGCCCTTTACGGGTTTTCAGTTCACCAGGATACCCTTTTTTGCCGAAGCCGCCCAGTGTAGGTTTTCGACTTCGCGGGCGTACATTTTTCAATATATCCCTAATTTTTGCCCGAACCTTTTATTCTGTTTTTGGTTCGCCGGGATGCCCCTTTTTTGCCTGGACTCTCTCTTTTTTGTCCAGCGGGTCTCTTTCAAGCAAAGTATTTTTTAACTGCGTCCGCGTTCACCGGGGATGCAAAATCTTCACCATCCATCGTGGATAACAGCAAAGCTCCTCCTGAGAAGACCTTGCTGACGACATACGGCCCTTCGTAATTCGGAGTCCATTTGCCCCGGTGATCGGAGTGTGGCGGAAGGATCTTCTTCAGGACGAGATCACCCGTCTGAAAGCTTCTAGGACGCACCTTCTTGTCATAAGCTTTCTTCATTCGGCTTTGGTACAGACGACCAAACGTAATCGATGCTAACCTCTTCTCGTCCATCAGGCTGAGTTGGTTCAAGCGATTCGTAATCCATTCTGCCTCGTCGAGCTTTACATCAACCAAAACTCGCAAAGAGGGAATCTCCACTTCTAACGGTAGGACAGCTTCCATACCGTACACCAAGGAGAAAGGAGTTGCCCCGGTCGACGTACGCACCGTCGTACGATAACCATGCAAGGCAAACGGCAGCATCTCGTGCCAATCTTTGTACGTCACAACCATCTTCTGAACAATCTTCTTGATGTTCTTGTTGGCCGCTTCAACAACGTCATTCATCTTCGGCCGGTAAGGAGATGAGTTGTGGTGTTCAATCTTGAAGCTCTGGCACAGCTCCTTCATCATCTTGTTATTCAAATTCGAACCATTGTCAGTAATGATCCGCTCGGGAATTCCATAGCGACAGATGATGTCCCTCTTTATGAATTTAGCTACCACCTGCTTGGTCACATTAGCGTACGAGGCTGCCTCCACCCATTTGGTGAAGTAGTCGATAGCTACCAGAATAAAACGATGACCATTGGATGCAGCGGGCTCGATCTTGCCTATCATGTCGATGCCCCACATGGAGAACGGCCAAGGGGAGGACATGACATTCAATGGGCACGGCGGCACATGAACTTTATCAGCATAAATCTGGCATTTGTGACATTTCTTCGCGAATCTGAAGCAATCCGACTCCATAGTCAACCAGTAATATCCTGCTCTCAGGATCTTTCTCGTCATGGCATGCCCGCCGGCGTGCGTACCAAATGTGCCCTCATGGACTTCTTCCATGAGCATACTTGCCTCTTTCTCATCTACACATCTGAGTAGCACGAGATCGTGGTTTCTCTTATACAGCACTCCATCAGGATTGAGATAAAAGTTTCCAGATAGCCTCCTTAGAGTCTTCTTATCCTGGGTTGACGCACCCGCAGGATACTCCTTGGTCATAAGGAAGGTCTGGATGTCGTGGAACCATGGCTTGCCGTCAGTGGCATCATCGATTGTGAACACAAACGCTGGTCTATCAAGACGCGAAAGTACAATTCTTGGAGCCTCATTCCAATAATTGACCTTATACATTGAAGCCAGCGTGGCTAAAGCATCATCCATTTGATTTTCAGCCCGGGGTACATGATGAAGTTCTACTCGGTCGAAGAACGGAAGCAGCCTCCTGGCGTAATTCATGTACGACACTAAATTCGCTTGACGAGTTTCCCACTCCCCTTTAATCTGATTGATTACGAGCGCTGAGTCACCATATATGTCTAGATTCTTGATTCTCAAATCAATTGCCTCTTCTAGACCCATAATACATGCTTCATACTCGGCTTCATTGTTGGTAATTGGAAACGTCAGTCTCGCAGTAAAAGGGATGTGGGATCCGTGAGGAGTCGTGATGATAGCCCCGATACCACTTCCATAGGAATTAACCGCTCCGTCGAATATCAACTTCCACTGAGACTTCCTATCTGGCCCCTCATCGGGCAATGGCTCATCGCAGTCTTTCGCTTTGAGAAACATAATGTCCTCGTCAGGGAATTCGAACTTCATCGGCTGATAGTCTTCGATTGGCTGTTCGGCAAGGTAATCAGACAATACGCTTCCCTTAATGGCTTTCTGAGAAACGTACTGAATATCATATTCCGTTAACACCATTTGCCATCTGGCAATCCTGCCTGAAAGAGCCTGCTTTTCGAAGACGTACTTGATCAGATCCATCTTTGAAATTAGCATAGTGGTGTGGTTGAGCATATACTGTCGTAGACGTTTGGCGGCCCAAGCTAATGCACAACACGTCTTCTCCAGCATCGAGTATCGAGATTCACACTCAGTGAACTTTTTACTCAAATAATAAATGGCATGCTCTTTTCTGCCCGTCTCGTCGTGCTGACCGAGAACACACCCCATACTATTCTCCAGAACCGTCAGGTACATGATTAATGGTCGTCCAGCCACTGGGGGTATCAAGATCGGAGGTTCTTGAAGATACTGCTTTATCTTATCGAATGCCTTCTGGCAATCCTCATTCCAAGTAATCGCCTGATTTTTCTTTAACAGCTTGAACATCGGTTCGCAAGTGGCCGTGAGCTGAGAGATAAACCTTGCAATGTAGTTTATTCGGCCCAAGAAACCACGAACTTCTTTCTCTGTTTTCGGCGCTGGCATTTCTTGGATAACTTTTATCTTCGCAGGATCAACTTCAATACCTCGTTCACTAACGATAAACCCCAATAACTTTCAGGACCGCACTCCGAAAGTGCACTTGTTAGGATTCAGCCTCAGCCTGAACTTCCTAAGCCTCTCAAACAGCTTCAACAGGTTGACCAGATGCTCTTCCTCCGTTTGGGACTTTGCAATCATGTCATCAACATAGACCTTGATCTCATGATGAATCATATCATGAAACAAAGTTACCATTGCTCGCTGGTAAGTGGCCCCTGCGTTCTTCAGACCGAAGGGCATTACCTTATAGCAGAATGTTCCCCAGGGGGTGATGAACGTCGTTTTCTCCATGTCCTCCGGTGCCATCTTAATCTGATTGTAACCGGAGAAGCCATCCATGAACGAAAACACGGAAAACTGGGCTGTATTGTCGACCAACACATCGATATGAGGCAACGGGAAATCATCCTTAGGGCTCGCCCTATTCAAATCCCGATAATCGACGCACATACGTACCTTACCGTCCTTCTTCGGTACAGGTACTATGTTGGCGACCCACGGAGGGTAAGTGGTAACGGCTAGAAATCCTGCGTCTAACTGCTTCTGGACTTCTTCCTTGATTTTTACAGCCATGTCTGGTCTCGTCCTCCTAAGCTTCTGCTTGACTGGAGGGCAATCTTCTCGCAACGGCAAGCGATGAACCACGATATCAGTGTCGAGTCCGGGCATATCTTCATATGACCAAGCAAAGACGTCACTATACTCTCGAAGCATCTCGACCAGTCTATGCTTGACATCCTTCTGCAGCGCAGCCCCTACTCTGACATTTCTGACGAGCTCCTCAGAACCCAGATTTATGATCTCAATATCCTCCTCGTGAGGCAGAATAACCTTCTCCTCTTGTCTCAACAAGCGGGCCAACTCTTCCGGAAGGTCTTCGTCTTCATCAATCTCATCCTCGGCTTGATAGATCGGGAAATCAAAGTCGTAGTGAGCCGTAGAGGGTCCAGAGTCGATGTCGTCTGTTACGTGGATCCTGCAATAACAAGGGTTAAGTTTAAAGCAAGAATATGCAGGTTAGCACGAACCCCGTTGCCATTTTACTGTTTTTCGAAATAAACATAAAACAGGAATAACAGAGAACACAATATTTGATTACGAAGAAAACGCCTTTTATTTATTAACAAAATGCACACACATAATCCAACAAGGCCCTGACAGTAAAACCACTATGCCCCGGGCAGGACATAGGGTTGTACAAAGATTGTAAAAAGCAAATCATTACTCTTCACTTGTCAGCTTGATAATCTCCTTGATGGTCCAGTTGTGGAGGTGCTCGCCTGGTTTGCTCGGTTGAATCCAGGCGTCAAGATTGCAATCACTGTCTCCACTGTCCTCCGACGCAGCGTTGATACTCTCGAAAATTACTCCCCCCTTGGTGAATAGGATCGGCCCTTTCCCACGAGACGAGCTGCCAGAAGAAGATGAAGCCTCAGCTCCAGGAGAATATCCCAATCCAAACTTATCCTGCTTGATTGGTATATCCAAGACATGCCCCCAGCCTGGGGTGGAACCGGCTTTGACAACGGCCCGAGCTTCCTTAAACAAGGAGAGGTTCAACTCTTGCTTCTCTGCGACGACGGGAGCTACCTCCTTCACCTTAACGGTTTCAAAAGCTTGGCAGAGAGTCTCGTGGATCTCGCCATCCATTTCGACGTATTTAAAGGACGACAGGTGGCTCACCATGATGTCCTCTTCACCACAGACGGTCACTATGCTGCCCCCGACAGCATATTTAAGCTTCTGATGCAGCGTGGACGTCACGGCACCAGCAGAATGGATCCATGGCCGACCTAAGAGGCAACTATAGGCGGGCATGATATCCATGATATAGAAAACCGTATTGAATGTCTCTGGACCAACTTGAATTGGCAGGGTCAATTCTCTGAAGACGTGGCGCTTGGTTCCGTCAAAGGCCTTCACGACCAGATCACTGGGCGTGCACAGCAGTCCACGGGTATCCAACTTCATCAGTGCCTTTTTCGGAAGCACATTAAGCGAGGAACCCGTATCTACCAGGACATGTGACATAATCGTGCCTCTGCACTCTATTGAGACGTGCAGGGCGCTGTTGTGATCTCTTCCCTTAGGAGTCAGCTCCAGATCTGTAAATCCCAGCCCATTACCAGCATTAACATGGGCTACTACCTCCTCGAGTTGATTTACTGATATCTCCTGCGGCACGTATGCAGCATTCAACACCTTTAGTAACGCGTTGCGGTGCGCTTCAGAACACAACAACAAGTTAAGAATCGAGATCTTTGACGGAGTCTGATGAAGATGATCTACAATTTTGTAGTCACTTTTCTTGATTAGTCGCATGAACTCTTCAGCATCTTTAACCAGCAAGTCTTTTTCTGCCCCTGCAGGGACCTCTTCGACAGCTTTACCTTTACCCTTATCCACAGCGTCAGCCCGGACCACTTTCTCCGCGGCAACCTCTGCTGGCGCAAACACTCTACCGCTTCTAGTGATACCACTGACTTCGGTAAGATTCTGCACAGTCGATCCGAATGGCTCAAGCTCTATCTTCTGACCATTACAATAAACTTCGGCGCCATAATGCCATGGAACAGCATTGTGATCACACTAAAATTCACCGTATTTCTGACTCCGATTTCCCATGCATTCTTAGCTTTTATTGTTGTTTTGCTTTGTTATTGCTTTGTTTTCTTATGTTTTCAGGTTTTTATAATAATCGGAGCTTGAATCGGGAAAAGGAGCGAAAAAGGAGTGAAAACGGACGAAAACCTAGAAATTCAGCATTTTGCACTTGCGGCACCCACCGTGGCGGGCGCCATGGGGTTAGCCATGACGTGGCCACGTCTCAAGACCACTCCTCAACCTCCAAGACCCACGATCCCCACTCCATCATCCCCTGTAGGGACCATGGCGGGCGCCATGACCTTGTAATTCATAACCTCCACTTTTTAGTGGAGGGGCGTCCCAGTCATTTCACGCTTTCAGTTTCTCCTATAAATAGGACCTTAGATTTTCGTTTTTCTTCATCCAGAATTAGAATCCTCTAGGCATATATCAGTTATAAAGCAGTTGCCATTCCACATCGGGGTGCCTCTGCAATCGAGTGATCGAGTCTGTAATCTGTCTGTGGTTCGAGTTTTGGAGCACTCTGGAGGAAGTTAATCCTGCCGCCATTTTAATTCCAGTTAGTATTTTATTTTTCCGCATTGCTTTACTTTTATTTATTTTCTCGCACTTTACTTTGTTTATTTCCCGCACTCGCACATTTACTTTGTTTATTTCCCGCACTCGCACATTTACTTTGTTTACTTCCCGCACTCGCTTTAAATTACTCATATGAAAAACTATAAAAAGAATATTTACTTTATCATGTCTAACTAATCCCATAAAGGTTAGAATGTAAGGATCGTAATTAAACCAGTAATCAGTATAATTGTTCGTGGAAACACCTAAGGGCTATTTTATCTTTCAATTCAAGTAATTGTTTTTAACTATTTCAAAAACAGCCAAAAGCGCTTTGTATAGTTCATTAGGAGTTTTTAGATTAAAAAGAAAAGAGATTTTAAAACGATTTTCGGACGCGTTATGAGATTTAGAGTCTGGTTCATAAGAACCTCTTTTTGCTAAGAAGTCCAGGTTAAAATACTTTTCAACTTTGTTAAGAAACTATATTTCTTAAAAATAGGTTTACTACTCTAACGCAGTACGCACCTTTTTATCCGTGACAATAGGAGGGGTTGATTAGAGAGTACAACTCGGTTCTGAATACGCGAAAGCGACAGTTCCTGTTAAATTAGTTCCTTTCAAAAGAGAAAACATTGCCCATAAGTAGTTCCATTAACAAGTACTGGATTATCATTGATTACGTGAATTACATTCGAGCCTGTCTTTTATTTATTATTTAAAATTATAATTTTATTTACCATTGCACCCTTACTAAAACCCTTAAAAATAGTTGCCTTAGATAAACACCATAACAACAGGTACGATAGATTGACACTTGGTCTCTGTGGATTCGATAATCTTTTATATTACTTTGACGTGATTCGTACACTTGCGAAAAACACGCATCAAGTTTTTGGCGCCGTTGCCGGGGACCAATATCGTCAAATTTCATTACCCTGTAGTTATACCGTTTAGACTAAGGTTGTTACCCACCGGTCAATGCGAAAGACTCGCAGTGCCGGAAGTTTAGTAGACCCTCTAGCTGAACCTGAACGTTACGCTCGCGCACGTTTATTTTTCCATAGGAATAGGAGAGCTATGGCCGAAGATCAAAACCGAAGACCTCTTAAGGACTTCGCCCAACCATCAAACGAGGAACCTAGTTCCAGTATAGTAAACCCCGCTATCCCAGCCAATAATTTTGAACTTAAGCCATCCCTGCTGCAATTAGTGCAACAGAGACAATTCGCAGGTCTCGCTACTGATAACCCGAACCAACATTTAAAAAACTTTCTTCAATTAGCAGACACCTTTAAAACCAATGGAGCTTCTCCTGAGGCAATACGCTTAAGATTATTTCCCTTTTCCCTCAGAGATAAAGCTCTATCATGGTTAGATTCCCTTCCACCCAATTCAATAACAACTTGGGATGACCTTAGAAAAGTTTTCCTTGCTAGATATTTTCCCCCAAGTAAGACCGCTCTTCTTCGAAACCTAATAACTAGATTTACCCAACACCAAGGAGAGTCGTTGTTCGAAGCCTGGGAGAGATATAAAGAACTATTAAGAGCATGCCCACACCATGGCCTAGAGAATTGGCTAATCATCCAAACCTTCTATAATGGACTTCTTTATAACACTAAAATGACCATCGACGCTGCCGCTGGTGGCGCACTGATGAACAAACCTTACCCTGAAGCTAGTGCCCTTATCGAGGATATGGCCCAAAACCATCAATCATGGGGAGTAGAACGAGCGACAGTGGAAAAGAAGGAAGCCCAAGGAGGAATACATGAGCTAAGCTCTATAGACATGATGCAGGCTAAAATGGACGCGTTGGCCCTTAGAGTCGAACATATGTGTACAACTCTGAATACTGTTGCCGCAGTTTCGCCGAATTGTGAGATATGTGGAACGCAAGGACACCAATCCGCCGAATGCAATCTGTTGAATGAAACCAACACTGAGCAAGTGAACTATACCCAAGGGAACCCATTTTCAAACACATATAACCCTGGATGGAGGAATCACCCAAACTTATCCTACAAAAATAATAACCCTACCCAAAATACCGCACCTCCGAGACAACAAGGTTACCAAGCCCCTAGAACAAATCAACCTATGCAACCTGTACCACCTAGCCCGAGCTTTGAGGAAGTTGTAAAAGATTTTATCGTTGCTCAAAAACAACAAAACAAAGAGTTCATGAACCATAACGTCCATGTTAACGAACTAATTACCAAGTTAGGAACCAAGGTTGATCAAATTATTACTCATAATAAGATGCTTGAAACCCAGATCTCTCAGGTAGCGTTAAACCAAGCCCCACAGACTACACCTGGAGGACAGTTCCCTGGACAACCTCAACAAAACCCGAAAGGGCAAGCTAATGCCATTACTCTACGAAGTGGAACCGCTTATAAGGAACCTTTAAACCCTAGATTAAGTGAGCCCGAAACTTCTGAGAGGAATGAGGAAAAGGAACCAGAGAAGCCTGAAACCCCGGAAAGTCAAGAAAAAGGAGAAGAACCTAAAAATAAAACCTATGTACCGCCACCGCCATACAAACCACCAATACCTTACCCTCAAAGATTAAAGAAAACCCAAATCGATAATCAATATCAAAAATTCGTTAAGGTTATAGAAAAACTTCACGTAGAAATCCCCTTTACAGAAGCCATCACCCAAATACCTTCTTATGCTAAGTTTCTCAAAGACATACTTACAAATAAACGTAGACTCGAAGATCCGAAACCCGTGGAATGTAATTCTATTTCCGAAAATAGGTTAGCAAAGAAAGATAAAGATCCCGGAAATTTTTCCATTCCTTGTGTTTTGGGGAATCATGTCATCGAAAAAGCTTTTCTAGACTTAGGAGCTAGTGTGAGCTTAATGCCTTTAGCAGTTTGTGAGAGATTAAACTTAGGAGAATTACAACCTACTAAGATGTCACTTCAATTAGCCGATAGATCCGTTAAATACCCTATAGGCATACTTGAAGACGTCCCTGTTAGGATAGGTCAGCTGTTTATACCTACTGATTTTGTTGTCATGGACATTAAAGAAGATGACGACATACCAATCCTCCTAGGTAGACCGTTCTTATCGACTGCTGGAGCCGTAATAGATGTTAAAAAGGGAAAACTAACTTTTGAGGTAGGTGGCCAGAAGATAGAATTTATATTGTCAAAATTTCTTATGGCACCTGTGATAGGAGATTCTTGTTATGCCTTAGATATCATCGAAGAATGTATTAGGGAATTAGAACAAGAAGAAGAAACTGAATCTATAAAATTGCCATCAACCCTTATTTTGGAAGATGACAATTACAAAACACCCTACATTGATGATAACCTTCACGAATGTTTATCTCTTACCCCAGATCCTATGCCTTGCCCTATAAAACCGACCGTAAAACTTAAGGAACTGCCTAAAAACCTGAGATATGAATTTCTTGATGAAGATATGAACCGTCCAGTTATAGTCAGTGCTACCTTAAACCAAGAAGAAACCGATCAATTATTAGAAGTTTTGCGTAGGTACCCCTCAGCCTTAGGATATAAGATCTCTGATCTAAAAGGAATAAGCCCATCCGTATGCATGCATCGGATTTTGCTTGAAGAAGATTCAAAACCTTCTAGAGAACACCAACGTAGAATAAATCCTATAATGAGTACTGTAGTTAAGACTGAAGTTCTTAAGTTACTAGAGGCAGGTATAATATATCAGATCTCGGACAGTAAATGGGTGAGTCCTGTGCATGTAGTACCTAAAAAGGGAGGCATCACAGTCGTGCAAAACGAGAAGGGCGAACCTGTAGCAAAAAGAACTGATGGAGGTTGGCGTATGTGCATAGATTATAGAAAATTAAATAAAGCAACTAGGAAGGACCATTTCCCATTACCATTCATAGACCAAATGTTGGAGCGCCTAGCCAGACACTCTTACTTTTGTTATTTAGATGGATATTCAGGATTCTTCCAAATACCTATTCACCCCGAAGATCAAGAAAAAACTACCTTTACATGCCCAGTTGGAACCTTTGCCTATAGAAGAATGCCTTTTGGACTTTGTAATGCTCCTGCAACTTTCCAACGCTGCATGATGTCTATCTTTGCTGATTATTTGGATGGAATCATGGAAGTATTTATGGACGATTTCTCAGTTTGTGGGTCAGATTTCAAAAATTGTCTTGTCAACCTTGAGAAAATCCTGGAGAGATGTGTGGAGGTAAACCTTGTGCTAAATTGGGAAAAATGTCATTTCATGGTCACCGAAGGGATTGTTTTAGGACATATAGTTTCCGAAAAAGGTATAGAGGTAGATAAAGCAAAAATAGAAGTCATAGAGAATCTAAAACCGCCGAAGACTATCAGGGAGATAAGAAGTTTTCTTGGACATGCCGGATTTTACCGACGTTTTATCAAGGATTTCTCCAAAATAACAAAGCCCTTAACTGGTCTTTTAATGAAAGATGCTGAGTTCATCTTCGATGAAAAATGTACTGAAGCATTTAATCTTCTGAAGCAAGCTCTGATTTCAGCACCTATAATGAAACCCCCTGATTGGTCGGAACCGTTTGAGATAATGTGTGACGCCAGTGATTATGCTGTTGGAGCCGTTCTAGGTCAGAGAAAAGATAAGAAGTTACATGTGATTTATTATGCCAGTAGAACCCTAGACGCTGCACAGCTCAACTACGCAACAACCGAAAAAGAGCTCCTAGCTGTAGTTTTTGCAATAGACAAATTTAGATCTTATCTAGTAGGAGCCAAGATTATAGTTTACACCGACCATGCTGCCATTCGTTACTTACTAAGCAAAAAGGATGCCAAGCCTAGGTTACTTCGATGGATTCTATTATTACAAGAGTTTGATTTGGATATCCGTGACAAGAAAGGCACTGATAATGTGGTAGCTGATCACCTATCTAGGCTAGAATACCTGAAACCTGATCCAGTACCCATAAATGACGATTTTGCCTACGATAGACTGATAGCCCAACTAGAAACCATTGAAGATGATAACCCAGACCCTCATGAGCAATTTCATAAATCCTTAGCTATAAGCAATGTACCTTGGTATGCAGATTTTGTTAATTACCTAGCCGCTGACATCATACCCCCTGATCTAAACTACCACCAGAAGAAGAAGTTCTATAGTGATGTGAGAAACTTCTATTGGGACGATCCATTTCTTTTCAAGAGAGGTAAAGATGGCATTTTCCGCCGTTGTGTTCCAGAAGAAGAGGTAAATAATATAATTGAGCATTGTCACTCTGCACCCTATGGTGGACATGCAAGCACATCTAAGACCTACGCCAAGATTCTTCAAGCTGGCCTATTCTGGCCTACTATGTGGCGTGATGTCCATGCTTTCATTATCAAGTGTGACAGATGCCAACGCACAGGAAATATTTCAAGACGTAATGAAATGCCGTTAAGAAATATCCAAGAAGTAGAACTCTTCGACGTATGGGGTATGGACTTTATGGGACCGTTCCCACCATCTTTTGGAAATCAGTACATATTAGTAGCTGTTGACTACGTGTCTAAATGGATTTAAGCTATCGCCGCACCCACAAACGACACCAGAGTAGTCATCAAATTATTCAAGAATTATATATTTCCCAGGTTTGGAACACCCCGTTTAGTCATAAGTGATGGAGGATCACACTTCATATCGAGAATATTTGATAAACTTTTAAGCAAGTATGGAGTTAAGCATAGAGTAGCAACACCATACCACCCACAGACCAATGGACAAGTGGAAGTATCTAATAGGGAGATAAAACAAATCCTCGAGAAGACTGTCTCTATATCTAGAAAAGATTGGTCGCAGAAACTTCAAGAAGCATTATGGGCCTATAGAACCGCTTTCAAAACTCCTATAGGAACAACCCCTTATCAACTGGTCTATGGAAAATCATGTCACTTACCATTTGAGTTGGAGCATAAGGCCTATTGGGCCATCAAAACTTTGAATTTGGATTACTTGACAGCTGGTGAGAAACGTATCCTTGATATCCACAAATTAGAAGAGCTCAGACAATCTGCCTACGAAAATGCCATCATATACAAAGAAAGAACAAAAGCTTGGCATGACAAAAGAATCATAAGAAGAGACTTCAAAATAGGCGATCCTGTTCTCCTGTTCGATTCTAGGTTACGACTATTTCCAGGTAAACTCCGTTCGAGATGGACTGGCCCTTTCGAAGTATCTAAGATCCTGAGATCCGGTGCTATTGAAATCAAGAACCAAACATGTAAACCGTTCATAGTCAATGGACAGAGGTTGAAGCCCTACGAAGGAGGTGACATTCCAACAACATACACCTGTCATACTCTGAGTGATCCACCATATCCTTCCAATGATGTTTAAATATCGGTCGTCGAGCTAATGACGTTAAACAAGCGCTGCCTGGGAGGCAACCCATGGTTTTTCTTATTTTTGTACTTTTTATTTTTATTTTTACTTTATTTTAATTTGTTTATTTTATTATTATGTCGGGACTCACGATTGAATGTTTTATGTGCTTTCAGGACTTGTTTGCTAACCTTGTACAGAATGCAGAACCCTGATGACATGCACGTGGCCTTTAGAGATGATGCACAGAAAGAGCGTTACTATGTTCACATGAGACGCCCTATGGCTCCTACCAGGTACCCTGACCATGACTGCATGGATGCCTTGGGGATAGAGCCAAGCGTCAGATTTTTATGCCATCAACTCCAGTGGGACCAGTTTGACGACAGGAACAACACTTATAGGAACTTGACTCTTGAGTTCCTCAGCTCGTTTCATCATGACCCTTGGGCTGGACCCGATGGACTCGCTGTTTTCAGGTTGTTCGGGATTGACTACTCATTCTCTCACAAAGAGTTTGGTGATTTACTAGGTTTCCAGACTACTCCTGATGCTATTCCAGAGACTCCGATGGGGTATTTTATGAGCAGAGAAGTGGAAAAGTTTTGGACTAAAATATCAGGCGGAGGGAGCCAAGATCCTTCTACCCAGTTTTCTCAGGTAATCCACAACCCTGCATTGAGGTACTTCCAGATGATTCTAGCACATTCTTTCCTAGGTTTTCCAGATACAGAGACACTGCTAAGTGAAGAGGAGATTTTCCTACTGTTTTGTGCGACTCAGTCTCGCCCTGTTGCTTGTGGCAATTTTCTACTGAAGGGCCTTGCTAGTGTTGCCAGATCATCAGTAGGAATCATCCATGTCGGTGGGATTGTTACACAGATTGCTACTGCATTGGGTTTGTCTCGCAAGCTATTGCACCTCAGGACCTTCTGCTGCTACACCACCCTGGATATTGATTTTTGTCTTGATAGAGGACTGATGAGGAGGGCTTCTTTTGAGCCCAACATGTTTAGATTGCTGATCGACGGTGAAGCGATACACTACTTTACATTACCAGATCCGCTGATGACCAGTGTCCATGATCCTGCCAATTGGAGTTATGCTCTAGAGGGTTATGGAGAGACTGTCGAAGAGCCGAAATCGCCTCCCGCCGCTGAGTACACTCCTACACCTCTTACTCCCCGAATCACTGTTATGTCTAACAATATGTCTCTGCAGCCACCTGACCTACAAACACAGATTTATGAGCTCCGCAAGGAGACTACCCTGCTCAAGCAGGAAGTGGCAGACTTAGAGTTACAGATGCAGGTTTCTGATCTCACTCATGCCTCAGAGACCGATGCTCTACATCGGGCGATCGACGAGCTTCGGAGGGAGATAGCTGAGATTCGTGGATCAAGCCAGGATAAGAAACCTACCACATGACTCATTCCACCCTGACAGCACTACCCTAGTATTTAACTTCGTTTTATTTATCGCATTTCCAGACATATTTTACTTTATTGCAGCTTTTATATTTTCATGCACTTTGAATTCCTTATATATATACATATTATGCACTAATTTTTATTTTTTCTTTTTCTTTTTTGAATTTTAATTATTTTATTTTTGTCGTGCAAAGAAAAAAAAAATATATAAGACAAAAATATGCAAGCCAATGCCTTGAAAAGAAGAAGAAAACGCTATTCAGACCCCCCGGAAGACAAAGGTGCAAGGAAGGCCCAAAGGAGGATCCAAAACCACAAGGCCCAGGAATTGGCCTTGTGGCGGGCGCCATAGGCCCTGTGGCGGGCGCCACACCGTACCATCAACAAATACGGGATTCAATCCCCATTTCCACCATTTTCATCCCTTTCTTCACCAAAGACCCATTTTTCCAACCTTCCAAATCCTCCTTGAACCCCATTAAAGCTCCCCCATTTCCAAAATACCCTCCATCCATAAAACATATCCAACATCCATTTCCATTTTCATCCATCAAAACCAAAAAAATCAAAACTTTATCATTCCCCTCATAAACCACTTTTCTACTATTTTCACTACCTAAGGAGCTTTTCAACAATGGAGTTCAACGGATTTATTCTTCGTGATGGAAGACCGGGCGAAAGGCAACGGAAAATTATTCAGAGGCTTCAAAATCGAGAAATCCTCTCGACTAGGTACGTCGACGATAACTGTCTGTATGCTTTGGGTATTTATCATAGTGTTTTTAATTTATTAGAATTTCTAGGCTTGCATAATATTTTCATTAATCAGGAACCTACCTATGAGAGGCTGACAACTGAGTTTTTGAGTTCTTTGATATACACTGTCAGTCCTAACACTGCTAGCACTGTCGGTACTGTTATTTTTAGACTGTTTGGAATTGAATATGAATTCAGTACCAATGAGCTAGCAGATTTGTTAGGAATCCCTCATAGGGAAGGTTCGATTTGTGAGGCACCTTTGGATGCTGAATGGTCGGCCGAGGTATTTACCTTCTGGCTAAGGCTTTCAAGTACTTCAATTAATTCTTTTGAAGGGATACTTGCGTCGACCATTCACAACCCGGCCATAAGAGTTTTTAGACCTCTTTTGGCATGTACTATTTTTGGCCGGGAAAGTCCAAACAAGGTTAATGCTCGTGAACTCCTATTTTTGCAAGGATGCCTCACTAGAACCCACATCAATCCGGTCCCGTTTATGCTTGCCCACATGACTTTATTTACTAATAAAACAGGACCGATTGTTTTTGGAGGGCTTGTTACGTCTATTGCTCGGGCTCTTGGCCTGAATGATGAGATAGCTACACTTGAACCACTACCTCCTCGCACAATTAATTTAAAATTTCTGAAAGACATGAAATTGTGCCGAACAAGGAGAGAAGGTGGTTATGAGTTGATGGTTCATGGGGTAGCTATCCCATCTGTTGCTTTACCATGCAGTAGACGTACTGATGTACGTGATGAAAGGAACTGGACCTATGATCTTAATGCTCCACGTGTTTTGGGTCCACTTCCTCCTAATATTCCCGATGGGGAGGCACATGACACTGATGATGAGTATGATCGGAGAGAGCAGTCTCCCATCCCTCACATGTCCCCCCATCGTCCTTCACAGTCACACACTGCACCATCTTCCTCTAACCCTGTTGCAGGTACTGCTCTTGGATTCTTTGTCACCGAGGAGATGTGGCGTGATATGACAGCTAGAGAGGAAAGGCGTGATGGCCTTCTCTCTACTATTTCACAACAGCTGACGGACAATATGAGCTTCATGCAACAATCGCGATTGGTTTCGGATCGTTCCTATAGCAACGTTTGCCGTACCTTGAACGCTATTTCATTAGAGCAGAACCGTCAGAGAGAGTTCAACAGCCGACACTACCAGCTTGTAGAAGCTACTCAGGGTTCCATCTTGGGTAACCTTCGAGAGGTCCGGAGTGCTCAGGCTGCTTTATCAGCACGACTCGACCGGAGGGACCAGCATCGTAGTAGATCCCGTCGTTCCAGACCATCACATCAGGACGGCGAAGGCACCAGTGCCCCTCCTCAGTAGTCTTTTCCAGGTTACCCCCCTTATCTTATTTCGAAACATTGGGGACAATGTTCGATTTAAGTGTGGGAGGGGATTTTTTATTGCTTTCTGTTATTTCCCTTTTTAGTTAATTCCCTTTCAGTTATTTCCCTTTTCAGTAATTTATTTTTCTTAGATAATGCATGAGTCTGACGAGTCACCAGTATAGTGTCTTTTTAGTTCATCTTCATTTTTTCCCATTTCCTTAGCCTTACCAGAAAATTTTTAAAAAGAAAACAATGTTGTTTCACGTGTTTTTTGGGCTTTGAGACAGGTTTAGATTAGGATGTGGTGACTTAGGTCAACTTTTTGAAACATCAGAACCATTTTAGCACCATAGACCTCTTGAATATAGGAATCACTCCTAAACCCCACCACCATGGCCTTTACTATCATTCAAAAAATTGTCCTAAGTAGTTTATTTTAGCAGTCAGCTCCGACCTAAGCATACTCTACGTAGGGGGCCGATGAATATAAGTGAATGATCCAGTGCTAATAAAAAAAAAAGAAAAAAAGGCAAACTCTGGTATAGGTGACCCTCACAAAGTCATTTAAACCGAAAAAAGAGAAGAAAAAAATTTTTTGCCACAAAAAGAAAAAAATTGCAAGTCACCTATTGTTAGTTGGTTCAGAGGTATCTGGCACTGAACTTGGTAGGGCGGATTACGATCCGATCCCCCGCAGCTACATTTAGGCGAAATAAAAACAGGTTTACACATGCTTATGTGCCAGAAACCTTATGTTATGGATCAGAATCACTAACCGGTCACTCTACTATGAAGCATGTACGGATAACGGGCTTAATGTGATTGCGCCTGAATGAAAAGGACACAAAAAGATGAGAAGATAGGCCTAGGTATCGTGGGATGACATGGAGTGGTTAATATAGGATTGAAGTTTGTGTTTGTGTTACTATGGTACCCTTGGTTCACTTAGTTAGTATCTGTCACTGCATCCTGACTTGAACTTAGAATCCCTTTAGCCCAAAGACAAGTGTTGACACCATATTTTCTTAAGCTTTAATGTTTGCTTGAGGACAAGCAAAGGTTTAAGTGTGGGAGAATTTGATCACACTAAAATTCACCGTATTTCTGACTCCGATTTCCCATGCATTCTTAGCTTTTATTGTTGTTTTGCTTTGTTATTGCTTTGTTTTCTTATGTTTTCAGGTTTTTATAATAATCGGAGCTTGAATCGGGAAAAGGAGCGAAAAAGGAGTGAAAACGGACGAAAACCTAGAAATTCAGCATTTTGCACTTGCGGCACCCACCGTGGCGGGCGCCATGGGGTTAGCCATGACGTGGCCACGTCTCAAGACCACTCCTCAACCTCCAAGACCCACGATCCCCACTCCATCATCCCCTGTAGGGACCATGGCGGGCGCCATGACCTTGTGGCGGGCGCCACAAGGCAAAAATTCATAACCTCCACTTTTTAGTGGAGGGGCGTCCCGGTCATTTCACGCTTTCAGTTTCTCCTATAAATAGGACCTTAGATTTTCGTTTTTCTTCATCCAGAATTAGAATCCTCTAGGCATATATCAGTTATAAAGCAGTTGCCATTCCACATCGGGGTGCCTCTGCAATCGAGTGATCGAGTCTGTAATCTGTCTGTGGTTCGAGTTTTGGAGCACTCTGGAGGAAGTTAATCCTGCCGCCATTTTAATTCCAGTTAGTATTTTATTTTTCCGCATTGCTTTACTTTTATTTATTTTCTCGCACTTTACTTTGTTTATTTCCCGCACTCGCACATTTACTTTGTTTATTTCCCGCACTCGCACATTTACTTTGTTTACTTCCCGCACTCGCTTTAAATTACTCATATGAAAAACTATAAAAAGAATATTTACTTTATCATGTCTAACTAATCCCATAAAGGTTAGAATGTAAGGATCGTAATTAAACCAGTAATCAGTATAATTGTTCGTGGAAACACCTAAGGGCTATTTTATCTTTCAATTCAAGTAATTGTTTTTAACTATTTCAAAAACAGCCAAAAGCGCTTTGTATAGTTCATTAGGAGTTTTTAGATTAAAAAGAAAAGAGATTTTAAAACGATTTTCGGACGCGTTATGAGATTTAGAGTCTGGTTCATAAGAACCTCTTTTTGCTAAGAAGTCCAGGTTAAAATACTTTTCAACTTTGTTAAGAAACTATATTTCTTAAAAATAGGTTTACTACTCTAACGCAGTACGCACCTTTTTATCCGTGACAATAGGAGGGGTTGATTAGAGAGTACAACTCGGTTCTGAATACGCGAAAGCGACAGTTCCTGTTAAATTAGTTCCTTTCAAAAGAGAAAACATTGCCCATAAGTAGTTCCATTAACAAGTACTGGATTATCATTGATTACGTGAATTACATTCGAGCCTGTCTTTTATTTATTATTTAAAATTATAATTTTATTTACCATTGCACCCTTACTAAAACCCTTAAAAATAGTTGCCTTAGATAAACACCATAACAACAGGTACGATAGATTGACACTTGGTCTCTGTGGATTCGATAATCTTTTATATTACTTTGACGTGATTCGTACACTTGCGAAAAACACGCATCACATTGGTGCTTTCGAATGGGATTGGTCCGGCCCTGGTGATGGTGATAGTAGGCGGACGGGGCGCAGAAATAGTGATAGGGTGACGAGGAATAGTAATGGTAGCAACTTCGTCTGCCTGCTTCAGTACGACTTCCCCCGATGCACTTTTAATGCTCCGGCTGAATTGCAAAATACCCTCGAACATCAGACTTTGGATACCTTCGATCATCTGCTCACACCCATCAGGAAGTGTAGCACAAGCCATACATAACTCTCCGCATCCAGGGAAGAAACCCTTCTTCAGCAACTTAGCCTTGACAAAACTCAACGGCGTCTTCAAATCTTTGACATCAGTCAGCAAGTCTGAACTCTCCTCAGTGATAACAGCATTCACTCCGCCCCCTTATGATGAGGCATTGGATTTTTGGTGACGTTGGGCACGTTGTCAGAAAAGTTGATAACCTTGGCGTCCACCAAGTCCTGGACTTTGTGCTTAAAAGCTTTACAATTCTCAATCGTATGGCCAGGTGCCCCAGTGTGGAATTCACAAGTAGCATTGGCATCATACCCCGGTGGTGGTGCCCCTGTTAAGGGAGCCAACGTCCTTTTTTGAACCAATTGGAGCTGAAGCAACGTTTGCAGAAGTTGTGCATACGACATAGGTGGAGTATCAAAATGACGGCTTGCCATAGGACCCCGATTCTGATATCTTTTGTACCCCTGATTATTCTGCTGCTGAGGTTGCTGCGGTTGCGGCTGCGGTGGAGCAGCTGGGATATTTATGCTAGCGATCTGAGGCTGAGGGCCCTTGCCCTTTCTCCTAGCATTAGTGACAGCACTGGCATCCCCCTCTCGACGCTTGCCAGTATAGGGTTTCTTGCTACTTCCTCCAGCTGAGGATGATTCGCCCTGAATTTTTCCGATCTTTATACCGTTCTCAACATGCTCGCCCAAAGTGATGAGAGCCGAGAATGTTCCAGACATGCCACTGACCAGCTTTTCATAATAGATTCCAGGAAGGGTAGCCACGAACATTTGCACTAGCTCACGCTCAACCATTGGCGGTTGAACCCGAGCAGCCAACTCACGCCACCGCTGGGCGTACTCTTTGAAGCTTTCATTGTTCCGCTGTGAGAGATTCTGAAGCTGAACTCGGTTGGGAGCCAAGTCGCTATTATATTGATAGTGGAGAACAAACGCTTCTGCAAGATCTTTCCAGGTGCGCACAGTAGCGGGCTCCAAACCCATATACCATTCGAGCGATGGACCAGAAAGACTATCCTGAAAGAAGTGCATCAGCAGCTTCTCATCGTCAGAATAAGCGGACATCTTTCTGTAATAAGATCGGAGGTGGACCCGGGGGCAAGTAGTACCCTTATACTTCTCAAAGGTAGGCACCTTGAACTTGTGAGGTACTTTAAAGTCAGCAATCAGCCCGAGGTTGGACATGTCAACGCCCAATGTGTTCTGATTTTCTATGTTTCTCATCTTGTCTTCCAGCGCCTTGAACCTGAGTCGAGCTTCAGCATTCAACTCTGCTTCTACACCTCTCTGAGAAAATATGTCATCCTGATGGTCCTCCAGCCACGGTTGAGGCACCACCAGATTCCCTGCACCAGCATTGCCGTTGATCGGCCCTATGTTAACATTGGCTCCCAAACTACCATTGCCGACGCCAGCCGCGTTGAGTCCGAGATTAGTCATCAAATTTCCGTTAGCACTGCCGTTGCCCCCGGCAGCAAGAACAACGTTCTGTGGAGTATCCCCTGGAGGAGGAGTGGGCACGGCCCCGCCGTGAAGTATTCCGTTACTGTCAACCCTGGAGATGAGAGGTTGAACCAAAGTACGAAGCTGGTCTTGCCCATTCGCAACTACTTGCATCAGCTCCATAAAACGATCCATCCGTTCACGAAGCTCTTGAACATCTGACTGTACCTGGTCCATTATCCTTGTCTGATTGGCGCGAGTTAAGTAGCGGTGGATGAGTCTTTGATCAATCCTGGAGATCGAAAGCAGCTCGGAACCTGTGTACCTGAAAAACCTGTCAACATTAAAGGTTAGGAAAGGCAACAGAATGTATGTCATGCAAAATGCTTTATGCAGATGTATGCGTGTGTCTGTGTGCTTGAGAGATTTCCCCCGATCCTGGCGCCTTAGTACCAGTGCTGACAAATAATAAGGAGGGGAATCTGGGCCCAATCATGGAAACAACAATCTTACGCATAGTACCAGCAATAGTCAGATTCGACACATCAAGGACTGAGAATTCGTAGGCAACAGTCTTGCTGAGAGAGGCTGCAGTAACACAATAAGAGGCGAGAGATCCTGGATCGGGAAACGGTACCTGTCACAGACACACGCCAATGGAATGCGAATGATTATGCAAACTAATGCAAAATGCAGGCATGCAACAGTATATCCAGGTGGCTGTTGTGGAGATTCGGTGTCAACAGTCACTGATGAGAAGGAAACCCCGGTGTAAACCCACTGATCTGATCTGCTGAGAATAACCATCTGATAGGATCGAGATCAAAATTCTGCCCTACAGGAACAAGGGCCTGATAATAAAGACCCCGGATGCAAGATCAAGTAACATCTGTTGATGAAGTCTTCAGACCCCAAATCAAAAAATCTGCCCTGTCAAGAACAAACACACAGCTGCTGATGAGATCTTCAGACCCCACTCAAAATCTGCCCTATCAAGAACAAACAACAACTGCCGATGAGATCTTCAGACCCCACTCAAAATCTGCTCTATCCGGAACAAACCACTGCTGATAATATGCTGATCAAAGCCTGCTCTATCAAGAACAGACAAACACCCGATGATAAGATCCTCTGATCAAACCCTTGCTCTATCAAGAACATATCTGCAACTGAGAACCCAACATAACTGATTCACTGTCAAGAAAACCAGGTAGTCTGGAGGTCAAAGTTTCCTGCAATATCCCAACCCCACTCACAGGTATGGACCTAATCCACGGACAAAGGTACGGCATCCTATGCGGTCATCAGCGTCACAGACTTTCATGAGTGACAATACGATTCCCAGAAGGAGTGGCATCGTCAAGTCATGAAGAGGCCTCTCTTAGCTGACTTCCAAATGATCGGTCCCCAGAGTCGACAATCCTCACGTCTGGACTCCCCTCAGATCCTCAGGACCGGAAAGGAGCACCTCTGCAAGAATCTCGTCTGAGCGCAGATTTTCGTAGGGAACTGTGCCTGCTCAGCAGACAGGTTCGTCTACTACTTCTCCGCAACTATATCTAGGTGTGTACTCAAGCCCAGGTCCGGCTTTTCACTCACAGTAACATCCCTCTCCCACAGCAGCACAGATAATCATATCAAACTGGAAATAAAATGCGGGAAATAAAATGCGGGAAGTAAAAATGCGATAAATAAACGCAACCCAACAAGCAAACACACAAACGATAGGATTGACTCGCGTAGGGAACCGGAGAACCAGAGATTCTGGGTGCTTTCCCCAGCAGAGTCGCCAGCTGTCGCTTGCGCGAAAATAAGGTGCCGGCAAAACAGAAGAGTCGCCACCTTTCGTTATTTATCCCTCAGAGCGGGAAAGGAAACGATCGGAAAAACCTGACGAATAAGGGTAAGACAAGGTCATCGCAACTATTGTCTGGGTTCGGGAGTCAGTTACGCAAGGGGAAGGTATTAGCACCCCTCACGTCCGTCGTACTCGATGGGATCCTCGCTTGTTTGTTTACTTGGACGGGTTGGTTATATTCTATCTACCTATCAAGGCTGGCTGAAAAAGAAAAGAAAAATGACTCGGCAAAGCGTCGCACTTTATGCCTACGTATTCCCGTCTGGAACGAGAAATCAGAGTCAACGTAGTTCGGCTAACTACGGGTTACGGGGGAAGGTTGCTCGCTAGGATGTCGCATCCTATGCCTACGTACTTTCATCTGGTATGAAAGATCAGAGCAAACGTAGTTCGGGAAACTACGGGTCATCTCCTAAAAGAAGTGTTTTTTATGGTGTTTGCGATCTCAACCGCACTAGAGACTATGACCTGAGAGTGAATGCGTCGCATGTCACCCAAAGGGCACCATACTAAACATCCATCCTCAGATGGCTTAAGGCTCGTAACGTACGAAAGAAATCATTCATGATTACTGTATCTTAAACTGCTTCGAGATGAGAAGAGAACAGGCCCAACTAGGAGGGAGACTATCAAGTCCTACTGTTGTCATGCCATGGATTCATCCTATGGTTGAGGTTTGAACAGGGAACTCCTAGATGTTGTCATGCATAGGTTTCAACCTAAAAGTCTATCATCAAATCCTCATCAGAGGAAATGAGAGTCCTAAGGGATCATGTCAATGATACACCAAAACAGACAAAAGCATCAGCTTTAACAGTAAAATGCATGCAATGCAAGTGAGGGAGGAAATGTGTGTGGGGCTTCAGCCTCCACAAGCTCGTCTCGACCTCAAGCCAGTCATGAAATAACAGTAATCATACTGAAAATAAACAACATGCTATCAAGCAATGAACAACAAAAGAAATGAAGTGCCATCAGGCAAACAAAACACATGCTTGAGAAAGAATCATCTACTCTCTAATCCTAACCCTAACACAGGATCTGAATCAAAATGAAAGCAAAGCCCTAAAGCAAAACCTAACCAAAAGAAATCAATCCCAGTCTTCAAGTTTCAGAGCAAGCTTACCAAAGAAAGGGAGTTAAGTAAGCAGACTCATAGTGTCTTCCTCAGGAAAGCACTAGGAGGTGTATACTCAGGAGTCATACCCTATGTGGCTCAACCACTGTGATCAGTTTACATTCCTCCTCAGGAGAAATTAAACTCACAAGCAGGCTCCAACATCACTGGATATTTAGGAAATCCTATCTGAACTAGTGGAACTAAGTGAATAGACTCATAGGACCTTCCTCAGGAAAGTACTAGGAGGCTTCCACTTAGGAGTTGTATCCTATGTGGCTCAACAACTGTGATCAGTTTACATTCCTCCTCAGGAGAAATTAAACTCACAAGTTGGCTCCAACATCATTGGATACTTGAGAAATCCTAGACAAACTAATGGAACTAAGTGAATAGACCCATAAGACCTTCCTCAGGAAAGTACTAGGAGGCTTCCACTTAGGAGTTGTATCCCATGTGGCTCAACAACTGTGATCAGTTTACATTCCTCCTCAGGAGAAATTAAACTCACAAGTTGGCTCCAACATCATTGGATACTTAAGAAAGAAGTGATAAGAAAGAATGAAAGTCATTCATAGTGCCTTCCTCAGGAAAGTACCATGAACTTCCTCCAAACTTCAGGATCTCAAACCTCACAGACAGGGAATAAGCCAAGCTCTGGGTCTCTGGATCTTGATCTACAATCTTCTCTTCATGATGCTCTTCAACAAGGTCTTCAAGACAACACAAGCCCCACAACAAATTCCCCAAAATAAGCCCCAGAGATGAACAGATAACCACAGGACAGACAAAATCAATAGGCAACTTCAGAAAATACCTAAAAATACTAAACCAAGGGGGAAAAATCTATCCATTATTCACAAGAGTCTACAATATCTACCCATAATATCCACATATGCCCCTACCCAAAAATCAAGACAAAACTATCTAAAGAAAATGAATTTCCCCACCTATGCACAACCTAAACCCTAATTAGGATACCCTAATGCTACCCTAATTAAACTAATCAAAATTTAATCTAAAAAACAAGAATTAAATCCTATGGGGAATTATGATTCATCATCTAATTACACAAAAAAAAGAATGAGTTAAAAAATCAATCAACAAATGCATGAACAAAATTAAACAAAATGATGTAACAAATGTAACACCTAAACTAGACATTTATTTGGAAAATGTGGGAAAAATATCTAATAAAAAATAAAATGCCATTTTTATTTTTTATAATTTTCTAGACATCCTAAAGAAAATAATGCAACAAGAATCATTCAAAAATATTGAATTTTCATTTTATTATGAATTTTCTAAAATGCATGACATATTAAAAGCATTAAAAAAGAAAATAAAACAATTAAAGGGGAGGGGGGTGGAAATAGTAATACGCGCTAGTTATCATACAAGATGGGCTGAATGGGGTGGGGTGCGAATAGCGTTCTGAGATAGGCCCAGGCGCTACTACTAATCAAAACGCCGCGTTCCATTTTAAATTTTTCCCTCCGCTTTCTGGACGAATCTGGGCCGTTGGATTGA
Organism: Lathyrus sativus; assembly: GCA_963859935.3. Lineage (NCBI taxonomy): Eukaryota > Viridiplantae > Streptophyta > Magnoliopsida > Fabales > Fabaceae > Lathyrus > Lathyrus sativus. The sequence continues at coordinate 711,452,724 of OZ012737.1, forward strand.
GGGACAAAGTCAAAAAATTCAAAGCGAATCAAGGGTGGAGATTATGTCTTCCACCTCCAGCCAGCTAGGGTTTCACGAGACCCCCTCCATGCACAAGCTTTCCCCTCACTCGTTCTCTCTAACCAGTCCACGAAATCCTAAAATTCCAACACCAAAATTGTTCTACTAATCAAGAGGAACAAGACTGCACGCGTACTTTTTCCCAATTCTCTTTAGATAATCCTAACAGAAGCCTGCAAGGTCGCGGTTCAACCATATTCACCTGATGTCAACTTTCATTAACCTTGAATCTAATGGCATACAGTTACTCTACACGTCTCTCTAACTATTCTAAACCAAAGCTTGATAACCAAAACTAACAAACCAGTCGTTTCTTGGAGATTAAAGTTTCATGGACCTGTTGTGGAACTTCATGGAATTGGCTCTAACTCTCAGAATTTCATCACCTAGTCTAGCCTAGCCATTCTAAACCTAACATGCGATCTATCTATGCATAATTAAGGTGAAAGAGAGAAGAGAAAGAACCTGTCAAGTGATGATGGTAGGTGATGCTAGGGCACGATTCCAAGCTTGATTCTTCTCCACAATGATCCTCCAATGAAGATAAACTTTCTGTTTGCACAGTTCTTGGATGAGGAAGCTTGCAACAATGACTTTAATCTTGAAATGCAATAATGGAGCACCTTGAAACCCTAGCTCGAATCTCTCTCTTCTCTGCTCAATTCACCAAGTTTCACCAACCTCTTGATTTACTCTCATGCACTCTTCTTATAATAATCATTAGACACTTCTAGATTCATCTAGAATATGATGGAAAGTTCTTGAAAATCTCATGTGGGGACAAGTTGAAAATCTCACATCTCATGCCTTATGCTTTGCAATCTGGTCTTAAAATATCTTCACATGAGATATTGAGAAGGAGTGCACAATTACAAGCCTTGGTTTTGCCTTGTGTTAAGATTTCTCAAGTTGCCTTCTTTTTCAAGTAACAAGTTTTCAAAGCAACCCCCATTTTAAAGCCTTAAATCAAAATTCTATTTGAACCAATGTTCTTAAAATGATGTTTCCAATCAAAATGATATATTGGATGACCTATTTTGGATTTGTGGATCTTCCAAACCAATTTCCAATTTCAACTTTTCAAGCTTATAAGCCATTTTTAGTTCATTTTTGACCAATCATGCAAATCCATGCTATGAGCTTCTCCAACAATTCATGACCTTCTTTCTAGACTTAAAATCACATTTTGAACAACTTTCATGTTTTGAGTTTTTCCATTTGAAGCTTGGAAATAGGAGTTTTAGGCATTGGTTAAAAATGACCTATAACTGACAAATGACCAAAATACCCCTGTCTTGTTCAAACCATAAGTTGAGTTCTACAAATCCTATCAAGGACTTCTACCACTCAAATTAAAGCTAAGAAGATTCCCTTAAACATTCATGTTGACCAAGAAATCATAGGAATCATCGTACTAGGGCAAAAGTTGTCTGCAAGTTGGGTGACTTTCAAGGACCCAGATTCACACACCTCTGCTGACCTGTAATTTGTCAAAACCATAACTTGAGCTCTGTAACTCCTATCAAGGACTTCCACCACTCAAATTAAATCTAAGAACAAGCTATACAACATTCATGTTGTGGGGAAGATGAGATATCAATCACATCTAGAGCTAAAACTGCCTGGAAGATAGGGATCAAATTAGGGTTTTTCCACTGACAATCCTCAGAAACCCTAACTCAAAACTTCTCAAACTCTCCAATCATGGTGAGTTGGCTTAGGAATCATCTTTATAACATCCCCATGCATCATTCCATGATCTCATGGCCCTTGGATTAGGTCTCAACCTTCTCCAAATTTTCAGTTACCCTAGGGTTGACCCAGTCAAAACCCTAACTCTACCATTCATGGTTGAATCTCCTGAATTCTTGCATAATGACCTCTCTGGGCTTCATGATGGCTATCAAGACATCTCATAGGCTTTCTCAAAACATCAAGTTCATTCTCAAAGTCTCAGAATCATCTGAGGAGCACCCACAACTCTCAAGCTATGAAGCACACAACCCTGGTTCCAACCAATTCCTCTGAAGATCTCTTGAACTGTCTGATGAAGGTATCAACTTTCAAACACTAGATGGATAAGTAATTGTTGGTCAAATTTTGGGGTGCAACACACGGGCCGTGTTGCATGACACGGGCACCCGTGTTGCAAGTCTGAGTCTTCTTTTTTCTTCTGCTTTGGTCCACCCGTGTCTGCCAGCCGTGTCCTTCATGACACGGGCCGTGTTGTGCAACACGGGTACCCGTGTTGTGCAACACGGGTACCCGTGTTGCAGCTCTGAGTTCCCTTTTTCACCTTTTCTTTGCCTCCGAATGCGGTGCGATTGTCGTGCTATCCATTCCTGCCAAAAACACACTAAAAGAAACCAAATCAAACACACCAGCGGCAAAAGCAACATAAACTTAAACATAAGACTCAAAGACACACAACTACGATTAATGCAGATAATAACAACTAAAGCTTCGAAAAATAGATAAAAACATTACGAAATTAACCACAAACAGCGTTTGAAAACACAACTGAAATCCACCGATCAAACTCCCCCGAACTTGAACTTTTGCTTATCCTCAAGCAACAAGCTCACCAACCCGAACTTAATATCTTTTTTTTCTCTTCATAACGGAACTGTCCATAGAATTGTGAGTTACGGTGATAATACTCATACTTGAACTTCTCAGTCCAAGTCCCCAGGGATTAATCTCGGCTTTTCCCTCAAAACAGGTAACATGCAAACACTAGACTGCGGTAAACCACAAACCTCAGTCTCCCTATGGGTAACCTCTCCGACTATGCTTTGTACTTAAGTCTTCTTTTTCGATTTTCCTCCCTTTCATTCGGACAATCACTATATGGCTTTTATGATTTTCCTCGTGTGCACAAGATTTATCAATGACATTTTTCTTTTTCTGGCACTGTTGTTCTTTTTGAATGGCTTTCAGGTTCGACCGCCGTTGGGCTGAATAACCGGGTGAGGGTTACCCAACTTAAAAGGATTAGTCGCCTAATTGCCCCTTTTTGTTTGTTTTTTTTTCTGTGCCTTAACTCCATATTTTTCATTACCCTTGCACACACGATTATTTTTGATGGAGCCTGATTGTCAAAATAAACTACTCAGGGGTACTTCTCAGATCAAAGCACTATGGTACAAATCTACACGTCGAACTCGTTCCTATTTGGGAAACCCAGGGTGTTGGCCTTTTACCTATCTCTCAAGATTATCCTGATTTCATCCTCACGGTTCTTTTCTGAGTATTCTATATACTTTCTCATCACCTCACTCAACATCTTCACTAAACAGTTCCCCAACCAACAATTTTTTTTAATTTTATTAGCTCAATGTCAGGGGGGTCTTCCTGTGGATCGCTATCATGTTCTCAAACTAACACTGGAAATTAAATAAACAAATAACTGCAACAGAATTGAAAACACACAAATAACATAAAAACACAAATAAAATAAAACACAAATAAAATACCCCCACACTAGAATTCAACAGTGTCCTCACTGTTAGAACACTAGTAGCAGGGGACTCACAGAGTTCATGGTTGTGGAGGTTGGTCGCGCAACATCATCTGCCGCATCCATTCATGCATCTCACCGATCAACCTGCCTTGTCGGATTTGTTCGTTCCCTTGTCTTGTCTGCTCCTCGCCTTGCCTCGTCTGCTCACTTCGGAGATGGCACATCTCATTCTCCATCCAATCCCATTCTTTTTTAGATAAGCTCCACGAGCCTGAGCCTGATTCCTGATGGGGTGAAAATCGAGTAGGCGGTATAGGCGCTTCTTCTACCTGATCGCCTTCATCCTCAAAGAATTCTGCACCTGTACCATCATAAAATTGGTCTTCTTCATCCTGCAGGGGGCTCTCATATAGCCAGTTATTCACATTTTGAATACTAATAAAGTCAGGGGCAGGTAAAGCAAGGAGATGACTGTTTCGGCTTACCAAGGAGTAGTAATTATCAAAGACTCGAATCATACCTTGGGCAGTCAGTGTGGCAAGATCTATTTTTGTCTTACCTGCAACAGTGGGTTCCTCTCTCAAGAGAGCACCGTGGCCAAAGTGATTCGCGATTTGAGTAATCATACCGCCTACACTTATTTCGCTTGAAGGTGCATTCGCAACCCTCTTCAGGTGATCAGCTGCAAAGGCAGCTACATTAATGAGCTCGTGATTGGCCATGCCGTACATGAAGTACAACTCCCTCTGAGTCGCCACCCCTGTGTTGTCACCCCTGCCGAACAGTGTATATGCCAATCCCTTTTGAGCGTACCTGAAACAAGGGTTATGGATACAAGAGGCTTTTGCCGCTTTCGCGACATAATCAGTTCTGCCTGTAATAGCCTTCCAGAAGTCCCCTGCACTAAAATTTCCCGGAGGGGCTCCGGGACCAAAATTGGGGAGCTTCAGAATATCTCCCAATTCGGCTATGGTCAGGCTATGGTCAGTATCAAATAACCTAAACCTCAGTGTACCATAATATTCTTCCTCCACCCCCGTCCACCTGTGCTTCAACTGAAATTCTAAAGTGCTCAAGAATTCAACAGTTATGCGCTCATAAGTTGGCGCTTCTAATTGCATAAATTCTAACATCCCCAGAGTGTGAAACATCCTATGGACCTCTATTCTCAGCCCTAAATTATCAAGCGTAGTGTTACAGATATACCTTGTGGGCGTGAGCTTACGCTTGATGATGTTAGAGTACTTTTTCTGATGATCTGGGTCTTCAAAGAGTATGCTGTGAGGGTTCGCCATACGGTGTGCTCTCTTTCAGGGGCGTGGAGTTTCCGCCACTGCTTTTCTGGTATCTCTACGAGGAGGCATTCTGAACCTGCAAAACACAAACAACACAGATGGTTCGAAAAATTTCGAAATCCCTGTTAGTGAAAAACGCAACCGTAGAATTAATCACAATGATGAGTAGAGTGTTTTTTGTGAAGGACGGAAGTGGTTCCGGTGAGTGGGTGTGGTAGATAATGAAGCTTTTGTGTAGAGAGGGTTATGGAGGTTAAGGGTTTTGTGAGGGAGAAGAAGGAGGAAGATGAAAAATGATATGAATTGTGTGGTGGGTGATGATAAGTGGGGGTTAAAGTGGTGGGCCCCACGGGTTAAAATTTGAAAAATCTGACCGCGCCTTGCAACACGGGCCGTGTTGCACAACACGGGCACCCGTGTTGCTCCTCCTGTAGCATATATTTTTTTCAAAGTCACGCCTCTGCAACACGGGCCGTGTTGCACAACACGGGCACTCGTGTTGCTCCACTGCTCCACCTGTTTTTCCAACTTTCTCATTTCTGTCATGCTGGGCCTGACACGGCCCGTGTTGTACAACACGGCCACCCTTGTCAGGGTGCTGTTTTTCACATTTTTCCTCTCCTCTGGTCTCCGACATTTTCTTTCACCGATGAACTGCGAGTTGAGCAAAACCTGTTAAAACAAAAACAAAATGAAAGCGTGCATGTGAAATACGTGGGTTGCCTCCCACGAAGCGCTTCATTTTACGTCGCCTGGCTCGACGGTCCGTCATCGTATCATGTGAGATGAACGACATCGTTGCGATCCTTCTGTTGTCCCTCGTAGTAAGGTTTCAGACGCTGACCATTTACTTTAAAAATGTCTCCATTTGCTGGATTTTTCAGCTCGACTGCTCCGTGCGGAAATGTCTTATGTACTACAAATGGTCCCGACCATTTTGATTTAAGCTTTCCCGGAAATAGTTTCAGTCGGGAGTTGTACAACAGTACTAATTGTCCTTCCCAAAATTCTTTCTTCTGAATACGTCGATCATGCCATTTCTTTGCTTGATCCTTGTACATTTTTGCATTCTCATATGCCCGGTTCCTGAATTCCTCTAACTCATGGAGTTGGAGGGTTCTGGACTCTCCTGCTCTGGTGAGGTCTAGGTTAAGAACTTTTGATGCCCATAATTCCTTGTGTTCTAACTCTAGAGGCAGATGGCAAGCTTTACCATAGACCAGTTGGTAAGGGGACATACCAATGGGTGTTTTGTATGCAGTGCGATACGCCCAGAGAGCGTCGTCCAGCTTTACTGCCCAGTCCTTACGGGATGCACGCACTGTTTTCTCTAATATCTGTTTGAGTTGTCGATTTGACACCTCGGCTTGCCCGTTGGTTTGAGGATGGTACGGAGTAGATATTTTGTGCTTCACATTATACTTAAGGAGTAGCTTTTCCATGAGATGATTTAGGAAGTGAGTTCCTTTATCACTTATAAGGGCCATTGGTACTCCAAACCGCGAAAATATGTTCTCCTTCAGAAATCTGACCACTACTTTAGCATCATTTGTTGGTAGTGCCACTGCTTCTACCCATTTCGAAACATAGTCAACTGCTACCAGTATATAGTGTTTTCCAAATGATGGTGGGAATGGTCCCATAAAATCAATCCCCCAAACATCAAACAACTCTACTTCTAACATGGAATTCTGCGGCATCTGGTTTCTTTTCGAGATATTTCCAGTCCGTTGACATCTGTCGCATTCCTTAACTACGTTCTGGGCATCCTTGAACAAAGACGGCCAATACAACCCTGATTGGAGGACTTTGGCTGCGGTGCGGTCGCCACTGAAATGCCCTCCCTAATCTGAATTATGACATGCTTCGAGCACCTTCCTTTGCTCGTTTTCCGGAACACATCGTCTGATCAGTCCATCCACCCCTTTCTTGTAAAGAAACGAATCATCCCATAAGTAGAACCTGCAGTCATGAACAAACTTTTTCCGTCTGTTAGAATCAAAATCGTCGGGTATGAGACCCCCGACTAAATAGTTGGCGTAATCCGCAAACCAAGGAACGCCATGAATAACTAGGATGTGTTAATCAGCAAACTCATCCTTTATCGGGCGCTTTTACTCGTTCTCTTCAATTGGTGACATTCGCGAGAGGTGATCAGCCACAGCGTTTTCACATCCTCTCTTATCCCGAATCTCCACATCGAATTCTTGGAGAAGAAGGATCCATCTCAGCAGCCTGGGCTTCGACTCCTGTTTAGCAAAAAGATATTTTAACGCAGCATGGTCAGTATAAACAATCACTTTAGAACCCAACAGATATTGCCTAAATTTGTCAAAGGCATACACCACCGCTAGCAACTCCTTCTCGGTAGTTGCATAATTCATCTGTGCCGGGTTCAAAACGTGACTCGCATAGTAAATAACATGCAAAAGCTTCTCTTTCCGCTGCCCCAATACAGCCCCTACTACGATGTCACTGGCGTCACACATGATCTCAAACGGCAGCGACCAGTCTGGGGCTATCACAATTGGTGCTGACACTAACTTATTTTTCAGGTTCTCGAATGCATCAGCACATTCCTTATTGAACACAAACGCCATTTCCTTGACTAACAAGGACGTCAACGGTTTAGCTATCTTGGAGAAGTCTCTTATGAACCTGCGGTAGAACCCTGCGTGACCCAAGAAGCTTCGAATACCTTTCTCGTTTACGGGTGGTGGTAACTTGGATATTACTTCCACTTTTGCTTGATCAACTTCGATCCCTTTGTGTGAGATTTTGTGACCAAGGACGATGCCCTCTCTCACCATGAAATGACATTTTTCCCAATTCAGGATCAAGTTACTTTCCTGACATCTCTGCAAAACAAGTGACATGTTAGTTAAACAATCATCAAATGATGACCCGAAAACCGAAAAATCATCCATGAAGACTTCCATATGTTTCTCGAGCATATCCGCAAAAATAGAAGTCATGCATCTTTGAAATGTGGCTGGAGCATTACATAACCCGAACGGCATCCTCCTATAAGCAAATACTCCGTACGGGCATGTGAAAGCTGTCTTCTCTTGATCCTCCGGCGCAACCGCGATTTGGTTGTATCCGGAGTATCCATCTAGAAAGCAATAGTAGTCGTGACCAGCCAATCTTTCTAACATCTGATCAATAAAGGGCAACGGAAAGTGATCTTTTCTGGTGGCTAAATTAAGTCTCCTATAATCAATGCATACCCTCCAACCAGTGACGGTACGCGTAGGAATCAACTCATTCTTGTCATTAGTCACCACTGTTGTACCTCCTTTCTTGGGCACCACGTGAACAGGGCTCACCCATGAACTGTCTGATATAGGATAGATAAGGCCAACATCCAATAATTTCACCACTTCCTTTCTTACGACTTCCTTCATAACGGGGTTCAGTCTTCGCTGGGGCTGCACAACCAGTTTATGGTCCTTCTCCATAAGGATTTTGTGCATGCAAACTGTAGGACTTATACCCTTTAAGTCTTTGATTTTCCAACCAATAGCACTCTTAAAATTTTTAAGAACCCCAATCAGTTGTTTCTCTTGGACACTCTTCAAACTAGAGCTGATAATGGCGAGACACTTTTCCTCGGTGTCTAGAAAAACATATTTGAGATTTTCCGGCAGTTGTTTCAATTCCGAACCTTTAGGTTTTTCGTCATTACCCTCCAGCGCTATAGGTTGCCGTAAGTCCTCCCATCGGTGTGGTCGGGATCCCTTTTGGAATGGTCGAGTGTCCAACATTTCGACTACCTCTCTGTCATTCTCATCTACTTCTTTGTCTTCTTTAAAGATTGACATGCTTAGCACTCTCTCCAGGGGTAGTTGGGTCACACTCTCCAAATGTTCGCTCTCTACGACCTGTTCTAGCACTTGGATGTTGCTACTGGTGCCACGATCCTGTTTATGCTTCATGGTATTACTAACATCTATTTTTAACTCCTCGTCATATACTTTCAAGGTCAGGGTGCCGCCTTCCATATCTATCATGACTCTCTCGGTTTCCAAGAATGGTCGGCCCAAAATTAACGGCATTTCTTCATCTTCCGGCATCTCTAGGATCACAAAATCAACCGGAAATACAAATTTATCTACCTTAACTAGTACATCTTGAACCACTCTATATGGCCGCTTAACTGAATGATCAGCAAACTGGAGTGTCATCCGAGTGTCTTGAACCGCACCAATATCCAATTTTTTGTAAATGGACAAGGGCATGAGGCTAATACTTGCTCCCAAATCAATTAAAGCTCTGTTGAATGACCTATCGCCAATAGTGCATGGGATAGTAACAACTCCACTGTCTTTCTTCTTGACCGGAATCTTCAGACCCTGCAAAATAACACTACAAGTTTCCGTTAGAATAACAGGTTCGGACTCACTCGTCCGCTTCTTAGCAATGATGTCCTTCATGAATTTTGCATAGGTGGGCATTTGTTCTAGTGCCTCCAACAACGGAATGTTCAACTCCAACTTTTTAAACAGCTCCAGGAACTTCTCGAAATTCTTCTCTTGCTGTCCTTTCTTCTTATTTCTTGAGGGGTATGGCAGCTTGATCACCGGTTTCGGTTCTACCACTTTTTCTTTAGTTACCGGTACCGGTGTCACCACTTCTTCCTCGACTATTTCATTCTCTTTAATTTCCAGATCCACTTCAATCATCTGATCATTCAGTTCCATTTCCTCTTCTCCTACTTCCTTGGCTTTTCCACTTCTTGTTACTACCGCCTTAATTTGGTGGTGATCCTTCGGATTTGGTACTGTGGCACTTGGAAGTGTACCCGGCGCTTGTGAACTTGCTAGCTGTTGGGCAATTTGACTCATTTGTACTTCAAGATTCTTTATGGATGCTCCAGCATTCCTGAAGTTACTCCTTGTCTCTTCTTGAAATTGAGAACTTTGGGCGGCCATTTTCTCAATGGCCACTTCCCAATCAGCTTTTCGAGGCGCTTGTGGTTGATATTGAGGTTGGTACGGTGTCTGCTGGTACTGCTGTGGCTGAGGTTGATACGGTTGTTGACCTTGAACAGGTTTTTGCACATTACCTTGTTGATCTTTCCATGAAAAGTTTGGGTGATTCTTCCAACCAGGATTATATGTGTTGGCGTAAGGGTTGTTCTGCCTCAACATATTAATTTGTTCCACTTGCTCTTGAGTTGCTACACAATGCATTGTAAAGTGTGGCCCACCGCATATTTCACAAGGTGCTGCTTGAACTGGCTCAACCTGTGCCACTACCTGAGTTTCAACATTCATTTTCTTTAACCTTCTCTCTACCTCAGCGGTGATCTGATCCTCCATTTTAACAACCTGGTCTGCCAGCTTCAGATCAATCTTACCTTCCGGTTGGTTAACCGTGCGATCATACAACTCAAGGTGCTCGTTCGCGGCGATTGCTTCTATGATCCTTCTGATACCTGTGGCCGTTGAGAAGTTGGTTGAGCCACCGGCAGCAGTATCTATGAGCTGTTTCGTTTTGAGTCGTAATCCATTCACAAAGTTTTGCATCTGCTCCGTGGCGTCCATGTTATGAGTAGGACATGCTGTAAGACACCTCTTAAACCGCTTATATGCATCCCCTAAAGATTCTCCTTCTTTTTTCTTGAAGTTGACAATGTCGTATCTTTTTCGGATGAACACTGAGGCAGGGAAATACTCATTCAGGAACGCAGTTTCCATCTCTTGCCATGTTGTGATACTCCCAGCGGGAAGCGAGTAAAACCATTCTTCCGCATCATCAGTGAGTGTGAACGTGAACATAACTAATCTCTTGGCCTCTTCGGAATGTCCTTCTATTTTCAGCGAGGTGGTGGTTGTAAGGAATCTCTGAAGATGTTTATTTGCATCTTCGTTGATTCTTCCGGCGAACGGCTTGCTCTCCAACTGACGGATGGTGGAAGGGTGTAGCTGAAAATGCACAGCATTCACCGGTTGATTCACAATGGTCATCCGGTTCGGTTGAGCATTGGCCCCTCCATAGTCTCCTAGCAGTATTTCAGGCTGAGGTGGATTTCCAGCCATTTGAACAGTCTCAGGTGGTGTCTCTCTCTCTCTCTCTCTCTTCGGAGTTGCTCTGCACGGATATAATTTCCTATATTTCTTCCAGTCTTTTAACTTTAGCTACTCTCCGTCTTTCGTGTAATGCTCGTTCTGGTTCTGTATCAAAAGAATATTTAGCTGAGGCCTGACCTCGCATACACAATTAGACAAGCGTTAGATAATAAGCAGATAAAAGTTATGCAGTAAACAATAAAATTTTAGTCGCAGAGCAACAAAATTTCTTTTGGATTCTAAAAACAATGTTAATTTGGCAGTCCCCGGCAACGTCGCCAAAAACTTGATCGGGAAAATAACAAGTGTACTATTTTTACCAATTGTAGTAATAAGGGAAAAGTCCCAAGTATCGATCTTGAGGACTGCGTAGTAATTAACGGAATTTTTAGGATTCAAATGAACAAAAGGTCTAGTTGTTTGTTTGGTAGCAGAGTAATATAACAAGTAAATACGGACTTAATGAATCAATCTAGTAACAGTGTTAGGGGAGTGGAGACGATGCGAGTAAAGACCCTGTATGATTATTCTACTCTACTAGTTATTAACCTTAATTTCTCAGTTGGCCACTTTAGTTGCCTTAATTCCTTAATGAAAACCCTTTGATGATTTTCCTGTACACTAATTCCTCAGTGTCCCTGAAAAGCATCAAGCAATAGTTCCGACCATAAAATACGTGATACGGGATATCCTCATTCCTAAGCAATATCGACCGTGATACTATTTTGCAAAAGTGTTAGGTTGACTTTCTAGACTAACGCCTAAGCACGATTCGAATTCTACTTTCCAATATGAATACAAATAAGATTAATGCAAAATAAAATATATTAAGGTAAAAACATAGTTCTCATAGAATAATTAAACAAACGTCATTACATCGCACTAAGGACCACCCCCTAACAACTTGGGGTTTAGCTGCTCATGTTCTTCGTAAACATAAAAGTAATTAGAATTAAAAAGGAGAAGATCATTACAATGCAAGTTGAAATCCTTGGATCATCAATTGCTTCCGCTTTTGATTGATCCTCTGTTTCCAGCCGAACTCTCCTCTCAGTTGTCAATCCTAATTTAATTCAAAAAGTGTCCCCTACTTTCTAAAATGTGCCTCTTATATCTAAATTCAAATTACATCGCGAAATGTCTCAAATGCCCTTCAAAATAGGTTTGACAGCAAAAAAATCAGAAAACAGAGAAATTTCACTTTCAGTGGTCCTGACACGGGCCGTGTTGTGCAACACGGGTGGCCGTGTCAGGCTGCTGACTTCTTCAGGGCGTGTTCCTCTCCAAGGGCAGCAACACGGGCCGTGTTGCATGACACGGGCACCCGTGTTGCATGACACGGGCACCCAAGTTGCAAGTTTGAGTCTTCTTTTTTCTTCTGCTTTGGTCCACCCGTGTTTGCCAGCCGTGTCCTTCATGACACGGGCCGTGTTGTGCAACAAGGGTACCCGTGTTGCAGCTCTGAGTTCCCTTTTTCGCCTTTTCTTTGCCTCCGAATGCGGTGCGATTGTCGTGCTATCCATTCCTACCAAAAACACACTAAAAGAAACCAAATCAAACGCACCAGCGGCAAAAGCAACATAAACTTAAACATAAGACTCGAAGACACACAACTACGATTAATGCAGATAATAACAACTAAAGCTTCGAAAAATAGATAAAAACATTGCGAAATTAACCACAAACAGCGTTTTAAAACACAACTGAAATCCATCGATCATGACTATTATTATGACAAATTATGTGATAACATGAGATATGACGATTTATGTGATGATGATGACTATGTTGATGAGTTATGACGTATGATGAATACGATGAATGATGATGCATCATATGTTGTTATTATGAGGATTATTGTGACATGTGCATCATGTATTCATGTGCATCCGGACTTTGGTTCAGGACCTCGATTACTTTGGCTTCGATCCCACTGTGTGGATGTGAAGTATTTTGATGTGCTTCGGTTCTCAAGTAGAATCGATCCTATTGATGGGGATCTATGGAGGGTTGACGGCCCAGTGTCCATCGCGCTGTGATGATTGGTACCACATGCATTGAGTTGTGTTGCATTGCATTTATGAGTCTTTTGTATAAATTATGACGTTGTGGCCTTTGAGGCATATTTGAGGATATGAATGTGTTGAATATGATTATGATGCCGTTTATGCATTAATTGTTATACATTGATTATTATGAATTGCTTTACTCACCCTGCCTGTTTGAATGTTACCTCCACGTGGGTAACGTGTAGATGACCAAGTTTAGTTGTGGATGCCGTCGAGGAGTATTTTTGAAGTCTTAGAGTTGTTAGCCTTTTGGTTAACTTAGAGGGTCTTGCTCTGATATGTAACATTGGGTTGGGTTCTTTGATTTGAACTATATATCAGTGGGTTATTTTACTAACTTTCCCTTATGAGGAAAACCTTGAGTTATGTTTTGAGCTTCGCTGCTTTGTGCAAATTGGTGTATTTTGAGAAAACCCGTGTGTTACGGAGCATTGACTTATTTTGAGACATTGAGAAATGTACGCCCTTTTGTGGCTTTTTATGAAAGTTAATATTTTACTCTGAAATCCGTGTTATTTTGCCGTAATATCTGTGGGGTAGAATAAGGGTGTTACACAATAAGATACGATTAGGATCGCGCACCATGAGCCTTAAGTGGTGGAGAAGGAGTGAGAATGATACTTTCCTACATTCACTCTGATTATTTTGACACAAGACGTTTGACTTGGTAGCTCGAAATATTCACCTCTACCCATAATATTTAGTGCAATCCTAATCAAGAATAGTTTCTTTCAAAAATCCTAAAAACAACATCAACTCATCAAATTATTTTTGCGCCTTATGGCATCACTTTGAAAATCCATTTTCAAGGTAAAATCAACCAACAAACACTTTTACTCCGAACTACGGAGCTCTGACTTCCTCATTGCACTATGAGGGTACGTAGGCATGAGGTTTCAAAACCGAGGCGAACACCCTAATAAAAAACCACCCTTTTCCCTTTAGCAAATAAACCTTTAGATAACTTCACCCTTTCATGCATAAACAACTTAGATGGTTTTCATTGAGTACAACGGACGTAGGGGGTGCTAATACCTTCCCCTTGTATAACCAACTTCTGAACCCTACATTGGTTGTGATGACCATGACCTATCATTTTCCGTCCGCGAGTTTTCTCGATATTTTCCCTTTCCCTCTTTTGAGAATAAATAAAGTTCGGTGACAACTCTCTGTTAGTCCATCCGCGAGCGTTCCTCGTTAGGTCGTATTTTTTTTAGGTACGACAATGATGTCAATGTATTTTATTAGCTGGCATCCCTTATGTAAATAAGATTAACATTAGTTGGATGAAATCTTAATAGTTAGTCGAGCTTTCGATACTATTGAGTGAACTCTTGATAGTTAGGCGAGCTTTCAATACTATTGAGTGAAATCTTGATAGTTGAATAATCTCTTAATACTATTGAACAAACTCTTGATACTTTGTCCTACAACCCGATACTATTGAGTGAACTCTTGATAGTTAGGCGAGCTTTCGATACTATTGAGTGAAATCTTGATAGTTAAATAATCTCTTAATACTATTGAGCAAACTCTTGATACTTTGTCCTACATCCCGACCTACTACCCTAATATATGCTCTTCATCCCACAATTTTATGTCTCTCTATTCAAAATTAAATTAAAGGTACAAAATGGAAAATAAAAGCAATTTGTTCAAAGTTTGGAAAGTCAATGGTTATAACGGTTTAAAATCACAAATTTGAGCTAATGACGATAAACAAACATTTGATGATACACAACTCACGTAGACGGGATTGTTGTCCCTTTTCTATTGCATTTTATCAAATATTTTCATTTAAAATGTGTGATTGTTAAACTTTAAGTTAGGAGTTTGTTTGTTGTCCCTATTATTTTTAACTAAATAGGTTTATTATAAGCCTAAACCTTTTCTATTTAAAATTTTTTTTAGTCAAATCTAAGTTTGTGTAGGTTAGGCTGTATATCCCTATAAGTTGGTCTGATCTATTCCCATCTCTAATTGTCTTCTTCAGAGTGATGTCAATGTCTTTTATTTGCAGGTATCCCTATGTAAATAAGATTATCATTATTTGAGTGAGCTATTGATAGTTGAGAGAGGTCTCGATACTATTGGGCGAACTCTTGACAGTTGAGCAAACTCTTCATATTATTGGACAAACTGCCTACTTCCCTAGTCTTTGCTCTTCTTCCTGCTATTTTAAGTCCCTCTATTAAAAATAGGATTAAAGATACAAAATGGAAAAAAAATAAAATTTGCTCAAAGGTATTGTGAGGTAATTAAAACTTGTGTATTATTGACAATTATTATTAGTGGACGGTTCAAATTCATTTAACTGTAATTAGACAATGGTAAATTCATGCGTTACCATTAGTTTAATTTTGTATAAGTGTTATAAATACGCATTGTAATAAGTCAATTAAAAAATGGAATGGAACAATGATTCATTCATTCATTCTCTCTCTCTGCATGATTGTTTACCTGGAAATTATGTTACTTTCATTCCCTCTCATTTCCAAGAACTGATGAAAAAAATAGTGAATCAATAGAATAGTAAATTTTCATTCCAACAAATTGGAATCAAAGCAAGACGATCCACAACCACACACGACGACGAACATGGCAGAAAATTCAAAAAATCAGTGATCAAATTCATGCAAAACTTCCAATCTTTGACGGCAGCAATTATGAAAGATGGACAACTCAAATGAAGGTTATATTTAGGTATCAGGGTGTTCTAAATGTTATTCGCAATGGAGTGACACCGCTTGACGCAACACCAACGGAGGCAGCGAGGGCAACTCACCGTGAACAAATGAAGAAAGACGATAAAGCGATATACTTCCTCCATCAATGTATAGATTCAAATGTCTTGGAAAATATAATTGAATATGAGACGACCAAAGAAGCTTGGGATGTTCTTGCAACCACTTAGGCCGACGATAGACAAACCAAGAAGGTGAAATTGATGGCTTTAAGGCGTCAATTAGGTCAATTGTAAATGGAACCAAATGAGACAGTAGCGCAATTCATGAACAGGTTAACTGTACTAACCAACCAGATGAAGAGTTGTGGTGAAGTACTTACTGATTCAATGAAGGTTGAAAAGGTTATCATAGGTTTAACACCCAAATTTGATAATTTAGTTGCTGCAGTTGAACAATCTAAGGACCTAGACATGTTGAAATTGGAACAATTAATAGGTTTTTTAGAAGCTCATGAATTGAAATTGAAGAATAGAGATGGTGTCAAGAAAGATGAGAAAGAAACTGAGAAGGAATTGTTTACACAATCTTAGAAAAAAGGAAGTGGTAGTAATGAATATCGGAAGAAGAAAGGTAAAGGAAAGTGGAAGAGTAACAAGAATGAGGGTGGAAATTCTAAGCAAGAATCTCAGAAGAATGGAGGTGAGAGTGATGGTAAAGGAAAGAAGAAATCTAAAGAGCATATTCAATGCTATAACTGTAAAAAATGGGGTCACTTTGTAGATGAATGTGTGAATTTTAAGGTGCCTAGGAAGAGAAATGAAGAGGCACACTTAGCTCGTGACTCAGATGAAGAAGTTGTTGCATTAGTGGCAACAATTGATGAAGAGGTAATGATGCTGATGACAGTTACTGAAGGTGGTGGAGTAGAATGGTGGTACTTGGATACAGGGTGCTCTAATCACATGACGAGCCATTTAGAATGGTTTTGTGAAATTGACAAAACTGTGAGAAGGAAGATTGGATTTGGTGATGGTAGCTATGTCATTGCAGAAGGTATTATAAAGGTATCCATTAGAAGGGAAGACATAATAAAAGTAATAGTGAGTGATGTACTTTATGTTCCACAAATGAAGAGTAATTTGCTTAGTTTGGGGCAATTACTAGAGAAGGGTTATTTAATGAATATGAAAGAAAATTACATGGAAGTATTTAAAGTGTCTATGTCAAGAAATAGAACTTTCAAGGTTGGTGTGAATTCTATTGATAAAAAATGTCTAACTGCACAAGTAGATGATATAGTATGGAAATGGCATAAGAGGATGGGACATTTGAACTTCAATAGCTTGAAGATGTTGCAGAAGAAGAATATGGTGGTTGGCTTACCTCAAATTGAAGAACCAAAGGAGATATATGGAAAATGTTATGAGGGAAAACAACCAAGGAAGTCATGTAAGTCTGCAATACCAACTAGAGGAACAAAGAAGCTTGCTATCATTCATTCAGATGTGTGTGGACCCTTTGAAGTCAAATCCATTGGAGGTAATTCCTATTTTGTGTCCTTCATAGATGACTATAATAAGAAGATGTGGATTTATCTTATACAGAAAAAGAGTGAAGTGTACAACATTTTTAAGCAATTTAAACTGTTAGTGGAAAAACAGTGTGATAGTATAATTAAATTGCTTAGAATTGATGGTGGTGATGAATATACATCACATGAGTTTGAAAATTTCTGTAAAGACAAGGGTATAGTTCATGAAGTAATGGCCCCATATACTCCTCAACACAATGGTACAATGGAGAGAAGAAATAGAACTCTGCTTAATATGGTGAGATGTATGCTAAGAGAAAAAAATCTTCCACATAAGTTATGGGCAGAAGTAGTATATATAGCTACTCATATACTGAACATGTGTCTAACCAAGAGACTAGAAGGCATCATGCCTGAAGAAGCATGGAGTGGTATGAAACTAAGTGTAAAGATTTTAGAATGTTTGGCTCACTGTGTTACAGGCATGTTCCTGAACAAAATAGAAGAAACCTTGATTCTAGAGCACAAGCAATGATATTGATAGGCTATCATAGCACTGTTGCATACAAACTATATGATCCAATTCACAAGAAGATAGTAGTGAGTAATAATGTAATTGTAGATGAAACTAGAGAATGAAATTGGAAGGAATTAACTGAGCAAGCTACCAGTAGAACAACTATCATTCAACTTGACAATGACCAAGTTGACAATGAGGAAGAAGTGAATGTGCCTGAACCAATTGTTCTTAATGATGACAATGTGAACAATGTAAATGAAAATAATGTTGAGAATGATGATAATGACAATATGGAACAATTGAGAATATCTAACAGAGTAAGATTCCCATCAGTGAGACTACAAGGTTATGTCATGTACCCTGCAGGCTTGGGTGAAGATGTTACTGATATAATGCACTTGGTTCTCATGGCAAAGTCATAACCTATAACACTTGATCAAGAACTTTCAAATCCAAAGTGGAAGGAAGCAATGATGGATGAATTAAGGTCAATTGAAGGAAATGAAACTTGGCAGATGGTGAATCTACCAAGTAATAAGAGAGCCATTGATGTAAAATGGGTCTACAAACTAAGATGAAGCTAAATGGTGAGATTGCAAAATATAAAGCTAGGTTGGTTGCAAAAGGCTTCTTGCAACAACCTGGACTTGACTTTAATGAGATATATGCCCAAGTTGCAAGGATTGAGACTGTGAGATTGATAGTAGCATTGGCTAGTTTGAGAAAATGGAGGTTGAATCAACTTGATGTCAAATCTGCGTTTCTCAATGGGCCATTGGAAGAGGAGGTTTATGTGAAGCAGACACTTGGCTTTGAGAAGAAGGGTATGGAAAAAAAGTAATGAAGTTGAAGAAGGCTTTGTATGAACTCAAGCAAGCACCACGTGCTTGGAATAAAAAGATTGATACCTCACTGCAGAAGCTAAATTTTACTAAGTGTTCAACTGAACATTGTGTGTATGTAAGATTGAACACAAATGATGACTTGATAATCATTTGCCTGTATGTGGATGACCTGTTAGTGACAGGGAGCAATGAACAAGAAATAGTGAACTCAAGAGGCAAATGATGACCAAGTATGAGATGACTGATCTAGGAAAATTGTCTTATTTCCTTGGCATGGAATTTGTGTCATGTGAAAAGGGAATTTTTATTCATAAGAAGAAGTACATTAACAATTTACTTAAGAGGTTTAAAATGCTTGAGTGCAAGCCTGTATCTACACCAGTTGATACTGTGGAATTGCAGAAAAATGTCACTGATGAAGGTGTTAATTCTACATTGTTTAGGCAGTTGATTGACTCACTTAGATATGTCTGTGACTCAAGGCCAGACACAGTCTATATTGTTGGAGTGACAAGTAGATACATGGAGGTGCCTAAGAGAACTCACATGGTGGCTGCAAAGAGAATACTGAGATATCTCAAGGGCACAATTGACTGGGGAATTCTATTTCCTAGTAGAGAGCGACCTGCAACTACTGAGTTAATAGGATGCATTGATGCTGATTGGAGTGGAGATACAGAAGACAGGAAGAGTACTTCTAGTTATATTTTCATGATGGGTAAGGCTCCAATAGCATGGTGTTCGAAGAAGCAAAATGTTGTAGCATTGTCAAGCTATGAAGCTGAGTATATTGCTGTAGGTTTTGGTGCTAGTCAGACACAATGGTTACAAATGCTGCTACATGAACTGAAAGTGAAATGTTAAAGTACTATGAGGTTGAAAGTGGATAACAAGTCAGCTATTGATTTAGAAAAACATCCAATTGCTCATGGAAGGAGCAAGCATATAGAGATCAAGTATCATTTTCTAAGAGATCAAGTGGCCAAAGAGAAACTTGCAATAGAACACTGCAGTACAGAAGATCAGTTAGCAAATATGTTAACAAAGGGCTTGAAGACTAGCAAGTTTGAAGATATGAGAAGCAAGATAGGAATGTTAAGCCTTGCAAGTTTGAATTAAGAAAGAGTATTGTGAGATAATTAAAACTTGTGTATTATTGGCAATTATTATTAGTGGACGGTTAAAATTCATTTAACTGAAATTAGGCAATGGTAAATTCACGCATTACCATTAGTTTAATTTTGTCTAAGTGTTACAAATACGCATTGTAATAAGTCAATTAGAAAATAGAATGAAACAGTGATTCATTCATTCATTCTCTCTCTGCATGATTGTTTACCTGAAAATTCTGTTACTTTCATTCCTCTCATTTCCAAGAACTGATAACAATAATAGTGAATCAATAGAATAGTAAATTTTCATTCCAACAAAATATTGGAGGGTCAATGGTTAGAGATCTTCATGCAAAGGGGATTGCTGTCCCTTTTTCTATTTCATTTTATCAAATATTTTCATTCAAATTTTGTGATTGTTAAACTCTAAGTTAGGAGTTTGTTAGTTGTTATTTACATTCCATTTTCTCTAAATTATGAATAATCTCTTTTGATCAAAACATGCTGATTCTTAAATTTCAAAAAACATGTCTATTGTACATAACAAAACAACAACAAATCAAACTATAGATGTAAAAAACACACATTACACTTGATCAAGCAGCAGCAGAAACTCAAATGAAGAAAACAAAAAAAACTTCAATCTCAAGTTCATGTAAGGAAGCCAAAGTTAGGATTGTCCTTCTTGGCAAACTTCTATGTAGCTATATATATCTACAATCATTCCATAAGGATGATTTTTATACAAGTGCAAAACTAGGAGCCAACACATTCATCATTCACCCTGCTTCATCAAAATTGGTATAATATTAGTTATAATGATACTAACATGAAACAACATAATTAAGAAAATGAAAGAATGTACCTTTTGGTAGATTATTACTTGGAAAGGTTTCTTCAAGAGGGTTCATTTGGAAATTTGGAGGAAGAGAACGTTTCTCTAATCTTTTCAAATATGCCAATACTTCGAGAACAATAACCGCGACAATTATGATACCAACAAGGAATCCATAGCTTGTTTTCCAATTATTCCCTGCTCCTGCAGCTTGCATTCCCAACACTATGTTCAAGGCTGCAAAGAATAGCGCCATTCTTCCAAACCAACCATGGTACAAATTCCAAATTTTGCGAATCTTTGAATCTCTATTCGGTCTCAAGAAAAATGCCAATACCTGAATTCACATTGTTTTGAACAATTAAATTTAGACAACTTTTGTGAAAGCTTTTTAAATAGTTAACGCAGTTTAATAGATAGTCAACTGATATATAAGACGTCGAAACTCAATAACTACCAATGTAGTAACCACGAATTTGGACGTGGTTAACTATAATACTAAATATAGATTTGTTATTGTTGCATGAGTTACTGGCATACCTGAAGAATACTTAGCACAAGGACAAAAATGCCAATTCCTTTGTGAGCAGGTATATGAACATGCATTTTGGAATGGAGTTGTAATCCTAGAAGGACAGTGACAAGACCAAATACAAATCCAACAAATTGAAAAATTGAATGTAAATAGAACCAAATTGGTTCCTTGTGTTTGAAGTATCTAGCAACAATAGCCCCTACTGGAAGGATCAAACCCCATCCTATTACACCAACTATTCCGTGGTTCTTTCTCATCTGAACCAAATCATTGGATGATGGATCCTTAGAATCTGAAAAAACGATAACCGTCAAGTTTGTGCTAAACCACATGATAAATAAATAAAAATGCATTCACATATTTGATTTTGCACCTGAAGACGATGAAGAAAAATCAAATATGATCGATGTTTCGTCATCGTGTTTTGACAGATGATGTTCATGTGGATGCTTAGTACTAAAAGCCAATAGAATCGGTTGCTTCCCGAATGGAATCGTTGGTCGAAGCTGAAATGCCAAATAGATTTCTGCTCCATTTGTTGCCACAGCAGCAGGCACAGTATTTAGAGGCAGTTCACCTTTGTTTACAATGACCTCTGATGATTTGTTACCTCTTAGATAATACTGCTTGATTTTTGCATGGCCATGTTTGTTAATCCATCCCACCATTGCACTTGAACCTACCATTTTACCATCTTTTGAAAATCCAATCCCTACCCATCCAACTGTGTAGGGTGCTGATAATATGATTGTGGTGGTATCATCATTTTTTGTATACTGCAACAAAATCTCATTATAAATTACAGATCTTTAGTATTTTATAAAGACGGATGTTTTTAGACAGAGACTAAAAACGTCCGTCTTTATAGTACTGACAGTTTTGAACAAAGGTGTGTCAAGTGTTTGTCTGACATATGTTTGATAATGACATGACATGATTTCATTCAGTTAAAGGCATTAAGTCTTGTGTCCGTGTCTGTATTAGTATCAGTGTCAAGTGTCAAAAATAAGAGTTGAACTTACCCTTAATTCATATGTATGCCAAACAGGTTTACATATTGTAGAGGAAATATTCCGATAAGGCGGAGGGAGGAAAATTTGAAAATTTGTATTCTTGCATCTACTTTTTGATGATGATGTAAAATCACCACTACTTCCATCATTATCATCTCCTAGTGCAATGATCTTGAAGTTGAAGACAAGACTTAGAATACATATTCTGAAAAAAAATGGCCATAGCTGAGCTAAAGAACTTAGCTTTGCCATTCATAGACTAGATCGAATGTGATCCAAGAATAGGAAGAATGGTGGTTACAAAACAAAGAATAAGATAGGAAATGTGAATGTGAAAGGCTAACAAGAAGATAGTTGAGAAGTATTAGTCTCTTGCATTTGAAGTTTGAAATTTGGTAGGGTAGGTAAAATGGTTGGTACTCAGAGGTAATCATCATCATCATCATTTTGTATTTTTCTATTGTTGAGAACTCAAAATCAAACTGTGTTTTTATGAGCAGTATTAAGTCATACTCCAATAAAAAAATTTCAAATTTCAATAGCAATATATGTTTAAAATTTACTTGGTTTTTAAGTTGTGAGTTGTTGATAGGTTTTTTGGATTCATCAAGAATTGACTTAGGAAGATGAAAAAGACTTAATGAAGAAGATTATGGTAGCTGATAATAGATGTTTATAACTTTGTCGGTGGAAGATGATAAGAGATGTTAATCAAGAGAAGTTAAAGATAAATTTTTTATAGGTTATTTTTCTATGTTGAGGATGATACTTATTGACAGCAACATAACTTTTTTTTTTAAAAGGAAAACACCAACAATAATAGATTATATTAATTAAATTTTTACTATTAGATATCGTTATCACAATCGCCCACCAAAAACAAAGCAATTTAGTTCGAATGAGAAGTTTTCTTGAATAAATATAAGAAAGCGATTACCGAAGAGAGAAAGAGAAGAGAGAATAAGATAGAGAAATAGAATTGGTTAAAATATTTTTTCTATTTATTTTTTTAGAGAGAGTGTAAGAGACGACTTATATTGTTTGCTACAATTTTATTTTCGACTTTAAACCCCTAAAGAACTTTAAGAGAGAATTAACATTTATGTTTTATAGGTTGCACTGCCCCTATTAGAAAAGGGTGAGAGAGCCTGATGATTCTCTACTAGCATTGTTAATTATCCAAACCTATGCAAATGATTCTCTACTAGCATTGTTAATTATCCAGACCTATGCAGCATAAAAGATATGGAGCACCTATTCTACCGGTGTCTGCTCTCTCAAGGTCGTCCTTTTTTAGGTACAAAACGGAGATTACAGGATATATAAAAAACTTGATGTACTTCTTAAAATGTGGAACACATTTCATGTTTGCCGAATCGAATTAACCCCTATCTAACAAGTAGAGAATCAATCTATTTATAGCCTATATTTATAGCCTATGTATGATGATAACATAAATATTTTAGGTACAAAACGGAGATTACGGGATATATAAATTTTTTTGATGTACTTTTTAAAGTGTGGGACACATCTCATGTTTGCCGAATCGAATTAACCTCTCTCTAACAAGTAGAGAACCAATCTATTTATAGCCTATGTATGATGATAACATAAATACATGAGATATATATCTACAACATCATAAAGCATAAGCTAACTTAAACACTGCATGTTAGAACACACTATAATTATAACATGTATGAACAGACTTTGACTACAACATATTTGATTTACCTTCGACTACAACATGCTTAAGTCGACTATGTTGAATCCTCAAGCTACCCTTCTGTCGAGATTAGAGTTCGATTCAAAATATTACAGATATAATATAATATAATAATTAATTTAAAAAAATATTTATAATAAAATAATTAGTTCGAAAAAATTCACCCATAACCTAAAACCTTGGATAAATCATTGAAATCATACCTAAAATCTTGCTCATAACCTAAAATGATATTATCGATCATTTTATAATTGTATTTAGAAAAAAATTTGCTTCCACACTCTTTATTCGCGATGATAAATAAATTAAAAAATATATATGTTTTATTTGTTGAATTTTTTTTATCCAAATACTCCACTTTTTAAAATAAAATCTTAAAATAACTCACTTTGTAGATTATTTTCTAAAGTATCCTAGTTTGAGAAAAAATTAAGTGTTGTCTCCATACCAATTGGCGAAAGTGTTGTAGGCTTAAGAGGTGTTGTCAATTGGATTGGAGACACCACATGGTGTCTCCAATCCAATTGGAGATAATGTGTTAAAATTATTAACATTAATAATTAATTAAAAATAATATTACATAAATTAATGATGACGATCAGGTTGATCATATCGTCCATCGGTTCCACATCCCATACGTACCCTCACTCGCTGTCTTCGTTGTTGATTCACTCCAAGTGATTGAGGATTTGAGGTCTCGGGAACATCAACATGATCCCTAAGAAGTTCTTACATTTCTAAGAAGTCTTGTGTATGGAGCGACGACACATTGTCGTAACTGAGTTCGCAACCCAAACCAGAGTAGTTGGAATGTGATGAAGGGGACATTGGTGTGCGGCCTGGACGATTGAAGGGTGACATTGGTGTGAAAGATTTGTTGGTGAAAGGTTGAAATGGTAGTGGTGTTTGAAGGTCATAGGGTTGTTGTGATGTTTGTGTTTTTCCGGCTATGGTGTGATGTTTGTACTTTTCGGCTATGGTGTGATGTTTGTGTGTGTCAGATATGGTGTGATGTTTAAGCGTTTTGGCTATGGTATGATATTTGGACGTTTTGGCTATAATACGTTGCTTGGGTGTTTTGGCTATATCTTAATATTATGTTTGGGGCATATGCATTTTGCGTGTCTTGATAATAGTCATTTTGTTAGAGATGGTATAAATGACACTCTTGGTATTGTGGTTGCGTGTCTAGCATGTTTGCATTGTGGATTTGTGTGTTTATGGGTCGGTAACTCGCACCATTGTCATTCTTGTCATTCTTAACTCGCAGCCACCTACGCAGTGCATCAAGTCTCTCATTCGCCTTTAGGTATGTCTCCATCTAACCAACGATTCAACTCCCTCTGTAGTTGCTTGAAAGTTTTAATGTTCTAGAAGAGCATCTCCATCATAGGCTTCTCTCTCGAATAAATCACTTTCCCGTAGTGGCGACGATACATGTTATCACTAATACAAGAAAATGAGAAGAGATGTGAAAATAATTAATCAAGCCACCTCCGTTTATAGTAAAATTACACATTGCACCCTGTCTCTAAATGAATTGGCGACAATATTCAAATTTAACACATTGTCTCCAATTAGATTGGAGACACCGTGTGGTGTCTCCAATCTAATTGCCGACACCTCTTTATCCTATAAAGCAATCGCCAATTCATATGGAGACAACACTCTATTACTCCCCAAAAGAGGGGTACTTTAAGAAATAAATTGAAAAGTGATTTATTTTAGATTTTTTTTTTAAAAAGTGGGTTATTTAGGTAAAAAAAATTCTTATTTGTTAGTGGACCAATCTTTAAATTCAAAAGAAAAATTAAAAACCTCAAGTGGCTTATAGACTATTAACAATATTAGAAGGTGCAAAACGAGATTATCTCCAAATTTAATATTTCATTTCATGTTGTATTTTCAAAGGTGTCCCATGGTCTATTAATTATTATTAATTAATTATTATTTAAGGGTTAATATTTTTGTAATTGATTATTATGAAAATCTTTGTTGAGAATGTAGCAAGTGTGAGTAGTACGAGTAATGGTTCTACATTGGTTGAAAATGTGGAGAGTTAAACATTTATAAGCGAGTGAATCCACTCATCTATCACCTTAAGGTTTTGGGTAAATATGTGATATGTCTCTCACATAAGTGTTACTCTAAAAGGAAGTCCCACAATGTTCAATGCTCTCTAGTCGAAAAACTCCCCCAATACATGGTATCATGAGCCTTTGGTTCGAGGAAGAGACCGCCTTACTTGTATCGAAAGTCAATTGGTTGGAAATATGGAGACTTAAGCATTTATAAGTGAGAAAACTCACCCACCTATCATCTTAAGACTTTGTATGAGTATGTGGTGTGTCTCTCATAAAGGTGTTGCTCTAAAAAAGAAGTCCTACAATATTCAATGATTCTTAGTAAAAAAAAACTCCCCCAACAATCTTGAAGTTTGTTTTATGTCATTTTCCTTTGCAACTTAGATATTTATTTTAACTCTAGAAATTATTAACATTGTTGCTTTCATCTCTTCATTTCATGCCTCCTAAGCCTACAAATCCATCTACTAATGACTTGGATGATGCCATTAAAGCAACTCATTTGCATATTGGTGATGCCATTAACCGCACTCACCATCAAAATGATTAGAGATTTTAAGTTATTAGTAAAAATTTGGAAATGCAATTGGGAAATGTTCACACCAGAATGGATAATCTGCAGCAGATCCTCGACCCTAGACATGAATTTATTATGACTCCCCTCATAAAAATGGCAGCTTAAAGTGGAGTGCATCAATCAACTACTACTCACATAACTACTACTTCTTCAGGTATATCTCCCATCTCTCCATACCCTCTGATTATGGATCTGCTCATACATCTATCGTTTCACCCATAACCCATATTGTTACTCATACTAGTATCATCCTTACCCACACAACCTCACACTCTAAAAATCACATTTACCGTAATATTTTATCCGCATTAGGAAACACAACAGCACCCCACCGCCATTCCCCCCCCCCCCCCCCCCCCAAAAAAAAAAAAAAATCTTTATGGGACACACCCACCCTCAAACGTCTTTTCAACCACACCAATTTATAATATTTTCACTCTTCATTACCACCCTCACCTTTCCCAACAGACCGAACTTACATCAAGTGTGAATGATTCTACACAATGGTTCTATTTATAAAATCACTTGTGTGAGTTGCAAGCTAAAAATCCCACTTAAGTGCATGCATACCATATCTTATGGTGTACCATATATCACTTAAGCACGTGGTAACTTATCACATTTCGTATTCTACTTAAGTGAACTGTACCTTACAATGTTCTACATTTACTTAAGTGCACCGTATCTTACGATGTTATACATTAAGTGCACCATATGTAACACCCCAAATTTTATTGGAATATTTATTTAATTTATTTAAATAAGAATATTCGCATTTTGGTAATTTTCGAGAGTTGTTGTGGGATTATTGGGAATTATGCATTTTTGAGTTATTTATTTAAATAATAGTATATAATATGAATATATTAATATTATTATTAATTTAAATAATTATAAGTGAAATAAGGGCAAATTGGACAATTGAGAGGAGTAAGTGAGGGTGTTATGGAAAAAGCCCAATTTTGAGGCCCAAGACTAGGTTTAACAAAAAGGAAATTGTGAAGGGATTAGGATTCATTTGTTAGACCGTGAAAAGAGTTGAGGCTCGAGCTCTGAGGAGGAGATTGGAGGAAAAAGCTTCGAAAGGTTCTCTGAAAGATTTGAGAAGGCTTTGAGTCGACAATTAAGGTATGGGGAGTATTACCTTCATTGTTTTCAATATAGTTTCAATGTATTTAAGGTCGATTTAAGGGTTTAAGGGATTTTGGGGCTGATTATGAGAAAAAGAGATTTTAGCCTTCGTGGCCTAAATCTATTATTGTGAATCTAACCGTGAGAATTCATTGGGGTAAAAGGAAAATTAGGCCTTCGTGGCCAAAACTGTGATTCGACATTTTGTCTAACCCTGAAGGAATAGGAATATTAGATTGTGAGTAATTCTAATGAGTATGGGTAATTGAAAGGAGATTTGTGATTTAGAGCGTGAATATGACATGGGATTGGCCTAATAAACCGTAGGTTTTGTGCCTTTATTGCCGTAAGACCTTAGGGATGGTTTAGGGATGTTTTGGGGGCATTGAGGAAGTGAATCGTGGGCTTTTTTGGTTGATTTTAGGTTCTGGTGCGTAGAAGAGTTTGTTGTCATCGCGTCGTCTAGCGAAGAATGCTTCGCACAACGAACAATGTAGTCTTAGACTCGCCTAGCGAAGAATCCTTCGCACAACGAAGGAACTCACCCCAGACTCGCCTAGCGAACTTGCTAGGCAGAGTTTCGCGAATGTTGATTTTGTGCAGCGATGCCGTGATGTTTTGATTATGTGATTTCTTTGATGAATTACCAAGGGTATGACTATGATTTCTACGTGATTAATATGTGATAGTATGATGATATTTCCAAGAGTTTTGATGATTCTATGATGACATGATATATGATGATGATGATTATGTTGATGAGCTATGATGACATAATTTTGATGATGATGATTATGATGATGAGCTATGATGACATCATTTTGATGATGATGATTATGATGATGATCTATGATGACATAATTTTGATGATGATGATTATGATGAAGAGCTATGATGATATGATTTTGATGATGCACCTATGATGTTATTATGAGGATGATTATTGACGCGTGCATCATGCATTCATGTGCATCCGGACTTCGGTTCAGGACCTCGATACTTTGGCTTTAATCCCATTGTGCGGATGTGAGGTGTTTTGATGTGCTCCAGTTCTCGAGTAAAATCGATCCTATTGATGGGGATCTATGGAGGGTTGATGACCCAGTGTCCATCGCGCTGTGATGATTGGTACCACATGCATTGAGTCTTGTTGCATTTGCATTTATGAGATGATTTTGAGTAAAACCATGATGTTGTGACCTTTGATGTTCCTTGATGAATATTAATGATGTGAATATTAATATGACGCCATTTTATATGTTGATTTTCTACATTGATTATTATGAATCGTTTTACTCACCCTGCCTGTTTGAACGTTGCCTCCACGTGGGTAACATGCAGATGACCAGGTTTAGCCGTGGATGCCGTTGAAGACTTTTGAAATTTTGAGTTGTTGGCCTTTTGGTTAACTTAGAGAGTCTTGCTCTGATAGTGTAACATCGGGCTGGGGTCTTTGAGTTAAACTATGTTTTATTTGAGTTATTTTGATTATCTTCCCATATAAGGGAAACTTTGGATTATGCCTTTTGAGTTCCGCTGCCTTCGAGCAATTTTTGATGTCTTTTGGGAAAACCCGTTGTTTACGGAGCCTTGACCTATTTTTGATTATTTGAGAAATGTACGCCCTTTTGAGGTGATTTTTATTGAGTTATCATTTTACTCTGATATCTGTATTATTTTGCCATAATATTTGTGGGGTAGAAAAGGGTGTTACACCATACCTTACGATGTTCCTTATATACTCTAGCTCTTATCAATCTGTCCTTATGTGTGTGACCCTGTAGGTTTTTGCGACATTGACAATTATATTAAATCACACATTTAACATAATAAACAGTGAGCGATATCTAGCAACACATCACTGCCCAAGTCACAAAAATGTCGTGTGATATGACAAAACCTTTTGTGATAATACTTATGTGTACAGTTACCATTTTACCCTTATGTCTATATTGAACACAAGGCATATGCCGTGTCATTTTTGTCCAGTTCAATATTGGGCCCTTAGAAATTTATCATGTTACACAGGATGGAAAAATTCCATCTAGGTCACTCATGCCCCTCAACATACTTTGTGGAGTACTCATCAACTTTCTTTATGGTCATCCAGTTACGAACAATGTTTGATCAACAATAAAGTACTCGACTCTACATCTAAGGTCCATAGTGATTTCAGGTCGAAGGGTGGCATACATCAATATCACCATGAGAGTAGCTTATGACACTTTGCATAAAATTCTAAGTAGTGCTCTCATAGCGGGTCAATACAGTATAAATATTACTCCTAATATTCATACCTATGTTAAGACTTGATAACTCCTTATCCATGACCCATGAGATGTGATCACCAGTCTGTCTACATAATAGTCTTAATGCTTTAAGGCTATCCCACTTCACAGTAAAGCTCGACTATTGATAATTTAAGAATATTGTCCTTATGTTTAATGGGATCTCATGATTAAGTCACACTTAATATTTCATTAAACGGACTAGCTATTCTATGAACTTTATTATTTTGGAAAAACAAACATAATAAAGAAATTCCTTTTATTAATAAATAATTCGATACAAGTACCAAAAGTATTGGCCTCTAGGACTTACACCAACAATCTCCCACTAGCACTAGATCTAATCAGACATACCCCTAATACCCATAGATCTAATATGTCCATCATGCTTCTGCTGCGCAAGAGGCTTTGTTAGTGGGCCAGAAATATTGTCAAGTGTATGTGCTCTGCATATCTTCACATCTCCCCGATCTATTATCTCTCAAATAAGGTGACAACGCCTAAGTATGTGTTTGGATCGTTGGTGATATCTAGGCTTCTTAGCCTATGCGATAGCACCATTGTTATCACAATAAAGATCAATGGGATTCACAACGCTAGGGAATATGCAAAGTTCACTAATGAACTTCTTGATCCAAACAACTTCTTTTGTTGCATTTGAGGATAAATGTACTCGGCTTCGGTTGTAGAATGAGTAACTGTTTCTTACTTTGAACTTTTCCAGCTCACAGCGTCACCATTTAAGCAGAACACATAACCAGATTGCGATATGAAGTCATCCTTATATCTATGAAAGCTAGCATCGGTGTATCCAATTACAACAAGCTCTTCTTGACCTTCATATACCAAGAATGATTCCTTAGTCCTTCTCAAGTACTTAAGGATATTCTTGACAACAATCTTATGAGCATCACTGGGATCAGACTGGTACCTACTCGTTGCACTTAAAGCATACGAGACATCTGGTCGAGTACATAACATGTCATACACGATAGATCCTATTACAGATGCATATGGATCTTATTCATTAACCCCTTTCTTCCTTATTTGAAGGGGATTGTGATTTTGATAGACACATGCCATGTTGCATAGGTATGAATCCTTTCTATGTATGTACTCTGACTTAGGCCAAACAGTTTTTATGATCTATCTCTATAGATCCTAATTCCTAATATATAGACTGTTTCACCATGATCCTTCATAGAAAAGCATTTCCCTAACCAAGTTTTCACTTGTTGCAAGGTAGGGACATTGTTTCCGGTGAGTAATATGTCATATACATATAATACCAGGAAGAAGATCATGCTCCCACTAACCTTCTTGTAGACATAAGGCTCATCTTCATTCTTTATGAATCCATATTATTTTACAATTTTATCAAAATGAAGATTCCAGCTTCTGGAAGCTTGCTACAATCCATAAGTTGATCATTGTAACTTGCATATATTTTGGGATTCTTTTGATATGTTAAATCCTTTAGGTTGTGTCATGTATACATGCTCAAGAAGATACCCATTAAGAAAAGCAATCTTGACATCCATGTGCCATATTTCATAATCATGATATGCGGCGATAGCTAGTAAAATCTGAATAGATTTAAGCATTGCAACTGGTGAAAAGGTTTCATTATAGTCTACCCCATGAATTTGTTTATAGCCTTTAGCAACCAGTTTTGCCTTATAGGTATGTACCTTACCATCCATGTCAGTTTTCTTTTTAAAGACCCACTTGCATCCTATATGATTAACTTATACAAGAGGCTTTACCAAGGTCCAAACCTGGTTTGTGTACATGGAATCCATTTCAGATTTCATGGCTTCTAGCCATATCTTAGACTCAGGACCAATTATGGCCTCTTGGTAGGTTACATGCTCATTTTGACCATTAGTAATACATCACCTTGATCAGTTATGAGATATCCATATCTCTTTTGTTGGTGACGTGTCCTACTCGACCTACGTTGGTCTTGTTCTACTTGAGCAGGTTGCTCTTCCACAACTACTTGTGATTCCTGCTCTAATTCCTTCATAGGTGTATCAATGCTTTGTGATTCTTGAATTTCTTCAAGCTCTACATTTCTCCCACTAATTCCATTGGAAATAAAGTCCTTTTCCAAGAAATCTTTAGGTCTAGCGACGAACATTTTGCCTTAGAAGGATTTTAGAAGTAATACCCACTTGTTTCTTTAGGATACCCCACAAAAAAGCATTTGTCAGATTTGCGCTCATGCTTAGTTACAATTTTTCGTTTCACATAAACTTCACATCTCATATGTTGTTTCTTACCACTCCATATCTCATATGGTGTCTTCTTAACCTTTTTGGATGGAACACAGTTAAGTGTGTAAGCTGGTATGAGTGGTGCGTGTTCCCAAAAGGAGTTTGGAAGATCGACGTGACTCATCACAGATCAGACCATGTCTAACAATGTTCAATTTTTTCTCTCAGATACATCATTCCATTGTGGTGTTCCAGAAGGAGTGATTTGGAATAGAATCTCACACTCTTTTAGATGGTCATCAAACTCTAGGCTTAAATATTCACCGCCTTGATCTAATCGAAGAGTTTTAATATTCTTACCTAGTTGGTTTTGTATTTCTTGAATTCCTTGAACTTTTCAAAGGACTCATATTTGTGTTTCATTAAATACACATAACCATATTTACTTAAACCATCAGTAAATGTGATGAATTATTGAAAACCTCCTATGGCTGGTATGTTCAGTGGTCCACATATATCAATATGTATGAGGGCCGAAAGATCATTAGCCCTTTCACCTTTTCCTGTGAATGGGGACTTTGTCATCTTTCCAATTAAATAAGATATGCATGTCTCATATAATTCATAATCAAAAGAGTCAAAGAGTCCATCTTTATGGAGTTTGGAAATGTGTTTCTCATTTATGTGGCATAATCAACAATGCCAAAGGTAAGTTGGACTTAACTCATTAGGTTTCACCCTTTTAGTATTAATGTTATAAATAGGCATTTCAAGATCAAGTACATATAATTCATTGGACATTTGTGCAGTATGTCGCACCTCGAAAAATCGCTTTCGAAAATACGACCCTCGCGCGAAAGGCGCGGAAATGCGGTTCGACAGAGTCGCCACCGAACTTTATTTTTCCCGAACAAACGGGAGAGGAAAATATCGAGAAAACCTCTTGAAAACGAAAGGATAGGAACAGGGCTGTCGCAACCAAGTTCCGGGTTCGGGAGTCGGTTACGTGAGGGGAAGGTATTAGCACCCCTCACGTCCGTCGTACTCGACGGGAACCTCTTAAGGTAATTGCGGGGAGTGTTGTTTTAGGTTTACTGGTTTTCTTCTCGTTACTAAAGGTAGAGTTGGTAGAGTAAAAGGTTAAAGACGCTAAGGAGAGATGGGTGGTTAGAAGATAGGGTGCTCGCCAAGGATTGGGGCCCTTGTGCCTACGTATGCTCATTCGGACGAGAATGAGAAATCAGAGTGTCGTAGTTCGACTACGGGAAAGGATGGGGGAAAACGGAAGATGGATAGAAGTGTGCTCGCCAAGATCATCGCAATCTTGTGCCTACGTATCTTATATTCAAGAATGAATAAAGAATCAGAGCGTCCGTAGTTCGTGGTAACAACCACGAAAAGATGAGGTTGAATGGGTTGGAAGTTGAGTTGGGAGACGAAAGAGTGACTGACAAACAACCTAAGGGCGTGCCTCAAGAGCTTGTCATTCAAGAATTCAAGGAATGCGAGATCCCAAGAACTCAGTTCTTTCGGGAATTGGGTTGAATGAGATTGAAGATAAAGAGTTGGATATTTTGAAAACGAAAGAATGAACTAATAACAACTCGGGGGCGCGCCCAAGAGTTACTCGTTCGAATATTCAAAGAATGCTAGATTCTAAGAATATCCCTCTTTCGTAAGTCTAAAAAAAATGTGTTTGTGAAAGGATCGAATCGAAGAATGGCATGCGAGGCCAAAAGGGAATTGTTTTGAACTGGTTCGACAACGTGTCGAAGATTTGATTGAATATGGAACCGGCTTGACGACGTGTCAAGGGTTAGGATTGTGAGAAACAATATTTGTCCCTGAGGGTGCTCCTAATATCGAGACCACGAGGAATCGTGAATGTGTGTGAAGTGTGGGTTGCGAATGCGTATGAGCACTCGACTTAGGAGAACGTTGGAAGATGTTTGAGTTTGAAAAAGTCGAAAGGTTGAGTGAATAACAACCCAAAGGGCGTGCCTCGAGAGCTATTCACTCGAAAATTCAAGGAATGCTAGACTCCAAGAATCTCCTTCTTTCGAAGTTTGAATCGAAAAAAAAGACATTTGAAAAGGTCGAAAGATTGAATGAATAATAACTCAAAGGGCGTGCCTCGAGAATTATTCACTCGAAAATTCAAGGAATGCTAGACTCCAAGAACCTTCTTCTTCCGAAGTTTGATCGAGAAAATGTTTGAAAAAGATTTGAAGTGTGAGATGAGGTATGAAAATAATTTGAGGTACGAGATGTGAGGACATGAGATTGGATTTGAAAATGAGAGAAATGACAATTACTTGATAAATGAGACGTAGGCCTCACAACCAATTAATTGGGGTATTACCGAAATGCTAGATCTCGACGACACCTTTTTCATTTGGAGAAAAATTTGAATGAACGATAGAAATATCACACAGAATGCTTGATTCCTATAATATTCTTTTGTTCAAAATAGTGCATTAAAACGAAAAGTTGAATAATACATTATTTAAGGTGTACACCTCGCTAATGATCATCCAAAAATCCAAGAAATGCTAGATTTCAAAGATTTAATTCGTTTTGAAAAAGTATTCGAACCGAGTCAAAGTTTGAAATTGAATTTTAAGCGTGTGCACTAGCAAAGTGGGCTAGTCTTCTAAGTGACTAATTAGAAGTAACTGATCAAATAGGTATCACTGTAAGGAAGCCCAGGATTAAGCTTTAAATTGTTGTGTATGGTGATCAAAGGTCGATGGCGAGGCCTTGAAAGCACTCGACTTACATGGGTGAAAGTGACTCGACTAATCGAGAATTTATTTCTTAAAAATGTTTTTGAGGTGTTAAAGCATAAAAAAAAAACTATAATATTATTACATTTGAGGGAGTTGGGATACATTATTATCGAATGGGGGTGGCATTATACAAAACAATTAAACCACATCCAAACAAGTGAGTGCTTATTTTTTAGAAAGCTTAAGAGCAGACCACAAGGCCAAACTACACAAAGTTGAAAGCAAACCAAATTTAGCTCTATATGAATCCATGCGAGCTTCTAAAGTTAATATCAATTTGAACTTCTGAAGTCATGATCCAATACATGACACTTGAAAACAAGTGCAGTAAAACAAAACCAACCAATGCATTATCTAGTAAAGATTTCTCCATAAAATATTCGCTGCTATGCAATGTCTATAGACCGAATTCAAACATGAAACCGCAGCAATAACTACTCATTTACCATGAACCAAGTAACAGCAATAGCTCATTTAAAATGGACAAAGTAATATCCACAATCCAATTATTAACATCATGACCAAAGTAAAAACAACGATTCATTTATGATGAACAACAAATAATATGAAAACCAACATCGCTCAATCAAAATCGACGCGACAACAAATTACCGAAAGAAAATAAAACCAACATAGTATACATTTCAATACAAACATACGGTATCTGAACCACAGATCAACACGGAAACGAACACGGCATTGTTACGAACAATCGAATCATAAAATATTTCAATAGAAATTACACAAAACCTATATCAAGATGCAGAATGGTATTGTATATCCAACATAGATCCACTCACTGTTTGTGCAAAATGAAACCAACCTAAATTCAAACTTAAACCAGAACAGAGTGAACTCAATATTGGTCTGAAAACAAAACATCATAACTAGAGAATTTGTAATATCAAAAATATCTAACCGTTCACAGCTCATGAAGCTACAATCCTAACACAGACAGTTGGTATTATGCAGAAAACAAACCACATCGTTGAACCCATTACCGACACGCATAACCGCAATCACGTGCTACTGCTTGTGTATGATCATTTCCAATCCCGAGCCCAATTCAAAACCTGCATATGTATCAATCACAGACAGCAACAAAAGAAAATCGAATCCGCAGTTTCAAAGACAAACTGGATAAACCAAACTTAAATCAAAGGTGTGAGTTTGATGGTTCAAAGTTAAATGTTGTTTGAACTTGCGTTGCTGCTTCTAAAACCGAACGTCACTTGCAATATTGATGTTGAAACTGTATTGGAAACTGAAAATAACAGAACTTGTCGGCAACGTCGCGGCCTTGAATTGGATTCGCAATAAGTATTCGACGAAAGGACGGCACGGTCGAAATTGGCTCAGCTTTACAGTTGCTTTCCGCGACATTCAAACCTGAAACGAGTTGTGTTGCCGTCAAACCGGGTAGGATTTTGAAGTCACGGTTGCTGCATCGGATGCACTTGAATCGGATTCGCAACTGCTGCTACTCGACTTTCCATTCCAGAGTTCAAATGATGCTGGTATTAACTGCTGCTATGCCGTTCAATATTATTATCGCACAATTTGAAACTCGGTAATACCTTAACCTGCATACAAACCAGTCACAGACAACCACATGATTTTATAAAAACAGAGAGACTCAGGACCTGTGATAATAAAAATAATGCCGACAGTACAACCCAATACAATGAATTTACACCCAGATTACAATCAACTTATCTTCTCAGCATAAACCACATTAAAACTATTATCCATACTTCATCTACCTGAAATATACATTTATCCTCAAGGTGAACACAAACCAGGATTTGATGGTAATCAACAGACAAAACAACTTATGTTCAAGCACACCATAGCATCAGGTTATCAGTATGTAAAAGAGCTTCTATGAAAAAAAAAACAACACCGAACAAACTATGATACAACACAACTAAATACCCACTATGACATTATTGCAATATTCTATCAAAAAAAAGCAGTTCAGCAACAAGTTATAATGAACCGAGCCTGTAACAGGAAGATAAACATAACCAACTGGAAGTCAGATTGTTGTTGTAGGCAAACATCGTTGCTGCCGTGTTCGACTTTGCCGGCGATGAGTGCGGTTGCTGTAAACGATCGGCGAAGACTTGTTTTTATGAGAACGATTCAGAAACATGACCGAGTTGCTGCAAAATCAAGATGAAGTTTTTACTGAGGATTTCACCAATGCATCTTCGCGGGATCATTCTGAGATGGTTCTCGTCGTTGTGGTTTGAGCATTGCACCAGTATTGAAGGGGTTTGAAACTGTTAGCGGCGGTTTAGGGTTTACGCGTGTGGGTGTGCGGCGCCGTTTTGGGGGTTTTGAAAGGGATGGAAGACGAACAGTGTTGGTTTAGGGTTTTCTGCGTTTCTAGGGTTTAACAGATGATGAACAGTGATCTCCTCTATCAGTCTTCCTTTCGTTTAAATACAAAGAGCAGTAAACCCTAACGGGCTACCGAAACAACAATGGGCCTACCGCCCCTTCTCCATGCCCAAACTCTTCTGTTATTTTTTTCTTTTTCTTTGTACTATTTTTTCAAATTAATTAATTATTAAAACAATATAAATTAACATGGATGTAATTAAATAATATATAACTATTAACAATAATTACTAAATAGATATTAACAAATATAATAACAACAAATAAATGTTAAAAAAAGTTAATTAAATAAAAATTGACAAATATATACAAAATATTTATTATTATTTAGGAATATATTTTTTTTAAAAGAAAAAGATTAGGAAATTAAAAAAAAGAAATAATAGTCACAAAAAACTCCTACACCACGTGTCACACTTTAATTGGACAGAAATGGATAAAATTTGGAAAACGCCCAATTGCGGGTGGACACGTGTCTAAACGACGTGAAACAATAAAATGCGAAAACATCTACAAAAGGGTAGGACAAATTTAGGGTATGACAGATGCCCCTATCTAATAGGCTTAAACCTAGGAGGATGAATTGCATTGGCGTTCACATCCCTGAGGTAGAAGTCTATTAGATATAAAAAGACCCTGAATTTGTCCGGATGAAAGAGAGGTGATTGATAATTGAAAATGCTGGATGATGTAAGCCTTTGAGCAAACTGTAAAAACTAGCACAAGTCGTCATCACCAAAAGGATGATGGGATGAAACACACACAGCTATTACTACCAAAAAAAAATGGCAAAGCAGAACACAAAGCAAATTGCACAGTCTATCATTAATGACCATGATAGACCCCCCCCACCGAAAGATGACGAAACACAAAACAAATCGCACAGTCTATCACTAATGACCATGATAGACCCCCCACCAAAAGGATGACGGAGCGAGATAAACAAAATTCGCACAATCTATCATTAATGACCATGATAGACCCAACACCAAAAGGATGATGGAGCGAAACATAAACAAGATATCGCGCAATCTATCATTAATGACCATGATAGACCCAACACCAAAAGGATGATGGAGCGAAACACACGCCAAACAATATCGCACAATCTATCATTAATGACCATGATAGACCCAACACCAAAAGGATGACGAAACACAAAACAAATCGCACAGTCTATCACTAATGACCATGATAGACCCCCCACCAAAAGGATGACGGAGCGAGATAAACAAAATTCGCACAATCTATCATTAATGACCATGATAGACCCAACACCAAAAGGATGATGGAGCGAAACATAAACAAGATATCGCGCAATCTATCATTAATGACCATGATAGACCCAACACCAAAAGGATGATGGAGCGAAACACACGCCAAACAATATCGCACAATCTATCATTAATGACCATGATAGACCCAACACCAAAAGGATGACGGAGCGAGACACACGCCAAACAATATCGCACAAGCTGATACCGACGAAGTACCAGGCCTACCACCAAAAGGATGATAGAGCAAAAACACAAAAGAAAGCATCGCGCAATCTGATACCGACGAAGTACCAGACCTACCACCAAAAGGATGGTAGAGCGAAAACACAAAAGAAAGCATCGCGCGATCTGATACCGACGAAGTACCAGACCTACCACCAAAAGGATGGTAGAGCGAAAACATAAAAGAAAACATCGCGCAATCTGATACCGACGAAGTACCAGACCTACCACCAAAAGGATGGTAGAGCGAAAACACAAAAGAAAACATCGCGCAATCTGATACCGACGAAGTACCAGACCTACCACCAAAAGGATGGTAGAGCGAAAACACAAAAGAAACATCGCGCAACCTGATACCGACGAAGTACCAGACCTACCACCAAAAGGATGGTAGAGCGAAAACACAAAAGAAAACATCGCGCAATCTGATACCGACGAAGTACCAGACCTACCACCAAAAGGATGGTAGAGCGAAAACACAAAAGAAAACATCGCGCAATCTGATACCGACGAAGTACCAGACCTACCATCAAAAGGATGGTAGAGCGAAAACATAAATAAAACAATCGCGCAACCTGATACCGACGAAGTACCAGACCTACCACCAAAAGGATGGTAGAGCGAAAACGCAAATAAAACAATCGCGCAACCTGATACCGACGAAGTACCAGACCTACCACCAAAAGGATGGTAGAGCGAAAACACAAACAAAACATCGCGCAACCTGATACCGACGAAGTACCAGACCTACCACCAAAAGGATGGTAGAGCGAAAACACAAAAGAAAACATCGCGCAATCTGATACCGACGAAGTACCAGACCTACCACCAAAAGGATGGTAGAGCGAAAACGCAAATAAAACAATCGCGCAACCTGATACCGACGAAGTACCAGACCTACCACCAAAAGGATGGTAGAGCGAAAACACAAACAAAACATCGCGCAACCTGATACCGACGAAGTACCAGACCTACCACCAAAAGGATGGTAGAGCGAAAACACAAAAGAAAACATCGCGCAATCTGATACCGACGAAGTACCAGACCTACCACCAAAAGGATGGTAGAGCGAAAACACAAAAGAAAACATCGCGCAATCTGATACCGACGAAGTACCAGACCTACCATCAAAAGGATGGTAGAGCGAAAACATAAATAAAACAAGTCGCTATCACCAAAAGGATGATAAGACAACACAGATTTGAAGTTTACCAACATCAAAAGGATGCAGGCTAGGTTGAACTGACGAAGTTCGACTATCACCAAAAGGATGCTAGTAAGGCAATTGACAACGGTCACGCTTGCTGAACACAACTCATTGGGGAACCCCTGAGAAGAAGATTGAATTTGAAATGAGTTAACGGGGTACACCCACCGTCTTTGCTTGGCGGTTACAGGTTTGTTGAAATGATTTCATGGTTACGCCCATGATCTCTGAAGAAGACGCCCCTGGCTGGGCCGAGTTTGTCTTGATGTCTTGTTTTGGTCAACAAAAGGTTGAACCACTTTGTGAGGGACGCTCACGGTTTTGCCGAAGATGCCCCTGCTCGGGCTGGTTCTTGCATTAAACTTCTTGAATTTGCCCAACAAAAGGTTGAACAACTTCGCGGGAAACGCCCACGGTTTTGAATGGTATGCCCCTGGCTGGGCTGAATGTTGATTTGTATATTTGATCAACCACGAGGTTGAAATTCGTCACGTGAGACGCCCATGGTCTTGGAAAAGATGCCCCTGACTGGGCTGAATCTTGCTTTGAATAACTTCAAATTTTATGGGAGAAACCCACAATTGCAGAAGATTGCCCCTGACTGGGTTGATGACTGCTTTGAAGCTTTTGAAAATCGTGGGGTAAACCCACCATCTTGTGGGAAATGCCCCTGACTGAGCGGTCGACGGTCTTGGAAATCTTCGGGATTGACCCTGGACCTTGACTTGCATATATGAATGCTGGATGATATTCCATATGAGTGGACATGCAAGTGCAAATGCTGATGAGCGTAGATGCAAGAGCTGGGGAAGCATGGTATGATTGGGTATGCATATGATGCAAGATGCTTATGGTAGCGAATGCAATGCGTATGATGCGCATGATTGCAGACAGGTGATTGGAAATGCAGGTGGAAATGCCAGCGTGGTGGACTCTAGGTAGTTGCCAATGCGGATTGGACTTCGGGTAGTGGGAGGGATTGACTTCCTCGACACGCAGTTTGCTGAAGACGTCACGATCGGAGCAGAAGATGATGCTCTGGATGCCCCAAGTCTGGGTACTTGGTGATTTGTTGTGAATTTTCTTCAGAGAAGGTTGTAACTCTGCTTGATAATCAAGGCGACATGGTCTTGCCCCAGTCTGAACTTGTAGTGGCCTGCCCCTGCTCGAGCTGTTGAGTGATTTGCCCCAGCCTGTGGGTTCTGAGGTAGTCTTGCTTTGTGACAGTTACTGAAAGTCAAGTTCTTCCTTGATTGCCCCTTGTTGAAGTGTCTTTGAATACCTAGCACTGATTTGCAATTAAAATTGTACATTCATAGATGGTGACGTTAATGCAAAGCTCGATGCAAGATTTGAGAAAGTGTCTTTTGTTGAGGTGTCGTGATAGTGAGACGAATGGACTGCTAGCCCAAACGTCGTGCTAATTGATTGGTGCGAAAAATATATCAAGAGAGGTGACACCAATATTGATGATTAGAAATCATGTGAGGAGTCAGGTTACGCAACCTCGCGATAGCATGCTTTCAGAAGAAACCTCGCCTCAATTAGGTCTTTCGAGGGTTGTAACGTGGTCTGGTTTACGGTTATGAAACAAAAGGTTATTAGGCTCAAAGTATAATTTGTACCCACCCCTTCTTCGTAATGATCTCCAGTCCTACGCTCAGTTAACCCTACACTTGTCTTGACGGTGTAGACTTGATGGTTCAAGGTTTGCTTGACGTGGCAGTCACCTTACTTTAGCTTTTGATGAATGTTAGTGCCCCTTTGATCAGGGTGGCCACTGAATCCTATTTTGTTTTTGTTGAGGGTTTCGGGGTCCTCTTTTGCTTTTGTTTTGATCCCTAACTTTTGCATGGATTGACTTCGTTTGTCAGATCCATCGGGATTGCCTTGATTTTGCCTAAGTCCCCTCTAAGGTGTCTGACTTAGCAGGCTTTTGATTTTTTTGATTTTGTTGTGACTACCATAGCATGGGTCATTGATGAACGACCGTCTTCTGGATTCTGCTTGTTGATTCGAGTGTGGAATTGGATTAACTGAACATTACCCTGCCCCAGGTTGAGTGTAAGAGTTTGAATATCCGAAGGAAACTGCTACTTCTAGGCCCGAAGTGGTTTACTAGGGATTAACTCCTTATATCTCCGGTGTATGGGGAATTGAAGCAATGCCTGTACATCATTGACGAGATTCGGTCTGAAAGCATACGATGTGCAATTATGGGTATCTCGTTTTCATCATCCTCCCTCAAATCATGCTAAACAACAGTGAATAGAGTGGAGTGAATAAACGTGTCGGTGATAAGTGAAAAATGAGTGAATACGACATAACTAATTCAAAACATGCATAAACGATTAATGAAAACCAAACACGAATGGCAATTGTTCAAAGCATACAATACTTAAATAAACAAAGACAAAATACAAGAAATGCGAAAGATTAAATGGCAGCATGACGGCCTTCTTCAGAGAATGAACTTGACTTGATTAGATTTGACGTTGGCACTAGTTGGCTGGCGACCTCGGGTTGTTGATGGCACTGAGATACTTCCCATCAAAGGTGAGAGCTTCTTTGTCAATCAGGTCTTGAATTTTGTGCTTGAGAAACCTGCAGTTCTCAATGTTGTGACCTGGAGCGCCCTTATGGAACTCACAATGAGCATTCGCGTCATAATCAGCAGGAAGGGCAGCTGGGGGTGCTAGATCTCTTGGGACGATAGCCTTTTGTTCCATTAATTGAGCAAAGATATCTGCATATGTCATTGGAAGACTATCGAATACTCTCTCCGGCTTCCATGTCCTGTGTTGATTTTGCTGACGCGGTCGTTGAACGGTCTGCTGTTCTGATTCCTTTCCAGTTATAGAGAGGGCTTCGAAGATCCGATCCATCTTCCTGTTGAGGGATTCCAGCTCCTTCCTGATAGCAATTTGTTCTTGCCGAATCTGCTCCATTGATTGTCTGGTATTGGCTCTAGTTGCGTACTGGTGTCGAGGAATCAGCTTGATTTACTGGAGAAGAAGGAACGGAGACATAAGATTCTGTTGAAGGACTGGAAATGCAAAATGCACGACATATGAAATGCAATGCAAATGATATGCAAGATGCAATGCAAGATACAAGATCCAGGATCAAAGGATCACAACTCCACCGACTCCTGAAGCTGGTAACCGTAACAGATAAGTAACCATAATTCCTGCTCAAAGAAAACTGACAGGTACAACCTATACGGGAAGGTCTAGACACTCTACCCATAAACCCTCTCATGGGATGGTTTCTATGTTTGGTTCCCAGGATCACGGACACTAGTCGTATCAGCGTCACGCAACAGGCTGGCTGCATTACGACGATAATGACGATAAGGTCTCTCCTGAGCGGGGTCCTCGTGCTAGGCACACAAGGAGCGAGTCCTTGGAGACTAACATTACACGACCACCAATATCGGAACTGGTGCTAGCAAAAGGTTCCCAGAATCACGGACCCTTCATTAATCAAGTCGTGCAACAGGCTAGCTGCGTTACAACGGGATCTACGAATAGGTCTCCTCTGGAGGAGCTTTCATGCTAGGCCCACAAGGAGCAAGTCCTCGGAGACTAACACTACTCGACTGCCAATTCTAAACTATGTGTTCTCTCTACTTTTACCACAGCTCGGGCGTAGAGCTTTACTCATGATGTCATCCCAGTAACCAACAGGCGACAAAGCACAAATAAAATCTATAAGAGAACAAAAACAAAAAGAAAACAAATAAAAAAAAACAAACACTCCTCACAAACCAAAAGATAGGCTCGACTCTCTCTTTGCATGGAGCAATGCTTCCCCAGCAGAGTCGCCACCTGTCGCACCTCGAAAAATCGCTTTCGAAAATACGACCCTCGC
Source organism: Lathyrus sativus (assembly GCA_963859935.3). Taxonomy (NCBI): domain Eukaryota; kingdom Viridiplantae; phylum Streptophyta; class Magnoliopsida; order Fabales; family Fabaceae; genus Lathyrus; species Lathyrus sativus. The sequence continues at coordinate 711,496,562 of OZ012737.1, forward strand.
GCGAAAGGCGCGGAAATGCGGTTCGACAGAGTCGCCACCGAACTTTATTTTCCCCGAACAAACGGGAGAGGAAAATATCGAGAAAACCTCTTGAAAACGAAAGGATAGGAACAGGGCTGTCGCAACCAAGTTCTGGGTTCGTGAGTCGGTTACGTGAGGGGAAGGTATTAGCACCCCTCACGTCCGTCGTACTCGACGGGAACCTCTTAAGGTAATTGCGGGGAGTGTTGTTTTAGGTTTACTGGTTTTCTTCTCGTTACTAAAGGTAGAGTTGGTAGGGTAAAAGGTTAAAGACGCTAAGGAGAGATGGGTGGTTAGAAGATAGGGTGCTCGCCAAGGATTGGGGCCCTTGTGCCTACGTATGCTCATTCGGACGAGAATGAGAAATCAGAGCGTCGTAGTTCGACTACGGGAAAGGATGGGGGAAAACGGAAGATGGATAGAAGTGTGCTCGCCAAGATCATCGCAATCTTGTGCCTACGTATCTTATATTCAAGAATGAATAAAGAATCAGAGCGTCCGTAGTTCGTGGTAACAACCACGAAAAGATGAGGTTGAATGGGTTGGAAGTTGAGTTGGGAGACGAAAGAGTGACTGACAAACAACCTAAGGGCGTGCCTCAAGAGCTTGTCATTCAAGAATTCAAGGAATGCGAGATCCCAAGAACTCAGTTCTTTCGGGAATTGGGTTGAATGAGATTGAAGATAAAGAGTTGGATATTTTGAAAACGAAAGAATGAACTAATAACAACTCGGGGGCGCGCCCAAGAGTTACTCGTTCGAATATTCAAAGAATGCTAGATTCTAAGAATATCCCTCTTTCGTAAGTCTAAAAAAATGTGTTTGTGAAAGGATCGAATCGAAGAATGGCATGCGAGGCCAAAAGGGAATTGTTTTGAACTGGTTCGACGACGTGTCGAAGATTTGATTGAATATGGAACCGGCTTGACGACGTGTCAAGGGTTAGGATTGTGAGAAACAATATTAGTCCCTGAGGGTGCTCCTAATATCGAGACCACGAGGAATCGTGAATGTGTGTGAAGTGTGGGTTGCGAATGCGTACGAGCACTCGACTTAGGAGAACGTTGGAAGATGTTTGAGTTTGAAAAAGTCGAAAGGTTGAGTGAATAACAACCCAAAGGGCGTGCCTCGAGAGCTATTCACTCGAAAATTCAAGGAATGCTAGACTCCAAGAATCTCCTTCTTTCGAAGTTTGAATCGAAAAAAAAGACATTTGAAAAGGTCGAAAGATTGAATGAATAATAACTCAAAGGGCGTGCCTCGAGAATTATTCACTCGAAAATTCAAGGAATGCTAGACTCCAAGAACCTTCTTCTTCCGAAGTTTGATCGAGAAAATGTTTGAAAAAGATTTGAAGTGTGAGATGAGGTATGAAAATAATTTGAGGTACGAGATGTGAGGACATGAGATTGGATTTGAAAATGAGAGAAATGACAATTACTTGATAAATGAGACGTAGGCCTCACAACCAATTAATTGGGGTATTACCGAAATGCTAGATCTCGACGACACCTTTTTCATTTGGAGAAAAATTTGAATGAACGATAGAAATATCACACAGAATGCTTGATTCCTATAATATTCTTTTGTTCAAAATAGTGCATTAAAACGAAAAGTTGAATAATACATTATTTAAGGTGTACACCTCGCTAATGATCATCCAAAAATCCAAGAAATGCTAGATTTCAAAGATTTAATTCGTTTTGAAAAAGTATTCGAACCGAGTCAAAGTTTGAAATTGAATTTTAAGCGTGTGCACTAGCAAAGTGGGCTAGTCTTCTAAGTGACCAATTAGAAGTAACTGATCAAATAGGTATCACTGTAAGGAAGCCCAGGATTAAGCTTTAAATTGTTGTGTATGGTGATCAAAGGTCGATGGCGAGGCCTTGAAAGCACTCGACTTACATGGGTGAAAGTGACTCGACTAATCGAGAATTTATTTCTTAAAAATGTTTTTGAGGTGTTAAAGCATAAAAAAAAACTATAATATTATTACATTTGAGGGAGTTGGGATACATTATTATCGAATGGGGGTGGCATTATACAAAACAATTAAACCACATCCAAACAAGTGAGTGCTTATTTTTTAGAAAGCTTAAGAGCAGACCACAAGGCCAAACTACACAAAGTTGAAAGCAAACCAAATTTAGCTCTATATGAATCCATGCGAGCTTCGAAAGTTAATATCAATTTGAACTTCTGAAGTCATGATCCAATACATGACACTTGAAAACAAGTGCAGTAAAACAAAACCAACCAATGCATTATCTAGTAAAGATTTCTCCATAAAATATTCGCTGCTATGCAATGTCTATAGACCGAATTCAAACATGAAACCGCAGCAATAACTACTCATTTACCATGAACCAAGTAACAGCAATAGCTCATTTAAAATGGACAAAGTAATATCCACAATCCAATTATTAACATCATGACCAAAGTAAAAACAACGATTCATTTATGATGAACAACAAATAATATGAAAACCAACATCGCTCAATCAAAATCGACGCGACAACAAATTACCGAAAGAAAATAAAACCAACATAGTATACATTTCAATACAAACATACGGTATCTGAACCACAGATCAACACGGAAACGAACACGGCATTGTTACGAACAATCGAATCATAAAATATTTCAATAGAAATTACACAAAACCTATATCAAGATGCAGAATGGTATTGTATATCCAACATAGATCCACTCACTGTTTGTGCAAAATGAAACCAACCTAAATTCAAACTTAAACCAGAACAGAGTGAACTCAATATTGGTCTGAAAACAAAACATCATAACTAGAGAATTTGTAATATCAAAAATATCTAACCGTTCACAGCTCATGAAGCTACAATCCTAACACAGACAGTTGGTATTATGCAGAAAACAAACCACATCGTTGAACCCATTACCGACACGCATAACCGCAATCACGTGCTACTGCTTGTGTATGATCATTTCCAATCCTGCGCCCAATTCAAAACCTGCATATGTATCAATCACAGACAGCAACAAAAGAAAACCGAATCCGCAGTTTCAAAGACAAACTGGATAAACCAAACTTAAATCAAAGGTGTGAGTTTGATGGTTCAAAGTTAAATGTTGTTTGAACTTGCGTTGCTGCTTCTAAAACCGAACGTCACTTGCAATATTGATGTTGAAACTGTATTGGAAACTGAAAATAACAGAACTTGTCGGCAACGTCGCGGCCTTGAATTGGATTCGCAATAAGTATTCGACGAAAGGACGGCACGGTCGAAATTGGCTCAGCTTTACAGTTGCTTTCCGCGACATTCAAACCTGAAACGAGTTGTGTTGCCGTCAAACCGGGTAGGATTTTGAAGTCACGGTTGCTGCATCGGATGCACTTGAATCGGATTCGCAACTGCTGCTACTCGACTTTCCATTCCAGAGTTCAAATGCTGCTGGTATTAACTGCTGCTATGCCGTTCAATATTATTATCGCACAATTTGAAACTCGGTAATACCTTAACCTGCATACAAACCAGTCACAGACAACCACATGATTTTATAAAAACAGAGAGACTCAGGACCTGTGATAATAAAAATAATGCCGACAGTACAACCCAATACAATGAATTTACACCCAGATTACAATCAACTTATCTTCTCAGCATAAACCACATTAAAACTATTATCCATACTTCATCTACCTGAAATATACATTTATCCTCAAGGTGAACACAAACCAGGATTTGATGGTAATCAACAGACAAAACAACTTATGTTCAAGCACACCATAGCATCAGGTTATCAGTATGTAAAAGAGCTTCTATGAAAAAAAAAACAACACCGAACAAACTATGATACAACACAACTAAATACCCACTATGACATTATCGCAATATTCTATCAAAAAAAAGCAGTTCAGCAACAAGTTATAATGAACCGAGCCTGTAACAGGAAGATAAACATAACCAACTGGAAGTCAGATTGTTGTTGTAGGCAAACATCGTTGCTGCCGTGTTCGACTTTGCCGGCGATGAGTGCGGTTGCTGTAAACGATCGGCGAAGACTTGTTTTTATGAGAACGATTCAGAAACATGACCGAGTTGCTGCGAAATCAAGATGAAGTTTTTACTGAGGATTTCACCAATGCATCTTCGCGGGATCATTCTGAGATGGTTCTCGTCGTTGTGGTTTGAGCATTGCACCAGTATTGAAGGGGTTTGAAACTGTTAGCGGCGGTTTAGGGTTTACGCGTGTGGGTGTGCGGCGCCGTTTTGGGGGTTTTGAAAGGGATGGAAGACGAACAGTGTTGGTTTAGGGTTTTCTGCGTTTCTAGGGTTTAACAGATGATGAACAGTGATCTCCTCTATCAGTCTTCCTTTCGTTTAAATACAAAGAGCAGTAAACCCTAACGGGCTACCAAAACAACAATGGGCCTACCGCCCCTTCTCCATGCCCAAACTCTTCTGTTATTTTTTTCTTTTTCTTTGTACTATTTTTTCAAATTAATTAATTATTAAAACAATATAAATTAACATGGATGTAATTAAATAATATATAACTATTAACAATAATTACTAAATAGATATTAACAAATATAATAACAACAAATAAATGTTAAAAAAAGTTAATTAAATAAAAATTGACAAATATATACAAAATATTTATTATTATTTAGGAATATATTTTTTTTAAAAGAAAAAGATTAGGAAATTAAAAAAAAGAAATAATAGTCACAAAAAACTCCTACACCACGTGTCACACTTTAATTGGACAGAAATGGATAAAATTTGGAAAACGCCCAATTGCGGGTGGACACGTGTCTAAACGACGTGAAACAATAAAATGCGAAAACATCTACAAAAGGGTAGGACAAATTTAGGGTATGACACAGTAGCATAGAATATATCATTCAAATAAATGGAGCAACAATTGTTCTTTATTATGAATGAAAAAGCAAACTTGTCCAAACAAGAAACAAAAATAATATTCTTGCTAATTGCAGGTACATAATAACAGTTCTCTAACTGAATTATTAAACCACTAGGTAAAGTCAATACATAAGTTTCTGTCGTACCCTAATTTTTACCCCTAAGATACCACCTCACTTACATCTTTGCAATGTATCAAGATCACAAACTTGATTGTCTTCTAACCATCTCATCTTTGGGGTTTGTCTTTGCAGAGATCATCAACACCTCTTTGTATATCTTTTACATTTTTGTACTCATATGTTAATCATTAATCAAAATACAAAGAGTATGCCTTGTCCATTTTATTTCTTTTGCAAGGTAGGATTTGGAATCAAGAGCATCAAGTGATTGTCTCCTCAGCTAGGGTTTGAGTCCCTTTAGTCAAGGTATGGCCAACTATTAATTTTCAAAGGCTATTTATCAAAGCATGCCCTCTAATCTCAAAGCATAGGGGGTCTCAAGTATCATTCAACTTCATTTGATCAAAGATATTTGTCGCACGTGCTCCTGCCACATGAATGAGTGCGTCACTAAAAACATGTTGTGACGTGAATATCACATGACAATTAGCAATTTTTTTTGTAGTAATTGTATTTGCTAAATAATCTTTATGCCTTTAACAATGTTAAAGGATTAAAAGTATATATTTGATTAAAAAAATACTATAATAAGAATTAAAAGTGAATAGAAAATAAGAATAACTTTTAATTGTCTCGTATGATTTAAAATGGAAAGAAAGTGAGAGGAAAAAAAATATTTAATCAAAATAACAATATATATTTACGACTATATATGATTATGAATATGATAGTAATATATACAAAAGTTTAATGGTAGTGTTTTCTTCTAGTTTTCAACTAGTAGATAGTGCTTTCTTTCTCGTGGTTTCTTTTCCCTAACTTTACCCTCAACCAAACAAAGTGTTAGAAAACAAGATTAAAAATTCTGGATGGTTCCGAAGGTCTTCACATAGAACTTTCCATAACAGAATTCCACCCTTTATAACCTGATGATGACTTCATCAATTTCAGTCTAACGTGTTCTTGACCATCTTTTTCATTTCTCTCATGGATTCTTCTCTTCCATCCTCCTCCAATTCCACTTCTTCTTCTTCTCAACCAATTCACACTTTGGTTTCTTTCCCTTTGGCGCAAAGCACCAGAAACATGCTAGCTTTGGAGAGGGTTTCCAATGAAAACAGGCAAGAGTTCTTTTACTTGCAAAACGGAGGAGGGTTAGGACTGGCTTTAACGGAGAATGCTACCTCTTTTCTACCTACATTGGCTTCCAACCCAACCTTTGTTTCTGCCATGCTTGCCTTGTTTGTCACGCAATCCACCAAAGTTTTCTTGAATTTCTTTAATAACGGGCGATGGAATTTCAGACTCATGCTTGCTTCTCAAGGAATGCCTTCTACCTTCTCCGCACTGTGCTCCGCTCTCACCACTTCTGCTGCTATCTCTCATGGTGTTGCTGGTTCCCTCTTTCCCCTTTCTTTGGGATTTGGTCTCATTGTCATGTGTGATGCTGTTGCTGTTAAAGGACATCTTGGCCACCAAGCACTGGTATGTATTATTCCATCCTTCAACTCAATCTTTGTTACTTTGTTGAAAACTTTTGAGCTGAAAATCATGTTCGGGTGCCGTTGGATACAGACGGTTAATAAGCTTAAGGATATAGTGTTCCAAGGGGTTCCAGTTAATCAAGAGAGGCTACAAGAAGATGTTGGTGACACCATACCTCAAGTCTTAACTGGTGCACTGCTCGGTTCTACAGCTGCCATTTTATGCTCTCTAGGTTTCATGCTACTGCGTTAGGTGCAAACTCTACTCAATACCTTACTATTTCCTGTCATTCTCATTCATAGGTGCAAACTGTATTCAATCTTTCTTCATCTGCATGCACACTCATGCATTTTCTGCACCAATCTGACTTTTTGGGGCTAGATACAGGTGCTTAATATGATTGTGGCTGACATGTTTCAAGGAAGCTAAAGGAACATCTTGGTCACAGTCCATCTCAAATATTTCTTGGTGCTCTTCTTGGTTGTATAGTAGCCATTTTATGCTTTCAAGTTTGCCTTATTGTTGGTTTGGTGATTCTGTTATGTTTCTCTTTTTGATCAAACTGTATTCAATGTTGATTCATAGCATGAGAATAATGTAAATGAAGATTTTTTTCCTCCAGCATCTTCTACTAAAATAGATAGATTTTTGTGTTACTGTCTTGTTGTTTACTCCTTATAAAGGAGGAAAAACTTAGAATTTCATCAATAGTAGTATATGGATCATACACTCATAATGAATCAAATTCATAGCAACCATTGAGCCAAATTTAACATCAATATATTTAAAGCATCGATTAAAAGCCATCTCTGTCACACCCTACCTCAAGTATTTGTCACAACACCATCCCCTATTCAACTTTAAACAACCCCTAATAAGAGGATCTCAATATATATGCATGTTACTAACTATTTTTGAAAATCGATAATAGGTCTCTAACACAAATTTAAGGTTTGAACAATGCAAGTCTTCTATTGGTTAGATTTTCCGATCAAAACGTCCACTAAAGTTTTAAAATTGTTGAATTTATTATCATTCTAATCCATCCACAATCAACCCAAAGCCAATACGAACAAGTTTGACCAAAAATACTTGTCCAATCAGTACATCCTTTTTAAATTGTATAACAAGCAATATTCGACATCATGCATCCAACATTATGAAGAAATGCTTAACCTGACTATTCGATGCCAAAATTGTTTACTTTTAGAGAAGTACCAAAACATGATGTAATCATATGCCTATACATACACAACTTTTTCTTTTTTTATGATACTTATTTGTTATTGCTTTCTTATTTTTTAAACGTTTGATTTGGCGAATCCTATATGCCAACTGTGCCATGTTCCTAAAATATTGAATGTCTAACTTCTTTTTAATTGAATAGTCAAGGCCACCAACATTCATTTCGACTAACTCATGTTCAGGCATTTGAGTGAAGCACTTTGCTTGAGAAGTCTAAACATATTTAGGTAATCATTAATTGACCCAGAGACTTTTCGTCTAACGCTAGCCAACTCTTTCAAACTTAGTTTCGACTGTCCCATGTAAAATTCTTCTTGGAACAATCTCTCCAATTGACTTCATGTTTGAACAGAGTGTGGAAGGATTGTTGTAAACTAGGTAAAAGAATTTTTTGTTAGAGAATTTGAAAAATACTTCATTTTTCAAATTCTAGTTATTCTCGATTTGCCAGCCTCGGTTTGATACCTATCAACATGTTCAATTGTCAACTCACTAGTGTCTCCAACGAACTTAGTAAATATAGGAAATTTCCAACCCCTGAACAACTCTGTTTGTCGAACGTACTCTGGAAAAGGAGATATGAAGTTAGACATGTGGAGTCCCACGTTAAGGACGTTTTGGTCCAAAATTTGTTCGACCACATTTTCTATATTATGTCCCCCAAAGTTATTTTGTTGGACATGTCTAAGCACCTGGTCAGGATCTTAGTTTCTTTTGATTACCAAAGGCCTGAGGTTATGCTGACCTATGTGTTCTTCCTCTTCCCTATTTGAGAGAAGTTCTGATGGTCGAAAACCTTGGTTCTGACCTACATTGGCATGTGTCATCCCATTTTTAGATGTCTCGACCTGTCCAATATTTTTTATCTGAGGGGTTGGTCGTTCCTGAACTTGAGATGTGCCAAAGAAGTCAGAAATTCGACCCATTTGATTTTCCAATAACTCATAGGTTTGGTTTGTGTTTGTAATCAAATGGTTAAAAATGGTTCCCATTTGTTTAAGAGTATTAACTAATTTTAGGTTACTCTCATCCATCTGTTACCTCATAGCCATCATAGAGGTAATATTTAAAGATGGAATTGTTTGAGGGATATAACTTATCCCTCCTGGTCGAACCATATTGTTAATGGTCAAAGTCGAGACGTTATATGGATTGTAGGATGGCCCAGTGGTCATTGCATTGTCACTAAACATTGACATATAAGTATAAAGGTTAAACATCATCGACGTTGGCATAACATAAGGTAATCTCTATCGCTCATTAGCATTGAGAACTCTAATAAGAGTTTTGCAACTACAGGGTTGAAAAGAGTATTTCTTGGCTGCGGTGGGGGTTTTCCCCCCGTGTCAATACTGGTGTGACTGGCACTGTTGACACCACTAGGGTCGTTGTCATAACAGGTGTTAAAATAATTGGCTCTTCAACCGTCGACCCGGATGGTTGCTCCACTACATTTCGGGGATTATTCTATAAATTGATGTTATCTATAGGAGGACGTGACATCTTGCGTAAAGACTTTTCACTTCTTAATCGCATACAAACTACTCAGAATAATTCATAAGAGAAAACTAAGAAATATCTATAAAAGATAAATGTTTTAGCACAGATCTCAGTGGGCGTGCCAATTTATTTACAGAAAATTGGTAAACAACCGTTAGTCTCTTACTAAAGGTTATTTGTAGGATCAACTAAAGAATCCTATGACATAGTGCTAAAGATTTTCCTTTATAGTTTTATAGAAATGAAAAAGATTTCGACATAGTCGAAGGAATTGTAGAAAGAAGTATCGTATTGTAATTTCGACTGTTTAAAATGTAAAGATCTTGTAAAGGAAAGATAAAGAACAATGCAGTTAAAGAAAAGAAGAAAGTAACTAGGCAGAAAATGTAGATTGAAATGAAATCATTGAATTGAAATAAAAGTGGTGTTTCAAGGTTCATACATTCTCTCAGTGAAACTCATTTATCTAACGCTTGTACTTTGAGTATAAGTGAGATTTTGTAATGAAATGAACACACCAAATCCTACACATGGAATCCTAATTTATACTAATATGAAATAATTGCTCCCTAAAGTTCATTTCTTCAACTTTTGCTACATAGAAGTCTGCATGCACTCCGCTTCTGCATTCCCTCCACGTGTCCTTCAGGATGAAACTAAGAAGTAGTTACTTATTTTTAAACAAAACATCTGCGCACCCAAATAACTGCCAGTACGACGTACCCGATGCTGTCGAAATGTTAATGTTAAAATGTCTTCAAACACATTCTTGAAAAAAAAATACTAAGTCCCGTTTTTCTCGGGCGAGATCTAACATAAAGTCTCACCCAAAGGATGCGATTAAACTCTTACCCAGGAGACTTAGTCTTGTCCGAGGGCTTCTCCTGAGGGGCTTACTGTCTCATCAATCAGGCTCTAAGTTTGCTTTTCTCCTTCTATTATAGTTTATGATTGTTAGTGTTATATTTTTTCATTCATACTTAGAACGGTACATCCATGGAGTGCTTTAGCAATAATTGATTAGTTTTATTCCCAATTTAACATTATAAATCTTTGGTTTGTGTTGAATATAATTCTACAACTATGCTATGGTACACAATATTAAAGGCAAATCGCTTCAAATAGAACTCAGTCCAAATATAATGCAATTAAGCTTCTATGTCCAAATAAGTTGGAGGATGGAAATGAAAAAAAATGGTGGTTGAAGGTTGGAAACGAGTAAATAATGGAGGTTGGAGATGAAAAAATGGAGGTCGGATGTTGTAAATGAGGAAAAAATGGAGGTTGGATATTGAGGAAAATTTTAGAGGTTCGAGATGAAAAAGTAGAAGTTGGAAATGGAGGTCGAGGTTGGAGATGGATTGAGGAATAAGAAAATGAATTTGTAATTTTTTTTTTTGGATTTTGTCCTCCTAGGTTACGTTGCTGGTGTGTGGGACCAAAAACGTTTTCCACTAATGTTTTTGTAACGTAAACTTAATGTCAGAGACTATTACTAAAAGGATTTTAACATTCAATGACTATTTCAAAAAAAAAATACATGGACAAAAATAAAAGCTCGCTAACTTAAAAGGACAAAGAACATATGTATGCATATTATATCTTATTCTTCGAGGTGATTTGTCTGATTGTTGTTGTTCTTTGTCTCACACACATCAAATTACTTGGTGTGAATTGAACTTAAGACTTTCAAAACAGTGTTGAGTTTATTGCAATTATACCATTATTAGACGTTGACTTTCACATGACCCACCGTTGCTCCCAAAGCAAGTAGAACACTTTCATCGATATGTTCCATGTCCAGTCCATGTATTCACACTCAGACCAATGTGTGGTTTATATTTAGGAATTTATTAATGCACCTTATATGTTGCTTAAACACCATGCGAAAATACTAAAATACCCCTCAGATTCTGGAGATGAATCTCCAGACGCACCAAATTCTAATTAAAAGTTAGAATATTTTAGAGATGTATCTCTATAACAATTTAAAACGGATACCATGCATCACACTCAGAAGTCACTTTACATGTTTATTGTACCAGAGACGCATCTCTGTTTATTTTATGAAGATAAATCTCTGTAACCTATCAGAACAGAATAGTTTATGTTATGTTTTGTTTACGCATATTTAGATGTAGATTTATAAGCGTTATATACCATGTTATGTGACGAGATTTAAACCATACAATTTCAATGCAAAAAATGACCTACATAAATCCATATTTACAAAATATGTCATATATAAATAAAGTCGATAATAACGATAAAGTAGCATGATGTGAAAATAAAATACAATCCATAGTACTACTACTATATACTAATGCGCTACTGTGTATGTCAGACTACATCTTCTCTGGCTCCACTGGCTCCTCCGTCTCTTTGGGCTCCTCAGCCATCAATCCCTTCTGTCCTCCCGCGTTTTCTACAATACATCAATGTCCCTCGTGCCTCCATCATGATGGAATCTAGGACATGTCTCACATCAGACCCATTAGGGAATATACCTCTGTCAATGCCTGCCCGCACAATCTTCATTATGCAACTACATCTAAGCAAGACATCATCGACATGATTTAACTATGTCTTCTCCTCCTCTAGTATCTCCTGATGAGTTGGCCTCAGTGGATCTCTTGAATCAATGATCGCGACTTTCTATGTCTAATACAACTAACTGCAAGTGCACAGTTTATCGCGTAGTAATAAAAGATATCGATCCCACAGGGACTCGTAATCAAACTAGTGTTCTCGGGAGTTACTATGTTTAGCTAGGTAGAATATGTTTTAAGGGAATAAGATTGTCACTAAAAGGGAAAACTAAGATTACTATTTAGATTTTAATTAATTGAATCGATACGTAGTAATTATGTTCTTCAGGGATTTGATAAGTTACTGGTGTATGAAATAGTTTTCACAGTTTATTTAAGCAGAAAATGGAGATTCGAAGACTCTCGTCTCACAATGGTTATTGACGCTAATCATAATCCTAAGGGCCTTACGTACACTTTCGTATTCCGTTCGGGGTTAAAATTACTTTTTGGAAATCTCTAAGTTCTAATTCGTTTTAAAGTGCTTTCGCTGTTATTAAAACAAATGCCTAGTGTTTACTATCTGACCTTACCGCAACTTTCGCTTGTTGGTTCGTATCTTAATTAATTTCCCACTTTCGTGGCAAAACTACTTTAAAATAAGTTCTCGCTTTCGCGACGAAGTTTATTTCGTAAATCAATTTTTAAACACTTAGACCATAAGTTATTTTTGTGAAAAGAAAGTTTTCAAACAAGAGTTATCAAATCCCATTCGAATTATTACTACATATCGATTACCTAAGTTTAGCTAGACATGGAATTTGGAAAAGCAAAACATAAATAATAATAATAAATAATAAATTGCATTATGATAAAATAGAAGTCGATCAAAATGAAAACCTGTAAATAATGCCAATTGGCCTTTGGGCAGATCCTCCACAGATGTTAGCAGGATTCTGTCTTTAGTTCCAATTCGATCGTACAGTGCAGTAACAATTACAGAAGAGCGGAAATGGGAATGAGTAGAATGGAAAGGGAAATAAAGGAAAGGGATACAAATGAAACTGGAGAAATGGTTACAAATAATAACTGAAAGTAAATATGCTCTGGAAATTAAATTTGGCAGCACTTCGTGGTATGAATGCAGCTCCCTTTTTGAAGTCCCCTGCTTCCCTTTTTATAGAAGTGGAATCCCAACGGTTATCTCTGAGGATGATGGACCTTGAGGCAGATAATTTAGGGAGTAGTGGACCATTTAATGGGAATTGGAACTGCTCTTTTGACGTGTAATCTGAGTGGGGCGTTTTTGCCTGCATGACGGTCGTCACAAGGTGTGACGGTCGTCACCCGTGTGACGGTCGTCATGCATCTGTGACGGTCGTCACATCAGCAAAAACTGTCTGCTGCGCTTTTCATTGTGTTTTCACTCCTTTTTCGTCCATATTTCATCTGGGATTGCTTCTTTTCTTCATGTCGCCTTGTTTAGACGTGATCGTTGAATACCTGCAAAAACATCAAACAAATACATGGAAATAACCCGAAATCGGATCGAAAACGGTTAGACTTTAGTTGAATTATGCATGAAAATATCTATATGATTTCGTGTTATCAAACTCCCCTAAGCTTGAATCTTTGCTTGTCCTCAAGTAAAACGTGGAAAAGTCGGCAAGCACGAGGCTGCTTCTTCGTTCGCAGAGTTTGGAAAAATCGGGATTCTTGGTAGGAACAAGACGAGTATCACGACGACACTGGACTACAAGTCTCCGGAGGTCTCCCTTTTATTGCAAATCGGTCTCAGTCATGCTACCGTATCTTGGTGTCAAGGTTCTCGTGGCAAGTTCACCCTGTTTGTTCTAGCGCAATCACATTAAGCCCGTTGTCCGCACACTCTCATGGCAAGTCGACCTGTTAGTGAATATGATCTCGTTTTTTTTTTTCTTCTTCATTGATCATAATTTGGTGTCATTGATTTTTCAATGGGTTTTTCGTGCCGTTGGGCTAAATGCTCGGGTGAGGAGCACCTAACTTAGAAGGAAACATATCTTATATTCTTGGGCTTTTTAGCTCTCTTTTCATGATTTTTCATCTTTTTGGAGATCATTCACTTATTTGCATCGGTCGCTCGCTTAGAAGTGTTTTTAGGATGGTGCTGACTGCTAGTATAAACTACTTGGGGTTGAGTTTGCGTAGACACTTGAGACTTTGGTACATGTAGGTGGTGAAACCGACTCGCATAAACTAGAGATCTAAGGTGTCTGGACGATATTGGTTTTGTTAGAACTGTCGTTTCCTCGGAGTTTCAAAACTCGGTTTGAACTCAGGTGCATTCTCGTGATGCTTTTTTTTGCTTTTGAGGAACAAATGAAAGTTTTTGTTTACGTTGAATAATGTGGGGATAGTTTGCGTAACGTGAAAAATATATAGACGCGCTTTATTTGCTAGAAATAGAAAGTGTAAAATAGAACTTACTAAAATTCAAAAGTGCAGTGAAATGGAAATACAGTAAATAAGGGAAGTTCTGAATACAGTGGGAATAAGGCTCCGCTCCCACACTATCTCGATCAGTGTCCTCACTGATTCTTGAAGCATGCGAGAGGGAGATACAACTGAAAATGAAAATACAAAGAACTGAAATATAGTAAACAATAAAGGAAAAAAAATGAAAATCTAGTCCCGGGGTCTGTCACGTCCACGCTGGCGTCCTCTGGCTCTAGCAAGGGCTACTCTATCCTCATAGCTCATGGCTCCGGTGTGGTAGACCGTGTCTCGGAGTCCTTCGACCTGCAGGGTCAGATTCGCTAGACTCTCAGTGATCGTAGCTTGGCCGGTGTGAAGTTGTTGCATTTGAGTCCGGTGCCAAGCTTCGAACTGGTCAGCTCGCTAGTTCTGCTGCTGCAGCATCGTGAGTATCTGTGCCTGCTGGTCTAGGGAACGACGGAGGTCCTCTTCGGTGTAGTCGGACACGGGATGGTGACGACGGCGGCGGGATGATGTACCTACTGGAGGAGGAGGCTGCGATGCCTCTGGCTGCTCGGACCTGTCCAACTCAGCTTGGATTTCATCTTCGGAATCATGAGTGGGTTCCTGAGTAGGAACAGCGGCATCAGGAGGGGAAGTGAGGTCGAACAACCAATTGGTACGGTCCTTAGGATGGATGCGGGTGCGGGACGGAAGGATGATGCTTCAGACTGTCTTGCCACGCACAACCGGATGATATTTCCCGTCAGCTCGGGAGCGGATGAGATGGGAAGCCCTGCAGTGGTCGGTGTCAAGGAACACCGAGGGGATGGACTGGAGGTGCTGGAGGCGGTCACCCAGGTTCAGCCCAAGTGCAATAGTCGTGACAATCCCGCCAAAGTAGAATGGCTTCGAGCCACGGTTGCAGTTGGCCTGGATGTGGGCCAGCAGGAACGGGGCGGCGTTGACCGGTTCATTGTTGAAGACGCAATGCAGAAAGAAGAGCTCCTTAGAGTTCACTTTGTGGTTGCTGTCTCTGGCGAAGATGGTGTTGCTCAACGCCCTGTGAAAGTATCTAATGGCGGGGTTATGGATATGAGTGGCGTGTAGGGAGTCCCAGCCATCGGCATTTAGGTCGGTCAACTGATACCACATCGCGAAGGCTTCGTGCTGGAACTGGTCAGTGATGTGGCGATGAGCGTTGTCACCGCGGGGTAACTGTAGGATGCCGGCAATCTGGTTTTGGTGCATCTGATAGTTAACGCCAAACATCCGGAAGCAAGCGGCACCTGAGTGCTGGTTGAGTTCGCCGCTGCTGGTGATGTATGAGAACGAACTCAAGAACTCAAGGGTGAGTTGTTCGTAGGTCGGCTGGGGGTTGGAGCAGAGGTTCCAGATGCCTGCTCGTTGAAGCATCCAGGTTACACCTTCGAGGAGTCCGAGCTCCGTAAGTGATGGAAGGTGCGGGTAGTGAGTTGGCTGGAGCGACCTCTGATGAAATGCAGTGTACTGTGCTCGTTCTCTCTCGCCTAACTCGCCCTCAAGGAAGGAAATGTTGCTGATATCTGCGTTTCCGGCCATTGTTGAAGATGGAGAGGTTTCGGAGGTTTTGGGGTTTTTCGGCGGAGAGGGAAAAATGACAGAACGGTGGTTTGGAGGTTGAATTTGGAGTTGAGGTTTATAGTTCAATTGGGGAGGACGAAAATCGTAGTGGGGTATGAATTTTGGAAGTTTGAAAGTGATAATGGGGGGAGTGGAAGGGTACACGACCCCTGTTATATCAGATTGCAGTTCTGGGCTGTGTGACGGTCGTCATGGGGCTGTGCCGGTCGTCACAACAGCAAAATCTGCAGAACGCAGAATTTTGCTCTGAGGGCGTATTCGGGGTGATTTTAAAACTCAGTATTGCTACGGTGATGTAATATAATAGCCAACAATCAATAAATAATGCGAAAACAGAATAATAGAACAAAACTAGAATTGAAATAACATAAAATGGAAACAATTGTATGTAGTACATAATGAAACGAACAATGTGAAAATTCCAAATGAGTGAATTAAACTAAACTAGACTGAAACTACTGCTACGAGCTAATAACTAATCTTTTCGTGCCTTCAATTCCTCGAATTTCTGTGAATAGTAGTCGAGTTGGTCGCAGACTAGATCCATGAAGCCTACCAGGTCACCGTGCATGCCTGCGATATCAGCTTTTACATTAGTCAGAGCTTTATCAACATCGTCCAATCTGAGTAACACGGTATCCATTTTGTCGGTTGTTTCCTCAGGGATAGGCTTAGGATAAGTATTGTAGTGTGGAGGAGTCATAGGGTCTACTTCATTTTCAGAGGCGGCGTCCTCATAGTACATGTAGTCGTGTGCCTCAGAGATGTGGTCACTGTCATACATATAGTCCTGGGGTGTTGACTGTGGTGAAGGAGGTCCCATAGGCTCATCCAATTCATAGAGCCAGTTATCCTTGTTGTGGATGCTTGTCATCAGGTGATCAGGCAGTGTGAATAGCTGTACTGGTTTTTCGTTAATAAGGTACTCGTACGGTCCAGGTCCCATAGTTCCTAAGATGCGCCTGTTAAAGCAGAATTGTATGTTCATGGGTCTGATGTTACCAAAACGAGTGCTGGCATTTAGATGGAATCTAAGGCCAAGCTCGTGGGCAATCATTGTTACTAGTCCTCCTATAAGAATAGGTGTCTGAGGTTCCAGCGTGAGGCGTTTGAAGGATCTCATCATGAAAGGCACTGCATTTACTGTTCGTCCCTGAGAAGCACAGAACATGATGAATAACTCTTCCTTAGACACCGTGGTAATATTTTCTTCTTTTCCAAATAAGGTGTGAGCTAGTATCTTATGGAAGTATCTAAAGGCTGGGTTATGAATGTCATCATTGTACATTTTGTCTGGTTCAGGGTGATAGTCGCCTGTGATTCTACCCCAGAAGTGATCGAGTTGCAAATCAATATCGTCATCTTCTGCACTGATGAACACATGCGGTCCGCTAGGGAATCCTAGGAGGTTAGCTAGTGATATCCTGCTGTGGGTTTGGTCCATTCCAAACAATCGGAAAGTAATCAACTCGGTGCTGGATCCAAAACCATAGTTGGGTGTATATCTGAAGGAACTGAGGAATTCGTAGGTAAGATCCTTGTAGGTAGCGAAGCGTGTTTTCAGAGCAGTGTTCTCCCAACCCAGTTGATTGAACAGGTATTGAATGCTATCCGTGATCCCTAGTTTATCCATAGTAGCCTTATCATAATACAGCGTTAAGGCGAATTCTCTTTCGGTCAGTGCTGCAAATCTTGCCTTCTGAGCGAGTCCTCTGAAGTGAACCTTTGTGAAATCGTACTCGGCCATATTCGCAGGTAATTCGGAGAAAGCAGAAGAAATGTTTTGAAGGCTTTAAAAATCCTGAAAAGTTTGAAACAAGAAATTGAAGTCCGGATTTTTAGAAACGAAAAGTGGTAGAAACAAAAGACAAAAGGGAAAAAAATAAAATAAGAATAAAAGTACGAAAATGAACTAAAGTAGAAAGTAGTAGTAATTTTAGGATTTTTGTTGGATTTTTCAAAGTAGAATTTTAAGGAAAAATGAAATGCAATGACGAGGGAAATTTGGGTTGCCTCCCAGTAAGCGCTGTTTTTAACGTCTAAAGCCTGACGATAGCTTGGTGAGAAGCTATTCGGGTGTTTGAGCCGAAGCTCAAGCAATGTTATATTGCTGACTTGAGGACTATTGTCATTCTTATTGTAATGTTTTAGACGTTTCCCGTTTACGATGAATGGTGCATTTGTCTTATCGGTAATTTCGATAGCTCCACTCTGAAGTACTTTAGTCACTTCATAGGGTCCAGACCACCTAGATTTTAGTTTTCCTGGGAAGAGTTTTAATCGTGAATTGAAGAGCAATACGATGTCTCCCACACTGAATTGTTTCCTGATTGAACGTTTATCATGCCTCTTTTTAGTTCGTTCTTTGTAGATACGGGCATTTTCGTAAGCGTCTAATCGAAGTTCTTCCAACTCGTGTAAGTTCAAGATTCGCTTTTCGCCTGCTTCGGTGTAGTTGAAGTTGAGTGTTTTAATGGCCCAGAAGGACTTATGCTCTAACTCTACAGGGAGATGGCAGGATTTACCGTAAACTAATTTATAGGGGGTAATACCTATTGGTGTCTTAAATGCGGTCCTATAAGCCCATAAAGCTTCTTGTAGCTTTGATGACCAATCTTTTCTCGAGGTAGCGACAGTCTTTTCCAAGATCTGTTTTATTTCTCTGTTCGAGACCTCTACTTGTCTGCTAGTTTGCGGATGATAAGGTGTAGCTACTCGGTGCCTGACTCCATATCTAGAAAGAAGTTTATCGAATATTCGTGATATGAAGTGAGATCCTCCGTCACTAATGACGAGTTTGGGTACACCGAATCTAGGAAAGATTGTGTTCTTGAAGAGTTTGATTACTACTCGTGCGTCATTTGTTGGAGCAGCTATGGCTTCTATCCATTTAGACACGTAATCGACAGCGACGAGTATGTAGTTATTACCAAAAGAAGGTGGGAAAAGTCCCATGAAATCTATTTCCCAGACGTCGAAGATTTCTACCTCTAAGATTCCTTTCTGAGGCATTTCATCGCGTCGTGAGATGTTGCCAGTTCATTGGCATCTATCGCACTTTTGCACAGCGATGTGAACGTCTTTCCAGAGATTAGGCCAGAATAGGCCGGCTTGGAGAATCTTAGCGCACGTCTTGGACGTACTAGCATGACCACCATATGGTGCTGAGTGGCATTGGGAAATAATATTTTCTATTTCTTCCTCTGGGACACAACGACGATATATGTTGTCGGCCCCTCTCTTGAAGAGTAGGGGTTCGTCCCAATAATAGTGTTTTAGATCATGGAAGAATTTCTTCTTTTGCTGATAAGTAAGATCTGGTGGAAGCACGCCTGCGGCGAGGTAATTAACGATGTCAGCATACCAAGGTAATGTGACTTGGGCATAGACGGCTTCTACGGCTTTTTCGAATTCTGGGTCTTCCGAGATTGAGTTGGGTACGTCACTTTCTAATTTGGCTATCAGACGTTCGTACGGGAAATCGTCATTTATCGGTACTGGTTCGTGTCTGATGCCTTCTATTCGGGATAAGTGATCCGCAACAACGTTCTCGGTTCCTTTCTTATCTTTGATTTCTAAGTCAAACTCTTGTAGTAACAGGATCCATCTCAATAGTCTTGGTTTGGCATCCTTTTTGCTTATTAGGTACCTTATGGCAGCGTGGTCTGTGTATATTATAATTTTTGCTCCTACTAAGTAAGAACGGAATTTGTCAAGCGCAAATATAACTGCTAGAAGTTCCTTTTCTGTGGTAGCGTAGTTCATTTGGGCAGGATCTAAGGTTCTACTGGCATAGTAGATGGCATGGAGCTTCTTGTCCTTCCTTTGTCCTAGAACTGCACCTACAGCGTAATCACTCGCGTCGCACATGATTTCAAACGGTAGTCTCCAATCTGGTGGTTGCATGATTGGTGCGGTGATAAGGGCTGATTTCAATGTTTCGAATGCTTTTAAACAGTCGTCGTCGAAGACGAACTCAGCATCTTTCATTAACAGGCCGGTCAAAGGTTTTGTGATTTTCGAGAAATCTTTTATAAATCTTCTGTAGAAACCGGCATGTCCTAGAAAACTCCGTATCTCTCGTACGGATTTTGGAGGTTGGAGATCTTTTATAATCTCTATTTTGGCTTTGTCTACCTCAATCCCTCTATCTGATATGACGTGTCCTAGAACTATTCCTTGTCGGACCATAAAATGGCATTTCTCCCAATTTAGGACGAGGTTTACTTTTACGCAACGTTCTAGTACCATTTCTAAGTTTTGTAAGCATCCTTCAAAACTTTGTCCACATACCGAGAAATTGTCCATAAACACTTCCATAATGTCGTCTATGAAATCTGCAAAGATTGCCATCATGCATCTTTGGAAGGTTGCTGGAGCGTTACAGAGTCCGAACGGCATTCGGCGGTAAGCAAAAGTACCGTAAGGGCAGGTGAATGTAGTCTTTTCTTGGTCATCGGGATGGATGGGAATTTGGAAAAATCCTGAGTAACCATCTAGATAGCAGAAATATGAATGTTTGGCTAGTCTTTCTAACATTTGGTCTATGAAGGGTAGCGGGAAGTGATCTTTGCGCGTAGCCTTGTTAAGCTTCCTATAATCAATACACATCCTACTTCCAGTCACGACTCTTTTTGTTATCGATTCGCCTTTTTCGTTTTTAACGACTGTGACTCCTCCTTTCTTTGGTACGACATGAACTGGGCTAACCCATTCACTATCGGAGATCGGATAGATGATTCCTGCATCAAGTAATTTCTTTACTTCATCTCGGACTACAGTGCTCAGGATGGGGTTTAGTCTTCTCTGATGCTCTCGAGAAGTTTTAGAGTCTTCCTCTATTGTAATTCGATGCATACAGATCGAAGGGCTTATACCTTTTAAATCGCTTATGTTATAGCCTAACGCGGTAGGGTACTTCTTTAGGACTTCTAATAACTTTTCGGTTTCTGGTTGTCCTAAGTCGGCGTTGACTATCACTGGTCTTTTTAGTTCATCGTCTAGAAATTCATATCTGAGGTTTTTGGGTAGAGTTTTAAGCTCTAAAGATGGGTTCTTCGGACCTGGCATATGGTTTGGTGTCAGTGCTAAGCTTTCGCTTAGGTTGTCGTCTTTATACGGTTTACGCCAATTGTCGTCTTCAGAAATGTCGGGTATTTGAATCTTTATTATTTCTGAATACGTGGTCTCCTCATTTTCAAGTTCTCTTATGCATTCGTCAATTTCGTCTACTAAATAGCAGGTATCGTCTATTGCTGGTGCTTGTAAGAACTTGGTGAGAATGAACTCTATCTTTTCTTCTCCTACTTCGAATGTTATCCTTCCTTTCTTCACGTCTATAATCGCTCCGGCTGTAGCTAGGAATGGTCTTCCTAGGATAATTGGGGTTACAGTGTCCTCCTTGATGTCCATGATTATGAAGTCGGTTGGGATGTAGAATTGTCCTATGCGTACTGGAACGTTCTCCAGTATTCCGACGGGGTATTTTACTGATCTGTCAGCTAATTGTACGGACATTTTGGTTGGTCTGAGGTCTCCCATATTCAGCTTTTTGCATATAGATAAGGGCATAACACTGATACTGGCTCCTAAATCGCATAGGGCTTTATCTATTACGAACTTTCCTATGACGCAGGGTATGGAGAAACTACCTGGGTCTTTTAATTTAGGAGGCATGCGGTTCTGAATAATAGCGCTACACTCTGCAGTAAGTGTAACTGTTTCGTTATCCTCGATCTTTCTCTTATTTGACAGGATCTCTTTGAGAAATTTGGCGTATGACGGAATTTGAGTTATCGCTTCTGTAAAAGGAATAGTAATATTCAGCTGTTTAAGAAGCTCTACAAATTTCTTAAACTGTCCTGAAGTTTTAGAGTTTATTAGTCTTTGCGGATAAGGGATAGGTGGTTTATATGGCGCTGGAGGTGCTTGAGTTTTTTCACTTGCGGTATCCTCCTTCTCGTTGTCCTCCTTCTTCTCTAACTCAGATTCCTTTTCTGCTTGTTCAGTTGGTTTCTGTTGCATGACTGAGTTTTCAGTCCTCGGATCGATCGGTTCGTCCAATTCTTTTCCACTTCTTAGTATCACAGCATTTGCTTGGTCTTTGGGATTCTGTTCGGGTTGTCCAGGAAATGTGCCTGCAGGTGCGGCAGCAGATGCTTGTTGTTGGGCCACTTGTGATATCTGAGTTTCTAACATTTTGTTGTGGGTGGCTAAAGCGTCTACTTTTCCTGTCAACTGTTTAATTTGCTCGCTAGTGTGTATGTTTTGATTCAGGAACTCTTTGTTCGTCTGAGCTTGAGTAGCTATGAACTTTTCCATCATCAATTCGAGGTTTGATTTCCTAGGTGCATTCTGAGCAGCTGGTTTTTGATATCCTTGCGGAGCAGTAGGCATTTGCAATGCATTTTCACTTTTGTAAGAAAAGTTTGGATGATTTTGCCAATCTGGGTTGTAGGTATTTGCGTAGGGATTTCCTTGAGCATAATTTACCTGGTCTGGCGGGATTCCGGCTAGCAATGGGCATTCGGGTGCATTATGAGTGGTGCTTCCGCATAACTCGCAATTTGGAGTTACTGCAGCGACAGTTGCAGTGGGGTTAACGGTCAGACTATCGATCTTTTGTGCTAGAGCATCTACTTTAGCATTGAACCTTTCAAGGCTGCTGATTTCGTACATCCCACCTTTCGCTGTGGTTTTCTCATTTGGAGTGCGTTCACCTCCCCATTGGCAATGGTTTTGTGACATGTTTTCTATTAATTGATAGGCTTCATCGTATGGCTTATCCATAAGTGCACCGCCCGCGGCAGCGTCTATTGTCAATCTAGTATTGTATAGAAGCCCATTATAGAAAGTATGGATTGTCACCCAGTCTTCTAGACCGTGGTGAGGGCATGTTCTCATCATATCTTTGAATCGTTCCCATGCTTCGTAGAGAGATTCAGTATCTTTTTGTCGAAATCCGTTGATTTGAGCTCTAAGCATAGCAGTTTTGCTTGGTGGAAAATATCTCGCTAAGAAGACGTTCTTCAATTGCTCCCACGTCGTAACGGAGTTGGATGGTAACGATTGTAACCATGTCCATGCTCTGTCTCTAAGAGAGAATGGGAAAAGACGAAGTCTTATCGCGTCTGGAGTTACTCCATTTGCTTTCACTGTGTCTGCGTATTGTACAAACTTCGTTAGATGTTCGTTCGGATCCTTAGTTGCGTTACCTGAGAATTGGTTTTGTTGTACAGCCGACAGCAATGATGGTTTCAGCTCAAAATCATTTCGGGTAATAGCTGGGGCAGCAATGCTACTTCTAGGCTCCATCTGAGATGGTGTAGCGTATGCCTTCAGCGGTTTGTTCGGAAGTCCTTCAGCCATCGTCGGTTCTTCTTCGGATTTGGGAATGGGAGTGAGAGGATCGGGAATGTTATGTTTGAGTTGGTACTCAATGATTCGGCTTCTTAGATGTAAGAAGCGTTCTAGTTCTGCGACTGAAGGTTTCAAGATATCGCTTTGTGGGCGATCACTTGGCATACAATCGACAGCACTAGTAAAGGAAAAATGAAAATTGTTTACCTAGTCTATACGGCGTAACAGAAGGTTACACTATTGACTAAACGGGTCCCCGGCAACGGCGCCAAAAACTTGATCGCGACTTTCTATGTCTAATACAACTAACTGCAAGTGCACAGTCTATCGCGTAGTAATAAAAGATATCGATCCCACAGGGACTCGTAATCAAACTAGTGTTCTCGGGAGTTACTATGTTTAGCTAGGTAGAATATGTTTTAAGGGAATAAGATTGTCACTAAAAGGGGAAACTAAGATTACTATTTAGATTTTAATTAATTAAATCGATACGTAGTAATTATGTTCTTCAGGGATTTGATAAGTTACTGGTGTATGAAATAGTTTTCACAGTTTATTTAAGCAGAAAATGGAGATTTGAAGACTCTCGTCTCACAATGGTTATTGACGCTAATCATAATCCTAAGGGCCTTACGTACACTTTCGTATTCCGTTCGGGGTTAAAATTACTTTTTGGAAATCTCTAAGTTCTAATTCGTTTTAAAGTGCTTTCGCTGTTATTAAAACAAATGCCTAGTGTTTACTATCTGACCTTACCGCAGCTTTCGCTTGTTGGTTCGTATCTTAATTAATTTCCCACTTTCGTGGCAAAACTACTTTAAAATAAGTTCTCGCTTTCGCGACGAAGTTTATTTCGTAAATCAATTTTTAAACACTTAGACCATAAGTTATTTTTGTGAAAAGAAAGTTTTCAAACAAGAGTTATCAAATCCCATTCGAATTATTACTACATATCGATTACCTAAGTTTAGCTAGACATGGAATTTGGAAAAGCAAAACATAAATAATAATAATAAATAATAAATTGCATTATGATAAAATAGAAGTCGATCAAAATGAAAACCTGTAAATAATGCCAATTGGCCTTTGGGCAGATCCTCCACAGATGTTGGCAGGATTCTGTCTTTAGTTCCAATTCGATCGTATAATGTTGTAACAATTACAGAAGAGCGGAAATGGGAATGAGTAGAATGGAAAGGGAAATAAAGGAAAGGGATACAAATGAAACTGGAGAAATGGTTACAAATAATAACTGAAAGTAAATATGCTCTGGAAATTAAATTTGGCAGCACTTCGTGGTATGAATGCAGCTCCCTTTTTGAAGTCCCCTGCTTCCCTTTTTATAGAAGTGGAATCCCAACGGTTATCTCTGAGGATGATGGACCTTGAGGCAGATAATTTAGGGAGTAGTGGACCATTTAATGGGAATTGGAACTGCTCTTTTGACGTGTAATCTGAGTGGGGCGTTTTTGCCTGCATGACGGTCGTCACAAGGTGTGACGGTCGTCACCCGTGTGACGGTCGTCATGCATCTGTGACGGTCGTCACATCAGCAAAAACTGTCTGCTGCGCTTTTCATTGTGTTTTCACTCCTTTTTCATCCATATTTCATTTGGGATTGCTTCTTTTCTTCATGTCGCCTTGTTTAGACGTGATCGTTGAATACCTGCAAAAACATCAGACAAATACATGGAAATAACCCGAAATCGGATCGAAAACGGTTAGACTTTAGTTGAATTATGCATGAAAATATCTATATGATTTCGTGTTATCAATCAACATGCACCATATACAAATATGAAACTCTGAAGAAACATCTTATGTACTTGTTGACGTCGCTCTAGTCGTTCTCATCTATGATACTTTGTGGCTCCTTGTTGACTGGAAGTTTCGACCAGAGAGAAGCGACACAGAGACTGATCGACAGGCTAGGTAAGATGTTGCAGAAGCTGAAGAGAGTCGACGTCGACAAAAGGAAGGTTGTTGGGTCAACCCAGACGGTGTCAGTCGACTAAATCCCATACGAGGAGACAAATATTCGAGCTGGAAATGGATTTGAAATCCAAGAATGTAGGAGGTTACAAAAATGGTGGGTGAACACGTGGCGTCACCAAATTCAATATGGTAGTTATTTATTTCCCTATTTAAGGCAATGCATGTTTTCATTTTAGGGGGCACATTTCTATAATATTGTAAGAAAACACTCTGAGTACCAAAGCGTTACGAGAAAAGAGTTTTCGCTCCTACAAAATGTATGATCGCGTCCATATTTCCCTTTTATAAGCAATTTACATCATTAATTCTAGAGTGTCTTATCTTGTTATTTTTTACTCCTTTGTATACATATTCATCTTTAATTAAAATTTCAGTCTTTACTAGAAGTACTTCCCATCCTATTTTAAACAACACCATTCCACCACTTTCTCATACACCCCAAACAAAGTGTTTTGGGACTCGTTTGACCGGTCCCGCAAGTAAATTTGCATTAGGAGGTCAGAGGTTGTTCGCGCAAAAAATGCATGGGAACAAATTGGCACACCTGGTGGGACTGTAAGGTTTGGGTGTATGCATTTTCATAGTGGTAAAATGATGATACCATGTCCAAACGAAGAACCGTATTCGGAGCAAAATGCAGTTGTGACTCAAACAATCGACATTAGCGCTGACACTGTGTTTGCGGTGTCGAAGGCTCATGGGGGGCCAGTTATAACGCCGCGTCAGCCTGAACCTAGGCCCATGGTGACAAGAACTAGGGGGCAATATATGTCCAGTTTCATAATGCCAGCTGTCGCTACTGCGAAAATCGGCGCCGGCTGACAGAAGAGTCGCCACCGTGCGTTATTTATCCCTCGGAGCGGGAAAGGAAACGCTCGAAGTAAACCTCGCAAAAAACGGGGAAAAGGTATGGTCATCGCAACCATAGCCTGGGTTCGGGAGTCGGTTACGCAAGGGGAAGGTATTAGCACCCCTCTCGTCCGTCGTACTCGACGGGATCCACGCTTGTTTGGGTTGTCTACTGGATGCAAAACAATCTATCTACGGCTGCTAAATCTAAGCGGAAGGGAATTGACTCGATAGAGCGTCGCACTCTATGCCTACGTATTCTCAAGAGAGAAAGTCAGAGTCAACGTAGTTCGGGACTACGGGGAAAATTGGCTCGCCAAGACCTCGCGTCTTGTGCCTACGTACTTCCACTGCATGGAAGATCAGAGCTTTACGTAGTTCAGACTAACTACGGCTAAACAAACATTCTCACACAGCAGTGAGAAAAACAACTGGTTTCACAGGGTCGGGAACCTATGGTCAAGCTACGGCTTGGTCTCAAATGCACTCGGGCAAGAGAGAAAAAAGGGTACTCAATTAGTCGTCAGCGGGAGAGTCTCGATCGCACAGCCGCGAGAGAACAACAAAGTCAGTCGTTAGTGTGCTCGATAGGATATCGCATCCTATGCCTACATATCTTCGTCTGGTACGAAGAATCAGAGCAGCTGTAGTTCGGCTACTTCGGGACCACAGCTCAAATCTCGTTTTATTAATCTCTGAAAAATGATTACAATGGGTGGATACTGGAATAAATCCCCTAGGAAACGCTATCCTATTCTATCCTGAAAAATCGAATGAAAAACAGCCCCCTAACAAATGGGCCTCTAAACTATCTCTAAAAATCGGAAAATAATCTCTATGAAAGAACCTAAAAGAAAATGCTTAAAAAAAAATATATTAAACCGAAATTTTAATATTTTTTCCTTTTTCTTCTTTTCTTTTCCCTTTTTCTCAAAATATTTTTCTCTATTTTTCTCACAATATTTTCTCTATTTTTTCACATATTTTCCAATATGTTTTTCTCCTATATTTCTTTTTCTCATATTTTTCTTTTTCTTTCAATATCTTTTTCTCTATTTTCTTCTATATCTTTTTCTCACTTTTTCTTTTACTATTTCTTTTTTCTTTATTATTATTTTTTTATATGGAATATACATACAAAAAATATAAAAGAAAAGAAACATAAAAGGGGGGGGGGGTGTCTGGATTACAGGGGGTGTAAACAAGTAAAAAAATAGAAACTGAATGGATTGGGCCCAGCCCAAGTCTCTTCAGAAAAAACGCAGAGGGGGTGTGTGAGTAATCTGGGAGTGTGGCTTAGCAGTTAGCTTCATTGGGCCCAGCCCATCTTGCTGCCAAAAACGTAGGGAGTGTGGTGTCAAAAAAAATGATTGGGCCTGAGGCCCAACGACCCAACCTTCTCCTCCCTCTCTCCCTCTCCATTCTGAAAGCCTAAACTCCTCAATCTCCCTTCAGCGCCGCCGCCAATCAACCGTTCCCTGAACCCTCTTCTTCTCCGTTTGGTTCGACTCACCACAAATCCTCTACCATAAACGTCCTTTTAATCTTCCCCCAAATGAAACGCCATTGAAAAGGATGAAGATGGAGGCGAGGAGCTCATCTGGAAGCGTCTTGCTCGTATTCATGGATGAAGGTTTCATGGTAAAAGTTGGTTGAACAGGTCCCTGGATCTTGAAGATCGTTGCGTGTTCTGGAGATTGGAAGAAGACGAAGTTCTTGAATTTCTGGTGATGATGATTCTGATGCTTGAAGATTGATGTTCTTCTGGGGAATGGTTCTTGATGAACGGTTGAAGGTTCATCCTGTACATGATGAACACGTGATGAAGATCCTGGAGATTGGTTGAGGGTTTCTGGAAAAGATTGATGGTTGAGGGTTTCTGGAAAAGATTGATAGTGATAGGTGGATGAAGGAGATGAAGGTGGCTGGTTGAGTGGTGGTTCTGAAGTTTGTTGAACGGTGATGAAGATACATGAACCTGGTGGCGATTGAAGAATTTTCTGGGAAGATTTGATGTGAAGCATCTGATGGATACGGTGAGGATTGAGGCTGATGAATGTCATCGGTATCTGGGTTGTTTGATGATTCCGGCGATGGCGCGGTGGTGAACCTTGGGGAGGAAGATGAAGGTTGGTGAATGATGACCGGAGATCTGGGCGCGTTGGAGTTTCCGGTGACAGCGCGGTGGCCGCCGGCCATGCAGGCCGGCCGGCGCGATTTCACGGTGAGGTAGCGTGATGATGACGCGTGGTGAGGGTTAGTGGGTGGAGCTTCTGCATGAAGCCCACGTGGTACCTGGCGTGGCAGTGAGAGACTGAGTGAGGTGGCGTCGTGGCGTGCATGTGATGAAACGCGTGGGCCACCCCTTGATTCAACACGTGTCTGCCTATTTAAATGCTGAAGAATCTCTGGCGCCTTCTGGAAGGTTCTGGAGAGTGCAGGAAAATGCTGGATATTTTCTGGATATTGCTTGGACAATTTCTGCACTAATGGGCCTGCGAATCAGATTGAAGCCCACCAAAATGAATTAGAAAAAACTGCAAAAAAACTGAATTAAAACCTAATTAACTAACTCAAATTAATCCTAAAAATCTAATTAACTCCTAACTAAAAACTCTAATGAACCCACTAATATACTTCTAATAAAATTCTCTAATATCTACTAATCTTTTACTAAACTCTAATTAACTATAAAAGAAAAAACAAAGCTATATTCATTTATATCTAAAACAATTATTTACTTTCTATTAACCCTAATTTTTATTATTCTATTTAATATGCTAAGAAAAATTCACTAATATACTACACTAATCTAAAAATGATTTTAAAAACTATTAAAACTATTTAAAATCTATTAAATTCTACACTATTTAAAAGAAAATATTCAAAAACAAAGAAGATCTATATTAGCCTATTTAAAACTATTAATGCCCTATTAATATTCTAAAAAATGCTATTAAATTCTATTAATATTCTAAAACAAAACTATTCTATATTATCTAAAAATATTAAAATCTATTTAAAATCCTATTAAGTCCTAAAAATGAATTTAAAATCTATTTAAACCCTAAAAAATTCTATTAAATCCTAAAAATGATTTAAAAGCTATTTAAAATCTAAAAATGGCCAATAAAAACCCAGAAAAATCGCCATAACTCCCAGAGGGACAAAATGAGCACCGAACGACACAAAAATAATCGGTAAAAATAAACGGGCACCGAAATAACCCAAAAATCGATTCTACTGATTTAAACTGATAAAAACACCTGAAACACGAGACGAGAGCTGTGATCCCTGATAAAATCAAAACAAATGAAAAATGCATTGTATGCAATATGCAGATGCGAATGCGATTATGCGTCGAAACATCGAGCCAAATGCGAGACCCGGTTGGTCAAATTTTGGGGTGCAACAGCTGCCCCTATTCAAGCGACTTCGACCTGAATGGGTGAAGAGCGCTCAGCCTTCAAACATTCAAGGTAGATGACGGTTGAATACAAATGAAACCCTGAAATTTGCCAACCGCGGGAATATACTGCAAAACTGCTTGAGGACTAGCTTCCAATAGACTGAAGTTTGGTTGTCACGACAACATCTGGTCAATTTTCTGATACATTTTCTTCTCCTTTTCAACATCTGTGTAACGCCACAAGTATTGAAATAATGCTTCGGAAAAGCAAACGACTTGATTCCCATCTCTCTCATGGGATCAAATCTGGTCAAGTCACAGTTCACTGCGAACTTGAGGACAATTCTCCTGGGGGAATTCTGAATCGACTGCTTGGCACCTATTCTGTCAACAGGCCGCAGCTTCAGAAATCTGATATATGTCAATCTTCGTTGTTGTTGTTGTTTTTTCGATGCTGATGTAACAACCAAATATGAAGAATCACTCCGCTGGGGAAGACGAGAAGCTGAACCAAATAACTCTGCAGGTGAACAAATTCGAAATCCAATAGGTAACCATCCTGGTCCATGTTTCGGCATGCGTATGCTTGATAATGATGCAATGCCCTATATGACATGTAAATGCTATGCGCTTTGTTTGAAAATGCGATGCCCAGACGACATGGATATACTATATGCTTGTATAAATGCAACGACTATATATGCAAATGCTAATGCAAGCTCGAGCTGCCAGAGAACACCAGGTCTGAAAACCGCTTGGCAAAATAAATGCCGAAGATAACGTCCACTCTACTGGGGATGAACTGAAGCCACAGAATCGTCTCAGCAAAATAAATGCTGGAAATGAGAAATCAAATCCGCCGGGGATAACCGTTCTGCTGGAAAAATGAAAAGGCAACCCTGCCTGACGACTTCACTGGGGAAAGAAAGACAACTCTGCTCGGGAATGCTCTCTTCAAACCATTGGCAACTGATTGTACTCTGCGGGGACTGACCCAAACTGCGGCTGATCGTATGCAGCACACTGCTGTAAATGCTCCTACCATCAAGGATACCAATCTTAATCTGCTGAAGATACTCCTGATCCTACTCTGACACGGGGTAAAATACAATCTCGATTCTTCCGGGGATAATAAGCAGCTTTCATCTGCTGAAGAGTAGCAATTCTGATTTAACAACATCCACGAGGAATTCAAACATTAACCGGAGCACTGGTATCCGTCGAGCTTCGTATCAGGAAACATGACAACATGAGGGTCATTGGGAAATACTGTGTCAGATACCTTCAGGTTTTTTGTTTTGCTGGTTTAGGGTAAACACGGACTATGTACACAGTGAAAGATGTAAGAAATACTAGACGAGAACTAGCATCCAAAGGTAGACTACCAGGCGAGAACTGATAGGAAAGTTGAACAAACATTGATTTTTGTGTTTTGAACATCAGACGAGGCTGACTGGATAACAGACTGAGGTATAGCCAACCAGGCGAGAACTGGCTGAAAGCTAACGTACACCAGGCGAGAAATGGTATAACACTCGGGTTAAAACACACGAGAATTGATTACGCGATGACATGTACCAGGCGAGAACTGATACAACACTTGAAGAAACGGTGACCAAACGAGAATTGGTTACCAATAAACTGCACCAGGACGGGAACTGCTGCTTACAATAAACTACACCAGGACGGGAACTACTGCTTACGGAAGGTGGGCCAGACGAGAACTGGTTACCGATTTGCCAGGCGAGAACTGGACTTTGGAAACGACTGGTTGCTGACACGCAACAGGTTTAAACTGCAGGATAATGATCCAACGACAACAAGACCTTCTTCGAAACGCTAAGGTTTTTTATAAGGGTAATGCCACGATTCCCGATACTCAACTCCGGCTGGGGATAAACAGATTGGTTTGAACCACTTGCCCCAATACACTCAGCTGGGGATAAAAAGACTGGCATGCAACACTTGCCCCAGTACAATCAACTCGTCCCAATCTATCTCTTGGGAGTACTTGCTCTGAACAGCTTGCCTTGAGAATACTTCGAGAATATTTGCCCCGACATCTGTACGACGACAGAATTCAATATCCATTAGACTCTTAACAACCTAGTTGATTTCAACATTCTCTGCGATGACTTGCCCCTGAATGAGCGTTCTAGCGACTCAACCCTCCCTGATTATCCACTGGAAGCATCTGCTTTCGAATATCTGCATTCTGAATAATTGCCTCTGATTGGCTCTCGAGAAGACTCACTTCTGATCAACTGCTTCTCAAACAAAATGCCCCTGATCCACTGGAGCTTCGGGACTTGTCCTCAGACTGACTGATTCCGAACTTACTGGAAGATAATGCCCCTGATTCATTGGGCTTCACAACATTCACCATTCTGGTTCAGATTGCTGAATTACTCAGTCCTGCTTGATTATTCCTGCTGGAATTTCTTTCATGCCAACTACTAACCTACAATTAAAACTGTCTGTCTACGAATGGTAATCTTAATGCAATGGTTATGCAGATTTGAAAAAATTTTGAGCTGTCACTCATGCATATGATTGTGAGTGACGAGTGAACCAAAGTTCAAACGTAGTGCTTTCGTGGTCAGTAAAAAATACAACAAGGATGTGACTAGCAAGTCAAGAAGGAGTCAGGTTACTC
Source organism: Lathyrus sativus (assembly GCA_963859935.3). Classification (NCBI taxonomy): domain Eukaryota; kingdom Viridiplantae; phylum Streptophyta; class Magnoliopsida; order Fabales; family Fabaceae; genus Lathyrus; species Lathyrus sativus. The sequence continues at coordinate 711,528,714 of OZ012737.1, forward strand.
AACCTTATCGTAATGCGCTTCAGACTAACCCTACCTCAATTAGGTCTTTTAAGGGTTGTATCGTGGTCGGGTTCACGGTTTGTGAAACAAAGGATATTTGGCTCAAATTTGATTTGTACCCACCCCGTCTACGTGATGATCTCCGATCCTAAGGTTCAGTTAACCTGGCACAAACACTCGCCTCTTCGAGAGGTATGCTGAATGGTAAGTCCTACAGTTAAGGAATTCACAATGCTTTCCTGGAGTGACAGTTACTCCTTCTTCGCTTTCGGTGTCTGTGTACACGACTCTGTGATTTGCTGGGGAAAATTTTCTTTTTATCCCTTCTTTTTCATTCTTTTGATTCCCTAATTTTTGCCTGGACTGACTCATTTTGAGTTCTTTTCGATTTCTTTTGAAGTCCAGCGGGATGCCCTGATTTTTGCCTAAGCATTAGCTTTCTCAGCTTTTCTTTCTTTTTACTTAGCGGGCTTTCTTTCTTCTTTCTTTTGGAACAAAGTCGTGTGACACTGGTTGCCTTGATTGCTCCGAAAGGACTGTAACTGTCTCACTCCTGATTGGTGAGTTTTGACCTCTTGAAAGGTGTAAACTGATCGGTCCTCGAAAGACAACACTCCTCTGTAAGACTTGAATGCTCGGTCAAGCTAACTGACAACTACCCTGCCCCGGGTTAAGATGTGAGGGTTTAAAAGTCCGAAAAAACTTCTACTTCCTGGCTCGAAGTGGTTAACAAGGGACTAACTCCTTATATCTCCAGTGTTTGGGGAATTTGAAACAATGCCTTGTACGTCATCGGTACGGTCTTATCTGAAAGCGTACGATCATCGGTTATGAGTTTAGTTTCATCATCCTCCCTCCTAACTTTGCTAGTCACAGCGGAAAAGTGGAGTGAAAAAATGCAAGTGTCAGTGCAATGCAATAAATGAGCGACAGCGACATGATTAATTCAGAAAAATGCATAGTCACTTTATTAATATCACCATTCGAAACATACAATGTTTAAAGCAGATAGTAACTAACAGAAAAAGAAACTACAAATGCAAATGATATAAAAAGGTCTGAGGACTGCCAATGCTGAGGCGCCTGCCTGTCTGAACCACTGGCTTTTGCTGGAGAATACTTCCCAAGTCTACGAGCTTAGACAGCTGAACGGTTGGGATGAACAAACAGAAACCCTTCTTGAAAGGAAATGAGATCCTGATCAATCAACTGCTGTACCTTCGCCTGAAATGCTTTACAATCTTCCGTTGAATGCCCCGGAGAGCCACCATGGTAACCAAACTGGACGTGGGGATTATACCCAGGAGGGTAAGGTTCTGGAACTGGCTTAAGAGCTTTAGGTTCCACCAAAGACTTCAGGACTAAAGATGGTAGCAACTGGCTATACGGCATCGGCACTGGATGAGAAGGAGCTTTCCTTCGTTCCAAGTTGTTGCGGGGTCTGCTCTGACTCTGACGCTGATTCTGATAATCTCGGCCACGAGTTTGCTGCTTTGCAATGGAAGCGACATAAGATTCTTGATAGGGTGCCCCAGGCACGACTGTCTGTTTAGAATAACGAGACACAGAAGATACTGATCTCTGATAAGATGGAGAACCATCAGATTTCACCGATTCGACTTGAGGATATCCAACATCTGTCAGAACTACATTGATCATAGCTTCATCTTCAGGTTGAGAGCCATAGAGAGATTCAGTTTCACTGGCCTGACCTTTTGAAACATACGGGATTCTTCCAGTCTTTACACCATACTCGATGTGCTCTCCTGTCTTTACCAACTCAGTGAAATTTGGTGCGGCTCCAAGCATTCTTTCGAAGTACGGGCTCTGCAAGGAATTTACGAACATGCCTTTCAACTCTTGGTCTAGGAGCGGTGGTTGCACTCTACCAGCAAATTCTCTCCATCTCTGAGCATATTTCCTGATAGGTTCATCGATCTCTTGAGACAATTCTTGCAGCTGCATGCGAATAGGAGCTTCGTCAAGATTATAGTCGTACTGCTTCAGAAAAGCTTTGGCCAAATCCATCCATGATCGGATCTGATCACGCTCTAACTGCATATACCAACTCAGAGGTGCCCTAGTCAGACTATCTTGAAAGCAATGAATCATCAGCTTGTCGTTGTGAACAAATGAAGTCATTCTTCGGTAGAACATCACCAAATGTTGCTTCGGGCAACTATCTCCTTTGTACCTTTCGAACCTCGGCATTCTGAACTTCGGAGGTAACACTAGGCCAGGAACCAGACACATATCTGCAGCACTAGGAGTAACAGCGTCTTTACCTTTCAAGGCTTTGAATCTCTCCTCTAATGCGCGAAACCTTTCAGCATACCCGGGAGCTAATGGGTCTTCATTCTTTGCTGTCGGGACCTCTCTTCGGGGCTTTGGCACAGGGAAGGCAAAACCCTGGTAGTCTGAGACATTAACAGAAGGAGAACGTTCACCTCGGGCAACAAACTGCTCACGCAGACCTTGGTCTTCAATAGATGGCTGCACAGGCTGAGCTACAGTAAGGTTGTTCACTTGCGGAAAGTCTTCGTCGTGCGGAGATCCATACAGAGGATTGGACGTCACGGTGAAACCTGACAAGGTATCAACAAACTGGAAGCTGCTCTCTGGCATAGCTACCAACAACTGTCAGCTGACTTCAATGCTCGATTCTGCTCAAATCTACTTCCACCCCTTGGTCGTCTTCAACACTCACCTTCAGAATCAAAATAATGGTTGGATAAGAGCTCTGACTAGCTGGCGAATGGTATGCAATATGATGCGAAGATGCCTATGCAAATGCAATGCAACAAACAAATACGGGATCACAGCCCCCACACAATCTAAATACTGCTGCACTGCTGACGGAGTACAGTTGCTCTGAAGAGAAGACCAGAATAACGGGTAGGTTGGAAGTCAAGTTTCCTGCACGAAAAAAAACCCCCACTCACAGGTGTGGACCTATATCTGACAAGGTACGACATCCTATGCGGTCGTCAGCGTCACAGACTTTCATGAGGAATGATACGATTCCCAGAAGGAGTGGCATCGTCATCTCATGAAGAGGCCTCACTTAGCTGACTTCCAATTGATCGGTTCCCAAAGTCGACAATCCTCACGTCTGGACTCCCCTCAGATCCTCAGGACCGGAAAGGAGCACCTTTGCGAGAACCTCGTCCGAGCGCGAATTTTCGTAGGGAACTGTGCCTGCTCAGCAGACAGGTTCGTCTACTACTTCTCCGCAACTATATCTAGGTGCATACTCATACTCAAGCCCAGGTCCGGCTTATCTCAATCATAGAACACCCGTAACACCCCAACAGCAACAGATAATATCGATAAATAAACACCAAAATAGACAAGCAAACAAGCGCTAGGATTGACTCTCTTAAGGGACGTTGGATCCCCAAAATTGACTCGCTTTCGGGACGTTGGATCCCTAGGAATCTATCACGTCCCCAGCAGAGTCGCCAGCTGTCGCTACTGCGAAAATCGGCGCCGGCTGACAGAAGAGTCGCCACCGTGCGTTATTTATCCCTCGGAGCAGGAAAGGAAACGCTCGAAGTAAACCTCGCAAAAAACGGGGAAAAGGTATGGTCATCGCAACCATAGCCTGGGTTCGGGAGTCGGTTACGCAAGGGGAAGGTATTAGCACCCCTCTCGTCCGTCGTACTCGACGGGATCCACGCTTGTTTGGGTTGTCTACTGGATGCAAAACAATCTATCTACGGCTGCTAAATCTAAGCGGAAGGGAATTGACTCGATAGAGCGTCGCACTCTATGCCTACGTATTCTCAAGAGAGAAAGTCAGAGTCAACGTAGTTCGGGACTACGGGGAAAATTGGCTCGCCAAGACCTCGCGTCTTGTGCCTATGTACTTCCACTGCATGGAAGATCAGAGCTTTACGTAGTTCAGACTAACTACGGCTAAACAAACATTCTCACACAGCAGTGAGAAAAACAACTGGTTTCACAGGGTCGGGAACCTATGGTCAAGCTACGGCTTGGTCTCAAATGCACTCGGGCAAGAGAGAAAAAAGGGTACTCAATTAGTCGTCAGCGGGAGAGTCTCGATCGCACAGCCGCGAGAGAACAACAAAGTCAGTCGTTAGTGTGCTCGCTAGGATATCGCATCCTATGCCTACATATCTTCGTCTGGTACGAAGAATCAGAGCAGCTGTAGTTCGGCTACTTCGGGACCACAGCTCAAATCTCGTTTTATTAATCTCTGAAAAATGATTACAATGGGTGGATACTGGAATAAATCCCCTAGGAAACGCTATCCTATTCTATCCTGAAAAATCGAATGAAAAACAGCCCCCTAACAAATGGGCCTCTAAACTATCTCTAAAAATCGAAAAATAATCTCTATGAAAGAACCTAAAAGAAAATGCTTAAAAAAAAAATATTAAACCGACATTTTAATATTTTTTCCTTTTTCTTCTTTTCTTTTCCCTTTTTCTCAAAATATTTTTCTCTATTTTTCTCACAATATTTTCTCTATTTTTTCACATATTTTCCAATATGTTTTTCTCCTATATTTCTTTTTCTCATATTTTTCTTTTTCTTTCAATATCTTTTTCTCTATTTTCTTCTATATCTTTTTCTCACTTTTTCTTTTACTATTTCTTTTTTCTTTATTATTATTTTTTTATATGGAATATACATACAAAAAATATAAAAGAAAAGAAACATAAAAGGGGGGGGTGTCTGGATTACAGGGGGTGTAAACAAGTAAAAAAATAGAAACTGAATGGATTGGGCCCAGCCCAAGTCTCTTCAGAAAAAACGCAGAGGGGGTGTGTGAGTAATCTGGGAGTGTGGCTTAGCAGTTAGCTTCATTGGGCCCAGCCCATCTTGCTGCCAAAAACGTAGGGAGTGTGGTGTCAAAAAAAATGATTGGGCCTGAGGCCCAACGACCCAACCTTCTCCTCCCTCTCTCCCTCTCCATTCTGAAACCCTAAACTCCTCAATCTCCCTTCAGCGCCGCCGCCAATCAACCGTTCCCTGAACCCTCTGCTTCTCCGTTTGGTTCGACTCACCACAAATCCTCTACCATAAACGTCCTTTTAATCTTCCCCCAAATGAAACGCCATTGAAAAGGATGAAGATGGAGGCGAGGAGCTCATCTGGAAGCGTCTTGCTCGTATTCATGGATGAAGGTTTCATGGTAAAAGTTGGTTGAACAGGTCCCTGGATCTTGAAGATCGTTGCGTGTTCTGGAGATTGGAAGAAGACGAAGTTCTTGAATTTCTGGTGATGATGATTCTGATGCTTGAAGATTGATGTTCTTCTGGGGAATGGTTCTTGATGAACGGTTGAAGGTTCATCCTGTACATGATGAACACGTGATGAAGATCCTGGAGATTGGTTGAGGGTTTCTGGAAAAGATTGATGGTTGAGGGTTTCTGGAAAAGATTGATAGTGATAGGTGGATGAAGGAGATGAAGGTGGCTGGTTGAGTGGTGGTTCTGAAGTTTGTTGAACGGTGATGAAGATACATGAACCTGGTGGCGATTGAAGAATTTTCTGGGAAGATTTGATGTGAAGCATCTGATGGATACGGTGAGGATTGAGGCTGATGAATGTCATCGGTATCTGGGTTGTTTGATGATTCCGGCGATGGCGCGGTGGTGAACCTTGGGGAGGAAGATGAAGGTTGGTGAATGATGACCGGAGATCTGGGCGCGTTGGAGTTTCCGGTGACAGCGCGGTGGCCGCCGGCCATGCAGGCCGGCCGGCGCGATTTCACGGTGAGGTAGCGTGATGATGACGCGTGGTGAGGGTTAGTGGGTGGAGCTTCTGCATGAAGCCCACGTGGTACCTGGCGTGGCAGTGAGAGACTGAGTGAGGTGGCGTCGTGGCGTGCATGTGATGAAACGCGTGGGCCACCCCTTGATTCAACACGTGTCTGCCTATTTAAATGCTGAAGAATCTCTGGCGCCTTCTGGAAGGTTCTGGAGAGTGCAGGAAAATGCTGGATATTTTCTGGATATTGCTTGGACAATTTCTGCACTAATGGGCCTGCGAATCAGATTGAAGCCCACCAAAATGAATTAGAAAAAACTGCAAAAAAACTGAATTAAAACCTAATTAACTAACTCAAATTAATCCTAAAAATCTAATTAACTCCTAACTAAAAACTCTAATGAACCCACTAATATACTTCTAATAAAATTCTCTAATATCTACTAATCTTTTACTAAACTCTAATTAACTATAAAAGAAAAAACAAAGCTATATTCATTTATATCTAAAACAATTATTTAATTTCTATTAACCCTAATTTTTATTATTCTATTTAATATGCTAAGAAAAATTCACTAATATACTACACTAATCTAAAAATGATTTTAAAAACTATTAAAACTATTTAAAATCTATTAAATTCTACACTATTTAAAAGAAAATATTCAAAAACAAAGAAGATCTATATTAGCCTATTTAAAACTATTAATGCCCTATTAATATTCTAAAAAATGCTATTAAATTCTATTAATATTCTAAAACAAAACTATTCTATATTATCTAAAAATATTAAAATCTATTTAAAATCCTATTAAGTCCTAAAAATGAATTTAAAATCTATTTAAACCCTAAAAAATTCTATTAAATCCTAAAAATGATTTAAAAGCTATTTAAAATCTAAAAATGGCCAATAAAAACCCAGAAAAATCGCCATAACTCCCAGAGGGACAAAATGAGCACCGAACGACACAAAAATAATCGGTAAAAATAAACGGGCACCGAAATAACCCAAAAATCGATTCTACTGATTTAAACTGATAAAAACACCTGAAACACGAGACGAGAGCTGTGATCCCTGATAAAATCAAAACAAATGAAAAATGCACTGTATGCAATATGCAGATGCGAATGCGATTATGCGTCGAAACATCGAGCCAAATGCGAGACCCGGTTGGTCAAATTTTGGGGTGCAACACCAGCCCCTAGGGCCTTTGGGATGCCGACAGAGTTTATGTTGAGCCTGCATCATAGTGGTCCACTCTTTGGGGAAAGCTCTTCGTCAGCATTTTCTCCCTATCAGGGTTTAGGGCCTTTGACGAACCAAGTCACAAGGCCCCCGGGTTTAGTGTTCTGTCACTTTCGTTCTCAACTTTTACGTCAACTTTTGTCGCCGTTATGAGGCAACAAATGGACGAAAGTAACCACAAAATGGTCCATATGTTGACCCAGTAAATGGGCACCATATTAAGGCCACTAATACATTATTCGACTCAGAGTTACCAACAATTGGCGACTCAGATGACACAAATAGGTGATTTTTTAGGCGCCCCTAGGGCCATAGGTCGACAAACACCTCGACCTCGACCGGAGACGCCAATTCGAAAAGACGAAGTCTTTGACAAAATAATTAACCAGCATCCCCACAAGATTGAACACACACCCAGGGTGGCCCAAAGGCCTCCCGTTGTTTTAGTTCATAGAAACCAGGACCCCGATTATGTGGTCAGACAGGTTCGACACGAAGCCATGGCTGGTGAACCCAACTTAGAAACCATGGTGGAACAAGTTATGGTTTGCAACAGGGCGAATCCAGGCCTGTGACGACCAACATATACGTTCCCACTACCATATTTTATCCTACAAACAGAATTTCCCAGAGGGTGGAAAGTGCCAAAGTTTACCAAATTTTCTGGAGAGACCGAGGAGTCCACCGCTGAGCATGTTGCCAGATACCAAACCAGAGCTGGCGATATAGCAAATAACGAGGATTTGAAATTGAAATACTTCCCAAGTTCCCTCACCAAAAATGCATTTATTTGGTTCACCACTTTACCCCCACCGTCCGTCCAGACCTGGGCGCAATTGGAAAGACTGTTTCATGAACAATTTTACATGGGACAATAGAAAATTTGTCTGAAAGAGTTAGCCAGCGTCAAACGAAAGGTTACTGTTGCGGTGAGAATCGTGATACCAAGCTATTGATTAACTTGAATCTTAATTCTTAAATTCACAACCGGACTTTAATTTATCCAAATAAGAAAGGTTTAAAGAAAGAAAAACCTATAAAAATGCAAAGCAAAAGGCAAGGCTTAAAGCTAAGCAAAGAGAGATCTAAAGGTTCGGGGGTTGGTTATGCCTAGGGTAGGTATTTCACATCCTAAACATCTGTAGTACTCTACAGGAACCTCTTGTTAATATTTGTGTTTGCTAAACTTTGCTTGCTAAAGGGAAATGTGCTAAGATAAAGATCTAAAGTATATACAAAGTTTGCTCGCCAAGACATCGCATCTCGTGCCTACGTATCCTGACGGAAATGGAATCAGAGCAACCGTAGTTTCCCTAACTAGGGGTGAGGAACTCTTGACTGTGGTCAAGGTTCCAAAGGGAAAGTAAATGTTTGCAGAGAGACACCTACATAGAGTGCGGCGACTCTAAACTAAGGTTAAGTTAGCAAGGAAGGGAATGTACACGGCGGGACGACTAAATAGAGCACGACGACTCCAAGTTTAAATTGCAAAGGTAAACAAAGGGAATGTCCACTGCGGGACGACTAAATAGAGCACGGCGACTCCAATTCTAAGTTGTAAATGTTAACAGAAAGTTAGTTGTTAGTGAGCTCGCCAAGACATCGCATCTTGTGCCTACGTATCCTCAAGATGGACTTGAGAAATCAGAGCGTTTGTAGTTCGTGGAACTACGAGTGGTCAGGTTCTAAGAACCAAGAACAACAACGACAGGTAAAGAATAAACAAGGGACACACACAATGACAATTAGTCAATATACAGTCCCTTCCCTTGGATTAAATCAACAAAGGTCAAAAGAAAGCAACAGATACACGGAAAAACATCATATAACCAACAGACAAAGAAACACGGTAAAACATCGCGAGAAATCTTAAACACAAATAACAGTCACGACAAAACATCGTGTAGACCAGGTAGAAGGTACAATAACAGAAAAGTATCGTGATAAAATATAAACAGTCGCTAGATAAGATTCCGGCAACAAGAAAATCAATTTAAATATATTTTTTTACATTTTTTATATATTTAATAAATTAATTAAAATAAACATTGAATAAAAATAGTTTGGGAAAGAAAAAGAGTATATATATTATAACCAAATGATAGTATATATTTTAGTTAGAAAAAGTATATTATAACTAAAAAAAAGGTATAAGTAGATATATCTAAACTAAAAAAAAGAATGGTAGTATAGTTATCAATATTAAAAGCATAGAAGCATATATTAAAGGTGGCGAAACCGACATATATGTACAGTAGCGTATATGCTATGATATTGAAAACATGGGTATATGCAACTTCACAAAACAAAAGTAATTATATACATGTAGAAACTTAAAACTAATATTCTATATATCAGGCAAAGTATTATAAGCAGAAAAATATATATATCTAAAATAGAAAAGAAAATTGCACCAGAACATGGAAGTTCAAAACAAATTGCATAATTAAATTGTTAACCACACCACAACATGACCACACACATCCAAAGCAGTGGTAACGGTATTCACAAAATTATATCAGTGTTTGGAACATTACAAAACTCAAACTCTTAAAACAAAATACAGCAAATTGAAACTCAACACACACTGAAGTTAAAGTAAGAAACTTGAGGCTATAACGCAAATTGAAACTCAACACACACTGAAGTTAAAGTAAGAAACTTGAGGCTATAACGTAAACTATAATCAAATGGCAAACACAAAACTGAATTAAAACAAAAACTACATAAGCTCAAACTAAAAACTCGCAATCGAAACACTTACCAAATGAAAATTGATGCAGCGTCCTGAGTATGTCACCGTTGTTTGCTGAAGATCAAAACCAAATTGATGGTGACGATATTTACGACATTGCAACGAAACGCCACTGCTACGAATCAATGAAGCAACATTCACGTGTGAAGATGATTTGGAGGATATGCTGCGAATGTGAAGTTTGTACGATCTTGAGAAAAACGGTTATGGTGGATTTCTCGTGTGATGCGTTGTGCTAGCTTCGGGGATGAAGGGGGATACAAAAAGAACAAGGAAGTGGACAAGGTTTAAGGTCAGGAAATGAGGTTGTGTGTTATGTTATTATACCATGACATGAGGGATGTTAGTACAGAAGAAGAACTCTTTGGAAAGAGAAGGCACATCTCAAAAAAAAAAAGAGTCATGTCAAAGGGTGGATAGACCAAGCGTAGGCTTTTTCAAAGTGCAACATCCACTTTTTGAAATGTCCCTTCACCCATCAAGTGTATGCTAATAAAAATACAGTTTTTTAGCGCATGGGAAAAGAGAACGAGGTGTCTAGTATGTACTACTTTCTCTTAGCATGTATATTGTATGGGGAAATGGTACATTTTGCATGGGAACTTGGTATTACTTATGTACTATATTACTAAAAATTTGAACATAATCTTTTGTATATATATATATATATATATATATATATATATATATATATATATATATATACTATAAAATCATAGACTTCTAAAACCTATCTACCTAAAATAAAAATAAATTAATTAACTATTACAAATAAAATAAAAAACTGAATAGAATATGATTAGTTAAAATATATTAATAAAAAATAGAAATAAAGACGGTAAAAAATAAATAACTGTACAGATATCGAAATACTCGAAAAAATAAAATGAGTACACCAAAGTGATCAGCAAAAAATATATGATTCAGAAAAATATAACATTTTGTCAAATTTCGAAATAAATTTTACCTGCTAAAACGACTTAAACTGTCCAAAAAGTTTATTTCAGCTGATAAATTGGGTATTATGAAAAATGTAAGAGATGATAAACTATACAGATGATGCAAAAAGATGTGGGATCTTAGAGTCAAAAATTAGGGTGCAACAGTTACAGAGTCGTTTGACCAATATCTTAACAAGTTTAGACTGTTGAAAGCGCGATGCTTCACGCAAGTCCCTGAGCATGAATTAGTCGAAATAACGGCTGGTGGCATAGATTATTCGATCAGGAAAAAGCTGGACACTTAATATCTCAGAGATATGGCACAACTAGCCGATAGAGTCCGTCAGGTCGAGCGTCTAAAAAATGAGAAAGCCCAGGCCAACAGATACCTAAGAAAGAGAAAGTTTCGTACGTGGATGTTGATGAATACTCGTCTAATGATGAAGAATTTGTCGATAATAACACAATCAACATGGATGAATTGAAGCCAGGACCCCCGTATACATGCAAATCATTAAAACCGTCAAATGGAAAAAATCTGATTGAAATCGAAAAAATAGAAAAATATGTTGCAAAAATGTATACTTTCGATGTATCTAAGTGCGATGAAATATTTTATTTACTAGTTAAAGATGGTCAGATTATTGTCCCTCCTGGGACAAAAGATCCCCCTTTAGTACAAAAGGAAAAAAAAAGGGGTTTTATAAATTTCATAATTTCCTTGGTCATAAGACATCTCAATGTGTTCTTTTCAGGGATTTGGTGCAGAAAGCTTTGAAGGAAGGCCGATTTCAATTCGGCGAAAGGCCCAAAATGCAAGTGGACACAAATCCTTTGAAAGTCGAAGAAGCCTTGTATTCTGAGCTATACGACTGCATGATGGTGAAGGCTACTGAAGGTTTCAACGGATGCCAGATAATTGAAACAATTGAGTGCATGATGGTCGAGACTACTGATGGTCCCGACAAGAAGACTGAAGAGAAGCTCGAGGTGGTTCACCCTCAAGCTGACGAGAGTCTAACTGATTTCCAGGAGAAATGCAGGGTGAGCGGGTCGAAGGTCGTGTTATGCCCAAAGTGCAACACCGTGTTTGACGAAAAGGATGTTGAGAAGTATGAAGTGGGTAAGACAATGGCGCTACAAGATGGTAGGCCACAAGTCCATCGGTTCGTGTTCAACAAGAACAGTGCTCCTCGATGGAATAAAGAGTATAGAAAGCTGTTCCAACCAGCACGACCCAATACTTTTGTGCCACCTTCAAATACCCCACAAGATAAATAGATGGCGCCTGTGAGCCAGCAAGGTAGAAAGCGTCCAAAATGGAAGGCATTAGATCTGGAGAAGGGAGAAAAGGCCTCAGACCAGGGTATTGAGCCTATAGATTACATGGTTTCCTCCAACTAGAAAGGAAAGAATCCTATGATAAGGACCCAGTGGAGACAATACCAACGAAAAAAAAGGCTGCAAGAGAGGCCTCAACCCTGAAGCCTGTGGGACCTTCTGGCCTGAAAAGGCAATACCCGCAGGCAAGGTGGGTCGAAAAAGGGAAAATTGTGACGAACCATACAACGACCATGACAGTCGAGACTTCAGGAGAGAAGAGGGTGGTGTTAACCCAGAGTTCAAAATACACATGTGGAGAAAACAAGAAGGAGCTAGAGTATTCTCCCCAGTCCAATGAAGAAGAACCAAAGTAAACTCCCCAGTCGAAGTAGGAATATGCCCCCTCACCAGAAGAGGACTCCGACGAAGACATGTATGATGACACCAATGGTGATACCTATGGTGAAGACTTCACTGTGACCTGTGACATCGTTTTGATATTTCCAGTAGAATATGATAAGGTGCCAGAAATCTCTGAAGCATAAGAGGATTTCCTGACGGAGGACGCTACAGAGAATAAGCCATTATGCTACTATGTGATGAACAATGGTGTGGTGGAAGAGCAAACAACTATGTTTGAAAGACCTAGTCTTGGAATGATGTACCACTTAAAGCCATTTTTGATAAAAGTGAAGGTCGACGGGGTAGCCGTCAACAAGGTGTTCGTGGATGGAGGGGAGGCTGTCAATCTAATGCCACATTCGTTGTTCACAAAGATTGGAAAAACTAAAGTTGGCCTCCGACAACACAACATGGTTCTATCCAACTATGAAAGGAAAACCAACAACATTTTGGGAGTGGTCCAAGTCGAGCTAGCTGTAGGTACCACAACCTAATCAACACTCTTCATGGTTATAAATTCGAAGGCAAATTTCAACCTCTTATTGGGTTGAGAATGGATCCATGGGATAGGGGCAGTTCCTTCAATGCTAGATCAAAGGTTAAGCATTTGAAGGAAAGGCGGCGTCGTTGAAAATAGAGAAGCTGACCAAAGTTATTACAGGATGGATGAGATAAAGGGTACCAAGAAATGATTTGACCAACATCTAGAAAATGTGGCACCTTGTGATGATGGATCGAGATCCTACAATTCTGATGAGATGGGTCGCATCCTGAACTTGGATCCCGACTACAGATCCGTTTGAGGTGCTGCTGACGCTACAATGACGCCCACAGAAGAGCTTCCACCCACAGGGTGGCCCACAATTGACGAAAACGACTACTGAGTCAGAGAGTTTGACTCGAATTTTGGCCTATTTGGCTGAAAACAAGCAAAAGTCGGTGCTAGAAGCAAGAAAGCGAAAAAAACATGGCTGGAGACACCGAGAACAGTATGCAAGAGATTGGTCGACAAGGCCAGACAACATCTTCAGAAAGCCGGAGGCTTGATTGCATTTATGACAATGAGCCTTTGGGGTTTGAGAAGAGCCCATCAATTGAGCTGCAGAGAATGTAAGCACAAGACCCTCTAGAAAAATTCAACCTGGGAGATGGGGCAACAAAGAGACCTACATACGTAAGTACTAAGATTGGTTTGAAGATGAAGGTCAAACTAGTCGAGGTATTGAAGGAATATAAATATTGCTTTGTCTGGGATTACAGTGAAATGTCGGGTTTAAGTCAGGATGTAGTGGAACACCGACTCCAGGGAAAAGGCCAGTAAAGCAGCAACCACGATGTTTCGCTCCATAAATCACTTTAAAGATCAAGCAGGAGAATGAGAAACTGCTCAAAATTCGTTTCATTAGAACTGCAAGGTACGTCAAATGCTTAGCAAACATAGTCCCGATTATTTAAAAAAAATGGAACTCTAAGGGTCTGTATAGATTTTCGAAATTTAAACAATGCGACCCTTAAAGATGAGTACTCGATGCCGGTGGCAGAAATGATGGTCGATTTGGCGGTAGGTTTTTAGTACTTGAGTATGCTCGATGGGTACTCTGGTTATAACCAGATCCTTATAGCCGAAGATGATGTGCCCAAAACGGAGTTCCGGTGCCCTGAGGCCTTGGGAACATATGAATGGGTTATGATGCCATTCGGTTTTAAAAATTCCAGGGCAACTTATCAAAGAGCCATGAATGCTATATATCATGATTTTATTGAAAATTTTATGCAGGTGTACATTGACGACATTGTCATAAAATCCTCATTGAAAGAGGGTCACTTAGACCACCTTCGACATGCATTTGAAAGAATAAGGAAATATGGATTAAAAATGAATCCACTAAAATGTGCTCTTTGTATGAATGCAGAGGATTTCTTGGGACTTGTAGTCCATAAGAAGGGAATCAAGATCAATCAAAACAAAACCAAGACAATTGTGGATTTGAAGCCCCCTTCGACGAAGAAGCAACTCTATTATTTGTTGGGAAAGATAAACTTTTTAAGAAGGTTTACATCAAATCTAAGTGGCAAAACGAAGGTGTTCTCGCCATTGCTCAAGGTCAAGAAAGAAAGTGACTTTCACTGGGGGCAGGAGCAATAAGAGGCTTTCGACACCATAAAAGAATACCTCACGAGGCCTCTCATTTTATTGCCACCTAGTATGAATAAAAACATGAGGTTGTACATCGCTGCTCAGACGTAACTATAGGAAGCATGCTAGCACAAGATGATGATTATGGCGTCGAAAGGCCCATTTATTACCTTAGTCGAAAAGTTGTGCTTATGCTTGTACTTCTCATGTATGAAATTAAAACAATATATTAAACCATTTGGTTTATGTGTCTTTGCATTTTGATAGTATTAAGCATATGCTGTCTAAGCCCATTTTGCATAGTCGAATTAGGACGTGGGAACTAGCGTTGACCGAATTCTCCTTGACATATGTCCCTCTAAGGGAAATGAAAGGGCAAATAGTGGCAGACTTTATCGTCGACCATGCAGTGGTTGAATCACCGTTATTGATGGTCGACGCAGGTCCTTGTAAGTTATATTTCGATGGATCAAGTCATAAGCATGGGTCAGGCATTGGGGTCTTGATAATATCCCCACACGGCTATCCTACTAGATTCAAATATAGAGTCGACAGAAAATATTCTAATAATGAGGCAGAGTATGAAACCTTAATCACTAGCCTCAAGATCCTTAAGGATCTAGGTGCCAGGAAAGTTGAAATAAAAGGTGACCCTGAGCTGGTGATTAAACAAATCGTGGGAGAATATAAGTGTGTCAAAGAACACCTCGTGGTGAACTTTACGATGGCAAAAAGACTTTTGGAACGCTTCGAAGTTGCTAGTGTTACGCACGTACCTAGGATAGAAAATCAAGAGGCCAACGATTTAGCCCAAATCGCCTCTGGGTACAAAGTGTTGGCGGGAAAGCTAAGAGACTTCATTAAAGTTAAGGAGAAGGTAGTGTCTAAGGTACTACCATCGGCATCCGACTTGTCAGAAGCCAGCGGAGTAGACAACCCGACGGAGAATGTAGTTGTAAGTTTCGAAAACTGTAAGATCTTCGCTATCAGCGATCTGTCACCGTCAGATTAGAGAAAATAAATTGTCGAGTATTTAGATAATCCAATGGGGACGGTTGATAGAAAGACTAAGTACAGAGCTTTAAGTTACGTCTTAATGGGAAATGAGTTGTGGAAAAAGACGCCAGAGGGGGTGTTGCTCAAATGTTTAGGGGACGTAGGCACATACTTAGAAATTCTGGAAGTCCATAGTGGGACATGCGGGGCTTACCAAGATGGCCATAAAATGAAATGGATATTATCGACAAGGTGTGTATTGGCCAAGTATGCTTAAGGATTGCATATATTTTGCAAAGGGGTGCCAAGATTGTCAAAGACACACAAACGTCCAGCAAATGCCCGCTAGTGAATTGCACTCCATTGTTCAGCCATGGCCTTTTCGAGGTTGGGCATTAGACATTATAGGAGAGATTCAACCAGCCTCGTCAAAACAACATAAATTCATCCTTGTAGGGATATATTATTTCACAAAGTGGGTAGAGGTTGTACTCTTGGCAAAAGTAGACCAAGACACTGTAATTGAATTCATCTAGAACCATATTTTGTATAGGTTCGGGGTTCCTGAAACCATCATGACGGACCAAGGTTTTGTATTTATTGTCTGAAAGATTCAGGAATTTGTAGAAGAGACAGGGTTTTAATTGATCACTTTGACACCGTATTATGCTCAGGCAAACGGGCAAGTCGAAGCTGCCAATAAGCTGTTGATTGGACTCATTAAGAGGCACGTTGCTAAGAAACCTAAACAATGGCATACGATGTTGGATCAAATTTTGTGGGCATGTTGAACATCTCTTAAGGAGTCGACCAGTTCAAATCTGTTTCGTTTGACTTTTGATCATGATGTTGTTTTGCTAGCAGAGATTTTTCTATAGTCTATTAGAGTGCAACGTCAGCATGATATCTCATCGGAGCAATACTGGAGCATGATGCTAGACGAAATGGTGGACTTAGACGAAGAAAGGATGGTAGCATTAGAAAGGTTACTATGCTAAAAGGCACGCGTGACCAGTGCATACAATAAGAAGGTCAAGAAAAAGACTTTTGCTGTTAATGACTATGTATGGAAAGTTAGGAAAGTGGTTACCAAATTAGGATGGACCATTCCAAATAATCCGAACGTTTAGCAACAAAGCATACGAGATTCAAGAGATTGGTGAAGACCAACAAGTCATAAGAATAAATGGGAAATATTTGAAAAAATGTAGACCTATGTTACAAGAAGTTCAAATCTAAAGTAATGTTCATTGATAATTGGCCTACGGTGGTGGAAGGCTAACACAATTATAAAATGTCTCCAAAATGGAGTTACAACCAAAATATCAATAAAGATTAAAACAATACGGTTATGCAGGAAACTTGGCCTTGAAGCCTTCAAAAAGGGTCCTCTCATGATCCACCCTGCTTTCCAAGAGAAATTTTCTCTGTCGCATTTGGTCAATGGTCTTTTTTAGCGCAAGGGAGGTTTCGACATGGGCTATCCCTTGAGATACTTCATGGTCGATTACCTCATCAGCCGGTAGAGAACCATCAGAATTCAAAGAAGCCTTCTATTTTTCAACCTCAACAATCTTTCTCTCAAGTTCCGCCATCTGGTATCGATAGTCAGATATTTGTTGGTCAAAGGCCTGACGTTTGTCAGAATGCTCTTTCTTTGTGGCTTCAAAATCTTCAAGTTTTTTCTCACAAAGAGAGCTGAGATACCTGTCATACCCCAAATTTGTCCTACTTCGGTATTTAATGGAGATTTGACTGTTTCACGACTTCTGGCTATGACTATCTGAGACTTCGTTCATAAAGACCATGTGTGTACACATTGTGGTTGTAATCCCCAGCAATTTATGATGAAGAACGTGCCCCCAGCTTTTATATCCAAATTCATATGTGTCCTCGTTATCACGATCAGATATATATGGACGATGGCATAAAATGCATGATTGTTGGTTTTCAAAAATTTGAACCCTATTTCAACTGGATTACAAACTTCTCTAAAGGTCGTTTGAGCCTCATTACAAGTTGTTTGTTATGATATGCACCTAATTCAAGTCGTTCAAAGATATTTCACATGATGCTGCTAGATACGGTCGATTTAGCTTCAAGCCTTGCTTAAATTGATTACGAGCGTCAAGCTATGTTTGAATTTTAAATCAGTTTGTGACAAACTTAGATTTAATTTGTAAGTTTCGAGTCATACTTGAATTTGGATGCAATTAGCCCAGAAGATGTTTCGATTCATTTCAAAGGCTCTGGCATAATCAATGTATCAGTCTATAACTACACAATTTCATGTTGCTCACGTCAAAAAATACCCATGCATTTACGGGGTGTTAAGATGGTTAGACATTGTGACAAAGAGACAAACTCATGGAATAATTAAAAATAGTAGTTTGTTGCACCACCTACCAAGACACATCCGAGATTTATCAAGATACTTAATGAAACATGAGGATTTCTTCATGGTGCCTAATTCATACAAGAAATGTAAAGAGAACTATGATAACTCACTGTATCATACAATGTAGAAGTTACCAAATTATAAAACAAGCAGTGCACAATGAAATCCAAGACGTTGCATCCAAAATTTCAGAATTTAAATAATACATATCCATTTTACAAGATGATTATGTCACCCCAAAGATGACATTGTCACAAGTATTACAATGGTGGCCTTCGATCTTGGCTTGAAGAAAATTGTCGAGAATGTCGGCGTTGTAACTTGAAAATCTCAACCAAATTCCTAAACAATACAGTTATCATCTCACCCTCGCGCTAGAGTTGCAAAACATGTGCAAAAAAAAATGAAGAGAATTAGTTGGGATAACAACAACCGCCGAGTTAAAACGCAACTACGAATAACGACACAATTGGTTCTAACCTGATTTCAAATCAATGTGTGCAGCAACAAGTAGCCTACTATCAGCTTATGCAGCAACAAAATACTCACCAGCAATTGCCGCAACTGCCTATGTTACAGCATCAACCTCAACAACTTGGAAACAATGCGTTCTTCATGTAAAGGCTTCTCAACAACAACTACTCTTCTTCACCTCTCATGCATTCGCAGCAGCTTCCCGCAAACCATCCAGAATCTTTGCAGCAGGTGACGGTGGCAAAAAGAAGAGGGTACGAGTCCTCAGTCTGTTTTCAAACCAAAACCATAACCTCATCCTATAGCCAAAGCCTGCAAAAGTCCAAAGATAAACATAGTTAAGAGCAAATATTATTCAGTTTCATTTTTCAAGTTATGTTGCCCTGGTGCATCATTGCAAAAGCATAAGGAAAGTCGAACAAATACCGTTGTCTATCGTCCCTAGGATACATCAGTGAGGTTCTAGTCAAACACTTTTGACACCACATGAGTAAAGTATATTGACGTTTCTCATCCAAAAGAAAGAAACCTTACACTGGAGAACCCCACTCCCACCTCCAATGGTTTCATAGTACCCAAAAGTATCATCTCCAAATGTGAGATTATTCATACAACCCTGTGAGCAAGCACAGGCCTGAAATGCAGTAAATACAACATCAGTGATTCTCTGAGATGTAAGGACATTACCTCCTACCACAGCTGCACTATCACTAGGAGAGAGAAATGAGCCTTCTGGAATAAGAATCTTCACTGGAGCCAGACAACCTTGATTGAGAGGGATATCAACATCCACTAAACAGCGAATGCAATATATGACTACTGCAGCTGTGACAGCTTCTGGTGCGTTCCAATTACCATAAACTTCAGCACTTGTCCCACCAAAATCAAATACTTCTTCTCCTTTGTTAGAGTCAATACTCAGTTTCAAATGAATAACAGATCCATCATCCATGTAATCCTCTTCTTTAATTGTCACAGAGTTTTCATTTGACTCTGATGAAATTCTACGACCAACTGACTTCAGCATCTCTCTTACTGCTCCTTCTGCATTCATCTGTACATAATTCATATAAGCTTGAACAGTTTCGAATCCATACTGTTCAATAAGCTCAAGGACTAGATAAATTCCTCTTTGATTTGCTGCCACTTGTGCATGCAAATCAGATAGGTTATCTTGAATCCTGCGAGTTCCTCGGATCTTAGTTCCAGTGTTATCGGAGCCTGGGAACTGTAAAAGTTTAATAATTCCCTGTTCTTGAAAGACGCCTTTTTCAACAAGCTTAAATGCCTTAATGGAAGCTCCTTCCTCCAATATGGACTTTGAAAATGGAGGCATGCTTCCAGGAGTAATACCCCCAATCTCTGCATGATGCCCTCTATTTGCAACAAAAAAATACTAACTTCCCATTGAAGAAAACAGGTGTGACAACAGTTATATCAGGAAGATGGCTACCTCCAGCTGAAGGATGATTAGTAACCAAAACATCCCCTTCATTCAAATTGTCATTCCAGTAATTGAGTTGCCACCGAACTGTACTAGACATTGCTCCTAGATGTACAGGATTCTTGTGCAGAACCAAGTCCACAAAAGAAGGACGGTTCAGAACTATGGTATAGTGACAACAAAAGGTTCATAAAGAGAGAAAGAAAGGCATGGGATGACACTTACGTAAGACTCGTCACAAGAACTTGTTGAGAGCAGCCATTTCGTCACCAGAATTTTTCCTCGCCACTTACGTAAAAGAAGGGTCAAGAACATATGAACATGAATTTGATGGCAGCTGTAGAGAAGAATAAATCAATCACCTGCCAAGACATATACAAGTCCTTTCCAATCAAAAAAAATGTAAGCATAAACTTCATCAAAGGATTTTGGGAAAGGCAAGGTACACAAAAAAAAACATAATATACAAGTTTGAAATATCATTTCAATGTGATCATGAAACAAATAAAAGCATCATAGGGAGTTTCAATGGAATAAGAACACAATACAAGGAATATTCCACACTGCAAATCCTACAAAATTCTGAAGTCTTTCATGCTTCGACCCCAAATACGAGACTTGTGAGCAGCCATTGATCTCTCCTTCATGCCGAGTTCTATTCTTCTTCATTTTGAGTTCATCTTTCCCAAGCTCTTCATGAATGCAAGGTTTACGGCTCGAGTCTTTTGTATTCACTTCAAGTGTCATCATTCTCATGCCAAAAGTTCAAGATAAAATGGGAGTTAAGAGTAAATAATAGTAAAGGAACATCTTTTTACAGCAAGATAGATACAGACGATGGGAGTATACAAGCAATACAGATTCATAGAGTTCAACAATAAAAACTCACACAATAGCAAAAGTATGAACAAACAAGTCGCCTATCAAATTCATAATGAGTGCCCATACATAAGTCCTTAAATACAGTGAAGCATGAAGCATCTTTCACAGTACAAAGATTGAGTTTTTTTTCATACAAGGGACTTATAGATAGTTCATTTTCCTAAGCTTTGCTGAGATTACCAATTCTAAGCAACCGTGTGCGCATAAGTGGTGATAATATTCGCGAATGGAATTTGAGATACTACATTCAAAGCTCCGAAACATGAATAATAGATGATTGTTTCACAAGTGTTGCCGTTACGAGGGTAGCATCCGGTTTTAGCCTGAAG
Source organism: Lathyrus sativus (assembly GCA_963859935.3). Taxonomy (NCBI): domain Eukaryota; kingdom Viridiplantae; phylum Streptophyta; class Magnoliopsida; order Fabales; family Fabaceae; genus Lathyrus; species Lathyrus sativus. Next base: position 711,549,780 of record OZ012737.1, read on the forward strand.
GGGTATCATCACAACAAGTTCAACAGATTAATCACATACTTGAGACAACATAGAAATACTACAGTAGAACCTGTGTGAAAGGATGAGATGCACATACACGCTGAAAAGGCCCCTCACTTCTTCCTCATTAATGTTCCCTCCAAGTTCCCAATAAACAATATGTCAAGAAATGAAGACGACTAGCTCGTAACTTGGGAGCTGCATACGCGTTCTGTGCGTTACAGGCTTTCCATGGACAAAAGAGAAACGAGACTCCCTCATCTTCGTGGAATCTTCAATATTGTGTGATCATGTAAACCTACAAAATAAATCAAGAGTGAGTAAGGTTTGGATCCTAAGCTACAAAGAAGATGCTAAGGTTACAAGCAAACCAACACAAATCTTGACGCCAGTATTTGAATAAGATACGAATGTTGTCATCAAACCAAGTACCAAAGAGAAACAATGAAAGGCGTCTTGTGGATAACTGAGTCTCCGGCAGGGCGTTGTTACCGTAGAGTTGAAAATGGAGGTTGCAACAACATTTGATGAAGTGAACCTCGATCCTTCGCCTTGAAGCTTCAACTTTACTTTGCTGCTGCCACGGACTGCCATGAAAAAAATTGCCATAGTCATCAAGAAGAAGTGGTAAATTGACTTTCTTGAACAGCAAGAATTAGATGAAGTTGAAGATTTATACTCTAAATTGGATATCCCTGTAATACCAAGAAACACACAGGAAGAGAGAAGTGCATTAGGAGATATGACAAGAGTTATGTGCTTCTGTCAAGGAGGTAATGATAGATCAGAACTAAAATGGTCACATCATTTAAGCATTTAAAGGATAACTAAGTAACTAGATTTTACCAAGTTGTTGCCAAAACCAAGAGTTGGAAGCAGTTCTGTCTATTCCAATCAACTTTATATCCGAGTTATGTCATGAAGGCGCTTAATCAGAGTTATCACGCCACTCTACATCAGGTGAAGACCAAACACCCTGCATCAATAAAACATGAAACAAAAGGCATGCACAAGTCAGAATTGTCGGTTATGACGGCAGCAGAACAAGCACAACAAATGAATTTTCTGCATTCACCTCAGTAATTGTGCAAGCCTTCAACCTTACCGAACTTCCACAACAACTTGCATTCCCATAACATGTAGCATATCACGCACCATGAAATGTCCAAACCAACTCGCCTTAGACCGACTTACCACACCTGCATAACAAGTATCACGTCACAACCTTTGGTTGATTTCAAGTTCCAAAATGACCCATCCAAAATTGCAAGATGCTACTATGAAACATTTGCACAACATGATTCCTCAGAACTAACAGCAATCTAGAATTCTAAGGCTACTAAGTCTTGAAATTTCAATTACTATGTTCACTTGGATGATGAGATAGAACCGAGTATGAACAAGAACCTGATATGAAAAAAACATGTCAGCAATGATTAAACTCAGCAAGATTTATGATATTGTGAAGGGAGCAATTGCAGTGAGGAAAGTGTCGCAAACATAAGATATTGAGACCGTTTTTACGAAGGAATAAATATAAGTCAAGAGTCATGTTGAGTCAACAAAAGCCCACACATTAGCAAAAGCAATAGCAGTAAAAAGCAGCATTTTTACACAGTAAAAAACTCAGTAAAAAGCACATATTTTTAGCTCACTACAGACAAAAGAGGTCACTATCGTTCAAATCTCAGAGAATCAGAAAACGTGGTATTACCTCCTAACAGAATTGTACTACCACAAAGGCACCTCGTCGTCCTACACAAAAACCTCACACGTTTCAACCATTTTTTTCATCAGCAAACTTCAAATTTTTCACACACACCAAAACCCTAAAAGCCTCCTATAAATAGAACTAATCATTAGCTCAAAAACAGAGAAGAAAACCCTAAAGAAACTCTATCAAAATCGGCCCCTAAACCCATTAATCGAAAAGCTTAAAAACTTAAGGGTTACTCAGGTTCAATATCAGAACCTGAGCTTACTCTGAGCTAAACCTAATTTCACAAATTTCACAACTAAAGAAAGAAGAAGGAGAAAGTAGCAGAAGTGAGAAGAAGAAGCAATTACCTTGTAGCAGCTCAGATTTGACGCTTTCGCTTTTAGGTACCTATTCCGTTAACTTCTAAAATCAGTGAAAACACGATAAATTTGGGGGTGTGGGATTCAGATTGGGATTAAAGGTTTATCTTGAATCTTCGTTCGTTGATATTTGTCTTGACTCTTGTTTGCTGTGATGTTGATTTAATGTCGTAGTTTGGTCTTAATATGTTAAAAATGGTGGGGTTTACGAACCGTTATAGGGTTTGCTTTTAAGGGAAGTGTAGAAGAAGGGTGAGTTTCAGAGAGAAAGAAGGTAGGCGCGGATCGTATTTTGACGAGAAGAGGAAGATATTCAGCGTGAAGAGAGATGTGGAGTGTTTTTTTTTTCGGTTTAATGTGTTAATAAGATAGGTTTTCCTTTTTATTTTCCTAGATTCCTTTTTCAACGTTTGACTGTGGCCTTCCCTAGATAGTCAGATTTTTTATCAAATTGGTTGAAGTGCCTATTTAATTTTGAGTGCTTTGGTAGTTGGTTTTATTCATGATCTGTTTTGGGGAAGACTTCGAGGAGTTCACAGCAATTATGGTAAAGGTAATGGATCAAGAGGCGCATAAGGAGGGGAAGAATTTGTTTGATAGGCTTTGGGCTGTTTTTTTCGCTAGGCTAGAGGGCACGACTATTGTGGGCCGACCTTGACCCTCTTATAAGTTTCTGTTGATTAGAATGCTTCCCTCATTTTATGTGCACCCCAAATCTGTCTTGGTTTAATTAATCTTATATTATGGATTGATTAAGTTAATAATTTTTATTATCTTTGTTTCAACCCATGTTTTTAGGGCATAATATTAGTAGATAGTTGCTTTTAAAAAAATGATTTCTAAATTAAATTAATAGAGAATCAATTATTCGATTGAATAATCTTAATTAATTATTTAAAATATTTAATCCTAAAAATGCTATCTTTATATTTAAAATCATAATCTTTTTAAATTAAACTTTTTTCTTCCTAAATTAGTTTATATGAAGGTGGTGGATCCTTGGAGTCTAGCACTCCTTGGATCCTTAAGCGACCGCTCTCGAGGTGCACGCCTTGAGTTGTGGTCGTTTCGTCTTTCATCTCTAAAATACTCAACTTTGTTTAAACCTCCAAAGTTCGTAAACCCTATTCGAGCAATATGCTCACCTTAGCTTAACTCATCTACGTTATTATATTCAAATTATTTTCCCAAAGTTAAAATTACGAAGGAATCGAATTCTTGGAGTTATGCATTCTTTGAATTCGAGAATGTTTACTATTGAGGCGTACGCCTTGTATGGTGTGCCATTCAAACTTTCGTTCTTAAAATATTTCCATAATTATTTGGACAAGTATTCACTGTCCAACAAACACTATTTCATAATTAATGGAATGAAAAAGATGTCGTTGGGATCTATCATTCCAACGATGTCCCGACTAATTGGTTACGAGGCTGACGTCTCGTTTATCGAATAGTCGTCATTCCTCCTAATATACAACTCGTCTAACCCCGTTTTTCACCTTCGTGTGATTGAATCTAAATCTCCTTCAATTCAAACTCTTTCCCGTTCTAAACCGTCCATCAAACACAACTTTCGAAATTGAATGAAAAAGGTGTTGTTGGGATCTAGCATTCCAACGATATCCCGATTAATTGGTTACGAGGCCGACGTCTCGTTTATCGAGTAATCGTCATTCCTCCTAATTTTTTCAAACCATATAATCTCGTTCCTCACCTTCGTGCGGTCGAGTCTAAACCCTAGTATGTTTGTAAACCGTGCGTTAAATTCAAATTATTTTCTTAATTAAACTACGAAAGAATTGAGTTCTTGGAGTCTCGCACCCCTTTAATTTTTGAGTAACCACTCTTGGGGCGTACGCTTTAGGTTGTGGATTACTCGAACTTTTGTCTATAAAACACATGTTAGAACACAGATTGGTTCTTAATAATTACTCTTTGTTTTGATGATAACTGTTAGGAAATTTATATTTAAGAATTATATACTCTAAAATTTGTTTTAGAGTTTTACTGCAGATTAAAATTATATTAACTCTCTAGAAGCAAATCTGCCTTGAATACAAGAAGCTATTCTGACTCTGAAGCGCCAGATGCACCATTACAGAAGAATCTGTTTGCTCCTTACAGAAGATACTGAGCGTAGTCTCCAGAAGGATCTGAAGCAAGAAGCTCCAGAACATTCTGAGTCAGAAGCATCTGAAGATAATCAGAAGCATCTGAAGCTGAAGCATCAGAAGTATAGAAGAATATTGATTGAAGAGTTTCTCAAAGCACTTAGTCTACAGAAGTTTCTGAAAGTACTTATGCTGCCAAGTACTGAAGTTCTGTGTCAAGATGCTCTGATGATCAACACGCTAGAAGCACACACGTTACAGAAGACTCTGATACAGCATAGTTCTGAATCTCATCAGAAGACTCTGATCCATTCAAACTCTGAAGAACTTGCTGAAACTGAAGAAGTGTTTTCAAGAATGTATCCGTTGGAACCATTCAACGTCTCTTTCCTTATTTGTGCTAGACACACTTACACAGATAAAAAGGATTTATCTGTGCCATCTATTTCAAGGAAAGGTCAGTGCATGTGAAGACAAAAAGGCTCAGACCTTTTGGACTCTCCTTTCAACGTGCATGAGTCAGCTGCCTATAAAAGGAGTTTCTCACTTCATTCTTCAGTAATACACACTTGCTGAAAAGAAATCATAATATTCTATAAGCTCTCATTCTTATTCTTCATAGAATCTCATTGTACTTAACTTAAGAGAAAAATCACTGTTGTGATTATAGCTTTATAGAAGCATTAAAAACTCTTGTATTAAATTTACATTGTTTGTAAAGGATATTCCTTAAGAGGATTCAGTGTGAATCAGTAGCTCTTGAGAAGACTAAGAACTGTAGTTCTTAGGTGATACTATTGTAATCAGTTTGATTTAATAGTGGATTAAGTCCTTGTTGAGAAAGGCAAATCACTCTGGAAGGGTGGACTAGAGTAGTTGTTTAGCGAACCAGGATAAAAATAATTGTGTGATTATTTTTAAGTATTAATTTTTCCATACTTATTCAACCCCCCCTTCTAAGTATTATCTCACCTTCAGTTGGCATCAGAGCTCCGGTTCTGAGTGTGCTATCACTTAACAGTGTCAGTAAAGATCCAGAGGAGATATACTTTGATCATTATATTTATTTGTTATCATGGCTGATAATTCAATGTCAAATATCAACAATAAATATGAAGAGAGGGATAGGATCAGTACCAAACCTCCAATGTTTGATGGAGAAAAATTTGACTATTGGAAAGATAGAATAGAAAGTTTTTTTCTTGGGTATGATGCTGATCTTTGGGATTTGGTCATTGATGGATATGAACATCCTACTGGTGAGGATGGCAAAAAGATTGATAGAAAATCAATGACTGAAGTGCAGAAAAGAGACTTCAAGAATCACCACAAAGCCAGAACTATATTGCTTAATGCAATCTCTCATACTGAGTATGAGAAGATTACTAACAGAGATACTGCTCATGACATGTTTGAATCACTCAAAATGACTCATGAGGGAAACTCTCAGGTTAAAGAGACAAAGGCTCTGGCGCTCATACAGAAGTATGAGGCATTTAAAATGGAAGATTCTGAAAATGTAGAAACTATGTTTTCTAGATTTCAGATTCTTACAGCTGGTCTGAAAGTTCTGGACAAGGGCTACTCAACGTCAGATCATGTCAAGAAAATCATCAGAAGTCTTCCCACCAGATGGAGACCAATGGTGACTGCATTGAAGATGGCAAAAGATCTGAACAAGATCTCCTTAGAAGAACTTATCAGTTCTTTGAGAAGCCATGAAATTGAGCTGGAAGATGAACCCCAGAAGAAAGATAAAGGTAAATCCATAGCTTTAAAATCTAACAAAACTGCTAAAGCTTTGCAGGTCATTCAAGAAAGCTCTGAAGAATCTTCTTCTGAAGAAGAAGATGAGTTGTCCATGCTGTCCAGAAGGATTAACAAACTCTGGAAGCACAAGGGAAAGAAGTTTAACAACTTCATAAGATCTGACAACAGAAAGGAATCTTCTAGTCACAGAAGATCTGCCAAGAAAGAAGTGGTGTGCTATGAGTGCAAAGAACCTGGGCACTACAAGAATGACTGCCCTAAACTTCTGAAAGAAAAACCTAAGAAGAAGTTCAACAAGAAGAAGAAGGTTCTGATGGCAACATGGGATGACTCAGATGAGTGTGAGTCATCTTCTGAATCAGAAGAAGAATTCGCAAATGTTGCACTGATGGCCAGGACAGAGGATCAAGAGGAAGGTACCTCTGGATATGAATCAGAATCTGAATCTGATGATGATGCAGAAGAGGTAATGGCTAAACTTACCAAAGAAGAACTCATTAAAGTTTTAACAGAATTTCTTAAAAGTTACAACAACATCAAACTCAAATACAAGAAGCTGAAAAGCAATCTTGAATCTGAGATTGATCTTCTGAAAATAGAACTTGTTGAGCAGAAAAAAATAAATTTAAAAATCAAAAATGACTTTGATAGAACTCAACAAGAATCTGATTCTGAAACTAGGTCTTGTGAAAATATTTTAGAAAAATATGACTCTAGTTTTCAGAGGTTTCTCACTAAGAGCATAGACAGAAGCAAGATGGCTTCCATGATCTATGGTGTTAGTGGAAACAACAGAAGAGGCATTGGATATGAGTCTTCATCTGGAAGCAATCCAAAACCTGTTGACAAACTTTTCATCAGGAAGACACCTCTGTACTCTCAATTCAAATTTAGTCACTTGAATGACATTAAACACACAAGCTCTGAGAAGAGTACTTATGTGTTTAAACCAAAGGGAAGTCAGAATAAACATTATGTTGCAAAACAGAAGTTTAGACAAACCTATAAACCAACTAACCCCAAAGGACCCAAGAAGATCTGGGTACCTAAAGACAAAATAATTCCTGTTGCAGATGTTCTTAGCAGCAAGGTCAGGACACCAATCATGGTACCTGGACTCTGGATGCTCACGACACATGACAGGAGAAAGGTCTATATTCCAAAGCCTGGAACTTAGATCTGGAGGGGACGTGAAGTTTGGAGGGAACCAGAAGGGCAAGATCATTGGATCTGGCACTATTGGAAATGGTAAGCTTCCCTCTATTACTAATGTTCTGTTAGTTGAAGGATTGAAACATAATCTATTGTCCATAAGTCAATTAAGTGACAATGGTTATGATATAATCTTTAATCAAAAATGTTGCAAAGCTGTATGTCAAAAGGATGGCTCTATCCTATTCAGTGGAAAGAGGAAACACAACATTTATAAAATTAACCTTTCAGAACTTAAAGTTCAAAATGTAAAATGCCTCTTATCTGTGAATGATGAGCAATGGGTATGGCATAGAAGATTGGGGCATATTAATATGAGACGTATATCTCAGATTAATAAACTCAATCTGGTCAGAGGACTTCCTAAATTGAAGTTCAACTCAGATGCTCTGTGTGAAGCATGTCAAAGAGGCAAATTTTCAAAATCTCATTTTAAATCAAAAAATGTTGTGTCTACCTCCAGACCATTGGAATTACTTCACATTGATCTGTTTGGACCAGTGAAAACTGCATCCATCAGAGGCAAGAAGTATGGGTTAGTCATTGTAGATGACTACAGCAGATGGACATGGGTAAAGTTTCTAAAACACAAGGATGAGTCTCATTCTGTGTTCTTTGACTTCTGCAATCAAGTTCAGATTGAAAAAGATTCCAAAATTATTAAAGTCAGAAGTGATCATGGTGGGGAATTTGAAAATAAACATTTTGAAAAATATTTTTCTGAAAAAGGCATTGCACATGATTTCTCCTGTCCTAGAACTCCACAACAAAATGGAGTTGTAGAGAGGAAAAATAGAACATTGCAAGAGATGGCCAGAACCATGATCAATGAGACAAATCTGGCAAAACATTTTTGGGCAGAAGCAATTAATACAGCTTGTTATATTCAGAACAGAGTGTCTGTAAGACCTCTTCTGGAAAAGACTCCCTATGAATTGTGGAGAAACAGAAAGCCTAACATTTCTTATTTCCATCCCTTTGGATGTATTTGTTATATGCTTAATACTAAAGATAATCTGAACAAGTTTGATTCCAAAGCACAAAAGTGTTTCATGCTTGGTTATTCTGAACGCTCTAAAGGCTACAGAGTATTCAATACTGAAACACAGATTGTTGAAGAATCTATTCATGTTAGATTTGATGATAAGCTTGGCTCTGAAAAGCCAAAGCAGTTTGAAAGTTCTGCAGATAGAGAAGTGATTCTCACAGACTCTGAAGGATCAGAGGCAGAAAAGGCAAAAATCAAAGAATCTGAAGCAACCCCAGATGCTACACCTTTGACTTCCCAACTAAACAACTTGCATATTTCTGATAGACCAACTGTCAGAGGATCTTCTTCCAGAATCAAATCTTCTCATCCAGAAGATGTGATAATTGGAAAGAAAGATGATCCAATAAGGACAAGATCATTTCTCAGAACTTCTGAATCTTCTTTATTTGGCTTAGTGTCAATAATAGAACCAACATCTGTAGATGAGGCTCTGGAAGATAATGAATGGATTATAGCTATGCAAGAAGAGCTGAATCAATTCACCAGAAATGAAGTATGGGATCTGGTTCCTAGACCTAAAGGATTCAATATTATTGGAACAAAATGGGTCTTCAGAAATAAGCTGAATGAAAAGGGAGAAGTAGAAAGGAATAAGGCAAGGCTGGTTGCTCAAGGATACAGTCAGCAAGAAGGTATTGATTACACTGAGACATATGCTCCAGTGGCAAGGTTAGAATCCATACGCCTTCTTATTTCTTTTGTTGCACAGAATAACATCACTCTGTATCAGATGGATGTTAAAAGTGCTTTTCTTAATGGAATTATAGAAGAAGAAGTATATGTCCACCAACCTCCTGGTTTTGAAAGTGAAAACTTTCCAGATCATGTTTTCAAATTAAAGAAATCCCTTTATGGATTAAAACAAGCTCCCAGAGCTTGGTATGAGAGGTTGAGCAACTTCCTTCTGAAGAAAAATTTTATCAGAGGAAAAGTGGATACAACTTTATTCTGTAAAACTGTTAAGAAAGATCTGTTGATTTGTCAAATTTATGTAGATGACATTATTTTTGGATCAACAAATATTACGCTTGGAAAGGAGTTTGCTAAATGTATGCAGGAAGAATTTGAAATGAGCATGATGGGAGAATTGAGATTCTTCTTGGGAATCCAAGTCAATCAGACTCCAGAGTGCACCTACATACATCAAACCAAGTATGTTAAAGAGCTTCTGAAGAAGTTTAACATGGTTGATAGCAAAATGGCAAAGACTCCAATGCATCCTACAAGCACTCTAGGTAAGGAAGAGGTAAGTAAGAAGGTAGATCAAAAACTCTATAGAGGTATGATAGGATCTCTTCTATACTTGACTGCTTCTAGACCAGATATTCTGTTCAGTGTCTGCTTATGTGCTAGATTCCAATCAGATCCTAGAGAATCACACTTAACAGCTGTTAAGAGGATTCTAAGGTATCTGAAAGGTACTGCTAACATGGGTTTGTGTTACAGAAGATCTGATGAATTTTCATTAGTTGGATTCTGTGATGCTGACTATGCTGGAGACAGAGTTGAACGTAAAAGCACTTCTGGAAGCTGTCAGTTTCTTGGAAGTCATCTGATCTCATGGTACAGCAAGAAGCAACCTACCATAGCACTATCAACTACAGAGGCAGAATACATTGCTGCTGCTGGATGTTGTACTCAGATGCTCTGGATGAAGAGTCAATTAGAAGATTATCAAATCTATGAGAGTAATCTTTCTATCTTTTGTGATAATACTTCTGCTATATGTTTGTCAAAAAATACAATCTTGCATTCCAAGGCAAAACATATAGAAATTAAACATCATTTCATCAGAGACTATGTTCAGAAGGGAATCATAAATTTAACCTTTGTTGATACAGATCATCAATGGGCAGATATTTTTACAAAACCCCTTGCTGAAGATAGATTTAAGTTCATTCTGAAAAATATTTGTATGGATTTTTGTCCAGAGTAATATTTATCAGAAGCAACCTCTCAGATGCAAAATGTTTAATGATCTGAAGTATTTCTTCTGTTCATTTATTCTATTCTGATTATTATTTCTGATGTGAAAATCTGAACTAACCATCTTTAGAAGATCTGAACGTGGCTAACGTTTCATTTCTTGAGAGAATTCAGAACAGCATGCAAGCAAACACGTGTCCCACAAAATCTGAAGAGGTGGCGTGTGGACAACTGAAAAGACGTTTGAGGTGAAATTTGAATAGTAAATATCTTGGTTTTCCCCCCAAATCTGTCAGAAGCATTTATTATTTGAAATGATTTTATTCTTTTCATTTAATGCTGCTCAAACGTGCGTTATTTCTGTCTCTTGGTGTGCCTATGTGTTTAGTATAAATACTTGAAGTGTATTCACTTTCACACTTTTCACTCTCAGAATTTATATGCATTTTCATCTTTTGTTCTCTCTTCACAAAAACTCAAAACCTAAGTGTTCTAAAAGGCATTCTTCAATGGCGTCTTCTTCATCAACAACTGCACAGTTTCAATCAACAATGGCTGTTGTGACTTCAGATAATCTAGGTGCTAATCCATACATTCCTCCACAAAGAACTCTTCTCACTCCTGTTGAAAAGTTAGAAGTGTTGTGTGAATCCATGGTTGAATTTGATTCTTTGGCTGAAAATGGGTTTGATTATCGCTCCATTGTTAGAGCTCAAGGTTGGGTAAAATACTTTGATAGACTGTTTGGACCAGTTTACCCTCTGCTTGTTAAGGAATTCTGGATTCATGCATCTGTGTATCCAAAGTTTATTCTATCATCTGTACTGGGAAAGGAGATCATCATCACAGAGGATCTGATTAGAAGACTGATTGGTTATGAAGAAACAGATGGTGTTTCACATCTGCCAGCTGGGCGTGTTGATATGGATGAAGTTTATGAGGAGGTTATGACTGCTGGACAAGCCTCTAACAGATTCAAAGATCTGAAGCCTGATTACAAGAGTTGGGTCAAGATCTTCATGGGATGCATACATCACAGAAAGTCAACAAATTCCCCAGATTATGTCAACAATGAACAGATCTATTTTATGTACTGCCTTAGTCAGAGTAATAAGGTAGATCTTCCTTACTTATTGTTCATGCATCTGTGGAATCACATCAACGCATCCAGAGAATCTGTAAAAGAAAAGAACCAGAAGATCAGGAATTGGATACCTTTTGGAAGGTTGCTCTCAGATCTTCTCACTGAAAATGGTTTAGTGGCTGCTCTGTATGATGCTGGTGTTACAGAAGAACTAGAGTTCATTATGGGAAAGCCTCTGAACGCTAAAAGCCTTCTGAGACTTAAGATTGTAGATGAACTTACTACTGCTCCAAAGAGGTTAAATATGGCTGATTTGAATAAAAGAGTTCCAGTATCAGATTTTCCTCTATTCTTTGCTGAAGAACCAAGACACATTGTTCTGATGTATATAAAGGAATGCAAAAGGGAAGGAGTGCCTGTTCCAGCCAATGTGTTTCAACTTGTTAAGCAACCACTGCCAGATGCAGGAGAAGAAGAAGAAGAAGAAGTTCCACTTCAAAGGAAAAGATCTCAGCCTGTAGCAGAATCTAAACCTGTCCAGAAGAAGGTTAAGATTACTGAGAAACCAAAGGATCTTCTGAAGAGAAAGGACTCTGGAGAAGCTGCCTCTGCATCTGCTAAGAGGATTAAACTCAAAGGTACTAAAGCTTCTGTTTCTTCTAAAAATGTTGTTATTAATGATTCATCTATTAAGTCTGTACCCAAACCCCCTGTCACTCAAACAACATCTGTTGCTGCCCCCAGTTCTGTCTCACCTCAGAAACAACCCACTGCTTATGTATCAAAACCACCTCAACCTAAATTACACATCAAACACTTCACTCCACGTCCATCACCAGCTGTTCCACAACCATCAGAACCACAACCTAAAGAAAAACAACCAACAGAATCACAACAAACAGAACCACAACCATCAGAACTACCACAAAATTCTGATAAACAAAACTCTGCTCAACCACAAACAGAAAATCAACCAAAATCTTCTGATCATCCAGAAAAACAAACCACAGAAGATCAACCAGAAAAAGATTCTGTCATTCCACCATCACCTATTCCATCTTCTGAACCTGTAGCAACTGTTACTTCTGAACCCTCTAAAGTAACTTCTGCTCCTGTTTCATCTGAACCACCTACTCAACAATCTGATACCCCTTCAGAACCATACCATATCCCTGAGACAGAAGTTCTTGATATCACTCCATTAAAAATAGTGTTTCAAGTTTCTTCTACCTCTTGTACACCTGAAACATCTTCAAATTCATCTGAATCAGAAATTCACCCTGATTTTCTGATTAATCCATCTGACAAATACCATGTTCATGACCCTGAACCTGAATCAACTTTATCTACCAAAACTACCATTCCAGAACCTATGCCTCCACCTGCACCTTCATCTTAGATGATTGTTCCTACTTCTAATCCATCATCATCTGGAATCTCTTGTGCTCAAGTGTCTTCTCTATATCATAACTTATCTTATGGTTTCAAACTGAAAGATTTTTATGATAGAGTTGAGCCTTCTGAACCCTTGACACCTCTGAAACCTAAACTCAAACCAACCCTTCCATCTGTAATCCTTTCATATATTCAATCTATGGAAAATGAAGGATCCTTAGCCCCCATATCTGCTACATCTGGTAAAGCTGTTGTTTCAGCTCTGCATTCTGCATCTGATAACACAGTTGCATCTGATAAACCATCAAACTCTGCTTTCGTACCATACTCCAATGCATTCTTTGATGTTGTTTACCCACGCACAAGACCTCAACCAAATCTGCTTAATGCTTTAAACAGATCCCTCCCTCAGAAACCAGAAATTCCATTCTTTCCATATGTTCCCCCTCCTCTGATTTCCATTCCAAAATCATTGATACCACCAACTCCAAAACCTAAACAGATGACTCTGGAAACCTTGCTTAAACCTCCACCCAGACTTAATATTGAACATTTATTTCAAACGTTTTTGCAAGAAATACAAATGTCTTTAGGTACTGTTCAGAAAAGATGTTCTGAAACTATGGATGCAATTGAGACTGACATCATCTGGAAAGGATTTCTCAATAGATTCAACACTGTGGCTTCTAATCTGAAGAACATCTGTTCTGATGATGCAAAGCTCAGAGCTGAAAGAAATCAATTCTGGATTGTCAACAAGACTGAACCTCTGCTGTGTTTGGATGCTCCTCCACCTCCTCCTCCACCAGAACCAACTGCCAATGAATTGACTATGACTCTGGTAGAACCCTCTTCAGGATCTCCAGAACATATGGCAATTGACTCTGTTCAGGATACAGAACCTCCATCATCTGAGATAAAGACAGCAAATCCAGATTTGGGAAACAAGATTGCTGCTCTGGAAGCTGGTCAATCTGAAATTAGATCTTGGATGGCGAAGCAAGACAAGAAATCTGAGGACATGTCACAATGGATGTCTAAACAAGATGAGAAGAATGAGACAATAACTAAGTTCATGTCAAAGCAAGAGCAATCACAATCTGAGATCACAGACCTATTGAAGATGCTTTTGTCTAAACACACTTAGATTTTTTTTCTCATGTTTGTGCATCTGTTGTTTTTGCATCTGAATGTTTTTGTTATATCTTCTGATGTACTTTTGCTCTGTTATGATTAATTGAATCAGATTGTTATTCTCCATTGAATTATCTGCTATTATCCCTTTTATTTGTTTTTTATTAAAGTTTTTTACTTTTTGCTTATGACAAAAAAGGGGGAGAAAATAAAGATCTGAACTATTTAATATAATTTCACTAGAATGAATCTTCAGACATATCTACTCTTTCTAATATCTAAATTGACTATTTCAGAACTTTTGATAAGAACACTCTATAAAAGAATCTCTGAGTTTCTCAGATCATTTATATTTTATCAAACTCTGAATCTTATATCTGCAAGATAGTCTGACCCTTGATTATTACAAAGACAAACAAGATTTGACTCTGAAGATTACTCAAGATAAAAAGGGAAGTTTCTATTCCTTTTTCATATTCAACTCAGGGGGAGATTCATCATCTCAGGGGGAGTTATAATTCTTTATGTTCAATTAAATAAAATTTCTGATACTTTTTGTCATCATCAAAAAGGGGGAGATTGTTAGAACACAGATTGGTTCTTAATAATTACTCTTTGTTTTGATGATAACTGTTAGGAAATTTATATTTAAGAATTATATACTCTAAAATTTGTTTGAGAGTTTTACTGCAGATTAAAATTATATTAACTCTCTAGAAGCAAATCTGCCTTGAATACAAGAAGTTATTCTGACTCTGAAGCGCCAGATGCACCATTACAGAAGAATCTGTTTGCTCCTTACAGAAGATACTGAGCGTAGTCTCCAGAAGGATCTGAAGCAAGAAGCTCCAGAACATTCTGAGTCAGAAGCATCTGAAGATAATCAGAAGCATCTGAAGCTGAAGCATCAAAAGTATAGAAGAATATTGATTGAAGAGTTTCTCAAAGCACTTAGTCTACAGAAGTTTCTGAAAGTACTTATGCTGCCAAGTACTGAAGTTCTGTGTCAAGATGCTCTGATGATCAACACGCTAGAAGCACACACGCTGCAGAAGACTCTGATACAGCATAGTTCTGAATCTCATCAGAAGACTCTGATCCATTCAAACTCTGAAGAACTTGCTGAAACTGAAGAAGTGTTTTCAAGAATGTATCCGTTGGAACCATTCAACGTCTCTTTCCTTATTTGTGCTAGACACACTTACACAGACAAAAAGGATTTATCTGTGCCATCTATTTCAAGGAAAGGTCAGTGCATGTGAAGACAAAAAGGCTCAGACCTTTTGGACTCTCCTTTCAACGTGCATGAGTCAGCTGCCTATAAAAGGAGTTTCTCACTTCATTCTTCAGTAATACACACTTGCTGAAAAGAAATCATAATATTCTATAAGCTCTCATTCTTATTCTTCATAGAATCTCATTGTACTTAACTTAAGAGAAAAATCACTGTTGTGATTATAGCTTTATAGAAGCATTAAAAACTCTTGTATTAAATTTACATTGTTTGTAAAGGATATTCCTTAAGAGGATTCAGTGTGAATCAGTAGCTCTTGAGAAGACTAAGAACTGTAGTTCTTAGGTGATACTATTGTAATCAGTTTGATTTAATAGTGGATTAAGTCCTTGTTGAGAAAGGAAAATCACTCTGGAAGGGTGGACTGGAGTAGTTGTTTAGCGAACCAGGATAAAAATAATTGTGTGATTATTTTTAAGTATTAATTTTTCCATACTTATTCAACCCCCCCTTCTAAGTATTATCTCACCTTCAACACATGCCCTAATTATTTGGACAAGTATCGTCATTGTCCATTCAAATACAATTTCATAATAATTGAATGGAAAAGGTGTTGTTGGGATCTAGCATTCCAATAATACCCCGATTAATTGATTGCGAGGCTGGCATCTCATTTATCGAATAGTCGTCATTCTCCATCAAATTACCTAACCAAACTCCTATTTCTTTCCCCCGTGCAATCGAAACCACAAACCTATTCAAATATATCTTCTAACCAAAACATCCAATACGATAAACATAATTCCTCGCCCTCGTGCAATTTCCATCCCAAACACTCTTAGAAAGAACATTGTTTAGCCCATTCTTCCGCGCATAACAAACTCGTGCTTCAGCCCCCCTAGCGAGCAGACAAGCCAACGTTTAGCAGTTAGAATGCGACCTAAACACTCGTTCGTTTACCCACCTTTTACCGTAGTTAGCCGAACTACGGCTGCTCTGATTTCTCATTTATCCATGAGAATACGTAGGCACAAGATTGCAATGATCTTGGCGAGCACAATCCCCTTTTTATCCGTAGTCCCATGAACTACAAACGCTCTGATTTTCCACTTCTTACAAGTGAAGATACGTAGGCACAAGGGCCCCAATCCTTGGCGAGCACCCTATCTTAAAACCACCATTTCCCCCATAGGAGAAACCTTAGAAGAAAACAAACAAGCATAGTTAACTTTACCCTCGAATCGATCAAGAGGTTCCCGTTGAGTACAACGGACGTAGAGGGTGCTAATACCTTCCCCCTGGGTAACCGACTCCCGAACCTAGAATATTGGTTGCGATGACCATGTTCTTATCTCCTTAAAGGTTTTATCGATATTTTCCTATTCCATCCTTGGAATGAATAAAGTTCGGTGGCGACTCTGTTTCGAACAGTATTTACCGCGGCCATCGCGAGGATCGTATTTTTCGAGGTACGACAGATGGCAACTCTGCTGGGGACTACGCATTGCCCTATGCAAGAGAGAGTCAAGCCTAACTTGACTCGATTCAAGAGTACTAACCTTTTGCTTAACTGTTTTCTTTATATTTATTTTTTTCCTATTGTTTATTTCTTATTTTCTCTTTCTATCGTATGCTGTTTATTATATCTGCCTGCTGGATTCGGGGATAACATTGCAAGTAAAGCTCTACACCCGAGCTTTGGAAAAAGAAGAGAGAAAACATAGTTTAGAATTGGTAGTCGAGTAGTGCTAGTCCCCAAGGACTCGCTCCTTGTGTGCCTAGCATGAAAGCTCCTCCAGAATAGACCTTTTCGTAGATCCTGTCGTAACGCAGCCAGCCTGTTGCACGACTTGATTCATGAAGGGTCCGTGACTCTGGGAACCATTTTTAGAACCAGTTCCTATATTGGTGGTCGTGTAGTGTTAGTCTTCGAGGACTCGCTCCTTGTGTGCCTAGCATGAGGACTCCGCTCAGAAGAGACCTTTTTTGTATTACCATCATAATGCAGCTAGCCTGTTGCATGATGTTGATGCGGTTGGTGTCTATGATCCCGAGAACCTATCCGTCAACATAGAAGGTATCCCGTGAGTGGGTATGTGGGTAAAGAAAATAGAACTTGCCTAGTGTAACCTACCGGTTAGGGAGCTTTGACCTGCTTATGTTATCCTGATTCCTGCCTGCATTACATTCGCATGTCATTGCATATGCATTTTATTTGCATTCCAAAACCAAAAAGCTCATCCATCCTTTGTCTATAATCCATAGTTGATTACCTGACACACGTGTTGAACTTGAAGCAGTGCTAGAAGACTATGGAACACTTGAGGCAAAATCAATTTGAGCTGAGAAAAGACGATAATAGCAGGGAAGGCAAGATGAAGCAGACGCCAGAAGTGGGAAGAAGAAAGGAAAAGCTTCAAGAAGGTACCACAACTAGGAGTTTTACTCCCATATTTCATCCCACTCCACAGCCTTTTAGTTTTTATCCCCAACCATTTCTTCCAAAGCCTCGGAATCAACGGTCATCACCTGTTCTATCCTAGGAACAGGGAAATTTAAACCAGAGAGGCGTCAAGAAGTCTCAGTCACGCCCTATTCGCGACCCTATTCCTATACTGTGTGGACAACTGCTCTCGCACCTGATTCAGAGTTCATTAGTGGCACCCATATCCCTCGGGCCAGCTCGTACTCCTCCTCCACCTGGATATGATCCTGATGCACAGTGTGAATACCATAGGGGAGCGAGAGGGCACTCTATTGAAAGTTGTTGGTCATTAAAGAATAAAGTTCGAGAGCTAATTAATAACAAGCGCATGGTCTTCGAGGAAGACAACCCAGGGGCAGAGTGTGGGTATCATACTGGAACCATAGGGCATGCTGTCGAAGAATGTGAAAACTTTCGAAACAAGTTGCAAAGATTGACCAGAAAGGAAGACCCTATCCCAAATGGTTCAACTCAGAGATCTGGCAAAGAGGAAGTACAAGAGTTTTGTGGACCAATCAGAATCCGATACCACAGGGAAAAGGTTGAGCTTTTGGCAGATGAGATGTCTTTATCCTCTAATAATCATGTGAAGACCATGATCTCGAGAGAGGAGATGGAAGAGAAGTCTAAAGGGGTTGTATTTGCTGAAGAGACCTCAAAAAGTCACTTGGGAGAGCATCATACCGATACTGAGGAAGATGATGACATCCACCTTTGGATCCCAAAAGGACAGCCAACAATACCCATGGAACCGTGTCAGAAACCTTGGATTGCTCCCTATGCAAATCAACGAGCGTATGGCCGAGGAAACCAGGATCCACGCCAGAATCAAAACCGGCCTCGCAATAATTTGAGAAGAAGGAACACTCCTCTTTACCCCGTTCCTGTATCGCACACTCAGCTTCTGCCACATTTGATTCGAAATTCACTAGTGGAGCCTAAGTCTCTCAAGCCAGTGCCAGAACCATACCCTCCTGGGTATGATCCCAAGGCACATTGTGGATACCATGCTGGATCAATGGGGCATTCAACAGAAGACTGCAAAGCCTTCCAAGCCAGGGTGCAACAATTGATTGACCAGAGATGTATATCCTTTCAAGAAGATGGTTTGGTTGTGCGTATCCGCCTCGCACCTGAATGAGTTTGGGGACTTCAAGACGCATCTTCTCAAGACAACTGATCAAGCAAGAAAAGCCCAGTTCCTCCATGCTGGCATTTTTTAGATCATGTTTTTTATGCATTTGTAGTTTCTTTTCTGTTAATTACTACTTGCTTTTAGACATTGTTTCTTATTAATGGTATTGTTAATGTGATAATCATGCATGTTTTTGATCAAATCCATTCGTATTCACTCACTTATTGCAAAAAAAATCACAAAATATTTTTCACTCCACTTCCTTTATCGCACTGCTGTTTAGCAAAGATTTGAGGGAGGATGACGAAAGCTAAATAGCCATAATTGCTGATAGTATGCTTTCAGATAAAATCCGCTAATGATGTACATGCATTGTTTCGAACCCAAACACTGGAGAAATAAGGAGTTAGTCCCTAGATAACCACTTCGAGCCTAGAGGTAGGAGTTTCCTTCGGATTTCTAAACCCTTACACTTAACCTGGGGCAGGGGTAGTTGTTCAGTTAATTCAATCCCGCACTCGAGACAAAATCCAAAAGACATGACGGTTGTTCATCAATGACCAATGACATGGCAGTCACAATCCTTCAAAAAAATTCAAAAGCCTACTAAGTCAAACACCTCAAAAGGAGACTTAGGCAAAAATCAAGACAATTCCGATGGACTTGAAAAGCGAGATCAGTCCATGCAAAAGTTAGGGATCAAAAGAAAAATGAAAGAGGTCCTCAAATCCTCAACAAAAACAATATATGATTCGGTGATCATCATACCAAACCAAAAGGGTCACCAACATCATGAAAAAAGAGAAATAAGGTGACTGTCGTTTCGAGCATACCTTGAATCATCAAGCTTACACCGCCAAGCTCTAAGTGCGTGTGTAGAATTAACTGAACGTAGGACTGGAGACCATCACGAAGATTGGGTGGGTTAAAATCATAATTTGATCCTTCTATCCTTTGTTTCTATAACCGTGAACCAGACCACATTACAACCCTCAAAAGACCTAATTGAGGCGGGGATTATTCTGAAAGCATACTACAGCAAGGTTACGTAAACTGACTCCTACATGTTTTCTAATTTCATATATTGGTGTCATATTCTTGCTATATCCTTCACACACCAGTAAATTAGCATTATGTTTGGACTAACAGTCCATTCGTCACATACTTTCACATTATTCTAATAAATGTGATTTTCAAAGCTTGCATAATGTCACATTAATATTACCATTATTTTTGAATAATCAATTCTAGCTGCAAATCAGTACTTGGCATAATAGAAGATTACAAGGGGCAATCAAAG
This sequence comes from Lathyrus sativus, assembly GCA_963859935.3. Lineage (NCBI taxonomy): Eukaryota > Viridiplantae > Streptophyta > Magnoliopsida > Fabales > Fabaceae > Lathyrus > Lathyrus sativus. Next base: position 711,569,696 of record OZ012737.1, read on the forward strand.
AGGAACTTGATCATCCATTGGTGTTGACCTGAATTAAGACTACTTCACAACCTTGTGAATCTGGGGCAGGTCTTTCTGAGGTTCAAGAAGGGGCATACCGCTACAAGATTCAAACATTGGGGCATATGGACTCATGCTTTGACTTGGTACAGTCACTCCCAAAGTTTTTATCCCAGAAGAAATCTTTCAGATACCCGGCAGACTGGGGAAGACCAGTCGAATTGGGGCAGACCATTTGAACTGAGGAAGACTAGTTGAACAGGGGCAGTTTCCGTCCATACTTTCAATTTAGTCAAGCTGACCATGCCAGACACCAGTAATTGTTGAGGTCAACAAGCGTCAAAAGCCTTAGGGCTGAGCAAAAGCACGACTAATACGCATTGGTTAAGTCGCTACGCTCGCGCAATCCAAACGCATTGGTTAAGTCGCTACGCTCATGCAATCCAAACGCATTGGTTAAGTCGCTACGCTCGCGCAATCCAAACGCATTGGTTAAGTCGCTACGCTCGCGCAATCCAAACGCATTGGTTAAGTCGCTACGCTCGCACAGTCAACATGATTTGGATAAGTCGCTACGCTCAATGTTTGTAAGCTATCACGACATATCAGCTGGAGGTTCTTACAAGAACAAGTAGACCACTTCTGCTAAAGGATCCAACTTGGGGCACCAAGAAAATCCACATCTGTCTTTTACTCGTGGCGCTGTCATATACTGTGTGTCGGGAAGTCTAATCCTCTCACCATCCTGCAATAAAAGTCCAATCTTGCTTGGCACATATTTAAAGTCCAATCTTTTATTGGCAACTACAAAAGCCACTCCAATTGGCATCTTCAATTCACCCTAAAAGCCCAGTCTTCATTGGCAACCACTAAAAGTCCACCTCGATGGCATCCCCATAAAACCAAAGTCCAATCCATTTGGCAACTACCAAATCCAGTCCCTGGTGATACCCCCGGCAAGATTTTATCCCTAGCATACCTGATCACGTGCATTGTCATAAGCATACAACGTCATATCATAATCATATTAAGCACATCACTTGCATACGCATCTTGCATTCCCTAGCAGTTGCATTTTTAGTCGCATATTTGTGCATCATAACGCATAATATCGTTATCCCCATTAGCATTACGTGGCATGACAGCATAGCAGGATCCAGGATCGGTTCACAAACATCTTGGCCAGTCCCCCAGTGAAGTTGGCAGTATGACTCTGAAAAGAGTTAATACCCCACGAGTTCAGAGAATTCTACTCGCCAGAAAGTCATTCTCCAACCATGCAGTTGATGATGATAATCCCCAGCAACTATTGCTCTGGTGGCTCCCCAAGCAGAGGTTCTCTTAAAAAGTTTCTTGAAGGCTTGCCCTGCAGAGTTTGCACAACATCGTTCCTCCAATAGGAATTTTGGCTCAACTATTCCCCAACAAATTTTAGAGATACTGCTTTGGTATCATCGAAGAATCTTATTGGATAAGAGGCTGCTTCGACCACCCAAAGAATCTCATGTGTTTAGAGACACCACTTTGGTATCGCGAAGGACCTTAACGAATGAGGGACTGCTTCGACCACCCAAAGAGGTTCGTTTATACCTACTTTGGTATCGCGAAGGACCTTAACGAATGAGGGACTGCTTCGACCACCCAAAGAGGTTCGTTTATACCACTTTGGTATCGCGAAGGACCTTAACGAATGAGGGACTGCTTCGACCACCCAAAGAGGTTCGTTTATACCTACTTTGGTATCGCGAAGGACCTTAACGAATGAGGGACTGCTTCGACCACCCAAAGAGGTTCGTTTATACCTACTTTAGTATCGCGAAGGACCTTAACGAATGAGGGACTGCTTCGGCCACCCAAAGAGGTTCGTTTATACCTACTTTGGTATCGCGAAGGACCTTAACCAATGAGGGACTGTTTCGACCACCCAAAGAGGTTCATTTATACCACTTTGGTATCGCGAAGGACCTTAACGAATGAGGGACTGCTTCGACCACCCAAAGAGGTTCGTTTATACCTACTTTGGTATCGCGAAGGACCTTAGCGAATGAGGGACTGCTTCGACCACCCAAAGAGGTTCGTTTATACCACTTTGGTATCGCGAAGGACCTTAACGAATGAGGGACTGCTTCGACCACCCAAAGAGGTTCTTTATACCTACTTTGGTATCGTGAAGGACCTTAACGAATGAGGGACTGCTTCAACCACCCAAAGAGGTTCTTTATACCTACTTTGGTATCACGAAGGACCATAACGAATGAGGGACTGCTTCGGCCACCCAAAGAGGTTCGTTTATACCTACTTTGGTATCGCGAAGGACCTTAACGAATGAGGGACTGCTTCGGCCACCCAAAGAGGTTCGTTTATACCTACTTTGGTATCGCGAAGGACCTTAACGAATGAGGGACTGCTTCGACCACCCAAAGAGGTTCGTTTATACCTACTTTGGTATCGCGAAGGACCTTAACGAATGAGGGACTGCTTCGACCACCCAAAGAGGTTTGTTTATACCACTTTGGTATCGCGAAGGACTTTAACGAATGAGGGACTGCTTCGACCACCCAAAGAGGTTCGTTTATACCTACTTTGGTATCGCGAAGGACCTTAACGAATGAGGGACTGCTTCGACCACCCAAAGAGGTTCGTTTATACCACTTTGGTATCGCGAAGGACCTTAACGAATGAGGGACTGCTTCGACCATCCAAAGAGGTTCGTTTATACCTACTTTGGTATCACGAAGGACCTTAACGAATGAGGGACTGCTTCGACCACCCAAAGAGGTTCGTTTATACCACTTTGGTATCGCGAAGGACCTTAACGAATGAGGGACTGCTTCGACCACCCAAAGAGGTTCGTTTATACTACTCTGGTATCGCGAAGGAACTTATTAGATAAGGGACTGCTTCGACCACCCAGAGAATATCAGGTTATCTTGTTCATGGCACTTTTCACTTCTCTACCGGACAAATTTTGGGGTCTTCTTGTATCTAATTGACTTCCACCTTAAAATGAACGCCATGCAGCAGTTCATCCGCTCAGGTTTAAGGCAATTAGATAGGGGCATCTGTCATACCCCAAATTTGTCCTGCTTCGGTATTTAATGGAGATTTGACTGTTTCACGACTTCTGGCTATGACTATCTGAGACTTCGTTCATAAAGACCATGTGTGTACACATTGTGGTTGTAATCCCCATCAATTTATGATGAAGAACGTGCCCCCAACTTTTATATCCAAATTCATATGTGTCCTCGTTATCACGATCAGATATATATGGACGATGGCATAAAATGCATGATTGTTGGTTTTCAAAAATTTGAACCCTATTTCAACTGGATTACAAACTTCTCTAAAGGTCGTTTGAGCCTCATTACAAGTTGTTTGTTATGATATGCACCTAATTCAAGTCGTTCAAAGATATTTCACATGATGCTGCTAGATACGGTCGATTTAGCTTCAAGCCTTGCTTAAATTGATTACGAGCGTCAAACTATGTTTGAATTTTAAATCAGTTTGTGACAACCTTAGATTTAATTTGTAAGTTTCGAGTCATACTTGAATTTGGATGCAATTAGCCCAGAAGATGTTTCGATTCATTTCAAAGGCTCGTGGCATAATCAATGTATCAGTCTATAACTACACAATTTCATGTTGCTCACGTCAAAAAATACCCATGCATTTACGGGGTGTTAAGATGGTTAGACATTGTGACAAAGAGACAAACTCATGGAATAATTAAAAATAGTAGTTTGTTGCACCACCTACCAAGACACATCCGAGATTTATCAAGATACTTAATGAAACATGAGGATTTCTTCATGGTGCCTAATTCATACAAGAAATGTAAAGATAACTATGATAACTCACTGTATCATACAATGTAGAAGTTACCAAATTATAAAACAAGCAGTGTACAATGAAATCCAAGACGTTGCATCCAAAATTTCAGAATTTAAATAATACATATCCATTTTACAAGATGATTATGTCACCCCAAAGATGACATTGTCACAAGTATTACAATGGTGGCCTTCGATCTTGGCTTGAAGAAAATTGTCGAGAATATCGGCGTTGTAACTTGAAAATCTCAACCAAATTCCTAAACAATACAGTTATCATCTCACCCTCGCGCTAGAGTTGCAGAACATGTGCAAAAAAAAATGAAGAGAATTAGTTGGGATAACAACAACCGCCGAGTTAAAACGCAACTACGAATAACGACACAGTTGGTTCTAACCTTATTTCAAATCAATGTGTGCAGCAACAAGTAGCCTACTATCAGCTTATGCAGCAACAAAATACTCACCAGCAATTGCCGCAACTGCCTATGTTACAATATCAACCTCAACAACTTGGAAACAATGCGTTCTTCATGTAAAGGCTTCTCAATAACAACTACTCTTCTTCACCTCTCATGCATTCGCAGCAGCTTCCCGCAAACCATCCAGAATCTTTGCAGCAGGTGACGGTGGCAAAAAGAAGAGGGTATGAGTCCTCAGTCTGTTTTCAAACCAAAACCATAACCTCATCCTATAGCCAAAGCCTGCAAAAGTCCAAAGATAAACATAGTTAAGAGCAAATATTATTCAGTTTCATTTTTCAAGTTATGTTGCCCTGGTGCATCATTGCAAAAGCATAAGGAAAGTCGAACAAATACCGTTGTCTATCGTCCCTATGATACATCGGTGAGGTTCTAGTAAAACACTTTTGACACCACATGAGTAAAGTATATTGACGTTTCTCATCCAAAAGAAAGAAACCTTACACTAGAGAACCCCACTCCCACCTCCAATGGTTTCATAGTACCCAAAAGTATCATCTCCAAATGTGAGATTATTCATACAACCCTGTGAGCACGCACAGACCTGAAATGCAGTAAATACAACATCAGTGATTCTCTAAGATGTAAGGACATTACCTCCTACCACAGCTGCACTATCACTAGGAGAGAGAAATGAGCCTTCTGGAATAAGAATCTTCACTGGAGCCAGACAACCTTGATTGAGAGGGATATCAACATCCACTAAACAGCGAATGCAATATATGACTGCTGCAGCTGTGACAGCTTCTGGTGCGTTCCAATTACCATAAACTTCAGCACTTGTCCCACCAAAATCAAAAACTGCTTCTCCTTTGTTAGAGTCAATACTCAGTTTCAAATGAATAACAGATTCATCATCCATGTAATCCTCTTCTTCAATTGTCACAGAGTTTTCATTTGACTCTGATGAAATTCTACGACCAACTGACTTCAGCATCTCTCTTACTGCTCCTTCTGCATTCATCTGTACATAATTCATATAAGCTTGAACAGTTTCGAGTCCATACTGTTCAATAAGCTCAAGGACTAGATACATTCCTCTTTGATTTGCTGCCACTTGTGCATGCAAATCAGATAGGTTATCTTGAATCCTGCGAGTTCCTCGGATCTTAGTTCCAGTGTATCGGAGCCTGGGAACTGTAAAAGTTTAATAATTCCATGGTCTTGAAAGACGCCTTTTTCAACAAGCTTAAATGCCTTAATGGCAGCTCCTTCCTCCAATATGGACTTTGAAAATGGAGGCATGCTTCCAGGAGTAATACCCTCAATCTCTGCATAATGCCCTCTATTTGCAACAAAAAAATACTAACTTCCCATTGAAGAAAACAGGTGTGACAACAGTTATATCAGGAAGATGGCTACCTCAAGCTGAAGGATGATTAGTAACCAAAACATCCCCTTCATTCAAATTTTCATTCTAGTAATTGAGCTGCCACCGAACTGTACTAGACATTGCTCCTAGATGTACAAGATTCTTGTGCAGAACCAAGTCCACAAAAGAAGGACGGTTCAGAACTATGGTATAGTGACAACAAAAGGTTCATAAAGAGAGAAAGAAAGGCATGGGATGACACTTACGTAAGACTCGTCACAAGAACTTGTTGAGAGAAGCCATTTCGTCACCAGAATTTTTCCTCGTCACATTGTAAGCTAGCTGAACGTATTTGGTGTGTCAGCACAATCCTCGATCCACCAAGATTTGATTTGAGTTAGTGAAGCTACGAGATGATTACCGAAGAGAATTCCTGCCCTTCACTTTGACTCAACAGAATAGATTCTGGGTGCTATTTTCATGTTGAAATCACCATGTGCCTTCCTTTCTTTTCCTCCTAGTTCTTTGAAAAGGCACGCTCTGAGTTCCAAATAACAGCTGACAAGATGAAGTAAAAGAAGGGTCAAGAACATATGAACATGAATTTGATGGCAGCTGTAGAGAAGAATAAATCAATCACCTGCCAAGACATATACATGTCCTTTCCAATCAGAAAAAATGTAAGCATAAACTTCATCAAAGGATTTTGGGAAAGGCAAGGTACACAAAAAAACATAATATACAAGTTTGAAATATCATTTCAATGTGATCATGAAACAAATAAAAGCATCATAGGGAGTTTCAATGGAATAAGAACACAATACAAGGAATATTCCACACTGCAAATCCTACAAAATTATGAAGTCTTTCATGCTTCGACCCCAAATACGAGACTTGTGAGCAGCCATTGATCTCTCCTTCATGCCGAGTTCTATTCTTCTTCATTTTGAGTTCATCTTTCCCAAGCTCTTCATGAATGCAAGGTTTATGGCTCGAGTCTTTTGTATTCACTTCAAGTGTCATCATTCTCATGCCAAAAGTTCAAGATAAAATGGGAGTTAAGAGTAAATAATAGTAAAGGAACATCTTTTTACAACAAGATAGATACAGGCGACGGGAGTATACAAGCAATACAGATTCATAGAGTTCAACAATAAAAACTCACACAATAGCAAAAGTATGAACAAACAAGTCGTTTATCAAATTCATAATGAGTGCCCATACATAAGTCCTTAAATACAGTGAAGCATGAAGCATCTTTCGCAGTACAAAGATTGAGTTTTTTTTTCATACAAGGGACTTATAGATAGTTCATTTTCCTAAGCTTTGTTGAGATTACCAATTCTAAGCAACCGTGTGCGTATAAGTGGTGATAATATTCACGAATGGAATTTGAAATACTACCTTCAAAGCTCCGAAACATGAATAATAGATGATTGTTTCACAAGTGTTACCGTTACGAGGGTAGCATCCGGTTTTAGCCTGAAGGGGTATCATCACAACAAGTTCAACAAATTAATCACATACTTGAGACAACATAGAAATACTACAGTAGAACCTGTGTGAAAGGACGAGATGCACATACACCCTGAAAAGGCCCCTCACTTCTTCCTCATTAATGTTCCCTCCAAGTTCCCAATAAACAATATGTCAAGAAATGAAGACGACTAGCTCGTAACTTGGGAGTTGCATACGCGTTCTGTGCGTTACAGGCTTTCCATGGACAGAAGAGAAACGAGACTCCCTCATCTTCGTGGAATCTTCAATATTGTATGATCATGTAAACCTACAAAATAAATCAAGAGTGAGTAAGGTTTGGATCCTAAGCTACAAAGAAGATGCTAAGGTTACAAGCAAACCAACACAAATCTTGACGCCAGTATTTGAATAAGATACGAATGTTGTCATCAAACCAAGTACCAAAGAGAAACAATGAAAGGCGTCTTGTGGATAACTGAGTCTCCGGCAGGACGTTGTTACCGTAGAGTTGAAAATGGAGGTTGCAACAACATTTGATGAAGTGAACCTCGATCCTTCGCCTTGAAGCTTCAACTTTACTTTGCTGCTGCCACAGGCTGCCGTGAAAAAAATTGCCATAGTCATCAAGAAGAAGTGGTAAATTGACTTTCTTGAACAGCAAGAATTAGATGAAGTTGAAGATTTATACTCTAAACCGGATATCCCTGTAATACCAAGAAACACACAGGAAGAGAGAAGTGCATTAGGAGATATAACAAGAGTTATGTGCTTCTGTCAAGGAGGTAATGATAGATCAGAACTAAAATGGTCACATCATTTAAGCATTTAAAGGATAACTAAGTAACTAGATTTTACCAAGTTGTTGCCAAAACCAAGAGTTGGAAGCAGTTCTGTCTATTCCCACCAACTTTATATCCGAGTTATGTCATGAAGGAGCTTAATCAGAGTTATCACGCCACTCTACATCAGGTGAAGACCAAACACCCTGCATCAATTAAACATGAAACAAAAGGCATGCACAAGTCAGAATTGTCGGTTATGACGGCAGCAGAACAAGCACAACATGCTACAAGTCAATTCTACAGGATGTTCACAAATTGGTTGAGCACATTTGGAATGTTGGCAGAAACATCCCTGGGGAGTCTGGTCTATATTACCTCTTCAACACCATTGATTCACAACAAATGAATTTTCTGCATTCACCTCAGTAATTGTGCAAGCCTTCAACCTTACCGAACTTCCACAACAACTTGCATTCCCATAACCTGTAGCATATCACGCACCATGAAATGTCCAAACCAACTCGCCTTAGACCGACTTACCACACCTGTATAACAAGTATCACGTCACAACCTTTGGTTGATTTCAAGTTCCAAAATGACCCATCCAAAATTGCAGGATGCTACAATGAAACATTTGCACAACATGATTCCTCAGAACTAACAGCAATCCAGAATTCTAAGGCTACTAAGTCTTGAAATTTCAATTACTATGTTCACTTGGATGATGAGATAGAACCGAGTATGAACAAGAACCTGATATGAAAAAAACATGTCAGCAATGATTAAACTCAGCAAGATTTATGATATTGTGAAGGGAGCAATTGCAGTGAGGAAAATGTCGCAAACATAAGATATTGAGACCGTTTTTACGAAGGAATAAATATAAGTCAAGAGTCATGTTGAGTCAACAAAAGCCCACACATTAGCAAAAGCAATAGCAGTAAAAAGCAGCATTTTTACACAGTAAAAAGCAGATATTTTTAGCTCACTACATACAAAAGAGGTCACTATCGTTCAAATCTCAGAGAATCAGAAAACGTGGTATTACCTCCTAACAGAATTGTACTACCACAAAGGCACCTCGTCGTCCTACACAAAAACCTCACACGTTTCAACCATTTTTTTCATAAGCAGACTTCAAATTTTTCACACACACCAAAACCCTAAAAGCCTCCTATAAATAGAACTAATCATTAGCTCAAAAACAGAGAAGAAAACCCTAAAGAAACTCTATCAAAATCGGCCCCTAAACCCATTAATCGAAAAGCTCAAAAACTTAAGGGTTACTCAGGTTCAATATCAGAACCTGAGCTTACTCTGAGCTAAACCTAATTTCACAAATTGCACAACTAAAGAAAGAAGAAGGAGAAAGTAGCAGAAGTGAGAAGAAGAAGCAATTACCTTGTAGCAGCTCAGATTTGACGCTTTCGCTTTTAGGTACCTATTCCGTTAACTTCTAAAATCAGTGAAAACACGATGAATTTGGGGGTGTGGGATTCAGATTGGGATTAAAGGTTTATCTTGAATCTTCGTTCGTTGATATTTGTCTTGATTCCTGTTTGCTGTGATGTTGATTTAATGTCGTAGTTTGGTCTTAATATGTTAAAAATGGTGGGGTTTACGAACCGTTATAGGGTTTGCTTTTAAGGGAAGTGTAGAAGAAGGGTGAGTTTCAGAGAGAAAGAAGGTAGGCGCGGGTCGTATTTTGACGAGAAGAGGAAGATATTCAGCGTGAAGAGAGATGTGGAGTGTTTTTTTTTTCGGTTTAACGTGTTAATAAGATAGGTTTTCCTTTTTATTTTCCTAGATTCCTTTTTCAATGTTTGACTGTGGCCTTCCCTAGATAGTCACATTTTTTATCAAATTGGTTGAAGTGCCTATTTAATTTTGAGTGCTTTGGTAGTTGGTTTTATTCATGATCTGTTTTGGGGAAGACTTCGAGGAGTTCACAGCAATTATGGTAAACGTAGTGGATCAAGAGGCGCATAGGGAGGGGAAGAATTTGTTTGATAGGCTTTGGGCTGTTTTTTTCGCTAGGCTAGAGGGCACGACTATTGTGGGCCGGCCTTGGCCCTCTTATAAGTTTCTGTTGATTAGAATGCTTCCCTCATTTTATGTGCACCCCAAATCTGTCTTGGTTTAATTAATCTTATATTAGGGATTGATTAAGTTAATAATTTTTATTATCTTTGTTTCAACCCATGTTTTTAGGGCATAATATTAGTAGATAGTTGCTTTTAAAAAAATGATTTCTAAATTAAATTAATAGAGAATCAATTATCCGATTGAATAATCTTAATTAATTATTTAAAATATTTAATCCTAAAAATGCTATCTTTATATTTAAAATCATAATCTTTTTAAATTAAACTTTTTTCTTCCTAAATTAGTTTATATGAAGGTGGTGGATCCTCGGAGTCTAGCACTCCTTGGATCCTTAAGCGACCGCTCTCGAGGTGCACGCCTTGAGTTGTGGTCGTTTCGTCTTTCATCTCTAAAATACTCAACTTTGTTTAAACCTCCAAAGTTCGCAAACCCTATTCGAGCAATATGCTCACCTTAGCTTAACTCATCTACGTTATTATATTCAAATTATTTTCCCAAAGTTAAAATTACGAAGGAATCGAATTCTTGGAGTTATGCATTCTTTGAATTCGAGAATGTTTACTATTGAGGCGTACGCCTTGTATGGTGTGCCATTCAAACTTTCGTTCTTAAAATATTTCCACAATTATTTGGACAAGTATTCACTGTCCAACAAACACTATTTCATAATTAATGGAATGAAAAAGATGTCGTTGGGATCTATCATTCCAACGATGTCCCGACTAATTGGTTACGAGGCTGATGTCTCGTTTATCGAATAGTCGTCATTCCTCCTAATATACAACTCGTCTAACCCCGTTTTTCACCTTCGTGTGATTGAATCTAAATCTCCTTCAATTCAAACTCTTTCCCGTTCTAAACCGTCCATCAAACACAACTTTCGAAATTGAATGAAAAAGGTGTTGTTGGGATCTAGCATTCCAACGATATCCCGATTAATTGGTTACGAGGCCGACGTCTCGTTTATCGAGTAATCGTCATTCCTCCTAATTTTTTCAAACCATATAATCTCGTTCCTCACCTTCGTGCGGTCGAGTCTAAACCCTAGTATGTTTGTAAACCGTGCGTTAAATTCAAATTATTTTCTTAATTAAACTACGAAAGAATTGAGTTCTTGGAGTCTCGCACCCCTTGAATTTTTGAGTAACCACTCTTGGGGCGTACGCTTTAGGTTGTGGATTACTCGAACTTTTGTCTATAAAACACATGCCCTAATTATTTGGACAAGTATCGTCATTGTCCATTCAAATACAATTTCATAATTAATTGAATGAAAAAGGTGTTGTTGGGATCTAGCATTCCAATAATACCCCGATTAATTGATTACGAGGCTGACATCTCGTTTATCGAATAGTCGTCATTCTCCATCAAATTACCTAACCAAACTCCTATTTCTTGCCCCCGTGCAATTGAAACCACAAACCTATTCAAATATATCTTCTAACCAAAACATCCAATATGATAAACCTAATTCCTCGCCCTCGTGCGATTTCCAGCCCAAGCACTCTTAGAAAGAACATTGTTTAGCCCATTCTTCCGCGCATAACAAACTCGTACTTCAGCCCCCCAAGCGAGCAGACAAGCCAACGTTTAGCAGTTAGAATGCGACCTAAACACTCGTTCGTTTACCCACCTTTTACCATAGTTAGCCGAACTACGACTGCTCTGATTTCTCATTTATCCATGAGAATACGTAGGCACAAGATTGCGATGATCTTGGCGAGCACAATCCCCTCTTTACCCGTAGTCCCATGAACTACGAACGCTCTGATTTTCCACTTCTTACAAGTGAAGATACGTAGGCACAAGGGCCCCAATCCTTGGCGAGCACCCTATCTTAAAACCACCATTTCCCCCCATAGGAGAAACCTTAGAAGAAAACAAACAAGCATAGTTAACTTTACCCTCGAATCGATCAAGAGGTTCCCGTTGAGTACAACAGACGTAGAGGGTGCTAATACCTTCCCTCTGCGTAACCGACTCCCGAACCTAGAATATTGGTTGCGATGACCATGTTCTTATCTCCTTAAAGGTTTTATCAATATTTTCCTATTCCATCCTTGGAATGAATAAAGTTCGGTGGAGACTCTGTTTCGAACAGTATTTTCCGCGGCCATCGCGAGGATTGTATTTTTCGAGGTACGACAATACCACGTGCGTTTCATTTCATTAATCTTTCCCCTGATTTGGGCGTCATCCTGCTTACATATTGACAGATCCTTCACCAGCTAAGTAAAGAAAGCCTCAAACTCAATGAAGTACTTAGCCATAGAGGGAGGCACACTAAAGAGAGAAAGTTCATCCAGTATTTTAAAAACGTCGCAGGTCATCACCGACTCTTCTGGCATTGCGTCTGTCACACCCTCATTTTCACCTTTAGCCTTTCATACTCTGCATTCATCATATCACGCATTATTCCATTGCATATTGAGCATGTGGGTTCACAAGGTAAGGTTTGGGTCGGTTCATTGTTTTCCACTTCAAATATGAGACAATTTGCTTATCATGGACTACTTGAGAGAAAAGGTCCATCACCTAAGTTTTGATCTAAATTGGAAAGTCTATTCATCTAGATTTCTTCAAGGAGAAGTTACTTGAAAAATATTGGGATATGCAAGATAAATATTTCTAATGAACATGAAATTCAAGGCCTAAATTCAAGATTGCTTCATCCAATTTTATTTCAAATTCTTGATCAAGTGGAGTCCAAATTCGCAAAGCATGAGTCAAGATCACAAGTCCATAATTCAAGACTTCATCCATTTCAAATTTATTGGTTCTAGAGAAATCCATCATGAATTCATGAATTAGAGGCAAGAATATTACAAAGAGAAATTTTATGACATTACAAGAATGTCATTTGTTGCAAGATTTCCAACTCTAAGTAATGTTTAGAAATTAATTTATTTCTAATCTTCATTCAAGTCTCTAATCAAATTCATGTTATGGTAATGCCACACCAAGTCCACATTGTGCTTACAAACATCCAAGAAATATGCAAGAATTAAATCAACATTGGAATGTTTTAAGACCAAGAATATGCATGTTTAATCATGGGCAAAACAACCCCATGCAAGAGGCGGCAAATTACCTCATGTCACAAAATCTACATGTCACAAAATCAAGAGAATAGCATGATAATACATCTAAATATCAGATTTTCAAAATGCTGTCAAAAAGTAGTAGCATTGACCAAGAGGAGTTGTCCAAGCACAAGCCAACAAAATGGGTGCAAGGCACAAAGTGCTGCAGAAAAAAACAGCATAGGCAAAGTGCAACAGCAAAAATGCAGCATAGCATCTTGCATGGAAATGGAAAGAAAGAGAGTGGCATGCGAAAAGGTGGTAAGAGACATCACCCCATGAAAAAATCTGATATGTGGGGAGAAGAGAAAACCCTAGAGTGGTGAGATAAGAAGGAGGGGGCTGTAAACAAAGAGGATTCATTCATTACACATTCTGCACATTGCAAAAACCATAGAAAAGAGAGTAAGATAGAAGCACAAGAGGACCATTGAGAAGCAGAACCTTCATAACATAGAGTGAAGAGTGGAGAGCACATCCAACAAAAATCAGTGGAGGACTTGCAAGAAGGATAAAAAGCTTTTGGGTATCCATTTCATCAAACCTTTCTCTCTTTACTTTTTGCTTTCATATTCATTTTACTTCCTCTTTTATGTGTTGTTGTACTGAGTATATCATGTAAGGTTCCAAGGGGACCAAGAAACCATTTTTAAGAACCACAAAACAAAGGGGAAACAAAGAAATAGTTTGGTTTTTTTCCCCCTGGTAGCCTGACACGGGCCGTGTCGTGCGACACGGGCGGCCGTGTCACACCTCTGTTTGAGATTTCATGTCCAAAAACCCCTAGACCTCCTGACACGGGCCGTGTTGCGCCTCTGTTTGAGGTTTCATGGTACAAAATACCCAGGACTCTTGACACGGGCCGTGTCACACGACACGGCCACCCGTGTCACACCGCTGTTAGACTTAAAAATCTTTTTTTTTGGCCAGACCTTATGACACGGGCCGTGTCACACAACACGGCCACCCGTGTCACACCTCTGTCACGCTTAAAAACCCCTTGTTGTAGGTACCTTATGACACGGCCCGTGTCACAACGCTGTTTTCTCACTTTTTTTCGATATTTTACCTCCAAAAAAATTTTTTCGTTTTTTTTGCATGTCTCGATTTTTTTTAGCCGACTAACCCCATATGTTAGTATGATTTTAGTATGTGAATATTTCTATTGTCCTTGTTGACTTTTGATTCCAAAAACCATTTTCAAAAACAAACTCCCGATTTTATCGAGCCATTTTTAACCTTGTAAGTCGATTGCCTTGCGCATCGCCATCGACCTTGTCTGTATCGCTTCAAACATCTTTACAAACAATAAACCTTGATCCAACGTCAAGTCGTTCTCTTTTCTCATAAAAATCCAAAACACAATAAAATATACGATTAGAATTATGCACCATGAACTTTAAAGTGGTGGAGAAGGAATGAGAATGGAATCCTCCTACACTCGTCCTGAATGTTTTGAATACAAGGCGCTCGACTTGGTTATTCGAGACATTCATCTCTATCCAAAGTCTTTTGTATAATCCTAGTTAAAAAATAAATTCTTCCCTAAGAAAAAACCTAAAAACAATATCAACTCATCAAACTTATTTTGCCTTAGGGCGTCAATCCGAAAACCTTTTTTCAAGGTATAAAATCGACCAATACACAATTATTTCTTAAGTAGTCGAACTACGGCTGCTCTGATTTCTCACACCTGTTGAGAATACGTAGGCATAGGATTGCGATAATCCTAGCGAGCATTTTTCTTTCTTTCCCATCTTTAATCATCCATACCCTTTAACCCAAGGATATGTTACGTCCGTTCTACCGCAAACAGGTAACGCATAAGACTCCAAGAGCGAGCCGCAATACACCTAACTGCTAGAATGCGCACGATAGCATCGTCCAACCAACATCCCGTTTTCCACCGTAGTCCCATGAACTACGAATGCTCTGATTCTTCACTTCATACAAGTGAATATACGTAGGCACAAGGGCCCCAATCCTTGGCGAGCACTCTAATAAACACCAAACCCTCTTTCTTTAAAACAAGCAAACTTTTAGAATAAAACACTCATTCACGCCAGACAACCTAGGAGGTTCCCATCGAGTACGATGGATACGAGGGGGTGCTAATACCTTCCCCTTGCATAACCGACTCCCGAACCCTAAGACTTGGTTGCGATGACCATGCTCTTTTACCAAAGGTTTTAACGTTATTTCCCTTTCCCTCCTTGGGATGAATAAAATCCGGTGGCGACTTTGTGTCATTTTTCGCGTAGCGACAGGGTCCAGGAATTTGTTCTCAAACAAATACGTCTTCAACTGTTGAAGCTTCAGTTTGAATGAATCATTCATCTCTGGGTTAGGAGTGGCCTTCGAACCAGTAGGGGTGGCGTCCATGGTCGACTGGAGAAGTTTGAGAAGAGCCTTCAAGGCCTTTGCTGGGTTGGATTTTTTCATAGCCAGAATTTCTTCTGGGGTGGGTATCTTTTCAACATAAGGGTCGCCTTTGGCTGAACCTCGAGGAGTCGGAATACTTTAAACAGCGGCTGGGATGATCACAGGATTTCTTTACCATCAATGGTCGTATTATCCCCCATCAACCTCATTTGTGTGATCAACAGGGGTTATTTGTGCCACTAGATTCTCCTCTGTCGACGTCCCCTGGAACTCGTCGACCTTTTGAGGGTTAAACAAAGGCGTTAAGTCAGTAGGATTGCCAACAGTCGTCGTGGGTTGATCAGCATTTACATTGACAGTTGTGTCGATCGCATGAGCCTGTGAAGTGCAGCATGAATAAACACCCATGTAGAAAAATAAAATATATATACTCCTAGGTCTAAGTTTAACACTCAAAGGGATTGACTTTGACAAAAGCCAAGAGGGGAGTAAGTAATCATAACAATGATCCTTACATAGAGTTAACAAACTCTATCTTAAAGTTCTAATTGAAGGATACTCCTAACAAGTGATAGGTCTTTAGACTTAAAGCAAAGTCTAATGGATATAGGTTCTAACTTAACTAAGTTAAAGGACCTAATGGCTTAACCAAGTCAAGGGAAAGGGTAATGAGCTATCTATGACTGTGAAGTCAATAGAGAGACTTTCCTTTGGAATAAGGGAGAAACAAGGCAACTGGATGAGAACTAACAAGTTCCATCACTTGGGGAAAACTTAACAAAGTTAAAGCACACATAAGCCTTCACTCAAACTTTATGAAGATAAGAAGAACATGGTAACAACCAAGAAAGATTAGAGCAAGCATGTGACAACAAAGAACAAGGTTACAACCAAGTGTTTAACAATGAAAGAAATAAACCCAAATGATTACAACCAAAGGTAAACAAAGATGTTACAACACCTAAAAGGGGATGGTGATAAAGTTTCTTACAAGACCAAACATTTAAAGCATCAAACATAAGTCAAGAAATTACTTATCATGGCAAAGTTCAAATATTATGAAGGTAATAACCAACAAAAGCAAACATGAAACATGTGTAATAACAAAAAGTTCATCAATGGTAAACAAACCAAACTCATTCATACAAGTTACAACATGGGTTTAGATATGGTATATGAATCAAACAAAGATAAATGTAACAACATTCAACCATTTTTAAGGTATATTGATGACAATCAATCATGGATGAGAAAGAAGAGTGACAACAGTTCAAGCATGGGTCCAAACTTTACAAGAGGAAAGATGAACAAGATGCGTGGTAAAAACCAAGGTAAAAATGAAACCTAAACATGTTATGGTTCTAAAAATACACATAAACAAACAAAGTGGGGTATGGGGTCATGTTCAAGAGGTTACAACATCCAGATACACACAAGGATTCATAGAGAAGTTTCAAATCATATGTTTACATTCATGCATTTACAAAGGTAAGAATCAAACCCTAATCATGTTATGGTTCTAACAAGATACATACACAATTAAGATAAGGTGAAGGGATCATGTTCAAGAGGTTACAACATCAAGAATCATATCACAAACCAAAAAATGTTTCAAAGCATGGTTTTCATGTTCATACATTTAAAAAAGCATGAATAAGCATGGTAAAGCAAAGGACCAAATGTTTTTAAACACACAAATATGTTTGACATCCAAGAGTGATCCATAAAAGATCAATCATGCAAGAAAAATAAAGTACTAAGTCAAAGAAACTTATGAAAGCAAGTAAAAACCCTAAAAAAGGTCATGTCTTTCAAGTGAATCAAAGTGTTTCAAAAATAACAATTATTGAACTCTTTCTTCACAAGTTGAAACTAGACATATCAAAGAGAATTTTGCAAAAAGA
The DNA here is from genome assembly GCA_963859935.3 of Lathyrus sativus. Lineage (NCBI taxonomy): Eukaryota > Viridiplantae > Streptophyta > Magnoliopsida > Fabales > Fabaceae > Lathyrus > Lathyrus sativus. The sequence goes on from OZ012737.1 coordinate 711,587,062, forward strand.
ATGACATCAAAATGATAAAACTCAAAGAAGTTATGCACATTTGAAAATAGTGTACCAAACTAGGGCAAGGCAAGCCAAAACCAAGTCAAGTCAAGGCAACTTTAGGCAAATTTGCAAGAACAACCATAACATGCTCAAAACTCATTAAAATTGAGTGAAACAAAAAAAAGGAAATTTTGTATTTTTTCACAAGGAATCCAATGGTGGTGTTAGTTTTCAAAGATTATGTATTGGGTGAAAAATTCGATAGCCATACCAAAATTTACATGTTATGTGTAAGAACATCATGGCAGTCCAAAATACAAGTTTTCAGTAGCAAACCAAAGATCAAACACACCATATGGAATATATAAGGGATTTTTTCAAACACTATACCTCAAGAGAGGAGTTCATTCAACAGATTGTATATGAAGTGGCCAAAATGCTAAGTTAGAGCAAGACAAATGTGACAGTCATGAATACATATTTTAAGCAGCAACCAAGTGATTAAACATGACACCAAAGACATATAAAAGATGTTCACAACCATCAAAAATCAATGCCTAAACAGAAAACAAGAGTAGCATATGAAAATGAAGCCTAAGGCAAGCTAACAAGCAAGAACACATGGACAGTTAAGAGGATATAAGTTCAATAACAAACTAAGGTTCAAACATGACCTCTAATACACATCAAACATGTTCAACATCAATGTATATCAAAATCTAATATCATTTCAAAAGTAGCTAGTATGAACACATACCTCTTGTAACCTCTTCAAGAAAATTCATAAAACAAGTAGTCCAGTTGAGATGTAATGATCCAAACAGCCTCAAAGTGCTTCAAGTGAGATGCTCAAATGATCCAAACTCCCTCCAAATGGCCGCCTTGATAGAACGGTACCTTTTTTTTTTGCAAGAATGCACCAAGAACTTGAAAGTGAAATGCAAGGAAATGATGTTACAGAAGTGTGGTGATGATTTGGATAGTTCAAACAACTTATATTCAAGGTGTTCGAAGTGTTGGAGTGGCTGGAAAAGTGTTGGATAGAGTTGTGGTTGTAAAAGTGTAGAAAGTCAAACTTTTGTGGATTGACAGTTAACTTTTTGAGTGAGAAGTTTTCTGGTGAGAGTGAGTGTTTGAACAACTTCAATACATCGTATGTAATGTGTTTGAAGTGTTTTTGGAAGTGTTTGATGGTTGTATGAGGTTTTGGCAAGGGTTTTGCAAAGGCAGATTTTGTGCCTTAAGGGAGCAAGTTCACAAATTGCAAGAACAATGTGATCTGAGAAATAGGAGAGATTTTGCTTGGTTTATAGCTTAATCTGGTGTATTTTGGATTTGAGGATAGTGTCCTATTTATAGGAAAGCTTCACAAGTGAGAGGCATGGGCAGATTGGATCATCTTGCCAACTTTGCCCTTTTTGGAGGCAAAAGGAGCAATATCAACTTGTGATCTTTCTTATGAGTTTAAGCCACCTCTCTATGAGTTTCATCATCACCTATAGCCTGAAAATAGTGGTCTTGAAGTGAAAGGAAGAGTGTAGCTAATATAGTTGCTGAGTTGTGACAGATTTTGCAAAAAGTTTCTCTCTCCTTACCACTTGCATCCACATGCATGATTAAACAATTCATTTTAATCAAATTCTGGTTTTTGCTCGTGGGAATGCATTATAATCTCCTCAATCAAGTCTCTAAGCATCAAATAATAATTTAATCAAGTGATTAGAAGAGGTTTGAAGGGTTTATGCATCAAAATGCAAGTGTTGAACTTGGTTTCGTGACATGGAAAATGTCGTACTTGCATTCTTCGATTCTCCCTAACCACAAAGGTTGAGAAAATTCTCTTGTACATTTTTAAAAGCCCCAAACATGATCTATAATTTCATTTTTTTACACAAGTTCAAATTCCAAAGAGAACTATGTCAAAAATCCTCTTGAAGATTGTTGCAAAAGTTGACTTACAAGTCAAGAAACATGAAAATTTTCTAAGTGTTGAAATTCTTCACAACTTGATGAGCTTATAAATCAAAATCTATGAATTTTTGGACCTCAAACCCATAGGAAACATTTGTATGTCTCCTTAAGAGCTTTCCAACAAGCTTTGAACCACTCCATTTGGATGTGTGGTTAGGAAGTTATGATCATTTCAAGTTGGCTTAAAATTAGGGTTTTTCATGAACCCTAGTTTCTTGATTTGCAAGTTATCCCTCAATCCTTGATTAAATCTCCACCAAACTCACTAATTAGGCATAAAATGATGTTGGAAGGCTTTCTTGCTTCAATTTAGGGTCAAACCCCTAAAAGTCAAAGAGTTCACTTTTTAGACGGACGAAACGAACAATTGAAATCTTCAGAATCGATCCTCAGTGTTCTGGGTTCTTTGAGCCTTTCAAACCTCTTAAGGATACTTTAAAAAGTTATAAAATTGTCATGCACCATAATTCAAGCTTTGGAAAATCCTCTAAGCCAAAATTCAAACTTCAGTTGACTTTTTCCACTAGAAACCCTAATCAGGATTTTGCACTGCACTGCTCCTATTATTTTGGTTACAACCTCAAATAGCACTTGTTCTTGGAAAAATGTGAGCCTATTGATGATATGAATAATTTATTTGTAGAAGATCAATCCAAAACCTTGGTTGATCAGTCCACAAGATTCTTGATTCTGACAGTGTGAAACTCTAATTCATCTGCATCTTGACAAAGATTAACTTGAAAGAGGTTAAGGATAGATAACACATGCTTGATGCACCTAGAATGATAATGGAATCTAGGGGTCAAAATTTGGGGTATGACAATTTCCCCTATTTAAATATCTCCACCAGATGGAAATGAGAGATAACGATCTCCATAGAATCATGGTGGAAGGTATTTAAATATAGCAAACCGAACATTTTGTCCCTTAGATGTGATGTTATGCAAAAGGACAAATGTTGATCATGCCATGAATTCTAAGAATGATGCTTTATCATGCTTGAGTGTAAGAAAAATGCTGACACACGAGCAAAAGAAAAAGAAAGAAACAAAATAACGAGTAACCATCCACTGGGAATAAGAACACACTGGGGAAAGATCCAAAGCAAACTAACCAATATTTCAAACATGACTAATGATGGTACTTTACGGGGATCCTCCACACAGGGGATACAAACTCCATCGGGGAAGACAAATCTCCACTGGGGAAATACAAATCTCCACTAGGGAAAAGGCAAATCTCCATTAGGGAAATGCAAATCTAAACAGCGGATGCACCAAGGGAGAAAAATAGGCCACACAGGGGAACAAAAGTCAACAAATTTGAATTCTAACTGGGGATTCAAAAGACAGGAGACACGGTCCTTATTGGGGAACAAACCAATGAGGACCTTCCTTTCAATGAAGAGTTCGAATGGGATCTTTAGGAAAAGACTAGAAACAATACTAAACCCATCGGGGATGCTAGTGACTACTAGACCTCCGAGACCTGCTGGAGATACCTAGGGGTTCACTAGGGATGTTGGTAACCACCAACCATCCTAAGATCAGTTTTAGAAGAACATCGCCAATAACCATTGGGCTTTCAAAGGATATGGTAACGACCAAAACCGAGGTACTAACAACAAACGAACACTAAACGATATCAGTCAAAACATTACTGGTCGCCAAATCAGCAATACCAATAACAATGGGCTCTTAAGTAATACCAGTGACTACTGGACTTCCTGAGGAACTCTAGTAACGACTAGACTTCAAGGGGAGATGTTGGTAACGACCCACATTCCAATAACAGTTGGGTTTCAAAAGTCAATAACTACTGAACTTCCTGGAGAAATATTGATAACAAACAACATTCAGAGAATATAATAGAGTTTGGATGAAAATTTCCAATTACAATTGGACTTTTAACAACGCTAGTAACCATTGGACTTCTATAGGGGATAGAAATAACAATTTCAAATGGCGCCAGTAACCACTGGACTTCTAGGGGATTGGTGACAACCAAAACAACGATACCGATGACAATTGGATTTTAAGCAACGCCGGTAACTACTGGGCTTTCAGCAGAGTCGGTTAACAAATGGGGCATCGATTGGGGGATAGATTCAGGTAGACACCAGATCTTAAGAATAAGCTGCAACATTAGTAACGACTAAAGTTTGGTAACTACCAATTTAGTAGTATCAGATAGAGGTCAATGACCGACCTATTGCTAGTCATAGCTAGACTTCATAGGGGAATCTGGTGACGACCAGACAAGCAGAATCAATAGGGAAGCTGGTGACAACTAGACTTCCTGGGGATTCTAGAGAGAAATAAATCCTTCCCTGGGGATTAGACCAAAAATAGAGAAATTCCTTATAGTGAAGAGTTCAAACGAAATCTTCAGGAAACAATTATAGGTGAAAAACAAAACATCCTAAGATGCGCTCGGAGTGTTGGTAACAACCAAACATCCTAAGATTCACTGGGGATACTGGTAACAACCAGCCATCCTAAGACGATCAATTCCAATAACCATTGGACTTTTAAAAGGATATGGTAACGACCAAAACCGAGATGTAAATAACAATTGGACTTTAAACGATGTCGGTCAAGACATTACTGGACTTACTAGGGATAAGGTGACAATCCTAATCCATAACACCCGTACCAATTATATTTTTGCACAGAACGCCAGTCAAAATATTACTAGACTTGAAATGGGGATAACCATCAAACGGAGACGCCAATATCAATTGAACTTTAAAAAATCACCAGTCAAAACATTGCTGGGCTTCAGGGGATTGCTAGTAACGACTAGACTTCCAAGAGGATATGGTGACAAACGAACAGTGATACCAATGACTATTGGATTTAAACAATTCCAATAACTACTGGGCTTTTCTGTGATATAAGTATTTATCACAATAATACCTAAACCAGATAACTTGACAAAGTTAAGGTAACAACCAAAGGGTAAGCCCGTGACAACAGGTCCGAAGCAAAAAGGGTTTGGTAACGACCAAAGGATCTCAAGGTGACATCTAGTAACCACTGGAGAAGGAACACCTAGACGAAGAAAAAATTGTTTAACTAGATCACAAAGGCTACAACCAGAGCAGACCAAGACGAGAGGTATGCTGAAAAATGCATATGCTAATGGTCTGATGCAGATGTAATGCCGAACGACTCGTAAGGGAAAGCAACGAAAGATAAATAACAATCTATCACAGGAGAGGCAAAAAGAATCATACTGAATTCCAACCCTGGAGAATGGTCTTAATCCTCTGGCGATTCTGCTGGGGAACGATCCCTATTCTTGCAAACTTGTTGGAGAGAGGTCACAACTTCAATACATCGGACATAATAACTATTCAGAGATATCGACACTTCGTAGCGCATCGGCGTGGGGAAGAAAATCTCTAAAACATCTTAGTGATGGTATCAAGGTTTCAACCATTTCGTCCTCATGAGAGGAGTCTAAATTTACACCATCATGTCGCGATTAAAGTTACGTCTTGCTTGTTAATTCTATTTAAAACAATTTTGTTGTTTTTTTTTTTAAAAACTTTTGCTTTCAAAAAATCATTATTAACGAATAAGTGATATTTTGCATAACAAAAAAGTAGAGCATAATAGAGCACAAACAACGATTGGTCCAAATCTGATTTTATTCAAAGATGGAAACTTGCAAAAGGAAAAGTCCCATAGAACAATTACAATTTGGAAAAATGGCAATATAGGTCAAGGTTTACAAAAACCCAACAATCATCCAATCCTAACTGGCCAAGAGCCGGTCTGAAATGCTGCCTCTAACAAGAGTAGCGGGAAGTGAGCCCTTTTTTGACGATCTTCCGCATGTAGTGAAATGCCTTTGTTGCTCTTTTTTTGTTCTCTAAGCCTCCTTTCCAGGTTTTCGACTTAGCGAGCTTTTTTTTAATCCCTAATTTTTACCTGGATCTCCTTCATAGGTTATGACCCACTGGGATGCCCCTTTTTGTTTTTAAGCATAATATTTCCTTACTGCATCCGAGTTCGCGTGATGAGGGAGTTGTTCACCGTCCATCGTTGCATGGATCAGAGAGCCTCCAGAAAAGACCGTTTTCACAATGAATGGGCTATCGTAGTTTGGCATCCATTTTCCGCACATGTCTCGATGTACTGGCAGAATCTTTCTGAGTACCAGCTCACCCTCTTTATATTCCTTTCCCTGGATACTTTTGTCGAAGGCTCTCTTCATTCTCTTTTGGTAGAGTTGATTATGACACATTGCTGTCATCCTCTTCTCTTCAATGAGATTCAAAGTATCGAACCTTTCTTTCACCCATTTAGCTTCTTCGAGCTTGGCTTCCATTAAGACCCTTAACGAAGGTATCTCAGCCTCAATATGCAATACTGCGTTTATCCCGTAGACCAGAGAGAAAGGGGTTGCCCCTGTTGAAGTGCACACAAATGTTCTATATTTGTGTAAAGTGAACAGTAGCATTTCGTGCCAATCTTTGTAGGTCACTACCATCTTCTGCACAATCTTTTTAATGTTCTTGTTTGCAGCTTCAACAACGCTATTCATCTTAGGCCGGTAAGGAGAAGAGTTGTGATGTTTAATTTTGAAACTGTCACAAAGCTCTTTCATTGTTTTGTTGTTCAGATTTGTCCCATTATCTATAATGATCTAGTTAGGGATTCTGTAACGATAAATAATCTCCTTTTTGATGAACCAGGCAACCACTTGCTTGGTCACGTTGGCGTAGGATGCATCTTCTACCCATTTGGTGAAGTAGTTGATAGCGACGAGGATGAACCGATGACCGTTGAACACTTTAGGATCAATTTCCCCAATCATGTCAATGCCCCAGATTTAGAACAACCAAGGCGATGTTAACACGTTCAGAGGGTGTGGTGGCACGTGTACCTTGTCTACGTAAATCTGGAATTTATGGTATTTTGGGCAAATAGGATGCAATCAGTCTCTAAGGTCAACCAGTAATAACCAGCTCTCAAGATTTTATTTGTCATGACATAACCGCCTGCATGAGTACCGAAGGCACCTTCATGAATTTCTGTCATCTGCATGTCTGCTTCTCTTTTGTCGACACATCTGAGTAGGACTATGTCGTGATTTCTTTTATGCAGAACATCATTACTAATGAAGAACTTGGATGACAATCTTCGCACAACTCTTTTATCAATTTTAGAGGCATCGACCTGATACTCTTGATTCTGAAGGTAATTTTTGATGTCATAGAACCATGGTTTTCCATCAGACTCTTCTTCAGCCATTATGACGTATGTTGGCACAGTCTTTCTTTCAATGTTGATTAAAGGAGCTTCGTTGACAAGATGAACCTTCCACATTGATGCTAGCATGGCTAAAGCATCAACAATATGATTTTCAGACCTTGGGATGTGTCTGAAAGTGATCTCGTCAAAATACTCAATCATCTCCAAGATGTAGTCCTTGTAAGGAACCAGTTTTTCGTCTCAGGTCTCCTGTTCGCCTTTGAGCTGATAGATCACCAAGGCAGAGTCAGCAAGGTAGTTTGACAAGACGCTTCCTTTTATCGACTTCTGTGCAACATATTGAATATCATGCTCTGACAAGAGCATGTGCCATCTTGCAAGCCTTCCCGTCTGAGCAGGTTTCTCGAATATGTACTTTATTGGATCCATTTTGGATATCAACAGAGTAATGTGACAAATCATGTATTGTCTCAGACGTTTGGCCGCCCAAACCAGAGCGCATCAAGCTTTTTCCAATGGAGAGTAATGACTCTCGCAATCGGTGAACTTCTTGCTCAAGTGGTAAATTGCGTGCTCTTTCTTGCCTGATTCATCTGTTCGGCCTAAGACACAACCCATTGATTCTTCGAGTACAATCATGTACATGAAGAGAGGTCTTCCAGGCACATGAGGGATCAATATTGGAGGCTCCTGGAGGTATCCCTTGATTTTTTCAAACATCGATTGACAATTTTTATTCCACACAACCGCTTGATTTTTCGTAACAACTTGAAGAATATTGTGCAGGTAGGAGTCAGGTTGAAGATTGGCGTGCAAGTAGGAGTCAACTTGACAATATAATGGTACATGAAACTGACATATTATTAATGTCTACTTCTACTCCTAAACTATTCGCCAGTTTTATTGGTGTGTAATGAACATAGCTTTCTTCATCCATACTATCATGTATTTTTTATAACAATCTGATTTTAAATTTTAAACATCTCTTGCTACTCAAATGATGACTTGGTCTTTTTGACTTTGTTTACCTTTTGGTTATGAAGAAAACTTAAGAGCTGAAAATTGTGTGGACACAAGTGATTAATACGCTTTTAGATGAATTGTTCGGAGAACTTCCAGTTATTAAAGAGAGGCTAGAAGCAGTAGGGCCGACCCAATGCGTTCAGAGGCCTAAGGCGAATCTTGATTTAAATTATTCTTAAAATAATATTTAATTAAAATTTATAATTTAAAATTATATATATATATATATATATATATATATATATAGTTTTTATTAATTTTGTTGTTTAATAATAGAATTTATTTTAATGAAATATGCAATCACAATTTACCTATTTTCTATCGTGTTATAAAAAAATCTACAATAGGATTCGAATTCATGCGAAAACATAATTATCTGAATCTTTCCCCACTAAACCATTAGATTTTCTGTTGCATTTTATGAAACATTATTTTATTATATAAAAGTTATGGTCTTATTTTTCTATAGCTACTACTTAAGTGCTCTATATTCTACTACAAATTCTTCTCTGCAAGAGTATTATAGTGAAAAAGATCTGCATGTTTAATTTTGACATTTTAGGCAATTTTGATTTCACTTTCCTGGCATGGTGTCACAGTATAATGTCCCAAAAGTGTGTTTAAATATAAAGGATCCAGACTATGGAGCAGTCATACAGTCTGTGTATTGCGGAGTTTATACTCTTCCACTATAAAATGGAAGAGTCATTCAGTTTGTAATTGAGTTTTGAAAATAATTAAATCAAAGTTTTCAATGGTATCACTCCCTCCCACTCCACAATTATTGCATAAGTCTTGAGTGCTCAAGAGTAAAAGTTGTCGTACAGATTGATCCATAACAGAATCATCTAATCCTTGAAAGCAAAAGCATGCTACTAAGCAACCAAGCAGAACCCCGGCAAATGCATGAGGTAAAGTGATGGCTTTGAAACATGTCAGCCACGATCATACTAAGCACCAGTGTCCAGCCATTTACACAATTTTCTGGTCAAAATAATTTCTTCATAAACTAAAGGTAAACATAGTTAAATGGCCACATATAAATGCTTGATTATAGGTTCTGGTTTATTCGACTTGTTGGGTTGTTTGGTTTATTGCAAACTTGCACCAATGGGTTTGTTCACATTTTCTGGTCCGTGACTTCATTTATGCAGGGAGGTTGAGACTCAATACAACACAGCTCATCTTATTTGGATGTTAGATGCATGTGTGGAGTCATGTGCTACAACTTTGCTGTGATGTTAATGTTTTGTGTACTCCAAAGTCTTATTCTTATGATTTGCCTGTCGTATTTTCCGGTTCTTAAAACGTGAGAAAACTTATGTGAGCGACTCTACAATGCATGTCTGCCCGAGTTCACACAAATGATTTAACAGTTTGATCCAACTAAACAAAATCAATTGGTTGCTTAAAACTGAAAGTTAAAATAAGTTAAACTTAATTTGCTCGTCTAACATAGGGAAAGCATGGTAAATATTAACCATCCGATTATGATAAGTAATTTTGTTACATTTTTTAGTGTTAAATGTGCATCGTCCAATTTCGATCAAAGCATATGCATGCAATACACAAACTGTATTACTGCTCCATGACCTGACTGAACAAATCTGAATCCTTTATATTGAAAGACATTGAATGAAAAAGATTAGTGAATGTGATTTAAAAACACTTTAGGGACATTGTACCGTGACAACATATACCATGTGAAGAAAATGAAATCAAAATTGCCTAAAAATACAAAATTAAAACTTTGAACTTACATCAAACATCAATAGCATATCTTTTTCATTATAATACTGACGCTAACATGTATTTGTCCTAGAATATAGATCAGTGATTAAGTTGCTAATCACATTACAAGAGCAATTAGTATACTATGAACCAGTATTGAATACAGCTTGATCCAAAAAACGGGGAAACATAACAGATTCACCAAACTAAGCCACAATAAGGCCAAGCAGCGCACCAACATGTTCCTCTAGCTTCCTTGAAACATGTCACCCTGACTCATATTAAGCTCCTGTGTCCAGCCATAAACACAATAATAAGTCATTTGTGAGAAAACCTATCAATGAGGAAACATAGCTATTTTTGGTACTCTAAAACCTTAAGTTCACAGCCACCAAACATGCAGAAAACTAAACAAGTTATGGAAGATTGTTAAGGGTGGCAGAGTCGTCACATAAAAAAAAAGCCTCAGGCATACATGACAGAATCAATATTGAATACAGTTTGATCAAGAAAAGGGCAACAAAAGAGATTCTTTTCAGGAAATAGTTTGCACCTCGTAGCAGCCTGAGACCTAGAGAGCATAAAACGGCAACTGCAGAACCAATGAGTGCACCAGTGAAGACTTGAGGTAGGGTGTCACCAACATCTTCATCTATCTTCTCATCACTAGCTGGAGGTCCTGTAAACAATTCATCCAGAAGGCCATTAACCGCCTGCGTCCAACCCACACAAAATTTTCAGCTCAAAAGATTACAAACTAATAAAGATTCATGAGTTGAAGAATGGAATAATATACATACGAGAGCTTGGCAGCCAACATGTCTTCTAGCAGAAACGGCATCACACATGGCAATGACACTAAGTCCCAAAGAAATGGGAAAGAGTGAACCAGCAACGCCATGAGTGAGAGCAACAGAAGTGGTGAGAGCGGAGCACAATGCAGAGCGAGTAGAAGGCATTCCTTGAGAAGCAAGCAAGAGTTCGAAATCCCATTCCCTCTCCTTATAGAACTTCAAGAAAACTTTGGTTGATTGCGTGACAAGCAAGACAGAGATAGCAGAAAGAAAGGTCGGATTGAAAGTCAATGTAGATAGAAAAACGGTAGCATTCTTCAGTAAAGCAAGTCCACAGTCTCCTCCGTTTTGCAAGTAAAAGAACTCCTGCATGTTTTCATTGGAAACCCTCTTCGAAGGTACAGAAGGGAAAGAAACCCAAGAAGAAGAAGAAGAAGCAGAATTGAAGGATGGAAGAGAAGAATCCATGAGAGATTTGGAAGAGTTTGTTAATGGAAGCAATGTGAAGGGTGTTTGTGAAGTTAAGAAGATCAATGTGTCTTCATATAAAGAACGATTACTCAAGTCATGACCTTCTAGAACCATCCAGAACTATCCAGAACCTTCCGAACCATCCAGAACTATCCAGAATCTTCCCAACCATCCACAACTCAACTAGTACATAATAGCGTATCCTTTAGTTATGCTATTAATTTATTTTAGAATATTTAATATAAAATGTTTATAGTTTGAGTACTAAATTTTAAATATTTGATATTTATTAGTTTTACTCAATTTTTAACCTAGTTATATTAAATATTCGACATCAACTATTTGTTTTTAAACCTAGTTATATTAAATATTCGATATCAACTATTTGTTTTTTATATACATTGTTCATCTACCATAGATGAATCAATTATTTACTTTTTCTCTTCTAAATTGAGTTTATATTTGTCTTTAGATGTAGGACTCATATTTTTACTAAATCATAGAAAATAGAAAAAATTCATATTTATATATGAAATTAATTATTATATATTGTCATTGTAAAAAATCTGTGAGTGATTTTTAAAATATTTTTTGAAAAGTTTGAATTTCAAAAATAATAAATATATATGCAAATAATATTATATCAATTAAATCAAAATGGTTTAATGGAATGAAGGTTTTGATCATTGCAGAGGTTTTTAGTTTGATTCTCAACTTGGTTACTTTAATTACTAATAAGTGTAATTAAAACAAAATTCAAAAATGTACAAAAATGAGTCTCAAACCCGCGTCTCGTACGCACGCCTACTAACAAATGAACCAGCACCTTACCATCAAATCAATTGATGTCAATTTTTCTATAAATAGATACATTTAAAAAATAAAAAAAAACATAAAAATAGAAATATTTACATCTATTTTTCACCATTTTAATTATTCTTAAAATTATTTTTTACTTCATTAATGCATGAGTGAAGTATAAAAAACAATTTTCTATAAACTATTATTAAAAGATAAATTTTGTGTGTTTGTGCAATTCACATTAAGGTATTCAAAATATTTCGAAAGAAATTCACCGTTAATTCTTATTGCATCCAATGTATAATAATTGGTAAGGATGAATTGAACCTTCTTTGTTTAAGTGCTGCTACATATTTTCAACATTTCGGAGTTCTAGTCAAATGATATTGATATTCCATATAGTTAGGTGTTAGGATTCGAACTCATGACCAAACACCATTTTTTACCAAGATTGAAAGTTTTTACGGTTGTAAAAAATAGTTTAAAATTAAAATAATGAAAAACACCTAAATGAATAGATTCTACCACTTTGAATACTTTAGCCGAAGTGAAATGATGTTAAAAAATTTTTTTTTTTTTAATAATGTATATATTTATACTTTTTGGTTGTCACTAAAAATTAGAGGGGGGTGTTAGTTTCATTTTAAAATATTTTAGGTGAAGTTAGTACATATTTTAAAATGGTGGAGTAGAAGTACTTGTCTTACTCAAATCCAAGATGAAGTTAAGGCCTTATTGAACCAAGAATGATAAGTTCATTTGTGTTCCTCTTCAAATTTCGCGATTTTATTAACTTAGCACCCGATTTTGAATTATACTCATAACTTAAGAGTATATTTTATGTGCATTGACTAAAATGCCCATACATTAATAAAAATTCTCCAACGATCCTTTGTCCACAAAACCATGATTAATGTCTTAATAATTCTGATCGACCTTCATTATTCTTAATTACACTTAGAATGATATTATAATCCGTTAAGAATATCCTAATTACCCTCTTTCAAGTGAAATGTCTATTTTACCCTTAACCTTTTAATTTTACTAATTTATGCAATAGTTGAATCTTAATTTGTCAAAAATCATATTTGAGTAAATTGTAGATATGATGAATCATCAGAAAGAAGAGACGTGTAACATTACACACATCAAGAATCAAATTCATTAACATTTGAGTAAGATTTAACAACAATATATTTAAATCCTTGATCAAAAGCCATCCTTAATTCCTTTAAGATAACCCACTGTCCATCACCGTAAAGTAGCAAGCACTAAGAGATAAAGTATAGTAAAAAATAAATTTCTCAAAAATGTTACGAATTATTGATGCACTCTCACTCACAAATAAAAAACGAGTTAATAAAACAAATAAAAAACGAGTTAATAAAGAGTAGTATAAGTAAGAGACACTCGATTCGTATCATAAAGATTTTGTGTTAATTTAACCGAAATAAATAAATGAATGAGGGTTGATTGCGACTTTACGAGTCTAACGAAACCTAAATGCAAGTATACAGTCTATCACGTAGTTTTAAAAGATATCGAATCCACAGAGACTAATAATCAATTTACCGTTATTGATTGATGTCATGTAAAGCTAAAACTATGGTTAAAAAGGTTAAGATGGGAATGAAAACGTAATTAACCATAGTTTGAGAATTATCATAAAAGGAGGTCGGAATATGTATTTCGTATTCCTAAGAGACTTCGTAGATTTTAGGCACTAATTATGCTTAAATGCGTTATGTAGAAAATATTGGTTTAAAGGCATTTTCTCACACTTTCGCGCTATTGATTGAATCACACTCCCTAACCACAAAATTTTGCTCTCGCTTGCCCGTTTTAATTAGAAAGCATATTTTGAAAATCAATTAGATCCTAATCGATACCTAAAGCGCTCTCGCTGTTTTTAGGATCGATGCTTAATTTTCACTATTTGGTTCAATCCTCACACTCTCGCGCTATCGGTTCGAACCTTAGTTTGCTACTCACTCTCGTGACGAAACAATAAAACATACAATTGGAAACTAAAACCAAAACAGAATTTTAAACACAATTTCACACCTATTATTTTCTATTGAGTCTCATTGGTAACGACGGTCCTCATACGTTGGACTCGGAAAAAATTAGCAACATATTATTTCAAACGGAAACAACATAGTCATGGCATTTAAATTTAAAGACAACATAATGACAAGTAAAAGAATAAGACAATTTTGCTAAAGTAAAGAAAACGGTAAACAAAAACCTGTAAATAAATTTGCACGAAACTAAACTGGAGAAAATAACTTTATTCCGGCAAGATTTCTTCGATCCAAGAGTACAAGAAGTCAGAATACAAAAAAAAAACAGAACTCTTGTGACAATACCTCGATGTGAGTTATTGTCACTTTACATAATATATAGACTAACCAGAGCCTGTAACTCCCCAGGACGTGCAAAAGGTAGTTGGAGAAAAATAAAGGAGTGGGAAAAGGGAGTTTCAACTGCTTTCACAAAATTCTGGTTCTGCATGATGATGGCGAATGCCATTAGGGAATGGCGAACACCATTTCCTTCCTCATTAATTGACGTGGCACCCCTGACAATGGCGGACGCCATTAAGGGATGGAGAACGCCATTGTGCAAGAACCGCCCAAAATCTTCTCCTCTGCTCTTCTTTTTACCAACCTCGCTCGAACTACTCCTCAAATGCACAAAGCTGCAAAACAAACACAAAACGACGCAAACATAATAAAAACAAAGTAATATAAATGTGGAATCAAACGTTTTGAGCCTAATAAACATGATAGGTTTTCACATTATCAAGGGTTTAGGTTTTCAGACAATTGAAAGTAAAAATAGTTAGTTATGAGTATGATTAAAGATTAATCTACGGGTTCGATCATTTCTGACTTATCAATGATTATTATATTGTCAATTACCTAGTGGATTTTAATTCTTATTTAATTATAACATTAATTAAACAAGCGTTATCAACATTTTATGAATTATATTCATATTTGTCGCATTAAGCATGACAATTAAAGATAAGACGAAGTTAATGAATAAGGTAGGTTTAACACGTGATTAGATTAAGGAACATAAATCAATCAAATTTAATCAAACATATCCTATGAAACTTGAATTAAGAAAACAAGATACAAAAAACAGAATTGAAAAGAAGTTGAATAAAAACTAGACAATATAATAATCTCAAAGTCTTGCAAAATTCCAAAACAGCAAATTAAACTTGTTGTTTAGCCGACCGTGAAATCCTGACGCTCTTTTTTCTCAAATCATAAAAAATGGTATGTAAAATCCCTAATGTTTCATTTTAGATTAAGTAATAAGATGATTGAGCTCTAAGAGCACCAGCCCGAAAAATATAAGTTTGTCCCAAAACTAACTAATTAATTTTTATTAAGTCTAGGATAAAAATTGATAACTTGACTCCTATGTATTATGAAATTGCTTCTGAAATTAATATTAAACTTATATATTTTTGTCTTATCTTTCCAACGCATATTTGAACTCATCAAAAAAATTTCATAGTCCAAGTTATGATCTGCACTATGAGAAGGTGCCAAAATACAACTTATTCAAAAAATAAGCAATAGAAATAATAAATAAAAAGTAAATTTAAACCTAACTTTAACAACACATAAAAAGAAATATAATTAATGTGATAAGCTCTAGAATTATCGTAACACAAAGTAAAATAGGGTGTATTAAATTACCTGGTCAAATTCCCCTACACATGAACTTTTTCACCTTGAGCAAAATTCTAACTTAAATTTTAAAACAAAATAAAAACGGAAACGAGAACAAAAACAAAACATGTAATTCCAAAGACTTTCAGGATCACAATAGGGGTAAGCAAAATTCTTATTCTAAGCATTAAGAAATATGACATTAATGAGTAACTTCTTATGACGATCAAAGCAAATAAGACGATAATTTACCCAAGAGTGCATCATAAGTAGAAAGATCCTTACGGGATATAAATGATAGACCCGTTCAAAACCTTATGATTTCTACCGATATAGAAATCAACAATAGAACTATAAACCCTTAAACCCATACCAAAATTCAATTAGAGAATGAAGGCGGAAGCGTACCTAAATTTGCCATTTAAATCGTTGAAGGTTGTGGGTATGTGATCTTCCGATTTGTAGAGTTCCTTAGGGTTTCTTGAATCTCCTCTGATGGGGATCAAGAGAGAAAACCTGATAAACCTTATTTTTGTTCCTACTTTACAAATGGGGACCATAACCCATTTAAATAACTCTAGGGTTATTTCTTAGTTTTCAATATTCTAATTTGACCCCTCAGCAAATTAGATATTGACTTTCAGTATCTACACAATAACCTAACATTTCATGACATTTATGCTTTTAGCCACAACCTTAATATTATATTAATTAGACCCCTTTAAGTCTTGACTAATTAAAATAATGACACTAACACCTTAAATGTTACATTTGTGACCCAAAATTCTAACAATTTCCCAGTAGTCACATATGTAACATTAAACATGTGTTAGACTTTATGAGCTCAAATTTTTCCATTATATTCTTTAAGTATATCAAAATTATCTCGTCTATTAGTCACGTCAATATACATAATCAAGGTGATTTTTATTATATCAATCATAACTATATTAGAATATTAATAGTAATTCATATTTATTTAGTTGTACTATTTTCTTAGCCCCTAAGTTTGTTAGAGGGTATTTTAGTATTTTATCTTATTCTAGTAACCCTAGTTTTAGCTTATAAATAGGGTGACAATCATTGTAACTTTTATCATGTTTTGTAGCCGTCATTCTTAATAGAATATTTCCTTTGTTCATCATTTATTCACCTTTGCACCAACAATTGGTATCTAGAGCTCCGATTCGGATTCATTGGGAAACACGGGAAACACGAGTGAACGTGAGGTCTTGTGTGTTTGATTTTGATTCTTAGATTCGTGTTGAATCTTGAACAAAATCTGATCAGAATTTTATTCTGTGGGTTGGGAAACACTGTGTGAGAAATCTGAGTGTATTGTGCAAGGTGAAGATGAACGGAAACGGTAACATGAATACCAAGCTTCTAGTATTTGACGGTAAAAATTGGAATCGTTGGATGATCCAAATGCGTGTACTGTTTGGTGCTCAAGATGTTTTAGATCTTGTCACTGATGGTTATGTTCCGGTAGCAGTAGATGCAACGGATGAACAGAAAAACGCGCAGAAGGAAGTAAGGAAGAAGGATCAGAAAGCATTATTCTTTATTCATCAATATGTTGATGTAAATGTGTTTGAGAAGATTGCAGATTCAACGACAGCAAAGGCTGTGTGGGACACACTGGTTAGATGTTATGGTGGTGACGCATCAGTGAAGAAGGTGAAGCTTCAGTCCTTGAGAAAGCAATATGAGAATCTCAACATGAAGAATAATGAGAAAGTTTCTGAATACATCTCCAGAGTGATTCTGATCACTAATGAGATGAAGGCGTGTGGAGAAACTCTTTCTGAAGAAATAATCATGGAGAAGGTATTGAGATCCCTTACCTCTCAATTTGATTACATCGTGGTAGCAATAGAACATTCCAAAGATCTGAGTACCATGAGAATTGAAGAGCTGCAGAGCAGTTTAGAAGCGCAAGAGTTGCGTTTGACTGAGAGAACTTCTGAAAGGGAAGTAGAGCAGCAGGCTCTGAAAGCAACTTCTGATAGGAGGTATCAGAAGCAGTTAGAAGCCAAGAGAAGATCTGATGGTGGTCAGAAGTCAGAAAGCTCAACCTATGATAGACAAAAGAATGCTCAGAAGGGAAAAGAAAAGTATGACAAGAAGAAGATCCAATGTTATTGTTGTAAGAAGTTTGGTCACTTTGCTAGAGATTGTTGGTCAAACAAGGAGAGAAAATCAGAAGAAGCAAATATAGCCAGAAGTTCTGATGACGAATCTGTGCTATTGATGGCCTCTGAGTCTGATGATCTGACAGACTGGTGGTATATGGACACTGGTTGTTCAAATCATCTTACTGGAAACAAGAAATGGCTGGTTGACTTTGACTCTGAAAAGAGGACAAAGATCAGATGTGCTGATGACAAATATCTTAACGCAGAAGGTATGGG
This sequence comes from Lathyrus sativus, assembly GCA_963859935.3. NCBI lineage: Eukaryota > Viridiplantae > Streptophyta > Magnoliopsida > Fabales > Fabaceae > Lathyrus > Lathyrus sativus. The sequence continues at coordinate 711,605,169 of OZ012737.1, forward strand.
AAATGTCAGAGTGACTCTAAACAATGGGAAAATAGCATTGATTCAGAACGTGTGGTATGTACCTGGCATCAGAAGCAATCTGATGAGTGTGGGACAATTAATTGAGAAAGGTTTTTCAGTTACCATGAAGGACAATCTTCTGAAGCTGTATGACTACAATCAGAAGTTGATTATGGAGTCAGAACAGGGAAGGAATAGAACATTCAAGGTGAATGTCAGAACTGCAGACTCAGAATGTCTTAGTGCAACATGTGCTGAGAAGGAGAGTGAGCTGTGGCACAGAAGATTTGGTCATTTGAATTTCAGAAGCCTAAAACATCTGAATTCAAAGAAGCTGGTATATGGAATTCCTACAATTAAGAAGCCTGAAAAGTCATGCAAAGTTTGCATGGAAGGAAAACAACCACGTTTGCCATTTGCGTCAGAAGTTGCTCCAAGAGCAAAACATGCCTTGGGAGTTGTACATTCTGATGTGTGTGGTCCATTTCCAGTAGCATCAATTGGAGGAAATAAATACTTTGTGTTATTTGTTGATGAATTCATAAGAATGACATGGGTATCCCTTATTAAGTTCAAACACGAGGTGTTTGATGAATTCAAGAAATTCAGAATGAAGGCTGAGAATCAGAGTGGTCAGAAGTTGAAGATTCTTAGAACTGACGGTGGAGGTGAGTATAACTCCAAAGAGTTCCAGAAGTTCTGTGAGGAGAATGGAATTGAGCATGAGGTTACTGCTCCTTATACCCCTCAACACAATGGTCTTACTGAAAGAAGAAACCGTACTTTGCTTGATATGGTGAGAAGCATGCTAAAGGAGAAGAAGCTTCCTCAGAAGCTCTGGGGAGAAGCTGTTGCCACTGCAACGTATGTACTCAACATATGTCCTACGAAGAAGTTAAAGGAAATAGTTCCTATGCAGAAGTGGACTGGAGACAAGCAAAGTGTTAGTCATCTGAAGGTGTTTGGTTCTGTTTGCTATAAACATGTTCCAGAAGCCAGAAGACAGAAGCTGGATGATAGAAGCAAAGTTATGATTCTGATAGGGTACCACAGTACAGGTGCATACAAGCTCTATTGTCCACAAACCAATAAAATTGAATTCAGCAGAGATGTGATTGTGAAGGAATCAGAAGTTTGGAATTGGGATAAGTCTCAATCTGATTCTGATGTTAGAACTTCTGAAGAAAGGTCAGAGTTAAGAATTTCTGAAGTTGAAGTAAACTCTGACGTTGATTCTGACTCTGATAGTGATTCTGACTCTGGAGAAGACTCAGAAGATGAAGGTGACTCTGATGATCCAGACTCTGATGGTAATCCAGATTCTGGTGGAAATTCAGACTCTGAAGATGGCCAAGGCTCTGGAGGAAGTCAAGCCTCTGAAGCTAGAAATTCTGAAGTTCAAGACTCTGGAAATATGCGAGATCTTGAAGATGGTCAAAGCTCTAGAGGAAGTCAACCATCTGAAGCTGGAAACTCTGAAGCTCAAGACTCTGAACAAGTTCAGAGACCACAAAGAATCAGAAGCGTTCCTAGAAGATTTGCAGAATTTGACATGCTGCAAGACACTGAAGTAGACTCTGAAGGAGAAGTTATTCAGTGTGCCATGTTAGTAGACTCTGAACCTATAAGTACAGAGGAGGCTCTTAAGCAGAAGCTCTGGCTGAAGGCCATGAAAGAAGAACTTGATGCTATAGAGAGAAACAAGACTTGGAAGCTGACAGAACTTCCAAAAGACAAGAAAGCCATCAGCGTCAGATGGGTTTTCAAGCAGAAGTTAAAGCCAGATGGCTCAATTGGCAAACATAAAGCAAGGTTGGTAGCCAGAGGATTTTTACAAAAACCTGGGCTGGATTACTATGAAGTGTTTGCACCTGTAGCAAGACATGAAACAATCAGAATGGTGATTGCAATAGCTGCTAACAGGAATTGGCCTCTAATGCATTTAGATGTAAAATCTGCATTTCTGAACGGTCCATTAGAAGAAGAAGTTTACGTGTCACAACCTCCTGGATTTGTGAAAAAGAATCAGGAAGGGATGGTGTACAGATTATACAAAGCTCTATATGGATTGAAACAAGCGCCCAGAGCTTGGAATCAGAAGATTGATTCATTTTTCAAGAAGCAAGGCTTTCAAAAATGTGAGATGGAGTACGGTGTCTATGTTCAGCATACTTCTGAAGGCAATATGACTCTGGTATGTTTATATGTTGATGATATACTGCTGACTGGAAGTTCTGAACAGGAGGTAGCCAAGTTCAAGAAGGTTCTAATGAATGAATTTGAAATGACTGATCTAGGAAAAATGACATACTTTCTAGGGATGGAGTTCAGATATTCTGAGAAAGGTATCATTTTGCATCAGCTCAAGTATGAATTAGAACTTCTGAAGAGATTTGATCTGAAGAATTGTAAGATGGTTGTCACACCTTCTGATACAAATCAGAAACTGGATTCAGACTCTGAAGGAAAGGATGTGGACGCTACAACCTTCAAACAGTTGGTTGGTTCTCTGAGGTATCTGTGCAATACCAGACCTGATATCTGCTACTCAGTTGGGATGGTTAGTAGGTTCATGAGTAAACCTAAGTGGTCCCATTACCAAGCTGCTGTCAGGATTCTGAGGTATATCAAAGGAACTCTGAAGTATGGAGTGTTATTTCCCTCTGGAGGAAATAATGAGTCAGAACTTCTGAGTTATTCAGACTCTGATTGGTGTGGAGACAGAGTTGACAGAAGAAGTACATCTGGGTACTTGTTCAAATTTCTGGGAGGTTCCATTTCTTGGTGTTCCAAGAAGCAACCTGTTGTGGCGTTGTCAACCTGTGAAGCTGAATACATTGCAGGTGCTGTTACTGCATGCCAAGCTGTGTGGATTCTGAATCCGTTGCAGGATCTGAAGATTAAAGTAGACAAACCTCTGAAGTTGATGATTGACAACAAGTCTGCAATCAATCTTGCCAGAAACCCAGTGTTGCATGGGAGAAGCAAGCATATTGAGACCAAGTATCATTTTCTGAGACATCAAGTTCAGAGTGGAGTGTTAGAAGTTGTACACTGCAGCACTCAGAAGCAGTTGGCAGATGTTCTGACGAAAGCTATCAAGACTGATCAATTTCTCAGACTAAGGGATGGAATTGGTGTTACAAGTTTTGATGGAATATGAATTAAGGGATGGTATTAGAATATTAATAGTAATTCATATTTATTTAGTTGTACTATTTTCTTAGCCCCTAAGTTTGTTAGAGGGTATTTTAGTATTTTATCTTATTCTAGTAACCCTAGTTTTAGCTTATAAATAGGGTGACAATCATTGTAACTTTTGTCATGTTTTGTAGCCGTCATTCTTAATAGAATATTTCCTTTGTTCATCATTTATTCACCTTTGCACCAACAAACTAAACCCATCAATGATTATTGATAGTGACACAACTAAATGACATAGATCCATCATGAAATGTGTAGCATGAAAATCACATGAAGTTGGTCTTTATATGTCGATTTTCAACTAGTACTACTTTACTCTAGCGATATCATTCAATAACTTTATTGTATAAAACGTAAACTGCTGAATATCAAACTTTAATAATTGGAAAATATCTAAAATCATAGTATGCATACATAATACCAAACACAAAATATTAAATTCATAATAGATTAACTCCCACTAAACCAAAGACTCCTCTAACAATAAAACACCCATGCGAGCAGTGTGCTCATGAAATACCTTAGGCAGAATACCTTTTGTAAGAGGATATGTTATCATGGAGTTTTCCCCCAAGTGTTCTATGGAAATCTATCCACTTTGTACCATTTCCTTAACAACTAGGAACTTGATGTCAATATGTTTTGACTTAGTTGAGCTCCTATTATTGTTGGAATACAGGACGGTTAATTTGTTGTCACATTATAACTTAAGTGACCTTTTAATTCTTCCATAATTCGCAGCCCAGTGACAAGATTCCTCAGCCAAATCCCATGGTTGGATGCCTCATAACATGCTATAAACTATGCTGCTATGGTGGATGAAGCCGTAAGAGTTTGCTTAGCACTGTGCCAAGAAACTGCACCACTAGCCAACATGTAAATATAGCCTGAAATGGGTCTTTTACTGTCTTGTCATCCAGCAAAATCTGAGTCAGAGTATCTAGTGATCTCTAACTGGTCTGACCTCCTATATGTGAGCATATAGTCTTTTGTTATCTTTAAATACCTCATAACCTTTTTGGCTGCTTTTCAATGATCCACTCCTGGATTGCTCAAATATCTTCTTAACATCCAAACTATGAATGCAATATCTAGACACGTGCACACTTGGGCATACATCAGACTCCCTACTGCTGACGCATAAGGAATCTTTTGCATTTCTTGAATTTCTAAGTTTCCTTTTGGGCACTGACTGAGACTGAATTTGTCTCCCTTAACAATTGGAGTATCTCCTGATTTATATTCCTACATGTCAAACCTTTTAAGTACCTTTTCGATATAGCTCCTTCGTGATAATCCTAGAATACCAGGATATCGGTCTCGATGTATTTGAATTCCTAATATAAAGAAGGCATCACCAAGTTCTTTCATTTTAAAATTTCTTGATAGAAATTTCTTAGTTTTATGCATCATTCCTATATCATTTGTGGCAAGCAATATGTCATCTACATACAAGACCAAGAAAATGTACTTGCTCCCACTGAATTTGTGATACATACAATATTCACCTCAAAACCAAATGAGAGAATTACTTTGTGAAACTTGTGATACCACTGACGAGATGTCTGCTTTAGTCCATAAATGGATTTTGTCAATTTGCAAACCATATTCTTTGAGTCTCATGATACAAAGTTTTCTGGTTGCATCATACAAATTGTTTCATCAATGTTGCCATTGAGGAAATTTGTCTTGACATCCATTTTATGGAGTTCCAAATCATAATGTGCAACAAGAGCTATGATTGTCTTAAAAGAGTCTTTCAATGAAACTTGAGAGAAAGTCTCTTTAAATTCAATCCCTTCCTTTTGAGAGCCCTTAGCCACAAGACGAGCCTTATACCTCTCTACATTACCGTCACAATCCCGTTTGGTCTTAAAAAATCCATTTGCAACCAATGGGTTTCACACCTTCTAGTAATTGGACAAGTTTCTAGATTTTATTGTCTTGTATGGACTTATACTCTTCCTTCGTTGCTTCAAACCACTTTTCCGAGTCGGAATCCTGCATGGCTTGACGGAAGTTGATTGGATCATCTTCCATCATACCATTATTTTTTTTCATGTTCTTGGAGAAAGACTATGTAATCATCCAAAATAGAATTTCTCCTTTCTCTAGTGGATCTCCGCAAAGGTATTGGTTCTTGTAACACGTATTCTTGAGGATTTTGAATTTGTTCTTCATGAATTACCAAATCATCTTAAGTTTGAGGAATTGCAACAATGTCTTGTGCAGGTTTCATACTTGCTTGATCAAAAGCAACTATATGAATCGGTTCTGGAATTATTATCGAATCTTCCTCTAAGACAAAGTATCTAACCTTATTCTTCCCCCCAAACTCAACATCCTCAAAGAATGTGGTTGTTCTTGTCTCAAAAATTGAATTTAATCGAGAGTCCAATTTCTTTTCATTTGGCCTATAAGGCTTTGCCTTAGCTAAAAATCCCCACACATTAAAATGTTTGAGACTAGGCTTTAGCCTGGTCTAAAGCTCATAAGGTGTTTTGACAGCTGCTTTTGTTGATACTCTATTTAGAATATAAGTTGCAGTCTTTAATGTCTTTCCCCAGAGTAACTCTGGCAAGGTAGAATGACAAATCATACTCCTTACCATATCTTTAAGAATCTGATTTCGTCTTTCAGCAACACCGTTCATGCTAGGAGATCCTGTCATGGTGTATAGTGAGACGATTCCACATTCCTCTACGTATTTGGCAAAAGGCCCTTGACGTTGTTCACCTGAACCGTCATATCTACCATAATATTCACCACCACAGTCGAATTTGACTTTCTTAATTCTTGTTTCAAGTTGATTCTCAACTTCAACCTTAAACGATTTGAACACATCCAATGACTGAGACTTTTCATGTATAAGAAATATGTATGCATATCTAGAACAATCGTCTATGAATGATATAAAATATTATGTAACATACCAAGAAGGTGTCAGAAATGGTCCACAAATGTCTGTATGTATCAATTCTAAGACATCTGTAGCTCTATATGTACCAAATTTCTATATTTTGGTATGTTTTCCTTTGACGCATTCAACACAAACATCAAAGTTTTTAAAGTCATTGGAATCCAAAATTTCATCTGACACTAGTCGCTCAAATGATGTGACCTAGACGTTTGTGCCATAATGCTCCTGAATTGTTATCCTCAATTTTACGCTTAGTACACATTCAAGGATTCACCATAGGTAGATGACACATAAGTGAACCAGTCCCAACAATATTTAAATTAAAAGACAGCTTAAACATATTGTTTCCAAATGAACAAAAATAGTATGATTTATCCAAATAAGAAACTGAAATCAAATTTCGTCTAAATGACAGAACCACAAAAGTGTCTTTCAAATCTAAATAAAATCTGGTACTCATTAATAATCTAAAATGCCCTATAACTTCCACCTCCACCGACTTGCCATCTCCAACATAGATGTATCTTTTAACATCATTTGCCTTTTGGTAGTTCAGACAACCCTTCATTGAAACACTGATGTTAGTAGTTCCACCAAAGTCTAGACACCAAGTATTTCCAAGCACTAAAGCTAAATTGACCTCAGAACAGACCAAACCATGGCTCATGCAATTGGAGCGACCTCACTTCTCATAATTTTTCCTCAGTTTATAGGTACTAGATTTCGTAGGAGAATGTGTTTGCTCCATCCTTAATGCAAGGTCAAGATCCATGCAGCCAATAATAATTTCTATGTTCTCATTCCAATCCTTAAAATCTATCCCATTAAAGACCTGAACCTTATTCATATTAGCCGATATTGAAGTAATTGTAGATGAAAAAGAACAAAAAGTAAACATTTTAAATATATTGACATAAATAAAAACCGAATCATCAATTTTGTTCAAAACACATCTCAAGATAGTATCTGTGCATCAATTGTTCTTTAGGTTAACTGATACTCGTATGGACAAACATACACACATACCATAAAAATATTTAACACTTTTTACAAACAATTATTATAAAAGAGGTCTAGGGATGGCAACGGGGCGGGTCGGGGGCGGGTTTAACTATACCCGCACCCGCACCCGCCTCCATGTAACAGACCCACCCCCGCCCCCAAATCCAATCGGGGGTGAAAATTTACCACCCAGACCCGCCCCCAGTAGAAAACGGGTGCACCCGCACCCGCCCCGCCCCCACCGGCAAAAAATTATTATTTTTTTAATTATAATAAAAATTAGTAATTTAATTAAAAAATTGATTATTTTAATAAATTAATTAATTATTTAATTAAAATTTTAATTAATAAATGAATATTAACTTGATTAATTTTATTATTTTAATTGCAATAAGAATATTAATAACTTTATTAAAAGTATAATTAATAAATAACTATTAAAATAAATAAAATAAGAAAATCAAAATAAAATATATTATTTGGGGCGGGGCGGGGGCGGGTGCGGGCGGGTCTTAGTGTCTACCCGCACCCGCACCCGCACCCGTAGTTAAGAACCGGGTTTCACCCGCACCCGCACCCGCACCCAATTAAATCGGATTTCCCCCGTTAATTTCGGGGCGGGTCCGGGCGGGTGTGGGCGGGCCCGAGTTTGTTTGCCATCCCTAAAGAGGTCACTTAGACGACTTTTTTATTTTAATTGACTCACTCAAAATGTTAAACTTTGTATAAATTTATAAACCAAACTAAATTTAAACAAAATTGCACCAGAATTAATTTTCAAATTAAATTAATATTTATGAGAGAAAAAATATATTATTTTTATTTTTATTGTATCGCTTAAGACGAAATATAATGCTACTTAAAAGAAATAAAAGAAATAAAAAATATTCTTTACTATACCACATTACATAACTGTTTTTGTTTTCATATTGTTACTTAAAATTTTTTTTTTTAAAAACTTAAAACGACACTGTCATATATATAAGCTGCAAATTTTGGCACTCAATTATATAATTATGGCTACTTTATTGCACTCAATTCAAGGAAACTTAAAACGGCAATATAATTACGGCATAGTCCGGTCACATTCGGAGTTTTCCAAACAATAAAAAAAAAATATTTCACATAATTTTGAAATAATTCTTAATTCACATAGTAGAGCATCAACAAAGTAATTTTGCTGTAGTACTCACACGGAACATACAAAAGCAATCACCCCTGGGATTTGAATTTGCTAATTGTTAAGTATTCAACACCAAATTCATGAAATATAAACCCAAAATATGAATAACAGTATATACAAATTTAAACTTTATACAAAAGGGAAGATAAAAAATAATTTCAATCTGTTCAAAACCTTCTGATTTTTACTGATATAGAAATTAATAATAAAATTTTAAACCCTTACACTTATATCAGAATTCAATTAGAGAATAAAAACGGAAGCGTGCCTGAATTTGTCATTGAAGTCATTAAAGTCATTGAAGGTTGCAGGTATGTGATTTTCTAATTTGTAGAGTTTCTTAAGGTTTCTTGAATCTACTTTTGTTAGTACTTTACAAATGGGGACCATCACCCATTTAAATAATTATAGGTTATTTCTTAATTTTCAATATTCTAATTTTTCCCCTCATCAAATTAGATATTGACTTAAGGTATTTACACAATAATCTAACCTTTCATGATATTTATGATTTTAGCCACAAACTTAATGTTATATTAATTAGACTCATTTTTAAGTCTTGACTAATTAAAATAATAACACTAACACCTTAAATATTATATTTGTGACCCAAAATTCTAACAATAAATTCTCTCAAATCTCATGTGTTTAGGTTATTTGTTTAGAATCAAAGCACATTATGAAAGTTAGCATTATCATAAGCTTGTAAAGACTCTAACATGCACACTTGAAATACATGCACACAAATATCAAAAGGGTTTAATTCATGTTGTAACATGGTCAAGGAAAGGGTGAGATAAATCCTAGGGGTACTAGGTTAAAATTTAAAAGGACAAAAGAGAATTGAAAGAAACTGCGGAAGTTGAACTAATAAACACTTTTTTCACTTTCCAATAACTTCTTTGTAGAAACTTTTTTCTATTTTTTTCTAGAAGGCATACAATGATAATATGACTAGTCTTTCTTTCCTTCTTTCTTTCTTTTTCTCTTTTTCTTTTCTTTTCTCTTTTACCATTTTTTTCTGCCAATTTTTGAAAGATCACAAATATACTAATTCAATCTCAGACAAACTCTAAACAAGACTTTTCATACCCTAACATAGGGTCATAATATTATTTTAACTTTAGGATTATAATGAGTCATACACAAAAAATGGGATAAATAGCCTCGGAGGAGCTTCAAACAAAGGATGATAATTTTAAGGTTGGCTTATTTGGCTAAATGGCTAAAAATAAAATGAAAACAAAATTCCTTTATCATATCAATGTGCACGTGTAAACAAAGAGTTTTAACAAGAGTCAAGTCAAATTGTATAGTAACTAACAAACATTAGTGAAATTACACAAGAAAGAAAAAAGAATGCAAATTTGTATTTTATCCATTATAAGGTTCAAATTCTCACTAAGGGTAATGATCTATCACAAATGATGCATAATTTAAAATTAAATCCTACTTATGATACTAAGAATGCAAAGAAAGTAACTCACATCACATCACAAATATTTAGTCAAGAAAAGGGAGAAATAACTTGCGTCTGCAACCCCAAAAACCAACGAAGAAACATGTATATTTTTTAAAACAAGAAAGAAGAAAACAACATAAATAAAGTATATGACATTCCTCCCCCACACTTAAAAATACATATTGTCCTTAATGAAGGAAACAAGGAAAAATTGTGTGTGTGTGTGTGTGTGTGTGTGTGTGTGTGTGTGTGTGTGAGAGAGAGAGAGAGAGAGAGAGAGGTGGGAGGAAGAACACACTAGAGGAGTAAAGGTAGATATATGATTGAATAAGTAGTCTTTCTCAAAGAGATATATTCTACAGTTTCCTCTTCCAATGTGGGGATCTCAAGAAATAACCTAAGACAGTGTCCATTGACTAATTTGTTTGGTGAAAATATGGATACAAAGAGGTTCGGAAGAGGGGTTGAATAGACCCTTTTTCCTTAAGACAATTTCAAAATCATTTTAAGTCCCATAAATGAAATCAGAGATTTTAAGAGGCCCGGAAGCAAAACACAAAAACAAGAGATCTTGGAAGCATCTCAATAAATTAAACCAAGTGAAATAGTACAAGATGTTACTAAGGACTTGATCGCTTATAATGCAAGTCAATCTCAAGATGACTAAAGTCGATTTAAACAAAGTGATTCAAAAACTCTTCATATAGATATTCTATCAAGCCATAATTGGATTCATGATAATTCTATAAGATTGATACACCATAGACCTAAGCTTATACATGAAATCTCTATAAGTAAATTCTATCTTATGGGGCATACAATCAATGCAATTATGCAATATATGAAATAACAATATTAATGAATACTAGTAAAGTAAAGAAGTTAAGGGAAGAAGAAATGATACAAAAAGATATATACTGGTTCGATGTTCAACCTTGCTTTTCCTACTCCATTTTTCAATGGTGTTAATTAACCACTGGAAAATAATAATTATCTTTCATTATTTTGATAAGTTTTATACAATCATTTTGGTTACAACAAACTATCACATGATAATTCTCTTTGTTGATGCACACACTCAAATTGCTAACAAAAACAAGATCTGTAAAATATTTTGATCCAATAACATTGTTATTCGCAATAATCTGCTTCAAGTATTCGTGTGTCGTAATCCACCTGGTCCCACTGATTTCTTATCTGAGCGATTGCATTAGCTAACTGTTTAGTGGATAACTCCCAACTTTTTCTACGAGCAATCTGTCTCCAACACCACCAAAGAAGGATAATTTCCAACTCCGTCTTATGGACCGTTGATGCTTGATATCGCCAAAGTTTTCCTTGGAGTATATTGAAAAACTCCTTTCTTGATCAATATCAAAGAAAACCAAACTGCAATCAAGAAATGATACTTGCACCTGTTACAAACAGCAAAACTTCACAAAAAAACATTAGATACCCTAATGTATCACTACTCTCCTTCAATCACTCAATCTTTAGAGATGAAGGTCCTCAAGAATGGAAAAGACTAAGGATAAAGATGATGAACAATGCCATAATATTTCATAAACCAATTTAAAAAAACAAGGTGTTAGTCAAGAGATTAGATGAATGTGAATGAAGAACACACACACGCAAGATTCTCTCAAATTTCTGGATAAATGGGTCTTGGTTCTTAATTGCTATCATGAACTTGATCAATCATGATGAACACGCATGATTAATCAACCCAGTTTCTCTAATTCACAAACAACAACAACAACAAATTGCACAAGAACAAGATGCAACAAAAAGAAGTGTATCTGACATAGATTACACTCAAGAAGTTGTTCTAGAGAAGAAGAGAAAGATTCATATTGATGGGTATAGACACACTAAGAAGAGAAGACAAAATTACATTTTGTCTCTATCGGTTTCACTCTATGTTTCACATACTTATTGCTTTCACCAAAGAAACAACAATTTAAATCAAGAATGCAAATGGGTCTCGTGAAGATTTGATCTGAATCAAGAAGAATCTTTGATTCAAATCAACTTTAACAGAACCCAAATATGGCTTTATAACGACAGTTGATTCAAATAAATTTTTACACTTGATTCGGATCACACGAGGTTGTGATTCAAATCATGTTTATTTTGTGATTCAAATCAAATGCTCCATAGGCTGATCCCATATCTCACACAACTTCTTATTCGAATCATGTTTTACACTTGATTTGAATCAACCAACTGAAAATCTAGATTTAAGAGTTCTAATTTGTGATTCAAGTCACGCCTGATGAAGCGACAAAGTAGCAACTTGCTATAAAAAATAAACAATATCATAGATCAAAATATTCTTATTTAATTGAGCAAAGAAGGTTCTTAGTGGTACAACAACATAATAGCTGAAGCGATTACAATACAAATGAAATACGAATAACGTACAAGCACACGAAAATTAAATGAGAGGCAAATTACAAATACAAAAATAAACTAAAACATTTATATTCGAATTGACAAAAACATCAAAACAAGTAAGTGATACTATACGATACCGTGACTGCACTTTCAAAAAAATTATCGATGTCTTCGCTTTTTATTTCAGGATTAGAGAACATTCTTCTATAACTAAAACTGTTGAAGGAGCAAGTGAAAGTGGTCTTCTCTTTGTCTTTTGTCCCCATTACATTTTCAAAACTAATCCCAAGTGATTCAGGTATATTCCACACTGAACTATGACGTGGAGGTCAGTAAATGATACTTAAGGTTTCTCTCGACTCCTTCAGTGTCCGGCAAAGCCTTGGGGATAACTATTTTGTACCGGTCAAAGGGCCTAATTGACCAAGGCACAATTCATCTCAAGCGCACTCAATTCGATTCAATATATAAAAATAATTCATATGTTATGAGAAGGAATACAATCTTTGATCTCTAATTTTATTATTTCCGTCTTAAATTTTGAACTAAATAAGCGTTGAGTGCTAATCATACAAGTCTATTCTATGCCTCTTAAAAAAAATCAGAATCACCGTTCAAAAACAACAGTTATTCAACTCTTTTTATTTTTAATTCCTTCTTAAAATTAAAACATTAATTTCTGGTTCCCGTGCAAGTATTTTTGGTGAATGACATTTTAATGTCACCAATCACTTGTGTCAAAAATTCAATGGTTAATGAGTTTGAAATTGAAAAGGTGAATTTTAACCGGGTGAAGTTGAAATTTTATATGGACTCTTTGTTGAAACTATTGTCCACAAACATGTATTGAAATGATTTAAATGATCATATTAAGCTACTAACCAAATAAGTGTATCTTACCATTACATTATTCCCTTTTAAGTTCCTTTCGGTCTATTTATAGCATTCATTGTCTTATAAATGAAAAGCAATTATAAGATCTAATTTTAAAGAAGGAACACTGTTTTATGAATATTGAATAAAAGTTGTACGTTTTGTACAAAAACAGAAGAGGAAAAAATAGCATTGTGAGTGTGAAAATAGAAAAATAGAATTCATTGATTGGTTTCAACTTGTTTGGCAAATTCTATCTTTTATTATACAAGACAGTATGAATCACATTACAAGAGCAATTAGTATTTAATACAGTTTGATCCAAAAAGGAAACATAACAGAATCACCTAACCCACTAAAACACAACCTTGACAGCATAATGGCTATGAAACAACCAACAAGTTCCTTTAGCTTCCTTGGAACATGTGAGCCACAATCATATTAAGCACCTGTGTCAAGCCATACACACAATCATATACTTTAGGAATACAAAATCTTTGAAGCCCTATAATTTGTATTATTAATTTGAACTTTGAACAAGGTAAATTAGGCATCAACATCTATCTTTTTCAGTGTAAGACATTATAAGAGCAAAGTATAGAATAGAGTTTGCACCTAACGGAGCTGCATGAAACCTAGACAGCAGGGAATGGCTACTGCAGAACCAACCAGTGCACCAGCTAAGACTTGTCGAAGGGTGTCACCAACATTTTCTTCTAGCCTCTTGTCAAGAATACGGTGATCTTTAAACATTACATCAACAAGCGTATTAACCACCTGCATCAAACGGCACCGACACGATAATTTTCAGGTCAAAAGATATGTTGTTGGTTACAAACTAAGAAGAATGGAGTAATACATACGAGAGCATGGTAGGAAACATGTGTTCTAGCAGCAACAGCATCAAGCATCACAATGAGACTAAATCCCAAAGAAACGGGAAAGACGGAATCAGCAACGCCATGAGTGAGAGCAACAGAAGTGGCGAGAGCAGAACATAGTGCACTACGAGTAGAAGGCATTCCTTGAGAAGCAAGCATGTGTCTGAAATTCCATTGCCTCTTAGGAAAGAAATTCAAGAAAACTTTGCTTGATTGTGCCATAAACAAGGCAAGCATGGCAGAAACAAAGGTTGGGTTGGAAGGCAATGTAGCAAGAAAATCAGAGGTAGCATTCTCCATTAAAGCCACTTCTAAGCCTCCTCCGTTTTGCAAGTAACAGATCTCTTGTCTGTTTTCATTGGAAGCCGTCTTCGAAGCTAGCATGTTTTTGAAGGTTAGCGCGGAAGGGAAAGAAACCCAAGAAGAAGAAGAAGAAGAAGAAGAATCCATGAGAGAATTTGGAAGAGTTTGTTTATGGAATGAATGTGAAGAGTGTTTGTGAAGTAAACAAGATCACTGTGTCTGAATATAAAGAATGAAACACTCTAACTAACTGTGCCAACTAATCTAACTGACTGTGCCAGCTGTCACATATAGATATAACTAACTCTAAAACAGTTGGAAAACTGTTATGAATCAGTTGTATCAGTTAATATTTATTAAAGGTTTTTTTTTTTTCTCTTCACATACATGATAATCTTTATATAATTAAAAAATACATTATATGTTTACTAACTTTCCCGCATACAATAAAAAACCTGCCAACTTTCTTAATTTATACAATCAAAGACAAATAATAGCATGTCCTTTAGTTATGCTAATAATTTCTTTTAGAATATTCAATTTAAACCGTTTATAGTTTATAGTTTGAGTACTAAATTTTAAAATTTAAATATTCGATATTTATTAGTTAATTCAATTTTTAGCCTAGTTATATTAAATATTATTAATTTAATAGATTAGTTACCATAAACTAATCAATTTTTTTTAGCTTTTCTCTCTTCAATTGAGTTTTTATTCGTCTTAATCTTGGACTTTTTTGTTTTTTACTAAATCACACAAATAAATAAAAAGTTGACATTTGTATTAAATTTATTAAATGGTTAATTTTATTTTTTATAAGATTCAAGAGATGACTGACTAATGGTTTTGTTAGTATACGAGACACTTTTATTGAGGAGACAAAGAGAGAATAAAAAATTAAGAATTATATTATTGAATTATGACTGTACAAATTTAATTATAAAAATATCTTTATTTATATACAACTAACTTGTATATTAAGTAACAAACCCTAAACTCTAATTAACTATGGGTTTGTGCAACACAACTTGGATTATATCACAACATTCCTCTATAATCCAAATTGTCGAACATACGTTAATCATAGTCGATCTGAACTATTCCTAAATTCTTTCTCAAATTCAGGAATCTGTCAATCTTCAATCCTTTGGTGAAAATGTCGGCCAACTGTGTTTCACTTGAGCAATGTCTTACTACAAGTTCACCTCGATTTACCTTATCCCTTAAGAATTGAAATCTAGCTTCGATGTGTTTACTCCTTCCATGTAAAATTGAATTCTTTGCAAGAATTATGGATGACTTATTGTCGATCTGCAGCACCAGAGGTTTCTCCACTTCGACCTCAATCTCTTCCAGCACAAATATGATCTAGATTGCTTGATACGCAACATATGGTCCTGCTATATATTCAGTTTCACACAATGACAATGCCACCACATGTTGCTTTCTCGAGCACCATGAGATTGGGGCACCAAATACTTGAAAGGAATAACCAGTTGTGCTTCTTTGATCTTTCTACACTAGTGAGTGTTGTTTGGGACACATATTCTATTAGAAGAGGCTGAGTATTGGTGGGATAATGCCCACCAGAGGTTGGGAGCTGCAGGTATTGGGATTACTTTGGAGAACTTAAAGAAAGAGTTTATAGATAAATACTTTTTAGCTGATATCCGCGGTAAGAAAGAGATTAAATTCTTGCAGCTGAAGCAAGGAAACATGACTGTTGTAGATTATGCGGCTAAATTTGAAGAGTTTGTGAGATTTTCTCCCCGCTGTAATGGTGTGGAAGCTAAAGGATCAAAGTGCGTGAAGCTTGAGAGTGACTTACATCCTGAAATAAAGAAATTCATTAGTTATCAAGAGATTCTTCGGTTCTTAGTGTTGGTGAATAAATGTAGAGTGTATGATGAAGATAGTAGGACCAGGTATGCTCACTACAAGAGTGCTAGTGAGAATAAAAATGGAAATTAATATTGTGAAAAACCTTATGTGACTCCAACTGATAAAGGGAAACAAAAGTTCCATTAGAAGGTTGCAGGTCAGAAAGAGACAAGTGTGGGAGGAATTCTCACTCCTGTAAAATGTTTCAGGTGTGGAGAGTTGGGACATCATGTTGTTGAGTGTAAGAGTGTAGGTTATAAGTGTTTCAAGTGTGGGAAATAAGAGCACCGTATTGCTGAGTGTAAGAGTAATGTTTCGACTTATTACCACTATAGTTAACTTGGTCATATTAGTATCCATCGTCTAAAATCGAAGAAGGCCCAAACTGCCACGGAAGCTAATGGTAAAGTGTTTGTTTTGAATGGTATGTGTAATACCCTAATTTTTATCCCTAAGATCCCACATGTCATTTGCATCTCATCCCACAAACAAGATTGCAAGCTTTGGTTCTCTTGCCTTTCTCTGCAAGTTTGGTCTTGAGAGATCACGAGGCACCTTTGTTTTCTTACTTGTTTAGTATTTTGTTCATGTTTATGTTTACTAACCATTAATCAAAATCCAAAAATATATGTTTGTTTTCTCTTTAATAACTTTTTCAGGAAGATTTGGATCAAAGGTATCAAATACTAGTCCCTCAGCTCGAATGAATTTCATCTGAAAAAGTCGAAGTTGATCTGCAAACAATTCAAAATCATCTGATCAAGAGTTCTCAAGTATTGATTGATTATTTTCAAGAAACTCCAAGGTTCATGTGTTTATTTCCATGCCTTCTTTGATAGTCAAAGTATCGAGCCAGAGCCAGCACAATCCAGCCAACAGGGCATTTTTCAAGATTTTCAACTGTGCAATCGATTGCACTATTGGTTCAATCGATTGCACCCTACATATTTTGCCTAGATTTTGAAATCGATTACACAAGGACAAAATTGGCCAAAATAAGCATTTTTCAAATTTTGAAGCATTTGGCACCAATTTCATCATTTGAGAATATTCTAGATCACCCAAAAATAATTTCACTACCTCATCACAATTAATTCCCACCATACACCCTCACTAATCACCACTTGATCTTGAATTTCCCTCCAAATTCAAATTCCAAGCCTAATTTTGTTTCCAAACCAAATTCCAATCCACCAAATTTTCCAAGCCTAAATCCTATAAATAGATGCCTCATTTCTCTCATTTCTCAAGCTTTTGATAGCCAAAATTACCTTGTCAAACTCTTTCTTGACTTTCAATTTTCTCCAATTACCAAATTCACCAAAGCTCTTTCTCCCTTTTGAAAGATTAGTAAGTTCATCACTAGAATTTATTAATCTTTGAGTTAAACCTTCATCCATTCACTTTTTCATCCTCAATTCTTGTAGATCAAAGCTTTGAAGTGGTGTTTATGGAGTTTGCTTTGAAGAATTTTCAGATTTGAAGTGGTAAACCCTTATTCCACCATTGGTGTGCTTGATCCATCTTCCATAATGTGATCTATTGTTGATTCTTGTTGCTTGATCTTTGGATCTTGCAAATTGTGTTCCATTGGTGCTATTTATTGTTATTTCACTTGAATTTTCGTGCTCAATTGCATCCTTGATCATGAGATGTTTGAAGAAATGTTTGAGCATGGTTTTGCCTTGCAAATGCTGTTTTGTTGCTGTCTGTCAGTGTGCAATTGATTTCTATATCAGTGCAATCGATTGCACAGTGTTGTTTTTGCCCAGAATGCTGATTTTTTGCTGTGCAATCGATTGTTGTATCAGTGCAATCAATTGCACCAATACAGAATGTGTTTTTTGGCTCTCTTTTGGGACTGTTTTGGTTCTCACTTCTTCTTCTTTCATTTCCTTTTGGTTTTGGCCATGAAATACACTTTTAAAGGTCATATTCCTCTTTAAATTCATTGGACTTATGGTGTAGATGAAGTTGGATAAACATTCATCAATTTAAATCTATCTTTAAAGTGAATTGTTAAATTCATTTTAGGTGCTTTGAGTTAATGATATGTTTAGTGCTTTAATCCATTAAGATGAGTGGATGAACTTAAAGATGGAATGATCTTGAACTTGTAATTCAATTTGGCATTCCCTCTCCTCTTCTCTTTTTCTTTGGATCGATGAAAATCTTCGATATCGTTTGAACTTATTTCAAGTTCTTGATGAAGATGAGATCGTTACCTCTTTTCTTTTTGTGCGTTATTGCTTTCGGAGAATGATCTACATATCACTTTTCTAGCATGCATTAGCACTAACATTGTACTGGCCGACCTCAAATAGTCGTGGTTTCTACATAAACCCGATTACGATTGCTCAACATAGCGCTACATTGTCCCGTAATCGAAAAAGTGATCATTCATGGCTCAAACCTATGTTTGAAAGTCCAAGTATGGTTGATTATTTGTCTTAAGTCCATCATCTATGAAGCTTATTGTTAGGAGGCTTTGGTCTTATCAATCCTCTAATGATTTTTCATTAACTTTGGTCTAAGTGCAAGAATTAATCGTCGTTGATCATTTATACTAACTACTAACTCACTAACATTTTCATTATACTAATTTTGTTTATGTTTCCTACTTGCTCCCTATCTCTTTTTTATTTTTATGCTCCATTATTATCATCTCATATCATACTTTTGTTTATGCTTCCGTTATTTTCTCTTTGTCCGTTGGACACATGTTTATGTTTCCGCCATTTTTCTTTTGGCCATTTGGACCACACTTTGTTCAAAACACTAATAAAGGATTAAACCCCTAAAAGACTTGGTGCTCTTAACTTTGTGGTTCTGCTCTTGGACTATTCTTAGACCTTAGACTTCTTGGACTATTCTTGGACTTTTAGACTTAGGTTTAGGTCTTTTTACCTATGCTTGGAGTATTGTGGATTTTTGTCTTTATTTGGCTTGTTCATTTGCTTATGCTCAAGATGGATGAAATTCTTTTTGCTTGCTATGAAGTGTTCTACAAGTTGGTTAAATCTTTCTTATCTCTAGCTTTTATTTTTCTTTCTAGGGTAGTCACTTCATCTCCTCCCCTTCTTAAATTTTCAAAATCCTCTCCCTTTTTCAAAACCTTCTTGTTTTCAAACTTCAAAACCACTTTCATAATAAAACCTTGACTTTTGTCAAGTTGATTTTCAAACTTTGTTTTTTTAATAAATGTCAATCATATTTTGACAAATTTCAAAAAGACTTTAACAAAAGACCAATCTCATTCAAACTTTTTGTGCCTTTATGCACTTTTCATTTTAAAACTTTTTATAAAGTTTAGATATGAGTCATTTCCATAGTTGAGATATAATTCTCCTATTCCCCATAGTATTAAGATGTTTACATTTTCCACTTTGATGTTGAGTGATAGACTTGTTGATAATCCAAGCAAAATCCTCCATCTTTAGGTGATGCAAATGTTGTCTTATACTTGTGGGCGACTAGTCGTAGTTTTCTCCTTAAAATGATGACTTGTCTTTACATTTAAAATCAATCAAAACCAACAAATTTTTTGTTATTTGTACCACAAACTACGGGGTTTTGATCCTATATTGCACTTTGTGGGTACTTAGGCATGAGGTGATAAGTCTCTTCAAACACAAAAATCTAAAAAATAATTCTCTTCTTATCTCCCCAATCTCTTTTCAAACAAACCATTTTCAAGCCAAAAAGCGTAAATATTTCAAAGGGCTCCTATAGAGTACTATAGACGTTTTGGGTACTAACACCTTCCTGTTAGAACACAGATTGGTTCTTAGTTATATCTCTATGTTTTGATGATAACACTAATGAAATTTTGTATTAAGAAATTATATACTCTAAATTTGTTCAAGTATTTTTGTTGCAGATATTAAATTTAATATTCTTCTGAAAGCAAAAATGTATCTGAACATTGAACTACTCAAGGCTCTGAGCGTCAGAAGCATCTTGTTAGAAGACTATGGGTGCTGCCTACAGAAGGCTCTGAGCGCTGCCTACAGAAGACTCTGAAGCAGAAGCTACAGAAGTATCTAAAGCGTAGCTGAAGACTTTGTATGAAGAGTTTCAAGCATTGTTTTTCAGAAGACTCTGATAGTACTGTTCGTTGCAAGTATTGAGGATTTGATCTCCAAACTCTGCTGTGATTTTTACTCACGCTGAAGCACACTTGTTGCAATACTTTGATACAACAAACTCTAATGACATCAAGACTCTGATCACTCAAGGCTCTGATGATGATTGCTGTGAAATAGAAGCTTGTTGAAGAAGATTATTCAAGGTTATATCCGTTGGCATATTCCAAACGACTCTTTCCTCTTTTATGCTAGACACAAGAACTATGGCAAAAAGGATTTCTCTGAACGTTCTACTTCTAGGAAAGGTCAAGTCATATGGAGACAAAAGGCTACAACTACTTTGCAGTACACGGACTTCAAGCTTGCAACGTCTTGGACTTCTTTGTCTATAAAAGCAACCCTTTAACAACTTTCTATAGTTGACGTATTTTGAAAAATTCATTGAAAACTCTCTCAAAGCTCTCATACAAATTATATTTCTTTGTTGAATAGTTTCATACGTTCTTAATCTTAAGTGTATAAATCACAGTTGTGATATAGCTTTCTTAGAAGCATTTTAAACACTTGTTTAGTTTACATTTGATTGTAAAAGTTCCTTAAGAAGACCAAGTTGTGGTCAGTAGTTCTTGAGAAGACTAAGACAATTGTTCTTAGTGGTTGATATTGTAATCAGTTTGATTATAGTGGATTAAGTCCTTGTGGAGAAAGGAAAATCACTCTTGATAGGATGGTAGGATGGACTGGATTAGTTAAGTTCAACAAACCAGGATAAAAATCATTGTGTTTTTATTGCCACAATTATTTGAAAACCCTTATTCAACCCCCCCCCCCCCCCCCCCCTTTCTAAGTATTTTCTCACCTTCAGTTGGCATCAGAGCTCCGAAGAATCATTGTGTTTTTTCCTTGGATATGATGCTGATCTTTGGGACTTAGTCATTGATGGTTATGTTCACCCCACTGATGGGGATGGCAATTGATGGTTATGTTCACCCCACTGATGGGGATGGCAAGAAAATTGATAGAAAATCTATGACTGAAGCTCAGAAGAAGGAGTTCAGAAATCATCACAAAGAAAGAACAATCTTAGTAAATGCTATATCTCATACTGAGTATGAGAAAATTACCAACAGAGAAATAGTATTTGATTTGTTTGAGTCTTTGAAGATGACTCATGAAGGGAACTCACAAGTTAAAGAGGCCAAGGCTCTGGCGCTGATCCAGAAATATGAAACCTTTAAAATGGAAGAATCTGAATCTATAGAAGTTATGTTCTCTAGATTCCAGATCCTCACAGCTGGATTAAAAGTGTTGGACAAAGGCTACTCCACTGTTGATCATGTTAAGAAGATCATCAGAAGTTTGCTCATCAGATGGAGACCAATGGTCACTGCTCTGAAGCTAGATAAGGATCTGGACAAGATTACATTGGAGGAACTAATCAGCTCTCTGAAGAGCCATGAGATTGAACTTGAAGAAGACGAGCCTCAAAAGAAAGGTAAGTCAGTTGCTTTAAAGTCTAACAAGTCTGCTAAAGCGTTGCAGGTGTTAGAAGAAAGTTCTGAAGAGTCTTCTTCTGAAGAAGAAGATGAACTGTCCCTGCTGTCCAGAAGGATCAACAAACTCTATAAGCATAAATAGAGGAAGTTCAAGAACTTCAGGAAACCAGATCAACGCAAAGAGTCTTCTGGACAAAGAAAGTCTGGAAAGAAGGAGGTTGTCTGCTATGAATGCAAAGAACCTGGGCACTACAAGAATGAATTCCCAAAGCTTCATAAGGAGAAGCCAAGAAGGAAGCCTGAGCATAAAAAGAAAGTTCTGATGGCTACATGGGATGATTCAGATGCATCTGAATCTTCATCAAAGTCAGAAGAAGAATGTGCCAACATGGCACTGATGGCTGATGTGGAAGATCAGGATGAAGGAACATCTGGATCTGAATCTGATTCTGAATCTGACTCAGAAGAGGTACTTTCTAATCTCTCTAGGGAAGAACTTATTGAGGTTTTATCAGAAGTTCTGAAAAACTATAACCAGATTAAGCTCAAGTGCAAGAAGCTTAAATGCAATCTTGAATCTGAGAATAGTCTGTTAAAGTCAGAAGTTGCTGAGCTCAAAGAAAACAATTTGAAAATGAAAAATAATTTTGAAAAAGCTCAACAAGACTCTGAATCTGAAACTAAGTCAAAATGTAAAAATATTTTAGAAGAATATGACTATAGTTTTCAGAAGTTTCTGACTAAAAGCATAGATAGAAGCAAGATGGCTTCAATGATCTATGGAGTTAGCAGAAACAACAGGAAAGGAATTGGATATGAATCTTCCTCTGGAAAGGATTTAAATCCAATACCTGTTGATAAACTTATCATTAAGAAGACTCCCTTATATTCTCATTTTAAGTTTGGTCATCTGAATGATATTAAACACACACGTTCTGATCAGAACGTTCCTGTGTTTAAACCGAAAGTTAGTCAGAACAAACCTGTTGTAAAAAGACAGAAGTTCAGACAAACTTTTAAGGCAACTAACCCAAAAGGACCCAAAAAGATCTGGGTACCTAAGGATAAGATAATACCTGTTGCAGATGTATTTAGCAGCAAAGTCAAGACGCCAATCATGGTACCTAGACTCTGGATGCTCACGTCACATGGCGGGAGAAAGGTTTATGTTCCAAAGCCTGGAGCTTAAATTTGGAGGAGACGTCAAATTTGGAGGGAACCAGAAGGGAAAGATAATTGGCTCTGGTACTATTGGCAATGCTAACCTTCCCTTTATATCTAATGTTTTACTTGTAGAAGGATTACAACATAATCTATTGTCCATAAGTCAATTAAGTGACAATGGTTATGACATAATCTTTAATCAAAAATGTTGCAAGGCTGTTAGTCAGAAGGATGGCTCAATCCTATTTAATGGAAAGAGGAAGAACAACATTTATAAAATCAATCTTTCAGAACTTAAGGTTCAAAATGTAAAATGCCTTATGTCTGTCAATGATGAGCAATGGGTCTGGCACAGAACATTGGGGCATATTAATATGAGACATATATCTCAGATTAATAAACTCAATCTGGTCAGAGGACTTCCTAATTTGAAGTTCAACTCAGATGCTTTTTGTGAAGCATGTCAAAAAGGAAAATTTTCAAAATCCTCTTTTAAAACTAAAAATGTTGTTTCAACCTCAAGACTATTAGAGTTATTTCACATTGATCTGTTTGGACCAGTGAAAACTGCATCCATCAGAGGCAAGAAGTATGGATTAGTCATTGTTGATGACTACAGCAGATGAACATGGGTGAAATTCCTAAAACACAAGGATGAGTCACATTCTGTGTTCTTTGACTTCTGCAAACAAGTCCAGAATGAAAAAAATTTTAAAATTGTTAAAGTCAGAAGTGATCATGGAGGCGAATTTGAAAACAAATATTTTGAAAAATATTTTAATGAAATGCCATTGCTCATGATTTCTCCTGCCCTAGAACTCCACAACAGAATGGAGTTGTAGAGAGGAAAAATAGAACTTTGCAAGAAATGGCCAGAACCATGATCAACGAGACTAATCTGGCAAAGCATTTTTGGGCAGAAGCAATAAACAAAACTTGTTATATTCAGAACAGAGTGTCTGTAAGACCTCTTCTGGAGAAGACTCCCTATGAATTGTGGAGGAACAGAAAGCCCAACATTTCTTATTTCCATCCTTTTGGATGTATATGTTATATGTTGAACACTAAAGAGAATCTGAACAAGTTTGATTCTAAAGCACAAAAGTGTTTCATGCTTGGGTATTCTGAACGCTATAAAGGCTACAGAGTATACAATACTGAAACACAAATTGTGGAGGAATCTATACATGTCAGATTTGATGATAAGCTTGGCAATCAAAAGCCAAAGCAGGTTGATAATTCTGCAGATAGAGAAGTCATTCTCATAGACTCTGAAGTCTCAGAGGCAGAAAAGGTTCAAGTGAAAGAGCCAGAAGCAACGCCAGATGCAACTCCTTTAGCTACTTAAATGAATAACTTGAATATTTCTAAAAAACTTAATGTTAGAGGATCATCTTCCAGAATCAAGGCCTCTCACCCAAAGGATGTGATCGTTGGAAAGAAGGATGACCCTATAAGAACAAGATCCTACCTCAGATCATCTGAAGCGTCATTATTTGGTTTGGTGTCAGTTATTGAACCAACTTCTGTGGATGAAGCTCTGCAAGACAATGACTGGATAATTGCCATGCAAGAAGAGCTCAATCAATTCACAAGAAATGACGTTTGGGATTTGGTTCCAAGACCAAAAGGATTCAATATTATTGGAACTAAATGGGTCTTCAGAAACAAGTTGAATGAAAAAGGAGAAGTTGAAAGAAACAAAGCAAGGCTTGTTGCTCAAGGTTATAGCCAGCAAGAAGGAATTGACTACACAGAGACTTATGCTCATGTGGCCAGGTTAGAGTCTATTCGTTTACTCATTTCTTTTGTTGCACAAAATAACATCACTCTATATCAGATGGATGTTAAGAGTGCCTTCTTAAATGGGATTATAGAAGAGGAAGTCTATGTTCATCAACCTCCTAGTTTTGAAAGTGATAAATTTCCAAAACATGTTTTTAAACTTAAGAAATCTCTTTATGGTTTAAAACAAGCTCCCAGAGCTTGGTATGAGAGGTTAAGTAATTTTCTTCTGGAGAAAATTTTTATCAGAGGCATAGTGGACACAACTCTCTTCTGTAAAACATTTAAGAAAGATCTATTAATTTGTCAAATATATATAGATGATATTATATTTGGATCTACCAATGTTACGCTGGGAAAGGAGTTTGCTCAATGTATGCAGGCTGAATTTGAGATGAGCATGATGAGAGAATTGAGATTCTTTCTGGGAATTCAAGTCAACCAAACTCCAGATTGCACTTACATTAATCAGACTAAATATGTAAAAGAGCTTCTGAAGAAGTTCAACATGATTGATAGTAAGTCAACAAAGACTCCAATGCATCCAACAAGCACTCTTGGTAAGGAAGAGGTAAGTAAGAAAGTAGATCAGAAACTCTATAGAGGTATGATTAGATCTCTTTTATACTTAACTGCTTCTAGACCTGACATTTTATTCAGTGTATGCTTGTGTGCTAGATTCCAATCAGATCCTAGAGAATCACACTTAACAGCTGTTAAGAGGACTCTAAGGTATCTGAAAGGTACTACTAATGTGGGTTTGTGTTACAGAAAATCTGATGAATTTAAACTAGTTGGATTCTATGATGCTGATTACGCTGGAGACAGAGTTGAAAGAAAAAGTACTTCTGGAAGTTGCCAATTTCTGGGAAGAAATTTAATCTCCTGGTACAGCAAGAAACAACCTACAATTGCTCTATCAACTACAGAAGCAGAATATATTGTTGCTGCTGGATGTAGCACACATATGCTCTAGATGAAGAGTCAGCTAGAAGATTATCAGATCTTTGAGAGTAATATTTCTATATTCTGTGATAATACTTCTGCTATATGCTTATCTAAAAATCCAATTTTACACTCTAAAGCTAAGCATATAGAAATTAAACATCATTTCATTAGAGACTATGTTCAGAAGGGTATTATAAACTTAGACTTTGTTGATACAGATCATCAATGGGCTGA
Source organism: Lathyrus sativus (assembly GCA_963859935.3). Taxonomy (NCBI): domain Eukaryota; kingdom Viridiplantae; phylum Streptophyta; class Magnoliopsida; order Fabales; family Fabaceae; genus Lathyrus; species Lathyrus sativus. The sequence goes on from OZ012737.1 coordinate 711,630,990, forward strand.
TATTTTCATAAAACCCCTTGCTGAAGATAGGTTTAAGTTTATTCTAAAAAATATTGGTATGGAATTCTGTCCAGAATAATATTTATCAAAAGCAAATTTCTCAGATGCAAAATGTTTAAACTCTGAAGTATTTCATCTGTCATTTATTTAATTTCTTGAATTATTATTTCTGTGTGTATCTGAACTAACAAGTCTCATAGGATCTGAACATTGGCTAACGTTTCATTTCTCAAAGAGTTTTCAGAAGCACATGCAAGCAAACACGTGTAACTCAGAATCTGAAAAGATGGAGTGCACAATACTGAAGAGACGTTTGAGGTACTGTTTGAATATTTGGTTTCTCGTTTTCCCCCCAATTGTCAGAATCATTAATTGTTTGAAATGATTATATTATTTTCATTAAATGCTAAGTGTAAACGTGTTGATCGTGTGACTCTTTTGTGCCCTAATTTCTTCTATAAATGCCACAACTTTACACACTTCACACTTTTCACTCTCACGAACACCTTGTATGTATTTCTTCTTGATTCATTACTTCCATCTCTCTCTCAAACCCAAACATCTCAGAAACCCTAAATCTTCAAGAACTTCCATGGCTACTTCATCTTCAACGTCTGCTCAGTTCCAATTGTCAATGGCTGTTGTTTCTTCCTCAAACATGGGTGTTGTTGCGTTTAAGGAACCTATCAGAACATTACTCACACCTGTTGACAAGCTGGAAGTTTTGTTTGAATCCATTGTTAACTTTGAATCGTTTGCTGAAAATGGGTATGATCTTCGCCCCATTGTTGATGCACAGTGTTGGACCAAGTTTTTTTGACAGGCTGATGCAACCAGTTTACCCTCGTCTGGTAAAGGAATTTTGGATACATGCTTCTACTTGACCTAAGTTCATAGTTTCATTTGTTCTGGGTAAAGAAATTATTATTACTGAAGACTTGATAAGGAAACTCATAGGATATGAGGAAACTGATGGAGTCACTAATCTACCATCTGGGCATGTGGATATGACTGATGTGTATAGAGAGGTTTGCTCATCTGGAGTAGCTTCTAACAAGGTTAAGGATTTGAAGCCAGTTTACAGGATCTGGGCTAAGATTTTCATGAGCTGAATTCATCATAGAAAATCTTCCAATTCTCCAAATTATGTTAACACTTATCAGCTATACTTCATGTATTGTCTGAGTCAGAGCACCAAGGTGGATCTGCCATATCTTCTGTTTAATCATCTGTGGACACACGTTAAACAATCAATGGAAGAGGTCAAAACCAAACATCAGAAGCTGAGGAACTGGATTCCAATGGGAAGACTTATCTCAGACATTCTGACTGAGAATGGTCTTGTTGGTCATCTGGTAGAAGCTGGATTGAAGGAAGAATTAGCTTTTGCAGTTGGAAAACCTCTGAACGGGAAGAGTCTTCAGAGGATGAAAGTTGTAGAAGAAGTTACTTCTGCTCCAAAGAAATTAAACACTGAAGAAGTCACTCAAAGAAGAATTCCAGTTGAAAACTTTCATATGTTCTTTGCTAATGAACCAAGGGAGATTATTCTGGATTACATTACAGAGTGTCTGAATGAGGGAATTCCTCTACCAGCAAATCTGGTTCAGAAGGCAGGTGAACCTGCTCCAAATATTTATGAGGCCAGACACAAGAAGAAGAGAAAGGTTGTTGCAGAAGAACCTTCTAAACCCAAGAGGAAGACTACTGGTGAAGTTGCTGCTGTCAAGCCTAAAAGGGTCAAGAAGCAAGAGGTCAATCCTCTAGAGGCAAGTCTAGACGAGATTCTAGAAACTATCAAAGAGGTATTAACATCTGATAAAACTCTCCATGAACCTATACCGTCACCTTCACCTTCTCCTCCTCGTGTTTCTAAACCTAAGAAACATTCTGTTACAGCTTCTTCTGTACCCCAACCTCTAGCAACTCCATCTGAAAAGTATACATCTGAACCAACACATTCTAAACTATCTGTTATTCCCCCATCTGACAAATAAACACCTGCACCACAATCATCTATTATTCTCCCACCAGAACCACAAACTTCTAATCCACCAGAACCAACACTAGCAGAACCAACTCCACAAGAACCAGAACAACAACAACCACAACCAGAATCTATCCAACCATCTGAACCTTTAATACCTGATTCTATAGTCCTAGATATTCCACCCTTGACTACTTTGCTTGAACTCTCCTCTACATCCTGCCATTCATCTGAATCATCTGATTCATCTGAATCTGACCTACCACCAGAAGTTTATTCACCACCCTCTCTCTGTGGCTATGAACCCAGAACTTCTGAGTTTGTATCTTTTACTTCTTTTAAACCATATCCTGATCCTTTTCCTTCTGGTCTAAAACTTAAAATCTTTTATACCAAAATAGAAGCATATGACCCTACCACTCCATATAAACCTAGTTATTCAACTATCCTTCCATCTGTTCTTCAAACCTATCTTACACAACAACTAGATATCATTCCATCAGAACCTCTGCTTTCTCATAACTCTGTTTTTACCCCCTACACTTCTACACCATTTGATGTCATTCCCTCTGCATCAAATTTTAAACCATTTCTATTTCCCACTTCATCTTCATCCAGATTCAGAGATTTCATTTCATCATCTGAACACCCTGCATCACCCTCTTATCCTCGTCCTCTGTTCATCTTCTGCAGTGTCTGCTACTTCTGAGACTATTGAAGGATCTGCTTCTGAAGTCATTCTGGAAGAAAATCCTTTAGCTCTGATGATTGTGGACAAATCATCTGAATTTGTGCCTCCAGAATCTGCAACTGTAATGGATATTGACTCTGCTCCTACTCCTGCTTCTGAATCTGCTCCCTCTACTTCTTCTGAAATTAAGAAAGAGAACCCAGACTTAGAAGACAAGATTGCTGTGCTGGAAGCTGGTCAATCTGAGATAAAATCCTGGATGGCAAGGCAAGATCAGAAGACTGACAATATTGAGAAATGGATGTCCAAGCAAGAAGAATCTTCTTCTAAGATCACACACCTTCTATAGATGCTTCTCTCCAAACAATCTTAGGTTTATGTTTTTTATCTGATGTTTGAGCACTTGTTTGCATTTTTTTCATCTGTTGTCTGTTCTATCTGAATATTTTTAATGAATGAATCTATGAATGTTTTCTCTATATGATTGTATCTTTTCTCTCGGTTTCCTTTTATTTGTCTTTAAAAAGTCTCTTTTTGATTATGACAAAAAGGGGGAGAAAATGAAATTTTGATTATTCAAATAAACTTAACCTGAATGAAATTCAGACATATCAAATCACAACTAACATGAATTTTTAGTCTTTCAGAACTATAATGATAAATCTGACAAAATTCATTAAAGTAACTCTGAGATCCCCAAATCAAGTTCTAACCAATCAGGCTCTGTTTCTGAAACGTTCATCCAAATCAAGCTCTGATTCTAAAAAGAATACTCATGCAAAAAGGGAAGTTTCTATTCTTTCTTAGTATTCAATTCAGGGGGAGTTATATTTATTTTTTAACAAAATTTCCTATGTTTTTGTCATCATCAAAAAGGGGGAGATTGTTAGAACACAGATTGGTTCTTAGTTATATCTCTATGTTTTGATGATAACACTAATGAAATTTTGTATTAAGAAATTATATACTCTAAATTTGTTCAAGTATTTTTGTTATAGATATTAAATTTAATATTCTTCTGAAAGCAAAAATGAATATGAACATTGAATTACGCAAGGCTCTGAGCGTCAGAAGCATCTCGTTAGAAGACTCTGGGCGCTGCCTACAGAAGACTCTGAGCGCTGCCTACAGAAGACTCTGAAGCAGAAGCTACAAAAGCATCTAAAGCGTAGCTGAAGACTTTGTATGAAGAGTTTCAAGCATTATTTTTCAGAAGACTCTGATAGTACTGTTCGCTGCAAGTACTGAGGATCTGATCTCCAAACTCTGCTCTGATTTTTACTCACGCTGGAGCACACTTGCTGCAATACTCTGATACAACAAACTCTGATGACATCAAGACTCTGATCACTCAAGGCTCTGATGATGATTGTTGTGAAATAGAAGCTTGTTGAAGAAGATTATTCAAGGTTATATCCGTTGGAATATTCCAAACGACTCTTTCCTCTTTTATGCTAGACACAAGAACTCAGGCAAAAAGGACTTCTCTGAACTTTCTACTTCTAGGAAAGGTCAAGTCATATGAAGACAAAAGGCTACAGCTACTTTGCAGTACACAGTCTTCAAGCTTGCAACGTCTTAGACTTCTTTGTCTATAAAAGCAAGCCTTCAACAACTTTCTATAGTTGACGTATTTTGACAAATTCATTGAAAACTCTCTCAAAGCTCTCATACAAATTATATTTCTTTGTTGAATAGTTTCATACGTTCTTAATCTTAAGTGTATAAATCACAGTTTTAATATAGCTTTCTTAGAAGCATTTTAAACACTTGTTTAGTTTACATTTGATTGTAAAAGTTTCTTAAGAAGACCAAGTTGTGGTCAGTAGTTCTTGAGAAGACTAAGACAATTGTTCTTAGTGGTTGATATTGTAATCAGTTTGATTATAGTGGATTAAGTCCTTGTGGAGAAAGGCAAATCACTCTTGATAGGGTGGACTGGATTAGTTGAGTTCAACGAACCAGGATAAAAATCATTGTGTTTTTATTGCCATAATTATTTGAAAACCCTTATTCAACCCCCTCTTCTAAGTATTTTCTCACCTTTACTTCCCATTGCGTAACCAACCCCCTTACCCAGATCTCTATTCTTGTTCTAATTTTAGAACTCTTTGGTTTTGTTTGCTCTTTTTCATTTCCTTTTTGGATAAAATAAAGTGTGGTGGCGACTCTTGTTTTTTTGAGTTAAGCTGATCAATAACTTATACTCACAAATTTCCGCTACAGTATATATGTCTCGAGATCAGATAATTTGATTCGAAGTACATATTTTATTAATTATGTTTCTTTGATTGCTATGATTGATACTAGTGTGAAGCATTCATTTTTCCCTCTTGATTGTATGAAAAAGTTGAATCTTGAAGTGTCTTCTATGATTTAAAGTATGGTCATTGATACCCCAACAATGGTTCGGTGACTAATTAATTAGTGTGTTTGAATTGTCCTTCGACCATTCATGGTAAAAACTTTGGATTTGGCTTATATGTCTACCTTTGAGTCAACTTAATATGATTTTGGAGATGAACTTGCTAGAGTTCAACCATGTTTATATCATCAACTTTGACAAGACTGTGTTATTTCTCGAACCCGAAAAGAGTATAGATTCAAGATTCATGTTCGCTAGTCAGGTTGAGAAGTCTTTAAGGGAGGATGATCGGGTGCTCGTGACGTTCGCTTCTTTGAGAGTGGAGAGTGATATTATGGCTAGTGATATGCCTATGGGCTATGAGTTTCCTGATGTTTTTTTGAGGATATTTATGACTTGCTGCCTGAGCGAGAAGTTGAGATTACCATAGATTTAGTACCTGGTAATAGACATGCGTCGATAACACTTCATAGAATGTCTGCTTCAAAGTTGAGTGAGCTAAATAATTAGTAAGAAGACCAGTTAGAGAAAAAGTTTATCAGACCTAGTGTGTAGCCCTGAGGAGCTCTAATTTGGTTGGTTAAGAAGAAAGATGGTATCATAAGGCTATGTGTTGATTACCAACAGTTGAATAAGGTTACGATTAAGAATAAGTATCCTCTTCCTCGGATCGACGAACTTATGGATCAGTTGGTTAGTGCTTGTGTGTTCAATAAGATTGATTTGAGATCAGGTTATCACCAATTTTGAATAAAGTCAAAAGATATTCCAAAACCGCGTCTAGAACTTGATATAGTCACTATGAGTACTCAATGATGTTGTTTGGTGTGTTTAATACACCAGGTGTATTCATGAAGTATATGAATATAATATTTTATCCTTATTGGGATCAGTTCGTTGTGGTTTTTATATATGATATCTTTGTTTATTCTAAGTCAAATGAGGAGCATGCAGAACATCTGTGAGTTGTGTTGCACCCTTTAAAAAAGAAGAAGTTATATGTTAAGTTATCTAAGTGTGAATTCTGGTTGTGAGAAGTGAACTTCCTTGGTCATATGATCTTTAGTGGTGGTATAGTAGACGTGGTGTTGCAATGGGAGACTCCTAAGTATGTTACAGATATCAAAAGTTTTCTCTGCTAGGTTGGTTACTATAGAAGATTTATAGAAGGCTTTTCGAAGTTGGCCTTGCCTTTGACTTAGTTGACTCAGAAGATGCAAGCTTATGTGTGGGATGCTCAATGTAAAGAAAGTTTCTAAGAGTTGAAAAAGAGGTTGACTACAACGCTAGCTTTGATTTTACCAGATGCAAATGAATCTTTTATTGTGTATTGTGATGATTCTAAGATGGAATTATGTGGCATGCTTATGCAGAATCGTTAGGTTGTAGCGTATGCTTTGAAACAACTGAAGATTCATGAGAGGAATTATCCTACCCATGATTTGGAGTTGGCAGTTATAGTATTTGTGCATAAAGTTTGGAGGAATTATTTGTATAGTTTGCAGTTTGAGGTTTTCAACAATCATAAGAGTTTGAAGTATCTGTTTGATCAAAATGAGTTGAACATGAGGCAAAAAAAGGTGGATATGGTTTTCGAAGAATAATGACTTTGAGTTAAGTACCATCATGGTAAAGCTAGTATGGTAGTAGATGCTTTGAGTAGAAATTCTTTGAATATACTGACATTGATGGTTAGAGAGATTGACTTAATTGAGAAATTAAGAGATCTTAGCTTAGTGTGTTAGATGACGCCGTTGAGTGTGATGTTGGGTATGCTGATGTTGACTAGCAGTGTTCTAGAAGAGATCATAAAAGGTTAGAAATCAAATTTGGGATTGATTGACCGATTGGTGTAAATTAATCAAGGTAAAGAAGTGGATTTCACAGTTGATGAGAATGGAGTTATGAGATTCCGAGACAGACTTTGTGTGCCAAATTTTTCAGAGCTTAAGAAGAGAATTCTTGAGGAATGTTACAGAAGTCCTTTAAGTATTCATCTCGGTACTACAAAGATGTTTTGGTGGTCATGTATGAAGAAGTATGTTGTTGAGTTTGTACATTATTGTTTGACTTGTCAGAAGTCGAAGGCCAGTCATCAGAAATCGTATGGGTTGATGCAACCATTGAGTATCCTTGAGTGGAAGTGGGATAACATTTCTATGGATTTTGTGGTGGATTTTCCAAACACATCGAATGGAAGTGGCTCGATGTGGGTTGTGGTGGATAGACTGACTAAGTCGGCTCATTTTATTATGATAAAGACTAGTTACTCGTTGTAGAAGCTAGTAGAGGTTTACATTAGTGAGATTGTCAAGTTCCATGGTATTCCTTTGAGTATTATTCCAGTTAGAGATATGAGGTTTACGTCAATGTTTTGGGAGAGTTAGAAGGAAGCCATAGAAACCTAGTTGAGGTTGAGACCTGCTTATCATCTGCAGACGGAGATTTAGATAGAAATGACTATCCAATCTTTGGAAGATTTGTTGAGAGCTTGCGTTTTGGAACAAGGAGGTAATTGGGGTAGCTAATTGCCATTAATTGAGTTCACCTATAACAACAATTACCATTCTAATATTAGAATGAAAACTTTTAAGGCTATGTATGAAAATAGGTGTAAAACTTCTTTATGTTGGTATGAACCAGATGAAAGTGTTGTGCTTGGACCAAAGATTGTTCAGCTGACTACTAAGAAGATCAAAGATGATTCAAGAAAAGATGAAGGCTTCACAGAGTAGACAAAAGAGTTATCATGATAAGCAAAGAAAAGCACTTGAGTTCTAAGAGGGAGAACATGTGTTCTTAAGAGTCACTCCGGTGGCTGATGTCGGTCGTGCACTTAAGTCTTGGACGCTCACGCCTCATTTTATTGGTCTGCATCAGATCCTCCAGAGAGTAGGAGAGCTGGTCTACAAAGTTGCCTTAGCATCGTCTCTTTCAAATCATTGTGATATCTTTAATGTGTCACAACTTTATAATTATATTTTTTATTCGTCCCATGTGATCCAATTGGAAGATGTGCAAGTGAGTGATAACTTGACTATTGAGGCATCACCTTTGCAGATTGAGGAACAGGAAGTGAAACACTTGATGGGAAAATAGACACTCCAATGAAGGTAGTGTGGGGAAGATTTGCTTGAAGGAGCGTGACGTGGGAGCTGGAGAGTCGGATGAGAGGCTCGTATCTAAAGATGTTTATTTCAGGTAATTTTTTAGAACAAAAATTATGTAAGTGAGAGAGAGTTGTAACACCACAATTTTTAGATTTATTTTATTTTACTGAGTCAATATATATTTATATAATTTATTAGCGTGTTGTGTGTAATTATGTGGGATTATTTGAGGTGGGATATAATTTATACTATTATTCACTATTTTTGGGTAATTAACATAGTGTACAAATAATATAATAATATAGAGAAAAATAAAAAAAAATGAGTTATGGGGTAGAAAGTGGTATAATGAGATAAGTGGTATAATGAGATAAGTGGTGGGACAAAGTGAGAGAAACCAAAAGTTAATGGGGAAAATAGAAATACTAATAATTGATATTAGATTTTTGTTTAAAACAATAATAAAGAGAAAAGTAGGGAAAAAGTAATACGTGAAACTGGATAAAATAAAATTTCTGGGAGAGGAATGACAAAACCTAGGAGGAAGAACTCTTTGGTGAAAATTCAACCTTTTGCTACAAAATTCAGGTAAAAGGGGGGGGGGGGATTACTCATCTATGAGTGTCAATTGCATGAAGGGTAGGGAGGGATCCTCACCCTCTTCTTTGTTTTCTCCATTATTGATGCTTTATGTGTTATAAAATGATTGTGTAAGACCTATCTCAATTGTTGTGATAAATATAATTTTATTGCATGATTTTACTGCTAAAATTCGTGTACAATTGCAAGTGAAATTCGAATTGTGGATGTTCATATTGAGAAGTGTTAATATGATGTTGATTTTGTGATAAGTCGATGAAATCATGATTAATCTGTGAGTAGTTACTGTAATAATCATTGTATAATTATGGATGATAATTTTCTATGCGATTTGGGTGTTACAGGATCAAAATTGGAGCTTTGAAAGTGCTCCCGTGGAAGAAAATGAAATTCTGCATTCTGCACTATGGTGACGTACGTCTTCACCATGACGAGCAAACTGTCACCATGTTTATAGAGATGACGGCCATTAGCCATATAGAGGGTCGATTGTCAGGGTCTCTAGAGCAAACAACCTTGTTGGACGTTGCATGAGTGGCCAATGGGTGAGGAGAGGGATGACTAACATGTCACGACAAGTGGGTTGACCGTCATGACCACGTTGACTAGTTTTGGGTCAACGACTCAATTTTTTGAGTTGTTTATTATTCCAATGATTGTTAGTTCCTGTTTTGTTGTGTTTGATGAGTTGATGAATACAATTGATATGCTTTAAAAGTTGTGTGAATACTGTGTGAATGTATAAGCATGTGTTGTTGAATGCTTGTACTATTTGGTATTGGTGAGCTATAATTGCATATCATACTCGTTATATTAAGATGGTGGCCTTATTGGCAATGTAAGTGGTTTGAAAGGGAACTAATGATGTTATTACATCTGTATGTGTTATTGCATTTCATGCATCATGGTGTATGGACTTCGGTCCATGCGAGTCCTGATTCAGAAGGGGGGGGGGGGGGGGTCAGTGATGAGTCCTAATTCAGAAGGGGGGATCAGTGACATTCATGGTTCAAAAGGGGGACCTTCGGTGAGTTGAATAAATCAATAACATACCTCTGATGTCCAAATTGGTATCACATGCATAAAGAGTCGAGGAATTGATGCATTGCATACATACCTTCTTTGCGACCGAGTTATTATTATCATTAGTTCATTATTGTGAATGATGTTCATGAATTGGTGATTATTTGATTTTGTTTGGTTGAGATGTGAATAAATTATTAATTGTTGCGAATAATTCATACTTTGATGATTTGTTATGAATGATGCTACCCTTTCTATCTTTTTGTACCGCTAACATATTTTGAGTGTATTCTCTTGGAGTACATATAATCAAGTAGAAGAGTAGATGTTTTATGAGTTGGAGGAAGGCGTTGAGACCTCTTCAGTTGTTTACTGTTTTTGTACATCATTTTAGTTTTTCCGTTAAAGCTCTAATATGTAACACTGGGGACAGGTTGCTTTGTTACATGTTATATTCTTGAGATGTTTAAGTTATTCTATTTAGTACATTCCATTGAGACCAATAAATATTTTCTTTGAAGTTTTTTGATGTTCTACTGCTATTTGGTAGATGTCATAATTGAAGAAAGATGTATGTTGTGAATGTGTAATGCTGATGTCGTGCAAAATCATATGTTTTATTTTCTTAAATCAAGGGTGTCGGGCTTAGGGTGTTACACTGACCACAAAGCTCAATTCAGAGAAGTCTAAAAATACTTTGTCCTTTACAAGTCCTCGTGCTTGAGGGATTGTGTAGTGATATATTTGTTAGAGTCCTCCCATAAAGGTGACTCGCGGGTCCCCGTCACACGAGGCATCACCCAAGCGTGACCTTTGGGTCATTGCGGACTTGCCCTCAGGGAAACCGTGTAGAACATGGTTATCCAAGCACTAGCCACATGGAACAAGTCACACAACATCTCCTTAAAAAGTAGGCAATCAACATTCTCCTCCAATCTTGGGACAACGATTATCATTCTTTAGGATTTTCTGAACCCTAGGTCTAAAGTCTCTATAAATATCTCATCCCTACCAAGAAAAGAGACATATCATTATACCCATCGTATAACACATCAAATATATAGTCTCTCATCTCACGTAATTTAACCCTCCATACACATTGAAAAACCACCATTAAATAATATCTCTCACCACCATTAAATAATATCTCTCACCACGGTAAATAAATCCTGATCACTTTTAATTACAAAGACCTCTGTAAAAATACCACACACTTATATACTTTTTGACAAATACTTTTAAAAAAAAAAAAGAATATACCCGAGAGTTCATTAAATTATGCTTCATTCATCCAATCCAAAGAAAGATGTTGTTGACCCTACCAGCCATCACATGCCAACTTTTCCAATTCAATGCTTCTTCTTCTTTCCGTAACAATACACCCAATCACATGCTATCTAAGCTCATGGGCTCTCTCTTTCCTCTAACTCTCAAACCTCAATCATCCTTTCACCCTCTTTTTCACTTCAACACCCTCACACCCACTTTTACTTCTCCTTGTTCTCAATCTCAATCTAATACAACTACTAATCCACACAATTCTCAACCAAACCCATCTTGGGTTTCTTTCCCTTTCACGCATTTCATCAAAAAGGTGGCAGCTTTAACAACCCACAACAGGGTTTCCAATGAAAACCAACAAGGGTCTTGTTGTTACTTGCAAAACGGAGGGTTGGGAGTGGCTTTATTAAGCGTAACGGCTAACGCCAAGGTTAAGATTAGTCCTTTTGTTGCTACGTTGGCTTCCAACCCAACTTTTGTTTCTGGTTTGTTTGCATGGTTTGTGGCACAATCCATCAAAGTTTTCTTGAATTTTTGTATGGAAAGAAAATGGGATTTGAGACTCATGTTTGCTTCTGGAGGAATGCCTTCTTCTCATTCTGCACTATGTACTGCTCTCACCACTTCCGTTGCTCTATCTCATGGTGTTGCTGATTCACTCTTTCCTGTTTCTTTGGGATTTAGTCTTATTGTCATGTACGATGCTATTGGCGTTAGAAGACATGCTGGTATGCAAGCTCAGGTATGCTATTGTTAAATTCAACCACTTTTCCATTTTCTATAAATTTTGATCAATGAAATATGTTAAAGAAATTTCAAACACTATCATGTGTCGCAGTCGGCGTCCTATATTTTGTGACATTACCAGTGTCAGCGCGTGCTTCATAGGTTAGGACTCTAGCTATCAGTGTTAACTTAACATGCTTACAAAATCATTTGTGTAAACTCAGGCAGACATGCATTGTAGACTCACTCACATAGGATTGTAGTGCACAAAACATTAACCTCACAGAAAAGTGTAGCACTTGACACCACATATTCATCGAACATACAAATGTAAGCCATGTGCAAAGGAGATGAACTGTGTTGTATTGAGTCTCAACCTCCCAGAATAAATTAAGTCACGGACCAGAAACCGTGACCAAACCCATAGGGGCAAGTTTGCAATGAACCAAACAAGCCAACAAGGTGAATGAACCTTAGTCTCATTAGTTGAAAACTATCAATGTGGAGCTGAATCTAGCTTTAATGAGTGAGACACAGTCCCTTCATCCTTTACTCTGCAGTAATTTTAAACTAAGAGATTTGTCAATTTCATTGATTTTGAACCTGTTGCGCTCATTCGTATGCTGAGTTGTAGATTTTTTGTCATTTGTAAGTATGTCCTTTAATTTTGAATTGTAACATTAAGTTTGTGTATTCTAGTCTGTTGTACTCTGGCCTGGCTCAGTGCTTAGTCTTTTGTATCAAATCAAGATGCATTCAATCATATTATTACACCTCTATCATATTCAAGGTCCGTATTATGCCTCTTCGACATCTTTTATCGGAAACCCCATAACTTCAATTTTCACTTTGGAGGTACCAAAAATAGCTATGTTTCTTCAGTGATAGCTTTGGTTTTGACAGTATAATGGTACAGGAAGTATCGTTTTTCCTTGAATTGGAAAGAACCAGAAACTATAATCAAGCATTTATATGCGGCCATTTAACTATGTTTACCTTTAGTTTATGAAGAAATTTTTTGACCAGAAAATTGTGTAAATGGCTGGACACAGGTGCTTAATATGATTGTGGCTGACATGTTTCAAGGCCATCCAATTAGCGAAAGGAAGCTAAAGGAACTTCTTGGTCACACCCCATCTCAAGTATTTGCTGGTGCTTTGCTTGGTTGTTTAGTAGCATGTTTATGCTGTCAAGGTTGTGTTTTGGTGGGTTAAGTGATTATGTTATGTTGCCCCTTTTTTGGATCACACTGCATTAAATACTAATTGATAGCATACTAATTGCTCTGGTAATGTGATTGATAGCAACTTAATCTGTGATCTATATTCTTGGACAAATACTTCACACTGAGTGTAGTGTAAATGAAGATTTTTTCCCTCTAGTGTCTTACACTGAAAAGATAGATTAGATTTTCATGATCTTTTATTCTACTGTCTTGTTGTTGAAAAGTGTGTTATACTAAATATAAAGGATTCAGATTCTTTTTGGGTCTGGAAATGATGCATTTATGCAGTCATTTTAAAAATTGCTAATCAAAATCGAATGGCTGAAATCATCTAATTGACTGTAAAGTATCTATTTCTGAAAATAATGCACATTCTATTTGCTCTACTTAAGACAATTTGTCAAACTACTTGAAAGCAACCAAAATATGTTACAATTTCTCTATTTTCACACTTTTCTCCTTTATCACCTTCTTTTCTCACAATAATTCAGAAAGCAATATTTTGATTTTTCCTTTTTTTTTTTCTATTTGCATATGCTATTTTTTTTTTATAAGAATTAATCCAAAACCTTTTGAGAATTTCTAATCCATCTTATTTTCAGATAGATTATACGCAACAACTGTTAATAAAAAATGAGAAAGAAAGAAAAAAAGAGTTTGATAAAATTAAAAGAAGATAATGATTTTCAACTGTGGAATTTCCGCCCACAAACTATGAAAAAAAATTTTTATTCACTTTGCAACTGCAAAAAATCTACCAATACAAGTTATTACAAAATAGGGGTTACTCCCTCTATTTATAATAGAAGAAAGTCCAAAATTACTATTTTTGGTCTAAGTCGAAATTATGTGTCAAGCAATCTACTTTGACATTTCGACATTTAAGCAACTCGACACACACATCTTAGGATAATTTCGACTAATCTTTGTTTTTGTCAAGCTTCACTGCTTCGACACAAGGAATTACAATTTCAACACACCACCTAATTCATTGTGTCTAAACTATATATATTCATCATACTTCTTGAACACTTCGACTTGCACTCCTTTCGTCATGATATCTAGAATCTGATTCTCAGTTCTGTAGTGATCCAAATTCATCTTCCCTTCTACTACCTGCTCTTGAAGATAATGGAACCTCATTTCGATGTGCTTGCTTCGTCCATGTGCTATTGGATTCTTCGCTAGATTGATAGCTGACATGTTGTCGATCTTCATGGTAATTGTTCCATGACTCTTCACCATAATCTCTTCAACTAGATTCACCATCTACTTTGCTTAACATGCACAAAAAGAAGCAGCTATGTATTCTGCTTTGCATGACGACAATGCCAATACTACCTCCTTTCTCGAACTCCAAGCAACTGGTGCATCCCCTAGCATAAACACATAACCAACTGTGGATTTTCTATCCTCAACATCACTATACCAACTTGAGTCGGTGTATCCCATTAACTTGCATTCTTTTCCTTCATCAGCTGCAGGAAACAAAATGTCGTAGTCGAGAGTTCCTTTCAGATACCTTAATATCCTCTTCGTCGCTGCTAGGTGTGATACCTTTGGCTTCTGCATGAATCTAATTATCATACCCATATTGTATGCTAAGTCAGACCTTGTGTGACAAAGGAATCGAAGTGACCCAATAAGTCTTCTCTATTGGGTTGGATTGACATCATCTTCATCTGAATCTTTCGATAGTTGCAGTCTTGGTTCAGCTGGAGTCGAAGTCGGGTTGCAATCTTGCATCTCAAATCTCTTGAGTATTTCACATGCATATCTTCTTTGGTGCATCATCAAACCTCTACAACTTTTGTAGAATTCTATGCTAAAGAAATATGATAGATTTCCCAAGTCTGACATTTCAAACTCCTCACTTAGGTCATGTTTGAAATCTTCAATCTCCTTCTTGCAACTTCCTGTTATCAATAGATCATCGACATAGAGACATAGTATAAGCAATTAACTTTTGCTTCTTCTTACATATACTTCATGCTCATTCGTGCATTTTACAAACTTCTTCTCCCTTAGAAAGCTATCTATCTTCTTATTCCAAGCTCTTGGAGCATGCTTAAGTCCATACAAGGCTTTATGCATCATGTACACCTTTCTTTTTTTTGCCTTGTTTCACAAACCCAACTGGTTATGCAACATAAACTTCTTCGTCGAATGGGTCATTTAAGAATGCACATTTCACATCCATCTGAAATACCTTCAGTTGTTCATGTTTTCTAGACTAACAATCGACCCGGTTGTTTCTATCCTAGCAACGGGTGCAAAAACTTCGTCGAAGTCAATTCCTTCTTTATGAAGAAATCCTTTTGCCACAAGTCTTGCCTTGTGTCAAGTTACTTCTCCTTTGGGATTCAACTTCACTTTGTATACCCACTTCACATCGATTTCCTTCTTGCCTTGGGGAAATTTGATAAGTGACCAAGTGTTGTTGACTTCGATGGACTCTAACTCCTCATTCATTCCTTTCACCCACTTCGAATCTTTCAATGTCTCGGTTGCATTGACTGGTTCGATATCTGCATAGAAGACATAGTGTACCAGCTCACCTTCTTCATCGACTATATCATCTGATGTAATCACACATTCTTGCAACCTTGTAGGAATGTGTCTTGTCCGTTGAGGTCTGCTTGGGCCTCCTTCACCTCTGACTTCTTCTTGTCGAACTTCTCTTTCGACTTCACTAGCTGATTCTTCACATAAAATTCTCACTGAATCCTTCTTGACATTCTCAGTCCAATCACATTCCTTAAGCTCATCTATGATCACATCCTTGTTGATCACTACTTGCTTGTTCACTGGGTCGAACAACTTGTACCCTCCAGTCGAATGTTATCGTATCAGGATCATTTGACTCGACTTGTCATCAAGTTTTCTTCTCAAATGACATGACACATGTCTATGTGCTATAGATCCAAACACCTTCAAATGATTTAGGCAAGATGTATGTTATAGTCGACACAGTTTCTCCCCATAATTCTTTGGGTAGATGTTTGACTTTTAACATACTTCTCACCATATTCATGATAGTTCTATTCTTCCTTTCTGCAGTTCCATTATGTTGTGGAGTATAGGGTGGATCCACCTTATGAATAATCCTTTCTTTCTCACATAATGCATCGAAATCTTTCGACACATACTCTCCACCACCATCAATCCTCAGAATCTTTAGCTTTCGACCACTCTGTCTTTCGACCATATATTTGAATTTGGCAAATCACTTCACTTTTCTTCTTGATCAGGTAAGTCTACATTTTCAAATTAAATCATCTACGAACGTGACAAAGTATTTGTTACCTCTAATCGAATCCACCTGAATAGGACTACATACATTAGAGTATATGACTTCAAGAATTTCCTTCGACTTGCTTCCTGCATCCTTGCTAAAGCTATTTTTGTGTTGTTTCTCCTGAACACATTCTTCACACACTTCACTTGGAATGTCGATTTCTGGTAATCCTGAAACTATATTTCTTCTCTTAAAATCTCCAATGTCTTTGAAATTGAGATGACCAAGTCAATAATGCCATATCCATTCATCTATGTTGGCTGCAGTTGCAAGGCACTTATGCTCTATCACATTTAACTCAATCTTGAATGTTCTATTTTGAGACATATGAGCCTTCAAGATTAACCTTCCTCCTTAGTTGATAACTCTCATCATCTTGTTTTCAATCGACACCTTGTAGTTCTTTTCGACCAACTGTCCTATGCTGAGCAAATTACTCTTCATGTCTGGTATGTACAACTGTCACAGCCTCTTTTTCACCCTAACCTTTAACCTCCATATCATTATCATTTGCATTAGCATTTGCACCTAGCACTGATCTTAGACAGGGAATCAAGGTATCTTATCCAACAATCAAGGGAAGATCCTCATCTTCATAGCTCAACCAAGAGCTCAAGCTCAAATTTGTGGAAATCTCAAGCAGCATGGTCTTCATCATCATCAAGATATGTCACTCAACCCATTGAATCAAGAACACAAGCATCAATTCTCCACCTCCTATCTCATGGATAACAAGTTATGATCTTGGTTCAAAGAATATTTGTGGCTAGTTCTTTGGGCAAGACATGATTCTAAATCCCATCATACACCTTGAGGGTCCTCTACATGGATTATGTGTCATCACAAGCCATCACAAGAGCCCCAGTCAGTGGAAATGATCCTAGAATTTCATCTGGTCAACAAAAGTCAATTGTGATTCAATTAGGTCAAGATCTTGGATCTCAAGGTCAATTAAGGGCATGATAGTTGTTTTCAAGTGATTTCATGTGGTTGGAACAAGAAAAGTCAAGGAGAAACAAAAAATAAAGAGTTTGACTAAATTAGGGTTTTGATGGAAAATTTTCTAAGTTGTAAGTGCTCTTGATTGGCTGCATTTTGTGGCAAAACTTTAGAGTTTGCATGTATGTCATACTGAATGTTAAGACATACTTAATGATGTGTGTGCAGGGTAAGTTAACTATAAGTTAAGCTGAATGTCATACAGAATGTCATGACACTGACTGTATGACATCCAACGGGCATGTTAGTTTTTCTGGTATCTAGAAATCAGGAAACAAATCAGGAGCTCAAGATGAAAGACAAGAGACATTTGAGAAGCCCTAAAGCGAAACAAATGCTCCTGAATTAAATGGCAAGCGTGCAGATGATTGAAGAGTAGGGTTTGTTATGATTAAACCTAACTGTGTGCACCAAGGCCCAAAGGACTGACTGCTCTATAAATATCAAAAGGAGCAATCCTAGCAGTAATGATTTTTGATAGAAGAATAAAGAGTGCATAATACAGAGTCCTTGTGAGTGAAGAAGGTTGTTCTTCACGTGAGTATTGTGAGTGAAGAAACTGTGTTCTTCACGTGTGAATTGAGCTTAGGAGTACTTGTTTACCAAGCAATTGTCTGCTGCATTGGTTAGGTAGATTCTAAGCTGCGTCTCACTCAAAGCTTTTAAGCAAGAGTGTGTGTGTCCCTTGATCAAAGCTTTGAAGCAAGATCAAGGTGTGTATGAAGTGTTTCTTCATCTTTATTTTGTAACTGTAATTGGATATCATTGTGGTGTGATTAAAGGGGAGTGAGTGGGAATACTCAGGTCTAGAGTGTCTCTAGGTTGAAGTGTCATTGGGTAGATTTTAAGTAAGGAGTGCAAACTGAGTTGTTTGACTCTGAATTAATTCTACTGATAGTGAATTTCCTCCCTGGCTTGGTACCCCCAGATGTAGGTGTTGTTGACATTGAACTGGGTGAACAATTGATGTGTTATTTACTGCTTTTACTTACAGTTTAATTAGTTATTACAGTAGTCAATGTCACAGTGGATGTTATAACTTTGACAATAACATCCATCGTGTGCTTGCTAGAATTTCAATTGGCATCAGAGCATGCACCCTGCCTGTATATTCTGGGTGAGATCTAGGGAAACAAATTCTGGTACTATGGATAAAGATATATGATTCACTAATTGAACTCCAATTCTGGATGGTTCTAATTATGATTATTGGAAACCTAGGATGATTGCATTCCTAAAATCCTTAGACAACAAGGCTTGGAGAGCTACAAACTCTGGCTGGGAACATCCTGTGAAGACTGACAAGGATGGAGTAGATGTGTTAATTCCTGAAGAGGAATGGAACAAAGAGCAAGAGGCCTTAGTTCTTGGGAACTCTAAAGCATTGAATGCACTCTTCAATGGTATAGACAAAAACATCTTCAGACTGGTACACCACTGTCAACTAGCAAAGGATGTTTGGGACACTCTCAAAACTACTCATGAGGGAACTTCCAAGGTCAAAATGTCAAGACTTCAAATGCTGACCACCAAATTTGAAGGTCTGAGAATGAAGGAATATGAGACCATTCATGAGTTTTACATGAATGTTCTTGAACTTGCAAACACCTCAGGAGCCTTGGCAGAAAATATGGCTGAAGAGAAGCTTGTAAAGAAAATTCTCAGGTCCTTACCTAAGAGGTTTCCCATGAAGGTCACGACTATTGAAGAAGCTCAAGACATATGCAACATGAAGGTAGATGAACTCATTAGTTCGCTCCAAACATTTGAGATGGGCATGTATGATTAAGCTGTAGAGAAAAAAAACAAAAACATAACTCTTGTTTCAAAAACTATAAGTGATTCAGAAGAAGAGGGTGGTGAAAAAGAGGAGAATTTTTCAGAAGCAATGACCTTGCTTGGAAGACAATTCAATAAACTGATCAAAAGGATAGATCATAAGTCAAAGCCCTATGCCAAGAACACCTCTTCTGACAGTAGCATAAAGAGTAACTCTGAGGAGAATTTGAACCAAGGCAAAGGAGTTCAATGCCATGAGTGTGAGGGATATGGACACATTAGAAAGGAATGTCCCACATACCTCAAAAAGAAGGGAAAAGGCCTAACAGTCACATGGTTTGATGAAGATTCAGAAAGTGGATAAGAAGGAGAATCTTCCAAAGATGTCACTGTTTTAAACAGTGTATGTATATCAGATGGTGATTCAAGTGAAGATGAATTGACTTATGATGAACTAGCAGATTCATATAAAAAGCTACACATCAGAAGTACTGAATTATATCAGCAAGAAAAGCACCATAAGAAGTGCATAATGTAATTAGAGGCTGAGAAGATAGAGCAGCTGGCAACAATAGACTCACTCAAAAGTGAGGTCAACTTGTTGGAATCCAAAATAGAGCAGATGGCTAAATCCATAAGGATGCTAAACCCTGGGACTGACACCCTAGAAGAAATTCTGCAGAGTGGTCAAAGTTCAGGAAATAGGTCTGGACTGGGATTTGTTGATAGACAAAATCCTGCCTTGAAACTCAAGAGACTGAAACCTGAGATTCAGAAGGTAAAGAGGATGTCACGACTAATGTCACAACATCCACCACACAGAAACTGGAACCAAGTCAAAAGTAGATTCCAAGGGTATAGATGTTACCACTGTGGAAAACTTGGCCATATCAAATCAGTGTCTTTCTGTCTGCATGGATTTCCTAGTCATCCTCATCAAAGGAAATCTAAAAAGAGAACTCATGTCAAAAGGTAGCATCAAGCAAATCCTAAGAAGTCTGCTCCTAACAAGCAAAGATACTGGGTTGCCAAGAATATGGCTTTAGTAGCTCACACTTCTCTAATGAGGCTAACCCAAGAGGACTGGTACTTTGACAGTGGCTGCTCCAGACATATGACTGGAATTGAGGATCACTTGATAAAACTCAACCCTCATTCATCCAGTCATGTAACCTTTGGTGATGGAGCTAGAGGAAAAATCACAGGTGTTGGACAACTTGACAGTCTTAAAGCTCCAAAATTGAAGGATGTCTTGCTGGTTAAAGGATTGACTGTTAACCTAATAATCATAAGTCAGCTATGTGATCAAGGTTTAAAAGTCCATTTTTCAAAGGATAAGTGTGTGGTTGTCAATGAAGAAGGTGAGGAAGAAATGAGGGGAACTAGATCCAAGAATAATTGTTACCTATGGGAGCCCAGAAATAACATAACTGGATTGATCAATAAAGAAAATAAGGACCAACTATGGCTGGAGAAAGGAAGACATCCTCTAAAGATAGAAAGGACCAGGTCCAACACATCAGCAAGTGGATCTTCAAAGTATGCTTCAGAAACAAGGACAGGATGTAAGAAACGTCTTGTGGGGACGCAAGCCAAGAAGGGATGCCCAAATATTGGACATCAGGGAAAGCTAGATAGGCTATATTGGAGCCTGATGGAGTCCATGGAAGCTACCCTGCATAAAGAAAGCAATGTCACTCCAGATGTCATAACCTTGTTCTGTGACATCAAGAGTACCATCCAAACAAGCTCTGATGAGTTCAAGGGAGACATGCTCAGGGGTAACGTGTGTAAATGGCAAGAGGGTTGTGCTAAACCTGATGATTATGGCCGAAATAGTGCTGACATGGTTTCAAGAAGTGTCAAGGAGTCTCAATTTAAAAAAGTCTCTACTAAAATTGAGGTCCTCTAGAAATGATGAGTTATAGAAATTAAAAGTAAAAGGGAATTACATTTTGAAATTAAATCATTTAATGATAAATCAAAAAGGTAAGTTCCCTCCTATTGGGCAATCGTACCCCATTACACTTATACGGCACAACCTCTCTACTCTTGGTGCCATCACAAACTATTCAACCTCCATACCTTTTCCAACCAGCACAGAAAATCACTTCTCCCTCAATCAACTTCCCTAAAAATGTCGCAACATTCTAAACCATCCTCAGCCAAAAGAATGACCGACAACGATGCTGATTCCAACCCTAATGAAGTGCTTGAAATAGATCCACTAAGAATGATGACACCTGAAGG
Source organism: Lathyrus sativus (assembly GCA_963859935.3). Lineage (NCBI taxonomy): Eukaryota > Viridiplantae > Streptophyta > Magnoliopsida > Fabales > Fabaceae > Lathyrus > Lathyrus sativus. The sequence goes on from OZ012737.1 coordinate 711,652,324, forward strand.
ATTATTGGTGAAGGAACCTAAAATGCTGCATGCAAAAAGACCCAAAGACCTTGTCTCAGGTCAGGTCCCTCCTGCTGCTACATCTGATGACCAAAATGGAGAGGAAGCAAGAAGAACACACCTTAAAATTGCAGATATGGTGGCTAGCGCACTTAACATACCCACACCATCCAACAATAAGGGGACTGATCCTAACCAGGAGGATCAAGCTGATGTCTCTCACAATGTCAAAACATTGAAAGACCCTACACCAGAAGGGAAGAACAAAGGTAAAGGTGCTGAGAAAATGGGTGATGATATTCAAGGCACCAAGAATACTGAGTTGGTAGATCTAGATGAATATTCTGACAATGACCTCATAGCAAAGATCAATCCAGGCATAGCCAAAAGGATGATGACAAGGAAAGGGAAAAAGGTGGCTGACCAAAGCTCCCTCAAGAAAAAGGTTGTTGAGAAGACTGATGAGCAAGACATCTCCACAGAAAGGGCTGTTGAGAAGATTGTTGAGCAAGACATCTCCACTAGGAAGGCTGGAACAAAGAGGACTCAAGTTGGACCCTCCAAAGGGTAGAGCAAAGTAACCACCAAAAAGAGGAAGGTTGAATCTAGTTCAGAACCAGAGATAGATTATGATGTTGCTGTTGATGTCACTGACATCCAATCTAAGAAGAAACCTTTTATCAGCAACTGGATGCAAATGTTCCTAGAGTGCCAATTGACAACATCTCTTTTCACTATCCGTCGTGTGCTATCAGATGGAAATATGTATATTAAAAGAGGTTGGCCCTAGAGAGAGAGCTTGCACAAAATGCTCTTGAAAGCAAGGAGATCATGGCCCTCATCTGCGATGCATGGTTGATGAAAACTGTAACTCAGTTCTCCCAATGCTATGAAATTTTGGTCAAAGAATTCATAGTAAACTTATCAGATGAATGTGCTGATAGAAAATCCACAGAGTTTGGGAAAGTATATGTGCGAGGAAATGGTGTCATCTTCACTCCCAATACTATCAACAACTTCCTTGGAAGATCAAATAAAGCTCAGCCTGAGTTAACCATCTCTGACAACAAAATGTGCCAAGTAATTACTGGAAATCAAGTCAGAAAGTGGCCATCAAAAGTAAAGCTTGCTGCCAACAAACTAAGTGTGAAATATGCTGTGCTGCACAAGATTGGTGCTGCAAACTGGGTGCCAACTAATCACAAATCGTCGGTGGCCACTATCCTGGGGAGAGTTATCTATGTTGTTGGGACCAAGGCCAAATTGGATTATGGCACTTACATCTTTGATCAGAATATGAAGTATGCTGGTAGCTATAGCATAAAAGGCCCCATAGCATTTCCTTCGCTCATTTGTGGAATTATGTTAGCACAATTTCCAAATATCCTCAAGACCAGTGATGTAGCTAGCAAAAGAGAAACTCCCTTAGCCTTTCATCACAAGCTATTTCAAGGAACCCATGTTCCAGACATTGCCATGACTTCCACTGAGACATCCAAAGGGGTCCCAAAACCAGAAAAGCTGAAGTAATGGCAATAATCAAAGAAACATGTAAGGAACTGGATGCAAGGAAGCAAACTCTTGAAAAACTGCTAAAATCTCTAGAGCGAGATGAGGATGCTGATCTCATTGATGATAATGGTACAAGGGAAGATAATGGTCAAGAAGCTGGCTTAGAGGAAGCTACTGACAGCTCAGAGGAAGACACTGATGATGCAGAAGAAAGCTCTGAAGAATCTGAGGAGGACAGGTCCAGCTCAGTTGAAGAAAAAGATTAATGTCTAAGCCTGTTGTGACTACTGATTACTGAGTTAGTGCAGGAAGAGGTGCTGCTGCTGTTTTGTGTTGATTAGTTTTGGTTAGTCTTCTGTAGGAATTGTTTGACAATCTGTATTTATGATGCTCTCTATGAGCAGTTTGTATAATGTGCCCCTAACAATTGTAATAATTTTTTATATGTGCTAAGTCCTTAGTTGGATCTTAATTTGTGGCTAAAAAGGGGGAGAGAAAGATAAAGTGATAATAATAGCAGGTGGAAGAACATGTGGTGTGCAGAACAAGTGGGCTAGCATATATGCTATTGTGTGTACATGGTATAATCATGCTTGCAGGTGTGACCACAGGTGCTGCTGAGGATATGTGTGATAACAGATGCCTAGTGTTGTTAGTAATTTGTTGATGTAATATATGTGTGAATTCCTATGGTGTATAGAAATGTTTGTTGCTAACCATATGTGATCCTAGAAGGTGTTTAGGAGTTGTGTGTGTCTGCAGGATCGTAGAAGAGTGTGTTGTACATCTCTTCAGGGGGAGTAGCACAGGTGTGTGTGCTTCAGGATGTCATTTTGAATGTCATAACATCTAGAGAAGACTGGATGAATATGTGTGACTGCAGAGTGTGTAGGTTAAGTGCTCAGCTGGTAAGGTGCATCAGTTGAGGGGGAGTAACCCAGTGTGTTACTCAGCAAAGTGTGACATCTGTAGTGGTAACTAACAGATGGTTAACAAGGTGAGTTATAACAGTGAGAGCTAACTATGAGGACTCTAACAGTGGTTTGAGCTAGTAACTTTCCTGCATGACAGGGCACATGATAAGTCTTCTGTTGTGTGTAAACTCTGATATGTTAAACAAGGTGTTTTAGCCAAAAATTTGCCAAATGGGGAGTTTGTAAGTGCTCTTGATTGGCTGCATTTTGTGGCAAAACTTTAGAGTTTGCATGTATGTCATACTGAATGTTAAGACATACTTAATGATGTGTGTGCAGGGTAAGTTAACTATAAGTTAAGCTGAATGTCATACAGAATGTCATGACACTGACCGTATGACATCCAACGGGCAGGTTAGTTTTTCTGGTATCTAGAAATCAGGAAACAAATCAGGAGCTCAAGATGAAAGATAGGAGACATTTGAGAAGCCCTAAAGCGAAACAAATGCTCCTGAATTAAATGGCAAGCGTGCAGATGATTGAAGAGTAGGGTTTGTTATGATTAAACCTAACTGTGTGCACCAAGGCCCAAAGGAATGACTGCTCTATAAATATCAGAAGGAGCAATCCTAGCAGTAAGGATTTTTTATAGAAGAATAAAGAATGCATAATACAGAGTCCTTGTGAGTGAAGAAGGTTGTTTTTCATGTGAGTATTGTGAGTGAAGAAACTGTGTTCTTCACGTGTGAATTGAGTCTTAGGAATACTTGTTTACCAAGCAACTGTCTGCTGCATTGGTTAGGTAGATTCTAAGTTGTGTCTCACTCAAAGCTTTTAAGAAAGAGTGTGTGTGTCCCTTGATCAAAGCTTTGAAGCAAGATCAAGGTGTGTATGAAGTGTTTCTTCATCTTTATTTTGTAACTGTAATTGGATATCACTATGGTGTGATTGAGGGGGAGTGAGTGGGAATACTCAGGTCTAGAGTGTCTCTAGGTTGAAGTGTCATTGGGTAGGTTTTAAGTGAGGAGTGCAAACTGAGTTGTTTGACTCTGAATTAATTCTACTGATAGTGAATTTCCTCCCTGGCTTGGTAGCCCCCAGATGTAGGTGTTGCTGACACTGAACTGGGTGAATAATTACTGTGTTATTTACTGCTTTTACTTACTGTTTAATTAGTTAGTACAATAGTCAATGTCACAATCGATGTTATAACTTTGGTAATAACATGCATCGTGTGCTTGCCAGAATTTCATAAGTGTAGAAAACCCTAATTTTAGCCATCTTGCAACTTCCATAACTTTCTCATTTTTGATCCAATGACGGCAAACTTGATATAAAATTAAAGAGGACATCATGAACTGCAAGTTTGTGGAAGTAAGCATGTCTAAAAGATTCATGTTTTAGGAGATATGGTGAACTAAAGTTGGAAAAAAAAGGAGATTTTGACATTCCAACACTTAGAATTTTTTTCTAAGTATAGAAAATCAGTTTGAGGTGCCTACTTTCAAGCCCATGTTTCATGGTGATACAAGCTTCAATTGAATTTTCCTACAAAATGAGAGTTGTAGAGCATCCTCCAAGCTTTCTTTTGAGTACTAAATCATCTCCATTGGATGTGTAGAGCTCAAGTTATGAGTCTCTCAAATTAGGGTTCCAAAGATGTTAAGTTTGGCAAGTTGTTAGATAGATTTTTCAACCAAACTTCCAAGACATTTTTCACTAAGTTCTTGACCTCAATTGAATTTTCTCACAACATGAAAGTTGAAGATCATTCATCAAGATTTCCATCCATTACAAGAGCTCTCTCATTAGATCAAAAATCCTCAAGATATGTGACTTCAAAGATGGGGTACCAAAGATGTCAAAGGTTCAATAGCTTAGAATTTTTTCTAAGTTACTTTGGACAGCTTTGAGGAGATAACTTCCATTCCTCATTTCTCATTGATTCAAGGCTTATTTCAAGTTGCTTTGATTATGAATGTTATTCTATAATCTCCCATCTTTCCAACCATACCAAGTTCTCATCAAGAAGATCCAAATTCATCAAGATATGTTCACACAAAATGGATTATATGGACATTGTTTTATAGCATGGCATGATCTTACTTTGGCCAAGTTATGAATTATTCATGCAGCTTGATCATGAGGCATCCAAATTACACGCATGAGCATCACCAAACATTTCCCAAAATGACTAAACCATTCATATTTGCTTCATGCACAAGATTAGTGGATTTTTCCAAAAATGGGAAGGATGAAATGGCCACAAACTTGTACCTTCCACATGCTCTACCTTACTCTTCATTTCATGCTGATACCACTCATCAAAGATGACCATAATAGACCCCACATGGGAACAATTTGTGCCCTGCTCTCATTCTCACCCTTACTTTTCAAAATTGCAAAACCAAATAACATCATGATTTAAACCCTAGTCAAGCCACTAACCTCACCCAAAAAACCATCCTATATAAACTAAAAACTCTAGAGACAAGGGAGGGGGCTGATTGATACCAAGTTAAATGTAAGAACACTCTTTCACTCTCAAAATTTTCTCAAATTCGAATCTCATTCCTCAAGGGGTTTTCCTTCCTTTTCTTGATTTTTTCATCATCTTCAAAGTTCATAGTCAAAAGAAGGGGTTTGCTGGGGTATTTGAGTAAGAAACAGAAGCAAACAGACCTATCCACTATGTATTACTTCTTTAACTTATTTCGCACTCTTAAATGTCATTTCATGTCCATGGTTGTTGCATTCAGAGTCCTATGACAATGGAGTTCATGTTTGCATACTGGTTGTGTTGGTTTGATGTTGTTTTAGAATGAGTGTCATAATTTTGTGGCCATTTTTGGGGACCTTAGAGTGCTTGAATGTTAAAACTAAGTTCATTTTTAGGTATAGCATGAAAAAATCTTTAGAAATATGGTTTGATTTTTAAGTTTGGTTGAGGTTTGCAGAAGCTCCGGCAACCGTCGCCGGAGAAAACTATCGGAGCCCTAGCTCTGGCGTCTGGTGTGGCTTATTGAGTTGGCGCGTTGATTTTTTGACTTTGGCTGATGTGGTAGCTGCTGAAGGTGAGAAAATACTTAGAAGGGGGGTTGAATAAGTATGAAGATAAAAACTTATAAATAAAAACTCAAGTATTTTTATCCTGGTTCGTTGAACTCAACTACTCCAGTCCACCCTTCCTAGAGTGATTTGCCTTTCTCAAACAAGGACTTAATCCACTATTTAATCAACTGATTACAATAGTAAGCACTAAGAACAACTGTTCAAAGTCTTCTCAAGAACTACTGATCCTAACTGGATCTTCTTAAGGTTTTCTTACAATCAAATGTAATAACAAATACAAGTGTTTAAAATGCTTCTAATAAAGCTTTATCACAACTGTGATTTTTCACTTAATATTAAGAACAAAGAAATTAATTCTAGAAAGAATATGAGTTGTATGAGAGCTTTGAATAATGAATTCTTTTCAGGTAAAACGTCAACTGAAGAAGATGAGTGGAGACTTGCTTTTATAGGCACAGTGGTCCAAGAGCTTTTTCACATTGAGAAGTATGTACCAAAAGGTCTGAGCCTTTTTGTCTTCACATCAAGTGACCTTTCCTAGAAGAAGAAAGCACAGAGAAATCCTTTTTGTCTGTGTTCTTGTGTCTAGCATAAATAAGGAAAAAGTCGTTTGGATATTCCAACGGACATAATCTTTGAATTCTTCTTCATCAATTTTCAGCAAGAATCATCAGAGTCTAAATTGATCAGAGCCTTCTGATGTTGATCAGAGTTTTGCTGAATCAGAGTCTTTGAAGTAAGTGTGCTTTTAACGTGTATAAGTTCAGAGCAGAGTTTGGTCAGATCCTCAGTACTGGCAGCGTGAGTACTCTCAGAGTCTTCTGAAGTAACTATGCTTGAAAAACTCTTCATACAAAATTCTTCATTGGTTTAGATGCTTCTGACTTGCTTCAAATTCTTCTGGAGCTTCTGCTTCAGAACTTCTGGAGCTTCTGCTTCAGATCCTTCTGGGGGCAACACTCAGGATCTTTTGATGGCAGCGTTCAGAATCTTCTAATGGGTGCATCTGATGCTACAAAGCCTTGCATGTTTCTTATATTCAGTTATGATTTGCTTCTGGAGTGATAATTACTTTAATATCTGCAGCAAACATTCTTAAGCAAATTTTAGAGTATATAATTCTTAATTATAAAATTTCATAATAGTTATCATCAAAACATAGAGATATTATTAAGAACCAATCTGTGTTCTAACAATCTCCCCCTTTTTGATGATGACAAAAACATCAGAAATTTTGTTTAATTGAAAATAGAGTAATTATAACTCCCCCTGAGATGATGAATCTCCCCCTGAGTTAAATATAAATAAGGAATAGAAACTTCCCTTTTGTCTTGAGTGTTTTTCAGAGTTAGAGCTTGATTGTTCTTTAACATTTGAGAGTCAGAGTGTCTTGCATATTTCAGAGTCAGAGTCTGATAATTGTCAAATGATCTGAGATTCTCAGAGTTTCTTTTACAGAGTATACTTATCAAATGTTCTGAAATACTCAGATTTTATGTTAGATAAAATTGATATGTCTGAAGTTTCATTCTGGTAAAGTTTAATTAAACAGTTCAGATCTATTTTCTCCCTCTTTTTTGTCATAAGTAAAAAGTAATAACTTTGAAAAGACAAAGAAAAGGAAACAATAAATGAGATAAATCATGTGGAGAAAACTTTGAAACATTCATTCATTCATTCAGAGCAAAAGTACACACATCAGAAGATATTCAAATACATATGCAAACATTAGATGCAAACATCAGAAGAAAAAATAAATAAACTAAGAGTGTTTTGACAAAAGCATCTTCAACAGATCTGTGATCTCAGAAGAAGACTGTTCTTGTTTTGACATCCACTTAGCCATGGTTTCATTCTTCTGATCCTGTTTGGACATCCACTGAGCCATGTCTTCAGACTTCTTATCTTGTTTAGCCATCCATGACTTGATTTCTGATTGACCAGCTTCCAGAACTGCAATCTTATCTTCAAGATCTGGATATTCTTTCTTGATCTCAGATGAAGAAGGTGGAACAATTTCTGAAGCTTGAACAGAGTCAATTTCCATAGGGGCTTTGGAGTTAGGAGCAGTAGAGCCTGAAAGATGTTCTATCAGAGTCATAGCCAGAGGGTTTTCTTCAGATGCAGATTCAGTATTCTCTTCTGATGATGAAGGAGCATCTGTAAGAAGTAATGGTCCAGATCACTTAACAGTCTAGAACAGACTTCTAGCAGCTTCAGCAAATCTGAGCTTCACATCATCAGAACATACGTTCTTCAGATTTGATGCTACAGTGTTGAATCTGTTTATGAAGCCGTTCCAAATGGTATCAGATTCCTTTGCATCCATTGTTGATGAGCATTTCCTCTGTACAGAACCTAAATACATCTGTATTTCTTGCAAAAAACTTGTAAATAAATGATCAACATTCAGTCTAGGTCTTGGATGTAACAGAGTTTCCAAGGTTATTGGCTTGGGTTGGGGAGTAGGTGGAAAGATGGATTTATGAATGGTGATCAGAGGAGGAGGGTAGTAGGGTATGAATGGAAGTTCATATGATTTATCAGGTTTTGATTTGGTTAAAGCATTCAACAGATTTGGTTTTGCTTTTGTTGGATAGGAAACCACATCAAATGGTTTATCAAAGTAAGGTTTGAAAGCAGATTTAGCAGGTTTATCAGATTTAGCAGATATAGCAGAGTATGGTTTTGGATCTGATGAAGGTATTGATGACATTGTTTTAATATATGTTTGAAGCAAAGATGGTAGAATGATGGTAAGTTTGGGTTTGAGAGGAGTGATAGTGTCAGATGGTTCAATTCTGGTGTAGAAATTTTTCAAGGTGAAACCAGAGGGAAGTTTGTTAGAAGAATGTAGTTTGCACGAAGCAGAGGGTACATTCTCAGATGTTCTTGGCTTGGATGTAGGGGTAGGATTGGGAATGGTAATTTCAGAAGATGGTTTAGGTGTTGGAATAGGATTTGGAATAATAACTTCAGAAGAAACAGGTGGTTCTGGTTGGTTTACTTCAGAATTTCTGTGAGAGGGAGATACCAGAAAATCTGGGTGTATATCAGATTCTGATGAATTGGATGATGTGGTTGGAGTGTAAGAGGTAGAGGACACTTCAAAAACAATTTTGAGAGGTGTAATGTTTAGAACCTCTGTCTGAGGGATATGGGTTTCAGGTGGGTTGGTTGATTCTGATGGATTTTCAGAAGGTTTTGATGGGGGTTCAGATGTAGGTGGTTCTGATGTAATAGGATCAGATGTAACTTTTACAGATCCAATAGGTTCATATGTGTTTGATGGTGGTTTTTCTGGTTGTGGTTGTTTTTCTGTTGTTGTGGTTGTGGTTCAAATTGTTTTTGTTGTTGATGTTCAAATTGTTTTTCTTATTGTTGTTCAGATTGTTTTTCTGGTTGTTGTGGTTGTTGTTCAGATTGTTCTGTAGGTTTTTCTGTTTGAGGTTGTTTTTCTGATTGTTGTTGTTGTGATACAGATTGTTTTGTTGGTTTTTCTGGTTGTAGAGTCTGATTTTGTGGTTTTGTTGTTGTTGATTTTGGTGCAGATGATTGTGTAGTAGAAGGTTTTACAGGTGAGATAGAAGCAGGATTAGATTATTTTTGTGGGGATGGAACAGATATATGAGATGGAGCAGGAACATATTGTTTTTGAGTAGAAGGTGGTTTTGGAATAGACTTAAATGTTGAATCATTACAACAATATTATTGAAAGAAGATACATAAGATTTGGTACCTTTAATCTTGATACGTTTTGTAGGAACAGAAGGAGTGTCTCCAGATGCTTTCCTCTTTATCAGCTTCTGAGGCTTATCAGCAACTTTGGGCTTCTTCTGAACAGTCACACCTTCTGCTTCTAATTGACTTCTTTTTCTTGTGATCTCATCTCCTCCATCAGGCATTGGTTCCCTTGCTCTTTTCAGAATATCTGCAAGGATTGGGATTCCATCTGCCTTGCAAGAATCCATAAATCTCACAATGATTTCCCTTGGTTTTTCAGCACAGAACAGATGGTAGTCTTCTACTGGGATTCTCTTCTGACTGAGTTCAGAAATATTCAGCTTCTTGGGTGCTGATGTGAGTTCTTCTACAATTTTAAGTCTCTGAAGACTTTTGGCATTCAGAGGCTTCCCAACAATAGACTCAAGTTCCTCCTTGACTCCAGCAACATACAGAGCAGTCACCAATCCATTTTCTATCAGAATATCTGAAATTAACCTTCCAAAGGGAATCCATGTTCTGATCTTCTGACCCTTGTCTTTCGCAGATTCTCTGGAAGCATTTATATGATTCCATAAGTGCATGAACAGAATGTAGGGAAGATCTACATTAGTGCTCTGACTTAAGCAATACATAAAGTAGAGCTGTTCATTATTCACGTAATCTGGAGAGTTTGTAGATTTTTTGTGATGAATGCATCCCATGAAAATCTTTGCCCAGATCTTGTAGTCAGGCTTCAGATCTTTAAACTTATTAGAGGCCTGTCCAACAGTCATAACTTCCTCATAAACTTCTTCCATATCTACACGCCTAGCTAGCAGATGAGATACTCCATCAGTCTCCTCATATCCAATGAGTTTCTTGATCAGATCTTCTGTAATGATTATCTCTTTACCCATAACAGAAGACAAGATGAACTTAGGGTATACAGCAGCATGTATCCAGAACTCTTTCACCAGATGGGGGTAAACTGGTCCAAAAAGTCTGTCAAAGTATTTTACCCATCCTTGAGCATCAATTATTGAACGAAACTCAAATCCATTTTCAGCCAGTGAATCAAATTCCACCATTGATTCACAGAGAACTTCCAGTTTGTGAACAGGTGTTAACAAAGTCCTTTTTGGTGTCGTATATGGAGTCACACCCATATTTGCAGAAGTAACTGCAGCCATGGTTGATTGAAACTGTGCAGTAGTGGAGGATGAAGTTGCCATTGAAGATGATTTTGTCAAAGGTTTAGGGTTTTTGTGAAGAGAGAAAAGAAGACAAAAATGCATAAACATTTTCATATGTGAAAAGTGTGAAAGTGGTGAGAGATGTGGTATTTATAGTAAACATGTAAGCATACAAACAGACACACAATGCACGTTCACACATAGCAATTAATGAAAAAGAATAAAAATCATTTCAAGCATTAATTGATTCTGACAAATTGGGGGGAAAATCAAGATTTTCACTATTCAAACTTCACCTCAAACGTCTCTTCAGTAGTGTACACGCCATCTTTGCAGATTTAGAGTGACACGTGTTTGCTTGCATGTGCTTCTGAATTCTCTTGAGAAATGAAACGTTAACCAACGTTCAGATCCTCTGAGTATTGTTAGTTCATATTTTCACAAATAAAGTAATTTAAGGAAATGAATAAATAATCAGATGAAATACTTCAGAGCATTAAACATTTTTGCATCTGTAAAATTTGCTTCTGACAAATATTATTCTGGACACAAATCCATACCAATATTTTTCAGAATAAATTTGAATCTATCTTCAACAAGGGGTTTTATGAAAATATCTGCCCATTGATGATCTGTATCAACAAAGGCTAAGTTTATAATTCCCTTCTGAACATAGTCTCTGATGAAATGATGCTTAATTTCTATATGTTTTGCCTTAGAGTGTAAAATGGGGTTTTTAGACAAACATATAGCAGAAGTATTATCACAGAATATAGAAATGTTACTTTCAAATATCTGATAGTCTTCTAGCTGACTTTTCATCCAGAGCATCTGCGTGCTACATCCAGCAGCAGCAATATATTCTGCCTCTGTAGTTGATAGTGCAATTGTGGGTTGCTTCTTGCTGTACCAAGAGATTAGATTTCTTCCTAGAAATTGACAACTTCCAGAAGTACTTTTTATTTCCACTCTGTCTCCAGCGTAGTCAGCATCACAGAATCCAACTAATTTGAAATCATTATATTTTCTGTAACACAAACCCACATTAGAAGTACCTTTCAGATACCTTAGAATCGTCTTAACAGCTGTTAAGTGTGATTCTCTAGGATCTGATTGGAATCTAGCACACAAGCATACACTGAACAAAATGTCAGGTCTAGAAACAGTTAAGTAAAGAAGAGATCCTATCATACCTCTGTAGAGTTTCTGATCTACTTTCTTAGTTACCTCTTCCTTGCCTAGTGAACTAGTTGGATGCATGGGAGTCTTTTCCAGCTTACTATCAGTCATGTTAAATTTCTTCAGAAGTTCTTTAACATATTTGGTCTGATGTATGTAAGTGCACTCTGGAGTTTGGTTGACTTGAATTCCCAGAAAGAATCTCAATTCTCCCATCATGCTCATTTCAAATTCTGCCTGCATACATTGAGCAAACTCCTTTCCCAGCATAGTATTGGTAGATCCAAATATGATATCATCCACATATATTTGACAAATTAGAAGATCTTTCTTAAATGATTTACAAAAGAGTGTTGTGTCCACGTTGCCTCTGATGAAATTTTTCTCCAGAAGAAAATTGCTTAATCTCTCATACCAAGCTCTGAGAGCTTGTTTTAAACCATACAGAGATTTCTTTAGTTTGAAAACATGATCTGGAAATTTTTCACTCTCAAAGCCAGGAGGCTGGTGGACATAAACTTCTTCTTCTATAATACCATTTAGAAAGGCACTTTTAACATCCATCTGATACAGAGTGATGTTATTTTGTGCAGCATATGAAATAAGAAGGCGTATAGATTCTAACCTTGCCACTGGAGCATAAGTTTCAGTATAATTAATACCTTCTTGTTGACTGTACCCTTGAGCAACAAGCCTTGCCATATTTCTTTCTCCTTTCTCATTAAGCTTATTTCTGAAGACCCATTTAGTTCCAATTATATTGAATCGTTTTGGTCTTTGAACTAAATCCCACACATCATTTCTGGTGAATTGATTTAGCTCTTCTTGCATGGAAATAATCCAATCATTGTCTTGCAGAGCTTCATCTACAGAAGTTGGTTCAATTACTGACACCAGTCCAAATAATGATGCTTCAGATGATCTGAGAAAGGATCTTGTTCTGATAGGGTCATCCTTCTTTCCAATGATAACATTCTCTGGATGAGAAGCTTTGATTCTGGAAGATGATCCTCTAACAGTTGATTCTTCAGAAATGTTTAAATTGTTCATCTGAGAAGTTAAAGGAATTGCATCTGGCGTTGCTTCTGGTTCCTTCACTTGAGCTTTACCTTCCTCTGAGCCTTTAGAGTCTGTGAAGACTACTTCTCTATCTGCAGAGTTTTCAGACTGCTTTGGCTTTTTAATGCCAAGCTTATCATCAAATCTAACATGAATAGATTCTTCCACAATCTGTGTCTCAGTGTTGTATATTTTGTAGCCTTTAGAGCGTTCAGAATATCCAAGCATGAAACACTTCTGTGCTTTGGAATCAAACTTGTTCAGATTTTCTTTAGTATTTAACATATAGCAAATACATCCAAAAAGATGAAAATATGAAATGTTGGGCTTTCTGTTCTTCCACAGTTCATAGGGAGTCTTCTCCAGAAGAGGTCTTACAGACACTCTGTTCTAAATGTAATAGGATGTGTTGATTGCTTCTGCCCAAAAGTGCTTTGCCAGATTGGTCTCATTGATCATGGTTCTGGCCATTTCTTGCAGAGTTCTATTTTTCCTCTCTACAACTCCATTTTGTTGTGGAGTTCTAGGACAGGAAAAATCATGAGCAATGCCATTTTCATTAAAATATTTTTCAAAATATTTATTTTCAAATTCACCACCATGATCACTTCTGACTTTTATAATTTTGAAATCTTTTTCATTCTGGACTTGTTTACAAAAGTCAAAGAACACAGAATGTGACTCATCCTTGTGTTTTAAGAACTTTATCCATGTCTATCTACTATAGTCATCAATAATGACTAATCCATACTTTTTTCCTCTGATGGATGCAGTTTTCACTGGTCCAAACAGATCAATATGAAGTAATTCTAGTGGTCTGGAAGTAGAAACAACATTTTTTGATTTAAAAGATGATTTTGAAAACTTCCCTTTTTGACATGCTTCACAAAGAGCATCTGAGGTGAACTTCAGATTAGGAAGTCCTCTGACAAGATTAAGTTTATTAATCTGAGATATACGTCTCATATTAATATGCCCCAATCTTCTGTGCCAGACCCATTGCTCCTCATTAACAGACAAGAGACATTTAACATTCTGAACCTTAAGTTCTGAAAGATTTATTTTATAGATGTTGTTTTTCCTCTTTCCACTAAATAGGATTGATCCATCCTTTTGACTAATAGCTTTACAACATTTTTGATTAAAGGTTATATCATAACCATTGTCACTTAATTGACATATGGACAATAAGCTATGCTTTAATCCTTCTACAAGTAAAACATTAGTAATAGAGGGAAGTTTACCATTTCCAATAGTGCCAGATCCAATGATCTTGCCCTTCTGATTCCCTCCAAATTTCACATCACCTCCAGATTTAAGCTCCAGACTTTGGAACATAAGCCTTTCTCCTGTCATGTGTCGCGAGCATCCAGAGTCCAGGTACCATGATTGGCGTCCTGACCTTGCTGCCAAGAACATCTGCAACAGGAATTATTTTACTTTTAGGTATGTCGCTACTGCGAAAATCGGCGCCGGCTGAACAGAAGAGTCGCCACCGTGCGTTATTTATCCCACGGGAGGGAAAGGAAACGCTCAGAGTAAACCTCGCACAACACGGGAAAGGTATGGTCGTCGCAACCAAAACCTGGATTCGGGAGTCGGTTACGCAAGGGGAAGGTATTAGCACCCCTCACGTCCGTCGTACTCGACGGGATCCACGCTTGTTTTCGGGTATGGATTGTTATTCTATCTACTCTAAAGGTCTGGGGTTAAAAAGAAAAATAAAATGAAAATAAAAATGACTCGGCAAAGTATCGCACTTTATGCCTACGTATTCCCGTCTGGAACGAGAAATCAGAGTCAACGTAGTTCGCCTACCTACGGGAAAGGAGGGGAAGGTTGCTCGCTAGGATATCGCATCCTATGCCTACGTACTTTCATACAGCATGAAAGATCAGAGCAAACGTAGTTCGGGCCACGTACGACACAAGTCTGTCTTGGTTGATTTTATTCCTTCTGAAAAAAGGTTTTCTTGATTAACAGTCCAAGCGGACGAAAATGACGTTTTGATGAGTTCACATTCTTTTACGGAAGAAGTGTCTTTTATTGTGTTTGAAATCTTTATGTGTTTTTCTGTTTGTTTTGAGAAAGAAAGAGACAGAACTCTAACCTACGGTTGCGAAGGGAAACAAACTAACCTAATGTTATCATGCATGGGTTAAGACCTAGTGTCTATCATGCTCCTCTCTTGCACAGAGAGAAACAGAGATCCTACGGGATAGGCAGAAACAGAAACAATATCAGATATATACAGTAAAACAGTAAAATGCATGGATGCAACAATACAAGCGAGGCAAGGGAGTCCCACTCAACCTCGAACCTAGAAAACAATAGGCAAAAGTGAACAGGATTCACTTTCAACCCAACAGGGTAAACAGCAAACAATACAGTTCAGAAAACCAATCAATACATCAGAAATGAGATACAACAGCAAAAGAAACAGCATCAGCAGCTCTGAATCAACAACTGGCTTCAAGCAATCTCCAATCATTCACAGGCTTCAACAAGCATCAGTCTCCATCTTCATGGCCTTCAGGCAAGGGCTTTGATCATCAGTCTTCTATCTGCAATGACTTTTCTTCAAGCTCAAACCTCCAGGATGAGGGATCAGTCACAAGAGTGAATTGGGTGTTAAGCAATCAGTTGACTACCAAAGGTGGTGAACAAACTGCTTCTAACACAAAGAGACATTTTCTCTCAAGAGTTCTATCTCATAGACACTGTCACCAAGCCTTCCAAAGGAAGGGGGTGAGTGTCTTAGAGAGACTCTGAATCACAGAGAAGAATGGATGCAGACAAGGCAATCCATGTTTGAGAAACAAAATTTCTAATCTAGAGCTCTGCCTAGCTCCTAAACCCTAATCTCCTCAGCATCTGCCAGCAAGAAACTCCTCCTCAACTCTGACAGTTGATCTTCAATCTTTGAATCTCCAATAGCTTCATCTTCACAAATCTTCAGCTTCCCCAGGGCCCCAGACAAACCCAATACCCATACAAACAATCAATAAACCCCAGAGGGCACACCACACCAGACATCAGATATACAGACAGTAATAATAGCAGTAGGGGAATCCTAACTGTTCTCTAAGGGATCTAATAACTACCCATAGCCCCTATAGTCCCATAACTAATCTATTCAAACCCTAAGTCCTAAGGGAAATGAAATCAAACTCCTAAGTTGTCACCTAAACCCTAGTTTTGCTCATGATTTTCAAGCATTTATTAATCACCTAAAATTAACCTCTAAAAATGGGAACTAAAATATTTCTACAAGCCTAATATCTCATCTAAACAATATGAAAAGAATGACCAAAAAATATCAAAGCATGTGAGAGAACAAAAATCATAAAAATGATGCATGAAATGAATTATTTAATGTGACATTTATTTAGAAAATATGTAAAAAAATATGAAATAAAACTAAAAATGAAATTTTATTTTCCTATAATATTCTAGACATTTTAATGAAAACATGGTAAAAAGAATGGATTAAAAATGAATTTTTATGAATTATTTATGAATTTATGAAAATTGGTAAAATATTAATGGAATTAAGAAAATTAAAATTGAATTAAATGAGGGAGGGGGGTTGAAATAGAAACTTCGCCCAGTTATAAATCCAGAATGGGCCACATACGGGGGGTGCGAGTAGCGCTTCTGGCTAAGCCCAGCATCAAGTCAGAAACAATAAAAAAACTAAAAAACGAGCAGGGGGTGAAAATAGAAGGGATATTACGTTGAAAATGGTATTGGGCTCAACATTGGGGGTGGGAAAAGCAACACAAACTCAGGCCCGCCCGTTTCAATTAATGAAACGGCGCGTTTTGGCCTCACAGCTCCCTCCAAATTCTGAATTGAATCTCAGCCCTAGGATGGCCTCACAAGTCAAAGGTCTTGCTCAAAATGGAAGGCCACGATTATCTCTTCTCCAATGGATCTGAAACCTAGGGTTTCACCATGAATGCCCCATGCACGAGCTAAGCTTCACCTCCTCTGTTCTCCCTCTCCAATCCATGAAATGCCACGCCATAAAAATGAAAAACGCTCAGAATTCTTCCCTCTACCATCCTATGGTCTCATCTTGCCTTGAAACTCAACACATCAACAAACCCGCGCGCCATAAATTCTGGTCACCATGGCAATACCCTGATATGCATCGTCACAATTCTCAATCAAACTTACCC
The DNA here is from genome assembly GCA_963859935.3 of Lathyrus sativus. Taxonomy (NCBI): domain Eukaryota; kingdom Viridiplantae; phylum Streptophyta; class Magnoliopsida; order Fabales; family Fabaceae; genus Lathyrus; species Lathyrus sativus. The sequence continues at coordinate 711,669,142 of OZ012737.1, forward strand.
TAACCTAACCTACAGCTAATGGTAATCAACCTGCGCTATCAAGCTACAATTATGATGCACTAACCTAGGAGATTCAAGCCCTAACAGTTTGTGGTACCTGCTAATCAACATCACCAAACCTCTCCAAATTCATCCTACTTGTTCTCCTAACCACCTACATTGCATCTAAACTAATAAAATCATGCCTAACTAACTGAATCAAGTAAATCGAATGAAAACTTACCTGGTGCAAGAACTTGAAAACAGCTATGGAGATTGAGGATCTGAGGCTTCTAGGCTTTGGATCTTGATCAATCCTTGATGTATGTGATTCTGTATGCAATTCCTTGTTGATTCTTGACTTGAATTATGCTGTCCACTTGAATTTGTAGTTTTGAGATTCTTGGAGAAAGTGCTTGAAAATGGATGATTCACCCTTGATCCTTGCTTCAATTCTGATCTATGATGAACATTGAATATGATTGGATTGATTTTGAGGAAGATTGATGAAGATTTTGGAGAATTGGAATGAAAACTCAATGAGAAAGCATGAGAAAAATTTGTGGAATTCTTGGTGCAAATGAGGCCAACCCTTGCCAAATTCATCTTTCATGAATATATAGACCCCAATGGTACATTCTAGATCCATCTTGCACATTCCCTTGTTTTCAAATTTTGATCCATTTTTGAAGTGTTTCTTTAATTACAAGTAACCAAAGATAACTCCATTTTTTCCTTCTAAACTCAAAAAAGTGTGTGAACCATTGTTCTTAGAATTGTTTTTCCATTCAAAATCATATATTGGAAGTCTCCATTTGGACTTGGAAATCTCCCAAACCATTTTTCAACTTGAAATTATTCACTTTATAAGCCTTTTTAGTTCATATTTTGACCAATCATGCAACTCCATGCTATGAGCTTCTCCAATAACTTGTGACCTTCTTTCTAGACTTAAAATCCCATTTGGAGCAAGTTTGATGTTGTAAGTTTTTCCATTTGAGGCCTCCTTGTATGAGTTTTGGGTATAGGTTAAAATGACCTGTAATTCACAAATGCCCAAAATACCCTTTGCTTGTCAAGACCATAAGTTGAGTTCTCCACATCATATGAAGGCATACCATACCATTCTAGAAAGCTAAGACAATGAGGAACAACTCTTATGTTGACCAAGAATTCATTTGAAATCTCCTTGAGGGGCAAAACTAGCTTGGAAGTCAAGTCACTTTCACAGACAAAAATTCAGACACCCCAGATGACCTGTAACTTGTAAGGACCATAACTTGAGTTCTATAAATCTCCTTGAGGTCTTCCACCACTCAAATTAAAGGTCTTGAGATCCTCTACAAGTTTCATGTTGGCCAAGAAGCCATTTGAAGCTAGCATTTTGACTTATCTTGCTTGGAAGTTTGACCTAAACTAGGGGATTTTACAGAGAAACCCTAATTTAGTAACTCCTCTTCTCCTTGATTTCTCTTGAATTCTCCTTGTCATATCTCCATATCCTTCTTTATATGTCCAATGATGAACCCCACATCTCTCCAATAGACTTGAATGCCCTTTAAATCAGTCAATTGACCTAGGGTTGACCTAGGGTTGACCCAGATGAAACCCTAGTTGACTGCCTTCAGCTATAGCTCTTGTGCTCTCATCAATGACTTGTCTCCTTCTCCAAATGACTTTATAAGTCTCTCAAGATGTCTAGATGCCCTCCATGTCTCCACTTCACAGCTCACAACCCTCTTGTTGATCCTCAGATATCCTCAGCTAGGAGATGGACTCAAGGCTTGATCTGCTGAACTCCTTGCTTTCAAATTCTTTCCTGATGACTTGAATATGACTGAATTGGGATAATAACCTCTTGATAGGCCTCTAGAGATGAAAATAATGATTGGTCCCCTGTTGAATGACTTGCTATGCTTATGCTATGCAGATGGTTAGTCTATGTACATGACTCTATATGCAAATGCTAATGATAATGAAACATAAATCCAAGGAATAAGGTTGAGCAAATTTTAGGGTGCAACAGCTGCCCCTATTCAAGCGACTTGGACCCGATTGGGTGAAGAGCCCGGAGCCTTCAGACATTCGCGGTACGAGACGGTTGAATACTAGTGAAACCAGAAATTTGCCAACCGCAGAAATAAACTGCGCTCCTGCTTGAGGAATGACATTCGTCAGCTGAATCTGACTGTTAGAGCAACCCGCTGATCTCGCACGACCGTGCTGGGGATTGTCTTCATCGTTCTGAAGAGGATTCTGTCATAACAGATTGCTTGCTTGTCCATGCTAGGACTCTGTCTGTTGTCAACACGAAGAAATCTCAACTAAAACTTGTCCACGTTAGGACTCCACTTACTGTCAACCCAGGAAAATCTCGGCAACTCCGCTGGGGATAATTCATCTGCATTTCCGTAAACTGAATCGCCCACGTTAGGAATAACACTCTTCCACGTTAGGAGTAACACCTGTCCACGTTAGGAATCACATCGTCCACGTTAGGAGTAACGCTTTTATCTTTCCACGTTAGGAAGCAATCTTCTTTCCGCGTTAGGAAACTATATCAATCTGTCCACGTAAGGACTCCAATGCCATTTGACATGTCCGCGTCAGGACTCCGATCTTTCCACGTAAGGAATACAACTATTTCTGAACTTGTCCACGTCAGGACTCAACTTTTCTTGCATCTGTCCACGTAAGGACTAATTTCCTTCTTCCACGTTAGGAATATCTTCTTCGATCTGTCCGCGTCAGGACTAAACTCTCTTTCCACGTCAGGAATAATCCATTTCTTTCCACGTCAGGAATCAATCTTGATATGTCCGCGTAAGGACTCTCTTCTTTCCACGTAAGGAATAAACTCGTCTTTCCACGTAAGGAAACCATTTTTTCTTCCACATAAGGAATGCTCTTGATATGTCCACGTTAGGACTCAAATCCTTCCACGTTAGGAATCAAACCTTGATCTGTCCACGTCAGGACTAAACTTTGCCACGTCAGGAATGCCATCTTAATCTGTCCACGTAAGGACTCTCTTCTTTCCACGTTAGGAATACTGTCATTTCCACGTTAGGAATCACTTCTGATACGTCCGCGTATGGACTCCATCTTTTCCGCGTTAGGAATCTCCGTCTTTCCACGTTAGGAACCACTTCTGTTGATATGTCCGCGTAAGGACTCCATCTTTCCACGTTAGGAATAATAATCTCTTTGATCTGCCCGCGTTAGGACACTGATCTCGTCTTGATTCGTCCACGTTAGGACTCAGGCGTTTTCGACTCACTGAGGAAATAAGACTTGTCCACGTAAGGACTCACACCTTCGACTCACTGGGGAAATATCCGCGTTAGGACTTACACTTTGCCAACAACACGAAGAAGGATAAATTTGTCCACGTCAGGATTCTTGTACCTTGTCATCACAAAGAACTACAAACTTGTCCACGTCAGGACGCACATTTCACCATTACGAATAAAGATATCTGTTGAAACAAATGATCCACGTCAGGACACCAACACGAAGAGTAACCAATCTTTTGTCGACGTCATGACCTCCTTTTCTCCAAATTTCGAGAGACCGAATCTATCCACGTCAGGATTAACACACCCTACCAATCCGGTAAAACAAACCTGTCCACGTTAGGACGCCCACTTCTGAAGAAATCCCGTTATTCTAGGAGTAAATGGTCCACGTCAGGACTTAATTCTTCAATGATCCTTACCCACAAACTGCTCAGCACTGACGTGACAGCGACTTCGAGAGGAACTCTACTGGGGATGTCTGAAAACCAACTATCGGACGCCTGCTCTGATAACCGGCGGTGGTCTCTGAAATTCTGATTCATGCGACTCGTTGATGACAAACGAACTTTGCTTGGGAATAAGGAGATTCTTATCCTGGCCACTCTGGCTGGGGAAAATAAGAGACATTTGCATAAATGACTCTGCTGGAGGCAAAGAAAGTTTTACCATGATAACTCTGTGGGGAATACCGCCGAAACTGACATTGTCATTGAATATCTCCTGCCGAGATCTTGAATGTTTGGTGATTTATTTGAGCAAGAGCTCTCTCCACCGGAACTACTAGAGTACAGAAACTGCTGCAGCAAAATAAATGCTGGAAGGATAACGCCGACTCGCCGGGGATAGCCTGATGCTACAAAATTATTCCAGCAAAATAAATGCTGGTAGGGTGAAGTCGACCCTGCTGGGAAGTTGGGAACTCAAACCACACGTCTTGCTGAAGTAACCCCTGCTGGGGACAATAACTCTGCTGAGGAATAGCAGATGCGCACAGCACGATCGGACTTTCTGCTGGAATGTGAACCGATATCACCAGTATCTCTGACAAAATAAATGACAGGACCCAACATCAACTCTGCTTTGGAGAGTCTTGACCTTCGAATTCCACATTTACTGAAAAGAGAACTCCGCTGGGGATGGCTGGATTCTCTTGGGGAAAATTAACTGACTCCACTGGGGAAGAGTGCCTGACCCTACGGGGGGAGATGAACCTGTCTGAATACAGCCTTACGATCTCAGAATCACTAAACTCTACTGAGGTCGAGTGACTTCTCTGGAGCACGTCCTTTGGATAAGCTACGGCTAGCTGGGGAATTCTATCCTTCTTCAGGAAGAACATGCATGACCTGCGTGGGGATCAAGCCTTTCACTATTGCGATCTTTTGATCACCTTCCTCGTACAGTTATGAAACCTGCAACAACACAAACAAAGCACGACAAGCCTATGCAATCCAAATCGATTCAGGTTAGTGACGTTACACTCAGTTAATTCAAAGCTTTAACAATTGTTGGCAAGGGCCAGTAATGTTATACTCATGCTAGCTTCAATAAACTTAGGCGTTTTATCATGCGCAAAACAGTAAAGAACAGGCATCAAGTACTGAATAACACATTTTCATTGATTGGGCCCCTGAATGGGCGGAGTTTTTTGTACACGGGATATAACTCCTGAAAAGAGGAAGCTACGCAAAGCAAATATACAAGTATGCAAGTATTCACAAGAAGCATAAATATTGACAAATTAAATTTTGTACACATGTCGGCAACTGGATGCAGATGAACACCACGAACTGATCCTCCCATGACTCGTCCGACCCTTATACTTTCCCGGTATCCCTACTTCTGAAGAGATTGTGTCCGATAACTGATTCCTCAAATACATTCTCCCGCATTGATGCTCATTGAATTCGAATTCGGACCGCAGTCATTTGCTTTTCAAATCCCTAACTTTTGCGTGAACCGCCCTTTACGGGTTTTCAGTTCACCGGGATACCCCTTTTTGCCGAAGCCGCCCAGTGTAGGTTTTCAACTTCGCGGGTGTACATTTTTTCAATTTTATCCCTAACTTTTGCCCGAACCTTTCATTCTGTTTTTGGTTCGCCAGGATGCCCCATTTTTGCCTGGACTCTCTTTTTTCTGTCCAGCGGGTCTATTTTAAGCAAAGTATTTTTTAACCGCGTCCGAATTCACAGGTGATGCAAAGTCTTCCCCGTCCATGGTGGACAACAATAAAGCTCCTCCTGAAAAAACCTTACTGACAACGTATGGCCCTTCGTAGTTGGGGGTCCACTTGCCCCTGTGATCTGCCTGCGGCGGGAGAATCCTTTTCAGCACAAGGTCGCCCGTCTGAAAGCTTCGCGGAAGTATCTTCTTGTCGTACGCTTTCTTCATTCGTCTTTGATACAAACGACCGTATGCCAGAGAAGCTAGCCTCTTCTCATCCATCAAACTCAGTTGGTTCAATCTGTTCGTTACCCATTCTGCCTCGTCCAGCTGAACGTCTCGCAATACCCTCAGAGAAGGGATCTCGACTTCCAATGGTAATACCGCCTCCATTCCGTATACCAACGAGAACGGAGTTGCCCCGGTTGATGTGCGTACCGTCGTACGATAACCGTGCAAAGCGAAAGGTAGCATCTCGTGCCAATCCTTATACGTCACCACCATTTTCTGGACGATCTTCTTGATATTCTTATTGGCCGCTTCGACAGCGCCATTCATCTTGGGTCGGTAAGGGGAGGAGTTGTGATGTTCGATCTTGAAATTCTGACAGAGCTCCTTCATCATTTTGTTGTTCAGATTAGAACCATTATCCGTGATTATCCGCTCGGGAATCCCATATCGGCAAATGATATCTCTCTTGATGAATCTAGCCACCACTTGCTTCGTTACATTTGCGTAAGACGCTGCTTCCACCCACTTGGTGAAATAATCGATTGCTACGAGGATGAACCGATGCCCGTTAGAAGCCGTCGGCTCAATCTTTCCAATCATATCGATTCCCCACATCGAGAATGGCCATGGAGATGACATCACATTCAGAGGACTCGGAGGCACATGTATCTTGTCAGCATATATTTGGCACTTGTGGCACTTTCTTGCAAATTTGAAACAATCAGTTTCCATCGTCAGCCAAAAGTAACCTGCCCGCAGCAGTTTTCTCGTCATAGCATGTCCACCAGCATGCGTGCCAAAGGCACCTTCGTGAATTTCCTCCATGAGAAGCTTTGCCTCTTTCTCATCTACACAACGCAACAACACCAAGTCGTGGTTTCTTCTGTACAAGACGCCATCCGGGTTCAAATAGAAATTACCCGCTAATCTCCTGAGAGTCTTCTGATCTTGACTGGATGCCCCAGCCGGATACTCTTTATTCTTCAGGAAATTAAGGATATCGAAATACCACGGTTTGTCATCAGATGCTTCATCAATGGCAAATACATAAGCTGGCCTGTCCAACCGAGAGATAGTGATTTGGGGAGCTTCGTTCCAGAAATTGACCTTGTACATGGAAGACAAGGTGGCAAGGGCGTCAGCCATTTGATTTTCTGCCCGCGGCACATGATGCAATTCAACTTTGTCGAAGAAAGGCAACAATCTCCTTGCATAATTCATATAATGTATCAAATTGGGCTGCCGTGTCTCCCATTCCCCTTTGATCTGATTCACTACCAGAGCTGAGTCTCCGTATACGTCTAAATGTTTGATTCGCAAATCAATGGCTTCTTCAAGCCCCATTATACAAGCTTCGTATTCTGCCTCATTGTTGGTAACAGCAAAGGTCAATCGGGCAGTAAACGGGATGTGCGACCCGTGCGGCGTAGTGATAATTGCCCCTATTCCGCTACCGTAAGCATTCACAGCTCCATCAAATATCATCTGCCATTTGGACCCCGGCTCTGGTCCTTCGTCTGGTAACGGCTCTTCGCAATCCTTCATCTTGAGATACATGATATCCTCGTCAGGAAAATCAAATCTCATCGATTGATACTCTTCAATAGGCTGCTCCGCCAGATACTCAGACAACACACTCCCCTTTATTGCCTTTTGCGAGACGTATTGAATATCGTACTCAGTCAAGATCATCTGCCACCGGGCAATTCTACCTGACAACGCCTGCTTTTCAAATATATATTTGATTGGATCCATCTTCGAGATGAGCATGGTTGTATGATTCAGCATGTACTGCCTCAAACGCTTGGCGGCCCAGGCTAGCGCGCAACAAGTTTTCTCCAGCATTGAGTATCGAGATTCACAGTCTGTAAATTTCTTACTCAAATAGTAAATTGCATGCTCTTTTCTCCCCGTCTCGTCGTGTTGACCGAGAACGCAACCCATGCTTCCCTCAAGAACCGTCAAATACATTATCAAGGGTCTCCCTGCCACTGGGGGTATCAAAATAGGAGGCTCCTGCAGATACTTCTTTATTTTGTCGAACGCCTTTTGACAATTATCGTTCCACGTTACAGCTTGATCTTTCTTTAGCAACTTGAATAATGGTTCACACGTGGCCGTTAGGTGAGATATGAACCGAGCAATGTAGTTCAATCTCCCCAAAAACCCGCGCACCTCTTTCTCTGTTTTAGGCGTCGGCATTTCTTGAATCGCTTTTATTTTAGCAGGATCGACCTCTATTCCCCTTTCGCTTACGATAAACCCCAGCAGTTTACCCGATCTCACCCCGAAGGTGCATTTGTTAGGGTTCAGCCTCAGCCTGAACTTCCTAAGCCTTTTAAACAACTTCAACAGATTCACCAGATGCTCTTCCTCTGTCTGGGATTTAGCAATCATATCGTCAACATAAACTTCGATCTCTTTATGCATCATGTCATGAAAAAGAGTCGTCATCGCACGCTGATATGTTGCCCCAGCATTCTTCAAACCAAAGGGCATCACTTTGTAGCAAAATGTTCCCCAAGGCGTTATGAAAGTAGTCTTCTCCATATCCTCTGGCGCCATTTTAATTTGATTATAGCCTGAAAAGCCATCCATGAAGGAGAATACAGAGTATTGAGCGGTATTATCAACTAACACGTCAATATGAGGAAGTGGAAAATCGTCTTTTGGGCTTGCTTTATTCAAATCTCTATAATCCACGCACATTCGAACCTTGCCATCTTTCTTTGGCACTGGCACGATGTTGGCAACCCATGAAGGATACTTCGTCACAGCCAGGAACCCAGCGTCCCACTGTTTCTGAACCTCCTCTTTGATCTTCATTGCCATATCTGGGCGAGTTCTGCGAAGTTTTTGTTTGACAGGCGGGCAGTCTTCTTTCAGTGGCAGACGATGCACAACCATATCAGTATCGAGCCCTGGCATATCTTGATACGACCAAGCGAATACATCATTATACTCTCGGAGCATTTCAACCAGTTTTCGCTTGATATCACTCTGCAGTGCGGCTCCGATACGAATGTTTTTCTCAACCCCTTCCGACCCCAAATTGATAATTTCGATAACCTCGTCGTGAGGCAGAATGGCTCTTTCCTCTTGCTTCACCAACCAAGACAGTTCTTCAGGAACGTCGCTATCTTCGACAACCTCTTCTTCGGTCTGGAATACCGGGTGCTCGAAGTCGGGACGAGTCATAGGTGGTTCAAGGATGTCATCTGAAAATGTTATCCTGCAAAAGAAAGGGTTAAGTGCTTCAAAATGCGTATAAAGCGGATAACCACGTTGCCATTTTATTGAAAAATACAAAACAAGAAAGACAGGGATTACAGTATTTACACATGAAAAAAAACGCCATTTATTTAATGATTAACGAAGCAATGTTTATAACAACACAGCCCTAAGCAAGTCCCGATGCCCTGGGCAAGACATCAGATTATTCAACAATTAATAAAGCAAAGCATTACTGTTTAAAAGTCACAGGAACAAGCTCCTGAATAGACCAGTTGCACAGTCCTTGTCCTGGCGTGCTTGATTGAATCCAGGCATCCATATCACAGTCGCTGTCCCCTTCATCGGACTCTGAAGCAGCATTGACAGATTCATGGCATACTCCACTGGCAGAGATGGTGATTGACTTTCTGAAATGAGGGGCCCCCACAGAAGGAGTTGATGACGACGGTCGGTACCCCAGTCCGAACCGGTCCATTTTCACCGGAATGTCCAATACTTTGCCCCAGCCCGTGGCTTCTCCTGCCTTCACTAGCGCTTGGGCCTCTTTATATGAAGAAACAGCTATCTCTGGCACTTTGCTTGGCCAGGGACCCTTGTCCTTTATGCGCAACCCTTCGAATGCCTGGCATGGCGTCTCGTGGATCTCCCCGTCGACTTCCACATATTTGAACGAAGAAAGATGGCTGACCAGGATGTCTTCTTCTCCGCACACGGTGACTACACTGTCTCCGACCATATACTTTAACTTCTGATGCAGGGTAGACGTAACTGCCCCTGCCCCGTGAATCCAAGGTCTTCCCAGCAAGCAGCTGTACGCAGGCTGTATATCCATGATATAAAACTCCGTTGCAAACACTTCCGGCCCCACTTGCAGAGGCAATGTAATCGATCCGAAGACTGTTCTCCGCGTGCCGTCAAACGCTCTGACTACCAAATCACTTGGTGTGCACAAAATTCCTCGAACATCCAGCTTCATCATAGCCTTCTTAGGCAGCACATTCAAAGACGACCCGGTGTCAACCAATACGTGCGACATTGTCGACCCTCTGCACTCAACAGATACATGTAATGCCATATTATGATCCCTTCCTTTCGGAGTCAAGTCGAAATCAGTAAAGCCCAGACTGTGGCCCGCATTTACATGTGCCAATACTCCTTCTAGCTGGTTCACGGAGACATCCTGTGGTACAAAAGAAGTGTCCAGGACTTTCAGCAAAGCGTTCCGGTGAGCCTCTGAACACAACAGCAATGACAGAATAGATATTTTGGACGGCGTTTGCTGCAGATGCTCCACGATTTTATAATCACTTTTCCGAATTAAGCGCATGAATTCCTCTACATCTTTAGATGCTGCTTCTTTTTCATTTGCTTGTACCGGAACATTCTCAACCGCTTTCCCTTTTCCTTTCGCTATCCTTTCAGCCTCTACTTCAGGAGATGTAAAGATCCTGCCGCTTCTTGTCATGCCTCCTGAGCCCACAACATTATCCACAACCTCCACTGACTGCTTGTTAACATCGATTTTAACCCCGTCACAATACACCTCTAGCCCATACGACCATGGGACCGCCTTCGTGTTCTCATACGGGATTGGCCCGGCTTTAGTTATAGTAATCGGTGGTCGCTGAGCTGGTGCTGAAATAGTGATCGTCTTCCTAGGAATTGTCACTGTGGCCACATCACTCCGATTATCCACTACTGCCCCTGCAGGCTCATCAGTTGTTGTTCTATCAAACTGCAATACACCTTCATCAATCAAGGCCTGAATGCCTTTCTTCAAATCCTCACACCCCCCAGACAGGGCCCAACAATCTAAGCAGTACTCATTACAACCCGGGTAAACACCTCCTTGCAACAGTCGGCTTTTTATTTCGCTCAGCGGCGTCTTTAAATCCTCAACATTCATAATCAGATTCAGACCTTCCTCAGTCAGCACGGCGTTCACCCCATGATTAGGCATGGGTTTCTGGACTATATTCGCACCGGTCGTTCCGAAGTTGATAGACTTGTTGTCCAAGAGATCCTGCACAACGTGCTTAAAAGCGTGACAACCTTCTATATCATGGCCCGGGGCCCCAGAATGAAACTCGCAGCGCCTATTTGCATCATAGCCGAACGGGGGAGTTCCCGTTATTGGTGCCAAGGTTCTTTTCTCTACCAGATTCAATCCCAACAAGGTCTGCAATAAATCAGCATAGTTAGAGGGAGGCTTCTCGAACACCCTTCTCGGCTTACCACCCTGGAATTTTCTCTGAGCTTGCTGTGCCCCCTGCTGAGGCTGCTGCTGCTGTGGCATTGGTTGCTGCTGAACCTGTTGTTGTTGCTGAATTGGTTGTTGTTGCTGAATTGGTTGTTGTTGATACGGGATGGTGACACTCGACACTTGCTGCGGCTGACGATATTGATTTCTTCCCCTGCCTCGGCCTCGGCCTCGGCCTCCAAATACAGCACTAGCTTCGCCCTGACGGCGCCCACCATAAGCTTTCCTATTGCTGCCAGATGCAGTTGATTCATCGACTTGGAACTTTCCTTGCTTAATGTTCCGCTCAATCTTTTCACCCATCAGAATCAGATCTGAAAAACTAGCCAGAGACGTATGAAACAACATATCATGAAACAGCCCGGTGAATGTGCCGACAAACATGTCATTCATTTCTTTATCTTCGACAGGAGGACGGACCCTGGCAGCCATATCGCGCCACCTTTGCGCGTACTCTTTAAAACTCTCCCCCTTCTTCTGCGAAAGCCCGGCCAACTGGACCCGATTGGGTGCCAGATCGCTGTTATACTTGTAATGGGCTACGAACGCCTCTGCTAATTGCTTCCAAGTCTTGATATCAGTGGGCTCCAACCCCATGTACCACTCTAGGGAAGGGCCGGATAGGCTATCCTGAAAGAAATGCATAAGCATTCTTTCATCAGTGGAGTATGCAGACATCTTTCTGTAATAAGCTCGTACATGCACTTTCGGACATGTGTCTCCTTTGTACTTATCGAACGCAGGCGCCTTGAATTTAATGGGCACCCTCAAGCCAGGTACCAAGCCCATAGTTGCCATGTCCAATCCTACAGCACTCTGATTTAGGACTCCCTTCATTTGCTCTTCCAGCATTCTAATCTTTTGAGAATCATCCATCGGCCCTTCAAAAACCCCTCCAGAGAAGGCATCCTCCTGTTGATCCTCTTGCCACATACCGTTTCCAGCCCCGTATCCCTCATATGCATTATTACGTCCAGCTCTGACCTGATTCATCCCCGGAACTCGGCCTCTGTTGCCATACCCTTGAACACCTCCAGCAGGACCACCAGCCATAAAACCAGCACCGTTTCCGTTTCCAAAACCTCCGTAGCCCTGATTGACCATACCAAAACCATCTTGCCCAAAGCCTTGAGCATTAAAGCCATACTTGCCAGTATTGTCGAATCCCTGATCATTGAATCCGAACCCAGTATTGACAAAGCCATTGCCTCCGAGATTATCTCCCACATTGACATCACCCAGCCCAGCGTTATGGACAGCAGTTTCATTTCCAACTCCGACGTTACCATTCACAGCAGCGGCAGCGTTGTTGACGTTAGCGGCAGGTATATTGACCACGGGCGGAGCCACTGGCGTAGGAGTGCCATCTCCATGAGCAGTATCAACCCGGACAGACTGATGATCTTCGTTACCATGACCAGCGTTGCGAGCCAACAGAGGCTGGACCATGGCCTGCAAATTCTCTTGCCCTTTTGCTATAGCTTCCATGGTCTGCATGAAGAGGGCGAGCTTCTCGCGCACATCCTGTATCTCGTTCTGAATCTGGTCCATGACTTTCCGACAGTTGGATCGTGTAGAATAGCGGTGCAGATGTTGATCTGGAATCCTGTTAGGTACCTGATACAGAGCAGGAAATAAGACACCATTCAAAGATTACCTGTAATGCAATATGTATATGAATGCAATGCAATGTGTCTGTGCATTAGGGAAGTTCATTCCCCCAGTTCTAGTGCGAAGGTGCCGGTGCAGTGACGGTGCTGACCATAAGAATATCGAAGTTGAATCATAGAAAGCCTCGTATATAGCAGAGAGAATCAATAAGCCCAGGGTACAATATCACAGAGAGTACAAAGATGGCATGACCTCAACCAACAATCCTGGTGATGGTCAGCACTATGCAAATAAAGCATACAAATAATGGAATGATCAGATCCTCCCAAAAGTCTGGTACTCCTCTATCAACTTCTTGGTCTCCGGATGGCTTGGTCGATCAAGCAGCCCTTCAACAAGCTGGTTTCTCCTCTTAAGGACACGTCGTACGTCTTCGGCAGTCTCTTCCCACGTTGCCTCTCCGAAGCAATCTTCTAGCTTTCGCTTCTGAGACACTGCTTCATCTCTGGATTTGATTGCCTTGTTCAGTGCATGCTGGACACTATACCGGTTCATCACTTCTTCCTCACACTTCTTGATGCTAGACTTCAACTTCTCTTCGAGGTCGGAAATTTGCTGCTTTAGCTTATCTTCCCTCTGCTTGTTGTTGGTGAGAGTAGCATTCCAAGTCTTATTGCAAGAAGATATCTCTCGGTGTGCTGCGTCGAGCGCCTTCTTTTTGGCTTCCAGCATGTCATGGGAGCTTCTGAACTCTTGCCCCAGACGTTCACGCTTCTTCTTTTCCTCGGTCAACTCAGATCCTAACCTGTTTACCAGCTCAATCTGTTGTTGGAAAGCATATACGGCCTTGTTCTTCTCGCTGCGCGCCTGGGCTAACTCTTGCTCTAACCCTTCGTTAATCTTCATCAGGGCTTCTTTCTCCTTCACAACCTGTTCATATGCTTCTCTAGAAACAGTAGTCGGCTCTTCTACCGGAATAGGATCAAGAATTGGTGCATCTGGAAACGGCATCTTCAACTGACTAGCCCTTTCCTGAATCCAAACTCTATAAGATGCATAGGCCTGACAGTCATTCTTTCCCAACAACGGCTTCCCTTTGCGGTTAATACGCGTCCAAGCATGTCGCAACTTGGCTAATAACTCCCCCTTCACGTCACCGGTGAAGTACAGAGATTCCTGTACTTCTTCCTCTTGAGGTGGATTCTTCAGCGCATATCCGAACTGGCGAATGAATAGAGAAGGGTTGTAATTGATACACCCTTTTCTTCCTATCAATGGCACATTAGGGTACCCAGCACAGCTAAAGATGAGCTCAGATCCCAACAGGTCTCTATCAAACCACTCCATATCTTCCGACGATAGCCTCATCAAGCGTTCTGGCCAACCAACTGGAATTGTAGTCTCTGCAGCAAATCCTCTCTTAGGAAGGTGACTCTCAAACCACATACTCAATAAGGGTACACAAAGATGGACATTCTTCCCTCTTCCCTTCTCATTCTTGTAATGCAGTGAGTGGTAGAGGTCTCCGAGTAAGGTAGGTACAGGATTACCAGCGGCAAACAAGTAGAAAGCATCGAAGTCCACAAAATCCGGTATATTGGGGAACAGTACTATGCCATAAATGCACAAGGCCAACACAGCGTTGAAAGCAACCCAGCACCCACTCTTGGCATACTCTTGGGCTTTACCAACTAAGAACTGAAATGAGAAGCCTGGAACTCCACGGGAAACAGTAGTCACAAGTTCAGAAGCATCAACATGCAAGGCTTTTGCCAAATCCTCCGGCTTGGGTTTGGCATCATAATGAATGAATGGAACCTGGTTCTGCACAGGCAGCTCAACATACTCAGCGTATTCCTCCAGAGTTGGTCCCATAATAAAATCAGAGAACGTAAAACACCTCAAAGCAGGGTCATAGAATTGCATCAAAGCATACAGCCCATCTAACTCTACCTCTGTAGGTTTGCACACCAATCTCAATAATCTACCATAGCTCATCCGGAAACTCCTACGAACACCCTCATCAGCAAGAGAGATCAACCCCAGTAAAGGAACAATATCAGGCGTAGGCAATTTGTAAGCAACCGTTCTCCTTAAGCTAGTCATGATCAAACACTCAGAAGTCTGGGCACTAGAACTAGGGAAATGCAAATGCACCTGCAGCACAGACACACGTTAGTGAAATGCAAATGATAATGGATATGCAGGGATGCAATGCAAATAACATTCAACAGGGGCCAAAGCTGCAACTGAATAGCCTGAACCCAATCAAGAAAGGTCTCAGATAGACCATCCAAAAGTCACCAAACCCTGGTCTCAGATAGACCTAAAATAGAACTCCAACACTGGTCTCCGACAGACCTCAAACCATAACTCACTGGTCTCTGATAGACCTCAAATCCCGTCCATAGTTGGTCTCTGACAGACCTCATAACTCATCTCCAACTGGTCTCTGACAGACCTCATAGCTCTCCCAATGGTCTCTGACAGACCTCAGAATAAATCTCCAAATGGTCTCTGGCAGACCTCATAACTCTCCATAAATAACCCGGATCTCTGATCAAGAAATAACCGGTAGTCTGGAGGTCTAGTTACCTGCATAGCCCTGGTTCCCCTCACAGGTGGGTGGCCCTATAACTGGCACAAGGTACGGCATCCTATGCGGTCGTTGGCGTCACAGACTTTCAGGGTTGATGATACGATTCCCAGAAGGAGTGGCATCATCAATTCCTGAAGAGGCCTCACTTAGCCAACTTCCAAATGATCGGTCCCCAGAGTCGACAATCCAACTAACCAGCAACCCACGCCAACCAAAGGAAGGGGCAGGAGGCCAACCAGAGGAACCTCGTCTGAGTGTAGATTTCATGGGACACCGAAGCAAGCAAAGCAAGCGGGCGCCCACTAATTTCTACTCTAATTCT
This sequence comes from Lathyrus sativus, assembly GCA_963859935.3. Lineage (NCBI taxonomy): Eukaryota > Viridiplantae > Streptophyta > Magnoliopsida > Fabales > Fabaceae > Lathyrus > Lathyrus sativus. The sequence goes on from OZ012737.1 coordinate 711,684,840, forward strand.
AGGTGCACTCAAGCCCAGGTCCGGCTTATCTCTCAATATCAGAATACCCGTCACACCCCAAATACAGCAATAATAATCAATATATATAAAGCTGAAAATACAAGGTTAGAAATATACAATAACTCCATACAAAATCCTCGACGGGAAAACAAGCGTTAGGATTGACTCTCTCAAGGGACGTTGGATCCCAAATGCATAAGAACCATCGCAGTCCTTAGCAGCCAGGGGACGTTGGATCCCCAGCAGAGTCGCCAGCTGTCGCTACTGCGAAAATCGGCGCCGGCTGAACAGAAGAGTCGCCACCGTGCGTTATTTATCCCACGGGAGGGAAAGGAAACGCTCAGAGTAAACCTCGCACAACACGGGAAAGGTATGGTCGTCGCAACCAAAACCTGGATTCGGGAGTCGGTTACGCAAGGGGAAGGTATTAGCACCCCTCACGTCCGTCGTACTCGACGGGATCCACGCTTGTTTTCGGGTATGGATTGTTATTCTATCTACTCTAAAGGTCTGGGGTTAAAAAGAAAAATAAAATGAAAATAAAAATGACTCGGCAAAGTATCGCACTTTATGCCTACGTATTCCCGTCTGGAACGAGAAATCAGAGTCAACGTAGTTCGCCTACCTACGGGAAAGGAGGGGAAGGTTGCTCGCTAGGATATCGCATCCTATGCCTACGTACTTTCATACAGCATGAAAGATCAGAGCAAACGTAGTTCAGGCCACGTACGACACAAGTCTGTCTTGGTTGATTTTATTCCTTCTGAAAAAAGGTTTTCTTGATTAACAGTCCAAGCGGACGAAAATGACGTTTTGATGAGTTCACATTCTTTTACGGAAGAAGTGTCTTTTATTGTGTTTGAAATCTTTATGTGTTTTTCTGTTTGTTTTGAGAAAGAAAGAGACAGAACTCTAACCTACGGTTGCGAAGGGAAACAAACTAACCTAATGTTATCATGCATGGGTTAAGACCTAGTGTCTATCATGCTCCTCTCTTGCACAGAGAGAAACAGAGATCCTACGGGATAGGCAGAAACAGAAACAATATCAGATATATACAGTAAAACAGTAAAATGCATGGATGCAACAATACAAGCGAGGCAAGGGAGTCCCACTCAACCTCGAACCTAGAAAACAATAGGCAAAAGTGAACAGGATTCACTTTCAACCCAACAGGGTAAACAGCAAACAATACAGTTCAGAAAACCAATCAATACATCAGAAATGAGATACAACAGCAAAAGAAACAGCATCAGCAGCTCTGAATCAACAACTGGCTTCAAGCAATCTCCAATCATTCACAGGCTTCAACAAGCATCAGTCTCCATCTTCATGGCCTTCAGGCAAGGGCTTTGATCATCAGTCTTCTATCTGCAATGACTTTTCTTCAAGCTCAAACCTCCAGGATGAGGGATCAGTCACAAGAGTGAATTGGGTGTTAAGCAATCAGTTGACTACCAAAGGTGGTGAACAAACTGCTTCTAACACAAAGAGACATTTTCTCTCAAGAGTTCTATCTCATAGACACTGTCACCAAGCCTTCCAAAGGAAGGGGGTGAGTGTCTTAGAGAGACTCTGAATCACAGAGAAGAATGGATGCAGACAAGGCAATCCATGTTTGAGAAACAAAATTTCTAATCTAGAGCTCTGCCTAGCTCCTAAACCCTAATCTCCTCAGCATCTGCCAGCAAGAAACTCCTCCTCAACTCTGACAGTTGATCTTCAATCTTTGAATCTCCAATAGCTTCATCTTCACAAATCTTCAGCTTCCCCAGGGCCCCAGACAAACCCAATACCCATACAAACAATCAATAAACCCCAGAGGGCACACCACACCAGACATCAGATATACAGACAGTAATAATAGCAGTAGGGGAATCCTAACTGTTCTCTAAGGGATCTAATAACTACCCATAGCCCCTATAGTCCCATAACTAATCTATTCAAACCCTAAGTCCTAAGGGAAATGAAATCAAACTCCTAAGTTGTCACCTAAACCCTAGTTTTGCTCATGATTTTCAAGCATTTATTAATCACCTAAAATTAACCTCTAAAAATGGGAACTAAAATATTTCTACAAGCCTAATATCTCATCTAAACAATATGAAAAGAATGACCAAAAAATATCAAAGCATGTGAGAGAACAAAAATCATAAAAATGATGCATGAAATGAATTATTTAATGTGACATTTATTTAGAAAATATGTAAAAAAATATGAAATAAAACTAAAAATGAAATTTTATTTTCCTATAATATTCTAGACATTTTAATGAAAACATGGTAAAAAGAATGGATTAAAAATGAATTTTTATGAATTATTTATGAATTTATGAAAATTGGTAAAATATTAATGGAATTAAGAAAATTAAAATTGAATTAAATGAGGGAGGGGGGTTGAAATAGAAACTTCGCCCAGTTATAAATCCAGAATGGGCCACATACGGGGGGTGCGAGTAGCGCTTCTGGCTAAGCCCAGCATCAAGTCAGAAACAATAAAAAAACTAAAAAACGAGCAGGGGGTGAAAATAGAAGGGATATTACGTTGAAAATGGTATTGGGCTCAACATTGGGGGTGGGAAAAGCAACACAAACTCAGGCCCGCCCGTTTCAATTAATGAAACGGCGCGTTTTGGCCTCACAGCTCCCTCCAAATTCTGAATTGAATCTCAGCCCTAGGATGGCCTCACAAGTCAAAGGTCTTGCTCAAAATGGAAGGCCACGATTATCTCTTCTCCAATGGATCTGAAACCTAGGGTTTCACCATGAATGCCCCATGCACGAGCTAAGCTTCACCTCCTCTGTTCTCCCTCTCCAATCCATGAAATGCCACGCCATAAAAATGAAAAACGCTCAGAATTCTTCCCTCTACCATCCTATGGTCTCATCTTGCCTTGAAACTCAACACATCAACAAACCCGCGCGCCATAAATTCTGGTCACCATGGCAATACCCTGATATGCATCGTCACAATTCTCAATCAAACTTACCCTAACCTAACCTACAGCTAATGGTAATCAACCTGCGCTATCAAGCTACAATTATGATGCACTAACCTAGGAGATTCAAGCCCTAACAGTTTGTGGTACCTGCTAATCAACATCACCAAACCTCTCCAAATTCATCCTACTTGTTCTCCTAACCACCTACATTGCATCTAAACTAATAAAATCATGCCTAACTAACTGAATCAAGTAAATCGAATGAAAACTTACCTGGTGCAAGAACTTGAAAACAGCTATGGAGATTGAGGATCTGAGGCTTCTAGGCTTTGGATCTTGATCAATCCTTGATGTATGTGATTCTGTATGCAATTCCTTGTTGATTCTTGACTTGAATTATGCTGTCCACTTGAATTTGTAGTTTTGAGATTCTTGGAGAAAGTGCTTGAAAATGGATGATTCACCCTTGATCCTTGCTTCAATTCTGATCTATGATGAACATTGAATATGATTGGATTGATTTTGAGGAAGATTGATGAAGATTTTGGAGAATTGGAATGAAAACTCAATGAGAAAGCATGAGAAAAATTTGTGGAATTCTTGGTGCAAATGAGGCCAACCCTTGCCAAATTCATCTTTCATGAATATATAGACCCCAATGGTACATTCTAGATCCATCTTGCACATTCCCTTGTTTTCAAATTTTGATCCATTTTTGAAGTGTTTCTTTAATTACAAGTAACCAAAGATAACTCCATTTTTTCCTTCTAAACTCAAAAAAGTGTGTGAACCATTGTTCTTAGAATTGTTTTTCCATTCAAAATCATATATTGGAAGTCTCCATTTGGACTTGGAAATCTCCCAAACCATTTTTCAACTTGAAATTATTCACTTTATAAGCCTTTTTAGTTCATATTTTGACCAATCATGCAACTCCATGCTATGAGCTTCTCCAATAACTTGTGACCTTCTTTCTAGACTTAAAATCCCATTTGGAGCAAGTTTGATGTTGTAAGTTTTTCCATTTGAGGCCTCCTTGTATGAGTTTTGGGTATAGGTTAAAATGACCTGTAATTCACAAATGCCCAAAATACCCTTTGCTTGTCAAGACCATAAGTTGAGTTCTCCACATCATATGAAGGCATACCATACCATTCTAGAAAGCTAAGACAATGAGGAACAACTCTTATGTTGACCAAGAATTCATTTGAAATCTCCTTGAGGGGCAAAACTAGCTTGGAAGTCAAGTCACTTTCACAGACAAAAATTCAGACACCCCAGATGACCTGTAACTTGTAAGGACCATAACTTGAGTTCTATAAATCTCCTTGAGGTCTTCCACCACTCAAATTAAAGGTCTTGAGATCCTCTACAAGTTTCATGTTGGCCAAGAAGCCATTTGAAGCTAGCATTTTGACTTATCTTGCTTGGAAGTTTGACCTAAACTAGGGGATTTTACAGAGAAACCCTAATTTAGTAACTCCTCTTCTCCTTGATTTCTCTTGAATTCTCCTTGTCATATCTCCATATCCTTCTTTATATGTCCAATGATGAACCCCACATCTCTCCAATAGACTTGAATGCCCTTTAAATCAGTCAATTGACCTAGGGTTGACCTAGGGTTGACCCAGATGAAACCCTAGTTGACTGCCTTCAGCTATAGCTCTTGTGCTCTCATCAATGACTTGTCTCCTTCTCCAAATGACTTTATAAGTCTCTCAAGATGTCTAGATGCCCTCCATGTCTCCACTTCACAGCTCACAACCCTCTTGTTGATCCTCAGATATCCTCAGCTAGGAGATGGACTCAAGGCTTGATCTGCTGAACTCCTTGCTTTCAAATTCTTTCCTGATGACTTGAATATGACTGAATTGGGATAATAACCTCTTGATAGGCCTCTAGAGATGAAAATAATGATTGGTCCCCTGTTGAATGACTTGCTATGCTTATGCTATGCAGATGGTTAGTCTATGTACATGACTCTATATGCAAATGCTAATGATAATGAAACATAAATCCAAGGAATAAGGTTGAGCAAATTTTAGGGTGCAACAAGGTACCCAGATCTTCTTGGGTCCTTTTGGGTTAGTTGTTCTGAAGGTTTGTCTAAACTTCTGTTTTTCAACATAAGGTTTATTCTGACTAGCCTTAGATTTAAACACATGAATGTTCTTTTCAGAACGTGTTTGTTCAATATCATTCAAGTGACCAAATTTAAAGTGGGAATATAAAGGAGTTTTCTTGATGATAATTTTAGCAACAGGTTCTGGATTTAAATCCTTCCCAGAGGAAGATTTATATCCAATTCCTTTTCTGTTATTTCTGCTAACTCCATAGATCATAGAAGACATTTTGCTTCTGTCTATGCTTTTAGCAAGAAATTTCTGAAAGCTGTAATCATATTTTTCCAAAATATTTTTGCATTCAGATTCAGATTCTAAATCAGAGTTTTGTTGAGCTAATTCAGAATCATTTTTCAATCTTAAGTTCTTTTCATTTATCTCAGCTACTTCTGATTTGAGAATATTATTCTCAGATACAAGATTGCTTTGACGCTTCTTGTATTTGAGCTTAATATTGTTATAGCTCTTCAGAACTTCTGATAACACTTTGATAAGTTCTTCTTTAGTGAGTTTAGCCATTACCTCTTCAGCGTCAGAGTCAGATTCAGAGTCAGATTCGGATCCTGAAGTTCCTTCCTCCTGATCTTCTATGTCTGCCATCAATGCTACATTGGCACATTCCTCTTCTGACTCAGATTCAGATTCAGATGTATCTGAATCATCCCAGGTGGCCATTAGAACCTTCTTCTTCTTATCAGATTTTCTTTTAGGCTTTTCTTTCAACACCTTTGGGAATTCATTTTTGTAATGCCCAGGTTCTTTACATTCATAACAGACAACCTCCTTTTTGCTAGATCTTCTGTGTCCAGAAGATTCTTTTCTTTGGTCAGGCTTCCTGAAGTTTCTGAACTTCTTTCCTTTATGCTTCCAGAGTTTGTTTATTCTTCTAGACAGCATGGATAGTTCATCTTCATCTTCAGATGAGGATTCTTCAGAGCTTTCCTCTATCACCTGCAATGATTTAGCAGATTTATTAGATTTTAAAGCAATTGATTTACCTTTCTTTTGAGGTTCATCTTCCTCAAGTTCAATTTCATGACTCCTTAGTGAACTGATTAGTTCCTCCAAGGAGATCTTGTTCAGATCTTTAGTCATTTTCAGCGCAGTCACCATAGGTCTCCATCTGGCAGGTAAGCTTCTGATGATCTTTTTCACATGATCAGCAGTAGAGTATCCTTTATCCAGAACCTTTAGTCCAGCTGTAAGTATTTGAAATCTGGAGAACATAGCTTCAACAAATTCAGAGTCTTCCATCTTGAAGGCTTCATACTTCTGGATTAGAGCTAGAGTCTTTGTTTCCTTGACTTGAGAGTTTCCCTCATGAGTCATTTTTAAAGACTCAAACATGTCAAATGCAGTTTCTCTATTTGTGATCTTTTCATACTTAGTGTGAGATACTGCATTTAACAATATTGTTCTGGCCTTGTGGTGATTTCTAAATTCCTTCTTTTGGGCTTTTGTCATAGATTTTCTATCTACTTTCTTGCCATTCCCATTAATGGGATGAACATATCCATCTATGACCAAATCCCATAAATCAGCATCATAACCAAGGAAAAAACTTTCAATCCTGTCTTTCCAATAATCAAATTTCTCCTCATCAAACATAGGGGGTTTAGTGTTGATTCTGTCCCTTTCTTCATATTTGTTGTTAATGTTAGACATTGAATTATCAGCCATAGTAACAACCAAATATATATCAAAAATTTTCTCACTGGATCTTTACTGTCACTGTGAAGTGGTAGCACACACAGAACCGGAGCTCTGATGCCAACTGAAGGTGAGAAAATACTTAGAAGGGGGGTTGAATAAGTATGAAGATAAAAACTTAGAAATAAAAACTCAAGTATTTTTATCCTGGTTCGTTGAACTCAACTACTCCAGTCCACCCTTCCTAGAGTGATTTGCCTTTCTCAAACAAGGACTTAATCCACTATTTAATCAAGTGATTACAATAGTAAGCACTAAGAACAACTGTTCGAAGTCTTCTCAAGAACTACTGATCCTAACTGGATCTTCTTAAGGTTTTCTTACAATCAAATGTAATAACAAATACAAGTGTTTAAAATGCTTCTAATAAAGCTTTATCACAACTGTGATTTTTCACTTAATATTAAGAACAAAGAAATTAATTCTAGAAAGAATATGAGTTGTATGAGAGCTTTGAATAATGACTTCTTTTTAGGTAAAACATCAACTGAAGAAGATGAGTGGAGACTTGCTTTTATAGGCACAGTGGTCCAAGAGCTTTTTCACGTTGAGAAGTGTGTACCAAAAGGTCTGAGCCTTTTTGTCTTCACATCAAGTGACCTTTCCTAGAAGAAGAAAGCACAGAGAAATCCTTTTTGTCTGTGTTCTTGTGTCTAGCATAAATAAGGAAAAAGTCGTTTGGATATTCCAACGGACATAATCTTTGAATTCTTCTCCATAAATTTTCAGCAAGAATCATCAGAGTCTAAATTGATCAGAGCCTTCTGATGTTGATCAGAGTTTTGCTGAATCAGAGTCTTTGCAGCAAGTGTGCTTTTAGCGTGTATAAGTTTAGAGCAGAGTTTGGTCAGATCCTCAGTACTGGCAGCGTGAGTACTCTCAGAGTCTTCTGAAGTAACTATGCTTGAAAAACTCTTCATACAAAATTCTTCATTGGTTCAGATGCTTCTGACTTGCTTCAGATTCTTCTGGAGCTTCTGCTTCAGAACTTCTGGAGCTTCTGCTTCAGATCCTTCTGGGGGCAACGCTCAGGATCTTCTGATGGCAGCGTTCAGAATCTTCTAATGAGTGCATCTGATGCTACAGAGCCTTGCATGTTTCTTATATTCAGTTCTGATTTGCTTATGGAGTGATAATTACTTTAATATCTGCAGCAAACATTCTTAAGAAAATTTTAGAGTATATAATTCTTAATTACAAAATTTCATAATAGTTATCATCAAAACATAAAGATATTATTAAGAACCAATTTGTGTTCTAACAACTGCGTGGTGCCATGTGGTGCTGACTCATTTAATAAGTCCAAGCGTGTTTTTTTCCTTTTTGATTGCTGAATGTTAGAATGGACTGGGCTTATGAATTGTTGCTTTCTGAACCCCTATTTTTTTGGCCCATCAGCACTTCAACTAAAATCATGTTATTTCCAAAATTGCTTATATACCCCCTCTATCATTTGATTTGATTTGATTTGATTTGATTTTTGTTATTCTTTCATTTTAATTTATTTTTAAATGTTCCAAACATGAGAAAAATTTATAAAAATATGTTTTTGTTTCTTTGACATGTTGAAATATTTTTGACTATTTTTATTTTATTTTTCAATTTATTTTATTATTTTATTTTGAATTTTATTTGAGAGGTGTTTGACATGTTTACCCTTGTATTAGGGTTTAATATTTTGATACCTTTGCTATGCATTCTTGATCCAATATTTTTATTTTTTTAACACTTAAATGATGATGGTTTGAGGGTTGATTTGATGCTGGGATGTGAAAATTTTGATTGAATCTCACTTAGTTTTAGTTGGTCCTTAACATATGCTCGATTAACCTCATACTTGATCTTGTTGGATTTGATTTGGTGGAAACTTCATGCAATATCTTTGGGATATTTTTCATGATGAATCTTGTGTGGTTTAACTTGATTTTGAGCTTTGGATCCATATTTATTTGGATATTTTTCTATTTTTTGTTGGAATTCCCAAGTTGATGTTGTTTTGGCCATGCTTCTTTGATGCTTTTGACCTAGTTCTTGAACTTGTGTTCTTGCATGATTCCATTTGATGTTTGATGATATTAATTGACATGAAAGGATATGTTTAAGCCTATGGTTTCCTTTGACTCATTATGTATGGCTTGCCTTTTGAACTCCTATGTTTTCATTTGATGTTTGAATCCTTTTGAGGTTGATAAGGAATGATGCATGCCTAGTACTTTGCTCATGTTTTGAGGATGATCCATATTGAATTTCTTTTATGTATTTATGTTGAATATGTATTGAAATTATCATGGTTACTTATGACCTCCCATGTTCACATGTTCTAATTGCATAATTTTGACCATTGTTGTTTTGTTTCCATGAGATATTTGTTGACAAATGCCCAGTTTTTGTTTGGATTCATGATGAATGCTTTGGTGCCTCTTCCTTCATCTTTGAGATATGTTTATCATGACATGACATAGGTTCTTACCTCAATTGTCTTTCATCTTTATTGATTCACATTGTTTTGGTTTGTTTATTTATGGATATTTGGTTAACCTTTTCAAGGCATATATGTTTGTGCATTAACCATTTGACTTTGCCTAATTACTTGAGTTGTGTTGTGTGACTCCTTTGAGCATGTATGGATGATTTAAATGTGTGTGAGTATTCACTTGTGTGCCTCTTATTTGCTTTGATCCATGTTTGGAACATGTTTTTTTTCTTGAATACTTATTTTTTTCTTCCTAATTGGTTTGATTGTGTCTTTTGCTTTGATTGCTTGAAATAAATGCTTGATGATCCTTTGCTTCCATAATTGATGAATTTCTCTTATTCCTTCATACTTTGCATCTCATTTCCCCCTTGATGGGTACTATGTTTCCCTCTCCCCCATTTACAATGTAATAGCCTAGTTTTCTTTTATTCTTGCTTGCTTGCTAAGAAAGATAAAATGAATCTAGGTTAGGACACATTTTCAATAAAAGGTACAAATTAGAATTGATCCAATGTTAAGTCATTTTCAAACTTATTCAACTTGGTTTGCATCTTAGGAATCCAACTATCCTCATTTCTCACATCTCTTATCACTTTTTAAACCCCACATTAACCTTGTATGTATTCCACATTTGTAAGTCAATTGCTTCGCGCGTCGCCATCAACCTACCTTGATCTATTCACCACTCTTTCTTTTCAAAGCTTTTCTCTATTTCTATTGTTTCCTTAAGTCTAAAACATTGGTCTTGTACCAATTGTATTTTCAAACTCTTTTTCTAATAAACTTGGATGGTTGTGGAGTGGTTAGACGAATGCCTTCTCCTATCCCGAGTGCTTGACATTACCTTTAGGGTTCACTGTCATAAAGTACTTACCATTCAAAATCAAAACATCTTTAATAAGAGAATAAGGTTCTCTTTGTATTGAACTAAAGAGAGAGGATTGAGTAAAGACTTATTCCTCTCAGAGTATTAGGATACTCACTTTAAAGTGTGTGGTCTCGATACTCGCTAAGTATGACAAGTTCGGTTTGGGGTATAATGCATCTTCTTCTTCAAAAGACCTTCCAAAGTAGAAAGGACCTATTCGGTTTACCAGCGGTGGGGTTATATTTGACATGGTAAATGTTGTTGACGATGACGAAGGAGACAATGACTGTAATATGGATACTTGGATTCATCCGTGTATCCCGAGGCAGAAGCTTTACAATTGGACTGTGGAGGAAATCATCCACGTCACATAAGAAGAGTAATTTTTGCGCATGTCTCTGTTTATGACTGGTCCTACGTTCTGGCCAAGGCGTAGTGACTTATTTTGTAGGGCCCTGTTTTAACATTCTAAAGTTATCATGAATAAAAGACGTCTTTTTTTGCATTCAAATATTTTGATCTCTGCTTTTCCTTTTTGCTTTTACATAAAAATAAAATAAAAATGGCAACGTGTTTTGTGTTTGTTTGCATATCATAATCAACATAAAATATCAATCATGCAGGTTTTATATCTCGGATACCATCGATCCTGATTCGGCTATGGCTCGGTATGATTTCGATAATCCCATTTATCAAGCTGAAGAGGAGACTGATGAAGATTGTGATATACCTGAAGAACTTGTCAGGCTTCTGAAGCAAGAGGAAAGGGTTATTTTGCCTCATCAGGAGGATATCGAAGTCATCAATCTGGGTACCGAAGATAAGAAAAAGGAAGTCAAAATTAGGGTTGCATTGGAAGATGAGGTCAAAAGAAGACTGGTTGAAATGCTCTGTGAGTATAAAGATGTCTTCGCTTGGTCTTATCAGGATATGTCTGGTTTGGATACTGACATAGTGGTGCACCGTTGTTGCGGTTAGAATATGATATCAAATTATTAATCAATTTGAATCGCATCTTTAGTTCACAACCACTCTTTTATTTATCCGAAGGAAAAGGTCAAAAGAGGGAAAACCTAATTTTTCATCGTAAGACAATGCGGGGAGAGACCTAGGTAAGGGGTTGGTTAAGCTTATGGAAGGTATTAGAACCCTAAACTTCTGTAGTACTCTACAGGAACCTTTTGTTAAAATTTACTATTTGCTTTATTATTTTCTTAAGGGTATATTGCTAAGGGTTAAGAGTGACAGAGAGACCTAAGGGTTAGTCCTAAGTTTACTCGGCAAGATTCGCATCTTGTTCCTATGTATCCTGGGTAGGGAATGGAATCAGAGTAATCGTAGTTCCCCTCGAAAGGGAGGTTAGAAAATTCTTGACTGTGGTCAAGGTTTCAATGGGGAATAAGCATTCTTAAGGAAGCACTTACGTGGAGTGCGGCGACTCCTATTTTTACGTTGAAATAGTTGAATTGAAAATATGGTTAAAATAGGTATTCCACGGCGGAAACCCTAAAGCGGAGTGCGGCGACTCCTTAACCTAATGCTAGGGTAAATGGTATTTTTGTCCACGGCGGGACACCTAGGCAAATTAGGGTTTGGAAACGGTCAAGGGTTAAGGTTATTGACTCGACGGTCAAACTGCTGGACCTAATCCTTCGGAGGGGTTTAACGGTAGAATAAAGCAAATGAATAATTGATTACATTGCAGAATTGAAATATAGAAAAGCATAAGAATAATAATAGACAAAAACGACGATTGCCTCGCGTAAATTACAACCCAAAAATGAAAGAATAATAACGGAATAGATGCGACGATTGCCTCGCATAAATTACAACCATGAAAAATAAAATACGGAAAGAACATGAAGTTAGTAACTATATGTTGCACCCCAAAATTTGCCCTCACAATACAAGACTTTGTGTTCCAAGAAGGTTCACAAGGTTCACAAAATTCACAATTGGTCAGAAGAGTTGACAATTCCCTCAGACAATGCACCTCCTAAGCAGTGCATCCAAAACTAGGGTTTTGACTTTAATCAGGCTAAATGGACTTCCAAGACTTCAAGTGAGCTTCATAACATCTTATATGTGTATAAGAACCCCCATGTCAAGTTTCAAGACTTTTCTCAAAAGTTTGCTCAGTCAGATGATCAGATAAGTCAAAAGCAGTCAATGCAGTTAAAAGGTCAAACTGAGGTCAACTGTGGTCAAACCAAAGTCAAACTTCATGATTTTTTTTTTTTTGCCAACATCAAAGAGAGGTTGGGTGAGAAATATTATCATAATAACTGTAATACCCCAAATTTTGCCCTAAGATTTGTCGTCGCATTTCATTGCATTTAATCAATTACTAACAAATTTGTGTAGTCGTTTGACTTTTTGCAGGTAAATATCATATGGCATGCATTTTTTTTTCTAAAAAGTAAAAATGGCACAATTGGCAGGAGGACATGTGTAAGGAGTTATGAGTGTGAGAGGTTGAGAGTTCGAATCTCACCTTTGTCATTTTTTTTGTTTTTTATTATTTTTACTCTAAATTTTTCTATCTTTCATTAAAAAATAACAAAAATAGTTTTTTATTATTATTTAATTATTATTTTCGTATTTTAATTAAATCATTTTTTAAAATATTATTTTTTTCACTTTTTTCTAAATTATTCATAAAAATATCCAAAAAATCATAAAATAAAAAATATTGAAAAAAATTTTGTTCTTTTTATAATATTTTTTATTTTAGGAATCAATAGGATTATTAGTTTTTATTTTAAGTTTATTTTAATTATTTTAAATTATTTAAATTTTATTTTTTCTTAACTAATTATTTAGTTTGGGCTTTAAAATGGGCTTTAGGGACATTATTGACAATTTGGTGTTAACCCTAATTTGTTCCCTATATATACATGTGTTGCCTTGTTGGAAAAAGGGAGAGAAGGAAAAAAACCTAAGAGGAGTGAGTGCCGTTTGCCGTTATTTAGTTTTCTTCTTCATCCATTACTATTGTTTCTTTTTCTTCATCGTTTACCGTTATTTCTTTTCCCTCATCTATTACTGTTGTTTCTTTTTCTTCATCTTTTACCGTTATTTCTTTTTCTTCATCTATTACCGTTATTTCTTTTTCTTTATCTATTACTGTTACGTTTATATATATATAATTTTTAAATTGTTAGAGTTTATATATATAAGATTTTTGATCGAATTATGTCGATACGATGTTTGCACATTTGTGTGCATGACGCGTGACATTTGTGTTAGTTCGATCCGGTTGCGATGATCGCATTTTTGTGTGAGCAATAATACTATTTTTTGCTTAATTTCTTTTTCTTTGCGATAAATTTTGTTTCGTCCGATTTAGATCTGGTTGCGATGAGCGCATTTCTGCGTTAGCAACATTGTTGGGTTATTTGACACATTTAAAATTCGTTATTGCTTTATTATTATTATTATTATTATTATTATTATTATTATTATTATTATTATTATCATTATTTATTATTATTATCATTATTATCATTATTATTACCATTATTATTATTATTGTTATCATTAATTTATTAAAATTTGTTATAATATAAAAATCTGTTTTTAAAATAAATAACATTAACATCTTTTCCAAATTAATATGAAAACCTATTATTTTTAAGAAAAACTTTTTTTTAGATAAATTTAAAATAATAACTAAAATCTTTTTTTTAAAATAATAACTAGAACCGTTATTTATTTTATTTTATTATTGTTCAATTCAAATTTCATTATCATATTGTATCTGCTCCTCTCATGTAACCTCGCGAACTTAACAATCGCTCTTTAAATTCTGCCTTTAAATTTCTGCTTGCATGGTTTAAATTATGACATTATCTCTCTGTTTGCATGATTCAATTATCTCACGCGTTTACTATTATTTCTGTCACATTGCACACATCCGAAGGTTAGGTCTAACTGTTTGGCCGCCGCGCCAATAGTCCGTAAAACTTCACACATTCAATTTCAAATCCTCAAAACTACAAACTACAAACCCTAATTTTCACAAATGCCTCGCCGCAGGCAAAATTACAATTTTACCCTTAGCATTAGGTCAAAGAGCCGCCGCGCTCGTTTTAGGGTTTCCCGCCGTGGAATCCCTAATTTAACCCTAATTACAACTTAACATTTCAACGTAGAGATTTGGAGTTTCTACACTCCACGTAAGCGTGTCCTTAAGATGCGTTTATTCCCCTTGAGACCTTGACCACAGTCAAGAAGTTTCTAACCTCCCTATTGAGGAGAACTACGATTACTCTGATTCCACTCCCGTAAGGATACGTAGGCACAAGATGCGATGTCTTGCCGAGTAAACTTAGAATTAACCCCCTTTATTATTTATTATTGCTTATTTATATTTTATTTAATTATTTTGCTTATTATTTTGTAATTGTTTCTTGGATGTAAAGTTGTCTAATTATTTAATTATTATTATGGTTAGTAATTAGGGAGTGTAACAACATGTATGTAATATTAAAATAAATTTAGATCACTTTTAAATAAAGATAATTAAAATAAACACGTCACACACGTAAGTCGATTTTAATCGCCGTCTCACTTCCTAAGGATATCCCTCAAGTTGCCTACGAATAATGGTTAAGTGGGGTGTATAAAGCAAGTCCCTCAAATAGAAAAATCATCAAAGTCCCTTATGGTTGCCTTTACGAATCGAGTCCCTTTCGAAAAATGATGATGGTCCCTTATATGTGCTTATTACATCCCATAATGGCCTTCAAAGTCAAATTGTCCCTCACATATCCCTTAACATCCAAAGTAAGGACTACCTACTCCATTATAGTAGGGATAGTCTTACTAAAGGAAAGAATGAAGAATAAGAAAGACCTTTAAACATTAGGGTAGGTTACTCCTAGGTGCTTGCTCACTTCAAAATTGTTTCGCACTTAAACAAATTTTCAACAAGTTTTCAAACAAGTTCTTAACACATCCTTACATGGATTATTTATCAACTATTCTGAAAATTTTCTATTCACACACTACAATTTCAAAACAATTCAAAAGTGAGCTTAAGTACCTAAGAGCCCATGGATAACCATGGATGAAAAGGATGCTAATACCTTCCCTTTTCATAACCTACCCCCCGGACCCAAAATATTCTCTAAGGTCTTTCCTGTTCTTTTATAACCTTTCCTTATGGATAAAATAAAAGTCGGTGGCGACTCTTGCTATCCGCAACATTGTTTAAAGTTAGTTCACCGGGTTACAGAACTGGCGACTCTGCTGGGGATCTATTTAAGAGGGGTACCCTTAGGAATTAAGATCACTTTAAATTGTTTGCCTTGTTTGCTTTATTATTATATTGTTGGGGTGCTCTTATGTGTGAAAGGTCCTAACCCGGATCTAGTGTACCTTAGGTAAATGGCAATAGACCAAGGAAACTGTACGACGTATATCGATACGGTTGATCTGGTGGCCATAGTTAGTGCGACTTCTTGGTTGGTGCTTATATTCCTTAAGTCAAGTTGAGGATAATATTGAGGCTGCCATATGTTGTCAATGCACTAACTGACTTTTAGAACCCTAGTTAACTCATCTTGGCCTTTAGAAAGTAGTGAGGTAACCGGCTTTGGTGCAGACTGAAGTTGGTTGACACTCGATACTACGCTCATTGAGATCTTAAACTTGGAGGGTTTTGGTTGGCAAGTAAGTTGCCTTCTGAACAACCACCCTTGTGAAGGATCAATGATATTGAGATCCCTTAGAACCTGGTTACTTTTGTAGGACAGGATGAACCATCTAACTTCAGGGGAGGGTACTTGCCTTTGAACCTCATGCAAGCCTTTAAACCTAGGGCTATGGTGTGACTTGTTTGTGTGTGCCACATGTTTGTGATTGAGCATGACATCATGACATCATCATGCATCATAAGCATATCATTTTCCCTAACCATTTCAAGGACCAAAGGATTTATCTTTGTTCTTTGTTGCAGGTCATGGCTTCTGCTCGTAGAAACACCATCAGGATCAACTTTGTAGGGATACCTGCTAAGCTCAAGGAGTTGGTTTCCCTAGTGCCTGATCATTCCCAGTTCAACAAGAGACATGGTCACTTATTGGATCTAGTTACTTCAGGGTTCAGTGAAGACATGATGAGTGTGCTGTTTCAGTTCTTTGACCCTAAGCACCATTGCTTTACATTTCCTGATTATCAGCTGGTTCCAACCATGGAGGAGTTCTCTAAACTTCTGGGTATACCTGTTCTTGATCAGAAGCCATTCACAGGCTTAGAGAAGGAGCTTAAACCAGAAGTTATTGCTGCAGCTCTACATCTGAAGAAGTCTGACATTGTTCTAGAGACGAGAAGTGGAGTTAAAGGTATTCTTGCCAAGGTATTAGTGGATAAAGCTCAAATGTTCTTGAAGGCTATGAGCTACGATGCTTTTGAGGAGATCTTAGCCTTATTGATTTATGGCTTAGTGTTGTTCCCCAATCCTGATCAGTTCATAGACGTTCATGCCATCAACATATTCCTGAGTCACAATCCAGTGCCTACCTTACTTGGAGACATCCTACATTCTCTTCACACCCGTACTACAAGGGCAAGAGGAACTTTGATGTGCTGCATACCTTTACTTTCTAGGTGGTTTATTTCTCACCTTCCTCGCTCAGTAATGAAGAATGAGCAAGGGTTCAGATGGTCCAAGAGGATCATGTCACTTTCTCACTCAGACATCCATTGGTGCTCCAGATCTATGGAGAATGTCACCATCATTGACCGTTGTGGGGAGTTTCCTAATGTGCCACTTCTAGGCATAAGAGGAGGCATCACCTACAACCCATCTCTAGCTTTACGACAGTTTGGTTACGCCCGGAGCGATGGTCCACATGACATGTTGATTCAGGGCATTGTGTTTGATTACGACAACGATCTTCAGGGTTACCGTCAGAGATTCATCCGAGCTTGGGGAAAGGTAAACAGGATTGACAGCAAGACACTGGAGCCTAAGTACACTATTCCTATGGAGGCTTATCTCAGATGGGTACGATCTCGTGCTCAGACACTCATGATGCCATATCCTGCCGTCCTACCAGTTACCATGGAACCTGTTGCTGAAGGAGACACAGCTTATACCATCCTTCACCCAGACATGCCTACTGATATGGGAGACTTGCAGAGATCATGGATCCAACTGAAAGAGCAAAGGGATACTTTCGAGGCTCATTACAAAGCAAGCCAAGCAAGGATCCTAGAGCTAACAAAGCTACTTCATGAGGAACGAAACCTCAACTCATACCTCAACACAAAGAGGAAACGTCCATGGGAGACTTAAAACCCCATCTTTTGTACTTATTTCGTTTTCATTTTTTGTAAGCCTAAAAGGCAAAACAAGTTATTACTAATAAAAAGTTACTTTCTTGTTTGTTTAAGCAAATTTAAATCCTGCGGTCCTTGAAAACATTGCATATGCATTCCCATATCATTGCATCACAGGTTTATAATTGTGCACAAGGTTCTCATCTTCTCGCTGTTTATTTCAGCAATGGCTCTTGAACAATCAGTTAAGGATCTCCAGGCACAGAATGCACAGTTCCAAGAGCTGATCCTGAACCTATCCAAGGGGCAGGATGAATTGAAGACACTGCTGGCCAAGAAGACTAAGAAGGCTAGAAGGTCTGCTGGGTTGCTCAACATGGGAAGAAGGTTCAAAGGTCCTGTCAAGACCAAGGAACATGTTGAAGACTATGAATCTGAAGAATCTGAGCAGGAGAGAGGCAGTCTCCACAACACTATGGGGGACTCTGATTCTGAGGCTAACTACTACCATGAGCCTAACGAAGACAAATTCAAGATGCTGGTGGATAGAATGGATGCTATGGAATTACAGAAATCATCTGGGCTGGATTTTGAGGATTTGAGCTTGATATCTGGGGTGGTCATACCCATTGGGTTCAAAGTTCCTACATTTGTTGTCTATGATGGGGTCTCTTGTCCCAAATTGCATCTGAGGTCTTATGTCAGAAGAATGCAACCCCACACTGCTGATAAAAAGTTGTGGATCCATTTCTTTCAAGAGAGTTTATCTGGAGCTCAGCTAGAGTGGTATTATCAGTTGGAGAGCGTCAACATCAGAGATTGGAATGACCTTGCTGAAGCTTTCTACAAGCAGTATCAATACAATGCTGACTTAGCCCCCACTCGCATGCAGCTTCAAAGCATGTCTATGGGTGCCAAAGAAAGCTTTAAGGAGTATGCTCAGAAGTGGAGAGACTTAGCTGGAAGAGTTCAACCCCCTTTGACTGATAGGGAGTTGGTTGATATGTTCATGTGTACGCTGAATGGTCCGTTTTACAGTCATCTCATTGGAAGCTCATCATCTGGCTTCACTGAGTTGATCATGACAGGAGAGCGAGTAGAGAATGGTATCAAGAGTGGTAAGATCCAAGTGGGCACTTCTTCATCAGGTGCTGCAAAGAAGCCTCCCACTGGGAAGAAAGAATCTAATGCTGTGTATGGTCAGCCTGATCGTAACAGAAGGCATCAGTCTGTTAGTGCAATTCATATTTCAAATCCAACTCCTGCAACAACAGAGCAGCCTCAAGGCAACCAACAGAGGGCTAGAAGACAGTTCACGAAGATCAACATGTCAATGGCTCAGGCATTGCAACACTTGTTGAAGGCTGAACTTATTACCCTGAGGGAGGCTCCTCAGAATCCCAATGTTACCTCTCCCAAGTACAATCCCAATGCACGATGTGCATATCATTCAAACTGTCCAGGACATGATACTAATAACTGCTGGGTCTTGAAGAACAAAATTCAGGATATGATTGATGCTGGAGAAATTGAGTTTGATCCACCAGGTACTCCAAATGTGATTACAGCTCCAATGCCAAATCACGAGAAGACTGTCAACGCCATTGATGAAGATATTGATGAAGATCTGCATGTCTATTCAGTTATGGAGTTGAGCACACCATTGTCTGTTATCAAAAAGAGGTTAGTACAAGCTGGGATCTTTCCAGGTTGTCATGAAGATTGTCTATATTGTACCTATAAGCCGGATAGTTGCTTCATTTTGAGAGATGGGATTCAACGTCTCATGGATAAATATACTATAGTGTTTGAAAGAAGACCAGCATCTGTAGAAAGTATGGTGGATCATCTGACTCAGGGTAAGAAGATTGAAGAGGTTGACATGGTTGACAAAGTACCACTAAGAATCACTTCAAAGGGTCCCATTAAAATCACTCATCAGGGCCCAATCAAGATTACTGCTGAAGGTCCTGTGAAAGTTGTTGCTGAAGCCAGAGTAGCTCCTCTGATCATTACCACTCCTGGTCCTATTCCTTATACATCTGACAAAGCTGTGCCTTGGCACTACGGGTCTGATGTTTACATCCATGGTGCCAAGCAGGAGCCTTTACCTGATATGCCTGTTGACATTGATAATATTGCTGGATCTAGCAAGATCACTCGTAGTGGAAGAGTCTTCTCTCCTCCAGTTGCTTCTAAGAGTGCAGTTACTCCTGCTGTTACTTCCACCACTGATGCTCGGGGCAAGGGTCCTATTATTGAGCCTGTATCTACTGATGTGCCAGCTGCTGATGACCTCTCTAAGCAGATGGAAGAAGTATTGAAAATCATTCGCAAGAGTGATTATGATATTGTTGATCAGCTGGGGCATACTCCCTCAAAGATTTCTATGCTCTCCCTGTTATTATGTTCTGAGGCTCATGCCAAGTCATTGATCAAGTTTCTAAAGATGGCTCATGTACCCAGTGCAATTTCTGTGGACCAGTTTGAGAATTGTGTTGCTCACCTGACCTATGACAACGGGTTAGGATTTTCTGATGCTGACTTGACCCCTGCCAAAAGGGATCATAACAGGGCCTTGCATATTTCAATTGAATGCAGGGGCACTACCCTGTCTCATGTGCTGATAGACAATGGTTCCTCTCTGAATGTGTTGCCTAAGGAAGTCCTGAACAAGCTGAGTCCTGAAGATACGATATTGAAGCCCAGTAATATTGTGGTAAAGGCTTTTGATGGTTCTAGAAGAGTAGTGCATGGGGAAATTGATCTTCCAATCAAGGTTGGTTCTCAGGTGTTCACTGCTACATTCTATGTGATGGATATTCGTCCTTCGTACTCATGTCTGCTTGGTCGTCCCTGGATCCATGGGGCAGGTGCTGTGACCTCCACATTACATCAAAAGTTGAGATATCCGGTGAATGGAAAAGTTGTTACTGTCTTTGGAGAGGAAGAATACTTTGTCAGCCATGTAAACAATTTCAAGTATCTGGAAGTAGAAGGTGAATACATTGAAACTCCATGTCAGTCATTTGAAGTGGTTCCCTGGGCTGTTAAGGATTGTGTGACTCCTTCTGCTATGAAGAAGGTTCCTGTGGTCATCAGAAACCCTCCAACAATGGCAATGGCCTCTCTCAATGATGCAAAAGCTGTGGTGGAAGAAGGTGGTTGTACTATTTGGGGTCAGCTTCCTGATATTCCATACAAGTCTGACAAGTTTGGTTTGGGTTTCACTGCAGAGTCCCAGAAGGCTGTCCGTCGTGCCCGTGCTGTTCGTATCACCAATCAAGGGGTTATCAATGCTGTGGGAGATCAAGATGAAGACTACAACTTGGAGGCATGGATTTTTCCTACTGTGGGTGCTGGACTCAATAATTGGAAAGCTGAAGATGTTATCCCTATCTCCTTTAGTCAGGAGTAAATACTATTACTGTGTTATGTTTTTAAATTTGTAATTTCTGGAACAATTAAAACTTTCAAGCCATGTGCCTTACCCGGGGCACAATGGTGTGCTTGTTACGGGTTGTCATTTCATTTGCATACTTCATTCAATAAAATCAGTGGACGTTTCGTTTTCGTAAATATTGTGTTCCTTGTCTTTCTTTTTCTTTTATTTTTGCTTTATCAGCTATGTGTTCTTACACACACCCACGTCACTAAAATGCAAATCCTCATCCACTCTGGATCCAGTTGATAACAGTTCTACTATTGCCAATTACAATTTCGAGAATCCGATCTATCAAACTGAAGACGGAAACGAGGACGATTGTGAAATACCTGTAGGGCTTGCTAGGTTGTTACAACAAGAAGAGAAAGCTATACAGCCACATGAAGAGCCAGTCGAGGTTGTGAATCTGGGAACTGAAGAAAACAGAAAAGAGGTCCAGATAGGGGCTGATTTAGAGGACAGTGTCAAGAGCAGGTTGATTCAGATGCTACGTGACTATGTGGAGATCTTTGCTTGGTCTTATGAAGATATGCCAGGATTGGATACAGACATTGTGGTTCACCGTTTGCCAGTGAAAGAAGATTGTCGTCCAAAGAAGCAGAAGGTTCCTCGTATGCGTCCTGAAATGTCAGAAAAGATCAAAGCAGAGGTAATGAAACAGTTCAATGCAGGGTTCTTGGCCGTAACTTCTTATCCTCAGTGGGTTGCAAATGTGGTACCAGTTCCTAAGAAAGATGGCAAGGTACGTATGTGTGTAGACTACAGAGATCTGAATAAGGCTAGCCCTAAAGATGACTTTCCACTTCCTCATATTGATATCCTGGTAGACAACACTGCTCAGCATAAGGTATTCTCTTTTATGGATGGTTTCTCTGGTTACAATCAAATCAAGATGGCACCTGAAGATATGGAGAAGACTACATTTGTGACACAGTGGGGCACCTTTTGCTATAAGGTAATGCCATTTGGTTTGAAGAATGCAGGGGCAACATATCAGCGTGCCATGGTGGCTTTGTTTCATGATATGATTCATCATGAGATAGAGGTATATGTGGATGATATGATAGCCAGGTCTCAGAATGAAGAACAACATCTTGATCATCTGCACAAGTTGTTTGAGAGGTTGAAGAAATACAGGTTGAGATTAAATCCAAACAAGTGTACTTTTGGAGTTAGATCCGGAAAGCTCCTGGGTCTCATTGTCAGTGGAAAAGGTATTGAAGTGGATCCTGCAAAAGTGAAAGCTATACGAGAGATGCCAGCTCCCCGTACTGAGAAGGAGGTTAGAGGTTTCTTGGGACGATTGAACTACATTGCAAGATTTATTTCCCAATTAACTACCACCTGTGAGCCAATCTTCAAGTTGTTGAAGAAAGATCAGGTGATGGAATGGAATGATGAGTGCCAGACTGCCTTTGATGAAATCAAGAGATATTTGCTAGAACCTCCAATTTTAATGCCACCAGTTGATGGAAGACCCTTGATTATGTATTTAACAGTATTAGACAACTCAATGGGGTGTGTATTGGGGCAACATGACGAGTCTGGTCGAAAAGAGCAGGCAATATACTACCTTAGCAAAAAGTTTACCGACTGTGAAACAAGATCCTCACTGCTCGAGAAAACTTGCTGCGCTTTGGCATGGGCTGCTCGCCGACTAAGACAGTATATGTTGACCCATACTACCTTGTTGATTTCGAAGATGGATCCAATCAAGTACATATTTGAGAAACCTGCTCTCTCCGGAAGAATTGCAAGATGGCAAATGATCTTGACGGAATATGATATACAGTATACTACTCAGAAGGCCATTAAGGGGAGTGTTGTTGCTGATCATTTGGCTCATCAAGCAGTAGATGATTACCAGTCAATGAATTTTGAGTTCCCTGATGAAGACATTATGTCTGTTACCAAAGAACCTGGACAATATGACGGACCTGAACAAGGATCCCGATGGACTATGGTTTTTGATGGTGCCTCCAATGCACATGGTAATGGTGTTGGTGTTGTGATTAGTTCCCCTGAAGGTTGTCATACCCCGATTACTGCCAGACTTTGTTTCTATTGTACCAATAACATGGCTGAGTATGAGGCCTGTATCATGGGTATGCAAGTTGCTATTGATATGAAGATTCAGTTCCTTGAGGTGTGTGGAGATTCAGCTCTGGTAGTAAGTCAGATTAAAGGAGATTGGGATACAAAGCATGATAATCTCATTACTTACAGAGAACATGTGTTGTCTTTGATCCCACATTTCAAAGAGATTACTTTTGGACATATTCCACGAAGAGAGAATCAGTTGGCAGACGCATTGGCCACCATGGCATCTATGTTTGAGATCAGCTGGGATGATGAAGCTCCCAAGATTACCATTGATAGATTTGAGAAGCCTGCATACTGCAATGAGATTGGCACTGAAGGGGCAGAGGAGAAGCCTTGGTTCTATGAAGTGAAAAACTATCTTGAAGCTCAGGAGTTCCCTGAAGGGGCATCTGTCAAAGATAGGAAGTTCCTGAGAAGGTTTTCTGCTAAGTTCTTTCTGAGTAATGGCATTCTGTATAAGCGTAATCATGATTCAACTATGCTTCGTTGTGTGGATAAGAAGGAAGCTACAGAAATTATGGAAGAGATGCATGATGGGACCTTTGGCACTCATTCTAGTGGTCATACCATGGCAAAGAAGATTTTGAGAGCAGGTTACTATTGGTCTACTATGGAAGCTGATTGCTATCAACACTCCAGAACATGTCACAAATGTCAAATCTATGCTGATAAAGTACATGTACCTCCATCTCCATTGAATGTGTTGACTGCTCCTTGGCCCTTTGCCATGTGGGGCATTGATATGATTGGTGAGATCAAGCCTACTGCTTCCAATGGGCATCGTTTCATCCTGGTTGCTATTGATTACTTCACGAAGTGGGTAGAGGCAGCTTCATTTGCATCTGTGACTAAGAATGTTGTGGCTCGGTTCATTAAGAATAATCTCATATGTAGGTATGGTATCCCTGAAAGGATTATCACTGACAATGGCTCTAATCTGAACAACACTATGATTACTGATCTCTGTACGCAGTTCAAGATTAAGCATCACAACTCTTCTCCGTATCGTCCAAAGATGAATGGGGCGGTTGAAGCTGCTAATAAGAACATTAAGAAGATTGTACAGAAGATGACTGTTACTTACAAGGATTGGCACGAGATGTTACCATTTGCTCTGCATGGTTATCGTACTACAATACGTACTTCAACAGGGGCAACCCCATTCTCCTTAGTCTATGGTATGGAAGCAGTTCTGCCTATTGAAGTCCAGATCCCCTCCTTGAGAATTATGAAGGATGCAGGCTTGGATGAAGATGAGTGGATTCAGACTCGACTTGACCAGATAAACTTGATTGATGAGAAAAGGTTAGCAGCAGTTTGTCATGGCCAGATGTACCAGAAACGGATGATCAAAGCTTTTAACAAGAAGGTTAAGCCAAAGGTATATCAGGCTGGTGACTTGGTAATCAAGCGTATCATATTACCACAGGGTGATCCTATGGGCAAGTGGACTCCAACATATGAGGGACCATTTGTAGTTAAGACAGTGTTCTCAGGAGGTGCCATGATACTGACTACAATGGATGGTGAAGACTTCCCACAACCTGTAAACGCAGACATAGTTAAAAAATACTACGCATAAAAAGAGACCCGCTAGGTTGACAGGCCTAGGCAAAAATAAGGGCATCCCGGCAAACCAAAAGGGTTTGGGCAAAAATTAGGGATATATATATAAAAAGATGTACACCCGGCAAGTCGAAAACCTAAAAAGGCGGCTTGGGCAAAAAAGGGTATCCCGGTGGATTGAAAACCTGAAAGGGCAATCCAGGCAAAAGTTAGGGATTAAAGCGTATGACTATGTCTCGTTTGGATCACTCATGAAACTGCAACCAGTTGTGCTACTTATTCAAGCTCAAACAGATAAAGCTCAATCCAATCGTTTCCGTTTCAACAGCAAGAAGATGAGATACTTGAGTGGCAATAGTAGAATTGAAACTCAATAGGATTATTTCCCACATAGCTGATTCTTTTTGTAAAACTTCATGACAAAATTCTCTTACCAGGGTTTATGTCTCCTTGTACAAACTTACCCGTGTATGGGTCACTTTTGATATCAATAAATTCCATCTTTTGAATCCAGATTTACTTTTACCCTATTTACATAAGCGAAACGTCCATTGGTTGTGTTTGAATGTATGTATGCCTTTGAATATGATTGATGTTTACCAGAAACGCATGTATGCTTTTAATATGATTGATGTTTACCAGAAATGCATGAAAATGCAGTAATAGTATTTACTAAGGACGAACGAGGGAAGGATTTCAACGAAGCTTCGCCGGTTCATCTTTACAAGACAGTTACAAACCATCAGTAGGACTAATCCATTTTCACAAAGTCTAATCTCCCCTGGAATTTATACCCATCTCTTTTATCCTCATACGGATATACGGGAAATTACTTTCCAATAAGGGCACGATGAACGAAGACGGGATGTTATACTTATCCTACTATCAAACGAAAACGAAGGTTATCTATACCCTACTATCCCCAACAACGGGAGGTTATCTATACCTTGTTATCCCCAACAACGGGAGGTTATCTATACCTTGTTATCCCCAGCAGACGGAGGGTTATATATTCTTCAACAACGAATCGGGATTTATTTTTCTTGGCCAGCAGTTGTTATACAAGGATATCCAGACACTTCCAGCAGTGTCATAGCATACATACATCATTTACATCATACCATAACATATATGTCTATAGTACATTACCTAAGTGCATCATGTCATACATGCATACATAAAGCATAAACTAATGTTGTTATACAGAATGCTACCTTGTTTTCAGGTTAATTATCCAACAAACAATCTTATGATCTTTGGGACTGCTTTATTGTAACCTCAGGGTTACTTTATCCTCCTGATGAGCTTCTTATTACTTTGGGACTGCTTTATTGTAACCTCAGGGTTATTTTATCCTCCTGATAGCCTCTCATGACTTCAAGACTGCTTTAGAGCTACTGATTGCTCTATCCTCCTGAAATCATCCTATTACTTCAAGACTGCTTTAGAGCTATTCATTGCTCTATCCTCATGAGGTCATATTACTACTTCAAGACTGCTTTAGAGCTATTCATTGCTCTATCCTCCTGAAGCCATCTAATTATTTCAAGACTGCTTTAGAGTTATCCATTGCTCTATCCTCCTGAAATTACATTATTATTTCAAGACTGCTTTAGAGCTATCCATTGCTCTATCCTCCTGAAATCATTACTTCAAGACTGCTTTAGAGCTATTGATTGCTCTATCCTCCTGAAGACACATCACATTATTATTTCAAGACTGCTTTAGAGCTGTTGATTGCTCTATCCTACTGAAGCCATTCTATTACTTCAAGACTGCTTTAGAGCTATTGATTGCTCTATCCTCCTGAAGCCATTATTACTTCAAGACTGCTTTAGAGCTATTGATTGCTCTATCCTCCTGAGGTCAGATTTATCACTTCAAGACTGCTTTAGGGTTATCATTATTGATTGCTCTATCCTCATGAAGACATGCTGTTACATCAGTATTACTCCAGACTCCTGACAGTTCTCATTATACTACTGAAGAACTTTCCCCTAGTGGCATCTTTAAGCCCACTCAATCATGTTCAACCAACCATCAATATCACTCCATGCACTGGTGAGTGCAAAATTTTGGGCTTTTGTGTTCAATCCCCTTCAACCTTCCAGGTTACGACTGGCAAATATACCAATCTAACCCCTCAGGTTTCAGAAAATTGAACAGGGGCAGCTGTTGCACCCCAAAATTTTCCCTCACAATACAAGACTTTGTGTTCCAAGAAGGTTCACAAGGTTCACAAAATTCACAATTGGTCAGAAGAGTTGACAATTCCCTCAGACAATGCACCTCCTAAGCAGTGCATCCAAAACTAGGGTTTTGACTTTAATCAGGCTAAATGGACTTCCAAGACTTCAAGTGAGCTTCATAACATCTTATATGTGTATAAGAACCCCCATGTCAAGTTTCAAGACTTTTCTCAAAAGTTTGCTCAGTCAGATGATCAGATAAGTCAAAAGCAGTCAATGCAGTTAAAAGGTCAAACTGAGGTCAACTGTGGTCAAACCAAAGTCAAACTTCATGATTTTTTTTTTTTGCCAACATCAAAGAGAGGTTGGGTGAGAAATATTATCATAATAACTGTAATACCCCAAATTTTGCCCTAAGATTTGTCGTCGCATTTCATTGCATTTAATCAATTACTAACAAATTTGTGTAGTCGTTTGACTTTTTGCAGGTAAATATCATATGGCATGCATTTTTTTTTCTAAAAAGTAAAAATGGCACAATTGGCAGGAGGACATGTGTAAGGAGTTATGAGTGTGAGAGGTTGAGAGTTCGAATCTCACCTTTGTCATTTTTTTTGTTTTTTATTATTTTTACTCTAAATTTTTCTATCTTTCATTAAAAAATAACAAAAATAGTTTTTTATTATTATTTAATTATTATTTTCGTATTTTAATTAAATCATTTTTTAAAATATTATTTTTTTCACTTTTTTCTAAATTATTCATAAAAATATCCAAAAAATCATAAAATAAAAAATATTGAAAAAAATTTTGTTCTTTTTATAATATTTTTTATTTTAGGAATCAATAGGATTATTAGTTTTTATTTTAAGTTTATTTTAATTATTTTAAATTATTTAAATTTTATTTTTTCTTAACTAATTATTTAGTTTGGGCTTTAAAATGGGCTTTAGGGACATTATTGACAATTTGGTGTTAACCCTAATTTGTTCCCTATATATACATGTGTTGCCTTGTTGGAAAAAGGGAGAGAAGGAAAAAAACCTAAGAGGAGTGAGTGCCGTTTGCCGTTATTTAGTTTTCTTCTTCATCCATTACTATTGTTTCTTTTTCTTCATCGTTTACCGTTATTTCTTTTCCCTCATCTATTACTGTTGTTTCTTTTTCTTCATCTTTTACCGTTATTTCTTTTTCTTCATCTATTACCGTTATTTCTTTTTCTTTATCTATTACTGTTACGTTTATATATATATAATTTTTAAATTGTTAGAGTTTATATATATAAGATTTTTGATCGAATTATGTCGATACGATGTTTGCACATTTGTGTGCATGACGCGTGACATTTGTGTTAGTTCGATCCGGTTGCGATGATCGCATTTTTGTGTGAGCAATAATACTATTTTTTGCTTAATTTCTTTTTCTTTGCGATAAATTTTGTTTCGTCCGATTTAGATCTGGTTGCGATGAGCGCATTTCTGCGTTAGCAACATTGTTGGGTTATTTGGCACATTTAAAATTCGTTATTGCTTTATTATTATTATTATTATTATTATTATTATTATTATTATTATTATCATTATTTATTATTATTATCATTATTATCATTATTATTACCATTATTATTATTATTGTTATCATTAATTTATTAAAATTTGTTATAATATAAAAATCTGTTTTTAAAATAAATAACATTAACATCTTTTCCAAATTAATATGAAAACCTATTATTTTTAAGAAAAACTTTTTTTTAGATAAATTTAAAATAATAACTAAAATCTTTTTTTTAAAATAATAACTAGAACCGTTATTTATTTTATTTTATTATTGTTCAATTCAAATTTCATTATCATATTGTATCTGCTCCTCTCATGTAACCTCGCGAACTTAACAATCGCTCTTTAAATTCTGCCTTTAAATTTCTACTTGCATGGTTTAAATTATGACATTATCTCTCTGTTTGCATGATTCAATTATCTCACGCGTTTACTATTATTTCTGTCACATTGCACACATCCGAAGGTTAGGTCTAACTGTTTGGCCGCCGCGCCAATAGTCCGTAAAACTTCACACATTCAATTTCAAATCCTCAAAACTACAAACTACAAACCCTAATTTTCACAAATGCCTCGCCGCAGGCAAAATTACAATTTTACCCTTAGCATTAGGTCAAAGAGCCGCCGCGCTCGTTTTAGGGTTTCCCGCCGTGGAATCCCTAATTTAACCCTAATTACAACTTAACATTTCAACGTAGAGATTTGGAGTTTCTACACTCCACGTAAGCGTGTCCTTAAGATGCGTTTATTCCCCTTGAGACCTTGACCACAGTCAAGAAGTTTCTAACCTCCCTATTGAGGAGAACTACGATTACTCTGATTCCACTCCCGTAAGGATACGTAGGCACAAGATGCGATGTCTTGCCGAGTAAACTTAGAATTAACCCCCTTTATTATTTATTATTGCTTATTTATATTTTATTTAATTATTTTGCTTATTATTTTGTAATTGTTTCTTGGATGTAAAGTTGTCTAATTATTTAATTATTATTATGGTTAGTAATTAGGGAGTGTAACAACATGTATGTAATATTAAAATAAATTTAGATCACTTTTAAATAAAGATAATTAAAATAAACACGTCACACACGTAAGTCGATTTTAATCGCCGTCTCACTTCCTAAGGATATCCCTCAAGTTGCCTACGAATAATGGTTAAGTGGGGTGTATAAAGCAAGTCCCTCAAATAGAAAAATCATCAAAGTCCCTTATGGTTGCCTTTACGAATCGAGTCCCTTTCGAAAAATGATGATGGTCCCTTATATGTGCTTATTACATCCCATAATGGCCTTCAAAGTCAAATTGTCCCTCACATATCCCTTAACATCCAAAGTAAGGACTACCTACTCCATTATAGTAGGGATAGTCTTACTAAAGGAAAGAATGAAGAATAAGAAAGACCTTTAAACATTAGGGTAGGTTACTCCTAGGTGCTTGCTCACTTCAAAATTGTTTCGCACTTAAACAAATTTTCAACAAGTTTTCAAACAAGTTCTTAACACATCCTTACATGGATTATTTATTAACTATTCTGAAAATTTTCTATTCACACACTACAATTTCAAAACAATTCAAAAGTGAGCTTAAGTACCTAAGAGCCCATGGATAACCATGGATGAAAAGGATGCTAATACCTTCCCTTTTCATAACCTACCCCCCGGACCCAAAATATTCTCTAAGGTCTTTCCTGTTCTTTTATAACCTTTCCTTATGGATAAAATAAAAGTCGGTGGCGACTCTTGCTATCCGCAACATTGTTTAAAGTCAGTTCACCGGGTTACACTATACAAATAAGAGATATGAAAGTCAGATGATAATTAGCGGGAATGTTAAGGAATTTTAGAATTTCTAGGTGAAATCGGAAATTAAAAGATCAGAAATTTGAGTTAGAAAATGTTTTTTTTAAAAGAGGTTTACACTTAATTGAAAGTTAAACTCAATTTTAATGTTTTTAGAAACTGTTAGTCATTCTTTTAAAACATTAATATTAACTTTATTTGAAAATATGAATTTTAATTTTTAAGAAAAAAACTTTAAATTTTTAAAAATATTTTGATTTAAAAATGAGTTTTAATTTCCAACGTTAAAAAAGATTTTAATTTTAAAACTGATCACATTTTTAACTATATTTTTAATTACCTTGCCTTCTTACTAAAATAGTTTCACTTTAATTACAATTAATACAAACTAAAAAATATATAAATAAAGGAATAAAATAAATATAAAAAAATAAAAAAAGGGGGGGGGGGGGGGGGGACGCGTTAAACGGCCGGCGGCGGCCATGGATGCATGCTTCTGAAATTTTTCTCTTCTTTTCGTCGCCTTCGCCTTTCTCTGGGCTCTCACACCATGATTCTTTCTTCTTTCTACCCTCTTGAAATGAAACCATGAAAAAATAATATAATGACCAAAAGCTTACGGTTTGTTGAGGGTAGATTTCTGTCTGCCGTGAGTTTGATGGTTCGCGGACAAGGATGCTTTTGAGTACGATGTGGGTCTTTTCGTTTGATGACGGATCCGCTGAGACTTCTCGACGGTTCACAAATTCGTTGCTTTGTTCGTGAGGACGGTTTGTGATGGTAGTGAGGCCTCCAAGAGATTCACGGCCGCCGCCGGCTCGTCGGTGATGAACGGTAGCGGTTTGAAGCTTTGGCCAATGATGTTGATAGTGAGATTGAGGCATGCATGCGTTGTCCTCCACCTTCGTCACCTGATAACGATGATGATCTTACGATGATTTTTTTTCCTTTGAATGATGATCTTACGTTGTTTTCATCGTGACTCTGGGCTTGGATCTGTTATAGTTCTTCACCAAATTTGTTGCTATCCGTTTTTTCTGGAGATTTTGGTTACTTAGTGTTGTTATTGTTTAACTGAGTTGCTGCTGCTAGGTTGCTACGAACTTGGAACTCGTTGGAAAAATTGTTGTTGTTGGTTAAACTTTGTTGATGGATTTTGTAGAAAATGTAGCTGGCCTGCGAGTTTCCCGGAGCACGTTGTGGTTGTTGACTCGTGGGATTTGTGATTTTTTGAGGAAGTGCTATTTAGGCCTTGTTTGGAAAAATCACTTTTTGAATAAGTGTTTTTTCAATAAGCACTTTTTTGATAATCACTTTTCTGAAATAATCCCTTTTTCTCTCTGGATGCCTCGAGAATAAGAACATAATGCTGCCGGCTTTAGCCCGATGTCAGAATTGAGTCGGGAGTTAGCGACGGAGCAATCCGTTATCCTCCCGACATACCCAATGATGAACATTTTCGGAGGGTATCGGATTGAAACAAATTTTAACCATTCACGCTGCTTATTTGTCACCGATTTTGCAGGTTCGGAAAGCATCAAAAACTCAAAGAAATCGGAATGAAGACTTTTAGGACAATTAGAAATTTTAGGAAAAAATGTAATCTTAATTGTAACTTGATTTATTTATTTTTTGACATTGTAAAGAAATTTTTTTATTTTTTTTGACATTATAATAAAATCATTCATCATTTTTTTAGATATTGTAATGAAATGAAATTATTATTTATTTTTTTGATAAAATGAAATTAAACTACATTATTATTTTTTATGTTAAAATGAAATAAACATAAAAAAAAATTTATATATTTTTTATTAAAATCTCAATCCACTTCATCCGATTAATTCTCATCTCCGATAAAATTTCCGATAACTCTTCCGATAACGTGAAATAATAACCTTATCATAATAAATCCAACTTGTCTGCTTAAACACAAATGACCAAGCTCTTCCGATTAACTTCATCCAAATAAATTAAATTGATTAAACTTATCCAGCTCAAATCCTCCATGGAAATTCAACCGACTAAATTCAATTAATTTAACTTACACAATTAAACTATTCCAATTAAAACCACCTGCCTCAATTCAAATGGTTCAAATTTCTTGCATAACTCCGTCCGGTTAAATTGTCCGGCTAAGTTCTGATTACTATGTAACAATCCAGCTCCACTTTAGACAACTCACAGGACTCGGAGATGGAGACCCTAGTCACTTGAGAACTTTCTGATGGCAACTCAAGCTCCTGAATTGTCGCCAGACTACCAGTTAATGATCATTTTGCCCTCCACTGCTTGAATTGCGGGCAACGAGGTTTTTCCTGCAAAATCAATAGACTACGCAAACATGTCAGTGATTAGTTAAATGCAATGCAAAAGATATGACGTGCAAAATGAACCTAACAATCTCGGGGGAAATTTTGGGGTATTACAACCGTCTACCTCTTCGAGAGGAATGTCCGCTTGTGAAATAGAAGTTGAGAAGGACCAGACCCGATATGACTGTCAAGATCATAGAGTAAGTCCAAAAGCAGTTGGATGTTGGTTTTCTTGCTTTTACTAATTACCCTCCGTGGGTCGCTAACATTGTTCTTGTGCCTAAGAAGGATGGAAAGGTTAGGATGTATATTGATTATTGAGATTTGAATAGAGCGAGCCTGAAAGACGATTTCTGCTCCCCCACATTGATGTGTTGGTTGATAACACTGCTCAGTACTCTGTGTTTTCCTTCCTGGATGACTTCTCTCGGTATAACCAAATTAAAATGGCCCCAGATGACATGGAGAAAACTACTTTTATCACACCGTGGGGGACTTTTTGCTACAAAATTATGCCTTTTGAATTGAAAAATGTAGGGGCAACTTATAAGCGGGCGATGGTGACTCTCTTTCATGATATGATTCATCATGAGATTGAAGTATATGTTGATGATATGATTGCAAAGTCACAAACGGAGGAAGAACATCTGGTCAATCTTCTGAAATTGTTTGAAAGGTTAAGGAAGTTCAAGCTGAGGTTGAATCCTAACAAATGCACCTTCAGGGAGAGATCATGAAAGCTGTTGGGTTTCATTGTCATTGAAAGGGGTATTGAGGTAGATCATGCCAAAATAAAAGCTATACAAGAAATTTCTGAGCCAAGAACAGGGAAAGAGGTTTGTGATTTCTTAGGGAGATTGAACTACATTGCAAGGTTCATCTCTCACCTTACAGCCACTTGCGAACCAATATTCAAACTGCTAAGAAAAGATCAAGCGGTTGTCTGGAATGAGAATTGTCAAAAGGCTTTCAAAAAAATAAAATAGTATTTGCAAGAGCCTCCGATACTAATGCCTCAAGTTTCTAGAAGACCTTTGATTATGTATTTAATGGCTCTGGAGAATTCGATGGATTGTATGCTCGGTCAACACGACGAGATGGGTAGGAAAAAGCATGCTATTTACTACCTGAGTAAAAAATTCACTGATTGCGAATCAAGGTACTCGATGCTAGAAAAAACATGTTGTGCACTTGCTTGGGCAGCCAAACGCTTAAGGCAATACATGTTAACCCATACAACCAGGTTGATTTCGAAGATGTATCTGATTAAATATGTGTTTGAGAAATAAGTGCTTTCTGGAAGAATTGCTAGATGGTAGGTGGTGCTGACAGAGTACGATATTCAGTATGTTTCCAAAAGGCCATTAAAGGGAGTGTTTTGTCAGAATACCTTTCCGAACAACCAATTGAGGATTATCAACCAATGAGGTTTGAGTTTCCTGATGAAGACATAATGTTTTTGAAGATGAAGGACTATGACGAACCTTTACCTGACGAGGGCTCCGAGATTGGTTCTCAGTGGAAATTGATTTTCGATGGTGCTGTTAACTCATACGGCATCAGAATTTGGGCAATTGTTACAAATCCTCATGGTTCTCACATACCATTCACTGTCCGGTTGATGTTTGCCTATATGAATAACGAAGCTGAATATGAAGCATGCATCATCGGTCTAGAAGAAGCTATTGATTTGAGAATCAAGAATCTAGATGTATGGTGAATCAACCTTAGTCGTCAATCAAACCAAAGGAGAGTGGGAGACTCGTCAGGCCAACCTGGTGCCTTATAAGAACTATGCAAGAACATTGCTGCCATTATTTGATAGAGTCGAGTTTCATCATGTACCGAGGGGTGAAAATCAGATGGTAGACGCTTTGGCAACACTTGCATCAATGCCTAAAGTGAATTTCTAGAATGAATCTCCAACAATCACTATCATGCGCCTTGACAGGCCAACTTTCGTATTCACAATTGAAAAAGCATCGGATGGGAAGCCATGGTATTTTGACATCAGACATTTCCTCAAGACTCAAGAGTATCCGCCTGGGGCATCAAGTAAAGACAAGAAGACTCTAAGGAGACTGTCGAGAAATTTCTACTTGAACAAGGATGATGTGCTGTACAAAAGAAACTTCGACATGGTATTATTACATTGTGTAGATGAACATGAAGCAAGTTTGATAATGGAAGAGGTCCACGAAGGTTCTTTTGGTACTCATGCCGATGGACATGCAATGTCTAGAAAACTATTGAGAGCAAGGTATTACTGGATGACCATGGAGTCCAATTGTTATAAATATGCCAGGAAATGCCATAAATGCCAAATTTATGCCGATAAAATGCATGTTCCACCGAGCCCTCTAAATTTATTGACATCTCCTTGGCCCTTTGCTATGTGGCGCATTGATATGATCGAGAAAATTGAGCCGACCGCCTCCAATGGGCATCGCTTTATCTTGGTAGCAATTGATTATTTCACCAAGTGGGTAGATGCAGCTTCATTTACCAATGTCACCAAGCAAGTGGTTGCTCATTTTACAAAAAAGAACATTATCTGCCGTTACAGAATACCAGAATGAATCATTACTAAGAATGGTTCGAATTTGAATAATAAGATGAAAGATTTGTGCCAGAGTTTCAAAATTAAACACCACAATTCCTCTCTATATCGTCCAAAGATGAATGGCACTGTTGAGGCAGCAAATAAGAATATCAAGAGGATCATGCAGAAGATGGTGGTGACTTATAAAGATTGGCATGAGATGTTGCCCTTTGCTTTACATGATTATCGTACTTCAGTGCGTACATCGACTAGGGCAACACCTTTCTCGCTAGTATATGGTACGAAGCTGTCCTACCATTAGAAGTCGAGATTCCTTCTTTAAGGGTATTGTCTGATGTGAAACTTGATGAAGCAGAATGGGTGAAGGCTAGCTTGAATCAACTTAGTCTGATTGATGAAAAGAGATTGACAGCTATCGACCATGGTAGGATATACCAGAGCAAAATGAAGAAGGCTTTTAATCAGAAGGTACGCCCTCGACATTTCCAGATAGGTGACTTGGTGTTGAAGAGGATCCTCCCTCCACAAACAGATCATAAGGGCAAGTGGGCTCATAATTATGAAGGTCCATACGTAGTAATAAAGGTTTTCTCTGGTGGAGCCTTGTTACTATCAACCCTGGACAGTGAAAATTTTACGTCCCCTGTGAATGCAGAGTCAGTAAAAAAATACTTTGCATGAAATAGACCTGCTGGACACAAAAAGAAAGTCCAGGCAAAAATGGCATCCCGACAAACAATAACAAGAAAAAGTTCAGGAAAAAATTAGGGAAAAAAGAAAAAGAATAAACTCGTAAAGTCGAAAACCTGAAAAAGGCGACTTTGGCAAAAATGGTTATCCTGGTGAATTGAAAACCTGCAAGGGCGACCTAGGAAAAAGTTAGGAATTTAAAAGCAAACGACTGTGGTATATGTTCGATCTATGAGTGCATTTTGACTTTTGGAAGTTCCGAAAGGTAAAAATCAGTCCAATCAGTATCTTCAGAAGGAAGAACATTGGTGAAACATCAAAGACATACGAGTCATAGCCGAATCGACACATGGTGGTTGTCTGTTTCCACATTGCCGACATTTGTATATTTCTTGTTGTACTTTTTGCGCAATTACCTCTTTTCAGGAATTGCATTTGTTGTAATTTGCCTATTTATAGGCCTTTTCAACAATAAAGTATTATTCACTCAAAAAGCTTTCCATTTCCTGCTTTTACTTTTACTATTTTGGTTGCAAAAAGGGGCGTCTGATATTTTTGTTAAACTTTACATGTGAATACATCGGGGTATTACAAGTCGTATTGGAAATAGTGAATTTACTTAATAATGTCGTGGATGGTAACCAAAACAACCATTTGCATACATGCCTTTTGTTATTTGTTGGTTGTTTGCAGGATGAAATGATCTTTTTTTCCCCAATAGAGTCCATCTCCCCGGTGATTTTTCAGGTTTGATTACATCAATCAGGATGTAGCATGCAGTCAGACGTTCGCATCAGAAATTGTTGTTTCCTCACAGAGTATTGTTATCAGATCAAGGGTTTTCTTTTCAGGTTAGAATGAAAGGTCATCTCCCCAAGAGGAGGTTGGCGTTGATTTCCTTGACAGGTATCTCAGTGGTGGCTGATTTCCTCAATAAAGTCCAATAATCATTGGCATTCTTCAAAGTCAGATTTTTGGCACATTTCCCCAGCAGATGATATTCTCAATTCCTTGCATGGTGGATCTCTCCCTAAAAGAGTTTTATTCAGGAAGGCCATCCAG
Organism: Lathyrus sativus; assembly: GCA_963859935.3. NCBI lineage: Eukaryota > Viridiplantae > Streptophyta > Magnoliopsida > Fabales > Fabaceae > Lathyrus > Lathyrus sativus. Next base: position 711,721,533 of record OZ012737.1, read on the forward strand.
GGCGTGTTCCTCAGCAGAAGGCCATTCAGGGCATTTTCTCCTCAGTAGATTGAGTTTGTTGGTTTTCTTTCCAGCACTTCTTTCAGCAGGGTTTCTTTTGCATATCATTTGCATTTGCATCCTCCTAAGTGCGTAGCATTTCCATTTCGTATGGAGTATTACGCCATTTTCAAACATGTATATCCGAAGCATAAGCCAAGTTTGATATTATTATTGCCAGACATCTGTCCAGCAGATAATGGCACAACCTAAGATTTCGTTATCTCTACACCAATAAAAGTCATTGGTGGGTATGTTCATCTTATTCCCCGACAGAGTTTGTTTGTTTAAACCTCTCTTTCCCCAGCGGAATTTCTATTTTAGGTTGTCAGGCATTTGATTCTACTTCATGTATACCTGGTTTATCCCAACGTTTGGTTGGTCATCTTCTTTTGTTTCCTGCGGAGTTGTTATCTCAACTTTTGGTTGATAGTCCATTGTTTGTTGGATGTTATCCCAACTTTTGGTTGGTAGTCCGTTGTTTCTTGGATGTTATCCCAACTTTTGGTTGGTAGTCCGTTGTTTGTTTGGATGTTATCTCAACTTTTGGTTAGTAGCCTTCAGACGGCGTCTGAGTGATCCTAACTCTTGGTTAGTAGCCTCTTTTTCACAAATTTTGGATATAACTCTCTGGTGATCCTAACTTTTGGTTAGAAGCCATTGTTATCTTCTTGATCATTTACCTTTTCGGTTATCCCAAATTTTGGTTGATACCCGCAGTTTTTAAGTTCATCTTTGATTGGCAATCTTTTACGTTGTGAATATCCCGATAATTTGCAAATTTTCGGGTTCTTTTGGTATTCAATCACCTTTTACCTTGAATGCTTGAAAGCGGTCGCTTTTCATCCCTTCAGATCCAAGTGGTTTGAATAGGAGCAGCTGTAGCACCCCAAAATTTGCCCATATTTTCTCTTGGGTCTTGGCTTATGTTTCATTGTATTTTCATATTCATTTTTTCATAGCATTATTCTAGACAAGGATCAAGGCATCATGGCTTGTTTCTCAAGATAGGAGGGACATGTTTCTTCAACCTCAAGCAAGGGTTTTTTCTTGAATTTATGGTATTCTCAAGCTTCGAAAGGTCCCTCATCATCAAGAATTATTCAAGGCAACATCATTTCAAGATCATATGTGGCTCATCATGCTCTGGTTGGCAAGAAATCATCAAGGGATTCAAGTTTGATTCAAGGTGTTTGACCTAATTTAGCAATTTATGAATGATGTGATCAAATCAGAATAACTCCTTCATTTTTCAACATCTTGAGGTGGTTCTTTTTCTAATGGACTCTTCTCATCACCCCTAACAAGTTCTCTTTGCAAGGAAGAATCAAATTATGCTTGGAAAGTCACTAAAAGTTTGAAGACATTATAGGTCATTTTGAGTTTTAGAAGGATTTTATAGTCAACTTCAAAAGGTCATAACTTGGTTCATTTTCATCATTTGGAGCCCATTCTTTTTCGATAATGAACTTAAAGATTTCCTCTACAACTTTGATTTAAGGTGAAAGTGCTAAAAACCTATGGAAGATCTTGGTTTTTATCAAAACATTATAGGTCATTTTTGGTCCCTAAAAGACTTGAAAATTTTCTAAGTGTTTTGTTGATTTTGAACCTTTTCATGGAGGCTACTTTGAAGGATCATATCTCTCAACTCAGATTTCTAAATCAATACTTTCTTTTCACATTGCAAAGATTGTATCATCCTCTATCCAATGCAAGAAGTATCATCTCACAAAGCCTCATACATTGTGAGAACCATGGTTGCAAATTTTGAATTTCAAAACTGAGAATCCACTTCAAGTCAGAATTGAAATTGTTTGAATTGGCCTCTAATCACCAAATTAAGCCACGAATTCAATCTAAAAATGATTAAGCAACTTGCCTGGGTTGATTAGAGCCTTAAAACACAAGGTTTGAGTGAGTTTTGACAACTTGCAAGTCACACTGCTCATGCTGCAGGTGTGCACGAGTTTGTTGAAATTGGCATCAATCACCCAACCTCAACATTCAGAAAGCTTTTCCTATAAATAAGAGACTCATTTCACTCATTTTCACAAGCTTTGATAGCTAGGATCACCCTATTGAGATCCCATTTGAACTCTTAAGCTTGAACTTCAAATTTTCATTTCCACACCTTATTCACTTAAATTCTCCATTTAGTTAGCTTCACCAACATTCAGTGAAGCTAACCAACTCAAGAACTTGAAGGATCATGGCCTGAACCTTTTCTTTTTTCACACACTTTTTCTTTTTCACCCTTACCCTTTTCACACGTAGTTTCTGAACTACGATTGCTCTGACTTCCTATTAAGGATACATAGGCATAGGATTGCGAGATCCTAGCGAGTTGTCTTTTTATTTTTCTACCTTTTTCTTTTTCTCCTATTTTCTCTTTCTTACCTATCCTTATCTTTAGCAAATAATTTTAGCAATAACACAAATATTTCAAGAGGTTCCTATAGAATACCGTAGATGCTTACAGTGCTAGTACATTCCCTTAGTATAACCAACCCCCGTACCTTTGATCTCTCTTTTACTTAGCTTTAGGCCTTGCTTTTTTCTTTGCATTTTACTTAGGATTTTTGTTCGATCTTTTCTCCATTCCCTTGGATAAAATAAAAGTTCGGTGGTGACATCATTGTTTTGTGATTCAAGTTAATACAATAACTTGATATCTGATTCTCACCGCGACACATAAACATAAGTCCAAGTGGAAAAAAAGAAAACAATATGATAATATGATATGAAATGCTAAAGTAAAAGAATAAAGTAAATTGCAATAAGTAAAGAGCATAGTATAAATAACTTTAAAGTAAAGAAATAAAACAAAAATTTAGTAAGTTAGTGATTAGAAAAGAAAGGCCAAATTTGTCATTATTTGGAGAACACTCAACTAGACATCCACAAGCATGAAAACACGGCCTTATCCATTACCAAGAGAAGATCTCCAACTTGGATAAAAACAACAAGTATGCCACTAGCTCTCTTAGGTAACAAAAGATCAAATCTATTTCACACAATACCATGGAGAATAGAAAGCTGACAATCTCACTTACAAAAATAACTTAGTTTCTGATTTGGGACAAATTTAGCGTTATGTTAAGCAATTGTAATTGGACTTATGTAGAAGTTACAACTATATGAGGCCAGCCAATAATAATTTATGTGTTAATACAAGCTAGAGAAATGACATGTAAGTCATTCTCCTAAAGCTTACCACAAAAAAAAAAAGGAGTGATCTCATCTTAATCAAGGACTTTCATCAATGATCAAAGGCAACCTATCATTACTCCAAAGTGAAGTGAGTGATCCAAATGATTACTTCAACAACATGTTTTAAATAATGAAGGTTCAAACATTATTGATCATCAAACATGATGTTAAAGATTTTCATCAACCAAAAGAAAAAAAGACGAAGGGAGATGAAAGAGAGGCAGCAAGGAAACCAAATCAACAAATTGAATAAAAGGATTGATCAAGCTATCATCATGATCAATCATCCATTTTGGTGGATTAGGGTTTTCACCCCATCAACACCAAGATCCATTGACCTTAATGAAACTTGACCAAATCAACCAAGATTCAAGTCAAACATAAGTCAGCAAAGGTCAAACAATACAAAAATGCAATAATATGAATTAATATGCATCAAAATGATTTTTAAAATGAAAATAAACATGAAAATGCAAATGATGCTATGAATTTTTTTTGAGAATTTTAAAATGCATAAAAATATTTTAAAACTATATAAAATGCAAGGAAAAAGAGAAAAAAAACATGAAAATATCAAATGACAAAATAAAAATATGAAATATATATCATCAGAAAGAGAAAAAAAATTTAGAAATTATTTTTGTATTTCTTGGATAAAAAATGGAATTACTATGAATTTTTAAATGAAAATTCAATTTAAAATAGAAAACAGAAAAGAAAATAAAATAGAAAAAATAAGGCGCGTTAGATCTAGCCTCATTAATTGACGTGGCAGATCTGACGCTCCTAAGATGAAGATGTATGGTGAAAAATAGCTCAGAAATAACATGGAATCACATTCAAATGCAACCAATGAAAACATTTCATTTTGGTAACGTGGAAGACACCTCCTGTCATCGTTCCTCTTCTCCTATCATCTTCTTCAGTGAGCTCTCACTGAAGAATCCACAAATGGTAAAGATAGCTCATGAGACCTATGCCATTGTGACCGTCTCATCAAGGCAAACTCATCCTCACTCTCCTTTTTCATTTATTGAAAAGGAGTAGAGCGAATTTTGAGGAAAATCAGAAGAACACAAAAACACGAAAACAAAAATTAAATGATGCACAAGAAGAATCAACACCAACTAGGTTGGAGGAAACATTCAGCAAGCAAAGGACTACATTATGTTAACTTGTTTGAGTGAAATTGGAGCTTCAAACTACATTGTTCAAAAATGATATGAGAAGCTCTGAAAATAGATTTGGTTGGAGCAATATAGGGACTCTTAGAGCTTGGAATTTGTTGCAGAAGCTTTATAGGACCAAAATGAAGCTTATGGAATCAAGAAATGAGAGTGAGAGTGGCTGGAAATTGAAACACCATAGCTCATTTTTTTGCAGAAAATTTGAAGGTGGAGCAGAGGTTTTCTGACTCTCAAAAGCTTGGGAATGAAGGTAGAATGAACCTCTATTTATAGCTGAAGATGATGGAGTGCTGAGAGGGGTGAATTGAGTGGAAATTCAGTGTAATCATGTGCACCCTCATCATGCCAAAAGTGTGACTTAAATCCACTCAAAACTCAGCCAAATCATGTGTTTTACTACTCAATTAACTTTAGGAAACTTGGCTAATCATGTTTGGATGCATATCACGTGTTAATTTGACTTGTAATTGAATATTAGTTGAAGCAAAAATCTAATCATGGTGCAAAACTTCTGTTCCAAGTCACCATGTTTGCATCAATGGGGCATCCTCCTGAAGAGGCATTTTTCCACCATTCTTCTTGCAATGTGTAGTGCTCATGGCCTAATTTACAATGTGCCAAGAAAGTATTCATTTGGAAATCTAAGGAGAAAGTTATGATGTGTTGAAGTTGGCATGAAAAACTGGTCATCGTACTTAGAAATTTTTTAAGTCTTTGAGCCAGAAAATGCCCTATAATGTTCCATTAAATTCCAAGGTCTTCCAAGCATAATTTAATCTTGACCATTGAAGCAAACTTATAGAGGGAATTGTAAATGATATTGTTCAAAAAGAATCATCCTTAAAGGATAAAACTTGAAGAAGTTGTGATCCTTGAAAGTTGAGAAAAAGTCACTTGAAAATATGGCAAATTTCACTAAATCCATAAATGATCTATAATATCTTCAAATTTTTGATGATCCTCCAAGTATAATAGGCTCTTATCATGTAAAGATAAGTTGTGGAGGATATTGAGAAGAGTCATATGCAAAAATAAACACTAAAAAATATGGAGAATTGAATGAGTTGCAGTCCTTCAAACTTTGACTTAAAAATGTTGACTCTTTGGTCAAACCTTCTTGAATAAACTTGCATACTTGAGATTTCCTTGCATTTCAAGGCACATAAATGATCATATAAACCCAAAATAAGATGTCCTTAAATGTTCTTTGATTAAATTGATCAAGGTTTGAGATAACTTGTTGAAGAAGACATGAAAATAAACACATGAACCTTTGAATTTCTTGAGAAACAAGTTACACAACTTTGAGGTACTCTTGCTCAAAATGATATAGGATGATGCTTGAGAACATAAACCTTGACATTATAAGGAAAATCTTGAGAAATAAGACCTTGGAAGTCGATAGATGTTCACATTTTGACAAGAGGGATCAAAACCCTAGTTGAGGAACCAAGTATGTGTCGCTTCCGCGAAAATAAGGTGCCGGCAAAACAGAAGAGTCGCCACCTTTCGTTATTTATCCCTCAGAGCGGGAAAGGAAACGATCGGAAAAACCTGACGAAGAGGTATAAGACAAGGTCATCGCAACCGTTGTCTGGGTTCGGGAGTCGGTTACGCAAGGGGAAGGTATTAGCACCCCTCACGTCCGTCGTACTCGACGGAATCCACGCTTTTTGTGTTTACTGGACGAGTTGGTTTATCTATCTACCTATCAAGGCTGGCTTAAATAGAAAAGAAAAATGACTCGGCAAAGCGTCGCGCTTTATGCCTACGTATTCTCATCAGAGAATGAGAAATCAGAGTCAACGTAGTTCGACCTACTACGGGTTACGGGGAAGGTGGCTCGCCAATACATCAGTATTGTGCCTACATACTCTCAACAGATATGAGAGATCAGAGCTTACGTAGTTCGGGATACTACGGATTACAGGAATTCAGATTCATCTGTTTTATCGAGTAGGGTTAAACAGCAGTTCCAGCAGTTAGGGACAAAGCCTGTTTGCGTTGGCGCTGAAGTTTAACGATACTATTTTCTTCAGAAAAGCTTCCTTTGAATTACAGGCCCACGGGGCAAAAAGGTTTGAAGTTTGTTTTCTGTCTTTTACGAAAGAAGTGTTTTTTATTGTGTTTGCAATTTCAATCGCACTAAAGACTATGACCTGAGAGTGAATGCGTCGCATGTCACCCAAAGGGTGCCATACTAAACATCCATACTGTTGAAAAGAAACTCTCCAACAATCCTTTCTCAGATAGCTTAAGGCTCGTAACGTACGAAAGAAATCATTCATGATTACTGTATCTTAAGCTGTTTGAGATGAGAAGAGAACAGGCTCAACTAAGGGAGACTATCAAGTCCTACTGTTGTCATGCCAAGGATTCATCCTATGGTTGAGGTTTGAAACAGGGAACTCCTAGAAGTTATCATGCATTGGTTTCAACCTAAAGTTCTATCATCACTTCCTTATCAAAGGAAATGAGAGTCCTAAGGGATCATGTCAATGATACACAGAAACAGATAAAGCATCAACTTAAACAGTAATACAGTAAACGACTGTAAAATGCATGCAATGCAAGTGAGGGAGGAAATGTGTGTGGGGCAGCAGCCTCCACAAGCTCATCTCAACCTCAAGCTAGAATGAATAACAGTAATCATACTGAGGAAAATAAAACAACATGCTATCAAGAAAAACACAGTAAGCTGCAATCATACAGAAGAAATAACATGCTATCTGTCGCTACTGCGAAAATCGGCGCCGGCTGACAGAAGAGTCGCCACCGTGCGTTATTTATCCCAACGGAGGGAAAGGAAACGCTCGAAGTAAACCTCACAAAAAACGGGGAAAGGTATGGTCATCGCAACCAAAATCTGGATTCGGGAGTCGGTTACGCAAGGGGAAGGTATTAGCACCCCTCATGTCCGTCGTACTCGACGGGATCCACGCTTGCTTGGGTTGTCTAAAGGATACAAACAATCTATCTACGGCTGCTAAATCTAAACGGGAGGGAATTAACTCGATAGAGCATCGCACTCTATGCCTACGTATTCTCAAGAGAGAAAGTCAGAGTCAACGTAGTTCGGGACTACGGGGAAATTGGCTCGCCAAGACCTCGCGTCTTGTGCCTACGTACTTCCACACTGCATGGAAGATCAGAGCTTTACGTAGTTCAGGCTAACTACGGCTAAATAGGGTATTCTCACACAGCAGTGAGAAACTAAACTGGTTTCAAAGGTTCGGGGACCTATGGGAAAAACTACGGTCTGGTCTCAAATGCACTCAGGCAAGAGAGAAAAAGGGTAACAATCAGGCGTCAACGGGAAAGTCTCGATCGCACAGCAGCGAGAGAACAAAAGGTTAGTTGTTAGTGTGCTCGCTAGGATATCGCATCCTATGCCTACATATCCTCGTCTGGTACGAGAAATCAGAGCAGATGTAGTTCGGCTACTTTCGGGACCACAGCTCAAATCTCGTTTTATTAACATTCTGAAAAAATGGTTACAATGAGTGAATATTGAAAAATAATCTCCTAGGAAATACTATCCTATTCTATCCTGGAAAAAATCGAATGAAAAAGTCCCCTAACAAGTGAACTTCTAAAACTATCTCTAAAAAATACTTCCATGAAGAAAATACACTCTAAAAAAATATACTAATATTTTTTTATTCTTTTCCCTTTTCTTTTCTTTTTTCTCAAATATCCTTTTTTCACTTCTTTCATAATATTTCTTTTTATATTTTTTTCTATACCTCTTTTTTCACATATTTTTTTCACTATTTTTTCTATATTTTTCTCACTATTTTTCCCTTTTTAAAAATATTTCTCTTTCTTTTTTCAATATATTTTCCTTTTCATATTTCTTTCCTTTTTTCTTTATTATTTCAATAATTCTTTTCTCCATATTTTTTCCAAATATTTCTTTTTTCTTTCAATATTCTTTTTTTCTAAATTTCTTTCATTCTTTTTCCTATTCAAAGAAAATAAGAAAAAAACAAAAATACAAGGGAGGGGGGTATGTTTACAAGGGGGAGTTAATCAGCAGAAAAAATGATAACAAACTGGGCCCAGCCCAGCTGTTTGCTGCAAAAACCGGTGGGAGGGGTACTGGAAGAAAACTGGGGGGTGCGCATGGGCTTGGCCCATAGTCCAGCAAAAAACACACGGAGGGGGGTGTGGATCCAAAAAACGTAGTTGGGCCTGAGGCCCAATCCCTAACCCAATCTCTTCCTCCCTCCCTTCACCTTCTGAAACCCTAAGCTCCTCTCTCATCTCTCTTCTCCCCTTCCGCCGCCGACCAAACACTCGCCCTCCCTCACCATCTCCGTTCGAAATCTTTCTCTCTCACCATCTTCAAACTACTCTTCTCTGTTCTCTCTCTTACTTTTCAATTACTCACTATCAACAAAAAAAACTGGATCGTCTGGTGGTGTTCTTGCAGGTCTATGAAGATCAACGCGTGTGGATCTTGAAGGTTGTGCGCTGAAGGCAGCGTTTGGAGTTCTCAGGGTCGTTGAAGATCATTTTGGCATTTCTGGGGAAATATGATGAACAGAGGGATGACCTCTTAAGCGTTTCTGAAGAACACGACGATCCTTGTACGTTTCTTGGAGAAAGATTGAAGAGCGTCGAAGACAAAATCTGGAAAAATATTGTTGACATTCTTGAGGAGTGACGAACACAGGTGAAAGCCTTTGTGGATCTGGAAAAACAAAACTGTAGCCGGACGAAGATGTTGATGAGCGAGGATCTCGATGATCTCATGAAGCTTGGAGGAGATCTCTGTTGCCGTCTTGATGAAGATCTTAGGAGTTCTACTGGACTTCTTGACGAACACAACTCATCGTACGATGCTTCAACCAATTCTGGAAAATGGTGGAGTTCATTGATGGTTGAATTTCTGGAGTTTGATGATTCTTGATGAATGTTGAAGATGATGTTTCGCTGGGAAACTGGATGAACACGATGGTGGCGATTGAAGCTGATGATCGATGATTTTCTGGAATTTGGATGATGAAGGTTGATCGGAGGTTGGATGAATCTATGAGAATTTTGGGGATTTTCTGGGTTGTTGGTGAAGATTGGATGAGTTTGTGACCGGAGAAGAAGAAGATTTCTGGAAAAAATAGGGTGTTTTAGGGTTTCCGGTGAAATGTAGGGCGGCCGGAGTTGGTTAGGGCTGCCAGCGACGTTCTGTTGCGGTGGTTGCATGGCCGTCGGCCATGCAACCGGTGAGTCTCCTGAGCTGACGCGTGGCAATGGTGACTGGAGGCGGTGAAGGCATGCAGGACGCGTGTTGGAGACGTGGCGGAGTGAGGGAGAAAGGGAAGTGAGGTGGCGTGATCTGGAGTGTGATATGTGGGGTCCCCCCTTTCGCTTACACGTGGATGACTTATTATATAGGACAACTGGATTTTTCTGGACTCTTCTGGACTTGAACTGCATGAATTGGGCTTCACCTGATTGGGCCCACACGAAAATGATTACAAAAGACTGAAAAAACTGGATAAAGATGATTAATGGAAAATGATTAAGACTAATTGATTAAAATTGGAACGATTAACCCTAATTAACTAAGACCCATTTAATCTAATTAAATCTGAAAACTATATCTAACTAATTAAATCTAGAAAATTCTATATTAATAAAACTAAATGATCCTATTAACTATTAAAATTCTATTAAAAGAAAATCTATTAAAATTCTATATAAAAAATCTATATTATTTATATAAAAGAAAAATCTATATATCTAAAAGGAAATCTATATTAAAAACTATTATAAAAGGAAAATATTTTTCTATTAAAACCCTAATATTCTAAAAAGAAAATGCTATTTATTTATTCCATTTAAAATTCTAAAAAATTATTTAAAATCCAATAAAACCCTAATAACAGCCAATAAAAATCCAGAAAATTCACAATAATTCCCGAAGGAACAAAAATAGCACTGAACGACAAATAACACTGCGAGAGCGCACCAAAATAGCCGGTAAAAACCAATAGACACCGAAATATCCCTAAAAACAACAGCGCGAGCTGAAAACACCGGGAAAAGCACGACTTCCCAAAAATATACGATTCTACTTATCTAAACTGATTAAAAACCACCTAAGACGCGAGACGAGAGCTGTGATCCCGATAAAATCACAACAACTGAAAATATGCATATGCAGATGCGAATGCGGTCATGCGTCGAAACATAGGACCAGATACGAGACCCGGTTGGTCAAATTTTAGGGTGCACCACTATCAAGCAAAATAAACCACATGGGCAAGGGAACAGGGCTCTACCGAATACCCGCAAGCAAAGCCATACAGTAACAATACAAGCAGAGGGAGCAACTCAACCTCTCGTGCAATCATGCTCCTAGATTAAAGCTAGTCTAGATATGGACTTATTCTAATGCATCAAGCAAGTCAAACAAGGCACAGCAATACAGAAAAGAAAACAGACAAGAAAGCAGATCAACTCCTCTCTCTCTTCCAGGCTTCAGCTCTCCTAACAGCAATCCAGTCTTCAGACTTCAATCAACCTTCAAGGCTATCATCTTCCATGACAAGTATCAACTTGCTTTTCCAGGTTTCAACCCATAAGTTTCCACTTATTTTCTCTTCTCCAGGCCTCAGCTCTTCAGTCAATTCCACCTTCAGGCTTCACTTTTAACTACAAGTGTCAACTTGATTCCTTCAGGCTATCAATGCTTCAATGTAAGTATCAACTCATCTTCTATTCCTCAAGCCTCAGCTCTACACTCAATCTCAATTGAATCCTCCTCATAAGTATCAACTCAGTCTTCAAGCTTCAGCTCTCTTACTTTACCAGTCTCAACTTGGTCTTCCCCTCTACAAGCTTCTCAAGCCTCAGCTGAAATGGAAATGCTCAAGGAATCATCCTCTTCCATACTCTTCAATGAAGTCTTCATCTTCAAACTCAAGCCCAACATCTTCAAGATACTCCAACCAGAAGATAATTGATTTAACAGGATAAACTAGGATATTAAACTGCTTATTGACCACCAAAGGAGGCCTATAAGGGTTTAACATTAGAAGAATGGTTCCCTCAAAAGTTCTACTTCCTAGGTACCATCACTTATCCCTCCAAAGGAGGGAGGTGAATACCATGGGAGGACTTTTAATCATTGGGAGGAATGGAGGTGAAGGATACCATCCATGTTTAAGAAAGAAATTAACTAAGTCTAAGCTCTACTTAATTCCTAACCCTAAAACAACAACAAAACAAACAAGTATTCAAGCTCTCAAGCTCCTTCTTCAATCTTCAAGTCTTCCACTATGCTCCTCCATGCTCCACAAAGCAAGACCAAGCCCACCAAGCCAAGCAAAACAAAATACAAGCCCACAAGGGCAACACAAACAACAATCAATTACAAAAATCACTTAAAAATAGTATACTACTATATTAAAATCTAATATAATTTCTAGGGGATCCTACATAACTACCCTTAATACCCTATATGTCCCAATATCTAACTTGACCTAAAAACTCAAAATTCTAGTGTTATTGTGGACCTATGTTAAGGATTGACCTAAATCTACACAACCTAAAGTCATCTAATCAAAACTAATCAAAAACTAATCACAAAATTATGGAATAAATTCAGAGGGGAGATAAAGTCCTAATCTAACTATCCTAAAAAGAATGGTGCAAAAATATGAAGGGAACTAGCTAAACAAAATTCTACAAAACTATGCATCAACATAAAATGAATTAAAAAGCTATTAAAAGAGAAAATATACAAAAAAATATTAAAAATGCATGAAATGAAAATTTTTTGATTTTATAATTTTGTAGACATAAATGTAAAATAGGAGGAAAAATCCCCATGCCAAAATCTCTATTTTTCTATTTTATATGATTTTTCAAAGATTAAGGAAAAATGAAGAAAATAAAAATGAAAATGTGAAAGATGCGGTGCAGATAGCAATGATATGCAGTGCATTATCCAGATGGGCTCTAAATGGGGGTGTCATTAGTAAATGCACTAGGCCCATGATGTTCAGAAATTAAATGAGAAAAGAAATCAGAAAGAAAAGGGAAAACCCACGGTGTATTTAGCAACTAGAATCAGTGCAGATCCACAATGGGCCACGAGAAGGGGGGTGGCTATCAAAACCAACTTAAGCCCATGACCTCACTTTTAATGATACGCAGCGTTTGGTTGTCTTCAGAGTTCCTTCTTCACAATCTCAAGTTAAAACGTGGCCATTAGATGACGTCCTAGTCAATGAGTCAACCGTGATCCAAGGGCTGTGGACCCTTCTTCAACCTCCAGCCATGGAAATGGAGGGAAAGCTCTATTGAACAGAGTTTTGAACATCACAATCATCTTCGCTCGGGTTCTCTCATTTCTCCATCAAAAACCATGATCTAAAGCCCTAACCTGCTCTAAATCCAACCCTGAATCCACCCATGGTATTAGAATCAATTGAAACCTTATCTAGCTCTAAACCCGATCAAAGATCAAAACTATGCTCAAACATCAACTTTAACGATTCTTGAAATTGATTGGCTCAGAATACTCACCACCTCACGCTGGTTAAAACTTGCTATAGAACTCTCATCAATTCACCATATCAAACACGTTCTTGGTCCAAACAGAAATGGGGTCACTATCTTGAACCTCACCAAATGATCTCAAAATCTCCAGAATCCATCTCCTACTTGTTTCTAAACGTTCTATACTAACAAACTAACTTAACAATGCCTAAATTAAGGTGTAGAGTAAAAGTTGCAAACCTGGAAATTTCTGAATAACAATAGTAGCAAGACTCCACTTCAGCACCTCAATCTCTCCAGAATCACTCCTTGATTGATATTACTGCTTCTGTTTGCAAAAGATTCGATCCAAGAAGCTTGAATCTCCAAATCCGATGGTGACTTGCAGCTTCCCAAATCCAAATTCTATCTTCTCAATCCTCCACGATCTTGCTCTCAATTTGGTATGGATTCACTCAGTATGATCAATGGAAGATGTTAGGATTGAAAGAATCAATGGAAATGGTGTGGAATATAGAAATTGATTTCAACTTGCAATGGAAGAAAATGAAATGGCAATCTCACTCTCCTCTCTAATCTCTCACCAACCTTGCATCTGAGCAGCTTCTAATCAATATATAGGATGGTTCTAAACCATCCAGAACTTTCTGGAATCATCCAATGAGAATTTGAGATTCTCATGTCATGAGTTTTTGATTTCAAGCCATCTCATATACCAGCTTGTGTTATACCTCTTGCAGCAGCTTGTTCTCCTTTGAAAATCTCCTTAGATGAGATGCATGAGATGTTAGGATGCTTTGCTAGCTTATGCATTGATCTTCCTTATGTTTTGCATATGTACCTTAATATGCAAGTAACCATTTTCCAAAGCAAGTCCATGATTTAGACCTCAAATCAAAAATGTGGATAAACCATTGTTTCTAAAATGTTTTCTAGAGTCAAAATGGTATATTACATGCCATGGTTTGGATGTGTAGCTTGGAAATTTCAATTTCCAACTTTGACTTATTTAACTTATGCCTCCATTTTAGGTCATTTTTACCATTTTGAGCTACAAGCCTTTTCAACATCTCATGACCTCCTTACTAGCCTTAAAACATCATTTTAAGCAAGTTTTATGTTGAAGAGTTTTCCATTTGAAGCTTGGAAATAGGAGTTATGGCCTTATGCTTGAAATGACCTGTAATCTCCAAATGACCAAAATGCCCTTGACTTGTCAAAGCCATAACTTGAGTTATACAAATCCTATCAAGGACTTCTAGTAATCTCTAGAAAGCTAACAAGATAAGGAACAACATTCATGTTGACCAAAAGTTCATAGGAATCATCCTTCTTGGGCAAAGGTTTGATGCAAGTTGGGTGACTTTCAAGGCCCCAAATTCACATACCTCAGATGACCTGTAACTTGTCAAAGTCATAACTTGAGCTCTACAAATCCTATCAAGGACTTCTAGTACTCAAATTAAAGCTAAGATCAAGCTCTACAACATTCATGTTGGGGGAAATATGAGATGACAATAACATCTTGAGCTAAACTGCCTTGAAGATGGGGGTCAAACTAGGGGATTTTACACTGTCAAGCCTTAGAAACCCTAGCTTGAAACTTCTCAAACTCTTCAATCATGATGAGTTGACCTTGGAATCATCCTTATAGCATCTCAATGCATCAATCCATGATCACATTGCTCTCGGATTAGGTCTCAACCTTCTCCAAATCATCAGTTGACCTAGGGTTGACTCAGTCAAACCCTAACTGCACCACTCATGGCTGAAGTTTCTTAATCTTGCACAATGACCTCTCTAGGATTCATGATGGCTTTCAAGACATCTCATAAGCTCTCTCAAGGCTTCAAGTCCACATTCATGGCCTCAGAATCATCTGAGGACTCCCCACAACTCTCAAGTTAGGAGGCACACACCCTTGGTTTCAACCACTCTCTCTGAGAATCCTTTAGCTTCTCTGACAAGGATATCAACCCTTGAACACTTGAATAAGCTTCTTGGCTATCTTCAAAGTCTTGTGGTGCTCTTGATTGGTAATCATACCTCTTGATCTCCTGCATACATGTCAATGAAATGCAAATGATAATGCTAATGTAAAGAAATGTTGGTCAAATTTTAGGGTGCAACAGTATGGTGCTCTTGATGAAATGCTCTACCTTGCACAATAAACTTAAAGAAAAAAGACATATTTTTTGCATCTTGATTAGTGGTTATTTAAGCAATAAGCATATAAACATAAAGATAAAATACCCACAAAACGGTGCTTGGTGATTTTAAAAGCAAAAACCCAAAGGATGAGAGGAGGAAGAACCAAATGTGTGATCTTTTTTGTGTAAACATGTAAATGATAAGTGAGATCTTAGGGTTAAAAATTAGGGTATGACATTAAGGACAATGTAGCTTGATGTCCTTACTTGTCTTATCTTTTTGGATGACTTTTCGCTGTGAAGACTTTATCTTGAGATCATTCTTTAGTGATCTAGTTCTTAGTTTCTTTTTAGGCATCTTGTATATATTTTTGTGCCACTTTTAGTTCTTTTGTTTTAGGCATGTAATATGTACAAGGTGTTACTAGGAACTTGTATATTTCAGTACCAAATTTACAACTATGTATAATATGAAAATTCTAGACATATATTATATATGGGTGTTACAAAAGGTTCAATCATGTAAAGAAGAAAACCAACCTACTGGAGTGGGACTTCCTTCGGTATAAAAACTAAGATTTTTTCTGCTTTTTATTTCTTTTTTTTATTGCTGCTTTCTCTTTCACTCCTTCTCCGTCTCACTCTTTCTGTTTCTGTTTTATTTGAGGTAGTACTGGAATGTTGAGGGCTTCAAAGAGCGATTGGAAACTTATACTTTTAGGGTTTTAGTGTTGTTGTTCTTCAATGTGAAGAACAACAACTTTAGGAGTGTAATTTTGTAAATTGTGGCTGGATGTTTGTAATCTTAGGGTTTTGTTTTTATAGTGAAAAAATTAGGTCAAATTTAAGTTAGATCTTTTAGTTTTAGGAAAGATTTGTTCTAATTGATTTAGTTTAGGAATTTTGTGATTTGATTTTATGTATTTTGGCACGCTTCAAATGTAACCGAAAATGAATAATGGAAAGTGAAGAAACTTCTAGTGTTGTAGATCAACGAATCTGCCATTAATCTTGTAAAGAATTCAGTAATGCATGGAAGGAGTGAGCATATTGAGGCTAAATTTCACTTTCTAAGGGAGAACGTAAATTAAGGTAGGCTTGAAGTAGAGATTGTTCGAGTAAAGCACAGTTGACCGATATTTTTATAAAAGTATTAAAGATCGACAGATTCCTAACTTTAAAAAAGAAATTATGAATAGTTCACATTAATTATGATTAGTTTAATTTGTGTTTTGACAATTTGAATTATAAATATGTTGTGATATAATCCAAATAAATTAATTAGTTGGTTAGCAAGTTAATTAGTTTATTAAGTTAGCTACTTACCTTACAATGTGCAGATAACTTATAACAATCCAATAGAATTACTTTTTATTCTCTGTCTCATTCGTTCTCACCCAAATACATCAACACTAACACATTGTTCTTAGAAATGGACACTTAAGGTGAAATAGATAATTTCAGCCATCCGAATTGATTAGCAATTTTTAATCAAAAGGTTTTCAATGACCGCATGACTGCACCATTTCCTGACAAAAAGAATCCAACTCCTTTATATCTACTACTATAACACACTTTTTATTTTATCATTTACTTTATGAAATAAGCTTTAAACAACAAGGCAGTAGAAAAAAATAATCAGGAAAATCTATCTTTGAGGAAAAAATCGTCATTTACACTATAGTCATGGTGTGAAGAACTACTTGTCGTAGAATATAGATCACTGATTAAGTTGCTATCAATCAATCACATTCCGAAAGCAATTAGTATACAGCTTGATCCAAAAAACTAAGCCACAATAAGGCAAACTTGAAAGCATAAAATGGCTACTATACTATACTATACAGCCAAGCAGAGCACCAACATGTTCCTCTAGCTTCCTTGAAACATGTCACCCACCTGTGTCCAGCAATACACAAAATGAGCACAGAAGGATCAAGAAAGGAAAAAAGACTATGAATGACAGGAAATAGAGATTGCACCTAATGTAGAAACATGAAACCTAGAGAGCATAAAATGGCAACTGCAGAACCAAGCATTGCACCAACGAAGACTTGAGGTAGGGTGTTACCAACATCTTCTTCTAGTTTCTCAATATCTACTGGAGAGTCTTCAAACACTACATCCAGAAGCCTATTAACCGCCTGTGTCCAACCCACACGCAATTTTCAGTTCAAAACATTACAAACTAATAAAGATTCATGACTTCAACAATGGAATAATACATACCCGTGCTTGGATGCCAACATGTCTTCTAATAGCGACAGCATCGCACATCACAATGAGACCAAATCCCAAAGAAAGAGCAAACTGTGGACCAGAAACACCATGAGAGAGAGCAACAGAAGTGGCGAGAGCAGAACATACTGCACTACGAGTAGAAGGCATTCCTTGAGAAGCAAGCAACAGTCTGAAATTCCATTTTCTCTCCTTACAGAAGTTCCAGAAAAGTTTGCTTGATTGTGTGACAAACAAGGTAAGCATGGTAGAAACAAAGGCTTGGTTGAAAGGCAATGTATCATGAAAATCAGCGAGAGCATTCTCCATTAAAGCCACTCCTAAGTCTCCTCCGTTTTGGATGGTTAGCGCGGGAGGGAAATAAACCCAAGAAGAAGAACAAGAATCCATGAGAGAATTGGAAGAGTTTGTTTATGAAAGGAATGTGAAGTAAAGAAGATCACTGTGTCTGAATATAAAGAATGAACAACATTTAATCAACTTCTAGAACCATCCAGAACTATACAGAACCTTCTAGAAACATCCACAGCTATTAATCTTCTAGAATCATGGTAGCTATGCTATTAGTCTATTTTAGAAATTTTCATTTAAATAATTTATAGTTTAAGTACTATATTTAAAATATTTAATATTAAATTTATAAATTTAATAGGTTAGTTTATATCAACTGTCTGTAATTATATATAATTGGTAATCTACCATACACTAGTCAATTATTTGCTTTTTCTTTTCTAAATTTAATAGGTTAGTTTATATCAACGGTCTGATTCTTTTTTGTGTGTGGCTAAATCATGAAAATAGAAGAAGTTGACATTTGTATAAGTAATTAATATAATTTCATAAGATTATTCCTTTTAAAAAAGAATTGACTAATATTTTAATTATTAAAGTACTAAATAAAGCATCGAGAAAAATATACTCGATCGAAAGTGATGAAAGTAAAAAACCAATTAATATATTTTTTAAATGAGTCACTTATTATTATAGAAGTCTAAGCAAAAACATAACGCAATTATGTTCTAATTAAAATATAACTAATTCAATTAAAAATGTGAATTTTTTATTTATTAAAATAGATCAAAAGAATAAACAATAAACTACTGTATTTGAGGATGAATGTGGTATTAAAATATTTTGAATATAGTTAGATTAGATCTAAAATCTAAACTCTATTTTTTATTTTTAAGAAAAAATTTAATGCGAGTTGGATTAGATGAACTCATTAAAAGTTGTATATGTAGTTGTTTTTTCTTTAAAAAAGGGAAAAAAATTACTGAGTTCTGTTAGGGTTCTGGCGAACATGGCAAAGAGGGGCGTCGGCTGACCGAAGAGACAAACGATAATTACGCATTTTGTGATTGACCAAGAAGACGAGGCAACAAAAGGGGATGACAATCAACAACCGGAATCATCTGAGCTCGTGATTCTAAGGAGAACGATACGGAACAAAAACAAACCGACAAGGAAAACATAAAGAACCAGAGATACATGGGAGGGGTCCAATGACAAACCTTGGGTGGAAGTCATAACTGGTAATCGAAACCAAAATAGAGGTAGGGTAGCTGACTTTATCACCCCAACACTGGTCAATGGAGAAATTGAGATTGCAATCGATGACACGGATGTTGCTGATGAATTAGAGTATTCGAAAAATGCTTTAATTCTCTTTGCTTTGGGACAAACCCTTTCCATGAATGCAGTGAAAATATTTATGGAAAAAACTTGGAATTTTGTGACAATGCCTAAATTGTACTATAATGATGAAGTTATTTTATTGCGCGGTCCAGGGACAATGAAGATAAGGAAAATATCATGGCCCAAGGTCCCTACTTCATATATGGTAAACCTTTTTTCTTGAGAAATTGGTCAACAGACTTTGAGATTAAAGAGGATCTATCGTGTGTGCTCCCTTTGTGGATAACATTGCCAAACCTACCATTAAATTGGGGGGGTGCATTTCAAAGATCACAAGCGTCATTGGTAAACCAATCACAACAGATGAATGCAATGCTAAAAAAATCTGCATGTCATATGCACGGGTCTTGGTTGAAGTGGACGTAACTCAAAAGCCAAGGGAGAGGATATGTATCAAAGACCATAATGGAAAACATCAGGACCAACTGATTGAATATGAGTGGAGACCTGCATATTTCCAAACTTGCTTGCGTATAGGTTATGATTGTGCTTTGAGGAAAATTGCGCCCCACCAGAAGTCTACATCTACAAAAGTATGGAAATCAGTCCCTAATAAGGTTCCTGAAACAGTTATCAAAGAAGTAGATAAGAGCCAACTAGACAAAGAGAGCAATGTTGCAGAAAGTGACAAAACAACAAATGGTTGGACAAGGTCGTATCTAGTAAGTCTGACAAAAAGAAACAACATGTAAGTGTCACTCCCTAAAGCAACCAAGGCAAAAGGTATCAAAATAGGTTTACACCCTTATGGATTGGAGATTGTCCAACAGGGGGGACAATCATGTCCCGTGATTGTTACTTGGAACGTTAGGGGCCTGAATAACGAGGCTAGGCACAAGGAGATTAGTTCATATCTCTCTACATTCAATGTGCCTATTGTTGCCTTATTAGAGCCTAGGCTTAAAAAGCTCAATGCATATAGAATTAGGAAAAATCTTGGTGTCAATTGGAACTTTGAGGATAACTATAGAACACGTGATAATGGGAGGATTTGGATCCTTTGGGAACAGTGTGAGATTAAAATCAATATCTTGAAGACAACTGACCAATATATCCACATGGAGGTTTATGGTTTGGACCAGGTACTTCAATATACTGTCACAACCTTGTATGTTTTCAATCAAATTGAGAAAAGAAATGTGTTGTGGAAGGAAATTGAAACCTTGGGAAATAGCATTAGGTCCCCCTGGATTGTAATGGGTGACTACAATAATATACTTACTAGTAAAGACAGAGTTGGAGGGACCATGGTGACTGAATATGAATATAAGGATCTCACTAGCATGATGCATACCAATGGTTTGTTTAAAGTTAGCACAAAAGGGCCTCACTTCACCTGGTTTAACAAACATACATTAGGTGTGATCTACTATCTAATTTATAGGCTCATTGTGTTGTACCCCAAATTTTGACCCTTAGATCTTCATCATCATCCTAGGAGCATCATTTTTTGTTTATCTAACCATAACCTATTTCAAGATTGTCTTTGTCAAGATACAGGTGAGTTAGGGTTACATACAGTCAGGAATTAGGGGTTTCGATGGTTTGATCAGTCAATGTATTAGATTTATTTTCCATGAAATAAGTCTTCACATCATCAAGAATACTATGTTGGATCAACTATGAATCCAATTTGAGGTTGTCACCCAAAGAACAAGAGCAGTGCAGTTCAGGACCCCCGATTAGGGTTTCTAACTAGGAAAAGTCAACTGTTGTTGGACTTTTGATTTAAATGGTACTCCAATGATGGAATCATGGTCCATGAAGCTTATATGACTTATTTAAGTCCATCCAAGAAGTTTCAAGACCTCAGAGGACCCAGAACACCAACAGTCAATTCAGGGTTTTTCGATCGATCGATTCGTCTCACTAAAAAGTCAACTCATTGACCAAAAGTATTTTGACCCCAAAGTTGAAAGAAAATATGTTCCTAATTTTATATTACATCTAGTCTTAAAATTTTGTGACCATTGGATCAAGGATGGAAGAGTAATCGAAAAAGTCGGGAATTAGGGTTTTGAAAGGGACAAGACCATAACTTTTTAACCACAAATCCAAATGAGGTGGTTCAAAGCTTGTTGGAAAGGTCTTGACAAGCCCTAAAAAAGTGTAAAGGTGACCTATGTGCAAAGAATGAATAGATTTGGAGTTATGATCAAAATCATTACAAGAGGGGAAAAACACTTAGTGAAATTTCACATTTTAACACTTTTCAAGTCATGTTTTCAGCCAACTTCAAGGGTGTTTTTGACTTAGTTCCACTTAGAATTTGAAAATCCCAAAATCTTGAAAGTTGTAGAGCATAATGAGGGCTTCCCAAAAATTACAATAACTCCTCCATAGCATTTATGAGCTAGGAGTTTCGAAGGAGACAAGTTGGGTCCTCACACTTGAAATGCACAATATCAAAACTCAGCACAAACTAAACTCCCAACTATCCAATTGATTTCCAACCATGGATTAGCATCTGATGTGACATTTAAGAGTTTATGATGAGGAAAATCATAAGAATCTACAAGCACGACCAAGGTTTTGTCCAAAGATCATTATTTAAATGAATTAAAGTACAAAGGTACAATAGGAGAGAGATTGTTTTTGGCTGCAACATGGAGGATCTGTCCTTGCTATCTCTATGTCACTTCCTAAAAGCTCAATGATAGCTGGTTTTTGAGGCTAAAGGGCATTGGAAGCAAGCAAAAGATCTGCAGAGAAAATTACAATTGGATTTGCTAAGATTTTCCTTCCAAAATCACAACTTGCAATGTGTACTTCACAATCTGCCCTCATCTTTGCCTTGCCTATAAATATAGGCTTCCTCTATGCTAAACACACACCAGAGATTACTCAAAAAATTCCAAGAGAAACCAAGCTATCATCTTGCCTTGCTCTTACTTGAAAGTGAAGTAAAGCCATCCAAAAACCTCAAAAAGCTGTCTTGATCAAACTCCCTACCAACACCCTTTCCAACCATTTAAACACTCCACAAACCATCCACAAAATCCCTAAATCATATTTGGAAGGTGTTCCAACCATTAACTCATTCAAAAACACCATAACACAAAAATTCAACCCCTCACACCATGGATGTTGGCTTTTCTGCATAAACTGATAATACACACTGCCTAGACCAGTTCTAAACTTCTTGACACTTTTAACACCTCATATATATGTTATACCAACTTTCCAAGTTACTAAAAACCAGCTGCAACACCATTTATTGAAACTGTCATCAAGGGTTACTTGTTGCTTTAAAAGGAAGTAACTTCATCTTGCAAAGAAATCAACTTGAAGAAGGACTGTTCTGAATTTGCATTGAGAGAGTGGACAAATTTCTCAAAGGATTTTCAACTAAATAGCTTGATCACATTGGAAGTCTACAAGAGGTTGGTGATTTCAAGCTCTGCGTTTTCTTATTCGTATGATTTAGTTAGTACTGTTTAGAATCATTAGGCCATGTGTTTGAATTTGGTTTGAGACTGCTTGGACAGACCTGTGACTATTATGTGAAGTGTACATTTGAGTTTTTGTTTGTCACTCTCTTTGTGAAGTATGTATTTCTGTTTAGAATAGTTTTGGTAGGATTTTGTTATAGGTTTTAAGTCATGAACATATCCTCTGCATAATGTGTGATCACTGTTATTTCAAGGACTTAGAACTGCTAATCATGTCAGGCATACAATTAGTATTGGTTTCTGGTTAGACCAAGTTGAATTTGGTTTGAAAACTCTGTATGTGTGTGTTTGCTTTTGTGAAAGCATTGCTGTTGGAATTCATGTGCATGCTGTTGAAACAAATGTTTGAATGACACATTGCTTTCTGACAAGTATGTTTTGAGGTGTATCGGCCCTTTTTCTATCATAACTTCCAATCATTTTGAACTAAAGTGAGGTTTTTTAAAGTCCATGTGTGTTTAGGGTCATTTTGTGTTAAGCTTGAAACTAAGATACATGTTATAATAGTGTGAATCATGCTTGATCACTTGAATTAAATTTCATCGCAAACTGTTTGAAACCACTTTATCCCAACTGCATAAGGCACATTACACTCAGAGTTTCATTTCTGTTCATAAGATTGGATATTTGAAGGTCAATTGCAGGCCTGTTGTTTGGTTGGATCATGATGCTTTGGTAATTGATCCTACTGCCAGTCAGTTTTGAACCTTGCCTTAACACACTTGCAACTCATTGGTCATTTCATTTTCCATCATGATTTCGAAACTCCTTTCTGTATGAAATTCATAAACAACAAATTTGGAGTGTGTACAAGCTTTTGATTGGCTTGAGCATGTTTTGATTTGAATTGTGACTTTAAAAATGCATTTTAAACCCTTAGTCTGAATTTTCAATCGAATTTCACTTTATGTGCATTATCTTCAAAAACTGATAGCACCTTTGGAATCCTCATTAAAATTCAAGTAAGATAGAATCAAGTTTTGTTAAATTTGGTTATGATTTGCTCAAGTTTGAGATCAATCCGTTTGGACTTGTCTTGCTTGGTTTCACCCTTTGATTTTGCCTAGATTTTTATACCTTTGAGGTTTATTAATTATTGGGGTGGCTTGATACACTGGATGTATCGCCACCCCAGTGGTTGCAACTTGCGTATTCATGTGCTTATCCCCCATGCTATCCTGAGTTCGGTCCTTGATGTGGACAACTCTTTTGCAACTTTTGATTTTTATCATGTTTTATATTTTAACTCCCTCTTCCATTTGATTACCACTTGCGTGCATTGGCTTGAGTGGTGAGGCTTTTAAGCTATGAACCACAAGTCGTGGGTTCAATCCTTAATTTTTAACACTAATTTTTTTATGTTTTCTTCCAAAATTTCAAAAGGGCATAAATTTGTCATTTTTCATCATTTTTAAGCCATTCTTTTTTCAACTTGTTCTTAATCTTTCCTACTTTCATGAAATGATCAAAGAATTCAAGGAGTTCCATCCTAGAAAAAATTTACATCATTTGAAAGTATTGCACCTTTTAGGGTTTTTACCTTACTTTATTTAATCATTTTCAAATCTCTTTTGATTCAATCTTGTGAATTTGATTTGCACTTGATGTGTACATGTTCTTTAGCTTATTGGTGTGTTTGAGTCTTGCTTAAATCAAAACCGTGTTGCATTCAAATCCTTGCTTGTGATTCATCTAAATGATTACCTTTGTGAACTATGTTTTGAGAGCCATGCTACCTCTAGATTTTGTAACCTCTTAAGTATACTCTTCATGTGTCCCCTGCCTATTTAGATGTCTTGTTAGAACTTATCTATGTTAGGATTTGCCTCAAAGATTTTACATTTGCATTTAACTTGTGTGAATTGCATATTCTTTGGTTTTCCTTTTGGGTTGTTACCTCATTGTTCCTCATCTTTGTTAAGATGTCTAAAATTGATTTTATCTTATGTGATTGGTCTTGTAAGAACCTCTATCATGTTCCTTCTAGATATTGTAATATCTTTGTGTTATATGGTTGTAATCATTTGACTTGATTGTAATCTTTACTTGATGTTGTCACATGCTTGCATATCTTCTTTGGTTGTTACCATACTATTTCCTATGTTCATCATGTTTGAATGAATATGTATGTTAGCTTTGCTAAGTTATTCCCCAGGTGATGGAACTTGTTAGTTCTCATCCAGCTGCCTCTTTCCCTTATTTCAAAGGAAAGTATCTCTATTGACCCTTGGGTCATAGATAGCTCATTACCCTCCCTTTTGACTTTGTTAAGTCATCTTGAACCCTATCTTAGTTAAGTTAGAACCCATATCCATTAGACTTTGCTTAAGTCTAAAAGACCTACCCTTTGTTAGGAGTACCCTTCAATTAGAACTTTAAGATAGAGTTTGTCAACTCTATGTAGGAATCATGGTGATGATTACTTACTCCCCTCTTGGCTTTTGTCAAAGTCAAATCCCTTTTAGTGAATAACTTAGAATAGAGAGTTTTGTTAAACTCTACACAAAGATTTTTATATTTGTTCCCCTTTGAACCTTGATCATAATCAAGAGTTCTTCATCCTCGGTGAGGTGAACTACGGTTGCTCTGATTCTATCCTAATTAGGATACGTAGGCAGAGGATGCGATATCTTTGCAAGCAAATTTAGAAACTATCCTTAGGTCTTTACCTACAACTTCACCCTTTTACCCTATCCCAAGCCATAGCAAACATTTAAAAAGCTTAGCATACAAACATACAAAAGGTTCCTGTAGAGTACTACAGATGTTTAGGATATGAAATACCTACCATAGGCATAACCAACCCCCGATCCCCGAATCTCTTAGCGTTGTTGTTACATCGCGCAAAAGGTCTTTCTTTCTTTAACCTTTCCTTTGGATAAATAAAAGTCCGATGGTGAATTTAAAGAATTAAGATTCAAGTTAATCAATAGCTTGACATCACGATTCTCACCGCAAACAGAAATGGCGACTTCATTGGGGAAATTACTTAAATTTAAGGGTTTAGCCTATTTTGTTTATTTGCATGCTATATTTGTGAATATTTGCTTACATGTATATTTGTCAATATATCAATTTGTGTGTTGTGGATATTGGGTGCTTTGAGTAGTGAGATAAATCCCAACCCGGATTTGAGTGACACATGAGATAGGATTGTGATAGGATCAATAGTTGGGTTGTTGGGAGTAGTCCTAATAAGTCTGACATATGATGTAATCACGCTCAATGGAGACCTCGTTGAGATGGTTAGCAATGCATGAGTAGTCGTGTATTCACTAATTGTTTCAACCTGAGAGTCTGTGAAGCTGAGGAACATTAGTAACACTTTTACCCCCACTTGGCCTTTTTAGAACGTAGCGCGGAAACTGTTAGGGAGTAGTCCCTCAATAGTTGTCACGCGATGCTACACTCAAACTAATTTACCTTGAAAATATTGTTGACTCACGTAAGTAGTTGCGTTAGTTGGCAATATCCGAAGGATTTACTATGACTCTGGGAACTTTGATAGAACCCGTTCGGCATGTACAAATAACTCATAGTGCAAATCCTTGGGGGTGGGTAAACCTTTTGACTCCATGTGTTGACCTTGAGCTTAGGAAGCCTTGTGTGTGCATGCACATTGTATTTGTGAATACTTGCCTTTGTGTTGTGTGTGCATCATCTCACCATCTCATCATAGCATTTCATGTTTCGACTGGTTTTGTAAAACTCAGTTGATCTCTTTATGCAAAATCCTAGATATATCATGGATATTGGAACAAGGAACACCAAGATATATAATTTCAAGAAGTCTGATACATCTGGGTTGAGAAAACTAGGGACCATGGTGTCAGAAGAGTTTGGAAAAAGATATGGAAATATTTTGAGCCTAGTCATGACAGGGATGGAAGAAGGGATCCTTAATACTTTGGTTCAGTTATATGTTCCATTGTATCATTGTTTTACTTTTCCCGACTATCAGTTGATGCCGACTTTGAAAGAGTATGCATATTATGTAGGAGTTCATGTGAAGGATCAGAAACCATACATCGGATTAGAAAACTTACTTTCGTCGAAAGAAATAGCAGATGCTCTTCACCTTGAAGCATCTGAAATTAAAGCTCATCGTGCCACCAAAAAAGGAGTAGCAGGTTTCCATTCAGATTTCCTAGTTAAGAAAGCTTCCTATCTTGCCAAAGAAAGGAGCATGGATGAATTTGAAGCAGTATTAACTCTGTTGATCTATGGACTAGTATTATTTCCCGAGGTAGAGGAATTCATCAATTTCCTTTCCATTACCATATTTTTAAGTGGCAACCCTGTGCCTACCTTGTTAGGAGATGTTTATCACTCAATTCATCATTGGACACTCCAAAGAAAGGGAGCCATTTTTTGTTGTGCACCTCTGCTGTACAAATGGTTTGTCAACCATTTGCCAAAAATCGACACTTTCAAGGAGAATCCCAATGGATGGAGATAGTCTCAGAGGATAATATCCTTAACGCAAGCTGACATTCATTGGTACAATCTCGCATACGACCGAGGAGTTTATTTTGATCATTGAGGAAGCTTCCCAAATATACCACTCGTTGGAGTAAGAGGAGGGATCAATTACAATTCAGCCTTGGCTAGACGACAATTTGGTTTTTTGATGACGGATAAACCCAAAAATATGCTCTTATTTGGTTTCTTTTATCTCAACGCTGAAGTAGTATAAAGCATAAGAAACATCACAGTTGATGCTTTGGAAAACATTCAGAAAAAGACAAAAGCTGACCTAGGAAAAAGAAACTGAATAGCTTTTGAAGCATTCACTCAATGGGTCCAGGCTAGAGCAAAGGATTTGAAAATGTCATACCTCCCAGAAAAGAACACGCAGATTGTCATCGCGTCGTCATCTTCTGCCATTCCCATTGAAAAGATGTAGGAGTACCAAGAGCTACTTACGAGAGCTCAACTCGAGAGAGAAATTTGGGAAGGAAAGTATCATGCACTTTCTTCTGAAACAACAAGGCTCATCAGAGAAGTGCAAGAAAAAGATGAATTGATAGATTGGCTCGAACGACGAGTGATTGGTGGGGAAGAAACAAAGGAGAATTTATTTTTCTCCAGTATTAAACCCACTCAAAGCATTCATGAATACTCAAATATCCCTCCAACCTCTGGAGCCTGGAAAGGAATAGTGGATAAATTGGTGATGGAGAATGTAATTCTAAAGAAGTTGAAGAGGCCTCGCGTCTAAAGTCCTTAGTTTAGACTATGGAACCTAGTTTCTTGATGTAACTTAGGCTTATTGCACTGTATCTCAAAAAGTTGTAACTTTTTTCCAATAATGAATGAAATAAGGGTTTGGCGCAATTGATCTCCTGAGTTTTGTAAAACCAAGTTGCATTTGCATTGCATCTTTACATTTTACTAACCATTCAAGGAAATTCAAATTTTTTTGTTTGCAGACATTAGCATGGAACGAAGAAGCAGGTTTCTGATTCCAAACCTAAGATTGGGTAATCTCGGGATCCTAGCAGGCCTTGTTAGGAACCCCGCCGCTTTCATTGCAAAGTATGGAGATCTTCTGCCATTACTTAACACTTGAGTCAACAAGGACATGCTGCAGGCACTCGTCGAGTTCTACAATCCAGTATATCACTGATTCATCTTCCCAGACTTCTAGTTTCTTCCAACTATAGAAGAATATTCTACTTACCTAAAGCTTCCTCTGACCTTCAAAGCTTCTTATGGGAAACCGAGAAGAAGGGGCCTTGCCAAGGCATTGCACATCAGGCCAGCTGAATTGTCTGCTGAATTGGTAACCAGAAGTGGTTTTCGTGGAATGGAAGTGAGACCATTTATGGAGATGGCTGAGTTTCACTATAGAAATCTGAGTATCTTCAAGGCAATCCTGGCGTTATTGATCTACGGCTTTTACCTCTTCCCATGCTGTGACGAATTCATCAATGAGGAGGCCATCCGACTCTTCATCATCAAGAATCCCGTGAACACATTGCTAGCAGATACCTATATTGTCATCCATTGCTGGAAGTTGTACGATCTTGGGCAGTTCTCATGATGTACGACTTTGCTTAGCAAGTGGTTTATTTCTCACTTGCCCAGAACTCAGGTTCTGTGGAACCTCCCCAACAATGAAGCATGGGTTGAGAAATTAACAACTCTCAAGCACTATGATATCAATTGGTATGATACCAAAACAAGTGGTGTTGTTATGATCTAGAGTTGTGGGGATTTCCCAAACATACCTCTCATCGGTACGAGAGGAGTTATCAGCTACAATCCAATCCTTGCTCGCCACCAGCATGGATATTCAACCGGGCTAGAGCCAGATATGTTAACAGCATGCTTTTGTGAAAAAGGAGCAATGAAGAACTTGAAACCCAAGCTAGTTTTGCTTGATATCATCCTCATATGCAGGTGATGACCGCAGAAGAAAATGTGAGTTGTTTAACTACGAGAGCCTATCTACTTTGGTCAAAGGAGATAACTTTAACGATGTTCTATGTAACACCCATTTTAATTATTTAGTCACTTTATTATTATTTTAAAAATTATATGTTGGTGTGCCCTTTGGTGGGGGTGTATTTGATGATGTTTGGTGGGTGTCCCTAATGTGGGAGGACTATTGGTGATATTTTGGTGTGAAATATAGTAATATAAAAATAATAGTAACATTGGTGGGGGTGTTATTATTATTATTATATTTATTATATTTGTTACTATTATTAATATTATTATTATTTTGGTGAAATAATAATATTAGTATTATTATATTATTATTATATTATTTTTATTAATATTATTATTATTATTGGTGTGATAATATTATTATTATTATAATTATAATTATTGTTGGGTGTATCACTATTATTATTATTATGTTGAATATTACTATAATATTATAATAGTATTATATTATATTATATTATTATTATTATTATAATGATTATTATAATGATTATTATTAGAATTATTATTGGGAATATTAGTGGTTGGAATAAGTAAAATAAGAGGTGAAAGGGTTATTGGGAAGTTAGAATGGAAATATGAAAAGTCACGATAGAAACCGTGAGGAAGGAAATATGAAGGGGTAGCAAGGAGATATTAGAAAAGTTGGAATGGAGAGGAAAGGGATTACCATAGGCGTGGGATATTGGTGTGATAATAATAATAGTATTATTATTATTATTATTATTACTATTATTATTATTAGTGTTATTATTATTATTATTATTATTAAAAGTATTATTATGATTATTGGAGAGATAATAATATTATTATTATTGTTATTATTAATAGTATTATTATTATTAAGATTATTATTATTATTATCATTATTATTATTATTAGAATTATTAATATTATTATTATTATTATT
Organism: Lathyrus sativus; assembly: GCA_963859935.3. Lineage (NCBI taxonomy): Eukaryota > Viridiplantae > Streptophyta > Magnoliopsida > Fabales > Fabaceae > Lathyrus > Lathyrus sativus. Next base: position 711,751,384 of record OZ012737.1, read on the forward strand.
ATTATTATTATTAATATGTGGTATTATTAATATTAGTAAGATTATATTAGTATTATTATTATTATTAAGATTATTAATATTATATTATTTTATTAGTTATTATTATTGGGATTAGAATAATTAAAAAGGGAAATAGAATATGAGGGGTTAGGAGAGTTACGATACATTTTAGAAAATTGAGAAAAAAGAGCGATAGAAAGAGAGAAGAGGAAAGAACGAGGAAAGTGAAAAAGAACGAAGGAAAAAGGGAACGAAGAACGGAAGAGGAAGGAGAAGGCCAAGAGACCAATTCTAGGAGGAATTCTATCGATCGACCAATTGTCAAGGTAAGGGGGGAGAAATTTGATTGGGAATGGTTTATACATGTATAGGGTAGAGGGGATTCCTTAACCCCGTAGGAATTTATCGTTATATAAAGTTTTATATTGGCATGCTATGATTATTGTTGATGTTGGGGGATTGATGAATGCTGATGATGCATTTTGGGGTATATATATATATGGTGATGATGTTACTGTAGTATTGATCCATTTTGTTGGATTGTTGATGTTACTGTAGTGTTGATAGTAACTAGGAATATAAAGCTGATGAGATTATGTGTTGTTACCGTAGTGTTGGCAATGACCGTGATTATAGCTTTGGGAAAAGTTATGTGTTGTTTCCCTATAGCGTCGTTAATGACTATGGTTAGGACCTTGGTGAGATTCAGAGTGACTCTGAAATGTCGGTAATGTACCGTAATGTCGGTTCTAGAGTAGAAATTATAGGATAATTGGTAAGTATAATATCTATTGGCATGTTTGTGATTGTGGATTGATGTTGATGAATTATTGATTTTGGTGTATAGGCTGAGGTGTTGGTTTAGGGAGGTTCTGAGTAACCTCAGAGACTTTTGGTGAGATGTCTGAATTGGTCTCGTGTGATCCTTCTAGCCTTGCTGTAGTGTGAAAATGATGAGTATGGGATATAACTTGTGTACTTGGGGATAGTACGCGTTTCCCTTAATATTGTTGGTGAGCAATTAGTAATGTATATGTATGTAGTGATCAGTAGGATCGTGTATCCCCGAGTGGGGGGGGGGGACGTAGTTATATCCGGTGTGATAGTATGAATTCGTTTACTATCTGATTGATTTATATGGTGTTGGTGTAATATATCTATACATATGCATTGTTGTATGATGATATGATCAGGAGGATCGTGTGCACTTAGCGTGCCAGAATATAATAATTATGCATTGGTGTCTTGCATATCATGGTGTTTTGGTGGGATGAATCATGTCTCAGGAGGAGCGTAAGTGATTCATCCGTACTCCTTTGTGGAGAATGGTGGGGGATAGATCATGTCTCAGGAGGAGCGTAAGTGATCTATCCAGGTTCGATTGAATGAACCAATGAGTCGGTACCGCATGCATGGTGTTGAGTTGCATAATTGCATTATAATATGTTATATTGTAATTTGAATAGTAGGTTCGTTATATGGTGTTGTTGGGGTGAATAATTGATGTGTTGGTGTGTTTTACTGCCTTATTACATGTATTACATTACCATTATATTTTTGATCATGATTTCTCACCCCTTGTTGTTGTTGTGGTCTGTGCTTCTTCGGAAGTACAGATAATCCAGGTGCTTAGCTAGCTTGGATATTGGTGTGACTGTCGAGTCTAGGATGCTCTGATACGTAGCACGGGACTTGGGCATTTTTATTGTTTCATGTTGAACTCCTATTTTTTTCCTGCGAACGTATCAAATTTTTTATTTAATTGTATTATTTAAATATTCCGCTGTATTTGGAGAAAAACCTTTTTTATAAGGAAACGTGATTTTTATGTGATATCCCACTTGGGAAGGAAACTCTGATTTTTATTATGTTATTCATATTTTATTTGTTTTGGGAAGTGGGGTGTTACAATTGGTATCAGAGCAGGTCGGTCCGTCCGGCCAGTGTTGTTGAGTCGAGTTGAGTCTGTCCGTTATGATGTAGTTGAATATCTTTTAACCTGGTGTTGTTATGTTTTGAGCAGTATGGCAGGAAGGAACGATGCTGCATTAGCTGCTGCTATGCAAGCAATGGCGCAAGCTGTTGCTAATCAGAATCAAACTGCAGATGCCCAATTCAGGAGTTTGGCGCAGTTTCGGAGCAACAAGCCGCCAACGTTTGAAGGAGGAATTCTGGACCCAGAAGCTGCTCAGAAGTGGCTGAAGGCAATTGAGAAAATCTTCAGAACTATGGATTGTACTGATGAGCAGAAGGTGAGGTTTGGTACTCACATGCTGGAGGGTGAGGCTGAAGCTTGGTGGGACAATAGTCGCCAAAGATTGGAAGCTGCTGGAACTGCCATTACTTGGGAGGTAGTTCGGAAGGGTTTTCTGGAGAAGTATTTTCCGGAAGATATTCGGAGTGCTAAGGAAATTGAATTCTTAGAGCTGAAGCAGGGTAGTATGACTGTAGCAGAGTATGCTGCTAAGTTTGAGGAGCTGGTGCAGTATTGTCCTCACTATAATGTGGAAGGGGCAATGACTTCTAAGTGCTTAAAGTTTGAGAATGGACTGCGTCCAGAGATTAAGCTGGGGATTGCTTGTCAGAAGATCAGGAGCTATCCTGAGCTGGTAAGCAGGAGCAGGATCTATGATAACGATAACCGGGCAAGGATTGCACACTACAAAGCTGTTAATGACCGTAAGGGTAAGCAGAGGTTTAGTGGTACTCCTTATGGTGTTGCTGCTGATAAGGGAAAACGTAAAGCTGTTGTTGATAAGAAGCCTAGAGATGGGAGAGCATCTGCTGAAGGGAAATGTTTTCGGTGCGGTGGTATGGGACACCGTGCTAATGATTGTCCTAATGAAGCCAAAAAGTGTTTTAAGTGTGGAAAACCAGGTCATGTGATAGCTGACTGCAGAGCAACTATGCCGACCTGTTATAACTGTGGTGAGAAGGGTCACATCAGTACCCATTGTGAGAAGCCGAAGAAGCCTCAGACGTCTCCGGCTGGTGGAAAAGTGTTTGCTTTGGCAGGAACTCAAGCTGCCAGTGATGAGCGTGTTATCAAAGGTACTTGTATTATCAATAATATTCCTTTAACTGCTATTATTGATACGGGTGCAACACACTCGTTTATTTCTGTGGATTGTGTGGAGAGGATAGGATTGGTGTCGTCTATTCTGGAGAGACGAATGATTATTGAGACACCCTCTATAGGTTCAGTGACTACTTCTTTGGTATGCCTGAAGTGTCCGCTGACTATTTTCGGTAGAGAATTTGAAGTGGATTTGATTTGTCTACCACTTGGTAAATTGGATGTTATTCTGGGTATGAACTGGTTAGAGTTCAACCGAGTCTACATCGACTGTTTTCGGAAGGAATTGTTGTTCTTGACCCCTGAAGAGGAAGCTTTAGCAAGTTCTTTGTCTAATAAAGAATTGAGGGCCTTGTTGGAAGATGAAACTAGAGTGTTTGCTTTATTTGCAACTTTATCGGTGGATAGCAAAGTGTCAATGGAGGAATTGGCAGTGGTGAATGAATTTCCGGAAGTGTTTCCTGACGACATTACGGAATTGCCTCCGACGCGAGAAGTGGAATTTGGTATTGATCTTGTTCCTGGTACGAGGCCTATTTCTATGGCGCCGTACAGGATGTCTGCAGTGGAATTGGCTGAGTTGAAGTCTCAGATTGGAGAATTGTTGGATAGAAAGTTTATTAGGCCAAGTGTATCGCCGTGGGGAGCTCCAGTGTTGTTGGTGAAGAAGAAGGATGGTAGTATGCGTTTGTGCATCGATTACCGTCAGTTGAATAAAGTGACGATTAAGAATAAGTATCCTCTCCCGAGGATTGATGATTTGATGGACCAGCTGGTGGGAGCTCGTGTGTTTAGTAAGATTGACTTAAGGTCGGGTTATCATCAAATAAGAGTAAAAGAAGGTGATATTCAGAAGACTGCTTTTAGAACTCGATATGGACATTATGAATATGCTGTAATGCCGTTTGGAGTGACTAATGCGCCGGGAGTATTTATGGAGTATATGAACAGAATTTTCCATTCTTATTTGGATCAATTCATTGTAGTGTTTATTGATGATATATTAATTTATTCTAAATCTGATGAAGAACATGCAGGACATTTGAGAATTGCCTTGCAAGTGTTGAAGGAAAATAAATTATTTGCTAAACTGTCAAAGTGTGACTTCTGGTTGAAGAGAGTGAGTTTCTTGGGGCATGTAATATCTGAAGATGGAATAGCGGTGGATCCGTCAAAAGTAAGTGCAGTATTGCAGTGGGAACCGCCGAAGACAGCGACAGAAATTAGGAGCTTTCTGGGTTTAGCTGGTTATTACCGCAGGTTTATTGAAGGGTTCTCTAATTTGGCGTTGCCATTAACTCAGTTGACGAGAAAGAACCAAGTTTTCGTATGGGACGCTGCTTGTGAAGAAAGTTTTGAAGAGTTGAAAAAGAGATTGACTACGGCACCGGTGTTAGTGTTACCGACTCCGAGTGAACCGTTTGTGGTGTACTGTGATGCGTCTAAGATGGGATTAGGAGGAGTTCTTATGCAGAATGGTAAGGTAGTAGCATATGCTTCGCGGCAACTGAGAGTGCATGAGCGAAATTATCCTACTCATGATCTTGAGTTAGCTGCGGTTGTTTTTGTGTTGAAAATTTGGAGGCATTACCTGTATGGTTCAAGATTTGAAGTGTTTAGTGATCATAAGAGTCTGAGATACCTGTTTGATCAGAAAGAGCTGAATATGAGGCAGAGAAGATGGTTAGAATTTTTGAAGGATTATGACTTCAGTTTGAGTTATCATCCGGGAAAGGCCAATGTAGTGGCAGACGCTTTGAGTAGAAAGACAATTCATATGGCAGCTCTGATGGTGAAAGAAATTGAGTTAATTGAACAATTCAGAGATTTGAGCATGGTTTGTGAAACTACTGCAGAGAGTGTAATGTTGGGTATGTTGCAGGTAAATAATGACTTCTTGGATATGATTAGAGAGAATCAGAAGTTGGATGTGAAATTGGTAGATTTGATGCCTGGAGTAGGAAGTGACTCCGATAGTGACTTTAAATTGGATAGTACAGGTGTGTTGAGATTTAGAGGCAGGATTTGTGTACCAGATGATGAGGAACTGAAAAAGCTGATTTTGAGTGAAGGACACCGTAGTAATCTGAGTATTCATCCCGGAGCTACGAAGATGTATCATGATTTAAAGAAATTATTTTGGTGGTCTGGTATGAAAAGAGACATTGCTCAATTTGTTTATGCCTGTTTGACGTGTCAGAAATCGAAGGTAGAACACCAGAGACCTTCTGGATTTATGCAACCGTTGGAAATTCCGGTTTGGAAATGGGATTGCATTTCTATGGACTTTGTTACAGGATTGCCAAATACGGCGAGAGGTTTTGATGCTATATGGGTGATTGTGGATCGGTTAACGAAGTCTGCACACTTTGTGCCAATTAATATTAGTTTTCCGTTGACGAAGCTGGCGGAGATTTATATTCGGGTAATTGTGAAGTTACATGGTGTTCCGTCCAGTATTGTGTCGGATAGAGATCCGAGGTTTACTTCAGAATTTTGGAAGAGCTTGCAAGAAGCTTTGGGTACTAAGTTGAAATTAAGTTCAGCTTATCATCCACAAACTGATGGTCAATCGGAAAGGACTATTCAGTCGCTTGAGGATTTATTAAGAGCTTGTGTATTGGAAAAGGGTGGTGCGTGGGACACTCATTTATCATTGATTGAATTCACGTACAATAATAGTTACCATTCGAGTATTGGAATGGCACCCTTTGAAGCTTTGTATGGGAGGAGGTGTAGGACTCCTCTGTGTTGGTATGAGACCGGTGAGAGTGTGGTGCTTGGACCAGAAATTGTTCAGCAGACTACTGAGACGATTCAGATGATTCGTGAGAAAATGAAAGTGTCTCAGAGTAGGCAGAAGAGTTATCATGATAATCGGAGGAAAGAGTTGGAATTCTGTGTAGGTGATCACGTATTCCTAAGAGTTAACCCGATGACTGGTGTGGGTCGGGCGTTGAAGTCCAAGAAGCTGGATCCTAAGTTTATTGGACCTTATGAAATTTTGCAAAGAGTTGGTGCTGTGGCCTATAGGGTGGCGTTGCCGCCGGAGTTGTCGAATCTACATGATGTGTTTCATGTGTCGCAATTGCGAAAATATGTTTCTGATCCATCTCATGTGATTCAGAGAGATGATGTTCAGGTTCGGGAGAATCTTACTATTGAGACGATGCCGTTGAGGATCGAGGACCGTAAGATGAAACAGCTCCGAGGGAAAGAGATACCTTTGGTGAAGGTAGCTTGGGGAGGTGCTGCAGGAGGCAGTGTGACCTGGGAGTTGGAAAGCAGGATGCGAGAAGCGTATCCGGAGCTATTTCCATCAGGTAATTTTCGAGGACGAAAATAATTAAAGTGGGGGAGAGTTGTAACACCCATTTTAATTATTTAGTCACTTTATTATTATTTTAAAAATTATATGTTGGTGTGCCCTTTGGTGGGGGTGTATTTGATGATGTTTGGTGGGTGTCCCTAATGTGGGAGGACTATTGGTGATATTTTGGTGTGAAATATAGTAATATAAAAATAATAGTAACATTGGTGGGGGTGTTATTATTATTATTATATTTATTATATTTGTTACTATTATTAATATTATTATTATTTTGGTGAAATAATAATATTAGTATTATTATATTATTATTATATTATTTTTATTAATATTATTATTATTATTGGTGTGATAATATTATTATTATTATAATTATAATTATTGTTGGGTGTATCACTATTATTATTATTATGTTGAATATTACTATAATATTATAATAGTATTATATTATATTATATTATTATTATTATTATAATGATTATTATAATGATTATTATTAGAATTATTATTGGGAATATTAGTGGTTGGAATAAGTAAAATAAGAGGTGAAAGGGTTATTGGGAAGTTAGAATGGAAATATGAAAAGTCACGATAGAAACCGTGAGGAAGGAAATATGAAGGGGTAGCAAGGAGATATTAGAAAAGTTGGAATGGAGAGGAAAGGGATTACCATAGGCGTGGGATATTGGTGTGATAATAATAATAGTATTATTATTATTATTATTATTACTATTATTATTATTAGTGTTATTATTATTATTATTATTATTAAAAGTATTATTATGATTATTGGAGAGATAATAATATTATTATTATTGTTATTATTAATAGTATTATTATTATTAAGATTATTATTATTATTATCATTATTATTATTATTAGAATTATTAATATTATTATTATTATTATTATTATTATTATTAATATGTGGTATTATTAATATTAGTAAGATTATATTAGTATTATTATTATTATTAAGATTATTAATATTATATTATTTTATTAGTTATTATTATTGGGATTAGAATAATTAAAAAGGGAAATAGAATATGAGGGGTTAGGAGAGTTACGATACATTTTAGAAAATTGAGAAAAAAGAGCGATAGAAAGAGAGAAGAGGAAAGAACGAGGAAAGTGAAAAAGAACGAAGGAAAAAGGGAACGAAGAACGGAAGAGGAAGGAGAAGGCCAAGAGACCAATTCTAGGAGGAATTCTATCGATCGACCAATTGTCAAGGTAAGGGGGGAGAAATTTGATTGGGAATGGTTTATACATGTATAGGGTAGAGGGGATTCCTTAACCCCGTAGGAATTTATCGTTATATAAAGTTTTATATTGGCATGCTATGATTATTGTTGATGTTGGGGGATTGATGAATGCTGATGATGCATTTTGGGGTATATATATATATGGTGATGATGTTACTGTAGTATTGATCCATTTTGTTGGATTGTTGATGTTACTGTAGTGTTGATAGTAACTAGGAATATAAAGCTGATGAGATTATGTGTTGTTACCGTAGTGTTGGCAATGACCGTGATTATAGCTTTGGGAAAAGTTATGTGTTGTTTCCCTATAGCGTCGTTAATGACTATGGTTAGGACCTTGGTGAGATTCAGAGTGACTCTGAAATGTCGGTAATGTACCGTAATGTCGGTTCTAGAGTAGAAATTATAGGATAATTGGTAAGTATAATATCTATTGGCATGTTTGTGATTGTGGATTGATGTTGATGAATTATTGATTTTGGTGTATAGGCTGAGGTGTTGGTTTAGGGAGGTTCTGAGTAACCTCAGAGACTTTTGGTGAGATGTCTGAATTGGTCTCGTGTGATCCTTCTAGCCTTGCTGTAGTGTGAAAATGATGAGTATGGGATATAACTTGTGTACTTGGGGATAGTACGCGTTTCCCTTAATATTGTTGGTGAGCAATTAGTAATGTATATGTATGTAGTGATCAGTAGGATCGTGTATCCCCGAGTGGGGGGGGGGGGACGTAGTTATATCCGGTGTGATAGTATGAATTCGTTTACTATCTGATTGATTTATATGGTGTTGGTGTAATATATCTATACATATGCATTGTTGTATGATGATATGATCAGGAGGATCGTGTGCACTTAGCGTGCCAGAATATAATAATTATGCATTGGTGTCTTGCATATCATGGTGTTTTGGTGGGATGAATCATGTCTCAGGAGGAGCGTAAGTGATTCATCCGTACTCCTTTGTGGAGAATGGTGGGGGATAGATCATGTCTCAGGAGGAGCGTAAGTGATCTATCCAGGTTCGATTGAATGAACCAATGAGTCGGTACCGCATGCATGGTGTTGAGTTGCATAATTGCATTATAATATGTTATATTGTAATTTGAACAGTAGGTTCGTTATATGGTGTTGTTGGGGTGAATAATTGATGTGTTGGTGTGTTTTACTGCCTTATTACATGTATTACATTACCATTATATTTTTGATCATGATTTCTCACCCCTTGTTGTTGTTGTGGTCTGTGCTTCTTCGGAAGTACAGATAATCCAGGTGCTTAGCTAGCTTGGATATTGGTGTGACTGTCGAGTCTAGGATGCTCTGATACGTAGCACGGGACTTGGGCATTTTTATTGTTTCATGTTGAACTCCTATTTTTTTCCTGCGAACGTATCAAATTTTTTATTTAATTGTATTATTTAAATATTCCGCTGTATTTGGAGAAAAACCTTTTTTATAAGGAAACGTGATTTTTATGTGATATCCCACTTGGGAAGGAAACTCTGATTTTTATTATGTTATTCATATTTTATTTGTTTTGGGAAGTGGGGTGTTACATTCTACACTCATAAATATGAGATCACTATGGAGCTCGAAGTTCATATACCTAGGGAGGAAATGAGATACGCTTTAGTCAAAGAAAAGCGTGAAAATGCAGAACTATGGGAGATTATTCGTCAGAATCAAGTATGTCCCAAGTCTCAAGAAGGAGAAGGATTGTCTAGTTAGAACGACCAATAGTTCGCCATTTCCTGCTTTCTTTAAGATTGTAATCTTATGTTATATTTTCTTTTGTTGTGAGAAAGGTCTTGCTTGTTATAAAAGGCCGTCTATTGTAATGGATCTCAACTTATTAATGAAAATTTGCTTTTAAAGCATGTTGTTACGTGTGTTTCTAACTTTGTTCATAAACAAACTTGTTGTTTTTCCTTGAATTGTTTGTTTTTGCATTTGCATTTGCATTTGCATATCATTTTGCATTGGTCTTGCATGGGTTCCGTAGCTCATCTGTTGTTCTTGTTCATTAGAAAGAGGAGGAAAGAAGTCACGTTGAGTTCCCATGGATACAACACCCGAGCCCAAGCTCAAAGAAGGATGGCCGACAACGATCAGAGAATCGACCAAATCGACAACGACATCGAAGGAATCAAAGATAATGTCAGTCATATTATGGAGGTTCTTAATGTGATAAAAGCAAAGATGGATACACAGGTTACAGTGGTTTCTGAAGTCGCTACAGCAGCAACAAACCTTCCTACAACTCCAGCTTCGACAACCGAATTCCCATTTGGCATATCCAAGGATTTTCTACCGCCACTCAGAAATCCTCAACAGTTCAGCTTTCAACCACAAGTTGTTCCAATGACGACGAATCCTCTCTTCACCCAGGCAGGAGGGCCGACGCATGTTCGAACTATTTTCAATAATCACCAACCAATCTTTGATATACCAGATGGTTCTGAAATCGAAGACGAGAAGCATGAAAAGCTAAGAGTAGAGATGGACATTATGGCTAAAAGGATGTGAGCTATTGAAGGAAGTAATGTCTTTGGATCAGACGCCAAAGACATGTGTCTGGTATCAGGACTGATATTTCCACCAAAGTTCAAAATGCATATGTTTGACAAATATGAAGGGACCACTTGCCCCAAAGTTTACTTAATCATGTATTGCAAGCGGATGGCTCTGCACATCAAAAATGACAAGCTATTAGTACACTGCTTTCAAGATAGCCTAAAAGGAGCATCTACCAAGTGGTACCTAAGTTTAGACCAGGCGAAGATCCATGGTTTTCAAGATTTGTCAGACGCATTTATCTAGCAGTACAAGTATAACATGGATCTGGCCCCAGATCACCGTAAGCTTCTTAGCATGACGCAGGAGAGTATTGAGTCCTTTAAAGAATATGTGAAAAGATGGCACGAGTCAGCTGCTCAAGTTGAGCCACCCCTAACCGCAAAAGAACTAGCTGACTGGTTCGTAGACACAGTCAGGCCTGAGTTCTACGAAAGACTAATCAGTAGTGTCACAACGAATTTCTCCGACATTGTCATTGTAGGAGTAAAAGTTGAGGTAGGGCTGAAAAGTGGCAAAGTGACGAATTCAACTGCTAGTTCCAGCATCGGTGCTACCAAAAAGCCGGCTAGCAACTTCCACAAAAAGAAAGAAGGTGAAGTAAGTGTCGTGACATATGGAAGAAGGGCATAAAATCCAAAGAATCAACGACAGCAATATTAACAACCACCTTACGTAGGGGCGGTGACACCTGTCTTTCAGCAACAACAAGCTCAGCAGGGTCCTCAGCAAGGGGCACCCAACCAATATCATCCATACAACAACCAGCAAATGCAGCAGCCTCAGGTTCAAGTGCCAAGAGCAAACTATCGAAGCGGTAAGCCAAGGATACAACCTATACCTATGAGCTATATCGAGTTGTTCCCCATTTTGATGGAAAGAGGGCTCGTCAGAACAAGGAAATTAGGTGCTCCACCTAATCCTCTGCCACATTACTACAATGCCAACACACACTGTCCTTTTCATGAAAACGCCGTCGGGCATGATCTGGAAGGTTGTTTCGCACTTCAACACATTGTCCGAGAGTTAATAGAAAAGTAAATCTTGTCATTTGAGGATAATCACCCGAACGTGAAAGACAACCCTCTACCAAATCATGGTGGGGTGAACACCATCACCAAAGAAGGGGAAGAGTCTGAGATAAAGACCGTTACAACTATCGCTGAAGTGAAAGTGCCATGGGTAGAATTGCATAAAAGGCTTGCTCAAGCATGGGTGCTCAATAGTTCTCATGAAAACTGTGAGCAATGCCTGCTGAATACACAGGGTTGTGACCTTGTGCAAAAATATGTTCGAGCATTAATCGATCAGGGGATGCTGCAGATCAGTAGCAGGAAAAAAGAGGATGTAGCGGTAATTGAACCAGTGTTCAACATACCCGAAGAACCCAGCAAGAGGGTTGTCTTCAGTAACAACAATAACAATGCTAACAGGAACAAAGTTGTCCGGCCAGTATTCCACGATGATGTGGCACCCAAGTTTGGGAGAGACCAACCTAGGTTCGAGCCAAGAGGAAGATCTAGACCTCACCCGAGGGCCATAACACCTAAATACGATTATTCATGGTGTAATGATGTTATGAAGTATGAAAAGATCGCCAACATTTCCAGGGCAAGCAGAATGACCCGAAGCAGTCGAGTGTATCAACCTTGAGCAAATCTTGCCGCCTCTTAACCAACGGTTCCCATTCCTAAAGTTGTTGTCGTTGATCTTAAGGAAGCCTTTCAGAAAGAAGAAGTTGCTAAAGAGCCCACCGGAAAAGGAAAAGAGTCTCTTAAAGACGACGAGGAAGAATTCCTAAGAATCATTTGCCGAAGTGACTACCGAGTGGTGGATCAACTTAATCAAACACCGTCTAAGATTTCCATCATGTCGCTACTACTGAGCTCCCCTATGCATCGTCAAGCCTTAATGAAAATATTGATGCAAGCTCACATGACAAAGGACATCACAGTAGGACAATTTGATTCAGTCGTTGCCAACATCACAATATGCAATACCTTGAGCTTTGATGATAATGATTTGACTGTTGAAAAGCACAAGCACAACCGTGCCTTGCATGTATCGATCAAATGCGAAGAGGACACACTAGCCAGGGTGCTTGTTGACACAGGATCTGCGTTTAATATGATGCCTAAGAGGAATCTAGCTAAACTAGCCTACCAAGGAGCTGAAATGAGACCTACTTCTCTAGTGGTAAAGGCTTTTGATGGCTCAAGAAGAACTATGATAGGGGAAGTGGATCTGCCAATCATGATAGGCCCTCAGATCTTCGAAATAACTTTTTAAGTAATGGATATTAATCCAGCCTACAGTTGTCTGTTGGGAAGGCCATGGATACATACAGCAGGCGTTGTCACCTCCACTCTACACCAGAAAATGAAATTCTTCGTCAATGACTAGTTGGTCATAATTCATGGAGAAGAGGACCTGATGGTGAGTAACATGTCCTCCTTTAGATAAATAGAAGCTGATGAAGATGCACTTGAAACTTCTTTCCAAGCCCTGGAAATTTCCCATGTTGTTCTGGTTGACGAGTCAGCGATAACTCGTGGTCCACCTTTTGCTTCCGTTCAGAGCATTAAAGCTGCATTGAAGACAGTACTCCCTTTGGGACGGGGAGAGATTATTGAAGTCAACGCTCGAGCGAAGAATGACCGACAAGGGTTGGGTTATAAACCAACTCTGGAAGATGCACCAGAAGAGAGAATCATGAAGAAGAAATACTTGAAAGAGATATTCACAAGCGGAGGACTGCAAGTAAACGTCATCATAGCTGAAGAAGAAGATAGTGATCTTGATAGCCTGGTGATCCGAGCGGAGTAGCTTTGCGCAACTGGGAGACTGTGGAGATCCCTATCTTTTTACCTTTAGAGTAATTCATTTGCTTGTTAGCTTTGTTTTCCTTTAAAAATTCCTGGTCTTGCCTAAGACCTGTGAATCATTTTGTATGGGCCACTTTTCAATTTGAAAAGATCTATGAATGAAAAGTGTTTTTGTTAAAAATCTTTTTTTTTATCATTTTCACTCTTTTTGTTAAAAGGAAAAATGGCAACTTTTTCGAAAACTTAAAAACAACCCTTCATCTGCATGTTTGTGTGTGTGTATGTGTCTGATTATTCTTAAACCTGTAAAAACATGTAGAACAACTCCACCACCCATAGAATCCCATGATCATTCAGTTCCTTCTAGTAGTGGTCCATTTGTCTTTCAAGATGAAGAAGAGAGCGATGAAGACTCAGAGGTCCCTGAAGAATTAAGGAGGATGACTGAATATGAAGATGCATATCTTCAGTCGTACAAGGAACAGATCAACATTGTCAACTTGGGCTCAGAAGAAGAAAAGAGAGAAGTCAAGATTGGAGCATCATTGGGGTCAGAGGTCAAAAGCAGGCTGACAGCACTCCTCAAAGATTATGTCGACATATTCGCTTGGTCTTATCAAGATATGACAGGGTTAGACACCAACATTGTTATGCATAAGCTCCCTTTGAAGCCAAAGTGTCCTCCAGTCAAGCAGAAGCTTCGAAGATCTAGACCCGACATGGCTCTCAAAATCAGAGATGAAGTCAAGAAGCAAATAGATGCAAGCTTTTTAGCGGTATCCAAATATCCAGAATGGGTGGCCAATATTGTGCCAGTCCCAAAGAAAGATGGCAAAGTCAGAATGTGCATAGACTATAGGGATCTAAACAAAGTCAGTTCGAAGGACGACTTCCCTCTTCCACATATTGACACATTGGTAGACAATACAGCCAGTTTCATAGTATTTTCATTCATGGACAGGTTTTTCGGCTACAATCAAATAAAGATGGTGTTAGCTCTCATTTTCGACGCTAGTAGAAATCAGAATTATCTTAAGTCAGAATGTCATTCTAAAAACATGTAAAGGCTTCGACACAACTATAAGGAAATCTGAGTCGAAGAAAGGTGGGCAAAGTTTCTAGAAAAAATACTAAGTGTTGAAGAAGCTCTCGATAAAAATCATGCTAAGGAGAACGCAAGGCAGTTACCATCAAAGCTGGAGGGAATTCTTAATGTCTAAATTCAAATTGATAGTGGGCGAACGTGGGAGCAGTTAAATAGTTGTTATTTATATGGAATAAGGGTGTTCATTCATCTTGTACTAGTCACTCCAAAACACTCAAAGTACCCGTGTGTAGAGAAACGAGTTAGCGAGAATGTACGTGATACAACATCAACCCCTTTTATTAATGCAATTTACTTGCCTTTACCATTTGTGCGCTTTTACTCCTTCTGCACTTTAAATTTTAGCTTTTACGTTTAAACTGCCTTTTTTCAAGCTTTTCTGCAAATTTACTTTCATTTATATTTCACGCAAATTTAACATCCTGCATTTACTTTCAAAGATTTTATGGTCGAACGTGGAATTCAGATTAGAATCTTTTGCACGTTTACATTTCAAAGTCTTTTACATTCCTGATCATTTACAATTACTGCCCTTTACTTTCAAAGTCATTTACAATCCTTGCTCATTTACTTTCAAAGGTTTTATGGTTAAACGTGGAGTTCAGATTAGAATCTTTTGCACATTTACTTTCAAAGCCTTTACATTACTGCACTTTTTACGTTGTTGCCTTTAATCTTCCAGTACTTTTACTTTACAAAGATTTCATAGTCGAACGTGGAGTTCAGATTAGGATATTTTTGCATTTACTTAGCACATGTTCTAGGACTTAGTATGGTCGATCTTGTAAGTTAGTCAATTTTACCCTAAATTGATAGACCAACGGTTGTTTACCAAAATTCACAGTAAACAAATTGGCACACCTGGTGGAACCCAATGCTAAGCATTTCAAAGTTTTCGTTAATATTTTGGGCAAATACTTTGTTGTATGTTATTAAGGAGTGGAAAGTTAGCCACAACACACGAAGAAGTACCAAAAAGAAGATACATTCAAAGAATGGCAACAAATGCTAGTCAACAAGTTGATCCTGAAGGAAGCATTTCAAATACTCAGTCTAGCAATACTCCATATCCAGTTTCTTCGATAGGAGGATAGACGCCACCACCAGTAGTTGTGTCTGAACAAATGTAGCCCATAGTCAATCCAGGATCAACATGCGTACGGACGTACACTCAACCTGTGTTGGAGTATATAGGGCCACAAAGTCCTAATTCACCAAAACCTCTAGGAAGTTCAATATACAGGCATCTTTCTCCTCCAGGTTTCTCACAACCATTATCAAGGAACTCATCTTATGGTATACCTACGTCGATGATGCAAAATTTGCAGAATGCTCCACCCATATTTTTATAAAATGTGGTATCTTCGCCAGTGCAAGGATCTGGATCAGGTGGTCGAAATAACCAAAGCATAGGTGTTGGTTACTCTATTCAAGCACCCAACCTTACAAATACATCCATAAACTGTTTAAGGCAGTAAATGGATGAAAGTAACATGCAGATGGTGCACACATTGTCTCAGAAAATGGGAGAAATTTTTCAATCTTTAATTCAGAATACTACTCAAACTAATCAACAATTGGCGACACAATTAGCCTGTACGGCTGATTTTATGGGAGTACCAGCATTTGACCAAAGAGCAATCGTTGTCGAAAACAGGCCACGATACCAGCAACGAAATGTCCATGAGGTGAACATGGAGGACTATGAGATGGGTGAGCCTTTCAGAGTCGAACCACCAAGGAACCAGGTACCATTTCATATGGAGGAAGAACCAGGGATATTCATGGTGAACAGGAATCAGAATGCTGACCAAATACTTAGACAGGTTCGACATCAAGATGTAGCAGAAGAAAATAATCTCGCAGCCATGGTCGAAAGAATAATGACCAGGAATGGTGTAAATTTTAGCTTCACAAGGCCAAATTATACTTCACCTATCGAACACATGGCTAGGTATATGATTGAAGCAGGAGAGATAGCAAGTGATGAAAGCCTTAGGATCAAATATTTTCCAAGCTCTCTTACAAAAAAATCTTTTACGTGGTTTACCACATTACCTTCTAATTCAATTTACAGTTGGGCCCAATTAGAACGTTTATTTCACAAACAGTTTTATATGGGGCAAACTAAGATCAATCTGAAAGAATTGGTTAGTTTCAAGCGTAAGGTCACTGAGCCAATTAATGATTACCTGAATAGGTTTCGACTTCTTAAAGCCAGGTGCTTTACACAAGTACCAGAACATGAGTTGGTCGAAATGGTTGCAAGGGGTCTAGATTATTCCATTAGGAAAAAGTTGGATACCCAATATCTCAGAGATATGGCTCAACTAGCTGATAGAGTTCGACGACTAGAAAGGCTAAAAGAAGAGAAAGCTAAGTTCAGCAGGGGTAAAAAAGTGGCCTTTGTCGAATGTAATGAGGAGATAGAGAATCTACATGCTGAAACATCTCCTCTTGATGAACATGAGGTTGATCTTGCGGAATTGAAGCAAGGCCCACCTTATGCTTGTAAACTTTTAGCTCCTTCAAATGGGAAAAACCCCATTGAATCTAATGACAAGTTTCCTAAAAGAACATATACTTTCGACGTTACTAAATGTGACGAAATCTTTGATTTATTAGTTAAGAATGGACAAATAATAGTGTCTATCGGTGCTAAAGTACCTCCTTTAGAACAAAGAAAGAAAATAGGTTTTTGTAAGTACCACAATTTCTTGGGTCATAAGACTTCTCAATTTTTTCTTTTCAGGGATCTGGTGCAAAATGCCATTCAAGAAGGAAGGCTGAAGTTTGGAGACAAGGGGAAGACTCAGATGAAGATTGACTCTGACCCACTACAAACTATAGAAGCTAATTATGCAGAGCCTGAGGAAGTTCAGATGCTCGAAGCCATTGAAGAGGTGAAATCTCCAGTCAACATGGTGGGACTCACTGAGAACTTCGCCACCAAGCTTGAGACGACCAAGTTAACTGAAGGTTGTAACCCAATATCAAACAGTCTAGGAGAGACTGGTGGTCGTAACCTGATGCTGGTGACCAAGAAGACTACTGATGAATTTGTTTAGATCGAAAAACCGCTAAGAGATCAGATGTAGCAGGAGGAGATTTGGAAAAAAAAAACCTAATGAGGGTATTAACATGGTTGAAGTTGGCGAAGAATCTGATACTAGTACGGATAGTATCAGCACCAATGAAGCTTTAGGCAGAAATGTTCTCAGGGTCGAAGTTATCAAGGAACTAGAGAACAATATGTTGTTGGTAGGAGAGATGATGGAAATGGATGGTTGCTTTCTAGAAAACTGGATATGCATGGCAGCAGAACAATACTTCAACACATCCCTTGACATTAAGATGTTTAACGTTGGGACACTGGAAGTAGCTGAAGATTCCAAGAATCCTGAAAATCTTGAAGCTCACTTGTCCAAAATGAAGCTGGAAGATGAGGTTGACGTCAACATGGTCGAGATTACGGATCGAAAGGGTGGAGAAACAGGTGAAGCAGAAAAATAAGAGGAACATAACAAAGTGGTATACCCCAAGCAGGAGGAAACCATTGTCGACTTTCTACATCGTTGCCAAAAGAATGGATCAGGAGTAATGTTATGTCCTAGGTGTAGCGCCATCTTTAATGAAAAATATGCTCACGATGTGGAGGGAATCAAGAGAACCAATGGAAACTAGGGGCAGAAAATGAACTAGGGTCGAAGAAATCTTGATCCCAGAAAACCCTCGACGGGGATAAAAACCCCAGCTAAGCCCAACACATTCAAACCAACTGAGGATATGCCAACAGGAAGCTGGATCAAACCAGTCAAAGGCCAAGGGCGGAAGAAATGGAGAAAGTTCGACGTGGAGAGAGGCTCTTCATTTGAGTATCTGAAAGAGAATCGTACCACTAACAAATCAGCATACATTTCTCAGAATTACAAAGGAAAAAACCCTATGACCAGGTCACAGTGGCGAAGGGAACAACACAGATGAAAGGCCATCGGAGAAGCGCATGGACCAAGATAGGGTGAGTCAAGCACAATATTGGCAACCAAGGTGAAAAATATGAGAAGATGCCTATAAGGTGAAAGTTGTTTGAGGATCGAAAGAACCAACCAACGAAAGAAGTCGAAGACGATGAGAACATGACTGACAACTTCGGCAGTGAATCAACAACCTCCTTAGACATCATAGTGAATGTCGTATCTGTCATGCCTAGAGAATTTGGCCAAGTCACAGAGGTAGAATATTTGGATCAGAACACTGAGATGGAAATGATGGCACACAAGCCTGTGTGCTATTTGAAATTCTGGCAAGCACACGGTGGATGTTATCATGGATGTTATGACATCCACTGTAACATAGGTTACTGAACTTACTAATAAGATGTAATTGGAAAGCAGTAAATAACACAAGAGATTATTCACCCAGTTCAGTGTCAACCATGCTTACATCTGGGGGCTACCAAGCCGGGGAGGAAATTCACTATCAGTAGAACTAATTCAGAATCAAACAATCCCAATTCGCACTCTTCACTTAAGACCTACCCAATGACACTTCAGCCTAGAGACCACTAGACCTGAGTATACCCACTCACTCCCTCTCAATCACCTCAGTGATATCAATACACAATTACAAAAGAGATATGAAGACTCACTTCAAGCACACCTTGATCTTGCTTCACAGCTTTGATCATGTGACACGCACTCTTGCTTAACAGCTTTGAGTGACACAATGAACACACATGTTCATACACAATAACCAAAGCAATTATACAACATACAAATTCTTGGCACACAAGGAATCTTAAGACTCCTAGACACACGTGAAGAGCAAACCTCTTCACTCACAAACTACACTACTTTATCTCTCTGCTGGCTCTCTACTTTGTTAAGGTTCATCCTCTTGTTATTTATAGCAGCAGATATCCTTTGGGCCTTTGTGTAGAATTTAGGTTTACCCAAACCTCTCTTCACGAATCTGCATCCTTACCAGTTAGGTCAGGGACATTTTATTTCGCCAGGGCTTCTAAAATGTTTCCTGACTTCCAGCTTGAGCTTCTAAAATATTTCTTGTATTCTAGCCTGAGTTTCCTCATTCTAAATACCAGAAAACTAAAATTGCACGCCTGATGTCATACGATCAATGTTACAGCATCCAGTCATGACATCTAACTTCACTTACCCTGCAGAATACTCTTAGTGTATGTCATAACTGGCAAGGGATTTTTTTGAACATTCGGATGGCTATCCGTAAAATCAAGGATTCCAGTTCTAACCAACTCACGCACTCTAGCTTTCAGTGCAAAGTAATGCTCCAATTCGTGGCCTGGGGCACCCTCATGAAAAGCACAATGGAGATCAACCCTAAATCCAGCCGGAGGAGGATTAGGAGGAGGTGGCAAAGCCTTTGTAGTGATCAGCCCTTGTTGAACCAGGTCAGGATAAAGTTCTGTGTAAGTCATGGGAATAGGATCAAATTGATTCCTATTTCGATACTGGTTCTGTCTAACAGTTGGACATTAAGGAGTCTGAGTCGGTTGTGGAGTAGCAACAACAGATTGAGGTCCATGGCGAGGCCTTCTTGCTTTAGTCATGACAGCATTAGTCTGATCTTCTCTCTTCTTCTGGAAATTCCCATGGGATTTCTTTGCACCATTAGAAGATTCGGCGGCTTTGGATACCTTACCATTTTTCAAACCTTCTTCTAACCTTTGGCCAATAGTCACTAGATCTGTAAAGCTTGAAGAGACACTCCCAATCATCTTTTCCCAATAGAAAAGAGACAAAGTATGCATGAACATTCCTGTTAGCTCCTTCTCTGCTATAGGGGGTTCAACTTGGGAAGCTAACTCTCTCCAGCGCTGAGCGTATTCCTCGAACGACTTTCTTTCACCCTGAGACATATTCTGAAGTTGACGCTGATCAGGAGCCATGTCCAAATTGTATTTGTATTGCTTCATAAAAGCGTTGGCGAGATCCTGGAAGCAGTGGATGTTGTTATGCTCTAAGTTCATATACCATTTGAGAGAAGCGCCACTCAAACTATCCTGAAAGCAATGGATGAAAAGCTTTTGATTGTTAGTGTAAGTTGTCGTCTTTCAGAAGTACATGAATAGATGGGCTCTTGGACATGAGTGACCTTTATACTTCACAAACTCAGGAGTCTTGAATTTGGCAAGCAAAATAAGACCAGAAACTAGGCACATATTGTATGCATCAACATTGAAGAAATTAGTACCCTCGACGGCCTTGAGTCTCTTGTCTATGTTTTGAAACTGTTCACAGACAATCTCAGGCTCAACAAAATCTTCATGGTCTTCCCCTTGAGCACTGGCAGCATTGTACTCATAAAGAGGATTCTCAAAGGGAGCTCGGACGATCTGATTAACAGTGTGTATCACAGGTCTGGGCTCGGCAAAGATAAGAGCTTGATAAACCGGCCTGACAGTCTAACCAATCATAGCAGTAGATGCAAGAGGTGGAGAGTAGTTAGGAGGTAAACCAAACTCTGGCCAAGTAGATGGTGGCAATTGAACAGGAGGTGGATCAGCACTTGAAACTTCCTGAATGACGGTCCTCTGAGATGGCTCTCCTCTGGCAATCAGTACTTGAAGCATCTTGGTGAGATTGGTCATGCCGGATTTCAACTCATCGATCTCCATTCGGATTTCCGCATTATATGTCTCTTGCTCTGACATTCTTGTCTGTAGTTAGCTCTAGTCCGATATATGTGTCGAGGAATCAGCTTGACGACTCAAAGATACACTGGAAGACGAGAGAACCGAGAATGAAAAACCGGGGGAAACTGCAATGCAAGACATGATGCTAATGCAATGCAATGGTTTCAAGAACTTCAACGGTCGATCGCAAATGTTTTCTAAGAAAAACAAGACAATGTTTTAGACTTTAAAATGTAAGACTTTTTGAATTTGCAAAGGAAAGTGGAATTCCTTGAAACTAGGAATAATATGATCCTTTATGGATGTATGCACAAACACACACAAGCACACAAGGGTCCTAGGTTAGAGGAATATGAGCGGAGCCAAGGTCTACTCATCCCGAAAAGGTATTTACTATAGGGTTAATTGTACCTACAAAACAAGGTTCTAAAGAGGTGCCCAAAATCATCAGTCCATCTTTCGGATATTATCAATTTCCCGAATACTCGGTGGTTAATAGAGAACCTCTTTTGAGTGTAGCATCGCGTAGCAACTATTTTGGGAATACTCCCTCATAATCCTTGCACTACGTCCTAATAAAGGCCAAAGAGGGGTTAAAGGTAACTACGGTCCCCAGTATCACAGGCTTCAATCGAGAATAGTAAGTGTTTTCATGAGTGCTCGTTCAACAGAACCATTTTCAAAAGGGCCTCAACTGAGCGGAGATTCTCAAGTCATCTTGGTCGGGATTCGCCTCTCGATAAGCCTCGTCGAATATATAACCTTCCTATCATAAGTTCACTCAAATCCGGGCGTAGGAATTATCTCACAAAAAAGACACCCCAAGCAAGGTACAATAATATATATACAAACAAGTAATAAAGCAGAATAGCAAACAAAAAACAAGTTAGGGGTAACCCTTAAAAGATAGGGCTTATCCCTAGTGAAGTCGCCATTTTCTGTTGCGGTGAGAATAGGATATCAAATTATTAATTAATTTGAATCACAATCTTTAGTTCACAACCGGTCTTTGATTTATCCGAAGGAAAGGTTAAAGAAAGAAAAAACCTAATTTGCATTGTAAACAACGCGGGGAGAGATCTAGGTAAGGGGTTGGTTAAGCTTAGGGAAGGTATTAACACCCTAAACTTCTGTTGTAGTACTCTACAGGAACCTTTTGTTTAAAGTTTACTATTTTGCTTTAATTATCTGCTTAAGGGTATATGCTAAGAGTTATAAGTAAAGAAATACCTAAGGGTTAGTCCTAAGTTTACTCACCAAGATTCGCATCTTGTGCCTACGTATCTGAGGTAGGGGATGGAATTAGAGTAATCGTAGTTCCCCTTGAAAGGGAGGAAGAGAAACTTCTCGACTATGGTCAAGGTTTCAATGGGGAATAAGCGTTCATATGGAAGTGCTTACACGGAGTGCGACGACTCCTATCTCTATGTTGTAAAGAGTTGAATCAAAAGGTTAAAATAGGTATTCCACGGTGGAAACTGTTAGAACACAGATTGGTTCTTAATAATATCTCTTTGTTTTGATGATAACTATTAGGAAATTTTGTATTTAAGAATTATATACTCTAAAATTTGCTTGAGAGTTTTTACTGCAGATAGTAATGTAATTAACACTCCAGAAGCAAATCTGAATTGTATACAAGAAATTAACTGACTCTGAAGCGCCAGATGCACTCATTAGAAGATTCTGATTGTTGTCAATAGAAGATCCTGAGCGTAGCCTCCAGAAGGATCTAAGGCAAGAAGCTGCAGAAGATTCTGAAGCAGAAGCTCCAGAAGAATCTGAAGCAAGCAGAAGCATCTGAAGCCAAGAAGAATATTGTATGAAGAGTTTTTCAAAGCATAGTTTCTACAGAAGATTCTGAAAGTACTAAAGCTGCCAGTACTGAAGTTCTGTTTCAAGTATGCTCTGATATTTAACATGCTGAAAGCACACATGCTGCAGAAGACTCTGATCCAGCAAAGTTCTGATCATCATTAGAAGACTCTGACCCAATCAGACTCTGATGAACTTGCTGAAAACTGAAGAAGAAATATTCAAAGAATATATCCTTGGAGAAAATCAAACGTCTCTTTCCTCATTTATGCTAGACACAAGAACACAGACAAAAAGGATTTTTCTGTGCTTTCTTCTTCTAGGAAAGGTCACTTGATGTGAAGACAAAAAGGCTCATACCTTTTTGGGACACTCTTCTCAACGCTCAGCTCTCCTTAGATCAGCTGCCTATAAAAGGAAGACTCCACCAAATTCTTCAGTTAGACATTTTGCTGAAAAGAAATTGAAACATTCAAGCTCTCATATTCTCATATTCATTGTTAGAATTATTTGTACTTAAACTTAAGAGAAATATCACTGTTGTGATAAAAGCTTTTTAGAAGCATTCTTACTCTTGTATTAGATTTACATTAATTGTAAAGGATTTCCTTAAGAGGATTCAGTTGGAATCAGTAGCTCTAGAGAAGACTAAGAACAGTTGTTCTTAGGTGTTACTATTGTAATCTGTTTGATTAAATAGTGGATTAAGTCCTTGTTGAGAAAGGCAAATCACTCTAGGAAGGGTGGACTGGAGTAGTTGAGTTCAACGAACCAGGATAAAAATAATTGTGTTTTAATTCTAAGTTTTTAATCTTTCATACTTATTCAACCCCCCTTCTAAGTATTATCTCGCCTTCAGTTGGTATCAGAGCTCTGGTTCTGTGTGTGCTACCACTTAACAGTGTCAGTAAAGATCCAGAGAGAAATACTTTGATATATATTTAGTTGTTACTATGGCTGATAATACAACATCCAACATTAACAATAAATATGAAGAAAGGGACAGAATCAGCACCAAACCCCCTATGTTTGATGGGGAGAAATTTGATTACTGGAAAGACAGAATTGAAAGTTTTTTCCTTGGATATGATGCTGATTTATGGGATCTAGTCATAGATGGATATGTTCATCCCACAGATGGGAATGGCAATAAGATAGACAGAAAATCTATGACAGATGCTCAGAAGAAAGATTTTAGAAATCATCACAAGGCCAGAACAATATTATTAAATGCAATTTCTCATACTGAGTATGAAAAAATTACAAACAGGGAAACTGCTTTTGATATGTTTGAATCCTTAAAAATGACTCATGAGGGAAACTCTCAAGTCAAGAAGACAAAGGCTCTGGCTCTGATCCAGAAGTATGAGGCCTTCAAGATGGAAGACTCTAAATCTGTTGAAGCTATGTTCTCCATATTTCAGATCCTCACAGCTGGGCTAAAGGTTCTGGACGAGGGATACTCTACATCAGATCATGTAAAGAAAATCATCAGAAGTCTACCTACCAGATGGAGACCAATGGTGACTGCCTTGAAGATGGCTAAAGATCTGAACAAGATCTCTTTAGAAGAACTCATCAGCTCTCTGAGGAGCCATGAAATTGAGCTTGAGGAAGATGAACCTCAGAAGAAAGAAAAAGGTAAATCTGTTGCCTTAAAATCTAATAAATCTGCTAAAGCTTTGCAGGTTATTGAAGAAAGCTCTGAAGAATCTTCTTCTGAAGAAGAAGATGAATTATCCATGTTGTCCAGAAGGATAAACAGACTCTGGAAGCACAAGGGAAAGAAGTTCAACAACTTCAGAAGATCTGATCATAGAAAGGAATCTTCTGGGCACAGAAGATCTGGCAAGAAAGAAGTTGTGTGCTATGAGTGCAAAGAACCTGGGCATTACAAGAATGATTGCCCCAAGCTTCAAAAAGAAAAACCCAAGAAGAAGTTTAACAAAAAGAAGAAGGCTCTGATGGCAACATGGGATGACTCAGATGAATC
The DNA here is from genome assembly GCA_963859935.3 of Lathyrus sativus. Lineage (NCBI taxonomy): Eukaryota > Viridiplantae > Streptophyta > Magnoliopsida > Fabales > Fabaceae > Lathyrus > Lathyrus sativus. The sequence goes on from OZ012737.1 coordinate 711,776,037, forward strand.
TGAATCATCTTCTGAATCAGAAGAAGAATGTGCTAATGTTGCACTGATGGCCAGCACAGAAGATCAGGAGTAAGGAACCTCAGGATATGAATCAGATTCTGAATCTGATGATGATGCTGAAGAGGTAATGGCTAAACTTACCAAAGAAGAACTTATAAAAGTTTTATCAGAAGTTCTTAAAAGTTACAACAATATCAAACTCAAATATAAGAAGCTGAAAAGCAATCTTGAATTTGAGATTGATCTTCTGAAGACAGAACTTGTTGAGCAAAAAGAAATTAATCTGAAAATCAAAAATGACTTTGAAATAACTCAACAAGAATCTGAATCTGAGACTAAGTCATGTGAAAACATTTTAGAAAAATATGACTCTAGCTTTCAGAGATTCCTTACTAAGAGCATAGACAGAAGCAAGATGGCTTCTATGATCTATGGTGTTAGTGGGAACAACAGAAGAGGTATTGGATATGAATCTTCATCTAGAAGTAATCCAAAATCTGTTGACAAACTTTTCATCAAGAAGACACCTCTGTATTCTCAATTTAAATTTGGTCACTTAAATGACATTAAACACACAAGCTCTGAGAAGAATACTTATGTGTTTAAACCCAAGGTAAGTCAGAATAAACATTATGTTGAAAAACAGAAGTTTAGACAAACCTACAAACCAACTAACCCCAAAGGACCCAAGAAGATCTGGGTACCTAAAAACAAAATAATTCCCGTTGCAGATGTTCTTAGCAGCAAGGTCAGGACACCAATCATGGTACCTGGACTCTGGATGCTCACGACACATGACAGGAGAAAAGTCTATGTTCCAAAGCCTGGAACTTAGATCTGGAGGTGATGTGAAGTTTGGAGGGAACCAGAAGGGCAAGATCATTGGATCTGGCACTATTGGAAATGGTAAACTTCCCTCTATTACTAATGTTTTACTTGTTGAAGGGTTAAAGCATAACTTATTGTCCATAAGTCAATTAAGTGACAATGGTTATGATATCACCTTTAATCAAAAATGTTGTAAAGCTATTAGTCAAAAGGATGGCTCTATCCTATTTAGTGGTAAGAGGAAAAACAACATTTATAAAATAAATCTTTCAGAACTTAAAGTTCAAAATGTTAAATGCCTCTTGTCTGTTAATGAAGAGCAATGGGTCTGGCACAGAAGATTGGGCCATATTAATATGAGACGTATATCTCAGATTAATAAACTTAATCTTGTCAGAGGACTCCCTAATCTGAAGTTCACTTCAGATGCTCTTTGTGAAGCATGCCAAAAGGGGAAGTTTTCAAAATCCTCATTTAAATCAAAAAATGTTGTTTCTACTTCCAAACCACTAGAGTTACTTCATATTGATCTGTTTGGACCAGTGAAAACTGCATCCATCAGAGGCAAGAAGTATGGATTAGTCATTGTTGATGACTTTAGTAGATGGACATGGGTAAAGTTCTTAAAACACAAGGATGAGTCACATTCTGTGTTCTTTGACTTCTGCAAGCAAGTCCAGAATGAAAAGGATTTCAAAATTATAAAAGTCAGAAGTGATCATGGTGGTGAATTTGAAAATAAATATTTTGAAAAATATTTTTCTGAAAATGGCATTGCTCATGATTTTTCCTGTCCTAGAACTCCACAACAAAATGGGGTTGTAGAGAGGAAAAACAGAACTCTGCAAGAAATGGCCAGAACCATGATCAATGAGACAAATCTGGCAAAACACTTTTGGGCAGAAGCAATCAACACAGCCTGTTACATTCAGAACAGAGTGTCTGTAAGACCTCTTCTGAAGAAGACTCCATATGAACTGTGGAAGAACAAAAAGCCCAACATTTCATATCTTCATCCTTTTGGATGTACTTGCTATATGTTAAATACTAAGGATAATCTGAACAAGTTTGATTCCAAAGCACAAAAGTGTTTCATGCTTGGATATTCTGAACGCTCTAAAGGCTACAGAGTATACAACACTGAGACACAGATTGTGGAAGAATCCATTCATGTCAGATTTGATGATAAGCTTGGCTCTGAAAAGCCAAAGCAGTCTGAAAACTCTGCAGATAGGGAAGTAGTCTTCATTGACTCTGAAGTTCCAGAAGCAGACAAAATTCAAGTAAAGGAACCAGAAGCAACGCCAGATGCTATTCCTTTAACTTCTCAGATGAATAATCTAAACATTTCTGAAGAATCAACTATTAGAGGATCATCATCCAGAATTAAAGCTTCTCATCCAGAGGATGTCATTATTGGAAAGAAGGATGATCCCATTGTCGTACCTCGAAAAATACGATCCTCGCGATGGCCGCGGAAAATACTGTTCGAAACAGAGTCGCCACCGAACTTTATTCATTCCAAGGATGGAATAGGAAAATATCGATAAAACCTTTAAAGAGATAAGAACGTGGTCATCACAACCAATATTCTAGGTTCGGGAGTCGGTTACGTAAAGGGAAGGTATTAGCACCCTCTACGTCCGTTGTACTCAACGGGAACCTCTTGATTCAATTCGAGAGTAAAGTTAACTACGCTTGTTTGTTTTCTTCTAAAGTTTCTCCTATAGGGGGAAATGGTGGTTTTAAGATAGGGTGCTCGCCAAGGATTGGGGCCCTTGCGCCTACGTATCTTCACTTGTAAGAAGTGGAAAATCAGAGCAATCGTAGTTCATGGGACTACGGGAAAAATAGGGGATTGTGCTCGCCAAGATCATCGCAATCTTGTGCCTACGTATCTTACATTCGAAAGAGAATGAAGAATCAGAGCAGCCGTAGTTCGGCTGACTACGGTAAAAGGTTTGGAAATGAACGAGTGTTTAGGTCGCGTTCTAACTGCTAAACGCTGGCTTGCCTGCTCGCTAGGGGAGGCCGAAGCACTAGTTTATTATGCGCGGAAGAAGGGACTAAACAATGTTCTTTAGGAAAAGGCGTTTGGATTGGAAATCGCACGAGGGCGAGGAATTTGGTTTATCGTATTGGATGTTTTGGTTAGAGGATATATTTAAATAGGTTTTAAGGTTTCGATTGCGCGGGGGCAAGAAATAGGAGTTCGGTTAGGTAATCTGATGGAGAATGACGACTATTTGATAAACGAGCCGTCAGCCTCGCATTCAATTAATCGAGGCATTATTGGAATGCTAGGTTCCAACGACACCTTTTTCATTCGAAAGATTCTACGAAATATGTTTGAGAAGGTCTCAATCGCACAGGGCGAGAGAAGAAAGTTGGGTTGAATATTTTAAGGGAGAATGACGATTACTCGATAAACGAGACGTCAATCTCGCAATCGATTAATCGGGATATCATTGGAATGCTAGATCCCAATAACACCTTGTTCATTCGAATAATCTCGAAATATGTTAGAGAAAAGTTCAATCGCACGAGGGCGCGAGACGAGAGTTGGATATTTTAAGGGAGAATGACGATTACTCGATAAACGAGACGTCAGTCTCGCAATCGATTAATCGGGATATCATTGGAATGCTAGATCCCAATGATGCCTTTTTCATTCAATTAATTAGGAAAGTGTATTTGAATGGGTAATGGTGGCATTTGTCCAAATAATTGGGGGACGTGTTTTATAAACGAAAGGCCGAGTGAACCACAACCTAAAGCGTACGCCCCAAGAGTGGTTACTCAAGAATTCAAGGAATGCGAGACTCCAAGAAATTCATTCTTTCGCAATTTTAATTAAGAAAATAAATTTGGATTTGACACATGGCTTAGAAACATACTAGGGTTTGGACTCGATCGCACAGAGGTAAGGAACTAGACTAGATGGTTTGAAAATTAGGAGGAATGACGACTACTCGATAAACGAGACGTCGGCCTCGTAATCAAATCAATCGGGATATCGTTGGAACGCTAGATCCCAACGATACCTTTTTCATTCGAAATATGTTTGATGGATAGTTTAGACGCGAAACAGTTTGAATTGAAAGAGATTTTGATTCAATCACACGAGGGTGAGAAACGAGGTTATACGGGTTAAAATTTTGGGAGGAATGAGGACTACTCGATAAACGAGACGTCGGCCTCGTAATCAATTAGTCGGGATATCGTTGGAATGCTAGATCCCAACGACAATCTTTTTCATCCCATTAATTATAAAATAGTGTTTGTTGGACAGTGAAAGTACTTGCCCAAATAATTAAAGAAGGTATTTTAGAAACGAAAGTTTTGAACAACACACCATTCAAGGCGTACGCCCCAATAGTAGTCACTCTCGAATTCGAGGAATGCGCGACTCCAAGAACTCGATTTTTCGTAAGTTAATTAGGAAAATAAATTGAAAATATTAACGTACTCGGACTAGGCGCGCTATATATTCTTGAAAATAAGATCAGAAGGGTCACAACTCGAGGTGTGCACCTCGAGAGCGGTCGCTTAAAAAATTCAAGGAAGGCGAGATCCAAGAATTTAATTTTTGAAATTTGTTTAGGAAAAAAAGTTTAGTTTAATTAAGAAAAATAGTTTTAATTTTCATATATAAAATAAATTAATCAATTGCAGAAAAGTTTAAAAAAAACTAATCATAATTAATTGTTTTGAAAAAAAGTTTAATATCTTAACTTAATTAATGAAGTATATTTTGAAAAGTGTTAATATTTAAAATGTTATTTGGTGATGATTTTGAAACCTATTGTATTTTAAAAGAATAAATATTCGGAATTTATTATAAAATATCTAATTAATAGAAATTATTTTCTAAAGTATCTTTTAGAAATTTTAATTAATTTCAGTGAACAAAACGATTTGAAAATCAAAAGACGGAACAACCACAACTCAAGGGTGTGCGCCTCGAGAGCGGTTATCCAAGAACCCAAGCAGTGCTAGACCCCAAGAGCCCACTACTTTCGTGGATTTAATTAAAAAATATTTTGATATAAAAAAAATGAAATAAAATAATTAATATTTAATCAAGATTAGGAAAATTTGTCTTTAGTGAAAAGTCAAAATTAACTGTTTTAATGGTCTAATTAGTATAAGATTAATTAATTAAAATAATAATCCATTATTCCTAGCCATTAATTATTCTAAGCTAAACCAAATAACTAAAAAAAAATCTACCAAAAGAAATAACCTATCTACTGCTATGAACACAATTTGACCGTAAAACACAATTTGGCCACAAAATTACTACACACACACCATCTACTACACCACAATCAAGATGCAGAATTCAAGCCACAATAGTTATGATAGAAAAAATAACATAATAAGCAAACACCACATCAATTATTATTATTATTTAAAAAAAACAAAAATTGATTATTAGAAAAGAAAATATTAACTTAAAGAAAAACAAACAGGGACCGAGTCTGATTTAAGTTGTTACCGAAAACACATCGTTGTTGTCGGATATGTTGATGTTATCCTTTTGCTTCCGGCGACAAGCATGAACAAAACCAGACCGATGTCTCGACAGAGCAGTGAGCATAAAGGAGGCAAAAGGGATTATTTGAAAATTACCGATGCCGACTTTGAGACATTGAACTTGTTGAATCCAAACCAACTAAAGCACATACCAAATCAAACCAGCTGGAGATTCAAATTACGATCGCACCAGAGTTACTTCTATTTCCAGCTTTGGATGGTTGAACCGCGTTATTGGTGTTGATGTTGAGCTGTTGCAATACCGACACAAATGCATAACCGTTAAGTTATGGTTGACATCATCGTGAGTTGCAACCGGGATGACGAGTTATTGAACTAAAACTCAGTGGCTTGAACACACAACACAAATGATCACAATTGCTGCTGGATTGTGACATTAGTGAAGCTGCTACGACATTGCCGCTACGACGTTGTTACTTGAAGCGAGTTGAGCCATTGAGTTGCTCGTTGTGTTATGGTGAATGGAGTTGGATTCAACTTCTGGATCTCAAACCTATAACCTGCATCCACCAAAGAAAAACAGAAGAAAAAAAAATGGGTTCGTGGACACACCGACTTAAACTGGTGACATGAGCTTGACGACTTGATGTTGCTGCAAAATCTCAACCAAAGCATTATTGTCGTTAATATTGTTGTAATTGCAGACATGGGTGACTCTCAACACCCACTTTCCATTCTGATACCAGAAACCTGTTACTGCTTCGTCAAACCGACATGCTCCGTATTGATCCAATTTCGCACATGAATCAAGCTTAAACCCTGCATAGAAATTGACAACATCCAAACAGACTAGGAAAACAAATTTTAGGAGTTCAAAACCAACCAAACAGAGTTGTATTAGAAGTGATGTCGGGCCGAAAATAAAGAAATCAAAATCAACACGATATTCACAAAGTTATTCCATAAATTTCAGCAGTGATGCACACAAGCAAATGCTTTGCCCAAAATATTATCCCAACATCGAATTGTGAACGCAAATCAATTGTATTAAGTTATGATTTAGGCATTCGAAAACCCGCATCATACAGGTTTAAAGGACTTACTGTATAAGAAAACTCAACAATACAAAGTTCATATCAGTCACAGTTCATCAGTAATATCATAACAGAATATTTCACCTAGCACAGATGCGGTAATACCTCAGTGTTGTCTGGTACCAGGAGCTGAGCTTTTATCGACAGAGAAGAACGAAATCCCTCAACTCTGTTGACTTGATATCTGACCCCAAACAGGACAAACTTCGACCTGATACTTCTAAGCGGGCACACCATGAGTTTCTTGGTTCCTTTAGTCCAGTATGGATTAGCATTTGATTTTTCTTTGTCTGATACCAACCTTCACCCCAAAACAAGATCTTTTCATCATCAATTAGATGGTTTGCAACATGTCGCAAACAATAATTAGACAGGGGTAGAACGACTTTGATCTGTTTCTAAAACAAACAACAGACATGTCAGCACGAAAGAGGAATGTATTTTAAGACAAAAACCAAACTTCCTAAAAACAAATTATCAGTTGTTCTCACAGACATGATATTAAGCACATTCTAAACAAAATCAAACATGCTAGCATGAAGATGGAAATATATCATACAAAGGTCAATAGCGCATTAAATTTGAAATCAGGAAGTTTAATGATCATACGACTGTAAGAATGGGTAGAAGTTCAGAGAAAGATATACATACATTATTAATTTCACACATAAAAGATCAACAAGAATAGAAGCGAAATTCCTTCATACATTTCGAAGCAGCAAATAGGAAAAAAAAGTTGAGAAAACTTATTTCCGCTTCCACCGATATCATCGTAGCCGCCATCCGCCACAGGAATTAACGTCAAAGTCGTCGTCGTGGGTATAATTTTCTCTCTTTATTTTTTACTCTCATTTTGCTATTTTCGTTTCTAGGTACTTGCGTTCGAGATGAAGAGAAGAAAACGGTGAAGAGAAGAGGATTAAGGAATGAGGTGATAGGCAATGGAAGAGAAAAACAATGAGGTGTGAGCGAGAAGAAGAAGAAGAAAAAAAAGAGACGAATGAAGAAGAAGAGAAGAAACAAGGGAGAAAGAAGAAAAGGGAGACGGAAACGACAAAAAAGAGAAAGAGGGCGGCCATGAATCCGTTGGGGTATGGTGAACAGGCGGCGCCGATTTGGGAGAGGGGGAAGAGATGAACAGTGTTCGATTTAGGGTTTCTTTTGGGGATAGTTAGGGTTGCCCTTCAGAATTAGGGGCGGCCTATTATTTTAAGGTTTTGTGAACAGTATATCCTTAACTCTAGGGTATGGTGAACAGTGTCCCTTATATAACCCCAAATCCTTAAACCCTAATTTCCCTATCTAACCAAACGTGTTTCTCATTCAAATTTTTTTCTTTTTTTTTAATATTTTCTTTTAATTCTAAACTAAATTAAAAACTTATTTCCTATTTAATTAATTCTAACTATTAATTATAATTTAAATCTAAACTAATTAATTAAACTCTAATAAAAATTTTAAAATAAATCCTAATTAAATTCTAACTCTATTTTTTTAATCTATATTTTTTTAAAATTAAAAATTTCTAAATTATAATTAAGTTCTAAATTAAATCTATCTAATTAAAAAAACAAATTTAAATCCTAATTTCTAATTCAAAACTAATTAAAAAAAACATTATATTAACCTATCACGAGAAAAATGAAATTATATAAAAAAATAGGTATATATATAAAAAAAAACTAATGCCACGTGGCATACTCTTATTGGGCTAAAAAGCGAAAATGCCTGTTTTTGCTGAAAAATACGGTTCGCTGTATAAGCGAGGTAAATTAAAAACAAAGTCGGGCAAATGAGAATTTTGAAAAAAGGTAGGACAAATTTGGGGTATGACAGATGCCCCTATCTAATTGCCTTGAACCTGAGAGAATGAACAGCTGCAGAGCGTTCATTTTAAGGTGGAAGTCAATTAGATACAAGAAGACCCCGAAATTTGTCCGACAAGCAAGTAAAAATGCAAAGAGATAGGATATACCTGAACGGGATGACAAGATGCAAAATAGATGAACGAGATAACTTGATATTCCCTGGGTGGTCGAAGCAGTCCCTTATCCAATAAGGTTCTTCGCGGTACCAAAGTGGTATAAATGACCCTCTTTGGGTGGTCGAAGCAGTGCCTTATCCATTAAGGCTCTTCGATGATACCAAAGCGGTATTTCTGACCAAAACTTGAGATTCTTCGGGTGGTCGAAGCAGTACCTTATCCATTAAGGCTCTTCGATGATACCAAAGCAGTATCTCGAGCAAAACTTGAGATTCTTCGGGTGGTCAAAGCAGTAGCCTATCCATTAAGGCTCTTCGATGATACCAAAGCAGTATCTCGAAAACTTGAGATTCTTCGGGTGGTCGAAGCAGCATCTTATCCAATAAGATTCTTCGATGATACCAAAGCAGTATCTCTGATCAAATCTTGAGATTCTTTGGGTGGTCGAAGCAGCCCCTTATCCCATAAGGTTCTTCGATGATACCAAAGCAGTATCTCTGATCAAAACTTGAGATTCTTCGGGTGGTCGAAGCAGCATCTTATCCAATAAGATTCTTCGATGATACCAAAGCAGTATCTCGAACAAAACTGGAGATTCTTCGGGTGATAAAAGCAGTACCTTATCCATTAAGGCTCTTCGATGATACCAAAGCGGTATCTCGAACAAAACATGAGATTCTTCGGGTGGTCGAAGCAGTACCTTATCCATTAAGGCTCTTCGATGATACCAAAGCAGTATCTCGAACAAAACTTGAGATTCTTCGGGTGATCGAAGCAGTACCTTATCCATTAAGGCTCTTCGATGATACCAAAGCAGTATCTCGAAAACTTGAGATTCTTCGGGTGGTCGAAGCAGTACCTTATCCATTAAGGCTCTTCGATGATACCAAAGCAGTATCTCGAAAACTTGAGATTCTTCGGGTGGTCGAAGCAGTACCTTATCCATTAAGGTTCTTCGATGATACCAAAGCAGTATCTCGAACAAAACTTGAGATTCTTCGGGTGGTCGAAGTAGCACCTTATCCATTAAGGCTCTTCGATGATACCAAAGCAGTATCTCGAACACTACTTGAGATTCTTCGGGTGGTCGAAGCAACACCTTATCCATTAAGGCTCTTCGATGATACCAAAGCAGTATCTCGAACACTCGAGATTCTTCAGGTGGTCGAAGCAGTACCTTACCCATTAAGGCTCTTCGATGATACCAAAGCAGTATCTCGAACAAAACATGAGATTCTTCGGGTGGTCGAAGCAGTACCTTACCCATTAAGGCTCTTCGATGATACCAAAGCAGTATCTCGAAAACTTGAGATTCTTCGGGTGGTTGAAGCAGTACCTTATCCATTAAGGCTCTTCGATGATACCAAAGCAGTATCTCGAAAACTTGAGATTCTTCGGGTGGTCGAAGCAGTACCTTATCCATTAAGGCTCTTCGATGATACCAAAGCAGTATCTCGAAAACTTGAGATTCTTCGGGTGGTCGAAGCAGTACCTTATCCATTAAGGCTCTTCGATGATACCAAAGCAGTATCTCGAAAACTTGAGATTCTTCGGGTGGTCGAAGCAGTACCTTATCCACTAAGGCTCTTCGATGATACCAAAGCAGTATCTCGAACAAAACTCGAGATTCTTCGGGTGGTCGAAGTAGTACCTTATCCATTAAGGCTCTTCGATGATACCAAAGCAGTATCTCCGATCAAAACTTGAGATTCTTCGGGTGTTCGAAGCAGTACCTTATCCATTAAGGCTCTTCGATGATACCAAAGCAGTATCTCGAGTGAAACTTGAGATTCTTCGGGTGGTCGAAGCAGTACCTTATCCATTAAGGTTCTTCGATGATACCAAAGTAGTATCTCAAACACTTGAGATTCTTCGGGTGGTCGAAGCAGTACCTTATCCATTAAGGCTCTTCGATGATACCAAAGCAGTATCTCGAAAACTTGAGATTCTTCGGGTGGTCGAAGCAGTACCTTATCCACTAAGGCTCTTCGATGATACCAAAGCAGTATCTCGAACAAAACTCAAGATTCTTCGAGTGGTCGAAGCAGTACCTTATCCATTAAGGCTCTTCGATGATACCAAAGCAGTATCTCGAACAAAACTTGCTGAGGAATAGTTGAACTAAAATCCTTATTAGAGGAGCAATTTTGTGCAAAACTCTGCAGGGGAGAAATCTTCAATAAACCCTCTAAGATAACCTCTGCTTGGGGAACCAATAGTTGCTGGGGATTATCATCATCAACTGCATGGTTGAAGAGTGACTTGCTGGGGATTATCATCATCAACTGCATGGTTGAAGAGTGACTTGCTGGGGATTATCATCATCAACTGCATGGTTGAAGAGCGACTTGCTGGGGATTAGAATTCCCTAAACTCGTGGGGTATTAACTCTTTTCAGAGTCATACTGCCAACTTCACTGGAGGACTGACCAAGATGCTTGTGAACTGATCCTGGATCCTGCTATGTTGCTATGCAATGTAATGTTTTATGATGCCCAAACATGCAACTAAGGCGCAATTGCTAGGGAGTGCACGATGCGAATGCAAATGATATGTTAATGCTTGATATGATTATGTATGAGGTTGTATGTCGTGCTTATGATAATGCAGCGACCGGGTATGTTGGGGATGAAATCCTGTCGGGGACATCACCCGGGATTGGATTCGGTAGTCGCCAAATGGTTTGGACTTTGGTTATTGAGGATGCCAGCGAGGGTGGACTTTGGTAATTGCCAAATGGATTGGACTTTAATTTCATGAGGGTGCCAACGAGGGTGGACTTTTAGTGTTTGCCAAAAAGGTTGGACTTTATGTGGTTGCCAAATGGATTGGACTTTAGTTGTCAAACGAAATTTGGACTTTAAAGGATTTGTTTCGGTTACAAAGCTCTGACAGGTATCAGGTCCAGGCCGTAGGGGTGAAACCCAATGACAGAGAGGCTTTTTCAGGCGGTTAAGGTCATTTGGTGGGGTGATGGCATGATTCCCCGACACTCAACTTTTGTTGACGAGAATAAACTTGCTTGAGTAACTGCCCCAATGTTGTTCAACTTGCCCCAGTTTGGGTATATGAAGGGATTTTCCTTGAACGGAAATTGGAAACAATCATACCATGAGACGAACTCGAGACGGCTTGCCCCAGCATTCCAAGTCGTGAAAGGAAGTTGGAAACAGTTGTACCATGGGATGAACTCGAGATGGCTTGCCCCAGCATTCCACATTGTGAAAGGAAGTTGGAAACAGTTGTACCATGAGATGAACTCGAGATGGTTTGTTCCAAAACTCCAAGTCATGCAAGGAATTCGGACGCAGATATACCATGAGATGATCTCGAGATGATTTGTTGCAAATTTTAATCAGGAAAGGGTTTTGACCTTGATTAATTGACCCTTGGGTAATTGGCTTCAAATTATTCTTGAGGTAGTCTGCTTTAGAATGAGCGTTGAAGCAACATGACTTGTGCTGATTGAGCGTTGGAGGGACTCTCCCTTAATCAAACGAAACTCTGGGTAGCCTGCCCCTTGTTGGATCCTTTGCAGAAGTGGTATACTCGTTCTGGTAAGAACCTAGCTTCTAGCTGATATGTCATGATGACTTACAAACATTGAGCGTAGCGACTCGTCCAAAGCATTTTGACTGTGCGAGCGTAGCGACTTAACTAACGCGTGTTAGTCGTACGAGCGTAGCAATTTAACCAATGCATATGGATTGCGTGAGCGTAGCGACTTAACCAATGCGTTTGGATTGCGCGTTTGCTCTGCCCTAAGGCCTTTGGCGCTTGTTGACCTCAACCATCAGCTAGTTTGCCCCAAGTTCAACCAGTTTGCCCCAGTCTGCCGGATGTTTGAAGGACTCTCTTCTGGGATGAGAGCTTTGGCAGTGATCATACCAGGATATGGCTTGAACCCAATTTGCCCCAGTGTCTGGGCCTTGCAGTGGTCTGCCCCGGTTTAAACCTCAAAAGGACTTGCCCCCAGATTCGTAGGGTTAGGAGAAAGTCTTAATTCAGGTCAACACCAATGAGTGATCAAGTTCCTCTTTGATTGCACTTTGTTGGAATTTCCATGATGCCAAGTACTGACTTGCAATTAAAAGTGTTTATTCAAAAATGGTAATTTTAATGCGACATTCGTGCAAATTTTGAAAATATCATTTATTGGGAATGGTGTGAAAATGTGTGACGAGTGGACTGTTAATCCAAACGTAATGCTGATTTAATTGGTGTGAAAGATATAGCAAGAATATGACACCAATGCATAAGATTAGCAAATATGTAGGAGTCAGTTTATGCAACCTTGCTGTAGTGTGCTTTAGAGTAAACCCCGCCTCAATTAGGTCTTTTAAGGGTTGTAACGTGGTCTGGTTCATGGTTATAGAAACAAAGGATATAAGACCCAAAATTTAATTTTAAACCCACCCCTTCTTCGTGATGAACTCCAGACTACGTTCAGTTAATTTTGCAAAAGTTTATCTTTACGGTGTAAGATAGATGGTTCAAGGTTCGCTCGAGATGGCAGTCACCTTATTTTGATGGATGTCAGTAACCCCTTGATTTGGGTGGCCACTGAATCTTATTCTGTTTTTTGTCGAGGGTTTGAGAACCTCTTTTTGGTTTTGGTTTTGATCCCTAACTTTTGCCTGGACTGATCTTGTTTTTCGAGTCCATCGGGATTGCCTTGATTTTTGCCTAAGTCTCCTTTTGAGGTGTTCGACTTAGCAGGTTTTTGAATTTTTTTGAAGGATTATGACTGCCATGTCAAAGGGTCAACCATCTTGTATTTGGGATTTTTGATTTTTGAATATGTAATCAGGTTATCTGAACACTACCCATGCCCCAGGTTAAATAAATGTAAGGGTTTATAGATCCGAAGGAAACTCCTACTTCTAGGCTCGAAGTGGTTGACTAGGGACTAACTCCTTATCTCTCCAGTGTTTGGGGGTTTGAAACAATGCCTGTACATCATTAGCGAGATTTTATCCAAAAGCATACTATCAGCAATTATGGGTATTTTGTTTTCGTCATCCTCCCTCAAATCTTTGCAAAACAGCAGTGCGATGAAGGAAGTGGAGTAAATTTTTTTGTGATTTTGGCAATAAGTGAGAAAACATGAGTGAATACGGATGGATTTGATCAAAAGCATGCATAATCATCATATTAACAATACCATTAATAAGAAACAATGTCTAAAAGCAAGTAGCACTTAACATAAAGGAAACTACAAATGCACAAAAATGATAAGGAAACTGCCAGTATTGAGGAACTGGGCTCTTCTTTCTTGCTTCACAGTTGGGCTAACTTTTGGCAGCTGTTTCATATTGCCTTCTGCATTGTTCTCGTCTTTTCTTAGCTCAACTTGATTCTGCCTCAAGTGTTCCATGGTCTTCCAGCACTAAGTCAAGTTCATTACTTGTGTCGGGAAATCAACCGCAGGTTATGGATAAATGGTGGATGAGCTTTCTGGTTTTGGAAGACGATATGCAATGCAAATGAAATGCAGATGCATCAATATGCGACTGCAATGCAGGTGCAAAGCAGGATCCAGGATAACATAAGCAACTCAAAGCAACCTAAACGGTAGGTTATACAAGGCAAGTTCTAGATTCTTTACCCACAGACCCACTCACGGCATAGCTTCTATGTTGATGGATAAGGTTCCCAAGATCACGGACACCGATCGCATCAACAATACGCAACAGGCTAGCTGTATTATAATGAGAGTACGATAGGGTCTCTCCTGAGCGGAGTCCTCATGTTAGGCACACGAGGAGCGGGTCCTCGGGGATTAACATTACACGACTACCAATATAGAAACTGGTTCTATGAGTGGTTCCCAGAGTCATGGACCCTTCATGAATCAAATCGTGCAACAGGCTAGCTGTGTTACGATAGGATCTACGAAAAGGTCTATTCTGGAGGAGCTTTCATGCTAGGCACACAAGGAGCGATTCCTTGGGGACTAACACTAATCACTACCAATTCTAAGCTATATTTTCTCTCTTCTTTTTCCAAAGCTCGGGTGTAGAGCTTTACTTGCAATGCTATCCCCGAATCCAGCAGGCAAATATAATAAACAGCATACGATAGAAAGAGAAAACAAGAAATAAACAATAGGAGAAAATAAACATAAAGAAAAGCAGTTAAGCAAAAAGGTTAGTACTCTCGAATCGAGTCAAGTTAGGCTTGACTCTCTCTTGCATAGGGCAATGCGGTTCCCCAGCAGAGTCGCCATCTGTCGTACCTCGAAAAATACGATCCTCGCGATGGCCGCGAAAAATACTGTTCGAAACAGAGTCGCCACCGAACTTTATTCATTCCAAGGATGGAATAGGAAAATATCGATAAAACCTTTAAAGAGATAAGAACATGGTCATCGTAACCAATATTCTAGGTTCGGGAGTCGGTTACGTAAAGGGAAGGTATTAGCACCCTCTACGTCCGTTGTACTCAACGGGAACCTCTTGATTCGATTCGAGAGTAAAGTTAACTACGCTTGTTTGTTTTCTTCTAAAGTTTCTCCTATAGGGGGAAATGGTGGTTTTAAGATAGGGTGCTCGCCAAGGATTGGGGCCCTTGCGCCTACGTATCTTCACTTGTAAGAAGTGGAAAATCAGAGCAATCGTAGTTCGTGGGACTACGGGAAAAATAGGGGATTGTGCTCGCCAAGATCATCGCAATCTTGTGCCTACGTATCTTACATTCGAAAGAGAATGAAGAATCAGAGCAGCCGTAGTTCGGCTGACTACGGTAAAAGGTTTGGAAATGAACGAGTGTTTAGGTCGCGTTCTAACTGCTAAACGCTGGCTTGCCTGCTCGCTAGGGGAGGCCGAAGCACTAGTTTGTTATGCGCGGAAGAAGGGACTAAAAAATGTTCTTTAGGAAAAGGCGTTTGGATTGGAAATCGCACGAGGGCGAGGAATTTGGTTTATCGTATTGGATGTTTTGGTTAGAGGATATATTTAAATATGTTTTAAGGTTTCGATTGCGCGGGGGCAAGAAATAGGAGTTTGGTTAGGTAATCTGATGGAGAATGACGACTATTTGATAAACGAGCCGTCAGCCTCGCAATCAATTAATCGGGGCATTATTGGAATGCTAGGTTCCAACGACACCTTTTTCATTCGAAAGATTCTACGAAATATGTTTGAGAAGGTCTCAATCACACAGGGCGAGAGAAGAAAGTTGGGTTGAATATTTTAAGGGAGAATGACGATTACTCGATAAACGAGACGTCAATCTCGCAATCGATTAATCGGGATATCATTGGAATGCTAGATCCCAATAACACCTTGTTCATTCGAATAATATCGAAATATGTTAGAGAAAAGTTCAATCGCACGAGGGCGCGAGACGAGAGTTGGATATTTTAAGGGAGAATGACGATTACTCGATAAACGAGACGTCAGTCTCGCAATCGATTAATCGGGATATCATTAGAATGCTAGATCCCAATGATGCCTTTTTCATTCAATTAATTAGGAAAGTGTATTTGAATGGGTAATGGTGGCATTTGTCCAAATAATTGGGGGACGTGTTTTATAAACGAAAGGCCGAGTGAACCACAACCTAAAGCGTACGCCCCAAGAGTGGTTACTCAAGAATTCAAGGAATGCAAGACTCCAAGAAATTCATTCTTTCGCAATTTTAATTAAGAAAATAAATTTGGATTTGACACATGGCTTAGAAACATACTAGGGTTTGGACTCGATCGCACAAAGGTAAGGAACTAGACTAGATGGTTTGAAAATTAGGAGGAATGATGACTACTCGATAAACGAGACGTCGGCCTCGTAATCAAATCAATCGGGATATCGTTGGAACGCTAGATCCCAACGATACCTTTTTCATTCGAAATATGTTTGATGGATAATTTAGACGCGAAACAGTTTGAATTGAAAGAGATTTTGATTCAATCACACGAGGGTGAGAAACGAGGTTATGCGGGTTGAAAATTTGGGAGGAATGACGACTACTCGATAAACGAGACGTCGGCCTCGTAATCAATTAGTCGGGATATCGTTGGAATGCTAGATCCCAACGACAATCTTTTTCATCCCATTAATTATAAAATAGTGTTTGTTGGACAGTGAAAGTACTTGCCCAAATAATTAAAGAAGGTATTTTAGAAACGAAAGTTTTGAACGACACACCATTCAAGGCGTACGCCCCAATAGTAGTCACTCTCGAATTCGAGGAATGCGCGACTCCAAGAACTCGATTTTTCGTAAGTTAATTAGGAAAATAAACTGAAAATATTAACGTACTCGGACTAGGCGCGCTATGTATTCTTGAAAATAAGATCAGAAGGGTCACAACTCGAGGTGTGCACCTCGAGTGCGGTCGCTTAAAAAATTCAAGGAAGGCGAGATCCAAGAATTTAATTTTTGAAATTTGTTTAGGAAAAAAAGTTTAGTTTAATTAAGAAAAATAGTTCTAATTTTCATATATAAAATAAATTAATCAATTGCAGAAAAGTTTAAAAAAAACTAATCATAATTAATTGTTTTGAAAAAAAGTTTAATATCTTAACTTAATTAATGAAGTATATTTTGAAAAGTGTTAATATTTAAAATGTTATTTGGTGATGATTTTTAAACCTATTGTATTTTAAAAGAATAAATATTCGGAATTTATTATAAAATATCTAATTAATAGAAATTATTTTCTAAAGTATCTTTTAGAAATTTTAATTAATTTCAGTGAACAAAACGATTTGAAAATCAAAAGACGGAACAACCACAACTCAAGGGCGTGCGCCTCGAGAGCGGTTATCCAAGAACCCAAGCAGTGCTAGACCCCAAGAGCCCACTACTTTCGTGGATTTAATTAAAAAATATTTTGATATAAAAAAAATGAAATAAAATAATTAATATTTAATCAAGATTAGGAAAATTTGTCTTTAGTGAAAAGTCAAAATTAACTGTTTTAATGGTCTAATTAGTATAAGATTAATTAATTAAAATAATAATCCATTATTCCTAACCATTAATTATTCTAAGCTAAACCAAATAACTAAAAAAAAATCTACCAAAAGAAACAACCTATCTACTGCTATGAACACAATTTGGCCGTAAAACACAATCTGGCCACAAAATTACTACACACACACCATCTACTACACCACAATCAAGATGCAGAATTCAAGCAACAATAGTTATGATAGAAAAAATAACATAATAAGCAAACACCACATCAATTATTATTATTATTTAAAAAAACAAAAATTGATTATTAGAAAAGAAAATATTAACTTAAAGAAAAACAAACAGGGACCGAATCTGATTTAAGTTGTTACCGAAAACACATCGTTGTTGTCGGATATGTTGATGTTATCCTTTTGCTTCCGGCGACAAGCATGAACAAAACCAGACCGATGTCTCGACAGAGCAGTGAGCATAAAGGAGGCAAAAGGGATTATTTGAAAATTACCGATGCCGACTTTGAGACATTGAACTTGTTGAATCCAAACCAACTAAAGCACATACCAAATAAAACCAGCTGGAGATTCAAATTACGATCGCACCAGAGTTACTTCTATTTCCAGCTTTGGATGGTTGAACCGCGTTATTGGTGTTGATGTTGAGGTGTTGCAATACCGACACAAATGCATAACCGTTAAGTTATGGTTGACATCATCGCGAGTTGCAACCGGGATGACGAGTTATTGAACTAAAACTCAGTGGCTTGAACACACAACACAAATGATCACAATTGCTGCTGGATTGTGACATTAGTGAAGCTGCTACGACATTGCCGCTACGACGTTGTTACTTGAAGCGAGTTGAGCCGTTGAGTTGCTCGTTGTGTTATGGTGAATGGAGTTGGATTCAACTTCTGGATATCAAACCTATAACTTGCATCCACCAAAGAAAAACAGAAGAAAAAAAAACGGCTTCGTGGACACACCGACTTAAACTGGTGACATGAGCTTGACGACTTGATGTTGCTGCAAAATCTCAACCAAAGCATTATTGTCGTTAATATTGTTGTAATTGCAGACATGGGTGACTCTCAACACCCACTTTCCATTCTGATACCAGAAACCTGTTACTGCTTCGTCAAACCGACATGCTCCGTATTGATCCAATTTTGCACATGAATCAAGCTTAAACCCTGCATAGAAATTGACAACATCCAAACAGACTAGGAAAACAAATTTTAGGAGTTCAAAACCAACCAAACAGAGTTGTATTAGAAGTGATGTCGGGCCGAAAACAAAGAAATCAAAATCAACACGATATTCACAAAGTTATTCCATAAATTTCAGCAGTGATGCACACAAGCAAATGCTTTGCCCAAAATATTATCCCAACATCGAATTGTGAATGCAAATCAATTGTATTAAGTTATGATTTCGGCATTCGAAAACCCACATCATACAGGTTTAAAGGACTTACTGTATAAGAAAACTCAACAATACAAAGTTCATATCAGTCACAGTTCATCAGTAATATCATAACAGAATATTTCACCTAGCACAGATGCGGTAATACCTCAGTGTTGTCTGGTACCAGGAGCTGAGCTTTTATCGAAAGAGAAGAACGAAATCCCTCAACTTTGTTGACTTGATATCTGACCCCAAACAGGACAAACTTCGACCTGATACTTCTAAGCGGGCACACCATGAGTTTCTTGGTTCCTTTAGTCCAGTATGGATTAGCATTTGATTTTTCTTTGTCCGATACCAACCTACAGCCCAAAACAAGATCTTTTCATCATCAATTAGATGGTTTGCAACATGTCGCAGACAATAATTAGACAGGGGTAGAACGACTTTGATCTGTTTCTAAAACAAACAACAGACATGTCAGCACGAAAGCGGAATGTATTTTAAGACAAAAACCAAACTTCCTAAAAATAAATTATCAGTTGTTCTCACAGACATGATATTAAGCACATTCTAAACAAAATCAAACATGCTGGCATGAAGATGGAAAGATATCATACAAAGGTCAATAGTGCATTAAATTTGAAATCAGGAAGTTTAATGATCATACGACTGTAAGAAGGGGTAGAAGTTCAGAGAAAGATATACATACATTATTAATTTCACACATAAAAGATCAACAAGAATAGAAGCGAAATTCCTTCATACATTTCGAAGCAGCAAATAGGAAAAAAAAAAGTTGAGAAAACTTATTTCCGCTTCCACCGATATCATCGTAGCCGCCATCCGCCGCAGGAATTAACGTCGAAGCCGTCGTCGTGGGTATAATTTTCTCTCTTTATTTTTTACTCTCATTTTGCTATTTTCGTTTCTAGGTACTTGCGTTCGAGATGAAGAGAAGAAAACGGTGAAGAGAAGAGGATTAAGGAATGAGGTGATAGGCAATGGAAGAGAAAAATAATGAGGTGTGAGCGAGAAGAAGAAGAAGAAAAAAAAGAGACGAATGAAGAAGAAGAGAAGAAACAAGGGAGAAAGAAGAAAAGGGAGACGGAAACGACAGAAAAGAGAAAGAGGGCGGCCATGAATCCGTTGGGGTATGGTGAACAGGCGGCGCCGATTTGGGAGAGGGGGAAGAGATGAACAGTGTTCGATTTAGGGTTTCTTTTGGGGATAGTTAGGGTTGCCCTTCAGAATTAGGGGTGGCCTATTATTTTAGGATTTTGTGAACAGTATATCCTTAACTCTAGGGTATGGTGAACAATGTCCCTTATATAACCCCAAATCCTTAAACCCTAATTTCCCTATCTAACCAAACGTGTTTCTCATTCAAATTTTTTTCTTTTTTTTTTAATATTTTCTTTTAATTCTAAACTAAATTAAAAACTTATTTCCTATTTAATTAAATCTAACTATTAATTATAATTTAAATCTAAACTAATTAATTAAACTCTAATAAAATTTTTAAAATAAATCCTAATTAAATTCTAACTCTATTTTTTTAATCTATATTTTTTTAAAATTAAAAATTTCTAAATTATAATTAAGTTCTAAATTAAATCTATCTAATTAAAAAAACAAATTTAAATCCTAATTTCTAATTCAAAACTAATTAAAAAAAAACATTATATTAACCTATCACGAGAAAAATGAAATTATATAAAAAAATAGGTATATATATAAAAAAAAAAACAAATGCCACATGGCATACTCTTATTGGGCTAAAAAGCGAAAATGCCTATTTTTGCTGAAAAATACGCTTCGCTGTATAAGCGAGGTAAATTAAAAACAAAGTCGGGCAAATGAGAATTTTGAAAAAAGGTAGGACAAATTTGGGGTATGACACCCATCAGAACAAGATCCTTTCTAAGATCATCTGAAGCATCACTATTTGGACTGGTGTCAGAAATTGAACCATCTTCTGTAGATGAAGCTCTGCAAGACAATGATTGGATTATTGCTATGCAAGAAGAGCTAAATCAATTTACCAGAAATGATGTATGGGATCTAGTTCAAAGACCTCAAGGATTCAATATAATTGGTACAAAATGGGTCTTCAGAAATAAACTAAATGAGAAAGGAGAAGTTGAATGGAATAAGGCAAGGCTGGTTGCTCAAGGGTACAGTCAACAAGAAGGTATTGATTACACTGAGGCATATGCTCCAGTGGCAAGGTTAGAATCTATACGCCTTCTTATTTCATTTGCTGCACAAAATAACATCACTCTGTATCAAATGGATGTTAAAAGTGTCTTTCTTAATGGCATTATAGAAGAAGAAGTTTATGTCCACCAACCTCCTGGTTTTGAAAATGAAAAATTTCCAGATCATGTTTTCAAATTAAAGAAATCTCTATATGGTTTAAAACAAGCTCCCAGAGCTTGGTATGAGAGATTGAGCAATTTTCTTCTGGAGAAAAATTTCATCAGAGGCAAAGTGGATACAACACTCTTTTGTAAATCAATTAAGAAAGATCTTCTAATTTGTCAAATTTATGTAGATGATATTATTTTTGGATCAACAAATATTATGCTTGGAAAGGAGTTTGCTACATGTATGCAGGCAGAATTTGAAATGAGCATGATGGGAGAACTCAGATTCTTTCTAGGAATCCAAGTTAATCAAACTCCAGAGTGCACTTACATACATCAGACAAAATATGTTAAAGAACTTCTGAAGAAATTTAACATGTCTGATAGTAAGCTGGCAAAGACTCCCATGCATCCAACTAGCTCACTTGGCAAGGAAGAGGTAAGTAAGAAAGTAGACCAGAAGCTCTACAGAGGTATGATTGGCTCTCTTCTTTATCTTACTGCTTCTAGACCTGACATTTTGTTCAGTGTTTGTCTGTGTGCTAGATTCCAATCAGATCCTAGAGAATCACACTTGACAGCTGTCAAGAGGATTCTAAGGTATCTGAAAGGTACTTCTAATGTGGGTTTGTGTTACAGAAAATCTGATGATTTCAAATTAGTTGGATTCTGTGATGCTGACTACGCTGGAGACAGAATGGAAAGAAAAAGTACTTCTAGAAGTTGTCAATTTCTAGGAAGAAATCTAATCTCCTGGTACAGCAAGAAGCAACCCACAATTGCACTTTCAACCACAGAGGCAGAATATATTGATGCTGCTGGATGTAGCACGCAGATGCTCTGGATGAAAAGTCAACTAGAAGATTATCAAAATTTTGAAAGTAACATTTCTATCTTTTGTGATAATACTTCTGCTATATGTTTGTCCAAGAATCTCATTTTACACTCTAAGGCAAAACATATAGAAATCAAGCATCATTTCATCAGAGACTATGTTCAGAAGGGAATCATAAATTTAGCCTTTGTTGATACAGATCATCAATGGGCAGATATTTTTACAAAACCCCTTGTTGAAGATAGATTCAAATTTATTCTGAAAAATATTGGTATGGATTTTTGTCCAGAATGATATTTGTCAGAAGCAAATTTTCACAGATGCTAAAATGCCTGATGCTCTGAAGTATTTCTTCTGATTGCTTATTTATTCTGCTCAATATTTTTTTTGTGAAACTCTGAACTAACAATCTTTAGAAGATCTGAACGTTGGCTAACGTTTCATTTCTTAAGAGAATTCAGAACACATGCAAGCAAACACGTGTCACACCAAATCTGAAGAGGTGGCGTGTACATTACTGAAGAGACGTTTGAGGTGAAGTTTGAATAGTGAAAATCTTGATTTTCCCCCCAAATTGTCAGAAGCAATTAATGTTTGAAATGATTATTATTCCTTTTCATTTAATGCTTGTTAAAACGTGTAAATTCTGACTGATGGTATGCCTAAGTGTTTTAGTATAAATACATGACTTGTCTTCACTTTCACACTTTTCACAATCTCAGAAAATTATATGCGTTTTCATCTTCTCTTCGCTCTGCATAAAAACCCTAAACCTAAGCGTGTGACAAAGCATTCTTCAATGGCAACTTCATCATCAACAGCTGCTCAATTCCAATCTTCAATGGCTGCAGTAACTTCTGCAAACATGGGTGTTGCTCCTTATTCTCCTCCCAAAAGAACTCTTTTAACCCCTGTTGAGAAATTGGAGGTTTTGTGTGAATCCATGGTAGAGTTTGATTCTCTTGCAGAAAATGGTTTTGAATTTCGTTCTATCATTGGTGCTCAAGGATGGGTTAAGTACTTTGATAGACTCTTTGGACCAGTTTACCCCCTCCTTGTGAAAGAATTCTGGATCCATGCCTCAGTTTACCCCAAATTCATCCTATCTTCTGTACTGGGAAAAGAAATCATTATCACAGAAGATCTGATCAGAAAGTTAATTGGATATGAAGAAACAGATGGTGTTTCCCACTTGCCAGATGGGCGTGTGGACATGGATGAGGTGTATAAAGAAGTGATGACTGCTGGTCAAGTTTCTAACAAATTCAAGGATCTGAAGCCTGACTACAAGATCTGGGCTAAGATCTTCATGGGATGCATCCATCATAGGAAGTCAACTAATTCTCCAGACTATGTCAATAATGAACAGCTCTATTTCATGTATTGCCTCAGTCAGAGCACCAAGGTAGATCTTCCATATATTCTTTTTATGCATCTGTGGAACCATATAAATGCATCTAGAGAGTATGTGAAAGAGAAAGGACAGAATATCAGAACCTGGATCCCCTTTGGAAGGTTGATCTCAGATCTTCTAACTGAGAATGGTTTGGTCTCTGCTCTGTACGCTGCTGGAGTTACAAAGGAATTGGAATTCATAATGGGAAAGCCTCTGAATGCTAAAAGTCTTCAGAGACTTAAAATAGTTGATGAACTCACAACAGCTCCCAAGAAGCTGAATGTGTCTGAACTCAGTCAGAAAAGGGTTCCTATAGACGACTTTCCACTGTTCTTTGCTGAAGAGCCAAGACACATTGTGGTTATGTACATTGATGAATGTAAGAAGGAAGGAAAGCCTGTTCCTGCAAACGTGATACAACTAGCAAGACAACCCCTACCTGATGCAGAAGAAGAAGAAGAAGAAGCTCAACTAAAAAGAAAGAGGACTCAGCCAGCAGCAGAAGCTGCACCTGTTCAGAAGAAAGTCAAGATTGCTGAGAAGCCACAGAAGCTCTTGAAGAGAAAAGATTCTGGAGACACTTCTTCTGTACCAGCCAAAAGAATCAAGATAAAAGGTACTAAATCTTTTGTATCTTCTGCAAGTAATGTTGTTTTAAATGATTCTAATATTAAGTCTATTCCTAAACCACCCTCTACACAAACTACTTTTGTTACTGCTCCTAGTTCTAAATCACCACAAAAACAAAGTTCTGTTCCAACACCAACAACAACACAAACCATTCAAACACCAAAAGTATCTGTACCACCATCATCTCAACCAAAAATCCAAATCAAACATTTTGTTCCACAAAAACATTCTTCACAAAAACAACCCTAAGAACAATAACCTACAGAACAACAACCACAACCTTCTGTACAACAAAAACCCTCTGAACACCCTAAACAAAAGCCATCTGAACCACAACAGCACCCACAAGAAAAATAACCTGAAAAACCACAAGAATTTCAACCAGAAAAAGCCTCTGAAAATCAACCATCTTCAAATGATCCATCATCAAAATCATCTGAACCCCCAACACCTGAACCTACAAAAGTAACTTTTGTTCCAATTTCATCAGAACCAACCACAATTCCATCTGATTCACCCATCTCAGAACAACCCATAAAACCCTTTGAAATTCCTTCAGAACCAACCAACACTTCTGAACCTCACATTCCTGAAACAAAAGTTCTTGATGTCACACCCTTAAAAACTGTGTTTCAAGTATCTTCTACTTCCTGCACACCAACCACCTCCTCAAACTCCTCAGAATCAGACCTCCACCCAGATTTTCTAATCTCTCCATCTCAAAAATACTCTGAGGTAAACCAACCTGAACCCACTATACCTTCAAAAGCTCCCATTCCAGATCCTATTCCCACACCTGCACCATCATCTGAAATACTGATTCCAAGTACCAACCCAAGAACATCTATTTCTTGTGCCCAAGTTTCATCTCTGTTCCACAATTTGGCTTATGGCTTCAAACTCAAAGACTTTTATGATAGAGTTGAACCATCTGACCCCATCAACCCTCTGAAACCAAAACTCACCATTACCCTTCCATCTGTGATTCTTGACTATATAAAATCCAAGTCAGATGTAGATTCATTAGCAACTTTATCCTGTTCTGCTAAAACCGATAAAGTTGTTGCTTCAACCATACCAATTTCATCTGATACCAATGTTACATCTGATGAACCCCCAAAATCTGCCTTCCAACCCTACTCAAATGAACCTTTTGATGTAGTTACCCTTCACACCAGAGCAAAACCTCATTTGCTAAATGCCTTAATCAGATCAAAAGAAAAAGCTCCTGAGATACCCTTCATTCCATATTATCCTCCTCCTCTGATCTCTATTCAGAAATCTCTTTTTCCACCAACTCCCCAACCTAAACCTGTAACTCTAGAAACTCTGTTACGTCCAAAGCCCAGACTTAATATTGATCATTTATTTCAAACTTTTTTGCATGAAATACAGTTGTATTTAGGTACTGTTCAGAAGAAATGCTCAGCAACAATAGATGCCAAATAATCTGACATCATCTGGAATGGATTCATCAACAGATTCAACTCTGTGGCCTCAAATCTGAAGAACATCTGTTCTGATGATGCGAAGCTCAGATTTGCTGAGGCTGCAAGGACTCTATTCTGGACTGTCAAGAAATCTGATCCTCTGCTCCTTACAGCTGCTCCTCCACCTTCAACAGAATCTACTGACATTGCATCTAAGGAAAATCTGTTGGCTATTACTCTGGTAGACCCTCCTTCTAACTCCACTGCTCCAGACTCTACAGAACCAATGGAAATTGACTCTGTTCAAGCTCCAGAACTTAATCATAATTCTTCATCTGAGTTAAAGAAAGAACATTTAGATTTTGAAGATAAGATTGCTGCTCTGGAAGCTGGCCAGTCAGAGATCAAGTCCTGGATGGCAAAGCAGGATAAAAAGTCTGAGGATATGACAGAATGGATGTCAAAGCAAGATCAAAAGAATGAAACTATGGCTAAGTGGATGTCCAAGCAAGAGCAATCATCCTCTGAGATTACAGATCTATTGAAGATGCTTTTGTCCAAACACTCTTAGATTTTTTTTCATTCTAATGTTTTTTTTTTGCATCTGTTGTTTGCATCTGTACTTTATTGCTATATCTTCTGATGTTTGCCTATGTATTCTTGATCTTTTGAATGAATCAAAGTTTTCTCCACTGATTTATCTTCTTTACTATTTCCTTTTATTTGTCTTTTTAAAGTTTTACTTTTTGCTTATGACAAAAAAGGGGGAGAAAATATAGATCTGAACTGTTTAATATAACTTCACCAGAATGAAACTTCAGACATATTTATTCTATCTAACATTTAATCTGGCTATTTCAGAACATTTGATAAGTAAATTCCATAAAAGAAACTCTGAGTCTCTCAGATCCTTTGACTGTTATCAAACTCTGAATCTTAAATCTGCAAGACATTCTGACCTTCAAATGTTAAAAGAACAAACAAGATCTAACTCTGAAGTTTACTCAAGACAAAAGGGAAGTTTCTATTCCTTTTCTGTATTTAACTCAGGGGGAGATTCATCATCTCAGGGGGAGTTATAATTCTAATATTTTAAATTAAACAAAATTTCTGATGCTTTTTGTCATCATCAAAAAGGGGGAGATTGTTAGAACACAGATTGGTTCTTAATAATATCTCTTTGTTTTGATGATAACTATTAGGAAATTTTGTATTTAAGAATTATATACTCTAAAATTTGCTTGAGAGTTTTTACTGCAGATAGTAATGTAATTAACACTCCAGAAGCAAATCTGAATTGTATACAAGAAATTAACTGACTCTGAAGCGCCAGATGCACTCATTAGAAGATTCTGATTGCTGCCAATAGAAGATCCTGAGCGTAGCCTCCAGAAGGATCTAAGGCAAGAAGCTGCAGAAGATTCTGAAGCAGAAGCTCCAGAAGAATCTAAAGCAAGCAGAAGCATCTGAAGCTAAGAAGAATATTGTATGAAGAGTTTTTCAAAGCATAGTTTCTACAGAAGATTCTGAAAGTACTAAAGCTGCCAGTACTGAAGTTCTGTTTCAAGTATGTTCTGATATTTAACACGCTGAAAGCATACATGTTGCAGAAGACTCTGATCCAGCAAAGTTCTGATCATCATTAGAAGACTCTGACCCAATCAGACTCTGATGAACTTGCTGAAAACTGAAGAAGAAATATTCAAAGAATATATCCGTTGGAGAAAATCAAACGTCTCTTTCCTCATTTATGCTAGACACAAGAACACAGACAAAAAGGATTTTTCTGTGCTTTCTTCTTCTAGGAAAGGTCACTTGATTTGAAGACAAAAAGGCTCAGACCTTTTTGGGACACTCTTCTCAACGCTCAGCTCTCCTTGGATCAGATGCCTATAAAAGGAAGACTCCACCAAATTCTTCAGTTAGACATTTTGCTGAAAAGAAATTGAAACATTCAAGCTCTCATATTCTCATATTCATTCTTAGAATTATTTGTACTTAAACTTAAGAGAAATATCACTGTTGTGATAAAAGCTTTTTAGAAGCATTCTTACTCTTGTATTAGATTTACATTAATTGTAAAGGATTTCCTTAAGAGGATTCAGTTGGAATCAGTAGCTCTTGAGAAGACTAAGAACAGTTGTTCTTAGGTGTTACTATTGTAATCTGTTTGATTAAATAGTGGATTAAGTCCTTGTTGAGAAAGGCAAATCACTCTAGGAAGGGTGGACTGGAGTAGTTGAGTTCAACGAACCAGGATAAAAATAATTGTGTTTTAATTCTAAGTTTTTAATCTTTCATACTTATTCAACCCCCCTTCTAAGTATTATCTCACCTTCAGAAACTTACATGGAGTGCGGCGACTCCTTATCCTAAGGCTAGGGTAAAGGCTAAAATTGTCCACGGCGGGACACCTAACAATATAAGTACGGCGACTCGAATTCTCTAGGTTTGAAAGATGAAAAAGCGTAAGGGTTAAAGACTATTAACGCGGTGGTCAAACGGCTAGACCTATTCCTTCACAAGTGAATACGGTAAATAAATAGCGTAAGATGAATAATTTAATGACGATGTTGAAATGAAAATACAAGTGTGGATGATAATGGAATAAGAAGCAACGGTATCGCTAAATAGTTTACAACCATGAAAGTAAATACAAAAATAAAAGGTTAGTAAACAAATTCGGCATAAAATTAGACGGATAAATTAATCGGAAAGAAGTTAGGATTAAATTAGAAATTAGAAACTAAAGACAAAAGTGTTAGAAAAGGTTAGAGATTTAAAATTAAGAAAGGTTAGAATTTTGAAATAAAGGTTTTGGAATTTTAAAAAGGTTAGATTTATTTTAAGAAAATGTTAATTAGTTTTTTTTAAATAAAAAACATTAGTTTTAAATTATAAAAAAGAAGTTAGTTCAATTTTTTTTAAAAGAGGGTTAGGCTTTTATTACAAAAAAAATAATTTAATTTCTAAATTAAAAAACATTGGCTTTTACTTTAAAAGAAAATAAAATGTTGGTTAAAAAAATGATTATTATTAATTATCAATTCAATTAGTATAAAACAACATATAAAAAAAAACCCAAAAAATAAATAATAGAAAATGAAAATAATAAAAAATACATAAATAAAATGGGTCGGGCTGGGTGGCCAGGCCCCAGACCCGACCCAACTCTGGTAATATAAAAGGAGTGCAAAATTTTTTAGGGTTTTTGAAACCCTCATTTATAGCAGCAGCGGCCGAATCCCCTCCTGGGGTTTCCTTGCTGCATTTTTCATTTTTTTTCTCTCTTCTGTTCGTCCTTCCATGGCTTCCTGAACTTCCTTCTTCTTCCACGACTTTCGTCCGTTTTTCTCCTTCTTTTTCGCGACATCTGGAAAAAAAACATTCTGTTAAAGAGAAATTGCTCACCCTTTTGGGGTTTGGAGCGGTTTTTCCAATGAAGACGATGATGCTTTGAAGGTTTTGTGGTGGTCCGGCCGATGATGTATAACTGAGTCTCGGTGGCGGCTTTCCACCGTTTATTTTTTTGATGAATGGTGATGATGATCCTAGGGATCTTCTGACGGATCTCCGGGTTAATGATGACGATGAACTCGTGACCCTTTTGTGATAATGGACTTGTCCGTTTTTTCCATGACGGCTGGGACCTCTCTCTTCGGGGTTTTTTTCCATCTGTTGATTTTATACTGATGATTTGCATCCTTTCCGTCTTGTGGGCTTGGATCTGCGTTATTTTCTGATTGAAAAATCTGAGGATTTGTTTTGATTGATAACAAATGGATTTTGATTTGGTGAATATGTTTTCGGATTTGTTTTGATTGATAACAAATGGATTTTGATTTGGTGAATATGTTTTCGGATTTGATTTACTGTATAAAAATGATTTTCTGCTATCACTCATCTTTTTTTGATCCATGGGTCATGACGATTGAAAACCGGATTTTGGTTGGATTGTTTTGGGTCTAGATCTTGGATTATGGATTTGGATCTGTTTACGGATTTGGATTTGATCTGGATTTTTCTTATGACCCGTTTGGCTTTTAACGAAAAATCAATTTTCCAAATAATCAATTTTCCAAATAATCACTTTTTCCAAATAATCACTTTTTCTCTCTCTTGGAATAAACATGAACAGATATTGTCGGGTCGTACCGGGGTCGGAAAACGGAATCGGGAGTTGGCGACGAAATTCTTGTTGCCCTCCCGAAATGCCCAATGATGATAAATCACTGAGGGCTTCGAGACGAAATAAAAAAACCACTTTCGATACAAAACATTAAATCCATTGATAATGATTTTTCTCTGGTTTTTGCAGGTTCAGAGATTCGAAGATGAAGACTTGAATCGGAGATCAGGAAGCAGAAGGCTCAAAAGAATTAGAACTTTAGGACTTTACTATAATCTTTAAAAAATGTAAAAATCCTGAATAATGTTGTAATTAGGAATTGTACAAAAGTTGAAAAAAAAAATTCAATTCTTATCTTCCGACTAAGATCCATCTGTATCTCTTAACATTTCACAAGCCGAATTTGAAACTTAACCGCTTGCAAATACTTAGAATTAACTAACGTCCAACGCAAATTTCGGAATTCAACTGAACCTTCGAAAATTAACTTGTACTTGGTAACAAGAGTTGGTGGATATGGCCTTGAATAAAATAATAAATAAATCCAATTTCTTAGCAAACTGAATTTTATTCCGCGCTTAAATTCCAAGCCGTATCTAGAGTAAACCTGACTTTTATAATCTGAATGGGTGCAATTGTTTAAATAGCCTCCTCGTAATAATTCTTGCACTGATTCAAACCCACATCCATTCATATTAACAACCTCCCAACAATACGGTTATAAATCAAACGACACTAAAATATCCAACTGACGACTAAATCCCAGTTCTCAAATAAGGACATACTATATCAAGAAGAATCTGACGTTAATACCGTCATAGAAATCCACCCGTTCTCAAACCATTTGTCGTGTAAAATCGGGAATAAGAAACCATGGTTGCTTGGGGATCCTCTGAGGATAAATTGACTCTGTAATTGTCAACAGACTGGCGATGCGCCTGTACTCCATGAATTAGCACGCGGTATTATTTTCCTACCAAACGAAACAACTGAGCAAACCGGTTAGCGGTTAGTTAAAACAAAATATAGACCAGAATGAAATGCGAAATGATCAGTGATCTAAGGGTAAATTTTGGGGTATGACAGGATGTATTGTATAAAAAGAATTATGACTCTGTTTTGCTCAGATGCATGGATAGACACGAAACAAACATGACCATAAGTTCATACATGAGGGTTGTGAATATGTACATACTAAGGGGCCTGCCATGGCAAAAAAAAATCTTTCAAGGTGTCTATTATAGAACAATAATGGAGGTTGATTATTACAACTTTGTCAAAAGATGTCATAAATGTCAAATCTATGGTAACAAGATCCATGTGCCACCAACTTTGTTGAATGTCTTGACCTCCCTTTGGCTCTTCTCTATGTCGGGTATTGATGTAATTGTAATGATCGAGCCAAAAGCTTCCAACAGACATTGCTTCATTCTGGTTTCCATTGATTACTTCACGAAGCGGATTGAAGTTGCTTTATATACAAATATCACCCGACAAGTGGTTGCACGGCTTATCAAGAAAGAAATAATCTGTCAGTATGGAATCCCTACCAGGAGTATTATTGACAATGCCAACAACCTGAAGAATAAGATGATGAAAGAGTTGTGTCAATAATTCAAGATCGAGCACCACAACTCTTCACCATATCGGCCCAAGATTAATGGCGCCATAGTATCAACAAACAAGAACACCAAGAAGATTGTCCAGAAAATGATCAAGACTTATAAGGATTGGCATGAAATGCTTCCCTTTGCTTTGCATGGCTGTTATACCCCAAATTTGTCCTACCTTTTTCAAAATTTTCATTAGGCCAACTTTATTTTTTGATTCGCATCACTTGTACAGCGTAATGTTTTTTTGAACAAAAATAAACTTTTTCACCTTTTTGCCTAATAAATTTGTGCCACGTGGCATTTGTTTTTGTATATATTTATCATTATTTTTGTTTCATAATTTCATTTTTTATAATATGTTAATGTAATATATTTTTAATATTAATTAGAATTAGATTAGAATTTTAATTTTAGATTAGATTAGAATTTAGTTTTAGAATAGAATAAGTTATTAGATTTTAGTAGTTTTGTTAGAAAATAGATATTTTAGAACTTTAATTAGATTTTTGAAATAGTTTAATAGTTTTTTAAATAGAATTATTATACTGGTTTGTTAGAAATATTTAGAAATCGTTTTAGATTTTTAATTAGAGGTTAAGAGTTAATTTGGGCGAGAATAGAATTAAGTATTAGAATTAGTTAGGTTAGTTTTAATTATTAATTTTGATTAGCATTAGTCTAGATTTAATTAGATGATTTGTTTAGTCTAGAATTTTAGTTAGTTTTTATTTAATTAATTGAGTCAGAATTTAATTAAGTCAGCATTAACAACATTATTAGCCAGTTTTAACGGTGCATTTGTTCAGTTATTAATCATTTAGTTAATCAACATTAGCATTTAATTTAAGTCAAAACATTTCATCAGCAGGCCATATGTCGTTTATCAGGACTATATAGTCATATTCATGTTCTTCAACCTCTAGGAGGGCGCACAATCCTAGATTGAAGAAAATTGCGCCTCTCTCCCTGTTCATCTCATCCATCGCTTTTCCACAAAACAACACAAACACCTTCCCTCCAAACGAAACTCGACCGCCATAAACAACCATCATACCCATCTTCAACCTTCAAACCAACAATCCAGAAATGCAAACACAACCCTTCTTCAAGAATCGAAACCCAGAAAAGAACCTTCAAACTTCCATTAATAACCTCCGACCCATTTCACCATCTCCATGGACAAAACCACAACTCAACAAACCAACACCCTTTTTTTTTCAACAACTAACCACCGTCTTTAAACTCTCTAACCATTAACGAAACCCATCACAACTCCAAACCCCTCTTCTTCAACATAACCCATTTCTCTCAAATCACCATTCTTCCATCTTCCTTCTAACACAACCATTTCCTTTAACCGAAAATCGCACCTCACTCTCATTCATAACCCATTTCCAAATCTTTTCCGCCATTTTTTCCTCACCTCTCCGACCCCTCAATCGCCGAGAAACCGTTCACCTTTCTCTTCTCCATTAAACCATTAACCGTCG
Source organism: Lathyrus sativus (assembly GCA_963859935.3). Taxonomy (NCBI): domain Eukaryota; kingdom Viridiplantae; phylum Streptophyta; class Magnoliopsida; order Fabales; family Fabaceae; genus Lathyrus; species Lathyrus sativus. The sequence goes on from OZ012737.1 coordinate 711,808,659, forward strand.
TTCTTCATAAACTTTCTGCAAAACCCTCCATCTTTTTCCTTAAACCATCACCTTCAAATAACTCCCCTCTCTTCAACCATAACACAAACTCAAACCAATAACCTGTGAATAAACCCATAACAGAAGAAGATAAGCAAATAGAGGAGGTTTTAGAGGTCAAGAATGGTCGTCGTCGTCAGAGCAGATATGGGCGTGACGAGGCAATCTCACTCGCGTTTTTTTGGATCTGAGTTTACGAACATGAAGGCACTGCCAGGGAGAAATGAGTTTGGTTTTCTCTGCGTAAGCTGAGGCTTCGTACACGATGTCCTCTTCATTAAGATTAGAATGAGCGAATGGCCCATCGTATGTTTACACACTCCCTTAATGTTAAAACAGAGTCAGTGGACTTTTGGATCAAACCCAATTAAATTTCTCCTCACCACCCCTTGTTGTCAACGCACCCCTCTCTTTTCTTTTCTTAAATTCTTTTTTTTCTAAATAGTTTCTAATAGTTTGTAATATATTTTTAATCTAGTTTTTTAAAAGAGTTTTATAATTATTTCCAAAATAAGTTTTAGAGTGTAAAATATTTTCTCTAACTAGTTTTAAAGATTTGTTAACATATTTTAAATTAGTTTTAAAGTTTCAATAATTAATTTTTGAGGGTTTATTTTTATGATATATATATATATATATATATATATATATATATATATATATATATATATATATATATATATATATATATATATATATATATATATATATATATATATATATATATATATATATATATATATATATATATATATATATATATATATATATATATATATATATATATATATATATATATATATATATATATATATATTAGTTTTCCTAAATATTTAGTTTTCAGATTTATGTATATATATATTTTCAAATCTAACTCTTTTAGAAAATTGTGTAAATAGTTTCTTTTTGATTTAATTTTTAGAACTTAAATATATTTTCTTAGAAGTTAGAGCTTAGCATTTTCATTTTTGTTTGAGGATTTATTTCTTCGTTTTGGTCGATGACAAGACCACCATTGTTTTTCTGTCAAATTATTGATGAAAAACGATGGATCCAAGACCAACTTTTCTTTCTCCCTTCTATTTTCGACTTTATTTCATTTTCACCGCTTTTGGGTCTATGACGAGACTTTCGTAATCCATTACCAGTCAAATTATTGATGAAAAATGTTGGATCCGAGACCACCTCCTTTCTCTCCTCATTTCTTTTTCTTTTCGATTTTATTTTGACTTTCTTGGATTGATGAAGTCTTGTATTCGTAGGCGTCGGATTTATCGGAGTGGATAATCTTCCCGATTACAAATTTATGGAAGATGACCATTTGGGTCATTTTCTTTATTTTGGGATCGCGATAGGCTACCTTCGATTAACCAAAATTTTGTTTGCGATTAAGACGAGATCCCACCTTTTGGTCTGTGCGACACGATTTAATTGGAGAATGATCCTCAATATCATTTATCTATCTTGTCCATAGCACATATATTAATTACACGGCCTCTTATAATTTGACTTCCCTTATGAGTCGAGCTACGAAGGTTTAGCGTCACATTAGTCCCGATTCGATTCATCATCAACGAGGATCAAATAGGAGAATAGAATCTTGGAAATGAAGCTTGCACGCAAATTCAAGGGTCAATAGAACCACTCCGCTCAGTAACTTTCCCTAATTCAAACTTTTTAATCAACCGCCAAGTGTTATGAGCCGAGCGTTAGATACGTAGGAAATGATGAGTGAGGAGCCTCTTCTCACTTGTCTAGAATGTTTAGCGTATGCCCTTTGGGCAATATGCGACGCATTCGCTCCTACGTCTTAGGATTTAGCGTGTGCATCCCGATCCGCTTCTTTTCTCTCGCCTTCGTGCGATCAAAACCGCTAACCTACTCAAATTATTTTCTTAATTAAATTGCGAAATAATTGAGTTTTTGGAGTCTTTCACTCCTTGAATTCTTGAGTGACAACTATTGAGGTGTACGCCTCGAATAGCGTGTCATTCACCCTTTTGTTCCTAAAACACTTTCCCTAATTATTTGGACAAGTAGTTTCACAGTCCAACAAACATATTTTATAATTAATGGAATGAAAAAGGTGTCGTTGGGATCTAGCATTCGAACGATATGCTGACTTATTGGTTACGAGGCCGAAGTCTCATTTATCGAATTGTCGTCATTTCTCCTAAATTTTCAACCCGTCTAACCTCGTTTCTCACCTTCGTACGATCGAGTTCAAACCCTAATACCCGTCATTGTCCATTCAAACATATTTCATAATTAATGGAATGAAAAAGGTGTCGTTGGGATCTAGCATTCCAATGATATCCCGATTAATTGATTGTGAGGTCGACGTCTCGCTTATAGAATAACCATCATTCCTCCTAAATTTTGCAACTCGTCTAACCTCGTTCCTCACCCTCGTGCGATCGAGTCTAAACCCTAATACGCGTCTAAACCGTATATCAAATTCAACTTATTTTCTTAACTAAATTACAAAAGAATTGAGTTCTCGGAGTCTCATACTCCTTGAATTCTTGAGTAACCACTCTTGGGGCGTACGCTTTAGATTGTGCGTTGCTCGACCTTTCGTCTATAAAACACGTGCCCTAATTATTTGGACAGGTACATTCACTGTCCAACAAACATATTTCATAATTAATGGAATGAAAAAGATGTCGTTAGGATCTAGCATTCCAATGATATCCCGATTAATTGATTGCGAGACCGACGTCTCGATTATCGAATAGTCGTCATTCTCCCTCAAATTACCTAACCAAACTCCTCTTTCTCGCCCCGTGCGATTGGAATCTTCCCAAACACTAATTCCTTGCCCTTGTGCAATTTCCAACCCAAAAACTCTTCTCAAAGAACATTGTTTAGTCCATTCTTCCGCGCATAACAAACTTGTGCTTCAGCCTCCCCTAGCGAGCAGACAAGCCAACATTTAGCAGTTAGAATGCGACCTAAACTCTCGTTCGACTCATATACACCTTTTGCCAAGAACATTGTTTAGTCCATTCTTCCACGCATATGAACTAGTGCTTCATCCTCCCCTAGCGAGCAGACAAGCCAATGTTTAGCAGTTAGAATGCGACCTAAACACTCGTTTATTTTCGATACCTTTTACCGTAGTTGTCCGAACTACGGCTGCTCTGATTCTTCATTCTTCTTTGAATGTAAGATACGTAGGCACAAGATTGTGATGATATTGGCGAGCATATTTCCCCACAATTCCACAATTCCCTCTTTTTCCCGTAGTCCCACGAACTACGATGCACTGGCTTTCCCATTGCACAAGGGAGTACGTAGGCACAAGGGCTTCAATCCTTGGCGAACACCCAATCTAATAACCACCATTTCCCCCCTTAGAAGAAAATCCTTAAAAGAAAACAAACAAGCGTAGCTAACTTTTCTCTCGAATCGAATCAAGAGGTTCCCGTTGAGTACAACGGACGTAGAGGGTGATAATACCTTCCCTTTGCGTAATCGACTCCCGAACCTAGAATTTGGTTGCGATGACCATGTTCTTATCTCTTTAAAGGTTTTATCGATATTTTCCTATTCTTGCCTTGGAATGAATAAAGTTCGGTGGCGACTCTGTTCGAACTTTTTTCCGCGTCCATTGCGATGATTGTATTTTTCGAGGTACGACAATGGCTAAAGAACTTTGGTCTACACTTCTACTGGGGCAACTCCATTCTCACTAGTGTATTGAATGGAATTTATTCTACCGATTAAGGTTAAAATTCCTTCATTAAGGGTTATTATGGAAGCTGACCTTGATGAAGTTGAAAAGGATCTAATCCATATATGATCAACTGAATCTCATTGAAGAAAAGCGGTTGACGGTTTACTGTCATGGTCAATTGTATTAGAGACGTCTCAATAGGGCTTTTGACAAGAAGGTTCTCTCTCGCGTATACCGTGAAGGCGAACTCGTGCTCAAGAAATACTCTCCTATACATACGGATCCACAAGACAAATGGACTCCCAACTACGAAGGACCCTTTGTCATCAAGAAGGCCTTCTCAAACGGAGCCCTGATCCTTACCACCATGGATGGGGAGGAGTTGCAACTACCCGTGAACTCCGATGCAGTCAAAAAATATTATGCATGAAAAAAATGAATGATAAGCCCTCTAAGTAGAAAATATGAAAGAGCGACTTAGGCAAAAATAGGTATCCCGGTTGACGAGAAAAAAGAGAAAATGTCCAGGAAAAAGTTAGGGATAAAGACATTTGACTGCAATACTTGAGCCTATCTTCATCTCAGCTAGACCTTAGACAGTAAAAGATCGATCCAATCATCAATTGAAGCAAAGTGTTGGGACCCAGATCTTACAGTGGATGGTAGCCAATATTGTAATCGGTGGAAGATCACATAAATTCCTCATTGCCATTTACCTTTATTTTTCAGCTTTTGAAAATTCCTCATCAAGGATTTTTGCATCTTCGTCATATCTTATGTACAAAATATTTCATATTCAATAAAACTCATTTTCTTTTATCAATTTCTCTTTTAATTCTTCCTTCTAGTATTTTGTTTGCAAAATAAATGATTTTTTTTTATCACATAATACAATAAAACATTAAGAATATTAAAAAGCTAAAACAAAAGAAAAACATTATGCATTGAATGATTAATTGAAAATCAATAAAGGGAAATAGGTAGCCTACAGTAAACTCTTGATACACAAAAGCATCATAATGATTGCCTAATCAGATCATATGTTATTTTCTCTCCAACAAAATCATGTCTTCTCTTCTCCCGGCATGATTAAGTTGGAATCTCCAGTAATTGTGGTATCCTCATATGCTATATTTTCTTTTCTACAGATATCGGCGAGTTGAAGTCTACCTCACCACAAAAAAACCTTACCTTAACAAATACCATAACCCGTATTACTGCATAGCATAACATCACACATCATGAAAGATCAATCATACATTGCACACATCACGTGCATTAGCATTTCTCTTATGACTAATTCATTTCCCCAGCAAAATGTTATCGTCAATCCATAGCAGATGACCTTACAAAGGCTTCTCTGCCATTACGTATCCCAAATAAATGGATCCTGATCAATACACTTACCTTCGTTCTATCACATCGCCATCCTCAACGGATTTTTTTTTGGATATTCTTATATTTAATCCTCTTCTACCTCGAATGCCTGAAAAGCTATCGTCATTTTGCATTCAGGTACAAGAAGATTAAATAGAAGAAGTTGACATACCCAAAAATTTTCCCTTTTTTTTAATCGATTGTCTAACTTTTGGCCTGTGATTCATCTGCACACATTCATACATTTATGTCATCTATTCAGATTAACACTTTCAAATAAGCATCATAGATTTAAAGGTAAGTTATTTATACATAACAAAAGGCTAGGATTTCCCCAAGGTTCAAGCTTTAGAGGCTTTGATATTGCAGTCAAGTGGGAAAGTCTACTCTTGAATCAAGGCATGAAACCCTAGTTTTTGATTTAGGGCAATTGTGGACCATTTGGTTTGAATTTTTTTGAAGAGTCGTGTTGCTTGGCTTAGATTTTTATTTAGGTGGTTTGCATTTTGATCTTGAATTAATTGTGGAACCCTAGTTCATGAAAAATGTTATTTGTTCATTATGGATGCATCATGCTATCATTCATTAGGTTTGATGTTGGTCAAGCAGAAGTCAACTTTAGGATTGATCATCTGTTGACAATGGATTCTCATGGTTATTTGGTTTGATCCAAAGCTTTGTTATTCAAGTGTCATAGTGCACTCAAAGAGCATGATTCAAAGAGATTCAAATGAATTTTGGAGGGAAAATATTCAATTAGAAATAAGGCACATTACGTCACATCAAAGGTTTTTTCCATCAAAGAGTGTCCATTCATTTACACAATACCAAATTACAAATATCCATACAAAATTACAAAGAAAAATATGACTTTGACCTACAGTTGACTTGGTTTACAACACCAACTGTACGCATCTTTAAGAGAGAGCTGACCATTATCCGCAATTTTCTAAATCATCTTGTCAGCCATCTGAGAATTAACAAAAACTCGATTAACCAAATTCGATAAAAAAGGACAAAGACTGATCTTGAATAAAATCCTTCAAAGCAGAATTTAGGTTCTCTATAGAATCATCGGGATCATGAATTAAATCAACCAATGAAAGACCGCACCAACTATCTATCCAAATACTTATTTGATCACAATTACCAGCTAACCACTGAGAATTGTTCTTAATTACCTCCTAATAGTTTTTGCTCCCTGTCCATATTGAAGAGAAAACATGGTACTTTACATGCATGCCTCTCTTAAAGACTCTAGCTCTAAGAAGGTTGGCCTAATCCTCTTGACTATTAAGCACATTCTAACACTACTTCAAATCCGATGCTTCATTAACAACTCTCAATAACTTGTTACCAAGGCCTCCCTCATTCACATCTTTGCAGCAATGTTTCCACGCAACTGTCACCAATTTTCGCTTGTGTACGTTCACACTCCAAATAAAATCATGCACCATCTTTCCACTATTTGAATGATGCTAACAAGCCAAGAGTAAACCATCATTGAATAAATCGTCATGCTATGAACTACCGACCTAACAAGCTGCACACTGTCTTCAATTTGTTGTCGAACACTAACTTGGATAGACCTCTGTTGAGTACGTCCTTTGAAATACAAAACAACAAAGGGGATATCGGGTCCCCTTGCCTAATGCCCCGACGACACTTGAAAAAATGGTGTTGTTGTCCGTTAATTGAAATCGAAACATTAGCCGATGAGAGAATGATCTTAATCCATAAACAGAAAGTATCACATAAGCCAAACTCATTAAGAACCTTTAGAATAAAATTCCAACTTAAAGTATCAAACGCTTTTGCAATATCAACTTTTAGCATGACGTTCCCACCAAGAGATTTCTTATGTAACAAATTTGTCGCTTTAGAAATTAAGTTGCTGCAGTCCTTAATACTTCTTCCACCAACAAAACTCTTCTGCTCCTTAGAAATAATGTGAGGTAACTCCTTGGCCAATCTATTCGCGAGAACCTTAGTGATAATCTTGAACTTGAAATTTGCTAGAGCAATGGACCTGTAATGCTTTATAATATCAACTTCCTTGACCTTAGGAATGAGAACACGGGTGTTAGAATTATAGCATAGAGATATCCAACCCAACTTACAAAATTGTAAGGTTGCATTCATAACATCTTCCTTGATCAACTTCTAGAAATGTTGATAAAAAAATAGGTCCAAACCCGTCCGTCCTAACAACGCAATCCCTTCTAAAGTTGAAAATGACACTTGAATTTCTTGTTTAGTTGGCAACATGGTGAGCAGATTATTGGTTTGATCACTCACAAGCTTAGGGATGACACTCCCCACTATCCAATCGATTTCCATAGCCCTAGCAGCTTCGTCTTTAGGCATTGGGCCGTTAGCGAAGTTCATTTTATCCAGTGCAAGTTGTGTTTGCAAGTTTCGACACCCTTTTGATATTCTTCCTCCGGTATAACAATGAGCAACTGATTCCTTTTGACGTAAGGAGTTGGAAATTGACTAAGAGGCATGTCACAGACATTATTCACAACTTCGACAAAAAAATTGGATTATTTTGAAATTCCATTCGATTTCGTTGATTACTCACAACTAAAAATATTTAAAATGTTCGATTTTAAAGATTGAAAACAGAAAATCCGACCAATTTCAAAAACACGGTCTTCCATGAAGGGCAATCGAAACTAAGTCATTCTATATTTTGATATAAATTTAGTTTTTTTTCCCAATAGATTCAAAAATAGCTAGAAAAAAAGTTTGTATACCTTACATATGTCATTTCATTTTTCCAATAGATTAAAAAAATAGAGAGAAAAAAAAGTTTGTATACCTTACAGATGCCATTTCATTTAAGGGAAAAAGCATTTAAGATCCTAAAGTGGAAACATGCATTTAGAAAAAATATTTTTATTGAATGCTAAATAGCTGTCCTATTCTATGAATTGCACCTATGTGTGAACAAAGCATGTATTCAAGTCTATATTCATTTTTTTTATTCAAGTATTCATTTTTTTATTCAAGGCTAAATTCATTTTGAATAAAAAAGAGTCTACATTCACTTCTGTAGAAAAATAAGAAGAGGGTCTATATTCATACCCCGGTAATTGTTATTTAATGCATGCGTTTTTAATTTTTTTTATAAAATTAAATATACAAACTTTAATAAAATATTAATATATTGAGTCTCTTGAGAGTTGCCTATAAAAAAAATACTACTTTTTATCAATTTATAGACAAAGATCTAATATTTTATACTATTTAAAAATATAAATTTTTGTGTCTTTTTTAAAACATATTATATTTTTATAGGAAGATGCAAAAGTGATTTTGATTGAGTGTTATTTATGAAAAAAAAAATAGAGAGAAATCAAATTAAATATAATTTACATTTAATTTTACTTTGATTTTTTTTAAAAATAAAATGATTAAATAAAATAAAATAGATATTTTATACTTATAAAATGATTGTTTTTTATTTAAAAATTAAAAGTTTATAAAACTCAATGTGATTTAGTATAAAATTTAATATGTAATATTCACACAAGCTCAATATATAAATATAAATATTATGATTATACTTTTATTATCGTACGATAGTCGAATAACTAACTAATACATAATAATTATATAAAGATGCATATAAATTAAATTTTATGTCACATTATGTACATAAATTTATAAGATATTATTTTAAAAAAAAGGTTAAACAGTAACAACGATAATTCTAAAATACATTAAAAGAGAGTGGGGTATTCAACATTAATATTAAAAATATATGTCAATTTTTTTAACCATAAATTATGTGTTTTTGTAAATGTGCATTTTTATTTTTATTTTGGTGGTGAATGTAAAATTTTATTTTGATCGTAAACTGAATTATACTAAATGGAACAAGAGTATAATGAACTATATCATTTAATTGAATTGCTTGTATTTATATATAATACAAATAATTTATTTATAAATATGAATGACTCCAAAGATGAATATATTGGTTATATATACAAATTTTAATTTTATATATCTATCCATAATATAAAATATTTTGTACTATTAATTCACAATAATTGTCTAATTTTAAATAAAATTAATTTTATTTTAAAAACAAACATATGATAGTATAAAAATAATTCTCATGTCAATAACTTATTTAAAATAATATTAAATAAGTGTCACACATACATATTAAACTTTCAAGATATTCCACCTACCTATGAAAATAATTCTCATTTTGTCAAAATAGTTAATTTATAAATATCAATAATTTATTTAAAGTAATATTAAATAAGTGTTGCCCATACAAATTGAATTTTGAATAAGTAGTTTACACTCATTCGAGATATTCCACCTACCTAAAAAATAATTCTCATTCATTTATAATATTTAAGAAATCGGTGATATAAAATAGATTAAAAAATACTTGACTTAACTTTTACTTTTACTCTAAAGATAAAAATGAAATATTTAAAAAAAATGTTTGAATTCAACTTTTTAATTTTTATATTTAAACATAAAAATTTGGAATATTCTAAAAATTTGGTATGTTTGAATTCTTTTTTACATAATTTATCAATAAATTCATACAGTATATATATATATATATATATATATATATATATATATATATATATATATATATATATATATATATATATATATATATATATATATATATATATATATATATATATATATATATATATATATATATATATATATATATATATATATATATATATATATATATATATATATATATATATATATATATATATATATATATATATATATATATATATATATATATATATATATATATATATATATATTAAATGACGTGATATAAAGTCTTATAATATAAAAAAAAATTAATACCAAATAAATTGCAAAAAATTCTTATAAAACTTTATTTTCAGTTTCATAAATTATTAATTTTAAAATTCCACAAAAATTTACATTCAAGTCAAATAATTTGACTTAAAGACCAAAACTAATTAATTTCAAAACAAAAGAATAACTAACACCATCAACATGAAATTAATAATATTAATAATTTAATTAAATTAATTTATATTAATTAATAACTAAACTTTATCCTACAGTTTTTTATACTAATTTTATTTTTAACAAATTTGTATAAGCTCACACTTAAATTACCAATTTAGATCTAAAATTTTCATCTTTTGAATTATGCCATTGAAGATTCTCCTCAATCCTCATATACCAAACTTTTATGAGTTAAATTCCAAGTCATATCCATCCACGTCATACTAAATCGACATCATTTTCCCAATAAAAAAATACCCAAAAAATAAAAAACACTTTTGGCATATTTTATTTACGTGTCTCTTATTGGTTGGTAGTGCCAACACTTAGTTTTGTGTAACTCCCCATAACGTTATTACACACGAACCTTCCTTTTTCTTTTTCTTTCTCACAAAGAAAGGTTAAAACTGTAATTAAACCCAAACAACACGAACATAAAATAAAACAGTGTCTCTGTACACCGTATATACCTTCTACACGTATACGTGTATACGTATACAGTATATATATACATTCTCATAGTAACTAGAAAACACACATTTTAATAATTCAATTCGTGAATGTACACGCGTTTGTACAAATATACGATGATGTTATTGTCTGAGTCAATAATAACATGAACACTACTTTTCCGAATTATTAATATTCATCCATCATCGTCAATCTTCTCTTCTTCCTTCAAATTTTAATTGCTCAAAAAGCTTCCAACTTTCGATCTACGGCGTCGTTTAACCAGCTTGTTAAATAAAAGGGTATGATTTTGTTGTTTCTGTTTTGATTCAGACTCGTTTTTGGTTTGATCTTTGGTTGGAATTGGTCTTTTTGATCATTTTCTTCAAAAGATCTGTGTTTGTTTGTTGTTTGTATTAGTTTTAAACCTCAATTCTTGACCTAAGCTAGGTCAATTGATCGTTACCAATTGTTGACCTAGGTACCAATTTGTTGAATTGTAATACATGCTTGAGCTATGATGGTTATCTTGTGAAATTTGTTTAGGGGATTTGATTCTTAGTGTATAAAGAAAGGTTTTTTTGTTTTTTTTTGTTTTTTTTTGCATTAGTTGTGTTTGATAAAAATCCTGAGTGAAAATGTCATCTGCTGGTGTTACTACTCTTAGTCCAGTGGATCCCACTGAACCATTGTTGTCTCCAAATGTATCTCATTTTCCGTCGTCTTTGGAGGAAAACTCCATTTTCATATTTCTCTCGTTTTCGGGTTCGTTGACGCCTATTCGTGTTATGGAATGGGATACTATTGAGTCTGTGAAATTCAAAATTCAAAGGTGTGAGAGTCTTCCATTTTTAACGAACAAACAGAAGTTGGTTTACGCTGGTCGTGAGCTTGCTCGGAGTGATACTTTACTCAAGGATTATGGAGTTACCGATGGAAATGTTTTGCATTTGATAATCAAACTTTCAGATCTTCAGCTCATCAATGTGAAAACATCTTCTGGGAAGGAGTTCACTTTTCAGGTTGAACGAGGTAGGGATGTCAAGTACATCAAGCGAAGGATTGCTAAAACGGAGAAACAATTTGATGACCCTGAGGACCAGGAGCTTGTGTGTAATGGGGAACGGCTTGAGGATCAAAAGATTATTGATGATATCTGCTGCAAGCATAATGATGCAGTGGTGCATCTGTTTGTTAGAAAGAAGCATGCAAAAGTTCATAGAAGACCTCTTGAGTTGTCCATTGTAGCAACAGACTTGGCTGATAAGAAAACTAAAGATGTTTGCAGAGATTCTTGTGATAGAAAGTTTGATGTTGGTGGTGGAGAAGATACTCTTTCCATTCAAGGAATTGTGCCAAGAAAGCTTCCTGATAGAGATTTTCTTTTGGAGCCAATTATAATTAACCCTAAAATTGAGTTAGCTTCAGTGATGCAGAATATGGTAAACACTGCATACGATGGACTAGCAAGTGAAAATCATCCAATAGGATCTGCAGAAGGTACAGGGGGAGCTTACTTTATGCTTGATTCAACTGGTCAGAAGTATGTATCTGTTTTTAAACCTATTGATGAAGAGCCAATGGCTGTGAATAACCCTCGAGGTCTTCCATTGTCATTAAATGGTGAAGGTTTAAAAAAAGGTACAAGAGTCGGCCAGGGAGCATTCAGGGAAGTTGCGGCTTATGTTTTGGATCATCCAATAAGTGGACGCCGCAAGTTATTTGGTGATGTGAAGGGTTTTGCTGGCGTTCCTCCAACTTTGATGGTAAAATGCTTGCATAAAGGATTCAACCATCCAGGAGACTTGATTGCTAAGATTGGATCCATGCAGATGTTTGTGAAAAATAACGGGAGCTGCGAAGATATTGGTCCCGGGGCTTTCCCAGTAAATGAAGTACACAAAATTACTGTACTGGACATGAGATTGGCAAATGCAGATAGACATGCTGGGAATATTTTGGTCAGCGCAGCGGAGCACAATGACCAGCCTGTTCTGATTCCAATTGATCATGGATATTGCTTGCCCACAAGTGTAAGTATAACACTTTATGCTCTCTTTGTTGTGTTTTTAACACATGCGGCTATTCATGTTTTTTTCTCTCTGTTGTGTTATCAGTGCACACTACAATATATTGAATCAAATTTATGACTTAAAACTGAAGTGGATATGGATTGGCATGCAAGTAGATATAGACTGTCCTTGGTATTGCTTAAACCAATCATTTAACAGTTTTGATATTCTGACAGTTTGAAGATTGTACCTTTGAATGGCTTTACTGGCCCCAAGCCCGGAAACCATATTCTGCGGAAACTGTTGAGTACATAAAGTCACTGGATGCTGAAGAAGATATTGCACTTTTGAAGTTTCATGGATGGGATCTGCCAATTGAATGTGCCCGCACTCTTAGAATCTCGACCATGCTTTTGAAGAAAGGGGTTGAGAGAGGATTGACACCTTTTGCAATTGGAAACATGATGTGCAGGGAGTCATTGAACAAAGAATCTGTGATAGAGGAAATAGTTGAAGAAGCATTGGATTCTGTTCTTCCAGGCACAAGTGAAGCTACATTGCTGGATGCTGTTTCTCAAATCATGGATCAGCGTCTTCATAATATTTTCAACTCTCCTTTTTAATTAGAGCTGAGTTCTGCAATAGTAGCAGGTATATAAATGTGTGTGTGCAATAGTACATATATGTATAGCTCAAGTAATCGGATTTTAATTCATAACAAGAAGGTTTGTTTTCTTCTGTTGGAATTTCACTCCATTCTTTGCTATAGCTTCATAGGTTTTTCACTTTTTCTGTAGTTTCCTACAGATAACAAATTCTTTCAGAGTTTGTAGTTGATTTCTTTATTAAATTTGAATTTCAAGGATAATAGACAAACCCTTTCGCTGCTTGGATTGTAAGTTGATTTTCTGATTTCTAATTGGACGTTGTATAGTTTAAGTGAAGTGTTTTTTTTAATCGTTATGCATGTTCAATGATTTAGGCTATTGCATTAAATTTGAATGTTGAGTGTAGCAAATTTTGCATGTTGCATTGATTATTGTTAAAAGGTATATTTTAGATGATTTCATTGTTATTGTGCATGCATCATTGACTAGTCATGAAAAAGATCAAGCTATTGTATTTGAGATTAAGGCATGTCATTGAAAGAAGTTTGTCGAGCTACCTAAACAAGGTTTGCAAGTAAACGAGAAATTGAATAAACCTAAATTTTGTGATCATTGCATACTAGAAAAGCAAAACAAAGTGAAGTTTGAAAGTAGTGTGAATAATTCTCCTAGCTTGTTTGAGTCTGTTCACTCAGATTATTGGTGTCCATCAAGAGTGGGATGGATTATATTTCCTCGTTATTATCAATGATATATGTAGAATACTATGTTTATATTTTGAAAAATAAAAGTGACACTTTTTAAAAGTTTAGAAAATGACATATTTTTATAGGAAATCAATAGAGAACTAAAGTGAATGTGTTGAGAACTGACAAAGGACTGAAGTTTGTTTCATAGTAATTTATCGATTTTTTCATAAAACAAGGTATTAAAATGTATATAGTCGTTGTTGTCATTAAAATGTATATAGCGGTTGTTGTCATGCCTCAATAAAATGACCTAGTTGAATGTTAAATATAACAAGTGTGAGTAATATGAATAATAGTCCCACATTGGATAGGAATGTGGTGACTTGAGCATTTATAAGTGAAAGAACTCACTTACCTATCACCTTAAGATTTTGGGTGAGTATGTGGTATGTCTCTCACAAAAATGTTGCTTTAAAAAGGAAAGTTCCACAATGTTGGACTTGCCACACGTCGTTGATCTGCTGCCTGCTCACCGGTGTTGGGGAAAGGAGGGGTTCGGATAGTCAATACAGAAAAGGGGGTAAGAAGAGAATCCCCGACCCTCTTGGAGAAGAGGGTATTGAGTTGGGCTAGATGGCTAGGCCCAACCTAAGTAACTCCGCCCTAGTTCTGGTGTAGTGAAGACCAGAACGTGGTCTTCGCCCTAGTTCAACTGCTCCGTGAACTCCGGAAAGTGGGTTGACCTGCTCTTTCGGAGATGGGCAGTTGGTGGATGACGTGTCCCCGCGGAGGGGAGCACGTGGAGTACGGACCAGAACGTGGTCTTCGCCCTAGTTCAACTGCTCCGTGAACTCCGGAAAGTGGGTTGACCTGCTCTTTCGGAGATGGGCAGTTGGTGGATGACGTGTCCCCGCGGAGGGGAGCACGTGGAGTACGGGCGAAGGACACGTTGTCTTGCCCGACAAGGGAGCAGGTTCTGCCCGCGGAGGGAGGTTCTGCCTGACGGAGGCAGTGTCTGGTCGATGGAGAGTCTCGTGCTCGACACGGATGAGGAAGATTCTGCCCGCGGATGGATATTGCCTGCCCGGTAGGGACTCTGTGCTCGACGGCTGTGGCTCAAGCTGGATTGCGCTTGGCAGAATATTATTGGGCTGGGTCTGCCCGATCAAGCCGGGGCCAGGCTAGAATATGATTATTATTATTATTATTATTATTATTATTATTATTATTATTATTATGATTATTATTTTTTATTATGATTATTATAATTGTTATTATTATTATGATTATTATTATTATTATTATTACCATTATTATGATTCTTATTCTTCTTCTTCTTATTATTATTATTATTAGTTTTATTATTATTATTATTATTATTATTATCATTAATAATAATAATAATAATAATAATAATAATAATATTAGTAATAGAGTAGTTTGGGAATAACAAGAAGAAGAGTGTGTTTAAGAAGTAAAAGAAATGTAAATATATATCTGATTTGTAAATTCAATCATTAATGGTAAAGTGACTTAGTGGTAAACTATATTGTGCTTCAAATTTTTCTTAGAATTTTGATGATCTTGATGATGAATATGTTGGTGCAAAGATAGAATAAATGATGAAATAGGGAAATATTCTATTAAAGAGAATGACGACTACAAAACATGATATTTGGTTACAATGATTGTCACCCTATTTATAAGCTAAAACTAGGGTTACTAGAATAAGATAAATACTAAAATACCCTCTAACAAACTTATGGGCTTAAGAAAGTAATATAATAAAATATGAATTATTACTAATACCATCCCTTAATTCATATTCCATCAAAACTTGTAACACCAATTCCATCCCTTAATTTGAGAAATTGATCAGTCTTGATAGCTTTCGTCAGAACATCTGCCAACTGCTTCTGAGTGCTGCAGTGTACAACTTCTAACACTCCACTCTGAACTTGATGTCTCAGAAAATGATACTTGGTCTCAATATGCTTGCTTCTCCCATGCAGCACTGGGTTTCTGGCAAGGTTGATTGCAGACTTGTTGTCAATCATCAACTTCAGAGGTTTGCTTACTTTAATCTTCAGATCCTGCAACAGATTCAGAATCCACATAGCTTGGCATGCAGTAACAGCACCTGCAATGTATTCAGCTTCACAGGTTGATAACGCCACAACAGGTTGCTTCTTGGAACACCAAGAAATAGGACCTCCCAGAAATTTGAACAAGTACCCAGAGGTATTTTTTCTGTCAACTCTGTCTTCACACCAATCAGAGTCTGAATAACTCAGAAGTTCTAATTCATCCTTTCTTCCAGAGGAAAATAACACTCCATACTTCAGAGTTCCCTTGATATACCTCAGAATCCTGACAGCAGCTTGATAATGGGACCACTTAGGTTTACTCATGAACCTACTAACCATCCCAACAGAATAGCAAATATCAGGTCTGGTATTGCACAGATACCTCAGAGAACCAACCAATTGTTTGAAGGTTGTAGCATCCACATCTTCTCCATCAGAGTCAGAATCCAGTTTCTGATTTGTATCTGAAGGTGTGACAGCTGTCTTACAATTCTTCAGTTCAAACCTCTTCAGAAGTTCTAATTCATACTTGAGTTGATGCAAAATGATACCTTTCTCAGAATATCTGAACTTCATCCCTAGAAAGTATGTCATTTTGCCTAGATCAGTCATTTCAAATTCATTCATCAGAACTTTCTTGAACTTGGCTATCTCCTGTTCAGAACTTCCAGTCAATAGTATATCATCAACATATAAACATACCAGAGTCATATTGCCTTCAGAAGTATGCTGAACATAGACACCGTACTCCATCTCACATTTCTGAAAGCCTTGCTTCTTGAAAAATGAATCAATCCTCTGATTCCAAGCTCTGGGCGCTTGTTTCAGTCCATATAGAGCTTTGTATAATTTGTACACCATCCCTTCCTGATTCTTTTTCACAAATCCAGGGGGTTGTGACACATAAACTTCTTCTTCTAATGGACCATTCAGAAATGCAGATTTTACATCTAAATGCATCAGAGGCCAATTCCTGTTAGCAGCTATTGCAATCACCATTCTGATTGTTTCATGTCTTGCTACAGGTGCAAACACTTCAGAATAATCCAGCCCAGGTTTCTGTAGAAATCCTCTGGCTACCAACCTTGCTTTATGTTTGCCAATTGAACCATCTGGCTTTAACTTCTGCTTGAAAACCCATCTGACGCTGATGGCTTTCTTGTCTTTTGGAAGTTCTGTCAGCTTCCAAGTCTTGTTTCTCTCTATAGCATCAAGTTCTTCTTTCATGGCCTTTAGCCAAAGATTATGCTTAAGATCCTCTTCTGTACTTATGGGTTCAGAATCTACCATCATGGCACACTGAATAATTTCTCCTTCAGAGTCTACTTCAGTGTCTTGCAGCATGTCAAATTCTGCATATCTTCTGGGAACGTTTCTTATTCTTTGTGGTCTCTGAACTTGTTCAGAGTCTTGAGCTTCAGAGTTTCTAGCTTCAGATGATTGACCTCCAGAGCTTTGACCATCTTCAGAGTCTGGCATATTTCCAGAGTCTGAATTGCCACCAAGATCTGGATTGTCATCAGAGTCTGAATCATCAGAGTCTGGGTCATCTGGGTCACCTTCATCTTCTGAGTCTTCTTCAGAGTTTGAATCAGTATCAGAGTCAGAGTCAATATCAGGGTTTACTTCAACTTCAGAAATTCTTAACTCTGGCCTTTCTTCAGAGGTTCTAACATCAGAATCAGATTGAGACTTATCCCAATTCCAAACTTCTGATTCCTTCACAATCACATCTCTGCTGAATTCAATTTTATTGGTTTCTGGACAATAGAGCTTGTAAGCACCAGTACTGTGGTACCCTATCAGAATCATCACTTTGCTTCTATCATTCAGCTTCTGTCTTCTGGCTTCTGGAACATGTTTATAGCAAACAGAACCAAACACCTTTAGATGACTAACACTTTGCTTATCTCCAGTCCACTTCTGTATTGGAACTATTTCCTTCAACTTCTTCGTAGGACATCTGTTGAGTACATACGTTGCAGTGGAAACAACTTCTCCCCAGAGCTTCTGAGGAAGCTTCTTCTCCTTTAGCATGCTTCTCACCATATCAAGCAGAGTGCGGTTTCTTCTTTCAGCAAGACCATTGTGTTGGGGGGTATAGGGAGCAGTAACCTCATGCTCAATTCCATTCTCCTCACAGAACTTCTGGAACTCTTTGAAGTTATACTCACCTCCACCATCAGTTCTAAGAATCTTCAACTTCTGACCACTTTGATTCTCAGCCTTCATTCTGAACTTCTTGAATTCATCAAACACCTCGTGTTTGAACTTAATAAGGGATACCCATGTCATTCTTGTGAATTCATCAACAAACAGCACAAAGTATTTATTCCCTCCAATTGATGCTACTGGAAATGGACCACACACATCAGAGTGTACAACTCCCAAGGCATGTGTTGCTCTTGGAGCAACTTCTGATGCAAATGGCAATCTTGGTTGTTTTCCTTCCATGCAAACTTTGCATGACTTTTCAGGCTTCTTAATTGCAGGAATTCCATGTACCAATTTCTTTGAATTCAGATGTTGTAAGCTTCTGAAATTCAAATGACCAAATCTTCTGTGCCACAGCTCACTCTCCTTCTCAGTACTTGTTGCACTAAGACACTCTGAGTCTGCAGTTCTGACATTCACCTTGAATGTTCTATTCCTTCCCTGTTCTGACTCCATAATCAACTTCTGATTACAGTCATACAGCTTCAGAAGATTGTCCTTCATGGTAACTGAGAAACCTTTCTCAATTAATTGTCCCACACTCATCAGATTACTTCTGATGCCAGGTACATACCACACATTCTGAATCAATGCTATTTTCCCATTGTTCAGAGTCACTCTGACATTTCCCATACCTTCTGCATTAAGATATTTGTCATCAGCACATCTGATCTTTGTTCTCTTTTCAGAGTCAAAGTTAACCAGACATTTCTTGTTTCCAGTAAGATGATTTGAACAGCCAGTGTCCATATACCACCAGTCTGTCAGATCCACATTATCAGATTCAGAGGCCATCAACAGCACAGATTCGTTATCAGAGCCTCTGGCTATATTTGCTTCTTCTGATTTCTTCTCCTTGTTTGACCAACAATCTCTGGAAAAATGGCCAAACTTCTTACAACAGTAACATTGTATTTTTCTTTTGTCATACTTCTCTTTTCCCCTCTGAGCATTCTTTTGTCTATCAGAGGTTGAGCTTTCTGACTTCTGATCACCATCAGATCTTCTCCTGGCTTCTGACTGCTTCTGATACCTCCTATCAGAAGTTGCTTTCAGAGCCTGCTGTTCTACTTCCTTTTCAGAGTTTCTCTCAGTCAGACGCAACTCTTGCGCTTCTAGACTGCTCTGCAGCTCTTCAATTCTCATTGTGCTCAGATCTTTGGAATGTTCTATTGCTACCACAATGTAATCAAATTGAGGAGTAAGGGATCTCAACACTTTCTCCATGATTGTTTCTTTAGAAAGAGTTTCTCCACATGCCTTCATCTCATTAGTGATCAGAATCACTCTGGAGATGTATTCAGAAACTTTCTCATTATTCTTCATGTTGAGATTCTAATATTGCTTTCTCAAGGACTGAAGCTTCACCTTCTTCACTGATGCGTCACCACCATAACATCTCACCAGAGTGTCCCATGCAGCCTTTGTTGGTGCAAAGATAGAATAAATGATGAAATAGGGAAATATTCTATTAAAGAGAATGACGGCTACAAAACATGATATTTGGTTACAATGATTGTCACCCTATTTATAAGCTAAAACTAGGGTTACTAGAATAAGATAAATACTAAAATACCCTCTAACAAACTTATGGGCTTAAGAAAGTAATATAATAAAATATGAATTATTACTAATAGAATAAATGCCACGCGTGCGAACAGTAGCCACATCAGATGCCATGCATGCAAAAGTGAACGTCGTTTGTGAAAGTTGGACGGAAAGGACTTAAACGACACTGTTTGAATATATAAGGGACTACATTGCTACTTTTAGAACTTAAGGGACCAAAATGGACCCCGAGGTAAAGTTAAGGGACTAGAAAGGGTATTTAGCTGACAAGATTTTTGTAAGGTCCCCATGAAGTGTGTCTTCATTATTTATCTTAATATGTGAAAGGATATACGATGTAGAAGATTTGAGGATCAACATTTATTATAAGCGAGGATGTTAAATTTGGTGAGAGTCAAATGAGGATGAAATGCAAATACCTAAAAGAAAAAGAAACAAAAACTTATAGATAAGAAGTAATTAATGCTCCTAGTTCTAGTGTTGAACAATTTACATATCACACGAGGGAGATAATTGTGGATATTTTTTTTTCAAAAACATTTAGAAATAAGAGATTTTCAAAAAAGGTTTTACTCATAAAGAAGATAAGAAGAGTGATTAAAGATAATCAACAGAAAAAATAAGAAAGAAAGGAAATCACACATCAAAGTTTATCCAAACCACGTGCGATATGCCTAGTTCCCAATAAGAGTGCCCCAAGATTGTTACTATTAACCAAGCTTTTAGCACACATTCAACTTAGAAACTTTACACCAAGCTTTTAACACAAGTTCAATTTGCAACATTTATAGCTTAAAAGTTCAATAAAAAGTTTCTATTAGATTACAATAAGATCAGAATAACAACATCAGTTACAAATCATATCAAGGTAGATCTTTCTCTCTTTACACAAAAATAATATATCAAGTATATGAAAATGTAAAATGGAGTGTGAGACGGAGATAAAACTTTTTGTAAGGTTTAAATCAGCTGACGTGTTTAGAAAGAGATCACTAGAGTTATATATATATATATATATATATATATATATATATATATATATATATATATATATATATATATATATATATATATATATATATATATATATATATATATATATATATATATATATATATATATATATATATATATATATATATATATATATCCAAGTTTTCATAAATTCCTATATAAAAAGAAATGATGTGAATAGTTTATATTTGATCAGTAATCAATTATGCCATATCCATGATTGACTATGTGAAATAATTTTAAGAAACAATTGATCTAATATGTACCATAGTCGATTATACAACAACCATAATCAATTATTTAGCAATAAATGGATTTATAATAGATTATAACATATACATAATCAATTATAAGACAAAATATGCTTCATAATCGATTATGTAAGTTATCTACATAATCATAATCGATTATCTAAGATGTTTAGAAAACTATTATTGTGAGTGTGTACATATAATTCAACATAATGAGAGACACATTACTATTTACAACATGATCATAAGAAGATAAAAATGCTCAGGGCAACATATTATGTCACACTTTTTAATTTTGGTCAATACTTTGATGATGTTTAGAACATCTAATTTTGGTGACTTAATCATAAATGTGGATATATTTTTTCCAAAAATGTTAAGAAAGAAGAGCTTTTCAAAGAGGTGTTGTGTAGAAGGAAGATAAGGAACGGGATTAAAGATGATGAATAAAGTATAAAAGATATATAACGGAAAGTGCACACGCGCATAAACACACATACTGACATGAGTTTATCCTAGTTAAACTCAAACCATATGGCATACATCTAGTCCCTAAGGAGCGCACCTTGAGATTTTCACTATCAACATAAATTTAACACATGTTCAACTTGCAACCTTTACACCAATATTTTAAAACAAGTTCAACTTGCAACTTTTACAACTTACAAGTTCAAGAGGAGAAATATCCGTTTATAATACGATCATAATAACAACAATATTTATATAATAGTTTCTCTCTTAACACTAAAATATACATCAAGTGTAGTAATATTGTATGTGAGATGGAGAAAAGAATTTTTGTAAAGGTTTTTAGTCAATTGATGTGTTTTGGAAAAGATCAATATATATATATATATATATATATATATATATATATATATATATATATATATATATATATATATATATATATATATATATATATATATATATATATATATATATATATATATATATATATATATATATATATCGATTAATGGCTACATAATCAATTATGATGTATATCATGTCAATTATTTCCTAAAAATCTTTCACATAATAGATTATGGATATGGCATAATTGATTGTGGACCGGATATTGAATATTTACATCATTTCATTTTACACACGAGAATATATATATATATATATATATATATATATATATATATATATATATATATATATATATATATATATATATATATATATATATATATATATATTTCGTGTGTAAAATGAAATGATAAAAATATTCAATATCCGGTCCACAATCAATTATACCATATTTATGTGAAAGATTTTTAGGAAATAATTGACATGATATACATCATAATTGATTACTTAGCCATTAATCGATATATAATTGACTATGAGACAATCACAATCAATATGTGATATGATATAATTCATTATCGTTTATCAACATAATCATAATTGATTATCCAAGTAAAAAAAACCAGTTTCTCTTTTTCAAAAAAGTTTTCTTAAGAGGGTTTGAAAGAGTGATGTTTTAAAAAACTATATTTTTTGTGAGTGTGTATATATTTTAATATCAAGAGAGCTACACCACTATTTATTACATGATCCTATAAAGATAAAAATACTTGAAGCTATGAATCATTTTATGTTTTTTTATTTATTTTGGTCCATTATGTGATGTTGTTTAGAATACCTCATCTTGTTGAATCAATCATCAAAACCTATTCAAGTATATAACCACATTCTCTTCCTTTTTAGTGATGAAAAAACATCTTATATGAGGTTTCTTAACAAGACGGTTAAAGACAATAAAGAAATGGAGTTTTAGCTCTCTTTGTTGACTTTTAGATATATAAAAGATATTCCTCTATTGAGTATACTTCTCCCTTTTGGCATGGTAAAAAAGTATGACATAATTAAATTACCGTTAGAATAAAATATTCAAAAATAACAAAAAAATATATCCATCTCGAATATCACTTGTTGAATAAGTGACTTCAAACACGAGAGAGATGAAATGTAGATATGAAAAGTTTATAAAATGTTAAGAAAAAAAAGGTTTTTAGAAAGGTTTTACACAAAAGGAAGATGAGAAGCGGGATTAAAGATAATGAACAGAAAAATAAAAGATATAAGGGAGAAAAGAAAGCACACACTAGAGTTTATCCTTGTTCGGTTCAAACCATGTGGCTTTTGTCCAAATCTTGGAGGAAATAATCTTGAAATTTTTACTATCAACTAAGATTTTAACTTGGACTCAACTTGCAAAACCTGTACACCAAGCTTTTAACACATGTTGAACTTGCAACCTTTATGACTTAAAGTTTCAATAAAAGAAAATTTCTTGGTTTAGAATGAGATTAAAATTACAACATCGATTACAAATAATATCAATATAGTAGTTTCTCTTTTTACCTAAGAAAATATTAAGTGTATGAAAATTGTAAAATAGAGTGTGATATACAGATAAATGTTTTGGTAAGGTTTTTAGTCAGTTGATGTGTGTGTTATGTTCTAGAATCAGAAATGGAGTGAAGATCATAAGTGATGGTAGATATGAGCTTCTTCCATGGTGGAAATAGGGATGACCTGCAAGTTTAACACTTCAACTCTCAAGTTAGTATGTGAGAAAGAAGAGTAAATTTGATTAGTTTGAAAAATATTACCTGAACTTAACACATTCTTTATATATAGTAGAGAGAGAATAACAAACTCGCTATTTGTTAGAAGTAAAATGCGAAGAGCCGTTGAATGTGAACGCAATTGAGATCCTTTGTGATCACTGGGAGGAGAGTCCTCGTGTATTAAGAAGGTTCTGGAAGGATTGTAGATCTTTCAGAGTTAAGGATGCAAAAAAAATATATTATTTGGCCCAATCTGTCTAGCCCATGCTATCCAAACAGGGCCGGTCGGGTCAAATTCGGTTCTTCGGGTCTATCAGGTTGTTCAATCGATTTCTATTGACAATGGTGGTTTAGTTGGACCTATTCAACCAAAGGAATTTTTTTTATTCAAAAACATTAATAAATAAGATATTTTCGAAAAAAAGGTTTTATGTGGAAAGAAGACAAGAAGAATGATTGAAGCAATGCATGTACATCATTGACGAGATTCTATCTGAAAGCATACGGTTTACAATTATGGGTATCTCGTTTTCATCATCCTCCCTCAAATCATGCTAAACAACAATGAATATAATGGAGTGAATAAAAGTGTCGGTGATAAGTAAAAATGAGTGAATACGACATAACTAATTCAAAACATGCATAAACGATACATTAATGAAAACCAAATACGAATGGCAATTGTTCAAAGCATACAATACTTAAACAAACAAAGACAAAACATAAGAAATGCGAAATATGAAATGGCAACATGACGGCCTTCTTCGGGGGGATGAACTTTGACTTGACTGGATTCGATCTGACTGATATCACTATTTGGTTGACGACATTGGATTGTTGATGACGTTTGGGGACTTCCCATTGAAGTTGATAGCGTCCTTGTCGATCATGTCTTGGATCTTGTGTTTCAAAGCCCTGCAGTTCTCAATGGTGTGACCTGGATCGCCCTTATGGAACTCACAATGAGCATTTGCATCGTAGTCGGCAGGAATGACAGTTTGGGGAGCCAAATCTCTTGAAACAATAGCCTTTTTCTCCATCAACTGAGCAAAGATACTAGCATATGTCATTGGTAGACGATCAAATACTCTATCTGGCTTCCATGTCCTCTGCTGACGCTGTTGGCGAGCACCTTGCTGTTGTTGAGCAGCCTGCATCTGCTGTTACTGAGGAGGATACTGATATCCTTCCTGGTTGTAGGCTTGTTGCTGAGGAGCCTGTTGCTGTGGCATCTGAGCTTGCACTGCTTGAACAGCTGGCTGATAAGGAATTGGAGCATATTGCGCATCAGCAACATACGGATACTGATAATAGGGAACTTGATAAGGCATATGAGCGGGAGCTTGTTGAGAAGCTTGCCCTTTCTGCAAAGAGATGAAATTTGTTTCGCCCTCTTTTTTCTTGTATCCGTTGAAAGGCTTCTTGGAATTGGCCTGGTTGTTAGAACCTCCTGGGATCTTTCCACTCTTCAACCCTTCTTCAATTCTCTCACCGACAATCACCAGGTCAGAGAATCCAGCAGAGATACTACCGATCAGCTTCTCGTAGTATTGGCCTTGCAAGGTACCCATGAAGATGTCAATCAATTCATGAATAACAAGAGGTGGATGCACCCTTGCGGCTAGCTCTCTCCATTGTTGCGCGTACTCCTTGAAGGATTCGTTGTCCTTCTGAGTCATACTCTGATGTTGAGTACGATTCAGAGCAAGATCGGTGTTGTATTTGTACTGCTTGACAAATGCATCGGCTAGCTGAGCCCAAGTGCGCACACTATTACGTTCCAGCTGCATATACCATTCGAGTAATGCCCCAGACAAACTATCTTGGAAGCAATGAATTATAAGCTTTTCATCTCTGGCATAGGCAACCATCTTGCGACAATACATCTTCAGATGAATATTTGGGCAACTAAGACCTTTGTACTTCGAAAATTCGGGCACCTTGAATTTGGGCGGGATGACGACATCAGGCACCAAGCACATTTCTAAAGCACTGAGAGGGTTTGAATTGTGCCCCTCCATAACTCAAAATTTCTCAGCTAGGTCGCGACACATCTTCATAGCTTCTGAATCCTGAGCAGCAACAGGACTGGTGATGGGAATAGCAGCATGATAATTTTGCACATCGTCATACTGATCCACCATATTATCTTAGTTATGAGGAACAGGGATCTGAACCACAGTTGGATGGGCTTGCGGGATAGCTCCAACAGTAACTCCAGGCACTGGGATTGGCTGAGAAGTGGTCCCTTCAGCTGCGGTAGCGAAATTCATTGGTATTCCATAGGGGTTAGGGACAGGAGCTGAGAGCCTTGGGGTAGACACTTGCGTCTGACCATTGTTGTTGACCACAACAGCAGCTTCACGTTGTTCTTCCTCTCTTCTGGCGGTGATGATGGCTTCGAGGATCTGGTCAATCTTTCCTTTGATAGAGTCCAACTCTTCCCTGAAGGCAGCTTGCTCCTGCTGAATCTGCTCCATCATTCGTCTTGTATTGGCTCTAGTTGCGTACTAGTGTCGAGGACTCAGCTTGATTTACTAGATATGAAGGAAAGAGAAACATGAGAAACTGATGAAGGAAGGAGAATGCAAGATGCACAACAAATGAGATGCAATGCAAATGATATGCAATTCAAGATGCAAGATCCAGGATCACAGGATCACAAATTCAAACAATTCTGAAATTAGCCGGGTAGACGGTTCAAGGATCACAGTCACTGCTCAAAGAAACCCCACGGGTAGGATTCTAAAACAGGTAGGTGCCTAGAGTCATGGATATCTTTCAAAGATATTACAGCCATGACAAAGCCTCATCACGACGATAACATCCTCAAAAGAATCTCCTCTAGGTGAGGTTTCCGTATCTTCCATACGAGAAAGACTTCTCGGAGGCGTCAACTACACAACCATCGACACACGGGTTCTAGAAAAGGTTCTCAGAGTCATAGATCGAGGTTGAAAATATTACTGTAAGAAAGTAATAAGTTCAAGGGATCTCATCTGATTGGGGCGTTCGTATTAATTCACAAAGAATTAACACTACCAACCACCATGGATAAAACGGTTTATGGTCCTTGGGATTAATGACTCAAACTCGAAAACGTTATTGTTATGGCAAAGACTCACCACAACAACAACATCTCCAAGGAATCTACTCTAAGCGGGGTTTTCGCTTCAACTCAACGTGAAAGACTCCACGCAAGTCTCCACTACACAACCACCATCCTAATCCTAGAATTATACTCGGACTCGGGTGTAGAGCCATCTCACAAAATAACCATAAGCATATCAACCCCCACTATGCCTCAAGCACACGTAACCAAGACAAGGATACCAATAAATAAGCGAGAAGAAATGAAAAACAACAAGCTAACAACCCGAACTAAGATAGGCTCGACTCTCTCTTGCATGGAGCAATTGTCCCCAGTAGAGTCGCCACCTGTAGCACCTCAAAAATTCATTCGAACATACGACCCTCGCGCAAAAGGCGCGGAAATGCGGTTCGACAGAGTCGCCATCGAACTTTATTTTCCCGAATGAACGGGAGAGGAAAATATCGAGAAAACCTCATAAACGCGGAAGGAACACGGCTGTCGCAACCATATTCCTGGGTTCGGGAGTCGGTTACGCGAGGGGAAGGTATTAACACCCCTCACGTCCGTTGTACTCAACGGGAACCTCTTAATTCGAGTTGATGGATGTTAGCTAAGCTTAATTCTTCTCTTCTCAATACTAAATACTAAATGATACGATAAAGGGATAAATACGCTAAGGGGAAAAGGGGTGGTTAAAGGATAGAGTGCTCGCCAAGGATTGAGGCCCTTGTGCCTACTTATGCTCATTCGGACGAGAATGAGAAATCAGAGCGTCGTAGTTCGACTACGGGAAATGATGGGGGAAATGGAAGATGGAGGGGATTATGCTCGCCAAGATCATCGCAATCTTGTGCCTACGTATCTTACATTCTAATGAGAATGAAGAATCAGAGCAGTCGTAGTTCATAGTAACGACCACGAAAGAAACGGGTTTGAATTGGTTTGAAGGTGGGTACAGATGACGATTACTTGAAGCTTAAGAAATACTTCTCGGACCCAAGTAATCGGGAGAGTGAACCAAAGACTTGGAACTCTCTCTTTTTCATCTTAAAGAATAAGGTTGTGTTTGAAAGGGTGAAGTTGAATTGATGACGATTACTTGAAGCTTAAGAAATACTTCTCGGACCCAAGTAATCGGGAGAGCGAACCAAAGACTTGAAACTCTCTTTTTCATTGTAAAAGAAGGTTGTTTGGATGGGTGAGGTTGATCGGATGACGACTACTTGAAGCTTAAGAAAGGCTTCTCAGACCCAAGTAGTCGGGAGAGCGAACCAAAGACTTGGAACCCTCTCTTTTCATTGTGAAAAAGAAAGTTGTTAAAGTTTGAAATGGAGTTTGGAAGGATGAGTAGTTGAAGGATGGTTGAACGTTGTCGAGTTGTTAATGTTATTTAAAGGCGTCAATTGCTTACACACGAATAAGATAACTCGCATCTAAACAACTGAAAGCAAGATCAAAGACTTGAACCTACTCTTTACACCTTGAAAAGAATTGAATATTTGTTAATTGATTAATGGTTTATTATGAAAATCCGCCTGATGTTGGATCAAGGGTTTGACTTATTATCGCGTGCAAAGCGTGTAACGAAAAGGAGATGGTTTGAAAAACGGGACCGACTTGACTTACGCATCAAGGGTCAAATTGTGCAATAGGTTGATGGCGAATGCGTATGAGCACTCGACTTACAAGGGTTTGAAAATGGCTCGATGACGAATCGAGAATTAGTTTGAAAATAGTTTGATCCGCTCTAGTCCCTATGGGTGCTCCTAGAAGATAAACTAATAATCAAAGAAATATGAAACATACATCGGAATTGGAGAGGGGTACATGTAAGTTACATGGGATTGCACAAAATAAAGGGGTCTCATTGTCAGGTAGCCCAAGAGAAAGCCGTGTGTGTGCATTGTGTCCTAAACTACGCCTTGAGCAAAGTTGGGCACGACTCAAAATTAGGGTTCCTGCAAATAACCAATGATATAACAGTCCACCAATTCGGCTTTTAGGATTTCGATAATTTATTATGTGTTTTCGATTATATGTGAGTGAGAATGAATAGCAAGATAACATAATAATATCCACAATAATATTTGACGAAAATTAAAGTTAGTGGCTAGTTTTAGTGAATCGAATCGGGACACAAAAGAATGAGATCTCGTCTTAATCGCAAACATAATGCCGATTAATCGAAGGTAGCCTATCACGATCTCAAAGTAAGGAAAATGACCCCAATGGTCATTCCCCATAGATTTGAAATCAAGAAAGTTATCAACTTCGATACGCGACGCTTACGAATAAAAAACTTTATCGATCCAAAAATCGAGATAAAAATGGAAATGAAATAGAAAATGAATTAGTCTCGAATAAATCATCATCTATCAATAATTTGACCGATAATAATTATTAAAATTTTTCATAGACCAAAAAATAAATAAAAATGAATAAAAATAAGCTATTTTAAATATTTAAAGAGATTGTCAATTAATAAAACAAAACTATATCCTAAAGTTAAAAAAAATAATTAATCTATAACACAAACATCTTAATTTATTAAGTAACCAAAATAAGATGAAACAAATAAAATCCCAAAAGGGCAGCCCATACGCTGGACTCTCTCTGCATGCCACGAGTGAGGTGGCTCCAAAGGAAAGGAAGAATCCGAGGAGATGCCACGTTATCGGTCCACTAACACCAAATACGTCCCGCTTTGGGAATAGCCAAGGTGTTACTTTTCATTAATTGTCAAAGAAAGAAAAAAAATGTTTTCACCTTAAAACTCGGTCCAAGCTCATTTTCAGAGGAAAACAAACCTCTCTCTGCATGTCCGTTTCTCCTTAGCTTGAAACAAAACATGCGTTCAAAAAGAAAGAAAAAATAAAGACGCACAAAAAAAAAACAATCTGTTCCAACCTTTTTTGAAAAAAAGAACACCTTCTTCTCCAAACTATCTTCGTCTTCTGTTTCTCTCTCTCAATCTATTTCAGAGCTGGATTTGAAGAAGTTTGAAGTGGTTTATAGTTAGAGGTCTAGGAAGAAGAGTGTTAAAGGGTTGAGTTATTTGATTTGAGGTTGAAGTTTGGGCGTACGATTTCGACGGTTGATGGAGAACAGGGAAAAAGAAAGTTGAAAGGTGATTTGTGTGGTTTCAGTTTGAAGACGGTAGTGAAGGTAGGCCGTTTCTGGGTTTTGATTGTGTGTCGTTTGCTGGTTTTTTTAAGATTATTTGGTTTTGATTTCACGGTGAGTTGGTATTTGGAGCTTGGTTTTAGAGAAAGCTCATCAATGGTAGTGTAAGGGTTTGAATATGGAGGTTGTCGGTTTTGGGTTATGAGTTTTGTGGTTTGGTCTATCGATTATTGGGGTGGAAGAAGTGGGATTTGGAGATTTATGGTGGAGGTTAAAAGTTCGAAGAAGAGGGTTGAAGATGGATTAACAGATGGTTATTTGAACGAGTTTGAGGCATCGGTCATGATGAGGGCAAATGTTTGTTGGGTTGAGATGTTGCTGAGATGAGTTTTGGAGTTTGAATATGGGTATCACTGTAGCGACTCCTAGGGTTTTTTTTCTCCAGAGAAGGTCCTCATTTTATATAGGGGAATCTCTTGGAGAGAAGGTATCAATGCTGAGCGGGATATCAAGGCCTTTCCGTCCAGACATATACGAAAAGTAAGATGCAACTTTTTACCGCGGTGAAAGTTACGAATTTACTGCTGCCTTCTTGCTTCTTTACAAGCTGTAAATGACAAGAGTTTCACTTGTGGTATTATGCCCGTTTATGGTTTGTGCAACCCTATTTTCCTCATTCTCTTTCTCACTGTCATGATTTGAATAGATTTTATTGGCGTAACATTGGTCTTGTGTGGTCTTGTGCAGAAGATATGTTGTATTGTGGGTGGTTTATGACAAATGATTGGGCATTGTGCACGGCGTATCGAACAACGTCAAAAGAATATTGCAACTGGTATTTCACTTCATCACCTTTCTTATTTTTCCGTATTGCTGCCGATTGAATTCAAATCATAATTGTTGTCGTTGTATGTGCAGGTGAATCAAAGCTGATGTGTGAGCCAAGTTAGTGAGGTTGTATGAAGGAAGTACGGTGTGAGTCGTGCAGCTTATCGCAGGTGGTACGCGTAATCAAAACGACTCCTGACTGCTATGTTTTTATTGCCTTTGGTTGTTACAGGTTTTGGAGATTATCAATACTGATGAACATGACCTTGTGGGGTCTGCTTTAATAATTTACGGTGGCTGCGTGATGTTGTGCAATACAGAGAAGCGGACAAGCTTGTTGTTTTAATAAATTGCTTCATGTTTATGTAGGACCTCAGCTATTAGAAGCTCATGCTGCACTGGAACTTGAAGGAATTGTGAATATCAAAAAGTTGGTGGTAGAAAGCCCTGTGGACTTGCTGCAAGTTATTTTTGTCAAGGTTGTTGAAGTGCTTTTATCCATGGCTTGTGGTCATGTTGATTTTTGTCAAGTTCATTCTTTTGTTTTTATAATGGTGGGTTTATTATTGGCTGGACTTTTATGCAGGTTGTGCGAGAGCAAGATCACCTGAAGGGTAGAGCTGCAGCTAATACATTGGAGACTGGCGGAAGACATTGCCACACTGCGAGTTGTTGTCATGTGGAGGCACTTGGTTTTGCTGTACATGTTATGAAACCATTTTGGACTTTGTGCAGCAGGTACAATCATTTTCTATTTTTGTGACCTGCTTTGTTGTGGCTGAAAGTGGTTTACGGAAGGTGCGTATAAGTTTTGATTTTCATGCTGTGCTGTGAAAAATATCCTCTTGGCTGCTGCGACAAGTTTCAAAACTTTTGTCATTTCTGAATTGAGAAACAAATATTCAGGTTCTACTTTCATTTCCACTGTACTCTTTCATCTTCCCCTCTGTTCTGGTGGTGATTTGGATTTATATGGGGTTATGAAATTTGCACTGGTTTATTTGCAGGAAGTGTGTCTTGGTGATGGCATGATGCACAAATTTGTCTCATAATGTTCAGGTTGATGCAGGTTCAGTAGCATTTGGAACTTGATTTGCAGCAAACACATTCCCATTTAAGTGATGAGATGAGGTATTAGGTACCGCAGCTTTCAAATTGGCTTTGACTTTCATTTCTTGTAAATGGGCTCTAACTTTCATATCATGTAAACTTCGCTTTGATTGATCATTCAACACCCCATCGGCTTCCCCAATCAACTTGAAAGCAGCTTCTACACCAGCAAATTTATTTTTATCGGGATGAAGTAGCAGTGCAAGCTTTCTGTACTGTTTTCTTATGACTGCTTCATCAGAGAGTTTCTTTGTCTGAAGAATTCAATACCAGTCCATTTCGGCCCTCGAGAGTTTGTTCAGTGCAGCACTGTGAACCTCACAAACTGCAAGGATCTGAGCAATGTTTTCAACATCCGGGTACAGTTTTTTTTCCCTTGATAGAATATTTCTGATTTTTGTATTTTCATCGCAGGATATGAACTGTTATAATGTGCGTATACGAGATGCGGTTCTACGTAATTGATGAATGTATGGTTCTGCGTAAGGGTTATTGTGTGGTATGTGTGAGCAACTCACGACTTGCGGTCCTGGTTTGATAGCAGGTCCATTCTTTCTGCTGTTGCCGAATGGGAGCTACCATATGTGTATGTAACCAATGATTTGTTTTGCTGCAAGCCGGCTTACAGATTGAAGTTTAAAGCCTCTTTGTGAATTTCTCATTTGTAATTTAACTAGAACTAGAATTACCCCTGCTGTCTTAGAGTTTGGAATTTCTGTGACGTATGAGACACTGTCTTATATATGTTAGTGAAGGGCGCAGTAAAACCAAGTCTTTGAAATTCTTCGCCTATTTGTAAAATACATAAGTGTTACTTACTCTTTTGTCACATGGGATATACTTTGAGTAATACTAAAAACACACGGTGTTCTCTGTATGTTTTCCTGCATTATTACCTTAATTTTCAACTGTGGTTCACAAGTTTCTCAGCATGACCCATCCACGGCCCATCATTAACGTCCTTAACGTTTAAAAGCAACTTGATGAATTTTTAGCAAAATGAACCTGGTACAAGCATTTAAGGCTCCACATAATAAATCAGAAAACAAGCTTAGCAATCCTTAGAAGCAAGTTGAAACGCTTTGACACAAATTAAGTTGAAATTAACCACGGGCTGTTCTTTGGACTCCATCATAGCTTGTGAATTGAACTAGACCCCAGTATGGTTTGAATGAAATCCAAACATGACCTTGAACCAATTAACATTGCATCTTTGAAAATACATGGTCTAAATTTAAACAACTTAACCAATCAAAGCATAGATTTGAAACAACCTGGGGATTTGATGTAGCACATTCCACATTCTATCACTCTTTCACCAAAAATTGATATAAGCCATGATTCTTTCAACTTGACAATCCTCCACTAAACTTGTCACCGATTCAAACATGGATCAAAGATCCTAAACCCCCATATGTACTCGGTATAAAGAATTGAGAGGGTAGAACAAATTTAGGGTATGACACCATGCACCACTCGGTTTCTGAAAAGATTGATTGCAGACTTGTTATCAATCATCAGCTTCAGAGGCTTGTTAACTTTGATCTTCAGATCCTGCAGTAAGTTCAGAATCCACACAGCTTGACATGCAGTCACAGCGCCTACGATATATTCAGCTTCACAAGTTGACAGCGCAAGAACAAGTTTTTTCTTGGAGCACTAAGAAATAGGACCTCCCAAAAATTTAAACAAGTACCCAGAAGTACTTTTTCTATCAACTTTATCTCCACACCTATCAGAATTTGAATAACTCAGAAGTTTTGATTCAATCTTTCTTCTAGAAGGGAATAACACTCCATACTTCAGAGTTCCCTTGATATACCTCAGAATTGTGACAACAACTTGGTAATCGGACCACTTAGGTTTACTCATGAACCTACTAACCATTCCAACTACATAGCAGATATCAGGTCTGGTATTACACAGATACTTCAGAGAACCAACCAACAGTTTGAAGGATGTAGCATCCACGTCCACACCATCAGAATCAGAATTCAGTTTTTGATTTGTATCTGCAGGTGTGATAACAGCTTTACAAAATGATGCAAAATGATGGATGTAGAACAATGCTTTCTGATCTTTCTTCCTCATATCTTTTTGCGCGTTCTTTTGTTCCTTCGTTGCATTTACTGCTACTGAAACGTAACCTTCAGTGACAAGATCAAGCATATCTTGAGAACCGAACAGTATACGTGTCTGAATCATCCAACGAGTCTATTTTTTTCATCAAACACTAGAAGCTTGGTTCTCAGATCACCATTTCCGTTCATCTTTAACCTTGTGCAATCACTCAGATCTCACCAAACATAGTGTTTCCCAATCTCGCATAATCAGAAAATGTGATTCTGCTACGATTTCGTTCAAGATTCAACACGAATTCAAGAAACGAAATCAACCACACAACGCCTCACCGTTTCACTCGTGTTTCTCCGTGGATTCAAATTGGAACTCTATATACCAATTGTTGGTGCACAAAGTTAAAAAAAAGATGAATAGAATGAGAACAAATGTTTATATTCTGCAAATGATAGCTACAAAGTTGTAAGGAAGAAATTACAAAATGATATCTACCACTAATCTATTTATACACAAAAAAACTAAGACCACAAAAACATCATACTAAAGTACTAAATTACTCTCTAACAAAACTTAATCACTAAATTTTCTAAAATATAAACTATTTTTAACAAAATCTAGTTTGGCATCCCTTTAAAATTGTCTGAAAAATTCATTTCATATGCAACTCACATAAATTTATTGTGATGTTATCGTGCTAAAGTCCTCATTGATGTAAAGGTAGATGAAAGTGAGGACCATATTTGCGACACATCTGTTCATCTTTCAACCTTGTTATAAATTGCATTTCCTCATGTTTCAACCTTGCTCTTTGATTTTTGTTGCATGATATCTTGGATAAGCAAGGTCATATTTAGATAAGAGGAACCCCCTTTTTCAACAACTCTATTTGCTATTTCACTTAACTTCCTAGCCCTTTCTCTTATCTCTTTACTTTCATCTCCCTCATCCATCACCATACATATTGCTTCCTTGATACCTTCCTTCTTCACCAACACACATAACTTCTCTTCTACTCCCCACCTCATTGGAATCTCTACCCCAAGGCTCACTCCAATCCTCAATACTTGAGTAACAAGCTTCTCATTCAGAAATTGGTCAGCAAATAATGGCCATGTTACCATTGGCACACCAGCACTTATCCCTTCAAGTGTCGAATTCCAACCACAATGTGTTAAGAATCCTCCAATTGAAGGGTGTGATAATATCACCACTTGTGGAGCCCAACCTCTAATTATAAGGCCTCTCCCTTTGTTCCTTTCTTCAAACTTGTCTTCATTAATCCATTTTTCCAACTCTTCACTTTTATTTCCTTCCCTAATAACCCAAATAAATGGCCTTTGTGTGGCTTCCAAGGCTAAGGCCAGTTCCATAAGCTGTGAAGGAACTAAGTTGCATAAACTTCCAAGACAAGCATAAACCACAGACTTTGGTTGCTGCAAATCTAGCCACTTTAAGCAATGATGTTCACTTATTGAAGCCATGTTACCTCTTTGTGCTCTATCCAAACCATCTTTGTTGCAAAGGGAAACTGGTCCAACACACCACACTTTACCGTTTCTTTCTTTCTTGTAATCCTTAACATAAGCTTCCTCCAACTCCTCAAAAGTGTTTATGATTTCACCATATGACTTTACTTCAGCCTCATTCATCTTCTCTTTAAACTCCTTCAAATCTTCTGGTATTGCTCCTCCTGGTACTTGCACTTTCGTGACTCGAACGTGGTCAGGAATACCAGGCACAGTGAAATACTCAGATTCCGAATCGACACTTTCAAGAATCTTCGAATCATTTACCTTGAGCACGCATTGGAGACAGAAGCAAGAAAAACCATGAAACGAAATCCTCGGAATTTGATGCTTTTCAGCTATTCGTAAAGTCCAAGGAATACAAAAATCAGAAATAACACAACTTGGTTTCGGCGTCAACGCATCAAACAACTCTTGAGCTGGTTTTTGAAGCATGGTAATTGCATGGAAGAGATTAAATCTCATGTCTTTTGACTCCACCATGTCAAAATTCTCACACCCTTCCGGTAATCCAGCTTCTTTCCATGGAAAATTGAGTGTTACGAGATTGATTTTGAGGCCAGAAGAAACAGCACGAGAAAGAACCGAACTAAAACGTGAAGCATTTTTTGGTGTGGTAAATATTGTCACAATAACACCACGTTGTGCTAAGAGTTTAGCTATGTCTATCATAGGAATAATGTGTCCTTGAGCTATTAAGGGAAATAATACAAAATGAGGAACATCATTAATGTTTATTTGCAGAATCATGGTTGGAAAATGAATGATGTTATTTTGAGGATGAAGTGTGTTTTATATATAATTGGTGATGTAAGAGCATATGCAATGAAAATTGTAGTATATGAGAAAGTAGTGATAATGTTTACCGCAAAATCTCTGTCGGGACCAAACAAAAGTGAGAGACAAGAAACGTGAAGATTCAGTATTTCTAATTCACATGAGTTTTCGTTTTCATAGGTATTAATAAATGTAATTCTTTCTAGGAATATTATATCACTTTTTCTAAATATGTTATAGAAGATCTTATAGTATAATTACGAGAAAAGAGAATGAGAGAGTGTCGTGTTCAAATCTTTATCTTCACATATGTAATAGTTGTTAGACTTAAACACAAGAAAACAAATGTAATAATTGTTTCAAATTCATGTTTAATAATTGTTTCAAATTCATATTTGCTATCTCTTCGCCTCTATAACTAAGATGAGGATAATATTCTCTAGACGAAAACTTTGACTAAAACATACAGGAATGGAAGGTCTTAACCTTTAAATTTTTTAACTTTGTTTGAAAGCAATGGCTAGATTTTAGAAGACATATTTAGTATTTTTTATATTATACTAGAAAACACTTGCAACAATTAAACCGCTTCAAACAACAATAACAATTATTTAATGAAAAATTCTTAAATATAAACAGTTAGATATTGTGTTAAGGTATGCTGCAAAGCATGAATAAGAAGATGAAATAGTATGATGAAATTTGTACATGTTAAATGTAATTCATAGTGTGTTGAAGTCGAAATAGTAAGGAAGCAGTTGAAGTCTAAGTCAAGTGTCGAAGTGTCGAAGCTTTCAGTGTGTCGAAACAATTTGTTTTGACACAGATTTGTGTTGATGAGATTTGATATGATTTATATTAGATTTGATTTTGAATATTTTGGGACTTTTATAATTTGGAATTTTGTAAACCTAAAACTATAAATAGGTGTCTTGCTTTGTAATCAAATAGAACAGATTTCACAGTTGCAAAGTTTAGCAAGTGAAAGTTCAATAGTAATCAGAAATCCCACAGTTGTTGGGTAACACAATTTTCTCCAAATATTTCTTCTCTCATTCTTCTCTTTCTTGCTGTTTGTTTGTTATTCTTCTTCTTTTTTCATGTTCTTGATAACTCTTTACTTGTTATCACCATTACTATCATATTATGAGTTTGTTCATCAATCTTGAGATTAAGATTGAAGGGAATTCTTCATAGGGTGTGAGGTGAATTTCCAACATCTGGTATCTAGAGCTCCGGTTGAGAGATTCAAGGAAGGAAGATAGTGATGGCGATGAACTATCCGAACGACAACTTTCCGGCGACCCTGCCAATTCTCAACAAAGACAATTATGAGAATTGGTGCAAGCAAATTAAGGTGATTTTCTGTTATCAAGATCTTTGGGATCTTGTGAAGGACGGAGTAACGTCGCTTGGGGAGAACGCAACGGAGGCGGAAAAGGCTGCGCACAAAGAATTGAAGAAGAAGGATTATAAAACACTCTTTATAATTCATCAATGTGTTGATCCTGATAACTTTGAAAAGATTAGTGATGTTGATTCAGCAAAAGAAGCATGGGAGATTCTTGAAAAGTCGTTTGGAGGCGCAGAGAAGGTGAAAGAGGTGAGGTTACAAACTTATAAGAGAACATATGAGTTGCTTCAGATGGAAGACAACGAAAGCATTACAGATTTCTTCACCAGAGTTACAAAGTTGGTGAATCAAATCGAAGTATATGGAGAAGCGCTGACGACGAAAGCAGTTGTCTCAAAGATTTTGAGATCGTTGGCTCTAAAATTCGACCACGTGGTAGTTGCCATAGAAGAGTCGAAAGATCTGTCAGTGTTGACAAAGGAAGAGCTTCAAGGGACTCTTAAGTCTCATGAACAGAGGATGGCTGAGAGAGCTGCAGGAAAGTCAAAAGATATGGCTTTGCAGGCGCAGTCAGAAAAGGAAAGAAAAGGCAAAGGTAGCTGGAATGGCAACAAATGGGGAAACCAGTCGAATTAGAAGAAACCTTGGAACCAAGGCAACCAAAGAGGTGGTGCTGCAGGTAAAGGAAAATGTGGTGGTCGAAAGACAGACAAAAGTCACATTCAATGTTTCAATTGTCAGAAGTATGGTCATTATGTTAGTGATTGTCCAAAAAGGAAGAGAAATAAAGAGACTGATGCAAAGTTGGCGAAACATGAAGAAGAAGAAACATTGCTAATGGTCACAACAAAAGATGAAGAAAGATTCCAAGATCAGTGGGTACTTGGACTCAGGATGCTCATCACACATGACTGGAAGGAAAGATTGGTTTGTCAACATGAAGCCCTCGTCGAAGAACACAGTGAAGTTTGCAAATGACAACACTCTAGCAGCTGAAGGTGTTGGTGATGTTCTGATTATGGGGAAAGATGGCAAAAGGTCAATAATTTCCAATGTGTTGTACATACCAGGCATGAAGAGTAATTTGCTCAGTATAGGGCAGCTTGTCGAAAAGAACTACAAGGTAGTTGTCGAAGACAAGATGATGAGAGTTCTCGACGCAGGTGGTAGATTAATCTTGAAGGCTCCAATGTCTCAGAATAGGACCTTCAAGATTGAACTCAATGTGATAGAGCACAAGTGTCTAGCAACTACAACCAGAAGAGATGAGTGGTTATGGCATTTTCGACTAGGTCATCTCAACTTTAATGACATCGAAGAACTGAAGAGAAGAAATATGGTTTCAGGATTACCAGAAATCGACATTCCAAGGGAAGTCTGTGAGGAGTGTGTTCAGTCGAAACAACACAAGAACAGCTTCAACAAGGATGCAAGAAGGAAGTCGAAGGTAATACTTGAAGTCATATACTCTGATGTATGTGGTCCAATCCAAGTGGATTCGATTGGTGGCAATAGATACTTTGTCACGCTTATAGATGATTACAGCCGAAAGTTGTGGACTTACCTCATCAAGAAGAAAAATGATGTGATTGAGGTATTTTCCATATTCAAGTCCATGGTCGAAAGACAGAGTGGTCGAAAGCTGAAAATTATGAGGACTGATGGTGGTGGAGAGTATGTGTTGAAAGAGTTCGATACACTATATGTAAAAGAAGGGATTGTGCATGAGGTGGTGCCACCCTACACTCCATAAAAAAAAATGGGATTGCAGAATGCAAGAATAGAACCATCATGAATATGGTGAGAAGTATGTTGAATGGAAAGCATCTACCCTAAGAATTATGGGGAGAAGCAATTTCGACAGCAACATATATATTGAACAGATGTTCGACAAAGAAGCTTGAAGGAATCACACCAGAAGAATGTTGGTCTGGTGTCAAGCCTAGTCTCAGTCACTTAAAGGTGTTTGGATCTATAACACATAGACATGTGCCAGATCAGTTGAGAAGGAAGCCTGATGATAAGTCGAATAACATGATCTTGATAGGATATCATTCACAAGAGGTTACAAGCTGTTCGACCCAGTGAATAAGCAGGTAGTGATTAGTAGGGACGTGATCATATATGAGCTTAAAGAATGAGATTGGACTGAGAATGCCAAGAAGAATTCAGTGAGAATATCTTGTGAAGAACCAGCCACTGAAGTCGAAATAGAAGTTCGACAAGAACCAGTTACAGATGAAGCAGGTTCAAGCAGACCTCGACGAACAAGTCACATGCCTGCAAGGTTGCAAGAATGTGTAATTACATCAGATGATGTAGTCGATGAAGAGGGTGAGCTGGTACATTATGCTTTCTATGCAGATGTCGAACCAGTCAATACAACTGAGGCATTGAAAGATTCGAAGTGGGTAAAAGCAATGACTAAAGAGTTGGAGTCCATCGAAGTTAATGATACCTGGTCACTTGTCGAATTGCCGCAAGGCAAGAAGGCAATTGATGTGAATTAGGTTTACAAGGTGAAGGTAAATCCTAAAGGAGAAGTAACTCGACATAAGACGAGACTTGTGGCGAAAGGATTTCTTCAGAAGGAAGGAATCACTTCGATGAAGTATTCACACCTGTTTCTAGAATCGAAACAACCAGGTTGGTTGTTGGTCTAGCAAATATGAACAACTGGCACACATGTCAGATGGACGTGAAATGTGAATTTCTTAATGGCCCCTTAGACGAAGAAGTTTATGTTGCACAACCAGCTGGGTTTGTGAAACAAGGCGAAGAAAGAAAGGTGTACAGGCTTCATAAAGCCCTGTATGGACTTAAGCAAGCTCCAAGAGTTTGGAATAAGAAAATCTACAGCTTCTTAAGGGAGAAGGAATTTGTGAAGTGTCCAACTGAGCATGGAGTATATGTAAGAAGAAGCAATGGCAAATTGCTTATACTATGTCTCTATGTTGATGATTTGTTGATAACAGGGAGTTGTAAGAAGGAGATCGAAGATTTCAAACATGACCTGAGTGAGGAGTTTGAAGTGTCAGGCTTGCGAAATCTCTCATATTTCCTTGGCATCGAATTCTCAAAGACAAGTAGAGGTTTGATGATGCACCAAAGAAGATATGCAGGCAAAATACTCAAGAGATTTGAGATGCAAGATTGCAACCAATCTTCAACTCCAGCTGAGCCCAGATTGTAACTGTCGAAGGATTCAGATGAAGATGATGTTGACCCAACCCAATACATAAGACTTATTGGGTCACTTAGATACCTTTGTCACACAAGGCCTGACTTAGAATACAGTGTTGGTATGGTAAGTAGATTCACGCAGAAGCCAAAGGTATCACACCTAGCAGCGGCGAAGAGGATACTGAGGTATCTAAAAGGAACTCTCGACTATGGAATTTTGTTTCCAGCAACTGATGAAGGAAAAGAATGCAAGTTAGTGGGATACACAGACTCCAGTTGGTGTAGTGATGCTGAGGATCGAAAATCCACAGCTGGGTATGTGTTTATGTTAGGTGGTGCACCAGTTGCTTGGAATTCGAGAAAGGAACCAGTAGTGGCATTGTCATCATGAGAAGAAGAATATATAGCTGCTTCTCTTTGTGCATGTCAAGCAACTTGGATGGTGAATTTGGTCGAAGAAATCACAGGGAAGAATCATGGAGCAATTACCATGAAGATAGACAGCATGTCAGCTATCAACTTGGCAAAGAATCCAATAGCTCTTGGTTTAAGCAAGCACATCGAAATGAGGTTCCATTATCTTCAGGAGCAGTTAGCAGAAAGGAAGATGAAGTTAGAACACTGCAGAACTGAGAATCGGATTACAGATATTATGACGAAGAAAGTGCAGGTCGAAGCCTTCAGAAGACTAAGAGTCATGATGAATGTAGACAGTTTAGACACAATGAATTAGGTGGTGTTTTAAATGTAATTCATAGTATGTCGAAGTCGAAATAGCAAGGAAGCAGTCGAATTCTAAGTCAAGTGTCAAAGTTGTCGTACCTCGAAAAATACAATCCTCGCGATGGCCGCGGAAAATACTGTTCGAAACAGAGTCTCCACCGAACTTTATTCATTCCAAGGATGAAATAGGAAAATATCGATAAAACCTTTAAGGGCTAAGAACATGGTCATCGCAACCAATATTCTAGGTTCGAGAGTCGGTTACGCAGAGGGAATGTATTAGCACCCTCTACGTCCGTTGTACTCAACGGGAACCTCTTGATCGATTCGAGAGTAAAGTTACCTACGCTTGTTTGTTTTCTTCTAAGGTTTCTCCTAAAGGGGGAAATGGGTGGTTTTAAGATAGGGTGCTCGCCAAGGATTGGGGCCCTTGTGCCTACGTATCTTCACTTGTAAGAAGTGGAAAATCAGAGCAATCGTAGTTCGTGGGACTACGGGAAAAAGAGGGGATTGTGCTCGCCAAGATCGTCGTAATCTTGTGCCTACGTATCTTACATTCAAGAGGGAATGAAGAATCAGAGCAGCCGTAGTTCATATATGTGTGCAAAGAAATGTTGGCAAGATTCAAGGAGGAGCTCAAGGAGCGTGAAGCAAGAAGAAATGAAGCTTGAAGTTTTCTTTGTGTTTTTATTATTTTGTGCGAATTTTATATTCCTGGATGGATTGTACTCTGTTTATGTTGGAACAATTTGAATGAATGAGGAGTAGTCTTTTTAATTTTGTTCTTGTGCTGTTTGAATGATTAATAAATAACCGTTGGTATAAATGCTTCCCTAAAAAATATATATATAATAATAAAAAAAATCATAATCATAAGCATAAACATAAGCATCTTTGCATCTTCACCCGACAGTACAACTCATTAGACTTTTCCCTTCTACCTTCAGAATTTGAAAGCTGACTATTCGACATCGCTACGAGACCAGGCGCAACTTTCAAATGACGCTTGAACAAATGGAAGAGACTCAGAACACCATGAGAGGCGACATCGACGCTCTCAAGATGAAGATGGACCAGCTGCTGGAGACAATGTTGACGCTAGCCCAAAAAGAAAACAATGCTGAGACTTTTGCTGATGCCAAGAAAGCGGCTGACAATATAGGAACTTCTGGGATTGTTAAAACTCCCCACGTAGACCTTGTTGACCGTTCCATATCCGCGCGTCAGGGTTCTGAAGCAGACATGGACGAACAATATGATGCTTTCTACCAACCTCCACCACCTCCTCCTCAACACAATATGGGGGCTACTAATGACTTTGCTGCAGATAGACTACGAACTGTTGAAGAGAAAATCAAGTCATTGGAAATCAAGAAGACTCCAGGGTTGGATGTTGTTGGCATGTGCCTAGTACCAGGATTGGTGATACCGAAGAAATTCAAAGTCCCAGACTTTGAGAAGTACAAGGGGGTCAGTTGCCCCAAAACCCATATGCGAGCGTACTGTCGCAAGATGGCAGCTCATATTGATAACGACTTGATCTTAATACATTATTTCCAAGATAGCCTCAGTGGGGCATCATTGGAATGGTATATGCAGTTAGAAAAAGGACAAATCAGTACGTGGAGAGATCTAGCAGATGCGTTTTCACAACATTATCAGTATAACACTGATTTGGCACCAAATCGCACGCAGCTGCAAGACATGACTCAACGTAACAATGAGTCATTTAAGGAGTATGCCCAAAGGTGGAGGGAGTTGGCTGCCCGTGTTCAACCACCATTGCTGACTAAGGAGTTAACTGACATGTTTATGGGAACTCTACAACCTCAGTACTTGGATCGCATGCTCGGGTCCAATTTCCCTAACTTTGCTGAAGTGGTGTCAGTAGGTGAAAGAATCGAGAGTACTTTGAAGAAGAACAAGGTTGCGGTCCTGATGAATGGAGGGAGGAAGCCTTTTGTGAAGAAAAGGGAAGATGAAGCTAATGCCGTGATGAGAGGACGAGGAGATAGAGCTCCGGTGAACATCCAATATCCACAAGTAGCTGCAGTAGCCCATGCTCCTTATCAACAACCAGCTCAACAGCAGAGTCAGCAGCAGAATTATCAGAGAGTTCCTCCACCGCAATATCAGAATGCCCCGGCTCAAAGACAACAAAGGCCGAGACAGCCAAGAAGACAACTTGACCCATTGCCTATGTCATATGGGCAGATCTTTGCTCAGCTAAATCAGAGTGGACACTTAACGTTGCGAGATTTACGTCCAGCAACCTTTCCATACCCCCTGGGT
Source organism: Lathyrus sativus (assembly GCA_963859935.3). Lineage (NCBI taxonomy): Eukaryota > Viridiplantae > Streptophyta > Magnoliopsida > Fabales > Fabaceae > Lathyrus > Lathyrus sativus. Next base: position 711,852,365 of record OZ012737.1, read on the forward strand.
ACGATGCGAATGCCCATTGCGAGTTTCATAAGGGAGCCCCTGGACACTCCATAGACAACTGCTATGCGTTTCAAAACAGGGTGCAGGATTTGATAGAGTCCAAAGATCTCACTTTTACACCTAGAGGTGCCAACATTACGAAGGATCCGTTACATAAACATGGAGGTCCTTCTGTCAATGCTGTAGAAGAAAATAGTGGTTTGAGACTGATTACAAATGTTAAAGATGTCCGTACTCCGATGGCCGTTATCGGAGAATAATTGAAGAAAAGTGGGATGATTCCCCAAAAAGAAGTGGAGAATTTGACTGACGAAGTAGTAAAAAAACATTTGCAAAGGTTCTTAGAGCATGGGATAATACAAATAGAACAAAGAGATTCGAACGTGTCTGCTATTGATATTCAGTATGATGAAACAAGTGCTTATCCGACAAGGCGACTTCGACCAGCACCAGTAGTCTTGCAGTATGATCCTTCAGAAGCCTTTCAACAAAGGCCCGCCCGACCAGCACCCGTGATTATGCAATATGATGAAGATGACGTCAATAGACAAAGAGCAGCGCGACCAGCTCCAGTGGTAATAGAATATTCTGTCAATGAATCTGAGCCCAAAGTTTTTAAACAGAGGCCAGAGAGACTAGTGATTGAGTATGACGCTGCTAAATGCGATGCAGTTGTGGGGCCTAGTGGGATGACCCGTAGCGGTCGTTTATTTGCCGCTAAACCAGTGGAAGTGCCAGCTAGAAGCAAAGAAAAAGCTACAATTGAACTACCAAGTGTTGAGCCACCTGTTGAGATGTCATCACCAAAAGCAGCAGTAACACCAAAGGAAGTTGAGGAGTTTTTGAAGATCATCAGAAAAAGTGATTACAAAGTGATTGATCAACTAAACCAGACTCCTGCCAGAATTTCCATGCTCTCGTTGTTACTTAATTCAGAGGCCCACAGGTTATCTTTGATGAAGGTGTTGAGCGCTCCGCATATTGCTAAAGACATCACCGTAGCCCAGTTCGATGATGTGATAGCTAGCGTAACAACCGGAAACTTTCTTGGGTTTAATGATGATGACTTGACTGCAGAGAAGAGAAACCACAATAAAGCTCTCCATATTTCTATCAAGTGCCAAGACACATTGATATCCCGAGTCTTAGTGGATACAGGTTCTTCTTTGAATGTGCTTCCCAAGATTACCCTGGAGAGAATGCCAGTAAAAGGAGTTAGCATGAAGCCGAGTGCTCTGGTAGTCAAAGCTTTCGATGGTTCTAGGCGTGCTGTGATTGGTGATGTGGACTTGCCAATAAAAATCGGACCAACTTTCTTCACCATTACTTTCCAAGTAATGGATATTTATCCAGGGTACAGCTGTCTTTTAGGGAGACCTTGGATCCACTACGCAGGAGCTGTTACCTCCACCCTTCACCAGAAGCTAAAATTTGTCAGTAATGACAAAGTAGTTCAGATTGGAGGAGAGGAGGATATCTTGGTTAGCCACTTAACATCCTTCAGGTACATTGAAGTTGAAGGGTAAATGGTGGAAACACCTTTTCAGCCTTTTGAAATGGTGAATACATTAGCAGTGCAGCGAATTTCAGAGGGTCGGAGTTCAAGATCAGCAATGGCATCTTATGAAGAAGCTAAGATGGTTATAGACAAAGGGAACGCCCAAGGCTGGGGCAAAATGGTGGAAGTGGCTGAAAAGTTCGACAAATTTGGGCTAGGATACCATCCTTCATCCAACACTGTGACGATTGCATATGGCAAGAAGCAGATTCCTCCTGTGGCAGAAGTTTTCAAGAGCGCTGGGCATATCTTCGACCATACCTCCGCCATGGTAATTGAAGATGGGATTGATGACAAAGAAGCCTCCGCAAGCTGGATCCGACAGGCCGAACCTGGTGAAGAATTGAAGAATTGGAAGACCATCGAAATACCCCAGCTTTTCCCTCCTCAAAAGTAAAGTTTTAATTAATTTCCCAAAACCCTACGCTCTGCCCAAGGCGCAGTGGAGCTTTGTATCGGGCCCCCTGATGTTTCGAAACATGTTTAACATGAATAAATTTTGATTTGCATTCAGTTCTTGCTCATTTTCTTTTCTATTTTTCATAATTAATGGCATTTCCTTCGCGCACTCACTTTCCTAAATAAGCTGTATAAATCATAAACATGCAGAGACACTACCGAGGTCCTTGATATCGACACTGCTGTAGGCCTTTATGATTTTGATTGTCCAATTTACCGAGCGGATGAAGAAGACGAGAATGAGCTCCCCAACGAATTGGCTAGGTTGCTGCAGCAAGAGGAGAAGGTCATTATGCCGCATAAAGAGGATGTCGAGGTTATCAACCTGGGTTCAGAAGAAAATAAAAGGGAGATAAAGGTTGGAGCGTCTCTTCAAGATGTTGTCAAGGTAAAGTTGGTAGAGCTCCTCCGAGAATATGTTGATGTATTTGCATGGTCGTATCAGGACATGCCTGGTCTAGATACGAACATTGTTGTACACAAGCTGCCACTCAAAGAGGGGTGTCATGCTGTCAAGCAGAAGTTGAGAAGAACTCGCCCTGATATGGCTCTGAAAATCCGTGATGAGGTCCAAAAACAATTCGATGCAGGGTTCTTAGCAGTGGCCAAATACCCACAATGGGTTGCAAACATCATTCCCGTACCGAAAAAAGATGGAAAGGTCCGTATGTGTGTGGATTACCGCGACTTGAACAGAGCAAGTCCTAAAGACGATTTTCCATTGCCTCACATTGATGTGTTGGTAGATAATACGGCGCAGTTCTCCGTTTTTTCCTTCATGGATGGATTCTCTGGTTACAATCAAATTAAGATGGATCCAGATGACATGGAAAAGACCACGTTCATTACACCATGGGGCACATTCTGTTACAAGGTGATGCCATTTGGGTTAAAGAACGTTGGGGCAACATACCAACGTGAAATGGTAACACTCTTTCACGATATGATTCACAAAGAGATCGAAGTGTACGTTGATGACATGATTGCTAAGTCCCAGACTGAAGAGGAACATTTGGTTAATTTGGAAAAGTTGTTCGCTAGACTAAGGAAGTTCAAGTTGAGACTTAATCCCAACAAATGTACATTCGGGGTGCGGTCTGGAAAGTTGTTGGGATTTATCGTAAGCCAGAAAGGGATTGAGGTGGATCCTGATAAAGTAAGGGCGATTCAGGACATGCCTACGCCAAAGACCGAAAAGGAGGTCCGTGGATTTCTGGGAAGGTTGAATTATATCGTAAGATTTATTTCACATCTCACAGCCACTTGCAAGCCAATTTTTAAATTACTCAGGAAAGATCAGCCGGTTGTGTGGAATGATGAGTGCCAAGGGGCATTTGATGCAATCAAAGAATATTTGCAAGAACCACCGATCTTGATACCACCAGTTTCTGGAAGGCCTCTCATTATGTACTTAACTGTGCTAGAAGAATCCATGGGTTGCGTATTAGGACAACAAGACGATTCATGCAAGAAAGAGCATGCTATATACTATCTCAGCAAAAAGTTTAACGATTGTGAGACTAGATACTCTTTGCTTGAGAAAACTTGTTGTGCACTTGCATGGGCTGCTAGACGACTCAGACAATATATGCTGACGCACACCACATACTTAATCTCCAAGATGGATCCAATCAAATACATCTTCGAGAAACCTGCTCTTACCGGTAGGATAGCCCGATGGCAAATGCTTCTATCTGAATACGACATCCAATACACCACTCAGAAAGCTATAAAGGGCAGTGTGTTAGCAGATCATTTGGCCCATCAGCCGGTAGAAGAATACCAACCTTTGAGATTTGACTTTCCAGATGAGGATATTATGGTGGCAATAGATTACGAAGAGCCAGGGCCCGATGAAGGGCCGGAACCAGGGGAGCGATGGACTCTTATGTTCGATGGTGCTTCTAACTCTTATGGACATGGAATTGGGGCAATGATTACATCTCCCAAAAATTTTCACTTGCCGTTTACGGCCAAACTCTGTTTCCCGTGCACTAACAATATAGCAGAGTACGAGGCATGTATACTAGGGCTAGAAGAAGCCATTGACTTGAGAATCAAAACTCTCGATGTGTTTGGAGATTCTGCTATAGTAATTTACCAGATAAGAGGCGATTAGGATACCAAGCATGAAAATCTGATTCCATACCGGGATTATGTGGCCAAATTGCTTCCCCGATTCGATGATATCACTTTTGCTCACATACCTCGAGAAGAGAATCAAATGGATGACGCTTTGGCAACTATGGCATCCATGTACAAGTTGATATGGCCAAATCATAGACCATCTATTGATTTGCGCCGCTTTGAAGAGCCCGCACATTGTCTGACTGCTGATAAAGACGCAGATGAAAAGCCGTGGTTTTATGATATAAAGCGATATCTTGAAAAGCACGAATATCCTGAAGGAGCCCTGGGTATCGACAAAAGAACTTTGCGGCGATTGGCATCCAACTTCTTCCTCAACGGAAATGTATTGTACAAGCGCAACCATGACACTGTTTTGCTTAGATGTGTGGAGAAACGTGAAGCTGAACAGATTCTAAGGGACATTCATGAGGGCTGCTTTGGAACTCATGCGAATGGACACACCATGGCAAAGAAAATATTGAGGGCGGGCTATTATTGGCTTACCATGGATGCAGATTGTTACCATCATGCCAGAACTTGTCACAAGTGCCAAATATACTCTGATAAGATTCATGTACCCACCACTCCATTGAACGTCTTAACCTCACCATGGCCCTTCTCCATGTGGGGAATAGACATGATTGGGATGATTGAACCAAAAGCTTCAAACGGACATCGCTTCATACTTGTGGCTATAGACTATTTCACCAAGTGGGTTGAAGTTGCTTCGTATAGCAACGTTACTAAGCAGGTAGTCGCCCGCTTCTTGAAATACAACATCATATGCAGATATGGAGTGCCCAATCGCATCATCACTGACAATGGGTCGAATCTCAACAATAAAATAATGGACGAGTTGTGCGCCAGTTTTAAAATAGAACACCATAACTCGACACCATATAGACCCAAAATGAATGGAGCCGTAGAATCAGTCAATAAAAATATCAAGAAAATCATCCAGAAGATGGTGGTCACATACAAAGATTGGCACGAGATGTTACCCTTTGCATTACACGGCTACCGTACTTCCGTACGAACTTCAACAGGGGCAACTCCCTACTCGTTGGTTTATGGCATGGAGGCAGTTCTCCCAATAGAGGTCGAAATCCCTTCTCTGAGGGTTTTAATGGAAGCTCAACTTGATGAAGCCGAATGGGTAAAAACGAGGTTTGAAGAACTTAATCTCATTGAGGAAAAGCGCTTGACAGCCATATGCCACAGCCAACTTTACCAGAGAAGAATGAAGAGAGCCTTCGACAAAAGAGTGCATCCCAGGACATTTGCGCAAGGAGACTTAGTACTCAAGAGGATTATGGCTATGTATAATGAATCTAGGGGCAAATGGACGCCAAACTATGAAGGCCCATATGTGGTAACAGAAGCATTCTCCGGTGGTGCCCTAAAGCTCGCAACCATGGATGGGGAGGAATTACCTTATCCAGTGAATGCAGATTTGGTCAAACGATACTTTGCCTAAAAAAGTGGAATAATAAAGCCGCTAAGTCGAAAACCCGAAAGGGCGACTTAGGCAAAATTGGCTATCCCGGTGAACCGAAAACCCGAAAGGGCGGTTCAGGCAAAAATTAGGGATAAAATAAGAATAGGCCCGCTGAGTTGAAAACCTGAAAGGGCGGCTCAGGCAAAAAGGGGCGTCCCGGTGGATTGAAAACCCGAAAGGGCGATCCAGGCAAAAGTTAGGGGCAAAATTCCAAGGCAAAGTATCCATTATGCATGATCACTTAACCCTAGTACATTATCAAGAGACATGATTAATCCGGCCATTTTCTTCTCCTATGAAGCAAGGTGTTGAAGACTTCCAAGGTTATAAGGACTATAGCAGTGTCAAGACTCAAAGAGGCTTTAATTTTTCCCATTATATTTTTCTTGTACTGTAGTCACCTCATTAAGGGATTACATCTTTGTATATTTACCCATTCAAGGGTCAAATCAATATAAAGAGAGATTTCTCAATTAAATTGTGCTCACTCTTTTACTATATCCGATTATTTGCAAATTAATTTTTATTTTTGATAATTTGTGTTCGAAACTTCAGCTAAAAAATATATGATAATAAAAAATAATAAAAATAAAATATAACTTTTGACAAGGTAGGGAGCTTGCTTTGATGTTCGAAGATATTGGGGAAAATAGATGGTCTCCAAGAAAAATGTCAACAGGTAGAAGCATTGAATTAGTCGTCAGCTGCCCAAGCTTGTCATCATGAAAAGCTTTCTCTTTCTAAAGGGGTTGTATGATGTGGTTCCCCCCAGTATCGAGTTCAAGAACTAAACTAGGGGCAATCAATTCCCCCGGTCGTCATGGAGTATCTAAATCTGGGATGTCGAGTAGTCTAATCCTCTCACTACCCCACAGAAAGCCCAATCTTTTATTGGCAACATCAAAAAGCCGCTCCAATTGGCGCCTTAAAATTCACCCTAAAAGTCCAGTCTTCATTGGCAACCGCTAAAAGTCCACCCTCGTTGGCATCCTCAATAACCAAAGTCCAAACCATTTGGCGACTACCGAATCCAATCCCTGGTGATGTCCCCGACAAGGATTTATCCCCAGCATACCTGGTCGCTGCATTATCATAAGCACGACATGCAGCCTCATATCATAATTAACATATCATTTGCATTCGCATCATGCACTTCCTAGCAGTTGCATATTAATTGCATGCTTAGGCATCATAAAATATTTGCATTACATAGCAATATAGTAGGATCCAGGGTCAGTTCACAAGCATCTTGGTCAATCCTCCATTGAAGTTGGCAGTATGACTCTGAAAAGAGTTAATACCCCACGAGTTCAGGGAATTCTACTCCCCAGCAAATCATTCCTCAACCATGCAGTTGATGATGATAATCCTCAGCAACTATTGCTCTGATGGCTCCCTAAGCAGAGGTCATCTTAAAGGTTTATTGAAGTTTTCTCCCCTGCAGAGTTGGGACGATGTTGCTCCTCTAATAAGAATTTTAGCTCAACTATCCCTCAGCAAAATTATCACTCGAGATACTGCTTTGATATCATCGAAGAATCTTATTGGATAAGATGCTGCTTCGACCACCCGAAGAATCTCAAGTTTTGATCAGAGATACTGCTTTGGTATCATCGAAGAATCTTATTGGATAAGATGCTGCTTCGACTACCCGAAGAATCTCAAGTTTTGATCAGAGATACTACTTTGGTATCATCGAAGAACCTTATGGGATAAGGGGCTGCTTCGACCACCCGAAGAATCTCAAGTTTTGATCAGAGATACTGCTTTGGTATCATCGAAGAATCTTATTGGATAAGATGCTGCTTCGACCACCCGAAGAATCTCAAGTTTTGATCAGAGATACGGCTTTGGTATCATCGAAGAATCTTATTGGATAAGATGCTGCTTCGACAACCCGAAGAATCTCAAGTTTTGATCAGAGATACTGCTTTGGTATCATTGAAGAATCTTATTGGATAAGATGCTGCTTCGACCACCCGAAGAATCTCAAGTTTTAATTAGAGATACTGCTTTGGTATCATCGAAGAACCTTATGGGATAAGGTACTGCTTCGACCACCCGAAGAATCTCAAGTTTTGATCAGAGATACTGCTTTGGTATCATCTAAGAATCTTATTGGATAAGATACTGCTTCGACCACCCGAAGAATCTCAAGTTTGATCAGAGATACTGCTTTGGTATCATCGAAGAACCTTATGGGATAAGGGGCTGCTTTGACCACCCGAAGAATCTCAAGTTTTGATCAGAGATACTGCTTTGGTATCATCGAAGAATCTTATTGGATAAGATGCTTCTTCGACCACCCGAAGAATCTCAAGTTTTGATCAGAGATACTGCTTTGGTATCATCGAAGAACCTTATGGGATAAGGAGCTGCTTCGACCACCCGAAGAATCTCAAGTTTTGTTCGAGATACTGCTTTGGTATCATTGAAGATCCTTAATGGATAAGGTACTGCTTCGAACACCCGAAGAATCTCAAGTTTTATTTGAGATACTGCTTTGGTATCATCGAAGAGCCTTAATGGATAAGGTACTGCTTCGACCACCCGAAGAATCTCAAGTTTTATTCGAGATACTGCTTTGGTATCATCGAAGAGCCTTATTGGATAAGGTACTGCTTCGACTACCCGAAGAATCTCAAATTTTGTTAGAGATACTGCTTTGGTATCATCGAAGAGCCTTACTGGATAAGGTACTGCTTCGACCACCCGAAGAATCTCAAGTTTTGTTCGAGATACCGCTTTGGTGTCATCGAAGGACCTTAACGAATGAGGGACTGCTTCGACCACCCAGAGAATGTCAGATTATCTCGTTTATCTTTTACATCCTGCTACCCTGATTTAGTATATCTCACTGCAGTTTACTTGCTTATCGGACAAATTTCGAGGGTTGTTTGTATCTAATTGCCTTCCACCTTAAAATGAACGCCATACAACAGTTCATTTGCTCAGGTTTAAGGCAATTAGATAGGGGCATCTGTCATACCCAAAATTTGTCCTACTTTGGTATTTAATAAATGTTCTACTGCCACATGACTTCTGGCCATGGCTCTCTAAAGTTTCGTTATAAAGACTTTTCGTTATACTCATTGTGGTGATGATCCATGGCAATTTATGCTGAACTATTATGGGAGGAGTGCGCCTCCAGCCCCTTGTACCCAAAATCGTTTGTGTCCTCGTTCTCACGATCAGGCAGACATGATATGATTAATGACATAAAGTATATGATTGGATCTATCTTGCCACACAGTTTCAAGAAATTTACACCCTATTTCAGCTTGATTACAAACTTCTCCTTAAATGTTGTTTAAGCCTCACTACAAGTTGCTTATTATGGTCTGTACTTAATTAAAGTTAATTCAAAGATACTTCACATGATGCTTATGGACACGGTCGATTTAGCTCCAAGCCTTGCTCGAATTGACTGTAAGCGTCAAGCTATATTTGGATTCTAAATTAGTTTGTGACAAACTTAGATTTAGTTCGCAAATTGCAAGCCTTGTTTCAGCGGGATCAAATTATGATCATTCATGTTTCTAAGATACAGTCAATTCACCCTCCGGTCGTACTTGTACTAGTTGAGAGTTTCAAGCTATGTCAATTAGTAGCAAGTTTGGATTTAAGCGTTCAAACATCAAGTTATGATCAAATGAGCTAGTTTTCTAGAGTCAATTTGTTTAAGACATAGTTCATTTCATTTTAAAGGGTCGTGGCATGGTCATAGTATATGGGATTTACAAAATCATAAAGCTCATAATGACTCTACTGATTGGCATCATCTCAAGTAAATGTGATATATCAGTTCATTCATCTTGCCTGAACACGTGGTGTAATTTGTTACATAAGCTTGATGCATCTGTCAACGAACCATCATCGATAAAAATGGTTTTAGAGCCTATTCTGAAAGCAGTATTTCAGAATGGACCTGATAACAAGACAATCTGGTTATGGAACCTGGGTCTTGAGCTGCTCAGTGACAGTGTTTCACAAAAGTGCAGAGAGATAAACAGTATAGAAATTGGACTTTCTTCATCTGGCAAAAGCTCATGGAAGCAACACCCGATTAGGTGGCTGCCATGGGATATCACTCGATTGGACTTTTACCTGAGTATGATTTTTGCACTCATTCGTCAAACATCGGGGACAACAGTCACTTGTGATCATAGAAGTCATGTTTATGATGCTGCCTTAAATTCATTTATATATATTTCGAAAGGAGTCAGACTGGACTTGGAAAGTCCATCTACCAATTATGATGGTGTGATAGGGTGTTTGGACATGTTACTAACATTTCTGGAAAAAAAAGTATGTGAAGATTTGTACTCAGATGGAAGTGAAAATTATGATTTGTATTATATTTCCATTCAGTTTATAGAAGCTATCACAAAAAGTACAAGTTTTCTTTATACATAAAGTACAGGAACGACATACAATCAATTGATCATAACAAACACCTAAAGTTTTTGACTTTCAACTGTATTTCTTATATGGACCAGGCTTCAGCATTGGTATTTGGTAGTATTTTACTTCCAAATGATGGTTCAGTTAACATTAAAATCCCAGCAATCAGACCGCATTTCACAAGGGATGTCTGAATATTTCAAATTAATTTGTTCTTCAAATGATTCGCTGGATGATCTTGTCACATGTACTGGCCTCGTTTACCAACATGTTGATCCAGTTTACTTAAATGTATGGATGGAAGTGGCTCAAGGTCTGAATTATCGTGTCTCTAATGCCGCAACACCGTCATTCTCGTTCAAGTGACCTGTATCAAACCAATCGAAACAAAGTCTACGGCATAGCTTTTAATCAAAAGGGCCATTGTGAGAAGGGTCATCAGTTCAGTAAGAACGAAACAAGCTTGCACCGGCAGCAGCCAACGCTTTAAAATGCAAATCTGCCAAGGGACGAAGACGAACAAATCATGACTTCAAGAGTTGCATACATATTCGGTTCGTTACGGACTTTCCATGAACAGAAGAGGAGTGCATCTGAAAGAGAACAGGCGAAACTATTATTCGAGCCAAGAAAAATGAAACAGCAGCAAATCTAAAAAAAACACACCTCACAGTTGCCAAGGGTACCTGCATAATTTGTGCGATATCCCAAATGCAGCAAACATCATCCTTATCTCTTCAAAACCAAACAAAGATGCATTGAATTCAAAGAAAAAGTATCAGCTACAAGGTATCACCAGTTCCATCATCAACTATAGCAGAAATGAGTCAAAAAGGATGCAGTCGCCATTTCGAAAATTGCTTAAATACAGCAGCTTTATGACCTTTTGATCGCCACTGTACGCTACTTGGACTCGGTTTAAAAAAAAACTCTTGAGATTGCTTGCCAAGTTCTACAGGAAATTCATTTGTCACGGTCAAATACTCCCTCAATGTAAGCTTTACGGTTCGATTACGACTACGATAACCTGCACACATACATGAGATGAAAAGATGTTAGTATGACCTATGTAAGCGAGAGTCATGACAGGTTTCAGGATTTGGTCAAGTTACGAAACAGCCAATTTAAGACAGCAGCAAGAATTCCAAGATCATGAAGTAATCATGGGATAAAATTATGAGTAAGGGAAGAAGCTATACACAATACTGAGTCTTATGCCTAACAGTGCTTTTCATTTTCGCTCCAAGCTCCGCTTTCATTAAAGAGCAGCATGCGAATCGACTTCATGGAGGGATTTTCGATTGCGACTTCTTAGTGTTCGTGTCTAGCTCCCACCTCAAGTCCTCTATAAACTACCAAAATCACAAGACACCTTTGAAGCTCCTTGTTTTCACCATAACCACCATGGAAAACCAAAGATGCAGAGAATTCAAAGAATAGTCAAAACTATCAGGCTATAGCTCGTCGCATATTCTTTACGCAAGCTTCATCCTCCGACTGACAGCGGCCGTACATACCTCGCATTCAACAAAACCAGCTACAATTAGTCCACAATGCAAATACGACAAGATAACCACATAAAAAACAACACGAAAGAAATAAGGCAAGAAATGTTTCACGTTTGGTTTTCAAAGACAAACACACACCTCAAAGCAAAGTAGGAATCAAACAAGATGCGATCAGTTCATAAAAAACGATATTACTAAACACTATTAATATTGTTTACTATCATACCACACATTAAGACGGTGCGAGAACAAGAGAAGTTCAAGGAAGCCTCGCAAATCAGGATTCACAATGAATGGCGTTTTGGTTCATATGGTTATGTTACTAAAGTATCACGAATGTTCTTCATCTATGATTTCATCACTGCAGTGTTACACCAGGTCTCGCGCTAGTTCATGGTCAATTCAGGCCGTCATTGTTGAGCTCCTCCTTAACACGAGCTTCACGTCTAAGCATAGCACCACTACTCCAAATCTAACACCCCGCATTATACCTGCAACATATTTCACACACTGATAAGAAGGAAAGTTTTGAGAAAGGTTCCAGATCAGAAAATGATAGGGACAGATTGCACCATGGTTTATTACAGCTAGCCTGTACATTTGCAGACATTGACGAGGTCCTTGACTTTCACTTTGGGCCATGCCCTGAATTCTTGCGTGGCTCCTCCTTGAGTAACTCGGTTGCAAAAGGCATTTAAAAACCAGAGTGTTGACTCTCTTGACATCCAAATCATATTCAAGTGCCTTGGCCATCTTAATTCCATCGAAACTTTTATGCATCATTTGTCCATGGTGATACCTAACAGTTGTTGGTAAGAGTAAAAGCCTCATAAAATTGAACACAATCCTTAGAGTAAATCAATACATTCCAAAGTCAGAAAGGCCTATACCAGATATCGCGTTTGTTTATACCAAGCCTTGGCACCAAATGCGTACCGAAATGGAGAAACGTGAGAGCTTCTTCTAAACTCAACAACTCACACACCAAGCATTTTGTTTCCCTCAGGTTACGATCAAAGTCTGCAAGGATGCAACATATCAAAATGATAATCTCACTGAGACAAATCCAAGGTATAAGAAAGTATGCTTACTGTTTCGACTCCGAAAGGCATCAAGCATCCAGTTAGCCTATCACCATATGAGCTTCTCAAAGTCTTATGAAAAAACAGAACCTGTTACAAATAAGAATTTAAAGATTAGGTTACATCAGTAACTCTATGGTAGTAAAAACCACTCTTTGTGCAGTAAAAATCGTGTAGTGGTGAGTTCACACGGTAAAAAAGGCAAGGTAAAACAAAAAAGGACAAACAACAAACAAGTATTTCCAAAAACAAATAACAAACAGAAATCATAAAAAGGAGTCCGAAAGGAACCCCAATTTCCACCCAAAACTCACATCTTGCTGGGAGAAAAACCCTAATCACATAGCATTGATCCCCTATATATTGGATACTTTGCGTTTGAGAAAGGGGCGGCCAAGGAAAAACCCTAGCACACCTCTACGAAATTCAATCCATCCTACCTAAAAAGATTTTCAAAGTTCTTTCTGAAGATTGATAGAGCTTCGTATCGAAGCTCTAATCAACTAGAACACAACCACTCGCATACACGGCGTAATCAACATACAAGCAGATAAAAGTGAGAAGATAGAACTCAACAAACGGAAAGATCAGAAGCTGATTACCTTGTTAGAATCAACAAGCCGTTTATGATAGGTAAAACCCTGGCTCTTCTTCATCGTTTCCTCGTTATTGATTCGTACACCATGAATAACCGAATAAGTTCTCTATGTGTTGTTTGAGTTAGTTAATAGAGGGATTAGGGTTTGATATCTGCTATTTGGGGTTTTAAGTTGAAGAAGGAGATCGGTTCTTTGTGAGTTCATGGGTAGGAGAAGAGAAACTGAGATGGTATTTTAGAATGAGATTAGAGCTCGAATGCTGGTAAGTGAAGGTTAGCTGATCCACGATGAAAATCTCGGTTAATGAAGGGGATTGGGTACCGTCATTATGGTCGGCCGTTTATCTTCCCCAGGGTCACGCATGTGGCTGTAGTTTTTTATTTTCCCAATTAGTTTCTTTCCACGTAACCATTGAACTTCCTTGTCCTTTGGTTTCTGTGGGCTGCGAAGGGAGTTGGGTTTCCCATGACCCGAGCTAGTCACGTGTGTGTGTGTGGGGGGGGGGGGGGGGATAACGTTTGGGCTGACCTTTTGGTGGCTGATTTATTTAATTTAGATTATTATTAGGTTTCATTTGATGCATGAAGTTTTTGTTAGTAATATTATATTGGTTTGTAGTTTAATTAAGACCTAATGGAAGTTGAAAAGGTTTTATTAATAACATAATTAGTAATGTTGGCAATATTATTAATAATATTATTAGATTTTTTATATATTTGATATTTGTTTTAAATTTGATTTGTTTAAAATTTATTTAATTTATCAAACTTTTTTTTCCCTTTTACTAAATCCAAAATCTTTTATTTGTTTAGAGGTAAATAAAAAAATCTTTTCTTTTAATTGGAAGTAGTGGGTTCTTGGAGTCTAGCACTCCTTGAATCCTTGAATGACCACTCTCGAGGCGCACGCCCTTGAGTTGTGGTTGTTCCGTCTTTCGTTCTTCAAAACTTTTTTTCACTCAAATTTATTGAAATTTACAAAAGACATTTTTTTAAATAAATTTTATTAGATATTTTTATAAAAAATTCTAATTATTCATGAAAAATATATATATATTTTAAAATTATTATCAAATTAATATTTTAAATATTAAAACTTTTCAAAATTATACTTTATTTAAAACTTTTTTTTAAGATATTAAACTTCTCTTCAAAAAAATTAATAATGATTAACTTTTCTCAAATCAAAACTTTTTGCAATTGATTAATTTATATGAAAATTAAAACTATCTTTCTTAATTAAATTAAACTATTTTTCAAAATCAATTTTCAAAACAATTAAATTCTTGGATTTCGCCTTCCTTGAATTTTTTAAACGACCGCTCTCGAGGTGCACACCTTGAGTTGTGACCCTTTCGATCTTATTTTCTAAAAATACCTAGCGCGCCTAGTCCGAGTACGCTAAACTATTCAAATTATTTTCTAAATCGAATCACGAAAGAATCGAGTTCTTGGAGTCGCGCATTCCTCGAATTTGAGAGTGACTACTATTGAGGCGTACGCCTTGAATGGTGTGTCGTTCGAACTTTCGTTTCTAAAATATTTCCATAATTATTTGGACGAGTACTTTCACCGTCCAACAAACATATTTTATAATTAATGGAACGAAAAAGGTATCGTTGGGATCTAGCATTCCAATGATATCCCGACTAGTTGGTTACGAGACTGACGCCTCGTTTATCGAGTAGTCGTTATTCCTCCTAATTTTTCAAACCATCTAATCTCGTTCCTCACCTTCGTGCGATCGAGTATAAACCCTAGTACGCTTCTAAACCGTACATCAAATTCAAATTATTTTCTTAATTAAACTACGAAAGAACTGAGTTCTTGGAGTCTCGCACTACTTGAATTCTTAAGTAAACACTCTTGGGGCGTACGCTTTAGGTTGTGGATTACTCGACCTTTCGTTTATAAAACACGTGCCCTAATTATTTGGACAAACATCGTTATTGTCCATTCCAATACATTTTCATAATTAATTGAATGAAAAAGGTATCATTGGGATCTAGCATTCCAATGATATCCCGATTAATTGATTGCGAGGCTGACGGCTCGTTTATCGAATAGTCGTCATTCTCCATCAAATTGCCTAACTAAACTCTCTTCTCTCGCCCTCGTGCGATTGAAACTTTCTCAAATATATTTCGTAATTATACGAATGAAAAAGGTGTCGTTGGAATCTAGTATTCCAATAATGCCCCGATTAATTGATTGCGAGGTTGACGTCTCGTTTATCGAATAGTCGTCATTCTCCATCAAATTACCTAACCATTCCTACCTCTTTCTCGCCCCCGTGCAATCGAAACCTTAAACCTATTCAACCCAACTATCTTTCCTCTCCCTCGTGCGATCTCCAACCTAAATACTTTTACCAAAGAACATTGTTTAGTCCCTTCTTCTGCGCATAACAAACTCGAGCCTCAGCCTCCCCTAGCGAGCAGACAAGCCAACGTTTAGCAGTTAGAACGCGACCTAAACACTCGTTCACATCAACCAACCAACCGTAGTTAGCCGAACTACGGCTGCTCTGATCTCTCATATCTGTTGAGAGTACGTAGGCATAGGATTGCGATAATCCTAGCGAGCACAATTCCCCACAATCCCCCTTTTTATCCGTAGTCCCACGAACTACGAATGCTCTGATTTTCCACTTCTTACAAGTGAAGATACGTAAGCACAAGGGCCCCAATCCTTGGCGAGCACCCTATCTTAAAACCACCCATTTCCCCCTATAGGAGAAACCTTAGAAGAAAACAAACAAGCGTAGTTAACTTTACTCTCGAATCGATCAAGAGGTTCCCGTTGAGTACAACGAACATGAGGGGTGCTAATACGTTCCCCTCATGTAATCGACTCCCGAACCTAGAATATTGGTTGCGATGACCATGTTCTTATCTCCTTAAAGGTTTTATCGATATTTTCCTATTCCATCCTTGGAATGAATAAAGTTCGGTGGCGACTCTGTTCGAACGTATTTTCCGCGTCCATCGCGAGGATCGTATTTTTCGAGGTACGACAAAAGTGTCAAAGCTTTCAGTATGTCGAAACAGTTTATTTTGACACATATTTGTTTTGATGAGATTTGATATGATTTAGATTAGATTTGATTTTGAATATTTTGGGCCTTTTATGTTTTGGGCTTTTGTAAACCTAAAACTATAAATAGGTGCCTTGCTTTGTAATCAAATAGAACAGATTTCACAGTTGCAGAGTTTAGCAAGTGAAAGTTCAATAGTAAACAGAAATCCCACAGTTTGTGGGTAACACAATTTTCTCCAAATATTTCTTCTCTCATTCTTCTCTTTCTTGCTGTTTGTTTGTTATTCTTCTTCTCTTTTCATGTTCTTGATAACTCTTTACTTGTTATCACCATTACTATCATATTGTGGGTTTGTTCATCAATCTTGAGATCAAGATTGAAGGGAATTCTTCATAGGGTGTGAGGTGAATTTCCAACAGCACAAAATAAATTTTAAAAATGTGTTTACACTAAATTTTAGGTTTGATTTATCCCCACTAATTTACACAAATTAGATGCAAATGGGTAATCCGACGAATCCCCTATATTTTAGAAACTTTAACATGAATCACACATTTAAATTAAGCATATCGATTAACTATATTTTATAGAATAAAGTTCTCTCATTTATTCTCGTACACTAGAAAAATAAAAGAATGACTTAGATATAATTTTGGACACTTGAAACAATAATTTTCGTGTGTATTCAGGTCTACAAATTATCTCTATTTATAGATAAATTCATGTCAATTGATGAAGAAAAGAAAACTTTAAATTACTGAATATTTGAACCAATATATAATATTACGTTCATATTTATACCAAATAATTTTGATGGTTTAGTGGTAGGCATGTTGAATTCGTGTGCCCCATCATATATCAGGCACTGGTTTGATTTTGGCCAAAAACATCTTTTGACAATTTGTTTTGTTGATTTAACAAATAAATTCAAAAATATTTATTCAGGTCTATAAATTATCTCGAATTATAAAAAAAAAATTCATGTCAATTGGTGAAGAAAAACAATCTTTGAATTGCTAGATATGTGAAACAATATATAGTATTACGTTCATATTTATACCAAACAATTGCAATGGTCTAATGGTAAACATGTTGAATTCGCGTGCCCCATCTTATACCAGACACTAGTTCAATTTTGGCCAAAAACATCTTTTAGCAATTTGTTTTGTTAATTTAACAAATAAATCCAAAAATGTTTACACAAAGGTTAAAACTCGTGACCTTTGAGCCAATATCAAAATTCCTAACCACCCACATACCAACTAACTCACACATGAAATTTTGATATGATTGATCGAATTATTAATATGACACATTTAATAAGGCCTTGAGTCTCATATCCGTTTCATGAGAATTTAAGAGTCAAGCCTTTGAACTATATGAAGCGGCACCACTTCATTCTCGTATAAGTAGACTATATTAGAAATGCACCCATAATTAGACATTCCAGAAAATATATGCTAAATGTCTATTAAGAGAAAAATCTCATCCTACCACATTTATTCTTATGGTCAAGTACTTTTACCCATTGGGATGTATCTAAAGTCAAATACTTCAATCAATCTAATAATATACTTTCATCATTGAAGTCAAAACTCAATGTTAATTAAGTGTGAATTGAGTTTCCACTATTGATGATTAATTAGGTATGGGCTTTTTCCACACCTTAACGAGGTCTTCAATATCTTCAATTATATCCAAAGACATCATATCTTGGTCAATCCTTTCGTCAAAGAATTGTAAGATTTTCCAAACTTTAATGAACTTTGATTTACTGTTTCAAATAGTCATGTCTATGATTATTTCATGTACTCTTAATAGTAATTACCATCTGATCTGACTTGATCAGAAAGGGATCGCTGATTGCCACGCATCTTCGACTTGCTGCTTGTTCACTGGTGTTGAAGAAGAGTAGAGGGGTGTACCTGCAAGGCACTCCGATGTTAAAGTAAGCGTATGGACAGAGTGATCACAAGTACAGAAAAAGGGTAAGAATCAAATTACCTGACCCTCTTGTGGAAGAGGGTATTTATAGAGAGACCTCAGCGCTGGGCCAACAGTCACTTGTGTTGGGCTGGATTTCCAAGCCCAACCCAAGTGACTGCTAGGGCTTACGTGGCGTAATGAAGACCAGGACGTGGTCTTCGCCCTAGTCCAACTGTCCCGTGATCTTTGGAAAGTGGGTTTGACCTGCTCTCTCGGAGATTGGCAGTTGATCGGTGACGTGTCCCCGTGGAGGGGAGCACGTGGAGAACGTATGAAGGACACGTTGCCCTGCCCGACAGGGGAGCAGGTTCTTCCCGCGGAGGGGCAGGTTCTGCCCGATGGGGGCAGCGTCTGGTCGACGGGAGAGTCTTGTGCTCGACATAGATGAGGAAGGTTCTGCCCGCGTAGGGACATTATCTGCCCGCCGGGGGACTCTGTGCTCGACGGCAGTGACCCAAGCTGGGTTGGGCTTGGCAGAATATTACTGGGCTGGGCCTGTCCGGTCAAGTCGGGGCCCAGGCCAGAACACCATCTATCATCAAATCATGACACTTTTGTCATATTAGTACAATTATCATATACAACATATATTATATATTCTTGATAGTTCGATAAACTATCACCATGATATTTTATCATTCCTTTTATCATATACACAAATTTTATCTCATTCTTCATTCGCTAACCTTTTTAATTTGAAGTCTTGCCACCACTTAAATATATCCAAAATATATTTAATGCATTAAACATTCATAGCAATCAACAACCATGATCATACGAATTTGTCATGACTAACTTTTATTTCACGAAGTGTGTTCAAACATGTAATTCATAAACTTTATATAAATACAACACCATTGAACTTATTTATATTCTTTTAAAATAAACAATTTTCTTGCATAAGTAACATATGCATAACAAATTATATGTGATAAATTCATGTTTCATATTTAACAATGTTCAATGGTATATCTAAATAAATAAATAAAACCACATGAAATAATATTTTCATATACTCAAATTACTTTTAATAACAAATTACTTTTAATATAATGATGAACAAGAAATACTATTTTCATATTATAATACACATATAATATGAGATAAATAATTTTAAATATAATAAATTCTTGCATAAATAAAATAGACAATTTAAACATGTTTTTGTTCTTGATATTTTCAATATTTTTTTATATCATTTTATGTTACCAATTCATGCATTATAAATTCAAATTCATAGTTTTTTTACCAAATTATTTCATCCATAAATAATGCATTATTATTTAAAATAAATTATTTGTATCAAAGAATAATATTTAACATGTATTTTATATTCAAGTATACATCATAATCAAATATTTTCTTAATTACCCAAATTCATATACATGAATAATTTATAAATCACACATACATAAATTTATGGCACACGTAAAACTTAACATAAATTAATATTATTTTCAACATATTTTACATGGATTTAAAATATCATATAAATGACAAATTTATTTAATATAATTATGTACCTTTCACCATAGTAATGAATAAGGAAGCATGAGTGTTCATTTCTTTCACCATCATTAAAAATTATTACTATCTTCTTTAAAGTTGCATACTTTAATAATAGTTATGAATAAAGTATGGATCAAAGTCGAAAATTGAACCTAAAAATTGTTAGATCTTGTGTTGGGGGTCTGCTGCAAAACATGAACAAAAAAGATGAAACTGTACGATGAAAGTTGCACAAAATAAATTCCAAAGTGTGTGTTTACACTAAACTTTACTTTAGGTTCGATTCTCCCCCACCAATTTAGGCAAATTGGATGCAAGCGAGTTATTCGGCGAATCCCTTTAAGGACACTTTAGAAACCTTAACATGAATCACACATTCACATTAAGTATATCGATCAGTGATATTTTACAGAATAAAGTTCTCTCATTTATTCTCGTGCACTAAAAAATAAAAGAATGACTTAGATATAATATTTGGAACTTGAAACATGTAATTTTGTGTGTATTCAGGTCTACAAATTATTTCTATTTATAGAGAAATCCATGCCAATTGGTGAGAAAAAGTAACATTTGAATTACCAGATACTTAAACCAATATATAATATTACGTTCATATTTATACCAAATAATTGCAATGATTTAGCGGTAAATATGTTGAATTCGCGTGCTCCATCATATACCAGACACTGGTTAGATTTTGGCCAGACACATTTTTTTAGCAATTTGTTTTGTTAATTTAACAAATAAATCCAAAAATGTTTACATAAAAGTTCAAACTCGTGATCTTTAAGCTAATATCAAAATTTTCAACCACTATATTATGATTGAAATGATTCATAAAATCAATTTAATATTATTTTTCAATTAAATATTTTGAAAATTTCTCTAACATAACACCTAGTTTTTAAGCATCCAATCACAATTTTTTTTGTTAATTAAAAAGTAAAATTAAATTTTTCTCCCTCCTTCATTATCACTGTCCATCCATTCCATAATTCAAATTAAAAAAAAAATTAATAAATTTAAAATAACAACACTTTATTAATTGTTTCTAAAGATATAGGTATGTGTGTTTCTATGCAATAATTTCCCTTAAATAATACAAACAACACTAAAATAAAATTAAAAAAAAACAATAAATCAATATTTGTTTATCTAGCTCGATTTAAAATATAAAAAATTGATTATAAAAAATTAGCGTTCAACAATTTCTAAAAAAATCTTACTTTTGACCTCTTTTCCTTTTTGAACTATCCAAAAAAAAATTAAGAGAAAAAACTTAAATTCTTTCTCCAATAAATTTTAGTATTTAAAATGTTTCTAATGTATTTTCCAACTTAAAGAATATATCCTTAAAAACATGCATTCCTTACTCTTGAATTCTAAAGATTTTCTCTTTAAATTTTTCAAAAATGTGATACAAAAATGAATGAAAAAGTTATATTTGATTTATGATCATATTTGCCCAATGCTCCAATTGTAAAATTATCCGTTTCAACCTCATCTCATCCACCTCGAGAAAGAGGCATAAACAAAATCCTCTCATTACAATTTAGGACCTTTTGTGACCATATTCAAATGTTTAGTTGATGACTTGAAACTAGAGATGATAATATATTCATGCACATATATAGTAGTAGTTGAATAAATATGATATCCGTATTCTTTCTATATCCGTGTGAGTGTCTAACAGGAAAGTATTTGTCGACTTTAAAATATTCAGGAACATTTTTTAATAATATTTTTTAAATCAGTTTTTTAAAATCACAATTGACAAATGTTTCTTTATTCTGTTTTTAAAAACATATAAAAATAATTTCAAATTTATCACAAAATAATAATAATAATAATAATAATAATAATAATAATAATAATAATAATAATAATAATAATAATAATAATAATAATAATAATAATAATAATAATAATAATAATAATAATAATGACAAAATAAATCATATTCATTTTATTCTATTTGTTTACCACATAATTATATTAGATTCAACAAAATAATAATAATATGGCTAAATTATAGTTTTCGTCCCTCTATTTTGTCCAACTTACGTAATCAGCCCTCCAAAATAATAAGGTTAAATTACAGTTTTTGTCCCCCTATTTTATCCAACTCACGAAATCAGTCCCTCCATTTATTTTTAAAAAACTTTTGGTCCCCTATGCCCATTTTTCATTAAAAAAAATGCTGATGTATCAATTTGATTAATATGTGGTATTAATTTTGTTGCTAGGTCATTATTAAATAAAAAAACAGATTAAAAAATGCATAAGCCTATTATAATAATTGATATTGGAAGGATAAAATCGTTGTTCACCATTTTTGTAATCTCGTCATGTTCATTGTTCTTCAACATTGTCTTATTGTTCAGCATGTTCATCGTTCTTCAGCATTGTCTTAACGTCCACCGTGTTTTCCATTTTCGTTATCTTCTTCAAGCTTATTGTTTCCCTAATTCGTCTCTTTTGTTATGGGTTTTGATTTTGTTTATATATCAAGTTCTTTTTCTCATTCTAGGAGAAGAAGGATGCAATGTTATTTTGGGTTGGAATCACCACTTGCAATTGCGTGGACATCTATGGCTGTGGGAAATTCAAAGTACATTTAAATCCCTAATTTTTAGTATTATTCGTATTCTCAATTGAAACATTTCTGAGTAATTCCTAAATTCCATCTTATTTTCTGTTTCACTCAGTTTCAAGGAAGGAAATGGTGTTCTTTTTTATTGGTATGATGAGAAGATACTGGAACATTCACAAGAAGTGATTAACTTGCTTTTGAAGAAGGTTAATAAGTTGAAGGATAAATATGGTTTAACAAAGAAGATGGATGATAACTTGAAGAAGAATATCAAGTTTTTGATTATGTTGTTGATTATATCTTGGTTCTTGATCATCACGTTGATCCCAGAAGCCTTTGTTTGAGTTGTAGTTGCCATTTACGACAAACACGGTGATGTCGTTATAAGTTCACCTCATAAGTGTCCATACCATTTGTGACACTAAATAGGTTGAATTCAACATCCTCATGCCAAGTTGGTGTCCAAGCTCATGTTTCTGAAATGACTCATGAGATTCTTTTGTTTGACCATCATAATCGTTATGTAATGCTTCAAACATTCAAGCAAAGTAATGAAGAGCTTGTCCTTGTACTCCAATATAGTCATGTTGAACCCCTCACACATGTTGTTCACTTGCAAATCACAATGGCTGTCTGTGCGAAATGCATACCTAGTCCATATGGAAGGTGGAATTTCCATCATGTCTTTCCATGCATCTTCATTTATATCTTTTATTTTTTGCATGAATCTTTCTTGATCCTGAACAACTGTTGCCCTAACTTCTTGCCAAAGTAATTCTTTAATGTGTCCACCTGAATAAGTCTTTTTTTAATTTTCATACAAATGTTTAACACAGAACCTATGTTCTACATTTGGTCCTAGGTTAGCAATAGGTGGTACCAAACCCAATAAAACATAAAAGAGTTAATAACAATGGATATGCAAAATTAACAAACATAAAATGTGTAAGAACTTTATATTTTTGTTGTTCTGAAATGAAATCGCATGACCTTTGCAACAAATTATTCAAATCCTATAGTAATAGATCCAAAAACCATTGCTACAAGTCTCTTGTCTTCACTTCCACCACAACATATGCAATCAAATAAATTTGATTATTTCCTTCTTTTCCTACTACTGCCATTATCTGACCACCATACTCACCCTTCAAGAAACATGCATCTAGATCAATTAAAGCTTTGCATGTATATGTGAATGCAGCTTTGCACGCCTCAAAGCATACACATATTCTCTCAAAAACATATCCAATATCAGACACACGACACTTAATAATCATTGTACAATTAAGATTATATCTCCATAATTCCTCAACATAATTTCTCAAGTTAGAGTCTTACTCAGTCTCAGCACCTTGAATTAGTTCTAATGCTCTTGTTTTGGGCTTATATGCTTGAGCTGAGTAAAGCTTCACACCCCCACTTCTCAAGTGACTATGGAATCAAACTCTTTGGCCTCATTTCAGGTGTATGTCTAAGGACAGGTATAAACCTCTTAGTTAGTCGCTCGATTTTAGTTTGCATATTCTTGACAGTCCTATGATAAGTATGATCATCAATCAGGCTCGCCAGCTGCAAGAATTGGTTAGCTACCCTTTTACTAAATCTCATGTGAAAAGGGCATTCATTATCACACCTGATAATTATTCTTTTGCTATCATTTTTCTTGAAGTGCAAGTTTTCTCTCTCTCCATTGCACATGTCTTAACAACATCTCTAACAAAATGCTTTGTGGCAAATGTCATTCCTAGTAGAAGCCTACTTTGCTATCATCTACTATATGTTCAACATAGATATCAGCACAATCATAACCTTTCATGTCTTCCCCAAATTTTAAAACATCTTTATCATTGTTAATGTTCTGGCCTGGGCCCAGCCTCACCTCGTGGCCCAGCCCAATAACGCACAGCCAAGGCCCAATATGAGTTGAGTAGGCTGGCCGGACACACGCACTCCTCAACGAGCAAGGCATGCTCCCGCCGAACAGGACGGCGTACTCCTAAACGCCCTCGGCGCTCTCCCCCTAGTCGGGCAGAACAGCCCTCCACGAGCAGAATCCCCATACCAACGAGCAGGACGATATATCTCCCCCGCCCTCGTGTGCTCCCATCCGCGGGGAGAGCAACGTGCCCTTCGCACGTTCTCCACGTGCCCCCCTCCGCGGGGAAACGTCACCAACCAACTGCCCACCTCCGAAAGAGCAGGTCAAGCCCACTTTCCGGAGATCAAGGGACAGTTGGACTAGGGCGAAGACCACATTCTGGTCTTCAGTACGCCATGTAAGCCCTAGTAGTCACCTAGGTTGGGCCTGGAAATTCAGCCCAACGCAAGTGACCGTTGGCCCAACGCTGGGGTCTCTCTATAAATACCCTCTTCCTCAAGAGGGTCAGGTAATTCACTTCTTACCATTTTCTGTACTTTGCTCTCACTCTGCCCAATTCCTTACTTTGGCATCAGAGTGTCTTTCAGGTACACCCCATTTCTCCTCCTCATCACCGGTGAACAGGTAGCAGTCCAATAGAGTGTGGCCAGCCCGTGATCCCCTTCTGATCAGGTCAGATCAGTGGCGCCGTCTGTGGGAACAGAAACTTCCCCGTTACTCCGAGCAGAGAACCAAAGTTTCACCAACACTCCACGATCATGGCTAGCCCACACCGCGATGATGTCGTGCACGAATTCATGCTCAACGCTACCGCAAACAGCGGCAAGCAAACGGAGACGCCAGGCCCAGCGGAGACCGGCGAGAGAGACGGCCAGACTGCATCTCCGTCGTCCGCTGAACTGACACACCAGGCTGTCCACCGGCCCCAAAGCCCAGTGGCGTTCCAACCTGTTCCCGTCCCGGATGGAGCGGACCCAACGGTGGCCGCCCTCTTCACGGCCACCAACCAGACGAACCAGCTATTGTTTCAGCAAAACACGCGGATTGAAGCGCTAGAACGCGATGCCCCGTTGAGGTCCCCCCCGCGGGAAGACCAGAACGGTAACTCGAGGAGTCTCTCGCCTCAACCCAGAAATCGACGACCTCGGCTGGAGAGGCCCCGAAGGGAAGTAGTGCGGGAGAGGACAAGATCCCCGACAAGACAAGTTCGCGGGAGACGGCAGGACGAGGCTGCAATCCCGACCAGGCCTCCGCGCGTCGAGCCCCCGGTCAGGAGGCCTAGGACCCGAAACTAGGTACCTATACCAAATGACCCGTCTCCCCTTTAATCGCCCGCTCTCAGCGACGAAGACGACTACAGGACCCCTTTGTCTCGGAAAATCATGGCCGCCCCATCCCCCACGGGATGGAGAAGCCCCTGACGCTCTCGACGTACGATGGTACCTCCGACCCCGACGATTACCTGGAAGACATTGAGGCCATGCTCGATTGCCGAAACGTCCGAGGAGCTATCAAGTGCAGGCTATTCTCGACGACCCTAAGGAAAGGTGCCATGACATGGTACAAAAGTCTGGAGCCCGAATCGATTACGTCGTTGAGGGTTCTGAAGGACCTGTTTTCAAAACACTTCACAGCGTCCCGACGCCATCCAAAGACAGAGGCCGCCCTCGGCGCGATAATCCAAGATCCCGACGAGCCTCTCCGGAAGTACATTGAAAGATTCACACGGGAGGCAGTGCAGGTAACGATGTCAGACGAGATGAAGCGTTACCTAATGGAGAAGGGTCTACGCCGCGACTCCAAGTTCTACGAGGCCGTGGGCATACACCGACCAGCTTCCCTGCAGGATTTCCTCGACAGAGTCGCGCATTATATCCGGTTCTAGGAAACCCAAGCAGCCAACTCCGCCCGAGACACCCGAGACAGGGAGGCCCCCCGCGGGCACCGAGATGACGGAGCCTCAAGCCACCGGGGTAGAGGTGACCGCTGTCGGGAGGATCTCCCCCGCAAACAACGCGGCCCCGCCGGCCGATTCACGGAGTACACAGCCTTAGTCGCTTCCCGTGAGCGCATACTGGCCGAGTGCACCAAAACCGAATTCGCCCAGGGAGGTGTCCGCTTCCCCAGGCCGACACCCCCAAACCTAATATGGACAAATCGAAATACTGTCGATTCCACAGGAGCCACGGGCACATGATGGAAGACTGCATCCATCTCAAGGACGCGATCGAAATCCTGATTAAGAACGATCACCTAAAGAGATACACCCGTGGGGGAAGCCCCGAGGCAAGAAGCACCCGAGGCCAAGAAAGTCGAAGAACTCCCCTCTTCAGATGGCGACAACGGACTCCAGGTCGCACTGTGCGTCAGCCACCCCGAGGACTGGTTCGCGGAAAGAGAGTTCGGCCTCCCCAACGGCCCCGACCTACCAGCCGAGTCGATACGGCCAACCAGTCGGTGGGAATACTTTGCTAGAGCCATGGTCATCTCTGGCGGCTCCACGAGGAACCTGTTCGTATGATCGGTGAAAAGAAAATTCGAAAAGCTTATCACAGGCAACTCCGGTAAGATGAGCACGCTTAAAAATTTTCGCGGTCGATCCAACCCGATCATGTTCTACCTCGAAGAACTCCCCGGGGGCTCCCCTAACTCCAACATTCCCCTGCTGATACGGGCGCAGATGGTGAACTTCGACGTTAGATGCATCCTCTTCAACGGAGGCAGCTCGGTGGACATCATGTACACCCACCTCTTCACGACCCTCCAACTCGAAGAATCCAACTTGTCCCCTTACGTAGGCTCCGACCTCCAAGGGTTCAACGGGATGACGATGAGACCTTGGGGATACGTGGAGCTGAAAGTCACGTTTGGGGAAGAGGAAACGGCCAGGGAGATCAACATCTGTTTCTTAGTCATCGAATGTCCGTCCCTCTACAACTGTATCCTGGGCAGAACAACGATGGCAGAACTCACCGCGGTGCCTTCCACCGTCCACCTAAAGATGAAGTACTACACGACACGATGGAAGGCACCGCGGTGACCCTGAACGGGGACATCGAGGCCGCCCGAAGGTGCTTCGAGGCTGCGCTGAAAGGTTTGAGCACCATCGCTCCAGCAACTAAGAAGGCAACATCAACCGTGACGCCGAAGAGCGAACCAAAGGAGCTCGTCGGATCTGTGGACCTCGACAGCCGCTTCACCGAAGAGCACGATCACGAAATAAGGACCAGCGTAGCTGACCAATCCAACGGGCAGCCCACCCACCCGGCACACCCTATCCCAGACGGTGAATTCGAGATCGTGACGCTCGGGGACCACAAGAGCAGAATCGTGAAGATCGGAGCAGGACTTCCAGACTTAGCGAAGAAACAACTACAGGTCTGTCTCCGCGAGAACGCCGACCTCTTCGCCTGGAGTGCCACAGAAATGCCCAGACTCGACCCCGAGGTGGCCTGCCATCAGCTGTCCATCAGCCCGACCGCGAAGGCCGTAGTACAACGTAGGCATAGACAGTCCCCCGAAAAGTCGGCGGCGGCTGAAAAAGCTATAAAAGATCTCCTAGAGGCAAATTTTATTTCGGAAGCCCGGTATTCAACCTGGTTGTCCAATGTTGTACTCGTCAAAAAGAATAATGGAAAATGGCGCATGTGTGTTAATTATACCGATCTTAACCGGGCATGTCCTAAGGACGCCTATCCTCTCCCCAACATCGACAAACTCGTCGACAACTCCGCGGGCTTCAAGGTCTTGTCCTTTATGAACGCATACTCGGGGTACAACCAGATCCCGATGGCCGAGCACGACAAATAGAGCACAACCTTCATGACGGCGTCGAGCAACTATTACTACAACGTAATCCCCTTCGGCCTAAAGAACGCCGGTGCCACGTACCAACGGATGATGAGCAACGTCTTCCGGGGGGAAATCGGCGACATGCTCGAAGTATACATGGGCAACATGATCGTCAAGTCCTACACGGAAGTCGATCACACGGCCCACCTAAGAAAGGTCTTCGACACAACGAGGAAATGCCGAATGCGCTTCAACCCGGAGAAATGCACCTTCGGCGTCCGCGCAGGAAAATTCCTCGGCTACTACCTAACGGAACACGGGATCGAGGCAAATTCGGACAAGTGCCACGCCTTTTTGGAAATCACCACACCTACCACGAATAAATCCATACAGTCCCTCAACGGCGTGCTCGCCTCACTTTCTCGGTTCATCGCCAAGTCTGCACAACACGCCCTCTCTTTCTTCAAGCTGCTCAGAAAGGAGACCGCGTTCGAATGGACAGAGGAATGCGAGCAAGCACTCCGCCACCTCAAACACGTCCTATCCGAGCCACTGGTGCTGACACGACCGGTAGCGGGCGAAACCCTATACCTATACCTAGTTGTGGCTAACGAGGCCGTCAGCACCGTTCTAATCAGCGAAACCGAAGATGGGCAAAAGCCAATCTACTTCACGAGCAAAGCCCTCTACGGTCCCGAGGTCCGATATCAACTGATCGAAAAAGTCGCTCTAGCCCTCATCACTGCTTCACGACGGCCCCCACACTACTTCCTAGCACACACCATCGTGCTCCGAACCGACCAACCCATCCGACAGCTCCTCGGCCGACCCGACATGGCCGGACGCATGTTAAAATGGTCATTAGAACTATCCGAGTTCGACATCATCTACGAAGGCAGAAAAGCCCTCAAGGCCCAAGCCCTGGCCGATTTCGTCGCCGAGATGACCTCCTCGCCAGACCTCACCACGGGGAGCCACAAATGGACTATCTTCGTTGACGGCTCCTCAAATTCTACGAGCAGCGGAGCGGACATCATCCTCGACAACAACGAAGGCACCATCATAGAGGTCTCCCTTACACTGGCCTTCTCGACGACAAACAACCAAGCCGAGTACGAAGCGTTCCTGGCTGGACTTCGCCTGGCATCAGACCTTGGGGCCAAAGAGATTAAAATCTACACAGATTCCCAACTAGTTGCCTCACAAGTACGGAGAGAATATCAGGAGAAAAATCACAACCTCGCTGAATACTTGGCACTCATTACCGAAAAACTGCAAAGTTTCGACTCCGCGGAAGTTTGTCCCGCGCGAACAGAACACCCGAGCCGATATCCTCTCAAAATTCGCGAGCACCAAAAAGAGAGGCGGACACAAATCGGTCATCCAAGAAGTCTTATCACAACCGAGCACCAAAGCGCCCGACGCCCCGCTCGACGTCCACGCAATAGGAGATACCGACTAATGGATGACACCGCTACACGCCTACCTCAGCGCGGGCCACCTACCAGCTGACCCTAAAGAGGCCAGCGCGATCAAATGACGAACCTGCTCGTACGTCCTCCTCGAGGGCAAACTATATCGCAGGGGCTTCGCGGTCCCACTTCTCAAATGCATCGACAGCTCCCAGGCCGCAGCCGTCCTGGAGGAGATCCACGAGGGCATCGATGCGCAACACCTCGGAGGACGATCCATGGCGAGAAAAGCCTTACGAGCAGGATACTACTGGCCTTCGATACCAACAGACGCGAGGGAGCACGTCAAGCAATGCGAAAAATGCCAAAGGCATGGGGACGTGCACCTCGCTCCGCCCACCGAACTCAAATCCCTCTCCTCCCCGTGGTCGTTCGCCTGGTGGGGGATGGACATCCTCAGCCCCTTCACCCTAGGTTCCTATCAGAACAAGTATCTCATCGTAGGCGTGGACTTCTTCACCAAATGGATTGAGGCCGAAGCCCTAGCCAAAATCACGTCCTACAACATACTCCAATTTTACAAACGAAATATCCTCGCCAGGTTCGGGGTCTCGCTCGCCACCACCATGCAGTTCACGGACAAAAACTTTTGGGACTTCGTCACCAAGCTCGGAACCAAACACCATTTCCCCTCGGTCGAACATCCCCAGACAAACGGCCAGACGGAATCCGCGAACAGGGTCATACTCAGAGGACTAAAACGACGACTCGACGACGCAAAGAGGGCATGGGTCGAGGAACTCCACAGCGTCCTCTGGGCATACTGAACTACGCCCCACTCAACCACGGGGGAAACCCCATTCTGCCTCACATATGGAACCGAAGCAGTGATCCCAATCGAGATACGTGAGCCATCCAGACGAATTGAAGCTCCCCTCGACACCGAAGACAACGACGACGCCTTACGAGAGGAGCTCGACTTAGTCGAGGAGATTCGTTCAGGAGCAGCCCTTCGGGAAGCCCGGCTGAAACAGCAGGTTGCACTCCGCCACGACAACAAAGTCCTGAAACACGACTTCCAAATCGGCGACTTAGTCTTACGCAGAAACCAGAAGGACTCACACAAAGGTAAACTAGCCGCAAATTGGGAAGGTCCCTACCGTGTCCACAACAAGACAGAGCACGGGGCCTACTACCTCGAAAACCTACACGGGGAACAACTCGCTCGACCATGGAATGCCGAGAAACTTAAGTGGTACTACAGTTAAACACTGCCCGTGACGACCAGCCGTCGCGACCATTGGGGGGGCGACATGGTACCACCGCACCTCCTCGAGTCTCCTAACGACCAGAGCAAAAGCAAGCCCTGCCTCTTGTGTGCGCGGGCAGAAGGCCTTGCTCGACGAGAAACACCTCGATCGAGATTCCCCACCTCCGTACCAACACCGGCAGGACACCCAGCTCGCGATGGGACGTCCACGCCACGGGGAGAACTACCCCCGAACCAGTCAGGCAACAAAGCCGACCAACCGGCCAGTTCCCCACACCGCCGAAAACAATCATCGTCGAGCTACCACCTCGGATAGGCCCAAAGGCATACTAAACATGCATTTCAAACATACATACATTTCGAGCATACAAGTACGTGCATAAATAAAACGACCATAAACAAACATGCAGAAAACAAAACCGAGTGCACACTTAGAAAAATTTCGAGAATTATAAAAGGGCACCAGCCCAACAGTTATGTTACACCATCAAGGGCGCGCAGGCCCGTCAAAACAAAACACAGAAATTATAAAAACATTGGCACGCAGGCCCAGAAAACTACGAGCACGCAGGCCAGGGAAAAATCTACACGTCCTCGCCCTCCCTTTCAGCATCCACAGTGACAACGTCGGGGACGACAAGCTCCGGGTCGACCACCTTCCCGTCAATGATCTCGTGATAGGGCCCGACTCTGTCCACGACCAAAACGATGCCAAAGTTGACGACCTTGAGCTGCACGAAAGCCCTCTTAAACCCGACCTTGACGGCTTCCAGGCAATCATTCTCCAACACCCGAATCCGGGCAAGCAAATCAGCCCAAGTGATCATTCGCATATCTTCCTCGGTCTCATCCTCGGCCGGACGAAGTTTGCTGTCCAGAACTTCCACGCGGACCCGCAACGCTTGCATCTCGGTCTCCGCCGCCCCTAACTTCTCCTTGATAGCTGCCACCTTTCCCTCGGCACCATCCGCCCATTTGCGTTGATCAGCGGCGTCCTTCTGACTCTTTTCCAACTCCTTGGAGATCTTGGTAAGTTGCGACTGCGTAAAGGTAAGATCCCTCCGCAGTTTGGTCAGCTCGGCGGTAGAGCAGCCTTCCTCGCTCAGGACCATCGCCGTAGTAAAGGTCCGCATCATCGCGGCCAGATCCTCCGTCAAGATACGACGACGAGACTCCCGGTCCGCGTCCAGAACCGCCTTCAATTCACCATCAGGAATCGTGGGCGACCTGGCCTCGTGAAAATAGCCCGGGTGTTGATGGCAGGGCGGGACGGCGTAGCCCTCCTTGGTAGACCCGGTCGTCAGGTCAATCAGGCCACTGACCTTCTTGCTTCTTGGCCTCTTCGCAGCCCCCTGAGATGATGGAGACTGACTCCCCTGGGGAGACGAAGATGAGCTCTGACCACCGTGGACCACAGCTTCCTCCCCGATCATTTGGCTCACCCGCGTTTTCGGAACCCCGGCAATCCTCGAGGCGCGCAACTTCTTCACCCGCTCTTCGACGGAAGACATGTTTGCTGCAAAAAAAACATAAAAAAGAAGTCAGCGATAGACAAAACGAAAGAGTCATGAGAAAAGGGGAGCAACCCCACCTAGGTAAGCAAGAGTGTCTGCCTCCGAGGCACACCCGAGCAGGGTTTTCGTATTGATCAGCCTCTTCTTCGTCCGCACATTCCCCTCGGCGTCGAGAATATACCGACCATCGGGCGTCACCAGTCTCGACGGCGGCAGACCCCGCACAAACGCCACCATTTTCATGTAGGCGGCCATGTCCCCCGCATCAAGGGTCCCTGCCCGCACTATGTAACGGTCGGTCCCACGGTTAAAATGCTCTGGGGTCCACAGCAAATGCACCTTCGGGAGCCACGCGACAAACCGCTGGCCATTCACCACTCGCTCCCCCTCGGCAAAAAGGGAGTCCGACCCTTCCCGTGTGATCGGCCTCACGAGGAAGAAGCGGCCCTTGAAGTCCCGGACGGAGTCGTTATACGTCTTAAAGAGCGTGGTCGGCTGTTTGAATGAGACCCAACCCTGCCGGCCGTTCACCATCTTCCGTTATAGATGAAAAATGCAGAAAAATAAAGGCACCGTGGCTTCGACCTTGAGAAAGCTGCACACCAGCTCGAATGCACGGATAAAAGCCAGCGCGTTGGGATGCAACTGGGACGGAGCCAGACGTGGCCAGTCGAAAAGGCCCAAGTGAAAATCGGAGAAGGGGAATCTGAGTCGGGCCTCTTTAAAATAGAACTCGTGCATAGGGAACGTCCGCCGCCCATAGCTCGAGCAGATGCGATGATGTTCTTTGGAACGATACACCTGTCAATCTTGCGGATCCCCCTCTTCCCGGTCCTCCACAGTGGCATAGGCACCGGACACATCGAGCGCGAAGCAAGAAGGGGTGGACAGAGGCTCTTCGGCCACCCACTCCTCGACGGGGAGAACCCGCTCGTCAAAATCTGGGACCTCGGGCTCACTGTCTTCGACCATCGTCCCCGGTATCAAGGCCGACATTAACACCTGAAAAGCAGAGGATAACGGTGAATTCGATGGCCAAGATCAAATCCACCCTTCCACCGCAGGTCAAGTGAAAGGGCGACGACGGCGGCCCCGCGAACGAATGACAGACAACCGGGCAGACCCCGAGGGGCACTCCCCGGGACGTCTCCACGGGGCATTCAAAGCTAACCTATCGCCCCTCCCCGGGGGCTTCATCAGAGAAAGCGCCCATCCCCGGGGCATTCATCAGAACAGTCGATCCTCCCCGGGGCATTCATCTAAACAACCCTAAACATCCATCGGAGACGGCGGAAACTCACATCTCTCCTTGGGGCATTCATCATGCCCGGCCACAGACCCAAAGTAGACGGCGAAAATAAAAGAAAAGAGGAAGAAAACTCACTTTATAAACGGCGAGGGGCGAGATGCGAAACTAACGGCGCGGCGGCGATTCACAGCAACGGCGGACGGGGAAGAATTACAGAGCTTCACAGGTGAGAAAGAAAGGGGAAAGGTAAAAAGCGCACGGGGACCCCCATATTTATAACCCGACGCAGAACTCGAAGCGACACTAGGCTTTTAAGTACCCTAGGGTAGCCGCCCTCACGCCCACTCGGTGCGTGACACATGGCGGCAAACTGACAGTCGCGTCCCTTCAAATGCCTTTGCCCCGCGCACCCGGAGACAGGAAGAGACCCTCGCGCACGCGCGCCCCGCCGAGCACAAGCCGTCGGGCCACATGCCTCGTTATCTCTTTCCCCGAAGCAACGACCTCAAGTCCTCGCTCTCCTGCCGAAGAGCTTCGACTTAGGGGGCTCCTGTTCTGGCCTGGGCCCAGCCTCACCTCGTGGCCCAGCCCAATAATGCACAGCCAAGGCCCAATATGAGTTGAGTAGGCTGGCCGGGCACACGCATTCCTCGACGGGCAGGGCATGCTCCCGCCGAACAGGACGACATACTTCTAAACGCCCTCGGCGCTCTCCCCCTAGTCGGGCAGAACAACCCTCCACGGGCAGAGTCCCCATACCAATTGTTGCACCCTAAATTTTGACCCCTTAGATTCTCATTATCATTTTAGGAGCATACTCATGAATTTTCTAACCTTAACCCAGTGCAAGTTTGTCTTTGTCAAGTTGCAGATGAATCAGGGTTTCGTGCAGTCAAAACTAAAGCTTCAGGGTTTGTGTTTAGTCAATGTTTTGGGATCATTCAATTAGGAAAAAAGGTCAAGGGTATCATATAATGTCAATTGAGAAGCCAATTTGAGGTTGTTACCCCAGAATTCAGAGCAGTGCATTTCAGAGCACCCGATTAGGGTTTTTGACTAGTAAAAGTCAATTGTAGTTTGACTTTGATGTTGGAAGAGGTTTAAATGGTGGAATTATGATTCATGAAGTTCATATAGCTTAATAAAGTTCATCCAAGAAGTTTCAAAGTCTCAGGAGGTCCAGAATGTCAACAGGCGACTCGGTAGTCACCGATCGGTCGTACGGTTGACCGAAAAGTCAACTCTCCAAATTTTAGGAATTGGACTTCAAGTTGTGAAACAAAATTGTTCCTTATTTCATATTGGACTTGCATATCAATTTTCATAACCATTGGATCAAGGATAAAGGAGTAATCGAAAAATCGGGAAATTAGGGTTTTGAAAGGGGCTAAACCATAACTCCTTAACCACACATCCAATTGAGTTGGTTCAAATCTCATTTAGAAGCTCTTGAAAAGTCCTACAAAAGTCCCTACGTGGTCCATGTTCAGAAAATGCATAGATTTGGAGTTATGATCAAATTCATTTCTAGAGAGGAAAAAGACTTAGAGAAATTTCACTTTTAAGTTCATTTTTTAGCAACTTTGGAAGGCTTTTTGGACAAGTTCCTTTGGGAAATTGAAACTCATGAAAACATGAATGTTTTAGAGATATTTGAGGGCTTTCTAAAAAGTACTAGCACATCTCAAAAGGATTTGTGAGCTGAAAGTTATGGTCATGGCAAGTTGGTGGTTTTTCACTTTAGTCCCACATTGTCAAAATTCAAAAATTCATTCTTTCATCAAAATTGACCAATTCTAACTTGTGAATCATATTGTATCTGATATGTAGAAAGTTTATAACCCAAGAGAACCAAGGAAATGCAGAAATATGGAAAAAGACAAGTTTTGCAAGTTGCCTTGCAACTTGCCTTCAAAAGTGAAAAGTAAGCATGAGGTGTAACGCCAAGTCTGAAACAGCCATGATACTACATTCTAGCCTGCAATTAGCCACACTAATTCATCATTTTTCTTGACTAATGAGGCTTACCTTGCAGCCAAGGAAACCCTCTTGTGGAGGTTAACCAAAAAATCCAAAACATTTCTTCAAAGTGAGGAAAACTTCAAATCTGCCCAAACCACTTCATTTGCCTATAAATAGGACTCTCCCTAACTTCATTTTGAACACAACATACATTCTAAAAACTAGAAGAAACCTCTTCCCTTGTGCACTTTGCCTCAAAGCTTCAAAACCACAAAATCACCATTTCCACCAAAAACACCAAAAAAATCTGCCTTGCTACTAGGGCTGCCAAAACCATTTCTCACCATTCTAAACTTCTAAAAACCATCCACACAATCCACAAATGTTGTGTAGAAGGTGTTCAAGCTCTTAAACCACTCAAAATCATCATTTTCCAAAAAGTCAACTTTCAACCAAGGAAAGTTTGACTTCACATACAAAACCACACAAATCTTTACTCAGACCTGTTTTAAACATTCTTACCATCCACACACCTCAAATATATGTTGTACTAACTATCTAAGACATCAAAATCCAGCTGCAACATCATTTATTGAAACTGTCATCAAGGGTCATTTATTCCTCCAAAAGGAAGCAACTCCATCTTGCAAGAAATCAATTCAAGGGGAGCTGTTCTGAGTTTGCATCAAGAGGGTGGATAAAATTCTCAAGGTATTCTCAACAAGACATCTTGCATACATTGGAAGTCTACAAGAGGTAGGTGGATTCTTACCTTGCTCTTTCTTTTGATATGCATTAGTTAGAATTTCCTAAACTTTAAGTTGTGTGCTTGTGATCATAATTGCCTATTTGTAACTATCATGTGAAGTACATTTAAGTTTATGTTTATCACTCCCTTTGAAGTATATTATTGTTCATGTCTAGGTTCAGTTTTGATGTTTATGAATGAGACCTCAACATAGTGTGTATGTTTGTTGTTTGTTTGAAATATTTGAGGCTGCTAAGATACTCCAAGAGGACAGGTTTGTTTGGTTTCTGTTTGAACCAACTTGGGCTTGAGTAGGGATTCTGTGTGCACTTTGTGGTATGTGGTTGTTTGAAACTATGTGCATAACATTGAATGTTTGAGTAATCCAAAACTCAGTCATGTGCCTGTTTGTGTTATTCAAAGCATGATTATTAAGTGATGATTTGCTTCTGTCAAAGCATTGTTGGCATCCAACTCAAAACCAGTTTTCATTCTCTAGGATTTTAAGCAGGTATTTCTGTTGGAAATCACTTTACACCATATTTGAGGCATGTTCAGACCTTCAACAGTTTTAAATTCAATAACTTGAATCTCATTTGGTTATGCATCATACTGTTTTCATCATTTCATTCATTTTTGCAACATGATAATCATTTATTGATTTAGAATGACTTTGAACTGAATCTTTGGACAATCTTCATTGATATCAAACATGGAATGTGTATATGCACTCACTTGACCTTAACTTGTCTGGTTTGGAACCATAGCACTAAAAATGAAATTTCTCATATCCTTGCAATTTGTCAACTGTTTTGTGAATCAGTATTGAAATTGACCCTTTTTACATGAGTACACATTTCCTTTCCATGTGCAAAATTGAAATCTGTTTGAGCTGATCTTGAAGTAATCAAAAAACCTTCACTTGCATGATATTTGAGTTTGGCTTGGTTGTAACTGTCTTGAATTCCATTGTGGACAGCATGTGCATTCCATATGACAGTTGGTTTTTGGCTTGTATATGGTTCTTTAAATGTGTGAACACTTTGTATATGATGTTTAGAGTATGTTTGAGCTTTTACTTTGGTTGTAGCATGTCTTGAATTGGTCATTGGTTTTCAAACTGCACATCTGCATACTCACACATTCTTTTTTGCTCTGGTACTGTTTTGACTGAATTTGCCATTAGAATTCATCAGAAATTACATGTATAATATGCTCATACCCTCACTTAGACATGTAGGCATCTATATTGTTCATTAGTTTCAAAAGTGCATTCTCTTGGAAAATCATCTCAATTCATGATGGTTTCTAAATATTTGTGTTGGTCATCAATTGGATTTTTAAGTTGTACATCATGTCTTGAGTGAGATAGGAAGTTGGTGAGATTTGGATGTATGAGGCTGTAAAGCAAGTTGGCACAGATTTGTTACTTTGTTTCAAGACTGCATCTGCCCTTTGATTACTTCCTTTTTTTTTTTTAGTTTCATTTTACTTACTGCAATTTATGTATGTGTGCAAGTCAGTCACTATTACAAATATAATCAAATGTTGTTTTGAACTTTGGTTGGATACAAGGCTGTTTCAAAACTACTTCTTCAAGTTGCAATTAGATGATCAATTTTTGATTCAGTATGAATTGAAGATTTTCTTTATGAGCTTAACCTTAAGTGACATGTTTGAAAAGTGTGCATGACTGTTTTTTGAGTTTGTTCATATCAAGTTTTCACACATAACTTCAAATGCATGTTCTTTCACATACTTGCAACTCATGCATCAGATTTTGTTTTGATTCAAGTTTGAGCCTCAGTTCTGTTGGGACTGCTTGTATGTGGTATTTAGAGTGTGTGCACACCTTTCTTTTGATCCAAGCATGTATAATTTGAACTCTAGCTTTGAAAATGCATTTCAACATCACATGTGCATTTGCAATCGTGTTTTGAGCTGTGGACATTTTCAAAGAAAACTAAGATTGCCATCATCTTCCTTGTAAAAAAATACATGAGATAGACCCAAGATTTGTGAAATTTAATGTTGTTTTGACATAGTTTGAGTGTTCATGTTTTGTGGCATTTTGCATTTTGATCATCTTGCATTTACCATTGACTTTTTAGATGCAGACATTTTCAGAGAAAACTAACACCACCACTGTGTTCCTTGTCAAAAAATACTCAAGATTGACTAAAATTTCATCCAAATCCATGGTGTTTTGATCAAGTTCCAATCCTTCACGCATGTGCATCTTGCTTATTCTTTGTTTTGCCCAGAAATGTTTGCCATGTTACCCTTATGCATTTATGGGGTGGCATTTATACTTGGATGTATAGCCACCCCAGTGGTAGAAACTTTCACTCAATGCGCGCCTTTCACTGCCTGAACCTGGGTTCGATCCTTGAGGAG
Source organism: Lathyrus sativus (assembly GCA_963859935.3). NCBI lineage: Eukaryota > Viridiplantae > Streptophyta > Magnoliopsida > Fabales > Fabaceae > Lathyrus > Lathyrus sativus. The sequence continues at coordinate 711,890,953 of OZ012737.1, forward strand.
GATCAACCCTTTTGTTGTTTTTTCATATTTTGCCTTGCTCCATATTTTTCTTCTTTCTTGTCTACCCTTTTCACAAACGGGCGCTATAGCTGAGATGGTAGGGTTTTTGGGCTGGTAATCATAGGGTGTGGGTTCAACACCCACCAAACACATTTCCTTCTTTTTTATTACTTGTTCCTTTTTTGTTATTTTCACCAAAATTCCAAAATTCATAACTTTCTCATACTTTATTGTTTTTAATCCCTTCTTTTTGCAAAATGTTCATCATGTTGTCTAGTTTCATGTGGTAAGAAAATATTTTAATTTGTTCATGATTTTGATACCTTTTGCCTACTTGAAAGTTGTTTACTTTGTTAGGGTCGTTACCTTACGTCTTGATGATCTTCCTTTCATATCGTGCCTGTTTATCTTGTGAAGTCCGCTTATCTTTATTTCCCTCGTGTTAGTCAACATGTTAGGTTTGTTTCTTTTTTGGTTGTTACCATGACTTGTATTTTTACTTTAGCTCGAACTGTCATCACATTTCTTGCTTATTTGCTTGATTGTCATCAATGCATAAAACTGTTGGTATAACGTTGTTACATTTGATACCTTTAACATGCTTGCTTTATATAGTTGTCACCATGCTTTTATCTTCATCATGCTTATTACTTTGTTAAGTAGTTTCTTTTCCCCAAGTGATGGAACTCGTTAGTTCTCATCCAGTTGCCTCCCCTGTCTACTTCCAAAGGAAAAGTCTGTCTATTTGACCCTCATGTCATGGATACATCTCTTATCCCTCCCTTGACTTTGTTAAGTCACTTTAACCCTAAATTAGAAGCCATTAGACTTTGCTTCAAGTATAAGAAACTCACCTGTACTAGGAGTGTTCTTCAACTAGAACCCTAGGATAGAGTTTGTCAACTCTGTGTAAGAATCATCGTCATGATTTCTTACTTCCCCTTTTGAATATTACAACTTAGAATAAGGAGTTTTGTCAAACTCCACACAAACATTGTCATGTTTGTTCCCCCCTGAAACTTGATCACAATCAAGTGTTCTTCTCCCCTTGTGAGGTGAACTACAATTGCTCTGATTCTATCCTAGTCAGGATACGTAGGCAGAAGACGCGACGTCTTTGCGAGTAAACTTAGAAAACCAACTAGGTCTTTACTTATCTTTACACTCAACTCCCAATCCTAAATCCATAATACATATTTCACACTTAGCAAGCAATCAAACAAAAGGTTCTTGTAGATTACTACAAATATTTAGAGTGCTAACACCTTCCCTAGGTATAACCAACCCCCGACCCCCGAATCTCTTAAGCGTTGTCGTTACATCGCGAAAAAGGTTTTTCTTTCTATAGAGCTTTCCTTTGGATAAAATAAAGTTCGGTTGTAAAAAGAATTAAGATTCAAGTTAACTTAATAGCTTGATATCCAATTTTCCCCGCAACACCAACGAGCAGGACGATATGTCTCCCCCGCCTTCGTGTGCTCCCCTCTGCAGGGAGAGCAACGTGCCCTTCGCACGTTCTCCACGTGCCCCCCTTCGCGGGGACACGTCACCAACCAACTGCCCACCTCCGAAAGAGCAGGTCAAACCCACTTTCCGGAGATCAAGGGATAGTTGGACTAGGGCGAAGACCACGTTCTGGTCTTCACTACGCCACGTAAGCCCTAGCAGTCACCTGGGTTGGGCCTGGCAATCCAGCCCAACGCAAGTGACCGTTGGCCCAGCGCCGGGGTCTCTCTATAAATACCCTCTTCCTCAAGAGGGTCAGGTAATTCACTTCTTACCCTTTTCTGTACTTTGCTCTCACTCTGCCCAATTCCTTACTTTGGCATCGGAGTGTCTTGCAGGTACACCCCCTTTTCTCCTCCTCATCACCGGTGAACAGGTAGCAGTCCAACAGAGTGTAGTCAGCCTGTGATCCCCTTCTGATCAGATCAGATCAGTTAATAATTCTAAGTGCATGCTCAAGTGAAAACTTCGGATCATAGTACCACATACATTTGACTCTTACCTAACCCAGTGGCTTAATTACTTCAAATATCTCCATATATGACATCAAACCGACATCCCATTTCCAACTCAGTTCATCTACCTTTCCATCTACATATACCTTGCAAGATAGTGATGTAAACTCCCTCCATGATTAATTCTAAGTTTAAATGCATTTATTTTAGATGGCCTACACCAAAACAAAATGAAAAAACAACAACAACCATGTCAAAACCATATAAGTACCAAGAACTACTATGTCAAAATGAACAAACAACAATAACCATTTCAACTATCATATCAGTACATAAAGCAACTATCAAATAAGAATGATTTTCACAACATACAACAACAAATAATAACTACCATACCAGTATATAAATTATTTCTGAATAAACACACCTTGAACAAAATTTGGGATATTTATTTTCCCAAGATGAGGGTTCACCATAGGAGAACGACATTCCACCGTTGTTTGACATTGGCATTGAAGTTAGGGTTTATATTTGTTTTTCTCTTCAAAAAGTGAATCGAATCAAAGAATACCTGGTAAAGTTAGGGTTCATTTTTTTCTTCCATGGGTATCAACATCTGGGTTTCGAGCAAATGGTCTCGTCGTCTTCTTTGTATTGTCGTTTGTTGATATCATCTTCTTACTGATATCATCAACTTGCTGGTTTCGTCTACTTTGAATCTGAGTCTCTCTTTAACAAATGTGTTACTTAAACAAAAATTTAATTAATAAAATATACTTAATGAATAAAATATTATTTAAAATAATTTTTTTTTATATTTTATTAAGTAAAAATTACATTAATGAATAAAATATCATTTTATTTATGCCATGTCATCACATTAAAGCCACATATTAATACAAACTGACACATCAACGTTTTTTTTAATGAAAAATGGGCATGGGACTAAAAGTGTTTAAAAAATAAATAGGGGGTTGATTTCGTGAGTGGGACAAAATAAGTAGATCAAAACTGTAATTTAGCATAATAATAATAATAATAATAATAATAATAATAATAATAATAATAATAATAATAATAATAATAATAATTTCATATTTAACAAAATAATAATAATAGTTTTAAATTTAATAAAATAAAGTTTAAATAATTTTAATAATTATTAACGGATACAAATACTCACATGTACCACTATCATAAAATTCATATATCTACTTTTAAAACAACATATAATTAAATATCCGTTAATTTTATCATACAATTCATATCCGTACTTTTAAAACAATATATAATTAAATATCCGTTAATTTTATCCTTATGTTCAATAAATCATCAAATCCATATTTGTGAGCGATTTTAGCCGCAGATACAACATTAAAATTTTCTTTCATCCTAATTAGAACTTTTTCTTTCATCCTAAGTAGAACTTTTTCAGTAAATCAAACTTCGTATTTGCAAATTGAAAGAAATTTTAAAACATATAGAATACAATATCAGAGTTGTTTAAAACTAATGATTTGATGTGAAGGAAGCATGATCTCTCATTGAATACCTTTTATATATATATATATATATATATATATATATATATATATATATATATATATATATATATATATATATATATATATATATATATATATATAGTTCCAACACTCGTTTGTGTTGATATTATCTTCTCAATATTTGTTCGTATTGATTTTTAACACTCCTCCGTATTGATATTGTCTTTTCAATACTCGTCCGTATCGATTTCTAACACTCGTCCATGTTGACACTCTCTTTTCAATACTCGTCCGTATTGATTTCCAACACTTCGTGTTGACACTACCTTTTCAATACTCGACCGTATTGATTTCCAACACTGGTCTGTGTTGACATTATCGTTTCAGTACTCGTCTGTATTGGTTTCCAACACTCGTACGCGTTGACATTAACATTTCAACACTCATCCTTACTGATATTTAGGGGTGTACATTGTTGGGTTGAACCGAATTTGACCTAATCTGTTACCTAACTCGTTTAAACTTTGATGGGTTGGGTTCATCGTCCAACCTGCAATTTCATTATCAAAACCGACTCGAACTGACCAGTTCATTTATGGGTTGGGCTAGGTTCGCGAGTTGTGTTTCAAATAATTTTTTTTATGATTCTTTTTGTCGGTTTAAAAAGAATATATCACTCGTTAGAATCATACTCATTTGTAACACTCAAATTTGATGAAATAGATAATATAATATTTAATAAAATTATTGAAAGAAAATAAGAAACAACATTTAATCTTAGTAGTATTAGTGGTGGAGAATAAAACTTTTTTGAAAAATAATGATTACTAGTAAGATATTAATTTTATATTTTTATTTAAAATAATATTAAAAACAATAAGAAATTCACAAGTGAGAGACACCACATATTCACTTAAAACCTTAAGGTGATAGGTGTATGAATTCTTTCACTTATACCACTTATAAATATTCAAGTCTTCATATTTAAAACGAATGCGAGACTCTAACTCTAATTTATTATATTATTCTCAACCAATCAATCTCCAACAGATAATCTATGAAATTTTTGTTTGTCATTCCATATCCCCACTAAACAAAATTTCTATAATACACTTACGTTTCTTACATTACATCCACACCAATCATCTTAAGTTGGGAAACGCAATGCACCGTATAGAGGGTGTGGCGCGATTTATGTGATTCATAGTTTTTTATATATAAAGCAAAATGATTCCTAGGCTTATGGTGCCAATTTTTTGTAAAGAAAAACTACTTTGGAGTACTAGGTGTTCAGAATTAATGATCAATCATAATTTTTTTTTCTTTTAACACCCAATTCATCTTATCAGCTGTTTGATGTGATCCACAAATTCCTTCGTTTACTTCTAATAGTGCTACATAATTGTTGCTTCTTCTCTCAAATATTTAGCTAGAGTAGCATCATACATTTGTTTATACTACTCATCAATAAATATGCTATAGAACAAGGATTTATTTCTTAACTTTTTATCATAACTTACGTCGAGTTTTGCAATTACTTCACTGTTTCCAACCTCCAATCTCTAATAAGAGTGGGCAAAAAAATCTAGTTATGTTTAACCAAATTGATATGCAAATTATTTTATTTTTAAAAATTCAAACAAAATGTTAAAATATAAATGTAGTATCTATTTTATTATTAAAATATAAACTAATATTTATAATAATAATATGATTTATTTATTGGATATTCAAATTTTATTATGTATTAAATTTATATATTTGTTATATATATATATATATATATATATATATATATATATATATATATATATATATATATATATATATATATATATATATATATATATATATATATATATATATATATATATATATATATATATATATATATATATATATATATATATATATATATATATATATATATATATATATATATATATATATATATATATATATATATATATATATATATATATATCGATTTTCTTTTCAAAATCGTGTAAATTTACAACCGAAATAAGTTGTAACACATTTGTTTTAAATTACAGGTTTGAAATGTAGTTTTTTAATAGTATTTTAATAAGGACACTTTGTCATTTTTTTTCTTCTCTTTAGTTTTCTCTTCTTTATTCTAAGAGAGATTTTTGCAATAGATAATAAGAGTGATTTTTACAATAAAAACAAATGTGTCGTTGTTAAAATAAATAGGATAAAGAAAAAATAAGCATAGTTTAAAAAAACTAGGTAACAAATAACTCAAATGAAAAAAGAAAAAAAAAAAAAAAAATATATATATATATATATATATATATATATATATATATATATATATATATATATATATATATATATATATATATATATATATATATATATATATATATATATATATATATATATATATATATATATATATATTATATGTATTCAATTGAACCTTTGAGTTTTAAACCAATTTTAGAAAAATTCCGATTATAAATTGGTTCTGTGAAAAATTGGATATTAATATGAATCGGTTTTAAACTGGACTAAACTAAATAAAAAGCAATTTTAAAAAAATAAATTGGTTTAATTAAAGGGGTTTTAAAAACTAAACTGAATTACATATTTGATTCGGTTTTATTTGCTTTTAGAATCATGTGTTAAGTATAGCAAGTGTGAATAATATGTGTAATAGTCTCACATTGACTAGAAATGTGAAGACTTGAGTATTTATAAGTGGGAGAACTCATACACCTATCACCTTAAGATTTTTAGTGAATATGCGGTGTGTCTCTCACAAAGGTATCCTTCTAAAAGAAAGTCTCACAATATTCAATGCTTCTTAGTTGAAAAATCTTCCCCAACAGTGGTATCAGAGAAAGAAATAGTTCCACGTGGATTAGAAATGTGAAGACTTGAGCATTTATTTATAAGTAGGAGAACTAATACACCTAAAACCTTAAGATTTTGGGTGAATATGTGGTGTGTCTCTCACAAAAGTGTCTCTCCAAAAAGGAAATCTCACAATGTTCAATGATTTATAGTTGAAAAATCTCCCCCAATATTATCTGTAACATTTTTGTGGAAATGCTTCATTAAAATTTTGTAGTCGGATGCATTTTAAGCCAACACTTTTGCTTAAAGATTTTATATTCAAGGAATGGATTTTAATGTGACTTCATCAATTTATCTAATGAAATTTAATAATCTCACAATGCCTCACCACATTTGGACTTTCACATTTATAATTTCTATCAATTAGGTTCATCACTAACTACAAATCACCTCGAATAAGTACATTTCTAATTTTAAAGTTGATTGACAACTCTAGGCCAACAATTAAATCTTCATATTCTCTCCTTCACTATTTAAACATTGTTTGTAGGACATGGATCGGTTCGAATTGATTGTCGAGTTACAGATTCTTCGAATGATGGATTACTCGGTTCGGTTGCAGCGGTTTTCAGTAGTAACATAGATATTTTCCAGCACCATAAGAATGGTTTTTCAGAAGGTAAAAAAAATACTAAAATATTTTTTAAATAAAAGAAACTTTACATCTAAAAAGAGAGAAACATGAGTAGAAGTAAAATATTTGTTCCACTGAAATTAGATGTAATTCTTCATTTGTTGAAGGCAAAGCTTGAAGCTATCCTCATAATGTCTATTATATGATGATGTTACTCCATAACCTCCACCCTTTCTTTGCATCTCCACCATTCATTTCATATCATTCTCTACTCACTAATAACTTTTTTCTTATATTTCCACACAAGCATTATAATTCTACAACCTTTTCCATGGCATGATCCTTTAAAGTCTAGTTTTCAAGGTTTCAAGCCAAGATAGCTTTATTTGAAGTTATCATTGAAGTTGTCAGAATAGTTTGCTAAGAAATATGGAATTAATTGACCTTTCATAGATTTTAATTAGGAGTGAAAAATTGGTCAGTCCAATTGAATAAATCTAATGTTGTTTTTTCCGCACTTTTATGCGGAACAGTCTAAGGGTTTAGATCTGTTGCAACACTCTGAATTCAATTAATTATTTTAATTAAATTTTTAGAATTTTATTTGATTAATTGGTATTTTAAATTGTTTATGATGTGATTATAGAGGTAAGTATAGAGAGAGTAAGAACATAGTATATTTGTTTAAAAATTATTTAGAATTTTAATTTGAGTATAAAATAAATAATATTTTTATTTGAATTAATTAATTAAATAGTAAAAAAATAAGAGGTGTAGAGAAATTGAGAGTAAGGTTGGAAATAATAAAAATATAGAGGATATGAAAGGGATAAAAGGACAACTTAGAAGGTAAAAGAGAAAGAGTTTATTTGGAAGGAAATAGACCTTGGAATAAAATAGAAAATTTGAGAACCTGAGAGTGTTAGTACGTATTTGGGAGAGGAGGAGAAAAAGAGGCAAAACAAGAGTTTGAGGTTGAAGAAGAACTCTAAGGATCAAAGGGCTTTTGCTGAAAATTAGGTAGGGGAGAAAAGGCTACCAATTAGGTGTAAAGCATGTGGGGTAGAATGGAGGAACCTTTAACCTCCTTAGGATTGGGTGTTCTAAATCTCAATTCTGATTTTTGTGTTATAATTGTTGTTGTATGATGGAATCGGTGTGAAATTTGTGTACCCTATGTATGCATATATTTTGTTTTGGTGTTGTTGATAATATTATGTCATTGATTGATTTTTGTAGGGTTTGACCTTGATTGTGTTATTGGTGGTTTAGAGATTATGAGCATGATGATGTTTTTGTAATATGATGTTGATTCATGAACCTATGGAGTAAATGATGAATTAGGAAGTTATAACCATAAGAAATTGGATTTATTTGATGGATTTTCATAACATAAGTTTTTGACACATGAGGTAGTGTTTAGATGGTTAAAAAATTATTTTTTACAAAAAAATAGCAGTATGTGTCAGGCTATGAAGGTCATGTGTCGACCTGTATAGATCATGAGTCGACACATGTAGTCAGCACATCTAATAGAACGCTACAAGCTTTAAAAATGAAGTACATAAGTTGACATGTTCATGTCATGTGCCAACCTGTATAAGTCATGAGCCAACTTGTACATGTTAAGTGTCGATCTGTATAGGTCATGAGCTGGCATGTACGAGTCATGTATCGACACATAACTTCCAGAATGTTCGTTTTGCATTGGTCAACGATTTTGGCTATAACTTTTGAGTTGTATGTCCAAACGACGTGTCGTATGAAGCGTTATAAAGGTAACGCTTGGAGCTATAACATGGTAGTGATTGGTGAAATGTTTGAATATTATTCATATGCCTACTATGTCGATAAATGTGTTGGTTTATATGTTTGGTTGACAAATCGTTGCGTTGTTGTAATATCATTTTGTGATAATGATGATGTTATGTCGATTGTGTTATGATAATGTTGTTAAGATGTTGATGAGTTATTGCTGTTTGTTGATGTTATTAACGTCGTAACATGAATTAAATGTTGCGCATGATGAATAATATGATGCATAAATAGTGATATGTGTATGAGGATCCTTTTGGTGAACCTTGTCATGATAATGCATGTTGTTGAGAGTCACGCATCATGGTGTACGGGATTCGGTCCAGTTTTGGTGTGCTCTGGTCCTATGGCGGAGATCGGGAGTGAGTATCTGGTTTTAGGTGGAAATCAGTTAAGCATTACCAATGGTGGTGGTAACGATTTGGTGTGCTTTAGTCTTATGATGGGGATCGGGAGCGAGACAAACCTGAGTGTTCATGAATGGTACCACATTCATAATAAGTCAACTATGGAGTACATTTGCATATATGATTGCACATGTTGTTGTTTTTTCATGATTTATAATGGGGTATGATTATGTGATTGCTGCCATGAATTGAGTGCGAGATTATTTCGTTAATACTTGTGTAATGAATTTTTACATGACGTGTACTCTCTACCTTAGTATTCCTTACATTGTTTATATTTGTTTGTTGTTTCTCACCCATTATGTTTGAATGTTGTCTTTACATGGGCATCATGCAGATACTCGGGAGTAGTATTCCTGAAGTAAGTGGAAGGTAGCTCTTGGAGTGGCTTCCTATAGTCTGTCGTTTCCTTTAGTGGGGTCTTGCTCTAGTCAATGTAACATCGGGATGGGAACGTTTGCTTTAATTTCTTCTTTTTTTTGTTGAAATTGTTATTTATGTTTGATGAGATTTCAACACTGTGATGAGTTGAATATTACGACTCTTATTTTTTTTATATGAAAGTTGAAGTTATGAGACTTAACGTCCTGAGTTGCATTTATTATGTTTAATTGATTTGATAATGATTCTGCTGCGATGTTACCCTAAGTCAAGGTGAGCATGCTATAACAGGACTTATGTGATATTTTGTAACCTGTATTACGGAGCAGTATATGTTTGATGTGAGTGCCACCCTATGTGGTAGCGATTTTTATTAAGTTATGTGTTAAATTTATATGCAGGGTTTAGGGTGTTACATCTGCACTCTTTAAAGTGTCCACCCGACCCGGCCCATTTTTTGCAGGCGCAAGCATTAATATACATTTGTGTGTTTTTAAACTTATAGGGTGTAGTGCCTGTAGGCCTGCCCCGTCTAATGTTCCAGTTTCCCTGTTGAACAGTGATGACCAAAGGATCCTCATTGTGAGGGTTAGAACCGTGGGCGTGCTCTTCAGAAAAGATGATATCAGCCCCCTATTCCCCTTGATAGTTTATGGGAAAAGTAGAGGATATTACGTTTTCCGTAAACACCTGCTTTGCGTATTTTCACCGAAAAGATCTAGAGTTGCCTCCACCGACAAAACCTTCAGCGATGGTTTTTGTGCTATAGGTTGTGGTTTTGCTGACCATCTTCAGCGGGAAGATGGATGTAGTTAGAAAAGGATTGTGGCCCAGGTTAGTTTTGTCGGGCCCCAATGGTGGGTACCACTCTACTTGTTAAAAAGTACAAGTGTGTGGTTCCTCCTATAGGGGCAGATAGACTCAAAAGCCTTAGTAGATTTATAACATGATATGGTGGTTAGGGCTTGTCCATAACAAAGAGAAGTCATGTACAATAGTGTTTTAGGGGTATTTAGGAGTTCTGCTCACGTGAGGTGAGAAGCTTTGCTGATAACTGGTGAGGCTTAAGAACAAGTGTGTGGTTATAGTCAGTCGTGGTATTGTGTCTTTAGTGAGTGTTATTTCCTTTTGGGGTATCAATAGTGAATTGTCCCTAATCTTACATGGGAGAGTTATTTATAGAGGCTTCTAGGGCCTAGGATACTTTTGGAAAATGTCACTCCCCACTCAGTCAACAGTGGACCTTTGAATCTTTATTTTTCAAGAACATGTGGGTCAATTATTGACTATGATTTCTCTCTACCCTATAAACGTCTTGGGGTGAGGGGATACCTCCCTTTGGGCAACATTCCTACGTCTCTCTTATGGGGCGGTCTAAAGGAATCTCCCTAAGTGACACCCTTTACAATTATAACACTACAATATCTAGTATTTCTAAAATTTGAAAAACATTTAAAAATGGTATCTTCATTTTCTTTGCCTTGTATGTTCATCTCATCTTGCTTGATATTTGGAGAAACTCCATATATCATTTCAAGAGTATCTGACATTTTCTTGGTGGTTTGGAAATGATGAACATAGAAAAATTACTATAAAACTTTTGGTTTTGGAATCCATCTCAAACTTTTTCTTTTCCTCTTTGATCCAAAAGGAACCAGGTTTATCTACTACTTTTTCATTTACTTGGTATGTAGAGATAAATGGCCCATTGATTATAGTTTCACATTATTCATGATTTATACTTTGAATAAAAATTCTAAACCTAACTTGCAAAAGTTTTAACCTACTACTATTAAAGAGTGGTGGTGTGTTTAAAAAAGATCTCTTGTAGAAAGTCATCTTCCTCTTAAGACAATTAGTCTTTAAACAGGAGTTAGGCTCTAATGTCACTTGTTGAACATTTGAATTCACACACAAGAGGGGTGAATTGTGTGTTTCAGAAAAACTTGATTTTAAAAAACTTTTAGAGTTAGAAAATATCTAAGGGTTATGTAGCAGAAAAAAATGCGGAAGATTAATTGCATAAATACAAATTTAAGGGAAGAGAGAAGACACCATAAGTTATATAGGTTTGGTCGAAATATAAAAATACCTAATCCTCTCTCCAAGAACTGATATTGAGAGTATCTAATAAACTTAATAGCTTTTAGTGGGTTGAACTCTTGAACCCCTTTATACAAGGAAAGATGAAGTTTGTGGCTAACTTACAACCAAACAGCAAACACATGAGAAAAGCAATGAGTTTTCCTTCCAAATAGTGAATCAAAGTAGTTAGTCTCTTTCCACAAAAACTTGGAGCGATTAGTCTTCAAACTTCAAACAAACCTTAAGAGCTTTTAACACTGGGATGAGCTCGAACCAAAACTTGATTTTATACCAAGCTAACCAAAAATCTGTGATATTTTACCACTGAGCCAATCTCGAAAAGAGGTTAACATCGGACTGGACTTTCCTCGGTAAATTTACACAACTACTATTCCAGAATTACAACTTCATCAATCGCAAAACGACTTTCTCAAAAAGCACTTCGGTTGAAATTTTAGTAAGAAAGTAAATAAAAAGAATTTTAAGAGAGAGAGAGAGAGAGAGAGAGAGATGAAAAATGAACTCACGTTTTTTAGTGGTTGAAAAATGTGGGAAGCGGCCTCTATTTTATATGCTAAAGGTTAACACAAAAAAGAAAAACGTTTAAGGCAAAAAAAATGGTGTGCCAATCAATTGACATCATGCTCCAATCGATTGGTAGACTTGAGTTAATCGATTAGTTAGCTTAAAATGGTAAGAAAAGATATTTAAATTGTACCCATCATTATGCTTTGTCCTAATCGATTAGGAGCCAAACGTTACCCGTCATTATGGCACTGCCCTAATTGATCAGGAACCAATTTCGAATTTCTCCAATCGATTGACAATAGCAAAAACTTGTCCATATAATTTCTGATAGTTCCTAACTTGTATGGTACGACTTCAAGACATTTTTAAAAATATTTTCTTAAAAAAAATAGGGTTGAAAAGTATTTGTGTGTGTATGATTTAGTCATGCACTTTTCGAGAAAACTCTTGTGCTTTTACAATGCATTCACTCATAAGTGTCGAGGCTGACTTTCATATACTTCAAAATATGTCAAATGTTTCATCCTTATATACATTTGTTTGAGTTTATTTTAAAATGAGAATTGAATTAAATTTCATTTAGTTGCTATTATCAAAAAAAGTCAAGTCCATCAAACCCTAATAATTTAATTTGCATATTTAACTATTTTAATTGCTTATTGCTTGACTTTAATTATCCACAAGTGATCCAAAAGATACTCAATTATGTACGTTTAACGTTAAATTTTTGTCACAAATTTATACCTAAATGCAACTATGACAAGATGGGTGAAGCAATTATTTCCTGACAAGCTAAGATGGTCATCCACCAACGGCAACTACTTAAACGACTTGTGTGACAGATTACCTACCAACTATGACTATAATAGAAACCATTTATGACACCTTTCATCCTGCTCTTAAACATCACACGAGACTTTCCAAATTAAGATCCCTTCATGGATCTGGTGTGTACCACTGCTGCAATTTCATTTACTCCGCCAAAAAAGGCAGACCAAATCAGATGCCAAAATTCATTTCTGTGACAGTTTTATGAATTGAAGGCATGTTGCTATCTGCAAAACAGTTATTATTGACAACAATCCAGAGGACCACATCAATTGCTGATTTTGTAAATCCTTTGGCACTTATTATATACAGAATGATTTCATAGAAAATGTGGGGGGGAAATTCAAAAAAATGAAATACATAAATAGGCAAAAATACTACTCCTAATTAACTAATGCTCATCATTCTGCCTAGGAAAACATAACTATAAGGAAATATAAATGAATGGCTATGAATAATCCCCCTCCCCCACTCTAATTCAAATAATTGACCTCGTGATCCACAGGCAAAGCTTAACTCAAAATACAGTTGATTTGAAGTTTGGTCAAAACTTCAGAGCAATACGACAAACTCAACCAATCCAAAATCATACCAGTTTACGATTGATTTAGGAAAGTGACTATATTTAGCATCCTCAATTGACAAGTTTTGACTATCTTGCCCGTGAACTCAAAAGCTTCTGAGCTATTCTATCTTTTGATGTTACTTTCTTTTTCAGCATGGATGCGAGACTTGCTTTCTTGTCTCTGTTTGTCATCTCATCGTCTTCTCCAAAGATGGCTGACCTTGAAGTCGAAGCCAGTGCAGCATCACGTAAAACTGCGTCATTGTGTTCCCGAATTTTAGCAAGTTTTGCACGTTTCAATGCCTGTTTATCAATCTCTCTCTTCTTGGACGCCTCTTTGTCTGTTTCACGAACATTCTTTACTGCTTGTTTTGCTAACTGCTCTGCTAAATCAGTCTTCATACTAACATTCACATCTTCTGAAGGACTTGGTTTAAGTGGCCTCCCTTCATCATCTCGGGGAATGATAGGTCCATGAAATGGACAGCTTTTCATATCTCTTCTCTGACAGAGTGCCCCTTTCCTCAGTGGAGCACGGCATGGTTGGATCTCAATTTGCTTTTCTTCATAAGGCATTGCCGGAACACTCAATTCAGCAATTTTATCTGATGGAATAACCGCATCATCATCTACCCTACCCCAGTGACTTTCAATATCCAAGCCACGCTGGTTGGCCATAAAAACCTTGTTTGAACCCCAAGTATCCAAGTGAGAACCCCATCTTACCACAGGAGCTTTGGTCAAAAGTTTACTCCTCGCAGGGTTTGACTCAGATTCATTTCCTCCATGAAGTGGGTTGTCAGTGTTAGAGCTTTTAGACTCTTTAGCGCATGAACCAAGATTATCACTACTCATGTTATGGGAAGTTGATGCCAAGGCAGGATGTTTCTTTTTCTTATCAGGCGTTTCAGGATGTCTCTTTTTCTTATCGGGCGTATTAGATGAGCCAGGATGTTTCTTTTTACTATCGGGCGTACAAGATGTGGTTTCAATGGATACAGGATCACCCTCTTCCCAAAAATCTTCTTCCCCATCAAGTTTTGATGTGTTTAGAAGAGAACAACCTGCCTCCTCACATCTCTTTTTAACAGATTTCAGACGGTTTTGGATATCAATGAACTCCTTCAAAGTAGAATCTCTAAATCTATTGTCAGATACTTCAACTCTTACCAAAACAGAAACCCATTCTTGGATGGAAACCAAGTGCTTTGTCACCAGAAGTTTGTACAGCTCCCTCAATGCATCAAAAACTACCTTGTTATCGCTGCTCTCATAAACTTTTTCCTCTTCATCCAATGCTTCGCGACGAAGCTGCTGCAGCTCCAAAGAACGAAAGTCATTAAGCTCTTCATCATCTAAGATATCATTTGACTCAAGCTCCTGTTTTGAATGCAAAATACCTAAACACCCATCAATCTCATCCATCGTAGACAATATCTCTCCCTTTATCGAAGAGAATATATCTTTCAAAGATTCATACTTGTTCAACAAAATCTCTTTCGACTTCCTCTCCCTCTCCCTTCTCTCTTGCCGAATCCTCTCCGCATTAGCTTGTATGTTAGGAAACTGAAGCCTGAGTGTATTCTTCAAGTAATCATAACCTAATCTAAGCTGTCTGTAATGAACCCCAAACGAAACATTCCACTTCTCCAAAGATTCAATGGCCTTTGAACGCAAAAGTGATGCAACTGACGGAGGAGCAGGAAGCGGCAAACTTCTCCTAAACCCAACACTCAGGGACATTAATGGATCCAAATCCTCAACAACAAGGCTCCTAAAAAGCTTTGAACGCATGAAGAGTTCATCAATTATTTGAAATGCAAGGTACCTAACCTGCAACGCATATCAGTCCTAATCAATCTGGGGATCTCAATTAGAGAATTCATTCCAAAATCAAATATTTCATAATTTTATCATGCTGATACAATCAATCAAAGTAATATATCATACCAATTCTCGTTCAAAATGAAATTGAATGATAAAAATTCAATTAACCCTAATTGGAAACGAGAATTGATAATTGGAAAAGGGAAAAACGTACCTGGGAGTGGTCGCGCTTCATGAGGTCCATTAGGGTCTGGGAAGCTAAACGGAGCTCCGAATCGGAATAGCGGACCACCATTTTAATGGCTTTGAGGAGGCGGTGATCAACATCCGGTGCGGTGGAGTTTGTTGCCCTTTCAATCAAAGCCCTAACCTTCGACTCTTGTCTATGGCCTTCTTGTTTTTCTTCTGCTTCCATAACTATTCAATTCGAATCTCACAGTATCTGAATTTGAATTGAAAAACCCTAAATTTATAATATCCCATATTCCCATTTCGTGGTCAATTGCTCCTTTCTTGCGTGCTACATCAGCTCGTTCCGTTTCACCATGCACGACATAACCGACTGTCGTTTTTGTCCGAGGAAATATTTTTTTTTTATCTTGTTAAACATACAAAAATATATATTACCAATTACTTTTTTTTTTGTCAAGTATTATTACCAATTACTTTTAACTATTGAGAAGTGAACATTTTTGAGTTGGAACTCAAACTTCTAAATATGTTTTTTACAAGTTGAATTTATAAAACTTTTTTAAAATCCAAACGATGTTTACAAATATTTAAGACTTACAATTTTAATTTTTTTTTTAATTTGGCTAAATTACATTTTTATTCTCAATTTTAAGTGATTTACGAGGCTAGCTCTTCTATTTTAAATTGGCATAATTAATTATCAAATCTCTTTTATTTTAGTTCTTTAACTAAAAAATGTTACAAGTTAGTCCTTTAGTTTCATTTTCGTTATCCTATTTGTTATACTCCGTCAATTTCTAACAAAAAAAAACGTTAAGTTCCGACAATGTGGTGTAACAACAATGTCATTTATACAAATATGAGTCAGTATATATAGTTAAAAATTGATACACTATTAAACTGTTTAAACTGTGATAATTTTGTTTTCGGAGGAACTCCTCAGTTTAAACAATGTATCAATTTTTAACTACATATGTTGACTTAAATTTGTATCAATGACCTTCTTGTCACGCCACATCACTAAAATTTAACGTTTTTTTTTACCATAAATTGATGGAACGGACCAAATAGGATAACAGAAGTAAAGTTAAAGGACTAACTTGTAACATTTTTTAGTTAAGGAACTAAAGCAGAATATTAAATTTAATTAAGAGACTAAAACATGTATTAAGCCTTTTAAATTCAAACAGTGATCCTTTTTCACGTTTTTCATTAAAAAAATTAATGAAATGTTCGTTTTTTAACTTATATTTTTATCTATAAAGTTGTACAATATACTTATATACGATAATTTGTCATGTTTCACAAAAAGTTGTCATTTAAAAAACAAAAATATCATTAGTTTTAAGTGCAAATGTGTATGAGGGAGAAGAACCAAAAATATTTAAATTTAAAATCGGGAGATCAATTTCGTGAATTAGGTATAATAAGGGAATCGAAAAATATAATTAAGCTTTTAAATTTTTAAGAATATATTATTTTTCTTTTTATATTTGTTGTTTTGTTTAAATCTTGTAAAATTTATTCAAATTAAAATATATATGTATACTTGTTAAATATAAAATATATTATTTTAGATTTTTTTTAAGTAAGGACTTAAATAAAAATTACAATATGAATAATTTCAATATAAATATATTTTGTATCAGTATATTTTAGTGAAGGTTGTAGGAGGTAACTTAGGGGGTCTTAGTCGCCCTTTTATTAGATTAATCATCTATTTATTATATATGTCATCCTTTTATGGGGTATCTCACCTTCCTCAAGGATAAGTCGACTAACGCAAGAATTGTGGAATGAAGCGTCATCACCTCATAATACTATCGATGAAGTAACGAGGAAAGTCGATCACACTCCTCTAGATATCAGGGGATAAATTATACATTTGCTTAGTGGTTGTTATTTTCAAGGAAGTCTTGGTTCATGTCCAATGTGATTATAAATACCTCAACATTGTGAGAGGAGAGAACCTAACTCCAAATACATAAAAACTCAAGTTTACCACTTCATGTGAGCTAGCTCTCAAACACACAACAACCTTAAAATACCTGACATTTATTAATCGCTAGGGATTACCATGCCTTTGTACTTTTAGCAAGTATATATTTTGTCAAATCTAAAATAAAATGCCATTAACATATTTGAAAGGATTATAAACAAAAAATATATATTGTACTGGTCAAAAACTATAGTGTGTGTTCCTCCTATAAAGGTAGGGGAACTCATAAACCTTAGTAGGTATATTACATTGTATGGTAGTTAGGACTTGCCCACAACCGCGAGAAGCTCTATATGGTGGTGTTTTTTGGTGGTTTGGGCATTTTGCTTACGTGAGATGAAAAAGTCTATAGATGAATGATGTGCTTGTGGTTAGGGTGCAAAGGGTCTGATCAGTATGAATTATAATCTGTCCCCTTTCTCCACGTGGAGAGAGATATTTATAGAGGCCTTTTAGGCCTAGGGTTTGGGTAACCCTGAGTGTTGACAAATATTTTCTTCTAATAGAGGAAGTTATTGACCACTTATCCTTTTGGGAGTAATGGTGGACTGCCTCTCCCTTGACTAACGACTTTATACACATCATCAGTGCACATGATGAATCCTTAAGTCATCTCTTAGGCGGTACCACTCTTGGGTGAGGGCACCCTTGTATATGACACTCACAAATATAACACAACATAGTCCCTCAAGCACGAGAGCTTTGTTAAGGGTGGAGTGTGTAACACCCCGAATTATTTTATTTATTTTCCATAATTTATTTATGTGTTGTTGTGTATATTTATGTGTTATCGGTATTTTCGATGTGTTGGGATACCCTGTGGCAGGGAGTTGTGACCTTGGAATTATAGACTCTAAAGGTGAGCGGTGTATGACCAATTGCTTTGAACTTGGTGGTGTGGTGAGAGTGGATAATTAAAATAATATTAGTAATATTAGTTGAATATTACTAATTTAAATAATTAGGGAATATTATTATTATACTTTAATTTATGGAATATTAATAATAATAGAAAAAGGGGGAGTTGAGGGGAGTTGTTGTCAGATCGTGGAAAATCAGAAAAAGTGAGAAGGAGGAGAAGAAAGTTTAAGGCTCAGGAGAAGAGAGAAGAGACTTCATTGTTGAGAAAGAGGAAATCATCGCAAGAACTTTAAGGTAAAGGTGGGGTTCTAACTAGCTAAGGATTAGTATGATGATAATTTTGCATAGATTCTTTCTTGTAGGTTTTGTGTTCTTTTTCCTTTTTGTGCATGCTTTTGATGGAATGGTTTTATGAGGTTTGGTTGTTTCTGATGAATGTTGTATATTGTTGTTGGAATTGTTATAGTTGATGAAATTGTTGCATTGTTGTTGTTTTTTAATCGATTAATTTTGTTGCTTAATGTTGTGGGTTGTTGTATTCGTGAGTCAGATTTAGAACAAAGTCATGAGCAATTTTTGATGAAAAGGATTTGGGGTTTAGGACTTTAGAAAAGTGATTTTTTGTGTTAAAACATGTTCCAAACAATTTATAAGAAAAATGAAGTTTTGGGAGGGTTCAAAAATGATTTTCTATGATAAGCTGCTGTAAAAGTGTTTATGGTCGTAGCTTAATCGATTAATGTTTTAGGCGTAATTGGTTACGCTGCCTAAAAAATTGTATTTTGGGCTTTTTCGAAGGCGTAATCGATTATAGGTTTTGTGGTAATCGATTACGCCATCTAAAAATTGCACCTTTGGCCTTTTTCCGAAGGCGTAATCAATTACAGGTTTTATGGTAATCAATTACGCCAGTGGTAATGGCGTTGGTAGGCTGGTTACGTAGGCGTAACCGGTTACCACATTTTGTGTAACCGGTTACACTGCTGTTTTTGTTGAAATTATTTCTAAAATTCATAACTTTTGTTCCGTGAGTCCGATTGAGTGTCGGTCGAAGTGTCGGGAAGCTGACGTGTCGAACTTTTGTAGAAAAATAGTTTCAGTGACAAAAGTTGAATAATTCTGTTGTTGGTTGTATTAAATGAATTATTATCATTTTATTATGGTGTGATATGATTTTAAATGTATTGACGATGTATGCCATGTTGTATGTCGTTGTTGCTAAACTGTATGGCATGTTATTGTTACTGGCCTGTAGTGGCATTTACATTGTTTAGATGGTCGTTATTGTTGTTGTTCACATGCATTTCATGGTTGCATGAGTTGTGAGATAAGTCGTGTGTCCATGTGGGGTGTGAACGTCTTATCTGGATTCTAATTACACAAACGTATCGTTGTTGTTAATGTTGTTGTTGAGGTGATCGTGTGTCCATGTGGGGTGTGAGCGATCATGGAAGTCGTGTTCCCATGTGGAGTGTGAGCGAAATTATGGAAATTCCGACGGGAATTGTGATCCTGAAATAGGGATTGAGTTCTGAAATAAGGACAAATGGTACCACATGCATTGAATCGAGTTGTGAGTCTTAATGCATTGCATTATTGTTATATTTGTTGATGTTATGTTAGAATTGTTGTCATGTCGGTTGTAAATGCTGTTGTAGGGTTGTATGTTGTGGAATGGGTGTTTGTGCATGAGAAATATAATGATTGCTTTTATTATCATGCTTCCCTTTATCTATTTATGATATCTCACTCCTTCTATTTGAATATTTCCTTTACATGGGTATCGTGTAGATAACTTGCAGTAGAGGAGTTGAAGCAAGTAGAAGATGAAGTCTTTTATTTTCCCTTTTGTGTCAGTGTCTGCTCTAATGTGTAACATCAGGGTCAGGGTACGTTGTGTTATGTTGAGTTTGATAGAGATTTTTAGATATCTCTAGAATATTTGTTGTTTATGTTATTTTGAAAGAGTAATTATGCTTTGAATAACCGCTTATGTTTATGCTTCCGTTATTTCAACAAAGTTTTAAAATTAAGACATGTTGAGTTGTTTTGGTGATTTTAAATAATTTTCAAATATTTGCATGTGTTACATATTATTATATATGAGCAGCTGATTGTGTTGATTTGTGTGACATCGTAAATATGAAATGTTTGAGTTCACTCTGATTTTTTTAATCAAACGTGTGGGTTATACTTGAGGTGTTACATTATTAGTATTAGAGCAAGTTGGTCTGTCCGGCCAAGTTGTTGATTCGTAGTGTTGTGATAGTTTAATGTTGTCATTATTGTCTTATAATCATTGTTGTTGTTTATGGTGGAAATACATAAATGGCTGGAAGGAATGATGTTGTTGCTCAGGCTGTTCAGAATCAGCCTAATGCTGGTGAAAATAATGAATTCCGTCACTTGGGAAAGTTCTAGAAGAACAGTCCGCCTATTTTCAAGGGTAGGTATGATCTGGATGGAGCACATGCATGGCTAAAGGAGATTGAAAGTGTTAGTTCCTGATTGGCAGGCATTTTGGTAAAACTAGGTGTAATCACAAGATGTTCTATAGGATGTCGTGACATCTGTCTTTAAGGTTCTGCAGGTAGCTTTGTGTGTTGTAGCAGGACTTATCTCATGATGTCAAGCATGATGTCCTGACGCTTATGAATGTGGTAGCTTGTCTATCTCTTTTGTGCAAACTTGTTGCACTGATCTAGTGTATATTTGCGAGGATCTTGGTGTTATGAAAAGGCGTTTCTGATTCACTTTTGTGGATCATGTTTAGTTTCAAGTGGAGCTATTTCAGAAGATTATCTTGGAGATTTGAAGAGAGATTTGAAAAGTGATTAGATTGGATCTGATTGATCAAATCAAATTTGTTTCTTTGATGCGAATTATGAAGATTGATCTCTTCACAAATCTGTTGTTACTTTTGCCACAACCCAAGCTCGTTCAGTATTGCTATTTAAGGATGTGCAAACCTTATCTTTGTGATCAGAGAAACTAGGATTAAAAGTGTGTGCATTTGTGTAAGGTTTAGCCTTCGTGTGTTTTAGTTTGTGAGCCATTCACTCATTGTCTTAAGGTGTGAATTAGACTAAGTTGTGAATTGTAATTTGTTCACTCAAAGCTTGTAAGCAAGAGTGTATTGTACTTGATTGAAGCTTTTAAGCAATATCAAGTTGTGAATTTGAAGAGTGTCTTCTAAAGTCTCCTTATTTGTGTTTTGTTATTGTTGCCACTGCTGTGATTGAGGGGGAGTGAGAGGTGTAACAGCCCAATTTTCAATAACTGATTAATTGTAATAATGGATTGGTTTAGGTGGTTTATCTGATTTAAATAAGTTATGAGATTTATTTAATATGAGTTGATGGATTTAACTAATTTATTCTATTTGGTGGAATAAGGTGGGCTTAGTAGATATTTTCCAATTAATGATAAAATGAGATAATTGTGAAGAGAGAAATGGAATGGAAAGAGAATAATAGATAGGAAGGAAAAAAGAAAAGAAATAAAAGGATATAAAAAGGGGATTGGAGAGAAAGAGAAAGATAGAAAGAAAGAAAGAAAGAAAAGAGAAAGAAAGAAGAAGAGGAGAAATGAAGAGGAAAAAGGGAAAAAGCTTGGAGAATCTTCAAGAACCAATTCCGAAGCTCCGATTAATCGAGGTAAGGGTGAGAAACATTGCTATTTAATCATTGTATGCTATTATGTATGTTGGGTTTGGGTTTGTGGATATTTTTCATCACTTTCCATTTTAGGGCAAGTTGGATTAATCGGTAGAATGATGATTTAATCGGTTGAAACTTGGAAATAATGTCGTAGAATAGTCGGGTAACATGAGGGTATGTTGTTTGAGCTGATTTTGATGATTAAGTGGTTGGTTGATGGTGAGATAAAGGGAGAAGACAGAATGGGGTTCTGTTCTGCGCAGGTTCGCTGGCTCTCGCCAGGCGAGTGATGGCGAAGCTTCGCTGGGCGAAGCCCAGCGAATGCTGGCGAATAAATATGATTAAGTCCCAGTGGACTTCGCTGGCGGGTTCGCCAGGCGAAGGGTTGTTGGCGAATGTTCGTCGGGCGAGCATGCTGGCGAATGGTGGCGAACCAAGTCAATAGCTACTGACTTCGCTCGCTGGGGAGTTCGCCGGGCGAAGGTCCAGCGAGTATTTGCTGCGAGGGTTCGCCAGGCGAATGAAGGCGAATCAGACAGCATTCTTTTTTTGTTGTGTTGTTCATGTGGTGATTGTTTGGTTGATTCACATAGGTTAATACCTCTATGATATGAATAAGTATGTGATCCATGGTGATGATATGTGTTGTGGGTAGCCTTTGGGCGTGAATCCTAGACTTGTGGTATGAGTATTAATCAGATCGATTATAAATACATGAGAACATGATAATGATTATGTGTGTATTATTTAATAATGGTAATGTGCGTATTATTTGATGAGTTTGTGAAGGTTTGATGTAGTGTACAATTAGGTAATAAGTATGCATGAGAATATTGTGGATATATGTGTGCATAGCTTATAATTGTATTATTGGTACTGTGACATGTATACCTTGTATGAAATGGCATGAGATGAATAATAAACATAATACAAAAATGTATTGTGGATGTATATTGTTTATATGCGGTTGTATGTTAAGATACATGAAGAATGCATGAGAGCATATTGATGGATATGCGTGCATCGTTTGATAAATATGATGTTTGTATTGATTGGATGCGATTATGTATGAACAATGCGTGAGAATATATCGTGAATATATGTACATTGCGTGGTAAATGTGTTATGCGTGTAAGCATGATGTAATTCTTGTATGATGAATTACTTGAGAATGCATGAGAACATATTGTGGATATGTGTGCATTGTTGATAATGCGGTGATGATATTGAATTGTGAATGTATATTGTTGGTATATGGTGGTATGAATAGAATGCATGAGAACATGTCATGGATATGTGTGCATTGCTTGATAGATGTTGTAAATGCATATTGTATGTATGTGATTAAATGTGAATAATGCATGAGAATATATCGTGGATATGTGTGCATTGTTTGATAACTGTGAAGAATGCATGAGAACATATCGTGGATATGTGTGCATTGTGAGTGATAATATGGTGATAGTGTTGAATTATGAATACATCGATGAATGTTATGTGAATATGTTGTGTGTGCAATCATAATGTAATTCTTGAAGAGATGAATTATTTGAATGCATGAGATTAAGATGTCGGTCTTAAGTACATTTGTTGTGGCTGATTGTACATGCATCATTTAGTCAAGAGGCAATGTCTGTTAGTTTCGTGGAAACTAGTGGCTTGTCCCAAACCTAGAAGAGTGGGTTTGAAGGCTTAGAGGACGGGCCTTTGTTGTTATCGGTCTAGAAGAGTGGACCCGGTTTAATGTAAAAACTGAAAAATGATAACGAGTTATCGGTCTAGAAGAGTGGACCCGGTTTAATGTAAAAACCGAAAAATGATAACGGAAGTCGGTACCGCATTGCATTGAGTTGTTGAGTCACATTGTATAATGTCATTGATATATGAAGTATGCATGTGAATGAGATGTTTGTTGAATACTTATGAAGCGTGCATGAAGAGATGCTTACGTGTGAATGTTAAGATTGTGGAATTGTGGATGTATGCATGATGTAAAATGCTTGGTGAATATTCATGTTGTATATATATATATATAAGTGACGATGTAAATGACTATGAGTTGAATTGTGGTGAGAAATAGGGAGTTAATTATATGATACCTATGTATACATGATTTTATGCTTTGATTATTATGGTAATATTTCTCACCCTTCTGCTGTTTTATAATGCTCTATGAGGCATTGCAGATTAGGTTGCTGGAGGCCTTTATGAAGTTCTGCTTGTAGTTCGAGGTTGCTACGTGTGTAGCGGTTTAGTAATTATTTATGGGTCGAGTCATGCTCTGGTCGTGTAACACGGGGATCGATTGCTTATGTTTTAGGATTACATTATGTAACCTAAGTTATGTTTTCATATTTGGAGTAATTGAGATAATGAGATGTTGGCCTTAGTGCCTAGAGATGTTGATTTTATATGATGAAAGTAAATGTTTCTTTTAAAGGATTTTCATTAATGAATCCGCTGCTAAATGGAAAGGTGTTTATGAGCATGACAGATTATTTTAATGTGGTGCAAGTTTTGTGTGATGCCCTTTTATGGATGCATGTTAACTTTTACTCTGATTATGCATATATTATTTGCGGGGTTTAGAAGGGTGTTACATTAGTGGTATCAGAGCAGGTCGGTCCGTCCGGCCAAGTTGTCTAATGTTATTTGTTCCCTTGTATGCGACATGTGTGTGAAAACACTGTCGATACATGTTGTTGCTTAACCTTGTCTGGAGAAGTGGGAATGATCTAAGTGGGGGAGAAGTTGTGCTTTTCCAAGATGCTGCAGGTGTAGAAGTTGTAGCTCAGTGGGTGGTTAACACTCTTGTGGTTTGGTAAAGATAGTCTATACTCCATCATGATTTTCAGCTGCCTATTGACAAATTGAGGAACTGATCACCCTTAATCTCTTGTTGATAGTAGTTGGAGTTTTGTTGGATGGGATGGACGTGTCTTGCAAGCTTAGGTGGCATGAGCAGAGAATTGTTTGGAGCTAAGCCAGGTGCTTAAGAAGTGTGTTGATGAGTCGGCACGAGACAGTGAGGAGATGGTTAATTTTGATGGGAATTCGGGGTGCTAATGAAAGTGGGAAGATGGCGGTTTTGCCGACTAATTATATCTGTTTGGACAGTCGAAGAATTAAATTGATTGAGTAGTGTTGAGAATTATGTCTGGTGTGTGTGCTACGACAACAGATTGTGGAGTTGAGTATAAGGGTGGATAATGACTTCTAGTGATTACTAAAGGAAATGAGATGTGGAATACATGGTTGGTATAATTGGACCCTTAAGCATTTCAAGAGTTGGAGAGGTATTGGATGACCTTTAAGTGTGGAAGGGTTGTTTCCGTGATTTTGTCGTAACGGAAAACCGTAATTCGGAATGACGCAAGATTAGAAGCGTTGGAAGATATTACAGTGCTCTATGTGATGGGAAAGTAGTGACATGGAATTAAGTATTTATTGGCGAAAAATGTTTGGATGTTATGGTAAGCGCGGAGAGTGCGGTTTGTGTTATCACCATAAGTTCACAACTGAGTGTCCGTTTGATATAATGATTTTCCACACTTGATTGAGAGAGTCAATGGTTATGTAACCGATGGTGTTTGGATATGTTCGGAGAGTATAGGGGTTCATGTTGAGCGTCGGGAACTTGAGTTATTAGTATTGGGGAAGAGGCAGTGATGTACTACTGTGAAGAAAGTTCAAAGAGTTTTGAGAAAGCTGTCAACAGTTCGTGTATTAGTTATGCTTGAAGGCAATATAAAGTACAGAGAGGGATTATCTGACAAGTAATTTGGAGTGGGTTGCTGTTGTGCGTTTGTACCGGAGTTTGGAAGCCTCAATTGTTTAGTTGAGATTTGAGATGGTTACTGACCTTAAGGTATTTGTTTTATTTGAGAGAGAGTCAAATATGAGACAGAGAAGTAATTGGAACTCCTGAAGGAGTATGGTTTTGGTTAAATTACCATTCGGATGAGACCAAGTGGTAGCTAAGATATCGAATCGGGAATTTTGGTATACACTAATGAAGATGGTAAGGAAGTTAGAACTGATTAAGCAAATTCAGATATGAGTTCGGCCTGTGAAGAGACTTCTTATGGAGTTGAGCCTTGGATGTTGAGATTGACTTTTGGTATTCTGATGAGGTTCGAGGAAATCGGAATTCTGAGTTGAGTTGATAGATTAATTGAATTTAATGGATAAAAGTCAGAGGACTTATTTTCGGATTAAGGGAAATGGTATTGTGAGATGTCGTGATGAAGTGTGTATTCTGAATAGTGTGAGTTGGATAAGAGTACTCAGGGAGAAGTACATCGAGAAAGATGGAGTATCCGTGCAGGTACTAGGAAGATGCGACCGAATTTGAGAAATAGTTTTGGATAGCCATAGATGGAGAAGGAATTGATTGAGTTTGTATATGTTGATTAGACTTGTTGGGAATTGAAGTGTGGACATTAGAGATGGTTGGATCTGATACAACTGTTGAGTATTTCGAGTGGGATGGGATAGTATTCCCATGGGCTTTGTGCCGGGTTTTCTGATGAATTTGAGGAAGTATGATCCGATTTGGACAGTTAAGAATGGATTAACAAGAGTAACTCGTTGCCTACCAGTGAAGATGAATCATTCTGTTAGATGGGAACTCAAGTTTTTCGTTAAGATTATGGGAAAGATTGCGAAAGCGGTTGGGTGCCATGTTGAAGATGAACTCTGACTAGCGTCCGTGAATGGCATGGACAAACGAAGAAAACTATCCAGTATGAAGAGGACTCGTTGAGAGCTTGTGTGTTGGACCAAGATGGATCTAAGGGTAGTTAATTGTCGTTGATGGAGTTGCCTACAATAACTGTTGCCATTTCGTATCGGAAACAACATCGTATGAAGTTCGTTGGGTAAGAGGGTATGACTCATTTGTGTTGTTGCATGTCCAACGGGAGTGTTGTACTCGGATCAAAGACCGTGCAAGGGACGATGGAAACGATCAAAGAATCCAAGTAAGGCCGCGTTTTGAGAGTTATGGTAGTAATTGGTGTTGGTCGAGCTTGAAGTCTCGTGAGCACCCTGTGTTTTGTTGATCTGTATCAGAGTAGCGCAGCGGAAGCGTGAGGCGGATAGCATGTTAGACTGTTTTACCGCTGTCGCTTGAGAGGATTGCATGAGGTGTTCATATGTCTAAGTTGAAGAGGTACATTGATTCAGGTGGATGGTGTACAAGTGAGAGAGAATTTGACTTCGGAGGCGTGGCTAGTTCTAGTTGTTGATAAGAAACAACTTCGAAGTATAAAGATTCCTTTGGTGGAAGTAGTTATGGGAGAATTGGATTTGGAAGAATTGGAATGCGAGAGTCGTATCCAGAGTTGTTTGGATCAGATAACATTT
This sequence comes from Lathyrus sativus, assembly GCA_963859935.3. Lineage (NCBI taxonomy): Eukaryota > Viridiplantae > Streptophyta > Magnoliopsida > Fabales > Fabaceae > Lathyrus > Lathyrus sativus. The sequence goes on from OZ012737.1 coordinate 711,918,390, forward strand.
TCGAGGACGAAAATTCCTAAAGTGGGGGAGGGTTGTAACAGCCCAATTTTCGATAACTGATTAATTGTAATAATGGATTGGTTTAGGTGGTTTATCTGATTTAAATAAGTTATGAGATTTATTTAATATGAGTTAATGGATTTAACTAATTTATTCTATTTGGTGGAATAAGGTGGGCTTAGTAGATATTTTCCAATTAATGATAAAATGAGATAATTGTGAAGAGAGAAATGGAATGGAAAGAGAATAATAGAGAGGAAGGAAAAAAGAAAAGAAATAAAAGGATATAAAAAGGGGATTGGAGAGAAAGAGAAAGATAGAAAGAAAGAAAGAAAAGAGAAAGAAAGAAGAAGAGGAGAAATGAAGAGGAAAAAGGGAAAAAGCTTGGAGAATCTTCAAGAACCAATTTCGAAGCTCCGATTAATCGAGGTAAGGGTGAGAAACATTGATATTTAATCATTGTATGCTATTATGTATGTTGGATTTGGGTTTGTGGATGTTTTTCATCACTTTCCATTTTAGGGCAAGTTGGATTAATCGGTAGAATGATGATTTAATCGGTTGAAACTTGGAAATAATGCCGTAGAATAGTCGGGTAACATGAGGGTATGTTGTTTGAGCTGATTTTGATGATTAAGTGGTTGGTCGATGGTGGGATAAAGGGAGAAGACAGAATGGGGTTCTGTTCTGCGCAGGTTCGCTGGATCTCGCCAGGCGAGTGAAGGCGAAGCTTCGCCGGGCGAAGCCCAGCGAATGCTGGCGAATAAATATGATTAAGTCCCAGTGGACTTCACTGGCGGGTTCGCCAGGCGAAGGGTTGTTGACGAATGTTCGCCAGGCGAGCATGCTGGCGAATGGTGGCGAACCAAGTCAGTAGCTACTGACTTCGCTCGCTGGGGAGTTCGACGGGCGAAGGTCCAACGAGTATTCGCTGCGAGGGTTCGCCAGGCGAATGAAGGCGAATCAGACAACATTCTTTTTTTGTTGTGTTGTTCATGTGGTGATTGTTTGGTTGATTCACATAGGTTAATACCTCTATGATATGAATAAGTATGTGATCCATGGTGATGATATGTGTTGTGGGTAGCCTTTGGGCGTGAATCCTAGACTTGTGGTATGAGTATTAATCAGATCGATTATAAATACATGAGAACATGATAATGATTATGTGTGTATTATTTAATAATGGTAATGTGCGTATTATTTGATGAGTTTGTGAAGGTTTGATGTAGTGTACAATTAGGTAATAAGTATGCATGAGAATATTGTGGATATATGTGTGCATAGCTTATAATTGTATTATTGGTACTGTGACATGTATACCTTGTATGAAATGGCATGAGATGAATAATAAACATAATACAAAAATGTATTGTGGATGTATATTGTTTATATGCGGTTGTATGTTAAGATACATGAAGAATGCATGAGAGCATATTGATGGATATGCGTGCATCGTTTGATAAATATGATGTTTGTATTGATTGGATGCGATTATGTATGAACAATGCGTGAGAATATATCGTGAATATATGTACATTGCGTGGTAAATGTGTTATGCGTGTAAGCATGATGTAATTCTTGTATGATGAATTACTTGAGAATGCATGAGAACATATTGTGGATATGTGTGCATTGTTGATAATGCGGTGATGATATTGAATTGTGAATGTATATTGTTGGTATATGGTGGTATGAATAGAATGCATGAGAACATGTCATGGATATGTGTGCATTGTTTGATAGATGTTGTAAATGCATATTGTATGTATGTGATTAAATGTGAATAATGCATGAGAACATATCGTGGATATGTGTGCATTGTTTGATAACTGTGAAGAATGCATGAGAACATATCGTGGATATGTGTGCATTGTGAGTGATAATGTGGTGATAGTGTTGAATTATGAATACATCGATGAATGTTATGTGAATATGTTGTGTGTGCAATCATAATGTAATTCTTGAAGAGATGAATTATTTGAATGCATGAGATTAAGATGTCGGTCTTAAGTGCATTTGTTGTGGCTGATTGTACATGCATCATTTAGTCAAGAGGCAATGTCTGTTAGTTTCGTGGAAACTAGTGGCTTGTCCCAAACCTAGAAGAGTGGGTTTGAAGGCTTAGAGGACGGGCCTTTGTTGTTATCGGTCTAGAAGAGTGGACCCAGTTTAATGTAAAAACCGAAAAATGATAACGAGTTATCGGTCTAGAAGAGTGGACCCGGTTTAATGTAAAAACCGAAAAATGATAACGGAAGTCGGTACCGCATTGCATTGAGTTGCATTGAGTTGTTGAGTCACATTGTATAATGTCATTGATATATGAAGTATGCATGTGAATGAGATGTTTGTTGAATACTTATGAAGCGTGCATGAAGAGATGCTTACGTGTGAATGTTAAGATTGTGGAATTGTGGATGTATGCATGATGTAAAATGCTTGGTGAATATTCATGTTGTATATATATATAAGTGACGATGTAAATGACTATGAGTTGAATTGTGGTGAGAAATAGGGAGTTAATTATATGATACCTATGTATACATGATTTTATGCTTTGATTATTATGGTAATATTTCTCACCCTTTTGCTGTTTTATAATGCTCTATGAGGCATTGCAGATTAGGATGCTGGAGGCCTTTATGAAGTTCTGCTTGTAGTTCGAGGTTGCTACGTGTGTAGCGGTTTAGTAATTATTTATGGGTCGAGTCATGCTCTGGTCGTGTAACACGGGGATCGATTGCTTATGTTTTAGGATTACATTATGTAACCTAAGTTATGTTTTCATATTTGGAGTAATTGAGATAATGAGATGTTGGCCTTAGTGCCTAGAGATGTTGATTTTATATGATGAAAGTAAATGTTTCTTTTAAAGGATTTTCATTAATGAATCCGCTGCTAAATGGAAAGGTGTTTATGAGCATGACAGATTGTTTTAATGTGGTGCAAGTTTTATGTGATGCCCTTTTATGGATGCATGTTAACTTTTACTCTGATTATGCATATATTATTTGCGGGGTTTAGAAGGGTGTTACAAGAGGTGTCTCTTGTCTAGGTGTATCCTAGGTAGAAATTGCAAGGGTAGAGATTAGGTGAGAAAATGGTAAACTAGAGATAGTCTATTGTATATCTTCAAACTAATTCTACTTAGTGGATTTCCTTCTTGGCTTGGTAGCCCCCAGACGTAGGTGTGTTTTCACCGAACTGGGTTAACAATTGTTGTGTCTCTTTACAATTGTTATTTGTTTATCTTTGTTCTTATTGTTGATTGAACAGATATTTGTGTCGTAAACATCGCCTTCGACATCTAACATCTGATACCAGAATTTCAGAAAGGATATTTCAAGTGATGAATTGTTTTGAAGAGCAGAAGGTACAGTTTGGTACTCATATACTAGCCAAGGAGGTTGATGACTGGTGGGTCGACACTCGTCAGATGTTGGGGGAGTCAGGTGAAGTTGTTACCTGGGCTATGTTTCGTAGGGAGTTCCTGAGGAAATATTTTCCTAAGTATGTTCGTGGTAAGAAGGATATTGAGTTTCTGGAGCTGAAGCAGGGTAATCTGTCTGTTATTGAGTATGCTGCTAGATTTGTGGAACTTGCTAAGTTTTATCCAAGTTATAGTGAGGCGACTGCTAAGTTCTCAAGGTGTATCAAATTTGAGAATGGTTTGTGTCCTGAGATCAAGAAGGCGATTGGATATCAACGAATCAGGAGATTTCTAGAGTTGGTGGAGAGATGTAGAATTTATGAGGAGGATAGCAAAGCTCAGTCAGCTCATTATAATAGTTTGAGTGAAAATAAGGGAAAGTAGAATACAAACCGTGGAAAGCCTTATAGTGCTCCAGCTAACAAAGGTAAATAGAGAGTTATTGATGGTAAGAGACCTAGTAGGGGAGGTGATCCCGCTCCTCTTAAGTGTTACAAATATGTCAGTGAGTACAATAGTGATGTGAAGAAATGTTACAAGTGGACATTTGATTGCTGACTGCAATGTTAATGTGGTGACTTGCTACAACTGTGGAGAACCTGGACATATCAGTACCTGTTGCCAGAAGCCGAAGCAAGCTTCAACTGAAGGAAAGGTGTTTGCTCTGTCGAAAACCCAGACTTCTAGTGATGACAGGTTAACCAGAGGTATATGTTATATTAATAATACACATTTGATTTCTATTATTGATATTGGTGCTACTCATTCTTTTATTGCTACTGATTATGTGAAAGGGCTTGGCCTTATTGTTTCTTCTATGAAAGGAGACATGGTTATCGAAACTCCGGCTAAAGGATCGGTGACTACTTCTCCGGTTTGTTTGAATTATCCTCTGTCGATCTTTGATATATATTTTGGTGTTGATCTTATTTGCTTGCCGTTGGGAAATCTTTATGTTATCTTGGGAATGAACTGGTTGGAGATCAATCACGTTCATATCAACTATTATAATAAGCCAGTGCGGTCTTATACTCATGATTGTTGCTTTCGCGAAAATAAGGTGTCGGCACAACAGAAGAGTCGCCACCTTTCGTTATTTATCCCTCGGAGTAGGAAAGGAAACGATCGGAAAAAACCTAACGAAAAAGGGTAAGACAAGGTCATCGCAACCGTTGTCTGGGTTCGGGAGTCGGTTACGCAAGGGGAAGGTATTAGCACCCCGCACGTCCGTCGTACTCGACGAGATCCACGCTTGTTGTGTTTACTGGACGAGTTGGTTTATCTATCTACCTATCAAGGCCGACTTAAAAAGAAAAAAAAATGACTCGGCAAAGCGTCGCACTTTATGCCTACGTATTCTCATCAGAGAATGAGAAATCAGAGTCAACGTAGTTCGACTAACTACAGGTTACGGGGAATGTGGCTCGCCAATACATCAGTATTGTGCCTACGTACTCTCAACAGGTATGAGAGATCAGAGCTTACGTAGTTCGGGACACTACGGATTATTTTCTGTCTTTTACGGAAGAATTGTTTTTTATTGTGTTTGCAATTTCAATCGCACTAAAGACTATGACCTGAGAGTGAATGCGTCGAATGTCACCCAAAGGGTACCATACTAAACATCCAGACTGTGGAAAAGAAACTCTCCCACAATCCTTTCTCAGATAGCTTAAGGCTCGTAACGTACGAAAGAAATCATTCATGATTACTGTATCTTAAACTGTTTTGAGATGAGAAGAGAACAGGCTCGACTAGGAGGGAGACTATCAAGTCCTACTGTTGTCATGCCAAGGATTCATCCTATGGTTGAGGTTTGAACCAGGGAACTCCTAGAAGTTGTCATGCATAGGTTTCAACCTAAAGTTCTATCATCACTTCCTTATCAAAGGAAATGAGAGTCCTAAGGGATCATGTCAATGGTACACAGAAACAGATAAAGCATCAGCTTAAACAGTAAACAGTAATACGGTAAAATGACTGTAAAATGCATGCAATGCAAGTGAGGGAGGAAATGTGTGTGGGGCATCAGCCTCCACAAGCTCATCTCAACCTCAAGCCAGAATGAATAACAGTAATCATACTGAAGAAGTAAAACATGCTATCAAGCAAAATACAGTAAACTGCAATCATATAGAAGAAATAGAATGCTATCAAGCAAAACAAACCACATGGGCAAGGGAGCAGGGCTTTAACGAATACCCGCAAGCAAAGCCATACAGTAACAGTACAAGCAGAGGGAGCAACTCAACCTCTAGTGCAATCATGCTCCTAGATTAAAGCTATTCTAGATATGGACTTATTCTAATGCATCAAGCAAGTCAAACAAGGCACATCAATATAGAAAAGAGAACAGACAAGAAAGCAGATCAACTCCTCTCTCAACTCCAAGCTCCAGCTCTTCTAACAGCAACTCAGTCTTCAGACTTCAACCACCTTTCAAGGCTATCATCTCTCATGACAAATATCAATTTGCTTCTCCAGGTTTCAACCCTTCAACATAAGTTTCAACTTATCTTCTTCTTCAAGCTTCAGCTCCTTAATCAGTTCCACCTTCAGGCTTCACTCTTAACCACAAGTATCAACTTGATTCCTTCAGGATCTCCAAGCTTCACAGTAGGTATCAACTCATCCTTTGATCTTCAAGCTTCAGCTCCTTAGGGTAGTCTCAATTGCTTAGAAGTGTCAGCTTCATCCTTCAATCTTTCCCAAGCCTCAGCTCTTCATTCAATCTTTACTGGATCTTCATTGGGTCTTCAAGTATTAACTTGTCTTTATGCTTTTCAAGCTTCAGCTACAATGGCAATGTTTAGGAAATCATCCTCCTCCATACTCTGCAATGAAGTCTTCATCTTCACTTTCAAGCCCAACATCTCTCAAGATACTCAAAACAGGAGAAATCACTTAACTGGATAAGCTAGGATCTTAAACTGCTTATTGACCACCAAAGGTGACCTATAAGGGTTTAACATCAAAAGAATGGTTCCCTCAAAGGTTCTACTTCCTAGGTACCATCACTTATCCCTCCAAAGGAGGGAGGTGAACACCATGGAAGGTCCTTGAATCATGGGGAGGAATGGAGGTGAAAGATACCATCCATGTTTTGGAAAGAACTTAACTAGGTCTAAACTCTTCCTAATTCCTAACCCTAAAACAACAACAAAACAAACAAGACTACAAGCTCTCGAGCTCCTTAATTAATCTTCAAGTCTTCTACTATGCTCCTCCATGCTCCTCAAAGCAAAATTAAGCCCACCAAGCCAAACAAAAACTCACAAAGCAAGGCAAACAAAAATACAAGCCCCCAAGGGCAACACAATCAACAATCAACTACAAAAATCAATTAAAAATATTATACTATCATATTAAAATCTAATATAATTTCTAGGGGATCCTATATACCTACCCTTAATACCCTATATGTCCCAATATCTAACTTGACCTAGAAAACCAAAATTCTAGTGTTTTGTGGACCTATGTTAAGGATTGACCTAATTCTATACAACCTAAAGTCATCTAACCAAAACTAATCAAACATTAATCACAAAATTATGGAATAAATCCAGAGGGGAGCTAAAGTACTAATATAACTATCCTAAAAAGAATGGACTAAAAATTCAAAGGGAACTAGCTAAACAAAATTCTACAAGTCTATGCATCAACATAAGAGGAATTAAAATGCTATTAAAAGAGAAAATACACAAACAATATTAAAAATGCATGAAATGCAAATATTATGGTTTTATAATTTTCTAGACATTAACATGAAATAGGAGAAAAAATCCCCATGCAAAAATCATCATTTTTCTATTTATTATGATTTTTCAAAGGTTAAAATAAAATGGAGAAAAAGAAATTAAAATGAGAAATGCTTGGTGTGAATAGCAATGCCAGACAGTTCAAATCCTAGTTGGGCTCTAAATGGGGGTGCAAACAACATAAGCACTGGGCCCAATTATTTAATCAGAAAATCAATTGAAAATCATAAAGAAAAAGAAAAATGAACGGTGCAAAGAGTAACAAAATTCAGTTAAAAATCTCAATGGGCCATGACTTGGGGTGTGAACATCAATTACCAACTAAAGCCCAATACCCCAAGTTTAATGAAATGCTTCGTTTTGATATCTTCAGATTTCCCTCTCCAAATGAAATTAAATCTCAGCCGTGGGATCTCCACTCAGTCAACGAGTCTTGCCTCATCCAATGGCTACGTCTTCGTCTTCTTCCTCCAGCTAGGGTTCAAATGAGGAAGCCATGGAAACAGAGCTTCAAGCTCAATCTTCACCAATTCATATCACCTCAATTCTCCATGAAAAACTAAAATTCAAAACCCTAATTTGTCCAGAATTTCACCCTGAATATAACCATGGCATCAAAATCCATTGAAACTTCCTCAAACCTAAAACACGAATCAAACCTCCAAATATGCTCAGGAATCAAAGTTCACCATTCTTGAAATTAATTACCTCAAAATGATCACCACCTCACACTGGTTAATTCTTGATATCAAACTCATGTTATAGCTCACTATATCTCATGTTCTTGATCCAAACAAAAATGGTGTCATCAACTCGACCTTCACCAATTGATCTCAAACTTCCCAGAATCCATCACCTAATTGTCTCTAACCGTTCTATCCTAACAATTCTGCCTAATTATGCTTAAATCATGGTGTAGAAGAAAAGTTACTAACCTGTCAAATCTTGATTAACAGATAGGGTAAACCTTTACTTCAAGCTCTCAAACTCTTCAGAATCAATCCTTGAATGATGATCTTGCTACTGTTTGCAAAAGATTGGACCAAGAAAGCCTGAATCCTCAAAACCGATTATGACTTGCAACCTTCAAAATCCAAGAGATATCTCCTCAATTCTCCATGGTTTTGCTCTCAATTTGGTATGCACAGCTTTAGTGTGATCAATGGAATGTGTTTGGATTGAGAGGAGAAATGGAAATGGATCAGAATGTGGAATTTGATTTCAACTTGCAATGGAAGCAATTGAAATGGCTATCTCACTCTTCTCTCTAATCTCTCACCAACCTTGCATCTGAGCAAGTTCTATACACTATATAGAATGCATTGGACCTCTCTAGATCCTTCTGGAATCATCCAATGAGAAATTGGAATTCTCATGCCATGAGTTTATGATTTCATCTCATCTCATGCATCATCTCATGCCAAGCCTCTTGCAGCAACTTATTCTAGCCTGAAATTCCCCTTAGATGAGATACATAATGTGTTAAGACACTTAGCAAGCTTGTACATTGCCTTTCCTTATGTTTTGCACTTGAACCTTATTATGCAAGCAACCATTTTCCAAAGCAACCCCATGATCTAAACCTCAAATCAAAAAAGTGGCTGAACCATTGTTTCTAAAATGTTCTTTGGAGTCAAAATGACCTATTATATGCCATGGTTTGGATGTGTAATTTGGAAATTTCAATTTCCAACTTGGACTTATTTAACTTATGCCTCCATTTTAGGTCATTTTTATCACTTTTTGCTACAAGCCTTTTAAACATCTCATGACCTCCCTAATAACCTTAAAACATCATTCTAAGCAAGTTTGATGTTGAATATTTTTCCATTTGAAGCTTGGAAATAGGAGTTATGGCCTTATGCTTGAAATGACCTATAATCTCCAAATGACCAAAATGCCCTTGACTTGTCAAAGCCATAAGTTGAGTTCTACAAATCCTATCAAGGACTTCTAGTACTCTCTAGAAAGCTAAGGAGATGAGGAATAACATTCATGTTGACCAAAAGTTCATAGGAATCATCCTTCTTGGGAAAAAGTTGGATGCAAGTTGGGTGACTTTCAAGGCCCCAGATTCACATACCTCAGATGACCTGTAACTTGTCAAATTCATAACTTGAGCTCTAAAAATCCTATAAAGGACTTCTAGTACTCAAATTAAAGCTAAGAGCAAGATTTACAACATTCATGTTGGGGGTAAGATGAGATGACAATCACATCTTGAGCTAAACTGCCTTGAAGATAGGGATCAGACTAGGGGATTTTACATTGTCAAGCCTTAGAAACCCTAGCTTGAAACTTCTCAAACTCTTCAATCATGATGAGTTGATCTTGGAATAATCCTTATAGCATCTCAATGCATCAATCCATGATCACATGTCTCTTGGATTAGGTCTCAACCCTCTCCAAATCATCAGTTGACCTAGGGTTGACCCAGTCAAACCCTAACTGCACCACTCATGGCTGAGTCTTCTTATTCTTGTACAATGGCCTATCTAGGCTTCATGATGGCTTTCAAGACATCTTATAAGCTCTCTCAAAGCTTCAAGTCCATCCTCATAGCTTCAGAATCATCTGAGGAGCTCCCACAACTCTCAAGTTAGGAGACACACAACCTTGGTTTCAACCAATCTCTCTGAGGATCTCTTAACTTCTCTGACAAGGATATCAACCCTTAATCATCTGAATAACCTTCTTGGCTAGCTTCATATTCTTGTATAGCTCTTGATTGGTAATCATACCTCTTGAAATGTTGGTCAAATTTTGGGGTGTAACAGCTGCCCCTATTCAAACGGCTTGAACCTGACTGGGTGAGGAGCGAACGGCTCTCAACCAATCAAGGTAAAAGACGGTTGAATACCAACAAACCCGAAAATTTGCCAACTGCACAAGTACACGGTACTCTGACGGGAACAAATCTTCGAACACTGAAATATTAGTTGCACGGCAACTGGCTGGAGAATCGGTCACACGGTAACCGGTAATACATGGTCGATAATGCCATCAGGCATCCGAGGAAAACTTTCAGGCATTAGCCGGACTTCATCAGTAAGTCGGGAATAGAATTCTCGGTCAATCATGAACCAATTGGGGATACCCAAACTTCTGCCATCAGGCACTCAGCATCAGCTGAGAGAACTGCTTCGTTAAACACGGACGGACTTCAATCATCAAGTCTTCAAGGGAAGTTTCAACTTCGCTGTTCAGAAACCTGCTGGGGATGACACATCTCCGTTGGGGATTCTGGAGAACTATCAAGTAACTCTGCTTCGGGGATCCAGAAGTCATTCTGGATGAATCAACTTTGCTGAGGACTTCAAGAATCATCTTGGACAAATAACTCCGCCGGGGACTTCAAGAATCATCTTGAACCGATAACTATGCTGGAGGTTTCAGGAGTCATCCTGAGCAAACACTCTGCCAGGGACTCTAAGCATCAGCTTGAGCAACCAACTCTGGAGCCTGCACTAGGGATCTTAAGAATCATCTTAAACAAACGACCTCGATGGGGACTTCAAGAACCATCTTGAGCAGGAGACTTCGTTGGGGAGAATTTCAGGAATCATCCTGAGCAATCAATTCTGCGGCGGAACACCTGCAAAACAAGAACGATAACAACTTAGATCATGTTTATTATGCATATGCTTCGGCAATGGCACAATGCTCCACACGGTGGAAATGCTATGTGTTTATGATAAATGCTATGCAGTCATGCACAATGATGCGATCCCGTCAGCAAAATAAATGCTGAAGGGAGAATCCTCCTGTCAAGGAGAAAGAACCACTCAGATAGAGGGAGGAATCATCCTGCCGAGGAGCACAAGGTCACACCAATCTCAATTGGACTCCGTAGGGGACGCAACTTCAGTTGACTGCTGCGGGGGAACGAAGCTCTACGAGAACCTGGACCTGCTGAGGGAAAGCGGTATCAATCGCGGGAATAAACTACACGACCTTCACGGCTACTTCCCTGGGAATAACGACTCCGGTGGGGAAATGTGGCATCAGCTATTCAACACTCCACTGGGGAAAACCATTCATGGACCGAGCGACTTCCAAGGATTCGACTCTCTTGGGGATCTGCAAACTTGGCTGAGGAAGAAGAAATCATTCTACTTGCTGGGGAGAGTACGACTCTATGGGGAATCTCAATTCCGCTGGAGACTTCAGTCTGGGACCATCAGTTGCTGCACACTTCGGTATGACTCAGCTGAGGAGATGACGTTCCTTCAGGACGCATCTGATTGGGGAGAGAATCTTCTCTGCTTGGGGAGACATATCAATGCTCACGATCTCGTTTTCAGACTCTGCAGGGAGAGGCTGCTGAACTTTGCGGGAGGAGGAGGAATCATCCTGCTTGGGGATACGCACGGCGCACTGCCTGGAATATGCTACACCTGTAACAACACAAACAAACAGACAAGATACACTTCTCAAAGGGACCTATCAAGGTTATTATCTCGTGACAATGTTGAAGTAATTCATTGTTTCAACAATCAGTGGCCTAGGCCAGTAAGTTTATGTATGCGCATTTTATCAAAAACATCGGCGTTCTTTTCCGCAAACAAAACAGATAAATGCTAGACAGGCAAACAGAATTGCTGAATAGTATACATTTTATTGATAACAAACCTCTGAATGGGTAAAAATGTTTTACAACAGATGCAAGCTCCTGGAATGAGGAAGCCGCGCAAAAATAAAACATAAATATACATTAGTATATACAAATGTCGGCAACGAGGCGTAGACGAACACCATGAGTTGGTCCCTCTATGACCCACTCGACTTCGATACTTCTCCGACGCTTCAGCTTCAGAAGAGATTGATTTAGATAAACGGCCCTCAGGTCTTCCAAACCACTAAACAAATACAGTCCACACGCAGAACGCAGTTATTTGCTTTTTCAAATCCCTAACTTTTGCGTGAACCGCCCTTTACGGGTTTTCAGTTCACCGGGATACCCTTTTTTGCCAAAGTCGCCCATTCGGGTTTTCGACTTTGCGGGTGTACATTTTTTCAATTTATATCCCTAATTTTTTCCCGAACCTTTTTCCTTTTTATGGTTCGTCGGGATGCCCCATTTTTGCCTGGAATCTCTTTTTACTGTCCAGCGGGTCATTTTTAAGCAAAGTATTTTTTAACTGCGTCCGCGTTCACCGGAGATGCAAAATCTTCACCATCCATCGTGGATAACAACAAAGCTCCTTCCGAGAAGACCTTGCTGACGACATACGGACCTTCGTAATTGGGAGTCCACTTGCCCCGGTGATCGGAGTGTGGAGGAAGAATCTTCTTCAGGACGAGATCACCCGTCTGAAAGCTTCTAGGACGCACCTTCTTATCATAAGCTTTCTTCATTCGGCTTTGGTATAAACGACCATGCGCAATCGATGCTAACCTCTTCTCGTCCATCAGGCTGAGTTGGTTCAGTCGGTTCGTAATCCATTCTGCCTCGTCGAGCTTCACATCAACCAAAACTCATAAAGAGGGGATCTCCACTTCTAATGGTAGGACTGCTTCCATACCATACACCAAGGAGAAAGGAGTTGCCCCGGTTGACGTACGCACCGTTGTACGATAACCGTGCAGTGCAAATGGCAGCATCTCGTGCCAATCTTTGTAGGTCACAACCATCTTCTGAACAATCTTCTTTATGTTCTTATTGGCCGCTTCAACGGCGCCATTCATCTTCGGCCGGTAAGGAGATGAGTTGTGGTGTTCAATCTTGAAACTCTGGCACAGCTCCTTCATCATCTTGTTATTCAGATTCGAACCATTATCAGTAATGATCCGCTCGAGAATTCCGTAACGACATATGATGTCCCTCTTTATGAATTTAGCCACTACCTGCTTGGTCACATTAGCATATGAGGCTGCGTCCACCCACTTGGTGAAGTATTCGATAGCTACTAGAATGAAGCGATGACCGTTAGACGCAGTGGGCTCGATCTTGCCAATCATGTCGATGCTCCACATGGAGAACGGCCACGGGGAGGACATGACATTCAACGGGCACGGTGGCACATGAACTTTATCAGCATAAATCTGGCATTTATGACATCTCTTCGCGAATTTAAAACAATCAGACTCCATCGTCAGCCAGTAGTATCCTGCTCTCAGGATCTTTCTTGTCATAGCATGCCCGCCGGCGTGCATACCAAATGTGCCTTCATGGACTTATTCCATGAGCATACTCGCCTCTTTCTCATCTACACATCTGCGTAGCATGAGATCATGGTTTCTCTTATACAACACTCCATCAGGATTGAGATAAAAATTTTCAGACAGCCTCCTCAGAGTCTTCTTATCCTGGGTTGATGCACCCGCAGGATACTCCTTAGTCATAAGGAAAGTCTGGATATTATGGAACCATGGCTTGCCGTCGATGGCTTCCTCGATTGCAAAGACAAATGCAGGTCTATCAAGACGAGAAAGGACAATTCTTGGAGCTTCATTCCAAAAATTGACTTTATACATCGAAGCCAACGTGGCTAAGGCATCAGCCATCTGATTTTCTGCTCTGGGCACATGATGGAGTTCCACTCGATCAAAGAACGGAAGTAGCCTTCTGGCATAGTTCATGTACGGCACCAAATTCGATTGACGAGTCTCCCACTCCCCTTTAATCTGGTTAATCACAAGCGCCGAGTCACCATATACGTCTAGGTTCTTGATTCTCAAATCAATCGCCTCTTCTAGACCCATGATGCATGCTTCGTACTCCGCTTCATTATTGGTGACTGGAAACGTCAGTCTCACAGTGAACGGGATATGGGATCCGTGGGGAGTCGTGATGACCACCCCTATGCCACTTTCGTAGGAATTAACCGCCCCGTCAAATATCAATTTCCACTGGGATTTCCTATCTGGCCCCTCGTCGGGCAATGGTTCACCGCAATCCTTCGCTTTGAGAAACATAATATCCTCATCAGGGAATTCAAATTTCATCGGATGGTAATCTTTGATCGGCTGTTCGGCAAGGTAATCAGACAATACGCTTCCCTTGATGGCCTTCTGGGAAACATACTGAATATCATATTCCGCCAAGACCATTTGCCATCTGGAAATCCTACCCGAAAGAGCCTGCTTCTTGAAGACGTACTTGATCGGATCCATCTCCGAAATTAGCATGGTGGTGTGATTGAGCATGTACTGTCGTAAACGTTTGGAAGCCCAGGCTAGTGCACAACACGTCTTCTCCAGCATCGAGTAGCGAGATTCACAGTCAATGAACTTTTTACTCAAGTAGTAAATGGCATGCTCCTTTCTGCCCGTCTCGTCGTGCTGACCGAGAACACACCCCATACTATTCTCAAGAACTGTCAAGTACATGATTAATGGCCGTCCAGCCACTGGGGGTATCAAGATTGGAGGTTCTTGAAGATACTGCTTTATCCTATCAAATGCCTTCTGGCAATCCTCATTCCAGATAATCGCCTGATCTTTCTTTAAAAGCTTGAACATCGGTTCACACGTGGCCGTGAGCTGAGAGATAAACCTTGCAATGTAGTTTATTCTGCCCAAGAAACCATGAACTTCTTTTTCTGTTTTCGGCGCTGGCATTTCTTGTATGGCTTTTATTTTCGCAGGATCAACCTCGATGCCTCGTTCACTCACGATAAACCCCAGTAACTTTCCGAACCGTACTCCGAAAGTACATTTGTTAGGATTCAGCCTCAACCTGAACTTCCTAAGCCTCTCAAAAAGCTTCAGCAAATTGACCAGATGTCCCTCCTCCATTTGGGACTTCACAATCATGTCATCAACATAGACTTCAATCTCATGATGAATCATGTCATGAAACAAAGTTACCATTGCTCGTTGGTAAGTGGCCCTCGTGTTCTTCAGACCGAAAGGCATTACCTTGTAGCAAAATGTTCCCCAAGGAGTGATAAAAGTCGTTTTCTCCATGTCCTCCGGTGCCATCTTGATCTGGTTGTAACCGGAGAAGCCATCCATGATCAAAAACACGGAGAATTGGGCTGTGTTGTCGACCAACACATCGATATGAGGCAACGGGAAATCATCTTTAGGGCTCGCCCTATTCAAATCCCGATAATCGACGCACATGCGTACCTTACCGTCATTCTTCGGTACAAGCACTATGTTGGCGACCCACGGAGGGTAAGTGGTGACCGCTAAGAAGCCAGCATCAAGCTGTTTCTGCACTTCTTCTTTGATCTTAACGGCCATATCTGGTCTCGTCCTCCTAAGCTTCTGCTTAATGGCAGGACAATTTTCTCGCAGCGGCAAGTGGTGGACCACGATGTCCGTGTCAAGTCCGGGCATATCTTCGTATGACCAAGCAAAGACGTCACTATACTCTCTCAGCATCTCGACTAATCTCTGCTTGACATCACTCTGCAGTGCAGCCCTTATCCTGACGTTTCTGACGGGTTCTTCAGAACCCAGATTCACGATCTCAATCTCCTCTTCATGAGGCAGAATAACTTTCTCCTCTTGTTTCAACAAGCGGGCCAACTCTTCAGGAAGGTCTTCGTCTTCATCAATCTCTTCTTCGGCTTGATAGATCGGGCAATCGAAGTCGAAGTGAGCAGTAGAAGGTCTAGAGTCGATGTCATATGTTATGTGGATCTCTTCGCTTGTCATCGGGATGATATCCTTGACGGACCAGTTGATGAGGCCCTCGCCTGGCTTGCTTGGCTGAATCCAAGAGTCGAGGTCACAATCGCTATCTCCGCTGTCTTCAGACACCGCGTTGATGCTTTCGAAAATCATTCCGCCGCTAGTAAACTGGATCGGCCCTTTACCTCGAGACGTACTGCTAGAAGAAGAAGAAGCTTCAGCTTCCGGAGAATATCCCAACCCAAACTTGTCTTACTTGTTAGGTATCTCCAAAATTCGCCCCCAGCCTGGGGTAGATCCGGCTTGGACAACGACTTGAGCTTCCTTGAAGAAGGAGAGAGTCATCTCTGGCTTTTCTGTGACTACAGGAGCTACGTCCTTCACTTTGACAGCTTCGAACGCTTGGCATAGAGTCTCATGGATTTCGCCATCCATCTCCACATACTTGAAGGACGACAAATGGCTCACCATTATATCTTCCTCGCCACACACGGTTACGATGCTACCCCCGACAGCATACTTAAGTTTCTGGTGCAACGTGGAGGTCACAGCACCAGCAGCATGGATCCACGGCCGGCCCAAGAGACAACTATAGGCAGGCATGATGTCCATAATATAAAAGACCGCGTCGAACGTTTTCGGGCCTACTTGGATTGGCAGGGTCACCTCCCCGAAAACATGTCGTTTAGTCCCATCGAACGCCTTCACAACCAGATCACTGGGTGTGCAAATCACTCCACGAGTATCCAACTTCATTAATGCCTTCTTCGGAAGAACATTAAGCGACGAACCCGTGTCCACTAGCACGTGCGACATGATTGTGCCCCTACACTCTATCAAGATGTGCAGGGCACTATTATGGTTTCTCCCCTTCGGCGTCAGCTCCAGGTCCGTGAAACCTAGCCCGTTTCCAGCATTCACATGGGCTACGACCTCTTCTAGCTGATTTACCGATATTTCTTGCGGTACATATGCGGCGTTCAACACCTTTAGCAGCGCGTTGCGGTGTGCTTCAGAACACAACAACAAGTTCAGGATGGAAATCTTCGAGGGCGTCTGATGGAGATGATCCACAATCTTGTAGTCACTCTTTTTAATCAACCGCATAAACTCCTCGGCATCTTTAACAAGTAAGTCTTTTTCTACCCCACACGGGGCCTCTTCAACGACTTTACTTTTACCCTTATCGGCCGCATCAGCTCTGACCGTTTTATCCGCCACGACCTCTGGTGGTGCAAACACTCTTCCGCTGCGAGTGATACCACTGACTCCCGCAAGGTTCTCCACAGTCGTCCCAAACGGTTCTAGCTCCAACTTCTGTCCTTTGCAGTAGACTTCAGCCCCATAATGCCACGGGACGGCGTTAGTGCTTTCGAACGGTATTGGCCCAGCTTTGGTGATAGTAATTGTGGGCGGTCTGGGCGCATAAATAGTTATCGGCCGACGAGGGATGGTGATGGTGGCGACTTCATCGGCCTACTTCAGCACTACCTCCCCTGACCCACTTTCAGCCCTCCAGCTAAACTGCAGAATCCCTTCAGTCATCAGACTTTGAATTCCTTCTACCAACTGCTCACATCCATCAGAATGTGTGGCACAGTCCATACATAGTTCTCCACAACCTGGGAAGAACCCTCTTTTCAGCAACTTAGCTTTAACGAAGCTAAGCGGCGTCTTCAGATCTCTGACATCAGTCAACAAATCCAAATTCTCTTCTTCGATAATGGCGTTCACTCCGCCTCCCCTATGATTCGGCATAGGATTCTTCGTGACATTTGGCACATTATCGGAGAAGTTGATGATCTTGGCATCCACCATGTCCTGCACCTTGTGCTTGAAGGTTTTGCAGTTCTCTATTGTGTGGCCTGGTGCCCCTGAGTGGAACTCACAAGTGGCATTCGCGTTGTACCCTGGCGGAGGTGCCCCTGTCAAGGGAGCCAGCGTCCTCTTCTGGATCAACTGTAGCTGAAGCAAAGTCTGCAAGAGTTGCGCGTACGACATGGGCGGTGTCTCGAAGTGACGGTTCGCCAAAGGTGCCCGGTTCTGATACTTCCTGTATCCCTGTTGATTCGGTTGCTGCTGCTGCAGAGCTGCCGGGATATTTATACTGGCCACCTGCTGCTGAGGGCCTTTTGTTGCACCCTAAAATTTGACCAACCGATTCTCCTATCTGACTCATGGTTTAAATTCATATTCGCAAATCAGACGTATGATATTTGTGCACAGGCAGAGGACCCCAGGGTTACAGCTTGATTTTTGTCTATCAGATATGGCAGGTCCAGTCCAGATCATCCGGGTTTTATTTTCGGGAAATTGTGCGCTCCTCGGTGATTTTTAGCTTGCATAGTGATTTTGGGATATTCTGATGCCCGGGGTTCTCTGTTCAATTCGATCTGGTCTCGCGCGCTCTTTTATGGTGGTCATTTGCATTTGTCTGCATTTTTAGGGTTTAATAGCCTTTTGCGGATTTTTAATAGGCTTTATAGATTTTTTCTGGAATTTAAATAGGGTTTTTGTATTTTTTAATAGTTTAAATCATTTTTTAGAATTTTATATAGATTTATAAATAGAGTTAATAGTTTTTTTTAATCATTTTTAGAATATATTGGATTTTAAATTGTTTTTTGTTTTAGATAATATAGAAAATATAGATTTTTCTTTTATGGTAATGGGGATTTTAATAAATAGAAATAAATAGGGTATTGTTTTAATATAGTTTTCCTTTTTAAATAGATATTAAGTAATAGTATAGATTTTAATGGGAATTTTGTAGGATTTTAATAGAGATTAGTAGAGTTTTAATCATTTTTGATTTAATATGGAGTTAATTAGATTTTAATCGTTTTTAGGTTTAATCAGATTAATTAGGATTTTAGGTCAATTAGGATTAGTCTTAATTAGGATAATTAGATTTAATATTTTTTATTAATCAGTTTTTAGTTTTTTAGGGTTTTTTTGTCCAGATTTTCGTATGGGCCCAGGAGACATCTTTTTGGAGGCCCACATCATCCATCAGTCCATTTTTTTTTTCTTTCAGTCCAGCAAAAAATGCCACTTGTCAGCATAAAAGCTGACACACGCGTCCCATTCAGAGGCCCCCACCACACAACTTTCACCACTCAGACTCTCCCTCCACACGCCACGTCGCCCCCAGCTGGCCACCACTTTCTCTCTCTCTCTCTCTCTGTGCATGTTTGCCACGCGTTGCACCTGCAAGCCTACCCATCGCCACTTGTCTCTCCCACAAACTCGCCGGAACATCCCGCCGCCGGCCATGCAACAACCCTGACAACTAACTCCGACCGCCGCAACTGATTTCCGGCCACCGTCTTCTTCGCCGGAAACCCCAAATACCCAGAAATCTCCAGAAATCCATTTTTCCCTCCGATCGGCTCCGATCCCCTCCGTTCGCATCTCGCCGGAAAACTAGGTGTTTCAGAATCGTCATCTTCAACGAGCTCCTTCAAGATCTTCAAAGATCTCTCAATTTCCAGCCAGAACTTCATCATCAAGATTCATGATCGTCTCTGATCTCCTCCACAACTTCATCAAGAAAGCTGTTCTCCATCTTCAACAAATATCCTTCAACGAACTTCCTCAAGAGCATTCCAGGCCCTTTTGATTCATCTTCATACGCGTTCATCAACCACAAATTCTCCTGCAAACGGCTTGGATCTTCATTGAAGAAGTTTCGTTCCAGAATCTCCAGTTCGCTCCAGATTCATCTCCAGGTGTGCTTTCTGAAACTCGTTGCATGTTCTATAGCTTCAGATTGCATTGTTTTCACTGACTTATAGAATGGCTAGGGTTTTGAGGAATTGTTTGATGCGTGGTTTGAATGTATGATGCTGAGATTTGGTTTGATTTTGATGATGTGTTTGAGGCTGATTTAGGATTGTTAGGGTTTGAGTGTGTTTGAGGCATAGATTGATGGTGTTGCTGGGTTTGTGTTTGATGTTGGTTGAGAGTTCTTGAGAAGGAGATGAGAGTTTCAGAGAGGGTGAGATGAGAGGTGAACGGCTAGGGTTTAGTTTGGGGGGGGGGGGGGATGAACAGTGATCAGAGAGTTTGAAGGGGAGTAGGGTTTTGTCGTTAGGGTTTCCAATTAGGGTTAGGGTTTGGGTTTAGGCCCAAACACATTTTACTGCTATCACTCCCAGTTTGCTCGTATCCCCCCCCCCCTGGCGTGTGAGAGACAGAATGATGGTGATTTGGGCCTTAGGCCCTTATTACTATCCACACCCCCCGGGGCGTAAGCCCAATGAAAACTAATGTGAAAAGCCTGCTAGCTGCACCCCCGTGTGCGTTTTTTTCTTTCTGTTTTTATTAGTTGTTTTTTGATGTCATTGGGCCAGCGCCTTTTTGCTAGGCGCACCCCCCTCTAAGGCCCGCCTTAGGATAATAACTGAAAGTGTGCTGTTTGAACCCCCCTCCAATCTTATTTCAATTTTGTTTTTTAATTTCTTTTATTTTCTTTGCATCTTGTAAAATTCATAGTAAAATAAAAACAATTGATTTTTTAATTCTTCTTTTTTCTACCACTTCATGAAAATGTCTAGAAAATCATATAAAAATAAAAATGCCATTTTATTTTTGTTTGCTATTTTTGGTATATTTTCCATTTAATTGACTTCTTTTAATATTTTTTAGTGCATGCATATTATTAGAAAATTCATAAAAAATAGTAGGTTTAATCAAATAATTCCGTTCTTTTTTCTGTAGACTCGTAATTCAATGTAGAATTTTATAGTACAAAAACATTAGCTTAATCATGCATTTTCATTTTAATTGCATTTTTGCATTGTTATTGATATTGAATAATTGGTTTGTGGATATGTCTGCTTTGTTGATTTTGGTTCTTGCATCTGGTAATGCATTTTGCTCTGATTTTTTAGTATGTTGTGCTAGAGCCATGTAGGTTCCCCCTAGATTTTTGATAGATTTTTGTAGGATGTTCTGATATGTTTTAGTCTGAGCTTGAGGATAGGAGAAGTCTTGACGACTTCTGACTTTGAAGTTCAACTATGGTTGAACTTCAGAGATAGTCTCTTGTGGTTTGAGGATCTGTGGTTTCTTCTTGAAGACGAAGGCTGGATGAAGTTCTGTTGGAGCTTGCAAGGATGCAGTGGATTGAGGCTTAGTCTAGGAGCTTGTTATCTGTTGTGAGGTTCGAGATCCTGAAGTTTGAAGGGAGTTTATGGTACTTTCCTGAGGAAGGCACTATGAATGACTTTCATTCTTTCTTCTCACCTCTTTCTTAAGTATCCAATGATGTTGGAGCCAACTTGTGAGTTTAATTTCTCCTGAGGAGGAATGTAAACTGATCACAGTTGTTGAGCCACGTAGGATACGATTCCTAAGTGTCAGCCTCCTAGTACTTTCCTGAGGAAGGTCCTATGGGTCTGTTCACTTAGTTCCTTTAGTTTATCTAGGATTTCTCAAGTATCCAATGATGTTGGAGCCAACTTGTGAGTTTAATTTCTCCTGAGGAGGAATGTAAACTGATCACAGTTGTTGAGCCACGTAGGATGCGATTCCTAAGTGTCAGCCTCCTAGTACTTTCCTGAGGAAGGTCCTATGGGTTTGCTCACTTAGTTCCCTTAGTGCATATAGGCTTTCTTAAATATCCAGTGATGCCGGAGCCTTCATGTGAGTTTAATTTCTCCTGAGGAGGAATGTAAACTGATCACAGTTGTCGAGCCGCGTAGGATATGACTCCTGAGTAGTAACCTCCTGGTACTTTCCTGAGGAAGGCACTATGAGTTTGTCTGCTTAGCTCCCTTTCTTTGGTAAGCTTGTTTTGAAGCTTGGAGACTGGGATTGATTCCTCTTGCTTAGGGTTTTGATTAGAGTTTTGCTTAGATAGTTGCTTAGAGGTTCGATTAGGGTTTGTTTAGGGGCCCTGCCCAAGGTTTTTGTTTAAGCTTTGGATAGAGGTTTGTCAGGTTAGCTAGCTTTCTCTTTATGTTGTTTGACTTGTGTGGCGTTGTGTTGCATTAGACTTAGGTATTCATTTAGATAGTTCTAAGGTAGGTGCATCTTAGAGGTAGACTTTGTGTGCATGAGAAGTTGAGGTGGTCCTCCTTCTGCTTGTTTGTTATTGAGTGGCTTTGCTTGTTGGTATTTGGTAGAGCTGAGCTCCCTTACCTCTGTGGCTTGCGGCCTTTGTGCCTTGTTTGTTTAGTTGTTGCATTCATGCATATTTTCAGTATTTCTTTACTTTGTAGTTAATTCTTGTTTGCCGTTTAGTCCTGTTGCCATGATCCCTTAGGAGCTCTGACTTCTCCGCTGTGGAGTCGTTATGATAGATATTAGGATGGTCAACCAGGCATGATATCAGTAGGTAGATTCCCCTTTTCCAGCTATAGTTGTAGGGTGTCTTTTCCCTTTCCTTTCAGTAGGAGCTTTTGAGTAGCTTGATCCGTAGTTAGTCGAACTACAGCTGCTCTGATTCTTCGTACCAGACGAGGATATGTAGGCATAGGATGCGATATCCTAGCGAGCACACTAACAACTAACCTTTGTTCTCTCGCGGCTGTGCGATCGAGACTTTCCCGCTGACGATTAATTGTTATCCCTTTCTCTTGCCCGAGCGCATTTTGAGACCAGATCGTAGTTATAGGTCCTCGAGCCCTTAGGACCAGTTTGTTTTCTCACTGCTGTGTGAGAGCCCCCTGTTTAGCCGTAGTTAGTCGAACTACGTTTGCTCTGATCTTCCATGCTGTGTGGAAGTACGTAGGCACAGGACGCGATGTCCTGGCGAGCAACCTTTTCCCCGTTTAGACGTAGGTAGTCGAACTACGTTGACTCTGACTTTCCCATTGCACGAGGGAATACGTAGGCCCAGAACACCGTATGTTCTGTCGAGTCCTGTCCTTTTATTTTAATTTCAGACCGACCATTAGCGTAGATAGATAACACACCCTTTTCCTTATAAACACCAAGCGTGGATCCCATCGAGTACGATGGACGTAAGGGGTGCTAATACCTTCCCCTTGCGTAACCGACTCCCGAATCCAGGTTTTGGTTGCGATGACCATACCTTTACCCGTCTTTGCGAGGTTTACTTCGAGCGTTTCCTTTCCCGCTCTGAGGGATAAATAACGCACGGTGGCGACTCTCCTGTCAAGCCGGCGCCGATTTTCACAGTAGCGACAGCTGGCGACTCTGCTGGGGACCTATAGCATCTAGGGACTTTTCCCATCCCTTATGCTGGGACCGTTTCCCATCCCCTACGCGAGTCAATCCTAGCGCTTGGATGTTTATTTGTTGGGTGTTGTGCATATTGTGTTTTACTTTTCTGCACTTTATTTTTCCGTACCTTTACCTTTCCGCATTTACTTTCCAGCATTATATTATTATGATTATTGCTGTGGGCAAGGGAGGTTACTGTGAGTGAAAAGTCGGACCTGGGCTTGAGTATGCACCTAGATATAGTTGTGGAGAGTAGTAGACGAACCTGTCTACTGAGCAGGCACAGTTCCCTACGAAATCTACGCTCAGACGAGATTCTCGCAGAGGTGCTCCTTTCCGGTCCTGAGGATCTGAGGGGAGTCCAGACGTGGGGATTGTCGACTCTGGGGACCGATCATTTGGAAGTCAGCTAAGTGAGGCCTCTTCATGACTTGATGATGCCACTCCTTCTGGGAATCGTATCGTCACTTATGAAAGTCTGTGACGCTGATGACCGCATAGGATGCCGTACCTTTGTCCGTGGATTAGGTCTATCATACCTGTGAGGGGGATTGGGTTATTGCAGGAAAACTGGCCTTCAGAAACCATGATTCAGTAGTTATCAGATGGTGTCCTTGATTCATCTCCAGGTGTGTTGTTTGGATCAGATGGGTTTCTTATCTGAGGGTGATACTATTATCAGATGGTTTTCTCGTCAGATACAAAGGTTCAGATGGATTTCTTACCAGGGGATTGATATTTTGAGTATCAGATGATAGTTAGTGTCATGAGGTTCTGGTGCCCGTGTTGGTTTTCTGTTCTTGATCACAGAGATGTTCCTCTTCAGGCTACAGCATAGCCCCTGTGTTCACAGATTGCATTATTTATCATATTGCATCATTGCATTACCATCTGCATTCAACTAACATGTGTGTATTGCAGGTACATATTTTCCCTCCCAGTTCTGGTGTTCGTTTCCTAGCAAGACATGGAAACCCTGAAGAGAGTGTTGCCTTACAAGTTTCCGTCTCCGGATATCAGTCTTTTGTTAGAGTTGATTACTATTGCTAAGAAGAGGGTAATGGGTGACTTCAAAAAGAGATATGGGAGGATTCTGACCTATGTTTATCAGCCATCGGCCTACGAGATCAGCGACATTTATACCCTGTTACAGTTTTACGATGCGGAGCTCAGGTGTTTTGTATTTCCCGACTTTGTTTTGGCTCCTACCCTGGAGGAGTATTCTGCACTTCTGGATATACCGATCCGCGAGCAGATGCCTTTCTATCGTACGGACGCTGAGCCTAATCTGGCTGAGCTTTCTGCCATCCTGTGCTTGAGAGAGTCTGAGCTGTCCGGGAAGATGATCAGAAGAGGAGATGTATGGGGATTTCCGTTGGATGTCTTGGTAGAGAAGGCTCGAGAGTATGCCCAGAAGGGTAGCTGGGGTGTTTTTGACGTCATCCTTGCTGTATGTGTTTATGGCATCGTGTTGTTCCCGAACATTCCTGATTTTGTTGACTCAGATGCCTTCTATATTTTGGCTGTGAAGAACCCAGTTCCTACTTTGCTGGGAGACATCCACCATTCAACTCACTACCAGAATGAAAAGCGGCGAGGAAGGAATGTGTCTTGTTGTGTACCTCTCCTGTGCAGGTGGTTCACCAGTCATATGCCTAAGTCAGGCCCTTTTGTCACCTCTATTGATTCTCTAGGATGGCCCGAGCGTTTGATGGGATTGACTGCTGAGAACATGGTATGGGTTAGCGAAGAGGTATTCGGAGTTGAGGTCATACTCAGGTGCGAAGGATTCCCGAATGTTCCGTTAATAGGAAGGAAAGGGTGTGTCAACTACAACCCTTCCTTATTGATCAGGCAATTTGGGTATGTACCTCAGGGAGCGCCGAGACCCGAAGAGATACAGGAATCTCTGTATCTCACCGGGGCAATAGGGAAAGAGATGCTGACCAAGCTTGAGAAGGCATGGAAGAACTTGCACAAGAGAGGGGAGCTTTCAGGTAGCAGAGGGGATACTCGAGTTCCTGGTCCATATGTGGAATGGATTCGTGAGCGAGCTGTGAAATTCCTTATGCCCTATCCAGCGGTTCAGCCATTGCATCCTTCTCCGGTAAAGGAGCCTACCACAATGGACATACAGGTATTCAAGCAGCTGATGGCGGAGAAAGAAGAGCTAGCAAAGGCTAAAGAAGCCTTAGAGCAGGAGAATGCCCAGCTTCGTCATGAAAAGATTGAAACAGGATATTTTTCTAAGCAACAGGCTGAAACTCTGAAACATCTGAAGACCATGCTATTGGAATTGACTGAAACCAAGAAGCGTCTGGAGTTAGATGTAGACTCAGTTAGCAGTGTACTGGCCACTAAGAAGCAAGAGCTGGAAAGGGCCTACACAAAGCTAGCTAAGTTCAGAGAGCACTGGGATCTCACTATGGCCAAGCGCAAAGAGCGGGACGAAGAGCTCAAGACACAGGTTGCTCAGCTAGAAGAACAGGTCAAAGTGAAGACTGAGGAGCTTGAAGAAGAAGCATGCCGCCGATACGAGGCCGAGCGTAAGCTGACTGATGCCATGAAGAATTTGGAAGATTTTCAGCATAGAGCAGACGCCAAGAGACCTAAACCTGGGGATGGTGCTCAGGATAAGGCTTGGGAAGACTTTGTCAGGGACATCCAGGGGACGGTCAGGAAGAGGGATCAGTTGATAGAAGGCTTGATTTATCGACCGGATCACGCAGAGACGAAGAAGATGGTCGAGGACTTCCGCAACCGTACCCGTACTTGATTTTTCTCTTGTATTCTGTATGTTGAGATCACCACCAGGCATGTTGGCTGGGATCCTCCGTTATCATATCAGCTGTATGAAGCATAGTTATGTAACCTCTTGACAAGACTGTTATGCTAATAAATATATGAGGGTTTTTCTAAATATTGTCTTTATGGTTTATCTCGTCTTGCTACCACTGACACCGGAATTGGAGGGGAAATATCTCCAATGCACACATGCACGTTAGCATTTTTATTTCTGTTTGCATAAATCATATTGCATAACATTTCTCTAGCAGGCCAGAGCACTTATCCAGCTTTTGTTTCCAGAGGGGGATTCTCGGGGAACTGTTTGAGGCAAGAGTGGAGTGTTGAAGACGACCAAGGGGCTGAAGCAGTTTTGAGCAGAATCAAGCAGTGTAGTCAGTTACAGGTAATTGGTAGCTATGGCTGAAGGCAATTTCCAGGCTCCTAACACTTTGGCAAGGTTTACTATGGCGTCCAACCCTCAGTATGATTCTATGGAAGACTTTCCGAACAACCTTGCTGCAGACCAAGTTGTACAGCCTACTGTCCAGAACCGAAATCAACATGAGCAGTTTGTTGCCCGAAATGAACGTTATCCTCCTGTTAACAATCAAGGTGTTGCTTTCCCTGTGATGAATTACCGGAGAGATATTCCAATGGTCGGGAGGGTAGATCCAAGAGCTCTTGAAAATGGTAGAATACTCCGAGCATTGGAAGAAGGTATAAAAGCCTTAGAAGCGAAAGATGCCGTTAACCTGGATGCTGTAGACATGTGTTTGGTTCCTGACCTGGTGTTGCCTTACAAGTTCAAAGTGCCGGAATTCGAAAAATACACGGGAGATAGCTGTCCAAAGCTGCATTTGATGATGTTCTGTCGAAGGATGACTTCGTTTGTGCGAAATGACAAATTAATGATCCATTGCTTCCAGTATAGCCTGACTGGGGCATCCTTGAGATGGTATGTGCAATTAGAGAGTAATCAGATCCGATCATGGGTGGATTTAGCCAGAGCTTTCATGAAGCAGTACGATTACAACCTGGATTTGACTCCTAGTCTCGTACATCTGCAAGAATTATCTCAGGCGGAGAATGAATCATTCAGAGGGTATTTGCGAAGATGGAAAGAATTGGCTGCTAGTGTTCAACCACCGCTTCCGGAAAGAGAAATGGTTGACATTTTCTTGGGTACTCTGAAAGGCCATTATTTTGACAAATTGTTCAGTTGTACAAGCTTTGTGGGCCTGATGAGAATGGGAGAGCTTGTTGAGGGAGGACTCAAGAGTGGAAAGTTTCGAGATGTTCCTTACGTCCCAGTTGATAAGATTGAGTCAGTTGTCAGTTCTCAAGAAGAATGGGAAGAAGGAGATGACGCCATCTCAGAATCTCTAGCATCTCAGGATCGGTTTTCAGACACTTCAAGTCAACAGTCATCTTACCGCCGATCGCGTCAGCATGCTCCACGAAGACCAAGGAAACCTGAAAGGCAGTTTACTCAGCTATCGGTGTCGTACAGTCAGTTGTTGCCAGATCTGGTCAAAAGTGGATTGATAGTTCCGAAAGAGACTAAGCCGGTGATTCCACCGTATCCTCCAGGTTTTGATGCCAGCGCCCGCTGTGAGTACCATGTTGGGGCACAGGGGCACTCAACAAATGATTGTAAGGTGCTTAGAAGTCAGGTTCAGGATCTGTTAGACTCTAGCCGTATTTGCATCACTCCTCAGGGTTCTGTTCAGATTAATGATTTTCCATCCTCCAGTTGTGTGGGTTCGTCAGTTAATGTCATGGAAGACTCCACAGGAAGTGTGTGCTCTGAAGATTGTCAATCAGAGAGTTCAGTTGAATATGGGGGAAGTTTCTAGAGGTTTCTGTGTCGGGTGTCGCATCTGTTTTCTCTGCCTAACCCGTTTAGCTTTTGTGCATCAGTGTTTGCCGACCACCACCAGGATTGTTGGCTGGGGTCATTGTATTCATACTCATTTGTGCTTACGTTCTGCTTTTGTTGGTTATACATGTGTGGGAGACGTTCGTCTGTATGCTGATAGCTTGAGTTTCTCTTTATCTTGTATCGAATATGTGTTTGCTTTCTACGCTGCATTATCATTTAACAGGTACATCAGAACCGTGGGTCTCATTTCCTCATCTCCAGTTTGTTGCAGGAACTCCTTCAGAGTTATGGAACAGAGTCAGCGTGAATTGATTGAAGTCCGAAGCCAGCTGGGGCAGATGATGAGAGACATGCAAGAGATGCGTTTGGAGCAGAAGATTCTCAAAGAGGAGAACAGTCAGCTGAAGACCCAAATGAGCTTGATCACGGAGGTTGTCAAGAATGTGCTTAGGAAAGAGGATGATCAGCTATTCGAAGCCGCAGCGAAGAAGCTCGTGCCACCCGTGCATGTGGAACCTGAGCAGCAGCAACCAAAGATGCATCCGGCTCAACGGAGGATTCAGGAGGGGAAGCCAAAGAGAATATTTGAGGCACCACCTATAACATATGCTGAGCTCTTGCAGGCTTTATTGAGGTTTAATCTGGTTGAGAAGAGAACGTTGGAACCACCCACGAGAGCGCTTCCTCATGGGTACGATGCCAGCAAGCAATGTGAATTTCATTCCGGGGCATTCGGACACGACATCGAGGGATGCCATGCTTTTAAGCACAAGGTTCGAGACCTGATTGACTCGCACGATATTGAATTCACGCCGAGCGGCGTAGCTGTACGTATTGCTCCTGTCTCAATCGATGCTAAGATGACCGATGTTTCTAAAGCTGCAGTGGGTCAGAAGCGTATCCTGGACGCTACGGTGTCAGAATCTCCATGCCCACAATTGTTGCCTATTCCTGGGGCAGATCTGAGAAATAAAATGGCCAAGCATAAGGAGGGCCTTGATCAGCACAGTGAAGGTCAAGAAACCGATGTTGCATTTGCTACGAAGGGTGTTCAAGAGTCAACCCGATACCAGCAACAACAGCAACGATCTCAACAGGGGAAAAGGCAGCAGTATCCCAATCAGCGAAGAGCTCAAAATCAGAAGCCATTAAGGGTATTTAAGGTGCCTCCGATGCCGTATGCCGAACTTCTTCAGACATTACTACAATTGCAGTTGGTTGAGAAGAGGAAGTTAGCCCCGCTGACAGGTACGCCTCCAGCAGGGTATGATATCAAGGAGCGCTGTGATTTCCATTCAGGAGCACAGGGGCACAACATTGAAGATTGTCTGGCCTTCAAGCACAAAGTGCAGGATCTACTTGATAGTGCAACAATCAGCTTCGGGCAGGAAGGTCCCAAAATCATCTGAATGAAGGAGAAAGGGCTCTATAATCTGGCTGGGTCGTTGAAAGCAGATCAGGACATCATCAGGATTCCTCTAATAACTGATTGTAAAGATAGCTGGTTCAGCAGCAGGACAGATGTGAAAGCCCGGTTCTCGGAAGCTAGCATTTTTTCTTTGTTTTATCTTGTCATTTCTTTACATTTGTAGTTTCTTTCCTGTTTGAATTTGCAATCTTGTTTGTAAAACTTGTTGTTTTCATTCAATTGATGATAATGAAATAAATATGCATGTTTTGATTGAATCCAGTCGTGTTCACTAATTGTTTTTACAAATGTCCAACGTTGGGTTAAGAAGGATCTGGGGAGGATGACGAAAATGAACGACATACAACTTCCGAGATCGTATGCTTTTGAAATAAAACCTGCTGATGATGTACAGGCATTGTTTCAAATCCCTAAACACCGGAGATATAAGGAAGATAATCCCTTGTTAACCCCTTTGAGCCTTGTAGTAGGAGTTTCTTTCTGTGAGTGAAAAACCCTCGATCTTTAACCTGGGGCAGGGTAGGTGTTAGCTAATTTGACCGAGCGTCCAAATTGCAAAAGGAGTGTCCGTTCGAGGATCAATCACGCCCCTAGAGGTCGTGCCTAAAAGACCACAATGGTTCAGTCAAGAGTGAAACAGTCACATCATTCCCCCAAAGAGTCAGACAACCAGTGTCACACGACTTGTTCGAAAAAAAACGAAGAGAGAAAAAGAATCAAAAGCCCGCTAAGTCAAGAAAACTTCAAAACAAATGACTTAGGCAAAAATGAGGGCATCCCGCTGGACTTAAAAAAATCAAAAGAAACTCAAAAGGAGTCAGTCCAGGCAAAAGTTAGGGATATGAAAAGAAAAAGATGAAAAGGATCAAAAGAAAAATCCTCGATGGAAATACGAGTCGTGTGACCTCAAGTGTCAAAGACGAAAAGTGAGTGGATGTCACTCCGAAAACTCATAGTTTCTCGAACTATCATTCCTATCTTTCAACCTCTGAGAGGTGAGCGCTAAGGTTGAATTAGCTGAACGTAGGATGGGAGAACATCAAGGAGAATGGGTGGGTTAAAATCAACTTTGAGCCTTTATCCTTTCCTTCAAAACCATGAACCTGACCACGTTACAACCTTCAAAAGTCCTAATTGAAGCAGGTTGTTTCGAAAGCATACTCCGGTAAAGGTCGCGTCGATTTTGACTCCTAAAAAAGGGTTCCTATTACCATGTTGGTACTGATGTTGATATTCTTGATAAATGTTTTGTGCATTTTATGCCATAAACTGTTTTTGTCTATTCCCAGTGAACAGATTGGATGTCAAAGCTGTCATAGGTGTTGCATTAATACATCTTTTATGCAGAACAACTTGTTTTACTTGCGAGTAAGCGCTTGACAGCAGGAAAGTTTCCTACAATGGAAAGTATGGTCAAGATAGAATACAGAGCGCCCAAATGTTCCGAGAGCAGGGGCAAGCTATTATTGTGATCCCCAGTCAAGTCAGCCTTTCGAAGTTAGTTATCCTGGGGCAATCAGGTTGAGATTCAGGCAAATACGGCGTAGTCAGGGGCACTATTCTGAATCAGATAATCAGGGGCAAGGTCATTGCAGTCGGGGGCAGGCCATCTTAAGCGCGCAAAGGCTATTCGAGAAGCATGTGATGTGAAGTATCTCTCCGAAGTTCAGAACGCTGGGGCATGTCATATCAGACCATCAAGGCTCAGATTTGCAGATTTCCTTTCAAGGATTATCCCCACAGAGATCCCGCAGGCCGGGGCATATCAGAGGCGAAAGGATTAGTCTTCTCCGTATCAGCAGGGTCATTCAAGAACTATTCAAGCAGATTCAGCCAATTTTCGAGTGCGAGGCGAATGTCGGGAAGTCGTGTTACTATCCCGTGAATCTTCAATCTAAAAGGTTGCGTATTCAGACAAAGTGTTTTCCAGCGTCTGTTGTACCTGACCCATCACAGACAGCCTAAGAGTTCAAGTCCATGTTGGCAATCACTGTGAGGCCCATCAGTGTTGGCGCATCAGTTTCCAGATCCGAGCTTCATCAGTACGCGGGAAGACTCCGTCTATTTTTCTCCAGCAAAGTCCAATTTGTCAGTGGCACGGGTAAGCTATCCCCAGAGGAGTCCAATCATATTCAGCACATCTGCTATTCTCCAGCAGAGTTATATTCCCCAGCAAGGTATTACTTCGTCAAGGTGTTCGGTTAAGTTCCTAATATCCCCAGCGGAGTTGATTTCACTCTCCCAGCATTTATTTTGCTGGGATAATTCTGTGATATCCGGGTTATCCCCAG
Organism: Lathyrus sativus; assembly: GCA_963859935.3. Lineage (NCBI taxonomy): Eukaryota > Viridiplantae > Streptophyta > Magnoliopsida > Fabales > Fabaceae > Lathyrus > Lathyrus sativus. Next base: position 711,949,750 of record OZ012737.1, read on the forward strand.
TGGAGTTGGCTTCGTCTTCAGCATTTATTTTGCTGAAGTGGTCTTCTGTACCCAGCTTTCTCCGGCAGCTCGAGCCTGCATCAGCATATTGCATGCATTATCATATTTGCATCATACTTGCATGTCATTGTCAAAATGCGTAGCATTTCCATCCTGAATGGAGCATTACGCCGTAGAAAGATTAAAGCATATGCATATGCATACAAAGCATAAGTCAGGTTTTCTACCAGCCTCACATGGCGCGTGAATTACTCTGTGATCAGTTCAGGGGCATTTATCCAGCAGCAGTGTTCAGACAATTCAGCGGATTATTTGTATTCCAAATCATACAATAGTTGTGCTTTGATCAATCAGTCATCTGGTATCGGCAGACTTTTCTTCCCGTCAATTCATATTGACGATGTGTTCCTCCAATAAGTGGATTTCTCCGTCTATCATTAGACGTCTTGAGTTCGAATGTGGTTTTCTTTCCGTCTATCCTTAGACGATGTGAAGTTTTGGGTGATTTTCAGTGGGGTTCAAGACGGGGTTTCTCTAGCAAGTGGCTTTTCTTTCCGTCTATCCTTAGACGATGTGAGTATTCGATCAGGTGTCTTCCCGTCTACCCTTAGACGATGTGAATATGGAGATTATGGTGTCTTTCCGTCTATCTTTAGACGATGTGAGTATGGAGATTATGAATTTCTTCCCGTCTATCCTTAGACGATGTGAATATTGATTTGTTTCATCAATCAGGATGATCCCGTCTACCCTTAGACGATGTGAGTATTGAAGTTTTCCTTCGGGATTATGAATGTCTTCCCGTCTATCCTTAGACGATGTGAATATTGATTTGTTTCATCAATCAGGATGATGTCTTCTATCCTTAGACGATGTGAATATTGATTTGTTTCATCAATCAGGATGATCCCGTCTACCCTTAGACGATGTGACTATGGAGATTATTGCTCTTCCCGTCTATCCTTAGACGATGTGAATTGATTTGTTTCATCAATCAGGATGATCCCGTCTATCCTTAGACGATGTGAGTATGGAGAATTTCTTTCCGTCTATCCTTAGACGATGTGAGTATGGAGATGATGTCTTTCCGTCTATCTTTAGACGATGTGAGTATGGAGATTATGCTGTCTTCCCGTCTATCCTTAGACGATGTGAATGTTGATTTGTTTCATCAATCCGGATGATCCCGTCTACCCTTAGACGATGTGAGTATGGGGATTAACGCTTTCTTTCCGTCTATCAGTAGACGATGAGAATTTGGAGATTATGGTTTCTTTCCGTCTATCCTTAGACGATGTGAGTATTCGATCAAGGTGTCTTTCCGTCCATCCTGGGACGATGTGAGTATATTGCTCTTCCTGTCTATCAGTAGGCAATGTGAAAGGATCAGGTGTTTTGTTGCAACCATCAGGGATTGTTATATGGGGTATCACTGGTAATTGGCATTCAAATCAGGAGTGCCTTATCAGATGATTGATCAGTTTGGTGCCGTGATGACTGGACTCGGTTTTCAGGATTTTATTCCCCAAGCAGTTTACAGTATATTCTCGCGGTTGGCAAATTTTCGGGTTTTATTTGTATTCAACCGTCTCGTACCTCTGAATGTTTGAAGGCTGAGCGCTCTTCAAACCCTTCAGGTCCAAGTCGCTTGAATAGGGGCAGCTGTTGCACCCTAAAATTTGACCAACCGATTCTCCTATCTGACTCATGGTTTAAATTCATATTCGCAAATCAGACGTATGATATTTGTGCACAGGCAGAGGACCCCAGGGTTACAGCTTGATTTTTGTCTATCAGATATGGCAGGTCTAGTCCAGATCATCCGGGTTTTATTTTCGGGAAATTGTGCGCTCCTCGGTGATTTTTAGCTTGCATAGTGATTTTGGGATATTCTGATGCCCGGGGTTCTCTGTTCAATTCGATCTGGTCTCGCGCGCTCTTTTATGGTGGTCATTTGCATTTGTCTGCATTTTTAGGGTTTAATAGCCTTTTGCGGATTTTTAATAGGCTTTATAGATTTTTTCTGGAATTTAAATAGGGTTTTTGTATTTTTTAATAGTTTAAATCATTTTTCAGAATTTTATATAGATTTATAAATAGAGTTAATAGTTTTTTTTAGTCATTTTTAGAATATATTGGATTTTAAATTGTTTTTTGTTTTAGATAATATAGAAAATATAGATTTTTCTTTTATGGTAATGGGGATTTTAATAAATAGAAATAAATAGGGTATTGTTTTAATATAGTTTTCCTTTTTAAATAGATATTAAGTAATAGTATAGATTTTAATGGGAATTTTGTAGGATTTTAATAGAGATTAGTAGAGTTTTAATCATTTTTGATTTAATATGGAGTTAATTAGATTTTAATCGTTTTTAGGTTTAATCAGATTAATTAGGATTTTAGGTCAATTAGGATTAGTCTTAATTAGGATAATTAGATTTAATATTTTTTATTAATCAGTTTTTAGTTTTTTAGTGTTTTTTTGTCCAGATTTTCGTATGGGCCTAGGAGACATCTTTTTGGAGGCCCACATCATCCATCAGTCCATTTTTTTTTTCTTTCAGTCCAGCAAAAAATGCCACTTGTCAGCATAAAAGCTGACACACGCGTCCCATTCAGAGGCCCCCACCACACAACTTTCACCACTCAGACTCTCCCTTCACACGCCACGTCGCCCCCAGCTGGCCACCACTTTCTCTCTCTCTCTCTCTGTGCATGTTTGCCACGCGTTGCACCTGCAAGCCTACCCATCGCCACTTGTCTCTCCCACACACTCGCCGGAACATCCCGCCGCCGGCCATGCAACAACCCTGACAACTAACTCCGACCGCCGCAACTGATTTCCGGCCACCGTCTTCTTCGCCGGAAACCCCAAATACCCAGAAATCTCCAGAAATCCATTTTTTCCCTCCGATCGGCTCCGATCCCCTCCATTCGCATCTCGCCGGAAAACTAGGTGTTTCAGAATCGTCATCTTCAACGAGCTCCTTCAAGATCTTCAAAGATCTCTCAATTTCCAGCCAGAACTTCATCATCAAGATTCATGATCGTCTCTGATCTCCTCCACAACTTCATCAAGAAAGCTGTTCTCCATCTTCAACAAATATCCTTCAACGAACTTCCTCAAGAGCATTCCAGGCCCTTTTGATTCATCTTCATACGCGTTCATCAACCATAAATTCTCCTGCAAACGGCTTGGATCTTCATTGAAGAAGTTTCGTTCCAGAATCTCCAGTTCGCTCCAGATTCATCTCTAGGTGTGCTTTCTGAAACTCGTTGCATGTTCTATAGCTTCAGATTGCATTGTTTTCATTGACTTATAGAATGGCTAGGGTCTTGAGGAATTGTTTGATGCGTGGTTTGAATGTATGATGCTGAGATTTGGTTTGATTTTGATGATGTGTTTGAGGCTGATTTAGGATTGTTAGGGTTTGAGTGTGTTTGAGGCATAGATTGATGGTGTTGCTGGGTTTGTGTTTGATGTTGGTTGAGAGTTCTTGAGAAGGAGATGAGAGTTTCAGAGAGGGTGAGATGAGAGGTGAACGGCTAGGGTTTAGTTTGGGGGGGGGGGGATGAACAGTGATCAGAGAGTTTGAAGGGGAGTAGGGTTTTGTCGTTAGGGTTTCCAATTAGGGTTAGGGTTTGGGTTTAGGCCCAAACACATTTTACTGCTATCACTCCTAGTTTGCTCGTATCCCCCCCCCCCCCCGGCGTGTGAGAGACAGAATAATGGTGATTTGGGCCTTAGGCCCTTATTACTATCCACACCCCCCGGGGCGTAAGCCCAATGAAAACTAATGTGAAAAGCCTGCTAGCTGCACCCCCCTGTGCGTTTTTTTCTTTCTGTTTTTATTAGTTGTTTTTTGATGTCATTGGGCCAGCGCCTTTTTGCTAGGCGCACCCCCCTCTAAGGCCCACCTTAGGATAATAACTGAAAGTGTGCTGTTTGAACCCCCCTCCAATCTTATTTCAATTTTGTTTTTTAATTTCTTTTATTTTCTTTGCATCTTGTAAAATTCATAGTAAAATAAAAACAATTGATTTTTTAATTCTTCTTTTTTCTACCACTTCATGAAAATGTCTAGAAAATAATATAAAAATAAAAATGCCATTTTATTTTTGTTTGCTATTTTTGGTATATTTTCCATTTAATTGACTTCTTTTAATATTTTTTAGTGCATGCATATTATTAGAAAATTCATAAAAAATAGTAGGTTTAATCAAATAATTCCGTTCTTTTTTCTGTAGACTCATAATTCAATGTAGAATTTTATAGTCCAAAAACATTAGCTTAATCATGCATTTTCATTTTAATTGCATTTTTGCATTGTTATTGATATTGAATAATTGGTTTGTGGATATGTCTGCTTTGTTGATTTTGGTTCTTGCATCTGGTAATGCATTTTGCTCTGATTTTTTAGTATGTTGTGCTAGAGCCATGTAGGTTCCCCCTAGATTTTTGATAGATTTTTGTAGGATGTTCTGATATGTTTTAGTCTGAGCTTGAGGATAGGAGAAGTCTTGACGACTTCTGACTTTGAAGTTCAACTATGGTTGAACTTCAGAGATAGTCTCTTGTGGTTTGAGGATCTGTGGTTTCTTCTTGAAGACGAAGGCTGGATGAAGTTCTGTTGGAGCTTGCAAGGATGCAGTGGATTGAGGCTTAGTCTAGGAGCTTGTTATCTGTTGTGAGGTTCGAGATCCTGAAGTTTGAAGGGAGTTTATGGTACTTTCCTGAGGAAGGCACTATGAATGACTTTCATTCTTTCTTCTCACCTCTTTCTTAAGTATCCAATGATGTTGGAGCCAACTTGTGAGTTTAGTTTCTCCTGAGGAGGAATGTAAACTGATCACAGTTGTTGAGCCACGTAGGATACGATTCCTAAGTGTCAGCCTCCTAGTACTTTCCTGAGGAAGGTCCTATGGGTCTGTTCACTTAGTTCCTTTAGTTTATCTAGGATTTCTCAAGTATCCAATGATGTTGGAGCCAACTTGTGAGTTTAATTTCTCCTGAGGAGGAATGTAAACTGATCACAGTTGTTGAGCCACGTAGGATGCGATTCCTAAGTGTCAGCCTCCTAGTACTTTCCTGAGGAAGGTCCTATTGGTCTGCTCACTTAGTTCCCTTAGTGCATATAGGCTTTCTTAAATATCCAGTGATGCCGGAGCCTTCATGTGAGTTTAATTTCTCCTGAGGAGGAATGTAAACTGATCACAGTTGTCGAGCCGCGTAGGATATGACTCCTGAGTAGTAACCTCCTGGTACTTTCCTGAGGAAGGCACTATGAGTTTGTCTGCTTAGCTCCCTTTCTTTGGTAAGCTTGTTTTGAAGCTTGGAGACTGGGATTGATTCCTCTTGCTTAGGGTTTTGATTAGAGTTTTGCTTAGATAGTTGCTTAGAGGTTCGATTAGGGTTTGTTTAGGGGCCCTGCTCAGGGTTTTTGTTTAAGCTTTGGATAGAGGTTTGTCAGGTTAGCTAGCTTTCTCTTTATGTTGTTTGACTTGTGTGGCGTTGTGTTGCATTAGACTTAGGTATTCATTTAGATAGTTCTAAGGTAGGTGCATCTTAGAGGTAGACTTTGTGTGCATAAGAAGTTGAGGTGGTCCTCCTTCTGCTTGTTTGTTATTGAGTGGCTTTGCTTGTTGGTATTTGGTAGAGCTGAGCTCCCTTACCTCTGTGGCTTGCGGCCTTTAAGCCTTGTTTGTTTAGTTGTTGCATTCATGCATATTTTCAGTATTTCTTTACTTTGTAGTTAATTCTTGTTTGCCGTTTAGTCCTGTTGCCATGATCCCTTAGGAGCTCTGACTTCTCCGCTGTGGAGTCGTTATGATAGACATTAGGATGGTCAACCAGGCATGATATTAGTAGGTAGATTCCCCTTTTCCAGCTATAGTTGTAGGGTGTCTTTTCCCTTTCCTTTCAGTAGGAGCTTTTGAGTAGCTTGATCCGTAGTTAGCCGAACTACAGCTGCTCTGATTCTTCGTACCAGACGAGGATATGTAGGCATAGGATGCGATATCCTAGCGAGCACACTAACAACTAACCTTTGTTCTCTCGCGGCTGTGCGATCGAGACTTTCCCGCTGACGATTAATTGTTATCCCTTTCTCTTGCCCGAGCGCATTTTGAGACCAGATCGTAGTTATAGGTCCCCGAGCCCTTAGGACCAGTTTGTTTTCTCACTGCTGTGTGAGAGCCCCCTGTTTAGCCGTAGTTAGTCGAACTACGTTTGCTCTGATCTTCCATGCTGTGTGGAAGTACGTAGGCACAGGACGCGATGTCCTGGCGAGCAACCTTTTCCCCGTTTAGACGTAGGTAGTCGAACTACGTTGACTCTGACTTTCCCATTGCACGAGGGAATACGTAGGCCCAGAACACCGTATGTTCTGTCGAGTCCTGTCCTTTTATTTTAATTTCAGACCGACCATTAGCGTAGATAGATAACACACCCTTTTCCTTATAAACCAAGCGTGGATCCCATCGAGTACGATGGACGTAAGGGGTGCTAATACCTTCCCCTTGCGTAACCGACTCCCGAATCCAGGTTTTGGTTGCGATGACCATATCTTTACCCGTCTTTGCGAGGTTTACTTCGAGCGTTTCCTTTCCCGCTCTGAGGGATAAATAACGCACGGTGGCGACTCTCCTGTCAAGCCGGCGCCGATTTTCGCAGTAGCGACACCTTTACCCTTCCTTCGAGCGTTGGTCACAGCGCTCGCTTCTCCTTCTCGTCTTTTGCCAGCATAAGGTTTCTTCCCGCCTCCCCCAGCTGAGGATGGCTCACCTTAAATTTTCCCGATCTTGATCCCGTTTTCGACGTGCTCACCCGTGATAATGAGATCTGAGAATGTCCCAGACATACCGCTAACTAACTTCTCATAGTAAACCCCTGGAAGGGTAGCAACAAACATCTGCACGAGCTCGCGTTCAACCATCGGCGGCTGAACCCTAGCTGCCAACTCACGCCACTGCTGGGCGTACTCCTTAAACCCTTCATTGTTCCTCTGCGACAGATTCTGCAGCTGAACTCGGTTCGGGGCCAAGTCGCTATTGTATTGGTAGTGGTGCACAAATGCTTCAGCAAGATCCTTCCATGTGCGCACACTAGTGGGCTCCAGACCCATGTACCACTCGAGGGATGGCCCGGAAAGGCTGTCTTGGAAGAAGTGCATCAGCAACTTCTCATCCTCAGAATGAGCAGACATTTTCCTGTAGTACGATCTTAGATGGACACGAGGGCAGGTAGTGCCCTTATATTTTTCAAAATCAGGTACCTTGAACTTAGGAGGCACCTTGAAATCAGTAATTAATCCCAACTTGGACATATCAACGCCCAAAGTATTCTGATTCTCGATATCTCTCATCTTGTCTTCAAGTGCCTTGAATCTAAGCCGTGCTTCAGCATTCAGCTCCCCTTCAGCACCTCTCTGAGAGAACACATCGTCCTGACGATCCTCTAGCCATGGCTGAGGCACAAACAGATTCCCGACGCCTGCATTGCCGTTGCCCGGGCCGACATTGACATTAGCTCCCAGACTCCCATTACCGACGCCCGTCGTATTGAGTCCGATGTTGGTCATCACATTGCCGTTAGCACTGCCGTTTCCCCCGGTCACGGGGACACTATTCTGCGGAGTTTCAACTGGTGGAGGAGTAGGCACAGTCCCCCCGTGGAGTACGCCGTTGCTATCAACCCTCGAAATCAAAGGCTGAACCAAAGTTCTGAGCTGCTCCTGGCCATTAGCGACCGCTTGCATGAGCTCCATGAAGCGATCCATCCTTTCGCGGAGTTCCTGAACATCAGTTTGCACTTGCTCCATGATCCTGGTTTGATTAGCTCTAGTCGGATAGCGGTGAATAGGTCTCTGATCAATCCTGGAACCACCTGAAACAACCTGTCACAACCTTCGACAACCTGGAAAACACAAAAGGGTTAGGAAAAAAGCAAAATACTCGTCATGCAAATGCTTCATGCAAATGCATGTGTGTGTTTGTGCGTTGGGGAGATTTCCCCCGATCCTAGTGCCTGAGTGCCAGTGCTGATAATAAGAAGAAGTCCGAGCCCAATCATGGAAATAACAATCTCATATATAAAGAAAGCCCATCAAGGCAGTACACAACATCAGCGAGTACAAGATGAATCAACATCGTGACCTCAGCCAACAAGCCTGGTGATGGTCAGCGTACAACAATGATCAAAACAAAAGGAATGCAAAAAGTCAAGTACGGCCACGGGAATAATACTCTTCTAACAACTCCTTCGTTTCTGGATGATCAGGCAGAGTGAGCAACCCTTTGACGAGTAATTCCCTCTGCACAATGGTATACTGAAGTCCTTCGACCGAACCTTCCCATGCTCCTTCGCCGAAGCAATCTTCTAACTTCCTTTTCTTGGACTCAAACGTCAGTTTGCGCTCCTTCAGGTTAGCTAGAGCTCTGTTAAGCTGGCCTTCGGCGGAGTATCTACGAGCGGTTTCTTCATCAAACCTCTTCTCCCTATCCTTCACCTGGGCTTCCAGCTTGGAGATCTGTAGCATCAGCTTATCCTACCGTTCTTTCCTGGTGGCCAGGGAAGCCTTCCAGTGTTGGTTGAACTTGGATATCCTCCGATATGCTTCGTCCAAGTGCTGCTTCTTCGTAGCCAGTACGTCGTTGACAGCTTTGAAGTCTTGACCCATGTGCTCACGCTCGACTATCTGCTTAGTCAGGTCTGTACCTAGCTGGTTCACCAGCTCTGTCTGCCTCTTGAAGGAATGAACGGCTTCATTCCTCTCGCTTCGGAGCTGAGCCAATTCTTTCTCCAGTTCCTCATTCTCCCGCTTCAATTCATCTCGCTCAGCTAACACCTGATTATGTTGTTGAATGGGCACAGTAGTAGGCTCTTCAATCATTGGAGGGCTTTTTGGCTTGGCATGAGGAAACAACATCCCTATAGCGTCTGCTCTGGCTCTAACCCAAGTCACATACGGAGGGTAGGCTTGATTATTGCTTCTCCCCAGCAATGGCTTTCCTCGCTTACTGATATCATTCTAGGCGCGCTGAAGCTTGGATAACAGATCCCCCTCTAGAAGACCAGTGAGGTACAGAGATTCCTGCACCTCTTCATCCTTCGGCGGAGCTCTCAAAGCATACGCGAACTGTCGGACCAGCAAGGACGGATTGTAGTTTATACAGCCTTTCCTGCCTATCAAAGGCACGTTCGGAAACCCGCTGCAACTGAAGATCACCTTAGTACCCAGCCTATCTCTGTCAAACCAGTCAATATCCTTTGCAGATAAACTCATCAGACGCTCGGACCACTCAGCTGTGGCTGCAGACGAAACAAAAGGACCCCTCTTGGGCAGATGACTATCAAGCCATTTATAAAGCAAGGGTACACAGCATGAGACATTCTTACCCCTCCTGTTTTCGTTTTTATAGTGGATAGAATGGTAGACATCTCCTATCAAGGTAGGGACTGGATTCCCTGAAGCAAAGATATGAAATGCATCGAAGTCTACAAAATCGGGCATATTGGGGAACAGAATGATGCCATATATGCACAAAGCGAGAATGGCGTTGAACGCGACCCAACATCCGTCTTTGGCGCACTACTGAGCCTTTCCCACTAAAAACTGCAAGGAGAACCCAGGGACTTTGTTCCAACTAGTCAATACCAACTCGGAGGCATCCAGATGAAGTGAAGGAGCTAAACCAGCCAGATCAGGCTCAGCGTCCATATGAACAAAAGGCGTCTGCCTCTTGATAGGCACACCTAGCAAATCAGCATATTCCTCTAGCGTGGGTGCGAGAAAAAAATCTTGAAAAGTGAAACATATCAACGGAGGGTCGTAGAACTACAGCAGAGCATGCAACCCATTCAAATCGAACACAAAAGGTTTACGAACCAAACTGAGTAACTTGCCGTAAGACCTTCTGAACTCATCCCTCACAGAATCATCTGCTAAAGCTATCAAACCAGTCAACTTAACCACATCAGGGGCAGGGAACTTGTAAGCCACAGTCTTCCTCAAAGAGCCTATAACAATACAATAGGAGGCAAGAAATCCTGGATCGGGGAAAACGGTACCTGCAACACAGACACACGTTAATGAAATGCAAATGAGTATGCAAACTAATGCAAAATGCAATCATGCAACATGAGATCAAGGCAACTGTGCTGTGGAGATTCTGTATCAACAAAACCATAACGCTGCTCTATCAAGAGCAACCACTGATAAGAAGAAAACCCTGGTGTAGGACCACAAATCTGCTCTGTCAAGAACAAGCATCTGATAGGGCCATATACATAGGATCATAATTCTGCTCTGTCAAGAACAAATGTCTGATAATAAGGACCTCTGATACAGGACCAAGAAATCTGCTCTATCAAGAACAAACATCTGATAACCAAAACTTTGCTCTATCAAGAACAAACATCTATCTGCTGATGAGATCTTCAGACCCCGATCATAAATCTGCTCTATCAAGAACAACCAACTGATGACCAAAACTCTGCTCTATCAAGAACAAACATCTATCTGCTGATGAGATCTTCAAACCCCAATCATAAATCTGCTCTGTCAAGAACAAACAACACATCCGATGATACGATCCTCTGATCAAAACCTGCTCTATCAAGAATAAATATATATCTGATGATAAGATCCTCTGATCAAAACCTGCTCTATCAAGAACAAATACACATCTGATGATAAGATCCTCTGATCAAAACCTGCTCTATCAAGAACAAATATACATCTGATGATAAGATCCTCTGATCCCAATCAAAAACCTGTTCTGTCAAGAACAATCGTATATCTGATGATGAGAACCTCCGGTGCTAACAAAACTGATTCGCTGTCAAGAAAACCAGGTAGTCTGAAGGTCAAAGTTTCCTGCAATAAACCCAACCCTGCTCACAGGTATGGACCTAAACTGACTCAAGTTCGGCATCCTATGTGTTCATCAGCGTCACAGACATTCAAGAGGGGTGATACAATACCCAGAAGGTGTGGCATCACCAGCTCATGAAGCGGCCTCACTTGGCTGAATCACAAATGATCGGTCCCCAGAGTCAACAATCCTCCAAACCAGCAACCGTCTCAACCCAAAGGGTTGAAAGAGAAGCCAACCGGGAGAACCTCGTCTGAGCGTGGATTTCATGAGACACTAGTGCCTGCAAAGCAAGCACGCGCCCACTAATTTTCACAACTAATGCTATGTTCACTCAAGCCTGGGTCTGGCTTCTCACTCATCAGAATGCCCCTCCCACAACAGCACAGATAATCATATCATACTGAAAGTAAAATGCGGGAAATAAAATGCGAGAGATAAAATGCGATAAATAAACACGGCCCAACAAGTAATCATACAAGCGCTAGGATTGACTCGCATAGGGAACCGGAGAACCAGAGATTCTGGGTTCGATCCCCAGCAGAGTCGCCAGCTGTCGCTTTCGCGAAAATAAGGTGCCGGCACAACAGAAGAGTCGCCACCTTTCGTTATTTATCCCTCGGAGCGGGAAAGGAAACGATCGGAAAAAACCTAACGAAAAAGGGTAAGACAAGGTCGTCGCAACCGTTGTCTGGGTTCGGGAGTCGGTTACGCAAGGGGAAGGTATTAGCACCCCGCACGTCCGTCGTACTCGACGGGATCCATGCTTGTTGTGTTTACTGGACGAGTTGGTTTATCTATCTACCTATCAAGGCCGACTTAAAAAGAAAAAAAAATGACTCGGCAAAGCGTCGCACTTTATGCCTACGTATTCTCATCAGAGAATGAGAAATCAGAGTCAACGTAGTTCGACTAACTACAGGTTATGGGGAATATGGCTCGCCAATACATCAGTATTGTGCCTACGTACTCTCAACAGGTATGAGAGATCAAAGCTTACGTAGTTCGGGACACTACGGATTATTTTCTGTCTTTTACGGAAGAAGTGTTTTTTATTGTGTTTGCAATTTCAATCGCACTAAAGACTATGACCTGAGAGTGAATGCGTCGCATGTCACCCAAATGGTACCATACTAAACATTCAGACTGTGGAAAAGAAACTCTCCCACAATCCTTTCTCAGATAGCTTAAGGCTCGTAACGTATGAAAGAAATCATTCATGATTACTGTATCTTAAACTGTTTTGAGATGAGAAGAGAACAGGCTCAACTAGGAGGGAGACTATCAAGTCCTACTGTTGTCATGCCAAGGATTCATCCTATGGTTGAGGTCTGAACCAGGGAACTCCTAGAAGTTGTCATGCATAGGTTTCAACCTAAAGTTCTATCATCACTTCCTTATCAAAGGAAATGAGAGTCCTAAGGGATCATGTCAATGGTACACAGAAACAGATAAAGCATCAGCTTAAACAGTAAACAGTAATACGGTAAAATGACTGTAAAATGCATGCAATGCAAGTGAGGGAGGAAATGTGTGTGGGGGATTAGCCTCCACAAGCTCATCTCAACCTCAAGCCAGAATGAATAACAGTAATCATACTGAAGAAGTAAAACATGCTATCAAGCAAAATACAGTAAACTACAATCATACAGAAGAAATAGAATGCTATCAAGCAAAACAAACCACATGGGCAAGGGAGCAGGGCTCTACCGAATACCCGCAAGCAAAGCCATACAGTAACAGTACAAGCAGAGGGAGCAACCCAACCTCTAGTGCAATCATGCTCCTAGATTAAAGCTATTCTAGATATGGACTTATTCTAATGCATCAAGCAAGTCAAACAAGGCACATCAATACAGAAAAGAGAACAGACAAGAAAGCAGATCAACTCCTCTCTCAACTCCAAGCTCCAGCTCTTTTAACAGCAACTCAGTCGTCAGACTTCAACCACCTTTCAAGGCTATCATCTCTCATGACAAATATTAATTTGCTTCTCCAGGTTTCAACCCTTCAACATAAGTTTCAACTTATCTTCTTCTTCAAGCTTCAGCTCCTTAATCAGTTCCACCTTCAGGCTTCACTCTTAACCACAAGTATCAACTTGATTCCTTCAGGATCTCCAAGCTTCACAGTAGGTATCAACTCATCCTTTGATCTTCAAGCTTCAGCTCCTTAGGGTAGTCTCAATTGCTTAGAAGTGTCAACTTCATCCTTCAATCTTTCCCAAGCCTCAGCTCTTCATTCAATCTTTACTGGATCTTCATTGGGTCTTCAAGTATCAACTTGTCTTTATGCTTTTCAAGCTTCAGCTACAATGGCAATGCTTAGAGAATCATCCTCCTCCATACTCTGCAATGAAGTCTTCATCTTCACTTTCAAGCCCAACATCTCTCAAGATACTCAAAACAGGAGAAATCACTTAACTGGATAAGCTAGGATCTTAAACTGCTTATTGACCACCAAAGGTGACCTATAAGGGTTTAACATCAAAAGAATGGTTCCCTCAAAGGTTCTACTTCCTAGGTACCATCACTTATCCCTCCAAAGGAGGGAGGTGAACACCATGGAAGGTCCTTGAATCATGGGGAGGAATGGAGGTGAAAGATACCATCCATGTTTTGGAAAGAACTTAACTAGGTCTAAACTCTTCCTAATTCCTAACCCTAAAACAACAACAAAACAAACAAGACTACAAGCTTTCAAGCTCCTTAATTAATATTCAAGTCTTCTACTATGCTCCTCCATGCTCCTCAAAGCAAAATAAAGCCCACCAAGCCAAACAAAAACTCACAAAGCAAGGCAAACAAAAATACAAGCCCCCAAGGGCAACACAATCAACAATCAACTACAAAAATCAATTAAAAATAGTATACTATCATATTAAAATCTAATATAATTTCTAGGGGATCCTATATACCTACCCTTAATACCCTATATGTCCCAATATCTAACTTGACCTAGAAACCCAAAATTCTAGTGTTTTTGTGGACCTATGTTAAGGATTGACCTAATTCTATACAACCTAAAGTCATCTAACCAAAACTAATAAAAAATTAATCACAAAATTATGGAATAAATCCAGAGGGGAGCTAAAGTACTAATCTAACTATCCTAAAACGAATGGCCTAAAAATTCAAAGGGAACTAGCTAAACAAAGTTCTACAAGTCTATGCATCAACATAAGAGGAATTAAAATGCTATTAAAAGAGAAAATACACAAACAATATTAAAAATGCATGAAATGAAAATATTATGGTTTTATAATTTTCTAGACATTAACATCAAATAGGAGAAAAAATCCCCATGCAAAAATCATCATTTTTCTATTTATTATGATTTTTCAAAGGTTAAAATAAAATAGAGAAAAAGAAATTAAAATGAGAAATGCTTGGTGTGAATAGCAATGCCAGACAGTTCAAATCCTAGTTAGGCTCTAAATGGGGGTGCAAACAACATAAGCGCTGGGCCCAATTATTTAATCAGAAAATCAATTGAAAATCATAAAGAAAAAGAAAAATGAACGGTGCAAAGAGTAACAAAATTCAGTTAAAAATCTCAATGGGCCATGACTTGGGGTGTGAACATCAATTACCAACTAAAGCCCAACACCCCAAGTTTAATGAAACGCTTCGTTTTGATATCTTCAGATTTCCCTCTCCAAATGAAATTAAATCTCAGACGTGGGATCTCCACTCAGTCAACGAGTCTTGCCTCATCCAATGGCTACGTCTTCGTCTTCTTCCTCCAGCTAGGGTTTAAATGAGGAAGCCATGGAAACAGAGCTTCAAGCTCAATCTTCACCAATTCGTATCACCTCAATTCTCCATGAAAAACTAAAATTCAAAACCCTAATCTGTCCAGAATTTCACCCTGAATCTAACCATGGCATCAAAATCCATTGAAACTTCCTCAAACCTAAAACACGAATCAAACCTCCAAATATGCTCAGGAATCAAAGTTCACCATTCTTGAAATTAATTACCTCAGAATGATCACCACCTCACACTGGTTAATTCTTGATATCAAACTCATGCTATAGCTCATTATATCTCATGTTCTTGATCCAAACAAAAATGGTGTCATCAACTCGACCTTCACCAATTGATCTCAAACTTCCCAGAATCCATCACCTAATTGTCTCTAACCGTTCTATCCTAACAATTCTGCCTAACTATGCTTAAATCATGGTGTAGAAGAAAAGTTACTAACCTGTCAAATCTTGATTAACAGATAGGGTAAACCTTCACTTCAAGCTCTCAAACTCTTCAGAATCAATCCTTGAATGATGATCTTGCTACTGTTTGCAAAAGATTGGACCAAGAAAGCCTGAATCCTCAAAACCGATTATGACTTGCAACCTTCAAAATCCAAGAGATATCTCCTCAATTCTCCATGGTTTTGCTCTCAATTTGGTATGCACAGCTTCAGTGTGATCAATGGAATGTGTTTGGATTGAGAGGAGAAATGGAAATGGATCAGAATGTGGAATTTGATTTCAACTTGCAATGGAAGCAATTGAAATGGCTATCTCACTCTTCTCTCTAATCTCTCACCAACCTTGCATCTGAGCAAGTTCTATACACTATATAGAATGCATTGGACCTCTCTAGATCCTTCTGGAATCATCCAATGAGAAATTGGAATTCTCATGCCATGAGTTTATGATTTCATCTCATCTCATGCATCATCTCATGCCAAGCCTCTTGCAGCAACTTATTCTAGCCTGAAATTCCCCTTAGATGAGATACATAATGTGTTAAGACACTTAGCAAGCTTGTACATTGCCTTTCCTTATGTTTTGCACTTGAACCTTATTATGCAAGCAACCATTTTCCAAAGCAACCCCATGATCTAAACCTCAAATCAAAAAAGTGGCTGAACCATTGTTTCTAAAATTTTATTTGGAGTCAAAATGACCTATTATATGCCATGGTTTGGATGTGTAATTTGGAAATTTCAATTTCCAACTTGGACTTATTTAACTTATGCCTCCATTTTAGGTCATTTTTATCACTTTTTGCTACAAGCCTTTTCAACATCTCATGACCTCCCTAATAACCTTAAAACATCATTCTAAGCAAGTTTGATGTTGAATATTTTTCCATTTGAAGCTTGGAAATAGGAGTTATGGCCTTATGCTTGAAATGACCTATAATCTCCAAATGACCAAAATGCCCTTGACTTGTCAAAGCCATAAGTTGAGTTCTACAAATCCTATAAAGGACTTCTAGTACTCTCTAGAAAGCTAAGGATATGAGGAATAACATTCATGTTGACCAAAAGTTCATAGGAATCATCCTTCTTGGGAAAAAGTTGGATGCAAGTTGGGTGACTTTCAAGTCCCCAGATTCACATACCTCAGATGACCTGTAACTTGTCAAATTCATAACTTGAGCTCTACAAATCCTATCAAGGACTTATAGTACTCAAATTAAAGCTAAGATAAAGATTTACAACATTCATGTTGGGGGTAAGATGAGATGACAATCAAATCTTGAGCTAAACTGCCTTGAAGATAGGGATCAGACTAGGGGATTTTACATTGTCAAGCCTTAGAAACCCTAGCTTGAAACTTCTCAAACTCTTCAATCATGATGAGTTGATCTTAGAATCATCCTTATAGCATCTCAATGCATCAATCCATGATCACATGTCTCTTGGATTAGGTCTCAACCCTCTCCAAATCATCAGTTGACCTAGGGTTGACCCAGTCAAACCCTAACTGCACCACTCATGGCTGAGTCTTCTTATTCTTGTACAATGGCCTATCTAGGCTTCATGATGGCTTTCAAGACATCTCATAAGCTCTCTCAAAGCTTCAATTCCATCCTCATAGCTTCAGAATCATCTGAGGAGCTCCCACAACTCTCAAGTTAGGAGACACACAACCTTGGTTTCAACCAATCTCTCTGAGGATCTCTTAACTTCTCTGACAAGGATATCAAACCTTAATCATCTGAATAACCTTCTTGGCTAGCTTCATAGTCTTGTATAGCTCTTGATTGGTAATCATACCTCTTGAAATGTTGGTCAAATTTTGGGGTGCAACAATGATGATAAGAAGGAAACTGGTTTTCTGTCTGCTAGATAGTTGAAGGAGCTTTTGAAAGAGGAAGCTCAAGTGCTTATGTTGTTGGCATTCTTATCTGTGGAGAGTGAAGCGGTGATTAATGATTTGCAAGTGGTGCATGAATTTATAGATGTGTTTCTAGATGATATTTTGGATGTGCCGCCAGAGAGAGAGGTAGAGTTTGCTATTGATCTTGTCCCTGGTACCAAACCAGTTTCTATGGCACCATACAGGATGTCAGTATCGAAGTTAGTAGAGTTAAAGAAGAAATTAGAAGAGTTGTTGGGAAAAAAATGTAAGACCAAATGTATCACCTTGGGGAGCTCCGTTGTTGTTGGTAAAGAAGAAAGATGGAAGTATGAGGTTGTGTGTGGAATACAGGAAATTGAATAAAGTAACAATTAAGAATAAGTATCCGCTTCCAAGAATGTATGACATGATGGATCCGTTGGTGAGTGCACATGTGTTTAGTAAAATTTACTTGATGTCAGGTTATCATCAGCTTCAAATGAAGGATGAAGATATTTAGAAGACGACATTCAGAACTCGATATGTATATTATGAGTATTTGTCAATATCGTTCGGTGTTTCTAATGCACCTAGTGTGTTTATGGAGTATATGAACTGAATATTTCACACTTATCTGGACCGGTTTGTGGTGATTTTCATTGATGACATTCTGATTTATTCTAAGTCGAAAGAAGAGCATGTTGAGCATTTACGAATTGTATTGCAAGTATTAAAAGAGAAGAAGCTTTATGCTAACTTGTCGAAATGTGAATTCTGGTTGAATGAGGTGAGCTTTCTTGGTCATGTTATTTCAGGTGATGGTATTGTTGTGGATCCATCCAAAGTAGATGCAATCCTACAATGAGAGGCTCTGAAGTCGGTTACAGAGATTATAAGCTTTTTGGGCTTGGCTGGTTATTATCACAGGTTTATTGAAGGCTTTTCTAAGTTAGCACTTTCGCCGACTCAGTTGACTTGCAAAGGTAAAGCTTTTGTATGGGATATTCATTGTGAGAAGAGTTTCATTAATCTGAAGAAAAGGTTGACTACATCTCCAGTTTTGATTTTTCCGGAACCAAATGAACCGTTTATGGTGTATTATAATCCGTCTTTGATGGTTTTGGATGGTGTGCTGATGCAAGATGGTAAGTTTTTGGCTTATACTTTGCGACAACTGAGAGTTCATGAAATAAATTATCCTCTTCATGATTTGGAATTGGCTACAATGGTGTTTGTGTTGAAGATTTCGAGGCATTATCTTTATGGTTCCAGATTTGAAGTGTTCAGTGATCATAAGAGATTGAAGTATTTGTTCGATCAGAAGGAATTAAACATGAGGCAGAGAAGATGGTTAGAATTCTTGATGGATTATGACTTTGGCTTGAATTATCATCCCGGTAAAGCTAATGTCAAGGTTGATGCTTTGAGTCAAAAGTCTTTGCATATGTCTGCTATGATGGTGAGAGAGTTGGAATTGATTGAGCAGTTCAGAGACTTAAGTTTAGTCTGTGAGTTGACACCGCAAAGTGTGATGTTAGGTATGTTGAAGATCAACAATGATTTTCTTAATAATATTATAGAGAGTCAGAAGTTGGATGTGAAGTTTGTAGACTTGATGGTTGGAAATAATCAGACTAAGGGTGGTGACTTTAAAGTGGATGAGCAAGGTGTGTTGAGGTTTCATGACACGATTTTTATCTTGGATGATTCTGAGTTGAAAAAGATGATTATGGAGAAAAGTCATAAAAGTAGCCTAAGTATCCATCCAGGAGCTACGGAGATGTATTAAGATCTGAATAAGATATTTTAGTGACCTGGATTGAAGCGTGATGTGCTTCTGTTTGTGTACGCTTGTTTAATTTTCCAGAAGTTAAAGGTGGAACATCAAAAACCTGCAGGGTTGATGCAACTGTTGAATATTCTAGAGTGGAAAGTGGACAACATTTCTATGGATTTTGTGACTGGGTTTCCGAATACTCCAAAAGGGAATGATGCCATTTTATTGATCATTGATAGACTGACAAATTTGGCACACTTTATTCCGATTAACATGAGTTTTCATTGCAAAAGTTGGCAAAGATCTATATCTGTGTGATTGTGAAGCTGCATGGAGCCTCGTTGAGTATTGTGTCGGATAGAGATCTGAGGTTCACTTCCAAATTTTGGGAGACTTTGCAGGAGGCTTTGGGTTCGATGCTAAGGTTGAGTTCAGCTTATCATCCATATACAAATGGTTAAACGGAGATGACTATTTAGTCTTTGGAAGATTCACTGAAGGCTTGTGTTCTTGAACAAAGAGGTGCTTGGGATAGTCATTTGTTGTTGATTGAGTTCACTTATAATAACAGCTATCATTCTAGTATTAGAATGACGCCTTTTGAAGCTTTGTATGGTCGCAGGTGTAGAACACCTCTGTGTTGGTATGAATCTGATGAGAGTGTGGTACTTGGACCTGAGATTGTTCAACAAACTACTGAAAAGGTGAAGCTGATTCGGGAGAAGATGAAAGCTCTGTAGAGTAGGAAGAAGGGTTATCATGATAAGAGGAGGAAGGATCTTAAGTCCTAAGAAGGAGACCATGTATTTTTTAGAGTCACTCTGGTGACCGGTGTTGGACGTGCCTTGAAGTCGAGAAAGCTTACTCCTTGGTTTATTGGTCCATATCAGATATCAGCAAGAGTTGAAGCTGTTGCTTATAGAGTGATGTTGCCAGTAAATTTTTCGAATTTGCATGATGTGTTCCATATTTCACAGCTTTAGAAGTATGTTTTGCATCTGTCGCATGTGATTCCGATGGATGATGTTCTTGTAAGGGATAACCTAACAGTTGAGGCTTTGCTTGTGAGGACTAAAGACTGTAAGGTGAAGCAGCTAAGAGGAAAAGAGGTTGATCTTGTGAAGGTAGAGTGGCGCTGCCGGTGGAAATATGACTTGGGAGTTGGATTCCAGGATGCGTGAAGCATATCCTGAGTTGTTGTTTGGATCAGGTAAAGTTTTCAAGGACAAAAATATTCTAAGTGTGGGAGAGTTGTAACGCCCCGGCTTATTATATTTGTTTTCCATAATTTATTTATGTGTTTTGCATGTATTTATGTGTTATCAGTGTTTTCGATGTGTTGGGATACCCTGTGGGGGGGGGGGGGGGGGGTAGTGACCTTAGAATTATAGACTTTAAGGGTGAGGGGTGTATGACCAATTGCTTAGAACTTGGAGGTGTGGTGAGAGTGGATAATTAAAATAATGTTAGTACTATTAGTTGAATATTAATAATTTAAATAATTAGGGAATATTATTATTATTTAATTTGTGGAATAATAATAATAATAATAATAATAATAATAATAATAATAATAATAATAATAATAATAATAATAATAATAATAATAATAATAATAATAATAATAATAATAATAGAAAAAGGGGGAGTTAATGGAAGTAGTTGTCAGATAGTGGAAACTGAGAAAAAGTGAGAAAGAGGAGAAGAAAGGCTAGAGCTCGGGAGAAGAGAGAAAAGACTCCAATGTTGAGGAAGAGAAAATCATCGAAAGAATTCTAAGGTAAGGGTGGGGTTCTAACTAGCTAAGAGTTAGTATGATGATAATTGTGGGTAGATTCTTTCATGCAGGTGTTGTGTTCTTTTTCCTTTTTGTTCATACTTTTGATGGAATGGTTTTGTGGGGTTTGGTTATTTCTCATGAATTTTGTATGTTGTTGTTAGAATTGTTGTAGTTGATGAAAATGTTGCACTGTTGTCGTTGTTAAATCGATTAATTTTGTTGCTTGATGTTGTGGGTTATTGTGATTGCGAGTCTGAGTCAGAACAAATTCATGAGCAATTTTTGATGAAAAGGATTTGGGGTTTGGGACTTTAGAAAAATTATTTTTCGTGTTTAAACATGTTCCAATAGATTTATAAGAAAAATGAAGTTTTGGGAGGGTTCAAAAGTGATTTTGTATAATAAGCTGCCGTAAAAGTGATTCTGGTCGCAGCGTAATCGATTACTGTTTTGTGCGTAACTGGTTACGCTGCCTAAAAAAATGTATTTTGGATTCTTTCGAAGCCGTAATCAATTACGGGTTTTGTGGTAATTGATTAAGCCAGCTAAAAACGACATCTTTGGCCTTTTTCAAAGGTGTATTCGATTACGGGTTTTGTGGTAATCGATTACGCCAGTGGTAGCGACGATGGTAGGCTGGTTACACAGGCATATCCGGTTACCACATTTTGCGTAACCGGTTACACTACTGTTTTGTTGAATATTTTTCTAAAATTCATAAATTTTGTTTCGGGAGTCCGATTTTAGTGCCGTTTAAAGCGTTAGGAAGTTGATGTGTCGAACTTTTGTAGAAAAATAGTTTCGATGACAAAAGTTAAATAATTCTACTATTGGTTGTATTAAATGAATTATTATCATTTTATTATGGTGTGATATGATTTTAAATGCCTTTAGGATGCTTGACATGTTGTATGTTGTTGTTGCTGAACTGTACTGCATGTTGTTGTTATTGTTGTTGGCCTGTATTAGCATGTTGTATTGTTTAGATGACCATTGTTGTTGTTGTTGTTGTTGAGATGTACTTTATGGTTGCATGAGTTGTGAGATAAGCCGCGTGCCCATGTAGGGTGTGAGCGTCTTACCCAGATTCTAATTACAGAATCATATCATTGTTATTGGTGTTGTTGTTAAGGTGATCGTGTTCCCATGTGGGGTGTGAGCAATCGCAGAAGTCGTGTTCCTGTTAGCTCACAAATTCGACGCTCATATTAAGATTAAATATTTGAATAAAATATTAAAATCTTGAATAAATGTAATAGACTTCGAATGGGGAGGCCTTCGAGCAGGACGGGTTATTCAAGCGCTTGGGACTTAGAGAAAATTTCCAAATGTTGTGGACACTACCTTTGACCGAGATGTTGGCCGAGTATCAGTGTAGTATTTGAAATTCAAATAAAGGAGGGAGTAGTTATGCTTTCTCATGACTAAGCAAGACAAATGGCATTCATCTAACAAGTGACTACATGCAATAGGACATTTGTCGCAAGCTGATGATTTTAAGAGGTTAACAGCAGTTATTTTCACTATTATAAATAAGAGTTCTAGCATTAGAACTCGTGGTGTTTTAATTTACTATTTGTACAAGTCACTCCCAAATTTACTCAAAGTATCCGAGTGTCGAGAAACGAGTTCTAGGAGAATGTACGTTATGTAAAGACACCATCTTTACTTTCAATGAAATTTACTTTACTTGTTTAATCTTAAAGAGTTTTTCTTTACTTTTCTTGCAGTCTACATCGTCCCAACATTTTGCTTTACTTTCTTAAATACTTTTCAAAGTTCTTTAACCTGCAAATTTACATCCTTTTACTTCATTCGAACATTTCATTTACATTAAGTCCTTTTCTCAAAACACTGTCGAAGTGCGTAGTTCAGATAATTCAGTTCGCATAAAATTTAGCACGTGTCCTAGGATCAATCTAATCGATCCCGTGAGTCACCAAAGTTAGATTTGGAAGATCAATGGTTGTTTTCCTATTTTTACGGGAAACAAAATGGCACGCCCAGTGGGACAGTGCTAAAAGATTTCGTGAGTTTTTGCAAAAAGTTTGCAAAACTACAGTTTTAATTTGTCTTCTATAAAACTTCGTTATATGTTATTAATAAGTGGCAAGATAACCGCTATAAACGAAGAAAGACCAAGAAGAAATTACACTAGCGATATGGCGACAGATGCAAATCAGCCAAACCCAAACCTTTGAGGAGATGGTTCTAATCTTCAGCCTAACAACACTAATCCTCATGAGGGGTTGAGAAATGATGTAGTTCCACCTTCAGTACCTTCAACTGGAGAGCAGATAATGCCTCCTATAAGACTGGAACCAATGCCATCAGTATTGGGGCCAGGATCAACAAGCATAATGGCGTACACCCAACCTGTGTTAGAATATATTGGACCTCAAGCATCAAATCCCCAAACTCCGCCAGGAGGAAGTTCGACGTCTAGACAGTTGGTCCTTCCAGGGTTTTCACAACTATTACCAAGAAACCCTCCATATGGACTGCCAACAACAGTAATGCAAGGCCTCCAGAATGCTCCCCCAATATTCTCAGACAACGCGATGGCTTCACCATTACGTGGATCAGGGTATGGGGTAAACATTGGTCGAAATGACCAAAGTTTAGGTTTGAGGTATTCCACTCAAGGCCCTAATCTAACCAATACTTTGATAGTGTGCTTGAGACAACAAATGGATGAGAGAAACCTGCAAATGGTTCAAACTTTGTCTCAAACTATGGGTGAAATCTTTCAACCTCTGATACAAAATACCATTCAAACTAACCAACAGTTAGCAGTGCAATTGACACGACTGGTAGAATTTATGGGTTTACCAGCCACTGTCAGAAACACATCTACTGTGGAAAATGTTCCACGACAGGACTCAGGGAACCCACCTGAGGTCAATTTAGAGAATCAGGGAAAGCTCGAACTCCCTAGACTCAAACCACACAGGGTCGAACCACAAAGAGCCCAAATACCAATCCCGGTAGAAAGAAACCTAGAGGTAATCATGGTAAATCAGGATGAAGATGCAGACAATGTTGTCCAACAGGTTCAACGTAATAACATGGCCATCGACAATAATCTAGTAGCCATGGTCGAAAGGATAATGGCTCGAAACGGGGTAAACGCTGGTTTCACTAGGCCAAATTACATGTCACCAATAGTAGATTATATTCTCCAGTCGGAATTACCTCCCAGGACAATGGTGCCTAAATTCACAAAATTCTTAGGAGACATGACAGAGTCTACTATCGAACATGTGGCTCGTTATATGATCGAAGTCAGAGAAATAGAAAATGATGAGAGCCTTAGGATAAAATACTTCCCCAATTCTCTCACTAAAAATGCTTTCACTTGGTTTACAACTTTGCCCCCTAACTTAGTTTGTAATTGGACCCAGTTAGAACGTTTATTCCATGAACAGTTCTATATGGGGCAAACCAAGATCAGTTTAAAAGAACTGGCTAGTATAAACGGGAGTTTTCTAAGCCAATAGAAGAATACCTGAATAGGTTTCGACTACTCAAGGCTAGATGCTTCACTCAAGTGCCTGAACACGAGTTAGTCGAAATGGTTGCTGGTGGCCTCGACTACCCTATTAGAAAGAAATTAGATACTCAATACCTGAGAAACATGGCCCAACTAGCCGATAGGGTCCGACAGCTAGAGCATCTTAAAGACGAAAAGGCCAAATTTAATAAAAGTAAGAAAGTAGCTTATGTCAAATATAACGAAAACATCGAAGGTGTACGTGAGGAACCATTATACTTCGACGAAAATGAAGTAGATGTTGCTGAATTAAAACAGGGGCTTCCTTACGCTTGTAAAGTATTGGCTCCCCCACATGGGAAAATTTTTGTCGAATATGAAAAGAACGACAGATTCCCAGAGAAAACATACACTTTCGATATCACTAAATGTGACAAAAATTTTGATTTGTTAGTTAAGGATGGGCAAATTGTAGTGCCACCTGGCGCTAAAATGCCATCTTTAGAACAAAGGAAAAGGAGAAGGTTTTGTAAATACCATAATTTTTTGGGTCATAAAACATCTCAACATTTTCTTTTCAGGGATCTAGTTCAGAATGCCATCCAAGAAGGAAGATTGAATTTTGGAGAGAGAACCAACAGCTAGATGAAAGTCGACACTGATCCACTACAAGTAGTGGATGCTCATTATGCTGAGCCCACGGAGGCACATATGGTCGAAGCTGCTGATGGTTATGATTTCTCAATCAACATGGTGGAGATCACTGAGGATTTTGTCAACGAAACTATATTGGCCAAGGTCGCTATGGGCTTCAGACATGATACCCCAAAAACACATATGAAGGAGGCTGATAAGGGCCTCGACAAAAGTGTTGATAACTCAAGCCAAAAGGATACAAAGGTTTCCATCCTGATACTGGTAACCAAAGAAGCTGCTGATAATTTCATCAAGATGGATCAGGCCACTGAAGGCCTTGAGTTAGACCTCCGTAAGCTCAACCTGAGGGAGGACATCAATGTGAATATGGTGGAAATAACACCACATGAGACCATGGAGAATGGTGGATTAAGTTGTCAAGAAGAATACAACAAAGTGGCCTATCCAAGGCACGAGGAGACCATCGTCGAATTCCTCCACCGTTTCCAGAAGGGGTCTGGTGTCATGATGTATCCCAAATGTAGTGCAATCTTCAACCTGAAGCCTGCCCAGAAACTCGATGGGGCACAAAAGATAAAACAGAAGTGGGAGAGGCCTAACTTTGGCCCTCGAAACGGTGTCCCAAGAAAATCTGAGCCTAAAACTAGGGCCCCAAGGGCCAAGCCTGCTACCTTTAAGCCATTTGCCAAGATTTCTAAAGGAAAGTGGGTCAGACCCAATGAGGATAGACAAAAGGGATAGCAGAAGTGGAAAATTTTTTAAGTCAATCGAGGATCTAAGTTACCTATCGAAAAGAATTCCAATCCTCCAAGACTACATATATCTCTGAGAACTACAAGGGAAAAAACCCAACGACACGATCTCAGTGGAGAAGATAGCAGCGAAGGAGGAAGGCCCTTAGGGAGGCCTCGTCAAAAAACCAGGAAGAATCTAGCACCAATGTCCCTATTGAAAACAAAGGGGGTCATTCGAAGACTGTTGAGAAAATGCTTGTGGGACGAAGATTGTTCCCTTCTCAAGAGATTGGACATAAAAGATCAGTCGAAGATGATGATGAGATGACTGATAACTTCGATTCTGACTCTGATGCTTCTTTAGGTATCCTGGTTAATATGGTATCAGTAATTCCCAAGGATTTCGACAGAATCATAGAGGTCGAGAATCAGGATGCCTATACTGAGGCAGAAATGGCGGCACACAAACCTGTGTGCTACTATGTTATGAACAATGGTTGCGTGGAGGAGCAGAATGCCTTCTTCGAGCGACCCACTGAGGCAATGAAGAATCATTTGAAGCCTCTTTATATAACAGGAAAAGTGGAAAATGTGTCGGTAAATGAGATTCATGGTGGACTGTGGGGCAACGGTGAACTTGATGCCACATTTCTTACTGAATAAAATTGGCAAATATGACACCTACACAAAGCCACATAACATGGTCTTGTCGAACTATGAAGGCAAGGTTGGCTCGACGATGGGGGTGATACAGGTGGACCTGATGGTTGGAACAATAACAAGACCTACCATTTTCATGGTGGTGGAAACGAAGGCCAATTATAATCTGCTGTTAGGACGAGAATGGATTCATGGCATTGGTGCAGTATTATCTTCAATGCACCAACGAATTTCTATTTGGAGGCCAGACGATATTGTGGAGAATATCGAAGCCGACCAAGGGTACTTCAAAGCGCCCATAAACCATGTCGACCGGAGGCAGTTTGACAAGCATCTGGCTAGCATAGGCCCGTGTGCCCAGCAGATTTTTAATTTGTCCCAGACGATGAGACATTCTGCCCACTATACTTACACCCCGTCGACGGTTTTCGGTGGGATAAAGAGGTGCCAGGAGAGAGACTCTCATGTTAGAACACAAATTGGTGTTTAATATATCTCATAGTTTTGATGATAACATTAATGAAATTATGTATAGAGAATGTATATACTCTAATTTTGTTCAAGTGTTTATTTGTTTTAGATATCAAAATTAACATTATTCTGGAAGCAAGAACGCCTCTGAACATTAAAGAACGAGAAAGCTCTGAGCGTCAGAAGCAAGTCATCAGAAGACTCTGACTTTCTAAAATGACTCTAAGCAAAGCTAAGAAGAACTTGAGTGAAGAACATACGTAAAGCTTCAGACGATTTTGAAAGTACTCAACGCTGCAAGTACAGAAGTTCTGATAAGCAAGTATGCTCTGATAAGGATTTCACGCTTAAAGCACTTTGCTGCAAACTGTGATAGTGAAACTTTGAGTGAGTTAACTCTGACCTGAACAACTAGGAACATCATCAGAAGTTCTGATGCAAGACATTCTAAAGTTGGTGAAGAAGATGATGTTCAAATAAAGATCCGTTAGAATATTCTTTGGCATTATCCTAAACGGCTCTTTCCACATTCGTGCATGACACAGGATTTCAGACAAAATGGATTTGTGAGAACATTCCTCTTCTGAGAAAGGAAAAGTCATTAGAGGACAAAAAGAACAGAATGCACAGATTGCACAGTCTTTGAGAAAGGATTTCAAAGTACTATAAAAGCAAGTCTAAGCATCACTTCAAAGGTGAACGAACTTCAAGCAAACTATTGACAAATAATTCAAAGCACTCATTCAATATTCTTTTAGCTAGAATAGTTTTATTTCGTTTTATAAACTTGTGTAAAAATCACTGTTGTAATATTGCTTTTTAGAAGCACATCTTAAACATAAATTGCTAGTTTATCTTTGTAAAAGATTTCCTTAAGAAGACCAAGTTATGGTCAGAATTTCTTGAGATGACTAAGACAATTGTCTTAGTGGTTTACACTGTAATCAAGTTTGATATAGTGGATTAAGTCCTTGTTGAGAAAGGCAAATCACCTTGATAGGGTGGACTAGATTAGTTTGAGTTCAAACGAACCAGAACAAAAATACTGTGTTATTTTTTCTATCATCCAAATTGTTTTAAAACCCTTATTCAACCCCCCCCCCCCTTCTAAGTGTTTTTCTCAGCTTTAGTTGGCATCAGAGCTCCGGTTCTGTAAGTGCTATCACTTAACCGTGACAGAAAAGATCCAGTTGGGAAAAACTCTTAATCTTTTGTTCTTTATTCATCATGGCTGCTGAAACTTCAACTTCAACTTCATATAACAACAAATACGATGATAGAGAAAGAAGCAGCACCAAACCTCCCATGTTTGACGGTGAGAAGTTTAATTACTGGAAAGATAGAATAAAAAGCTTCTTTCTAGGCTATGACATTGATTTGTGGGATTTGGTAACTGATGGTTATATTCATCCTACTAATGATGAAGGGAAAAAGGTTGACAGAAAATCTATGTCTGATCAACAGAAGAAGGAGTTTAGAAACCATCACAAGGCAAGAACCATCCTATTAAATGCAATATCTCATACTGAGTATGAGAAAATAACAAATAGAGATATTGCATTTGATATGTTTGAGTCTCTCAAAATGACGCATGAAGGAAACTCCCAAGTAAAGGAGACAAAGGCTCTGGCCCTCATCCAGAAGTACGAAGCCTTCAAAATGGAGGAGTCTGAATCTGTGGAAACTATGTTCTCAAGATTTCAGATCCTAACTGCTGGGTTGAAGGTTCTGGATAAAGGTTACTCCACTTCTGACCATGTCAAGAAGATCATCAGAAGCTTACCAACAAGGTGGAGACCAATGGTGACAGCTCTGAAGCTTGTAAAGGATCTGAATAAGATCACTCTGGAGGAACTGATCAGTTCCTTAATGAGTCACGAGATTGAGCTGGAGGAAGACGAGCCTCAGAAGAAAGGAAAGTTTGTTGCCTTAAAATCTAAAAATTTTTGCTAAAGCTTTGCAGGTTATTGAAGAAAGCTCTGAAGAATCTTCAGAAGAAGAAGATGAACTGTCTTTGTTGTCCAAGAGGATTAATCAACTCTTGAAGCACAAACAAAAGAAGCTCAAAAACTTCAAAAGATCTGATCAGCGTGGCGACTCCTCTGGACATAAGAAATCTGGAAAGAAAGATGTAGTGTGCTACGAGTGCAATGAGCTTGGCCACTATAAAAATGAATGTCCCAAACTTCTGAAGGAGAAACCCAGAAGGAAGTTTGAAAAGAAGAAGAAAGTTTTAATGGCCACATGGGATGATTCAGATGCTTCTGAATCTTCATCAGAATCAGAAGATGAATGTGTTAATGTAGCACTAATGGCTGACGTGGAGGACTACGAAGAAACTGCTGAATCTGGATCAGAATCAGATTCAGAAGAGGTATTTTCTGAACTCACTAGAGCTGAACTTTCTGAAAGTTTATCAGAAATTTTGGAAAGCTACAGCAAAATCGAACTCAAATACAAGAAGCTTCAAAGCTGTCTTGCATCTGAGAATGATCAGCTGAGATCAGAAGTTGCTGAGCTTAAAGAAAACAATCTTAAAATAAAAAATGATTTAGAAAAAGCTCAGAAATCTGACTCAAATCCTATATCATGCTCTAAAAACATTTTAGAAGAGTATGATTATAGCTTTCAGAAGTTTCTGGCCAGAGGCCTAGATAGAAGCAAGATGGTTTCAATCATCTATGGCGTAAGCAGAAATAACAGAAAGGAAATTGGATATGAATCACCTTCTGGGTAGGATTTAAATCCAAAACCTGTTGATAAACTGATCATTAAGTATTCTCCTCTATATACTCATTTCAAATTTGGTCATTTAAATGATATTAAGCACACACGTTCTGATCAGAACAAACCTGTGTTTATAAAACCAAAACCTCAGAAGAACAAAGATACCTTTAAGGGAAAGAAATTCAGAAAGAATTTCAAACCTACTAACCCCAGAGGACCCAAGAAAATATGGGTACCTAAGGAAAAAATGATTTTTGTTGCAGACATCCTTAGCAGCAAAGTTGAAACACCAATCTTGGTACCTAGACTCTGGCTGCTCGCATCATATGACGGGAAGAAGGTCTATGTTCCAAAGCCTGGAACTTAGATCTGGAGGTGATGTGAAGTTTGGAGGGAACCAGAAGGGCAAAATCATAGGCTCTGGAACTATAGGTAATGGTAACCTCCCTTCCATATCTAATGTTTTACTTGTTGAAGGATTAACACATAATCTATTGTCCATAAGTCAATTAAGTGACAATAGTTATGATATAATCTTCAATAAAAAATGTTGTAAATCTGTCAGTCAAAAAGTTGGCTCAATCCTCTTTAATGGAAAAAGGAAGAACAACATTTACAAAATCAATCTTTCAGAACTTAAAGTTCATAATGTAAAATGCCTTCTGTCTGTTAACGATGAGCAATGGGTCTGACACAGAAGATTGGGGCATATTAGTATGAGACGCATATCTCAGATTAATAAACTCAATCTGGTCAGAGGACTTCCTCAGTTGAAGTTCAACTCAGATGTTTTTTGTGAAGCATGTCAGAAAGGAAAATTTTCAAAATCTTCTTTCAAAATAAAAAT
The DNA here is from genome assembly GCA_963859935.3 of Lathyrus sativus. Lineage (NCBI taxonomy): Eukaryota > Viridiplantae > Streptophyta > Magnoliopsida > Fabales > Fabaceae > Lathyrus > Lathyrus sativus. The sequence goes on from OZ012737.1 coordinate 711,979,853, forward strand.
GTTGTTTCAACCTCTAGACCATTAGAGCTGATTCATATTGATCTGTTTGGACCAGTGAAAACTGCATCCATCAGAGGCAAGAAGTATGGATTAGTCATTGTTGATGACTACAGTAGATGAACATGGGTAAAATTCCTGAAACACAAGGATGAGTCACATTCTCAATTCATTGACTTCTGCAAACAAGTCCAAAACGAAAAAGAATTTAAAATTGTTAAAGTCAGAAGTGATCATGATGGAGATTTTGAAAACAAATACTTTGAATTTTTTTATAAAGAAAATGGCATTGCACATGATTTTTCTTGTCCTAGAACTCCTCAACAGAATGGAGTTGTAGAAAGGAAAAATAGAACATTGCAAGAAATGGCCAGAACCATGATCAACGAGACTAACATGGCAAAACATTTTTGGGCAGAAGCAGTGAATACAACTTGTTATATTCAGAACAGAGTGTCTGTAAGACCTCTTCTGGAGAAGATTCCTTATGAACTGTGGAGGAATAGAAAGCCCAACATTTCTTATTTCCATCCTTTTGGATGTGTATGTTTTATGTTGAACACTAAGGAAAATCTGAACAAGTTTGATTCTAAAGCTCAGAAGTGTTTCATGCTTGGATATTCTGAACGCTCTAAAGGCTACAGAGTATACAATACTGAGACACAGATTATAGAGGAATCAATTCATGTTAGATTTGATGATAAGCTTGGCAATCAAAAGCCAAAGCAGCTTGAAATTTCTGCAGATAGAGAAGTCCTTCTCACAAACTCTAAAGAATCAGAGGCAGACAAAGCTCAAGCAAAAGCACCAGAAGCAACGTCAGATGCTACTCCCTTGATTGCTCAGATGGATAGCTTGACAATTTATGAAGAACCAAATGTTAAAGGATCATCCAGAATCAAAGCTTCTCATCCAGAGGAAATGATAATTGGAAAGAAGGATGACCCTATCAGAACAAGGTCATTTCTCAGATCTTCTGGAACGTCATTGTTTGGCTTGGTATCTATCATTGAACCTACTTCTATGGATGAGGATCTAAACGATAATGATTGGATACTTTCTATGCAAGAAGAGCTTAACCAATTCACCAGAAATGACGTCTGGGATCTGGTTCCAAGACCAAATGGTTTCAACATCATTGGAACAAAATGGGTCTTCAGAAACAAGCTGAACGAGCAAGGAGAAGTTATCAGAAACAAGGCTAGGCTGGTTGCTCAAGGATACAGTCAGCAAGAAGGTATAAATTACACAGAGACATATGCTCATGTGGCAAGGTTAGAATCTATTCGCTTGCTTATTTCTTTTGCTGCATAGAATAACATCACTCTGTATCAGATGGATATTAAAAGTGCTTTCTTAAATGGTTTTATAGAAGAAGAAGTTTATGTTCATCAACCTCCTGGTTTTGAAAATGAAAAATTTCCAAAACATGTTTTTAAACTTAAAAAATCACTTTATGGCTTAAAACAAGCTCTCGGAGCTTGGTATGAGAGGCTGAGTAATTTCCTTATGGAAAACAACTTTATCAGAGGAAAAGTTGACACTACTCTCTTCCATAAATCAATTAAGAAAGAAATTTTAGTCTGTCAGATTTATGTTGATGATATTATATTTAGAACTACCAATATTATGCTTGGAAAGGAGTTTTCTCAATCTATGTAGGTAGAATTCAAGATGAGCATGATAGGAGAACTCAGATTCTTTTTGGGAATTAAAGTGAATCATACTCCAGAAGGTACCTACATACATCAGACAAAGTATGTAAAGGAACTTCTGAAGAAATTCAACATGTCAGAAAGCAAGGTAGCAAAGACTCCAATGCATCATACAAGCACGCTAGGTAAAGAAGAGGTAAGTAAAAAGGTAGATCAGAAACTCTACAGAGGTATGATTGGTTCTCTTCTGTACTTGACTGCTTCTAGACCTGATATTCTCTTTAGCGTCTGTCTTTGTGCTAGATTCCAATCAGATCCTAGAAAATCTCACTTAACAGCTGTTAAGAGGATTCTGAGGTATCTGAAAGGTACTACTAACGTGGGTTTGTGTTACAGAAGATCTGACGAATACAGATTAGTTGGATTCTGTGATGCTGACTATGCTGGAGACAAAATAGAGCGTAAAAGTACTTCTGGAAGCTGTCAGTTTCTGGGAAGTCATATGATCTCATGGTTCAGCAAGAAGCAACCCACAATAGCGCTATCAACAACAAAAGTAGAATACATTGCTGATGCTGGTTGTAGCACACAGATGCTCTGGATGAAGAGTCAACTAGAAGACTATCAAATTCATGAGAGTAACATTTCTATCTTCTGTGATAATACTTCTGCTATTTGCCTTTCTAAGAATCCTATTTTACATTCTAAGGCAAAGCACATAGAAATTAAGCATCATTTTATGAGAGACTATGTTCAGAAGGGAATTATTAGTTTGAACTTTGTTGATACAGGCCATCAATTGGCTGATATCTTCACAAAATCCCTTGCTGAAGATAGGTTTAAGTTTATTCTGAAGAATATTAGTATGGACTTTTGTCCAGAATAAAACTGTTATTCAGAAGAAAATTTATTCAGATGAAATATGATTAATGTCTACTTTCTGAAGTATTACTTCTGATTATTTCTTTTGGTACATTTTTTTAAACTCTGATCTAACAAGTCTCAGAAGATCTGAGCGTTGTTTAACGTTTCTTATTCTAAAGAGATTCAGAGACATATCTACATCAAACACGTGTCACACGAAATCTGAAAAGGTGGAGTGTAATACAATGAGACACCGTTTTGATGTATTGTTTGAATTCTCAATTCTCGGTTTTCTCCCCACGCTTGTCAGAATCATTAAATACTTTTAATTATTATTCTCTTTGATGTGACCTTTTGATTTAATTAAATGCATTAATTGCTGAATGTGTGCCCTAATTGTTGCCCCTATAAATGCCACAACACAACACTTTTTCACACTTTTCACTCTCTCTCACATCGTGTATGCATTTCTGTTTGCTCCATTGTTTCTTCTTCTCCTCTAAACTCAAAACCCAAAGAAGCATTCGTTATCTCACTTCTTTAATAATGGCAACTTCGTCTTCAATATCTCAACAATTTCAATCAATAATGGTTGTTGTTTCTTCTTCTGCAATGGGTCCTACTCCATTCAAAGAACTAGTAAGAACTCTCCTTACACCTGTTGAACAACTGGAAGTTTTAAGTGAATTCTTGATTGATATTGAAAGTATCGCTCAAAATGGGTTTAATTTATGTCCAACTGTGTCATCACAAGGATGGACAAAGTACTTTGACAGACTGGTTGGTCCAGTTTATCCTTGCTTGGTCAAAGAATTTTGGATTCATGCAAGTGTTTTCCCCAAATTCATCATGTCTTCAGTTCTGGGCAAAGAGATCATCATCACTGAAGATCTGATTTGCAAACTGATAGGGTATCAAGAATCTGATGGAGTTACTCATATGCCATCAAATCGTCTGGATATGGATGAAGTGTACAGTGAAGTGTTTACTTCTGAGGAAGCTTCCAGCAAGATAAAGGATCTGAAAGTTCAATATAAGATCTGGGCTAAGATCTTCTTGGGTTGCATTCATCACAGAAAGTCTACAAATTCTCCTGATTACATCAACTCTAATCATATGTACTTCATGTATTGCTTGGGTAAAGGCATCAAAGTGGATCTGCCTTACTTGCTATTCAATCACATGTGGACTCATGTGAAACAATCTAGAGAAGAAATCAGAACCAAGCACCAAAAGATGAGAAATTGGATACCTATCGGACGACCCATCTCAAATATTCTGACTGAGAATGGCTTAGTTGGTCATCTGACAGAAGCTGGTAGGAAAGAAGAATTAGCTTCAGTGGTTGGAAAACCTCTGAATGGAAAAAGCTTGCAGAGAATGAGGATTGTAGAAGAACTTACTTCTACACCAGATCAGATCAACTCTGAAGAAGTAAGCAAGAGAAGGATACCAGTAGATGATTTTCCTCTGTTCCATGCTAAAGAACCAAGGGAAACTATTCTGGCTTACATAGCAGAATGCTTAGCAGATGGAACTCCTATACCAGAACATATGATTCAAAAAGCAGATGAACTTGAACCAAATTTTTATGGGGACAGACAAAGAAAGAAAAGAAAGGTCTCAGAAGAAGGATCTTCTAAGCCAAAAAGGAAAGCTTCTGGCGAAGCATCTTCTGCAAAGCCAAAGCGTGTCAAGAAACAGAAAGGTAACCCTGCTTCTGCTAGTTTAGATTCTATTTTACAAACAGTCAAAGAAGTACTAGCATCTGAACCTCCTCCTTATGAACCTATTCTCTCACCTTCTCCTCCTCACGGCTCTAAACCTATTCCATCTGAACCAGAAAAATCTCAACCACTTCCTTCTACACCTAAACCAAATAAAACTTCTGAACCTCATCAACCTCAACCTTCTGCACCACAATCTTCTGTATCGTACACACCTTCATTCAACATTTATCAGAAAACCACTCCTAATAAAACCCCAACTTTTGCTCCTCAAACTTCTGAACCAACACTCTCTGTAAACCAACCTTATGCAATTCCCCCTTCTAAAAAACAAACTTCTGAAACACAACAACAACCAGAAACCACTCCATCTGATCCTAAACCAATGGTTCTTGATCTTCAACCTCTTATGATTGTCTATCCAGTTCCCTCTGAATCTTCTGAATCTTCTGATTCTTCAGATTCATCTGATACCACAGATTCTGATAGATCAGATTTCATTTCATCTATTCTTAAACCTTTTGTTTCTATTCCTTCTGAACCTGACACTTTATCATCTGAACGAACCCCTTCTAAACCTCAGTTTTCTCAACCTTCATCTGTCCTCACTCCATCTTCTTCATACCCACTTATCATTTATATCCCTTCTTTTTCCATACCCTCAACTTCTGAAACCACAAAAACACCTTCACTAGAAACCTATTTTAAACCTAAACCTAGGCTAGATGTTGGTACATTATTTGCTGGTTTTGAAAAATAATTAAACATGTGGTTATCGACTGTTAAGAAGGAATGCATGTCAAGTTTGAATCCTGATGACTCTGAGGCTATCTGGAAGAGATTCAGATCCAGATTTGACTTTGTAGCTTCCAATCTTCAAGAGGTTTGCACTGACGATGCCAAGGTCAGATTTGCTGAAGTTGTTAAACAAACTCTTCTGAGAGTCAGCATAAACCCAACATTGCTTCTGGAAAACACACCTGCAAAGGACGTGTGTATTCCTTCTGAAGTCTTGGTTGCTTCTGAGACTACTGAAGTGGTTAGTTCTGAAGTAGTAGCTCCAAAAGTTTCTGCACCTACATCTGAGACTCTTGACTCTGCTCAACCTGCTGACATAGTCATTCAGAAAACAACTGCATCCTTGGTTGTTCACGATGCCTCTGCTTCTACATCTGCTCCAAAGTCATCTGAAGTGAAGAAGGAAGACAAAGATTTGCATGCTTAGATTGCTGAACTCAAGGCTAGCAACACTGAGATGAAATCTTGGATGATTAAACAAGAAAAGACAACTGATGAAATCAAGACATGGATGGAAAAACAAGACGAATCCACATATGAGATAACGAATATTCTGAGGATGCTGGCTTCTCGTCCTTCTTAGTCTTTCTATGTTGTTTGTGCACTTGTGTTATCTATCTGTTTGCTTTTGTCTTGGATATTGTTTCTGGGTTATCTTAATATTATTTCTGAATGTTATGTTTTTCTGAATGAATTTATCTGTTGCTTTATTATTTTTCTTCTGTTATTTTTTTCTGTCTTAAAGTTTTTCTTAAAAGATTTTCTTTTTGATATGACAAAAAAGGGGAGAAAATGGTAATTTTGATAATTCATATAAACAGTTACCAAAGGCAACTCATACATGATAAATTTCATCTAATGATATTTTTGAGTGTTTCAGAGCTAATAATTCTCATATGACAAAATTCTAAGAATTAAATCTGAACTAAAAGTCTGAGAATCTGCAAGTTTCCTCTGAAGCTGAAAAGAATACAGAAGCTGAAAGGGAAGTATTTTATCTTTTCTGAAGTATTCATTTCAGGGGGGGATTAATATTCTCAGGGGAGTAATATTTTTCTCTTATCTCAACAAAATTTCTCATAGTTTTTGCCATCATCAAAAAGGGGGAGATTGTTAGAACACAAATTGGTGTTTAATATATCTCATAGTTTTGATGATAACATTAATGAAATTTTGTATAGAGAATGTATATACTCTAATTTTGTTCAAGTGTTTATTTGTTTCAGATATCAAAATTAACATTATTCTGGAAGCAAGAACGCCTCTGAACATTAAAGAACGAGAAATCTCTGAGCGTCAGAAGCAAGTCATCAGAAGACTCTGACTTGCTAAAATGACTTTGAGCGAAGCTAAGAAGAACTTGAGTGAAGAACATACGTAAAGCTTCAGAAGATTCTGAAAGTACTCAATGCTGCAAGTACAAAAGTTCTGATAAGCAAGTATGCTCTGATAAGGATTTCACGCTTAAAGCACTTTGCTGCAAACTCTGATAGAGAAACTCTGAGTGAGTTAACTCTAACCTGAACAACTAGGAACATCATCAGAAGTTCTGATGCAAGATGTTTTAAAGTTGGTGAAGAAGATGTTGTTCAAATAAAGATCCGTTGGAATTTTCTTTGGCATTATCCAAAATGGATCTTTCCCCATTCGTGCATGACACAGGATTTCAGACAAAAAGGATTTGTCAGAACATTCCTCTTCTGAGAAAGGAAAAGTCATTAGAGGACAAAAAGAACAGAATGCACATATTGCACAATCTTTGAGAAAGGATTTCAAAGTACTATAAAAGCAAGTCTAAACATCACTTCAAAGGTGAATGAACTTCAAGAAAACTATTGACAAATTATTCAAAGCACTCATTCAATATTCTTTTAGCTAGAATAGTTTTATTTCGTTCTATAAACTTGTGTAAAAATCACTGTTGTGATATTGCTTTTTAGAAGCACATCTTAAACACAAATTGCTAGTTTATCTTTGTAAAAGATTTCCTTAAGAAGACCAAGTTGTGGTTAAAATTTCTTGAGAAGACTAAGACAGTTGTCTTAGTGGTTTACACTGTAATGAAGTTTGATAGAGTGGATTAAGTCCTTGTTGAGAAAGGCAAATCACCTTGATAGGGTGGACTGGATTAGTTTGAGTTCAAACAAACCAAGATAAAAGTACTGTGTTATATTTTCTATCATCCAAATTGTTTTAAAACCCTTATTCAACCCCCCCCCCCCATTCTAAGTGTTTTTCTCAGCTTCAGTTGGCATCAGAGCTCCGGTTCTGTAAGTGCTCTCACTTAACCGTGACAGAAAAAGATCCAGTTGGGAAAACTCTTAATCTTTTGTTCTTTATTCATCATGGCTGCTAAAACTTCAAATTCAACTTCATATAACAATAAATACAATGATAGAGACAGAATCAGCACCAAACCTCCCATGTTTGATGGTGAGAAGTTTGATTACTGGAAAGATAGAATAGAAAGCTTTTTTCTAGGCTATGACGCTGATTTGTGGGATTTGGTAACTGATGGTTATATTCATCCTACTAATGATGAAGGGAAAAAGGTTGACAAAAAATCTATGTCTGATCAACAGAAGAAGGAGTTTAGAACCCTTATTCAACCCCCTTCTAAGTGTTTTTCTCACCTTCATCTCATACCTTGGTAACCCTGCAGTAGACCCCACGTGTTAGAGAAGCGAACTCAGTGATAATGACTGAGATCGAGGCACTATAAAGAATTTTGGCCTACGTGGCCGAAACTAAACTTCAGGCGGCTTTGGGGGCTGCTAGTAACTAGATGGCTGATAAGGCCAAGTTATAGTCTGGCCAAGAAGGTCTTGGCAAAGACTTCGACCTAGAACCACCTGACAAGGTTCAGGATGGAGAGCAAGGCCAGAGGCTTGATACCATCTATGATGAAGAGCCTCTGGGATTCGAAAAAGATCCACTGCGAATGATATCAAGATGCTAGCGCATGACCCATTGGAGGAGGTTGATCTAGGGGAAGGGGTGATCAAAAGGCCAACGTATATGAATGCCAACCTTGACCCTTAACTTAAGGTCGAAATCATCTAACTACTGCGAGAGTATAAAGATTGTTTCTCCTGGGATTATGATGAAATGCCTGGTTTGAAGAGGGAATTGGTCGAGCACAAGATGCCAATCAAGCCTGGGAAGAAGCCAATTAAACAAAATCCAAGGCGTTTCGCCCCAAGAATTCTCTCAAAAATAAAAGAGGAGGTTGAAAGACTCCTTTGATGCAAGTTCATCCGCATCGCCAGGTATGTCGAATGGTTGGCTAATATTGTCCCTGTCATTAAGAAAAATGGGTCTTTAAGAGTTTGCATAGACTTTAGGGATCTAAATTCAGCAACTCCTAAGGATAAATACTCCATGACTGTGGCAAAAATGCTAGTCGATTCCGCCGCAGGACATGAGTACCTCAGTATGCTGGATGGATACTCTGAATATAATCAGATTTTCATTGTCGAAGAGGATATCCTCAAAACAGCTTTTCATTGTCCTGGAGCCTTAGGCACCTACAAATGGGTAGTGATGCCTTTTGGCCTAAAAAATGCTAGGGCAACATATCAGCGAGCAATGAATTCAATTTTCCATGATTATATAGAGAATTTCATGCAGATATACATTGGTGACATTGTGGTTAAGTCTTTTTCAGGAAATGAACATGTGGACCACCTTCGACAATCCTTTATGAGGATGAGGAAATATGGTCTTAAGAGGAATCCTCTGAAGTGTGCGTTTTGTGTGGAGGCGAGGGATTTCTTAGGTTTCATATTCCACAAAAAGGGGATCGAAATCAACCAAAATAAAACGAAAGCTATCATGAAAGTGAAAGCGCCATCGACTAAGAGGGAGCTGCAGTCACTACTAGGCAAGATAAACTTCTTGAGAAGGTTTATATCAAACCTAAGTGGCAAAACGCATGCCTTCTCACCATTGCTTCAATTTAATAAAGAAGGGTTCGAATGGGGGAAGGATAACAGGAAGCTTTTGACAAAATCAAAGACTACCTGAGCCACCCTCCAGTACTTTCGCCACCTTGCAAGAGAAAGAATATGAGGCTGTAAATAGAAGCATCAGACAATACTTTAGGGAGCATGTTGGCTCAAGAGGATGAGAATGGCGTCAAAAATGCCATTTATTACCTCAGTAGAGTTTTAAATGATGCAGAAACTATATATAACATGATAGAAAAGTTATGTCTATGCTTGTATTTCTCTTGTACGAAACTGGAGCAATATATAAAACTAGTTGATGTGTATGTCTCTTCACACTTTGATATTATCAAACACATGTTGTCTAAACCTATTTTGCATAGTCGAATAGGAAAGTGGGCACTAGCATTAGTTGAATATTCTTTAACTTATAAGCCTTTGAAGGCAGTTAAAGGATAAATAGTGGCAGACTTCATTGTCGACCATTCTATAAGTGAAAGTGTTTTAAACTATGTCAAACTAGAGCCTTAGAAGTTATACTTCGATGGCTCCATCCATAAGGATGGGACATGCATTGGTTTGTTAATTATTCCGGCTGATAAAATTCCAACAAAATTTAAATATAAAGTCGAAGGGCTTTGCTCCAATAATGAGGCTGAATACGAGGCCTTGATAGCAGGACTTGAAACTTTGTTAGAATTGAGGGCAACCCGAGTCGAAATAATGGGAGACTCAGAGTTGGTTATAAAGCAAATAATAAAGGAATACAAATGTGTTAAAGAAAATCTGATTATGTACTTTGTAATAGCCAGCAGGTTACTAAAAAAAATTCAAAGTATCAACCATTCGACTTATACCTCGACTGAAGAATCAAGTAGCAAATGACTTGGCACAAATTTCCTCTAGGTATAAGGTTTCGAAAGAAAACCTACAAGAAGCAATCGAAGCTAGAGGTAAAGTTGTGTATGTTGGATTACGCCCGTCAGATTTAGAAGTAACAAAGTTTGGGTATGCCAACGAAGAAAATTTTAAAATTTTTGTGGTGGATGGTTTGACGGATAAAGACTGGAGGAAATCTTTGGTTGAGTACCTACGAAGTACGTCAACATCTACAGAGCGAAAATTAAGTATCAAGCTCTAAGCTACATTCTTCTAGGAAATGAGCTATTCAAAAAGACCCCTGAGGGGGTCTTGCTTAAATCCCCTTAGTGAATTTGAGGCATATTTGGCCCTATCGACCGTCCATAGTGGGACATGTGGGGCACACCAAGTAGGCCACAAGATGAAATGGTTATTATTTCGTCAAGGCATGTATTGGCCTACTATGTTAAAATATTGCATCGAATTCGCCAAGGGCTTCCAAGAATGTTAGGTCCATGCTGGAATACAACACGCCCCAGCAAGCGAGCTACACTCTATAGTCAAACCTTGACCTTTCAGAGGATGGACCTTGGACTTGATTGGAGAGATTCGACCAGCGTCCTCCAAAAACCAGAAGTATATCTTGGTAGGGATAGACTACTTTACGAAGTGGATCGAAGCGATACATCTACCAAAAGTAGATCAAGAGGATGTTATTGAGTTTATTCAGAAGTATATCATTTACAGGTTTGGAGTACCAAAAACAATTACGACAAATTAAGGTTCAATGTTTACTGTTCGAAAGATGCAAGATTTCTCTAAAGAAATGGGATTCAAACTCTTAACCTCGACACCTTATTATGCCCAGGCTAATGGTCAAGTTGAGGTAGCAAAAAAAGTGGTGATTGGGTTGATAAAAAATCAGGTGGGGGAGAAACCTAAAAATTGGCATAAAACATTAGACCAGATCCTCTGGGCGTGTCGAACATCCCTAAAAGAAGCCACCAATAGCACCTCTTTTCGACTGACTTTTGACCATGATATAGTATTACCTGTTGAAATCTACATATAATCAGTTAGGATTCAGAGACATCATGAAATCCCTCGCGAGACTTATTGGGATATGATGTTGGATGAGTTGGTGGATTTGGATGAAGAAAGACTCAAAGCTCTAGAACTTTTGAGGAGGCAAAAGAGGAGAGTAGAGAAGTCATATAACAAAAAGGTTAAGGCTAAGACCTTTCTACCCGGAGACTTGGTTTGGAAAGTGATTTTGCCTATGGATCGAAAGGTCAGGTCTTTGGGCAAGTGGTCTCCAAAGTGGGAAGGCCCGTTCCAAATCATGCAAGTGTTCTTCAATGAAGCGTATGAAGTCGAAGAATTAAACGAAGATAAGAGAATTTTAAACGTAAATGGAAAGTATTTGAAAAAATACAAACCAGTGCTTCAAGAAGTTAAAATCTCTACATAATAATTCAACACACAAAGCAAAGCCATAAATGGTGTTTATACAATCCAAAATGGCTCAAGTCGTTACATAATTAAGTTGAAAGACTATGGCACATGAGGGCCAGAAAGAAAGGCATTACAAAAGTTATAACAAACTAAAAAGGTAGGTTCTCCTTCATTATTAAGTATCTTGACTTCTGGAGTTCGAGGCGCCTTTGACATAAGTTTTTGTCGGATTCCAGACGGGCAACCTCTGCCTCCAGCTGTCGAGCCTCCTCAACAAAAGTAATGGCGTGGTTAAGCTCTTTTGAAAGGCTGGAATCGTCGAAAGCAGATAGCTCAACATTTTGTTTCTTAGCCTTTGTTATTTTTCTGCGAAGTTTCTTAATCTTTCGTTCCCAGGAGGAGATGTTCTTTTCATTGGAAGCAATCTCTTGTTGGTTCTTGTCCTTCGCCTCCACCAACTCTGCTATCTTGCTCTCATATTCAGCAACAACAGTCCAGGCAGCAGCATCTTCACTACCAGCTTTAATTGAAATGGCTTTCTCAATTTCAGGCAGTCGTCTGAGGTCCCCATAGACTTGATCAATCATGGCACCAAGCTCCAGGATAACAGTAGCAGATTCGGGGGAGATGGAATGAATATCCACCTGTTAAAGGAGATTCTTCAGAGAAAGGTGGGTAACTTGGTCCATTTGCAAGATTGAAAAAAGATCACCCTTGAAGATTCTTTCTTTGATCTTCTGGAGGATATCCGCTTCAGGCTTGCTCGAAGCTTGATCCTCAGAATTTGAAGTGCTGAGAGCCTTGCCAGAGGAGCTGCCTCGACTCTCAAGAAGAATCTTGACGTACTGTCAAGGGTTGCTAACCTTTAAGGCATTAAGTTCTGCCTCAGTGAAGTGTGCTTCACACGTGGAAGGTATTGTTTTGCCTTCTACAGCCGCAGTAGAGGTTAGAGTAGCAACCACCTCGACATGGGTAGATTCATTGGTTGGGCCTCTCTCGAGTTTCTCTTCTTCACTCTGACCATCACCTGCTTCGTCTTTGTCCATCCCATCCCCAGTATCCTCATCATTATGGTCGTCCAAGTCTGATTGGTGCATGGCTTCATCCTCATCAGCGTCCTTACCTCTTGCTGGCTCAGAGTCTTTGACAACAAGAGTATGGCCTATTAGAGAGTTACCTGCATCAGCTAAGGATGTATTCTCCTCCATAGGGAAGTCTTTTGCATCGGCTGCCTCAAGAGCCTACTATGCATCATCTTCTTCGTGATTTGACCCATCAATTTAGGATTGTTGAGTAGTAGTTTTGGTGGGCGAAGGGGGAACTGTTTCAAGCTCAAGTTTGTTAATTTCACCAAGAGAACACATGCTAGAGCCCAAGTTAGATGTGGGATGGTAAGTAGGCTTACCTTGGCTATTTAAAATGGTTTTTGGAGAAGGAGACTTGTCCAACGAAGGTTTCGAGCCACCAGCATCAACCTAGATCAAGAGGAAATAGACATGAAAAAAAGGAACAAGGTGTAAGTAAACCAGGACCTCAAGGAGAACTGATGCATAATGTACCTTGGTGCCCTCATCAGCAGGGCTAGAATTTTCACTTTCGACAAGGACTACGGCTGGGATCGAGGTACCCTCAGTGGGGATCTCAACACTATCACGGATAGGGGTAGTTAGCTTCAAGGTCTTGGTCATCGAAGGTTTCGATTGGTTGTCAGCCGTGTACGTCGCTTGGCTGGTTCTCTGCCGCTTCTTCAGCTGTAATTCCTCAGGAGGAGATTCGTCATCATCCTCTGAGTCAATGATAATCTGGGCAGAAGCTCTTTTAAGCTTCTTTTGGGGTGTTGAAGGTGGCTTGCGAGACACCTAAGGCATTAAGGAATATTAGAAACAACCAAGAACGAGAAGAATCAAACAACAGAGGCATATAAGCTACCTTATGGCCTTCGGCCTTTGCTTCAACTCGTGCCTGGGGAGCACTCCTTTTAGGGGCAGCTGCAAAACAAATCACGTTGCTACCAGTTAGTAATAATAGAGTTCAGTTAAAAGGGTCCAAAATCGAAGGGTGACGACCTTCAAGGATTTCAAATTCGATGCGAACATCTTCGATACCAACATGAAGGTGCCCTTTAAAACTATTGAGCGTATGTTTAGTCGGAACCACCCGCTGGACTTTCGATTTTGACTGTTGTAGAAGGATTTTTATAGAATCCCTACAGATAAACCAATATGGAAATGGAGGGGCAAGCGCCACTCTAAAATCAGCAGTTGGCAATCGAGGGATCTTAGGGGGAAATAAGGCGAAAGCCACCTCATAACGTTTCTCACGAGGAACATATGAAGGGATTTTTAAATTCTCCATTTTCTTTGAAAATCTTTCCTTCAGCGTAACAGCAGCCTCACAGATGGTTCGACTAACATCATCTGGTCGATAGCTGTTGCACCCCAAAATTTGACCAACCAATTATTGTATTTGGCTTATGTTTCGACTCATTTTGCATTCTGCACTTACATACCGCATCCATTGCATTTTTGCAGTCAGATTGATTCTATCGGGATTACAGCCTCTCCTGACGCTTCAGGCATTTCCGGCCAGTTCGAATAAGTTGTTTTGAGATTTCGTGCCCGTCCCGGTGTTCTCAGCTCTCGCTGTTGTTTTTGTGGACATTTCGGTGTCCGGTTTTTACTGCTTATTTCGCTATAGTTGCACATTTGTTTTCTAATAAATTTAATCGGCTTTATGGCATTTTTAGCTTTTTTCCCTTATTTTCTGGATTTTTTAAATAGATTTTAATAGTTTTTAATAGATTTATTTGAGTTTTTCTAGATATTAAATAGGTTTTTTTTTTAATATATTCTTATAGATTTAATAGTTTTTCTAGAATTTTAAATAGATAATTCTTTTTTTTAAATAGTTAAATAGATATTTGTTTCTAGACAATTAAGTAGTTTTTTAATTAGTTTTTTTAATAGGATAGTTCTTTTACTATTTTTTAATAGGGTTAATTAGAGTTTAATAGTTTTAGAATTAATTCATAGAGTAATTAGATATTAATCATTTTGTTAATTAGAAGCTTTAATTTGAGTCAACTTTTAATTAGAGTCTAATCATTAGCATTAATTGTTAAGTCTGAATTTAGTAGAGTTTAATTAGGGTTTAATCATTAATCCATTAATCAGTGTTTAATCAAAGTCATTAACAATTCGTGGGCCAGATGGCACGTTTTGGAGGCCCAAATCCCAGTCTGCAGCGCCACTTGTCATGTATAAAATTGACCACCTCATTCATCACTCGCCACATCACCAGGTCACTTGTCCTTCTCTCTCTCTGCATAGCCTCCATGTGTCTCAACCTCCTTCACCATCTTCCCCTCACCGGCCGGCATGCATGCGCCGGAGGACCACCGTAATCATCACCGGAGCCGCCGCAACGGTCGCCGGAAACTGCAGTTTTCCAGAATTTCACTCAAATCTCCAGATCGTTCTCTTCTCCACCATGAACATTCAATGTGTTCATCTTGTTCTTCATCAACATCCTTCATCTTTTCCAGATCTCGCTCTGTATGTTCATCATCCGCTGTGAATGTTCATCAGACGTTCATCCATTTCCAGCAATCATCATCGATGAGCATCAATCTCCTCCAAATCGAAGAACCTGCAACGTTTGCTCATCAGAATTATCATGAACAACTATCATGATCTTCATCCATTTCCAGAAGCCTCACCGTGTTCTTCGTTCGAAGTTCATCACCTTCATTCGATCTTCATCTGTTGCCCAGACTCGTGAATGTTCATCATGCGTCAACGTGTTCATCAGAAGCGCCATCAAGCTTGTTCATCGCTCACCTCCAAGAACAATGCAGAAATCCTCCACAAATTCAAAGAAACTCTTCCTCTGTTCGTCAACGATCCAGATCTGGATCTTCATCAACGTTCATCCTCACAAGATCTTCAGTAACCAAACTCCACCGATCTTCGTCCAGATTCTTCAAGACTTCATCAAGGAAACCTATGCATGTTCATCAAACTCCAGAAACTTCACCATATTTCCTTAGCAATCAACTCCATGTCTCTCAAGATCTCACCACGAGTTCTTCAGTTGCCACCAGATCTTCAATCTTCACCGCGATTGAACTTCGAATCTCACGGTTGCACGGCGGAGACGGTTGGAGGAAGATGACGAAGGTTCTGAGGGAAGATTGAAGGAGCGGAAGAAGGGAATATTATTTGGTGAGGTTTTGCTTTGATCGGAGGTAGAAAGTTTGAGACGGAATCAGATGACGGCGGAGAGGAGGGAGAGGAAGGCTAGGGTTTCAGCTTCAGAATTAGGGTTTCTGAGTGGGAGAAGGGAATTGGATTGGGGATTGGGCCTCAAGCCCAACAAGATTGTTGGAGCTACACCCTCCGTTTCCCATTGGACCCCCCGGTCCATACGTTTTTTGTCTCTTTTTTGTTGATTATAGTGGGCCTGAGCCCAATTCACGTTTTCTGGCCATGCACCCCAATTCCTGGCGCGTACCCCCCCCTTTGGCTGTTGTTTTTGTTTTTTATTTCTTACTGAATTTTGTATTGTGGGCTTAGGGCCCAGTGGATTTTTTTTCTGCATTCACCCCAGTTCTGCAGATTGTACCCCCTCCCCTTTGCAATTTATTTTTTTCCTTTGTATTGGATGAATGCTTGTAATAATTTAGTTTTATTTTCCTATTTTCTTTTAGAAAATTATTTTTAGGGATTATACTATCATGCATATTTTATTAATATAGATTTAATATAGTTTTTTTCTATTTTTTTTATAGAATATTATAGTATTTTAGATAGAAATTTTCTATGCTATTTTCATATGCATTTTCTTTTATTTTCTTTAGAATATTTTTCTAGTAGACTTTAATTGTTAATTTTAGGAGTAGACTTTTATTTCCATTTGTTAGTGGATTGTTCTCCTATTTTTCTCTCCTATTTTCTTTTCTATCCGATTTTTATTTTTGGCTGGCCGTGTGACACGATTCAATTGGAGAATGATTATCGATATCATTTCTCTATCTTGTCTTTGACACGGACATCAATACGCTACCTCTAAGAGTTTGATTTCTCGTATAAGTCGAACCATGACGGTATAAGCGTCACATTGCTCCTGATTCGAGCGTCATCATCAAGGATCCAGAGAGGAGAAGATTGGAATGGAGCTTGCGCGCATGTCAGGAGCCAACAGGAGCTGCTTCGTTCAACGTCATCTTATTCAAGTCTTCAGGCAACCGTCGAGTGTTGTGACCTGTATCGTTAGATACGTAGGAAATGACAGTTGAGGAGTTTCTTCTCAATCGTCTAGGATGTCTAGTATGGTACCGTTTGGGTGACATGCGACGCATTCGCTCCTACGTATTAGGTTTGGGCGTGTGTGTCCCGAGTTTCTTCCCGTTTAGGCGTAAGCCTGCTTCCTCGTTGTTCTCGCCCTTGGCGACCGAAACCCTTTTTTCTCTCGCATGCAGGCGATTTAGACCCTTTCTCTTGCCCCTGTGCAATTGAGATTCGTTTTCCCGTCGAACTACGTTTGCTCTGATCTCTCGTGCCAGACGAGAGTACGTAGGCATAGGATGCGATATCCTAGAGAGCTACCTTTTTCCCTTTCCCCTGTTTTGCTGTAGTTGGCTGCACTACAGCTGCTCTGATTTCTCGTACCAGACGGGAATATGTAGGCATAGGATGCGATATCCTAGCAAGCACACTAACAACTAACTTCTCTGTTCTCTCGCTGCCGTGCGATCGAGACTTTCCCGCGGACGACTGATGTTTCCCTTTCTCTTGCCCGTGCACAACCGAGACTAGACCGTAGTTCTAGAACCCGTAGGATCCCATACCTTTCAAACCCGACATACTACATCCGTTCTACCGCAAACAGGTAACGCTTAAGTCTCTGTCGAGCGAGCAGCAAACACCTAACTGCTAGAATGCGCACGCTAGTATCGTCAATCCATTCTCTCACTCCTGTGTGATCGAGAACACCCTGTCTAGCCGTAGTTAGCCTGAACTACGTAAGCTATGATCTTTCACGCCGTGTGGAAGTACTTAGGCACGAGATGCGATATCTCGGCGAGCCAAATTCCCCGTAGTTTCTTGAACTATGATGACTCTGACTTTCCCATTGCACAAGGGAATACGTAGGCATATAGTGCGATGCTCTATCGAGTCAATTTCTTTCCGTTTAGCTTTAGCAGCCGTAGATAGATTGTTTTTTCACCCGTAGACAAACCAACAAGCGTGGATCCCATCGAGTACGATGGACGTGAGGGGTGCTAATACCTTCCCCTTGCGTAACCGACTCCCGAACCCAGACAATGGTTGCGATGACCTTGTCTTATACCCTTTCGTCAGGTTTTTCCCGATCGTTTCCTTTCCCGCTCTGAGGGCTAAACAACGAAAGGTGGCGACTCTTCTGTTTTGCCGGCACCTCGATTTTCGCAGTAGCGACAGCTGGCGACTCTGCTGGGGACTTTATAGTTGCTGGGGACTTTTCCCATCCCCTATGCTGGGACCGTTTCCCATCCCCTACGAGAGTCAATCCTAGCGCTTGTTTGCTTGTCTTCGGGTGTTTATTTTTGTGCGTTGTATATTACTGTTGTATTTACATTTCCCGCACTTATTATTATCTGTTGCTATTGTGCTGTTATGGGAGGGGAGCTCTGATGAGAGATAAGCCGGACCTGGGCTTGAGTGCACCTAGCATTAGAGTGGATATTAGTGACGGACCTGCTTGCTTTGCTCGCACCAGTCCCCATGAAATCCACACTCAGACGAGATTCTCTTTGATGGCATCTTGCCTGGCCCTTTGGGCTCGACAGGTTGTTGGATTTGAGGGTTGTCGACTTTGGGGACCGATCATTTGGGATTCAGCTAAGTGAGGCCGCTTCAAGAGATGATGATGCCACACCTTCTGGGTATCGTATCGTCCCTCTTGAAAGTCTGTGACGCTGATGACCACATAGGATGCCGAACCTGTGTCAGTTTAGGTCCATACCCGTGAGTGGGGGGGTTTTTGCAGGAAACTTGACTTCCAGCCTACCCGATATTTTGGTTTTCTTTCGTCAGAGCAAACTTCTCCCGTCAGCAGCGCAACAGTATTCAAAGCTTTGTGGGGGCTGTGATCCCGTGGTTGTTGCATTTTGTATTGCATTTCATGTGCATCTCATGCTTGCATGTCCGTACTCAGCTGGAACAAAGAGCTTACCAGTCTTTTGTCCAACTCGTAGTTGACTTCCCGGCATTCGCATTGGACTTGAGTTAGTTTCTGGAAGGATCATGGACTCAGCAGAGCATAATCAGTTTGTTACCAGGGCCGAGTTTGAACTGTTGAAGAACCAGTTGAATCAGTTCATGGAAGTCATAACATCTATGACTAGGGGAGAAAACAACATTCAGAGGACTCCGGTGAACAATGTAGCCCAGAATGTGCAGATTCCTGTCGGAGACAGAGATGCATCCTCTCTCCGTGACACAGACTATCAGCGTTTCAGTTTCCCTGTGCCAGATCGTCAGAGGGCCGCTCTGAGGGTCAATGCTGAGAACACTAGGGCTGCTGAGGATATGAGAAGAATTCAGCTGTTGGAAGATCAGGTGGATGCCTTGATAAACAAGAATACTCTTGACCTGAATGCTGCGAGCATGTGTTTGGTGCCAGGCCTTGTGTTGCCTCCGAAGTTCAAAATGCCAAATTTTGAGAAATACAAAGGGGATAGTTGTCCAAAGCTACATTTGGTTATGTTCTGCAGAAGAATTACTTCACATGTCACCAATGACAAGCTTATGATTCACTGTTTCCAAGATAGTTTGATTGGAGCATCTTTGGATTGGTACATGCAGTTGAAGAATGAAAACATTAAGTCATGGTCGGATTTAGCCAATGCCTTCGTGAAGCAGTACAACTACAACCTGAATATGGCTCCTAGTCGCGTGCATTTGCAAGAGTTATCTCGGGCGGATAACGAATCCTTTAGAGGATATGCACAGAGATGGAGAGAATTGGCTGCCAGTGTTCAACCACCGCTTGTGGATAGAGAAATGGTTGACCTTTTCGTGGACATTTTGAAGGGCCGTTACTATGACACATTGTTCAGCTCTGGAAATGCAAGCTTTGCGGACTTAATAAGAGTAGGAGAACGTGTTGAAAGCGGAATCAAGAGCGGAAAGATTCAAGACATTCCTTATACTACAGTTTATGAAGATGAATCAATTGTCAATTCTCAAGAAGAATGGGAGAAAGGAAGTGATGTTATCTCAGAATCTCCCGTACCTCAGATTCAGTATCCTGACACTTTGAGTGCTCAGAGTCAGCAACTTGTTGGGTCTGTATGTCAGATATCTGTTACCCGCTAGAGTCAACAGCCGTATCATCGTCAGCCGCGTCAGCACGTCCGACAAAGACCAAGGAAACCTGAAAGGCAGTTTACTCAACTACCGGTGTCATATAGTCAATTGTTGCCGAATTTGGTCAAAAGGGGGCTGATAGTGCCGAAGGAGTCCGATCCAATGATTCCGCCTTATCCCCCAGGTTTTGATGCCAACGCTCGTTGTGAGTACCATGTTGGGGCACAGGGGCATTCAACATATGACTGTAAGGTGCTTCGAAGCCAGATTCAAGCCTTGATAGATGCTAACAGGATATCTGTCACGCCTCATGGTGTCGACCTTCCTTTATCCAGTCAAGTGGGTGAATCAGTTCAGGTTATGGGAGAATTCACTGATAGTAGATGTTCAGAGGAGTATTAGGATGACTTCGACGAGCAATTCTGAAGATGGCTGGCTCAGCAGCAAATCAAGTTCTAAAAGCCCGGTTCCCAGAAACTGGCAATCTGTATTTTATCATGTCATTTCTTTGCATTTGTAGTTTCTTTTCTGTTAAAAGCGCAAATTGCATTCGTAAAACTTGTATTGTTTTCAATTAATATTGATAATGAAATGAGTATGCATGTTTTGATTCAGTCCATTCGTGTTCACTAATAATGTTTTTATAGATATCCAATGCTTGGTTAAGCGGAATCTGGGGAGGATGACAAAAATGAACGACATGCAAGCTTCCGATATTGTATGCTTTTGAAATAAAACCTGCTGATGATGTACATGCATTGTTTCAAATCCCTAAACACCGGAGATATAAGGAAGATAATCCCTTGTCAACCCCTTTGAGCCTAGTAGTATGAGTTCTTTCTGAAAATGAAAAACCCTCAATCTTAACCTGGGGCAGGGTAGGGGTTAGCTAATTTGACCGAACGTCCAAATTTCAAAAAGGAGTGTCCGTTCGAGGATCAATCACACCTCTAGAGGTCGTGCCTAAGAAACCGCGGTGGTTAAGCATCAGGAGTGAAACAGTCACGTTATTCCCCAATGAGTCAGACAACCAGTGTCACACGACTTGTTCAAAAAAAAGGGAAGGAAAAAGAATCAAAAGCCCGCTAAGTCAAAACTTGAAAGCAAATGACTTAGGCAAAAAATGAGGGCATCCCGCTGGACTTAATAATCAAAAGAAGCTCAAAAGAGTCAGTCCAGGCAAAAATTAGGGAAAGCGAAAAACTAGAAAGAAAAAACGAAAAGGATCACAAAAGAAAAATCCTCGAACAAAATACGAGTCGTGTGACCCCAAGTGTTAAAAGTGAAGAGTGAGTGGCTGCTACTCCAAAAACTCATAGTTTCTCGAACTATCACTCCTATCCTTCAACCTCTGAGAAGCGAGCGCTAAGGTTGAATTAGCTAAACGTAGGATTGGAGAACATCAAGGAGAACAGGCGGGTGAAAATAAATTTTGAGCCTTTATCCTTTCCTTTCAAAACTATGAACCTGACCACGTTACAACCAGAAAAAGTTCTAATTGAAGTAGGTTTGTTTTGAAGGCATACTTCAGTAAAGATCGCGTCGAAACTGACTCCTAAAACGGTTCTTCTTACCATGTTGGTACTGATGTTGATATTCTTGATAAATGATTTGTGCATTATATGCCATAAACTGTTTTTCCTTTTCCAGTGAACAGATTGGATGTCAAAATTGTCATATGCATTGCAGTAATATATATTTTATGCAGAACAATTGGTTTTACTTGCGAGTAAGCGCTTGACAGCAGGAAAGTTTCCTACAGTGGAAAGTCTGATAATGATAGAATGCAGAACCCCCGAATACTCTGTGAACTGGGGCAAGCTATAATCCCTGGTGATGTCAGCCATCCGGAGTCAGTCAGGTCGAGATTTGATGAATCTCTCGAGGACAAACAGTGTATCTCCTTGCAGGTTAGCCTATCAGGGGCAGAGTTATCGCAGACAGGGGCAGGCCACTCTAAGTAAAGCGCCGAAGTTGTTTCTCGTCTGGGGGGCATTTGATCCGAAGCATCTCTCCGAAGTACAGAGTGCTGGGGCAGTTCGTGTCAGACCATCAGGGTACAAATTTTTAGATTTCCTCTTGAGGAATATCCCCACAGAGATCCCACAGGCTGGGGCATATTAGAAGCGAAGGAATTGTTCTTCTCCATGTCATCAGAGTTACTCAGAGCTACTTGAGTAGATTCATCCGATCTTCAAGTTTGAGACGAATGTCGAGAAGTCGTGTTACCGTCCCTTGACCTTTCAATTAGAAACTATGAATTCAGACAGGATGTTTTCCAGAGTCAGTCGTGCCTGACCCATCATGGATAGCCCAAGAGCCCAATCCTTATTGGCAATTTTCAGGAAGCCCAATTCTCATTGGCGAGCCATTCCAAAAGCCCAATCCATATTGGTAATCACTATGAGGCCCATCCGTGTTGGCGCATCAGTTTCAAAATCCAAGCTTCATTGGTATGTAGGAAGACTCCGTCTGTTTTCCCCAGCAAAAGTTCAATCTTCATTGGCACGTGTGAGTTATCCCCGGGGAAGTCCGATCATGCTTAGCACAGTTGGTTACCCCCAGCAGAGTTGGTGTCACTCTTCCAACATTTATTTTGCTGGAATAATTCTGTGATATCCGGTTATCCTCAGCGGAGTTGGCTTCACCCTTCCAGCATTTATTTTGCTTGAATGGTTCTTCTGCGTACAGCTTTTCTCCAGCAGCCTGAGCCTGCATTTGCATCTTGCATATATCATCATATTTGCATCATATCTGCATTTCATCCTCAAATGCGTAGCATTTCCATCCTATATGGAGAATTACGCCATAGAAAAATTCAAACATACGCATATGCATATGAAGCATAAGCCAATTTTTCTATCAGCCTTACGTGGCAACATGAAGTACTCTGTAATCAGTTCAGGGGCATTTATTCAGCAGCTTTGATCAGACAGCTCTTTGGTATTTGATTCTCAGATCATACGACGGTTATGCTTTGTCTATCGATCATATGATGAAGACAGACTGTTCTTCCCGTCAATTCCTATTGACGATGCATTTCCCCCAGCAGGAATTTTCTCCGTCTATCTTTAGACGTCATGAGTTCGATTATGGATTTCTCCGTCTATCTTTAGGCGTTGTGAGTTTGAGCAGGAATTTTCTCCGTCTATCTTTAGACGTCATGAGTACAAGTGGTCTTCTCCGTCTATCATTAGACGTCGTGAGTTTGGATATGGTTTTCTCCGTCTATCTCTAGACGTTGTGAGTTTGAGCAGGTGATTTTTCAGCAGGTTTCTTACTGTCAGTTCATATTGATGATGTGTCTCCCCAGCGAGTTTTCTCCGTCTATCATTAGACGTCATGAGTTTTGGGTATGGTGTTCTCTCCGTCTATCTTGAGATGTTGAGAGGTTTCAAGGCGATCTTTCAGATATTGGCTTTCTTTCTGTTTATCAGATGAGATGACATTTCAAGAGAGGTTTTTATGACTGTTGATCCTTATTGACGTCGAGGCTCTTTGAAGAATGTTTGATTTTCCTAGTTGTTGATCCTTATCGACGACATGGCTATTTGAAGGTGGTTTTCTTCCTGTCAATCCTTATTGATGATGTGGCCCCTTTGAGGATATTGTTCTTTCCATCAATTCCTGTAGACGAAAGGATTCTGAAATTTGATGGGTAGTGTTGAAGTTTATATGGATTTCCTTCCGCTAGTTCTCACTGACAATGTGGATCTTTGGATAAGGTTTTCCTCTCATCTATCATTAGAAGATGCGATATTTGAATAAGGTTTTCCTCTCGTCTATCATTAGACGATGCGAGATTCAGACATTTTCCTCTCGTCTATCATTAGACGATACGAGATCAAGATTGTTTTTCTTCCTGTCTATCATTAGACAGTGTGAGCCTTTGGGATGGTGCCTTTCCGTCTATCAGAAGACGAGGTGAGTACGGATATTGTTCTCCTTCGGGATGGCGTC
The DNA here is from genome assembly GCA_963859935.3 of Lathyrus sativus. Taxonomy (NCBI): domain Eukaryota; kingdom Viridiplantae; phylum Streptophyta; class Magnoliopsida; order Fabales; family Fabaceae; genus Lathyrus; species Lathyrus sativus. The sequence goes on from OZ012737.1 coordinate 712,003,468, forward strand.
TTTTCGTCTTTCTTTAGACGATGTGAGTATTTCTCTTCTTGTCTATCTTTAGACGATGTGAGAGGATCAAGTGCATGTTGATCCAACCTTTGAGTTTGTTATATGTGGCGTCACACAGGTAATTGGTGATAAAGTCGAGTTCTTTATCAGATATTTGATCAGTTTGTTGCCGTAACAACTGGATTTGGTTTTCTGGATATTTCCCCCAAGCAGTTTGTGCAGTTTATTTCTGCAGGTTGGCAAATTTCTGGGTTTCTTTTGTATTCAACCGTCTTCTACCTTTGAATGATTGAGAGTCGTTCACTTCTCAATCTTTCAGGTCCAAACCGCTTGAATAGGGGCAGCTGTTGCACCCCAAAATTTGACCAACCAATTATTGTATTTGGCTTATGTTTTGACTCATTTTGCATTCTGCACTTACATACCGCATCCATTGCATTTTTGCAGTCAGATTGATTCTATCGGGATTACAGCCTCTCTTGACGCTTCAGGCATTTCTGGCCAGTTCGAATAAGTTGTTTTGAGATTTCGTGCCCGTCCCGGTGTTCTCAGCTCTCGTTGTTATTTTTGAGGACATTTCGGTGTCCGGTTTTTACTGCTTATTTCGCTATAGTTGCGCATTTGTTTTCTAATCAATTTAATCGGCTTTATGGCATTTTTAGTTTTTTCCCCTTATTTTCTGAATTTTTTAAATAGATTTTAATAGTTTTTAATAGATTTATTTGAGTTTTTCTAGATATTAAATAGGTTTTTTTTAATATATTCTTATAGATTTAATAGTTTTTCTAGAATTTTAAATAGATAATTCTTTTTTTTAAATAGTTAAATAGATATTTGTTTCTAGACAATTAAGTAGTTTTTTAATTGGTTTTTTTTAATAGGATAGTTCTTTTACTATTTTTTAATAGGGTTAATTAGAGTTTAATAGTTTTAGAATTAATTCATAGAGTAATTAGATATTAATCATTTTGTTAATTAGAAGCTTTAATTTGAGTCAACTTTTAATTAGAGTCTAATCATTAGCATTAATTGTTAAGTCTGAATTTAGTAGAGTTTAATTAGGGTTTAATCATTAATCCATTAATCAGTGTTTAATCAAAGTCATTAACAATTCGTGGGCCAGATGGCACGTTTTGGGGGCCCAAATCCCAGTCTGCAGCGCCACTTGTCATGTATAAAATTGACCACCTCATTCATCACTCGCCACATCACTACACCACTTGTCCTTCCCTCTCTCTCTGCATGGCCTCCATGTGTCTCAACCTCCTTCACCATCTTCCCCTCACCGGCCGGCATGCATGCGCCGGAGGACCACCGTAATCATCACTGGAGCCGCCGCAACGGTCGCCGGAAACTGCAGTTTTCCAGAATTTCACTCAAATCTCCAGATCGTTCTCTTCTCCGCCATGAACATTCAATGTGTTCATCTTGTTCTTCATCAACATCCTTCATCTTTTCCAGATCTCGCTCTGTATGTTCATCATCCGCTGTGAATGTTCATCAGACGTTCATCCATTTCCAGCAATCATCATCGATGAGCATCAATCTCCTCCAGATCTAAGAACCTGCAACGTTTGCTCATCAGAATTATCATGAACAACTATCATGATCTTCATCCATTTCCAGAAGCCTCATCGTGTTCTTCGTTCGAAGTTCATCACCTTCATTCGATCTTCATCTGTTGCCCAGACTCGTGAATGTTCATCATGCGTCAACGTGTTCATCAGAAGCGCCATCAAGCTTGTTCATCGCTCACCTCCAAGAACGATGCAGAAATCTTCCACAAATTCAAAGAAACTCTTCCTCTGTTCATCAACGATCCAGATCTGGATCTTCATCAACGTTCATCCTCACAAGATCTTCAGTAACCAAACTCCACCGATCTTCGTCCAGATCCTTCAAGACTTCATCAAGGAAACCTATGCATGTTCATCAAACTCCAGAAACTTCACCATATTTCCTTAGCAATCAACTCCATGTCTCTCAAGATCTCGCCACGAGTTCTTCAATTGCCACCAATTCTTCAATCTTCACCGCGATCGAACTTCGAATCTCACAGTTACACGGCGGAGACGGTTGGAGGAAGATGACGAAGGTTCTGAGGGAAGATTGAAGGAGCGGAAGAAGGGAATATTATTTGGTGAGGTTTTGCTTTGATCGGAGGTAGAAAGTTTGAGACGGAGTCAGATGATGGCGGAGAGGAGGGAGAGGAAGGCTAGGGTTTCAGCTTCAGAATTAGGGTTTCTGAGTGGGAGAAGGGAATTTGATTGGGGATTGGGCCTCAAGCCCAACAAGATTGTTGGAGCTACACCCTCCGTTTCCCATTGGACCCCCCGGTCCATACGTTTTTTGTCTCTTTTTTGTTGATTGTAGTGGGCCTGAGCCCAATTCACGTTTTCTGGCCATGTACCCCAATTCCTGGCGCGTACCCCCCCTTTGGCTGTTGTTTTTGTTTTTTATTTCTTACTGAATTTTGTATTGTGGGCTTAGGGCCCAGTGGGTTTTTTTTCTGCATTCACCCCAGTTCTGCAGATTGTACCCCCTCCCCTTTGCAATTTATTTTTTTCCTTTGTATTGGATGAATGCTTGTAATAATTTAGTTTTATTTTCCTATTTTCTTTTAGGAAATTATTTTTAGGGATTATAGTCTCATGCATATTTTTTTAATATAGATTTAATATAGTTTTTTTCTATTTTCTTTATAGAATATTATAGTATTTTAGATAGAAATTTTCTATGCTATTTTCATATGCATTTTCTTTTATTTTCTTTAGAATATTTTTCTAGTAGAATTTAATTGTTAATTTTAGGAGTTGACTTTTATTTCCATTTGTTAGTGGATTGTTCTCCTATTTTTCTCTCCTATTTTCTTTTCTATCTAATTTTTATTTTTGGCTGGCCGTGTCACACGATTCAATTGGAGAATGATTGTCGATATCATTTCTCTATCTTGTCTTTGACACGGACATCAATACGCTACCTCTGGGAGTTCAATTTCTCGTGTAAGTCGAACCATGACGGTCTAAGCGTCACATTGTTCCTGATTCGAGCATCATCATCAAGGATCCAGAAAGAAGAAGATTGGAATGGAGCTTGCACGCATGTTAGGAGCCAACAGGAGCTGCTTCGTTCAACGTCATCTTATTCAAGTCTTCAGGCAACCGTCGAGTGTTGTGACCTGTATCGTTAGATACGTAGGAAATGACAGTTGAGGAGTTTTTTCTCAATCGTCTAGGATGTCTAGTATGGTACTTTCGCACCCTAATTTTTGACCGTAAGACCCCACCTCCTTGTGCTCTTTTTTTTCTCTCCCGCTTGTTTTATCTTTTGTTTATTACGGCTAACTAGTTTGTGCAGGCGCATTAATGTCTAAGCATAGATGCTTACAACCAGACATCACAGGGACGTGTCTAGTATATTTGGGTCTGAAGTTCACCATCCAAGAATTCAAGCCTAATTCAAGGGATTTTTGCGTGCGAATCTGACCTTGATGGTTCAATTTACTTTGGCTTGGCATTAGTGCAATGGGTTCCTCATGTTAGTTATGTGGGCATATCTTCATGTGTGTTGGTGGTTTAATTAATGGTGTCAAAGGATGGCGGAATGAGGATGTTGCTACATCTGATTATTTGTTTTAAAGCTAGCCTACACGAGATGACTTCCTTGCTCAAAATTAAAGACTTAAAAGTCCTCAGAATGACAATCAAGACTCATGATTTCAATTCATCACAAGTTCAGACATGAAGTTCATGCTTAAATACAAGATCTAATTTCGGTTAAGAATATATATTCATGGGTTCAAGAACTTTGTGACCTGAATCTTACAAGTGTTATTAAGGTGTTCCATGGCCTTCCCCATACTTCTTATGTTAGGTGAAAACCATTCTCATTACAAAGTCTATTCCCAAATTCAAGGTGTCACTATACCCTAGTGCAATAACGTCGCACAAAATTGGTTCAAATTAATCCACTCAAAGGTCCACCGGTTATGTCAGGCCCATTGTCAAAGTTACTACATTGAAATCCAAGGGATAAAATCATTTGTTATTTATAACTATCTGAATAAAAGAAGAAATTTCAACTGTGAAGGCATAAAGGTGGAGAATGATGAAGGCTCGCGAATCCCATTAAATTCTCAATTCATCCACATTTTAAAGACCAGTAGGAATTATTATTACAAGAGCTCAGATTTAAATTGCAAAACTTGCTAGTCTTCGACCATGACCGACAAAACCTCACAACTGTAACTCAGAATATGTACTTCCAGCATTACAAGAATATGCACCATTTACACTCACAAAGCTTTCCTAACCAAACAACAAAATAAGAAGAAGAAGTCAACCACAAAAATTTCCAAGTATGAAGGACCAATGTAAGCCTTTCCGCAAACAGCTTTTAGTTGCTTTCTTTGATATTGTTGGATTCGTGACTCTCAATGGAGAGCGCTGATAAATGATAGGGAGGGAGAAGAGATCGATACGTGGCCCTGGCATACTTGTAACATCTCCCTGCATAAAGTCAGAAGGGGCCTTGTTAATTCAAAACCAGAAAAAGATAATTACCGAGAATCATGAGCGGACCACTCGTAATGACTCACCAATTATCAGCGCAAATCTGAATCGTCATAAGCCAAGTCGCTAGCCGCAACACGCATTGATCCCCTGTACGAGCTTGTTGAGAAAACAATGAACTCCTGATGAAATTGGGCTTCCCACTGTATATTACCACCTAATGAAATGCTATATGAGTTCTCAGACACCAGTTCCTAGTGTGTATGATAAGCTTAATGCCAAGTCTTTGAATTTATCTCAGCAAGAAAGCTAAGATACTAGTTATAAAAGCGCTGAATCCATGCAGCCTCCTCATCAATTTCTGGAAACATCAGTCAACATAAAAGTTGGGACATTGCTCTTCCTGAACAAATTAATGAGAACTATCAGAAGGAAACATTGCCTGCATCAGCTTCTGTTGAAAGTCTCCTGTTACATAAAGCAGAATAGAACCATGGTAGTACCTACATCGCACGAAACACAAGGATTTTAAAGGAAGGAAACTTTAAATTTTAGCAAACAACTTATATAGTGAGGCGCACTTACTTTGAGTCGGTCGAGCCGGGAACTTGGTATCGAAGAGTTCACACTAGCAACCCCTGTCATCTCAACGCCAACAACATCACACCAATCACGAGTATTGTAACCAATATCACCAGCAATGAAGAATTGAGCAGTTCAGCTCAATAGCAGATCACGCAGCGCCAACTATTACCAAACCTGCAGAACAAGAGCAACGATTATCTGGACCTCGTGAGGAAACAAGAGCGTAGGATCTTTCCTTTGAAGAGTCAACCTGCACCTAAAGGTCTAAGAGACAGCTCATCTTCAAATCATCCAAAGATTGATAGTGAGTACCCTTTACAAGCCACAACAAGTCCTGCTTATAATAAAATAATAACAGAAGCAACAAAAATAAGAGAGTAACACATTTAAAAAGGGAAGAGGGGGAAGGAAAGTAAAAAACGAAAGAAACGATAGAACCAACAGACCTTCTTCCATTTTCGCTGTGACCCAACACAAGCATCAACCTACAACCCTCTCACCACTACCTTCAACTTGCAAAACTTTAATGGCTCTTCACTCATGATATACCCATCTTCCCAAGGACAACATCACAACAAATTATCCGTAAATGAGTCTAGCCACACAAGTGGTTATGCTCGCAGTGATGGCATTATCAGTTTACCAAGTTCATCAGATGCTGAAATATCCCATAATACAACAAGCTATGGTAACATTCAACATCACCAACATCACATTTTAAGCTAAGCTTCTGCTCACCATAAAGTTCCCTCACTGTGAATTCTCCGATGCCTCACTTCTACATCAACACGAATCTTTCCATCATACAATTACGGCCGTCACTTTGCATCCCTCCATTTTTCTACCGCCTTCGAAACTAAGGTGATTGCAGTTGAGTATGGTCTCGTTCCTCAACAAGGGTCATCACCTCAGGAAGAGACCAACTGAGTTCAGAGTCGGCGAGTTTTTTTTTCCTGCCTTTTGACGAAAGCAAATTCAACTTCGCTAAGGTTGAAAAAAGATGAGATCTCCTAGCTCAACCAATCTTCTTGCACTTTCAGAATCATAGACAGAGGGACCAAATATAAAGTCTCAATCTATGCCATAGGATCATGATGTTATGACACCCACATTTAGAGATGTTGGCCTCTCAATGAAGGGTGAGAGTTCTGTGTAGCAGCAACTACAAAACTGTTTCACAAACAGTTTGTGTGCACAGATTCACAAACAAATACAACTTGCGTTTCATCCATGGATTCCAAAACAATAACATCAAACAATCTTCTTCTCCTCATCACGACAACAATAACAAACCGGCAATCCTGTTGACTATTTTTCTTCAAATCCACCACCTAAGTCGCACACTTCGTACATGTGTGGAACCTGCATCTCCAAACAAGGCAGACACCTGAAAACGTCCATTCAACAAGAGAATTAAGAAATGACTTAAGCTCCAGGATGCCATGACTCATCACACCCCTTCAAGACTTATGCCTCAGCAAATGTAGTGAAAACCAACTGCAAACCAAAACACAAACATGGTGAACTAATCAAGAAGAGAAAGAAAAGCCATCATAGGCATGACCCTGTCAAAACGAAACTTATCATCGGTCAACTAAGAGCTCTATGAAGCACAGGAGTCGGAAATTATCAACCTGTAATGTTGGTAGACGTCCCTGCCTAAAGTTTGAGTTAAACCAGAGTTCAACACAGTTGAAGCTCAAACCATATGATAATCCTCATAGTTTTGGAATGTAACCTGCAAAGTAATCCACCAGCTGAGACGTGTATAGCCACTAAAACCGTTCCATTCATTGCAATTTGCTTGGCTTACCAAGAATTTTGACTAAAGAGTCAGCTACCTCACGTAAAAAACAGGTTGAAGATCCCAACCTCATGATGAACAACCTAACCGTACCCTTCTTCGCAAGAGGTCGTTACAAGAGTATCAGATGCAGGCTTTCTCTGGACTACTAACTCTTCTGGCCCAAATCATTCACTATCTGCACCTGTCAAATACCAAGTGCAAAATTAGTAATTGTTTGGAGATTAAAACCGTTAAAGAATATTCATAGAATAATGGAAGATGCTATTAAATCAGATCAAATCGCAAATCAAAGATTTGAATACCAATCAAGCAGGTCATCACTACCATCACCGAAAAAGGAAACATTTCAAATTCGATTTGTCCCCAAAAGGAGATCCAATCAACATTCAAGACAAACAATCTAAATCCAATCAAGAAATTTTGATTCAGAGCCTATAAAAGGGAGGCCTAAAGCATAGAAAAGGGAGGAGGAATCCACAAGAAAAACGACAAGTTCAAAACCCTAAAGGAGAAGCACTTATCTCTCGGTGACATCGCTACCGCCGCGAGAAACATCTGAGAGCAACCATCGCTCAAATCGTCGTCGTCTCATCACCAGCCGCCGCTCCCAGTTATCGGTAAAAAAACTCATTCGCGTTAAAACTTTTTAAAGCTATTGATGCTTTGTGGTCTCGTTGCAGGTTATAAACAGGATTGACGCAAGGACTGAAAAATGGCGGAAGAAAACGAGAGAGATTAGAGATGGAAGAAAGAGGATCGATGGGGGGGGGGGGGAGGGGTTGATTCGTTGATTAGGGTTTCTTTTCTTTTTCTGTGTTTTTTTTGCTTATCGTATTTTTTGCTGTATTGCACTAATCACGACACACTCACAGCACATGCACACCACCACCACCACACACAACGCATGCTCTCCCTTAATCGCCCCTTTAACCTGCCATTAACCTAATTAATCACCTTAACTAACTGTTAATCTGCCACTAATTAAACCCTAATCTAGTCTTAATCTTCATTATAACTATTAATCTTCTTTTTGGAAATAACTAACAACCTTTTATTAATAATCAGTTTTTTTAATTATAATTATTCCTTTGCTTAATTATTCCATTTTATTCCATAAGTTTAGAACTCTTTTTTAGAAAATCCAGTTTTTATCTTAATAATTTAAAAACTCCCCTTTTTTTTAAATAAAATTAACTCATTTTGTTAATTAAAATTTAATTAGCCTTTTCCAAATTAACTTAATAACTTTTAATCAAATAGTATTTATCCACTATAATATAAAATCTTTTATAAATAATTTACATTCATCAATTCATCTATAATTAATAATAAATCCTAGTTAGTGTTTTAGAAATATAATGAAATACTGTTTTTAACCTAATTCAACTCTTAATAGCCACAAAATCAAAATAAATCATTTTTAAGTTTTATAAATCAACTAGCGTATTATAACATTTTACTTAAAAACCTCACCTTAAGGTCAATCTAATTCAACTTAATCAACTCCGCTTAAAATCAACTCACATCGTAAGATACAACTTAATCGTACATCCCACGACACACTCACTCTCACACACTTCAGCGCTTTCATGCGTATGTGTATGGCTTTATCATTTCCGCAATTTATTTTTTCGTATTTATCGTAATTTATTTCATCGCATTGCATCCGTCCAAAGGAAAAACCTATACATAAGTCAACACTTGTGTGTAGTGCTTTCACATTTGCATCATTCTCCCCACATGATCCTTGATCCCATTCAAGTTGATCTTTAGGGTAGATCCTACCCCATAGGAAGGACTGTCCTTTATTTTTTACAACATAGACAAAAACAAACAAAACAATTCAAAACAATTATTCAAACACATTAGAGAAAGACGCCAAATCATCTTAAGTGATATAGAATCTCCACCCCACAACAATACAGTCAATACCGTAGGAACTTTGCCTTAAGAGAGATAAAGGTGTACCTCGTTGATCCCTATCCGAGTACGCAAGTCCTTTTCTTAAGACGATGCAAAGACTATTTTCCTTCAACTTGTGGTGGTAAATCACCCTTAAAATGAAGACACATCTATTCTCCTAAACCTAATCAACCAACTACCCTAAACCCGTAGGAACTTTGACCACAGTCAAAGAACTCCTCAAACCCTTTAGGGGAACTACATATACTCTGATTCCACTCCCGTAAGGATATGTAGGCATAAGATGCGATATCTTATCGAGTATACTTAGAAATAAACCCTAGGTCTTTTAATCATTAAGCAGATAAACACTTAGCAATAAACAAACATAAAACAAGAGGTTCCTGTAGAGTACTACAGAAACTTAGGATGCTGGCACCTTCCCTAAGTTTAACCAACCCCCGAACCTATAACTCTCTAGCTTACATTTGCATTGCATTGTGGGAATTCTGATCTTTATCCCTTCCTTTGGACAAATCAAAGTTCGGTTGTGTTGCGGTGAAAATTTGATATCAAGCTATTAATTAACTTGAATCGTATTTCTTTTTACAACCGGACTTTAATTTATCGAAAGGATAGGTCTAAAGAAAGAAAGAACCTTTTGCGCGATGTGACAACAACGCTTTAAGAGATTCGGGGATTCGGGGGTTGGTTATATCTAGGGAAGGTATTAGCACCCTAAATATCTGTAGTACCCTACAGGAACCTTTTGTTTAATTATTTGCTAAGTTTGTGAATTGTGCACTATGGTTTAAGGATTGGGAATTGAGATAAAATAAATAAAAAGGCCTAAGTGGTTTTCTAAGTTTGCTCGCAAAGACATCGCATCTTCTGCCTACGTATCCTGACTAGGATAGAATCAGAGCAATCGTAGTTCGCCTCACGAGGGAAAAGAACACTTGATGACGATCAAGGTTCAAAGGGGAACAAACATGACAATGTTTGTGTGGAGTTTGACAAAACTCCCTAAGCTAAATTGAAAGGGAAAGTAAGAGATCATGACGATGATTCTTACACAGAGTTGACGAACTCTTTCCTAGGGTTCTAGTTGAAGAGCACTCCTAGTATGAGTAGGTTTCTTAGACTTCAAGCAAAGTCTAAAGGCTTCTAAATTAGGGTTAAGGTGACTTAACGAAGTCAAGGGATAGCAGAGGTTTTGGTCCAAGACATTGACGGTCAAGTGGACAGACCTTCCTTTGGAGGGACATGATTATCGGTAACTGGACGAAAGCTAACGAGCTTCGTCATTTGGGGATAAAATAAAATACAAACATTATACAAACATAATCATGGTGACAACCAATGAAAAAAGATTAAAGAGGAAAAGCAATGATGATAATCAAAGCAGCTGTTTCGGTACGAGAACCGTGACGACAGTTCGCACCTGGAATACTGTTAACAAACAGATGAGGTAAACATGATAATAATTCAAGGTAAAAATTCTAACATGTTGACAAACATGTATAGACATGATGACAATCAAATTTCCTGAGAAAACACAAGAGGAACCCTTTTAATTTTCATCTGCAACCAATTAGGGTTAGTACTGTCAATACGCGGATCGCGCGTAATCAAACATGGTGGAAAAATAATCAAACATGGTAAATAATTACATGGTATGAAAGTACATATAAAAACAAGCACAATGAAAAAAGAATGGGCGAAAAACGATAAAAAATGAGAGAGTTACGATTTTTTGAAGTTTATGTACAAAAATGCAAAAAAGTGGCAACAAGGGTTATCACCAAGGATAAATACGCGCCCATGTCATGATCAATACGCGCGCAAGTTTCAACCGCTAGGGCGGCCATACATCCATTAATACATGTGAAACAATAAATATGTAAGGCATATCACATTCATGTTTGGGCAAAAACACATAGTTTTCAAGTTTTGCAAAATGCCCATAACTTCTTCAATTTTTTGAGTTTTTCAACAAACTTTATATGCTTTTGGGGTAGAAAAATGAGAGGAAGAAGATGCCATTGGTGGTTTTTTGAAATTCATTTTCCTTCGAAAAACCCGATAGGGTGTTTGGTTATGGCTTATGATTTGCAAAAGGTCATGTACAGCTTGATACAAACATGTTTAATGCCAAGTAAATTCACATACACATCCAATATATGATATATAAACAGAAGGAAACAAGTTCATAGCCAGGACATGCAGATATGAGAGAGTCACATTCAATTTGCAAATGTACATGAAAACAAACATGCATAACAATGTAGTTTTTGAGTTTGAGGTATTCATGAGTCATACCAATCATTGAAACATCTTTAATGTGTGATTTAGAGTGTGTGTATGTGAAGAGATCAGATCTGGAACAAGTGTGTGAGAATTTAGCATTCAATTTGCATTTTGGTATATGTTATGTGTGTGTAATGCATGAAGTGATGTAACCTAATGCTCAGGTCATTTTCAATGTTTTAGTTCATTCAAACATATCACATATGGTCATATTGATCTGTTATAGCACAAAGATTTCAAGGATGATCATTGCTTCAAAATTTGGTGTGTGATGTGCAAGCATGTTAAGGCAAAATGCAACTCATGAGTGAATTTGAGATACAATGTATTTCCAACTCAAACAAGTATTCTAACATGTCATATTTGAATGTTATGAGGTGTATGTGAAGTGCTTTTAGTGAAAAAGCAACTGGTATAAAATGTGACAAGTGTGTGGATGTGTGTTTGAAACCTTTTGTGTCAACATGTGAGTTTTGATACAAGACAGTAAAATAGCAAAACAGTCACATAGACATGCTTAGAATAATCAAACAAACATGTGGAAATGAGAAAATCAAACATATTGTGTGTTATGCCAAGAATGTCAATGTTAAGTGACTTGTGTGTATCATGAAATTTGGTGTCAACAAGTGAGTTTTTTGATGCAATGCTCAAAACAGCAAAGTGAATACACAAACATGTTACCTATGATCGTATTAATCTGTTGCAATCAAAAGATCTTGAGGAACTTCATTCATTTTCAAACTGGTGTAGCACGGTGAGCATGTAAAGGCAAAAATGCATTTTGTGGTACATAGATCATGATAGTCTGTTTTGATTCAAAGAAATTATGCACACACACTCTAAATGGTTAGCATGAGGTGCTCAAAAGGTGTTTTTAGTGAGAAACCAGTTTATGCAAGAAAATGGTATGTGCCTTGATGTGACTTTCAAGTGTTCAAGCCAAATGTGAAAAACAGTTTGATGTACAACATGGGAAAAACAGTCATACACACACATTTTAAATATCTACTATAATGTGTATGTGGAGTGAATTTAAGAAAGAAAAAGTTTTATGCTAAAGTAACATTGTGAGTGACTTGTGATGTTGTGTGTTCATAGTATGCAAGTCAAGATGAAAAGATCATTTTGTGTGCTAACAGTAGGAAATGATTATGCATACAACATTTAAACACTCTTTAAAACATGTTCAAGGGATGAAGATGATGTTTCAAATGTTTATGCAAAAAGTCATTTAACTGTTTGAAGATTCATGACAGCAAGCTAATAAAACTAAACCAGCTAGTACAATCATCATAACTGCCAAGTCCAATTTAATTCCTTCAGTCTCAATTACCTAGGCTAATAGTAACAGGACATCAAGGTGAACTAAACTCTGCTATAAGGTCCACTGAGGGCAGAGCTGTGTACATGCTACACAAAGTCTCATTTAAAGAATGTTTGTCATACTAATAGGCAAAATCAAAACCAAAGGCTGAAGCAGAGGTAAGCTGATACCAGTAAAATGCAAGTAACATAAAGGTTTCAATCTTACTATTGAGATCAAACACAGTTGAGGCTCATGGTACAAATCCTGGTTTTGATGGGTATGATTATGCAAATGAGACTTTGTCATGAAGACCAATGGGTTACATTAGCACAGTATTGCTACTCAATCCAAATATAGGTTTGTTAGCAGTCATAATGTTACAAGCAGAATGCAGGGCAAGATAGTTATGTGCATGCTTAAACAAATAAAAACTGTCATACCAGCAGCAGGAAGAAATGCTCTACAGCCACATTAACTTTTCTCAAACAGATTTGAGGTAAAACCTGTTATGGATATCCCTTTTTTGAAGACCAAACACATTCCTCTCATGAATTTGCAAGCATATTGTTAATTTACATCAGACCAGACAATAGTACACCAACATTAGACCTTTGATTTTCAGATCAGGACAATATTGATACCATAAATCCAATAACTTAGCAACCAATCAATTCAAGGATGCCACATAACAGTTTTGACATTAAATCTTTCATGACAGCCAGCTTATGGTGTTGGTCTCAATCATTTAAATTTAACAAACATGGCATATAGTATATTGGTATGACAAAGACAAGATGCTTACCAAACACTAACAAACATCATGGAAATCAACGTACATTTCATAACTCAAAAATTCACAAAAAGCACTCAAAATGCATAAGTCATGGAAATATAATGCAAGAGGTGATAGAGGTGATAGAGATGCTACATACCTGTTGGAGATCTTATCTAGCAAGCCAAAAATGTTGAGAAAACCATAGGTGATTAAATCCAAGTTTTTGTATTGTGCTTTACTTGAAACTTAAGAAACAAGCCACTTGTGATGCCAAAATGAGATTTATGAGTTTCTGATGATAGATGAAGGTTTGGACAGTTGAGGTATATGGTATGTGAGGTGTATGAGTGGACACAACCTCAAGAAAATGTTTGGAGATCAGTTTGGTGTTTTTTATGGACTTTGGTCAAAGTAAGCCAAGTGAAATGTTGACTTTTTGATTTCTTGTGATTTTTGGTGGTTCAATGGTTTGTACACCTTCTATATGTTGTTTAGAAGGTGTATGGATGATAGTTTGAGTACTGGAACATGAAGAGCTTGATATGGTAGAGAAATTGCAAATGCTGAATTTTGGCTATTTTGGACACTTTGGTGGATTTTGCAAAATGCAAGTATGAGAGGGATGTGATGAGGGAGCTTGGTTTTGCAAGTTTTTAGAATGAAATTGATGTCTTGAATGAGGGGTATGAGGTCCCTATTTATAGCAAAAAGCAAGGAGGTGCTTGCTTGAGAACCTTACTTACAAATGAAGTTATCCTTGATATTTCCATCCATTTGCCAACTTGCTTTGCTTTTTCTGATCTTTGGCTGTCTCTTTAACCCAATGGGCAAGTTTAAATTATGTTTCTAATGATAAATTGCAGCCTAGATGCTTGGTAGAGTGGCTGGAGCAGAATCACTTTCCACCTCATGCTTGGAAAAGTCAAAAATGGCAACTTAGGCAATGAACTTCCAATCTTTAATTCTATGCTATCTCCATGCAATTTCTTTGCTTCAACCTGCTTGAGATGTTCAATATATCAGATAGTATGAGTTTGAAAAGTTAGAATTGGCTCAATTGGATGGTAGAGATGATTTTGCAATCTTGATCAATGTGGGGCTAAAGTGACAAAATACCAACTTTGAACACATGTATCTCTCAGCTCATAAATCATCTTGAGGAGTTCTTGTACAATTTAGAAAGCCCTCACATAGTACTAAAACTTTCATGTTGGCCAGAAGTCTTGATTCTATTTGAAACTAGTTGAAAAATCCCCTTGAAGTTGGCTGATTTTAACTTTTAAAGTGAAAATAACTTAGAAATTTTCTGTTATTTTCCCTTCTAGGAATGTTTTTGCTTCTATCTCAAAAAGTATGCATTTTCTGGTTGTGGACTAGTATGGGACTTTTGTAGGACTTGTCAAGAGCTTTCAAATGAGACTAGAACCAACTCAATTGGATGTGTGGTTAAGGAGTTATGGTTTACCCCTTTTCAAAATCCTAATTTCCCGATTTCTCGATTACTCTCTCATCCTTGATCCAATCACCATGAAAATTGATATGCAAGTCCATTATGACATAAGGAACAACTTTGATTCACAACTTGGATTCCAATTCTCAAAATTTGAGGAGTTGACTTTTCGGTCAACCGTACGATCGATCGGTGCCGATTGAGTCGCCTGTTGATATTCTGGACATCCTGGGACTTTGACACTTCTTGAATAGTCTTTAATAGTCTATATGAACTTCATGGACCTCAATCCCACCATTAAAACATCTTCCAACATCAAAGTCAAACCACAGTTGACTCTTCACTAGTTAAAAACCCTAATCGGGGCCTCCTGACTGCACTGTTCTTGATTCTAAAACGATTTCTTCAAATTGACTTCTCATTTGACTTTGATATTATCTTTGATTTCATTAAATGATTGAATTGGCCCAAATCATTGTTTGATCATTCCTTGGTTGTTTTGAACTTGTCGGCGCGAAAACCCTGATTCATCTGTAACTTGACAATAAGGAACTTGCACTGATTTAGGGTTAGATAATTCACGATCATGCTTCTAAAAATGATAATGAGAATCTAAGGGGTCAAAATTTGGGGTACAACAGTTGTCCCTATTTAAATATCTTCACTAGATGGGGAACGAGAGATGACAATCTTCGTTAAATCGCAGTGAAAGGTATTTAAATATAGATAACCGAAAGTTTTGTCCCTTAGATGCGATCCCATGCTAAAGGACAAGTTATGATATGCCATGCACTTCTAAATGATGCTTTACGATGCTTTGAATGCAAACAACATAGACGCAACGATAATAATAAAAGAAACAGTAAAACAAACAATGACAAATACAAGGACTCGACACTGGGGACTCATACTGAAAAACTAAATTAACAGTTCAGACATGACTGATAGCGTAAGAAGGAAAACTTTACATGGGGAATAGGCAAATCCAATAAAGATGACAATCTTTTTGGAACAGAGGTACTCCACCGGGGAGAAGAATTGACTTCTACTGGGGAAAAGGATATACTTTTACTGGGGAACTGGAAAATTAATTCTATCGGGAAAAGAGAATCAGGATTCACCGGGGAAGCGAAAGACTGGATACAACCTCACTGGGGATGATCAGATGAGGAACTTCCTATAGTGAAGAGTTCAAACGAGATCTTCAGGAGTGGACTAGAATCAAGACTAATCACACACGGAGGACACTAGTGACAACTAGATCTCCGAGACTTGATTGGGAACATGGATCACCGGGGATGTATCCTCAGCTTCTGCAACCAGTTCACACAGTGCTGGTAATCAATAGACTTTCTGGGGAATTGGTAACGACCAGAATTCCAAGCGATGCCAGTGACGACTGGTCTTTTAATGGTGATTGGTGACGACCAAATCAGGGTACCAATAACGATTGGTTTTAAACAATGCCAGTTACGACCGGATTTTTAATGAAGATGGTGACGACCATACTGGGGAATACCAATGACAATTGGTTATACAAAAATGCTAGGGATTACTAGATCTTCTAGCTAGAGATTGGTAACGACCAAACGAAATAGACTCCAAGTAACGATTGGACTCTAGACAATGATACCAGTTACGACTGGGTTTCAAAGGGAAAAATTGGTTAAAACCTCAAGATACCAATGATGATTGGATTTAGGCAGTGCCAGTGACGACTGGACTTCATGGGGAGAGTTAGCAACAACTAACAAGATACCAATAATAATTGGAACAATACCAGTGACGACTGGATTTCCCGGAGAAAGGTTGGTAACAACCAAACCAAGAGGCGCTAATGACAATTGGATTTTTATTTAGTGCTAGTGACGACTGGACTTATATGTGGATTTGTTAGTGACTACTAACGAGATACCAATGACGATTGGATTTAGACAATGCCAGTGACGACTGGGCTTTAAAAGGACATGGATGGTGACGACCAAATGAATATCAACAACAATTGGTTTGAACAAAATGCCAGTTACTACTGGGCTTGTTCTTGGAAACGAAGTGAGTAATAACTCAGACTTCGCGGGGATTGATAGATGTCACCGACTCGGGGAATAAACGAATCACACTGATCCCATGATGAGGGGTGTACGTAGACTTGGGAAATAAACCCGAAGACCTACTGGGGAATAAAGCCTGTAGGTAGATTTTTCTGAGGTGAATTCAAACAGATGTCCAGAAATACTTTGCTGGGGGAGGAACCTTCATATCATCACAAGAAATCCTGAGGGATAATCTTCAATTTTGGTAATCATGCATGGCCAAAGGACTCTTCGTCGCCCAACTTGCTAGCATTTCATTGGGGAATGTAAATCCTGACTGTGTATCAAGACTCCTGCTACCCTGAAGTTTCGGGGAAGTATGATTTTCCTCGAGTCTTTCCACAAGTTAAAACATTTTGTAAAATCTTTCCAAGTTATTTTTCAAAAATTTGGATTTTAATGCTTTCAAAAACAATCGAACGGTATTTTGCATAACACAGAAAATAAGGAACTGATAATTTGCACAAGAAAGAAAGGCTCAAAAGGCTGATTTTATTTAAAGGATGAAATCTTGCCAATGACAATATTCCATGGAAATTTTACAAGTAAAATGGCAAAAGTGGATAAGGTTACATTGAATCCTGTGACCTAACTATCCCTAAAGACTAGAATTCTCCAAGATCCTTGCTTCTGACGAGAGCTGTTGAGATGAATCTTTGTTGAGTCTGCAGTGTTGATGCCTTCGTCTGATGCAGCGAAACGCCTTTGTCCCTAATTTTTGCCTGGATCGCCCTTTCGGGTTTTCAATCCACCGGGACGCTCATTTTTGCCTAAGCCGCCCTTTCGGGTTTTCAACTTAGCGAGCTTTTTGATTTCTTTTCTCTTTTTTTCTTTTCTCTTTTTTCTTTTTTTTTTACCCTAACTTTTGCATAAACCGTTCTTTTGTATTTTCCGATTTATCAGGTACTTTTTAGGCGTAATATTTCCGAACTGCGTCAGAGTTTATCGGGTGTGTGAGTTGTTCCCCGTCCATGGTAGTAAGGATCAGTGAACATCCGGAGAATACTGTCTTCACAATAAAGGGGCCATCATAATTAGGCATCCACTTCCCTCTTGCGTCTTTGTGAACTGGTAAGATCTTCTTGAGCACAAGTTCTCCTTCGCGGAACTCTCTGATACGGACCTTTTTATCGAACGCCCTCTTGATTCTTTTTTGATACAACTGGCCGTGACACATCGCAGACATGCGCTTTTCATCGATGAGATTCAGCTGATCAAATCTTTCTTTAATCCATTATGCCTCTTCTAACTTGGTTTCCATGATGACCCTGAGGGATGGTATCTCGACCTCTATGGGAAGAAATGCGTCCATTCCATATACCAGAGAAAAGGGAGTTGCCCCTGTGGAAGTGCGGACGGAGGTTCTGTATCCGTGCAGGGCAAATGGTAGCATTTCATGCCAATCTTTGTAGGTTTTAACCATTTTCTGCAAGATCTTCTTGATGTTTTTATTTGCAGCTTCCACAACTCCATTCATCTTCGGACGGTAAGAGGAAGAGTTGTGGTGTTCGATTTTGAAGTCATCACATAATTCCTTCATGACTTTGTTGTTCAGATTGGTGCCGTTGTCTGTTATAATTCTGCTTGGGATCCCGTAACGACAGATGATCTCCTTTTTAATGAAACGAGCCACCACTTGACGTGTAACATTGGTGTAAGATACAGCTTCAACCCATTTTGTGAAATAGTCGATGGCAACCAGAATGAAACGGTGTCCATTTGAAGCTTTCGGTTCAATTGCCCCAATCATGTCGATGCCCCACATAGAGAAAGGCCATGGTGACGACAGTACATTCAACAGTGTTGGAGGCACATGCATTTTGTCTGCATAAATCTGGCACTTGTGACACTTTCTGGCGTATTGAATACAGTCAGTTTCCAAGGTCAACCAATAATAACCAGCTCTCAAGATCTTTTTGGACATGGCGTATCCGTTGGCGTGAGTACCAAACATTCCTTCATGAACATCTTTCATTAACAAGTCCGCTTCTCTTTTGTCAACACATCTGAGTAAGACCATATCATGATTTCTTTTGTAAAGTACACCATTGCTGAGGAAGAATTTGGATGCTAATCGTCTCAGTGTTTTCTTGTCAAGTGTTGTAGCATCTGCGGGATATTCTTGTTTCAACAGATAATTCTTTATATCATGATACCAGGGTTTGCCATCGGTTTCTTCTTCAATCATTTGACAGTAAGCAGGCTCTGTCTTGCGTTCAATTTTGATAAGCGTGCCATCCTTGACATCTTTAGTTTTCCACATTGAGGCCAGCATGGCTAAGGCGTCGGCGATGTGATTCTCTGCTCTTGGAACATGTTTAAAGGTGATTTCATCAAAATACTTGATCGTTTCAACGATATAAGCTCTGTAAGGAATCAGGTTTTCATGTCTTGTCTCCCATTCGCCCGTGACTTGGTAGATAACCAAAGCTGAGTCTCCACTGACTTCGAGATTTTTGATTTGGAGATCAATGGCTGCTTCGAGACCTAGGATACATGCTTCGTATTCAGCGATGTTGTTTGTACAATCAAAGTCTAATCTGGCTGTAAACGGAGTGTAACCACCTTCAGGATCCATTAAAACTGCGCCTACGCCATGTCCGCTATAATTGGAGGAACCGTCGAACATCATTTTCCACCAATTCTCTGTCTGTTGACCTTTATCAGAACTTGTTTCTTCACAATCTTTTACTAACATGATATCTTCGTCCGGAAAATCAAACTTCAGAGGTTCATAATCTTCGACAGGTTGATCTGCGAGATATTCTGATAACACACTGCCTTTGATAGATTTCTGAGCCACATATTGAATATCATATTCTGATAGTAGCATATGCCACCGGGCGAGTCTTCCGGTTTGTGCAGGTTTCTCAAAGATGTACTTTATTGGATCCATTTTCGAGATCAATAAAGTGGTGTGACAAATCATATACTGCCTCAAACGCTTAGCGGCCCATGCTAAAGCACAACAAGTCTTTTCTAGGAGTGAGTATCTGCTTTCACAATCAGTAAATTTCTTGCTCAGATAATAAATGGCATGTTCTTTCCATCCGGATTTGTCTTGTTGACCCAGAACGCAACCCATTGAGTTTTCAAGCACTGTCAAATACATAAAGAGAGGCTTTCCCGGAACGGGTGGTATCAAAATTGGAGGTTCTTGGAGATAACCTTTGATTTTATCGAACGCCGTTTGACAATTAGAATTCCATATAACCGTTTGATCCTTTCGTAACAACTTGAAGATCGGTTCACAGGTGGGGATCATATTGGAAATGAACCTGGATATGTAATTCAACCTTCCAAGGAAGCTTCTAACCTGATTTTCGGTCCGCGGAGCTGGCATGTCTTAGATGGCACGGACTTTGTCTGGATCCACTTCAATCCCCTTGTGGCTGACAATAAAACCGAGTAATTTTCCTGATCTGACTCCGAAATTGCACTTTGCGGGATTCAACCTCAACTGATATTTCCGGAGTCTTTTGAATAACTTCAACAAATGTTCTAGATGGTCTTCTTCATTTTGAGACTTGGCAATCATGTCATCCAAATATACTTCTATTTCTTTGTGCATCATGTCGTGGAACAAAGCCACCATAGCTCTTTGATAAGTTGCGCCTGCATTCCTTAAACCGAATGGCATAACCTTATAACAATAGGTGCCCCATGGAGTGATGAAGGTTTTTTTTTCCATGTCGTCAGGATCCATTTTGATTTGATTGTAACCAGAGAAACCGTCCATAAAGGAAAACACTGCAAACCGAGCTGTATTATCTACCAAAGTATCAATATGTGGTAGAGGGAAGTCGTCTTTTGGACTGGCTTTGTTTAAATCTCGATAATCCACACACATCCTTACCTTTCCATCTTTTCTTTGGTACAGGAATAATGTTGGCTACCCATTCTGGATACTTGGCCACTGCAAGGAAGCCTGCATCAATCTGCTTTTTTACCTCATCTCTGATTTTAAGAGCCATGTCGGGTCTGGTTCTTCTGAGTTTCTGTTTAACCGGCGGGCATTCAGGTCGGAGTGGTAACTTGTGAACCACTATGTCTGTATCCAAACCAGGCATATCCTGATAAGACCAAGCAAACACATCTACATATTCTCTTAAGAGTTCCTTTAACTGCTGTTTTACTTCTGTCCCTAGGGCTGCCCCAATTTTGACTTCTTTTCTGTCTCCCTCTGTGCCAAGGTTGATAACTTCTACCTGTTCCTTATGGGGTTGAAGCTCTGCATCCTCTTTTTGGGTCAATCTTACCAGTTCATCAGGAATTTCACAGTCCTCATCCTCGTCTTCAGCTTGGTAAATTGGTGAATCAGGGTCAGGAGGAGATGCATGGTCACAGGATTCAATGGGGTTATGGTCGTCACTGCATGTTTGAAGGGTTTACTTTATTAAAACACACAATCAACAAATGCAACACACACAGAGAAAGAGAAAATTGTTTTTGTTTTGTTTTTTTTTTTATTGCCATTTTTCTTTTAAAGTAAAAGCAAAAAAGACGGTAAAGAAACAACACGAGGATTTTTAACAAAATAGTCCATTCTCATTGATATTTCTTTGAAAGCATGGGGCCCTTACAAAACATTCCTACAGCCTTGGGCACGACTATGGAGATTTTAAAATAACAAAGAAAGAAAACAACAAATTACTTTAACTCGGAAAAAACTACAGGAACTTCGACAGCCTCCCAGTTGTTCAGAGTAGCCTCGTCATGATACACTAGCGCTCCTATGTCTTCACTTCCAAGATTTCCTTCCACGGCGTTAATTTGAAAACCGCCACTGATAAATATTTCTTGAATAGCCTTTGGCCGGCTGTTGTTATGCCTTGGTTCTTCACTTTGAGTTGGTTTGTAACCCAACCCCCGGCGGTTCATCTTCGGCTTTACCTCAATGACTTCTCCCCATCCTGCGGGAGTGCCTTCTTCCATTGTAGCTTTGGCGCCTTGAGCAGATGCGAAAGTTGGACCACTTTTTGCCACCGTCTCCTCTATCATCACTGCGTTTGCTATTTCTAGTGCTTGGAATGATGTCTCTAGTGCGTCTTCTTCTGCTTCAATGTACCGGAATGATGAAAGATTACTGACCATTAATTCCTCTTCACCATGAACAATCACCAGCTTATCATTTACCACAAACTTCATTCTTTGGTGCAGGGTGGAAGTTACCGCCCCTGCTTCATGGATCCAGGGACGTCCCAGTAGGCAGCTATACGCGGGATTTATGTCCATCACCTGAAATACAATGTTAAACTCATGGGGTCCCACCAAGATCGGTAATTCTACTTCTCCGATGACCGTCCTCCTTGAACCATCAAAAGCTTTTACAATTAACGAGGTTGGTTTCATCTCTGCCCCGGCATAGGCTAGTCTGGCCAGTGATCTTGCGGGTAGCACGTTTAACGAGGATCCTGTGTCGACCAGTACTCGTGCCAAAGTATCTTCCTGGCATTTGATGGATATGTGTAGTGCACGATTGTGATCACGTTTTTCCTTTGGTAACTCGGCATCGCTGAAACTTAAAGTATTGCATGTCGTGATGTTAGCCACTACTGAATCAAACTGCCCAAGTGAAATATCCTTAGTTACGTGTGCTTGTCTCAATACTTTCTGTAATGCTTCCCTGTGAGCTGGAGAATTTATCAAGAGTGACAAGATTGATATTTTTGATGGCGTCTGATGAAGCTGATCTATCACCTTGTAATCACTTCTTCGGATAATCCTCAAAAATTCATCATTTTCTTCTTCAGCGCTCGGAGCTTCTTTTTCTTTGATTACCACAGCAGGAATAACTTCCTTTGGAATAGCTACTGATTCTTTTGGCTGATAGATCCGACCGCTGCGGGTCATTTTGCTAGTGCCGGCAATATTGGTTACATCTTTCTGATTATCTGTCTGAACACTCTTTCCCGTTTCTTGGTCTACCACGGTCACATCGTACTTCCACGGAACAGCTTTTGTATTGTCATAATGGAACGGTCTCGGTTTTTGAACTACGATTGGTCGCGGTTGACCAATAGCAGCTCTGTTGAAAACTGGCCTTGCACCCCTATTAAACACTGGAACTTTCTCTCTTTTCCTGGATAGGTCGAAAACTGGCTCTATTACAGAAACCTCTCCTTTCCTTTCCTTACCACATACTTGTAACATCCCCTCATTTATCAATCTTTGTATATCTTCCTGCATCGCATTACATATGTTGGAACCTACGGTACATTTTTCACATTTGCCATGAACACTTTCCAACAACCCTGCTTCTGTCAGCTTATCATGCAATGTCTTCAATGGCGTTCTGATTTTTGACACATCATTAATTATCTCTTCATCTGACTTTTCAATGGCATTGACCCCTCCGTGGTTTGGCAGTGGGTTACTCTTGACGTTAGGTGGTACATCATCAAAGGACAGGATTTTCTTCTCCATCAAC
Organism: Lathyrus sativus; assembly: GCA_963859935.3. NCBI lineage: Eukaryota > Viridiplantae > Streptophyta > Magnoliopsida > Fabales > Fabaceae > Lathyrus > Lathyrus sativus. Next base: position 712,026,640 of record OZ012737.1, read on the forward strand.
TCTCTGACCAGATGTTTTAAGGCAAAGCATCCTTCTAAGTCGTGGCCGGCAGCACCTTCATGGAAAGCACAATGGGCATTTGGGTTATAATGTGGAGACGTGGTATCCGGATTAAGTGGTCTTGTCGTGATCAACCCCTGATGGACCAAAGATGGATATAACTCAGTATACGTCATTGGTATTTGTGGGAGTGGAGGTTTTGTGGTTGGCCTCCGGTTCTGGTATTGTTGCCTGGGATGTGGTACCCTCTGCTGCTGATTTTGTTGAAAGGGCGGAGCGTTGGGCGCTCGTTGATGCCCTTGCTGGTTTTGCTGATAGATGGGCGCTGGTCGCCCTGGTTGATAGTTTGAAGTGGAATGGTTGAATGTTGGGGTCACAGCTGCCACATATTGCTGAGGGGCATACTGTACCGGGTACACGGGTCTTTGTTGATGAAACTGTTGAACATAGTTAGGCTGGATTGGCTGGAAGAAACTTTGTTGAGGCGGCTGATATTGCTGATATGGAGGTCTCATGGTATAATTTCTTCTTCCCATTACGACATTTGTTTCACCTTCCTTCTTCTTGTGAAACCCACTGCTGACTTTCTTAATACTGTTGTTGTTAGAACTGCTGGAGCTGCTGGCTACTTTTCCACTTTTCATTCCCAATTCTACTCTCACTCCCACGGCCACAATGTCTGAAAAACTTGCAGACACACTGCTGATCATTTTCTCATAGAATTCTGGTCTTACTGTGTCAACAAACCAGTCTGTCAGTTCTTTCTCACTTAGAGGTGGTTCTACCTGGGACGCTGTTTCTCTCCACCGCTGAGCGTATTCTTTGAATGACTTTGTGCTTTTCTGGGACATGTTCAACAACTGCCTTCGGTCAGGTACCATATCCATATTATATCTGTAATGTTTCATGAATGCATCAGCCAAATCTTGAAAACTGTGGATTCTGGACTGATCTAGACTTAGATACCATTTTGCTGGAGCTCCTTTCAGACTGTCTTGGAAGCAATGGATCATTAACTTGTCATCTTCGACGTGTGCTGCCATTCTTCTATAGTACATGATTAAGTGAGTTCGTGGACAAGTAGCTCCTGAGTACTGATCGAAATTTGGGATTTTGAATTTTGGCGGTATTACTAGTCCAGATACCAAGCACATTTCTCTGGCGTCAGTGCCAAAGGTATCGTTTCCTTCCATCGCTCGGATCTTCCTCCCTATAGTTTCAACACTTTCCCTTAACTTCTCATGTGATTCATTCTCCTCTTCATACCCTTCGGGTCCTTCGTATACTGGTGGTGGATTATGAAAGATGGGGCGTGCTTGAACCTGAACTGTAGCTGGAGTGTAGGTGGGAATAACTTGTGGAATCTCTCCTCCCAAGGGAATTGTCTGTTGAGTGACTCTCGGCGGTGGCACAAAGCCTGGGGGTAACCCATAGGTTGGCACATTTGCAATAGTAACAGCCGTCGGGATTGGATCTGCAGTGATTTCAGAGACAACGGTGGCTTGAGTGTCCAACATTGCACGGATGACTTGTAGGGCTTCTTTGATCTGTCCCATGCCTCCTCGGAGCTCTCCGAGTTCATTGTCGATTCTGTTTACATCCAAGTTCTGCTCTTCCATCCTTAAGCGAGCTTGGGCTCGTGTGTTGTACTGATGGCGAGGTTTCAGTGTGATTTTGTTGACAAGACAGAGGGATGAGACTCGACTCAGGAACATGTATATGTAATGTTTATGAAATGCAGACATGCAAAATGCAGATTTTAAACATTCAAGGGAATAAAAGCGTTATTTGCGAATATTATAACAATAAATAGGAAAAACAGCCAAATCTTCATTGATAATATCTGGAGAGTTTACAACATCAAACGGGAAATGAAAATACAAGCTTCTATAAAATACGAAAAACAACAACAATAGATTCTAGATTCTTCTGCTGGATGGTCCTTCATCTTCAGACTGATTCTTTCTTCCACCTTGACGTACCAATTCTTGAAGTTCTTCTTTCTCTTGCATAGCCTTGAAATATTTATCTCTCCACATTTTCCCTTCTTTCTCAGCTTTTGCCAAGGCGGCTTTTAACTCTTCTACGAGGGTAGGTTTGGGCGAGTCAGGCTCAAAGCGGGTATAGAACATCTTCATTGCCGCTTCTCTTACCCATGATAGGTAAGATTCTGAAACAGTAGCATTGTGGGGGCATAGGGCAGTTACTCCTCTTGTGTGGACATAACGCCAAGCGTACGCGATTCGAGCCCTATAAGCAGGATTCTTCCTTTCCTCCAAGTAAAATTTCCTCAAATAGTCTGGATCTGGTTCATCTTCCATGGGGTGCCCCAACTGTCGACGGGCCAGAATAGGATTATAGCTAATGCACCCATTGACGCTGATGAGCGGTACATTCGGGAAATCTCCACAGCTTTGGATCATGGAAATTCCTCCATACATAGGATCATGCCATTTAATGTCTGAGTATTTGAGCAACAACAACTTTTCTGTCCATGAGAGTCCATTTTGCCTATCCCAAATGGCTGGAATTTCTGACAAGTGTGAAATAAACCACTTGTGCAGGAGAACGGTGCAACATTCAATTCGTCCAACCCCATAGAGGTTCCTTCGGTGGAGAGTAAAATAAGTGTCGGCCAGCAAGGTAGGTACAGGATTTTTGATCAAGAAGAGATTGATTGCATCTGCGTCCACAAAATCACTAGCAGTTGGGAACAGGAACAGTCCGTAAATAAGTAACACCAGGATGGCTTCAAATGCTGCAGTATTTTGCGACAAGGCATAGCTCTGAGCTTTTTCATATAGGAACATGGCTGAAATTCCGTACAATCCTCCCTTAGCACCCATATTAGATCGCACTTCGTCCAATTCCAAATACGCGGCCTCTGCAATTGCTCTTTCATTAGGAGTTCCCTCCCTTCCAGAAAAGGGACTGAGGGTAACACCTACCCCCATTAGGGCGGAATACTCCTCCAAAGTTGGTAGCAACTGATAATCTGGAAACGTGAAGCAATGATAGTTGAATCATAGAATTTCACGAGTGCGGATAACATTTCTTCGTAGACTTGAACTTCCAGTAATGACAGTATATTCCCATGTCTTCCTCTGAACGCCTCGGGGTCTTCTACCAAACTTACCAGTTTCTTCAGGTTCTCTAATCTCGGTCTTCGGAACACAACCTCTTCTTTCTTTCCAGAATCCATCCTATAATATCTGCAAAATAATCTTTTAGTTCCTTGAATGTTTAAAATAACAAGAATGCAACCTTAAATGCAAAAGTTTTATGGAACTCAATTTTACCAAAATATCCTTTCATTTCATTGATTTTTCAAAAGGGGTATTACAAAAGATTTTAGTACATCTTACAAAAAGCCCTAATATTACAACTCAATATGCTCTAAAAGAAAATCCTCTCTCTTCTTGATTCTTCTGAGCTCTTCTTCCACCTGTGCCTTCTCAAGGATAAGTTTGTCTACCATAGCTTTCCAAGGAGTTGATTGATGGTTGGAATAAAATGCATCTTCCTGTGCCTTCCTCTTCTTGCTTGCAACTGCTTCCTCTTCCTTCAACTGAATTTGTTTGCGGAGTTCCTCGTTCTCTTCCATAGCCACCTGATATTTGTACTTCCAGGATATCTCAGTCTGCTGTGACTTCCTCAGAGCAATCTTCAGCTTCTCTTCCTCGGACATGAAAATCAACGGTTGTTCTTCTATTAATACCATAGGCTTTTGTGGAGGATAAGGCATTTTCAACTGAATGGCCCTCTTTCGTACCCATTGGAGATAAGGTTCAAAAGAGATGCAGTTAGGTCTTCCCAAGTCCTCTTTTCCTTTTCTGTGTATATGCCCTCATGCTTTGAGAATTTCATCTTTTAATTCTGAAACTCCTATGAAGAAGATACCTTCTACGTGAGCGCTGCAAGGTTTGTTTTTCAGTGGATAACCAAATTATCGACGAGCAATCACAGGGTTATAGCTGATTCCCCCATTTGTACCAAGGAGAGGTATATTCCCGAAGCTTCCACAACTATCAATGATTTTGATTCCATCATAACTACGGCTGTACCAGTCAATATCAGAGTGAGTAAGAGCCATAATCTTTTCAGACCACCATCCTTTGCTCCAAAAAGTATGGGCTTTGGGTAGATGAGAAACAAACCATTTATACAACAAAGGAACACAACAGACGATCATTCCTCCTTTGTGAAGATTTCTTTGATGAACAGAGTGGTAAGCATCAGCTAGTAGAGTAGGTACTGGATTCTTCTTCAAGAATATTTTGATGGCATTGAGATCCACAAAGTTGTCAAAGCTCGGAAACAGAAAGATCCCATAAATAAGCAAGGCTAGAATAGCCTCAAAAGCATCCATACTCAAGTGATCGGCATAATACTGAGCCTTCCCAATCAAGAATTTTGCAGTCAGCCCAAAGATCCCTCCTTTAGTAACCATGTTCTTCTGAATGTCTACCAACCCGATACGTGTGGCTTTAGCAATTTCTTCCTCTTTAGGGTCCTTCTCCATGACGGGAAAAGGAGATGCATCAAGGATGGGTAACCCAATCAGACAGGAATACTCTTCAAGTGTCGGCACTAACTGATAATCCGGAAATGTGAAGCAGTGATAAAGTGGATCATAGAACTGGAGTAATGTGGAAAGGAGTCCCAAATCCATTTTCTTCCTTATTTTCAGTAGAGACAACAAATTCCCGTACCTGCTTTTGAACCCTTGTACATCTGTGATCAGAGTGCTCAACCTTTCAATCTCATCTATATTAGGGCTTTTGTAAGTGTACTTTATAGTTTTCTTTTTTCCATTATCCATGATGTTCCTGATATTTTATAAATAAACGACTCTGAGTTCCATAAAACTTTTATGACATGATGTTTATGGATGCATGAATGCACAAACACAGGTAATCACATATTCACAGATTTTACTCAAGTAAACAGACAAGGTTTTTGGTTTGGGAAATATGAGCAAGGAGTCAAGGTCTACCCACCCCAAAGATATGTACTAAGGTTCCCACAACTGCAGAACAAGGTTCTAAAAGAGTTCCTGGAGTCCTCGACCCATCTTTCGGATATTATCAATTTCCCAAATACTTGGTGGTCGATAATATTCTCAAGAGAGTCTCGTCCAAGTGTAGTATCGCGTATCAACTACTTTGGAATTACTTCCTTATAGTCATCGCACTACATCCTAAGAAAGCCATAGTGGGGGAAAAGGTATCTAAAGGTCCTCAGTGTCATGGGCACCTATGTAGAAAGTAGCATTGTTTTCACGAATACTCGATCAACAATACTAGCTCTCTAAAGGGCCTCCACTGAGCGGTGATTTCTCAAGTCAGCTTGGTCGGGAATCAACTCCCTATAAGCCTTCTTGAATATATCACCTTCCTATCATAAGTACGCTTGAGCACGGGTGTAATGCTGTCTCACCATTTCAAGTTTCCCAAACCATCAGAGCACAAATATATACAAGTATTCACAGATAGCAATTAGTTAAACAAAATAGGTTGAACCCTCAAAATAAAAGCAAAAGCTATATGTCCCCAGTGAAGTCGCCATTTCTGTTGCGGTGAAAATTTGATATCAAGCTATTAATTAACTTGAACCGTATTTCTTTTTACAACCGGACTTTAAGTTATCGAAAGGATAGGTCTAAAGAAAGAAAGAACCTTTTGCGCGATGTGACAACAACGCTTTAAGAGATTCGGGGATTCGGGGGTTGGTTATATCTAGGGAAGGTATTAGCACCCTAAATATCTGTAGTACCCTACAGGAACCTTTTGTTTAATTATTTGCTAAGTTTGTGAATTGTGCACTATGGTTTAAGGATTGGGAATTGAGATAAAATAAATAAAAAGGCCTAAGTGGTTTTCTAAGTTTGCTCGCAAAGACATCGCATCTTCTGCCTACGTATCCTGACTAGGATAGAATCAGAGCAATCGTAGTTCGCCTCACGAGGGAAAAGAACACTTGATGACGATCAAGGTTCAAAGGGGAACAAACATGACAATGTTTGTGTGGAGTTTGACAAAACTCCCTAAGCTAAATTGAAAGGGAAAGTAAGAGATCATGACGATGATTCTTACACAGAGTTAACGAACTCTTTCCTAGGGTTCTAGTTGAAGAGCATTCCTAGTATGAGTAGGTTTCTTAGACTTCAAGCAAAGTCTAAAGGCTTCTAAATTAGGGTTAAGGTGACTTAACTAAGTCAAGGGATAGCAGAGGTTTTGGTCCAAGACATTGACGGTCAAGTGGACAGACCTTCCTTTGGAGGGACAGGATTATCGGCAACTGGACGAAAGCTAACGAGCTTCGTCATTTAGGGATAAAATAAAATACAAACATTATACAAACATAATCATGGTGACAACCAATGAAAAAAGATTAAAGAGGAAAAGCAATGATGATAATCAAAGCAGTTGTTTCGGTACGAGAACCGTGACGACAGTTCGCACCTAGAATACTGTTAACAAACAGATGAGGTAAACATGATAATAATTCAAGGTAAAAATTCTAACATGTTGACAAACATGTATAGACATGATGACAATCAAATTTCCTGAGAAAACACAAGAGGAACCCTTTTAATTTTCATCTGCAACCAATTAGGGTTAGTACTGTCAATGCGCGGATCGCGCGTAATCAAACATGGTGGAAAAATAATCAAACATGGGAAATAATTACATGGTATGAAAGTACATATAAAAACAAGCACAATGAAAAAAGAATGGGCGAAAAACGATAAAAAATGAGAGAGTTACGATTTTTTGAAGTTTATGTACAAAAATGCAAAAAAGTGGCAACAAGGGTTATCACCAAGGATCGAACCCATGTCATGATCAATACGCGCGCAAGTTTCAACCACTGGGGTGGCCATACATCCATTAATACATGTGAAACAATAAATATGTAAGGCATATCACATTCATGTTTGGGCAAAAACACATAGTTTTCAAGTTTTGCAAAATGCCCATAACTTCTTCAATTTTTTGAGTTTTTCAACAAACTTTATATGCTTTTGGGGTAGAAAAATGAGAGGAAGAAGATGGCATTGGTGGTTTTTTGAAATTCATTTTCCTTCGAAAAACCCGATAGGGTGTTTGGTTATGGCTTATGATTTGCAAAAGGTCATGTACAGCTTGATACAAACATGTTTAATGCCAAGTAAATTCACATACACATCCAATATATGATATATAAACAGAAGGAAACAAGTTCATGGCCAGGACATGCAGATATGAGAGAGTCACATTCAATTTGCAAATGTACATGAAAACAAACATGCATAACAATGTAGTTTTTGAGTTTGAGGTATTCATGAGTCATACCAATCATTGAAACATCTTTAATGTGTGATTTAGAGTGTGTGTATGTGAAGAGATCAGATCTGGAACAAGTGTGTGAGAATTTAGCATTCAATTTGCATTTTGGTATATGTTATGTGTGTGTAATGCATGAAGTGATGTAACCTAATGCTCAGGTCATTTTCAATGTTTTAGTTCATTCAAACATATCACATATGGTCATATTGATCTGTTATAGCACAAAGATTTCAAGGATGATCATTGCTTCAAAATTTGGTGTGTGATGTGCAAGCATGTTAAGGCAAAATGCAACTCATGAGTGAATTTGAGATACAGTGTATTTCCAACTCAAACAAGTATTCTAACATGTCATATTTGAATGTTATGAGGTGTATGTGAAGTGCTTTTAGTGAAAAAGCAACTGGTATAAAATGTGACAAGTGTGTAGATGTGTGTTTGAAACCTTTTGTGTCAACATGTGAGTTTTGATACAAGACAGCAAAATAGCAAAACAGTCACATAGACATGCTTAGAATAATCAAACAAACATGTGGAAATGAGAAAATCAAACATATCGTGTGTTATGCCAAGAATGTCAATGTTAAGTGACTTGTGTGTATCATGAAATTTGGTGTCAACAAGTGAGTTTTTTGATGCAATGCTCAAAACAGCAAAGTGAATACACAAACATGTTACCTATGATCGTATTAATCTTTTGCAATCAAAAGATCTTGAGGAACTTCATTCATTTTCAAACTGGTGTAGCACGGTGAGCATGTAAAGGCAAAAATGCATTTTGTGGTACATAGATCATGATAGTCTGTTTTGATTCAAAGAAATTATGCACACACACTCTAAATGGTTAGCATGAGGTGCTCAAAAGGTGTTTTTAGTGAGAAACCAGTTTATGCAAGAAAATGGTATGTGCCTTGATGTGACTTTCAAGTGTTCAAGCCAAATGTGAAAAACAGTTTGATGTACAACATGGGAAAAACAGTCATACACACACATTTTAAATATCTACTATAATGTGTATGTGGAGTGAATTTAAGAAAGAAAAAGTTTTATGCTAAAGTAACATTGTGAGTGACTTGTGATGTTGTGTGTTCATAGTATGCAAGTCAAGATGAAAAGATCATTTTGTGTGCTAACAGTAGGAAATGATTATGCATACAACATTTAAACACTCTTTAAAACATGTCCAAGGGATGAAGATGATGTTTCAAATTTTTATGCAAAAAGTCATTTAACTGTTTGAAGATTCATGACAGCAAGCTAATAAAACTAAACCAGCTAGTACAATCATCATAACTGCCAAGTCCAATTTAATTCCTTCAGTCTCAATTACCTAGGCTAATAGTAACAGGACATCAAGGTGAACTAAACTCTGCTATAAGGTCCACTGAGGGCAGAGCTGTGTACATGCTACACAAAGTCTCATTTAAAGAATGTTTGTCATACTAATAGGCAAAATCAAAACCAAAGGCTGAAGCAGAGGTAAGCTGATACCAGTAAAATGCAAGTAACATAAAGGTTTCAATCTTACTATTGAGATCAAACACAGTTGAGGCTCATGGTACAAATCCTGGTTTTGATGGGTATGATTATGCAAATGAGACTTTGTCATGAAGACCAATGGGTTACATTAGCACAGTATTGCTACTCAATCCAAATATAGGTTTGTTAGCAGTCATAATGTTACAAGCAGAATGCAGGGCAAGATAGTTATGTGCATGCTTAAACAAATAAAAACTGTCATACCAGCAGCAGGAAGAAATGCTCTACAGCCACATTAACTTTTCTCAAACAGATTTGAGGTAAAACCTGTTATGGATATCCCTTTTTTGAAGACCAAACACATTCCTCTCATGAATTTGCAAGCATATTGTTAATTTACATCAAACCAGACAATAGTACACCAACATTAGACCTTTGATTTTCAGATCAGGACAATATTGATACCATAAATCCAATAACTTAGCAACCAATCAATTCAAGGATGCCACATAACAGTTTTGACATTAAATCTTTCATGACAGCCAGCTTATGGTGTTGGTCTCAATCATTTAAATTCAACAAACATGGCATATAGTATATTGGTATGACAAAGACAAGATGCTTACCAAACACTAACAAACATCATGGAAATCAACGTACATTTCATAACTCAAAAATTCACAAAAAACACTCAAAATGCATAAGTCATGGAAATATAATGCAAGAGGTGATAGAGATGCTACATACCTGTTGGAGATCTTATCTAGCAAGCCAAAAATGTTGAGAAAACCAGAGGTGATTAAATCCAAGTTTTTGTATTGTGCTTTACTTGAAACTTAAGAAACAAGCCACTTGTGATGCCAAAATGAGATTTATGAGTTTCTGATGATAGATGAAGGTTTGGACAGTTGAGGTATATGGTATGTGAGGTGTATGAGTGGTCAAAACCTCAAGAAAATGTTTGGAGATCAGTTTGGTGTTTTTTATGGACTTTGGTCAAAGTAAGCCAAGTGAAATGTTGACTTTTTGATTTCTTGTGATTTTTGGTGGTTCAATGGTTTGTACACCTTCTATATGTTGTTTAGAAGGTGTATAGATGATAGTTTGAGTACTGGAACATGAAGAGCTTGATATGGTAGAGAAATTGCAAATGCTGAATTTTGGCTATTTTGGACACTTTGGTGGATTTTGCAAAATGCAAGTATGAGAGGGATGTGATGAGGGAGCTTGGTTTTGCAAGTTTTTAGAATGAAATTGATGTCTTGAATGAGGGGTATGAGGTCCCTATTTATAGCAAAAAGCAAGGAGGTGCTTGCTTGAGAACCTTACTTACAAATGAAGTTATCCTTGATATTTCCATCCATTTGCCAACTTGCTTTGCTTTTTCTGATCTTTGGCTGTCTCTTTAACCCAATGGGCAAGTTTAAATGATGTTTCTACTGATAAATTGCAGCCTAGATGCTTGGTAGAGTGGCTGGAGCAGAATCACTTTCCACCTCATGCTTGGAAAAGTCAAAAATGGCAACTTAGGCAATGAACTTCCAATCTTTAATTCTATGCTATCTCCATGCAATTTCTTTGCTTCAACCTGCTTGAGATGTTCAATATATCAGATAGTATGAGTTTGAAAAGTTAGAATTGGCTCAATTGGATGGTAGAGATGATTTTGCAATCTTGATCAATGTGGGGCTAAAGTGACAAAATACCAACTTTGAACACATGTATCTCTCAGCTCATAAATCATCTTGAGGAGTTCTTGTACAATTTAGAAAGCCCTCACATAGTACTAAAACTTTCATGTTGGCCAGAAGTCTTGATTCTATTTGAAACTAGTTGAAAAATCCCCTTGAAGTTGGCTGATTTTAACTTTTAAAGTGAAAATAACTTAGAAATTTTCTAAGTTATTTTCCCTTCTAGGAATGTTTTTGCTTCTATCTCAAAAAGTATGCATTTTCTGGTTGTGGACTAGTATGGGACTTTTGTAGGACTTGTCAAGAGATTTCAAATGAGACTAGAACCAACTCAATTGGATGTGTGGTTAAGGAGTTATGGTTTACCCCTTTTCAAAATCCTAATTTCCCGATTTCTCGATTACTCTCTCATCCTTGATCCAATGACCATGAAAATTGATATGCAAGTCCATTATGACATAAGGAACAACTTTGATTCACAACTTGGATTCCAATTCTCAAAATTTGAGGAGTTGACTTTTCGGTCAACCGTACGATCGATCGGTGCCGATTGAGTCGCCTGTTGATATTCTGGACATCCTGGGACTTTGACACTTCTTGAATAGTCTTTAATAGTCTATATGAACTTCATGGACCTCAATCCCACCATTAAAACATCTTCCAATATCAAATTCAAACCACAGTTGACTCTTCACTGGTTAAAAACCCTAATCGGGGCCTCCTGACTGCACTGTTCTTGATTCTGAAACGATTTCTTCAAATTGACTTCTCATTTGACTTTGATATTATCTTTGATTTCATTCAATGATTGAATTGGCCCAAATCATTGTTTGATCATTCCTTGGTTGTTTTGAACTTGTCGGCGCGAAAACCCTGATTCATCTGTAACTTGACAATAAGGAACTTGCACTGATTTAGGGTTAGATAATTCATGATCATGCTTCTAAAAATGATAATGAGAATCTAAGGGGTCAAAATTTGGGGTACAACAGGTTGCAAAATGAATTAAAGATTCAAACTAATCAATAGTTTGGTATCCGATTTTCACCGCGACAGAAATGGCGACTTCACTGGGGATCCTCTAGTGGGTTTCCCTATCTTATTTTATTTGTTTACTACTTTATATATCTGTTTACCTGCTTAAATGTTTATTTTCTCTTGCGTTTGTTCTTTTGGGATTATTATCTTTTAGTGGTGAAATAAAGTTCTACACCCGAACTTGAGAGAAATTAAGATAGGATGGTGATATAGTCGAGGAGGCTTATAAGGAGTTGAATCCCGACTAAGTTAAATCAAGAATCCCGCTCAATTGAGGCCCTTTCGACCTTGGAGCCTATGATATTGAGGACCGTAGTTACCTTAACCCAACTTTGGCCTTTATTAGGATGTAGTGCGGGACTATGAGGGAGTACTCCCGAAGTAGTGCTACGCGAAGCTACACTCAAAAGAAGTTCTCTTGAGAATATTATTAATCCTCAAGTAATTGGGAAATTGATAATATCCGAAAGATGGGATGATGATTTCGAGTCCCCTTAGAACCTTGTTCTGCAGGTACAAACAACCTTTAGTCCATAACCTTTGGGGATGGGTATACCCTATGCTCCATGCTCGTTACAAACCTAGGGTTCCCCTTTGTTTGTTTATCTTTGTGTCCTTATGTGAATACTTGTGTTTGCTGCATTCATATAACATCATTCTGCATTGGACTTCATGAGATTCACTTTCATTTATGAACATTGTAGGTCACCATGACTTCAAATGAAAGACGTACTGTGAAATATACTTTTAAGAGTCCCAAATTGGACGACCTAAAGAAGTTGTGGGGCTTTATCAAGGATCAAGAGGAATTCAAGGACAAATATGGGAAGTTGATATCTTTGTTGGGTCGCTCAGTGAATGAAGGACTTCTTGCCACTCTACTACAGTTTTATGATCCTCTTTACCATTGTTTCACCTTTCCGGATTTTCAGTTGTTACCTACGTTGGAAGAGTATTCTTTTTTGGTTGGTCTACATGTCCTAGAAGAATCTCCTTTTCCCTTCTTGGAAAAGGACCCTGATGAGAAAGATATTGCTAAGGCCCTCCGTTTAAAGGTAGTTGATGTCAAAGCCAACCTAGTTACTAAGGATGGAATCCTTGGTTTAAAGACAGGTTTCCTAGTCGAGAAGGCTTCATTCTATGCTGATTATTCTAATAAAGCTTCGTTTGAGGCAATTTTCGCTTTGCTTGTTTATGGGCTGTTTTTATTTCCATGTTTTGAAGGTTTCATCGATCTCAAAGCATTTAAGATCTTTATGAAGAACAACCCAGTGCCAACTCTGTTGGGTAATACATATCACTCTATACATCTCCGAAACCTTCGTGGTGGGGGAATGATTACTTGTTGTGTACCCTTACTTTACAAGTGGTTTATTTCGCACTTGCCAAAGTCTAGCTCTTTTACGAACATCGGCAAAGAGCTTTGGTCTCCGAGGGTTATGGCATTGACCCATTCTGACATTGATTGGTACAACCAAGTGTATGATAGGGTATTAATCATTGATAGTTGTGGTAACTTTGCTAATGTACCATTGCTCAGTTTCGATGGAGGAATCAGCTACAATCCCGTTTTAGCCCGTCGACAGTTGGGATACCCGTTGAAGGAACCTCCTAAGAGTGCCCATGTAGAGGGTATTTTCTTTAACAATGATGTAGAGCTTCGAGGAAAGATTCTGGATGCATGGCGTAATGTGTACAAGAAAGGGAAGAAAAGTCTAGGAAGGCCTAATTGTGTATCTCTATAACCGTATCTCCAGTGGGTAAGAGATAGGGCAATCAAGCTAAGGATGCCTTATTCTCGTCAAGACCCTATACCTCCAAGAAGGGAGCCCACTTATGTCTTTATGTCCGAAACTGAGAAGTTAGAGGTTGCTATGAAGAAGTCGCGACAAGAGTTAGAGTCATGGAAAAACAAGTACCAAGTGTCTGTTGCAGAGATTGACAAACTCCAGAAAGAGAAAGAGGAACTCCAGAAGCAGCTACAGTTAAAAGATGAAGAATTACTCCCCTGCGAGAAGAGGAAAGTCATGGAGGATTTATTTTTCTCCGATCCACAATGCACTATTTGGAAGCTAATCGTGGACAACCTTATCCGTGAGAAGACGCAATTAGAAGAGCAACTCAAGCAGCAGAATTCGAAACTTCTTTAGTGTCTTTACTAGCTTTTATTTAGCTACTTATTTGGGACTTTTAAAAGCAATTATTTGTATTCCGTTTCAAAATTAAATAAAAACGTTTTCTTTTGCCACAATGTTTATAAATAGTCGGGATCCCATGAAGTCCTACTCATCTTGCATTGCATTCTTTCTTTACTCAAGAAACTCAATTCTATTTCTCAGGTATTGTAACCATGGATTTCAAAAGAGAAGTATTGGCGTACACTTTCCAGAGTCCTAACATTGAAAGCTTGAGAGAACTAGCAGATCTCATCAAGAACCGTTACGCCTTCGCAGCAGAATATGGAGAAGTCTTCCATTTTCTCGAACTCAAGATGAAAGAAGGTCTGTTGGAGACCTTGGTTCAGTTTTATGATCCATTGTACCATTGTTTCACTTTTCCGGATTACCAGTTGACGCCGACGCTGGAAGAGTATTCTGATTTCCTGAGGATGCCCGTGACCACCCGTCCCATATTCACCGGCCAGGAGGACGAACCCAGTCACCAAGAAATTGCAAACGCTACTCATCTCAGTCTAGCAGATGTTCAAGCGCACTTGACCACCAAGGAAGGAGTCCCTGGATTCCCAACTGATTTCTTGATCAAAAAGTCCATTACCATGCTGAAAGGGAGGAGGTCCTTATCATGGAAGATATCTTTGCTTTGTTGGTCTATGGGATCTTCTGGTTCCCAAAGGTCGATGATTTTGTTGACATGGATGCAATTAAACTGTTCATACTCAAGAATTCCGTTCCCACCTTGCTCGCTGACACATACTATTTTATTCACTCGAAGAATGTTGAAGGAGGAGGACATATCGTCTGTTGTACCGCTCTGCTGTATTCATGGTTCATTGCTCGCCTAACTCGGCACCCGTCTATTTGGGAAGAGAAAGAATCACCCCGTTGGTCCGAGATAGTCATGGCCCTTACTCACTCCGACATTGTGTGGTACGACCCTACCTATGGAGGTATATGTATGATCCATATCATCAGAGCATTTACTAACATACCGCTCATTGCGAGAGAAGGATGCATAAGTTACAACCCTGCTCTGGCCCGTCTCCAATTTGGGCATCCCATGATTGAAGTACCTGACCAGACTCTGGTAGAAGGGATCTTTTTCAAGGAAGGAGAAGACCCAAACCTAAAGACCGTCATAATTTATGCATGGAGATACATCAATAAGGAAGGAAAAGCTGCTTTAAGATACCCCAATTGTGCTGTCTCTGAGGAATATCTACATTGGGTGCAAGAAAGAGCTCTCGACCTCAAGATGCCATTCCCTTTCCATGAACCTATGGTATTGGCTTTTCACGATCCAGATTGGTTTGACCTGAGTGAAATAGATCAGTTGAAGGTTGCTTTGGACGAGGCTCAGAAGCTGAAGGCCGCTTGGAAGAACAAGTTTTTCATACTCAGGGTAGAGAGAGAGAAGTCCCAGAAGCTGCCAGAAGTAGAACTTGCAAGGAAAAGAAAGGCGCGAGAGGATTTATTTTCCTCTCACACCTCTTCAAGAGCTGTCACCAGCGATGATCTTCCCCCATATACTGTGACTTGGAAGGAATGTGTCGACCGACTCATCAGAGAGAAGGCCGAGTTGCAAGAACGCATCAGTCAGTTAGAAGGAGAACTCCGCACACAGAAGGAGCATGAGGAGTAGATCTCCGAGTTTCTCTTTTGCTTTTGATTCAATGTAATAAACTCTTAAAAGAGTACTCCGTTTTGTAATGCTTCGATCATCAAAATAAAATAAGTTTTTCTCCAACGTTACAATACCGAGACAATTTGAGTTTCTTGAAAGTTTCATACTCATTTGCATTTTTGCATAAGCATAGCATCGTTTGCATTCCAAGGTCTCACTCTTGCTTCATCTCCGCAGACAAGCTGAATCACCGATACAACACTCGAGCTAGTCAACGCCAAAAGATGGATCAACTAGAACAAGAGAACAGAGTGCTCCGTGATGAAGTTATTGTTCTAAAAGAAAGCTTGGAGAGGTTGAATGGTCTAGTGGAAGCCTTGTCCAATCAGGTCTCGATCAACAACCAAGAAGTGCCAAGGACTGTTATATCCGAAGTAGTATCAGCACCGATCCCAGTGGTGTCTACTGCTGCTGAAGTAACCTACAGCATGCCACCAGGTTTCCCGTGGGGGATGCCTTCTTATTTTACTCCGGCTGGTTATCGTCCACCAGTTCCCGAGGTTCCTGTCGCAACCACTGTTCAAGCTGCTCCTGTAGTTTCTGCTGTGATGACTACCGCGTCTCCACTTGTGAACGCTGTTCCGTATATTCTGGATGAACCAATTTTACATGGGTCGCCGGCCAAAACTGTGGGCTTTGAAGAGAGGATAGACGGATTTCAAGACCAGTTTTCTAAAATACAAAAGGAGTTAAGAGCCCTTCGTGGAAAGGACTTGTTTGGTAAGAGTGCTTCTGAGTTGTGCTTGGTTCCAAATGTTAAGGTCCCACCGAAGTTCAAGGTCCCTGATTTTGAAAAGTACAAAGGGAATACTTGTCCTTAGAGTCACCTTATTATGTATGCCAGGAAGATGTCTGCCCAAACTGATAATGATCAACTACTCATTCACTACTTTCAAGACAGTTTGACGGGCGCCGCACTCAAGTGGTATATGTGGATAGTACGAAGATTCGAACTTTCAATGATCTAGGAGGAGCCTTTGTCAAGCAGTATAAGTACAATGTGGACATGGCTCCCGACCAAGATCAGTTGAGAGCAATGACACAGAAAGATAAGGAGAGTTTCAAGGAATATGCTCAACGTTGGCGCGAGTTGGCCGCGCAAGTCACACCACCATTAGAAGAAAAGGAGATGACCAAGATTTTTCTGAAGACTCTTGGTCCTTTCTTTTATAAGAAGATGGTAGCCAGTGCACCCAATGACTTTACTGAAATGGTCAATATGGGAATGCGTTTAGAAGAAGGTGTTCGTGAAGGAAGATTGGCCAAAGGAGAGAGTGTTCCTAAAAAGTATGGGAGTAGCTTTGTGAAGAAAAAAGAGCAAGGTGTGAATGCCATTCAAAAGGGACAATTTAGAAAAATATATTCGCCATCACACCAAGTTGCTGCCGTATCACCAGTATTTAATGTTGCAGCTTATCAGCCTCAACAAAATCCTCAGCCATATCAACAAACTCAGTCCCCTAGTGCTCAACCTCAGCAAATTCCGCAATATTCTCAGTAGAGTCGGCCATTCAACAATCAAGGTCGTGCGTATAGGAGGATAAACTTTGAGCCCGTCCCTATGAAATATGCTGACTTGTTTCTGGTTTTGGTCCAGAAGGGTCATATTCAAACGAAAGCTCTACCTATGGTTCCTGCAAATCCTCCTCCTTCCTATAGAGCTGACAAGTTTTGCCCCTACCACCAAGGTGCTCCAGGGCACGATATTGAAAGCTGTTTCGGTATGAAAGCAGACGTCCAGAGGCTCATCAAGTACGAAATCTTGTCCTTCAAAGATTCTGATCCTAATGTACAAGTTAACCCGTTACCACCGCATGGTTCACCCTCTGTTAACATGATTCAAGACTGTTTGGCAGATGATGTTCAGAAAACTTCAATCGAAAGGGCCGAAGAGGTTTGTGTTATAGTGCCTCACTTTAAAGAAGTGGAACGTATCGAAATTGTGTACAATAGCAGGAAGCCAACTGTTACTCCTTTGGTAATCAATGTGCCTGGACCTGTCCCTTATACTTCCAATAAGGCTATCCCGTACAGGTACAATGCTACTATGCTGGACAATGGAAAAGAAGTGCCTTTGCCCACCATGCCTTCAGTAGTTAACATTGCAGATGTTAGTAGGGTGACAAGAAGTGGTCGAGTTTACCCAACTATGCCACCGAAAGAAAAAGAAGTTTTGTTTGAACCATCAGGCTCAAAAGACCCAATTGTGGGGCAATCTGGTGGATCTAATTTATCCAACTCAGATGAATGTTTGAAAGTAATCAAAAGAAGTGAATATAAGGTTGCAGATCAGCTTTTGCAAACCCCGTCGAAGATTTATGTGCTACAGTTGCTGATGAGTTCTGAGGCTCATAGAGAAGCGCTTCAGAAGATTTTGGAACAAGCCTATGTCAAGCAGGATGTGACTATGGAACAATTTGATAACATCATTGGTAGTATCACTTCGAGTGATAATCTGGGTTTCAATGAAGACGATCTCCCAGAGGAGGGGAGGAAGCATAACATGGCTTTACATATTTCTGTGAATTGCGGGAATGACTCTCTGTCCAGTGTATTGGTCGATACTGGATCCTCTCTAAATGTAATGCCTAGGACTACTTTGTCCAAGTTATCATATCAAGGACCACCTATGAGGCCAAGCCATGTTATTGTCAAAGCTTTCGATGGGTCAAGGAAAACTGTAATTGGCGAAGTAGATTTGCCAATGACTATTGGATTACAAACTTTTACGATCACGTTTCAGGTCATGGACATTCGTGCCGCCTATAACTGTTTGCTAGGGAGGCCATGGATACATGAAGCCGGAGCAGTTACTTCTACTCTGCATCATAAGCTGAAATATGTCTTTGAGGGAAAAACAGTTACAGTTTATGGGGAAAGAGCTTTGGTGGTAAGTCACTTGTCATCATTCTCATATGTCGAAGCTGAGGAAGAGGTTGGCACGCAATTTCAAGCTTTGTCTATTATGGGCGAGGGTGTCTGAAAATCTCAGGCATCCATGTCATCATTTAAAGATGCGCAGCGAGTAGTGAACAGTGGTCATCAGACAATGTGGGGAAAGGTGTTGTCTTTGCCAGAGAACAAAAATAAGGAAGGTCTTGGTTTCACCAGCAGTTCTGTTCAACAAACCACTAAAAGTCAAGGGTTTCCGCTGATCAATGAAGTGTTCCATAGTGGAGGAGTTGTCCGTCATCCTAAGATTAATTTTGTGTCAGAGGACGAACTTGAGGGCTACATATCAGATGGTTCTGTAAGGTCCTCCATTCCTTACGAAGACTATGAGCCCTATATGGAAGATCCAGGCTACGTTTCAGATGAATTTGACTATACCTTTGGAGTTTATGCCATCACCGAGGAAGATTCAGATAAGGACATCCCAGACTTTGTGACCCCAGGCGTTGTAGTCAAGAATTGGAGTGCGGTTGAAGCCCCTATTGCCATTCATATATCTAAGTAAAGCATTTGTTTTAAAACTTTCGCTCTGCCCAAGGCGAAACTGCATTTATAAGGGCTTACTTTTAATAATTCCCTTTGCTCTGCCCAAGGCAAAGGTGACTTTGATGGGCGTGTCTCTTTGGTTTTGCTATCATCAATAAATCACTTTCATTTGCATTTGAGTTTTATATTTATTTACGATGTTGGAAAATAATAAAGTAGCATCTCGCATACACACACTTCCCGCTTTACAAAAACTTATTAAAAATCACATCACTTGCGCAGATTGCTACATAAAATACATCCTGGGAATAATGATCCGCTGCCTTCTCCAAATTTTGAGTTTCCTGTGTACGAAGCCGAGGACGAAGAAGATGATATCACAGAAGAAATTTCCAGACTGCTTGAGAAAGAAGAGAAAGCTATCCAACCTCATCAGGAGCCCGTAGAAGTGATCAATTTGGGATCAGAAGAAATCCGTAGAGAAGTGAAAATTGGAGCTCTGCTCAAACCTGATGTGAAGAAACAACTAATTGATCTGCTTGGAGAGTTTGTTGATGTGTTTTATTGGTCATATCAGGATATGCCTGGATTGGACACGGCTATAGTTGAACATCGTCTGCCTTTGAAGCCAGAATGCCCACCGATAAAACAGAAGCTCAGAAGGACTCGACCTGACATGGCTCTAAAGATTAAGGAAGAGGTACAAAAACAGATTGATGCAGGTTTCCTTGGCACTGCCGAGTATCCGCTATGGTTAGCTAATATTGTACCTGTCCCGAAGAAGGATGGTAAGGTTCGCATGTGTGTAGACTACAGGGATTTGAATAAAGCCAGCCCGAAAGATGATTTCCCATTACCTTACATTGACATCTTGGTAGACAGTACTGCAAGATATGAGGTTTTCTCCTTCATGGATGGTTTTCCAGGTTACAACCAGATTAGAATGGCTCCCGAGGACAGAGAGAAGACGTCATTCATCACGCCCTGGGGCACTTTTTGTTACAAAGTTATGTCGTTTGGATTAAAGAATGCAGGGGCAACATATCAGAGAGCTATGACTACTTTGTTCTATAATATGATGCACAAAGAGATCGAGGTGTATGTGGATGATATGATAGCTAAGTCGAAGACCGAAGATGATCATGTTAAACACCTGGCTAAGCTATTTGGCCGTTTGAGGGAGTACAAGCTCCGTCTGAACCCCAACAAATGCACATTTGGAGTACGATCGAGGAAACTATTGGGTTTTATTGTCAATCAAAGAGGGATTGAAGTGGACCCTGACAAAGTGAAAGCTATCCGGGAAATGCCAGCTCCCGCAACCGAGAAACAAGTCAGAGGATTCTTGGGACGTTTGAACTATATCTCCAGGTTTATATCCAATATGACTACTACGTGCAAACCTATATTCAAGCTCCTGAGAAAAGAACAAGAGTATGTTTGGACTGAAGATTGTCAAAAGGCTTTTGATAGTATCAAAGAGTATTTGCTTGAACCACCTATCCTGATACTGCCGGTTGAAGGACGGCCTTTGATTATGTATTTGACTGTTTTAGAAGATTCAATGGGTTGTGTACTTGGCCAGCGAGATGAGACAGGGAAGCAAGATCATGTCACTTATTACTTAAGCAAGAAATTTACTGATTGTGAAACAAGGTACACTATGTTAGAGAAGACTTGTTACGCTCTGGCGTGGGCCGCCAAGCGTTTGCGCCAGTATATGTTGAATCACACTACTTGGTTAGTTTCAAAGATGGATCCTATCAAGTAAGTTTTTGAGAAGCCCGCTTTGACTGGGAGAATTGCTAGATGGCAGATGTTGTTGTCTGAATATGATATCGAGTACCGTACTCAGAAAGCTGTTAGAGGAAGTGTTTTGGCTGATCATCTGGCTCACCAGCCCGTTTTGGATCATCAACCCTCAAACGATGACTTTCCTGATGAAGATGTTATGTTTTTAAAAATGAAAGATTGTGAAGAACCTGTACATGGTGAAGGGCCAAAGCCAGGTTCTCAATGGGGTTTAATCTTTGATGGAGCTGTCAACGCTCATGGAAAGGGGATATGTGCTGTTATTGTGACTCCTCAAGGGACCCACTTCCCATTTACCTCTAGATTAACATTCCAGTGTACTAATAATGAGGCTGAGTATGAAGCATGCATATTGGGCCTTGAGGAAGCAATCGACTTGAGAATTAAGAATTTGGATGTGTTCGGTGATTCTGCAGTGGTAATCAACCAAATCACTGGAGAATAGATAACTCGACATGATAATTTGGTCCCATACAGGGATTATGCTAGAAGACTATTACCGTTCTTTGATAGGGTTGAGTTTCATCATATCCCTCGTGATGAGAATAGAATGGCAAATGTGTTGGCAACTTTAGCCTTGATGATTGTGGTAAACTTTTGGAACGAGTGTCCTCGGATCGAAGTAAAACGTCTTGACAGACCTGCCCACATCTTTGCCGTCGAAGAAGTTGAAGATGGCAAACCCTGGCTCCATGACATCGAAGTGTTTCTTAGAACTCAAGAATATCCTTTGGGAGCTTCCAACAAAGACAAGAAAACTTTGAAAAGGTTGGCTGGAAATTTTCTTCTGAGTAACAATGTGTTGTACAAGTGGAATTTTGACATGGTCTTATTGAGATGTGTTGACAAACAAGAAGCGGATATGTTGATGACGGAAATTCACGAAGGGTCTTTTGGCACTCATGCCAATGGACATGCTATGGCCAAGAAGCTTTTAAGGGTTGGTTATTATTGGATCACAATGGAATCAGATTGTTACAAATTTGCCAGAAAGTATCACAAGTGTCAGATTTACGCAGATAAGATTCACGTGCCTCCGACTTTGTTGAATGTTATCTCATCATCGTGGCCATTCTCTATGTGGGGAATTGATATGATTGGAATGATAGAGCCGAAAGCGTCTAATGGACACCGATTTATCCTAGTAGCCATTGATTATTTTACCAAGTGGGTCGAGGCGGCTTCCTATGCTAATGTAACTCAACATGTGGTTGTCAAATTTATCAAGAATCAGCTTATTTGCCGATATGGTGTGCCAAGCAGAATTATTACAGACAACGGTTCCAATTTGAACAACAAGATGATGAAAGAGTTGTGTAAAGAATTCAAGATTGAGCATCATAATTCTTCCCCTTACAGACCAAAGATGAATGGGGCTGTTGAAGCCGTCAACAAAAACATTAAGAAGATCATTCAGAAAATGGTTGTTACTTACAAAGATTGGCACGAAATGCTCCCGTTCGCCTTGCACGGGTATCGTACGATGGTACGCACATCGACTGGGGCAACTCCATTTTCACTTGTCTACGGTATGGAAGTAGTACTCCCGATAGAAGTTGAGGTTCCTTCTATGAGGATTTTGGTGGAGGCAAAGTTATCAGAAGCTGAATGGTGCCAGAACAGGTATGACCAGTTGAACTTAATCGAAGAAAAGAGGATGGCTGCGCTATGCCATGGACAGTTGTATCAGCAGAAGATGAAGAAGGCATTTGACAAGAAAGTTCGACCCCGAGCATTCAAAGAAGGTGACCTCGTGCTCAAGAAGATTCAGTCTTTCCTCACCGACGTCAGAGGCAAATGGGCCCCGAACTATGATGGACCGTACGTAGTAAGAAAGGTCTTGTCAGGAGGTGCTCTGATGTTAGCAACAATGGACAGAGAAGAAATCACTCGCCCTGTGAATACGGATGTCGTCAAGAAGTATTTCGCTTAAGGAAGTTCTCATTCACTTAAGGAGAGAAAATTGTTATTCCCCTGATGTAGTCTCTATTATTTTTCCAACACTGTAAAATTGGGGTCACGCCTTTCCGCTGACCGCCATTCAATAAAGTTTCTCATTTATCAAATTCTTTTTCCCGATAGCAAAATCCAAATTGATTTAAACGTTTTTCACTATTTCGTGCTTTACTCGGTATATGAATAACAAAGGGATGACCATGGACGTTTATTTCATCCATGGAGAACGTCAATCGCATGAGTTTCCGCAAGACACTTTCTCTACAGGTGATAAGAGATATGTGGAGATTTTGCTTGAGTACCCCTCCGTTTGAGGCGTTTGTTTCACTTCTCCCAGTCCGTCAGCATCCGCATAGCATATAAGTAGACATCATGGCATAAGCATTCTTTTGCATTCTCTATGTTTGTTTTATTCTATCACTTTGGCTGTAGCCATCCCTGGGCGTTTGGGTGCGTCTTATCCCTCCAATTAGATTTGTCGACCCTAGGCAGAAAAAGCGCGATACTTCTTTTCCCCATGGAGTTCAATCCTCATGGAAGATGGTTATTCTAGCACAATCCCATTTGAGTTCATACCTCAATGGTCGAGTCTTGCTTGACAATTTCTTTTCGGCTACTTCCTGAATCGAACTTCGGTTTTTGGCAATTACATCATGGACATCTCCGACCTTTGAATGTGGATTAAGTGTGCATTTATTTTGCACTCTATTCCCCAGGGAGGATATTCATGAAGACAGACATTTCTTCAACAATTTTTCTCGAACAACTACATTTGGACTACAAACAATCTCTTTATTTGAGCAACTCGTTTTGATCAAGATCTCATTCAAAACGACACGTGACAGTCTCCGCAAGACAGTTTACCCATCTCCAGTGATTATCGACTTGGTAAATGGAAAACCTTACAGATGGTTATCTTTATTTGAGGATTCACACATTTTTACAACAGCTAAGATGCTCCTTAGAAATGAACCCCCAGGGGGTCCTCACACAAGTTTATCAAGCGCCATCTCTCCAAAGAAGTCAAATAAGTTTATCATATCAGTCTATCTTTATTTAAGGAGACATACATTACAATTCAACCGGTTCACATCTCTTCCGAAGATCCCCGGTGAAACTTTACAACTACTTCGACAACTACATTTACAAATTCGCGACTACAGCTACAGATTATATCAACAACAATTACATCTGAAGTTCTACAATGAACTACATTTACAGTCTACAACAACAATTACAAACTACAATGATTCTACAATCTACAATTTTTTTCAACATTTCAAGTAGAGACTGAGACCAGCTCGTGATTCCCATATCATGACGCTCGAGGAGGTCATACATCAGAGACTGAGACCAGCTCGTGATTCCCATATCATGACGCTCGGGGAGGTCATACATCAGAGACTGATACCAACTCGAGATTCCCATATCATGACGCTCGGGGAGGTCATACATCAGAGACTGAGACCAGCTCGTGATTCCCATATCATGACGCTCGGGGAGGTCATACATCAGAGACTGAGACCAGCTCGTGATTCCCATGTCATGACGCTCGGGAGGTCATACATCAGAGACTGAGACCAGCTCGTGATTCCCATATCATGACGCTCGGGGAGGTCATACATCAGAGACTGAGACCAGCTCATGGTTCCCATACCATGATGCTCGGGGAAGTTCTACAACTACAACAACATTTACATCTACATCTGCAAAATTTTGACATTTCAGGCAGAGACCGAGACCAGCTCATGGTACCCTTATCATGACGCTCAGGGAAGTTATACATTTTACTATTTCAAGTTGAGTTCCAAAAGGAAAAGATATACAGAAAAACAAGAAAAGGAAGAAAAAGAATACAAATAGAATTTGGATTATTACCAACCAATACATTATGTTAACAAGTTTCTCTCCCATCATCTAGATCACCATGTCCCTTGGCATACGTGTAATCGTTATACTTCGGAGATCCCCCTATTGGTGGTTGTTTCCCATCCCCGTGGAGTCTCCTTTGGTTGGGCTCGTTCTTCCCATGTGTCGTGTCTAGTCTCTCCCTGTGGCACCGTTTCTCCACAGGATCCTCTGTTTTGCATTTTCATATCATCTCATATCATACGCATTCAGTGGTTTCTTATGGCCAAAAATTCGTACAATGTTTGTATTTAAGTCCCTCCTATCTCGTCGAGACGAATATTTCTATCTCCATATCTCCGAATAGAAGTAACTTAAATAGGGGCATCTATCGCACCCTAATTTTTGACCGTAAGACCCCACCTCCTTGTGCTCTTTTTTTTCTCTCCCACTTGTTTTATCTTTTGTTTATTACGGCTAACTAGTTTGTGCAGGCGCATTAATGTCTAAGCATAGATGCTTACAACCAGACATCACAGGGACGTGTCTAGTACATTTGGGTCTGAAGTTCACCATCCAAGAATTCAAGCCTAATTCAAGGGATTTTTGCGTGCGAATCTGACCTTGATGGTTCAATTTACTTTGGCTTGGCATTAGTGCAATGGGTTCCTCATGTTAGTTATGTGGGCATATCTTCATGTGTGTTGGTGGTTTAATTAATGGTGTCAAAGGATGGCGGAATGAGGATGTTGCTACATCTGATTATTTGTTTTAAAGCTAGCCTACACGAGATGACTTCCTTGCTCAAAATTAAAGACTCAAAAGTCCTCAGAATGACAATCAAAACTCATGATTTCAATTCATCACAAGTTCAAACATGAAGTTCATGCTTAAATACAAGATCTAATTTCGGTTAAGAATATATATTCATGGTTTCAAGAACTTTGTGACCGGAATCTTACAAGTGTTATTAAGGTGTTCCATGGCCTTCCCCATACTTCTTATGTTAGGTGAGAACCATTCTTATTACAAAGTCTATTCCCAAATTCAAGGTGTCACTACACCCTAGTGCAATAACGTTGCACAAAATTGGTTCAAATTAATCCACTCAAAGGTCCACCGGTTATGTCAGGCCCATTGTCAAAGTTACTACATTGAAATCCAAGGGATAAAATCATTTGTTATTTATAACTATCTGAATAAAAGAAGAAATTTCAACTGTGAAGGCATAAAGGTGGAGAATGATGAAGTCTCGCGAATCCCATTAAATTCTCAATTCATCCACATTTTAAAGACCAGTAGGAATTATTATTACAAGAGCTCATATTTAAATTGCAAAGCTTGCTAGTCTTCGACCATGACCGACAAAACCTCACAACTGTAACTCAGAATATGTACTTCCAGCATTACAAGAATATGCACCATTTACACTCACAAAGCTTTCCTAACCAAACAACAGAATAAGAAGAAGAAGTCAACCACAAAAATTCCCAAGTATGAAAGACCAATGTAATCCTTTCCGCAAACAGCTTTTAGTTGCTTTCTTTGATATTGTTGGATTCGTGACTCTCAATGGAGAGCGCTGATAAATGATAGGGAGGGAGAAGAGATCGATACGTGGCCCTGGCATACTTGTAACATCTCCCTGCATAAAGTCAGAAGGGGCCTTGTTAATTCAAAACCAGAAAAAGATAATTACCGAGAATCATGAGTGGACCACTCGTAATGACTCACCAATTATCAGCGCAAATCTGAATCGTCATAAGCCAAGTCGCTAGCCGCAACACGCATTGATCCCCTGTACGAGCTTGTTGAGAAAATGATGAACTCCTGATGAAATTGGGCTTCCCACTGTATATTACCACCTAATGAAATGCTATATGAGTTCTCAGACACCAGTTCCTAGTGTGTATGATAAGCTTAATGCCAAGTCTTTGAATTTATCTCAGCAAGGAAGCTAAGATACTAGTTATAAAAGCGTTGAATCCATGCAGCCTCCTCATCAATTTCTGGAAACATCAGTCAACATAAAAGTTGGGACATTGCTCTTCCTGAACAAATTAATGAGAACTATCAGAAGGAAACATTGCCTGCATCAGCTTCTGTTGAAAGTCTCCTGTTACATAAAGCAGAATAGAACCACGGTAGTGCCTACATCGCACGAAACACAAGGATTTTAAAGGAAGGAAACTTTAAATTTTAGCAAACAACTTATATAGTGAGGCACACTTACTTTGAGCCGGCCGAGCCGGGAACTTGGTATCGAAGAGTTCACACTAGCAACCCCTGTCATCTCAACGCCAACAACATCACACCAATCACGAGCATTGTAACAACTATCACCAGCAATGAAGAATTGAGCAGTTCAGCTCAGTAGCAGATCACGCAGCGCCAACTATTACCAAACCTGCAGAACAAGAGCAACGATTATCTGGACCTCGTGAGGAAACAAAAGCGTAGGATCTTTCCTTTGAAGAGTCAACCTGCACCTAAAGGTCTAAGAGACAGCTCATCTTCAAATCATCCAAAGATTGATAGTGAGTACCCTTTACAAGCCACGGCAAGTCATGCTTATAATAAAATAATAACAAAAGCAGCAAAAACAAGAGAGTAACACATTTAAAAAGGGAAGAGGGGGAAGGAAAGTAAAAAACAAAAGAAAAGATAGAACCAACAGACCTTCTTCCATTTTCGCTGTGACCCAACACAAGCATCAACCTACAACCCTCTCACCACTACCTTCAACTTGCAAAATTTTAATGGCTCTTCACTCATGATATAACCATCTTCCCAAGGACAACATCACAACAAATTATCCGTAACTGAGTCTAGCCACACAAGTGGTTATGCTTGCAGTGATGGCATTATCAGTTTACCAAGTTCATCAGATGCTGAAATATCCCATAATACAACAAGCTATGGTAACATTCAACATCACCAACATCACATTTTAAGCTAAGCTTCTGCTCACCATAAAGTTCCCTCACTGCGAATTCTCCGATGCCTCACTTCTACATCAACACGAATCTTTCCATCATACAATTACGGTCGTCACTTTGCATCCCTCCATTTTTCTACAGCCTTAGAAACCAAGGTGATTGCAGTTGAGTATGGTCTCGTTGCTCAACAAGGGTCATCACCTCAGGAAGAGACCAACTGAGTTCAGAGTCGGCGAGTTTTTTTTTCTGCCTTTTGACGAAAGCAAATTCAACTTCGCTAAGGTTGAAAAAAGATGAGATCTCCTAGCTCAACCAATCTTCTTGCACTTTCAGAATCATAGACAGAGGGACCAAATATAAAGTCTCAATCTATGCCATAGGATCATGATGTTATGACACTCACATTTAGAGATGTTGGCCTCTCAATGAAGGGTGAGAGTTTTGTGTAGCAGCAACTACAAAACTGTTTCACAAACAGTTTGTATGCACAGATTCACAAACAAATACAACTTGCGTTTCGTCCATGGATTCCAAAACAATAACATCAAACAATCTTCTTCTCCTCATCACGACAACAATAACAAACCGACAATCCTGTTGACTGTTTTTCTTCAAATCCACCACCTAAGCCGCACACTTCGCACATGTGTGGAACCTGCATCTCCAAACAAGGCAGACACCTGAAAACGGCCATTCAACAAGAGAATTTAGAAATGAGTTAATCTCCAGGATACCATGACTCATCACACCCCTTCAAGACTTATGCCTCAGCAAATGTAGTGAAAACCAACTGCAAACCAAAACACAAACATGGTGAACTAATCAAGAAGAGAAAGAAAAGCCATCATAGGCATGACCCTGTCAAAACGAAACTTATCATCGGTCAACTAAGAGCTCTATGAAGCACAGGAGTCAGAAATTATCAACCTATAATGTTGGTAGACGTCCCTGCCCAAAGTTTGAGTTAAACCAGAGTTCAACGCAGCTGAAGTTCAAACCATATGATAATCCTCATAGTTTTGGAATGTAACCTGCAAAGTAATCCACCAGCTGAGACGTGTATAGCCACCGAAACCGTTCCATTCATTGCAATTTGCTTGGCTTACCAAGAATTTTGACTAAAGAGTCAGCTACCTCACGTAAAAAAACAGGTTGAAGATCCCAACCTCATGATGAACAACCTAACCGTACCCTTCTTCGCAAGAGGTCGTTACAAGAGTATCAGATGCAGGCTTTCTCTGGACTGCTAACTCTTCTGGCCCAAATCATTCACTATCCGCACCTGTCAAATACCAAGTGCAAAATTAGTAATTGTTTGGAGATTAAAACCGTTAAAGAATATTCATGGAATAATGGAAGATGCTATTAAATCAGATCAAATCGCAAATCAAAGATTTGAATACCAATCAAGCAGGTCATCACTACCATCACCGAAAAAGGAAACATTTCAAATTCGATTTGTCCTAAAAAGGAGATCCAATCAACATTCAAGACAAACAATCTAAATCCAATCAAGAAATTTCGATTCAGAGCCTATAAAAGGGAGGCCTAAAGCATAGAAAAGGGAGGAGGAATCCACAAGAAAAACGACAAGTTCAAAACCCTAAAGGAGAAGCACTTATCTCTCGGTGACATCGCTATCGCCGCGAGAAACATCTGAGAGCAACCATCGCTCAAATCGTCGCCGTCTCATCACCAGCCGCCGCTCCCAGTTATCGGTAAAAAAACTCATTCGCGTTAAAACTTCTTAAAGCTATTGATGCTTTGTGGTCTCGTTGCAGGTTATAAACAGGATTGACGCAAGGACTGAAAAATGGTGGAAGAAAGAGGATCGATGGGGGGAGGGGTTGATTCGTTGATTAGGGTTTCTTTTCTTTTTCTGTGTTTTTTTTTGCTTATCGTATTTTCTGCTGTATTGCACTAATCACAAGACACTCACAGCACATGCACACCACCACCACCACACACAACGCATGCTCTCCCTTAATCGCCCCTTTAACCTGCCATTAACCTAATTAATCACCTTAACTAACTGTTAATCTGCCACTAATTAAACCCTAATCTAGTCTTAATCTTCATTATAACTATTAATCTTCTTTTTGTAAATAACTAACAACCTTTTATTAATAATCAGTTTTTTTAATTATAATTATTCCTTTGCTTAATTATTCCATTTTATTCCATAAGTTTAGAACTCTTTTTTAGAAAATCCAGTTTTTATCTTAATAATTTAAAAACTCCCCTTTTTTTTAAATAAAATTAACTCATTTTGTTAATTAAAATTTAATTAGCCTTTTCCAAATTAACTTAATAACTTTTAATCAAATAGTATTTATCCACTATAATATAAAATCTTTTATAAATAATTTACATTCACCAATTCATATATAATTAATAATAAAGCCTAGTTAGTGTTTTAGAAATATAATGAAATACTGTTTTTAACCTAATTCAACTCTTAATAGCCACAAAATCAAAATAAATCATTTTAAAGTTTTATAAATCATCTAGCGTATTATAACATTTTACTTAAAAACCTCGCCTTAAGGTCAATCTAATTCAACTTAATCAACTCTGCTTAAAATCAACTCACATCGTAAGATACAACTTAATCGTGCACCCCACGACACACTCACTCTCACACACTTCAGCGCTTTCATGCGTATGTGTATGGCTTTATCATTTCCGCAATTTATTTTTTCGTATTTATCGTAATTTATTTCATCGCATTGCATCCGTCCAAAGGAAAAACCTACACATAAGTCAACACTTGTGTGTAGTGCTTTCACATTTGCATCATTCTCCCCACATGATCCTTGATCCCATTCAAGTTGATCTTTAGGGTAGATCCTACCCCATAGGAAGGATTGTCCTTTATTTTTTACAACATAGAAAAAAACAAACAAAACAATTCAAAACAATTATTCAAACACATTAGAGAAAGACGCCAAATCATCTTAAGTGAGATAGAATCTCCACCCCACAACAATACAGTCAATACCGTAGGAACTTTGCCTTAAGAGAGATAAAGGTGTACCTCGTTGATCCCTATCCGAGTACGCAAATCCTTTTCTTAAGACGATGCAAAGACTATTTTCCTACAACTTGTGGCAGTTAAATCTCCCTTAAAATGAAGACACATCTATTCTCCCAAACCTAATCAATCAACTACCCTAAACCCGTAGGAACTTTGACCACAGTCAAAGAACTCCTCAAACCCTTTAGGGGAACTACATATACTCTGATTCCACTCCCGTAAGGATATGTAGGCATAAGATGCGATATCTTATCGAGTATACTTAGAAATAAATCCCTAGGTCTTTTAACCATTAAGCAGATAAACACTTAGCAATAAACAAACATAAAACAAGAGGTTCCTGTAGAGTACTACAGAAACTTAGGATGCTGGAACCTTCCCTAAGTTTAACCAACCCCCGAACCTATAACTCTCTAGCTTGCATTTGCATTGCATTGTGGGAATTCCGATCTTTATCCCTTCCTTTGGACAAATCAAAGTTCGGTTGCAAAATGAATTAAAGATTCAAACTAATCAATAGTTTGGTATCCGATTTTCACCGCGACAGGTACCCTTTAGGTGACATGTGACGCATTCGCTACTACGTATTAGGTTTGGGCGTATATGTCCCGAGTTTCTTCCTATTTACGTAAGCCTGCTTCCTCGTTGTTCTTGCCCTTGGCAACCGAAACCCCTTTTTCTCTCGCGTGCAGGCGATTGAGACCCTTTCTCTTGCCCCTGTGCAATTGAGATTCGTTTTCCCGTCGAACTACGTTTGCTCTGATCTCTCGTGCCAGACGAGAGTACGTAGGCATAGGATGCGATATCCTAGCGAGCTACCTTTTTCCCTTTCCCTTGTTTTGCTGTAGTTGGCTGAACTACAGCTGCCCTGATTTCTCGTACCAGACGGGAATATGTAGGCATAGGATGCGATATCCTAGCGAGCACACTAACAACTAACTTCTCTGTTCTCTCGCTGCCGTGTGATCGAGACTTTCCCGCTGACGACTGATGTTTCCCTTTCTCTTGCCCGTGCGAAATCGAGACCAGACCGTAGTTCTAGAACCCGTAGGTTCCCATACCTTTCAAACCCGACATACTACGTCTGTTCTACCGCAAACAGGTAACGCCTAAGTCTCCGTCGAGCGAGCAACAAACACCTAACTGCTAGAATGCGCACGCTAGTATCGTCAATCCCTTCTCTCACTCCTGTGTGATCGAGAACACCATGTCTAGCCGTAGTTATCCTGAACTACGTAAGCTCTGATCTTTCACGCCGTGTGGAAGTACGTAGGCACGAGATGCAATATCTCGGCGAGCCAAATTCCCCGTAGTTTCCCAAACTACGATGACTCTGACTTTCCCATTGCACAAGGGAATACGTAGGCATAGAGTGTGATGCTCTATCGAGTCAATTTCTTTCCGTTTAGCTTTAGCAGCCGTAGATATATTGTTTTTTCACCCGTAGACAAACCAGCAAGCATGGATCCCATCGAGTACGATGGACGTGAGGGGTGCTAATACCTTCCCCTTGCGTAATCGACTCCCGAACCCAGACAATGGTTGCGATGACCTTGTCTTATACCCTTTTGTCAGGTTTTTCCCGATCGTTTCCTTTCCCGCTCTGAGGGATAAATAACGAAAGGTGGCGACTCTTCTGTTTTGCCGGCACCTCGATTTTCGCAGTAGCGACAATAGGTGGTTTCAAAGTATTTTTGGAAGGCTTGAATCTCCTTGATGTGAGTGGATGTACCTTTCTTGATCTTCTCCTGCACATCAATGACAGCTTGATCAATCAAGTGAACAAAGCTTGAAACGTCAAGAAATTCTGAAGTGTAGTGTCTGGACCACCAATTATAGAATTCTTGGGAGCAGAGGTAAGAGGGTTCAAAGTAAACAGGTGTTAAAAGGGATTTGTGAGCATGTCGAGCTAGGTGTGTTGAACTCTCAAGAGTATTGAAGACGGTGTTGGGGAGGATAACATGAGCTTTCTTGTCATACAAACATTTAGGCAATGTTTGGATTAAACCAATTGTCGGGATACAAGGTTTGGCTGATAAGCCATCGGAGTTGTCTGACCTCTTAAGAGGTTGAGTTTGTGGATTATTAATTGAGGTATTAAGAAACCTTGCCACACAAGTTTCGATTCTTCTTCGTGATTTTTAAACGCATGAGGAAAAGGCCTGGTAAACCATTTAGGACCATATTCCCTCTCTGCAAAAGGAGCCATCCTTGGGGTGAACTCATGGCGTTTGACGAACATTTTAATGAAACCAGAGAGATTCGCTCTAAGCGTGTGACCTTCTTCGTTGGGGGTGAGCTTGACCAATCGAGTCCATTCGACGCGTCTTCCAGTGATTGCAGGGTCTTCTTCATCAACTTCTCCTTTATTAGGAAGGCTGGTTTCGAACGTAGCATTGAGCCAGAGTTGAAGCAGCCAGAAGGGCCCTGATAGTAAAAGGTTCCCGTTGCTTTATTTGTTTTTTAGTCTGCCAGCGCCTTCGCTCAAAGACTTGTATAAACTGGCTAGAATCATCTCACTCAGGCAGATGCCTCGATTCAAGTGTAGCTGATTGGCCAAGGTAAGGTACTTCCTCACCACCTACAAAGATTTTGTACAAAAGACACAACGAGACAACCACATGGCGAGAAAGGCTATATGTTCCTGTTCATCGATTGTTGTTGTGTGTTTGTTGTGGTAATGGTTAATAAAATGGGTGTATGCATGTTTGGTGGTTGAAAATCCTATAGAGTCCTGACAATCCACTTCAGGGTCATATACTAGCCCATAGGGTTTTAGCCCTGTGATAGCGGCTAGATCGAAGAGGGTAGGCGTCATCATCCCACAAGGAAGGTGTAAAGTGTAGTGGGTGATATCCCAGAAATACAGTGAGGAGGCTAGCATAAGAGGGCAGTAGGTTGGACCAGCTTTCGACATCATCTTTGAAATAAGGGGTGGCTCTGAATAACCTGGATCCATCATTGAGGTACTTAAGGTCTACATGGTGTAATGCCAAGCTATTTGGACCTTCAGTAGGGACTTTGGTATAATCCTTTTTCCCTAATGGTTTTGTTTTGCGATAAGAAGGGAAAAAGTCGCTAAGGGTTGAATAGTTGGTTCCTAATGGAGAGAGTGGGCTAGCCAAAGCTAAGGGCTTACCTGCAACAGTGATAGGGATTATTATCTGCGATTCATAAATATGTCTTTTTTCTTCTATTAAAGGTTCAGGGATGAACTGTTGGTTCTTCACCATCTTGGGTCCACTCAGTGTGGTGAAAGGAGGGAGGAGCGACGCAGATCATTGTCCTTTTGCTTGAGGGTTTTTCTTCTGATCTTTGACTATAACAGTGGAAGACGCCATTGATAAAATTTTGGAAGAAATGGTTTTACTGAAGAAATATTGAAGTTGTTTTAGAAGAGTTGCGTAAGTGTTTGCTAAGAGTGAAAAGTTCAACATAATTTCTGGGGGAATTATTTATAAGGCGTTTTGAAGTAATCAAAAGCCACTACTCATCATTGAGGGCTAGGAGTAGTGGGCCACTTGGCGCCCCAAGATGGAAGATGGGGGCGGTGGCAGTTACTGCCTAGACCCACGATTTTCATAGGTCCTAAAAGAATGATGATGGTCTGAAGATTTTGTGAGAGTTCTAAGAAATTGCTCATAATGGCCCATGACGTCATGGACATGCGTAGAGATAGCTGAAAAAATTTTCTTTCAAGTCATGGGTAGTCGGTTGTATTGATACCTATGTGGAGGTCGAAAGATGGCGTCGAATTGGATGCTGTAAAAAATGGCCCTTTTTCTTCAGTATGGTCGGAAAAAAAACATTTTTGGGGGGCAATTTGTTATCTTACAAATTCGACGCTCAGATTAAGATTAAATATTTGAATAAAATATTAAAATCTTGAAGAAATGTAATAGAATTCGAATGGGGAGGCCTTCGAGCAGGACGGGTTATTCAAGCGCTTGGGACTTAGAGAAAATTTCCAAATGTTATGGACACTACCTTCGACCGAGATGTTAGCTGAGTATCAGTGTAGTTTTTGAAGTTCAAATAAAGGAGAGAGTAGTTATGCTTTTTCATGACTAAGTAAGACAAATGGCGTTCATCTAACAAGTGACTACATGCAATAGGACACTTCTCGCAAGCTGATGATTTTAGGAGGTTAACAACAGTTATTTTCACTATTATAAATAAGAGTTCTAGCCTTAGAATTCAGGGTGTTGTAATTTACTATTTGTACAAGTCACTCCCAAATTTGCTCAAAGTATCTGAGCATCGAGAAACGAGTTCTTGGAGAATGTATGTTATGTAAACACACCATCTTTACTTTCAATGAAATTTACTTTACTTGTTTAATCTTAAAGAGTTTTTCTTTACTTTTTATGCAGTCTACATCTTCCCTGCATTTTGCTTTACTTTGTTAAATACTTTTCAAAGTTCTTTACATTGTTTCCTGCAAATTTACATCCTTTTACTTCAGTCGAACATTGCATTTACATTAAGTCATTTTCTCAAAACACTGTCGAAGTGCGGAGTTCAGATAATTCAGTTCACATAAAACTTAGCACATGTCCTAGGATCAATCTGATAGATCCCGTGAGTCACCAAAGTTATATTTGGAAGATCAGCAATTGTTTTCTTATTTTTACGAGAAACAGTGCCCATGTGGGGTGTGAGCGACATTATGGAAATTCTGACGGGAATTGTGATCCTGAAATAGGGATCAAATTCTGAAATAGGGACCGATGGTACCATACGCATTGAGTGGAGTTGTGAGCCTTAATGCATTGCATTATTGTTGTGTTTGTTGTTGATGTGCTGGAATTGTTATCATGTTGGCTGTAATTGTTGTGCATGAAAAATCTAATGCTTGCTTTATTATCATGCTTCCCTTTATCTATTTATGATATCTCACCTCTTCTGTTTGAATGTTACCTTTACATGGGCACCGTGCAGATAACTCGCAGTAGAGGAGTTGAAGTAAGTAGAAGATGAAGTCTTTTGTTTTCTCTTTTGTGTCAGCGTCTGCTCTGATGTGTAACACCGGGGTCATGGAACGTTGTGTTATGTTGATTTTGATAGAGATTTTTAGATATCTCTAAAATATTTGTTATTTATGTTATTTTGAAAGAATAATTATGCTTTGAATAACCGTTTATGTTGATGCTTTCGCTACTTCAATAAAGTTTTGAAATTAAGACATGTTGACTTGCTTTGGTGATTTTAAATAATTTTCAAATATTCACATGTGTTAATTGTGTTGAATTGTGTGACATCCTAAATATGAAATGTTTGGATTCACTCTGAGTTTTTTAATTAAACATGCGGGGTATATTTGGGGTGTTACAAAGTGTTTTTAAGACCTTTTTTTGTTCAAGATGCGATCCTCTCCCTACATGGGTCAATGAAATCCATTTACTTAAAAGGGGTGATTCCTTCTGTTTTAGGTAAGTCCCTCAGTTGAAGGTGATTATTATTAAAGGTCAATTCCTTTAGGTGAAGGCGATTGTTTTTAAAGGGTGAGTCTCTCAACTTGGGGTGAGTTCCTCAACTTAAGGAGACTATTGTTAAAGGGTGAGTCTCTCAGCTTAGGGCGAGTCCTTCAGTAGAAGAAGACTATTATTAAAGGGAGAGTTCATAGGCTTGGGCGAGTCCATCAACTGAAGGTGACTATTATTAAAGGGAAAGTCCCTCAGTTGAAGACGGCTATTATTAAAGGGAAAGTCCCTCAGCTTGGGGTGAGTCCCTCAGCCGAAGGTGAGGATGCCCTTTGACTGACTGGGCTATAAAGAGATATACCATGTTTCTTTTTATTAGACTTTGAGATGCCAAAACATCAATCATTATTGAAAGCTTGAGTGCTTTAGTGAAAAAAATTAAGCATGGGTAGCATTTAATGCACCTCATGATGGCGTTCTTTGGGAAAATCAATTTATCCTTTATTTCTTACACACGTCTTCCAAATATAATGACTTTTCCACTTCTCGTGGAAGTTACCTTCTTAGGTGAATGCATGACTTCTTCCATAGGGTCTCCTATATATTATTTTGGTAACCTTTTTATTTCATTCTATTCTAGTATTTCTCTTTTTCAAAAAAATATACCAGGGTGAAAGCATTTTCTCTACAATTTCTTTGCTCCTAGTGTTCATGGGGAAGAAAACAAAACTTGTTCATGCTAAAGACTTTTTCCAATACATGTATTAGATTTTTTTCCAATACTTGTTCATGGGGAAGAAAACAAAACTATATGATGGATAAGTTCCTTCATGGTATTAGATTTTTCCAATACAGGTTGTGAGAGAGATGTGATTATGGAACCCTGTTCAAAGAAGGAGAGCGCTAATATGGATACCTTCATCGAACCATCCACTCCCTATTATTATGTCCATCCCCCAATTATTCGTGAAATACAAATTTTGATTCTGTTCATCTCTTTCGAAATGGACTGTTTAAGTACCATCAATGGTATCCCTTCTTAGATTACCCTAAACATGTGAGGCATACTCCAAAATTTTAATATAGTTTGTTGAAGTTAGGACGTGTCTCCTGTTGTTGGAGTGTTTATTTATTTCTTTAGAACAAAAATCCTTCCCATCAATGGTTGGGTGACTAATAACTCAGTAAGTGTGATGTATTATAGCCTTTAATAGTTGATTTTATATTTTTATTAGCCTCTTTTCTATCTCCTTCTTGTTTTTCTTCTTCCTCAATAATCATTCAATTCAAATTTCACAATATTTGCTTTTGAATTGAAAAACCCTAAATTTATAACATACATCTCATAGTCAATTGCTCCTTTCTTGCGCGCTACATCAGCTCTTTCAGTTCCACCATGATCATTTTTCCCCGTGAAAATATTATTTATCTTCTTAAATATGATATATATATATATATATATATATATATATATATATATATATATATATATATATATATATATATATATATATATATATATATATATATATATATATATATATATATATATATATATATATATATATATATATATATATATATATATATATATATATATATATATATATATATATATATATATATATATATATATTATCAATTAAACTTATTTTTAACTATTGATAATTTTAACTATTGAGAAGTAAAATGTATCAATTTAAAACTCAAACTTCTAAATATGTTTTTTTTCAAGCTTATAAAACTATTAAATATTCAATTGATCCTCATAAATATTAAAACTTTTAATTTTAATTAAAATCATTTTTATAAATTTATTTATTTTTCTTTTGGTTTTTGTTGTTTTAATTAAACTTTGTAAAATTTATTCATATTCAAATGTTTACTTATAATATATAAAACATACTATTTTTTTAAATAAATACTATAATATAAATTTTTTTACCATAAATAAATTTTTTAGTCTAAAATAAAACACCACTAAACATTTCGAAAGGATTATGTGTATTTCATCATAATCAAAATGATTGTCCTTATCAATGAGCGTTGTCTTTTTTCTTCTGATCAACATGTTTGTTCCTGGCTTAATCAAATTAGTTAGAAAAAGTTCTTCCAACAACACAAGTACTCAATTTATCTCTCATCACACATTTATTCACTCAATTTGACAAGGTAATCAAACAATCAACGTACAAAGTATTTATCAATGAGTTTGTAAAATTTCTATCAAAGTCATATTTGGACACACACTTTTGATGTATTTTTATGGTTGCAATATGGCTTATTTCAGGGTAGGATGTTTTGATATAGTAGGATTAAATATTTGGAGTTAGATACCTAGTTTCCTTTTGTTACCTGATTCCTTTCATATCACTCTTTTTCTGATTAACCAGTACTAGAGGTCTCACTTTGTTGGTCATTTTCATAATTTTTTTCTTTTTCAAATTTTTTTCGAAGAAGTCATTTTTAACTTCTTGTTTTTATTTTTCGTTATCTTTCTTTTGACTAATTACTCTAGTACCTCAACTCCAAACTTATACATTTGCATCAGAGAAGTAAAACAAAATTTTCTACCTAACGCCAAAGAGGGTGGAAAATTTAATCTTTTAATTCAAGTGGAAATATAACCATCTATGTCTCCGAAAGAATGACTAAGGCTCAAAGTGGTTAACAAGAGATATAATCATATTAAAATAGTTTGGCTTAAAAAGGCTCAGAGTTTTCACAAACAACTATCTCAGTGTGTATTCATCCGACCAATAGGCTAAGTAGAAACAATGGAAATTCTAGAAAATAACTAATGTACGGATACTCTCGTAAGAAATAATAGTGAATAATGGAAATATTTTACTCAAAGCTTACTAGCCGAGGTATCTAAAGATTGAGCGCAAGTAGCCATCTTCTCTTTTCTTCATCAAATGTCAACCTGCAAGAAAACTTCAATGATGATCCCCAAAAACGGCGTTAAAACCTTGATGGACTAAACTAGCAAGTGTACCAGTATCGTCGAAGTAATAAAATAATTTGTCTCCACAGGGATTGCAAATTAAAACAAGAAAATAAAAATGAGATTTTAACTAAATAATTGTGGGTTTTCAATAGTGATTTGTTGCGAGAATAAGAATGAGAAGATTAACAAAATAAATTTCGATGCGAAAAGACGATTAGATCTTTTTATTGAATCCCATAATTATACCTCTTGACGAATTGCGTATTAAAAGAATTACAATTTTTCTATAATCGTATAGTGAATCAACAAGACCACTGCATTCAATTCTTTGGTGTACAACTCACTAATTTACATAATAATTCCCTAATTTCTTTGGCTTATTCAGAGTTAAACTAAAAGTTTTTATGTTCATTAAATCAAAGGCCACAACTTCTAATTACATATTATTAATTAAATACCAAGTTAAATAATTGTCCTAATTCAGCTCAGTAGACTTACGGTCAATAATATCTACTCATCTCATACCAATTTGCATGCTCGTTAACATACAAACAATATTAAACACAAGAACAATTAAATAATGGTTATAACATAAAAGAATTCAAATAATATCAAACAATCATATAATCCAACAGAGTACAATCAGGTTCATCTTAAAAGATCTAATCTAAAATAACTTAGCTACTCATAGTGACAATAATATTTATCATGAGTTGATAAAAAATCATCATTGAAATCAATGGAAAATATGCTCTTCAATGACCTCCAAATTCATGCTCCAAATCTCTTGGTCGTCACTTCCTATCTCAAATTTGGAACCCTAAAAAAAGTAGCAAAAACCTTATAAATAGAAATTGACGCGTGCTAGGAAAGCACAATATCGCGCCCACATTGGTATCTATCGCGATGTGACGTCACCACACCATGATGTCACCATTGTGACCACAAGAAAAGAAGATGCAAATTATCTTCTTTTCTTCATTTTTCTTCAAATTTTCACTAAGTCCCAACTTTCTTCCTCTTGGTTATTTTTTCTCACTTCTTCGATATTTTAGTTCGACTTTTGTTCATTATTCCACTGATTTGTACGAAATTTCATGCATATATTACATAATGACCGAGTGTCATGAGAAAAAACTAAACATTTGTAGTGAGATAAAATTTTGATTTGTGTCAACATAAAAAAATTAAAATGTTGTCAAATAACCTCTATGAGTGACACATCCTAAGAAGTGGAGCATGTTGGGAAATCACATGCATACAAAGCATTACCTTAATGTGTGTGACAGTTATTAATGTATGTACAATCATGAACTTTGATAAAAAAAAGGTCTCTAGAATTTATAAATATTAACAATGACTAGTCATGAAGGAAAACTCAAAAATATGTTAGACTGTAAAAATAAATTACTCGGGGAATATTTCTCAGAATCCAAGTAATATGGTACAAAATACACACTAAACTTATAACCTACTCGGGAAACTAAGGGTATTCGGGTAATACTGATTTTATCTATTTCCACGGGCCTCTAAACTTAGTCAATCAAATTGCTAGTACTACATTGTTGCTTGGGTTACAACCGTTCAAACAAGAAGCCTTCACTCACTTTTCAATGTGATTGTAACGGTCTCAATGTCGTCAAAGTAACAAAGTAAAAAGTTGAGATTGAATTTCAACATGATAAAATGTTTGCTCCTTCATGTTTTGGG
Organism: Lathyrus sativus; assembly: GCA_963859935.3. Taxonomy (NCBI): domain Eukaryota; kingdom Viridiplantae; phylum Streptophyta; class Magnoliopsida; order Fabales; family Fabaceae; genus Lathyrus; species Lathyrus sativus. The sequence goes on from OZ012737.1 coordinate 712,067,153, forward strand.
ACAAAGAACGTGTCCCAATTGTTGGCATTACAACTGCCAAGTTGAGAGGCATCATGAAAGCGGTAACTATCTTTTGCATACCCTTATTAACCCTTATATGTGCACCATATTTCTCAACATCTATCTTTGTTCCAATTTATATTGTCAGATACTTTGATGTTAGAAGGATTGACATTTACGTATTTCTTGTGTAGGTTGGGAATGATCACCCTCAAATATACCCTATCTACCTTGATTGTCTACTGAAACAAAGTTGGCATTTCATGTGAAGTATACCACCTTCTACAAAAAATACTTGATTGTCATGCTTACTAGGGATGAAAATGTGTACAACATGATCAATGAATATGTTCTGGACTGGGCCCAGGTTTGTCCAGACAGGCCCAACCCAATTATATATGGGGAAGGCCCCAAACCAGCCCATCAGGGCGACGTCGAGCACATGATACAAGGGATGGTTGTGAAGAAACACATGATTATGACTTGAAAATTACAATCATTGGAGAGACATACGTTATCAGAAAAATTATGGAGGTGGAAGACGTTATAGGAAGGTGCACCAGTGAAGGGAGATCTATAAATAAGGAGTGCTTAAAAAACACAAAGAATAACCAATATACAATACTCGTACACAAAGCAGACACATTATGTTAGAGAACAGATTGGTTCTTAATATATCTCAATGTTTTGATGATAACAATAATGAAATTTTGTATGGAGAAAATATATACTCTAATTTTGTTCAAGTGTTTTTGTTTCAGATAACATAATAAATATTCCTCTGAACGTTAAGCTACAACACGCAGAAGGCTTTGAGCGTAGATTATAAAGCGAAGATTCATAAAAATCTGAGCGTACTAAACTCAACGCTACAACTGCAGAGGCTCTGAGAATCAAAACACGTAAGACTCTGAAACATTAGTAACAAAGTGATACATTTGGATAACACGGATAACACATAAGAGCGAAGATCTGCTCTGATCTAAAGCGTTCCTCTGGATGAACAGTTTGTTAAAATAATCACGCTAGCACTAAGCTGCTGAATTTTGGAAGAGAGTTACTCTGATAAGAAGAAAATGGAACATCATTAGAGGATCTGATGCAGGAAATATTTCCATATTCGTTCATTTAAAAAGATGAAGATCAAGAAAGATTCGTTGCCAAAGTCATTATCTACATCCAACGGCACTATTCCTCTTTTGTGTATGGGACATGATTTCAGAACAAAAAGGATATCTCTGAACATTCCTCTCCTGGAAAGAAACAGTCAAAGAAGACAAAAAAACATGTGCATTCTATTTGAGAAATGGGTGTGAAGTATTTAAACAAGTCTTCAACAGCAATTCAAATATATCACAACATCATTCTACAACGAACATACTACTTTCCTGAAAAGAAAATCCTACTTTGCTATCACTTCCAAGTCAACTTCATATTAGCAAATAGAAAGTTTCATTGATCTTCATTTGTGTTAAATCACTATTGTGAAAAATCTTTTCCAAGAAGCACTTAAACACACTTTATTATATTACTTTGTAAAAGATCCTTGAGAGACCAAGTTGTGGTCAGTATTCTCGAGAAGACTAAGACAAGTTTGTCTTAGTGAAAAGATTGTAATCAGTTTTTGATTATTGGATTAAGTCCTCTTTTGAAAGAGGCGAAATCACCTTGGCCGGGTGGACTGGAGTAGTTTGAGTTCAAACGAACCAGTATAAAAATACCTGTTATTTTTATTGCCTTATTTTTTTTTGAAAACCCTTATTCAACCACCCCTTCTCAGTGTTTTCCTTCCTTCACATTAACCATTCATCTTAGACTTTCCTTGAGGTATAACGAGGAATTCAACCTTTTAGTGTTTTAGCAAGAACATTTGGCGCCCACCGTGGGGCCTCATTACTTGCAGTGAGGAAACCTTTGGATTCTCATACTCTATCAGAAACTGTTTTGGGTGATTAAGCCTTAGACAATTTCAAACCACTGCCATTAATTTCTTTCAGTACTAAAACAGAGTCACGGGAGTGTTCCTTGCAATCAACGGACAAACGGTGACAGCAGGCACTAGCTCAGATAATTCTACACAGAAGAAAGACAAAAGCATGGATAAAACCTTGAAAGATTGGATGGTTCACACGTTGAATATCATTGCAGGAGGATTCGTAGGGGGAGAATCTAGTTTGGCACGGAAAAGGTATGCTAGGAAAATATTGCATGTTAGGAAAAGATTGTCTCCGGAAGGAATAACAGACATGTCTACAATCTCCCTTTCTCAAAATGATGCTGAAGGGATAGTAGCCCACGAGGATGACCCAATGGTGATTAGAGTGAAAGTACAAAATTTGAACGTGAAGCGTGTTCTAGTCGATTCAGGAAGTTCAACAGATGTCTTATACTGGGAAGTACTCAAAGGGATAAAATTTGATGTCACTGAGCTATTATCCTTTATAGGGACAATGGTTGGATTTTTAGGAGAATAAGTACATGTACTAGGATACTGTATCTGTGAGTGATGAGTATTGCTAACTACAAATTCAATCGGGTTTTTAATGATGTCAAACAAAGAATAAGGTAGTTTATCATAGTGATCTTGTATATTGGACCAACCTACATTTAGATGCTCATTTGTCCCCTTAGCTTTAGGATGCATAAAAAGAGTCTTTGAACAAGTTTGATAGGTCTTAGACATGTCATACACATCAAAAATCAAGTTGTTTGTCAAAGCAACTACATAGACTGACCTATACATGGTCAGGTCGGCCTATGGAAGCCTCAACTTCAGTATAGGCTGACACATCCATGTTTCAGGACGGCTCTTACGCTCCAAGAATGAAGCTTGTAGATTCTGCCCACAAGTTACATTTCAGGTCGCCTCACAAGATAGCCTGAACACCTTCATGGGCCGAACTATGACCTTCATAGGTCGACTTATGCAAGTTAAAACTTGAAAAATTCTTTTTGTATCTTATTTTTCTTGCATCCTTTTGCCAAAAAATTTCATATACCTATATATACTCATACAACATCTTCTACTAGGTAAGGTTTCCTAGTGAATAAATCTAAATGAAACTAGATTACAAAGTTTCCCATCATCTTCATCCTTTATTCTATGCATACACATAATTGAATTACACATAATCATTTTTCGATTGGTGACCATCTAGATTAGGGTTAATAACGTCCAATTAGGTTTGGTGTAACCGAGAATATTGGGTTGGGGGCTTTGTGTGTTTCAAATAAGAAAATCAATGTGGGATTTTCCTTTAAGATCAGGTTTATTTGAAGGTTTTGGATGAGATCACGTCAACACATATTCGACTAAGTGAAAGCCTTGGGACAAGTTGATTTACGTATCCTAACTTGGATGGAATCAGAGCAACCATAGTTCACCTAACTAGGGATGAGGAAATCTTGATAACGATCAAGGTTCCAGAGGGGAGGTAAGTATTTATAACCATGATACTTACACAGGGTTAACCAACTCTCTAAGTCTAAGTTGAAAATCCTAACTAGGGTTGACTTTAACCAAAGTCAAAGGGGAAAGTGAGTATCCATAACCATGATACTCACATAGAGTTTACCAACTCTACACCTAATTCTAAGTTGTAAGAAGAAGCAATGACTCTAACAAGGCCAAGGAAATGATCCTAACAAGGTCATGAAGTGAGGAGAGAGACTAAACTATCCTAAAATTATGATTTACAGGCCAACATGGAAACCTTTCCTTTGGAGGTAAGGGACACATAACTTGTAACAACAAATGTTGAATGATAAACTTCAAGGTAAGGATGATGGCAACCAGAATATCAAAGTTAAGGAGTTCAAATAAGATGAACACTCAAAGAATAAACCCTAGAAACCAGGTCAAAACAAACACCAAGACATGCTAAAAAAGAAACCTAGATTGGGGTACTAATCAAAAATAGTAAAATAGTCAAATAAAATTCAACTCAAAGTTTTAAAGCATGTTTAAATATTCAAGAATACATGTGAAAAAGCTCACAACAAGAGTGATACAAACAATCTACCAAAATCCCTTCACAAACCCATAGTGTTAAAATGAATCGAGGACCCAAAACCAACCAAAAACATAACCAAACAACAACATATATGGTCACACACAAAAAACTCAAGACTCCCTCATACATATGCAACAACATATAAAAAAATCAAGTGAAAAAGATTTAAGAAAGTCACTCAAATGGCAAGTCCTAGTTCAAGGGTGTTTTTGTAAACATATTCCATAAAATAATTAAAATAAAATAGCAAAACAATTTTTAAAAAATAAATAAATAAAGATAAATAAGCCAAAACAGTAAAGTATCAAAAAAAAATTTTGGTAATTTTTTTAAGTGAAGGGAAATTGGAAAATAAAATCAAAAAGCAAAATGAGTAGAAAATAAAAAACGAAATAAATGGAAGTGAAAGAGGGGGTGTTGAAGTAAAAAATAAAGCAAAGGGATCCAGTTCAACGTATATGGGCCTGGGAAAGTCGGGGTCCGGATAGCAATAGGCACTAAGCCCATACGCGACAAAACGACATTCAGAGTCCAGCTGGAAAGAAAAAAATAAAAGCCACGATGGACTCCATTAAATTATGTGGACCACACCTCAGCACCACACATCACATGACAACGAACATGGTTAACATTCAAAGGTGACACATGAGCAGTCTGTTCAGACGTCGGAGCCCTAGCTCCGGTCGTCTTCTCCAGCGACGGCCACCGGAGCTTCCTGCAGAACACCAAAAAACTCAACAACGTCAACACCTCTCTGCTTGATTTTTCATGGTGATCACGATTATGGTGTTATCTTCTTCATTTGCTCGCTCTAACACCCTTAAACATGGCCACACAAAAATGGTGTTCAAACTGGAACTCTCAGTAAATGGAACATCAAACATACAAACATGCTCTATATCAATCCAACGTTTCAAATATAACAATCATGAATTGAAATAAACAATAACAAGCGAGAAAAAGGTTGAAGAAAAAGTTACTCAAATGAAGCTCTTTACAGCTTCTGTTTCTGCGTGAAACTTTTAACCAAACTCCACCCAACAAGCCACAAATCCTTGGAGATGATGAATGGAATAAAGAAATTGAAGGAGAGTCTTTAAAAACTATGATTCAGAGAAGTCAAAATTTTAGAGAGAGGAAGTGATTTTTCCTTCTATCCTGTCTGCGAAGAAAATCCTTCCTTACTTGCTAGGGTTTTCTCCTCATATATATGAGGTTGTTGCAAGGTTTAGAATGGATCCCCCTCAGGTCAGGATTGATAGCTTTTGTCTTGATCAAAAATTTAAGAAAGTGACATATCATGGAGATGGCTCGGATTAGGCTCCAAGCTGCAAGTGTTGGGTGATGTGTTCTTGGTTTGTGCTCAGAATGCAGCATGAAAATGAGAGGGATAGGTCAATGTACCAGTTCAACAGGCTTGACTTTTCAAGTTTACATATATATTCCAAGGCCTTTTGTGTGTCATAGCAAGGGTGAGCTCAAATTGGCAAGCTTTGGGATCCCAAATTATAGGTTTAGGTGCACCAGAAATGAGACTTTGGGTACTGCAAAGGTTTGGTTTCACTTGATCATGAGAGCTTGGCAAAATGGCATAGTGTGAATATGTGCATGAGGCATACTTTGGCACACCATAACATCATAAATCTTAGCTCAAGTTATGGAGTATTGAGCTCTTTGTAATGTTAGGATGTATATGAAAATTTTCAAATTGAAAGTTCTTTGAAATTATGCTTGGAAGATTAAGAAATCTTGGCTTGAAAATTTGTTCAATATGCTGCCTCAAGGCTTGGCACAAGTGTTTTGGTCGTGCAATTTGCAATTTGGACAACTAACTTCATCATGACATAACTTGAGTTATATGACTCCTCTTGATATGCTTGGAAAGTTGAGATCAAGGGGAACAATTTTTATCTTAGAGGAAGTTTGAATTGAGCTTTGGAACCACAACAAAAATCCACATGAAGTTTGATCCTAAAATCTCTTCGGTTTAGAATTTCATAACTTGAGGTTAGTTTGTCCAAATCAAAAGTTCTTAGTATGCTTGGAAAGCTTGGAGAACAAAGAACAACTCTTATGCTTGAATGATTTTGAAATGAGGCTTGGAACATTAAGAAAAAGACCACATGAAGTTGCCTTCAAAATGCTAAAAATTATGCTGTCAAATTTAACGACTTTGCAATCCTAACTTTAAAGCACCATAATTTGAGTTCTAGACATGCTTTTGATGAGTTCTTATTATCAAAAGAAAGCTAATAAGATTACATACAACTTTCATGTTGATGGAAAAGTAAAATTAAACTTGTAACCTTCTTGAATATGTCCATGAAAATCATTCCAAAATGCTGAAAATCATAACTTAGAAAATTTTCTGAGTATGAAATTTTGAAATCAAAATTTTCCCAACTTTGAATCACTACAACTCCAAATCATTCATCTTTTGGACATGATTTCTTCTACAAACTTGTAATTTAAGATATCCTCTTTACAAATACCATTGGTTTGCTCCATTTGGCTCAAAGGTGAGTGAGATATGGTTCTTACAAGATGGCTAGAATCCTTGATTTCCATACTTAGAAAAATCTCACTAAAACCCTAATTTTCACAATTCTCCTGATTTTATGATTTCACTTGATTTTTCTTGATAAAACCTCATGAGGTTATGGAAAATAACTTGAAATGTCCATGGTTGACCCAAAAACCCAAGGATTGACTTTTGTGATGCCTCAGTTGACTTTTGAATCAGATGAAGTCAATGCCCCTCCTATCCACTTAAGAAACTCTTGACTTAGATTTCCTTGGACCAAATGAACTCTTATGAACCCATGAAATGTGTGAGGAACTCCTTGGTTGACTTCCCATTCAACTCATGATTAATCAGAGGCTTCCTCTTCTTCTCTATAAAACCCTAATTTCAATCAAACAAAAAACAAACAAAGCTTAATGACTTGGTTAGTGATGCAAGGATGACTGACCTATGATGCTCATGCAAAAGATCATAGAATCTGAGGGTAAAATTTGGGGTATGACACATAGGAAGGATGGAGATTTCTTTATGTTTTCGTTTTATTTGTTTTTTGTTGTTTGTTACGTATCTGGTTTTTATTAATGTTGTTAAACCACATATTATGTGGATAATTGATGTAATTGGGGATTTAATGCCAAACCATTGATTTAATTTCGTTGTTTAATCAAATTATTTGTTTTTTATTAATAAATGAGATATGAATTGATTTGATACTTCATGATGATGTTTTTGAATGTGGCATCGTATGTGTGTAAATCTGATTTATTTTCGCAATTTTTCGTATTTTCAAATTATTATACAAATGGATAGAGTAGGGTGTTACAAACAGCTTCAGCCAGTATATGTTAATGTACCTCTAGCCAAAATTTCTAGCAACTTACAAGCTTGTGGCATATGCGGCTTCTACAAGATATGATATTATATATCCGACCTAACTAGAAGTTAAGATGTTATCTCCCTAGGATAGATCGATTGTAATTAAACAGTGTTCAGGAAAGCTTTGGCGATCAACAACACATATAACAAAATGGCACTAGCATATTTTTAAAAAGGTCCTTCCTAGGGGCACAAAGATATAACAAAGAAAAATAAACATAGTTAAAAAATTATTACATAGGCACATCACCCCGGATGGCCAACCATTAACTTAAAACATCATTTTTTATCATTCTCTTGAGCCTCAGGAGTAGGGCTAGTACTCATCATGTCTGCTTGAATATCTGCTTCATGAGAAGTCTCTTCTAGGACTACCAACTGGGCGTACACCACGGTCTTAAAGAAATCCATCCTCGATACATCAAGATTAGGCATGATTCACAGTGCTTGGGCTTTATCCTTGTCGAAAGCCTCATCACCAGCAGAAAGAATGTCAATCTGGTCTTCTTTGAGAGATATCTTCAAGGTTTCATTCGTGGCCCTAGTCCTGCTCTAATTCAAGGATCAAACCAGCATTAGATGTCTCCAATACCAAGCACCAGGATTCAGTAACTTCTTTTTCTTTTGTCAGTTCTCATAACTGAAACTCCCAAGTTTCCTTTTGCTTATTCACCTCCAATAGTTGTTTGTTCAATTCCTCTACCTTATTAGTTTGAAACTTTAAGTCGGCATTCAGCTGAGAAATTTCCATGGAAAGACGAGTCACATTCTTCTCATGGGCCTCGTTCACTTCGAACAAACCCCGGGTCATCACTGCACATCTCATCAAATAAGATCCAAGATTTTGAGTTAATTGTTGAGCACCAATAAATTTTATCTTCTCAATGTCCCCATTAACATTCAAATTATTATAAAGGTACCTCAACCTGTTGAAGTTGTTGGACCAAAACTTGAACTCGGAGGAAGGTTGGCATTGATGACTGCTATTTGAACCTTGCATGAGGGTGGTAATGGTAAGATTAGCTTGAATGACATTGCCACTCATAAGAGTCTTCATATTATTGGGAGAATTAAGCTTTAGGCCTTCTGGAGCAAAAGCAGTAGTAGGCTAGGGCTCTGATAATGCAGGTATCATTTTAGAAACATCAAGTTTCTTGCTTTTAAGAGTCCAGACTTGAATGCACGTAAGATCGCTTTTAGCGGTATATTGGTCTATGTGCCTCGCTCTAGCCTCGACCATCAACTTTTTCTGCTCGGAGAGTTTGAGGTCCGTCATCTTAGCTGAAATACAAGAGATCGGGCTAGTAAAAAAGTGACCAATAATATAATAACAAAGCAACACATAAGCAAGTATGCATTACCCAAAAAATTAAAGATTTGCTCAAGGTCATCAATCATCTGTAAAAATATATTTTACTTTCACTACTCGTAAAGCATCCAACACAACCAGGGATCGAAGTTCCAGATCATTAAGTTTATCTTAATTAAAACCCAAGTTAGGTAAACAGTTGTCTGATCAATAAATCGGGAAACAATGACTCCCATCCAGGTCATACATAACTTGGGGACATATTTTCCCATTTTAACTCGGCGGAATTTATCCTTAAAACTCTTATAGTTAGTGGTATATGCCTGTAAGAAACACTTTCCAGATATACCACTAAGGGAAACCCAACCTCCTCTTTCTGCACCCTTTAACTCAAAGAACGAAAAGAACAAACCTAAGGTCGACACTATAGTCACAATGTCACAAAAAATCTCAAACTCCTTGATAAAGCCCTAGCCGTTAGGGCGTAACTGAGAGGGAGCTATGTTTAAATTTTTGAGGAGACCCGCCTCAAAATCAATAAAAGGGATTCAGATTCTAAAATCTTCAACAACCCCCGAGTAAAAGTAAAAATGCTCTTCCAATACTTCTTTAGGGAGGCCAATACAAACCCTCTCACCGGTTACATAGGGCTTTAGTACAACACCCTCTTCATTTCCTGTGGAGGAAATTATAGTAGCAGAACGAAGCTTCGAGATGTAACTTTTGCCGATAATGCTACGATCATAACTTAAAACTTCATTATCTATCAAATATCTTGTTGCATCCATCTGGGTATATGAAGAACCCGAGGAGGGAGATCCCATATCAACGTTACTATTAGGTGAAAGGGTTTCACCATAAACTTCCAAAAGAATTTAATCAAAGTCCTCTCTATTTAAATAACCCTCAAAATCTTGCATACAGACATTCCAAATTCTATTTCTATCATTAGCAGTAAAGGAAATTGAACATGAAAACATAACAATAAAAAAATAGAGAAGAAATGGTACCTTGAATCCTAGAGGAGGGATAAGAATAAACTGAAACGCTTGAGAAGAGGATCGCTTGAAAAAATATCTCAAGCACAAAGCTAGGCCTTTTTATAAGTAAAGAGTAACGATCAGAAGAATTTATAGCGTGAGGTAATGATGAAAGTTGGAGTTCCCATAAAGAACATCATGAAAAGAAGAGAGAAAAAGTTTGTCATCATTAGAAGGCTAACGCGAACCCGATCTCTGAGAAGAAAAATTTCGGGTTTATTTGTCCGAACACTACGCTTCAGATGAATCTAGTGCTCGGGGGGGCTTATGCACATCCCAGAGATCATGTTGATCAGCTGAGATACGAACCCAGTAATGCCTAGCATAATAATAATGACTAATCAGAAGGTCGTATGCCTACTTCTAAGTCAATCCCGATTAAGAATAACCGTACAAAACAAGGATGAGTCGATCTCGCATGAACTGAAAATTCTCTTGGTGATATAGGGCGGGGCGACGATAAGGCTCAGATGCCACTCCAAAGGGCACAAGGGACATTTATGAAGAAACACATTATGATTGTAGAGTTACAATCATTGAAGAGGCGTACGTTATGGGAACAATTATGGAGGCGACAAACGTTACAGGAAGGTGTACCATTGAAGAGAGACTTATAAATGAGTGCTTAAAAAACAAAAGGAACAACCAATATACCGTACTCGTACACAAAACAAACACCTTAACCATTCATCTAAGACTCTCCTCGAGGTATAATGAGGAAGTCAACCTTTTAGTGTTTTAGCAATAATAATAATAATAATAATAATTATTATTATTATTATTATTATTATTATTATTTTATTTATTTTTAACAAAATTATTTTGTAACAAAATTAATTTATATTTTCATGTTCTTTAACAAAATTAATTTAAGTAATATATATTTTATTTATTTTTAACAAAATTATTGTCTAGGTTCTTTAAGTTATTTTAAAATATCAAGTTAGTCCCTTAAGTTTTATTTTGTAACGCTTTGGCCTGTTTTTAAAAATCTCTGTTAAAATAAATTACAAACTCATACTATTTGAACTGGTTTTTTACACTAATCACGAATATGTAATTAATTTTGCGTTTGATTGCGTATTTTGGTCGGATCGATAATTTTTCATTATGTATTTCGTCCATTTTTACCTATTCTCATGAACCGTAACTTGTTTGATATATTTGATTGCATATTCGTGATCAGCGCGAAAAACCAGTTCAAAACGTATATGAATTCGCAATTTATTATAACAGAGATTTTTAAAAAAGAATCAATGCGTTACAAAAAAAATTTAAAAGACTAACTTAATATTTTAAAATAATTTAAAAGACTAAATAATATTTTTGTCTTTATTATTTTATTACTATATGAATGACTTACCATAAAAATGAGATTAATAATTTTATAGAATATTATCATTTTTATAATTTAATGATAAGATTGTGTAGTCTCAAAAATACAAGGTATGCAATATTATCATCTTGAAAACCATCATTGTCAAGGATTCGAATTACCGCACAAAACAAAAAGGCACTGCTTCGTAATGAAGCTTCGTATAGTGCTAATATTTATCATACTATAAGCTACATTCCATGTGCCATTAGTGGAGTGATTAGCGCCATCTTTTGCGGCTTATCAACATTCACGTTGGACCATGTTATGCTATCTCCATTTTGGAAACATCACTATTATCATTTCATTACTTTTTCTTCATCCACTATTAACTTTCAAAATGTTAATAATGGGATTTGGTCAATAGAAGGGTTCACACTCATAAATAGTGAATTAATATTTTAAAAAATTAGAAATTCAAATCTTAATTATTGAGTGTAACTACGTTTCATATTTAACTAATTGGATACCCGTTTATTCGTATAAAATACCTGTTTAGTATCTAATGTTTGGTTAGAAAAATTTGAATTAAAAAGAAAGAAAAATTGTAATAGACTAAATAATTAAGACAAAATTGAATATTGATGTAAATTAAAATTGTTAACATAGACTTGAATAATTGTTTAAATGATAATTATAAAAATTGGAAATGATGTTGATACATAGGTTTTATTAAAAGAATTAAAGAAAAATAAAAATAAATAAATTATATAATATATACCGAAAATGAAACAACAGAATGAAGCAATAGTAATAAGTATGGTAAAAAAAAATCACTTGGAAATTGTAACATATTTGGTAAAGATTATAGAAGTGTGCGTTTTTGGAGAAACCAAAAGGTGGTGATAGTGGCATGGGTAAGTGAAGTTGTTTATCTGACTGGAGAAAAAAATGAGTGAAGATGTTAAAGGTGTCGACAGAGCTGTAAATCTATGAGGAAGGTATAGAAAATGTAGTTGAAAACACATGCATGCAATAATATATATAGTTGAAAAAGACATGTAAAAAGAAGATTCTTATTTAAATGATTTTCCAGTGGCAGATATTGGATGTGTGTGGTGTATTAAATAGTCAGTTTATGCATGTTATATTTATTTGCAGATCCTGTAATGCATGGCTGAAAGAGAAAGAGTCAATTGATCAGAAGCTTCATTCTGTGTATGGGGAAGCATCAAAGAGAAAGGAAGAAAATAAGAAGGGGGAAGCAAACGCCAAAGTGTCATTTGCCGTAGAACCTGTTGATCTCAGTGAAGGGTGTAGAAGCAAGCTTCAAGGCCTTTATGTTTTGATGAGGACAACTAGTATAAGCTTGGTACGCAAGATATTCTTCGCAAAAAGTAAGAGACGCAAGCAAACATCAAAGATCAAGGAAGTACCCTCGCGTATGACTCTATGAAACAAAGCTTCGTCTACAAGCTACAAGTGATGATGATGATGATTCAAAGGAACGGTATAACATATTTTACGTAAGAATATTTATACAAGTGTTCTTAAAAATCACTCTTCACTTCACAATCATCACTAACACTTTTAAAACTATTTTAAAATACTCATTCTATTTAAAATTAAGTATTTTCAGAAAAACTTTCAGTGTTAATCGATTAACACTTTGGTTAACCGATTAACACACTTCAAAATTATGTGTTTTTTGATTTTATAACAGTGTTAACAGATTAACCTATGGGTTAACCGATTAACACATGTAAATTTTAAATATTTTTGAACGTTGTAAAGGTGTTAACCGATTAACCTATTTGGTTAACCGATTAACACTGTAACAGCAAGCAAAAATGTCAGTTGTTCATGGAAAATTGCATTGTTTAATATTTTCAGTACTGGCTATTTTTGTTGCTTCAAAATCACACCCTTTTGAATAGATTTCTGATGCATATAAATTGATCTTAATTTCAAAATTACAATTCACCTTCAAGAAACAAAATTACAAAAATTACTCACTTTCTTCAAATCTGAATTTTCATTCTAAGTATTCAAAACCCCATTTTGAAAGAGGCCATTGATTTAACTTTCACACTCTCACAACCTTCTTTCACAAAAAACACTTGTATATTTATATGAGTAATATTTGTTTCAAGAAGAAGATCAATCTTGAAGATTGATAACAACTTTCCATCAAATATTTCTCAAGAACATTTTTTTTGTATTACCTTGTTGTCCAGGACTGTTGGAAACAAGTGAAGTGTCTTGAAGAGGATTGTTCTTCATTCACTTTGATTACCTATAGGTTTAGATAGTAAGCATCACCTTTGGAGTGATTAGGCTTTGCAATTATTCTGAACTATAGTGAAATTCTCTTTCGTGTTGAAAGGGGAGTGGAGTACCTTCGGAGTGTGAATGGAACCATTATAAATTTCATGTACCTCTTTTTCTTTCCTGCCTTTACTTTCAAGTCACTAACTTATAACCGAAAAAAGAACCAAGGAACCATACAAGATTGCAAATATTTTTAAGATCCTAATTCAACCCCCCCCCCCCCCCCCCCCCCCCCCCCCTCTTAGGTGAAGTTACTGCTCACAATTGGCATCAAAGCATGTTATAGGTAACTTGTTCCTATTTGATCCAGATGGCTTCCGCAAATAACAATCTTGTATTCAAAGACGGTGGCAGTAGCAACAAGCCTCATTTGTTCTGTGGCAAATATTTCGACTTCTGGAAAATCCACATGAAAGCACATCTAGAAGCACAAGGAAGTGAAATATGGGAGGCTATCCAAAATGGCCCATTTATTCCTATAACGGTAGTCAACGGAGTCGGGTCATCAAAACCGCAAGGATCATGGGATAATGATGATAAGAAGAAAGTTCTCTACGACAAAAAGGCAATAAATATTTTACAAAGTGCGCTTGGAATGAATGAGTTCTTTCGTATCTCAACATGTACAACGACTAAGCAAATATGGGACACTCTTGTTGAAACTCACGAAGGAACCGCCGAAGTCAAAAGATCCAGATTAAATATATTGAGTCAAGAATATGAACTATTCAGAATGCAACCAGGAGAATCCATCCTAGACTTGCAGAAAAGATTCGTGCATTTGACAAATCACTTGAATGCACTTGGTAAGACACTAACCAATGATGAACTTAATCTTAAAGTGCTTAGGTCTTTATCAAGAGAATGGCAACCGAAAGTGAAGGGGATTTCCGAAAAGAAGAGTCTATCAACAATAACGTCCGCTACGTTATTTGGAAAACTCCAAGAATATGAGGCGGAACTTGGACGATTGGAGAAACATGAAATTCAAGAGAAAAAATCCAAGAGCATTGCCTTGAAAGTCGACTCCAAAGAAGTAGAGAAAGAAGACGATCCCGAAGAAGACGAAAACTTTACTCTCCTTGTAAAAAGACTTGGAAAATATTTTGGTGCAAAAAATTAGATTTTTTGACCTATATGCCCTAGTTTGAAAACAATAATACCAAAGTACCCTAGTTTGAAACATATTTACGTGTTTGTCCCACTTTTCCAGGAGTTCGTCCAACAGAAGGACGAACCAGTGTAGAGGTTGAAGGAGTTCGTCCAATGAAGTGGCGAACTTGTAGGAGAAAAATTAGTGGAGTGAGTTCGCCCATTGAAAGGGCGAACTTGTGAAGGGTTATTTTTTTATTTTTTTTTTTTAATTTTTTCAGATTTTGAAATAAATATATTTAATATTTTTAATTTCATTAATTTCAAATATATTTAAAAAATTAATGAAAAAATTTTCTATATTAAAACTATTTATTTAAAATGTATTGGCTATAAACTATATTTAATCAATGTAATTAAAGTAATAAATAAACCATTTAATAAAAAAATTAAATTAATATTATATTAAAATTATTTAATTAATTTAATATAAACTATATTCAATTAATATAATTATTCTAATATATAAATAATGTAATTTATTTTTTATAAAAACTATTAAAATAATTTAAGAAAAAATTAATGAAAAAATTAATGAAAAAATTAATGAAAAATTAATGAAAAACTATTAAAATTAATAAAAACTATTTATTTTTTTTTAAAACTATTAAAAAATTAATTTAAGAAAAAACCATTTAATAAAGTATTAAATATATTTGAAATTAATGAAATTAAAAATATTAAATATATTTATTTCAAAATCTGAAAAAATTAAAAAAAAAAAAAAAAAAAAACCCTTCACAAGTTCGCCCTTTCAATGGGCGAACTCACTCCACTAATTTTTCTCCTACAAGTTCGCCACTTCATTGGACGAACTCCTTCAACCTCTACACTGGTTCGTCCTTCTGTTGGACGAACTCCTGCAAAAGTGGAACAAACGCGTAAATATGTTTCAAACTAGGGTACTTTGGTATTATTGTTTTCAAACTAGGGCATATAGGTCAAAAATATGCTTAGGTCTTTATCAAGAGAATGGCAACCGAAAGTGAAGGGGATTTCCGAAAAGAAGAGTCTATCAACAATAACGTCCGCTACGTTATTTGGAAAACTCCAAGAATATGAGGCGGAACTTGGACGATTGGAGAAACATGAAATTCAAGAGAAAAAATCCAAGAGCATTGCCTTGAAAGTCGACTCCAAAGAAGTAGAGAAAGAAGACGATCCCGAAGAAGACGAAAACTTTACTCTCCTTGTAAAAAGACTTGGAAAATATTTTGGTGCAAAAAATTATGTTAGAAACTCAAGTTATACAAGAAGAAAGAAGTTCTCAAAAAATAAAGAAAAGGAAATATCAACATCAAATAGAGATATTACATGCTATGAATGTGGGAAGAAAGGCCACATCAAACTAAAATGTCTTAAATTCACAAAGAATCATGACCACAAAGGAAAGAAGGATTTCAAAAAGAAAGCCTACATTACTTGGGATGACAACGAAATAAGTTCTTCGTCAGACTCCGATAGTGATCAAAGCGCAAATCTTGCATTAATGGCATCACATCATTCCGACGATGAAGAAAACAAGGTATGCTTGAAGACCTCTTCAAATGAATGGTATCTTGATAGTGGATGTTCGAGGCACATGACGGGTGACCTAAGCAAATTTTCACATCTAACGCTTAAGGCCAAATGATTCGTTACTTATGGTGACAACAACAAAGGAAGAATCCTTCGTGTAGGCATCGTTTGTTCACCGTCTTCAACAACTATAAAGGATGTCTTATATGTGGAAGGTCTAAAGCATAATCTACTTAGCATTAGCCAATTGTGTGACAGCGGTTTCAAAATCAACTTCACTAAAAATGAATGTTTGATTGAAAACGAAGTTACTCATTAAGTTATGCTAAAAGGTAAAAGAGTTAATAATATATTTTTAATTTCCTTGGATAACGTATATTTGAATGTTAGGTGTCTCTTGGCAAGTAACAATGAATCATGGTTATGGCATAAGAGGTTTGCTCACATTCATATGGAGCACTTGAATAAATTGATCAAACATGACTTAGTTATTGGATTGCCGAAGATCAAATTCATCAAAAATAAGTTATGCGACGCTTGTCAAAAAGGGAAACAAACCAAATCAACTTTCACATCCAAAAATGTGGTGTCCACAACTAGGCCACTACAATTGTTGCATATGGATCTCTTTGGTCCATCTAGAACAAAAAGCTTTGGAGGTAATGTTTTCGCTTTAGTTATTGTTGATGATTATTCTAGATTTTGTTGGACTTACTTTTTAGTGCAGAAAAGTGATGCTTTTAAAGCATTTAAGAAGTTTGCAAAACAAATTCAAAATGAAAAAGCGCTAACAATTGTCTCCATAAGAAGCGACCATGGTGGAGAATTCCAGAACGCTTTATTTGATGAATTCTGCAAGGAAAATGGAATCTCACACAATTTCTCTTCACCAAGAACTCCACAAAAAAATAGTTTCGTAGAAAGGAAGAATCGGTCATTAGTGGAACTTGCAAGAACAATGTTGAGTGACTCAAATCTTCCTAAGTATTTTTGGGCGGATGTGGTGAGTACGACATGTTTTGTAAGTAATCGGGTTAATATTAGACCAATTCTCAAGAAAACTCCTATGAAATTTTCAAAGGAAGAAAGCCAAATATTTCCTACTTTCACATATTTGGATGTAAGTGCTTCGTCTTGAATAACGACAAAGACAACCTTGGTAAGTTTGATAAAAAATCAGATGAAGGTATATTTCTTGGTTATTCCCTTACTAGTAAAGATTTTAGAATTTACAATAAAAGAACATTAACTATTGAAGAATCTATGCATGTCAAATTTGATGAATCTAACCCCTCCAAAGAGGATATTGTGTTTTATGATAATGATGATGAATTTGTAGAGATTCCCGAAGGAGATACTTCTGAAAATATCATTAATGAACAAGATAGAATTGTTCAACAAGATTCCAATGTCAACGATCTACCAAAAGAATGGAGGACTCATAGAGATCATCCTATCGACAAAGTGATCGGAGACATAAGTCAAGGTGTTGCTACAAGATTAAATCTCAAAGATGCATGCTTAAACATGGCGTTAGTATCTCAAATAGAACCTTCCAAAGTTGGTGAAGCTCTTGAAGATGATCAATGGATTATTGCTATGCAAGAGGAATTAAACCAATTCGAAAGGAATCAAGTTTGGGATCTTGTTCCTAAACCAAAGGATAAACATATCATCGGAACAAGATGGGTGTTTAAGAACAAACTTGATGAAAATGGAATAATTGTTCGAAACAAAGCAAGATTGGTGGCTCAAGGGTATAATCAAGAGGAAGGAATTGACTTTGCGAAAACATTCGCTCCGGTTGCAAGGTTAGAAGCTATTCATCTATTACTTGCTTATGCATGTTCAATGAATTTTCAACTTTTTCAAATGGACGTCAAAAGTGCTTTCTTGAACGGATACATCAACGAAGAAGTCTATGTCAAACAACCCCTGGGCTTTGAAGACTTCAAGCATCCTTCACATGTATACAAATTGAAGAAAGCTCTATATGGTCTAAAGCAAGCACCAAGGGCATGGTATGATCGTCTAAGTAGTTTCTTATGTGAAAAAGGATTTGAAAAGGGCAAGGTAGATAAGAATTTATTCATCAAAAAGATAAAGGATAATACCTTACTTGTTCAAGTATATGTGGACGACATCATCTTCGGTTCAACAAACAAGGAATTATATGAAGAATTTGCTTCAATGATGCAAGGTGAGTTCGAAATGTCTATGATGGGAAAGATGAATTACTTCCTTGGATTGCAAATCAAGCAATTAAAAGACGGAATTTTTATCAACCAATCAAAGTATTGCAAAGAGTTGTTAAAGAAATTTGATATGGATTAATGCAAAGCTATGTCAACACCAATGGGATCCGGAACCTACGTCGATCAAGATGAATCAGGAAAATCAATTGATATTACAAAGTATAGAGGTATGATTGGTTCTTTATTATATTTGACGGCGAGCCGTCCTGAAATAATGTTTAGTGTGTGTTTATGTGCTCGCCTCGAAGCAAATCCAAAGGAGTCACATCTCACGGCAGTCAAAAGAATCATGAAATATCTCAAGGGAACTTCAAATGTCAGCTTATGGTATTCGAAAGGTAGTGTTTGTACTTTAATTGGTTATTTTGACGCGGATTATGCAGGCTGTAAAAATGATCGAAAAAGCACAAGTGGAACATGTCACATCCTTGGAAATGCATTGGTTTCATGGTCATGTAAGAAACAAGCATGCGTTGCGCTTAGTACGGCTGAAGTAGAATACATAGCGGCAGGAAGCTGTTGTGCACAAAACCTTTGGCTGAAGCAACAATTAAGCGACTACAAAATTGATCTTGGATGCATTCCTCTCCGATGCGACAACACAAGTGTGATTAACATCACAAAAAATCCGATCATGCACTCAAGAACCAAGCACATCGACATTCGGCATCATTTTCTCCGTGATCACGTGCTTAAAGGAGATGTCGAAGTCACTTTTGTGGATACATATAACCAACTCGCCGACATATTCACGAAGACACTCGCAAAAGAACCATTCTTCAAGATTCGACGAGAACTCAGAATTCTCGATGAAGGTGACATCTGAACTTTTCATAAGTTAATGTGTGTAGAATCTATGTTTTCAAACTTGTTCACTTACTTTTATGCATTTTCTGAAATTTCGAAGGTTTTAACCGATTAACCCCCAGGGTTAACCGATTAACACTGTTAATTTTTGTTTCTGAAATTAATTTTTTAACTATGTTAACCGATTAACCATCTAGCTTAATTGATTAACACTGTTAGTATTTATTTTGAAAATTAAATTTTTAATACGTTAACCGATTAACCCCCACGGTTAACCGATTAACACTGTTTGTTTTTCAAAAATCAGAAACGAAAATTGGTCAAAATTTTGGTAAATGGGTTTTAAGTGCTTTTTATGTGTGGTGCATGTGCTTTTTAATTAATTCAACCACTATCCTTGGGAAACATCTTCTTCTTGTTTGACTACAAGTAAATACACTCTTCCAACTTCTACCTAATCATAACTCTCACTTAATACCCACTAAAACCTCTGTCTATATAAACCTCTCCTACTTTATCTTCTTCATCA
Organism: Lathyrus sativus; assembly: GCA_963859935.3. Taxonomy (NCBI): domain Eukaryota; kingdom Viridiplantae; phylum Streptophyta; class Magnoliopsida; order Fabales; family Fabaceae; genus Lathyrus; species Lathyrus sativus. Next base: position 712,086,822 of record OZ012737.1, read on the forward strand.
CACTCAAACCCTAAAAATCCAGAAGAACCTCCAACCATCAAAAACTCAAAAAACCTTTAATGGCTCCTAACAACAAAGGAAAAGGCAAGCTACCGGAAAGCAGTTCTGCAGTTGATGAAGACTTTGCTCCCATGAAATCAACAAAAAGGCGCAGAATGGATTTTAAAGTCTGGGTTCGTCAACTCTTCCCGGTAAAATACGTTAATCTTAAGGCTTTTCCTGCTCCTACTTTTGATTTCCCGGCATTATTGAAATATCAAAAGATCGATAACTTTGTTGCTGATAACGGACGGTGCTATCTGGATTTAGTCAAATCTTTTATGAACAAATTGTCAATTCATTTCAATGAGAATGAACAACACACGTTGGTTACTTCTGTTCGCGATTTTGAGTTGAATGAAGATTTATCACAAATTGCTGCATCTCTCAAAATCCTGTACACAGGATTTTTTTCTCCAGAAAGGTGTAAATCATGTGGAAGGACCCTGAGCAAACTACGATAAAATGGAATATTATTATCATATTTGCAGGTTTCCAAGAGAAGTTGTTATTGCGAGTCAAAGGACTGCTCACACACTTTGTTACGTCAAGAATCTGACTGTCAATGATCGGATGTTGCATTATATGTTATGTCTTGATTCCGAAAGACTCGAATCATTCTCAAATTAATGATTTGAAGATGCAACTGATGTTTACTATCAAGAACAAGATTAAAGTCAATTGGATTCTAACCATGATGTACCATCTTCAACAACAACTCACCTTGTCCACTCGGCTTCCATATGCACGGCTAATCTCAAGAATCCTCGAGCTAACAGATTTGGATCTGAATCGAGAACCTGCAATTACCCTAAAACCGACGGCGAACGAAATTAATGAAATTAAAATTATCAAAAATACCGACATTGTGAAAGATACAGATGGAACATACAAATATGCAGAAGACGGTTCTTCTTCCACAAACCACTCATATACCATTCCGGAAGGTGGCATCACCAATGAATTTCTCTATATTACTATGATGAATCAACATAGAGAAACCACTCAGGTGATCACCTCTCTATGAAACCTTGTACTTAACTCTCAAGCTTCCAATACCGGATACAATGAAGATGAGGACGGTAGTGAAGAGGAAGAAGATGACAATGAGGATATGTCGGATGATGAAAATTGAAAAGCGCCTGTTTATGTTTTTTGCTTTCTAGACTTTGATTAAGTTTAAGTTCTCTATTTCGTATTTGTATTAGTAATCGTACAATGTGCGTTTCATTTCATATCGTATCAAAAGTTCTGTTTTTATGTGATAAGTGTTTGTAATTATGTGCTTACTATGTATGCTTGTTTACTTTCACTCTTCTTGCTCCTCTTCCTTTTTGCTAATGACAAAGGGGGAGAAAGATTGGTCTCTAACATTTCCCTGTGCAGAAATATTGTATCTCTCTTGTATTTAGGGGGAGCTATCTAACTTAGGGGGAGATTTGTAGAGAACCAAGTATCAAAGCACATTTTCAAGGAAGTATCGGTTGTCATCATCAAAAAGGGGGAGATTGTAGAAGCAAGCTTCAAGGCCTTTATGTTTTGATGAGGACAACTAGTATAACCTTGGTTCGCAAGATATTCTTCGCAAAAAGTAAGAGACGCAAGCAAACATCAAAGATCAAGGAAGTACCCTCGCGTATGACTCTATGAAACAAAGCTTCGCCTACAAGCTACAAGTGATGATGATGATTCAAAGGAACGGTATAACATATTTTACTTAAGAATATTTATACAAGTGTTCTTAAAAATCACCCTTCACTTCACAATCATCACTAACACTTTTAAAACTATTTTAAAATACTCATTCTATTTAAAATTAAGTATTTTCAGAAAAACTTTCAGTGTTAATCGATTAACACTTTGGTTAACCGATTAACACACTTCAAAATTATGTGTTTTTGGATTTTATAACAGTGTTAACCGATTAACACATGTAAATTTCAAATATTTTTGAACGTTGTAAAGGTGTTAACCGATTAACCTATTTGGTTAACCGATTAACCTATTTGGTTAACCGATTAACACTGTAACAACAAGCAAAAATGACAACTGTTCATAGAAAATTGCATTGTTTAATATTTTCAGTACTGGCTATTTTTGCTGCTTCAAAATCACACCCTTTTGAACAAATTTCTGATGCATATAAATTGATCTTAATTTCAAAATTACAATTCACCTTCAAGAAACAAAATTACAAAAATTACTCACTTTCTTCAAATCTGAATTTTCATTCTAAGTGTTCAAAACCCCATTTTGAAAGAGGCCATTGATTTAACTTTCACACTCTCACAGCCTTCTTTCACAAAAAACACTTGTATATTTATCTGAGTAATATTTGTTTCAAGAAGAAGATCAATCTTGAAGATTGATAACAACTTTCCATCAAATATTTCTCAAGAACATTTTTTTTGTATTACCTTGTTGTCCAGGACTGTTGGAAACAAGTGAAGTGTCTTGAAGAGGATTGTTCTTCATTCACTTTGATTACCTATAGGTTTAGATAGTAAGCATCACCTTTGGAGTGATTAGGCTTTGCAATTATTCTGAACTATAGTGAAATTCTCTTTCGTGTTGAAAGGGGAGTTGAGTACCTTCGGAGTGTGAAGGGAACCACTATAAATTTCATGTGCCTCTTTTTCTTTCCTGCATTTACTTTCAAGTCACTAACTTATAACCGAAAAAAGAACCAAGGAGCCATACAAGATTGCAAATAATTTTAAAGATCCTAATTCACCCCTCCTCTTAGGCGAAGTTACTACTTACAAAGGGAAGATGTGGGAATTTTCTAAGGTTGATGACAGACTTGCCCAAAAAATAGGAAGGTAATTAAAAATTTCGTTAACAAAATTTGCATGCAAGAATAGGTGTATTGGTACACAGTAAATCAGAAAATATGAGATGTTAATTATAGGCGAAATTTTAACCGTATGAAGACATATAGCATTTTGTGAAAATTGTTAATAAAAATATTATGAATATTAAAGACATGGTTGAGTTCCATAAAAAATAAATATAGATTTACATTGAGAATATTGCTGTAAAGTGTTATATATATATATTACATGTATATGAGATACATAATAAAAGCCAAAGACATTAGCATTTTGTGAGAATTGACATTGCGTTATAATTTCACAAGAATTTGTTAATGGGGTGTTTATGGATGTCAGTTGCAGGGAAAATATTGATATGTTTTGTCAAAAAGTTTTGTTTATCTTTTGCTTATGTGTTAGTGTATAAATGGATTAATTGTTGATGAGTGATATTACATGTCCAAAAATGTAAGTGTAAGTTTTCTATAAATATAGGGTTCATGGTTTCACAAAAACAGAAGAACAAAAGAAGAATGGGAATGATGAAAAAAATAGGACAAATGTCCAAGTTCCGACATTTAATGTGGAAGGCAATGAGTATTCAATCGAAAACGATGAAGATGACTCCGACAATGATGAATCGGACGATGAATTCTATCAAAAAAGGCACATTAATTTTGAATACAAAGTTCGGAAAAATGTGATGGTATGTTTGAATGATTTTGTATTTAAATTTGATGTAGTATATGAAAATAATTGTCTTAGGTAACTGTTTTTTCTTCAACGTATTTGCCTTTTCCTAAAGAAGTTAGCAAGAGTTGCCTATATTGGAACCAGAAGTCAATACAATTGATTGATTCGGACACTGGAATGGTCTGTCCTACAAAGGTTCATATACGAAGCGTAACAAAAAGATTGTTAAAATGGAAAAGATCATAGGTAGAGGGTGGTACGAATATGCAAAAAAAAAAGATGCTTAGTGTAACACCCCAATTCTGAATTCCCATTAATTGTTGAGTCTTTTAATTTATTTATTTGATGTTTGTTTTAAATTGAGAAATTATATATTGCTATGTGGTGTTTTGCTTATTTTATCTATTTTACCGATTCGGAGAGTTTTCGGGGAATTAGAGTAAAAAGGGCATATTAGACATTTAGCACTTTAGTGTGAGAATTGATTGGTAAGTGTTGGAAAGAATTTGAGAGGAAAGAAATAGAGATAGAAATAGTATAAGAGAGGAAAAGGAAGAAAGATAGTAACATAAGAAGAAAAACAAGAGAAAGAAAAGAGGAGAAGAGAAAGAGAAGAGAAAGTGGAGAGGAAAACCTAGAATCATCAAGGGATCATCACCAAAGCTTGCAATCGATCGGTAAGGGTGTGAAACTCTATCATCTCTTTAATGTATATGATTGTATGTGTATGTGTGTGGATTTTGTAGAGTTTCTACTCTTTTTCCACTTAGGTTAGAAGTTGGTTTTGTGAGGAGAATGAGGTTTTAATCGGTTAGAACTCGGATTAGACGATGTAGTTTAGTCGGGTGATGGTTGGGTTGTGCTACTGTGACTGGTTTGAATTTAATCGGTCGGTTGTGTGGAGTTTGGGCTTTGAGACAACCATGGAAGTTCTGTCTTCGCAGGCTCGCCAGGCGAATGGCAGCGAAGCTTCGCCGGGCGAAGCCCAGCGAGCTGTAGCGAAGCAAGTCAGAAGCTAATATCCTGTATTCGCTGGCAAGTTCGCCAGGCGAAGTGAGTTGGCGAAGGTTCGTCAGGCGAGTGGGTAGCGAGCCTCAGCGAGTAATTCCAGAATTACTCCCAGTGGACTTCGCTGGGAAGTTCGCCAAGCGAAGGCCAGCGAGCATTCGATGCGTGGCTTCGCCAGGCGAAGGTTGGCGAACCTGGCAGTGTTATTTTGTTTTGCTGTTTGTTCAATGCATGATGTTTGGTTGATTCAAATATGATTAATGCCTATATGAATGATCGATGTGTGAACTATTTTGACATGTCGTGTTGTGGGTGGCCGAAAGGCGTGAATCCTAGATTGTAGAGTAAAAGGTGAATCTTGAACGTTTGATAATCTTACGTATTTGCTCGAATTGAATAGAAACGCATTGATAGGTTGATATGTGTGTAAACCATGTGTGGAATGGTGCATAATGTGAATGCATGATAGATATATGCGATGTATGTGATAAATGCAATGAGTATGTTTGTGAACATAGTATGCATTTTTGTTGAATGATCCCTCGGAGGATTTGCATTGTGAAGCATCTTAATATGCATTTGTGTGTTGATTGATCCCTCGGAGGATTTGCAGAACCTCGTATGATACGATGGTTATATTAGATTCCTTGGGGAATCGGTTGCATTGTGTGATTCCTCGGAGAATCGGTCATAACATGTAATCCCGTGGAGGATTGGCTAGAGTATTTGATTCCGTGGAGAATCTGCTGAGTACTTGATCCCGTGGAGGATCTGCTGAATATTCGATTCCGTGGAGAATCTGATGAATATTTGATTCCGTGGAGAATCTGCTGAGTACTTGATCCCGTGGAGGATCTGCTGAATACTCGATTCCTTAGCGAATCTGTTGAATGAGTCGGTACCGCATTTGCATCTGCATAGAGTCGTGTGTCGGTCTCTATGAGTTGCATGAGTCATCTGTGTATGATGCATTGGTTGAATGAATATAACTGTGTATGTTATATATGATTGTTTGGAGGAAAATATAGTGAATGTTCACGTGTATGTGTAGAGACATGATTATTTGTATATGCTTAATGTGGTGAGAACATAATTTGAGTATAACTTGTACCAATATGAGTATATGTATATATACAATTTTATGCATTAATTGTTATGATGTTGTTTCTCACCCTTCTGCTGTTTTATAATGCTCTATGAGACATTGCAGAGTAGGAAGCTGGAGGTTCTTTTTGTGAAGCGATGTCTTCATTCTTTTTGGTCAATGGCTCTGATATGTAACATCTGGGTAGTTAGGAAGCCTTTGACTCTTTTGGAGTTACATTTGTTTTGATTCTTTTGTGATACATATGTGTATGTATCTGCTGTGGATATGTTGTAAAGCATGAATTAACTGATGGTTGTATATACTTTTATGAATGAGATCGATTCAATATTTGGATGTTTCCGCTTTATTCTAAATATTGAGATGTGGGTTACCCATTGTTGCATATCTATTTTGAGCAGGTATCGTATGTGTTTAATTTCATGATAATGTGATGCGCCTCTTTTATACCATGTTTTAATTAAACTCTGATGAAATAAATATTCTAAGTGCCTAATTGATTTATTTAATTTATTTGGGGGTATAGAAAGGGGGTGTTACACTTAGGAGGGGGATAAGTTTGGCTTTAGCATAACGAATCCACTAGATCAGGTTTACGTGTCTATTCTAAACAGGTGATTGTTGCCAGTTTGAAAGTATTTGTTTCATAATTGTTGGGTTACCTATGAATGTTAGTGTGTTTGATGTTTCTTGAGGTAGTTATGAATCATAGTTGAGATGTAGGTTTGTTTGTAATGTAGAACGTAATGGTAATCCATCTTTTGTTCTTGTCAAGGTTTTAGAATTGTGAATGAGTTATGTAACTCAGAATTACATTATGTTTGGTTATATATTTAATATGAAAGTAGTATATTAAAAAATTTGTGATTTTGCATCTATTTAGTGATTGTATGTAGTAAATTTCATTAGCAGCTTTATAAAAGTAGTAATTGAATTGAAAAAAAAGGAAAACATTTTGAAATAGTTGTATATGTTTCCTTATGAATAAAAACACTTTTAAAAGTCAACAACTGTATGATTTGTTTTGATATGAAGAAAACATAATAATAATTTTTCGATAAATAATAAATAATTGGATACAAAATCAAGTGAAGAACAAAATAAAGGCATTATTGTATAAGGTTCGATAGCAACAATGGGATCTTGAAGTCGCCATGAAAATGTTCATGTAATAGAAACAAAGTAGTGTAAGTAAAATATAAAATTGTTTTAAGTGACGGCCGACTTAATGAAAAGTCGGGAAAAAAACTATAGCAAACAAATTGAAATATATTTGTGTTATTAAGTTTTCATCAGGAGTATGATAATAATAATAAGTAAACTTAAAAATTCAGGGAGCACTCTTAATGAAGATTATTGACAAAATGAAGAATAATGAATTTGTCAATGTTAGACGATGGTGCAGATCTAGAAGGGGGTTGAATAGATCGCTTGTTTAAAATAGAGTCGGCGCTACAAAAATTTGGTTTTTAAAATTTGTTTAATAGCAGAAGCGGGCGAGGAACTATACACGTCTAAAATGAACAATTACTAGAAAACCGGATATGTGTTAAGCCTATGGAATCTGATAAACGAGATATGAGAATCACTACGTCAATCACACTTTAAATTTGATTATGTTCACTATAAGGTGTGACTAGTTCCAATACTTTTAAAATATTGACAATTTGAAATGGCAGCACAAGCAGTTTTAGTTCACACAATTTATCAAACACTTGGAGTGCAGAGCACTACAAGTGAATTCTGTTTTGAGAGTTGAGTGCTTAAATTTTCTCTTACAATCAATGATTGTAATTGGATTAACAAATAGTTTAGAATAAATCAAAGTAGAATTTGATTGATATAATCGTTTGCACTAAAAACTCAGAAATATAGCAATATAAGCGTAAAGAAAAAGACACAACAATTTGTTGAGGCAGTTTCCCCGTCGTCCTCGTTCGGGGTATGTTTGCGCTCAATTCTAACAATAGAATTGAGACTTGTATATAGATAGATATAACCTGTTGGTCAATGTTTATACAAGAAGCAAATAGGGATCAAACAAAAAAAACACAATTTGTTGTTGTAGAATCTATTCCTTCTTGCCCCTTAATTCAAGTTGAATCAAGTACTTCGAACATGGTGAATAAACCTCTGATTGCGACACTCTCTTTGAACAACCATCGGTCTTCAAAATTTGGCTCGGCTGATTTCAGTCACCCACGTGTCGAACCTGAAACTCCCACTCACAATCCTCTGTTTACCGTTACTAAACCGACAGAACCTCCAGCTCTTCGATTACCTTCAGAATTTGTTGACATGTGGATGGCTTGCTTGAGCAGCTTGAAGGCATGGAGAGGATTTGCCCTTCTGAAGCACACCTTGCCCCAGCCTGTGACTCATCTTGCCCCAGTCTATTGGGTATCTAAAAGTGTTCTCTTTGAAAGGAAATTGGAAACAGCTTGTCATGCCAATGGTCTTAGATTACTTTCCTCAATGTATTAAACTTTGAAACGGTCTACATATGATTAGCCAATTCTAGGGATGGTAGACTTATGATTAACCTCCCATTGAGGGTTGGACTCTATGAAATTTTTGGGGTAATCTGCCCCAATCTGAGTCTTGAATCAACTTCTCTCAGTTACTCAACTTTTGAAGCGATTGACTCCTGTGCATTCTTAAGATAGCTTGCCCCAGAATGAGCATTGAAGCGACTTTTCTTGTGTCGGTTGAGCACTGGAGGGATTTTCTCTTAATCAAAAGAACCTATGGGTGGCTTGCCCTTAGTTGGTAGAGTCTTGGAATAACTTGCTCTGATCAATCGGTACTTGAATGATTTTCCCCTAATCAACTGATGTTTGAGGACTTACTATAGATTGAGTGATTCCATAGCCACTTGATGCCAATGCCTCTGACCCATAGGGTTATGATGTGATCTTGATTCTGGTCAACTTCACTGGATGACCAAGCCCTCTTAGATTGCTCCTTGATAGAATTTTCCTTGATGTCAAGTATTGACTTGCAGTTAAAACTGTTCATTCACAAATGGTAATTTTAATGTGATGTTCATGCAAGTTTGAAAAAAATAAATCATTATTAGAATGATGTGATAGTGTGTGACTAATGGACCATTAGTCCAAACACAATGCTGATTTAGCTGGTGTAAAAGATACAGCAAGAAAAGGATTAGCAAATCTCGTAGGAGTCAGTTTATGCAACCTTGTTGTAGTATGCTTTCAGAATAAATCCTGCCTCAATTAGGTCTTTTAAGGGTTGTAACGTGGTATGGTTCACGGTTATAGAAGCAAAAGATGTAAGGCTCAAAGTTTGTTTTAACCCACCCCTTCTTCATGATGATCTCCAGTCCTACGTTCAGTTAAATTTGACACACATTTTTCTTCCAAAAGGGTTGATGGTGTAAGCTAATGATTCAAGGTATGCTCGAAATGGCAGTCACCTCATTTTGTTTTGGATTAGACGTCAGCGGCCCTTTGATTTTTTTTTTTGACATGGTGGTCATTGCGTGTTATTTTGTCTTTGGTGAGGATTTGAAGACCTTTTTTAAATTTTTATTTGATCCCTAATTTTTGCATGGATTGATTTTTCTTTTCAAGTCCATTGGGATAGCCTTGATTTTTTGCCTAAACCTCCTCTTGAGGTGTTCGACTTAGCAAGCTTTTTATTTTTTTCTTTTTGATGAAAAGTTGTGACTGCCAAGTTATTGGACATCGAGGAACAATCGTCATAACTTTTGGATTTTGCATGATTCTTTCGACACGTCAGGGTGTGTGTGGAGAATATCATGTGGTTGATCCCTAGACGGGAAGTCTCATCTAGTAGCCATATTAACTTAACACTACTTATGCCCTAGGTTAAGCGTAAGGGTTTAGAAATCCGAAGGAAACTCCTACTTCTAGGCTCGAAGTGGTTAACTAGGGATTAACTCCTTATCTCTCCAATGTTTGGGAGATTTGAAACAATACATGTACATCATCAGCAGGATTTTATCCGAAAGCATACAATTGCAATTATGGGTATTCAACTTTCATCATCCTCCCTCCAAGTCTTTGCTAAAATAACGATTTGATAAAGAAAGTGGACAAGAGGTATATGGATTCATACTTTTTTGTTTTTTGTTTTTATATAAATGAAGAAAAATGAGCGAATGCGACATGATTAATTCAGAAAAAGCATGATCACTTCCTCAATATTACCATTACACGAAAATAACAATGTTTAAAGCAAGTAGTATTTAACAGGAAATAAACTACAAATGCAAAGATAAAAATATGGTTCAATGATCGCCATTGCTTGAGGATGTCTTCCTTTATGATCCACTGGCTTGAGAAGATGCTTTTAAAGTTTTCAAACTCATTTGGGCGGGAAGTTGACGTGCACAACCAATCTACCTTCTGGAAAGGATATGTACCATATGTCAATCAACTGCTGCACTTTGGCTTGGAAAGCTTTGCAATCTTCAGTCGAGTGTCCCATTAATCCAGCATGATATCCACATTACGCATAGGGATTGTACCCAGGCGGGTTTGGCCTTGGAGCAAACTTTAGAGGCTTGGGGACCACCAACGAGCTTTGAATCAGAGGCTGCAGAAGTTGATTGTAAGACATGGGAATTAGGTCATGACGAGCATTCCTCCCTTCCAGATTGTTACAAGGCCTATGCTGATTTTGTTGTTGATGGTGATATCCTCAGCCATAGGCTTGTTGATTTGCATGAGGAGCCATCCAGGGCTTTTTGTACAATGCCTTAAGCATCGTTGGCTGCCTGTAAGGATAGTGTGGCACTGAAAATGGTGAGTGCTGAAGAGATGAGGGGTCAGAAGGTCTTGTTGGTGTCTCATGAGAATACTTGACATCAGCCATGATTGCATTAGTTTCATCCTCTTCTTCTTTGCTTGTACTTGCATGGGCTGTAGTATCACAACTTTGTGGCGCTATTTCAGTACTCTTGCATGGAAATTGCGGCATTTCACTAGCCACGTCTTTGATCCCCTTTTTTGTGATACAAGATCTTGAGGGGTTTCAGAGGTCTCTTGCCTTTCTCACCACATAGTTCAGGAATTAGGAAATTTGTACAAGAGACTTCTTCCTTGAGGGTAGGTGATCCTGCATGGACCAACTTTTGCGCCTTGAGCCTAAAACTCCTACATTCCTCGATAGGGTGTCCTTCTACTCTAGTATAGTACTCATATTTCACCTCTAAATGGTATTCTTCGAAGATTAATTTCCTGTTGTTGACCAACTGTATGACTCTAGACTGCAGCGCAAGACAAGTATCCAAGTCATGTCCTATAGCCCCTTCATGATATTCACATGTCAGATTTGGATCGTACTCTGGAGGATAGGGGTTGGCATAGGCTCGATGGGCCGAGGAATTACCAACGAATTTTGAACCAACTGCGAGTAGATTTTACTGTATGATACAAGAATCGAGTTGAAGTAATTTTTGCTCCTTCTATTCTGATCCTGACCCTGCCCTTGATCTTGACTCTGACACCCTTGGAGGAAGATAGCCATTGGAGGTTGATCTGCTGATCTGGCGATCAAAAGCTGAAGATGACATCTTGCAGGTGGGCTATGTGTTGCCAAGTGAGAAGGTTCCCTATGGAATGGCTCTTGACTCAGAGTAACACCAGATGGACATAAAGAATTCTCTCCCTTTACTACAACAATGGGCATGGAGTGACCCTCTTTTCTCAACAAATCCTGCAAAGTTTCCAAGACCCAATTCATTTGGCTCTTCAAAAGATTGACTTCCCCCTTCAAAGCTTCTTGTCCTCTCACTAGCTCGTCCACCATTTCTTGAGACACGGCTCTTCGTTTTGAACGAGTGTCAGGAATCACCTTGCTGGTCATGGACAAAGGACGGAATGAGTTTCTGGTTTTGGAGAATGATATGCAATGCAGATGAGATGTAAATGCAATACAGATGCAAATGCAAACAAAACGAAGCTCAAGATTACAGGTATCGCATTCTCAGGTCAGGCGATGACAGTAGGTAAGTAACTGATATCTCCGATCTAAGAAAATCCCACGGGTAGGCTCTACATAGGTAGGTGCCTAGAGTCATGGATCTTCTCAAAGATATCATTGCCACAACAAAGGCTCATATGACAATAACATCCTTGAAATCATCTCCTCTAGGTAAGGTTTTCGCTTCGTCCCACGAGAAATACTCCTCGAGGGTCTCTACTACACAACCATCGAGTCCAAGGTTTCTAAAGGTATCTCAGAGTCATAGATCGAGGTTGACAATATCGTTGTCAGAATAACGATACGTTCAAGGGATCTCATCTGATTGGGGATTTCGTGTCAACCCTCACGAATTAACACTACCAACCACCATGAAAAATGGTTTAAAAGGTCCTTAGAGTTATCAATTCAGGCCTGAAAGCTTATTGCCATGGCAAAGACTCGCCATGACAATAACATTCCCAAAGGAATCAACTCTAAGCGAGGCTTTTATATCCTCCCAACGAGAAAGGCTCCTCGAGGGATTCCACTACACAACCACCACTCTAACCTTAAGTTTTTTTAGACTCGGGTATGGAGCCATCTCACAAAGTGCCCATAATCAGAGAAACCCAATAATCACAAGAATTTAAGATAGGATACATAATAAAGATAAACAAGTAAATAAATAATCCAGCAAGCAACAAACAAGAAGAAAACAAACAAGCGAGACTAACACTCACAAATCGAGTCAATTTAGGCTTGAATCTCTCTTGCATAGGGCAATGCAATATCCCCAGCAGAGTCGCCAGCTATCGTACCTTGAAAAAAGCACGATCCTTCGCGAATGGTCGCGGAAAACAGAGTCGCCACCGAATTTTATTTATTCCAAGAAAGGATAGGAAAATATCGATAAAACCTCCCGAACCTAGACCTTGGTTGAGATGACCATGTTCTTTTCCTAAAGGTTTTATTGATAGTTTCCTATCCTTTCTTGGGATAAATAAAATTCGGTGGCGACTCTGTTTTCTGCGACCATTCGCGAAGGATCGTGCTTTTTTCGAGGTACGACAGTATGCCATTTAGAGGAAGTGACGAGTCCATTAACTCTTTATTTAAGGGTTCATTTCTTGAGTTGGTGGACACTCTAAAGGAAATTAACATAGAAATCGCTAGTGTAATAGATTGTACTCTAGGAAATAACCTTATGATTGCCCCTAAGATTCAAAAGGATTTTGACGTTGCTTGTGCATGTGAAATAACTCAACAAATTGTATGTGATATTGCGGATGCTTTGTTTTGTTTTTTGATTGATGATTCTGGTGATGTTGCTGGTAAAGAACAAATGGTTATTGTTATTCTCTACGTTAATAATGAAGTTTTGGTAAAAGAAAGGTTTCTTGGCATTGTAAGTGTTAAAGAAACAATTGCGAAGTCACTTAAGAAGGCACTTGAAAAGTTGTTATCTATTAATGGCTTGAGTTTATCTAGCATTAGGGGGGCAATGATATTATGGAGCCAACAATATGCAAGGTAAGTTTGGTGGTTTGAGAACTCTAATCTAAAATGAGAATTCATCTGCTTATTATGTGCATTGTTTCACCCATCAACTTCAATTGGCACTTGTTGCATGTGCTAAGACTCACAAATATGTTAATGGTTTTTTTTGGTAATGTCAATATTCTTGTTTATTTCATACGATCTTCTAACAAGAGACAAGAATTGCTTCAGGACAAACAAGTAATGCAATTTTCTAAATTGATTTAAGAGGGCCAAATAGAGACTGATAGTGGATTAAATCAAGAATCATCTATTGCTAGAGCAGGTGAAACTCGTTGGGGTTCCCACTTTAGGACTCTCTCTAGTTTGATGGCTTTGTACGGTGTCATTATTGAGGTACTTGAAGAAGTCGGGAAGGATACATCGTTTGAAAAATATGGTGAAACTATGCTTTTGTTAGATGTGCTTCAGTCTTTTGATTTTATCTTCATGTTATATATGATGGTTGAGATTTTAGGATTTATAAATGATTTGAGTGTAATGCTACAAAAGCGTGATCAAGATCTTTTGAATGTTTTGTCACTTGTCAATGCCACCAAACAAGAATTATAAGAAATGAGGAATGATGGATGGGAAGAACTTATATCTAAGGTTATGGAAAATTGCAATAAGCAAGATATTGATGTGTCGGATATGGATGCATCGTATGTGCAAGGGAAGAAACCTAGACGACATGCTACATGTAACACCCCAAATTTATTGGAATATTTATTTAATTTATTTAAATATGAATATTCGTATTTTTGGTGATTTTCGGTGGTTGGTGTGAATATTGAGAATTATAGATTTTGAGTTATTTATTTAAATAATAGTATATAATATGAATATTTGGTATTATTATTAATTTAAATAAATATAACTGAATTGAGGGGAAAATGGACTTTTGAGGAGGACTTAGTGAAGGTGAAATTGGAAAGCTCATTTTAAGGCCCAAAGTTAGGTTTAACAAAAAGAAATTTTGAGGAAATTAGGATTCATTCTTGTTATACCGTGAAAAGAGAAGAAATAGAGGTCAGAGCTCTGAGGAAGAGGATTGAGGCAAAGCTTCACGAGGTTTCCAAGAATCAAGGAGAAAGGCTTAGAGTCAGCAATTAAGGTATGAGGAGTATTGCCTTCATTGTTTTAAATATGCGATTCAATGTATTTAAAGTCGATTTAAGGATTTAAGAGGTTTTTGAGTTTGAGGAAATTAGGCCTTCGTGGCTAAACCTGTTTTTGAGGTTGTTTAAGTATGGGGATATTACCTTCATTGTTTTCAATATGTGATTCAATGTATTTAAAGTCGATTTAAGAGTTTAGCGATTTTGAGTATTGAATTGTTGTTGCCTTTCTGGTGAGTTTAATGAGTTTGAGGGATTTCAACTGATGGTCTGATAAGTTTGAGGCTGATTTGGGAGTAAGGGAAATTAGGCCTTCGTGACCAAAATATGTTATTGAGGTTTTAACTGTATAGGGTAATTGATTTGAGAACTCTAATCAATGTGGGAAAAATGTAAGGATTTTATGGGAATTTGAGGCGTAAATATGATACGGGATTGGCCTAATAAGTCGCAGATTTTGTGCCTTTATCGCCGTAATACCTTAGAAATGATTGAGGGATGTTTTTGGGGCATTGGGTAAGAAAATCGTAGGGACTTTTGGGCTGGTTTTGCTACTGGTGCATAACAGCGTTTTGCTGTAATCGCGAGTTCGCACAGCGAACAATCCTTCGCACGACGAACACTCGCCCCAGACTCGCACGACGAACTGTCCAGCGAACGTAGCAGAGTTTTGCGAATTGTGTCCTTGTGCAGTGTTGTCTTAATGCTTTGATGTTGCGATTTCCTGGATGAATTGCCTTGAGTATGGTTGTGATTCATATGTGATTAATACATAATTGTATGATGATTCCTATGAGTAATGATGATGAGTTATGATGTTGATTCCATGATTTTTTGATGATTATATGATGACATGATTATTATGATGATTTTGATGAATGATGATGCACCTAATGAGTTTATTATGAGGATGATATTGACATGTGCATCATGCATTCATATGCATTCTGGACTTCGGTCTAGTGTTTGATTCTTGTGGCTTCAGTCCCATTGTGCGGATGTAAAGTATTTTGTTGTACTCCGATTCTTATGTAGAATCGATTCTATTGATGGGGATCTATAGAGGGTTGATGGCCCAGTGTCCATCAAACTTTGATGAATTGGTATCACATGCATGAGTCTTGTTACATTTGCATTTATGTGACAATTTGGTGTAATTTATGATATTATGGCTTTTTGATGTTTCCTTGATGATTATGATGATGTTGAATACGAAAATGACGTTATTTTATATATTGATTCCTATATTGATTATTATGAATCGTTTTACTCACCCTGCCTGTTTGAATGTTGCCTCCACGTGGGTAACGTGTAGATGACCAGGTTTAGCCGTGGATGCCGTCGAGGACTTTTTGGAGCTTTTAACATTTTGGTTGAATTATAGGGTCTTACTCTGATAGTGTAACATCAGATTGGGGTCTTTGAGTTAAACCATATTTTATTGATTTTTGTTATTTTGATTATGTTGCTGTGCAAGGAAAACTTTGGATTTGCCTTTTTGAGTTCCGCTACCATTTGAACAATTTTTGAGTAGTTTTAAGAAAACTCGTTGTTTACGGAGCATTGACTTTTATTTGAGTTATTGAGAAATGTACGCCCTTTGAGGTGATTTTTATTGTGTTTAATATTTTACGTGATAAATGTGATTGATTTGCCATTATATTTGTGGGGTAGAAAAGGGTGTTACACTACAACTTCTAGTTTTTCTAATTTGCATCATTATAAGCATGCTTGTTTGTTTAATGTTTTAGATTTGCAATTGCATGAACTCAATGCTAGGTTTGATGAAGAGAATACTGAACTTTTACAATGTGTTTTATGTTTGAGTCCCTCATCATCATTTGTAGCTTTTGATGTGAAAAAGCTATTGAAGATGGTTGAGCTTTATCCAAATGATTTTGTAGATGTGTCAGAAGTGGTGGTGCAACATCATCTTTAGAATTATGTTAGAAATGTTCGATGTGAGCCAAAATTTGTAAATGTAAAAGGAATTTCAGATCTTTGTGCAAAACTTGTGGAAACAAATAAGTGCAACACATTTGATATGGTTTATAAGCTTCTGAAGTTGACTTTAGTCTTACCAGTATCATCTGCAAGCATGGAACATGTATTTTCAGCTATGAAATTTGTGAAGAATCAACTATGTAGCAAAATAAGTGATCAATGACTAAATGATCGTCTTGTAACTTTTATAGAAAGAGATGTTCTTGGAATAATTAACAATTATGTTATTTTAGCTCATTTTCAAGAAATAGATAATAGACGATTTTCATTGTAAATGTATTTTATTCAACAATATTTTTTCTTATTTTAAATATAATTTAGTTCATACTTTCTTTCATGTTTTTCCACACCAAATTATAATATATATATATATATATATATATATATATATATATATATATATATATATATATATATATATATATATATATATATATATATATATATATATATATATATATATATATATATATATATAATAATTTTATTTTAGATGGGTGTGAGGTAAGACTGGACAATCGGTCGGGTTTGGTCGGTTTTGGGTCCAAAATTTAAATCCGACGTAAATCACAGTTTCATTTTTATGGTCCAATTTTGATTGAGAAAATTTTGATTTTTGTCGGATTCTGTTAAGTTGGTTTGGCGGTTTAGTCGGATCGGTTTAACCGATTTAATATTTATTAGAACAAACTTATAAAAATGATATTTTTTTTTAATTTATATAAAAACATCAAATTTTTAGAATATAACTATTTTTTATTATTAAAGAAATATGTATTATTACGGAATAATATTTTTAGTATTATTTGACATTAATTTTGATGATTATCATTCTTCAAATCATAAATTAAATAATATTCAAAATTTTATATTGCATGTCTTTTATTTTTGTGAGTACACAATGTCATTATTAAATTATAAAAATGATAATATCCTGCGATTTTGTGTATCTCATTTTTAAGTGAGTTAATAAAAATAAATAAAATATATATTAATTAAATTTGATCGATTTTGATTTTCGTCGAATTTAAAATAAGCATTCGAGTCTGACCAAAACAACTCTATAATATCCAAATTAAACAATCAAATTAACTCGACACCCAATCCAACCTGATCTATTTGCACAAAAAAGATAACAGGTCGGTCGGTTTCAATCGATTAGTTTAAATTTGTTCACTCTTCTATCATAATCTGATTCAGAGTATTGGTGAGATTCTGTATGGACTAAACTTTATCATTGCAAAATATATGTATATATGGAAGCAAATCAAATTGCTAAAACATTTGTAAAATAAGTTCTAAAGTCAAACCTTGCAAGTGCTAGAATGATATTTGATGTTGTTCATTCTATTACATGTAATGTCAAGTTGATCGACTTAAGTGATGTTACTTTTTCTATAAATTTTTGCTTTGTCTTCTTTGGGACTTGCCCCTCCATTTTCAAAACAATAATAATGATTTCATTATTACCAAGAAGCCTTATTGGGCGGTGGCCTTGCTGATCACTCAAAGAACATTGCTAGTCTTGGAATTGCTCACTTCCACTATCCCAACACCACTTTTTCAAAAGGCATGTTCATGTTACTAAAATAAACAACTTTATCAATAAAGTTTCTTATAAAGCCAACTCATATCAACGCCAATGACTATAATGTTCACACTCTTTTATAAGATAAGAAAGTCTATTAGAATAATCTATCTATTCAAATATATCTTTTTGACAGTTTTCTTAAAAATATTTAAAATAATATATTATTTTAAGAATTAAATATGTTTTTATTCTTATAAAATTATCAATTTTTGTTTTTGGTCTCTATAAAAAAAATAGCGTGTTTTAGTTTCTACAAAATAATTATGTATGTAGTTTTAATTTCTACTGTTAAACTAATGTGAATTTTTGAATGATTATTTTACAGATATATTTAGAACGTTATAAAAAATTCTTCGGAAAAAAAACTCAAAATTTAATTTATAAGTCAAAAATTTCATTACTTTTATCATTATCTTATGAAATTTAAAAAATTCATATTTAATTCTTCGGATAAATATGTTTTTGGTCTTTCTAAATATCTCACACTTCATTTTTAGTCCCTAAAAAAAGCAAATATTTTGGTCCTTACAAAAATTTTATGCATGCAGTTTCTAAAATTTTGAAAACTATTTAATTACTTCTAAAATTTTAAATTTTTGAATAATTTTTTCATACATATTCAAATTATTGTAAAATATTTCTTTACCAAATTATATAATTTTTTAAAATGAAAAGAATTAAATATAATTTTTTTAAATTTCATAAGATAATGATAAAAATAATGAAATTTTTTACTTATAAATCAAATTTTGAGTTTCTTTTTTTCGAAGAACTTTTTATAACGTTCTAAATATATCTGCAAAATAATCATTCAAAAATTCACATTGTTTTAATAGTAGGGACTAAAATTACGTGCATAATTATTTTGTAGAGACCAAAACGTGCTATTTTTTTTTATAGAGATCAAAAATAGAAATTGATAATTTTATAGAGACCAAAAACATATTTAACCCTAATTCTTCTCATTTTAAAAAATTATATAATTTGGTAAAGAAATATTTTATAATAATTTGAACACGTATTAAAAAATTATTTCAAAATTTCAAAATTTAAGAGTAATTAAATAATTTTTAAAATTTTAAAAATAACAAGGAATAAAACTGCATGCATAAATTTTTTGTAGAGATCAAAATATGTAGTTTTTTTTTATAAAAACTAAAAATGAAGTGTGAGATATTTAGAGGGACCAAAAATATATTTAATTCTTATTTTAATTATATTTTTCTAATTTATTTTAAAATATTATTTTAACGGAAAAATAATACAATTGTAATGTAAATGAATGTACACTCGAACATATAATAAAATAATCGTTTATTTTCTTTCTCGCCTTCATCTATATTCTTTCATATCATTAGATTGTTTTGGTAAATTTCATAACATTTCATTATATTGTTTTGGTAACTTTTTAATAATAATATATTATTAATTTTATCAATTATGTATTGATATATTGATCGATGATTTTCATATATTTCAGAAGAATTTCACAAATAATGTTAAAATACTGTGAAAAGATTGTATAAATAATGTTAAAATATATTAGAAGGATTGCATGAATAATGTTAAAATATTTTAGAAAGATTGTTTAAAAAATTATATCTGTAATATGGTTTAGAATTTTTTATTTATCGAACATCTTAAAAGAATGGTGAAAAAACTGATTTGTTATGATCATTTGTGATATATAATTTATGAAGAATTAAAGAGTTTTAAAATAAAATTGTTCAGAAACTATGAATTTTTTTAATCTTTGTTAATGAAAATCATTCGTATAATTTTTGTTGTTAGAATTCATCATCTTCTTTGTAACTATATAATGAAATATCTCTGAAAAATTGCACAAAAAGTATTTATCTTTATTCGAAGATCTATATGATATAGGATCCCTAAATTTATATTGCTCATGTGATAAACTATAAATTTAATATAAAAGTATCATTGAAGAATTGTCCAACAAATAAAATTTCTTGAACATAGTATATAATTAAGACATAATTTCTGAAGAAATAATAATTTAATTTAAAACATTTTTCAAGGATTATAAATTTTTATTGATTTTTGTTATAGTAAATTGGGGTTGAGTTTCTTAAAATTAAACAATTAAAATTTGATAAGATCAATTTGATTTAAGTATAAGTTGTAGTAAAAAAATTTAAAGATAAATTACTATATTTCTTGAATATATATCTAAAGTAGCAAAATTAAAAATATAATTTCAAAAGTATTTTAAAAGATTACTTACAATTGTGGTTGAAAAATAAAAGTTATAACACTGTATTTAAAAATGGTTTCATGGAAATTATTATTAACTAGTGAAATTTTATTTATATTATATATGATTATGACTTTTACTATTACAAATAATCATGTAGTAATTTGTAAGTAAAATGATATATAATATTTTGATCGCAATCTTATAAATAATGGCATAGTAATGAGTAATAATGATGAAGAAAATGTTCCTTTATTTGAAAATCAAATTAAATATTATTTAATAAGTTTATTAAAAATAATAAAAAAAAACATTATATTATGATTCCTTTTATCATTATTTATTTGAGCATTATTTTCCTTTACATTAAAATTGTAATATTAATTTTATCAAATTCATTTAGTAAAATACTAAAACTTTTTATTACAATAATAATATTTAAATATCGTGAGTAATAAAAAAAATATATGGTTGTTTCTTTAAAAAGTATGAAAGATAATATAAAAATATTAGGGATACGAAATCGGAAAGAAAAAAAATCTCCTCTTTAATTTATATTTTTGTAAACAAAATAATAATTGGTGTGAAGAGTTGATTTGGTGAGTTTTAATTAAAAATAAATAAATTTAAAATTTGAGTTAATAGATCATTTTTTTTTATTTTATAAGTATATCTTTCTTGTTTAATTTTTAATAAACATGTTGCAGTCTTCATACAATATATATACTTATATTTTCGTTATACATTGAAATTGATTAGTCCATGTTATGCCTATGGTTGGCTATTGGAGGACGATACACTTAAGGCTGGGTTTCATGGCATGTAAGGCTCCCGGACAGTCTGGTATCAAAGCCTGAACAGAAAAGAAGGGGTGCATATGGTATGAATATAATAAAGAGAGTGAGTAAGGGAGAAATCACTTAAACATGGAAACACCAGAACCAAACACTCAACCTATTACCACTACTTCTTCTTTATCACTTCCTAAACTCTGTAAAAAGACTAATTCTCATAAAATAGAAAACCTTATTGAGTACTCTCATGTTCCTGAAGATGCTCAAATTTCTGAAACAATACCTCCTCTGTTGAGTCCGTACAACATCTTTAAAAGACAAAGAAGTGTTACCAAATCCATCTGAAATCTTATCTCTACCAATCACCCTCATATGAAAGAGTACGTCCAGTCATCTAGACTAGACCAATGCAGCCTAAGAGCTACAAACCAAGAGTAGTATGTAGATCTGGAGATTCCCCAATATTTCATAAACCACTGGAAAACGGAAGGATATACAACCTTACACTTCGGGGCTGTCAGACTCATCCTTTCTCTTCATGGAAGGAAGAATCAACCCGTCTTTTGCAAAATAGCTCTTATGGACTCCAACTACCTCCATTATGAAAATGTTGTGATATGAACTGTTCTAACTACACTTCATGCAGGAAGTGTCGTCCTCACCATCTTCCCTAACTATAATGTGAGTCTTAATGATAACACTTGTCCACAAGACTGAAAGTACATATCCAAATCACCGGAACTGACCAAGTGCCTAATTTCCCTTGAATGGATAACTAACTATGAGAGACTTCATGTTGACAGAAGACCTATCCAATCTCAAGAAGCTACTTTCAGGAGATCTATTGACAAAACAGTCAAGACGATCTTTAAGAAACCAGACGAAGGGTCGAGCTCAATATCTCCGATCTTCCAGACAATGATGATTCAACCAGTTTTCAAAGAAGATTGGTGTCCCGTCTATGTTGTTACAACAGAGGGAAAACCTATCTACATAGATAAAATAGATGGCCACTTCATTTGGGATGTTGATCCAATAAGATGTGACCCAGATTGTGACTGCTGGATGCACGACGATGATATTTGTAACAGCCCAAATTTCATTAAATAATTAATTATAGTAATTAATTGATTTAGTGGGATTTTTATTAATGTTGGAAGTTAATTTTTTATTAATTGGGATTAATAGAGAATTGAGAAGGAAATTGGAAGGAAGGAAAATGAAGGAAATATATATATAAGAGAGAAAGAAAAGAAAGAAAGTTAGAAAACATTTTGGAAAGAAAGAGGAAAGAAGAAGAAAGGAGAGAAAGAGAAGAGAAGAAGAGGAAAAGTGGAAATCATCAAGAACCAACATCAAAGCTCCGATTAATCGAGGTAAGGGTGAGAAATGTTTCTATTTGATCATTGTATGATGTTATGTATGTTGGGTTGGGGTTTTGGTAGAGTTTCCATCACTTTCCAATTAGGGCAAAAGTTGGAATAATCGGTAGATTGATGATTTAATCGGTTGAAATCGAGTAACAATGCCGTAGAATAGTCGGGTAACATGTGTTGATGCTGTTTGTACTGATTTTGTTGTGTGAGAAGTTGGATGATGGTGGATGGTGGAGGTGGAACAGAATAGGGTTCTGTTCTGCGCAGGTTCGCTGGCTCTCGCCAGGCGAGCGAAGGCGAAGCTTCGCCAGGCGAAGCCTAGCGAATGTTGGCGAATAATTATATTTAAGTCCCAGTGGTCTTCGCTGGTGGGTTCGCCAGGCGAAGTTGGATAGCGAAGGTTCGCCCAGCGAAGGTGCTGGCGAATGGTGGCGAATGAAGTCAGTAGCTACTGACTTGGGCTCGCTGGGAAGTCTCGCCAGGCGAAGCCTAGCGAGTGTTCGCTGAGGGAGTTCGCCAGGCGAAGGTCAGGCGAAGGTTCGCTGCGAGGGTTCGCCAGGCGAACGAAGGCGAATTTGACAGCATTTCTCTTTTGCTGTGTTGCTCATGTGGGGATAGTTAGGTGGTTTCACATAGATTGATATTCCTATGATGTGATATAGATATGATCTATTGTGATAACATGTGCTGTGGGTAGCCTTCGGGCGTGAATCCTAGAGTTGTGATATGAATAATTAATTGTAATCGGTTAAAATACATGTGAACATAATGAGTGATTATGTGTGTATTATTTAATGAATTTGAGAATGCTTGAGGTGTATACAATTATGTAATGAGTATGCATGAGAACATTTTGAATATGTGTGCATAACTTATAATTGTATGATTGGTATTGTAATGAGAATACCTTGGTTGTTGTGATAATTGGAGATACATGGGAATACAATCAGGAATGTATGTGTATCGTCTAATGAATTATGAGTGCATATATGTATGCGATTGTTGTGTGAATGCATGGGAACATATGTAATATGTGTGCATTGTTGTTGAATATGATGATGTGCGAAATGAATACATTGATAAATGTTTGATATATGTTGTATGTGCAATCATGATGAAATTCTCGAAGGGGTGAATTATTCGAATGCATGGGATTAAGACGCGGGAACGGTCTTAAGTGCATTTATTGTGATTGGTTGATTGTACATGCATCATTCAGTCAAGAGGCAATGTCTGTTAGTTTCGTGGAAACTAGTGGCTTGTCCCAAACCTAGAAGGGTGGGTTTGAAGCCTAGGGGACGGGCTTGGATGTTATCGGTCTAGAAGGGTGGACCCGGTTTAAAGTAAAAATCGAAAAAATGATAACGAGTTATCGGTCTAGAAGGGTGGACCCGGTTTAATGTAGAAACCGAGAAAAGATAACGAGAGTCGGTACCGCATAGCATTGAGTTGCATTGAATATGTTGAGTCACATTGCATATTATTGTTGTGGTACACATGTGCTTGTGAATGATTGTGAAGTCAAGCATGAAGGGATGTGCTTGTGGTTATTCACAATGTTGATATATGTGAATGTGATATGATTATGATTGTGAGAATGAAGTGTGGTGAGAAATGTGAATATGTGTTATATGATACCTATATATACGTAATCTTATGCTTTGATTATTATGGTTATATTTCTCACCCTTCTGCTGTTTTATAATGCTCTATGAGGCATTGCAGATTAGGATGCTGGAGTCCTTTTGTGAAGATAGTCTTCATTCTTTTGAGTCTGCTGCTCTGATATGTAACACCGGGTAGTTAGACTAGTATAGTCATTCTTTTGTGATACATTGCGATGTATCAGCTGATGTGGTTTTGTAATCTAACTGATATGATGTATTGATCTGGATGATTTATATGCATTTGAATTAACATTTTGAAAATGATTAAATGATGTTATCTTCCGCTTAAATTTAATGTTGAAATGCGATTTCTAAAACTACGAAAATGTTACATATTTTATGGAGCACAATGTTAAAGAGTTTTGTTGGTGAAATTGTGGCATCCTTCTTTTATACCTTATTTTAGAACCTTTTTACTCTGATAATTTGTATGTGCTTAATTGTTTTATATGCATTTATTTGGGGTATAGAAGGGGGTGTTACAATAGTGGTATCAGAGCAGGTCGGTCCGTCCGACCAAGTTGTTAGAGTGTTTTTCCTGTGTGTTATTGATATGCGTGTGTTGCATTATCAATATTGGTTGTTCTTACGTGGTTCTGTGGTTGGAATTAGTAAGATGGTTGCAGGAAGGAACGACGAAGCGATTGCGGAGGCATTGACGAGATTGGCGGGGGCAATTGGGCAGAATCCTCCGGCCAATGTGAATGTGAGGAATCATGCTGATGATGGATTCCCTGCTTTGGGGAAATTCCAAAAGAATAACCCTCCGGTCTTCAAGGGAACTCATGAACCGAACAAGGCAAAAATTTGGTTGAAAGTTGTGGAAAAGATTTTTCGAGTTATGAATTGCTCGGATGCACAGAAGGTGCAGTTTGGGACTCATATGCTCGAAGAAGAAGCTGAAGATTGGTGGGGTAATACTCGCCAAATATTTGAGGAAGATGATATTGTGATTACGTGGGATTTGTTTAGAGAAACCTTTCTGGAGAAGTATTTTCCAGAGGATGTGCGGGGGAAGAAAGAGATCGAATTTCTTGAGTTGAAGCAAGGTAATTCGACGGTGGCTGAGTATGCGGCGAAGTTTGAGGAGTTGATCAAATTTTGTCCTCACTATAATACTGGTAATGCTGAGAGGTCTAAGTGCCTCAAGTTTGTGAACGGTTTGAGACCCGAGATTAGACAAGCTATTGGATATCAGGAAATCAGGCGGTTTTCTGAGTTGGTTAACAAGAGCAGAATTTATGACGAAGACAGTAGGGCTAGGTCCAGCCACTACAAGAGTCTAAGTGATAAGAAAGGAAAAGGTCAATTTAGAGGAAAACCTTATGTGACTCCTGCAGACAAAGGGAAGCAGAGAATGGCTTATGGCAAGAAGCCAAGTGGGGGAGTCTCTACCCCGGTTAGGTGTTACCGTTGTGGTGAAGCGGGACATCATGCTCCCGAATGCAAAAGTGTTGAGAAGGCGTGTTTTAAGTGTGGCAAGCCAGGCCACAAGGCTCTTGAGTGCAGAAGCGGTGCGGGTGTTACTTGCTATAACTGTGGTGAGCAAGGGCACATCAGTACTAAGTGCGATAAGCCGAAGAAGAATCAAGGGAGCGGGAAAGTGTTCACTCTGTCTGGATCTGAGACTGCTAGCGACGATCGATTGATCCGAGGTACGTGCTTCATTAATGGTACACCTTTGATCGCTATAATTGATACCGGAGCTACGCATTCTTTTATTTCTTTGGATTGTGTTAGAAGGTTAAATCTTGAGTTGTCTGTGATTGGTGGCGGTATGGTTATTGATACTCCTGCTATGGGTTCGGTAACTACACCGTATGTTTGCTTGAATTTCCCGTTGAGTATTTTCGGTAGAGATTTTGGGATTGATTTAGTGTGTCTTCATTTAGATCATCTGGATGTCATTCTTGGAATGAATTGGTTAAAATTCAATCGTGTTTATATTAACTGTTTTGACAAAACGGTTATTTTTCCCGATTCGGATGTTGAAAGAGATTTGTTTATGACGAGGAAGCAAGTGAAGGAATCGGTACAAGATGGGGCTAAGGTATTTATGCTTATGGCAACCTTGGAGACTAGTGAAAGTGAAGGGATTGATGCTTTGCCCATTTTTAGAGATTTTCCGGAAGTATTCCCTGAAGAGATAAAGGATTTACCGTCGGAGCGAGAAGTGGAGTTTTCGATAGAATTGATTCCTGGAACTAGTCCGATGTCGATGGCTCCATATCGTATGTCGGCCTCGGAGTTAAAAGAGTTGAAGAGTCAACTTGAGGATTTGCTTGAAAAGAAATTTATTCGTCCGAGTGTGTCACCGTGGGGTGCACCGGTGTTATTGGTTAAGAAGAAAGAGGGTTCTATGAGGCTCTGTGTGGATTACAGACAGTTGAACAAGGTGACTATTAAGAATAAGTATCCACTTCCGAGGATTGATGATCTGATGGATCAGTTGATTGGTGCAAGTGTGTTCAGTAAGATTGATTTGAGATCTGGGTATCATCAGATCCGTGTGAAAGCTGAGGATATTCAGAAGACGGCGTTTCGGACGAGGTATGGACACTATGAGTATTCTGTGATGCCATTTGGTGTGACTAATGCACCAGGTGTATTTATGGAGTACATGAATAGGATTTTCCATCCTTATTTGGATAAGTTTGTGGTGGTGTTTATCGACGACATCTTGGTTTATTCGAAGAGCGAAGGAGAGCATGCCGAGCATCTGAAGATTGTGTTAACTGTGTTGAGAGAGAAGCAGTTGTTCGCGAAGCTTTCTAAGTGTGAATTTTGGTTGAAGGAAGTTAGTTTCCTTGGTCATGTGATTTCTAGTAGTGGTGTTGCGGTTGATCCTTCGAAGGTTGAGGCGGTGTCGCAATGGGAGACTCCGAAGTCAGTTTTTGAGATCAGAAGTTTTCTTGGTTTAGCCGGTTATTATCGGAAGTTTATTGAAGGATTTGCTAAGTTATCGTTGCCGTTGACGCAGTTGACTAGGAAAGGTCAAGCCTTTGTTTGGGACGCCAAGTGTGAAGCGAGTTTTCAAGAACTTAAGCGAAGGTTGACGACAGCTCCTGTTTTGATTCTGCCAAATCCGGAAGAACCATTCGTTGTGTATTGTGATGCTTCTTTGATGGGTTTAGGAGGTGTGTTGATGCAGAATAATCAAGTTGTAGCTTATGCTTCGAGGCAACTCAAAGTGCATGAGAAGAATTATCCGACGCATGACTTAGAGTTGGTCGCCGTTGTGTTCGTGTTGAAACTTTGGAGGCATTATTTGTTTGGTGCGAGGTTTGAAGTGTTTAGTGACCACAAGAGTTTGAGGTATCTTTTTGATCAAAAGGAATTGAATGCAAGACAAAGAAGATGGCTTGAACTTTTGAAGGATTTTGATTTTGGCTTGAACTACCACCCGGGTAAAGCGAATGTAGTAGCGGATGCATTGAGTCGGAAATCATTGCATATGTCGGCATTGATGGTGAAAGAGTTGGAATTGATTGAGCAATTTCGGGATTTGAGTTTGGTATGTGAGAAGACTTCTTTTGGATTTATGTTGGGTATGTTAAAGCTTACAAGTGGTATTTTGGATGAAATTCGAGAAGGACAGAAATCGGATTTGAGCTTAGTTGATCGGTTGACTTTAATCAACCAAGGCCAAGGTGGTGATTTTCGGATTGATGAGAATGGGATTATGAGATGTCGGGATCGAGTTTGTGTTCCGAATGTTGTTGAGCTGAAAAAGAGCATCCTTGAGGAAGGACATCGTAGCGGATTGAGTATTCATCCGGGTGCTACTAAGATGTATCAGGATTTGAGGAAAGTATTTTGGTGGCCTAGTATGAAGAAAGATATCGCGGAATTCGTGTATTCTTGTTTGACTTGCCAGAAGTCAAAGATTGAGCATCAGAAGCCATCGGGGTTGATGAAGCCGTTGTTTATTCCTGAGTGGAAATGGGATAGTATCTCCATGGATTTTGTATCGGGTTTGCCGAGGACGCCGAGTAATTTTGAGGCTGTTTGGGTTATCGTGGATAGGTTGACTAAATCTGCTCACTTTATTCCTATGCGTATGGATTACCCTTTGGAGAAGTTGGCTAAGTTGTATATTGAAAGGATTGTGTGTCTGCATGGTATTCCGCTGAGTATTGTTTCGGATAGAGATCCGCGGTTTACTTCGAGATTTTGGGAGAGCCTGCAGAGTGCTTTGGGTACTAAGTTGCGTTTGAGTTCAGCTTATCATCCGCAGACTGATGGTCAGACGGAGAGGACGATTCAGTCGCTTGAAGACCTTTTGAGAGCTTGTGTATTGGAAAAAGGAGGAGCTTGGGACAGCTACTTGCCTTTGATTGAGTTTACCTACAACAACAGTTTTCATTCGAGTATCGGTATGGCACCATTTGAGGCGTTGTATGGTAGGCGGTGTAGGACACCATTGTGTTAGTTTGAGTCCGGAGAGAGTTCGGTTGTTGGACCCGAGTTAGTTCAACGGACCACTGATAAGATCAAGATGATTCAAGAGAAGATGAGAATTACTCAGAGTCGTCAGAAGAGTTATTATGACAAGAGGAGGAAGGCACTTGAATTTCAAGAGGGAGATCATGTGTTTCTTCGAGTCACTCCGATGACAGGTGTTGGTAGGGCACTGAAGTCGCGCAAGTTGTCGCCGCGTTTCATTGGTCCTTATCAGATTTTGCAAAGGATAGGAGAAGTGGCCTATCGTGTGGCTTTACCACCGTCGCTTGCTAATCTTCATGACGTATTCCATGTATCTCAATTGAGGAAATACATTGCGGATCCGTCTCATGTAGTCCAGATAGATGATGTGCAGGTGAGAGATAACCTGACTGTTGAGACATCACCTATGCGGATAGAGGATCGGAAATCGAAGCAGCTTCGAGGTAAAGAGATCGCTTTAGTGAAGGTCGCTTGGGGAGGACCGGCTGGTGGAAATGTTACTTGGGAGCTTGAGAGTCGGATGAAAGAGTCTTATCCAGAACTGTTTGAATCAGGTAACATTTTCGAGGACGAAAATTCCTAAGTGGGGGAGGGTTGTAACAGCCCAAATTTCATTAAATAATTAATTATAGTAATTAATTGATTTAGTGGGATTTTTATTAATGTTGGAAGTTAATTTTTTATTAATTGGGATTAATAGAGAATTGAGAAGGAAATTGGAAGGAAGGAAAATGAAGGAAATATATATATAAGAGAGAAAGAAAAGAAAGAAAGTTAGAAAACATTTTGGAAAGAAAGAGGAAAGAAGAAGAAAGGAGAGAAAGAGAAGAGAAGAAGAGGAAAAGTGGAAATCATCAAGAACCAACATCAAAGCTCCGATTAATCGAGGTAAGGGTGAGAAATGTTTCTATTTGATCATTGTATGATGTTATGTATGTTGGGTTGGGGTTTTGGTAGAGTTTCCATCACTTTCCAATTAGGGCAAAAGTTGGAATAATCAGTAGATTGATGATTTAATCGGTTGAAATCGAGTAACAATGCCGTAGAATAGTCGGGTAACATGTGTTGATGCTGTTTGTACTGATTTTGTTGTGTGAGAAGTTGGATGATGGTGGATGGTGGAGGTGGAACAGAATAGGGTTCTGTTCTGCGCAGGTTCGCTGGCTCTCGCCAGGCGAGCGAAGGCGAAGCTTCGCCAGGCGAAGCCTAGCGAATGTTGGCGAATAATTATATTTAAGTCCCAGTGGTCTTCGCTGGTGGGTTTGCCAGGCGAAGTTGGATAGCGAAGGTTCGCCCAGCGAAGGTGCTGGCGAATGGTGGCGAATGAAGTCAGTAGCTACTGACTTGGGCTCGCTGGGAAGTCTCGCCAGGCGAAGCCTAGCGAGTGTTCGCTGAGGGAGTTCGCCAGGCGAAGGCCAGGCGAAGGTTCGCTGCGAGGGTTCGCCAGGCGAACGAAGGCGAATTTGACAGCATTTCTCTTTTGCTGTGTTGCTCATGTGGGGATAGTTAGGTGGTTTCACATAGATTGATATTCCTATGATGTGATATAGATATGATCTATTGTGATAACATGTGTTGTGGGTAGCCTTCGGGCGTGAATCCTAGAGTTGTGATATGAATAATTAATTGTAATCGGTTAAAATACATGTGAACATAATGAGTGATTATGTGTGTATTATTTAATGAATTTGCGAATGCTTGAGGTGTATACAATTATGTAATGAGTATGCATGAGAACATTTTGAATATGTGTGCATAACTTATAATTGTATGATTGGTATTGTAATGAGAATACCTTGGTTGTTGTGATAATTGGAGATACATGGGAATACAATCAGGAATGTATGTGTATCGTCTAATGAATTGTGAGTGCATATATGTATGCGATTGTTGTGTGAATGCATGGGAACATATGTAATATGTGTGCATTGTTGTTGAATATGATGATGTGCGAAATGAATACATTGATAAATGTTTGATATATGTTGTATGTGCAATCATGATGAAATTCTCGAAGGGGTGAATTATTCGAATGCATGGGATTAAGACGCGGGAACGGTCTTAAGTGCATTTATTGTGATTGGTTGATTGTACATGCATCATTCAGTCAAGAGGCAATGTCTGTTAGTTTCGTGGAAACTAGTGGCTTGTCCCAAACCTAGAAGGGTGGGTTTGAAGCCTAGGGGACGGGCTTGGATGTTATCGGTCTAGAAGGGTGGACCCGGTTTAAAGTAAAAATCGAAAAAATGATAACGAGTTATCGGTCTAGAAGGGTGGACCCGGTTTAATGTAGAAACCGAGAAAAGATAACGAGAGTCGGTACCGCATAGCATTGAGTTGCATTGAATATGTTGAGTCACATTGCATATTATTGTTGTGGTACACATGTGCTTGTGAATGATTGTGAAGTCAAGCATGAAGGGATGTGCTTGTGGTTATTCACAATGTTGATATATGTGAATGTGATATGATTATGATTGTGAGAATGAAGTGTGGTGAGAAATGTGAATATGTGTTATATGATACCTATATATACGTAATCTTATGCTTTGATTATTATGGTTATATTTCTCACCCTTCTACTGTTTTATAATGCTCTATGAGGCATTGCAGATTAGGATGCTGGAGTCCTTTTGTGAAGATAGTCTTCATTCTTTTGAGTCTGCTGCTCTGATATGTAACACCGGGTAGTTAGACTAGTATAGTCATTCTTTTGTGATACATTGCAATGTATCAGCTGATGTGGTTTTGTAATCTAACTGATATGATGTATTGATCTGGATGATTTATATGCATTTGAATTAACATTTTGAAAATGATTAAATGATGTTATCTTCCGCTTAAATTTAATGTTGAAATGCGATTTCTAAAACTACGAAAATGTTACATATTTTATGGAGCACAATGTTAAAGAGTTTTGTTGGTGAAATTGTGGCATCCTTCTTTTATACCTTATTTTAGAACCTTTTTACTCTGATAATTTGTATGTGCTTAATTGTTTTATATGCATTTATTTGGGGTATAGAAGGGGGTGTTACAATATTGACCGAGATATCATTCTTCCTAAAACAAAGAAAAAGGGAAGGTGTAAACCCTCGCTGTAACAGCCCAATTTTTCAATAAGTGATTAATTGTGCTAATTAATTGTTTTATGTGATTTATCTGATTTAAATAAATTATTGGATTTATTTAAATGAGTTAATGAATTTAATTAATTTATTCTACTTGGTAGAATAATGTGGATTTATTAGATGTTCTCTAATTAATGATAAGATGAGATATTTTGTGAGAAATGAATTGATAGATATTTTTGAGAGAAGAATTATGATGGAAAGAAAATAGAAGGATATATAAGGGAAATTGGAGAGAAAAGAAAAGAGATAGAAACATAAGAGAAAGAAAGAAAGAAAAGGAGAGAAAGAATAGAGAAAGAGGAGAAAAGAGAAGAGAAGAGGGAAACTTGGAGAAATCATCAAGAATCAACTTCAAGCTTCAATTCAATCAAGGTAAGGGTGAGAAACATTATTATTTGATCAATGTGTATGATTATGTATGAGTTGTGTTGGATTTGTGGGTAGTTTTTTCTATTTTCCATTTCTAGGGCATAAATGGTTTAATCGGTAGAATCGAGTTTTGAACGGTTAGAATTCAAAATAAATTGCATAGTTTAGTCGGGTAATGTTTAGCCGTGATTATTGGATTTCGTTTGATTGAATTTGGTTGAGTTTGTGAGTTTTGACATTTTTGGATAATTGAGGGTTTGAGATTTGAGTGAAAATCGGACGTCGTAGAAATCGTGTTTAATGGTTCTAATTCACTGCTATATGTTAGGTGAGTATGAGTATGTGTTTGTTTCGAAAAAAAGAATTGAATCGGTCGGATTTTCGGACGAAAATGCAAAATCCCGTAGCCGTGTTTAGGCAAAATTCTGGTTTTTCGGAAAACTTCGAAAATTCATAACTCTTGAACCGTAAGTCGGTTTTGACACCCGTTCGAAGAGTTGGTAAGTTAACGAGATTGTCTTTCTAGAAAAAATGGCTTTGAGGCCTGTACCTAGTTCAATTATAACAGAAAATTGAAAACATATTATTGTGTTGATTTTTACCGTCGCGAATGTGTGTGATTGATGTGTTATTGTGCAGAATACTTTTGTTATATAACGTATAGCTTGTGCGTGTTGTGATATGATATGTTGTGGGTAGCCGTATGGCGTGAATCCTAGATGGTGGAATCGATTATGAAATATAGTCTTTTGACAAATATATGCATATTGTTTGTATGTGAAGAATGCATAAGAACATATTGTGAATATGTGTGCATTGCTTGATAAATATGGTAATGATATTGAAGTGTAAATGCATATTGATTGTATGTGATATTGTGAATGCATGAGAACATATTGTGAATATGTGTGCATTGTTTGAAAAGGTAATGCGGTTGAATTATGAATGCATATTTGTTGTATCTGATTATTGTGAATTAATGCATGGGAGCATATTGTAAGATATGTGTGCATTGTTTGACAAATATGTTGATGAAAAGTATGAATACTTGATTATATGATATGTTGTGTGTGCAATCTTGTTTAATTCTTGAAGGGAGGAATTATATGAATGCATGGGATTAAGACGTGTGATCGGTCTTAAGTGCATTTTGTTGTTGATTGCATATGCATCATTTAGTCAAGAGGCAATGTTTGCTAGTTTCGTGGAGACTAGTGGCTTGTCCCAAACCTAGAAGGGTGGGTTTGAAAGTTTAGGGAACGGACTTTTGTTGTTATCGGTCTAGAAGGGTGGACCCGGTTTAAGTGTAAAAACCGAAAAATGATAACAAGTGTTGGTACCACATGGCATGAGTTGCATTGAGTTGCATTGAGTCTCATGGAATGAATATATGATTGTTGTATGAAGTTATGCATAGGTGTATGTACATGACTTGTGTAATTGTGAACTATGGATATGTTTGATGATTGTCCATATTTGCCTATATATATATATATATATATATATATATATATATATATATATATATATATATATATATATATATATATATATATATATATATATATATATATATATATATATATATATATATATATATATATATATATATATATATATATATATATATATATATATATATATATATATATATATATATATATATATATATATATATATATATATATATATATATATATATATATATATATATATATATATATATATATATATATATATATATATATATATATATATATATATATATATATATATATATATATATATATATATATATATATATATATATATATATATATATATATATATATATATATATATGCTTTGTGAAGTATATGATGAGTTATGATGAAGTATGGTGAGAATGGTGGAATATGCGTATGTGCATTACTTGTGTAATTGAGAGTTGTGAATATGTGATCATTGTATAAAAGTATGCTTATGAACATGAATTGTTGATTTGAGAATTGTGAATGTGTAATTGTGAATTAGTGAGTAAACATAATATGTGTATGTTCATGTGGAATGTTGAGATTTATGGATACGTGCATGATGAATATGCTTGGTGATTATCCATATTTGATTATATATATATATGTTTTATTGTACATGATGAGTTATAAT
This sequence comes from Lathyrus sativus, assembly GCA_963859935.3. Taxonomy (NCBI): domain Eukaryota; kingdom Viridiplantae; phylum Streptophyta; class Magnoliopsida; order Fabales; family Fabaceae; genus Lathyrus; species Lathyrus sativus. The sequence goes on from OZ012737.1 coordinate 712,120,830, forward strand.
GAATTGTGGTGAGAAAATGTGGAATATATGTATTTTGTGCTTGTGTATTTGTGTATATATAATTATATGCATTGTTATTATGATAATATTTCTCACCCTTCTGCTGGAATGATGTCCTACATGACATCGTGCAGGTATCAAGGAGTAGTATTGCTCGTAGTTACGAGGTCGCTTTTGGTGTAGCCGTTTAGTGATTTAATTATGTTGGGTCGAGTCATGCTCTGGTCATGTAACACTGGGATCGCTTCGGTTGTGTTTAAGATATACATTATGTACTCTATAAACGTGTTTATATCCATTGGAGTATTATGATGTTGGCCTTAGTGCCTAAGTGATGTTGTTTTATGTGATAAAAACAAATGTTTCTTTTATGAAAATTGTGGTATAATTGAATCCGCTGCTACATGCAAAGTGAAGTTTTGTAAAGCATAATTTTATATTGAAATAGTAATGAGCATGACAGGTGGTTTTGATATTTTGAAAGTTATGTGTAATGCCCTTTTGTAAATGCATGGAAATTTACTCTAATTATTCATATATTATCCGTGGGGTTTAGAAGGGTGTTACACTCGCCACCTCCTCAAAGAAGATCTGATCTAGACAATGGGCCATGGGTAGGAATCCATGGAAAAAAGAAACCCATTTGTATCTACGAGGAAGGACTAAAAATCCTCAGGAGAGAAGGATTGTTACCACCTGATGATCTGAATCTTATTACATGGTCACCAACACACCATTGTAAACCGTTACATCCCCCAGCTGTTGCTCAGCCAATTCCTTGCTTTATGTATTCAACCACAACTTCAGAGTACGAACGACAATTTTCGGCTTTGGAAAGAAAGATGGATCCAGTCACAGGCAGAACATCCAAACCCTTCATTCATCCGAGTGAAGTCCAGCCCGATGGGAAGCTTAAACCTTTAACTCAGGCTGAGGAAGTTCTGAATTGGCAATCTGAAAATATGGTTTCTCAAAATGAAAATTTTCAAAACCTTGACAAAAAGGTAGATAAGATCGCTGAAAAAATAGACGAGACAGATGAAGATCTCAAGGTTTTATCCCAAAAAATGCAGAAACATTACAGAAGCTTGAAAGCCCAAGTATCCCAGCTAGATCGGGATTTGCGGCAGATGTTAGAAGAAAGAGCTTTTGGTAAAACATTTGACCAAAAGGAAAGAGAAATCAGAAGTCTACAAAGCCAAGTAAAAGAGATAGATGATTTCTTAAGAGACTCTCATGAAAGAAAGCCCAAACCGGTTGAAAACTCTTTCTTGGATCCTCCTACTTTTCCTACATATTTCAAACGACCAGAAAGGCCTTCTCCTTTCTACCCTGCTTATGTTTCATCACCATCAGTCCCAGTTAAATATATACCAACCGCCTACATACCAAGATCTTCCAGAACTACCACTACCTCAACCTCCAAAACAAAGGGGAAAGCTGCTTGCTTAAGCGCTTCATCCTCAGACTCTTAAGATATCCCTGAAACACCCCCTTCAAAAATCCAAAAGGAAGAAGAAATTCCTAATAAAAGCTTCCAAGCCATGGCAATCACTACAAACCATGAAACTCCTTAGAAAGATCACTATGAATTATCAAAACAAAAGGGAGACGAGTCCTTCTCAGATGATGACGACAACTCTGATCCAGAATCATCTTCAGATGAGACACCAAGATCTTTTTCAACTAAATCAGGATCTGAAGACAACTATTTTCCAAGACTCTTCATGACGAATATAAAAGAGGAAGAATCCTTTTTTGAAGAAGAATCCCCTGAGGAAACTCTTGTCCCTAAAAGGACTAAACCAAACGGAGGTCCTTGGTTCACTTTTGATGATATACCACCTAGCCGCTGGAGAAAAACACTGCTGGAATTTGGAGCTTGGCTTGACACCCAAATGATGAAAACAAGTGCAGATAGCTATAAGATCATTGAAGAATTTTGCTGTAGAATGGCAGGCACGATGAAAGAATGGTATCACAATCTTGGAGCTTTCAAACAAGATGAGTTACATCATCTAGAAACTACAGCTAGTGTTCTTGGGGTCCTTCACCGAGAATTTATCGGTGATATGGAAATATTTGATAGGAAAAATAGGCAAGAATTCTTTGAGATGATGTGTTGTTCTCTCAAGACAAAAGACCTCGACAGGAACTATCATAGGATGGCACAGAGGTATTATGTCCTTAAAGGGTACAATGACCCAAGTCTCAAGAATACCTATGTATCCTCTCTACCACAAGAACTTCAGCCAGAAATTCATAGAATGTTAGCTACAACACAAAAGGATATTAAAACTATGAGTCTCGGCCAGATTCACCAGGTGACCTTAGAGGCACTTGAAAAGCTTTGCAGTTTTCATCATCAGTTTTCTGAAGTTATAGAATAAAAGTCAAAGTTCACCCAAGCATGTAAGAAACCCTACCTGGAGATTAAGTGTAAAGACAAAAGGTGTGGTTGTTCAACAAAAAAGAAACATAAAAATACACCAAACCTCATAGGATCTTCAAGGGAAAGAAAAGAAAGAATATGAAGTTCTTTAGGAGAAAACCTTTCAGAGGAAAGGGGAAAAATCAGAGATGCTTTATTTGTGGGAAAAAAGGGCACTTCTCAAAAGAATGTCCCAATAACACGCATAAAGCCTCAAAATTGATTAACTCTCTTCAACCTCTAGAAGGAGACTTAGAATCTTTGTATTCTGAACAAAGCTCTGCTGATGAAGAAATAGTTTTTGCCCTTCAAGACTCCTCGTCCGATGAAGCATCATTCTCGAAGTCCGAAGATGACAGATATCTTCCGATTTACTCCATCAAAGAGATAGGTAGTTCTCTTCCTACTACACCACTTCCTTGTGTTGAAGTCCATATTCTCGCAACAAAGTTTTCCCGTCCGAAGAAAGTTATAGCTTATATGGACACTGGGGCCCAGATTACCATGACGAATCCCAGCATTCTCCCTCCAGAATCATGGGTGGCACATGATGCATACTTTGTAGCAGCAGATGGAAAAGTTTTCAAGAAAAATCTAATGACCAAGGTCATTGGCAATAATCTTCCAAACAAAGATATTGTGGTAGGAATGGATGTCTATTCAGCAGCAATTAAACTTCAAATTCTCCCCACAGGAATCAAATTCAAAAGAGAATTCAAACCCTATTCTGGGATACTAAAACTATATTCACTTTCTAAGGTTCCTGCTGGCTATGAAGAAATCAAGTCCAACCTTCTCAGACTATGTGCAGATAGCCATGAGAAATTCTGCCACCCAAAACCTCTATGGAAGAATAAGGACTTCTTCGTTCAACTTCCCTTCAAGCTTAATGAAGATGTTAATCCAACCAAGGCCACTCATCCAGGGATGAGCCCATCAGATTACGCATTAGCTAGGGAAGAATGCAACCAACTCCTCAAACAAGGTTTGATAGAACCCACCAAATCAGAATGGGCTTGCCAAGCATTCTATGTGGAAAAGAGATCTGAGAAGCTGAGGGGAAAAAAGAGGCTAGTAATTGATTACAAACCTCTAAATCATTTTCTCAAAGATGATAAATTTCCCATTCCAAAAGCTTCGTCCTTAAATGTTTCCATCAAAGATGCCCAAATCTATTCTAAGTTCGACCTTAAGTCAGGATTTTGGCAATTGGGTATCAACCCTGAAGATCGCTATAAAACGGCGTTCTGCATTCCTAACGCCCAGTACCAATGGACCGTGTTACCATTTGGGCTTAAGGTAGCCTCATCACTCTTTCAAAAGGCAATGACTAGAATTTTTGAACCCATCATCAACAGTATCCTCATCTATATCGATGATGTGTTATTGTTCTCAAAAGATGAAAAAACTCATAAACAATTATTGGGCCAATTTCTTCAAATAGCCCAACAGCACAGAATGATGCTCTCTGAGAATAAAAGTCAATTGGTACAAACAGAAATTCATTTCCTAGGGATGCATTTCTCCCAAGGGAAATATCAACCTCGGCCTCATATTGCCCAAGAACTATTAAACTTTCCTGATGAAAATCTCACAGTTAAGCAAATTCAACAATTTCTTGGTATAATTAATTATATCCGAGATTTCCTTCCGAAACTGGCGAGATACACGAGTCCTCTATCCCAAATGTTAAAGAAAAAACCTCCACCATGGGGAACACAACAAACTGAAGCAGTGAAAGCCTTAAAGAAAATCGCACAAACTCCTCCTGCTCTAAAAATCCCAGGGAACGGAAAAAGAATTCTACAGACCGATGCCAGTGATCATTATTGGGGAGCAATCCTAATAGAAGAAATTAAAGGAAAAAGATACTATTGTGGCCATGCTAGTGGCCAATTCAAATAAGCTGAAAAACACTACAACACCACCTACAAAGAAGCCCCCGCTGTAAAGATGGGGATCCAAAAATTTGACTTCCACCTAAGAGGATATCAATTTGAAGTCCAGATGGACAATTCCTCTTTTCCTAAGATCTTTGAATTCAAAAATAAGATGCCTCCCGATCCTCAAACTCTTAGGCTCAAAGATTGGTTTTCCAGATATGATTTCTCAATAAAACATATCAAGGGAACCCAAAATGTAATCCCATACCTACTATCCAGACCCATGAAACCCATCCAGATCATCACAGCCAAGCACACTTTCCCTTTAATTCTTATGGTCAAACCACTACCAACCCATGCATCCAAAACAAAGAATCTTCCTCCAAGAATAACGACCTCCTCTTCACTGTCCCAACTCAAGCAGTATGCCAGGAACAATCTTTTCTATTACATGATAAAAATCATAAGGAATAAATTACCAGATCATAGTCCTTTTTTCCCAGATACACCTTTTCTCCTGCCAATTTTAATAAACCCAAATGCTAAATTCACAAAAAAACCATTTGTGGTATATTTGGTGTGCCACTTGTTTGTATTATATGCCTGTTCTTATTCCCACTGAGGCCATATATCAACATATAATGGATCCCGAAAAGCACAAGTCTTTGATTTAGACCACTCTTGAATGGTATTCTTCATTACAATGGTGGAGAGATCAATTAAAACCAGTCACCGACGAGGTCAAAGAACGAAGATTATCTCCAGAAGATATTGGTAAACTCAAGTCTGTTTTCTTTCTACACAGGCCCTATGTGATAGATCCTGCAACTAAGTTACTCAATTGTAAGAGTTATGTTCACCTATGGAAAATCATTGATGAATATCCTCCCAGTCTAAAAATCACAAGGGAATTACTTGAGTATGTTAACTACATCAATCTCTATGATCCAAAGAAACTCGATGATAGTTCAACTTGCATACATCATGAAAAATTTAGAAGACCAGAAGTTGGAGAAAGCTCGGCTCAAGCCACACAACAGAAACCAGATTCTCCAATGGAAGCTGAATTCTCTGAAGGACATGCGGAAGAAGCTAACATGAGGTTAGCGGATCACACCTACATGATGGAGGACATCTGGCAGCATGAGTCATCTCACTGTGGAGATTGCTTTTCTGACGAAAATATATCTGATCAGAATATGTCCCCCTCTCATGAACCAATTTGCAAATACTAAATGGAAAAGTGTCCTTCAAAGATCACAAGCATGTTTATGAATAGTAAATTTTGTCTTTTTGTGCAATAATATAATCCATAAGTGATAAGTGTGTCGGACTTTTAAAAAAGGCATTCATATAGTATTAAAAATGCCATGCTTGTAAATAGTGTTGCTTTTGTCCTATATGTACCTCCTTGGCTATAAAAGGAGTGCTATTGTAACGTATTTTCATCAAGCAATCACAAATAAACTCTCTTGTGTGCTTAAGAACAAACATGTTTTAAAAATCTCTTCTTTCTCCCTCAAAGCTTTAGTTATTGTATTCATATCATAATTCCCCTCATAGATGCAAGTATGCTCTACACCTGCCTCTAAATGAGGATCTTGTGTATCATAAAACATCCGACCACTGATCCATACTACGGTCCTTACTGTTATGAATTTCAGTTTTAATTGTTAGTCCATGTTATGCCTATGGTTGGCTATTGGAGGACGATACAGTTAAGGCTGGGTTTCATGGCATGTAAGGCTCCCGGACAGTCTGACGAGCATAAATGTAGACCAAAAATTTACAAATCAAATTTGACAATGTTGTTGGCAAAACTGATTGAGTCATTTCAGATGTATTAGGATGCAAAAAAAACTAGTTGATATTTTTTCTTTCATATAGGGATATGAATTGAAAAATCAAAAGTTTCTTTCAATCCAATATTTTTGTGTGTTATTAGTTATCATACCCCAAAATTTACCTCTTAGATGTTATCATCATTTGCGCAAGCATTATAGGTCAATCATTTTTGCATAATTAACCAGATCACCTAGCTTTGTTGTTTTGTTTCTTTGTGAAATTAGGGCTTGGTACAAGAAGTGAAAGCTTTGATTAATCAAGATCTGAGGGAGGGATCAACTAAGTTCGTCCTACCCACTTCAAGTTTTCTCTTTAAAGGTTCAACCGGCTTTTGGTCATGATCTACTAAGAATTAGGTCATGAAGTTGTGTCAATGCTCATTGTGTCTAACAAACTTTGGTGATGGATACGTTGACCTCAAAGTGGAGTTCAAGGAGATCTATTGGGATTTGATCCATTGTCGTTTCAAATCAATTTGAACCTTGTTTCAAATCACTCTCTAGGTGGTCTTAATATGTTTTTCCTAGATGTTGTTTTAAAAAATCAATTTTGGGTAATTGATTCTCATTTCTCAAGTTTGGGCAACATGAGTTTTGAACCACATTCCAAGTTATGTCAAGAGTAATTTCAAGAGGAAGTATGTTGGCGCATTGGATCCAAATTTGAAATTGTGGTTATTGGCGATAAGGGATTATTCCTACATGATTTTTGTTAAGCTAACTTGGTTTTGAGACACATACAAGAGTCGTCCACTATTAAAGCGACATAAAGAACATGTTGCAGGTCACACATAGATGCTACAATGATTGATACACAAGAAATTGGATCATAATTGCCAAGGCATTGTCTAATACAAGGAGTATCACATGAGATGCATTGCCTAAGATTATAAAGAAAATCAAAGTGATAAGCCTAAAAGTAAATTGCCTAAAGCTCAAGGAAGTTCTAAAACTGAATTAAAAAGGGTAAAGTTCTAGCAGCTTCCGCTCCAAGCAGTAATGGCTCAATTCTTCACTAAGAGCAACTCTCCATAATTCCAGTCCTGCTACCAAAGATCTCCAAGTTTCCTCGTCATCACCATGAACACATGAAAAGAAATAAAGAAATGTTTATAAGTCTGTTACAGACACAAAAATATGAATAAGCTAACACACAAAATTCATGGCATGAGATTTACATGACAGAGTCCATAATAACAGAAAACTCACAGAGTAATATCAAGCCAAATAATGACACCAACAAAGTTTTAATCAATAACCTCATTCCAATTCAACATATTCAAGCAAAACCATTCAATCCAAGATAATTTCAACCATTTCATTCACATTTTATTCACAAACATTTCAAGCCATGTACCATCACGCTTCAAATGTATCGCATAGCATGTTCACCAATCATGCCTAATGTAAAAGATTCACATGTACACATTCAACAAGTCCAAACTAATACACTTCAATGTCACATTTCATAGTTTTGTTTGCACACATATGGTATACCATACACACCCAATTTAGGACTGAAAATGCAGAGGGAATTCAGAATGAAATAGACAGTTCATTGCAGCATCACAGTTGTTCAGTATTCATATAAAGGGAAACAATGCAGAGCAGTAGGATTGGCAGTGTAAAGACCCTAACACGAAAATAGAAAAGGGACAAACAAGTTCATAGCGTAGATCCAGATGCTCAACAGTAAGAAAAAAATTTCAAATTGTTTTGCAAAGACGAATTTTTCTTCTCGTTCATAAAAGGGGGGGGGGGATAAAAAGATTAAGGGAGACAACATCAGAAACCCTATTTTTTCAGTCTAACACAACAAGGTTTCAAGATTCCTAACTGTCGCTACTGCGAAAATCGGCGCCGGCTGACAGAAGAGTCGCCACCGTGCGTTATTTATCCCTCAGAGCGGGAAAGGAAACGCTCGAAGTAAACCTCGCAAAAAACGGGGAAAAGGTATGGTCATCGCAACCATAGCCTGGGTTCGGGAGTCGGTTACGCAAGGGGAAGGTATTAGCACCCCTCACGTCCGTCGTACTCGACGGGATCCACGCTTGCTTGGGTTGTCTACTGGATGCAAAACAATCTATCTACGGCTGCTGAATCTAAACGGAAGGGAATTGACTCGATAGAGCGTCGCACTCTATGCCTACGTATTCTCAAGAGAGAAAGTCAGAGTCAACGTAGTTCGGGACTACAGGGAAAATTGGCTCGCCAAGACCTCGCGTCTTGTGCCTACGTACTTCCACTGGATGGAAGATCAGAGCTTTACGTAGTTCAGACTAACTACGGCTAAACAAAACATTCTCACACAGCAGTGAGAAAACAACTGGTTTCACAGGGTCGGGAACCTATGGGCAAAACTATGGTTTGGTCTCAAATGCGCTCGGGCAAGAGAGAAAAAGGGTACTCAATTAGTCGTCAGCGGGAAAGTCTCGATCGCACAGCCGCGAGAGAACAACAGTTAGTCGTTAGTGTGCTCGCTAGGATATCGCATCCTATGCCTACATATCTTCGTCTGATACGAAGAATCAGAGCAGCTGTAGTTCGGCTACTTCGGGACCACAGCTCAAATCTCGTTTTATTAATCTCTGAAAAATGGTTACAATGAGTGGATACTGAAAATAAACTCCTAGGAAATGCTATCCTATTCTATCCTAAAAAATCGAATGAAAAATAGCCCCCTAACAAGTGGGCTTCTAAACTATCCTAAAATCGGAAAATAATTCCTATGAAAATATACCTAAAGAAAATGTACTCTAAAAATATTAAATCGACACTTTAATATTTTTTCCTTTTTCTTCTTTTCTTTTCAACATATTTTTTCTTCATTATTTTCTTTCTTAATATTTTTCTCTATTTTTTCACTATTTTTTCTCTTTCACTTTTCTTATTTCTTTTTCACAAATATTTTCTCACTATTTTTTTCAACATTTCTTTTTGAATATTTTCTCCATTATTTTCACCCTTTTTCATAATATTCTTCTATTTTCCTTTTTTCTCTATAATATTCTTTCACACTTTTTCTTTTTTATGATATTTTTCACTCTTAATTTTTCTCTATTTTTTCTCATATAACTATATAGAAAAATAACAAAAAGAAAAATATAAGGGAGGGGGGTGCATGGATTACAGGGGATTGACAAAAAATAAAAGACAATGAGGGCCCAGCCCAACAAAGATTTCAGAAGAAACAAAACAATGGGGTGGGGTGTATGCGTTGGACTGGGGTGTGCTGGAGAAATAGGGCCCAGGCCCACTCTCAGCCAAAAACGTGAGGGGAGGCGCCAAAAAACGTAGTTGGGCCCTGAGGCCCATTCTCTTCTTCCCCCTCTCTTCATCTCTATTCTGGAACCCTAGGGGAATTCTTTCTCCCTCCTTTCACGGCGCCGCCATTCTCCCCTTCTCACCCTAGTTCTTCGATCTTCCTCTCAAATCCTCTCTCAGTCTCAAAATCTCTTCCTCACAGTATTCTTTGATCAAATAATCTCAAACCAAACGCACCATGAATCTGATCATCAACAAACTTGAAGATCCATTCCTGACAAAGATTCACAGATGAGGATGCTTAAAACGGGAAAATGGAAAGGATGATGAATGTTGATGAAAGCTTGTTGAAGTTCGTTGGAGAATCTGGATCGTGATGAAGATCGTCTGGAGAAAAAATATGATGAATGTTCTTCCTGATGAATTTCTGGTGACGCTCGTTTGATGAAGATCTTGGAGCTCACGGAGTGTTCTTCGTTGATGAGTGTTCTGAGAATGTATGATTGGATGATGTTTGGAGGATGATGATTGTGGTTGGTCGAAGGAGAAATCTGGAAACGCGTTGAAGGTGTTCTTGATCTGATGGCGGTTGAGCGTTGTTCTTCTGGAAATAAGATGAAGATCGTTGATAGGTGATGAACATGATGAGGGATATTCATCCTTCTGATGAATCTCTGGAGATGCTTCTTGTTGGAGGTTCTTTCTGGGAATCTGATTCTTCGGTCGATGCTTGTGGTGGAGATTGGTTGAACCTGGATGTTGATCGGAGGTAGAAGGGGATTGTTGATTCAGGGGATTTTCTGGGCTTGTTGTTTCTGGGAGATGATTGAAGGAGGAGGTTGACGATGAATGTTCATCGTCTTTTGATGAATTTCTGGAGAGGACGGTGGTTTCTGCGGTGGTGTTCATGGTGGCAATGTAAGTTGATCAGAATCTGGAGAAAGATTATTGAAGGTTTGAGGAGGAAGATGAATATTGTTGAATGATGACCGGAGATCTGGGTTTGGTGGTGGCCGGAGAGATTCAGGCGCGGCGGCCGCTGGCCATGCATGCCGGCCGATGGGCGTCTCAGGCGAGGGGTTGTGGTGGCCTTGTGTGGGGACACGTGGTGAGGGAAGGTGGAGTGGGGTCTCTGCATGCTCTCCACGTGTGAGGTTGTGGCAGAGTGGGAGGCGATAGTGGGGAGGTGCTCCGCATGGCCTCCACGTGTGAGGCTGAGAGAGAGAATGGATGCTGTGAGGTGGCGCGGATGTGAAGCGTAACGTGGGCCCCCCCCTAGCCAACACGTGGCTGCTGGGTATTTATAAACTGAGGAATCTCTGGCAGCTTCTAGAAGGCTCTGGAGAGCGCTGGAGTACTCTGGATTATGCTGGATCCTTTGGACAATTCTGGATATTTTCTGGACTATTGCTGAATGAATTGGACAAAAACACTAAATGGGCCCTACGAAAATGGGGATAAAGCCCACACGAAAATGAATTAAAAACTGCAAAAAAAAACTGAATTAAAACCTAGGTTAAAACCTAATTAACTAACTCAAATTAATCCTAAAAATTCTAATTAACTCCTAATTAAAAACTCTAATAAATCTCTAATAAAACTATATTATTCTATTAAAATCTATAACAGAAAATAAAATGAAAAATCTATTTATTTCTATAAAATGAAAAATCTATATATTCTAAAATATTTAATCCCTATTATTTATTATACTAAATCCTAAAAACTATTAAAGCTATTTAAAAAACTATTTAAAAATTATACTAATATTCTAGAAAATCCTATATTATCCTAAAATGAAAAATGCTATTAAATTCTATTAAAATTTCTAAAAACTATATTACTATATTATCTAAAAATATTAAAATCTATTAAAATCCTATTAAATCCTAAAAATGAATTTAAAATCTATTTAAGCCCTAAAAAATGCCAATAAAATCCAGAAAAATCACGATAATTACCAGAGGGACAAAATGAGCACCGAACGATACAAAAATAATCGGTAAAAATAAACGGGCACCGAAATATCCCAAAAATCGATTCTACCTATTAAACTGATTAAAAACACCTGAAACACGAGACGAGAGCTGTGATCCCTGATAAAATCAAAACAAATGAAAAATGCAATGTATGCGATATGCAGATGCGAATGCGGTTATGCGTCGAAACATCGAGCCAAATGCGAGACCCGGTTGGTCAAATTTTGGGGTGCAACAGCTGCCCCTATTCAAGCGACTTCGACCTGAATGGGTGAAGAGCGCTCAGCCTTCAAACATTCAAGGTAGATGACGGTTGAATACAAATGGAACCCTGAAATTTGCCAACTGCAAGAATATACTGCAAAGCTGCTTGAGGATTAGCTTCCAATAAACTGAAGTTTGGTTGTCACGGCAACAACTGGTCAATTTTCTGATAAATTTTCTTCTCCTTTTCAACACCTGTGTAACGCCACAAGTATTGAAATAATGCTTCGGGAAAGCAAACGACTTGATTCCCATCTCTCTCAGGGGATCAAATCTGGTCAACTCACAGTTCACTGCGAACTTGAGGACAATTCTCCTGGGGGAATTCTGAATCGACTGCTTGGCACCCATTCTGTCAACAGGCCGCAGCTTCAGAAATCTGATATATGTCAATCTTCGTTGTTGTTGTTGTTTTTTTTTTCCGATGCTAATGTAACAACCAAATGAAGAATCACTCCGCTGGGGAAGAGAAGCTTAACCAAACAACTCTGCAGGTGAACAAGTTCGAAATCCAATAGGTAACCACTCTGGTCCATGTTTCGACATGCGTATGCTTGATAATGATGCAATGCCCTATATGACATGAATATGCTATGCGTTTTGTTTGAAAATGCGATGCCCAGACGACATGGATACACTATATGTTTGATAAATGCAATGACTATACATGCAAATGCTAATGCAAGCTCGAGCTGCCAGAGAACACCAGGTCTGAAAACCACTTGGCAAAATAAATGCCGAAGATAACGTCAACTCTACTGGGGATGACCTGAAGTCACAGAACCATCTCAGCAAAATAAATGCTGGGAACGGGAAATCAAATCCGCTGAGGATAACTGCCCTGTTGGAGAAATGACAAGGCAACCCTGCTTGGCAACTTCACTGGGGAAAGAAAACAACTCTGCTCGAGAATGCTCTTTTCAAACCATTGACAACTGATTGTACTCTGCGGGGATTGGCCCGAACTGAGGTTGATTGCGCGCGGCACACTGCTGGAAATGCCCCTACTATCAAGAGTGTCGATTTCAATATGCTGAGGATACTCCCGATCCTACTCTGATGCGGGGTAAAATACAATCTCAACTCTTCCGGGGATAATAAGCAACTTTCATCTGCTGAAGAGTGGCAATTCTGATTTAACAACGTCCGCGAGGAATTCAAACATTACTCGGAGCACTGGCATCCGTCGAGCTTCGTATCGGGGAACGTGACAACCTGCGAGTCATCGGGAAATACTGTGTCAGATACCTTTAGGTTTTTTTTGTTTTTCTGGTTTAGGATAAACATGGATTATGTACACAGTGAAAGATATGGAAAATACTAGACGAGAACTAGCATTCAAAGGTAGACTACCAGGCGAGAACTGATAGGAAAATGGGTTAGGAAAATTGATTTGGTTTTTTTTTGTGTTTTTGACCATCAGACTGAGGTACAGACAACCAGGCGAGAACTGGCTGAAAGCTAACGTACACCAGATGAGAACTGGTATAACACTTGGGTTAAAACACACGATGCCCAGGCGAGGACTGGTTACGCGACGACATGTACCAGACGAGAACTGATACAACTCTCGAAGAAACGGTGACCAAACGAGAATTGGTTACCAATAAACTGCACCAGGACGGGAACTGCTGCTTACAATAAACTGCACCAGGACGGGAACTGCTGCTTACAATAAACTGCACCAGGACGGGAACTGCTGCTTACAATAAACTGCACCAGGACGGGAACTGCTGCTTACGGAAGGGTAGGCCAGACGAGAACTGGTTACCGATTTGCCAGGCGAGAACTGGACTTTGGAAACGACTGGTTACTGACGCGCAACAGGTTTAAACTGCGGGATAATGATCCAACGACAACAAGACCTTCTTTATTTGAAAGGCTCAGGTTTTTGATAAGGGTATTGACATGATTCCCCGATACTCAACTCCGGCTGGGGATAAACAGATTGGTCTGAACCACTTGCCCCAATGCACTCGGATGGGGATAAAAGGACTGGCTTGCAAACTTGCCCCAGTACAATCAACTCGTCCCAATCTATCTCTTGGGAATACTTGCTCTGAACAGCTTGCTACGAGAAGACTTCGAGAATGCTTGCCCCGATATCTGTATGACAACAGAATTCAATCTCCATTAGACAGTTGATTTCAACATTCTCTGTGATGACTTGCCCCTGAATGAGCGTTCCAGCGACTTAACCCGATCTGATTATCTATTGGAAGCATCTGCTTTCAAATATCCTCTCTGGATGATTGCCCCTGATTGGCTCTCGAGAAGACTCACTTCTGATCAACTGCTTCTCAAACGAAACTGCCCCCGCTCAACTGGAGCTTCGGGACTTGTCCTCAGACTGACTGATGCTGAACTTACTGGAAGTCAATGCCCCTGATTCATCGGGCTTCACAACATACACCATTCTGGTTCAGACTGCTGAATTACGCAGTCCTGCTCGATTATTCCTGCTGGAATTTCTTTTATGCCAACTACTAACCCGCAATTAGAATCGTCTGTCTACGAATGGTAATCTTAATGCAATGGTTATGCAGATTTTGAAAAAATTTGAGCTGTCACTCCTTTACATGCATGATTGTGAGTGACGAATGAATCAAAGTTCAAACGTAGTGCTTACGTGGTCAGTGAAAAAAATACAACAAGGATGTGACTAGCAAGTCAAGAAGGAGTCAGGTTACTCAACCTTATCGTAATGCGCTTCAGACTAACCCTACCTCAATTAGGTCTTTTAAGGGTTGTATCGTGGTCGGGTTCACGGTTCGTGAAACAAAGGATGTTCGGCTCAAATTTTGATTTGTACCCACCCCTTCTACGTGATGACCTCCGATCCTAAGGTTCAGTTAACCTGGCACAAGCGCTCGCCTCTTCAAGAGGTATGCTGAATGGTAAGGACCACAATTAAGGAATTCACAATGCTTTTCTAGAGTGACAATTACTCCTTCTTCGCTTTCGGTGTCTGTGTACACGACTTTGTGATTTGCTGGGGAAAAAAAAATTTCTTTTTAATCCCTCTTTTCGTTCTTTTGATTCCCTAATTTTTGCCTGGACTGACTCCTTTTGAGTTCTTTTCGATTTTTCTTTTTGAAGTCCAACGGGATGCCCTGATTTTTGCCTAAGTATTAGCTTTCCAGCTTTTCTTTCTTTTTACTTAGCGGGCTTTCTTTCTTCTTTCTTTTGGAACGAAGTCGTGTGACACTGGTTGTCTTGATTGCTCCGAAAGGATTGTAACTGTCTCACTCCTGATTGGTGAGGTTTGACCTCTTGAAAGGTATAAACTGATATTGGTCCTTGACAGACAACACTCCTCTGGAAGACTTGAATGCTCGGTCAAGCTAACTGACAACTACCCTGCCCCGGGTTAAGATGTGAGGGTTTAAAAGTCCTGAAAAAACTTCTACTTCCTGGCTCGAAGTGGTTAACAAGGGACTAACTCCTTATATCTCCAGCGTTTGGGGGAATTTGAAACAATGCCTTATACGTCATCGGCAAGGTTTTATCTGAAAGCATACAATCATTGGTTATGAGTTTCAGTTTCATCATCCTCCCTCCTAACTTTGCTAGTCACAATGATAAAGTGGAGTGGAAAAAAATGCAAGTGTCAGTGCAATGCAATAAATGAGCGACAGCGACATGACTAATTCAGAAAAATGCATAATCACTTTATTATTATCACCATTCAAAACATACAATGTTTTCAAAGCAGGTAGTAACTAAAAGAAAAAGAAACTACAAATGCGAATGATATAAAAGCTTGAGAACTGCCAATGCTGAGGCGCCTGCCTGTCTGAACCACTGGCTTATGCTGGAGAATACCTTCCGAGTCTACGAGCTTAGACAGCTGAGCGGTTGGGATGAACAAACAGAAATCCTTCTCGAAAGGAAATGCGATCCTGATCAATCAACTGCTGTACCTTCGCCTGAAATGCTTTACAATCTTCTGTTGAATGCCCTGGAGAGCCACCATGATAACCACACTGAACGTGGGGATTGTACCCAGGAGGGTAAGGTTCTGGAACTGGCTTAAGAGCTTTCGGCTCCACCAAAGACTTCTGGATCAAAGATGGTAGCAACTGGCTATACGGCATCGGCACTGGATGAGAAGGAGCTTTCCTTCGTTCCAAGTTGTTGCGAGGTCTGTTCTGATTCTGACGCTGACTCTGATAACCTCGGCCACGAGTTCGCTGATTTGCAATGGAAGCGACATAAGATTCTTGATAGGGTGCCCCAGGCACGACTGTCTGTTCAGAATAACGAGACACAGAAGATACTGACCGCTGAGAAGACGTAGAACCAACAGATTTCACCGATTCGACTTGAGGATATCCAGCATCTGTCAGGACCGCATTGATCATAGCTTCATCTTCAGATTGAGAGCTATAGAGAGATTCAGTTTCACTGGCCTGACCTCTTGAAACATACGGGATTCTTCCAGTCTTTACACCATACTCGATGTGCTCTCCTGTCTTTACCAACTCAGTGAAATTTGGTGCGGCTCCAAGCATTCTTTCGAAGTACAGGCTCTGCAAGGAATTTACGAACATGCCTTTCAACTCTTGGTCTAGGAGCGGTGGTTGCACTCTACCAGCAAATTCTCTCCATCTCTGAGCATATTTCCTGATAGGTTCATCGATCTCTTGAGACAATTCTTGCAGCTGCATGCGAATAGGAGCTTCATCAAGATTATAGTCGTACTGCTTCAGGAAGGCATTGGCTAAATCCATCCATGATTGGATCTGATCACGCTCTAACTGCATATACCAACTCAGAGGTGCCCTAGTCAGACTATCTTGAAAGCAATGAATCATCAGCTTGTCGTTGTGTACAAATGAAGTCATTCTTCGGCAGAACATCACCAAATGTTGCTTCGGGCAACTATCTCCTTTGTACCTTTCAAACCTCGGCATTCTGAACTTCGGAGGTAACACTAGGCCAGGAACCAGACACATATCTGCAGCACTAGGAGTAACAGCGTCTTTACCTTTCAAGGCTTTGAATCTCTCCTCTAATGCACGAAACCTTTCAGCATACACGGGAGCTAATGGGTCTTCATTCTTTGCCGTCGGGACCTCTCTTCGGGGCTTTGGCACAGGGAAGGCAAAACCCTGGTAGTCTGAGACATCAACAGAAGGAGGATGTTCACCTCGGACGACAAACTGCTCTCGCAGACCTTGGTCTTCAACAGATGGCTGCACAGGCTGAGCTGCAGTAAGGTTGTTCACTTGCGGAAAGTCTTCGTTGCGCAAAGATCCATACAGAGGATTGGACGTCACGGTGAATCCTGACAAGGTATCAACAAACTGGAAGCTGCTCTTTGACATAGCTATCAACAACCGTCAGCTGACTTCGATGCTCGATTCTGCTCAAATCTACTTTGGATCTGCTTCAACCCCTTGGTCGCCTTCAATACTCACCTTCAGAATCCAAATAACAGCTGGATAAGATCTCTGACTAGCTGGCGAATGGTATGCAATATAATGCGAAGATGCAAATGCAAATGCAATGCAATGCAACAAACACGGGATCACAGCTCCCACACAATCTAAATACTGCTGCACTACTGACGGAGTATAGTTGCTCTGAAGAGAAGACCAGAATAACGGGTAGGTTGGAAGTTAAGTTTCCTGCACAAAAAAAACCCCCCACTCACAGGTGTGGACCTATATCTGACAAGGTACGGCATCCTATGCGGTCGTCAGCGTCACAGACTTTCAAGACTGACGATACGATTCCCAGAAGGAGTGGCATCATCAAGTCCTGAAGAGGCCTCACTTAGCTAACTTCCAAATGATCGGTTCCCAGAGTCGACAATTCACCAAACCAGCAACCGTCTCAACCCAAAGGGTTGAAAGTGAAGCCAACCGGATGAACCTCGTCTGAGCGTGGATTTCATGAGACACTAGTGCCTACCAAGCAAGCACGCGCCTACTAATTTCCACTCTAAGTCTAAGGTGCACTTAAGCCCAGGTCCGGCTTCTCTCAATCATAGAACACTCGTAACACCCAACAGCAACAGATAATATCAATAAATAAGCCCCGAATAGACAAGCAAACGAGCGCTAGGATTGACTCTCTCCAGGGACGTTGGATCCCAAAATTGACTCGCTTTCGGGACGTTGGATCCCTAGGAAACTATAGAGTCCCCAGCAGAGTCGCCAGCTGTCGCTACTGCGAAAATCGGCGCCGGCTGACAGAAGAGTCGCCACCGTGCGTTATTTATCCCTCAGAGCGGGAAAGGAAACGCTCGAAGTAAACCTCGCAAAAAACGGGGAAAAGGTATGGTCATCGCAACCATAGTCTGGGTTCGGGAGTCGGTTACGCAAGGGGATGGTATTAGCACCCCTCACGTCCGTCGTACTCGACGGGATCCACGCTTGCTTGGGTTGTCTACTGGATGCAAAACAATCTATCTACGGCTGCTGAATCTAAACGGAAGGGAATTGACTCGATAGAGCGTCGCACTCTATGCCTACGTATTCTCAAGAGAGAAAGTCAGAGTCAACGTAGTTCGGGACTACAGGGAAAATTGGCTCGCCAAGACCTCGCGTCTTGTGCCTACGTACTTCCACTGGATGGAAGATCAGAGCTTTACGTAGTTCAGACTAACTACGGCTAAACAAAACATTCTCACACAGCAGTGAGAAAACAACTGGTTTCACAGGGTCGGGAACCTATGGGCAAAACTATGGTTTGGTCTCAAATGCGCTCGGGCAAGAGAGAAAAAGGGTACTCAATTAGTCGTCAGCGGGAAAGTCTCGATCGCACAGCCGCGAGAGAACAACAGTTAGTCGTTAGTGTGCTCGCTAGGATATCGCATCCTATGCCTACATATCTTCGTCTGATACGAAGAATCAGAGCAGCTGTAGTTCGGCTACTTCGGGACCACAGCTCAAATCTCGTTTTATTAATCTCTGAAAAATGGTTACAATGAGTGGATACTGAAAATAAACTCCTAGGAAATGCTATCCTATTCTATCCTAAAAAATCGAATGAAAAATAGCCCCCTAACAAGTGGGCTTCTAAACTATCCTAAAATCGGAAAATAATTCCTATGAAAATATACCTAAAGAAAATGTACTCTAAAAATATTAAATCGACACTTTAATATTTTTTCCTTTTTTCTTCTTTTCTTTTCAACATATTTTTTCTTCATTATTTTCTTTCTTAATATTTTTCTCTATTTTTTCACTATTTTTTCTCTTTCACTTTTCTTATTTCTTTTTCACAAATATTTTCTCACTATTTTTTTCAACATTTCTTTTTGAATATTTTCTCCATTATTTTCACCCTTTTTCATAATATTCTTCTATTTTCCTTTTTTCTCTATAATATTCTTTCACACTTTTTCTTTTTTATGATATTTTTCACTCTTAATTTTTCTCTATTTTTTCTCATATAACTATATAGAAAAATAACAAAAAGAAAAATATAAGGGAGGGGGGTGCATGGATTACAGGGGATTGACAAAAAATAAAAGACAATGAGGGCCCAGCCCAACAAAGATTTCAGAAGAAACAAAACAATGGGGTGGGGTGTATGCGTTGGACTGGGGTGTGCTGGAGAAATAGGGCCCAAGCCCACTCTCAGCCAAAAACGTGAGGGGAGGCGCCAAAAAACGTAGTTGGGCCCTGAGGCCCATTCTCTTCTTCCCCCTCTCTCCATCTCTATTCTGGAACCCTAGGGGAATTCTTTCTCCCTCCTTTCACGGCGCCGCCGTTCTCCCCTTCTCACCCTAGTTCTTCGATCTTCCTCTCAAATCCTCTCTCAGTCTCAAAATCTCTTCCTCACAGTATTCTTTGATCAAATAATCTCAAACCAAACGCACCATGAATCTGATCATCAACAAACTTGAAGATCCATTCTTGACGAAGATTCACAGATGAGGATGCTTAAAACGGGAAAATGGAAAGGATGATGAATGTTGATGAAAGCTTGTTGAAGTTCGTTGGAGAATCTGGATCGTGATGAAGATCGTCTGGAGAAAAAATATGATGAATGTTCTTCCTGATGAATTTCTGGTGACGCTCGTTTGATGAAGATCTTGGAGCTCACGGAGTGTTCTTCGTTGATGAGTGTTCTGAGAATGTATGATTGGATGATGTTTGGAGGATGATGATTGTGGTTGGTCGAAGGAGAAATCTGGAAACGCGTTGAAGGTGTTCTTGATCTGATGGCGGTTGAGCGTTGTTCTTCTGGAAATAAGATGAAGATCGTTGATAGGTGATGAACATGATGAGGGATATTCATCCTTCTGATGAATCTCTGGAGATGCTTCTTGTTGGAGGTTCTTTCTGGGAATCTGATTCTTCGGTCGATGCTTGTGGTGGAGATTGGTTGAACCTGGATGTTGATCGGAGGTAGAAGGGGATTGTTGATTCAGGGGATTTTCTGGGCTTGTTGTTTCTGGGAGATGATTGAAGGAGGAGGTTGACGATGAATGTTCATCGTCTTTTGATGAATTTCTGGAGAGGACGGTGGTTTCTGCGGTGGTGTTCATGGTGGCAATGTAAGTTGATCAGAATCTGGAGAAAGATTATTGAAGGTTTGAGGAGGAAGATGAATATTGTTGAATGATGACCGGAGATCTGGGTTTGGTGGTGGCCGGAGAGATTCAGGCGCGGCGGCCGCCGGCCATGCATGCCGGCCGGTGGGCGTCTCAGGCGAGGGGTTGTGGTGGCCTTGTGTGGGGACACGTGGTGAGGGAAGGTGGAGTGGGGTCTCTGCATGCTCTCCACGTGTGAGGTTGTGGCAGAGTGGGAGGCGATAGTGGGGAGGTGCTCCGCATGGCCTCCACGTGTGAGGCTGAGAGAGAGAATGGATGCTGTGAGGTGGCGCGGATGTGAAGCGTAACGTGGGCCCCCCCCTAGCCAACACGTGGCTGCTGGGTATTTATAAACTAAGGAATCTCTGGCAGCTTCTAGAAGGCTCTAGAGAGCGCTGGAGTACTCTGGATTATGCTGGATCCTTTGGACAATTCTGGATATTTTCTGGACTATTGCTGAATGAATTGGACAAAAACACTAAATGGGCCCTACGAAAATGGGGATAAAGCCCACACGAAAATGAATTAAAAACTGCAAAAAAAACTGAATTAAAACCTAGGTTAAAACCTAATTAACTAACTCAAATTAATCCTAAAAATTCTAATTAACTCCTAATTAAAAACTCTAATAAATCTCTAATAAAACTATATTATTCTATTAAAATCTATAACAGAAAATAAAATGAAAAATCTATTTATTTCTATAAAATGAAAAATCTATATATTCTAAAATATTTAATCCCTATTATTTATTATACTAAATCCTAAAAACTATTAAAGCTATTTAAAAAACTATTTAAAAATTATACTAATATTCTAGAAAATCCTATATTATCCTAAAATGAAAAATGCTATTAAATTCTATTAAAATTTCTAAAAACTATATTACTATATTATCTAAAAATATTAAAATCTATTAAAATCCTATTAAATCCTAAAAATGAATTTAAAATCTATTTAAGCCCTAAAAAATGCCAATAAAATCCAGAAAAATCACGATAATTCCCAGAGGGACAAAATGAGCACCGAACGACACAAAAATAATCGGTAAAAATAAACGGGCACCGAAATATCCCAAAAATCGATTCTACCTATTAAACTGATTAAAAACACCTGAAACACGAGACGAGAGCTGTGATCCCTGATAAAATCAAAACAAATGAAAAATGCAATGTATGCGATATGCAGATGCGAATGCGGTTATGCGTCGAAACATCGAGCCAAATGCGAGACCCGGTTGGTCAAATTTTGGGGTGCAACACTAACCACAATATTTTTTATAAAGAAGAAGAAAGAGCAAAGAGTCAAGAGCACTTATCTGGGTTCGTGTGACTTCCGTCAGAGTTTGATTTCAAAGGAGCTTCTTCAGGTATAATCCATTATGTTCCATTTTTGTTCCTATTTGTGTGTTTATGTTTGTTCTGTTGTCCATTTCTATTTGCTCGTCCTTTTTGCTTTGATTTAAGGTTGTTTGTGGATTTAGGGATTCTAGGGTTTGTTTAGTTTTGAGGGTTTGAAGGAGATTTTGGGGATTCTGAGTCCAGAATCGGACTCAGGAGGTTGGGTTTAATGGAGAAAAATGGGTTTCTTTTTGTGTTTGGCCGGAGAGAGGTGGCGTCGCCGCCGCCGCGACTGGCTGCCAGCCGCCGTTTTCTCCGGCGAGTCTTTATGTTGCAGATGAGAGAATGAAAGAAGAGGTTTAAACTGAATGATTTCTTTTGGGTTTCATGTGCATTAGTCTGTTTCCACCTCTCTGCATGTTGGTTTGTTTTACTTGGCAAGCCAGGATGGTGACATGTGTCACCATCCCCCCACCTGTCGCTCTAGTTACCTGCGTGACGCCCATGATAACTTTAGTACACTCTCCATTAGATCATGCGCTTAGGTTGACCAGGTCAGATCTTTGGATCTGACAGTCGCGCGTATGTGGTGTATGGTGAAGTATCTTCAGACTCCATACACTTAATCCACACGCCTTTGTCTAACTTGGGCCTAGAGCGCTTTTACTGGACGCACCCCCAAGGCCCATTGAGAATTCTCTTTAGATTTTGTTTGTTGCCTGTACCCCCAGAATCTTTCCTTTCTTTTCTTTTCTTTTCTTTTTTCATTTTCTGCTTTCTTTTATTTTTATTTTTCTAAACACTCAAAAAACCCACAAAAAATATTTTTAAACACATTTCTGTCTTGGCTTACTTTTCATGATTTTTATTCATTTTATCATTTATTTTTATGTGTTATTTAAATCATTTTGTTGTAGTGAGTTTACCAAAACACTCTTAGTTAGGGTTTTTCATTTGAGTGTCTTCCACAAGTCTTCTTGACCTGACTTTTTGACATGTCGTTATATATATGTGAGAGAGTCTTGAGTATTTTTTGTGGCCATATATGTTGTTGTTTGGTTATACTTTTGGTTTGGTTTTGAATCCTCGACTTATTTTGACACTATGAGTTTTAAAAGGGGTTTTCATGAAGTTTTTGCACATGTATTCTCGAGTGTTTGAAGATGACTTAAAGCTTTGAGTTGAATTTTATTTGACTATTTTTCTATTTTTAATTGGTGCATCAACTTAGGGTTCATTTTGAGCATGTTTTGGTTTTGGTTTTGACCTAGTTTTTGGCATCCTTCTTTGAGTGTTTGTATTGATGATTATATGTTTATGTGCGATTTGAGAAGCTTCTTTTAGCTTCTGACTTCTTGAGTTCAAAGTGTTATTGCTTGTCCATTTGAGTTTCCATACATGCCTTATTTGTTTGAAACTTTTCATGATGTTTTGGCTTGCTTTTTGCATATAACTTTTGTTCCTGCCTTGTTGAAGTTTATGTTTGTGCTCCTGTTGACATCATCTATTGAATACGAGCTTTATTTAGATGTGTAGCTACTGCTCTTCTTGGATTGTCATTTAAACTCTTCACCTTTAATACTCTGATTTGCTATCACACATGCTTTGAGGCTCATCATTTCATACTTGTTGTTACAAGTTGTATGTCCCTTATTCCAAAGCAAAGCTCCCATGTTGACTTGTAAGTCATTTTTTAGGATAGTTTTAGACCCCTCTTTGTCCCCTTTGACCTTGTTAGGATCATCTTTCTTTGGCCTTGTTAGATCCATTTTCCCTCTTTGACCTAGCTTTAGGTTATGGTTTGTTAACCCTGTGTATTTACTATTGTTGTAGATACTCATCTCCCTTTTCTTGGCCTTGTTAAAGCCTTTTTGTCTTGCAACTTATAATTAGGTTTAGAGTTGGTAAACTCTATGTGAGTGTCATGGTTATGAGTACTCACTTTCCCCTTTGACTTTGGTTAAAGTCAACCCTAGTTATAATTTTCAATTTAGATTTAGAGAGTTGGCTGACTCTATGTAAGTATCATGGTTATGAATACTTACTTCCCCTTAGAACCTTGATCGCATCAAAAGTTCCTCATCCCTAGTTAGGTGAACTACGGTTGTTCTGATTCCATCCTAGTTAGGATACGTAGGCACGAGATGCGATGTCTTGGTGAGCATACTTAGTGTATATACCCTAGGTCTTTACCTTAGCGCAGTTCCCTTAGCAAGCAAACTTTAGCATAACACAAATACTTACAAGAGATTCCTATAGAGTACTACAGATACTTAGGATGCTAACACCTTCCCTAGGTATAACCAACCCCCGAACCTTAGATCTCTTAGTTGTGTTGTTACATAGCACACTTAGGGTTTTCTTCGATCTTTACCCTTTCCTTTGGATAAATCAAAGCCCGGTGGTGAACTTCATGATTTGTGATTCAAGTTAATTAATAGCTTGATATCTGATTTTCATCGCAACACTAATTACTAAAGAATGTTAAAATTTTGAGAAATTGAGTTTTTTTTAATATTATATATAAAAGGTGATATTTATGAATCAATGCACCAAATATGTAGACCATTTAAATATTTTATGAGATTAATTGGGGCATTGACTAAAAGATCATGTATATGTGTACTTGTGAAAAAAGTATAGGTGTGTGTTCCTCCTGTAAGGTCACAGAGACTCAGAGGCCTTAGTAGGTGTATAACACGTCTTGGTGGTGAGGACTTGCTCACAACAAAGTGAAGCCCTGTACGGTGGTGTTTGAAGCTATTTAAAGGACCAGCTCATGTGAGGTGAGAGGCCCTGTTGGTGGCGGACACTACTTGATTGCAGGCAAGCAGTTATGTTAATCCTGTATGATAAGGAAATAACAAGTGTGGTGCTCTTTAAGTTCTATAGAGTGTGTTTGAATTAGAATTTGTCTTCCCAAATTTAAGGGGAGAGATATTTATAAGTGCCTATTTGAGCCTAATGTTTTTACCCCCTTTTGTGGCCTTAATCGCTCGCCTCTTACTAGGGGAAGTTATTGACCATCTATCTTTTAGAAGTTAGTGAAAACTCTCTCTTCCTTGACCCCCACGTTTTGGATGCCTATGGGCAAGTCCCCTAGATTCCGCCTAGGCAGTACTGTTGCTAGGTGAGGGCGTCATATTTTAGGACCCCTACAAATATAACACTACATAGTCCCTCAAGCGCGAGGGCTTTCCTTAAAGACGAAGTGTTTAAACCTCCTCTACCTTTTTTAGAGCGCGCCCCTCACCTTGTCGGTGAATATCTTAACTAAGGGCGATAACCTCCACTGGGCGAGTCCCTTAGCAAGGGGCGAGTACCCATGCGGAAGGCACTTCTATTAGTAAGCGAGTCCCTCTAGAAATGGGGTGCCTAGTTACCACGACTCTCGTCTGCTGATTCAGTTGCTAGGTGTCCCCCATTCAACTGAGGGGTGTTAGTCATGGATATCAATCAATCATAGTGTGGATGTGCTTATTTTATTTAATGAAATTAATGATGGCATATTTTTTTTAAGTTTAAACATTAACATAAGGTATCAGTACCGTTTTGAGTTTCATAAAACCTTGAGGGGACTTAGAGAGCTTGCTATAAAAGGTTTTCCTTTTCGCATTTTGTCTCATTTTCTACAATTTCGCTCGATTTATTTTCTCTTGTCACCTTTGTGAAGCTTGCAACCTTTTCTCAGGTACGCACTTTTTCATCTTTTCTAAATTCTTGCAATAGATTTTGAGAAGATATGTTTGGGATGGGGCTATTATGCTAGAAATAGGGTTTCTATATTAGTAGTTCCTTTTTGATGGTCGCGATAGTGGTGGTGACTTCTTTTTGTTCTATTATTTCCCAAGAATAAAATTTCTTTCTCATCTGTCATTCCCAAAGGCGTTGCCGACTTTGCCTCCACTTATACTTCTGAGGAACAAATTCGTGCCTTTTTATCGAGAGTGGATGTTTTTTCCTCTGAGGATGAAGACCGGGTCATTCTGGAGACTTGTCTACCATCGGAGAGGGTGACTTCTCCTGTCTCCTTCGACTAGTCTTCATCGTACCTTTTTCCATATCTTCTTTTTTGACGGATATTCTCATAGTCCTCAATGTCACTCCCTCTTAGTTGTTTCCAAACAATTGGGGTTATGTTAGGGCTTTCAAGATGGTTTATGAGGATCTAGACATCAACCCAACTATGAGGGTCTTCTTTTCCTTCTTTCTTACCAAACCCGCAAAAGATAGTTGTGTTCCTTGTAAAAATTAACCAACAATGGATCTTTTTACCTCTCGTTTGAATAACTATAAGTATTGGAAAGACAATTTTTCCCGGTGAGGGGGAGAAAAGATTCTCTTGGGATATTCGAAACTAATGACGCCCTTTTTTTTGCTATCTTGAATGAATGACTCAGCTATAGTTATAGGATATAACTAAGCATTCTTGTCCCTTGATGAGAGAATGACTATTCACTTCCTATGGCAGTTCGAAGTTATGGACTGTCGGGAAGTAATTAATCTGTGGCAGGGATGTAGTGGACAACTTGCCGCCTATATAGGTAAATAGTTTTTTATTTTTATTTTGTTTGCAGGACTTTGTATTTCTTTTATGACATGTGTGTTTGTTTATGCATACCAATTGACAAGGATCCCAATTGAAGAGTGCGGGAAGAGATGGGAGAAGATCAACTCTTCCAGTTCGGGCACTAACAATTCAAAAATCCGTCCTAGGGGTTTTATCCTTCATGGGCAGAAGAGGGTAGTTGAGGCACCAATTTCAGAGCCTCTAGGTACTAAGGCCCAAATGCTAAAAGAGGTATATTCATGCGTTGTTGGCTAAGAGACGAGGCTTACTAAAGGCAAGACTCTCATGTACTAGTGGAACAATGTTAGCCTCGACCTCCTCCAATTGAAAGTTTCACACATCTCTTCTTCCATGGAGTTTCCTGCTGAGTATTAGGCCATTTGCTCACAATCGTTCTTGGTCATTATGAACATGAATGATGCTCTTTTACTAAGGTCTCTAATGCTTCAGGATGTCGTACATAAAAGGTATGACAAGGCTGCTAGCAAACTAGAGGCAAGGCTCTAGGAAAAACGAAGGCTTATAATGAACACCAAAGGCTGTTACAATCTCTTCAGCAGGATGAGGAGAATTTGGGGAAGAGGTTGAAGGATGTTGAGGCCAAGGCTAGAGAGATCTCTACTGAAAAAAGTCTCTGCATGACTTTTTGGATGTTGTTTTCCTTTTCCAGAAGGATTTAGAGAAGAAGGTATCGGAGTTGACCGACAAGATGTTGTCTACTGCCGACATATACTTTGAGTGCGCCAAGGAGCATGTCCTCTTTTTGTACCCCACTCTAGACTTGATTCAATTAGATTATTTCAAGATCGTGAGAGGCGGGGTGATGGTTGATGAGGTGGCATCAATTTCCCATGAACCCAAACATCCATCTGCTCGTGAGGAAGGTGTATCATGGGAGATCGAAGAGCCTGAAGGTTCTCAGTAGGAGCATGTTGCTGTGGGAAAAGAATCCCAAGGATAATGATGTTCGGCCTAAGTGGATTTTTTGTCTTTTGTTCCTCATTTTTTATATATTTCTATTGAACGAAAAGCTTTGGAAGATATTGAAAGAAATGAAGTTCCTTGCAAAATTTATCAATTGGATCATGATATGTATCGACACAATCTCTTACAAATATGCTATCAATGGCTAACAAAGTGAATTTATGAGGGCTAAAAGGGGATTAAGGCAGGGGATCCCATATTCCTTATGATATTTGTTATCATTGTGGAATATATGCACATATTCTTGAAGAATCTACAAAGGAAGTCGAACTTTAACTTGCATAAAAAATGTGAGAGATTACAAATAACCAATATTTGTTTTGCAGATGATCTGATCCTATTCACTAGAGGATATGATATGTCAGTCACACTAATGATGAGAGAATTTCAAAACTTTTCAGTATCAATTAGGCTAAAAGCAAACCATGCAAAATGAAAGGTGTATTGTGGTTGGATTCAAGAGTCTGATAAAAAAATCATAGATGCGACATGATTCACTACTGGTACTTTACCTTTTAAGTATCTAGGTGTTCTATTAATTAGTAGAAATTTGACTATATAATAATGCAGGCCTCTTATTGATTAAATTGTGGCTAAAATTCGACAATGGATTGCTAGATTATTGAGTTATGCAGGGAGGTATCAACTTATCAGAAGTGTAAATTGTGCAGTTACAACATACTGGATGCAGGTCTTCCCAATCTCCAAAAAAATGATAAAGCAAATTGGAGCAATTTACAAAAAATTCATTTGGAGTGGCATGGATGAGATAAGCAAAAAGGCTCTTGTGGCATGGGAAAAAGTTTATAACCCCACAAATGCAGGCGGACTTAATATTACATCGTTAGTAAAATGAAATCAAGCAATTATTAGAAAGCTGTTATGGAATTTACAAGTTAAAGAAGATAAATCGTAATGCCCTGTATAATATATATCTAAAATTATATCATACAAGAGTTATTATTTGGTACTGACACCATCATAAGTGTCTATTGGCATAATTTACATACTTGACCATTTATTAAAACACAAAAGACAACCTATGGTACAAGATATGGAAAGTCCAAAACAATAAAAACTAAGATCTAAGTAAAAACTAGGTTTCCCTTGAAACACCCAAGCATAACTCCACTTGCAAACTAAACCTACAACAATACCTAAAAAGAAACAACAATAATGGGGTGAGATATTAATCTCAGTGAATTCCCCTATCTTATGAGTTCACTCAGCTCTATAGGGTTCTAATCAATTATATTTCAAGTCAAAAGGGGAAAGGGATAAGACTTGAGTTCACACAGCTCGCAATGTATGGAAACATGTCTCTTGAGTTCAACAACTCAAACAATCACTAGTACAAAAACCATACCAAAACATCTTTTTCCGGCCAACTCTATGTCTAGAGTTATCGACACGGATCACAGATCCTTGTAGCATACTTTGACATACGAATGGATTCAAATTCAAGGTTATTTTCACATGAATCGTCACTTCCCATGGGACCACCCCTATCTTAAGTCTCTTACTCGTAGGCTCCAATACACACGGGATAAATGAATGGATTCAGATTCAAGGTTACTCCCACATGAATTGTCACTTCCCATGGGACCACCCCCATCTCAAATCTCTTATCCGTAGGCTCCATTCTTTTAAGGGAACTCCTGCCAAAGTAATGGTGTGTACATCCCAAAGGAGCTCTACTTAAGCATAAACTCTTGGGACGACACAAGTCAGTGGTTTTTTCTGACTACATGATAAAACATAACATAATGTTGAATGGATTCAGATTCTAAGGGATAACATCAACATTACGAATCATCACTTCCCATGGGAACACCCTCATCTCAAGCCTTTTACCCGTAATTTCCATTCGCTTATGTAATCACTAAGGATAGTGTGATTGTATTCGACAATCACAAGGTATCACATTTGTCTTAACCATAAACAACACAAACCATACATGTTCCATACAAAGCTCTCCTCACAACTAGACAACTACTTGCCAATGATAAACATATAGGCATCCTTGCACAAGTGTTGCCATCTATGTTATTTATCATGACCTAATCGTCTTACTAATTCATTTCATTAGTTAATATCAAAGATTACCTCACTATTCTTATAGTCTTTTAAGCATATTATCACACAATAACATTCATATATATCATGCATAAACACATACGGTAACATAATATAATGCATCAAGCATAAACATCTCACATAAGGCATAAAACCATCATTATTCCTCTACCGAAATTCTCGGTTAATTTGTGAGCACATAATAGTTATAACTTTTAGAGCCAAACCCCTCACCAAAATACCGAATCAATCCTCATGGTATTCATCACAACACAAGGTGTTCCTCATCACCCACTCATATGTCATTAATTTTCACATTCATTTCATTTCAATACTACATAATTATTCAACGCTTCTGACCGTGCCTCGGTCCGAGTTACGATTCAAAAGTTATAAAGAAAAGAAGAAACGAAAAAATTGTACCCTGCTATGGTTGCACAGCGACCCCTAAGAGAGGAACATGCAGAACCAAAGCTGGGTTGTGGTCGCACATATTCTCATGTTTTTCCCCAATGCTAAACTAACTAATGAAACTCACCTTATTGAAGAAGATAATGAATTAATGATGAAAATGATGAATCCAAGAACTTCTCTTCTTCCTCTTCCATGAGTTTCTCCTCTTTTCCCCTTTCCTCTTTCTTTCTTCATTCTTTTCTTTTCTCTTTTTTTCTTACTATCTTTCTCTTTCTCATAAATATATATAACACATATATTTATATTATATTATATAATAATAGTTAATGACATAAATATCTTCCTTTGATATTTTATCATCTAACACCAATTGACCAAATATTAGAGTTACCAAAATATTATCGTTAAACTTATTAATATCCATCTGTCTCTTTTATCAATAATTGATTTTCTCAGAGTCTACTAATTAGTTTATTGATCCCAACTGATGACATTTAGAGCACTTAAGAGTTTCAATTATTTCAACCGACACAAATTAGAGTGTTTAAAAACTCAGTTAATACCAACTGACACCCAATTAACTATTTAAGGAAAATATGAAATATTCCATAAATTTTGAGTGAAATGGATTGATTCTTAGTACCTAATGAACCATGATGTAATGACATGGCATGCCAATCAAAATTGCTCATGGATACTAAACAACGTACTGCAATGCATGGAAAAAGTAGAACAAATTCGCGATAGAGAAGAAACTCTACAAACTAAAAGATATAAAACCACAACCATGTTCAAAGCTCTGAGAGGGGAGAAAGTGTGTTTAAATAATTATGCCAGACCACGAGCTACCTTCATCTTTTGGTTAATGCTCCCCACCAAAGATAGGTTAGCACATTTTGAGATGATTACTAATCCTACGCGTTGAAATAGTAAAAAGAACTGGCTGTTACAAGAAACAAAGAAAAAAGTTGGAAACGACAAATCCCATATATAATGTATGACAAGCAAGAAATGAAATGGTGTTTTCCTAACAAAGCATAAATCCCGACTCGAAAAATACCATATGATATAGTATTGTCTTGAGATGTACTTTAAGTAGAAAGCTTAATATACATGTAAATGTTAACATTTTAAGCATAGATTAGCCCAGTCGAGATTGGAAATGTTTAGTTGAACTAAATCCTTTTGAAGACTTTTAGATCGGTACAACTATTCTTTGGAAATGAAAATTACTATTTTGTTTAAAAGAAAAATAGCATACCTACAATAATTATAGTATAATATAAATATATTAATTTATTTCTTTATCAATTATAAAATGTAATTTTTTTTTCCACTTGACAACTATCAGAAATTTCCACTTGACTACTAATTTTGTTTTTGGTTGGAAAATTTAAACTTAAATGATTATTTCAACAAAGATTATATAACTATAATAATCAGTTTAATATTATAAGTAAATAAAAGAGATACCAAATTAGAGACAAAATTATCTATTACCAATATCTTCATAACACATTTTTAACAATACTTAATGTTACTTTAGTGATAAAAATTAATTTACTAAATGCATAAGGCATTGGGCACTTGGAGGTAACTATAATTACCAGTAACAATCCCACCATTGATTGCAAGAAGCATTGAAAGATTCTCCATAACATAACTCACCTGTCTATCTAGAATAACAATAAAAGCAAAGGCATTAGTGGTAATGATATCCAGCTCTACCCCAACAACACCAACCAACCTTACCCAACCACACGCAATATCAATAATAATAATTCATTTTGACACGGGTTATGTAATCTAATATGGTTAGACAACAATCACTGCACTGACTCAGCCACCCCACCCCACCCCACACAACACTCATTTCAACAGAACCGCTTTCTTTCCTTCCCCCGCACCGTAACTCACTCTCACTCTCATCTCATTCAATTATTACTTACTACTGGACTACTACTTATTTATTCACTCTCTCCCACCACCATTTCTACACTCTTTTCTCTTCACTCTTTCTACAATGGAAGACAATTACTACAACAAAAAAACCCTTCTCTTCCTATTACTATTAGCTATCTCCTTCACACTCTCATCATCGACCACCACTCTTTTCCAAACCCAAACTCTATCTATTCACTCTCTCCCTAACCCTTCAACCCTCTCATGGCCTGAAGAATCAGAACAAGAGTTTCTATCTGACTCTGAACCTTTCTCACTTCAACTACACCACATAGACTCACTCTCCTCAAACAAAACACCACAACAACTCTTCCACCTCCGACTCCAAAGAGATGCTGCCAGAGTCCAATCCTTCAACCTCGCAATATCTCCCAACCACTCCCGTCCCCTTAGATCCGGTACCGGTTTCAGCAGCTCCATCGTTTCCGGTCTTTCACAAGGCAGCGGCGAGTATTTCACCCGCATAGGTGTAGGCACTCCCGCAAAGTACGTTTACATGGTTCTCGACACCGGAAGCGACGTCGTTTGGCTTCAATGTGCTCCTTGCCGTAAATGCTACTCACAAGCAGATCCAGTTTTCGATCCGACTAAGTCACGCACCTTCGCCGGGATCCCATGCGGTGCTCCTCTCTGCCGGAGACTTGACTCTGCCGGATGCAACAATAAGAATAAGGTTTGTCAGTATCAGGTTTCTTACGGGGACGGTTCTTTCACTTTCGGTGATTTCTCCACTGAAACGCTGACGTTTCGCAAGACGCGTGTGGCGCGCGTGGCTTTGGGATGTGGTCATGATAACGAAGGTCTCTTCGTTGGTGCAGCTGGTTTGTTAGGACTTGGACGTGGAAGATTATCTTTCCCGGTTCAAACCGGTCGCCGGTTTAATCAGAAATTCTCTTATTGTCTTGTGGACCGGTCCGCTTCAGCTAAACCCTCGTCCATGGTTTTTGGCGATTCAGCCATTTCACGAACCGCCCGGTTTACTCCACTTCTCAGAAACCCTAAACTCGATACTTTCTATTACATCGAACTACTCGGAATCAGTGTTGGTGGTGCATCCGTTCGCGGCGTCTCCGCTTCTCTCTTCAAGCTCGATCCCGCCGGTAACGGCGGAGTTATAATCGATTCAGGCACTTCAGTAACCCGATTGACCCGTCCCGCTTACATTGCACTGCGAGATGCTTTTAGACTCGGTGCTTCGCATCTGAAGAGGGCGCCGGAATTCTCGCTGTTCGACACTTGCTTTGATTTGTCAGGGCTGACGGAGGTGAAAGTGCCGACGGTGGTACTTCATTTCCGAGGTGCTGACGTGTCACTTCCAGCTACGAATTACTTGATTCCGGTGGATAACAGTGGGAGCTTCTGCTTTGCTTTCGCCGGAACAATGAGTGGTTTGTCTATCATCGGTAACATTCAGCAGCAAGGATTTCGGGTCGTTTACGATCTCGCGGGTTCTCGGGTCGGATTTGCCCCAAGAGGGTGCGTGTGAGTGACAAATCATAAAAATTGGGATTAACTCTTTCCCTTTTTTCTTTCTTTCTGTTTTTCGATTATTATCTTTTTTTAAAATCAAGTTTATTAAAGTTATTATTATAGTTTAGAGAATGGAGTAGGGAAGATGAAATGTTAATAATCTTTTTAGATCTGAAGAGGATCTAAAGGATTTAACAAAATGAGAATGTTTTTTGTTTCCACCGCACGAATCTTGGCATCTTGTTGCTTTTTAATTTAATTCCCAATTAAATACTACAACTACCACAACTGTAACACAAGTCTATGACCTAATTTGATTCTTCAGTTCCGTACGGTAATGGTGTATACTACTAATATATTATTTTATCAAGGTTTTTTTTTTACTGGTTTTAATTTTATTTATGTCCACTGTTTCCTGCATCAGAATAATTGTGTATAAAAAGATAGTTTCTCTTTTATTTGTATGTTTGTGTTAAGATATTTTCTTGTGTCATTTGTACTACACAAGATGTTAATAGAGTAGAGGTGTGAAAACTGCACTAATATTTTCTTTTGGAATTTACTCATTTCATCATCTCATGTTAGAGGATGTGTAGTGTAACTAAAATTCTTGGAAGTGTTTTTTCAACCCTTGCACCAAGACGGTGTAGTGTTTCCTATAACTTATGATTCTCATTCATATAAATAAACTTTGATTGAAGAGGTAAAGCACATGGTATAGTGGCATATTTTCAAAGTGGCCGAATTGCACATGCTAGAGACAATAAGGTCAAAAGATGTGAATATCAACCAACAAACACTTAAAAAATCAACAAGTACAGACAAAGGGAGGAAAATATGTCGACAGGTTAACATAGGAAAGTTAAAAGCAATAGTCTCTTTTCTACATTATTGGAGTCTAGCTGTAACAAAAATTAGTATAAAGTGGAGCGAGCACTAAGCCCACGCCAACTCTTTTTCTTAAAATGACTAGTGGTATTTGAATGTCTAGATATGGTAATACCTAGTTTGAAACCATATAAAAATGTATCAATTATAATTATTAATTAATGTGACAAAAAGAATTACTACTAAAAGTAAAATCATTTATATATAAATATACAATGTCTGACTTTTAAAAGATTGTTAAAATAATTATACCTACTCTTAAAAAATCCGCAATGAAACCACACTTTCAAAACATATTATAGGGGTAAATGTCAATAACAAAGTATTTGGTGCACAAGATGAACATGGAAGAAAAGAGAGAACTTAATAATAAACTTTCATTATTTTTTTAAACTGAATAACAAATTTTTATTATTATTTTTAAATGGTTATAGTAAATGGTTACGCTTTTGGTTTATATACACAAACAATAATGTCATATAGACAAAAATGCTAGTCTATACTAGTTAGATTAAGGTTAACAAAACTATTACTACCACTGAATATGAATTACTTCTAACATCATCCCTTAATTCATATTCAATTAACTAAACTCTACAACACCAATTTCATCCCTCAAGTGGAGAAATTAATCAGTCTTGATTATTTTCGTCAGAACATCTGCAAGCTGCTTCTAGATGTTACAATGCATAACTTCTAACACTCCATTATGAATCTGACTTCTCAGAAAATGAAACTTTGTCTTAATATGCTTGCTTCTCCCATGCAGCACTGAGTTCTTGGCAAGATTGATTACAGACTTGTTATCAATCATCAGCTTCAAAGGCTTGTTTACCTTAATCTTTAGATTTTGTAGTAAATTCAGAAGCCAAACAGCTTGACATACAACCACAACACCTGCAATGTATTTAGCTTTACAGGTTGACAAAGTAACAACTGGTTGCTTCTTGGAACACCAAGAAATAAGACATCCTAGATACTTAAACAAATATCCAAAAGTACTTCTTGAAGGTGAGAAAATACTTAGAAGGGGGGTTGAATAAGTATGAAGATAAAACTTAGAAATAAAAACTCAAGGATTTTTATCCTGGTTCGTTGAACTCAACTACTCCAGTCCACCCTATCAAGAGTGATTTGCATTTCTCAAACAAGGACTTAATCCACTATTTAATCAACTGATTACAATAGTAAGCACTAAGAACAACTATTCAAAGTCTTCTCAAGAACTACTGATCCTAACTGGATCTTCTTAAGGTTCTCTTACAATCAAATGTAATAATAATACAAGTGTTAAAAATGCTTATAATAAAACTTTATCACAACTGTGATTTTTCACTTAAGATGAAGAACAATGAAATAAATTCAGCAAATAAATATAAGTTGTATGAGAGCTTGTAATGAATTCTTTCAAGTATTTCGTCAACTGAAAAAGATGAATGGAGTCTTGCTTTTATAGGCACAGAGGTCCATGAAGTCTTTCACGTTGAGAACAGTGTACCAAAAAGGTCTGAGCCTTTTTGTCTTCACATCATATGACCTTTCCTAGAAGAAGAATGCATAGAGAAATCCTTTTTGTCTGTGTTCTTGTGTCTAGCATAAATAAGGAAAGAGTCGTTTGGTTATTCCAACGGACATAACTTTGAATTCTTCTTCAACAATTTTCAGCAAGAATCATCAGAGTCTAGATTGGTCAGAGCCTTCTGATGTTCATCAGAGTTTGCTGAATCAGAGTCTTTGTAGCAAGTGTGCTTTCAGCGTGTAAATGTTCAGAGCAGAGTTTTGGATCAGATCCTCAGTACTGGCAGCGTTGGTACTATCAGAGTCTTCTGAAGTAACTGGGCTTGAAACTCTTCATACAGAAATCCTCATTGCTTCAGATGCTTCTGGCTTCTGCTTCAGATTCTTCTGTAGTTTCTGCTTCAGATTCTTCTGTAGCTTCTGCTTCAGATTCTTCTGGAGGCAGCGCTCAGAATCTTCTGGAGACAGCGTTCAGATTCTTCTAAGAGACGCTTCTGACGCTTCAGAGCCTTGCATATTTCTTATGTTCAGATCTAATTTGCTTCTAGAGTAATATTCACTTTAACATCTGCAGCAAATATTCTCAAACAAATTTTAGAGTATATAATTCTTGAATACAAAATTTCATAAGAGTTATCATCAAAACATAGAGATATTATTAAGAATCAATCTGTGTTCTAATAATCTCCCCCTTTTTTATGATGACAAAAACATAAGAAATTTTGTTCAATAGAAAATAAAGTAATTATAACTCCCCCTGAGATGATGAATCTCCCCCTGAATTGAATACTAATAAGGAATAGAAACTTCCCTTTTTGCATGAGTATTCTTTTCAGAATTAGAGCCTGAAAGTTCCAAACATTAGATCTTGCATGTTTCAGAGTCAGAGTCTGATAGGTAAAATATTATCTGGAGTCTTAGAGTTTCTTTTAACGAGTATGTCAGATATATTAAACATTCTGAAACACTAAGAGTTTACGTTAGATATAATTGATATGTCTGAAGTTTCATTTAGGTAGAGTTTATTGAACAGTCAGATCCATTTTCTCCCCCTTTTTTGTCATAATCAAAAAGTAAAAAAAACTTTTAAAAGACAAATAAAAGGAAATACAGAAAAGATAAATCATGTAGAGAAAACACTGAGTCATTCATTCATTCAGAGCAAAAGATACAAAACATCAGATAAAAAAATACACGTGCACAAACATCAGATGCAAAAAAAAAAACTAAGTTTGTTTGGACAGAATCATCTTCAACAGGTTAGTGATCTCAGATGAGGACTGTTCTTGCTTTGACATCCACTTAGCCATGTTTTCATTCTTCTGATCTTGTTTGGACATCCATTGAGCCATGTCTTTAGATTTCTGGTCTTGCTTGGCCATCCATGACTTAATCTTAGATTGTCCAGCTTCCAGAACTGCAATCTCATCTTCAAGATCTGGATACTCTTTCTTGACCTCAGATGACGAAGATGGGGCAGAGTCTGAAGCAGGAACAGAGTCAATTTCCATAGGAGATGCAGAGTCAGGAGCAACAGATCCAGAGGGATGTTCTACAAGAGTCATAGCCAGAGGGTTTTCTTCAGATGCACATTCAGCAGTCACTTCTGTATCACATACTTCAGAGGATGAAGGAACATCTTCAAGAAGCAATGGTTCAGATCTTTTAACAGTCCAGATCAAACTTCTAGCAGTCTCAGCAAATCTGAGCTTCGCATCATCAGAACATACATTCTTCAGATTTGAGGCTACAGTATTGAATCTGTTGATGAAGCTATTCAGATAGCATCAGATTCATTTTCATCCATGGTTGACAGACATCTCTTCTAAACAGAGCCTAAATGCATCTTTATTTCTTTTAGAAAACTTGTAAATAGATTATCAACATTCAACCTAGATTTTGGTTTCAGAAGGGTTTCCAAAGTGAAAGGCTTAGGTTGAGGTGGTCGTGGAATGGTAAATTCAGGAATAATAATTAGAGGGCTAGGATATGCTAGTTTCATTTGGGCTGACATGATATGAAAGAATGGTTTGATTCTGCGAATGAAAGGTATAACAGCTTTTGGGTTGTTAAAATAGGGAACAAATGCAAATTGTTTTTCCTTAATAAGAAAAGGAATAAAAGCTGATTGATGTGGTTGATCAAAAAAGTTGTCAATATCAAGTCCATATGGAAGGGGATCAGATGGAAAAGGTTTAGCAGAAACAATTGAAACAAATTCAGATGTTTTTGGTTCAGGAATGAGTTCAGGATTGGTAGTTTCAGAAGAAATGGGTGGTTCTGGTTGGTTAGATTCAAAAGTTCTGAGAGAGAGAGGTAAAAGAATATCTGGATGGATATCAGATTCTGAGGAATCAGAGGAGGTGGTTGGGGTACAAGATGTAGAAGACACTTCAAATACAGTCTTGAGAGGTGTAACGTTTAGAACCTCTGTCTCAGGTATATTTGTTTCAGAAGGATTGGTTGGTTCTGGTTGATTCTCAGAAGGTTTTGATGGATGTTCAGATACAAGTGGTTCAGAGATAGGTGGTTCAGAAACAACTTGTTCAGGTGCAACAGGATCAGATGCAACTGGATCAGATTGTATGGGTTCAAATGTATCTGGTTGTTGTATTTCTGGTTGTTGTGGTGGTGTAGGTTGTTTCTGTTGGTTTTGTTATAGGTGTTGGAGTTTGGTTTGATGGTGTTGTTGTTGTTGGTTCAGATGGTGGAGTAACAGAAGTTTTTAGTGGAGTAGTGGAAATAGGATCATATGATTTTTGTGGGGAAGGAACTTTTAATGGTTCAGATTTTTGGGATGGAGCATGAATAGATTATTTTTGAGTGGGAGGAGGTTTAGGAATAGAACTAAATGTTGATTCATTTATAATAATTTCAGAGAAAGAAGATACAAATGATTTAGTACCTTTAGTCTTGATACGCTTGGTAGGAACAGAGGGAACATCTCTAGAAGCTTTTCTCTTGATCTGCTTCTGTGGCTTGTCAGCAGTTTTTGGCTTCTTCTGAGCAGCAGCTTCTTCTGCTTCTAATTGACTTCTTTTCCTCATGTTCTCATTATATACATCTGACATTGGTTCTCTTGCTCTTATTAGAATATCTGCAGGAATAGGCGTTCCATCTGCTTTGCAAGCATCAATGTACCTAACAATGATATCCCTTGGTTCTTCAGCACCAAAAAGTGGAAAATTGTCAACAGGAATTCTCTTTTGACTGATTTCAGAAATATTCAACTTCTTGGGTGCAGCTGAGAGTTCATATACAATTTTTAGCCTCTGAAGACTCTTTGCATTTAGTGGTTTTCCAACAATGGATTCATGTTCATCCTTAACTCCAGCTTCACACAGAGTAGTCACAAGACCATTCTCTGTCAGAATGTATGAAATCAATCTTCCAAAGGGAATCCATGTCCTGATCTTCTGTCCCTTATCCTTTACAGATTCTCTTGAAGCATTTATATGGTTCCACAGATGCATAAAGAGAATGTAAGGAAGATCTACCTTTGTACTCTGACTTAAACAATACATGAAGTAGAGTTGTTCATTGTTCACATAATCTGGAGAGTTGGTAGATTTTCTGTGATGGATGCACCCCAGAAAAATCTTTGCTCAGATTTTATAGTCAGGCTTCAAATCCTTAAATTTGTTAGAGGCCTGTCCAGATGTGATGACTTCCTCATAAACTTCCTCCATGTCCACACGCCCAGCTGGCAGATGACATACTTCATCAGTCTCCTCATACCCTATGAGTTTCCTGATGAGATCTTCAGTTATAATGATCTCCTTTTCCAGAACAGAAGATAAAATGAATTTTGGATAAACAGAAGGATGTATCTAGAATTCCTTCACCAGATGAGGGTAAACTGGTCCAAATAATTTGTCAAAATATTTAACCCAACCTTTTGCATCAATTATTGAACGAAATTCAAACCCATTTTCAGCTAACGAATCAAATTCCACCATTGATTCACAAAGAACTTCAAGTTTGTCCACAGGAGTTAACAATGTCCTCTTAGGTACTGTGAATGGAGTCACACTCATATTTGCAGAAGTAACTGTAGCCATAGTTGATTGAAATTGAGCTGCTGTAAAAGATGAGGTTGCAATTGAAGAATGGAGTCACACCCATATTTGCAGAAGTAACTGCAGCCATAGTTGATTGAAATTGAGCTGCTGTAGAAGATGAGGTTGCCATTGAAGAGGATGAAGATGATTTGGACAAAGGTTTAGGGTTTTTATGAAGAGAGAAGAGAAGACAGAAATGCATAAACTTGTTTGTGATGTGAAAAGTGTGGAATTGGTGTGAAATGTGGTATTTATAGAGAAAGCAGTTAGGGCAATCAACAGACACACATAGCACGTTCTCACATAGCATTAAATGACAATTAATGAAAGAGAATAAAAATCATTTCAAACATTAACTGATTCTGACAAATTTGGGGGAAAAATCAAGATATCCACTATTCAAACCATACCTCAGATGTCTCTTCAGTAGTGTACACGCTATCTTTTCAGATTCAGAGTGATACGTGTTTGCTTGCATGTGCTTATGAATTCTCTTGAGAAATGAAACGTTAGCCAATGTTCAGATCCTCTAAGATTGATTAGTTCAGATACACACAAATAATAATAATTGAATAAATCAAATAAATAACAGATGAAATACTTCAGAGTTTTAAACATTTTGCATCTGAGAAATTTGCTTCTGATAAATATCATTCTGGACAAAAATCCATACCAATATTTTTCAGAATAAATTCGAACCTATCTTTAGCAAGGGGTTTTGCGAAAATATCTGCCCATTGATGATCTGTATCAACAAAGGCTAAGTTTATAATTCCCTTCTGAACATAGTCTCTGATGAAATGATGTTTAATTTCTATATGTTTTGCCTTAGAGTGTAAAATGGGGTTTTTAGACAAACATATAGCAGAAGTATTATCACAGAATATAGAAATATTACTTTCAAAAATCTGATAGTCTTCTAGCTGACTTTTCATCTAGAGCATCTGCGTGCTACATCCAGCAGCAGCAATATATTCTGCCTCTGTAGTTGATAGTGCAGTTGTGGGTTGCTTCTTGCTGTACCAAGATATTAGATTTCTTCCTAGAAATTGACAACTTCCAGAAGTACTTTTTCTTTCCACTCTATCTCCAGCGTAATCAGCATCACATAATCCAACTAATTTGAAATCATCAGATTTTCTGTAACACAAACCCACATTAGAAGTACCTTTCAGATACCTTAGAATCCTCTTAACAACTGTTAAGTGTGATTCTCTAGGATCTGATTGGAATCTTGCACACAAGCATACACTGAACAAAATGTCAGGTCTAGAAGCAGTTAAATAGAGAAGAGATTCAATCATACCTCTGAAGAGTTTCTGATCCACTTTCTTACTTACCTCTTCCTTACCAAGTGTACTAGTTGGATGCATGGGAGTCTTTGCCATCTTACTGTCAGTCATGTTAAATTTCTTCAGAAGTTCTTTAACATATTTGGTCTGATGAATGTAAGTTCACTCTGGAGTTTGGTTGACTTGAATTCCTAGAAAGAATCTCAATTCTCCCATCATGCTCATTTCAAATTCTGCCTGCATACATTGAGCAAACTCCTTTCCCAGCATAACATTGGTAAATCCAAATATAATATCATCCACATATATTTGACAAATTAGAAGATCTTTCTTAAATGTTTTACAAAAGAGTGTTGTGTCCACTTTGCCTCTAATGAAATTTTTCTCCAGAAGAAAATTGCTTAACCTCTCATACCAAGTTCTGGGAGCTTGTTTTAAACCATAAAGAGATTTCTTTAGTTTGAAAACATGTTCTGGAAATTTTTCACTCTCAAAACTAGGAGGTTGGTGAACATAAACTTCTTCTTCTATAATACCATTTAGAAAGGCACTTTTAACATCCATCTAATATAGAGTGATGTTATTCTGTGCAGCAAAAGAAATGAGTAAACGAATAGACTCTGTCGCGGTGAAATTTGGATACCAAACTATTGATTAGTTTGAATCTTTAATTCATTTTGCAACCGAACTTTGATTTGTACAAAGGAAGGGATAAAGATCGAAATTCCCACAATGCAATGCAAATGCAAGGTTTAGATTGTTTAGGTTCGGGGGTTGGTTAAACTTAGGGAAGGTACTAGCATCCTAAGTTTCTGTAGTACTCTACAGGAACCTCTTGTTTTATGTTTGTTTATTGCTAAGTGTTTATCTGCTTAATGGATTAAAAACCCTAGGAGTTTATATCTAAGTATACTCGATAAGGTATCGCACCTTGTGCCTACATACCCTTACGGGAGTGGAATCAGAGTATGTTGTAGTTCACCCTAAAGGGTTAGAGGAGTTCTTTGACTGTGGTCAAAGTTCCTACGGGTTTAGGGTGGTTGTTTTGATTGGGTTTAGGAGAAGAGACGAGTCTTCATATTAAGGGAGAGATAACCGCCACAAATGTGAAAGGGGTTGTAGGAAATGGTCTTTGCATCATCTTAAGAAAAGGTCTTACATACTCGGATGGTCGCCAAGCATGCCTTTGTCGCTCTTAAGGCAAAGTCCCTACATGTTTGATTGTATTGTTGTGGGGTGGAGATTATATCTCACTT
This sequence comes from Lathyrus sativus, assembly GCA_963859935.3. Lineage (NCBI taxonomy): Eukaryota > Viridiplantae > Streptophyta > Magnoliopsida > Fabales > Fabaceae > Lathyrus > Lathyrus sativus. Next base: position 712,162,877 of record OZ012737.1, read on the forward strand.
AAGATGATTAACATCTATTCTCTAAATGTGTTTGGAAAGTTGTATTGTTTTTGATTGGGTGTTTCTATGTTGTAGAAAAATAAAGACAAGGTCTTTCCTATAGGGTAGGTCCTAAACTTAACTGATCAACTTGAATGGAATCAAGGATCGAAGGGGAATATGATGCATATGATGTGCAACTACACACAACGTTGAATTATGTGTAGGTTTTTCCTTTGGACGGAATGCAATGTATGAGTAGATAAATATGATAATGTAAATGCAATAGAATAAATTGCAGAAGAGTAAATTGCAGAAAGATAGACCATACACGAACGCATGAAAGCGCTGAGTGAGTGTGTGCATTGTGAATAAAATAAAGCAGATAAAGATAAATAATGTATACGCATGAAAGCGCTGAGTGCACAGATGCATGTGTCGTAAAGTGATTGCGCACGATTGATTTTATAGTTGAAATTGATTAAGTTGTTTTGCTATACTGTGAATTGATTTTAGAGGAGATCGAATTGTTTTTAAAAGTGACATTATAAAAAGATTAATTGTCGAGATTGATTATGAAATTGACTTTAGTTGGAAATAATTTTAAATAGGATTTACTAAAAGTTCTTTTTATGAATGTCATCAATAAAAAGTCAATTTAATTTAAAAGGGGATTTATTATTATTTATTTTTAAAAAGGGTTTTGACCTATGAAATGAATTTTTAAAAAAGGATGATTCATTATTCATTTAGAAAATAATTTAGTAGCTTATTTAAATAAAGGGATTGATTAATAAAACATTTATTTAAGTTTATATAAAAAGATTTATTTTAATAATAAAAGGATTATACTAGGTTTATAAAAAGATTTAAATGGTTTATTAGATTTGAAATTGAATTATAATTATTTTGATGAGAGGGTTTTGATTATTAATTAGAGGTGATTAAGAAGGCGATTAGGGGGATTAATCGGTTGGTGTAGGTGATTAGTGCAATGTGTGTGCTTGATTAACAGATACAACAAGCAGAAGAAAAAAAAATAAAGAAAGAAAGAACCCTAATCCACCCCCCAATTCTCCCGATCCCTGGCTTTCCCGTTTTCTCTCTCGTTCAATCCCTGTTTCAAATCTCCGTTCGATCTCCGTTCAAACCTTCATCGTCTCGTTCTGTTTTTGTACCTGAAACACAACACAAAACAATCAATAGGTTCGATAGTTCTAACAAGGATGAGGGGTTTTACCAAAGGTGAGCGACGACGGAGCTTGAGACGGCCGGAGGGTGATGTTCCTTGTGGCGATTTGGTGTTTGCGGCGGCGATTTCAACGGTTAAAGAAGATAAGTCGTTTTTCAATCTTTTTTTTAGGTCACGACTTCGGCGTTTCTTTTCGGTAATATTAGGGTTTTTTGTGTGGATCCCCCTGTGAATCTCCTCCTCCCTCGTTTTATATAGACCCTTTGAGGATCAATGCTTTGAAACCTGATTTAAAGTGATTTTAAAACTGATTGGACCTTCCTTTCTCGTGTAGACAATCTTTGAAGTGTTTCCTTTTTCGTTTGATTTGGTTTCAATCCTTGATTTCGTTCAAAAACGAGATTGGATCTGATTGGGTTTTTTTATGGAATATTCTCCTCAAGTAAAATGCTAATCTGACTTTGCCTTTAGCAGGTGCGGATAACAAGCGTGTTATTGGGCTGGGTGATGAATTAGAAGCCCAGGGGGAAAGGTTTCAAGCTGGATGCGCGTGCAAATTCCCGCGGAGAACTGGTGACGAAGAGCAACGATCTTGAACATTCGCAGGGTGTACTCCTTCCACTCTCGAACTCTATTTCTCTGTTTTCGCTTCTTCGAACTGATATGTGTTTGAACTGATAGGTTTTAGGATGCTCGGTCGATTGAACATTGGACCCATTATATTCAACTGATGGGGTTGGAGCTGCGAAGACCGGTGGGCGTTGAGATCACGATATGTAATACCAGGTTCCCTCATCATAAGTCGTTCGTCTCTAAGTGCATAATTTAGAGCTGCCCAGCTTCTATACCAAAATCTTGTCCTGCGACTCACTCTTTGTAAAAATAGCTTAGAGTTACTAATAGCGGTATTTGTTGGTTGACAGGTAAAACAATGTTACCACTGTAGGGTCTTCCAAATCAAGGTATCAGGAAGGAAATTCTTGGGATGCAAGTGACGGTTGAGCGAGAGGTGGATGGAGTTGGTGCTGAGTTAGCTGCTAAGGTAATTACTCGTTCTTAATCCTTGGATATATGACCTTTGTATTCATTCATGCTGGTGTTTGTTGTATTATCGTTAGGCTGCTGGAAACCGATGACGGTCGCGTGCTTGTGTTACTAATTTAGATATATCTCACACTTTCTAAATATTTCCTTATATGCTATTCAAACCTTAACCGCATCAGGGTCCACCTCTGTAAGTATTGGTTCAGTTCGATTCCTTCTCTTGTGATGCTAATGCTACCATTCTGTTGACTGACTTGGTGTTTGCAGATGTCATGAAGTGATGCAGCTGGTGGTGAGCTCAAAGGGAATACTTCTATCAATTTATTACTTGAGTTGTGTAACCATTTCTCTTGCCAGCATATGCAGGAGACCATGTGTTTTGCTGAGCCCAGGTTTTCGTTGTTGCAGGCACACAATCTGGTGGTCGGAAAGCCTTCGTGGCGGTTTGCCGATAACAATCACTTCACTGATAAGATCCTTTCTACTGCTGTGACGTGAGCACTCTCTTGGTATCAGAATAGAGCCGTTCAGTGTATCTTATGATTACCGTTTCGACTATTTGGATAGATTGATTATACTGTGTATAAAGTGATTGGTATTGGTCATAGAGATCCTTAATCAACTCGGCAAGTTGTCCTCTCCTCAAATTTTCGGTTGAGGTACCAATCTCTTTAATGCTGTTGTCATCTTTAATAAGTTCGATATCTTTGATAGGAGAACATCCAATAGCGTCTCACATTTTCTTCTTCTTGCAATTTGCTAATATTCCCTTCAATGCTTTTGCAGAGAATTATATTGTTACATGCCGTTTTGTTGCGTTTTATCTTGATGCTTACTTGAAACTTGTGCTGGTGTGAAATATTGCAGGTTATCTCCAGTGGTTGCTCCGGTAATTTGTTTTCATGACTCGCAACTTCTTGTAACAATTCTCCTTGCCAATTCCCTCACTTATCTGTTCAATTTGACATGTAGAATTCAACAAAAGCTGTGGAGGTTCGAGCAGGGCTCTTTCGTATGGATGCGGTTGATTTAGGTTTGGTAATGTTGTGACTCAGAATGGTATATGAGATAATCACTATCTATCCAACTTTGCAGCCCTCTAATCCGGTATGTGCGTTGATCGAATTATGCAGAAGACAGCCAATGGTTCCATGTGTAGTTTGTGCGTCAAAGCTCGAGCTTATAATTGACCTTGAGAAGTTGAGATACTTGTAATATCGATGAAATGCTTCGAGACAAGTTTCAACTGCATCATTCACATTCCCATCTTGATATAGCCCGAAGTAGAAGGCTCGTGAGTCAGGATTGAGGAGTTGTTTGACAACTCGAGAATAAGATGCGTTCAACCCAATACTGTCAACATCTTGGAGCAAATCCGCTGATTTCGCCCGATTACAAGACCAATAATGTTATGATGTTACTTTGCTGGCTTCGTATGATTGTCGTTATGCTGATGTTACCATGAGGTAGTTAAAGCAAGTGAGCCCTTTGTCACAAAGACACTTGAATTGCTCTATTGAAAGCGGAAACTGGCTCCACTTTAGTTCATGACCCCGCGTGGTCTGTCGTCCATTTGAATACTAGGTATATTCCGACCAAATATCTCTTCAACAACATATAAAATTTATTTGTATTCATTAGTAGCGCCATTGAATTTCCCTGTTTTTTCACAGACTTGGCCTTAAATGAACGGCTTCGAGCGCCACGCCAGCAGCCTGCTGAGAAATCCTAAAGTTGGGTACGAAGTGAATGTCTTGAAGAACCGTGATCTTTCATGATCATACGCAGCGGCCTGCTGACTTCAGAATAAGCAACGACGACGGTCCGACCGATACATGGCTATCTCTAATGGAGGTTTCTTGGATCCGGCAGAATGACTGAAAAGTCTTGGGGAGCGCCTGATGGAAGCTTGTAAATAGTAGTGAAATCTATGCTGAAAAAGGTCTATGCTTATGGCGTACCTAGGAAACTTCACTGGCATAAAGCATGGGCGGGTTTAGTAGTTTCTTTACATCATGAATTGTATATTGTTTAAGACTTAGATAGATCTCAGTAGGACACTTCCAGTGATCTCCTTGTACCTACCAACGCCTTTTAGCACCTATAATCCTTCTGTTGAGTGGTGTAGAACTAATGCATTAAATTATGGATGGTTTATTACGAATCTTATTGTCCTTATGTTACTTCTGACCATAAGTTGAACTGTTGTGCATATTGAAAGTGATTACGGATGTTAACTTGTTGAGAGCCTCGACTTGGGTGAATACCAATGCTCTTGAGCATAAGTATAAGTTCGATTTCTTGTTTGTAACGGGTTTAAATACTTGTGCCTTGAGCTTCATTTGAATTGACTCGAAGTGGAAGACTTCCGGGTAGTTTTATTGCACTTTATTTCATCCTTTCGTTTGTACCTTGGAAGGGTGATACACTCCGTGGAATTTCCTTTGAATTATCTTTAAGTTCCAGATCATATCTCTTTATTTTGAGAGCCTGGTACTTAAATTCGAAACAAATCTTAACCTTTACGCTTATGTTCAAATTCAAGTAAATACGTTGCTCTTCGCGGGTAGTTAATGGAACTTTTAGGAAATACTGGCAACCGCAAGACCACTCCACACTTAATCACAAGCAAACCTAATTGACCACGTCTTTGAAGTAATTGTTTGTGAGAATGGAAGCCATCTCTACTTGGAAATGCTGCATCCACAAGTTGGTTATGTCGCAAAAACATAAACATTAAATATTAAAATAAAGTCAAATAACAATAAAATAATGCGCAAAAGTAGGCGAGGTCTTATGGTCAAAAATTAGGGTGCAACAGACTCTAACCTTGCTACTGGAGCATAAGTCTCTGTATAATCAATTCCTTCTTGCTGACTATAACCTTGAGCAACTAGCTTTGCCTTATTTCTTTCAACTTCTCCTTTCTCATTAAGCTTGTTTCTGAAGACCCATTTAGTTCCAATTATGTTGAATCCTTTTGGTCTTGGAACTAAATCCCATACATCATTTCTTGTGAATTGATTATGCTCCTCTTGCATGGCAATAATCCAGTCATTGTCTTGCAGAGCTTCATCCACAAAAGTTGGTTCAATTACTGACACCAACCCAAATAATGATGCTTCAGATGATCTAAGGAAGGATCTTGTTCTGATAGGGTCATCCTTATTTCCAATTATCACATCCTCTGGATGAGAGGCTTTGATTCGGGAAGATGATCCTCTAATAGTTGATTCTTTAGAAATGTTTAAGCTGTTCATCTGAGAAGCTAAAGGAACTGCATTTGGTGTTGCTTCAGGTTCCTTCACTTGAGCTTTGTCTGCCTCTGAGCCTTCAGAGTCTGTGAGAATTACTTCTCTATCTGCAGAACTTTCAAACTGCTTTGGCTTTTCAATGCCAAGCTTATCATCAAATCTAACATGAATAGATTCTTCCACAATCTGTGTTTCAGTATTGTATACTCTGTAGCCTTTAGAGCGTTCAGAATACCCAAGCATGAAACACTTCTGTGCTTTAGAATCAAACTTGTTAAGATTCTCTTTAGTATTCAGCATATAACAAATACATACAAAAGGATGAAAATATGAAATGTTGGGCTTTCTGTTCCTCCACAATTCATAGGGAGTCTTTTCCAGAAGAGGTCTTACAGACACTCTGTTCTGAATGTAACATGCTGTGTTTATTGCTTCTGCCCAAAAATGTTTTGCCAGATTAGTCTCGTTGATCATGGTTCTGGCCATTTCTTGCAGAGTTCTATTTTCCCTCTCTACAACCCCATTCTGTTATGGAGTTCTAGGACATGAAAAATCATGAGCAATGTCATTTTCATTAAAATATTTTTCAAAATATTTATTTTCAAATTCACCACCATGATCACTTCTGACTTTAATAATTTTGAAATCTTTTTCATTCTGGACTTGTTTACAGAAGTCAAAGAACACATAATGTGACTCATCCTTGTGTTTTAGGAACTTTACCCATGTCCATATGCTGTAGTCATCAATAATGACTAATCCATACTTCTTGCCTCTGATGGATGCAGTTTTCACTGGTCCAAACAGATCAATGTGAAGTAATTCTAATGGTCTTGAGGTTGAGACAACATTTTTAGATTTAAAAGAAGATTTTGAAAACTTTCCTTTTTGACATGCTTCACAAAGAGCATCTAAGTTGAACTTCAGCTTAGGAAGTCCTCTGACCAGATTGAGTTTATTAATCTGAGATATACATCTCATATTAATATGCCCCAATCTTCTGTGCCAGACCCATTGCTCATCATTAACAGGCAAGAGGCATTTAACATTTTGAACTTTAAGTTCTGAAAGATTTATTTTGTAAATGTTGTTCTTCCTCTTTCCATTAAATAGGATTGACCCATCCTTCTGACTAACAGCTTTACAACGTTGTTGATTAAAGATTATATCATTACCATTGTCACTTAATTGACTTATGGACAATAGATTATGCTTTAATCCTTCTACAAGAAGAACATTAGATATAGAGGGAAGGTTACCATTACCAATAGTACCAGAGCCAATGATCTTGCCCTTCTGATTCCCTCCAAACTTCACTTCTCCTCCAGATTTAAGTTCCAGGCTTTGGAACATAAACCTTTCTCCCGTCATGTGACGTGAGCAGCCAGAGTCCAGGTACCATGACTGGCGTCTTGACTTTTCTGCTAAAAACATCTGCAACAGAGATAATCTTATCCTTAGGTACCCAGATCTTTTTGGGTCCTTTTTGGTTAGCTGCCTTGAAAGTTGGTCTGAACTTCTGTCTTTTTACAACAGTATTGTTCTAACTTACTTTTGGCTTAAACACAGGAACGTTCTGATCAGAACGTGTGTGTTTAATGTCATTCAGATGACCAAACTTGAAATGAGAGTACAAGGGAGTTTTATTGATAACAAGTTTATCAACAAGCATTGGATTTAAATCCTTTCCAGAGGATGATTCATATTCAATTCCTTTCCTGTTATTTCTGCTAACCCCATAGATCATAGAAGCCATCTTGCTTCTGTCTATGCTTTTAGCAAGAAATTTCTGAAAGCTAAAGTCATATTCTTCTAAAATGTTTTTGCATTTAAACTTACTTTCAGATTCAGAGTTTTGTTGAGCTATTTCAAAATCAGCTTTCATTTTTAAATTGTTTTCTTTTAGCTCAGCAATTTCTGATTTTAACAGATTATTCTCAGAGCCAAGATTGCACTTAAGCTTCTTGCATTTGAGCTTAATCTGATTATAATTTTTTAGGACTTCAGATAAGACTTTAATAAGTTCTTCCCTAGTAAGATCAGAAAGTACCTCTTCTGAGTCAGATTCAGAATCAGACTCAGATCCAGATGATTCTTCATTCTGATCTTCAATGCCTGCCATCAGAGCCATGTTGGTGCATTCATCTTCAGATTCTGATGAGGATCCAGATTCATCAGAGTCATCCCAAGTTGTCATTAGAACCTTCTTCTTTTTGTCAAACTTCCTTTTTGGCTTTTCTTTAAGAAGCTTTGGACATTCACTCTTGTAATGGCCAGGTTCTTTGCATTCAAAGCAGACAACTTCCTTCTTTCCAGATCTTTTTGGTCCAGAGGACTCCTTGCGCTGATCTGGTCTTTTGAAGTTCTTGAACTTCCTTTGCTTGTGCTTCTAGAGTCTGTTGATTCTTCTGGACAACAAGGATAGTTCATCTTCTTCTTCAGAAGAAGATTCTTCAGAGCTTTCCTCTAACACCTGCAAAGCTTTTACAAATTTGTTAGATTTTAAGGCAATAGACTTACCTTTCTTTTGAGGCTCATCTTCCTCAAGTTCAATTTCATGACTCCTTAGAGAGCTGATTAGCTCCTCCAGAGTGATCTTGTTCAGATCCTTGGCAAGCTTCAGAGCAGTGACCATAGGTCTCCATCTGATAGGCAAGCTTCTGATGATCTTCTTCACATGATCAGCAGTTGAGTAGCCCTTGTCCAGAACTTTTAGACCAGCTGTAAGAATCTAGAATCTAGAGAACATAGTTTCTATGGACTCAGATTCTTCCATCTTGAACGCTTCATACTTCTATATTAACGCCAGAGCCTTGGTCTCTTTTACTTGAAGGTTTCCTTCATGAGTCATCTTCAAGGACTCAAACATGTCAAATGCAGTTTCTCTATTTGTGATCTTTTCATACTCAGTGTGAGATATTGCATTTAACAGTATTGTTCTAACCTTGTGGTGATTTCTAAACTCCTTCTTTTGGGCTTCTGTCATAGATTTTCTATCTACTTTCTTGCCATTCCCATCAATGGGATGAACATACCCATCTATGACCAAGTCCCATAAATCAGCATCATAACCAAGGAAGAAACTTTCAATCCTGTCCTTCAAATAATCAAATTTCTCCCCATCAAACATAGGGGGTTTAGTGCTGATTCTGTCCCTTTCTTCATATTTGTTGTTAATGTTAGATGTTGAAGTATCAACCATAATAACAACCAAATATATATCAAATTTTTTCTCACTGGATCTTTTCTGTCACTGTGAAGTGGTAGCACACACAAAACCGGAGCTCTGATGCCAACTGAAGGTGAGAAAATACTTAGAAGGGGGGGTTGAATAAGTATGAAGATAAAACTTAGAAATAAAAACTCAAGGATTTTTATCCTGGTTCGTTGAACTCAACTACTCCAGTCTACCCTATCAAGAGTGGTTTGTCTTTCTCAAACAAGAACTTAATCCACTATTTAATCAACTGATTACAATAGTAAGCACTAAGAACAACTGTTCAAAGTCTTCTCAAGAACTACTGATCCTAACTAGATCTTCTTAAGGTTCTCTTACAATCAAATGTAATAATAATACAAGTGTTAAAAGTGCTTTTAATAAAGCTTTATCACAACTGTGATTTTTCACTTAAGATGAAGAACAATGAAATAAATTCAGCAAATAAATATAAGTTGTATGAGAGCTTGTAATGAATTCTTTCAAGTATTTCGTCAACTGAAGAAGATGAATGGAGTCTTGCTTTTATAGGCACAGAGGTCCATGAAGTCTTTCACGTTGAGAACAGTGTACCAAAAAGGTATGAGCCTTTTTGTCTTCACATCATATGACCTTTCCTAGAAGAAGAATGCACAGAGAAATCCTTTTTGTCTGTGTTCTTGTGTCTAGCATAAATAAAGAAAAAGTCGTTTGGTTATTCCAACGAACATAACTTTGAATTCTTCTTCAACAATTTTCAGCAAGAATCATCAGAGTCTAGATTGGTCAGAGCCTTCTGATGTTCATCAGAGTTTGCTGAACCCGAGTCTTTGCAGCAAGTGTGCTTTCAGCGTGTAAATGTTCAGAGCAGAGTTTTGGATCAGATCCTCAGTACTGGCAGCGTTGGTACTATCAGAGTCTTCTGAAGTAACTGTGCTTGAAACTCTTCATACAGAAATCCTCATTGCTTCAGATGCTTCTGGCTTCTGCTTCAGATTCTTCTGTAGTTTCTGCTTCAGATTCTTCTGTAGCTTCTGCTTCAGATTCTTCTGGAGGCAGCGCTCAGAATCTTCTGGAGACAACATTCAGATTCTTCTAAGAGACGCTTCTGACGCTTCAGAGCCTTGCATATTTCTTATGTTCAGATCTAATTTGCTTCTAGAGTAATATTCACTTTAACATCTGCAAAAAACATTCTCAAACAAATTTTAGAGTATATAATTCTTGAATACAAAATTTCATAAGAGTTATCATCAAAACATAGAGATATTATTAAGAACCAATCTGTGTTCTAACACTTCTTCTGTCAACCCTGTCTCTACACCAATCAGATATGAGTAAAACATCAGCTCTGAATTAGCCTTTTTCACCATAAGTGAACAACACTCCATACTCTAGAGTCCCCTTAATATACCTCAGAATTTTGACAATAGCTTGATAATGAGACCACTTTGGTTTACTCATGAACCTACTAACCACATAGCAAATATCAGGTTTGGTATTACACAAATACCTCATAAAGCCAACCAACTGCTTGAATGTTGTAGCATATACATCATCACCCTCAAGATCAGAATCCAATTTGTGATTTGTTTTTGAAGGTGTGACAATAACTTTACAATTCAGCAACTCAAATCTCTTCAGAAGCTCAAGTTCATACTTCAGCTGATGCAAAATTATACCCTTCTCAGAGTACATAATATCCATCCCTAGAAAATATGTCATATTTCCTAGACCAGTAATCTCAAACTCATCAATCAACACCTTCTTGAACTTAGCTATCTCATGTTCACAGTTCCCTGTTAGCAATATGTCATCAACATATAGACATACCAGAATCATATTACCTTATGAAGTATGTTGAACATAAATGCCATACTCCATCTCACACTTTCTGAATCCTTGGAGCTTGAAAAGTGAATCAATTTTTCAGACTCCAGGCTCTAGGGGCTTGTTTCAGTCCATACAACGCTTTATGTAACATGTACACCATCCCTTCCTGATTCTTTTTCACGAATCCAAGAGGTTGTGACACATAAGCCTCTTCTTTTAATGAACCATTTAGAAAGGAAGATTTCACATCTAAATGCATCAGAAGCCAACTTCTATTAGCATCTATCGCATTCACCAGTCTAATTGTCTAATGTCTCGCTACAGGAGTAAACACCTAAAAGTAGTCTAAATCGGGTTTCTGTAGAAATCCTCTAGATATTAACCTTGCTTTGTGTTTCTAATTGATCCATTTGGATTTAGTTTCATCCTTTAAACCCATCTCATGTTGATGGCTTTATTGTTCCTTGGAAGCTCAGTTAACTTCCAAGTCTTGTTTCTTTATATAGCCTCAAGTTCTTCTTTCATGACCTTCGACCAAACTTTCTTCTTGAGAGCTTCTTTTGTACTCACTGGTTTATAGTCTACTAACATGGCACACTGAATGACTTCCCCTTCAGAGTCTATTTCAATATCTTGTAGCATGTCAATCTTTGCAAATCTTCTTGGAATATTTCTAATTCTGTGACCTCTGAACTTGTTCAAAATCTTCTTTAGATGCAGGAACCCCAAAAATTCTACCTTCAGAGGCATGACCATATTTAGAGTCTGGAATATCCCCAGAATCTGGATCTACACCAGAGTCTTAATCACCATCAGAATCTGGATCAGAATCAGATTCACCTTGAGATCCAGAATCGCCTTTAGAGTCACCTTAAAAATCATCTTCTAATTCTGGATCATCTTCAAAACTTTCGAATTCTGAAGTATCTTTAGAAGTTAACTCATGCTTATGATTCTTTCACAATGACAACTCTACTGAACACAACCTTGTTAGTCACAGGATAATAAAGGTTATAAGCACATGTGTTGTGGTACCCTACAAGCAACATAACTCTGCTTTTATTATCCAACTTCCTTCTCTTAGCATCTGGAACATGTTTGTAACAAACAGAACCAAACAATTTCAGATGGCTTATACTTTGCTTATCTCCAGTTCACTTCTTTAAAGGAATAATTTCTTTCGGCTTTTTGGTTGGACACTTGTTAAGCACATATGTCGTAGTGGCAACAGCTTCTACCCACAAGGTACGAGGGGGTTTCTTCTCCTTCAACATGCTCCTTGTCATATCAAACAAAGTTCGGGTTCTTATTTCAGCAAGACCATTGTGTTGAGGAGTGTATGAAACATTCATCTCATGCTCAATTCTATTCTTCTTACAAAACTTTCTGAAATCTGTAAAGTTATACTCACCTCCACCATCAGTTTTGAGAACTTTCAACTTTTGACCACTCTAGTTTTCAGCCTTCACCTTGAACTTCTGAAACTCAGCAAACACTTGCTTAAACTTGATGAGTGCTACCTATATAATTCTTGTGAACTCATCCATAAGCGACACAAAATATATGTTTCATCCAAGTGAAGATACTTCAAATGCTCCACAATGTACTACTCCTAAAGCATGCTCTTCTCCTGCGGCTACTTCTGATGCAAATGGAAATCTAGGTTGCTTGCCTTTCATGCATATCTTACATGACTTATCAGGCTTTAAAATCTTAGGAATGCCATATACTAGCTTCTTAGAATTCAGATTCCCTAAGCTTCTGAAATTAAGATGCCCCAATCTCTTGCGCCACAGCTCACTGTCACCTTCAGTGCCTTCTCCACTAAGGCACTTAGTTTCAACTATCTCCACATTCGCCTTGAATGTTCTGTTACTCCCATGCTCAGATTGCATAATCAGCTTTTGATCAAAATCATACATCTTCAAGAGATTGTTCTTCATAGTCACTAAGAAACATTTCTCAACGAGCTGACCTACACTCATCAGATTGCTTTTCATGCTAGGAACATACCAAACATCCTTGATCAGAATAATTTTACCATTCTTCACCTTGACTTTGACATTTCCCATAACTCCGGCATTGAGGTATTTATCTGTTAGAACAAGATTTGTTCATGACATATTTTCCTTGGGTTTTGATGATAACAAAGTATTGAAAGAACAATGGTTTATTTGATGTGTGTTACATGTGTGCGGGTTCTAATACTTATAAATATTATAGTTAGAATCTGTTTTACATTAACACATTTTGGGAGTTGCTGAATTGCTAGCTTCTGGTGGCAGAATCTGAAGAACACTTGCTAAGTGATGTCTGGCGTAGAATCTGAAGCTTAAGATCTTAGCATCACAAGAAGCAACATAATTGTCTCTACACTTAATGAATGAAAATTGGCTTCTGGTACCATTCAGAGTTGGTGATAAAGCTGAAGCTTTTTGTACTGCAGAAAGCAAGATGTATTGTCAAATCAGTTTCTCAGCTAGAGTTTACATATTGCAAGGCTCAAGAAAGGATGAAATTATTTATGGGTATCTATTTTCAACGAATCTAATAGTACATGATCTCTTAAAGACTCAAAGGTGAAACATGTTACACATTTGATCAAGATATTCTGGTGAATCTATCTTCAACATCTCTTGTACTATGTAGTAAAAGCAAAGACTCTTGATCAAGTTACCTCTTCAACGACTAGTTTCTGAAAAGGCTATAAATATGGATGAAGGTTTAAACTGAATCTTTAACAAGGATCAAATAGAAGAAGGAGTAACAAGATCAGCAATTATCAACACAATTGTATATGCAAATTTTCTGTTATAGGTTGTAATTGTAAAAGCTTAAGATTTCTTATACATTGAATACCTTAGGAATCTTAAGTGCTTTTGATATTTTCTATGGTGATTTCCTATACCTTTGATACTTGTATCATGTACACCTTGTTCTCTATTCTTCTGAACTTGTTTAGAAATTTAGATTAAGCCTCGAGCCCAGATGCTTGAGCCACGTAAGTCTCTTGCTATGTGCTTGAGCTATGAAAGTCTTAATCAACTAGGTTGATTGAGCAGAAGTCTTGTATCATTGGGATACAAGCAAGGAAGTCTCGAGCCAATATGTTTGAGCCGCATAAGTCTCTTGCTATGTGATTGAGCTGTGAAAGTCTTAATCAAGTGTATTAATTGAGCAAGTTGGCTCGGTACATGAAACTTGAGCAGTAAGTCATTAATCAGAGGGGTTCAAGCAATGGAGCTCATTTCATGGGACTTGGAGCAGAAGTATCAGCCAATGCGGCTTGAGCAGGTGAGCTCAGTACACGGTACTAGAGAATTAAGTCTTGAATCTGAGGGGTTTAAGTAAGGAGGATCGTTTCATGGGACTTGGAGAAGTAGGCTCAACTAGAGTGACTTGGAGCAGAAGTTTTGGGTCCGAGGGACTTGAGTAGAAGTCTTGGGCTGAGGGCCTAAGCAAGGAAGTCTTGAGTTTCTGGAACCTAAGCAAGAAGTCTTGAGTGTAGCTTGAGTAAGAACTCTTGGACCTTGGGTATGAGAATTAGTAAAAGTCTTATGCAAAATGCATAAGCGACTATAATCATGATTTGATTATAGTGAAAATCTCTTGTGAAGCAAGGGGACTGGACTACTCTCAGTTTGGGAGGAGCCAACATAAATATTTGTGTCTTCTGCTATTATTTATTTGCTTATATTAACATTCTGCTGCTAAGAATTAACTAGAATCTAAACACCAGTTTAGATTCTGAACTCTGATCATATGCAAACTAAGAAAATGAAAAACACAATTCAACCTCCCCTTCTTGTGTACTTTTGTCACCTTCAATTGGTATCAGAGCATGGTCTATGATTAACGCTTAATAGTGGCGCAGATAATGATCCAATAAGAAAAGTATGTATTTCAAAGACTTTCCTTCAAGAAGGAATCAAGTGTCACATGAAAAATATCATACTGCTTTTCCTACCTTATTCAAAGGGTGATTCCACTAAATTTAAATTATAAAAAAGAAAAACATATTTTTAACTCATTGGTCTTGATAAAAAGAGTTTCTGAAGGTCTTAGAATATCCTTGAAAAATGTATTACTATAGAAATTGATGGTGTAGAGGTGATCTATTTGAAAGTCTCTATCACCAGCTCAGAAGAAGTTTATTGAATATCTTTAGAGGTAAATGCATTCTAGTAGGTGCTTTATCTCACTTCTGAGTATGCCAACATCATTGATATGTCCGATGCTTGGACTATCTTTGAAAATACTTGTGCTCATATTTGTGGGAATCATTTTTGAAGCTTGTCTAGTTACAATTCATCTAATCTTTCAAGCAAATTATGAGAAGATTAGTTTAGATTCAAACCTGAGGTCACAGTTATTCAAGAAGTTATACAACTTGAATTTATTGTGCTGTGTTGGTTTTTCTTGTAAATATTCAAAGAAAAGAAATGAAATTAGATGATTAAAATCTATATAACATATCACCTTTCCTAAAGCTTGGTTCTTTGGAATGTCTGATGATGATGGATTTATGTTTCTTGTTAGAAGAACCTCTTACCAGTTAGATGGATTGTAACATCTGTTGATAAAGGAGTAGCTTCAGAAGCTTCTGAAATATTAGTATTTCAATTGATTTCCCAGATCTGAAATCAAGGAGAAACACTATCAGAACCTAATGTCAGTTAATCTTCACTGCATATTCTTTTGAAGATGATATTAATGCATGATTCAGATAAAAGAGTAATCCGGCTTTGCTAGTCATTACTGCTTCTGAAGAAGCATCTGAGTCCTGAAATAAAAATCAAGTATTTAAGAGAAAGAGATTATGCCAAATATATCTTGCTTCAATATTTGATAATAAGGAGTCTTCTCTTTAAGGTGATATCTTAAGAGACTCCATTGCTCCTTGATTGAGGGTTATCATGTAATTTGTATTAGATGACAAGTCTATGAAAAACCTTCAATTCTCCTTTGTGTTCTACAGGCAATTAAATGATGCTGCTTTAATTTGTTTTATGTCATTCTTTGGTAGCTAACATTATCTGGCTCTTTGCTTATCAAGAATATCAAAGTCTTGAGTTAAGACAATGAAATTAATGATTCTGCTAAGAACAATATATTGTTCATATTATGATTTATTCCACACTGATACTCTGGCATGAATCATGGTACTACTATCAGAATGTGGCATAAGACGAAGGAAATTTTGTCTGAACATTTATGTATGTTCTCATAGAAATATAAGTGTCATTATCTAAATATATTTGCTGCAGATATCAAAGAAAAGAGCAGAGGCATCTTCCATGACATTTATAAAAGGTTGTTTACAACATTTGATGGAAGAAGAGCCCACAACCCAGACTCAAGTGCTATAGGTACTGAGTTTATTCCTAAGTGGAGATTGAAAGTAAATATTACTAATTTGTTGGGTTTGATACTTTTTAGAGAGGATAATGAAAATATATTATTTCAAGTGATGTTTGTTTCTAACTAGGAGTCTTCTTAGAAGTGTATTACCTTTTTTGATACTAAACTTTTTACATCTTTTAGTTGTCTCCATTTGTGATTGTGACAATTTAGCTATCTTTAGAATCATTTTATGTAACTTAAGCACATATATTAGTTTTAGTAAACTAAGTGTGTGTGTGTGTGTAATATTAAACTTACATGTCTATAAATAAGAGTTCATGCATAATTTTACAATTTTTTATGGTGGTAGAATTTGAAAGTTTTTATATTGGTGTTGTTGCACTCCAAATTTTGACCCCTTAGATCCTCATCATCATTGTAAGATCATATTCATTTGATTAACTAACCTTAACCCATTTCCAGTTTATCTTTGTTAAGATGCAGATGAATTAGGGCTCCGTACCGTCAAAATCGAGGCTTCGATGGTTTGATCAATCAATGTTTTGGATCGATTCAACTATAAACAAGATCAAAGATACTACATTGGGTTAAGTATGAATTCAATTTGAGGTGGTCACCCGGGAATTGAGAACAGTGCAGTTCAAGATACCCGATTAGGGTTTTCGATAAGGAAAAGTCAATTGTAGTTTGACTTTTGGCTTAAAGAGTGTTTCAATGGTGGGATCAAGGTCTATTAATCTCCTATGGCTTAGTAAAGTCCATCCAAAGAGTTTCAAGTCCTCAGAATGTCCAGACCATCGACAGTCGACTCGGTAGTCACCGATTGATCGAACGGTTGACCGAAAAGTCAACTCTTCAAAAATAACGAATTTGACTTCAAGATGTGAATAAAAAATGTTACTTATCTCATATTACACCTCCCCATAAAATTGCATGACCATTGGATCAAGGTTTAAGAAGTAATTGCAAAAATCGGGAATTAGGGTTTCGAAAGGGGCAAGACCATAACTCCTCAACCACACATCCAAATGAAGTGGTTCAAAGCTCATTGGAAAGCTCTCGACAAATCCTACAAAAGCCTCAAAGTGGTCCATGATCAAAAAATTCATAGATTTGGAGTTATGACAAGATTCATTTTAAGAAGGGAGATAACTTAGAAAAATTCTAAGTTATTTAGCCTTTTTAAGTGATTTTTTTAGCAACTTAGAAGGGTTTTTCAACCTAGTTCCATCTAGAATTTAGAAATCTCCAAAATATGAAAGTTATAGAGCTACTTAAGGGCTTTCTAAATTGTGGTAGAACTCCTCAATAGCACTTGTGAGTAGAAAGTTATGAACCATGGAAGTTAGGGTTGTCAACACTTGAGATCACCAATCCAACACTTCTCAAAATTTAGATTTTCACAACTTGGACTATCCTTGACCCTTGGATCATGATTCAATCTGATATTTAGATGTGCGGATGAAGGAAAATGCAGAAAAATGAGAGGTTTGAAGGGAGAGGCAAGTTGCAAGCATTATATATTAAAATATTCAAATGTGTAAGAGGAAAGAGAAACTTTTCACTCAAGGGCTGTGCAGCTGCTCACTCTACACTCTAAGCTCACCTTAGTCACTTCATGTCCATCATTCCATTTAATTTTCTGATCTTCTTTGGGCCATGGAACTGATAGGAAGAGATTTAACAAGATTCATTTGAAAACCTCATGAAACTCCCTCCAAAAGTGGTAAAATACAAAGCTGCCCTCACTCTTGTTTTCACTATAAATAGAGGCATCCTCATTGATGTTAGAGACACCAGAGCAATCTCCAAAACCAAGAGAAATAATAGCTCTCAATTCCCTTTTATTTCCTCAAGAATCTCAATTTTCAAAACTTTCATTTTTCACTAAAAAGCTGTCTTGAGCAAAACTCTGCTCAAGCTCAGTTCTACCATTTCTAAGTCACTCAAAACCATCTACACAATCCATAAACATTGTGTAGAAGGTGTCCATACATTCAAACCACTCAAAAATCTCATTTTCACAAAAGTCATCCTTCACACCTTAGTAGTTTGACTTTCTTACACTTTGAAAGCCAAATCCTTACTTGAGGCATTTCCTACCATTCTAATGCTATCAACACCTCATATACATCATATCTCAACTATCTAAACTCAAAAAAACCAGATGGGAGGTACATAGCTCTAACTGTCTTGAAAAGTGGTTTATTGCTTCAAGAGGAAGCAAGCTTCAAATCCTTGCCAAAGAAGAGGATCTCTGGGTTTCTCATCTTCTTAGCTTGCTCAAGACTTGTCTACAAGAGGTATGTGATGTTCAAACTCCTTATTGATCATACATTGTCATGTTTTATCATTTTGAGGTGCTTGTTGTAAGATATAACCATTGCTGTCCCATACTAGTTCTTTGTCAAGAACTTAGGTTTTATAGCTATGTTACTTGTTTTTGATAATGTATTTTCATTTGTAAATGACATGTTGATGATGTGTTACCAAGGTTTTACTTTGATATCATGAATAACTTGTTTTTGAAGTTTTGGTCTATATGGTAGTTTTAGGAATCCAACATTGAAATGTGGTATGCTTGCCCTAGATATTTTAGCTTTGGTTCATTAGTGAGATTTGAATAATTTATAAGTTGTTCATGAGGTCCCCCTGCCCTAGATCATGTTTGAATCTAATGTGGCTCTTGATTTCACACTTATGTTATTTTGTGTCATCTAGCTTTATCACTACCATGAATTGTGTATTGGACTGTTTTGTGCTTGCTATGTTTGTATCTCAAATGTTCTAAATCATTGGTTAATGCTTATATGATCTTACTTGCCTGTTTGAATTGGTTGAGTATGAGAAACATGAGGTTTGCCATTAGTTCCTGCTGTGAGTCTTGTGGTTTTGTTGTCAAATTTGGATTCACATACCAGTCCTTATTAGGAGCATTTGTTGCTTGTTTTTAAGTAGTGGACTCATTTGTTATTATGTTTTGAGATTGTATGTTGTGCTTGTAAGTTCAAAATCTCCCTAAATGTTCAAACTGCTTTGTCATTCTTCCACCTGCATTTTCAAATTTCATGATGCCAAAACATATCAATTCTGTTTCAACTGATTTCCACTTTATCTATGTGCATGGAATCATTGTTATACTTATTTGAAACTTGTATGTGCTATCAAAACTTCCCAACTGTCATGAATGTACCTGCTGCATATTTAAGTTGTTGTTTTTATATGTCATGAGTTTCAAAATGTGATATTCTGTTTGGTACTGTTTTAATCTATTTCTAGAGCATGTCCTCATCTGTTAGCATCATTATGGTATGTGCACAACTTTGGTTTCATCACAAAACTCTTTGCTTGCCAAAATGCCCTGTTGTGCTAAGTTCTTGCCAAGACAGTTTTTCACATTTCTTACCACAGCATGCCAATTTTCATTCCAACTGTCATATGCTTATTCTTTGAGTTGAAACTCATCCACCCTCATGATAATATGTGCACATTGTTTGTTTGATCTGTTCTTACCTTTTTCACAATTTCACTTCCAATTGCACTTTCACACTAAAATTTACCATGAATATGCCAAATCTCATTCCAATTGCCAAATGCTTATTTTCTGAGTTGTAACTCATCCTTTCTTACATTTATGATATGTGTGTACTGTGTTTGTCACCATAAGATCACTTTCATAGCTAGATCAAGTTTGTACCATTTTGCTGTCACACTGTTTTGAAAGCCACTGCCACACACTTCACTTTGTTTTACTTGATTTGTTTTAGGTCAGTTCATGAAACTTTAGACTTCTAATAATATTTAGGATTGGTATGTGCATGAATCAACAGCTTTGTGTATGCCTTATTTCTTTGTCATGACAGCCTGCCTCACATGTTTGATGCATTTGTAGCTTGATAGCCATTTTCTGGTTCTGTGCATTTCATGATCATCTCAAGTGCTAGCATCATTCCCTAATGTATTTAAGACTTGTGTGTGGCATTTTCCTGACCTCAATCTGTTCTAATTCAGTTTTGATTCTAATATTGCAATTTTATGAGTGTTTGAGCATTTGACTTATGATTTTCATTTCCATGATGTTGGTGAGTATTTTTGAAGTATAGACACATTCCATATGATATTTTGAGGATGTATGCAGGGTCTGTTCACTTCAATTATGTCTGCTACTTGATCTAGCTTTCAAACTTGCAATTTTTCTCCAATCTCACTTGTTAGGGCATAACAGTCATGTTTTTGTGTTTAAGTTTTGGTATGGTGATTGTTGTATGCTTGCTCCTCATTGAATTTCAAATATGTTGGTGATTCCCTCATGATTTCCTCGTCTTGTTTGATCAAATTTTGATGTACACATCCATGTTGACCTGCTGTTCCAATTTTATTCAAAATGTTGTCATGATACACTCTACTTATTTTCTTTACCTGAGCATTGTTGAATTGATTTGTTTGGCTTGGGAGCATCACCATTAACATGATTAGGATCCATAGACCATGTGTACAAATTGAATATTTTTCATCTGCCAACATGATGCTCTGACAGTTTTCCTTCACTTTCATATCATTATTTTCAATTCATGTGCCAATTCCATTTTTACTAGTTTATGTTTGAGCCCTAAGGGTCCTACACTTCTGTTATGGTATATATGTTGTGTGTGCAAAGTTTTTTTACATGTATTTGAACTCATAGTTGTTGGTAGTTTTCAAAATGCAACCCAATCACCAAACTTGCATCTTCTATCGTGTTTCCATTTCAAGGCATTATTTCAAAATTCCATTGGTACTATCTTATTCCTTGTTAAAAAATAGTCAAGTTTGACTAAGATTTCTTGAAAATTGATTAAGATTTGATAGAGTTTGAATCCTTCACGTTTTGGCTTGTTTGGCTTGTTTCATTTTGCCCAGGTATCCACCATACTTACCTTATGTATTTATGGGGGTGGCTTTGTACTTGGATGTACAACCACCCTAGTGGTGATCAACTTGCGCCTTATTCACCTTTCACTTTCCAGCCATGGGTCCGATACTTGGGATCAACCCTTTTGGTATTTTATTTTCAAATTATGATTGAATTATTTTTGTTCATCTTGTCCTCTCCTTACCAGCGCGTGTGTGTGCCTTAGTGGTTGAGTGTGGTGTTTGTGAACTGAAGGGCATGGGTTCAACTCCCACCCCGCCCCTTTTCTTTTTTATTCTTACATGTTTTATTTGTTAATTGCATGATACTTCAAAAATTCATAACTTGTTCATATTTTATCATTTTTGATCCATTCTTTTTGCAACATGTTTAATTTAATGTCTAATTTCATGTGATGCAAAAATATTCCAAAATTTTCAGAATTATGATATCTTTTGTCTATGTGAAATTTTGATTCTTTGTTAAGATCGTTATCTCGCATATTGTCGAATCCCTTGAATTGTCTTGTAAGATTTTGCTTGTGATTATTTCCCATATGTTAGTTAACATGTTAGGGCTTGTTCTCCCTTGGTTATCACCATGATCTCATATTATTTTCCTCCTAAATTTGAGTTTAAACTGTTATGACATGATTGCTTATATTTGATTGTCATCAATACATATTGTTGTTACCTTTGATGCACCTTGAGTTATGGCATGTTTACCTTCAAGTTGTAACTTGTCTTACATGGTTGTTACCTTTAATCTTTGTTAAAATATACATTTGTTAAGATATACTTTCATCTTTGTCAAGATATGCCTAGGTCTTTACCTTTTCTTTAAGTCTTGTAAGAACTCATCTTTGCTTGCCTATTGTAATATGCTTGCATGCTTTGGTTGTAACCATTCATCCTATTTGAAGTACTTGCTTATTGTAATACACTTGTTTCTTCTTATTCGTAACCATGTCTCTTATATTCATCATGTGTGAATGATTATTGCTTTGTTAAGTTTTCTTCCCCAAGTGATGGAACTTTTTAGTTCTCATCCAAGTTGCCTCTCTCTCTCTCTCCTTCCAAAGGAAAAGTCTCTCCTTTGACCCTTGTGTCATTGTATAGTTCAACCCCCTCCCTTGACTTTTTGAAGTCGTCTTAAACCCTAGCTTAGTTAAGTTAGAACATACAAGCTATTATACTTTTCTTAAAGTCTAGAAAGCCTTACCTACACTAGGAGTGTTCTTCAACTAGAACCCTAGGATAGAGTTTGTAAACTCTATGTAAGAATCATGGTAATGATTACTTAATCCCTTTTTTGAGTGTTATAACATAGATCTAGAGAGTTTTCTTAAACTCTATACAAGCATTGTTATGTTCGTTACCTCATGAACCTTGATCATAATCAAGTGTTCTTTAACCCTAGTGAGGTGAACTACGATTGCTCTGATTCTATCCTAGTTAGGATACGTAGGCAGAGGACGCGATGTCTTTGCGAGCAAACTTAGAAACTATCCTTAGGTATTTACCTACACCTACACCTTATACCCAACCCCAAACCTTAGCAAACATTTACCAACTTAGCATTCAAATAAACAAAAGGTTCCTATAGAGTACTACAGATGTTTAGGATGTGAAATACCTACCCTAGGCATAACCAACCCCCGATCCCCGAATCTCTTAGCGTTGTTGTTACATCGCGAAAATGGTTTTTCTTTCTTTAGACCTTTCCTTTTGATAAATTAAAGTCCGGTTGTAATCTAAGAATTAAAGATTCAAGTTTAATCAATAGCTTGGTATCACGATTTTCACCGCAACAGGTGTGAAGTAGAGAATTATTCCCAAAGATTATTGATTGAACCAATTGGAGATCTTATCAAGAGACTTTTCAAATCTCATGGCAATCACTTATTTATTTATTTATTTATTTATTTTATGAAAGTGACGATCATTCAGCTTCATGTTTATCTGTTAATCAGATTCACTTTAAGTTGTTTTTTTCTTAATTAGTGTTTCTATAATGATAAAAAATTGAATTCAATAAGAGAAATGTCATTTCTTCTTGAACCTTCTTTTTAGACTCACACCATTGAGTCTTCACTTGTCCTTATACTAGCAACCCAACTTTCCCATTTTCTTCAAAAGATAGAGGCATACTTCCTTTTGGATATGACAAACAAAGTTGCTAACATCTAGCTTGTTTTTTAATTTTATCACTTGTGATAATAAGTCCTTGTTGATTATTGATTTAACCAAAAGTAATTTTTTAGAAGAGAGTTTGGTCTTTGTTGGAGAATTTCTAAAATATAACTAATATTATGTCTTGACAAACAAGTCATTGAAGAAATAACGGCCTAATGGTTGAAATGGTTAGTGATTATGTTGATGTCCTTGGTTTGAATCCGATTGGAAATAATTTTTTGTTTTATTTGCTTATATTTTGAAATGTAAAAATATTGCAATTGATGGAAATTGAACATGGAACAACTATGACAAAGGGGTGTGCACCTACCACTAGGACAAGACAACATTTCATCTTATTTGTGACCCTTGATAATATATCATTGTTTATCAATGGTCATTTTGAAACCATTGAAATATTGTTTATCCTTATAAATTAATACAATTTTGTATATAAATAGTGACACTTGTTAGACATAAAATACACACAAAAATAAAATATTTCATAGCCAAATTTTATATCTAAGTCATTTCTTTATTTTTCTAGTGCACGAGAATAAGTGAAGGAACTTTATTTTGTAAAATATCGTTTATCGATATGGTTAATGAGAAAGTGCAACTCATGTTAAGGTTTCTAAAGTATCCTGGAAGGGATTCATCAGTTTACCCATTTGCATCCAATTTTCCTAAATTGGTGTGAGCGAATCAAATCTAAAGCTATAGAAACATATGCTTTATAATTTATTTTGTGCAACTTTCATCATACCATTTTAATCTTCTTATTGTACATATTACCAAAGACCCCCAACACAAGATCTAATAATATTTTAGCTCTGTTTGTACTCAAATGATACCATAGCCCGAGTTAACCTCCTAAATAAAATACAGAGAAGTTGAAAAGAATCTTACGAAGATTATTTCAAAAGTAATGAAAGTATGATTGCTAACTTATTTACCTAATTAAATAAGTTATCATATGTACCTATACGGCCCGATTAACAAGGGCATATTACCACTTGTACAAATAATAAAATTAATATTTACAAGACCCTCTTTAAATCTAGTATCATTCACATCTTACAAATAAATTGATTGTCAAATATTATCTAAAAGAAAACTAATATCTAAAATAAATGCAGGTTGTAGTTATTAATTCATTATTTGATTTCTTTTTTATGGAAGGTTTGTTTATCTCATGCATTTTGCCCCACTATGGTAAACATAATTATAAACAATAGTGACAACCGATTTATTGTCACAAATCAACTAAACTTCATAAGGATTCACACTTTATATTCAAACCTTCTAACGCAATATTAATTCACGGCAGCTCATAAATTGTGTCATAGCTCTAAATTCTACCTCAAGACTCGAGCAAGACGGTGCATTTTTCTTGTTGTTTCTCCAAGACACTAGGTTTTCCCACACAAAGATGCAATACACTTAAGTGGGCCTTATATAGCTCATTAAGCATCACTCATTGAACCTATATAGTGGGCGACAATATAAGTCTCCATAGTGAAGCTTCCATGCTTTTTGAATAGGAGTCATCTCTTTCGAATAACCTTAAGATATTGCGGTTTGCAGGTGGTTCACCCTTGAATAATGCATGAAGTGTCTCACAATATTGATTGCATATGTGAAGTATGACCCTGTATGAGCCAAGTAAATAAACTTTTTGACTAATTTTTTTATGCTCAACCTTGTGAACCTTAGTACTTTCACTTTATAGCTTATCAAATTTTTTTCCTTGATGGAAACAATTGCATATTTACCTAACTATATTTGTTTCCTAAAAAATAAAAATGGCCTCAAATGTGAAGAAATACTTGAGCCCTGAGTTTTTTCGTCTCAAACTTTGTAAGTAGTCTCTCCTTGAATAATTGTCTCTCAACCATATCATCACCTCTAATAATGATATCGTCAACATAAACAAGAAAAACAATGAGTTTTATTTCGTTTAAATGTTTGAAAAAATGTATGATCTCCCTTGCTCAGCTTATTGTCTATGCCTCCTATTGATTTTGTCAATATTGAAACCATGCTCGGGGAGACTATTCTAGCCCATATAAGATTTCCTTACTCTACAAATTTGGTTTGTTCCACCAATGGGTCTAAATTTTGGTAAAATCTCCATATACACCTCATATTTTAAGTCCATATGTAAGAAACTATTTTTTTTCATCAAACAAGCATAAGTCGAAATTAGGGTGAGCAACAGGAAACATTAAGATATGAATAAAGTTCATATTCACCATTGGAGAAAATGTCTAATTGCAATTATATCATGTGTCTTAGGGATCTTTTTTCCACTAGTCTATTATTGCATTAATCAAGATGGTGTATGATTTATGTTTAACTTCATAGATCCACCTGCACCCATTTAGTTTCTTTCCTTCCAAATCAAGTCTCGTTTCTTTCAAGTGCTACCATTTTATCATTCATAGCATCAACCCCATTGTCTTTGGGTTGAAAATAGAATTATATTCTCATACAATCAATAACCATGATAAAAATCAGATGTTGCATTGGAAATTATTAGACGAGACAAATTGAGAAATAAGATGTTTGGAACAATACCTTTTTAATTTTCTCAGAAAAATAAGCAAATCATCTGGATCAATATCATAAGTATCATAATCTAAGAATCATTAATAGAATGATTACTTTTAGTACTTACTTTTGGCTCAAGCGATTTAGGTTGTTTCAAGAATGGGTCAGATTTATTTCTTCTCTAATACACTAAAAGTAGTTCACTTGCTTTGGTCTTTATCGGTGTTGAGGGTGTTGATTCACTAATAATGAAAGAGAAACTAGGAACCAAAGCAAAAAGTAATTTGCGCTTCCCAAATTGTATTTGTACTTTGTTGTAAAAATGAATGAACATTTGAGATGCTTCTAATTTGTCCTTAATAAAAAAAAGTCAAATTACTCAAGTAAAGTCATTAGTAAAAGAAAAAAAAAACTATCTTGCAACAAAAATATTAGAAATAGGAAAAGTCCCCAAACATTAGAATGAATTAAATCAAATGGTTAATAACAATCTTAGACTCTGTTTGAATTAATGGACTAGAACAGAATGCAGCGAAGAACATAATGGAATTGAGTGGAACAAAGCAAAATGGAACAAAGATTTTATTCAATTGTTTGAATATTTTTTAAAATTTGACGAAACGGAATAGAAAAAGTTATATCATTCCATTGCATACATCACAAATTGGGTAGAATGAAACTTGAAGGATTGGATGGAATATGACGAAATGGATTCCGTCATGTTCTATTCTATTCCATCCATTATTTACAAATCCAAATAATGAAATCTTATTATATACCATTTCATTCCATCACATTCTATAAATCCCAACATACCCTTAGTTAAACTAGAAGGATAAAAAAATATATAGTATAACTCTCATTGTTCCTTAACAATTCTAATCATCTTCCAGTTGCAAGAACCTGAAAAGTAGGATGAGAATAAAAACATTACCGCACAATTATGTTCCATAGTAAGCTTATGAATAAGGATAAAACTATGAAAGTGTGTGGGAACATGTTCATGTCTTCCGGTTTATAACAAGGCTGGAGTTCAATGTTCTAGAAAGGAGAAATATATGAAGTCAACAGTTCTAAATGGGAGATCAAATGATCATGCATACCAAATTAGTGTAGTTATTTTTTCAAGTGATGTTTGTTTTTAATTAGGAGTTTCTTAAAAGTGTATTGACTTTTTTGATATTAAGATTTTGTATGTTTTAATTGTTTACTTTTGTGATTGTGATAATTCAGTTATCTTTATAAGCTTTTTGTGTAACTTGAGCACATAAATTTGTTTTAGTAATATAATGGTGTGTGTTTCACATTTAACTTGCATGTATAAATAAAAGTTCATGCATATATTTGCAATTTTTTATGTTGGTAGGATTATTCCAAAGATTATTGATTGGACCAATTGTAGATCTTATCAAGCTTTTCAAATTTCATTGCAATCACTTTTTTATCTATCTTTACGATCATTCATCTCTATATTCATCTGCTAATCAAATTTTAAGTTTTTTTGTTCTTGATTAGTGTTTCTAAAATGATTCTTAAAAATTGTTTGAAAAATTAAACTCAATCAAAAAAAGATCATTTCTTCTTGAACCTTCTTTTAGATTCACATCATTGAGTCTTTACTTGTCATTATACTACATGGTTTTTCAACCCAACTTTTCCATTTTCTTCAAAAGATATAGAACACACTTCTTTTGGGATATGACAAGCTAACTTGCTAACATATCCCTTAAATTTTTTTATTTTTAATTTCATCACTTGTGATAATAATATCATCTACATTAACCAAAAGAATGTTCTATAAGGCCTAATTAACAGGGGCATAATACCATTTGTACAAATAATAAAAATCAATATTTACAAGACTCCCTTTCAAATGGGTGAATGGATATATCTTTCACATCTTACGAGTAAATTGGTTGTTAACTAATATCTAAAAGAAATGTAGATTGTAATTCTTAATACATTATTTATTTGTTTATCTCATGCATTTTCTCCATTATGGTACTCAGAATTATGAAGAATACTGAAATTCGATTTATTGTCACAAATCAACTCAACTTTATAGGAAGTCACACTTTATCTTCAAACCTTTTAGCATAATATTAATCCATGATAGCTCATAAATTGTGTCATAGCTCGAAATTCTAGCTCAACATTCAAGCAAGACACAACATATTTCTTCTTGTTTCTCCACACGAAGATGCAATACACTTAAAGTGGGCCTTCTATCACTCATGGAACCTGCATAGTCAACGTCAATATAAATCTCCATAGTGAAACTTCCACATCTTTTAAATAAGAGTCATCTCTCTAAGATAATCTTAAGATATTGCGGTTTGTAAGTAGACTATGAATGAACTGTCTCACAATATTGATTGTATATGTGATGTTTGGCCTTGTATAAGTCAAGTAAATAATCTTTTCCATTGATCTTTAATACCGAACCTTGTGAATCTTAGAACTTTCACTTCATATTTTATCCAATGGCTTTGTTCGATGGGAACACTTGCAGGTTTACATCTAAGTTTGTTTGTTTTTTGCAAAGAGACCGTGCACATACCTTCACTAAAAGAATAAAAAAGTCTTGTTGTGAGCAAATCACCTCAATTGTAAAGAAATACTCGAGTCCCCTGTGTTCTTTCATCTCAAACTTTGCAGATATACTTTCCTTGAATAATTGTCTCTTAACTAGGGGTGGCAATAAAATCCATTTAGATATTATCCATCCAATCCATCCAATAATTTATCCATCCAATCCATCCATAAGACAAAAAATAATTTAATGGATTTGATCCAATCCATCCATTAACTCATATGGATGGATTCAATCCATCCATCTCATTTTATAAATCCATTGGATCTTATATTATTAGTTAATGGATCTTATAAATCCATTAGATTTTATAAATTTCAATGAAATAGATTTTAATTAAATAAACTATTTTTATAAAAAAAATATTAAACATTTTAATTAAATATTTTTCTTTATTTTAAACACACAAAAATAAAAACATCTAATTTCTTCTTCTTCTTCTCAAACATTACTTAGAAACCTCTTCTCCAACTTATTCTATAAAATTTCTTCCCCAAATTATAAACTAAGAACCCTAATTTCTCCCCCAATTTTTTTCTTCTTCAAATTTCTGTCTAAACCAAGAACCCTAATTTCGTCCCCAAATTTCTTCTCCAAATTTCTTCTTCCCCAATTTCTTCTTCTCTCAATTTCGTTTTAATATCAAGCACTAGTAATTCATCTCAACGGTTTCGGTGCTTCAATCGCCATTCATTTCAACAATTGGGTGCTACAATTGCAACGTTTCGGTGCTACAAAACAACCAGTTTTCGTAATTGTTGTGGCTGGATATTCTCTCTTTAGCTATTTAGTATGGCTTCTTACTCGACATTCGGTAATATTTTTGTGTTCTGTTATATGAATTGTGTTCTGCTATATGAATTAGTGTTTACCCATTTTCTCCAGTTCTAAGTTCTAACTATTCTGTTGTAACCAATTTTAAGCATTGGGGTCCATGATAAAAGTAGTTTGCAAATATTAGAGACCTTATACTGAAATTTCTGACTTGTTGCTCTCACAAAGACAAGCAAGTATGAAATCCTTTTGCAGACAAATATGCCTACTGCTGTGCTGTTAACCATGCTTTTGAATCTTAATGCCACGCCACTGCTTCTTTGACTGAATTTCTGCATTGTAATTTCTTTGTTATGTCTTTATCCCTTGTAAGAAAATTATACTAGCTTTCTAAAACAATAAAATCAATAAGGTTTTGAGAGAATTTGAGCATGATTCTCTTCTCAGTTAGTAAAAGAATTTGAGTTTGATTTTTTGTAATCTCCCCTTTTGAAAGAGCAATCCCATTATGCCAGCCATTGGCATCGCTGGATGAAACACAACCCACACTTTGTTCAAAACTAAAACGGCCTAATAGAAAATCGCTAATAGAACTAAATTAAACCGAAAATTAAACCAATAAGAACAGTGTAGAGCAGGTTGTGTGCTTTAGGTTGTCACCATTTCTTTTTTATCCATGACTGTTCTTGTAGACATGAGCTTGTTAACTCATGTTTAGTTGTTGCTGTGTAGATGCTTAAAGGCAATTCCATTTTGGGTGGCTATTAGTTGCCATTAGTGTGATTTAAGTGGAGCTAATTGTTGCTGTTAAGCATTAAGGGGCTGTTATTGATTTAAGTTACATTACAACTCCAACTTAGGGGTTGTTATTGTATACAACAGACTGATATACTTAGAGGCTGATATACTCCAACTTAGTTTCTTTTTTATCCATGACTGTTCTTGTAGACATGAGCTTGTTAACTCATGTTTAGTTGTTGTTGTGTAGATGCTTAAAGGCAGTTCCATTTTGGGTGGCTGTTAGTTGCCATTAGTGTGATTTAAGTGGAGCTAATTGTTGCTGTTTAGCATTAAGGGGCTGTTATTGATTTAAGTTGGAGTTTTTTAACCATTGGCTAAATTTTAGTGAAAAATAATACTACAACAGTGTTAGGACATATACAATAATTTTATTCAGAAACTAAGGAATTCATAAACTAAATTGGAGTTGTAGTATTAGTTTCTTAAGGGGCTGTTTCTGAATCCAACTTAGGGGTTGTTATTGTATATTATTGTAATGTAGCATTAAGGGGCTGTTATTGATGTAATGTAGCTTATTGTATATGTTCTTATTGTAAATGAGTTGTAGTATTAGTTTCTTATTGTATATGTTCTTATTGTATATGGATTGAAAACTACCTACTAGGTGGTTCAAGTATATCAGCACAAGAAACAATGTTAGGACAAGCATCTTCCACTGTTGATTAAGAAACTGAATTTGCCAATTTAGCCATTTTCACTAAATCAAGTGTGTTACTAAAATTGAGTTGTTTATAGTTTGAGTAACTATGGTGTTAGAGGAGGCTATTTATATCCTGAACATGTTTGTTTGCTTATGTGATTTGTTGTCATACTTTAGTCCAAAATTGCATTAATTGATGTTGATGTTATATAAACAGCGTGAAAATTAATTGCACTAATTTAGATAACGAGAAGGTCCGATTAGATTACCGGCCGATGCATTTGAATACATTGAATGATGATGTTGAGTATATTTATATAGTATTAATGGATGTCTAGGCATATTGTTTCCACTTGTGTGCATAAGAAAAAAGATTCAATAAAAATGTCTTCATATGTATGATTTTAGTTTGATAGTAATTGTTGCATTTGTCATCGATGTTACTAATTTCACAGCATCTCGAAAGAATGCTCTCTGTATTTGTAGAAGAGAATAATAACAAAACAATTTTGTCATCCTATTGTATATTTGTTAGTTGTTACTTGTACTTATGTACATTGTATGTTAAGTTGTGCATCTTTCAGGGAACTTGTATGAGTGTATTGGTGCCGCTGCAGGATGATAATTTAAGCATATTACGAATCTAGCTGCTATAGCAATCTAGCAGTTTCAAGACTGATTTTTCTTTGTATCTAATTTGAGTGTGTGTAATGAAATTGAAATATGTTGGTATGGGTCTTTGTGTAGCCCGTATTTATTTATTCACTAATGTTTCTAATTTTCTTCCACTCCACTCTTGCTAATACAGTCAGCATACAAGTCCTACACTAATGTACAAGATACTGTACAAACACAACAAGCTATAGCTACATTGAATTTTATTCAGAACTCACTTAGGAGAGATTACAGAGAAAATCCAAAACTTAGATTATGAGATACATGTGGATATTCCTTTCCATTTATTGTTTTCTGGAATATGATGATGCAATGCAATTTGTTGTCAGTGCTTTAAATTTGAAGTTAGACATAAATTATTGAAGTGTTTTTATGGTTTCAAGTCTTAATGTTATTAGTGGCTTTTAATTGGATAATTCAGTTTGTATTTCCTTTGTACTCACCTTCAATTATTGTCAAATTATAGGAAATATGTCTACCGATGGCGATGAACCCGTAATTCAAATTCAGGATGAAGTTGATGAAAGTTCAGTCCTTAGTTTAAAAAGAACAAAAACTTCTACAGCTTGGGAATTTTTTGAAAAGTTTGTGGACGATAAAGGACTCCCAAAGGCCAAATGCAAAAGTTGTAATAAAATTTATATGGCTAGGGAGGGTGGTGGCACTTCAAATTTGATAAAACATGCAGTGAAATGTGTTGGAAGAGGGAATGGATCTTCTTATCCGCCACTGGATCAAGAAAAGTATAGGGAAAAGATTTCTAAGGTAATTGTCAAACACAATTATCCTTTTACTTTTGTTGAACATGAAGGGATAATTGACTTACTTTGTTTCTTACACCCCGATGTTAAGTCAATTACTAGAAATACTGCAAAGTCTGATGTTCTGAAGGTGTTTAGAAAAGAAAAGGAAAACTTAAAATCCTATTTGCAGTCGATTCCAGGAAAAATTTGTTTAACATCTGATCTATGGTCTGCAATAAATACAGATCAATATATGGTTTTGACTGCACATTTTGTTAATAGGAATTGGGAATTAGAGAAAAAAGTTGTATCCTTCACTCATTGTCCACCACCTCATACCGGTTTTAATTTGGCTGAGAAGTTAATAAATTTGCTAAAGGAGTGGGGTATTGAGAAAAAAATATTCACGATTACTTTAGACAACGCATCTAACAATGATGTTATGGTGAATATATTGAAGAAACATTTATTATCAGGATTAGGATTGATAGCTGACGGTACTTATTTTCATGTTAGATGTGGAGCACACATCTTAAACTTAATTGTTCATGATGGTTTAAAGGTGATAGATGGATCTTTGGATAAAATTAGGTTGTCTGTGAAATATGTAAGAGGCTCAGAAGCTCGAAAGATAAAATTTGCATCTTGTTTAGAGCAACTTTCAAATGTGACTTCTAAGCAAGTTCGTCAAGACTTACCTACTAGATGGAATTCCACTTATCTGATGCTTGAGACTGTTATAGGTCAACGAGAAGCCTTTACCCTCCTAAGCGATATTGATCCCTATTTTGATTGTTGCTTATCAAACGAGGAATGGGATGAGGTAAAAATCATAGCTGATTTTTTGAAGCCATTTTATGATATCACTGTGTTATTTTCAGGTAGCACTTATCCAACCGCCAACCTCTATTTTAGTGGTGTGTGGCGAATTCATATGAAAATCAAGGAAGTTGCATGTGTTGATCATAGTGAGTTTGAGAAACAAAATCAATTATGTTGCATGGCTAGAAGAATGAAGAAAAAATTTAATAAATATTGGAATTCTTATAGTGTTGTGCTATCATTTGCTGTCATCTTAGATCCTAGATATAAGTTGCAGTTTGTTGAGTGGTGTTATGTGAGGTTGTTAGGTGGTGAGGGAGTACAAGTTGCAAAGGTGATTTTTGATAAGTTGAAAGTTTTTTTTCAAGAATATCTCAAGTCCTCAAATGAAGAAAGCACTTCATCTTCACAAAGGTCAATTAGAGGTAGTCCGAACATTCCCTCAAATGACTTGCAGGATTTTGGGAGTTACGAAAGTAAATTGTGTGGACCATCAAAAGATGAGTCTGATTTGGAAATTTATTTGAATGAAAAAAAAATTGATCATGAGCAATATGCTGATTTAGATGTTTTGCAATATTGGAAAGCAAATGAGGGTAAATATCCTAAACTTTCTATATTGGCACGTGATCTTTTGAGCATTCCAATTACTACAGTTGCATCAGAATCAGCATTTAGTATAGGTGGACGTATACTTGATAAGTATCGAAACGCTCTTTTACCCGAAAATGTTGAAGCATTGTTGTGTACACATGATTGGCTTTGTGGAACTCCAGGTTAGTATCTCAATATTTCCATTTGTATTCTTTTCATTTATATTCTTTTTTAATTAATGTATGTTTAATTGTTTTCTACTTTGATTCTCTTTTGTAGCTGCATTTGATTTTGATGGACCCGATTTTGTTGAGGACCTTTCAACCTTCTTTTCCACAACATGAGGTTACTTGTTTGAGAGTTAAATTTGGTGGGTGGGCATGATAACAATGATTGTTGGAGAGATTGTTAATTTTGCAGCATATATTAGTCACTCTTCTTGGTGCTCTTAGCATTATTATTAGTGCTGCTCTAGCACCCAATTGTTAAATTTGATTTCATTTTCTATAGACTTCATTAACACTAATTCATTAAGATTGTTAAATTTGTGTTAAACAAAAATTATATATATATATATATATATATATATATATATATATATATATATATATATATATATATATATATATATATATATATATATATATATATATATATATATATATATATATATATATATATATATATATATATATATATATATATATATATATATTCTTAATTATTTTTAGGATGACTTCACTAATTTCTTAAATAGTTAAGAAGAATTCAAAAAATAATTAAGAATGATTACTTAAGATTTGTATATATTATAAAAATAATAAAGTCTTACTGAAAATAGTTAAGAAGAATTCAAAAAATAATTAAGAATGATTACTTAAGATTTGTATATATTATAAAAATAATAAAGTCTTACTGAAAATAATTAAGAATAATTATTTAAAAGATTTGCTTATATATATATATATATATATATATATATATATATATATATATATATATATATATATATATATATATATATATATATATATATATATATATATATATATATATATATATATATATATATATATATATATATATATATATATATATATATATATATTCTTAATTGGAATGTGAAGAGAGAATAATTTTTTTTACAATTAAGAATAACTAAAAAAAATGGTTAAGAATATTTAAAAAAATGATTAAGAATATTAATTTTTTTAAAGAAATTTAAAAAATAATTGAGAATATTAATTGTTTTTATGAAATTTAAAAAATAATTCAGAATATGAATTTTTTTGTAAAATTTAATTTTTTTTTATGAAATTTAAAAAATAATTAAGAATATTAATTTTTTTTGTAAAATTTAAGTCTTTTTTTATGAAATTTAAAAAATAATTCAAAATATTTAAATTATGTTTCTATGAAATTTAAAAAATAATTAAGAATTTTTAAATTAATTTTTTGGATGGATGGATATCCATCCATTAGAAATATGTTAATGGATGGATTGGATGGATTTTATCTCTTAATGGATGGATTGGATTGGATTTTTTTTAAGAGAGTTAGTGGATTGTTAATGGATTAATGGATTGCTTTGATCCATCCATTAACAATCCAATCCATATCCATCCAATCCATCCATTTTGCCACCCCTACTCTTAACCAATAATCTCCTCTAATAATGATATCATCAACATAAACAAGAAGAACAATAAGTTTTCTTCCGTGTAAATTTTAAAAGAAAACGTATGATCTTCCTTGCTCAACTTATTGTCTATGACCCTTATTTATTTTACCAATCTTTAAACCATGATCAAAGAGACTATTCTAGCCCATATAAGATTTCCTTACTCTGCATATTTGGTTTGTTCGCACACGGTTTTTGCATAAACTCCACACAAAAATTTAACCCTTGGAGGAGTTTTTATATTCCAAATCAAGTTCCACTTATCGTCAACTCTGAGGTGAGAGATGTCAATGACATCTTTAATATATAATCTATAAGTTTTAAATTTCAGAAATATTTCAAATTAAATTCCACGAAGTCCTCCTAGGATTATCTTCGGGATGTCCATTGAAACTTGTAAGTCTCCAATTTCTATGTGTGGTGTCTTGCACTATAAATATCAATATGGTTACATGAATAAATTTGAATAGAGTAATGCATGGATTTATACTCAACCAACCTTATTACAGATTTATACATTAGAAATAGAATTAGGTTGTGTGGCCATGCCATTTCCAGCATCATCCTTTTTCCCTAACACCATCCACTTCCATAATGAGTTTCTTCTTTCACACGAATCATTTTCTTCATGATCTTTCATGATATTATAGGTTCCTCTGAGCATTTTGTTTCTTTCTCCAGCAGCTTATTATTTTTTATCCCTTAAAACACTTTTATTTTTGAGTGAACTGAAAAAATATAAGAAAATCAAAATTGAAAAGAAAAATTTGAAAGAACTAAAATGAAATTTATAACATTTAAGAGAATTACAAACCTAATCTAATTGTTAAGCTATTTTTACAATCATTCATCGAAATCTTATAGTGAAATTCATCAAAATCTATAGTGAAATGATGAAAACCCGATGAAGGAAGGGTAGAAAGTAAGAAGATTTTCTCAATCTGTCTTCTACCTATAAAAAAACACCCAAGATTCCAATAAAATGTCGAGTAAAAAGAAAAACAGCTTGCTAAACACAAGATGTTAAAAGCATGCAAGTCTTCTAGTTCTATATCCATAACATGAGAATTTTCAGTTTTGGTTCGTTGTAAAAAACAGAAAAACTAGATACTACTCAACCTTGTTACTCCCTAAATTACAATCAAGATGAGAAAAATGGTAATAACAAAGTAAATATATATCCTTTATTTTAGATAATACCACATTGTCAACCTTATTTTAGAAAAATGGTAATTAACTTGTCTAACAACATTAATTATAGCATAAAGGCTCATCTTTTTAACTTGTAAAATAGATAGAGATCGTCAACAATGTAAAATTTTCGATGCAGAGAGAAATTAAACAGACTTGCCTCCAATTTTTCTTTCTTCGCTTTGTGGTACTCTAGGAGTAAACAAAACTCTTCTGTTAATCATAAACATTCTCCAAAATTTTCCGATGAAACAAAGTCAAGTGCAACCTTCATACAAGACTGACCAATGAAAATAATTTAGGCTACAAAAATATTTTGCAATAGTGAGGTTCTCGTGTCCGTGTCTGTGTCGTGTTCTGTGTTTGAGTTCGAACTTAATTCATGGATTATGAGTCTTCTTAAAAGTGTATTTCCTTTTTTGATATTAAAATTTTTATATCTTTTAGTTATCTCAATTTGTGATTATGATAATTCAGTTATCTTTATAAGCATTTTATGTAACTTGAGCACATAGATTAGTTTTAGTAATTTAAGTGTGTGTATAATATTAAATTGCATTTCATTAAATTGGAGCTCATGCATATTTTTACAGTTTTTTTGTTGGTAGAATTTAACCGTTTTTATATTTGTATGAAGTAGAGAGTTATTCTCAAAGATCATTGATTGAGCCAATTGGAGATCTTATCAAGAGAAATTTCAAATCTCATAGCAATCACTTATTAATTTATTTATTTTTCATGAAAATGACGATCATTAATCTCCATGTTTATCTACTAATCAAGTCCCTTTTTTAAGTTGTTATTTTTCTTGATTAGTGTTTCTAAAATGATGAAAATTTGAATTCAATCAGAGAAAGATCATTTCTTCTTAAACGTTCCTTTTAGATTCACATTATTGAGTCTTCACTTATCATTATACTACATGGTTTTGCAACACAATTTTTCCATTTGCTTCAAAAGATATAGGACAAGGTTCCTTTGGGATATGATAAGCTAAGTTGATAACATCTTTCTTAAAACTTGTTTTTCAATATCATCTACATTAACCAAAAGAATGTTTTACAAAGAGAGTTTGGTTTTTTTTTTTGGAGAATTTCCAAATATAGTTAATACTATGTCTTTATAAACAAGTCATTGAGGAAATAATAGCTTAATAGTTGAAATGGTTAGTCATAATGTTGATGTCCTTGGTTTGAATCTGGTTGGAAGAATTCATTTTTGATTTTATTTGTTTATATTTTGAAATGTAAAAATACTGCAACCAATGGGAATCAAACATAAAACAACTATGTCGAAGGGGTATACAAGTACGACCAGGACAAGGCAACCTTTCATGTTATTTGTGACTGTTGATAATATATAACTATTCATCAATAATCATGTTGTAATAAACGATACCAATTAACAAATTCTTGATTGAAAAACAGAGTTTCTTGGGTGAACAATGAAACAGTTAGAACAAAGTCAGAGAGAAGAAAGAAGAAGAATAAGATTTTTAGGCAAACTTTTTTCTATTCACGTATTCAATTAAGGTACAAATAATTACAAGTGAATAACACAATTGACCTCTTTAAAAAATCTGAGAGATTTAACATACTTATAGACTAACTAGCTAACTTACACAACAAGCTAACTAAACAATTAGATCCTTAACACAAGGCTCAATTTGATAATACAATTTGACAATACATACTAGATCTAACTTCTGCTACAATATTATGTAACACTTCGACATCATCATGTGAACCAACTTCGACTTCATGCTTTTCTCTTGTCGAAACATGAAATCTTTCCCCGTTGACAGCACTAGAGTTTAATCCAATATCTCAAAAATCCCCACATTGGAACAAACTCTACAATAACAAGGACTAAACTAACTTTCATCATGCAGCTTTATCAACTGCATACAGTGGAAAAACTTGCAACTCGGAAATGTCTTGGTGATCATATCAGCAACAATGTCATTACTCAAAACCTTCAGCACTTGGACTTCTCCACACTCGATTATCTCTCTGATAAAGTGCAGCCTTACATCGATGTACTTGGTTCGCTCATGATAGGATGAATTCTTCGACATGTGTATTGCACTTTGACTATCACATTTAGCAGTGATAACTCGACCTTGAAGTTTTAGTTCCTTTGCAAAACCTTCAAGCCACAATGCTTCTTTCACAACTTCAGTGAGGGCAATATATCCTGCTTCAGTGGTTGATAAGGCAACAACCTTATGAAGTGTCGTTTTTCAACTGATTGTTATGCCGAACATAGTGAACACATATCCAAAAATAGATTTTCTAGAATCCATATAACCTGCATAATTAGAGTCGACATATCTTTTGACTTCGATTTTGCTATCATTACCACCAGATCCACCATAAATCAGAACTCGACTCAGAGACCCATTAATGTACCTAAGAGTCCACTTTAATGCTTGCCAGTGCGCCTTGTCACAACTGCGAAAAAACAACCGGCGGAGAAAACAAAGTTAGGTAAAAATCATGTTTTTCCATAACTTAGTGAAAATTTCAATTTCTTCAACTTTGCCCCTTTTGCAAGTAACCTTGATTTCTTGATCAACCCTTGTTCAAATGCAACAATGGATCATGTTTTCTTGTATAAGGGCTTATGATGAACAATTTTGCTCAAAAAGTCAAACTTTAACTTTGTGTATCAGATGAATTTTGTGCAGAGAACCCCTGATTTCTAATTTTTGATAGATGCATCATCTGAGGCTATTTTGACTTTATGGATGAACTCTTGAGGTCATTTTGAGCTTCTTGAATCATATATTGAGGTATTGGCTCATTCCCAGATGAAAATTTCTCTCTGGAGGCATTGGTTGACCAAAACCCCAATTTGGTGACACAGGTGATCTTGAGGCTTGATCAACTTGAAATGATGCAATCTTGTCCTCGATTCTTGATGTTGAGGATCTCTTGACCTCCATGGATGATTGAGGGACTTGATAAGTTGAAGGTCATTAGAATTCTTGATTGATCTGTTGCCTGAATCCTCTGTAGGGCTTAAAAACCCTAATTGGAGATCATAATGAAGCAAATAACAATCTTGACTTTCTAAAATGGGTTAGTGATGCATAAAAGTTTATGTATGAGATGCAAATGATATGGGTATCTTAGGGTCAAAAATTAGGGTATGACAGCTTCATACTCGGCTTGGTTGTTTGAAGTCGGCAAGGCTAAGACGAGGGAGACCTTGACCAAGATGCCTTATTCGTTCTCGAGGATGATGCTCGCTTCACTTCCTGTTGATCTAAATGCCCCGTTGACATAGATGGTCCATTTATGGGCTCCGTGTGTTAAGGAGGTTGTGGCGCTCATTTCTGCGATGAAGTCGGGCATTTATGCTCTCGTATTGGACGTCGAACTCGGAGAGCTCGAGTGACCATTTGAGCATCCTGTTTGCCATGTCGGGATAACTGAGTAGCTGCTTGACGGGCTGGTCCGTCCTGACTGTGATCATGTGGGCCAGGAATTAGTGTCGCAACCTTTTGGCCGCGTTGATGAGGGCCAGAGGGACCTTCTCGATCTGCTGGTACCTGAGCTCGGGACCCTGTAAGGCTTTACTGGTGAAGAAAATTGGTTTTTGTCCCTCAGGGGTTTCACGAATGAGGGTCACGCTGACGACCTCAGTCACGACAGCGAGGTACAAGTATAGAGTCTCCCCTTATTCGGATCGCGATAAGACCAAGGGTTGTGAGAGGACTTGTTTGAGGTGGATGAGAGTTTATTCGTACTCCTCGGTCCACTCGAACGTGGCCTCTTTACGCAGAAGCTTGAAAAATGGGAGCGCGTGTTGGGAAGACCTGACCACGGAGCGGGACAGTGAGGCGAACATCCCATTTAGGGATTGGATTGATTTCTTCGAATTCGGCGTTGGGAACTCGGAGAAAGCCCTACATTTGTCGGGGTTCCCCTCGATTCCTCGCTCCATCAAATAGAAGCCGAGGAATTTTCCTGCTCGGACACCGAAGGTGCACTTCTCCAGGTTAAATCTCATTCGGCATCTCCTCGCCGAGTCAAAGACTTTCTTGAGATGAGCAGTGTGGTCGGTTTCTTCTCGTGATTTCACAATCATGTCGTCCATGTAGACCTAGAGCATGTCTTTGATTTCTCCTCGGAAGACCTTGTTCATCATCCATTGGTAAGTCGCGTTGACATTTTTCAGGCCGAAGGGCATTATTTTGTAGTAATAATTCCTCGACTCGGTCATGAAAATTGTGTATTGCTTTTCATCCTTCGCCATGGGGGTTTGGTTTTATGAGTATGCATCCATAAACGAAAATAACTTAAAACCTACAGAATCGTAGACCAGTTTGTCAATGTTAGGAAATGGGTATGCATCTTTGGGGCATGCCCTGTTGAGATCGGTATAGTCAATATACATTCTCCATTTTCCATTAGATTTTTTAACTAATACAACGTTGGATAGACATGTTGTGTACTGGTCTTCAGAAATAAAATTTGCCTATAGGAGGTCTTTTACAACTTTTTCAGCAGCCTCCGCTTTGTCGGGAGACTGCATATGCCTACGTTGTACTACGGCCATAGCGGCCGGATCTATGGTGAGCTGGTGGCAGACCATGTCGGGGTCAAGCCCAGGCATTTTTGCAGTACTCCATGCAAACAAGTCAGCATTCTCCTTGAGGAAGGCTTTCAGTTGCTTCGTAGCTAAGTCAGGGAGCCCTATGTCAATCTTCACGCTTCTGTCGGGGTCGTCACCGAGAGTGCTGAGCTCGAAGTTGCCATCTGAAATGAGGCG
Source organism: Lathyrus sativus (assembly GCA_963859935.3). Lineage (NCBI taxonomy): Eukaryota > Viridiplantae > Streptophyta > Magnoliopsida > Fabales > Fabaceae > Lathyrus > Lathyrus sativus. The sequence goes on from OZ012737.1 coordinate 712,203,650, forward strand.
CATGGGATAGAGCAGTTGCCCATTGCCATCATTCGCTGAAGGTGCATTCTTTGCTGCTTTGTTCTGCTCTTACTTGTAGGGGAAGCGGTTGTCAAGGTCGACCAAGTTGACGCGCAACAATGGCTTCTACTTTTTGGTGCGAGCTGACTTGCTGGAATTCTTAGGCGTGATGTTGGTTGAGTTCAACCCCTTGGTGGCCGCCTTGAAACATCTTCTGGAAGCTTCATTGTTCCCGTGCAGAGTGATGACGCGGCCCCTGGCAGTGTAGTACTTCATCTTCAGGTGGATGGTACTGCAGTCAGCTTGGCCAGGGTTGGCCTCCTCAGAATGCATTGGTATAGAGAGAGGTACTGTATCACCAAGAAGCGGACTTTTACATGCCTGGCAGTCTCCTCGGACTCAAAAGTGTCGAGTAGTTTAACATAGCCCCATGGCCTTATGGTGGTGCCACTGAATACCTACAAGCCAGAGATGACATACAGAGTCAGATGGCTCTCGTCGAGCCAGAGAATGGTAAACAGGTGAGCATACATTATGTCAACCGAGCACCCCTAGTCGACGAGGATGCGGTGGACGTCGAAGTTTGCCATCTGATATTTGATCAGCAGAGGGATGCAGAAATTGGGGGCGCCACCCGGTAGCTCCTCGAGGTAGAAGGTGATCGGGTTTGAGTTTCCCTTAAACATGTCGATGGTGGCGTTCTACTTCGAGCTTTTGTCGATTAGCTCGCCAAACTTCCTCTTGACTGCCCACTGAGAGTTTGTTGAACCCTCTGCCAGATATGACTATCACGGCGTGGAAGCTCTCCCATGGGCTATGAGCAGACAGATGGGTGTCGGCCTCGAGGGGGAGGTAAAAGTCCTCCGACCGGGAGGTGCACAAAGCGACCTGCAGCCCGGTGTTATCGAGGGTGGTGTCACCTTTTCGACCTTCTTCGCCTGCGAGTTTCCTGTAGAGGAGCCTCGTTCCTCTAAGTGTATTGCTTTAGGTGCCCTTCCTTGATCAGGATTTCAATGGCATCCTTGATATGAATGCAATCTTCCGTGACGTGTTTGTGGCTCCTGTAGAACCGACAGTACTTGGACTTATCAATGTTGGTTTTGGATGGCATTGGCTTTGGAAAGCGGAACCCTCCTCTTTGGAATTCCGAGTTGATGCACTCGGCCAAGATGTATTCGTGAGGAGCGGTGAGTAGCGTGTACTCGATGAAACGGATTGCTGGCCCTCGGTGTTCTTGGGAGTCATAGGGCCTGTCTTCTCTTCTTTTGTCCCCACCATGTTGGGGAGCAACAACGTGCTTGGAGACTTTGGCACTCTCCTGGTTCTACGAGTCGCAGACGCTATTGGCAGCCTCCTTCTCCTTATATTGGATGTAGAACTGGGCCTTGTGGAGGAGTTCGTCTAGTGTGTCGGGCCTTTTGATACCAACCGCCTTGGAGAAATCACTGCGGGGTTGCAACCCTCGCTCGATCAAGTATCTCTTCATGTCATCCGTCATGGATACATGGACAACCTCTCAATCTCTCTATATAGTCTCGGAGAGATTCGTCCTTCCCCTGAATGATAGCCTCTAGGGATGCCTTCGTCTTTGTATGTCGCCGAAAGGCGGTGAAGTGCCTGGAGAACTGTCTCTTCAGCTTTTTCCAAGAGGTGATGGATTAAGGTTTGAGGTGTTTGTACCATGCCATCACGCCCTTCCTCAGGGTCATCGGGAATAACCTTCATTTTATGGCCCTCTAGACATTGTGGTAGTCGAGCATTGTGTCGATGCTCTCAATATGGTCGTCCGAGCCGTTCATGTCATCGTAGGTCGGCAGACTTGGTGTTTTTTCCATCTCGATAGGGAGACGAGTCTCCATAATGGCCCTGTACAAAGGAGTATGGGGGTCGTCCTCTTCGCTTCTTATGGGTGGTTGTGAAGGGGAACGGTTGTATTGAGGGCTTCTGCCGCGGCGTGGAGGACTTCTCGGTCGACTTTTCGGTTTCCCCGTCGGCCTATTAGCTTTGCTTCTCTTGGGAGTCAGGGAGCATCGCTCCTTCCGGGGAGAGCCACAGTCGCGCTTCTGGGTTGCTACGAGCTGAGGCCTTTCTAGTCATGGGCAATGTTCGTATTTCCGCGGCGAGGGGCTTCGAGATTCTTCATGTTGATGTCTCCGTGGGGGAGAAATGGGATGTGTTTCTCGTCGTCTATGGGACGAGCTGCGAGAAACTGTGTGCATGTGTCTCCGCGAAGGAGAGTGTGATTTCTGTTCCTTTTCCAGCATCCTGATCCGTTCGTTCTGTTGGAATATCATTAGGTTTGTCTGGTTGATCATCGCGAACAAGGCCATCATGATCGGGTCGGCGTTGGGTGGCACAAGAATGGGTTGGAAAACAACAGAACTGTCGAATTGCTAGACAACATTGTCGGCTGCATTTTTGGAGGAGGGAGAGGCAGTGCGCCCGTCCCTGAGGTCTCCCTCCTCGACGGGGAAAACCATGTCGGTATCATGGTTGTCCCCTTTGGTGAAGTTGGTGAAAGAAGCGTCATAGAGGTTATCATCAATGCGTGGGCTGGCCATGATCGATGGAAGTTGAGATATGCTTTGGTTCTTTGGTTTTTGAGGAAGAAAGAATAGGGAAGTAAGAGTTTCCCACAGACGGCGTCACTAATCTTATCAGACCAGAAAGAGATCAACAGCCAGCAATGCGTCGTGAGCTCCTAGTTCGCCGGTGGTGGAGAAGATGAGGGGGTGTACCTACAAGACACTTTGATGCCAAAGTGAGAGAAAAAAAAGAGTGAGCAAGTATAGAAGCAAGTGAGTTTAGAATACCTGACCCTCTAGTGAAAGAGGGTATTTATAATGTGCCCTCAACACTAGGCTAATGTTTATCTGCCTTTGGTTGGATCATCAGGCCTAATGCGGATAACTTCCAGGATCTACATGGCGTAGGGAAGACCAACACGTGGTCTTCGTCCTAGGTCAACAGCCTCATGATCTTCAAAAGGTGGATGACCTGTTCTTTCGGACGCGGGTAGTTGCTTAATGATGTGTCCCCGCGTGGGGAGCACGTGGAAACCGTGGGGAAGACGTGTGAGTGCTCCCTGTTTGGGTTGAGTGGTTGGGCCTTACTGGGCTCTCCCTGATGAGGAGTTGGGTTAGGTCGTGTCGGACGGTGGGCCAGCATTTGCCCCACTCCAGAACAATCTTCAAACTTTCTAACACAATATTAATCTGCGACATCTCATAAATTGTATCATAACTCTAAATTCTACCTCAACACTCGAGCAAGACGCTGTACACTTAAGTGGGATTTCTATCACGAATATTCAATACACTTAAGTGAGCTTTCTATCATTCATTGAACATCACATATTGAACCTACATAGTGGGAGTCAATATAAGTCTCCATCGTGAAATTTCCACGTCTTTTGAGTAGAATTTGTCTCTTTAGAATATCCTTGAGATATTGTGGTTTATAAGTGGTTCGCCTTTGGATAATGCATGGATTGTCTCACAATATTCATTGCATATGTGAAGTTTGGCCTTATATGAGCCAAATAAATAAACTTTATGACTATTTTTTTATACTGAACCTTGTGAATCTTAGCACTTTCACTTATAGCTTATCCTATGATTTTGCTCGATCGAAACACTTGCATGTTTACATCTAAGTTTGTTTGTTTCCTGCAAAGAGATCAGGCACATACTTTCACTAAAAAATAAAAAATGTCTTGTTGTGAGCAATCCACCTCAAATGTGAAGAAATACTTGAGCCCCTGTGTTCTTTCATCTCAAACTCTACGGATAGTCTCTCCTTGAATAATTGACTCTCAACCATATCATCACCTCTAATAATGATATCATCAACATAAACAAGAAAAATAATAAGTTTTCTTCTATGTAAATGTTTGGAAGAAAAAAAAAACGTATGATCTCCCTTGCTCAGCTTGTTGTCTATTCCCCTTATTGATTTTTTCAATCTTCAAATCATGCTTGGGTGGACTATTCTAGCCCATATAAGATTTTTTCACTACACATTTGGTTTGTTTCCCCAATGGGTCCAAATTATGGGAAAATCTCCATATACACATCATATTTTAAGTTTATATGTAAGAAACCATTTTTTTACATCAAACAAGCATAAGTCGGAGTTAGGGCGAGCAATAAGAAACATTAAGATCTAAACAATGTACATATTCATCATTGGAGCAAATGTGTCCTTGTAATTGATATCATGTGTCTTAGGATATCTTTTTGCCACCACTCTAGCCTTGTATTAAACAAGATGATAAATGATTTGTGTTTAACTTTATAAATCTACCTGCATCAAATTGGTTTCTTTCCTTCCGACTCAAATCTCATTTCTTTCAAGTACTACCATTTTCTCACATATTCAATAACTACAATAAAACTCTGATGCTACATACTAAATTATTAGAGGAGAAAAATTGAGAAATAAGATATTTGGAACAACACCTTTTTTCTTTTCTCAAAAAAATAAGTAAATCATATGGCAATAAGTAAATCATATGGATCAATAATATAAGTATCATAAATCTAAGAATTACTAATAAAATGATTACTTTAAATACTTACTGCTGACTCAAGCGATTGAGGTTGTTTCAAGAATATTGTCGAATTTACTTCTTCTCTAATACACTAAAATTAGTTCACTTGCTTTGGTATTAATTGGCGTTGAGGGTGTTGATTCACCCATAATAAAAGAGAAACTAAGAACCAAAACAATAATTAAATTGGATTTCCTAATTTGTACTTTGTTATAAAAAAAATGAATGAACATTTGAGATGCTTCTAATTTATCCTAAATTAAAAATAAAAAAAAGTTAATATCCATTTTCCCCCGTCAAATAGAGCGAATTCGAAAAAAGCCCCGTAAAAAAAGTACAAATTTCATCATTCTCATTTCAAGATTCCTCTATTTTTGTCCATTTAATGGATTTGAACAACATTCTAGTGACGTGGCGCTTCCATGTGGATTTTATTATTATTATTTATTATTTTATTGTTGATGTGGCTGTCAACTGAATATTTTTTATTTTTTATTTTTATTTTTTTAATAATTACACGTGTCATTTTTTTATTATTATTTTAGACGAAAAATTTTGATGAAAAAATTACAGAAATAAATATAATAATATGAGATTACAAAATTATCCTCGATTTTAGCATTTAACAAAATTTATGTATAAGTTTGTAAAGAGTCAGTCTTACAAACTAATAAAAAAATATTTATCTTTAAATTTATTTAAAATGTGACGAATAAACTATGAGGTAATATGTCTCTATTTTTAGTGTCTTCTTAGAGCATCTTTAGTGGGAGTAAACTAAATGGGTAAACTAAGATACTTTTTGTGGGACCAAAGTGATTTGTAGGATTTAAAAAATTTATAGTTGATTTGAGTAGTTTTTACTTTAATGGTGGTTGTCTATAAGAAACCAAAACTTGACCCCACATGGTATTAAATGGTTAATAAAAATCTATTATTTATGTTAAATAATTAATAAAAATTTATTATTTATGTTAAATAATGAGTTAGAGTACGTTGCTTGTGTAGAGCACGTAAACTAGTTTTAGAGCATCCCATATGCCATGTCAGCACTACTATAATGCAAATTCCTTATTACTAACGTAAGCTATAAAGAATTTTGGTTTAACAACCCTGCACTAAAGTTGCTCTTAGCGAGTTCTTTTATTTTGTCCATATTTTTTTTAATTGATTAAATCTAACATATTAGATTTGGGTTTAAATGAGATAAAGATATGATCATGTATACTTCTGAAATAGAAATAGATTTTGGTGACTTTGTGATGCCAAACTCATAGTGACTCTGTGTCTATCTCTCACCTAAACACTTCCTCTTTTATCTTTATTTATTTATTTATTTATTATTTTCACTTTTCTCTTTCATAAAATAACATAAAGTTATCAAAGTTATGGTAGTTCAAAATCACTCAATCCATTTGCTACATTCAGAATTGGTTTATGAGATTTTGTGACACAAAAGTCATATGACCTTGTGGTGCCAAAGTCACGCTGATTTTGTGTCTATCTCATTTTTAAACACTTCCTCTCTCATTTAATTAATTTTTTTATGTTCACTTTTCTGTTTCATAAAATAGTCTAAGGTACCAAAGTTGTCCAATTTAATTCCTACAAAGGAGGTGACTTTATGGTGCCAAGTCACAGACTTTTTGTCTATCTCTCTCCTAAACACTTTTTCTCTTATCAGTTTTTATTATTATTTTCACTTTTCTCTTTCGCAAAATAACCTAAACTTATCATAGTTATTGTGAAATAAAGTTGTCATTTCAAGATTGTGTTTTTTTTTAATTACAAAAGTAGAACAGTACTTTTTTGGACTAGTCTTATATAACAGTGAAAATGGTATTAAACCATAAGAAATCAAATTATTTTAATAAAGTCATTAATAAAACAAAAAAACTACCTTACACCTAAAAAGACATGAGGAATTTTCCTATTTCTAATATTTTTTGTGCAAGGTAGTTTTTTATAATTAATTTAATCATTTTTGTGATTAGTTTAAGTAATATAAGAGTATGTGTTTAGCATTCAACTTGCATGTTTATAAATAGAAGTTCATGCATATTTTTAGAGTTTTTTTTTATGTTGGTAGACTTTAACAAATTTTGATATTTTTGTGAAGTATAGAATTATTCCAAACATGATTGATTGAATCAATAGCTTTTCAAATTTCATTACAATCACTTTTTATCTATCTTTTTCATGGAGGATGATCATTCTTTTCTATGTTCTTCTACTAATCAAATACACTTTTAAGAATTTTTTTCTTGATTAGTGTTTCTAAACTGATTCTTAAAAATTGTTTGAAAATTTAAATTCAATTTAGAAAAATGTCATTTTTTCTTTAACCTTCTTTTTAGATTCACATGATTCACATCATTGAGTATTCACTTCTCATTATACTTGATGGTTTTGCAACCCAACTTTTCCATTTGCTAGAACAACCAAACTTTCTCATTTGCTTCCAAAGATATAGGACGTTGAGATATGACAATTTAAGTGGCTAACATCTCCCTTACAAGTTGTTTTTTTTAATTTTATCACTTGTGATAATATTATCATCTATATTAACCAAAAGAATATTTTAGAAAAGTGAGTCGGATTGGTTTTTTATCTCTGGTTATACTCCAATAATACCACAACTTACTTTATCTCATAAATCAAATACAGAGAGTCTTCATCATCATATTGTAGAGTTGAAAATAATCTTACTAATATTATTTTAAAGGTAAAGGACAATGTGATTGCTAACTTATTGACAGTAGCATTATACCATTTGTACCAATAATACAAAACAATATTTACCAGACTCCCTTCAAATGGATATATATATATCATTCATATCTTACAAGTAAATTGGTTCTCAATTAATAATTAAAATAAGGGTAGATTGCAGTTATTAATCCATTATTTGTTTTGTTTATCTCATGCATTTTTCCGAGATAAGATACTCACAGTTATGAACAATATTATGGTTGATTTATTCAACTCAACTTCACCTGGACTTACACTTTATCTTCAAACATTCTAGCACATATTAATCCACAACAACTCATAAATTGTGTTATAGCTCTAAATTCTACTTCAACACTCCAGCAAGACATTGCACTTTTCTTCTTGTTTCTCCAAGACACAAGATTTTCCCACACGAAAATACAATACACTTAAGTGGGCTTTCTATCACTCATCGAACTTACATAGTCGACGTCAATATAAGTCTCCATAATGAAACTTCCACATCTTTTCAATAGGAGTCATCTCTCTAATAACCTTAAGATAGTGCGGTTTGGAGGTGGATTATGCATGGAATGTCTCATAATATTGATTGCATATGTGAAGTTTGACTTTGTATAAGTCAAATAAGCTTTTTCACTAATCTTTGATACTGAACCTTATGAATCTTAGCATTTTCATTTCATAGTTTATCAAATGATTTTGTTCGACGGAAACACTGGTAGGTTTACATCTAAGTTTGTTTGTTTCCTACAAAGAAACTGTGCACATATTTTCACTAAAAATTAAAAATGTCTTTTTGTGAGCCAACCACCTCAATTGTGAAGAAATACTGAGTCTCCCGTGTTCTTTCATCTCAAATTCTATGGATATTCTTTCCTTGAATAATTGTCCCTTAACCATATCATCGCCTCTAACAATGATACGCCAACATAAACAAGAAGAACAATAAATTTTCTTTCGTGTTAATATTTGAAGAAAACATATGACTTCCCTTGCTCAATTTATTTTCTAAACCCCCTACTGATTTTGTCAATCTTCAAACCATGCTCGGGAAGACTATTCTAACCCATATAAGATTTCTTCACTATGCACATTTGGCTTGTTCCACCAATGGGTCCATATTCGAGGAGATTCTCCATATACACCTCCTCTTTTAAGTGCATATGTAAGAAATCATTTTTTTTACATAAAACAAGCACAAGCTGGAATTAGGGCGAGCAACAAGAAATATTAATATCTGAGCAATGTTCATGTTCACCATTGGAGCAAATGTCTCATTGTAATTAATATCATGTGTCTTAGAGTATCTTTTTGCCACCAGTCTAGCCTTGTATGGATCAAAATGATGTATGATTTTGTGCTTGATTTCATAGACCTACCTGCATCCAAAGGGTTTCTTTCCTTCCAACTCAAGTCTCATTTCTTTCAAGTGCTAACATTTTCTCATCCATAGCTTTAACTCAATTTTCTTTCAATTGAGCATATGATGAGATTCTCACATATTCAACAACTATAATAAAACGCTAATGTTGCATACGAAAATTATTATAGGAGGCCAATTGAAAAATAAGATATTTGGAACAATATCTTTTTTCTTTTCTCAAAACAATAAGTAAATCATCAGGATCAATATCGTAAGTACCATAAATCTAAGAATCACTAATAGAATGATTACTTTCAATACTTACTTATGGCTCAAGCGATTGAGGTTGTTTCAAGAATAGGTCAGATTTACTTCTTCTCTAATACAACATCTTTGGTCTTTTTGGTGTTGAGGGTGTAGATTCATCCATAGTTAAAGAGAAACTAGGAATCGAAACATAAAGGAACTTGGACTTTCCGAATTGTATGTGTATTTTGTTGTAAAAATGAATGAACATTTGAGATATTTCTAATTTATCCTTAACAAAAAAAAGTCAAATTACTCGATAAAGTTATTAAAAAAAGAAGCAAGCTATATTGCACCAAAAATATTAGAAACAAGAAAAGCCCCTAAATATTAGAATGAATTAAATTAAATGGTTAACGATACTGCGTTATTTGAATTGATGGACTATACGGAGTGTAGCATAATGGAACATGATAAAATTGAGCGGAGCAAAATGGAACAAATATTTCATTCAATTTTTTAGGTATTTTTTATAATTTGATAGAACAGGATAGAGCAAGTTATTTCATTCCATTATATACATTTCAAATTGGGTGGAATGAAATTTGAAGGATTTGATGGAATATGATGACTAGACCTAAGTGTAGAAGATAAAACATTCAAATCAATTCATTCATTAGACACTTAGTACATTCCTAATTGTTCCTTAACAACTATAATCATCTCTTTAGTTGTAAGAACCTTAAAAGTAGAATGGGAATAAAAAAGATTACTACACAATTATAGTCCTTGATAAGCTTATGAATAGGGATAAAACTATGAAAACGTGTGGGAACATGTAGACGACTTCCGGTTTATAACAAGGCTGGAGTTTTTCCGGTTTATAATAAAGCTGAAGTTCAATATTCTAGAAGAAGAAGTATATGAAGTCAATAATTCTAAATGAGACATCAAATGATCATTGATTCTAGAAATCAAACATTCTTAGACAGAGTACCATACATTCTTAGGCATAGTACGAGAGGCACTATGAGATCGAGAGCAAAGACTCTTATCACCCATTTTCATATGAGTGACTCTAAGTTATTTTTATAAATGAGTAATGTTTCAATTGTATCTTTATTTCATCTTAAGATATAAAAATTAAATTATGGTTGTTGAAATTTTTAGAAAGTTTTGATTTTTTTATATTTATTTTCTTTTATTTTTAATTTTATTGTAATTTTATATTTCTTTATCATGTTTTTTTAGTACAGAATAAAAAACTCTATTATTTTTAAATTTTATTTTCTATATTTCTATATTTTCTATATTTCTAAATTTTGTAGGTACATATATTGTTGAAAAATATCTAAACTAACAATTTAAATGAATTTATCAATAAGAATAAAATTATTAAATTAAAATTAATATGAATAAAATAATCAGAAACATTTAATAATTAAATAATTTGATTTTTATATATATATTTAGCATTGAGTAATGCTATTTAGTAAAACAATTTGAAGAAGAAATACAATAATACACACATGTCATTATTTTAGAGATTTAAATTAATTCTAGATCTAATATTCTTTTTAATAAGGAACATAAGATAGTGGTGATAATGAATGGTTGAAATTTATTCTTATATTTTTTGTTTTCACTTTTTCTTATTAATAAACATTTTCTTTTAGAATTATAACATTAAATCTTTATATCTAATTATCATCTCAAATATGTTTAATTGTAATATTTACAACCTTTTATGAATATTTACAAATAATTTATTTAAACATTATAATTAACAAATAAAATCCTATAAATTGATATTTTAACATTTTAAAACCAATTTTCTTTTACAAAATGTGTGATTTATAGATATTGAAATTGTTATAGGGTTAAATTTCGCTATTACTCTTTAAAATATTTTTTATGAAAATTTGTTCAGTAGTGATTTTCGCAATTTAATCCTTTAAAACACTTTTATTTTTTAGTGAACCGAAAAATATAAGAATCAAAATTGAAAAGAAAATTTTTAAAGAATTAAAAATAAAATTCATAACACCTGAGAGAATTACAAACTTAACCATTAATCTATTTTTATAATCATTCATCGAAATCTATCTTATAGTGAAATTCATCAAATCTATAGTGAAATGATGAAAACCCGATGAAAGAAGGGTAGAAAGTAAGAAGATTTTCTCATTCTACTCCTACCTATCAAAAAACACCAAAGATTCCGATAAAATGTCGAATAAAAAGAAGAAAAAGAACTTGCTAAAACAAGATGTTAAAAGCATAAAAGTCTTCTAGTTCTATATCCATAACATGAGAATTGTAAAAAAAAAACTAGATCCTACTCAACCTTGTTACTCCCTAAATTACAATCAAGATGAGAAAAATGGTAATTACCAAATAAATATACATCTTTTATTTTAGATAATACCACATTGGTTGGTTGGTTGGTCTTTTATATACTCAACCAACCTTATTCCCTAAATTGACCAAAATTTAAGATCAACCCAATCTTACTTATTAGCCACCATCATCAGTTCTTTAACTTGTCTAACAGCATTACTTACAGCATAAAGGCTCATCTTTTTAACCTGTAAAACAGAGAGAGATCGTCAACAATGTAAACTTTTCTATGCAGAGAGAGATCTTTTTGAAATGCAAGGACAATAAGTAAAAGTGGGAAGCTCAACATGCATGCGAAATTTAGACTTGCCTCCAATTTGTCCTCCTTAGCTCTGTGGTATTTTGGGAGTAAACGAAACTCTTCGGTTAATCGTAAACATTCTCCAACATTTTCCGGCGAAACAAAGTCAAGTGCAACCTTCATACAAGACTGACCAATGAAAATAAGTTAGGCTACAAAAATATAATAATGTTTACACTTCCTCGAAATCTTTCCATGCAATATTACCTGTCTATTTCTCACTTGATGAGGACATCCTGCTGGAATGAAAACAGCCTCGCCAAGGTGTTGCTCAAAAGTCCATGGTTCAACATCTGCATATAGAAAAGGATGTCATGTTACTATTCTGTGGTAGTAGCTTTTGTCGAAGTTTAAATTGGGAAAATAAGGTGAGGAACTTACTAAATTCTCTTTTTAGCTGTTTCCTATGCCTCGCATTTAAGAATATAGTCTGATCATGAATGGGATGTATAACCTGAAACCAAGCATATTAAAAGAGATTCAGCTCTACACCTATGGTTAGTATTTAGTAAAGAATGGTTGGCCATGCAATGCTACTCACCGAATCAACGAGTTCATTGTCGATATGGCGAAATTCCTTCTGGTGCTTTCTTACGTACTCGATTAATTTTGGAACATCTTCCCGGCGGAATATATCCCAAACAGCGCCACCAAGGACAGCCTCCTCAGCTCCATTATCAATTTCCAAGGAATCTCTCCCCTGGCCTTCTTTTGACTCGATCTTGGGATCATCGGCCTCGGCTTCAGTATAAAGTTCTAAATCGTCTTCTTTATCATATTTCTTCTTCAATTTGTTTATGCTTTCTCTCTGCCAGTTCTCTATATTCACCTTGTTTGTGTGTGTCAGCACATTCACCTAAACATCCATCACAAAATTACAAAAATACTGCAAAAATAGGAGGTTGCAAATTTTCAGGTTGTTCGTCATCAAATTGAACAGAAACACAAACACACAAAAACAACTCCATACTGAAAATTGTTAGTGATGATGCATGAATTGACTAAACACATTTTCTGTCCAAGTCATGGTTAGCTTTGTGTGGACTAGTCAAATTATTTTTTTCAGAAGCTTCTGATACTGACAGAACCTCTAAGAAGATCAAACAAAACAAAAAGGTGTAGAAAGATTGCTACTTTGTTGGGTTTAATACTTGTTGGAGTCTACTGAAGATCTTTTATTTCAAGTGATGTTTGTTTTTAATTAGGAGTCTTCTTATATTGCAGGGTTTACATCTAAGTTTGTGTGTTTCCTGCAAAGATTGCATATGTGAAGTTTGGTTTGTATAAGTCAAATAAATAAACTTTTCCACTAATCTTTGATACCGAACCTTGTGAATCTTAGCACTTTCACTTTATAGTTTATCCAATGATTTTGTTTGATTGAAACACTTGCAGGGTTTACATCTAAGTTTGTGTGTTTCCTGCAAAGAGACCGTGCACATACTTTCACTAAAAAGTAAAAATGTCTTGCTGTGAGCAAGCTACCTCCTCAATTGTGAAGAGAAATACTCGAGTCTCCCATATTCTTTCATCTCAAAGTCTTTAAATAGTCTTTCCTTGAATAATTGTCACTTTCATATCATCGCCTCTAATAATGATAACGTCAACATAAACAAGAGGAACAATAAGTTTTCTTCGTGTAAATGTTTGAAGAAAACATATGATATCCCTTGCTCAGCTTGTTGTCTATGTCCCCTATTGATTTTGTCAATCTTCAAACCATGCTCGGAGAGACTATTCTAGCTCATATAAGATTTCCTCACTCTTCAAACCATGCTCGGAGAGACTATTCTAGCTCATATAAGATTTCCTCACTCTGCACGTTTGGTTTGTTCCACCGATGGGTCCGAATTCGGGGAGAATCTCCATATACACATCCTATTTTAAGTCTATATGTAAAAAACTGTTTTTTTTACATAAAACAAGCATACGTCAGAATTAAGGTGAGCAACAAGAAACATTAAGATCTGAACAATGTTCATGTTCACCATTGGAGCAAATGTCTTATTGTGATTAATATTATGTGTCTTAGGGTATCTTTTTCCACCAGTCTAGCCTTGTATTAATCAAGATGGTGTATGATTTATGTTTGACTTCATAGATCCACCTGCATCCAAACGAGTTTCTTTCCTTCCAACTCAAGTCTCATTTCTTTCAAGTGCTAACATTTTCTCATACATAGTTTCAACCTAATTGTCTTTCAGCTGAACATACGATGAGAACCCAATTGTCTTTCAGCTGAACATACGATGAGGTTCTCACATATTCAACCGCTACAATAAAACGTTAATGTTGCATATAGAAATTATTAGAGGAGACAAATTGAGAAATAAGATATTTGGAACAATACCTTTTTTCTTTTCTTAAAACAATAAGTAAATCATCTAGATCAATATCGTAAATACCATAAATTTAAGAATCACTAATAGAATGATTAATTTCAATACTTACTTCTGGCTCAAGCGATTTATGTTGTTTCAAGAATAGGTCAAATTTACTTCTTCTTTAATATACTAAAAGTAGTTCACTAGCTTTGGTCGTCGTTGGTGTTAAGGGTGTTGACTCATCCATAATAAAATAGAAACTAGGAACCGAAACAAAAAGGAACTTGGACTTTCCAAATTGTAAGTGTACTTTGTTGTAAAAATGAATGAACATTCGAGATATTGCTAATTTATCTTTAATAAGAAAAAAATCAAATTACTCGGCAAAGTCATTAATAAAAGAAACAATCTATCTTGTACCAAAAATATTAAAAATAAGAAAAGTTCCTAAATATTAGAATGAATTAAATCAAATGGTTAATAACACTCTTAGGCTCTGTTTGAATTGATGGACTAAAACAGAATGAAGCGGAATGGAACATGATGGAATTGAGTGGAGCGAAGCAAAATGGAAAAAAGATTTCATTCAATAATTTGACGGAAAGGAATAGAAGAAGTTATTTCATTCCATTGTATACATTTCAAATTGGGTGGAATGAAATTTGAAGGATTTGATAGGATGGAATGGATTTCATCATGTTCCATTTTGCTCCATCCATTATTTACAAATTCAAACATTCCATCACATTTCATCAATTCAAATATACCCTTGTTTTAGTGGTGATTGGCGCTAGACTTGGTAGGGAGGACCAAGATTCGATCCTCCACAACTGCGACCGAAAAGGGGCTGGAATTATCTGATGCTAGAACTGACCTCCGAATCAGATTAACCGGTCCAGTGGATCGAATACTGGTGGTGAAAAAAACTAAAAAGGAAAAAAAGTATGATGGAAATAAATGTCAGACTTAGGGAGGACCAAGATTCGATCCTCCACAACTGCGATCGAAAAGGGGCTGGAATTATCTGATGCTAGAACTGACCTCCGAATCAGATTAACCGGTCCAGTGGATCGAATACTGGTGGTGAAAAAAACTAAAAAGGAAAAAAAGTATGATGGAAATAAATGTCAGACTTAAAAGACTCGTTTTAAAAACAAAGATGGAAACATAGACCTCATAGAAAAAAGGAAAACCAAGAGCAGATTTGTGAGATAGAAGTGTGATCCTATCACTAGACCGAAAGTGCAGAAGATAACACATCCAAACCAATTCATTCATCAGACAGTTAGTACAACTCATTGTTCCTTAACAACTCCAATCATCTTCCCATTTGCAAGAACCTGAAAAGTAGAATGAGAATAAAAAAGATTACCACACAATTATGGTCTTTGGTAAGCTTATGAATAGGGATAAAACTATGAAAGTGTGTGGGAACATGTAGAAGTCTTCCGGTTTATAACAAGGCTGGAGTTCAATGTTCTACAAGGAGAAGTATATGAAGTCAACCGTTCTAAATGAGACATCAAATGATCACTGATTCCAGAATCCAAACATTCTTAGGCATAATACCAAACATTCTTAGCCATAGTACGAGAGGCACTACGGGATGAGAGAGAAAGGCTTTTATCACCCATTTCCATATGAGTGACTAGAAATAATCTCAACAACAATTGCCATTTAAAAGGAAGGGAAAAAACAACCAACGAAAATTGTTGTCAAACGCCTTTAATGTGCATGCCTTATTCTCTCCATTAGTGGCATCATCCATTTACACTACCTCCAAATATCCGTGCAAGAAATAATTTTTGACACCAGTTTGGTGCAATCCTGATGCATCAATCTGAATTGGCATCATATCTTCCGTGGCTCATATAGGCTCTGATATTTTTTTCTCAATTTAGTTCATATGATTGGTTTTTCCTGTTATTTTGAGCATATTTGAGGAACACCTTGTTTGGAAGGAAACCAAATACATTTTTTGACAAGTTTAGTCTCTAAAAAATCATATCTTAACGACCCAATACTTCAACACTAATATGAGGAATAGTCAATGTGGACACATTTACTATCATAGTGCTAATCCTGATCCCGAAAGGCATTCTAGATAGCAAAATGCGTTTACTTTTCTTGCAATTTTATTTTTGTCTTTGTTTGTTCGCATTATTTTATTTTTGTTGATATAACCTTCTCTTTGTCAAACTATTTATAACTAACGGCCACATACCAGCAATTAGACTTATCGGAGATTGGTAAGGACTCCCAGCAACAGGTTTCTACGTGTTAAAAACATAAAAGGATTTCCAAGGGAAGAAATTACCGCATCGGACACATCGCAGTGCAGTTTTGTAACAGAATCTCCGCGGCCAAGCTCTTCAGAAAACCCATAGGCAATGTATGTTTTGGGTCCCAAATCTGGTTTCAATGAGCCATTAGGAAGTTTACTGGCAAAATTTAAAAGACCCGATTTTGGATCAGTGTAGTCCATATACGGGAGTGCAGCAAGGAATTCAGCACCATGCCTCGGCAAGCGCTCTTCAAAAGAGGTCGATGAAGGCCAATCTTTTAATTTCAACATTTCTGGCCACTTATTTTTATGCATTCGACCCTTTAGGTAGCCTTGGAAAAACTGGTGTATATTTATTTCAACCTGTGAAGCAGAGCCATGTGCATAAAATGAAGTATGAATTAGTAGATAGATTATTTTCAAATTATTTACTTGTATAACTTACCCCGCACCAATCCAAGCAATCAACAGCCTTGACACTTTGTGTTTCCTCCTTGAACTTCACTTTGGAACCTGTTTCTCTGAGAGCCCTCCACATTACCATTGGTTCCCAACTAAGACCAGATGTTTTGTCCAGAACATTTCTCACAACCACAGGTTCTCCCCTCATCCAGTGCCACTGGAAGTGCTCGATCTCATCATCAGAAATACCAAGGGCATTTGGACTATATAAGAAGTTATCTTTATTGTCATCACGGAATGCTGCTCTCCTGACTTCAGGATTGATTTTTCCTTCTACCAAATTTAGCTGGCATAAAGAACACTTTTCAGTAATATCTACATCCAGAGGCGCATAATTTCTAGTGAGATCCTCAGCATTATTTAGCAGCTTTGCCACCCAATTAGCTTTGTAAATGCGTCTCAGTTCAAGCAATGCAGAGCTACAACCTCCACGCTGCTTTGGAGGACATGGAATGTTACCATCACTATTAGCTTTCCATTCTGGGAAGGGAGAGAGCATGTCAGACTGGGAAGGTAAACTAGTAGGTGCAAGTTCGCTTTCCCAATCATATCTTCTACGATGTGTTTTACTCTGATTTTCTGTTGAACAACGATTGTGAAAAGTCTTTTCAAAATTTTCATGAGATGTTCCAGCCTCCATGCCTCCAGGTTGGGATCCCTCTCTGAGCTCTTGACAGCACACGAGACAGAGATCATAAGAGCAACTGGTGTTGGGGCAGCTACGGTAAAATCCATGTATGGATGTACTGCAATTGTCACTGCCATTTATAACAGAGGCACTCAGTTTATGACCAAATAGGATATTAAAAGATAAAACCAATCAAAGCCTCAAGGTGACAGCCTTTTTGTGAAATATCTATGAGAATAACTGCATTCTTATCCACAAAGTCCTAGACAAACCAAAGGCAAATAAGATGGAACAAAATTGTAACAGAAATTATAACAACTGCATTCTAATTTCGTATGATAGTATGCTCCGTAAGCGTACCAGTACAAGCGCTCACTTTCATTTAGCTTTGATCTTGTTATGTCAATTTCTTGCACTTGCTTACCTAACATCATATAATCAGATAGAATTAAAAAACAAAAGAAAACAAAAATAAATTTCTATACGCATTTTTCTCATCATGTTACCCCTTATTTTGGTTTCAGTCTCTAGTTCCAAGCTCTGCTCCTTGTGGACATGCCTCAGAACTGGCAGGGCTTTAGATAGTAAGTACAGCAGTCGCTGTAATTTGACCCTGGCATCTACTTCTCGGTCCTATGAAACAAGGACAAGGATTAAATTAAATTAACAGTTAGCATCTAAATTATATAATGATGTGAAATTTATGAATTTTGAAAACAGATAGGATGACATCTACCATTCGCGGAGGAACCTCCCGCAAGCAAGCTTTGCAGTTGCAATTGCCCCAACAAAATGGACACGCATTCTCAAATTCCTTATGAGTTTTTCCTGGATACCTGATTAATCTCAATCACAGTGAGCAATCAGCATTGTGAGAATAAGAAAAGGCCAAAAGTTAATTGATGTGTATGCAGTGTTATCAGATATTGTACATGGCGGCACTATAGCGGATATCCATGGCAGTTATTGGGCTCGCAAGTATGGTAAATATCAGCCATAATTGCGGCTTTTTCCGCTATAATGGCACTGCAAGGCGGCCAGTATGGCGGGGTTTTGACTCTCCGCCGTGGACCACAATGTACAACACTATGTGTGCTATGAGAAACCAACTAGCTTCTTCACGACAACGTCATCAAAAAATAACTTTACCTTACCGAAAATAAATCTTACCAGTTTTTAATGCATTCATAACAATAGCGCTTTCTGTTGCAACTTGAGCAAAAGACAACGCCAGTCTTATCATTCCGTTGGCACTGATGGCACATCAAACTTCCACCCTCCTTGGTTTTGGCGGATAAACCCTGAGAAACCAACATTACAGTAAAATTCAAAGGTAAGAGAACCTTCACCATCAAACAATATTACAATTTTTTTTTGATATTTTGATTCTCTAAGGCCTACCTCAATGTAGTAACCAACTATACAGAGCAATGCTATGAACACTCTTTTTAATCCTCTCTCAAACACCTTTAGTGGGTGAAACAAATTTGAATCCCTTACTTTGGAAATGAGTCCACATAAAGTTGTAGGACCAGCATGTGTTTCACTCAATAAAAGAATGAGTGTTTGAGAGTGTTAAAAAGAGATTGTTCATAGCACTTTTCACATTATACAATATCATAACGGTTTAAAGCGAAACAAAGAACACTCTTCAAACGGTTTATAACCCTATCTTATAACATATCAAAATATCAATCATCTACATGTTTATATGGTGCATGATGAAACTGAACTAGGTGTGATCATCTTACTGACCCGTTGTTTGGTATCTTTAACTCCATTTTTGGGTTTATTGACCTTATACACATCAATTAGTCTTTTCTCACAATCACCTTCATTCTCCTGCAAATTGAATTGAATTATCACACAATCGGAACATAATAGCTAAAATAAAATCATCAAATAATAAAAATCTAACTTGATCGATCGGTTTCTTCTTCTTTTTCATCGAGTTTCCATTGAGCGCCGAGTCCGATCCGTTACTGAGATCGGCGATCTTCCTCCTCCTGCTGTAGAATCTGAGATTTTCCGCCTCTTGAATTACGTTCTGGATTTGATTCTTAAGCCTCGGCACCTGTTTCTCTCCGGCGACACCGCCTCGGTTTTCCACCGCATTAGGACGGCCACCGGAAAAAGAGGCCATCTACGATTTACCGGAATTCGGTGGAGAGAGAATTAGGATTTGAATTATAGGAACGTAGTGAATTATTATTGCTATTTCAAATTTATATATTGGTTGACTTGTGATGTACTAATTGAACAGTGTTTCGTGTTTTTGCAGTAAAAAAATAGTCTATTAATTCAGATGATAGATTTGTAGAAACATCTATTGTTTATGAATATGGAAATATATAAAAGGTGGGTTTTATTTATTTAATTTTAAATTGTGAATTCTAATCATAAAAATATTTGAAAAAAAACAAAAGATGTGATGTATCTGATGTGAATATGGCGTGGGAATTGTGCTGTCGTTATCTATATTTGAGTCCCCACCGTTTGTCTATACCAGGGTTTGGAATCTAGGTTTGCAAAAAACGTGACCCTCGTGTTATACCTACTCACCTTAATTTCAGGGCTCCTTTTATTTTCAAAAAAAACTTTGTTAAGATATACTATTATATTTTTTGAGACAACCTTTTTTAATTAATTATTGTATACTATAACTAACACTTTTCCACTTACTAAAGAAATATCCTAGCTTTCTCGCATAAATATTTATACTCATTTTCTTTTAATGATTCTCTTTAGGAAAAAATCTTATAAGAAAATTTATATAAAAATTTTGATTAAATATGTTTTTTCTCTTCATAAATATCTTAATTTTATTTTTAGTCTTTCAAAATATTTTTTTTAAAAAATTATTCTTTTATAATTTTTAATTCACATTTTTTATCCCTCCTATAACTTAGTGACGAGTTTTACAACATAATGACATAATTAATAAAATTTTTAGCTACGGTTTTTTATTTAACGACTAAATTAGCGACAGTTTTAGTATTAGTGACCAAAAGTATGGGGAAGAATTTTAGGAAGAGTATTTTTTGAAAAAAATATTTCAAGGAAATAAAAATGAAATATAAGATATTTAGGAAGACCAGAAACATATGTAACCCTAAAAGTTTTTAATAAAATAAAATATAGTACTTTAATTTAGAGTTAAATATGTTTTTAGTTCTTATATATATAATATTGTTTAATTTTAATCTTTATAAAAATTTCTTTTAAATAATAGTCTTCTAAGATTTTGTTTAGGACTTTGGGGAGCAAAATAGGGGAGATTTGAAAAATAAGAAAGTCACTCAGACTACTTTTAGGATTATCGATCGACCCCACAAACTAACACAGTCTCGAAAGTCATAAGCTCTCTAAGTCAATACCCTATCATATGCACCAAACGTACAGGATAAAGTATCTCCAAAGAAAACCCCGTCTGTACGTGAATTTCGTGCGAACTTTACGTAGCAAGACGCCACGCAAGTCCCACTACTCTCCACTCTAATCCTAAATATATACACTCAAGCCTGGGTAGTGGGATTATTTCTCATGGAACAAACCCACCCAACAGCACAGGAACAACAACATAATAGGATAACAATATTCAAATGCAATAGTGAAATGCAAATGCAATAATATACAACAGTAAATTGACAATAGATACAACATATATATGCACAAAAATAAGCACCCAATGAAACCAAATAGAAAAATGCTAGGATTGACTCGCATAGAGAACCAGAGAGTTTAGATTTTTTTCTCAGCAGAGTCGCCAGTTGTCGCAATTGTGAAAAACAACCTGGCGGAAAAAAATAGAAGAGCCGTCACCGAACGTTATTTATCCCTATGCAGGGAAAGGAAACGATCGAAGAAAACCTGAAGAAAGAAGAAAACAGGTTCATCGCAACCAAATCTTAGGTTCGGGAGCTGGTTATGCGAGAGGAATGTATTAATACCCCCTCGCATCTGTTGTACTCAACGAGATCCACGCTTTTTGTCTAATCAAGTTATCTAAAGCCTATTGCTAAATGGAAACGGGAAAGAGAAAAGAAAAATGAGACTCGATAGGACATCGTCGCCCTATGCCTACATATTCCCTCGTGCAATGAAAAAGTCAGAGTCAACCTAGTTCAGAAAACTACGGGTGATGGGGGGAAGGTTGCTCGCCAAGACTTCGTCGTCTTGTGCCTACGTATCCTCATCTGGTATGAGAAATCAAAACAAACGTAGTTCGGATAACTACGGATAAAAAAGGGAAAAGGGTGTTCGTCAAGACTTCGCGGTCTTGTACCTACGTATCCTCATCTGGTATGAGAGATCAGAGCAAACATAGTTCAACTAACTACGGATAAAAAAAGGAAAAAGGGTGCTCGCCAAGACTTTGCCGCCTTGTGCCTACGTATCCTCATCTGGTATAAGAAATCAGAGAAAACGTAGTTCGGCAAACTAATTGTTAAGTATTTTTTATGAGCGATGTTAAGTTCTCATTCCAGCAGTTAGGGTCGATGCCTGTTTGCGGTAGAATGAAAAAGTATTGTACTTTTTTCTAAAAATGAGTTTGGAAGATAATCCTGAATGATAAAAAGGTTTAAATTTTGTTTGTAAGTTTTAGAGAAGTGAATTAATTGGATTTGAGATTCACGTTGCACTAAAGACTATGATATAAGAACGAATGTGTCACATATCGCCCCCAGATAGGACATACACTAAACACTCTAGACAAGTAAGAAGAAACACATCACTCATCATTCCCCATATGCTTAAGACTCATGGTGCACAATTTTTATCATCTTTATTAAGTGTGTTAATGGTTTATTTTTTAGATGAGAAGAGAAAAGACTCAACGGTTGGAAAGAAAACAACTAAAGGAAACTGAACTCTAATGTTGTCATGCGCAATGGTTCTAAGGTTAGGATAAAGAGGGAAATCTGCCTAATATTATCATACAAATGATAGACCTAAAGTTAAGGTTTGAAAGGGACTATCCTAATTGTTATCATGCAAAGCATTGAAAGCCTAATGTCGTTCCTACCTCCAACTTAATTAGAAATTAAGTGGAACTAGGAATCTTAAGAGATCATGTGAACAAACACAAGTAAACATTATACTAATTAATCACAAATGAAAACAAGATCAAGACTTAACCAAGTCTCAAGAAAAGAAAGAGAAGAAAGAACAATGAGAGATGAAGAAAAAGATGCCACAATCTATAAACAAATAAAAAGTTCACTCCATAAGACATAAGCATCACACAAACAAGCATTGACCTCAATCATACAAATTAAACATCAACAACATATTAAGATAACCCAAAGTGTGCACACATGCCAAACCATACCTAAAGATTAGAAGTAAAAACAAATTGGCAAGACAAGGTGCCAATGCATACACAAATGACTTAAGGTCCAATAAAAAATATTATCAATCATCAAGCAAAGTGAAATAAGGTCAAATGGTGTGAGAACCAAAGTATGGTAGTAGCCATGTCATATTGCATTCAACTCATGTTAATGATCAAAAGAAGAGCATAAAAGATTCAAGGCATGTATCATATCCAAACTCAATCATTTGTCATACAAATAATCATGTAAAGACACACCTCAAATAAGTAACCATGTAGACTCAAGGTATGAATCCAGATGGGGCAGCAACATAATCATGTATATTATCTCAAATATCAACTCAAGAATCTCAAGAAGAATCTACAAGAATCAACCTCAAACATGCATCAAGACTAGAAAAGTCCACACCACAATCATCAAGTGGAGAAAAGTCCACTGCTTCTTCACTTTCAGAACTTAAGAAACCCAAGGAATTTGATTTTCACACTTCAGTGGTGAAGGAAAGAGTAAGAAAATGAAGCTTCCTTGAAAAAAAAGGGATTTGAAGAAAACTTCCAAAGAGAGAGCAAAGGTGCAGATCTGTTTCTAGGGGAAAATGAAGTGGTTGCCTATCATTCTTAGGGTTTTTTACTTATATAAGGTGTATTGTAGGGTTAAAAAGAAAGTAATTGAGGTTAAAATGCTTGTGGTAACAGATTTGAAGATTTGGAGGGTGAGGTGAATGGCACGAGTTCAGCACATGGGAGAGGCATTGTTGTGGTTTCTTGTGAGTGGAGAAAGAGGTCATAAAGTGGAATGGTGGTGAAACATTCTTGCTATGCAAGTTTTTGCTCCTTTTGTCATCTTTCTCTTTTTGACCAAAATGTTTCAAATTGGTGCACATGGTACAAGACTTGGTGTAGTCAGTTACGACAATGTTTTATATTGATATGCATATGGCTTGGATACATGGTAAGGTATGCAGCAAAAATTGGTTCAAAATGCCAACAATTATGTCTTGAAAATCATGTGACGAAACCAACTTTGGATGACGATAACTTGATGAATTCTAAGGAAATTAGGGCATTCTTGAGCATAATTAAAACTAGGGAGGATGACGAACAAATTTCATGTTCAAAGAAAAATGAAATGAAGCTTGGAAGCATTAGAAAAATGGAGTGGAAGTTGGATGCAAAATTTGTCCCCAAGTGAAACTTAGAATTTTTCTAAGTTATGAACTTTAGACAACTTTGAAACCTCATCTTTGCAAGATCATATCTTGAGATTCCTTGGTCCAATGAGAGAGTTCTTATAATTGATGGAAAGCTTTAATAAATATCTACAACTTTAATGTTTGAAAGAAATTGATTTGGAGCTAGGAACTTGATGAAAAATGTCTTGGAAGATTGGTCCAAAAATCTACCTAGAAACTTGTCAAACTTGACATCTTTGAAACCCTAACTTGGGAGCATCATAACTTGAGTTTTACACATTCAATGGACGAGTTCTAATATTAAAAAGAAATCTTGGAGAATTCTCTACAACTTTCATGTTGGAGGAAAATTCATTTGAAGCTTAGATCACCATGAAAGATGGGCTTGAAAACATGCTCCTCAAGCTGAATTTCTATACTTAGAAAAATTCTAAGTGTTGAAAATCACAAACCTTGATTTTCTTAACTTTAGCTCTCCATATCTCTCAATCTATGAATCTTTTGGACTTTCTTTCTTCTACAAACTTGTATTTCATGATGTTCTCTTTAATTTGATAACAAGTTTGCCCCATTTGGATCAAGGATGAAAAAGTTATGGATGTTGCAAAATGGCTAGAAATTAGGGTTTTCCACACTTAGAAAAAATTCAACAAAACCCTAATTTAATCGATCTTCTGATTTTATGTTTCTATTTGATTCTTCTTGTTCCAAACACATGAAAACACTTTATAAGACATAGAATGTCTTTGGTTGAACTTGAAAACCAACACTTTGACCTTATGGAGTCACAATTAACTTTTCTTGATCAGATGAAACCCTAGCCTTCTTTCCACTGATTGAAACTCATTTCATGACTTATGATGAGACATAATACATGTAGGGAACCCTCAAGATGTGTATTGGTCCGTAGAATAATGTCTTGCCCAAGAAACTAGCCACAAATGCCCTTTGACCAAAACCATAATCCAATTGTCCCAAAGATAGAAGGACATGCCCAATGCTTGTAATCTTGATTTAAATGGTTGTAAGATATGCCTTGATGATGAGAGGACTTTGGGGGCTTGAGAATACCACAAGGTTGAGAATAAACCCTTACTTGAGCTTTGAGGATCATACTCTTCCTCTTGAGAAACAAACCAAGATACATTGATCCCCTACTTACAACCAATGATATGCACAAATTATAATGCAATTGATATGAAACATAATCCAAGAGATTAAGAAAAGATGAGGCAAATTTTGGAGTGTTACAGATGTCGGTATGTTTTTTCGTTTTAAACCGATTTTATTTTTATTTTTAATTAATAATCATTATTTTATTAATTTGATTTTAATTTAGTTTATTTAATAGCTGATTTTTATTTTTTTTAATTTAGTTATGCTTTTTTAGTTATCATTTTTATTTTTAATAACATTTGATATTTATCTTTATTTTATTTTTGGCAAAACTTAATGTCTAAGTTTGGGAAAGCACTTTTGTTTTTTTATTCGTCTTGGTGAAACGTACTGCCACCACCTGCACTGTGTTGGGAAGAAAAAGACCACTCTATCACGCACTGCATTTTTAAGGCCACAGTGAAAAAGATAAAAAGAAAAACCATTTTCCAATATCCTCTCATGAGTTGGCATCAAGAAAAAGGGTTGTTGCGTGGAAACAAGTTTATCCAAACGCGGACCGCCTCCTCTTCACTTGCCTCACATGCTACGTACGACCTCCTTCATCTCATGATATCACCCTATTTTTTTCTCTTCCTCCCTCTCACAAAAAAACCATACAACACAAAAGCACAATCTTGTGAACTGATAAACTAAAAAAAAATTGTCTCATCCATTTTTTCCACATTTTTCTTCTTCATACTACCTCTCTCTGCAACTGTTCTCTCCCTCACTTTCTTTCTTCATATTTCACAAAAAATTGCATTCATTTTCTTTCAATACACCACTATGACACACACAAAAACCCATTTTCCTTTGAAGACAACAACAGGATACATCTGTTGCACCCCAAAATTTGCTCAACCTTTTCTTACTTGGTTTATGTTTCATTTGCATTAACATTTGCACAGTTATATCATTTGCATATCATGATATCATTCATATAGAAGGGGATCAAGTGTGATTCTTATCAAGAGGAGCCTAGCTAGAGGTTTTATTCAAGCTTGAGAAGTTATTAAGGTCATCAGGAGGTGATTTGAGTACCTAAGAGTTTAGATGTTTGCATGTGGATTTTCTCCTAACTTAAGGATCAATTGAAGACCATCAGAGGGATGTGGAGTGTTGAATATGAGAAGAGGATGTGTATGGAGCTCATAGAATGCCTAGAGGTCCATGGGAGAGCTCAATCAAGTCATTGTGTCAAATGCAAGAGCCACAGTTGAAGTGCAAGCAATTAGGGTTTCATCCGGGTCAATCCTAGGTCAACTGTGCAATTGAAGAATATCAAAGCCTACTTTTAGGTCATGGAGTTCATGAAATGATATGCTGAGACATTTGTGGTGTTGTGCCAAGATCAATTCAAGAAGAGTCAAGAGTATGGGAAGTTGCTAAATTAGGGTTTCAGTGTAAAATCCCCTATTTAGTGCCTAACTTCAAGACCATATAAGTCAAGATACAAGTTTCAAATGGATCTTTGGCCAACATGAAACTTTTATAGAATCTCAATACCTTTAATTTGAGTACTAGAAGTCCTCCATTGGATCTATAGAACTCAAGTTATGGTCCAGACAAGTTACAGGTCCTCAGATGCCTCTGAAATTTGTCTGTGAAAATCATCTGAGTTCAAAGCTATTTTTGACCTAGAAGGAGGTTTCACCTGAACTTTTGGCCAACATAAAAGTTGTTCCTCATGACCTTAGCTTTCCAAATTGTATTAGAAGTATTCCATCTGATTTGTAGAACTCAAGTTATGAGGGTTACAAGTTAGGGGTGTTTTGGGAAAGTGAGATTATAGGCCATTTTCAATCATAGGTCAAATTCTCCAACTTGCACTTGTCAAATGGATTTTTGTTCAACATGGAACTTGTTCAAAATGTGGTTTTTAGGCTAACCAAGAACTCATGATGCATTGAATTGGCTTGAGGCAGGATTTGGTTTGAAATGGCTTAAAAAGAGAGATTTTAAAAGGATTCAAAGTTGAAAAATTCAAATTAATGGTTAAGTGACCAAAACATGTCAAGTAAATAATCATTTTGAGTGGAAATGGTATTTCAAATACATTGGCATTGGTAGATTTTTTAGTTAGGGCAGAATTTCACAAGTTATCATTTGGTTTCTTCATATGCAAGTAACATAGCCAAATCACTTACCAAGGCAAATCAAGTGTTCCTTTTGGTCCAGTTTTGTTCACAAGGCATTTTGCAACAGTTTGGAAGGTTCTAGTGTAAGCTGTGATAAGGAAATCATAACTGTCACATGTCACTTTGGAGGGAAAAACAGAAATTGGGAATTGCTGGTTTGGGCTTGAATTGGACTTCAAAAGCCCATAGGCATGTTCTATTTAAGTGGTTGGATGATTTCAGAATCATTTTGGAGCTCATTTCATGGTGGAATCAGAGATAGCAGTTGGAATTGCAAAGGAGCAAGTTGAAATCGTGATTTCATTTCCAAGCCAATTCAGATCAAATTGAAGTTTCTAACATCTTCCTCTTGCATCCTTGAGTGATTCTGAAAACTTTTGAAGGCTGAATCGTGCTCTAGATACCTCTGTTCATAGATCTACACCAGGTATGTAATCTTCAAATTTCTCACAATTCTAGAAAGATGTAGATCATAGTGAGCATGTGGTTAGGATCTAATTGAAGCATAGATCGTTTCTAAATAAGAATTTGAGCAATTAGAGACAAACTTAGGTGACTTGTGATTTCTGTTTGAGCACGATTTGATCTGGTCATAAGGAATTAAGTTGAATTGGATAGATCAGGTTAATGTATGAAGCATGAGGATCATTCCTATGATTTTAGATTTGAGTTTAGTGGTGATCAATGTTGAGGTAGCATTTCTGTTTGCCTTCGAATTTCAAAACCTAGCCAGATCTAGAGGAAGTGATTGTGATATTTGAACTCCTCGTGAATTTCTGAGCAAGATGATGTATAATTTGATGTTGTTTGGTTTCCTGTGACCACCACCTCGCCGGAGAAGACGACCGGAGGTCTTTTCCGGCCACCACATTGAGTTTCCCTCCGTTTGGCATTTGAATTGGAGAAGATAACTGTAGACCGTTAGATCTGGCTTCAGACTTGACTTGGTAACATCATCCAAGGGTTGTGACTTGTTTTCGTTTTGCTGACTTTGACCTCTCAAAACGAGGTCGTTTCATTTAATGTGCTGGCAAGCTCCTGAGCGTAGATCTCATTGACCGGTCATTGCATCCAATGCGCCATATTATTTCTTGTGTTTTATTCTCTTTTAATCATTTTTGTTTTATTTTAAATGCATATTGATTCCAAAAATCATAGAAAATTCATCTTTGATCAGAAAAATATTTTGAAAATATGTCCATGTTCCTGTTTCAATTTGTGATTTACTGAGATCAATAAATTGCATTTTCATGCATTTTTCAATTTAATTTGCATTTTTCTCTTTTATGTTATTTCTTTAATTTTGCATAATTACCTATCTGTTTTGTTGATTTTGGTATGATCATTTGGTTTGGTTTCTGAATTTGATTTTTGAGTATGTTGTAGGTTAGATGTGCATGCTCCCTTAGGATTTTTATTATATTTTTTTAACAATTGTAGGTTCTGTTTTAGGTGAGATGTTTAGAGCCTTCCCAACTTATGGTTTATCTTGACACAATTCAACTTAGGATTTATTTAGTGGACCTAGAAGTTGATTTAGGCTTTGATATTTGAACCCTAGAATGTTAAAACATGCATGTTCCGTTAGGAAAATTCTTAGATTTTTACAACTTAGTTTTCTATTTTAGATATAATTCACAAGTAGGTGTTGCCTTTAGTGTTCCCTCTTTGGTGTCTTGCCTTGTTTGATCTTGTTGGTGGCTTTGGAGCTTGAAGAGCTTGGTTTCCTTTTTGGAGAAGGTGTTGGACATCTTGTAGCTGCTGTGGATTGGCTTGTGGAGCTTAATTTGGAGTTTTCTTTCTCTTTTAGGAGCTTTTTAGAAGCTTATAGGTTTAAGGTTTTAGGAAGAGCCATTAGAACTAGTTCTTTTTCCTTTCATCAAAAAATAGAATGCATTGTTTGCTTCTATCCTCATCCTATGATGCAAAGTCCTCTTAAGGAAGCCCCATATCTCCTTTGGAGGGATGAGTGGCATGCCTTAATGAGTAGAACTTTTGAGGATGCACTTTCTTTCCATGTTGGTTCCTGATGAATTCCTTTGGTCTTCATCAGGTTTCCTAGCATTGTAACTTGATCTCAATGATGATTTCTCTTCTTGTGGAGCTTGCTAAAGTTTGAAGATGAAGAATTGAAGAAGCTTGAAGATAGGAGCTAACTTGAAGATGAAGACTTTTTGCTGTCAACTTTGCTGTCAATTCAACTTTGCTGACAAGAGTTGCTGTTAAAGGTTGAAGTTGTTGTCTGTAGAAGATTGTTGCTGCTGCTTGGGTTGCTTCCTCTGTTTTTCTTTTGCTGTATTGTCTGTTTTCTTGTGTTGCTTACCTTTAGGTTTGAGGTGGAGCTTGTCTCCCCTTGCCTGTTGTTTTCTTAGGTTTGAGGTTGAGCAGAACTCCCTTGCATCGCTTGTACTGTTGCATAGCATGCATTTTACTGTTTACTGTTTACTGCTTGCTTTCTTTTGCTGTTTTCCCCTAGGATCTCTGATTTCCTTTGTGCAAGAGGGAATTATGATAGACATTAGGTTTTTAAACCATGCATGATAACTGTAGGTAGATTCCCTTTCAACCATAGTTTTAGGGCGTCTTTCTCTTCTCATCTCAAAACAATTCAAAAATACAGTAATAAGGTTAATTGAAGTCGTACGTTGCGAGCCTTAAGCTATCTGGGAAAAGGTTGGTGGAGGGTCTCTCTCCAGTAATCTGGATGTTTAGTGTGGTACCATTTGGGTGACATATGAAGCATTCACTCCTGGGTCATAGTCTCTAGTGTGACGGAGATTGTGAACATCCTAAAAAACATTTCTTTCGTAAAAAATTCAAACAAACATTCAAACTCTGTTTTTGTCCTCTTGGACCCTTAATTTGGAAAACCCTTTCATAAGGAGATAAAAAAACTGTCAGACAAACTTGTGTCTTCCGTAACCTGAACTACGTTTGCTCTGATCTTTCATGCCGTATGAAAGTATGTAGGCACGAGATGCGATATCTCGGCGAGCAACCTTCCCCCCTTTTACCCGTAGTTAGGGGAACTACGTTGACTCTGATTTCTCGTTCCAGACGGGAATACGTAGGCATAAAGTGCGATACTTTGCCGAGTCATTTTCTTTTCTTTTTAGACCAGACCTTTAGAGTAGATAGATAAACACACCCTTAGATAGAAAACAAGCGTGGATCCCGTCGAGTACGACGGACGTGAGGGGTGCTAATACCTTCCCCTTGCGTAACCGACTTCCGAATCCAGGATTTGGTTGCGATGACCATTCCTTTCCCTCTTTGCGTTAGGTTTTCTCTGAGTGTTTCCTTTCCCTCTTCTGGGATAAATAACGCACGGTGGCGACTCTTCTGTTTTGCCGGCATCGATTTTCGCAGTAGCGACAACATCTCATTTCACCTCCATGCACAAATTGTTCCACCATAACTTACAGTTTTAGTGCTCTTACTATGCAAATCATTCATGACCATATTTGTTGGAACCTTCACCACTCCATAAAAAATAAAAAATAAAACCACATCCCTTGCTTGAATACTAGCCACTCACCATGATGATTAACTTTTTCTCCCTTTAAAATTTTAAAGCACGGAAACAACATGGAAAGGAAGGATTCTCTTCATCCATTTTCATGTAGAAACTCTCCTTCTTTTCTTCATCATACTCACCCCTGTCACTACATTGTATTCACCTATCTTACCCTTATTATTCACCACCATGATGTACCTTGTCTTCCTTTAGCAACTACCTTAAACAAATTCTGCATCCACTGCCACCATCCGGTTCATAACACCACAGCTCACACTTCGTGAAAATGTTCACCATATAACAACACAATACTCTCTTCATCTTATATTTTTCCGCCGAACACCGTTTTCACTACTACTGTGAACTTCCAACCATTTTTATCACCTTTCCTCTTCAGTCACAAATTTCAACCACCACCATTAACCTCTTCTCTGTTTCATTCACCGACACATTTAAACTCTTCGTGTAAAATTCATCTTGCAGCATGTAACAACCTGTATAAAATCTTCACATCAACACGCAAACCTACCAGCTCGACACAAATGCAAATGAAGTTGCAACAGTCTTGTTGATGACTCGATTTTGTATCATTTATTTCGATTCAATTTGCGCATATTTACTTGTTTATTTATCGATTTTTTACCGTTTTCCATGTTATTTGCTTATGTTTCCTTTTGTTTTACTTTGACAGGTGACATCTCAATCATGTAGAAGAAAAGTATCAAATTGAGCTGAAGAATGAAGGAAAAGTGAAGAAAATCACAAGTTCTGGCCCATCCTAGCTGACTGGCACTCGCCATATGTCCCCCTTCATCCAAATGTAACTTACCATGCTAAAAAAAAGGAGGGAATCCTGATTCAAGTAAATGATGCTCACCATTAGGGGACGACGATCGCCGTTGTTAGCGGAAGCAGTTTTTCAGAAGCAGTTTCAGGCAGTTTCTTTGGTTTGAATTCGAATTCAAACCTCTATTCTTGGAGGTTATTTTCTTCTATAAATAGGACACCAGAGGCCTGCATTTTTCATCCAAGAAACCCGCGGAAGCGCTGCCGAAATCACCTTAACCATATATTCACTTTCCACAGTATCAATTGTTTACACTGAGCAATTGATACACCATTATATTTTCTTTCTCTCTGTTGTGCTGATGTACTTGGATCAAAGTTTAATTTAATACAAGTTTCAATTTATTCTACTTTCCTTGCAATTTATAGGTTATTTAGTTCTCGTATTTATTTACCGTTTTCCTATTTGCATGTGTCTGCTTTATAATTGAACTTTACTTCGAAAACTTAATTCCGAATTTTCACTCAAATTAACCGACATGTATGTTTTAATTTCCAGAAATGTTAATATGTTAGTCTTAGGATTCGATATGTTAGGCTAAATTTGTATGAACCCGTAGTTTGAGGACCGCTGTTTCGATGGGACTCTGTTGAAACCATCTGTGTTAATTATGCATGTCTTATAATATGGCTTTAGTGTCTAGTTCTAATTTAGGTTGCTTTGTTATGAGAGCGAGAAGCTTCTTAACAGCTTTTGGTCACGAGAGTGAGAAATGCATTAAGGTGTGTCCAATAGAGCGAGAGTTTGAGGTAATCACCGGATAGTAGACACTGAGCACTGGACTTAAATACAGCGAGAGCGCTTTAGGCTTCAGTTAGGCTTTGTTAGTTTTCAAAATACGTCTTTTAACTACCGAGCGAGTGAGAGCAAAATCTTGGGGTTATTAGGTGTGGCTTAGTCAATAGCGCGAGAGTGTGAGATTGAGTTTTTAAGCCGGTAATTCCTATAGAATTGTTCTTGAGACCCTTGTTAGCACCCGGAATCTATAGAGTCCCTTAGGAGCACGAAAATCATTCTTCGATCTCGTTTCGTTATTTGTTTTAAATCCGTCAGTATTAGTTATTTTTCGGTTCCTTTTTATTCCGTGACATTAAGTCGTAGCTCTACAACGCAATATAGATCACTTTAGGTTGATTATTAATCCCTATGGGTTCGATAATCTTTTAAAACTACATGATACACTGTATGCTTGAAGTTCTATTCGACTAACACCCTAAGTCCGCAATTAAGTTGTTGGCGCCATTGTTGGGGATTAATTTTAGTCAATATTGTGATTTCTTTGTTGCACAGTATAGACTAAGGCAACTATTTTTCTTTTCAATCCGTCGATTGTATGCCAAGCACTCGCTTTCAAGGCGAAGAGTTAAAGCAACCAATTGATGAAATCGAGAGTTTTATTAGCTTAAGGTGCCGAATTCAAGAATTTCATATTAGATATAATCTTTCAGACCCTATCGTTCCTTACTCAGATTCGGAAACCGAAACCGAACCAGAACAAATCATGACTCAAGGACCACATACCCGTCCCTTAAAAGATTTCACTGTTCCATCGCAAGATGAACCTCATAACAACATTGTTGCCCCAACAATCAATCGAAATGATTTCGAGTTGAAACCTTCGCTGTTACAAGCGGTTCAACATAACCAATTTTCAGGTAGTCCTACGGACGATCCAAACTTACATTTATCAGTTTTCTTCAATATGCCGACACTGTAAAAGCAAATGGTGTCAGTCAAAAAGCAATTAGATTACGTATTTTCCCGTTTTATTTAAGAGATAGAGCTAGAGCTTGGCTCCAATCTCTGCCTTCAAATTCTATCACAATGTGGGATGAACTGAAGAGAGTCTTTTTAACCCGTTATTTTCCACCAAGCAAAACAACTATGTTGAGAGCCGAAATTAATGGATTTAAGCAAAAAGATAGCGAAACTCTCTTCGACGCTTGGGAAAGATACAAGGACATGATGAGGCTTTTCCCGCATCAAGGACTTGAGCAATGGCTGATAATCCATACCTTTTACAATGATTTATTGTACAACACCAAAATGAATCTAAGTGTCGCAGCTAGCGGTGCTTTAATGGATAAACTGCATGAAGAAGTTGTTGAACTCATAGAAAACATGGCTCAAAATCACTTCCAATGGGGAGGAGAACACGCCTCTCACGAAAAGTCAACTCCGAAAGGCGGAACGTACGGAGTTAATGCCATAGACCGCATAAATGCTAAGGTGGACGCATTAACTTAAAAGATTGAAAGTTTGGCCTTGACACAACCAGCATCCACCGTAGCTGTTGTGTCACCAAATTGTGAATTATGTGGAACCCCTGGACATACAAATGTCGAATGTCAGTTACTGGTTTGTGTTCCCACCGACCAAGTGAACTATACCCAAGGAAACCCATATTCCAATATTTACAATCCTGGTTGGAGAAATCACCCAAACTTTTCATACAAAAATAACAATGTCTGGCATCCACCAAGCTCAGCACCTGTTGTTCCACCTGGTTATCAAAAAGGAGGACCGTCAGCTCCGCAAGTGATAACGCGAAAACATATAGATTAAAATGCCATTATTTCATATTATTAACGCTCGATTTCACCCCGATTTCGTACCATATTCGCATTGTTGTTTAATATTTTGCAGGTTTATAAAGTCAATGTCCAAATGAGGCAAGATAGGCAAAACAAGCTAAAAAGGACTTGAAACAGAAGAAAAGAACGAGAAAAGCAACAGATTCTAATTCTGCTGATATGACGACCGTCATGGTCTCACTACGACCGTCACAGGCATGACGAGCGTCATGGCCTCACCACGAACGTCACAGACATGACGAGCATCATGGCCCCCCACAACCGTCATAGGCACATTTTCTGCCCATTGTCCACTTTCAGAGACATGCAAAACAGAAGCCCAAAATTCAGCACACGACTACCTGGATTTTCTGACCCTCAAAGACACTTCCAACAGCAGTTCACATAGCATTCATACACTATAAATAGAGGGCTTTGGGACTGAAATAGGGGAGCTGCATTGAAGACACAAAGTGCTGCCAATTTATTTTCAGAGCAATTTTTGAGCTTCAGAATTCCTTATTGTTTATTGTTTCCTTTTTTTCTTTCCTTCCATGCAATTGTGTTTTTACTTTTCAATTCTATTTTGTACGAGTAATTGACACCAAGACTAAATCCTGCCGACATTTTGGAGGATTTCCCAAAAGCCAATTGAATTATTTACATGTTTTCATTTTTAATCGTTAATTGAATTCTATTTCCCATTATGATGCATATTTATATTTTCTGCCATTGTTTACGTGTTCTTAGTTTATATTCCATGTCCGGCTAAATTAAAGTAATCGGTATGTAATAGGTAGTCAAATGGGATTTGATAATAACTGGTGTATACTTCCCTTTTCAAACTTATTTATGGCTTTAGTTTTTAAATTGATTTTTCTAAAATAAATGTTCGTCGCGACAGCGAGAACTTAATTAAAAGCAGTTTTGCCACGACAGTGGGAAATTCATAAAGGTACGAACCAATAAGCGACAACTGAGGTTAGGTCCAGATAGTAAAAACTAAGCATTCGTTTTAAAAACAGCGACAACGCTTTAAAAAGGATTAGAGCTTAATGGTTTTCAAAAAGTAATTTTAACCGTGAACGGGATAGCGACAACATACGTTTCGCCTTAGAGTTGCGACTAGCGTCAACAACCATCGTGAGACAAAGGTCTTTAAACCGTCATTTTCTTCTTAAACTATTTTTGAAAACACCCAAAACACTGGTAACTTGTCGAATCCTTGAAGAACCAACATATTGCATACCGATTCAAGCATTTATACCTTAAGTAACGTTTTTAGTTCCCCTATAGTTTACACACTTATTTTGCTTTTATTCCCCTAAAACCATACCAACCTATCTAAACACAGTACCACCCGAAAATACTAGCTTGATTACGAATCCTTGTGGGATCGATATCTTTTATTACTATGCGATAGACTATGCACTTGCAGTTAGTTCAGTTAGACATAGAAAGTCGCGATCAAGTTTTTGGCGCCGTTGCTGGGGACCCGTTTAGTCAATAGTGTAATCCTTTATTACACAGTATAGACTAGGTTAACTATTCTCTCTCCCTCTACTCGTTCTTCGGTTGTATGCCAAGTACTCGCTCACAAGGCGACATCTTACAACCTACAATCGCCGAACTAGAGCGCTTCTTACATTTAAGAAGGCGCATCCTCGAATATCAACGAAAACACAATATTCCTGACCTTCTAGCTCATCCTCCTGTTGAAGAATCAAAGATGGCTGACGGACCTCAGAACAAACCGCTGAAGGACTACGCTACTCCATCTCAGCTGGAACCTCGAAGTAGCATTGTTGCCCCCGCTATTAATCGGAACGATTTCGAACTGAAACCGTCATTGCTGTCAGCTGTATAACAACATCAATTCTCAGGAAATGCAACTGAGGACCCGAATGAACACTTAACAAAGTTTGTGCAATACGCGGACACAGTGAAGGCAAATGGAGTAACTCCAGATGCAATAAGACTTCATCTCTTTCCTTTCTCTATTAGAGATAGAGCTTGGACTTGGTTATAATCCTTACCATCCAACTTCGTTACAACGTGGGAACAGTTGAAGAACGTTTTCTTAGCGAGATATTTTCCGCCAAGCAAAACTGTTATGCTTAGAGCTCAAATCAACGGATTTTGACAAAAAGATATTGAATCTCTCTATGAAGCGTGGGAAATGTTTAAGGATATGATGAGAGCATGTCCTCACCATGGTTTAGAAGACTAGGTGACGATGCATACTTTCTACAATGGGCTTCTATATAACACCAGTTAACGATAGACGCTGCCGCAGGCGGTGCACTTATGGATAAGCCATACAACGAAGCCTATCAACTTATCGAAAACATGTCTCAGAACCACTGCCAATGGGGAGGTGAAAGAACTCCAGCAGAGAAACCCACAGCGAAAGTGGGATGTACGAGATCAGCAGTCTTGAAAAGTTTAACGCTAAGGTGGATGCTCTAGCGCAGAAAATCGACAGTCTGACCGTTACCCCAACTACAATCTTAGCTGCTGTAACTCCAAACTGTGAGTTATGTGGAATCGCCACTCATAATGCGCCCGAGTGCCCATTATTGGCAGGAATCCCACCAGACCAAGTAAACTACGCTCAAGGAAATCCTTACGCAAATACTTACAACCCAGGATGGAGGAACCACCCAAACGTTTCCTACAAAAGCGATAATGTCTTGCAAGCACCAGCTGCTCTGCCAGGATATCAGAAACCAGTCGCTGCTGCCCAGACTGCCCCTAGGAAATAAAATCTCGAAGTGATGATGGAAAAATTCATAGCTACTCAAGCTCAAACAAATAAAGAATTCCTGAATCAAAACATACACACTAGCGAGCAAATTAAACAGCTGACCGGAAAAGTAGACGCTTTAGCCACCCACAATAAAATGCTCGAAACGCAGATATCACAAGTGGCTCAACAACAAGCCTCTGCAGCCGCACCAGCTGGGACATTTCCAGGTCAGCCAGAACCTAATCCGAAAGGTCATGCAAACGCTATCATATTGAGAAGTGGAAAAGAATTGGAAGGCCCAACAGATCATAGGAATGAAGATTTAGTCATGCATCAGAAATCTGATAAACCAACAGAAAAGGAGTCTGAAACAGAAAAGAAGGAATGTGACGAGCAAAAGGCCGCCAAAGATGAAAACCCATATGTACCTCCAGTGTCATATAAACCACCTATCTCTTATCCTCAAAGATTCATAAATTCCAAAACTTCAGGACAATTTAAGAAATTCGTTGAACTTCTGAAACAACTAAATATCACTATTCCTTTCACATAAGCGATAACTCAAATGTCGTCATACGCTAAGTTTCTTAAAGAAATCTTGTCTAACAAAAGGAAAATCGAGGATAATGAAATAGTTACACTTACTGCTGAATGTAGCGCAATCATTCAAAACAACATGCCTCCTAAACTAAAAGACCCAGGTAGTTTCTCCATACCTTGCGTCATAGGAAAGTTCGTTATAGACAAAGCTCTATGCGATCTAGGAGCCAGTATAAGTGTCATGCCTTTATCTATATGCAAAAAGCTGAATATGGGAGAACTAAGACCAACTAAAATGTCCGTGCAATTGGCTGACCGATCAGTCAAATATCTTGTCGGTGTGCTGGAAAACGTTCCAGTACACATAGGCCAATTCTATATCCCAACCGACTTCATAATCATGGACATCAAAGAGGACTCTGTTACGCCAATTATCCTAGGAAGACCGTTCCTAGCGACAGCCGGAGCTATCATAGACGTAAAGAAAGGTAGGCTAACGTTCAAAGTAGGAGAAGAAAAGATAGAGTTCATCCTTACTAAGTTCTTGAAGGTACCAGCCATAGATGACACGTGCTATATAGTAGATGTCATTGACGAATGCATACGAGAACTGGAGAAGGAAGAAACTAAATATTCTGAAATTATGAAGATCAAAATCCCTGATATTCATGAAGATGACAATTGGCGTGCGCCATATAAAGATGATAGTCTGAGCGAGATCTTAGCACTAACTCCCAATCACATGCCGGGTCCGAAAAACCCAGCTTCAGAACTTAAAGAATTACCTAAAACCCTCAAGTATGAATTCTTAGACACATAATTCAAAAGACCAGTAATAGTCAACGCAAATTTAGGACAGTCAGAAACGGAGAAATTACTAGAAGTCCTAAGGAAATACCCAACTGCGTTAGGCTATAATATAAGTGATCTTAAAGGCATAAGTCCCTCCATCTGTATGCATCGAATCATGCTAGAGGAAAACTGCAAAACTTCAAGAGAACATCAGAGAAGGATAAATCCGATCCTAAGCATTGTAGTCAAAGACGAGGTGAAAAAGTTACTAGACGCA
The DNA here is from genome assembly GCA_963859935.3 of Lathyrus sativus. Lineage (NCBI taxonomy): Eukaryota > Viridiplantae > Streptophyta > Magnoliopsida > Fabales > Fabaceae > Lathyrus > Lathyrus sativus. Next base: position 712,242,062 of record OZ012737.1, read on the forward strand.
GGAATCATATACCCCATCTTCGACAGCCAATGGGTCAGCCCAGTACACATAGTGCCAAAGAAAGGAGGCGTTACTGTAGTGAAGAATGCGAAAGGTGAATCGATAACCCAAAGAGTTGTGACCGGAAGCAGGATGTGTATCGATTACAAAAAACTGAATAAGTGTCATACCCCAAATTTGTCCTACCTCTGTATATCACTTTCACCCTGTTGTCATACCCTAAATTTGCCCGCCAGCTTTTGTAAATATTTTCGCATTTTTATTTTGCATTTTTCATTTAATTTCATACCGTTTAGACACGTGTCCGCCCCGATTGGGCATTCTTCAAATCTCGACTCTTTTATCCAATAGGAGCGCGACACGTGGCCTAAGGGTATTTTTTTTGTAAATTTTAATCCCATGTTTATTCTCTCATTTTTCTTTCTAATATTTTATTTTGTATATGTTTTTATTTTACCTTTTCATTTAGATAATCAATTTGTTTTTTATTATAATTTCAGAATAGGCTTTGTTTTTTTTTTTGTTTTTTTTAAATAGAAATGAATTTTTATAGTTTTTATTTATTTATTTATTAACTTTTTAGATTTAGTTTTATTAAGTTATAGAAATTAGTTTGTTTAAAAAATAGTTTAATTAAGCTTTTAATAGAAAATAGGATTTTATTATTTTGTTACATAGAAATAGAGTTCTTTTTAGATATTTGTTTACTTTTAGAATATAGATTTTTAATTATTTAATTTTAAAACTGTTTTCTTTTTATTTAGATAATTAATTAATTTTTATTTTTATTATATTTTACAATTAGAATAATTATTTTTTTTCCTTTAGAATAGATTTTATTTTAATAGTTTTAACATAGAATATTTATTAGTTTTATTATTATTATTATTTTTAAATAGTTTATAATTAGTTTAAATAGGTTTCTTTTTAATATTGTTTAAAAATAAATGGATAGAATAGTTTTTAGTGTATTTTTAGTATTAGAATTAAATAGATTTTTTATTAAAATAGAATTTGAATTAGGAATAGATTTATTTGTTTAGAAATTATTTAATCCCTTTTTGTTATTTAGAATCAAATAGAATAGAACTAGAAAATAGAATTAGGATTTTAGAATTAATTAGATTTGATTTATTTTAGAGATATTTTAGGATTTTAAATTTAATTTAGTAATTTTTTAGAGATATTTTAGGATTTTAAATTTAATTTTAGAGATATTTTAGGATTTTAGATTTAAATTAGTAATGTTAGAGATATTTTAGGATTTATAATTTTTAGATTTTGATTTTGATTTTAGAGTTTTAACCGTTTTTAATTTTATTAGAAATAATTTTTATTTTAAATAGATTTAATTATATAGTTTAGAAATAGTTTTTAGGTTAAATGTATTTTTTAGTGTTTTTTTTATTATTAGGAGCTAAATAGAGTTTTATTTTGTTTTAATATAGAATTTTATTTTGTGTGAGTTTTATTAAGATTTTTTTTTAGAATTAATTAGAGTTATTTAGAGTTTTTTTTAGCTTATTTGTTTATTTATTATTTTATTAAAAAATTAAATTAAGTTAGATTGTTATTATTAGTTAATTAGATTATTATTATTTTATTTTATTTATTTTATTAGATTAGTATTAATTTAATTAGGATTATTGTATTAGTATTAGGACTTTAGTTAGTTTTTTCAATTAAAGCAAGTTTATTGGATTCAGCTTCTCCGTTAATCATCATCAGCACTTCATTAACATCTTTAATCAACCATTAGCATCTAAGGACACGTGTCTGAAACCTATAAATACTTTACTATTCATCTCCTTCTACGGGGACAAGAACCCTAGCCGCAGACACACCAATCCCTAACCCTAGCTGCCTCATCAGCTTCATCACCTTCCTCCATTTTCATTCAGACTTCCAGCTTACCCAAAATCCACACCGTCGAACCAAACAACCCAGATATTAAAAATCATCTTCATCTGCAAATCAGAAACAAACCAAATCTTAATCCATTCTCAATCATAAACATAAACAACAAAAAAAACTAAATCACTCACCACTCATCTTCAGAAACATCCATACCCAGAACTCCATCAAAGCTTCCAATTTCAATCTGAAATTCGCCGTTAATCTCTTTTCACCCTCCAGAACTTCTATCACCAACGAACCTTCAAACAAACTCCAAACTTTCAACCCAACATCAACAACAAACTTCAAACGAAGCAATCTTTAGAAATCAATACCCTTCACCTTTTCCGCCATTTTCGCTACCACAACACAAAACCGAAAACCAACACCGTCTTCCTTCAAAACCACAACCGAAAACTCATCCTCAAGAAAACCATATCCAAACCCATCTAACAAAACCAACAGAAACGAAAGAAACGAAATAGAGAAGAAGGAGAGAGATCCTAAACCAAAACAATTTGTCTCAAGGCAAATCCACAAAACTAAACTTGAGAGGGATTGAGCGAAAACGATGAAGCAGGGAGAGAGGCGAGAAACTGAGTCTGCACGTGAAGTGATTCTTTTTTCATTTCCTTTTTATTTATTTTTTTATATATTATTTATTCTGTTTTTTCCTCTTATTCCATGATCATTGGGCTTTTTTTAGCCCATCACTATCCTCCAACGAGCTTGATAATACACCTTTGTTTTTCCATTAGACACCCCTGTGCTTTTTTTTTATTTTATTTTAAATATTATATATATTGTTATTTAATAATTATGTAACTATTTATTATTATGTAAATATATTATATACAATTTTGTTAATATATTAATATGGTATTTCTAGCAGTTTATTTATTTATTCTATATATATATATATATATATATATATATATATATATATATATATATATATATATATATATATATATATATATATATATATATATATATATATATATATATATATATATATATATATATATATATATATATATATATATATATATATATATATATATATATTATTCTAAGTCTATATTATTTTCTTTTAAAGTTTTGTATATATATTTCTTAGTTTCTTTTTTTATATATATAATTTCTTTTCGTTTTTTTATTATACTTCTTTTAGAAATTTTATCTTTTAAAAGTTGGATTCTATTCTCGCATTTGTCATTGGAAATTTTTGCCTTTTGGGTCGATGACGATACCCCAAGTTATAACTTCGTCAAATTATTGACGAGTGATGACAAACCCGAGACCGTTTTCTTTTTAACTTCTTTCATTTTCGATTTTTATCGATTTCTTGCTTATTTTGGTCAATGACATTTTTTAAATTATTATCGGTCAAAATTATTGATAGATGATAATTTTAGTCGAGACTATTTCACCTGCACTGCAAATTATCTTTTAAACATTTTCTCGAAAAAACTCCAAAAGAGGGAGATTCTTGAAATCTAGCATTTCTTGGATCTTCGAATGAGCAACTCTCGAGACTCGCTCTTGAGTTGTTGTTCATTCAATCTTTTGATTTTCTCAAGTATATTCTCAACGTCTTTTGATCAAAACCCCGAAAGAAAGAGGCACTTGGAGTCTAGCATTCCTTGTGTCTTCGAGTGAATAATTCTCGAAGCACGCCCTTTGAGTTGTTATTCACTCAACCTTTCGAATTCAATCATTCTCAAACGTTCTCCTAAGTCGAATGCTCGTCCGCATTCGCAACCCATTTTATTCACAGTTCCTTGTGGTCCCGATATTAGGAGCACCCTCAGGGACTAATATCGTTTCTCACGATCCTAACCCTTGACACGTCGTCAAGTCGGTTCAATCTTCGATCAAATCCTCGACACGTCGTCGAACCAGTTCAAAACAACTTCTTATTGGCCTCGCATGCCATTTTCCGATCCGATCCTTTCACAAGCATTTCCGAAACTTACGAAAGAGGGATATTCTCAGAATCTAGCATTCTTTGGATATTCGAATGAGTAACTCTCGAGGCGCGCCCTTGAGTTGTTATTAGTTCATTCTTTCAATTTCAAAACATCCAACTCTCTATCTTCAATTTATTCAGTCAATTCCCGAAAGAACTGAGTTCTTGGAGTCTCGCATTCCTTGGATTCTTGAGTGACAAGCTCTTAAGACGCGCTCTTGGGTTGCTTGTCAGTCATCCTTTCGTCTCCTTCGCAAAACTTTTAACTCGTTCAACCTCATCTTTCGTGGTTGTTACCACGAACTACGACTGCTCTGATTCTTTATTCATTCTTGAATATAAGATACGTAGGCACAAGATTGCGATGATCTTGGCGAGCACACTTCTATCCATCTTCCATTTCCCCCCATCCTTTCCAGTAGTCGAACTACGAAGCTCTGATTCCTCATTCTCGTCCGAATGAGCATACGTAGGCATAAGGGCCCCAATCCTTGGCGAGCACCCTATCTTCTAACCACCCATCTCTCCTTTGCGTCTTTAACCTTTTACCCTACCAATTTCACCTTTATCAACAAGAAGAAAACAAGCAAACCTAGACAACACTCCCCACAATTACCTTAAGAGGTTCCCGTCGAGTACGACGGACGTGAGGGGTGCTAATACCTTCCCCTCACGTAACCGACTCCCGAACCCGGAACTTGGTTGCGACAGCCCTGTTCCTATCCTTTCGTTTTAAGAGGTTTTCTCGATATTTTCCTCTCCCGTTTATTCGGGAAAAATAAAGTTCGGTGGCGACTCTGTCGAACCGCATTTCCGCGCCTTTCGCGCGAGGGTCGTATTTTCTAATGAATTTTTTCGAGGTGCGACAGGTGACGACTCTGCTGGGGACGTATTTTCTCCATGCAAAGAGAGAGTCGAGCCTATCTTTTGGTTTTTGAGGAGTGTTTGTTTTTTATTTGTTTTCTTTTTGTATTTGTTCTCCTGTAGATTTTATTTGTGCTTGTTATCTGGGCTTGTTGGTTTTTGGGATGACATCATGAGTAAAGCTCTACGCCTGAGCTTTGGTAAAAGCAGAGAGAACACATAGTTTAGAATTGGTAGTCGAGTAGTGTTAGTTTCCAAGGATTTGCTCCTTGAGGGCCTAGCATGAAAGCTCCTCCAGAGGAGACCTATTCGTAGATCTTGTTGTAACACAGCTAGCCTGTTGCACGACTTGATTAGTGAAGGGTCCGTGATTCTGGGAACCTTTTGTTAGCACCAGTTCCGATATTGGTGGTCGTGTAGTGTTAGTCTCCAAGGACTCGCTCCTTGTGCGCCTAGCATGAGGACCTCGCTCAGGAGAGACCTTATCGTTATTATCGTCGTAATACAGCCAGCCTGTTGCGTGACGCTAATATGACTAGTGTCCGTGATCCTAGGAACCAAAACGTAGAAACCATCCCGTAAGTGGGTTTATGGGTAGAATGTTTAGATCTTCCCGCATAGGTTGTACCTGTCAATTTTCTTTGAGCAGGAATTATGGTTACTTATCTGTTATAGTTACCAGCTTCAGGAGTTGTTTGATTGTGATCTTGGGATCCTGGATCTTGTATCCTGCATTGCATCTTGCATGCCATTCGCATTGCATTTCATATGTTATGCATTTTGCATTTCCAGTTCTCCAACAGAATCTTATGTCTTCGTTCCTTCTTCTCCAGTAAATCAAGCTGATTCCTCGACATCAATACGCAACTAGAGCCAATACCAGACGTATGATGGAGCAGATTCAGCAGGAGCAAGTTGCCTTCAGGGAAGAGTTGGATTCTATGAAAGGAAAGATCGACTAGATCCTCGAAGCCATCCTCGCAGCCAGGAGAGAGGAAGAACAGCGTGAAGCCGCCGCTGTCGTCAATGGACAAGGGTCTACTGCCATCCCTTTGGTCCCAATTCCGAATTCTCATGGGATGCCGTTGAACTTCAACAACGCAGTCGAAGGAAACACTTCTCAGCCAATCCCCGCGCCTGGAGTTACCATTGGAACCATCCCGCAGGCCCAGCCTACTGCTGTGCAGATCCCAGCTCCCCATATCGAAGATACTCTGATGGATCAGTATGACGATGTTCAGAACTATCATGCTGCTATTCCCATCGCCAGTCCTGTCGCTGCTCATGATTCAGAAGCCATGAAGATGTGCCGAGATCTAGCCGAGAAACTCCGCACCATGGAGGGGCATAACTCAAATTCTTTCAGTGCTCTGGAATTGTGCTTGGTGCCTGATGTTGTCATTCCTCCAAAGTTCAAGGTGCCCGAATTTTCAAAGTACAAAGGTCTCAGTTGCCCAAACATTCATCTGAAGATGTACTGTCGCAAGATGGCTGCCTATGCCAGAGACGAGAAGCTCATGATCCATTGCTTCCAGGACAGCTTGTCTGGGGCATCACTCGAATGGTATATGCAGCTGGAACGTAATATTGTGCGCACTTGGGCCGAGCTAGCTGATGCATTTGTCAAGCAGTACAAGTACAACACTGACCTTGCTCCTAACCGTACTCAGCTTCAAAGTATGACTCAGAAGGATGGCGAATCCTTCAAGGAGAACGTGCAACGATGGAGAGAGCTAGCTGCAAGGGTGCATCCACCTCTTGTTGACCGTGAATTGATTGACATCTTCATGGGTACTTTGCAGGGTCAGTATTACGAAAAGCTGATCGGCAGTGTCTCCGCTGGATTCTCCGACTTGGTGATCGTCGGTGAGAGAATTGAAGAAGGGCTGAAGAGTGGAAAAATCCCAGGAGGTTCTAGCAGTCAGGCTAATGCCAAGAAGCCTTTCAACGGATACAAGAAGAAAGAGGGCGAGACAAATGCCATCTTTGCGCAGAAAGGGCAAGCTTCTCAACAGGCTCCTCTTATGCCTTATCAAGTTCCCTACTATCAGTATCCATATGTTGCTGCTGCGCAATACGCTTCAATGCCTTATCAGCCAGCTGTTCAAGCAGCGCAAGCTCAGATACCACGACAACAGGCTCCTCAGCAACAAGCCTACAACCAGCAAGGATATCAGTATCCTCCTCAGCAACAGCAGATGCAAGCTACTCAGCAACGACAAGGTACTCGCCCGCAGCGTCCGCAGAGAACATGGAGGCCAGATAGAGTTTTTGATCGCCTGCCAATGTCATATGCCAAAATCTTTGCTCAGTTGATGGAGAAGAAAGTTGTTGTTCCGAGAGATTTAGCTCCACCAACCATCATTCCTGCCGATTACGATGCAAATGCTCATTGCGAGTTTCATAAGGGCGCTCCAGGTCACACCATTGAGGACTGCAGGGCTTTCAAGCACATAATTCAAGACATGATCGACAGGGATGCTATCAACTTTAATGGGAAGTCTCCAAATATCATCAACAATCCGATGCCACCAGTCAACTAGCGCCAACATCAGATTGATTCCAGTCAAGTTTGTTCCCCGAAGAAGGCCGTCATGCTGCCATTTAATCTTTCGCAGTTCTTATATTTTGTCTTTGTTTGTTTAAGTACAGTATGCTCTGAACAATTGCTATTTCGTATTTGGTTTTCATTAATGTATCGTTTATGCATGTTTTGAATTAGTTATGTCGTATTCACTCATGTTTTACTTATCACCGACACATTTATTCACTCCACTCTATTCACTGTTGTTTGAGGGAGGATGATGAAAACGAGATACCCATAATTGCAAATCGTATGCTTTCAGAACGAATCTCGTCAATAATGTACATGCATTGCTTCAATTCCCCAAACACCGGAGATATAAGGAGTTAATCCCTAGTAAACCACTTCGAGCTTAGAAGTAGCAGTTTCCTTCGGATATTCAAACCCTTACACTTAACCTAGGGCAGGGTAGTGTTCAGCTAATTCAACCCCGCACTCAAATCAACAAAGCGAAATCCAGAAGACGACTGTTCATCAATGACCTATGCTATGGCAGTCACAACAAAATAAAAAATCATCAAAAGCCTGCTAAGTCAGACACCTTAGAGGGGACTTAGGCAAAATCAAGGCAATCCCGATGGATCTGACAAGCAAAGTCAATCCATGCAAAAGTTAGGGATCAAAAACAAAAGTAAAAGAGGACCCCGAAACCCTCAACAAAAACAAAAGAGAGTCAGTGGCCACCTAAATCAAAAGGTCACTAACATCCTTCAATACAAAACAAGGTGACTGCCATGTCGAGCAAACCTTGAACCTTCAAGCTTACACCGTCCAGACAAGTGTGGAATTAACTGAGCGTAGGACTGGAGATCATTAAGAAGAATGGGTGGGTACAAATTATACTTTGAGCCTAGCATCCTTTGTTTCATAACTGTGAACCAGACCACGTTACAACCTTTGAAAGACCTAATTGAGACGAGGTTTATTCTGAAAGCATATTGTCGCAAGGTTGCGTAACCTGACTCCGCACATGATTTCTAATCATCAACATTTGTGTCATTTCTCTTAATATATCTTGCACACCAATCAGAATGAGCACAACGTTTGAGCTAATTGTCCATTCGTCTCACACTTTCACGACACCTCAATAAATGACAATTTTTTCAAAACTTACATTGAACTTTGCATTAATATTACCATTTGTGAATGTACAATTTTAATTGCAAATCAGTGTTAGGTATTCAAAGACATCTCAACAAGGAGTAATTAGGGAAGAACCCGGCTTTCAGTGGTGTACACAAGACAAGATTATTTCAAAGCCCACAGGCTGGGGCAAATCATTCAACAGCTCGAACAGGGGCATGTCACCCGAGTTCAACTTCCATATATCAGAACTGGTTAAGCTGGGGCAGGCCATTACCACGTTCAGACCGAGGCAAGACCAGGTCGTCCTGACCAACAAGCAGAGTTGCAACCTTCCCTGAAGGAAATTGACAACAAATCACCAAGTACCCAGACTTGGGGCATCCAGAGCATCATCTTCTGCTTCAATCGTGGCGTCTTCAGCAAACTGCGTGTCGAGGAAGTCAATCCCTCCCACCACCCAAAGTCCAATTCGCATTGGCAACTACCAGAGTCCACCATGCTGGCGTCTCCACCTACATTCCAATCACCTGTCTACAATCATGTGCATCACGCGCATTACATTTGCTATCATAAGCATCTTGCATCATATGCATACATAACCATATCATGCTTCCCCAATTCTTGCATCTCCGCGCGTCGACATTTGCATTTGCACTTCCACTCATATAAAATATCATTTATCATCCAGCATTCATATATGCAAGTCAAGGTCCAGGATCAATCCCGAAGATTTCCAAGACCATCGATCGCCCAGTCAGGGGGCATCTTCCGCAAGATGGTGGGTTTACCCCACGATTTTCAAGAGCTTCAAAGCAGTCATCAACCCAGTCAGGGGCAATCTTCTGCAATTGTGGGTTTCTCCCACAAAATTTGAAGTTATTCAAAGCAAGATTCAGCCCAGTCAGGGGCATCTTTTTCAAGACCATGGGCGTCTCCCGTGACGAATTTCAACCTCGTGGTTGATCAAATATGCAAATCAACATTCAGCCCAGCCAGGGGCATACCATTCAAGACCGTGGGCGTTCCCCACGAAGTTGTTCAACCTTTTGTTGGGCAAATCCAAGAAGTTCAGTGCAAGATCCAACCCGAACAGGGGCATCTTCAGCAAAACCGTGAGCGTTCCTCATGAAGTTGTTCAACCTTTTGTTGAGCAAACCAAGACATCAAGACAAATTCAGCCCAATCAGGGGCATCCTCTTCAGAATTCATGGGCGTAACCATGAAACCATTTCAGCAAAGCTATGATCCCCAAACAAGACGGTGGGCGTACCCCGTTGACTCGTTTCAATTCAATCTTCCTCTTGGGTGTTCCCCAATGAGTTGTAAGCGTGACCATTGTCAATTGCCTTACTATCATCCTTTTGATGATAGTCGAACTTCGTCAGTTCAACCTAGCCTGCATCCTTTCGATGTTGGTAACCTTCTATTTGTGTTTGTCCTATCATCCTTTTGGTGGTAGTGACTGGTGTGTGTTTCGCTCCATCATCCTTTTGGTGGTGGGTCTGGCATTTCGTCGATGTCAGATTGTGCGATGTTTTGTTTGTGTTTCGCTCTACCATCCTTTTGGTGGTAGGTCTGGCATTTCGTCGATGTCAGATTGTGCGATGTTTTATTTATGGTTTCGCTCTACCATCCTTTTGGTGGTAGGTCTGGCATTTCATCGATGTCAGATTGTGCGATCGTTTATTTGTATTTCGCTCCGTCATCCTTTTGGTGGGGGGTCTATCATGGTCATTAATGATGGATTGTGCGATTTGTTTTGTGTTTTGCTCCGTCATCCTTTTGGTGGTGGGTCTGACATTTCGTCGATGTCAGATTGTGCGATCGTTTATTTGTATTTTGCTCCGTCATCCTTTTGGTGGGGGGTCTATCATGGTCATTAATGATGGATTGTGCGATTTGTTTTGTGTTTCGCTCCGTCATCCTTTTGGTGGTGGGTCTGACATTTCGTCGATGTCAGATTGTGCGATCGTTTATTTGTATTTTGCTCCGTCATCCTTTTGGTGGGGGGTCTATCATGGTCATTAATGATGGATTGTGCGATTTGTTTTGTGTTTCGCTCCGTCATCCTTTTGGTGGGGGGTCTGTCACTTGGATTGGTGTCAGATTGTGCGATAGTGTTTGTCCTATCATCCTTTTGGTGGTAGTGACTGGTGTGTGTTTCGCTCCGTCATCCTTTTGGTGAGGAGTCTGTCACTTGGATTGGTGATAAATTGTGCGATAGTTTATTTGTGTTTCGCTCCGTCATCCTTTTGGTGGGGGGTCTATCATGGTCATTAATGATAGATTGTGCGATATTTTGTTTGTGTTTCGCTCCGTCATCCTTTTGGTGGTGGGTCTGACATTTCGTCGATGTCAGATTATGCGATCGTTTATTTGTATTTCGCTCCATCATCCTTTTGGTGGTGGGTCTGGCATTTCGTCGATGTCAGATTGCGCGATATTTTGTTTGTGTTTCGCTCCGTCATCCTTTTGGTGGTGGGTCTGGCATTTCGTCGATGTCAGATTGCGCAATATTTTGTTTGTGTTTCGCTCCATCATCCTTTTGGTGGTGGGTCTGGCATTTCGTCGATGTCAGATTGTGCGATAGTGTTTGTCCTATCATCCTTTTGGTGGTAGTGACTAGTGTGTGTTTCACTCCGTCATCCTTTTGGTGGGGGGTCTGTCACTTGGATTGGTGTCAGATTGTGCGATAGTATTTGTCCTATCATCCTTTTGATGGTAGTGGCTGGTGTGTGTTTCGCTCCGTCATCCTTTTGGTGGGGGGTCTGTCACTTAGATCGGTGTCAGATTGTGCGATAGTGTTTGTCCTATCATCCTTTTGGTGGTAGTGACTGGTGTGTGTTTCGCTCCGTCATCCTTTTGGTGGGGGGTCTGTCACTTGGATTGGTGTCAGATTGTGCGATAGTGTTTGTCCTATCATCCTTTTGGTGGTAGTGACTGGTGTGTGTTTCGCTCCATCATCCTTTTGGTGAGGGGTCTGTCACTTGGAGTGGTGATAGATTGTGCGATAGTTTATTTGTGTTTCGCTTCGTCATCCTTTTGGTGGGGGGTCTGTCATGGTCATTAATGTCAGATTGTGCGATTGTGCTTTGCTCTACTATCCTTTTGGTGGTAGTAGCCGTGTGTGTTTCATCCCATCATCCTTTTGGTGATGATGACCTTTTTTCCAGTTGCTTATAGTTTACTCAGAGGTATACTTCATCCAGCATGTTCAATTCCCGAGCATTTCTTTTCTTTTTGGACAAATTTAAGGTCTTCTTCATATCTAATTGACTTCTACCTCAGGAGAATGAACGCTGTAGCAATTCATTTCCTTTGGTTTAAGCCAATTAGATATGGGCATCTGTCATACCCCAAATTTGTCCTACCTCTGTATATCACTTTCACCCTGTTGTCATACCCTAAATTTGCCCGCCAGCTTTTGTAAATATTTTCGCATTTTTATTTTGCATTTTTCATTTAATTTCATACCGTTTAGACACGTGTCCGCCCCGATTGGGCATTCTTCAAATCTCGACTCTTTTATCCAATAGGAGCGCGACACGTGGCCTAAGGGTATTTTTTTTATAAATTTTAATCCCATGTTTATTCTCTCATTTTTCTTTCTAATATTTTATTTTGTATATGTTTTTATTTTACCTTTTCATTTAGATAATCAATTTGTTTTTTATTATAATTTCAGAATAGGCTTTTTTTTTCTTTTTTTTTTAAATAGAAATGAATTTTTATAGTTTTTATTTATTTATTTATTAACTTTTTAGATTTAGTTTTATTAAGTTATAGAAATTAGTTTGTTTAAAAAATAGTTTAATTAAGCTTTTAATAGAAAATAGGATTTTATTATTTTGTTACATAGAAATAAAGTTCTTTTTAGATATTTGTTTACTTTTAGAATATAAATTTTTAATTATTTAATTTTAAAACTGTTTTCTTTTTATTTAGATAATTAATTAATTTTTATTTTTATTATATTTTAGAATTAGAGTAATTATTTTTTTTTCCTTTAGAATAGATTTTATTTTAATAGTTTTAACATAGAATATTTATTAGTTTTTTTATTATTATTTTTTTTTAAATAGTTTATAATTAGTTTAAATAGGTTTCTTTTTAATATTGTTTAAAAATAAATGGATAGAATAGTTTTTAGTGTATTTTTAGTATTAGAATTAAATAGATTTTTTATTAAAATAGAATTTGAATTAGGAATAGATTTATTTGTTTAGAAATTATTTAATCCCTTTTTGTTATTTAGAATCAAATAGAATAGAACTAGAAAATAGAATTAGGATTTTAGAATTAATTAGATTTGATTTATTTTAGAGATATTTTAGGATTTTAAATTTAATTTAGTAATTTTTTAGAGATATTTTAGGATTTTAAATTTAATTTTAGAGATATTTTAGGATTTTAGATTTAAATTAGTAATGTTAGAGATATTTTAGGATTTATAATTTTTAGATTTTGATTTTGATTTTAGAGTTTTAACCGTTTTTAATTTTATTAGAAATAGTTTTTATTTTAAATAGATTTAATTATATAGTTTAGAAATAGTTTTTAGGTTAAATGTATTTTTTAGTGTTTTTTTTATTATTAGGAGCTAAATAGAGTTTTATTTTGTTTTAATATAGAATTTTATTTTGTGTGAGTTTTATTAAGATTTTTTTTTAGAATTAATTAGAGTTATTTAGAGTTTTTTTTAGCTTATTTGTTTATTTATTATTTTATTAGAAAATTAAATTAAGTTAGATTGTTATTATTAGTTAATTAGATTATTATTATTTTATTTTATTTATTTTATTAGATTAGTATTAATTTAATTAGGATTATTGTATTAATATTAGGACTTTAGTTAGTTTTTTCAATTAAAGCAAGTTTATTGGATTCAGCTTCTCCGTTAATCATCATCAGCACTTCATTAACATCTTTAATCAACCATTAGCATCTAAGGACACGTGTCTAAAACCTATAAATACTTTACTATTCATCTCCTTCTACGGGGACAAGAACCCTAGCCGCAGACACACCAATCCCTAACCCTAGCTGCCTCATCAGCTTCATCACCTTCCTCCATTTTCATTCAGACTTCCAGCTTACCCAAAATCCACACCGTCGAACCAAACAACACAGACATTAAAAATCATCTTCATCTGCAAATCAGAAACAAACCAAATCTTAATCCATTCTCAATCATAAACATAAACAACAAAAAAAAACTAAATCACTCACCACTCATCTTCAGAAACATCCATACCCAGAACTCCATCAAAGCTTCCAACTTCAATCTGAAATTCGCCGTTAATCTCTTTTCACCCTCCAGAACTTCTATCACCAACGAACCTTCAAACAAACTCCAAACTTTCAACCCAGCATCAACAACAAACTTCAAACGAAGCAATCTTTAGAAATCAATACCCTTCACCTTTTCCGCCATTTTCGCTACCACAACACAAAACCGAAAACCAACACCGTCCTCCTTCAAAACCACAACCGAAAACTCATCCTCAAGAAAACCATATCCAAACCCATCTAATAAAACCAACAGAAACGAAAGAAACGAAATAGAGAAGAAGGAGAGAGATCATAAACCAAAACAATTTGTCTCAAGGCAAATCCACAAAACTGAACTTGAGAGGGATTGAGCGAAAACGATGAAGCGGGGAGAGAGGCGAGAAACTGAGTCTGCACGTGAAGTGATTCTTTTTTCATTTCCTTTTTATTTATTTTTATATATATTATTTATTCTGTTTTTTCCTCTTATTCCATGATCATTGGGCTTTTTTTAGCCCATCACTATCCTCCAACGAGCTTAATAATACACCTCTGTTTTTCCATTAGACACCCCTGTGCTTTTTTTTATTTTATTTTAAATATTATATATATTGTTATTTAATAATTATGTAACTATTTATTATTATGTAAATATATTATATACAATTTTGTTAATATATTAATATGGTATTTCTAGCAGTTTATTTATTTATTATATATATATATATATATATATATATATATATATATATATATATATATATATATATATATATATATATATATATATATATATATATATATATATATATATATATATATATATATATATATATATATATATATATATATATATATATATATATTATTCTAAGTCTATATTATTTTCTTTTAAAGTTTTGTATATATATTTCTTAGTTTCTTTTTTTATATATATAATTTCTTTTCGTTTTTTTATTATATTTCTTTTAGAAATTTTATCTTTTAAAAGTTGGATTCTATTCTCGCATTTGTCATTGGAAATTTTTGCCTTTTGGGTCGATGACGATACCCCAAGTTATAACTTCGTCAAATTATTGACGAGTGATGACAAACCCGAGACCGTTTTCTTTTTAACTTCTTTCATTTTCGATTTTTATCGATTTCTTGCTTATTTTGGTCAATGACATTTTTTAAATTATTATCGGTCAAAATTATTGATAGATGATAATTTTAGTCGAGACTATTTCACCTGCACTGCAAATTATCTTTTAAACATTTTCTCGAAAAAACTCCAAAAGAGGGAGATTCTTGAAATCTAGCATTTCTTGGATCTTTGAATGAGCAACTCTCGAGACTCACTCTTGAGTTGTTGTTCATTCAATCTTTTGATTTTCTCAAGTATATTCTCAACGTCTTTTGATCAAAACCCCGAAAGAAAGAGGCACTTGGAGTCTAGCATTCCTTGTGTCTTCGAGTGAATAATTCTCGAAGCACGCCCTTTGAGTTGTTATTCACTCAACCTTTCGAATTCAATCATTCTCAAACGTTCTCCTAAGTCGAATGCTCGTCCGCATTCGCAACCCATTTTATTCACAGTTCCTTGTGGTCCCGATATTAGGAGCACCCTCAGGGACTAATATCGTTTCTCACGATCCTAACCCTTGACACGTCGTCAAGTCGGTTCAATCTTCGATCAAATCCTCGACACGTCGTCGAACCAGTTCAAAACAACTTCTTATTGGCCTCGCATGCCATTTTCCGATCCGATCCTTTCACAAGCATTTCCGAAACTTACGAAAGAGGGATATTCTCAGAATCTAGCATTCTTTGGATATTCGAATGAGTAACTCTCGAGGCGCGCCCTTGAGTTGTTATTAGTTCATTCTTTCAATTTCAAAACATCCAACTCTCTATCTTCAATTTATTCAGTCAATTCCCGAAAGAACTGAGTTCTTGGAGTCTCGCATTCCTTGGATTCTTGAGTGACAAGCTCTTAAGACGCGCTCTTGGGTTGCTTGTCAGTCATCCTTTCGTCTCCTTCGCAAAACTTTTAACTCGTTCAACCTCATCTTTCGTGGTTGTTACCACGAACTACGACTGCTCTGATTCTTTATTCATTCTTGAATATAAGATACGTAGGCACAAGATTGCGATGATCTTGGCGAGCACACTTCTATCCATCTTCCATTTCCCCCCATCCTTTCCAGTAGTCGAACTACGAAGCTCTGATTCCTCATTCTCGTCCGAATGAGCATACGTAGGCATAAGGGCCCCAATCCTTGGCGAGCACCCTATCTTCTAACCACCCATCTCTCCTTTGCGTCTTTAACCTTTTACCCTACCAATTTCACCTTTATCAACAAGAAGAAAACAAGCAAACCTAGACAACACTCCCCACAATTACCTTAAGAGGTTCCCGTCGAGTACGACGGACGTGAGGGGTGCTAATACCTTCCCCTCACGTAACCGACTCCCGAACCCGGAACTTGGTTGCGACAGCCCTGTTCCTATCCTTTCGTTTTAAGAGGTTTTCTCGATATTTTCCTCTCCCGTTTATTCGGGAAAAATAAAGTTTGGTGGCGACTCTGTCGAACCGCATTTCCGCGCCTTTCGCGCGAGGGTCGTATTTTCGAATGAATTTTTTCGAGGTGCGACAATAAGGCGACTCAGAAAGATCACTTCCCTTTACCTTTCATAGACCAGATGTTGGAAAGACTAGCGAAACATTCGTACTTCTGCTATCTAGATGGTTATTCGGGATTCTTCCAAATTCCTATTCACCCCGATGACCAAGAAAAGACAACATTCACCTGTCCTTATGGCACTTTTGCCTATCGTCGAATGCCGTTCGGACTATGCAATGCTCCAGCAACCTTCCAAAGATGCATGATGGTGATCTTTGCAGATTTTATAGACGACATCATGGAAGTGTTCATGGATGACTTCTCTGTATGCGGAAAAAGTTTTGAAGGCTGCCTGTCAAACTTAGAAATGGTACTCCAAAGATGCGCTAAAGTGAACCTTGTTCTCAATTGGGAGAAATGCCATTTCATGGTCCGACAAGGCATCGTTTTAGGACACGTCATATCTGAAAAAGGGATTGAGGTTGACAAAGCTAAAATAGAGATCATAAAGGATCTTCAACCTCCGAAAACCATACGAGAAATACGAAGCTTTTTAGGACACGCCGGGTTCTACCGAAGATTCATAAAGGATTTCTCGAAAATCACAAAACCTCTGACAGGTTTGTTAATGAAAGATGTCGAGTTCGTTTTCGATAAAGACTGCTTGGAAGCATTCGAAACTCTAAAGACAACACTCATTATCGCACCAATCATGCAACCCCCTGATTGGCAACTACCATTTGAAATCATGTGCGATGCGAGTGATTATGCTATAGGTGCAGTTCTAGGACAAAGGAAAGACAAGAAGCTTCACGCAATTTACTATGCCAGTAGAACTTTAGATCCTGCCCAAATGAACTACGCCACAACTGAGAAGGAACTTCTAGCAATTGTGTTCGCCCTTGAAAAATTCCGTTCCTACTTAGTAGGAGCAAAAATCATCATCTACACAGACCATTCTGCCATTAGGTACCTGATAAGCAAAAAGGATGCCAAGCCAAGATTGTTGCGCTGGATCCTATTGCTACAAGAGTTTGATTTAGAAATAAGAGATAAAAAAGGGACCGAGAATGTAGTAGTCGATCACCTATCCCGCATAGAAGGCATTAAGCCGGAATCAGTGCCTATCAACGACGATTTCCCTTACGAACGCCTGATAGCCAGATTAGAAAGTGATATGCCATCATTAATCTCGGAAGAACCTGAACTAGAAAAAGTCATGGAAGCCGTCTACGCACAAGTCACACTACCTTGGTATGCTGATATTGTAAATTACTTAGTAGCAGGCGTGCTCCCACCGGATTTCAGTTATCAGCAAAAGAAGAAATTCTCCCATGACTTAAAGCACTACTATTGGGACAAACCTCTGCTTTTCAAGAGAGGGGCCGACAACATATATCGTCGATGCTTCCCAGAGGACGAAACTGAAGACGTCATTTCTCAATGTCACTCTGCTCCATACGGAGGACATGCCAGTACTTCGAAGACATGCGCGAAAATCTTGCAATCTGGCCTATTATGGCCCAATATTTGGAAAGATGTCCACGCTGCTATATTAAGATGCGACCGGTGTCAACACACAGGAAATATCTCAAGGCGCGACGAGATGCCCCAAAAAGGTATCTTGGAAGTGGAAGTCTTTGACGTATCGTGAATCGACTTCATGGGACCATTCCCATCTTCTTTTGGTAACAAGTACATACTCGTCGCTGTCGACTACGTATCGAAATGGATTGAGGTCGTTGCCGCTCCAACTAACGACACGCGAGTAGTTCTCAAACTCTTTAAGAATACCATCTTTCCCATATTCGGTGTGCCCAGACTTGTCATCAGTGACGGTGGTTCACACTTCATATCAAGAATCTTTGATAAAATGCTATCGAAATATGGAGTAAAACACTGTATCACAACACCGTATCACCCGCAAACAAGCGGCCAAGTGGAGGTCTCTAACAGAGAAATAAAACAGATCTTGGAAAAGACAGTCGCCACCTCCAGGAAAGATTGGTCATTAAAGCTAAACGATGCTTTATGGGCCTATAGGACCGCGTACAAAACGCCGATAGGAACTACGCCATTCAAATTAGTTTATGGGAAATCCTATCACCTGCCGGTGGAACTTGAACACAAAGCCTTTTGGGCTATCAAGACGTTAAACCTCAACTACACTGAAGCAGTCGAGAAGCGAATCTTGAATCTGCATGAATTGGAAGAGCTCAGACTAGACGCGTATGAAAATGCCCGCATATATAAAGAAAGAACCAAAAAGTGGCACGATAAGCGTTCGGTCCGTAAACAGTTCAATGTAGGAGACGTCGTGCTCCTATTCAACTCAAGACTGAAACTCTTTCCAGGAAAACTAAAATCCAGATGGTCAGGTCCATTCGAGATAACTAAAGTTCTTCACAGTGGAGCTGTCAAAATTTGCGATAAAGTCAATAAGTCGTTCATAGTCAACGGACAACGCCTAAAGCATTATAATCGAAATGACGACAGTAACCACGTGAGCAAACTGAAACTGCAAGAGCTTCCTGCTCAACATCCCGAATAGCTTGCCACCAAGCTATCGTCGGGCTTTCGACGATAAAAACAGTGCTGAATGGGAGGCAACCCATTTTCACTCGTTTTTCTCTTTGAAATTATTTACAGTATGTTTTTCATCTGATTTACTCTTTTGTTTTGATTTTAATTTTTATTTTTAATCACCTTCTGTTTCTAAAAACTAATTTGAGTAAAACATGTTTTCAACTTTTTACAGGATTTACTTACCTCCTTTTTGACTAACTAGCGAGAATGGTTAACATCGATTACACAGTTACTGTTTTTAGAGGACCAGCTCAGCAAGCCCGTTATGAGGCTTTGACGCAGAGAGGCTTCGCTCTGACACATTTCTATGATGGTTCTACTATGGATCAGCTAGGCATTCATGATAGCATCCTCTACCTGTTTAACCAACTAGGCTGGGAGCGAACTGCTCTAAAAACCCGTTGGGTCATTCATCGTAAACTCACATTTAAATTCCTAAGCTCCCTAAACTACAGACCCGAGTATGGATATGGATCCACCAAGGAACTGATTTGTTTTAGACTATTTGGGATTGAGTTCGAATATAACCGTAAGTCATTAGCTGATCTTTTAGGCTTCCCTAGTGGACCTTTCTCGTATACTATTGCTGAAGAGGAAGAGATGGATATCGAGTTAGACTATTTTTGGGGTACCATTACAGGTAACTATCACCCTGAGCTGAATGACATGCATTCTAATGAGATACATAATCCTGCACTCCGCTACTTTCATAAGATATTAGCACATACCCCCTTTGGGAAGGAGGAAAACATTACCGCTGTCTCAAAAGAAGAACTGTTTATCCTGTACTGTGCGTTACAAGGTCGCCCAGTCAATGTCGTACCTGAAGGTGAGATAATACTTAGAAGGGGGGGGGGTTGAATAAGTATGGAAAATTAAGACTTGAAAATAATCACACAATTATTTTTATCCTGGTTCGTTTAACAACTACTCCAGTCCACCCTTCCAGAGTGATTTGCCTTTCTCAACAAGGACTTAATCCACTATTAAATCAAATTGATTACAATAGTATCACCTAAGAACAACAGTTCTTAGTCTTCTCAAGAGCTACTGATTCTAACTGAATCCTCTTAAGGAATATCCTTTACAATCAATGTAAATTAAATACAAGAGTTTTAATGCTTCTAAAAAGCTTTTATCACAACAGTGATTTTTCTCTTAAGTTTAAGTACAATGAAATTCTATGAAGAATAAGAAAGAGAGCTTTTAGAATATTATGATTTCTTTTCAGCAAGAGTGTGTCACTGAAGAATGTAGTGAAGTTCCCTTTTTATAGGCAGCTGAACTAAGCAAGCTGAGCGTTGAAAAGAGAGTCCCAAAAAGGTCTGAGCCTTTTTGTCTTCACATCAACTGACCTTTCCTTGAAATAGATGGCACAGAAAAATCCTTTTTGTCTGTGTAAGTGTGTCTAGCACAAATAAGGAAAGAGACGTTGAATAGTTCCAACGGATATATTCTTGAAAATACTTCTTCAGTTTCAGCAAGTTCTTCAGAGTCTGAATGGATCAGAGTCTTTTAATGAGATTCAGAACTATGCTGTATCAGAGTCTTCTGCAGCATGTGTGCTTCTAGCGTGTTGATCATCAGAGCATTTTGACACAGAACTTCAGTACGTGGCAGCGTAGGTACCTTCAGAAACTTCTGTAAATTAATGCCTTGAGAAACTCTTCAATCTATATTCTTCTATACTTCAGATGCTTCAGCTTCAGATGCTTCTGATTATCTTCAGATGCTTCTGACTTAGAATGTTCTGAAGCTTCTTTCTTCAGATCCTTCTGGAGACTACGCTCAGGATCTTCTGTGAGGAGCAAACAGATTCTTCTGTAAGGTGCATCTGGCGCTTCAGAGTCAGAATAACTTCTTGTATTCAAGGCAGATTTGCTTCTAGAGAGTTAATATAATTTCAATCTGCAGTAAAACTCTCAAACAAATTTTAGAGTATATAATTCTTAAATATAAATTTCCTAACAGTTATCATAAAAAAAAGAGTAATTATTAAGAACCAATCTGTGTTCTAACAATCTCCCCCTTTTTGATGATGACAAAAAGTATCAGAAATTTTATTTAATTGAACATAAAGAATTATAACTCCCCCTGAGATGATGAATCTCCCCCTGAGTTGAATATGAAAAAGGAATAGAAACTTCCCTTTTTATCTTGAGTAATCTTCAGAGTCAGATCTTGTTTGTCTTTGTAATAATTAAGGGTCAGACTATCTTGCAGATATGAGATTCAGAGTTTGATAAAAGATAAATGATCTGAGAAACTCAGAGATTCTTTTATAGAGTGTTCTTATCAAATGTTCTAAAATAGTCAATTTAGATATTAGAAATAGTAGATATGTCTGAAGATTCATTCTAGTGAAATTATATTAAATAGTTCAGATCTTTATTTTCTCCCCCTTTTTTGTCATAAGCAAAAAGTAAAAACGTTTAATAAAGACAAATAAAAGGAACATGAAACAGATAATTCAATGGAGAATAACAAACTGATTCATTTAACATAACAGAGCATGAGTACATTGGAAAATATCAGAAGATATAACAAGAACATTCAGATGCAAAACAACAGATGCACAAACATAAGAAAAAAGATCTAAGAGTGTTTTGACAAAAGCATCTTCAATAGGTCTGTGATCTCAGATGATGATTGCTCTTGCTTTGACATCCACTTAGTCATTGTCTCATTCTTCTCATCTTGTTTAGACATCCACTCTGACATGTCCTCAGATTTCTTGTCTTGCTTCGCCATCCAAGATTTTATTTCAGATTGACCAGCTTCCAGAGCAGCAATCTTGTCTCCAAAATCTGGATTTTCTGTCTTTATCTCTGATGAAGAAGATGGAGGTTCTGCAGCCTGAACAGAGTCAATTGCCATAGGTTATGGAGATCCTGAAGAGGGTTCTACCAGAGTCATAGTCAATGCATTGGCAGTTGGTTCTGGTGGAGGAGGAGGAGGAGCATCCAAACAAAGCAGAGGTTCAGTCTTGTTGACAATCCAGAATTGAGTTCTTTCAGCTCTGAGCTTTGCATCATCAGAACAGATCTTCTTCAGATTAGAGGCTACAGTGTTGAATCTATTAATAAAACCTTTCCAGATGATGTTAGTTTCATTTGCATCCATAGTTTCAGAGCATCTCTTCTGAACAGTACCTAAAGACATCTGTATTTCTTGCAAAAACGTTTGAAATAAATGATCAATATTAAGTCTGGGTGGTGGTTTAAGCAAGGTTTCCAGAGTCATCTGTTTAGGTTTGGGAGTAGGTGGTATCAGTGATTTTGAGATGGAAATCAGAGGAGGGGGAACATATGGAATGAATGGAATTTCTGGTTTTTGAGGTAAGGATCTGTTTAAAGCATTAAGCAGATTTGGTTGAGGTCTTGTGTGTGGGTAAACAACATCAAAGGATGCATTGGAGTATGGTATAAAGCAGAGTTTGATGATTTATCAGATGCAACTGTGTTATCAGATGCAGGATGCAGAGCTGAAACAGCAGCTTTACCAGATGTAGCAGATATGGTGGCTAAGGATCCTTCATTGTTCATAGATTGAATATATGAAAGGATTACAGATGGAAGGGCCTGTCTGAGTTTCGGTTTCAGAGGTTTCAAAGGTTCAGAAGGCTCAACTCTATCATAAAAATCTTTCAGTTTGAAACCATAAGATAAATTATGATAAAGAGAAGACACTTGGGCACAAGATATTCCAGATGATGATGGATTGGAAGTGGGAACAATCATCTCAGATGAAGTTGCAGGTGGAGGCATAGGGTCTGGAATGGTAGTTTTAGCAAGTAAGGTTGATTCAGGTTCAGGTTCATGCACAGGGTATTTGTCAGATGGATTAATTAGAAAATCAGGATGAATTTCTGATTCTGATGAGTTGGAGGATGTTGTAGGTGTACAAGAGGTAGAAGAGACTTGAAACACTGTTTTTAATGGAGTGATATCAAGAACTTCTGTCTCAGGGATATGAGTAGGTTCTGAAGGAATATCAGATTGTTGAGAAGGTGGTTCAGATGAAACAGGTGCAACAGGTTCAGAAGATGGAATGTTTGATGGTGGTATGACATAGTCTTTTTCTGGTTGATCTTCTGTGGTTTGTTTTTCTGGATGATCAGAAGTTTGTGGTTGATTTTCTGTTTGTGGTTGATCAGAGTTTTGTTTTTCAGAAGGTTGTGGTAGTTCTGATGGTTGTGATTCTGTTTGTTGTGGTTCTGTTGGTTGTGGAACTGATGGTGATGGACGTGGAATGAAGTGTTTGATGTGTATTTTGGGTTGAGGTGGTTTTGATACAGAGGCAGTGGTTTGTTTTTGAGGTGAGACAGAACTAGGGGCAGCAACAGATGTTGTTTGAGTGACAGGTGGTTTGGGAACAGACTTAATAGATGAATCATTAATAACAACATTTTTAGAAATAGCAGAAGTCTTTGTACCTTTGAGTTTAATCCTCTTAGCAGATGCAGAGGCAGCTTCTCCAGAATCCTTTCTCTTTAAAAGATCCTTGGGTTTCTCAGCGATCTTAGCCTTCTTCTGGACAGGTTCAGATTCTGCTGCAGGATGAGATCTTTTCCTCTGAAGTGGAACTTCTTCTTCTTCTTCTTCTTCTCCTGCATCTGGTAGTGGTTGCTTGACAAGTTGAAACATATTGGCTGGAACAGGCACTCCTTCCTTTTTGCATTCCTCTATATACATCAGAACTATATGTCTAGGTTCTTCAGCAAAGAATAGAGGAAAGTCAGATACTAGAACCCTCTTATTCAAATCAGACATATTTAACCTCTTTGGAGCAGTAGTGAGTTCATCTACAATCTTGAGTCTCAGAAGACTTTTAGCGTTCAGAGGCTTTCCCATAATGAACTCTAGTTCCTCTGTAACCCCAGCATCATACAGAGCAGCCACTAAACCATTTTCAGTGAGAAGATCTGAGAGCAACCTTCCAAAAGGTATCCAAGTCCTGATCTTCTGGCCTTTTTCTTTTACAGATTCTCTAGATGCATTAATGTGATTCCAGAGATGCATGAACAAAATGTAAGGAAGATCTACCTTGTTGCTCTGACTAAGGCAGTACATAAAATAGATCTGTTCATTGTTGACATAATCTGGGGAATTTGTTGACTTTCTGTGATGTATGCATCCCATGAAGATCTTGGCCCAGATCTTGTAATCAGGCTTCAGATCTTTGAATCTGTTAGAGGCTTGTCCAGCAGTCATAACTTCCTTATAAACTTCATCCATATCCACACGCCCAGCTGGCAGGTGGGAAACACCATCTGTTTCTTCATAACCAATCAATCTTCTGATCAGATCCTCTGTAATGATAATCTCCTTTCCCAGCACAGATGATAAAATAAACTTGGGATACACAGATGCATGAATCCAGAATTCCTTCACAAGTAGAGGGTAAACTGGTCCAAACAATCTATCAAAGTATTTCACCCAACCTTGAGCTCTAACAATGGAGCGAAAATCAAACCCATTGTCAGCCAGAGAATCAAATTCAACCATGGATTCACACAACACTTCTAATTTATCAACAAGTGTGAGGAGAGTTCTCTTTGGAGGAGTATATGGAGCAGCACCTAGGTTATCTGAAGTCACAGCAGCCATTGTAGATTGAAATTGTGCAGTGGTTGATGAAGAAGACGCCATTGAAGATTGCTTTTTCAAACACTTAGGTTTTGAGTTTTTATGCAGAGAGAACAATAGATGAAAACGCATGTAAATTCTGAGAGTGAAAAGTGTGAAAGTGAATACACAACAAGTATTTATACTAATCACATAGGCACAGCAAAAGTCAGAAAGAACGCACGTTTAAGCAAGCATTAAATGGAGAAGAATAAAATCATTTCAAATAATAAATGCTTCTGACAATTTTGGGGGGAAAACCAAGATATTTACTATTCAAATTTCACCTCAAACGTCTTTTCAGTTGTGTACACGCCACCTCTTCAGATTTTGTGTGACACGTGTTTGCTTGCATGCTGTTCTGAAATCTCTCAAGAAATGAAACGTTAGCCAACGTTCAGATCTTCTAAAGATGGTTAGTTCAGAGTTTCTCATCAGAAATAATAATCAGAATAGAATAAATAAACAGAAGAAATACTTCAGATGAATTAAGCATTTTTGCATCTGTAACAATTTGCTTCTGATAAATATCATTCTGGACAAAAATCCATACCAATATTTTTCAGAATAAAATTGAATCTATCTTCAACAAGGGGTTTTGTAAAAATATCTGCCCATTGATGATTTGTATCAACAAAGGCTAAATTTATGATTCCCTTCTGAACATAGTCTCTGATAAAATGATGCTTAATTTCTATATGTTTCGCCTTAGAATGTAAAATGGGATTCTTGGACAAACATATAGCAGAAGTATTATCACAAAAGATAGAAATGTTACTCTAAAAAATTTGATAATCTTCTAGTTGACTTTTCATCCAGAGCATCTGCGTGCTACATCCAGCAGCAGCAATGTATTCAGCCTCTGTGGTTGAAAGTGCAATTGTGGGTTGCTTCTTGCTGTACCAGGAGATTAGATTTCTTCCTAGAAATTGACAACTTCCAGAAGTACTTTTTCTTTCCACTCTGTCTCCAGCATAGTCAGCATCACAGAATCCAACTAATTTGAAATCATCAGATTTTCTGTAACACAAACCCACATTAGAAGTACCTTTCAGATACCTTAGAATCCTCTTGACAGCTGTCAAGTGTGATTCTCTAGGATCTGATTGGAATCTAGCACACAGACAAACACTGAATCATATATCAGGTCTAGAAGTAGTAAGATAGAGAAGAGAGCCAATCATACCTCTGTAGAGCTTCTGGTCTACTTTCTTACTTACCTCTTCTTTGCCAAGTGAGCTAGTAGGATGCATTGGAGTCTTTGCCACCTTGCTGTCAGACATGTTGAATTTCTTCAGAAGTTCTTTAACATACTTTGTCTGATGTATGTAGGTGCATTCTGGAGTTTGATTAACTTGGATTCCTAAAAAGAATCTGAGTTCTCCCATCATACTCATTTCAAATTCTGCCTGCATACATGTAGCAAACTCCTTTCCAAGCATAATATTTGTTGATCCAAAAATAATATCATATACATAAATTTGGCAAATTAGAAGATCTTTCTTTATTGTTTTACAGAATAGAGTTGTATCCACTTTGCCTCTGATAAAATTCTTCTCCAGAAGAAAATTACTCAATCTCTCATACCAAGCTCTAGGAGCTTGTTTTAATCCATATAGAGATTTCTTTAATTTGAAAACATGATCTGGAAATTTTTTATTTTCAAAACCAGGAGGTTGGTGGACATAAACTTCTTCTTCTATAATACCATTAAGAAAGGCACTTTTAACATCCATCTGATACAGAGTGATGTTATTCTGTGCAGCAAAAGAAATAAGAAGGCGTATAGATTCTAACCTTGCCACTGGAGCATATGTCTCAGTGTAATCAATACCTTCTTGCTGACTGTATCCTTGAGCAACCAGCCTTGCCTTGTTCCTCTCAACTTCTCCTTTCTCATTTAGTTTATTTCTGAAGACCCATTTTGTACCAATAATATTGAATCCCTGAGGTCTTTGAACTAGATCCCATACATCATTTCTGCTGAATTGGTTAAGCTCTTCTTGCATGGCAATAATCCAATCATTGTCTTGCAGAGCTTCTTCTACAGAAGATGGTTCAATTTTTGACACTAGTCCAAATAGTGATGCCTTAGATGATCTTAGAAAGGATCTTGTTCTGATGGGATCATCCTTCTTTCCAATAATGACATCCTCTGGATGAGAAGCTTTAATTCTGGATGATGATCCTCTGATAGTTGACTCTTCAGAAATATTTAGATTATTCATCTGAGAAGTTAAGGAAGTAGCATCTGGAGTTGCTTCTGGTTCCTTCACTTGAAGTTTGTCTGCTTCTGGAACTTCAGAGTCAATAAAGACTACTTCCCTATCTGCAGAGTTATCAACCTGCTTTGGCTTTTCAGAGCCAAGCTTATCATCAAATCTGACATGAATGGATTCTTCCACAATCTGTGTCTCAGTGTTGTATACTCTGTAGCCTTTAGAGTGTTCAGAATATCCAAGCATGAAACACTTATGTGCTTTGGAATCAAACTTGCCCAGATTTTCCTTAGTGTTTAACATATAACAGATACATCCAAAAGGATGAAAATAAGAAATGTTGGGCTTTTTGTTCTTCCACAATTCATAAGGAGTCTTCTTCAGAAGAGGTCTAACAGATACTCTGTTCTGAATGTAGCATGCTGTATTGATTGCTTCTGCCCAAAAATGTTTTGCCAGATTTGTCTCATTGATCATGGTTCTGGCCATTTCTTGCAAAGTTCTGTTTTTCCTTTCTACAACCCCATTCTGTTGTGGAGTTCTAGGACAGGAAAAATCATGAGCAATGCCATTTTCAGAAAAATATTTTTCAAAATATTTATTTTCAAATTCACCACCATGATCACTTCTGACTTTTATAATTTTGAAATTCTTTTCATTCTGGACTTGCTTGCAGAAGTCAAAGAACACAGAATGTGACTCATCCTTGTGTTTTAAGAACTTTACCCATGTCCATCTGCTAAAGTCATCAACAATGACCAATCCATACTTCTTGCCTCTGATGGATGCAGTTTTCACTGGTCCAAACAGATCAATATGAAGTAGTTCTAATGGTTTAGAGGTAGAAACAACATTTTTTGATTTGAAAGATGTTTTTGAAAACTTCCCTTTCTGGCATGCTTCACAAAGAGCATCTGAAGTGAACTTCAGATTAGGGAGTCCTCTGACAAGATTAAGTTTATTAATCTGAGATATACGTCTCATATTAATATGGCCCAATCTTCTGTGCCAGACCCATTGCTCTTCATTCACAGACAAGAGGCATTTAACATTTTGAACTTTAAGTTCTGAAAGATTTATTTTATAAATGTTGTTTTTCCTCTTACCACTAAATAGGATAGAGCCATCCTTCTGACTAATAGCTTTACAACATTTTTGATTAAAAGTTATATCATAACCATTGTCACTTAATTGACTTATGGACAATAAGTTATGTTTTAACCCTTCAACAAGTAAAACATTAGTAATAGAGGGAAGTTTACCATTTCCAATAGTGCCAGATCCAATGATCTTGCCCTTCTGGTTCCCTCCAAACTTCACGTCCCCTCCAGATCTAAGTTCCAGGCTTTGGAACATAGACTTTTCTCCTATCATGTGTCGTGAGCATCCAGAGTCCAGGTACCATGATTGGTGTCCTGACCTTGCTGCTAAGAACATCTGCAATAGGAATTATTTTGTTTTTAGGTACCTAGATCTTCTTGGGTCCTTTGGGGTTAGTTGGTTTGTAGGTTTGTCTAAACTTCTGTTTTGCAACATAATGTTTATTCTGACTTGCCTTAGGTTTAAACACATAAGTACTCTTCTCAGAGCTTGTGTGTTTAATGTCATTCAAGTGACCAAATTTGAATTGAGAATACAGAGGTGTCTTCCTGATGAAAAGTTTGTCAACAGGTTTTGGATTGCTTCCAGATGAAGACTTATATCCAATGCCTCTTCTGTTGTTTCCACTAACACCATAGATCATGGAAGCCATCTTGCTTCTGTCTATGCTCTTAGTGAGAAATCTCTGAAAACTAGAGTCATATTTTTCTAAAATATTTTCACATGACTTAGTCTCAGATTCAGATTCTTGTTGAGTTCTTTCAAAGTCATTTTTTATTTTCAAATTTATTTCTTTTTGCTCAACAAGTTCAGTTTTCAGAAGATCAATTTCAGATTCAAGATTGCTTTTCAGCTTCTTGTATTTGAGTTTGATGTTGTTATAACTTTTAAGAACTTCTGTTAAAACTTTAATGAGTTCTTCTTTGGTAAGTTTAGCCATTACCTCTTCTGCATCATCATCAGATTCAGATTCTGATTCATATCCTGAGGTACCTTCCTCTTGATCTTCTGTCCTGGCCATCAGTGCAACGTTTGCACATTCTTCTTCTGATTCAGAAGATGATTCACACTCATCTGAGTCATCCCATGTTGCCATCAGAACCTTCTTCTTTTTGTTGAACTTCTTCTTAGGTTTTTCTTTCAGAAGTTTGGGGCAGTCATTCTTGTAGTGCCCAGGTTCTTTGCACTCATAGCACACAACTTCTTTCTTAGCAGATCTTCTGTGACTAGAAGATTCCTTTCTGTTGTCAGATCTTCTGAAGTTGTTGAACTTCTTTCCCTTGTGATTCCAGAGTTTGTTAATCCTTCTGGACAGCATGGATAACTCATCTTCTTCTTCAGAAGAAGACTCTTCAGAGCTTTCTTAAATGACCTGCAAAGCTTTAGCAGTTTTGTTAGATTTTAATGCTGCAGATTTACCTTTATCTTTCTTCTGAGGTTCATCTTCCTCAAGCTCAATCTCATGGCTCCTCAGTGAGCTGATGAGTTCTTCTAGAGAGATCTTGTTCAGATCTTTGGCCATCTTCAGGGCAGTCACCATTGGTCTCCATCTGATGGGCAGACTTCTGATGATTTTCTTTACATGATCTGACGTGGAATATCCCTTGTCCAGAACTTTCAGCCCAGCAGTGAGTATCTGGAATCTGGAGAACATGGCTTCAACAGATTCAGAGTCTTCCATTTTGAAAGCCTCATACTTCTGGATCAGAGCCAGAGCTTTTGTCTCCTTAACTTGAGAATTTCCCTCATGAGTCATTTTAAGGGATTCAAACATATCAAAAGCTGTCTCCCTGTTTGTGATTTTCTCATACTCTGTATGTGAAATAGCATTCAGTAATATGGTTCTGGCTTTATGGTGATTTCTGAAGTCTTTCTTCTGAGAATCTGTCATAGATTTTCTGTCAATCTTTTTGCCATCTCCATCTGTGGGATGTACATATCCATCTATGACAAGATCCCATAGATCAGCATCATATCCTAGGAAAAAACTCTCAATTCTGTCTTTCCAGTAGTCAAATTTCTCCCCATCAAACATTGGGGGTTTGGTGCTGATCCTATCCCTCTCTTCATATTTATTGTTAATATTTGACATTGAATTATCAGCCATGATAACAAATAAATATAAATATCAAAGTATATCTCTCTGGATCTTTACTGACACTGTTAAGTGGTAGCACACTCAGAACCGGAGCTCTGATGCCAACTGAAGGTGAGATAATACTTAGAAGGGGGGGGGGGGGGGTTGAATAAGTATGGAAAATTAAGACTTGAAAATAATCACACAATTATTTTTATCCTGGTTCGTTTAACAACTACTCCAGTCCACCCTTCCAGAGTGATTTGCCTTTCTCAACAAGGACTTAATCCACTATTAAATCAAACTGATTACAATAGTATCACCTAAGAACAACAGTTCTTAGTCTTCTCAAGAGCTACTGATTCTAACTGAATCCTCTTAAGGAATATCCTTTACAATCAATGTAAATTAAATACAAGAGTTTTAATGCTTCTAAAAAGCTTTTATCACAACAGTGATTTTTCTCTTAAGTTTAAGTACAATGAAATTCTAT
Source organism: Lathyrus sativus (assembly GCA_963859935.3). Taxonomy (NCBI): domain Eukaryota; kingdom Viridiplantae; phylum Streptophyta; class Magnoliopsida; order Fabales; family Fabaceae; genus Lathyrus; species Lathyrus sativus. Next base: position 712,272,444 of record OZ012737.1, read on the forward strand.
GAAGAATAAGAAAGAGAGCTTTTAGAATATTATGATTTCTTTTCAGCAAGAGTGTGTCACTGAAGAATGTAGTGAAGTTCCCTTTTTATAGGCAGCTGAACTAAGCAAGTTGAGCATTGAAAAGAGAGTCTAAAAAAGGTCTGAGCCTTTTTGTCTTCACATCAACTGACCTTTCCTTGAAATAGATGGCACAGAAAAATCCTTTTTGTCTGTGTAAGTATGTCTAGCACAAATAAGGAAAGAGACGTTGAATAGTTCCAACGGATATATTCTTGAAAATACTTCTTCAGTTTCAGCAAGTTCTTCAGAGTCTGAATGGATCAGAGTCTTTTAATGAGATTCAGAACTATGCTGTATCAGAGTCTTCTGCAGCATGTGTGCTTCTAGCGTGTTGATCATCAGAGCATTTTGACACAGAACTTCAGTATGTGGCAGCGTAGGTACCTTCAGAAACTTCTGTAAATTAATTCCTTGAGAAACTCTTCAATCTATATTCTTCTATACTTCAGATGCTTCAGCTTCAGATGCTTCTGATTATCTTCAGATGCTTCTGACTTAGAATGTTCTGGAGCTTCTTTCTTCAGATCCTTCTGGAGACTACGCTCAGGATCTTCTGTGAGGAGCAAACAGATTCTTCTGTAAGGTGCATCTGGCGCTTCAGAGTCAGAATAACTTCTTGCATTCAAGGCAGATTTGCTTCTAGAGAGTTAATATAATTTCAATCTGCAGCAAAACTCTCAAACAAATTTTAGAGTATATAATTCTTAAATATAAATTTCCTAACAATTATCATCAAAACAAAGAGTAATTATTAAGAACCAATCTGTGTTCTAACAGTACCATTCATGATGAAATCCCTTGAAAAATTTAACCAAGAACAAAATGCACATATCACTGTAGGAAGCCTCGTCACTATGATTGCACATGTCATAGGACTTAGGTACCAGCTGAACCGGATTAAAGTCTCTGGCCTAATAAGACCTATGGATATATCATTCTGCTTTAACCAAGGTATGATAGGAAACTTAGGTCATGACCCTTATGAGTACCTAATTGCTGGCCGACCTGTTCACCTGTTTACACTACCTAACCATGAGAAGACGAGTGTCCACAACCAAAATAACTGGCTGTACAAATTGGATGAACCCTTGGGTCCTGCTTCACCTCACTCCACACCTCAAGACTACATGTACGAAAGTGACCATATTTCTGAAGCTCATGATTATATGTACTATGAAGACTATGTGTCAGAAACTGAGATTGACCCTGAGACTCCACCAAATTACCACAATTTCCCTGACCCCATCCCTGACCAACAACCAGACAAGCTGGATGCCCTTCGGAAAACAGTGGATGATGTCAAATTGGAAATTTACACAGTCAAGGAAGAGCTAACAACATTGCAGATGGAAGTCACGACCTTCATGGACATAGTGTGTGAACAGTTCGATCGCCTTACTAAACAGCTCGACGACCTGAAGAATCAGAAGGACTGATTAAATTTTTAGCTTTAGTTTTAAGTTTTAATTTTCAATTTTGCTGCATTTTGAACAATTTCTAGTATTATGTTTTTACAATTTCAAGTTCATTTCAATTGCTGTACTTTTCTAATTTATCAATGAATTTTATTTCCAACTCTATTTTAATCATGTATTCTTTACTCTTCATTCATTGCCTGGTTAATTTACTGGCCTAAGTGAACCATAATTACATTACACAATGTCTGTACGAACCACACAGCACAAATTCTGCTTCTGCAGAATTTGCCGCTATGACGACCGTCACAGCCATGTTATGCTCATCACGAGCATGACGGTCATGGCGCTCTCCTGACGACCGTCACGAGATCACGTATTCTGCTAAATAGCACAATACGACCGTTGGGAGTTTTTCTTTCTCTCCAACCCTTAACTTCTCACTCTCACGGTTCCACTTCCCCCATAAATCACCCACTCACTCATTCCTTCCATTAACCCTATTCTCATCCAACTGAACCGTTCGTTTGCAAAATATCATTATAAATTCACAGTTCCATCCTCATTCCCATTCCACAATCAGAAACTCTCCTCTCTAAAACCCCCCCTCTACCACTCTCTCTACTCCTCACAAAAAATCATCAGAAGACATGGCACGTCAAGGAGAACTCCCAGACATGTCAAATATCACCTTCCGTGACGGTGAAAGAGGCGACCAACAACAAACGAATTACGTTTAATTCTATCAGTGCGCCGTCCAACCAACCCGATATGTCGATATCACATGCATCACAGAATTAGGCATTCGGGAAGGCGTCCAATGGATGCTTCAGAACGCTGGGTTGTGGTTCCTCTGCACAACACCACAACCTACCTACGAACAACTAACTCTGGAGTTCCTTAACTCTTTCACCTACACGACACCCCCCGGTGAAACCAACCAACTCGCCGATGTTGTGAACTTCCGATTATTCGGCCAGGAATATCAGCTGACCCAAACTCAACTGGCTCAGATGCTCCAATTTAGCCATGGCCCTGAGGCTCAATGTCGTGTTCCTTCAGAGCAATTCTTCTTGGAAGCCTTTGCACTTTGGAACCAACTCACCGGAACCCCCGCCGATAGCTGGGATAGTCTTAATGCTACATTCATTCACCATCCCACCATCCGCTACGTTCACAGGGTGCTCGGCAACACTATCTTTGCTAGAGATAGCAACCATAAGGTAAACTCCAAGGAACTATTTTTCCTGAAATGCATCTTTGAGCCGGAACCTATCAACATCGCCCCATTCCTATTGGCTCACATCCAGGCTAACTGCGGTCGAGGCTCCAAGCCTTTTTATTTCAGAGGCATCGTCACTTCTATTGCATTATCACTCGACCTCGGCGATCAACTCCAGGCCCTTCCGTTCTTGCCTCCTGTCTTCCTGGATATCGACTATTGTCGTTCGTCTCACCTCATCAGGGTCCGAGCCGACGGACGTTATCATCCGGTGGTTTGCAACCGCATAATCCGCAGTATCATCCTTCCTTGCCGAGACATTGCTCACCTTGAGAACAGAGCCAACTGGATTTTTGACCCAGCGGCACCCGAAGCTAATGCTGCAGCTCCTCCACAGAATGATCAGATGCCTGTAGATGAGGTACAGGATGAACTGGACCGTGCAGCTCAGGCCGAAGCCTCTCAGCAACCAGCCCCCCTGGTCCCTCTTCCCGCTATCGCCCTCGCACTGCAGATACCATCGAAGATGTCCTTCACGCCATCTGGCTCCAGAACCAGAACGCCGCTCTACTTGAACGACGTCAGCAAGAACAGCACCAACAGGTCATCGATTTGTTAACCACGCAGGGGGCACGCCTCAACACTGTCGTGGATGAAATGGAAGCCCTAAACCTCCGTGTGGACGACTTGCATAATTCCATTTTTCACACAGGCGTTCTACGCCCCACGACCAGAGGAGGACGCCATCGAGGAAGAGGACACGATAGAGAGTATAGTTCTTCTTGTTTTCTTTTCGTTTTTCTGCATTTTTCCTGTTTTCATTGTTGTACACCTTCCACTATCAATTCAAAGCAGTGAGGACACTGCTTGAGATGGTGTGGGAGCGACACTTTACTATGTACTTCATTTCTCTTTCAAGTAATTTCAATTCCAGTATTTTTATTTCAGTTCAATAAAGCGCATAATTTTTATATTCTTTTCCGTTAAAAGAACATCCCAAGCTTAATTTGCTTTACTCGAGCTATACGAAAAACTTTCAATGCAAACATCCGGTGCGCCACGGTTAAGGCCGCGTTAAGGAAACTCGAGAACGATTACTAACGATAACCATACCGACTTGACACCTTAGACCTCCACTTTATGCGAGTCAGTTCCACTACCTACTGTACCGAAGCCTCATGTTCAAGCATCAAGCGAAGCCCTTAGTAGTTTATAAAAGCAGTCAGCACCGCCTTAAGCGCGTACCACGTGGAAAGCCGATGCAAATAAGTGATCGGTAAGATCATAAAGAAAAGAATTGCTCCGCAGCCATGTAGTGCTTATCTACCTCTGACATTTTGGAATGGAAAAAAGAAATAAAAATAGTGAGCTCATAAGAGAAAAAAAAGTTCCTTGTCAGTTGGTCTGTATGTCTCTGGTTATGGACTCGGTAGGGTGAATCACGGTTCGATCCCCCACAACTTACAAGTGAACATGTCATAGGGTACCGCACTCGTGCACCAGACCCCATGGAAAGAAAAGACCGAAATCACTAACAGGCTATTCCACTACGTATGCAAAAAGAGGTAAAGGGCTTAATGTTATTGTGCCAGAACGAAACTGGGAAGAACATAGTTCGATGAACTTAGCGCCGAGCTACAGCAGCATGATTGGAACCGCCTCGTATAAAGAGGAGGCCTTCAAAAGCGTTCCCGCTTAGTGTCAAGTTCGTATGCGTGTTGTTACGAATCATCTTCGAATCCTCGACTCAGCGCCTTCGAAACGATTCTAAAAACGCACAAGTGCGCATCAGGTGTCTGCATCCTCTCAGCATTTAGGCTTTTTGCTTGAGGACAAGTAAAGATTCAAGTTTAGGGGAGTTTGATAACGCGAAAACATATAGATTAAAATGCCATTATTTCATATTATTAACGCTCGATTTCACCCCGATTTCGTACCATATTCGCATTGTTGTTTAATATTTTGCAGGTTTATGAAGTCAATGTCCAAATGAGGCAAGATAGGCAAAACAAGCTAAAAAGGACTTGAAACAGAAGAAAAGAATGAGAAAAGCAGCAGATTCTAATTCTGCTGATATGACGACCGTCATGGTCTCACCATGACCGTCACAGGCGTGACGAGCGTCATGGCCTCACCACGACCGTCACAGACATGACGAGCGTCATGGCCCCCCACGACCGTCATAGGCACATTTTTTGCCCATTGTCCACTTTCAGAGACGTGCAAAACAGAAGCCCAAAATTCAGCACACGACTACCTGGATTTTCTTACCCTCAAAGACACTTCCAACAGCAGTTCACGTAGCATTCATACACTATAAATAGAGGGCTTTGGGACTGAAATAGGGGAGCTGCATTGAAGACACGAAGTGCTGCCAATTTATTTTCAGAGCAATTTTTGAGCTTCAGAATTCCTTATTGTTTATTGTTTCCTTTTTTTTCTTTCCTTCCTTGCAATTGTGTTTTTACTTTTCAATTCTATTCTGTACGAGTAATTGACACCAAGACTAAATCCTGCCGACATTTTGGAGGATTTCCCAAAAGCCAATTGAATTATTTACAGGTTCTCATTTTTAATCATTAATTGAATTCTATTTCCCATTATGATGCATATTTATATTTTCTGCCATTGTTTACGTGTTCTTAGTTTATATTCCATGTCCGGCTAAATTAAAGTAATCGGTATGTAATAGGTAGTCAGATGGGATTCGATAATAACTGGTGTATACTTCCCTTTTCAAACTTATTTATGGCTTTAGTTTTTAAATTGATTTTTCTAAAATAAATGTTCGTCGCGACAGCGAGAACTTAATTAAAAGCAGTTTTGCCACGACAGTGGGAAATTCATAAAGGTACGAACCAACAAGCGACAGCTGAGGTTAGGTCCAGATAGTAAAAACTAAGCATTCGTTTTAAAAACAGCGACAACGCTTTAAAAAGGATTAGAGCTTAATGGTTTTCAAAAAGTAATTTTAACCGCGAACGGGATAGCGTCAGCATACGTTTCGCCTTAGAGTTGCGACTAGCGTCAACAACCATCGTGAGACAAAGGTCTTTAAACCGTCATTTTCTTCTTAAACTATTTTTGAAAACACCCAAAACACCGGTAACTTGTCGAATCCTTGAAGAACCAACATATTGCATACCGATTCAAGCATTTATACCTTAAGTAACGTTTTTAGTTCCCCTATAGTTTACACACTTATTTTGCTTTTATTCCCCTAAAACCATACCAACCTAGCTAAACACAGTAACACCCGAAAATACTAGCTTGATTACGAGTCCCTGTGGGATCGATATCTTTTATTACTACGCGATAGACTGTGCACTTGCAGTTAGTTCAGTTAGACATAGAAAGTCGCGATCAACAAGCACCTAGAAAGTCAAATATGGAGATTATGATGGAAAATTTTATGAATGCTCAGATGCAATAAAACAAGGAATTTGCGAACCAAAACACTCATACGAGTGAATTGATGAGGAAGATGACTAGCAAACTTGATGCAATGGCTACCCACAATAAAATGTTAGAAACCCAGATTTCTCAAGTAGCCCAACAACCACCAGCCATAGCAGCCCCGACTGGAGCATTTCCTGGCCAAACTCAATCAAACCCGAAAGGACATGCTAATACCATCACATTGTGAAGCGGAACCGAATATGATGGACCTGTTGATCCTAGACTCAAAAATCCATTCATGTACCAAAATCCTAAGAAAGGAACGAGGGGTTAAGTGAATCAAAAAGCAAGGATAATAATGATAAAAGTGAAAAGGCCTTAGAGAAAGAAACACCATATGTTCCTTCACCATCGTATAAGCCATTTGTGCCCTATCCTCAAAGGTTAGCCAAAACCAAAAATGAAGGACAATTCAAGAAATTCGTAGAACTTCTGAAATAGTTGAATATCATTATTCCTTTCACAGAAGTTATTACGCAAATGCCTTCATATGCCAAATTTCTCAAAGAGATCTTATCAAATAAGAAAAAGCTCGAAGATAGTGAAACTGTTACGCTTACCACAGAGTGTAGAGCTATAATTCAAAATAATATGCCTCCTAAGCTGAAAGATCCAGGTAGTTTTTCAATACCTTGTATTATAGGAAAATGTGTCATAGACAATGGTCTATGCGATTTAGTAGTCAATGTTAGTCTAATTCCATCATCCACATGTAAGAAACTCGAGTTAGGTGAACTGAGACCAACTAAGATGTCTTTACAACTTGCGGACCATTCTGTTAAATATCCCGTGGGTATGTTAGAGAATGTGCCCGTTCGCATTGGTCAGTTCTACATTCCTACCGATTTTGTGATAATGGACATAAAAGAAGACTCCAATATCCCTATTATATTAGGTAGACCATTTTTAGCAACAGCCGGAGAAATAATTGAGGTTAAGAAAGGAAAGATGACTTTTGAAGTTGGTGAAGAAAAAGTCGAATTTATTCTGTCTCAATTCCTAAAAGCTCCAGCTATTGATGATTCGTGTTGTTTATTATATGTTATTGATGAATGTGTTAAAGAAATAAAGATGCAACCATCTGTATACTATGATGCGCTTAAAATTCTGGCACCTCCTATATTCAAAGATGATGATTGGAAAATACTATTCACCGATGACAGTCTAAGAGAATGTCTTGCACTAACACCCGATCCAATGCCTAGCCCAACAAAACCCGCTATAGAACTAAAAACACTGCCCAAAAATCTAAGGTATGAATTCCTAGATTCCGAGCTTGAGAGACCAGTGATAGTCAATGCTGACTTGGGACAAATAGAAACTGAAAAGTTACTTAGCGGTTTAAGGAATTATATGACAACACTAGGCTACAATATCTCTGATCTAAAAGGAATAAAATCATCCTTTTGCATGCACCGCATTATGCTAGAAGATGATAGTAAAACCTCTAGAGAGCATCAAAGGAGGATAAATCCTATCATAAGCGATGCAGTCAAGAAGGAGGTGCAAAAGTTGTCAGAAGCCAAAATTATATACCTGATATTGGATAGCAACTGGGTTAGTCCAATACATGTCGTACCAAAAAAAGGTGGTATAACAGTTGTTAGCAATGAAAAAGGCGAATCCGTTGCGAAACGTGTTCACACTGGGTGGAGGATGTGCATAGACTATAGAAAGCTAAATAAAGCCACTCGTAAAGACCATTTTCATTTACCCTTTATTTATCAAATGCTTGAACGATTGGCCAAACAGTCCTATTTATGCTATTTAGATGGATACTCGGGATTCTTTCAAATTCATATTCATCCTAACGACCAAGAGAAGAAAACTTTCACTTGTCCATATGGTACATTCGCATATCGACGAATGTCGTTTGGGTTATGTAACGCTCCCGCAACATTTCAGAGATGCATGATGTCGATCTTTGTTGACTTTATAGATGATATAATGAAAGTATTTATGGACGATTTCTTAGTTTGTGGGAGAAGTTTCAAAGATTGTTTGTCGAACCTAGAATTGGTGCTTGAGCGATGCGTTAAAGTCAATCTTGTGCTAAACTGGGAAAAATGTCATTTCGTGGTCTGGAAAGGAATTGTGTGTCGCTACTGCGAAAATCGGCGCCGGCTGACAGAAGAGTCGCCATCGTGCGTTATTTATCCCAAAGGAGGGAAAGGAAACGCTCGAAGTAAACCTCGCAAAAAACGGGAAAGGTATGGTCATCGCAACCAAAACCTGGATTCGGGAGTCGGTTACGCAAGGGGAAGGTATTAGCACCCCTCACGTCCGTCGTACTCGACGGGATCCACGCTTGCTTGGTTTGTCTAAAGGATGCAAAACAATCTATCTACGGCTGCTAAATCTAAACGGAAGGGAATTGACTCGATAGAGCGTCGCACTCTATGCCTACGTATTCTCACGAGAGAAAGTCAGAGTCAACGTAGTTCGGGAAACTACAGGGAATTGGCTCGCCAAGACTTCGCGTCTTGTGCCTACGTACTTCCACACAGCATGGAAGATCAGAGCTTACGTAGTTCAGACTAACTACGGCTAAGCAGGGTGTTCTCACATAGGAGTGAGATTAATCTGGTTTGAGAGGTATGGGTGTTGGTGTAAGCCCTAGAGGCCAATACTTTTTGGTACTTGTATCGGATTATTCGTTTAATAATAAAAGGCATTTCTTTATTATGTTTGTCTTTCAGAATAATAAAGTCCCTAGAATAGTTAGTCTGTTTAATGAAATGTTAAGTGTGACTTAATCATGAGATCCCATTAAACATAAAGACATTATTCTTAAAATATCCGTAGTCAAGCTTTATTGCAAAGTGGGATAACATTAAAAGCATTGAGACTATTATGAAGATAGACTGATGATCACATCTCATGGATCATGGATAAAGAGTTATCAAGTCTTGACATATGTATAAATATTAGGAGTAATATTTATACCGGATTGACCCGCTATGAGAATACTACATAGTATGTTATGCAAAGTGTCATAAGTTATTCTCATGGTGATAATGGTGTATTACCACCCTTCGACCTGAAACCACTATGGACCCTAGATGTAGAGTCGGGTGCTTTATTGTTGATCAAACATTATCCGTAACTGGATGATCATAAAGACAGTTGATGGGCACTCCACGAAGCATGCTGAGGGACATGAGTGTCCTAGATGGAATTTGCCAATCCTGCATAACAGGAGAAATGTCTAAGGGCCCAATATTGAACTGGACAAGGATGACACAGTGTATGCCTTGTGTTCAATATAGACATAGGGGCAAAAGGGTAATTGTACAAACATATATTATCACGAAAAAGGTTTTGTCAGATCACATGACATTTTCGTGACTTGGGTAGCAGTGATGTGTTGCTAGATACCACTTACTGTTTATTATGTTAAATATATAATTTAATATAATTACCAATGTTACGAAATCCTACAGGGTCACACACATAAGGACAGTTTGATGAGAGATAGAGAAATCAAAGGAACACCGTAAGGTACGGTGCACTTAAGTGAAAAATAGAAATTCGGATAATATAATAATAATTATTGTTATTTTATAATGGTTATAAAATAATAATAAAATAAATATATTTATTATAATAATAGTTATTATAATAATATATAATATTATTATGGATCATGTGAATTGGGTTTTTAGCCCGCAGCCCACAAGAGAGTCTATAAAAGGAACCCTTGTGATGAAGCTTTCACTTGATGCAATTTCGTTTTTGATTCTCTTTTCTCACTCAAATAATTCCATTCGTAAGCAGCTAGCACTGTGACCGGAAGCTGTTCGTGTGGACTGAGTAGAGGCGTTGCACTTCATCAACGCTTGTGATCGCTGCATCAAAGATCTGAATCGCCACAACGAGGTAACGATTCTATCACTGACCATGCTCATTCGTAAGGATCACCAAAGGAAATTTTTGTTTTCCGCTGCGTTTAGATCGCAATTTTCCATCAACGGGAACCTATGGGAACTAAAGCTACGGTCTGGTCTCAAATGCACTCGGGAAAGAGAAAGGGATAACAATCAGTCGTCAGCGGGAAAGTCTCGATCGCGCAGCAGCGAGAGAACAAAAGGTTAGTTGTTAGTGTGCTCGCTAGGATATCGCATCCTATGCCTACATATTCTCGTCTGGTACGAGAAATCAGAGCAGCTGTAGTTCGGCTACTTTCGGGACCACAGCTCAAATCTCGTTTTATTAATATTCTGAAAAATGGTTACAATGATTGAGAACTGAAAGATAAACTCCTAAAAACCCTATCCTATGAAAAATCAAATGGAAAATAGTCCCCTAACAAGTGGACTTCTAAAACTACCTCTAAAAAGGTAAAATAAACTCCTATGAAGAAACTATCTATTCTAAAAATATTGAATCTACAAAGTAATATTTTTATATTCTTTTTTTTACTATTTTTTCTTCTATTCTTTTTTCTTCTTTTTTCAATATTCTTTTTCTCATTTCTTTTCATATTTTTTTCAACATTTTTTCATGTATTTTCTCTTTTCTCTTTTTCTCATTTTATTTTATCTAAAAACTAAGAAAATATTACAAAAGAAAACAATAAAAGAAATACAATGGGGAGGGGGTACAGTCTGTTACAGGGGGATGTGCAGCAGTAAAAAAAACAAAAGGAACTGGACTAAGCCCAACAAAAACCAACAAAAATAAAGGGGAGGGGGAGAATAAAGAAAAACGGAGGGTGTAAGATTGAATGGGGTTTGCTGGGCCCAGCCCAGGTCCGTTAAACACACAGAGGTGGGAAGAAAGAGATTAGGGGTGTGAATTGGGAAAGGAATTGGGCCCAAGGCCCATGCCCACTGAGTCCACCCTCCCTCCCTCTTCACTTGATCAAACCCTAACCCTTTTCCCTTCCCCGCCACTGTTCACATCCTCCGTTTCTCCTCTCTCAGATTCCATCTCCTTTCTCTTCCGTCTCCCTCACAAACTCTCTCTCACAAACCTTTCTACCATCAACCTTTCGCCCTAAAACTTTACAACAATTGAAAGAGAGAAACTCAAGTGAGAAAAAAACTGATCGGATGATGTTGATAGTTCTTGAAGAGATTTCTGGAGATTGTTCTTGGCCTGGATGAACGAATCGGCGAAGTAATCTGGAAAGTTAAAGGAGGACGGATGAAGGTCGCGTGAGGTTCTTGATGATCTTGGACAGTTGGAGGCGATTTGCATGTTGATAGTTCTGAACAAATGAGGGTTCCAGGAAATGATTATGAAGAACAGTGTTGAACTGATGGAGTCTTTGAAGGTGTCTGGGGATTTTCTTGAAGGTGATAAGCTTCTGAGGAACTTTCTGGGGAAATGATTGATGAACCGTATGAAGGTTCTGACGAATACGATGAACACGGTTGAATCTTGAACGCGATGAATCTTCTGGAGAATCGGCGAAGAACGCGTGAAGTTCTTGGATTTGATGAGTTTGATGAAGATCGTGGGAGATCTTGATGATTCTGGGAATATTGATGAACGGACGAATTTTGGAATCTGGCGATCTGATGAACTCTGAAGAGTTTCTGGAGAAGTCTTGATGATCGTTGATGATCGGAGGGTGTTGTTGGTGATGAACGGAGAAGATCAGAGAAGAGATGAATCTGGTGAAGATTTGCAGTTTCCGGTGGGTTGTTAGGGTGGCCGGAAGAGGTTAGGGGCGGTGGTTGCATGGCCGCCGGCCATGCAACCGGTGAGGCTCAGGCGAGGGACAAGTGGCGAGTGTGGATGCTGAGGGGAGCCATGCGTGAAGCCACGTGGGGGGTTACGTGTGAGATGGGGGAGAGAGGGAAAGGTGATGTGTTGGCTCTGAGTGATAGTGGCAAATGATGTGGCCTCCTCCTGAAGTGAACGCGTGGCTTCGTTTTTAAAGGGACATGTGGTACTGGACAAAAACGTACTGAAATATTTTGGGCCTCCAAAAACAAAACTGGGCCCAAACGAAAATGAAAGGCTAATGAAGAATTGATTAATGGACCTTAATGCTGAATTAAATGGGAATGAACAGATTAAACAAAACTGAATTAAAATGCTAATGGATTAATGACCTAATTAATGACTTAAAATTAGAATAAAACTAATTAACATCATCTAATTAATCCTACCCAATTAATAAAATCTGTAAACTCTAAAAAAGATTAAATCTAAAATATACCCTAATCTTATTCTAGCAATTAATATTCTAAAAACCTAATTAAAAATCTATTAACAAAATCTATTAAAACCTATATTAAAAATATATCTAAAACTATTATATTCTATATTATCTATTAAAAAAATAATGTCTAAAAACCTATTAAAAATATTAAAAGAATCTACTTAAATTCTAGAAAATGCTAATAATATCTAATAAAATCCTAATAATTCCAGAGGGAACAAAAATAGTACAAAACCACAAATAACACTGCGAGAGCGTAACAAAATAGTCGGTAAAAATAAACGGACACCGAAATATCCCCAAAAACAACAGCACGAGCTGAAAACCCCGGGAAGAGCACGAATTCCCAAAAATGCGACTCCGCCTATCTGAACTGACTAAAAACACCTGAAACGCGAGAAGAGGGCTGTGATCCCGATAAAATCAAAACAACTGGAAAAATGTACTGTATGCGGTATGCGAATGCGAATGCATCGAAACATAGGGCCAGATACGGGACCCGGTTGGTCAAATTTTAGGGTGCAACATTGTGTTAGGACATATAGTATCCGAAAGAGGAATTGAAGTAGATAAAGCAAAAATAGAAATAATAGAAAATCTCCAACCTTCAAAAACTGTTAGAGAAATTCATAGTTTTCTTGGACATGTCAGTTTTTACCGAAGATTTATCAAAGATTTCTCTAAAATCACTAAACCGCTAACTGGCTTGTTAATGAAGGATGTTGAATTCATATTTGATAAAGATTGTTGGAAAGCTTTTGAGCTCCTTAAAATTGCTCTGATCACTGCACCTATTATGCAACCACCTGATTGAAATGTGTCGTTCAAAATAATGTGTGATGCTAGCGGTTTTGCCGTTGGCACTGTTTTAGGACAAAGAAAAGATAAGAAGCTTCATGTTATCTACTACGCAAGTAGAAGCTTAGACAACATGCAATTGAACTACGCAACCACAGAAAAAGAACTTCTAGCTATTGTGTTCGCCCTAGATAAATTACATTCTTACTTAGTAGAAGTAAAGATAATTGTCTATACTGATCATGCTGCAATTAGGTATCTATTGAGAAAAAAGGATGTTAAACCAAGACTTTTAAGATGGATCCTGCTTTTGCAAGAATTCGATTTGGAAATTAAAGATAAAAAAGGAACCGATAATGTAGTAGCAGATCATCTTTCTAGAATTGAGGACCAAAAACCCAAACAAGTTCCCATCAATGATGATTTTCCCTATGATAGACTTGTAGCTCAATTAGAGAGTGAAAATGAGACGATTGAATATCCTTTATTATTTAATGACGCATAAACTAATGAAATAATAGAAGCAATTTGTACAGAAACCCTTGGTATGCTGACTTTGTTAACTACCTAGCAGTTGAGGTACTCCCACCAGACTTAAATTACCAACAAAAGAAGAAATTCTTTCATGATCTTAAATATTACTATTGGGATAAGCTCTTGCTTTTCAAGAGGGGCGCCGATGGAATTTTCCGTCGATGTGTTCCTGAATCTGAAGTTAATGATGTCATATCTCATTACTATGTTGCACCATATGGAGGACATGCGAGCACTTCTAAGACTTGTACAAAAATTCTGCATTCCGGTCTATTTTGGCCCAACCTTTGGAAAAACGTTCATATCGCTGTTCTAAACTGTGATCAGTGCCATCGCACTAGAAATACTTCTAGACGCAATGAGATGCCATAAAGAGGTATTTTGGAAGTAGAAGTCTTCGACATGTGGGGTATAGATTTCATGGGCCTGTTTCCTTCTTCTTTTAGAAATAATAAGTATATACTCGTCACATTCGATTACATGTCGAAATGGATTGAAGCGATAGCTTCTCCTATCAATGATGCATGAGTAGTTATCAAACTTTTCATGAATGTTATCTTTCCCAGATTCGGAGTGCCGAGAGTTGTCATAAGCGATTGAGGATCTTACTTCATTTCAAATATATTTGGGAAGTTACTGCTTAAATATGGGGTATGATACCGAGTAGAGACACCCTACCACCCTCAAACCAACGGACAAGCTGAGATCTCAAATAGAGAAACTAAGCGAATACTTGAGAAAACCGTTACAACATCTAATAAAGATTGGTCAACTAAACTCCATAAAGCTCTGTGGGTGTATAGAATCGCTTACAAAACACCTATAGGAACCACTCCGTTTAAACTAGTTTATGGTAAATCATGCCACCTGCCCGTAGAACTTGAGCATAAAGCTTATTGGGCCATAAAGACTCTAAATACTAACTACGCTGCAACAGGCAAGAAAAGAATTCTAGATATCCATGAACTAGAGGAACTAAGACTTGATGCTTACGAAAACGCCCACATTTATAAAGAAAGAACCAAAAAGTGACATGACAGAAGGATAACAAGAAGAGAGTTTAATGAAAGAGACATAGTTTTTCTCTTCAACTCTCGACTTAAGCTTTTTTCAGGGAAGTTACGTTCCAGATGGTCTGGCCCCTTCGAAGTTATTAGAGTTCTACAAAGTAGAGCAGTTGAGATTAGAGGAAAGTCGAGCGATACGTTCATTGTAAATGGACAACGACTCAAGCATTATCACTCAGTAGAGAACAAAGAGTTCTGCACTAGTTACAAGTTGGAAGAGCTTCCCGCTCCTCCCGATGAATGATGTCTTGTTCTGTTTCAATGTCGAGCTTCTGACGTTAAACGTAGCGCTCCGTGGAGGCAACCACAATCCTTAGCCTTTCGTATTGTGTTATTAAGGACCTATTTTGATAGCACCCAATTCAATAAAAGTAAGAAATTAGCTTATGTCGAATATAACAAAAACATCGAAGGTGTACGTGAGGAACCATTATACTTCGATGAAAATGAAGTAGATGTTGCTGAATTAAAACAGGGACCTCCTTACGCTTGTAAAGTATTGGCTCCCCCACATGGGAAAAGTTTTGTCGTATCTGAAAAGAACGACAGATTCCCAAAGAAAACATACATTTTCGATATCACTAAATGTGACGAAATTTTTGATTTGTTAGTTAAGGATGGGCAAATGATAGTATCACCTGGCACTAAAATGCCATCTTTAGAACAAAGGAAAAAGAAAGGGTTTTGTAAATACCATAATTTTTGGGGTCATAAAACATCTCAATGTTTTCTTTTCAGGGATCTGATTCAAAATGCTATCTAAGAGGGAAGATTGAAGTTTGGAGAGAAAACTAATAGCCAGATGAAAGTCGACACTGATCCACTACAAGTAGTGGACGCTCACTATGCGAAACCCACGAAGGCACATATGATCGAAGCTGCTGACGACTATGATTTCTCAATCAACATGGTAAAGATCACTGAGGACTTTGTCAATGAAATTGTACTGGCCAAGGTCACTATAGGCTTCGGACATGATACCTCAAAAATACCCATGAAGGAGGCTGCTGAGGGCCTCGACAAGAGTGTTGATAACTCAAGTCAAAAGGATACAAAGGGTTCCAGCCTGATACTGGTAATTAAAGAAGCTGCTGATAGTTTCATTAAGATGGATCAGGCTACTCAAGGCCTTGAGCTAGACCTCTGTAAACTCAACCTGAGGGAGGACGTCGATGTGAATATGGTGGAAATAACACCACATGAGACCATGGAGAATGATAGATTAAGTTGTCAAGAATAACACAACAAAATGGCTTGTCCAAGACACGAGGAGACCATCGTCGAATTCCTCCACCGTTGTCAGAAGAAGGGGTCCAGTGTCATGTTGTGTCCTAGATGTAGTGCAATCTTCGACCTAAAGGCTGCCCAGAAACTCGAGGGGGTACGAAAGACAAAACAGAAGTGGGAGAGGCCCAACTTTGACCCTTGAAGTAGTGTCCCAAGAAAATCTGAGCCTAACACTTGGGCCCTAAGGGCCAAGCCTGCTACCTTTAAGCCATTTGCCGAGATTTCTAACGGCAAGTGGGTCAGACCCAATGAAGACAGAAAAAAGAGACAGCAGAAGTGGACAAAATTTAAAGTCAATCGAGGATCATTAGTTACCTATCGAAAAAAATTCCAATCCTCCAAGACTGCACATATCTCTGAGAACTACAAAGGAAAAAACCCAATGACACGATCTCAATAGAGAAGAGAAGAACGAAAGAGAAAGGCCCTTAGGGAGGCCTCATCAAAAAACCAGGCAGAATCCAGCACCAACGTCCCTATTGAAAACAAAGGGGGTCAGTTGAAGACTGTTGAGGAAATGCATGTGGGACAAAGATTGTTCCCTTCTCAAGAGATTGGACATAAAAGATCAGTGGAAGATGATGATGAGGTGACTGATAACTTCGATTCTGACTCTGACGCCTCTTTAGATATCCTGGTTAATATGGTATCAGTAATACCCAAAGATTTCGACAGAATCACAGAGGTCGAGAATCTGGATACCTGCACTGAGGCTGAAATGGAGGCACACAAACATGTGTGTTACTATGTTATGAATAATGGTTGCGTGGAGGAGCATAATGCCTTCTTCGAGCGACCCACTGAGGCAATGAAGAATCATTTGAAGCCTCTTTATATCACGGGAAATGTGGAAAATGTGCCGGTAAATAAGATTCTGGTGGACTGTGGGGAAACTGTGAACTTGATGCCACATTTCTTGCTGAATAAAATTGGCAAATATGACACCAACACAAAGCCATATAACATGGTCTTGTCGAACTATGAAGGAAAGGTTGGCTCGACAATGGGGGTGATACAGGTGGACCTAATCGTTGGAATAATAATACGACCTGTCGTTTTCATGGTGGTGGAAACGAAGGCCAATTATAATCTGTTGTTAGGACGAGAATGGATTCATGGCATTGGTGCAGTACCATCTTCAATGCACCAGCAAATTGCTATTTGGAGGCCAGACAGAATTGTGGAGAACATCGAAGCTGACCAAGGGTACTTAAAGGCGCCTATAAACCATGTTGACCGGAGGCAGTTTGATAAGCATCTGGCTAGCATAGGTCTACGTGCCCCAGCAGATTTTGAATTTGTCCTAGACGATGAGACATTCTGCTCACTATACTTACACCTCGTCGACGGTTTTCGATGGGATGAAGAGGTGATAGGAGAGAGACTCCCATACCTTGGCAACCCTGCAGTAGACCCCACAGGTTGGGGAAGCGAATTCAGTGATAATGACTGAGTTCGAGGCACTACAAAGAATTTTAGCCTACATGGTCGAAACTAGACTTCAGGCGGCTTTGGAGGCTGCTAGTAACCAGATGACTGATAAGGCCAAGGTAAAGTCTGGCCAAGAAGGTCCTGGCAAAGACTTCGACCCAGAACCACCTGACAAGGTTCAGGATGGAGAGCAAGGCCAAATGCTTTATGCCATTTATGATGAAGAGCCTCTGGGATTTGAAAAGGATCCACTGGCGAATGATATCAAGATGCTAGCGTAGGACCCATTAGAGGAGGTTGATCTAGGGGAAGGGTGGTCAAAAGGCCAACGTATGTGAGCCTCAACTATAACACCCCGTTTCCCAAAAGCAAAATAGAACGATTAAAATAAACACATCAGAGTGTTCCCCACAACGGGATGTCACAATTTCCAAACAAATTCCATAAATCACTTTTTTCCAAATTAATTTTCAATAAAGTTGCAGCGGAATATATATATATATATATATATATATATATATATATATATATATATATATATATATATATATATATATATGTATATATATATATATATATATATATATATATATATATATATATATATATATATATATATATATATATATATATATATATATATATATATATATATATATATATATATATATATATATATATATATAGTCTGTCATAAATAAAAATAGCATATATACATCATCCATGTCATCAACATCGTTATATATAACAATCGGCCATCTGCCCAAAACATACTTAATGTCATCACATGTCTCACAAAAGTCAGATACGCCACAGGGGCACACATATCAACAATAAAACAATAAGACTCCAAAAAAGCCCCCGGTGTTACGTATTAGAGCAGTCCTACGACGGCGCCACAATCCAAGCTAGCTAAACACTTGGATTGTCTGTACTTCTGAAGAAGCACAAACCACAACAACAGCAAAGGGGTGAGATTCACGATCAAATAACAATGGTATAGTTGTACATGAAATAAAAGGTAGAAAATCATATAAATATCATTTCATATACAACACATCTGGACCTACCGTCCCATCATCAATCTCAACATAAAATCATGCAACACATGCACCTCCGCACAACTCATGAATATGTAGTACCGACTCACAACAACGATGGACACCGGGCCATCAACCCTCCACAAAGGAGCACACATCACCAATGGACACTGGGCCATCAACCCTCCTCACAGGGAGCACATTACCGATGGACACTGGGCCATAAACCCTCCTCACAAGGAGCACATCACCGATGGACACTGGGCCATCAACCCTCCTCACAGGGAGCACATCACCGATGGACACTGGGCCATCAATCCTCCTCACAGGGAGCACATCACCGATGGGCACTGGGCCATCAACCCTCCTCACAGGGAGCATATCACCGATAGACACTGGGCCATCAACCCTCCTCACAGGGAACACATTGTCGCTACTCGAAAAAAGGCATCGCGCAACGACGGGGAGGCGAAAAGGATGGACAGAAGAGTCGCCACCGAATTTTATTTATCCCATGAGGGGAAAGGAAAATATCGAGAAAACCTTAAGAAAGAAATGGATAAGATGGTCTCGCAACCAAGAACGGGTTCGGAAGCCGGTTATGCGAGGGGAAGGTATTAGCACCCCTCGCATCCATCGTACTCGATGGGAACCTTTTGTCTGTCGATGTGTGAATTTATTTGCTTAAATATTATGCTATAAGAAGTGTGTTTCAAAAGGGTTAAGGGGAAAGGTTTAGAAACGGGAAAAGAGAGGAAACGGGGGGAAGATGAGAAAGAACGGACTCGGTAGGACTTCGCGGTCCTAGGCCTACGTATTCTCAACAGATGTGAGAAAGTCAGAGTCGACGTAGTTCGGGGAACTACAGATATGGGGGGGGAATGTGCTCGGCAAGGATTGTGGCCCTTGTGCCTACGTATCTTTACTTGAAGAAGTAAAGAATCAGAGCAGCCGTAGTTCGGCCTACGGTTTGTTGATGTTTTTTATGGATGATGCTATCATGCGCATTCTAGCAGTTAGGTGTTTTGCTGCTCGCTCGTTGGAGACTTAGGCGTTACCTGTTTGCGGTAGAACGGATGTAACATATCCTTTTGAAAGATTGATTAGTTTTCGCCACGCGGGGCAAGAAGTCACGTTTGATTGATTGGATTGTTTTTTAGGGGGCGAGACAGGTCCTCGGATAGTAACCCCTACGGGTAGTACCCAATTCGTCATCTCAAAGTTTTTGTTATAAAAGGTGTGGCGAACGAGGCGTCTTCGTATTGAAAGACGAGCGTCGAAATCACCCTCACTACAGTGGGCATCCCTATGCTCGGAGAAGAAGAGGTCTACACCCAATCCTCTCTCTTTAATTCAATGCAAAGAGAACTTCGTTCTCTTATTAAAGATATTTTTGGCTTTGAATGGTAAGTGTTTTGCGACAGAGAACCCTACGGTAAACGTCAACACTCGGGATAGGAGAAGGCCTACGCCTAACCACACCACGACCATTCAAGTCTTATTATGAAAATGATTTGAAAATGCACTCGATACGGGACCGAGGTTTTAGGTATAAAAAGTTGCGGAAGGAAGTTGTGAAAGTGAGATGGTGGATAAAGGCGTGTCTTCGTATTGAAAGACGAGTGTCGAGACCACCCTCACTACAGTGGGCATCCCATCACTCGGAGAAGAAGAGGTCTACACCCAATCCTCTCTTTTTAATTCAATACAAAGAATTGATTTTAAGGAGATGAGATTTGAAAATGGATGGGAAGCGTCTTCGTATTGAAAGACGAGTGTCGGAACCACCCTCACTACAGTGGGCATCCCAACACTCGGAGAGGAAGAAAGTCTACACTTAATCCCCTCTTTTTTAATTCAATACAAAGATAATCGGATGTTGAAGACGGTTTGAAAAGAGTTAATGAGATGCAAAGTAAACAACCCTAACAGAGGACCAACTTCCAAGCAAGTCAAGGGTGTTGAGAATACCCATAATTTGAAATTTTATTTTGTTAAATGAAAATACTCATCATTGTGAACAATTTAAAAAAAGAACGAATCAAAAATATTAAAGTATGTTAAAGTTATGAATTTTGGAATTTTGTATGATTAAAACAAAAATAATAAAGAATTGAACTTAACAAAAATAATAAAACAAAGGGTGGGAGCGCCACGGGGAGGATCGAACCCACGCCCACACCCTTGCAAGCATACAGCTCAACCACTCAGCCAAGACGCGCGCGCTGATAAGATATGGAAGAAGAAAAAGAAAAAAGCAAGAAGTGAAGAATAAAATAAAACAAAGCGAAAAAAGGCCCCCAGCTGGGCTCGAACTCAAGTCATTGGGGCGAGGCAAGATACTTAAAGGCTAGTGTTAACCACTGGGGTGGCGATACATCCGTGTATTTATGCCACCCCATCAAATTAAATACCAAGGCGAGGCAGATTTCTGGGCAAAACCAAGAACAAAATAAAACGTCCCAATACGTTTTGATTCGTAACTTAACCGTACCTCAACCAAACTGTGCAAACCCTATATCAAAACTGACCAGAAAAACAAGAGGAAGAAGATAGCATCAATGGTTTTTTCAAGAACAGCACGCACAGGAAAATTCGCATGCTCATGTAAAGAGGTGTTTGAAATCCCTTTTTTGAAATTTAATGATCACAACAGCAAAACCAAATCCCAAACAGGTTCCATACAAGTCAGGACTATAAAGCTCACGATGATGCTCAGCAAACATTCCTAATCCAAACTCCAAAACACAAATTCAAAGCATAGTGGGATCAAATCATAACGTAGCGCATCGACCACAACACGTCCACCTCTTAAGCCTAACTGAAGTTATGTTACTAACTTAGCAAGAATCCAACTAATAATCCAATTTAAGTTATCCTCTAACAGTCAATGCAAGCAAGCAGGTTCAGGCAAACCAATTAATCAGCAATTCATATTAAGTCAATTTTCTACTTAAACACTCAACCCACTTCTGTTTCGTCCATTTCATAAACCAATGACCTCTTCATTTCGAGCAATCAACATGAATGTAACAATGCCATCTTTCTAATTCATAATTGCATAGCACAACATGGTAAGGTTTCAAACCCAAACTTAATCAGCTTGACACAACTTACAAACTACTAACAATTTCATCCAAATTTGGACCATTTTAAAATTTGCCATTCACCATCTAACAAGGTCCACAACCATGCTGATTAACAGTCCCACTGCACCTAATAATTAATAGCGATACCCCTGAATGGTATACTAAATGAAATGCAATTTTAACAAAACACAACTCAATGACCAGATAAATCATAACAGCCAAGCATACATTTCAAACAGCCAGGATTGAAAAAGTTTTAAATATGAAAACCAAAGGGATCGAAAAAGTTAACAGGTTTCCAACAGGAATAGACAGTAGAGACTGCAAACAACAGTTCATGAAGAAATTCAATAAACATGCTTTAATGATATATCCCCCTAGCTGTCCTAATGACAGTCGCTAACCAAAACCTAGCATGGTATCCGAGCTAACAAACATTTGTGAATTTAATGGCAACACCCAACTCCTATAAGTATACATGCTTAAACTAACTAAAACCAGTCACAAAACAAGGCAGGAGTGGGGCACCCCAACCAACAAGATCCACAGATTCTCATCATGTCAAAGTGAATCTTAACAGCTCAAACACAAATTGGTAGCAGCCCAATCTTTAGCAGGGTATTCTAAGTGACAGCCCTAAAACCTTAATGGCAGCGACTGATAACCAGCCATGGAAATGGTTCCCAATCAAACATAATGAAAACCAGCAACCAAGACATCTATTCATGTAAAACAACAGGTCATTAGCAGCAGGTCAAGAGAACATTAACAAGCAAAAATAACTGTTGTGAGTACAAGCAAGAACAAGAAAACAGGTTAAAAAGAAAGTCAATATTAAGCATTAGCTCAAACTGCTTCAAATGACAAAACATCACCTCATGAAAAAGAACCAAAACTGACACTAAGTACTCATATCCAAAGTTCAACATTTCAGTTCAAACTTTAAGCATCTTGGACTTAACTGCTAACCTAACTAGCTAACAAACACAAGACCTGGCTGTGGTTCTGATTTAAAACACAACTCAAAACAAATACTATGTAACTGCTACAGATTTCAAACATGGATACTGCAGATTTAACAAGCAGCAGCTTGCACACCATTTTAAGACCAACATGAAAACACAGCTTAACCATATACTCATTCAATACACCACTGAGGTTATGCAGCAGATTCATCAAAACATTCAAACCAAATGAACACAGTATCCAAACAAGATGCCAAGTGTACATGCTGCCACAGAGACTGAACTTGGTATGTGATAACATCAAAAGAAATAACAACAATAAGCAACCAATTTTGATGAGACAGAGTAACCAATTCATTAAGTCTTGCTGTCATAGATTAACATGTCCACCATAAACACAGCTCCCCCACAACAATGAAATAGTCCATCACATTAAGACATACACATTACACCTTGCTATACATACAACTTTTAAACATGAGGTACTGCAATGCTTCACAAACCAAACAGCGAGTATTACCTGATTTTCAAAACCAACACTAGTGTAATGGAATTCAACAAGCACACCAAAAAAAGGGATAAACAAAACAGCAAGCGATTTGAGTGAGAAAGAGCAATAAAATACTTGAATGACCTACTGCTACAGGTCAGCATTTCTATCATAACCACAACACCTTCAAAACAAAGAAACAGTCCGTTTTGTACTAACACACACCTGCACACAACATTGAAGCAGACCACCACACACTAACAAACACAACACATTCTCAAAAGTCATTAAAATCCAAACATAAACATTTCATGGCATATTCATTTTCTCTCCAGTATTTGAGAAGTCAAAACAAACTTAGTAAAACAAAGTCCAATCATGATTTATGCACACAATGAAGAAGTTCAGATCTCCATACCTGGTAAGGAAACTCAACAGCAAAACAAAAGGTTTTGAGAGATCCTCCTCGCTTGAAGCTGCACCTGACTTCCTTTGAGAGAAACTTCGAAAAATAAAACCCAAAATTTCTAAGATGTCTGGTGAAAAGAGTGTGGCCACTAGGGTTTTTTTTTGTAATCGCTTCTAACCTCCCTTATATATCCTTTGATTTGGGATTTTTGAATTCTTCCCTCCTGCTGAGCTTTTCTCCTTTTTCGTGTCCTCTTCTTGTCTTGTTGTGGTAGCAGCTCAGGCTAGGGCTTGGTAGAGGCTGCTTGTTCGCCCAAATGGGGAAAGAATCAGAGGGCCTCAGTAGTTGTACTCCATAGATGTCTGGCCTTGAAATAGCAATGTGGAGCACGCTTCAGAACAATGCCTTCCATTTCCCCCTTCTTGCAAATTCAAACAAGGTTTGAATATCACCACTCTAGAACGAAAACTGATGATACCAATCTAATCTTCGTGGAAAACTGAGAGAAGATGAATCAAATTTCAGTTGAAACGGTGAGATTTGGATACAAGCTCCTGCGTTTTGCTCCATGTGCTTTTCTTTGTTTTGCCAGTTTATGAACAAGTTATGGTGTATAACCAAACTGGGGTGGGATAACCACTGGATGTATCGCCACCCCAGTGGTTAAGCCAAATGCGTATCATTCTCATAGTCCCTGGTTCGAACCTTTGGTGGGACAAAATCCACCAATTTTTATTATGCGCGCCTCATGATTTCTTTTTGTAATGTATGGTTTTCCAATCCCCTTATTTACAAATGGCGCGCTTGGCCAAGTGGTGAGGAAGCTGCTTGATGAACCAAAGGTGGTGGGTTCAAACCCCACCTTGCACACCTTTTTTTTTAAATCACTTACCTTTTTTCATGAAGCCTAAAATATTTTTATACACATTCTTTTCCTCCTTTTTTTTTTATTTTATTTTAACCAATGCAAATGATTAATGCCATGCTACATTTTTTACATGATATATTTTATTTAAAAATATATTTTTACATGCTGATGCAGATGAAATGATACACATGCCAAACAATGGGGTTGGCCAAATTTGGGGTACAACAGCTGCCCCTATTCAAACGGCTTGGGCCTGGAGGGATGAATGCGAACAGCTTTCGAACATTCAGGGTAAAAGACGGTTTGAATACCAAAGAACCAGAAATTTGCCAACCGTAGGAGAAAGAGGAGACGCAAACAAAGGTCCGAAGATAACATGCACTGATCACAATGGTAATTCGTTGGGAAAAGCTAAACCAGACAACTCTGTGGGGAACGAGCGCCCATCAAAGGATAACATTCAAAAACATCGACCAAAAGTCGGAACACAAGCTACTAACCAAAAGTTAGGATCGCTTAGAAAGATCATCGACCAAAAGTCGGGAGAACAAGCTACTAACCAAGAGTTAGAATCGCTGAGAAAGATTAACATCGACCAAAAGTCGGAACAAGCTACTAACCAAAAGTTAGGATCGCTTAGGAAGATTAGCATCGACCAAAAGTCGGAACAAGCTACTAACCAAAAGTTAGGATCGCTTAGGAAGATTAACATCGACCAAAAGTCGGAACAAGCTACTAACCAAAAGTTAGGATCGCTTAGGAAGATTAACATCGACCAAAAGTCGGAACAAGCTACTAACCAAAAGTTAGGATCGCTTAGGAAGATTAACATCGACCAAAAGTCGGAACAAGCTACTAACCAAAAGTTAGGATCGCTTAGGAAGATTAACATCGACCAAAAGTCGGAACAAGCTACTAACCAAAAGTTAGGATCGCTTAGAAAGATTAACATCGACCAAAAGTCGGGAAAAGCTACTAACCAAAAGTTAGGATCGCTTAGAAAGATTAACATCGACCAAAAGTCGGGACAAGCTACTAACCAAAAGTTAGGATCGCTTAGAAAGATTAACCTCGACCAAAAGTCGGGAAAAGCTACCTCTGTTAGGGAGAGTGATTAGATGGACACAACTGCCAATGATCTTTGCTGGAGATCTGTACTCCATACAGGCTTGATAAACATACTGATAATAGCCGGAGATGCGCTTGGGAATAAGAGAGGATAACAACCTGGCATATGTTTCACATGCGTATGTTTGAATATGGCGAAATGCTCCATACGAAATGGAAATGCTTCGCATTTGGGTAGATGTTATGCATGAATGTAGATGCAAATGGGTCTCTTTTAGCAAGATAAATGCTAAAAAGAAAGGGCCAACTCCGTTGGGGCAATGTCTGATACGCCTAGCGCGAGTAAACTCATGCTGGGAAAACAAGCTCTGGATAGCCTCCGAGGAATAACTGGGTAAAACTGCTCTGATAAGCACATAGTCCACCCTGCTGGGGAAATCGAATGTGAATGATTAAACAGAATAACTTTACTGGGGAAACAACAGCTGAGCGCTGTGAATTACTCTCTTCTGTTGGAGATTAAATCCACTATCTGCTAGGGATATTGAACAAGATTTACTGGGAGATTATCCCACACTCTCTCTGCTGGGGGATGGAGATTAACGATCTCTGCTTGGGGACAACAATAAACAGACAAAAGTGTTGTACGGCCAACGCCAAATTGTCAATTGTGACCTTAGTTAAAAATCAAATGTCTTGATTGACAATTAGAAAAGCCCACACGTTTTATGTATGCAATTTCTTTTCTCATCAAAAAATGTTAGACGTCTTTCGTAATCAAAATGGTAAAAGTAAAAAACGGAATAGAAAGCTTTTTCTGAATAGTACGTTTTATTGATGGAAGGCCTAGACTAGGCAAATTTACATCGGATGCAACTCCTGCAAAGAGAAAGCTGCGCAAAAAGCTAATTTGCAGGAAAAGAAATACAAAATGTCGGCAATGTGGTACAGACAAACACCATGTAACGACTCATCCATGACTGGCGCGACTTCGACGCTCTTTGATACTTTAACCTCCGAAGAGATTGATTTGAATGGTCGATCTTCGAGTTCTCCCTAGAATCCGCTATGCTTGTGGTAATCAATGCGCAGGCCGCAGTCGTTTGCTTTAAAATCCCTAATTTTTGCCTGAACCGCCCTTGCGGGTTTTCGATTCACCAGGATACCCATTTTTGCCAAAGCTGCCCTTTCAGGTTTTCAACTTTGCGGGCTCACATTTTTCTTATATCCCTAATTTTTGCCCGAACCTATCTTTTTTATGGTTCGCCGGGATGCCTCATTCTTGCCTGGATACTCTTTTTCTTTCCAGCGAGTTTTCTTAAGCAAAATATTTTTTGACTGCGTCTGCGTTCACCGAGGAGGTAAAATCTTCACCATCCATAGTCGAAAGTAGCAAGGCTCCTCCTGAGAAAACCTTTCGTACCACATAAGGACCCTCATAGTTAGGAGTCCATTTGCCTCTGTGATCATTCTGCGGTGGGAGAATTCGCTTTAACACCAAGTCGCCTGTCTGAAAGCTCCGAGGACGGATCTTTTTATCATAGGCGCTCTTCATCCTCTTCTGATACAAACGACCATACGCGAGAGACGCCAATCTTTTCTCATCCATCAAACTGAGCTGATTCAACCTGTTCTTCACCCATTCTGCTTCATCTAGTTTGACATCAGCCAGTATTCTCAGAGAAGGGATCTCAACCTCCAATGGCAGAACAGCTTCCATGCCATATACTAACGAAAAAGGAGTTGCCCCAGTTGAAGTGCGTACCGAAGTACGATATCCATGTAAAGCGAAAGGCAACTTCTCGTGCCAATCTTTATAAGTCACCACCATTTTCTGCACTATCTTCTTAATGTTTTTGTTAGCCGCTTCCACCGCGCCATTCATCTTCGGGCGATAGGGAGAAGAATTATGATGCTCAATTTTGAAGTTCTGGCACAGTTCCTTCATCATCTTGTTATTCAAATTAGAACCATTGTCAGTAATGATCTTTTCGGGTATCCCATATCGACAGATGATATCTCTTTTGATGAATCGGGCCACTACCTGCTTTGTGACATTGGCATAAGAAGCTGCTTCGACCCATTTGGTGAAATAGTCGATAGCCACTAGGATAAAACGGTGTCCATTGGACGCGGTCGGCTCGATCTTTCCAATCATATCAATGCCCCACATGGAAAAAGGCCACGGCGACGTCATGACATTCAAAGGACACGGCGGTACATGAATCTTGTCGGCATGAATTTGACATTTGTGACATTTCTTGGCGTACTTGAAGCAATCTGACTCCATAGTTAACCAATAATATCCTGCCCTTAATAACTTCCGCGACATGGCATGCCCACCTGCATGTGTTCCGAAAGCACCTTCGTGAACTTCTTCCATAAGCAAATTTGCTTCTTTTTCGTCCACACACCTTAGTAGCACTAAGTCATGGTTTCTCCGATAGAGCGCACCGTCTGGATTTAGATAAAAATTGCTGGACAATCTCCTCAAAGTCTTCTTGTCTTGGGTAGATGCCCCAGGCGGGTACTCTTGTTTTTTAAGAAAGTTCTGAATGTCATAAAACCACGGTTTACCATCAGGAGCTTCCTCTACTGCGAACACAAATGCCGGTCTGTCGAGCCGTGAAATGACGATTATCGGAGCATCATTCCAGAAGTTTACTTTGTACATTGAGGACAAAGTAGCCAAGGCATCGGCCATCTGATTCTCGGCTCTTGGCACATGGTGAAGCTCTACTCGATCGAAGAAAGGCAGCAACCTTCTTGCGTAGTTCATATATGGGATCAGATTAGGCTGGCGCGTCTCCCACTCCCCCTTGATTTGGTTGACCACTAAGGCTGAATCTCCATAGATGTCAAGGTTCTTGATTCTTAAGTCGATTGCTTCTTCAATACCCATGATACACGCTTCGTACTCGGCCTCGTTATTGGTGCATGGGAACGTTAACCTTGCGGTGAATGGTATATGGGACCCGTGGGGAGTTGTAATGATTGCCCCAATCCCACTACCGTATGAGTTAACAGCTCCGTCAAAGATTAATTTCCACTGGGAACCCAATTCCGGTCCCTCGCCCGGCAACGGCTCGTCGCAATCTTTCATTTTCAAGTACATAATGTCTTCGTCAGGGAAGTCAAACTTCATTGGCTGATAATCATCGACAGGCTGCTCTGCAAGGTATTCTGACAGAACACTACCTTTAATAGCTTTTTGAGATACATATTGAATGTCATATTCTGTCAGAATCATCTGCCACCTAGCGATCCTTCCTGATAGCGCCTGCTTTTCGAACACGTACTTAATTGGGTCCATCTTTGAAATCAACATGGTTGTGTGGTTTAGCATATACTGCCTTAGGCGCCTAGCGGCCCAAGCAAGTGCGCAACAAGTCTTTTCTAACATTGAATATCTGGATTCACAGTCTGTGAACTTTTTACTCAAGTAGTAAATTGCATGCTCCCTTCTTCCAGTCTCGTCGTGCTGACCGAGAACACAACCCATAGAATTTTCAAGAACGGTTAAGTACATTATCAACGGTCTCCCAGCCACCGGGGGCATCAGTATTGGGGGTTCTTGTAGGTATTCTTTTATTTTCTCAAATGCCTTTTGACAATTCTCGTTCCAAACGACCGCCTGATCCTTCTTTAGAAGTTTAAACAATGGCTCACAGGTGGCGGTGAGATGAGATATGAACCTTGCAATATAGTTCAATCTACCTAAGAAACCACGAACCTGTTTTTCGGTCTTCGGCGCTGGCATTTCTTGAATCGCCCTGATCTTCGCGGGATCAACCTCAATACCTTTCTCACTAACGATGAACCCCAACAGCTTTCCTGATCGTACGCCGAAAGTACATTTGCTTGGATTCAACCTCAATTTGAACTTCCTCAACCTCTCAAACAACTTTAGAAGATTCACCAAGTGCCCCTCTTCCGTTTGGGACTTTGCAATCATATCGTCGACATAAACTTCGATTTCGTGATGCATCATGTCGTGAAAGAGTGTGACCATTGCTCGTTGATAAGTTGCCCCTGCGTTCTTCAACCCGAAAGGCATTACTTTATAGCAAAAGGTCCCCCAAGGTGTGATAAAAGTCGTTTTCTCCATATCTTCCGGCGCCATCTTAATTTGATTGTATCCGGAAAAACCGTCCATGAAGGAAAACACCGAGAATTGCGCGGTGTTATCAACAAGTACGTCAATATGGGGAAGCGGGAAATCATCCTTTGGGCTCGCTCTATTCAAATCCCTATAGTCAACACACATCCTAACTTTGCCGTCTTTTTTAGGCACGGGCACAATGTTAGCGACCCAAGGAGGGTAGTTGGCCACAGCAAGGAATCCGGCATCTAACTGTTTCTGAACTTCTTCCTTGATCTTCACTGCCATGTCTGGCCTGGTTCTTCTCAATTTCTGTTTGACAGGAGGACATTCCTCACGAAGAGGCAGACGATGAACCACGATGTCCGTGTCGAGTCCTGGCATATCCTCATACGACCAGGCGAACACGTCTTTGTACTCCTGGAGTAACTCAATCAATCGTTGCTTGACCTCACCCTGCAACGTAGCCCCTATTCTGACCTCCTTCTTATCCTCTTTGGTTCCTAAGTTGATAACTTCAACTTCCTCCTGATGAGGCAAGATGACCTTCTCCTCTTGTCTGAGTAATCTGGCAAGCTCCTCAGGCAGGTTTTCATCCTCCTCAATCTCTTCTTCAGCTTGAAAGATCGGATTGTCAAAGTCATACCGAGTCATAGACGAGTCTGAGTCGGTGGCATCTGAAATATATAACCTGCGATGATGATGATTTTATGCTTTTAAATGATATGCAAACAAAACGAACACAAACCACACTGCCATTTTATTGTTAAAAAATGAAAACAAGAAAAACAAGGATCACAAAATTTTGAATGAAAAAGACGACTTCCAATTGATAATAAAAGATTGTTCACATGCATAAAAGATAGGGCCCTACAAATAAAGTCCATTATGCCTTGGGCAGAGCATATGGAAATACATTAATCAAAACAAAACAATTACTCTTCATAGGTCACTGTGACAACTTTCTCCATGCTCCAATTCTTCAATCCTTGGCTGGGGACACATGGCCGGATCCATGTATCCATATCACAGTCGCTATCTCCTTCCCCATCTGATATGGCGTTGATACGATCGAAGATGACCCCACTGCTAGTAAACTGAACAGGACCTTTGTAGCGAGGAGCGCTCTGTGAAGATGAAGCATACGGGCTGTACCCTAGTCCAAACTTATCCTGCTTGTTTGGGACGTTTACCACCTGCCCCCATCCTGGTGCTGATCCAGACTTCACTATGGCTTGAGCATCCTTGTAAGACGTCATAGAAACTTCTGGCGCCTTTTCTTCCACAGGTGCCTTCTCCTTGATTTGAATTGTTTCGAAAGCTTGGCACAAGGTTTCGTGAATTTCACCATCAATCTCCACGTATTTGAATGAAGATAGATGGCTTACCATGATATCCTCCTCACCGCAGACAGTCACAATGCTACCGTCCACCATGTACTTTAATTTCTGGTGCAAGGTTGATGTCACAGCTCCTGCTGAGTGTATCCATGGTCGCCCCAAAAGACAACTATAAGCCGGGCTGATATCCATTACATAAAACACTGCATCAAAAACCTCCGGACCAACTTGAATTGGCAGAGTCAGTTCCCCGAGTACTGACCTCCTTGTCCCATCAAAAGCTCTAACCACTAAGCTGCTTGGGGTGCACACTACTCCTTGAATATCCAGTTTCATGAGGGCTTTCTTGGGTAACACATTTAATGATGACCCAGTGTCTACCAATACATGAGACAAAACAACTCCTTTACATTCGACGGAAATGTGCAGTGCCGAATTGTGATTCCTCCCCTTTGGCGTTAAATCAAAATCCGTAAATCCCAAACCATTTCCTGCATTGACATGGGCCATCACTCCCTCCAACTGGTTCACAGATATTTCTTGTGGTACATAAGCGTTATCAAGAACCTTGAGTAAAGCACTTCTGTGAGCCTCAGAACATAACAGCAACGATAAGATGGAAATCTTTGAAGGTGTCTGTTGGAGATGATCCACAATCTTATAGTCACTCTTCCTTATCATGCGCATGAACTCCTCGGTGTCCTTCAGCGCAGCCTCCTTTTCTCTAGCATGAGAGCTTTCTTCCACTACAGATTTCCCTTTACCTCTATCAGCCCTTTCTGCGCTTACTTCGGGAGGCGCAAATATTCTCCCACTCCGAGTCATTCCTCCAGCCCCTACCAAATTGTCGACCGAATCAAAAGGCGAATTCTCCAACTCCTGTTTCTGTCCGTTATAATAGCATTCTGCTCCATAGTTCCATGGAATGGCTTTGGAGTTCTCATAAGGCACAGGTCCCGCCTTGGTGAATATAATGGTAGGTCGCACCGGAGGCGCAGAAATAGTAATTGACTTGAAAGGGATAGAGATGGTGGCCACCTCATCCTCTTCTTCATCGTTTAATTTTTCATTCTTCTCACAGATCTTATCAAATTGTAGAACACCTTCATTCATCATGCGTTGTACGTGATTCTTCAAATTCTCACATCCTTCAGGATGGGCAGCACATTCTTCACAGTCCTTTTCACACCCAGGAAACACCCCACCTTCTAGCAGCTTGCTTTTCACAAAACTCAAAGGAGTCTTTAGCTCTTCGACATCATATACCAAGTTTAAATTTTCTCCTTCAACCACAGCATTCACTCCACCTGCCCCATGTTTCGGCATAGGATTTTGAACGACGTTGGGCGCATCGTGGTTAAAGTTGATAATCTTGTTGTCCACAAGGTCTTGCACCTTGTGCTTAAAAGCTTTGCAATTGTCAATATGGTGACCAGGAGCGCCATAGTGGAAGTCGCACCTAGCGTTGGCGTCATACCCGGGAGGGGGCTGGCCAATTAGGGGTGCCAACGTCCTTTTCTGGACCAACTCTAATTGCAGTAAGTGTTGTAGTAACTGAGAGTAAGGCATTGTTGGGGTGTCAAAGTGCCTATCCACCACCCTTCTTCGGTCTGGGTATTGTCTTGGAGCAAAATTTCGCTGTTGAGGTTGCTGCTGCTGCTGCAGGCGTGGCTGTTGCTGTTGAGGTAATTGTTGCTGAAGTGGTTGTTGTTGAGGTGGTTGTTGTTGAGGTGGTAAAGTTGCCGGGATGGCAATACTAGCTACCTGTGATGGTTGATGATAGTAGGGTTGTTGCTGATATTGATTCTGATTCCGATTCCGATTCCTGAAACTTGACACCGCGTTTGCCTCATTTTCTCTTTTCTTAGCTCCAAAGTTCTTTCTTCCACCTCCCAAAGAAGTTCCTTCTCCTGCTTGAATTTTCCCCAACTTTATGCCGTTCTCGACTCTTTCGCCGGTAATGATCAAATCTGAGAAGCTTCCGGACATGTTACTCACCAACTTCTCGTAGTAGATTCCAGGCAATGTTCCCACGAATAGATCAATTAGTTCTCTTTCCACCATGGGAGGTTGAACTCTAGCGGCAAGCTCCCGCCACCTTTGAGCGTATTCTTTAAAACACTCATTACTCCTTTGGGATAAATTTTGCAGCTGCACTCGATTTGGTGCCAAGTCACTGTTGTATTGGTAGTGTTGGACAAAAGCCTCTGCCAAATTTTTCCAGCTTCGGATATTGACAGGTTCCAAACCCATGTACCATTCCAAGGAAGGCCCGGACAGACTGTCTTGGAAAAAGTGCATAAGCAATTTCTCATCGTCAGAGTATGCAGACATTCTTCGAAAATAGGAGCGGATATGCACCTTTGGACACGTTGTTCCCTTGTACTTATCGAAGTCCGGTACTTTGAACTTTGGAGGAATCTTAAGTCCCGGAATCAATCCCAGATTGGACATGTCAAGCCCCATGGTATTTTGATTCTCCAGAATGCTTTTCATCTTTTCTTCTATTTCATCAAACCTTCTATTGGTGTCGGATCGTAGCCCCCCCCCAAGGTCTCTCATAGAGAAGATGTCATCTTGTTCATCTTGGTCCCACTGAGGATCAACGCTAGTGGGTATGGCGCCCGCCACAACTGGGATAGGAATTCCGGTTTGTTCTCTTCCGCCCGGAAGGTTAACTACAGTTGGGCCACCATTGACTTGCGAGGTTCCACCATTAACAGGAGGGGGAACAGCAGCAGCCCCACCGTGTAAAACGCCGCTTCCATCCACTTGAGCTATTAAAGGTTGAACCAATGTCCTTAACTGGTCTTGTCCATTGGCCACCCCCTGCATCATCTCCATGAATTGCGCCATCTTCTCACGAAACTCCGTAAGCTCAGCCTGAACCTGTTCCATAATCCTCTGTTGATTTCCTCGCGTGTTGTAAGAGTGTCGAGAAGTCAGCTTGCTCTTCCTCTTTATCTCTTTCTGAAATGGCAAGCGGTGTGAGGTCGAGTTTCAGGGGATGCAGAATGATGCACAAGTTCATGCAAATATTCAAGAGACTTTCAAAACTTATGATTATAACCGGTATTATAGAATTGCGAATGAACAAATAATAAAGAAAACACAATTAGACCAAAGCAAATTCTCATTAATTTGGGAAGATTCAATACAAACATTTGCTGACTATGTCGAATAACAATTCTCATTACAAGGAAAACACTAAATGGCCGGAAATCAAGAGTACCAAAAACTAGAATTTCTCCTTTTGGAGACGCTCTTCAAGCTTCCTTGTCTCGAACATAAACCTCCTGACCATTTGGTCACAGAGCTGGATAAAGTGGTGAACAGAAGGGGGAATGTCATTTCCTTCTAAATCTTGGATGGCGCTCTCTAACCTCCATGGGATATCACGGATCATAAGGTTGCAATGCTCCACCAAATTGTTGTACCTAGCACGGCACGTATCTAGAGTCGACTGGTAATAACAAATAGAATCCACGTGGGTGTCCAGCAACTCATTGAGCTGAGCCTCTTTCTCGAGCCACTGCGCACCGTCTCTTTGCAAGGCCTCAAAACGATTCCTCCACAGAAGGGCTGTCTCTTGGGCAGTCTTCAATTCTTGACACTTGTTATTCCACCTGTCAGACGTGACATATGAACCCCTCAAGGCCTCCTCTTTGAGTCTTCGTTCACTTTCCGCCAGGGTCAAGGCACTTCTTAGTTGTTCCTCAAGATTCCCAATATCCGCTTCAAGGTTCTCTCGTACTTCCTTTTTCTCGGCAGAGGCAATCTCAAAGAAGTGCCATGCCCTATCACAAGAAGCTTTGGTGTCCTTTAGGCGCTGTCGAAGAGTTGTTAACGATGCGTCAGCCCCTTCGTAACCCTGTTGGTACCTGACTCTTAGATCTGTTTCTAATTTCAGCTTCTTGCTACTTTCAACTGCTTGATCCTGCTCAAACTCCACCTTTCTTTTGTACTGACCTTTCTCTACATTTGCTTGGTGGACTTCGTTTTGAAGATCCTGATTTTCTTTAGTCAATCTCTCCACCACTAGCTTCAGCTTTTCATACTCTTCGATGGACACATAAGTGGGAGCAGGAGGTGCTTCACGCATAGACGGCTCGGGAGGGAATGGTAGTGACCTTTCAGCCACTCGAGCTAGTAACCACTGGTTGTATGGCTCTTTTGCCACACAATTCTTTGCTTTTAACTCCCTCCTTCCTTTGGTATGAATCTTATCCCAAGCCTTGGCAATTTTCCTGACGAAGGCAGGGTCTTCTGATGAAGCTAACAGAAAGAAACTTTGAACCTTTTCGGCTTCGGGCTCGTCCTCCATAGCGTAACCCAACTGGCGTAGTGCCATGACTGGGTTGTAGTTAATACAACCGGCCCTACTGATCAAAGGTACATTACCGAACCCTCCACAACTGAAAATGATTTCCACGTCATAATATTCGTGGGAGTACCAAGCAATATCACTAGCTTGTAGAGACATGATACGTTGGGACCATTTTAACTTCTTCTTGTTATCCACGAACGGTCCCTTTTTAGGCAAATGAGAAACATACCATTGGTATAGCAGGTGAGAGCAGCATTGGATCATTCCCCCTTTCTTTTCACTCCTCCAATGAATGGAGTGATAAACATCGGCGAGGAGTGTGGGGATAGGATTATTTTGTATGAAGAGAAGGATAGCAGCAATGTCTACCAAATTGTCCACATTCGGGAAGAGGACAATCCCATAAATTATCAGAGCCACACTAGAACCAAACTTTTCCCAATCTTCATCAGCCTTGTATTGAGCAGCTTTTTCTAGCAGAAATTTCAGAGGGAAGCCTTGGACACCTCCTTTACTGATTAATCCTTCCTTGACTTCTTCTTCGGTCATATGGAGAGCGAGAGCAATTACAGCAGGTTTTGGTTCTTCCTCCAAACCGGTGTATACAAGTTGGTCCTTAATCTTAATGTTCAAGATGTGAGAATACTCCTCTAAGGTAGGAGCCAACTGGTAGTCTTGAAAAGTAAAACATCGGAGGGGTGCATCATAAAACTGAGCCATTGCATACAAGGCCCAAGTATCAACCCTAGAGTAGAGGAGATCAAGCAGTTTTCCATGCTTCCCTTGAATGTTAACCTTGATAGCTTTTGGCACTCCAACCAAAAGATCTTGAATTGATTCCAACTTGGGTTCCCTAAACTTTATGGCATTTGTGCTTCTCTTCCTTTGATCAGCCATTGAATTCACTAATACCTGAGATAATCATAGCTTCTTAAGTCTCTTGATATGCAAAAGATGACATGTAATGCAATGCTGGATGAATGCATATGACAATGGAACAAACAACAAGATCAACGTCATCAATTCAGCAAAACAACAGTACGAGGTATCCTTCCCATCGGGTGAGCAATCTATTGGTTCAAGAGGGTGTTCCACAAGGCTTTTCAAACAAAGTCCCATGCACTAACCCATCAAAATTTTCCCATCATAACGACTACTCGTAAGACGGTACTCTTTTTCAAAAAGGATGAACACAGAGTCATGTTTTAGTAACCCTTGGAATAAGGTTCTACAAAGGTCCTCAGAATCGCAGACTCCCAAGTGAAAAATAAGAACGTCATTACGACTACACATAAGACATCATTATTCCACCAAGGTCTCATCCGAGCGGCGGAATTCGATCCAACTCAACGAGTCCTAAGTCTCGCAAATCAGAAAGAACCCACCTCCTATCTTAATGTATACTCGAAAGCTCGGGTAGAAAGCTTTATCTCACAAATCAACCCAAATAAAACCCAACTGGTCAGAAAGAAACACAATCATAAAATGAATAACAAAACAAAATAAAACATCAATGCGATAAACAAAATAGGCGTGGCTTGCTAGGATTATCCCCAGCAGAGTCGCCAGCTGTCGCTACTCGAAAAAAGGCATCGCGCAACGACGGGGAGGCGAAAAGGATGGACAGAAGAGTCGCCACCGAATTTTATTTATCCCATGAGGGGAAAGGAAAATATCGAGAAAACCTTAAGAAAGAAATGGATAAGATGGTCTCGCAACCAAGAACGGGTTCGGAAGCCGGTTATGCGAGGGGAAGGTATTAGCACCCCTCGCATCCATCGTACTCGATGGGAACCTTTTGTCTGTCGATGTGTGAATTTATTTGCTTAAATATTATGCTATAAGAAGTGTGTTTCAAAAGGGTTAAGGGGAAAGGTTTAGAAACGGGAAAAGAGAGGAAACGGGGGGAAGATGAGAAAGAACGGACTCGGTAGGACTTCGCGGTCCTAGGCCTACGTATTCTCAACAGATGTGAGAAAGTCAGAGTCGACGTAGTTCGGGGAACTACAGATATGGGGGGGGAATGTGCTCGGCAAGGATTGTGGCCCTTGTGCCTACGTATCTTTACTTGAAGAAGTAAAGAATCAGAGCAGCCGTAGTTCGGCCTACGGTTTGTTGATGTTTTTTATGGATGATGCTATCATGCGCATTCTAGCAGTTAGGTGTTTTGCTGCTCGCTCGTTGGAGACTTAGGCGTTACCTGTTTGCGGTAGAACGGATGTAACATATCCTTTTGAAAGATTGATTAGTTTTCGCCACGCGGGGCAAGAAGTCACGTTTGATTGATTGGATTGTTTTTTAGGGGGCGAGACAGGTCCTCGGATAGTAACCCCTACGGGTAGTACCCAATTCGTCATCTCAAAGTTTTTGTTATAAAAGGTGTGGCGAACGAGGCGTCTTCGTATTGAAAGACGAGCGTCGAAATCACCCTCACTACAGTGGGCATCCCTATGCTCGGAGAAGAAGAGGTCTACACCCAATCCTCTCTCTTTAATTCAATGCAAAGAGAACTTCGTTCTCTTATTAAAGATATTTTTGGCTTTGAATGGTAAGTGTTTTGCGACAGAGAACCCTACGGTAAACGTCAACACTCGGGATAGGAGAAGGCCTACGCCTAACCACACCACGACCATTCAAGTCTTATTATGAAAATGATTTGAAAATGCACTCGATACGGGACCGAGGTTTTAGGTATAAAAAGTTGCGGAAGGAAGTTGTGAAAGTGAGATGGTGGATAAAGGCGTGTCTTCGTATTGAAAGACGAGTGTCGAGACCACCCTCACTACAGTGGGCATCCCATCACTCGGAGAAGAAGAGGTCTACACCCAATCCTCTCTTTTTAATTCAATACAAAGAATTGATTTTAAGGAGATGAGATTTGAAAATGGATGGGAAGCGTCTTCGTATTGAAAGACGAGTGTCGGAACCACCCTCACTACAGTGGGCATCCCAACACTCGGAGAGGAAGAAAGTCTACACTTAATCCCCTCTTTTTTAATTCAATACAAAGATAATCGGATGTTGAAGACGGTTTGAAAAGAGTTAATGAGATGCAAAGTAAACAACCCTAACAGAGGACCAACTTCCAAGCAAG
This sequence comes from Lathyrus sativus, assembly GCA_963859935.3. NCBI lineage: Eukaryota > Viridiplantae > Streptophyta > Magnoliopsida > Fabales > Fabaceae > Lathyrus > Lathyrus sativus. The sequence continues at coordinate 712,310,684 of OZ012737.1, forward strand.
TCAAGGGTGTTGAGAATACCCATAATTTGAAATTTTATTTTGTTAAATGAAAATACTCATCATTGTGAACAATTTAAAAAAAGAACGAATCAAAAATATTAAAGTATGTTAAAGTTATGAATTTTGGAATTTTGTATGATTAAAACAAAAATAATAAAGAATTGAACTTAACAAAAATAATAAAACAAAGGGTGGGAGCGCCACGGGGAGGATCGAACCCACGCCCACACCCTTGCAAGCATACAGCTCAACCACTCAGCCAAGACGCGCGCGCTGATAAGATATGGAAGAAGAAAAAGAAAAAAGCAAGAAGTGAAGAATAAAATAAAACAAAGCGAAAAAAGGCCCCCAGCTGGGCTCGAACTCAAGTCATTGGGGCGAGGCAAGATACTTAAAGGCTAGTGTTAACCACTGGGGTGGCGATACATCCGTGTATTTATGCCACCCCATCAAATTAAATACCAAGGCGAGGCAGATTTCTGGGCAAAACCAAGAACAAAATAAAACGTCCCAATACGTTTTGATTCGTAACTTAACCGTACCTCAACCAAACTGTGCAAACCCTATATCAAAACTGACCAGAAAAACAAGAGGAAGAAGATAGCATCAATGGTTTTTTCAAGAACAGCACGCACAGGAAAATTCGCATGCTCATGTAAAGAGGTGTTTGAAATCCCTTTTTGAAATTTAATGATCACAACAGCAAAACCAAATCCCAAACAGGTTCCATACAAGTCAGGACTATAAAGCTCACGATGATGCTCAGCAAACATTCCTAATCCAAACTCCAAAACACAAATTCAAAGCATAGTGGGATCAAATCATAACGTAGCGCATCGACCACAACACGTCCACCTCTTAAGCCTAACTGAAGTTATGTTACTAACTTAGCAAGAATCCAACTAATAATCCAATTTAAGTTATCCTCTAACAGTCAATGCAAGCAAGCAGGTTCAGGCAAACCAATTAATCAGCAATTCATATTAAGTCAATTTTCTACTTAAACACTCAACCCACTTCTGTTTCGTCCATTTCATAAACCAATGACCTCTTCATTTCGAGCAATCAACATGAATGTAACAATGCCATCTTTCTAATTCATAATTGCATAGCACAACATGGTAAGGTTTCAAACCCAAACTTAATCAGCTTGACACAACTTACAAACTACTAACAATTTCATCCAAATTTGGACCATTTTAAAATTTGCCATTCACCATCTAACAAGGTCCACAACCATGCTGATTAACAGTCCCACTGCACCTAATAATTAATAGCGATACCCCTGAATGGTATACTAAATGAAATGCAATTTTAACAAAACACAACTCAATGACCAGATAAATCATAACAGCCAAGCATACATTTCAAACAGCCAGGATTGAAAAAGTTTTAAATATGAAAACCAAAGGGATCGAAAAAGTTAACAGGTTTCCAACAGGAATAGACAGTAGAGACTGCAAACAACAGTTCATGAAGAAATTCAATAAACATGCTTTAATGATATATCCCCCTAGCTGTCCTAATGACAGTCGCTAACCAAAACCTAGCATGGTATCCGAGCTAACAAACATTTGTGAATTTAATGGCAACACCCAACTCCTATAAGTATACATGCTTAAACTAACTAAAACCAGTCACAAAACAAGGCAGGAGTGGGGCACCCCAACCAACAAGATCCACAGATTCTCATCATGTCAAAGTGAATCTTAACAGCTCAAACACAAATTGGTAGCAGCCCAATCTTTAGCAGGGTATTCTAAGTGACAGCCCTAAAACCTTAATGGCAGCGACTGATAACCAGCCATGGAAATGGTTCCCAATCAAACATAATGAAAACCAGCAACCAAGACATCTATTCATGTAAAACAACAGGTCATTAGCAGCAGGTCAAGAGAACATTAACAAGCAAAAATAACTGTTGTGAGTACAAGCAAGAACAAGAAAACAGGTTAAAAAGAAAGTCAATATTAAGCATTAGCTCAAACTGCTTCAAATGACAAAACATCACCTCATGAAAAAGAACCAAAACTGACACTAAGTACTCATATCCAAAGTTCAACATTTCAGTTCAAACTTTAAGCATCTTGGACTTAACTGCTAACCTAACTAGCTAACAAACACAAGACCTGGCTGTGGTTCTGATTTAAAACACAACTCAAAACAAATACTATGTAACTGCTACAGATTTCAAACATGGATACTGCAGATTTAACAAGCAGCAGCTTGCACACCATTTTAAGACCAACATGAAAACACAGCTTAACCATATACTCATTCAATACACCACTGAGGTTATGCAGCAGATTCATCAAAACATTCAAACCAAATGAACACAGTATCCAAACAAGATGCCAAGTGTACATGCTGCCACAGAGACTGAACTTGGTATGTGATAACATCAAAAGAAATAACAACAATAAGCAACCAATTTTGATGAGACAGAGTAACCAATTCATTAAGTCTTGCTGTCATAGATTAACATGTCCACCATAAACACAGCTCCCCCACAACAATGAAATAGTCCATCACATTAAGACATACACATTACACCTTGCTATACATACAACTTTTAAACATGAGGTACTGCAATGCTTCACAAACCAAACAGCGAGTATTACCTGATTTTCAAAACCAACACTAGTGTAATGGAATTCAACAAGCACACCAAAAAAAGGGATAAACAAAACAGCAAGCGATTTGAGTGAGAAAGAGCAATAAAATACTTGAATGACCTACTGCTACAGGTCAGCATTTCTATCATAACCACAACACCTTCAAAACAAAGAAACAGTCCGTTTTGTACTAACACACACCTGCACACAACATTGAAGCAGACCACCACACACTAACAAACACAACACATTCTCAAAAGTCATTAAAATCCAAACATAAACATTTCATGGCATATTCATTTTCTCTCCAGTATTTGAGAAGTCAAAACAAACTTAGTAAAACAAAGTCCAATCATGATTTATGCACACAATGAAGAAGTTCAGATCTCCATACCTGGTAAGGAAACTCAACAGCAAAACAAAAGGTTTTGAGAGATCCTCCTCGCTTGAAGCTGCACCTGACTTCCTTTGAGAGAAACTTCGAAAAATAAAACCCAAAATTTCTAAGATGTCTGGTGAAAAGAGTGTGGCCACTAGGGTTTTTTTTTGTAATCGCTTCTAACCTCCCTTATATATCCTTTGATTTGGGATTTTTGAATTCTTCCCTCCTGCTGAGCTTTTCTCCTTTTTCGTGTCCTCTTCTTGTCTTGTTGTGGTAGCAGCTCAGGCTAGGGCTTGGTAGAGGCTGCTTGTTCGCCCAAATGGGGAAAGAATCAGAGGGCCTCAGTAGTTGTACTCCATAGATGTCTGGCCTTGAAATAGCAATGTGGAGCACGCTTCAGAACAATGCCTTCCATTTCCCCCTTCTTGCAAATTCAAACAAGGTTTGAATATCACCACTCTAGAACGAAAACTGATGATACCAATCTAATCTTCGTGGAAAACTGAGAGAAGATGAATCAAATTTCAGTTGAAACGGTGAGATTTGGATACAAGCTCCTGCGTTTTGCTCCATGTGCTTTTCTTTGTTTTGCCAGTTTATGAACAAGTTATGGTGTATAACCAAACTGGGGTGGGATAACCACTGGATGTATCGCCACCCCAGTGGTTAAGCCAAATGCGTATCATTCTCATAGTCCCTGGTTCGAACCTTTGGTGGGACAAAATCCACCAATTTTTATTATGCGCGCCTCATGATTTCTTTTTGTAATGTATGGTTTTCCAATCCCCTTATTTACAAATGGCGCGCTTGGCCAAGTGGTGAGGAAGCTGCTTGATGAACCAAAGGTGGTGGGTTCAAACCCCACCTTGCACACCTTTTTTTTTAAATCACTTACCTTTTTTCATGAAGCCTAAAATATTTTTATACACATTCTTTTCCTCCTTTTTTTTTTATTTTATTTTAACCAATGCAAATGATTAATGCCATGCTACATTTTTTACATGATATATTTTATTTAAAAATATATTTTTACATGCTGATGCAGATGAAATGATACACATGCCAAACAATGGGGTTGGCCAAATTTGGGGTACAACACACATCACCAATGGACACTGGGCCATCAACCCTCCTCACAGGGAGCACAACAACAACATCGATGGACACCTGGCCATCACCTCTCCATACAGGAGCACATCAGCAATATCGATGGACACCTGGCCATCACCCCTCCACTACGGGAGCATCATAATGTAATATGCCATGCACAACCCCAATGCACGCACTCAACACAATCACACACATCACCAACATATACGGTCCCCTGACCAAATCTCACTATATATCACAATCACACACATCATACATCTAGCACACAAGGTGCAATCCGATCCTATCGATCCACCCCTTACATAGCATATAACACAACGCGCAAAGGTGTACCGATCCTATTGATCCACTCACATCTTATAATGCATATATACACAAGCACACAAAGTGCATCGATCCTACTGATCAAATCACCCCACAACACATCATACATCATGCACATCAAGCATACCGGTCCCACTGACCCAATCGTCACAACAACACATAAACACGATGCATATAAAGCGTATCGATCCTACGGATCCTCTCATCACAACATATCACCACAACGCACTCAATGCGTGTCGATCCTACTGATCTAGTAACCACGCAACGCATCACACGCAATGCACTCAAGGCATAACGATCCTACGGATCCACTCATCACAACACATCAACCCACAACGCATTCAAGGCGTAACGATCCTACTGATCCACATATCTCTCACATAGTATATAGTGCATACATCTCACATACACCTTCATACATATCTATACTTAACACATAATCCACTGATTATGTCAAATGCGATACATGTCGGCCACATGGCCCTTACAACCATCAACATACTCTCAACCCTCATATATTATCACTGCACATCCATCCGATCGCCCTCGACATCACCAGCTGCACCCAGCCCTCAAAAGCCAAATTCTGCTACACTCGCTACCTACTCGCTATGCGAACTCCTAGCGAGTGTTCGCTACACGTTCGCCTAACAAACTTCCTCCGAACCACACTTCTGAGCTATTGGAAGTGTTCGCCACTACCTCGCTCAGCGAACTTGCTAGCGAGTACAACACTTCAGCCACTGCCAAGGCTCGCTGCACACTCGCTACGCGAGCTGCTAGCGAATGCTCGCCAGGCACTCGCCTAGCGAAGGGCTAGCGAATACCTGCGAATTCAGAAAAAAATAACACTGCTGCACAAAACTCAACAGCTCCCCCACTTTCCAATTCTCATCAATTAACACCAGAATCACCGGCTACACGTCCTACCGATATCCCACTCAACTAACATCCAATGCACCCGATAAAACACCGACTCTAGCTGATCAATCCACTCTCGACTCAGAATCACATTCAACTCCGAAACCCTCAATTCGCCCAACAAACTCACCACCTCACATGCAACAATTTATAACACAATAATCACAATTCAAAGCAAAATTATCAACATGCAAAGTCATAAATTTCATCATCAAATCATCATCAACATGTAAATATACTCATACATGGGGTTAGGGATTCCCCTTCTACCAATACTCATGTAATACCATTTAACCGATATATCTCCCCTACCTCAAATTCAGTTTCTAATGTTGATAACGCTTGAGGAATCCACAGCTTCAAGCTCCTTCTTGCTCTTGTTTTGATCGCTCACTTGCTCCTCTTTCCTTTCTCCCGTGCGTGTGTTCTTCTTCCACCGTGTTGTGTTCCTTCTCTAATTTCCCAAAAATGCCAATGTTACCCCTCATCCCAAATAATTCTCTTTTTAATCCAAATGAATTATATTCTCATAATTCTTTTAATCCAAAAATCCAACTAATAATAACCCTCTTATTTCTTTTGATTCACAAAATCCACTTAATTCCAAAATTCCATTTAATTATATTTTTCTCATATATTAATATTAGTAATAATAATGATAATAATTAATAATAATATTACATTACTATCAACTATCACATTTTTATCACTGTATACCAATATCATGAGTTCTTGATCCTCCAAATAATTCCTCAGAACACATCCGTGAATAAAATAACTCTGAAACCAAAAATAATTAAAATGGGTGTTACAACTCTCCCCCACTTTAATTATTTTCGTCCTCGAAAATACCTGATGGAAATACCCTGGATACGCTTCCCGCATCCTGCATTCCAATTCCCAGGTCACACTGCCTCTTGCAGCACCTCTTCAAGCCACTCTCACCAAGGGTTTCTCCTTTCCCCCGGAGTTGCTTCGCGTTCATCAATCCGAACTAGCAATGCCTCAACCGTCAAATTATTTCTCACTTGCACAACATCCATCTGATTTAATATACTCCCTCAATGAAAACACATGAAACACATCATGCCATCCATAAGCAATAGCGGCAAATTAGTCTAACATGCTACTTTCCCCCCGTTTCCGCTGTACCACTCTGATAAAAATAAACAAAACACCGAGTGTATTTCCGAGACTTCGAAGCTCGACCAACACCCATTACCATCGTAATTCTCGAAACACATCCTATCTTGGATCCTCTTGATCTTTTCAGCCGTCTCATGCACAATTCTCAGATATGAGCATAACACTCCCGCTCGATTTCTCCCAACTCAAGAGAGTCCCACACTTCCTATCTCACAAGGCCCCATACAACGCCATATTGATACTAGAATGGTAACTGATACTGTAGGCGACTCAATCAGCGGTAATTAACCATCCCACGATCCACCTTGATCCAACACACAAGCTCTCTCCAACTTCCTAATATAAACCTCCAATTTCCATCCGACACAATATTCGACAGTACCTCATATAACTTCACCACTTCCTCGATATGCATCTCGTAAATCCTCAACATAGAATAGTTTATCCATTCACAATAACCCAATTAAAATTATATCTCTCCAATTCTTTGGAAAACTCAACACCAAATTCGTGAAAATACTACCCGATTTCCACCTTGGAATATTCAACGGCTACATCAGACTCCATAGTCTCTGCTGTTCAATCTTTGACTCCCGACAATTCTAACCAACATATTCAACCCCAACCATTCCTCTCTTCCTTTATGATCACCGAAGCAATTTATTCAAATCCGGTCACTTCTTCATAGCACCGGGATGGATACCCCATCTACCTTAATGTATTTCTTCGAGAGTACCCCTACTCCACTTAGCGACATATGGAACACACACTTTACCACAACACATCATGGTACTATTCCCACAAATCCGTCGATCAACTCTTTGATTCTGGTTTATCAAATTCAACTAATCCACCTACTCAACCCAGATTTCTGACTTTCTCGATTCTCCTCAAGAATACAACTAGTCAGTTCTAACAATACAAGCTTAACTCCATATGAAGTCTCTTCACTCACTAAACTCATATTATCAAATTGCTCAATCAGTTCTATCTCTTTCACCATCAATATGGGTATTATGCAAATATTTCCAACTTACCGCATTAGCTACCACGTTCACTTTACCCGAACGGTAATTCAACTCAAATTCGTACTTCTTCAAAAGTCTTAATTATTTCCTCTCCCTCATATTCAACCCTTCCAACTCAAACAAACACTATAAGCTCTTAGGATCACCAAATATTTCAAATCTCATCCAAAACGATTGAAGCCTCCAACTCCGGCACAATCACAACCGCAACCAATTCTAAATCACTGGTCGAATGATCCCTCTCATGTACTTCAAGGTACCTTTAACATGTCTCTCAATCATATCAACAAAGCATCACAAAACACAACAAATAGTCCCGTCGGGCTCGACAAAAATCAACACACGAGCTACGGACAGCTCTCCCAAAACTCTTTGAACTCTTCTCAAGTGGTATGTAGCTGCTTATTCTCCAACAATGATAACTCAAGTTCTCGATATTTAACATGATCCTCTATAATTTTCGAATGTACTAAAACATCACCGGTTAACACAACCATTGCTTCACTCAAATAAGTAAGGAAAATCTCGTGCCAACTGAACAAACAAGTTGGGAGACATGACGAAAACACGAACCGTACCTTTTGCACTCACTACAACATCCAACCATGTCTCATCAATAAAACTCAACTCCATGTCATTAATTCACCATCATATAGAGCATTGTAATAGCTTTCCAACGCTTTGAACCGTGCGTCATTCCGAGTTACGGTTCTCCTGTTACGACAAAAATACCAGAACAACATTTTCTTCCCATGACCCCTTCGCTAGGCGAACACCGTAGCGAGCATGGAGCCGTTCGCTAGCATGCTCGCTAGGCGAAGAACCTGGCGAACATGATAGTCCAAAACCCTATTTTCGCCCGTTACCTGACTTCCGAGTGTTCAATTTCGATTCCTTAAAAAGCTGCGATCTCGCAATTCAGTGTACAACAACAATTTCATACCTAGGAGGCCATCCAACACACTTTCAATCTTTAAATAATTTGAAACCCAATTACTCCCAATCTCAAAAGCAGACCTTAAAGTCTCCTAATGCAATACAACTTCGATCTTCGACATATCAACCACAATAACTTTACTTGAGATCACGTGACCACATAACTCACACCCTCCAACCAATTGGTTCATCAAATTATCAACTCTTAGAAGCGAACATTTATCCTTGATAGTCACCTTGATCCCTTATCCATAGTTAACCCAAAGTTTCACAAAACCTTATTTCTTTCTAACCAACAAAATTGGTACACCCAACAGTAACACACTCAAACAAAAGAACCTCTCTTCCAGCAGGTCTTCAAGTTGATTCTTCAACTTCTCCAATCCCAACGCAGACACACAATATGGAGTCACTAATATCAGACTAGTCCCAAGAACGAAGTCATTATGCAAGCTTCACTTCACATTCCGGTAGTAAATCACTTACCTCCTCAGGAAATCTCCGGACAATCACCATTAATTGACAAACCCCAATTTGCTCACTTTCTTTAGCATTCAAAATTTCTGTTAACATAAACACCTCAACATGTCTTACGTCGACTCCTCAAAATAATCCCTTAAGCACTTAACTCGAATCAAGACAATTCCCTGCTCACGCCACCTAAGCTTGCAAGACACGCCCATCCCATCCAACACAATCCCAACTGCTATCAAAAAGAGATTAAGGGTGATCAGTTCCTCAATTTTCCAATAGACAGCCAAAAATCATGATAGGGTATGAACCATCTTTACCAAACCATAGGAACGTTCAACCATACACAGAGCTACAGTTCCACACATGCAGCACCTGGGATAAGCACAAGCTCCTTCCCACTCAAATCATTCCACTTCTACCAACAAAGCTAGACAACAACATGTACCGACAGTGTTTCTCACACATGCCGCATACAGGGGATTAGACCACAATACAAGACAACTTGACCGGATGGACCGACCTGCTCTGATACCAACTTGTAACACCCCGTTTCCCAAAAGCAAAATAGAACGGTTAAAATAAACACACATCAGAGTTTTTCCTACAACGGGATGTCACAATTTCCAAACAAATTCCATAAATCACTTTTTTCCAAATTAATTTTCAATAAAGTTGCAGCGGAAAAAATATATATATATATATATAGTCTGTCATAAATCAAAATAGCATATATACATCATCCATGTCATCAACATCGTTATATATAACAATCGACCATCTGCCCAAAACATACTTAATGTCATCACATGTCTCACAAAAGTCAGATACGCCACAGGGGCACACATATCAACAATAAAACAATAAGACTCCCCAAAAGCCCCCGGTGTTACGTATCAGAGCAGTCCTACAATGACCCCACAATCCAAGCTAGCTAAACACCTGGATTGTCTGTACTTCCGAAGAAGCACAGACCACAACAACAACAAAGGGGTGAGATTCACGATCAAATAACAATGGTATAGTTGTACATGAAATAAAAGGCAGAAACTCATATAAATATCATTTCATATATAACACATTTGGACCTACCATCCCATCATCAATCTCAACATAAAATCATGCAACACATGCACCCCCACACAACTCATGAATATGCGGTACCGACTCACAACAACGATGGACATCGGGCCATCAACCCTCCACAAAGGAGCACACATCACCGATGGACACTAGGCCATCAACCCTCCTTACAGGGAGCACATCACCGATGGACACCAGGCCATCAACCCTCCTCACAGGGAGCACATCACCGATGGACACTGGGTCATCAACCCTCCTCACAGGAAGCACATCATCGATGGACACTGGGCCATCAACCCTCCTCACAGGGAGCACATCATCGATGGGCACTGGGCCATCAACCCTCCTCACAGGGAATTGGTCGAGCACAGTCTACCAATCAAGCCTGTGAAGAAGCCAATTAAACAAAATCCAATGCGTTTCGCCCCAGGAATTCTCTCGAAAATAAAAGAGGAGGTGGAAAGACTCCTGCGATGCAAGTTCATCCGTACCGCCAGGTATGTCGAACGGTTGGCTAATATTGTCCCTGTCATTAATAAAAATGGGTCTTTAAGAGTTTGCATAGACTTTAGGGATCTAAATTTAGCAACTCCTAAGGATGAATACTCCATGCCTATGGCAGAAATGCTAGTCGATTCCGCCACAGGACATGAGTACCTTAGTATGCTGGATGGATACTCTGGATATAATCAGATTTTCATTGTCGAAGATGATATCTCCAAAACAACTTTTCGTTGTCTTAGAGCCTTAGGCTCCTACGAATGGGTAGTGATGCCTTTTGGCCTAAAAAATGCTAGGGCAACATATCAACGAGAAATGAATTTAATTTTCCATGATTATATAGAGACTTTCATGCAGATATACATTGATGACATTGTGGTTAAGTCTTTTTCAGGAAAGGAACATATGTACCATCTTCGGCAATCCTTTACGAGGATGAGGAAATATGGTCTTAAGATGAATCCTCTAAAGTGTGCATTTTGTGTGCAGGCGGGGGATTTCTTAGGTTTCGTGGTCCACCAAAAAGGTATCAAAATCAACCAAAATAAAACCAAAGCTATCATGGAAGCGAAAGCGCCATCGACTAAGAGGGAGCTGCAGTCGTTATTAGGCAAGATAAACTTCTTGAGAAGGTTTATATCAAACCTAAGTGGAAAAACGCATGCCTTCTCACCATTGCTTCGATTTAATAAAGAGGGGTTCGAATGGGGGAAGGATCAACAGGAAGCTTTCGACAAGATCAAAGACTACCTGAGCTACCCTTCAGTACTTACGCCACCGTGTAAAAGCAAGAGTATGAGGTTGTACATAACAGCGTCGGATAAAGTTTTAGGGAGCATGTTGGCCCAAGAGGACGAGAATGGAGTCGAAAGAGTCATTTACCACCTCAGTAGAGTTTTGAATGATGCAGAAATTGGATATAGCATGATAGAAAAGTTATGTCTATCCTCACAACTTGATGGATTCATAACTCCAAATCCATTAATTGTTTGCTCATCGATCACTAGGAAACTTTTGTAAGGCTCCTTAAGACCGTTCCAACAAGCTTTCAACCACTCCATTTGGAGGAAGTTTTGACCATTTGAAGTTTGATCAAAATTAGGGTTTTTTCACTTACACTTGTTTTTTAATTTGCAAGTTATCTATCAATTCTTAATTTAACCTCCACCAAACTTCATAATTATATGAGAAATTATTTTGGAAACAAGTTTGGCTTCAATTTGGGGTAAAAACCATGTTGGTCAATGTGTTGACTTTTCTAATAGACGAACCAAGCAGTTGAAAATCTTCGAGTCGACTGTTGATGTTTTGAGTTCCTTGAGGCCTTGAAACTTCTTGGGTATACTTCATTGGGTCATATGAGCATCATGGACCATAATTCCCTCATTGGAAAACCTTCTATACCAAAAGTCAAACTATAATTGACTTTTCCAACAAGAATTCTTGATTAGGGTTCTTGCACTACACTGCTTCCATTCTCTTGGTGACAACCTCAAATTGGACTCATTCTTAATCATATGTGATATCCTTGATGATATAGATAATTTTTATGTGGAGGATTATAACACCCCAAAATTCTTGGAATATTTATTTAAATATGAATATTCGTATTTTCGGGGATTTTCGGTGATTGGTGTGAATATTGAGAATTATGGATTTTGAGTATTGATTTAAATAATGGTATATAATATGAATATATTGGTATTATTATTAATTTAAATAAATATAAGGGAATTAAGGGCAAAATGAACATTTGAGGAGAAGTTAGTGATGGTTAAGTTGGAAAGCCCAATTTTAAGGCCCAAGGTTAGGTTTAACAAAAACGAATTTTGAGGAAATTAGGATTCATTCTTGTTAGACCGTGAAAAGGGAAGAAATAGAAACGAGAGCTCTAAGGAAGAGGATTGAGGCAAAAACTTCACAAGGTTTCCGAGAATCAAGGAGAAAGACTTAGAGTCGGCAATTAAGGTATAAGGAGTATTGCCTTCATTGTTTTCAATATGTGATTCAATGTGTTTAAAGCTAATTTAAGGGTTTAGGAATTTGATTGAATTATTGTTGCCTTTCTGATGGTAAGTTCAATGAGTTTGAGAGATTTGAACTGATGGTCTGATAGGTTTAAGGCTGAGTTGAGAGTAAGGGAAATTAGGCATTCGTGGCCAAAATCTGTTGTGGAGGTTTTAGCCATATAGGGTAATTGGATTGTGAGAACTCTAATGACTATGGGGTATTTGTAAGGAAATTATGGGAATTGGAGACGTAAATATGATATTGGATTGGCCTAATAAGTCGTAGATTTTGTGCCTTTATCGCCGTAATACCTTAAGAATGATTTAGGGATGTTTTTGGAGTATTGGGGAAGGAAATCGTAGAGGGTTTTGGGCTGGTTTGGTGTTGGTGCGTAACAACGATTTGGTGTAATCGCGATTTCGCATGGTGAAGAATGCTTTGCACAACAAACACTCCCCCCAGATTCACACAACGGACTTGCTAGCGAACGTAGCAGAGTTTCGCGAATTCTGATCTTGTGCAGTGATGTCTTGATGTTTTGATGTTGTGACTTCCTTGATGAATTACCATGAGTATGACTATGATTCCCCTGTGATTATTACATGATTGTATGATGATTTATATGAGTAATAATGTTGATTCTATTAGTTTTAATGATTATATGATGACACAATTATTATGATGATTTTAATGAATGATGATGCACCTAATGAGTTTATTATGAGGATGATATTGACGTGTGCATCATGCATTCATATGCATCCGGACTTCGGTTCAGGACCTTGATTTTTGTGGCTTCAGTTCCATTGTGCGGATGTGAGGTATTTTGTTGTGCTCCGGTTCTCGAGTAGAATTGATCCTACTGTTGTGGATCTATGGAGGGTTGATGACCCAGTATCCATTGAATTTTGTTGATTGATACCAAATACATGAGTCTTGTTGCATTTGCATTTATGTGACGTTTGGATGTAATTTATAATTTTGTGGCCTTTGATGTTCCTCGATGATTAAAATGAAGTTTGAAATTCTGGTATGCAGATCTCATATGTCCTAAGAGATGCAAAGAACATTGATCTCTGCTGAAACAGAACAAGGACATAACATGACCAATTTAAATTACTTTAAATTGTACAAATGTCTTGATCTTCATCTTCACTTAGTCATACATGATAAAACACTTGGATAGAGGCCCAAACACCTGATTTGATCCATTGATACCCAATGACAGAGCCAAAAAAATACACTGTCGGGTTCACCATGAGCTAGAGCAGTAACAGAATGTCACAACATCTGGTATGACATTCCATCCTCCTAGAGACATACAGTCACAAACTGCTTGAAACCATACACAATCTTGAGGAATAACTGTATTATTGTAGTAACAGATCCTAGATAGAAGTATAACTTCTCATATCAAGGATAATCAGTGCTCTTTTTCCAGAAGCACGTGAATGGAAAACATAAGACTCATCTTCATGTCTTCAAGAGCGCACTCCTTGTTCAACACACCTGCTGAACTCATTCACTTACTACTTGAACCACGGACAACTAGTACACCCATCAGACTGAAGCTCTCCCCCCATCTTCTATAAAAGATGCTTCAAGATCACCACGGTATATCTCAATACCAACCTCATGCTCATACAGTGAGAAGGTACCAAACTGCTCCACTTCTTTCTGGAGTTACCACTCCTCCACAAGACTTCTGGTCTGAATCAGATAACAAGATAAACACCTCATAATCCAAGACATTCTTTCCTTATCATTCTCCCATATGATAAGTTGGAACACTTCTGGTTTAACTGGTGAATATTCACTTCTATATAACTCACCATAGTCCAAATTTTTATGCAATGAACCACTCCAGTCTTGTACAATACCTTCACATCATACTCCAAGACAGCCCTTTTACCTTATCATTCTCTCGTATGACAAGATATAGTACTTCTTAGTCAAAATGTGAATTACGAGTTCCACAATAAATCTTCAAGTCCAGAAAACAAAGTGATGTTCTGACATTAGTTAGGATATTATATCACAGACATCATACATTAACCACTTGGAGTTACTATCTGAGCAGTAATCCAATCTGAGGATCTTCAGAGAACACAACTCCACCAGCTTGATCAAATACATCTTCAAAGGAAGGTAATCTTCCATAAGCAACTTAGGGCTTCTACCAGAAGCTCCAATATATGAACAGAACCAGAACCTTCTTTGATCTTCAACCAACTACCCTTCTGCACAAGAGTAATTAGTTCCAAGCTCTCTGCTTGGAATCACATTAGAGACCAACCAAATTCCACTGTTTGGTTAACTCAGCTTCTTTCAGAGCTCTAGAACAGATAGTCAAACTTGATCTTCATATCCTACATGCTTCAAGGAAACTTAGATACACCAAGACTTGGACCTGTAACATATACTCCTTCACACAGCTCCCGCAAACTGCATGAGATAATATCAATTTCGTTCACACCTGAGAAGATCAACCTATCTTACAATGATGTGCCACAACATCAATTAAGGTCCTGAAGTTTGCTTGATGTCACAACATCTGCTAAGACATCCTGCTGGTGAATTCAGTCCTTCATTATGCCATTTAGAGTAACCTTATCACTCTATCAGAACAAGAGTTCCATGTTCACAGAGACTAGATTAAAGATATTGAGCAGACACCCTTTATTCTACTTTATTGAATCATAATAGATACCTTGAAATGCATTTGCTTCAGGAACTCCTCTTTAGAGAAACCAAACATGCCAAAGCTTGATTCTTCATAGAGGAGGGATCAAAAAATCTTTACAAAAGGAATCATGCTTTCCTTAAGTAGAGACTTCTTTAGAAAATCAGAGATAACTGCCACTCATCCTTGACCTCAAAGATAACCAAGATCACACGCTCCTATGTACTTAGATCAGAAATAAACTGACCCAAGCAATGCTATCACCAACACCATCTTCTAGACTAGTTTCTTGCCAGGAAACTTTCTAGATAAAACTCAGATGTTTCTAGTAGGAACTAGAATGCACCTGCTGCACTTCAATAGATCTAAGAGACATCTCTTCATCTTCACCTCCATCAGTACTACATTCCAGCCTTAGTTTCTTGCCAAGAATATTACTAGAATAAATACAGATCCTATCACACATGTGTATGGTAACAAGATCATCAACTATATCTCCTTCAACAGACTTCTGTACAATCTCTGATGATGGAATGTCTCAACATCTGGTTGAACATCAGATCCTTGAAGTAGACAAAGCAGATCAGGGGCCTGATGCTTGTGCAACAATTGATGAGACACCTTGATCATCAACTAAGGATAATCCATTAAATATTTGAGAATATATCAAATAACAATGAATCTTAAATCCTTATAATAAATCCTTCTCTGAACTTCAACAATCTTGAAGACAAAAATTAGAGCAGCATAAACAAATCAACATCAAGCAGGATCAACAGCTTGTCAGACCAAACAGAGCAGCATCAAACACCATCTTCCAACCATCTACACACTTGCCACAATCATACATTAGACTGAATATAGGGCAATCTTCTCCCAGGGCTACCAGAGTTCTTTCATCAAAAAAATATGCAGCGGAACCACCAAAAGAACATCTTCAACATGCCTTAAACAAAATGTCAGAGCATCTTATAGGACACTATACAGAAGTAGCCACTCCTCTTTTGGCAACACATTCACCCGGTCATAGAAGCTCCTATATCAGAGGGCACATCAGCAGATACACAGAATCCTTTGCAACCTCCTCCTAAACTCCATAAGCAGTAGCTCAAATGTTTAGAAAGATCAACAACTCAGCTACCACTTCTCCTCGTTCAAAACACCATAAAGTATCTCCCAAGATCTCATCCAGAATAGACAGGAGCCTGATCTGATACCAATTGAAATTCTGGTATGCAGATCTCATATGTCCTAAGAGATGCAAAGAACATTGATCTCTGCTGAAACAGAACAAGGAAAAAACATGACCAATTTAAATTACTTCAAATTGTACCAATGTCATGACGTCTGTTGTAACATCAGCAGACAAACAGACTATTTATCTAACCATTTAAATTGTGCAGAATTGTAAATGCTGAAAGATAAATAACACAATGAATTGTTTACCCAGTTCAGTGCAACCTCACCTACATTTGGGGGCTACCAAGCCAGGAAGGAAATCCATTATTAGCAGAATCAATTTAGAGCTAAACTCCCTCGTTTACAACTCCTCACTTAATCTCTACCCAATGCAATTTTTGCCTAGAATCCACTAGACAAGAGACCCCGCTCACTCCCCCTCAATCACCGCAGTGATAATCAATTCAATACAATAAGAAAACTTTTGAAGACACTCTTCAAAGTCACAATACTTGATTTTGCTTAACAGCTTCAATCAAGGACAATACACTTTTGCTTAAAAGCTTTGAGTGAACAATCAGCTTAAAAACACTAGACCAATGCAATCATTCAGCAGATAATTGCTTGGTGTACAAGTATTTCTAAGACACACAAACACACGTGAAGAACAAAACTCTTCACTCACAAATATGTCTACCACAATGTACCAAAAGATACAAATGGTAACTTACAAAGACACACACACGGGACTCTCAAAACCCTGAACCTTTATTTTACACTCAAGTTTTTCTTGTTGTGAGTGCTTCATTTCCCTTGCTTCTGCTCCTCCTTAAATAGTACTGCAGACTGGGCTTGGGCTGATCATAAATTAGGTTTAAGCAAGTTAGCCTAATTTTCATGATTCAGATGCTGCGAATTAGGTCACAACTGGTTCATGTTATGCCCATCCCTGACTAGAATCTCGCCTGAGATAACTAAGGATCCATAACAGGTTTCCTAAATTCTAGCCTGAGATATATCAGGTAAAATACCAGAAAACTAAAACACGCATGCAAATGTCATACGCTTGATGTCATAACATCCAATATGACATCCAACATACTTGACTCTAGCTAACCAAACTTGTAACACCCTTCTAAACCCCACGGAAAATATATGAATAATCAGAGTAAATAATCATGCATTCACAAAAGGGCGTCACACATAACTTTCAAACATCAAAAATCACCTGTCACGCTCATTAACATTTCAATAAATAATTATGCTTTTCAAAGTTTCACTTTGCATGTAGCAGCAGATTCAATTTATATCATAATTCTCTTAACAGAATAATCATGCTTATCATATACTTCAACATTACTTAGGCACCAAGGCCAACATCACAATATTCTAATGAATATAAAAACATAACATAGAGTACATAATGTATCTCTAAAACATAAACCAAACGACCCCAGTGTTACATGACCAGAGCATGACTCGACCCAATATAACTAAATTACTAAACAACTACACCAATAGCGACTTTGCAACTACAAGCAGCTCTACTCTTGATACCTGCACAATGTTAGATAGGACATCATTCTAGCAGAGGGATGAGAAATATTATCATAATAACAATGTATATAATCATATATGTATACACAAGCATAAAATAAACATATTCCACATTTTTCTCACCACAATTTATTATCAACAACATATACCTCACAATATTCATATAAACCAATATGGATAATCATCAAGCATATTTCATCATGCCTACATCCAAAATTCTCAATCCAACAATTCACGCACATATGCACACTTTCATACAACAATCACATATTCATCATTCCCAATTACACAAGTCATGTACATACATATATGCATAACTTCATACAACAATCATATATGTACATTAACATAAAAATATGCATACAATATGATCTCACCACATTTTATCATAATTCGCTCATATACACCGTAATGTACATATGCACAATTTACATCATTACACGCAAACATACACATTCATGTTCCTTCACTACAATTCATCATGTAGTATATATATACACATACATATCTATAACACCAAGCATATTTATTATGCATATATCCACAATTCACATCATTCCACATAAACATTTACAATTATGTTTATTCCTCCAATCTCAACTCTCATTCAACAATTCATACACATGCATACTTCCATATAACAATGATATATGCTATGTGACTCAATGTAACTCAATGCCATGTGGTACTAACACTTGTTATCATTTTTCGGTTTTTACATTTAAACCGAGTCCACCCTTCTAGACCGATAACAACAAAAGCCCATTCCCTAAGCTTTCAAACCCACCCTTCTAGGTTTAGGACAAGTCACTAGTTTCCACGAAACTAGCAAACATTACCTCTTGACTAAATGATGCATATGCAATCAACCACCAAATGCACTTAAGACCGTTCTCGCATCTTAATCCCGTGCATTCAAATAATTCATCACTCAAAAATTATAATAATGATTGCACACACAACATATCTCAAATAATCAAAATATTCATAATTCAATGCCATCACCACAATTATCAAGCAATGCACACATATTCACGATATGTTCCCATGCATTCTTCACATACAATCGCATACAATCAGTATGCATTCCCAATATCGTGCCAACGACAACGAACACAATCACATTCATCATATTCGTCATGCATTTTTAATCAATTTTAAACAATGCATAAATTTGTCAAAAGACCACATTTCGTAATCAATTTCGCAATCTAGGATTCACGCCATACGGCTAACCACAACACAACATATCACAACAGTACGCAAACTATTCATTTCTGATAAGGATTAAACATAATTGAACCAAACAATCAACATTGGATGGAAAACACAAGAAGTAAAATAAGGTGTTGTCACATTCGCTGACCCATTCGCCTGGCGAAGCATTAGCGAATGCTCGCTGCTTCATTCGCCTGGCGAACTCGCTGGCGAAGGCAGGCAGTAGCTACTGGAAGTGTTCGCTGCCTACTCGCTGGTTCACTCGCCTGGCGAACTCGCTCGCCACCTCCTTCGCCTGGAGAACACGCCAGCGAAGGCTGATCTTGACTACTGTAATGGTTCGCTACCCACTCGCTGGGCTTCGCCTAGCGAACGCTAGCGAATCTGCGAACTCAGAACCCCAAACAGTCCAAAATCATCAATTCATCACAAAATCAACTGATTTAGTTCCAATTAGTTCCAATAGTCTTAGCCCAACATTACCCGACTAAACTACACCGTTTATCCTCGATTTTAACCGTTAAAACATCGATTCTACCGATTAAACTCATTATGCCCTAGAATGGAAAATGGAGAAAAACATACAACAATCCAAATGCACACACATACATGATCATAAACATTGATAGGATAATAACATTTCACACCCTTACCTCGATTAATCGAAAGTTGGAAGTCGTTCTGATGATTCCAAGCTTTTCCTCTATTTTCTCCTCTTCTCTCTTCTTCCTTCTTTCGTTCTCTTCTTTTTCCTTTCTCTCTCTTTCTATCCTTTTCTTTCCACTTTCTCTTATATATCCTTCTCTTTTATTTCTCTCCAATATATCTACCAAATCATTTAAATAATCATCCAATAATTCAATAAATCAATTAATTAACATAAATAATTAAGTAATAGAAATTGGGATGTTACAAAACTTACCCTGCTGAACACTCCTGCAGAATCATCTCCATAACAGTAGAAACAAGCATATTATAGTTTCCTAAAATGTCTCAAAGATCCTTTTTATGAACATCAATTAAATCTACACTTTGTTCCTAATAAATCTCTTTGACCTGCACAAACTGATGAGGTATATCCAACAGGTTCTCATCAAACCAAAACATTTCTGTTAAGTGATATAAAACAGCAACTTCAACGATGTCATGACATTGGTAATGACATCATGATTAAAACACATGACAGCAGTACTGTCATCAGCTCCTGCTATACCAGACAGCGATTCATGACATTAGTAATGACATCCTGATTTAAAACACATGACAACAGTACTATCATCAGCTCCTGCTGTACCAGACAGCGATGTCATAACATTGGTAATGACATCCTGATTAAAACACATGACAACAGTACTGTCATCAGCTCCTGCTGTACCAGACAGCGATTTCATGACAATGGTAATGACATCCTGATTAAAACACCTGACAACAATATTATCATAACAGTAGAAGTGGATGTTATGGCATCTTGCTTAACATCAGTGCAGAATCATGTTTTACCAAAATTTAGCCAATCATAGAACCATGGACAATCATAGAATCATGGAACTAACAAAGTTGAATATGAAAATGACAATGTTTTATATATTTATTCCTATATTGATTATTATGAACCGTTTTACTCACCCTTCCTGTTTGAATGTTGCCTCCACATGGATAACATGCAGATGACCAGGTTTAGCCGTGGACGCCGTCGAGGACTTTTGAAGTTTTGGGTCGTTGGCCATTGTGGTTGACTTAGATGGTCTTGCTCTGATAGTGTAACATCGAGTTGGGGTCTTTGAGTCAAACTATATTTTATTGAGTTTTGTTATGTTGATTGCCTTGCAGCACAAGGAAAACTTTGGATTATTGCCTTTTTGAATTTCGCTGCCATTTGAGCACTTTTGAGTAATTTTGAGAAAACCCGTTGCTTATGGAGCATTGACCTTGATTTGAATTTATTAAGAAATGTACGCCCTTTGAGATGGTTTTATTGTGTTCGATATTTTACTCTAATAAATTCGATTATTTTGCCATAATATTCGTGGGGTAGAAAAGAGTGTTACAAGGGTCAATCCAAAACCGTAACTGATCAATCCTTAGAAACCCTGATTTCTTGACTGTATGAAACCCTAATTTATTTGCATCTTGACAAAGACAAACTTGAAATAGGTTAAGGTTAAATAATCAAGGTTGATGCTCCTAGAATTATGATGAAATATAGGGGGCAAAATTTGGGGTATGACACAGTTTGACTCTGGATTTGTTCTTGTCCTGATGCAATTTGAGTTTGAATTTGCCCTTGTTATTTTCCTTTTCCTTGTCCTGTTGTAGTTTTCTTTGGCTTTCTCTGGACAAACAAACCACAGTCAAGTACTTAACATTATCAATGAGATTAATAACATATGCAAAGTTACAACAAGTTCAATAAGTTATGAGAAATGTTTCTAAGGATTGATCAGTTGGGGTTTTGCCATAATAAGACTTACATTATGATTGCAACATTTATCATAAGTTTCTTTGGAATAATATTTACCAACATAACCTTCCGAGCATTGGTTCCTAGAACCTAATGCAACTACTGCATGTCTATAAAGAATGCCCATTAGTTCTTAAAAATTACACGTGCATGTTTTCTTTGAAGTATCCGCAATGAAACTATTCTTGATATGTGTATGTTTAACTTACCATAATGCATCACCAGACCAATTAGGAATCTAATTCCCTGCATATTCCACTTCCTTATCCAACCTAAGTCTAGGTCTAGGAATTATCCTATGATTCCATCTATCAACCCTTTATCTTAAACTAGCATTCATATTCATGAGATAATTTCTTATCCATTCACACATAGTCAATATTGGTTTATCTCTTGCAATTAATATAGTGCTATTAAAGGCCTCAAACACATTATTTATAAGAACATCACATCTTGGATAAAAAGAGAATGCATGCTTACACCATGTTTTGATAGGTATGTCTGACAACCACTCCCAAGCCTTCATATTGAGCTTCTTCAATTCTTTCATTTTAGCATCCCAAGCTTTGATATATGTGGATTTTGCAACAACCATCATCAAGTCTCTAATTTGTGTCCCTCAAGCAAACTTCTTTTTAAAGTTGGCATATAAATGCCTAAGACAAAGTATGTGTTCTACCCTCTCAAACAATTCTTCAAAGACAGGTATCAAACCTTGAAAAGTTAGGGATGAAAACCAAAAACAAATAACATAGTTAGGGATGAGATCCAAAAATAATTAACATAATTAAGGATTAGATCCAAAAAAAAATTATAGTGGTGCAAGTACCTTTTGTTGGTCAGAGATGAAAACCCATCTCTTATCTTGACCAATGTCCTCCAAAAGCAAGGTAAGAAACCACCTCCATGACTCTTTTTTCTTAAGTTTCACGTAAACCAAAAGCTATGGGATATTATTGGTCATTAGATCTCTACCAAATGCAATGAGAATAGTCCCTTCATACTTTGTCTTGAGATAATATCCATCAGCCTCAATGAATGGCCTATAAGAGGCTGTGAATCCCTTTTTAAGCCCATCTAAGCAAAAATAAAAGCTGCCAAACCTTGGTTGTATTGTTGGCCTAACCATTTTCAAATTAATTTTGCAAGTGTTCCCAACATTGGTTTTCCTTAGCTCTACAAAGTATGTCCATAAAAGGTTGTATTGTTTCACTGCATCACCTTCAATCAAAGATTTTGCAATTTGTTTTTCCTTCCATGCCTTGCTCATATTTACACCAACATAAAAGTTATCTTAATCTCAGAGACAATATCTCGAGTTTTAGAACCATCTGAAGATGCCATCCTAGCCACCACAGTTTTAGCAACCCACTTGGAAGTGGCATAACTATTATTCAATACCCTACCACACGTGTGTGTTCCAATCCATTTCTTCATTCTATACATGCGCTTATTCCCAACATTCAAGTGCTAAAAACCTACATTTGGCCTTGCAAATTACCTTTACTCTAACTTTTCCATTTTTCACATACTTTATCTATCTCTCATTTAATAATGGCCTTTTAGTTATCGCTTCCTTAAATTCTTAAAGTGATACAACCTCCAATCCCACTTTGAATTTGTAATTCTTGTCCAACTCATGTATCTTAAACCTTGGATATTTTGGTTCCTTTTCTCCATCAGAAGTATTAAGGTCACTACTACCAAGCTCATCACTAACATATTTGATGTCCATCTCATTAACCACACCACTAGCTGACCCTACATTATCAACACTAATTGGTACTTTATTTGGAGTATGCTTGTGCTTCCTTGCTGCAACTTTTATCCTAACTATTTTACCATTTTCTTCATCTTGATTTTCAATAACATCAAAACAATCATCCAACCCAAAAGCTCTTTCATCCTCACTATCATCAAATGATAAACCATCAGCTTCAAAGTCATTATCCTCACTGTCCTCAGTGTCTTCACTATCCTCATTTACTTCAACTTGTTCAACACCACCTACAGTTGTTTCTTCAACTTGTTCAACACCACCAACATTACCTTCTTCAACTTGTTCAACACTAACTGCAATAGCTTCTTCAGCTTGTTCAACACCACCAATATTACCTTCTTCAACTTGTTTAACACCATCTACAGTAGCTTCTTCAACTTGTTCCACACCACCAACATTATCTATTTCAACATTCACAACATCACTAACATCATTACCTACCTCATATTGTTCAACACCATCAACATCATCTTCTTGAAAATCACCTACATCAACTTCTTCTTCACTGCGCTTACCTTTATGCTCAACATATATGTGCATTGCACATTTCGTTTCCATGGCATATTAATATACCTTAGAAGCATATGTGTCACTACAAATTCTATTATACCTATCAACATCACTATTATACCACCATAACCAATACTTGGAATGCTCAAGCCCAATAAACTCTTTCACGATACCTGTTGCTTTAAATAAGCTTCACCTATACGAATCTATTTCTACTGCATGCTAATTTCCCCCTGTGTAATATATTAGACAGTCCCTATTAAATCTACCCTCGTAATGAAAAAGCAAAGAGAACTCCATAAGATGAAAGCTTTAAGAAGACACAATGAAGCAATATGCGCACCTTCGTATTGAAATCTACTGCATGCGATACTTGTTACTTGGTCTTGAAATCATCATTTCGCCATCTTCGTACCTTCCTTTGTCTTCCTCCCTCACACAATAGTTTCAGTTCAGTTTCTATTTTCTTATAGAAAACCCAAATTTACAGAGACTAAATGCAAAATTAAAATTCTGAACACTATAAGATTTTTGGTGGGAAATTTATGAATATCCACGTATGTATGTTATTAAATAAAAAACACACATAACACGATTCCACGTGGCCACCGTTTGTCTAGTAAGCATTTTTTTTAAAACAGAAATCTAACGCCAGGGACTAACACAAACACAAAAGTGAGATATAAGGACTTAAGCAAAAAAAAGAAAGATACATGGACTAAATTCAAAAACTCGATAACTTACAGGGATCAAATGTCTTTTTAAGCCAAAATAACATATAACCTAGTGAGTATTATGTTACTTGTTATATCTTTTCATTTATAAAGGTATTTTCTTTGCTCAGCCACGTTCGGGAGTGTGGATGTCCAGACTTTGGAGCTACTTTATGAGGGAAATCATTCTGCTCTCCATAGATGTGTTTCCCCTTGATCCCGTTTAAGTGCATTGTGTGTCTTTTCAGCTACTTCAAGATTGGCGCGCAGGATAGTCGACTCCTCGTGAAGGTTATGGTATTTAAGCTTTAGGTGAACATGGGAGGCTACTAATCCAACACCGATGTGAATGGTCTACCTAAGATACAGTTGTAAAAACTCCAATGGGATGACTAAAAACTGGCTGTTAATGAAGTAGACATCTTTGTCCTCCCCCATGGATACCATGAACTCCATATATTCCCAAGGACGAGTGGTCGTCCCATTAAATGCTTGTAAATTTGAACAATCATATGGTATTAGGTTTCTTCGATCTAAGCCTATTTTTATGAATAGTGGCGAATAAAGGATATCACATGAACTTCCTCTGCCAATTAGAATTTGCAAAACATTAAATTTTCCTATAATGGTTGTGATTACCAAAGGAAACAACTCATTTGAGATGCCCCAACCTTTTCCAAGTACCAGAATCCCAACAAGGGTCGGTCGAGAATTATGGACGACGAGTTACCACCATTCTTATAGACGACCATCATCTCATATATTTTCCTCTTGATCGTCCCTTTAGAAAGGAGGTTCTCACGAGGTGCTCCGCCAGTGATGGCGATGATATATGGGCGCATGCCCTTGCTGGTCCCCGTTTCTTGCCATTGGTGCCAATTTCAAGAAGTTTTATGGGAGATTTGATCTTCAAAAACTCTTCTCGATCCTATTTACCACCTTTAACATACTTAGACAAACAACTCCCTTGATAAATGTATCAATTTCATCTTTGAGTTGGACTCAATTGTTAGTGTTATTTCCATGTCCCCTATGAAATCGACAATACTTTAATCTATATATCCAGGAAGTCTCATGGATGGGATTACAGTGTCAGATTCTTGCTTTCCTGAACTCGGTATTAGCACACTCCCGATATATTTACCGTAGGGACGTGTTTATAGGCGTGTACTCGTTATATTGATCATACATACCCTATCAACATCTTCCATTCACCTATGAGACTCTTTCCCCGGTGGGCGTTCGAAGTTTTCAATGGCAGCAAAGGTTGGATAATCAAAGTGGATGTTTAGATTTTCTTCCAAGGTGATGTACAGTTGAGCTAAGTTTAACTTCTCTTGAGTAGTTTTCACCTTTTTCTTTCCCATCTTGGTGTAGAAGGGATAATTCACGGAGGAGGCCATTTTAAAAAACCTACCATTAGAGGGACTATTTGGTTCCTTCTACTTCTACTGAGACTTGAGTGAATTGATCGATGTACGACCGTAAACTCGTCAGAAGAAGTTCCATTGTAAAGTGTGTTGTCTCAATGTACAAGAGCCAAGCATTGGCACAACACACAAGTTGTAGAAGGCCTATAAATGGATTTGCAATGGCATGAGAAAAATATATTCGAAATTTAGACATAGAAACTTAGTAACAAAGAAGAGGAGAAGAACTAAATTCTGTCGCATCTCCATCCCCATTAGTTTTGAAGAAGTATAGTTTGGAAATGCGTGACACAAGACGCCTCTTGCTGATTGAAGGTCGAAAGTAGTTGAAATGTCCCTTAGGTTTATAATTTCTTTATTTTAATTTTAGAAATGTTACACTTAGAATCTTATTTTGTTGTATCATTAAGAGTTAAACTCTCAATGTTGGTGAATGTGAAATTTAGTGACATCATAATATTTTCTTTGATATGAAATATGTTAGGGGCATGTTTTGTTCATATGCACTCTCTCCCACTAAATAAAAAACAGATGAATTTTCAAAGACGAATTAACTATTTAAAACATCTATTTATTTCCCTTTCATTTATATCAAATAATAAATAAAAAAATCATTTCTAGTTATTTTTCTCCCACAACTATTACTCTCACATTTTCTAGATTCAAAGAAAACATGGGTGTAAATATTATAAACCAATTATGCATAATCATTAAAAAGTGAAATAACTAAAAGTCTGATTCGTCACCACAGCAAGGTTCCATGGTCTAGCGGTTAGGACATTGGACTCTGAATCCAGTAACCCGAGTTCAATTCTCGGTGGAACCTCTTCTTTTTCGTTTTCTTTATTTATAGTTGTAGCAGAATTCTTTTCTTTTTAATTTCATTTCTTGAATAAATACATTCTTTTTCTTTCCCTCCAAAATATTCTTTCTTTGATTTTCGCACCTTCACAATGGACCCTGAAACTCGACGAAAAGTTGAAGAAACGGTGTTGGATATACTCAAAAAAGCCAGCGTTGAAGGAGCCACTGAGTTCACCGTCCGACTTGCCGCTTCCGAGCGACTCGGTATCAACCTTTCCGACTCAAACAGCAGACTATTTGTCAGAAACATCATCGACTCTTACCTCATCTCCATCGCCACCGACGGCGACAAACCGAAGGAACCGCCGCAAGTTTCCGCCGAGGCAGTGAACGTGATACACAAAGAACCGCCACAAGAGTCCAATAAGGTGGTGGAAGTGAAACCCCAAAATGACAACTCTGAAAGCGTCATTTGTGAGGTGAATCGATAGCTCTTCCCCTTTGATTATTAACCTAATTCAATGCAGTTATTATTAGTATTGTTGTAATGAATTTTGATTTTCTTGATTGAAATGTTTAGGGTTTAATTTTCTTGCTTGATTTGTAGCTATCGCCCAACAGGAAGGTGATTGTCCAAGATTTCAATGGGATGCGATTGGTGTCAATTAGGCAATTCTATCTAAAAGATGGAAACCAGCTGCCCACTACAAAAGGTCATTCATTGATACACATTGTTATGACTTATCTAATGCTTGTTTTCTTCTTATTGATCTGTTTTTTCTTGAATTATTATCTGTTTTTAGGCAAATGCCGTATTTCCTTTTTTGTACCTTATGATTCATAATAAGATTTGATTCACGATTAGATAACCTTGATGCATAGTAGTTTATATAATGTGAAAATCTCCGTCGTTTCTTGCATGTCACTCTTGTTGAAGTTGGGTTTGTCTCTCTGAAAGGTGAAATGATAGTTTTCTTTCTTTGTTTGTTGACTGGATTAAAATTCCGAAATTGAACACGTTCCTTTTCTTTACCGCTGATTTCAGGGATAAGTTTACGTTCTGATCAATGGTCAATCTTCAAGAATAGTGTTCCTGCCATAGAGGAAGCTATCACAAAGTTGGAAGGAAGGATAAGGTGAGTATTCAATGTTGACTGTTGGGCTATGAAAATACATGAATCGTGAATTTTTCTGAGTTCAGAATAGTATTAATCACATAAGTGTCAATATGGTTGTGGAATCCACAGATATGCAGAATCCTGATATTTTCTATGATTCTCAATGGTGTATTTTAGTTAGAGAAATTTTCGCACTCTTCTGAATATTTACTACTCACTTTTTTTGCTTAAAAGAATATATGTTGCTGGTCATTTAATTCTACATATATTTATATACTGGTATAATCTGGAGCATGTAATCAAAAACAATGCAGATCAGGGCATGTCCCTATTGAGACCGTCCGTTTTAATGGGAAGAATTACCAAGTTTGGGCTGAACAGATAGAATTACTCTTGAAACAGTTGAAGATTAATCATGTGCTTACCGAGCCATGCCCAAATGCTACGTTAGGGGAAAACAATGCTAGTGCTGGAGAGATTTCTAAAACCCAAGCTGCTGAAAAGAGATGGGTAAATGATGATTTAATGTGTCGTCACAACATCTTGGTCCATTTATCTGATAGTCTATTCAACAAGTATGCAAATAGAAAAATGAGTGCTAAGGAGTTATGGGAAGAGTTGAGATCTGTTTATCTGATCGAGGAATATGGAACCAAGAGATCTCAGGTGAAAAAGTATATTGAATTTGAAATGGTTGATGAAAAAGCAGTTGCTGATCAAGTTCAAGAACTTAATCGCATTTCAGACTCTATTGCTGCTGCTGGAATGCATGTAGAGGAGAATTTTCATGTCAGTGTCATCATTTCAAAGCTTCCACTATCATGGAAAGACTTCTGCATCAAGTTAATGCGCGAGGAGCATCTACCTTTCTCGATGTTAATGGAGCGCATAAAAATAGAGGAAGAATCTCGTGTTGGAGTCAAACAAGTTGGTGAACCTCCCTCTGATGATGTAAGATTGCACCATGCCAATAAAGAAGGAATCAAGGGGGCTGACATTAAACTGCCGCCAGGTTTTCCAAAGAAGTTTGAACCTATGCGCATACAAAAAGAGGAAAAATCTCGTGTTGGAGTCAAACAAGTTGGTGAACCTCCCTCTGATAATGTAAGATTGCACCATGCCAATAAAGAAGGAATCAAGGGGGCTGACATTAAATTGCCGCCAGGTTTTCCAATGAAGTTTGAACCTAATTTCAAGAACATAACCTGTCATACTTGTGGCCAAAAGGGGCATATTTCCCAAAACTGTTGTAAATTTCCAAGGAAATGATGAAAGCCAACCAACCAGTCTCCAAAATCTGAATGATCCCCTTTTCATTCCGCATCTTTATTTATTTCTCTAGTCTAAATCCCGTATAACAGTTAAAGGGTAGTTACTGCACATATAACAATTACTAATAATCAGTAACAAACAACCTATAACATATTAAACAATCTGTTCTTCCATAAGCACAACTCAAGTGACAAAAGAATATTTGAAATACTAATACATGAAACTTTAAAAAAAAAACGCTAGAAGGAGGGGTTGAACCTCCGACCTTGTGGTTAACAGCCACACGCTCTAACCAACTGAGCTATTCCAGCTTTGCATTTAAATTTAGAGTAATTCTTATATATTTTAAATATAATGGATGATAGATGTTTTTTTTTGAAACATTGTTAAAGGTTGAAATCAATTATATGAAAGTCCATCTATCTCAAATTCTATGGAAATTTGAAATTTCCTTTTCGTACTATTCAGAGATTAAAATCTTGACACACCAAAATACAACAATCTAAGACTATATTGAATGTGTATTAGATATTATGCACATGGTAAATCCATATTCTAATATCTAAATACATCTTTGGAACACTATTGTTTACACATTTTATGTCAAAGGGGTGAATCTGGATTCCAATTTTTGGATACACCTCTAAGACAATATTATAACACATTTAATCATATATTTGATAACAAAGTGGTGAATTTAGATTCCATTTTACTGATACACCCATAGGGCACTATCCTTAGCATACTTGATATATTTAGTTACAAAGGGGTGAAACCGAATTCCAATCTCCCGATATACTCTTATGATACTATTTTTGGCCTATTTTCCTGTATATTTGATAACAAATGAGTGTATTTGCATTCCAATCTCAAGATGCACCTCTGGGACATATCGTTGGTATAAGTTATAGTGGCAACTTTGCAGAGTATAAATCATATGTCATTCATAAATCAAATGTCATTTTTAACAAAATGTGATTTTTCATAAGTCGTTCACACATTAGTCATTTGCATAAGTCATTCAGACATCAGTCATTTTCATAAACAATACATAATTCATAACATAACAAAATGCAAATTAAAATATAACTACTGAGTATATCTAACACCCTCGTTCCTCCCCTGCCTTACATACGTCAATACAAATCATGACTATGATAATATCACATCTAAAGTTATCTTTTCAGGAGTGCCTTTCTAAAATTCTCATCTAGTTACGCCATTTCTTTCAAGCGCAACAAAACAGTGACATATATAAAATACATACACGACATGGTTTTTCCTTTCCTGTTTCTCTTATAGTAACTCTTAATGAGTTGTTATAGAGAAATTTCCTTCTGAAACTGGTGTCATATAAGGATGAGATACTCTATAGAATTATAGGATGTATTCATATACCGTACTTCATGCACGAGGAACTGACACACTACATACATCGTTTGACCCCAGATGCTCATGTTAGTCAAAAAAAATATCCCATCATCTCCATGAAGGAAAATAGCAAGTGACGAAAGAATATTTGATATACTAAAACATGAAACTTAAAAAAAAACGCTAGAAGGAGGGGTTGAACCTC
The DNA here is from genome assembly GCA_963859935.3 of Lathyrus sativus. Classification (NCBI taxonomy): domain Eukaryota; kingdom Viridiplantae; phylum Streptophyta; class Magnoliopsida; order Fabales; family Fabaceae; genus Lathyrus; species Lathyrus sativus. The sequence goes on from OZ012737.1 coordinate 712,341,515, forward strand.
CGACCTTGTGGTTAACAGCCACACGCTCTAACCAACTGAGCTATTCCAGCTTTGCATTCAAACTTAGATTAATCCTTATATATTTTAAATATAATAGATGATAGATGTTTTTTTTGAAACATTGTTAAAGGTTGAAATCAATTATATGAAAGTCCATCTATCTCAAATTCTATGGAAATTTGAAATTTCCTTTTCGTACGATTCAGAGATTAAAATCTTGACACACCAAAATACAACAATCTAAGACTATATTGAATGTGTATTAGATATTATGCACATGGTAAATCCGTATTCTAATATCTAAATACATCGTTGGAACACTATTGTTTACACATTTTATGTCAAAGGGGTGAATCTGGATTCCAATTTTTGGATACACCTCTGAGACAATATTATAACACATTTAATCATATATTTGATAACAAAGTGGTGAATTTAGATTCCATTTTACTGATACACCCCTAGGGCACTATCCTTGGCATACTTCTTGATATATTTAGTTACAAAGGGGTGAAACCGAATTCCAATCTCCCGATATACTCTTATGATACTATCTTTGGCCTATTTTCCTGTATATTTGATAACAAATGAGTGTATTTGCATTCCAATCTCAAGATGCACCTCTAGGACATATCGTTGGTATAAGTTATAATGGCAACTTTGCAGAGTATAAATCATATGTCATTCATAAATCAAATGTCATTTTTAACAAAATGTGATTTTTCATAAGTCGTTCACACATTAGACATTTGCATAAGTCATTCAGACATCAGTCATTTTCATAAACAATACATAATTCATAACATAACAAAATGCAAATAAAAATATAACTACTGAGTATATCTAACACCCTCGTTCCTCCCCTGCCTTACATACGTCAATACAAATCATGACTATGATAATATCACATCTAAAGTGATCTTTTCAGGAGTGCCTTTCTAAAATTCTCATCTAGTTACGCCATTTCTTTCAAGCGCAACAAAACAGTGACATATATAAAATACATACACGACATGATTTTTCCTTTCCTGTTTCTCTTATAGTAACTCTTAATGAGTTGTCCTAACTGACACACTACATACATCGTTTGACCCCAGATGCTCATGTTAGTCAAAAAAAATATCCCATCATCTCCATGAAGGAAAATAGCAAGTGACAAAAGAATATTTGATATACTAAAACATGAAACTTAAAAAAAAAAGGCTAGAAGGAGGGGTTGAACCTCTGACCTTGTGGTTAAGGGCCACACGCTCTAACCAACTGAGCTATTCCAGCTTTGCATTCAAACTTAGATTAATCCTTATATATTTTAAATATAATGGATGATAGATGTTTTTTTTTGAAACATTGTTAAAGGTTGAAATCAATTATATGAAAATCCATCTATCTCAAATTCTATGGAAATTTGAAATTTCCTTTTCGTACGATTTAGAGATTAAAATCTTGACACACCAAAATACAACACTCTAAGACTATATTGAATGTGTATTAGATATTATGCACATGGTAAATCCGTATTCTAATATCTAAATACATCGTTGGAACACTATTGTTTACACATTTTATGTCAAAGGGGTGAATCTGGATTCCAATTTTTGGATACACCTCTGAGACAATATTATAACACATTTAATCATATATTTGATAACAAAGTGGTGAATTTAGATTCCATTTTACTGATACACCCCTAGGGCACTATCCTTGGCATACATCTTGATATATTTAGTTACAAATGGGTGAAACCGAATTCCAATCTCCCGATATACTCTTATGATACTATTTTTGGCCTATTTTCCTGTATATTTGATAACAAATGGGTGTATTTGCATTCCAATCTCAAGATGCACCTCTGGGACATATCGTTGGTATAAGTTATAGTGGCAACTTTGCAGAGTATAAATCATATGTCATTCATAAATCAAATGTCATTTTTAACAAAATGTGATTTTTCATAAGTCGTTCACACATTAGTCATTTGCATAAGTCATTCAGACATCAGTCATTTTCATAAACAATACATAATTCATAACATAACAAAATGCAAATTAAAATATAACTACTGAGTATATCTAACACCCTCGTTCCTCCCCTGCCTTACATACGTCAATACAAATCATGACTATGATAATATCACATCTAAAGTGATCTTTTCAGGAGTGCCTTTCTAAAATTCTCATCTAGTTACGCCATTTCTTTCAAGCGCAACAAAACAGTGACATATATAAAATACATACACGACATGGTTTTTCCTTTCCTGTTTCTCTTATAGTAACTCTTAATGAGTTGTTATAGAGGAATTTCCTTCTGAAACTGGTGTCATATAAGGATGAGATACTCTATAGAATTATAGGATGTATTCATATACCGTACTTCATGCACGAGGAACTGACACACTACATACATCGTTTGACCCCAGATGCTCATGATAGTCAAAAAAAATATCCCATCATCTCCATGAAGGAAAATAGCAAGTGACAAAAGAATATTTGATATACTAAAATATGAAACTTAAAAAAAAAACGCTAGAAGGAGGGGTTGAACCTCCGACCTTGTGGTTAACAGCCACACGCTCTAACCAACTGAGCTATTCCAGCTTTGCATTCAAACTTAGATTAATCCTTATATATTTTAAATATAATGGATGATAGATGTTTTTTTTTGAAACATTGTTAAAGGTTGAAATCAATTATATGAAAGTCCATCTATCTCAAATTCTATGGAAATTTGAAATTTCCTTTTCGTACGATTAAGAGATTAAAATCTTGACACACCAAAATACAACAATCTAAGACTATATTGAATGTGTATTAGATATTATGCACATGGTAAATCCGTATTCTAATATCTAAATACATCGTTGGAACACTATTGTTTACACATTTTATGTCAAAGGGGTGAATCTGGATTCCAATTTTTGGATACACCTCTGAGACAATATTATAACACATTTAATCATATATTTGATAACAAAGTGGTGAATTTAGATTCCATTTTACTGATACACCCTTAGGGCACTATCCTTGGCATACTTCTTGAAATATTTAGTTACAAAGGGGTGAAACCGAATTCCAATCTCCCGATATACTCTTATGATACTATCTTTGGCCTATTTTCCTGTATATTTGATAACAAATGAGTGTATTTGCATTCCAATCTCAAGATGCACCTCTGGGACATATCGTTGGTATAAGTTATAGTGGCAACTTTGCAGAGTATAAATCATATGTCATTCATAAATCAAATGTCATTTTTAACAAAATGTGATTTTTCATAAGTCGTTCACACATTAGACATTTGCATAAGTCATTCAGACATCAGTCATTTTCATAAACAATACATAATTCATAACATAACAAAATGCAAATTAAAATATAACTACTGAGTATATCTAACACCCTCGTTCCTCCCCTGCCTTACATACGTCAATACAAATCATGACTATGATAATATCACATCTAAAGTGATCTTTTCAGGAGTGCCTTTCTAAAATTCTCATCTAGTTACGCCATTTCTTTCAAGCGCAACAAAACAGTGACATATATAAAATACATACACGACATGATTTTTCCTTTCCTGTTTCTCTTATAGTAACTCTTAATGAGTTGTCCTAGAGGAATTTCCTTCTGAAACTGGTGTCATATAAGGATGAGATACTCTATAGAATTATAGGATGTATTCATATACCGTACTTCATGCACGAGGAACTGACACACTACATACATCGTTTGACCCCAGATGCTCATGTTAGTCAAAAAAAATATCCCATCATCTCCATGAAGGAAAATAGCAAGTGACAAATGAATATTTGATATACTAAAACATGAAACTTAAAAAAAAAACGCTAGAAGGAGGGGTTGAACCTCCGACCTTGTGGTTAACAGCCACACGCTCTAACCAACTGAGCTATTCCAGCTTTACATTCAAACTTAGATTAATCCTTATATATTTTAAATATAATGGATGATAGATGTTTTTTTTTGAAACATTGTTAAAGGTTGAAATCAATTATATGAAAGTCCATCTATCTCAAATTCTATGGAAATTTGAAATTTCCTTTTCGTACGATTTAGAGATTAAAATCTTGACACACCAAAATACAACACTCTAAGACTATATTGAATGTGTATTAGATATTATGCACATGGTAAATCCGTATTCTAATATCTAAATACATCGTTGGAACACTATTGTTTACACATTTTATGTCAAAGGGGTGAATCTGGATTCCAATTTTTGGATACACCTCTGAGACAATATTATAACACATTTAATCATATATTTGATAACAAAGTGGTGAATTTAGATTCCATTTTACTGATACACCCCTAGGGCACTATCCTTGGCATACATCTTGATATATTTAGTTACAAATGGGTGAAACCGAATTCCAATCTCCCGATATACTCTTATGATACTATTTTTGGCCTATTTTCCTGTATATTTGATAACAAATGGGTGTATTTGCATTCCAATCTCAAGATGCACCTCTGGGACATATCGTTGGTATAAGTTATAGTGGCAACTTTGCAGAGTATAAATCATATGTCATTCATAAATCAAATGTCATTTTTAACAAAATGTGATTTTTCATAAGTCGTTCACACATTAGTCATTTGCATAAGTCATTCAGACATCAGTCATTTTCATAAACAATACATAATTCATAACATAACAAAATGCAAATTAAAATATAACTACTGAGTATATCTAACACCCTCGTTCCTCCCCTGCCTTACATACGTCAATACAAATCATGACTATGATAATATCACATCTAAAGTGATCTTTTCAGGAGTGCCTTTCTAAAATTCTCATCTAGTTACGCCATTTCTTTCAAGCGCAACAAAACAGTGACATATATAAAATACATACACGACATGGTTTTTCCTTTCCTGTTTCTCTTATAGTAACTCTTAATGAGTTGTTATAGAGGAATTTCCTTCTGAAACTGGTGTCATATAAGGATGAGATACTCTATAGAATTATAGGATGTATTCATATACCGTACTTCATGCACGAGGAACTGACACACTACATACATCGTTTGACCCCAGATGCTCATGATAGTCAAAAAAAATATCCCATCATCTCCATGAAGGAAAATAGCAAGTGACAAAAGAATATTTGATATACTAAAATATGAAACTTAAAAAAAAAACGCTAGAAGGAGGGGTTGAACCTCCGACCTTGTGGTTAACAGCCACACGCTCTAACCAACTGAGCTATTCCAGCTTTGCATTCAAACTTAGATTAATCCTTATATATTTTAAATATAATGGATGATAGATGTTTTTTTTTGAAACATTGTTAAAGGTTGAAATCAATTATATGAAAGTCCATCTATCTCAAATTCTATGGAAATTTGAAATTTCCTTTTCGTACGATTAAGAGATTAAAATCTTGACACACCAAAATACAACAATCTAAGACTATATTGAATGTGTATTAGATATTATGCACATGGTAAATCCGTATTCTAATATCTAAATACATCGTTGGAACACTATTGTTTACACATTTTATGTCAAAGGGGTGAATCTGGATTCCAATTTTTGGATACACCTCTGAGACAATATTATAACACATTTAATCATATATTTGATAACAAAGTGGTGAATTTAGATTCCATTTTACTGATACACCCTTAGGGCACTATCCTTGGCATACTTCTTGAAATATTTAGTTACAAAGGGGTGAAACCGAATTCCAATCTCCCGATATACTCTTATGATACTATCTTTGGCCTATTTTCCTGTATATTTGATAACAAATGAGTGTATTTGCATTCCAATCTCAAGATGCACCTCTGGGACATATCGTTGGTATAAGTTATAGTGGCAACTTTGCAGAGTATAAATCATATGTCATTCATAAATCAAATGTCATTTTTAACAAAATGTGATTTTTCATAAGTCGTTCACACATTAGACATTTGCATAAGTCATTCAGACATCAGTCATTTTCATAAACAATACATAATTCATAACATAACAAAATGCAAATTAAAATATAACTACTGAGTATATCTAACACCCTCGTTCCTCCCCTGCCTTACATACGTCAATACAAATCATGACTATGATAATATCACATCTAAAGTGATCTTTTCAGGAGTGCCTTTCTAAAATTCTCATCTAGTTACGCCATTTCTTTCAAGCGCAACAAAACAGTGACATATATAAAATACATACACGACATGATTTTTCCTTTCCTGTTTCTCTTATAGTAACTCTTAATGAGTTGTCCTAGAGGAATTTCCTTCTGAAACTGGTGTCATATAAGGATGAGATACTCTATAGAATTATAGGATGTATTCATATACCGTACTTCATGCACGAGGAACTGACACACTACATACATCGTTTGACCCCAGATGCTCATGTTAGTCAAAAAAAATATCCCATCATCTCCATGAAGGAAAATAGCAAGTGACAAATGAATATTTGATATACTAAAACATGAAACTTAAAAAAAAAACGCTAGAAGGAGGGGTTGAACCTCCGACCTTGTGGTTAACAGCCACACGCTCTAACCAACTGAGCTATTCCAGCTTTACATTCAAACTTAGATTAATCCTTATATATTTTAAATATAATGGATGATAGATGTTTTTTTTTGAAACATTGTTAAAGGTTGAAATCAATTATATGAAAGTCCATCTATCTCAAATTCTATGGAAATTTGAAATTTCCTTTTCGTACGATTTAGAGATTAAAATCTTGACACACCAAAATACAACACTCTAAGACTATATTGAATGTGTATTAGATATTATGCACATGGTAAATCCGTATTCTAATATCTAAATACATCGTTGGAACACTATTGTTTACACATTTTATGTCAAAGGGGTGAATCTGGATTCCAATTTTTGGATACACCTCTGAGACAATATTATAACACATTTAATCATATATTTGATAACAAAGTGGTGAATTTAGATTCCATTTTACTGATACACCCCTAGGGCACTATCCTTGGCATACATCTTGATATATTTAGTTACAAATGGGTGAAACCGAATTCCAATCTCCCGATATACTCTTATGATACTATTTTTGGCCTATTTTCCTGTATATTTGATAACAAATGGGTGTATTTGCATTCCAATCTCAAGATGCACCTCTGGGACATATCGTTGGTATAAGTTATAGTGGCAACTTTGCAGAGTATAAATCATATGTCATTCATAAATCAAATGTCATTTTTAACAAAATGTGATTTTTCATAAGTCGTTCACACATTAGTCATTTGCATAAGTCATTCAGACATCAGTCATTTTCATAAACAATACATAATTCATAACATAACAAAATGCAAATTAAAATATAACTACTGAGTATATCTAACACCCTCGTTCCTCCCCTGCCTTACATACGTCAATACAAATCATGACTATGATAATATCACATCTAAAGTGATCTTTTCAGGAGTGCCTTTCTAAAATTCTCATCTAGTTACACCACATACTTCATGCACGAGGAACTGACACACTACATACATCGTTTGACCCCAGATGCTCATGTTAGTCAAAAAAAATATCCCATCATCTCCATGAAGGAAAATAGCAAGTGACAAAAGAATATTTGATATACTAAAACATGAAACTTGAAAAAAAAAACGCTAGAAGGAGGGGTTGAACCTCCGACCTTGTGGTTAACAGCCACACGCTCTAACCAACAGAGATTCCAACTTTGCATTCAAATTTAGATTAATCCTTATATATTTTAAATATAATGGATGATAGATGTTTTTTTTTGAAACATTGTTAAAGGTTGAAATCAATTATATGAAAGTCCATCTATCTCAAATTCTATGGAAATTTGAAATTTCCTTTTCGTACGATTCAGAGATTAAAATCTTGACACACCAAAATACAACAATCTAAGACTATATTGAATGTGTATTAGATATTATGCACATGGTAAATCCGTATTCTAATATCTAAATACATCGTTGGAACACTATTGTTTACACATTTTATGTCAAAGGGGTGAATCTGGATTCCAATTTTTGGATACACCTCTGAGACAATATTATAACACATTTAATCATATATTTGATAACAAAGTGGTGAATTTAGATTCCATTTTACTGATACACCCCTAGGGCACTATCCTTGGCATACATCTTGATATATTTAGTTACAAATGGGTGAAACCGAATTCCAATCTCCCGATATACTCTTATGATACTATTTTTGGCCTATTTTCCTGTATATTTGATAACAAATGGGTGTATTTGCATTCCAATCTCAAGATGCACCTCTGGGACATATCGTTGGTATAAGTTATAGTGGCAACTTTGCAGAGTATAAATCATATGTCATTCATAAATCAAATGTCATTTTTAACAAAATGTGATTTTTCATAAGTCGTTCACACATTAGTCATTTGCATAAGTCATTCAGACATCAGTCATTTTCATAAACAATACATAATTCATAACATAACAAAATGCAAATTAAAATATAACTACTGAGTATATCTAACACCCTCGTTCCTCCCCTGCCTTACATACGTCAATACAAATCATGACTATGATAATATCACATCTAAAGTGATCTTTTCAGGAGTGCCTTTCTAAAATTCTCATCTAGTTACACCACATACTTCATGCACGAGGAACTGACACACTACATACATCGTTTGACCCCAGATGCTCATGTTAGTCAAAAAAAATATCCCATCATCTCCATGAAGGAAAATAGCAAGTGACAAAAGAATATTTGATATACTAAAACATGAAACTTAAAAAAAAAACGCTAGAAGGAGGGGTTGAACCTCCGACCTTGTGGTTAACAGCCACGCGCTCTAACCAACTGAGCTATTCCAGCTTTGCATTCAAATTTAGATTAATCCTTATATATTTTAAATATAATGGATGATAGATGTTTTTTTTTGAAACATTGTTAAAGGTTGAAATCAATTATATGAAATTCCATCTATCTCAAATTCTATGGAAATTTGAAATTTCCTTTTCGTACGATTCTGAGATTAAAATCTTGACACACCAAAATACAACAATCTAAGACTATATTGAATGTGTATTAGATATTATGCACATGGTAAATCCGTATTCTAATATCTAAATACATTGTTGGAACACTATTGTTTACACATTTTATGTCAAAGGGGTGAATCTGGATTCCAATTTTTGGATACACCTCTGAGACAATATTATAACACATTTAGTCATATATTTGATAACAAAGTGGTGAATTTAGATTCCATTTTACTGATACATCCCTAGGGCACTATCCTTGGCATACTTCTTGATATATTTAGTTACAAAGGGTTGAAACCGAATTCCAATCTCCCGATATACTCTTATGATACTATCTTTGGCCTATTTTCCTGTATATTTGATAACAAATGGGTGTATTTGCATTCCAATCTCAAGATGCACCTCTCGGACATATCGTTGGTATAAGTTATAGTGGCAACTTTGAAGAGTATAAACCTATGTCATTCATAAATCAAATGTCATTTTTAACAAAATGTGATTTTTCATAAGTCGTTCACACATTAGTCATTTGCATAAGTCATTCAGACATCAGTCATTTTCATAAACAATACATAATTCATAACATAACAAAATGCAAATTAAAATATAACTACTGAGTATATCTAACACCCTCGTTCCTCCCCTGCCTTACATACGTCAATACAAATCATGACTATGATAATATCACATCTAAAGTGATCTTTTCAGGAGTGCCTTTCTAAAATTCTCATCTAGTTACGCCATTTCTTTCAAGCGCAACAAAACAGTGACATATATAAAATACATACACGACATGGTTTTTCCTTTCCTGTTTCTCTTATAGTAACTCTTAATGAGTTGTCCTAGAGGAATTTCCTTCTGAAACTGGTGTCATATAAGGATGAGATACTCTATAGAATTATAGGATGTATTCATATACCGTACTTCATGCACGAGGAACTGACACACTACATACATCGTTTGACCCCAGATGCTCATGTTAGTCAAAAAAAATATCCCATCATCTCCATGAAGGAAAATAGCAAGTGACAAAAGAATATTTGATATACTAAAACATGAAACTTAAAAAAAAACGCTAGAAGGAGGGGTTGAACCTCCGACCTTGTGGTTAACAGCCACACACTCTAACCAACTGAGCTATTCCAGCTTTGCATTCATGTTTTGATTAATCCTTATATATTTTAAATATAATGGATGATAGATGTTTTTTTTTGAAACATTGTTAAAGGTTGAAATCAATTATATGAAAGTCCATCTATCTCAAATTCTATGGAAATTTGAAATTTCCTTTTCGTACGATTCAGAGATTAAAATCTGGACACACCAAAATACAACAATCTAAGACTATATTGAATGTGTATTAGATATTATGCACATGGTAAATCCGTATTCTAATATCTAAATACATCGTTGGAACACTATTGTTTACACATTTTATGTCAAAGGGGTGAATCTGGATTCCAATTTTTGGATACACCTCTGAGACAATATTATAACACATTTAATCATATATTTGATAACAAAGTGGTGAATTTAGATTCCATTTTACTGATACACCCCTAGGGCACTATCCTTGGCATACTTCTTGATATATTTAGTTACAAAGGGGTGAAACCGAATTCCAATCTCCCGATATACTCTTATGATACTATTTTTGGCCTATTTTCCTGTATATTTGATAACAAATGAGTGTATTTGCATTCCAATCTCAAGATGCACCTCTGGGACATATCGTTGGTATAAGTTATAGTGGCAACTTTGCAGAGTATAAATCATATGTCATTCATAAATCAAATGTCATTTTTAACAAAATGTGATTTTTCATAAGTCGTTCACACATTAGTCATTTGCATAAGTCATTCAGACATCAGTCATTTTCATAAACAATACATAATTCATAACATAACAAAATGCAAATTAAAATATAACTACTGAGTATATCTAACACCCTCGTTCCTCCCCTGCCTTACATACGTCAATACAAATCATGACTATGATAATATCACATCTAAAGTGATCTTTTCAGGAGTGCCTTTCTAAAATTCTCATCTAGTTACGCCATTTCTTTCAAGCGCAACAAAACAGTGACATATATAAAATACATACACGACATGGTTTTTCCTTTCCTGTTTCTCTTATAGTAACTCTTAATGAGTTGTCCTAGAGGAATTTCCTTCTGAAACTGGTTTTATATAAGGATGAGATACTCTATAGAATTATAGGATGTATTCATATACCGTACTTCATGCACGAGGAACTGACACACTACATACATCGTTTGACCCCAGATGCTCATGTTAGTCAAAAAAAATATCCCATCATCTTCATGAAGGAAAATAGCAAGTGACAAAAGAATATTTGATATACTAAAACATGAAACTTAAAAAAAAACGCTAGAAGGAAGGGTTGAACCTCCGACCTTGTGGTTAACAGCCACACACTCTAACCAACTGAGCTATTCCAGCTTTGCGTTCATGTTTTGATTAATCTTTATATATTTTAAATATAATGGATGATAGATATTTTTTTTGTTGAAATATCGCTGAAGGTTGAAATCAATTTTATGAAAGCCCATCTACCTCTCTTAAATTCTTTGGAAATTTGAAATTTTTCTTTCGCACCATCGGAGATTGAAATTCTGACATACCAAAATACAACAATCTAAGACTATATTAAATGTGTATTAGATATTATGCATAAAGTAAATCAATATTCCAATATCCAAATACATCTTTGGAACACTATTGTTTGCACATTTTATGTCAAAGGAGTGAATCTGGATTCCAATTTTTGGATACATCCGTGAGACAATATTATGACACATTTCCTCATATATTTGATAAGAAAATGGTTAATTTAGATTCCATTTTATCCTAGGGCACTGTCCTTGGTACACCTCCTGGTACATTTAGTAACAAAGGGGTGAAATTGAATTCCAATCTTCCGATATACTCTTGGGATACTATCTTTGACCTGTTTTCTTATATATTTGATAACAATTGGGTGTATTTAGATTCCAATCTCAAGATATACCTCTGGCACATATTGTTGGTATAAATTATAGTGGCAGCTTTTGTAACACCCCCTTTCTATATCCCCAAATAAACAATTAAATCATTTAGGCACTTAATAAAAATTCCATCAGAGTATAATTATAACATGGTATAAAAGAGGCGCGTCACATTATCCATGAAACAAAACATAAATAATACCTGCTCATAAAGATATGTAACAAAAGGGGTAAATCTCAACTAAAAACAAAGCATAACGCTTAAAACCGACATATCAACATTTAGAATAAAGCGGAAACATCTAAACATTGCAATCATGTCATTAACATAAGCATCATATACATCATTCAGATTAATTCAATTCATCAGTTGAGTTTACAAAACATTCAGCAGCAGATACATACACAGATGTATCACAAAAGAATCAAAACAATTCCTAACTACCCAAAGTTACATATCAGAGCCATCTGACCAAAAGAAATGAAGACTCGCTTCACAAAAGACCTCCAGCATCCTACTCTGCAATGCCTCATAGAGCATTATAAAACAGCAGAAGGGTGAGAAACGTTATCATAACAAACAATGCATAAAATCATATATATATATATATATATATATATATATATATATATATATATATATACATACATATATATATATATATATATATATATATATATATATATATATATATATATATATATATATATATATATATATATATATATATATATATATATATATATATATATATATATATATATATATCATGAAACACAATTATAACATACTCGCAATTCACATTTCTCACCACAACTTGTTACAATACATCACAATGTACATGTACATAATCAATCACATTCACCAATTCATGCTTCACAATTCATATCATTTCACTTAAATATTTACAATTATGTTCATTTCACCAAAACATCATATAAATATGATAATGCAACTCATAGAGACCGACTCACGACTCTATGCAGATGCAAATGCGGTACCGACTCGTTCAGCAGGTTCAATTGAAGAACCAAAATGGAACCATCGCTCGTTACCGAAGTAACTCCCCGTCGGGCCTACGATGTTCACCCATCGCTCACACCCCACATGGGCACACAATGTTTCAGAATTGCTCACACCCCACATGGGCACACAATCCAGCTGCTCACACCCCACAAGGGCACACAACTGTTCTGTAGATTCTCCATGGAATCAAAAATAAACCATCGCTCACACCCCACAAGGGCACACGATCGTTTATGCAGATCCTCCTAGGGATCAAAGTAACTAAACCATCACTCACACCCCACAAGGGCACACGAGGTTTCTGCAGATCCTACGCGGGATCAGACACACAAGAATGCAATCATGATGCTACACATGCAACACGACTCAATACACTCTTAAAATCCACACATATTTACAAACATATTCAAGCATTCTTCACATCATACAAGTGCATACAATTATGCACATTCACATCAATATCACCATGCAATTCCATTTAATTCGAACAATTGCACAAAATTGCCAAACGGCCACATCACACAATCTAGGATTCACGTCATACGGCTACCCACAACATAATATAACTTGGCATGATCGATGCCTCGAGCAAGGAAATAATCAAAGTTAAGTCGGAAATCCGACCACGGATGGAAACATTAAAGAAAACACAACCTGTCACGTTCGCTACCCTGCTCGCTTAGCGAGCTCCTAGCGAGTACTAGCTACTTGTTCGCCTAGCGAACAAGCTCGCGAAGGCAAACATAAGCCTCTGACTTCGTTCGCTACCTCGCTCGCTCAGCGAACCCCTAGCGAACCTTCGCTACCCCCATTCGCTACTAGCGAACACCACAACATGCATTCTGTCCAAGTCTGGGACCGTTCGCTACCTATTCGCTACTGCTCGCTTAGCGAACGTTCGCGACCAGCTCGCCTAGTGAACGTGCTAGTGAGTGTCTGCGAACTCAGAATTTCTCCACTGTTCTTCCACTCCAAAACTCTTGGATTCACCCGATCAAGTACCAACTCATTCCAGCACTTAAGCCTAACATCACCCGACATAAATGCTACTACTTAATCTCACTTTCACCAACGAAAACTCGGGTTCTATCGATTAAATCCGTATTATGCCCTAGAATGAAAAATGAGTAAAACTCTCCCCAATCCAAAACAAAACCAACAAGAACACACATAATCATACACATTGTAAGAATAATAAAGTTTCACACCCTTACCCGATCAATCGAAAGCTTAGAAGTTGATTCTTGATGATTCTAGGTTTTTCTCCTCTTCCTCCTCTTTTCTCTTCTCTTCCTTTCTTTCTCTTCTTTTTCTTTCCTTTTGGTTTCTATTCTCCCTATTCTTTCTCTTTCCCTTATACTCTTTCTATTCTATTTCTCTCAAAATAACTACTAATCAAGGATTATCTAAGACACCCTCTAATTAATTCCCAAAACTCTCCAAATAATAAAATACCACAACATACACACATAACATATTATCATATAATTCCATAATAAAATAACAATTAACCAAATAAATTAAAAGACTCAACAAAATAATGGGAAATTCAGAATCGGGGCGTTACAACTCTCCCCCACTTTAGAATTTTTCGTCCTCGAAAATATTACCTGATCCAAACAACTCTGGATGCGACTCTCGCATCTTACTTTCCAATTCCCAAGTCATATCGCCTTCTGCAGCACCTCCCCATGCTACTTTCACAAGCGCAATATCCTTGCCTCTTAACTTCTTAATCTCACGGTCCAAAATTCTAATCGGCAAAGCTTCCACTGTAAGGTTATCTCTTACTTCAACCTCGTCCATAGGGATAACATGTGATGGATCCGGAACATACTTCCGAAGTTGCGAAACATGAAACACATCATGCAAATTCAAAAGATTCGGAGGCAACGCCACACGATAAGCCACAACACCAACTCGTGTAATAATCTGATACGGACCGATGAAACGAGAAGTCAACTTCCTCGACTTCAAAGCACGACCCACACCCGTAACCGGTGTAACTCTCAAAAACACATGGTCGCCCCCTTGAAATTCAAGATCCTTCCTTCTCTTATCATGATAACTTTTCTGCCTACTCTGAGAAGCTCTCAACTTCTCTCGAATCAACCTCACCTTCTCCGTCGTCTGCTGTACCATCTCCGGTCCAACCACCAACCTCTCACCAGTCTCATGCCAACCCAAAGGTGTTCAACATTTTCGACCATACAAAGCTTCAAATGGAGCCATACCAATACTCGAATGAAAACTGTTATTATAGGTGAATTCAATCAACGCTAAATAACTATCCCACGCACCACCTTGCTCTAGCACACAAGCTCGTAACGAATCCTCCAACGATTAAATTGTCCTTTCGGTTTGACCATATGTTTGCGGATGATAAGCCAAACTCAATCTCAACTGTGAACCCAAAGCCTTTTGCAAACTTTCCCAAAACCTTGAAGTAAACCTTGGATCTCTATCCGATACAATGCTCTTGGGAACTCCATGCAACTTCACAATCACCCGAACATAGATCTCAGCTAACTTCTCCAAAGGATAACTAATATCAATCGGAATAAAGTGAGCAAATTTAGTAAGTCTATCAACAATCACCCAAATTGCATTGTGACCTCTTTGCGTATTCGGCAACCCCGTAACGAAATCCATCGAGATATTGTCCCATTTCCACTCTGGGATATCCAACGATTGCATTAATCCAATAGGTTTCTGATGTTCCACTTTAGACTTCTGACAAGTCAAACACGCATACACAAACTGAGCCACATCTCTCTTCAACCCAGACCACCAAAAGATCTTCTTCAAGTCTTGGTACATCTTATTTGCTCCCGGATGAATACTCAAATTACTACGGTGTCCTTCCTCCAATATCATTCCTTTCAACTCCGCATCATCAGGAATGCAAATACGACCACGAAACCTCAAAAATCCAAAATCATCAACTTTGAAATCTTCATTCTCTTTTGTCATCAAGTCAACAAACTTCAAATCCAACTTTTGCCTTTCGCAAACGGTTGCAAGAAAATCATTCGTGATATGAAGCATACCAAGTTTCACGCTTCTCAGCGTCATATCACAAACCAAACTCAAATCTCTGAAATTCTCCAATAATTCCCATTCCTTTACCATCATTGCGGACACATGCAAAGACTTCCGACTTAAGGCATCGGCCACCACAGTTGCCTTACCCGGATGATAATTTAATCTAAAATCATAGTCCTTCAAAAGCTCTAGCCATCTTCTCTGCCTCATATTCAATTCCTTCTGATCAAATAAATACTTCAAACTCTTGTGGTCACTAAAATCTTTAAACCTTGCACCATAAAGATAATGCCTCCAAATTTTCAAAACAAATACCACGGCCGCTAAATCCAAATCATGAGTAGGGTAATTCTTTTCGTGCACTCTTAACTGCCTAGAAGCATAAGCCACAACCTTCCCATCTTGCATCAAAACACCACTCAAACCAGTCAAAGAAGCATCACAATATACCACAAAAGGTTCTGTAGGATTCGGCAAAATCAAGATCGACGCTGTTGTCAATCTTCTCCTTAACTCCATAAAACTCTCCTCATAATTAACATCCCAAATAAAAGCCTTTCCCTTACAAGTTAATTGCGTTAACGGAAGTGCCAACTTCGAAAACCCTTCAATAAACCTCCGGTAATAACCTGCCAAGCCCAAGAAGCTTCGAATCTCTGTAACTGTTCTAGGAGTCTCCCATTGCATTACCGCATCAAACTTAGATGGATCAACACTAATACCATCACCTGAAATAACATGCCCAAGAAAGCTCACTTATGACAACCAAAATTCACACTTTGACAACTTGGCATACAATTGCTTCTCCCTCAAAATCTGTAACACAATTCTTAAATGTTCCTCATGCTCTTCTTGAGACTTAGAATAAATCAGAATGTCGTCAATAAACACAACCACAAAACGATCCAACTGCTCATGAAAAATAAGATTCATGTACTCCATAAACACACCTGACGCATTAGAAACTCCGAATGGCATCACTAAATATTCCTAATGTCCATACCGTGTCCTAAAATCCGTCTTTTGAATATCTCCTTCCTTCACACGAATCTGGTGATAACCTGATCTTAAATCAATCTTGCTAAAAACTCGTGCTCCAACCAATTGGTCCATCAAATCATCAATTCTAGGAAGCAGATACTTATTCTTAATTGTCACTTTGTTCAACTGTCGATAATCAATACATAACTGCATACTTCCATCCTTTTTCTTCACTAACAACACCGGTGCACCCCAAGGAGAAACATTTGGCCTCACAAACCTCTTTTCTAACAAATCACTCAACTGCTTCTTCAACTCTACCAATTCTGATGCTGACATATGATACGGCGCCATCGAAATTGGTCTAGTACCCAAAATTAGATCAATAGAAAATTCAACATCCCTTTCTGGCAGTACATCCATAATATCCTCGAAAAACACTTCTGGAAATTCACACACCACTGGAAACACGTCAAGTTCAACCTTGTCCTCTACCAACAACGATGCAAATAAACCAAACAAATGAGCTTCGTCCGCCAAAAGTTTCTTCAACTCTTTAGTGGATAAAAAACTCTCACTTTCATCATCTTCCAAAGAAGGAAACCTCACCAACTTATGATAGCAATCTAAATGAACTCTATTAAATTGCAACCAATTCATACCCAAAATCACATCCAAGCCTTCCAACGGCAAACACACCAAATCCATAAGAAAGTCTTTACCATACATGGTCAAGGAACAACTTACGCACACCAAAGAAGTAGTTACCGACCCTGAAGCACGAGTCTCAATAACCATGCCACCACTCAAAGAAACCATGCGCAAACCCAAACGCTTAGCACACTCAAGAGAAATGAACGAATGAGTCGCTCCAGTATCAATAATAGCAACTAAAAGCATATTATTAATAAAGCACATACCTTTAATCAAGCGATCCGCATTAGTAGTGTCTGAACCGGCTAATGCAAATACTTTTCCACCCGACTGAGCTTGCTTTGGTTTGGTACACTTGGTGCTAATATGACCAACTTCTCCACAGTTAAAACACTTTACCACATTCCTCCTACACTCAGAAGTGGTATGTCCAAAACATCCAAAATTAGCACACTTCTTCGTAGACTTCCCACACTCAAAAGATTTGTGGCCTATCACGCCACACTTGTAACATTTGACTGCACCCGAACTTCCACCTCCCGATTTCCTATCGAAGTTTCCCTTATACTCGCCCTTATCAACAGGCGTCACATAAGGTCCACTCCTCACTTGTTGCTTGCCTTTCTTCTCACTCAAACTCTTGTAGTGAGTAGAATGAGCTCTACTATCCTCTTCAAAAACCCTACAACATTCGACCAAGTCTGAAAATCTTCGTATCCTCTAGTAACCCACCGTTTGCTTTATCTCCGGACACAAGCCATTCTCATACTTAATTCACTTAGATAACTTCGCCGTAACAGCTGCATAATGAGGATGAAACTGCACTAATTCCACAAACTTAGCCGTGTAATCTACCACAGACATGTTGCCTTGCTTCAACTCAAGGAATTCCATTTCCTTTTTACCCTTCACACTCTCAGGATAGTACTTCCTCAAAAATTCAGTGCAGAACAAATCCCAAGTTATTTCCTCGTCATCCACCTCAAGAACTTGCCTCATACTGACCCACCAGTCATCAACCTCTTCCCTCAACATATGAGTCCCAAGCCTCACCTTGTTTCCTTCAGCACTGTTCCTAACTCTAAATATTCTCTCAACCTCCTTCAACCAGATCTGAGCACCGTCAGGATCAAACCTCCCTTTGAATACAGGCGGCTGATTCTTTCTAAACTCATCATCCGCATTCACATTCGCGCACCTTGCACCGCCCTTGCCATAGCCTCCAATGCCGCAACCATAGCAGTGTCATTACGACCAGCCATATTCTGAGGATTCCCAAAAGCAACAACAAGGTCAAACAACCGTTTAACCAACACAACAAGAAGACAAACACAACTGACTTAACACTGGCTCTGATACCACTTAATGTAACACCCCCTTTCTATACCCCCAAATAAACAATTAAATTATTTAGGCACTTAATAAAAATTCCATCAGAGTATAATTATAACATGGTATAAAAGAGGCGCGTCACATTATCCATGAAACGAAATATAAATAATACCTGCTCATAAAGATATGTAACAAAAGGGGTAAATCTCAACTAAAAACAAAGCATAGCGCTTAAAACCCACATATCAACATTTAGAATAAAGCGGAAACATCTAAACATTGAAATCATGTAATTAACATAAGCATCATATACATCATTCAGATTAATTCAATTCATCAATTGAGTTTACAAAACATTCAGCAGCAGATACATACACAGATGTATCACAAAAGAATCAAAACAATTCCTAACTACCCAGTGTTACATATCAGAGCCATCTGACCAAAAGAAATGAAGACTCGCTTCACAAAAGACCTCCAGCATCCTACTCTGCAATGCCTCATAGAGCATTATAAAACAGCAGAAGGGTGAGAAACGTTATCATAACAAACAATGCATAAAATTATATATATATATATATATATATATATATATATATATATATATATATATATATATATATATATATATATATATATATATATATATATATATATATATATATATATATATATATATCATAACAAACAATGCCTCATGAAACACAATTATAACATACTCGCAATTCACATTTCTCACCACAACTTGTTACAATACATCACAATGTGCACGTACATAATCAATCACATTCACCAATTCATGCTTCACAATTCATAGCATTTCACTTAAACATTTACAATTATGTTCATTTCACCAAAACATCATATAAATATGATAATGCAACTCATAGAGACCGACTCACGACTCTATGCAAATGCAAATGTGGTACCGACTCGTTCAACAGGTTCAATTGAAGAACCAAAATGGAACCATCACTCGTTACCGAAGTAACTCCCCGTCGGGCCTACGATGTTCACACATCCCTCACACCCCACATGGGCACACAATGTTTCAGGATTGCTCACACCCCACACGGGTACACAATCCGGTTACTCACACCCCACAAGGGCACACAACTGTTCTATAGATTCTCCACGGAATCAAAAATAAACCATCACTCACACCCCACAAGGGCACACGATCGTTTCTACAGATCCTCCTAGGGATCAAAGTAACTAAACCATAGCTCACACCCCACAAGGGCACACGAGATTTCTGCAGATCCTACGCGGGATCAGACACACAAGAATGTAATCATGATGCTACACATGCAACACGACTCAATACACTCTTAAAATCCACACATGTTTACAAACATATTCAAGCATTCTTCACATCATACAAGTACATACAATTATGCACATTCACATCAATATCACCATGCAATTTCATTTAATTCAAACAATTGCACAAAATTGCCAAACGGCCACATCACATAATCTAGGATTCACGCCATACGGCTACCCACAACACAATATAACTTGGCATGATCGATGCCTCGAGCAAGGAAATAATCAAAGTTAAGTCGGAAATCCGACCACGGATGGATACATTAAAGAAAACACAACCTGTCACGTTCGCTACCCTGCTCGCTTAGCGAGCTCCTAGCGAGTATTCGCTACTTGTTCGCCTAGCGAACAAGCTCGCGAAGGCAAACAGAAGCCTCTGACTTCGTTCGCTACCTCGCTCGCTCAGCGAACCCCTAGCGAACCTTCACTACCCCCATTCGCTACCAGCGAACACCACAACATGCATTCTATCCAAGTCTGGGACCGTTCGCTACTGCTCGCTTAGCGAACGTTCGCGACCAGCTCGCCTAGCGAACGTGCTAGTGAGTGTCTGCGAACTCAGAATTTCTCCACTGTTCTTCCACTCCAAAACTCTTGGATTCACCCGATCAAGTACCAACTCATTCCAACACTTAAGCCTAACATCACCCGACATAAATGCTACTACTTAATCTCACTTTCACCAACGAAAACTCGGGTTCTATCGATTAAATCCGTATTATGCCCTAGAATGAAAAATGAGTAAAACTCTCCCCAATCCAAAATAAAACCAACAAGAACGCACATAATCATAAACATTGTAAGGATAATAAAGTTTCACACCCTTACCCGATCAATCGAAAGCTTAGAAGTTGATTCTTGATGATTCTAGGTTTTTCTCCTCTTCCTCCTCTTTTCTCTTCTCTTCCTTTCTTTCTCTTCTTTTTCTTTCCTTTTGGTTTCTATTCTCCCTATTCTTTCTCTTTCCACTTATACTCTTTCTATTCTATTTTTCTCAAAATAACTACTAATCAAGGATTATCTAAAACACCCTCTAATTAATTCCCAAAACTCTCTAAATAATAAAATACCACAACATACACACATAATATATTATCATATAATTCCACAATAAAATAACAATTAACCAAATAAATTAAAAGACTCAACAAAATAATGGGAAATTCAGAATCGGGGCGTTACAACTTTGGAGAGTATAAATCATATGCCATTCATAAATCAAATGTCATTTTTAACAAAATGTGATTTTTCATAAGTCGTTCACATATCAGTCATTTGCATAAGTCATTCACACATCAGTCATTTTCATAAACAATACATAATTCATAACATAACAAAATACAAATTAAAATATAACTACTAAGTATATCTAACACCCTCGTTCCTCCTCTGCCTTACATACTTCAATACAAATCATGACTTTGATAATATCACATCCAAAGTGATCCTTTCAGGAGTGACTTTCTGAAACCCTCCTTTAGTTACACCACCTCTTTCAAGCGCAACAAAATAATGACATATATAAAATACATACACGACATGGTTTTTTCTTTCCTGTTTCTCTTATAGTAACTCTTAATGAGTTGTTCTAAAGGGATTTCTTTCTGGAACTGGTGTTATATAAGGATGAGGCACTATATAATTATTGGATGTATTTGTATACTGTACTTTATGCACGAGGAGCTAACACACTACATACATCGTTTGACACCAGATACTCATGTTAGTCGAAAAAATATCCCATCTTCTCCATGGAGGACAATAGCAAGAGACATAATTGCGGGGTTGTAGTTCCTATTGGTTTAACCCTTTGGATTGGTTGCATTTAGAAAAATAACAACATGGAGGAATGTCCAAAGTGTTCAAGATTATTCTAGCTTGCTTAAGCTATATGGAGGTGCATAAGGGACACATGCTGGACATAATGCTCTAGTATGTTGGTACGACATTTGGGCCTTACTCAACAGGCGCCATATTGCTGTGTTTTTAATGAATCTTTTGAGAGGATTTCATTATATTTTATTGCTTTTATTTAGCAATATGATTATATGATTTGTTGGACAACTCTGAAGATTAAATTAGATTAAAAGAGATTTAAATTTGAATTTGTAACAAACCAAACAATATCTTATTGTTTTGATAATCAAGGAGCAAATCAAATATCCAACATATTTTGCATTAATTCTGGAAAAAATTAAAGCTATTATCCAAGGAGAAAAATCCAGAGTTATTATGATATATAAGGAGCTCAAACCTACATTGGAAAACAAACATTCACATTGAAGATTTTAGAGTGCTAGGGTTGACAGGATTCCTTGTTATGTACACCACACTATGTTTTAGTAACCTGGCATAGTTGCAGATTTGTCTAGTTGAGTTATAAATTTAACATTATTATGTACACCTCTATATTTTAGTAACTTGCCATATAAAGTGTGTCTATAGTTGAGTGGTTGTATTCAACATTGATTATTAAGTTTTAATCTCCAATCACGGATTGTGTGATTGAGAACTAAGTGAGTATGTTCTCATAATTAGGGGGATTTCTAAATAGAAAGTCATTGGTTAGTGTTAGGAAGAGGCATTGAACAATGTGTAGTTTGTTGTTGCTTGTAAGTCTAATTGTACTAACCTACTAATAGTGAATTTCCTTTTTTAGACCATGGACTAAATCCCACAGATGTATGTGTGGTTCACCGAACTGGGTAAAAAACTATCATGTTATTTACTACTTTTTTGCTCGATCATCTAGTTATTGTTGTTGTGGTGTTTCTGGTTTAACTTGTCTAGGACATCGTGTTTGACATCTGTCCCTCGAGGAACAGAATTTCAGGGCTCCCTAGGTATGTCTTGTAAATACCGAAACTGGCACAATACTCGCATAGGTAGACATGGGTACATATGTCAAGACCCACAATCTAGCCATCCAGAGTACCAACATATCACCTCCATAAGCCGTGTTTGAAAATGTTCTATGTACGATGAAAAACAAATATCATCTGTCAAAATGCAGTCAAGAGCAAGTCTGTACGACCCAGCCGTCGGATTCCCCCTGACTGGGTTAATCTAGCATGCATGTTGTAAATATTTAGTGTAGTCGGAAACATATTATTAGCCGATAATACCTGGGAAATGCTAGAGGATCCATGCATGAAAATGGTTCAGATGAAATATTAGTAAATATATAAAATAAGTAGTATGAAATTAATAAATGACATGTAAATGAATTACCTAAAATAGACAATTGCTTTCAGTTATATGTCTCGTCTTCTATTTAGTACCTTTAGCTAACTTGTAATACAAGTAAACCAATCAAGCTTCCCTCAATCGTACTCATGAATTTGCTCCAAGTCCATGTTGTATTTAAGGTAGACAACATCGATATAAGTTACACTTTTGCCTACAAAAATGCTTGTGCCAACCAAAATCAGAAAGTATGTCTTCAATGCACATCGTCTATGGTAGGAAACATGTGTATCATCACCTGCAACATTTACACTTGCATTCAAGTGGTCAATATACTTTTCTTATAGGAATGAAAATCTGGTTTGACACCCTTTAGTGTTTTCTATCTCATTTTGTGCATCAGTCACATCAACTCCTAATTATATCACCATTAGGTCAAGTACCTTAGACCAATGAATGGTAGAGTGATCAAACAACTTCCCGTGATTAGAAGATAGAGGAGGCACAATACATTATCACAAGTGATGCTCATCTCACCAATGGGAAGATGAAATGACGATGTCTCTACATGCCATCTCTAAACAAGTGCGGTCAAAAGACCATAGTCAATACAACCATATCTTATCCTACAGAAGTCTTTCATACCAGATAGTTCTCATACGTCCTAAAACCAAGGTTCATTTGGATGGGGCACCTTTGTTATCTTCTTAGCATGATTTATACACTTTAGTGTGTCATAGTACTACAAAAAAAATACATCAATGTCAAGCAATACAATATGTATAAAACAAATGTTTAAACGAGTAATTAAACATTTATGGAACCTCTCATTCCCACATATGCGTAAAGGTATGGCGTGCATAAAGTGAAAGTAGTGACATGTCATCTGGACCTTCAGGAAAACCACTCGGTGACGAAGTAGCAATTTTGACTACATGATATGGGTCTTGAGCATGTATAAACATTAGGACCAGGAAAGGGAGAAACGAGTGCTTCATCATGAGCCAAAGATACATGAAGACGAGAAGATGATCCCTCAATAGCTCGAGATGATTCTCTAGCAACTCGTAGTGATATGACTCTCTCTCCCTTCATAGTGAAACATGTTAATTCAGCAAACTATGTTTATACCTTGTTTGTTCGTCAGTCATTTTTCTATAACCACGCAAGACAAAACATATCATTGGCAAACACAAACATAATGAAAAAAAAAAGAATAACATAAAAATTAGGATTTTTTTAATGGGTATTAGATTTCAAAAATTTTGAAATCCGAATTTTTATAGTGGTGAATATGAAATTTGAAATCCGAATTTTCTAATATCAGTGAGAAACCCTAACAATCACCCTACAACCCTATGCAGAATGATTCAAACAAAGGATGTAATTTAATGTAGATTAAGTACTTTCTCTATTGGATGTAACCTAATGGATTTTAACTAAAATAATTTAAAGAATTACATTACATGCATCAAAAGAAGAAAAGGCGTGAATGGATAAGAAACCTACAAATGTGAGAGATGAAGCTGCTTGTCTTGAATGGAGAGGAGTAGAAGTTGATAAAATTGTTTGGTTTGAATGAACAAGAGTAGACACTACTACAAAAATGATTTTTAGCAGCGCAGAAAAGACAATGCTTTTTGTAAAAGCGCTGCTAAAGAGTCAGGAAAAAAAAAAGAAAAAAAATAGCAGACTTTAGACAGCGGTTTTAGAAAAGCGCTGCTAAAGGTGGCAGTTATTGTTAATAATAGAAAGCGCTTTATAAAAAGCGCTGCTAAAAGTAGGCCCTACGAAAGCGCTTTTAGAAAGCGCTGCTATAGGGGTAACCTACGAGAGCGCTTTCAGAAAGCGCTGCTAAAGGGGTAACCTACGAAAGCGCTTTCTAAAAGCGCTGCTAAAGGTGTTAGTCTAAGAAAGAGCTTTTAGATAAGCGTTGCTATAGGGGGTACAAAAGAAAGCGCTTTTATAAAAGCGCTGCTATAGGTCCTGCCTAAGGCAGACCTTGGAGAGCGCTTTTATAAAGCGCTGCTAAAGGCCATGTAAAAGCGCTGCTATAGGTTTAAGTAGCATAAATTTAAAAAAAATCCAGAATTTTTCATAAACAAAACAGTCGTGGTTTTGCATTCTTTCTCGCTCGCGATAGAACCCTACTCACCGTTGACCACTTTCCGTCCATTGACTTCGTTCGTCGCCGTCCTCCGTTTCCTTCCGTCGTGTTCTGCATTTCCGCCGTTTTGACCGTCTGTCTTCGTCCTCCACCTCCTCTGTCAGCCATTTCCACCATTTTAAAGGTATTTGAAGTTTTTTTAAAATGTTTTTGATGGAAACAAATAATGTTGATGTTATTGTTGTTAGTGTTGATGTTAATGTTGTTGTTGATGGAAACAAATGATGTTGTTGCATGTTAGTGTTGTTGTTGATGTTAAAATGACAATGTTGATGGAAACAAATGATGTTGTTGTATGTTAGTGTTGTTGTTGATGTTAAAATGATAATGTTGATGGAAACAAATAATGTTAATGTTGTTGTTGTTTTAGTGTTGATGTTAATGTTGTTGTTGTTAGTGTTGTTGTTGATGTTAAAATGATAATGTTGATGGAAAAAAATAATGATAATGTTGTTGTTGTTGTTGTTAGTGTTGATATTAATGATGTTGTTGATATTGTTGAAGGAAACAAATGTTGTTCTTGTTAGTGTTGATGTTAATGATGTTGTTGATGAAAACAAATGAATTAATTTCCTATATATGTTAATGTTATTGTTGTTGATGAAAACTTGAATTAAGTAACGATAATGTTGTTGTTGATGTTGTTAGTGTTGATGTTAATGATGTTGATGTTGTTGATGAAAGTAAATGAATTATTTATGTCTGTTAATTTTAATCGTTTCCAAGAATTATTTAATGTTGATGATGTTAATTTTGTCTGTTATAGGGGTTACCTGTGAAGAGCAAGATTGTGATCATTTCCAAGAAGCCTACTGTGTAGTTCTAGAAGTTGGTGATTTCTCTACAGGTGCTACAGGTATTCGCTGTTTTTGTTTAGCTTTCTTAGTTTAGTTTAGCCTACTTAATTAGTATGGATAAAAAATGGATATCTTCTAATCGATTGTCAAAAGAGTACGAGAATGGGGTATCAAAATTTGTTAAGTTTGTTGTTGAGCACGCCAAAGACCCCAGTAGGATCACATGTCCTTGCTTAGGTTGCTGTTATGGGCGTCAGATTGACGCAATTCAGTTGGAATCTCATTTAATAAGACATGGAATTGATCAAAGTTATACATGTTGGACATTACATGGTGAGATAAGTAACGAGAATGTCGAACCGAGGGATAATACGACGTATGCTTCAAATGACAATGGCAGGGATACATATGATTGTGATCGAGTCGAAGAGATTGTAGAAGCACTTGAAGAAGATCTTCAGGATTGTCCCAAGATGTTTGAGAGGTTGGTAAGCGATGTAGAGAAACCGTTGTATAAAGGTTGCACTACTTTCACAATATTGTCTGCGGTATTAAAATTGTACAACTTAAAGGCGGGTAATGGATGGTCGGATAAAAGTTTCACATAGTTATTAGCCCTTACGAAAGAGATGCTTCTGAAGGATAATGTTCTTCCCAATTGAACCTATGAAGCTAAAAAATGTTATGCTCTATTGGCATGAGCTATGATAAGATACATGCTTGTCCAAATGATTGCATTTTGTTTCGAAATGAATATGCATCATTAAACGAGTGTCCTAAATGCGGTGTATCTCGGTATAAGAAAAAGTTATCACCAACAAAAGTCTTATGGTATTTTCCTACAATTCCGAGATTTAGACGCATGTTTCGTAGTGAAAAAGATGCAAAACACTTGACTTGGCATACAGATGATAGAATTATAGATGGGAAGTATCGGCATCTGGCAGATTCACCATAATGGATGAAAATTGATAATGAGTATCCTGATTTTGGAGAAGAAGCTAGAAACCTTCGCTTGGCATTATCAACTGATGGAATGAATCTGCATAGTCTACAAAGTATCTCACATTCCACATGGCCTGTAATTACTATGATTTATAGCCTACCTCCATGGCTATGTATGAAGCGTAAGTACATGATGTTATCTATGTTAATTTCTGGCCCTAAACAACCAGGGAATGACATAGACGTATACTTGACACCTTTAATCGAAGACTTAAAGAGTTTGTGGGAGAATGATGTGGAGGTTTATGATGGATATAGGAAAGAAAGTTTCAATTTGAGGGCGATGTTGTTTGGCACAATTAATGATTTTCCAGCATACAGAAATCTATCGGGGTATAGCATCAAAGGTCAATGTGTGTGTCCTATCTGTGAAGAAAACACAGATTGGACGCGATTGGAATTTGGTCAGAAGAATGTTTTTCTTGGTCATCATAGATTCTTAAATTCTAATCATCACTACCGTGGGTGGAAAAAAGCATTCAATGGAAATTCAGAACAAGGTAGAGCTCCACCTACATTGACCGGCGAACAAATTTTTGAAAAGGTGAAAGATGTGAGTACTAAGTTTGGCAAGCCTTTTGCTCATACGCTTGTCACGCGTGGGTGGAAGAAGAGGTCAATTTTGTTTGAGTTGTCGTATTGGAAGTCGTTGTATGTAAGCCATTTTCTTGATGTTATGCATATTGAAAAAAATGTATTTGAAAGTGTTATTGGTACGTTACTCAATATACAAAGAAAGTTTAAGAATGACCTTAAAGCAAGAAAGGACATAGTAGCGATGGGAATAAAAAATGAATTAGGACCCTTGAAGAAAGGAAATCGAACATATCTACCACCTGCTGCTTATACTTTATCTAGAAAGGAGAAAAAGATATTGTGTAAGTTTCTAAGTGAAGTTAAAGTTCCAGAAGGATACTCTTCAGATATTAGAAGACTTGTTTCTATGAAAGACCTCAAGTTAAAGAGTTTAAAGACACATGATTGCCATGTTATAATGGAACACTTTCTACCAATAGGTATACGTTCTATTTTGCTAGGAAAAGTGAGAAGCGCAATAACTAAATTGTGTTTTTTCTTCAGGTCAATTTGTAGTAAGGTGATTGATCCTGCAATCTTACCAACATTGTAAAAAGAAATAGTTATTACTTTGTGTGAGCTTGAAATCTATTTTCCTCCATCATTTTTTGACATAATGGCACATCTAGTTGTTCATCTTGTGAAAGAGACACAATTTTGTGGACCAACTTATATGAGATGGATGTACCATATTGAACGTTATATGAAAATATTAAAAGGGTATGTGAAAAACCGAAGTCGACCAGAGGGTTGTTGTTGCACCCTAAAATTTGCTCAACCTTATTCACTTGGTTTATGTTTCAATATCATTAGCATTTGCATATAGAGTCATGTACATAGGTTACTCATCTGCATAACATAAGCATAGCAAGTCATTCAACAGGGGACCAATCATTATTCTCATCTTTAGAAGCCTATCAAGAGGTTATTATCCTGATTCAATCTCATTCAAGTCATCAGAGAAGAATTTGAAAGTTGGAGAAGTCAGTGGATCAAGCATTGCATCCATCTCCTATCTGAGGGTCTCTGACGATCAACAAGAAATTGGGAGCTGTGGGCTGAGCATGGAGAGTATGTGGGCATCATGGGAGACTTAGAAAGTCATTGGGAGAAAGAGACAAGTCATTGATATGATCACAAGAGTTGTGGAAGAAGACAGTCAACTAGGGTTTCATCTGGGTCAACCCTGGGTCAACTCTAGGTCAATTGACTGATTGAAAGGCATTAAGGGCTATTGGAGAGATGTGGGGTTCATAATTTGACATGTAAAGAAGGATATGGTGATATGCCAAGAAGAAATCAAGAGAAATCAAGGAGAAGAGGAGTTTCTAAATTAGGGTTTCTATGTAAAATCCCCTAGTTTAGGTCAAATTTCCAAGCAAGATAAGTCAAAATGAAAGTTTCAAATGGATCCTTGGTCAACATGAAACTTGTAGAGGATCTCAATACCTTTAATTTTAGTGGTGGAAGACATCAAGGAGATTTATAGAACTCAAGTTATGGTCCTTGCAAGTTACAGGTCATCTGAGGTATCTGAAATTTTGTTTGTGAAAGTGACTTGACTTCCAAGCTATTTTTACCCCTCAAGGAGATTTCAAATGAATTTCTGGTCAACATAAGAGTTGTTCCTCATTGTCTTAGCTTTCTATAATGGTATAGTATGCCTTCATATGATTTGTGGAACTCTACTTATGGTCTTGGCAAGCAAAGGGTATTTTGGTCATTTGAGAATTACAGGTAATTTTAACCTATGTCCAAAACTCATGCAAGGAAGCTTCAAATGGAAAACTTTACAACATCAAACTTGTTCCAAATGACATTTTGAGTCTATAAAAGTGACCATGAGAGATTGGAAAGATTCATAGCACAAGGTTTCAAAATTGTTGGATTTAATGAATAAAAATGGACTTAAAAATGAGATTTTTCATATTTTGGCCAAATGAAGCAAAATTATAGGTCATTTTGAATGGAAAGATCATTTTAAAGACATTGGCTAAAGTAGAATTTTGAGATTAGTTCACATTTTGGGAGTTATTCATGGTTACTTGTAATGGAAGATACATAAACCAAATCCAAAGGAAAGAATGCAAGGGAAGCTTCTCCAAGTTTCTAGGAGTTTCTAATCTCATGTATATATTGATGTGAGATGGTTCATGCCATGGTTGGTGATCTCATTCTCTCAAAATCACAAGTTTCACTCACTTTCTCCAATTTGCAAAAGCATCTCAAACTCTCTCAAATCTCCATCAATTCTCACATTTCTTGATCTGATCTTCATCACCATCATCCATAGATTACAATTCTCACAAGAATTTGGCTGAATTGAGCAAGGATAGTGCCATACAAGTTTCATCATCCAAGGTGCAAGAAGTTGGAATCACATGATACAAGAAGTTTGAATCAAGATCTTTGCATACAGAATCAAAGTGGGAGTGTGTGGATCAGTTTCAAGTCCTTACAAGCATCAGATCCAAAGAGTTACATACCTGTTTTCACCAATTGCACCAGGTTGGATTTCTATTCGAATTGCATGTTTTAGTTAGAGTTATTAGGTTTTGATAGTGTAGAATTGTTAAGATAGGATAGAGGACTGATTTTGATGAGTTTGGAGAGGTTTCATGAAGGTTGAGCATGATGCACCAATTCTGTTAAGGTTTGTATCTCATGGAATATGGCACGATAATTCTCATGATATGGCTTAAAATGACCAGTATAAGATGTAGATTAGGTTAGGATAAGGTTTGGCAAGAATTAGGAGATTTGATCACAGGTGATAATGATGGATTCAGGGTGTTCTAGCTATCGGGTTCGAGTCTTGATGGTGTTTTAGAAGAAGATTTTGTTATGGTTGTGTAGAGGGGAAAGAATAGAGCAACTTTTCTCTTTGCAGATGGTGTTTTCATGGAGAATTGAGGTTGCATGATGAGGTAGAACTCTGGTTGAGGCAAGCTTCGCGCAGAGCTTTAATGGCTGAAACCCTAATCCATTGGGGAAGACGATGGACCACCGTTGGATGGCTATGTTGACTTGGACCAAAAACCTGATCGCATGGCCATGATTCAATTGAAATTTGGAGGGAGTGAGGCTGAGCATCAAAACTCAGCGTTTCATTTAACATACCAATGGGCCCAGGGTTCCCTTGCTCTTAACACCCCTCTCAGCCAAGGCCCAATAATATTCAACTGAGAAATGACTATCTGCACCGTATTGAGTTTTTTTGATTTTTTTGTTTAAATTCTGAAGTGCGTATGGGCCTAAGCCTTTGATATTCGCACCTCCCAGCTGGTGGCCCACTTGGATTACAACTAGAACGCCACTGCTATTCTCACCTCCTCCTTCTATTTCTTTATATTTCAATTTTTAATTTCTTTTCATTTTCATGCATTTTATAAAAATCATAATAAATCATAATTTTCATATTTTTTAATGGTTCTTTTTGCATTAATTTCTCCAAGATGTCTAGAAAATTATAAAAAATAAAAATTGCATTTTATTTTTTATTTGATATTTTTCCCATATTTTCCAAATAAATGCCTATTTTAGGTGTTTCATTTCATACATGAATTTGTTGATTTTTGTTCTAATAGTTGCCTTAATATTTTTAGTCCATTCTTTTTAGGTTGATTAAGAGACATTGTTAGCTTGTACATACAATTTAGTGCATATTTTTAGGAATTAATTTTAGGTGATTGGTTTAGGTTTGAATAACATGAATAAAATTAGGGTTTCAAATCAACTTAGGTGAGATAGTTTAATTCTTTTAGGAAATTTTCATTTGATTTTTGGGGTATGGACTATAGGGGTTATGGGTATAGGATAGATCCCCTTATAAATCACTAGGATTCCCCTACTGCTATTAGTATTACTGTCTGTATTGGTGTGACTGGTGTGGTGTGCCCCCTGGGGATTATTGATTTGTCTGTGTGGGTATTGGGATTGTCTGGGGATTGGGGAAGCTGAAGACTTGTGATGTTGAAGCCACTGGAGATCCAGAGCTTGAAGACCAACTTCCAGAGTTGATGAGGAGATTCCTGCTAGCAGCTGTTGAGGAGATTATGGTTTAGGAGCTAGGCAGAGCTCTAGATTAGAAAGCTTGATCCTCAAACATGGAAGGTTTTGACTGCCTCCATTCTTCTCCGTGATACAGAGTCTCTCTAAGACACTCACCCCCTTCCCTTGGAAGGCTTGGTGCTACTGTCTAAGGGATAGAACTCTTGAGAGAAAATATCTTATGTGTTAGTAGCAGTTGGTTTGCCACCCTTGGTAGTCAACTAATTGCTTAACACCGAACTCACTCTTGTGATTGATCCCTCAGCTTGGAGATTGGGACTTGAAGGAAAGCCATTGCAGATGGAAGACTGATGATCAAGACCTTGCTTGAAGGTTGTGGAGATGGAGAGTGATGCTTGCTGAAGCTTGTAGCTGATTGGAGATGACTTGAAGATAGGTGTTGATGCAGAGCTGCTGTGGCTGTTTATTTTTGCTGTATTTCATTTCTTGATGTATTGATTGGTTTTCTGGACTGTATTGTTTGCTGTTTACCCTGTTGGGTCGAAAGTGAATCCTGTTCACTTTTGCCTATTGTTTTCTAGGTTCGAGGTTGAGTGGAACTCCCTTGCCTCGCTTGTATTGCTGCATCCATGCATTTAACTGCTTTACTGTATATATCTGATATTGTTTCTGTTTCCGCTTATCCCGTAGGATCTCTGTTTCTCTCTGTGCAAGAGAGGAGCATGATAGACATTAGGTCTTAACCCATGCATGATAACATTAGGTTAGCTTGATCCCCTTTTCAACCGTAGGTTAGAGTTCTGTCTCTTCTTCCTCAAAACAAACAGAAAAACACAATAAAGTTTCAAACTCAATAAAAGACATTTCTTCCGTAAAAGAATGTGAACTCATCAAGACGTCATTTTGTCCGCTGGGACTATTAATCAGAAAAAACCTTTTTCAGAAGGAATAAAATCAACCAAGACAGACTTGTGTCGTACGTGGCCCGAACTACGTTTGCTCTGATCTTTCATGCTGTATGAAAGTACGTAGGCATAGGATGCGATATCCTAGCGAGCCACCTTCCCATCCTTTCCCGTAGGTAGGCGAACTACGTTGACTCTGATTTCTCGTTCCAGACGGGAATACGTAGGCATAAAGTGCGATACTTTGCCGAGTCATTTTCTTTTCTTTTTTAACCCCCTGACCATTAGAGTAGATAGAATAACAATCCATACCCGAAAACAAGCGTGGATCCCGTCGAGTACGACGGACGTGAGGGGTGCTAATACCTTCCCCTTGCGTAACCGACTCCCGAACCCAGGTTTTGGTTGCGACGACCATACCTTTCCCGTGTGGTGCGAGGTTTACTCTGAGCGTTTCCTTTCCCTCCCGTGGGATAAATAACGCACGGTGGCGACTCTTCTGTTCAGCCGGCGCCGATTTTCGCAGTAGCGACAGCCGGCGACTCTGCTGGGGATTCAACGTCCCCTGGCTGCTAAGGACTGCGATAGTTCTTATGCATTTGGGATCCAACGTCCCTTAAGAGAGTCAATCCTAACGCTTGTTTTCCCGTCGAGGATTTTGTATAGATTTATATTTCTGACCTTTATTTTCAGCATTATATATTGATTATTATTGCTGTATTGGGGTGTGACGGGTGCCCTGATACTGAGTGAGAAGCCGGACCTGGGCTTGAGTGCACCTAGAATTAGAGTAGAGATTAGTTGGCGCCCGCTTGCTTTGCTTGCCTTGGTGTCCCGCGAAATCTACGCTCAGACGAGGTTCCTCTGGTTGGCCTCCTGCCCCTTCCTTTGGTTGGCGTGGGTTGCTGGTTAGTTGAATTGTCGACTCTGGGGACCGATCATTTGGAAGTTGGCTAAGTGAGGCCTCTTCAGGATTTGATGATGCCACTCCTTCTGGGAATCGTATCATTAACCCTGAAAGTCTGTGACGCCGACGACCGCATAGGATGCCATACCTTTGTCAGTTACTAGGACATCCACCTGTGAGAGGGTTTGGGGTTATGCAGGTAACTAGACTTTCAGATACCGGTTATTTCTTGATCAGAGTTCCTGGGTATTTATGGAGATTTATGAGGTCTGTCAGAGACCATTTGGATATATGTTATGAGGTCTGTCAGAGACCAGTTGGATAGTTCCAAGGTCTGTCAGAGACCCGTTGGAGATGTGATTTGAGGTCTACCAGAGACCAGTTGGAGTTATGGTTTGAGGTCTGTCAGAGACCATTGTTGGAGCTTTTTTTTAGGTCTATCTGAGACCAGGGTTTGAGGCCTTCTAGAGAATCTATCTGAGACTTCTTGATATGGTTCAGGCTATTCAGCTACAGCAGTTGGTCCCCGTTGCATGTTACTTGCATTGCATTTGTTTGCATACTCATCATCATTGCATCCCACTAACGTGTGTCTGTGCTGCAGGTGCATTTGCATTTCCCTAGTTCTAGTGTCCGGATTTCTGAGAGATCAATCATGGCCAGCTTAAGAAGGACAGTTGCTTACAAATTGCCTACTCCCGATGTTGTTCCCCTGCTTGGGTTGATCTCTCTGGCTGATGAGGATGTCCGTAGGAGCTTCAGAATGAGTTATGGAAGACTATTGAGATTGGTGCACAAACCCACGGAGATAGAGCTGGATGGGCTGTACGCTTTGATGCAATTCTATGATCCCGCATTGAGATGTTTTACGTTTGCTGATTTCGTTATGGGGCCTACCATTGAGGAGTATGTGGAGTTTACTGAGTTACCCGTGCAGAACCAGGTTCCATTCATTCATTCTGGCATTAAGCCCAAGCCGGAAGACTTGGCAAAAGCTTTGCATGTGGATGCTTCTGAACTATTGACTACTGTTTCCCGCGGAGTGCCAGGCTTCTCGCTCCAGTTCTTGATCGGTAAAGCCCAAGAGTACGCTAAGAGCGGATGTTGGATTGCCTTCAATGCCGTGTTGGCTCTGTGCATTTACGGCATAATATTGTTTCCCAATGTACCGGATTTTGTGGACTTCGATGCCTTCTACTTGTTTGCTGCTGGTAATCCTGTACCGACCTTGCTCGGAGATTTCTACCACTCTCTGCATTACAAGAATGAGAAGGGAAGAGGAAAGAATGTTCATTTCTGTGTACCATTGCTGGATATGTGGTTTAAAAGCCACCTTCCCCTGAAGGGATCTTTTGTGAAGAGTGCAACCACAGCTAGCTGGTCAGAGCGCCTGATGAGGCTATCTTCCGAAGACGTTGAGTGGTTTGATCGAGACCTGCTAGGATCTGAGCTTATATTCAGTTGTTCTGGGTACCCTAATGTTCAACTGATAGGAAGAAAGGGGTGTATCAATTACAACCCTTCTCTGTTCGTCCGTCAGTTCGGATATGCGCTGAAGTACCCGCCAGAGGAGGAAGAAGTACAGGAATCTCTGTACTTCACCGGAGATTTGAAGGGGGGGTTATTGGCCAAGTTGCAGCATGCCTGGACGCGTATTAACCGAAGAGGGAAGCCGTTGTTAGGGAAGAATGACTGTCAGACCTATGCACCTTACAGAGAGTGGATCCAGGAGAGAGCCAGTCAGTTGAGGATGCCATTTCCGGATGTACCAGTTCTTGTTCCTATTCCGGTAGCAGAGCCAACTACTGTTCCTAGGGAGGACTACGAGCAAGTGGTGAAAGAAAAAGAAGCCTTGCTGAAGATCAACGAAGTGTTAGAGCAGGAGCTAGCCCAGATACGCAGTGAGAAAAACAAGGCCGTGTATGCTTTCCAACAGCAGATTGAGCTAATGAACAAATTAGGGGCTGAGTTGACTGAGGAGAGGAAGAAGCGCGAACGTCTGGGGCAAGAGTTTAGAAGCTCCCATGACATGCTTGAATCCAAGAAGAAAGCGCTTGACATCGCTCACCGAGAGATCTCTTCTTGCAATAAGACTTGGAATGCTACGCTCACCAACAATAAGAAGAGGGAGGATAAGTTGAAGCAGCAAATCTCCAACCTCGAAGAGCAGTTGAAGTCCAGCATCAAGAAGTGTGAAGAAGAAGTGATGACCCGGTATAGTCTCCAGAATGCACTAAACAAGGCCATCAAAGGCAGAGATGAAGCTGTGTCTCAGAAGCGTAAGCTAGAGGATCGCTTCGGAGAGGGGGTATGGGAAGAAACTGCTGAAGACGTGCAGCGTGTTATTAAGAAAAGAAACCAACTTGTTGAAGGGCTGCTTGAGCGACCAAGCCATCCGGAGACCAAGAAGCTGCTAGAAGAGTACCAGACTTATGGGAGGATTTGATCATTTCATGTAGTAACTTGTATGCTTCATTTGCATAGTGCTGACCATCACCAGGATTGTTGGTTGAGGTCATGCCTTCTTGATTGTACTCTCAGTGATATTGTATTCCGGGCTTATTGGTTTCTCTGCAATATATGAGGCTTTCTGTGATTCAATCCCGATCTCTGTATTTCTAGCACTGTCACTGCACCGGCACCTTCACACTAGAATCGGGGAACGAATTTCCCTAATGCACAGACACACATTGCATTGCATTCATATTCATATTGCATTACAGGTAATATTTGGATGGTGTCTTATTTCCTGCTCTGTACCAGGTACTTTTCAGGATTGCAGATCAGCACCCGCACCGCTATTCCACTCGCACCAACTGTCGAAGAATCATGGATCAAATGCAGAACGAGATGCAAGATGTGCGCGAGAAGCTAGCTCTCTTTATGCAGACCATGGAAGCTATCGCAAAAGGTCAGGAGAATTTGCAAGCCCTGGTCCAACCTCTGTTGGCCCGAAATGCTGGTTACGGTAATGAGGATCATCAGTCTGTGCGAGTCGATACTGTTCATGGAGATGGCACTCCCACGCCAGTGGCTCCGCCTATAGTCAATATACCTGCCGCTAATGTCAACAACGCTACCGCCGCTGGGAACGGTAACGTCGGAGTGGGGAACGAGACTGCTGTCTATAACGTTGGGCTTGGTGATATCAACGTGGGTGATAATATGGGAGGCAACGGTTTTGGCAATACTGGATTCGGGTTCAATGATCAGGGATTCGATAATGCTGGGAAATATGGTTTCAATGCTCAAGGCTTTGGGCAAGATGGTTATGGTGTGGCCAATCAGGGTTACGGAGGTTTCGGAAATGGAAACGGCGCTGGGTTAATGGCTTTTGGGCCCGCTGGAGGTGTTCAGGGATACGGCAACAGAGGCCGAGGTCCGGTGATGAATCAGATCAGGGCTGGCCGTAATAATGGATATGATGGGTATGGAGCCGGGAATGGTATGTGGCAAGAAGATCAGCAGGAGGACGCTTTCTCCGGCGGAGGCTTCGAAGGGCCGATGGATGACTCCCAGAAGATCAGAATGCTGGAAGAGCAGATGAGGGGGGTCCTGAACCAAAGTGTTGTGGGCTTGGACATGGCAACAATGGGTCTGGTACCTAGCTTGAGGGTGACGATCAAATTCAAAGCTCCTGCGTTTGATAAGTATAAAGGGGACACCTGTCCGAAAGTGCACGTGCGGGCTTATTACAGAAAGATGTCTGCGTACTCAACTGATGAGAGAATGCTAATGCATTTCTTTCAAGATAGTTTGTCAGGCCCTTCCCTGGAGTGGTATATGGGGTTGGAGCCAACCAATATCAAGACATGGAAACAGCTAGCAGAGGCATTTGTAGCTCACTACAAGTATAACAGCGACTTGGCGCCCAATCGGGTCCAATTGACAGGGTTGTCGCAGAAGAAGGGAGAGAGCTTCAAAGAGTACGCGCAAAGGTGGCGCGATATGGCTGCCAGGGTCCGTCCTCCTTTAGAAGATAAGGAAATGAATGACATGTTCGTCGGCACATTCACAGGCTTGTTTCATGACATGCTGTTTCATACATCTCTGGCCAGTTTCTCAGATTTGATTCTGATGGGAGAAAAGATTGAACGTAACATTAAACAAGGAAAATTCCAGGCTGAGGAATCAACTGCATTTGGCAGTAATAGGAAGGCTTTTGGTGGGCGCCGACAGGGCGAGGCAAGCGCAGTGTTTGGAGGCCGAGGCCGAGGCCGAGGCAGGGGACGAAACCAATATCATCAGCCGCAGCAGGTGGCGAGCGTTACTATCCCATATCAGCAACAACCACTTCAACAACAACAGCCACTTCAACAACAACAACCGTTTCAGCAGCAGCCAATGCAGCAGCATCCTCAGCAGGGGGCATAGCAGGCTCAGCGAAGATTCCAGGGTGGTAAACCAAGAAGAGTGTTT
This sequence comes from Lathyrus sativus, assembly GCA_963859935.3. Classification (NCBI taxonomy): domain Eukaryota; kingdom Viridiplantae; phylum Streptophyta; class Magnoliopsida; order Fabales; family Fabaceae; genus Lathyrus; species Lathyrus sativus. The sequence goes on from OZ012737.1 coordinate 712,379,872, forward strand.
GAGAAGCCTCCCTCAACCTATGCAGATTTGTTGCAGACGCTGTTGGGCCTAAATTTGGTAGAGAAGAGAACTCTGGCACCGATAACGGGAACTCCTCCGTATGGTTATGATGCAAGCAGGCACTGTGAGTTTCATTCTGGGGCTCCGGGCCACGATATAGAGGGTTGCCATGCTTTTAAGCACGTTGTGCAGGATCTTTTGGACAATAAGACCATCAATTTCGGAACGGCAGGTCCGAATATAGTGCAGAAACCCATGCCTAATCATGGGGCGAACGCCATTCTGACTGAGGAAGGGTTGAATCTGATTATGAATGTCGATGATTTAAAGACGCCGCTGAGCGAGATAAAAAGCAGATTGCTGCAAGGGGGTGTTTATCCGGGGTGTGACGAGTATTGCTTAGAATGTTGGACCCTAGCTGGGGGGTGTGATGATTTGAAGAAAGGCATTCAAGCTTTAATTGATGGAGGCACATTGCAGTTTGACCAAGCAGCAACTGAAGGGCCTGCAGGGGCAGTAGCAGATGATCAGAGTGATGTGGCCACTGTAACGATTCCTCGGAAGACAATCACTATTGCAGCACCGGTCCAGCGACCACCGATCACCATAACTAAGGCCAGACCAATCCCGTACGAGAACACAAAAAGCAGTCCCATGGTCATATGGGTTGGAGGTGTATTGTGACGGGATAAAAATTGATGTTAATAAGCAGCCAGCCGAGACTGTAGACAACGTTGTTGGTTTAGGGGGTATGACAAGGAGTGGTAGGATCTTCATATCGCCTGAGGTGGAGGCCGAAAGACTAGCAAAAGGAAAAGGGAAGATGGTTGAGAATGTCCCAGTGCAAGCAAGCGAAAAAGAAGCGGCATCGAAAGAGGTAGAAGAGTTCATGCGCTTGATTCGAAAAAGTGATTATAAGATTGTGGAGCATCTGCAACAGACGCCGTCCAAGATATCCATCTTGTCGTTGCTCTTGTGTTCGGAAGCCCACAGAAATGCTTTGTTGAAGGTCCTGGATACTTCTTTTGTACCCCAAGACGTCTCCATGAATCAGCTGGAAGGAGTGTTGGCACATGTAAATGCAGGCCATAGCTTGGGCTTTACCGACTTCGATTTGACCCCGAAATGGAGAGATCATAATATGGCGCTGCACATATCTGTCGAGTGTAGAGGATCAGTAATGTCGCATGTATTGGTCGACACCGGATCGTCTCTGAATGTTATGCCCAAGAAAGCGATGATGAAGCTAGATGTCAGAGGAATCCTGTGCACGCCCAGTGACTTGGTAGTTAGAGCATTTGATGGCACGCGAAGAACAGTCTTTGGATCGATAACATTGCCCCTGCAAGTAGGGCCAGAGGTGTTTGCAACTGAGTTTTATATCATGGATATACAGCCTGCATATAGCTGCCTGCTCGGAAGACCCTGGATTCATGGGGCTGGGGCAGTCACGTCCACCCTGCATCAGAAGTTGAAATATATGGTCGGAGACAGCGTAGTCACCGTATGCAGAGAAGAAGACATCCTGGTCAGTCATCTGTCATCATTTAAATATGTGGAGGTCGACGGAGAGATCCACGAAACACCCTGCCAGGCATTTGAAGGGTTGCGTATCAAGGACAAAGGTCCCGGGCCGAGCAAAGTGTCAGAGATAGCCGTCTCATCGTATAAAGAAGCTCAAGCTTTAGTGGAGGCAGGAGAAGCAAAGGGCTGGGGAAAAGTGCTGGATATTCCTGTAAAGATGGACCGGTTCGGGCTGGGATACCAACCGTCATCGTCAACACCTGCTGTGGGGCCACCCCGTTTCAGAGGGCCAATAACCATCTCTGCCAGTGGAGTATGTCATGAAACCATCAATGCTGCTTCAGAGTCTGACGAAGGAGACAGCGACTGTGATATGGATGCCTGGATTCAGCCAAGCACGCCAGGACAAGGACTGTGCAACTGGTCTATTCAGGAGCTTATTCCTGTGACTCTTAAACAGTAATGCTTTGCTTTATTAATTGTTGAATAATCTGATGTCCTGCCCGGGGCATCATGATTTGCTTAGGGTTGTGTTGTTATGAACATTGCGTGTTAATCATTAAATAAATGGCGTTTTTCATGTGCAAATACTGTAATCTCTGTCTTTCTTGTTTTGTATTTTTCAACAAAATGGCAACGTGGTTATTCGCTTTATACGCATTTTGAAGCACTTAACCATTCCTTTTGCAGGATAACATTTTCAGATGACATCCTTGAACCACCTATGACTCGTCCCGACTTTGAGCATCCGGTATTTCAGGCTGAAGAAGAGGTTGTCGAAGATAGTGACGTTCCTGAAGAACTGTCTTGGTTGGTGAAGCAAGAGGAAAGAGCCATTCTGCCTCACGACGAGGTCATCGAAATTATCAACTTGGGGTCGGAAGGGGTTGAGAAGAATATTCGTATCGGTGCCGCGCTGCAGAGCGATATCAAGCGAAGACTGGTTGAAATGCTCCGAGAGTATAGTGATGTGTTTGCTTGGTCGTATGAAGATATGCCAGGGCTCGATACAGATATGGTTGTGCACCGTCTGCCACTGAAAGAAGAATGCCCGCCGGTTAAACAAAAGCTTCGCAGAACTCGACCAGATATGGCGGTGAAGATCAAAGAGGAAGTTCAAAAACAGTGGGACGCTGGTTTCCTGGCTGTAACAAAATATCCCTCATGGGTTGCTAACATCGTACCAGTGCCAAAGAAAGACGGCAAGGTTAGAATGTGTGTGGATTATAGAGATTTAAATAAAGCAAGCCCAAAAGACGATTTTCCGCTTCCTCATATCGACATGCTAGTTGATAATACTGCTCAATACTCCGTATTCTCCTTCATGGATGGCTTTTCAGGCTATAATCAAATTAAAATGGCACCAGAGGATATGGAGAAGACCATTTTCATAACGCCTTGGGGAACATTTTGTTACAAAGTGATGCCCTTTGGCTTGAAAAATGCTGGGGCAACATATCAGCGGGCTATGACGACTCTTTTCCATGATATGATGCATAAAGAGATCGAAGTTTATGTTGACGATATGATTGCCAAATCCCAGACGGAGGAAGAGCATCTGGTGAATCTGCTGAAGTTATTTAAAAGGCTTAGGAAGTTCAGGCTGAGACTGAACCCTAACAAATGCACCTTCGGGGTGAGATCGGGTAAACTGCTGGGGTTTATCGTAAGCGAAAGAGGAATAGAGGTCGATCCTGCTAAAATAAAAGCGATTCAAGAAATGCCGACGCCTAAAACAGAGAAAGAGGTGCGCGGGTTTTTAGGGAGGTTGAACTACATCGCTCGGTTCGTATCTCATCTAACGGCCACGTGTGAACCATTGTTCAAGCTGTTGAAGAAAGATCAAGCTATAACCTGGAACGAAAACTGTCAAAAGGCGTTCGATAAAATAAAGCAGTATTTGCAGGAACCTCCTATTTTGATACCCCTAGTGGCGGGCAGACCCTTGATCATGTATTTGACGGTTCTTGAGGGAAGCATGGGTTGTATTCTCGGTCAGCACGACGAGACAGGAAGAAAAGAGCATGCGATCTATTACTTGAGTAAGAAATTTACAGATTGTGAATCTCGATACTCAATGCTTGAGAAAACTTGTTGCGCGCTAGCCTGGGCCGCCAAGCGTTTGAGGCAATACATGCTGAATCATATAACCATGCTCATCTCGAAGATGGATCCTATCAAATATGTATTCGAAAAGCAGGCGTTGTCAGGGAGAATTGCCCGTTGGCAGATGGTCTTGACTGAATATGACATCCAATACGTCTCGCAAAAGGCTATAAAGGGGAGTGTGCTGTCTGAGTATCTGGCGGAGCAGCCTATTGAAGATTACCAATCGATGAGGTTTGATTTTCCTAACGAGGATATCATGTACCTAAAGATGAAAGATTGTGAAGAGCCGTTGCCAGACGAAGGACCAGAGTTGGGTTCCAAATGGAAGATGATATTTGACGGAGCGGTGAATGCTTACGGTAGCGGAATAGGGGCAATCATCACTACTCCACACGGGTCGCACATCCCGTTCACTGCCCGATTGACCTTTCCAGTTACCAACAATGAGGCCGAATACGAAGCTTGTATAATGGGGCTTGAAGAAGCCATTGATTTGCGAATCAAAAATCTAGACGTATACGGAGACTCAGCTCTGGTGGTGAATCAGATAAAAGGGGAATGGGAGACACGTCAGCCCAACTTGATACATTACATGAACTATGCAAGGAGATTGCTGCCGTTCTTTGACAAAGTTGAATTGCATCACGTACCACGGGCAGAGAATCAAATGGCTGACGCCCTGGCCACTTTGTCTTCCATGTACAAAGTCAATTTCTGGAACGAGGCTCCCCGAATCATTATCTCTCGGCTTGACAGACCAGCTTACGTATTTGCTATTGATGAAGCATCCGACGACAAACCGTGGTATTTTGATATCCTTAATTTCCTGAAGAATAAAGAGTATCCGGCTGGGGCATCCAGTCAAGATCAGAAGACTCTCAGGAGATTAACGGGTAATTTCTATTTGAATCCGGACGGTGTCTTATACAGAAGAAACCACGACTTGGTGCTGTTGCGTTGTGTAGACGAGAAAGAGGCGAAGCTGCTCATGGAGGAAATACACGAAGGTACCTTTGGTACGCATGCTGGTGGACACGCTATGACGAGAAAGCTGCTGCGGGCAGGTTATTTTTGGCTGACTATGGAGACCGATTGCTTCAAGTTTGCGAGGAAATGCCACAAGTGCCAAATCTATGCTGATAAGATCCATGTGCCTCCGAGTCCTCTAAATGTGATGTCATCACCATGTCCATTCTCGATGTGGGGAATCGATATGATTGGAAAGATCGAGTCGACGGCTTCTAACGGGCATCGGTTCATCCTAGTAGCAATCGATTATTTCACCAAGTGGGTAGAAGCGGCGTCTTACGCAAATGTAACGAAGCAAGTGGTGGCCAGATTCATCAAGAGAGATATCATTTTCCGATATGGGATCCCCGAGCGGATAATCACAGACAACGGTTCAAATTTGAACAACAAAATGATGAAGGAGCTCTGTCAGAGTTTCAAGATCGAACATCATAACTCCTCCCCTTACCGACCCAAGATGAATGTCGCTGTTGAAGCGGCCAATAAGAATATCAAGAAGATCGTTCAGAAAATGGTGGTGACCTATAAGGATTGGCATGAGATGCTACCTTTCGCTCTGCACGGTTATCGTACGACGGTACGCACATCAACCGGGGCAACCCCGTTCTCGTTGGTATACGGAATGGAAGCGGTATTGCCATTGGAAGTTGAGATCCCTTCTCTGAGGGTATTGCGAGACGTTCAGCTGGACGAGGCAGAATGGGTGAAAGACAGATTGAACCAATTGAGTTTGATGGACGAGAAGAGGCTAGCTTCTCTAGCATATGGTCGTTTGTACCAGAGCCGAATGAAGAAAGCATATGATAAGAAGATACATCCGCGAAGCTTTCAAACGGGCGACCTTGTGCTGAAAAGGATTCTCCCGCCGCAAGCAGATCACAGGGGCAAGTGGACCCCCAACTACGAAGGGCCATATGTTGTCAGGAAAGTCTTTTCAGGAGGGGCGTTGTTGTTGTCCACCATGGACGGTGAAGACTTTACGTCACCTGTGAATTCGGACACAGTTAGAAAATACTTTGCTTAAAATTGACCCGCTAGACAGAAAAAAGAGAGTCCAGGCAAAAATGGGGCATCCTGGCGAACCAAAAACAGAATGAAAGGTTCAGGCAAAAGTTAGGGATAAATTGAAAAATGTACACCCGCGAAGTTGAAAACCTACACTGGGCGGCTTCGGCAAAAAAGGGTATCCCGGTGAACTGAAAACCCGTAAAGGGCGGTTCACGCAAAAGTTAGGGATTTGAAAAGCAAATGACTGCGGTCCGAATTTGATATTGCAATGAGCATCAGTGCGGGAGAATACCGAGGGGTCGATTATCAGATACAACCGCTTCGGAAGTATGGATACCGGGAAAGCATTAGAGTCGGATGAGTCATAGGAGGATCAGTTCGTGGTGTTCGTCTGCATCCCGTTGCCGACATGTGTACAAAAATTTAATTTTTCAAAATATTTATGCTTCCTGTGCATACTTGTATATCTGCTTTGCGTAGCTTCCTCTTTTCAGGAGTTACATCCCGTGTACAAAAAAAATTTTTTCCGCCCATTCAGGGGCCCAATCAATAAAATATGTTATTCAGTACTTGATGTTGGTTCTTTACTGTTTTGTGCATGATAAAACGCCTAGGTTTATTGAAACTAGCATGTGTATAACATCACTGGTCCTTGCCAACAATTGCTAAAGCTTTGAACTAACTGAAAATAATGTCACTAACCTGAATCGATTTGGTTGCATAGGCTTGTCCTGTCTTGTTTGTGTTGTTGCAGGTTTAATAGCCGTACGAAGAAGATGATCAAAAGATTGCAATAACAAAAAGCTCGACCCTCACGCAGGTCATGCATGTTCTTCCTGAAGAAGGATGGAATTCCCCAGCTAGTTGTAGCTTATCCAAAGGATATTCTCCAGCAAAGCTATCTATCCTCAGCAGAAGTGACGATCCCAAAATTGTAGGCTGTATGCAGACAGTGTGGTGTCCCCCAGAAGGATTCCTTATCTCAAGCAGAGTGGGCTAGCCTCCGAAGATTAATAGTTGTAAGCTGTATTCAGACAAGTTCACCTTTCCTCGCAGGGTCATTTACTCTTCCCCCAGCGGAGTCAGTTGATTTTCCCAAGAGAATCATCCCATCCCCAGCGGAGTTCTCTTTCTAACTAGGGTATTCATTCCTCCCAGTGGAATTCGGAGATTGAGACTCTCCTCGGCAGGGTTGGTCGCGTGCCCAGGCATTTATTTTGTCAAGATATCGTGTGATATCCGTTTACTCTCCAGCAGAAGTTCAATCATACCAGGCGCATCTGCTATTCTCTAGCAGAGTTATATCCCCCAACAGGGTGTTACTTCAGTGAGGTGTTTGGTTCAAGTTCCCAAATTCTCAGCTGAGTCGACTTCACTCTTCCAGCATTTATTTTGCTGGAATAATTCTGTAGCATCTGGCTATCCCCAACGGAGTCGGCATTGTCTTCAGCATTTATTTTGCTGAAGCGGTTTCCTGTATCCCAGCAGTTCGGGTCTGCATTTGCATTGGCATATAGTGTCATATTTGCATCGGCATATAGTGTCATATTTGCATCGGCATATAGTGTCATACTTGCATCCATCAAATAAAAAAAAAACGCGGCGTTTCCATGTCAAATGGAGCATTGCATCCTTGTCAAACATACGCATTTTTGAAACATAAACCAGGTTGGCTAACCTTTTGTTTCAAGTATTGTTTCTCTTGCAGGTAGAAAGAGCCCTTGCTCAGGTGAATCAATAAGACATTCAGGATCTCGACGTGAGACATTCGACGAAGTGTCAGCTTTGGCACTACTCACCACAGAGTCAGCAGGATAAATTTCTCTTTGTCTCTAAGCAGAGTTACTTATTTCCCCGCCAGGGTTTCTTATTGAAGTTTCTCTAGTCCGACTAGCGGATTTGTTTCTTTCAAAGTTGTTGTTACGTCAGCATTAAAAGGTTTCATGAACCAGAATTTCAGAGGCTACCGCCAATTATCAGAACAGGCCTCCGGTAGTTTGGTTTCCAAATATCCCCAGTAGAGTCAGCCTCAAAGTTGCTGTAACGTCAGTGATAAGAAGTTTGCGGACCAATGGAAGGATGAGTCCTAACGTGGACAGTTTCTTGATAGGTTTTCTTCGTGCTAGAAAAGCGGAGTCCTAACGTGGACAGTTTTAATTCCCCGGGCTGATGGGAGGTGCTAGTCCTAACATGGACAGGTTCGATTTCTCAGAATTGATGGAATGTGGAGTCCTAACGTGGACATTTCTTCCAGTTTGACGGTATGTGTTAATCCTAACGTGGACAGCTTCGAGTTCTCGGTATTGATTGAGTGTAGGGTCCTGACGTGGACAAGTTTATCCTTCTTCGTGTTGTGGGCAAAGTATGAGTCCTGACGTGGACACAGTCTTATTTCCCCAGCAAGTCAAAGACGCGCAAGTCCTGACGTGGACAAGTTTATTTCTTCAGCAGTTTGAGATATGGGTCCTAACGTGGACAAGTTTTACTTTCTCAGTAAGTCAAGAGGCGAGTCCTGACGTGGACAAATCAAGAAGAGAGTTATTCCTAACGTGGAAAGGTGGGTCCTAACGTGGACGATGTAGTCCTAACGTGGACAAGTTTGAGTCCTTACGTGGAACGAAGATGCATTCCTTACGTGGAAAGAGGGGAGTCCTTACGTGGACAGATTAAGATGTATTCCTTACGTGGAAGAAGATTGGTTTCCTTAGTGGAAAGAAGACGAATTCCTTACGTGGAAAGATGGGAGTCCTTACGTGGACAAATCAGAAAGAGTTTCCTTACGTGGAAAGATTGTGGTTTCCTTACGTGGAAAAATGATATATTCCTTACGTGGAAAGATTGAGTCCTTACGTGGACACCTCAAGTGGGAGTCCTGACGTGGACAGATCAAAGTTTGATTCCTAATGTGGAAAGATTAGAGTCCTTACGTGGACATATCAAGAGCATTCCTTACGTGGAAGAAAAATGGTTTCCTTACGTGGAAAGACGAGCTTAGTCCTTACGTGGAAAGACTGAGTCCTTACACGGACATATCAAGATTGATTCCTAACGTGGAAAGAAAGAGATTATTCCTAACGTGGACGATGTAGTCCTAACGTGGACAAGTTATTCCTTACGTGGAAAAGAGGTGTTCCTTACGTGGAAAGATAACATTCCTAACGTGGAAAGAAAGATTGATATAGTATTCCTTACGTGGAAAGAAGCTTGTATTCCTGACGTGGAAAGAAAAAGTGTATTCCTAACGTGGAAGGGGTTTAGTCCTGACGTGGACAGATTCAAGAGAAGACATATTCCTTACGTGGAAGAGTTTGACGAAGAAGAAGTTCATTCCTAGCGTGGAAAGGTGAGTCCTAACGTGGAAGATGTTATTCCTAACGTGGAGAGGTTATTCCTTACGTGGAAAGGTGGGTCCCGACGTAGACATGTATTCCTAACGGGGAAGGGTGAGTCCTAACGCGGATGAAGTATTCATAACTCAGAGAGTTTAGTCCTGACGTGGACAGATCCAGCGAAGTCGCCGAGATTTTTCATGTTGATAGCAGGTGGAGTCCTAACGTGGACAGGTGTAGTTGAGAGTTTTTCGATGATAGAATCTTTTTCAGGATGATGAAAATAATCCCCAGCACGAAATCAGTGGGTTGCTGTAACAGTCAGATTCAGCTGACGAATGTCGTTCCCCAAGCAGAGGCGCAGTTTATTTCTGCGGTTGGCAAATTTCCGGGTTCTTAGTATTCAACCATCTCGTACCGCGAATGTCTGAAGGCTCCGGGCTCTTCACCCAATCGGGTCCAAGTCGCTTGAATAGGGGCAGCTGTTGCACCCTAAAATTTGCTCAACCTTATTCACTTGGTTTATGTTTCAATATCATTAGCATTTGCATATAGAGTCATGTACATAGGTTACTCATCTGCATAGCATAAGCATAGCAAGTCATTCAACAGGGGACTAATCATTATTCTCATCTTTAGAAGCCTATCAAGAGGTTATTATCCTGATTCAATCTCATTCAAGTCATCAGAGAAGAATTTGAAAGTTGGAGAAGTCAGTGGATCAAGCATTGCATCCATCTTCTATCTGAGGGTCTCTGATGATCAACAAGAAATTGGGAGCTGTGGGCTGAGCATGGAGAGTATGTGGGCATCATGGGAGACTTAGAAAGTCATTGGGAGAAAGAGACAAGTCATTGATATGATCACAAGAGTTGTGGATGAAGACAGTCAACTAGGGTTTCATCTGGGTCAACCCTGGGTCAACTCTAGGTCAATTGACTGATTGAAAGGCATTAAGGGCTATTGGAGAGATGTGGGGTTCATCATTTGACATGTAAATAAGGATATGGTGATATGCCAAGAATAAATCAAGAGAAATCAAGGAGAAGAGGAGTTTCTAAATTAGGGTTTCTATGTAAAATCCCCTAGTTTAGGTCAAATTTCCAAGCAAGATAAGTCAAACTTAAAGTTTCAAATGGATCCTTGGTCAACATGAAACTTGTAGAGGATCTCAATACCTTTAATTTTAGTGGTGGAAGACATCAAGGAGATTTATAGAACTCAAGTTATGGTCCTTGCAAGTTACAGGTCATCTGAGGTATCTGAAATTTTGTCTGTGAAAGTGACTTGACTTCCAAGCTATTTTTACCCCTCAAGGAGATTTCAAATGAATTTTTGGTCAACATAAGAGTTGTTCCTAATTGTCTTATATTTCTATAATGGTATAGTATGACTTCATATGATTTGTGGAACTCTACTTATGGTCTTGGCAAGCAAAGGGTATTTTGGTCATTTGAGAATTACAGGTCATTTTAACCTATGCCCAAAACTCATGCAAGGAAGATTCAAATGGAAAACTTTACAACATCAAACTTGTTCCAAATGACATTTTGAGTCTAGAAAAGTGACCATGAGAGATTGGAAAGATTCATAGCACAAGGTTTCAAAATTGTTGGATTTAATGAATAAAAATGGACTTAAAAATGAGATTTTTCATATTTTGGCCAAATGAAGCAAAATTATAGGTCATTTTGAATGGAAATATCATTTTAAAGACATTGGCTAAAGTAGACTTTTGAGCTTAGTTCACATTTTGGGAGTTATTCATGGTTACTTGTAATGGAAGATACATAAACCAAATCCAAAGGAAAGAATGCAAGGGAAGCTTCTCCAAGTTTCTAGGAGTTTCTAATCTCATGTATATATTGATGTGAGATGGTTCATGCCATGGTTGGTGATCTCATTCTCTCAAAATCACAAGTTTCACTCACTTTCTCCAATTTGCAAAAGCATCTCAAACTCTCTCAAATCTCCATCAATTCTCACATTTCTTGATCTGATCTTCATCACCATCATCCATAGATTACAATTCTCACAAGAATTTGGCTGAATTGAGCAAGGATAGTGCCATACAAGTTTCATCATCCAAGGTGCAAGAAGTTGGAATCACATGATACAAGAAGTTTGAGTCAAGATCTTTGCATACAGAATCAAAGTGGGAGTGTGTGGATCAGTTTCAAGTCCTTACAAGCATCAGATCCAAAGAGTTACATACCTGTTTTCACCAATTGCACCAGGTTGGATTTCTATTCGAATTGCATGTTTTAGTTAGAGTTATTAGGTTTTGATAGTGTAGAATTGTTAAGATAGGATAGAGGACTGATTTTGATGAGTTTGGAGAGGTTTCATGAAGGTTGACCATGATGCACCAATTCTGTTAAGGTTTGTATCTCATGGAATATGGCACGATAATTCTCATGATATGGCTTAAAATGACCAGTATAAGATGTAGATTAGGTTAGGATAAGGTTTGGCAAGAATTAGGAGATTTGATCACAGGTGATAATGATGGATTCAGGGTGTTCTAGCTATCGGGTTCGAGTCTTGATGGAGTTTTAGAAGAAGATTTTGTTATGGTTGTGTAGAGGGGAAAGAATAGAGCAACTTTGCTCTTTGCAGATGGTGTTTTCATGGAGAATTGAGGTTGCATGATGAGGTAGAACTCTGGTTGAGGCAAGCTTCGCGCAGAGCTTTAATGGCTGAAACCCTAATCCATTGGGGAAGACGATGGACCACCGTTGGATGGCTGTGTTGACTTGGGCCAAAAACCTGATCGCATGGCCACGATTCAATTGAAATTTGGAGGGAGTGAGGCTGAGCATCAAAACTCAGCGTTTCATTTAACGTACCAATGGGCCCAGGGTTCCCTTGCTCTTAACACCCCTCTCAGCCAAGGCCCAATAATATTCAACTGAGAAATGACTATCTGCACCGTATTGAGTTTTTTTGATTTTTTTGTTTAAATTCTGAAGCGCGTATGGGCCTAAGCCTTTGATATTCGCACCTCCCAGCTGGTGGCCCACTTGGATTACAACTAGAACGCCACTGCTATTCTCACCTCCTCCTTCTATTTCTTTATATTTCAATTTTTAATTTCTTTTCATTTTCATGCATTTTAATCATAATAAATCATAATTTTCATATTTTTTAATGGTTCTTTTTGCATTAATTTCTCCAAGATGTCTAGAAAATTATAAAAAATAAAAATTGCATTTTATTTTTTATTTGATATTTTTCCCATATTTTCCAAATAAATGCCTATTTTATGTGTTTCATTTCATACATGAATTTGTTAATTTTTGTTCTAATAGTTTCCTTAATATTTTTAGTCCATTCTTTTTAGGTTGATTAAGAGACATTGTTAGCTTGTACATACAATTTAGTGCATATTTTTAGGAATTAATTTTAGGTGATTGGTTTAGGTTTGAATAACATGAATAAAATTAGGGTTTCAAATCAACTTAGGTGAGATAGTTTAATTCTTTTAGGAAAATTTCATTTGATTTTTGGGGTATGGACTATAGGGGTTATGGGTATAGGATAAATCCCCTTAGAAATCACTAGGATTCCCCTACTGCTATTAGTATTACTGTCTGTATTGGTGTGACTGGTGTGGTGTGCCCCCTGGGGATTATTGATTTGTCTGTGTGGGTATTGGGATTGTCTGGGGATTGGGGAAGCTGAAGACTTGTGATGTTGAAGCCACTGGAGATCCAGAGCTTGAAGACCAACTTCCAGAGTTGATGAGGAGATTCCTGCTAGCAGCTGTTGAGGAGATTAGGGTTTAGGAGCTAGGCAGAGCTCTAGATTAGAAAGCTTGATCCTCAAACATGGAAGGTTTTGACTGCCTCCATTCTTCTCCGTGATACAGAGTCTCTCTAAGACACTCACCCCCTTCCCTTGGAAGGCTTGGTGCTACTGTCTAAGGGATAGAACTCTTGAGAGAAAATATCTTATGTGTTAGTAGCAGTTGGTTTGCCACCCTTGGTAGTCAACTAATTGCTTAACACCGAACTCACTCTTGTGATTGATCCCTCAGCTTGGAGATTGGGACTTGAAGGAAAGCCATTGCAGATGGAAGACTGATGATCAAGACCTTGCTTGAAGGCTGTGGAGATGGAGAGTGATGCTTGCTGAAGCTTGTAGCTGATTGGAGATGACTTGAAGATAGGTGTTGATGCAGAGCTGCTGTGGCTGTTTATTTTTGTTGTATTTCATTTCTTGATGTATTGATTGGTTTTCTGGACTGTATTGTTTGCTGTTTACCCTGTTGGGTCGAAAGTGAATCCTGTTCACTTTTGCCTATTGTTTTCTAGGTTCGAGGTTGAGTGGAACTCCCTTGCCTCGCTTGTATTGCTGCATCCATGCATTTTACTGCTTTACTGTATATATCTGATATTGTTTCTGTTTCCGCTTATCCTGTAGGATCTCTGTTTCTCTCTGTGCAAGAGAGGAGCATGATAGACATTAGGTCTTAACCCATGCATGATAACATTAGGTTAGCTTGATCCCCTTTTCAACCGTAGGTTAGAGTTCTGTCTCTTCTTCCTCAAAACAAACAGAAAAACACAATAAAGTTTCAAACTCAATAAAATACATTTCTTCCGTAAAAGAATGTGAACTCATCAAGACGTCATTTTGTCCGCTGGGACTATTAATCAGAAAAAACCTTTTTCAGAAGGAATAAAATCAACCAAGACAGACTTGTGTCGTACGTTGCCCGAACTACGTTTGCTCTGATCTTTCATGCTGTATGAAAGTACGTAGGCATAGGATGCGATATCCTAGCGAGCCACCTTCCCCTCCTTTCCCGTAGGTAGGCGAACTACGTTGACTCTGATTTCTCGTTCCAGACGGGAATACGTAGGCATAAAGTGCGATACTTTGCCGAGTCATTTTCTTTTCTTTTTTAACCCCCTGACCATTAGAGTAGATAGAATAACAATCCATACCCGAAAACAAGCGTGGATCCCGTCGAGTACGACGGACGTGAGGGGTGCTAATACCTTCCCCTTGCGTAACCGACTCCCGAACCCAGGTTTTGGTTGCGACGACCATACCTTTCCCGTGTGGTGCGAGGTTTACTCTGGGCGTTTCCTTTCCCTCCCGTGGGATAAATAACGCACGGTGGCGACTCTTCTGTTCAGCCGGCGCCGATTTTCGCAGTAGTGACAGTTGTACTATTGAATGATACATTATTGAAGAAGCGATTGAGTTTTGTACTGAATATTTGTCCAATGTTCAATCCATTGGCCTCCCAAAATCTCATGTTGTTGAAAAAATAGTAGGAAAACAGTTAATTGGAAATAAAGTTGTGACAATTTCAAGGGATGAACGGGAGCAAGTGCATTTGTATGTTCTGCACAATGACATTGAGGTTGAGCCGTATGTTGAAATGCACAAGGACATTCATCAAGGTTTAAATTTGAATAGAAATGAAAATTGGATAGTACGTGAGCACAACCGAAGTTTTATAACATGGTTCAAGGATCATATATTTTCAAAGTTTTATTCTGATCCCGCTTCAATAACAGAAAGGTTGAGATGTTTAGAATATGGTCCAAGTTTGCATGTGTTTTCTTATAACGCATACGCAATTAATGGATACACATTTTATACCAAAGAACAAGATGATAAAAGTACAATGCAAAATAGTGGTGCCACCGTGCTTGCCGAAACAACGCACATTTTAAGTGTGAAGGACTTAAACCCCAAATATGCAAATATGTTATATTTTAGGGTTATCAAGCGCATTTGGGTGTTTGATTATGAGAAGTTTTAGATTCCTATCTTTGGATGCAAGAGGGTTGAAAATAATAGTGGCATACGAATGGATAAGTTAGGATTTTTGCAAGTGGATCTTCATAAGGTGGGGTACAAAGATGAGCCTTTTATTCTAGCCACGCAAGCTAAACAAGTGTTCTATGTCACTGATCTGACAAGTACGAAATGATCTATAGTTCTTTTTTCCAACAAAGTAATCGATGATAACATTGGACGTCAGGGTGATGTTGATGTTGAGAAGGAATCTTATATTATAGATGATCAAGATGAGCATATTAGAGCGGACAAATCATATATTATAATGATCATAACGAGGGAATTCAGATCAATCCATCCGCCCTGTTGTTAAGAGACAAGTAAACCATGTTCCAACGAAGAAAAGAAAGAGATGTTAGTGACAAAGGTACTTGTAAAATTACATATTGTCTCATTCAATAAAATTACATATTATATCATTCAATAAAATTACATATTATATCATTCGATAAAATTATATATATATGTTTTTCTTATTTATATGTTTTTCTTTTCATATATATTTGTCATTCATTTCATAATTTGGTTTTTCTGAATTACATGTATTATGTCCACCAACGAGGAAAAATCACATGATGGAAACGAAACAGCATAAGACGTGGAAGGCGATATTACAAGAGGAATAACGATTATGAAAAAAAATCATCCGTGCAAAAGATAAAGCTATAAAGTATGATGTGCATTGGAATGAAAGAGATCAATTAATTGAGCCTAAAGGTGCGATGCTGACAAGTTACATTGGAGCACTTGTTCGTTCGCAAATTCCAATTACTTGCAATAATTGGAGAATTCCTTCGTTACAACCGGCTAAAGAGAAAATTTGGAGCGAGATACAAGTATGATATTTGATATTTTTTAATTATGTCGATGGTTATGTATTTAAATTAATTATACTAACATACTATATGTATGTTTATTTGTTTGCAGAGATCTTTTAATATTGATGATTGCAGGAGAAAATATGGTCTTCAATTGGCCGGAAAATGATTAAGGGGATTTAGAGCGTTTTTAACGAACAAGTTTCTTAAAGATTCTGATGGAAACTTTTTTGAATCAGAGCGTCCAAAGAAGTATGCTGATTTGATTTCAAATGAAGAATGAAGAAGTATGCTGATCTGATTTCAAAGAAGTAAAGGATTTGGTGTCACTCCAACAAAATTGTATAAGCAGGCAAAGAATAAAAATCCTAGCAATAAACAAGTGATAGAGACGTTGGAGGAATTGAAAGCTCATATTCGTGAATTACAAAAGGACAAAGAGAGATACATGTCAGAAAGGCGTGGTCCAGAGTGTAAAGATACTAGTGACAAAGATAGTATCAATTGTCCACAGAAGCTTCCAGAGGAAATTGTCTATATTAAATTGAAATTAATTTAGCACAATTTTCTTAATTGACACATTAATCATATTCATTATTTGTTTAGGGAATTTCACCTTGTCGGCTATATTTATTGTCACTGACTTATCGCATGGTTGACAAGGGAAAAGTGCATAAAACTTTAGGAGACTTACTTCACCATAAACCGCTCCCTGCTGGATTTTTGAAAGTGTCGGTTGATATTGCGTTAGAGGGGGTGCGTTGTTGCCTATACCAGATGATGTTTCGAACGCAACAGTGGTGGGAGACGCAATAGCATCGTATGTTGCATGGCCGTCAAATCTCATTTTCATAGATGATGAGGTAGGTTGAACACCATTATGAACCTTGTAGTATTTAAATGTTTTACGACCCATACATGAAAGTTATTCTTACATTTATATTTACTTATTTACATGATGATCTTAGACTCCTACAAAATCCAAATCAAAAGATAAGGGAATAATTGTGCGGGAAACCGATTCAGCTGCATCAAAAAAACAGGTACTACTAAAGTTACATGGTTATCTTATTATACATTAATTGCTGAACTTATATGACTTTTAGGTTCATGATCAACAGTTGCAACAAGTCAGCAAGGGTAAGATGCCTGAATCTAGCAAGGTGCCCAACAAAAAAAGGCCGAGTCAAAAAAACATATGTTTCTCGATTTAGGTTGTGCCTTGAAACATATGTAGGAACAACAAATGTGGCCGAGGGTGGCATCCATCAAATACCTATGGAGGAAGGTATTTTTGGTTTTGAATATGCCGAAACAATTGCTAAGGAGGATTTGAACCAGATTTTCCAACATTATGAATTGGGCATCGTGTTATGCATTCCTACATCAGGTACTCCGATCAATTTTAATTAAATAATTGAACAATTTATTTGCTCATTTAAATGAATATACTAATGTTGGTTATGTTTTTATTTAAGGTTCTTGTATGACAAGTTGTTGGTCCCGCATAATTTGACTTCAAGATTCACATTCTTGTCTACAAGCGGTATCAACTCACGGTCAATCGATCACACACCAGATGTAGTCAGAGATTACATAGTCCAAACATTTATAGCCACAGATACAGAGAAGTTATACTTTTTGTCATATAATACCGGCCATGAGTTAGATTTCATTCTAAATTCATTTATTATACTTATTTGTTTTTTGCCATTCTATATAACATTTCCGTCTAAACTTTTGTCTTATTTTACAGTGGACACTGGTTGTTAGTTGCGATTAATCCGATGAAAGAAATAGTGTATTATCTGGATTCATTGGATGGTGATCAATGATAATGCGAAATTATATCATTTATTTGACTTGACTTACATGAATTTATTTGCGATTATTGTTAATTTATCTTGATTTATGTTCTATTATACGGTTAATTTACTATGTTTTGCAAATTGTGAAGAATTTGGATTAAAGAAAGAAAAGAAGAAGAAATGGAAGGAAAAGAAAGAAGAAAGGAAGAAACAGAACATAAAATAGTAGAGAAGACAAATTTTGTGAGTGTGACGCTCGTCACAGCTCCATGACGCCCGTCACGGCCATCACGGTCGTCACGAGTAACACGTTCGTCGCAGCCCTATTACGGTCGTCATGAACCAAATATCAGAATAACGTCCAAAACAGAAGTGGCCACAAACACCCTCAACTTAATTTCTTCCTGCACTTTCTCTACTAACTGCCCACTACAGGAAGTTACTCCCACTTCCTCCATAACTCACGCATGCTCTCTGGAAGTTGGGAAATAAAATATCTCCTATAAATAGGCCTGAGATTCACAACATTCGGGGGGTGGATTCTACGTCCCGAAGGGCTGCCAAAGTTCTGTTGAAGTTATTTTTTCATTTTTATTGTTTCTTTTATTTCCTTTCCTTTTTCCCTTTAGTTCAGAGCATTGTATTTCTTTCTGCAATTTTATTTCGCCATAGTAGAATCCTGCCGACATTGTGGAGGACTACTCGAGAATTCAATTTCAGTACTACTTTCCAGGTTCTTATTAATTGAATATTTATTTTATTTCCTTCATTATGCATGTTATATTATTTTGTTGTTTATGTTTATTTTCGTTTGCATTAATTATCATGTCTAGCTAAATAGTTTTATCGGTATGTAAGCAAATTAGTAGGACGGGATTCAATAACACCCGGTGCCATTACCTTTTTTACAAAAAATTGTATGGCTGTAGTTTTTAATTTAATTTTCTAAATAAACCTTCGTCACGAGAGTGAGAAATTATTTACAACAGTTTTACCATGAGAGTGAGAAACTTATTAAGGTTCGAGCCGACACGTGAGAGCGTGGGGTTTGAACCAGATAGTAAAAACTAGCATTGATTTTAAACACAGCGAAAACGCTTTAAAAGAAATTAGAATTTATTTGTTTTCAAAAGATAGTTTTAACCCCGAATGGGATTGCGAGAGCGTACATTCCGCCTTAGAATTGTGACCCGAGTCAACAACCAGCGTGAGGCAAAGGTCTTTAAACGAGTATTTTCTCCTGAAAAGTATTTGCAAAAACAAAAAAAGTACCGGTGACCTGTCGAATCCCCGATAACTAAGGTCTTTCATACCGATATCCCTTATCAATATATTTCTAAAACTAAAAATCTTTATTTCCTTTGTATTTAATTTCATTCGCATTTAACTTTCCAAATTTCATTAGCCTTAACTTTACACCGTAACAATAGATAATAGTAGGTTGACATTGGTCTCTGTGGGTTCGACAATCTCTCATATTACTTCGATATTTCCGTGCACTTGCGGACGTATCAATCAAACAAAATATCCCGATAGGAAGAATATGGTTGATACGTAAGTGATGAGATATACTGTTATGAATAATTATCGTTATTTATTATGTGAGATTGTTCTAAATATTCGTTTATATTATGTTAGAGCTATACAAATATTTCGATCACAAAGAGCAGCAACAGTGCCAAAAAGGAAGGCTAACAACATTAGCTGGATCAGAGTGCAGGTATATTTTCACAATTTTGATTGTTATAGTGATTCTACTTGATAAAACTAATTAAACTATATATCCTGATAAATATTCGTTTGTTTTTTCCATTTACAGTGTCCTCGTCAGGGTAATGGGATTGATTGCAGATATTTTGTATTACGCTGTATGAAGAAAATTATTCATTCGGGTCAAATAGAGATTCCAATCATGGTATGGATCAATTTATAAGTTATATGATTTATTTAAATAATTAACCGATATTTCATCTGAGTAATTAGTTTTAAAACTAAATCGTGCATGTTATGTTATATTATGTAGTACTTTGATGAATTCAAGTGTGGTACTTACTCGAAAGACAGATTGGAAGAAATTAAGGAGGAATGGTGTCAATACATTCTTGAGTTGAGAATTGTATAAGGTATATGTATCGTCAAATATTGATACGGGATAATTATATTTCTGGAAGTCGTATGTAGTTTTGGCGCTATATGTGTAGTGAATGTATTTGTAAAGTTATTGGTTTTGTAATTATATGTATAATGACTGTATTTGTGAAGTTGTTCTGAGGATCGACTTGTGTTGAATTATAAGCCGGTTTATGTGAATTACAATGATTATGGTATATATATATATATAAATCCAAAGTGTTGAATTAAAGGTCTGAATTATAAGCAGGTGAAGGTAATCGTTATAAGCAGGTTTATCGGGAAAAAAAAGTGATTTTTTTTTAAAAAAAAATTAAAAACGTGAAGAAAAAAAAAAGTTATATATATATATATATATATATATATATATATATATATATATATATATATATATATATATATATATATATATATATATATATATATATATATATAAAGCCAAAGTGTTGAATTAAATGTCTGAATTATAAGCAGGTGAAGGTAATCGTTATAAGCAGGTTTATCGAAAAAATAAAAATAAAAAAGTGATTTTTTTTATAAAAAAAATTAAAAAACGTGAAGAATAGACAACGCTTTTATTGAGAAAGCGCTGCTAAAGAGGGAGGGGGGGCAATAGAGAGCGCTTTTATGAAAAAACGCTGCTAAAAGTGGGTCTATAGCAATGTTTTTTCCATTAAAAAAAGCGTTGCCTTTATCTTTAGCAGCGCCACTTTAAGCAACGTTTTTAAGCGTTGCTAAAGGCAAAAAAAAAACACTGTTAAAGGTCTTTTTTGGCATAGTGAAACAGTAAGAGAAAATATTGAAGCCGAATTTGTGAGAGTTATAGTGTTATCAAGAGAAATTGTTTTTTTTAATTTGAAATGTAAGAAAAATAAGAGGGAAAAACTGTCAGCACCACTTAAATGGTAGATTCTATATTTTAATGTTTGTACCTCAGACATATTCATTACTTATTTTTAACGTAATTTTGATATTGAATTTGTAGTGTTGCGTTGCGTCATAATTTCAAATTTCAAATAGTATAAATGAAGTATTTTTAAATTTTCTATTGAATTATACTAGAAACATGCATATTTTGTTAATTTATTTTATTTTACTTTTTAATTTTTAATTTGGCCTTTGTAGCTCCTAAAACCGTTATCTAGCAATGGGAAATGTAGTTTCTATCTTTTGGAATTCTTTGCTAAAAAAAAACTTTTGATCATAGGCATAAGATAAGATTTAATACAAATAATTAAGAAAACACATTCTTATAATAAGCTATTGACAAAATCAATCCTCAAAATTTGTTGACCGTATAATTGACATTATCATGCTTTATGAAAACAATTTATATTACTGTCTTGAACTTTTATTTACTTATTTTTATAATTCTTTTAAATTTAACAGTTGTAAATAAATTGTTTATTCAAACATAATCTAGATATAGAGAATTTTTTATGGCAAATACTCTTTAAAATATCGATACTGTCTCTTAAATTTTGGAGATGTATCTTCGAACGCATCATATATCAATATTATGACGCATCAAATGAGTGACACCACAGATGAATATTAAAAAAATTTCGAAGATACATCTCCAGGTATTTTCAACAAAATATTGATAGTTGATCAACCCAGTGGATATTTTGGAGATGCATTCTCAAAAGTTTGGGATGAGATTTTGAAATTCTCTGTCACCTTTACATGTCATATATTTTCGGAAATGCATCTTTGGAATAATTTTGATAAAACACAAAGTTGCATGATCACACAACCATACTTGTTTTTTACTCAAAACCCTCACAAGAAATTCTTATATTCTCAATTCACATTTTCATTCCAAATATTCAATCTTGTGTTTCATCACATCAAATGAAGTAAAAGAAGTTGGAGTTCCAGGTATTGCTCACATTACGCTTGTTTTTTGTCTGAAAACACGTGTTTATTTCAGAGACACGTTTTCGGAGCGAGTATGAACTCATCCGAAAATGCACTTCCGATATCAGTGTGTGTTCATTTTTCAGCTCTGTTTACAAAATTAGCATTTATTTATTGTTATGTGGTAATTGTTTTCATTATTAGATATGATGCACCGTGATATTTTCCCCAAAAATATTGTGTCTTCGGATGCCAATGGTGTTGTTGTGAAGGCGGTAGATGTTCTCAACCAATTTAGCAATGAGTAAGAGTTTGATTTCCGTGATCACATGCTTCAATGGATTTGTGCGAAGGCCTCAAAACTGGGATTTGGTGTGGTAATCAAAAGGTTCAATAATGGTTCGGATAGAAGATGTGTTTGTGTGATAATGGCGTGCAAAAAAAGAGGAAAATATAAACCTCATCTCCTAATTTTTAAACAAGACGACACTGGTTCAAGAAAATATGAGTGTCCATTTAAGTTGCGTTGTTATATGTTGGCAAACAACAAATGGGGATTTAATGTCATATGTGGTTTGCATAACCATGACTTGTGTGAAAAGTTAGTCGGCCATGTAATTGCTTTTCTCCTCTTGCCAGAAGAGAAGGAATGCATTGCTGACATGACATTGAATTTGGTTCAATTGAAAAGTATACTTGCAACTTTGAAACGCAAATGACTCGAAAATATTTTAAATATCAAGCAAGTGTACAATATACGGTATCAAACTAACAAGGCGCTGGGGGGAGATAGAACTGAAATCCAACAACTCTTGAAACTGTTGGATGATAACCATTATGTGTCTAGGTACCAAACTTGCGAAGATAGAGTAACTGTTAGAGATATATTTTCGACTCATCCTGATTCCATCAAGTTGTTCAACACATTTCCAACTGTTCTCATAATTAATTCAACGTATAAGATCAATAAGTACAAGCTTCCATTATTGGAGATTGTTGATGTTACATATATTAAGAAGACCTATTCTGTCGGGTTTGCTTTTCTAGAAAGCGAGAAAGAGGAGAATGTTACTTGGGCCTTAGAGGTGTATCGGACAATGTTGAAGGACCAAGAAGAGATGCCTAAAGTGATTATTACCGATCGTGATATCGTGTTGATGGATTCAGTTGCAAAGATATTTCCTATTTCTTATGCATAACTTTGTAGGTATCACATAACAAAGAATGTGAAAAGTCGGGTAACAAAAATAAAGTCCGAAGATGGAAAAATGGTGAAGGCGGGTTTGGTTGTGGAAAAATTAATGGATGCATTGGAATCGTATAGTAAATTCTTCCACTAATGAATTATATACCAATTCCATTATACATTTCAAGAAAGTGTGCGAAAAATATCCTGATTTTTTGAAATACGCTGAAAGCACAATTCTTGACCAGGTAAAGGAGAAAATTATTTATGCTTTGATCGATCAGGTTAGATACCTTGAAAATACAACAACTATCTGAGTTGAGTCTGCCCATGTGTCGCTACCGTGAAAATAAGGTGCCGGAAAAACAGAAGAATCGCCACCTTTCATTATTTATCCCTCAGAACGGGAAAGGAAACGATCGGAAAAACCTGACGAAAAGGTATAAGACAAGGTCATCGCAACCAATGTCTGGGTTCGGGAGTCGGTTACGCAAGGGGAAGGTATTAGCACCCCTCACGTTCATCGTACTCGATGGGATCCACACTTGTTGTGTTTATCTGACGGGTTGGTTATATCTATCTACGCTAAAAAGTCTGGTCTGAAAAGAAAAGAAAATGACTCAGCAGAACACAACAGTTATATGCCTATGTATTCCCGTCTGGAACGAGAAATCAGAGTCAACGCAGTTCGCCTAACTACGGGCGATGGGGGAAGGTTGCTCGCCGAGATATCGCATCTCGTGTCTACGTACTCTCAACAGGCTTGAGAGATCAGAGCTAATGTAGTTCGGGCTAAAAAGGGGACACAGGTTTGACTTTTTCATTCGAGTACGGTTAACAAATAGTTCCAGCAATTGGGGTATGCAGCTCGACCGTTGGAGACTTAGGCGTTACCGTTTACGGTAGAACTAAGAGTTAACAATACTCTTTTTATCTGAAAATGTTTTCCTCGAATTATGGGTCCACGGGGCAAAAAGAAGGTTTGAAGTTCGTTTTCTGTCTTTTAAAGAAGAAGTGTTTTGAGTTTTGTTTGTAACTCATGTTGCACTAAAGACTTGGACTTAAGAGTGAATGTGTCGCATGTCACCCAAAGGGTACCATACTAAACACCCAAGCTGTTGAAAAGAAACTCTCCAACAACCCTTTCTCAAGTTCTTAAGGCTCGTAGCGTACAACACGTGTTATCCTTTATTGAGTGTTTTAAGAATGTTTGAAGATGAGAAGAGAAAGGACACAACTAAGGGGAAACTAGTCCAATCCTAGAGTTGTCATGCAAAGTTCATCCTATAGTCGAGGTTAGGAGGGAACTACTTATTGTTGTCATGAATGGTTAAAGGCATAATGTCTATCACATTCTATCTTGAACAATAAAGAATGGAAATCCTAAGGGAAGGGAAACAAAAGAAGAAGAATACAAGTGTACAAATGCATATATGAAATACAAGTATAGAAAGCAAAGATGCAATGCAAGTGAGGGAGGAAATATGTGTGGGGATGGATCCTCCACAAGCTCATCTCAACCTTAAGCCAAGTATGAAATAATGCAAGAGAATATGAGAAGAAGTGCAACAAGGGAAAGCCATACAAAACAATACAAAGGAAGTCCTCAAGGATTCACCACTTTAGGCATGCCTTAGAGACCTCCAAAGGAAATACCAAAAACTTCCTTAAATGGCACACCAAGGTCATGGGACAGAGGGTAGCATATTCTAATCATACAACCTAGGCCACAAATGATTATCAAGGAGAAAATAGTAAGGCATCAAAAGAAATGAGCAAGGAAGGTACATAAACCACTATATGGAATCACAATGCACAACCATGAAAGTATAACATCAAATGGGAAAGCTATGTACAATACAAACAGCCACCAAATGGTCCACAAGACCTATAATATGTTCACAATAAGAATCAAGCACTATAATATCCATCACACAAGAAATACATGGCTTTTGGAGCCAAAACCATACAATTGTCCAAGTGAAAGTGCCAAATTATGAGTCAAATTGCAAAATAAGGAAAAAATAGTAAAATGCATCTAAAAATGCTAAATAAATTCTCCAAGCACCTAAAATATGTCAAAAATCAGAGGTTAAAAGGATGAAAAAATAATCCAAAAGGAAGTATTCAAACAGAGAGTAAACATCCAAAGGTATCCTAAAACAAGGCAATCTAGAGCATGCCCAAAGGTGGTGTTCAAAACCTATACAAATGATAGTATAAAATCCAGATAAAAATATAAATAAATCCCTCAAGATGTACACAATAATACCACAAAATATTAGGAGTTTATTTGTTATTTTGGTACCTCAACAAAATTCTACAAGAAAGATGGTACAGTTACGTATTTTTAATGACTATTAAAAATAGAAAACATCAAACAAATTGAAAATAAATCCAAAAATCAGTTTTTCCAATTCCTGGAATCTCTAATCAAGTCCAAGAATAACAGGTAAAAATCTCAAGAAAAAATAAGCAATATTACTATTTTTCACATAATTAAAACTAACAAGTAACAAAACAGAAAATTAAAAGAAAAGGCAATTAAAAGAAACGGAAGGGTGGTGTAACTAGCAGCTTTTCCGTGTGGGCCTGCGCAGTGGGGTGCGGATAGCGCTGTACACAAGGCCCAGCTGAGTTTAGAAAAAAACTCAGCATTGATGAGTGCAAAACGCAGCACTTTGGTTGAAGAGCAAGGCCATTCGCGGACGAATCACGGCCGTCCGATGCACATACGTGGTCAAGCTTCATACGAGATCTAACGGTAGGGAACTATTCTGGGATTTTGAACATGAAATGAAGGGAAATTCTCCCGTGGTGGCCGGTGGCCGGAATCTTTTTCCGGTCATCTTCTCCAAATATGCAACAATGGCATTTTCTTGTTTCTTAACAAAAATTGGATTTTCTTTAACCAAAACTGCATGATTTTTCGTGTAAATACCAAATATGTAATTTGTTTTCACTTTCATCCATTAAAACTCAGAATCCATGGACGTCCAAGAATCACTCAAGAAAATCAATTTTCACAAAACTCCAAATTGATGATACTAATCTCTTCCTCTCACTTCCTACATCATGAATATCAAATTCTTTTCCATTTTCATCCACTAACAAGAGAGAAAATCAAACTACAACCTAGGGTGTCAATTCTTGAATTTTCATGGAACCTAACCAAACTAATCCTAAAAGTTTCTATACATTCCAAGGATCATAATTATGTAAAAATGGCGCAATAACTCATCAAAAACAGAGCATATGAATGAGAAGTAAGAATCTTGTTCGGAGCTTCAATGGTGGATTGTTCTTGCACGAATTCTTGATCAAAGTTGTTCAAAATCCTTCCATGATGCTTGGCGAAGCTTCTTGAATGATTAATTCTCTCTGAAATTGCCTCAAAGTAGAAAATCAATTTTCACTTCTAACCAACTTTTTTTTAAGTGCTTCTTACCTCATTTTAGCTTTTCCATCACCAACCTTGCTATGAACTCTTCCATGGTGTTCTATAGAAATCATTTGGGCTACAATGGAGGCTCAAAAATGGTTGAAAGTCCAATTTTATTTTTCACTTTTCCTTTGAATTTTCCATGAATATGGTGTGTGGAAGCTTTCAAGTTTGTTCATATTAGTTTCTTATGATACAAGGAACACGTAGGGCTGAGATTAATCCCTTGAAAATGAATGGATGGTGGATTTCCATTATGTTGCTTAAAGATGAAGAAACTATGAAAATGGCCAAGTAAATGACTTCAAATTTTATTGGTAATATTCCCATTGTTCTTAAAACATTATTTGCACTAAAAAAATGCACCAACATGACATAAATTGATTTAATTGGCATTAAATCCAAACTAGGCCTTTTCAAACTTCTTTTCATGAAATTTCTTCCATACATTTTCATTTCCAAGTTATATCAATGGATCCTTGAGGTTTGGTTGATCAAATGACTCCATTTGGAGAAACTTTAAAGTTGGAAATATTTTCATTTGATGTGTGCAAAGTGGTGAATTTGACCTATAATGAAAGTGGCCTATAATCTCACTTTCCCAAAATACCCTTGACTTGTAAGTCTCATAACTTGAGTTCTAAAAATCCGATGAAAGACTTCTAGTACTCTTTGGAAAGCTAAGATCATGAGGAACAACATTTATGTTGGCCAAGGGTTGATGAGAAACATCCTTCTAGCTCAAAAATGTCCTGGAAGTTGGTTGACTTTTGACGATAAAAATCACATTCACTTGAGGACCTGTAACTTGTCTGCCTCATAACTTGAGTTCTAGAAATCCAATGGATTACTTAAAATAGTAAAATTAAAGGTATGAACATGCTCTACAAGTCTCATGTTTATATAAAGATGAGATGAGGCTTGCATCTTAAGGTATGTGGTCTTGAAGTTAGATGCTGAACCAGGGGATTTTACACTGACAAGCATAGCAACCCCAGCTTAGCAACTTCTCACACTCTCGCACATTGATGAATTGATCTTGAAATGATCTTTGACATGTCTAAACACAACATCACATCATCATAAAGTCTTGGAATTGAGTCTTAATCTCCTTCAGTTCAACCGTTGATTTAGGGTCGACCAGGCGAAAACCCTATTTGCACCAATCTTGACTATGGCTCCACACACTTGATATAATGACTGACATAAGCTTCAAGATGACCCTCAAGGTATCCCATGAGTTCTCACAATACTCTCCACTCATAACCATGGATTTAAAACCACTTGAAGACCCCCAAGATAGGAGGTACACCATTCTTAACCAATCCACTCCTTCTGATGAGCTTTAGCATTCTTCTGATAATAATAAGCCCTTGATAGCTCGAATATAACCACTTGAATAGGCTTAGACCTTTGATGGCCCTCTCTTGATAAGCACACACCTCTCAATCCCCTGTTCATGGACTATGGTATGCAAATGCTAATGCTATGAATACAATGATAAACGCAATGAAACGAAAGCCAGCTAAAGCAAAAAGTTGGGCAAATTTTAGGGTGTAACAACTGCCCCTATTCAAACAACTTGGACCGGACTGGATGAGAGGTGAAGAACCTCCAGCCAATCGAAGTAAAAGGCGATTGAATATCGACAAACCCAAAAATTTGCAACTTGCACGAATACAAAGCAGCGAATGCCAACCAATAGTTGGGATACCGATATGCCAAGGATAATAATCCAATATAATCTGAAATTCATCCAAAAGATGCCAACCAAAAGTCAGGAAAACACCCAGAGGACACCAACCAAGAGTTGGGACAACCAAATACCAACGGATACCAACCAAGAGTTGAGAAACAACCAAAGATACCAACTAAAAGTTGGGAAACAACCAAAGATACCAACCAAGAGTTGGGACAAACCGGAGATACCAATCAAGAGTTGGGACGAAACCAAAGATACCAACCAAGAGTCGGGATAGTGAACTCGGACTACCAACCAAGAATTGGGACAAGCCAAAGATACCAACCAAGAGCTAGGACGAAACCGACAATAAATACCAACCAAAAGTCGGGACAACGAACTCGGAATACCAACCAAGAGTTGGAACAACAGACAGATAGGGTACCAACCAAAAGTTGGGGTGACAAAATCTCGGATACCAACCAAGAGTTGGGACAAAGATCAACGGATACCGACCAAGAGTCGGGAAAACGTCCAACAGGTACACCAACCAAGAGTTGGGAAACAACTGGAGGATACCAACCAAGAGTTGGAACACGAACCAAGGAATACCAACCAAGAGTCGGAAAACAACCAAGGATACCAACCCAAAAGTTGGGATGAGACCAACAACAGATACCAACCAAGAGTTGGGAAACAACTTAAGGATACCAACCAAGAGTTGGGAAACAACTGAAGGATACCAACCAGGATTTGGGAGAAAACTCGGGATACCAACCAAAGGTTGGAAAATGAACCAAAGATACCAACCAAGAGTTGGAAATAAACCACAGCTACCAACCAAGAGTCGGGATGAAACAACCAACAGATACCAACCAAAAGTCGGGAAAAATTTGAAGAATACCAACCAAGAGTTGGAAAAACAAACGAGGATACCAACCCAAAAGTTGGAATGAAACCAACAACAGATACCAACCAAGAGTTGGGAAACAACTGAAGGATACCAACCAAGAGTTGGAAAATGAACTCGGGAATACCAACCAAGAGTTGGAAAATCACTACAGATACCGACCAAGAGTTGGGAAACAAACTCTGGAATACCAACCAAGAGTTGGGAAACAAAGGTACTAACCAATATTTAGAGTCACCATGGAACACCATTGATCAAAGGTCGGAACACAAGCTGCTAACCAAGAGTTAGGATTGCTGGGGAAACAAGGAACACCAACCAGGAGTTAGGATAATTTCACTGCAGGGGATAAAGTCCGACCAGAAATCCGGAACTAAAATTGCTAACCAATAGTTAGAATCAACGGGACCTACTGACTGGAGATGTATTGACAACAGCTGAAAACTACCAACCAAGAGTTGGGAACAAGCAACTCTGATGTGGAGGAACAGGACTACCAACCAATAGTGGGAACAACGTCCAAAGGAAAACTACCAACCAATAGTTGGGAGCGTCAAATAAAGACCACCAACCAATAGTCGGAACTGTAAGGAAAATCACCAACCAATAGTTAGAATCAAAGATCAACCAAAAGTTGAAACCATAGAATAAAAGCCACCAACCAATAGTCGGAACAACTAGGAGACTGCTAACCAATAGTCGGAAGAGCGAGGAGGACTACCAACCAATAGTCGAAACAACGAGGAGGACTACCAACCAATAGTCGGAAGAACCAAAGAGAAACTATCAACCAATAGTTGAAACCGACAAAGGACTACTATCAACCAATAGTTGAAAGAGCAAAAGGGGGACTACCAACTAATAGTCGAAAAAACGACTGCGAGGGATAACATCCAACTAAAAGTTGGTAAACCAGGTTGCTAACCAAAATTCAGAACACAAGCCACTAACCAAGAGTTAGGATCGCCAGGAAAATAAATCCTCATCAACCAAAAGTCGGAACAAAAACTACTAACCAAGAGTTAAGATCGCAAAGATTTCCAACTAAGAGTTGGAACAAAAGCTACTAACCAAGAGTTAGAATAAAAGCTGCTAACCAAGAGTTAGGATAAAAGTTGCTAACCAAGAGTTAGGATAACCAGGAAAAATAGATCCTCCTCGACCAAAAGTCGGAACAAAAGCTACTAACCAAGAGTTAGGATAAAAGCTGCTAACCAAGAGTTAGGATAACCAGGAAAAATCGGAACAAAAGCTACTAACCAAGAGTTAGGATAGCTAGGGGACGCTACACGAAGCTGACTCCACCACAGGAGACTACCAACCAAAAGTTGAGATGATCACCCAAAATTATCAACCAAGAGTTGAAATAGAAGGCCACTAACCAAGAGTTAGGATAACAGCTACTAACCAAGAGTTAGAATAACAAAGATTGTCAACCAAAAGTTGGAACGAAGATTCTGCAAAGGGGAAACCAGAGATTACTAACTGAAAGTTAGGACAAGACACCCCGACTTACCAAAACATCAATCACCATGCACTGGACTACACTAGGGAATGCCAACCAAGAGTTAGAATAAGAGAATCAACGAACTCACAAAGGGGTTTGAATCAATAAGACTCTCCGGGAAGAAAACCGAACGACCAATGTCGGGAATGTTGCCAGCCATATCCCAAATCAAACAATCTTCGTTCTTAACGGTAATCGGTACCAAACCTGGCTTATGTCTCTGATGCATATGTTTGAGAATGGCGTAATGCTCCATACAAAATGGAAATGCTACGCGTTTGGGAGGATGCTATGCAACGATGCAAAATGCAACGGGATCTCCCCTAGCAAAATAAATGCTAGAGAAGAGAGATCGGCTCTGTTGGGGAAAACCGGGTATCACAAAATTACTCCAGCAAAATAAATGCTGGAAAGGTGAAACCGACTCTGCTGAGGAATAACAGAAGGGGCCAAGTATGATTGGACTCTCCTGGGGATAGCTTGCACGTGCCAATGATGATTGGGCTCTGCTGGGGAAGAACAAACGAAGCTTTCCTGCGTACTAATGGCAATTGGATTCTGGAACACGGATTGGGCTCCCTAACAACCACCAATAGGCCTTGAACTGTAGATTATCCGTGATGGGTCAGGTACGACTAACGCTGGAAAATATCTTGTCTAGATTCAAATGTTTTGGTTGAAGGGTCGGGGGATAGTAGCACGACTTCCCAACATTCGCCTTGAACTTGAAGGTTGATCAAACCTGCTTGAGTAACTCTGACGATACGGAGAGGAATGATTCCTTTGTTTCCATATTTTTCCCCAGCCTGTGGGATTTCTGCAGGGACGTTCCTCGAAGGGAAATCTGCAATCTCTGCACCCTGATCTGCCTCAACATCTTGAACCTTGAAGAGGTGCTTCATATTAATTGCCCCATGGGTAAGAAATAACTTTTGCGCTCTTAGGGTGGCCTACCCCTGTCTTGCAATGACTTTGCCCCTGATTGGCTAATCTGCGGGGAAATACCCTGGTTGTCCTCGAGAGATTTATCAAACCTCGACCTGACTGCTTCAGATTAACTGACTTCTGGATGGCTAACTCCTATGGTGTGATTGTTTGACATAGCTTACCCCGGTTCACCGAAATTCAGGCATTCTGCATTCTATTCTGGTCAGACTTTCCATTGTGGAAACTTTCCTGCTATCAAGCGCTTACTCGCTAGTAAAACAGGTTGTTCTGCATAAAAGACATATTAAATGCAACACATATGGCAGTTTTCGAAATCCAATTTGTTCACTGGAAAAAAATTTGTGACATAAAATGTATGAATCATTCATCAATATGTCAAAATCAATACAACGCTGTAAGGAATCCTTCATTGGGAGTCGGTTTCGATGCGATCTTTACCGAAGTATGCTTTCGAAACAAACCTGCTTCAATTAGGACTTTTGAAGGTTGTAACGTGGTCAGGTTCACGGTTTAAGAAAGAAAGGATATTGGCTCAAAATTCATTTTAACCCGCCCATTCTCCGTGATGTTCTCCAATCCTATATTCAGCTAATTCGACCTTAGCGTTCACCTTTCAAAGGTTGTATGACAGGAGAGATGATTCAGGGAATCACACGGTTTTTGGAGTGACAGTCATTCGCTTTTCGTCTATAGGTGCCCGGAGCGACACGATTTCGTTCTTGTTTGAGGATTTTTCTTTTGTAATCCTTTTCGTTTTTCGTTTTTTCTATTCCCTAACTTTTTCCTGGACTAACTCTTTTGAGTTTCTTCGATTTTGAAGTCCAGCGGGATACCCTAATTTTTGCCTAAGTCGCTTGTTTGCAAGATTCGACTTAGCGGGCTTTTCTTTGATTTTTTTCTTTCTCCTTTTTTCTGAACCAGTCGCGTGACACCGGCTTGTCTGACTTGTTTGAAAAGAGATTGTGACTGTTTCACTCCTGATCGACCAGGTTTGACCATTGTGGTTTTTATTAGGCACTACCTATATAGGTGTGATCCATCCTCGAACGGACACTCCTTTTATAATTTGAACGCTTGGTAAAATTAACTGACACCTACCCTGCCCCGGGTTAAGATTGAGGGTTTTTTTCATTTTCAAAAAGAAACTCCTACTACTAAGCTCAAAGGGGTTAACAAGGGATTATCTTTCTTATATCTCCGGTGTTTGGGATTTGAAACAATGCCTGTACATCATCAACAGGTTTTTATTCAAAAGCATACATTTGGAAACTTGCGCTTCTCGAAATTCCGTCATCCTCCCCAGATTCCACTTAAACAAGCATTTGAAATAAAAGAAAGCAATAGAGTGAACACAAATGGATTTATTCAAAAACATGCATATTTATTTCATTTATCAATATCAACTGAAAAAAACAAGATTTACAAACGAAATTTGCAATTAAACAGGAAAGAAATCACAAATGTACAGAAATGACATGATAAAATGCAGATTGCCAGCTTCTTGGAACTGGGCTTTCACACTTATTTGTTGCTGAACCAACCATCTTCAGAGTTACTCGTCGAAGTCAGTATGAAAGTCTTCTGAACCTTCATTCTCGGGGAACTTTGGGGATGAAAGTAGGAGTGTCTATCTTTTTTGTAATTCCTGGAATGAGACCCTCTGCTATACTCGTGTCGCCCGACGCGAACTTAACGACCCTTGAATCAATCAAATCTTGAACTACGTGCTTAAAAGCTTTGCAGTTCTCAATGTGGTGTCCGAGCGCCCCATTATGGAAATCACAATGGGCGTTTGCATTATAGCCAGGTGGTGGGGTCCCAGTTAGTGTATGTAACTTTCGTAGTTCGACCAACCGAAGTTGAAGCAAGACTTGTAGCAACTGAGCGTAAGTCATGGGGATCTTATCAAAAATTCTGTCGGGATGCTTCAGCCTCGGCGCATACCTCCTGGCCTTAGGAGTGTCTTGGGAAGTGAGAGACTGTTGCTGACGTGGCAAATCTGGGATCTCAGATCGTGCCACAGGTCTTCGAGGCACATCACGCCTTGGGACAGGTTCCATGGACAAAAGCGGAGCGAGCATCTCTACTGCAGCTTTAGGCACCTGATCGCCTTCTTCTATGAGCACCTTTCTTACTACCTCCATGATCAAACCCACTTGAGTTTTTAACTGCTGGTTCTCCTCTCTAAGTACTTGCTGGTTCAAACACAATTCTTGCATGTTCCTCATAACCTGCCTCATCTGGCCTCGGACTTCACTCAGCTCTGCTCGTACCTGTTCCATAGCCTTATGGGGATTTCTGTAATCTTCCTAATCGGATATCCTGCAAAAAACTGCTTGGCACAGGGAATAAGGTCAATGGTTCTGCGGTACCTGTTATGCAAAATGATATGCAGATGCAAATGCAAACATGTAGCAAGGGATCAAGAGTGTTGCGCTGTTGACTGAAAGAGACCAAAGTTCCCCTTCAACAAGATCATAACACTGTTCTGATAATAAGACCCTGATACCAATTCCACTGGTCCATTCTTTCGGGAAAACCAAGTTGTCTGAAGGTTAAAGTTTCCTGCATAACCCCAGCCCACTCACAGGTATGGACTTAATTCGCCGATGAGGTATGGCATCCTATGCGTTCATCAGCGTCACAGACTTTCAAGAAACGACGATACGATACCCAGAAGGTGTGGCATCATCATCTCTTGAAGCGGCCTCACTTAGCTGAGTCACAAATGATCGGTCCCCAGAGTCGACAATCCTCCAAACCAACAACCCCTCAAGCCCAAAGGGCTGAAAAAGAAGTCAACCGGGAGAATCTCGTCTGAGCGTGGATTTTGCGGGACACTAGTACATGCAAAGCATGCACGCGCCCACTACTTTCCACAACTAATTATAGGTATACACTCAAGCCTGGGTCTGGCTTATCACTCATCAGAATCAATCCCCTCCCACAACAGCACAATAAGGATATAATATAATGCTGAAAATAAACTGCGGGAAAATAAAATGCGGGAAAGTAAAGCTAAGGTATAACAGGTATGTACAAAACCCACAAGATAAACAAACAAGCGCTAGGACTGACTTGCCTAAGGGATGGGAAACGGTCCCAGCGTAGGGGATGGGAAAAGTCCCCAGCAGCTAAAAGTCCCCAGCAGAGTCGCCAGCTGTCGCTACCGCGAAAATAAGGTTCCGGCAAAATAGAAGAGTCGTCACCTTTCATTATTTATCCCTCAGAATGGGAAAGGAAACGATCGGAAAAACCTGACGAAAAGGTATAAGACAAGGTCATCGCAACCAATGTCTGGGTTCGGGAGTCGGTTACGCAAGGGGAAGGTATTAGCACCCCTCACGTTCATCGTACTCGATGGGATCCACGCTTGTTGTATTTATCTGACGGGTTGGTTATATCTATCCATGCTAAACAGTCTGGTCTGAAAAGAAAAGAAAATGACTCGGCAGAACACAACAGTTCTATGCCTACGTATTCCCGTCTGGAACGAGAAATCAGAGTCAACGTAGTTCGCCTAACTACGGGCGATGGGGGAAGGTTGCTCGCCAAGATATCGCATCTCGTGCCTACGTACTCTCAACAGGCTTGAGAGATCAGAGTTAACGTAGTTCGGACTAAAAAGGGGACACAGGTTTGTCTTTTTCATCCGAGTACGGTTAACAAACAGTTCCAGCAGTTGGGGTATGCAGCTCGACCATTGGAGACTTAGGCGTTACCGTTTGCGGTAGAACTAAGAGTTAACAATACTCTTTTTATCTGAAAATGTTTTCCTCGAATTATGGGCCCATGGGGCAAAAAGAAGGTTTGAAGTTCGTTTTCTATCTTTTAAAGAAGAAGTGTTTTGAGTTTTATTTGTAACTCATGTTGCACTAAAGACTTGGACTTAAGAGTGAATGTGTCGCATGTCACCCAAAGGGTACCATACTAAACACCCAAGCTGTTGAAAAGAAAATCTCCAACAACTCTTTCTTAAGTTCTTAAGGATCGTAGCGTACAACACGTGTTATCCTTTATTGAGTGTTTTAAGAATGTTTGAAGATGAGAAGAGAATGGACAAAACTAAGGGGAAACTAGTCCAATCCTAGATTTGTCATGCAAAGTTCATCCTATAGTCGAGGTTAGGAGGGAACTACTTATTGTTGTCATGCATGATTAAAGGCCTAATGTCTATCAGATTCTATCTTGAACAAGAAAGAATGGAAATCCTAAGGGAAGGGAGACAAAAGAAGAAGAATACAAGTGTACAAATGCATATATGAAATGCAAGTATAGAAAGCAAAGATGCAATGCAAGTGAGGGAGGAAATATGTGTGGGGCTGGAGCCTCCACAAATTCATCTCAACCTCAAGCCAAGTATGAAATAAGGCAAGAGAATAGGAGAAGAAGTGCAACAAGGGCAAGCCATACAAAACAATACAAAGGAAGTCCTCAAGGATTCACCACTTTAGGCATGCCTTAGAGACCTCCAAAGAAGATACCTAAAACTTCCTTAAATGGCACACAAAGGTCATGGGACAGAGGGTAGCATATTCTAATCATACAACCTAGGCCACAAATGATTATCAAGGATAAAATAGTAAGGCATCAAAAGAAATGAGCAAGGAAGGTACATAAACCACTATATGGAATCACAATGCACAACCATGAAAGTATAACATCAAATGGGAAAGCTATGTATAATATAAATAGCCACCAAATGGTCCACAAGACCTATAATATGTCCATAATAAGAATCAAACACTATAATATCCACCACACAAGCAATACATGGCTTTTGGAGCCAAAACCATACAATTGTCCAAGTGAAAGTGCCAAATTATGAGTCAACTTGCAAAATAAGGAAAAAATAGTAAAATGCATCTAAAAATGTCAAATAAATTCTCCAAGCACCTAAAATATATCAAAAATCATAGGTTAAAAGGATGGAAAAATAATCCAAAAGGAAGTGTTCAAACAGAGAGTAAACATCCAAAGGTATCCTAAAACATGGCAATCTAGAGCATGCCCAAAGGTGGTGTTCAAAACCTATACAAATGATAGTATAAAATCCATAGAAAAATGTACACAAATCCCTCAAGATGTACACAATAATACCATAAAAGATTATGAGTTTATTTGTTGTTTTGGTACCTCAACAAAATTCTACAAGAAAGATGGTACAGTTTCGTATTTTTAATGACTATTAAAAATAGAAAAAATCATACAAATTGAAACTAAATCCAAAATCAGTTTTTCCAATTCTTGGAATCTCTAATCACGTCCAAGAATAACAGGTAAAAATCTCAAGAAAAAATAAGTAATATTACTATTTTTCACGTAATTAAAACTAACAAGTAACAAAACAGAAAATTAAAAGAAAAGGCAATTAAAAGATATGGAAGGGTAGTGTAACTAGCAGCTTTTCCGTGTGTAATTTCCGTGTGGGCCTGCGCAGTTGGGTGCGGATAGCGCTGTACACAAGGCCCATCTGAGTTTAGAAAAAAAACTCAGCATTGATGAGTGCAAAACGCAGCACTTTGGTTGAAGAGCAAGGCCATTCGCGGACGAATCACGGTCGTCCGATGCGCATACGTGGTCAAGCTTCATACGAGATCTAACGGAGGGGAATTATTCTGGGATTTTGAACATGAAACGGAGGGAAATCCTCCAGTGGTGGCGCGCGCGGTGGCCAGAATCTTTTTCCGGTCATCTTCTCCAAATATGCAACAATGGCATTTTCTTGTTTCTTAACCAAATTTGGATTTTCTTTAACCAAAACTGCATGATTTTTCTTGTAGATTCCAAATATGTAATTTGTTTTCACTTTCATCCATTAAAACTCAGAATCCATGGACGTCCAAGAATCGCTCAAGAAAATCAATTTTCACAAAACTCCAAATTGATGATACTAATCTCTTCCTCTCACTTCCTAAATCATGAATATCAAATTTTTTTCCATTTTCATCCACTAACAAGAGAGAAAGTCAAACTACAACCTAGGGTGTCAATTCTTGAATTTTCATGGAACCTAACCAAACTAATCCTAAAAGTTTCTATACATTTCAAGGATCATAATTATGTAAAAATGGCGCAATAACTCATCAAAAACATAGCATATGAATGAGAAGTAAGAACCTTGTTTGGAGCTTCAATGGTGGATTGTTCTTGCACAAATTCTTGATCAAAGTTGTTCAAAATCCTTCCATGATGCTTGGAGAAGCTTCTTGAATGATTAATTCTCTCTGAAATTGCCTCAAATTAGAAAATCAATTTCCACTTCTAACCAACTTTTTTTAAAGTGCTTCTTACCTCATTTTAGCTTTTCCATCACCAACCTTGCTATGAACTCTTCCATGGTGTTCTATTGAAATGATTTGAGCTACAATGGAGGCCCAAAAATAGTTGAAAGTCCAATTTTATTTTTCAAATTTTTCTTCACTTTTTCCTTTGAATTTTCCATGAATATGGTGTGTGGAAGCTTCCAATTTTGTTCATATTAGTTTCTTATGATACAAGGAACGTGTAGGGATGGGATTAATCCCTTGGAAATGAATGGATGGTGGATTTCCATTATGTTGCTTAAAGATGAAGAAACCATGAAAATGGCCAAGTAAATGACTTCAAATTTAATTGGTAATATTCCCATTGTTCTTAAAACATTATTTGTACTCAAAAAATGCACCAACATGACATAAATTGATTTAATTGGCATTAAATCCAAACTAGGCCTTTTCAAACTTCTTTTCATGAAATTTCCTCCATACATTTTCATTTCCAAGTTATATCAATGGATCCTTGAGGTTTGGTTGACCAAATGACCCCATTTGGAGCAACTTTGAAGTTGGAAATATTTTCATTTGAAGTGTGCAAAGTGGTGAACTTGGCCTATAATGAAAGTGGCCTATAATCTCACTTTTCCAAAATACCCTTGACTTGTAAGTCTCATAACTTGAGTTCTAAAAATCCGATGAAAGAATTATAGTACTCTTTTGAAAGATAAGACCATGAGGAACAACATTCATGTTGTCCAAGGATTGAAGAGAAACATCCTTCTAGCTCAAAAATGTCCTGGAAGTTGGTTGACTTTTGACGATAAAAATCACATTCACTTGAGGACCTTTAACTTGTCTGCCTCATAACTTGAGTTCTAGAAATCCAATGGATGACTTCTAATACTCAAACTAAAGGTATGTACATGCTCTACAAGTCTCATGTTTATGTCAAGATGAGATGAGGCTTGCATCTTGAGGTATGTGGTCTTGAGGTTAGACGCTGAACCAAGGGATTTTACACTGACAAGCATAGCAACCCCAGCTTAGCAACTTCTCACACTCTCGCATATTGATGAGTTGATCTTGAAATGATATTTGACATGTCTCAACATAACATCACATCATCATAAAGACTTGGAATTGAGTCTTAATCTCCTTCAGTTCAACCGTTGACTTAGGGTCAACCAGGCGAAAACCCTATTTGCACCAATCTTGACCGTGGCTCCACACACTTGATATAATGACTGACAAAAGCTTCAAGATGACCCTCAAGTTATCCCATGAGTTCTCACAATACTCTCCACCCATAACCATGGATTTAAAACCACTTGATGACCTTCGAAGACCCCCAAGATAAGAGGTACACCATTCTTAACCAATTCACTCCTTCTGATGAGCTTTGGCATTCTTCTGATAATCGTAAGCCCTTGATAGCTCGAATATAACCCCTTGAATAGGCTTAGACCTTTGA
This sequence comes from Lathyrus sativus, assembly GCA_963859935.3. Lineage (NCBI taxonomy): Eukaryota > Viridiplantae > Streptophyta > Magnoliopsida > Fabales > Fabaceae > Lathyrus > Lathyrus sativus. Next base: position 712,418,709 of record OZ012737.1, read on the forward strand.
TGGCCCTCTCTTGATAAGCACACACCTCTCAATCCCCTGTTCATGGACTATGGTATGCAAATGATAATGCTATGAATGCAATGATGAACGCAATGAAACGAAAGCAAGCTAAACCAAAAAGTTGGGCAAATTTTGGGGTGTAACACCATGCTACATTGAAGAATTGGTTGGAAAATGGTAAGAGAGATTTGTGTAGAGATTGAGATTTCGTGAATCAAATGATTCAGGAGCAACATAATGAGATACAAACATCATTTTGTCAAAGCATCACAGTTTTGGAACACAGATTTAAAGACAATAATCTTTATTCTCAGTTGGTCAGCAAAATATTTCGAGTGAGTTTGAATTATATTTTTCACAAAAGCTAAACAAACTGATAATGTAGGCTCCGATAGCGCAAAGTGTGGTTGCACAATTGTAAAAACATATGGTCTCCCATGTGCTTGTGTTATTACAAAAAATGTGAAACTTGGTAGCCCAATAAGAATGGATGAGGTTTGCACTCACTGGAAGATGCTTAACTTTGATGATGATGGTGTCATGAAAGACGGTAAATTTAATATCTCTATCTTGATTGAATGGAAAGTGATACAAGAGAGATTTTTTGAAAGCCGACGACAAAATGAAACTTCACATCGAAGAATAATAGAGGAATATTGCTTATCCGGAAACCACTGGCTTGAAACCATCATCTCAACCGATAAAAAAAAAAGGTGCTCCGAAGAAGCTCAAATCTACACCAAGTGACAATTCAACAGTGCAGTCTCCTTCATATTTTGAACATGTTGACAAAGTTTTTTCCAACTCACCAACTCCAAAATCTCAAAAAAATATTTTCAAAGGAGCTCGCATTAGCAAACCACCTCCTTCACCGTCTCCACCAAAGATTTGATTCATTTACGAGATGACGGTTTTTATGCACAAATACAATGAGAGGATCGTTAATATTGAGGGGTGCGATAATTGCAGCTATCGAGTTATTTCATGTTTACTCAGCAAAATAGAAAATAATCATACATTTGTCCACCATCAACTTATCCAAGAGTTGAGGACTCATAAAAAATCATACACACAACTATAAAGAAAGAAAACTTTGATACAATTTATGAGTCTCTTGTTCCTTGCCTTAGTGGACCGGCACCAGAGGCAAAATGGACGCACTTCCCTGAAATGGGTCACCTGATATCTTGTGTGTATGATAAAGTGTGTGTTGATCTTACACAGTACATTTTTTCAGAAACCTTTTACCCACCGCACACCGTCCCCTCTCAAAATCCAAATGATTGTATTATGTGTATTGGGTGGCTTTCAAAATCAAAACATTTTGTTCAAGTTTACTTGAAACCGGGATGCTTTATACCTCTTACATAACCAGAGTGGACGAATCATTCAACAAAAAATGTCAAGACTTGGTCGGACCATTTTGTGAAAAGGATGCAAGTGTTCGAGAAATTGAGCAACATTGAAAGAGAATCAAATGCACAAAAGTCAAAGGGGGTACCACCCACAGATTTAGCCGGCGACAGATGTTTCAATTCATTTTAATTTTCTGTTTAGTCAGACAAATACGTGTATGTAATTGTGTCTCAATATTAATGAAGTGTAATATATATTCAATTTTTTAATATTTTAATACTTTTTTTATCTTTGCCAAAAGATTTGTTCATTTGCCAAACAAATTCATCAATTAGGTTCTGTTTCGGCATGTTTCATTATGCTAGGTTCAAGAGAGGTTCCAAAGATGTATCTCCAGAACAAGAAAATTGGGTGGTACCAGAGATGTATCTCTGAAACCAACATTGATGCTTGATAGGATTTTTGTGGTCCACATATGTATATAACTTCTATAAATTTAGGGGCTTTGGTTTTTTTTTACACAAACTAACAATGTCTCAAATGTCATAAATAAACATCATCTGGTGTGTCACAAATATTTCCTTCTCCAGTGCGACACCTAGATGAAAGTTTAAACTCAACGAGTACATCTCTCTTGCAAATCTGAAATATGAAGTCCATAATCTCCTACCTTATGGACACATTCGATAAATTGTGAAGTTTGAATACCGTTCACCGTCGATTGACAATAGAGGGAATATTGATTTCACAAACTTTGAGCTCAAGACGGATGCAGATGTAAGGACTATGCGAAATATATTTTTCTGTTTCGAAATAAATATTCCATTCAAGTTGGAAGCGACGATTTCGAGATCGGTCGATGATATTGTGAAGATGTTGAAGTTTCCATATGTATATTGAAGTGTAATGTTGCATTTTATGTTGAAATCATATATGTAATGCTTATTTTTATGTTATGAATGTTCATTTTATTTTGTCAAATTACAAGTTTTTGGTTTCTGCCTCTAAAACTATTGTGCATACATTACGGAAATGCATCTATGGACAAATTCCAAAGATACATCTCTGGTTTAAGAAACCCCAACTAATAGGGCATCACTCAGAATGGCATATGTTGTGTGTTTATTGGGTGCGTCCGAAGATGCATCTCTAGAATCTGGGACGTTGTGTGTATTGGATGCGTCCGGAGATGCATCTCTGAAATCTGAGGGCATTTTAGTATTTTCGTGTGGAGCATAAGTATCATATAGGGTGCATTAAAAAATTCACTAAATATGTGGAGTGAAAAATGGAAGAAAAAAAATATTTCTAAAGTATTTTCACTTTGATAATTAATACACTTAACTACTATACAAAAATAATCAAGCCTTATTCTACTAAGTGAAGGTGAGCTACATGAATCAAATTTCGTCATAATATTCTATCCACAACCATCGTTAAACTCGAGATCTTTCTCAATGACTTCTCTTATATTATTTTTTTGTCTTCTTCTTTCTCTAGTTGTTTGACTTCTCTCTATCTGATCTACACTCATTACCATAAAATCTACATATCTCTATCTACATGTCTAAACCACCTAAGCCTATTTTTCATCATCTTTTCTACTATAGGTGTTACCCCAACACTATCTCTAATATATTCATTTTTAATCCTATCATTTATAGTCTTACCACACATCCAACACAACATCCTCATCTGTGTCACACTTACTTTATTCTCGTGTTGATTCTTAAGCGCCCAATGTAACACCCTTATTCTACCCCATAGATATTATGGCAAAATAACACGGATTTCAGAGTAAAATATTAACTTTCATTAAAAATCCACAAAGGGCGTACATTTCTCAAAGTCAACAAAATTGGTCAATACTCCGTAACACACGGGTTTTCTCAAAATACATCAAAACATCATATACAGCGGAACTCAAAACATAACTCAATGTTTTCCGCATAAGGGAACACCAGTAAATAAGCCCAATGATATACAATCAACTCAAAGAACCCAACTCTATGTTACATATCAGAGCAAGACCCTCTAAATTAACCATAAAGGCTAACGACTCTAAAACGTCACAATACTCCTCGACGACGTCCACGGCTAAACTTTCTCATCTGCACGTTACCCACGTGGAGGTAACATTCAAACAGGCAGGGTGAGTAAGACAATTCATAATAATCAATGTATAACAATTAATGCATAAACGGCATATTACTCATAGTTATATTCAACACATTGATATTCTTCAATTATGCCTCAAAGGCCACAATGTCATAATTATACACAAAGGCTCATAAATGCAAATGCAACATAGACTCAATGCATGTGGTACCAATAATCACAAAGCGATGGACACTGGGCCATCAACTCTCCATAGATCCTCATCAATAGGACCGATTCTACTAGAGAACTGGAGCACATCAAAATACTTCACATCCACAAGTGGAATTGAAGTCAAAGTAATCGAGGTCCTGAACCGAAGTTCGGATGCACATGAATGCATGATGCACACTTCACAATAATCCTCATAATAACATCATAGGTGCATCATCATTCATCATATTCGTCATATTCATCATCATCAAACGTCATAGCTCATCAACATAGTCACCATCGTATGCTACGTCATTATAATTTGTTATAATAATTATCTTCATACATCATAGCTCATCATAATAATCATCATCACCACATAAATCATTGTATCTCATATAACTCATCATAATAATCATCGTCATCACATAAATCATCATATCTCATGTTATTAAATAATTCATCATAATAATCATCATAATCACATAAATCATCATAATTCATCAAACATCATATAATCATAATTCATCATAATAATTAATCTCACACATCATGTCATCATATAACCACGTAGAAATCACATATTAGCTCATAGTCATATTATCACATATTATCCCATATTAATTCATAATGCTACCCCATATTATCTCATATTAATTTATCAAATTATACTCGCGGTAATCCTCACACTATCGCCTATCAATCACATAAACTTCACAGTCCTAATCATGTTAATTCATCATATTATCACAGTTACCCTCATGGTAATTCATCAGGAAAATCGCAGCATCAAAACATCAAGACATCCTTGAACCAGAACATGATTCATTAATAGAACATATACACAATTGACTTATCAAACATAATTAGATATAAAAATATTGGGAAAACAATTATCATACCTATAATATGTTATAGCCCTGTTTATTAGCTTTCCAACACTTTGAACGGGGGTCAAAACGGATTTACGGATCAAAAGTTACGTCCAAAACAATTTCGACCAAAAACATGAACAGTCGTGACGAACAGCAAAATGCTGTTACGCTCCGGAACCTAAATCAACCCAAAAGTCCACACGATTCACTTCCTTAATGCCCCCAAAACATCCCTAAATCATCCCTAAGGTCCTACGGCGATAAAGGCACAAAACCTACGGTTTATTAGGCCAATCCGGCAACATTTGCACTGCCTAAATCACTATTTTCCTGCAATTGCTCTGAGTGCATCAGAGTTACTCACATATGGACATTCCTATTCCTACAGGGTCAAACATATCACAATCCAAGGTTTTGGCCACGAAGGCAAAAACCATTATTTCTCATCTCTACACTCAAAGGGTCAAGAATACCAACCACTAACCTTTAGGGTCTACCGTCAATTTCTTTACAATTGCTCCAAAGGCATCGTAATTTCAAATATCAAATATTCTATCACATATGGCAGACATATAACGATCTAAGGTTTTGGCCACAAAGGCCTAAGGTTTCCTTTCTCATATCAATATTCAGTATTACATACCATTAACCATAACCTCAAAGCCTTATCACCAATTTCCCTATTTTCCCACAACCAACCCAAAATACCTTAAATCTTAAATCAACCATAAACACACTGAAAGGCATACATGGAAAATCATGAAATGCGATACTCCCCATACCTTAGTCGATTCGCAACTTTCACGGTTAATCTTTGGGATCTTCTGCTTCCAGCCTTTCCTTTAGAGCTCTGGCCATGAACTTTCACGTTAAACACAAAATGAAATTTGATTTCCTTTCAGAACTCAATTTTGTCTAACTTAGTCTTAGGCCTCACAAATTGGGTTTTTCCCATAACACCCTTACTAACTCTTCATACTGCCCAAATTACCCTTATTTCTCTTATATTCATTTTAATCAATAATAATATTACTATTCTCATATAGTATACTATTAATTAAATAAATAGTCCAACGTGCACATTTTCTCAGTAATTCCCAAAAACACCGAAAACACCGAAAACACCAAAATACAAATATTCTCAATTAAATAAATTAATTAAAATATTTCGATTAAATTTGGGGTGTTACAACTCTCCCCCACTTAAAAGAATTTTTGCCCTCGAAAATTGCCTCAAGGAACAGAGTCAGATATGACTCCCTCAACTGATCTCCAAGTTCCCAATTCCAACTTTCTCCAGCTGGTCCTCCCAAACTACCTTCACCAAAGGAATCTCTTTACCTCGAAGTTGCTTCTTGTTCATCCACCTGAACTAGCAACGCCTCGACAATCAAATTACCTCTCACTTGTACACAATCCATCTGAATCAATGTACTTCCTCAACTTAGGCACATACCACATCATGTAAATTCATACACGACAGCGGTAAAACAGTCAAACATGCTACCTCTCCCATGCTTCCGCTGTGTCACTTCCGATACAAATCAACAAAACACAGTGTGTGCTTCCGAGACTTCAAAGCTCGACCAACACCAGTCACCATCGTAACTCTCAAAACACGTCTTTTCTTGGATCTTCTTGATCTTTTCAGTCGTCTCTTACACAATTCTCAGGTCCGAGCACAACACTCTCGCCTGAATCATATCAACACAAATGAGTCCTACACCTTCTACCATACAAATCCTCATACGGTGTCATTCCGATACTAGAACGCTAACTGTTATTGTAGGTAACTCAATCAACGATAATTAACTATCCCACGATCCACCTTGATCCAACACACAAGCTCTCCACAAATCCTCTAAAGACTGGATAGTTCTCTCTGTCCGTCCATCCGTCCACGGATGATAGGCAGAGTTCAACTTCAACATGGTACTCAAAGCGTCTGCAAACTCTCCCAAAATCTCGATGAAAACTCAATTTCCCATCTGACACCATATTCGACGACGTCTCATACAACTTCACAACTTCGATGATATACATCTCAGCTAGCTTCAACATAGAATGATTAATCCTCATTGGTAAGAAAAGAGTCAATCTAATCAATCTATCCAAAATCACCCAATTAAAATCATATCCCTCCAATTCTTTGGAAAACCCAACACAAAATCCATGGAAATACAACCCGATTTCCACCCTGGAATATTCAACAGTTGCATCAGACCCAACGGTCTCTGACGTTTATTCTTCGACTTCCGACAAGTCTAACCAGCATATACAAACTCAACCACTTCTCTCTTCATCTATGGCCATCAAAATAATTTCCTCAAATCCGGTTACATCTTCATAGCACCGGGATGGATACTCCCTCTACCTCAATACTCTTATTCCATTCAATAATATCTAGAACATAAACTCTATCACAACATCTCATAATACCATTTCCATTAATTCAAAAATCAAATCTTCGACTTTAATTCATCAAATTCCACCAATCTGCCAACTCAATTCAGATTTCTGACCTTCTTGAATCTCATCAAGAACACCACTAGTAAGCTCCAACATGCTAAGCTTAACTCCACAAGAAGTCTCTTCACAACCCAAACTCATATCACCAAATTGCTCAATCAGTTCTAACTCTTTTCACCATTATCACCGGTATATGCAAAGACTTCCAAATCAATTCATAAGCTACCACGTTTTCTTCACCCGAATGGTAATTCAATCTAAAACAATAATCCTTCAGGAGTCCCAATCATTTTCTCTGCTTCATATTCAACTCTTCCAACTCAAGCAAATACCTTAAGCTCTTGAGATCACCAAAAAATCTCAAACTAACCAATCGAAGCCTCCAACTTCGGCACAAACACAACAACAACCAACTATAAATCACTCGTCAGATAATCACTCTTATGTACTTTAAATTTCCTTAAAGCACAACTAAAACTCGTTGATGTTGCACTTAACATATCTCCCAATCACATCAATAAACCATCACAAAACACAACGAATAGTTCTGTCGGATTCGGCAAAAATCAACACACGAGCTATTGACAACTCTCCCAAAAACTCTCTGAACTTTCTTCACAATGGCATATCCATGCTTCTTCTCCAACACTGATAACTCAAGTTCTCGATGTTCAACATGATCCTCTATACTATTTGAATATATCAAAATATCATCGATTAACACAATCATTGACTCGCTCAAATAAGTATGGAAAATCCCATGCCAAACGGACACTCAATTCGTGAGTTATGGCGGAAACACGAACCACACTTTCTGCATTTACTACAAAATCCGAATATAGTCCATCAATAAATAACTTAATTCCATGCCACTACTTCACCATCACATAGAGCATTAGAATAGTTTTCCAATGCTTCGAACCGTGCGCCATTCCGAGTTACGGTTCTCCCGCTATGACAAAAATACGAAAACAATATTCTTCTGCCCAGGACCTTTCGCTAGGCGAACGCTCGGCGAACATGACAGTCCAAATTCTATTTTCGACCATTGAATGACTTCCGTATCTCCGATTTCGATTCCGTAAAAAGTTGCAACCTCGGAATTCAACGTACAACATCAATTTCACACTTAGGAAGTCATTCAATACATTTCCAATTTTTGAAATATTTTAAAACTCAGTTATACCAATATTGCATTCCATATCTTACTTTCTTTAATAATCATCAGAAGTCATCGTCCACCTTTAATATACTCGACCCCACAATATGTTGACTTAGCACACACACCAGACACAAGCCTCAAAACCACTCAATCAATTTAATTCCTTGACCATCCAAATAGACATATAATATGGAGCCCTCAATATTGGACTGGTTTCCGTAACTAAGTCAATCACAGCTCCACTTCACGTCTTGGTTGTATATCACTATTTTGTCAGGGTAACTTCCAGACAACCACAATTAATCGGCAATCGCCAACTTCCCCACTTTCATCAACACTCACAGTTTCCATCAAAATAAACATCTCGGCATCATCCTACACCGACTCACTAAATAATTCTAAGCATTGAGCTTAACTCAAAACAATTCACTGTTCACGCCATCTAAGCTTGCAAGACACGTCTATTCCATCCAAAATGACCCCGTCTACTATCAACAACAGATTAAGGCTGATCAATTCCTCAATTTTTCAATAGACAGCCAAAAATCATGATAGGGTATAAACCATCTTTACCAAACTGTAAGAGTGTTCAACCACACACTGAGCTACAACTCCACACTTGCAGCATCCTGGAGAAGCACAGCTTCTCCCCTACTTGTTTCATTCCCACTTCTGCAGACAAAGGTTAGGCAACAAACATGTACCAACAGTGTTTTCACACACATGTCGCATATCAGGGAACAAACAACATTAGACAACTTGGCCGGACGGACCGACCTGGTCTGATACCACTAATGAAACACCCTTATTCTACCCCACAGATATTACGGCAAAATAACACGGATTTCAGAGTAAAATATTAACTTTCATTAAAAAGCCACAAAGGGCGTACATTTCTCAAAGTCAACAAAATTGGTCAATACTCCGTAACACACGGGTTTTCTCAAAATACATCAAAACATCATATACAGCAGAACTCAAAACATAACTCAATATTTTCCTCATAAGGGAACACCAGTAAAATAACCCAATGATATACAATCAACTCAAAGAACCCAACCCGATATTACATATCAGAGCAAGACCCTCTAAATTAACCATAAAGGCTAACGACTCTAAAACGTCACAATACTCCTCGACGGCGTCCACAGCTAAACTTGCTCATCTGCACGTTACCCACGTGGAGGTAACATTCAAACAGGCAGGGTGAGTAAGACAATTCATAATAATCAATGTATAACAACTAATGCATAAACGGCATATTACTCATAGTTATATTCAACACATTGATATTCTTCAATTATGCCTCAAAGGCCACAATGTCATAATTATACACAAAGGCTCATAAATGCAAATGCAACATAGACTCAATGCATGCGGTACCAATAATCACAACGCGATGGATACTGAGCCATCAAACCTCCATAGATCCTCATCAATAGGATCGATTCTACTAGAGAACCGGAGCACATCAAAATACTTCACATCCACACAGTGGGATTGAAGTCAAAGTAATCAAGGTCCTGAACCGAAGTTCGGATGCACATGAATGCATGATGCACACTTCACAATAATCCTCATAATAACATCATAGGTGCATCATCATTCATCATATTCATCATATTCGTCATATTCATCATCATCAAACGTCATAGCTCATCAACACAGTTACCATCGTATGCTACGTCATTATAATTTGTTATAATAATCATCTTCATACATCATAGCTCATCATAATAATCATCATCACCACATAAATCATCGTATCTCATATAACTCATCATAATAATCATCGTAATCACATAAATCATCATATCTCATGTTATCAAATAATTCATCATAATAATCATCATCATCACATAAATCATCATAATTCATCAAACATCATATAATCATAATTCATCATAATAATTAATCTCACACATCATGTCATCATATAATCACGTAGAAATCACATATTAGCTCATAGTCATATTATCACATATTATCCCATATTAATTCATAATGCTACCCCATATTATCTCATATTAATTTCTCAAATTATACTCGCGGTAATCCTTACACTATCGCCTATCAATCACATAAACTTCACAGTCCTAATCATGTTAATTCATCATATTATCACAGTTACCCTCATGGTAATTCATCAGGAAAATCGCAGCACCAAAACATCAAGACATCCTTGAACCAGAACATGATTCATTAATAGAACATATACACAATTGACTTCTCAAACATAATTAGATATAAAAATATTGGAAAAACAATTATCATACCTATAATATGTTATAGCCCTGTTTATTAGCTTTCCAACACTTTGAACGGGGGTCAAAACGGACTTACGGATCAAAAGTTACGTCCAAAACAATTTCGACCAAAAATATGAACAATCGTGACGAACAGCAAAATGCTATTACGCTCCGGAACCTAAATCAACCCAAAAGTCCACACGATTCACTTCCTTAATGCCCCCAAAACATCCCTAAATCATCCCTAAGGTCCTACGACGATAAAGGCACAAAACCTACGGTTTATTAGGCCAATCCGGCAACATTTGCACTGCCTAAATCACTATTTTCCTACAATTGCTCTGAGTGCATCAGAGTTACTCACATATGGACATTCCTATTCCTACAGGGTCAAACATATCACAATCCAAGGTTTTGGCCACGAAGGCAAAAATCATTATTTCTTATCTCTACACTCAAAGGGTCAAGAATACTAACCATTAACCTCTAGGGTCTACCGTCAATTTCCTTACAATTGCTCCAAAGGCATCGTAATTTCAAATATCAAATATTTTATCCCATATGGGCAGACATATAACGATCTAAGGTTTTGGCCACAAAGGCGTAAGGTTTCCTTTCTCATATCAATATTCAATATTACATACCATTAACCATAACCTCAAAGCCTTATCACCAATTTCCCTATTTTCCCACAACCAACCCAAAATACCTTAAATCTTAAATTAACCATAAACACACTGAAAGGCATACATGGAAAATCATGAAATGCGATACTCCCCATACCTTAGTCGATTCGCAACTTTCACGATTAATCTTTGGGATCTTCTGCTTCCAGCCTTTCCTTCAGAGCTCTGGCCACGAACTTTCACGTTAAACACAAAATGAAATCTGATTTCCTTTCAGAACTCAATTTTGTCTAACTTAGTCTTAGGCCTCACAAATTGGGTTTTTCCCATAACACCCTTACTAACTCTTCATACTACCCAATTTACCCTTATTTCTCTTATATTCATTTTAATCAATAATAATACTAATATTCTCATATAGTATACTATTAATTAAATAAATAGTCTAACATGCACATTTTCTCAATAATTCCCAAAACCACCGAAAACACCAAAATACAAATATTCACAAATAGTGTTACACCCAACATTCTTTCTCGTACAACATCACCTATTTTACTGCAGTTCGATAAAAAAATTCCTTCAACTTGAGCGGTACCATTGCGTAATATAAAATTCTTGAATTCCTCCTCCGTTTCAGTCACCGAACTTGAATTTGATGGTTTACATTCTCTTCTATTTCTCCATAATTTTGTATTGCAGAACCAAGATATTTAAATCGTGTAACTTGAGGGATCATATAGTCTCCAAATTTCACCTATAGATTAGAAACACTTCTTCTTTTGTTGAACTTACATTACATATACTATGTCTTACTTCTGCTTAGGCAAAAACCATGTGTTTCTAAAACTCGTCTTCAACCTCTCATTTAAATCCTCTTTCGACTCTCTAAGTAGAACTATATCATCTGCAAGAAAAATACTATCTCAGTGCTAGCTCTTAGATGTGTTTCGTGATTACATCAAAAATTAAGGTAAAAAGGTACGGGTTTAAGGTTGAACATTGATGCAAACCTACTGTAATGGAGAAATCACCTGTCTCTCCACCTTGTGTCCGCACACTAGTCGATACTCCTTCATACATATCATGAATATCTCGAATATATGCAATCCTACACCTTTCTTCTCTAGGGTTTTTCACAAAATCTCTCTACGCACTCTATCATAGGCCTTTTCCAAATCAATAAAGATTAAATGCAGGTCTTGTTGGTTCATTCCATACTATTCCATCACACGTCGTAGTAGATATATTACTTTCATAGTCGACCTTCCCGACATAAAGTCAAATTGATTCTTCGTGATTTGAGTCTCTTTTCTTATACCCTGTTCAATGACTCTTTCCTAAAACTTTATACTCATAAGTTAAATACTTCTATAATTTGCACAATTTTATATATCCCTCTTGTTCTTATATATTGGAACTCAAGTGCTTATTCTCCATTCATCCGACATTTTCTTTGTCCTCATAATTTTATTAAAGAGTTTATTGAGCCACTTAATATCTCTTTCTCCAAGAATTTTTCATTCTTCAATGTCTTTTTTACCAATTGTTTCTGTTTCTGAATCTGACACTTCGCGCTAGTAATATAGTTTTAGTCCTCTTCTTTAATGTCGAATCTATTAGAGCCAATGAAATATCATATCCTTCATTAAATAAATTGTAAAAATACTTATTCCACCTATTTTTTATATCTTTTTCCTAAACCTCTTTTCTCTTTGCAAATCTGTGTATAGATTTTCTCCCTCCTTAATTCCTAAAGATTGGTATAATTTGTCAAAAGTTTTAAGTTCTTTCTTTACTCATGGCCTTTTTGATCTCATTCTTGCTTTCATGTACTATTTCTAAATTTCTGACATTTCTACATCTAGACCATTCTTTAAAACAATCATTTTTTACTATGTAAAAATAATTCTTTATTGAATAGAACTTTGTTATTAGTGCTATCCAGACACTCAGTTTTTGCAAATATCTCTCATTTTCTCTTATTACAATAAGAAAATAAGCTACAAAATATCCAAGTTTCTTTTGTGCTAATAGTTGAATCATAGCTACATGTTTTGGAAATACTATTTTACGTCTTTATAATTTATTATGGACATGTCTCTCATGAGCCATGACTACAGAATAAACTGCTAATACACATAATTTGATGTCAAAAACATCCAAAATGTACTACTAAGACATAACTTAATAGTTAATACCATGTCATTGTAACCAAATCTCTACCAACAATATTTTAGTCTTGGCTTGTGGAGTTGCTCTTTCTAAAGTCCAGCAGCTGCTGCTCCCTTTGTATATCAGCAGCAAGTTTAGAGTTTTCCCATTTCAGCTTCCTCACCATACCTTCAGCTTCAGTATAATCTGGAGGTACATCAGATTCTCCGCTTATTAAGGGAAACTTTACTTCTACATCTTGTCTGCAGCCAGAGAAGTTTCATTAATGACAAGTTGAAAAAGATACATAAGTTAACTTTCAGATCAAGACCGTCTTTGAGGGTGTACAAAGTAGACTACAGCACAGGGCCTCAAATACGGTTAGATTGTGGCTAAACTATGACTAAATATGGCTTCTAGTTGTTTTGTCATGGTTGAACAGTTGAACTGTAGGTAATCAACACAGGATTTCCAGAAACTAAAGACAACAGCACAGGGCCTTAAATTGTGGCTAAACTAAGACTAAATAGAGCTTCTAGTTGTTTTGCCACGGTTGAACAGTTGAACTGTAGGTAATCAATACAGGAACTCCATAAACTTAAGAAGACTCTGACTCTGGTTACAATACGAGAAGGAGAAACAATAAAAAAAGATAAGATTAATTTGATACTGACCTGCTACCACAGGCAAAGATACCAGATTTCCTGATCATTCCACCATCTAATGACAATGCTCCATCCTTAATGTATGGGAGAGCAAGCATCATTTCGTTCCGGGTTTTATATATTTGTAGGCGAGAAAAAAGGCTATAAAACAGTGTCTCTCTAAGACCGTGCCCAGTTGCAGTAAGATATGACAATCTATTTGAATCCAGATGGATCATGTTCACTGCATAATCAAGAAACCCGGGAGGGCACTCCCCATTTGGTAATTTCGGCTTTGGAATAGCCAACTTCTTTTGTGGATCTTTGTCAACAAAACCTCCAACAAATGGTCTGAAATAAAACAAGTATACAGATAGTGATATACATTAAAACTGTGCACAGGGCTGCATTAATTAGTCCTAAATAAGGTCTCGGCGGATATTTCTCTCTACATGAATCAATTGTGTGAAAAACATGCATACGAACGAGCGCGTAAGTATAACGTACCTTAAATCTTCAAGACATATGACAACAAATCGGCCATTTATTATTTTTCCAGTTGAGCATCCAATTCCATGCAAACCACCATTACAGTTTATTGTGCCTTCTGGATCATACTTCTCCAGTGCTTTAACACCTTCATTAGTCCTGCAGACAATTGCAAGCATTGTCTCCAAACCCACATACTCAGAAAGGATCCTGTTTTACATAAAATTGCAATTTTTCAGAAAAATAAGTAATCATAAAAAGTAGCTTATTTTTAACATTACTTTACTAGCCACGTTTGGCCACTACTTGAAACTGTGATACAACAGCGTGCAGCGCGATCGCTGCACTCATATTTTCCTGGTACAAGAAAAAGAATGATATTTACCTACTAAGATCATCATTCTCAACCTTGGCAAGGGTAGCCACAACACCAAGAGCATCCTTTACAAAAGCCAAATTTGACGTCTGAGCATTCGCTTTTATCCAACAAAATATGCTGGCAGCAGTGTTCTCTTTCTTCAATATCTGTTCCACAGTTTCCTCTTCGGTACGAAATGCACCATTTCCATTATCTGATGTAACCACATTTCCAGAATGATACCTTCCAAGACCCACTAAAACAAACTTCATCAGCTAAAAAAATCATCGCATATAAAAATAATTCATATATCAAATTCTTCATAAAAATATTTTACTTACAAGTGCACTAAATTAGGGTTTATCACTTCATCTTAAATTCTAATCATACTCTCATAAATCCACAGAGAACAAACAAAACAAGTGCGAATACAAATCAATTTCAGAACAAACCTCGTAAGTCAAGAACAGATTCAGATAAGTGATTCGATTGGGAATTAAGAAACTCAATATTTTCTTCATGCTGTTTGATCTGACTTGTGAAGCTCTCAACATTAGCATCATGCTGATTCAACTGAAAAAATTACAAACAACAAGTTCCAAGGTTAAAAAGGTAAAAAACAATGACGTGGAACAAAAGTACAGATATGTTACAATAACTTGAAACCATGAACAAAGTAACAACATGCAACATGAAAAAAAAGTAGAAACCCTTAGAATAGGTTCAAAAATTAAAACCTAGAAATAACTGCGGAAAATAATAGTTGTGAAGTGAAGAAGAAGAGAGGGAAGTAGCAACCTGGATGTTGATGTTGGTGTCAGAGTCGGTGTTGGGTTGAGACATGAACGTGAAGTGAAGCAGAGAGTATGAAACTTGTGTCTGCTGTGAAACGCAAAAGATTTGGCAGATTCCGAATCTTTATACTGCTAACAAATCTTTCTTGGATTCGCTCATTCACGCAAAATTAAAGATTTTGATATGACTTAATTTGATCTTTATCGTTAATTTTGCAAATGAGTAGGAGATATGGTTTTTAGTTCAAATATTTGTCTCATATATATGTTTTTAATGTATAATTAATAATATTTGTTGTGTCTTATATTTTATATTTACTAAAAACAAATACTTTTGTTGCATATTTTATTTATATTCATCAAAGTTAAATATTTGTCCCATATTTTATTTATAATTATCAATGGCAAATTTTTTGTGTGGCTTTTAAGAAAATGGGCCATAGATTGTACTCGTCTACAAAGCCCGAACCCAATTAAAAGAAATGAAAGGTTACGAAAGAAAGTGAAGATAAAAACAAATAACACTAAATAATGTTAAATTTGATGTAAAGGGTGATTTAAATTAACGTAAAAAGGTAAAGAAATCACAATAAGACAAATTCGACAAATAAACCTAAATCGGAAGAAAAAAAATGCCACACACCACAAATATAGTTTAGCAAACCAGTGTATGTGAACTGTTGCGAGTTTTAAAATCAAATTTTGTAAACGGGTGAATGAACCGAATAGAAACACATAAATAAATACATTCATTAATAATTTATTATAACGAAACAACAACAATATGGGATGTCCATAAGACAACCTAAAACACGACTAGATTGCATAACAATAACTCTTTCAAGCAAAATAGTCTGACACAAAATTATATCAAATCTCATCAGAGAATCAAATATAGAGTTGTGTGGGACGAAACAATAGTATCATAATGCGATTTTAAAACAAAAATGCAAAAAAGATACACAAAAACCAAATTAAAATAGAATTTCTTTTGAGGACGTAGGCAAGAACGTGGATCACCAGATTTTTAGATAATATACCCAAACAAGTTAGAATGCAAATCCTTGGAGATTATTGAGGGCGACGAAGAACATATATGATGATCTAGGTGCACAACAACCCCAACAAGGTGAGAGGTGGTGCAAAGAGTCTCAATAGATTCTGTTGCGGAGGATTCTCGTTGCACCAACACTGTCAGAATTTACATCTTACATGAGACATTTTTTTTTTTGGATTTGAACTCAATTTTTTTGTATTTATTTTACATTAATCATTAAAAAGTATTTGTCTAGTATTTTTTATGAATCAATGAAAAATATGTATTCCATAATTTTTTTTTTATATTTACCTGTTACAAATATTTGTCTCATATTTTTTATGAATCTATTATAAATATTTGTCTCGTATTTTTATAAAAAACAATGACATATATTTTACTCGCATTTTTTATGCATTAGTAGTACAAATTTGTCTTGTGGTTTTCTACTTATGCATAATAAATATATGGCCCATGTTTTTTATGTATCAGTGATAAATATTTGTCTCAAATTTTTTATATAATAAAAAAACAACTTGAAAGTCTGGAACAGAGAAACTTTTGGCGATGTCCACCTCTAGTTAGTAACGCAGAAGAGAAGCTGAATTAGGTGCAGGTCAAGATACAAGTCGATGGTTACTTTGAAACTCGTAGGCCTGAGGTAAAGCTTTGCATGAATAATCTTAAGGAAGCTTTGCATGAGGAACACTTATTTTGGAAAGAAAAAGCTAAAGTCAAATGGCATTGGAGGGGAATAGAAACAAAAAATACTTTCACAGGATTGCTAAGATAAAAAGTGCTACTAAGAATATCTCTGCTCTTATCATTGATGAAAATCTTGTCTCTAATCAAGAGGCCTTTAGCTCTCATGTGGTTGATCATTTGAATAATTTATTCTCTTCTCCTGTGGGTACTAATATTGATTTGGACCTCATCAAAGATAACATTCATAATCTCATCAGTCAGGATGTTAATCAAATGCTTACAAAGATCCCTTCTGACCTTGAAATCAAAGAAGCGGTTTTCAATTTGAACAAAGATGGTGCTCTAGTGTCGGATGGTTTTGGAGCTTTATTATTTCAGCATTACTGAGACATTAATCATTAGGATGTCAGTGATGCAATTAAGTAATTGTCTATCTCTTCTTGGATTATGCCTAATTATGATGTTAATACCTTGATTCTCCTTCCTACATAATGAATCCTAAACTTTGATTAGAATTTCTTGTTAAACTTTGATTAGAATTGCTTGTTAAATTTTGGTTAGAATTGCTTATTAAATTTTTAATATTTTTAATTTTTGATTGAACTTCTTGTTAATGTTTGATTTAATTTCTTGTTGAATTTTGATTAGTTTTCTCATTAGATTGTTGATTAATTTTGTTGATTCTTGTGTCATATCCCAAATTTTACCCTTAGATGTCATCATCATTTGCGCGAGCATACTTAGGTCAACCATTTTGCATGACTAACCAAATCATCAGCTTTTGCTTTGTTGTGTTTCACTCGTAAATCAGGGTTTGCTTCAAGAGACTTCAAGGGTTAGTGAATTAGGATTTTGGATAGGTCATCCACTATTTAATCTCTAAAGATGTGAGATAGGAGGTTCTCTGTTGAGCTAGATTTCCATTTGTTCAGAAGTTGTTTCTTCCAGTTATGGTACTCAAGTCTGAGGCAGAGGTGTTGGGTTTCAATCATCATGAGAAGTTCCCATCTGAGGTTTATCAAGGCACGACTTTGGTTTTTCTGAATGGCCACAAGGGTGTCGTTTGTTTAAGGTTCATTAGTAGTTTGACTGGAAATATTATGGATCAGGATTCTAGAAGATTAGGGTTTCTCACCCTTTGTGTTTATGACTGGAAAATGTTGTTCAGTTGAGTCTCTTTTGAGGCTAGCAGGTTCAACATGTGTACGAGTATTGTTTGGGTGGTTAGGGTTTTCACTTTTGGTATAAGGATTCGTCAGTTTGTTGTTCAATCAAGATCACTTCAAGATGGATTCAAGTTTGTGATGTTATTCAGGATCTGTGGCGGTCAAGTGCAATTGTCAAGATTTTAAATATGAAGACGCATTACCTTTACTCATATCCATTCCATCAACCATCTACTTTGTTATTTGTCCATCTTAATTATCCATATTCAATTTTCAATACCCAATTTCTGTTTCATTTTCAATTAATAGTATCCTTTGTTTAAATCCATTCTCCAATAACTGTTTCTTGTGTTAATATCCATATAGTTCACAGACCATTTTTTTATTCAATTTCAATTCACAAACCATTTTCAAACAATTATCTTTTTTTATCCATCCAATTCCATTATACATCTTAACCCATATTGAAAATTCAATTCAAGTTCATTTATTTTCGTTGTACAAACTCCATTACATATAGAATCATAAAAGACTAAAAATCATTGTCAATTTTTTTTTGAGCCCATTTTCTTTCTTACAATCATAAGCCCATAGTTCTAAAAAAAAGAGTTACAAATCCAAACTCTACAAAAAGTCCATTTCCTTTATGTTGCACCCCAAAATTTGACCAACATTTCTTTACATAGCTTGTGGTTCATCTCATTCACATCAGCATTACCATTTGCATTTTACTGACATGTATGCAGGAGATCAAGAGGTATGAGTACCAATCAAGATTTTAAAGCTAGCCAAGAAGGTTATTCAAGTGTTCAAGAGTTGATATCCTTGTCAGAGAAGTGAAGAGATCCTCAGAGAGATTGGTTGAAACCAGGGTTGTGTGCCTCCTAACTTGAGAGTTGTGGGAGCTCCTCAGATGATTCTGAAGCTATGAGGATGGACTTGAAGCCTTGAGAGAGCTTATGAGATGTCTTGAAAGCCATCATGAAGCCTAGATAGGTCATTGTGCAAGTATAAGAAGACTCAGCCATGAGTGGTATAATTAGGGTTTGACTGGGTCAACCCTAGGTCAACTGATGATTTGGAGAGGGTTGAGACCTAATTCAAGAGCCATGTGATCATGGATTGATGCATTGAGATGCTATAAGGATGATTCCAAGATCAACTCATCATGATTGAGGAGTTTGAGAAGTTTCAAGCTAGGGTTTCTAAGGCTTGACAGTGTAAAATCCCCTAGTTTGACCCCTATCTTCAAGGCAGTTTAGCTCAAGATGTGATTGTCATCTCATCTTACCCCCAACATGAATGTTGTAGAGCTTGTTCTTAGCTTTAATTTGAGTACTAGAAGTACTTGATAGGATTTGTAGAGCTCAAGTTATGACTTTGACAAGTTACAGGTCATCTGAGGTATGTGAATTTGGGGCCTTGAAAGTCACCCAACTTGCATCCAACTTTTGCCTAATAAGGATGATTCCTATGAACTTTTGGTCAACATGAATGTTGTTCCTCATCTTCTTAGCTTTCTAGAGAGTACTAGAAGTCCTTGATAGGATTTGTAGAACTCAAGTTATGGCTTTGACAAGTCAAGGGCATTTTGGTCATTTGGAGATTATAGGTCATTTCAAGCATAAGGCCATAACTCCTATTTCCAAGCTTCAAATGGGAAAACCTTCAACATCAAACTTGCTTAAAATTATGTTTTAAGGCTAGTAAGGAGGTCATGAGATGTTGAAAGAGCTTGTAGCTCAAAATGGTAAAAATGACCTAAAATGGAGACATAAGTTAAATAAGTCAAAGTTGGAAATTGAAATTTCCAAGTTACACATCCAAACCATGGCATGTACTAGGTCATTTTGACTCCAAAAAGCATTTTAGAAACAATGGTTCAGCCACATTTTTGATTCGAGGTTTAGATCATGGACTTGCTTTGGAGAATGGTTACTTGCATCTTAAGGTACAAATGCAAAACACAAGGAAACTCAATACACAAGCTAGCTAAGTATCTTAACACATCATACATCTCATCTAAGGATATTTTCAGGTCAGAGCAAGTTGCTGCAATAGGCATAGCATGAGATGGCATGTGAGATGAGATGAAATCAAAAACTCATGGCATGAGAATCCCAAATTCTCATTGGATGATTCCAGAAAGTTCTGGATGGGTCTGAACCATCCTATATAGTGTTTAGAACTTGCTCAGATGCAAGGTTGGTGAGAGATTAGAGAGGAGAGTGAGATAGCCATTTCAATTTCTTCCATTGCAAGTTGAAATCAATTTCTACTTTCCACACCATTTCCATTGCTTCTTTCAATCCCAACACCTTCCATTGCTCATACTGAATGTGTGCATACCAAATTGAGGGCAAGATCATGAAGAATTGAAGAGTTAGCTTTTGGATTTTGGGAGCTGCAAGTCAAGATCGGGTTTGGAGATTCAGGCTTTCTTGATCAAATCTTTTGCAAACAGAAGCTTTAACATCAATCAAGGAGTGATTCTGAAGAGTTTGAGAGGTTGAAGTGGAGCTTTGACCTATCTGGTATTCAAGATTTGACAGGTTTGTAACTTTTCTTCTACGCCATAATTTAAGCATAATTAGGTAGAATTGTTAGGTTAGAATGGTTAGAGACAAGTAGGAGATGGATTCTGGAAAGTTTGAGAGCATTTGGTGAAGTTTGAGTTAGTGACACCATTTTTGTTTTGATCAAGAACACGATGGATAGTGAGATATAGCATGAGTTTAATGGCAAGATTTAATCAGTGTGAGGTGGTGATCATTATGAGGTAATCAATTTCAAGAATTGTTAGAATTGAAGTTTGAGCATAGTTTTGATCTTGGATCGGGTTTAGAGATTGAGGGCATTTCAATGGATTCTAAGGCTATGGTTGGATTCAGGGTTGGATTTAGAGCAGATTAGGGTTTTGAATCATGGCTTTTGGTTGAGTTTGGATGGAGTTCGAGTTAGGGATTTGAGCTCTGCAACTATGGAGTTTTCCCTCCATTTTCATGGCTGGAGGAAGAAGACAATGCCATGGCCGTTGGATGGAGAGTGGACTCATTGACTTGAGTCAGATCGTGTGGCCAAGATTAAATTTCACATTTGAAGAGAAGTCTGAAGACACACCAAAACGAAGCGTTTCATTAAATGGGATATTGGGCTTAATTGCTATCCACACCCCACTCTCATGGCCCATTGGATTTTGAACTGATTTTCTTTACTCTTTGCACTGTGTTCTTTTCTTTTTCTTTATATTTTCTGAATTGATTTTCTGATAATAATTGGGCCTAGCGCTTATACTAACTGCACCCCCATTTTAAGCCCAGTCATGAATTGAACTGAATATTATTGCTATCTGCACCAATGTTTTCATATTTTAATTTCTTTTTCTCCATTTTTCTTTAATCTTTGAAAAATCATATTAAATAGAAAAATGATGATTTTTACATGGGGATTTTTTCTCCTATTTCATGTTAATGTCTAGAAAATTATAAAATCAAAATATGTGCATTTCATGCATTTTTAATATTTTTTGTGTGTTTTCTCTTTTAATATCTTTTTAATTCCTTTTATGTTGATGCATAGATTTGTAGAATTTTGTTTAGCTAGTTCCCTTTGAATTTTTAGGCCATTCTTTTTAGGATAGTTAGATTAGGACTTTAGCTCCCCTCTGGATTTATTCTATAATTTTTTGATTAAGTTTTGATTAGTTTTGATTAGATGACTTTAGGTTGTATAGAATTAGGTCAATCCTTAACATAGGTCCACAATAACACTAGAATTTTGGGTTTCTAGGTCAAGTTAGATGTTAGGACATATAGGGTATTAAGGGTAGTTATATAGGATCCCCTAGAAATTATATTAGAGTTTAATATAATAGTATACTATTTTTAATTGATTTTGGTAATTGATGGTTGTTTGTGTTGCCCTTGTGGGCTTGTATTTTGTTTGCCTTGCTTTGTGGGTTTTTGCTTGGCTTGGTGGGCTCTGTATTGCTTTGTGGAGCATGGAGGAGCATAGTAGAAGACTTGAAGATAGAAGAAAGAGCTTAAGAGCTTGAAGACTTGGTTGTTTTGTTGTTGTTTTAGGGTTAGGAATTAAGTAGAGCTTAGACTTAGCTAACTTCTTTCTTGAACATGGATGGTATCTTTCACCTCCATTCTTCCCCATGATTCAAGGTCCTTCTATGGTATTCACCTCCCTCCTTTTGAGGGATAAGTGATGGTACCTAGGAAGTAGAACTTTTGAGGGAACCATTCTTTTGATGTTAAACCCTTATAGGTCACCTTTGGTGGTCAATAAGCAGTTTAATATCCTAGCTTATCCAGTTAAGTGATTTCCTCTGGTTTGAGTATCTTGAGAGATATTGGGCTTGAGTGTGAAGATTAAGACTTCATTGAAGAGTATGGAAGAGGATGATTCTCTGAGCATTGCCATTTCAGCTGAAGCTTGAAGAGCAAGAAGAGCAAGATGATACTTGAAGATCCAGTAAAGACTGAATGAAGAGCTGAGGCTTAAAGACTGAAGGATGAAGTTGACACTTCCAAATGATTAAAGACTACTCTGAGAAGCTGAAGCTTGTAGGAGGAGAAGATCAAGTTGATACTTGTGGTTAAGAATGAAGCCTGAAGGTGGAACTGATTAAGGAGCTGAAGCTTGAAGAAGAAGAATAAGTTGAAAATTGTGTTGAAGGGTTGAAGCCTGGAGAAGCAAATTGATATTTGTCAAGAGTGATGGAGGTCTGAAGACTGAGTTGCTGTCAGAAGAGCTGAAGCTTGGAGTTAAGAGAGGAGTTGATCTGCTTTCTTCTTTGTTTCTTTTCTGTATTGATGTGCCTTGTTTGACTTGCTTGATGCATTAGAATAAGTCCATATCTAGATAGATTTAATCTAGGAGCATGATTGCACTAGAGGTTGAGTTGCTCCCTCTGCTTGTATTGTTACTGTATGGCTTTGCTTGCGGGTATTCGGTAGAGCTATGCTCCCTTGCCCATGTGGTTTGTTCTGCTTGATAGCATGATGTTATTTCTTCTGTATGATTGCAGTTTACTATATTTTGCTTGATAGCATGTTTTATTTTCCTCAGTATGATTACTGTTATTCATTCTGGCTTGAGGTCGAGATGAGCTTGTGGAAGCTGCTTCCCCACACACATTTCCTCCCTCACTTGCATTGCATGCATTTTACAGTCGTTTACTGTTTACTGTTTAAGCTGCTGCTTTATCTGTTTCTGTGTATCATTGACATGATCCCTTAGGACTCTCAGTTCCTTTGACAAGGAGATGATGATAGAGCTTTAGGTTGAAACCTATGTATGATAACTTCTAGGAGTTCCCTGTTTCAAACATCAACTATAGGATGAATCCTTGGCATGACAACAGTAGGACTTGATAGTCTCCCAGTAATTGAGCATGTTCTCTTCTCATCTCAAAACAGCTTAAGATACAGTAATCATGAATGATTTCTTTCGTACGTTACGAGCCTTAAGCTATCTGAGAAAGGATTGTTGGAGAGTTTCTTTTCAACAGTCTGGATGTCTAGTATGGCACCCTTTGGGTGACATGCGACGCATTCACTCTCAGGTCATAGTCTTTAGTGCGATTGAAATTGCAAACACAATAAAAAACACTTCTTCCGTAAAAGACAGAAAACAAACTTCAAACCTTTTTGCCCTGTGGGCCCATAATTCAAAGGAAAGCTTTTCTGAAGAAAAGAGTGTCGTTAAACTTCAGCGCCCATGCAAACAGGCTTTGTCCCTAACTGCTGGAACTGTTATTTAACCCTACTCGATAAGACAGATGAATCTGAATCCCCGTAATCCGTAGTATCCCGAACTACGTAAGCTCTGATCTCTCAATCCTGTTGAGAGTACGTAGGCACAATACTGATGTATTGGCGAGCCACCTTCCCCGTAACCCCTCGTAGGCCGAACTACATTGACTTTGATTTCTCATTCTCTGATGAGAATACGTAGGCATAAAGAGCAACGCTTTGCCGAGTCATTTTTATTTTCTGTTTAAGCCAGCCTTGATAGGTAGATAGATAAACCAACTCGTCCAGTAAACACAACAAGGGTGGATCCCGTCGAGTACGACGGACGTGAGGGGTGCTAATACTTTCCCCTTGCGTAATTAACTCTCGAACCCAGACAACGGTTGCGACGACCTTGTCTTACCCTATTCGTAAGGTTTTTTCGATTGTTTCCTTTCCCGCACCGAGGGATAAATAACGAAAGGTGGCGACTCTTCTGTTCTGCCGGCACCTTATTTTCGCGGAAGCGACAACTGGCGACTCTGCTGGGGATCGAACCCAGAATCTCTGGTTCTCCGGTTCCCTATGCGAGTCAATCCTAGCGCTTGTATGATTACTTGTTGGGTTGTGTTTATTTATCGCACTTTATTTCCCGCACTTTACTTTCAGTATGATATGATTATCTGTGCTGTTGTGGGAGAGGCATTCTGATGAGTGAGAAGCCAGACCCAGGCTTGAGTGAACATAGCATTAGTTGTGGAAATTAGTGGGCGCGTGCTTGCTTTGCAAGCACTAGTGTCTCATGAAATCCACGCTCAGACGAGGTTCTCCTGGTTGGCTTCTCTTTCAACCCTTTGGGTTGAGACGGTTGCTGGTTTGGAGGATTGTCGACTCTAGGGACCGATCATTTGTGATTCAGCCGAGTGAGGCCGCTTCATGAGCTGGTGATGCCACACCTTCTGGGTATCGTATCACCCCTCTTGAATGTCTGTGACGCTGATGAACGCATAGGATGCCGAACTTGAGTCAGTTTAGGTCCATACCTGTGAGCAGGGTTGGGTTTATTGCAGGAAACTTTGACCTTCAGACTACCTGGTTTTCTTGACAGCGAATCAGTTTTGTTGGTACCGGAGGTTCTCATCACCAGATATATGATTGTTCTTGACAGAACAGGTTTTTGATTTTGATCTGAGGATCTTATCATCAGATGTGTATTTGTTCTTGATAGAGCAGGTTTTGATCAGAGGATCTTATCATCAGATGTGTATTTGTTCTTGATAGAGCAGGTTTTGATCAGAGGATCTTATCATCAGATGTGCATTTGCTCTTGATAGAGCAGGTTTTGATCAGAGGATCTTATCATCATATGTGTATTTGTTCTTGACAGAACAGGTTTTTGACTGGGGTCTGAGGATCTCATTATCAGATGTTTGTTCTTGATAGAGCAGAGTTTTGGTCATCAGTTGTTTGTTCTTGACATAGCAGATTTATGATTGGGGTCTGAAGATCTCATCAGCAGATGCATGTTTGTTCTTGACAGAGCAGAGTTTCTTGGTCCTGTATCAGAGGTCCTTCTTGTCAGATGTGTGAGCAGTTTTGGGTCCTGTATCAGAGGTCTTTATTATCAGACGTTTGTTCTTGATAGAGCAGAATTATGATCCTATGTATATGGCCCTATCAGATAGTTGTTCTTGACAGAGCAGATTTGTGGTCTGATACCCGGGTTTTCTTCTTATCAGATACAATGGTTGTTCTTGATAGAGCAGGATTATGGTTTTGTTGATACAGAATCTCCACAGCACAGTTGCCTTGATCTCCTGCTGCATGATTGCATTTCACATTGCTTTGCATACTCATTTGCATTTCATTAGTGTGTGTCTGTGTTGCAGGTACCGTTTTCCCCGATCCATGATTTCTTGCCTCCTATTGTATTGTTATGGGTTCTCTGAGGAAGACCGTGGCTTACAAGTTCCCTGCACCTGATGTGTTTCGGCTGACCGGTTTGATAGCTTTAGCAGATGATTCTGTGAGGGATGAGTTCAGAAAATCTTACGGCAAATTGCTCAGTTTGGTTCGTAAACCTTCTGCGTTCGAGTTGAATGGGTTGCACGCTCTGCTGCAGTTCTACGACCCTCCGTTGAGATGTTTCACTTTCCAGGATTTTGTTCTCGCCCCTACGCTAGAGGAATATGCTGATTTGTTAGGTGTGCCTATCAAGAGGCAAATGCCTTTTGTTCATATGGATGCTGAGCCTGATCTGGCTGGTTTAGCTCCTGCACTTCATCTGGATGCCTCCGAGTTGGTATTTACTAGTTGGAACAAGGTTCCTGGCTTCTCCTTGCAGTTTCTAGTGGGAAAGGCTCAGCAGTGCGCCAAAGATGGGTGTTGGGTCGCATTCAACGCCATTCTTGCTTTGTGCATATATGGCATCATTATGTTCCCCAATATGCCCGATTTTGTAGACTTCGACGCATTTCATATCTTTGCATCCGGGAATCCAGTCCCTACCTTGATAGGAGATGTCTACCATTCTATCCACTACAAAAACGAGAACAGGAGGGGCAAGAATGTCTCATGCTGTGTACCCTTGCTTTATAAATGGCTTGATAGTCATCTGCCCAAGAGGGGTCCTTTTGTTTCGTCTGCAGCCACAGCTGAGTGGTCCGAGCGTCTGATGAGCTTATCTGCAAAGGATATTGACTGGTTTGACAGAGTCAGGTTGGGTACCGAGATTATCTTCAGCTGCAGCGGGTTTCCAAACGTGCCTTTGATAGGCAGGAAAGGCTGTATAAACTACAATTCGTCTTTGCTGGTCCGACAGTTTGCTTACGCTTTGAGAGCTCCGCCGAAGGATGAAGAGGTACAGGAATCTCTGTACCTCACTGGTCTTCTAGAAGGGGATTTGTTATCTAAGCTTCAGCACGCCTGGAATGGCATCAGTAAGAGGGGAAAGCCATTGCTGGGGAGAAGCAACAATCAAGTCTACCCTCCGTATGTAACTTGGATCAGAGCCAGAGCAGATGCTATAGGGATGTCGTTTCCTCATGCCAAACCAGAGAGCCCTCCAATGATTGAAGAGCCTACTACTGTGCCTATTCAGCAGCATAATCAGGTGTTAGCTGAGCGAGATGAATTGAAGCGGGCAAATGAGGAACTGGAGAAAGAATTGGCGCAGCTCCGAAGCAAGAGGAACGAAGCCGTTCATTCCTTCAAAAGGCAAACAGAGCTGGTGAACCAGCTGGGTACAAACCTGACTAAGCAGATAGCCGAGCGTGAGCGCATGGGTCAAGACTTCAAAGCTGTCAACGACGTACTGGCTACGAAGAAGCAGCACTTGGACGAAGCGTATCGGAGGATATCCAAGTTCAACCAGCACTGGAAGGCTTCCCTGGCCACCAGGAAAGAGAGGGAGGATAAGCTGATGCTGCAGATCTCCAAGCTGGAAGCCCAGGTGAAGGATAGTGAGAAGAGGTTTGATGAAGAAACCGCTCGCAGATACGCCGCCGAAGGCCAGCTCAACAAGGCTCTCGCTAACCGGAAGGGGCGCAAACTGACGTTTGAGTCCAAGAAGCGAAAGTTAGAAGATTGTTTCGGTGAAGGAGCATGGGAAGGTTCGGTCGAAGGACTTTAGTACACCATTGTGCAGAGGGAATTACTTGTCGAGGGGTTACTCACTCTGCCGGATCATCCAGAAATGAAGGAGTTGTTAGAAGAGTATCGTGCCTGTGGCCGTACCTGACTATTTGTATTCCTTTTGTTTTGATCATTGTTGTATGCTGACCATCACCAGGCTTGTTGGTTGAGGTCACGCTGTTGATTCATCTTGTACTCGCTGATGTTGTGTACTACCTTGATGGGCTTTCTTTATATATGAGATTGTTATTTCCATGATTGGACTCGGACTTCTTCTTATTATCAGCACTGGCACTCAGGCACTAGGATCGGGGGAAATCTCCCTAATGCACAGACACATGTTTGCATTTGCATGAAGCATTTGCATAACGAGCATTTTGTTGTTTTTCCTAACCCTTTGGTTGTTCCAGGTTGTTTCAGGTGGTTCCAGGATTGATCAGAGACCTATTCACCGCTATCCGACCAGAGCTAATCAGACCAGGATCATGGAGCAAGTGCAAACTGATGTTAAGGAACTCCGCGAAAAAATGGATCGCTTCATGGAGCTCATGCAAGCGGTCGCCAATGGCCAGGATCAGCTCAGAACCTTGGTTCAGCCTCTGATCTCAAGGGTTGATAGCAGTGGCGTACTCCATCGTGGGACTGTGCCTACTCCTCCACCAGTTGAAACTCCGCAGAATGGTGTCCCCGTGACCGGGGAAATGACAGTGCCAACGGCAATGTGATGACCAACATCGGACTCAATACGACGGGCGTCGGTAATGGAAGTCTGGGAGCTAATGTCAATGTCGGGCTGGGCAACGGCAATGCAGGCGTCGGGAATCTGTTTGGGCCTCAGCCATGGCTAGAGGATCGTCAGGACGATGTGTTCTCTCAGAGAGGTGCTGAAGGGGAGCTGAATGCTGAAGCACGGCTTAGATTCAAGGCACTTGAAGATAAGATGAGAGATATCGAGAATCAGAATACTTTGGGCGTTGATATGTCCAAGTTGGGATTAATTGCTGACTTCAAGGTGCCTCCTAAGTTCAAGGTACCTGACTTTGAAAAGTATAAGGGCACCACTTGCCCTCGTGTCCACCTGAGATCGTACTACAGAAAAATGTCTGCTTATTCTGAGGACGAGAAGTTGCTGATGCACTTCTTTCAAGACAGTCTTTCCGGGTCGTCCCTTGAGTGGTACATGAGTCTGGAGCCTACCAGTGTGCGCACATGGAAGGATCTTGCTGAAGCATTTGTGCACCACTACCAATACAATAGCGACTTGGCCCCGAACCGAGTCCAGCTGCAGAATCTGTCGCAGAGAAATAATGAAGGGTTCAAGGAATACGCCCAGCGGTGGCGTGAGTTGGCAGCCAGGGTTCAGCCGCCGATGGTTGAACGTGAGCTCGTGCAGATGTTCGTCGCCACCCTCCCAGGGGTTTACTATGAGAAGTTGGTCAGCGGTATGTCCGGAACCTTCTCAGATCTCATTATCACGGGTGAGCACGTCGAAAATGGGATCAAGATCGGGAAAATTCAAGGTGATTCATCCTCAGCTGGAGGCGGAAAGAAACCTTATAGTGGCAAAAGACGAGAAGGAGAAGCGAGCGTTGTGACCAACGCTCGAAGGAAGGGTAAAGGTCCTCACCAGCAGGTGGCCAGTATAACTATCCCGGCAGTTCAACAGCCGCAACAGCAGCAACCGAATCAACAGGGATACATAAAGTACCAGAATCGGGCACCTTTGGCGAACCGTCACCTCGAGACACCGCCCATGTCGTACGCGCAACTCTTGCAGACTTTGCTTCAGTTACAGTTGATCCAGAAGAGGACACTGGCTCCTTTGACAGGGGCACCTCCACCAGGGTACGACGCGAATGCCACTTGTGAGTTCCACTCAGGGGCACCAGGCCACACAGTAGAGAACTGCAAAGCCTTCAAGCACAAGGTGCAGGACATAATGGATGCCAAGATCATCAACTTCTCGGATAATGTGCCAAATGTCACGAAGAATCCTATGTCGAATCATAGGGGAGGCAGAGTGAACGCCATTATCGAAGACGAGAGTTCGGACTTGTTGACTGACGTCAGAGATCTGAAGACGCCGCTTAGCTTCGTTAAAGCTAAGTTGCTGAAAAGGGGTTTCTTTCCAGGTTGCGGAGAGTTATGCATGGACTGTGCCACACGTTCTGATGGATGTGAGCAGTTGGTAGAAGGAATCCAAAGTCTGATGACTGAAGGGATTTTACAGTTTAGCCGCAGGGCTGAAAGTGGGTCAGAAGAGGTAGTGCTGAAGCAAGCTGATGAGGTCGCCACCATCACCATCCCTCCTCGGACGATAACTATTTTTGCGCCCAGACCGCCCACGATTACTATCACCAAAGCTGGGCCGATACCCTTCGAAAGCACTAATGCTGTCCCGTGGCATTATGGGGCTGAAGTCTACTGCAACGGGAAGAAGTTGGAGCTAGAACCGTTTGGGTCGACTGTGGAGAACCTTGCGCGAATCAGTGGTATTACTCGCAGTGGAAGAGTGTTTGCACCACCAGAGGTCGTGGCGGATAAAGCGGTCAGAGCTGATGCGGCCGATAAAGGTAAAAGTAAAGTCGTTGAAGAGATCCCTCGTGGGGCAGAAAAAGACTTTCTTGTTAAAGATGCCGATGAGTTTATGCGGTTGATTAAAAAGAGTGACTACAAGATTGTAGACCATCTCCATCAGACGCCCTCAAAGATTTCTATTCTGAACTTGTTGCTGTATTCTGAAGCACACCGCAACGCACTGCTGAAGGTGTTGAACGCCGCATATGTACCGCAGGAAATATCGGTAAATCAGCTAGAAGAGGTCGTAGCCCATGTGAATGCTGGAAATGGGTTAGGGTTCACAGACCTGGAGCTGACGCCGAAGGGGAGGAATCACAATAGCGCCCTGCACATCTCGATAGAGTGTAGGGGCACGATTATGTCACACGTGCTGGTGGACACGGGTTCGTCACTTAATGTTATTCCGAAGAAGGCATTAATGAAGTTGGATACTCGTGGAGTGATTTGCACACCCAGTGATCTGGTTGTGAAGGAGTTCGATGGGACCAAAAAACATGTTTTCGGGGAGGTGACCCTGCCAATCCAAGTAGGCCCGGAAACGTTCGACGCGGTCTTTTATATTATGGACATCATGCCTGCCTACAGCTGTCTCTTGGGCCGGCCATGGATCCATGCCGCTGGTGCCGTGACCTCCACGTTGCACCAGAAACTCAAATATGCTGTCGGAGGTAGCATCGTAGCCGTGTGTGGCGAGGAAGACATAATGGTGAGCCATTTGTCGTCCTTCAAGTATGTGGAGATGGATGGCGAAATCCATGAGACTCTATGCCAAGTGTTTGAAGCTGTCAAAGTGAAGGACGTAGCTCCTGTAGTCACAGAAAAGCCAGAGATGACTCTCTCCTCATTCAAGGAAGCTCGGGCCGTTGTCCAAGCCGGATCTACCCCAGGATGGGGGCGAATTTTGGAGATACCTAACAAGCAAGACAAGTTTGGGTTGGGATATTCTCCTGGAGCTGAAGCTTCTTCTTCTTCTAGCAGTGCGTCTCGAGGTAAAGGGCCGATCCAGTTTACCAGTGGCGGAGTGATTTTCGAAAGCATCAACGCGGTGTCTGAAGACAGCGGAGATAGCGACTGCGACCTCGACTCTTGGATCCAGCCAAGCAAGCCAGGCGAGGGCCTTACCAACTGGTCCGTCAAGGATATCATCCAGATGACAAGCGAAGAGTAATGATTTACTTTTTCCAATCATTGTACAACCCTATGTCCTACCCGGGGCATAATGGTTTTATTATCAGGGCCTTGTTGGATTATGTACATGCATTTTGTTAATAAATCAAAGACGTTTTCTTCGTATTCAAATATTGTGATCTCTGTTCTTCCTGTTTTATATTTGTTTTGAAAAACAATAAAATGGCAATGGGGTTTGTGCTAACCTGCACATCCTTGTTTTAAACTTAACCCTTGTTATTGCGGGATCCACATAACAGATGACATCGACTCTGGACCTTCTACGGCTCACTTCGACTTCGATTGCCCGATCTATCAAGCTGAAGAAGAGATTGATGAAGACGAAGACCTTCCTGAAGAGTTGGCCCGCTTGTTGAAACAAGAGGAGAAAGTTATTCTGCCTCATGAGGAGGAGATCGAGATTGTGAATCTGGGTTCTGAAGAGCTTGTCAGGAACGTTAGGGTAGGGGCTGCATTGCAGAGCGATGTCAAGCAGAGATTGGTCGAGATGCTAAGAGAGTATAGTGACGTCTTTGCTTGGTCATACGAAGATATGCCCGGACTTGACACGGACATCGTGGTCCACCACTTGCCGCTGCGAGAAGATTGCCCTCCCGTTAAGCAGAAGCTTAGGAGGACGAGACCAGATATGGCCGTTAAGATCAAAGAAGAAGTGCAGAAACAGCTTGATGCTGGCTTCTTAGCGGTCACTACTTACCCTCCGTGGGTCGCCAACATAGTGCATGTACCGAAGAAGGACGGTAAGGTACGCATGTGCGTCGATTATCGGGATTTGAATAGGGCGAGCCCTAAAGATGATTTCCCGTTGCCTCATATTGATGTGTTGGTCGACAATACAGCCCAGTTCTCCGTGTTTTCGTTCATGGATGGCTTCTCCGGTTACAATCAGATCAAGATGGCGCCGGAGGACATGGAGAAAACTACGTTTATCACTCCTTGGGGAACATTTTGCTACAAGGTAATGCCTTTCGGTCTGAAGAACGCAGGGGCCACTTACCAACGAGCAATGGTTACTTTGTTCCATGATATGATTCATCATGAGATTGAAGTCTATGTTGATGACATGATTGCGAAGTCCCAAACGGAGGAGGGACATCTGGTCAATTTGCTGAAGCTTTTTGAGAGGCTTAGGAAGTTCAGGTTGAGGCTGAATCCTAACAAGTGTACTTTTGGAGTACGGTCCGGAAAGTTACTGGGGTTTATTGTGAGTGAAAGAGGCATCGAGGTTGATCCTGCGAAGATAAAAGCCATACAAGAAATGCCAGTGCCAAAAACAGAAAAAGAAGTTTGTGGTTTCTTGGGCAGAATAAACTACATTGCAAGGTTTATCTCTCAGCTCACGACCACATGTGAACCGATGTTCAAGCTTTTAAAGAAAGATCAGGCGATTACCTGGAATGAGGATTGCCAGAAGGCATTCGACAAGATAAAGCAGTATCTTCAGGAACCTCCAATCTTGATACACCCAGTGGCTGGACGGCCATTAATCATGCACTTGACAATTCTTGAGAATAGTATGGGGTGTGTTCTCGGTCAGCACGACGAGACGGGCAGAAAGGAGCATGTCATTTACTACTTGAGTAAAAAGTTCACAGACTGTGAATCTCGCTACTCGATGCTGGAGAAGACGTGTTGTGCACTAGCCTGGGCTACCAAACATTTACGACAGTACATGCTCAATCACACCACTATGCTAATTTCGAAGATGGATCCGATCAAGTACATCTTCGAGAAGCAAGCTCTTTCGGGGAGGATTGCCAGATGGCAAATGGTGTTGACGGAATATGATATTCAGTACGTTTCCCAGAAGGCCATCAAGGGCAGCGTATTGTCTGATTACCTGGTCGAACAGCCGATCGAGGATTACCAGCCGATGAAATTTGAATTCCCTGATGAGGATATCATGTTTCTCAAAGCGAAGGATTGCGATGAGTCGTTGCCCGACGAGGGGCCAGATAGGAGATCCCAGTGGAAGTTGATATTCGACGGGGCGGTTAATTCTTACGGAAGTGGCATCGGGGCGATCATCACGACTCCCCACAGATCCCACATCCCGTTCACTGCGAGACTGACGTTTCCAGTCACCAATAATGAAGCGGAGTACGAAGCATGCATCATGGGTCTAGAAGAGGCAATTGATTTGAGAATCAAGAACCTAGACATATATGGTGACTCGGCGCTTGTGATCAACCAGATTAAAGGGGAATGGGAAACTCGTCAATCGAATTTGGTGTCGTACATGAACTATGCCAGAAGGCTACTTCCGTTCTTTGATCGAGTGGAACTCCATCATGTACCCAGGGCCGAAAACCAGATGGCTGATGCCTTAGCCACGTTGGCTTCAATGTGTAAAGTCAATTTTTGGAATGAAGCTCCAAGAATTGTCCTTTCTCGTCTTGATAGACCTGCGTTCGTCTTTGCCATCGAGGAAGCCACCGACGGCAAGCCATGGTTCCATGATATCCAGACTTTCCTTATGACTAAGGAGTATCCTGCGGGAGCGTCAACCCAGGATAAGAAGACTCTGAGGAGGCTGTCTGGAAATTTTTATCTCAATCCTGATGGAGTGTTGTATAAGAGAAACCATGATCTCGTGCTACTCAGATGTGTAGATGAGAAAGAGGCGAGTATGCTCATGGAAGAAGTCCATGAAGGCACATTTGGTACGCACGCTGGCGGACATGCTATGACAAGAAAGATCCTGAGAGCAGGATTTTACTGGCTGACGATGGAGTCAGATTGCTTCAAATTCGCAAAGAGATGTCATAAATGCCAGATTTATGCTGATAAAGTTCATGTGTCGTCGTGCCCGTTAAATGTCATGTCCTCCCCGTGGCCGTTCTCCATGTGGGGCATCGACATGATAGGCAAGATCAAGCCCACTGCATCTAACGGTCATCGCTTCATTCTAGTAGCTATCGACTACTTCACCAAGTGGGTGGAGGCAGCCTCATATGCTAATGTGACCAAGCAGGTGGTGGCTAAATTCATAAAGAAGGACATCATCTGTCGTTACGGAATTCCCGAGCGGATCATTACTGATAATGGTTCGAATCTGAATAACAAGATGGTGAAGGAGCTGTGCCAGAGTTTCAAGATTGAACACCACAACTCATCTCCTTACCGGCCGAAGATGAATGGCGTCGTTGAAGCGACCAATAAGAACATTAAGAAGATTGTTCAGAAGATGGTTGTGACCTACAAAGATTGGCACGAGATGTTGCCATTTGCACTGCACGGTTATCGTACGACGGTACGTACGTCAACCGGGGCAACTCCCTTCTCCTTGGTGTATGGTATGGAGGTTGTCCTACCGTTAGAAGTGGAGATCCCTTCTTTGCGAGTTTTGGTTGATGTGAAACTCGACGAGGCAGAATGGATTACGAACCGACTGAACCAACTCAGCCTGATGGACGAGAAGAGGTTGGCATCGATTGCGCATGGTCGTCTGTACCAAAGCCGAATGAAGAAATCTTATGATAAGAAGGTGCGTCCTAGAAGCTTTCAGACGGGTGATCTCGTCCTGAAGAAGATTCTTCCTCCACACTCCGATCACCGGGGCAAGTGGACTCCCAATTACGAAGGTCTGTATGTCGTCAGCAAGGTCTTCTCGGGAGGAGCTTTGTTGTTATCCACGATGGATGGTGAAGATTTTGCATCCCCGGTGAACGCGGACGCAGTTAAAAAATACTTTGCTTGAAAACGACCTGCTGGACAGTAAAAAAGAGAGTCCAGGCAAAAATGGGGCATCCCGGCGAACCATAAAAAAGGAAAAAGGTTCGGGAAAAAATTAGGGATATAAATTGAAAAAAATGTACACCCGCAAAGTCGAAAACCCGGATGGGCGACTTTGGCAAAAAAGGGTATCCCGGTGAACTGAAAACCCGCAAAGGGCGGTTCACCCAAAAGTTAGGGATTTGAAAAAGCAAATGACTGCGTTCCGCGTGTGGACTTTCATTGTTTGATGGTTTGGAAGACCTGAGGGCCGTTTATCCGAATCAATCTCTTCTGAAGCTGAAGCGTCGAAGAAGTATCAAAGTCGAGTGGGTCATAGAGGGATCAACTCATGGTGTTCGTCTACGCCTCGTTGCCGACATTGGTATATACTGATGTATATTTACGTTTTATTTTTTGCGCGGCTTCCTCATTCCAGGAGCTTGCATCTGTTGTAAAACATTTTTACCCATTCAGGGGTTCGTTATCAATAAAATGTATACTATTCAGCAATTCTGTTTGCCTGTTTAGCATTTATCTGTTTTGTTTGCAAAAAAGAACGCCGATGTTTTTGATAAAATGCGCATACATAAACTTACTGGCCTAGGCCACTGATTGTTGAAACAATGAATTACTTGAACATTGTCACGAGATAATAACCTTCATAGGTTCCTTTGAGAAGGGTATCTTATCTGTTTGTTTGTGTTGTTACAGGTGTAGCATATTCCAGACAGTACGACGTGCGTATCCCCAAGCAGGATGATTCCTCTTTCTCCAGCAAAGTTCAGCAGCCTCTCCCCGCAGAGTCTGAATGCGAGATCGTGAGCATTGACATGTCTCCCCAGGCAGAGAAGATTCTCTCCCCAATCAGATGCATCCTGAAGGAACGTCATCTCCTCAGCTGAGTCATTCACCGAAGTGTGCAGCAATTGATGGTTCAAGACTGAAGTCTCCAGCGGAATTGAGTTTCCCCACAGAGTCGTACTCTCCCCAGCAAGCAGAATGATTTCTTCTTCCTCAGCCGAGTTTGCAGATCCCCAAGAGAGCCGAGTACTTGGAAGCCGCTCAGGCCATGATTGGTTTTCCCCACTGGAGTGTTGAATAGATGATATTGTATTTCCCCACCAGAGTCGTTATCTCCAGGAAGGTTAGCCGTGAAGGCCGTGCAGTTTATCTCTGCGATTGACATCGCTTTCCCTCAGCAGGTCCAGGTTCTCGTAGAGCTTCGTCCCCCTGCAGCAGTCAACTGAAGTTCACTTCCCCGCGGAGTCCTATTGAGATTGGTGACCTTCTTCCCCTCAGCAGGATGATTCCTTCCTCCACCAGAGTGGTTCTTTCTCCTTGACAGGAGGATTCTCCCTTCAGCATTTATTTTGCTGACGGGATCGCATCATTTTGCATGACTGCATAGCATTTATCATAGCATTTCCACCGTGTGGAGCATTGCACCATTGCTGAAGCATATGCATAATAAGCATGATCTACGTTGTTACCGTTCTTGTTTTGCAGGTGTTCCGCCGCAGAATTGATTGCTCAAGATGATTCTTGAATTCTCCCTAACGGAGTCGCTTGCTCAAGATGATTCTTGAAGTCCCCAGCAAAGTCGTTTGCTTAAGATGATTCTTAAAATCCCCAGTGCAGTCGCCAGGGTTGGTCGCTCAAGTTGATGCTTAGAGTCCCCGACAGAGTGTTTGCTCAGGATGATTCCTGAAATCTCCAGCAGAGTTATCGGTTCAGGATGATTCTTGAAATCCCCAGCGGAGTTATTTGTCCAAGATGATTCTTGAAGTCCTCAGCAGAGTTGATTCATCCAGAATGATTCCTGGATCCCCGAGGCAGAGTTACTTGATAGTTCTCCAGAATCCCCAACGGAGATGTGTCATCCCCAGCAGGTTTCTGAACAGCGAAGTTGAAACTTCCCCTGAAGACTTGATGATTGAAGTCCGACCGTGTTAACGAAGCAGTTCTCTCAGCTGAAGCAGAGTGCCTGATGGCAGATGTCTGGATATCCCCAATTGGTTCATGATTGACCGAGAATTCTATCCCCGACTTACTGATGAAGTCCGGCTGACGCCCGAAAGATTTCTTTGAGTGCCCGACGGCATGATTTAACTCGATTGTTGACCTGATGAGTCTCGAGGAATCCTGATGCCTGACGGCATGACCGGCCATGTATTACCGGGTACCGTGTGACCAATCCCCCAGCTAGTTGCCGTGCAGCTAATATTTTAGTTTTCGCAGATTTGTTCCCATCAGAGTATCGTGTACTTGTGCAATTGGCAAATTTCTGGGTTTGATGGTATTCAACCGTCTCGCACCTTGATTGGTTGAGAGCCTGTCGCTTCTCACCTAGTCAGGTTCAAGCCGTTTGAATAGGGGCAGCTGTTGCACCCCAAAATTTGACCAACATTTCTTTACCTAGCTTGTGGTTCATCTAATTCACATCAGCATTACCATTTGTATTTCATTGACATGTATGCAGGAAATCAAGAGGTATGAGTACCAATCAAGAGTTTGAAGCTAGCCAAGAAGGTTATTCAAGTTTTCAAGGGTTGATATCCTTGTCAGAGAAGTGAAGAGATCCTCAGAGAGATTGGTTGAAACCAGGGTTGTGTGCCTCCTAACTTGAGAGTTGTGGGAGCTCCTCAGATGATTCTGAAGCTATGAGGATGGACTTGAAGCCTTGAGAGAGCTTATGAGATGTCTTGAAAGCCATCATGAAGCCTAGAGAGGTCATTGTGCAAGTATAAGAAGACTCAGCCATGAGTGGTATAATTAGGGTTTGACTGGGTCAACCCTAGGTCAACTGATGATTTGGAGAGGGTTGAGACCTAATTCAAGAGCCATGTGATCATGGATTGATGCATTGAGATGCTATAAGTATGATTCCAAGATAAACTCATCATGATTGAGGAGTTTGAGAAGTTTCAAGCTAGGGTTTCTAAGGCTTGACAGTGTAAAATCCCCTAGTTTGACCCCTATCTTCAAGGAAGTTTAGCTTAAGATGTGATTGTCATCTCATCTTACCCCCAACATGAATGTTGTAGAGCTTGTTCTTAGCTTTAATTTTAGTACTAGAAGTCCTGGATAGGATTTGTAGAGCTCAAGTTATGACTTTGACAAGTTACAGGTCATCTGAGGTATGTGAATCTGGGGCCTTGAAAGTCACCCAACTTGCATCCAACTTTTGCCAAAGAAGGATGATTCCTATGAACTTTTGGTCAACATGAATGTTGTTCCTCATCTTATTATATTTCTAGAGAGTACTAGAAGTCCTTGATAGGATTTGTAGAACTCAAGTTATGGCTTTGACAAGTCAAGGGCATTTTGGTCATTTGGAGATTATAGGTCATTTCAAGCATAAGGCCATAACTCCTATTTCCAAGCTTCAAATGGAAAAACCTTCAACATCAAACTTGCTTAAAATGATGTTTTAAGGCTATTAAGGAGGTCATGAGATGTTGAAAGAGCTTGTAGCTCAAAATGGTAAAAATGACCTAAAATGGAGGCATAAGTTAAATAAGTCAAAGTTGGAAATTGAAATTTCCAAGTTACACATCCAAACCATGGCATGTAATAGGTCATTTTGACTCCAAAAAGCATTTTAGAAACAATGGTTCAGCCACATTTTCGATTTGAGGTTTAGATCATGGACTTGCTTTGGAGAATGGTTACTTGCATCTTAAGGTACAAATGCAAAACACAAGGAAACTCAATACACAAGCTAGCTAAGTATCTTAACACATCATACATCTCATCTAAGGAGATTTTCAGGTCAGAACAAGTTGCTGCAAGAGGCATTGCATGAGATGGCATGTGAGATGAGATGAAATCAAAAACTCATGGCATGAGAATCCCAAATTCTCATTGGATGATTCCAGAAAGTTCTGGATGGGTCTGAACCATCCTATATAGTGTTTAGAACTTGCTCAGATGCAAGGTTGGTGAGAGATTAGATAGGAGAGTGAGATATCCATTTCAATTTCTTCCATTGCAAGTTGAAATCAATTTCTACTTTCCACACCATTTCCATTGCTTCTTTCAATCCCAACACCTTCCATTGCTCATACTGAATGTGTGCATACCAAATTGAGGGCAAGATCATGAAGAATTGAAGAGTTAGCTTTTGGATTTTGGTAGCTGCAAGTCAAGATCGGGTTTGGAGATTCAGGCTTTCTTGATCAAATCTTTTGCAAACAGAAGCTTTAACATCAATCAAGGAGTGATTCTGAAGAGTTTGAGAGGTTGAAGTGGAGCTTTGACCTATCTGGTATTCAAGATTTGACAGGTTTGTAACTTTTCTTCTACGCCATAATTTAAGCATAATTAGGTAGAATTGTTAGGTTAGAATGGTTAGAGACAAGTAGGAGATGGATTCTGGAAAGTTTGAGAGCATTTGGTGAAGTGTGAGTTAGTGACACCATTTTTGTTTTGATCAAGAACACGATGGATAGTGAGATATATCATGAGTTTAATGGCAAGATTTAATCAGTGTGAGGTGGTGATCATTCTGAGGTAATCAATTTCAAGAATTGTTAGAATTGAAGTTTGAGCATAGTTTTGATCTTGGATCCGGTTTAGAGATTGATGGCATTTCAATGGATTCTAAGGCTATGGTTGGATTCAGGGTTGAATTTAGAGCAAATTAGGATTTTGAATCATGGCTTTTGGTTGAGTTTGGATGGAGTTCGAGTTAGGGATTTGAGCTCTGCAACTATGGAGCTTTCCCTCCATTTTCATGGCTGGAGGAAGAAGACAATGTCATGGCCGTTGGATGGAGAGTGGACTCATTGACTTGGGTCAGATCGTGTGGACAAGATTAAATTTCACGTTTGAAGAGAAGTCTGAAGACACACCAAAACGAAGCATTTCATTAAATGGGATATTGGGCTTAATTGCTATCCACACCCCACTCTCATGGCCCATTGGATTTTGAACCGATTTTCTTTACTCTTTGCACCTGTTCTTTTCTTTTTCTTTATATTTTCTGAATTGATTTTCTGATAATAATTGGGCCTAGCGCTTATACTAACTGCACCCCCATTTTAAGCCCAGTCATGAATTGAACTGAATATTATTGCTATCTGCACCAATGTTTTCATATTTTAATTTCTTTTTCTCCATTTTTCTTTAATCTTTGAAAAATCATATTAAATAGAAAAATGATGATTTTTACATGGGGATTTTTTCTCCTATTTTATGTTAATGTCTAGAAAATTATAAAATCAAAATATGTGCATTTCATGCATTTTTAATATTTTTTGTGTGTTTTCTCTTTTAATAGCTTTTTAATTCCTTTTATATTGATGCATAGATTTGTAGAATTTTGTTTAGCTAGTTCCCTTTGAATTTTTAGTCCATTCTTTTTAGGATAGTTAGATTAGGACT
The DNA here is from genome assembly GCA_963859935.3 of Lathyrus sativus. Taxonomy (NCBI): domain Eukaryota; kingdom Viridiplantae; phylum Streptophyta; class Magnoliopsida; order Fabales; family Fabaceae; genus Lathyrus; species Lathyrus sativus. The sequence goes on from OZ012737.1 coordinate 712,459,349, forward strand.
TTAGCTCCCCTCTGGATTTATTCCATAATTTTTTGATTAATTTTTGATTAGTTTTGATTAGATGACTTTAGGTTGTATAGAATTAGGTCAATCCTTAACATAGGTCCACAATAACACTAGAATTTTGGGTTTCTAGGTCAAGTTAGATGTTGGGACATATAGGGTATTAAGGGTAGTTATATAGGATCCCCTAGAAATTATAATAGAGTTTAATATAATAGTATACTATTTTTAATTGATTTTGGTAATTGATGGTTGTTTGTGTTGCCCTTGTGGGCTTGTATTTTGTTTGCCTTGCCTTGTGGGTTTTTGCTTGGCTTGGTGGGCTTGGTATTGCTTTGTGGAGCATGGAGGAGCATAGTAGAAGACTTGAAGATAGAAGAAAGAGCTTAATAGCTTGAAGACTTGGTTGTTTTTTGTTGTTTTAGGGTTAGGAATTAAGTAGAGCTTAGACTTAGCTAACTTCTTTCTTGAACATGGATGGTATCTTTCACCTCCATTCTTCCCCATGATTCAAGGTTCTTCTATGGTATTCACCTCCCTCCTTTGGAGGGATAAGTGATGGTACCTAGGAAGTAGAACTTTTGAGGGAACCATTCTTTTGATGTTAAACCCTTATAGGTCACCTTTGGTGGTCAATAAGCAGTTTAATATCCTAGCTTATCCAGTTAAGTGATTTCCTCTGGTTTGAGTATCTTGAGAGATATTGGGCTTGAGTGTGAAGATGAAGACTTCATTTAAGAGTATGGAAGAGGATGATTCCCTGAGCATTGCCATTTCAGCTGAAGCTTGAAGAGCAAGATGATATTTGAAGATCCAGTAAAGACTGAATGAAGAGTTGAGGCTTAAAGACTGAAGGATGAAGTTGACACTTCCAAATGATTAAAGACTACTCTGAGAAGCTGAAGCTTGTAGAAGGAGAAGATCAAGTTGATACTTGTGGTTAAGAATGAAGCCTGAAGGTGGAACTGATTAAGGAGCTGAAGCTTGATGAAGAAGAATAAGTTGAAAATTGTGTTGAAGGGTTGAAACCCGGAGAAGCAAATTGATATTTGTCAAGAGTGATGGAGGTCTGAAGACTGAGTTGCTGTCAGAAGAGCTGAAGCTTGGAGTTGAGAGAGGAGTTGATCTGCTTTCTTCTTTGTTTCTTTTCTGTATTGATGTGCCGCATTTGACTTGCTTGATGCATTAGAATAAGTCCATATGTAGATAGATTTAATCTAGGAGCATGATTGCACTAGAGGTTGAGTTGCTCCCTCTGCTTGTATTGTTACTGTATGGCTTTGCTTGCGGGTATTCGGTAGAGCTCTGCTCCCTTGCCCATGTGGTTTGTTCTGCTTGATAGCATGATGTTATTTCTTCTGTATGATTGCAGTTTACTGTATCTTGCTTGATAGCATGTTTTATTTTCCTCAGTATGATTACTGTTATTCATTCTGGCTTGAGGTCGAGATGAGCTTGTGGAGGCTGCTTCCCCACACACATTTCCTCCCTCACTTGCATTGCATGCATTTTACAGTCGTTTACTGTTTACTGTTTAAGCTGCTGCTTTATCTGTTTCTGTGTATCATTGACATGATCCCTTAGGACTCTCAGTTCCTTTGACAAGGAGATGATGATAGAGCTTTAGGTTGAAACTTATGTATGATAACTTCTAGGAGTTCCCTGTTTCAAACCTCAACTATAGGATGAATCCTTGGCATGACAACATTAGGACTTGATAGTCTCCCAGTAATTGAGCCTGTTCTCTTCTCATCTCAAAACAGCTTAAGATACAGTAATCATGAATGATTTCTTTCGTACGTTATGAGCCTTAAGCTATCTGAGAAAGGATTGTTGGAGAGTTTCTTTTCAACAGTCTGGATGTCTAGTATGGCACCCTTTGGGTGACATGCGACGCATTCACTCTCAGGTCATAGTCTTTAGTGCGATTGAAATTGCAAACACAATAAAAAACACTTCTTCCGTAAAAGACAGAAAACAAACTTCAAACCTTTTTGCCTCGTGGGCCCATAATTCAAAGGAAAGCTTTTCTGAAGAAAAGAGTGTCGTTAAACTTCAGCGCCCATGCAAACAGGCTTTGTCCCTAACTGCTGGAACTGTTGTTTAACCCTACTCGATAAGACAGATGAATCTGAATCCCCGTAATCCGTAGTATCCCGAACTACGTAAGCTCTGATCTCTCAAGCCTGTTGAGAGTACGTAGGCACAATACTGATGTATTGGCGAGCCACCTTCCCCGTAACCCCTCGTAGGCCGAACTACGTTGACTCTGATTTCTCATTCTCTGATGAGAATACGTAGGCATAAAGCGCGACGTTTTGCCGAGTCATTTTTCTTTTCTGTTTAAGCCAGCCTTGATAGGTAGATAGATAAACCAACTCGTCCAGTAAACACAACAAGCGTGGATCCCATCGAGTACGACGGACGTGAGGGGTGCTAATACCTTCCCCTTGCGTAACCGACTCCCGAACCCAGACAACGGTTGCGACGACCTTGTCTTACCCTATTCGTAAGGTTTTTCCGATCGTTTCCTTTCCCGCTCCGAGGGATAAATAACGAAAGGTGGCGACTCTTCTGTTCTGTCGGCGCCTTATTTTTGCGGAAGCGACACTTTACTATAAAAAACTACAATAAAAAATTGCAAAAATAATAGTAATGCAATGTCACAATCTCATACAATTCTGCTGCTACTAGCGCCAAATGCGCATCCTGCTTCACTCATAAAACCACCTGGTACTACCAACAACCGGTACGGTCCTACACAAGCTACCAAAACTTGTCCGTACGACACTGCAAACATTACGCTCCAACAACATACAACCAACATATCATTCTGCAAATCCAGCTCACAAACCACATCCTTGACCGGAACTGCTACCTCCAAACACTTTTCACAATAAGACAAATCTTTGACCAAAAACCTGCAACATATAAACTTTTACAGGAGCACTTCAATGACACTACAACAACAAGACCTGTAAAACATAAAAAGCTAAAGACCTGCCTTGAGAGCAACCTCACACAACAGTATCAGACAAAACTTTCAAACTTAAGAAACGTGTTTATTTTCAATTTTAAAAGGAGGAGGAGGAGAAGAAGAAGGGGGAAGGGAACTCATCTGGATTTTCACAGTATTTCTTTTTATTTTCAATTCACCTCTCTTTTCAACCAACAATAACAAACCGATAAGAACAGGGAGAGGGCAGGAGGAAATTAGGGAAAATTCTGATGAGAAGCCATTACCTTATCTTCATTTGATCATTCATCACCTCATTCATCACCATGTTATCTTCTTTTATTCTCCATTTTCTCTCCATCAAGCGACCCATCTCAATAAAATGATCACACACTTGATGCATTAGTTCACCTCCCTGGTCAAAATAAACCATTTGGCTTAGTATCTTAAGCTCGCGCCTAGTCTGCTTGTTGCACACCTGAAAACACTAATGTACCCTTGTGTTCCTCTAGAACTTTGGTTAATTAATTTTCTAGATTTTTGATAATTAGATAGGATATTATTTTTTGGTTTAGATTGATTTTAATTTTGTTTTTAAACTTCAATTTGGTTCTTAAGTTGGATTTCATGATTGATTATATTAGATTTATTTTATTTTATTTTTAGAATTAGATAGTAATATAGAATTAGAATTTAATTTTGATTAAAACTTTGAATAAAATTTTTCTTAGCTTTTAATTTTCGTTTAGTTTATTCTTTGATTAGATTTAATTTTGACTTAAAAGTAATCTTGAACTTAGTTAGATTTTATTTTTAGGAGTCGTTTTGATCTTAATTTTGATAAGTTTTGTTCTTGACTTTGATTAAAATTTGGATTAAGCTCTAATGTTGATTTTGGTTACGATTGATTTGTGATTGTGGTTTTGATTTAGATTTCGACTAATTCTTGCTGCTACTTTTTGACTTTGGCCATGAGTTGTTGATGAGTGTTTGCTGTTCTCTTGTTCGTTCTTGATTGTTATCATTTATGCTTAAAGCTTCATCCTTATTCCCTGTTGCTACTTCCCATTCCAAAGGAAAGGAACCCTTTTGTTGACTTGTAAGTCATGTTGGATAACCTTGTCCATCTTTCCCCCGAGATCTTGTGGAGTCTTTCCTGTTGTAATCTAGTTTAGGTTTGGAGTCTCCGCACTCCATGTAAGTGTCATGGTGATGAACACTTCCATTTGGAACATTGATCTTTATCAAGAGTTCCTCAACCCTAGTTAGGCGAACTACGAAGGCTCTGATTCCTCATTCCTAGTCAGGATACGTAGGCACAAGACGCGATATTTTGTCTAGCCCTCTAACCACTAACAACTAACAGTTAACTCCCTTATCTCACGTTGTCGTGTGATCGAGACTAGTTTAACTTTCCTTTATCCTACCCTTAGGATTGGAGTTACATAACTCCATGGAACTATCATGGTTGTGTATATTTACTCTCCATTGGAACCTTGACCACAGTCAAGAGTTCCTCACCCCTAGTTAAGTGAACTATGAATGCTCTGATTCCATCCTAGTTAGGATATGTAGGCACGAGATGCGATGTCTTGGAGAGCATACTTAGTGTATATACCCTAGGTCTTTAGCTTAGCACCTTTTTCCTTTAGCAAGCAAACTTTAGCATAACACAAATACTAACAAAAGGTTCCTGTAGAGTATTATAGATGCTTATGATGCTAACACCTTCCCTTGGTATAACCAACCCCCGAACCTTAGATCTCTAGTTGTGCTATTACATAGCATACTTAGGGTTTTCTTTGATCTTTACCCTTTCCTTTGGATAAATCAAAACTCAGTGGTGAACTTCATGATTTGTGATTCAAGTTAATTAATAGCTTGATATCTTATTCTTACCATAACAGAAATGGAGACTTCACGGGGGAATTTAAACATCCCCTAAGAGGGTTAAACCCACCTTGTTTGTATTTGTGTTTGTTATATGTTTGCTTGCTTGTATATTTGTATATTTGTAAATATTTGTATATATCTGTTTGTGCTTGGGTTTTTTGTGTGCAGGGTTGTTACTTTGAGTGGTGAGATAAGTCCTAACCCGGACTTGAGAGTACACCTATGATAGGATTATGGTATAATCAATAGTTAGCTGTTGGGAGTAGTCCTAACATGTCTAGCATATGATAACCATGCTCAGTGGAGGCCCCTTTAGGATTACTAGTGTTTGATGCGACTAGTCGTATTGGCATCACTTTTTTTGACCTGGGAGTCCGTGAACATGAGGACCTTTAGTATCCTTTCACTTCTTTAAGCCTTTTAGGACGTAGTGTAGTGATTATCCAGGTGTAGACCTGTGATGGTTGTCATAGGATACTACACTTAGACAAGTTTACCTTGAGAATATTATTGGCCTGCATGAGTAGTCGTGTAAGCAGATAATATCCGAAAGATTTATCGATGACTCTGGGAAATTCTTAGAACCCTGTTCTATAGATACAAGAACCCTTAGTACACACCTTTTGGGATGGGTAGACCATGGCTCCACGCTCGTGATCTTCAAACCTATGCCCTTGTTTATTTGCTTGTATATACCTGTATATATGTGAACATTTGTATACGTGTGTTTGTATATTCATCCATGCGTTCCTGCATTCATGAGTAGCCCTTTGGTTTCAAGGAATCCATATGTTCTTTCCTTTGCAAAAATAAATAGAGCATGGATTTTGAAATGAACCTCTTCAGTTTTTTCAAAAATGTTTGCAACTTGATTTTGAGTTCCTTGAAACCATTTGGCTTGCATTAGCATTACATGCGCATGTCGTCACATTTTCATTTCGTTTGCATTTCTCTGCCTTGAGTCTTATCCATCATTTTTCTATAACCCAGTTAACTTTCTGAAGCCAGCATTGGATTTGAAGTAGCTTGTGAAGGATCATTAACTCAGGAGAGCAGAACCAGTTTGTGACAAGAGCGAATTTTAAATTGATGAAGGATCAGTTGGATCAAATTGTGGAGGCTATGACATCCTTGGCAAAGAGAGATGCCAATAACCAGAGAACTTCTATGAACAACGTTGCTCAAGCCCAGCCTGTGCAGATCCCTGTTGGGAACCAGTTTATACAAGAATGTACCATTGTCCGAGATGGACATTCCTCATCTGTTGATGCTGTGGAATACCTTAGCTTCCCATTCTCTGAGCCAGATTCCCAAGAGGTAATGCCTGTGATGAAAACTAAGGACCCACGATACGTTGAGATTATGGAAAAATGTCGTGCCTTGGAAGAAAAGCTTGATGCCATTAAGGGTCGTGAATCTGCTGATATGAATTCTTTAAACATGTGTTTGGTACCCGACCTCGTGATGCCACCAAAGTTCAAGACACCGAAGTTTAAGAAGTACATATGAGATAGTTGTACGAAGCAACATTTGGTGATGTTTTGCAGAAGAATGACCTCACATGTCCGTAATGACAAGCTCATGATCCACTATTTTTAAGACAGTTTGAGTGGAACATCACTAAATTGGTACATGCAGCTAGAGAGAAGCCACATCCAATCATGGTCAGAACTAGCTAATACCTTTATGAAGCAATAAAACTACAATCTTGACTTGGCTCCCAGTCGCCTGCATTTGCTAGATTTATCTCAAGAAGATAATGAATCTTTCAGAGGGTATGCTCAGAGGTGGAGGGAAATAACTGATTGTGTCCAACCATCAATCTTGAATAAGGAATTGGTTGACTGGTTCGTTGATACTTTGCAAGGATGTACTGAGAGAAGTTGTTTAGCATTGTGGCATCAAACTTCTATGACTTGGTAATAGTTGGAGAGTGCAAAGAGAGCGGTCTCAAGAGCGGAAAAATCCAAGGCATATCGAACATCCCAGATAGTGAGAGTGAATCATTTGTCATTTCTCAAGAAGAATGGGAAGAAGAAAGTAATTCCATTTGGGAATCTCCGATACCTCAGCCTCAACGCTCATGCATTTCAACTGATCAGAGTCAGAAATCTTTTGGGTCTCCGTGTTAGACACCTTTCTCTCCGCAGAGGCAATATTTTTCTCCAAATAAAAGACCTCCTCAATATCAATGGTCCTACCGCCTTCATCCGCGTCAGCATGCCCGACAAAGGCCAAGTAAGCCAGAGAGGTATTTCACTTCGGTACCAATGTCATACAGTCAGTTATTCCAAAAGGTGGATTGATAGTACTGAAGGAGATAGATTCAGTGATCCCTCCATACCCACCAGGCTTTAACGCTAATGCCCGATGTGGCCACCATGCTAGGGCACAAGGGTATTCAACTAGAGATTGTAAGGTACTCAGGAGCAAGGTTCAGACTTTACTTGACTCTGAGATGTTCTCATTCACGCTTCAAGGCATTCAAGTCGACAATCCTTCACCTAATCAGGCGGGTTCATCCGTCCATGAGGTGGAACAAATCAGCGAGAATAAAGGTTAAGATGATTATCAGACTGATCTTGACAATCAACTTTGAAGATGGTTAGCGCATTAGAAAATCAAGAAAGGAAAGCTTAATTCCCTAAGGTTGGCAATCTTTTGGTCGTTTCAGCATTTTCTGTTGTATTTTCTTTACATGTTGAATTTGTTTTTGCTTATAAGCTACTATTGTTTTTCGAATTGGAAAGATTAATGAAATTTTTATGCATTTTTTATTAAATCCATTTGTATTCACTCTTTCTCTTCATTGTTTAAAAAAAGCAAATTTTTTTTTCATCCACTTATCCTTATCAACTGTTGTTAAGCAAAGATTGAGGAGGATGACGAAAACATGATATCCATAACTGTTGTTGGTATGCTTTCAATTAATCTTTGTCGATGATGTAAGGCATTGTTTCAATCCCCAAACACTGGATAAATAAGGAGTTAATCCATAGTCAACGACTTTGAGCATAAAAGTAGGAGTTTCCTTTGGATTTCTAAACCCTTAAATCTTAAACATGGGGCAGGGTAGTTCTCAGTTTAACTTGGTTATACATTCGAATGCAAGAATTTCATGCAAGACACCTGTCAGCTCTCTTAAATCAAGTGAATAAATGTTGAACAAGTTATTCCCAATGTGATAAATAAGGAAGGATCGTTAAGAAATCCTTACTCGAAGAATGAGTCGAGTCCCTTTCAAGGCAAAAGCTAAGAAAGATGGGAAGCTCATGACCTTGCCTTATACAAAAAGGCTTGTATGATAACCAAAAAGAGGAATTCTTTAAAGCTTCCATCATGGAAGTCCTCAATAGGAAAAAACAACCAAATGTTATAAGGGAGCAGTGACTGCCTTAGGTGTCTGAACCATCACCAACTATCATCAGTTCAATTCCTAACCCATAGGGACATGAATGTATAGCATGAGTTAACTAAACGTAGGATTGAAGTTCATCATACAGATTAGGTGGGAACAAATAAACTTTAAACCTTTATCCTTTGTTTCATGAGCCGTGAACCGAGCCACGTTAGAACCTCAAAATACCTAATTGAGGTGAGGTTGCTTTGAAAGCATACTACAAAAAGGTTGGATAACCTGACTCCTATGATCTTTACTTTTTGTTGATCACTTTACCTGTCATTTGATAACACTAAAACACACCGAGTATTTGGTTCGGATTGCACATGTTTATTGTTATTTAATTATTATTTGCTTGCTTATGCTTGTATTTTGTCTTTTTTCAGGTACATTGTCTAATAAGAGCCTTCCACGAAGAAATAGAGCAAAAAAAGCAGAAAACGGAGTTTTGGGTGAAAATTACACACACGACGTTCCACATGGCGTTGGACATGGGGGTAGACATGACGTGTAGGGTTTCTCCAACGTTATAACTGTCACTTGACCATGTCCACCACCTTTTGTACACATGGCAGACACCATGTCTAGATGGCGGGTGCCATCTTTGCATTTGGTGGTTCGGTCAAGGACGGTTGGAGCATGATGCCATGACCAGAGATATTTCCTCCACACGATTTCTGAAGAGGCTACGTGATTTCCAAGGCATTGTTACACTATAAATAGGACCTGGATCTTTAGTTTTAATCATCCAGTTTTAGTTCTCAGCATAGGCATATATTTAGTTGTTAAAGCGATAAACCGTCACATCGAGAGGTTATCGCACCATTGTTGTAATTGAGGTTGGAGCATCGTAGCATAGGAATTTTAAGCTTGGCGTCATTTTAATTTCAAGTCAGATTTACTTTCAGCATTGTACAAATTCAAGTCTCCGATTTGGAGCAGGTTTTATTTCACTCTCACTTTTGTTATTTACTTTCCGCCTTGCTTTAATTTGTTTAACTTCTGAAAGATTTATTTATCGCTTTTATTTCAAAGATTTGTTTTCTAAGATGAACTTAAGCATGCCACTTTTGTTCTTACCTTTGGAAACCAATCACGTGTTTAATTTTCGCACATTTACATATCGCTTTATTTCGAAGATTTGTTTTCTAAGGTGAACTCAAGTGTGACACTTTTGTTCTTCTGAAAACCAATCACACATTTTATTTTCCCGCATGATTTACATATTGCTTTTATTTCTAAGATTTGTTTTCTGAACTGAACCTAAGAGTGACACTTTCGTTCACTTGAAATCCAATCACGCACGTTTCATTCCCTAAATGAATTATTCTACAAAAAATTATTTATTATGTTTATCACCGTCATGTCTAGCTAAATCTGTTGTGCTGGGATGTGAGGACCATCGTTTTGATGGTACTTTGTATATTGTATTTGTAGAAACACTTTAGGGGCTTTTTTAGATTTTAATGCAACTTTTCTGAACTTAAATTGATCGGCATTTACGTGAACGGGACCGTGTTTCTATTTACGTAATAACTATGACTATGTCGGGTAAGATTGAAAGCCGTCTGACACTTTAGATAAGAGTTGGTTAGTTTTTAATTGGTAAAAACAGCGAAAGTACTTTATTAATTAGTTAGAAAAGTTTGGTATTATTAGAATGTGATTTTAAAACTATTTTCAGACGCGTTTATAGATTTACGATCCGATTGGCCGAGCATATGCCAGAAACCCTTTGATATTAAATTTTCCAATCAAAAACACTTTTTAGCTGAGTCTTAGAGGTAGTTATATAAAAAATGACTTTTTCACTTTAACGCAAGATTCGACCGGTGCAACATGAGCGACTGATATAGATTAAAGGTAAGGTGTGGTTCTGATTACGCTAACTCGACAATTCCTTGTTGATTAACTCTTTTCAAGGAAGAAAACATTGCCTCAAAAAACTTAATACTTAGACAATAGGAGTGTTATTTGATCGATGAGAATTACATTCCAATATGCCTTTATTCTGAATTTGAATTCATTCCTTAATTATTTTTTTTTCTTCTGTTTGTATTACTCTCTGTTTTCATTAGCTTTACATAAACACTATAACAATAGTAATTGATAGATTGACATTGGTCTTTATGGGATCGATAATCTTCTATATTACTCTAACGTACTCCGTATACTTACGGATAGCACGCATCAAGTTTTTGGCGCCGTTGCCGGAGACCAATTTCGTCAAACTTTGCACCCTGTTGTTACACCGTCTAGACTAAAACATCCCTTTAGTCGATCAATGCGAAGAACTCGCAGCACCGGAAACCTAGTTGATCTAATAGAAGAACCCGAAAGATACGCCCGAGCTCGTCTTTTTCTCCGAAGACTTAAAAGAGAAATGGCGGAAGATCAGAACGAGAACCACTTAAGGATTCCGCCCTACCATCTAACGAAGAACCTCACTCTAGTGAAGTAAACCTGACTATACCAGCTCATAACTTTGAATTAAAACCCTCTTTGTTACAATTAGTGTAACAGAACCAGTTCGCAGGTCTTCCTACGAAAAACCTGAACCAACACCTGAAAGTTTTTATCCAATTAACCGACACCTTGAAAGCCAACAGTGCTCCTCCTGAGGCGATACGTCTAAGACTATTTCCTTTTTCCATCAGAGATAGAGACCGATCATGGTCAGATTCCCTTTCAGCAAACTCCACAACCACTTGGAATGACCTAAAGAAAGTATTCCTAGCTAGATACTTTACACCAAGTAAAACCATTATCCTATAAAACCAAATAACTCGATTCACTCAAAACGAGGGAGAATCACTTTTCGAAGCTTAGGAAAGATACAAGGAGCTATTGAGAGCTTGTTCACACCATAGGTTTGAACAATGTCTCATAATTCACACCTTTTATAACAGACTCATGTATAACATCAAGATGACCATCGACGCTGCCGCTGGTGACGCCTTGATGAATAAACCCTACCCTGAGGGATGCGCTCTCATTAAAGATATGGCATAAAACCATTACCAATGGGGAACATAACAAGCCCTAATAGAGAAGAAAGAAACCAAATGAGGTGTTTATGAAGTCAGTTGCCTCAACCATATGAATGCCAAAATGGACGCCATAGCCCAAAAAGTAGAAAGCCTGACTATCAGCCTTACAGCTACCGTAGCTTCAGTTCAACCTGGACGTGAGATCTGTTGAATCCAAGGACATACTCTAGCTTAATGTAATCTTTTAGCTGAAAGAACCATAAACCAGGTCAATTACGCCTAAGGCAATCCCTATTCTAACACGTATAACCCTGGATGGAGGAATTACTCAAATGTTTCCTATAAGAATAATAACTCTACTCAGAATTCTACACCCCAAAGACCACCCGGTTTCCAAGCTCAAAAACCAAACCCACATATGCAATATGCTCCTAAAAAGCCGAATTTTGAGAAAATGGTGGAAGGTTTCATCGTAGCTCAACTTCAGAAAAACAAGGATTTCATGAACCAAAACATTCATATAAATGGACTAATTACACAATTGGGCACCAAACTCGATTCTATAATTACTCACAACAAAATACATGAAACCCAAATTTCTCAAGTGGCACAACAACAATCTACTCAAGTTTCACCAGGAGGACAATTTCTTGGACAACCTCAACCTAACCCCAAAGAGCATGCTAACGCTATTGCCCTACGGAGTGGAACTACTTACGATGGGCCTGTAGACCCTAGGTTGAATAAGTCAGAATCCCTTAAGAAAAATGTAGTGACCACATTCAAGAAAGAAGTAGAGAAACCAGTAGAATCTGAGCAACCAAAAGGATAAAGGAATTAAAGATAAGGAATGAGTGAAAGACGATGAAGTTTATGTATCACACCCTCCTTATAAACCTCCAATTACATACTCACAAAGACTGAAACAAACAAAATAAGATAACCAATATAAAAAGTTTGTAAAAGTGATCGAGAAGCTCCATGTAGAGATTGCATTCATTGAAGTCATTACCCAGATACTGTCTTACGCCAAATTCCTTAAAGACATGTTAACCAACAAATGAAGGCTTGATGATCCAAAACCCTTAGAATGCAATTCTATTACCAAAAATAAGCTTGCTAAAAAGGATAAAGACCCAAGAAGTTTTTCTATACCTTGCGTTTTAGGAAATCAAGTTATCGATAAAGCACTTCTGGACTTAGGAGCTAGTGTAAGCTTAATGCCTTTAGCTGTTTGTAAGAGGTTAGACCTAGGAGAATTGCAACCAATTAGGATGTCCCTTCAATTAGCCGATAGATCTGTTAAATATCCTATAGGAATTTTAGAAGACGTCCCAGTTAGGATTGGCCAACTCTATATTCCAACAGATTTTGTTGTCATGGATATTAAAGAAGATGGCGAAATCTTAATCTTTCTAGGTAAACTCTTTTTATCAGCAGTTGGAGCTATAATATATGTCAAAAGAGGAAAAATGACGTTTGAAATAGGTGATGAAAAAGTAGAATTTATATTATCCAAATTTATGATGGCACCAACCATAGATGACTCATGTTACACTATTGATATCTTTGATGAATGCATAAGAGAATTAGACCAAGTAGATCCAGTCAAAACAATTAAGTTACCTTCAACTCCCATAATGGAGGACGACAGATTTGAAACTAAGCCTTATATATATGACATCCTTTATGAATGCTTGGCACTCACCCCATATCATATACCATGTCCTAAGAAACCATCAATAGAACTTAAGGAACTACCTAAGAATCTGAGATACGAGTTCTTGGACGAAGAACTAAATCGTCCAGTCATAATCAGTGCCACCTTAGGTAGTGAAGAAACCAATAAACTTTTAGATGTTTTGAGAAAATATCCCCCAACTTTAGGTTATAACATTTCTGATCTCAAAGGGATAAGTCCTTTCGTGTGTATGCACCGGATTATGCTAGAGGAAGACTCTAAATCTTCCAGAGAACATCAACGAAGGATAAACCCCATAATGAGTGATGTTGTGAAAAGGGAAGTATTAAAGTTATTAGAGACTGGAATAATATACCAAATTTCTGATAGTAAGTGGGTGAGCCCTGTACATGTGGTGCCTAAAAAGGAAGGTGTCACAACCTACAAAACAAAAGAGGAGAACAAATAGCTAAGCGTATAGAAAGCAGTTGGCATATGTGTATCGATTACAGAAAACTAAACAAAGTAACTAGGAAGGGTCATTTCCCGCCCCCATTCATAGGCCAAATGCTTGAACGTCTAGCAAGACATTCTTACTTTTGCTATCTAGATGGATATTCATGATTTTACTAAATTCCTATTCACCCCGACGATCAAGAGAAAATAATCTTTACTTGTCCATATGGAACATTTGTCTACCGACGAATGCCATTCGGACTATGCAATGCCCCAACTACTTTCCAACACTGTATGATGTTAATCTTTGCAGATTTCCTCGATGAGATCATGGAAGTTTTCATGGACGATTTCTCGATATGTGGATCCAATTTTAGAAACTGCCTAACCAACCTTGAGAGAATCCTAGAAAGATGCATAGAAGTCAATCTTGTTCTAAACTGGGAGGAATGCCATTTTATGGTTACTGAAGGAATAATATTAGGACACATAGTTTCTGCAAGAGGCATTGAGGTTGACAAATCCAAAATATAAGTTATAGAAAACCTCCAACCACCAAAAACAATTAGAGAGATTCGAATTTTCCTTGGACACGCCGGTTTCTACTAAGGACTTCTCCAAAATAACCAAACCCTGAACCAACCTTCTTATGAAAGACGTTGAATTCAATTTCAATGATAAATGTCTTGAAGCTTTCAAACACCTTAAACAAGCGCTAATCTCCGCACCTATTATGCAACCTTCCGATTGGAATCAACCTTTCCAATTTATGTGCGATGCAAGCGATTATGCAGTTTGTGCTGTTTTAGGGTGAAAGAAAGATAAGAAACTTCATGTAATTTATTACTCTACTAGAACACTAGACACCATCCAACTTAATTATGCCACAACCAAAATGGAACTCCTCGCCTTAGTTTTCTCTATTGACAAGTTTCGATCTTATCTAGTTGGAGCAAAGATTATTGTTTACACAGATCATGCTGCTATCAGATATCTATTAAGCAAAAAGGATGCTAAGCCTAGATTACTCCGCTGGAACCTTTTGCTACAAGAATTCAACTTGGAGATTCGAGATAAGAAAGGCACCGAGAACATGGTTGCAGACCACCTTTCGAGGCTAGAATACTTAAAACTAGACCACATCCCGATAAACAAGGACTTTATTTATGATAGACTCATAGCAGAAGTAAGAACCAATCATAGTGATGATCTCGACCTCTACTTAGAATTAAACATTGAAAATGCCTTAGCAGTTACAAATGTACCTTGGTACACTGATTTTGTAAACTACTTAGCTGTCGATATCATACCCTTGAATCTTAACTACCAATAGAAGAAGAAGTTCTTTCACGATGTGAAACACTTTTATTGGGACGAACCACTCCTGTTTAAGAGAGGTGCATACGACATATTTCGTCGCTGTGTCCCAGAAGAGGAAGTAGAAAACATAATCAAATATTGTCACTTTGCACCTTATGGTGGACATGCAGACACATCTAACACTTGCACCAAAATTCTTCAAGCAAGCCTTTTCTGGCCAATGTTATGGCGCGACATCCATGCTTACATTATCAGATGTGGTCGGTGACAACGCACTGGGAATGTCTCAAGACGTGATGAAATGCCCTTGCAAAATATCCAATAAGTAGAACTCTTCGATGTTTGGGGAATAGATTTTATGGGACCTTTTTCCGTCGTCAATGGGAAACAAGTATATTTTAGTAGTTGTTGATTACATGTCTAAATGGATCGAAGATGTGGCTTCACCTACCAATGATACTCGGGTAGTCATAAAATTATTCAAAAACTATATATTTCCTAGATTTGGAGTACTTCGCCTCGTTATAAGCGATGGTGGGTCGCATTTCATATCAAGAATATTTGACAACCTTTTAAATAAATATGGAGTTAAACACAGAGTAGCAACACCCTACCATCCACAAACCATTGGACATGTAGAAGTGTCAAATAGGGAGATTAAGCAAATCTTAGATAAGACTATTTCAATATCTAGAAAAGATTGGTCCCTTAGACTACAAGAAACATTGTGGGCTTACAGGACCGCTTGCAAAACTCCTATAGGAACAACCCCATACCAGTTAGTTTACGGAAAATCTTGCCACTTACCCTTTGAGCTGGAACATAAAGCCTATTGGGCCATCAAGGCCCTTAATACGGACTATTTAGCAGCCAGTGACAAACGCATTCTCGACATCCATAAATTAGAAGAGTTACGTTGCAATGATTATGAAAATGCCATTATCTATAAAGAAATAACTAAAGCATGGCATGACAAAAGGATTGCTAAGAAAGAATTCAACATAGGCGACCATGTACTTCTGTTTAATTGTAGATTGTGTCTATTTTCTAGTAAGTTATGCTCAAGATGGACTGGCCCTTTTAAGGTCACCAAAGTCCTGAAGTCTGGGCAGTAGAAATTCGAGATCATTCATGTAGTCCTTTTATAGTAAACAGACAAAGATTGAAACATTATTATGGAGGAGACATCCCTTCCTATTACTCTGGTCATACTCTAATCAAACCATCCATTACCATATCTACCAATTAAGTCCCATAATTGTCGAGCTACCAGCGTTAAACAAGCGCTGCGTGGGAGGCAACCCACAACCATTTTATTTCCTTGTTTATTATTTTTATTTTATTTTTCTTGTTGTCAAAGGTGAATTATTTACATTGATTATCTACTTAACAGGACTAACTTGTGTGATGTTTATGTTTCAGGTCTTAGATCCCATCACCCCCGATAGCATTCTCCACTAACATTATTTTTTAGGATGCAGAGCCATGGTGATATGCACATTATGTTCAGGGATGATAAGCAGAGGAAACAATTTGTGATCCTTTCTGAGCGCTCATGCTCCTAACCAGATACCCTGATTCTAACTACCTTGAAACCTTAGGTCTTGAAGCCAGTGTGAGATACCTCAACCATCAACTCCAATGGGAAGAATGCTCTGATGCAATTAATGTCACATTCAGGAACTTAACCTTATAATTCCTTAGCTCTCTCATTTACGAATCCTATACTGGTAGAGGATTCAAAAGAGGGCATATTAACTTTAGATTATTTGGAAAAGAATACATTCTCAACCACAAAAAGTTTGCTAACTTGTTAGGATTTCAGAATGGCCTAGATGCTATACATGATACATTAGAGGTAAATGTTATGCAAGATGAGCTAGATAAGTTCTGGAGTCAAATCACCGGTGGAGGAGGCCCTGATCATTCCACCCAACTGTCAAACAAGACCCATAACTCAACCTTTAGATACTTCCAGATGATTCTAACTCAGACCTTCTTTGGAAAAAGTGAAACTGATATCTATGTAAGTGCTGAAGAGATCCTTATACTCTTCTGCACCTCCCAATCACGTCCTATAGCCAGTGGAAATTTCTTGATAGATAACCTTAACCTAACTTCCAGATCTTCCGAAGAACCCATCCATGTAAGAGGTACAGTGACACACATAGCTTATGCCTTAGGTCTCGCCCCGAAATTATCTCACCTGACCTCATATTGTGGCTACACCCTTATTGACTTGAACCATTGCTTGGATCGTGGCTTAGTGAGGAGAGTTTTCTTTGCTCTTGTCGATTTCAAACTCCTGATAGACGATGAGACCATTCACTAATTTGGACTACCAAACCTGACCCGAACCAATATCCATAATAAAGAAAATTGGCTGTATGCCCTAGAAGGCCAGGATGAGACACCTGCCAGACCTAAGACCTCACTTGTTCCTGAATACCATCCTACACCTCTCTCAAAAAGGACTATATTGTATTCCTCTAATGTCTATTTGCAGCGACGCGACATATATTCTGAGTTCGATATTATGTGCAAGAAGATTTTTCTCTTTGCGAATAGCTTACTGAGTTAACCTTACAGATGGAAGTCTTCGATGCGACACACGACACCGAATTTGATTCCCTGTATCAGGAAATCTATAGTCTTAAATTCCATCTTGTAGAGGCACGGACATCCTATCCACATATGAATCAGGGTGTCCATCGCCAATCACTTTAATGGAGTTACTAGCAGACATTGCTTGCACTGACTATGGAGGAGATTTTTACTGCGTTTCTATCATTATTTTTTACCGCACTATTATGGCCATCTAATTCACCCCAGACATATTATTATTTTTAATTTTCTGCATATGCAAAATTTATCGGTTAATTTTCAAACTTATCAGTTAATTTTCAAATTTAAATTTCAGTTAAATTTTAAAATTTTAAATTTGCATGATCTTTATGATTATTCATGTTTAATGTGCATTTTTTATTATTTATATCATGCAAAAATATTATCTATGTCTCTTTGTTGGCTGGAAAAAAAGCCAACTCAAAGTATCGATAGGGAAGGGGTCAAAGTCGACAGGAAAGTAGAGGAAGAAGGAAAGGCATCCTAAGCTGGCAGCGCAGGAGAAGATGTATGGGTCGATTTGGACATATGATGGTTGACGAAGGGGGCAGCTGACGAAGGGTTTTTTTTTGCCTGGCGAGAAATAGATTTGAAAAAAAGAGAGCACGGGGAGGTTACCAAAGTAGTGGCCCGACACGTGGCGACACCAGAAGCAACCTGACAATTATTTCACTTATCTATATAAAGCAAAGCCTGGCTCTAAGAATAGGGGTATTTTTTGGGACATCATTATAAGAAAAACACTCTGAGTACCGCACATTGAGAGAAAAGAGTTTTTCATTCCTTACAAAATGTACGAACACGTCCACTTGTATTTACCAGTTTGAGTTAAATTTACCAAGTCTTTTTATGTTACAAAAACAACGCCTTTACTTTCATGTCATTTCCCTTTTTCTTTGTTTTCATTTGAGTTGAAACGTCATTATAGTTACTTACATAACTTCATCATACGCACATCCAAAAAACTACCAAGCCTACCACAAATTCACACACCCAGTGTCGAGGGTCCTGGGACTAGTTTGGCCGATCCCACAAGTAAACTCGCGTCAAGAGGTCAGAGGTTGTCCTCGCAAAAAAAAAAGTGCGAACAAATTGGCACACCCGGTGGGACACGAAGGTCTGGGTATATGTGTTTGCATAGTGGTAAGATGGTAACACCACGACAAAATAAAGAACCGTCTTCGCAGGAAAATTTGGTCATATAACCGGTGACGGTTATGAACACTGAGTCCACGAGTGTAGCTTCGACTGCTTATAGCAGACCATTCACGACTCTGCATTGACCTGAGGTAAGGTCGGCAACGACAGGAGTCGGAGGGTAATACTTGCCTAGTTTCACCATGCCGACACCCCAACACTTGGGAATGCCGACAGAGTTCATGTCAACACTATACTATAATGGGCCAGTCACGGGAGAAAGTTATTCATCAACATTCTCGCCATATCAGAGCCTAAGGCCTTTGACCAATCAAGGGGTGAGGCCACCAGGGTTTGGTTCGTTTTCCCCTACAGTACCAATGATCAGTGCATATTTATGCACATTCTCCTACATTTTTACTTAGGCATTTCTTTATTTTATTTTGTTTATCATTATATTTTATTATGTTTTCTTATTTTATTTTATTTTTGGTTTAATTTAATTATCGCAACTATTTTTCAGCTTTAGCAGTCTGCACGGAAATGATCATAACTGGAGTTTCGGGAATCCGTTTGAGGCGTTCTAAAAATCATCGGAAAGCTAAGAGAGAGAGCTACGACTTTCATGTTGGAGTCGAAGTCAGATTCGAAGCTCAAAATTCCAGAATTTCATTTCAAGTTACAACATTAGAATTCTGTTTTAGTTTTGATCTTGTTTTGGGCCTGGGTTATATTTTCGACCCAGTTGGGTTATGAACCGGATCCATTGTTTTTATTTTTAGTTTAGGTCTGGCCGTACAGCCTTAAATATCCTATTCACTATTCACGAAAATATTTGTTGGAGCTTTGTATGAATTATGAAGAACTAATTCCTTCCGATTAATCTGCTGTAATCGGTTCCCGCCAACACTTTGAGGTTCTTTTAATTTCCAATAAATTCTATTTCCTTTCAATTCTTCTTTATGATATTTTGTTTGCTTAATTCGATTTATCTTAGGGATGATTGATTTATTTCGATGATTGCATGTTCTTATACTTTAATCGCGGTTGCTTAATCCGCGTATGTTCTCGTGTTTGCTTAATTCACGGTTACTATTTTATCTGTTTGCTTAATTCAGAAATTAGGAACGTGTATCGTATAATATCAATTGCGCTTGTTGATGGTTATTATAATCGGAAAGGGGATAAAATCCGCTTAGGAATTGGGAATTATTAGGATCGATGATAAGTTGGGAAACGAAAACAGTAGATTAGCCGTTTCAACTCATTACTACAATCACTTTTTCTAAATCACTTATTTTTCGTTTATTTTATCTTAATCAAACCCCCCATATTTTGTTACTGTATTTGATTATTCCTGCAAGAATCCTTATGAGACGATATTCCGAGTCAATACTGCATTTTCCTAAAATTACTCAATTTGATCCGCGCAATTTGATCCGCTGTCGCGCGCGGATCAAAACGAGTAATTTTAGGAAAATGCAGTACATCGACAGTGACTCGGAATATCGTCTCATAAGGATTCATATCATCTTGTGATATCTTAGGGCTAAAAATATGGTTTTTTGTATTTAAGTATCTTCAATCTTGTCGAGGCGAAGTTTTCAACCTTCATATCTCCTGATGAAAGAAACTTAAATAGGGACAGCTGTTGTACCATCATTTTTTACCCCTAAGATTCCACATCTCATTTGCATGTTTGTACCATAAATAAGATCATGCTTTGGTTTCTCGATCCCTCTCATCTTTAGGTCTATACCTTGCAGGGATCACCGAGTATTTGTGTGTTTCTTATTTGCCTTTATTTGTTTATGTTTACTAACCTTAATCAAAATACCAAAAATATGTTTGTTTTTCTTTACTAACGTGTTTTTAGGAAGAGGTTGGAACCAAGAACATCAATCAACAGTCCCTCGCTCGAATAAATTTCATCTAAACAAGGTCAAAGTTGATATGCAAGCAATTCAAAATCATTTAATCAAGAGTTTTTCCCAAGATTTGATTTACTTTTATTCAAGAGACTCCAAGATTCATGTGTTTATTTCCATGTCTTCTTTGACAAGTAAAAAAGAATCGAGCTAGAGCCAAGACAACACATCAAAAGGCAAATTTTGACAAATTTTGTTGTGTTAATCGATTAACACTATATGGTTAATCGGTTAACCAGTGCGTTTTTGTGAAGAAATACAGAAAATTCAAATTCTGTAGCATTTTGGCACCAATTTTCAAATATTTTATCATGAGATTATTCTAGATCACTTCATTTTAATTCCACTACCTCGTCACAATTAATTTCCACCATACACCCTCATTAATCACCACTTGATCATTAATTTCCCTCCAAATTCAAATTCCAAGCCTAATTTTAATTCCAAACCACCAAAATTTCCAAGCCTAAATTCTATAAATAGAGGCTTCATTTCATTCATTTCACAAGCTTTTAATAGCCAAATTCACCTTGTCAAATTTCTTCTTGACTCTCTTTTTTCTCCAACTACCAAATTCACCAAAAGCTCTTTCTTCCTTTGAAAGTTAGTAAGTTCATCACTAGAACTTACTAATATCTAAGCTAAACATTCATCCATTCACTTTTTCATCATCAAATTCAGTAGATCAAAACTTTGGAGTGTGGTTTTTGAAGTTGATTTGAAGAATTTTCAGATTTGAAGTGGTAAACTCTTGATCCATCATTGTTGTTCTTGATACATCTTTCACAATATGATCTATTGTTGATTCTTGTTGCTTGACCTTTGGATCTTGAAAATTGTGTTCCATTGGTTTATTTGTTGTTGTTTTACTTGAATTTTTGTGTACAATTGCATCCTTGATCATGAGGTGTTTGAAAAAATGATTGATCCTGGTTTTGCCTTGTAAATGCTGATTTTATTGTTGTCTGTCAATGTACATATCAATTTGCACTGCAGTGCAATTGATTGCATAATGTATTTTTTGCCCAGAATTGCCGATTTTCTGCTGTGCAATCGATTTGCACAGTGCAGAATGTGTTTTTTGGATTTGTTTTGGGACTGTTTTGGTTCCATTGCCTTTTCCTTCCCTTTCCTTTTGTTTTTTTTGCCTTGGATTACATCTTTGTGTGGTTCAATTTGGCATTTCTTCATCTATATCTCATTTTCTTTTGATCAATAAAAATCTTCAATATCATTGGATCTTATTTTAGTTCTTGATGCAGATGAGATCGTTACTTATTTTCTTTTCGTACGATATTGCTTTCAGAGGATGATCTACATATCGTCTCTCTAGCATACATTAGTACAAACATTTTTATTGAACGGCCTCAGATAGTCGTGGTTTCTACATAAGCCCGATTATGATTGCTTAACATAGTGCTAAATTATCCCGTATCAGAAAATGATCATTCGTGGCTCAAACTTATGTTTGAAAGTCCAAGTATGGTTGATTATTTGTCTTGGTCAGTTACTTATGAAACTTATTGTTATGAGGGTTTGATTTTATCAATCCTCTAATGAGTCTTCATTAACTTTGGCTTAAGTGCACTATTTAACCATCATTGATCATTTGTTCTAACAACTAATCACTAACTCACTAACAATATTATTGTACTAATTTTGTTGCTTCCTTCTTGTTCCCTATCTCTCTTTTATTTTTATGCTCCACTATTATCATCTCATATTATTATTTGTGCTTCCGCTCTCTTTTTCTTTTGTCCACTTGGATCATATCTTGTTTAAAACACTAATAAAGCATTAAACCCCTAAAAAACTGGTTTTCTTAATGGTGAACTATGGTTATTATCCTTTGCATTGGACATGGAACTTTGGACCTAGACTTAGGTTCTTAACCTATGCTTTAATGAACAGACAAAAGAAATTTAAATTATTTTTAATATTAAATAATTTAAAAATATTATTTTAATAATATAAAAATTACAAAAAAAATAATAATAATAATAAACGGACCTTCAGGTACCCGAACACCCAGTGGGGTAGGTACCTGCAGGAGTAAAAAAAACATTGGACTGTACCCGAATACTGAGTGGACAGATACATAAGTAATATGAGGTATACAAGTAATAAAATTTTAAAATATGATTTTTAAGTATTTTTTTTTAAAAAAGGGCACATAGGTAAAAAAAAAAGTCGGATGATGCTCTGAAAAGTTGGATTCAAAATATTTTGGAGAGAAAGAGTAACATGCAGGTTTGAGAGGAAAACTGATATTGAAGTGTGTTGTGCAAGATTTTCGGCCACATGTCAAGGTTGATAGATTGGTAAAGATTGATATTTGGAGACATTTATTGATTGATCTATTGGTTGTGTAAATGTTTTTCAAAGTGTAGTTGGTACATTTGATAGACATGTTTAAATAATTAATAGATAGTTGATTGATAGAAATTATTTTATATATATTTTTTACAAAATTAAAATTAACTAAATATTTGTGTGTTTGCACATGTAAATATAATAGTAAAATGTATTTAAATCATATGTAAGTTTAAAATAAGTTATTTAATTATAAAATAAATAATAATTGTATATATTCAAATGTATTAAATAATTATATAAAAGAAAAAAATTGTGAGATGGAAAATGAAAAAAAAATTGATATTTAAAAATGACTTATTTAATAAAAACAATGGATTAAAAGATAGAGTTAGAGGTGGGTGTTGAACCCTTACCCTCTCTCTTGCGCACTCTATCTATGGCAAAACCACTGGGCCACCAGCCCAATTGTGAAAGTATTACACCTGTGAATATATATAAAATACAACTGAACGTGAAAATGGAAAAAATAACAAAAAGGGTTAGGATTTGAACCCCTATCTTTATAGGCACAACAAAGAGAAATAGTAACACACACAAGTCCATCCGCTGGGGCGGGTATACATCCATTAACAAAACTACACAAATAAATATATGTTATATATATATAAGAAAAATTATTTAATTAGATTAGAGATATAAATATCCTTTAAACAATAAATACATTTTGAAATAAAAATAAAACCGAAAGTAATATTAATCTAATAGCACAATTAAAATAATAATAATTAGTTTGATATTGAAAGTGAAATAAGATTTATTTAAAATAAATTATTTTTTTTAAAGTGCCACATCATTTGAACTCTTACTCCTTCTCTGGTTCAACAAGTTATATTATGTTCTTGAAATTCAAATATCTTAAGAATGATTTGAGAAGATTGAACAAAGAAATTTTTGGCTGGCTAGACATCCATATTGAAGATAAAGTGGATCAACTCAATAATATAAAAGATTATTTGTCTACTGTTAACATAATTGTATTGATAAAGAGAGATTGATCATTCAAGAAGATATTTGGAGAAGTTTGAGACGTAAAGAAAGCCTCATACATCAGAAGTCTAGATCTCGTTGGTTGAGGGAAGGTGACCTAAACACCAAATTTTTCCCTGATTCCCTTAAGGTGAGAAACAGATCAAATATGATTACTGCAATTAAAGTGGGTGGAATTTATTTGGAAGATCTTGAATCTATTAAAGGAGAGGCAAAAAGGTGCTTTGAAGCTAAATTCCTTAATCATGTAACGTCGAGTTTAAACATAGACCTGAGTAGAAAAATAATTAAAGCACTAAATGAATAATAAAACATAATAAGGGACCAGGGGTGTCAATCTAAAATCAGGGGTCAGTATAGCAAATCACATGGGCTTAAGAGAAACCCAATCTAAAATTTAAACCTAATTAATTAACAAAATAATAATAATGATGATGATAATAGTAATAACAATAAAAAGAAAAACAAAATAAAAAGGAAAATAAATACAATAATGAAACAAAAGGGGAAACACGGTAGAATCGCTACCTCTCTGCAACTTCCCACGCGATCGCTTCTCTCTCCCTCTTTCGATTCTACGATGCGCCGTTTCCAGCCTCCGTGTCCGTTGGATTCCTCCGTCTCGTCGCCTTGCTCTTTCAATCGCTTTTTTCGACAATGCAATTAGGTCCTTTAAAATCACAAGTTCAGTTGAAACTTCTTCAGAACCCAAAAGTTTAAGATACTCCATTATTGTGATCAGCAACCCTTGACTTGCTAAAATTTCTGCACAAAGCTTTACAAAGCATAAAACTGTATTCTTTGTGGTCTGAATCACATCTAACTGGTTCCTTAACATGAAATGGTTCCTTAGCATGAAATAAAATTCGAAACTTTATTAGGATTAAAACACAAACAAACAATATTGAAAACCCTAAATTGAAATATTTAAAATTACATAAATCTGAAACTAAATAACAACACCAACCTTTCATACAACAAAAAATTGAAGAACACAACTTCAAAAAGATGAAAGGATTATTCTTTCCAACTAATGATAGATAACTACCTCTATCTCGTGAAGTTTAGTGGTGGTGGCCGTTGTGGTTGAGTTTATGGTGGGTGGATGTGAGTGGTGACAGTAGTGAGTGGTGATCGTGTTGGTCATCGTAGTTGACTCGATGGTGGTGAACAAACTGTGGCAACTGCTTGGATTTTTATGGTTCTTAGAGAGTTTCCTCATTTACTCTCTCTCTCTCTCTCTCTCTGTTCATGTGTATGCATTCTGAAACGTTAGATCAGAGTCTTTTCAGATCCAATGGACGTCTTTCACTTTGTGTGCTACTTGTTTTAATTTGAAAAAACGTGAATATTTGGGCTTTTTGAGATGTTAAAGTAGATTAAGACTAAGAGTAAGTTTAGGTATGTTAATTCTTTAGAGTCATGCTTCTGATTAATTGAATTTCGATTCAGTATTTTCTGCCGAGTCGGTTTTGATAAACACTCTAAACCAAAGAATCAATCGAATATAAATAAGAAATAAGCTTCCATGAGTCGAACAAAATGTTGCAACTAACAAAATCTAACCAGAACAAAATCTTCTTTTTAACTTAACCTACCATTCTGCCTAGTCTTAATCGTACGCTTCATTGAACCTAACCATGACTGGCATTCATCTCATTTAGTAGTAGTGAGAAGAACATCAAACAATGATAAATTAATACTTTTTACCACTACCACAGGTGATAATAGATTTTGTCAAACCTGAATCTCATCTCTTAAAAATTTTAAAGTCTAAGTCTAATATATAGTCTATCAAAAATTTATTTTTTGGCCCGAGTCTGGCCTTTTTGAAGTTCTATTTGGCCTATAGCCTAATTAAAAATCATATATCATTTGAACACATGCAAATAATAAATTCAACTAATATTTAAATAGACTATAGAATCAAGAGTACAATGAGACTAAATATTTGTTTCCATTGACTTATATAAATTTACAAAGTAGCATAAATATGATTTGTTTGAAAAAATATATGAAAGGCTACGTAAGGACACCATCGTTCTCACATCGTACAAAGCCCATATTGCGAGATATGTATACAAAGGCTACGTAAGTTTATTATTTAATTGTTACGATATAAATATTTTTCGCAATGCTATTTAAGTTACTTAATTATGCAATTGGTATTTATTTAATGTTATTTGTATATTTTCCTTCTTCTTTTTGCAACATCGTTTGCAACTTGTCCCTGTCAGCCACGGGAAAAAGATGAGGGAGTTGGCTGCATTAGTGCCAGATGAGCAGTGGTTTAGGGATCGTGTGCAAGCGACCGGGTTGGCGGACCTCGCCAAGACAGGGTATGAACATCTAGACCCTTGTCTGATATCCGCATTTGCTGAGAGGTGGCACGCGGATACCTCCACCTTCCATTTGCCTGTCGGGGAGGTCACAGTGACACTAGATGACGTGTCGTGTCTGTTGCATATCCCCATCACCGGCCGTCTGCTTGACCACGGCGCATTAACTAAAGATGAGGGTCAAAGTGTGCTGAATAACCTTCTTGGAGCACAACCTGGTGAGGCACATGCGGAGGTCCATAGCTTCTTGCATTAATGCAATAACTTCTTGTTTCTCAAGATTTAAGTATAGCAACTCAGAGAGTTTGCATTTGGGTAGGAAGTAAGAGAAATAGAAGGTTGACTTGTATTTCAAACAATGAGATCTGGATGGATGTTGTCTTGTTAATTGGGTGAGTCTACTTGTTACAGTAAGTTTTTACTGTATACAAATTTTACAATTGATTTGCTAAAAAGATGGGTTTTGGAGTGCGTGTTCGCTTAACGAAACCAAAAAATTTAAAAAAATATTTTCATCAAATTTTTGCAACAAAATTAAATAGTTAGTAAAACACTAAGAAGAAGATATGGTAAAAGTTCACTCCAAGTAACAACATGAACCTGTGAGATGATTATATATTGAGTCAGAGTATTTAGACAAAAATACATCATCTAGTTTAATTCATTCATGCCTTGTCTTCGCATTTTAATAACCATAGTTGTTTATGAAATCATTTTTCACTTGTCATTTTTGGCAGGACAATCATTGGAGCCAAATGTTGTGGCACTGTGTGGACAATTCATCCTATCCGGGTTGGGTTGTGCTCTTCCCGAAAGTATAGAACCTAAGTTTTCCGCTGCCGAGGATCCGCACCCAAAACGGAGATGCCTTGGTGCATCTTATGATGCATTTTAACAGTGTGTATTTATTTTAAGTACATTCTTTTAATCAATTTATTTTCTTTAACCCCTCCTTTAGCAGAGATATTGTGGAAGACGTTATATTCAACCAAAGGTAAGGTATTGTTATTCTTCAGTTCATAGAAATTCCACCTCGAACAACCATAATAGACTAATCTAACATTAAAAAAATAATTTTTTTCTACTTTTCACAATAGTTGTTTAATAGTTTTTAAAAAACGATTGTTTTTAAAAACTTAGTTGATTATATAATTTTAATAAAGATGATTGCAAATAATATAAGGATGACAATAACAAAATAATATTTAAATGTTGAACTGAAATAGGCACATATTGCACATATATAATGTTTTGTTATTTGTTGATTATGTTATTTAGGTGTATTTTGAAATTTATAACGTACGTTCATGATAATTCCTCAATCTATTATTTTCTTTTCATAAATTAATACATTTGATTAACTATCTAAAATTAAAGATATTTGTAATTAAGATTATTTCTAAATTTTAATATTTATTTTGTTTGAATTAATAAAATTTTCTATATGGTGTAACATCTTTTAAAGCTTATCAGAATTTGAAGTGGAGTACCAAAATCACAACATATATGCGCGCGCACACACACACACACACACACACACACACATATATATATACGTGTAACATTATACACCTAACCATATTTCCTTTCAGACAAACAACAATCCACCATTCCAGCCTACCAATCCACCTTACCAGCCTACACCTCCTGTTCCATCACAAATGAACTTGGGTCATGGCCACAACATACCACCAAATGTTTTGGCACCTACCTCGAACCCAATGGGGTTCATGCCAATCCCTAGTTATATCATGGTGATAGTGAAGAAATTGAAAGGGGTTGTGAGTGAAGAGTGTAAGGGAATATGGGAGATGGTGATTCAGACCACAAAGAATACAGTTCCATGCTTTGTAAAGCTTTGTGTTGAAATTTTAGCAAGTCAAGGGTTGGTGATCACAACAATGGAGTATCTTAAACTTTTGGGTTCTGAAGAACTTTCAACTGAACTTGTGATTTTAAAGGATCGAATTGCATTATCGAAGAAAGCGATTGAAAGAGCAAGGCGACGACTCAAGATTTCTACTCCTTGTCTTGAAAATTGTTTCGCAAAGCACGACTCAAGATTTTCAGAGACAAAATCCCTGCCTGTGGTTAGAGGTCTTGTGGTGATAGCCAAAAATCCATGTCTTCACCCTAAAGATGTGAGAATTTTGGAGATGAACACAATCATTTGAGTGATTTTGGTACTGCACTTCAAATTCTGATAAGCTCCACACATGAAGTCACTTGGAGAAATACCAGCTTCTCCCCCACTTATCTCATTCTCAATCCTGAAGACAACGAATTAGAAAAACCAGAAAGCACTGATAGTGTTCCACACACCTATCACGTACT
This sequence comes from Lathyrus sativus, assembly GCA_963859935.3. NCBI lineage: Eukaryota > Viridiplantae > Streptophyta > Magnoliopsida > Fabales > Fabaceae > Lathyrus > Lathyrus sativus. Next base: position 712,487,774 of record OZ012737.1, read on the forward strand.
AAGGAATAAACAACAGTTTAAACAGCACAAAAATGAGACAAACACGACTGACTCAACACCGGCTCTGATACCATTTAATGTAACACCCATTTTCTATACCCCCAAATAATCAAATAAATCATTTAGGCACGTAATAAAAATTTCATCAGAGTATAATTAAAACAACATGGTATAAAAGAGGTATGTCACATTATGCTTGAAATTAAACACATATAACACCTGCTCAATTAATGATATGCAACAGTGGAGTAACTTAGCAACAAGGATCTTAGTCCTTACACCCACATCAATATTTAGAATGAAAGCGGAAAATCTAAACATTGAATCACAACATATATGCATATATATATATATATATATATATATATATATATATATATATATATATATATATATATATATATATATATATATATATATATATATATATATATATATATATATATATATATATATATATATATATATATACGTGTAACATTATACACCCAACCATATTTCCTTTCAGACAAACAACAATCCACCATTCCAGCCTACCAATCCACCTTACCAGCCTACACCTCCTGTTCCATCACAAATGAACTTGGGTCATGGCCACAACATACCACCAAATGTTTTGGCACCTACCTAGAATCCAATGGGGTTCATTCCAATCCCTAGTTCTATCATGGTGATAGTGAAGAAATTGAAAGGGTTTGTGAGTGAAGAGTGTAAGGGAATATGAGAGATGGTGATGATGAAAAATGAGAGGGTTTTTTTCTATCCAACTAATGGTCACTAAATGTGGCCAAGGAATTTGTAGAAGACTGTAGAGTAGTGGTTCTGTTGGCAACTGAGTAGAAGCGGTTTAGTGCCTCTCTGTGCAGCTTGTTGAGAAATATGCTGAAATTTTAGCAAGTCAAGGGTTGCTGATCACAATAATGGAGTATCTTAAACTTTTGGGTTATGAAGAACTTTCAACTGAACTTGTGATTTTAAAGGACCGAATTGCATTGTCTACAAAACCTGGTAAAAATTTTCTTGGCCTTCTATACAACATGTCGACATGCTGGAACTACGTAGCCACATCTTTAAAAGTCAGGAAGAAGAATGTAGGGGTTATCTCGGTAGGGGTTATCTCAGTAGGGATTATCTCAATAGGGGTTATATATCCTAGTAGGGGTTATCTCAGTAGGGGTTATCTAAGTAGGGGTTATTCAGTATCCCTTCTAACATGAATACCTTCTAGAACCAGAATCCCTTCTAACATGAATCCCTTCTAGAACTAGAATCCCTTCTAACATGAATCCCTTCTAGAACATGAATCTCTTCTAAGGAGAATCCCTTCTAGAACATGAATCCCTTCTAGAACATGAATCCCTTCTAAGGAGAATCCCTTCTAAGGAGAATCCCTTCTAACATGAATCCCTTCTAGAACATGAACCCCTACTCATTTGTCTTGAACAATGATATGTATTTCACTTATCACGTGTTCCTTGTCTTATTCTATTTTGGCTTTAACTTTTGCTTTTACTATGTCAGGGGATATTGGATGATTACCACAACAACAATACGACCGGAAGAACCACTAAGAAGAAGATATGGTAGAAGTTCACTCCAAGTAACACCATGAACTTGTGAGATGATTATATATTGAGTCAGAGTATTTAGACAAAAAGACATCATCTAGTTTAATTCATTCATACATTGTCTTCGCATTTTAATAACCATAGTTGTTTATGAAATCATTTTTCACTTGTCATTTTTGGCAGGACAATCATTGGAGCCAAATGTTGTGGCACTGTGTGGACAATTCATCCTATCCGGGTTGGGTTGTGCTCTTCCTGAAAGTATAGAACCTAAGTTTTCCGCTGTCGAGGATCCGCACCCAAAACGGAGATGCCTTGGTGCATCTTATGATGCATTTTAACAGTGTGAATTTATTTTAAGTACATTCTTTTAATCAATTTATTTTCTTTAACCCCTCCTCTAGCAGAGATATTGTGGAAGACGTTATATTCAACCAAAGGTAAGGTATTGTTATCCTTCAATTCATAGAAATTCCACCTCGAACAACCATAATAGACTAATCTAACATTAAAAAAATAAATTTTTTCTACTTTTCACAATAGTTGTTTAATAGTTTTTAAACAACGATTGTTTTTAAAAACTTAGTTGATTATATAATTTTAAAAAAGATGATTGCAAATAATATAAGGATGACAATAACAAAATAATATTTAAATGTTGAACTGAAATAGGCACATATTGCACATATATAATGTTTTGTTATTTGTTGATTATGTTATTTAGGTGTATTTTGAAATTTATAAGGTACGTTCATGATAATTCCTCAATCTATTATTTTCTTTTCATAAATTAATACATTTGATTAACTATCTAAAATTAAAGATATTTGTAATTAAAATTATTTCTAAATTTTAATATTTATTTTGTTTGAATTAATAAAATTCTCTATATGGTGTAACATCTTTTAAAGCTTATCAGAATTTGAAGTGCAGTACCAAAATCACAACATATATGCACACACACACACACACACACACACACACACACACACACATACACACACACACACACACACACACACATACACACACACACACACACACACACACACACACACACACACACACACACACACACACACACACACACACACACACACACACACATATATATATATATATATATATATATATATATATATATATATATATATATATATATATATATATATATATATATATATATATATATATATACACGTGTAACATTATACACCCAACCATATTTCCTTTCAGACAAACAACAATCCACCATTCCAGCCTACCAATCCACCTTACCAGCCTCCACCTCCTGTTCCATCACAAATGAACTTGGGTCATGGCCACAACATACCACCAAATGTTTTGGCACCTACCTCGAATCCAATGGGGTTCATGCCAATCCCTAGTTCTATCATGGTGATAGTGAAGAAATTGAAAGGGTTTGTGAGTGAAGAGTGTAAGGGAATATGAGAGATGGTGATTCAGACCACAAAGAATACAGTTCCATGCTTTGTAAAGCTTTGTGCTGAAATTTTAGCAAGTCAAGGGTTGGTGATCACAACAATGGAGTATCTTAAACTTTTGGGTTCTGAAGAACTTTCAACTGAACTTGTGATTTTAAAGGATCGAATTGCATTGTCGAAGAAAGCGATTGAAAGAGCAAGGCGACGACTCAAGATTTCTACTCCTTCTCTTGAAAATTGTTTCGCAAAGCACGACTCAAGATTTTCAGAGACAAAATCCCTGCCTGTGGTTAGAGGTCTTGTGGCGATAGCCAAAAATCCATGTCTTCACCCTAAAGATGTGAGAACTTTGGAGATGAACACAATCATTTGAGTCATTTTGGTACTTCACTTCAAATTCTGATAAGCTCCACACCTGAAGTCACTTGGAGAAGTACCAGCTTCTCCCCCGCTTATCTCATTCTCAATCCTGAAGACAACGGATTAGAAAAACCAGAAAGCACTGATAGTGTTCCACACACCTATCACGTACTAAGGAATAAACAACAGTTTAAACAGCACAACAATGAGACAAACACGACTGACTCAACACCGGCTTTGATACCACTTAATGTAACACCCCCTTTCTATACCCCCCAAATAATCAAATAAATCATTTAGGCACGTAATAAAAATTTCATCAGAGTATAATTAAAACAACATTGTATAAAAGAGGTATGTCACATTATGCTTGCAATTAAACACATACAACACCTGCTCAATTAATGATATGCAATAGTGGAGTAACTTAGCAACAAGGATCTTAGTCCTTACACCCACATCAATATTTAGAATGAAAGCGGAATATCTAAACATTGAATCACAACATATATGCACATATATATATATATATATATATATATATATATATATATATATATATATATATATATATATATATATATATATATATATATATATATATATATATATATATATATATATATATATATATATATATATATATATATATATATATATATATATATATATATATATATATATATATATATATATATATATATATATATATATATATATATATATATATATATATATATATATATATATATATATATATATATATATAGACACGTGTAACATTATACACCCAACCATATTTCCTTTCAGACAAACAACAATCCACCATTCCAGCCTACCAATCCACCTTACTAGCCTACACCTCCTGTTCCATCACAAATGAACTTGGGTCATGGCCACAACATACCACCAAATGTTTTGGCACCTACCTCGAATCCAATGGGGTTCATGCCAATCCCTAGTTCTATCATGGTGATAGTGAAGAAATTGAAAGGGTTTGTGAGTGAAGAGTGTAAGGGAATATGAGAGATGGTGATGATGAAAAATGAGAGGGTTTTTTCTATCCAACTAACTGTCACTAAATGTGGCCAAGGAATTTGTAGAAGACTGTAGAGTAGTGGTTCTGTTGGCAACTGAGTAGAAGCGGTTTAGTGCCTCTCTGTGCAGCTTGTTGAGAAATATGCTGAAATTTTGGCAAGTCAAGGGTTGTTGATCACAACAATGGAGTATCTTAAACTTTTGGGTTCTGAAGAACTTTCAACTGAACTTGTGATTTTAAAGGACCGAATTGCATTGTCTACAAAACCTGGTAAAATTTTTCTTGGCTTTCTTATCTCGGTAGGGGTTATCTCAGTAGGGATTATCTCAATAGGGGTTATATATCCTAGTAGGGGTTATATATCCTAGTAGGGGTTATCTAAGTAGGGGTTATCTCAGTATCCCTTCTAAGGAGAATCCCTTCTAACTTGAATCCCTTCTAGAACCAGAATCCCTTCTAGAACCAGAATCTCTTCTAACATGAAATCCCTTCTAGAACTAGAATCCCTTCTAACATGAATCCCTTCTAGAACATGAATCCCTTCTAAGGAGAATCCCTTCTAGAACATGAATCCCTTCTAAGGAGAATCCCTTCTAAGGAGAATCCCTTCTAACATGAATCTCTTCTAGAACATGAACCCCTACTCATTTGTCTTGAACAATGATATGTATTTTACTTATCACGTGTTCCTTGTCTTATTCTATTTTGGCTTTAACTTTTGCTTTTACTATGTCAGTACACCAAATGCCTATTGTTACAACATTGACAATACTTTTTAATGAGACATCGAAAGCACTCGGAGGTTCACGTGCAAACCCAGTAAAGAGGCGGGAAATAGAAGACAACTCAAAGAGACTTGGTGGGTTGTTTGCTAAGTTGAATAGTGGGGACATCTCCAAAAATGCTTCTGATAAGCTCCTTTAGCTTTATCAAGCGTTAGACAATGGTGATTTTGGTACTGCACTTCAAATTCTGATAAGCTCCACACCTGAAGTCACTTGGAGAAGTACCAGCTTCTCCCCCACTTATCTCATTCTCAATCCTGAAGACAACGGATTAGAAAAACCAGAAAGCACTGATAGTGTTCCACACATCTATCACGTACTAAGGAATAAACATCACAACAATGAGACAAACACGACTGACTCAACACTGGCTTTGATACCACTTAATGTAACACCCCTTTTCTATACCCCTAAATAATCAAATAAATCATTTAGGCACATAATAAAAATTTCATCAGAGTATAATTAAAACAACATGGTATAAAAGAGGTATGTCACATTATGCTTGAAATTAAACACATACAACACCTGCTCAATTAATGATATGCAACAGTGGAGTAACTTAGCAACAAGGATCTTAGTCCTTACACCCACATCAATCTTTCAACTGAACTTGTGATTTTAAAGGACCGAATTGCATTGTCTACAAAATCTGGTAAAAATTTTCTTGGCTTTCTATACAACATGTCGACATGCTGGAACTACGTAGCCACATCTTTAAAAGTCAGGTGTTGGAAAAGATTCTGGTTCTAGAAGGGATTCTAGTTCTAGAAGGGATTCACTTTAGAAGGGATTCATGTTCTAGAAGGGATTCATGTTAGAAGGGATTTTGGTTCTAGAAGGGATTCTCTTTAGAAGGGATTCATGTTAAACTCGAAAAAGGACCAAACACGAGTTATTTCCGCTAAAGGGATCACCACCTACTAGGAATTAGGAATCAATAACTCTACCAGGGATCTTTGAAAGAGATGCAAGCAGGTTAGATTGCACAACAGACTTCTCAAATAAAGAGACAACCATTTGTTGGTGATGATAAAGGTTTCACAACAAACTTTTCTAACGGGAATATACCGGAGAGATGCCATTTGATGGAAAAGTTGATGGAGTCGCATCATGCTTCTCAAATAAAGAGATGTCACATGTTCAAATGACGAGTCCAGACCTTCATTTGATGGTATGAGGATAAAAGATTTCACAAAAAAATGGAGAGATGACATTTAATGTGAAGATACATATTGGTTTTTGGGGACATACAAGTTGCTTTAATAAAGAGATCGGAACTTAAAGTTACACAAAAGTTGAAAATACCAAACAAGCTTCTCAAAGAGATTGCCACTTGTTATTGAAAAGGTTGGAGAATCACCGAGAATGGATAAGCTTCTCAAAAGGGACTGCCACTTATCGTTGCAAATATTGAAATAGAATACAAGCTTTTCAAAGAGACTATCACTTGTTACCAGATAAGGCTTACCAAGCTGGGGACATACAAGTTTCTCACATAAAGAGATCGCCACTTGTTTTCAAGCAAAGATTCCAAAAGAGTTTTATCATAACATTGTTGGGGAAACAAAACCTTCTTCTTTTGATGGGAAATAGTCTCATATAGAAAGTGTTACTCACATTGAAAGCCTTTATAAAAAGTTGCATTCATTAACTTAGTAAAATATCTAAAGATAATAAAGTGTCATATGGACAAGTGTGGTGCACTCAAGTCTTATGCACTTTTTTCCTCCATAAACCCCATCGTCGATGTTGTCACCAACGACATTGACTCCAGCTCCGAGACTGGGTATGAGGGCATGGGTGTAGAGACACTATTGGTGCCTTGTTGGCGGCCCTTGAGCACTTAACACTACTACAAATAATGCTTTTAATATCGCACACGAAAGAGATGTAACCCCGACTATCAAGGTGACACAATGAAGGGTGACATGAAAAATGTCACTTAACTCCTCGGTTAATTAAAAACCGAGGGGAAGTTATTTGATCATGGGTTCAAACCCCAACATCTACATTTTTATTATTTACAAAACTAGATGGCGTGCCCAACATAATATCGCAGTTTTATTTAAAAACTAAGGTAATAGCTCAATATTATTACGTAGGTTTTATTTAAAAACTGAGTGTGAATTTCTTAATATTTTCGTTTGTACCTACAGAACCATATCACAGAATACAAAACCATATTTTGCAGATTTCTATAACAAAAACACTGTACCTGCATTACAGAACCATGCATAGAAAAACAATTGTTTACAACAAATGTAAAGCCAAAATTGGACAAACCTTATAATTTTACAACAAAACTAAATCAAATGATTAACGAACAAAAGCAATTACTAAAATGGAAAGTCTTATAGGCTGTCCAAAAGTTTTATGCTAAGATTTGTCATCATTCCTTAAACACCTATAATTTGATTAACAATTTAAACAATTACAATAATCAAGAACAATATTAAATCTTTAGTAAAAGGAATAAAAGAGAGTAAATTGAATAATTATAAATTATTAAGTGATATAAAACATTTACTTACTAGTTTCCCATATTCCCTTTTTATGATCACGACAAATAGTATGCACATCTGAATCATTTTCTACAGATGATTGACGTACATGTGTTGCGAAACAAGAGGTCTCGTAATCAACATCTTGATTTTTATCAGGAAGATATTTTCCTTGAAGTACAATTGAACATCTAGTGATAGAAGGATCAGTGACATAAAAAAACTTGTTTTTCTTAGATTGCCATAATGAATGATTTGTTCTTATAAGTCGCCTTTCGAAGATTAACCTGTGTCAATCTCCACAATCTCCTCAATAAACCCAAAGTACATTTTAGATTCTAGTACAAGATTGTTATCTTTGGAACTAGAAAAGCACATGGGTCCAGCTTCAACCATAACCTCACTATTTTGCATGGTACTATGATCATCATTTGATTTTGTATAGAATGTATATCTATTAATGTCATATGCACTCCAAGTAATTATATTAAACTTAGGCATACCTGACAACCATTTAATTATCTTTGATGCACTACTCTCTTTAGAAACACTTTCGTTAAACCGAGTTATGAAATTTTTGTTATGCTTTGTCAACAACCATTTTTCATTCATCTGGGGGTATTTTTCCTTTTCAAGACTTTTGTGAGCGGTCAATTAAGGTTGAACTTCATCCAGGTTTTTCAATATATACAAATATGCTTGAAGAACCACATCTCGGCTAAAAGTTTTAGAATTTAAACCTTTATTACCTCTACCATCATATCCCTTCCCTCATGACGAGACTCGGGAATTCCTATAGAGTTATCTTCTAACAAATACATTATACAAAACTCAATAGCTTCTTCTGTGATATACTGTTTAACGATTGAAGCTTCTGGGCAGTGATGATTCTTTGTATACCCTTTGAAGATCTTTATGTAAAGCTCTACGGGATACATCTACTGTAAATAAACTAGACCACAAATTTTAATCTCCCTTACTAGATGAACAACTAAGCGAACCATAATATCAAAGAATGCATGAGGGAAAAACATCTCTAGTTGATCAGATAATTACAGCCTTATGTTCCAAATCGTATAAATTTTCAGGATCAATATTTTTACTACATATAAGATTGAAGAATAAGCACTATCAGGTTATAATTACCCTTACATTCCTTGGTAAAATGTCATTGATAGCCACTGGTAGAAGTTGTTGCATCAAGATATGATAATCATGAGATTTTAAGCCAACTAATTGTAATCTTTCTCTGACACAATTTTCTTCACATTTGATAAGTACCCTTGGGGAACTTTGATACCCTACAAAAAATTACAAAAACTTTTTTTCTTTTTTAGACAGAGTGTGACAAACTGGGGACAAATATGTTCTATTTTCTATTTCTTTTGGGGTTAACTTTTGTCAAATACTCATCACCACCATATCTTCATGAGATTTCTTAGTATCTTCTATCTTGCCTTTAATGTTGAGAAGTGTTCCAATCAAACTATCACATACATTTTTCTCCACATGCATTACATCAAGACAATGTCGACTAGACCAATATGGAAGATCAAAGAACACCGACCTCTTTTTTCAACTATTTTTCTTCATGAGCCCTTTTTTTGTTACATTTTAGTTTCTTTCCAAAGATAACCTTAATTTGTTGTTGTCTTTTATAAACTTCCTTCCCGGTTAAGGGCTTTGGAGCAAAATCAAACTCCTACTTTCCATTAAAAGCCTTCCACAATCTACGGTATAGATGATTAGGTCTTAAAAAATTTTGATGCCCAAGATAAATAGTCTTTTCCATTTTGTAATTAGTGATGTAATGTATCAAATTCACATATAGGACATACTTTATGTCCCTTAACGTTGTACCCAGACAAATTACCGTATGCAGGAAAGTCATTGATTATGGAAAATAATATGGCACGCCGCTTAAAGTTATCACTTATATACCCTTCATCAACATCAACGTATTCCTCCCAAAAAGTCTTAAATATTTAATAAATGGAGTTAAATAAATGTCTATGTTGTTCCCTGGTTGTTTTGGACCCAAATCATCATTGATAATATCATATATTTGCACTTCATGCATAACCATAGATATAGTTTGTAAATCATGAGAAGAACCGGCCATGACGTATGGTTAGTACTCAAATTACCAAAAGGGTTCATTCCATCGGTGGCAAGTCCAAGCCTAAGGTTCCTTAGTTCTAGTGCAAAATTTGGAAACAAGGAATCGTTTTTCCCCATTACAATGAATCAGCTAAATGGCGTATTTTTCCATCACACACTCTTTCATCTGCATGCTATCTAGTATTCTTTGTATCATTGGCATTAGCAAACAACTCTTGAACCTTTGAATTACTAGTAGGTACCACATCACCTTGGAAGGAACATCTTTTCTTGTTACACTATCATCGTCTTCAATAACACTGGCCTTCTTCTTGTAGCGTGACTCCCCACATCTCGAGCATTCCTTCAATTTTTCATATTCTTTCATATATAATATGCAATCATTACGATATGCATGTATTTTGACATAATCCAAACTCATTGGACACAATATCTTCTTGGCCTCATAACTATGGTTCGACAACGTATTACCTTCAAGAAGCATTTCTTGCAACAATTCAAGCAACTCAGTGAAACTTTTACCCGCTCACCCACCTCTTGCCTTAAGATTAAATAGTCTTAACACAGTTGACAATCTTGTAAAACTCTTATCTCCCAGATACAACGAATCTTCCATGTCTTTTTGCAAAGTATTTATCTTATTAGCATTCTTGAAAACATCTACCCCAATATCACGAATCATATCTTCTAGAATATCATTCATAAATTCATCATCATCTTCAATTGTAGGTGACAGAGGTCTTTTTGTCACTTCATCGTGTCATTGCCCATTTCGTGTAATTTTGAATAATTTCATCACAACCTAAATGATTGAATATTTCATCCCTTGGATATTTGTGCATATTTCGGCAAATTTTACAAGGACACCAAAAAATCTCCTTCGCCTTAGGAAGGTTTTTTTCGTAAAATTAAGAAATTGAATCACTTCATTCTCATACTCTTCACTTAATCTATTGACTTTCATCCAACTACAATCCATAATCACATACAACTTCTAAAAATAAAATAAAAATAGTACACAATCAACAATAATTACCAGAACAACACAAATACCATAGCAACATTATAGTAAACAACATCAAGAACCACATATGGCAAACGAAGGAACAACAACAACAACAACAATGACCTATGGCTACAACATCAATGACAGAAACAACAAACAACAGTAATGGAGAATTTGTACATACCAGAAATGTGATGAGAGACTCAACGGAGAAGAATTCGAGCTTACTTCCTCCTCAGGGAAGAAGGTTGGTGTTCTGAGTATTGAGAAACTCCTGGTTGGTGAAGAATGAGTTCCTTTCATTCACTAGGGTGCAAAAAGTGAATGAGACAAATAAAACATTTTAATTTTGAAGGAATAAAAAATGTCTTTAGAGTTTTTATCTCAGTTTTTTTCAACAACCGAGGGATAATATTCGATGTAAAATGTATAAAAAATAAAAAACTCAAACACTGAACATCATTTTACGCCGGCTTTTCTAGAAAATTGAAGTTAAAGATAAAGTTTCTTTATATATATATATATATATATATATATATATATATATATATATATATATATATATATATATATATATATATATATATATATATATATATATATATATATATATATATATATATATATATATATATATATATATATATATATATATATATATATATATATATATATATATATATATATATATATATATATATATATATATATATATATATATATATATCTGTGTGTGTGTGTCATTTGACATCGATTTTACAATCACTGAGGTGAAAACTTCGTCATGAAATGTATTATTTATAGTAGTGTATGTACGACTCATCAGAGCAATCAGGCTACTCGCGGTATTATATGGCGGCATCAGTAGCGCTCTAGTGGGTCGACCTTCGGTCGGCATGTGGCAGCTTGTCGTTGCTTAAGTTTGTATTTTTGAATTGAAAAATAGGCAACGCTTTGTGAACCATTGCAAAATAAAAACAGAAATAGACAACACTTTTGAAGTGTTGTTGTATGTGAAAAGTTGCAACATTCAACAAAAAAGTGTTTTTAAAAAGGCGTGTTTCATCCAGGATCGTAACCTTATGAAACAACACTACTTTGACCTATAAATTGAACATTTCAAATTCAGAAAATTACATTAGAAAAGTATATCCTCTTCATACAAAATTTCAGATTTCATTTTTTCTACATTTGAGTTTTCATCAATCTTGTGTAAATTTGAGTATAAACTAAACTATCTTATCTATTCATACGTGTAGACTCTAAAACATTCTAAAAATACTATTTAAAAAGCAATTTCATTCGGATTCAAACTTAAATTTTATTTGATTTTGAAAGATTATCTAACAAGTTCTTAACATGTGAAACAATAATGATTGTCTACATTGAAAATTTGAATAAAAAACAAAGCATTAGAGTGCATTAGAAGGAAACATTAAAAAGTTGGCAAAAAAAAAATAATGAAAAATGGAAAACACGTGCAAGTTTTATTATTCATTTAGCTCATGATACATTGTATGTGTGCTAGCTTGTGGACCATTTGAACTCCAATTAAATACAGAACTTCTAGACTAGTTGAAAGCATGCGTTCACCATTAACTCGTATCAAGACAAATTGGTAATCTTGATTGATCAGTTTTTGAACTGCATACCAAATTTTTTTTTAAATTAAATATTTCCTCTCTTTTATAATGAATGTCGTTTATTTGAAGAGAAAAAAAGTGATTTTAAATTATTTTTTATCACGTAAATTAATAATTAGCCTTATAAATATTTAAATATAAATTGTATTTTTCTGTATAATCTTATAATGTGTTTTTAAAAATATCATTACATTTTGTCACAAGGAAATATTATGACCCATTGGCCACACACAAAACCAATGGTGCATGCATATAAAAACTATTAAGGCCAAAAAGCAAATTGTGGGATCCATTTAATTTTAAAATAAAAAAATGAAAATTGTTCAAATCGATGTGAAGTAGAAATTGTATAAATTCATCGGGACAAAATTTGTCCTTTAAGGTGATATGCATGTGAACTCTCCTTCTTATAAATATTAAAATTACCACATTCTTATTTAATGTAAAACTATTATCTATACTACTCACACTTGTTATACTTAATATATATATCATCAATATATTATAAAAACCTATGAAATTTTCCATTACAACTAAATTTTAACATATGTTCAACTCACGGCCTTTACACTAAATTTTTAACATCAGTTCAACTTGCGACCTTTTACATCAAGTTTTTACTATAGGTTCATCATACAACCTTTATTTGTTATAATTTCAAGAGAACAACTTTTTTTAATTTTAAATAAATATTAAAATAACAAAAACAATTACACAAGTTACTAATAATAATTTCTCTCTAAGTACTTAAATAATATAAAATATATAAAATAAATATGAAAGCATAATGAGAGTAGAATATACTTTTTTTTTCTTTTTTATTGTGTTTTCAAATGATCACCACAATTTCTAAAGTAGAACAATCATTAAACTTCACTATAAAGGAAACTTTGGAAGAAAAAAAAAATAAAACATGTCCATAATCCATTATGGCAAACATATCATTGATTATGCATAGAAAATTTAGGAAAGTTTAATTTAGATTTGATCCATAATCAATCAGGTTTGGTCAGTGATGATATTTATAGTATTTGATCTTGTTGAGTCAATAATCAAAAAGTTTATTTCATGTTTTTTGGTTCATGTAGTATTTGGATCAAACTCTAGTGTTGATAAGGGTAAATTTATGGTTCGACAGAAGTTATGTATGTTGTACTTAAAGTCTGTTCAAGTATATTTTAAAAAATATATTAACTTGTGATTTAAGTTAGTATGTCAAATTGAGTTTTGTTTGTAAGCCTTGTGGTTTAAGTTAGTTTGTTCTCAAAGTTAGATTGTGTAATGGACATGTGTGTAAAAACTCATTAAGTTAGTAAGTTAGTTTTCTTATAAATAACATTCTAGTTTCTCATCTTTGTAGTATGGTGAAAATCTTAATTAGAGTGAGTTGGTTCATTGTTGATATTCACTTGTAATCTTTGAACCCTTATTGAGTAAGTGAATAATAAAATTGATTTAACCAATTATCTATTCTTCTTCTTCCTTCTTCTATCCCTTTTCTAAAATCTAATAGAGTTTCTTGTGTTTATTCAAGAAACTCAATCTTTTTCTCATATTTTAGTTTATTTTTGATGACATCAATTCACAACAGTTCAAGTCCATTCTTTGATAATTCCCATAGCATTTGATCTTATTAAGCCAATCATCAAAAACTATTTACACATAAAACTATAAAAAGAATGTTTCCAACCTAATATACCATGATTTTGTGTTAGTTCAAAAAGGTTATAGGCACATGATTAAATTTTGAAATTGTATGAAAATATTTAATAAATGGGCATACAAGGTCTGATACTCCATAATCTAAAAGCCACAATATAGATTTATATTGCCTATTATGGAGATGCTATAAATGACATGAGAAGTATCCCCAACATAATTGTCATTGTGTGTTTTTTAGGATGAACCAATTTTGAAAGATTTCAATAAGCTTACAAGATATTAATAATCTTCTTTGTTGATGGAATGTGAGTTATTTGTGGATTTGTTAAAATTTTGTTTCTTATTCTCAATCGTATCATTATGTGAAGTTGAATTTTTTATTCTAAATCTCGGGAAAAACTATGTTTAAAATAGTAATTTTCATTGTATGATTAATTTCATTGCAATGGTTACACAACATTGTATTCTTGGGTTGTCATTTTGCCTTTGTTTTTTTTTCTAAGTGCTTTAATATCTTTCTTTGATAGGGTTATTTTTACAAGCAACAAGAATAATAGAATTAATGGGAATTGTATGGGGGAGAAGGTTCTTGTTGGATAACCATGAAGTATGTCTTGCTTGAAGAAGATGATGGATTCATAAAAAATATTTTGGTACAAATATTGTTGGTAAGTTTTATTAAGGCCTTTAAGAAAGCAAATGATGTGCTTCAAGTGCTGAAAATTTTGTACTAATGAATTCATAGAGCAAGTGAATTTTGAGAAACATGTGCATAAATGAGTTCAGCGCAAGATTCAAGCTCATTCCAAATGATTCAAGCTCATCCCAAATTATTCTTTAGATCAGTAAAGTAGAGCAACAAATTGTAATCTCCTTATTTGATGGAGTTGAGTTCTTTGAGTAGGTCTGAAAAATGAAAGTGATTCCCTTTGGTGTATCTATCTTACAAATCTTTCAATAATTATGTGACATTGTCAAAGAAAATTTTGCTTAGAACAACTTAGTGATTTATGGTTCGAGTAATCCACAATAATACCATGTTGTTGCATGGGTCCTACAATTCACAATTTGGATTGATTGGTGAAGGCTAAGAGAGCAAGTCATTGACAAAAATAATTTGTTCTTGAATGACAAGGCACGCTTGATTGATTTGCTCCCATTGTGATAATTGAATTCATTGAGCGGCGATGCGATTTAGAGGGTTGTGTGATGGATCAATCATGTTGGAATGGTTGGTGGTGTTTGAGAAAGAGTGTGAATATGAATTTTCTTCCAAGAGAGAAGATCAAAGACGGACGAAGAAGAAGTAAGAATTTGAAATTTTAAAATTAGGATTTGCAAAAATTGAAAAAATTAAATCAAACTCTAATTCTAATATGGTATCAAAACAAGACTTTAATATCATACTACTATGTGTTAAGAGTTAATTGCATAATTAAAAATAGAATGTAATTAAATGTATCCATAAGATGATTACAAATATCATAGTTAGGTCCTTAAATACCTTAAGCATTACATTGTAGATGACCTAAAAACCTAACTAAATACATGTTAACCTATTAACTAACATAACTAACAAAATTAGGCAGGCATAATAGAATAACAAATGTATAATGGTCTAATAACTATTATGATTGATAGTAAATCACATGTGACGTTGAATTTGAAATGTGTGATAAAAAAAAGTTGAGTAATGTATTTTGAAATGAAAAAAAAAATGATGAGTACATTTAAGGATTAATATCTATTTTATCCCCTTTTAAATTTATATTTTTTGAAAAAAAATTTGTTAACAAAGTTTGAATTCTCCCTTACCATATAAAGATTTTTCTGTTTTAGGTTTTAAAAACTAGACTGAATCGGCCGGTTCAATAGATTGGATCGGGAATCGAAGATGAATTCGGTTTGATCAATCTTTCAAAATCGTTAGAGGGTCAAAATCAGAGTTAAACCAAAAAAATTGAATTGAACCATCCAAAACCATTCGAATCAAAGAATCAGAGCCGGTTTTGTAAAGTCGTCCGGTTAAAAAAGTTCATCAAATTGACCATTTTTTAAACTTTTATAAAAAAAATTAATTTGTTAATATCAAAACTTAACATACATTTCTCAATCATAAAAAAAAATTAATTTGTTTTTTACAACCATACAAACTTTCAAGTTTTCTCACTCTATTATAGTTTTTTTTTCCACCACACTTCATCATCATCATGCCGTCTCTTTCAAATATAGTCACGATATCCAATTCTATTGATTGTCGTTCAAGTCAATATTGTTTGTTGTCAATTAAGACTTGTTTATCGTAGTTCAACTCAAATTTAACTTTTTGTTGTTTAATGAAGTATATTGTATTATTTATATTTTGGTATTATATCTTACTTAATTTTGATATTTTTAATTGTTTGAACTTTATTTAATTTATTATATTCTATTATTTTAATTTTGATTTCAATTAGTTTAATTTATTTTATTGTAATTCTTTAGTTTGGTCAAAATATTCTCAAATGATTGTTGAAATGAAGCATAGAACTATCTTATGTTATGTGTTATTTATATTGTTGTATTAAAATTGTAATAGATTTTTGAAATATTTATTTTATCAAACTGAGAACATATAATAATGTGTGACATATCTATGAAATTTAGTTTCATATTATTAGCTTATTTAATAAATTATTTGGCCGTATGTTTAATCGGTTTAACCAATTGAACATTAAATCGTAAGTTTCATCAATTCGATCTCCGGTCCAATTTTTAAAACATTGGTTTTAGGTTCCAATAAAGTCAATCGTAAAAAATAGTAATATGACGGGGGGTTCTTTAAAAATCACAAATTTGCCAGAAAAAAATATGTATTATTCCTTAAAAGTTATATGATATTTAATAGGTTATTGATGAATAAATCTCCTGAATAAACAAAATAGAAGAATCTTCATATGGTAGAGGGAATTCACACTTTTTTTATAAGGAGGTTTTTCAAAACTTGACAATTTAGCAGAAGCAAAATAGATATTAATCCTACATTTAAAGATTGGTGTAAATTAAGAAGTTTATTGATTAAGCATGTGAAGCCATAATGATTATCTACATTTTTTTACATAAGTAAACTCAATTCATATCATTAATCAACTCAATTCATATAATTAATCAAAAGATGTTCAATACAAGAAGGAATCAAATTTAAAATATTACACCTAGTCCAAGAATTAACTGCTTTAATTAACATGTGAGCAACCAAATTTGTTTGACACTTAATAAATTTTATCTCAAAGTTAGATTGAAAATTAGTAAATTCTTAACAAAAAAAGATAATCATACTAAATTCAGAATTGCTACCATAGTTGAGAGTCACTTTAAAAAATAACTGAATTCAATTGCATCTAGATGATTGTTTGCGCTGCTTCTTTCAAGCCCAAAATTTCAACCTTTGCGATGAAAAAAAAAAATTCAAAATCTCAAATTTTTTCAATATTAATGAACCTACAAGACTATCTCTCAAGTATGACCCCATATTTATTATTTCCTTTTGGTTATTAAACCTCACATCAATGTTATATATCACCCACTAATGCCACGCAATCAGATAATTATCTAGATTTGAAAAATGAATACTTAGAAAACAAATCATTTGTGCCATTAATATTGAGTGTAGTATAAGTTGCAACCATTAGTTGGTAGTTGTAGCATTTTCTTACTATTTGTGTTGTGACAATTACAATATTTCCACTTTAATTAGTATGAATTGTACCTTATCATATGTACAATTTCTTTCTCACGTGGATTTGAATGATTCTTACTTGATATTTTAATCAATGGAACCCACAAGTTGCTTTTTGGTCTTAATATGTCGATATGCATGCACCATGACACGAGAAAAAACAACATGTATTGGTAGATTGAGCTTGACTAGTGACCACACCACCATAACACATGGCATGCTTCATATTTGTGTTTTGTTACACACAAAAACGTCACGTCCATTCTTTAAGCATTTGAAATTAAGATTTTATTCATCCTAGAAAATCCAAAGTGGAATAAAGGGTACGATTGAGTTATGGTCATAGGAAATTAATTTGACACCTAAAGAACCTTATTCACGGCCCCTAATTTTGGTCACATTTTTTGTTACTTTCATTTTTCAGCTTGATTCTTTGTCGGATGGAATTTATCCCATCATACAACTTCAAAGTTATGGATTTTCCTAGTGTAACCAAACACTAAAACTAGGAATCAAAGAGAGAAAACACAAAACATAAATAAATAAAAACTAAAATAATTAAGAATGAAAAAATGGACACATCCACGGCATTTCCATTTAACGTTTTTAAAGCACTCTATATATTTATAAAGCACTATGCAAAATTTTAAAAATATTCTTTATTTTTAAAAATATATCTTCGAACATATTTTAATACACATATTTCATTCGTTTTTAAATCAAACGTCACTTTTATAAAAAAATTATTCCGAAAATATATTTCTGAAAAATTTTCAAAAATATATTTCCAGAAACTAAGAAAATATAGTATATATGTTTCCTCTCTTCAAAGTAGTGTATGAAATCAGCTCAGGTTTTCTTCCACCGAGTTCAACAATAACATCCGCACGATAGAGGAAGCATGTTGTAGTTCTGCACTAATCATCATCATTTGTGGAAGCTTCAAAGGCTGTTGCAACTCAGGTTTATTTATGTTAGATAAAATTGGTGATTTGTTAGAATTATTTTGATATTGATTAAGGTAATTTTTCGTTAGTTATAATTAGTTGCTAATTGCCTATGTTAGTTACTTTAGAATCACTTTATAAATTGTGTTCTACACACATTGTAATCATTTTCTCATTCTATCGATTCTCAAATTATTTGAAGTCACTCCAAGTGGTATATTCTATTTTTTTAGTTTTTGAAAATATATTTTTGAAATTTTTTGGAGATATATTTCTAAAATAAATTAATTTATAAAATTGAGGTGCGATTCAAAAATAAATGAAATATGTATATTGAAATGCTTCTGGAGATATATCTCCAGAAACGGAAAACATTCTTGGAATTTCGTGTGGTGCATTAACAATATATAAGGTGTTTTAAGAAATTCTCTTAATAAACTAAGTCAAAGTTTCTGAATTGCCCCTAGTTTGTTCGTTCCGCCCCAATTTAGACAGATTTAGACAGACGCGACGGACCTAAACAAAACATACATGATTTTAATTTATGGATGACAGGTAGACACATTAGCCCAATTAGTCTTTTTGATATACCGAGTCAAAGTTTCTAGTTTGCCCGTAGTTTATTCGTTTTGCCCCAATTTAAACGGATTTTAAAAGACACAACAAGCCTAAACAAAGCAGACATGATTTTACTTTATGGATGACATATAGACACATCGAGCATGTCCATTTAGCATTTTTGACAAACTGAGCCAAAGTTTCTAGCTTGTCCGTAGTTTATTCGTTGCGCTACAATTTAGATGAATTTTGGTAGACACGACGGACCTAAACAAAGTTGACATGATTTTACTTTATATGGATGACAGGACCTAAACAAAGTTGACATGATTTTACTTTATATGGATGACAGGTAGACACATCGAGCATTGCCTTTTTGACAAATTGAGCCAAAATTTTTGACTTGCCAGTAGTTTGTTTGTTCCACTCCAATTTAGACGCATTTTGACAGACACAACAGGCCTAAACAAATCAGACATATGATTTTACTTTATGAATGACAGGTTCTGCTCCGCCCCACCCATTTTTTAGTAGGTCAAGTCAAGGTTTTAAATTCATCCTCTCTATTTTACCCGCCCCATTTTTTGCCACTTTTTTGTGTGGGAAGGATCTAAACAAAACACTTTCGTGAGACATATCTAAGCAAGATCAAGCCAATCTTCTCGTTTATACCTCACGAGCCCATCTTCTCGTGCAGTTCGAATCACAAACAATTAAATGAAGTGTAACTAAAGCAAAACAAAAAACAACACGTGAACATAAATTAACACAACATTAACTAATTCAAAAAATTGTAAAAGAATGGCAAGATTCAAGTTAGATTTGATAATCCATTCCATGTATAGTATGCATTTAACCATTGTCACACTTTGATTTACTTGAAAGTCCTTTCACATACACATGCATCACATGTTGTCATGCCAAACTCATTAGTTGAAAGGACCTGAACACGTGAACGTTTTACCTATTCAAACAACAAAACTGGACCACTCATCAATGGTGCTTGTGCTTTCATTTATCACATAAATTATTAACACTAGTACAAGTTTATACTCCTACTATTTTTGTATACACCTTTTTAGTCTAAGGTTCTTTTCTTCCTGCATCTATTAGATAGATACCTCAAATAGTCATAAAAATGGTGAAACAACTAACAACAAAAAATATATATTAGAACTTAAACATTTCAGTTACATAAATAAAACAATGGACATTGTAGGAACAATGTTTCTGATAATTAAACTGTGTATACTATAGACAAACATAAATTGCTTGTCCTATACACAGGTGTGTTAATACTAATAGAATCTAGCTATATATTATTCTACTTCTGTCTAAATGCCACTGCTTTGTTCTTAAGATGGTTTTTCACCTGCACAACAAAAATTTCTTACGAAGGTTTAGAAATTGGTTCCTTCTCTATGTATGATATGCCTATATGGACAATGTTGTTTGTGTTTGTAACGGGATGGATTCGCCGGAAAATGCTGCAATCAACTTGTCCTTTGTGAGTTGTTCAGATTCTTCGGACTTAATTACAAATGTATGGTAGATAGTATCGTTTGCTGCAGTGAGTTTCGACTCCGCTACACCGATTTGTGCATCTTTGAATGTTTCGATTACTTTCGAAATAGGATGAGTATCGATAGGACAACTCACCTTCACAATTACTTCGTCCTGTGAAGCTTGGATGTCAACGTCGTGAGGAGGAGGAACTTGACGGGGATTTTCTGATCTTGTGTTGGATGATCCATCCCTCGAAGTGCTGCTTCCGAATGTCTCTTTGTCAGACTCCATGACCTTGAGTTTCGCTTGAAGCTCGTTGATGTAAGCAATGGCATCACCGAGTAGAGATGCTTTGTCCATTTTGGAAATATTCGGCACAACAGCTCTTAAGGCGTAAAAACGTTGATTAAGCTTCTCGCGTCTTTGTCTCTCCGCCTCCACATGATTGAGAGGCTCGTCCCTACCACTTGCAGGCTTCCTTCCGCGCTTCCTCGGCCTCCTTTCATCATTAGCCTGATCCGCGTCAACATCAGCAGCAACAAGTCCCGATTCACCAATAACCGGTCTCACAGAATTAACCCTCGATTTCGTTCCTGAAAAATCAATTTGCATTTGCATTTGAACCTGCTGCCTTTGTGGTTGATAGTTGCTAAAACCCTTTCTAACACCATGAATAGAACCAAAAACTTCACCTTGACCTTGATTCTTTCCCCAACTAGTAGAAGCAGAAACACCATTTCTAGAACTAGGAAAGTTAATACTACTATCCATTTTCCTAATAGCAAGTTTCTCTCTAAAATGTGAACGACCATTGTTCAAATTCAAAGCAACCTTTGGTGGAGGAACATGAACACCATTTGAAATTCCACTCTCATCATCTCTTCCCTCATTGATCACACTAGGACTAGGATACAACGACGATGAGGATTGTGTGATAGAATTCGAAAGTGAAAACAATGACTTAACATTGTTCAACAATTCAAAGCTTTGAGGCAAGATTCTAACGGAACCCAACTCAAGAACGCCAAAATCAGTAGGTAGTAAAACAACAGTTTGAATTCCAGCAGATTTAGCCAAGAAAGAACGAACACAGTAATCAGAAACAGATTTCAACCACAAATTTTGACCAGAATCAAAACACTTACCGGGTCCACCATACCCTTTAGGAAAAGAAAAGTACATAGAAGCTAAAAAAAACATCTCTGTGTCGGTTACACGGTCAAGGCCAAAAGCGTAATTGTCTTCATCAGAACCACCAAAAGCTGTGTGTAGTTTCTGTAAAACCCTCTTCCTCATATTCTGTTCAACTCTTTCTTGTTCTTCATTTCTTCCAAGGGTTAAAGCTTCACTCTCTTGTTGTTCCTCTTTGTTTGGTTCTCTGCAACATCCATCACCCCAACCAAGAACATAATCGCCGGATTTTGATTGAGAAAGTTGCCAGAAAATAGCGTAGTTCCAATTGAAAGTGGAAGAGTTTTCGACAAGATCAGAGAGTTTGTTTTGAAGAGAATCAGAAGTAGCAGTAGCACCAACAGCAATTAAGATAGTTTCATTGGATAAACAATTTGTTATCAAGAAATGGAAAGCACGAGCGCCGAGAACAGTTTGAAGCATGGATTTATCTTGTTCGTCCCATGATAAGATGCGGTTTGTTGAAGCCATCTCAAAAAGGAAAAGAGAGGGAAATGGTGGTGGTGAGTGATAAAATAGAAGCAGACATTAAGGAAAAAAAAGAAGAGGGTATTTGGAAAA
The DNA here is from genome assembly GCA_963859935.3 of Lathyrus sativus. Taxonomy (NCBI): domain Eukaryota; kingdom Viridiplantae; phylum Streptophyta; class Magnoliopsida; order Fabales; family Fabaceae; genus Lathyrus; species Lathyrus sativus. The sequence continues at coordinate 712,510,388 of OZ012737.1, forward strand.
TGAAAGAAAGAATGAAGGGAGTTATGTTATTGTTGGTGGTGGTGTGGTGATTGAGAACGTGAAGGAAGGGGTGGTGTGGTGCGTGTGTGAAAATTGAAGGAGAGAGGAGTGTGGCGTGATTGTGTGTAGGGTAGGGTAAGAGAGAGAGAGAGAGAGAGAGTTTTAAGGTGTCGAATGAAAGAAAAAAAAAGGTGCAAAATGAAAACCTTAAACCATGGTTAGGTCAACATAGGATTTCATTAAAACTTTACCATACTTGTTTCATTGGAGCTTTAGTCGGTGCTTTGTTCCTTTTTTTATATAAAAATTACTGTGTTACCTTAATACATTATAAGTTATTTTGTAAATAATATTTTTTTATATTATAAATTAATTTATAATTTTAATATAATATTAATAATTTTTTTAAAAATCTTCTCTATTATTTATTATTATTTATTTTTTATTATTTTAATTTAACTTTTTAATATAATTAATAAAAATATTTTTATAAAATTATAAATTATTTTAATTTTTCGTACATCAACCACTATATTTTTTAATTAGTGTGAAACACATGAAACGTTTAGATGGATGGAATAACATTTAAGTAAAAAAAATTAATCTCAATTGATAATTGCATAAAAATATCAATAGAATAAAAAAGTAATTAATATGTGAATGTTGTGAGATGTTATCGGTAGTGGAGACTTTGATTGCATCGGCAAACACATAGACACATGAGTAACGTGCCTCTTTGTTTCTCTCTCTCCCACGCTCTGTCCGTGCGTGAACAATACGTGATTCAATTTATTGTTCTCTTCTTTCTTCATGCATTTTGTGCGTCTTTCATCACCAACACGTTTTCCAGCATCACATGCTATCCACGTGCCTCTAATTACCCTCTTTAACTTTCCACGCGTACTTATCTCCTGGGACCCGCCTTTTTATACCAACTTCAACGTCATTGGACCGGGTTTCTTCAACCACGTGAACTGCGTTTTACTTTTTTTTTTTTCTATTTAATGTCTTCAAATTAAAATACTAATACTCCATCCTCCGTCATTCGTTTTCTATCACTTTTAATATCTTTTATTTACTCTCTTCATTTTAATACTAATACAACAATTCGTTAATAGAATATCAACTGATAACACATCAATCTTATATTACACCAAGTCTATGATAAGCCCTATTTTATCTTAAACCTTTACCTATTGCATTTTAGTTCTCCATTAAGCTAATAACAATTTACAAATTAAAAACAACTTTTATTTTAATTTAAATGAGATGATAATTTATAATAATTATTTTATTTGACAAAATTAATCCTACAATTCAAATTTTTAAATTCATAAAGTCCACCTACCTATTCTTTGTTGTCTTCTTCTTCCTTCTCCCATATCAAATTTTGTAATTGAAAATTCTAAATTCCTAAATTTCACCTACATGTGATTTGTTGTCTTTTTCGTCTTCTTCCTTCTCATCGTGAATCTTTCTTCAATGGTGCAGACCGATTTCTCATTCGTTTCACTTCAACATTATCCTAAATCATATACTTCTTATTTCAACTCTTCCCTCTCACCTAATTTCATAGTTGTGTTCTTGTTTGATTTTTAACTTTCAGAGCAAACGTTCGTGTACTTTGTATTGGTTGTGTTGTTCATTAAATTGGTTGTAAATTTTTTCATGCTCATTGTTTGGTTCAAAGAAATAGTTCAATGTCATTGTATAATTTTACAGGTAGTTGTTCGTATCCATCTCAATCTGTATATTTTTTCAAAATCAAGTTGATTTTAGTTATTCACATAAATTGTACATTGGGTTAGACTTTGTATTTTATTGAAATTCATAAATTTTAAATTGATATGAATTTTTACCCATAAATTATGTAATTAGGGAATAGGGTTCAACATAATATTATGATAAACATGTGGTATGTTATGCAATCTTACTTCCAAGCTAATTTTGATGAAGACAAATGATTAAAGGTCTTGCATATCAAAAAGAAAATTTCAAGAGGATTCATTCATGATGTGTTGTTAATGTCTTTAAAGATTCAAGATACATAAATTTCATAAACATATACATAACTTAGTGCTCAAGAATCATTAACATACATTTTATCATACTCAAATCATTTTCATCATCTTAGGTATATGAATTCCATATCATATACATTTCTTAGTGATCAATATTTTTTATCTTGCATTGGAAAATTTTATTTTTCATGTTTGAACCATGTTAAACCACTTTCAAATTTAATCTATTGACTTGAATAAATCAATAGATGTTTCATAAGGTTGGTTTAAATACTTAGACAATTTTTTAATTTTTTCAAACATTCTGTTTTTGGTAAATTACGGCATTTGAAATCGTCGTAACAGAACATAAAAACCGCCACAATTCGCACTGGTCTGGAACAATATTTGAAATTTGAGATTTAAAAATTGTTGCAAACTTGTTAAGTCAAGTATCTGTTTAACTGACTTAACAAGTCCTGTAGAAGAATTGAAAAATGTTTTGTTTCATTGCATTCATTCATCATCTCTTCTCATGGCAAACATTACATATTTTCAGAATAAATATTTTGATTTTCTATCAACCCCATTGCGATGTTTTTGAATGGTGGTTATTGTCACACCCTCATTTTTCACCCCCAGTCTTGCATATCATAGATTCATCACATCATCACACAATGCATATCAAGCAAAGAAGTTTGCAAAGAAGTTTCAAGAAAAGATTGTTGTTTCAAGGCTTGATGTTACAATTGACTGGAATGCTCAATTCTTGTGAGATTTATTACTCTGGAACCATACCTTTTAGCTTTATTATCCTTGGATCAGATGGATTGTGTTTTGATTACTGGATTTTCAATTCAAGGATCATGAGTGTATGTTGGACAATCTTGAGAATTTGGACTTTTTGGGCTATTTTATCTTCTATGAAATGTGTCATTCCAATATACTTGCTTTCATCCCATTCCAAAAGACAATTTCCAGAGACAAATTCAAATGTCCAATTCAAAATTCAATGCCAAGATTTCAAGTTTCTTTCCAAAGTTCAATTTATAGCCAAGTTTAAATTCCATTCAAAAATTCAAATTGCAAGTTTCTTTCCAAAATTCCAAATTCAATGTCAAATTTCTAAGTTTCAATTCAAGATTCAAACTGTGAATTCCTTTAAAGTTTCAAATTCATTTCAAATGTCTATTTCATTTCCATTTTAAATTCAAATCAAGTTCATGTCCTAATTGCCAATTTCAAATTTCATTCAAGATCCAATTTTGTAACCAAATTTCAAGTTTATTCTAAGATTCAAGTCCATATCAATTTCAAGTTCATTCTAAGATTCAAATCCATGTCCAAGGTTTAAATTCCAAATTCAATGTCTTTTCAAATCCATTCAATTTCATGGCCTGTCGCCATCGAACTTTATTTATCCCAAAAGGAGAAGGGAAAACATCGAGAAAACCCCCCAGAAGGAAATGGATAAGATGGTCTCACAACTAAGAGAAAGGGTTCAGAAGCTGGTTATACAAAGGGAAGGTATTAGCACCCTCCCCATCCATCGTACTCGATGGAAACCATTCGCTTTCTCATGTGTAAGGATGTTTGCTAAAGGACATTTTCATGAAGAGTGTTCTAAGAGGGACAAAGAAGGTTTGGAAATAAAGAATGAGAGAAAAGAGAAGGTGAAAAGGGGGAGGAGACTAGGTAGGACTTCGCGGTCCTATGCCTACATGTTCTCAACAGGTATACAAAAGTCAGAGTCAGCATAGTTCGGAAGACTATGAATGAAAAAGATGGAAGTGTGCTCGCCAAGGATTGGGGCCCTTATGCCTACGTATCTTCACTTAAAATAAGTGAAGAATCAGAGCATCCGTAGTTTGGACTGTTTGTTAGTGTTTTTTATGGACAATGATATCATTCGCATTCTAGCAGTTAGGTGTATTGCAGGTCGCTTATGGAGTCTTAGGTGTTACCTGTTTGCGGTAGAACAGACGTAACATGCCCTTTTGAAAAGATTAGTTTTCGCCATCAAGTCAAGATGTCACATTTGATTTGTGAAGGTTGATTTTACAGGTGAGATAATTCCTTGGATAGTAACCCTTTGCGAGTAGTACCCATTTATTTATCTCAAAAGATTTATTATGAAAATTGTGTGGAGAATATAGTCACATCTTCATATTAAAAGACGAGTATCGAGACCACACACTCTAAAGTTAGCATCTTAATACTCAAAGAGAAAGAAGTTTTCACCCAATCTTCTCTCTTTAGTTCAATACAAAGAGAACCTTATTCTCTTGTTTAGGAAATGTTTTAATTTGAATGGTAAGTGTTTTATGACAGTGAACCCTACAGGTAATTATTGCACCCCAAAATTTGACCAACCTCTTTTCTTAATCTTTGGCTTATGATTCATTGCATTTTAGCATCTTGCATTTGCATAGCATAGTTCTTACAGGGGATCAAGTGTTTGTATGTGTCCTATCCAGGAGGAGAGCCTTATTGACCACAAGCTCAAGCAGAGGCATTGGTAGAGGTTGTTATGTGGTTGTCATCATCATGAAGTTATTAGAGCCCCTAGAGAGGAGGTGTAACACCCTTCTAATCCCCACGGAAAAATGCATATTTAATCAGAGTAAATTAACATGCTTTCACAAAGGGCGTCACACATAATTACAAAATCTTAACATTCACCTGTCATACTCATGTAACATTGAAATAAATAGTCATTCCATTAAATTTTCATCTTGCATGACGCAGCGAATTCAATTTGGTTTACATAACTCTTCACAGAAAATTCATGTTCATCACATAATCAGCAACACTTAGGCACAGAGGCCATTATCACATATTTCAAATACATTTAAAACACAACTTAGAATATACAATATATCTCTAAGGCATAAACCCCGCAATCCCAGTGTTACATAACCAGAGCATGACTTAACCCAACATTATTAAATACTAATAGCTGCACCGACAGCGACCTCGCAACTACTACCAATACTACTCCTTGGTACCTGCACGATGTCATGTAGGACATCATTCCAGCAGAAGGGTGAGAAACATTACCATAATAATCAATGCACATAATCATACATCAATGCACAAGTACAGAATATATATATTTCACAGTTTCTCACTACAATGCCTCACAATCCACTATCATACATCATAATGTATATATGTATAAAACCAAGCATTTTATCATGCATACATTCACAATTACAATTAATCCACATAGACTTATACATTATGTTTCATTTACCGCCAATCATATAAACATACACATACATGTTTATTTTACCAATGCATCATATAAAGATGAATCATGCAACTCATAGAGACCGACACACGACTCTATGCAGATGCAAATACGGTACCGACTCATTTCAGCAGGTTCAGTTGAAGAACCAAAAATAACCATCGCTCACACCCCACAAGGGCACACGAGGTTCTGCAGATTCTCCGAGGAATCAATATAACCATCACAACATACGAGGTTCTGCAAATCCTCCGAGGGATCAATAAATAACCATCGCTCACACCCCACACGGGCACACGAGGTTCTGCAGATTCTCTGAGGAATCAATATAACCATCGCAACATACGAGGTTCTGCAAATCCTCCGAGGGATTAATAAATAACCATCGCTCACACCCCACAAGGGCACACGAGGTTCTGCAGATTCTCTGAGGAATCAGACACACAAGTATGCAATTATAATGCTTCACATGCAAAATGACCTAATCAATTATAGACCATCGCTCACACCCCACAAGGGCACACGATGTCTCTGCAGATCCTCCACGGGATCAACCGATACAACATGCATACGTGTTAGCAAACATACTCATGCATTTATTACATATCACATACAATAATCATACCTTCACAATGTATATATCATTCATCATTCGTCACGCATCAATACGTACGTTCAATATACACTCGCAAATATATTTACCCTATATTCGTCATTCATATCATATTGTTTCATACTAGATTCACATTCATAACTCACAATTATCGTGCCAAACGGCAACAAACTCAATCCCACCCAATAATGCATTTTTAATTAATTTAAACAACGCATCACATATGCCAAAAGGCCACATATTCACAATCAATTCATAATCTAGGATTCACGCCATACGGCTACCCACAGCACAACGTATACAAGCTATTCGCTACATGCTAAAACCAACGACATCAAAATTGGATGAAAACAATCAAAATAAAACAAATGGTGTCCCATTCGCCAACCTTCGCTTGGCGAAGCCATTGGCGAACCTTCGCTGCAACGTTCGCCTGGCGAACTTGCCAGCGAAGACCACTGGGAGCTATTATGGAATTACTTGCTAGCACACTCGCCTAGAGAACCTTCGCCACTCTCATTCGCCTGGCGAACTTGCCAGCGAAGACAGGGTGTTTGGTTTTGACTTGATTCGCTACCGTTCGCTGGGCTTCGCCTGGCGAAGCCTCGTTGCCATTCGCCTGGCGAACCTGCGAGATCAGAACTTCCATGGCTGTCCAAAAGCCCAAACCTCACAAAACCAACCGATTTAATCCAAATCAGCCCCAGTAGCACAACCCACTCATCACTCGACTATACTACACCGTCTATTCCAAATTCTAACCGATAAAACTCAATTTCTACCGATTAAACTCATTTCGACCTAAAATGGAAAACACCCAAACAATCCAACACACATACACAATGATTAAGATAGTAAGATTTCACACCCTTACCTCGATTAATCAGAAGCTAGAGGATGTTCTTGATGATTCTCCAAGTTTCCTCTTTTTCTCCTGCTTTTCTCTTCTTTCTCTTTCTTTCCCTTTCTTTTCTCTTCCACTTCCTCATATATATATATATATATATCTTTCCCTTTATTTCTATCCAATATATTCCCTCTCTCAAACATCTATAAATTCATTTAAACAATCATCTAATTATTCAAATAATTAGAATAATTCAAATAACTCAATTAATTAACACAAATAATTAATTATTGAAAATTGGGCTGTTACAACTCTCCCCCACTTTAGGAATTTTCGTCCTCGAAAATGTTACCTCAATGAACCGAGTCGGATACGACTTCCTCATCCCAATCTCTCAAATCCCACTTTCTTTAGTTGGTTCACCCAACTGTCTTTACCGAAGAAATCTTCATTGCCTCGAAGTTACTTCTTGCTCATCAATCTGAACTAGCAATGTCTCAATAGTCAAATCCTTCCTAACTTGTACACCATTTGCCTGAATGAATGCACTTGCACTTCCTCATTAGGCACATACCACATCATGTAAATTCACAAGCGACAGCGGTAAGATAATCTAACATGATACTTCTCCCACGCTTCCGCTGCGCCACTCTGATACTAAGCAATAAAACACGGTGTGTGCTTCCGAGACTTCAAAGCTAGATCCACACCCGTCACCACTGAAACTCCCAGAACATGTGCTTTTTGGATCTTCTTGATCTTTTCAGTCGCCTCTTACACAATCCTCAGGTCCGAGCACAACGCTCTCTCTCCTGAATCATAACAATACAAAGGAGTCCTACACCTCCTACCACACAACGCTTCAGATCCCTATCTGACACAATATTAGACGATACCTCATACAATCTTTATCACTTCAATGATATCCATCTCAACCAGCTCCAACATAGAATGATTAATCCTCATTGGTAGGAAAAGAGCCAATCTAGTCATTCCATCCAAAATCACTCAATTAAAACCATATTCCTCAAATCCGGTTACATCTTTATAGCACTAGGATGGATACTCCATCTACCTCGATACTCTTATTCCGCATAATAATAACTAGAACATAACTTTATCTCGACATCTCATGATACCATTCCCATTAATACGAAAATCAGTCCTTCGACTTAATTCATCAAATTCGACCATCATCATCAGTATATACCAAATTTTCAAATTGATGCATCAGCTACTGCGTTGCTCTACCCGAATGGTAATTCAATCTAAAACCATAATCCCTCAGGAGTCCCAATCGTTTTCCCCTGCCTCATATTCAAATCTCCCAATTCAAACCAATACCTTAAGCTCTTGAGATCACCAACCGTTTCAAATCTCACACTAACCAATTGGAGCCTCCAACTCCGGCACAGACACAATAACAACCAACTCTAAGTCACTTGTCAGATAATCCCTTTTATATACTTTAAATTGCCTTCAAGTAACTAAACTCACTGATGTTACACTTAACATAACTCCCAAACATACCCACGAGGCATCACAAACCACGATAAACAATTTTGTCGAATTCCGGTAAGAATCTACAAACGAGCTGTTGACAGCTCTCCGAAACTCTTTGAAACCCTCTTCGCCTTAGCATAAAAACTGCTTTCCCTCTCACACTGATAACTTAAGTTCCCCATGCTCAACATGGTTCCATATCTTCTTTGAATACACCAAAATATCATAGGTTAACACAGCCATTTCCTTGCTCCATCAAGTAGGGAAAATCCCATGCCAAACGGATACTCACTCTCGCAAGTTATGGCGGAAACCCACACCACACGCTCTGCATCTACAACAAAATCCAAAAATAGTCCTTCAATAATTAACTTAATTCCATCCCAATACTCCACCATCATCTAGATCTTTGGACTAGCTTTCCAACGCTTCGAACCGTGCGTCATTCCGAGTTACGGTTCTCCCGTTACGACAAAAACACCAAAACAACTTTCTCTGCCCAGGACTTCCTCGCCAGGCGAACATAGTAGTGAGTCGTTCGCTAGAATGCTCGCTAGGCGAAGGGTCTGGCGAACATGACAGTCCAAAATCTCATTTTCGACCGTTACCTGACTTCCGAGTGTCCGATTTCGATTCCGTAAAAAGCTGCGATCTCGGAATTCAACGTACTACAACAATTTCACACTTAGAAGACCATTCAACACATCCTCAACTCTTGGAACACTTAAAGGCCAAGTTACACCGATTTGCACTCCACATTCTTACTTTCTTTAACATCTACCAGATGTCACTATCCATACTTACATACTCGGCTTTACAATCTGTCGTTACAGCACACACGTCGATACCAGTCTCAAAACTACCCCCTTGATTCAATCCTTGTCCATCCAAACAAACATACCATATGAAGTCCTCACTCTCAGACCCGTTCCCGTAACTGAGTCGGTCACAACTCCATTTCACGTTCTGACTGCTAATCACTACCTTTTCAAGATAACTCTTCAAACAACCACAATCAATCGGCAAATCGCCAACTTTCCCACTTCCATTATAACTCAAAGATTTCCATCAAAATTCAAACACTTCAACACTGTTCTGAGCCGACCCGCCCAAACAATTCTCAAGCACCCAGCTAAACTCCAGACAATTTACTGCTCACGCCATCTAAGCTTGCAAGACGCGTCTATCCTATCCAACACAATCCAAACTACTATCAACAAGAGATTAAGGGTGATCAGTTCCTCAATTTGTCAATAGACAGCCGAAATCATGATGGGGTATAAACCATCTTTACCAAACTGTATGGGCATTCAACCACACTGAGCTACAACTCCACACTTTGCAGCAACCTGGAGAAGCACAAGTTCTCTCCCACTTGGGTCATTCCCACTTCTGCAGACGAAGACTAGACAACAAACACGTACCAACAGTGTTTCACACACATGTCGCGTACAAGGGAACGACCAACATTGGACAACTTGGTCGGATGGAACGACCTGCTCTGATACCACTAATGTAACACCCTTCTAATCCCCACGGAAAAATGCATATTTAATCAGAGTAAATTAACATGCTTTCACAAAGGGCGTCACACATAATTACAAAATCTTAACATTCACCTGTCATACTCATGTAACATTGAAATAAATAGTCATTCCATTAAATTTTCATCTTGCATGAAGCAGCGGATTCAATTTGGTTTACATAACTCTTCACAGAAAATTCATGTTCATCACATAATCAGCAACACTTAGGCACAAAGGCCATTATCACATATTTCAAATACATTTAAAACACAACTTAGAATATACAATATATCTCTAAGGCATAAACCCCGCAATCCCAGTGTTACATAACCAGAGCATGACTTAACCCAACATTATTAAATACTAATAGTTGCACCGACAGCGACCTCGCAACTACTACTAGTACTACTCCTTGGTACCTGCACGATGTCATGTAGGACATCATTCCAGCAGAAGGGTGAGAAACATTACCATAATAATCATACATCAATGCACAAGTACATAATATATATATTTCACAGTTTCTCACTACAATGCCTCACAATCCACTATCATACATCATAATGTATATATGTATAAAACCAAGCATTTTATCATGCATACATTCACAATTACAATTAATCCATATAGACTTATACATTATGTTTCATTTACCGCCAATCATATAAACATACACATACATGTTTATTTTACCAATGCATCATATAAAGATGAATCATGCAACTCATAGAGACCGACACACGACTCTATGCAGATGCAAATGCGGTACCGACTCATTTCAGCAGGTTCAGTTGAAGAACCAAAAATAACCATCGCTCACACCCCACAAGGGCATACGAGGTTCTGCAGATTCTCCGAGGAATCAATATAACCATCGCAACATACGAGGTTCTGCAAATCCTCCGAGGGATCAATAAATAACCATCGCTCACACCCCACAAGGGCATACGAGGTTCTGCAGATTCTCCGAGGAATCAATATAACCATCGCAACATACGAGGTTCTGCAAATCCTCCGAGGGATCAATAAATAACCATCGCTCACACCCCACAAGGGCACACGAGGTTCTGCAGATTCTCCGAGGAATCAGACACACAAGTATGCAATTATGATTCTTCACATGAAAAATGACCTAATCAATTATAGACCATCGCTCACACCCCACAAGGGCACACAATGTCTTTGCAGATCCTCCACGGGATCAACCGATACAACATGCATACGTGTTTGCAAACATACTCATGCATTCGTTACATATCACATACAGTAATCATACCTTCACAATGTATATATCATTCATCATTCGTCACGCATCAACACGTACGTTTAATATACACTCGCAAATATATTTACCCTATATTCGTCATTCATATCATATTGTTTCATACTAGATTCGCATTCATAACTCACAATTATCGTGCCAAACGGCAACAAACTCAATCCCACCCAATAATGCATTTTTAATTAATTTAAACAATGCATCCCATATGCCAAAAGGCCACATATTCACAATCAATTCATAATCTAGGATTCACGCCATACGGCTACCCACATCACAACGTACACAAGCTATTCGCTACATGCTAAAACCAACGACATCAACATTGGATGAAAACAATCAAAATAAAACAAATGATGTCCCATTCGCCAACCTTCGCTGCAACGTTCGCCTGGCGAACTTGCCAGCGAAGACCACTGGGAGCTATTATGGAATTACTTGCTAGCACACTCGCCTAGCGAACCTTCGCCACTCTCATTCGCCTGGCGAACTTGCCAGCGAAGACAGGGTGTTTGGTTCTGACTTGATTCGCTACCGTTCGCTGGGCTTCGCTTGGCGAAGCCTCGCTTCCATTCGCCTAGCGAATCTGCGAGATCAGAACTTCCATGGCTGTCCAAAAGCCCAAACCTCACAAAACCAACCGATTTAATCCAAATCAGCCCCAGTAGCACAACCCACTCATCACTCGACTATAATACACCGTCTATTCCAAATTCTAACTGATAAAACTCATTTTCTACCGATTAAACTCATTTGGACCTAAAATGGAAAATATCCAAAAACACCCAAACAATCCAACACACATACACAATGATTAAGATAGTAAGATTTCACACCCTTACCTCGATTAATCAGAAGCTAGAGGATGTTCTTGATGATTCTCCAAGTTTCCTCTTTTTCTCCTCCTTTTCTCTTCTTTCTCTTTCTTTCCCTTTCTTTTCTCTTCCACTTCCTCATATATATATATATATATATATATATATATATATATATATATATATATATATATATATATATATATATATATATATATATATATATATATATATATATATATATATATATATATATATATATATATATATATATATATATATCTTTCCCTTTATTTCTATCCAATATATTCCCTCTCTCAAACATCTATAAATCCATTTAAACAATCATCTAATTATTCAAATAATTAGAATAATTCAAATAACTCAATTAATTAACACAATTAATTAATTATTGAAAATTGGGCTGTTACAGGAGGGGTGTGCCATAACATTATCAAAAAACCATCAGAAGGTTGTCAAGGGGTCCATGAGGTTTTATTGTTGGTGTGAACATGAGGTAGAAGCTTGTTGAGTACCTCATAGGTTATAATGGAGTTGGAATGGTAACTCAGTTCCTTTGCACAATGCTTAGGCAAAAAGGATGAAATTAGGGTTTCATTTTTTATTAGGATAAATTTATTTTTGGGAGAAAGACTTGTTTCCATGGTCTTCCATATGTCCTAAGGTATTTGGGGATGGGATATTGACCATCAATTTTAATCAGAAGACCTTCAATTGAAAATTAGGGGATTTGAAAAAAAGTCAATTGTGCAGTTAAAAAGTCAACTCCTGACTTTTTAAGGTCAAAATCATGATCCTTAATTTCAATATGAACAATGGATGGAATTTTATCAAGAAAAGTCAAGGGAATCATGAAAAAATTAAGAGTTGTTGAAAGTTGCCATTTTGGGATTTAGAGTTTTAGAAACTTTCTATTTTTGGAAAGTTTCATGGTACAAGCAGCCATCTTCAAGACCATTTTTCTTTATGATCAAGGTTTTAAACGGACTTGGCTCAAACATCAAAGTTGTTCATTGTATTTCAAGCTTTTGTTTGAGTACCAATTCATAATCATATGATACTTGGAACTCAAGTTATGACGAATCAAAGTTGGGGATTTCAATGACTTCAAAACTGTTAAGTTCAGACAGATTTTTGGACCCATTTCGCAAGCCAAATCCATCAAGCTCTTGATGTCAAATGAAACATTTTCCCAAATGAAAGTTATAGATCATGTTCCAAGCTTTCCAAAAGGTCCAAGAAGTCCTCAATATGATTTGTGAAACTCAAGTTATGGATGTGCAAAGTTGAGGAAAAATAAGTCAAAATTCATAACTTAGAATTTTTTTCTAAGTTATTCATGAACAGCTTGCATGACATACCTTTTAACCCCAATTTTGGTGCCCTTCCAATGATCAAATGGGAGTTTCATCAACATGCAAATTATTCTACTTCGTGCCCTCTTTCATTTGAGCTTAAGTTTAGGACAAATTGATCTTTGTGCATCAAGATATCATTGCTCAAAGTTGGTGTTTTGAACATTTTTTCAAGGGGTGAAACATGTGGCATTTTTGCTTGCTGATGTTTTTCATCATATAATATGGTTAAGTCTCATCCCATGTGCATAGATTTGCATTGGGAGCATGCCAAACATTGCCAAAAATGAACCAACACCCAATGTACCATTTTTGCTCATTTTTGAAATTCTTACCAAAAACAAGGAATGGACAAAAAACTGCCATATGTTGCCTCTATTCTCTCCTTCCACTCAAACAGAAAACAACAGGAGGCAAGAGGATGCAGTTCTGCTCATGTACCATCTTCATGATCAACCATTGATTCAAAAATCACCATGAAAATGCAAATTTGTCCATTGATCTTTCACCACAATAAAACTCCCAAAAATCCCCTTTTCACATCATATTTAAGCTGAGGAGCAGCTGAGCAAACCCTAGCCACCACTTTGTGCAAAAATCAGAAGTTGAGTTTTTGCATCCTTTCATCCAAGCCTGCGAATCTCTCTCAATATTGAACCATTTCCCAAGTTTCTTCCCATTCCATAATCTCCATAACACAACCTTTAAACGGCTTGCATAAAAGAGGAGTTGTTGACACTTTTCTCAAACTGCCCTAAAAGACTAACTGTTGCTTCAAAAGGGAGAAAGTTCAAGGCTTTCTCAAAGGAGGGAGGGACATCTTGCTGCTAGCTTGCTGTGAGGAGTCTACAAGAGGTATGTGGTTTCAAACCTTACCATTGATATGCATCATGTGTTGAAATTGATTTATGCTTGCTTAAGAGTTGTAACTCTCATGTAAAAATATGATTGATTTTGTTTGACATACTTGTTGTCATGAGTCTGTGACTTGTTCATTTGAAGTATGTATTGATTTAACTGTTAGAGATATCAACATTGTTATGTTTAAGATTGAAATGGTTCTGTTAAGAGTTATTTTTGGTTTGAGTTTGCTAACTCATACTTGCTGTCATTGAATGACAACTCTTATTTGAAGCATGTTTGAATGGATGTTGGCATTGTTATGTCAAAAGGTTGCATTTGTGCCTGCTTGAACTGGTCTTTGTGTTATAGATTGGTTATACTTGTTGTCATAAGTTTGTAGCTATCATATGAAGAAAGTAGTAAACTAGTTGTTGGTTGAATTAAACATTGTCATATTTGAATTTACAACTATGTTGTTGAACTGTTTTTGAGTTTGTTCAAACTTGTGTTTACTTGCAAGAGGTATTGAACTGATGTTTGCATTGAGATAACAAGAACCTGCTGATGTCCCTATTTTAAACAAGACCGTGTTGATTTTGGTTTATGTTATTGAAAAGTTGTTAATATGAGAGGCCTAGGTTAGCTGCTTAGATTTCAAGCATTGTTATGCTTGTTTGTCTCTCATTAGGGATTCACTTAGTGTATACTTGGACTTGCCTAACATTTTGTGGTGTGCATGAGACTGTTATTAAAGTTTATGCAGAAGGCTATTTTTGGAATTGGTGTTAGGGCTGGATCTGTTAACTCATGTTAAGTGCTCAGAATTGATGAACTCTTTGTGTTGGCTTGTATTCATTAAGGCTTGGCATGGTCATGCCAAGGTTTTGTTTCAGTGCCAGTTCCACCCTTGAGTTGTGGCATGTTCAGATTTAGACTACAAGAGGTTGTTAGGTTTATGATGTTGATTTGGATCAAAGTAGGAGAACCAGTTTTTGGTCATGAGAATTGTGGAGTTTCTAGTGCAGACAGTGAGAGTTTAGCTTGAGTGTCTCAGGCCTGCTGAGCTTTGTTTAGTGTCGTAGGCAGGTTGGTTGAGTCTATATGGATATGATCAGTAGGTGAACTCTGATGAGAGGAAGACTTTCATCATGAGTCTAGTTGACAGTCATCATTGGTGAAATAAAACTGGATCTGTTTAGCTTGCATAGTTAGCATTGTGATTGTCATTAAGGTCTTAAGTTTAAGGATGCTGCTGGATGTTTGTGTGTGAACTGTTAAGTTCATGTTGGCATGTATAGAGTCTGTTGACTCTTTTGGTTGGGGTATTTCACTGCTCTTTTGGTTCTTGCCAAGTTTTAGGTAGGTTCCTTTAGAACTTTGGGGGAGGGTGTGAGCTTTAGGTTGTCTAGTTTGGAGTTTGAGCTCAGGCAGTTTGCTAATAGAGGTTAGGTGTTACCGTTTAGAATTCATAGTTAGAGACTAGTTTGAATCTGGACATGTGCAGGTGGTCACCATGCTGTCAACATCTATCCATAAGAAAACTGAGTTTGTTAACTCAGTGTTGCACCCCAAAATTTGACCAACCTTTTCTTAACCTGGTTTATGTTTCATTTCATTTTCTTCTAGCATTTGCATTGCATAGCATTGTTCATTAAGCAAGGGATCAAGAGGTTGTGCATAGCAAGATGAGGATACCCAGAGTGTTGTTACTCAAGCAAGGGGTGTTACTCAAGCATGAATGGTCATCAAGTCACCAAGAAGTGGTCAAAGTTTTGTGAAAGAATTGATGGGTGTATGTGGGTCAGCTCCTAACTTGGAAGCCAGTTGAAGATCATCAGAGGATTGTGAATTCATAATTATGGATATGGGGTGTTAAGAAAGCTCATTGAGTGCTTTGAGAGCCATGTTGGAGCTTATTCAAGTTGTTGTGTCATGTGTAAGGAGCCACAGTCAAAGATGGTGCATCTAGGGTTTTCATCTGGTCAACCTGTCGCGGTGAAAATCGGATACCAAACTATTAATTAGTTTGAATCTTTAGTTCATTTTGCGACCGGACTTTGATTTGTCCAAAGGAAGGGATAAAGATCGAAATACCCGCAATGCAATGCAAATGCAAGCTAGAGAGTTTTAGGTTCGGGGGTCGGTTAAACTTAGGGAAGGTGCTAGCATCCTAAGTTTCTGTAGTACTCTACAGGAACCTCTTGTTTTATGTTTGTTTTATTGCTAAGGTTTATCTGCTTAATGGTTGAAAGACCTAGGGGTTTATTTCTAAGTATACTCGATAAGATGTCGCATCTTATGCCTACATATCCTTACGAGAGTGGAATCAGAGTATTTGTAGTTCCCTTAAAGGGTTTGAGGAGTTCTTTGACTGTGGTCAAAGTTCCTATGGGATTAGGGTAGTTGATTGATTGAGTTTAGGAGAAAATACGGGTTTTCATTTTAAGAGAGATTTAACCGCCACAAGTGTAAGAGATTGTATTGTTGTGGGGTGGAGATTCTATCTCGTTTAAGATGATTAGCATCTTTCTCTAATGTTTGAATAGTTGTATTGAGTTGCTGAATGTGTTTGTCTAAGTTGTAAAGATAAAGGTCCTTCCTATGGGGTAGGATCTAACTTAGAATATCGACTTGAATGGGATCAAGTGGGAGAATGATGCAAATGTAGATGCGATACACACAAGTGTTAAGTCATATGTAGGTTCTTCCTTTGGACGGAATGCATTAATGCGATGCGAGAAAGATAAATTGCGAATAAAAGTGGAAAGTGGATAAGGTAAAACATACACACGCATGAAAGCGCTAAGTGTGTGAATTGTGGAGTGCGTGAATGGAGAGAGGCGTAAGCGTGTACGATTGAATTGATCTTAGGGAGATTGATTTTAGGCGAAATGTTGTATTAATTTTAATAAAAGTTAGATTAATTGACGAAGTCGATTTTAGGAAAGAAAGGTTAATTATTATTATAATAAGTGAATATATGTTATTTAAATTATGAAAATGGTTTTTGTTTAAGTTATTATAAAAGGTTGTTTTTATAAAATAAACTAAATAGGTTGTTATGAAGTGAGTTTTTAAAATAAAAAGTCTTGTTATTATTAATTATGAAATGTTTTTTTTTCTATTATAAAGGTTTATCGAATAAAGGGGACTCCTAATTATTATAAAAAGCTAAAGTTAATTTAGATTAAAAAGGGAAGTTATTATTATTTGTTAGAAAGTTATTTTAAATATATAAAAAAGTTTTAAGGAGAAAGAGCAAATAAACATATTATTATTTATTTAGAAAAAGGTTTATTAGTGTAATACCCCAAATTTTACCCTTACATTTAGTCAGTCATGGCGCATGACATTTCATTTTGCATCCATTAATCACTAACCAATCATTGAGCGCGATTTGTTTTGCAGGAATTACTCCTAGGGGCGTTTTGGTCATTTTGAAGCATAATTCGTAATTTTGGGCCCAATGAGGTTTTATTCCTGAGTCATTTATTTATGTGGGTTGATTATGTTAAGATATCAATTTGTTTGGGTTCAAGGCGATGCGAGAATCTGGTCTGGGAAACATGGTTTTGGCAAGAATTCATTCTTCTATCTTCCCGTTCATTCTAAAGGGAAAACAGTGAAACTTCGACTGATTAATGGAACTTATTCATGTTGAGGGTACTAAGCTTATTATGCAAGATTGGATCGAATTCAGGGATAGTTGACTGGTGAGGTTTAATCGGAGGTTGAGGTGTTTGCAGCAAATGAAATCATGGAAAAGAAATTGGAAAATGATTTTAATAAGATATGTGAATTTTATTCATAATATTTTATTATTATTATTACAATTTGTAAAGTGAATTTGGATAGAAATTTGAAGTTTATTCATAATATTTTATCATGATTTACAAAGAGGAAGTAATTTGGATAAAGAATATTATTGAATTTATTCATAATATTTTTTTATTACAAGTTACAAAAGAGAAAATCAAAATGGTATTTCCTAAGGTTCTAAGTCATGTGGGTTGTGTTGATGCTTCGCGCTCGTCACTCGCTATCCGATTACCTGCACAATGAAAAACAAAGAAAATAGAAGAAAATGTCAGGAGAAATAATTTGACACTCTCAGAACATCGTCATCATCGAGTGCCGGGAGTGGCACAACCGAAGCTGCGTCCTACCCCCGTTACCAATCCGCGCCGTTGGCGTCAGATCAGGTAACATCTGTTCTTATCATACGGGACAGCCAAGAGATAAAAGAGATAAAAGAAGCGGGACTGATTCGCTTTTGCCGCAATTGGATTCATTTCAAAATCGAGTAAATCCTTATTACTTTCCAAACTGATACGAGAGTAAAACAACATAGTCAATCCGGATTCAGACCCGGATGCCGGCGGGTTAGAATCGCTTTGCCTTCAAGGTTATCCAACACCTGAAATTCACAAGACAACATCAGAATTTTCCAAAGTTCCTAACCAAACTCAAAGCAAAAAAAGATTTACAAGCTGCATGGAATTCATAAGTCACTCAACCAATGGAACAACAGACGCAAGAAAAGAGTTCAGCCAGTTCAATTAAGTTCAGAATGCATCAAAAGAGGCCATAACAGCAACCAGGCAAAAGGAAATCCCGCACCAGTTCAATCGTAACAAATCTGCCACAAAAGGCTCAGAATGCAAACCAAACTGCATCAGAACAGCACCCGTAACAGCACCATCAAATCCACAACAGCAACAATGCAATAAACCAAAAGGGCAAGTTCAGTTCGAGAATAAACCAAAAGGGCAAGTTCGGTTCAAGAACAAGCCTGAATCAAACAGAGAATCCAACTCCATTGCACCAAAATTGGATTACAAGACAAGTCAATTGAAACTCGCCTCGAACAGAATCCCAACGGGTCAACATCTGAAAAATCAATAACCAAACGGAGCATCAGAATAAAATCATCAAAATCACACATGCGAGCAAATTTGCAAGACCATATCAGAAAACAAATCAGAATCAACAACAACATCTGAAAAATCATGACAAATGCCATCAGCCAAAGCGATCCACAATCGGACAAATCGAATGAATATCCAAGCCAGGCACATAGAATTCGAATCAGGGTCCTAAACTGAAACTCGTATCCACAAAGGTCATACCAGAAGAAAACGAGGTGAATGCAGGTCATACCAGCCACAATAACATCCAACCAAATTTGAGGTTCACATGAAAAAATCGAACATGGCAATAAGGGCTCAGTTCATACATCATATCCCTAAACTCACAATGAAATCAGTTGAGACAAAGCAAGCTATAACGGTGCACCAACAACACCAAGCTGATATGTTTAATCATGCCCTCAGTAAACTCATCACTGGGCAGAGAGTCAAGCTGCCGGGAGAGAAACAACTAGAGTGTCTCCAGCTCCCAACCAAGCATCGAAAACAAGGGAAATTCGAACAAAACAACCAATCTCGAAGGCTCCCAACAATCATCGAGAGTAGAAACAAGAACGGATGCCCTGGTAGCTCAGACTGTGATGTCGTCATCGCCGCGTAACCTTCTCGGCAATTTTGACTCGACCAAAGCATCAGCATCCATACCTGTTCTGAAAGAAAAAGAGGAAAATAAGTGAACCCCAATCAAATCCTAAAAAAGGAAACAAGATTCAATCAGTATCAGCAAAATCCAATCAGTGTATCAGAAAAATGATCAAGCAAAAGTAAATCCGAAAAAGTGTTCAAATCAAATCAAAAGAATCACAGCAAATCATATCAGATCGAAAAATCCAATAGTAACGCAAATCCACTGGTATCGAAGGCCCAAAAGAGAAAATCAGAGAGATATAAAAAGGGGTGAGATCACCTCGTTGAAACCCTAGACAACAACGGCGGAGAACACCAAAAGCGACGAAGCAAGCACAATCGCCAGCCAAACCCTAGCGGCCGCGATATCGAAGGAGGAAGAGCTTCACTCAAAGCCGTCACGAACAGCCAGCAATGCCACCGTTCGACGACGAGCAAACCACTCTTGAGGCTCAGTTTCTCACATCATCGCCTCGAAGAAGATCACCATCATCGCTCCGTTTCTTACCGAAAGCCACCCACGGGATAAAACGTAAGCAAAAGTAACACGGTATCATCATTGTTTAACAGATTTTGTGTTGATTTCAGGAGGAGATATCGAGGGAGAGACGAGAATACGTGAGATAGAGGCAAGGAAGAAGAAGAACGGCGCCGCGGAAAAGATTTTAGGGTTATGAAACCCTAAAATCCTTTTGTTACAATTACCTCAACCGGGTTGGGTCCGGGAGTGATGACCGGCCCAACCCCTTTTATTTTTTACCTTTTTTTTTTCTTTTTTTATATAATTAATTAATTAAGTTTTATTAAACTTTTTTAAAAAAAAACTAATATTAAAATTGTTTTTTTAATAAAATAATAATTTAAAAACTTTTTTATATAAAATAAAAAACCTTTTTATAATAATAAATAAAAAACCATTTTTTAAATAAATGTATTAAAATTTTTTAAAAAATAATAATTAGGGTAAAATAGTTTTTAGGGTTGAGTTAAATTAATATTAAGAATTCCATCTTAATTTAAATTGAAGGTTATATCACAAAATAAAACCACAAAAAAGATGCATAATTTCACTTCGTCACCATCTGACAATTCTGCCCATTAATGGTGTTTGCTCGTTTTGCAGTTCATTGCGTTTACCGTTATTTATTTCAATGTCATTACTATACTGTAACTGCTCCTCTCATGTAACCTCGCGAACCCTAACAATCGCGTTCTAATTTCTGCCTTTAAATTTCTGCATGTATGGTTTTAATTTCTGTCATTATTTCCCTGCTCGTATGATTAGTTTCTCACACTTCCATCAATTATTCTGTCACACTACACACATCCGAAGGAGTTAGGTCTAACCGTTTGACCGCCGTGTCAATAGTCCTCAACTTCAAACCCTTACAACTCTTGCAAACCCTAATTTTTACAAATGCCTCGCCGCAGGAAAAATTACCATTTTACCCCTAGCATTAGGTCAAAGAGCCGCCGTGCTCATTTTAGGGTTTCCCGCCGTGGAATCCCTAATTTAACCCTAATTACAACTTAACATTCAACGTAGAGATTTGGAGTTTCTACACTCCAAGTAAGCGTGTCCTTAAGACATGTTTATTCCCCTTGAGACCTTGACCACAGTCAAGAAGTCTCTAACCTCCCTTTTGAGGGGAACTACGATTACTCTGATTCCACTCCCGTAAGGATACGTAGGCACAAGATGCGATGTCTTGCCGAGTAAACTTAGAACTAACCCCTTAGGTTTATTTTCTCACTTTTAATCCCTTTGTACATATACCTTAAGCAAATAAATAAAGCAAATAGTAAACATTTGAACAAAAGGTTCCCGTAGAGTACTACGGAAGTTTAGGGTGCTAATACCTTCCCTAAATTTAACCAACCCCCGAACCCTAGATCTTTCCCCGCATTGTGTTTACGATGCAAAATAGGTTTTCCCTTTTTGACCTTTTCCTTCGGATAAATCAAAGAGCGGTTGTGAATTGAATTGCGATTCAAACTCATCAATAGTTTGTGATCCTATTTCCACCGCAACAAAAAATGGCGACTTCACTGGGGAGTGTTCTTAATTTTTGAGGGTTATCCCTAATTTGTTCATATTTATTGCTACTTGTTTGTTATTTTGCATGTATATATTTGTGTTCTGGTTTGGGGCTGTTCCTTGTGTTGTGAGATAAGTCCTACACCCGGACTAGTGACATTATTATAGGATGGGGATATATTCGATGAGGCTTATCGGGAGTTGAATCCCGACTAAGTTGATTCGAGAATCACCGCTCAGTTGAGACCTTTTCGAAAATGGTTCGGTTGATCGAGTATAATCGTGAAAACTTTTTCCATGGTCGATTGGAGTCTGTGATATTGGGAACCGTAGTACCTTAACACCACCTCGACCTTATTTAGGACGTAGTGCGGGAGCTATGTGGGAGTAATCCTACAACGGTTGCTACGCGATACTACACTCAAAAGAGGTTCTCTTGAGAATATTATTAACCCCCGAGTCAATCGGAAGGTCGATAATATCCGAAAGATGGGCTGATGACTTTGGGCACTTTTTAGAACCTTGTTCGGCAGGTACAACTAACCTATAGTACACTCCTTTTGGGGATGGGTAGACCTTAACTCCACTCATGACTTTTAACCTAGGGTTTTGTGTATTCATGTGCATGGCATCCATAAAGCATCCCATTGCATTGTATTTCATGGAATTCAAACATCATTTATATCGCGGGATAAAATGAAAATGAAAAAACAAGAAAAAAAATTTTTTGGTACCCCACGACATTCGTAAATGTTTGAATTCCATGAAATCTTCATTTGCATTCGCATCATAGCATCATATATCTTCTTGCATTGCATGTGTCTTCCGTTTTCTCATGTTCGGTTCTCTCGCCTTCCAGTTTCGTCACCCTGAGTCCTCGGCACCAGTACAACACCAGAGCTCAAACTCGGAAGAGAATGGAGGATCAGACAAAAGAGATTGATCGCCTTAGCAATGAACTTGAAGACCTGCGAGGGGGTATGGGGCGTATGATGGAATTGTTACATGTCATGAATGCTAAGATGGATACCCAGCCCACTGTTGTTTCCGAGATTACCGGCGTTACTGTGGACCCTCCACCGAATATGACCGTAGCAAGGTGTTGCACCCCAAAATTTGCCCTCACAATACAAGACTTTGTGTTCCAAGAAGGTTCACAAGGTTCACAAAGTTCACAATTGGTCAGAAGAGTTGACAATTCCCTCAGACAATGCACCTCCTAAGCAGTGCATCCAAAACTAGGGTTTTGACTTTAATCAGGCTAAATGGACTTCCAAGACTTCAGATTTGGTCCCAGGGGTATTTTGGTCATTTTACACAAATTCTACCAATTCCTTGAAGATGGGCTGTTATTAAAATTCTGAGGCATTTGATACGTATTGGTTTGATACATTTATCTATCACCAGGTCTGATCATATCAAGATCTTGGCATTTGGAATTTCCCCCAGGGGCGTTTTGGTCATTTCAAGCAAATGTCATAATTTTGGGACAAATGAGACATTATTCCTGAGACATTTATTTGCATGTATTGATTATGTCAAGGATATTTGACAAGTAGCTTAGGCCCTCATAACAAGCTAAGATTGAATTGAAAATGAGAGGAAGGTTGTTAGACATGGTTTGAGAAATCACGTGACCAAAAGGATTTTAGTTTGGATTTGTTACGGGATATCGTTTAGGCAAAGGAGAAGTGAGTTTTAGATATTTTGGAATTTTTTATCCACAAGTACTCATGAGTTACGACTTAAAAGTGAATCTAAATAACTTGTGATTTATTATTCATGGAGATTTCAATCTACAGTTGAGAAAGTAAATATGAGTATTTATTGGAATTTTATTTCATAAATATTAAAACACAATGGAATCGGAAGAACATTTTTATTCATGGATAATCATTCATTTACAAAAGGACTACATGTTACAATGAATATCTATTCTAGGCCCCAAAGTCCTAAAAAGAAAAACTCTAAGTGTTCTTCATTGGCCTTCCTTTGAATCATGTCGCGAAGCTCCCGGTTACCTGAAAAAGAACAGATAAACAATCCACAACCTACATCACAATATGCACTGAGTTATCACGCAATCTAGAGTACAAACCTAGAGTATGAAGAAGGGAATCTAAGCTGAGCTACTTCTAAGAGCTTACAAGAGCCTCTCAGTAATCCCACCTGCAGCAAATATATTCTAGCACTCCCAAGATGAACGCTTGGACTTCTTGCCACGACGTCCCTCTTTCTATCGACACTGTAGAATCAAACGAATTTAAATAAGGACAATGACAATGGTGTTACAAAATAATTAAGGAAGAGACTCATAAAACATGTGGATACTGGTCATAATCTGATAATACTATTCAAGCTCCAAGAGATTTTAAACCACCAAGTTTGCTATCTCCACCTACAAACAATAGGCTCATATCAGTCAAAGAAAGGTGATTATCAAAACAGGGGCCCATCCAACTGCGGCCAAAACAGGCGGGGAAGGACTTGCGAGCAGGCTTTCCCGAATTTTCACCTCCAACTGCGGAAGGATTAGGTTGCAGGTCCCTCCATGCTTAGGCTTTGTTGTATGCACTCCTACCCAATCTTCCCAGCAAGCATTACCAACATCTATACGTGTTAGGAATGCTCATTTGACTGTCAAATCTACGACTCCATCGGCTACCCAGTCTTCACAGTAAGTATTTATGACATCTTTAAATGCTTATGAAACTAATCAGTTGACTTATAGTGACCATGGCGACGTTCTCCACTTCAACCAATTGATGGTTACTTGAAAAGTAACGGTCCTGAAACATCAGCTACAAGCCTGAACGAGGTGCTGCCATCTGCCGGCATTAGCGACGATACCTTCCTGCAGGATATGTGAACAAAGCACCTTTGCGTTGGCTTTAAAAGATGTCCATATGACCACTTCATACGACCTACCAACGAACGGAAGACCAAAGGCAGAAGACCGAGCCGTGTCTTGAAGCAGATGCAAAGCCTAACACCTTCATCCAAACTCAATTTACGGTAACCTCGCAACAACAATAACCTGCATAGAAGAGAAAGGAACACTTCACTTTCAAGTGTTAATCAGGAGCAACTACCATCACATACCTATCAAAATTTACCGAGATTGCATCACGAGCCATAGCAAGTAATGCCAAGGACCATCAAAGCTTTTTTCACTCGTCACTTCTTTCCAACGATGCGCAGAGCAGTGGATCAGAATCGGGCGGAACTTCATGTACCATCTTTGGAAGTATCAGCACGTCTGATGTCGTTTCTGAATGTTTCACGGCAGGTCCTGCATCGCAAAGGAAACAAGCATTGTCAAGAGTCAAGCAATTTCAGCTCAGGACAATGATAACGGTGATAAATCATTTAAGGAGGGACTCACCAAAGCATTGATCCGATACTGATGATCAGGCTGAGGCGAGAGTCCTCCAAACCACCAAATATTGACCACTTTCATCTAATGGTTGGAGACTTGCGAAGATCATCACAGGTAAAAGACTTGAAGGATCCAGTACTTCCCCCAAGTTTTCAGCCAAGGTATCAGCAACAACTGAAGCGACAGAGAGATGCATTGAAGTTGTTGACAGAACAAATTGTGACGGTGATGATGAAACTACGACCACCATAGAAGTTACTAGTGAAATAAAGAATATTGTTTGTCGTACGAGATACCGCAACTGATTATAGTCTTGAAGATCATATTAGTGATGGTGCTACCGGTGTTGTTGTGTTGGCTGAATCCCTTATTGAGCAAGCCAAGAGGCTTTTGGAACGTGGAGTTCACCTCATTAGGATTGCTGAGGGATATGAAACGGCTTCCAGGAGTGTTGTAGAACATCTAGAACAAATTGCTAGTAACTTTGAATTTGGAGAAACTGTTCTGGAGCCTCTGATTCAGACTTGTATGACCACGCTGTTGTCCCAAATTGTGAACCACTACAAGCTAAAGCAATAGGAAATCAAGAGAAACATAACCTGAAACCTGCATAAGATTGAAGATTAACATTATTTCTTAAACAGGATAATCATTTGAAACTGCCAGTGTTTATAAACAGGTATTGAAGGCTGTTGATAGGATATAACGGATACTCAAAATGGGCACGAGTTCGTAAACCCTGTGTTGACAAAGTAATTCCAAGGCTGGACTTCTGAGGTATCCCATAGCATTAATTACCGTCATACACTTCGACACCAGCTTGGGCAACGGTATCATAAACTGCAAACGATTGAACAAGCAGAATGATTAGATTACAACGTAATTGGTTCGAGAGTGATCAAACGAATACGAAGAACAAAAAACTCATCAAACCCATCATCCATTTGTATGACAATCCCGGGGTGCTGCTGGTGTTTCGTATACAAGCTCCAAAGCCAGAGGTTTATGACAAGATATTATTCATAACTAATAACATATCTTCTACTACTTTCGAAGCCAAAACAAAACGTAAGGTTAGGTTTCAGGGGTTAACTACAGAAAAGTCAGGAAAAGCTTACCAAGTCTCTATGCAGCCTAGCCCAACTTCAATGATGAATTTACCTAATACTAATCGACAATGGGTCTCTACTAGTGATAGAAATATTGTTATAACAAGCTGCTGGCAAGTTCCAATTGAGGTAACTGAGTTAAAAAGCAGGAGCCAACATATTCAGATCTTCTATCAGGATTTGGTAGTGACAGAGAAGATCATTCTTCCCAACAGTCGTTCGTTGATCCAACTGGGCACATGATCAATCACGCTAGGAAAAGTTTGTTGGATCGAGATGGCAAACATAACATGCTTGGTCAGTGGCCTGTAATGCAACCTGGTCTGTCGCTCAAATCCTTGCACTCTAAACACGAAAGGTCCTCCAACAGACACGTCAAATCCAAGTTTCCCTCCCCTGGGCTTCTGACTCATCCTTTGGCCCAGAACAATTACTAGCTACACCTGCCAAATCATCAATCCAAATCAATGAATCAATTGAGGAATATGCCTTTTAAAAAAAATTCAATCTAAGGCAACTAACGAATCCGGACAGGCAAAGGCATTAAACGCGTTTAAATCAAGATGTCACAAATGGAAAGTTTCATCAATCGATATTATTGCAATCAAATGAAAAGGGGAAGATCCCAGATCCGGCCCATCCCAAATCAGAAAATTCAATCAGCATTCAAGTTTGGTTTTAATCAAATTCTCATAAAACCCCATTTGAAACCTATATAAAGAGGAGATTGAGATCGAAAAAGGGAGAGGATAGATAACACAGAGAAATTCACAAAAAAAACCCTAGTACGACAAAGAGACTACAAACGTAAAACCTACGAAAAAACCTAAGAAGAGAAGAGCTTATCTTCTCCGTTGAAGGAACCCCTAGCCATCGACGAGGCCTCCCTCTCGTCGCATCGAGCGTCGCCGCCAAAACCACCAGAAACCGCAGCGAAGGATCTATTCGCGTTAAAGCTTCATCACCCGCCGCCGCTATTATCCAAACTTTTGGTAATCCCTAACCCTTTATCCATGCTATTGCACAATTGATGTTCTGTTCGTGGTTTCAGGTCCAAGCTAGCGAGGAACAAAGAAGAGAACTGGGTCGCGATCGTGAAGGAAGAGAGTGAACGAGAGTGACGGCGCGGGGAGGGGAACCGATGGGGAATTAGGGTTTTCCTTTTTTTTTCTTTTATTATTATTATTATTAGTGTATAATTAATCACTAATCACTACACACATACCACATGCACACCTTAATCCCACGCTTAACTCTCCTAACCAGTTTTTTTTTAATTATCTAATCAACATTTTAAAAAAAAAAAAAAGGCTAAGTCACCCTTTAATTATTTTTAAAATTAAAAATTAAATAAATTTGTTCTTTAATCATCTTTTAAAAAAAAAATTAATAAATCATTTTCTTTACAAAAATAATAATGTGTTTTAAAATCTATTTCATAACAACCAAAATAATAATAATAATTATTATAACAAACTTTTATCTAATTTAATTCAAATCTTTTAGTTGATTATATTAAAAAATTGTTAATTTCTTATTATTATAATATTTGGATTAATTTTGTTTATTCTTATTTACTAACCCATTTATATTCTAATCATGCTTATTATTTTGTTAAATATTGCTTGCTAACCCCCTTTATTATTTATTATTGCTTATTTATATTTTATTTATCTTTGCTATTTAATTATTTTGCTTATTATTTTGTAATTGTTTCTTGGATGTAAAGTTGTTTAATTATTTAATTATTATTATGGTTAGTAATTAGGGAGTGTAACAACATGTATGTAATATTAAAATAAATTTAGATCACTTTTAAATAAAGATAATTAAAATAAACACGTCACACACGTAAGTCGATTTTAATCGCCATCTCACTTCCTAAGGATATCCCTCAAGTTGCCTACGAATAATGGTTAAGTGGGGTGTATAAAGCAAGTCCCTCAAATAGAAAAATCATCAAAGTCCCTTATGGTTGCCTTTACGAATCGAGTCCCTTTCGAAAAATGATGATAGTCCCTCCAGTTTGCTTATTACACCCCACAATGGCCTTCAAAAATCCAATTGTCCCTCATATGTCCCTTAACATCCAAAGTAAGGACTACCTACTCCATTATAGTAGGGATAGTCTTACTAAAGGAAAGAATGAAGAATAAGAAAGACCTTTAAACATTAGGGTAGGTTACTCCTAGGTGCTTGCTCACTTCAAAACTTTTTCACACTTAAACAAATTTCCAACAAAATTTTCAAACAAGTTTTTTTCACATCCATACACGGATTATTATTAAACTATTCTGAAAATTTTCTATTCACACACTACACTTTCAAAACAATTCAAAAGTGAGCTTAAGTACCTAAGAGCCCATGGATAACCATGGATGAAAAGGGTGCTAACACCTTCCCTTTTCATAACCTACCCCCCGGACCCAAAATATTCTCTAAGGTCTTTCCTGTTCTTTTATAACCTTTCCTTATGGATAAAATAAAAGTCGGTGGCGACTCTTGCTATCCGCAACATTGTTTAAAGTCAGTTCTCCCACCGTGTTACAGAACTGGCGACTCTGCTGGGGACCTATTTAAGAGGGGTACCCTTAAGAATTAAGATCACTTTAAATTGTTTGCCTTGTTTGCTTTATTATTATATTGTTGGGGTGCTCTTATGTGTGAAAGGTCCTAACCCGGATCTAGTGTACCTTAGGTAAATGGCAATAGACCAAGGAAACTGTACGACGTATATCGATACGGTTG
Source organism: Lathyrus sativus (assembly GCA_963859935.3). NCBI lineage: Eukaryota > Viridiplantae > Streptophyta > Magnoliopsida > Fabales > Fabaceae > Lathyrus > Lathyrus sativus. The sequence goes on from OZ012737.1 coordinate 712,539,272, forward strand.
ATCTGGTGGCCATAGTTAGTGCGACTTCTTGGTTGGTGCTTATATTCCTTAAGTCAAGTTGAGGATAATATTGAGGCTGCCATATGTTGTCAATGCACTAACTGACTTTTAGAACCCTAGTTAACTCATCTTGGCCTTTAGAAAGTAGTGAGGTAACCGGCTTTGGTGCAGACTGAAGTTGGTTGACACTCGATACTACGCTCATTGAGATCTTAAACTTGGAGGGTTTTGGTTGGCAAGTAAGTTGCCTTCTGATCAACCACCCTTGTGAAGGATCAATGATATTGAGATCCCTTAGAACCTGGTTACTTCTGTAGGACAGGATGAACCATCTAACTTCAGGGGAGGGTACTTGCCTTTGAACCTCATGCAAGCCTTTAAACCTAGGGCAATTGTGTGACTTGTTTGTGTGTGCCACATGTTTGTGATTGAACATAACATCATGACATCATCATGCATCATGAGCATATCATTTTCCCTAACCATTTCAAGGACCAAGGGATTTATTTTTGTTCTTTGTTGCAGGTCATGGCTTCTGCTCGTAGAAACACCATCAGGATCAACTTTGTAGGGATACCTCCCAATCTCAAAGAGTTGGTTTCCCAAGTGTCTGATCATTCCCAGTTCGTCCAGAGACATGGTCACCTATTGGATCTAGTCACTTCAGGGTTCAGTGAAGACATGATGAGTGTGTCGTTTCAGTTCTTTGACCCTAAGCACCATTGCTTTACGTTTCCTGATTATCAGTTAGTTCCAACCATGGAGGAGTTCTCTAAACTTCTGGGTATCCCTGTTCTTGATCAGAAACCATTCACAGGTTTGGAGAAGGAGCTTAAACCTGAAGTTATTGCTGCAGCTCTACATCTGAAGAAGTCTGACATTGTTCTAGAGACGAGAAGCGGAGTCAAGGGTATTCTTGCCAAGGTATTAATGGATAAAGCTCAAATGTTCTTGAAGGCTATGAGCTACGATGCTTTTGAGGAGATCTTAGCCTTATTGATTTATGGCTTAGTGTTGTTCCCCAATCCTGATCAGTTCATAGACGTTCATGCCATCAACATATTCCTGAGTCACAATCCAGTGCCTACCTTACTTGGAGACATCCTACATTCTCTTCACACCCGTACTACAAGGGCAAGAGGAACTTTGATGTGCTGCATACCTTTACTTTCTAGGTGGTTTATTTCTCACCTTCCTCGCTCAGTAATGAAGAATGAGCAAGGGTTCAGATGGTCCAAGAGGATCATGTCACTTTCTCACTCAGACATCCATTGGTGCTCCAGATCTATGGAGAATGTCACCATCATTGACCGTTGTGGGGAGTTTCCTAATGTGCCACTTCTAGGCATAAGAGGAGGCATCACCTACAACCCATCTCAAGCTTTACGACAGTTTGGTTACGCCCGGAGCGATGGCCCACATGACATGTTGATTCAGGGCATTGTGTTTGACTACGACAACGATCTTCAGGGTTACCGTCAGAGATTCATACGAGCTTGGGGAAAGGTAAACAGGATTGACAGCAAGACACTGGAGCCTAAGTACACCATTCCTATGGAGGCTTATCTCAGATGGGTACGATCTCGTGCTCAGACACTCATGATGCCATATCCTGCCGTCCTACCAGTTACCATGGAACCTGTTGCTGAAGGAGACACAGCTTATACCATCCTTCACCCAGACATGCCTACTGATATGGAAGACTTGCAGAGATCATGGATCCAACTAAAAGAGCAAAGGGATACTTTCGAGGCTCATTACAAAGCAAGCCAAGCAAGGATCCTAGAGCTAACAAAGCTACTTCATGAGGAACGAAACCTCAACTCATACCTCAACACAAAGAGGAAACGTCCATGGGAGACTTAAAACCCCATCTTTTGCACTTATTTCGTTTTCATTTTTTGTAAGCCTAAAAGGCAAAACAAGTTATTACTAATAAAAAGTTACTTTCTTGTTCGTTTAAGCAAATTTAAATCCTGCGGTCCTTGAAAACATTGCATATGCATTCCCATATCATTGCATCACAGGTTTATAATTGTGTACAGGTTTCTCATCTTCTCGCTGTTTATTTCAGCAATGGCTCTTGAACAATCAGTTAAGGATCTCCAGGCACAGAATGCACAGTTCCAAGAGCTGATCCTGAACCTATCTAAGGGGTAGGATGAATTGAAGACACTGCTGGCCAAGAAGACTAAGAAGGCTAGAAGATCTGCATGTCTATTCAGTTATGGAGTTGAGCACACCATTGTCTGTTATCAAAAAGAGGTTAGTACAAGCTGGGATCTTTCCAGGTTGTCATGAAGATTGTCTATATTGTACCTATAAGTCGGATAGTTGCTTCATTTTGAGAGATGGGATTCAACGTCTCATGGATAAATATACTATAGTGTTTGAAAGAAGACCAGCATCTGTAGAAAGTATGGTGGATCATCTGACTCAGGGTAAGAAGATTGAAGAGGTTGACATGGTTGACAAAGTACCACTAAGAATCACTTCAAAGGGTCCCATCAAAATCACTCATCAGGGCCCAATCAAGATTACTGCTGAAGGTCCTGTGAAAGTTGTTGCTGAAGCCAGAGTAGCTCCTCTGATCATTACCACTCCTGGTCCTATTCCTTATACATCTGACAAAGCTGTGCCATGGCACTATGGGTCTGATGTTTACATCCATGGTGTCAAGCAGGAGCCTTTACCTGATATACCTGTTGACATTGATAATATTGCTGGATCTAGCAAGATCACTCGTAGTGGAAGAGTCTTCTCTCCTCCAGTTGCTTCTAAGAGTGCAGTTACTCCTGCTGTTACTTCCACCACTGATGCTCGGGGCAAGGGTCCTGTTATTGAGCCTGTATCTACTGATGTGCCAGCTGCTGATGACCTCTCTAAGCAGATGGAAGAAGCATTGAAAATCATTCGCAAGAGTGATTATGATATTGTTGATCAGCTGGGGCATACTCCCTCAAAGATTTCTATGCTCTCCCTGTTATTATGTTCTGAGGCTCATGCCAAGTCATTGATCAAGTTTCTAAAGATGGCTCATGTACCCAGTGCAATTTCTGTGGACCAGTTTGAGAATTGTGTTGCTCACCTGACCTATGACAACGAGTTAGGATTTTCTGATGCTGACTTGACCCCTGCCAAGAGGGATCATAACAGGGCCTTGCATATTTCAATTGAATGCAGGGGCACTACCCTGTCTCATGTGCTGATAGACAATGGTTCCTCTCTGAATGTGTTGCCTAAGGAAGTCCTGAACAAGCTGAGTCCTGAAGATACGGTATTGAAGCCCAGTAATATTGTGGTAAAGGCTTTTGATGGTTCTAGAAGAGTAGTACATGGGGAAATTGATCTTCCAATCAAGGTTGGCTCTCAGGTGTTTACTGCTACATTCTATGTGATGGATATTCGTCCTTCGTACTCATGTCTGCTTGGTCGTCCCTGGATCCATGGGGCAGGTGCTGTGACCTCCACATTACATCAAAAGTTGAGATATCCGGTGAATGGAAAAGTTGTTACTGTCTTTGGAGAGGAAGAATACTTTGTCAGCCATGTAAACACTTTCAACTTGGAGGCATGGATTTTTCCTACTGTGGGTGCTGGACTCAATAATTGGGAAGCTGAAGATGTTGTCCCTATCTCCTTTAGTCAGGAGTAAATACTATTACTGTGTTATGTTTTTAAATTTAAACTTTCAAGCCATGTGCCTTACCCGGGGCACAATGGTGTGCTTGTTACGGGTTGTCATTTCATTTGCATACTTCATTCCATAAAATCAATGGACGTTTCGTTTTCGTAAATATTGTGTTCCTTGTCTTTCTTTTTCTTTTATTTTTGCTTTATCAGCTATGTGTTCTTACACACACCCACGTCACTAAAATGCCGATCCTCATCCACTCTGGATCCAGTTGATAACAGTTCTACTATTGCCAATTACAATTTCGAGAATCCGATCTATCAAACTGAAGACGGAGACGAGGACGATCGTGAAATACCTGTAGAGCTTGCTAGGTTGTTACAACAAGAAGAGAAAGCTATACAGCCACATGAAGAGCCAGTCGAAGTTGTGAATCTGGGAACTGAAGAAAACAGAAAAGAGGTCAAGATAGGGGCAACATATCAGCATGCTATGGTGGCTTTGTTTCATGATATGATTCATCATGAGATAGAGGTATATGTGGATGATATGATAGCCAGATCTCAGAATGAAGAGCAACATCTTGATCATCTGCACAAGTTGTTTGAGAGGTTGAAGAAATACAAGTTGAGATTGAACCCAAACAAGTGTACTTTTGGAGTTAGATCTGGAAAGCTCCTGGGTTTCATTGTCAGTGGAAAAGGTATTGAAGTGGATCCTGCAAAAGTGAAAGCTATACGAGAGATGCCAGCTCCCCGTACTGAGAAGGAGGTTAGAGGTTTCTTGGGACGATTGAACTACATTGCAAGATTTATTTCCCAATTAACTACCATCTGTGAGCCAATCTTCAAGTTGTTGAAGAAAGATCAGGTGATGGAATGGAATGATGAGTGCCAGACTGCCTTTGATAAAATCAAGAGATATTTGCTAGAACCTCCAATTTTAATGCCACCAGTTGATGGAAGACCCTTGATTATGTATTTAACAGTATTAGACAACTCAATGGGGTGTGTATTGGAGCAACATGACGAGTCTGGTCGAAAAGAGCAGGCAATATACTACCTTAGCAAAAAGTTTACCGACTGTGAAACAAGATACTCACTGCTCGAGAAAACTTGCTGCGCTTTGGCATGGGCTGCTCGCCGATTAAGACAGTATATGTTGACCCATACTACCTTGTTGATTTCGAAGATGCAGTTCAAGATTAAGCATCACAACTCTTCTCCGTATCGTCCAAAGATGAATGGGGCAGTTGAAGCTGCTAATAAGAACATTAAGAAGATTGTACAGAAGATGACTGTTACTTACAAGGATTGGCACGAGATGTTACCATTTGCTCTGCATGGTTATCGTACTACAATACGTACTTCAACAGGGGCAACCCCATTCTCCTTAGTCTATGGTATGGAAGCAGTTCTGCCTATTGAAGTTCAGATCCCCTCCTTGAGAATTATGAAGGATGCAGGCTTGGATGAAGATGAGTGGATTCAGACTCGACTTGACCAGATAAATTTGATTGATGAGAAAAGGTTAGCAGCAGTTTGTCATGGCCAGATGTACCAAAAACGGATGATCAAAGCTTTTAACAAGAAGGTTAAGCCAAAGGTATATCAGGCTGGTGACTTGGTAATCAAGCGTATCATATTACCACAGGGTGATCCTAGGGGCAAGTGGACTCCAACATATGAGGGACCATTTGTAGTCAAGACAGTGTTCTCAGGAGGTGCCATGATACTGACTACAATGGATGGTGAAGACTTCCCACAACCTGTAAACGCAGACATAGTTAAAAAATACTACGCATAAAAAGAGACCCGCTAGGTTGACAGGCCTAGGCAAAAATAAGGGCATCCCGGCAAACCAAAAGGGTTTGGGCAAAAATTAGGGATATATATAAAGATGTACACCCGGCAAGTCGAAAACCTGAAAAGGCGGCTTGGGCAAAAAAGGGTATCCCGGTGGATTGAAAACCTGAAAGGGCAATCCAGGCAAAAGTTAGGGATTAAAGCGTATGACTATGTCTCGTTTGGATCACTCATGAAACTGCAACCAGTTGTACTACTTACTCAAGCTCAAACAGATAAAGCTCAATCCAATCGTTTCCGTCCCAACAGCAAGAAGATGAGATACTTGAGTGGCAATAGTAGAATTGAAACTCAATAGGATTATTTCTCACATAGCTGATTCTTTTTGTAAAAACTTCATGACAAAATTCTCTTACTAGGGTTTATGTCTCCTTGTACAAACTTACCCGTGTATGGGTCACTTTTGATATAAATAAATTCCATCTCTTGAATCCAGATTTACTTTTACCCTATTTGCATAAACGAAACGTCCATTGGTTGTGTTTGAATGTATGTATGCCTTTGAATATGATTGATGTTTACCAGAAATGCATGTATGCTTTTAATATGATTGATGTTTACCAGAAATGCATGAAAATGCAGTAATAGTATTTACTAAGGACGAACGAGGGAAGGATTTCAACGAAGCTTCGCCGGTTCATCTTTACAAGACAGTTACAAACCATCAGTAGGACTAATCCATTTTCACAAAGTCTAATCTCCCCTGGAATTTATATCCATCCCTTTTATCCTCATACGGATATACGGGAAATTACTTTCCGATAAGGGCACGATGAACGAAGACGGGATGTTATACTTATCCTACTATCAAACGAAAACGAAGGTTATCTATACCCTACTATCCCCAACAACGGGAGGTTATCTATACCTTGTTATCCCCAACAACGGGAGGTTATCTATACTTTGTTATTCCCAGCAGACGGAGGGTTATATATTCTTCAACAACGAATCGGGATTTATTTTCCTTGGCCAGCAGTTGTTATACAAGGATATCCAGACACTTCCAGCAGTGTCATATCATACATGCATCATTTACATCATACCATAACATATATATCCATAGTACATTACCTAAGTGCATCATGTCATACATGCATACATAAAGCATAAACTAATGTTGTTATACAGAATGCTACCTTGTTTTCAGGTTAATTATCCAACAAACAAGCTTATGATCTTTGGGACTGCTTTATTGTAACCTCAGGGTTACTTTATCCTCCTGATGAGCTTCTTATTACTTTGGGACTGCTTTATTGTAACCTCAGGGTTACTTTATCCTCCTGATGAGCTTCTTATTACTTTGGGACTGCTTTATTGTAACCTCAGGGTTACTTTATCCTCCTGATGAGCTTCTTATTACTTTGGGACTGCTTTATTGTAACCTCAGGGTTATTTTATCCTCCTGATAGCCTCTCATGACTTCAAGACTGCTTTAGAGCTACTGATTGCTCTATCCTCCTGAAATCATCCTATTACTTCAAGACTGCTTTAGAGCTATTGATTGCTCTATCCTCCTGAAGACATATCACATTATTACTTCAAGACTGCTTTAGAGCTATTGATTGCTCTATCCTCCTGAAGACATATCACATTATTACTTCAAGACTGCTTTAGAGCTATTGATTGCTCTATCCTCCTGAAGCCATCTAATTATTTCAAGACTGCTTTAGAGTTATCCATTGCTCTATCCTCCTGAAATTACATTATTATTTCAAGACTGCTTTAGAGCTATCCATTGCTCTATCCTCCTGAAATCATTACTTCAAGACTGCTTTAGAGCTATCCGTTGCTCTATCCTCCTGAAATCATTACTTCAAGACTGCTTTAGAGCTATTCATTGCTCTATCCTCCTAAAGCCATCTAATTATTTCAAGACTGCTTTAGAGTTATCCATTGCTCTATCCTCCTGAAATTACATTATTATTTCAAGACTGCTTTAGAGCTATCCGTTGCTCTATCCTCCTGAAATCATTACTTCAAGACTGCTTTAGAGCTATTGATTGCTCTATCCTCCTGAAGACATATCACATTATTATTTCAAGACTGCTTTAGAGCTATCCATTGCTCTATCCTCCTGAAATCGTTACTTCAAGACTGCTTTAGAGCTATTGATTGCTCTATCCTCCTGAAGACATATCACATTATTACTTCAAGACTGCTTTAGAGCTATTGATTGCTCTATCCTCCTGAAGACATATCACATTATTATTTCAAGACTGCTTTAGAGCTATTGATTGCTCTATCCTCCTGAAGACATATTACATTATTATTTCAAGACTGCTTTAGAGCTATCCGTTGCTCTATCCTCCTGAAATCATTACTTCAAGACTGCTTTAGAGCTATTCATTGCTCTATCCTCCTGAAGCCATCTAATTATTTCAAGACTGCTTTAGAGTTATCCATTGCTCTATCCTCCTGAAATTACATTATTATTTCAAGACTGCTTTAGAGCTATCCGTTGCTATATCCTCCTGAAATCATTACTTCAAGACTGCTTTAGAGCTATTGATTGCTCTATCCTCCTGAAGACATATCACATTATTATTTCAAGACTGCTTTAGAGCTATCCATTGCTCTATCCTCCTGAAATCGTTACTTCAAGACTGCTTTAGAGCTATTGATTGCTCTATCCTCCTGAAGACATATCACATTATTACTTCAAGACTGCTTTAGAGCTACTGATTGCTCTATCCTCCTGAAATCATCCTATTACTTCAAGACTGCTTTAGAGCTATTTATTGCTCTATCCTCATGAGGTCATATTACTACTTCAAGACTGCTTTAGAGCTATTCATTGCTCTATCCTCCTGAAGCCATCTAATTATTTCAAGACTGCTTTAGAGTTCTCCATTGCTCTATCCTCCTGAAATTACATTATTATTTCAAGACTGCTTTAGAACCATTCATTGTTCTATCCTCCTGAAATCATATCATTGCTTCAAGACTGCTTTAGGGTTATCGCTATTGATTGCTCTATCCTCATGAAGACGTGCTGTTACATCGGTATTACTCCAGACTCCTGACAGTTCTCATTATACTATTGAAGAACTTTCCCCTAGTGGCATCTTTAAGCCCACTCAATCATGTTCAACCAACCATCAATATCACTCCATGCACTGGTGAGTGCAAATTTTTGGGCTTTTGTGTTCAATCCCCTTCAACCTTCCAGGTTACGACTGGAAAAAATACCAATCTAACCCCTCAGGTTTCAGAAAATTGAACAGGGGCAGCTGTTGCACCCCAAAATTTGCCCTCACAATACAAGACTTTGTGTTCCAAGAAGGTTCACAAGGTTCACAAAGTTCACAATTGGTCAGAAGAGTTGACAATTCCCTCAGACAATGCACCTCCTAAGCAGTGCATCCAAAACTAGGGTTTTGACTTTAATCAGGCTAAATGGACTTCCAAGACTTCAGATTTGGTCCCAGGGGTATTTTGGTCATTTTACACAAATTCTACCAATTCCTTGAAGATGGGCTGTTATTAAAATTCTGAGGCATTTGATACGTATTGGTTTGATACATTTATCTATCACCAGGTCTGATCATATCAAGATCTTGGCATTTGGAATTTCCCCCAGGGGCGTTTTGGTCATTTCAAGCAAATGTCATAATTTTGGGACAAATGAGACATTATTCCTGAGACATTTATTTGCATGTATTGATTATGTCAAGGATATTTGACAAGTAGCTTAGGCCCTCATAACAAGCTAAGATTGAATTGAAAATGAGAGGAAGGTTGTTAGACATGGTTTGAGAAATCACGTGACCAAAAGGATTTTAGTTTGGATTTGTTACGGGATATCGTTTAGGCAAAGGAGAAGTGAGTTTTAGATATTTTGGAATTTTTTATCCACAAGTACTCATGAGTTACGACTTAAAAGTGAATCTAAATAACTTGTGATTTATTATTCATGGAGATTTCAATCTACAGTTGAGAAAGTAAATATGAGTATTTATTGGAATTTTATTTCATAAATATTAAAACACAATGGAATCGGAAGAACATTTTTATTCATGGATAATCATTCATTTACAAAAGGACTACATGTTACAATGAATATCTATTCTAGGCCCCAAAGTCCTAAAAAGAAAAACTCTAAGTGTTCTTCATTGGCCTTCCTTTGAATCATGTCGCGAAGCTCCCGGTTACCTGAAAAAGAACAGATAAACAATCCACAACCTACATCACAATATGCACTGAGTTATCACGCAATCTAGAGTACAAACCTAGAGTATGAAGAAGGGAATCTAAGCTGAGCTACTTCTAAGAGCTTACAAGAGCCTCTCAGTAATCCCACCTGCAGCAAATATATTCTAGCACTCCCAAGATGAACGCTTGGACTTCTTGCCACGACGTCCCTCTTTCTATCGACACTGTAGAATCAAACGAATTTAAATAAGGACAATGACAATGGTGTTACAAAATAATTAAGGAAGAGACTCATAAAACATGTGGATACTGGTCATAATCTGATAATACTATTCAAGCTCCAAGAGATTTTAAACCACCAAGTTTGCTATCTCCACCTACAAACAATAGGCTCATATCAGTCAAAGAAAGGTGATTATCAAAACAGGGGCCCATCCAACTGCGGCCAAAACAGGCGGGGAAGGACTTGCGAGCAGGCTTTCCCGAATTTTCACCTCCAACTGCGGAAGGATTAGGTTGCAGGTCCCTCCATGCTTAGGCTTTGTTGTATGCACTCCTACCCAATCTTCCCAGCAAGCATTACCAACATCTATACGTGTTAGGAATGCTCATTTGACTGTCAAATCTACGACTCCATCGGCTACCCAGTCTTCACAGTAAGTATTTATGACATCTTTAAATGCTTATGAAACTAATCAGTTGACTTATAGTGACCATGGCGACGTTCTCCACTTCAACCAATTGATGGTTACTTGAAAAGTAACGGTCCTGAAACATCAGCTACAAGCCTGAACGAGGTGCTGCCATCTGCCGGCATTAGCGACGATACCTTCCTGCAGGATATGTGAACAAAGCACCTTTGCGTTGGCTTTAAAAGATGTCCATATGACCACTTCATACGACCTACCAACGAACGGAAGACCAAAGGCAGAAGACCGAGCCGTGTCTTGAAGCAGATGCAAAGCCTAACACCTTCATCCAAACTCAATTTACGGTAACCTCGCAACAACAATAACCTGCATAGAAGAGAAAGGAACACTTCACTTTCAAGTGTTAATCAGGAGCAACTACCATCACATACCTATCAAAATTTACCGAGATTGCATCACGAGTCATAGCAAGTAATGCCAAGGACCATCAAAGCTTTTTTCACTCGTCACTTCTTTCCAACGATGCGCAGAGCAGTGGATCAGAATCGGGCGGAACTTCATGTACCATCTTTGGAAGTATCAGCACGTCTGATGTCGTTTCTGAATGTTTCACGGCAGGTCCTGCATCGCAAAGGAAACAAGCATTGTCAAGAGTCAAGCAATTTCAGCTCAGGACAATGATAACGGTGATAAATCATTTAAGGAGGGACTCACCAAAGCATTGATCCGATACTGATGATCAGGCTGAGGCGAGAGTCCTCCAAACCACCAAATATTGACCACTTTCATCTAATGGTTGGAGACTTGCGAAGATCATCACAGGTAAAAGACTTGAAGGATCCAGTACTTCCCCCAAGTTTTCAGCCAAGGTATCAGCAACAACTGAAGCGACAGAGAGATGCATTGAAGTTGTTGACAGAACAAATTGTGACGGTGATGATGAAACTACGACCACCATAGAAGTTACTAGTGAAATAAAGAATATTGTTTGTCGTACGAGATACCGCAACTGATTATAGTCTTGAAGATCATATTAGTGATGGTGCTACCGGTGTTGTTGTGTTGGCTGAATCCCTTATTGAGCAAGCCAAGAGGCTTTTGGAACGTGGAGTTCACCTCATTAGGATTGCTGAGGGATATGAAACGGCTTCCAGGAGTGTTGTAGAACATCTAGAACAAATTGCTAGTAACTTTGAATTTGTAGAAACTGTTCTGGAGCCTCTGATTCAGACTTGTATGACCACGCTGTTGTCCCAAATTGTGAACCACTACAAGCTAAAGCAATAGGAAATCAAGAGAAACATAACCTGAAACCTGCATAAGATTGAAGATTAACATTATTTCTTAAACAGGATAATCATTTGAAACTGCCAGTGTTTATAAACAGGTATTGAAGGTTGTTGATAGGATATAACGGATACTCAAAATGGGCACGAGTTCGTAAACCCTGTGTTGACAAAGTAATTCCAAGGCTGGACTTCTGAGGTATCCCATAGCATTAATTACCGTCATACACTTCGACACCAGCTTGGGCAACGGTATCATAAACTGCAAACGATTGAACAAGCAGAATGATTAGATTACAACGTAATTGGTTCGAGAGTGATCAAACGAATACGAAGAACAAAAAACTCATCAAACCCATCATCCATTTGTATGACAATCCCGGGGTGCTGCTGGTGTTTCGTATACAAGCTCCAAAGCCAGAGGTTTATGACAAGATATTATTCATAACTAATAACATATCTTCTACTACTTTCGAAGCCAAAACAAAACGTAAGGTTAGGTTTCAGGGGTTAACTACAGAAAAGTCAGGAAAAGCTTACCAAGTCTCTATGCAGCCTAGCCCAACTTCAATGATGGATTTACCTAATACTAATCGACAATGGGTCTCTACTAGTGATAGAAATATTGTTATAACAAGCTGCTGGCAAGTTCCAATTGAGGTAACTGAGTTAAAAAGCAGGAGCCAACATATTCAGATCTTCTATCAGGATTTGGTAGTGACAGAGAAGATCATTCTTCCCAACAGTCGTTCGTTGATCCAACTGGGCACATGATCAATCACGCTAGGAAAAGTTTGTTGGATCGAGATGGCAAACATAACATGCTTGGTCAGTGGCCTGTAATGCAACCTGGTCTGTCGCTCAAATCCTTGCACTCTAAACACGAAAGGTCCTCCAACAGACACGTCAAATCCAAGTTTCCCTCCCCTGGGCTTCTGACTCATCCTTTGGCCCAGAACAATTACTAGCTACACCTGCCAAATCATCAATCCAAATCAATGAATCAATTGAGGAATATGCCTTTTAAAAAAAATTCAATCTAAGGCAACTAACGAATCCGGACAGGCAAAGGCATTAAACGCGTTTAAATCAAGATGTCACAAATGGAAAGTTTCATCAATCGATATTATTGCAATCAAATGAAAAGGGGAAGATCCCAGATCCGGCCCATCCCAAATCAGAAAATTCAATCAGCATTCAAGTTTGGTTTTAATCAAATTCTCATAAAACCCCATTTGAAACCTATATAAAGAGGAGATTGAGATCGAAAAAGGGAGAGGATAGATAACACAGAGAAATTCACAAAAAAAACCCTAGTACGACAAAGAGACTACAAACGTAAAACCTACGAAAAAACCTAAGAAGAGAAGAGCTTATCTTCTCCGTTGAAGGAACCCCTAGCCATCGACGAGGCCTCCCTCTCGTCGCATCGAGCGTCGCCGCCAAAACCACCAGAAACCGCAGCGAAGGATCTATTCGCGTTAAAGCTTCATCACCCGCCGCCGCTATTATCCAAACTTTTGGTAATCCCTAACCCTTTATCCATGCTATTGCACAATTGATGTTCTGTTCGTGGTTTCAGGTCCAAGCTAGCGAGGAACAAAGAAGAGAACTGGGTCGCGATCGTGAAGGAAGAGAGTGAACGAGAGTGACGGCGCGGGGAGGGGAACCGATGGGGAATTAGGGTTTTCCTTTTTTTTTCTTTTATTATTATTATTAGTGTATAATTAATCACTAATCACTACACACATACCACATGCACACCTTAATCCCACGCTTAACTCTCCTAACCAGTTTTTTTTTAATTATCTAATCAACATTTTAAAAAAAAAAAAAAGGCTAAGTCACCCTTTAATTATTTTTAAAATTAAAAATTAAATAAATTTGTTCTTTAATCATCTTTTAAAAAAAAAATTAATAAATCATTTTCTTTACAAAAATAATAATGTGTTTTAAAATCTATTTCATAACAACCAAAATAATAATAATAATTATTATAACAAACTTTTATCTAATTTAATTCAAATCTTTTAGTTGATTATATTAAAAAATTGTTAATTTCTTATTATTATAATATTTGGATTAATTTTGTTTATTCTTATTTACTAACCCATTTATATTCTAATCATGCTTATTATTTTGTTAAATATTGCTTGCTAACCCCCTTTATTATTTATTATTGCTTATTTATATTTTATTTATCTTTGCTATTTAATTATTTTGCTTATTATTTTGTAATTGTTTCTTGGATGTAAAGTTGTTTAATTATTTAATTATTATTATGGTTAGTAATTAGGGAGTGTAACAACATGTATGTAATATTAAAATAAATTTAGATCACTTTTAAATAAAGATAATTAAAATAAACACGTCACACACGTAAGTCGATTTTAATCGCCATCTCACTTCCTAAGGATATCCCTCAAGTTGCCTACGAATAATGGTTAAGTGGGGTGTATAAAGCAAGTCCCTCAAATAGAAAAATCATCAAAGTCCCTTATGGTTGCCTTTACGAATCGAGTCCCTTTCGAAAAATGATGATAGTCCCTCCAGTTTGCTTATTACACCCCACAATGGCCTTCAAAAATCCAATTGTCCCTCATATGTCCCTTAACATCCAAAGTAAGGACTACCTACTCCATTATAGTAGGGATAGTCTTACTAAAGGAAAGAATGAAGAATAAGAAAGACCTTTAAACATTAGGGTAGGTTACTCCTAGGTGCTTGCTCACTTCAAAACTTTTTCACACTTAAACAAATTTCCAACAAAATTTTCAAACAAGTTTTTTTCACATCCATACACGGATTATTATTAAACTATTCTGAAAATTTTCTATTCACACACTACACTTTCAAAACAATTCAAAAGTGAGCTTAAGTACCTAAGAGCCCATGGATAACCATGGATGAAAAGGGTGCTAACACCTTCCCTTTTCATAACCTACCCCCCGGACCCAAAATATTCTCTAAGGTCTTTCCTGTTCTTTTATAACCTTTCCTTATGGATAAAATAAAAGTCGGTGGCGACTCTTGCTATCCGCAACATTGTTTAAAGTCAGTTCTCCCACCGTGTTACACAAGGGACCCGCCTTATGGTCTTGCTCCCGGTTTTGTGCCTCCTCAAGCCACTGTTCCGATTAATCAGCCTGTTCAGCAAGCCGTGCCTTTATTTTCGGAAGTTTCTAGGGGGGCCCCTATCTTTGCACCACCTGTTGTGCACACCCGTGTGCAACCGTATTTCAACGAGACCGTCTTTGATAACCTTGATGAGAATGTTGAAGGTTATGAGAAACATGACAAGCTTCGTGAGGAAGTAGATACTATCGTCCAGAGATTGAGAAAAGTAGAGGGCGATCAAATTTTTGGGACTGCTGCAAGGGACGTTTGTTTGGTCTCAGGTCTGGTTATTCCCCCGAAGTTCAAGACTCCGAACTTCGATCGCTATGAAGGTGCCACTTGTCCTAAGAGTCATCTGATCATGTACTATCGCAAAATGGCTGCCCATGTTGAAAATGATAAATTGATGATTCATTGCTTCCAAGACAGTTTGAAGGGTGCTTCTTCCAAGTGGTACTTAACTTTGGACTAGTCTCGCATTAAGAGTTTCCAAGATTTATCTGACGCCTTCATCAAACACTACAAGTACAATATGGATCTGGCTCCTGACAGAAGACAGTTGTTGAGTATGTCACAAAAGAGTTCTGAGTCATTCAAAGAGTACGCTCAAAGGTGGAGAGAGATTGCTTCGCAAGTAGAACCTCCTTTGACCGAGAAAGAGTTAGCTGATTGGTTTGTCGACACGGTTCGTCCAGAATTTTACGAGAGGATGGTGGGTAGTGTGACTTCGAATTTCTCTGACATCGTTGCTGTGGGTGTCAAGATTGAATTGGGTATGAAAAGCGGTAAAATGACAAATAATCATGGTGTTTCAAAGGATCAGCCGAAGAAACCTCCGTATAGCTCTCAGAAGAAGAAAGAAGGGGAGACTAATGCTATATCCTCTGGTAGACGAAGAGACCAATTTTATCAATATCCGCAAGGTTATGCTCAACCTCAAGGGTACCCGATCCAATATGCTCAACAGCCCTATGTGGCAGCTGTTGCGCCTTCTTTCAATCAACAGGTTCCTATGTATCAACCTATGCAACAATCTCCTGTTTATCCGCCTCCTATCAGCTATCAATAGGCGCCCAACGCTCCTGCCCATCAACAGCCAAAGAATCCGGCTCCTCGCCAGAATGTTCCGAACAAGAGACCGTATAAACCTTGTCCGCCGATTCCAATGACTTTCACCGAGTTGTATCCCTCATTAGTCAAGCAAGGTCTAATTACTACTCGAGCTTTGGGTCCGCCTCCTAATCCTCTACTCGCCAATTACAACGCCGCTGCTCATTATTTATTTCATGAGGGTGCGCCTGGTCATGATCTGGAGAACTGTTATGCTCTCAAAAATCTTGTCAGGGATTTATTGGAAAAGAAGATTTTGTCATTTGAAGATCCTCAACCGAATGTTAAGAAGAACCCTTTTCCCAACCATGAAAGTGTTAATGCCATTAGTGCCGATCCTGAGGATGGTTATGTCCGTGATGTTGTTCAGATTAAGACTCCTCTTAAGATATTCCATTCGAAGTTGTTTGAAGCCGGTCTGGTAGATACTTCCCATGTTGCATGCGCGAGTTGTGAAGCCAGTATTAAGGGTTGTGTGTTGGTTCAGAATGATGTTCAGAGGTTGATTAACGAGGGTGTTTTACAAGTGACAAGCCAAGCCAAGAAGGATGAAGTCGCTGTGGTTGAGCCTGTCTTCCATCAGCCTGAATCAAAGGGTAAGGTACCAGTGTTTAATCTCTCAGGGGCAAGTTCTGCCAATCCCGTGTTCGATATACCAAAGTCGTCTATCCCTGAGGTGAATCAGCCTAAGCTTACAGTTATTCGAAGACCAAGTCCATTTCCTTTCAGTGATCCTAAAGCTGTGCCTTGGAAATATGACGTGACGATGATTGACAAGGAGTCTGGGAAGATTATTCCAAATGAAGAGGTTAAGGACACTGTGACCAGTATCGCAGAGGCAAGCAGGATGACTCGCAGTGGCCGTGTGTATACTCCCCGTTTCAATGAGGAAACAACTAACATCCCAGTGTCTGTCAAGGACAAAGGTAAGGGAGCCGTTACGAATGATGAAGACGCTGAGTTTTTGAGGATCATCAAGAAAAGTGACTATAAAGTTATCGATCAACTTCATCAGACTCCTTCCAAGGATTCGATTTTATCTCTGTTGATGAGTTCACCCGCTCATAGGATGGCCTTGCAGAAAGTTTTGACTCAAGCACATGTGGATCAAGATATCAGCACCAGTCGGTTTCATAGTGTGATTGCCAATCTGACCGCATGTAACACCCTTAGTTTCAGCAACGAAGAGTTACCAAAGGAGGGTCCGAATCATAATCGTGCTTTACATATATCAGTGAAATGTCAGGAGGACAATTTAGCAAGAGTGCTAGTGGACACCGGTTCTTCTTTGAATGTTCTACCCAAGAGGGTTCTTGATAAGTTGGTTTTCAAGGAGACTGTGTTGAAACCTACTCCTTTGATCGTCAAGGCTTTCGATGGTTCTCGTCGGTCGGTAATGGGGGAGGTTGAACTTCCTATCCTGATTGGTCCGCAAGTTTTTAATATCACGTTTCAAGTCATGGACATTAATCCCAATTACAGCTGCTTACTTGGAAGGCCGTGGATTCATGCCGCTGGGGCAGTAACCTCAACGTTACATCAAAAGATGAAGTTCGTGATCGATGAAAAGTTGGTTATTATACACGGTGAGGAGGATCTGATGGTCAGTAACCTGTCTTCTTTCCGTTACATCGAGGCCGATGAGAATGCTTTGGAAATCTCCTTTCAAGCACTCGAGATCGCCAATGCTGTTCTATTAGAAGTCGAAGAGACAGTGGGTCAGGGTAATCCATCTTTTGCATCTCTGAAGAGTACCAAATCAACAATTGACAGGGGCACTCCGGAAGGTTGGGGAGAGATAATTGATGTCAAGACCAAGACTGATCGCTTTGGGTTGGGTTACAAACCAACTCAGAATGGAGCTGCCACAACTGTCGAAGGGCGTCCGAAGGTTATCCAAGAGGTATTTGTCAGCGGAGGCTTCCAAGTCAATGCCGTCAGTAACTGTGAGGAAGATGAAGATCTGAGCAACCTGGTGTTTAAGGGTGATGCAGCTTTGAACAACTGGGAGGCCGTAGAGATCCCTGTTATTTTTCCATTGTCAAAGTAATTTTAACATTTTTTCATTTATGTTTTCAAGCAAAAAAAAAAATCCGTAGCTCTGCCCACGGCTATCGGAACGTTTTTGTTGGGCCACCTTTCATTTTTAAAAGGATATTAATAAAGGCATTTTGTTCAATTCCACTTTGGTTCATTTGCGTTTTTTCGTTTCCACTTTTTAAAAATGAAGTTGGCAACCTTTTTTCAAAAATAAAACAAAAATAGCATTTCATTTCTTATCTTACATATCTTCGAGCATTTTAATTAAGTAATCCTTCCATCATGCAGAGACATCGCAAACCTTGTTGGATCCAATGACTTTATTGACACTCCTAACTGGGATGCACCCATCAATCAAGCTGAAGGCGAGGGTGAAGAATATTTTGAAGTACCTGCTGAACTGACAAAATTGATTGAGTACGAGTACACAGAGCTTCAACCGCATAAAGAGCAGGTAGACTTGATTAATCTTAGTACAGATGAAAACAAGAAAGAGGTCAAGATTGGTGCAATGCTTGGGACAGAGGTTAAGCAGAGGCTGATTGAGTTGTTAAAAGAATATATTGATGTGTTTGCATGGTCGTATCAAGATATGCCTGGTCTGGACACAGATATTGTTGTTCACAAGTTGCCACTTAAGCCAGATTGTCCACCTATCAAACAAAAGCTCCGAAGAACGAGACCCGACATGGCTTTGAAGATTCGGGATGAGGTAAAAAAACAATTGGATGCAGGTTTCTTGGCCGTTGCAAAATATCCAGATTGGGTTGCCAATATTGTGCCAGTGCCCAAAAAAGATGGTAAAGTTAGGATGTGTGTGGATTACAGGGATCTGAACAAAGCAAGTCCGAAGGACGACTTCCCTCTGCCACATATTGACACACTTGTAGACAATACAGCCAGTTTTGCGTTGTTCTCATTCATGGATGGTTTCTCTGGCTATAATCAGATCAAAATGGATCCCGATGATCGAGAGAAGACTACTTTCATTACTCCTTGGGGGACCTTTTGCTACAAAGTCATGCCCTTCGGTTTGAAGAACGCAGGGGCAACTTATCAACGCGCTATGACAACTCTTTTTCATGATATGATGCACAAAGAGATCGAGGTGTATGTGGACGATATGATAGCCAAATCTCAGAGTGAAGAGGAACATCTAGACCATTTGGTAAAGTTGTTTGAACGACTCAGGAAATATCAGTTGAAGTTAAATCCTGCTAAGTGTACCTTCGGTGTCAGATCTGGAAAATTGCTTGGTTTTATTGTTAGCCAACGAGGGATTGAGGTAGATCCTGACAAAGTCCGAGCCATTCAAGATATGCCCGCTCCGCAAACCGAGACACAAGTTAGAGGTTTTCTGGGGCGTTTGAATTACATTTCCAGGTTTATCTCTAACATGACCGCTACCTGTGAGCCGATATTCAAGTTGCTTTGTAAGGGGCAGACGGTTGAGTGGAACCCTGATTGTCAGAAAGCGTTTGAGAAAATTAAGAATTATTTGCAAGACCCCCCTATTCTGATTCCTCCCGTACCCGGAAGACCGTTGTTTATGTACCTTACTGTTCTTGAGAAATCTATGGGTTGTGTGCTTGGGCAACATGATGAGAGTGGAAGAAAGGAACATGCGATTTATTATCTGAGCAAGAAGTTTACCGATTGTGAAAACAGATACTCACCATTGGAGAAAACTTGTTGTGCGTTGGCATGGGCCGCTAGGCGCCTCTGGCAATACATGGTCTGTCATACCACATTGTTGATTTCTAAAATGGATCCGATCAAGTATATCCTTGAAAAACCTGCTCAAACCGGGAGGCTAGCCCGTTGGCACATGTTGTTATCCGAATATGACATCCAGTATGTACCCCAGAAGGCAATTAAGGGTAGTATTTTATCAGATTATCTTGCAGATCAGCCAGTAGAAGACTATGAACCTCTTAAGTTTGACTTTCCTGATGAGGATATTTTGTTGATCAAGAGAGATTGTGAAGAGCCAGATCCGAGCGAAGGTCCAGAACCAGGTCTTTGGTGGAGGATGATGTTTGATGGTTCCTCGAATTTCAATGGGCATGGTATAGGCGCCGTTTTGATGAACCCAAAGGGTGGATTCACTCCGTTTACAGCAAGGTTAGACTTTGAGTGTACTAATAACGTCGGAGAGTATGAAGCATGTATTCTTGGCCTCGAAGCAGCAATTCACCTCCGAATCAAACTTCTTAAAGTAAGTGGTGACTCAGCCTTGGTTATTTACCAAGTACAAGGCAAATGGGAAACGAAGAATGAGAAGTTAATCCCTTACAAGGACTACATTGTCGAGCTGATTAAGTATTTCGACGAGATAGAGTTCGAGCATGTTCCTAGATCTGAGAATCACGTTGCTGATGCTTTAGCCATGTTAGCCTCCATGTGGAAAGTTAAATTCGTTAATGAAGCACCTCTTATCCATATTGAACGCAAAGTTGAGCCCGCTTATTGTCAGGTAGTTGAAGAAGTTGAGGTGGATGAAAAGCCTTAGTTTCACGACATCAGGAACTATCTAGCCAAGCAAGAGTATCCCGATGGTGCTACTGGTCTGGACAAGAAAACGTTAAGAAGGCTGGCTTCTAAATTCTTCATCAGTAATGGTGTGTTATACAAGAGAAATCACGACATGGTTTTGCTCAGATGTGTTGATAAACGGGAAGCGGATATGTTACTGCAAGAAATTCACGAGGGGACTTTTGGCACTCATGCCAATGGTTATGCTATGTCTAAGAAGATGCTAAGGGCTGGATATTATTGGTTAACCATGGAAGCTGATTGCATCCAATACGCTAGAAAATGCCATAAGTGCCAAATTTACGCTGATAAAATGCATGTACCTCCATCGCCGTTGAATGTTTTGTCGTCACCATGGCCGTTCTCAATGTGGGGCATTGACATGATTGGGGCAATCGAGCCGAAGGCTTCTAATGGTCATCGTTTTATCCTTGTTGCTATTGATTATTTCACCAAGTGGGTAGAGGCTGCCTCCTACACCAACGTGACTAAGCAAGTGGTTGCCCGCTTCATCAGGAAAGAAATTATATGCCGTTATGGAATTCCAAGTCGGATAATAACTGACAATGGCACCAATCTGAATAACAAGACTATGAAAGAGCTGTGTGACAGTTTCAAGATCACGCATCAGAATTCTTCTCCGTACCGTCCTAAAATGAATGGGGCCGTTGAAGCTGCGAATAAGAATATCAAGAAAATCCTGCAAAAGATGGTCGTGACTTACAAAGATTGGCATGAGATGTTACCGTTTGCTTTGCATGGATACAGAACCTCAGTGCAAACTTCGACAGGGGCAACACCTTTCTCATTGGTGTATGGAATGGACGCCGTACTCCCCATCGAAGTAGAGATACCTTCTTTAAGAGTGTTGATGGAAGCTGAACTTGAGGAAGCTGAATGGGTTCAAGACAGACTGGATCAGTTGAATCTCATTGACGAGAAACGCATGACAGCTATGTGCCATGGGCAATTATATCAGAAACGGATGAAAAGAGCGTTTGATAAGAAGATTCGTATCCGTGAGTTCCGTCAAGGAGAGCTCG
Organism: Lathyrus sativus; assembly: GCA_963859935.3. Lineage (NCBI taxonomy): Eukaryota > Viridiplantae > Streptophyta > Magnoliopsida > Fabales > Fabaceae > Lathyrus > Lathyrus sativus. The sequence continues at coordinate 712,560,704 of OZ012737.1, forward strand.
TACTCAAAAAGATCTTGCCAGTACATAAAGATATGCGTGGAAAGTGGATGCCAAATTATGAAGGCCCATTTGTTGTAAAGACCGTTTTCTCCGGAGGGTCTCTGATACTTACAACAATGGATGGTGAAGAGCTTGCACATCCCGTGAATTCTGATGCAGTCCGAAAATATTATGCCTAAAAACCCGCTAAGTCGAAAACCTGTAAAAGGCGACTTAGGCTAAAGTAAGGGTTGAAAAAGAAATAATAATAAAAAGCTCGCTAAGTTGAAAACCCGAAAGGGCGACTTAGGCAAAAAAGAGCGTCCCGGTGGATTGAAAACCCGGAAGGGCGGTCCAGGCAAAAGTTAGGGACAAAGGCATTTCATTGCATCAGAAAACACCGATCATCGCAAACACACTTTCCGCATGAGAGCCATTTCCCAGTTCTTTCATCCTCGTCCAAAGCAAGATTCTGGATTAGTCTTAGTTATTAGTGTCAGTAGGTGTCGTTGGATTCAATGTAACCTTTTCCCATGTTGCCAATTTCAAAGCATAATCATCTGTGGAGCTATGCCCTCAGCAAGCTGCCACCCTTTAATAAAAGATACCATTTTGTTACTTACATTCCTTGCTGCATTACTCTTGTTTTCTATTGTTATGCAAAATGCGTTTATTCTTAAAAATTTTGAAAATGAAAGGTGCTTTGAAAATTTTAAAACTGTTCTTCGAAAACGCAATCGAAAATATAAAAAAATTACTTTGACTAGTGGAAATTTCGGAAGGATCTCTTCGCTCCTCGAAAAAATCTCATTGTGGCAGAAACACTTTTAAATCATCGCTCTGACACAGTCCCCAGAGAGACTATAAGCTGACAACTTTTTCTTGGGTAACTCGAAAGTGTCCCTCAGGTTTTCCTCTCCCCATGTGAAGACATGATACCGTGCACCCAAGCAGATTACCTTCTCCCCAGAGAATTCAGAACTTTAAAACCAGATTCGGTTCTACCATTGATCCTTCTCACCCATGATTGACGTATTGATTTCCGGGAACGCAGGGTATTTCCGTCGAGATGTTTATTTCATCTCTCGTCCTGTCTATAGTCAGTTTCGTCAGCATACACAGGGGCATAAGCGTCACATGCTTATTTCATACACATACTCATTGCATACTCATTTCATAACATCTTGCATACATAGACATTAACATACATAGACATTAACATACATAGACATTAACATACATAGACATTAACATACATTCACATTAACATATGCATCAACATATGCGTTAGCATTCACAGGGTCATTGTGTCTCGCCATCATTGGTTGTTACCGCCGAGTAACTGGGTTCGTCCATTCTCTCCAAATAGATTGTCAGCCCTAAGCATAAAATACATATGTGTTTCCAGTTTCCCCACAGAGCTCGATCCTCATGGATGACGGTTACTTCAGCTATCTTTCCTCACCAGGATAAGATATTTACCCTTCGGGTTCATTCCCTCGATGGAGTCTTGATTGCCAGTCTTCTTTCTAGCTCGATCCTAGATTGAACCTCAGTATCGTCGGTCGTCGAGCCCAACCGGACGTGCATTTATTTTGCACCCTCTAAAGATTTTCACCATACCATGGCAGACACGCGACTGTTCTCGCCCGAGAAGCTTATCACTGTACCCGGATGTGCATTTATTTTGCACTATCTTTCAAGAAAATCAACCACAATCCTTTACAGATACACGCCAGTTCACGCCTGGAAAATCTATCGGTACAACACTTTACATCTTACAACATCGGTATGCGACATTTCTCACCTAAGAAGCCGATCCTATCTTCGTTATGACTCGCAGCAAATGGCCATCTCCATTGAGAAGTTGGGCTTCCATTTTCCTTGTCATCTTGAAGTATAGGGAGGTTTGGACCAAATCGTATTCAGGAGAGCGCGATCTTGAAATACGGGGAGGTTTGAGCGGAATCATATTCAGGAGAGCACGATCTTGAAGTATGAAGAAGTTCATTTACCCTTTAGTAAAAGAAGGAGCGGAATCATATTCAGGAGAGCACGATCTTGAAGTATGAAGAAGTTCATTTACCCTTTAGTAAAAGAAGGAGCGGAATCATATTCAGGAGAGCACGATCTTGAAGTATGAAGAAGTTCATTTACCCTTTAGTAAAAGAAGGAGCGGAATCATATTCAGGAGAGCACGATCTTGAAGTATGAAGAAGTTCATTTACCCTTTAGTAAAAGAAGGAGCGAAATCATATTCAGGAGAGCACGATCTTGAAGTATGAGGAGGTTCATTTACCCTTTAGTAAAAGAAGGAGCGGAATCATATTCAGGAGAGCACGATCTTGAAGTATGAAGAAGTTCATTTATCCTTTAGTAAAAGAAGAATCAGAATCATATTCCAGGCACCGACCTTAAGTATGAGAAGATTTATATATCAGATAAGCAGCAGCCTCTTTATTTGAGTGCTTATCCATTTTTGCATGTAAGTCCCTTCCAACGATAAGTGACAGTTCTCCCTCGAGAAGCTTATCAGGGCATTTCCCATTAAAGTCCATTTATTTTGGCATACAGCCGGTCTTTACCCTGTATATTTGATACGGATTTCCGAAAAGTCCGTTCGATCCCATCACGAGGGATAGGTTATAGAAGCTTGGATGTTATTCTTGGCTCAATGCTCCAGCATTCTGTGATCGATCTTGCAATCGTGTAGGTACAATTTTATTATTAGACATTCCCAAGTGGAGGTCATCTCATAGGTGCCATCTCCATTTAAGGATCCTATTCCTAAAGTCCATTTATTTTGGCATACAGCCGGTTTTTACCCTGTATATTTGCTACGGATTCCCGAAAAGTCCGTTCGATCCTGTCACGAAGGATAGGTTACAGAAGCCTGGATGTTATTCTTTGCTCAATGCTCCATGCATTCTGTGGTCGATCTTGCAGTCGTACATGATCCAGATTTACTTTTAGATTCCCTAGTGGAGGCCGTCTCACAGGTGCCATCTCCATTTGAGAATCTCGTTCCCAAAATGACAATTGGTCGTGTTTGCACCAGTTGACCATCATTTTAGAATTCCCCAGGGTTGTACTGTGTCCCAGCGCGTCGTTTTCCCCAGTGTGTTTCTTCTCGTAGCGTCTGTTCCTGTGTCGTCACATTCATCAGCATTGTCGCATTCGTCATTCCAGCATACGCATCATATCATATTCATGGCATCATCTACATTAATTTGTCCTCGCTTTGTCCATAGCATTGCATATCACCGCATATAAGGGCAAAATTTTCGGTTATCTATATTTAAATCCCTCCACCATGATTCCTCGAGTCTCCGTCACTCAAATCATCTGGTGTAGCTATTTAAATAGGGGCAACTGTAATACCCCAAATTTTACCCTTACATTTAGTCAGTCATGGCGCATGACATTTCATTTTGCATCCATTAATCACTAACCAATCATTGAGCGCGATTTGTTTTGCAGGAATTACTCCTAGGGGCGTTTTGGTCATTTTGAAGCATAATTCGTAATTTTGGGCCCAATGAGGTTTTATTCCTGAGTCATTTATTTATGTGGGTTGATTATGTTAAGATATCAATTTGTTTGGGTTCAAGGCGATGCGAGAATCTGGTCTGGGAAACATAGTTTTGGCAAGAATTCATTCTTCTATCTTCCCGTTCATTCTAAAGGGAAAACAGTGAAACTTCGACTGATTAATGGAACTTATTCATGTTGAGGGTACTAAGCTTATTATGCAAGATTGGATCGAATTCAGGGATAGTTGACTGGTGAGGTTTAATCGGAGGTTGAGGTGTTTGCAGCAAATGAAATCATGGAAAAGAAATTGGAAAATGATTTTAATAAGATATGTGAATTTTATTCATAATATTTTATTATTATTATTACAATTTGTAAAGTGAATTTGGATAGAAATTTGAAGTTTATTCATAATATTTTATCATGATTTACAAAGAGGAAGTAATTTGGATAAAGAATATTATTGAATTTATTCATAATATTTTTTTATTACAAGTTACAAAAGAGAAAATCAAAATGGTATTTCCTAAGGTTCTAAGTCATGTGGGTTGTGTTGATGCTTCGCGCTCGTCACTCGCTATCCGATTACCTGCACAATGAAAAACAAAGAAAATAGAAGAAAATGTCAGGAGAAATAATTTGACACTCTCAGAACATCGTCATCATCGAGTGCCGGGAGTGGCACAACCGAAGCTGCGTCCTACCCCCGTTACCGATCCGCGCCGTTGGCGTCAGATCAGGTAACATTTGTTCTTATCATACGGGACAGCCGAGAGATAAAAGAGATAAAAGAAGCGGGACTGATTCGCTTTTGCCGCAATTGGATTCATTTCAAAATCGAGTAAATCCTTATTACTTTCCAAACTGATACGAGAGTAAAACAACATAGTCAATCCGGATTCAGACCCGGATGCCGGCGGGTCAGAATCGCTTTGCCTTCAAGGTTATCCAACACCTGAAATTCACAAGACAACATCAGAATTTTCCAAAGTTCCTAACCAAACTCAAAGCAAAAAAAGATTTACAAGCTGCATGGAATTCATAAGTCACTCAACCAATGGAACAACAGACGCAAGAAAAGAGTTCAGCCAGTTCAATTAAGTTCAGAATGCATCAAAAGAGGCCATAACAGCAACCAGGCAAAAGGAAATCCCGCACCAGTTCAATCGTAACAAATCTGCCACAAAAGGCTCAGAATGCAAACCAAACTGCATCAGAACAGCACCCGTAACAGCACCATCAAATCCACAACAGCAACAATGCAATAAACCAAAAGGGCAAGTTCAGTTCGAGAATAAACCAAAAGGGCAAGTTCGGTTCAAGAACAAGCCTGAATCAAACAGAGAATCCAACTCCATTGCACCAAAATTGGATTACAAGACAAGTCAATTGAAACTCGCCTCGAACAGAATCCCAACGGGTCAACATCTGAAAAATCAATAACCAAACGGAGCATCAGAATAAAATCATCAAAATCACACATGCGAGCAAATTTGCAAGACCATATCAGAAAACAAATCAGAATCAACAACAACATCTGAAAAATCATGACAAATGCCATCAGCCAAAGCGATCCACAATCGGACAAATCGAATGAATATCCAAGCCAGGCACATAGAATTCGAATCAGGGTCCTAAACTGAAACTCGTATCCACAAAGGTCATACCAGAAGAAAACGAGGTGAATGCAGGTCATACCAGCCACAATAACATCCAACCAAATTTGAGGTTCACATGAAAAAATCGAACATGGCAATAAGGGCTCAGTTCATACATCATAGCCCTAAACTCACAATGAAATCAGTTGAGACAAAGCAAGCTATAACGGTGCACCAACAACACCAAGCTAATATGTTTAATCATGCCCTCAGTAAACTCATCACTGGGCAGAGAGTCGAGCTGCCGGGAGAGAAACAACTAGAGTGTCTCCAGCTCCCAACCAAGCATCGAAAACAAGGGAAATTCGAACAAAACAACCAATCTCGAAGGCTCCCAACAATCATCGAGAGTAGAAACAAGAACGGATGCCCTGGTAGCTCAGACTGTGATGTCGTCATCGCCGCGTAACCTTCTCGGCAATTTTGACTCGACCAAAGCATCAGCATCCATACCTATTCTGAAAGAAAAAGAGGAAAATAAGTGAACCCCAATCAAATCCTAAAAAAGGAAACAGGATTCAATCAGTATCAGCAAAATCCAATCAGTGTATCAGAAAAATGATCAAGCAAAAGTAAATCCGAAAAAGTGTTCAAATCAAATCAAAAGAATCACAGCAAATCATATCAGATCGAAAAATCCAATAGTAACGCAAATCCACTGGTATCGAAGGCCCAAAAGAGAAAATCAGAGAGATATAAAAAGGGGTGAGATCACCTCGTTGAAACCCTAGACAACAACGGCGGAGAACACCAAAAGCGACGAAGCAAGCACAATCGCCAGCCAAACCCTAGCGGCCGCGATATCGAAGGAGGAAGAGCTTCGCTCAAAGCCGTCACGAACAGCCAGCAACGCCACCGTTCGACGACGAGCAAACCACTCTTGAGGCTCAGTTTCTCACATCATCGCCTCGAAGAAGATCACCATCATCGCTCTGTTTCTTACCGAAAGCCACCCACGGGATAAAACGTAAGCAAAAGTAACACGGTATCATCATTGTTTAACAGATTTTGTGTTGATTTCAGGAGGAGATATCGAGGGAGAGACGAGAATACGAGAGATAGAGGCAAGGAAGAAGAAGAACGGCGCCGCGGAAAAGATTTTAGGGTTATGAAACCCTAAAATCCTTTTGTTACAATTACCTCAACCGGGTTGGGTCCGGGAGTGATGACCGGCCCAACCCCTTTTATTTTTTACCTTTTTTTTCTTTTTTTATATAATTAATTAATTAAGTTTTATTAAACTTTTTTAAAAAAAAACTAATATTAAAATTGTTTTTTTAATAAAATAATAATTTAAAAACTTTTTTATATAAAATAAAAAACCTTTTTATAATAATAAATAAAAAACCATTTTTTAAATAAATGTATTAAAATTTTTAAAAAAATAATAATTAGGGTAAAATAATTTTTAGGGTTGAGTTAAATTAATATTAAGAATTCCATCTTAATTTAAATTGAAGGTTATATCACAAAATAAAACCACAAAAAAGATGCATAATTTCACTTCGTCACCATCTGACAATTCTGCCCATTAATGGTGTTTGCTCGTTTTGCAGTTCATTGCGTTTACCGTTATTTATTTCAATGTCATTACTATATTGTAACTGCTCCTCTCATGTAACCTCGCGAACCCTAACAATCGCGTTCTAATTTCTGCCTTTAAATTTCTGCATGTATGGTTTTAATTTCTGTCATTATTTCCCTGCTCGTATGATTAGTTTTTCACACTTCCATCAATTATTCTGTCACACTACACACATCCGAAGGAGTTAGGTCTAACCGTTTGACCGCCGTGTCAATAGTCCTCAACTTCAAACCCTTACAACTCTTGCAAACCCTAATTTTTACAAATGCCTCGCCGCAGGAAAAATTACCATTTTACCCCTAGCATTAGGTCAAAGAGCCGTCGTGCTCATTTTAGGGTTTCCCGCCGTGGAATCCCTAATTTAACCCTAATTACAACTTAACATTCAACGTAGAGATTTGGAGTTTCTACACTCCAAGTAAGCGTGTCCTTAAGACATGTTTATTCCCCTTGAGACCTTGACCACAGTCAAGAAGTCTCTAACCTCCCTTTTGAGGGGAACTACGATTACTCTGATTCCACTCCCGTAAGGATACGTAGGCACAAGATGCGATGTCTTGCCGAGTAAACTTAGAACTAACCCCTTAGGTTTATTTTCTCACTTTTAATCCCTTTGTACATATACCTTAAGCAAATAAATAAAGCAAATAGTAAACATTTGAACAAAAGGTTCCCGTAGAGTACTACGGAAGTTTAGGGTGCTAATACCTTCCCTAAATTTAACCAACCCCCGAACCCTAGATCTTTCCCCGCATTGTGTTTACGATGCAAAATAGGTTTTCCCTTTTTGACCTTTTCCTTCGGATAAATCAAAGAGCGGTTGTGAATTGAATTGCGATTCAAACTCATTAATAGTTTGTGATCCTATTTCCACCGCAACAATTAGTTTATCTTAAATAAAAGGATTAAATAATTAATTGATTAAAAAAGATTGGTTTAAGTTAGAAAGGATTAAGGTTGATTAATTTAACAAAAAAAATTGATTCAGGTGGTAATTAAGGTTTAACTAAGGGGCGACTGATTTGGTATAGTAGGTTGTGGGAAGTCTACCGTGGGACGCGTGGTGAGACGCTGGATTAGGATCTGATGCAGATCGTGTGATTGTGGTGTGCAAGTGCATGATATGTGTGTGTGCTGCATACATACAATTACAGGCTAATTAACGAAAACATAATAACAAAAATAAACGAGAAAACCCTAAATCCCAGCAATCCCCAAAGAATCCCAAATCTTCCGTCGTCGATCTCCGCTCGCGTCTCCCTCTTCGTTCCTCCAATTATCTGCTTCCTCTTCCATGATTTTTCTTTGATTCTATTCGCCTCCGTCTTCTTCTTCTGTGAACCTTCTCCTTGCTTCTTCTCATCGTGACCCACTCTCATCGCGGATCTCTCTCTCATCCGTGATTCCGTTGTTTCCCTTTGCCTTTTCCTCCCTATAAAAAAAAAAGAAACTACATAGTAATGATGTTAGACAGAATGCTCACAATTTCAATGTTATTTTTGCAGGAGTTTCTAATGGTGGCGGCTTCGTAGTCGGAAGTGGAGATTTCCGGCGACGAAAGTCTCGACAGCGGCGTATGGCAGATGACGGGGGTTAATTCAAGGTTGTCGGTGTTTTGTAGAAGGTATTCGTGGGTTTTCGAGGGTGTTAGTTTGAAAATATGAGTTTCTACTTTTTACGATTTTGGTTTTTTGTACGGATTTTTGGCGTTGTGTATACCGTATTATTGAACTCTGGATTGATTCTCCCTTCTTCTGAATCCCCAATCTTCTTCTTTCTATAGGCTGAAGAAAAACTTGGATTTCAATGTTGCTATTAATCCCGTAATGAAGTTGTCTGCTCCAGTTTTGGGAATAACTCAATCTGTTCTAATTTTGCAGAAAACGGCGTAAATGGAAATTATGAGGCGTCATTATGTCGGTAGACCTTCCCCTTTGGTGAAATCAACCTCAACGGGAAAACAAGATAAGTTTCCCTTTTTGGTTCTTAATTTAGGAAATAAATCATGGTTTAATGAAGTTGATCCTTGTTCTGCTTTTCGTAATAATTACTCGATTGATACACTTGTAGACCAAAATTCTGACATTCATTCCCTTTTTCTCAACAGATTTGTATCTGTTTCAGGAGGAAAGTACGAGGTAGCCGTTCTTCGAAATGGTACCAATGTTAATGCATTCTCTGCTCAGATGTGTTATTGATGTTGCAGTCATGGAGTGATGGTGATGAGTTCCATTCTGAGGTCTTGATTTCTTCTTATTATGAATAACCTGTTGCTGTTTCTTACTCTTTCACTAGCTGTGCACATAATAAGTTGAAATTATTCTCCTGTAATGTCATGTTTGAACGTGTTTTATAATATGGTAATCAAGGGTTGATTTCCTGGTATATTGAATCATTTGTGGATCATATTTCTCAAGCTTCTCAGTAGCTTTTGCAGTTTCTTTCTCAAGTCTTAACCTGTGCACTCTCGCTCTTCTTTATGCAGGAATTCCAAGGGTGCCTCGGAAGAGACAGCATGCACAGTCGTGAACGCCACTATGATCAACAATGCATATGTGATCCTAATAGGTGCACGTTTGACATTGATTTCTTCCTAATCAATGCATGGTCCAACATCATGATGCACTAGCAAAAGCCATCCATATGTCTAGTATGCATGCTTACCAGGGGCATTTAGATTCAGAAGGCAGAACCTGGAACAGAACCTGTTTAATTAAGATTCAGGGGTGCAACATGGAACAAGCCACAAGAGATAGAGTTTTAACTGACAACCTAGCCCTCAGAAAATAACCATAACAAGAAGCCAATGGTATTCAATAGAGGGAACTTTTGACATGACACCAAACCAATATATGTGAAAAGGAAACTCTGTTCAGAGATTTATTCCTCATACTCCTTTTTCTTTGTCACCATAGGATTTAAACTTCTATGTTTCAGCTGATGGTAGATCTTTTACTTTGATAATAGAATTTCCCTTGGTCTATTTATCTTTATTTTCTTCAATCGGGTGGGTTCTATTAGATTTGGTTCATGAGCATGTGTAGAAATCAAGTCTGGAAGATTTTACGCAACAATTTGGACCAATGATCATCATTAGCTAAAGAGTTGTGCAGCAAGTTTGTTGCTAGTTGATTCATATGAGCAGTAAGACGCAGCTGATCTCTACATATTCAGAAGCTCCCCTTGAGAAATGACCTGCATGGTGTATTTTCTGACTAGTAAGATTAAATACATAGTCTACTGATGCAGGGAAAACCATAACTTGCTAATTCTTCCCATTACCATTCCGGTAAGCCATGTCAGTGCTATATTTCACTTTCAGATTTACTTCCTGATGACTGCTTTCACTTCCCTCTTTACAGGAAACACCAATCTTTACTTTGGTTAGATGCTACCGTAGATTACCACCGAGGAGTTTCAAATGCGGTGGCTCCATCTCCTTTGGTTTGTTTTTACAGGTTGAGTTTCTTCTCAGGATCCAACCTTGATTACACTTCGGAATTGAACCTTTTAGAGTATGACATGAGTTACTTTAATCATGTATGCCGGTTTGGTTTGCAGGATGTTCGAAGCGGATCCTGGTTCTGCTGAGTAGATGTTTCCTCCACTTCTTTGCTCATCTGAGTATTCTAAAAGCTTCATATAGAACTTGTTTATGTTGAGCGCGTAAACAGAGTGTTTGAGTATGTTCTGAGAGGTGGTTCTGATTTTCCTTTCATGGCTGCAGATCATGTCTTAAAGCGGTGGCATTATGAGTTAACCCCTCCTCAGGAACAGTTTTCAAGTGGCGAGATGAAATGCGGAAGCTGAAGCCGGCACCGATATAAGCTCACGCTGACGAATCCTACCATTAAGAGCTGCACCGAACTGCATATGGACGGAAGGAAGAACACCTGTGTATTGCATATCCTGAGAAGCTTCTTCAAAACGGTTTTAGAAGGTTGCCTCAAAGAGTTTTCGCTGAGCAGAGCTACAGCCTTGTTTATGACCACAATCATGTTTCGTTCCAGGAAATATTTAATGAATTTTTGTAATAATGAACACCCACTCATTTGTTTAACTTCACGGTGATTGTAACAATATTTCCTGTGACAAACCTGCCTGGGTGGCTTCAATAATAAGAATTTTCTTTTGAATAGCATATTAAAGATCCCTCTCACTCTTTGAAAAAAGTAGGGCTCCAAGTAATTTACGTAAACAACTTGTTTATGCCTTGAATCAAATTCTTGATAGTTCGAAGGGTTGAAAACTTGAACCAACTTTGACAATTTAAATGCCAAGCATTAAACGGACATTCCACCCAAGTTCAAGGTTTTATTAAAACTAACTTGCGAAAAAAACGATGCCTAAACTCCTTTGCCTTATGCCTCGTATTCTGAGAAACTTTGAGGAAAGCGACCTAGTAATTCTAAGATCCTTATAATTCAAGGGTCGCACTCTGAAGTACTTGACTTGTAAGGATCCACACCTGTCGTTACTGCACTTGCATAAACCGGTTAGCCGTAAAACATAAATATTAAAATAAAGTCAAATAATAATAGAAAACACGCAAAAAGAGGTGGGATTTTATGGTCAAAAATTAGGGTGCCACAGATGCCCCTATTTAAGTTACTTCTATCCGGAGATATGGAGATTGAAATCTTCGTCTCGACGAGATAGGAGGGACTTAAATACAAACATTGCACGAATTTTTGGCCCTAAGAAGCCGCCGAATGCATATGATATGCAATGATATGAAAATGCAGGACGGGGCTCCTGTGGGGAAATGATGCCACAGGGGAATAACTGGACACGACACCCAAAGAACAGAACCAACAACGTGAGACGCCATGAGAAGAGACAATATTCAGCATTGTGGATTCTCCAAAATGAAGATAAAATATAGTAATACCACCAGGAATATAGTAGCTTGGACAGTGAAACGAGGTCTTGAAGGTCAAGGGTAGCCCACTACCAACGTGTGGCAGCCTAAGCAAAGGTATCCGGTTGAAATAAGAAACACACGTTGCCTACTATCAAACATATGATAGCCTAAGAAAATGCAACATAAAGGAAAGATGACTTACTACCAAACATGGTAGCCTAAGCAAAGGCATCTGACCAAAAAGGATGGTATATCACCTACTATCAAATGTATGATCGCCTAAGCAAAGGTAATAACTCAAAGAAGGAGAGATCACTTACTACCAAACGTATGGCAGCCTAAGAAAAAGTGTCTGACCAAAACGATATGTGTTACCTACTATCAAACATATGATAGCCTAAGAAAAGGTGACTGACCGGTAACGTACTGGAGGTTGTAAAGCTCCAACGGTGATCTCCAGAAGAGATGGAAACCGGTTAACTGGTAAAATATGTCTTTTCAAATAAGGAGAGACTAAATGTAATAAACTTCATCGAACTTCTCGGAAAAGATGTCATTTGATGGGAATAGACTTGTGTAAACCCGCTGGGGGTGGATAAACTGTCTTGAAGAGATTTCCATTTGTCGTTTTGAATAAGATCCTAATCAAAACGAGTTTCTCAAATAAAGAGGTTGCTTGCAATTTAGGTGCAAACCGTCGAGGAATCTTGATAATGCTGTTGGAGACATATCCATCTTCAATAGTTATCTTCATAGGAACCCTTCCTGGGGAACCAAGTGGAAAATAAATGCACACTTATCCATATTCAAAAGTTGGAGATATCCACAATGTGATTGTCAGAGACCGAAGTTCAATTCAGAAAATAACTGAAGAGAAATTGTCAAACAAAACCCGACCATTGAGGTATGAACTCGAATGGGATGTACTAAAACAACCGTCTTCCATGAGGATCAAGCTTCATGGGGGAATAGAAATATTGCGCTTTTTCTGCCTAGGGCCAACAACTCTACTTGGAAGGATAAGACAAACCCAGTCACTCAGGTATAACCCGACCAAAGTGACAGAACAAACAAACACAAAGATGCAAAATGCGTATGCCATGCTATCTATCTATATGCTATGCGTATGATAACCAAACGGAGATGAAAAAGCATCCCAGGCGGAGGGCACTCAAACCAAATCTTCACAGATCAAACATCGCCTGGAAAATGTACACTTGCTTTTAGAATTCCCTCTGGGGAACAAATATCGGACCAATCTTCGAAGATAGAAGCGTCATTGTGGATAGGTGGAGGGCCATATATGGGATTACCGTCCTGCTTTAAGGCTTTAAAACTTCTCAGGGGAATAGAAGATGTTCTGGCTGAAGATATAACATCTTGGTCTTGCCAAAATAATCTTGGTTATCATGTTGAAGAGGAGAATGAAGATCTACTAGGAACGGACCCATCTCCTAACTGGAGAAACCTTGTGGATAAAATAAATATCCATTCAATGGGGAAACTTGGGTGATATAATTGTTGAGTATGTCAGAGTCGAAACTTCGATAGGGATGAAATGAGCATCCGCTTCGCTGGAGATGTGAAGCTAATCAGCCCACTGGGAATTCTCAGGTCACCAATTGGAGTTTTCTTGCATGGAAGATATTCGTTACAGAATTGTCACAACCACCTTTGATTTTCAGATTCCCCAAGTCACATGATTTATGATAAAAAAAATCACCTCGAGAGGATTTTACATAAAACATGGCGTCCAAATGCCCCAATGTTTTCAAACTCTTTGAGAGATTTGCCGAATCTCGACGTAACTGCCCCTGATTGGCGGTATAACTGAGTCTTCAAACTTGTGCTATAGGTAAAGTCAAACTTGTATGGATCAAACCTCTTGGAAAATGACTTTCCCCAGGTCAGCAAAGTCTTCGAATTTAATCGGTGATGTCTTCAAGTAATCTTTCTATGATATCAAGCAAAACTAGCGAGCCAGAAATGTTAATTCTGAAACTGTTAACGCAACATATGTTCGTCTTGAAGCTTTTGAAAAGAGATATCACGATAACTTATGACAAAATCACTAGTTAGGATATAAATTTATTTTATAAAGTCAATCATCGAATTGAGCATAGCTCATAGGAGTTAGGAAACATTATCTCACTGAGTATGCTTTCGAATTAAACCTTACTTCAATTAGGACTTTATGGGTCATATATAGGGGTTTAGTTTATGATTTGTAAAGCAGAGGAATACAGGGTCAAAGTATATTTGTGCCCACCCAATTTTTGAAAGATATTTTTTTGATACCCTGCCCCAGGTTAAAAGCGAGGTTTTGATTTAGGAAAGACAGATTCTTCATCCAGGTTCGAAAGGTTAAATATTTAGGAGGTTTGAAACAGGAATGCCTCACATCATCAGTAGGGTTTTTTATTCAAAAGCATACAGCGAGAGATCCTGGCGTTTTACTTCGTCATCCTCCTTTCCAATTATTCACCAAAGTGAAAATAAAATTGGACAAAGCTGGCATTATAAATTATGAAAAACATTTTACGAGTGAAAACGAATGGGTTTCTTCAAGACAACCATTTATTGCACTAATGATTCAAAATAACGAGTTCTTACAAGCCAATCACGCTTTTAATCAAGAAAAAGAAATACGCATAAGCAAACAAAAAGAAAACACCCTGATGAGCCCCTCTCAGGATTTTATTCAGTCTTTGTATGGAATGGAGAAGCTTGCAGAATCGTCTGATATGTCGCCTTCAGTTTCATCTTCAGGCACTATATTAATATGAGCTTCCTGAATAACCTTGGATCATGTTCGCGGAGGACGAACCATGTTGAGGTGGGGGATTATCTTGCACATTAGGAATGAAACCCTTAAAGGATAAAATTCCGCACTTAACCAACCTTTGAACGTCTGCTTTCAAACCATAACAGTTCTCAATATTGTGGCCTAGAGCATCTTGATGGTATGGGCAAAATTTGTCAGCTTTATACCAATATGGAAGTTTCTTGGGTACCTTAGGTGGAGCTCTCGTCTGGATGTGAGCTTTTTGAATCAAAGATGGGAACAAGCCAGCGTATGTCATCAGGATGGGATCAAAGTCTATTCTTTTGTATACACGACTCTGATCGTTGAATGGCTGATTTTGTTGATGTTGTGGCTGATGAACCGCAGCAACCTGATGTGATGGCGGATACCCTCTCTTGGATCGTCCCTGCTGCACAACACTTGCCTCGTGTTCTCTCTTTTTCACAAAACCACTCCCATAATTTTGAGCATTGTTGGGAGCACTCCCTTCCTTGACTAATCTTCCTTCACGAACCCCCTCTTCCAAGCGCATTCCCATGTTTACCATCTCGGTGAAGTCACTGGGTGCACTTGCTACCATTTTCTCATAAAAGAAAGGACCCAGAGTCTTTAGGAAATTTTTGGTCATTTCCTTTTCTTCTAATGGCGGTATGACTTGCGCGGCTAACTCGCGCCAACGCTGAGCATATTCCTTGAAATTCTCTTTTCCTTTCTGAGCCATGGCCCTCAACTGATCACAGTCAAGAGCCATGTCCACATTATACTTGTACTGCTTGATGAAGGCTCCACCCAGATCATTGAAAGTTTGAATCTCCGCGCTATCCAATCCCATATACCACCTGAGCGCAGCGCCTGTTAGACTGTCTTGGAAATAATGAATGAGCAATTGATCATTGTCAGTTTGTGCAGACATCTTTTTGGCATACATGATAAGATGACTATGAGGGCAAGTATTCCCTTTGTACTTCTCAAAATCGGGGACATTAAATTTCGGCGGAACCTTGATATTCGGAACCAAGCACAAGTCAGAAGCACTCTTTCCAAACAGATCTTTTCCACGAAGGGCTCTTAATTCTTTCTGCATCTCGGAAAATTGGTCTTGAAATCCATCCATCCTTTCTTCAAAACCTACAGTTTCGCTGGGTGTCCTATGGAGAATTGGCTCATCCAACATATATGGAACAGTGTTCACATGCGGAGGTGCGGTAGTCATGACAGCAGTTGCAGGAATGGTTTGAACAGTGGTTATGGCGGAGACCTCAGGAACAGGCGGACGATAACCGACCAGAGTAAAATGAGGAGGTATTCCCCATGGGAAACCTGACGGCATGCTGTAGGTCACTTCAGCAACAGAAGACACCACTGGGATCGATGCTGACACAACTTCGGAGATAACAGTCCTTGGAATATCGTGATTGTTGAGCGTAGACTGGTTGGACAGAGCTTCGACTAAGCCATTCAACCTCTCCAGATTTTCCTTCAGGATTGCAACTTCATCACGGAGCACCTTGTTCTCTTGTTCAAGCTGATCCGTCTTTTGGCGTTGACCGACTCGAGTATTGTACTGGTGATTCAACTTGACTGTGAAGATGAAGCAAGAGTGAGACTCCCCCGGAATGCAAAGGATGATATGCTGATGCAAAATGAGAAATGCAAAGGCAAGAATGCAAAACGAAAGGTTTCATGGAACTCAAGTATTTATAAATGTCACAGAGTACCCAAAGAAAATCCGTTTATTATTTTTTTTTATATCAATTAAAAATAAACATTCTTATAAGAGTCCTGACCCAATAGCTAAATAAAAGCTAGTAAAGTCCTAAGGAAGTCCTTCATCGTGCTTGTTGATTTGCTCTTCTAATTGAATCTTCTTGAAGATAGTGTGATAGAGGAAAATAAATCATCTATCTTTTGTTGGAAAATAAGGAGGGAAACCCTTATTTAGTTGGATCTTCAATATTGATTAAAGTCTTTTGAAATTTCATTTGATCCTCAATAATAAAGGGAAACCTCTTGTATTAGTCCCTTTGAGTTTCTTGATTCTTCAATTAATGTCCTTAACTTCCTTAGGTCATCCGAGTTAGGACTCTTAAAAGAATATTTCAAAATATTGTTCTTTTGTAATCCCTATTGATTCTACAATGTTTATAAATAAATTCGGGATCCCATGAACCAATGCAATATGATGCTTTATGGATGCAACAAACACAAGTAAGCACATAAGGACATAAATATAAACAAACAAGAAGGTCCTAAGTTTGCAACGAGCATGGATCAAAGGGTATACCCGTTATCAAAGGACATGGACTAAAGGTGGATTGTACCTGCAGAACAAGGTTCTAAAGAGGTTCTCAAAGTCATTAGTCCCTCTTTCGGATATTATCAATTTCCCAACTAACTCGGGGATTAATAATATTCTCAAGAGAACTTCTTTTGAGTGTAGCATCGCGTAGCACTATTTCGGGATTTACTCCCTCATAGCCTCGCACTACGTCCTAATAAAGGCCAAAGTGGGGTTAAACGTAACTACGATCCTTAGTATCATGGACTCCAATCGAGAATAGTAAAAGTTTTCACAACTAAACTCGTTCAACCGAACCATTCTCAAAACGGTCTCAACTAAGCGGGATTCTCAAGTCAACTTAGTCGGGACTCACTCCCTATAAGCCTCATCGAATATATCACTATCCTATCATAATTTCTCTCAAGTCCGGGTGTAGGACTTTGTCTCACCACTCAAGGATAATAGCCCAAAAGAAATAAAGAATAAGCAAATAAGCAATTAAGCAAGTAAGCAAATACATAAAGCAAAAAGGAAACAAAACAAGATAGGGAGACCCACTGAGAGTCCCCAATGAAGTCTCCATTTCTGTCGCGGTGAAAATCGGATACCAAACTATTGATTAGTTTGAATCTTTAGTTCATTTTGCGACCGAACTTTGATTTGTCCAAAGGAAGGGATAAAGATCGAAATACCCGCAATGCAATACAAATGCAAGCTAGAGAGTTTTAGGTTCGTGGGTCGGTTAAACTTAGGGAAGGTGCTAGCATCCTAAGTTTCTGTAGTACTCTACAGGAACCTCTTGTTTTATGTTTGTTTTATTGCTAAGGTTTATCTGCTTAATGGTTGAAAGACCTAGGGGTTTATTTCTAAGTATACTCGATAAGATGTCGCATCTTATGCCTACATATCCTTACGGGAGTGGAATTAGAGTATCTGTAGTTCCCCAAAAGGGTTTGAGGAGTTCTTTGACTATGGTCAAAGTTCCTATGGGATTAGGGTAGTTGATTGATTGAGTTTAGGAGAAAAGACGGGTTGTCATTTTAAGAGAGATTTAACCGCCACAAGTGTAAGAGATTGTATTGTTGTGGGGTAGAGATTCTATCTCGCTTAAGATGATTAACATCTTTCTCTAATGTTTGAATAGTTGTATTGAGTTGTTGAATGTGTTTGTCTAAGTTGTAAAGATAAAGGTCCTTCCTATGGGGTAGGATCTAACTTAGAAGATCGACTTGAATGGGATCAAGGATCAAGTGGGAGAATGATGCAAATGTAGATGCGATAATGTCGCTTGCGCGAAAATAAGGTGCCGGCAAAACAGAAGAGTCGCCACCTTTCGTTATTTATCCCTCAGAGCGGGAAAGGAAACGATCGGAAAAACCTGACGAAAAAGGGTAAGACAAGGTCATCGCAACCATTGTCTGGGTTCGGGAGTCGGTTACGCAAGGGGAAGGTATTAGCACCCCTCACGTCCGTCGTACTCGACGGGATCCTCGCTTGCTTGTTTACTTGGACGGGTTGGTTATAATCTATCTACCTATCAAGGCTGGCTGAAAAAGAAAAGAAAAATGACTCGGCAAAGCGTCGCACTTTATGCCTACGTATTCTCATCAGAGAATGAGAAATCAGAGTCAACGTAGTTCGGCCTACGAAGGATTATGGGGGAAAGGTTGCTCGCTAGGATGTCGCGTCCTATGCCTACGTACTTTCATCTGGTATGAAAGATCAGAGCAAACGTAGTTCGGCTAACTACGGGTTATCTCCTGAAAGAAGTGTTTTATTATGTTTGCGATCTCAACCGCACTAGAGACTATGACCTGAGAGTGAATGCGTCGTATGTCACCCAAAGGGTACCATACTAAACATCCAATCTCAGATAGCTTAAGGCTCGTAACGTACGAAAGAAATCATTCATGATTACTGTATTTTAAACTGCTTCGAGATGAGAAGAGAACAGGCCCAGCTAGGAGGGAGACTATCAAGTCCTACTGTTGTCATGCCATGGATTCATCCTATGGTTGAGGTTTGAACAGGGAACTCCTAGATGTTATCATGCATAGGTTTCAACCTAACAGTCTATCATCAAATCCTCATCAGAGGAAATGAGAGTCCTAAGGGATCATGTCAATGATACACCAAAACAGACAAAAGCATCAGCTTTAACAGTAAAATGCATGCAATGCAAGTGAGGGAGGAAATGTGTGTGGGGCATCAGCCTCCACAAGCTCGTCTCGACCTCAAGCCAGTCATGAAATAGCAGTAATCATACTGACAATAAACAACATGCTATCAAGCAATATACAGATAAAAGAGATGAAGTGCCATCAGGCAAACAAAACACACTTGAGAAAGAAAAAATCTACTCTCTACTCTCTAATCCTAAAACAAAATCTGATCAAATCTAAGCAAAGCCCTAAAGCAAAACCCTAAAAAAGAGAAATCAATCCCAGTCTTCAAGCTTCAGAGCAAGCTTACCAAAGAAAGGGAGCTAAGTAAGCATACTCATAGTGTCTTCCTCAGGAAAGCACTAGGAGGTGTATACTCAGGAGTCATACCCTATGTGGCTCAACCACTGTGATCAGTTTACATTCCTCCTCAGGAGAAATTAAACTCACAAGCAGGCTCCAACATCACTGGATATTTAGGAAATCCTATCTGAACTAGTGGAACTAAATGAACAGACTCATAGGACCTTCCTCAGGAAAGTACTAGGAGGCTTCCACTTAGGAGTTGTATCCTATGTGGCTCAACAGTTGTGATCAGTTTATATTCCTCCTCAGGAGAAATTAAACTCACAAGTTGGCTCCAACATCATTGGATACTTGAGAAATCCTAGATAAACTAAGGGAACTAAGTGAATAGACCCATAGGACCTTCCTCAGGAAAGTACTAGGAGGCTTCCACTTAGGAGTTGTATCCCATGTGGCTCAACAACAGGTGATCAGTTTACATTCCTCTTCAGGAGAAATTAAACTCACAAGTTGGCTCCAACATCATTGGATACTTGAGAAAGAGGTGAGAAGAAAGAATGAAAGTCATTCATAGTGCCTTCCTCAGGAAAGTACCATGAACTTCCTTCAAAATTCAGGATCTCAAACCTCACAGACAGGGAGAAATCCAAGCTCTGGGTCTCTGAGTCTTGATCTACAATCTTCTCTTCATCATGCTCTCCAACAAGCTCTTCAAGACAACACAAGCCCCATAACAAATTCCCAAAACAAACCCCAGAGATGAACAGATAACCACAGAATAGACAAAATCATCAGCTAACTTCAGAAAATACCTAAAAATACTAACACAAAGGGGAAAAATCTATCAATTAATCACAAGGGTCTACAACATCTACCCCTAACATCCACATATGCCCCTACCCAAGAATCAAGGCAAAACTATCTAAAGAAAATGAATTTCCTCACCTATGCACAACCTAAACCCTAATTAGGATACCCTAATGCTAACCTAATTAAACTAATCAAATTTTAATCTAAAAATCAAGAATTAAATCCTATGAGGAACTATGATTCAATATCTAATTACACAAAAAAGAATGAATTAAAAAGACTAAAGGAAGGTCCTAAAACAAATTCTACAAAATTGGATACCAAACTAAACATATTAAAAAGCTATTTAAAAGAAAAATCTATTAAAAATATGAAAAGAAAATAAAATGGCAATTTTATTTATTTATATTTTTCTAGACAGATTTATGAACACATGAAAAAAACGAGAATTAAAAAATATTAAATTTTCTATTTTTTATGAATTTTATAAAAGTAAGAAATATTAAAAGAATTTAAAAAATAAAAGAAAACAATTAAAGGGAGGGGGGTGAAAATAGCAAGGCAGGCTAGTTCAATTTCAGAATGGGCTAAAAAGGGGGGGGGGTGCGCGTAGCAAGCTGGACCCAGGCCCAGGTCCTCAGCTTTAATGAAACGCTGCGTTGCAGCGGGGAGGTTTCCCTCCGTTTTCACTTTAAAACCTGGCCACACGATTAGAGGAAAAGGTCAAGAATTCAGAGAGATCCAACGGCCAACAGCCATCGTCCCCAAACTGATCTAGGGTTTTCAGAAAACCCAGAATCCATGCATGGATCTTCTCCTGGCTCGTTCTCTCTCCACGCTTGATGGTTTTCAAAAATTCCAAAAGGGAAAATGGTCTACAGATTAAGAGGAACAAGTCTATACGAGTAGTTTTCATTAATTCTCCTTGAATCATTCAAACAGAAAACTTCAAAGCTCGGGTACCACCATATTTTCCTGAGATCAATGCTTCTAAAACTCAAATTTAATGATCCAATCTTGTTCTTTACACTACCCTAACCATTCTAATCTAATCTATGCTAACTAAAACTCACTACAAAGCCTGATCTTGGAAATTAAAGAATCTTGCACCTGCCATGAAACCTCACACAGTGCCCTCAAACTCATGGGAAAAGATCAACTAACTTAGTACACTAATCCTATACCTAAAGAACTAATAGAAACCACATAAATAAGGAGATTCGTGGGAAGAAAGAAACCTGTCAAGGTTCAATGGTGTGTGCAGCTAGGGCTTGATTCAGAGCTTGCAAGGGCTTCAAGATGATCCTTTGATGATGGACAGCCTTCTGTTTGCACTGGTTTTGAAGGAGAGGTCTTGGGATGGAAGAAATCTCAAGTTACTTGATCTTGAAGGAAGCTCTTCAATGGCAACTTCTCTCTCTCTTTCTCCTCTGAATTCTCCAACTTTCACCAACCTCATACTCATCATGATTCACCCTTCTTATAATGATCCATGGAAACTTCTAGATTCATCTAGAAAGTGCTAGAAAAGTCTTGATTTTCTCATGTGATGATAAGTTGAAAATCCCATGTATCATGCCTTATCCCTTGTAATTTGGTGTCAAATTATCTTTATGTGAGATATTGAGAAGGAATGTACAAAAACAAACCTCTTTCTTGCCTTGTGTTAAGATTTCCAAAGGTGCCTTAATATGCAAGTTTCAATTTTCCAAAGCATGTCCCATTTTAAAGCTTCAAATCAAAATTCTATTTAAACCAATGTTCTCAAAATGATGTTTCCAATCAAAATGATATATTGGATGACCTATTTTGGATTCCTAGATCTTCCAAACCAATTTCCAATTTCAACTTTTTAAACTTATAAGCCATTTTTAGTTCAATTTTAACCAATCATGCAAATCCATGCTATGAGATTTTCCAACAATTCATGACCTTCTTTCTAGACTTAAAATCACATTTTGAACAACTTTCATGTTTTGAGTTTTTTTCATTTGAGGCTTGGAACTAGGAGATATGGCCTTTGCTTAAAATGACCTATAACTGACAAATGACCAAAATACCCCTGTCTTGTTCAAACCATAAGTTGAGTTCCACAAATCCTATCAAGGACTTCTACCACTCAAATTAAATCTAAGAAGATGACCTTCAACATTCATGTTGACCAAGAGATCATAGGAATCATCCTACTAGGGCAAAAGTTGTCTGCAAGTTGGGTGACTTTCAAGGACCCAGATTCACACACCTTTGCTGACCTGTAATTTGTCAAAACCATAACTTGAGCTCTGTAACTCCTATCAAGGACTTCCACCACTCAAATTAAATCTAAGAACAAGCTCTACAACATTCATGTTGTGGGGAAGATGAGATATCAATCACATCTAGAGCTAAAACTGCCTGGAAAATAGGGATCAGATTAGGGTTTTTTCACTGACAATCCTCAGAAACCCTAACTCAAAACTTCTCAAACTCTTCAATCATGATGAGTTGGTCTAGGAATCATATTTATAACATCTCTATGCATCATTCCATGATCTCATGGCCCTTGGATTAGGTCTCAAACTTCTCCAAATCTTCAGTTATCCTAGGGTTGACCCAGTCAAAACCCTAATTCTACCATTCATGGTTGAATCTTATGAGCTCTTGCATAATGACTTCTCTGGGCTTCATGATGGCTTTCAAGACATCTCATAGGCTTTCTAAAAACATCAAGTTCATTCTCAAAGTCCCAGAATCATCTGAGGAGCACCCACAACTCTCAAGCTATGAAGCACACAACCCTGGTTTCAACCCACTCCTCTGAGGATCTCTTGAACTTTCTGATGAAGGTATCCATTTTCAAACACTCAATGAATAAATAATTGTTGGTCAAATTTTGGGGTGCAACAGATACACACAAGTGTTAAGTCATGTGTAGGTTCTTTCGTTGGACGAAATGCAGTAATGCGATGCAAGAAAGATAAATTGCTGTAAAATATAAATTGCAAATAAAAGTAGAAAGTGGATAAGGTAAAACATACACACGCATGAAAGCGCTAAGTGTGTGAATTGTGGAGTGCGTGAATGGAGAGAGGCGTAAGCGTGTATGATTGAATTGATTTTAGGGAGATTGATTTTAGGCGAAATGTTGTATTAATTTTAATAAAAGTTAGATTAATTGACGAAGTCGATTTTAGGAAAGAAAGGTTAATTATTATTATAATAAGTGAATATATGTTATTTAAATTATGAAAATTATTTTTGTTATATAAAATGGTTTTTGTTTAAGTTATTATAAAATGTTGTTTTTATAAAATAAACTAAATAGGTTGTTATGAAGTGAGTTTTTAAAATAAAAAGTCTTGTTATTATTAATTATGAAATGGTTATTTTCTATTATAAAGGTTTATTGAATAAAGGGGACTCCTAGTTATTATAAAAAGCTAAAGTTAATTTAGATTAAAAAGGAAAGTTATTATTATTTGTTAGAAAGTTATTTTAAATATATAAAAAAGTTTTGAGGAGAAAGAGCAAATAAATATATTATTATTTATTTAGAAAAAGGTTTATTAGTTTATCTTAAATAAAAGGATTAAATAATTAATTGATTAAAAAAGATTGGTTTAAGTTAGAAAGGATTAAGGTTGATTAATTTAACAAAAAAATTGATTAAGGTGGTAATTTAGGTTTAACTAAGGGGCGACTGATTTGGTATAGTAGGCTGTGGGAGGTCTACCGTGGGACGCATGGTGAGACGCTGGATTAGGATCTGATGCAGATCGTGTGATTGTGGTGTGCAAGTGCATGATATATGTGTGTGCTGCATACATACAATTACAGGCTAATAAACGAAAAACATGGAATTCAATGGTTCTATTAATCCCCAATCTTCTTCTTTTTATAGGCTGAAGAAAAACATGGAATTCAATGGTTCTATTAATCCCGTAATGAAGTTGTCTGCTCCAGTTTTGGGAATAACTCAATTTGTTCTGATTTTGCAGAAAACGGCGTAAATGGAAATTATGAGGCGTCATTATGTCGGTAGACCTTCCCCTTTGGTGAAATCAACCTCAGCGGGAAAACAAGATAAATTCCCCTTTTCTGTTCTTAATTTAGGAAATAAATCATGGTTTAATTAAGTTGATCCTTGTTCTGCTTTTCGTAATAATTACTCGATTGATACACTTGTAGACCAAAATTCTGACATTCATTCTCTTTTTCTCAACAGATTTGTATCTGTTTCAGGAGGAAAGTACGAGGTAGCCGTTCTTCGAAATGGTACCAATGTTAATGCATTCTCTGCTCAGATGTGTTATTGATGTTGCAGTCATGGAGTGATGGTGATGAGTTCCATTCTGAGGTCTTGATTTCTTCTCATTATGAATAACCTGTTGCTGTTTCTTACTCTTTCACTAGCTGTGCACATAATAAGTTGAAATTATTCTCCTGTTATGTCATGTTTGAAAGTGTTTTATAATATGGTAATCAAGGGTGGATTTCCTGGTATATTGAATCATTCGTGGATCATATTTCTCAAGCTTCTCAGTAGCTTTTGCAGTTTCTTTCTCAAGTCTTAACCTGTGCACTCTCGCTCTTCTTTCTGCTAGAATTCCAAGGGTGCCTCGGAAGAGACAGCATGCACAGTCGTGAACGCCACTATGACCAACAATGCATATGTGATCCTAATAGGTGCACGTTTAACATTGATTTCTTCCTAATCAGTGCATGGTCCAACATCATGATGCACTAGCAAAAGCCATCCATATGTCTGGTATGCATGCTTACCAGGGGCATTTAGATTCAGAAGGCAGAACCTGGAATAGGACCTGCTTAATTAAGATTCAGGGGTGCAACATGGAACAAGCCACAAGAGATAGAGTTTTTACTGACATCCTAGCCCTCAGAAAACAGCCTTAACAAGAAGCCAATGGTATTCAATAGAGGGAACTTTTGACATGACACCAAACCAATATATGTGAAAAGGAAACTCTGTTCAGAGATTTATTCCTCATACTCCCTTTTCTTTGTCACCATAGGATTTAAACTTCTATGTTTTAGCTGATGGTAGATCTTTTACTTTGATAATAGAATTTCCCTTGGTCTATTTATCTTTATTTTCTTCAATCGGGTGGGTTCTATTAGATTTGGTTCATGAGCATGTGTAGAAATCAAGTCTGGAAGATTTTACGCAACAATTTGGACCAGTGAACATCATTAGCTAAAGAGTTTTGCAGCAAGTTTATTGCTAGTTGATTCGTATGAGCAGTAAGACGCAGCTGATCTCAACATATTCAGAAGCTCCCCTTGAGAAATGACCTGCATGGTGTATTTTCTGACTAGTAAGATTAAATACATAGTCTACTGATGCAGGGAAAACCATAACTTGCTAATTCTTCCCATGACCATTCTGGTAAGCCATGTCAGTGCTATATTTCACTTTCATCTTTACTTCCTGATGACTGCTTTCACTTCCCTCTTTACAGGAAACACCAATCTTTGCTTTGGTTAGATGCTACCGTAGATTACCACCGAGGAGTTTCAAATGCGGTGGCTCCATCTCCTTTGGTTTGTTTTTACAGGTTGAGTTTCTTCTCAGGATCCAACCTTGATTACACTTCGGAATTGAACCTTTTAGAGTATGACATGAGTTACTTTAATCGTGTATGCCGGTTTGGTTTGCAGGATGTTCGAAGCGGCTCCTGGTTCTGCTGAGTAGATGTTTCCTCCACTTCTTTGCTCATCTGAGTATTCTAAAAGCTTCATATAGAACTTGTTTATGTTGAGCGCGTAAACAGAGTGTTTGAGTATGTTCTGAGAGGTGGTTCTGATTTTCCGTTCATGGCTGCAGATCCTGTCTTAAAGTGGTGGCATTATGAGTTAACCCCTCTTCAGGAACAGTTTTCAAGTGGCGATATGAATTGCGGAAGCTGAAGCCGGCACCGATATAAGCTCACGCTGACGAATCCTACCATTAAGAGCTGCACCGAACTGCATATGGACAGAAGGAAGAACACATGTGTATTGCATATCCTGAGAAGCTTCTTCAAAACGGTTTTAGAAGGTTGCCTCAAAGAGTTTTCGCTGAGCAGAGCTACAGCCTTGTTTATGACCATAATCATGTTTCGTTATAGGAAATATTTAATGAATTTTTGTAATAATGAACACCCACTCATTTGTTTAACTTCACGGTGATTGTAACAATATTTCCTGTGACAAACCTGCCTGGGTGGCTTCAATAATAAGAATTTTCTTTTGAATAGCATATTAAAGATCCCTCTCACTCTTTGAAAAAAGTAGGGCTCCAAGTAATTTACGTAAACAACTTGTTTATGCCTTGAGTCAAATTCTTGATAGGTCGAAGGGTTGAAAACTTGAACCAACTTTGACAATTTAAATGCCAAGCATTAAACGGACATTCCACCCAAGTTCAAGGTTTTATTAAAACTAACTTGCGAAAAAAAACGATGCCTCAAATCCTTTGCCTTATGCCTCGTATTCTGAGAAACTTTGAGGAAAGCGACCTAGTAATTCTGAGATCCTTATAATTCAAGGGTACTCTGAAGTACTTGACTTGTAAGGATCCACACCTATCGTTACTACACTTTCATAAACCGGTTAGCCATAAAACATAAATATTAAATTAAAGTCAAATAATAATAGAAAACACGCAAAAAGAGGTGGGATCTTATGGTCAAAAATTAGGGTGTGACACAACCCTCAGTCAATTGTGAAATTGAAGGAGATTAAAAATTAATTACAATTCTCTATGGTCATGGGATGTTGTGTTGAGATGTCTAATATATCATTTTAATATCAATTCATCAAGAATCAAGAGTGTGAGAAGTTACTAAATTAGGGTTCTCAGTGTAAAATCCCCTATTTAGTGCCCAGCTTCAAGACCACCTATCTCAAGATACAAGTATCATCTCATCTTAACCCTAACATGAAACTAGTAGAGCATG
Organism: Lathyrus sativus; assembly: GCA_963859935.3. Classification (NCBI taxonomy): domain Eukaryota; kingdom Viridiplantae; phylum Streptophyta; class Magnoliopsida; order Fabales; family Fabaceae; genus Lathyrus; species Lathyrus sativus. Next base: position 712,587,627 of record OZ012737.1, read on the forward strand.
TTTCTAGCTTTCTTTTGAATACTAGAAGTCATTCATCTGATTTCTAGAACTCAAGTTATGATGCTGGCAAGTTACAGGTCCTCAGATGAATGTGATTTTGGTCAACAAAAGTCAACCAACTTCCAAGCCACTTTTGACCTAGAAAGATGTTTCTCATCACCTTGACCAAAACATGAAAGTTGTTCCTCATGATCTTAGCTTTCCAAAGAGTACTAGAAGTCCTTCATCTGATTCGTAGAACTCGAGTCATGAAGCTTGCAAGGCAAGGGTATTTTGGGAAAGTAAGATTACAGGTCATTTTCATTATAGGTCTATTTCACTATCTTGCACACTTCAAATGAAAATCTTTCCAACATAAAATGTGCTCTAGATGGGGTCATTTGCTCAACCAAACATCAATTTGTCATTGATTTAGATTGGATTGAAGAATTGGTGTGAAACCTTTCCATGAAGAAAGCTTAAAATCATAAAATGCAATTAATGGATTTTTAATCATTTTAAGGCAACCTTATGCATTTTTTGAGTCACAAAGATGTAGTAAACAAGATGCATACATTGGATTTCATTTTTGGTACAATTTTCATGTGTTTTTCAATTGCCATTTCAAGTGAAAATTGACATTCCAATTTCAACCATGTGATCAATTCAAGGCTTCAATCCTATCCACATGATCAGAGTAAGTTACCAACAATGATTTTGGATGAAAAAACAAGGGAATTGGTGCACTTTTTACATGTGTATGAGCATGGAAAATTGAATTTGGGCATTTCAAAAATTCAGACAATTAAGTTGCAATTGGGCCTCCATGAGCTTAGGTATCCAACATATAAAAGCTTTAGGTCATTTCTGAGCAAGGGAGGGGTCATTTTCGTGGAGAATAGCATAGAACACAGTTGGAACAAGCAAGGAAAATTTGAAAATCGTGAAATCAAATTCAGGCTCTCTCAAAGCAATTCAAGGGCAGAATCATCTCTAGCAAGCTTCATTGAGTGATTCTGGAGAGTTTCATCAAGTTTCTTCAATTGTAGAAGGCTTAGTGGAAGCTCTCCACTAGGTAACCTTCAATTCAACTTATCTCTCTGTATGTGATGCATTAGCACGCCATTTTTGCATGATAATGACCTAGGAAATGTGTAGGTTAATTCCAACTAAAATTGACTGGCATTGGTGATGATTTGTGTTTTGAGCTTCAAACTTGTTGTTTGCGATTTGGCTTGTGTGTGAACTTTTAATGAAAACCAACCATGGATTATTGACCTACATGATGAGACGGTTTGATTGATGTAAAAATTTGTGAGTTTCGTGAGATTCGTGAGAACACCATTGTAGCTGCTAGAGGTTGAAGGTGACCGGAGCTGTTCCGGCCACCGTCTGTAATTCTCTCTGTTTGCCTTGTTCTAAAACCCCAGGTGTGTTAATAGTCGTTAGATCGTGTTGACTCACTTACGTTGGATAGCTAGGATTTGGTCTGCATTTTTGACCCAGCTTTTAATTTAAACCATGGCCATTGGATCAGTTAAGATGGACGATTGAGATTAGATCTTTGACCCTTTTAATGAAAAGATATGTTTAGCAACTTTCAGCTTGACCCTTGGATCTGTGTTGGATTGAGATGAGCGTGTGAGATCTATCCTTAGCCTAGCTTACCAAGTAGCGCGCAACACCTGAGCTATTCTGATTTGGATTTGGGCCTTTTTGTTATTCGCACCCCCTGCAACCTGGCCCATCATTTTACACTTGTTCTGACTGCTATTAACACCACTTGCTTTTTCTTTTTGTTTTATTTTTCTTTTCATTTTCTTTTTATTTTTGTTTGCATTTTAAATCAAATAAAATACTTCCAATGATCCAAAAATTCCAAAAAAAATAGTTTCTGGACACTTTGAGATGTCTATTATTTTAAAGAAGTTTTTATTTTATTTTTTGGTTTTTATTTTCAATTAAAAATGGAATTAAACATTGGAAGTGTTTTGTTTGAGTTAAATCTTGACATGTGTTTGCTTTTGATTTATTTCTCCTCATTCCTTTTGGTCCAATGACTAAAAGTTCATCCTCATGTCCATGATGAGTTGATGAATTTTTTAGGACCATTTTGCCCCTGTTGGTTGACTTTTGTTGCATTTCATTTGACCCTCGACAATCCTCATTCACAATGGAACACCCTTGTGAATCAATTTCTTTGGTGGTGTTGTGAATTGATTTTGATTGTGATCTCTTGGATTTTGTTTGCCAACATGTTTATGGGATTTGTGCATGTTATTTGGTTATTTTTGAATCATTTTCCTAATTTTGAGGTAACTTGCAAGTCAAGTTACCCCAAAGGGAGGTTCATACATACACATTGACCTAGTTTGTCTTGGAGATGACATGTTTGGATCCTTTAAGCCCTCAAATCCTTTGGATTCATGTTTCTAACATAGTAAGGTTGATGCTTGCTCAATTTTAGGTCATAACATTGTTTCTTTCTTGTTCATTTGTGGGCTTCTTTTGTTGCTTTTAATTTGGGTTTCTAAGTGATGCATGCTTGCTTTCTTTGGTGTGTATGATGGCATTTTCTTGTGATTGGTTTGCTTTTGCTTTTGATCTCTCTTATCTCATCTCCTCTTCTGTCCCATGACTTTGGAGTCTCATTTAAGGTATCTTAGTCCCTCCTGAAGAGGTACTTGAAGTATAACTAGAATGATGAATCCTTGAGGACTCCTTTGTGCTTCTTTTGCACTTTGTTTGTGATGCTTATGGTTGAGTACATATTATGAGGTCCTTGCTTTCCTCATATAGCCTCCCATCCTCACTTTTGTTTTAGTCTTGCTTTACCTTTCACTTGTGTTTAGTTTTGGCACTATGGTTGATGTTGTTTGGTTTAGACCATTTCATCCCATTTTTGATGTTTTTGTGTGTTTTCTTCCTTGTGCATCTTCTTATCCTTTCTTCTTTGCATTTATCATATGCATGCTTGGTTGAGATGAGCATATGGAGGCTACTTACCCACACTATTTTCCTCCCACTTTCATTCTACTTGTGCATCTTATGTTTGCATGTTTGCATTTTCATGTTCTTTATTCTTCTTCTTTTGCTTTTCTTTGCCATGCTCCCCATAAGTTCTCTAACCTTTTGAGGTTATGATAGACATTAGGTGCTTAACCATTCATGATAACATTAGGTAGTTCCCTTTTGTATCCCAACTTTAAGTCCACTTTGCATGACAACTTTTAGGATTGATTAGTCTCCCATTAGTGGCCCTTTCTTCTCTTCTCATCTTCAAACACTCATAAAACATCTAATAAAGAATGACAATTGTTGTACGCTACGAGCCTTAAGCTACTTGGGAAATGGTGATTGGGTGTTTGTCTCTCAATTGTCTAGAATTTTAGTATATGTCCTTTGGACGATATGCGACGCATTCGCTCCTGAGTCATAGTCTTTAGTGCAACATGAGTTACAAATCAAATTCAAAACCTTTCTTCTCTAAAAAACACAAAAACACTTCAAACCTTTTTCATCCTTCAGGATCTTAATTAGGAAAATCTTTTTAGATAAAAGAGTGTTGTTAACTCTTAGTTCTACCGCAAACGGTAACGCCTAAGTCTTCAATGGTCGAGCTGCATACACCAACTGCTAGAACTACTTGTTAACCCTACTCGGGCCTAAAAACCTTTGAACTAACATGTGGTCTTTTAGGCCCGAACTATGCTTGCTCTGATCTTTCATACCAGATGAAAGTACGTAGGCACAAGACGCGATGTCTTGGCGAGCAACCTTCCCCCCTTTCATCCGTAGTTAGCCGAACTACGTTGACTCTGACTTTCCTATTGCACGAGGGAATACGTAGGCAAAGAGCGGCGATCCTCTGCCGAGTCTCTTTCCTTTTTCTTTTGTCCCTTGACCTTTAGCTAGATAGATGATCACCCTTTTAGATAGACAACAATACGTGGATCCCGTCGAGTACGACGGACGTGAGGGGTGCTCATACCTTCCCCTTGCGTAACCGACTCCCGAATCCAGACATGGTTGCGATAACCTTGTCTTTCCTTTTTTTCGTCAGGTTTTTCCAATCGTTTCCTTTCCCTTTTTGTGGGATGAATAACGAAAGGTGACGACTCTTCTGTTTTCCGCCGGGTGTTTTTCGCAGTTGCGACAGCTGGCGACTCTGCTGGGGACTCTGGTTCCCTATGCGAGTCAATCCTAGCGCTTGTTTGTTTATCTTTGGGTGTTGTATATATGTGATTTATTTATTTTCCCGCATTTATTTTTAGCATCATATATCGTTATTGTTGTGCTGTGGGGAGGGAGTGTTCCGCTGAGAGATAAGTCGGACCTGGGCTTGAGTACAAACATAGTATTAGAAGCGGAAAGTAGTGGTGAACCTGTATGTTAGGCATGCGCTAGCTCCCACAAAATTCGCGCTCAGACGAGATTCTCTTTGATGACTTTCTTTCCAGCCCAGTGGGCCGTTGAGAGGATTTCAGATTTGAGGGTTGTCGACTCTGGGGACCGATCATCTGTAATTCATATAAGTGAGGCCTCTTCGTGAGATGATGATGCCAAACCAGAAATGGTGAACGTACCATCATTTCTCGAAAGTCTGTGACCCTGATGAACGTATAAGATGCTGAACCTTGTCTGTGGATAGGTCCATACCTGTGAGAGGGATTGGGTTATGCAGGAAACCTTGGCTTTCAGAATACCCTGATTCTTTACAGTGTGAATCTATGTTCATGATATCAGTGGGTCCTATTGTCGGTACTTTGTTCTTGCTAAAGCAGAGCGCTGGTTCTTCTTGATCAACAACACAACAATCTTGATCCCTTGTTTGCATTTGCATGTGCATTTTCATATTACATTTCATTAACATGTATCTATGTTGCAGGTGTATATTTCCTCTCTGATTCTGGTGATCTTGTTCCCTTATTGCTGACATGGAGCCCTTAAGGAGGACCTTGGCCTACAAATTTCCAACACCTGATATTAGAGCTCTGCGAAGTTTGATTTCTTTAGCCGACAAGAAAGTTATGGAAGACTTTAGACAGTCCTATGGGAGGCTTTTGAGCGTTGTATGTAAACCTTCTTTGAATGAGTTGAATGGTCTTCAGACGCTGTTGTAATTCTATGATCCTCAGTTGAGAGGCTTTACTTTTCAGAGTTATGTGCTAGCACCAACGTTAGATGAATTCTATGCACTGCTAGGAGTGCCTATTCTTAACCAGATACCATTCTATCATACTGAGAATGAGCCGAATTTGGCTAAACTTGCCGAAGCTTTACATTTAGATGCCTCTGAATTGGAAGGGAAAGTAGCTAATAGGAATGGAATGTTTGGGTTTCCATTACCTTTTCTTGTGGATAAAGCTCGACATTTTGCTAAGGAAGGTTGTTGGGTGGTATTCAGTGTTATCTTGGCCCTATGTATTTATGGTATTCTGTTGTTCCCTAATATTTTGGACTTTGTAGATATGGATGCATTCCATATCTTTTCTTTGAAGAATCCCATGCCCATGTTGTTAGGTGATGTTTATCATTCCGTACACTATAAGAATGAGAACAGAAAGGGGAAAAGTGTATCTTGTTGCGCACCTTTACTTTATCTATGGTTCGTAAGCCACCTTCCCAAGACTGGCCTGTTCTCTGACACTGCGGTACATCGGAATGGTCCGAATGTTTGATGAGATTGTCTGCTGAAGATATTGTCTGGTTTGATAGGGATGTACTGGGTATCAAGATTATTTATAGTTGTGGAAGCTTTCCTAACGTCCCACTGGTCGGAAGGAAGGGTTGCATAAACTATAACCCGTCCATTGCAATCAGACAATTTGGGTATGCATTGAGAAGTCCTCCAAAGGATGAAGAGGTACAGGAATCTCTGTATCTCACCGGTTTATTGGAGGGGGATACCTTAGCTAGAGTTGAACATGCCTGGAGCAATGTCCACAGAAGAGGGAAGGTTACCTTGGGAAAGAGCAATAGTCGGGCCTACAACCCCTATTTAGTTTGGATTTAGAGCAGACCCGAGAAGCTGATGATGCCATACCCATCTGCTAAGCCTGTGTGCCCTATTGAGATTGAAGAATCCACTACAGTAGACATTCAGAAATACAATCAGTTGCTGTTTGAGAAAGAAGAGTTGAGAAAGGCTAATGAGGAATTGGAGAAAGAAATCATTCAGCTTCGAAGTGAGAAGATTGATGTTGTTCATTCCTTCAAGAAACAAATTGAGCTTGTAAACAAACTGGGTATGGATCTGACCAAGGAGACCGGTTCTAGGGAGCGTTTGGGTTTGGATTTCAAGGCCGTTAATAGTGTTCTCGCTACTAAGAAGGAAGAGTTGGATAGGGCTTACTTGAGGATTTCTAAGTTTGAGAAGCAATGGAATGCTACGCTCACCAACAATAAAGAGCGCGAAGACAGGTTAAAGCTACAAATCAGCAAGTTGAAGACGCAGCTCAATGCCAAAGATAAGGAGATTGCATCAGAGGCATCACTTAGACGGGATAGTGAGTACAGGTTGAACGAAGCTATTGCGAAATTGAAGGATCTCAGGTTGAGAGCTGATTCCAAGAGATACAGGCCTGAGGCGTGTTTCGGGGAAGGAGCTTGGGAAGACCATGTTGAGAGTCTACAGCATACTGTTAGCCTGCAAGAGCTACTTATTCAGGAACTGCTTGCTAGGCCAGATCATCCTGAGACGCTGAAACTGCTAGAGGACTTCCGAGCTCGTCATCCAGCTTGACTATCTTGTTTATCTCTGTTGTAGTTTAATGCTTATTGTTTGTTGTACTGACCATCACCAGGCTTGTAGGTTGAGGTCTTTTCCCTATTGTACTCAGTTGTAGCTTGTACATTGCCTGTGGGCCTATGATTATATACGAGGAGTTTTTGTTATATGCTTGTCCGTAGGGTTCTCCATCGTTGTGTTTTTCCCGGAAACTAGAATCGAGGGGGAAATTTCCCTGTTGCATACATACATGTCTGCATTTTTGCATTTTTTGCATTGCAGGTGCATCAGAACTGTTAACCTTGTTTTCCTGTGGTTTACTAGTGTTTCAGGATTGCTGATCTAACGAATCACCGGTACACAACTAGGGGAAATCAGAAGAGAGTAATGGAGCAGATGCAAGCATAGATGCAAGAAATGAGGAACCGTATGGCCTAGTTCATGGAGGTAATGCAAGGAGTGGCTAATGGACAAGAGCAACTCCGGACTCTAGTGCAGCCCTTTATTGCACGTGTTGATGGCAATGGTGTGTTGCATGGTGGGGACGTTGTTAACCTGCCCCGTATTGAGACTCCTCGAGCTGATAATTCCATGTCTACCTTAGTCATCCCTACTGCTGGAGGGAGTGGTCATGCTGCTTGTGCCGGTAATGCTGCAGGTTTCAACAACACTGGTTTTGGTAATGGTGGTAATGGTAATGGGAATGGTTATGGTCTTGACACCACTTGTGCTATACATGGTAATATGGATCATATCTGGAATGAAGACAAGCAAGAGGATATGTTCTCGCCAAGGGTTGTGGCTGCTGAGTTACCCTCCAAAGCTGATAGGAGGATTAAGATGATTGAAGAAAAAATGAAGTCTCTTGAAAGTAAAAACTCTATGGGCCTTGATATGGCTAACCTGGGACTGATCCCAGACTTGAGAGTGCCACCGAAGTTCAAAGTCCCAGACTTTGATAAATACAAGGGTACCACTTACTCGAGAGTTCATTTGAGATCCTACTACCGTAAGATGTCTACATACTCAGACGATGAGAAATTGCTCATGCATTTCTTCCAGGATAGTCTGTCTGGTCCTTCGTTGGAATGGTACATGAGCCTGGAACCCGTGAATGTCTGTAGTTGGAGGGATTTGGCCGAGGCCTTTGTGAAACATTATCAATACAACAGCGATCTTACTCCCAATAGGGTCCAGCTTCAGAATCTTTCACAAAAGAGCAATAAATGTTTTAAAGAATATGCTCAAAGATGGCGGGAGTTAGCAGCCACCTATGTTGGAACGTGAGCTCGTTGATATGTTTGTCGCCACTCTGCCAGGCGTTTATTATGAGAAGCTCATTAGCACTATGTCGGGTAGTTTCTCAAACTTAATCATCACTGGAGAGAGGGTGGAAAATGGTATCAAGTTAGGGAAGATAAGTTCTTGTGAAATGCCCTCAGCTGGAGGAGGTAAGAAGGTGTTCGGTAACAAGAGACGAGAAGGAGATACCAACTCAGTGTCCAGTTCTCGCGGGAGAGGTAGAGGTCAGAATCGACAATAACAACATATTTCCAGTATTACAATTCCCGCAGTTCAGCAACCACAACAACAACAACAACAACAACCGCAACAGAATCAGCACGGGTACAAAAGATATCAAGACAGAGGTCGGGCAGCAAATAGGCATTTTGATGCGCCTCCCATGCCGTATTCTCAGCTATTGCAAGCTTTTTTGCAGTTGTAACTGATTCAGAAAAGAACTTTGGCTCCCCTGACTGGGCCTCCACCACCCGGGTATGACGCAAACGCTCGCTGTGAGTTTCATTCTGGTGCCCCGGGGCATAACATCGATAATTGTAAAGCTTTTAAGCATAAGGTGCAGGACATGATTGACAGTAAAGCAATTAACTTCTCCAATGATGTTCCTAATGTGGTACAGAATCCCATGTCGAATCATGGGCAAGCTCGGGTTAATGCAATTATCGAGGAGGATGTTTTGGATTTGGTAACGAATGTTAATGAGCTGAAGACACCCTTGAGCTTTGTGAAAGCCAGATTATTGAGGGGGTGTTTTCCCAGGTTGTGTTGAAAATTGTGCTGAGTGTTTGGTTAATCCTGAGGGATGTGGGCAGTTGAAAAGATGTATTCAAGAGATGATGGATAATGGAGTTTTGCAATTTGACCGGTCTATTGAAAGAAAGTCTGAAGAGTTGGTGGCTGAGGAAAGGGGTGAGATTGCAACAATCTTCATTTCATACAAGACTGTTACTATTTATGCGCCAAAACCACCAACAATAACCATAACTAAAGCAGGTCCCGTACCGTTTGAAAGCACCAAGGCTATTCTGTGGAACTACGGAGCCGAAGTGTATTGCAACGGACAGAAAATAGATTTGAATGGTCCCCCTGCGGATTTAGTAGATAATCTTGTGGGAGCAGGAGGCATTACCCATAGTGGCTGGGTCTTTTCGTCACCTGAAGTGATCATTGATAAGGTTGACAAGGGGAAAAAACCAGTGGTAGAGGAAACTTCTCAGTCTGGGGAGAAGGAATCTTTGTTAAAGGATGCAGAAGAGTTTATGAGGCTGATACGGAAAAGTGACTACAAGATAGTCGATCATTTGCAGCAAACTCCTTCTAAGATATCTATCTTGTCTTTGTTACTATGTTCTGAAGCGCATAGGAATTCACGGTTGAGAATAATGAACACTGCTTACGTGCCACAAGAAATTTCGGTTAATCAACTTGAAGGAGTTGTTGCGCACGTAAATGCAGGGAACGGCTTGGGATTTACAGACTTGTATTTGACGCCAAGAGGCAGAAACCATAACTTTGCGTTGCACATATCATTAGAATGCCGAGGGGCTATTATGTCTTATGTACTTGTGGATACAGGATCATCCTCGAACGTACTTCCGAAGAAAGCCCTAATGAAGTTGGACATGTAGGGATTGATTTGCACACCAAGTGATTTGGTGGTGCGTGCGTTTGATGGAACCCGAAGATCTGTGTTTAGGGAAGTGACATTGCCCATTCAGGTGGGACCGGAAGTGTTTGATACAGTGTTTTATATTATGGATATCCAGCCAGCCTACAGTTGTTTATTAGGTCGTACATGGATTCATTCAACAGGAGTTGTGACCTCCATGCTGCATCAAAAGCTAAAGTATATGGTTGGCGGTAGTGTTGCTACGGTGTGCGGGGAAGAGGGTATAATGGTTAGTCACTTATCATCCTTCAAGTATGTCGAGGTGGACAGAGAGATACATGAAACCCTTTGTCAGGCCTTCGAAGCAGTCAAGATTAAAGACAAATCTCCTGTTGTGAGCAGAGCGCTGGAAGTGGCCATGTCTTCTTTTAAAGATGCTCAAGCAGTAGTACATACTGGGGTTGTGCAAGGTTAGGGCCAAGTATTGTAGATTCCCCACAAGCAAGACAAGTTTGGTTTGGGGTATCTCCCGTCATTTTCTTCTTCATCCTCGCAAAGCGTGCTGCGCTATAAAGGACTTGTGCAGTTCACTAAGGGGGGAGTTATCTTCAAAAGAATCAATATTGTGTCAAACGAAGAGGGAGATAGTGATTGTGATATGGATGCTTGGATTAAGCCTTGAACTCCAGGACAGAGCCTGCGCAACTGGTCTATTGAAGAATTCGTTCAAGTGATGACAGAACAATAATGCTTTGTTTTTCCGATTATTGTACTACCCTATGTTCTACCTGGAGCATAGCGGTATTTTGTTTCAGGGCCTTATTATTTATGTTTGAACATTGCTTTATCAATTAATCAAAGGGCGTTCTCTCATTCAAATGTTGTGATCTTTGTCTTTCTTATTTTTATTTTCACAATAAAATGGCAATGTGGTTTGTACTTGTTTGCATATCGTTTGAAACATTTAACCATTTTTATTGCAGGATTCCTATTGCAGATGATATTGATTCAGAACCTCCTATGACTCGCTTTGACTTCGATCAACCGATATATCAAGCTGAAGAAGAGATTGATGAGGATGAAGACTTGCCTGAAGAGCTAGCTAGACTCTTGAAATAAGAAGAGAAGATCATTCTGCCTCATCAGGAGGAAATCGAGGTTATCAATCTGGGTTCTGAAGAAGTTGTCAAAAATGTTCGGATAGGGGCTGCGCTACAGAGTGACATCAAGCAAAGACTGGTCGAGATGCTTCGAGAGTATAGTGATATCTTTGCTTGGTCGTACGAAGATATGCCCGGGCTTGACACCAACATATTGGTTCATCGCTCGCCTTTACACAAGGAATGTCCGCCGGTCAAGCAGAAGCTTAGAAGGACAAGACCAGATATGGCTGTAAAAATCAAAGAAGAAGTCCAAGAGCAGTTGGGCGCTGGATTTTTAGCCGTAACAACTAACCCTCCGTGGATCGCCAACATCGTGCTTGTACTTAAGAAGGACGGAAAGGTGCGGATGTGCGTAGATTACAGGGATTTGAATAAGGAGAGCCCAAAGGATGACTTCCTGCTCCCTCATATTGACGTATTGGTTGACACTACTGCTCAATACTCCATATTTTCTTTCATGGATGGTTTTTCCGGTTATAATTAGATAAAGATGGCACCGGAAGATATGGAGAAAACAACGTTCATTACGCCGTGGGGGACGTTTTGTTACAAGGTAATGCCTTTTGGTTTGAAAAATGCAGGGGCAACCTACCAGCGGGCTATGGTCACTTTGTTTCATGATATGATTCATCATGAGATTGAGGTCTATGTTGATGACATGATAGCAAAGTCACAAACAGAGGAGGAGCATCTGGTCAACTTGTTGAAGCTATTTGAGAGGCTCAGGAAGTTCAGATTGAGGTTGAATCCAAATAAGTGTACTTTTGGAGTTCGGTCCGGAAAGTTATTGGGGTTCATTGTCGGTGAAAAAGGAATCGAGGTCGATCCTGCAAAGATAAAAGCTATACAAGATATGCCAGCGCCGAAAACAGAAAAGGAGGTCTGGGGTTTCTTGGGGAGATTGAACTACATTGCTCGGTTCATATCTCATCTCACAGCCACGTGTGAACCAATGTTTAAATTGCTAAAGAAAGATCAGGCGGTCGTCTGGAATGAAAATTGTCAAAAAGCATTTGATAAGATAAAAGAATACTTGCAAGAGCCTCCGATATTGATACCCCCAGTAGCTAGAAGGCCTTTAATCATGTACTTAACGGTTCTTGAGAACAGTATGGGTTGTGTTCTTGGTCAACACGACGAGACTGGAAGGAAAGAGCATGCGATCTATTATTTGAGTAAAAAGTTCACAGACTGTGAGTCCCGTTACTCAATGCTCGAGAAAACATGTTGTGAACTCGCTTGAGCTGCCAAACGTTTAAGACAATATATGCTTAATCACACAACCATGCTGATTTCGAAGATGGATCCGATCAAGTATGTCTTCAAGAAGCAAGCGCTCTCAGGAAGAATTTCCAGATGGCAGATGGTACTGACAGAGTACGATATATAATATGTTTCCCAGAAAGCCATCAAGGGAAGTGTTCTGTCAGAGTACCTTGCTGAACAGCCAATCGAAGACTATCAACTAATGAATTTTGAATTTCTTGGCGAGGATATCATGTTCCTCAAAGCGAAAGATTATGAAGAGCCATTGCCCGACGAAGGTCCAGAGAAAGGTTCTCAATGGCAGATGATATTCGACGGCGCTATCAACTCCTATGGTAGTGGAATCGGGGAAATCATTACAACTCCTCATGGTACTCATATCATGTTCACTGCCAGGTTGACATTCCCTTGCACTAACAATGAAGCTGAGTATGAAGCGTGCATCATGGGTCTGGAAGAGGCTATTGATTTGAGAATCAAGAATTTGGATGTATATGGCGATTCAACACTAGTGGTTAATCAGATCATGGGAGAGTGGGAAACTTGTCAGCCAAATCTAATTCCTTACAAAGATTATACAAGGAGGTTATTACCTTTCTTTGATAGGGTAGAGTTTCACCATGTGTCGCAGGCAGAGAATCAGATGGCAGATGCTTTGGCAACGCTATCTTCGATGTATAAATTGAATTTTTGGAATGTTGCTCCAAGAATAGTCATTTCTCTCCTGGATAGGCCCACTTTCGTATTCGCCATTGAAGAGGATGCTGATGGCAAGCCATGGTTTTACGACATACAGAACTTCCTCAAGAAGCAGAAGCATTTGCCAGGGGCTTCGGCTCAGGATAAGAAGATGCTGAGGAGGTTGTCTGGTAACTTTTATCTAAACCTGAATGGTTTGCTTTACAGAAGAAACCATGATTTGGTGTTGTTGAGATGCGTGGATGAAAAGGAAGCGACGTTGCTTATGGAAGAGGTCCACGAGGGTATTTTCAGTACACATGTCGGTGGGCATGCCATGTCTCGGAAACTATTACGACCAGGGTATTATTGGCTAACCATGGAGTCAGATTGTTTCAAATTTGCGAAGAAATGCCATAAATGCCAGATTTATGCAGACAAAATTCATGTACCGCCGTGCCCATTGAATGTTATGGCATCCCCGTGGCCTTTCTCCATGTGGGGCATTGACATGATTAGCAAGATTGAGCCAACCACATCCAATGGTCATCGTTTCATCTTGGTCGCCATTGATTACTTCACCAAATGGGTTGAAGCAGCCTCGTATGCCAATGTCACAAAGCAAGTCATAGCCCGATTCATAAAGAAGGACATCATCTGTAGATATGGAGTGCCTGAGAGAATCATTACTGATAATGGTTCGAATTTGAATAACAAGATGATGAAGGAATTGTGCCAGAATTTCAAAATCGAGCATCATAACTCATCGCCCTATCGTCTGAAGATGAATGGCGCTGTTGAAGTGGTCAGCAAGAATATTAAGAAGATAGTGAAAAAGATGGTTGTCACTTACAAGGATTGGCATGAGATGTTTCCCTTTTCTTTAAACGATTATCGTACTAAGGTACGTACATCAACCGAGGCAACTCCTTTCTCACTGGTATATGGTATGGAAGTTGTCCTACCATTGGAGGTCGAGATTCCTTCTTTAAGAGTTCTGGTTGATGTCAAGCTTGATGAGGCAGAATGGATAAAGAACAAATTGAATCAGCTTAGCCTGATGGATGAGAATAGGCTAGCGTCTATTGCATATGGTCGGTTGTATCAGAGCCAGATGAAGAAAGCTTTCAACAAGAAGGTGCGCCCTCGAAGCTTTCAGACTGACGATCTTGTGCTGAAAAAGATTCTCCCACCACAATCAGATCACAGGAGCAAATGGAACCCTAACTATGAAGGTCCATATGTCATTCGAAAGGTCTTCTCCAAAGGAGCCTTGTTGTTATCCACCATGGATGGTGAGGATTTTACATCCCCTGTGAACGCAGACACAGTTAAAAAATACTTTGCTTAAAAGAGACCCGCTGGAAAGAAAAAGAATATTCAGGCAAAAATGGGGCATCCCGGCGAACCATTAAAAAGAGAATGGGTTTGGGCAAAAGTTAGGGATAAAAATGAAAAGATGTAAACCCGCAAGGTCAAAAACCTGAAAAGGCTACTTTAGGAAAAATAGGTATCCCGGTGAATCGAAAACCCGAAAGGGCGATTCAGGCAAAAGTTAGGGATTGAAAAGCAAATGACTGCGGTCTGCGTTAGAACTTCATTGCTTAGTGGATTGGGAGGACCTGAGGGCCGTTTATCCGAATCAATCTCTTCTGAAGGCGAAGCGTCGGGAAAGCATCAGGGTCAGGCGAGTCATAGAGGGATCAACTCATGGTGTTTGTATGTGTCACATTGCCGACATTTTTGTACATTTTGTATATTTCTGTACACTTTTGTATATTTCTATACATATCTGCATTGCTTTTGCGCAGCTTCCTCTTTTCAGGGGTTGCATCTGTTGTAAAACTTTGTCTATTTACAGACCATTTATTAATAAACATATACTATTCAGTATCTCGTTTGTTTTGTTTTAACTTTTACTGTTTTGTTTGTGAAAAACGCCCAATGTTTTGATAAACTTGCACATACATAAACTTGCAGGCTTTGGCCAATAATTGTTAAAACTTTGAATTAATTGAACAATGTCACGAATAATGACTGAGATAGTTCCGTTTGTGTAGGATATCTTGTTTGTTTATTCAGTGTTGCAGGGCCGTTACCCTTGGGGCAATGAGGTGTGGATGAAGTTCATTTTATCCCCAGCCGGAGTCTGTTTCCCCAGTAAGTGAAGTTTGCATCGCTATCCCCAGTGGAGTTTGTATGCAGTTTGAGCGAGCAGGTAGCGTGTACGCTTTCCTTCAGTAGTTGGTGCATATTCAATCCCCACGAAGTGCGTGTTCGTACTCCCCAGTGAGTTGTGATTGAATTTTCTTCCCATGGAGTAATCTACAGCCTGGGTAGGTTCGTCCCCCAGCAGAGCAATCCCCGAAAAGTGGGAAGAGGGTGGTTTCCCCGACAGATTTGTTCTCTTTTCCCCAACAGGATGGAGGAATGTTATTACATTATTACCTTGGTATTTTCTTTGCAGGAGACCAGCAAGGGCCTGCCTCTCGGCATAAGTCCAATTGTTATTGGCATGAGTAGATTGCTCCCCCAGCGGGGTGATTTCTGTATCTCTAGCATTTATTTTGTGGATTCGGTTCCGTTGCATCTGCATGTGTGCATAGCATCTACCCAAATGCGTAACATTTCCATTTCATATGGAGCATTACGCCATTTTCAAACATGTGCATGTGAAGCATAAGCCAGGTTGTTATCTCTTTGTTTCAGGTGTATCTTCGGAGGTTTGATCTTTTCCCTTGGTATCCAGACCATGGAAATTTCCGGTAGCCTGCGCGGTATCCAGACCCCGGCTCATGTTATTCCCCGGCAGTGTCTTCGGATCTCAGCGGGTCAGGATAAGTGTTTATGATGAATTCTTCAGTCCGTCGAGTATCCAGACTTCGGTCCCTTCCTAAGTGACAGGATTTTCCTTTTTCTGTCGAGTATCCAGACTCCGGTAAAGATGGTTGTGGTATCCAGACCATGGTGATTGATATTATTTTGTTTTTCCGTCGAGTATCTAGACTCCGGTGAAGACAGTTGGTGTTCAGATTTTGGTGGGTATATTTGTGATATTTTCCTTTCGTCCGTTGAGTATCCAAACTCCGGTCAATGTCGTTGAGTGTTCAGACTCCAGCAAATTTCCATTGTGATGTATCCCTTAGCCCTGTATGGTATCCATACCATGGCAACTCGTGATGCGGTCCATTTTGTTCGTTGAGTATCCAGACTCCGGCAACTTGAAGCGGTATTCTTAAAACTCCAGCAGTATCCAGACCCTAATGAGTGTTTCTTCGTCCATTGAGTATCCAGACTCCAGTCAATTTTCGTTGAGCGTTCAGGCTCCGGCTTCTCCGTTGAGTATTCAGACTTCGGTGAATCTTCCATCCGTGGCGTATTGCTTTTTCCGTCGAGTATCCAGACTCCGGTAAAGTCAGCTGGGTATCCAGACCTTGATAAGTTTTGTGGTAGTACTCCTTCTCCATTGAATATCCAGATTCCGGTGATTTTCCAATTTGTGTTATATTGTTTTGTCCATGGAGTATTCAGACTCCGGTCAGTTCCGTTGAGTATCTAGACTCCGGTAAGTTTCATATGGTGATGATCTCCTTTGTCCGTTGAGTATCCAGGCTCCGGTCTACTTACGTTGAGCATTCAGGCTCCGGCTTTTATGTTGAGCATTTAGGCTCCAGCTTTTATGTTGAGCATTCAGGCTCCAACTTTTACGTCGAGCATTCAGGCTTCGGTCAATTTTACATTGAGCATCCAGGCTCTGATCTCGACGTTGAGTGTTCAGACTCCCAAAACTTTTATTGACTCATTTTGTTCGTTGAATATCCAGATTCTGGCAATTTGAAAGCTTCCCCTTTAACCAGTATGGTATTCAGACCATGGCACAGTCTTGATGGACGAATTCATCTTATTATGGGCCCCAAGCAGAGTTACTTGGTTAAGTTTCTCCTTTCTCCCTGCCAGAGTTGCTTGGTTAAGCTTCTCTCTTCCCCAGCGGAGTATGTTTGTAATAAGAGCAGTTATCTCCGGAGATTCTTGTTTGCAGTTATATTTTCTGCGGTTGGCAAATTTCCGGGTTCTTTGGTATTCAACCGTCTTTTACCTTGATGGCATGAAAGTCATTCGCTTTTCACTCATTCAGGTTCAAGTCGCTTGAATAGGGGCAGTTGTTGCACCCCAAAATTTGACCAACCTTTTCTTAACCTGGTTTATGTTTCATTTCATTTTCTTCTAGCATTTGCATTGCATAGCATTGTTCATTGAGGAGGGGATCAAGAGGTTGTGCATAGCAAGAAGAGGATACCCAGAGTGTTGTTACTCAAGCAAGGGGTGTTACTCAAGCATGAATGGTCATCAAGTCACCAAGAAGTGGTCAAAGTTTTGTGAAAGAGTTGATGGGTGTATGTGGGTCAGCTCCTAACTTGGAAGCCAATTGAAAATCATCAGATGGTTGTGAATTCATAATTATAGATATGGGGTGTTAAGAAAGCTCATCGAGTGCTTTGAGAGCCATGTTGGAGCTTATTCAAGTTGTTGTGTCATGTGTAAGGAGCCACAGTCAAAGATGGTGCATCTAGGGTTTTCATCTGGTCAACCCTCAGTCAATTGTGAAATTGAAGGCGATTAAATCTCAATTCCAAGTATCTATGGTCATGGGATATTGTGTTGATATGTCTAATATATCATTTCAAGATCAATTCATCAAGAATCAAGAGTGTGAGAAGTTACTAAATTAGGGTTCTCAGTGTAAAATCCCCTATTTAGTGCCCAACTTCAAGACCACCTATCTAAAGATACAAGTCTCATCTCATCTTGACCCCAACATGAAACTTGTAGATCATGTTTCTAGATTTCTTTTGAATACTAGAAGTCATTCATCTGATTTCTAGAACTCAAGTTATGATGCTGTCAAGTTACAGGTCCTCAGATGAATGTGATTTTGGTCAACAAAAGTCAACCAACTTCCAAGCCACTTTTTACCTAGAAGTATGTTTCTCCTCACCTTGACCAAAACATGAAAGTTGTTCCTCGTGATCTTAGCTTTCCAAAGAGTACTAGAAGTCCTTCATCTGATTCGTAGAACTCAAGTTATCAACCTTGCAAGGAAAGGGTATTTTTGGAAAGTAAGATTACAGATCATTTTCATTATAGGTCTATTTCACTATCTTGCACATTTCAAATGAAAATCTTTCCAACATAAAATGTGCTCCAAATGGGGTCATTTGCTCAACCAAACATCAAGTGGTCATTGATTTGGCTTGGATTTAAGAATTGGTGTGAAACTTTTCCATGAAGAAAGCTTAAAATCATAAAATGCAATTAATGGATTTTTAATCATTTTAAGGCAACCTTATGCATTTTTTGAGTCACAAAGATGTAGTAAAAAAGATGCACACATTGGATTTCAGTTTTGGTACAATTTTCATGTGTTTTTCAATTGCCATTTCAAGTGAAAATTGACATTCCAATTTCAACCATGTGATCAATTCAAGGCTTCAATCCTATCCACATGATCAGAGTAAGTTACCAACAAGGATTTTGGATGAAAAAACAAGGGAATTGGTGCACGTTTTACGTGTGTATGAGCATGGCAAATTGAATTTGGGAATTTCAAAAATTCACACAATTAAGTTGCAATAGGGCCTCCATGAGCTTAGGTATCCAACATATAAAAGCTTTAGGTCATTTCTGAGCAAGGGAGGGGTCATTTTCGTGGAGAATAGCATAGAACACAGTTGGAGAAAGCAAGGCAAATTTGAAAATCGTGAAATCAAATTCAAGCTCTCTCAAAGCAATTCAAGGGCAGAATCGTCTCTAGCAAGCTTCATTGAGTGATTCTTGAGAGTTTCATCAAGTTTCTTCAAGTGTAGAAGGCTCAGTGGAAGCTCTCCACTAGGTAACCTTCAATTCAACTTATCTCTCTGTATGTGATGCATTAGCACGCCATTTTTTCATGATAATGACCTAGGAAATGTGTAGATTAATTCCAACTAAAATTGACTGACATTGGTGATGATTTGTGTTTTGAGCTTCAAACTTGTTGTTTGCAATTTGGCTTGTGTGTGAACTTTTAATGAAAACCAACCATGAATTATTGACCTACATGATGAGACGGTTCGATTGATGTAAAAATTTGTGAGTTTCGTGAGATTTGTGAGAACGCCACTGTAGGTGCTAGAGGTTGAAGGTGACCGGAGTTGTTCCGGCCACCGTCTGTAATTCCCTCTGTTTACCTTGTTCTAAAACCCCATGTGTGTTAATAGCCGTTAGATCGTGTTGAGTCACTTACGTTGGATGGCTAGGATTTGGTCTCCATTTTGACCCAGCTTTTAATTTAAACCATGGCCATTGGATCAGTTAAGATAGACGATTGAGATTAGATCTTGGATCCTTTTAATGAAACGTTGCGTTTAGCAGCTTTCATCTTGACCCTTGGATCTGTATTGGATTGAGATGAGCGTATGAGATCTATCCTTAGCCTAGCTTACCAAGTAGCGCGTAGCAACTGAGCTATTCTGATTTGGATTTGGGCCTTTTTGTTATTCGCACCCCCTGCAACCTGACCCATCATTTTACACTTGTTCTGGCTGCTATTGACACCACTTGCTTTTTATTTTTGTTTTATTTTTCTTTTCATTTTCTTTTTATTTCTGTTTGCATTTTAAATCAAATAAAATACTTCCAATGATCCAAACATTCCACAAAAATAGTTTATAGAGACTTTGAGATGTCTATTATTTTTAAGAAATTTTTATTTTATTTTTTGGTTTTTATTTTCAATTAAAAATGGAATTAAACATTGGAAGTGTTTTGTTTGAGTTAAATCTTGACATGTGTTTGCTTTTGATTTATTTCTCCTCATTCCTTTTGGTCCAATGACTAAAAATTCATCCTCATGTCCATGATGAGTTGATGAATTTTTTAGGACCATTTTTCCTCTATTGGTTGACTTTTGGGTTGACTTTTGTTGAATTTCATTTGACCCTCGACAATCCTCATTCACAATGGAACACCCTTGTGAATCAATTTCTTTGGTGGTGTTATGAATTGATTTTGATTGTGATCTCTTGGCTTCTGTTTGCCAACATGTTTATGGACTCTGTGCATGTTATTTGGTTATTTTTGAATCATTTTCCTAATTTTGAGGTAACTTTTAAGTCAAGTTACCCCAAAGGGAGGTTCATACATACACATTGACCTAGTTTGTCTTGGAGATGACATATTTGGATCCTTTGAGCCCTCAAATCCTTTGGATTCATGTTGCTAACATAGTAAGGTTGATGCTTGCTCAATTTTAGGTCATAACATTGTTTCTTTCTTGTTCATTTGTGGGCTTCTTTTGTTTTAGATTAACAAATTAATGTGCTTTGTGGTTTATTATTTATTCCAATCAATTTCTTTTCTTTTCCATTTCATTTGTGAGTGAATTATTTAGTGTTTATTTGGCCTTGTGTCATGATCCCCCTAGGATTCCTAGTCCCTCCGTTCAGGATTGGACTAGGAGAGACATTAGGTGTTCAATCCTATGCATGACAACATTAGGGTAGTTCTTTCCCTTCATCCCAACTTTAGGAGCATTGTGTATGACAACTTTAGGGTCCAGTTTCCCCTTAGTTTGAGTCTTTCTCTTCTCATCTCCTAAATTGTTCAAAATACTTAATAAATAATAATTTGTGTTGTACGCTACGAGCATTAAGTATTTGAGAAATGATGGTTGGGGGGCCTCCTCTCGACTGTCTATAGTGTTTAGTGTATGCCCTTCGGGAGATATGTGACGCATTCGCTCTCGAGTCATAGTCTTTAGTGCGACATGAGTTTCAAACCATAACTCAATCCACTTCTTGTCTTAAAAAATACAAAAAAACAGAAACATCAAATCTTTTTATCCTTCGAGATCTTAATTGGAAAATCATTTTCAGAAAGAGTGTGTTAAGCTTTGGTTCTACCGCAAACAGGCATCGTCCCTAACTGCTGGAACCACTGTTTAACCCTACTCAGTTAAAACACTTGAACCAATATGTGGTCGTGTCAGCCCAAACTATGTTTGCTCTGATTTCTCGTACCAGACAAGGATACGTAGGTACAAGACGACAATGTCTTGGCGAGCAACCTTCCCCCACCTTCACCCGTTGTTTTCCGAACTACGTTGACTCTGACTTTCCCATTGCACGAGGGAATATGTAGGCATAGAGCGGCGATACTCTATCGAGTCTCTTTTCTTTTCTTTCTGTCCCCGCAAGCCCATAGCTTAGATAGTTTTACACCCTTTTAGATAGACAACATGAGTGGATCCCGTCGAGTACAACGGATGTGAGGGGTGCTAATACCTTCCCCTTGCGTAACCGACTCCCGAACCCGAGATTTGGTTGCGATGACCTGTCTTATTCCCATTTTGTTAGGTTTTCTCTGACAGTTTCCTTTCCCTCACTTTGGGATAAATAACGAACGGTGGCGACTCTCCTGTCATTGCCGGCACCCCTCTTTGCAGCGATGCGACAGCTGACGACTCTGCTGGGGATGTAAGCCATATCCCCTATGCAAGTCAATCCTAGCGTGTGTGTTTTGTCTTTGGGTGTGTATATATGTGTATATGTGTTGCATCTGTACAGTTTTGCATTTGCATTTTTATTTCTAGCACTTTATATCATATATTGTGTTTTTGTGTTTTTGTGTTATGCACTAGTCTTCATGAAATTCGCGTTCAGACGAGGTTTTCTGTTGAAGACATCTTATCCTGTGCATTGGTCAGGAAAGGGTGTTGGATCTGGAAGTTGTCGACTCTGGAGACCGATCACTTGGGAGTCAACTAAGTGAGGCCACTTCGTGAGACAATGATGCCAAACCAGAGATGGTGAATGTATCATCGTTTCTCGAAAGTCTGTGACGCTGATGACCGCATAGGATGCCAGACCTTGTTGGAGATAAGTTCATACCTGTGAGTGAAAGGGTTATGCAGGGAACCTTGACCTTCAACCTACCCGATTTTTCTTATCAGTGGAGGTTTTGAACCAGTTACAATGGGGATCCTTGTACTGGTGTTATATGGTTTTCTCTCCAAAGTGAAGCGCTGGTTTGTCTCCTTCAACAGCACAACAACCTTAATCCTGTGTTTGTTGCATTTCATATTGCATTGCATAGCATTTGCATTTCATTTGCATAGCAGGTGTTTGAGACTGGGTTTTGTTATCCAAATCTTGTTTTTCTTAGGAACTAGACATTAGCCTGTCAAGGAAGACAGAAGTGACTGTGGAGCAAATTCAAGCAGAATTGAGGGAATTCCGAAGCCAGATGGGACAATTCATGGTGGACATGCAAGCTTTGTGTTTGGATCAGAAGATGCTTAGGGAGGAAGTTCATCAGTTGAAGACTCAGATGGGCCTGATCACAAAAGTCATAAGAAACGGGTTAAGAAAAGAAGGTGATCAGGTGCCTGAAGCTGCAGCAGAAATGGCTATTCCACCTTTACCCGTGGGACCTCTCCCAAGGCGTGATGTGCCTCAAAGATCTTCTTGTCAACCTGAGGTTCCAGAATTTCCCCGTCAGTAGCTACCCTCTTTTTCCTGAGACAATTATAAGATTATGAGGTATGCCCAAAGGATGAAACAGCTCGACAGAATCTTCGACCAGACCCCTATGACTTATGCTCAGTTGTTGCAACTCTTGCTTCAACTTCGGTTGGTTGAACTTCGGACTCTGTCTCCACTTACTGGTAAGCCACCCCCAGGCTATGATGCAAGTGCCCATTGTGATTTCCATTCTGGGGCACCGGGGCATAATATCGAGAACTGTAAAGCTTTTAAGCACAAAGTTCAGGACTTTATTGATTTAAAGGCAGTTGAATTTGCGTCGGGCGGCGTAAGCGTACCAGGTGGTCTTATTCCATTCACTGCAAAAGAGGTGGATGTTCCTATTCTCTCCCCTGAAGTTGCATCAGGTCAGGAGTATGTCTCGCAATCTGTGATTTCAGAGTCTCCATGCCCACAGTTGTTGCCTGTTCCTAGGCCAAGCCTAAGGATGAAAGCACCTGAACAAGGGAAGTCCCCGATACCTCAGATTCGATCTCCAGACGTTTCAACTGTTCGTATTCAACAACCTGTTGGGTCTGTGTATCAGATATCTGTTCCCTTCCAGAGTCAACATTCACACCGTCATCAACCGCGTCAGCACGTCTGACGAAGACCAAGGAAGCCACAGAGGCATTTCACCCAGCTGTCAATGTCGTACAGTCGGTTGTTGCCAGACTTGATCAAAGGTGGATTGATATTGTCGAAGAAGATTAATCCAGAGATTCCGTCGTATCCACCCGGTTTTGATGTCAACACCCGTTGTGAGTACCATGTTGGGGAACATGGGCATTCAACCGAAGGCTGTAAGATGTTGAAAAGCATAAGTTCAGACTCTGCTTGACTCTAACATGTTCTCTGTCACACCTCAGGGTATTCATATCAACGATCTTTCTTCATCCATCCAGATGGGTTCAGCAGTTAATGTTATATGGAGGGATGCACCGAAAGCAGATGTTTCGAAGAGTATCAGACTGACTTCGACGAGTAATCTTGAAGATGGTTGGTTCATCCGTAAATCCAGATTTGAAAGCCCAGATCCCAGAAGTTGGCAATCTTTTTATCATGCCATTTCTTTGCATTTGTAGTTTCTTTTCTGTTTGAGTGCAATTTTCATTTGTAAAACGTGTTTATTTTTTATTGATAATGAAAATGAAATGAATGTGCATGTTTTGATTAAATCCATTTGTGTTCACTCAATACTTTTTATTGATGTCAAACGCTTGTTTAAGTGGAATCCTAGGGAGGATGACGAAGTTTAAAGATGCAAGCTTCCGAATGTATGCTTTTGAATAAAACCTCTGCTAATGATGTACAGGAATTGTTTCAAATCCCTAAACACCGGATAGATAAGGAGTTAATCCCTAGTTAACCCCTTTGAGCCTAGTAGTAGGAGTTTCTTTCTGAAAACAAAAAACTCTCAATCTTAACCTGGGGTAGGGTAATTGTCAGTTAATTTGATCGAGCATCCAAATTGCAAAAGGGAGTGTTCCCGAGGATCAATCACACCTATATAAGTCGTACCTAAAGAACCACAGTGGTTATCCAAGGTGTGAGACAGTCACAATTCTTCCAACGAGTCAGACAAGCTGGTGTCACACGATTTGTTCCCGAAAAAATTAATCAAAAGAAAGAGAAAAATATACAAGAAGCTCGTTAAGTCAATAACTTGTAAACAAGTGGCTTAAGCAAAAATTAGGGCATCTCATTGGACTTCTAAATCAAAAGAAACTCAAAAGAGTTAGTCCAGGCAAAAATAGGGAAATCAGAAAAACGATACAGAACAAGTCGTGTGACTCCAGACACCAAAGACGAAAAGTGAGTGACTGTCACTCCGAAAAACTTTTGGTTTCCTGAACCATCACTCCTGTCAGTAACCTTTGAGAGGTGAACGCTTGTGTCGAATTAGTTGAACATAGGATTGGATAACATAAAGGAGAATGGGTGGGTTAAAACAAACTTAGAGCCTTATATCCTTTCTTTCTATAACCGTGAACCTGACCAAGTTACCACCTTCAAAAGTCCTAATTGAAGCAGATTTGTTTTGAAAGCATACTTCGGTAAAGATCGTGTCAAAACTGACTCCTAAAAGGATTCTTCTTACCTTGTGGGTATTGATATTGACATTCTGATAAGTGATTCATTCACTATGTTGCAACTTTTTCCCAGTGAACAGGCTTGGATTTCAAAAACTGTCATATGTATTGCATTAATATTATCATTTGCAAAATAAATTGTTTTACTTGCGAGTAAGCACTTGACATCTGGAGAGCTTCTACAATGCGAAGTTTTATCGAGCTAAGATGCAAAATTCCAGAGAGCTTCGTCGTGCAGGGGCATTCCAAAGGATCACGTAAGGGGAGTTAGCCATTCCAAGATTCAGTTAATTTGGGGCAACCAGGTCGAGATTCATCAAATCTCTCGAAGGCCACTCAAAGACGCCATTTCCTAAGGTCCGTTAATCTAGGGCAATCAGGTCGAGATTCAATAAATCCCTTGAAGTCAGAGGCACTTCTCCAAATTAGTCAATCAGGGGCAAAGTCATTTCAAGGCTGGGGCAGGCCATCCTAAGAGCACAACAGCTATCCTTATCTAGAAAGGAAATTAACTTGAAGTACCTCTTCGAGGTTCAAAGTGCTAAAGCAGTCCATATCAAACTGTCAGAGTACAGAAATTTCAGGTTTCCTTTCGAGGAAGGTTTTATAGAAGTCCCACAAGCTAGGGCAAAATTGGAAACAAAGGAACTGTTCCTCTCCATATCTTCAGAGCTTATCAGAGTTATTCAAGCAGGTTCAGTCGACCTTCAAGTTCAAGATGAATGTCAGGAAGTCATAGAAATTATCCCCTGACCCACATCAAACATGTATCCAGATAGAGCATTTCTCAACCTCAGCCGTACCTGACCTTTCACGAAAAACCTAAAGCTCAACCACACTTGGCACATCCAGTGGATTTGCTACGTCTCTATCCCTACAAAGTGAAAATGTCAGATCAGAAGTATCTCGCCAACGATAATATACAGTCGAGATCAGTCCCTCCCCAGCAGGTTGAAACTTCATACGTCAAGGATATCCTCAGCAGGTCGAGATTGATATCTCTAGTAGAGTAGGATCGTCTCCATCAAGTAGAATGGGATTATCCCTAGCAGTGGAACAAATTCAGAGTTTCTTCTTCCCCACAGAGTCTAGAAATTCGACTCATTTTCCCTCAGAGTTTAGATTATTGACTCATTCCCAGGCGGAGGTTGTTATTGTTGGGTTTATTCCTTATTTCCCCAAGCAGAGGTTGACGTTGATTCCTTCATCGCCTAATCCCCAGTAAGGTCAACGAAGTAGTTTTCTCCCCCGCAGAGTGGGACTAGTTCAGAGATTGTTATTCTCCATCCTCAATAAAGAGAGAGCTTGGGACGGTTCCCCGGTAGATCTTATTCATAATCCCTAATAGATAGCGGATTAAACCTTCGGCAGAGCGGAATCTCTGGCAGGATGGAGCTTTTCCTCGGCAGTCTACCTTGATTCCCCAGCAGAGTTGTCTGTTCCCTAGAATGTTATATTTCGGCAGACCATCCAGGGCTGATTTCCCCAGTAGAGTGGAGTTATTTGTCTCCAACCGAGTTGTTAGTTCCCCAGAAGAGTTGTATTCCGGTAGGCCATCTGGGACGTTTTCCTCAGCAGAGTTTGATTTTGATCCCCAGCGGAGTGGTTTTGGGCTTAGTAGAGCAGCTTTACCCAGAAGTTTTCTCGGAGGCCATCCAAGGCTTGTATTCCCCAGTACGAGCCTGTTTGTACTAAGCGTGTCTGGTCTTTCCCCAGTGGAGTTTGGTTTGCCTCTCTTTAGCATTTATTTTGCTAAAGTGGTTCCTTCACATTTGCATCGTGCATAGCATCCTCCCAAGCGCGTAGCATTTCCATTTCGTATGGAGCATTACGCCATATTCAAACATGTGCATTTAAAATATAAGTCAGGTTGTTACCTCTTTGTTAGAGGTGTATCTCCAGCAATTATCAGTATATTTTTTGGGCCTGTGTGGTATCCATACCTCCAGTAAGATCTTTAACGAATGTGCTCTCTCCAACAGAGTCTATTTATTCAAGTTCATATTTCCCCAACGGATTTCTTCACCCAGATGGTGAATCGACAGATTTTATTCTCAATCGCTATTGAGCCGGCCTTTGGGTTCGATGCTCGCTTTTATTTAGCGAATGCTTGCTTGGATTAGCAGATGATCAATCGTTATTGAGCCGGCCTTCGGGTTCGACGCTCACTTTTATTTAGCGAATGCTTACTTGGATTAGCAGATGATCAATCGTTATTGATTTGGCCTTCGGGTTCGATGCCTGGTTTGTTATAAACAGATGACTGACGACGAGGTCAGACTTTCTTCTCAATCGTTATTGAGTCGGCCTTCGGGTTCGATGCTCGCTTTTATTTAGCAAATGCCTGCTTGGATTAGCAGATGATCAATTGTTATTGATCCAGCCTTCGGGTTTGATGCTCGCTTTTATTTAGCAAATGCCTGCTTGGATTAGCAGATGATCAATTGTTATTGATCCGGCCTTCGGGTTCGATGCTCGCTTTTATGTAGCAAATGCCTACTTGGATTAGCAGATGATCAATTGTTATTGACTCGGCCTTCGGGTTCGATGCCTGTTTTTATTTAACAGATGTCTGACGATGAAGTCAGATGATTTTGAGAGCTAACGGCATAGTCAGATGATTTTGAGAACTGACGGCGAAGTCAGATGATTTTGGGAACTGACGACGAAGTCAGATTATTTTGGGAGTTGACGGCGAAGTCAGATAATTTTGAGAACTGACAGCGAAGTCAGATTATTTTGAGAACTGACGGAGAAATCATATTATTTTGAGAACTGACGGCGAAGTCAGATTATTTTGAAACTGACGGCGAAGTCAGATTATTTTGGGAACTGACCGCGAAGTCAGATTATTTTGGGAACTGACGGCGAAGTCAGATTATTTTGAGAACTGACGGTGAAGTCAGATTATTTTGAGAACTGACAGCGAAGTCAGATTATTTTGGGAACTGACTGCGAAGTCATATTATTTTGGGAACTGACGGCGAAATCAGATTATTTTGAGAACTGAAGGCGAAGTCAGATTATTTTGAGAACTGACGGCGAAGTCAGATTATTTTGAGAACTGACGGCGAAGTCAGATTATTTTGAGAACTAACGGCGAAGTAAGATTATTTTGAGAGTTGACTGTGATGTCAGATGATGTTGAGTTCTGACGGTGAAGTCAGATGTTTTTACAGATTTGATTTTGAGGGCTGACGGCGAAGTCAGATGTTTTTACAGATTTGATGTTGAGTTCTGACGGCGATGTCAGATGCTTTTACCGACTTGATGTCGAGGCCTGACAGCGAATTCAGATGCTTTTACTTGATATTGATGACTGACGGTGAGGTCAGATGTTTTACTTGATATTGATGACTGACGGCGAGGTCAGATGCTTTCACTTGATGTCAATGACTGATGGCGTGGTCAGATGTTTTTTTCAACTTTGGTTTGGGCAGGCCTTCGGACGCGGTGCTCGCTTTTATTTAATAGATGCCTGAAGTCGAGGTCAGACGTTTCTTCCGACTCCGTGTCGATGTTCTGGATCAATGATCAGTTAGTTTGTTGCCATTGCAATTGGATTCAGTTATTTTTGGAGATTCTATTCCCAATCAGAGTTTGCAGTTCTATTTCTGCGGTTTACAAATTTCCGGGTTCTTTGGTATTCAACCGTCTTTTACCTCAAATGTTTGAAATCCGTTCGCCTTTCATCCCTTCAGGTCCAAGTCGCTTGAATAGGGGCAGTTGTTGCACCCCAAAATTTGACCAACCTCTTTTCTTAATCTTTGGCTTATGTTTCATTGCATTTTAGCATCTTGCATTTGCATAGTATAGTTCTTATAGGAGCTCAAGTGTTTGTATATGTCCTATCCAGGAGGAGAGCCTTATTGACCACAAGCTCAAGCAGAGGCATTGGTAGAGGTTGTTATGTGGTTGTCATCATCATGAAGTTATCAGAGCCCCTAGAGAGGAGGGGTGTGCCATAGCATTATCAAAGAACCATCAAAAGGTTTTCAAGGGGTCCATGAGGTTTTATTGTTGGTGTGAACATGAGGTAGAAGCTTGTTGATTACCTCAGAGATTATAATGGAGTTGGAATGGTCACTCAGTTCATCTGCACAACGCTTAGGCAAAAAGGATGAAATTAGGGTTTCACTTTTGATCAGGATAAATTTGTTTTTGGGAGCAATACTTGTTTCCATGGTCTTCCATATGTCCTAAGGTGTTTGGGGATGGGATATTGACCACCAATTTTAATCAGAAGAGCTTCAATTGATCAGTTAATTGAAAATCAAGGGATTTGAAAAAAAGTCAATTGTGCAGTGAAAAAAGTCAACTCCTGACTTTTTGAGGTCAAGATCATGATCCTTAATTTCAATATGACCAGTGGATGGAATTTGATCAAGAAAAGTCAAGGGAATCATGAAAAAATTAAGAGTTGTTGAAAGTTGCCATTTTGGGATTTAGAGTTTTAAAAACTTTCTATTTTTGGAAAGTTTCATGGTTCAAGCAGCCATCTTCAAGACCATTTTTCTTTATGATCAAGGTTTTAACTGGACTTGGCTCAAACATCAAAGTTGTTCATTGTATTTCAAGCTTTCGTTTGAGTACCAATTCATAATCATATGATACTTGGAACTCAAGTTATGATCAATCAAAGTTGAGGATTTCGATGACTTCAAAACTGTTAAGTTCAGGCAGATTTTTGGACCCACTTTGCAAGCCAAATTCCATCAAGCTCTTGATGTCAAATAAAAGTTATAGATCATGTTCCAAGCTTTCCAAAAATTCCAAGAAGTCCTCAATATGATTTGTGAAGCTCAAGTTATGGATGTGCAAAGTTGAGGAAAAATAAGCCAAAATTCATAACTTAGAATTTTTTCTAAGTTATTCATGAACAACTTGCATGACATACTTTTCAACCCCAATTTTGGTGCCCTTCCAATGATCAAATGGGACTTTCATCAACATGAAAAATTTTCTACTTCGTGCCCTCTTTCATTTGAGCTCAAGTTTAGGGCAAATTGACCTTTGTGTATCAAGATATCATTGCTCAAAGTTGGTGTTTTGAACATTTTTTCAAGGGGTGAAACATGTGGCATTTTTGCTTGCTGATGTTTTTCATCATATAATATGGTTAAGTCTCATCCCATGCGCATGGATTTGCATTGTGAGCATGCCAAACATTGCCAAAAATGAACCAACACCCAATGTACCATTTTTGCTCATTTTTGAGATTCTTACCAAAACAAGGAATGGACAAAAAACTGCCATATGCTGCCTCTATTCTCTCCTTCCACTCAAACAGAAAACAACAGGAGGCAAGAGGATGCAGGTCTGCTCATGTACCATCTTCATGATCAACCATTGATTCAAAAATCACCATGAAAATTCAAATATGTCCATTGATCTTTCACCACAGTAAAACTCCACAAAATCCCCTTTTCACATCATATTTAAGCCGAGGAGCAGCTGAGCAAACCCTAGCCACCACTTTGTGCAAAAATCAGAAGTTGAGTTTTTGCATTCTTTGATCCAAGCCTGCGAATCTCTCTCAATATTGAACCATCTCCCAAGTTTCTTCCCATTCCATAATCTCCATAACACAACCTTCAAACTGCTTGCATAAAAGAGGAGTTGTTGACACTTTTCTCAAACTGCCCTAAATAACCAACTGTTGCTTCAAAAGGGAGAAAGTTCAAGGCTTGCTCAAAGGAGGAAGGGACATCTTGCTGCTAGCTTGATGTGAGGAGTCTATAAGTGGTATGTGGTTTCAAACCCTACCATTGATATGCATCATGTGTTGAAATTGATTTATGCTTGCTTAAGAGTTGTAACTCTCATGTAAAAATATGATTGATTTTGTTTGACATACTTGTTGTTATGAGTCTGTGACTTGTTCATTTGAAGTATGTATTGATTTGACTCTTAGAGATATCAACGTTGTTATGTTTAAAATTGTAATGGTTCTGTTAAGAATTATCTTTGGTTTGAGTTTCTTAACTCATGCTTGTTGTCATTGAATGACAACTCTTATTTGAAGCATGTTTGAATGGATGTTGGCATTGTTATGTCAAAAGGTTGCATTTGTGCCTGCTTGAACTGGTCTTTATGCTATAGATTGGTTATACTTGTTGTCATAAGTTTGTAGCTATCATATGAAGAAAGTAGTAAACTAGTTGTTGGCTGAATTAAACATTGTCATATTTGAATTTACAACTGTGTTGTTGAACTGTTTTTGAGTTTGTTCAAACTTGTGTTTGCTTGCAAGAGGTATTGAGTTGATGTTTGCATTGAGATAACAAGAACCTGTTGATGTCCCTGTTTTAAACAAGACTGTGTTGATTTTGGTTTATGTTATTGAAAAGCTGTTAATATGAGAGGCTTAGGTTAGCTGCTTAGATTTCAAGCATTGTTATGCATGTTTGTCTCTCATTAGGGATTCACTTAGTGCATACTTGGACTTGCCTAACATTTTGTGGTGTGCATGAGACTGTTATTAAAGTTTATACAAAAGGCTGTTTTTGGAATTGGTGTTAGGGCTGGATCTGTTAACTCATGTTAAGTGCTCAGAATTGATGAACTATTTGTGTTGGCTTGTATTCATTAAGGCTTGGCATGGTCATGTCAAGGTTTTCTTTCGGTGCCAGTTCCACCCTTGAGTTATGGCATGTTCAGATTTAGACTACAAGAGGTTGTTAGGTTTATGATGTTGATTTGGAGCAGAGTTGGAGAACCAGTTTTTGTTCATGAGAATTGTGGACTTTCTAGTGCAGACATTGAGAGTTTAGCTTGAGTTTCTCATGCCTGCTGAGCTTTGTTTAGTGTCATAGGTAGGCTGGTTGAGTCTATAGGGATATGATCAGTAGGTGAGCTCTGATGAGAGGAAGACTTTCATCATGAGTCTAGTTGAATTCTTAGCAGAATGGATGATGCATGATTGTGAGAACACCATGATAGGATCTGTTTCAGTTCTTGTGATGATATCTTTGGCTGTGAACTTGACTTTCATTTGATACCAATATCAACTGTTTAAGCATAACTTATATTGCCTTTGTCATATATGTTTTGAGAATCATCTACCATGTTTTGCTAGCTAGTGTCATTGGCCACTTTTAAAAGTTTAGGGCTAGCATTCTGCTAGGAATCAACTACCATGTTTGACAGTCATCATTAGTGAAATTAAACTGGATTTGTTTAGCTTGCATAGTTAGCATTGTGACTGTCATTAGGGTCTTAAGTTTAAGGTTGCTGCTGGATGTTTGTGTGTGAACTGTTAAGTTCATGTTGGCATGTCTAGAGTCTGTTGACTTTTTTGGTTGGGGTATTTCACTGCTGTTTTGGTTCTTGCCAAGTTTTAGGTAGGTTCCTTTAGAACTTTGGGGCAGGGTGTGAGCTTTAGGTTGTCTAGTTTGGAGTTTGAGCTCAGGAAGTTTGCTAATAGAGGTTAGGTGTTTCCGTTTAGAATTCATAGTTAGAGACTAGTTTGAATCTGGACATGTGCAGGCGGTCACCGTGTTGTCAACATCTATCCATAAGAAAACTGAGTTTGTTAAATCAGATTTGGCTAGTATCAGTTAGTTTCTTATGTTAGAAGGTTTGGTTAAACATTGGGAATTGTCTTGAGCATGTCCTTTGTTTTTGGTTGGGTTTCACCTATTGTTAGATTTGTTTTCTTTGAACTGGCTGCATACCTGGGATGTGAGAGTTTTGGTATTAGCACAACTGAGAGTTTGTTTGTGAATCTCCACTTTAGGATCAGTCTAGCATTTAGTGAGGTGCTTAGCATTATTCTTAGAGTGAGGTTTGTCTTGAGAATTTATAAAACTTATTAGTGCCTCAAATCTATCTGGACTCCTTTTAGGACCTGTTTCTAAAACCATGTTTTGGTTGATGCTTGATGAGGGCAGAACTGTTACTATAGGACTGTTGTTGTTTAAATCATTAGGACTGTCATGAGAATTCTTGACAGCATAGGATCTCAACCTTATGGATACCAAGTCCATTTCAAACACATTTCACCAACTTGCAACTCATATGTCAATTCCTCATCCTGTGTGTTTTTTATCCAACTTTCTGTTGGGATTCATTCCATTCCATATTTGAAGCTTGCTCAGATCTTTACCTGCCATTGATTGCATCTGTTTTGATCTCAAAATCTCAAAATGCATTTCCATTTTCTTTTATGCATGAGCCATCGTGCTTTTCACTGTGAGCATCATTTCAAAATTTGGATTGCACCATCCTCTTCCTCATGAAAAATCAAGTGGTTTTGACTTTAATTTTGTTAAATTTGGTTGAGATTTGAAAGAGTTTGAATCAAACAGTTTTTGAAGTCTTCTCTTGGTTTTGTCTTGCCTTGCCCAGCCAATGCGCCTCCTTTTGGTATATATTGAGTTGGGGTGGCTTGATACAACGGATGTATCGCCACCCCAATGGTTAAATGCCTTGCCTTAAGTACTCTCTTTGCCATGAGAACCTGTGTTCGACACCCAGCGGGGGCGTTTTTGCTTTATTTTTGTTAGTTTCCTTGTTTTTAACATTTTTCTTTCCCTTTCCAATTGTTTTCACGCGCGTGTGGTTGGCTAGATTGGCATAGTTTTGTGCCTGCAGCCCCAAGGTCTTGGGTTCAAGTCTTGGGGGCACTTTCTTATTTTTAGTGTTTTGTTTATTTTATTTCTTTTATTTTTATTTATTTATTATTTAACCTTTATTCTTTTTAAAAATAGTTTTAAATATCTTTAAAAAATCCAAAAAATCATTTTTCTCATATTTTATTGTGTCAATTTATTTTCCATCTTTTTTTATTTTATTTTCATTTTATTTTGTCATTTTATTTTGGATTAACAAATTAATGTGCTTTGTGGTTTATTATTTATTCCAATCAATTTCTTTTCTTTCCCATTTCATTTGTGAGTGAATTATTTAGTGTTTATTTGGCCTTGTGCCATGATTCCCCTAGGATTCCTAGTTCCTCCGTTCAGGATGGGAGTAAGAGAGACATTAGGTGTTCAATCCTATGCATGACAATATTAGGGTAGTTCTTTCCCTTCATCCCAACTTTAGGAGCATTGTGTATGACAACTTTAGGGTCCAGTTTCCCCTTAGTTTGAGTCTTTCTCTTCTCATCTCCTAAATAGTTCAAAATACTTAATAAAGAATAATTTGTGTCGTACGCTACGAGCCTTAAGTATTTGAGAAATGATGGTTGGGGGGCCTCCTCTCGACTGTCTAGAGTGTTTAGCGTATGCCCTTCGGGCGATATGCGACGCATTCGCTCTCGAGTCATAGTTTTTAGTGCGACGTGAGTTTCAAACCATAACTTAATCCACTTCTTGTCTTAAAAAATACAAAAAAAAAAACAACAAATCTTTTTATCCTTCGGGACCTTAATTGGAAAATCATTTTCAGAAAGAGTGTGTTAAGCTTTGGTTCTACCACAAACAGGCATCGTCCCTAACTACTGAAACCACTGTTTAACCCTACTCAATTAAAACACTTGAACCAATATGTGGTCGTGTCAGCCCGAACTACGTTTGCTCTGATTTCTCGTACCAGACGAGGATACGTAGGCACAAGATGACAATGTCTTGGCGAGCAACCTTCCCTCGCCTTCACCCGTAGTTTTCCGAACTACGTTGGCTCTAACTTTCCCATTGCACGAGGGAATACGTAGGCATAGAGCGGCGATGCTCTATCGAGTAGTCTCTTTTCTTTTCTTTCTGTCCCCTCAAGCTCATAGCTTAGATAGTTTTACACCCTTTTAGATAGACAACAAGTGTGGATCCTGTCGAGTACGACGGGCGTGAGGGGTGCTAATACCTTCCCCTTGCATAACCGACTCCCGAACCCGAGATTTGGTTGCGATGACCTGTCTTATTCCCTTTTCGTTAGGTTTTCTCTGATCATTTCCTTTCCCTCTCTTTGGGATAAATAATGAACGGTGGTGACTCTTCTGTCATTTCCGGCACCCCTCTTTGCAGCGATGCGACAGTAATAAAAAGCACTCGGGATAGGACAAGGCTTTCGCCTAACCACTCCACAACCATCCAAGTTTATTAAGAAAAGAGTTTTAAAATACACTTGGTACAAGAACAAGGTTTTTAGACTCAAGGAGACAAAAGAAATAGAGAATAGGTTGATGGCGATGCGCGAAGCAATCGACTTACAAAGGTGGAATCTATACAAGGTTAGGATGGGTTAATACCAAGAAATAAGATATGAGAAGAGGTGGAACCCTAAGATACAAACCAAGTTAAACAAGTTTGAAAATGACTTGACATTGGATCAAATCTTATTTGTCCCTTTTATTGAAAATGTGTTCTAACTTAGATTCATTTTATCTTTCTTAAGAAACAAGCAAGCAAGTATAAAACAAAACTAAGTTATTACATTGTAAATGGGGAGAGGGAAACACAGTGCCCACCAAGGGGGGAGATGATATATGATACATGGAAGGTATGAGTAAGAATGTACAAAGATGCACTAAAAGAGAAACATAAAAAACAAGACAAAAGGTTAAATTCAACAAGATAAGCAATGAATGATCGTTAGTGTATAATGTCACACCCTAATTTTTGACCTTGAGATCCCACCTCCTTGTACATATTATCTACGTCAGTCATCCATGCATAACTAACCGTTTTTACCTAGTTTGTGTTTGTTTTGTAGACTTGTTGAAGAAAGCTTGAAAGTCATAAAGACGTGGTGTACATCTTGCAGAATTATGGTTCCTTGCAAGTCTTGTAGAAGTGCGGGCACTCAGTGTGGCAGTCTCATAATTGATATAACTTCAGAGTTTCTTTCCTAAGATGTCTCGAGGCATAGTTTGACTTTATTCGTGAAGGAGGGTGATTTAGCTGTCAAGTGGAAGAGTGGGAATTTCGTTAACTTATGCATTACTGATTTGGTAAATTTGATTGAAAGTTCAATAAGATGTTCCATATGGATTGTTTGGTTAAGATGTTCGGGTATTATTCCATATTAATGTCCTAATAAGGCTTCTTCGTGAATTACCGCGAGGGGATTTTACTTCAAATATGGATAAAATTATTTTGACACAATCCAAGAAAGGAAAACTATATTCATGAAAGCATCAAGTCAAGATCTTCCTTGCCAAATCACAAAATATTTATTCAAGTTTTAAAAGGATCTTTTTAAGAGAGCATGTAGCTTGCGCTTACATGTTCCAGCTTACGAGTTCCAACTTGCCTAGGTGCTCGGTCACAACCTATTGAGAGCTCGTGGTTCTATGTGCATAGAGATAAGATTCAACGCTTGTGCTAATAAGGACGTTTACCGTTGGGTTAGAATCAGGGGCCTTTTAGGCCTGTTTTGAAGAATGTTATACAAGAGTTTCATTATGCCTCCAAAGGAGAGGTCCCCAATCTTCATTCCAAGACAAGAAATATTTGAATGGGAATTCATAAAACTTAATTCATTATTACACAAGAGTATAATACAAGGATGGACATATTGAAAGGAGTATTACAAGAGAAGAGAAAATGAGCAAACTACAACATTGTCATTACAGAATATGAGTGAACTTAATAGGGGCTGGAAATGCTGCCAGATAGTCCTTGTAAAATTACAGCTTGATTGGCTTCAAGCAACTACAGGGGATCTCCACTTGATGATGGTAAGTAAGGAGTCTTTGGCCTGAACCACCGTCGGCACCTAGTTATGATATCACACATGTTGCTTCCGCCACAAGCTCACCTGCAAACACCAATTGATTGACAAGACTACCGTTAAAAGATGAATCGAAGGTTAAAATTAAAAGAAAAGAGATGAAATGATTTAGTTTCAGCCCTCAGTTATAAGCTCATCATTGGGCAGAAAATTCAAGCAGCCGGAAGGGCGACAACTGGGGTTGTCACCAGCTCCCCACCAAGCATCGAAGGCAACAGAGTTACGGACCAAAAACAGTTAATTTCGGACAGCTTCCAACATAATTCAAAATGTCATTAACACCAAATGATATCAAGGCAACAATAATCTCAAAGCCTCCTGGTTCAGACAGAATGTCATCATTACCGAGTGCGAGACCATGTCCCGACAGCATAAAGCCCGCAATATCTGAAGTTACAGCTATTTCTTGAAAGAAGAAGAAGGATGTTATCATGGTTCAAGAAATAAATCCGACATAACCATTCCTCAACAGCAAGATGAAGCAGAAGTTGACCAAGAGTCGTCAAACTTAAAAAAGAAAACGAAATTGCGGCAACAGGACAAGTTCTGTTCTATTACGGTGAATAAATCATAGCTACCACTAAGTTAAACAAGAAATCTGGAAAGAGAAGCATTAAACTCGAAGTGGACAAACCAACCAGGCGTCCTTCATTTTTTCAACCGGAGTCACCAACCGTTGATCAAACCAAATGCTTGTCGCCCCATTCAAACCTGCCAGATCAAGGAATTCGAATTAATTATCGCCAAATCAAATAACAAGAAATCAAGGCATTCAAAGTGTTTCCAAAACAGATTTTGACAGAATAGGAAACCATCATTAATCACATTCAAGTCAAAATTTCTCCAAGACATTATAAAAGGAGGATCCATTCACAAACAGCAATCACCAACAATAGAAAAGAAACCCTAACGTTTGAAAACCCCAAAATAGCCGCAAACAGACAGATGAAAAGTTCTCAAAAAACTTAGAAACCCTAGCACAAAAAGGGAGAACTTATCTCTGGGTTGTCTCTGATGCCGCCATTA
The DNA here is from genome assembly GCA_963859935.3 of Lathyrus sativus. Lineage (NCBI taxonomy): Eukaryota > Viridiplantae > Streptophyta > Magnoliopsida > Fabales > Fabaceae > Lathyrus > Lathyrus sativus. The sequence continues at coordinate 712,624,706 of OZ012737.1, forward strand.
ACTCCACCGCGAAATCACTGCCGCGAACCGCAATCTACCCGTCACCGATTAAACCTCAACCACCACTTTCGAAAAAACAGCAAAAAAATCCATTTTAAACCGTGAGTTTTGTTTTGCTAATATTATTCGTTATTTTATGTTGATGTAGGATTCACGATGAAGAGGAAAGCTCAGAGAGGACGAAGGCGAAGAAGGAGAAACAATGAACGAAGAAGGGGTGAGCATTCAAAGAAACGCGAAATCAAGAGAGAGGTAACTTATCTGACGAAGTCCATTAGAACATCCATCCGTTCTTCGCCGATCCGCCCTCGCCCTCAGTTGAACGGCCGTCGTGGGTAAGCTTGTTCCTAAGTTTAAATGCATCGTTTTTGTAGGCCTTTTTTCGTCGTTTTGCTGAGGCTACCACTTTGTCCTCCCGTTTCTTTTGTTATTTAGGGTTTAGGGTTCGCAAATTTGGGGATTTTGGTTTCTCTCTATTATATTTCGCCGCTCGTTTTGTGTTGTTTGGTTTTGTGTTCACAGTTTCACAGGTCGGGCTGATTACACAAAGAATGAGGCATCAAGAAGAGGAAGGAGAGCTTGAGAATAATGAAGAACGAAGGTTGGAGGATGAAGACAAGAGGAGGATTTGGAAACGGCGCATGAGGGAGAAATTAGGATTAGGGTTTTCTTTAATTTTAATTTTGTATGGTGTAATCTTATGTATGTACGCCCAAAGCAGGTATCATACACCCACACACCCACGGTCGTCCATCACACTCTGATCACTATCATGCGATCCATATTATATATCCACGGTACACCCCAACGCACCCAACCATCCGCCCACTAATCCTGTATTAACCATCCCTTAATCAGCATTTAACTAACCCTTTAACCCACTTAATCATTAACATTAAACGTTAATTAACTTGACAATTTTAATTATATTTTAATCAGTTTTTATTAAATCAAACTAAAAAAAACTTTTTATTCAAATTAAACATTTTTTTAATTTATCTTTTTCTATCACTTTTATTTAGTAAAACAAATAATAAAAAAAACAATTTCTTTAATAATCCAGGTTCTTTTTTCTTTTAAATCTAAGTAGCTCTTAATTTTAGAATTTTATAAAAAAAAAACTAATTTATCCTACTAATCCATAACATTTTCCTAAAATCAATTTTACATTAACGGTCAACACGTTTCCGCTTCCTATCCGCCCGAACTCCGATTTAATTTTTCATATCCATGATCTCACGCTTGGCTTGGCTTTTAGCATTTTATCCGTTGTATGGATTGATTTTATTTGTCTTTATTTTATTTTTATTTATTTTATCGTATCGCATAACGTCCAAAGGAAGAACCTACGCATAATTTAACATTTGTGCGTATTGCACCTCATCTTGCATCATAATCCCCACTTGATCCTTGATCCTATTCAAGTTGATCATTTTAGGTTTAGATCCTACCCCACGAGGAGGACCTTTTTTTTTATCTTTTAAAACATAGACAAACCCTTTCAACTTAATCAAACTTTTCTCCTAGAATCAATTAATCAACAACCTTTATCCCTCAGGAACTTTGACCATAGTCAAAAGACTCCTCAAAACCTTTAGGGGATCTACAAATACTCTGATTCCACTCCCGTCAGGATATGTAGGCACAAGATGCGACGTCTTGGCGAGTATACTTAGAATCAAACCATTAGGTCTTTCATCCTTAAGCAGATAAACCATAGCAATAAACATAATAAAACAAGAGGTTCTTGTAGAGTACTACAGAAACTTAGGATGCTAGCACCTTCCCTAAGTTTAACCAACCCCTGAACCTAAAACTCTCTAGCTTTTGCATTTGCATTACATTGTGGGTAATTCTATCTTTTTCCCTTCCTTTGGACAAATAAAAGACCGGTTGTAATGAATTTAGATCTAAACTAGTGCGAGGTCTGTGAGGGAGTACTCCCAAAATAGTTGCTACGCGATGCTACACTTAAAAGAGGTTCTCTTGAGAATATTATTAACCACCGAGTAATTGGAAAGTTGATAATATCCGAAAGATGGACTAATGACTTTGGGAACCTTTTTAGAACCTTATTCTGCAAGTACATTCCACCTTTAGTCCACGTCCTTTAGGAATGGGTATACCCTTTTTGCTCCATGCTCGTTGCAAACCTAGGGCCCTCCCTTGTTTGTTTATCTTTGTGTGTCTCTATGTGTTTACCTATGTTTGTGCATCTTTGCATCAATAGAGCATCATATTGCATAGGTTTCATGGAATTCAACTTTATTTATAAACATTGTAGGATCAATACGGATTACAAAAGAAAATACTTTGAAATATTCTTCCAAGAGCCCTAAGTTGGAGGTCCTAAGGAAGTTGGAAGCTCTGTTTGAAGATAAAGAAAAATTTCAAATACAAGAATAAGGGACTTTTATTATTCCTAAAGATCCAAGTGAACAACAAATTTTTTCAACAAGAAAAGCAAGAGATTGAGGATTTATTTTCCTTTATCATATTACTCCTTGGAATTTCATTATGAACGAGCTTATATCCGAGAAAGTCCAGATCAAAGAGAAGATCATCAAGCACGATGAAGGACTTCCTTAGGACTTTATTAGCTTTTATTTAGCTATTATGTCGGGACTCTTTTAAGAATATTATTTGTAATCGATATCAAAAAAATAATAAATGAATTTTCTTTGGTATTCTGTGATATTTATAAATACTTTGAATTTCATGAAATCTTTCATTTGCATTCTGAATTTTAGCATCCTTCATTTAGCATTTGCATATGCATGTACCTTTGTTGTGGCTCATCCGGTCTTTTGTCTTTGTCTGTCATTTGACATCTTGGCCATTTGACCAAACTTGAAGCAATCACTGAAGGATAGTAAAGAGAACAAAGGATATGGACCCCATGACTAGTTTTAGGGTGATGACTAATTCGGTATTTGATCTTCCCTCTGATGATAATGTTCAATAAGTGGATGTTCCTACACCGTCTCAGCCTGTGCAAGATAATCTGGTTAATCAAGTTGATAGAAGAGATTCTCAGTTTCCACGGTGTATGCCAGATCCCCAGAATGTTCATACTAAGATGATCGACTCGAATACCAACTGTGAACTTCATGACAAAGTGACGGGGCATTCGACTGAAGAATGCAAGGTATTCCAAGAAAAAGTTCAAGAGATGGTCGACGACAAATTGAAGGAGAAAGCCCAATCTTGAATGGGACGTCGTTGTGTTAATCTTGTTTGGTTGTTCATTTTGTTTGCTTATATGTATTTTATTTCTTTGATTATAAAAGCATAATTGGCATGTAGGAATTTGTTTTTTTTCTTGAACGATAATGCATTAAACATGTTTGTCTTGAAGAAATCCATTAGTATTCACTCATAAAAAGCTTTTCATGTTTTATAATGCCAATTTTACCCAATCTCTTGCTTTGATAGAGAATTGGGGGGAGGATGATGAACCAAAAACGTCAGATCTCTTGTCATATGCTTTCGAATGAAACTCTGCTGATGATGTAAGGCATTGTTTCAAATCCTAAACACTGGAGATATAAGGAAGATAACCCCTCTTTAACCCCTTTGAGCCTTGAAGTAGAAGTTTTCTTTTCCAAATAAAGAATCCTCAATTTTAACCTGGGGCAGGGTAGTTTTCAGTTAAGCTAATCGAGCGCCCAGACTCTCAAAAAGGGGGAGTGAACCTTCGAGAATCCATTTTATCTATCCCTAACATATTAGGAGGCTAGAAGTCAAAAAAAATCACAATGATTATCCCTCGACTATCTAAAGAGTGAGGCAGTCACAATCCTTTCAAAAGGGTCAAAATAACTTAGATTCGCACGACTTGTTCAAAAAAAATGGAAAAGAAAAAGCCCGCTAAGCCAAAACCTATGAAGGAGACTTAGGCAAAATTGAGGCATCCCGCTGGACTTCAAAGTCAAAATTCAAAAGACTCTATCCAGGAAAAAGTTAGGGAACAAAAAAATGCGAAAAGCAAAAACGAAAGATTACAATGAAAGAATCCTCGGTAAAGAATAACGTCGTGTGATCAAATATTAAAAGAAAGTAGGTGAGTGACTGCCATGTCCAAAGTCTCGATGGGTTCTCGACCATATCAAAATCCTCTCGAGAGATGAGTGCTCGTATCAAGTTAACTGAATGTAGGATTGGAGAACATCACGAAGAATGGGTGGATACAAATAAACTTTGAGCCTTTATCCTTTGTTTCTTAAACCATGAACCAAGCCACGATACAACCTTTAAAAGACCTAATTGAAGTAGGGTTCATGTTGAAAGCATACTCGATGAGATGACATTTCCTGACTCCTGTGAGCTATGCTCAAACTTGGTATTGGCCTTATAAAAAATTAAACTCATATCCTAACTAGTGATTCGGTTACAAGTTATCATGATATCGTTTTCAAAAAAAAAAACTTCAAGACAAACATATGTGTTGCATTAACAATTTCAGGATTAGCATTTCATGCGTGTTGATTTTTGCCTGATATCTTAGAAAGTTTACATATAGAAATCGATAATGAAACCTGAAGATTCTGCTGAACAGGGGCAAGCTGTTTCCAGGTTTCTCACTAATGCAAGTTTGACTTTCTTAAGAGTTATTTTCGAAGACTCAGTCATGATACCGTTAATCGGGGGCAGTTACGTCGAGATTCGACGAATCTCTCCAAGAGTTTGAAAATAGTGGGGCAATTGAACTTCGTGTTCTCTGTAAAATCCTCTTGGAAAGATTTTTCTCATGAAGCATGTACTTTGGGGCATTTGAGAAATGATGATTATGTTATCCACTCACAACATTCATTATTCAAAATGGCGACTACCACGCAGTTCATCAAGATCAAAACTATTTTGTTTTCACAACATTTTTCATGTCTCCGATGAGTCTTATTTCAAGTGGTCCTGATTCCTCCGATGGATCTCTATTTCAAGCAGTGATGACCAGTTCAAGAAATCTCCAGTAGGTGACTTGATAATCCTCAGCGAATCTTCTCGAACTTCACTTCCCTAATGAAATAGATGTTATTTCCCTCCTCAGTGGATCTTTCACAACGCCAGTTTTCCCCAGCGAAGCGGATGTTTATTTCATCCCCATGAAGTTTCGACTTTGACATATTCAACAACTTTATTAACCCATGTCTCCCTCATTGAAGTGGATATTTATTTTGATCCCCCGCGAAACCTCTGTTCGGGTATCTTCATCTAAAATTCAGCAGGAATCCCTCCAGTGAAGCAGGATATCTATTTTATCCACGAAGTTTCCTCTAAAAAGATATCCATCTTGACAAATCCTTCAAGTAAGATCAAGATGTTATACCCCAAGTGGAATGTTTTCTATTCCCCAGAATTTTGAAACCCCAAAACAGGATTGCGATCCCATATTTGGTTCTCCATTTATCCCCAGTAGTGCTTCTATCTTTGAAGATTGGTCGGATGTCTACTTTGAGATGTTTATTTCATCTCCGTTTGCCTCTGTTCGTTTGTTTTGTCTGCATATACATACGCATAGCATATAGATATATAGCATGGCACCTGCATTTTACATCTTTGTGTTGGTTGTTCCGTCGCTTTGGTCGTGTTTATCCCTAAGTGACTGGGTTTGTCTTCTCCTTTCAAGTAGAGTTGTCAGCCCTAAGCAGAAAAGAGCACAATATTTCCATTTCCCCACGAAGTTCGATCCTCGTGGAAGACGGTTGTTTTATTTGAATCCTATTTGAGTTCATACCTCAATGGTCGAGTCTTACTTGACAGTTTCTCTTCAGTTACTTCCTGAATTGAACTTTGGTCCCTGACAATCACAACTTGGGATATCTCCAGGCTTTTCAATTTGGGTTAAGCGTGCATTTATTTTGCACTTTGACTCTCCAGGAAGAATCCCCATGGATATCATCATCAAAGATAAGATGCTTTCTCCAAAAATGTCACGGCATTTTATACCTAGATTGCAAGCAACCTCTTATATTTGAGCAACTTGTTACAATCAAGTTTTCTATCAAAGATGACAAATGGCAGTCTCCTCAAGACAGTTTGTCCCTCCCCATGGGTTTTATCAAGATTATCAACTCGTCAAATGGCATCTCTTCCGGGAAGTTTGGTGAAGCTTATTACAATTGATCTCTCTTTATTTGAGAAGACATATTTGCAAATCAACCGGATCATATTTTTTCTGAAGATCCCCGGTGAAACTTATGATCTCCAATATATTATGGATTACTGCTAAAGTTCTACAATCTACAATGATATTTTAATCCCCTGTGAAGATGCTCTCATGAGTTTTCATCATTTTAGGTAGAAATTGAGACCAGCTCATGGCATCCAGACCATGACGCTCGGGGAGGTTTATTTCAAGAAACTGAGACCAGCTCATGGCACCCATACCATGACGTCCGGGGAGGTTTATTTCAAGAAACTGAGACCAGCTCATGGCATCCAGACCATGACGCTCGGGGAGGTTTATTTCAAGAAACTGAGACCAGCTCATGGCATCCAGACCATGACGCTCTGGGAGGTTTATTTCAAGAAACTGAGACCAACTCATGGCATCCAGACCATGACGATCGGGGAGGTTTATTTCAAGAAACTGAGACCAGCTCGTGGCACCCTGACCATGACGCCCTGGGAGGTTTATTTCAAGAAACTGAGACCAGCTCATGGCACCCTGACCATGACGCTCGGGGAGGTTTATTTCAAGAAACTGAGACCAGCTCATGGCACCCAGACCATGACGCTCGAGGAGGTTTATTTCAAGAAACTGAAACAAGCTCATGGCACCCAGACCATGATGCTCGGGGAGGTTTATTTCAAGAAACTGAGACCAGCTCGTGGCACCTAGACCATGACGCTCGGAGAGGTTTATTTCAAAAACTGAGACCAACTCATGGCATCAAGACCATGACGCTCGAGGAGGTTATTTCAAGAAACTGAGACCCGTTCATGGCAAACACACCATGAGGCGCGGGGAGGTTATTTTAAGAAACTGAGACCCGTTCATGGCAAACACACCATGAGGCGTGGGGAGGTTATTTCGAGAAACTGAGACCCGTTCATGGCAAACAAACCATGAGGTGTGGAGGGGTTTTGTTTACACTATTTTTGACACCATACTCAATCAAAGAAGCTGAATTTTGTTTCGATCAAGAGAGTTCATTTTGGACATTACCACCGTCTAGACTACTACCTGTCGGCAACAGATTATCCTTTGATTACAAGTTTCTCACCCATTGTTTAAATTCGCCATGTTCTTGATGTATGTGTGTTACTCTTATACTTTTGGAGATTCCCCATTGCTGGTTGTTTCCTTTTCCCATGGAGTCTCACTCTGTTGAGCCTGTTTTTTCTCGTTGCTCCTCGCGTGTTATGTCTAGTTCGTCCCCTATGGCATCCTGTCTCCACAGAACCCTTTGTCTTTCATTATCATATCATTGCATATCATAAGCATTCGGTGGCATCTTAGGGCCAAAAATTCGTGCAATGTTTGTATTTAAATCCCTCCTATCTCGTTGAGGCGGAGATTTCGATCTCCATATCTCCGGATAGAAGTAACTTAAATAGGGGCATCTGTCACACCCTAACTTTTGACCTTGAGATCCCACCTCGCTGCACATATTATCTAAGTCAGTCATCCATGCATAACTAACCGTTTTTACCTAGTTTGTGTTTGTTTTGTAGACTTGTTGAAGAAAGCTTGAAAGTCATAAAGGCGTGGTGTACGTCTTGCAGAATTATGGTTCCTTGAAAGTCTTGTAGAAGTGTAGGAACTCAGTGTGGTAGTCTCATAATTGATATAACTTCGGAGTTTCTCTCCTAAGATGTCTCGAGGCATAGTTTGACTTTATTTGTGAAGGAGGGTTATTTAGCTGTCAAGTGGAAGAGTGGGAATTTCGTTAACTTTTGCATTATTGATTTGGTAAATTTGATTGAAAGTTCGGTAAGATGTTCCATAGGGGTTGTTTGGTTAAGATGTTCGGGTATTATTCCATATTAATGTCCTAATAAGGCTTCATCCTAAATTACCGCGAGGGGAATTTTACTTCAAATATGGATAAAATAATTTTGACACAATCCAAGAAGGGTAAATTATATTCATGAAAGCGTCAAGTCAAGATCTTCCTTGCCAAATCACAAAATATTTATTCAAGTTTTAAAAGGATCTTTTTAAGAGAGCACGTAGCTTGCGCTTACATGTTCCAGCTTACGAGTTCCAACTTGCCTAGGTGCTCGGTCATAACCTATTGAGAGCTCGCGGTTCTATGTGCATAGAGATAAGATTCAACGCTTGTGCTAATAAGGACGTTTACAGTTGGGTTAGAATCAGGGGCCTTTTAGGCCCGTTTTGAAGAATGTTATACAAAAGTTTCATTATGCCTCCAAAGGAAAGGTCCCCAATCTTCATTCCAAGACAAGAAATATTTGAAAGGGAATTCATAAAACTTAATTCATTATTACACAAGAGTATAATACAAGGATGAACATATTGAAAGGAGTATTACAAGAGAAGAGAAAATGAGCAAACTACAACATTGCCATTACAAAATATGAGTGAACTTAATAGGGGTTGGAATTGCTGCCAGATCGTCCTTGCAAAATTACAGCTTGATTGGCTTCAAGCAACTACAGGGGATCTCCACTTGATGATGGTAAGTAAGGCGTCTTTGGCCTGAACCACCGTCGGCACCTAGTTATGATACCGCACATGTTGCTGCCGCCACAAGCTCGCCTGCAAAACACAATTGGTAGACAAGACTACCGTTAAAAGATGAATCGAAGGTTAAAATTAAAAGAAAAGATATGAAATTATTTAGTTTCAGCCCTCAGTTATAAGCTCATCATTGGGCAGAAAGTTCAAGCAGCCGGAAGGGCGACAACCAGGGTTGTCACCAGCTCCCTACCAAGCATCGACGGCAACACAGTTTCGGACCAAAAACAGTTAATTTGGGACAGCTTCCAACGTAATTCAGAATGTCGTTAGCACCAAACGATATCAAGGCAACAATAATCTAAAAGCCTCCTGGTTCAGACAAAATGTCATCATTACCGAGTGCGAAACCATGTCCCGGCGGCATAAAACCCGCAATATCTGAATTTACAGATATTTCCTGAAAGAAGAAGAAGGATGTTATCATGGTTCAAGAAATAAATCTGACATAACCATTCCTCAACAGCAAGATGAAGCAGAAGTTGACCAAGAGTCGTCAAACTTAAAAAAGAAAACGAAATTGCGGCAACAGGACAAGTTCTGTTCTATTACGGCGAATAAATCATAGCTACCACTAAGTTGAACGAGAAATTTGGAAAGAGAAGCATTAAACTCGAAGTGGACAAACCAACCAGGCGTCCTTCATTTTTTCAACCGGAGTCACCAACCGTTGATCAAACCAAATGCTTGTCGCCCCATTCAAACCTGCCAGATCAAAGAATTCGAATTAATTATCGCCAAATCAAATAACAAGAAATCAAGGCATTCAAAGTGTTTCCAAAATAGATTTTGACAGAATAGGAAACCAACATTAATCACATTCAAGTCAAAATTTCTCCAAGACATTATAAAAGGAGGATCCATTCACAAACAGCAATCACCAACAATAGAAAAGAAACCCTAACATTTGAAAACCCCAAAATAGCCGCAAACAGACAGATGAAAAGTTCTCAAAAAACATAGAAACCCTAGCATAAAAAGGGAGAACTTATCTCTGGGTTGTCTCCGATGCCGCCATTAACTCCACCATGAAATCACCGCCGCGAACCGCAATCTTCCCGTCGCCGATTAAACCTCAACCACCACTTTCAGAAAAACTGCAAAAAATCCATTTTAAACCGTGACTTTTGTTTTGCTAATATTATTCGTTATTTTATGTTGATGTAGGATTCGCGACGAAGAGAAAAGCTCAGAGAGGACGAAGACGAAGAAGGAGAAACAATGAACGAATAAGGGGAGAGCATTCAAAGAAACGCGAAATCAAGAGAGAGGCAACTTACCTGGCGAAGTCCACTAGAACCTCCATCCATTCTTCGCCGATCCGCCCCCGCCCTCTATTGAACGGTCGTCGTGGGTAAGCTTGTTCCTCAGTTTAAATGCACCATTTTTGTAGGCCTTTTTTCGTCGATTTGCTGAGGCTACCACCTGTCCTCCCGTTTCTTTTGTTATTTGGGGTTTAGGGTTCGCAAATTTGGGGATTTTGGTTTCTCTATGTTATGTTTCACCGCTCGTTTTGTGTTGTTTGGTTTTGTGTTCCTAGTTTCACAGGTCGGGCTGATTACACGAAGAAGAAGGCGTCAAGAAGAGGAAGGAGAGCTTGAGAATAATGAAGAACAAAGGTTGGAGGATGAAGACAAGAGGAGGATTTGGAAACGGCGCATAAGGGAGAAATTAGGATTAGGGTTTTCTTTAATTTTAATTTTGTATGGTGTAATCTTATGTATGTACGCCCAAGGCAGGTATCATACACCCACGCACCCACGTCCGTCCATCACACTCTGATCACTATCATGCGATCCATATTATATATCCACGGTACACCCCAACGCACCCAACCATCCGCCCACTAATCCTCCATTAACCATCCCTTAATCAGCACTTAACTAACCCTTTAACCCACTTAATCATTAACATTAAGCGTTAATTAACTTGACAATTTTAATTATATTTTAATCAGTAATTATTAAATCAAACTATAAATAAAAAAATTATTCAAATTAAACATTTTTTTTAACTTATCTTTTTCTATCACTTTTATTTAGTAAAACAAATAATAAAAAAACAAATTTCTTTAATAATCCAGATTCTTTTTTCTTTTAAATCTAAGTAGCTCTTAATTTTAGAATTTTATAAAAAAAAACTAATGTATCCTACTAATCCATAACATTTTCCTAAAACCAATTTCACATTAACGCTCAACGCGTTTCCGCTTCCTATCCGCCCAAACTCCGATTTAATTTTTCATATCCACGATCTCACGCTTGACTTGTCTTTTAGCATTTTATCTGTTGTATGGATTTATTTTATTTGTCTTTATTTTATTGTTATTTATTTTATCGCATCGCATAACGTCCAAAGGAAGAACCTACGCATAATTTAACATTTATGCGTATTGCACCTCATCTTGGATCATAATCCCCACTTGATCCTTGATCCTACTCAAGTTGATTAGTTTAGGTTTAGATCCTACCCCATGAGGAGGACAAACCCTTTCAACTTAATCAAACTTTTCTCCTAGAATCAATTAATCAACAACCTTTATCCCTCATGAACTTTGACCACAGTCAAATGACTCCTCAAACCCTTTAGGGGAACTACAAATACTCTGATTCCACTCCCGTCAGGATATGTAGGCACAAGATGCGACGTCTTGGCGAGTATACTTAGAATCAGACCATTAGGTCTTTCATCCTTAAGCAGATAAACCATAGCAATAAACATAATAAAACAAGAGGTTCCTGTAGAGTACTACAGAAACTTAGGATGCTAGCACCTTCCCTAAGTTTAACCAACCCCAGAACCTAAAACTCTCTAGCTTTTGCATTTGCATTGCATTGTGAATAATTCGATCTTTTTCCCTTCCTTTGGATAAATAAAAGACTGATTGTAATGAATTTAGATCCAAACTAATCAATAGCTTGGTTTCCGATTTTCACCGCGACACATAAACATGTAAAACATGAAGCAAATGATCAAGACATGTAATATATGAGATGAAAATAATATGAACAACAACCACATCAATTCACATATCATCAAAGATAAACAAGGCAAGACATGAGAATAATCTCCAAAGCATGCACAAAATACAAGTCAAGCAATCTCACAATAAACAAAGGATCATGTGAAGTGTGTATGAGATAATGTGATCATGAAATGAGGTCACAAACACATTAACCATAAAGCTAAACATCTTAGATGAAACATATAAGGATCAACAAGCTTCAACTAGCACATGTAAAGAAGTATCAAAACAAGACTAGCTCAAGAGGTAGTTAAGTGAACACTCAAACAATGCTAAACTTGTAAAATCAACTAAAAATAGAAAAAAGTTCAAAGATCATGAAACCAAAGTAAGAAGAACCTCAAGTTAGTATGTTATCATATGCCAAAATGTCACAAACTATAATCAACCTTAACTAGGTCAAGGGATCAATAAACTAGGCATATGGCTCAAACATGAGAAATTATCAACAACCCTCAAAGAGGCTTCTACCAAAAATAGAAAGACACTCAAATAAAATCCCAAAAAATAAGTAAGCATAAGTTCAAACACATACTTAAACAATTTCAAAAGATTGGAAGAAGATAGGCTAAGGACAATGCTAAAAATGGTTGAACCATGCAAGCTATGCATCAAATCGAGGGTCAAAAAGTGAGAAATGGCAAGTCACCTTAGGTAACTCAAACTAAGCTCAAAACAACCTCATATAACCCTCATTAAATGGCTTTAATGTGGTTTAAAAATTAGCTTCAAATGATGAGTATAAGTCACTCAAATCCTCAACCCTAATGCAAGGGTATCAATGGAAGTACTCACTCAAATTAAATCCAAAATAAATAGAAAATAAACAAAATCATGAAAATTAATACAAGACATCAAGTGATCAATAGCACATTTTTAAAAAAAATTTAAATAGTTGGAACAATTAAAATAAAATAAAAAACAAAAGAGAATAAAATAAAATAAAAATGAGAAAAGAAAAGGGGGTGTTGAAGTAAAAAACAAGGTGAACTAGGTTTTAGTTTAACTGCGCCTTGGGCCAGAAACTAGGTGGTGTGAAAAGCAAGATGTGCAAAGCCCACCCAAAATAAACTTCAGAAAATAAAAAAAAAAACACGCGTGAATGTTTCATTAAATGATGTGGCGCTGACTCACGCACATGCAGGCACCACATCAGCAGGTCAACACAAACAAAAGACCAGTCACCTCAGATGTCAGAGCTAGGGCTCCAGTCATCTTTCCCGATGGCCCTTTGTCGGAGCTACACCCCAACTGAATCAAAACACACCAAACAAAACAACATTCCACACGATTTTTCATGCAGATCACAAATCCAGGCTTGGTTTTCAAAAATACATGCTCTAACACGATGAAAAATGGCCATGAAAAAAGAGTCATGTTATGGAACCACAGAACAAAACAGCAACAAGTCAAATATGATCTACATCATTCCATAGATCAAAATTCAAACATCATGTGTTCAAAAGAGCATTAACAAATGAGAAATGGTTAGAGAAAAAAGTTACCTTAATGGAGCTTTTATAGCTTCTGACCTTGCTCCAAAGCTTCACCAAACCTCTCATTTTTCTTCTTACAACTCAAAGGATGATAATGGTGGCTTGGAAAAAAGGAAATGAATCTTGAAATGTGAGATTCAAAGACGAACATTTTTGAGAGTGAGAGAGAATTTTTCTTCTCTTTGGCTGTAAAATAAAGCTCCCCTCTTGCTAGGGTTTCTCTTTAGCTTATATATGAGGATTAATGGTGGTTAAATTGAGTTACATAGGTCAAAAATGTTTTGTTACTTGGTTTTACAAAATTTGAAAATGGAGTGAGAATGAGAGTGGTACGATTTCTTGCACATGTGAGGTGTATCGTGGTGATTTTGGTGAGTGGAAAAGAAAATCAGAATGGAGAAGGTGGTGGAAGCACCTTGTTGTGCAAATTTTTGAAGTTTGCCTTTTTTTTGGCAAAATGTAAAAATTGGTACATGAGTGATACAAGGCATGTTGGCTTGTTTTGGGAATGTTTTGTAACCAAATTGACTTCTTTTTGGCAAAAATGTCCTAATTGCCAATTTCATGCCTTGTTTTGGGAATGTTTTGTAACCAAATTGACTTTTTTTGGCAAAAATGTCCTAATTGCCAATTTCAAGTTCCATTCAAGATCCAATTTCGTAACCAAATTTCAAGTTTATTCTAAGATTCAAGTCCATGTCAATTTCAAGTTCATTCTAAGATTCAAATCCATGTCCAAGGTTTAAATTCCAAATTCAATGTCTTTCCAAATCCATTCAAGTTCATGGCCAAGTTACAAAGTTCATTTTCATATCAATTTACATTTCCATTCAAGTTTCAAATTTTAATTTCATATCAAGTTTCATCTTCCATTTAAAATTTAATTTCAATTCATAACAAACTTTCAATTCTCCATTCAAGACTCAAATTTCAATTTCATGATAATTTACATCTCCATTCAAGAATCAATTCCAAGTTTCATTCAAGATTCAAGTTACAAGTTCTATCCAAAATTCAAATACCCTTCATGTCCAATTCAAATACATATCCATGTCCAAATTCAATTACAAACTCATGGCAAAAGATTTGAAATTATAAATAAAATGCAATTACAAGGTTTAAAAATACAATTCTTGCCACCTATTTATAAGATATTCTAGACATATTCTTGACCTAAACTATGCATCCAACTCCATTTGGCCAACTCATCTTCGTGTTTTTCTTCTACTCCAAAGTCGTGCCATTTACAAGACAATAAATATTGAATATAAGTTGAAGCACATATCAAAACAACCCCACATCATATCAATACAATCAAGTTTCAAATTCAAAAGGCAGCCCCAAATACAAGCCATATCCATTCAACTAATTCACCACATTCGACAATCAAGCTTTAAGATCAATCTCATTCAAGTATCACTCATCCAATCCATTTCAAACTCACTCAAGAAAATTCAACCCACATTAATTCAATACAATTCATGTTCATCCAAAACAATTCAATTCATTCAAACACAAATCAATGCATATCATCCATATCAATTCAATACAATTCATATCACTTCAAGTTCGTTTAAGCATTCGCAATTCAAATTTAAATTCAATTCATTCACATTCAAATTCATACATACATATCAAGCAAGTTCATAAAGATTTATCCCATTCAAGTCACATTCATTCCAACATTCATCAAGCAATCATTCAATTAAATTTAAAACATTCAAGCAAATTAGCAATCCTTATTGTCATTTAAGCTTCATCATATCCATTCAAGCATAACTTAAACCATTCAAACTCATCCAATCCAATACAATCACATATCAATATCATCATCATATCAGTTCATCTACACTCATTTTTCAAGATTCAAGGTTATCAAATTCATACCAATTCAAATACAAACTCATTCATACATATACATATTCATGTCAGTCATTACCACATACAACAACAGAACACAATTTCATAATACACATAATATTAAGAGGCGGTAAAGAAATATGCAGTTAGAACCATGTACTATGTGTCTTACTATAGACAAAACAACAACAATTCCCAATATAATCGTACATGACACTCTCCACTACCCTAACAAAAACCAGTGTCATCACTCTACTCACTAACGGCCTTGGATCATTATAACCAAAACCCGAATTCGAATCCTATATATATTGGTTACTATTCACTCACGAAAAAGAAGAAGAACAGAGATGAAAACCCTAAATCAGCTTATACAAGAAAACCCTAATCACACAAAGCTCAAAAATCCATTTTTACAAAGCTAGCAAACTTTTCACATACTCAATACAACAACTATCAAAGAAGAAGGAAGAGATATGGAATAAATAATAAGCAATTGAATCAAGAAAATTATCTGTGAGATTTTGCTCTTCTGAGAACATTCAGAGTAGGTAGATACTTCCTCTTAATCCTTTAAATGCATCTCTTTTATTGATTGTTGCTCTGATGTGTGACTGAGATTGTTTGGACTCGCCCTTGAATAGCTCTTTTCGTTCATGTAGCTTTTGCATTTAAGATCTCGTTCTTGTTTGCTCCACTAATTTGATTATTTTGTTAACTACTGACATCTAAGTGGTTTAGGGCAAATTTTTTACTTTGGGAATTTAGGGTTTCATATAGGATTCTGATGCATTTGTTTGGTTGGGTTTTAGAATAAACAAGTTTTGGTTTTGGAATCTACACGAAAAATAAGTGGGGTCGCCTTTAGTTTTTATCATTTTGGGAGAGGTGCCGTCGGAGAATACGATGGTGGCCACCGCACGCCGTCGTTTCTTCGGCGTGGTTCCATTTAGGCTTGTGGAGATAAATATGTGAGAACGAGACTTAAGTAAGGGGGACAAATGATTTTCTTTTTCCCCCCTCTGATGTTAACTTTCTTTTTCTTTTTCCTTTACATGCGTATGTGTATGGTCATGGGTGGCTAAGGGAGGCGGTGACAAGTGTCACCGTCATCCCACTTGTCTCTCTCTTTGATTTTCCTGTGTATCCTTCCCCGTGAAAGCACCGCATATCCTCATTTTTTGGACCACATGATCGTTAACCAAGTCAGATATTATGATCTGACAGTCACGATTTTCTCTTTGTGCCAAATTGCAGTGGACTCTGTCCACACTGAATCGCCTTTGTGTTGGCCTTTTTGGACACCTTGGGCTTTTGTTTTTTCTTTTTGCACCCCTTTTTTCTGCCTACCAGCCAAGCCCATGTGTTCTTCTTTTTATTTCTTATATTCTTTTATTTCTTCTTTTAATTTTATTTGTTTTATATTTTTATAATATGATTAAAAAAACAAAAAGAAGCATTATTAAATACTTTAAACATTTTTACTTAGTACAACTTTTTTTAATTAATTCTATTTTAAGTGGTTTTTTATTTTAAGGTGATGATTATGTGCTTGTATTAGAATCAATTCAATTGTGTGGTTGTCAAGTTTTATTACCTTACTATTTCTCTCATATTTTGCTTGTGTTTATTAATATATTTGATATTGATCTCACTTACACATTCAAAATATTTTTAAAATAATTCTTGATTTAATATCGAGTCCTCTTTCACCCTTGTAGGCCGATTGTCTTGTGCATCGTTATCGACCTCATATTCACACGTGCACACATTCATAGATTACTCTTAGTCTTTCTTAAATGAGACTTATTCGGTTAATTAGTTTTAATTAGTCGTTTAAAAGATTAGCTCACTTTGCTAGTGCAAACATGATTAAAAAACCGATTTAATTATTTTATCGCTTTTGTGTGTTTATCGCTTATTCTTATCCCCATTCAAAAAGATGTACCCTCATCTCCATGAAGTGTAAAAAATAATTTTATCGCTTTCTTTTATTTGCTTATTTTTGTTTTGTCATTGCATGATGAATGATATCAAAACCCTAAGCATACTTGACCTATATATCAAGCCCTATCCCACTCTTGTAAGTCAATTGTCTTGTACATCGCCGTCGACCTTACCCAATACCCATTAGGACCTCCTTTTCATTAGTTTAAACCTTTGCACCATTTGAACACAAATTTAAATCTCAATCAACATCGAGTATTTTCTCTAACTCAAATTAATCAACTTAATAATACTTAGACCTTATTTCATTCAAATATAAAAAGGGAGTTAGTCTCGAGCCTTCGATTCTTCTCCTCAATTGTTTAGGTACAAGGAGCCTTCCTTACTATTCGAACAATTGTCTTTTCTAAAAGACATATAATCTGTTTCACATCAAACTATTTTCATAAAAAAAATCAAATTAAACTTATTTTTTTCAATCATTTAGATGAAAAAGAGAGAGTCTCAGGCCTTCGATTCGTTCTCCAGAATACTTTCCTTGGCCATTCAAGTGCTCGTCATCCGCTTAAAACACTTTAACTATATCAAACCCTTTTGCAATTAAGGTTGAAAAAGAGAGATTCTTGAGCCTTCGATTCGCTCTCTCGATTATTTGAATACTATGATCCTTCCTTACTATTCGAATAATTGTCATCCAAACAAAATATTCAACACATTAATTCAAATTCTCGCTGATGTGCGATCAAAAATTTTTCTCAAAAGAACAATGTTTACTCCTTTCTAATGCTTCCATAAACTAAATGCTTAAGCCTCCGCCGAGAGTAGAAAAGATAATGTTTTGCCCTTAGAATATGAACTAAATATTTGTTCAATGAAATGAACCAACAAACCGTAGTCCCACAAACTACAGATGCTTTGATTCTTCTTTTTTCAAATGAATATATGTAGGCACAAGGGTCTCAATCCTTGGCGAACACCCTAATTAAAAACCACTCATTTCCCCTTATCAAGCTCTCTTTTCTCATACCTTTTGCATTATTCGCTTAGAAAAAAACAAATAATCTTAGCTAACAATTCATCACGAATCAAATTAAAAGATTCTCTTTGAGTACAATGGACGCAAGGCGTGCTAATACCTTCCCCTTGCGTAATCGACTCCCGAACATAGAATTTGGTTGCGATGACCATGTTCTTATCGATATTTTCCTATTCCTTCTTGGAATGAATAAAGTTTGGCGACGACTCTGTTCGAATAATTTTTCGCGACCATTTGTGAAGGATTGTATTTTTTGAGGTACGACAGTTGACGGCTCTGTTGGGGACATTGCTCTATGCAAGAGAGAGTCAAGCCTGACTTGATTCGATTCGTGAGCATTAGCTTCGTTTGTTTGTTTTATTCTTGTTTGTTTTCTCTTATTGTTTGCTTGTTTTTTATCTACTTGCTTGCTTATTTTTATCGTATACTATTATTATTTAATTGTGACACTATTGGAGTTCTCTGATTATTGGCTTTGTGAGAAGGCTCCCTACCCAAGTTTGAGAAAAAACATAGGATTAGGATGGTAGTTGTGTAGTAGAGGCCCATGAGGAGCCTTCCTCGTTGAGACGATACGAAAACCCCACTTAAAGTAGATTCTCTTTGAGATGTTATTGTCTAACGAGCCTTCATCAAGGCGATAATGTTTTTAAGTTGAATCAATGACTCTAAGGACCTTTGTAACCCATTTCATGGTGGTTATGTAGTGTTAACTAATGAGTAGCTTTCCTTGTTAGGTTGACACGAAAACCCCAATCAAATGAGATTCCTTAAACGTAACGTTATTTTGACAATGATATTTTGAACCTCGATCTATGACTCTGAGATACCTTTTTAGAAACCTTGGATTTAATGGTTATGTAGTGGAGACTCACGAGGAGCCTTCCTCGTTGGGACGATACAAAAACCTCACCTAGAAGAGATCATTTCGATGATATTGTTGTCAGATGAGCCTTTGTCTTGGCAATGATATCTTTTAGAAGATCCATGAGTCTAGGCACCCACCTGTTTTAGAGCCTACCCATGGGATTCTAATAATCAGAGATACCTGTTGCCATTGCTTCAACTTCAAAATTATACTTGTGGTCCTGAACCTTGCATATGCATTTCATGCTCATATCATAACATTCACATTCTTTGGTTTCCAGGGAATCTAAGAATTACGTTGTAGGAATTCATAAATCACGGGATCAAACACTAGAAGTACCTACTCATACAGTTTCAAAAATCCCAAGTTGGATGGTTTACGTGACCTAGTTTCTCGTATACCTGTTGTGTTCAGAGTCAACCTTGGAAGACACTATGGCAAGCTTATCCACATCCTGAATCAAGAAGTGGATCAATGAGCACTCGTCACTTTGGATCAATTCTATGATTCACCATTGAGATTTTTTACATTTCAAGACTTTCTGCTAGCACCAACACTTGAAAAGTTTGAGGGTTTGGTTGGCATTCCTATGAAGAACAAGTTACCGTTTATAGGGGTGGTTGTGTCTCTGAAAGATGAAGTTATAGTTGATGTCCTCCACGTGCACAAGAAAGATGTTACTGCTAATTGGAAGACTAAAGGAGGTGTCAAAGGATTCCTGCTTAATTTTATAATGAGAGGGCAGATACTCTTATAGAAGATCAGAGTTGGGATGCTTGCTTTGCTATTTTTGCCTTGGCTATTCATGGGATTGTTGTATTCCCTAACATGGACGATTTCATGGGCATGACTGCTATCCACATATTTTTTTTACAAGGAACCTTATTCCAACTCTATTGGCAGATACTTTCTATTATCTGATCTGGAGGAATAAGAAGAAAGGAGGATCAATTGCTTGTTGTACACCTCTCTTGCACTAATGCTTTAAAATGCATTTACTGACGAAGGGGCCATTTGTGGATCGAGTTGATGATAGTCGGGCTCAAAGGATGTGGTCCCTCCAATCTGCTAATTTCTCTTGGTATTCCCAAGACTATGATGAAGTTATCTCCAATTGTGGTGAGTTCCACTACATTCCACTTATTAAAACCCGAGGTTGCATCAATTCCAACCCTATTCTATCAGTGAGACAACTTGGGTATCCAATGGTGGGCCCTCTTGAAGAGAATGACTTGGAATCCTTCTTGATGCATGACTTGGGAACTAAAAATTCCAATTTTTTCAAGAGGATTATAAAATCTTAGAGAAGTATCAAGAAGAAAGGAAAATCCGACTTGGGAAGGAGAAATATCATCACAAAAGAGCCTTACTTCCAATGGGTTAATGATAGGGTGAAGGCAATCAAGATGCCTTTTGATACTAAGACACCTGATCCCCTTCCTGAACCTAATCCCACATGTCTCGGTTGAGGAAGTTGAAGAGTTTAAGGCTACCATATCTAAGTTGGTCAAAGAGAATGAAGAGCTGGAAGCAAAACTTCATCGTGTCACAGAAGAGAAATACAAGATGAAGTGGGAGTTCAACCTAAAGAGTAATCAACTGGGAACAATCGAAGAGAAGGTTATTGAAGAAGAGCATAAAAGGAAAAAGACAAAGGCGTGTATTGATCAGGTTGATAGTCGTTTGAGTGACCTTAAGGAAGAGTTGAAGTATGCTTGGAATGAATTCCAGAAGAACGAGGACTAGTGGCTTTATGCAACTCAAGAAATCAAAAGGATAAGAGATGAACTTGGAGCTGAAGTCAAATAGCTCATTGCTTATCTATGCCATTCAAGGGAAAAAGAAGCGAAAGAGCGTCATCTTAAGGAAGTAGCTAGACGAGCTTCCCAAATTACACCCGAGGCATGGGAACAGATTTGTAGGAATTTGGGTGATTCCAAGTGTTGAATATTGGAAGGATCGGTTTGATGCTTTGCTCAAAGATAGTGAGATATGGATGGCTGAAAGAGAAGAAATGGTTCACCATTATGAGGCTTATGAGCGGTATATGCTCTTCCTGAAGAATGATCAAGATATATGTCGCACGAAGCTCAATGGTTTGGCCGAGTTCTGTAATTGGTTGGCCAAGGATCTACCTTGGAAGCTCAGAGATGATATAGAGGCTATAGATGAAGATACCACCCCTCCTACTATATATAACTTCCTTTGCCTCTGCAAGGCATTTATGAAGAGGTTCAAAGAAGAGCTAGAGGAGCGTGAAGCCCAAAGGTCAAAAATTTGATGATTAATTATTACTATTCGTACCTTTTTCATTATGAGATGTACTCGACATTTAGATAATATGACTTTGTATTATGCACTTGCCTTATTAGTGAATGAATATGTTTTGGTTTGCTTTATTATCATTTGTTATATCCTTAGTATTTCTGAATAACTAACGACTAATTCAAACAATTTCCCAAAAAACCAAAAGGATACATACCACTTGCATATATGCATTGCATCATATCCATCACATATACATCCAGACATGCATACATGTGTTTTCAAACAAATTCTCATTTCGTTTCTCTCTCTCTAGTTTCCATCCTGAATCTTCAACATAGATACAATACTCGATCCCGCGCTCGCCAAAGGATGTCTGAACAAGAACAAGAGAACGCCTGAATCAGGTCAGAGCTGGAAGACCTTTGAGGGAATGTGAATCAATTTATGGAAATGATCCAAAGTTTGACAACTAGGAGCGAGCCTCCTCAAACTACTATTATCTCATAAATATCAGGGCCTTTTGTGAAGCCTCAAACCGTGAGGATTGTTCCTTCCACATGGACTTCATTTAGTCTACCTCATCATTTTGTGTCTCGGTTATAAAGAGTAACAGGATGGGGCAATCTGTTCCACAAGCAATTCATCAACTGTTATACACTGAAGCACATTCAGTCATCCATATTATTCCACCATTGATTGTTCCTACAAGGGTTGTACCATAGTTCGAAGATTATAATCAGGTTTATCATGTTGCTGAGTCATCAATTAGAGGTGATGTCGTGAGAGATGAAGACCTCTGAGAGGTAAAAGAAAATTATCAAATACTTGAGAAGAGACTCTGAGCAATGGAGGGGGATCAGGTTTTTGGGGCTGCTGCCAAGGAGATGTGTTTGGTTTCTAGCTTGGTGATTCCTTCTAAGTTCAAGATGCCAGAATTCGACAAATATAAGGGCATACTTGCCCAAAGAGTCATCTCATAATGTATTACCGTAAGATGGCTTCCCATGTGGATGATGACAAACTGATGATACACTGCTTCTAAGGTAGTCTGAGCAGTTCACCATCAAATGGTACTTGAGTCTTGATCAAAGCAGAATCAAACGTTTCTAAGACTAACCTGACGCATTCATCCAACATTACAAGTATAACATGGATATGGCGGCCGATAGAAGGAAATTGCAGAATATGTCTCAAAGAGATAGGGAATCTTTTAAAGAGTATGCGGAGAGATGGAGGGAGTCAGTCTCTCAGGTTGAACCTCCTCTAGCTGATAAAGAACTGCTAAACTATTCATGGACACTATGCAACTGCCTATTAAGAGAAGATGGTAAGAAGTGCATCCTGGGGTTTTTATGAACTTGTCGCCATAGGAGCTAGAATTGAGCATGGTTTGAAGAATGGTAAGATTGTGTATACTATTGTTGCTTTCAGTAATGCAAGGAAGAATCAAGGAGGTTTCCAAAGAAGACAAGAAGGTGAAACCGTTGCCTTGTCTAGCGGTCAGAGAGGAAGCCAGCCAAGGAGAAGGCCTCCATAACCTATTGCTTATCAACAACCATATGCGTTTGTGCGTTATTTTCAACAACCTTATGTGGCAGCCGTCACCCCAACGTACAACCAACCAATAGTTCTTTCTGGTTATCCACTTTATCCTCAATCGTTTACGCCAGCTTATTAGCCGCCACAAGTGGCTCCTCCGCCTCTGCAAGCTCTCCCAGTTCTAATTTGAAAAAGTTGGTTATTTGGATTTAAAAACTCAAAAGTATTAGGTTTAGAATTAAAAAAGAATAAAGGTAGAATTAAATGACCAAAAAAATAATATGATTGATTTCTTATTAAAATTGAATAAAAACTATATTTTTTTTTGAAATTTTTATTTATTAAGATTTTAAAAGAAATATAATATTTTTGAATATTTTTTATTTTTGGTTAATTTGATATTTAAAAATAATAAAGAATAGTTACTAAAAAAAATACCTAATTGAAAAACTAAAAAATAAAATTAGGGTAAACCAAAAAAGTCAACATTAATTTTCGTTGACTTTTAATAAAAATAAAGGGGGTCGAATCCACGATCTTGCACCTAAAGTCTTTGTCTTGCACCTAAAGTCTTTGTCCTACTATTGAGTGAGCTAACTTACAATTTTAATTTTTTTATCTTCTAAAAATAAAATAAAAAACATGCGGACAAAATTTAAAATGCGACAGCGGATAAAGATTGTCACGATGAAGAGAACGAACCTCAACGTCAATGAGAGTGATCATCGAAATAACTCTGAAGTAGGTGTGTTACAACACCTCAATCTGCGTTATACTCTCGGTTGAGATCATGGACAATTCTCACATTTTGTTATTGTAATATATTGAAGATGTTTTGTTATTGTAATATATTGAAGATATTCACGTTTAACTTCCTCCCCCTCACATTTATGTTCCTCCATTAATACATTTATTTCCCTTACAAATAGAGCACCAGTTTATGAGCTACAAGACTAAATAACAAAAAAGAAGGAACATTAATAAAAACATGCATCTTCATGGTTTGATTCAATTCCTCTTTTATGAAATATTCAAGGCTCCCATCCAGTATTTCGAGTCACATAGAATTTAATGAAACAATGAAAATTAAGCTGGAATAGCTCAGTTGGTTAGAGCGTGTGGCTGTTAACCACAAGGTCGGAGGTTCAACCCCTCCTTCTAGCGTTTTTTCTTCTTTTTGTTGTCTTTTTTTTCTTCTTTTTGTTGTCTTTTTAAAAAAATATTTTAAACATGCTGTTCGATTAGTTATAGGTTGTTTGTTAATTATTAGTAATTGCTATATGTGCTAACTACCCTGTAACTGTTATAGGGGATTTAGACTAGAGAAATAAAAAAAATGCTGAATGAAAAGGGGGGGATTCAGATTTTGGAGACTGGTTGGTTGGCATTCATCATTTCTTTGGTAATTTACAATTCCTATGTTGGTAATGTGGATTGTTGATGTTATATCAATGATAAAGAAGTTTTTTTGGTGTGTTTAAAATTTATTTCAACCAGTAATATCACAATCATTCAATAAATCACCCAAAAAAAATGACTGATAAACTAACATAATTCAGAACAATTAATTACAGCCTTCTCCGACAGATTTTAGAAATATGCCCCTTTTGACCACAAATATAACAGGTTTTGTTCTTGCCATTAGCTTCAAACTTCCTTGGAAAACCTGGCGGCGGCTTAATGTCAGCCCCCTTGATTCCTCCTTTATTGGCATGGTGAAATCTTACATTATCAGAAGGAGGTTCACCAACTTGTTTGACTCCATTGCGAGATTCTTCCTCTATTGTTATGCACTCCATTAACATCCAGAAAGGTAGATGCTCCTCGCGCATTAACTTGATGCAGAAGTCTTTCCATGATAGTGGAAGCTTTGAAATGATGACACTGACATGAAAGTTCTCCTCTATATGCATTCCAGCAGCAGCAATAGAGTCTGCAATGCAATTAAGTTCTTGAATTTGATCAGTAACTGCTTTTTCATCAACCATTTGAAACTCAATATACTTTTTCACCTGAGATCTCTTGGTTCCATATTCCTCGATCAGATAAACATATCTCAACTCTTCCCATAACTCCTTAGCACTCATTTTTCTATTTGCATACTTGTTGTATAGACTATCAGATAAATGGACCAAGATGTTGTGGCAACACATTAAATCATCATTTACCCATCTCTTTTCAGCAGCTTTGGTTTTAGAAATTTCTCCAGCACTAGCATTGTTTTCCCCTAACGTAGCATTTGGGCATGGCTCGGTAAGCACATAATTAATCTTTAACTGTTTCAAGAGTAATTTTATCTGTTCAGCCCAAACTTGGTAATTCTTCCCATCAAAACGGACGATCTCAATAGGGACGATCTCAATGGGCACATGCTCAATAGAGACAGGCTCAACAGGGACAGGCTCAATAGGGACAGGCTCAACAGGGACAGGCTCAATAGGGACAGGCTCAACAGGCACATCAGCAACTGAACTTGAAACTTCTCCATTTTTCGGGCCATTATACCCTGATCTGCATTATTTTGATTACATGCTCCAGGTTATACCAGTATATGAGGAATTAAATGACTAGCAACATATATTCTTTTAAGCAAAAAAGTGAGTGGTAAATACTCAGAAGAGTGCAGAAATTTCTCCAACTAAAATACAATATTGAGTATCATAGACAAAATATCAGGCAGTTAGTGTGCCATCAATATGCAGAGAAAAGAAGGGAAACAGGATTCTGCATATCTGTGGATCCCTCAACCATATTTTGACACTTGTGTGATTAATATTATTCTGAACTCAGAAAGTTTCACGATTCATGTATTCTCAAAACTCAGCAGTCAGCATTGAATACTCACCTTATCCTTCCTTCCAACTTTGTGATAGCTTCCTCGATGGCAGGAACGCTATTCTTGAAGTTTGACCATTGTTCAGAAGGTAAACTTATCCCTGATATCAGCGATAAAGAAAAGGAACATGTTTAGTTTCGGAATTTTAATCCAGTCATCAACAAAGAAAAAAATATATATCATTTCACTTTTACGAGACAAACCCAACTTCAACAAAGAGCAACTAGCAAGAAACATTACAATGAGGCTATCTTTCCATAAACTACGATGCATCAAGGTTATCTAATGGTGAGTCAAATCTTATTATGAATCGTAAGATACAAAAAATGAAATATGGCATTTGTGTGAAGACTTGCGACATAAAATTAAAAAGATAAGCTGGTGTATCATAAAATCTTCAAAAAATTTGATTTGAAACTCTGATTTCTTTTTGTCAAACCCAGTTTCACTAATAACACAGAAGAGCAACAAGTGAAACGAGAGAGCAAGTCTTTTAGCAAAACAAGGGAAGCCAAAAAACAGAGGAGGGAGGACACAGAGGATTATGTAGCATGAAGAATAAAAAACAACATCGTTAGAGGGAATCACTACCAAAAAAGCAATGTGCTAGAGCTGCGTTTGTGATTTTGACTTGGGTTATTGGAGGGTTTAATTTCAGCTATTTCTGTTCCATTTAAGGAAAACGTTTTTAAAATAAACGCAGAAAGGCATCGTCAGAACCGGGCCATATTACCCGGACCATTTTTGGCTTCACCTGCAACAATAGATATTCACACATCATCTCTCCTCTTTTTCCATTTCTGAATCATAGAATACATTCCATATTTGCAATTCAGTGGACATCAAATCAACCTAAGATTCATATGAGAGAACAATTCAACCTGCAATTTGCATTGGATGCAGTGTTAACCACGGGGAATAGTAGAGAACAAAAATTCCACAACAAAGCCTGACATATAGCGCTACCATATCGATATATGGCGCCGATCTCTTCACATACTTCACCATAGTGGAGAGGCTAAAACCCACCATGGATATCCGCTATGGTCGTTATTTGACAACATTGATTGGAAGGCTTCCATTATTGGATTACAATTTGTTCAATACCATTACTAACTACACTGATGTGCATGATCGACAGCCCAACACCCAATATAAGAAAAATAAGACGTTGACATTTCATAATAATGTCCTAAGCTAGATAGTTCTTGTGAGCAAAATCCAGTAACACTTACAACATAACAAATCATGCATGCCACCAAAGCAGATAATAATTCAAGCGAAAACAGATCAATAAGATGAACACAAGCATTAGAAACGTAAGCTTATAGTAAGTCATAACAATGTGTATCAATGAATGACCTTTAGTAGTGGGCTGTTGTTTTCCATCTTTTAGATAGAACTCCCTAATTGACACCAATGTCATCCCTTTGAAATCTCCAACAGTCACATTCCTCTTGTTTGATAGCTACAAATTAAGCAAGAAGCAACATCTATCAAGATCAGTGACTAGAAAAGTAGCATCTAATATTCAAAAATTCAACAAAATTTTGAGCATCTCTCTCCATCAACTCAAAATCAATGAAACCTTAAAAATTAAAAAAAAATAAAACCCTAAATATTACAAACAAAAAACCGAAAAGTTTAGGGCTTATAGATGATACGTTACCACCATGCTAATAACTGCATTGAATTAGGTTAATAATCACGAGGAAGAGTGATTGATTCACCTGACAAATAACGTGTTCGGAATCGTCGTTTTTGCGTTTCACTCCCACCACCTTATTGAGCTCTTGTGGCGGTTCATTCACTGCCTCAGTGGAAACTTGTGGCGGTTCCTCCGGTTTGTCGTCGGTGGCGATGGAGATAAGGTAAGACTCGATGATGTTTCTGACAAATAGTTTGCTGAGTGAGTCGGAAAGGTCGATACCGAGTCGTTCGGAAGCGGCGACTCGGACAGTGAACTCAGTGGTTTCTTCAATGTTGGATTTTTTAAGAATATCCAACACCATGTCTTCAACTTTTCGTCGAGTTTCATCTTCCATTGTGATGCAAAACTTATTTGGGGGGAAAGCAAAAAAATGTAGTTATATTAGAAATCAAATTAAAATGAAACGGTTTTTTTTGTTCTGATTCTGTTACTACTAACCCTATTTGTCGTGTGATTGGGAAACAATAACTTCAAAAAGTAAATAGAAAACCTAAAAAGGTTCCACCGAGAATTGAACTCGGGTTACTGGATTCAGAGTCCAATGTCCTAACCGCTAGACCATGGAACCGTTTTGTTGCAACACATGAAAGTTTTGTTATTACTCCCGTAAAGATTTTGCTCAAAATCAAGAATTTCATTAGGAATACTTAGGCTGGTTTGGGTTTGGTCCACGTACACCCCTATTTTTAATATTTCAAATTGATATATTTAGGAGGGTTTATTATGTATTTTAAAATTTTAATAAAAAAATTCAAATATTTATGGAAAATACAAAGCTATGATGAAATCATTTAAACTAGATAAATTTTAAAGCATTTCATTTTGAAAGTAAAATGAAGAATCAAGGAGAGAAATGAAACACGAAAAACGGAGGAAAATAGAGATATTCATGAAAAGCACGAGGAAGTGACATATATAACCTACATAGTGGCACTATCAAGCTATGTAAGACAAAAGCAACTCTAGTCAAACCCAGCGATGACCATGTTACTGTTCTTTCGTTTTAAAAGGTTTTCTCGATATTTTTCTTTCTCTCTTTTGGGGGATAAATAAAGTTCGGTGGCGACTCTAACGAACCGCGTTTTCGCGCCTTTTGCGCGAGGGCCGTATTATTCAAATGAATTTTTTGAGGTGCGACACTGTCCATACCTTCTAGTATAAGGAAGTATAATTGTACCATGTAACAATATGGGAGATTATTGTACTCACCTTCAATAGTATGAGATTATTGTACTCACCTTCAATATAGGAATCTTAATCAGAGGCAAGTGTTGCGGTTAGAATATGATATCAAATTATTAATTAATTTGAATCGCATCTTTAGTTCACAACCGCTCTTTGATTTATCCGAAGGAAAAGGTCAAAAGAAGGAAAACCTAATTTTTGCATCGTAAATAATGCGGGGAGAGATCTAGGTAAGGGGTTGGTTAGGCCTAGGAAAGGTATTAGCACCCTAAATTTCTGTAGTACACTACATGAACCTTTTGTTTAAATTTACTATTTGCTTTAATTATTTGCTTGAAGATATATACTAAGCTAAGGGTTATAGAGTGACATAGAAAGACCTAAGAGTTAGTCCTAAGTTTACTCGGCAAGATTCGCATCTTGTGCCTACGTATCCTGGGTAGGGAATGGAATCAGAGTAATTGTAGTTCCCCTTGAAAGGGAGGTTAGAAACTTCTTGACTGTGATCAAGGTTTCAATGAGGAATAAGCGTTCTTAAGGAAGCGCTTACATGGAGTGTGGCGACTCTTATTTCTAAACATTCCATGGTGGGAAACCCTAAAACGGAGTGCGGCGACTCCTTAACCTAATGCTAGGATAAAGGGTATTTTTGTCCACGGCGGGACACCTAGGCAAGATTAGGGTTTTGAAATGGTCAAAGATTAGGGTTATTGACTCGGCAGTCAAACGGCTAGACTTAATCCTTCTGAAGGACGTTAACGGTAAAAATGATGCAAACTGCAAATTACTACAACAACGATAATTGAAATACGGGGAAATAACGAAAGCAGTAAAACAGAGGTGCAAAGCGACGATCACTCACATAAACTACAACCATGGAAAAAAAAAGCAAAAAATAATAATAAAGACGGAATAAAAGCGACGATAGCCTCACATAATTACAACTGAATAAGGAAAATAAAGTAAAAATGTGAAATTAGTAACCAAGTACAAACAAGAGATATGAAAGTAAGATAATAATTAGCGGGAGTATTAAGCCTTTTTATTTTAGCATTTTTTAGTTAGAAGATTAGAAATGAAAGTGTGAAATTTTAGAAATTTAAAAATAAATAATGTTAGAAATTTATTAAGAAAAAGTTTGAGTTAAATTAAACATAATGATTTTAAAAAAAATTGTTTTTAAAAGAGGGTTTTAAATTTTAATTTGAAAAGGGTTTAACTTTTATTTAGTGTTTTACTAAAAAAGTGATCCAATTTTAATCTTTAAAAAAAATAAGTTTCTAATTCTAATTAATGATTTTAATTTTGAAAGAAAGATCTAAATTTTAATAAATTCTAATCCTAATGTTTAATTACATTCTTTGTTAAATAGTTTAATTAAAACTTTAACTCTCATTATTAATTACCAATAAAAAAGAAATAACTAAAAGAAAAATAAAATAATAAGAAGAAATAAAAAAAACAGTAATAATAAAGGGGGAGGGTGGATCGTGTTGCTGTGCTTTTCTTTAGGGTTTGGGAAAAAACCCTTTCCCTTCTTTAGGGTTTGGGAAAAAACAAAACCCTTTCCCTTCTTCTTCCCAACCGGCGGCGGCTCCTCCATGGCTCCTTTTTGAAACTTCCTCTTCTCTCCTGCTTCGCCTTCGTCTGTTCATACCTGAAACCAAATAAAACAAAATCAAACCCATTAATGTCATAATCTTACGTTTTGGGTGTTTCGACGACGAGGTGGTGGTGTTCTTGGCCGGTGATGAAGCTTCTTCTGAGGCTTTTTGCTTGGTTATTGTCCGCCGGTGGTAGTGAGTCTCTAAAGGATCCACGACCGCCGTTGGATGATCCTTGTTGGTGGATCTTCTGAGTTTTTCTCAAAACTCTCTTCTTCCTCTTTCTGATGACCTGTTCTTGATTTCTGATGTTGATAAAGTTTTCTCTCCCTTTTCTCAAATACAACTTATGTTTATATAGGTATCAAACTAGGGTTAACTCTAACCTAATGTTCATTTTAAAGCCCAACTCAAATAATTATTTAAAACTAACTAAAATAAAATAAAATTAAAACTAATAATTCTATTTATTTATTTATTCTAACTATTTAGACAAAAAATAAAAATAACCAAAACTCAAATAAATAAAAGTTGGACGCCCAAGTGCTCAAAAAAATAAAACGAGTACACTAAAATGATCAGCGCCAAACATACGACTCGGAAAAATACCATTTGGCCAGATTTTGAAATAAATTTTACTCGATAAAATGACTTAAACTGTCCAAAATGTCACCAAAAAGTGATCGAAAAATTTAATTGAACACGTCAGGTTAAACTACGACAAACGTAGATTAATATAACTAACGTTTGCAGGCTCGACTTTAAAATTTTATGTCCGCTGATTTTTCACAAAGTTGACTTTTAGTTTGACCGATTCAACTGTAATTCCGACAAGTTTATTTCAGCTGATAAATTGGGTATTATGAAAAATGACAGACATGATATGCTATACAGGCAATGCAAGAAGAATATGGGGGTAAACTTTGGGGTGCAACAGATGCCCCTATTTAAATAGCTTCACCGGATGAGCGAAGGCGACTCAAGGAATCACAATGGAGGTATTTAAATACATATAACCGAAAATTTTGCTCTCAGATGCAGTGATGTGCAATGCTATGGACAAAACAAGGCTGACAACACCATGAATCTAGTATGATGCCTATGATGGAACTAATAAATGTGAGGATGCAGACGACATGACGACACAGGGACAAACGCGACGAACAAACCACTGGGGAATACGACGCACTGGGGAAACAACACGACACTGGGAAATTCTAAAGTGATGTTCAACTTGTGCAAGCACGACTAATTGTCACTTTAGAAAGAATGGTAAGAATGAGATCCTCAATGGAGATGGCGCCGACGAGACGGCCTCCACTAGGGAATATCTAGGATCAGGTAAACTACAAGCGCTGGAGTTTTCGGGACGTTCCTTTAAACGAAGAGATCAAGCGGGATCTTCAAGAATCATCGGAAAACATATAGAGAGAGAAAAAGACATCAAAAACATCCGGAACATTTAGGAAAACATTAAATGTACAGGAAGAGTTTGAAGACGTATCTGGAAGAATATCAGATAAGCAACAAAGAAGTTCTGGAAGAACGTCAGAACAAAAAAACTCAGTCTGGAAAAACATCAGAAGGAGAGACATATCCAGAAAACATCAGAAAGATTCTGGAAAACCATCATAAGCGAAGGAAAATACCTGGAAAACCATCAGATAAGTTCTGGAAGAAACATCAAAACAAGGACTCGATCTGGAAAACCATCAGAAAGAGAAACGTATCTGGAAAACCATCGGATAGATTCTGGAAAATCATCAGAATCAAAGGAATATCTAGAAAACCATCAGATAAGTTCTAGAAGAACATCAGAACAATGACTCAATCTGGAAAACCGTCAAATAGAAAAACAAATCCGGAAAAACATCGGAAAAATTCTGGAAAACCATCAGAATCAAAAGGAATATCTAGAAAACCATCAGATAAGTTCTAGAAGAACATCAGAACAAAGACTCGATCTGGAAAACCGTCAAAAAGAGACGTATCTAGAAAACCATCGGATAGATTATGGAAAACCGTCAGAATCAAAGGAAATATCTGGAAAACCATCAGATAAATTTTGGAAGAACATCATAACAGAGACTCAATCTGACAAACCATCAGAAAGAGGAATAAATCCGGAAAACCATTGGATAAGATTCTGGAAAACCGTCAGAATCGAAGGAAAATATCTGGAAAACCCTCAAATAAGTTATGGAAAAACATCAGAACAAAGAGACTCAATCTGAAAAACCATTAGAAAGAGAAATAAAAATAAGGGTACCAGACATCCAATAATGTCTTTGGATAAAAGGTATAAACATAATACATGAGAATAGTATTAGACGTAAAAGGAACAGACCTATCCGGAAGAACAATCGGATAAGAAAAATGCCATATATGGAAGAACATCAGATAGACACAATACAAAATTATTTGGTAGGTGCCAAGTAAGTTGGACTTCGACCACAAGGTAAGACCTGGATAAAACACGACCTCGGGAGAAATGAAAATGAGGATGAAACACTTATGTTATGCATATGTATATGAATTATGCTATGAGATATGATAAAATGCAAATGCAGATGTCGACGACAAGGCTCGACTCTTTTGGTGAGATGACAAGACTGGAAAATTGATTCCTCAACACGAAGATCACCGTCATTCTGCTCGGGGACTAAAGATGCCACTGCTGAACACAATTCGGCCACAATGGTAAATTGTGTCAAGTAGATAGTCCTTGGAGGAAGGAAGGATAGTTGCCTGAGGATTCTTCAAGTAAACTGCCCCAGATTAAACCGTCTGTTATAGAGGAACTAGTAATGCTTCAGCTTATCTAATTCGTGAAAATGACTGTTTTATTGTGCCCTCGGAAGGCTTTCCCCAGTCTGAGTCTTGAAAAAAACTTATGGATAAACCAAATCTGATAAGACCTTGTCTTGAACAAATCTTGAACTGATTTTTAGACATTATGTAAAAAGAACTTGCCCTTGATAGGATCACTTGACCAAGTTTCTCGATTATTTGAAAATTCCTTAGAGGAAAGCCAGTTTGCAAACGAAAATATTCATACAAACATGGTAATGTAAAGTTCATGCAACTTTTGAAATCAAAATTGTTTTTGAAAGATGAAAGAAATAACTGAATCATTGGTCAAAACACGGTGGTTCAAAATGCTCAAAGTTTAAAATAAAGGTGTACTTCCCAAAATAGATGATTCGCAAAGATATTTTGAAGTCAGCTTACACAACCTTGCTGTAGTATACTTTCAAAATAACCTTGCTTCAGTTAGGTCTTTTTTAAGGTTGTAACGTGGTTTAGTTCACGGTTTATGAAACAAAGGATAAAGACTCATAATTTATTTATACCCACCCAACCTACGTGATAATCTTCAGTCCTACGCTCAGTTAACTCATATTATACATTCAGGTTCCTATAGGTTAGGAATTACCCTAATGGTAGCAATGATGGTTCATAAGTCAAGGGACCTGTGAAAAGGCAGCCACTACTTCATGGTGAGGAATTTAAAGATCTCTTTTTTTTTATTATCCCTAACTTTTTCCTGAGTTGTTTCTTATGAAGATTACAGTCAGCGGGATGTCCCATTTTTGCCTAAGTCTCCTTCGTAGGTTTTGACTTAGCGGGCTTTTTCTTTTGATTTTTTTTTGTTTTGGAAGAAAGTGATTGCCTAACTTAATGATCGCAGTGAACCATCCTCGGCGTTTTGGCTTAAGACATCTTCGACACTTACTTGTCGTGTACGAAGGAAAATTGTGAGTGCAACCTTTATATGAAAGGCGTATTGCAGGCACACACAACCAAGTTAACTGAGAACTACCCATCCCAAGGTTAAGATTGCGGGTTTTTTGTAAAGAAAAGAACTCCAACTTCTAAGCTCAAAAGGGGTGACAAGGGAATAACTTTCTTATTTCTCCAGTGTTTGGGAGTTGAAACAATGTCTTACATTGTCAATAAAGTTTGATTGAAAGCGTACTGACAGCAATTATGGGTATAATGTTTTCATCATCCTCCCTCCAATCTTTACATACCAAAAATTTGAACAGGAAATAAATATTCAAAAGGTAAAGCATAAGGACGCAAATAAATAGACAAAATGAATTGAAATCGAAAGTTGCAATGCTTATTCCATCGATGTAAAAGTACAAAAATAATTTGAAAGCAAACAACTAATATAAAAATAAGGAAAGTGCAAACAACAAGAAACATGGCATAATGACTAAATCAGTACAAAGATGAGCCGTCTTGTCTGAAACATTGGCGTTTGGGAAAATAATCTGCTGAAGTCAGACCGAAACTTCACTTTTGATACACTGGAAGCATTATATTCACAGAGGGGATTCTCAAAGGGAGCTTGGACAGTCTAGTTAACAGTGTGGACCACAGGTCTGGCCTCGGTAAGGACAGGAGCTTGACAAACCGGTCTGACAGCCTGACCAATCGTAGCAGTAGATGCAAAAGGTGGAGAGTAGTTAGGAGGTAAACCAAACTCTGGCCAAGTAGATGGCGGCAATTGAACAGGAGGTGGATTAGCACTTGAAATTTCCTGAATGACGGTCCTCTGAGGTGGCTCTCCTCTGGCAATCAGTACTTGAAGCATCTTTGTAAGCCTGGTCATGCCTGCTTTCAACTCATCGATCTCTATTAGGACTTTCGCATTATGTTCCTCTTGTTCCGACATCAGGAGTCTATATGGATGTAATGCACACATACACACAAAAGCCATAGGTTAGAGGAACAATGAGCAGAGTTAAGGTCTACTCATCCCAAAAGGTATGTACTATAGGTTAGTTATACCTGCAGAACATGGGTTCTAAAGAAGTGCCCAAAGTCATCAGTCCATCTTTCGGATATTATCAATTTCCCGACTGACTCGGTGGTTAATAATATTCTCAAGAGAACCTTTTTTGAGTGTAGTATTGCGTAGCAACTATTTTGGGACTACTCCTTCATAGTCATCGCACTACGTCCTAGATAAGGCCAAGGTGGTGTTAAGGTAACTACGGTCCCCAGTATCACAGGCTCCAATCGAAAATAGTAAGTGTTTTCATGATTACTCGTTCAACATAACTACTTTTCAAAAGGGCCTCAACTGAGCGGTGATTCTCAAGTTGGCTTGGTCGGGATTCAACTCCTTATAAGCCTCGTCGAATATATCACCTTCCTATAATAATGTCACTCAAGTTCAGGTGTAGGACTTATCTCACAACAAAATAGATACCCCGAGCAAGGTACAATAAATATATTATATACAACCAAGCAAATAATAAGGCGAATAATAAGAAATAAACAAAGTAGGGGTAACCCTTAAAAGTTAGGCTTGTCCCCAGTGAAGTCGCCATTTTCTGTTGCGGTTAGAATATGATATCAAATTATTAATTAATTTGAATCATATTTTTAGTTCACAATCGCTCTTTGATTTATCCTAAGGAAAAGGTCAAAAGAAGGAAAACCTAATTTTTGCATCGTAAACAATGCAGATAGAGATCTAGGTAAGGGGTTGGTTAAGCCTGAGGAAGGTATTAGCACTCTAAACTTCTGTAGTACTCTACAGGAACCTTTTGTTTAAATTTACTATTTGCTTTAATTATTTTCTTGAAGATATATACTGAGCTAAGGGTTAGAGAGTGACATAGAAAGACCTAAGGGTTAGTCCTAAGTTTACTCGGCAAGATTCGCATCTTGTGCCTACGTATCCTGGATAGGGAATGAAATCAGAGTAATCGTAGTTCCCCTTGAAAAGGGAGGTTAGAAACTTCTTGATTGTGGTCAAGGTTTCAATGGGGAATAAGCGTTCTTAAGGAAGCGCTTACGTGGAGTGCGGCGACTCCTATTTCTAAACATTCCACGGCAGGAAACCCTAAAACGGAGTGCGACGACTCCTTAACCTAATGCTAGGGTAAAGGCCATTTTTGTCTGCGGCGGGACACCTAGGCAAGATTAGGGTTTTGAAATGGTCAAAGATTAGGGTTATTGACTCGGTGGTCAAACGGCTAGACCTAATCCTTCGGAAGGACGTTAATGGTAAAAATGATGCAAACGGCAAATTACTACAACAACGATAATTGAAATACGGGGAATTAACGAAAGTAGTAAAACAGAGGTGCAAAGCGACGATCACTCGCATAAATTACAACCCTGAAAAAATGCAAAAAAAAAAAAATAAAGACGGAATAAAAGTGACGATAGCCTCACATAATTACAACCGAAAAAGGAAAACACAGTAAAAATGTGAAATTAGTAACCAAGTACAAACAAGAGATATGAAAGTCAGATAATAATTAGCGGAAATATTAAGCCTTTTTATTTTAGCATTTTTTAGTTAGAAAATTAGAAATGAAAGTGTGAAATGTTATAAATTTAAAAATAAATAATATTAGAAATTTATTAAGAAAAAGTTTGAGTTAAATTAAACATAATGATTTAAAAAAAAAATGTTTTTAAAAGAGGGTTTTAAATTTTAATTTGAAAAGAGTTTAATTTTTATTTAAAAAAGGTTTAACTTTTATTTAGCGTTTTACTAAAAAAGTGATCCAATTTTAATCTTTAAAAAAAATGAGTTTCTAATTCTAATTAATGATTTTAATTTTGAAAGAAAGATCTAAAATTTAATAAATTCTAATCCTAATGTTTAATTACATTCTTTGTTAAATAGTTTAATTAAAACTTTAATTCTCATTATTAATTATCAATAAAATAAATAAATAACTAAAATAAAAATAAAATAATAAAAAGAAAGAAAAAAACAGTAATAATAAAGGGGGAGAGGTGGATCGTGCTGCTGTGTTGTTTCATTAGAATTTGGGGAAAAACTCTTTCCCTTCTTTAGGGTTTTGGAAAAAACCATTTCCCTTCTTCTTCTTCCCAACCGGCGTCGGCTCCTCCATGACTCCTTTTTGCCCTTTCCCTTCTTCTTCTTCCCAATCGGCGGCGACTCCTCCATGACTCCTTTTTGAAACCTTCCTCTTCTCTCCCGCTTCACCTTCGTCTGTTCATACCTGAAACCAAATAAAACAAAACCAAACTCATTAATGTCATAATCTTACGTTTTAGGTGTTTCGACGGCGAGGTGGTGGTGTTCTTGGCCGGTGATGAAGCTTCTTATGAGGCTCTTTTCTTTGTTGTTATCCGCCGGTGGTAGTGATACTCTAAAGGATCCACAACCCTCGTTAGATGATCCTTTGTTGGTGGATCTTCTGAGTTTTTCTCAAAACTCTCTTCTTCCTCTTTCTGATGACCTGTTCTTGATTTCTGATGTTGATGAAGTTTTCTCCCCCTTTTCTCAAATACAACTTATGTTTATATAGGTATCAAACTAGGGTTAACTCTAACCTAATGGCCATTTTAAAGCTCAACTCAAATAATTATTTAAAACTAACTAAATTAAAATAAAATTAAAACTAATAATTCTATTTATTATTTATTCTAACTATTTAGACAAAAAATAAAAATAACCGAAACTCAAATAAATAAAAGTCGGACGCCCAAGTGCTCGAAAAAATAAACCGAGTACACTAAAATGATCATCGCAAAATATACGACTCGAAAAAGTACCGTTTGACCAGATTTTGAAATAAATTTTACTCGATAAAATAACTTAAACTGTCCAAAATGCGACCGAAAAGTGGTCGAAAAATTTAATTGAGCACGCCAGGTTAAACTATGACAAACATAGATTAATATGACTGACGTTTAGAGGCTCGACTTTAAAATTTTCCGTCCACTGATTTTTCACAAAGTTGAATTTTAGTTTGACCGATTCGGCTGTAATTCCGACAAGTTTATTTCAGCTGATAAATTGGGTATTATGAAAAATGAAAGACATGATATGCTCTATAGGCAATGCAAGAAGAATATGAGGGTAAAATTTGGGGTGTAACAACAAGATTTCTTAGCATATCATCTGAGAGCTTAGTTTACGGTGATCCTACATCAGATTAGTGGTAATGTAAGTGTGAGGCAGATCTATATAACTTATCTCCCAAAAATCACTTCTCTTCTTGTAAGATGCTGCCATCCAAAGCATACAGAGCACATTACGACACAAAATAATGTGAATCATCGCGTCAGTGCGATCTATGGTAAAATCAACAAAGTTTTCCATTTGAAAGTTTTTTATAGCTCTCACACAATTTTATTTTGTACGAATCTTGTCTCCTACTTTTAACGCTTCATTCGTCTGCATATATAGGCTGTAAAAGATATATGAGGATGACTCATATTCATCCAAGTTTAAGTTTATCACGTGCTCAGGCGGACAATACACATGACTCGAAGGTAATGACTCTTGCTCGTGGTCTACTGAGTCATCGTTCTCAATATAATCAACATGTGTCTCAGATCCTTCTTCTTCATCGTCAATGACATCAACATCGGTTTGATCATCGTCATCAGTTTCTTTAAAAACTTATGACATATCAATAATTTGAGACAACTAAGACTGCTGATGTTGTTGTAGTAAAATATACAACTTAATATTGTTGAACCCAAAATATTCATGAGTACGAAGCATATTTTGAACACCTTCATCGACTCAAACCTTTAGTGGAAAATATTTGACTTGGTTATTGTAAAAAAAATGGATTTTTGTATATAATTTGTGACACTGGACCAAACTGCAACTTCGCCTCTATTCTCTCTTTGAAACGAAAGAAATTTGATCTCTTATTTATTGCAAACCGGGTAATATCGGTATTTCAAAAGTTAAACTCGAATATTTCACAATCAAATGTCTCGCTATCGATGTGAGCATCAATAATGTATTGGGGTGCATGAGCCATTTCATGTGTATTCTAGTTTGAGAGTATTATGAGATTGGTGTTTGAGAATAGTATGAGATTGGTGTTTGACATGTGTTCAACATGTACTTAAATAGACGAATCTTTATGTGTGTAAGAACACAGATTGTTTCTTCAGTAATATCTCTATGTTTTGATGATAACACTTATGAATTTTGTATTCAAGAATTATATACTCTAAATTTGTTCTAGACTGTTTGCTACAGGTACTAAAGAAAATATTCTTAAAGAGCAAATTTGGATCTGAACAATGATATTATGAAAGGCTTCAAAGGTTCAAGAGCATCTTAAATGAAGATCTGAACGCTGTCTCCAGAAGAATCTGAGTGTTGTCTCCAGAAGAATCTGAGTGTTGTCTACTGAAGATTCTGAAGCAGAAGCCTCTAAAGAATAGAAGACTCTGAGAGTTCAGAAGCTTAGTCATCAAAAGACTCTGAAGATACTGCGCTGCATAGTATTGAGAATTTGATATAGAAGACTCTGCTCTGACAGAACTACACGCTCAAGCACACAAGCTGCATATACTCTGATTCAGCATAATCTGAAGAACATCCCAAGACTCTGAAGATCCAGAAGATCTCTGCTCTGGAGATTCTGAAGATCCAGACTCTGATGTTAATAGCTGAACTTACTTAGTGAAGAAGATTTGAATATGTCCGTTGGCATATCTCAACAGCTCTTTCCTCTTTTATGATAGACACAAGAACACAGACAAAAAGGTTTTATCTGTACATTCCATTCTAAGGAAAGTTTCTGCAACACGAAGACAAAAGGCACCAGGCTTTTTCAGCACAGTCTCCAACGTTGAGAAGACTTCATAGATCTAAGTGCCTATATAAAGAAGTTCACTTCATCTTCTTCAAAGTAATGAACCACTTGCAAAAATCACTTAACAAAGCAAATTTCTCAAAAGCTCTTATATTCTATTTGCTGTAACATTGTTCTTAAACTTAAGAGAAATATCACAGTTGTGATAATAGCTTTTTAGAAGCATTCTTACTCTTGTAATAGTTTTACATTGATTGTAAAAGGTTTCCTTAAGAGGATCCAGTTGGGATCAGTAGCTCTTGAGAAGACTAAGAACAGTTGTTCTTAGGTGTTACTATTGTAATCTGTTTGGTTAAATAGTGGATTAAGTCCTTGACTGAGAAAGGCAAATCACTCTTGAGAGGGTGGACTGGAGTAGTTGAGTTCAACGAACCAGGATAAAAACAACTGTGTTTGAATCTTTGATTATTTGTCATACTTATTCAACCCCCCACCCCCCTTCTAAGTATTTTCTCACCTTCAGTTGGCATCAGAGCTCCGGTTCTGTGTGTGCTACCACTTAACCGTGTCAGTAAAGATCCAGTGAGAAAAGTTACTTTGATATATATTTGGTTGTTACAATGGCTGATAATACAATATCCAACATCAACAACAAATATGAAGAAAGGGATAGAATCAGCACAAAGCCTCCTATGTTTGATGGAGAGAAATTTGATTACTGGAAGGACAGGATAGAAAGTTTCTTCCTTGGTTATGATGCTGATTTATGGGACTTGGTCATTGATGGCTATGAACATCCTACAAATGAGGATGGCAAGAAAATTGATAGAAAATCAATGACAGAAGACCATAAGAAGGATTTCAAAAATCACCATAAGGCTAGGACAATATTACTTAATGCAATCTCTCATACTGAGTATGAAAAGATTACTAACAGAGAAACAGCTCATGGAATGTTTGAGTCACTTAAAATGACTCATGAGGGAAATTCTCAAGTGAAGGAGACCAAGGCTCTGACGCTTATACAGAAGTATGAAGCGTTCATAATGGAAGAATCTGAAAATATAGAAACTATGTTTTCTAGATTTCAGATCCTCACAGCTGGTCTAAAAGTTCTGGACAAGGGATACTCCACATCAGATCATGTAAAGAAAATCATCAGAAGTCTACCTACCAGATGGAGACCAATGGTGACTGCCTTGAAGATGGCTAAAGATCTGAACAAGATCTCTTTAGAAGAACTCATCAGCTCACTGAGGAGCCATGAAATTGAGCTTGAGGAAGATGAACCTCAAAAGAAAGAGAAAGGTAAATCTATTGCTTTAAAATCTAATAAATCTGCTAAAGCTTTGCAGGTTATTGAAGAAAGCTCTGAAGGATCTTCTTCTTCTGAAGAAGATGAATTATCCATGTTGTCTAGAAGGATCAACAAACTCTGGAAGCACAAGGGAAAGAAGTTCAACAACTTCAGAAAATATGATCATAGAAAGGAATCTTCTGGGCACAGAAGATCTGGCAAGAAAGAAGTTGTATGCTATGAGTGCAAAGAACCTGGGCATTACAAGAATGATTGCCCCAAACTTCAAAGAGAAAAACCCAAGAAGAAGTTTGACAAAAAGAAGAAGGTTCTGATGGCAACATGGGATGACTCAGATGAATCTGAATCATCTTCTGAATCAGAAGAAGAATGTGCTAATGTTGCACTGATGGGCAGCACAGATGATCAGGAAGAGGGAACATCAGGATCTGAAGCTGAATCAGACTCTGACTCTGAAGAGGTATTTTCTGAACTCTCCAGAGCTGAACTTGTTGAGAGTTTGTCTGAAATGTTGGAAAGCTACAACAAGATCAAACTCAAATACAAGAAGCTGAAAAGCAGTCTTGAATCTGAGATTGATCTTCTGAAGACAGAACTTGTTGAGCAAAAAGAAATTAATCTGAAAATCAAAAATGACTTTGAAATAGCTCAACAAGAATCTGAATCTGAGACTAAGTCATGTGAAAACATTTTAGAAAAATATGACTCTAGCTTTCAGAGATTCCTTACTAAGAGCATAGACAGAAGCAAGATGGCTTCTATGATCTATGGTGTTAGTGGGAACAATAGAAGAGGTATTGGATATGAATCTTCCTCTGGAAGTAATCCAAAATATGTTGACAAACTCTTCATCAAGAAGACACCTTTGTACTCTGAATTTAAGTTTGGTTACTTAAATGACATTAAACACACAAGCTCTGAGAAGAATACTTATGTGTTTAAACCCAAGGCAAGTCAGAATAAACATTATGTTGAAAAACAGAAGTTTAGACAAACCTACAAACCAACTAACCCTAAAGGACCCAAGAAGATCTGGGTACCTAAGAGCAAAATAATCCCTGTTGCAGATGTTCTTAGCAGCAAGGTTAGGACGCCAGTCATGGTACCTGGACTCTGGATGCTCACGACACATGACAGGAGAAAGGTCTATGTTCCAAAGCCTGGAACTTAGATCTGGAGGTGACGTGAAATTTGGAGGGAACCAGAAGGGCAAGATCATTGG
Organism: Lathyrus sativus; assembly: GCA_963859935.3. Classification (NCBI taxonomy): domain Eukaryota; kingdom Viridiplantae; phylum Streptophyta; class Magnoliopsida; order Fabales; family Fabaceae; genus Lathyrus; species Lathyrus sativus. The sequence goes on from OZ012737.1 coordinate 712,666,894, forward strand.
ATCTGGCACCATTGGAAATGGTAAACTTCCCTCTATTACTAATGTTTTACTTGTTGAAGGGTTAAAACATAACTTATTGTCCATAAGTCAATTAAGTGACAATGGTTATGATATTACCTTTAATCAAAAATGTTGTAAAGCTATTAGTCAAAAGGATGGCTCTATCCTATTTAGTGGTAAGAGGAAAAACAACATTTATAAAATAAATCTTTCAAAACTTAAAGTTCAGAATGTTAAATGCCTCTTGTCTGTTAATGAACAGCAATGGGTCTGGCACAGAAGATTGGGGCATATTAATATGAGACGTATATCTCAGATTAATAAACTTAATCTTGTCAGAGGACTTCCTAATCTGAAGTTCACCTTAGATGCTCTTTGTGAAGCATGCCAAAAAGGGAAGTTTTCAAAACCATCTTTTAAATCAAAAAATGTTGTTTCTACCTCCAAGCCATTAGAACTACTTCATATTGATCTGTTTGGACCAGTGAAAACTGCATCCATCAGAGGCAAGAAGTATGGATTAGTCATTGTTGATGACTATAGCAGATGGACATGGGTAAAGTTCTTAAAACACAAGGATGAGTCACACTCTGTGCTCTTTGACTTCTGCAAACAAGTCCAGAATGAGAAAGATCTTAAAATCATTAAAGTCAGAAGTGATAATGGTGGCGAATTTGAAAATAAACATTTTGAAAAATATTTTTCTGAAAATGGCATTGCTCATGATTTCTAATGTCCTAGAACTCCACAACACAATGGAGTTTTAGAAAGGAAAAATAGAACTTTGCAAGAAATGGCCAAAACCATAATTAATGAGACAAATCTGGCAAAACACTTTTGGGCAGAAGCAATTAACACAACTTGTTACATTCAGAACAGAGTGTCTGTAAGACCTCTTCTGAAAAAGACTCCCTATGAATTGTGGAGGAATAGAAAGCCCAACATTGCTTATTTTCATCCTTTTGGATGTACTTGTTATATGCTTAACACTAAAGAGAATCTTAACAAGTTTGATTCCAAAGCACAGAAGTGTTTCATGCTTGGTTATTCTGAACGCTCTAAAGGCTACAGAGTATTCAATACTGAAACACGGATTATAGAAGAATCTATTCATGTAAGATTTAATGATAAGCTTGGCTCTGAAAAGCCAAAGCAGTTTGAAAGTTCTGCAGATAGAGAAGTAATTCTCACAGACTCTGAAGGCTCAGAGGCAGAAAAGGCTAAAGAGAAGGAATCTGAAGCAACTCCAGATGCTATTCCCTTATCTTTTCAATTGGACAACTTACACATTTCTGAAAGATCAAATGTCAGAGGATCTTCTTCCAGAATCAAGGCATCTCACCCAGAAGATGTGATTATTGGAAAGAAAGATGATCCAATCAGGACAATATCCTATCTCAGAACATCTGAATCTTCATTGTTTGGCTTAGTGTCAATAATTGAACCAACATCTGTGGATGAGGCTCTGAAAGATAATGAATGGATTATTGCCATGCAAGAAGAGCTAAATCAATTCACCAGAAATGAAGTTTAGGATCTGGTTCCTAGACCTAAAGGATTCAATATTATTGGAACAAAATGGGTTTTCAGGAATAAGTTGAATGAAAAGGGAGAAGTTGAAAGGAATAAGGCAAGGCTGGTTGCTCAAGGTTACAGTCAGCAAGAAGGAATTGACTATACAGAGACTTATGCTCCTGTGGCCAGGTTAGAGTCTATACGTTTACTCATTTCTTTTGCTGCACATTATAACATCACTCTATATCAGATGGATGTTAAAAGTGCCTTTCTTAATGGTATTATAGAAGAGGAAGTATATGTCCACCAACCTCCTGGTTTTGAAAGTGAAAACTTTCCAGATCATGTTTTTAAACTAAAGAAATCTCTTTATGGTTTAAAACAAGCTCCTAGAGCTTGGTATGAGAGGTTGAGCAATTTCCTTCTGGAGAAAAATTTTATCAGAGGAAAAGTGGATACAACTTTATTCTGTAAAACTCTTAAGAAAGATCTGTTGATTTGTCAAATATATGTAGATGATATTATTTTTGGATCAACAAATATTATGCTTGGAAAGGAGTTTGCTAAATGTATGCAGGCAGAGTTTGAGATGAGCATGATGGGAGAATTGAGATTCTTTTTGGGAATCCAAGTCAACCAGACTCCAGAGTGCACCTACATACATCAGACCAAATATGTTAAAGAGCTTCTGAAGAAGTTCAACATGGTTGATAGTAAGATGGCAAAGACTCCAATGCACCCTACAAGCGCTCTTGGTAAGGAAGAGGTAAGTAAGAAGGTAGATCAGAAACTCTATAGAGGTATGATATGATCTCTTCTATACTTGACTGCTTCTAGACCTGATATTCTGTTTAGTGTCTGCTTATGTGCAAGATTCCAATCAGATCCTAGAGAATCACACTTAACAGCTGTTAAGAGGATTCTAAGGTATCTGAAAGGTACTACTAACATGGGTCTGTGTTATAGAAGATCTGATGAATTTTCATTAGTTGGATTCTGTGATGCTGATTATGCTGGAGACAGAGTTGAACGTAAAAGCACTTCTGGAAGCTGACAGTTTCTTGGAAGTCATCTGATCTCATGGTACAGCAAGAAGCAACCCACTATTGCACTATCAACTACAGAGGCAGAATACATTGTTGCTGCTGGATGTTGTACGCAGATGCTCTGGATGAAGAGTCAGCTAGAAGATTATCAGATCTATGAGAGTAATCTTTCTATCTTCTGTGATAATACTTCTGCTATATGTTTGTCAAAAAATCCAATCTTACACGCTAAGGCTAAACATATAGAAATTAAACATCATTTCATTAGAGACTATGTTCAGAAGGGTGTAATAAATCTAGCTTTTGTTGATACAGATCATCAATGGGCTGATATTTTCACAAAACCCCTTGCTGAAGATAGGTTTAAGTTCATTCTGAAAAATATTTGTATGAATTTTTGTCCAGAGTAATATTTATCAGAGGCAACTTATCAGATGCAAAATGTTTAAAGATCTGAAGTATTTCATCTGATTATTTGTTCATTTATCTTTGATTGATTTATTTGTGTGAAACTTTGAACTAACAAACTCAGAAGATTTGAACGTTGGAAACGTTTCATTTCTTGAGAGACATCAGATACAAATGCAAGCAAAACGTGTCACTCAAAATCTGAAAAGATGGAGTGCTCTACTGAATTGACGTTTGAGGTACTGCTTTGAAAATCTCATTTTTCTTGGTTTTCCCCCCATTTGTCATATCTTTAAATTGAAATGATTATTTTCATTAAATGCAATGTGTAAACGTGCGTATGTGTCTATTGATGTGCCCAATGTTTGATTTTTTGGTTTTCTATAAATACCACCTATCACACCATTTTCACACTTTTCACACTCACTACACGTATACGTTTTTGCTTACTCTTTAACCTTTACCAAAACCCTAAACCCAAATCTTCATCTTCATCAATGGCTTCTTCATCAAATGCTGCTGAAATCTCCAACAACAACATAATGTACAAGGAACCAGTACGCACTCTATTTACTCCAGTTGTGGATCTTGAGGTTCTGTGTGAGAGTTTCATTGATCTTGAATCAATAAGAGAAAATGGGTTTGACCTAACAACTGTCATTAAACTCTTGTGAAGGAGTTCTGGATTCACGCAAATGTTGGTCCTAAGTTCATTCACTCATCTATCCTTGGGAAGGAGATAGTGATCACTGAAAAACTAATCAGGCAACTATTTAGTTACAAAGAATTTGATGGTGTTACAAACCTAGCCTCTGCACGTATTGATATGGCTAAGGTGTATGAAGAGACTACTTTATCTGGAACACAAATAAGTAAGGTTAAAGATCTGAAACCTATCTATAGGATCTGGGCGAAGATATTTATGAGTACAATCTTTCACAGAAAGTCATCCAACTCACCAGACTATGTGAGTACAGAGCATCTGTACTTCATGTACTGCATCAGCAAGAATGTTAAGGTGGATCTGCCCTATCTGATTTTCAGTCATCTTCTGACCCATGTCAAAGAGACTAGAGAAGAGGTCAGAGCTAAAGCTGGGAAAGTTAGAACTTGGATACCTCTGGGAAGACTTATTTCAGACATCCTTACAGAGAATCAGTTGGTGAAGCATCTGACAGATGCAAACACGACAGAGGATCTGTCCTACATCATTGGATCTGAGATAAACGGACTTACTCTGAAAAGAATGAGGATCATTTCAGAGTTGAATGGCAAACTCAGGAAGATAAACTCTGAGGAGGTCAATGGCAGAAGGATACCAGTAGAAGATTTTCCAATGTTCAGCGCAGATGAACCAAAAAGTATTGTCTGGGCTTACATTGCAGATTGTCTGAAGAATGGAATTCCTCTACCTGCTAACCTTGTTCAGAAACAAGGAGAAGAATTGCCCAATCAAATGAAGGAAAGGCGTAGTAAGAGAAAAGCTGAAGAAGGCTCTGTTTAGAAGAAAAGGAAATAATCTGAAGTTCCAAGGAAGAAGAAGAAAGGAGTAAAGAAAGTCAGAATCAATTCTAGAGATGCTACTCTGGAAGAGATAAGAGACGCTATTCATCAGGTATTAACATCTGATCCTACACCTGTTGTTCATTCACCCCTTCCATCACCTCAACTTAGACATAGAACTTCTAAACCCCAACCATCTGTAAACCTTTCATCTGAACCACCTTCATCTCCCCTAGTACATTCACAACCATCTTCTGTGTAACACCCCCTTTCTATACCCCCAAATAATACAATTAATTATTTAGGAACAAATTCAAAATTTCATCAGAGTAAGTTTATAAAACGGTATAAAAGGGACATGCCACATTATCTGAAAATCACACATATAAAACACCTGCTCATATATAATGATATGCAACAACGGGGTAACACCCACGAGAAAATATCTGGAACAAAGGCGGAACATCCAAATATTTCATAATTCTCTAACACATGTATTCATATATACAAATCATCAACCAACATGGTTACATAACTTTCATCAGTAGGTACATATACACATGCATCACAAAAGAAACAAAACAACTCCTAACTACCCGGTGCTACATATCAGAGCCGACCAACTAAAGGATGAAGCCACGCCTCACAAAAGATCTCCAGTAATCTAATCTGCAATGCCTCATAGAGCATTATAAAACAGCAGAAGGGTGAGAAACAATATCATAACAAATAATGCATAAAGGCATATATACATATATATATATATATATATATATATATATATATATATATATATATATATATCATATCCACAATCATGCATCTTACGCTTTCTCACCACGACTCACATCGTACATCGCAATGTATCCACTAAAGTCTATTTACAAATAGAACATCAAGTATAAACAATATGCATCATTAAGGTTTATATCCATTCAGGAACATTCATACAAGTTACACACATATACATATATACATATATATATATATATATATATATATATATATATATATATATATATATATATATATATATATATATATATATATATATATATATATATATATATATACATATATATACATATATATATATATATCTTCAAGCATTTCATTATGTCATTCACACCTTTCACATTATTCTAATAAACATACACAACATGCTTATTTCGCCATACATCATGCACAGATGTCAACACGCAAATCATAGAGGCCAACTTGCTACTCTACGCGAATGCAACACATTATCGACTTAATCGTCCGTCAGATTCTCCTAAGAATCAATTCACTCCCACCCCTCATGGGTATCCTATAACTCATTAGATCTTCCTAGAAATCACATCACTCATCAGACTCTCCTAGGAATCACACCCTTCATCAGATTCTCCGAGGAATCACACCATTCATCAGATTCTCCAAGGAATCACACCATTCGTCAGATTCTCCAAGGAATCACACCGTTCATCAGATTCTCCGAGGAATCACATCATTCGTCAGATTCTCCTAGGAATCACATCGTTCGTCAGATTCTCCTAGGAATCACATCGTTCATCAGATTCTCCTAGGAATCACATCGTTCATCAGATTCTCCTAGGAATCAGGTCATTCAGCAGATTCTCCGAGGAATCACATCTCTCGTCAGATTCTCCTAGGAATCAGGTCACTCAGCAGACTCTCCTAAGAGTCATATCACTCATCAGACTCTCCTAAGAGTCAACAACACAAGAATGTACTTCCTACACTTCTTGAAATGCATACATGCTTACAAACATACTCATGCATTCTTCACATTCATCGCTGTTGCACCCCAAAATTTGCCCTCACAATACAAGACTTTGTGTTCTAAGAAGGTTCACAAGGTTCACAAGCTTCACAAAACCTCCCATGAGTATCACAAGATATCTTATGAAGATTCACAAGGTTCACAAAGTTCACAATTGGTCAGAAGAGTTGACAATTCCCTCAGACAATGCACCTCCTAAGCAGTGCATCCAAAACTAGGGTTTTGACTTTAATCAGGCTAAATGGACTTCCAAGACTTCAAGTGAGCTTCATAACATCTTATATGTGTATAAGAACCCCCATGTCAAGTTTCAAGACTTTTCTCAAAAGTTTGCTCAGTCAGATGATCAGATAAGTCAAAAGCAGTCAATGCAGTTAAAAGGTCAAACTGAGGTCAACTGTGGTCAAACCAAAGTTAAACTTCATGATTTTTTTTTTGCCAACATCAAAGAGAGGTTGGGTGAGAAATATTATCATAATAACTGTAATACCCCAAATTTTGCCCTAAGATTTGTCGTCGCATTTCATTGCATTTAATCAATTACTAACAAATTTGTGTAGTCGTTTGACTTTTTGCAGGTAAATATCATATGGCATGCATTTTTTTTCTAAAAAGTAAAAATGGCACAATTGGCAGGAGGACATGTGTAAGGAGTTATGAGTGTGAGAGGTTGAGAGTTCGAATCTCACCTTTGTCATTTTTTTTGTTTTTTATTATTTTTACTCTAAATTTTTCTATCTTTCATTAAAAAAATAACAAAAATAGTTTTTTATTATTATTTAATTATTATTTTCGTATTTTAATTAAATCATTTTTTAAAATATTATTTTTTTCACTTTTTTCTAAATTATTCATAAAAATATCCAAAAAATCATAAAATAGAAAATATTGAAAAAATTTTTGTTCTTTTTATAATATTTTTTTATTTTAGGAATCAATAGGATTATTAGTTTTTATTTTAAGTTTATTTTAATTATTTTAAATTATTTAAATTTTATTTTTTCTTAACTAATTATTTAGTTTGGGCTTTAAAATGGGCTTTAGGGACATTATTGACAATTTGGTGTTAACCCTAATTTGTTCCCTATATATACATGTGTTGCCTTGTTGGAAAAAAGGGAGAGAATGAAAAAAACCTAAGAGGAGTGAGTGCCGTTTGCCGTTATTTAGTTTTCTTCTTCATCCATTACTATTGTTTCTTTTTCTTCATCGTTTACCGTTATTTCTTTTCCTTCATCTATTACTGTTGTTTCTTTTTCTTCATCTTTTACCGTTATTTCTTTTTCTTCATCTATTACCGTTATTTCTTTTTCTTTATCTATTACTGTTACATTTATATATATATAATTTTTAAATTGTTAGAGTTTATATATATAAGATTTTTGATCGAATTATGTCGATACGATGTTTGCACATTTGTGTGCATGACGCGTGACATTTGTGTTAGTTCGATCTGGTTGCGATGATCGCATTTTTGTGTGAGCAATAATACTATTTTTTGCTTAATTTCTTTTTCTTTGCGATAAATTTTGTTTCGTCCGATTTAGATCTGGTTGCGATGAGCGCATTTCTGCGTTAGCAACATTGTTGGGTTATTTGGCACATTTAAAATTCATTATTGCTTTATTATTATTATTATTATTATTATTATTATTATTATTATTATTATTATTATTATTATTATTATTATTATTATTATTATTATTATTATTATTATTATTATCATTATTTATTATTATTATCATTATTATCATTATTATTACCATTATTATTATTATTGTTATCATTAATTTATTAAAATTTGTTATAATATAAAAATCTGTTTTTTAAAATAAATAACATTAACATCTTTTCCAAATTAATATGAAAACCTATTATTTTTAAGAAAAACTTTTTTTTAGATAAATTTAAAATAATAACTAAAATCTTTTTTTTAAAATAATAACTAGAACCGTTATTTATTTTATTTTATTATTGTTCAATTCAAATTTCATTATCATATTGTATCTGCTCCTCTCATGTAACCTCGCGAACTTAACAATCGCTCTTTAAATTCTGCCTTTAAATTTCTGCTTGCATGGTTTAAATTATGACATTATCTCTCTGTTTGCATGATTCAATTATCTCACGCGTTTACTATTATTTCTGTCACATTGCACACATCCGAAGGTTAGGTCTAACTGTTTGGCCGCCGCGCCAATAGTCCGTAAAACTTCACACATTCAATTTCAAATCCTCAAAACTACAAACTACAAACCCTAATTTTCACAAATGCCTCGCCGCAGGCAAAATTACAATTTTACCCTTAGCATTAGGTCAAAGAGCCGCCGCGCTCATTTTAGGGTTTCCCGCCGTGGAATCCCTAATTTAACCCTAATTACAACTTAACATTTCAACGTAGAGATTTGGAGTTTCTACACTCCACGTAAGCGTGTCCTTAAGATGCGTTTATTCCCCTTGAGACCTTGACCACAGTCAAGAAGTTTCTAACCTCCCTATTGAGGGGAACTACGATTACTCTGATTCCACTCCCGTAAGGATACGTAGGCACAAGATGCGATGTCTTGCCGAGTAAACTTAGAATTAACCCCCTTTATTATTTATTATTGCTTATTTATATTTTATTTATCTTTGCTATTTAATTATTTTGCTTATTATTTTGTAATTGTTTCTTGGATGTAAAGTTGTTTAATTATTTAATTATTATTATGGTTAGTAATAAGGGAGTGTAACAACATGTATGTAATATTAAAATAAATTTAGATCACTTTTAAATAAAGATAATTAAAATAAACACGTCACACACGTAAGTCGATTTTAATCGCCGTCTCACTTCCTAAGGATATCCCTCAAGTTGCCTACGAATAATGGTTAAGTGGGGTGTATAAAGCAAGTCCCTCAAATAAAAAAAAATCATCAAAGTCCCTTATGGTTGCCTTTACGAATCAAGTCCCTTTCGAAAAATGATGATGGTCCCTTATATGTGCTTATTACATCCCACAATGGCCTTCAAAGTCAAATTGTCCCTCACATACCCCTTAACATCCAAAGTAAGGACTACCTACTCCATTATAGTAGGGATAGTCTTACTAAAGGAAAGAATGAAGAATAAGAAAGACCTTTAAACATTAGGGTAGGTTACTCCTAGGTGCTTGCTCACTTCAAAATTGTTTCGCACTTAAACAAATTTTCAACAAATTTTCAAACAAGTTCTTAACACATCCTTACATGGATTATTTATTAACTATTCTGAAAATTTTCTATTCACACACTACAATTTCAAAACAATTCAAAAGTGAGCTTAAGTACCTAAGAGCCCATGGATAACCATGGATGAAAAGGATGCTAATACCTTCCCTTTTCATAACCTACCCCCCGGACCCAAAATATTCTCTAAGGTCTTTCCTGTTCTTTTATAACCTTTCCTTATGGATAAAATAAAAGTCGGTGGCGACTCTTGCTATCCGCAACATTGTTTAAAGTCAGTTCACCGGGTTACAGAACTGGCGACTCTGCTGGGGACCTATTTAAGAGGGGTACCCTTAGGAATTAAGATCACTTTAAATTGTTTGCCTTGTTTGCTTTATTATATTGTTGGGGTGCTCTTATGTGTGAAAGGTCCTAACCCGGATCTAGTGTACCTTAGGTAAATGGCAATAGACCAAGGAAACTGTACGACGTATATCGATACGGTTGATCTGGTAGCCATAGTTAGTGCGACTTCTTGGTTGGTGCTTATATTCCTTAAGTCAAGTTGAGGATAATATTGAGGCTGCCATATGTTGTCAATGCACTAACTGACTTTTAGAACCCTAGTTAACTCATCTTGGCCTTTAGAAAGTAGTGAGGTAACCGGCTCTGGTGCAGACTGAAGTTGGTTGACACTCGATACTACGCTCATTGAGATCTTAAACTTGGAGGGTTTTGGTTGGCAAGTAAGTTGCCTTCTGAACAACCACCCTTGTGAAGGATCAATGATATTGAGATCCCTTAGAACCTGGTTACTTTTGTAGGACAGGATGAACCATCTAACTTCAGGGGAGGGTACTTGCCTTTGAACCTCATGCAAGCCTTTAAACCTAGGGCTATGGTGTGACTTGTTTGTGTGTGCCACATGTTTGTGATTGAGCATGACATCATGACATCATCATGCATCATAAGCATATCATTTTCCCTAACCATTTCAAGGACCAAAGGATTTATCTTTGTTCTTTGTTGCAGGTCATGGCTTCTGCTCGTAGAAACACCATCAGGATCAACTTTGTAGGGATACCTGCTAAGCTCAAGGAGTTGGTTTCCCTAGTGCCTGATCATTCCCAGTTCAACAAGAGACATGGTCACTTATTGGATCTAGTTACTTCAGGGTTCAGTGAAGACATGATGAGTGTGCTGTTTCAGTTCTTTGACCCTAAGCACCATTGCTTTACATTTCCTGATTATCAGCTGGTTCCAACCATGGAGGAGTTCTCTAAACTTCTGGGTATACCTGTTCTTGATCAGAAGCCATTCACAGGCTTAGAGAATGAGCTTAAACCAGAAGTTATTGCTGCAGCTCTACATCTGAAGAAGTCTGACATTGTTCTAGAGACGAGAAGTGGAGTTAAAGGTATTCTTGCCAAGGTATTAGTGGATAAAGCTCAAATGTTCTTGAAGGCTATGAGCTACGGTGCTGTTGAGGAGATCTTAGCCTAATTGATTTATGGCTTAGTGTTGTTCCCCAATCCTGATCAGTTCATAGACGTTCATGCCATCAACATATTCCTGAGTCACAATCCAGTGCCTACCTTACTTGGAGACATCCTACATTCTCTTCACACCCGTACTACAAGGGCGAGAGGAACTTTGATGTGCTGCATACCTTTACTTTCTAGGTGGTTTATTTCTCACCTTCCTCGCTCAGTAATGAAGAATGAGCAAGGGTTCAGATGGTCCAAGAGGATCATGTCACTTTCTCACTCAGACATCCATTGGTGCTCCAGATCTATGGAGAATGTCACCATCATTGACCGTTGTGGGGAGTTTCCTAATGTGCCACTTCTAGGCATAAGAGGAGGCATCACCTACAACCCATCTCTAGCTTTACGACAGTTTGGTTACGCCCGGAGCGATGGTCCACATGACATGTTGATTCAGGGCATTGTGTTTGATTACGACAACGATCTTCAGGGTTACCGTCAGAGATTCATCCGAGCTTGGGGAAAGGTAAACAGGATTGACAGCAAGACACTGGAGCCTAAGTACACCATTCCTATGGAGGCTTATCTCAGATGGGTACGATTTCGTGCTCAGACACTCATGATGCCATATCCTGCCGTCCTACCAGTTACCATGGAACCTGTTGCTGAAGGAGACACAGCTTATACCATCCTTCACCCAGACATGCCTACTGATATGGAAGACTTGCAGAGATCATGGATCCAACTGAAAGAGCAAAGGGATACTTTCGAGGCTCATTACAAAGCAAGCCAAGCAAGGATCCTAGAGCTAACAAAGCTACTTCATGAGGAACGAAACCTCAACTCATACCTCAACACAAAGAGGAAACGTCCATGGGAGACTTAAAACCCCATCTTTTGTACTTATTTCGTTTTCATTTTTTGTAAAGCCTAAAAGGCAAAACAAGTTATTACTAATAAAAGTTACTTTCTTGTTTGTTTAAGCAAATTTAAATCCTGCGATCCTTGAAAACATTGCATATGCATTCCCATATCATTTGCATCACAGGTTTATAATTGTGCACAGGTTTCTCATCTCCTCGCTGTTTATTTCAGCAATGGCTCTTGAACAATCAGTTAAGGATCTCCAGGCACAGAATGCACAGTTCCAAGAGCTGATCCTGAACCTATCCAAGGGGCAGGATGAATTGAAGACACTGCTGGCCAAGAAGACTAAGAAGGCTAGAAGGTCTGCTGGGTTGCTCAACATGGGAAGAAGGTTCAAAAGTCCTGCCAAGACCAAGGAACAGGTTGAAGACTATGAATCTGAAGAATCTGAGCAGGAGAGAGGCAGTCTCCACAACACTATGGGGGATTCTGATTCTGAGGCTAACTACTACCATGAGCCTAACGAAGACAAATTCAAGATGCTGGTGGATAGAATGGATGCTATGGAATTACAGAAATCATCTGGGCTGGATTTTGAGGATTTGAGCTTGATATCTGGGGTGGTCATACCCATTGGGTTCAAAGTTCCTACATTTGTTGTCTATGATGGGGTCTCTTGTCCCAAATTGCATCTGAGGTCTTATGTCAGAAGAATGCAACCCCACACTGCTGATAAAAAGTTGTGGATCCATTTCTTTCAAGAGAGTTTATCTGGAGCTCAGCTAGAGTGGTATTATCAGTTGGAGAGTGTCAACATCAGAGATTGGAATGACCTTGCTGAAGCTTTCTACAAGCAGTATCAATACAATGCTGACTTAGCCCCCACTCGCATGCAGCTTCAAAGCATGTCTATGGGTGCCAAAGAAAGCTTTAAGGAGTATGCTCAGAAGTGGAGAGACTTAGCTGGAAGAGTTCAACCCCCTTTGACTGATAGGGAGTTGGTTGATATGTTCATGTGTACGCTGAATGGTCCGTTTTACAGTCATCTCATTGGAAGCTCATCATCTGGCTTCACTGAGTTGATCATGACAGGAGAGCGAGTAGAGAATGGTATCAAGAGTGGTAAGATCCAAGTGGGCACTTCTTCATCAGGTGCTGCAAAGAAGCCTCCCACTGGGAAGAAAGAATCTAATGCTGTGTATGGTCAGCCTGATCGTAACAGAAGGCATCAGTCTGTTAGTGCAGTTCATATTTCAAATCCAACTCCTGCAACAACAGAGCAGCCTCAAGGCAACCAACAGAGGGCTAGAAGACAGTTCACGAAGATCAACATGTCAATGGCTCAGGCATTGCAACACTTGTTGAAGGCTGAACTTATTACCCTGAGGGAGGCTCCTCAGAATCCCAATGTTACCTCTCCCAAGTACAATCCCAATGCACGATGTGCATATCATTCAAACTGTCCAGGACATGATACTAATAACTGCTGGGTCTTGAAGAACAAAATTCAGGATATGATTGATGCTGGAGAAATTGAGTTTGATCCACCAGGTACTCCAAATGTGATTACAGCTCCAATGCCAAATCACGAGAAGACTGTCCACGCCATTGATGAAGATATTGATGAAGATCTGCATGTCTATTCAGTTATGGAGTTGAGCACACCATTGTCTGTTATCAAAAAGAGGTTAGTACAAGCTGGGATCTTTCCAGGTTGTCATGAAGATTGTCTATATTGTACCTATAAGCCGGATAGTTGCTTCATTTTGAGAGATGGGATTCAACGTCTCATGGATAAATATACTATAGTGTTTGAAAGAAGACCAGCATCTGTAGAAAGTATGGTGGATCATCTGACTCAGGGTAAGAAGATTGAAGAGGTTGACATGGTTGACAAAGTACCACTAAGAATCACTTCAAAGGGTCCCATTAAAATCACTCATCAGGGCCCAATCAAGATTACTGCTGAAGGTCCTGTGAAAGTTGTCGCTGAAGCCAGAGTAGCTCCTCTGATCATTACCACTCCTGGTCCTATTTCTTATACATCTGACAAAGTTGTGCCTTGGCACTATGGGTCTGATGTTTACATCCATGGTGTCAAGCAGGAGCCTTTACCTGATATGCCTGTTGACATTGATAATATTGCTGGATCTAGCAAGATCACTCGTAGTGGAAGAGTCTTCTCTCCTCCAGTTGCTTCTAAGAGTGCAGTTACTCCTGCTGTTACTTCCACCACTGATGCTCGGGGCAAGGGTCCTGTTATTGAGCCTGTATCTACTGATGTGCCAGCTGCTGATGACCTCTCTAAGCAGATGGAAGAAGTATTGAAAATCATTCGCAAGAGTGATTATGATATTGTTGATCAGCTGGGGCATACTCCCTCAAAGATTTCTATGCTCTCCCTGTTATTATGTTCTGAGGCTCATGCCAAGTCATTGATCAAGTTTCTAAAGATGGCTCATGTACCCAGTGCAATTTCTGTGGACCAGTTTGAGAATTGTGTTGCGCACCTGACCTATGACAACGGGTTAGGATTTTCTGATGCTGACTTGACCCCTGCCAAGAGGGATCATAACAGGGCCTTGCATATTTCAATTGAATGCAGGGGCACTACCCTGTCTCATGTGCTGATAGACAATGGTTCCTCTCTGAATGTGTTGCCTAAGGAAGTCCTGAACAAGCTGAGTCCTGAAGATACGGTATTGAAGCCCAGTAATATTGTGGTAAAGGCTTTTGATGGTTCTAGAAGAGTAGTGCATGGGGAAATTGATCTTCCAATCAAGGTTGGCTCTCAGGTGTTTACTGCTACATTCTATGTGATGGATATTCGTCCTTCGTACTCATGTCTGCTTGGTCGTCCCTGGATCCATGGGGCAGGTGCTGTGACCTCCACATTACATCAAAAGTTGAGATATCCGATGAATGGAAAAGTTGTTACTGTCTTTGGAGAGGAAGAATACTTTGTCAGCCATGTAAACACTTTCAAGTATCTGGAAGTAGAAGGTGAATACATTGAAACTCCATGTCAGTCATTTGAAGTGGTTCCCTGGGCTGTTAAGGATTGTGTGACTCCTCCTGCTGTGAAGAAGGTTCCTGTGGTCATCAGAAACCCTCCAACAATGGCAATGGCCTCCCTCAATGATGCAAAAGCTGTGGTGGAAGAAGGTGGTTGTACTATTTGGGGTCAGCTTCCTGATATGCCATACAAGTCTGACAAGTTTGGTTTGGGTTTCACCGCAGAGTCCCAGAAGGCTGTTCGTCGTGCTCGTGCTGTTCGTATCACCAATCAAGGGGTTATCAATGCTGTGGGAGATCAAGATGAAGACTACAACTTGGAGGCATGGATTTTTCCTACTGTGGATGCTGGACTCAATAATTGGACAGCTGAAGATGTTATCCCTATCTCCTTTAGTCAGGAGTAAATACTATTACTGTGTTATGTTTTTAAATTTATAATTTCTGGAACAATTAAAATTTTCAAGCCCTGTGCCTTACCCGGGGCACAATGGTGTGCTTGTTACGGGTTGTCATTTCATTTGCATACTTCATTCAATAAAATCAGTGGACGTTTCGTTTTCGTAAATATTGCGTTCCTTGTCTTTCTTTTTCTTTTATTTTTGCTTTATCAGCTATGTGTTCTTACACACACCCACGTCACTAAAATGCAGATCCTCATCCACTCTGGATCCAGTTGATAACAGTTCTACTATTGCCAATTACAATTTCGAGAATCCGATCTATCAAACTGAAGACGGAAACGAGGACGATTGTGAAATACCTGTAGAGCTTTCTAGGTTGTTACAACAAGAAGAGAAAGCTATACAGCCACATGAAGAGCCAGTCGAAGTTGTGAATCTGGGAACTGAAGAAAACAGAAAAGAGGTCAAGATAGGGGCTGATTTAGAGGACAGTGTCAAGAGCAGGTTGATTCAGATGCTACGTGACTATGTGGAGATCTTTGCTTGGTCTTATGAAGATATGCCAGGGTTGGATACAGACATTGTGGTTCACCATTTGCCAGTGAAAGAAGATTGTCGTCCAAAGAAGCAGAAGGTTCGTCGTATGCGTCCTGAAATGTCAGAAAAGATCAAAGCAGAGGTAATGAAACAGTTCAATGCAGGGTTCTTGGCCGTAACTTCTTATCCTCAGTGGGTTGCAAATGTGGTACCAGTTCCTAAGAAAGATGGTAAGGTACGTATGTGTGTAGACTACAGAGATCTGAACAAGGCTAGCCCTAAAGATGACTTTCCACTTCCTCATATTGATATCCTGGTAGACAACACTGCTCAGCATAAGGTATTCTCTTTTATGGATGGTTTCTCTGGTTACAATCAAATCAAGATGGCGCCTGAAGATATGGAGAAGACTACATTTGTGACACAGTGGGGCACCTTTTGCTATAAGGTAATGCCATTTGGTTTGAAGAATGCAGGGGCAACATATCAGCGTGCTATGGTGGCTTTGTTTCATGATATGATTCATCATGAGATAGAGGTATATGTGGATGATATGATAACCAGGTCTCAGAATGAAGAACAACATCTTGATCATCTGCACAAGTTGTTTGAGAGGTTGAAGAAATACAGGTTGAGATTAAATCCAAACAAGTGTACTTTTGGAGTTAGATCTGGAAAGCTCCTGGGTTTCATTGTCAGTGGAAAAGGTATTGAAGTGGATCCTGCAAAAGTGAAAGCTATACGAGAGATGCCAGCTCCCCGTACTGAGAAGGAGGTTAGAGGTTTCTTGGGACGATTGAACTACATTGCAAGATTTATTTCCCAATTAACTACCATCTGTGAGCCAATCTTCAAGTTGTTGAAGAAAGATCAGGTGATGGAATGGAATGATGAGTGCCAGACTGCCTTTGATGAAATCAAGAGATATTTGCTAGAACCTCCAATTTTAATGCCACCAGTTGATGGAAGACCCTTGATTATGTATTTAACAGTATTAGACAACTCAATGGGGTGTGTATTGGGGCAACATGACGAGTCTGGTCGAAAAGAGCAGGCAATATACTACCTTAGCAAAAAGTTTACCGACTGTGAAACAAGATACTCACTGCTCGAGAAAACTTGCTGCGCTTTGGCATGGGCTGCTCGCCGACTAAGACAGTATATGTTGACCCATACTACCTTGTTGATTTCGAAGATGGATCCAATCAAGTACATATTTGAGAAACCTGCTCTCTCCGGAAGAATTGCAAGATGGCAAATGATCTTGACGGAATATGATATACAGTATACTACTCAGAAGGCCATTAAGGGGAGTGTTGTTGCTGATCATTTGGCTCATCAAGCAGTAGGTGATTACCAGTCAATGAATTTTGAGTTCCCTGATGAAGACATTATGTCTGTTACCAAAGAACCTGGACAATATGACGGACCTGAACAAGGATCCCGATGGACTATGGTTTTTGATGGTGCCTCCAATGCACATGGTAATGGTGTTGGTGTTGTGATTAGTTCCCCTGAAGGTTGTCATACCCCGATTACTGCCAGACTTTGTTTCTATTGTACCAATAACATGGCTGAGTATGAGGCATGTATCATGGGTATGCAAGTTGCTATTGATATGAAGGTTCAGTTCCTTGAGGTGTATGGAGATTTAGCTCTGGTAGTAAGTCAGATTAAAGGAGATTGGGATACAAAGCATGATAATCTCATTCCTTACAGAGAACATGTGTTGTCTTTGATCCCACATTTCAAAGAGATTACTTTTGGACATATTCCACGAAGAGAGAATCAGTTGGCAGACGCATTGGCCACCATGGCATCTATGTTTGAGATCAGCTGGGATGATGAAGCTCCCAAGATTACCATTGATAGATTTGAGAAGCCTGCATACTGCAATGAGATTGACACTGAAGGGGCAGAGGAGAAGCCTTGGTTCTATGAAGTGAAAAACTATCTTGAAGCTCAGGAGTTCCCTGAAGGGGCATCTGTCAAAGATAGGAAGTTCCTGAGAAGGTTTTCTGCTAAGTTCTTTCTGAGTAATGGCATTCTGTATAAGCGTAATCATGATTCAACTATGCTTCGTTGTGTGGATAAGAAGGAAGCTACAGAAATTATGGAAGAGATGCATGATGGGACCTTTGGCACTCATTCTAGTGGTCATACCATGGCAAAGAAGATTTTGAGAGCAGGTTACTATTGGTCTACCATGGAAGCTGATTGCTATCAACACTCCAGAACATGTCACAAATGTCAAATCTATGCTGATAAAGTACATGTACCTCCATCTCCATTGAATGTGTTGACTGCTCCTTGGCCCTTCGCCATGTGGGGCATTGATATGATTGGTGAGATCAAGCCTACTGCTTCTAATGGGCATCGTTTCATTCTGGTTGCTATCGATTACTTCACGAAGTGGGTAGAGGCAGCTTCATTTGCATCTGTGACTAAGAATGTTGTGGCTCGGTTCATTAAGAATAATCTCATATGTAGGTATGGTATCCCTGAAAGGATTATCACTGACAATGGCTCTAATCTGAACAACACTATGATTACTGATCTCTGTACGCAGTTCAAGATTATGCATCACAACTCTTCTCCGTATCGTCCAAAGATGAATGGGGCAGTTGAAGCTGCTAATAAGAACGTTAAGAAGATTATACAGAAGATGACTGTTACTTACAAGGATTGGCACGAGATGTTACCATTTGCTCTGCATGGTTACCGTACTACAATACGTACTTCAACAGGGGCAACCCCATTCTCCTTAGTCTATGGTATGGAAGCAGTTCTGCCTATTGAAGTTCAGATCCCCTCCTTGAGAATTATGAAGGATGCAGGCTTGGATGAAGATGAGTGGATTCAGACTCGACTTGACCAGATAAATTTGATTGATGAGAAAAGGTTAGCAGCAGTTTGTCATGGCCAGATGTACCAGAAACGGATGATCAAAGCTTTTAACAAGAAGGTTAAGCCAAAGGTATATCAGGCTGGTGACTTGGTAATCAAGCGTATCATATTACCACAGGGTGATCCTAGGGGCAAGTGGACTCCAACATATGAGGGACCATTTGTAGTCAAGACAGTGTTCTCAGGAGGTGCCATGATACTGACTACAATGGATGGTGAAGACTTCCCACAACCTGTAAACGCAGACATAGTTAAAAAATACTACGCATAAAAAGAGACCCGCTAGGTTGACAGGCCTAGGCAAAAATAAGGGCATCCCGGCAAACCAAAAGGGTTTGGGCAAAAATTAGGGATATATATATAAAAAGATGTACACCCGGCAAGTCGAAAACCTGAAAAGGCGGCTTGGGCAAAAAAGGGTATCCCGGTGGATTGAAAACCTGAAAGGGCAATCCAGGCAAAAGTTAGGGATTAAAGCGTATGACTATGTCTCGTTTGGATCACTCATGAAACTGCAACCAGTTGTATTACTTACTCAAGCTCAAATAGATAAAGCTCAATCCAATCGTTTCCGTCTCAACAGCAAGAAGATGAGATACTTGAGTGGCAATAGTAGAATTGAAACTCAATAGGATTATTTCCCACATAGCTGATTCTTTTTGTAAAACTTCATGACAAAATTCTCTTACTAGGGTTTATGTCTCCTTGTACAAACTTACCCGTGTATGGGTCACTTTTGATATAAATAAATTCCATCTTTTGAATCCAGATTCACTTTTACCCTATTTACATAAGCGAAACGTCCATTGGTTGTGTTTGAATGTATGTATGCCTTTGAATATGATTGATGTTTACCAGAAACGCATGTATGCTTTTAATATGATTGATGTTTACCAGAAATGCATGAAAATGCAGTAATAGTATTTACTAAGGACGAACGAGGGAAGGATTTCAACGAAGCTTCGCCGGTTCATCTTTACAAGACAGTTACAAACCATCAGTAGGACTAATCCATTTTCACAAAGTCTAATCTCCCCTGGAATTTATATCCATCTCTTTTATCCTCATACGGATATACGGGAAATTACTTTCCAATAAGGGCACGATGAACGAAGACGGGATGTTATACTTATCCTACTATCAAACGAAAACGAAGGTTATCTATACCCTACTATCCCCAACAACGGGAGGTTATCTATACCTTGTTATCCCCAACAACGGGAGGTTATCTATACCTTGTTATCCCCAGCAGACGGAGGGTTATATACTCTTCAACAACGAATCGGGATTTATTTTCCTTGGCCAGCAGTTGTTATACAAGGATATCCAGACACTTCCAGCAGTGTCATATCATACATACATCATTTACATCATACCATAACATATATGTCTATAGTACATTACCTAAGTGCATCATGTCATACATGCATACATAAAGCATAAACTAATGTTGTTATACAGAGTGCTACCTTGTTTTCAGGTTAATTATCCAACAAACAAGCTTATGATCTTTGGGACTGCTTTATTGTAACCTCAGGGTTACTTTATCCTCCTGATGAGCTTCTTATTACTTTGGACTGCTTTATTGTAACCTCAGGGTTATTTTATCCTCCTGATAGCCTCTCATGACTTCAAGACTGCTTTAGAGCTACTGATTGCTCTATCCTCCTGAAATCATCCTATTACTTCAAGACTGCTTTAGAGCTATTCATTGCTCTATCCTCATGAGGTCATATTACTACTTCAAGACTGCTTTAGAGCTATTCATTGCTCTATCCTCCTGAAGCCATCTAATTATTTCAAGACTGCTTTAGAGTTATCCAGTGCTCTATCCTCCTGAAATTACATTATTATTTCAAGACTGCTTTAGAGCTATCCATTGCTCTATCCTCCTGAAATCATTACTTCAAGACTGCTTTAGAGCTATTGATTGCTCTATCCTCCTGAAGACATATCACATTATTACTTCAAGACTGCTTTAGAGCTATTGATTGCTCTATCCTCCTGAAGACATATCACATTATTATTTCAAGACTGCTTTAGAGCTGTTGATTGCTCTATCCTCCTGAAGCCATTCTATTACTTCAAGACTGCTTTAGAGCTATTGATTGCTCTATCCTCCTGAAGCCATTATTACTTCAAGACTGCTTTAGAGCTATTGATCGCTCTATCCTCCTGAGGTCAGATTTATCACTTCAAGACTGCTTTAGGGTTATCATTATTGATTGCTCTATCCTCATGAAGACATGCTGCTACATCATTATTATTCCAGACTCCTGACAGCTTTCATCATACACCCATATTTTGAACTGCTCCCCCCCTAGTGGCATCTTTAAGCCCACTCAATCATATTCAACTAGCCATCTGTACCACTCTAGTGCACTGGTGAGTGCAAATTTTTGGGCTTTTGTGTTCAATCCCCTTCAACCTTCCAGGTTACGACTGGCAAATATACCAATCTAACCCCTCAGGTTTCAGAAAATTGAACAGGGGCAGCTGTTGCACCCCAAAATTTGCCCTCACAATACAAGACTTTGTGTTCTAAGAAGGTTCACAAGGTTCACAAGCTTCACAAAACCTCCCATGAGTATCACAAGATATCTTATGAAGATTCACAAGGTTCACAAAGTTCACAATTGGTCAGAAGAGTTGACAATTCCCTCAGACAATGCACCTCCTAAGCAGTGCATCCAAAACTAGGGTTTTGACTTTAATCAGGCTAAATGGACTTCCAAGACTTCAAGTGAGCTTCATAACATCTTATATGTGTATAAGAACCCCCATGTCAAGTTTCAAGACTTTTCTCAAAAGTTTGCTCAGTCAGATGATCAGATAAGTCAAAAGCAGTCAATGCAGTTAAAAGGTCAAACTGAGGTCAATTGTGGTCAAACCAAAGTTAAACTTCATGATTTTTTTTTTGCCAACATCAAAGAGAGGTTGGGTGAGAAATATTATCATAATAACTGTAATACCCCAAATTTTGCCCTAAGATTTGTCGTCGCATTTCATTGCATTTAATCAATTACTAACAAATTTGTGTAGTCGTTTGACTTTTTGCAGGTAAATATCATATGGCATGCATTTTTTTTCTAAAAAGTAAAAATGGCACAATTGGCAGGAGGACATGTGTAAGGAGTTATGAGTGTGAGAGGTTGAGAGTTCGAATCTCACCTTTGTCATTTTTTTTGTTTTTTATTATTTTTACTCTAAATTTTTCTATCTTTCATTAAAAAAATAGCAAAAATAGTTTTTTATTATTATTTAATTATTATTTTCGTATTTTAATTAAATCATTTTTTAAAATATTATTTTTTTCACTTTTTTCTAAATTATTCATAAAAATATCCAAAAAATCATAAAATAGAAAATATTGAAAAAAATTTTGTTCTTTTTATAATATTTTTTTATTTTAGGAATCAATAGGATTATTAGTTTTTATTTTAAGTTTATTTTAATTATTTTAAATTATTTAAATTTTATTTTTTCTTAACTAATTATTTAGTTTGGGCTTTAAAATGGGCTTTAGGGACATTATTGACAATTTGGTGTTAACCCTAATTTGTTCCCTATATATACATGTGTTGCCTTGTTGGAAAAAAGGGAGAGAATGAAAAAAACCTAAGAGGAGTGAGTGCCGTTTGCCGTTATTTAGTTTTCTTCTTCATCCATTACTATTGTTTCTTTTTCTTCATCGTTTACCGTTATTTCTTTTCCTTCATCTATTACTGTTGTTTCTTTTTCTTCATCTTTTACCGTTATTTCTTTTTCTTCATCTATTACCGTTATTTCTTTTTCTTTATCTATTACTGTTACGTTTATATATATATAATTTTTAAATTGTTAGAGTTTATATATATAAGATTTTTGATCGAATTATGTCGATACGATGTTTGCACATTTGTGTGCATGACGCGTGACATTTGTGTTAGTTCGATCTGGTTGCGATGATCGCATTTTTGTGTGAGCAATAATACTATTTTTTGCTTAATTTCTTTTTCTTTGCGATAAATTTTGTTTCGTCCGATTTAGATCTGGTTGCGATGAGCGCATTTCTGCGTTAGCAACATTGTTGGGTTATTTGGCACATTTAAAATTCATTATTGCTTTATTATTATTATTATTATTATTATTATTATTATTATTATTATTATTATTATTATTTATTATTATTATTATCATTATTATCATTATTATTACCATTATTATTATTATTGTTATCATTAATTTATTAAAATTTGTTATAATATAAAAATCTGTTTTTTAAAATAAATAACATTAACATCTTTTCCAAATTAATATGAAAACCTATTATTTTTAAGAAAAACTTTTTTTTAGATAAATTTAAAATAATAACTAAAATCTTTTTTTTAAAATAATAACTAGAACCGTTATTTATTTTATTTTATTATTGTTCAATTCAAATTTCATTATCATATTGTATCTGCTCCTCTCATGTAACCTCGCGAACTTAACAATCGCTCTTTAAATTCTGCCTTTAAATTTCTGCTTGCATGGTTTAAATTATGACATTATCTCTCTGTTTGCATGATTCAATTATCTCACGCGTTTACTATTATTTCTGTCACATTGCACACATCCGAAGGTTAGGTCTAACTGTTTGGCCGCCGCGCCAATAGTCCGTAAAACTTCACACATTCAATTTCAAATCCTCAAAACTACAAACTACAAACCCTAATTTTCACAAATGCCTCGCCGCAGGCAAAATTACAATTTTACCCTTAGCATTAGGTCAAAGAGCCGCCGCGCTCATTTTAGGATTTCCCGCCGTGGAATCCCTAATTTAACCCTAATTACAACTTAACATTTCAACGTAGAGATTTGGAGTTTCTACACTCCACGTAAGCGTGTCCTTAAGATGCGTTTATTCCCCTTGAGACCTTGACCACAGTCAAGAAGTTTCTAACCTCCCTATTGAGGGGAACTACGATTACTCTGATTCCACTCCCGTAAGGATACGTAGGCACAAGATGCGATGTCTTGCCGAGTAAACTTAGAATTAACCCCCTTTATTATTTATTATTGCTTATTTATATTTTATTTATCTTTGCTATTTAATTATTTTGCTTATTATTTTGTAATTGTTTCTTGGATGTAAAGTTGTTTAATTATTTAATTATTATTATGGTTAGTAATAAGGGAGTGTAACAACATGTATGTAATATTAAAATAAATTTAGATCACTTTTAAATAAAGATAATTAAAATAAACACGTCACACACGTAAGTCGATTTTAATCGTCGTCTCACTTCCTAAGGATATCCCTCAAGTTGCCTACGAATAATGGTTAAGTGGGGTGTATAAAGCAAGTCCCTCAAATAAAAAAAAATCATCAAAGTCCCTTATGGTTGCCTTTACGAATCAAGTCCCTTTCGAAAAATGATGATGGTCCCTTATATGTGCTTATTACATCCCACAATGGCCTTCAAAGTCAAATTGTCCCTCACATACCCCTTAACATCCAAAGTAAGGACTACCTACTCCATTATAGTAGGGATAGTCTTACTAAAGGAAAGAATGAAGAATAAGAAAGACCTTTAAACATTAGGGTAGGTTACTCCTAGGTGCTTGCTCACTTCAAAATTGTTTCGCACTTAAACAAATTTTCAAACAAGTTCTTAACACATCCTTACATGGATTATTTATTAACTATTCTGAAAATTTTCTATTCACACACTACAATTTCAAAACAATTCAAAAGTGAGCTTAAGTACCTAAGAGCCCATGGATAACCATGGATGAAAAGGATGCTAATACCTTCCCTTTTCATAACCTACCCCCCGGACCCAAAATATTCTCTAAGGTCTTTCCTGTTCTTTTATAACCTTTCCTTATGGATAAAATAAAAGTCGGTGGCGACTCTTGCTATCCGCAACATTGTTTAAAGTCAGTTCACCGGGTTACAATCGCATATATATATTATGCACTCAACATATATGTATCAAAAAAGAAAACATATATATATTCATCATCCATTCAAACCAATCACACATGGTTCACATTCACAAACAATTCCTTCATGCATTTCTAATCAATTTAAGCAAATGCACAAAATTGCCAAACGACTACACCTCGCACCTCACAAATCATAAACTAGGATTCACGCCATACGGCTATCCACAACACATATGACAACACATAATCAGTCATCTCTGACAAGGAATGATCGCAACCAAACCACACAACCAATCCTCAATTGGAAAGCACAGGAAGATAAAATATGTTGCTGCATTCGCCAACCTTCGCCTGGCGAAGCCACGTAGCGAATGTTCGCTGACCTTCGCCTGGCGAACTCCCCAGCGAAGTCCACTGGGAGTAATTCTGGAATTACTCGCTGAGGCTCGCTACACACTCGCCTGGCGAACCCTCGCCAACTAACCTCGCCTGGCAAACTTGCCAGCGAAGACAGGGTGTTAGCTTCTGACTTGCTTCGCTGCAGCTCGCTGGGCTTCGCCTGGTGAGCTTGCGAAGACAGAACTTCCATGGCTGTCTCAAGAGCCCAAACTCTACAAAATCAACCGATTAAATCCAAACCAGTCTCAGAGGCACAACCCAACCATCACCCGACTAAACTACATCGTCTAATCCGAGTTCTAACCGATTAAAACCTCATTCTACTCACAAAACCAACTTCTAACCTAAGTGGGAAAAAGAGTAGAAACTCTACAAAATCCAAACATATACACATACAATCATACACATTAAAGAGATGATGGAGTTTCACACCCTTACCGATCGATTGCAAGCTTTGGTGATGATCCCTTGATGATTCTAGGTTTTCCTCTCCACTTTCTCTTCTCTTCTCCTTCTTTCTTTCTCTTTTCTTTTCTTCTTTTCTTACTATCTTTCTTTCTCTTTTATTTCCTCTTTAATATCTTCCTATTATTTTTCCTAAAAAAATCTATTAACTTAATAACTCATAAAATATCCAACTTATCACTTAAATAGGAAATGTCCAAAATACCCTCCAACTATTTTCTCCGACAACTCCCAAAATCGGGTAAAATAGAATAATATGTAAACATAACATATTTCCACAAAAATTACACATCAAAATAATATTCGCCCAATTAAACCAAAAAGGACTCAACGAAAAAGGAATAGTCGAAATCGGGGCGTTACATTCTGTACCAACAAACCCCCAACCTCATACTACATCTGAACCCCCTCAACCTACTTCACAAGTAACTCCACAACTAGATATTCCACAACCAGAAATTTCCCAACCAGATGTAATCATCACAGAACCAAACCAACCAGAGACTGTTCAATCTGAACACTCTGCACAACCAGATCTACCAGAAGATTCAAATCTTTCTGAAGATATTCTGGATATCCAACCCCTGAATCAATCCATTAACATTTCTTCAACATCTGTTCACTCAGAAGAATCTTCTGATTGTGAATCATCTAACTCATCTGAATCATCTGATTTTGAACCAGAGTCTCTCAAACAACCTCGTTCTGACATTGCTATGAAGGAACATGTTCACATTTCTATGTTTCAAACTTCATCATCTGAAACCCAAACGATCCCTCAACCATCTGAAACCCATTTATCTGAAACCCAAACCATTCCTCAACCAACTGAACTCCCTCAGTCTGACACCCAAACATCTCAACCAACACCACCTCAACCACAACCATCTGAACCTACTCCTGTTAACACTCCTAATCCTAACCCCTCTGAACAGTCAGATTTAGGATCATTTGTTAATACTATGTTTGAAATATTCAAGAAGAAGATAGATTCTGAGTATGCTCGTGTTAAGGAAGTATGCTTGTCAAGTTTGGATCTGGCTGTTTCAAATGCTTCTTGGAAACGGTTCATCTGGATGTTCAACAAAGCTGCCTTAAAAGTTAGAGCTAAATGTTCTAAGCTTGCAAAGACTCAGTTTACAGAGTTAATCAAGATAATTCTGATGAAAATTCCTCCTCCTCCTGTGTTGCTTCTGGAAGCTGCTCCTCCAGAGGTTCCTGCATCTGAAGTGGTTGAACAAGCTTCTGAAGAGAACTAGTCTGACAAAAACACTGCTGCTATTGCATCTGCTTCTTCTTCATCTGTGGTCACAGAGCTTGTGAATGATGTCAAGGAAATAAAATATTGGATGGTAAAGCAAGAGAAGACAACTGATGAGATCAAGATCTGGATGTCTAAGCAAGAAGAGTCAACTGCCAAAATGACAGAGCTTCTGACCTTTATTGCCTCACGCTAGACTTAGTTTTATTTGATGTTTTTGCACATGTTATTGCTTCTGTTGTTTTCTTATTATTTTGTTATGCTTTTTGGCATTTATCTGTTCTTTTGTGAACTCTGATCTGTTTAAATGATAGTTGATGTTTTTGCTTCTATATGCTTCTTTTCTTCTGTATCTTTATGTCTTTAAAAATCTTTTTGATTATGACAAAAAGGGGGAGAAAAAGAGAATCTGATTGTTCAACCTATAAGCAATTACTAAAACTGAAATTCAGACATTTTATTAACTTACTTTGAATTTAAGTTTATCAGATTACACTGATATATCTGACATAATTCATTGAAGTTACCCTGAGACTTTTCCAACCAGAACCTGATCTTCAAAGCAAATCTGAGTATTCAATCAACTCTAATACCTTTACTCTGAAAGATAATTCAAGCAAGACGATAACCAGGCGCTCTGACTGAAGGAAGTCATAATCATCTGGCATCAAGATTTGATTCTGAAAGTCAAACCTCTTGCATCAGTCTCTGAATCTGAAATATACTCAATCAAAAAGGGAAGTGTTTTCTTCTATTAGAGTATTCATTTCAGGGGGAGATTGTTAATCTTAGGGGGAGTTATAATTCATACTTTTTATTGAACAAAATTTCTCATGTTTTGTCATCATCAAAAAGGGGGAGATTGTAAGAACACAGATTGTTTCTTCAGTAATATCTCTATGTTTTGATGATAACACTTATGAATTTTGTATTCAAGAATTATATACTCTAAATTTGTTCTAGACTGTTTGCTACAGGTACTAAAGAAAATATTCTTAAAGAGCAAATTTGGATCTGAACAATGATATTATGAAAGGCTTCAAAGGTTCAAGAGCATCTTAAATGAAGATCTGAACACTGTCTCCAGAAGAATCTGAGTGCTGTCACTAGAAGAATCTGAGTGTTGTCTACTGAAGATTCTGAAGCAGAAGCCTCTAAAGAATAGAAGACTCTGAGAGTTCAGAAGCTTAGTCATCAGAAGACTCTGAAGATACTGCGCTGCATAGTATTGAGAATCTGATATAGAAGACTCTGCTCTGACAGAACTACACGCTCAAGCACACAAGCTGCATATACTCTGATTCAGCATAATCTGAAGAACATCCCAAGACTCTGAAGATCCAGAAGATCTCTACTCTGGAGATTCTGAAGATCCAGACTCTGATGTTGATAGCTGAACTTACTTAGTGAAGAAGATTTGAATATGTCCGTTGGCATATCTCAACAGCTCTTTCCTCTTTTATGATAGACACAAGAACACAGACAAAAAGGTTTTATCTGTACATTCCATTCTAAGGAAAGTTTCTGCAACATGAAGACAAAAGGCACCAGGCTTTTTCAGCACAATCTCCAACGTTGAGAAGACTTCATGGATCTAAGTGCCTATATAAAGAAGTTCACTTCATCTTCTTCAAAGTAATGAACCACTTGCAAAAATCACTTAACAAAGCAAATCTCTCAAAAGCTCTTATATTCTATTTGCTGTAACATTGTTCTTAAACTTAAGAGAAATATCACAGTTGTGATAATAGCTTTTTAGAAGCATTCTTATTCTTGTAATAGTTTTACATTGATTGTAAAAGGTTTCCTTAAGAGGATCCAGTTGGGATCAGTGGCTCTTGAGAAGACTAAGAACAGTTGTGCTTAGGTGTTACTATTGTAATCTGTTTGGTTAAATAGTGGATTAAGTCATTGACTGAGAAAGGCAAATCACTCTTGAGAGGGTGGACTGGAGTAGTTGAGTTCAACGAACCAGTATAAAAACAACTGTGTTTGAATCTTTGATTATTTGTCATACTTATTCAACCCCCCCCCCCCTTCTAAGTATTTTCTCACCTTCAATGTGTTCAACTCAAGTTTGCTTATTGTTGTTCATTTAAGTATGTTGTATTGTTTATTTTTATAATTTTATCATATTTAATTTAGGTATTTTAATTATTTGAATTTTTTTTAGTTATTATGTTATATTATTTTAATTTTGGTTTGAATTAGTTTATTATATTTTATTTTAATTCTTTAATTTGTTCAAAAAAAATTTTTGAATCAAAAGAAGAATATATATTAATTCAAAAATAGTTAGTACAACAGTAGGTGATCCTGGGGGATCCAACCCAACAAAAATATCCAAATTACATCATATAACTAACTAGATGCTTCCTAATTTTAGGATTTTGCCAATCTCTATAGATTACGTTATCTATAATGTTAGTATTCATGGTTGTATTATCTACACTGTTACCAAAAGTAATACTATTACGATACCCCCAGATGCAGTGGATGGTTTCAGCCACTAACATTTTAAAAACATCCACTTTCCACCCTTTACCTTTTGTCATGTTACTGATCCATACCAGCTCTGCTTCCCAATGCTGAGGTGAATGACATAAATTAAACCATTGGAGCACCTTCATCCAAATGTGTCTAGTCCCTTGGCAGCGGAAAAAAAGATGATTCATCGTCTCTTTCTCAGTTTTACATAAACTGCATTGGTTGTCCTAGATCATGCCAAACCGCTTTAATCTATCCTTGGTTGCAAGTTTCCCTTGACAAGCTTGCCATAAAAAAAACACTGCTCGCGGCTGACTCTTATTGGTTCTAATCAAGTTTCTCCAAGGCACCCTTGTGCCGTCATCAATCAGCACCTTGTAAAAAATCGACACCTTAAACTTTTGGTAGTTCATAAGCTGGTCCCATTCGTTCTGGATTAAATCCATGGTATCTCTTTGTTTCAAAATACTGCGTATGATCCAAGAGTTGTTAGTTTTGGTTTCATAGTTCATGATCTGTTTTCCTTTTAGGTAATGAATATGGACCCATTTCACCCAAAGAGTATCAGTTTTGCTGCACAGATTCCATAAACATTTCAAGAGGAGAACATTGTTCCAAACCTGCAGATTTAACATGTTCAAACCAACCTGAGCAACAGGACATCAAGTGTGTTTCCAAGCCACAGGGCATTTTCTTCTCACCGTATCTTTACCGGTCCAGATGAAACTGCGACAGATGGAGTCAATTTTCTTGATCACAGTTTTTGGCATGGGAAGACATTGTAGCCAGTATTGAACCATTGTTGAGGCTATACTTTTCACCAATTGAATTCTACCAGCATAGCTTAACAGTTTAGAAGACCAATGATGGATTCTTGCCACTATTATGTCCACCAAGGGCATAAAATGGTTAATGTTTAATTTCCTGCCAGATAGAGGTATTCCAAGGTAACGGAAAGGAAGCGATCCTTCTTGAAAACCCGACAGCTCTGTCAAACTCCTTCTCTTCACAGTGTCTAGACCTCTAAAATAAATCTTGCATTTGTTAGGGTTCATTATTAACCCTGTGGAATTGGAGAAATCCATGAAAGTTCGAAGAATCATTTGCAATGATATATCATCGCCTCGACAGAATAACAACACATCATCTGCAAAAGTGAGGTTGGTGATTCTCAATTTCTCACATTTGGCATGGTAGTTGAAATTAGGGTCTCTTTGCATCTTTTCCAACAATCTGTTCATATATTCCATAATGAGAACAAATAGCATAGGTGATAAAGGATCACCCTGATGTAATCCCCTTTTGGCCTGAAGGATATCTGTGTATTCACCCATAATGTTAAATCTATAAGAAACAGTGGTGATGCCTAGCATAATCCACTGGATGAATTTGGTAGGGAATCCCATCTCCTTCATGATGCACTCTAAAGCCTTCCAATTAACCATATTATATGCTTTTTGAAGATCTAATTGCATCATGATCTTAGGTGTGCCTCCTCTCCTGTTGTAGCCCTTAAGCAATTCAGTAGCAAGCATGATGTGGTTATGGATATTCTGGCCTGGCACGAAAGCTGCTTGATTTTGGTTTACCACACTAGGAATGACAGCTCCTAGTCTGTTAGTCAGAATTTTGGAAATAATCTTATAGAAAGTGGTGCAGACAACTATAGATCTGTAGTCTTGGATTCCACAAGCATTATGGCCTTTAGGAATCAAGGATACTATAGCATTATTGAAAGCTTTGTAAATTTTACCTGCTTCAAAAAATTCCTTAACAGCTGCTATCACATCATCTTTTATAGTTGTCCAGCTGGTTTTAAAGAACTTGGCTCCAAACCCATCCAACCCTGGTGCTTTGAGGTCTCCAATTCCCTTTAGGGCTATGGTAATATCATTATCTGATATGGGTCTGATAAGGTATTCTCTTTGGTCCATATCAAGTTGTTTTCCCATCCTCATGGCCTCTATATCAATGTGGTTTATGTTCTCAGCATTTTTACCCATTAGGTTGTTGTAGTAATTAATCACTTCATCTTTAATGTCATCTTTGGATGTGATCAGTCTGCCATCAATCTTCTTTAGGTTATTAAGACAGTTGGAGTGATGTCTGGCTTTGATAGCAGCATGGAAATACTGATTGTTGCCATCTCCCTTCCTAATCCAGTCAATCTTTGCTCTTTGGTGCAGAATCTTCCATTCCATTTCATTCAGGGTTATCACTTCTTCTGTCAGCTCTTTTGCTTTCTCAATCAAGGTGTTGTTCATTCTGTCATTTCTCAGATTTTCTTGAGTTTCCTTAAGGGTCTTCCTAGCAGAAATCAAATTGGTTGTTACAACAGATAGAGGTTTGCTAAATTGCTTTAATTCCTTTTTCAATCTCTTGAGTTTGTGCCAAAGAACAAACATTGGACTTCCCCTAATGCGGTCCTCTCGATTCTTCTTAACCACGATGTCATAGCCAATCAGATCAACAATACAATTGCTGAATTTAAATTGTCTGAAGGGTTTCCAATGATCTTGGTTATGAACCAAATAGAGCATGGCATGGTCAGAGATATTAGGAGGGATGATCTGTAGAGTAGTCTCCATATTGGTGAGTGTAATACCCTAAATTTTGCTCTAAGATTTAGTCGAATCATCTTGCATCTCATTTCATTTTGCATTGTGTTTAAACTAACTACTAACAGGTTGTACAGTTGGTTGATTTTTGCAGGAAAATATCGCGTGGCGCACTTTTAATCCATGAAGGGTAAAATGGTCATTTGGTGACAGTCGGTCGCCAGTTTACGAATGTGGAGCCGTGGGCAGGAAATTTGGGCCATTTGATCTGGTTGACGAGGTTTAATCGAAAACTATGTCGAAGACCAGATTAGTCGAATAATTTGGATGAATCGGAATTAAGGAAAATATAGCATGTTAGTAGGTTGTTCATTTCATTTCATTTTTTAAATCAAAATAACAAAAATAATTTATTTTTATTACATTTAGTCAATCTAATTTCTTCTTTATCTAAATTCATGTTTAAGTCAAAAATATTTTATCTTTTAGAGTTAATTTCATTTCATTTCATCTTTCTTAATTAATCCCATTTTTTAGTTTGTTTTCATCTAAATGAAATTGCATTTCATTCTTAATTTTATTGATGTTTAATTTTCACTTGTTGATTTGAACTTTGATTTCTTTAACAGGAATCTTATTTCTATTTATATTGTTATTTCGCTATAATATATAAAGAGGAATAATTTTATTATATTAAATAAATAATATTTACATTTATCATTACTAAAAAAATAAATAATAATAAATAAGTTACAAAAATATAAAATAAAATAGTTACATTTTTCCTAGATTTTTCCTAATTTCCTAATCTGAGTTCTTCGACTTATCCAAACTTCCGATTATCCATGTCGAACCTGCAAGTCAAAACAAGCAAAGAGATTTAATCGGTTAGTGGGACTTCGACACCCTCAGAACAGTGTCATCATCGGGTGTCGGGAGGGTAACGGATTTCTCCGTCTCCGGCTCCCAATCCAATTCTCGGCCAAAAGGCAAAATCAAATAAATTTCTGTTCTTATTAATTCTGAGGCACCGAGAAAGAGAAGAGGAAAATTGCTTTTTAAATAAGCTGTTTGGCCAAAAAGAGATTATACTGAAAAGAGCTTATTTGAAAAAGCCGGTTTGAGAAGTGATTTTTTCTCAAGAGGATGGTTTGCCCATTGGGACCTTAACTCCAATCCTCCGGAAAAAAAATCATTTCTGAAAACCAGTTCAAGCAAAGCAGTTCAGAAACTGATTCAAAACAGTCCAGAAAAACCAATTCAGTTCAAATCAGTTCCGAAAACCAGTTCAAACAAGACAGAAAATCGGTTCGTCAAACAAGTTAAAACCAGATCACCAACAACAAAGCAAGAAATCCGAAGGTTCCCGCAGGAAAGTCTCAGTCACCGGATCAACAACTCAGTATCCGAAAATTCTGCAGCAAAAGACAAACTGTCAATCTAAAAGCCCAGTAACAACGTAAAGCAAATAAGTCAAAATGGAAGCCAAAAGCCTTGCGTTTCCGCAAAAACTAGTCAAAGCTCCAAAGTTTCCGCCACCAATATCGTAAGATAAGCTAGGAAAAGCAAAGACTCAAACAAACTTAAATCAAAATCCAGCCCATGAATCAGAGGATATATAAATCGTAACTTCATCATTACCTCTAACCAGAACAAAACGGCGCAACCACGAGAAAGATTCAGAAGCTCATACGCAGCACAACTGAAGGTTCATAGATATTAAACAGTCATCATCGCCACACGAAAGAGAAGAAGATCTGAACGGAAACGGCGCAAAAGAAAAAAAACCCAGCAAAGGAAACTCGTCACTCTGTCACCGTCGAAGCCGCCGCCGGAGACCTCAGGAAGTTACATCATCGCCCGTTCTCCACCATCAACAGGTATAGGTTTTTGGCCATTACTAATTTTCAGATGATTTCTTTGTGTTCGGGTTCAGGTAAAGGGAAACGAAAAGCCCACATGCATACAGAAGAAGATGAAGCAAAAGCTTCGGGGAGCTCTAGTGGCGGCCGCGTGAGAGCGAAGAAGGGGAAAGTGAAAGAGGGAAAGTCATCAGACCAATAGTGAAACCCTAATGGGCCAGATGAAATAAGACCCAGCCGAATATTCAGCTTCTTTTACTTTTTATTTTGTTTTTAGTTTTTATTTTTGTTGGTTATTCATTTAAGTTATTTAGTTTAGGATAATTAATTAAGATTAAATCTTACATAAGTGTGTAGTTTAAATATAAAATTAATTAATTAATAAAAAACAAAAAAATAGGGTTTAGAAGTTAATTTTGTTCCAATAGAAATGAATGAAATTTTATAAAAATAAAAATCAAATTGAAATATCTTTTAGCATTAAAAGTTAAAATATCCTTTTTGCATAAAAATTGAAATATCTTTTAGCATTAAAAATTAAAATGTCATTTTTGCATAAAAATTGAAATATCTTTTAGCATTAAACATTAAAATATCTTTTTGCATAAAAATTGAAATATCTTTTAGCATTAAAAATTAAAATATCTTTTTTAAAAATTGAAAATATTTTTTATTTAAAATTATTATTTTTACAGAATTTAAAATCCTTTTAAACTTAATGTAGATTTAGTTTTTATTGTAACTTAATGTAAATTAAATAAAAAAAAACTAAAACTTAATGTAGATTTGATTTCTAATTAAAACTTACTGTAAATCATTTCTTAAAATTTAATGTAAATTAAATGTTTATTAAAGTTTAATTTAAAACATTTTTAACTTAAACAAATTTTTTTTATCTAAACTTAATATAAAATTTCTTTTATTAAAATTTAATAAAAAAAAAACATAAAATTTTTCTAAATTAAAACGTTTTTTAACTCATCTTTAAAACTTAAAATTTAAAAGCATTTCTAAAACAAAAATCATTTTTATTTAAAATTAACAAAAACCCTTTAAAAAATATATATATAACTTATAATTAAAAACTTTTTTTTTTTGTAATTAGCTTTAATAACTTGTAGTTATATTTTTCCGATAACTGATAGGAAAAAAACATTTTTTATAACTTATAGTTAGTAAAAAAAATTTAACTTATAGTTAGTATTTTTTATGATTCAAAAGTTAAAATTATAATTTTTTAGTAAAAATTCGAAAAATAAAAGTTCTTAATTTAGCCGTTTTAGTTTCATTTAATCCCCGTCAGCTTGTTTGTTTCAGCTTATCGTTATTTCATTTATTCTTATTATTTTTGTTCCATGGATGTAATTTACGCGACACCATGGTGTTGCACCCCAAATTTTGACCCCTTAGATCCTCATCATCATTTTAGGATCATGTTCATTTGATTAACTAACCTTAACCCATTTCAAGTTTATCTTTGTCAAGATGGAGATAAATCAGGGTTCCGTACCGTTAAAATCGAGGCTTCGGTGGTTTGATCAATCAATGTGTTGGATTGATTCTACTATAAACAAGATCAAGGATACTACATGGGGTCAAGTATGAATCCAATTTGAGGTGGTCACCCAGAAATTGAGAACGGTGCCGTTCAGGATACCCGATTAGGGTTTTTGATTAGGAAAAGTCAACCGTAATTTGACTTTTGATTTAAAAAGTGGTCCAATGGTGGGATCATGGTCCATGAAGTTCCTATGTCTTAGTAAAGTCTACTCAAGAAGCTTTAAGGCTTCAAGATACCCAGAACACCAACAGTCGATTCAAAGTTCTTCAATCAATCGGTTCGTCTGACTGAAAAGTCAACTCATTGACCAACATGGTTTTGACCCAAAATTGAATGCAATTATATTCCTAATGGTATACAACATCTATTCATGAATTTTGGTGACCATTGGATCAAGAATTGATAAGTAATCAAAAAGTTGGGAAATTAAGGTTTTGAAAAGGGCAAAGCCATAACTCCTTAACCACACAAGGGTTTTTGACCTAGTTTCAAGGGGAATGAGTTCCTAAAACAAGCATAAATATTGTAGTACCTAATTGGGGATTTTTAAAAAGTACAAGTGGGCTCCATAACTCTTCCTGGTTAGAGAGAACCAAAATCCACAAGTTGGCAAAAACTCACATTCGCAAAACTAGGTCAGCATGAGTTTTTTTATTCCAAAACCTCTCCAAATCGATGTTAATCAAAGGCTAAACCTTATTTATGATGTTTGAATTGATAATGAACATTTTAATATCAATTCACACGAAAATGACACAATGATCAAAGGAAATTATTATTTAATGCAAGTTGCAAAAGTGAATAGTGAAGAAAGAGAAAAAAGGTGGCTACCATTGTCAAATCATCAACTTTACTTCAACAAGTCACCTCATAACCTATCAAGCATGATAAAAACAATATATAGGGCATGGAGAATATCTTAGTAGAGTGGCTTAAAGACAAGTATGAAGATTTCATTGGAAAATTCAAAGATTTTCATGATGGAAGGTTAAAATTGGCAATTTGCTTCACTTTTGCCCATACCTTGATCCAAGGCCTTTGGCTATAAATAGAACTAAACTCCTACATCACAAACAAACCAGTTCTATGCTAGAAACCATCTAGAATTCTCTCCCTTACACAATCACTAAATTCTTGCAAAATCTCACTAAGTCTCCAAAATCCCTCAAAATCTATTTTTGCAAAACACCTTCCAAAACCTTTTCCAAACTTTTTCCAACTCAAGAAACACTTCAAACACATCAAATATGATGTATTGAAGCTATTCAAATCACTTCCACACTTATGTAACAAGGTTTGAATGAGTTGGTCTTTGAAACCTTTGGATTTTAGAGTTTTTCCTTCATTTACAAGGCATTTCGTCCACTAGCTTGCTTGGAGGTTGTTTGGAGCATTTATTCATCAACCTAGGAATATTTGAAGACCTTGTAAGAGCTCTCAATATCTCTGGTTTTCTTATTGCTTAAGATTGCTTCAAGAGATAAACCTAAAACTCATAAATGTGAACTTTCTACTTGCATTTCACATGCTACCATGAATGTTTTTAGGGTTTTCACCTTCCTATCTCTCATTTATTCATTTCAAAACTTTAATTTTATTCTCTTTTGAGTTTTATTTTAAAGTTATGATTTTGGCTAGTTAGCATCCTTGTGTACTTGAGTTTGACTAAAACTCTTGCTTGTGAGCATTTGTGTTTGATCTTCTCTTAAAACTTGAAAGTTTTCCGCGTGAAATTTTTAAACTTCTCACTTACATTTGTTGTGACATTATTTGATTACGCTTGATAATTGTAATTACATATGGCATCTTGTAAGCTCTAAGAAACCATTCTTTGTCAAGATACATCTTTATCTTTGTTAAGATCCCCTGCCATCTTTGTTAAGATATATCCCCATCTTTGTTAAGATATGTTTGTGGTTGTGACTTCCTTATGCTTAAGTCTTGTAAGAACTTACCCTTCTTGATATTGTAATATCTTGATACTTGCTTTGGTTGTGACCATCTATCTTGATTGAAATCATTAATATTGTAATATCTTAAATGCTTGTTTTGGTTGTAACCATTCATCCTGATTTAGATCCTTGCTTATTATAATATGTTTGATCATTCTTGGTTGTAACCATATCCCTTATATTCATCATGTGTGAATGTTTATGCTTTGTTAAGTTTACTTTCCCCAAGTGATGGAACTCTTTAGTTCTCATCCAAGTTGCGTCATCTTTTCCCTTCCAAAGGAAAATCTCTCTATTGACCCTTGGGTCATAGATAACTCATTAAACTCATAGGTCTGGATAAAACCTTCTCCCCCTTTTGGTATGGATAGAACCAATAGGATTTACCCTCATAGGTCTGGATAAAACCTTCTCCCCCTTTTTGGTCTGGATAGAATCAATAGGATTTAAACTCGTAGGACTGGATGGAACCTTCTCCCTCTTTTGGTCTGGAAAGAACCAATTGATCCTTATTCTGTAGTTCGTGCCCTGAACTACGACCGCTCTGATTTCTCATTGGACAATGAGAATACGTAGGCACAAGATGTGATATCTTGACGAGCAACCTTCCCCCTTCTCCCATCTTTTGGTCTGGATAGAACCAATTGGTCTTACAACGTAGAACTTTAGGATAGAGTTTGATTCACTCTATGTAAGAATCATGGATATGATTACTTACTCCCCTCTTGAGTGTTATAACATAGATCTAGAGAGTTTTGTTAAACTCTACACAAGTATGGATATGTTTGTTCCCCTTTGAACCTTGATCATAATCAAGTGTTCTTCAACCTTAGTGAGGTGAACTACGATTAGGCATGGCAAAAAAACCCAGACCCGACGGGGCCCGCCCGGACCCGCCCCGAAATTAGCGGGGAAAACCCGGTTTGAGTGGGTACGGGTGCGGGTGCGGGGAAAATCCGATTTTTAATTACGGGTGCGGGTACGGGTGCGGGTAGACACTAAGACCCGCCCGCACCCGGCCCCGCCCCGCCCCCGAATAATTTATTTTAATTTAATTTTCTTATTTTACTTATTTTAATATTTATTTATTAATTATATTTTTAACTAAATTATTAATACATTTATTGCAATTAAAATAAATAAATTAATCAAGTTAATATTCATTTACTAATTAAAATTTTAATTAAATAAATAATTAATTTATTAAAATAATCAATTTTTTAATTAAGTTATTAATTTTTATTGTAATTAAAAATAAATTTTTTTTTCCGGGTGGGGGCGGGGCGGGTGCGGGTGCACCCGTTCTCTACCGGGGGCGGGTCTGGGTGGTAAATTTTTACCCCCGGTCGGGTTTGGGGGCGGGGGCGGGTGTGTTACATAAAAGCGGGTGCGGGTGCGGGTATAGTAAAACCCGCCCCCGACCCGCCCCGTTGCCATCCCTAACTACGATTGCTCTGATTCTATCCTAGTTAGGATACATAGGCAGAGGACGCGACGTCTTTTCAAGCAAACTTAGAAACTATCTTTAGGTTTTAACCTACACTCTTTTACCCAATCCCAAATCCTTAGCAAACATTTACCAACTCAGCATGCAAACAAACAAAAGGTTCCTGTAGAGTACTACAGATGCTTAGGATGTGAAATACCTACCTGTAATACCCCAAATTTTACCCTTATATTTAGTCAGTCATTTCGCATAGCATCTCATATGTACATTTGCTAACCACTAACAAGTTATGAAGGTGTTTGTTTTGCAGATTGGGTCCCAGGGGTAGTTTGGTCATTTTACACAAATTCCTTGAAGACGGGCTGTTATTAAAATTCTGAGGCGTTTGATACATTTACCTATCACCAGGTCTGATCATATCAAGATCTTGGCATTTGGCCAGTGGAGTTTAATTACGAGTAGTGTTACCGTTGATGCTGAAAATGTTGTGATTACGGTGCCCATAGGTGTTTGGTTATGAAATGGTTGGTTAACATTTTAATCAGATGATGAGATTAGGATTACAATTGAGACGAGTGCGAATAAGAATACCACTTCGGAGTATTTATGTTTTATGCATGTGTTAATGAATTTAAATGCTTGTGGATTTATTCACAATTGTTTATATTTTTTAACTAAGAATAAAATATAAATAAATTCAAATTTTGAGAATTTTATTTCATAAATAATGTCATCATACAAGAAGTGGATGTTGCTTCATATTTTATAAAGTGTTGTTACAAGGAAGTACATTAAAATTCTCAATCCTAAGGGATTACATTAAAGCATCTATCATAAATCCTAAGAGTATCTAAAGGTCTTCATGTTGTACTTGAACTTCTCCATGAATCCTCAGCTAACCTGCACATCAAAAGAAAACAAGCAGTACAGAAAAATGTTAGAAGTTTTTTTTTCGACACTCTCAGAACAATGTCATCATCGAGTGCCGGGAGTGGCACAACCGAAGCTGCGTCCTACCCCCGTTACCGATCCGCGCCGTGGGCGTCAGATCAGGTAACACCTGTTCTTAATCGTTACGGGACATCCGAGAGACAGAAGTAATAAAAGAAGTGGGACTGATTCGTTTTGCCGCGATTGGATTTCAAAACTGATACGAGAATAAGGCAACATTGAACTCAGACCCGGATGCCGGCATGGTCTGAGTCATTTTGGTTCCGAAGTTTCCAACACCTGAAAAGCCACAAACGCATCAATGTCAGATTCAGAATTTGGAACTCAAAACCTAAATAGTTCATGAGCAGCATCAGTTCTGAACCATGTACAGAAAAATGAGACACACAACAAGCTGCGGCAAAATGACATAGGACAAGGTATCAAAAGATTCAGCAACATCAGTTAAAGGCAAGTCCCCATTCAAACCAGTTTCAATGGCAAGCAACACATAAGTGAGCGCCAGCACAAAATCACAGCACCGAATCACAGCACAAGATCATAGCGAAACCATACCAAAAAAGGAACAAAGATGAGTTCAAGAAATCGCAGCGATATATCATGTTTAGGTTGGGTCCCGAATGTGCAAAGCACATCAGAAACAGAGCACCAAACAAGGGCTCAGTTATGAACATCATTGCCCCAACAAACAAGTTACCGAAACAAGTTATCAAATCATACTCAGTTCATGAAACGAACAAACGAACAAACACATGGTTCAGGACATCAGCATGATAGCCAATCATCATCACCAATTCAATCAACCTGCCAAGATTGCACAGAAGAACTGAAGTTCACGGCATGAATTGCACCAGAACGAACAAGCATAAGCTAACATGAACAAGTGCAAAACCATAACAGTCAGTCGTCGCGGCTCAGGCTATCAGATCATCAGAAGCAACCGCGACATTGTCGAAGAAGCGTCCCTCGAAGGCTCAGAATGTCATCATTGCCATATCCCTTTCCCGACAATTTCGGCTCGACCAAAGCTTCAATATCAAGTCC
Organism: Lathyrus sativus; assembly: GCA_963859935.3. NCBI lineage: Eukaryota > Viridiplantae > Streptophyta > Magnoliopsida > Fabales > Fabaceae > Lathyrus > Lathyrus sativus. Next base: position 712,707,455 of record OZ012737.1, read on the forward strand.
TCTCTGAAAGAGGAAGAGGAAAAGAATCTGAGCTGCATCAAAGAGCGAACCAATCAAAAAAACGAATCAGTTCGAGATCAAAACATCAAACAGAGATACGAATCCATTAAGGAATCCTGGGAATTAAAATCAAACATCAATCAATTCAATCTGAAGGCAAACCATATCAGAAAAATAGAGAGATTTTGATTTGATAATTAATCCCAAAGTAGATCAAAGCAAATCAGTTCAGACTAATAAAAGTGAATCGAATCAGGAAATCATATCAGCTCAATCAGGTTCTAAAAGAGGAAATAGAATATGATTCGATCTCACCAAAACCTCAATCAGGATTCCAAGAGAAGAAACGAGATCCCAATCGTATCAGAAAGCCCCTATTGGAACTCAATCTGGAAAAACCAAAGGAAATCAAAATCAAATAATATCAACACAAAATCAAATCAGATCAAGTGCATATCTCAGAAAAAACGCAAGTCCAAGGCCCAGAAGTTAGTTATAAAAAGGAAGGTACAACCTGATGAAAGGAGGTAGCCGTGAGAGGAGTTGAAACCCTAGACGGAGAGTACCAGAAACGGCGAAGAATCCACATGCGAAAACCCTAAACGGCGCGAACTCAGACGAAGAACGATCGTCATCATCGTTCAAAACATCACCGCGCATCAATATCATCTGAACAATCAATATCATCCGCGAAGCACCGACGAGAAGATCGCCTTCGCCGTTGGCAGGCAATCAACGCCAAGCCTCAGATCACCTCATCATCGGCTGTTTCGTCATAAATGTGAGCTGTGAGACATTTTCCTCACCATATTCATGTTTTATTTCAGGAATGAAGAAAATCGGAAGAGGATCGCGAGAGAGAACGGAGAATCGAAGAAGAAAGACGAGAGGAAGAAGAACGGCGCCGCAAATGGTGTTAGGGTTATGAAACCCTAAAAAGAATCCTTTAGTCATTTTCGTTTCCACCGGGTTGGGTCCGGGTGTGATGACCGGCCCAACCCCTTTATGTTTTATTTTTTTTTTAATTTTGTTTTTTGATTATTGTTTTAATTGTTTTTAAATTGTTTTTATAATTTAAGAAAACTGTTTTAAAAAAACCTTTTTTGTGAAAATATAATAAAAATCTTAAAAACCTTTTTATAGTAAAATAAAAAAAACCTCTTTTTTTAAAAAAATAAAAATTAAAACTTTTTTTATAAAATTAAAACTTTTAAAAATGAAAAAACTTTTTTAAATAAAATAAGAAAAACCTTTTTAAAAAATACAAAAATAAAACTCTTTTAATTAAATTTCTTTTGCAAGCTAACATTTAATTATTAATATTTTTCAAATAAAACAATAATAAAATCTCAAATTTGCATCTTTTTCTTAACTCATTTGATCACCGCCTAACTCTGCCTACTAATGCCATTTGTTCATTTTGCAGCTCATTACCTTTACCGTTACTTATCACATTTTATTTCATTACTATATTGTAACTGCTTCTCATATGTAACCCCACGAACTTAACAATCGCTCTTTAAATTCTGCCTTTAAATTTCTGCTTGCATGGTTTAAATTATGACATTATCTCTCTGTTTGCATGATTCAATTATCTCACGCGTTTACCATTATTTCTGTCACATTGCACACATCCGAAGGTTAGGTCTAACTGTTTGGCTGCCGCGCCAATAGTCCGTAAAACTTCACACATTCAATTTCAAATCCTCAAAACTACAAACTACAAACCCTAATTTTCACAAATGCCTCGCCGCAGGCAAAATTACAATTTTACCCCTAGCATTAGGTCAAAGAGCCGCCGCGCTCATTTTAGGGTTTCCCGCCGTGGAATCCCTAATTTAACCCTAATTACAACTTAACAATTCAACGTAGAGATTTGGAGTTTCTACACTCCACGTAAGCGTGTCCTTAAGATGCGTTTATTCCCCTTGAGACCTTGACCACAGTCAAGAAGTCTCTAACCTCCCTTTTGAGGGGAACTACGATTACTCTGATTCCACTCCCGTAAGGATACGTAGGCACAAGATGCGATGTCTTGCCGAGTAAACTTAGAATTAACCCCTTAGGTCTCTTTTCTCACTTTTAATCCCTTTGTACATATATCTTAAGCAAATAAATAAAGCAAATAGTAAAAATCTGAACAAAAGGTTCCTGTAGAGTACTACAGAAGTTTAGGGTGTTAATACCTTCCCTAAATTTAACCAACCCCCGAACCCTAGATCTTTCCCCGCATTGTGTTTACGATGCAAAAATAGGTTTTCCCTCTTTTGACCTTTTCCTTCGGATAAATCAAAGAGCGGTTGTGAATTGAATTGCGATTCAAACTCATTAATAGTTTGTGATCCTATTTCCACCGCAACAGAAAATGGCGACTTCACTGGGGACTTCCAAACTTTTGAGGGTTACCCCTAATTTGTTCATGTTTATTACTATTTGCTTTACTATTCATTTACATGTATATATTGTACTCTGATTTTGGGATGGTTCCTTGTGTTGTGAGATAAGTCCTACGCCCGGACTAGTGACATTATTATAGGATGGGGATACATTCGAGGAGGCTTATAGGGAGTTGAATCCCGACCAAGCTGATTCGAGAATCTCCGCTCAGTTGAGACCCTTTCGAAAATGGTTCGGTTGAACGAGTAATCGCGAAAACTTTTTCCATGGTCGATTGGAGTCTGTGATATTGAGGACCGTAGTACCTTAACACCACCTTGGCCTTATTTAAGACGTAGTGCGGGAGCTATGTGGGAGTAATCTTACAATGGCTGCTACGCGATACTACACTCAAAAGAGGTTCTCTTGAGAATATTATTCACCCCCGAGTCAATCGGAAGGTTGATAATATCCGAAAGATGGGCCGATGACTTTGGGCACTTTTTAGAACCTTGTTCTGCAGGTACAATTAACCTATAGTACACTCCTTTTGGGGATGGGTAGACCGTGACCCCGCTCACATTCCTTTAACCTAGGACTTTGTGTGTTTTCATGCATTGCATCCATAAAGCATCTCATTGCATTGTATTTCATGGAGTTCAAATACCATTTACAGATATCGCAGGATACCATGAATAAAAAACAAGAAAAAGATTTCCTTGGTACCCCGCGGCATTCATAAATGTTTGAACTCCATGAAATCTTCATCACAGCATCATTTTCTGCATTGCATGTGTCTTCCGTTTTCTCATGTTCGGTTCTCTCGCCTTCCAGTTTCGTCACCCTGAGTTCTCGGCACCAGTACAACACCAGAGCTCAAACTCGGAAGAGAATGGAGGATCAGGCAAAAGAGATTGATCGCCTTAGCAATGAACTTGAAGACCTTCGAGGGGGTATGGGGCGTATGATGGAATTGTTACATGTCATGAATGCTAAGATGGATACCCAGCCCACTGTTGTTTTTGAGATTACCGGCGTTACTGTGGACCCTCCACCAAGTGCGACCGTAGCAAGAGACCCACCTTATGGTCTTGCTCCAGGTTTTGTGCCTCCTCAAGCCACTGTTCCGATTAATCAGCCTGTTCAGCAAGCCGTGCCTTTATTTTCTGAAGTTTCTAGGGGGGCTCCTATCTTTGCACCACCTGTTGTACACACTCGTGCGCAACCGTACTTCAATGAGACAGTTTTTGATAATCTTGATGAGAATGTTGAGGGTTATGAGAAACATGATAAGCTTCGTGAGGAAGTAAACACCATCGTCCAGAGATTGAAGAAAGTAGAGGGCGATCAAATTTTTGGGACTGCTGCAAGGGATGTCTGTTTGGTCTCAGGTTTGGTTATTGCCCCGAAGTTCAAAACTCCGAATTTCGATCGTTATGAAGGTGCCACCTGTCCTAAGAGTCATCTGATTATGTATTATCGCAAGATGGCTGCCCATGTTGAGAATGACAAACTGATGATTCATTGCTTCCAAGATAGTTTGAAGGGTGCTTCCTCCAAGTGGTATTTAACTTTAGACCAGTCTCGCATTAAAAGCTTTCAAGATCTATCTGACGCTTTCATCAAACACTACAAGTACAATATGGATCTGGCTCCTGACAGAAGACAGTTGCTGAGTATGTCACAAAAGAATTCTGAGTCATTCAAAGAATATGCCCAAAGGTGGAGAGAGACTGCTTCGCAGGTAGAACCTCCTTTGACCGAGAAAGAGTTAGCTGATTGGTTTGTCGACACGGTCCGTCCAGAATTTTACGAGAGAATGGTAGGTAGTGTGACTTCAAATTTCTCTGACATCGTTGCTGTGGGTGTCAAGATTGAATTGGGTATGAAAAGTGGTAAAATGACAAATAATCATGGTGCTTCTAAGGATCAGCCGAAGAAACCTCCGTATAGCTCCCAGAAAAAGAAGGAAGGTGAGGCTAATGCTATATCCTCTGGTAGACCCAGAGAACGCTTTTATCGACATCCGCAAGGTTATGCTCAACCTCCAGGGTATCCGGTCCAATATGCTCAACAACCCTATGTGGCAGCTATTACACCTTCTTTCAATCAACAGGTTCCCATGTATCAACCTATGCAACAACCTCCTGTTTATCCGCCTCCTGTCAACTATCTACAGGCGCCCAATGCTCCTGCTCCTCAACAGCCAAAGAGTCCGGCTCCTCGCCAGAATGTTCCGAACAGAAGAACGTATAAACCTTGTCCGCCGATTCCGATGACTTTTACCGAGTTGTATCCCTCTTTGGTCAAGCAGGGTCTCATCACTACTCGGGCTTTGGGTCCGCCTCCTAATCCTCTACCCGCCAATTACAACGCCGCCGCTCATTGTTTATTTCATGAGGGTGCGCCTGGTCATGATCTGGAGAATTGTTATGCTCTCAAAAATATTGTCAGAGATTTATTGGAAAAGAAGATTTTGTCATTTGAAGATCCTCAACCGAATGTTAAGAAGAACCCTTTTCCTAACCATGAGAGTGTCAATGCCATTAGTGTTGATTCGGGGGAAGGTTATGCCCTTGACGTTGGACAGATTAAGACTCCTCTCAAGATGTTCCATTCGAAACTGTTTGAAGCTGGTTTGGTAGATACTTCCCATGTTGCGTGCGTAAGTTGTGAAGGCAGTATTAAGGGTTGCGTGTTGGTTCAGAATGATGTTCAGAGGTTAATTAATGAGGGTGTTTTACAAGTGACAAGCCAATACAAGAAAGATGAGGTCGCTGTGGTTGAGCCTGTCTTCCATCAGCCCGAATCAAAGGGTAAGGTACCAGTGTTTAATCTATCAGGGGCAAGCTCCGCCAATCTCGTGTTCGACATACCGAAGTCGTATATCCCTGAAGTGAATCAGCCTAAGCCTATAGTTATTCGAAGACCGAGTCCGTTTCCTTTCAGTGATCCTAAAGCTGTGCCTTGGAAATATGACGTGACGATGATTGACAAGGAGTCTGGGAAGGTTATTCCAAATGAAGAGGCTAAGGGTGCGGTGACCAATATCGCAGAGGTAAGCAGAATGACTCGCAGTGGCCGTGTGTATACTCCCCGTTCCAACGAGGTCCCACCTAAGGAAACAACTAGTACTCCAGTGCCTGCCAAAGACAAAGGTAAAGGAGCCGTCACGAATGATGAAGATGCCGAATTTTTGAGGATCATCAAGAAAAGTGACTATAAAGTTATCGACCAACTTCATCAGACTCCTTCCAAGATTTCGATTTTATCTCTGTTGATGAGTTCACCCGCTCATAGGATGGCCTTGCAGAAGGTTTTGACTCAAGCACATGTGGATCAGGATATCAGCACCAGTCGGTTTGATAGTGTGATTGCCAATCTGACCGCCTGTAACACCCTCAGTTTCAGCAATGAAGAGTTACCAAAGGAGGGTCCGAACCATAATCGTGCTTTACATATATCAGTGAAATGTCAGGAGGACAATTTAGCAAGAGTGCTAGTGGACACCGGGTCTTCTCTGAATGTTTTACCCAAGAGGGTTCTTGATAAGTTGGCTTGTAAAGAGACTGTGTTGAAACCTACTCCTTTGGTTGTCAAGGCTTTCGATGGTTCCCGTCGATCGGTAATGGGGGAGGTTGAGCTTCCTATCCTGATCGGTCCGCAAGTTTTTAATATCACGTTTCAAGTCATGAACATTAATCCCAATTACAGTTGTTTACTTGGAAGGCCGTGGATCCATGCCGCTGGGGCAGTGACCTCAACGTTACATCAAAAGATGAAATTCGTGATCGATGGAAAGTTGGTTATTATACACGGTGAGGAGGATCTGATGGTCAGTAACCTGTCTTCTTTCCGTTACATCGAGGCCGATGAGAATGCTTTAGACATCTCCTTTCAAGCACTTGAGATCGCCAATGCTGTTCTGCTAGAAGTCGAAGAGACAGTGGGTCAGGGTAATCCATCTTTTGCATCTCTGAAGAGTACCAAAGCAACAATTGACAGGGGCATTCCTGAAGGTTGGGGAGAGGTAATTGATGTCAAGACCAAGACTGATCGCTCTGGGTTGGGTTACAAACCAACTCAGAATGGAGCTGCCATAACTGTCGAAGGGCGTCCTAAGGTTATCCAAGAGGTATTTGTCAGCGGAGGTTTCCAAGTCAATGCCATCAGCGACTGTGAGGAAAATGAAGAGTTGAGCAACCTGGTGTTTAAGGGTGATGCAGTTTTGAACAACTGGGAGGCCGTAGAGATCCCTGTTATCTTTCCCTTGTCAAAGTAATTGTTTTTTAAAGTTTCATTTACATTTTCAAATAAAAATCCGTAGCTCTGCCCAAGGCTATAGGGTCGCTTTTATTGGGCCACCTTTCATTCCTAAAAAGATATTAATAAAAGCATTTTGTTCAACTCCACTTTGGTTCATTTGCGTTTTTCGTTTTCACCTTTAAAAATGAAATTGGCAACCTTTTTCCCAAAAAAAATAATAATAATAAAAAAAAAACAGCATTTCATTCTTACATATCTTCGAGCAGTTTAATTAAGTAAGCCTTCCATCATGCAGAGACATCGTAAACCTTGTTGGATCCGATGACTTTACTGACACTCCTGACTGGGATGCACCCATCAATCAAGCTGAGGACGAGGGTGAAGAAGATTTTGAAGTACCCGCGGAACTGACAAGATTGATTGAGTACGAGTACACAGAGCTTCAACCGCATAAAGAGCAGGTGGACTTAATTAATCTCGGTACAGATGAGAGCAAGAAAGAGGTCAAGATTGGTGCAATGCTTGGGACGGAGATTAGGCCGAGGTTGATTGAGTTGTTAAAAGAGTATATTGATGTGTTTGCGTGGTCGTATCAAGATATGCCGGGCCTAGACACGGACATTGTCGTCCACAAGCTGCCGCTTAAGCCAGATTGTCCGCCTATCAAGCAGAAACTCCGAAGAACGAGACCCGACATGGCTTTGAAGATTCGAGATGAGGTTAAAAAGCAGTTGGATGCAGGTTTCTTGGCAGTCGCAAAATATCCAGATTGGGTTGCCAACATTGTGCCAGTGCCTAAGAAGGACGGTAAAGTTAGGATGTGTGTAGACTACAGGGATCTGAACAAAGCAAGTCCGAAAGATGATTTCCCTCTGCCACATATCGATACACTGGTAGACAATACAACCAGTTTTGCGTTGTTCTCATTTATGGATGGTTTCTCTGGTTATAATCAGATCAAGATGGATCCAGATGATCGAGAGAAGACTACTTTCATTACTCCTTGGGGAACCTTCTGCTACAAAGTCATGCCCTTCGGTTTAAAGAATGCAGGGGCAACTTACCAACGCGCTATGACCACTCTTTTTCATGATATGATGCACAAAGAGATTGAGGTGTATGTGGACGATATGATAGCCAAGTCTCAGAGTGAAGAGGAGCATCTAGACCATTTGGTGAAATTGTTTGAACGACTCAGGAAATATCAGTTGAAATTGAACCCTGCTAAATGTACCTTCGGTGTCAGATCTGGAAAATTGCTTGGTTTCATTGTTAGCCAGCGAGGGATTGAGGTGGATCCTGACAAAGTCCGAGCCATTCAAGATATGCCGGCTCCGCGAACTGAGACGCAAGTTAGAGGTTTTCTGGGACGTCTGAATTACATTTCCAGGTTTATCTTTAATATGACCGCTACTTGTGAGCCGATATTCAAGTTGCTTTGCAAGGGGCAGACAGTTGAGTGGAACCCTGATTGTCAGAAAGCGTTTGAGAAAATTAAGGGTTATTTGCAAGATCCCCCTATTCTGATCCCGCCCGTACCTGGAAGACCGTTGTTTATGTACCTTACTGTTCTCGAGAAGTCTATGGGTTGTGTGCTTGGACAACATGATGAGACTGGGAAAAAGGAACATGCGATTTATTACCTGAGCAAGAAGTTTACCGATTGCGAAAACAGATACTCACCATTAGAGAAAACTTGTTGTGCATTGGCATGGGCCGCTAAGCGCCTTCGGCAATATATGGTCTGTCATACCACCTTGTTGATTTCTAAAATGGATCCGATCAAGTATATTTTCGAAAAACCTGCTCAAACCGGGAGGCTAGCCCGTTGGCACATGTTGTTATCCGAATATGACATCCAGTATGTACCCCAGAAGGCGATTAAGGGTAGTATCTTGTCTGATTATCTTGCAGACCAGCCAGTTGAAGATTATGAACCTCTTAAGCTCGACTTTCCTGATGAGGATATTTTGTTGATTAAAAGAGATTGTGAAGAGCCAGATCCGAGCGAAGGTCCAGAACCAGGTCTTTGGTGGAAGATGATGTTTGATGGTTCCTCGAATGTCAATGGGCATGGTATAGGCGCCGTTTTGATGAACCCAAAGGGTGGATTCACTCCATTTACAGCGAGGTTGGACTTTGAGTGTACTAACAACGTCGCAGAATATGAAGCATGTATTCTTGGCCTCGAAGCAGCGATTCACCTCTGAATCAAACTTCTTAAAGTAAGTGGTGACTCAGCCTTGGTTATTTACCAGGTACAAGGCAAATGGGAAACGAAGAATGAGAAGCTGATCCCTTATAAGGACTATATTATTGAGCTGATCAAGTATTTCGACGAGATAGAGTTCGAGCATGTTCCTAGATCCGAGAATCACGTAGCCGATGCTTTAGCCATGTTAGCATCCATGTGGAAAGTTAAATTCGTTAATGAAGCACCTCTTATCCATATTGAGCGCAAGGTTGAGCCCGCTTATTGTCAGATGGTCGAAGAAGTTGAGGTGGATGAAAAGCCTTGGTTTCATGATATCAAGAACTATCTCATCAAGCAGGAGTATCCCGATGGTGCTACTGGTCTGGACAAAAAGACATTGAGAAGACTGGCGTCCAAATTCTTTATCAGTAATGGTGTGTTATACAAGAGAAATCACGACATGGTTCTGCTCAGATGTGTTGATAAACGGGAAGTGGACATGTTACTACAGGAAATTCATGAGGGGACCTTCGGAACTCATGCCAATGGCTATGCTATGTCCAAGAAGATGTTAAGGGCTGGGTATTATTGGTTAACCATGGAAGCCGACTGCATCCAATATGCTAGAAAATGCCATAAGTGCCAAATTTACGCTGATAAAATGCATGTACCTCCGTCACCGTTGAATGTTTTGTCTTCACCCTGGCCGTTCTCTATGTGGGGCATTGACATGATTGGGGCAATCGAGCCGAAAGCTTCTAATGGGCATCGTTTTATCCTTGTTGCCATCGACTATTTCACCAAGTGGGTAGAGGCTGCCTCCTACACCAACGTGACCAAGCAAGTGGTTGCCCGATTCATCAAGAAAGAGATCATCTGCCGTTATGGAGTCCCAAGCCGGATAATAACTGACAATGGCACCAATCTGAATAATAAGACTATGAAAGAGTTGTGTGATAGTTTCAAGATCACTCACCATAATTCTTCTCCGTATCGTCCTAAGATGAATGGGGCCGTTGAAGCTGCAAATAAGAATATCAAGAAGATCCTGCAAAAGATGGTTGTGACTTACAAAGATTGGCATGAGATGTTACCGTTTGCCTTGCATGGATACAGAACCTCGGTGAGAACTTCGACAGGGGCAACACTTTTCTCACTGGTATATGGAATGGACGCCGTGCTCCCCATCGAAGTAGAGATACCTTCGTTAAGAGTGTTAATGGAGGCTGAACTTGAGGAAGCTGAGTGGGTTCAAGACAGACTGGATCAGTTGAATCTCATTGACGAGAAGCGTTTGACAGCCATGTGCCATAGGCAATTATATCAGAAATGGATGAAAAGAGCGTTTGATAAGAAGATTCGTATCCGCGAGTTCCGTCAAGGAGAGCTCGTACTCAAAAAGATCTTACCAGTACATAAAGATATGCGTGGAAAGTGGATGCCCAATTATGAAGGCCCATTTGTTGTAAAGACCGTTTTCTCCGGAGGGTCCCTGATACTTACGACAATGGATGGTGAAGAGCTTGCCCATCCCGTGAATTCTGATGCAGTCCGAAAATATTATGCCTAAAAACCCGCTAAGTCGAAAACCTGTAAAAGGCGACTTAGGCAAAAGTAAGGGTTGAAAAAAAGAAATAATAACAAAAAGCTCGCTAAGTTGAAAACCCGAAAGGGCGGCTTAGGCAAAAAAGAGCGTCCCGGTGGATTGAAAACCCGAGAGGGCGGTCCAGGCAAAAGTTAGGGACAAAGGTATTTCATTGCATCAGAAGACACTGATTATCTCGAACACACTTTCCGCATAAGAGCCATGTTTCAGTTCTTTCATCCTTGCCCAAAGCAGGATTCTGGATTAGTCTTATGTTATTAGTGTCAGTAGGTGTCATTGGATTCGATGTAACTTTTTCCCATGTTGCCAATTTCAAAACATAATCATCTGTGGAGCTATGCCTTCAGCGAGCTACCGCCCTTTAAATAAAAGAAACCATCTCGTTACTTACATTCCTTGGTGCATTGCTCTTTGTTTTCTATTGTTATGCAAAATGCGTTTATTCTTAAAATTTGAAAATGAAAGGTGCATTGTAGATTTTTCAAAACTGTTTTTCAAAAAACAACAAATTTGAAATGTAATAAATTACTTTGACTAGTGGAAATTCCGACAGGATCTCTTCATTCCCCGGAAATATCATTATTGCAGAAACACTTTCAAACCATTGCCCTAGCACAGTCCCCAGAGAGACTATAAGCTGACAACTTTTTCTTGGGTAACTCAAAAGTGTCCCTCAGGTTTTCTTCTCCCCATGAGAAGGCGTGATACTGTACACCCAAGCAGATTATCTTCTCCCCAGAGAATTCAGAACGTTAAAACCAGATTTGGTTCTACCATTGATCTTTCTTACCCATGATTGACGTATTGGTTGCAGAGAACGCAGGGTATTTCCGTCGAGATGTTTATTTCATCTCTCGTCCCGTCTCTAGTCAGTTTCGTCAGCATACACAGGGGCATAAGCATCACATGCCTATTTCATTACATATTCATTACATATTCATTACATACTCATTTCATAACATCTTACATACATAGACATTAACATACATTCACATTAACATATGCATTAACATATGCATTAGCATTCACAGGTTCATTGTGTTTCACCATCATTGGTTGTTACCACCTAGTAACTGGGGTTTGTCCATTCTCTCCAAATAGATTGTCAGCCCTAAGCATAAAATACTTACTTGTTTCCAGTTTCCCCACGGAGCTCGATCCTCGTGGATGACGGTTACTTCAGCTATCTTTCCTCGCCAGGATAAGATATCTACCCTTCGAGTTCATTCCCTCGATGGAGTCTTGATTACCAGTCTTCTTTCTAGCTCGATCCTAGATTGAATCTCAGTCTTGTCGGTCGTCAAGCCCAACCGGACGTGCATTTATTTTGCACCATCTAAAAATTTTCACCATACCATGACAGATACGCGACTGCTCTCGCCCGAGAAGGTTATTACTGTACCCGGACGTGCATTTATTTTGCACTATCTTTCAAGAAAATCAACTACAATCCTTTACAGATACACGCCAGTTCACGCCTGGAAAATATATCAGTACAACACTTTACAATCCTACATGTTACAACAACCCTTTACACTTTACATTTTACAGCATCAATGTACAACAATTCTCACCTAAAAAGTCGATCCTATCTTCGTTATGACTCGCAGCAAATGGCCATCTCCATGGAGCAGTTGGGCTTCCATTTACTGGTCGTCTTGAGGTATAAACCAAATCGTATTCAGGAGAGCACGATCTTGAAGTACGCGGAGGTTTTGAGCGGAATCATATTCAGGAGAGCACGATTCTGAAGTTATGAAGAAGTTCATTTATCCTTTAGTAAAAGAAGGAGCGGAATCATATTCAGGAGAGCACGATTCTGAGTTATGAGAAAGTTCAATTGGCCGTTTTTCAGGAGGGCACGATTCTGAAAAATGAGGAAATTTCAAGAGCCGAATCATATTCAGGAGAGCACGATTCTGAGTTATGAGGAAGTTCGATTATCCATGTTCATATTCAGGAGAGCACGATTCTGAAGTATGAAGAATTTCATTTGCAAGAAACAACTGAATCATATTCAGGAGAGCACGATTCTGAATTATGAGGAAGTTCAAGTAGCCATTATCATATTCAGGAGAGCACGATTCTGAAGTATGAAAAAAAATTCATTTACCACTAAATCATATTCAGGAGAGCACGATTCTGAAGTATGAGGAAGTTCAGTTCACCCTTTTCATATTCAGGAGAGCACGATTTTGAAGTATGGAGAGTTTCATTTACACGAGAAAGCCGAATCATATTCAGGAGAGCACGATTCTGAAGTATGAGGAAGTTCAGTTTACCCTTTTCATGTTCAGGAGAGCACGATCTTGAAGCATGAAGAAGTTTATTTATCCTTCAGTAAGAGAAGAATCAGAATCGTATTCCAGGCGCCGACCTTTAATGCGAGAAGATTTATTCATCGGATAAGCAGCAGCCTCTTTATTTGAGTGCTTATCCATTTTGGCACATAAGTCCCTTCCAACGATAAGTGACAGTTCTCCCTCGAGAAGCTTATCAGGGCATTTCCCATTAAAGTCCATTTATTTTGGCATACAGCCGGTCTTTACCCTGTATATTTGTTACGGAGTTCCAAAAAGTCCGTTTGATCCTGTCACGAGAGATAGTTTACAGAAGCTTGGATGTTATTCTTTGCTCAATGCTCCAGCATTCTGTAAGCGATCTTGCAATCGTACGCGATCCAGTTTTTATCCTTTAGATTCCCCAGTGGAGGCCGTCTCACAGATGTCATCTCCATTTGCGAATCTCGTCCCCAAAATGACATTGGTCATGCCTGCACCAGTTGACCATCATTTTGGGATCCCCCAGTGTTGTACGGTGTCTCGGCATGTCGTTTTCCCCATTGTGTTCTTCTCGTAGCGTCTGCCTCGTAGCGCTCGTCATCATTTTCATATTCATCAGCATACGCCTCGTATCATATTCATATCATCTGCATTAAGCGGTCCTCGCTTTTCCCATAGCATTGCATACCGTCGCATATAAGGGCAAAATTTTCGGTTATCTATATTTAAATCTCTCCACCACGATTCCTCGAGTCTCTGTCACTCAGATCGTCGGGTGTAGCTATTTAAATAGGGGCAACTGTAATACCCCAAATTTTACCCTTATATTTAGTCAGTCATTTCGCATAGCATCTCATATGTACATTTGCTAACCACTAACAAGTTATGAAGGTGTTTGTTTTGCAGATTGGGTCCCAGGGGTAGTTTGGTCATTTTACACAAATTCCTTGAAGACGGGCTGTTATTAAAATTTTGAGGCGTTTAATACATTTACCTATCACCAGGTCTGATCATATCAAGATCTTGGCATTTGGCCAGTGGAGTTTAATTACGAGTAGTGTTACCGTTGATGCTGAAAATGTTGTGATTACGGTGCCCATAGGTGTTTGGTTATGAAATGGTTGGTTAACATTTTAATCAGATGATGAGATTAGGATTACAATTGAGACGAGTGCGAATAAGAATACCACTTCGGAGTATTTATGTTTTATGCATGTGTTAATGAATTTAAATGCTTGTGGATTTATTCACAATTGTTTATATTTTTTAACTAAGAATAAAATATAAATAAATTCAAATTTTGAGAATTTTATTTCATAAATAATGTCATCATACAAGAAGTGGATGTTGCTTCATATTTTATAAAGTGCTGTTACAAGGAAGTACATTAAAATTCTCAATCCTAAGGGATTACATTAAAGCATCTATCATAAATCCTAAGAGTATCTAAAGGTCTTCATGTTGTACTTGAACTTCTCCATGAATCCTCAGCTAACCTGCACATCAAAAGAAAACAAGCAGTACAGAAAAATGTTAGAAGTTTTTTTTTCGACACTCTCAGAACAATGTCATCATCGAGTGCCTGGAGTGGCACAACCGAAGCTGCGTCCTACCCCCGTTACCGATCCGCGCCGTGGGCGTCAGATCAGGTAACACCTGTTCTTAATCGTTACGGGACATCCGAGAGACAGAAGTAATAAAAGAAGTGGGACTGATTCGTTTTGCCGCGATTGGATTTCAAAACTGATACGAGAATAAGGCAACATTGAACTCAGACCCGGATGCCGGCATGGTCTGAGTCATTTTGGTTCCGAAGTTTCCAACACCTGAAAAGCCACAAACGCATCAATGTCAGATTCAGAATTTGGAACTCAAAACCTAAATAGTTCATGAGCAGCATCAGTTCTGAACCATGTACAGAAAAATGAGACACACAACAAGCTGCGGCAAAATGACATAGGACAAGGTATCAAAAGATTCAGCAACATCAGTTAAAGGCAAGTCCCCATTCAAACCAGTTTCAATGGCAAGCAACACATAAGTGAGCGCCAGCACAAAATCACAACACCGAATCACAGCACAAGATCATAGCGAAACCATACCAAAAAAGGAACAAAGATGAGTTCAAGAAATCGCAGCGATATATCATGTTTAGGTTGGGTCCCGAATGTGCAAAGCACATCAGAAACAGAGCACCAAACAAGGGCTCAGTTATGAACATCATTGCCCCAACAAACAAGTTACCGAAACAAGTTATCAAATCATACTCAGTTCATGAAACGAACAAACGAACAAACACATGGTTCAGGACATCAGCATGATAGCCAATCATCATCACCAATTCAATCAACCTGCCAAGATTGCACAGAAGAACTGAAGTTCACGGCATGAATTGCACCAGGACGAACAAGCATAAGCTAACATGAACAAGTGCAAAACCATAACAGTCAGTCGTCGCGGCTCAGGCTATCAGATCATCAGAAGCAACCGCGACATTGTCGAAGAAGCGTCCCTCGAAGGCTCAGAATGTCATCATTGCCATATCCCTTTCCCGACAATTTCGGCTCGACCAAAGCTTCAATATCAAGTCCTCTCTGAAAGAGGAAGAGGAAAAGAATCTGAGCTGCATCAAAGAGCGAACCAATCAAAAAAACGAATCAGTTCGAGATCAAAACATCAAACAGAGATACGAATCCATTAAGGAATCCTGGGAATTAAAATCAAACATCAATCAATTCAATCTGAAGGCAAACCATATCAGAAAAATAGAGAGATTTTGATTTGATAATTAATCCCAAAGTAGATCAAAGCAAATCAGTTCAGACTAATAAAAGTGAATCGAATCAGGAAATCATATCAGCTCAATCAGGTTCTAAAAGAGGAAATAGAATATGATTCGATCTCACCAAAACCTCAATCAGGATTCCAAGAGAAGAAACGAGATCCCAATCGTATCAGAAAGCCCCTATTGGAACTCAATCTGGAAAAACCAAAGGAAATCAAAATCAAATAATATCAACACAAAATCAAATCAGATCAAGTGCATATCTCAGAAAAAACGCAAGTCCAAGGCCCAGAAGTTAGTTATAAAAAGGAAGGTACAACCTGATGAAAGGAGGTAGCCGTGAGAGGAGTTGAAACCCTAGACGGAGAGTACCAGAAACGGCGAAGAATCCACATGCGAAAACCCTAAACGGCGCGAACTCAGACGAAGAACGATCGTCATCATCGTTCAAAACATCACCGCGCATCAATATCATCTGAACAATCAATATCATCCGCGAAGCACCGACGAGAAGATCGCCTTCGCCGTTGGCGGGCAATCAACGCCAAGCCTCAGATCACCTCATCATCGGCTGTTTCGTCATAAATGTGAGCTGTGAGACATTTTCCTCACCATATTCATGTTTTATTTCAGGAATGAAGAAAATCGGAAGAGGATCGCGAGAGAGAACGGAGAATCGAAGAAGAAAGACGAGAGGAAGAAGAACGACGCCGCAAATGGTGTTAGGGTTATGAAACCCTAAAAAGAATCCTTTAGTCATTTTCGTTTCCACCGGGTTGGGTCCGGGTGTGATGACCGGCCCAACCCCTTTATGTTTTATTTTTTTTTTTATTTTGTTTTTTGATTATTGTTTTAATTGTTTTTAAATTGTTTTTATAATTTAAGAAAACTGTTTTAAAAAAACCTTTTTTGTGAAAATATAATAAAAATCTTAAAAACCTTTTTATAGTAAAATAAAAAAAACCTCTTTTTTTAAAAAAATAAAAATTAAAACTTTTTTTATAAAATTAAAACTTTTAAAAATGAAAAAACTTTTTTAAATAAAATAAGAAAAACCTTTTTAAAAAATACAAAAATAAAACTCTTTTAATTAAATTTCTTTTGCAAGCTAACATTTAATTATTAATATTTTTCAAATAAAACAATAATAAAATCTCAAATTTGCATCTTTTTCTTAACTCATTTGATCACCGCCTAACTCTGCCTACTAATGCCATTTGTTCATTTTGCAGCTCATTACCTTTACCGTTACTTATCACATTTTATTTCATTACTATATTGTAACTGCTTCTCATATGTAACCCCGCGAACTTAACAATCGCTCTTTAAATTCTGCCTTTAAATTTCTGCTTGCATGGTTTAAATTATGACATTATCTCTCTGTTTGCATGATTCAATTATCTCACGCGTTTACCATTATTTCTGTCACATTGCACACATCCGAAGGTTAGGTCTAACTGTTTGGCTGCCGCGCCAATAGTCCGTAAAACTTCACACATTCAATTTCAAATCCTCAAAACTACAAACTACAAACCCTAATTTTCACAAATGCCTCGCCGCAGGCAAAATTACAATTTTACCCCTAGCATTAGGTCAAAGAGCCGCCGCGCTCATCTTAGGGTTTCCCGCCGTGGAATCCCTAATTTAACCCTAATTACAACTTAACAATTCAACGTAGAGATTTGGAGTTTCTACACTCCACGTAAGCGTGTCCTTAAGATGCGTTTATTCCCCTTGAGACCTTGACCACAGTCAAGAAGTCTCTAACCTCCCTTTTGAGGGGAACTACGATTACTCTGATTCCACTCCCGTAAGGATACGTAGGCACAAGATGCGATGTCTTGCCGAGTAAACTTAGAATTAACCCCTTAGGTCTCTTTTCTCACTTTTAATCCCTTTGTACATATATCTTAAGCAAATAAATAAAGCAAATAGTAAACATCTGAACAAAAGGTTCCTGTAGAGTACTACAGAAGTTTAGGGTGCTAATACCTTCCCTAAATTTAACCAACCCCCGAACCCTAGATCTTTCCCCGCATTGTGTTTACGATGCAAAAATAGGTTTTCCCTCTTTTGACCTTTTCCTTTGGATAAATCAAAGAGCGGTTGTGAATTGAATTGCGATTCAAACTCATTAATAGTTTGTGATCCTATTTCCACCGCAACACTACCCTATGCATAACTAATCCCCGATCCCCGAATCTCTTAGCGTTGTTGTTACATCGCAAAAAGAGTTTTTCTTTCTTTAGACCTTTCCTTTGGATAAATTAAATTCTGGTTGTAATTTAAGAATTAAGATTCAAGTTAATCAATAGCTTGGTATCACGATTCTCACCGCAACAGAAATGGCGACTTCACTGGGGAAGCTTAAACTTGAGGGTTTAACCTATTTTGTTTAATTGTATGCTATATTTGTGAATATTTGCTTAACATGTGTATTTGTCAATATATTTGTATGTTGGATATTAGGTGCTTTGAGTGGTGAGACGGTCCTATAACCGGACTCTAGTGCATTTATGATAGGATGGTGGTATATTCAAGAAGGCTTATAGGGAGTTGATTCCCGACCAAGCTAACTTGAGAAACCACCGCTCAGTGTAGGCCCTCTTGAGAGTTTAGTATTGTTGATCGAGTATTCGTGAAAACAATGCTACTTTCGACGAAGAAGTCCATGACACTATGGACTTTTAGATTACATTCTACCCCACTTTGGCCTTATTAGGATGTAGTGCGATGGCTATAAGGAAGTATTTACGAAATAGTTGATACGCGATACTACACTTGGACGAGATTCTCTTGAGAATATTATCGATTACCAAGTGATTTGGGAAGTTGATAATATCTAAAAGATGGGTTGTTGACTCTGGGAACTCTGTTAGAACCCGTTCGGCAGGTACAAATTAACCCATAGTGCAAATCCTTGGGGATGGGTAGACCTTGGACCCGCGCTCGCCCTTTAAACCTAAGCTTGTGTTTTTGTGCATATGTGTGATCTTTGCATTTGCCCGTGTTTGTGCATTCTTGCATTCATAAACATCATATCACCGTAAACATATCATGTCACAACTAGTTTTGTAAAACTCAGTCGATCTCTGGTATTTTTAAAAGTTGTAACTTTTCCAACGATTGATGAAATGAGGGTTTTGACCTAGTCAATCTTCTGAGTTTTGTAAAACTAGTTTGCTTTTACATTGCATTATGCATTTGCATTTCTCAGCCTTGCGTCGCTTTTGATCAGAGATAGAGAAGGGATACCTAGCACATATCCAGGACAAATGGAGACAATGGAGGGACTTTTGAAAGCCCAGGAAATGCTAAAAGAGGACATCAGAATTCTCAAGTGTCAGATGAATTGGGTTCTAGAGACATTGCAGAACATGATGAAAAAGGAAGGTCACCTTGACCATGTGACGTCCAGAGAAACTAGGGATGCATTATCTCCGATGATTCCTCCAACTCAAGGACATTCTCGGTATCAACCACCAGATAACCGTCAATCGCGTCAGTACGCCCTACAAAAACCAAGGAAACCAGAAAGTTCGTTTCCAATGTCACACAATCAGATATTGGCAGACTTGATCCAAGGCGAATTGATAACATCAAAGGAGCTGAAGCCAGTAATTCCTCCTTACCCTCTAAATTGTGGTACCAACGCTAAATGGGACTATCATATTGGGGCGCTAGGGCGTTCAACTGAAGTCTCTCACCAGTCGGTGTTTGTTCCTCCTCAAGGTTCTCAAAGCCGGAGATTGAACAAGAAAAATCATGTCAGGAAAAATAAGACTTGCGGTAGACAAACTCCAGTACCGTTAAGTAAACTTTACCCGCTACTGATTCAGAACTCACTAGTGACTCCATGATTATCCAATCCTGTGCCAGGACCATGGCATAATGCGAATCTGAACTGTGAATTTCACAAAGGAGCCGAAGGACACAACTTAGATGCATGTATAACATTGAGTTATCTTGTGCAAGAGCTGATCATTGACAAACGCATGATCCTCAAGGAAGACCATCCAAAAGTAGAATGTAGATATCATACTAGGACAACAGGGCACCTAGTTGAAGAGTGTGAAGGTTTTAAACTAAGACTGCAAGAGTTGCTGAAACCTCAGGAGGATAAATCAAATGACAGTGCTATGATTCCTAAATCCAAAGGCAAAGGACCCGTGAGACCCCTCATAATTCTATATCACAAGGAGCAAGTGGTGGTTGAAGGTGTTTCCCCACATGGGCCTAAAATTTGAATTTTGTTCCCTAAGACTGGCAGCTGTAGACTGTTTCAGAATTTTGTTGTGTTTTCTTTGCATTTGAATTGCTTGTAAGCTATTGTTTATTTGAATTTGACAATATTAATGAAATATTTGTGCATCTTTTGATTAAGTCCATTCGTTTCACTCTTTCTTTTTCCTTTCATTGTTATGAAATACGAAAAATGCAAAAAAATTCTTTTCTTTACTAAACTGTTGTTTAAAGCAAAGATTGGGGAGGATGATGAAAATTATATCCATAACTGCTGTCGATATGCTTTCAAATTTAACTTTGCCGATGATGTAAGGCATTGTTTCAATCCCTAAACACTGGAGAAATAAAGAAGATAATCCCTCGTTAACCCCTTCGAGCCTAGAAGTAGGAGTTTTTTCTTTCTTTACAAAAACAAAACCTTAAATCTTGAACCTGGGGCGGGTAGTTCTCAGTTAACTCGAAGATATATGCACACAAGACACTTTAAAAGTGGTGTATTTAGGTTTTCCTTCGCACACAACAAAACAAGTGTCGAAGTTCAAAAGATGATGATGGTCCGCCGTAGCCATTAAATTAGGTAGTCACCTCCTTTCTCAAAAGAAAAAAAAGGAAAAGTGAAAAAAGAAAAAGCCCGCTAAGTCGAAACCTATGAAGGAGATTTAGACAAAAATGGGGCATCCCATTGACTATTTATTCGAACAAAGAAGTTCAGACAAAAGTCAGGGATAAAAAGAGAGGAATGTTGTAAGAGTTATCACTCTTAAAAATCCTCAAATAGCAAAAGCTATCAAATACTGTAAGGGAGTCGTGACTACCCTAGGTTTGTGAACCATCGCCAACTATCATTAGTTCAATTTTTAAGAACCTGAATGTATTAGTTTAAGTTAACTGAGCATAGGATTGGAGTTTATCATGGAGAGTGGGTGGGACAAATAACTTTGAGCCTTTATCCTTTGTTTCATGAACCGTGAACCAGACCACGTTACAACCCTTAAAAGACCTAATTGAGGTAAGGTTGTTTTGAAAGCATATTACAGCAAGGTTGGATAACCTAACTCCTAATGATCTTTGATGTTGGTGTGTGTTCATTACTTTATCCATCATTTGTAAAGATGATTGGATCACTTTCACTTTGATCACTTAATCACTCCGCCGTGTGTGTTTCATCAAAAAATGTTTTCAAAAGATTGCATGAATTTTACATTGAAAATTGCCAATTTTTAATGAACAGCATTGCGTACAAAACAATCCAATATCAAAAGAATCCCCAACAAGTGTTGTCAGCTAGGGAATTTGACTTGATAAAGGAAGCTCAACCTAGGACAACCAATTTGAAGGATTTGTTAATCATTTGTCATAACGTTCAGCTAGTCAGAGCCGACCAGGTCAGGATCAGATGGAGCTCTCGATGAACAGTTTAGTCTAGGGCAAATCTTTTGCAATTACCAGCTAGCAGGGGAAAGTTTGTTCCCCAGTCATTACTTCCACAGTCCGGGACTTTGTTGTGCAAGCACCGTTAAACTGGGGTAATCACGTCGAGATTTGTAAACCTCTCTCTATAAGAGTTTGAAGACATTGAAGCATCTTTATGCTAGTTCTCTTGATGGTTTCTTCCCACAGACCATGTAATTTGGGGCATAAAGAGTTGAAGTCTGTTTGTCGCAAGAGTCGTTGCTCACTGAAGAGGATTGTTATACTATCAATGGGGCAGAAGGATTTTGGTCTCATGATACCCTTTGTCAGCTCTCCGATTAAGTTGTTACTTCAGCTGATCTGGGAATCTCTCGATATGATTTTCCTTCAGCAAAGAATTCAATCTCATGATGGCAATCCAAGTAAATTCATGATGTTTTGGCCTAAGAAGATTACTCTCTCCCAAAGAAGGTGGTAACCTTGAAGTGAAATGATTGTTCTTCATGATCATCCCTTTGATGTCCAATCTTGGTGAGGTTGGTTGGGTCTCCGTGTCGAGATGTTTATTTCATCTCCAATTTTGTTTTGTCTGTTTTGTCAGTATAAACATAAGCATGGCATAAAGCATATGCATAGCTGTCGCTACTCGAAAAATACGCGCAACGACGGGGAAGGCGAAAAAGGAAAAGGACAGAAGAGTCGCCACCGAATTTTATTTATCCCATGAGAGGAAAGGAAAATATCGAGAAAACCTCAAGAAAAGAACGGATAAGATGGTCTCGCAACCAAGATCGGGTTCGGAAGCCAGTAATGCGAGGGGAAGGTATTAGCACCCCTCGCATCCATCGTACTCGATGGGAACCATTTGCTTGTCGTGTGCGATTTATTTGCTTAAAAATTATGCTATAAAAGAGTGTTCCAAAGGATAGAGGGAAAAGGGTTTAGAAACGGGGAAAGGACGTAACAGGGAAGAAGAGAGAAAGGACGGACTCGGTAGGACTTCGCGGTCCTAGGCCTACGTATTCTCGATAGACATGAGAAAATCAGAGTCGACGTAGTTCGGGGAACTACAGACATAAGGGGGAACGTGCTCGACAAGGATTGTGGCCCTTGTGCCTACGTATCTTTACTTGAACGAAGTAAAGAATCAGAGCAGCCGTAGTTCGGCCTACAATTTGTTGATGTTTTTATGGATGATGCTATCGTACACATTCTAGCAGTTAGGTGTATTACTGCTCGCTCGTTGGAGACTTAGGCATTACCTGTTTGCGGTAGAACGGACGTATCATATCCTTTTTGAAAGATAAGTTTTCGCCATGCGAGGCAAGATGTCACATTTGATTTGTTGAATTATTATTTTTTTAGGGGCGAGATAGATCCTCGGATAGTAACCCCTACGGGTAGTACCCAATTCTTTATCTCAAAGTTTTTGTTATGAAAGGGTGCGACGAACATAGCGTCTTCGTATTGAAAGACGAGTATCAAAACCACCCACACTACAGTGAGCATCTCGACACTCAGAGAGGAAGAAGTCTACACTTAATCCTCTCTTTTTAGTTCAGTACAAAGAGAACTTCATTCTCTTATTAAAGTGTTTTTGGTTTTGAATGGTAAGTGCTTTTGCGACAGAGAACCCTACGGTAAACGTCAGCACTCGGGATAGGAGAAGGCCTACGCCTAACCACTCCACGACCATTCAAATTTTGTTATGAAAAGAGTTTAAAAATGCGCTCGGTACGGGACCGAGGTTTTTAGGTGACAAAGTTTACGGAAAGAATGTTGTAGAGGGAGATGGATGGCGGATAAAGTCACGTCTTCATATTGAAAGACGAGTATCGAGACCACCCACACTACAGTGAGTATCCAAACACTCGGAGAGGAAGAAGTCTACACTCAATCCTCTCTCTTTAGTTCAATACAAAGAGAATCGGTTTATTTATTGTAAGTGTTTTGAAAATGCACTCGGTACGGGGCCGAAGTTTTTTTAGGAGAAAAAGGGTACGGAAAGAAAACATCTTCGTATTGAAAGACGAATGTCAAAACCACCCACACTACAGTGAGCATCTCAACACTCGGAGAGGAAGAAGTCTACACTCAATCCCCTCTCTTTAGTTCAATACAAAGAGAATCGGTTTATCGTTTTGTTAAATATGGTGAGTTAGCTTAACCATTATTTGAGAAAATTCGCTTGACGTTGGGTCAAGGATTTAATTGTTTTAAAAAAAAGTTTGAGGTGAAGCGAGCAAGGTCGATGGCGGACGCACAAGGCGACCGACTTACAAGGGTTAAAAATGGCTCGATAAAATCGAGAGTTTGCTTTTGAAAATGGTTTTTTGGAATCAAAAGTCACCAAGGACAATAGCAACATTCCTACTAAAATCATACAACATATGGGATTAGTCGGCTAAAAAAAAAATCGAGACATGCGATAAAAACGGGGAGTTCGCCGTGCCAACTCCTTGAGAAAAATTTTTTTGGAGGTAAAAATAACAAAAATAAGTGGAAAACAGTGGGGTAACACGGGTGGCCGTGTTGTATGACACGGCCCGTGTCACAGTTCCAGGAAAAAAATGAGTTTTGAGGCAAAAAGTGGTGTGACATGACCGTGTTGTGTGACACGGGTGGCCGTGTTGTGACACGGGTGGCCGTGTTGTGACACGGCCCGTGTCACAAGGTCTGGGCAAAAAAAAAACAAGTTAGAATCTCAAACAGAGGTACAACACGGGTGCCCGTGTTGTGTGACATGGCCCGTGTTGTGAGCCCAGGGCATTTTTCACTTTGAAAAGCCACTCAGAGATGTAACACGGCCGGCTATGTCGTGTGACACAGCCCGTGTTGGGCTGCCAGATGAAAAAAACCAAACTTTCTCTTGTTTTTTTGCTTCCTTTTGTGGTTTTTTTCAAAGGGGTTTCTTGGTCCCTATTAGGACCTTACATGTTATACTCAACACAACAACACTCAAACCAAGAGAACAAATGATAAATGCACAATATAGAAGAAGAGAAAAGTTTGAAGAAATGGATACCCAATAGTTGTTTCCCTCCATGCAAAGCCTCAACTGATTTTGGCTAGGTGTTCACTTCTCTTCCCTCTATGCTTTGATGACTCTCCTTCTCAATGGCTCCCTTGTATTTTTCTTTCACTCTCTAAATCTTTTGCTGGTGTTTTTTGCTCTCTCTATTTTTCTGGTTTTCTCTCTTACTCTTTGCTCTCAATCTCTCTCAATCCTTGCTTGTGTGTTGTGTTTTTTAATAGTAAGGAATACTATGTTTTCTATGCTTGCTTGCAGCCCATTTTCCACCTTTTCTGCCAACTTTTTCTGCTGTCCTAAAGCCACACACTTTGCACACCTTTTCATCACCAACTTTCCATTCTTGGCAATACCTTTTTCTTCCTTTTGTGCAGCCCCACTTTTCCCCTCTATTTCTAGTATGACTTGCTGCATTTTTCTGCTGTAGCATACTATACTACTATCCCTCTTTTTGCCCATTAGTCTCTTGGATGGTATTGCTTTGTATCTTGCCATGTAGCCAATTGTTACCACTCTTTGACAGAATTTGCAAACTGATATTTAGCAAGTAAATATATCATTTGCATGCTATTTCCTTGACTTTGTGACATAAAAAATGATCTTGTAACATAGTACATGTTGTCCTCTTGATTTTGTGACATGTAGTAATTCTTCAACTCTTGCATGGGGCTGTTTTGCCTATGATTGAACATGCATAATTTTGGCCCATAAACATTCCAATGTTGATTTAATTCTTGCATATTTCTTGGATGTTTGTGAACATAATGTAGCACATGAAAAAAATGGTGTAGTATGAAGAGTACCATATCATAGATTTGATTAAAGACTTGAATGAAGATTTAGAAATAGCTTAATTTTTAAACATTATCTAGAGTTGGAATTTTTGTAACAAATGACATGATTGTAATGTCACAAAATTCCTCTTAGTATCATTTTTATCTCCATTCATGAATCTTGAATTCATGATGGATTTCCCTTATGTCATTGAGTTTGAAAGAAATGGAGAAATGAATCAAGCCTTGAAAGAGGGCAAATTTTGGGGTGCAACAATAGCATCCGTGCATTTTTGCCATCTCTGGTTGTTACATATTCCTGTTTCACTTTGGTTCCATCCTCAGTGATTGGGTGTGTTGTCTCTCTCTAATAAAGTTGTCATCCCTTAAGCATAAAATGTTTATCCTATCTCAATTCCCCACAGAGTTTAATCCTCGTGGATGATGGTTGCTTCAGTTATCTTTTTCCATGATTGGGTAACAAGTGGCCCCATTCGAGTTCATTTCTCAATGGTTGGAGTCTTGTTTGACAGTTTCTTTCTAGTTATATTCTAGATTGAACTTTGGTCCCTGTTGGTCGCTGAACCTACCTGGACGTGCATTTATTTTGCATTATCTATCAAAAAGAGCATCTTACAGGTGAGTGGCAATCTCTTGGGAGAAGCTTAACCTTCATCAACGATAAATGGCAGTCTCTTCGGGGAAGTTTAATCGTCTTCAGCGATAAATGGAAGTCTCTTTGGAGAAGTTTAATCATCTTCAACGATAAATGGCAGTCTCTTCGGAGAAGTTTAATCGTCTTCAGCGGTGAGTGGCAGTCTCTGTAGAGAAGCTTATTCGTCATCAACAAGTAAGTGGAAATCTCTGTAGGGAAGCTTATTCTTCATCAATGATAAATGGCAGTCTCTTCGGAAAAGTTTAATCGTCTTCAGCGGTGAGTGACAATCTCTTGGGAGAAGCTTAACCTTCATCAACGATAAATGGCAGTCTCTTCGGAGAAGTTTAATCAGTCTTCAGCGATAAATGGCAGTCTCTTCGGAGAAGTTTAATCGTCTTCAGCGATAAATGGCAGTCTCTTCGGAGAAGTTTAATCGTCTTCAGTGGTAAGTGGCAGTCTCTTGGGAGAAGCTTAACCTGCATCAACGATAAATGGCAGTCTCTTCGGAGAAGTTTAATCGTCATCCATGACAAATGGCAGTCTCTTCGGAGAAGTTTAGTCGTCTTCAACGGTAAGTGGCAGTCTCTGTAGAGAAGCTTAACCTGCACCAGTGATAAATGGCAGTCACATTTGAGAAGTTTATCTTAAGGATGTTGACGCACGGTTGTGACCAACATTGTTTGAAAATCCAGTGGATACTGATATAAGTAATTTGGTGGTGACCAATCATATTTCAAGTAAGGCCTGTTGGTAACCGGCATTATGAAAATCAACGAACAACAAATACTGACAATTTGGTTGTGTATCAGTCCAAACTAAGTCACGATGGTTTCCATCCCAAGCTCAGGTTTTGTACCTTTGGAGATGTATTGTTTGATTCCAAGCACAAGTTTCGTATCTTTGGAAGAGGTTTGTTTCTATCCCGAGCACAGGTTTCGTACCTTTGGAAGAGGTTTATTTCTATCCCGAGCACAGGTTGTGTACCTTTGGAGATAGATGTATTGTTTGATCCCAAGCTCAGGTTTCGTACCCTTGGAGATGTATCATTTCTATCCAAGCACAGGTTGTGTACCTTTGGAGATAGATGTTTGTTGCTATCCCGAGCACAGGTGGTGTACCTTTGGAGATAGATGTATTGTTTCTATCCAAGCACATGTTTCGTACCTTTGGAAGATGTATTGTTTGATTCTAAACCCAGGTTTTGTACCTTTGGAAGATTGTTTGTTGTCATCCCGAGCACAGGTTGTGTATCTTTGGAGATGTATACTTTGAATCCCGAGTTCAGAAATTCCCAGAAACTAAAGTGGTTGCATTTGCATGAAGTGTTCTGTATCCTAATGTATTGAGGATGTTTAGTTTTTGATCCTAAGGTTTTGAGGGTCTTCGTCCAATCCTAATGCGTTGAGGGTTGTGTCTCTACTATATCCTAATGTATTGAGGGTATTAGCTTTTGTTCCTAAAGTATTGAGGGATATATTTATGCTTGCAGACCTGGTCGTCACCAAACTCTTTGAAAATCCAATGGTCATTGGTCTCCTTGGACTCAGTCGTTACCAATCTCTCCAGTTAAATCTAGTGGTTACTAGCATTATCCAGAACCAATTGTTATTGGTATATCCTGATTTGGTCATCACCAGTTCCCTCTAAGTCCAATAGTTACTGGCATTGCTTGAAAACTAATCGTTATTGGTGCTGAAAGTTGATTGTTACCAACTTCCCCAGCCGAAGTCCTGTGTTTTATCAATATTGTTTGGAAATTCCCAATTGAGATTGGAACTTCAATTTGGTTGTCACCATATCCCCAGGAAGTCTAATGGTATTTAGCACTTTTTGGAAGCCGAAATTTGGATTGGTCATCACCATCCTCCCCAGTAAGTCTAGTGGAAACTAGCACTGTTTGAAGCTATTTGTTATTTTGGTCATCACCAGTCTCCCTAATTGAAGCTTTTGCTTTTCCCAGTCGAGTCTCGGAGAACTAGTGGATACTAACCTCCCCGGCGTGCCCGGTCTTGTTTCTAACCTTTTCCTGAAGATCCCGTTTGAACTCTTCGTTATAGGAAATCTCTCACCTGGTTATCCCAAGTGAGATTCGTGTCTTCGTTCCGTCTTTTCCCTGGTGAAGCTGTGCTTCCCCAGCAAATTTTCCCCAGTGGGTTTCTTCCCCAGTGAGGTTTGCGTTTCTTTTCCTTCGTTTCCCCATTGAAGAATTGCTTTCTTCCCCGGTGGGCTTCCTCATCTGGTTGTCCCCAGTGAGGTTTGTGTCTCTTTTCCCCAATGAAGATGTGTCTTCCCTGGTGGAATTTGTGTCCCCTATGTGAAAGATTTCCTTGAACAACATCTTTAGTCATGTTTGAACTATCTTGCTTACTTAGTCTTGAATCTTTCCCTAATGTGTTGGGTCCTCGTGAGTGGTTACTCGTTGTATTGTCGTTCTTTTATATTTGTGTATGCATTTGTCTTGCATTCAAGCATCATAAAGCATCATTTAGATTCATGGCATATTCACATTTGTCCTTTTGCATACCATTGGATCTAAGGGACAAATTTCTGGTTTGCTATATTTAAATACCTTTCACTAAGATTCTATGAGGATTGTCATCTCTCATTGCCATCTAGTGAAGATATTTAAATATGGGCAACTGTTGCACCCCAAGTTTTGACCCCTTAGATCCTCATCATCATTTTAGGATCATATTCATTTGATTAACTAACCTTAACCCATTTCAAGTTTATCTTTGTCAAGATGCAGGTAAATCAGGGTTCCGTACCATCAAAATCGAGGCTTCGGTGGTTTGATCAATCAATGTGTTGGATTGATTCAACTGTAAACAAGATCAAGGATACTACATGGGGTCAAGTATGAATCCAATTTGAGGTGGTCACCCAGAAATTGAGAACGATGCAGTTTAGGATACCCGATTAGGATTTTCGATCAGGAAAAGTCAACCGTAGTTTGACTTTTGATTTAAAAAGTGTTCCAATGGTGGGATCATGGTCCATGAAGTTCCTATGGCTTAGTAAAGTCTACTCAAGAAGCTTCAAGGCTTCAAGATACCCAGAACACCAATAGTCGATTCAGAGTTCTTCAATCAATCGGTTCGTCTGACTGAAAAGTCAACTCATTGACCAACATGGTTTTGACCAAAAATTGAATGCAACTATGTTCCTAATGGTATACCACATCTATTCATGATTTTTGGTGACCATTGGATCAAGAATTGATAAGTAATCGAAAAGTTGGGAAATTAAGGTTTTGAAAAGGGCAAAGCCATAACTCCTTAACCACACAAGGGTTTTTGACCTAGTTTCAAGGGGAACGAGTTCCTAAAACAAGCATAAATATTGTAGTACCTAATTGGGGATTATTAAAAAGTACAAGTGGGTTCCATAACTCTTCCTGGTTAGAGAGAACCAAGATCCACAAGTTGGCAAAAACTCACATTCGCAAAACTAGACCAGCATGAGTTTTTTTATTCCAAAACCTCTCCAAATCGATGCTAATCAAAGGCTAAACCTCATTTATGATGTTTTAATTGATAATGAACATTTTAATATCAATTCACACGAAAATGACACAAAGATCAAAGGAAATCATTATTTAATGCAAGTTGCAAAAGTGAATAGTGAAGAAAGAGAAAAAAGGTGGCTACCCTTGTCAAATCATCAACTTTACTTCAACAAGTCACCTCTTAACCTATCAATCATGATGAAAATAATATATAGGGTATGTAGAATATCTTAGTAGAGTTGCTTAAAGACAAGTATGAAGATTGCATTGGAAAACTCGAAGATTTTCATGATGGAAGGTTAAAATTGGCAATTTGCTTCACTTTTGGCCATACCTTGATCCAAGGCCTTTGACTATAAATAGAACTAAATTCCTACATCACAAACACACCAGTTCTATGCTAGAAACCATCTAGAACTCTCTCCCTTACACAATCACCAAATTCTTGCAAAATCTCACTAAGTCTCCAAAATCCCTCAAAATCTATTTTTGCAAAGCACCTTCCAAAACCATTTCCAAACTTTTTCCAACTCAAGAAACACTTCAAACACATCAAATATGATGTATTAAAGCTATCCAAATCACCTCCACACTTATGTAACAAGGTTTGAATGAGTTGGTCTTTGAAACCTTTGGATTTTAGAGTTTTTCCTTCATTTACAAGGCATTTCGTCCACTAGCTTGCTTGGAGGTTGTTTGGAGCATCTATTCATCAACCTAGGAACATTTGAAGACCTTGTAAGAGCTCTCAATATCTCTGGTTTTCTTATTGCTTAAGATTGCTTCAAGAGGTAAACCTAAAACTCATAAATGTGAACTTTCTACTTGCATTTCACATGCTACCATGAATGTTTTTAGGGTTTTCACCTTCCTATCTCTCATTTATTCATTTCAAAACTTTAATTTTATTCTCTTTTGAGTTTTATTTTAAAGTTATGATTTTGGCTTGTTAGCACCCTTGTGTACTTGAGTTTGACTAAAACTCTTGCTTGTAAGCATTTGTGTTTGATCTTCTCTTAAAACTTGAAAGTTTTCCCCGTGAAGTTTTTAAACTTTTCACTTACATTTGTTGTGACATTATTTGATTACGCTTGATAATTGTAATTACATATGGCATCTTGTAAGCTCTAAGAAACCATTCTTTGTCAAGATACATCTTTATCTTTGTTAAGATCCCCTGCCATCTTTGTTAAGATATATCCCCATCTTTGTTAAGATATGTTTGTGGTTGTGACTTCCTTATGCTTAAGTCTTGTAAGAACTTACCCTTCTTGATATTGTAATATCTTGATACTTGCTTTGGTTGTGACCATCTATCTTGATTGAAATCATTAATATTGTAATATCTTAAATGCTTGTTTTGGTTGTAACCATTCATCCTGATTTAGATCCTTGCTTATTATAATATGCTTGATCATTCTTGGTTGTAACCATATCCCTTATATTAATCATGTGTGAATGTTTATGCTTTGTTAAGTTTACTTTCCCCAAGTGATGGAACTCTTTAGTTCTCATCCAAGTTGCGTCATCTTTTCCCTTCCAAAGGAAAGTCTCTCTATTGACCCTTGGGTCATAGATAGCTCATTAAACTCATAGGTTTGGATAAAACCTTCTCCCCCTTTTGGTATGGATAGAACCAATAGGATTTACCCTCATAGGTCTGGATAGAACCTTCTCCCCCTTTTTGGTCTGGATAGAACCAATAGGATTTAAACTCGTAGGTCTGGATAGAACCTTCTCCCTCTGTTGGTCTGGAAAGAACCAATTGATCCTTATTCTGTAGTTCGTGCCCTGAACTACGACCGCTCTGATTTCTCATTGGACAATGAGAATACGTAGGCACAAGATGCGATATCTTGACGAGCAACCTTCCCCCTTCTCCCACCTTTTGGTCTGGATAGAACCAATTAGTCTTACAACGTAGAACTTTAGGATAGAGTTTGATTAACTCTATGTAAGAATCATGGATATGATTACTTACTCCCCTCTTGAGTGTTATAACATAGATCTAGAGAGTTTTGTTAAACTCTACACAAGCATGGATATGTTTGTTCCCCTTTGAACCTTTATCATAATCAAGTGTTCTTCAACCTTAGTGAGGTGAACTACGATTGCTCTGATTCTATCCTAGTTAGGATACGTAGGCAGAGGACGCGACGTCTTTGCGAGCAAACTTAGAAACTATCTTTAGGTTTTAACCTACACTCTTTTACCCAATCCCAAATCCTTAGCAAACATTTACCAACTCAACATGCAAACAAACAAAAGGTTCCTGTAGAGTACTACAGATGCCTAGGATGTGAAATACCTACCTTATGCATAACCAACCCCCGATCCCCGAATCTCTTAGCATTGTTGTTACATTGCGAAAAGGGTTTTTCTTTCTTTAGACCTTTCCTTTGGATAAATTAAAGTTCGGTTGTAATTTAAGAATTAAGATTCAAGTTAATCAATAGCTTGGTATCACGATTCTCACTGCAACACATGGTCGCGGTTTTTTATTTTTGCGTTTGGTTTTGGGGTTTGTAATTTACGCGAGTGATCGTCGCGACGCTTTCTTTACTTTCCACACTTTAATTTCTCCATATGATGATATTTGTTGCTTGCATGTTTTACCGTTATACCTTCCGAAGGATTAGATCTAGCCGTTTGACCGCCGAGTCAATAGTCTTAACCCTTTTGAACATTTCAAAACCCTAATTAGTCTAGGCATCCCGCTGTGGACGAAAATGCCCTTTCACCCTAGCTTTAGGTCAAAGAGTCGCCGTACTCTGTTTTAGGGTTTCCCGCCGTGGAACATTTAGTCAACCCTGATTTTAACCCTAATTTCATTCAACACTTCAACGTAGAAATATGAGTTTCGAACTCCACGTAAGCGCTTCCTTAAGAAACGCTTATTCCCCCATTGAAACCTTGATCACAGTCAAGAAGTTTCTAACCTCCCTTTAGAGGGGAACTACAATTACTCTGATTCCATTTCCGTCAGGATATATAGGCACAAGATGCGACGTCTTGTCGAGTAAACTTAGGACTAACCCTTAGGTCTTTTAGGTCACTTTATCCCTTAGCTCAATATATACTTAAAGCAAATAATAAAATAAAATAGCAAAAATAAACAAAAGGTTCCTGTAGAGTACTACAGAAGTTTAGGGTGCTAGTACCTTCCCTAAGCTTAACCAACCATTACCTAGATCTCTCCATGCATTGTGTTTACAATGCAAAAATAGGTTTTTCCCTCTTTTGACCTTTTCCTTCGGATAAATCAAAGATCGGTTGTAAACTAAAGATGTGATTCCAATTAATTAATAATTTGATATCCTATTCTAACCCCAACAGTGAGGAACCACTTAGTATTGCCTAACACTCTATCAATTCTTGAGTAAATGGGACCAGCTGTTTGTTTATTGGACCAAGTGAAATGACCCCCAATGTTATCCATTTCACTTAAACCAGTGTTCCTCATCATATTTGTCAGGTGTACATATTCTCTCTCACTTACTAGATTCCTTCCAATTTTGTCTTGAGATTTGGTTACATTGTTGTAATCACCAATAACACACCAAGGGCCTTGGCTGCTAACAAATATGTGTTCAATTTCTGTCCACAAGGTTTTCCTTTGGTTTAGATGGTTATGTGCATAAACAACAGTAAGCCAGTGTTTGAAAACTCCACAATTATCAAAGACACCACAGTGTATACATTGGTTGCTACTTCGAATGAATTTCACATTTACCCTGTTAACATCCCAATGAATCCAGATTCTACCATTTGGATGGTCTTTGTAGTTGTCAATGTGATTTCCATATATCATAAGTTTCTCGCGGATGGTTTTGGCTTTGGTTTCTTTAACTCTGGTTTCAATCAAAATAATAATAGCAGGCTTTAGCTCTTGGAGACGGGATCGAATCTCACGAATTTTGCCTACTTTATTGAGTCCCCTTATGTTCTATGAGACTAACATGGTTCGAGGCTGATGGTCACTTGATGGTCATTCAAAACCTCAAGTGCCTCAAAACCATTGTTACAGTTGATGTTGTTGTTTGTATCAGTAGCTATGATTTTACCTTTATCCCTAACAGACTTCCGTGCTCTTGTCCAAGAATCACTTCTGATTCCTGATGTTTCCTCTCTTTCTGGTGGTTTGCCAAGCGTTATGTTGGTGGACATTTCAGGTGGCTTGAGCTTTGGTTTCCATTGTTGCTTATTCCCACGCTCTTCACATTTATGCCCCATTTTCTGACATGTATCACATAATTTTGGTTTCCATTCGTAACTCACAGGCTGCATTATTATATCGCTTTCAACATTTCTAATGGCTATTTCATCAATCAGAGGTTGTGTAATGTCTACCTCAATCAGTAATCTTGCATATGATACACAAAGTTTATTTGCAGTGCATTCGTCAGTCACCAGCGATTTGCCAATAGCGCTTCCAATTTTGCTGAGACTTTTTGCCCCCCATAGATGAGGGGAAATTGGGGAAGTTTGACCCTAATAGGTAAGGTTCTTAGCATATCCTTTTTTAAGTTGAAACCAGTTTGCCATTCCTTCAATATAACGGCCATGTTTCGAATCATGTAAGGCCCTTTCATCATGACTGCTTCCTTGTCTTCTTGGGAGATAAATCTGATCAGAAAATATCCGTCATCGTGATAATACAAATCTGGCATCTTCACGAAATTCCACATTCTCTGCATAAAGTTCTTCACCGTGTTCATGCTTAGGTCGTTCCCCACAACATAAAGGATTAGAGCATTATCCCAAAATTGTATTTCTGTTTCAATATCTTCTTGTTCAATGTCAATTTTAATCATTCCATTGATGAGCTTTGGCGCAACATATTCTATTGCCATTCCTCTTGCAGGGTTTCGGTTGTCATTGATTACATCAACCCATGGTTTACGTTCTTCAGTTTAGGTTTTTGACGGTTCTGTTAGGGTTTCACTGTTCTCTCTCGCCAGCGCATTTGTAGTAGCTTTGTCTTCTCCGGCGATGGTTCCTGAAACATTCCCAGGTTTCTGAACACTAATAGTGGTGTTACTTGATTCAGGCTCAAGTGTCTTCAAGTTAGTGAGAGTTTCCGGTGACGGTGGCACCGTTGATTTCGGCCGCCCTCGTCCCCTTTTCGTTGTCACCATCTTCTACTAAATCTGTTCAAATTATTCTTATATTAAGGTTGGAATTAAGTGTTCAACTATGTTGCGTTATTATATGTATCATTGATATTGTTGTATTGAATTTGTAATGGAGTTTTGAAATATTTATTTTATTAAGTTGTAAATATATGATTATGTGTGACATATGCATGAAATTAGTTTCATATTATTAGTTTATTTAATAAACGGTTTGACCAGTTGAACCAATTGAACCTTAACCCAAATGTTTTACCGGTTTGATCTATGGTCCAGTTTTTAAAATATTGATTTTAATAATTAATTATAATTTTATTGGGATGGTTATTACAAGTTGAACCAAACCATTAATGTGGTATAATTTAGTGGAGCTTATGAACCATGATGAATATCCTAGCTCACTTACGAAAGAAAAAAGAATGTGGCGTATATAAGATGTATTTAAAAGTACATTTCCAAATTTTAAGAGTAGTAGGAGTGCGAGGAGAAATTTTTAACCCATACCCCTTCATTTACTCTCCTATCCCTACATTATATTCTTTGGACTAAAATGCCCTCACGTAAATTGTTTATTTGTTTCATTTTTTAAAACTTTTTCTCTCATTTGCATCGGAAGATTTTCGAGACAGTGAAAAATAATTTGTTTATCCGAATCTCTTTTTACAAGTTATCTGATACACATTCAGTAAATCGGAACTGAAAGAATAAGTTATTCGATTCTTTTTACTTATCTAAATACTTTGGATAAGATATTCGGTACCCAAAAAATCCTAAAACTCTTTTTAGGAGCGATCATATTTATTGAAATACTACATCAAATCTCTTTCTTAAAGTGTTCAAATTTTGTTTTTTAAATTTTTTTTATAAATTTTTTCTTTTATGTGTTATTTATTTATTTTGTTACTTTACATTTTTTTATTTTTTAAATTGTTTTTTTTTACTCCAAATGACTTTTCATTAAGTCTTCTGATATAAAAAAAAATATAAATACCAAATATCTTGAAATAAAGAGTTTTGGTATACAAAAATTTTAAATCGGAAGTTTTTTTCAATTGTTCAAAACATTAAAATATAAAAGTAATACTGGAACACATTTTCAAGTTGTTCGAAATAAAATAAAAAAATACACCAGATAAATTATTACAAGTTATTCGATATACAAAAGTTACGCATCAAAATTCGTTTTAAATGTTATTCGATACACATACGTAGGGGTATAATTTTTCAAAATTTTCAAACAAATAATAAAAAATAAAATAATAAATTTGTTAAAAAACAAAGTTGACAATTTTTATAAAATATGGGATAAGACTCAAAATAATATGGGTTCATAAAAGAGCCCAATATAATATTTACGGGCTTATGGAAAAGCCCAATATAATTCTAATAAAATCTATTCACCGCGAAGGTACCGAATTCGTTGTGAATCTATTTCATTTCTCATTCATCTTCTTCCTTAAACTCTCTATCAATCTCTTGTTCTGCGTTTTTTTCACACCATGGCAACAGCTTCAGGTAAATCATCTCCTTTTCCTAATTCAATTCAATTCAATTTTAGGGTCTCTGATGTCTTAGGGTTTCCGCTATCAACTTCGCTTTCTATTACTCCATTATTGTTCTTAAACCAAATTAGGATCCTTTTCCCAATTCAATTCAATTTTAGGATCTCTGATGTCTTAGGGTTTCCGCTATCAACTTCGCTTTCTATTACTCCATTATTGTTTTTAAACCAAATTAGGATCCTTTTCCCAATTCAATTCAATTCAATTTTAGGATCTCTGATGTCTTAGGGTTTCCGCTATCAACTTCGCTTTCTATTACTCCATTATTGTTTTTAAACCAAATTAGGATCCTTTTCCCAATTCAATTCAATTCAATTTTAGGATCTCTGATGTCTTAGGGTTTCCGCTATCAACTTCGCTTTCTATTACTCCATTATTGTTCTTAAACCAAATTAGGATCCTTTTCCCAATTCAATTCAATTCAATTTTAGGATCTCTGATGTCTTAGGGTTTCCGCTATCAACTTCGCTTTCTATTACTCCATTATTGTTCTTAAACCAAATTAGGATCCTTTTCCCAATTCAATTCAATTCAATTTTAGGATCTCTGATGTCTTAGGGTTTCCGCTATCAACTTCGCTTTCTATTACTCCATTATTGTTCTTAAACCAAATTAGGATCCTTTTCCCAATTCAATTCAATTTTAGGATCTCTGATGTCTTAGGGTTTCCCAACTTGTGTATCTTTTCCCCCTTAATAAGTTTGTATTGTTTTATTTTATATGTCTCCAGATAAAATTTTCCGATTAAATCACACGTAGACTTCAATTAAAAAATTATTACTGTGTTGTGTTACTAATGATACAACCATGGTAATTTGGTAAAAATAATTTTTTGTTACAAAATTGGGTTAGGGTTTGCAGTTTTGTTTAGCGAGTTATTTTTGCTTCTGTAATTTTAATTAGACGGTTTGTGCATGGATTGCAGTGGCATTCAAGTCAAGGGAAGATCATCGAAAACAGATTGAGCTTGAGGAAGCCCGAAAGGCCGGGCTTGCACCTGCTGAGGTTGATGAAGATGGAAAGGAAATCAATCCCCATATTCCTCAGTATATGTCATCTGCACCTTGGTATCTTAATGCTGAGAGGCCTGTAAGTTTTTCCCTTCCCTCCCTCTTATTTTTTTATTTATTTGTAACAGCAACAAATTCCTATTTCCTAATTAACTACTTAGAAATTGGTATAAATCTCAATGTAGTGCAAGTCTTTTGTATCTTTCAATTGAATTGGTAGTTGGTAGTTGCTCGGCGATAGAGACAAGCTGTTTTTTTTGTTCTTCAAACTTTTATTTGACGTATATAAATTGACATATTCTTCTGTCGTTTTCTTCTTCCCATGTAGAGTTTGAAACATCAAAGGAAATGGAAATCTGATCCTAATTACACCAAATCATGGTACGATAGAGGTGCTAAAATTTTTCAGGCCAGCAAGTATAGGAAAGGTGCATGTGAGAAGTAAGTGATCTCTTTCACAATTTCTAGAGGCTTGTGTATTGTGTTTTGCACCCAATGTGATGGATGCTTATTGTGATCTTTACAAGCTTGAATAGATGCATGATCTTTGTTAAAATCACCTCTTGGCTGTTTTTTGTTATATGTTTGAGGTTAATTGCTTCTACTTTGCACTGCATGTTAGGTTTATAAGTATTATAGTTAATTACTTAACTTAGTTTAGGGATCTTATATTGTTTGGTTTTATTATAGAGTTTGATAGCACTGCTTGTCTCTGCATATATTTAGACTTCCTTCCTCTTTCAAGTTTAGGTTATTATGTTAATATTCATCTTCTTTTTATAGTTGTGGAGCAATGACACATGCTGCCAAGGCATGCATGGAAAGACCACGAAAAGTAGGAGCAAAACATACAAACAAGCACATTGCTGCTGATGAAAAGGTAGAAACTTTTGAGCTTGACTATGATGGAAAACGAGATAGATGGAATGGGTATGATGCATCAACCTACGCCCGTGTCATTGAGAGATATGAAGCCAGAGATGATGCTCGAAAGAAGTACTTGAAGGAACAACAGCTGGAGAAATTGGAGAAGGGCGACCAAAATGATGAGGGTGCTGCTATTGATGAGGCCGAAGATGAAGATGATTTGAGGGTAGATGAGGCCAAGGTTGATGAAAGCAAACAAATGGACTTTGCAAAGGTTGAGAAGCGTGTGCGAACAACAGGTGGTGGGAGTACTGGAACTGTGAGGTAATTGTTATGTGGCTTTCATTGTAAAATTGTAAGACCAATCACTATTTTCTTACATGGATTATAACTGAAATTTCTTAAACCTTCAGGAATCTACGAATTCGAGAGGATACCGCAAAATATCTTCTCAATCTCGATGTAAATTCAGCCCATTATGACCCCAAGACCAGGTCCATGCGTGAAGATCCTCTTCCTGAGGCTGATCCAAATGAAAAGTTTTACTTGGTAATTTATCTAAGATTAATTTTTTCAGGAAACTTGATGTTTTGATTTCTTTTTTTTTAATCTTGTACTTAGGTTAAAATTTATTTATGTTCTGTAGGGCGATAACCAATATAGAAATAGTGGTCAAGCTTTGGAATTCAAAGACTTAAACATCCATGCTTGGGAAGCATTTGACAAGGGACAAGATGTTCACATGCAAGCAGCTCCTTCCCAAGCCGAATTGCTCTATAAGAATTTCAAGGTCATGAAGGACAAATTGAAATCTCAAACAAAGGAAACTATTATTGAGAAGTATGGCAATGCAGCTGACGATGACAAGCTTCCAAGAGAACTTCTGCTGGGTCAGAGTGAGAGGCAAGTTGAGTATGACCGTGCTGGTAGAATTATTAAGGGACAGGTATGACATGTGTTCTATATCTTTATTGTTTCCCAAATTTAAGTTGCATATAAATCTTACTTGAAGCGCTTCTTTGTGATATTGCTGGATCTTTGTTCAACTGTAAGCATTGTGCTTTTATGTTTTGCCAGTCGTTAGGATGATATTAACTGTTATTTATCTGTTGCTTCTAATAGGAAGCTGCAATCCCCAGAAGCAAGTATGAAGAAGATGTTTACATTAACAACCACACAACTGTTTGGGGTTCATGGTGGAAGGATCATCAATGGGGCTTTAAGTGCTGCAAGCAGACAATACGTAACAGTTATTGTACTGGTACTGCTGGTATTGAAGCTGCTGAAGCTGCAAATGATCTTATGAGAGCTAATATTGCTCGTAAAGAAGCTGCTGCAAGTTCGTATGCTGATTCCATATCCCTGCATTGCCTTTCTCTATCTTCTCCTTCTCTTATCTTGTTATTAATATCTTCTTCTGATAATTGCCTATTGCATCTTGATTTTTAACTGTATTCATAAATTCCTTACAGAGGATCCTACACCACCAGAAGAGAAAAGGCCTGCTACATGGGGAAGTGATGTCCCAGAGGATCTAGTTCTGGATGAAAAATTGTTTGCCGATGCACTGAAAAAGGAGGATCAGAGAAAGAGAGAAGAGAAAGATGAGAGGAAGCGTAAATATAATGTGAAATGGAGTCTTGAGGTTACTCAAGAGGAGATGGAGGCATACCGGATGAAGAAAAAGCATCGCGATGATCCAATGAATTTATTCATGAACTAAGCCTTTTATACCAGTTTAAGTATATCCATGTAGTATTCATTGTGTTTACCTGTTCAAAATAAAATTTACTCTCGGCTTTAAGTGTCTCTAGGTTGAAGTGTCATTGGGTAGGTTTTAAGAGAGAAGTGCAAACTGAGTCTGAATTAATTCTACTGATAGTGAATTTCCTCCCTGGCTTGGTAGCCCCCAGATGTAGGTGTTATTGACACTGAACTGGGTGAACAATTGTTGTGTTATTTACTGCTTTTGCTTACGATTTAATTAGTTAGTACAATAATCAATGTCACATTAGATATTATAACTTTGACAATAACATCCATCGTGTGCTTGCCAGAATTTCAATTGGCATCACGAACGATGATCCAATGAATTTATTCATGAACTAAGCCTGTAAATAGTGAAAAAGAGGAGTAGAATAGTTTTAGTTGTCCTTGAGAGACCTTAGGGCAAATTTTATACCAGTTTAAATAGTGAAAAAGAGGAGTAGAATAGTTTTAGTTGTCCTTGAGAGACCTTAGGGCAAATTTTATACCAGTTTAAAGGGCAAATTTTATACCAGTTTAAATAGTGAAAAAGAGGAGTAGAATAGTTTTAGTTGTCCTTGAGAGACCTTAGGGCAAATTTTATACCAGTTTAAATAGTGAAAAAGAGGAGTAGAATAGTTTTAGTTGTCCTTGAGAGACCTTAGGGCAAATTTTATACCATTTTAAGTATATCCACGTAGTATTGATTGTATTTACCTGCTCAAAATAAGCAAAGATTAGGAAAAAAAATTTACTCATCAAAGAGTTATACAGATGGATTACGACACATGGCAAAGATTAGGAAAAAAATTATACTCATCAAAAAGTGGCAACTTTATTTAATATTGTGACAAGCAGGGGAAGGGGCTTGCACCAAAACTGATGTGAATCATTTTTAAAATATGATGCACCTATTTTAATTTTCCATATCATTTTGATTACAACCGTTTCAGATTCATTTCATTAAAACCACAAAAAATTAACACTTATTTTTTAAAACCAATATATAAATGGTTAACCAATGTGCTCTTCATCTTTTCTCTAATTTATGGTCATAAATTAAATATTATGTAGATATCAAGACAACACTTAATTACATATTAGTGCAAAGCCACCACAAAAAATTAATACCTACTTTTTAAAATCAATATATAAATGGTTAACCAATGTGTTCTTCATCTTGTCTCTAATTTATGGTCATAAATTAAATATCAAGATAACACTTAATTACATATTAGTGCAAAGCCACCAGAGTAAAGTAAAACAAATTTATTATGCAGTAATTCCTATTTGATTTGCTCAATTGAAATCTAACACTGTTTTATCAATTTTTTTAACATATTTGTTTCATAATTGTTAGTTATTAATTCAATTTAATATTATGTTGATCTATGCAATTTTATTACTACCTCAAATTTGATAAAATTTGGTTTAAAAACTAGTCCAACAAAAAATCGGTTTTTGGTATAAATCAATTTTGAACCAAACCAATTCAAATATAAACCAGTTTCATTAAGGTGGTTTTAAGAAGCAAACTAAACCATATAAAGGTCTAGGCGAGGGGTATTCGAACCCCAGACCCTTCGCTTCACAAACACACTCAAAACTAGCTCATGACTGTTGGGTGCAATGTCAATTCAAGTTATAAAGTCCAAACAATAAATAATATATTAAATCCAATATTTCAAAAAGAATTTCATGCCACCCTTCTTCTTCTTCCTTACGAGTATCATCACCATTGTTAAATTCCTTCAAAATTCTAACTCTCATTTCTCAACCAAATTAAAAAGTGTAAACATCAAACTTGCTCAGAGTTAAGGAATCCAATGGTTCCAATTAATTTCATTTATTTTTACTCTATTGCATACAATCAATCAAACAACAACAAGAATCATAGAGTTATATAGATGGATTACGACACACGATGAAAGCAAAGATTAGGAAAAAAATTATACTCATCAAAAAGTGGCAACTTTATTTAATATTGTGACAAGCAGGGGCAGGGGCTTGCACCAAAACTGATGTGAATCATTTTTAAAATATGATGCACCT
Source organism: Lathyrus sativus (assembly GCA_963859935.3). Taxonomy (NCBI): domain Eukaryota; kingdom Viridiplantae; phylum Streptophyta; class Magnoliopsida; order Fabales; family Fabaceae; genus Lathyrus; species Lathyrus sativus. The sequence goes on from OZ012737.1 coordinate 712,748,961, forward strand.
ATTTTAATTTTCCATATCATTTTGATTACAATTGTGTCATATTCATTTCATTACAATCACAAAAAATTAACACTTATTTTTTAAAACCAATATATAAATGGTTAACCAATGTGTTATTCATCTTGTCTCTAATTTATGGTCATAAATTAAATATTATGTAGATATCAAGATAACACTTAATTACATATTAGTGCAATGACACCAGAGTAAAGTAAAACAAATTTACAAATTTATTATGCAGTAATTCATATTTGATTTGCTCAATTGAAATCTAACACTGTTTTAACAATTTTTTTTAACAAATACCGGTTTTTGGTATAAATCAATTTTGAACCAAACCAATTCAAATATAAACCAGTTTTTAAAAAATAAATCGGTTTCATTAAAGTGGTTTTAAGAACCAAACTAAACCATATAAAGGTCTAGGCGAGGGGCATTTGAACCCCAGACCCTTCGCTTCACAAACACACTCAAAACTAGCTCATAACCGCTGGACGCAATGTCAATTCAAGTTATAAAGTCCAAACAATAAATAATATATTAAATCCAATATTTCAAAAAGAATTTCATGCCACCCTTCTTCTTCTTCCTTACGAGTATCATCACCATTGTTAAATTTCTTCAAAATTCTAACTCTCATTTCTCAACCAAATTAAAAAGTGTAAACATCAAACTTGCTCAGAGTTAAGGAATCCAATGGTTCCAATTAATTTCATTTATTTTTACTCTATTGCATACAATCAATCAAACAACAACAAGAATCATAAATCTAAAAATTAATACAAAATTCCAAACATCACTGATCATGATCAATTAGCATAGGAGTATTAATCACTACATTATGACAATCAATTTGGCAACTTAAATGAATGAAAGTAATGCACAAATAATGGAGTTTCAGAAGTGAAAGGCTTACCTATTGGAGTAAGTCCAATGCCCTTTCAAATGAACTTCTAGATGATGAATGATGATGCAGTTAACTCCCCTGAACCTCTAGAAAGCTATTGCAATGCCCACTTTGCTTTGAAACGTCTCAAATTCTCTTACTCGAATCCTCTTACAAATGAAAAAGTGAGAATCTGATTTTTGTGCTAGGGGTGTTACAGATGGAGTATGATGATTTAGATAGTTTCTATGAAGTTTATGTGTGGTGTTTGAGGTGTTAAATTGAATGGAGATGGTCAAAATAAATAGTTATGGAGTTTTGGCTCCTTAGTCAACAAAGTGACCAATGGAGGATTGACTTTTTGATTGGAGAGTTTTCTAGTGTTGTGATGAGTTTAGACAGCTTCTATGGAGGATTTATGACGTGTTGGAGTAATTTGTTTGGTTGTTTTGTAACTGTGGTGAGTTTTGGAAAGTTTTGTGATTTTGGTGCAAAATGAAGAACAATGGAACTTGGTTGTAAGATGCTGAGATTGTGAGGGATTTATGGCTTAAATGTTGTGTGTTTTGCTTCTGGTTTGACGTTGTATTTATAGGAGAAATGAATCAGATTAAGTTGCCAAGTTTTGTAGGAAATTGGATCATGAACCAATGGATACAAATGCTTTTGCATAAAGTTGGTTTCAAGTACAATGATAGCCATGCTTTTGTGCAGCCTCTAAGTTGACATTCTGAGCAATCCATCTTGGTTGGATAAGTTATCTTGGATGTTCAGATCAGCTTGCATGATTTATGGAAAATATCTGGCACAAAAGTTGGCTTTATGCAATGCCTATCATGTAATTCAACATGATCCAATGTGATGAACTTTTCTCTCTTGAATTGAGATCTTTTTCTCACAAACTTGGTACTAATGGTCATATATCATGTAGAGGAACAAGTTCCTAGTTGATCTTATCCTCTGAAAATGTTTAGAAAGTTGGTAAAACATGCCTCAAACTCGTGTGAAACTCATTTGTGCAATTTTGCCTTGGACTAAACCAGTCTCTCATGGCTACTTTACAAACTTGTAACTTCATGCTCAAGCAAGATGAACTCGTGCTCTTGGTACCATTAGAAAGTTGATATCATATACTACAATTTTGATGTTGATCACTTGGAAATAATCAATTTGGATCATTGAGATAATTGGCCAACAAAATTGGACTTTTCACTGATTTACACTTGGAAAAATTTTCTAAGTATTGACACTTTCACATCTTTGAAAAACCTCACCTTTGATCAATCACAACTTCCAATTGGTGAATGCTTTTGGGTCCATTATTTCACCAATTTAAAGTATGTAATACAATCTTTAAAATGAGTTCTCAAGTGTTTTCATTGGATGCTTGAGAAAGAAGTTATAATCTTGGAAAGTAGGGCATTTGTCATGAGATTTTGTAACTTAGAAAAATTTACAAAACCCTAATTTCCACATTTTTGAATCTTTCCTTGATTTCTTTGATTTTCTTGATTAGTCTTGATCAAATTCACCTATTTTTATGATCCTTGACTTGTGGAGTCCATGTTTGACCAAAGATCTCAAAAATCAAACTTTGACTTTGATGAACAATTAACTTTTTCCAGTTGAACTTGATTTCTTCAATTGTCAATGGATCAAGATTCTTGGATCGATCCAAACATATGGATGAGCTAATATGATATACTTGAGGCCTTTGAATCATGTCTTGGAGTGTAGGATCATGCCTGGATCAAAAAGTCAAACCCCATACTGAATTAGGTCAAAACTCTAATTTGGGTGCATCTGATGACCTAGGGCTTGATGAAATGGTTTTAATGAAATCTTTCAATTGATTATCGATGTAAGGAAACTTTTGATCATATCGGAGAGTTCAGGATCACATAAGTCCTTGGTTGGTCAACCTCTTGAACTTCTTGGTGCCAAAACCCTAGCTTGCAGTCAAAGTAAACAAAAACACATACTATTGTATTCTCAAAGGGGTTAGCAATGCATAAAACACACACATGAGATGATTGATGATATTCCAAAATTATGTAAATGAGGTGAAATCTTAGGGTTAAAAATTAGGGTGTGACACATTGGCATCATCGACATGCTTCTTATAAGCATCTCTTTCATCCTTAGGAGCAGACCTGGAGACTCTTCTTAAGGAAAATGTGTCTCTAAGACATACAACTTTTTATCATGTTAGAGGACAATCCTCAGGTTTCAGTTCCAATCCAGAAAATCTATCCCAGACAATTTTTCTTTATCAAGGATTGATTGTAAAATGTTGTTAGAGGTGTTTGTTGTCATGATAATCTACATGAAAAAAATATGAAATTATAAGTATCAATAAAAACAACATATTCAATTAGGCCTCTAATTAAATATGACCCCACTATTTTACTCAAACCAAATGATCCTCATCATTTGATTTGGAAAATCTCGTTGGAAGATTTTCTAGTGGATCGAGATCCATATTCACTTTGTTTTAAGTCAACGTTAGGCTAATTACACAAAACTTGGGTATTTAGGTAGGAACTCCTTCTAGTTGTATCTAATACAATTCTTGAATATTTTTAGTTGGGTAAATAACTCCTTATTCTAATCCATCATATGGATCATTCCCAACTCTTGCTTCTAAATGTATATAATCTTATTATAATTTGTTTAGTTAAGTTTGACATATTATTTTCGAAATTGGATATTACATTTATCCCATCACACCTTACCAATATAGAACATGCACCCCGTGTTAGGTGAAACCTACTTTATTCGATACTAGTCTTGACGAGTTCTAAAACTTGAAAAGTATAAACTTAATATTCAACTTTGAGAGAATTTTTAATTAGTTTGATCTCACCGGCTTATTTATCATATAAATCGTCTCTCACATGCATTAACATACATTCACATGCATCAACACACATAAAAATGAAACAGTTATGGCCCCTAGCGTAATTTTTCTCCCAAGCCAATGAGAGAACCTAAGTTAAACCTAATAACGATCTACACTTCTCCAAGCAAGGTTTCGAAGGTTGTCCTCCTTTGATATTGTATTCTTCTCTTTCTTCATAACATTACATTACATCAAAGAATAATAGTTTTACATACGAGGGAGTGAGATGAAAAAAGAAGTTACATCAAGAGATTAAAAGAGAGGCACGACACGCAGGTTGTATTTTAAAATCCCAAAACAAAATAAAGGAAATCTAAGGCCATAACTGATCACCACAAGAGAACAATAATAAATATATTATTATTATTATTATTATTATTATTATTATTATTATTTAAATCATGTTAATTAAATAAATCAAATTAAATTTAGGCGAATGATCACACTACGCAGAGATAGCCGGGGGTTCTGCTACCCGGTCAGCAGATGTTTTTCGCATCAACACTTGAAATCAGCGTCGTTTTTTGCATCAACACTTGATACTTTCCATAAACATTAAAGCACAACTTTTGTGCCATTTCAACCCTAGTCGCATACCTCTTTGACAACACAACCCTTGTACCGTCATAAACCCTAATGCAATAATTTCATACTGTTAAAACACCATGATAGAAAATTCAGTATGATTGATCGACATACCATTTCTTTACCATACTAATGTCGAATTTCGAAACAAATGAACATGGACCGCTCAAAGGAATAACAATCATTACATGATTGAATGGACGAAATAGAAATAGTATATCCAATATACCATCTATGCATTAGAGTTACTTATATCACATATAAAAATTCGATTGATCATATTTGTGTAACTTAAGGACGATCAATATATCGTTGCTTCACCATACTAATGTCGGATTCTGAAGCATAATTAATATCGATCATCCAAATCATACACAGCCTGATGCCAAAATTTAATTACTCGATTATAATTAATTTATTATGTGTTTTAATTGAATTAAAATATAAATACAAAAAATAAACAGTTATCAGATGCATGGTTTTGCAAGTGGCTCTGATACCACCGAATGGAAATATGTGATCCAAAACACAACGAAAAATAAAATTTTCCCTTTAGTGATCCTTACGAATGGTCATGATTAGTGATAAAATAGTCACCTCTAATGGCGATAAAACCTTTGATTCTGAATCGAAGGAGTGATCACGAGCGATATGTGATGAACAACGCCTGTACTTAGTCCACACAAACATATTCCTTCAGCCTCAATGCTAGCTGCTACAATTGAAGGCTTTGAGTAAGAGAGAGAAGGAAAATATGGCTAGGGTTTCACAATCTGAATTTTCGTCAAGTATGATATCTTCCCCACAAGGGTTCTATTTATAGAACCACTTGTGTGGGATGCAAGCTAAAAAGCCTAGTTAAGTGAACACATACCATATCTTATGGTGTACCGTATATCACTTAAGCGCGTGGTACCTTACCATATTCTGTATTCTACTTAAGTGCACCCTACCTTACAGTGTTCTACATTTACTTAAGTGCACCATACCTTACAATGTTCTTTATTTACTCTACCACTCATCAATATGTCCTTATGTGTGTGACGCTATAAATTTTCACGACGTTGACAATTATATTAAATCATACATTTAACATAATAAACAGTGAGTGATATCTAGCAACACATCACTGCTACCCGAGTAACAAAAATGTCATGTGATCTAATAAAACCTTTTGTGATAGTACTTGTGTGTATAATTACCCTTTTGTCCTTATGTCTATATTGAACACAAGGCATATACCGTGTCATCCTTGTCCAATTCAACATTGGATCCTTAACAACATATGGGCCTTCATAATTAGGAGTTCACTTGCCCATAGAATTAGTAGTAAAAGTCAATATCTTTTTGAGTACGAGGTCGCCTTCTCTGAGCACACGAGGTCGAACATTCTTATCAAATGCTTTCTTCATTCTCTATTGATACAATTGATCATGACACAAAGCCATCATTCTTTTCTTTTCAATCAAATTCAACTGGCCGTATCTACTTTGACACCATTCTGCCTCAGACAATTCAGCTTCCATCAAAACTCTCATAGGAGGGATTTCAACCTCTACCAGGAGCACTACTTGCATGCCATAAACAAGAGATAAAGGGGTTGCCCCTATTGAAGTGCGAATAGATGTACGATACCCATGCAGAGCAAAAGGGAGCATATCATGCCAATCCTTATATGTAACATCCATCTTCTGAATGATCTTCATAATATTCTTATTAGCAGCTTAGACAACCTCATTCATCTTGGATCTGCAAGGAGAAGAATTATGATGTTAAATCTTAAACTCATCACATAATTCCTTCATCATCTTGTTATTCAGATTTGAACCTGTAAGTGCTCTTGATTGGCTGCATTTTGTGGCAAAACATTAGAGTTTGCATGTATGTCATATTGAATGTTAAGACATACATAATGATGTATGTGCAGGGTAAGTTAACTATAAGCTAAGCTGAATGTCATACAGAATGTCATGACACTGACTGTATGACATCCAACGAGCAGGTTAGTTTTTCTGGTATCTAGAAATCAGGAAACAAATCAGGAGCTTAAGCTGAAAGACAGGAGACATTTGAGAAGCCCTAAAGTGAAACAAATGCTCCTGAATTAAATGGCAAGCGTGCAGATGATTGAAGAGTATGTTTTGTTATGATTAAACCTAACTGTACGCACCAAGGCCCAAAGGACTGACTGCTCTATAAATATCAGAAGGAGAAACCCTAGATGAAAAGCTTTTTATAGAAGTATAGAGAGTGCATATTACAGAGTCCTTGTGAGTGAAGAAGGTTGTTTTTCACGTGAGTATTGTGAGTGAAGAAAGTGTGTTCTTCACGTGTGAATTGAGTCTTAGGAATACTTATTTACCAAGCAACTGTCTGCTGCATTGGTTAGGTAGATTCTAAGTTGTGTCTCACTCAAAGCTTTTAAGCAAGAGTGTGTGTGTCCCTTGATTAAAGCTTTAAAGCAAGATCAAGGTGTGTATGAAGTGTTTCTTCATCTTTATTCTGTAATTGTAATTGGATATCACTGTGGTGTGATTGAGGGGGAGTGAGTGGGAATACTCAGGTCTAGAGTGTCTCTAGGTTGAAGTGTCATTGGGTAGGTTTTAAGTGAGGAGTGCAAACTGAGTTGTTTGACTCTGAATTAACTCTACTGATAGTGAATTTCCTCCCTGGCTTGGTAGCCCCCAGATGTAGGTGTTATTGACACTGAACTGGGTGAACAATTGTTGTGTTATTTACTGCTTTTGCTTACAGTTTAATTAGTTAGTACAATAGTCAATGTCACAGTGGATATTATAACTTTGGCAATAACATCCATCGTGTGCTTGCCAGAATTTCAATTGGCATCAGAGCAGGCACCCTGCCTGTTTATTCTGGGTGAGATCTAGGGAAATAAATTCTGGTATTATGGATAAAGTATAGGATTCACTAATAGACCTCTAATTCTGGATGGTTCTAATTATGATTATTGGAAACCTAGGATGATTGCATTCCTAAAATCCTTAGACAGCAAGGCTTGGAGAGCTGCAAACTCTGGCTGGGAACATCCTGTGAAGACTGACAAGGATGGAGTAGATGTGTTAATTCCTGAAGAGGAATGGAACAAAGAGCAAGAGGTCTTAGCTCTTGGGAACTCTAAAGCATTGAATACACTCATCAATGGTATAAACAAAAACATCTTCAGACTGGTACACCACTGTGAACTAGCAAAGGATGTTTGGGACACTCTCAGAACTACTCATGAGGGAACTTCCAAGGTCAAAATTTCAAGACTTCAAATGCTGACCACCAAATTTGAAGGTCTGCGAATGAAGGAAGATGAGACCATTCATGAGTTTTACATGAATGTTCTTGAACTTGCAAACACCTTAGGAGCCTTGGGAGAAAAGATGGTTAAAGAGAAGCCTGTAAGGAAGATTCTCAGGTCCTTACCTAAGAGGTTTTCCATGAAGGTCACAACCATTGAAGAAGCCCAAGACATATGCAACATGAAAGTGGATGAACTCATAGGTTCTCTCCAAACATTTGTGATGGGCATGTGTGATCAAATTGTAGAGAAAAAGAGCAAAAGCATAGCTCTTGTCTTAAACACTGCTGAGGATTCAGAAGAAGAGGGTGGTGAAAAAGAGGAGAATTTGTCAGAAGCAATATCCTTGCTTGGAAGACAATTCAATAAACGGATCAAAATGATAGATCATAAGTCAAAGCCCTATGCCAAGAACACCTCTTCTGACAGCAGCAGAAAGAGTAACTCTGAGGAGAATTCTAACCAAGGCAAAGGAACTCAATGCCATGAGCGTGAGGGATATGGACACATCAGAAAGGAATGTCCTACATACCTCAAAAAGAAGGGAAAAGGCCTAACTGTCACATGGTCTGATGAAGACTCTGAAAGTGGATCAAAAAAGGAGTATGCCAGGCATGTCACTGTTCTAAACAATGTAAGTTCCTTTGAAGATGACTCAAGTGAGGATGAACTGACTTTTGATGAGCTTGTAGCTTCATACAAACAACTGTCTTTCAGAAGTGCAGAGGTATGCCAACAAGGAGAAAATTAGAAAGGGATCATTAAGAAGCTGGAGGCTGAGAAGAAGGAACATCTTGCAACAATAGACTCACTCAACAGTGAGGTCAGCCTGTTGAACTGTAAACTTGAGCAGATGACAAGATCAATCAGGATGCTAAACCATGGAACTGACACTCTTGAAAAAATTCTACAGAGTGGTCAGATAGCAGGAGACATGTCTGGACTGGGGTTTATTGGTGAACAAAAACCCATCTTGGAGGTCAAGAGACCAGAGTCTGAAAATTAGAGGTCAAACCAGATGTCACGACCAATGTCACAACATCAGAGGAACAAGAACATGAAGTAGACAAGAAGAAAGTTCCAAAGGTGGAGGTGTCATTACTGTGGAAAATTTGGTCACCTAAAACCTTTTTGCTACAAATTGCATGGATATCCTAGTCACACTCATCAAAGGGCTCCTGCCAAGAAGCAACAATGGGTGGCAAATGAGGTTAGTCTGATAGCTCACACCTCTCTAAGAGTGTCAGCTAAAGAAGACTGGTACTTTGATAGTGGCTGTTCTAAACACATGACTGGCATAAAGAATCTGTTGGTGAACATCAAACCTCATTCCACTAGTTATGTGACTTTTGGTGATGGAGCAAAAGGAGAGATCAAAGGGGTTGGGAAACTGGACTGCCCTAGAGTACCTAACTTGGACAATGTATTGCTAGTGAAAGGACTGACTGCCATCTTGATCAGCATTAGTCAGCTCTGTGATCAAGGACTAAGTGTGAAATTCACTGAAGAAGAATGTGTGGTCACAAATGGTGATAATGAAGAAGTAATGAAGGGGTCTAAATCTAAAGACAACTTTTACTTATGGGAGCCTAAGGACTCAACTAGATCCACCACATGCTCTATGGCCAGAGAAGCAAAGGAGGTAAAGTTGTGGCATCAAAAACTTGGGCACCTTCATCTAAGAGGAATGAAGAAGATCATCTCCAAGGAGGCTGTAAGAGACATTCCAAACCTGACTATTGATGAAGGGAAGGTATGTGGTGACTGTCAAGTAGGCAAGCAAACCAAGACATCTCATCCAAGGGTTGGTCACCTGATTACCTCCAGAGTTCTGGAACTATTGCACATGGACTTGATGAGACCAATGCAAGTAGAGAGTCTTGGTGGTAAAAAGTATGCATATGTAGTTGTGGATGACTACTCCAGATACACCTGGATAAGCTTCATCAGAGAAAAATAAGATGTTTTTGAAGTCTTTAAGGAGCTGTGCATCAGACTTCAAAGAGAAAAGGAATGTGGTGTGGTCAGGATCAGAAGTGATCATGGCAAGGAGTTTGAAAACTCCAATTTTGCTGAGTTCTGCTCATCTGAAGGGATCATCCATGAGTTTTCCTCTCCTATTACTCCTTAGCAAAATGGAGTAGTGGAAAGGAAAACAGGACTATCCAAGAGTCTGACAGAGCCATGCTACATGCAAAGAAATTACCTATGCATTTTTGGGCAGAGGCTATGAACACAACTTGCTATGTTCACAACAGAGTGACCTTGAGAAAAGGAACATCAACTACCTTGTATGAGATGTGGAAAGGAAGGAAACCAACTGTAAAGTACTTTCACGTGTTTGGGAGCAAGTGTTACATCTTGACAGATCGTGAACAAAGGAGGAAAATGGATCCCAAGAGTGATGAAGGAATCTTTCTGGGATACTCTACCAACAACAGAGCTTATAGAGTGTACAACTCCAGAACAAAAGTCTTGATGGAATCCATTAATGTTATCATTGATGAATAGTATGAAGAAATTAATGTCATAGAGGATGTTGGAACATTGCTTGAGACATCAGCTGATGGTATAGTGAATACTGAAGATACTCAAGCTGTAACTCCAGGTTCTGAACCAGAAACCACCATCAGAGAACCTTCTATCAGAATCCTGAAAGATCATCCCAAAGATCTTATCATTGGAGACCTCAACAGTGGGGTAAGGACCAGAGCTAGAGAAGTAGTCTCAAATTCATGTTTTGTGTCTAAGATTGAACCCAAAAATGTGAAGGAAGCCTTAACTGATGAATATTGGATCAAGGTCATGCAAGATGAATTGGAACAGTTTAAAAGACATGAGGTATGGGAACTGGTGCCAAGACCTAAAGGAACAAACATCATTAGCACCAAATGGATTTACAAGAACAAATCAGATGAACAAGGAATTGTAGTCAGAAACAAGGCTAGACTGGTGGCACAGGGGTACACTCAAGTAGAAGGAATTGATTTTGATGAAACCTTTGCACCATTTGCAAGACTTGAGTCCATCAGGATACTGTTAGGAATTTCCTGCATCCTAAAATTCAAACTGTTCCAAATGGATGTGAAAAGTTTTTTTCTGAATGGATATCTAAATGAGGAAGTATATGTGGCACAACCCAAGGGATTTGAGGATCCTAACTTGATAGACCATGTATACAAGTTAAGGAAGGCTCTCTATGGATTGAAGCAAGCTCCCATGGCTTGGTATGAAAGATTGACTGAGTTTTTTATTACCCATGGATACAGGAAATGAGGAATAGACAAAACTCTTTTTGTGAAAAATGAGGATGGAAAACTCATGATTGCATAAATATATGTGGATGACATAGTCTTTGGTGGAATGTCTGAGAAATTGGTTAAACAATTTGTCTATCAGATGCAATCTGAGTTTGAGATAAGTTTGTGTGGAGAACAAACTTACTTTCTTGGGCTGCAAGTCAAGCAAATGGAGGAGTCTATATTTCTCTCCCAAAGTAAGTATACCAAAAGCATAGTCAAAAAGTTTGGATTGGATAATGTTGGTCACAAAAGAACACCTGCACCTACTCATCTGAAGTTGTCAAAAGATGAAAGTGGTACTAGTGTGGATCAAAGCCTGTATAGAAGCATGATTGGAAGCTTGTTGTATCTAACAGCCAGCAGACCTGATATTGCATTTGCAGTTGGTGTATGTGCCAGATATCAAGCAAACCCTAAGGTAAGTCACATAAATCAAGTCAAAAGGATTCTTAAGTATGTGAATGGAACTAGTGATTATGGTATACTGTACACACATGGGTGTGATCCTACATTGTCTGGATACTGTGATGCTGACTGGGATGGAAGTGTTGATGATAGAAAAAGCACCTCTGGTGGATGCTTCTTCTTAGGGAATAATCTCATATCATGGTTTAGCAAAAAGCAAAACTGTGTCTCATTGTCCACCGCAGAAGCTGAATACATAGCAGCTGGCAGTAGCTGCTCTCAACTGGTCTGGGTGAAGCAAATGCTGACAGAATACAATGTCACGCAGGATGTCATGACACTATATTGTGACAATCTTAGTGCTATCAATATCTCCAAGAACCCAATTCAACATAGCAGAACTAAGCACATTGATATAAGACATCACTACATAAGAGACCTTGTGGAAGATAAAGTGCTCTCCTTGGAACATGTGCCCACAGAAGTACAACTGGCTGACATTTTTACTAAGGCCCTTGATGCTGCTCAGTTTGAGAATTTGAGAGGCAAATTCGGTATCTGCATAAATGAAGACTCATAGCAATTAATGGCAAGTGAGAGTTTTAAAACTTCAATGCAATCCACGGCCTTGACCATAAAAACTCTCCTCTCCACGGAAAGAGATCAATTGAGCTTTACAAAATCAGTTACAAAGAATGAAATGACATTATGAGATGATGAGATGACGCACACATAACACAAAGGCAAGTATTCACAAATACAATGCATGTGCACACACAAGGCTCCCTAAGCTCAAGGTCAAAGCATGGAGTTAAAAGGTCTACCCATCCCCAGGATTTGGACTATGAGTTATTTGTACCTACCGAACGGGTTCTATCAAAGTTCCCAGAGTCATAGTAAATCCTTCGGATATTGCCAACTAATGCAACTACTTACGCGAGTCGACAATATTCTCAAGATAAACTCGTCTGAGTGTAGCATCGCGTGACAACTATTGAGGGACTACTACCTAACAGTTTCCGCACTACATCCTAAAAAGGCCTAGTGGGGTAAAAGTGTTACTAAAGGTCCTCAACTTCACAGACTCTCAGGTTGAAACAATTAGTGAATACACGACTACTCATGCATTACTAATTATCTCAAGAAGGTCTCCACTGAGCATGATTACATCATATGTCAGACTTATTGGGACTACTCCCAACAGCCCAACTATTGATCCTATCACAATCCTATCTCACGTGTCACTCAAATCCGGGTTAGGATTTATCTCACCACCCAAAGCACCCAATGTCAATAGCATACTAACAGATATATTGATAAATATACATGTAAGCAGATATTTACAAATATAGCATATAAATAAACAAAATAGGCTAAACCCTCAAGTTTAAGTACTTCCTCAGTGAAGTTGCCATTTCTGTTGCAGCGAGAATCGTGATACCAAGCTATTGATTAACTTGAATCTTAATTCATTAAACTCACAATCGGACTTTGATTTATCCAAAGGAAAGGTTAAAGAAAGAAATACCTTTTACGCGATGTAACAACAGTGCTAAGAGATTCGGGGATTGGAGGTTGGTTATGCCTAGGGTAGGTATTTCACATCCTAAACATCTGTAGTACTCTACAGGAACCCTTTGTTTGTTTGTATACTATACTTGCTAAATGTTTGCTATGGCTTGGGATTAGGTTAAGGGTTAGGGTAAGATTGTGGGATAAAGACCTAAGGATATTTTCTAAGTTTGCTCGCAAGGATATCACATCCTCTGCCTACATATCCTAACTAGGATAGAATCAGAGCAACCATAGCTCACCTCACTGAGGATAGATGAACACTTGATTATGATCAAGGTTCATAGAGGAAACAAACATAACAATGCTTGTGTAGAGTTTAACAAAACTCTCTAGATCTAAGTTTAACACTTAAAGGAAATTGACTTTGACAAAAGCCAAGAAGGGAGTAAGTAATCATCACCATGATTCTTACATAGAGTTAACAAACTCTATCTTAAAGTTCTAATTAAAAGATACTCCTAACAAGGAGTAGGTCTTTTAGACTTAGAGCAAAGTCTAATGGCTATGGGTTCTAACTTAACTAAGTTAGGGTTCAAGATGACTTAACAAAGTCAAAGAGGGGGTAATGAGCTACCTATGACCCAAGGGTCAATAGAGAGACTTTCCTTTGGACACAAGGGAGATGAGGCAACTGGATGAGAACTAACAAGTTCCATCACTTGGGGAATAACTTAGCAAAGCTAAAAACAAATACCCAATAAGCATTCAAACATGATGAATACATAGATCATGGTAACAACCAAGGAACAGATGCAAGCATGTAACAACATCAAACAAAGATTACAATCAAATGAAATGGTTACAACCAATAATGCACAAAGATATTACAATATCTAGAAGGGTGGAGGTTGTTACAAGACCAATAAATAAGATAACATCAACTTGAAGCATCTTAACAAAGATGAAGGAAAACATGGTAACAACCATCAAGACAAACAGAACATATAATTCAAATAAGTTTAAATGCAAGCAAGTTACAACTTGAGGCAAGCATATAAGGGGATCAAAGAATGTCAAATTTAACAACATAAGACAACAATCATGCATTGATGACAATCAAGTACAAGTAAACATATAAGAAATGTTGCAACAAACCAACTAAGGAGTTCAAAGTTCAAGAGGAATCATACATGTTCAAAAGATAGCTTTCAAAGATAAAATTCAATCCTAAGGATGTTATGGTTCTTACAACATCAATGAACACACAAAGATAAACATGAACAAGAAGAAATCAAGCATGTAAGCTACAACTTAAACCTACCATAGGACATGAATCAAGTAAGACCAAATATGACAACATTTATCATGATAGAGGCATGAAGTGTGGTAACAACAAAAAGAGATTAAAGTGATCATATGACAACAAGAAAAGGCAAAGAGTTGACAAATATCAAAGCATAAGTTCATGGTTTCATAAAAGAAAACAAAGCAACATTCATGGTAACAACCAAGACAAAACATAAACCCTAGCATGTTATGGTTCTAAAAGACACATAGACAAGTAGAAAAAAGTATGAAAAACATATTCAATAAGTCACAACATCAAGAATCATGTCAAAGTCCACAGATAAAATTCAAAGGTATACCATGCATACTCAAGTATTCACAAAGGCATGAAACTAACCCTAACATGTTATGGTTCTAACAAGACAGATAAAAAATTAGAATAAGGCATGGTAAGCACATTCAAGAGGTTACAACACCAAAATTCATGGTAAGGTTCACAAATGAGGTTCAAAAAGGCCATTCTCACACATATGCATTCACAAAAGCAAGTATGAACATGGTAAGGCAATGAATAAAACATATTTGAGCATTTAAACATGTTAAAAAAACATATATGAATCTCACAAGATCAATCTCACAAGAAAAATCATGTTAAAAGTTAAAAAAGTTTACAAACACCATGGTGAAAGCTCTAAAAACACATGCTTTTCAAGTGAATCAAAGTCTTTCTAGGATAATGATCCTTGAGTTATTTCTTCACTAAATGAAAGTAGACATGATAAATAGTAGTTTGCAAAATGAATGGCATTAAAAGCATAAAAAATGGCAAGTTATGATCATTCAAAGTTGGTGTACCAATGGGGGCAAAACTAGGGTAAGGCAAAGTAAGGCAACTTAGGTCATTTGCATGAAGAAGTGGAACTCAGTCAAAACTTAACCAAATGAGGTGAAACAAAAGTGAAAATTTTGTGTTTTTAAACAAGGAATTCAATGATACAATTTTTTTTCCATACAATACACTCACTGAAAAAATCGATAGCATCATTGTTTAGACAACTTTGGTCACAACCAAAAGCATGAGCATATGGACAGTCCAAAATAGAGCAAGGTTTGATGAAACAAGTATGTAAACATCACATATATATCATTTATAGTGATTGGCTCAAGAGAAATCAGAAAATGCACACATGGATTGGCATATTGGCATCAACATGCACATAATGACCTAGTTTGCCTTAGTTTCTGAGTAGCATTTTGGACAGTCAAGAAATTACAATTTCTAATGCCAATGGTGGTCCACGTATGACATATAACACACATATAACATGTTCAAACAATTTCTAGCACAAAAGCATGGTTACAACTCAACATAGCATGTGAAATGCAAAGCAAAATTTTAAGTTTCAAAGGTTTAGGCTTACCTCTTGAAGCAACCTTGCCAAATAAGAAAACCAGTTATCCTTGCTATCTTGATATAGTCTACAAATGGTCTTTGGATGATGAAGAGCAACTCCAATGATCAACAACCCCACTGTTGAACAGAATGGCTTGAAAAGTGAAGAAAAACTTCAAAGTTCCATGATTTTACAAAGCAACATGGTCCAATCTTTGTTACAGAAGTGCAAACTTGGTTTGGACAATTTTTATATGTTGTTTATGAAGTGTTAGGAGTGTCAAAAGAGTTGGAAATGATCTGTAATGAGTTATGGCTTGAAAAATGCAGAAAGTTGACTTTTTGTGTTTTGGAGGTTAACTTTGAGAAAGAAATGGTTTATGGTGCAAGTGGTGGCTTGAACAGCTCTAGATGGTCATTTAAAACTTGTGTGGAGTGTTGAAAGAATCATGGAATGGTTGGAAATTGATTTGATGCAAGTTCTATCCAAGACAGATTTTGGTACTTTGGAGTTTTTGACTTGGCTTGCAAGAAGATTTGTGGATGTGGAAGGAGAGGGTTTGTGGATGGTTTCTTGGTTGAAATGGTGTATTTTTGATGCATAGAAGTTGTCCTATTTATAGGAAAAGCCACATGATCAAGGGTGAGGACAGATTTGGAGTTTTGGTCTTGGAGGGAAAAAATGAAGAAAATATGTCCAAGATTTGGTGCAGTTGGAATCCAGTGTTCTTGGCTCAATGTGATGTACAAATCAAGTTGTATGAGGGCAATGGAAGTGAACGAAGTGTGGCTAGGGATTAGAGGAACTGCAGCTGCAGATTTCTTCATGAAATAGTTTATCTTTCCTCTTGATTTTTTTATTAAAATATTGCAACTTGGTTGCAACTTGGCTTGTCAAGCCTTTCAAACCTTCACTCTTTCTGCATTTGTACTCATTACACTATCTAAATATCAGATCAAGACTTGATCAAATGATGGAGAATAGCTTTGGTGGTTGGCAAGTTGATTTGTGACAAATTTGAAATGGTGCATTCAAGTGTTTTGACCCCAACTTGTCTCCTTCGAAACTCCTAGATCACAAATTCTATGGAGGAGTTCTTATACTTTTTGGAAATCCCTCATCATTCTCTATAATTTTCATGTTTTGGGAATTTTCAAATTCCAAGTGGAACTAGGTCAAAAACACCCTTGAAGTTGGCTGAAAACATGACTTGACAAGTGCTAAAAATGTGAAATTTCACCAAGTCTTTTCCCCTCTTGCATTGATTTTGATCATAACTCCAAATACATCCATTTTTTCTATATGGCAACCTTTACACTTTTATATAACTTGTCAAGACCTTTCCAAAAAGCTTTGAACCACTCCATTTGGATGTGTGGTTAAAAAAATATGGTCTTGCCCCTTTCAAAACCCTAATTCCTGACTTTTTCGATTACTCTTCAATCCTTGATCCAATGGTCACAAATTTCATAAATAGATGTAATATAACACTAGGAACATGAATTCTTTCAACTTTGGGGTCAAAACCCTTTTGGTCAATGAGTTGACGTTTCAGACAGACGAACCGATCGATCGGAAAACCCCGAATTGACTGTTGGTGTTCTCGGTCCTCTGGGGTCTTGAAACTTCTTGGATGAACTTCAATAAGTCATATGAGCTCCATGTACCATGATTCCATCATTGTAGCATCATTTAAATCAAAAGTCAAACCACAGTTGGCTTTTCCTGATCAGAAACCCTAATCGGGGGTTCTGAGTTGCACTACTCTGCTTCTTTGGGTAACAAACTCAAATTGGATTCATACTTGATCCCATATAGTATCTTTGATGGTGTGGGGACTTGTTTCATAGAGAACCAATCTAAGACATTGACTGATCAAACCATCGAAATCCCGATTCATGACTGTATGGTGCCCTAATTCATCTGCATCTTGATAAATACAAACTTGAAATAGGTTAAGGTTAGATAAGCAAATGATGCTTCTATAATGATGATGAAGATATAAGGGTCAAAATTTAGGGTATAACAACAGAGATTATGGAATAAAAAACAGGTTCACATCTGTGGAACACCCTTAAACCAATGGTAAAGCAGAAGCTGCAAACAAGGTTATCCTAGGAGGAATAAAAAAGAAGTTGGAGGAGGCAAAAAGAATGTGGGCCGAGTACCTACCCAAGATCTTGTGGTCATACCATACAACACCATATTATACTAATCAAGTGATGCCCTTCAGGATGGTGTATGGAGCTGACGCAGTGATACTGGTGGAAATCAACACCCCGACTTGGAGGCTTGAACATTTTGATGAAGTCGCCAACATGGATAACTTGAACATCTCGGTTAATCTGATAGATGAGGTTAGAGAGACAACACGAGTCAGAGAATTCGCTGTAAAATAGAAGTTGGCAAGATGATACAACCTGAAAGTCTAGCAGAGGGAGTTCCAGGAAGGTGACCTGATCTTAAAGAAAACCACAGACCCAAAAAATAAGGTAAAGCTTGCCCCCAACTGGGAAGGCCCATTCAGGGTACTTCGAAAACTAAACAACAGAGCCTACAAGATGGAAACATCAGAGGGAGTATAAATACCCAGGACATGGAATGTATCAAATCGTAGGCTATATTTCAGCTAAATATTATGTGATTCAATAACAAATAAACGATCCGGGTTGTACTCTTTTTCCTTGCAAGGGCAATAGTTTTTAACGAGGCACCTGGACTTAAAAAAAAATTATGTCTTGTTTATAGGTATTCGGCTAAAGATGGTGAGTTATAACTCAGAAAACTCCCATAAACGTGTTAACTTTCTTCGTGTACATAGGTCGCCCATAAATATTTTGTGTACAAGGGTTGATTAAACTCCTATAAACGTGTTGACTTGCTCCGTGTGCATAGGTGGCCCATAAACTCTCCGCGTACAAGGGTTGGTTAAACTCCTATAAACATGTTGACTTGCTCTGCGTACATAGTTTGCCCATAAATGCTCTGCGTACAAGGGTTGATTGAACTCCGATAAACATGTTGACTTGCTCCGCGTACATAGGTCTCCCATAAACGCTCCACATACAAGGGTTGATTAAACTCCTATAAACGTGTTGAATTGCTCCACATACATAGGTTGCCCATAAACACTCCGCATACAAGGGTTGATTAAACTCCTATAAACGTGTTGACTTGCTCCGCGTACATAGGTCTCCCATAAACGCCTTTGCGTACAAGGGTTGATTAAACTCCTATAAACGTGTTGACTTGCTCCGCGTACATAGGTCACCCATAAACGCTCTACGTAAAAGGTTTGATTAAACTCCTATAAATGTGTTGACTTGCTCCGCGTACATAGGTCGCCCATAAATGCTCCACGTACAAGGGTTGGTTAAACTCCTATAAACATGTTGACTTGCTCCGCGTACATAGGTCGCCCATAAGCACTCCTCGTAAAAGGGTTGATTAAAATCCTATAAACGTGTTGACTTGCTCCGCGTACATAGGTCGCCCATAAATGATCCACGTATAAGGGTTGATTAAACTCCTATAAATGTGTTGACTTGCTTCGCGTACATAGTTCGCCCATAAACGTGTTAACTTGTTCCGCGTACACGAGTTGAACAAACATTTATAATTGTGTCTACTAATTCCGTGCATACATGCTGGATAATCAATTATGAAAATGATGAAATTAGGCCTAAGCACACCAAAAGAAACTTGGGGCTCATGGGTATCAAAGTCATTCATGACCAACTACCAAAGGCTTATAAAGAACTGGAAACAAGTCTCTGACAAAAGGACACCTAAGTCAATATCATAATTGGCACCTAAGACTATAAGAGTTTTGGACTCTCTAAAGTGCCAGAGCTATATAGCCAAGGGATTTTTAATAGATAGTCGAGTAATTAGCTATCCAAGAAGCCTTAGAAATCAAACTAAGAAAAGCAAAATAGCAAAATAGTACCTGGCACTTTATAATCAGACACCTTAAGTTATTCTAACTTAGTGCCCAAGGGGATAGATATACACACAGGATTATTTTGCAAAGGAATTAAAGTGATGATAAACGAAAATAACAGTAGCAAAAGGACAGCCACAAAAGGGCCAAATTTTGTTTAATTTTGTTCAACACAAAGCCCGAAGGTTGAAAAGATTACATAAAAAAAACATCCAGAAGGATGACTAACTAAAATAAGAAAACATCAAGATCATGTAGTAGTCGAAGTCTCATTGGCAACATCATTGTTGGCCAGGTTCACGTTCCCGTCAGCGCCATTGACTGGGCCTTGAGATCCCTCTGGGCTATCTTTTTCCATCTCGCCAAGATCCACAAGCGTCCATCCTGCACCACCTTGAAGTAATCCATCTTCGACAAATCCAAGTCAGGATGGAGACAGAGAACTTGATCTTTGGCTCTATCAAAAGCTTCATCACCAGCAGATAAAATGTCGATCTGAGCTTTCCTTAGATATTTTCTAAGATCGTTATTGGATGATAAGAACTCAGTATTGGAGGCCTCAGATAGCTTCAATTGATTAGCAAGTTGGGCTAAGGTCGACTTGTAATCTGACTCCAAAGTCTCTTTCTCCTTCCTCGCATTAGCCAAATGCTTCTCCAAGCTGGAAAGCTTCTCAGATTGAGATTCTTGGGTATTCTTCAACTGAGCGATTTCATACTTAAATTTTGACTCAATCTTTTCAGAGTCATTAGATAATTCAAATAAACCAAGGGCAAAGACGACACATATCATAAGATATGACCTAATATTCTGGGTAATATTTTATTGTCTAATAGATTTAACTTTATTAACATCCTCGATAGTGTTGAGGTGATCACACAGAAAGTTTAAGCCATCAAAGTCATTGGACCAAAACTTGAATTCCCTAGACGCAAAATTTCCCCTAGGGGCTTGCATGAGGGAGTTGATCTCCATTTCGGCTTGATGGATATCTTCATCCGTTAGAACCTTCAGCTTCTTCGGATCACCTTGAGAGATCTCAGCTTTAGTACTTGTTCCTCTGGATTATTTTGGTGCTCGAACCTCTAACCCACTTAAATCGGATTTGGATGCAGACATACCCCCAGCCCCTCTCTGGGCTTCCTGAGCTGCCTGCATCAATCTCTTTTGCTCGAATACAGTCATATCAGTCATCTTGTCTGCATGCAAGCAACATAAGGTTAGAATGGAATGAAGATGAGAAATATTTAAAGCAAAAGATGATGATTACCTAGAAAGGCAAGAAGTCGGTTGTCATCTAAGGGTAATTATTTGATCCTCATCATACAAAATGAGTCAAGAATGGCCTAGGATTAGAGTTCCAATTTATTCAATTTGTCATAGTTAAAACCAGTAACCGACAAGGGATCTTTGGTCCAGTAGTGAGGAAAGCGCGAATGTCCATCTAAGGCGTATAACACCTGAGAACATCTCGGCCCACATCGGACCTTCAAGAAACGATCTTTATAATTCTTATAATTTGAGGTATAAGCTTGAAGGAAGCTTCAGATAGGAATTCCACTGATTTGAACCCAACTCCGGTTATCAACTCCTTTCACCTCAAAGAAGGAGAAGAACAAGCCTATGGTCAGAACAATGTTGAAAACCTCGCAAACCCTCTCAAAAGCCTTTATAAATCCCAAACTGTTGGGACGGAGTTGGGAAGATGTTATATTGACGGTCTTCAACACATTAACCTCAAAGTCGGAAAAAGGGATACGGATGTTGAAATCTTCCAAAATACTAGGATAGAACTAGAAAAATTCTTCGGAAACATCTTTTGGTGAAGTATACACACTCTTTCCTTTGGACCACGTGGTTCTAAAATAACATCATCTTTGGAACCAGTAGAGGATATAATCCTCAGGGATCGGATTTTGGCAATATCCATGTCACCAGCAGTACTGTTCTTATGGTTCATAACCTCAAAATCAAAGGGAGCAACAATCTCCATTAGAATTTCTACAGAACCTGAAGAGTCGGAGTCAAAGTCACTTTCAGAAGTGAAAACATCATTATAAAATTTGTCCATGACTCGCCTATACTCTTCTACCCCTAAAGAACCCCTCATTTCTTGCATGTTTTCTTTGCATAATCTTTTTGATGAATGATCAGTGCATTTTAATGCACCTTCCTCTATGTTTAGACTTAGGCATTTCTACAGTTTAATTTTTTTAATTTTATGTTTTATGATGTTTTTACAATTTATTTTATTTTAAGCTTTATTTAATTTTCGTTCATTATTTTTCAGCATTAGTAGCTTTTAGTAAAAAATCATAACTGGAGCTACAAGAATCGGATCGAGGCGTTCTACTAGTTGTTGGAAAGCTAAGAAAAAGATCTACAACTTTCATGTTGCACGAAGGAGCTGATTCAGATTTCTTGAGTCTCGAATAATTCGTTGAAGTTTCTGACTTCTGATAATGTAGTTTTCCTTGCGGACCTAGTTTAGGTTTCTGGCCCAATTGTTTTCTATTTAAGCTTGCTGCTGTGATGCAAAACTCTAACCTAATTTATTTTACGAATTTTGTTTTATTTTTCATTGTTTTCATGGCGAACTAATCCTAAAGGAAAATCCGCCGGTTTTGAATCCCGTAATTTCTTTGAGGTTTATTTTCAATTCAATTGTGCTTTATTTTTTTTAATCCCGTTCCAAATTATTTTATAATTTTGTTTGCTTAATTCGTTATTATAAGATAAATTAGATTTAATTTGGTCGATCAATATTCCTTAACTCAATCGCGGATTAACTTAGCTTTTTCGTTAATTTGCGCAAATCTTTAACCGTCTGCTTAATTCGGTAATTAGGAATAAAAGTCGTGCGATATTATCGACGCTTGTTCGTCAATATTGCAATCGAATAGGAATTGAAACCTTTTTGAAAATATTGAATTGTAATAACCGATGATAAGTTGGGAGTCGAACCGGTGGATTTACCTGTCTCTAATCACTTGTTTTAAAATCACTTATTTTTGCCTTTTACTTTCTTAATCGAGTTCTTAATCAAAACAACCCCCCCCCCCCCCCCCCAATTCGTCTCAATTGGCTATTTTAAATAAGAATCCTTGTGAATCGACATCTGAGTTACCGTCACTTTACTATATTATTCAAACTGCTCGGTTTTGATCCGCGCGCGACCGCCGATCAAATTGGCGCCGTTGCCGGGGAGGGAACCTTTTGTTTCGTTTATTTTGTTTTTTTTAGTTCTTTTATTTTCGTCAGTTTTCCTTTGAAAAAAAAAAGAAAAAAAAAAGAAGAAAAAAAAAGACAAAAAAGTGTCTAATTCTGAATTGTTGAGAAAAAAAAATATATGGATCATAGTCACTAACAAGCTCAGTTACCATGTGTGTGAATAGATAAAGGGCTTAATGTGATTGCACTAGAATGAAAGAGAGCAAAAGGAGGATGAGTAAGTTAGACTTAGGCATAACGACATGATAAGGATTGGTTATATTATCTCGAGCCGAATTCTGTTGCTACTTGGAACGATCTGAAGAAGGTATTCCTAGAAAGGTATTTCCTTGCATCCCGAGCAGCCTCGATACGAAAAGACATTTGTGGTATTAGACAACGAGATGAGTCGTTGGCTGAATATTGGGGAAGATTCAAACAATTGGTTGCTAGCTGCCCACAACACCAGATCACCGAGCAATTATTGATTCAGTATTTCTATGAAGGATTAAACCCAATGGATAGAAATATGCTAGATGCTGCTAGTGGTGGTGCACTTGTCGATAAAACTCCAATTACAACAGCTTGAAGAAAACCAAACACTTCCACGATAAAATGATTTTTAGGAAGGAATTCTCTGTGGGCCAACAGGTTTTACTGTTTAACTCCCGCCTTAAGCTTATGGCTGGGAAACTTCGATCCAAATGGATTGACCCCTTTCTTGTTACTAATGTCTTTCCCCATGGTGCAGTTGAAATTAAAAGTGCAGGTACTGAAAAAGTTTTTAAGGTCAATGGACAGCGGCTGAAGCTATTCCATGAGAGTTCGGTACCCGAAGGTGTTACCATAGAAGAGTGTTCTTTGGAAGCACCCAACTACACTGCAGTATAATCAGGGAGCACCCTTTCCTTCTCTCACTCTTGCTCTTTAATTGAGGCCCTTTCATTGAGGGTAATGTCTGTTTTAAGTGTGGGGGAGGGAACCTTTGGTTCGTTTATTTTGTTTTTCTTAGTTCTTTTATTTTCGTCAGTTTTCCTTTGGAAAAAAAAAGAAGAAAAAAAAAAGACAAAAAAGTGTCTAATTCTGAATTGTTGAGAAAAAAAATATATGGATCATAGTCACTAACAAGCCCAGTTACCATGTGTGTGAATAGATAAAGGGCTTAATGTGATTGCACTAGAATGAAAGAGAGCAAAAAGGAGGATGAGTAAGTTAGACTTTGGCATAACGACATGATTTGGATTGGTTTGTATAGGAGGGAGTTGTGTGATCGCAAAATTGCGGATTTGTGTTCTTACGATATCCTTAGTATGCAAAAGTAGTACCTATCGATGCAATCTTGACCAAAGAGGAGTTCACAGACTAGATTGAGTATCTGAATATTTTTGTCTTTCATAAGTTTTGACAATACTTTGCTCGGAGTGCAAAGGTTCAAGTGTGGGAGAATTTGATCAGTGTATTTTAATGCACCTTCCTCTATGTTTAGACCTAGGCATTTCTACAGTTTAATTTGTTTAATTTCATGTTTTATGATGTTTTTACAATTTATTTTATTTTAAACTTTATTTAATTTTCGTTCATTATTTTTCAGCATTAGCAGCTTTTAGTAAAAAATTCATAACTAGAGCTACAGGAATCGGATCGAGGCGTTCTACCAGTTGTTGGAAAGCTAAGAAAAAGATCTACAACTTTAATGTTGCACGAAGGAGCTGATTCAGATTTCTTGAGTCTCGAATAATTCGTTGAAGTTTATGACTTGTGATAATGTAGTTTTCCTTGCTGGTCTAGTTTAGGTTTCTGGCCCCGTTGTTTTCTATTTAAGCTTGCTGCTGTGATGCAAAACTCTAACCTAGTTTATTTTCCGAATTTTGTTTTATTTTTCATTGTTTTCATGGCGAATTAATCATAAGGAAAAATCTGCCGGTTTTGAATCCCGTAATTTCTTTGAGGTTTATTTTCAATTCAATTGTGCTTTATTTTTTTTAATCCCGTTCGAAATTATTTTATAATTTCGTTTGCTTAATTCGTTATTATAAGATAAATTGGATTTAATTTGGTCGATCAATATTCCTTAACTCAATCGCGGATTAACTTAGCTTTTTCGTTAATTTGCACAAATCTTTAACCGTCTGCTTAATTCGGTAATTAGGAATAAAAGTCGTGCGATATTGTCGACGCTTGTTCGTCAATATTGAAATCGAATAGGAATTGAAACCTTTTTGAAAATATTGAATTGTAATAACCGATGATAAGTTGGGAGTCGAACCGGTGGATTTACCTGTCTCTAATCACTTGTTTTAAAATCACTTATTTTTGCCTTTTACTTTCTTAATCGAGTTCTTAATCAAAACAACCCCCCCCCCCCCCCCCCAATTCCTCTCAATTGGCTATTTTGAATAAGAATCCTTGTGAATCGACATCCGAGTTACCGTCACTTTACTATATTATTCAAACTGCTCGGTTTTGATCCGCGCGCGACCGCGGTTCAATGAACTTACCTTCATCATCACATTCCCTAAGGACTACCATTTTTATTAAAGAAAAATAGAGGAAAATCAAGAGCGAAAGAAAAAAATACCTAAATTAAAGAGAACACTTGCAGTTGAAACGGGCTTGTTTAAAGGAGAATAAGAGCGTAGGAGTAAAGGGAAGAGAAAAATAACTTTAATAGGAGCCCAACATTCAAAAATAGATAGAGAATAACCACTCATGAAGCATTAAAGTCATCATAACTCTAGGGAAGATTAGGGGACACGACCATTCAAAGGTTTTGTTTGACACGTAAGGACATAAGAAGAAAAGTCGACCTATAGCACGACATCAGTCAAATATTTTCGGGCTCATGTTACTACCGAGTATTGTACCCTTGTAAACGGATATAGTACTCAGGGGGGGGGGGGTATGTACATGCCAAATATATTTTAAGCCGAGTAGTGTAGCCGGACAAGGTTAAGAATGAACTAGACTACGATAACAAGAAAGGTCGAGCAATGCAGATCACTAGGCAAGTATCTCCTATAACCCGAACCAACCACATAACCTGAGCTTCTACAACTCGGTACTTACGCTGGACATGAGCCCAACCGGCATACCAACAGTTGTAACGGTGGTGGCGCATCAATGCAGATGTTGCCAGAGCTTCAAAGCCTACATTCATAAAGGGGAGTTACAACAATGATGGCCATGTAACGTCAGAAGGCCAAGAGACTTCTCTTAATAACATATCTTAATGGAAGACTATAAAAGGGGCTCCCACTTGATAATTAAACAATACACAATTATCTTGAGACAATACACAACACAAGTGTAGCTCTCAAATCCCCAAATATCCCTCACAATATAGACAACATAGTTCTTCTTATTCAGGACAAGGGGAATTGGAGCTTTTGGTGTAACTAACCATTTTTGTTAGAACAAAACTCATCATGCACCTTCATCTCCAAGCATGTGAGCCATTTGATCAAGTGAGTTGCATTGAGATTCTCCAACTGAGTTAACAAATAACTAACTAAGTTAGACTCCAACTCTAGTTGTCGATAGGGTGATCCTTTGATGTCTTCCAAGTCAAAGGTAGACCTTCCATTGCAGCTGGATTTTCTTCCTTTTTCTCTTCATCCTCTTTCTTATTATTGTCTACCGCTTTAGGTTGATCAATTCCTTCTTTGGTTCTGTTGAATATTTCTTTAGACGATACACCTACATCATGAAAAATAATACTTGTCCGAACATTATTTGGGTAGGACTCATCAAAAGTAATATGTACGAACTCTTCAACTATAAGAAATCTCTTATTATAAACCCTATATGCCTTACTAGATTGTGAGTATCCAAGGAAGATACCCTCATCGGCTTTTGGATCTAATTTACCAAGATTATCTCTACAATTATTCAAGATATAACATTTGCATCCAAAGACATGTAAGTGAGAAACATTTGGTTTTCGACCTCTAAGTAGCTCATAGGGGGTCTTGTCTAGAATAGGGTGTATGAGTACCCTATTCATGATATAACATGTCGTGTTAATGGCGGCCGCCCAAAAGTACTTAGGCAAATTACCTCCATTGAGCATAGTTCTCGCTAACTCCTCTAAAATTCTATTTTTAAGTTCCACAACACCATTTTGTTATGGTGTTCTAGGAGGGGGAAAGTTATGCTTAATACCATGTTTATCACAAAATTTCTCAAAGAGGCGATTTTGGAAGCCTCCTCTGTGATCACTTCGAATGGAAATGATTCTCAAATTAATTTTGTTTTGAAATAATCTAGCAAATTGCTTAAATGTCAGGTAAGTTTCATCTTTACTTGACAAGAACAAGACCCAATAAAATCTAGAGTAATCGTCTATAATAACAAAGCCGAATTAATTTCCACCTATGCTCTTGGCCTTAAAAGGACCAAAGAGGTCCATGTGTAGAAGTTCAAGAGGTAGAAACAAGGTTTTTCGATTTAAAAGAAATTCTTTTTTGCTTCCCTTTTTGACAAGCCTCGCATAGATGATCTTTAGTGAACTTTAGTTTTGATAGACCAATTACTAAATCTTTTGAGGATACTTTGTTCAATAGGTCAAAGTTAAGATGGGCTAGGCGTCTATGCCATAACCAAGAGTTTTCACTCATGATGGCTAGACACTTAGTTCCACCCAAGGAAACTTAATCTTGATTTAGCACATAAGTATTATTTACCCTCACACCTTTAAACACACATTATTTCTTTTCATCAAGCACAACACAAGCAACAAGTTTTTGTTAAAGTCACTTTAAAACCCTTGTCACATTATAGGCTTATGCTTAGAAGATTGTGTTTAAGGCTATCAACTAGCATTACATCAGAGATAGTAGTAAATGAGGGATTACCTACACTACCTTTTCCAAGTATATCACCTTTGTTATTATTTCTATATGTGATGAATCCCTTTCTCTTTGGCACGAAGTCAATGAAGAGGGATATGTCACCCATCATGTGTCTTGAACATCCACTATCGAGATACCACATTTTTTCAGTGGAGTCAAGTCATTCAACCTGAAAGTTTAAACAAAGGAAATAGGTACCCAACTTTCATGGGGTCCTTGATAGTGAGTGAGATCAAAGTTGCACTTAGTCAGCCATTAAAAGACTCCTTTAGAAACAAAGAGTTGCCTAAATTTGCATCTTTCAACGGTATGTCCATTTTTGCAACAATAATGACAAGATAGGTTTTTATGAGACATGTTCTTACTATCATAACTCGACACTTTACCTCCCTTTTACCTTTTGCATATACATGTTTATTCATATTGCTGGCATATGCATTCACATTTTCTCTCTATAATCTTTGTTGCAAGAACTTTTAGATTCTTCAAGCCCGATTAATCATATCCTCACAAAGATACCACATCATCAAATCAAGCACAAAATGAATGTTTCTACACCTATTCATCAGAGCAAGAGGTCGAAAATTAAAGCCATGACCACAACACCATTTTCAGGCAAAATTGGGCAAGTCTTAGCTTGGTTAATCGATTAACCATTTGCTAGTGCAAATGGGTTAATCGATTAACCCTTGCAAAATTTGCAGAATCTGCTGCATTTTTGGGACAAAAATTTCCACTTCTCATTTTTGGGGTCTACATTGTTCTAGCATTGTGCTGAACATTGTAGACAACTCTAGACACTTCAAGACATTTCTACACACTTCAAGGCATTTGCTCCAATACATTAATTGAGATTGAGAGCACTATGTTGCTTCATTTACAAACATGTGATCCCTTAGATTCAAGTTTGCATTAGGATGGTTACCGAGTCAATACCTAACTAACTGAGTTAACCTCTAACTTAGTGAGTTGAGGCTAACTAACTCCAAGGCTCGTTCCAAAGCTACATTCAAAGCTTATTCCGAACCTAGCAACTCTAAAGCAAAATTCTATATAAGTAAATCATCACCATTTCACAAAGGATCCAATCACTCTCTCAAATTTTCAAACTTGATCACTCTCAATTCTCTCACATTTTCTCTGAATTATATGCAACTTCTACTCATAATCTTCTTCTCTTTCATCCAAAACCTCACTAGAGCTCAAAACCTCCATTAAAGAGTAGCAACTTCTTCATTGGAAGTGCTTTCTCTTGAGCTTAACCATCATCATATTGAAAATTCTTGTTGCTTTTCTGGAGTTTTATCGCATTCGAATTCATCTAAAGTGATTACTTCAAGCTTATTCGGTGTAATTTTAATTTTGGAGTTTTCGTCGGATTTTGCTCGGTTTCGCTACGGTTCGATTGCAAATTCGGTTTTCTCTGGATTTCTTCGAGTAACTTCATCATATTCTCTTTGCAACAACATCCAAGGAAAATCTCAGCCTTGTAGGTTGGTTAATTCTCACTCTTTTCACTATTTCGATCATTACCGTATCATTTGCGATGTAGTTTCAACGTTTTTCTCATTTGTTAATTGATTATGCATTGATTTGATCTTCATTCTTGATGTATTAATTGATCACATAAGTGATTATTTACTGTTTTTAGACTTGATTTTAGTGCATGATTTTTTGACTACACTGAAGGTGAGAAAATACTTAGAAGGGGGGGGGGGGGGGTTGAATAAGTATGAAGATAAAAACTTAGAAGTAAAAAACTCAAGTATTTTTATCCTGGTTCGTTGAACTCAACTACTCCAGTCCACCCTTTCTAGAGTGATTTGCCTTTCTCAAACAGGGACTTAATCCACTATTTAATCAACTGATTATAATAGTAAGCACTAAGAACAACTGTTCAAAGTCTTCCCAAGAACTACTGATCCTAACTGGATCTTCTTAAGGTTCTCTTACAATCAAATGTAATAATAAATACAAGTGTTAAAATACTTCTAGTAAAGCTTTATCACAAATGTGATTTTTCACTTAAGATTAAGAGCAATGAAATAAACTCAGCAATAAGAATGTGTTATGAGAGCTTGTATGAGTTTTCTGTCAAAGATTCGTTGTGTAGAAGAAGATGAGGAAGACTTGCTTTTATATGCACAGTAGTCCACAAAGTCTTGACATTGGAGGCTGTGTACTGAAAAGGCCTGAACCTTTTTGTCTTTACATTACATGACCTTTCCTGGAAGTAGTATGCACAGAGAAATGCTTTTGGCCTGTGTTCTAGTGTCAAGCATGAAAGAGGAAAGAGTCGTTGAGCCAAATCAAAGGATATGTCTTTGAATTTCTTCTTCATCAAGTATTTCATTTCAGCAAAGTAACATCAGAGTCTGGTTGATCAGAGTCTTGGATGCCCATCAGATTTTGCTGAATCAGAGTAATGCAGCAAGTGTGTTTTAGCGTGTAGTTCTATCAGAGCAGAGTTTTATGAATCAGATCCTCAGTACATGCAGTGTGTAGTACTCTCAGAGTCTTCTGAAAAACTGTGCTTCTTAACTCTCATACAAAGATCTTCAATGCTTCAGAGTCTTCATATCTATTAGAGTCTTCTGCTTCAGATCCTTCTGCAGCTTCTGCTTCAGATTCTTCTGTAGCTTCTACTTTAGATCCTTTTGCAGACAGTGCTCAGATTCTTCTATAAGATGATTCTGACTCTTTAGAGCCTTCCATAGTTCCATGTTCAGATTAATTTACTCTTGGATGTATATATACTTTAATCATCTGCAGCAAATATTCATGAACAAATTTTCGAGTATATAATTCTTTAATACAAAATTTCATAAGAGTTATCATCAAAACATAGAGATATTAC
The DNA here is from genome assembly GCA_963859935.3 of Lathyrus sativus. Classification (NCBI taxonomy): domain Eukaryota; kingdom Viridiplantae; phylum Streptophyta; class Magnoliopsida; order Fabales; family Fabaceae; genus Lathyrus; species Lathyrus sativus. The sequence goes on from OZ012737.1 coordinate 712,779,404, forward strand.
TAAGAAACAATCTGTGTTCTTACAATCTCCCCCTTTTTGATGATGACAAAACAAGAGAAATTTTGTTCAATAAAAAGCAGTAATTATAACTCCCCCTGAGATTATGAATTTCCCCCTGAAATAAATACTCTAAAGGAAAAGAATACTTCCCTTTTTGCTTGAGTGTATTTCAGAATCAGAGTCTGATGACTTCTTTCAAGCACAGAGTCTGGTTTTTTGTTTAGAATCAGAGTACAATTTGCTTCAGGAATCAGAGTCTGGTAGGATAATTCTCAGGATAACTTCAGTGAATTTATTTTGTCAGATGAAACAATAGAATCTGAAAGACTTTAAATTCAAAGAGAGATAATAATATGTCTGAATTTCGTTTTAGTATTTGCTTATTGATTGAACAATCAGATTCTTTTTCTCCCCCTTTTTGTCATAATGAAAAAGATGTGTAAAGATATAAAAGATAATAGAAGAAAAGCAAAGCAAACAATTTCATTCATTCAGATGGTTCACATAACAGATGATAAAAAAACAATAGAAAACAGATGCAAAACAACAGTGCAAAAACATGAAAAGAAACTAAGGTTGACGAGATGCAATCAGGGTCAGAAGATCTGTGATCTTTGCAGTAGACTCTTCTTGCTTGGCCATCCAAGTCTTAATCTCTTCAGTGGTTTGTTCTTGTTTGATCATCCAGGACTTGATCTTCTTAACCTCTTTCACAAGTTCTGAATTGTCAGGCTTCACTTCAGATTCAGACACATCAATGTCCATATCAGATGCAACATCTTCAGATGGAGAGTCTTCAGCAGGAGCAGCTTCCAGAAGTCGCACTCGTGGTTTGGGAATGCTCATCAGAGTCTGTCTGACTAATTCAACAAACTTAGCCTTAGCATCTTCAACACAGACTGTTTTGAGATGAGAAGCCACAACGTTGAACTTAGAAATAAATTTATCCCAAGCAGCTTCAGACTTAACAGGATCTATACTGAACAAACACTCTTCTTCCACACATGCAATCCCCATAGGAACTTCCTTTTTGAAATTTTCAAATAGTTTATCAACATCTGATCTAGGGTTGGGGTAAAGAAATTCCTCATGGGTCACTTTCTCAGCAAATTCAGAGTTTGGCTGAGGTTGTTCACAAGTGATATTAGGAGGTGTAGGATCAGATGGTGGTTGTTTAGATGGTGTTGCACCCCAAAATTTGCCCTCACAATACAAGACTTTGTGTTCCAAGAAGGTTCACAAGGTTCACAAAATTCACAATTGGTCAGAAGAGTTGACAATTCCCTCAGACAATGCACCTCCTAAGCAGTGCATCCAAAACTAGGGTTTTGACTTTAATCAGGCTAAATGGACTTCCAAGACTTCAAGTGAGCTTCATAACATCTTATATGTGTATAAGAATCCCCATGTCAAGTTTCAAGACTTTTCTCAAAAGTTTGCTCAGTCAGATGATCAGATAAGTCAAAAGCAGTCAATGCAGTTAAAAGTCAGATACTTCAAGGTGTGACTGTTGGACTGTAGAAGTCCCGAGATTATGCTATTGGTCCGTTTCTTCAAAGACTTCTCAGAAGTTTCGAGGCTGGCCCCAAAGGCTGCATCATCATTTTGATTCTGTTACAATAGAATTCCGAGTTCGTGTGCCTCCACAAATTCAACTCGGTTCCGATCCATTATCATACATCTCGAGTTCAAGCACGAGACCTATGCCTCCGTATCAAGATTCTGAACGTGGAGGGATTCTTGAGTCGGAAGGGTTTCTCAGAGTTAAAATTATTTCAACCCAAATTGCAAGCCTCAAACTTCAAGAATACCATTCACCATTGCAAATATTTAGGATATTGTTCGCCGGCTTCAGGCAAAGATGGACTTGCATTGTTGGAACGCTATTTGATAGTAGGATTAACAAGCTGAACATGAAGCAAAATAATGTTGAAGGAACCATTTGAGAGAGGGTGTTACAAGTAAAAAAAATAGATAATGAGAACAGTAACAAATACATAAACCAAGGATTCACTGTTTATACAAGATTTCATTTAATTACAGATGACAGATGACTACAACTATCAACAAATCCAGTATATAAAAGACACAGGCAAATCAAAGAAGCACGGAAGGTGTTTGTTGAGGGAGCTGCATCCATTAACGTTTTAGTGAGGACTTATTGGAATGAATGGTTTCTAATATTTTATCAGGCCTTGATGCTAGAGCTGCGGTCATCATCATACGCACCGTCTGAATACCACAGACACAAGGAAAACCATGGCCTTCATACTTCAGTTTCGTATAGTATCTGTACAGTATCTGTAGTTTTCAACCAGCAGATGAATGGCAAGGCTGCCTCGAGGACGTTTAAGTTCGGTTTCCGAAGGCACACTTGGGCCAAAGCTGCTACAAGTAACCATTAAAACGAAGTCAGTGCCAAAACTAAATCCATAGTTAAGCAAAATCGTTTACATAATAGATTCTGAAGAGATACCTGCATGATACGCAAGAAAACAAGGGTCAGTAGCTCAACCAATTCTAAGAACGCATATGAGAATTTCTTCTTATTCCCATTACTTCAAAGCTCAAAGCCCTAAAACTTTGAAGCAAAAACCTTAAGTTATCAAGGAATTCATACGGTAAAACACAAAGAGTCTTTCAAGAGATTCAGAGGTTCTAAGAACTTATTGGTGAGCATAATAAAAGCTACACATGTGCTCAACCTCGCAGCAAGTTAAGAAATTAATACCTGATTCATAACAACGCACCCAGAAACACAATCACTCGACAACCTCGACGTCAGCAACAATTCATCAATCGCAAGCATGTTTTACACGCCGAAGCAGCAACTCAGCAAACACCAAGGCACAATACAAATTACAAGCAAACGCCAACAACAATTGGGTTTCTCCATCACCTACAAGCACGACATCATCACTAATGTAATAACAGGTAGCAATAACCACAACATGATGGGCAATACTTCAACAAACAAGAGAAATGGCTTGCAGATGCATGTAAATTCCTAATTGCCTCGCCTAGTAAAAATCATATATGGTGTGTTTCCTGGGATATAATGGGCCCTCTCTTAGAGACTTTTTATAATTACTACAAAGACGACCGCAAACAATCACCTCTCAGACAGCCATGGAACAGAACCTCTAATGAGATGTGCCACTGCCTGTAGTGTATTTCCAGCATCATCAAGCACATGACACCTATAGTATGGAGGGAAGAGTATGATTCTGCACACGATAATGCTCAAGTTGTTAATGTCTTGTATGAGTGCACACCATCAAAATCCGCAAGTCCATTTGAAACGAATCTGTCTCAATCCATTAAGCCGCGCGTCATCTGCAACAAGATCATCCCTGTGTCACAAAGAGGAGAAACATTTTCATAAGTAACATTCGAATCAATCCGCTCAGGACAAAGTGGAACCAAGTCGTCCTCTTCTTACATTCCCCGTTCAAGAAGACTAAGCTTAGAAGGTCTAAGAGCTATAAATGTCATCCGTTGAAGGGAATAAAACCTTACACTTTGAGCCAATATCTCAACAGAAGTATCACCCACAACGAGATCCAGAAACGGTCACAGCTCTCATCATTTGTTGTTGCCAAGAATCCTGAAACAATAGAATTACAAGCCAATTAACTGGAACTGAAGAGGAAATTCAGTTATTAATAATCCTTTAGATTCGAAAATACCCAAGTAACAAGATAATCTTCACCAATGCAACAACCACCATAGGTTGCCCCAATTTCTCCCAACACCGTTATCGAAGCACATGAAAAGGAAAAGTAGATACACATCAGTTTGAAGAAGAACCATAAGAATAGAGATGGAATTTGAAAGAGATGCCCTGCGAATACTTGAGATCGTCGCCATTCATCATCAGTCTTCGTGGAAATTCCCACTACACGCATCAGGCGAATTTCCCTTCTGGGCCTCCAATCCACGTTTTAGCCCAAAACCCTTTGCCACCTGTACCTGCCAAGTCAGAAAAACAAAGATTAGGGAATATTCCTTGAAGATCAGAATCAAATCGAATTACCAAGTTCGCCAGTCAGGACCAAATCGAATCACAAATCAAAGGATTGAATATCAATTAATCAAGTCATCATTACAATCACCGAAAAGGAAAGATTTTGAACTCTCTCCAAGGAAATCCTAAATCAATTATCAATCAACATCAATGTGATTTCAATTCAGGGAACCTCGGTTGAAGCCTATATAAAGAGACGAATACACAAGACATAGACACAGAAAAATCACCAAAAAAAACCTATCATACGAAACCGATAACTACCGACGAAGAAACCCTAAAGGCTCGTAACATAAGAGATCGAGAAAGCACTTATCTTCTCCGTTGACGAAACTGATTCCGGCCGCCGCGAGTCCAACTTCCGCGAATCCCCTCCGCCGGCGCTACACACAAACTTCGGTAAACTCTAATCTTCATCCACATCCTTGTTTTGTTGATGTTTTCGTTTCGATTTCAGGTTCAGAAGTGAAAAACGAAAGAACCAGGCGCGATTAGGGAGAGGGGAGATGAAGACGAACACTGAGAGTTCGATTTGGGGGGGAATGAGAGGGGAATCAGGGTTCTTTGTCTTTTCTCCTATTTTTGATAATCTTTGTTATGTTGTAATCACCAACACACCACACTCACTATCACCACACTAATCCCTCGTAACTAATTGATTAATTAACACTTAATCAGCCATCTTTTAATTAAAAAATAATTTAGTAAACCTTTTTATTAATTTATATTTTTCAAATTCATAAATCTTTTAATTAATTAAGTTTTACTTTTCTAGTTAATAACCTTTATGATCATCACCCTTTTTATTCATTATAAAAAAAAAATTATATTTTAAAAAATAATAACTAGAATCGTTATTTATTTTATTTTATTATTGTTCAATTCAAATTTCATTATCATATTGTATCTGCTCCTCTCATGTAACCTCGCGAACTTAACAATCGCTCTTTAAATTCTGCCTTTAATTTTCTGCTTGCATGGTTTAAATTATGACATTATCTCTCTGTTTGCATGATTCAATTATCTCACGCGTTTACCATTATTTCTGTCACATTGCACACATCCGAAGGTTAGGTTTAACTGTTTGGCCGCCGCGCCAATAGTCCGTAAAACTTCACACATTCAATTTCAAATCCTCAAAACTACAAACTACAAACCCTAATTTTCACAAATGCCTCGCCGCAGGCAAAATTACAATTTTACCCTTAGCATTAGGTCAAAGAGCCGCCGCGCTCATTTTAGGGTTTCCCGCCGTGGAATCCCTAATTTAACCCTAATTACAACTTAACATTTCAACGTAGAGATTTGGAGTTTCTACACTCCACGTAAGCGTGTCCTTAAGATGCGTTTATTCCCCTTGAGACCTTGACCACAGTCAAGAAGTTTCTAACCTCCCTATTGTGGGGAACTACGATTACTCTGATTCCACTCCCGTAAGGATACGTAGGCACAAGATGCGATGTCTTGCCGAGTAAACTTAGAATTAACCCCCTTTATTATTTATTATTGCTTATTTATATTTTATTTATCTTTGCTATTTAATTATTTTGCTTATTATTTTGTAATTGTTTCTTGGATGTAAAGTTGTTTAATTATTTAATTATTATTATGGTTAGTAATTAGGGAGTGTAACAACATGTATGTAATATTAAAATAAATTTAGATCACTTTTAAATAAAGATAATTAAAATAAACACGTCACACACGTAAGTCGATTTTAATCGCCGTCTCACTTCCTAAGGATATCCCTCAAGTTGCCTACGAATAATGGTTAAGTGGGGTGTATAAAGCAAGTCCCTCAAATAAAAAAATCATCAAAGTCCCTTATGGTTGCCTTTACGAATCGAGTCCCTTTCGAAAAATGATGATGATCCCTTATATGTGCTTATTACATCCCACAATGGCCTTCAAAGTCAAATTGTCCCTCACATGTCCCTTAACATCCAAAGTAAGGACTACCTACTCCATTATAGTAGGGATAGTCTTACTAAGGGAAAGAATGAAGAATAAGAAAGACCTTTAAACATTAGGGTAGGTTACTCCTAGGTGCTTGCTCACTTCAAAACTGTTTCGCACTTAAACAAATTTTCAACAAGTTTTCAAACAAGTTCTTAACACATCCTTACATGGATTATTTATTAACTATTCTGAAAATTTTCTATTCACACACTACACTTTCAAAACAATTCAAAAGTGAGCTTAAGTACCTAAGAGCCCATGGATAACCATGGATGAAAAGGGTGCTAACACCTTCCCTTTTCATAACCTACCCCCCGGACCCAAAATATTCTCTAAGGTCTTTCCTGTTCTTTTATAACCTTTCCTTATGGATAAAATAAAAGTCGGTGGCGACTCTTGCTATCCGCAACATTGTTTAAAGTCAGTTCACCGGGTTACAGAACTGGAGACTCTGCTGGGGATCTATTTAAGAGGGGTACCCTTAGGAATTAAGATCACTTTAAATTGTTTGCCTTGTTTGCTTTATTATTATATTGTTGGGGCGCTCTTATGTGTGAAAGGTCCTAACCCGGATCTAGTGTACCTTAGGTAAATGGCAATAGACCAAGGAAACTGTACGACGTATATCGATACGGTTGATCTGGTGGCCATAGTTAGTGCGACTTCTTGGTTGGTGCTTATATTCCTTAAGTCAAGTTGAGGATAATATTGAGGCTGCCATATGTTGTCAATGCACTAACTGACTTTTAGAACCCTAGTTAACTCATCTTGGCCTTTAGAAAGTAGTGAGGTAACCGGCTTTGGTGCAGACTGAAGTTGGTTGACACTCGATACTACGCTCATTGAGATCTTAAACTTGGAGGGTTTTGGTTGGCAAGTAAGTTGCCTTCTGAACAACCACCCTTGTGAAGGATCAATGATATTGAGATCCCTTAGAACCTGGTTACTTTTGTAGGACAGGATGAACCATCTAACTTCAGGGGAGGGTACTTGCCTTTGAACCTCATGCAAGCCTTTAAACCTAGGGCTATGGTGTGACTTGTTTGTGTGTGCCACATGTTTGTGACTGAGCATGACATCATGACATCATCATGCATCATAAGCATATCATTTTCCCTAACCATTTCAAGGACCAAAGGATTTATCTTTGTTCTTTGTTGCAGGTCATGGCTTCTGCTCGTAGAAACACCATCAGGATCAACATTGTAGGGATACCTGATAAGCTCAAGGAGTTGGTTTCCCTAGTGCCTGATCATTCCCAGTTCAACAAGAGACATGGTCACTTATTGGATCTAGTTACTTCAGGGTCCAGTGAAGACATGATGAGTGTGCTGTTTCAGTTCTTTGATCCTAAGCACCATTGCTTTACATTTCCTGATTATCAGCTGGTTCCAACCATGGAGGAGTTCTCTAAACTTCTGGGTATACCTGTTCTTGATCAGAAGCCATTCACAGGCTTAGAGAAGGAGCTTAAACCAGAAGTTATTGCTGCAGCTCTACATCTGAAGAAGTCTGACATTGTTCTAGAGACGAGAAGTGGAGTTAAAGGTATTCTTGCCAAGGTATTAGTGGATAAAGCTCAAATGTTCTTGAAGGCTATGAGCTACGATGCTTTTGAGGAGATCTTAGCCTTATTGATTTATGGCTTAGTGTTGTTCCCCAACCCTGATCAGTTCATAGACGTTCATGCCATCAACATATTCCTGAGTCACAATCCAGTGCCTACCTTACTTGGAGACATCCTACATTCTCTTCACACCCGTACTACAAGGGCAAGAGGAACTTTGATGTGCTGCATACCTTTACTTTCTAGGTGGTTTATTTCTCACCTTCCTCGCTCAGTAATGAAGAATGAGCAAGGGTTCAGATGGTCCAAGAGGATCATGTCACTTTCTCACTCAGACATCCATTGGTGCTCCAGATCTATGGAGAATGTCACCATCATTGACCGTTGTGGGGAGTTTCCTAATGTGCCACTTCTAGGCATAAGAGGAGGCATCACCTACAACCCATCTCTAGCTTTACGACAGTTTGGTTACGCCCGGAGCGATGGTCCACATGACATGTTGATTCAGGGCATTGTGTTTGACTACGACAACGATCTTCAGGGTTACCGTCAGAGATTCATACGAGCTTGGGGAAAGGTAAACAGGATTGACAGCAAGACACTGGAGCCTAAGTACACTATTCCTATGGAGGCTTATCTCAGATGGGTACGATCTCGTGCTCAGACACTCATGATGCCATATCCTGCCATCCTACCAGTTACCATGGAACCTGTTGCTGAAGGAGACACAGCTTATACCATCCTTCACCCAGACATGCCTACTGATATGGAAGACTTGCAGAGATCATGGATCCAACTGAAAGAGCAAAGGGATACTTTCGAGGCTCATTACAAAGCAAGCCAAGCAAGGATCCTAGAGCTAACAAAGCTACTTCATGAGGAACGAAACCTCAACTCATACCTCAACACAAAGAGGAAACGTCCATGGGAGACTTAAAACCCCATCTTTTGTACTTATTTCGTTTTCATTTTTTGTAAGCCTAAAAGGCAAAACAAGTTATTACTAATAAAAAGTTACTTTCTTGTTTGTTTAAGCAAATTTAAATCCTGCGGTCCTTGAAAACATTGCATATGCATTCCCATATCATTGCATCACAGGTTTATAATTGTGTACAGGTTTCTCATCTTCTCGCTGTTTATTTCAGCAATGGCTCTTGAACAATCAGTTAAGGATCTCCAGGCACAGAATGCACAGTTCCAAGAGCTGATCCTGAACCTATCTAAGGGGCAGGATGAATTGAAGACACTGCTGGCCAAGAAGACTAAGAAGGCTAGAAGGTCTGCTGGGTTGCTCAACATGGGAAGAAGGTTCAAAGGTCCTGCCAAGACCAAGGAACAGGTTGAAGACTATGAATCTGAAGAATCTGAGCAGGAGAGAGGCAGTCTCCACAACACTATGGGGGACTCTGATTCTGAGGCTAACTACTACCATGAGCCTAACAAAGACAAATTCAAGATGCTGGTGGATAGAATGGATGCTATGGAATTACAGAAATCATCTGGGCTGGATTTTGAGGATTTGAGCTTGATATCTGGGGTGGTCATACCCATTGGGTTCAAAGTTCCTACATTTGTTGTCTATGATGGGGTCTCTTGTCCCAAATTGCATCTGAGGTCTTATGTCAGAAGAATTCAACCCCACACTGCTGATAAAAAGTTGTGGATCCATTTCTTTCAAGAGAGTTTATCTGGAGCTCAGCTAGAGTGGTATTATCAGTTGGAGAGTGTCAACATCAGAGATTGGAATGACCTTGCTGAAGCTTTCTACAAGCAGTATCAATACAATGCTGACTTAGCCCCCACTCGCATGCAGCTTCAAAGCATGTCTATGGGTGCCAAAGAAAGCTTTAAGGAGTATGCTCAGAAGTGGAGAGACTTAGCTGGAAGAGTTCAACCCCCTTTGACTGATAGGGAGTTGGTTGATATGTTCATGTGTACGCTGAATGGTCCGTTTTACAGTCATCTCATTGGAAGCTCATCATCTGGCTTCACTGAGTTGATCATGACAGGAGAGCGAGTAGAGAATGGTATCAAGAGTGGTAAGATCCAAGTGGGCACTTCTTCATCAGGTGCTGCAAAGAAGCCTCCCACTGGGAAGAAAGAATCTAATGCTGTGTATGGTCAGCCTGATCGTAACAGAAGGCATCAGTCTGTTAGTGCAGTTCATATTTCAAACCCAACTCCTGCAACAACAGAGCAGCCTCAAGGCAACCAACAGAGGGATAGAAGACAGTTCACGAAGATCAACATGTCAATGGCTCAGGCATTGCAACACTTGTTGAAGGCTGAACTTATTACCCTGAGGGAGGCTCCTCAGAATCCCAATGTTACCTCTCCCAAGTACAATCCCAATGCACGATGTGCATATCATTCAAGCTGTCCAGGACATGATACTAATAACTGCTGGGTCTTGAAGAACAAAATTCAGGATATGATTGATGCTGGAGAAATTGAGTTTGATCCACCAGGTACTCCAAATGTGATTACAGCTCCAATGCCAAATCACGAGAAGACTGTCAACGCCATTGATGAAGATATTGATGAAGATCTGCATGTCTATTCAGTTATGGAGTTGAGCACACCATTGTCTGTTATCAAAAAGAGGTTAGTACAAGCGGGGATCTTTCCAGGTTGTCATGAAGATTGTCTATATTGTACCTATAAGCCGGATAGTTGCTTCATTTTGAGAGATGGGATTCAACGTCTCATGGATAAATATACTACAGTGTTTGAAAGAAGACCAGCATCTGTAGAAAGTATGGTGGATCATCTGACTCAGGGTAAGAAGATTGAAGAGGTCGACATGGTTGACAAAGTACCACTAAGAATCACTTCAAAGGGTCCCATTAAAATCACTCATCAGGGCCCAATCAAGATTATTGCTGAAGGTCCTGTGAAAGTTGTTGCTGAAGCCAGAGTAGCTCCTCTGATCATTACCACTCCTGGTCCTATTCCTTATACATCTGACAAAGCTGTGCCTTGGCACTATGGGTCTGATGTTTACATCCATGGTGTCAAGCAGGAGCCTTTACCTGATATGCCTGTTGACATTGATAATATTGCTGGATCTAGCAAGATCACTCGTAGTGGAAGAGTCTTCTCTCCTCCAGTTGCTTCTAAGAGTGCAGTTACTCCTGCTGTTACTTCCACCACTGATGCTCGGGGCAAGGGTCCTGTTATTGAGCCTGTATCTACTGATGTGCCAGCTGCTGATGACCTCTCTAAGCAGATGGAAGAAGTATTAAAAATCATTCGCAAGAGTGATTATGATATTGTTGATCAGCTGGGGCATACTCCCTCAAAGATTTCTATGCTCTCCCTGTTATTATGTTCTGAGGCTCATGCCAAGTCATTGATCAAGTTTCTAAAGATGGCTCATGTACCCAGTGCAATTTCTGTGGACCAGTTTGAGAATTGTGTTGCTCACCTGACCTATGACAACGGGTTAGGATTTTCTGATGCTGACTTGACCCCTGCCAAGAGGGATCATAACAGGGCCTTGCATATTTCAATTGAATGCAGGGGCACTACCCTGTCTCATGTGCTGATAGACAATGGTTCCTCTCTGAATGTGTTGCCTAAGGAAGTCCTGAACAAGCTGAGTCCTGAAGATACGGTATTGAAGCCCAGTAATATTGTGGTAAAGGCTTTTGATGGTTCTAGAAGAGTAGTGCATGGGGAAATTGATCTTCCAATCAAGGTTGGCTCTCAGGTGTTTACTGCTACATTCTATGTGATGGATATTCGTCCTTCGTACTCATGTCTGCTTGGTCGTCCCTGGATCCATGGGGCAGGTGCTGTGACCTCCACATTACATCAAAAGTTGAGATATCCGGTGAATGGAAAAGTTGTTACTGTCTTTGGAGAGGAAGAATACTTTGTCAGCCATGTAAACACTTTCAAGTATCTGGAAGTAGAAGGTGAATACATTGAAACTCCATGTCAGTCATTTGAAGTGGTTCCCTGGGCTGTTAAGGATGGTGTGATTCCTCCTGCTGTGAAGAAGGTTCCTGTGGTCATCGGAAACCCTCCAACAATGGCAATGGCCTCCCTCAATGATGCAAAAGCTGTGGTGGAAGAAGAGTCCCAGAAGGCTGTTCGTCGTGCTCGTGCTGTTCGTATCACCAATCAAGGGGTTATCAATGCTGTGGGAGATCAAGATGAAGACTACAACTTGGAGGCATGGATTTTTCCTACTGTGGGTGCTGGACTCAATAATTGGAAAGCTGAAGATGTTATCCCTATCTCCTTTAGTCGGGAGTAAATACTATTACTGTGTTATGTTTTTAAATTTGTACTTTCAAGCCATGTGCCTTACCCAGGGCACAATGGTGTGCTTGTTACGGGTTGTCATTTCATTTGCATACTTCATTCAATAAAATCAGTGGACGTTTCGTTTTCGTAAATATTGTGTTCCTTGTCTTTCTTTTTCTTTTATCTTTGCTTTATCAGCTATGTGTTCTTGCACACACCCACGTCACTAAAATGCAAATCCTCATCCACTCTGGATCCAGTTGATAACAGTTCTACTATTGCCAATTACAATTTCGAGAATCCGATCTATCAAACTGAAGACGGAGACGAGGACGATTGTGAAATACCTGTAGAGCTTGCTAGGTTGTTACAACAAGAAGAGAAAGCTATACAGCCACATGAAGAGCCAGTCGAAGTTGTGAATCTGGGAACTGAAGAAAACAGAAAAGAGGTCAAGATAGGGGCTGATTTAGAGGACAGTGTCAAGAGCAGGTTGGTTCAGATGCTACGTGACTATGTGGAGATCTTTGCTTGGTCTTATGAAGATATGCCAGGGTTGGATACGGACATTGTGGTTCACCGTTTGCCAGTGAAAGAAGATTGTCGTCCAAAGAAGCAGAAGGTTCGTCGTATGCGTCCTGAAATGTCAGAAAAGATCAAAGCAGAGGTAATGAAACAGTTCAATGCAGGGTTCTTGGCCGTAACTTCTTATCCTCAGTGGGTTGCAAATGTGGTACCAGTTCCTAAGAAAGATGGTAAGGTACGTATGTGTGTAGACTACAGAGATCTGAACAAGGCTAGCCCTAAAGATGACTTTCCACTTCCTCATATTGATATTCTGGTAGACAACACTGCTCAGCATAAGGTATTCTCTTTTATGGATGGTTTCTCTGGTTACAATCAAATCAAGATGGCACCTGAAGATATGGAGAAGACTACATTTGTGACACAGTGGGGCACCTTTTGCTATAAGGTAATGCCATTTGGTTTGTAGAATGCAGGGGCAACATATCAGCGTGCTATGGTGGCTTTGTTTCATGATATGATTCATCATGAGATAGAGGTATATGTGGATGATATGATAGCCAGGTCTCAGAATGAAGAACAACATCTTGATCATCTGCACAAGTTGTTTGAGAGGTTGAAGAAATACAGGTTGAGATTAAATCCAAACAAGTGTACTTTTGGAGTTAGATCTGGAAAGCTCCTGGGTTTCATTGTCAGTGGAAAAGGTATTGAAGTGGATCCTGCAAAAGTGAAAGCTATACGAGAGATGCCAGCTCCCCGTACTGAGAAGGAGGTTAGAGGTTTCTTGGGACGATTGAACTACATTGCAAGATTTATTTCCCAATTAACTACCATCTGTGAGCCAATCTTCAAGTTGTTGAAGAAAGATCAGATAATGGAATGGAATGATGAGTGCCAGACTGCCTTTGATGAAATCAAGAGATATTTGCTAGAACCTCCAATTTTAATGCCACCAGTTGATGAAAGACCCTTGATTATGTATTTAACAGTATTAGACAACTCAATGGGGTGTGTATTGGGGCAACATGACGAGTCTGGTCGAAAAGAGCAGGCAATATACTACCTTAGCAAAAAGTTTACCGACTGTGAAACAAGATACTCACTGCTCGAGAAAACTTGCTGCGCTTTGGCATGGGCTGCTCGCCGACTAAGACAGTATATGTTGACCCATACTACCTTGTTGATTTCGAAGATGGATCCAATCAAGTACATATTTGAGAAACCTGCTCTCTCCGGAAGAATTGCAAGATGGCAAATGACCTTGACGGAATAGCAGCAGTTTGTCATGGCCAGATGTACCAGAAACGGATGATCAAAGCTTTTAACAAGAAGGTTAAGCCAAGGGTATATCAGGCTGGTGACTTGGTAATCAAGCGTATCATATTACCACAGGGTGATCCTAGGGGCAAGTGTACTCCAACATATGAGGGACCATTTGTAGTCAAGACAGTGTTCTCAGGAGGTGCCATGATACTGACTACAATGGATGGTGAAGACTTCCCACAACCTGTAAACGCAGACATAGTTAAAAAATACTACGCATAAAAAGAGACCCGCTAGGTTGACAGGCCTAGGCAAAAATAAGGGCATCCCGGCAAACCAAAAGGGTTTGGGCAAAAATTAGGGATATATATATAAAAAGATGTACACCCGGCAAGTCGAAAACCTGAAAAGGCGGCTTGGGCAAAAAAGGGTATCCCGGTGGATTGAAAACCTGAAAGGGCAATCCAGGCAAAAGTTAGGGATTAAAGCGTATGACTATGTCTCTTTTGGATCACTCATGAAACTGCAACCAGTTGTACTACTTACTCAAGCTCAAACAGATAAAGCTCAATCCAATCGTTTCCGTCTCAACAGCAAGAAGATGAGATACTTGAGTGGCAATAGTAGAATTGAAACTCAATAGGATTATTTCCCACATAGCTGATTCTTTTTGTAAAACTTCATGACAAAATTCTCTTACTAGGGTTTATGTCTCCTTGTACAAACTTACCCGTGTATGGGTCACTTTTGACATAAATAAATTCCATCTTTTGAATCCAGATTTACTTTTACCCTATTTACATAAGCGAAACGTCCATTGGTTGTGTTTGAATGTATGTATGCCTTTGAATATGATTGATGTTTACCAGAAATGCATGTATGCTTTTAATATGATTGATGTTTACCAGAAATGCATGAAAATGCAGTAATAGTATTTACTAAGGACGAACGAGGGAAGGATTTCAACGAAGCTTCGCCGGTTCATCTTTACAAGACAGTTACAAACCATCAGTAGGACTAATCCATTTTCACAAAGTTTAATCTCCCCTGGAATTTATATCCATCTCTTTTATCCTCATACGGATATACGGGAAATTACTTTCCAATAAGGGCACGATGAACGAAGACGGGATGTTATACTTATCCTACTATCAAACGAAAACGAAGGTTATCTATACCCTACTATCCCCAACAACGGGAGGTTATCTATACCTTGTTATCCCCAACAACGGGAGGTTATCTATACCTTGTTATCCCCAGCAGACGGAGGGTTATATATTCTTCAACAAATCGGGATTTATTTTCCTTGGCCAGCAGTTGTTATACAAGGATATCCAGACACTTCCAGCAGTGTCATATCATACATACATCATTTACATCATACCATAACATATATGTCTATAGTACATTACCTAAGTGCATCATGTCATACATGCATACATAAAGCATAAACTAATGTTGTTATACAGAATGCTACCTTGTTTTCAGGTTAATTATCCAACAAACAAGCTTATGATCTTTGGGACTGCTTTATTGTAACCTCAGGGTTACTTTATCCTCCTGATGAGCTTCTTATTACTTTGGGACTGCTTTATTGTAACCTCAGGGTTATTTTATCCTCCTGATAGCCTCTCATGACTTCAAGACTGCTTTAGAGCTACTGATTGCTCTATCCTCCTGAAATCATCCTATTACTTCAAGACTGCTTTAGAGCTATTCATTGCTCTATCCTCATGAGATCATATTACTACTTCAAGACTGCTTTAGAGCTATTCATTGCTCTATCCTCCTGAAGCCATCTGATTATTTCAAGACTGCTTTAGAGCTATTCATTGCTCTATCCTCCTGAAGCCATCTAATTATTTCAAGACTGCTTTAGAGTTATCCATTGCTCTATCCTCCTGAAATTACATTATTATTTCAAGACTGCTTTAGAGCTATCCATTGCTCTATCCTCCTGAAATCATTACTTCAAGACTGCTTTAGAGCTATTGATTGCTCTATCCTCCTGAAGACATATCACATTATTATTTCAAGACTGCTTTAGAGCTATCCATTGCTCTATCCTCCTGAAATCATTACTTCAAGACTGCTTTAGAGCTATTGATTGCTCTATCCTCCTGAAGACATATCACATTATTATTTCAAGACTGCTTTAGAGCTGTTGATTGCTCTATCCTACTGAAGCCATTCTATTACTTCAAGACTGCTTTAGAGCTATTGATTGCTCTATCCTCCTGAAGCCATTATTACTTCAAGACTGCTTTAGAGCTATTGATTGCTCTATCCTCCTGAGGTCAGATTTATCACTTCAAGACTGCTTTAGGGTTATCATTATTGATTGCTCTATCCTCATGAAGACATGCTGTTACATCAGTATTACTCCAGACTCCTGACAGTTCTCATTATACTACTGAAGAACTTTCCCCTAGTGGCATCTTTAAGCCCACTCAATCATGTTCAACCAACCATCAATATCACTCCATGCACTGGTGAGTGCAAATTTTTGGGCTTTTGTGTTCAATCCCCTTCAACCTTCCAGGTTACGACTGGCAAATATACCAATCTAACCCCTCAGGTTTCAGAAAATTGAACAGGGGCAGCTGTTGCACCCCAAAATTTGCCCTCACAATACAAGACTTTGTGTTCCAAGAAGGTTCACAAGGTTCACAAAATTCACAATTGGTCAGAAGAGTTGACAATTCCCTCAGACAATGCACCTCCTAAGCAGTGCATCCAAAACTAGGGTTTTGACTTTAATCAGGCTAAATGGACTTCCAAGACTTCAAGTGAGCTTCATAACATCTTATATGTGTATAAGAATCCCCATGTCAAGTTTCAAGACTTTTCTCAAAAGTTTGCTCAGTCAGATGATCAGATAAGTCAAAAGCAGTCAATGCAGTTAAAAGTCAGATACTTCAAGGTGTGACTGTTGGACTGTAGAAGTCCCGAGATTATGCTATTGGTCCGTTTCTTCAAAGACTTCTCAGAAGTTTCGAGGCTGGCCCCAAAGGCTGCATCATCATTTTGATTCCGTTACAATAGAATTCCGAGTTCGTGTGCCTCCACAAATTCAACTCGGTTCCGATCCATTATCATACATCTCGAGTTCAAGCACGAGACCTATGCCTCCGTATCAAGATTCTGAACGTGGAGGGATTCTTGAGTCTGAAGGGTTTCTCAGAGTTAAAATTATTTCAACCCAAATTGCAAGCCTCAAACTTCAAGAATACCATTCACCATTGCAAATATTTAGGATATTGTTCGCCGGCTTCAGGCAAAGATGGACTTGCATTGTTGGAACGCTATTTGATAGTAGGATTAACAAGCTGAACATGAAGCAAAATAATGTTGAAGGAACCATTTGAGAGAGGGTGTTACAAGTAAAAAAAATAGATAATGAGAACAGTAACAAATACATAAACCAAGGATTCACTGTTTATACAAGATTTCATTTAATTACAGATGACAGATGACTACAACTATCAACAAATCCAGTATATAAAAGACACAGGCAAATCAAAGAAGCACGGAAGGTGTTTGTTGAGGGAGCTGCATCCATTAACGTTTTAGTGAGGACTTATTGGAATGAATGGTTGCTAATATTTTATCAGGCCTTGATGCTAGAGCTGCGGTCATCATCATACGCACCGTCTGAATACCACAGACACAAGGAAAACCATGGCCTTCATACTTCAGTTTAGTATAGTATCTGTACAGTATCTGTAGTTTTCAACCAGCAGATGAATGGCAAGGCTGCCTCGAGGACGTTTAAGTTCGGTTTCCGAAGGCACACTTGGGCCAAAGCTGCTACAAGTAACCATTAAAACGAAGTCAGTGCCAAAACTAAATCCATAGTTAAGCAAAATCGTTTACATAATAGATTCTGAAGAGATACCTGCATGATACGCAAGAAAACAAGGGTCAGTAGCTCAACCAATTCTAAGAACGCATATGAGAATTTCTTCTTATTCCCATTACTTCAAAGCTCAAAGCCCTAAAACTTTGAAGCAAAAACCTTAAGTTATCAAGGAATTCATACGGTAAAACACAAAGAGTCTTTCAAGAGATTCAGAGGTTCTAAGAACTTATTGGTGAGCATAATAAAAGCTACACATGTGCTCAACCTCGCAGCAAGTTAAGAAATTAATACCTGATTCATAACAACGCACCCAGAAACACAATCACTCGACAACCTCGACGTCAGCAACAATTCATCAGTCGCAAGCATGTTTTACACGCCAAAGCAGCAACTCAGCAAACACCAAGGCACAATACAAATTACAAGCAAACGCCAACAACAATTGGGTTTCTCCATCACCTACAAGCACGACATCATCACTAATGTAATAACAGGTAGCAATAACCACAACATGATGGGCAATACTTCAACAAACAAGAGAAATGGATTGCAGATGCATGTAAATTCCTAATTGCCTCGCCTAGTAAAAATCATATATGGTGTGTTTCCTGGGATATAATGGGCCCTCTCTTAGAGACTTTTTATAATTACTACAAAGACGACCGCAAACAATCACCTCTCAGACAGCCATGGAACAGAACCTCTAATGAGATGTGCCACTGCCTGTAGTGTATTTCCAGCATCATCAAGCACAGGACACCTATAGTATGGAGGGAAGAGTATGATTCTGCACACGATAATGCTCAAGTTGTTAATGTCTTGTATGAGTGCACACCATCAAAATCCGCAAGTCCATTTGACACGAATCTGTCTCAATCCATTAAGCCGCGCGTCATCTGCAACAAGATCATCCCTGTGTCACAAAGAGGAGAAACATTTTCATAAGTAACATTCGAATCAATCCGCTCAGGACAAAAGTGGAACCAAGTCGTCCTCTTCTTACATTCCCCGTTCAAGAAGACTAAGCTTAGAAGGTCTAAGAGCTATAAATGTCATCCGTTGAAGGGAATAAAACCTTACACTTTGAGCCAATATCTCAACAGAAGTATCACCCACAACGAGATCCAGAAACGGTCACAGCTCTCATCATTTGTTGTTGCCAAGAATCCTGAAACAATAGAATTACAAGCCAATTAACTGGAACTGAAGAGGAAATTCAGTTATTAATAATCCTTTAGATTCGAAAATACCCAAGTAACAAGATAATCTTCACCAATGCAACAACCACCATAGGTTGCCCCAATTTCTCCCAACACCGCTATCGAAGCACATGAAAAGGAAAAGTAGATACACATCAGTTTGAAGAAGAACCATAAGAATAGAGATGGAATTTGAAAGAGATGCCCTGCGAATACTTGAGATCGTCGCCATTCATCATCAGTCTTCGTGGAAATTCCCACTACACGCATCAGGCGAATTTCCCTTCTGGGCCTCCAATCCACGTTTTAGCCCAAAACCCTTTGCCACCTGTACCTGCCAAGTCAGAAAAACAAAGATTAGGGAATATTCCTTGAAGATCAGAATCAAATCGAATTACCAAGTTCGCCAGTCAGGACCAAATCGAATCACAAATCAAAGGATTGAATATCAATTAATCAAGTCATCATTACAATCACCGAAAAGGAAAGATTTTGAACTCTCTCCAAGGAAATCCTAAATCAATTATCAATCAACATCAATGTGATTTCAATTCAGGGAACCTCGGTTGAAGCCTATATAAAGAGACGAATACACAAGACATAGACACAGAAAAATCACCAAAAAAAACCTATCATACGAAACCGATAACTACCGACGAAGAAACCCTAAAGGCTCGTAACATAAGAGATCGAGAAAGCACTTATCTTCTCCGTTGACGAAACTGATTCCGGCCGCCGCGAGTCCAACTTCCGCGAATCCCCTCCGCCGGCGCTACACACAAACTTCGGTAAACTCTAATCTTCATCCACATCCTTGTTTTGTTGATGTTTTCGTTTCGATTTCAGGTTCAGAAGTGAAGAACGAAAGAACCAGGCGCGATTAGGGAGAGGGGAGATGAAGACGAACACTGAGAGTTCGATTTGGGGGGGAATGAGAGGGGAATCAGGGTTCTTTGTCTTTTCTCCTATTTTTGATAATCTTTGTTATGTTGTAATCACCAACACACCACACTCACTATCACCACACTAATCCCTCGTAACTAATTGATTAATTAACACTTAATCAGCCATCTTTTAATTAAAAAATAATTTAGTAAACCTTTTTATTAATTTATATTTTTCAAATTCATAAATCTTTTAATTAATTAAGTTTTACTTTTCTAGTTAATAACCTTTATGATCATCACCCTTTTTATTCATTATAAAAAAAAATTATATTTTAAAAAATAATAACTAGAATCGTTATTTATTTTATTTTATTATTGTTCAATTCAAATTTCATTATCATATTGTATCTGCTCCTCTCATGTAACCTCGCGAACTTAACAATCGCTCTTTAAATTCTGCCTTTAATTTTCTGCTTGCATGGTTTAAATTATGACATTATCTCTCTGTTTGCATGATTCAATTATCTCACGCGTTTACCATTATTTCTGTCACATTGCACACATCCGAAGGTTAGGTTTAACTGTTTGGCCGCCGCGCCAATAGTCCGTAAAACTTCACACATTCAATTTCAAATCCTCAAAACTACAAACTACAAACCCTAATTTTCACAAATGCCTCGCCGCAGGCAAAATTACAATTTTACCCTTAGCATTAGGTCAAAGAGCCGCCGCGCTCATTTTAGGGTTTCCCGCCGTGGAATCCCTAATTTAACCCTAATTACAACTTAACATTTCAACGTAGAGATTTGGAGTTTCTACACTCCACGTAAGCGTGTCCTTAAGATGCATTTATTCCCCTTGAGACCTTGACCACAGTCAAGAAGTTTCTAACCTCCCTATTGTGGGGAACTACGATTACTCTGATTCCACTCCCGTAAGGATACGTAGGCACAAGATGCGATGTCTTGCCGAGTAAACTTAGAATTAACCCCCTTTATTATTTATTATTGCTTATTTATATTTTATTTATCTTTGCTATTTAATTATTTTGCTTATTATTTTGTAATTGTTTCTTGGATGTAAAGTTGTTTAATTATTTAATTATTATTATGGTTAGTAATTAGGGAGTGTAACAACATGTATGTAATATTAAAATAAATTTAGATCACTTTTAAATAAAGATAATTAAAATAAACACGTCACACACGTAAGTCGATTTTAATCGCCGTCTCACTTCCTAAGGATATCCCTCAAGTTGCCTACGAATAATGGTTAAGTGGGGTGTATAAAGCAAGTCCCTCAAATAAAAAAATCATCAAAGTCCCTTATGGTTGCCTTTACGAATCGAGTCCCTTTCGAAAAATGATGATGATCCCTTATATGTGCTTATTACATCCCACAATGGCCTTCAAAGTCAAATTGTCCCTCACATGTCCCTTAACATCCAAAGTAAGGACTACCTACTCCATTATAGTAGGGATAGTCTTACTAAGGGAAAGAATGAAGAATAAGAAAGACCTTTAAACATTAGGGTAGGTTACTCCTAGGTGCTTGCTCACTTCAAAACTGTTTCGCACTTAAACAAATTTTCAACAAGTTTTCAAACAAGTTCTTAACACATCCTTACATGGATTATTTATTAACTATTCTGAAAATTTTCTATTCACACACTACACTTTCAAAACAATTCAAAAGTGAGCTTAAGTACCTAAGAGCCCATGGATAACCATGGATGAAAAGGGTGCTAACACCTTCCCTTTTCATAACCTACCCCCCGGACCCAAAATATTCTCTAAGGTCTTTCCTGTTCTTTTATAACCTTTCCTTATGGATAAAATAAAAGTCGGTGGCGACTCTTGCTATCCGCAACATTGTTTAAAGTCAGTTCACCGGGTTACAGATGGTTGAGATGCAGATGGTTGAGGTTCAGATGGTTGAGGTTCAGATGGTTGTGGTTTTGTGAGTTGAGGTGTAGGGGTTGGTGAAATTTCAGCTTCAGATGATGAAGGTTGAAAATCTGAAAGGTTGAATTTTGAGCGAAGTGAAATTCTACGATTGATTTGGTCAGATGCTAATAGGTCAGAAAATACAGGTTTGAGTGGATCAGGAATGTGTAAACAAGAGGGTGAATGAACTTCTGATTCAGAATCAGATGATTCAGTGGAGTGGCACGAGGTGGATGACAAGACAACCATGGTTGCAAGTGGTTCCAAATCAAGAATGTCATTTGAAGGTTCTGGAACAGATAACGGTTGTTCTATTATTTGGGGATGTTCAGATGGTGTTGGTTGGGGAGGTTCAGATGAAATGGGTTGAGATTGATGTTCTGGTGATTGTTGTTGTTGTTCTGGTTGTGTTTGTTGTTGTGGTTGAGGTTCTGGCTGAGGTGGTTCTTATTGTTGATGTTCTGGTTGTGTTTCTGGTTGAGGTGGTTCAATTGGAGTTTGTACAGAAGATGGTTGAGAATGTGTGGTTTGAGACTAAAGAGTGATGGAGGAGGTGAAGGTAATGGAGAGTGAATGGTTGGTGTTGGATCAGATGTTAATACCTGTTTGATAGTTTCTCTTATGTCTTCCAGACTTGCTTCTGGAGGAGTTGATTTCACTTTCTTTGTCTTCTGAGGCTTAGCAGCAGCTTCAGAGGCTTTTCTTTTAGGCTGAGCCTCAGATCCTTCTTCAGCAATCTTCTTTGAACGCCTTTCTCTAAGAAGATTAGGCAGAACTTCTCCTTCCTTCTGGACGATGTTCATAGGAAGAGGAACACCATTTAACAGACAATCAACTATGTAGGATAAGATGATCTCCCTTGGTTCGTTAGCACAGAACATTGGAAAATCTTCAACAAGAATCCTTCTGTTGCTGACATCCTTAGTAGCAATTTTCTTAGGTTTGCTGGCAAGCTCTGTGATGACCTTCATCCTCTTCAGAGTATTGCCATTAATGACAGAACCTATGACATAGGACAGATCCTCTGTCAATCCAGTATCATACAGATATTTCACAAGACCATTCTCTGTTAGAATGTCTGATATCAGCCTACCCATAGGAATCCAATTCCTAACTTTTCCAGTTTTAACTCTTAATTCTTCTCTTGTTTCCTTTATATGATTCAGAATGTGACTAAACAGAAGATAAGGCAAGTCCACCTTCTTTCCCTTGCTCATACAGAACATAAAGTAGAGTTGTTCAGCACTGACATAATCTGGGGAATTTGATGATTTTCTGTGAAAGATGGAACTCATGAAGATCTTGGCCCAGATCCTGTAGACTGGCTTCAGTTCCCTTACTTTGCTAGTTGGTTCCCCAGAAATAGTAACTTCTTGAAACACATCAGCAAGATCCACACGAGCAGATTGTAGACTGGTTTCACCATCAGTTTCAGAGTATCCAATAAGTTGTCTGATCAGCTTCTCAGTAATCACAATCTCCTTTCCAAGGAAAGAAGAATGGATGAACTTAGGGCACACCTGAGCATGTATCCAGAATTCTTTCACCAAAGTTGGATAAACAGGACCCATAAGCCTGTCAAAATACTTTGTCCAACTCTGAGTTTGAATGGTTGAAGAAAGATTAAACCCATTTTCTTCAATGGACTCAAGGTCTACAAAACATTCACTCAGAACTTCCAGTTCTACAGTTTGAGTGAGAAGAGTTCTCACAGGTTCCTTGTAAGCCTCAGCATTAGGAGAAGAACCAACAGTGGTTGATTGCATCTGAACATATGTTGATGAAGAGGATGCCATTGTTGTTCTTGAGTGAGAGGTTTTAGGTTTAGGGTTTAGATGAAGAGCAAAGAGACGACAGAAATGCATAAACGGTTCGTGAGGTGAAAAGTGTGAAATGGTGTGATATGTGATATTTATAGATAAAATCAGACACATAAACAGTCACATAGGCACGATTCACATAGCATTAAATGAAAAAGTAAGAACATCATTGCACAACAATTATGATTCTGACAGATGGGGGGAAATCAAGAAAAATCAGATTTTCAAAGCAGTACTTCAAACGTTAATTCAGTAAAGTGCACTCTACCTTTCTAGTTTCTGAGCTACACGTGTTTGCTTGCTTGTGCTTCTGAAATCTCTTGAGAAATGAAACGTTAGCCAACGTTCAGATCCTCTGAGCATTGTTAGTTCAAATTTACACAAGTAAAATAATTTAAGAAAATGAATAAATTGACAGATGAAATACTTCAGAGCATTAAACATTTTGCATCTGAGAAGTTTGCCTCTGATAAATATTATTATGGACAAAAATCCATACTAATATTTTTCAGAATAAACTTGAACCTATCTTCAGCAAGGGGTTTTGTAAAAATATCAGCCTATTGATGATCTGAATCAACAAAGGCTAAGTTTATAATACCCTTCTGAACATAGTCTCTGATGAAATGATGCTTAATTTCTATATGTTTTGCCTTAGAGTGTAAAATTGGATTTTTAGACAAACATATAGCAAAAGTATTATCACAAAAGATAGATACATTACTCTCAAAGATCTGATAGTCTTCTAACTGACTTTTCATCCAGAGCATCTGCGTGCTACATCCAGCAGCAGCAATGTATTCTGCCTCTGTTGTAGAAAGTGCAATTGTGGGTTGCTTCTTGCTGTACCATGAGATCAGATGACTTCCAAGGAACTGACAACTTCCAGAAGTACTTTTATGCTCTACTCTGTCTCCAGCATAGTCAGCATCATAGAATCCAACTAATGTATATTCATCAGATCTTCTCTTCCTTACCAAGAGTACTTGTTGGATGCATAGGAGTCTTTGCCATCTTGCTATCAGTCATGTTAAACTTCTTCAGAAGCTCTTTAATATATTTGGTCTGATGAATGTATGTGCATTTTGGAGTCTGATTTACTTGAATTCCTAGAAAGAATCTAAGTTCTCCCATCATGCTCATTTCAAATTCAGCCTACATAGACAAAGCAAACTCCTTTCCAAGCATAATATTGGTAGATCCAAAAATAATATCATCCACATAAATTTGACAAATTAATAAATCTTTCTTAGATGTTTTACAGAAAAGAGTTGTGTCCACTTTGCCTCTGATAAAGTTCTTTTCCAGAAGAAAATTACTTAATCTTTCATACCAAGCTCTGGGAGCTTGTTTCAAACCATAAAGAGATTTTTTGAGTTTGAAAACATGATCTGGAAATTTATCACTTTCAAAACCAGGAGGTTGATGGACATAAACTTATTCTTCTATAATACCATTTAAGAAGGCACTCTTAACATCCATCTGATAAAGAGTGATGTTATGTTGTGCAGCAAATGAAATAAGAAGGCGTATAGATTCTAACCTTGCCACTAGAGCATAAGTTTCAGTGTAATCAATACCTTCTTGTTGGTTGTACCCTTGAGCTACCATCCTTGCCTTGTTCCTTACAACTTCTTCTTGCTCATTTAATTTATTTCTGAATACCCACTTTGTTCCAATAATGTTGAACCCTTTTGGTCTAGGAACCAGATCCCACACATCATTTCTTGTAAATTGATTTAGCTCATCTTGCATTGCAAGTATCCAATCATTGTCACTCAGAGCCTCATCCACAGATGTTGGTTCAATAATAGAAACCAACCCAAGAAGTGATGTTACAGATGATCTGATAAACGACCTTGTTCTTATAGGGTCATCTTTCTTCCCAATAATCATTTCTTCTGGATGAGAAGCCTTGATTTTGGATGATCCTTTAACTATTGGTTCTTCAGAAATATTCATGTTATTCATCTGAGCAGCTAGTGGAGTTGCATCTGGCGTAGCTTTTTCTGCCTCTGAGCCTTCAGAGTCTATGAAGACTACTTCTCTATCTGCAGAACTTTCAAACTGCTTTGGCTTTTTAATGCCAAGCTTATCATCAAATCTAACATGTATAGATTCTTCCACAATCTGTGTTTCAGTATTGTATACTCTGTAGCCTTTTGAGTGTTCAGAATATCCAAGCATGAAACACTTCTGTGCTTTAGAATCAAACTTGTTAAGATTCTCTTTAGTGCTCAATATATAACAAATACATCCAAAAGGATGAAAATAAGAAATGTTGGGATTTTTGTTCCTCCACAATTCATAGGGAGTCTTTTCCATAAGAGGTCTTACAGACACTCTGTTCTGAATGTAACAGGCTGTGTTGATTGCTTCTGCCCAAAAGTGCTTTGCCAGATTAGTCTCATTGATCATGGTTCTGGCCATTTCTTGCAGAGTTCTATTTTTCCTCTCTACAACTCCATTCTGTTGTGGAGTTCTAGGACAGGAAAAATCATGAGCAATTCCATTTTCATTAAAATATTTTTCAAAATATTTGTTTTCAAATTCGCCACCATGATCACTTCTGACTTTTATAATTTTGAAATCTTTTTCATTCTGGACTTGTTTGCAGAAGTCAAAGAACACAGAATGTGACTCATCCTTGTGTTTTAAGAACTTTACCCAAGTCCATCTACTATAGTCATCAACAATGACTAATCCATACTTCTTGCCTCTGATGGATGCAGTTTTCACTGGTCCAAACAGATCAATATGAAGTAATTCTAATGGTCTGGAAGTAGAAACAACATTTTTTGATTTAAAAGAGGATTTTGAAAATTTCCCTTTTTGACATGCTTCACAAAGAGCATCTGAGGTGAACTTCAACTTAGGAAGTCCTCTGACAAGATTAAGTTTATTAATCTGAGATATACGTCTCATATTAATGTGCCCTAATCTTCTATGCCAGACCCATTGCTCCTCATTAACAGACAAGAGGCATTTAACATTCTGAACCTTAAGTTCTGAAAGATTTATTTTATAAATGTTGTTTTTCCTCTTTCCACTAAATAAGATTGAGCCATCCTTTTGACTAATAGCTTTACAATATTTTTTTATTAAAGACTATGTCATAACCATTGTCACTTAATTGACTTATGGACAATAGATTATGCTTTAATCCTTCTACAAGTAAAACATTAGTAATAGAGGGAAGATTACCATTTCCAATAGTGCCAGATCCAATGATCTTGCCCTTCTGATTCCCTTCAAATTTCACGTCACCTCCAGATCTAAGCTCCAGACTTTGGAACATAGACCTTTCTCCCGTCATATGTCGTGAGCATCCAGAGTCCAGGTACCATGACTGGCGTCCTGACCTTGCTGCTAAGAACATCTGCAACAGGAATTATTTTACTCTTAGGTACCCAGATCTTCTTGGGTCCTTTTGGGTTAGTTGTTCTGAAGGTTCGACTAAACTTCTGTTTTTCAACATAAGGTTTATTCTGACTAGCCTTAGATTTAAACACATGAATGTTCTTTTCAGAACGAGTGTGTTCAATATCATTCAAGTAACCAAATTTAAAATGGGAATATAAAGGAGTCTTCTTGATGATAATTTTATCAACAGGTTTTGGATTTAAATCCTTTCTAGAGGAAGATTTATATCCAATTCCTTTTCTGTTATTTCTGCTAACTCCATAGATCATAGAAGCCATTTTGCTTATGTCTATGCTTTTAGCAAGAAACTTCTGAAAACTGTAGTCATATTTTTCCAAAATATTTTTGCATTCAGACTCAGTTTCAGAATCAGAGTCTTGTTGAGCTAATTCAGAATCATTTTTCATTTTTAAGTTCTTTTCATTTAGCTCAGCCACTTCTGATTTGAGAATATTATTCTCAGATACAAGATTGCTTTGACGCTCCTTGTATTTGAGCTTAATATTGTTATAGCTCTTCAGAACCTCTGATAACACTTTGATAAGTTCATCTTTAGTGAGTTTAGCCATTACCTCTTCAGCGTCAGAGTCAGATTCAGAGTCAGATTCAGATCCTGAAATTCCTTCCTCCTGATCTTCTATTTCTACCATCAATGCTACATTGGCACATTCCTCTTCTGACTCAGATTCAGATTCAGATGTATCTGAATCATCCCAGGTTGCCATTAGAACCTTCTTCTTCTTATCAGATTTTCTTTTAGGCTTTTCTTTCAACAACTTTGGACATTCATTTTTGTAATGCCCCGGTTCTTTACATTCGTAGCAGACAACCTTCTTTTTGCCAGATCTTCTGTGTCTAGAAGATTCTTTTCTTTGGTCAGGCTTCCTGAAGTTTCTGAACTTCTTTCCTTTATGCTTCCAGAGTTTGTTTATTCTTCTGGACAACATGGATAGTTCATCTTCATCTTCAGATGAGGATTCTTCAGAGCTTTCCTCTATTACCTGCAATGCTTTAGCAAATTTATTAGATTTTAAGGCAATTGATTTACCTTTCTTTTGAGGTTCATCTTCCTCAAGTTCAATTTCGTGACTCCTCAGTGAACTGATTAGTTCCTCCAAGGAAATCTTGTTCAAATCTTTAGCCATTTTCAGCGCAGTCACCATAGGTCTCCATCTGGTAGGTAAGCTTCTGATGATCTTTTTCACATGATCAACAGTAGAGTATCCTTTATCCATAACCTTTAGTCCAGCTGTAAGTATTTGAAATCTGGAGAACATGGCTTCAACAGATTCAGCTTCTTCCATCTTGAAGGCTTCATACTTCTGAATTAGAGCCAGAGCCTTTGTTTCCTTGACTTGAGAGTTCCCCTCATGAGTCATCTTCAAGGACTCAAACATGTCAAATGCAGTTTCTCTATTTGTGATCTTTTCATACTTAGTGTGAGATATTGCATTTAACAATATTGTTCTAGCCTTGTGGTGATTTATAAATTCCTTCTTTTGGGCTTCTGTCATAGATTTTCTATCTACTTTCTTGTCATTCCCATCAATGGGATGAACATATCCATCTATGACCAAATCCCATAAATCAGCATCATAACCAAGGAAAAAACTTTCAATCCTGTCTTTCCAATAATCAAATTTCTCCCCATCAAACATAGGGGGCTTTGTACTGATTCTGTCTCTTTCTTCATACTTGTTGGATGTTGAAACATCAGCCATTATGAACAACCAAATATAAGTATCAAAGTTTTTTTCTCACTGGATCTTTTCTGTCACTGTGAAGTGGTAGCACGCACAAAACCGGAGCTCTGATGCCAACTGAAGGTGAAAAAATACATAGAAGGGGGGGGGGGGGGGGGTTGAATAAGTATGAAGATAAAAACTTAGAAGTAAAAAACTCAAGTATTTTTATCCTGGTTCGCTGAACTCAACTACTCCAGTCCACCCTTTCTAGAGTGATTTGCCTTTCTCAAACAAGGACTTAATCCACTATTTAATCAACTGATTACAATAGTAAGCACTAAGAACAACTGTTCAAAGTCTTCTCAAGAACTACTGATCCTAACTGGATCTTCTTAAGGTTCTCTTACAATCAAATGTAATAATAAATACAAGTGTTAAAATACTTCTAGTAAAGCTTTATCACAACTGTGATTTTTCACTTAAGATTAAGAGCAATGAAATAAACTCAGCAATAAGAATGTGTTATGAGAGCTTATATGAGTTTTCTGTCAAAGATTCGTTGTGTAGAAGAAGATGAGGAAGACTTGCTTTTATATGCACAATAGTCCATAAAGTCTTGACATTGGAGGCTGTGTACTGAAAAGGCCTGAACCTTTTTGTCTTTACATTACATGACCTTTCCTGGAAGTAGTATGCACAGAGAAATGCTTTTGGTCTGTGTTCTAGTGTCAAAGCTTAAAAGAGGAAAGATTCGTTGAGCCAAATCAAAGGATATGTCTTTGAATTTCTTCTTCATCAAGTATTTCATTTCAGCAAAGTAACATCAGAGTCTGGTTGATCAGAGTCTTGGATGCCCATCAGATTTTGCTGAATCAGAGTAATGCAGCAAGTGTACTTTAGCGTGTAGTTCTATCAGAGCAGAGTTTTATGAATCAGATCCTCAGTACATGCAGTGTGTAGTACTCTCGGAGTCTTCTGAAAAATTGTGCTTCTTAACTCTCATACAAAGATCTTCAATGCTTCAGAGTCTTCATATCTATTAGAGTCTTCTGCTTCAGATCCTTCTGCAGCTTCTGCTTCAGATTCTTCTGTAGCTTCTGCTTTAGATCCTTTTGCAGACAGCGCTCAGATTCTTCTATAAGATGATTCTGACTCTTCATAGCCTTCCATAGTTCCCATGTTCAGATTAATTTACTCTTGGATGTATATATACTTTAATCATCTGCAGCAAATATTCATGAACAAATTTTAGAGTATATAATTCTTTAATACAAAATTTCATAAGAGTTATCATCAAAACATAGAGATATTACTAAGAAACAATATGTGTTCTTACATTAACATCTGAAGGATTACATAAATCAAAATTTGACAAAAGTGCTTTTAAAAACTCAATTTTCAGGCTCTGTCTCAGTGTTAATCGATTAACACTTTTGCATAGGAAAAGTGTTAATTGATTAACCATGCATTTTTCAGCAAAATTGCTTGTTTTTAAGGGTTAATCGATTAACACTTTTGCACAGGCAAAGTGTTAATCAATCAACACTAGTCTAGAAGGCCATTTTTGTGCATTTTTCGTATATTTTTGGCTTTCTTTCCTCTCTCAACTCCCATGGATTGATATGTTTGATTTTATGGATGTTTTAACTTCTGTTTGGAGCATGCTTATGCATTTTCTAATGCCCGATTTTGTCGATTTCGCATTTATTAGCATTTTTGAAATTGTATAAACATTTTCACTTTTGTATAATCTTTGATCACATGATTGTTTAGTTTGTGATGCATGCTGAGTTGACTTTGGTATTTTTTTCACTTCCATTCTTCCTTGCATTAAGATTTTGTTCCTCTTTGAAATGAACTTAATCTTGTTTAATCAATAACTTCCCTATTTGCTTTAATGATTTTCCTTTCCTTTGGAAAATTGTTAGCACATCTTTTCCCTTTGATTAATTAATTGAAACTTCATTTCAATTAGTCGATATCTCTTTTTTATCCTCCTTTGGATCTTCTTGAGCTTTATCCTCCCTTTTCTCCCGCAGAGTTGAAGATTTGCAACACATTAGAGCACTGTACAAATTATGCGTCGTTGTGTTATCCGTGTCGTTTCTTACATCGCACTTTGGTGTTAGAGAAGGAATGAGAGTGGAAAATTCTTACACTCAATCTGACTACTTTGGGTAGGGGATGAATGACATTGTTCCAAATCAATGCCTAGGCTACCACGTTTTCTTCACCCGAATGGTAATTCAATCTAAAACCATAATTCTTCAGGAGTCCCAATTATGTTCTCTGCCTCATATTCAACTCCTCCAAATCCAGCAAATACCGCAAGCTCTTGAGATCACCAACATTTCAAATCTCAAACTAACCAATCGAAGCCTCCAACTTTGGCACAAGCACAACAACAACCAACTCTAAATCGCTCGTCAGATAATCCCTCTTATGTACTTTAAATTGCCTTAAAGCTTAACTAAAACTCGCTGATGTTTCACTTAACATCTCTCTCAATCACATCAACAACGCATCCCAAAACACAACGAATAGTTCTGTCGGATTCAGAAAAAATCAATACACGAGCTGTTGACAGCTCTCCCAAAAACTCTTTGAACTTTCTTCACAGTGGCGTATCCCTGCTTCTTCTCCAACAATGATAACTCAAGTTCCCGATTATCAACATGATCCTCTATACTCTTCGAATATATTAAAATATCATCTGTTAACATAACCACTGACTCGCTCAATTAAGTATGGAAAATCCCATGCCAAACGGACACTCAATTTGCGAGTTATGGCGGGAGCACGAACCGCACCTTCCACACTTACCACAACATCCCAACCTATTCCATCAATAAATAACTTAATTCCATGCTACTACTTCACCATCACATAGAGCATTGAAATAGCTTTCCAACGCTTTGAACCGTGCATCATTCCGAGTTACGGTTCTCCCGTTACGACAAAAATACCAATATTGCATTCCACATCTTACTTTCTTTACTAATCATCAGAAGTCACTGCCCACCTTTAATATACTCAACCTCACACTTTGTTGCCTTAGCACACACACCAGACACGAGTCTCAACACTACTCGATCAATTTAATTCCTTGACCATCCAACAGATATAAAATATGGAGCTCTCAATCTCGGACAAGTGTGGTTACTGCGAAAATCGGCGCCGGCTGAACAGAAGAGTCGCCACCGTGCGTTATTTATCCCACGGGAGGGAAAGGAAACGCTCAGAGTAAACCTCGCACAACACGGGAAAGGTATGGTCGTCGCAACCAAAACCTGGATTCGGGAGTCGGTTACGCAAGGGGAAGGTATTAGCACCCCTCACGTCCGTCGTACTCGACGGAATCCACGCTTGTTTTCGGGTATGGATTGTTATTCTATCTAAACTAAGGGTTAAGGGTTAAAAAGAAAAGAAAATGAAAATAAAATGACTCGGCAAAGTATCGCACTTTATGCCTACGTATTCCCGTCTGGAACGAGAAATCAGAGTCAACGTAGTTCGCCTACCTACGGGAAAGGAGGGGAAGGTTGCTCGCTAGGATATCGCATCCTATGCCTACGTACTTCCACACTGCATGGAAGATCAGAGCAAACGTAGTTCGGGCCACGTATGACACAAGCTTGTCTTGGTTGATTTTATTCCTTCTGAAAAAGGTTTTTTTTCTGATTAACAGTCCAAGCGGACAAAAATGACGTCTTGATGAGTTCGCATTCTTTTACGGAAGAAGTGTCTTTTATTGTGTTTGAAATTTTATTGTATTTTTCTGTTTGTTTTGAGAAAGAAGAGACAGAACTCTAACCTACGGTTGCGAAGGGAATCAAACTAACCTAATGTTATCATGCATGGGTTAAGACCTAATGTCTATCATGCTCCTCTCTTGCGCAGAGAGAAACAGAGATCCTAAGGGAATAGACAGAAACAGAAACAATAGAAGATATATACAGTAAAGCAGTAAAATGCATGAATGCAGCAATACAAGCGAGGCAAGGGAGTCCCACTCAACCTCGAACCTAAAAAACAATAGGAAAAAGTGAACAGGATTCACTTTCAACCCAACAGAGTAAACAGCAAACAATACAGTCAGGAAAACCAATCAATACATCAGAAATGAAATACAGCAGAAAAAAATAAACAGCCACAGCAGCTCTGCACCACATCAGTCTTCAAGCTTCAGCAAGCATCAATCTCCATCTCCACAGCCTTCAAGCAAGGTCTTGATCATCAATCTTCCATCTGCAATGGCTTTTCTTTAAGTCTCAATCTCCAAGAGGAACATCAATCAACAAGATTAAGTGAATGTTAGACAGTCAATTACCTACCAAGGGTGGTTCATCAACTGTTAACATTATACATATAATTTTCCCTCAAAAGTTCTACCTTTCAAATACATTCACTGATCCTTCCAAAGGAAGGAGGTGGATATTTGAAAGAGACTTTGAATCATAGAGAAAGGATGGATGCAGAAAAGGCATTCCATGTTTAAGAAACAAGCTTTCTAATCTAGAGCTCTGCCTAGCTCCTAAACCCTAGTCTCCTCAACAGCTGCTAGCAGGAATCTCCTCTTCAACTCTGGAAGTTGGTCTTCAAGCTCTGGATCTCCAATGGCTTTATCATCCCAAGTCCTCAGCTCTACCAGTTCCCAAGCAATCCCAATACCCACACAAACAAACAAACAATAATCCCCAGAGAGGGCACACCACACCAGTCAAACAAATACAGTATATTAATAGCAGTAGGGGAATCCTAATGTTCTCTAAGGGATCTAATAACTACCCATAGTCCCTATAGTCCCATATCTAAAATATTCAATCTCTAAGTCCTAAGGGAAATGAACTTATTCACATATGTTGTCACTTAAACCCTAATTTTGTTCATGTTATTCACACCTAAACTAATCACCTAAAATTAATTTCTGAAAATGTGAACTAAATTTTATATACAAGCTAGCATTATCTACTAATCAACCCTAAAAGAATGGATTAAAAATATTGAAGCAACTATTCAAACTAAAATCACCAAATTCATGTATCAAACAAAATATTAACAAAATGCTATTTACAAGAAAAATGCATGAAAAATATTAAAACAAAATAAAATGTCAATTTTATTTTTTCACATTTTTCTAGACAGAATAATGGACCTATATCAAAAAGAAGGAATTAAAAATCTCAATTTTCCTATTTTTTATGATTTTTTAAAGATGAGAAAAATATTAAAGAAATTAAAGTAACAAAATATGAAATAAAAGGGGGAGGGGTGTCAGAAGTAAACTCGCCCAGTTGTATTCTCAGATGGGCCAGGAAGTGGGTGGTGCGTATAGCAAATGCCTGGGCCCATTACATTTCAGAAAATTAATGGAAAAAAAACAAAAGAAAAATGATACGCATGCGGTGTGAAAAGCAACCATTTCCAGTTTAATTCCATTGGGCTTAGGTTTGGGGGGTGGGAATAACAAGATTCGGATCAGGCCCATGTTGTGGGTTTAATGAAACGCTGCGTTCAGCAGGTTTCATTTCCCTCCGTTTCTTAAATTGAATTGGGGCCGTTAGATGAAGTTGGAAGTCAAAGATTCTGAAACGATCCAACGACTGAAACATCATCACCTACCTCTCGCTAGGGTTTCAGGAAAAACCAGTCTCCATGCACACACCTTCAACTCGTTCGATCTCCCTCGATTGGCCATGAAACCCTAAGCTATAAAGAGCAATCTTGCTCTATCCTCTCCCCTGAACACGATGGTGCCAACAATTTGGATTGAAACCAACCCTAGAGTGAAACCCGATGGCTATAAGCTCATGGCATACCAACTGCACTCAGTGATGGACCTTCATAAACCTTGCAGATTCTTATACTAAACTACTCTACTCATGATGCTGATGATTCTGAACTAAAGCATGTGTACTATACCTCGCTATCCTAGTAGTTCTAGGTCCATAAAGTTAACATGTCAAATCTCAACCTTCATGGATTGCACTCAATTTTTCCAGGAATCATCCCTAACAGTCTCTAAGCATAAAGATCCTAACCATATGATCTAGAAATGCATAAACAGAGAGTTTCGAATGGTTTTGCATACCTGCAAATTGATGATGGCTGGTGTAGTTGCGTTGCACTTCAAGGCTTGTTAATCTCCAATATTGATCTCCAATGGATGCTGATTCTTCTGTTTGCAATGGTTGTTGCTCAAATTTCTTGAATCACCTTATCCCCCTCTTCATGCAACTTGGAGTGAAAACTTGGATCACACGAACCAGCCACGAATTCCTCTCAATTTTCTTTGCCAATTGCTCTATGATGATGGTAGATGATGATGATAACAAGAATTATGATGATTGATGAAGTTTCAATGGAGTTTGAAAGCAAAACGCAATATGGAGTTATGGAACCAAACTATGTAATGCAAGCACTCTCAATCACCAACCCCTGCACAAATGGCTTCATTTCATTATATAGATGATCACTAACAGCTTGAGAAGTTTCTAGATTGATCCTAGAGGGATCTAGAAACTTGTGGAAATTTCATGAACTTATCATTTGATGGTATTTTGAATTCTCTTATCTCATGCTTGCACCTTTGTAAACTTGAGTTAAAATCTCCTTTCATGAGATATTTGGAGTGTATGTGAGCTTTCATGCCTTTATTTTTGCTTTATGTTGAACTTCTCATGTGTATCTCATTATGCAAGTAACAAAATAACAAAGCAAGTCCAAAAATTAACCCTTAACTCAAAAAAGTGGCTGAACCAATGTCTCTAAAATGATGTTGGGAATCAATTTGGTATATTGGATGACCCATATTGGATTTGTAGATCTCTCAAACCATTTTTTTATTTCAACTTTTTCAACTTATATGCCTTTTTTAGGTCATTTTTCACCAACTTTGGTCAAGTCTCCTTCCATGCATTTCCAAACTTACATGACTTCTTTTCTAGACTTAAAATGGCATTTTGAGCAACTTTTATGTTGTGAAGTTTTTCATTTGAAGCTTCCTTGTATGAGTTTTGGGCATAGGCTAAGAATGACCTGTAATCACCAGATGACCAAAATACCCTTTGCTTTCCAAGACCATAAGTAGAGTTCCACAAATCATATGAAGGCATACTATACCATTCTAGAAAGCTAAGACAATTAGGAACAACTATTATGTTGTCCAGAAATTCATTTGAAATCTCCTTGAGGGGTAAAAATAGCTTGGAAGTCAAGTCACTTTCACAGACAAAATTTCAGATACCTCAGATGACCTATAACTTGCAAGGACCATAACTTGAGTTCTATAAATCTCCTCAATGTCTTCTACCACTCAAATTAAAGGTCTTGAGATCCTCTACAAGTTTCATGTTGTCCAAGGATCCATTTTAAGCTTGAATCTTGACTTATCTTGCTTGGAAATTTGACCTAAACTAGGGGATTTTACACAGAAACCCTAATTTAGAAACTCCTCTTCTCCTTGATTTCTCTTGATTTCTTCTTAGCACAACAACATATCCTTCTTTACATGCCAAATGATGAACCCCACATCTTTCCAATAGCCCTTAATGTCTTTCAACCAGTCAATTGACCTAGAGTTGACCCAGGGTTGACCCAGATGAAACCCTAGTTGACTGTCTTCAACTGCAATTCTTGTGGTCACATCAACAACTTGTCTCCTTCTCCAAATGCCTTTCTAAGTCTCCCATGATGTCTAGATACTATCCATGCTCAGCCTACAGCTCACAATTTCTTTGTTGATCCTCAGATACCCCCAGATAGGAGATGGATGCACTTGCTTGATCCATTGACTTTCCAGCTTTCCAATTCTTTCTGATGACTTGAGTGAGATTGAATTAGGATAATAACTTCTTGATAGGCTCCTAGAGATGAGAATAATGCCTGGTCCCCTGTTGGATGACTTGCTATGCTTATGCTATGCAGATGAGTAGACTATGTACCTGACTCTATATGCAAATGCTAATGATATTGAAACATAAACCAAGTGAAGAAAGGTTGAGCAAATTTTAGGGTGCAACAGCTGCCCCTATTCAAGCGACTTGGACCCGATTGGGTGAAGATCCCGGAGCCTTCAGACATTCGCGGTACGAGACGGTTGAATACTAAGAACCCATAAATTTGCCAACCGCAGAAATAAACTGCGCCACTGCTTAGGGATTATTTTCATCGGCTGAATCTGACTGTTACGGCAACCCACTGATCTCGTGCGACCGTGCTAGGGATGACTCGTCTGCCTTTCATCAGGAATAAATCGTCCACGTTAGGAGTAAACTCTTGCCCACGTTAGGAATAACATTGTCCACGTTAGGACTCACCCTTCCACGTAAGGAATAACCATTCCACGTTAGGAATAACACCGTCCACGTTAGGACCCACCTTTCCACGTAAGGAATGAACTTCTTATTCGTCAAACTCTTCCACGTAAGGAATACATCTTCTTTTGAATCTGTCCACGTCAGGACTAAACCCCTTCCACGTCAGGAATACACTTTTTCTTTCCACGTCAAGAATATAAGCCTCTTTCCACGTAAGGAATACTATCTTTCCACGTAAGGAATCACAATCTTTCCACGTTAGGAATTAATCTTGATCTGAATTTGTCCACGTCAGGACTAAACTTTCCACGTAAGGAATCTATCTTCTTTTCCACGTAAGGAAACCAACTTCTTTCCATGTAAGGAGAACATCGTCCTGATCTGTCCGCGTAAGGACTCAATCTTTCCACGTTAGGAATCAAACTTTTTCCACGTTAGGAATGCCTCTATCTTTCCACGTAAGGAATCACCATTTTTCCACGTTAGGAATCCATCTTGACATGTCCGCGTAAGGACTCAATCTTTCCACGTAAGGAATACTATCTTTCCACGTTAGGAATACACTTTCTTTCCACGTTAGGAATCAACTTTCTTTTCCACGTTAGGAATCATAACTTTTCCACGTTAGGAAACCAACTTGATCTGTCCACGTAAGGACTCCACTCTTTCCACGTAAGGAATACAATCTTTCCACGTTAGGAATCAAACTTTCCACGTTAGGAATCAACTTCTTTTCCACGTAAGGAATGCTCTTTTCCACGTAAGGAATGCAACTTGATATGTCCACGTAAGGACTCAATCTTTCCACGTAAGGAATCATCATCTTTCCACGTAAGGAAACCACTTCTTTTCCACGTTAGGAATCTCATCTTTGATCTATCCGCGTAAGGACTCCAATCTTTCCACGTAAGGAATCAATCTTTCCACGTAAGGAATCAACTTCTATCCACGTAAGGAATCAATCTTGATATGTCCGCGTAAGGACTCAATCTTTCCACGTAAGGAATCAATCTCTCCACGTAAGGAATCAACTTCTATCCACGTAAGGAATCAATCTTGATATGTCCGCGTAAGGACTCAATCTTTCCACGTTAGGAATCAAACTTTAATCTGTCCACGTCAGGACTCAATCTTTCCACGTAAGGAATAACTCCTCTTTCCACGTCAGGAATCTGTTTCTTTTCCACGTAAGGAGAACATCGTCCACGTTAGGACCCACCTTTCCACGTAAGGAATGCATCTTTTTTCCACGTAAGGAACTAAACTCTCCTTCCACATAAGGAATAAACTCGTCCACGTCAGGACCCATGTTTCGTCTTGATTTGTCCACGTCAGGACTCAGGTATCTTCGACCCGCTGGGGAAATAAAACTTGTCCACGTCAGGACTCACTCACTTCTGAAGAAATCCCGTCAATATAGGAATAAATTGTCCACGTCAGGACTTAGTTCTCTATTGATCCCAACCCACAAACTTCTTTAGCACTGACGTGACAGCGACTTTGAGGCGGACTCTACTGGGGATATCTGGAAACCAAATCACCGGATGCCTGTTCTGATAACCGGAGGCAACTTCTGAAATCCTGATCCACGAAACCCTTTGACGACAAATAACTCTGCTTGGGAATAAAGGGAAACTTTGACTGATAACTCTGTGGGGAATACTGCCGAAACTGACATTATCATTGAATGTCTCATGCCGAGATCTTGAATGTTTGGTAGTTCGTTTGAGCGAGAGCTCTCTCCACCTGAACTGCTAGAGTACAGAAACTGCCTCAGCAAAATAAATGCTGAAGATAACGCCAACTCCGCTGGGGATAGCCAGGTGCTACAGAATTATTCCAGCAAAATAAATGCTGTAAGAGTGAAGTCGGCTCAGCTGGGAAATTAGGAACTTAAACCAAGCACCTTGTTGAAGTAGCATCCTGCTGGGGAATATAACTCTGCTGGGGAATAGCGGACGTGCTCAGTATGATTGGAATTCGGCTGGAGAGTGAACTGATATTACACAGTATTCTGACAAAATAAATGCCAGGACGCACAACCCGCTATGCGGGGGAGAGCCTTAATCTTCGAGTTCCACTGGGAGGAATGAAAATACTTGCTGGAAAGAGAACTCCGCTGGGGATGGGATGATTCTCTTGGGGAAAATCAACTGCCTCCGCTGGGGGAGCGTAAATGACCATGCGGGGAAAGGTGAACTGTCCAAAGACAGCTCACAAATGTTAATCTTCTGCGGCTAAACTACTCTGCTTGAGATGAGGAACCCGCCAAACTCTGCTGAGGATAAATGACTTGGCTAGAGAATGTCCTTCGAATAAGCCGCGGCTAGCTGGGGAATTCGATCCTTCTTCAGTAGGGAACATTGTTATCTCGGAAACGCGACCTGCGTGGGGATCGAATCTTTCGCTACGAACTTCTGGTCCACACTGCAATCTTTTGATAGCCCACCTTCTCGGAACTCTGCTTCGGGGATACTAGCATGCCCCAGTCTGTGTTCTTGCATACTTCTTCTCGAAAGGAAATTCTAGTCAGGACCCCATCTTGCAATAGCTTGCCCCTGATTGACTGATTCGTGGAGCAAGGCCCATAGCTATGAGAGATTTGCCAAATCTTGACCTGACTGCCCCAGATTTATTGATTCTAGGATGACTGACTCTACCTGAATTAAACAGTATAGCTTGCCCCAGTTCACGAAACACATGGATATTCCGCATTTTATCTTGATCAGACCCTCCACTGTAGGAATCTTTCCTGTCGGCATGCGCTTACTCGCAAGTAACACAAGTTGTTCTGCATAAAGGATATATTAAACGCAATGCATATGACAGTTTCAAAATCCAAGTCTGTTCACTAAAAAAAATTTTGTGACATGTAATGAATCAATTATCAAAATGTCAATACGAAAGCTGGTAAGAGGAACCCTTTTAAGAGTCAGAATCGACGAGATCTTTACTGACGTATGCTCTTGACCAAAACCTGTTTCAATTAGGACTTTTTCGGGTTGTAACGTGGTCAGGTTCACGGTTAACAAGGAAAGATATAGGCTCAAAATTTATTTCGACCCACCCATTCTTCGTGATGTTCTCCAATCCTATGTTCAGCTAATCTGACTTCAGCGTTCACCTGTTAGAGGTGGAATGATAGGAGTGATGGTTCAGGATACCACACATTTTTTTTGTTTTTGAGTGACAGTCATTTGCTTTTCGTCTTTGGGTACCTAGAGTCACACGACTTTGTCCTTTTCGAGGATTTTTTTTCTTTTCTGCCAATCCTTTTCGTCTTTCGTTTTCTCGTTTTTTCATTCCCTAACTTTTGCCTGGACTGATTATCTTTTGAGATTCTTTTAATTTTCCAGTCCAGCGGGATGCCCCTATTTTTGCCTAAGTCATTTGTTTTCAAGTTTTGACTTAGCGGGCTTTTGGTTCTTTTCGCTTTTCGTTTTTTTCGAACAAGTCGTGTGACACTGGTTTGTCTGACTTTTTGTGGAATAATGTGACTGTTTCACTCCTTGTCGGCAAGGTTTAACCATTGTGGTTCTTTAGGCACGACCTATACAAGTGTGATTTATCCTCAAACGGCCACTCCTTTCGTAATTCGAACGCTTGGTCAAACTAGCTGATACATACCCTGCCTCGGGTTAAGATTTAGGGTTTTTTCATTTTCAAAAAGGAACTCCTACTACTGGCTCGAAAGGGGTTATCAAGGGATTATCTTCCTTATATCTCCTGTGTTTATGGATTGAAACAATGCCTGCATCTCATCAACAAGTTTTTTATCCAAAAGCATACAATCGGAATATTATTCGTCATCTGTTTTCGTCATCCTCCCTGGATTCCTGCTAAAACAAGCATTAAGCATTAAAGAAACACAAAGAGTGAACACGACCGGATTCAAAACATGCATATTCATTTCGTTTATCAATATCAATTGAAAAACAACAAGTTTTAAGAGCGAAATTTGCAATTACACAGAAAAGAAACTACAAATGCGAGGACATGAACAAGATAACATGAAAAATGTCAGTGTCTCAGAACTGGACTTCCTGCACTTCGACTTATTGGCGAGTCAACCATCCTCAGAAACCATTATCAGGGGTAGTCTACTGCTGTCTCGATCTTCTTTCAACGGCTCGATCAAACCTGGGCAACTTTTTCATCACCCCGGCTTTTGCTTGTCTATGGCCTTGCACCACCTTGGGGACCCTATCAGAGAAGTTAATAACCCTGTTGTCGATTAAATCTTGAACATTATGCTGGAACGCGTGGCAACCCTCAATATCATGTCCGGGAGCCCCGGAGTGGAATTCACAGTGCTTGCTTGCATCATAGCCATACGGAGGAGTGCCTGTTATTGGCGCCCGAGTTCTTTTCTCCACCAAGTTCAATCTTAGTAGTGTCTGTAACAAATCTGCATACGTTGAAGGAGGCTTTTCAAACACCCTCCTTGGCTTCTTTCCCCGAATTCTTTGTTGAGCTGGATACTGGCATCTCGTATGCTGCTGGCTTTGCTCGGACGATTCCTTAGGCTCAAGCGCTATCATCCTTAAATTCAACCCTGGCATCGGCAACTGTTGTGGACATGGGGACCTAGCTTCCATTGGCTCTGGGATATACCTCGATTCGTCTGCAACCTCTGGCGAAGAAATGGGAATATCCGTCCCTGAAACTCTTATACCCCCGGTACAAACTCAATTGTTTTCTCATCCAGCAAATCTTGAAT
The DNA here is from genome assembly GCA_963859935.3 of Lathyrus sativus. Lineage (NCBI taxonomy): Eukaryota > Viridiplantae > Streptophyta > Magnoliopsida > Fabales > Fabaceae > Lathyrus > Lathyrus sativus. The sequence goes on from OZ012737.1 coordinate 712,820,862, forward strand.
CTTATGCTTAAAAGCTTTGCAGTTTGCAATATCATGCCCCGGTGCTCCGGAGTGGAAGGCACAATGGGCGTTCAAGTCATAGTCTGGTGGCGGCTGCCCTGTTAGTGGAACCAAAATGCGGGGCTCAACCAGTTGAAGTTGGAACAAGAGTTGCACCAGCTGATCATAATCCACAGGGATCTCATCAAATACTCTGTTAGAATACCTCATTCTCTTACCACACCTCCTTGAGTTATCCTGCAAAATCAATTGCGACTGCTGACGAGGAGACTCCTGAGCTTCGAACCGTGGAGAGGGTCTCTTAAGCCTATCCTGCGTGGGTAATGGTTCTTCAGACCCCTGAGGAACAGATAAGTCAGCCGCGTCTTCCGACATTTGCCCTCCTTCTCTTCTGAGTACATTCCTTAATATTTCAGCCATCAACGCTATCTGTGCCTTCAATCGGCAGTTCTCTTCTTCTAGCGTCTCTTGATTCGAGCGCAACACTTGCATATCTTTCGTGAACTGCCCCAGCTGGCCTCGAACATCCGTTAATTCTGCTTGAACCTGCTTGATGTCTATCCCCACAAGTTGGCGTATGCGGCCTGGGAGAAAACCCTGATTCTCTTGCTGAGCAGAAACGGCAGTCCTATCATTAGCCCGTGCAATCAGAGGCTGCACCATGTTCTGCAACTGTTTCTGACTCTCGGCCATGGCTTCCATTACCTGTATGAGCCTCATTATGTTGTCGTGCACCTCTTGCATCTCAGTCTGATCCTGACTCATGGCTTCCTTACTGCTGCTTCTGGTTGAATGCCAGGGAATTCTTCGGTCGCTAATCTTGGAGGACCTGGAAGATACAGGAGATGAGAGACAGTTTAATAATTACCTGTAATGCAATATGAATATGAATGCAATGCAATGTGTGTGTCTGTGCATTAGGGAATGGCATTCCCCGATTCTAGTGTGAAGGTGCCAGTGCAGTGACAGAGCTAGACATACAAAGATCGGGGCTGAATCACAGAAAACCTCATATATTGCAGAGAAAACCAATAGGCCAAGAATACAAGGTTACTGAGCATAATAAGAAGGTATAACCTCAACCAACAATCCTGGTGATGGTCAGCACTGTGCAAATAAAGTATACAAGTCAATACAAGAAATGTTTAAGTACTCCCATAAGCCTGATACTCTTCTATCAACTTCTTGGTCTCTGGATGACCTGGTCGAGTAAGCAGCCCTTCAACAAGTTGGTTTCTTTTCTTAAGAACACATCGCACGTCTCCAGCAGTTTCTTCCCATGCCCCTTCTCCGAAGCGATCTTCTAACTTCCGCTTCTGAGACATGGCTTCGTTCCTGCCTTCAATAGCCTTGTTCAACGCCTTCTGGAGACTATACCTGGACATCACTTCTTCTTCGCACTTATCGATGCTGGCCTTCAACTGCTCTTCGAGGTCGGAAATTTGCTGCTTCAACTTATCTTCCCTCTTCTTATTGTTGGTGAGCGTGGCATTCCAAGTCTTATTGCAAGAAGAGATCTCTCGGTGTACTGCGTCGAGTGCTTTCTTTTTGGATTCCAGCATGTCATGGGAGCTTCTGAACTCTTGCCCCAGACGTTCGCGCTTCTTCCTCTCTTCAGTCAACTCAGCCCCTAGTCTGTTCATTAGCTCAATCTGCTATTGGAAAGCATGCACGGCCTTGTTTTTCTCGCTGCGTATCTGGGCTAGCTCCTGCTCTAACCCTTCGTTGATCTTCATCAAGGCTTCTTTTTCTTTCACAACTTGCTCGTAGGCCTCCCTAGAAACAGTAGTTGGCTCTGCTACCGGAATGGGAACAAGGACTGGTGCATCTGGAAATGGCATCCGTAACTGACTTGCTCTCTCCTGGATCCAAACTCTGTAAGGTGCGTAAGCCTGACAGTCATTCTTTCCTAACAACGGCTTCCCTCTTCGGTTAATACGCGTCCAGGCATGCTGCAGCTTGGCCAATAACTCCCCCTTCAAGTCTCCGGTGAAGTACAGAGATTCCTGTACTTCCTCCTCTGCGGGTGGGTTCTTCAGCGCATATCCGAACTGACGGACCAACAGCGATGGGTTGTAGTTGATACACCCTTTTCTTCCTATCAGCGGGACATTAGGATACCCAGAACAACTGAATATAAGCTCAGCCCCTAGCAGGTCTCGATCAAACCACTCAACGTCTTCGGAAGATAGCCTCATCAGGCGCTCTGACCAGCTAGCGGTGGTTGCACTTTCCACAAAGGATCCCTTCATGGGAAGATGACTCTTGAACCACATATTCAACAAAGGAGCACAACAGTAAACAACCTTTCCCCTTCTGTTTTCGTTCTTGTAGTGCAATGAGTGGTAGAAGTCTCCGATCAACGTTGGCACTGGATTGCCGGCAGCAAATAGATGGAAAGCGTCCAAGTCTACGAAATTGGGCAGGTTAGGAAACAACACAATCCCATAAATGCATAGAGCCAAAATAGCATTGAAAACCACCCAACATCCGCTCTTGGCATACTCCTGAGCTTTGCCAACCAAGAAATCAAGAGAGAAACCTGAAACCCCAAGCCAAGAAGTCACTAACAGTTCTGCAGCGTCCATATGCAAGGCTTTGGCTAAGTCCTCCAACTTGGGCTCAGCAACAGAGTGAAAAAAGGGAACCTTGTTCTGCACGGGTAGCTCAGTAAACTCCACATACTCCTCAATGGTGGGCCCTAGAATGAAGTCAGCAAACGTAAAACATCTCAATGCGGGGTCATAGAACTGCATCAAGGTGTACAGCCCGTTCATCTCATCAGTAGTGGGCTTGCAGACTAATCTCAGTAATCTCCCATGACTCATTCTGAAGCTTCTCCTAACCTCCTCATCAGCAAGAGATATCAGACCAAGCAAAGAAGTAATATCAGGTGTAGGCAGCTTATACGCAACTGTTTTCCTCAAACCAGCCATAATCAATACTCAGAAGTCTGGGCACTAGAATCGGAGGATATGCAAATGCACCTGCAGCACAGACACACGTTAATGGGATGCAATGATAATGAATATGCAAACAATGCAATGCAAGTAACATGCAACAGGGACCAAATGCCGTAGCTGAATAGCCTAAACCATATCAAGAGGTCTCAAACAGACTCTTTAGAAGTCCTCAAACCCTGGTCTCAGATAGACCTAAAACAAAGCTCCAACAATGGTCTCTGACAGACCTCAAACCATAACTCTAACTGGTCTCTGGCAGACCTCATATCATATCTCCAACTGGTCTCTAACAGACCTCAGAACCCTCTAACTGGTCTCTGACAGACCTCAAAGCTCTCCAACTGGTCTCTGGCAGACCTCAGAACTCTCCATAAATACCCAGGATCTCTGGTCAAGGAACAAACTGGTAGTCTGAAGGTCTAGTTACCTGCATAACCCCAAACCCTCTCACAGGTGGATGTCCTAGTAACTGACAAAGGTATGGCATCCTATGCGGTTGTCGGCGTCACAGACTTTCAGGGTTGATGATACGATTCCCAGAAGGAGTGGCATCATCAAATCCTGAAGAGGCCTCACTTAGCCAACTTCCAAATGATCGGTTCCCGGAGTCGACAATTCAGCTGACCAACAACCCCTTCGACCCAAAGGGTAGAAAAAGAAGCCAACCAGAAGAACCTCGTCCGAGTGTAGATTTCATGAGACACTAATGCAAGCAAAGCCGGCACGCGCCCACTACTTTCTACTCTAATTCTAGGTGCACTCAAGCCCAGGTCCGGCTTATCTCTCAATCATAGAACCACCCATCACAACCCAATACAGCAATAATAATCAATATATATAGTGCCGAAAATAAAGGTCAGAAATATAAATCCATACAAAATCCTCGACGGGAAAACAAGCGTTAGGATTGACTCTCTTAAGGGACGTTGGATCCCAAATGCATAAGAACTATCGCAGTCCTTAGCAGCCAGGGGACGTTGGATCCCTAGCAGAGTCGCCAGCTGTCGCTACTGCGAAAATCGGCGCCGGCTGAACAGAAGAGTCGCCACCGTGCGTTATTTATCCCACGGGAGGGAAAGGAAACGCTCAGAGTAAACCTCGCACAACACGGGAAAGGTATGGTCGTCGCAACCAAAACCTGGATTCGGGAGTCGGTTACGCAAGGGGAAGGTATTAGCACCCCTCACGTCTGTCGTACTCAACGGGATCCACGCTTGTTTTCGGGTATGGATTGTTATTCTATCTAAACTAAGGGTTAAGGGTTAAAAAGAAAAGAAAATGAAAATAAAATGACTCGGCAAAGTATCGCACTTTATGCCTACGTATTCCCGTCTGGAACGAGAAATCAGAGTCAACGTAGTTCGCCTACCTACGGGAAAGGAGGGGAAGGTTGCTCGCTAGGATATCGTATCCTATGCCTACGTACTTCCACACTGCATGGAAGATCAGAGCAAACGTAGTTCGGGCCACGTACGACACAAGCTTATCTTGGTTGATTTTATTCCTTCTGAAAAAGGGTTTTTTCTGATTAACAGTCCAAGCGGACAAAAATGACGTCTTGATGAGTTCGCATTCTTTTACGGAAGAAGTGTCTTTTATTGTCTTTGAAATTTTATTGTATTTTTCTGTTTGTTTTGAGAAAAAAGAGACAGAACTCTAACTTACGGTTGCGAAGGGAATCAAACTAACCTAATGTTATCATGCATGGGTTAAGACCTAATGTCTATCATGCTCCTCTCTTGCGCAGAGAGAAACAGAGATCCTAAGGGAATAGACAGAAACAGAAACAATAGAAGATATATACAGTAAAGCAGTAAAATGCATGAATGCAGCAATACAAGCGAGGCAAGGGAGTCCCACTCAACCTCGAACCTAAAAAATAATAGGCAAAAGTGAACAACATTCACTTTCAACCCAACAGAGTAAACAGCAAACAATACAGTCAGGAAAACCAATCAATACATCAAAAATGAAATACAGCAGAAAAAAAATAAACAGCCACAGCAGCTCTGCACCACATCAGTCTTCAAGCTTCAGCAAGCATCAATCTCCATCTCCACAGCCTTCAAGCAAGGTCTTGATCATCAATCTTCCATCTGCAATGGCTTTTCTTCAAGTCTCAATCTCTAAGAGGAACATCAATCAACAAGATGAAGTGAATGTTAGACAGTCAATTACCTACCAAGGGTGGTTCATCAACTGTTAACATTATACAGATAATTTTCCCTCAAAAGTTCTACCTTTCAAATACATTCACTGATCCTTCCAAAGGAAGGAGGTGGATATTTGAAAGAGACTTTGAATCATAGAGAAAGGATGGATGCAGACAAGGCATTCCATGTTTAAGAAACAAGCTTTCTAATCTAGAGCTCTGCCTAGCTCCTAAACCCTAGTCTCCTCAACAGCTGCTAGCAGGAATCTCCTCTTCAACTCTGGAAGTTGGTCTTCAAGCTCTGGATCTCCAATGGCTTTATCATCCCAAGTCCTCAGCTCTACCAGTTCCCAAGCAATCCCAATACCCACACAAACAAACAATAATCCCCAGAGAGGGCACACCACACCAGTCAAACAAATACAGTATATTAATAGCAGTAGGGGAATCCTAATGTTCTCTAAGGGATCTAATAACTACCCATAGTCCCTATAGTCCCATATCTAAAATATTCAATCTCTAAGTCCTAAGGGAAATGAACTTATTCACATATGTTGTCACTTAAACCCTAATTTTGTTCATGTTATTCACACCTAAACTAATCACCTAAAATTAATTTCTAAAAATGTGAACTAAATTTTATATACAAGCTAGCATTATCTACTAATCAACCCTAAAAGAATGGATTAAAAATATTGAAGCAACTATTCAAACTAAAATCACCAAATTCATGTATCAAACAAAATATTAACAAAATGCTATTTACAAGAAAAATGCATGAAAAATATTAAAACAAAATAAAATGTCAATTTTATTTTTTCACATTTTTCTAGACAGAATAATGGACCTATAGCAAAAAGAAGGAATTAAAAATCTCAATTTTCCTATTTTTTATGATTTTTTAAAGATGAGAAAAATATTAAAGAAATTAAAGTAACAAAATATGAAATAAAAGGGGGAGGGGTGTCAGAAGTAAACTCGCCCAGTTGTATTCTCAGATGGGCCAGGAAGTGGGTGGTGCGTATAGCAAATGCCTGGGCCCATTACGTTTCAGAAAATTAATGAAAAAAAAGCAAAAGAAAAATGATACGCATGCGGTGTGAAAAGCAACCATTTCCAGTTTAATTCCATTGGGCTTAGGTTTGGGGGGTGGGAATAACAAGATTCGGATCAGGCCCATGCTGTGGGTTTAATGAAACGCTGCGTTCAACAGGTTTCATTTCCCTCCGTTTCTTAAATTGAATTGGGGCCGTTAGATGAAGTTGGAAGTCAAAGATTCTGAAACGATCCAACGACTGAAACATCATCACCTACCTCTCGCTAGGGTTTCAGGAAAAACCAGTCTCCATGCACACACCTTCAACTCGTTCGATCTCCCTCGATTGGCCATGAAACCCTAAGCTATAAAGAGCAATCTTGCTCTATCCTCTCCCCTGAACACGATGGTGCCAACAATTTGGATTGAAACCAACCCTAGAGTGAAACCCGATGGCTATAAGCTCATGGCATACCAACTGCACTCAGTGATGGACCTTCATAAACCTTGCAGATTCTTATACTAAACTACTCTACTCATGATGCTGATGATTCTGAACTAAAGCATGTTGTTGCACCCCAAAATTTGCCCTCACAATACAAGACTTTGTGTTCTAAGAAGGTTCACAAGGTTCACAAGTTTCTCACCTGTTGTTAAATCACCATATTCTTGGAGTATGTGCTTTGGAGATCTCCCATCGATGGTTGTATCCTGTCCCCGTGGAGTCCCACTTCGTTGAGTCTGTTACTCATTTGTTTCTCGCACGCCGTGAATCATGTCTAGTGCATTTTAGTTGCTAAAGGGAAAAATGGTCATTCTCACGTTGTTGCTGATAATTTTTGAAGATGAGCTGTTGCCGTTTTTTTTTAGGTCGAGATACGATGGGCCGAGTCTCTGTCACCAGTGGATTTCTGAGACATTCATTCGTCACATGGTTTGATTATGTTGAGGTGTCAATTTGGTTTGGTTCATGGTATTGAATTTATTCATCAAAAACACAATTGGATTTTTTGGCACCGAGTATATTTCTGCTTTACTGTCGAGGGATTTTCTCTGTTCTTCCTGTCTATTTTAAGTCGTTCAAGGCCCTTCCCGATTCTATCATCAAGTGCGACTTAATTTAGAATATATTGGGGGAAATTAAGGTTATATCAGTTGTGTGAGCAATATGTATTGGAGTGACAAGGTTCGATTTGAGTGATTGTCGGATTTTTATTTATGCTGAATTTATATGGTGAAATTGAGATTATTGTTCAAATTGGATCAGATTAATTTCAACCGGTGGATCTTATTAGAGGTTATTTGATCAGTAAGGTCTAATCGGATATTTGATGGAGCAGTCAGGTTGCGACAAAATCAATATCATGAAAAGAATAATCGGAAAGTAACTAGGATAGAAAATATATTGAACTTTATCCATAATATTCTTTAGTACAAAGAGGAATTAAAATTGGAATATTTTTGAATTTATTCATAAATATTTACAATTTACAAAAGGAGAGTAAAGTACATTTCATCCTAATTTCTAAAGTCCCAATTTCTCTAAAGGTCTTCAATGCTTGATTTCTCGATTAATCTTTCGTACGCGGCTCTTTTCTTCACACCTGCACAAACAAAGCAAAATAGAACAATGGATTAAAGTTAGACGGTTATTTTGACACCCTCAGAAAAGTCACTCATCACCGGGTGTCGGGAGGGCACGACTAATGCCGAAACCAAACTCCCATGTCCATTTCTCGATCCCGGCTACCAACCGGCAGCCTCTGTTCTATAGTTTTAAACGGGACAGCCGAGAAAGAGAAAGAGTAAAAAGAAGCGCGAGCCGAAATGATTTTGCCGAAAAGTGGTGATATGCCGAAATTGGATTCGTGAAGCCTAACTGATTACAATCCGGATTTTCTATCAAGTAAATATCAAATCCAATCCGAATTCAGACCCAGATGCCAATAGATCTGAACCGGTTCCAAAAATATCCAACACCTGAAATACCAGAAGCAGATCAGTATCAAAAAACCAAGTTAGATTATCAAATCCAAACGGTATCAGGAAGATCAGTTCATATCAGAACGAGTCCATCATCAAAACACCAAGGAATCAAACTCAGATTTTTATAACAAACATGAAATCCAAATCCAGTTTAAGTGGGCTCAGTTTGGAAACATCATGGCCCAAGATCCCCAACAATGGAATCCGTGTCACAATCCAAATCCAGGCCCGTTTCATCAAGTAAACAAGTGGACTATCAAGTAAATTTCAGTTTGTTTCCACTGATACAAAGCTGATCGGCAAGGCCGGTACGAGTTCAGACCCGGATGCCGGCGGGTCTGAACCGTTTTTATTTCACCTGAAACACTTGAATCAAATAGCATCAGCTCATAACAGAATTCATAGGCTATATAAAACTTGAATGAGCAATTCAATTCATGAAGTAAAATCAGCTCAGTTCAGAAGGTAGAAGAATAAATTCATGGCAGAATCAGATTCTTACGCAAAAGCCCCATCCAACAAATTTGTCACGCGCAAGTAATACCAATAAATCACAAAGTTCGGATTCATACCATAGAAAGAGTACTTAACAAAAGAAAAGTGCATCAGAACCAATTTCAGGTCGAAAAACTACATCAGAAATGTAAGCCAAATTAGATGAGCATAATCACACTTGCGTATCAGCCCAGAAAGGGGAAACCAAGTCAACAAAACATCAGAAGCCGAATCCAAAAGGATATAGGGAAAGCCGGTACAGGATCAAGTGGATATCAAAAAATGAATTATCATCAATGGACCACGGTCGCATCAGTATCCACAATGAAGACTAGAGGTCAAGGCGAACTGCACCGACGTAAGCCTATAAACATCATAAAAGAGAATCAGGCATCGCAGGGAATAATCAGAGACCAAACTAATATCAGAACATTGTCAATCCACGAGCTAGAAACTGTAGTCTGAACTGCCGCGAATGAACAAGCAAATATCGCAACATAGGTTCAGACGAAACGGTCATCATCACCATATGACCTTCCTCGGCGATATTTGGTCCGACCAAGCGTTGGCACCTTTCTGAAAGAAAAAGAGAAAAAGTTAATTGGGTTCAAATCCAGAAATCCAAGCCAATGCAGGTTATCCAAATCAAAGCAAACCCAACGAAATCCAAATAAAATCAGAGTACAACCGTTTGGAGTCCAAAAAGAGGATATAGGCAAATCGAAAATGGAAAGAATCTCGATCAAATCGAAATATTATCAGATTCACAAATCCACAAAAATCAAATCATAAATCAATCCAACAATCAGAGGCCCAAAAAGGAACCACAAAAGTATATAAAAGGAGAGATACAACCTGTGTGAGGAGAGGGGACGAAAACGACGAAGAACGCAAAACCCTAGCGACCACGTACGAAAGACGAGACAGAGACGAAGCAAGCGAGAGCGTGAAAACGGCGGCGAGGAGAGAAGAAGATCATCGAAGCTCATCACCAAAACACGAACGAGATCCCTTGAAGAAAGTTCACCAGCGCCGCTCATCTGAACGGCGAGCAAACAATCTCAAGACTCGGAGCATCATTATCATCGCCCCATCATCCGTCAATCGCCGATACCACCGTCAAACGTAAGCAAGGAATCATCTTTCATCTTTACATCTAATGTTTTACAACTGGTTTTCAGGTTTTCATCATGGATAGTGGAAGAGAAAGGCGAAAGCGAAGCAAAGGATGAGGCAAAGCACGGAGAAGATGAAATGGAAAAAACGGCGCCGCGAATAGGGCTTAGAAACCCTAGCTGAAGATGAAGCTCTTGTTTCAAATTGGGCTAAAGAAACATGGGCCTGATTCTTTTGATTCTTTTTGTCTTCATTACAAATTTTTATCTATTTGTTTAGGTTATCTATTAAATTGATCATTTTGTTTAGAGAATAATAAACTTAAGTCATTTTATAGTAAAAACCATTAACCTTCTGTTCGAACATAAAAAAAAATATAATTAGAACCCTTTTTTTTAATAAGTAGAACTTCTTCCTTTTTTTTAAAAATAATTAAAACCCCTTTCATTTTAAATTAAAACTTTCTTTTAGATAATAATAAGGACGCTTTTTTTTAGAAAAAAACAATTTTTGAAAATTAAATTTAAATTTATTAAGCTCTTATCTTAATTTAAATTGAAGTTTATATCATAAAAATAAAAACCACAAAAACATTCATAATTTCACTTCCTAGCGTGTCTGATAATTCATATAATTCTGCCCACTAATGTTGTTTGTTCGTTTTGCAGTTTATCGCGTTTACCATCACTTCTGTCGCATTGCACACATCCGAAGGTTAGGTCTAACTGTTTGGCCGCCGCGCCAATAGGCCGTAAAACTTCACACATTCAATTTCAAATCCTCAAAACTACAAACTACAAACCCTAATTTTCACAAATGCCTCGCCGCAGGCAAAATTACAATTTTACCCTTAGCATTAGGTCAAAGAGCCGCCGCGCTCATTTTAGGGTTTCCCGCCGTGGAATCCCTAATTTAACCCTAATTACAACTTAACATTTCAACGTAGAGATTTGGAGTTCCTACACTTCACGTAAGCGTGTCCTTAAGATACGTTTATTCCCCGTGAGACCTTGACCACAGTCAAGAAGTCTCTAACCTCCCTATTGAGGGGAACTACGATTACTCTGATTCCACTCCCGTAAGGATACGTAGGCACAAGATGCGATGTCTTGCCGAGTAAACTTAGAATTAACCCCCTTTATTATTGCTTATTTATATTTTATTTATCTTTGCTATTTAATTATTTTGCTTATTATTTTGTAATTGTTTCTTGGATGTAAAGTTGTTTAATTATTTAATTATTATTATGGTTAGTAATTAGGGAGTGTAACAACCTGTATGTAATATTAAAATAAATTCAGATCACTTTTAAATAAAGATAATTAAAATAAACACGTCACACACGTAAGTCGATTTTAATCGCCGTCTCACTTCCTAAGGATATCCCTCAAGTTGCCTACGAATAATGGTTAAGTGGGGTGTATAAAGCAAGTCCCTCAAATGGAAAAATCATCAAAGTCCCTTATGGTTGCCTTTACGAATCGAGTCCCTTTCGAAAAATGATGATGGTCCCTTATATGTGCTTATTACATCCCACAATGGCCTTCAAAGTCAAATTGTCCCTCACATGTCCCTTAACATCCAAAGTAAGGACTACCTACTCCATTATAGTAGGGATAGTCTTACTAAAGGAAAGAATAAAGAATAAGAAAGACCTTTAAACATTAGGGTAGGTTACTCCTAGGTACTTGCTCACTTCAAAACTTTTTCACACTTAAACAAATTTCCAACAAAATTTTCAAACAAGTTTTTTTCACATCCATACACGGATTATTATTAAACTATTCTGAAATTTTTTGCTATTCACACACTACACTTTCAAAACAATTCAAAAGTGAGCTTAAGTACCTAAGAGCCCATGGATAACCATGGATGAAAAGGGTGCTAACACCTTCCCTTTTTCATAACCTACCCCCCGGACCCAAAATATTCTCTAAGGTCTTTCCTGTTCTTTTATAACCTTTCCTTATGGATAAAATAAAAGTCGGTGGTGACTCTTGCTATCCGCAACATTGTTTAAAGTCAGTTCTCCCACCGTGTTACAGAACTGGCGACTCTGCTGGGGATCTATTTAAGAGGGGTACCCTTAGGAATTAAGATCACTTTAAATTGTTTGCCTTGGTTGCTTTATTATTATATTGTTGGGGTGCTCTTATGTGTGAAAGGTCCTAACCCGGATCTAGTGTACCTTAGGTAAATGGCAATAGACCAAGGAAACTGTACGACGTATATCGATACGGTTGATCTGGTGGCCATAGTTAGTGCGACTTCTTGGTTGGTGCTTATATTCCTTAAGTCAAGTTGAGGATAATATTGAGGCTGCCATATGTTGTCAATGCACTAACTGACTTTTAGAACCCTAGTTAACTCATCTTGGCCTTTAGAAAGTAGTGAGGTAACCGGCTTTGGTGCAGACTGAAGTTGGTTGACACTCGATACTACGCTCATTGAGATCTTAAACTTGGAGGGTTTTGGTTGGCAAGTAAGTTGCTTTCTGATCAACCACCCTTGTGAAGGATCAATGATATTGAGATCCCTTAGAACCCGGTTACTTTTGTAGGACAGGATGAACCATCTAACTTCAGGGGAGGGTACTTACCTTTAAACCTCATGCAAGCCTTTAAACCTAGGGCAATTGTGTGACTTGTTTGTGTGTGCCACACGTTTGTGATTGAACATAACATCATGACATCATCATGCATCATGAGCATATCATTTTCCCTAACCATTTCAAGGACCAAGGGATTTATTTTTGTTCTTTGTTGCAGGTCATGGCTTCTGCTCGTAGAAACACCATCAGGATCAACTTTGTAGGGATACCTCCCAAGCTCAAAGAGTTGGTTTCCCAAGTGTCTGATCATTCCCAGTTCGTCCAGAGACATGGTCACCTATTGGATCTAGTCACTTCAGGGTTCAGTGAAGACATGATGAGTGTGTTGTTTCAGTTCTTTGACCCTAAGCACCATTGCTTTACATTTCCTGATTATCAGCTGGTTCCAACCATGGAGGAGTTCTCTAAACTTCTGGGTATACCTGTTCTTGATCAGAAGCCATTCACAGGCTTAGAGAAGGAGCTTAAACCAGAAGTTATTGCTGCAGCTCTACATCTGAAGAAGTCTGACATTGTTCTAGAGACGAGAAGTGGAGTTAAAGGTATTCTTGCCAAGGTATTAGTGGATAAAGCTCAAATGTTCTTGAAGGCTATGAGCTACGATGCTGTTGAGGAGATCTTAGCCTTATTGATTTATGGCTTAGTGTTGTTCCCCAATCCTGATCAGTTCATAGACGTTCATGCCATCAACATATTCCTGAGTCACAATCCAGTGCCTACCTTACTTGGAGACATCCTACATTCTCTTCACACCCGTACTACAAGGGCAAGAGGAACTTTGATGTGCTGCATACCTTTACTTTCTAGGTGGTTTATTTCTCACCTTCCTCGCTCAGTAATGAAGAATGAGCAAGGGTTCAGATGGTCCAAGAGGATCATGTCACTTTCTCACTCAGACATCCATTGGTGCTCCAGATCTATGGAGAATGTCACCATCATTGACCGTTGTGGGGAGTTTCCTAATGTGCCACTTCTAGGCATAAGAGGAGGCATCACCTACAACCCATCTCTAGCTTTACGACAGTTTGGTTACGCCCGGAGCGATGGTCCACATGACATGTTGATTCAGGGCATTGTGTTTGATTACGACAACGATCTTCAGGGTTACCGTCAGAGATTCATCCGAGCTTGGGGAAAGGTAAACAGGATTGACAGCAAGACACTGGAGCCTAAGTACACTATTCCTATGGAGGCTTATCTCAGATGGGTACGATCTCGTGCTCAGACACTCATGATGCCATATCCTGCCGTCCTACCAGTTACCATGGAACCTGTTGCTGAAGGAGACACAGCTTATACCATCCTTCACCCAGACATGCCTACTGATATGGAAGACTTGCAGAGATCATGGATCCAACTGAAAGAGCAAAGGGATACTTTCGAGGCTCATTACAAAGCAAGCCAAGCAAGGATCCTAGAGCTAACAAAGCTACTTCATGAGGAACGAAACCTCAACTCATACCTCAACACAAAGAGGAAACGTCCATGGGAGACTTAAAACCCCATCTTTTGTACTTATTTCGTTTTCATTTTTTGTAAGCCTAAAAGGCAAAACAAGTTATTACTAATAAAAAGTTATTTTCTTGTTTGTTTAAGCAAATTTAAATCCTGCGGTCCTTGAAAACATTGCATATGCATTCCCATATCATTGCATCACAGGTTTATAATTGTGCACAGGTTTCTCATCTTCTCGCTGTTTATTTCAGCAATGGCTCTTGAACAATCAGTTAAGGATCTCCAGGCACAGAATGCACAGTTCCAAGAGCTGATCCTGAACCTATCCAAGGGGCAGGATGAATTGAAGACACTGCTGGCCAAGAAGACTAAGAAGGCTAGAAGGTCTGCTGGGTTGCTCAACATGGGAAGAAGGTTCAAAGGTCCTGTCAAGACCAAGGAACATGTTGAAGACTATGAATCTGAAGAATCTGAGCAGGAGAGAGGCAGTCTCCACAACACTATGGGGGACTCTGATTCTGAGGCTAACTACTACCATGAGCCTAACGAAGACAAATTCAAGATGCTGGTGGATAGAATGGATGCTATGGAATTACAGAAATCATCTGGGTTGGATTTTGAGGATTTGAGCTTGATATCTGGGGTGGTCATACCCATTGGATTCAAAGTTCCTACATTTGTTGTCTATGATGGGGTCTCTTGTCCCAAATTGCATCTGAGGTCTTACGTCAGAAGAATTCAACCCCACACTGCTGATAAAAAGTTGTGGATCCATTTCTTTCAAGAGAGTTTATCTGGAGCTCAGCTAGAGTGGTATTATCAGTTGGAGAGTGTCAACATCAGAGATTGGAATGACCTTGCTGAAGCTTTCTACAAGCAGTATCAATACAATGCTGACTTAGCCCCCACTCGCATGCAGCTTCAGAGCATGTCTATGGGTGCCAAAGAAAGCTTTAAGGAGTATGCTCAGAAGTGGAGAGACTTAGCTGGAAGAGTTCAACCCCTTTGACTGATAGGGAGTTGGTTGATATGTTCATGTGTACGCTGAATGGTCCGTTTTACAGTCATCTCATTGGAAGCTCATCATCTGGCTTCACTGAGTTGATCATGACAGGAGAGCGAGTAGAGAATGGTATCAAGAGTGGTAAGATCCAAGTGGGCACTTCTTCATCAGGTGTTGTAAAGAAGCCTCCCACTGGGAAGAGAGAATCTAATGCTGTGTATGGTCAGCCTGATCGTAACAGAAGGCATCAGTCTGTTAGTGCAGTTCATATTTCAAATCCAACTCCTGCAACAACAGAGCAGCCTCAAGGCAACCAACAGAGGGCTAGAAGACAGTTCACGAAGATCAACATGTCAATGGCTCAGGCATTGCAACACTTGTTGAAAGCTGAACTTATTACCCTGAGGGAGGCCCCTCAGAATCCCAATGTTACCTCTCCCAAGTACAATCCCAATGCACGATGTGCATATCATTCAAACTGTCCAGGACATGATACTAATAACTGCTGGGTCTTGAAGAACAAAATTCAGGATATGATTGATGCTAGAGAAATTGAGTTTGATCCACCAGGTACTCCAAATGTGATTACAGCTCCAATGCCAAATCACGAGAAGACTGTCAACGCCATTGATGAAGATATTGATGAAGATCTGCATGTCTATTCAGTTATGGAGTTGAGCACACCATTGTCTGTTATCAAAAAGAGGTTAGTACAAGCTGGGATCTTTCCAGGTTGTCATGAAGATTGTCTATATTGTACCTATAAGCCGGATAGTTGCTTCATTTTGAGAGATGGGATTCAACGTCTCATGGATAAATATACTATAGTGTTTGAAAGAAGACCAGCATCTGTAGAAAGTATGGTGGATCATCTGACTCAGGGTAAGAAGATTGAAGAGGTTGACATGGTTGATAAAGTACCACTAAGAATCACTTCAAAGGGTCCCATTAAAATCACTCATCAGGGCCCAATCAAGATTACTGCTGAAGGTCCTGTGAAAGTTGTTGCTGAAGCCAGAGTAGCTCCTCTGATCATTACCACTCCTGGTCCTATTCCTTATACATCTGACAAAGCTGTGCCTTGGCACTATGGGTCTGATGTTTACATCCATGGTGTCAAGCAGGAGCCTTTACCTGATATGCCTGTTGACATTGATAATATTGCTGGATCTAGCAAGATCACTCGTAGTGGAAGAGTCTTCTCTCCTCCAGTTGCTTCTAAGAGTGCAGTTACCCCTGCTGTTACTTCCACCACTGATGCTCGGGGCAAGGGTCCTATTATTGAGCCTGTATCTACTGATGTGCCAGCTGCTGATGACCTCTCTAAGCAGATGGAAGAAGTATTGAAAATCATTCGCAAGAGTGATTATGATATTGTTGATCAGCTGGGGCATACTCCCTCAAAGATTTCTATGCTCTCCCTGTTATTATGTTCTGAGGCTCATGCCAAGTCATTGATCAAGTTTCTAAAGATGGCTCATGTACCCAGTGCAATTTCTGTGGACCAGTTTGAGAATTGTGTTGCTCACCTGACCTATGACAACGGGTTAGGATTTTCTAATGCCGACTTGACCCCTGCCAAGAGGGATCATAACAGGGCCTTGCATATTTCAATTGAATGCAGGGGCACTACCCTGTCTCATGTGCTGATAGACAATGGTTCCTCTCTGAATGTGTTGCCTAAGGAAGTCCTGAACAAGCTGAGTCCTGAAGATACGGTATTGAAGCCCAGTAATATTGTGGTAAAGGCTTTTGATGGTTCTAGAAGAGTAGTGCATGGGGAAATTGATCTTCCAATCAAGGTTGGCTCTCAGGTGTTCACTGCTACATTCTATGTGATGGATATTCGTCCTTTGTACTCATGTCTGCTTGGTCGTCCCTGGATCCATGGGGCAGGTGCTGTGACCTCCACATTACATCAAAAGTTGAGATATCCGGTGAATGGAAAAGTTGTTACTGTCTTTGGAGAGGAAGAATACTTTGTCAGCCATGTAAACACTTTCAAGTATCTGGAAGTAGAAGGTGAATACATTGAAACTCCATGTCAGTCATTTGAAGTGGTTCCCTGGGCTGTTAAGGATTGTGTGACTCCTCCTGCTGTGAAGAAGGTTCCTGTGGTCATCAGAAACCCTCCAACAATGGCAATGGCCTCCCTCAATGATGCAAAAGCTGTGGTGGAAGAAGGTGGTTGTACTATTTGGGGTCAGCTTCCTAATATTCCATACAAGTCTGACAAGGTTGGTTTGGGTTTCACTGCAGAGTCCCAGAAGGCTGTCCGTCGTGCCCGTGTTGTTCGTATCACCAATCAAGGGGTTATCAATGCTGTGGGAGATCAAGATGAAGACTACAACTTGGAGGCATGGATTTTTCCTACTGTGGGTGCTGGACTCAATAATTGGACAGCTGAAGATGTTATCCCTATCTCCTTTAGTCAGGAGTAAATACTATTACTGTGTTATGTTTTTAAATTTATAATTTCTGGAACAATTAAAACTTTTAAGCCATGTGCCTTACCCGGGGCACAATGGTGTGCTTGTTACGGGTTGTCATTTCATTTGCATACTTCATTCAATAAAATCAGTGGACGTTTCGTTTTCGTAAATATTGTGTTCCTTGTCTTTCTTTTTCTTTTATTTTTGCTTTATCAGCTATGTGTTCTTACACACACCCACGTCACTAAAATGCAGATCCTCATCCACTCTGGATCCAGTTGATAACAGTTCTACTATTGCCAATTACAATTTCGAGAATCCGATCTATCAAACTGAAGACGGAAACGAGGACGATTGTGAAATACCTGTAGAGCTTGCTAGGTTGTTACAACAAGAAGAGAAAGCTATACAGCCACATGAATAGCCAGGTCTCAGAATGAAGAACAACATCTGGATCATCTGCACAAGTTGTTTGAGAGGTTGAAGAAATACAGGTTGAGATTAAATCCAAACAAGTGTACTTTTGGAGTTAGATCTGGAAAGCTCCTGGGTTTCATTGTCAGTGGAAAAGGTATTGAAGTGGATCCTGCAAAAGTGAAAGCTATACGAGAGATGCCAGCTCCCCGTACTGAGAAAGAGGTTAGAGGTTTCTTGGGACGATTGAACTACATTGCAAGATTTGTTTCCCAATTAACTACCATCTGTGAGCCAATCTTCAAGTTGTTGAGGAAAGATCAGGTGATGGAATGGAATGATGAGTGCCAGACTGCCTTTGATGAAATCAAGAGATATTTGCTAGAACCTCCAATTTTAATGCCACCAGTTGATGGAAGACCCTTGATTATGTATTTAACAGTATTAGACAACTCAATGGGGTGTGTATTGGGGCAACATGACGAGTCTGGTCGAAAAGAGCAGGCAATATACTACCTTAGCAAAAAGTTTACCGACCGTGAAACAAGATACTCACTGCTCGAGAAAACTTACTGCGCTTTGGCATGGGCTGCTCGCCGACTAAGACAGTATATGTTGACCCATACTACCTTGTTGATTTCGAAGATGGATCCAATCAAGTACATATTTGAGAAACCTGCTCTTTCCGGAAGAATTGCAAGATGGCAAATGATCTTGACGGAATATGATATACAGTATACTACTCAGAAGGCCATTAAGGGGAGTGTTGTTGCTGATCATTTGGCTCATCAAGCAGTAGATGATTACCAGTCAATGAATTTTGAGTTCCCTGATGAAGACATTATGTCTGTTACCAAAGAACCTGGACAATATGACAGACCTGAACAAGGATCCCGATGGACTATGGTTTTTGATGGTGCCTCCAATGCACATGGTAATGGTGTTGGTGTTGTGATTAGTTCCCCTGAAGGTTGTCATACCCTGATTACTGCCAGACTTTGTTTCTATTGTACCAATAACATGGCGGAGTATGAGGCATGTATCATGGGTATGCAAGTTGCTATTGATATGAAGATTCAGTTCCTTGAGGTGTATGGAGATTCAGCTCTGGTAGTAAGTCAGATTAAAGGAGATTGGGATACAAAGCATGATAATCTCATTCCTTACAGAGAACATGTGTTGTCTTTGATCCCACATTTCAAAGAGATTACTTTTGGACATATTCCACGAAGAGAGAATCAGTTGGCAGACGCATTGGCCACCATGGCATCTATGTGTGAGATCAGCTGGGATGGTGAAGACTTCCCACAACCTGTAAACGCAGACATAGTTAAAAAATACTACGCATAAAAAGAGACCCGCTAGGTTGACAGGCCTAGGCAAAAATAAGGGCACCCCGGCAAATCAAAAGGGTTTGGGCAAAAATTAGGGATATATATATAAAAAGATGTACACCCGGCAAGTCGAAAACCTGAAAAGGCGGCTTGGGCAAAAAAGGGTATCCCGGTGGATTGAAAACCTGAAAGGGCAATCCAGGCAAAAGTTAGGGATTAAAGCGTATGACTATGTCTCGTTTGGATCACTCATGAAACTGCAACCAGTTGTACTACTTACTCAAGCTCAAACAGATAAAGCTCAATCCAATCGTTTCCGTCTCAACAGCAAGAAGATGAGATACTTGAGTGGCAATAGTAGAATTGAAACTCAATAGGATTATTTCCCACATAGCTGATTCTCTTTGTAAAACTTCATGACAAAATTCTCTTACTAGGGTTTATGTCTCCTTGTACAAACTTACCCGTGTATGGGTCACTTTTGATATAAATAAATTCCATCTTTTGAATCCAGATTTACTTTTACCCTATTTACATAAGCGAAACGTCCATTGGTTGTGTTTGAATGTATGTATGTCTTTGAATATGATTGATGCTTTTAATATGATTGATGTTTACCAGAAATGCATGAAAATGCAGTAATAGTATTTACTAAGGACGAACGAGGGAAGGATTTCAACGAAGCTTCGCCGGTTCATCTTTACAAGACAGTAGGACTAATCCATTTTCACAAAGTCTAATCTCCCCTGGAATTTATGTCCATCTCTTTATCCTCATACGGATATACGGGAAATTACTTTCCAATAAGGGCACGATGAATGAAGACGGGATGTTATACTTATCCTACTATCAAACGAAAACGAAGGTTATCTATACCTTGTTATCCCCAACAACGGGAGGTTATCTATACCTTGTTATCCCCAACAACGGGAGGTTATCTATACCTTGTTATCCCCAGCAGACGGAGAGTTATATATTCTTCAACAACGAATCGGGATTTATTTTCCTTGGCCAGCAGTTGTTATACAAGGATATCCAGACACTTCCAGCAGTGTCATATCATACATACATCATTTACATCATACCATAACATATATGTCTATAGTACATTACCAAAGTGCATCATGTCATACATGCATACATAAAGCATAAACTAATGTTGTTATACAGAATGCTACCTTGTTTTCAGGTTAATTATCCAACAAACAATCTTATGATCTTTGGGACTGCTTTATTGTAACATCAGGGTTACTTTATCCTCCTGATGAGCTTCTTATTACTTTGGGACTGCTTTATTGTAACCTCAGGGTTATTTTATCCTCCTGATAGCCTCTCATGACTTCAAGACTGCTTTAGAGCTACTGATTGCTCTATCCTCCTGAAATCATCCTATTACTTCAAGACTGCTTTAGAGCTATTCATTGCTCTATCCTCATGAGGTCATATTACTACTTCAAGACTGCTTTAGAGCTATTCATTGCTCTATCCTCCTGAAGCCATCTAATTATTTCAAGACTGCTTTAGAGTTATCCATTGCTCTATCCTCCTGAAATTACATTATTATTTCAAGACTGCTTTAGAGCTATCCATTGCTCTATCCTCCTGAAATCATTACTTCAAGACTGCTTTAGAGCTATTGATTGCTCTATCCTCCTGAAGACATATCACATTATTACTTCAAGACTGCTTTAGAGCTATTCATTGCTCTATCCTCCTGAAGCCATCTAATTACTTCAAGACTGCTTTAGAGCTATTCATTGCTCTATCCTCCTGAAGCCATCTAATTATTTCAAGACTGCTTTAGAGCTATCCATTGCTCTATCCTCCTGAAATCATTACTTCAAGACTGCTTTAGAGCTATTGATTGCTCTATCCTCCTGAAGACATATCACATTATTATTTCAAGACTGCTTTAGAGCTACTGATTGCTCTATCCTCCTGAAATCATCCTACTACTTCAAGACTGCTTTAGAGCTGTTCATTGCTCTATCCTCCTGAAGCCATCTTATTATTTCAAGACTGCTTTAGAGTTATCCATTGCTCTATCCTCCTGAAATTACATTATTATTTCAAGACTGCTTTAGAGCTATCCATTGATCTATCCTCCTGAAATCATTACTTCAAGACTGCTTTAGAGCTATTGATTGCTCTATCCTCCTGAAGACATATCACATTATTATTTCAAGACTGCTTTAGAGCTACTGATTGCTCTATCCTCCTGAAATCATCCTACTATTTCAAGACTGCTTTAGAGCTATTCATTGCTCTATCCTCCTGAAGCCATCTAATTACTTCAAGACTGCTTTAGAGCTATTCATTGCTCTATCCTCCTGAAGCCATCTAATTATTTCAAGACTGCTTTAGAGCTATCCATTGCTCTATCCTCCTGAAATCATTACTTCAAGACTGCTTTAGAGCTATTGATTGCTCTATCCTCCTGAAGACATATCACATTATTATTTCAAGACTGCTTTAGAGCTGTTGATTGCTCTATCCTACTGAAGCCATTCTATTACTTCAAGACTGCTTTAGAGCTATTGATTGCTCTATCCTCCTGAAGCCATTATTACTTCAAGACTGCTTTAGAGCTATTCATTGCTCTATCCTCCTGAAGCCATCTAATTATTTCAAGACTGCTTTAGAGCTATCCATTGCTCTATCCTCCTGAAATCATTACTTCAAGACTGCTTTAGAGCTATTGATTGCTCTATCCTCCTGAAGACATATCACATTATTATTTCAAGACTGCTTTAGAGCCATTCATTGTTCTATCCTCCTGAAATCATATCATTATTTCAAGACTGCTTTAGGGTTATCATTATTGATTGCTCTATCCTCATGAAGACATGCTGTTACATCAGTATTACTCCAGACTCCTGACAGTTCTCATTATACTACTGAAGAACTTTCCCCTAGTGGCATCTTTAAGCCCACTCAATCATGTTCAACCAACCATCAATATCACTCCATGCACTGGTGAGTGCAAATTTTTGGGCTTTTGTGTTCAATCCCCTTCAACCTTCCAGGTTACGACTGGCAAATATACCAATCTAACCCCTCAGGTTTCAGAAAATTGAACAGGGGCAGCTGTTGCACCCCAAAATTTGCCCTCACAATACAAGACTTTGTGTTCTAAGAAGGTTCACAAGGTTCACAAGTTTCTCACCTGTTGTTAAATCACCATATTCTTGGAGTATGTGCTTTGGAGATCTCCCATCGATGGTTGTATCCTGTCCCCGTGAAGTCCCACTTCGTTGAGTCTGTTACTCATTTGTTTCTCGCACGCCGTGAATCATGTCTAGTGCATTTTAGTTGCTAAAGGGAAAAATGGTCATTCTCACGTTGTTGCTGATAATTTTTGAAGATGAGTTGTTGCCGTTTTTTTTTAGGTCGAGATACGATGGGCCGAGTCTCTGTCACCAGTGGATTTCTGAGACATTCATTCGTCACATGGTTTGATTATGTTGAGGTGTCAATTTGGTTTGGTTCATGGTATTGAATTTATTCATCAAAAACACAATTGGATTTTTTGGCACCGAGTATATTTCTGCTTTACTGTCGAGGGATTTTCTCTGTTCTTCCTGTCTATTTTAAGTCGTTCAAGGCCCTTCCCGATTCTATCATCAAGTGCGACTTAATTTAGAATATATTGGGGGAAATTAAGGTTATATCAGTTGTGTGAGCAATATGTATTGGAGTGACAAGGTTCGATTTGAGTGATTGTCGGATTTTTATTTATGCTGAATTTATATGGTGAAATTGAGATTATTGTTCAAATTGGATCAGATTAATTTCAACCGGTGGATCTTATTAGAGGTTATTTGATCAGTAAGGTCTAATCAGATATTTGATGGAGCAGTCAGGTTGCGACAAAATCAATATCATGAAAAGAATAATCGGAAAGTAACTAGGATAGAAAATATATTGAACTTTATCCATAATATTCTTTAGTACAAAGAGGAATTAAAATTGGAATATTTTTGAATTTATTCATAAATATTTACAATTTACAAAAGGAGAGTAAAGTACATTTCATCCTAATTTCTAAAGTCCCAATTTCTCTAAAGGTCTTCAATGCTTGATTTCTCGATTAATCTTTCGTACGCGGCTCTTTTCTTCACACCTGCACAAACAAAGCAAAATAGAACAATGGATTAAAGTTAGACGGTTATTTTGACACCCTCAGAAAAGTCACTCATCACCGGGTGTCGGGAGGGCACGACTAATGCCGAAACCAAACTCCCATGTCCATTTCTCGATCCCGGCTACCAACCGGCAGCCTCTGTTCTATAGTTTTAAACGGGACAGCCGAGAAAGAGAAAGAGTAAAAAGAAGCGCGAGCCGAAATGATTTTGCCGAAAAGTGGTGATATGCCGAAATTGGATTCGTGAAGCCTAACTGATTACAATCCGGATTTTCTATCAAGTAAATATCAAATCCAATCCGAATTCAGACCCAGATGCCAATAGATCTGAACCGGTTCCAAAAATATCCAACACCTGAAATACCAGAAGCAGATCAGTATCAAAAAACCAAGTTAGATTATCAAATCCAAACGGTATCAGGAAGATCAGTTCATATCAGAACGAGTCCATCATCAAAACACCAAGGAATCAAACTCAGATTTTTATAACAAACATGAAATCCGAATCCAGTTTAAGTGGGCTCAGTTTGGAAACATCATGGCCCAAGATCCCCAACAATGGAATCCGTGTCACAATCCAAATCCAGGCCCGTTTCATCAAGTAAACAAGTGGACTATCAAGTAAATTTCAGTTTGTTTCCACTGATACAAAGCTGATCGGCAAGGCCGGTACGAGTTCAGACCCGGATGCCGGCGGGTCTGAACCGTTTTTATTTCACCTGAAACACTTGAATCAAATAGCATCAGCTCATAACAGAATTCATAGGCTATATAAAACTTGAATGAGCAATTCAATTCATGAAGTAAAATCAGCTCAGTTCAGAAGGTAGAAGAATAAATTCATGGCAGACTCAGATTCTTACGCAAAAGCCCCATCCAACAAATTTGTCACGCGCAAGTAATACCAATAAATCACAAAGTTCGGATTCATACCATAGAAAGAGTACTTAACAAAAGAAAAGTGCATCAGAACCAATTTCAGGTCGAAAAACTACATCAGAAATGTAAGCCAAATTAGATGAGCATAATCACACTTGCGTATCAGCCCAGAAAGGGGAAACCAAGTCAACAAAACATCAGAAGCCGAATCCAAAAGGATATAGGGAAAGCCGGTACAGGATCAAGTGGATATCAAAAAATGAATTATCATCAATGGACCACGGTCGCATCAGTATCCACAATGAAGACTAGAGGTCAAGGCGAACTGCACCGACGTAAGCCTATAAACATCATAAAAGAGAATCAGGCATCGCAGGGAATAATCAGAGACCAAACTAATATCAGAACATTGTCAATCCACGAGCTAGAAACTGTAGTCTGAACTGCCGCGAATGAACAAGCAAATATCGCAACATAGGTTCAGACGAAACGGTCATCATCACCATATGACCTTCCTCGGCGATATTTGGTCCGACCAAGCGTTGGCACCTTTCTGAAAGAAAAAGAGAAAAAGTTAATTGGGTTCAAATCCAGAAATCCAAGCCAATGCAGGTTATCCAAATCAAAGCAAACCCAACGAAATCCAAATAAAATCAGAGTACAACCGTTTGGAGTCCAAAAAGAGGATATAGGCAAATCGAAAATGGAAAGAATCTCGATCAAATCGAAATATTATCAGATTCACAAATCCACAAAAATCAAATCATAAATCAATCCAACAATCAGAGGCCCAAAAAGGAACCACAAAAGTATATAAAAGGAGAGATACAACCTGTGTGAGGAGAGGGGACGAAAACGACGAAGAACGCAAAACCCTAGCGACCACGTACGAAAGACGAGACAGAGACGAAGCAAGCGAGAGCGTGAAAACGGCGGCGAGGAGAGAAGAAGATCATCGAAGCTCATCACCAAAACACGAACGAGATCCCTTGAAGAAAGTTCACCAGCGCCGCTCATCTGAACGGCGAGCAAACAATCTCAAGACTCGGAGCATCATTATCATCGCCCCATCATCCGTCAATCGCCGATACCACCGTCAAACGTAAGCAAGGAATCATCTTTCATCTTTACATCTAATGTTTTACAACTGGTTTTCAGGTTTTCATCATGGATAGTGGAAGAGAAAGGCGAAAGCGAAGCAAAGGATGAGGCAAAGCACGGAGAAGATGAAATGGAAAAAACGGCGCCGCGAATAGGGCTTAGAAACCCTAGCTGAAGATGAAGCTCTTGTTTCAAATTGGGCTAAAGAAACATGGGCCTGATTCTTTTGATTCTTTTTGTCTTCATTACAAATTTTTATCTATTTGTTTAGGTTATCTATTAAATTGATCATTTTGTTTAGAGAATAATAAACTTAAGTCATTTTATAGTAAAAACCATTAACCTTCTGTTCGAACATAAAAAAAAATATAATTAGAACCCTTTTTTTTAATAAGTAGAACTTCTTCCTTTTTTTAAAAAATAATTAAAACCCCTTTCATTTTAAATTAAAACTTTCTTTTAGATAATAATAAGGACGCTTTTTTTTAGAAAAAAACAATTTTTGAAAATTAAATTTAAATTTATTAAGCTCTTATCTTAATTTAAATTGAAGTTTATATCATAAAAATAAAAACCACAAAAACATTCATAATTTCACTTCCTGGCGTGTCTGATAATTCATATAATTCTGCCCACTAATGTTGTTTGTTCGTTTTGCAGTTTATCGCGTTTACCATCACTTCTGTCGCATTGCACACATCCGAAGGTTAGGTCTAACTGTTTGGCCGCCGCGCCAATAGGCCGTAAAACTTCACACATTCAATTTCAAATCCTCAAAACTACAAACTACAAACCCTAATTTTCACAAATGCCTCGCCGCAGGCAAAATTACAATTTTACCCTTAGCATTAGGTCAAAGAGCCGCCGCGCTCATTTTAGGGTTTCCCGCCGTGGAATCCCTAATTTAACCCTAATTACAACTTAACATTTCAACGTAGAGATTTGGAGTTCCTACACTTCACGTAAGCGTGTCCTTAAGATACGTTTATTCCCCGTGAGACCTTGACCACAGTCAAGAAGTCTCTAACCTCCCTATTAAGGGGAACTACGATTACTCTGATTCCACTCCCGTAAGGATACGTAGGCACAAGATGCGATGTCTTGCCGAGTAAACTTAGAATTAACCCCCTTTATTATTGCTTATTTATATTTTATTTATCTTTGCTATTTAATTATTTTGCTTATTATTTTGTAATTGTTTCTTGGATGTAAAGTTGTTTAATTATTTAATTATTATTATGGTTAGTAATTAGGGAGTGTAACAACCTGTATGTAATATTAAAATAAATTCAGATCACTTTTAAATAAAGATAATTAAAATAAACACGTCACACACGTAAGTCGATTTTAATCGCCGTCTCACTTCCTAAGGATATCCCTCAAGTTGCCTACGAATAATGGTTAAGTGGGGTGTATAAAGCAAGTCCCTCAAATGGAAAAATCATCAAAGTCCCTTATGGTTGCCTTTACGAATCGAGTCCCTTTCGAAAAATGATGATGGTCCCTTATATGTGCTTATTACATCCCACAATGGCCTTCAAAGTCAAATTGTCCCTCACATGTCCCTTAACATCCAAAGTAAGGACTACCTACTCCATTATAGTAGGGATAGTCTTACTAAAGGAAAGAATAAAGAATAAGAAAGACCTTTAAACATTAGGGTAGGTTACTCCTAGGTACTTGCTCACTTCAAAACTTTTTCACACTTAAACAAATTTCCAACAAAATTTTCAAACAAGTTTTTTTCACATCCATACACGGATTATTATTAAACTATTCTGAAATTTTTTGCTATTCACACACTACACTTTCAAAACAATTCAAAAGTGAGCTTAAGTACCTAAGAGCCCATGGATAACCATGGATGAAAAGGGTGCTAACACCTTCCCTTTTTCATAACCTACCCCCCGGACCCAAAATATTCTCTAAGGTCTTTCCTGTTCTTTTATAACCTTTCCTTATGGATAAAATAAAAGTCGGTGGCGACTCTTGCTATCCGCAACATTGTTTAAAGTCAGTTCTCCCACCGTGTTACACATGTGTACTATACCTCGCTATCCTAGTAGTTCTAGGTCCATAAAGTTAACATGTCAAATCTCAACCTTCATGGATTGCACTCAATTTTTCCAGGAATCATCCCTAACAGTCTCTAAGCATAAAGATCCTAACCATATGATCTAGAAATGCATAAACAGAGAGTTTCGAATGGTTTTGCATACCTGCAAATTGATGATGGCTGGTGTAGTTGCGTTGCACTTCAAGGCTTGTTAATCTCCAATATTGATCTCCAATGGATGCTGATTCTTCTGTTTGCAATGGTTGTTGCTCAAATTTCTTGAATCACCTTATCCCCCTCTTCATGCAACTTGGAGTGAAAACTTGGATCACACGAACCAGCCACGAATTCCTCTCAATTTTCTTTGCCAATTGCTCTATGATGATGGTAGATGATGATGATAACAAGAATTATGATGATTGATGAAGTTTCAATGGAGTTTGAAAGCAAAACGCAATATGGAGTTATGGAACCAAACTATGTAATGCAAGCACTCTCAATCACCAACCCCTGCACAAATGGCTTCATTTCATTATATAGATGATCACTAACAGCTTGAGAAGTTTCTAGATTGATCCTAGAGGGATCTAGAAACTTGTGGAAATTTCATGAACTTATCATTTGATGGTATTTTGAATTCTCTTATCTCATGCTTGCACCTTTGTAAACTTGAGTTAAAATCTCCTTTCATGAGATATTGGGAGTGTATGTGAGCTTTCATGCCTTTATTTTTGCTTTATGTTGAACTTCTCATGTGTATCTCATTATGCAAGTAACAAAATAACAAAGCAAGTCCAAAAATTAACCCTTAACTCAAAAAAGTGGCTGAACCAATGTCTCTAAAATGATGTTGGGAATCAATTTGGTATATTGGATGACCCATATTGGATTTGTAGATCTCTCAAACCATTTTTTTATTTCAACTTTTTCAACTTATATGCCTTTTTTAGGTCATTTTTCACCAACTTTGGTCAAGTCTCCTTCCATGCATTTCCAAACTTCCATGACTTCTTTTCTAGACTTAAAATGGCATTTTGAGCAACTTTTATGTTGTGAAGTTTTTCATTTGAAGCTTCCTTGTATGAGTTTTGGGCATAGGCTAAGAATGACCTGTAATCACCAGATGACCAAAATACCCTTTGCTTTCCAAGACCATAAGTAGAGTTCCACAAATCATATGAAGGCATACTATACCATTCTAGAAAGCTAAGACAATTAGGAACAACTCTTATGTTGGCCAGAAATTCATTTGAAATCTCCTTGAGGGGTAAAAATAGCTTGGAAGTCAAGTCACTTTCACAGACAAAATTTCAGATACCTCAGATGACCTATAACTTGCAAGGACCATAACTTGAGTTCTATAAATCTCCTCAATGTCTTCTACCACTCAAATTAAAGGTCTTGAGATCCTCTACAAGTTTCATGTTGGCCAAGGATCCATTTTAAGCTTGCATTTTGACTTATCTTGCTTGGAAATTTGACCTAAACTAGGGGATTTTACACAGAAACCCTAATTTAGAAACTCCTCTTCTCCTTGATTTCTCTTGATTTATTCTTAGCACAACAACATATCCTTCTTTACATGCCAAATGATGAACCCCACATCTTTCCAATAGCCCTTAATGTCTTTCAACCAGTCAATTGACCTAGAGTTGACCCAGGGTTGACCCAGATGAAACCCTAGTTGACTGTCTTCAACTGCAATTCTTGTGGTCACATCAACAACTTGTCTCCTTCTCCAAATGCCTTTCTAAGTCTCCCATGATGTCTAGATACTATCCATGCTCAGCCCACAGCTCACAATTTCTTTGTTGATCCTCAGATACCCCCAGATAGGAGATGGATGCACTTGCTTGATCCATTGACTTTCCAGCTTTCCAATTCTTTCTGATGACTTGAGTGAGATTGAATTAGGATAATAACTTCTTGATAGGCTCCTAGAGATGAGAATAATGCCTGGTCCCCTGTTGGATGACTTGCTATGCTTATGCTATGCAGATGAGTAGACTATGTACCTGACTCTATATGCAAATGCTAATGATATTGAAACATAAACCAAGTGAAGAAAGGTTGAGCAAATTTTAGGGTGCAACAACAAGTTTCCGTAACTAAGTCGATCACAACTCTACTTCACGTCTTGGCTGTATCTCACTATGTCCGGGTAACTTCTAGACAACCACAATTAACTGGCAAACAACCAACTTTTCCACTTCTGCAAACAACGGTTAGGCAACAAACATGCACCGACAGTGTTTTTACACACATGTTGCATACAAGGGAACAAACAACATTAGACAACATGGCCGGACAGACCGACCTGCTCTGATACCACTAATGTGACACCCCATTCTAACCCAACAGATAAATAAGAAAACAACAATCAGAGTGCACGAAAAAGGGCCACATGACGGTCGTAAGGGAATGGCACGACCGTGGGGGTCATGACGATCGTCATGGATGTCACGACCGTGACGGTCATGACGAGCGTCATAGAGTGGTGATAACCGTCACACTCACAAATTCTGGGACGCGTCAGAGGTGTCACATTTTCACCTTAAAAGATAGCATACACTTGCAGCAAAACACTTAATAACATACATAGCACAGAGTCGGATGAACAAATAACGACAACTTGTTTAACATCTCCATTACAAGACAACCTGTTATTTTGCAGCGGAATTTAATACACTTCCAACATTTATAATAACCAAAGCAAGACCAGAAAATTCTGCAACTAAATTCCATTAAAATTTAGCAAGTGATTATCTTGCATCAATTCACAAAAACAACTAGTTTCAACCATAAAAATCAGCACTACCGATTCGTCGGTCTAGCGCGTACAACCAACATTTGGCACTATCAGAAGCACCTAATTTTAAAGAAAGTACTTAATAAAATTCAGCAACAAGGAAAATCAACTAAAGCAATAAAATTAATCGTTCATCCCCCCAAGAGTGCTACGTATCAGAGCGAACAACGACCTTAAACGAAAAGCGACACTTTATTCCAGGTTACCTGCAAATTACCACCAACGGAGGTAACATACAACGTAAAGGGTGAGATATCAAAATTATAACATAAGGCATGATAGAATTCATGTCAGGATCATATCAGAGCATTATAATCCTCGCAATTCTCCAAATATTATCACAACAAACTACCAGGAAATTCATCATTCATATTCGCAACAATTAGCAAGAAAATTCAGCAACTCATAATTACTTGCAACCAAATAATGACGCGACACTATGCGACTCAACTATGCATATGCATGTGGTACCAATTTGGAGCAGCACTTCACAACCAATTCATTTGCCATTATAGGCCGCTAATACAGGCACAACCAACGCAAATACAGGCCAACCAGGATGATATGCTACGAGATGCATCTATTATGGACTACAACACAACCACAACAGCTACGTAACAAGGTCTTAAGCCTACAACCAAATTGTCCATAATCGAAACATCGCAATTTCATACTCATCATATAACCACAATTTCCAATATGATATAATCAAGTAAAAGCATAATAACAACATTCTCTCAACAAATGGGAAATTAGCGCTTGTCGGAGTCGTTCCCAATATTATTACCTAGAACTAATGACATAAGACACTAATTCAGGCACAGACAAACATTAACCCTTAATATTTTTCAACCTACGGGAACATTAACCCTTAATATTTCTCAACCTACGGGAACATTAACCCTTAATATTTCTCAACTTAAAGGAACATTAACCCTTAATATTTCTCAACCTACGGGAACATTAACTCTTCTACAACTACCTTGAATTCTCTCTGGCGGTTAATTCCTCTGTTCTTACGTTCTCCACAACCGTGTCCTTTTTCCTCTTTCCTCAACCTTTCTCCTCAATTTTTGTTTTCTGAGCAGTTTATCGTGTTATTCCTCTTTCTCCCACAACTTCTCTAATAACTCCCCTATTTCACTTATTCTGTCCACTAATAATAATAATAGTAATAATATTACTACTAATTATTAAATTATCATCATTATTAATTATATTATATTATTATCAAACTCTATATTTTATTAAATGATTTCCTATACTTTAAGGACACCCACCAACGCTCTCAGGCACACTCCCACATAAAGGCACCCCAACAATTCATAAATAATTTAATTTAAAATGAACGGGCGTTACAACTCCCCCAAACTTAAAAGAATTTCGTCCTCGAAATTACCTTGATCAACCAGCTCGGGGTAAGACTCTCGCATCTCGCTTTCCAGTTCCCACATCAAGCTTTCGCCAGCAGCTCCCAACCAAACCACTTTCACCAAAGCAATCTCTTTTCCTCTAAGTTGTTTCTCGTTCATCAATCCGAACAAGCAACGCCTCAACAGTCAAATTACCTCTCACTTGTACACCATTCATCCGAATAAATGCACTTCCTCAACTTAGGCACATGCCACATCATGTAAATTCACAAGCGACAGCGGTAAAACAGTCTCACATGCTACTTCTCCCATGCTTTCGTTGCGCCACTTTCTACACAAATCCTCTAAAGACTGGATAGTTTTCTTTGTCCGTCCATCCGTCCACGGATGATAGGCAAAGTTCAACTTCAACATGGTACTCAAAGCGTCTGCAAACTGTCCCAAAATCTCAATGCAATTTAGGATTCCTATCAGAACGATATTCAACGATATCTCATACGACTTTACAACTTCCTCGATATACATCTCAGCTAGCTTCAACATAGAATGATTACTTCTCCTTGGTAAGAAAAGAGCCAATCTAGTCAATCTATCCAAAATCACCCAATCAGATCATATCCTCCTCACAGTCTTCGGCAAACCCGACACAAAGTCCGTGGAAATGCTATCTCATTCCCATTCTGGGATATTCAACAGTCGCGGCAGACCCAACGGTCTCCGACGCTTATTCTTCGACTTCCGACAAGTCTAACCAGCATATACAAACTCAACCACTTCTTTCTTCATCTATGGCCATCAAAATAATTTTCTCAAATCCGGTTACATATTCATAGCACCGAGATGGATACTCCATCTACCTCAATACTCTTATTCCACTCAATAATATATGGGACACAAACTCTATCACGACATCTCATGGTACCATTGTCATGAATCCGCAAATCAACCCTTCGACTTAATTCATCCAATTCAACCAATCTGCCAACTCAGTTCAATTTTAGGACCTTCTTGAATCTCATCACGAACACCACTAGTGCGCTCTAACATGCTAAGCTTAACTCCATAAGAAGTCTCTTCACAACCCAAACTCATATCACCAAATTTCTCAATCAGCTCTAACTCTTTTCACCATCATCATCGGTATATGCAAATATTTCCAAATCAATGCCTAGGCTACCACGTTTTCTTCACCCGAATGGTAATTCAATCCAAAACCATAATTCTTCAGGAGTCCCAATTATGTTCTCTGCCTCATATTCAACTCCTCCAAATCCAGCAAATACCCCAGGCTCTTGAGATCACCAACATTTCAAATCTCAAACTAACCAATCGAAGCCTCCAACTTCGGCACAAGCACAACAACAACCAACTCTAAATCTCTCGTCAGATAATCCCTCTTATGTACTTTAAATTGCCTTAAAGCTTAACTAAAACTCGCTGATGTTTCACTTAACATCTCTCTCAATCACATCAACAACGCATCCCAAAACACAACGAATAGTTCTGTCGGATTCGGAAAAAATCAATACACGAGCTGTTGACAGCTCTCCCAAAAACTCTTTGAACTTTCTTCACAGTGGCGTATCCCTGCTTCTTCTCCAACAATGATAACTCAAGTTCCCGATTCTCAACATGATCCTCTATACTCTTCGAATATATTAAAATATCATCTGTTAACATAACCACTGACTCGCTCAATTAAGTATGGAAAATCCCATGCCAAACGGACACTCAATTTGCGAGTTATGGCGGGAGCACGAACCGCACCTTCCACACTTACCACAACATCCCAACCTATTCCATCAATAAATAACTTTATTCCATGCCACTACTTCCCCATCACATAGAGCATTGAAATAGCTTTCCAACACTTTGAACCGTGCATCATTCCGAGTTACGGTTCTCCCGTTACGACAAAAATACCAATATTGCATTCCACATCTTACTTTCTTTACTAATCATCAGAAGTCACTGCCCACCTTTAATATACTCAACCTCACACTCTGTTGTCTCAACACTACTCAATCAATTTAATTCCTTGACTATTCAACAGATATAAAATATGGAGCTCTCAATCTCGGACAAGTTTCCGTAACTAAGTCGATCACAACTCCACTTCACGTCTTGGTTGTATCTCACTATGTCCGGGTAACTTCTAGACAACCACAATTAACTGGCAAACAACCAACTTTTCCACTTCTGCAAACAACGATTAGGCAACAAACATGCACCGACAGTGTTTTTACACACATGTTGCATACAAGGGAACAAACAACATTAGACAACATGGCCGGACAGACCGACCTGCTCTGATACCACTAATGTGACACCCCATTCTAACCCAACAGATAAATAAGAAAACAACAATCAGAGTGCATGAAAAAGAGCCACATGACGGTCGTAAGGGAATGGCACGACCGTGGGGGTCATGACGATCGTCATGGATGTCACGACCATGACGGTCATGACGATCGTCATGGATGTCACGACCGTGACGGTCATGACGAGCGTCATAGAGTGGTGATAACCGTCACACTCACAAATTCTGGGACGCGTCAGAGGTGTCACATTTTCACCTTAAAAGATAGCATACACTTGCAGCAAAACACTTAATAACATACATAGCACAGAGTCGGATGAACAAATAACGACAACTTGTTTAACATCTCCATTACAAGACAACCTGTTATTTTGCAGCGAAATTTAATACACTTCCAACATTTATAATAACCAAAGCAAGACCAGAAAATTCTGCAACTAAATTCCATTAAAATTTAGCAAGTAATTATCTTGCATCAATTCACAAAAACAACTAGTTTCAACCATAAAAATCAGCACTACCGATTCGTCGGTCTAGCGCGTACAACCAACATTTGGCACTATCAGAAGCACCTAATTTTAAAGAAAGTACTTAATAAAATTCAGCAACAAGGAAAATCAACTAAAGCAATAAAATTAATCGTTCATCCCCCCAAGAGTGCTACGTATCAGAGCGAACAACGACCTTAAACGAAAAGCGACACTTTATTCCAGGTTACCTGCAAATTACCACCAACGGAGGTAACATACAACGTAAAGGGTGAGATATCAAAATTATAACATAAGGCATGATAAAACTCATGTCAGGATCATATCACAGCATTATAATCCTCGCAATTCTCCAAATATTATCACAACAAACTACCAGGAAATTCATCATTCATATTCGCAACAATTAGCAAGAAAATTCAGCAACTCATAATTATTGCAACCACATAATGACGCGACACTATGCGACTCAACTATGCATATGCATGTGGTACCAATTTGGAGCAGCACTTCACAACCAATTTATTTCCCATTATAGGCCGCTAATACAGGCACAACCAACGCCAATACAGGCCAACCAGGATGATATGCTATGAGATGCATCTATTATGGACTACAACACAACCACAACAGCTACGTAACAAGGTCTTAAGCCTACAACCAAATTTTCCATAATCGAAACATCGCAATTTCATACTCATCATTGTTGCACCCTAAAATTTGCCCAACCTTAATTCACTTGGTTTATGTTTCAATGTCATTAGCATTTGCATATAGAGTCATGTACATAGGTTACTCATCTGCATAGCATAAGCATAGCAAGTCATACAACAGGGGGACCAATCATTATTCTCATCTCTAGAGGCCTATCAAGAGGTTATTATCCTGATTCAACCTCATTCAAGTCATCAGAAAAGAATTTGGAAGCTATCAAGTCAATGGATCAAGCAGTTCGTCTATCTCCTAACTGAGGGTGTCTGAGGATCAACAAAGAAATGGTGAGCTGTGAATTGAAGGCATGGGGAGTATCTAGACATCTGGGAGGACTTAGAAAGTCATTTGGAGAAGGAGACAAGTCATTGGTGTAGTCACAAGAGTTGTGGAGGAAGACAGTCAACTAGGGTTTCATCTGGGTTAACCCTAGGTCAACTCTAGGTCAATTGACTGATTGAAAGGCATTAAAGGCTATTGGAGAGATGTGGGGTTCATCATTTGACATATAGAGAAGGATATGTTGTTATGCTAAGAAGAAATCAAGATAAATCAAGGAGAAGAGGAGTTTCTAAATTAGGGTTTCTGTGTAAAATCCCCTAATTTAGGTCAAATTTCCAAGCAAAATAAGTCAAAATGCAAGCTTCAAATGGATCCTTGGCCAACATGAAACTTGTAGAGGATCTCAATACCTTTAATTTGAGTGGTGGAAGACATCAAGGAGATTTATATAACTCAAGTTATGGTCCTTGCAAGTTACAGGTCATCTGAGGTATCTGAAGTTTTGTCTGTGAAAGTGACTTGACTTCCAAGCAATTTTTACCCCTCAAGGAGATTTCAAATGAATTTCTGGTAAACATAATAGTTGTTCCTCATTGTTTTAGCTTTCTAGAATGGTATAGTATGCCTTCATATGATTTGTGGAGCTCTACTTATGGTCTTGGCAAGAAAAGGGTATTTTGGTCATTTGGTGATTACAGGTCATTCATAGCACATGCCTAAAACTCATACAAGGAAGCTTCAAATGGAAACCTTCCCAACATCAAAGTTGTTCAAAATGGGATTTTAAGGCTAGAAAGGAAGGTGTGAAAGTTTGGAAAAGCTTGGAGCATGGAATTTTAAAAAGTGGTGAAAATGACTTAAAAAGGCATATAACTTGAAAAAGTTCAAGTTGGAAAATGGTTTGAGAGATCTACCAAGCCAATATGGGTCATCCAATATACCAAATTGATTCCCAACATCATTTTAAAGACATTGGTTCAGCCACATTTTTGAGTTTAGGTTTAAAAATTGGACTTCCTTTGTAAATTTGTTTCTTACATCATAAGGCAACATGGTAAAGCTTAACACAAGGCAAGGAAAACTTGGTTTTTTATGCATACACTCCTAATATCTCATGAGGGGAGATTTTCACTCAAGTTTACCCAAGGTGCAAGCATGATATGATATGATTCAAAATGCCATCAAATGATAAATTCATGAAAGTTCCATAAGCTTCTAGATTCCTCTAGGACCAATCTAGAAACTTCTCATTCTGTTAATCCTCTCCTATATAAGGAAATGAAGCTGTTTGTTGTTAGGTTGGTGATTCTATTTGCTTGCAAACCATACTTTCATCTCATAACTCCAAAATTGCATTTTGATTCCCATCTCTCCCAAACTCCATTGTTTGTGCTAGCTATCATCATCATCATCATCCTCCATTGTTGTAGAGTAAAAAGCACGAAGAAGGCACCTCAAATCGTGGCTGGATCATGAGTTCTTCTCCATCACTCCAAGTGGCGTGAAGCTTCGAATTGGCATTTTCAAGAGATATAAACACGAGTTCTCTTCACCAGCATCATCACCATCATCCAAGGATCAATTGGCACAAGTGGCAAGGGCTGAAACGAGGGATAACCATCATCACCATATCCAATTGGTAAGAATACGTTTTGATTCGAATCACCATAATTATGCATGGTTAGGGTTAGTTGTTGTGATATTCATGATAGAGACCACTTAAGGATCATTTATGGTGAGTTTAAGGTCAATCCATGGAGGTTCAAGATGTGGTGTCAATTCTTGGTTGGTCAAGAATGGTTGATATATGAAGATTAAAGGCATGTGCTATAGTTTAGTATACTCAGTGTAACATGTAGAACACGTGGCTACAATTATTTTCAAGGTTTGTTACAGTTGCATGTCAAGCTTTCATGGTGGAACCATGGATTGGGGGTTTCGGTTTGCACCTTCTAGGTGGTTTCAAGAGGAGATATGGACATGGCTGTGTAGAGGGCAAGAAGAGGATCGTTTTTGGTCTTTATTTCGTATGTTTTCATGGAGAAACGAGTGAGCTAGAGGGAGTAGAAGATCATGGCATGGAGTGGAAATTATGGTTTGGTTAGGGTTTTACATGAAGAAGAAAAGGGAGGGTCGTTGGATGCTCCTAAAAGTCTTGACCAAGACTCCCATCGGATGGCCGTGATTCAATTGCAGAATTTGGAGGGAATTTCCACATGAATGAAACGGCGTCGTTTCATTAAATGAGCTCGTTGGGCTCTTTTTCTTTTTGCACCCCCTGATTCTGAAGCCCAACGCGCATAACTAGCCCATCCTACTATCTGCACCCCCTTCAATTATTTATTTTATCTTCCTTTTCAAATTGCATCTTATTTTACTCATCTTCCAAAATTCATAACTAAATAAATAATGCATGTTTTTTACTCATTCTTTTTTTAATATTTTCCTTAACATGTCTAGAAAATTAAAAAAATATAAAAATTGCATTTTATATTTTTTTCGCATTTTTCACATATTTTACAAAATAATGCATTCTTTTCCTTAATTCATTTCACACTTGAACTTGTACATTTTTGTTCATGACTTTAGGAATAGATTTTTTGCTCATTCTTTTTGGTGATGTTAAATAATGAATTGTATTACTCTCTGGATTTATTACTAGATTTTGTAGAATAAAATTTGATTAATTTAGATAATGGAACTTAGGATAGTTTAATTAGGGTTTTTAAGTAGTATACTTGAACTTCAACATTTTATTTTTGGGGTTTTTAGGACAAGTTAGCCTATGGGGAATATATGGGACTTAAGGGTAGTTAAATAGGATCCCCTAGAATTTATATTAGGAATTTATGTTACCATATGCTATTTTTGGTTGATTTTTGAATTGATTGATCATTTGTGTGGCCTTTAGGGCATAGTTTGTATTGTTTTGCTTTCTTTTCTTCTCCTTTGGGTATAGAGCTTTGAAGATTGAATTGAGGACCTTGTAAAGACCTTGTGGATGAAGCACATTGAAGACTCAAGATGGAAGAACAAGTTCAACTTCATTGAAGATGCTGTTTGCTAGAAGACTGTGGAAGACTATAGGATTTAGGGTTAGGAAGAGCTTAGTCTAGCAACTTGATTCACAAACATAGATGGCTTTGTTTGCCTCTATCCTTTCTCTATGATTCAAAGTCTCTTTCAAATATCCACCTCCTTCCTTTGGAAGGATCAGTGAATGTATTTGAAAGATAGAACTTTTGAGAGAAAACTTTCTGTTTAATGTTAACAGTTGATGAACCACCCTTAGTAGGTAATTAACTGTCTAACATTCATTCACTTCATCTGGTTGACTGATGTTCATCCTGGAGCCTGAGACTTGAAGAAAAGCCATTGTAGACTAAGGACTGGTGCTCAAGATCTTCGCTTGAAGACTGTGAAGATAGAGACTGCTGCTGACTGAAGCTTGTAGCTGATTGGAGATGACTTGAAGATAGATATTGGCGTAGAGCTGCTGTGGCTGTTTATTTTTGCTGTATTTCATTTCTTGATGTATTGATTGGTTTTCCTGACTGTATTGTTTGTTGGTTACCTTGTTGGGTTGAAAGTGAATCCTGTTCACTTTTGCCTATTGTTTTCTAGGTTCGAGGTTGAGTGCGACTCCCTTGCCTAGCTTGTATTGCTGCATCCATGCATTTTACCGCTTTATTATGTCTGTTATTGTTTCTGTTTCTGCCTATCCCGTAGGATCTCTGTTTCTCTCTGTGCAAGAGAGGAGCATGATAGACACTAGGTCTTAACCCATGCATGATAACATTAGGTTAGTTTGTTTCCCTTCGCAACCATAGGTTAGAGTTCTATCTCTTCTTCCTCAAAACAAACAGAAAAATACCATAAAGATTTCAAACACAATAAAAGACACTTCTTTCGTAAAAGAACGGGAACTCATCAAGAAAACCTTTTTCAGAAGGAATAAAATCAACCAAGACAAGCCTGTGTCGTGCGTAGCCCGAACTACGTTTGCTCTGATCTTTCATGCCGTGTGAAAGTACGTAGGCATAGGATGCGATATCCTAGCGAGCAACTTCCCTTCCTTCCCCGTAGGTAGGCGAACTACGTTGACTCTGATTTCTCGTTCCAGGCGGGAATACGTAGGCATAAAGTGCGATACTTTGCCGAGTCATTTTTATTTTCATTTTATTTTCTTTTTAACCCTTGACCTATAGTTTAGATAGAATAACAATCCATACCCGAAAACAAGCGTGGATCCCGTCGAGTACGACGGACGTGAGGGGTGCTAATACCTTCCCCTTGCGTAACCGACTCCCAAATCCAGGTTTTGGTTGCGACGACCATACCTTTCCCGTGTTGTGCGAGGTTTACTCTGAGTGTTTCCTTTCCCTCCCGTGGGATAAATAACGCACGGTGGCGACTCTTCTGTCAGCCGGCGCCGATTTTCGCAGTAGCGACAGCTGGCGACTCTGCTGGGGATCCAACGCCCCTGGCTGCTAAGGACTGCGATAGTTCTTATGCATTTGGGATCCAACGTCCCTTAAGAGAGTCAATCCTAAACGCTTGTTTTCCCGTCGAGGATTTTGTATGGATTTATATTTCTGACCTTTATTTTCAGCATTATATATATTGTTTATTATTGCTGTATTGGGGTGTGACGGGTGTTCTGATATTGAGTGAGAAGCCGGACCTGGGTTTGAGTGCACCTAGAATTAGAGTAGAAAACAGTGGGCGCGTGCCGGCTTTGCTTGCATTAGTGTCTCATGAAATCTACACTCGGACGAGGTTCTTCTGGTTGGCTTCTTTTTCTACCCTTTGGGTCGAAGGGGTTGTTGGTCAGCTGAATTGTCGACTCCGGGAACCGATCATTTGGAAGTTGGCTAAGTGAGACCTCTTCAGGATTTGATGATGCCACTCCTTCTGGGAATCATATCATCAACCCTGAAAGTCTGTGACGCCGACGACCGCATAGAATGTCATACCTTTGTCAGTTACTAGGACATCCACCTGTGAGAGGGTTTGGGGTTATGCAGGTAACTAGACCTTCAGACTACCGGTTATTTCTTGATCAGAGATCCTGGGTATTTATGGAGAGTTAGGGGGTCTGTCAGAGACCAGTTGGAGATTTCTGAGGTCTGTCAGAGACCAGTTGGAGGTATGATCTGAGGTCCGCCAGAGACCAGTTGGAGTTATGGTATGAGGTCTGTCAGAGACCATTGTTGGAGCTTTGTTTTAGGTCTATCTGAGACCAGGGTTTGAGGACTCCTATAGAGTCTATCCGAGACTTCTTGATATGGTTCAGGCTATTCAGCTATGGCATTTGGTCCCTGTTGCATGTTACTTGCATTGCATTGTTTACATACCCATTATCATTGCATCCCATTAACGTGTGTCTGTGCTGCAGGTGCATTTGCATATCCTCCGATTCTAGTGCCCAGACTTCTGAGTATTGACTATGGCTAGTTTGAGAAAGACAGTTGCCTATAAGTTGCCTTCACCTGATATTACTTCTTTGCTTGGTCTGATATCTCTTGCCGATGAGGAGGTTAGGAGAAGCTTCAGAATGAGTCACGGGAGATTACTGAGATTAGTCTGCAAGCCCACTGCTGATGAGATAAACGGGCTATACACCTTGATGCAGTTCTATGATCCCGCATTGAGATGTTTTACGTTTGCTGACTTCATTCTAGGGCCTACCATTGAAGAGTATGTGGAGTTTACTGAGTTACCGGTGCAGAACAAGGTTCCCTTTATTCACTCTGCTGCTGAGCCCAAGTTGGAGGACTTAGCCAAAGCCTTGCATATGGACGCTGCAGAACTGTTATTGACTTCTTGGCTTGGGGTTTCAGGTTTCTCTCTTGAGTTCTTGGTTGGCAAAGCTCAGGAGTATGCCAAGAACGGATGCTGGGTGGTTTTCAATGCTATTTTGGCTTTATGCATTTATGGGATTGTGCTGTTCCCTAACTTGCCCAACTTCGTAGACCTGGACGCTTTCCATCTATTCGCTGCCGGTAATCCAGTGCCAACGTTGATCGGAGACTTCTACCACTCATTGCACTACAAGAACGAAAACCGAAGGGGAAAAGTTGTTTACTGTTGTGCTCCTTTATTGAATATGTGGTTCAAAAGTCATCTTCCAATGAAGGGGTCCTTTGTGGAAAGTGCAACCACTGCTAGTTAGTCTGAACGCCTGATGAGGCTATCTTCCGAAGACATTAGATGGTTTGACAGAGACCTACTGGGATCTGAACTTATCTTCAGTTGTTCGGGGTACCCTAACGTCCCGTTGATTGGAAGGAAAGGGTGTATCAACTACAACCCATCTCTGTTCGTCCGTCAGTTCGGATATGCGCTGAAGAACCCGCCAAAGGAGGAGGAAGTACAGGAATCTCTGTACTTCACCGGAGACGTGAAGGGGGAGTTACTAGCCAAGCTACAGCATGCCTGGACGCGTATTATTCGAAGGGGGAAGCCGCTGCTAGGGAAGAATGACTGTCAGGCCTATGAACCTTACAGGGTTTGGATCCGGGAGAGAGCTAGTCAGTTGAGGATGCCATTTCCAGATGCACCAGTTCTTGATCCTATTCCAGTAGCAGAGCCAACTACGGTTTCTCGGGAAGCCTACGAGCAAGTTGTGAGAGAAAAAGAAGCCTTATTGAAGATCAACGAAGGGTTAGAGCAGGAGCTGGCCCAGATACGCAGTGAGAAAAACAAGGCCGTCCATGCTTTCCAACAGCAGATTGAGCTAATGAACAGACTAGGGGCTGAGTTGGCTGAGGAGAAGAAGAAGCGCGAACGTCTGGGGCAAGAGTTCAGAAGTTCCCATGACATGCTTGAATCCAAGAAGAAGGCGCCTGACATCGCTCACCGAGAGATCTCTTCTTGCAATAAGACCTGGAATGCCACGCTCACCAACAATAAGAAAAGGGAGGATAAGTTGAAGCAGCAAATCTCCGACCTCGAAGAGCAGTTGAAGTCCAGCATCGATAAGTGCGAAGAAGAAATGATGTCCCGGTATAGTCTCCAGAACGCACTGAACAAGGCCATCAAAGGCAGAGATGAAGCTGTGTCTCAGAAG
The DNA here is from genome assembly GCA_963859935.3 of Lathyrus sativus. Taxonomy (NCBI): domain Eukaryota; kingdom Viridiplantae; phylum Streptophyta; class Magnoliopsida; order Fabales; family Fabaceae; genus Lathyrus; species Lathyrus sativus. The sequence continues at coordinate 712,863,094 of OZ012737.1, forward strand.
CATAAACTAGAAGATCGCTTCGGAGATGGGGCATGGGAAGACACCGCTGAAGACGTGCGCCGTGTTCTGAAGAAAAGGAACCAACTTGTTGAAGGGCTGCTTGATCGACCAAGTCATCCGGAGACCAAAAAGTTGCTAGAAGAATACCAGACCTATGGGAGGATTTGATCATGTCATGTAGTAACTTGTATGCTTTATTTGCACAGTGCTGACCATCACCAGGATTGTTGGTTGAGGTCATGCCTTCTTATTATACTCTCAGTGACATTGTATTCTTGGCTTATTGGCAATATATGAGGCTTTCTGTGATTCAGCTCCGATATTTATATTGTTAGCACTGCCATTACACCGGCACCTTCACACTAGAATCGGGGAATGAATGTCCCTAATGCACAGACACACATTGCATTGCATTCATATCCATATTGCATTACAGGTAATCTTTGAATAGTGTCTTATTTCCTGCTCTGTACCAGGTACTTTTCAGGATTGCAGATCAGCACCCGCACCGCTATTCTACCCGCACCAACTGTCGAAGAATCATGGATCAAATGCAGAACGAGATGCAAGATGTGCGCGAGAAGCTCGCTCTCTTCGTGCAGACCATGGAAGCTATTGCAAAGGGTCAGGAAAATCTGCAAGCCATGGTCCAACCTCTGTTGGCTCGGAATGCTGGTCACGGTAATGAGGATCATCAGTCCGTACGGGTCGATACTGTTCATGGAGACGACACTCCCACGCCAGTGGCTCCACCTGTAGTCAATATACCTGCTGCTAATGTCAACAACGCTACCGCTGCTGTGAATGGTAACGTCGGAGTTGGAAACGAGACTGCTATCCATAACGTTGGGCTTGGTGATGTCAACTTGGGTGATAATATGGGAGGCAACGGCTTTGTCAATGCTGGATTCGGGATCAATGATCAGGGATTCGATAACACTGGGAAATATGGTTTCAATGCTCAAGGCTTTGGGCAAGATGGTTATGGTGTGGCCAATCAGGGCTATGGAGGTTTTGGAAATGGAAACGGCGCTGGGTTTATGGCTTTTGGTCCTGCTGGAGGAGTTCAAGGGTACGGCAACAGAGGCCGAGGTCAGGGGATGAATCAGATCAGAGCTGGCCGTAATAATGGATATGATGGGTATGGAGCTGGAAATGGTATGTGGCAAGAAGATCAGCGGGAGGACGCTTTCTCCGGCGGAGGTTTCGAAGGGCCGATGGATGACTCCCAGAAGATCAGAATGCTGGAAGAGCAGATGAGGGGGGTCCTGAACCAAAGTGCTGTGGGCTTGGACATGGCAACAATGGGGCTGGTACCTGGCTTGAGGGTGCCAATTAAATTCAAAGCTCCTGCGTTTGATAAGTATAAAGGGGACACATGCCCGAAAGTGCATGTGCGAGCTTATTACAGAAAGATGTCTGCATACTCAACTGATGAAAGAATGCTAATGCACTTCTTTCAAGATAGTCTGTCGGGTCCCTCTCTAGAGTGGTATATGGGGTTGGAGCCAACTAATATCAAGACATGGAAGCAATTGGCAGAGGCATTTGTAGCTCACTACAAGTATAATAGCGATTTGGCGCCCAATCGGGTCCAATTAGCGGGGCTGTCGCAGAAGAAGGGGGAGAGCTTTAAAGAGTACGCGCAAAGGTGGCGCGATATGGCTGCCAAGGTCCGTCCTCCCGTAGAAGACAAGGAAATGAATGACATGTTCGTCGGCACATTCACAGGCTTGTTTCATGACATGCTGTTTCACACGTCTCTGGCCAGTTTTTCAGACCTAATTCTGATGGGAGAAAAGATTAAGCGTAACATTAAGCAAGGAAAATTCCAGGTTGAGGAATCGACTGCATCTGGCAGTAATAGGAAGGCTTTTGGTGGGCGCCGTCAGGGCGAGGCAAGCGCAGTGTTTGGAGGCCGAGGCCGAGGCCGAGGCAGGGGACGAAACCAATATCATCAGCCGCAGCAGGTGGCGAGTGTTACTATCCCGTACCAGCAACAACCGCTTCAGCAACAACAACCGTCTCAGCAGCAGCCAATGCAGCAGCAGCAGCCTCAGCAGGGGGCACAGCAGGCTCAGCGAAGATTCCAGGGTGGCAAACCAAGAAGAGTGTTTGAGAAGCCTCCCACGACATATGCTGATTTATTGCAGACATTGTTGGGATTGAACCTGGTAGAGAAGAGAACTCTGGCACCGATAACGGGAGCTCCCCCGTTTGGTTACAATGCAAGCAGGCATTGTGAGTTTCATTCTGGGGCGCCGGGCCACGATATAGAGGGTTGCCATGCTTTTAAGCATGTTGTGCAGGATCTTTTGGACAATAAGACTATCAATTTCGAAACGGCAGGTCCGAATATAGTGCAGAAACCCATGCCCAATCATGGGGCGAACGCCATTCTGACTGAGGAAGGGTTGAATCTGATTATGAATGTCGAAGATTTAAAGACGCCGCTGAGCGAGATAAAGAGCCGACTGTTGCAAGGGGGTGTTTATCCAGGGTGTAACGAGTATTGTGTAGAATGTTGGACCCTAGCTGGGGGGTGTGATGATTTGAAGAAAGGCATTCAGGCTTTAATGGATGAAGGTATATTGCAGTTTGACCGAGCAGCAACTGAAGAACCTGCAGGGGCAGTAGCAGATGATCAGACTGATGTGGCCACTGTAACGATTCCTCGAAAGACAATTACTATTGCAGCACCAGCTCAGCGACCACCGATCACCATAACTAAGGCCGGGCCGATCCCGTACGAGAACACGAAAGCAGTCCCATGGTCATATGGGTTGGAGGTGTATTGTGACGGGATAAAGATCGATGTTAATAAGCAGCCAGCCGAGACTGTAGATAACGTTGTTGGTTCAAGAGGTATGACAAGGAGTGGTAGGATCTTCATATCGCCTGAGGTGGAGGCCGAAAGACTAGAAAAAGGAAAAGGGAAGATGGTTGAGAATGTCCCAGTGCAAGCAAGCGAAAAAGAAGCGGCATCGAAGGATGTAGAAGAGTTCATGTGCTTGATTCGAAAAAGTGATTATAAGATTGTGGAGCATCTGCAGCAGACACCGTCAAAAATATCTATACTGTCATTGCTATTGTGTTCTGAAGCTCACAGAAATGCTTTGTTGAAAGTCCTGGATACTTCCTTTGTACCCCAAGACGTCTCCGTGAATCAGCTGGAAGGAGTGTTGGCACATGTAAATGCAGGCCACAGCTTGGGTGTTGCACCCCAAAATTTGACCAACAATCATTTACTCATTGAGTGTTTGAAAGTTGATACCTTCATCAGAAAGTTCAAGAGATCTTCAGAGAAGTAGTTTGAAACCAGGGTTGTGTGCTTCACAGTTTGAGAGTTGTGGGTGCCCCTCAGATGATTCTGAGACTTTGAGAAGGAACTTGATGTCTTGAGAAAGCTTATGAGATGTCTTGATAGCCTTCATGAAGCCCTGAGAAGTCATTGTGCAAGAATTCAGGAGATTCAACCATGAATGGTAGAATTAGGGTTTTGACTGGGTCAACCCTAGATCAGCTGAAGATTTGGAGAAGGTTGAGACCCAATCCAAGGGCCATGAGATCATGGAATGATGCATAGAGATGTTATAAAGATGATTCCTAGACCAACTCATCATGATTGAGGAGTTTGGGAAGTTTCAAGTTAGGGTTTCTGAGGATTGTCAGTGGAAAAACCCTAATTTGATCCCTATCTTCCAGGCAGTTTTAGCTCTAGATGTGATTGAGATCTCATCTCCCCCACAACATGAATGTTGTAGAGCTTGTTCTTAGCTTTAATTTGAGTGGTGGAAGTCCTTGATAGGAGTTACAGAGCTCAAGTTATGGTTTTGGCAAATTACAGGTCAGCAGAGGTGTGTGAATCTGGGTCCTTGAAAGTCACCCAACTTCCAGACAACTTTTGCCCTAGTAGGTTGATTCCTATGGTTTCTTGGTCAACATGAATGTTGAAGAGGATCTTCTTAGCTTTAATTTGAGTGGTAGAAGTCCTTGATTGGATTTGTGGAACTCAACTTATGGTTTGAACAAGGCAGGGGTATTTTGGTCATTTGTCAGTTATAGGTCATTTTATCCAATGCCTAAAACTCCTATTTCCAAGCCTCAAATGGAAAAACTCAAAACATGAAAGTTGCTCAAAATGTGATTTTAAGTCTAGAAAGAAGGTCACAAAGTGTTGAAAAAGCTCATAGCACAAGATTCCATGATTGGTCAAAAATGAACTAAAAATGACTTATAACTTTGAAAAGTTGAAATTGAAAAGTGATTTGGGAGATCCACAAATCCAAAATAGGTCATCCAATATATCATTTTGATTGGAAAAAACATTTTAAGAACTTTGGTTTAAATAGAATTTTCATTTGAGGCTTAAAAAATGAGGTTCCTTTGGAAATTTCTTACTTGAAAAAGAAGGTAGCATTGAAAAACCCTACACAAGCCAAGAATGCCTTTGTTTTTCACTCATCCTCATTCAATATCTCACATAAGGACATTTTGAGACCAAATAACAAGGCATGGCATATGAGATGAGATAACCATTTTGGAATATCATGGAATTTTCAAGAAACTTCCACACCCTTCTAGATGAATCTAGAAGCATCCAATCAATCAATATATAAAGAGTGCATTGTGGAGAGTCTAAGGTTGGTGAAACTTGAGCCAAGTCAGAGGAGAAAGAGAGAGAGATAGCCATTAAAGCTCTTGCTTCAAGTTGAAGCAACTCAAGAATTCTTCCATTACAAGTCTTCTTCTTCAAGAATTGTGCAAACAGAAGGCTATCCATCATCAAAGGATCATCCTGAAGGATTTGCAAGCCCTGGTTCGAGCCATAGCATCACTCACCATAGCTTCTTGACAGGTTGGTGAACTCATCTCTTTCTCTTTATTTATGCTTAGATAGATCATATTATAGGTGTAGAATGATTGTGTTAGGGTAGAGGATTGATCCCTGAGAATTAGAGCAAGATTGGTGAGGTTGCATAACAGAACCATGATTCTTGGATCTTCCATAGCTGGCTGTTTAATGAGTTTTAATCAGCTTGAATTAGTGTATAATGACCAGGATAGCTTGTAGAATACCTGTTGACCATTAAACTGAGGTTTGATGAAGGTTGGTATCAGTCGAGCATGGTGGTGCCAAGATGTGTAAGCATTCTGTTTGGATTATCCACGAGGAGTTAAGAGAAAGTGAACGTAGGGTTGTGTAGGGCTTGAGAAGTAGATGATTTTTCATGTTTGAATCGAGTCCAACCATGGCGTGTGGAGGGAGTTAGAGGAGCTAGAAGTTTCGGCCATGGAGGTGGGGTTCTGCAAACCCTAGGGTTTTAATGGAGACGATGAAGAGAAGCCATTGGATCAGTCTCCAATATTGACTAATTCCTTAGATCTAGTGGCCAGGATTTAATCTGAGAAAAGAGAGGGAAGATTTGAAATATATGAAACGCGGTCGTTTCATTAAAGACCGGTTCTGGGCTTGGATTTCTCTTCGCACCCCACCTTTATTTGGCCCAGTCAGTTATAACTAGCGCCTGTTGCTATTCTGACCCCCCACCCCTTTAATTAATATAATTCTTTTATTTTTCTTCTTATATTTTTTCTGTTTTGTAAAATTCATTAAAAATAGATAAAAAAATGATTTTTAAATTCTTTTTTTTCCTATGATTAGATTAAAATGTATAGAAAATTATAAAAATAAAATTGAGATTTTATTTTTAGGTTTAATATTTTTAATAGATTTTCCAATTAAATAGCTTTTAAATAGTTTTAATTTGGTATGTGATTTTGTAGGAATTGTTTCATGACCTTCCCTTAGGATTTTTTACCCATTCTTTTTTGTGCAATTAGATGATGAGTCATACTTCCCCATAGGATTTTTTCTAGATTTTTTAGAATTAATCTTGATTAGTTTAATTAGGGTTGACTTAGGATAGTCTAATTAGGGTTTAGAATTGTGCATAGGTGATGATTCCTTTCTTTGATTGAGTTTTATCTTGATTTTTAGGTAGAAACCTTTGTAGATGTTATGAGTAGGTGTTGAGGACCCTTATGAATATTTGTTAGATTTTTCCCCATTAGTTTAGTATTTTTAGGTATTTTCTGATGTTGCCTGATGATTTGGTCTGTTCAGTGGGTTATCTGTTCATCTGTGGGGATCTTTCTGAGGAATTTGCTGAAGGGCTTGTGTTGCCTTGAAGATATTGATGGAGAGCATCATGAAGAGAAGATTGTGGATCAAGATTCAGAGGCCCAGAGCTTGTCTTGTCCTCTGTTTGTGAGGTTGGAGATCCTGAAGTTTGAAGAAAGTTCATGGTACTTTCCTGAGGAAGGCACTATGAATGACTTTCATCCTTCCTTCTCACCTCTTTCTTAAGTATCCAATGATGTTGGAGCCAACTTGTGAGTTTAATTTCTCCTGAGGAGGAATGTAAACTGATCACATTTTGTTGAGCCACATGGGATACAACTCCTAAGTGGAAGCCTCCTAGTACTTTCCTGAGGAAGGTCCTATGAGTCTGTTCACTTAGTTCCACTAGTTGATCTAGGATTTCTCAAGTATCCAATGATGTAGGAGCTAACTTGTGAGTTTGATTTCTCCTGAGGAGGAATGTAAACTGATCACATGTTGTTGAGCCACATGGGATACAACTCCTAAGTGGAAGCCTCCTAGTACTCTCCTGAGGAAGGTCCTATGAGTCTATTCACTTAGCTCCACTAGTTCAGATAGGATTTTCTAAATATCCAGTGATGTTGGAGCCTGCTTGTGAGTTTAATTTCTCCTGAGGAGGGATGTAAACTGATCACAGTGGTTGAGCCACATAGGGTATGACTCCTGAGTATACACCTCCTAGTGCTTTCCTGAGGAAGACACTATGAGTCTGATTGCTTAGCTCCCTTTCTTTGGTAAGCTTGTTCTGAAGCTTGAAGACCGGGAATGATTTCTCTTGTTTAGAGTTTTGCTTGAGAGCTTTGCTTAGATTTGTTTAGATTCTGTGATTAGGATTATGGTTAGAGAATAGATGATTCTTTCTCAAGCATGTGTGTTGTTGGCCTGATGGCAACTTCATTTCTCTTATCTGTTATTGCTTGATAGCATGTTGATTATTTTCAGTATGATTACTGTTATTTCATGACTGGCTTGAGGTCGAGATGAGCTTGTGGAGGTTGAAGCCCCACACACATTTCCTCCCTCACTTGCATTGCATACACTTTACTGTAAAGCTGATGCTTTTGTCTGTTTTGGTGTATCATTGACATGATCCCTTAGGACTCTCATTTCCTCTGATGAGGATTTGATGATAGACTTTTAGGTTGAAACCTATGCATGATAATATCTAGGAGTTCCCTGTTCAAACCTCAACCATAGGATGAATCCATGGCATGATAACAGTAGGACTTGATAGTCTCCCTCCTAGTTGAGCTTTTTCCCGTAGTTTCCCGAACTACGTTTGCTCTGATCTTTCATACCAGATGAAAGTACGTAGGCATAGGATGCGATATCCTAGCGAGCAACCTTCCCCATCTTTCCCCGTAGTTAGCCGAACTACGTTGACTCTGATTTCTCATTCTCTGATGAGAATACGTAGGCATAAAGCGCGACGCTTTGCCGAGTCATTTTTCTTTTCTTTTTCAGCCAGCCTTGATAGGTAGATAGATTATAACCAACCCGTCCAAGTAAGCAAACAAGCGAGGATCCCGTCGAGTACGACGGACGTGAGGGGTGCTAATACCTTCCCCTTGCGTAACCGACTCCCGAACCCAGACAATGGTTGCGATGACCTTGTCTTACCCTTTTTCGTCAGGTTTTTCCGATCGTTTCCTTTCCCGCTCTGAGGGATAAATAACGAAAGGTGGCGACTCTTCTGTCATGCCGGCACCTTATTTTCGCGCAAGCGCCAGCTGGCGACTCTGCTGGGGACTTATAGCATCTCGGGACTTTTCCCATCCCTTATGCTGGGACCGTTTCCCATCCCCTGCGCGAGTCAATCCTATCGTTTGTGTGTTTGCTTGTTGGGTTGCGTTTATTTATCGCATCTTTACTTCCCGCATTTTATTTCCCGCATTTTATTTCCAGTTTGATATGATTATCTGTGCTGCTGTGGGAGAGGGATGTTACTGTGAGTGAAAAGCCGGACCTGGGCTTGAGTACACACCTAGATATAGTTGCGGAGAAGTAGTAGACGAACCTGTCTGCTGAGCAGGCACAGTTCCCTACGAAAATCTGCGCTCAGACGAGATTCTTGCAGAGGTGCTCCTTTCCGGTCCTGAGGATCTGAGGGGAGTCCAGACGTGAGGATTGTCGACTCTGGGGACCGATCATTTGGAAGTCAGCTAAGAGAGGCCTCTTCATGACTTGACGATGCCACTCCTTCTGGGAATCGTATTGTCACTCATGAATGTCTGTGACGCTGACAACCGCATAGGATGCCGTACCTTTGTCCGTGGATTAGGTCCATCATACCTGTGAGTGGGGTTGGGATATTGCAGGAAACTTTGACCTCCAGACCACCTGGTTTTCTTGACAGTGAATCAGTTATGTTGGGTTCTCAGTTGCAGATATGTTCTTGATAGAGCAAGGGTTTGATCAGAGGATCTTATCATCAGGTGTTTGTTTGTTCTTGATAGAGCAGGTTCCGATCAGAGTATTGTTATCAGAGGTTTGTTCTGGATGGAGCAGATTTTGAGTAGGGTCTGAGGATCTCGCCAGCAGTTGTCATTTTGTTCTTGATAGGGCAGATTTTGAGTGGGGTTTGAAGATCTCATCAGCAGCTGTGTTTTTGTTCTTGATAGGGCAGATTTGTGATTTGGGGTCTGAAGACTTCTCCAACAGATATTCCTTGATCTTGCATCCAGGGTTTTCATTATCAGGCCTTCGTTCTTGTCAGAGCAGAATCTTGATCTCGATCCTACCAGATGGTTATTCACAACAGATCAGATCAGTGGGTTTACACCGGGGTTTCCTTCTCATCAGTGACTGTTGACATCGAATCTCCACAGCAGCCACCTGGATATATTGTTGCATGCCTGCATTTTGCATTAGCTTGCATAATCATTCCATTAGCGTGTGTCTGTGACAGGTTACTGTTTCCATGATTGGGACCAGATTCCTCTCCTTATTATTGTCAGCAGGTGCCAGGATCGGGGAAATCTCTCAAGCACACAGGCTCACGCATGCATTTGCATGAAGCATTCTTGCATGACATACATTCTGTTGCTTTTCCTAACCTTTGATCTTGACAGGTTTTTCAGGTACTCAGGTCCCGAGCTGTTTTCAATCTCCAGGATTGATCAAAGATTCATCCACCGCTACTCGACTCGCGCCAATCAAACGAGAATCATGGACCAGGTACAATCAGATGTTCAGGAGCTTCGTGAAAGGATGGATCGTTTCATGGAGTTGATGCAAGTAGTTGCGAACGGGCAAGATCAGCTGCGTACTTTGGTTCAACCTCTCATCTCCAGGGTTGACAGCAATGGAATTCTTCACGGCGGGGCCGCACCCACTCCTCCTCCTCAAGGTGATACTCCTCAGAACGTTGTTCCTGCTGCCGGGGGCAACGGTAGTGCTAACGGCAATCTTATGACTAATCTCGGACTTAATGCGGCGGGCGCCGTCAATGGTGGTTTGGGAGCCAATGTTACCGTGGGGCCGGTCAATGGCAATGTTGGTGCAGGAAATATGGTGGTGCCTCAACCGTGGCTGGAGGACCATCAGGACGACATTTTCTCTCAGAGGGGTGTAGAGGCTGAGTTAACTGCTGAAGCTAGACTCAGGTTCAAGGCACTGGAAGATAAAATGAGAGATATAGAAAATCAGAACACATTGGGCGTTGACATGTCCAAACTTGGGCTGATTGCTGACTTTAAAGTACCTCACAAGTTTAAAGTGCCTGTCTTCGAGAAGTATAGAGGCACTACTTGTCCCCGTGTTCACCTCCGATCTTATTACAGAAAGATGTCCGCTTACTCTGATGATGAGAAGTTGCTGATGCACTTCTTTCAGGATAGTCTTTCTGGCCCATCGCTTGAATGGTATATGGGTTTGGAACCCGCTGCTGTGCGAACGTGGAAAGATCTCGCTGAAGCGTTTGTTCTCCACTATCAGTATAATAGCGACTTGGCTCCCAACCGAGTTCAGCTTCAGAATCTCTCGCAGCGTAGCAATGAAAGCTTCAAAGAGTACGCCCAGCGGTGGCGTGAATTGGCTGCTCGGGTTCAACCGCCGATGGTTGAGCGTGAGTTGGTACAGATGTTCGTGGCTACTCTTCCCGGAGTCTATTATGAGAAGCTGATTAGTGGCATGTCCGGGACATTCTCGGCCCTCATCACTTTGGGCGAGCATGTGGAAAATGGTATAAAGATCGGCAAGATTCAAGGCGAATCATCCTCATCTGGAGGAGCCAGCAAGAAACCCTATACTGGCAAGCGTCGAGAGGGCGATGCCAGTGCTGTCACTAATGCTAGGAGAAAGGGCAAGGGCCCTCAGTCTCAGATCGCTAGCATAAACATCCCAGCTGCTCCCCCGCAGCCGCAGCAGCAGCCCCAGCAACAGAATAACCCGGGATATAAGAGATATCAGAATCGGGGTCCCCTGGCAAACCGTCATTTGGAAACTCCTCCTATGTCATATGCCCAGCTTCTGCAGACGCTGCTTCAGCTTCAATTGGTTCAGAAAAGGACGTTGGCTCCCTTGACAGGGGCACCACCACCAGGGTACGATGCTAATGCTACTTGTGAATTTCATTCTGGGGCACCTGGCCATACAGTGGAGAATTGCAAAGCTTTTAAGCATAAGGTCCAGGACTTGGTTGACGCCAAGGTGATCAATTTTTCTGACAACGTGCCCAACGTCACCAAGAATCCAATGCCTCATCATAGGGGCGGCGGAGTGAATGCTATCATCTCTGAAGAGAGTTCAGACCTGCTGACTGATGTCAGAGATTTGAAGACACCGCTGAGTTTTGTTAAAGCTAAGCTGCTAAAGAAGGGCTTCTTCCCCGGATGTGGAGAATTTTGTATGGCATGTGCTACACTTCCTGACGGGTGTGAGCAGTTGAGTGAAGGTATCCAGAGTCTGATGACCGAGGGTATTTTGCAGTTTAGTCGAAGCGTTGAGAATGCGTCAGGGGAAGTCGTGCTGAAGCAGGCGGACGAAGTCGCTACTATCACCATTCCTCGCCACCCTATCACTATTTCTGCACCTCGTCCACCTACAATCACCATCACCAGGGCTGGACCAATCCCATTTGAGAGTACCAATGCCGTTCCATGGCATTATGGCGCTGAAGTGTATTGTAATGGTCAAAAGGTAGAGCTGGAGCCGTCCAGATCGACTGCGCAGAATCTTGCTGAGGCCAGTGGTATCACCAGGAGTGGTAGAGTGTTCGCACCGGCAGAGGTCGCCGCCGAGAAAGTAGTCAGGGCTGATGCTGCTGATAAAGGCAAAGGCAAAGCTGTTGAAGAGGTTCCTGCAGGGGCAGAGAAAGACTTGTTGGTTAAAGACGCTGAAGAGTTCATGCGGCTGATCAGGAAAAGTGACTACAAGATTGTAGATCATCTTCACCAGACTCCGTCGAAGATCTCAATTCTCAACCTGTTGCTGTGTTCTGAAGCGCACCGCAACGCGTTGCTGAAAGTATTGAATGCTGCATACGTGCCGCAGGAGATATCGGTTAATCAACTTGAGGAAGTAGTAGCTCATGTCAACGCTGGTAATGGGCTGGGATTTACAGACCTGGAGCTGACGCCCAAGGGAAGAGATCACAACAATGCCTTGCACGTCTCGATAGAGTGCAGAGGCACGATTATGTCACATGTCCTAGTAGATACGGGCTCCTCGCTGAACGTGCTTCCGAAGAAAGCACTGATGAAGTTGGATACCCGGGGACTGCTGTGCACGCCCAGTGATCTGGTCGTAAAGGCTTTTGACGGAACCAAACGCCACGTCTTTGGAGAATTGACCCTGCCAATTCAGGTTGGTCCAGAGACGTTTAATGCAGTGTTCTATATTATGGATATCATGCCCGCCTATAGTTGCCTCTTAGGTCGGCCGTGGATTCATTCTGCTGGTGCCGTGACGTCTACGTTGCATCAGAAGCTTAAATATGCTGTTGGGGGCAGCATAGTGACAGTTTGTGGAGAGGAGGACATCATGGTAAGCCACCTGTCGTCCTTCAAGTATGTCGAAATGGATGGCGAGATCCATGAGACTCTTTGCCAGGCGTTTGAGACCGTCAAGGTGAAGGAGGTAGCTCCCGTTGTTGCAGAGAAGCAAGAGGTGAACCTCTCTTCGTTTAAGGAAGCTAGAGCCGTTGTCGAAGCTGGTTCTACCCCAGGCTGGGGGCACGTCTTGGATATACCTTTCAAACAGGATAAGTTTGGATTGGGATATTCTCCTGAAGCTGAAGCTTCAACTTCTTCTGGTAGCTCATCTCGTGGGAAGGGGCCGATCCTATTCACCAAGGGAGGAGTAATCTTCGAAAGTGTCAACGCAGCGTCCGAGGACAGCGGAGACAGTGACTGTGATCTCGATGCCTGGATTCAACCGAGCAAACCAGGCGAGCGCCTTCACAACTGGACCATCAAGGAGATTATCGAACTGACAAGTGAAGAGTAATGATTTGCTTTTTACAATCTTTGTACAACCCTATGTCCTGCCCGGGGCATAGTGGTTTTACTGTCAGGGCCTTGTTGGATTATGTATGTGCATTTTGTTTATAAATAAAAAGGCGTTTTATTCGTAATCAAATATTGTGTTCTCTGTTATTCATATTTTATGCTTGTTTTGAAAAACAGCAAAATGGCGACGAGGCTCGTGCTAACCTGCATATTCCTGCTTTAAACTTAACCCTTGTTATTGCAGGATCCACGTAACAGACGACATCGACTCTGGACCCTCTACGGCTCACTACGACTTTGATTGCCCGATCTATCAAGCCGAAGATGAGATTGATGAAGACGAAGACCTTCCAGAAGAGTTGGCCCGCTTGTTGAGACAAGAGGAGAAGGTTATTCTGCCTCATGAGGAGGAGATTGAGATCGTAAATCTGGGTTCTGAGGAGCTTATCAGGAATGTCAGAGTTGGGGCTGCGCTGCAGAATGATGTCAAGCATAGACTGGTCGAGATGCTTCGAGAGTATAGTGACGTCTTTGCTTGGTCGTATGAGGATATGCCCGGACTTGACACCGATATCATGGTTCATCGCTTGCCGTTGCGAGAAGATTGCCCTCCAGTCAAGCAGAAGCTCAGGAGGACGAGACCAGACATGGCTGTAAAAATCAAAGAAGAAGTCCAGAAGCAGTTGGACGCAGGATTTCTAGCCGTTACCACCTACCCTCCGTGGGTCGCCAACATAGTGCCTGTACCGAAGAAGGACGGTAAGGTACGCATGTGCGTCGATTATCGGGATTTGAATAGGGCGAGCCCTAAGGATGATTTCCCGTTGCCTCATATCGATGTGTTGGTCGACAATACAGCCCAGTTTTCCGTGTTTTCATTCATGGATGGCTTCTCCGGTTACAATCAGATTAAGATGGCGCCGGAGGACATGGAGAAAACGACGTTTATTACCCCCTGGGGCACGTTTTGCTACAAGGTAATGCCCTTCGGTCTGAAGAACGCAGGGGCCACTTACCAGCGAGCAATGGTAACTTTGTTTCATGATATGATTCATCATGAGATCGAGGTCTATGTTGATGACATGATTGCAAAGTCCCAAACGGAGGATGAGCATCTGGTCAATTTGCTGAAGCTGTTTGAAAGGCTTAGGAAGTTCAAGCTGAGGCTGAATCCTAACAAGTGCACTTTCGGGGTGCGGTCCGGAAAGTTATTGGGGTTTATCGTTAGTGAACGAGGTATTGAAGTTGATCCTGCAAAGATAAAAGCTATCCAAGAAATGCCAGCGCCGAGAACAGAAAAAGAAGTTCGTGGTTTCTTGGGCCGAATAAACTACATTGCGAGGTTTATCTCTCAGCTCACGGCCACTTGTGAACCGATGTTCAAGTTGTTAAAGAAAAATCAGGCGATTACTTGGAATGAGGATTGCCAGAAGGCATTCGATAAGATAAAGCAGTATCTTCAAGAACCTCCGATCTTGATACCCCCAGTGGCTGGACGGCCATTAATCATGTACTTGACAGTTCTGGAGAATAGCATGGGGTGTGTTCTCGGTCAGCACGACGAGACGGGCAGGAAAGAGCATGCCATTTATTATTTGAGTAAAAAGTTCACTGAGTGTGAATCTCGATACTCGATGCTGGAGAAGACGTGTTGTGCACTAGCTTGGGCCGCCAAACGTCTACGACAGTATATGCTCAATCACACCACTATGCTGATTTCGAAGATGGATCCGATCAAGTACGTCTTCGAAAAGCAGGCTCTTTCGGGCAGGATTGCCAGATGGCAGATGGTGTTAACAGAATATGATATTCAGTACGTCTCCCAGAAAGCCATCAAAGGGAGCGTATTGTCTGATTACCTTGCCGAACAGCCAATCGAAGACTATCAGCCGATGAAGTTCGAGTTCCCTGATGAGGACATTATGTTTCTCAAAGCAAAGGATTGCGAAGAGCCATTGCCCGACGAGGGGCCGGATAGGAAGTCTCAGTGGAAGTTGATATTCGATGGAGCGGTTAATTCCTATGGAAGCGGTATCGGGGCTATCATCACGACTCCTCACGGATCCCACATCCCGTTTACTGCGAGACTGACGTTTTCAGTTACCAACAACGAGGCCGAGTATGAAGCTTGTATTATGGGTCTAGAAGAGGCAATTGATTTGAGAATCAAGAATCTAGACATATATGGTGACTCAGCGCTTGTAATCAATCAGATCAAAGGGGAGTGGGAAACTCGTCAACCGAATCTAGTGCCGTACATGAATTATGCCAGAAGGCTGCTTCCGTTCTTTGACCGAGTAGAACTTCATCATGTACCCCGGGCTGAAAATCAAATGGCTGATGCTTTAGCCACGTTGGCTTCAATGTATAAGGTCAATCTTTGGAATGAGGCTCCAAGCATTGTCCTTTCGCGTCTTGACAGACCAGCATATGTGTTCGCAATCGAGGATGCCACTGACGGCAAGCCATGGTTCCACGACATCCAGACCTTCCTTATGACTAAGGAGTATCCTGCGGGTGCGTCTACCCAGGATAAGAAGACTCTGAGGAGGCTATCTGGAAACTTTTACCTCAATCCTGATGGAGTGCTCTACAAGAGAAACCACGATCTCGTGCTACTCAGATGTGTAGATGAGAAAGAAGCAAGTATGCTCATGGAAGAAGTCCATGAGGGCACATTTGGTACGCACGCCGGCGGGCATGCCATGACGAGAAAGATCCTGAGAGCAGGATATTACTGGTTGACTATGGAGTCGGATTGCTTCAGATTCGCGAAGAAATGTCACAAATGCCAGATTTATGCTGATAGAGTTCATGTGCCGCCGTGCCCCTTGAATGTCATGTCCTCCCCTTGGCCGTTCTCCATGTGGGGCATTGACATGATAGGCAAGATCGAGCCCACCGCATCCAATGGTCATCGTTTTATTCTGGTAGCTATCGACTACTTCACCAAGTGGGTGGAGGCAGCCTCGTACGCTAATGTGACCAAGCAGGTGGTGGCTAAGTTCATAAAGAGGGACATCATCTGTCGCTATGGAATTCCCGAGCGGATCATTACTGATAATGGTTCGAATTTGAATAATAAGATGATGAAGGAGCTGTGCCAGAGCTTCAAGATTGAACACCACAACTCATCTCCTTATCGGCCGAAGATGAATGGCGCCGTTGAAGCGGCCAATAAGAACATCAAGAAGATTGTTCAGAAGATGGTTGTGACATATAAAGATTGGCACGAGATGCTGCCGTTTGCCTTGCACGGTTATCGTACCACGGTGCGTACATCGACCGGGGCAACTCCTTTCTCCTTGGTGTACGGTATGGAAGCTGTCCTACCGCTAGAAGTGGAGATTCCCTCTTTGCGAGTTTTGGTTGATGTGAAACTTGATGAGGCAGAATGGGTGACGAATCGCCTGAACCAGCTCAGCCTGATGGACGAGAAGAGGCTAGCATCGATTGCATTTGGTCGCCTGTACCAAAGCCGAATGAAGAAAGCTTATGATAAGAAGGTGCGTCCTCGAAGCTTTCAGACGGGTGATCTCGTCCTGAAGAAGATTCTTCCGCCACACTCCGATCACCGGGGCAAGTGGACTCCGAATTACGAAGGGCCGTATGTCGTCAGCAAGGTCTTCTCGGGAGGAGCTTTGTTGTTATCCACGATGGATGGTGAAGATTTTGCATCCCCGGTGAACGCGGACGCAGTTAAAAAATACTTTGCTTGAAAGCGACCCGCTGGACAAAAAAAAGAGAGTCCAGGCAAAAAAGGGGCATCCCGGCGAACCAAAAACAGAATAAAAGGTTCGGGCAAAATAGGGATATATTGAAAAAATGTACACCCGCGGAGTCGAAAACCTACACTGGGCGGCTTCGGCAAAAAAGGGTATCCCGGTGAACTGAAAACCCGAAAGGGCGGTTCACGCAAAAGTTAGGGATTTGAATAAGCAAATGACTGCGTTCCACGTATGGACTTTCATTGTTTAGTGGTTCGGAAGACCTGAGGGCCGTTTATCTGAATCAACCTCTTCCAAAGCTGAAGCATCGGAGAAGTATCGAAGTCGAGTGGGTCTTAGAGGGATCAACTCATGGTGTTCGTCTACGCCTCGATTGCCGACATTTGTATATACTGATGTATATTTATGTTTTCTTTTTTGCGCGGCTTCCTCATTCCAGGAGCTTGCCTCTGTTGTAAAACATTTTTGCCCATTCAGGGGTTCATCATCAATAAAATGCACATTATTCAGCAATTCTACTTGTCTGTTTAGCATTTATCTGTTTTGTTTGTGAATGATAACGCCGATGTGTTTTTTGATAAAATGCGCATACATAAACTTGCGGGCCTAAGCCCATTGATTGTTGAAACAATTAATTAATTGAACGTTGTCGCGAGATAATAACCCTGATAGGCCCCTTTGAGGAGGGTATCTTGTCTGTTTGCTTGTTGCAGGTGTGACACCTCGCCAGAAGATGTGCCGTGCGTATCCCCGAAGCAGGATGAGTCTTCCTTCTTCAGCGGAGTTCAGTAGTCTCTCCTCCGCAGAATTAGAATCAGAATAGTGAGCATTGATATGTCCTCCCCAGGTAGAGGTGATTCTCTTCCCCCAAGCAGACGCATCCTGAAGGAACGTCACCTCATCAGCTGAGTCAAGCACTGAAGCATGATGTTTATCCCCAGCACCGGGTCACAAGTGCAGATTTCTTAGAAATGTTCGGGAGCTGAAGCTCGTGTTTTCCCCAGTAAAGTCGCTGAAGCAGGATTTTCCCCCGCACCGGGTCACAAGTGCAGGTTTCGCAGGAAGCTAGTCGTATGCCGAAGTATGCAGTAACTGATAGCGCCAGACTGAAGTCTCCCGTGGAATTGAGATTCCTCACCAGAATCAGGCTCTCTCCTGAAGATGGACGATTCCTTCTTCCCCAGTAGAGTGTTGGAACAGCTGATGTTGTATTCCCCGGCAGAGTTGTACTCTCCCCCGAAGTCAGATGATTCTTTCTGCCCCAGCAGAATTGAGATTCCTCATCAGAGTCGTAATCTCCAGTAAAGCAGAATGATTTCTCCTTCCTCAGCCGAGTTTGCAAATGTCCAAGAGATCCGAATCCTTGGAAGTTGATCAGATCATGATTGGTTTTTCCCCAGTGGAGTGTTGAGCAGCTGAAGTTGGTTCCCCACAGAGTGGTCATCCCCAGAAGAGTAGCCGAGACGGCCGCGCATTTCATTCTCGCGATTGATATCAGCAGATCCAAGTTCTCGTAGAGCTTCATCCCCTGCAACAGTCAGCTGAAGTTGTTTCCCTGCAGCAATTCGCGGAAGATCAATTCCCTAGACAGAGCCTGATTGATATTGGCGTGTTCACAATCTCCTCAGCAGGATGATTCCTCTACCTGAGTGGTTCTTTCTCCTTGACAGGAGGATTCCCCCCTCGGCATTTATTTTGCTGACGGGATCGTATCATTGTGCATGATTGCATAGCATTGTGCATGATTGCATAGCATTGTGCATGACTGCATAGCATTCAAACATTGCAATAGCATGGTGCATGATTGCATGGCATTAATCATAACCACGTATCATTCCCACCGTGAGGGGCATAACGCAGAAGCATACGCATCATAAGCATGATCTAGGTCATTGTTATTCTTGCCTTACAGGTGTTCGGCCGAAGGATCGGTTGCTCAGGATGATTCCTGATATTCTCCCCAGCAAGGTTGTTTTCTTAGATGATTCTAAAAAGACCCCGGTGTGATCCCCGCAGTCGCTCGCTCAAGATGATTTTTGAGATCCCCAGCGAAGTCTTCGGTTCGAGATGATTCTCAAAACCCTCAGCAGGGTCATTTGCTTAAGACGATTCTTAAGACCTCAGTGCAGCTTCCCGAGTTGTTTGCCTAGTATGATACTTGAGCTCCCCAATAGCGCCTCCAGCAAGAGTTGCCCAGGAAGATTCCTGGAATTCCCAACAGAATGTTTGTTTCAGAAAGGTTATTAGTTCAGGACGATTCTTGAAGATGCCCGACGGATCTGTTATTCAAGTTGATTCTTGAAGTCCTCAGCAGCATAATATGTCTGCTCCAACAACGATGTCTAATCTGAAGATGGGTTTCGTAAAGCGCCCGAAGGCGGTATCAGAAGGTTCCTGTGAGTCCAGATTTCCGTGTTGAAGAATCAACGGGTGGATGAAGACAAGGTTCCAGAGTTTGTAGATACAACAGAGTGATTCGTGTGAGTCTGAAGACCAAGTCAGTTGTCCTGAGGTGATGATTGAGCGCGATCAAGTGAATGATACATCTTCTGATTGAAGTCGAAGATGTTTCTCCCGCTGAAGCGGAGTTTTTGCCTGAAGGCAAAGTGTTTAAATCCCCATAGAGGCATGAATGGCTCAGGATACCATTTCTCTGACTGAAGTCACAGATTTCCTAAGCTGAAGCGAAGGTGCCTAAGGGCAAGGTTATCCCCCAAGGTCATGAATGACCTAGGATTCATTATTCGGGCTGAAGGCCGAAGTATATCCCTGACTGAAGTCTCGGATACTCTATAGCAGAGGCGGAGTTGCCTGAAGGCAGATCCATGTATCCTTGAAGGCCAAGGATCATTTTCTTCCGACTGAAGTCAAAGATACCTCCTGCAGAGTTGCCATCCTTGAAGGTCAAGGATGCTTATCTTCAGAAGTACTTGAAGATCTTTTCTAGCTGAAGCTGGAAATGGCCAGGGGCCAGGGTTTTATCTATCTTCAGAGGTACTTGAAGATCTTTTCTAGCTGAAGTTGGAAGTGGCCAGGGGCCAGGGTTTCATATATCTTTAATGTTGAAGTTCTACGGCAGGCGGTGTGCAGCAGTATTCCGATGTTCGTCATGGTTCTGAGGGTGAACCCCAGATCAGAGTGTGCTCGGTTAAGTCTCTCGTTCCCAGCCGAGTAGTTTCAAATACGCAAGTGTTCCATTTACCAGGGGTGAACCCCAGGTCAGAATTGTTCAGTGATATAGTTGTCCAGCAGTAAAGTTGGGTATTTTGATTATCCGACGGCGAGGTCAGATTATGTTTGGTTCCGGCAGCGAGGTTGGATGTTCGTTTGACGGCAATGTCAGATTCTTTAAATCCCCAGTAGAGATAATGTTTGTTTCCGGCAGCGACGTCAGATCAGTATCTCTCCAGCTAGTTGTTGAGCAGCTAGTATCGCAGCGTTCAAAGGTTTGTTCTCCGCAGAGTATCATGTGGTCGTGCAGTTGGCAAATTTTCGGGTTTACCGATATTCAACCGTCTCGTACCTTGATTGGTTGAGAGCCGTTCGCTTCTCACCCAGTCAGGTTCAAGCCGTTTGAATAGGGGCAGCTGTTGCACCCCAAAATTTGACCAACAATCATTTACTCATTGAGTGTTTGAAAGTTGATACCTTCATCAGAAAGTTCAAGAGATCTTCAGAGAAGTAGTTTGAAACCAGGGTTGTGTGCTTCACAGTTTGAGAGTTGTGGGTGCCCCTCAGATGATTCTGAGACTTTGAGAAGGAACTTGATGTCTTGAGAAAGCTTATGAGATGTCTTGATAGCCTTCATGAAGCCCTGAGAAGTCATTGTGCAAGAATTCAGGAGATTCAACCATGAATGGTAGAATTAGGGTTTTGACTGGGTCAACCCTAGATCAGCTGAAGATTTGGAGAAGGTTGAGACCCAATCCAAGGGCCATGAGATCATGGAATGATGCATAGAGATGTTATAAAGATGATTCCTAGACCAACTCATCATGATTGAGGAGTTTGGGAAGTTTCAAGTTAGGGTTTCTGAGGATTGTCAGTGGAAAAACCCTAATTTGATCCCTATCTTCCAGGCAGTTTTAGCTCTAGATGTGATTGAGATCTCATCTCCCCCACAACATGAATGTTGTAGAGCTTGTTCTTAGCTTTAATTTGAGTGGTGGAAGTCCTTGATAGGAGTTACAGAGCTCAAGTTATGGTTTTGGCAAATTACAGGTCAGCAGAGGTGTGTGAATCTGGGTCCTTGAAAGTCACCCAACTTCCAGACAACTTTTGCCCTAGTAGGTTGATTCCTATGGTTTCTTGGTCAACATGAATGTTGAAGAGGATCTTCTTAGCTTTAATTTGAGTGGTAGAAGTCCTTGATTGGATTTGTGGAACTCAACTTATGGTTTGAACAAGGCAGGGGTATTTTGGTCATTTGTCAGTTATAGGTCATTTTATCCAATGCCTAAAACTCCTATTTCCAAGCCTCAAATGGAAAAACTCAAAACATGAAAGTTGCTCAAAATGTGATTTTAAGTCTAGAAAGAAGGTCACAAAGTGTTGAAAAAGCTCATAGCACAAGATTCCATGATTGGTCAAAAATGAACTAAAAATGACTTATAACTTTGAAAAGTTGAAATTGAAAAGTGATTTGGGAGATCCACAAATCCAAAATAGGTCATCCAATATATCATTTTGATTGGAAAAAACATTTTAAGAACTTTGGTTTAAATAGAATTTTCATTTGAGGCTTAAAAAATGAGGTTCCTTTGGAAATTTCTTACTTGAAAAAGAAGGTAGCATTGAAAAACCCTACACAAGCCAAGAATGCCTTTGTTTTTCACTCATCCTCATTCAATATCTCACATAAGGACATTTTGAGACCAAATAACAAGGCATGGCATATGAGATGAGATAACCATTTTGGAATATCATGGAATTTTCAAGAAACTTCCACACCCTTCTAGATGAATCTAGAAGCATCCAATCAATCAATATATAAAGAGTGCATTGTGGAGAGTCTAAGGTTGGTGAAACTTGAGCCAAGTCAGAGGAGAAAGAGAGAGAGATAGCCATTAAAGCTCTTGCTTCAAGTTGAAGCAACTCAAGAATTCTTCCATTACAAGTCTTCTTCTTCAAGAATTGTGCAAACAGAAGGCTATCCATCATCAAAGGATCATCCTGAAGGATTTGCAAGCCCTGGTTCGAGCCATAGCATCACTCACCATAGCTTCTTGACAGGTTGGTGAACTCATCTCTTTCTCTTTATTTATGCTTAGATAGATCATATTATAGGTGTAGAATGATTGTGTTAGGGTAGAGGATTGATCCCTGAGAATTAGAGCAAGATTGGTGAGGTTGCATAACAGAACCATGATTCTTGGATCTTCCATAGCTGGCTGTTTAATGAGTTTTAATCAGCTTGAATTAGTGTATAATGACCAGGATAGCTTGTAGAATACCTGTTGACCATTAAACTGAGGTTTGATGAAGGTTGGTATCAGTCGAGCATGGTGGTGCCAAGATGTGTAAGCATTCTGTTTGGATTATCCACGAGGAGTTAAGAGAAAGTGAACGTAGGGTTGTGTAGGGCTTGAGAAGTAGATGATTTTTCATGTTTGAATCGAGTCCAACCATGGCGTGTGGAGGGAGTTAGAGGAGCTAGAAGTTTCGGCCATGGAGGTGGGGTTCTGCAAACCCTAGGGTTTTAATGGAGACGATGAAGAGAAGCCATTGGATCAGTCTCCAATATTGACTAATTCCTTAGATCTAGTGGCCAGGATTTAATCTGAGAAAAGAGAGGGAAGATTTGAAATATATGAAACGCGGTCGTTTCATTAAAGACCGGTTCTGGGCTTGGATTTCTCTTCGCACCCCACCTTTATTTGGCCCAGTCAGTTATAACTAGCGCCTGTTGCTATTCTGACCCCCCACCCCTTTAATTAATATAATTCTTTTATTTTTCTTCTTATATTTTTTCTGTTTTGTAAAATTCATTAAAAATAGATAAAAAAATGATTTTTAAATTCTTTTTTTTCCTATGATTAGATTAAAATGTATAGAAAATTATAAAAATAAAATTGAGATTTTATTTTTAGGTTTAATATTTTTAATAGATTTTCCAATTAAATAGCTTTTAAATAGTTTTAATTTGGTATGTGATTTTGTAGGAATTGTTTCATGACCTTCCCTTAGGATTTTTTACCCATTCTTTTTTGTGCAATTAGATGATGAGTCATACTTCCCCATAGGATTTTTTCTAGATTTTTTAGAATTAATCTTGATTAGTTTAATTAGGGTTGACTTAGGATAGTCTAATTAGGGTTTAGAATTGTGCATAGGTGATGATTCCTTTCTTTGATTGAGTTTTATCTTGATTTTTAGGTAGAAACCTTTGTAGATGTTATGAGTAGGTGTTGAGGACCCTTATGAATATTTGTTAGATTTTTCCCCATTAGTTTAGTATTTTTAGGTATTTTCTGATGTTGCCTGATGATTTGGTCTGTTCAGTGGGTTATCTGTTCATCTGTGGGGATCTTTCTGAGGAATTTGCTGAAGGGCTTGTGTTGCCTTGAAGATATTGATGGAGAGCATCATGAAGAGAAGATTGTGGATCAAGATTCAGAGGCCCAGAGCTTGTCTTGTCCTCTGTTTGTGAGGTTGGAGATCCTGAAGTTTGAAGAAAGTTCATGGTACTTTCCTGAGGAAGGCACTATGAATGACTTTCATCCTTCCTTCTCACCTCTTTCTTAAGTATCCAATGATGTTGGAGCCAACTTGTGAGTTTAATTTCTCCTGAGGAGGAATGTAAACTGATCACATTTTGTTGAGCCACATGGGATACAACTCCTAAGTGGAAGCCTCCTAGTACTTTCCTGAGGAAGGTCCTATGAGTCTGTTCACTTAGTTCCACTAGTTGATCTAGGATTTCTCAAGTATCCAATGATGTAGGAGCTAACTTGTGAGTTTGATTTCTCCTGAGGAGGAATGTAAACTGATCACATGTTGTTGAGCCACATGGGATACAACTCCTAAGTGGAAGCCTCCTAGTACTCTCCTGAGGAAGGTCCTATGAGTCTATTCACTTAGCTCCACTAGTTCAGATAGGATTTTCTAAATATCCAGTGATGTTGGAGCCTGCTTGTGAGTTTAATTTCTCCTGAGGAGGGATGTAAACTGATCACAGTGGTTGAGCCACATAGGGTATGACTCCTGAGTATACACCTCCTAGTGCTTTCCTGAGGAAGACACTATGAGTCTGATTGCTTAGCTCCCTTTCTTTGGTAAGCTTGTTCTGAAGCTTGAAGACCGGGAATGATTTCTCTTGTTTAGAGTTTTGCTTGAGAGCTTTGCTTAGATTTGTTTAGATTCTGTGATTAGGATTATGGTTAGAGAATAGATGATTCTTTCTCAAGCATGTGTGTTGTTGGCCTGATGGCAACTTCATTTCTCTTATCTGTTATTGCTTGATAGCATGTTGATTATTTTCAGTATGATTACTGTTATTTCATGACTGGCTTGAGGTCGAGATGAGCTTGTGGAGGTTGAAGCCCCACACACATTTCCTCCCTCACTTGCATTGCATACACTTTACTGTAAAGCTGATGCTTTTGTCTGTTTTGGTGTATCATTGACATGATCCCTTAGGACTCTCATTTCCTCTGATGAGGATTTGATGATAGACTTTTAGGTTGAAACCTATGCATGATAATATCTAGGAGTTCCCTGTTCAAACCTCAACCATAGGATGAATCCATGGCATGATAACAGTAGGACTTGATAGTCTCCCTCCTAGTTGAGCTTTTTCCCGTAGTTTCCCGAACTACGTTTGCTCTGATCTTTCATACCAGATGAAAGTACGTAGGCATAGGATGCGATATCCTAGCGAGCAACCTTCCCCATCTTTCCCCGTAGTTAGCCGAACTACGTTGACTCTGATTTCTCATTCTCTGATGAGAATACGTAGGCATAAAGCGCGACGCTTTGCCGAGTCATTTTTCTTTTCTTTTTCAGCCAGCCTTGATAGGTAGATAGATTATAACCAACCCGTCCAAGTAAGCAAACAAGCGAGGATCCCGTCGAGTACGACGGACGTGAGGGGTGCTAATACCTTCCCCTTGCGTAACCGACTCCCGAACCCAGACAATGGTTGCGATGACCTTGTCTTACCCTTTTTCGTCAGGTTTTTCCGATCGTTTCCTTTCCCGCTCTGAGGGATAAATAACGAAAGGTGGCGACTCTTCTGTCATGCCGGCACCTTATTTTCGCGCAAGCGCCATTGGGCTTCACCGACTTCGATTTAACCCCGAAAGGGAGAGATCATAATATGGCGCTGCATATATCTGTTGAGTGTAGAGGATCAGTAATGTCGCATGTATTGGTCGACACAGGATCGTCTTTGAATGTGATGCCCAAGAAAGCGATGATGAAGCTGGATGTCATAGGAATCTTGTGCACACCCAGTGACTTGGTAGTTAGAGCCTTTGACGGCACGCGAAGAACAGTCTTTGGATCGATCACATTGCCCCTGCAAGTAGGGCCGGAGGTGTTTGCGACTGAGTTTTATATCATGGATATACAGCCTGCGTACAGCTGCTTGCTTGGAAGACCCTGGATTCACGGGGCGGGGGCAGTCACGTCTACCCTACATCAGAAGTTGAAGTATATGGTCGGAGATAGCGTAGTCACTGTATGCGGAGAAGAAGACATCCTGGTCAGCCATCTATCGTCATTTAAATATGTGGAGGTCGACGGAGAGATCCACGAAACACCCTGTCAGGCATTTGAAGGTTTGCGCATCAAGGACAAAGGTCCCGGGCCGAGCAAAGTGCCAGAGATAGCCGTCTCATCGTATAAAGAAGCTCAAGCTCTAGTAGAAGTAGGAGAAGCAAAGGGCTGGGGCAAAGTGTTGGACATTCCTGTGAAGATGGACCGGTTCGGGCTAGGATACCAACCGTCGTCATCAACTCCTTCCGTGGGGGCACCCCGTTTCAGAGGGCCAATCACCATCTCTGCCAGTGGAGTGTGTCATGAAACCATCAATGCTGCTTCGGAATCGGACAAAGGAGACAGCGACTGTGATATGGATGCCTGGATTCAGCCAAGCACGCCAGGACAAGGACTGTGCAACTGGTTTATTCAGGAGCTTGTTCCTGTGACTCTTAAACAGTAATGCTTTGCTTTATTAATTGTTGAATAATCTGATGTCTTGCCCGGGGCATCGTGATTTTCTTAGGGCTGTGTTGTTATGAACATTGCGTGTTAATCATTAAATAAATGGCGTTTTTTCATGTGCAAATACTGTAATCCCTGTCTTTCTTGTTTTATATTTTTCAATAAAATGGCAACGCGGTTATTCGCTTTATACGCATTTTGAAGCACTTAACCATTCCTTTTGCAGGATAACATTTTCAGATGACATCCTTGAACCACCTATGACTCGTCCCGACTTTGAACACCCGGTATTTCAGGCCGAAGAAGAGGTTGTCAAAGATAGCGACGTTCCTGAAGAACTGTCTTGGTTGGTGAAGCAAGAGGAAAGAGCCATTCTGCCTCACGACGAGGTCATCGAAATTATCAACTTGGGGTCGGAAGGGGTTGAGAAGAATATTCGTATCGGAGCCGCGCTGCAGGGCGATATCAAGCGAAGACTGGTTGAAATGCTTCGAGAGTATAGCGATGTATTCGCTTGGTCGTATGAGGATATGCCAGGGCTCGATACCGATATGGTCGTGCACCGTCTGCCACTGAAAGAAGAATGTCCGCCGGTCAAACAAAAGCTTCGCAGAACTCGACCAGATATGGCAGTGAAGATCAAAGAGGAAGTTCAAAAACAGTGGGACGCTGGTTTCCTGGCTGTGACAAAGTATCCCTCATGGGTTGCTAACATCGTACCAGTGCCAAAGAAAGATGGCAAGGTTCGAATGTGCGTGGATTATAGAGATTTGAATAGAGCAAGCCCAAAGGACGATTTTCCACTTCCTCACATTGACGTGTTAGTTGATAATACTGCTCAATACTCCGTATTCTCCTTCATGGATGGCTTTTCAGGCTATAATCAAATTAAAATGGCGCCAGAGGATATGGAGAAGACTACTTTCATAACGCCTTGGGGAACATTTTGCTACAAAGTGATGCCCTTTGGTTTGAAAAATGCTGGGGCAACATATCAGCGTGCGATGACGACTCTTTTCCATGATATGATGCATAAAGAGATCGAAGTTTATGTTGACGATATGATTGCCAAATCCCAGACGGAGGAAGAGCATCTGGTGAATCTGTTGAAGCTATTTAAAAGACTTAGGAAGTTTAGGCTGAGGCTGAACCCTAATAAATGCACCTTCGGGGTGAGATCGGGTAAGCTGCTGGGATTCATCGTAAGCGAAAGAGGAATAGAGGTCGATCCTGCTAAAATAAAAGCGATCCAAGAAATGCCGACGCCTAAAACAGAAAAAGAGGTACGCGGGTTTTTAGGGAGGTTGAACTACATTGCCCGGTTCATATCTCACCTAACGGCCACGTGTGAACCGTTATTCAAGCTGTTGAAGAAAGATCAAGCTGTAACATGGAACGAAAATTGTCAAAAGGCGTTCGATAAAATAAAGCAGTATTTGCAGGAGCCTCCCATTTTGATACCCCCAGTGGCAGGTAGACCCTTGATCATGTATTTGACGGTTCTTGAGGGAAGCATGGGTTGTGTTCTCGGTCAACATGACGAGACAGGGAGAAAAGAGCATGCGATCTACTATTTGAGTAAGAAATTTACAGATTGTGAATCTCGATACTCAATGCTTGAGAAAACTTGTTGCGCGCTAGCCTGGGCCGCCAAGCGTTTGAGGCAGTACATGCTGAATCATACAACCATGCTCATCTCGAAGATGGATCCTATCAAATATATATTTGAAAAGCAGGCGTTGTCAGGAAGAATTTCCCGTTGGCAGATGGTCTTGACCGAATATGACATCCAATACGTCTCGCAAAAGGCTATAAAGGGGAGTGTGTTGTCTGAGTATTTGGCCGAGCAGCCTATTGAAGATTACCAATCGATGAGGTTTGATTTTCCTGACGAGGATATCATGTACCTTAAGATGAAAGATTGTGAAGAGCCGTTGCCAGACGAAGGACCAGAGTTGGGTTCCAAATGGAAGATGATATTTGACGGAGCTGTAAATGCTTACGGTAGCGGAATAGGGGCAATCATCACTACGCCACACGGGTCGCACATCCCGTTTACTGCCCGATTGACCTTTGCCGTTACCAACAATGAGGCCGAATACGAAGCTTGTATAATGGGGCTTGAAGAAGCCATTGATTTGCGAATCAAGAATTTAGACGTATACGGAGACTCAGCTCTGGTGGTGAATCAAATCAAAGGGGAATGGGAGACGCGTCAGCCCAACTTGATACATTACATGAATTATGCAAGGAGATTGTTGCCTTTCTTCGACAAGGTTGAATTGCATCACGTACCGCGGGCAGAGAATCAAATGGCTGACGCCCTGGCCACTTTGTCTTCCATGTACAAGGTCAACTTTTGGAATGAGGCTCCCAGAATCATTATCTCTCGGCTTGACAGACCAGCTTACGTATTTGCTATTGATGAGGCATCCGATGACAAACCGTGGTATTTTGATATCCTTAACTTCCTGAAGAACAAAGAGTATCCGGTTGGGGCATCCAGTCAGGATCAGAAGACTCTCAGGAGATTATCGGGTAATTTCTATTTGAATCCGGATGGCGTCTTATACCGAAGAAACCATGACTTGGTGCTGTTGCGTTGTGTAGACGAAAGAGAGGCAAAGCTGCTCATGGAGGAAATACACGAGGGTACCTTTGGCACGCATGCTGGTGGGCATGCTATGACGAGAAAGTTGCTGCGGGCAGGTTATTTTTGGTTGACTATGGAAACGGATTGTTTCAAGTTTGCGAGGAAGTGCCACAAGTGCCAAATCTATGCTGATAAGATCCATGTGCCTCTGAGCCCTCTGAATGTGATGTCATCGCCATGGCCATTCTCGATGTGGGGAATCGATGTGATTGGAAAGATCGAGCCGACAGCTTCTAATGGGCACCGGTTCATTCTAGTAGCAATCGATTATTTCACCAAGTGGGTAGAAGCGGCGTCATACGCAAACGTAACGAAGCAAGTGGTGGCCAGATTCATCAAGAGAGATATCATTTGCCGATATGGGATTCCCGAGCGGATAATCACGGACAACGGTTCGAACCTGAACAACAAAATGATGAAGGAGCTCTGTCAGAATTTCAAGATCGAACATCACAACTCCTCCCCTTACCGACCCTAGATGAATGGCGCTGTTGAAGCAGCCAATAAGAATATCAAGAAGATCGTTCAGAATGTGGTGACCTATAAGGATTGGCACGAGATGCTACCTTTCGCTTTGCACGGTTATCGTACGACGGTACGCACATCAACCGGGGCAACCCCGTTCTCATTAGTGTATGGAATGGAAGCGGTATTACCATTGGAAGTTGAGATCCCTTCTCTGAGGGTATTGCGAGACGTTCAGCTGGACGAGGCAGAATGGATAAAAGACAGGTTGAATCAACTGAGTTTGATGGATGAGAAGAGGCTAGCTTCTCTAGCATACGGTCGCTTATACCAGAGCCGAATGAAGAAAGCGTATGATAAAAAAATACATCCGCGAAGCTTTCAGACGAGCGACCTTGTGCTGAAAAGGATTCTCCCGCCGCAAGCAGATCACAGGGGCAAGTGGACCCCCAACTACGAAGGGCCATACGTTGTCAGGAAAGTCTTTTCAGGAGGAGCGTTGTTGTTGTCCACTATGGACGGTGAAGACTTTACGTCACCTGTGAATTCAGACGCAGTTAAAAAATACTTTGCTTAAAATAGACCCGCTGAATAGAAAAAAGAGAGTCCAGGCAAAAATGGGGCATCCTGGCGAACCAAAAACAGAATGAAAGGTTCAGGCAAAAGTTAGGGATAAAATTGAAAAATGTACACCCGCGAAGTTGAAAACCTACACTGGGCGGCTTCGGCAAAAAAGGGTATCCCGGTGAACTGAAAACCCGTAAAGGGCGGTTCACGCAAAAGTTAGGGATTTGAAAAGCAAATGACTGCGGTCCGAATTTGATATTGCAATGAGCATCAGTGCGGGAGAATGCCTAAGGGATCGGTTATCTGATACAATCTCCACAAAAGTGTGAATACCGGGAAAGCATTAGAGTCGGATGAGTCATAGGAGGATCAATTCGTGGTGTTCATCTGCATCCCGTTGCCGACATGTGTACAAATTTAATTTGTCAAAATATTTATGCTTCTTGGGCATACTTGTGTATTTGCTTTGTGTAGCTTCCTCTTTTCAGGAGTTACATCCCGTGTACAAAACTCCGCCCATTCAGGGGCCCAATCAATAAAATATGTTATTCAGTACTTGATGTTGGTTCTTTACTGTTTTGTGCATGATAAAACGCCTAAGTTTATTGAAACTAGCATGCGTATAACATCACTGGCCCTTGCCAACAATTGCTAAAGCTTCGAATTAACTGAAAATAACGTTGCTAACCTGAATCGATTTGGTTGCATAGGCTTGTCTTGTCTTGTTTGTGTTGTTGCAGGTTTCATAACTGCACGAGGAAGATGATCAAAAGATTGCATTAACAAAAGACTCGACCCTCACGCAGGTCATGCATGTTCTTCCTGAAGAAGGACAGAATTCCCCAGCTAGTCGTAGCTTATCCAAAGGACATGCTCCAGCAAAGTCATTTATCCTCAACAGAATTGACGATTCCAAGATCGTAAGGCTGTATTCAGACAGTATGGTATCCCCCCAGAAGGATTCCCTTGTCTCGAGCCGAGTGGTTTAGCCGCAGAAGATTGATATTTGTGAGCTGTATTCAGGCAGTTTACCTCTCCCCGCAGGGTCATTTACTCTCTCCCAGCGGAGTCAGTTGATTTTCCCCAAGAGAATCATCCCATCCCCGGCGGATTTCTCTTCTCAACGAGTATTCCTCCCAGTGGAACTCGAAGATTAAGGCTCTCCCCGGCAGAGTTGGTGTGGGTCATGGCATTTATTTCGTCAGAATACCGTGTGATGTCCGTTCACTTTCCAGCAGAAGTCCAATCATACCAAGCGCATCTGTCACTCTCCAACAGAGGTATATTCCCCAGCAGGATGTTACTTCAACGAGGTGTTTGGTTCAAGTTCCCATTTCCCAGCTGAGACGACTCCACCCTTCCAGCATTTATTTTGCTGGAATAACCCTGTAGCACATGGCTATCCCCAGCGGAGTTGGCATTGTTTTCAGCATTTATTTTGCTGAAGCAGTTCCTGTATCTCAGCAGTTCGAGTCCGCATTTGCATTGGCATATAGTGTCACACTTGCATCCACCAAATAAGCGTAGCATTTCCATGTTGAATGGAGCATTGCATCATTATCAAACGCATGCATTTTGAAACATAAACCAGGTTGGCTAACCGTTTGTTTCAAGTTTTGTTTCTCTTGCAGGTAGAGAGAGTTCTTGCTCCAATAAATCAATAAACAGGCGAGGTCTCGACGTGAGAC
Organism: Lathyrus sativus; assembly: GCA_963859935.3. Classification (NCBI taxonomy): domain Eukaryota; kingdom Viridiplantae; phylum Streptophyta; class Magnoliopsida; order Fabales; family Fabaceae; genus Lathyrus; species Lathyrus sativus. The sequence continues at coordinate 712,893,975 of OZ012737.1, forward strand.
ATTCAACGAAGTGTCAGCTTTGGCACTACTCCCCACAGAGTCAGCAGGATAAATTTCTCTTTGTCCCTAAGCAGAGTTACTTATTTCCCCGCCAGGATTTCCTGTTGAAGTTGCTCTAGTCCGACCAGCGGACTGTTTCCTTCAAAGTTGTTGTTACGTCAGCATTAAAAGGTTTCATGAACCAGAATTTCAGAAGCTACCGCCGGTTATCAGAGCAAGCATCCAGTAGTTTGGTTTTTCAGATATCCCCAGTGGAGTCAGCTCCGAAGTTGCTGTCACGTCAGTGCTAAGAAGTTTTTGGTGTGGGATCCATGGAGAAATGAGTCCTGACGTGGACAATTTCTTGACGGGTTTTCTTCGTGCTAGAAAAGTGGAGTCCTAACGTGGACAGTTTTATTTCATGGGCTGATAGGAGGTGCTAGTCCTAACGTGGACGGGTTCGATTTCTCAGAATTGATGGAATGTGGAGTCCTAACGTGGACATTTCTTCCAGGTGACGATATGTGTTAGTCCTAACGTGGACAGCTGCAAGTTCTCAGTATTGATTGAGTATGGAGTCCTGACATGGACAAAAGTGGGTTACTCTTCGTGTTGGTGTCCTGACCTGGACAATTTATTTCCAGCAGATAGCTTTATTTGTAATGGTGAAGTAGGCGTCCTGACGTGGACAAGTTTACAGTTCTTCGTGATGACAAGATACGAGAGTCCTGACGTGGACCAAATTTTTCCTTCTTCGTGTTGTTGGCAAAGTGTGTGTCCTGACGAGGACGAGGTTTATTTCCCCAGCAAGTCAAAGACGCGCAAGTCCTAACATGGACAGGTTCTATTATTTCATCAGATGAAGATGTGAGTCCTTACGTGGACAAATCAAAATGCATTTCCTTACGTGGAAAGATTGAGTCCTTACATGGACATATCAAGACGGGAGTCCTTACGTGGACAGATCGTATTGTGGTTTCCTTACGTGGAAAAGATGGTGATTCCTAACGTGGAAAGGTGGGTCCTAACGTGGACGATGTAGTCCTAACAGGGACAAGTCTGATTCCTTACGTGGAACTAAGATGTATTCTTTACGTAGAAAGAAATTGATTTCTTACATGGAAAAGCGAGTCCTGACGTGGACGATGTATTAATGGCATGAAAAAGTTTAGTCCTGACGCGGACAGATTCAGATCAAGATCAATTCCTAACGTGGAAGAAGAAGATAGTTTCCTTACGTGGAAAGTTTAGTCCTGACGTGGACGGAAAGAAGAAACGGTATTCCTTACGTGGAAAGAAGAAGCATTCCTAACGTGGAAAGAGAGGTTGATATAGTATTCCTCACGTAGAAAGATCGGGGTTCCTTACGTGGAAAATTTGTGATTCCTAACGTGGAAAAAGAAAGAGTCCTTATGTGGACAAAGCAAAAGAAGACGTATTCCTTATGTGGAAGAGTTTGACAAAGCAGAGAAAAGTCACCCCTGACGGGGAAAAGCGATGTATTCCTTACGTGGAAAGGTGAGTCCTAACGTGGAAAGGTGGTATTCCTAACGTGGAAGAGTTTATTCCTAACGGGGACGATTTATTTCTGACAAGAAGGCAGACGAGCCATCCCCAGCAAAGTTGTTGAAGTTTTCCGAATTGACGAAGCAGGAGTCCTGACGTGGACAATGTTTTATCTCTGGTGTGATAGAATCTGTTTCAGAACGATGAAAATAATCCCCAGCACGGTCGCGCGAGATCAATGGGTTTCCGTAACAGTCAGATCCAGGCAGTGGATGTCAGTCCCCAAGCAGTGGCGCAGTTTATTTCTGCGGTTGGCAAATTTCTGGTTTCACTAGTATTCAACCGTCTCGTACCGCGAATGTCTGAAGGCTCCGGGCTCTTCACCCAATCGGGTCCAAGTCGCTTGAATAGGGGCAGCTGTTGCACCCTAAAATTTGCCCAACCTTAATTCACTTGGTTTATGTTTCAATGTCATTAGCATTTGCATATAGAGTCATGTACATAGGTTACTCATCTGCATAGCATAAGCATATCAAGTCATACAACAGGGGGACCAATCATTATTCTCATCTCTAGAGGCCTATCAAGAGGTTATTATCCTGATTCAACCTCATTCAAGTCATCAAAAAAGAATTTGGAAGCTATCAAGTCAATGGATCAAGCAGTTCGTCTATCTCCTAACTGAGGGTGTCTGAGGATCAACAAAGAAATGGTGAGCTGTGAATTGAAGGCATGGGGAGTATCTAGACATCTGGGAGGACTTAGAAAGTCATTTGGAGAAGGAGACAAGTCATTGGTGTAGTCACAAGAGTTGTGGAGGAAGACAGTCAACTAGGGTTTCATCTGGGTCAACCCTAGGTCAACTCTAGGTCAATTGACTGATTGAAAGGCATTAAAGGCTATTGGAGAGATGTGGGGTTCATCATTTGACATATAGAGAAGGATATGTTGTTATGCTAAGAAGAAATCAAGAGAAATCAAGGAGAAGAGGAGTTTCTAAATTAGGGTTTCTGTGTAAAATCCCCTAATTTAGGTCAAATTTCCAAGCAAAATAAGTCAAAATGCAAGATTCAAATGGATCCTTGGCCAACATGAAACTTGTAGAGGATCTCAATACCTTTAATTTGAGTGGTGGAAGACATCAAGGAGATTTATAGAACTCAAGTTATGGTCCTTGCAAGTTACAGGTCATCTGAGGTATCTGAAGTTTTGTCTGTGAAAGTGACTTGACTTCCAAGCAATTTTTACCCCTCAAGGAGATTTCAAATGAATTTCTGGTAAACATAAGAGTTGTTCCTCATTGTTTTATCTTTCTAGAATGGTATAGTATGCCTTCATATGATTTGTGGAGCTCTACTTATGGTCTTGGCAAGCAAAGGGTATTTTGGTCATTTGGTGATTACAGGTCATTCATAGCACATGCCTAAAACTCATACAAGGAAGCTTCAAATGGAAAACTTCCCAACATCAAAGTTGTTCAAAATGGGATTTTAAGTCTAGAAAGGAAGGTGTGAAAGTTTGGAAAAGCTTGGAGCATGGAATTTTAAAAAGTGGTGAAAATGACTTAAAAAGGCATATAACTTGAAAAAGTTCAAGTTGGAAAATGGTTTGAGAGATCTACCAAGCCAATATGGGTCATCCAATATACCAAATTGATTCCCAACATCATTTTAAAGACATTGGTTCAGCCACATTTTTGAGTTTAGGTTTAAAAATTGGACTTCCTTTGTAAATTTATTTCTTACATCATAAGGCAACATGGTAAAGCTTAACACAAGGCAAGGAAAACTTGGTTTTTTATGCATACACTCCTAATATCTCATGAGGGGAGATTTTCACTCAAGTTTACCCAAGGTGCAAGCATGATATGATATGATTCAAAATGCCATCAAATGATAAATTCATGAAAGTTCCATAAGCTTCTAGATTCCTCTAGGACCAATCTAGAAACTTCTCATTCTGTTAATCCTCTCCTATATAAGGAAATGAAGATGTTTGTTGTTAGGTTGGTGATTCTATTTGCTTGCAAACCATACTTTCATCTCATAACTCCAAAATTGCATTTTGATTCCCATCTCTCCCAAACTCCATTGTTTGTGCTAGCTATCATCATCATCATCATCCTCCATTGTTGTAGAGTAAAAAGCACGAAGAAGGCACCTCAAATCGTGGCTGGATCATGAGTTCTTCTCCATCACTCCAAGTGGCGTGAAGCTTCGAATTGGCATTTTCAAGAGATATAAACACGAGTTCTCTTCACCAGCATCATCACCATCATCCAAGGATCAATTGGCACAAGTGGCAAGGGCTGAAACGAGGGATAACCATCATCACCATATCCAATTGGTAAGAATACGTTTTGATTCGAATCACCATAGTTATGCATGGTTAGGGTTAGTTGTTGTGATATTCATGATAGAGACCACTTAAGGATCATTTATGGTGAGTTTAAGGTCAATCCATGGAGGTTCAAGATGTGGTGTCAATTCTTGGTTGGTCAAGAATGGTTGATATATGAAGATTAAAGGCATGTGCTATAGTTTAGTATACTCAGTGTAACATGTAGAACACGTGGCTACAATTATTTTCAAGGTTTGTTACAGTTGCATGTCAAGCTTTCATGGTGGAACCATGGATTGGGGGTTTCGGTTTGCACCTTCTAGGTGGTTTCAAGAGGAGATATGGACATGGCTGTGTAGAGGGCAAGAAGAGGATCGTTTTTGGTCTTTATTTCGTATGTTTTCATGGAGAAACGAGTGAGCTAGAGGGAGTAGAAGATCATGGCATGGAGTGGAAATTATGGTTTGGTTAGGGTTTTACATGAAGAAGAAAAGGGAGGGCTGTTGGATGCTCCTAAAAGTCTTGACCAAGACTCCCATCGGATGGCCGTGATTCAATTGCAGAATTTGGAGGGAATTTCCACATGAATGAAACGGCGTCGTTTCATTAAATGAGCTCGTTGGGCTCTTTTTCTTTTTGCACCCCCTGATTCTGAAGCCCAACGCGCATAACTAGCCCATCCTACTATCTGCACCCCCTTCAATTATTTATTTTATCTTCCTTTTCAAATTGCATCTTATTTTATTCATCTTCCAAAATTCATAACTAAATAAATAATGCATGTTTTTTACTCATTCTTTTTTTAATATTTTCCTTAACATGTCTAGAAAATTAAAAAAATATAAAAATTGAATTTTATATTTTTTTCGCATTTTTCACATATTTTACAAAATAATGCATTCTTTTCCTTAATTCATTTCATACTTGAACTTGTACATTTTTGTTCATGACTTTAGGAATAGATTTTTTGCTCATTCTTTTTGGTGATGTTAAATAATGAATTGTATTACTCTCTGGATTTATTACTAGATTTTGTAGAATAAAATTTGATTAGTTTAGATAATGGAACTTAGGATAGTTTAATTAGGGTTTTTATGTAGTATACTTGAACTTCAACATTTTATTTTTGGGGTTTTTAGGACAAGTTAGCCTATGGGGAATATATGGGACTTAAGGGTAGTTAAATAGGATCCCCTAGAATTTATATTAGGAATTTATGTTACCATATGCTATTTTTGGTTGATTTTTGAATTGATTGATCATTTGTGTGGCCTTTAGGGCATAGTTTGTATTGTTTTGCTTTCTTTTCTTCTCCTTTGGGTATAGAGCTTTGAAGATTGAATTGAGGACCTTGTAAAGACCTTGTGGATGAAGCACATTGAAGACTCAAGATGGAAGAACAAGTTCAACTTCATTGAAGATGCTGTTTGCTAGAAGACTATGGAAGACTATAGGATTTAGGGTTAGGAAGAGCTTAGTCTAGCAACTTGATTCCCAAACATAGATGGCTTTGTTTGCCTCTATCCTTTCTCTATGATTCAAAGTCTCTTTCAAATATCCACCTCCTTCCTTTGGAAGGATCAGTGAATGTATTTGAAAGATAGAACTTTTGAGAGAAAACTTTCTGTTTAGTGTTAACAGTTGATGAACCACCCTTGGTAGGTAATTAACTGTCTAACATTCATTCACTTCATCTGGTTGACTGATGTTCATCCTGGAGCCTGAGACTTGAAGAAAAGCCATTGTAGACTAAGGACTGGTGCTCAAGCTCTTCGCTTGAAGACTGTGAAGATAGAGACTGCTGCTGACTGAAGCTTGTAGCTGATTGGAGATGACTTGAAGATAGATATTGGCGTAGAGCTGCTGTGGCTGTTTATTTTTGCTGTATTTCATTTCTTGATGTAATGATTGGTTTTCCTGACTGTATTGTTTGTTGGTTACCTTGTTGGGTTGAAAGTGAATCCTGTTCACTTTTGCCTATTGTTTTCTAGGTTCGAGGTTGAGTGCGACTCCCTTGCCTAGCTTGTATTGCTGCATCCATGCATTTTACCGCTTTATTATGTTTGTTATTGTTTCTGTTTCTGCCTATCCCGTAGGATCTCTGTTTCTCTCTGTGCAAGAGAGGAGCATGATAGACACTAGGTCTTAACCCATGCATGATAAAATTAGGTTAGTTTGTTTCCCTTCGCAACCATAGGTTAGAGTTCTATCTCTTCTTCCTCAAAACAAACAGAAAAATACCATAAAGATTTCAAACACAATAAAAGACACTTCTTTCGTAAAAGAACGGGAACTCATCAAGCCGTCATTTTTGTCCGCCGGGACTGCTAATCAAGAAAACCTTTTTCAGAAGGAATAAAATCAACCAAGACAAGCTTGTGTCGTGCGTAGCCCGAACTACGTTTGCTCTGATCTTTCATGCCGTGTGAAAGTACGTAGGCATAGGATGCGATATCCTAGCGAGCAACCTTCCCTTCCTTCCCCGTAGGTAGGCGAACTACGTTGACTCTGATTTCTCGTTCCAGGCGGGAATACGTAGGCATAAAGTGCGATACTTTGCCGAGTCATTTTTATTTTCATTTTATTTTCTTTTTAACCCTTGACCTATAGTTTAGATAGAATAACAATCCATACCCGAAAACAAGCGTGGATCCGGTCGAGTACGACGGACGTGAGGGGTGCTAATACCTTCCCCTTGCGTAACCGACTCCCGAATCCAGGTTTTGGTTGCGACGACCATACCTTTCCCGTGTTGTGCGAGGTTTACTCTGAGCGTTTCCTTTCCCTCCCGTGGGATAAATAATGCACGGTGGCGACTCTTCTGTCAGCCGACGCCGGTTTTCGCAGTAGCGACAATCATATAACCACAATTTCCAATATGATATAATCAAGTAAAAGCATAATAACAACATTCTCTCAACAAATGGGAAATTAGCGCGTGTCGGAGTCATTCCCAATATTATTACCTAGAACTAATGACATAAGACACTAATTCAGGCACAGACAAACATTAACCCTTAATATTTCTCAACCTACGGGAACATTAACCCTTAATATTTCTCAACTTACGGGAACATTAACCCTTAATATTTCTCAACCTACGGGAACATTAACTCTTCTGCAACTACCTTGAATTCTCTTTGGCGGTTAATTTCTCTGTTCTTACGTTCTCCACAATCACGTCTTTTTTCCTCTTTCCTCAACCTTTCTCCTCAATTTTTGTTTTCTGAGCAGTTTATCGTGTTATTCCTCTTTCTCCCACAACTTCTCTAATAACTCCCCTATTTCACTTATTTCGTCCACTAATAATAATAATAATAATAATAATAGTAATAATATTACTACTAATTATTAAATTATCATCATTATTAATTATATTATATTATTATCAAACTCTATATTTTATTAAATGATTTCCTATACTTTAAGGACACCCACCAACGCTCTCAGGCACACTCCCACATAAAGGCACCCCAACAATTCATAAATAATTTAATTTAAAATGAACGGGCGTTACAACTCCCCCAAACTTAAAAGAATTTCGTCCTCGAAATTACCTCGATCAACCAGCTCGGGGTAAGACTCTCGCATCTCGCTTTCCAGTTCCCACGTCAAGCTTTCGCCAGCAGCTCCCAACCAGACCACTTTCACCAAAGCAATATCTTTTCCTCTAAGTTGTTTCTCGTTCATCAATCCGAACAAGCAACGCCTCAACAGTCAAATTACCTCTCACTTGTACACCATTCATCCGAATAAATGCACTTCCTCAACTTAGGCACATGCCACATCATGTAAATTCACAAGCGATAGCGGTAAAACAGTCTCACATGCTACTTCTCCCATGCTTTCGCTGCGCCACTTTCTACACAAATCCTCTAATGACTGGATAGTTTTCTCTGTCCGTCCATCCGTCCACGGATGATTGGCAAAGTTCAACTTCAACATGGTACTCAAAGCGTCTGCAAACTCTCCCAAAATCTCAATGCAATTTAGGATTCCTATCAGAACGATATTCAACGGTATCTCATACGACTTCACAACTTCCTCGATATACATCTCAGCTAGCTTCAACATAGAATGATTAATTCTCCTTGGTAAGAAAAGAGCCAATCTAGTCAATCTATCCAAAATCACCCAATCGGATCATATCCTCCTCACAGTCTTCGGCAAACCCGACACAAAGTCTGTGGAAATGCTATCTCATTCCCATTCTGGGATATTGAACAGTCGCGGTAAACCCAACGGTCTCCGACGCTTATTCTTCGACTTCCGACAAGTCTAACCAGCATATACAAACTCAACCACTTCTTTCTTCATCTATGGCCATCAAAATAATTTTCTCAAATCCGGTTACATATTCATAGCACCGAGATGGATACTCCATCTACCTCAATACTCTTATTCCACTCAATAATATATGGGACACAAACTCTATCACGACATCTCATTGTACCATTGTCATGAATCCGCAAATCAACCCTTCGACTTAATTCATCCAATTCAACCAATCTGCCAACTCAGTTCAATTTAATGACCTTCTTGGATCTCATCACGAACACCACTAGTGCGCTCTAACATGCTAAGCTTAACTCCATAAGAAGTCTCTTCACAACCCAAACTCATATCACCAAATTTCTCAATCAGTTCTAACTCTTTTCACCATCATCATCGGTATATGCAAATATTTCCAAATCAATGCCTAGGCTACCACGTTTTCTTCACCCGAATGGTAATTCAATCCAAAACCATAATTCTTCAGGAGTCCCAATTATGTTCTCTGCCTCATATTCAACTCCTCCAAATCCAGCAAATACCGCAAGCTCTTGAGATCACCAACATTTCAAATCTCAAACTAACCAATCGAAGCCTCCAACTTCGGCACAAGCACAACAACAACCAACTCTAAATCGCTCGTCAGATAATCCCTCTTATGTACTTTAAATTTCCTTAAAGCTTAACTAAAACTCGTTGATGTTTCACTTAACATCTCTCTCAATCACATCAACAACGCATCCCAAAACACAACGAATAGTTCTGTCGGATTCAGAAAAAATCAATACACGAGCTATTGACAGCTCTCCTAAAAACTCTTTGAACTTTCTTCACAGTGGCGTATCCCTGCTTCTTCTCCAACAATGATAACTCAAGTTCCAGATTCTCAACATGATCCTCTATACTCTTCGAATATATTAAAATATCATCTGTTAACATAACCACTAACTCGCTCAATTAAGTATGGAAAATCCCATGCCAAACGGACACTCAATTTGCGAGTTATGGCGGGAGCACGAATCGCACTTTCCACACTTACCACAACATCCCAACCTATTCCATCAATAAATAACTTAATTCCATGCCACTACTTCACCATCACATAGAGCATTGAAATAGCTTTCCAACACTTTGAACAGTGCATCATTCCGAGTTACGGTTCTCCCGTTACGACAAAAATACCAATATTGCATTCCACATCTTACTTTCTTTACTAATCATCAGAAGTCACTGCCCACCTTTAATATACTCAACCTCACACTCTGTTGCCTTAGCATACACACCAGACACGAGTCTCAACACTACTCAATCAATTTAATTCCTTGACCATCCAACAGATATAAAATATGGAGCTCTCAATCTCGGACAAGTTTCCGTAACTAAGTCGATCACAACTCCACTTCACGTCTTGGCTGTATCTCACTATGTCCGGGTAACTTCTAGACAACCACAATTAACTGGCAAACAACCAACTTTTCCACTTCTGCAAACAACGGTTAGGCAACAAACATGCACCGACAGTGTTTTTACACACATGTTGCATACAAGGGAACAAACAACATTAGACAACATGGCCGGACAGACCGACCTGCTCTGATACCACTAATGTGACACCCTATTCTAAGCCAACAGATAAATAAGAAAACAACAATCAGAGTGCACGAAAAAGGGCCACATGACGGTTGTAAGGGAATGGCACGACCGTGGGGGTCATGACGATCGTCATGGATGTCACGACCGTGACGGTCATGACGACCGTCATAGAGTGGTGACGACCGTCACACTCACAAATTCTGGGACGCATCATAGGTGTCACATTTTCACCTTAACAGATAGCATACACTTGCAGTAAAACACTTAATAACATACATAGCACAGAGCCGGATGAACAAATAACGACAACTTGTTTAGCATCTCCATTACAAGACAACCTGTTATTTTGCAGCGGAATTTAATACACTTCCAACATTTATAATTACCAAAGCAAGACCAGAAAAGTCTGCAACTAAATTCCATTAAAATTCAGCAAGTAATTATCTTGTATCAATCCACAAAAACAACTAGTTTCAACCATAAAAATCAGCACTACCGATTCGTCGGTCTAGCGCGTACAACCAACATTTTGCACTATCAGAAGTACCTAATTTTAAAGAAAGTACTTAATAAAATTCAGCAACAAGGAAAATCAACTAAAGCAATAAAATTAATCGTTCATCCCCCCAAGAGTGCTATGTATCAGAGCGACCAACGACCTTAAACGAAAAGCGACACTTTATTCCAGGTTACCTGCAAATTACCACCAACGGAGGTAACATACAACGTAAAGGGTGAGATATTAAAATTATAACATAAGGCATGATAAAATTCATGTCAGGATCATATCACAACATTATAATCCTCGCAGTTCTCCAAATATTATCACAACAAACTACCAGGAAATTCATCATTCATATTCACAACAATTAGCAAGAAAATTCAGCAACTCATAATTACTTGCAACCACATAATGACGCGACACTATGCGACTCAATTATATATATGCATGTGGTACCAATTTGGAACAGCACTCCACAACCAATTTATTTGCCATTATAGGCCGCCAATACAGGCACAACCAACGCCAATAAAGGCCAACCAGGATGATATGCTATGAGATGCATCTATTATGGACTACAACACAACCACAACAACTACGCAACAAGGCCTTAAGCCTACAACCAAATTGTCCATAATCGAAACATCGCAATTTCATACTCATCATATAACCATAATTTCCAATATGATATAATCAAGTAAAAGCATAATAACAACATTCTCTCAACAAATGGGAAATTAGCGCGTGTCGGCGCCGTTCCCAATATTATTACCTAGAACTAATGACATAAGACACTAATTCAGGCACGAACAAACATTAACCCTTAATATTTCTCAACCTACGGGAACATTAACCCTTAATATTTCTCAACCTACGGGAACATTAACCCTTAATATTTCTCAACCTACGGGAACATTAACCCTTCATATTTCTCAACCTACGGGAACTAACCCCATGATTCAATTCCCTTCATGAAATTGATCATACCCACGGTTATAAAATTGAACCCCACCCTTACCTTTGGATTGAGGACAACTCTAAACTCCCGGTTTCGGTTTGCTCTTCGGTGACTCTTCTGCAACTACCTTGAATTCTCTCCGACGGTTAATTCCTCTGTTCTTACGTTCTCCACAGCCACGTCCTTTTTCCTCTTTCCTCGACCTTTCTCCTCAATTTTGGTTTTCTGAGCAGTTTATCGTGTTATTCCTCTTTCTCCCACAACTTCTTTAATAACTCCCCTATTTCACTTATTCCATCCACTAATAATAATAATAATAATAATAATAATAATAATAATAATAATAATAATAATAATAATAATAATAATAATATTACTACTAATTATTAAATTATCATCATTATTAATTATATTATATTATTATCAAACTCTATATTTTATTAAATAATTTCCTATACTTTAAGGACACCCACCAACGCTCTCAGGCACACTCCCACATAAAGGAACCCCAACAATTCATAAATAACTTAATTTAAAATGAACGGGTGTTACAAACTGTCCTTCGGTTAAAACCTATTTCTCTTCTTCCCCAACAAAGTTGACATTTTCTTTTCGATTTAACACAGTCTTTCTGTTGAAACTTAATCCTCACCATAGTTTGCAACCTTTTCTTGGTTCTTTTTCCTTCCTCTTTAGTTAATCATTATCTGTCAGTTAAACACCATTTTCCTCAGTTAATCACAATCTGCGTGTTAACATTGAGTTCTCTTTAGGTTAATCATTGTTTCTGGTTAATCACGCGTTCTTCGGTTGATCATGGTTTGTCCGTTAAAACCAGTTTTATTTTGAATTAATCACCTTCTCTTGGTTAATCACTCATTCTTTTGGGTCTATCACAGTCCGTCTGTTAGACACTTAATCCCCCACAGTTAGTAACCTTTATTTGATTCGGATACTGCCAGCTTTGGGTTAGTAACCTTTGATCAGTTCAAATATCCTTTCCTTTGGTCGAGTGCTATTTGTTCAGTCAGCGTACCATTTCTTTGGGTCACATCACAACCTTTGCTTGGTTCTACACTCATTTTTCATGGTTAATCACCGTCTACCGGTTAAAGCCACTTTCTTTCTTTTTTTCTCGGTTAACCATTGTTTATCGGTTAATATACCGCAGTCCCCTCGGAGTCAACACCTTTCTTTGGTTCATTACTCTCTTTCGTCCGGTCCCTCGCAGTCCGTCTGTCGACACCAAACCTTTTGCCTTTTCTCCGCTAAATCTTTCTCTTGTTTTCTTCGGTTAATCACTGCCTAACAATTAATGTTTTCTTCGGTTAATCACTGCCTGACAGTTAATGTACCGAATTTGCTGTCGATCTTTCCCTTTATTGGTTTTTTGTCTCTTTTCCCCAGCCTCGTCGTTATTCTTTTGTTTTCTTCCTAATGGAGTCATCTCTTTTCTTCTACATTCTCTGGCAGAATTCTTGTCTTTGCTTTTGCATTCCTCAACAGAGTTTTCTTTTATCTTCTTTCTTGGTTTCGACACCACTCCTTTTGCATTCCCTAGTCGGGTGTTGCTTTCTGTCTCTTTTTGCTCTTGTCTTTTATGCCGTCTCTTTTCCTTTCCTTTTTCACATTGGTTCCACGAACTACGTAGGCTTTGATTTCCTTATTGCACTATGAGGCACTATGAGGGTACGTAGGCACAAGATTGTGAAATCTTTGCGAGCCACCTTCCTCCGTCTTCTTCCTCTCTTTTATCTCTCTGGTTTGTCTAGATCTTCTTCTTTTTCTTGGTTCCTTGAACTACGGAGCTTTGACTTCCTCATTGCACTATGAGGGTACGTAAGCACGAGGCCCTAATCTTCCGCGAGCACGTTCTTTTTCGTTTCCTTTCTTCTCTCTTTTCCTTTCTTTTAGTTAGAATTCTTTAGATAAATAACACATCCAAGCCTAGAAGTAAGTGAAAATTTTCTCGTCCGGTATGACAGATGCTTGAGGTGCTAGTACCTTCCTTTTGCATAACAGATCCCCTTTCCTGTTTCTCCTCCCTTGGGTTTTATCGATATTTTCCCTGTCCTTTGGGACTAAATAAAGTTTGATGGCGATTCTGTTGTATCTTTGAGTGTGCGATTCACTCAGGTATAATCCCGCTAGCTTCACTTACTATTTGAGGTCTTATACATATATCTATGTTTCCTTTTATAATGGTTCAAAGACTTTTTAACCTTAGAAGAATCAATAGCAAACACCATCTTAGGTTGCAAGGCATCATCTAATTTGACTTAAAGAGATTTCACTTCTTCTTGTCTATTATGACAATGCTCACAACCAAACCTAAGAGGCTTAATATCCTCACTCTTGTAACTTTCAATATCTATCATAGATTTCTTAATAGCTTCGAAATTTCTTTCGGTTTCCAACACTTTAGCTTCTAAATTTAAAATTATTTTTTCATGTGAAGCTAACTTGCTAAAAGCTCTTAAGGCTTCTCTATGTAAATTTTCAAAGGCCATTTGTAATTCAAAATAGGATGAACCATTAATGGACTTAAGTTTATAGGAACTTAAATTCTTCTTTTTCTTCCTTTTTTCCATGAGAAAAATTTGATTTGATTCCACACTTGAAGTTCTACTTTCATCACTAGAGGAGTCACTAGCACTTTCTCAAGCGGCATGAGCTTTTCTAGACTTCCTAAAGGACTTGTAATGACTCATTTCTTTATCTTTCATTCTCGTGGGACATTCCGGTCTATAATTACCAATTTTACCACAATGATAGCAAGATCTTCTAAGCTTACTCTTTGCATTTTCGTCATCCTTAGAGGAACTTGTTAACCTTATAAACTTGGCTATGTTCTTGTCAGAATTTTTAACATCGTTCTTCCTTATATACCTTTGGTATCTACATACGAACAACCTCATGCCTTTCTCACAAGAATTCTTGTAATCATCACTCTCACTACCAAAATGCTCACAATATAAAGGTCTTGAGCTAGAAGTCTTTAGAGCTATGTACTTATTTCCTTCCTCTTTGTCTTTCCCTTTCTCATTCTTCATTCTCTTTTCATATTCTTTTTCATATTTTTCTAAGCAAGTGAGCTCTTGCTCATGCTCTTCCAACTTACCAAACAAAGTCGTGAGATCAAGTGACTTAAGATCATTTGCCTCCTTGATAGTGGTTGCTTTGGGCTTCCATTACCTACTTAGACATCTCAAAACTTTTTTAGTAAGATGTTCATGGGAAACAGGATTACCTAGCGTATTTAACCGATTTATGAGATAAGTGAACCGTTTTCACATATCCGCAATGGTTTCACCATGCTCAATACAAAACAACTTAAACTCTTGATTTAATATGCTGATTCTAGTTTGTTTGACATCATCAGTACCCTCATGGGCAATCTCTAATGCGTCTCACATAGCATTGGCGGTCTCACAATGAGAAACACGATAAAACTCATCAACTCCCAAAACGAAAGTGATAATGTTTTTTGCTTTCCAATCATGTGACCACAATTTCCAATCATTAGCATCCTATTGTGCATCTGGTTTATATACAGTAACACCCTCCGAATTGGTCATAGTTATTTCATTCAGACAATTTTGGATAGCATCCCATATACCTTTGTCAACGAAGTTGACATGAATACGCATAAGAGCTTTCCAATAGCCACAATTTTTCCAGTGAAAATTGGTGCTCTATTGTGTGCACCCTTAGGTTCAATAGTCATTCTTATAAGAAATATATATGTTAGACGATATGCTTAGATATAGAGGGGGTGAATAGGTCACAAATTTTACAACAAAAAACTTTTGGCAAAAATCTATTTTCAAGAATATAGTGCAGCGGAAAAACGACCCAGATCGAATAGTCTAAACAAACCTACTATCGTAAAGCTATATGCGTAACGTAAAATTTTTGGAATGATAATGAATACAAATCATTCAAAAATTCTTAAGTCACAAATCAATCAAATGTAAAGCTATTCTTAATGCTTATTTCCAATGAACGCAAAGTCAAAAAAATACACACAAACAATTTATCAAACACTTTGTGTGTGAAATATTTATTTTATTAAGTTGTAAATATATGATTATGTGTGACATATGCATGAAATTAGTTTCATATTATTAGTTTATTTAATAAACGGTTTGACCAGTTGAACCAATTGAACCTTAACCCAAATGTTTTACGGGTTTGATCTATGATCCAGTTTTTAAAATATTGATTTTAGTAATTAATTGCAATTTTATTGGGATGATTATTACAAGTTGAACCAAACCATTAATGTGGTATAATTTAGTGGAGCTTATGAACCATGATGAATATCCTAGCTCACTTACGAAAGAAAAAAGAATGTGGAGCTTATGAACCATGATGAATATCCTAGCTCACTTACGAAAGAAAAAAGAATGTGGTATATATAAGATGCATTTAAAAGTACATTTCCAAATTTTAAGAGTAGTAGGAGTGCGAGGAGAAATTTTTATCCCATACCCCTTCATTTACTCTCCTATCCCTACATTATATTCTTTGGACTAAAATACCCGTAAATTGTTTATTTGTTTCATTTTTTAAAACTTTTTCTCTCAATCTCTTTTTACAAGTTATCTGATACTCAGTAAATCGGAATTGAAAGAGTAAGTTATTAGATTCTTTAAATACTTTGGATAAGATATTCGGTACCCGAAAAGTTCTAAAACTCTTTTTAGAAGCAATCATATTTATTGAAATACTACATCAAATCTCTTTCTTAAAGTGTTCAAATTTTATTTTTTTATTTTTATTTTTTAAATTTTCTTTAATGTGTTATTTATTTATTTTGTTACTCTACATTTTTTTATTTATTTTCTAAATTGTTTTTTTTTTTACTCCAAATGACTCTTCATTAAGTCTTCTGATATAAAAAATATATAAATACCAAATATCTTGAAATAAAGAGTTTTGGTATACAAAAATTTTAAATCGGAAGTTTTTTTTCAATTGTTCAAAATATTAAAATATAAAAGTAATACTGGAACACATTTTCAAATTGTTCGAAATAAAATAAGAAAATACACCAGATAAATTATTACAAGTTATTCGATATACAAAAGTTACGCATCAAAATTCGTTTTAGATGTTATTCGATACACATACGTAGGGGTATAATTTTTCAAAATTTTCAAATAAATAATAAAAAATAAAATAATAAATTTGTTAAAAACATACTAGGACAAAGTTGACAATTTTCATAAAATATGGGATATGACAATAAGTGCAGGGATACGGGGTAAGACTTAAAATAACTCCTCTAATTTGTATGAGCTCATAAAAGAGCCCAATATAATTTTTACGGACTTATGGAAAAGCCCAATATAGTTCTTATAAAATCTATCAGAAAGACACTGTTTCCGGAAAAAAAAAAAAACTAAGAAAGATAAGAAGAACATCCACTGCGAAGCTACAAATTTTTTTGAAGACCTTTTTTCAAGAAAATATATCGCAAGTTTACTCGATTTTCTCTAATTTTATATTCACATTAAAACATAGTTTAAACAAAATATTAAATATTTTCAATGTGATAAATTTTGTGAGAAAAAAAATGATATTAAACTTTTCATGTTCTCATTTCGGCTACAATGATTTGAGGGAGCAAGGCCTGTGACAATTTTGAAAAAGAAAAACAATAAAAGATTATTGTTAGGGATCAATCTAGTCTATAGCATAATAGAATAATTTCCTTGCCTAATGTGTATACATACAAAAGTATTGAATCAATATTGTATAAAATGTGTATATACTTTTGTATTGAATCAATATTAATTCTATAAAGACTATTGAGTTAAAAGCACTACTAAAGTTTATTCAATTAACACAATAGTATTACTAAAGATATAAAATTATAACTAAAATTATTCCATATATAATAATGTCAATCATTAATAAAATGTAGATAAAATAGTAGCTCTGTGTGTGTATGAAAATATACCGTGCAAGTTATATTAGTAGGACCGTTTCAAACAATTTAGAGGTTTTATTTTAATTTTAAAAATCGATCCATAGTAAAAAAAAGATCGCATAGAATCTAAAAATATTAGTTTTTTATTTAAATTAAACTATTTAGAGGTCTTATTTGAATTAAACTATTTTACTATTTTTTAAATTATTTCATTTGTGAAATTTCTCAATCAATTATCAAGATCTTTTTCATATATATATATATATATATATATATATATATATATATATATATATATATATATATATATATATATATATATATATATATATATATATATATATATATATATATATATATATATATATATATATATATATATATATATATATATATATATATATATATATATATATATATATATATATATATATATATATATATATATATATATATATATATATATATATATATATATATATATATATATATATATATATATATATATATATATATATATATATATATATATATATATATATATATATATATATATATATATATATATATATATATTATTTATCTTTCTAGATATTTTAAAGATTTGCAAATGTACACATACAATACATCACTTCTTCAATTTACAACTTTATTAATTTGTTTGTTTTTCATTCTCTTTCTGTCGTCTCTTTCTCCCTTCCTTTGATTCCAAATCAGACACTTTTAAAAAAAATGGAGAAATTACTCTATAAATATCTCATAAATATATACTTTCTTAATGTCTCTTATTTATTTATTTGTACCAATGTAGATTTGATTTCTCATTAAAACTTACTGTAAATCATTTCTTAAAATTTAATGTAAATTAAATGTTTATTAAAGTTTAATTTAAAACATTTTTAACTTAAACAAATTTTTTTATCTAAACTTAATATAAAATTCCTTTTATTAAAATTTAATAAAAAAAAACTTAAAACTTTTCTAAATTAAAACTTTTTTTAACTCATCTTTAAAACTTAAAATTTAAAAGCATTTCTAAAACTAAAATCATTTTTATTTAAAATTAACCAAAACCCTTTTAAAAAAATATATAAAACTTATAATTAAAAACTGTTTTTTTTGTAATTAGCTTTAATAACTTGTAGTTATATTTTTCTGAGAACTGATTGGAAAAAAACATTTTTTTATAACTTATAGTTAGTAAAAAAAATTTAACTTAAAGTTAGTATTTTTTATGATTCAAAAGTTAAAATTATAATCTTTTAGTAAAAATTTGAAAAATAAAAGTTCTTGATTTAGCCGTTTCAGTTTCATCTAATCCCCGTCAGCTTGTTTGTTTCAGCTTATCGTCATTTCATTTATTCTTATTATTTTTGTTCCATGGATGTAATTTACGAGAGGCCATGGTCGCGGCTTTTTATTTTTGCGTTTGTTTCTGGGGTTTGTAATTTACGCGAGTGATCGTCGCGACGCTTTCTTTACTTTCCACACTTTAATTTCTCCATATGATGATATTTGTTGCTTGCATGTTTTACCGTTATACCTTCCGAAGGATTAGGTCTAGCCGTTTGACCGCCGAGTCAATAGTCTTAACCCTTTTGAACATTTCAAAACCCTAATTAGCCTAGGCGTCCCGCCGTGGACGAAAATGCCCTTTCACCCTAGCTTTAGGTCAAAGAGTCGTCGTACTCTGTTTTAGGGTTTCCCGACGTGGAACATTTAGTCAACCCTGATTTTAACCCTAATTTCATTCAATATTTCAACGTAGAAATAGGAGTTTCGAACTCCACGTAAGCGGTTCCTTAAGATTAAGAAACGCTTATTCCCCCATTGAAACCTTGACCACAGTCAAGAAGTTTCTAACTTCCCTTTAGAGGAGAACTACAATTACTCTGATTCTATTTCCGTCAGGATATATAGGCACAAGATGCGACGTCTTGCCGAGTAAACTTAGGACTAACCCTTAGGTCTTTTAGGTCACTTTATCCTGTTAACATTCCAATGAATCCAGATTCTACCATTTGAATGGTCTTTGTAGTTGTCAATGTGATTTCCATATATCATAAGTTTCTCGCGGATGGTTTTGGCTTTGGTTTCTTTAACTCTGGTTTCAATCAAAATAGTAATAGCATGCTTTAGCTCTTGGAGACGAGACCGAATCTCACGAATTTTGCCTACTTTATTGAGTCCCCTTATGTTCCATGAGACTAACATGGTTCGAGGCTGATGGTCACTTGATGGTCATTAAAAACCTCAAGTGCCTCAAAACCATTGTTACAGTTGATGTTGTTGTTTGTATCAGTAGCTATGATTTTACCTTTATCCCTAACAGACTTCCGTGCTCTTGTCCAAGAATCACTTCTGATTCCTGTTGTTTCCTCTCTTTCTGGTGGTTTGTCATGCGTTATGTTGGTGGACATTTCAGGTGGCTTGAGCTTTGGTTTCCATTGTTGCTTCTTCCCACGCTCTTCACATTTATGCCCCATTTTCTGACATGTATCGCAGAATTTTGGTTTCCATTCGTAACTCACAGACTGCATTATTATATCGCCTTTAACATTTCTAATGGCTATTTCATCAATCAGAGGTTGTGTAATGTCTACCTCAATCAGTAATCTTGCATATGAGACACAGAGTTTATTTGCAGTGCATTCGTCAGTCACCAACGGTTTGCCAATAGCGCTTCCAATTTTGCCGAGACTTTTTGCCCCCCATAGATGAGGGGAAGTTGGGGAAGTTTGACCCAAATAGGTAAGGTTCTTATCAGATCCTTTTTAAAGTTGAAACCAGTTTGCCATTCCTTCAATATCACGGGCATGTTTCAAATCGTGTAAGGCCCTTTCATCATGACTGCTTCCTTGTCTTCTTGGGAGCTAAATCTTATCAGAAAATATCTGTCATCGTGATAATACGAATCTGGCATCTTCACGAAATTCCACATTCTCTGCATAAAGTTCTTCACCGTGTTCATGCTCAGGTCGTCCCCCACAACATATAGGATTAGAGCATTATCCCAAAATTGTATTTCTGTTTCAATATCTTCTTGTTCAATGTCAATTTCAATCATTCCATTGATGAGCTTTGGCGCAACATATTCTATTGCCATTCCTCTTGCAGGGTTCCGGTTGTCATTGATTACATCAACCCATGGTTTACGTTCTTCGGTTTGGGTTTTTGACGGTTCTGTTAGGGTTTCACTGTTCTCTCTCGCCAGCGCATTTGTAGTAGCTTTGTCTTCTCCGGCGATGGTTCCTGAAACATTCCCAGGTTTCTGAACACTAATAGTGGTGTTACTTGATTCAGGCTCAAGTGTCTTCAAGTTAGTGAGAGTTTCCGGTGACGGTGGCACCGTTGATTTCGGCCGCCCTCGTCCCCTTTTCGTTGTCACCATCTTCTACTAAATATGTTCAAATTATTCTTATATTAAGGTTGGAATTAAGTGTTCAACTATGTTGCGTTATTATATGTATCATTGATATTGTTGTATTGAATTTGTAATGGAGTTTTAAAATATTTATTTTATTAAGTTGTAAATATATGATTATGTGTGACATATGCATGAAATTAGTTTATTTAATAAACGGTTTGACCAGTTGAACCAATTGAACCTTAACCCAAATGTTTTACCGATTTGATCTATGGTCCAGTTTTTAAAATATTGATTTTAATAATTAATTGTAATTTTAATAAATTTGTTAAAAACATACTAGGACAAAGTTGACAATTTTTATAAAATATGGGATATGACAATAAGTGCAGGATATGGGG
Source organism: Lathyrus sativus (assembly GCA_963859935.3). NCBI lineage: Eukaryota > Viridiplantae > Streptophyta > Magnoliopsida > Fabales > Fabaceae > Lathyrus > Lathyrus sativus. The sequence goes on from OZ012737.1 coordinate 712,914,831, forward strand.
TAAGACTTAAAATAAGTCCTCTAATTTGTATGGGCTCCTCTAATTTGTATGGACTCATAAAAGAGCCCAATATAATTTTTACGGGCTTATAGAAAGGCCCAATATAGATCTTAAAAAATCTATTCACCGCGAAGGTACCGAATTCGTTGTGAATCCATTTAATTTCTCATTCATCTTCTTCCTTAAACTCTCTATCAATCTCTTGTTCTGCGTTTTTTTCACACCATGGCAACAGCTTCAGGTAAATCATCTCCTTTTCCTAATTCAATTCAATTCAATTTTAGGGTCTCTGATGTCTTAGGGTTTCCGCTATCAACTTCGCTTTCTATTACTCCATTATTGTTCTTAAACCAAATTAGGATCCTTTTCCCAATTCAATTCAATTTTAGGATCTCTGATGTCTTAGGGTTTCCTCTATCAACTTCGCTTTCTATTACTCCATTATTGTTCTTAAACCAAATTAGGATCCTTTTCCCAATTCAATTCAATTCAATTTTAGGATCTCTGATGTCTTAGGGTTTCCGCTATCAACTTCGCTTTCTATTACACCATTATTGTTCTTAAACCAAATTAGGATCCTTTTCCCAATTCAATTCAATTTTAGGATCTCTGATGTCTTAGGGTTTCCCAACTTGTGTATCGATCGATCTTTTCCCCCTTAATAAGTTTGTATTGTTTTATTTTATATGTCTCCAGATAAAATTTTCCGATTAAATCACACGTAGACTTCAATTAAAAAATTATTACTGTGTTGTGTTACTAATGATACAACCATGGTAATTTGGTAAAAATAATTTTTTGTTACAAAATTGGGTTAGGGTTTGCAGTTTTGTTTAGCGAGTTATTTTTGCTTCTGTAATTTTAATTAGACGGTTTGTGCATGGATTGCAGTGGCATTCAAGTCAAGGGAAGATCATCGAAAACAGATTGAGCTTGAGGAAGCCCGAAAGGCCGGGCTTGCACCTGCTGAGGTTGATGAAGATGGAAAGGAAATCAATCCCCATATTCCTCAATATATGTCATCTGCACCTTGGTATCTTAATGCTGAGAGGCCTGTAAGTTTTTCCCTTCCCTCCCTCTTATTTTTTTATTTATTTGTAACAGCAACAAATTCCTATTTCCTAATTAACTACTTAGAAATTGGTATAAATCTCAATGTAGTGCAAGTCTTTTGTATCTTTCAATTGAATTGGTAGTTGCTCGGCGATAGAGACAAGCTGTTTTTTTTGTTCTTCAAACTTTTATTTGACGTATATAAATTGACATATTCTTCTGTCGTTTTCTTCTTCCCATGTAGAGTTTGAAACATCAAAGGAAATGGAAATCTGATCCTAATTACACCAAATCATGGTACGATAGAGGTGCTAAAATTTTTCAGGCCAGCAAGTATAGGAAAGGTGCATGTGAGAAGTAAGTGATCTCTTTCACAATTTCTAGAGGCTTGTGTATTGTGTTTTGCACCCAATGTGATGGATGCTTATTGTGATCTTTACAAGCTTGAATAGATGCATGATCTTTGTTAAAATCACCTCTTGGCTGTTTTTTGTTATATGTTTGAGGTTAATTGCTTCTACTTTGCACTGCATGTTAGGTTTATAAGTATTATAGTTAATTACTTAACTTAGTTTAGGGATCTTATATTGTTTGGTTTTATTATAGAGTTTGATAGCACTGCTTGTCTCTGCATATATTTAGACTTCCTTCCTCTTTCAAGTTTAGGTTATTATGTTAATATTCATCTTCTTTTTATAGTTGTGGAGCAATGACACATGCTGCCAAGGCATGCATGGAAAGACCACGAAAAGTAGGAGCAAAACATACAAACAAGCACATTGCTGCTGATGAAAAGGTAGAAACTTTTGAGCTTGACTATGATGGAAAACGAGATAGATGGAATGGGTATGATGCATCAACCTACGCCCGTGTCATTGAGAGATATGAAGCCAGAGATGATGCTCGAAAGAAGTACTTGAAGGAACAACAGCTGGAGAAATTGGAGAAGGGCGACCAAAATGATGAGGGTGCTGCTATTGATGAGGCCGAAGATGAAGATGATTTGAGGGTAGATGAGGCCAAGGTTGATGAAAGCAAACAAATGGACTTTGCAAAGGTTGAGAAGCGTGTGCGAACAACAGGTGGTGGGAGTACTGGAACTGTGAGGTAATTGTTATGTGGCTTTCATTGTAAAATTGTAAGACCAATCACTATTTTCTTACATGGATTATAACTGAAATTTCTTAAACCTTCAGGAATCTACGAATTCGAGAGGATACCGCAAAATATCTTCTCAATCTCGATGTAAATTCAGCCCATTATGACCCCAAGACCAGGTCCATGCGTGAAGATCCTCTTCCTGAGGCTGATCCAAATGAAAAGTTTTACTTGGTAATTTATCTAAGATTAATTTTTTCAGGAAACTTGATGTTTTGATTTCTTTTTTTTTAATCTTGTACTTAGGTTAAAATTTATTTATGTTCTGTAGGGCGATAACCAATATAGAAATAGTGGTCAAGCTTTGGAATTCAAAGACTTAAACATCCATGCTTGGGAAGCATTTGACAAGGGACAAGATGTTCACATGCAAGCAGCTCCTTCCCAAGCCGAATTGCTCTATAAGAATTTCAAGGTCATGAAGGACAAATTGAAATCTCAAACAAAGGAAACTATTATTGAGAAGTATGGCAATGCAGCTGACGATGACAAGCTTCCAAGAGAACTTCTGCTGGGTCAGAGTGAGAGGCAAGTTGAGTATGACCGTGCTGGTAGAATTATTAAGGGACAGGTATGACATGTGTTCTATATCTTTATTGTTTCCCAAATTTAAGTTGCATATAAATCTTACTTGAAGCGCTTCTTTGTGATATTGCTGGATCTTTGTTCAACTGTAAGCATTGTGCTTTTATGTTTTGCCAGTCGTTAGGATGATATTAACTGTTATTTATCTGTTGCTTCTAATAGGAAGCTGCAATCCCCAGAAGCAAGTATGAAGAAGATGTTTACATTAACAACCACACAACTGTTTGGGGTTCATGGTGGAAGGATCATCAATGGGGCTTTAAGTGCTGCAAGCAGACAATACGTAACAGTTATTGTACTGGTACTGCTGGTATTGAAGCTGCTGAAGCTGCAAATGATCTTATGAGAGCTAATATTGCTCGTAAAGAAGCTGCTGCAGGTTCGTATGCTGATTCCATATCCCTGCATTGCCTTTCTCTATCTTCTCCTTCTCTTATCTTGTTATTAATATCTTCTTCTGATAATTGCCTATTGCATCTTGATTTTTAACTGTATTCATAAATTCCTTACAGAGGATCCTACACCACCAGAAGAGAAAAGGCCTGCTACATGGGGAAGTGATGTCCCAGAGGATCTAGTTCTGGATGAAAAATTGTTTGCCGATGCACTGAAAAAGGAGGATCAGAGAAAGAGAGAAGAGAAAGATGAGAGGAAGCGTAAATATAATGTGAAATGGAGTCTTGAGGTTACTCAAGAGGAGATGGAGGCATACCGGATGAAGAAAAAGCATCGCGATGATCCAATGAATTTATTCATGAACTAAGCCTTTTATACCAGTTTAAGTATATCCATGTAGTATTCATTGTGTTTACCTGTTCAAAATAAAATTTACTCTCGGCTTTAAGTGTCTCTAGGTTGAAGTGTCATTGGGTAGGTTTTAAGAGAGAAGTGCAAACTGAGTCTGAATTAATTCTACTGATAGTGAATTTCCTCCCTGGCTTGGTAGCCCCCAGATGTAGGTGTTATTGACACTGAACTGGGTGAACAATTGTTGTGTTATTTACTGCTTTTGCTTACGATTTAATTAGTTAGTACAATAATCAATGTCACATTAGATATTATAACTTTGACAATAACATCCATCGTGTGCTTGCCAGAATTTCAATTGGCATCACGAACGATGATCCAATGAATTTATTCATGAACTAAGCCTGTAAATAGTGAAAAAGAGGAGTAGAATAGTTTTAGTTGTCCTTGAGAGACCTTAGGGCAAATTTTATACCAGTTTAAATAGTGAAAAAGAGGAGTAGAATAGTTTTAGTTGTCCTTGAGAGACCTTAGGGCAAATTTTATACCAGTTTAAAGGGCAAATTTTATACCAGTTTAAATAGTGAAAAAGAGGAGTAGAATAGTTTTAGTTGTCCTTGAGAGACCTTAGGGCAAATTTTATACCAGTTTAAATAGTGAAAAAGAGGAGTAGAATAGTTTTAGTTGTCCTTGAGAGACCTTAGGGCAAATTTTATACCATTTTAAGTATATCCACGTAGTATTGATTGTATTTACCTGCTCAAAATAAGCAAAGATTAGGAAAAAAAATTTACTCATCAAAGAGTTATACAGATGGATTACGACACATGGCAAAGATTAGGAAAAAAATTATACTCATCAAAAAGTGGCAACTTTATTTAATATTGTGACAAGCAGGGGAAGGGGCTTGCACCAAAACTGATGTGAATCATTTTTAAAATATGATGCACCTATTTTAATTTTCCATATCATTTTGATTACAACCGTTTCAGATTCATTTCATTAAAACCACAAAAAATTAACACTTATTTTTTAAAACCAATATATAAATGGTTAACCAATGTGCTCTTCATCTTTTCTCTAATTTATGGTCATAAATTAAATATTATGTAGATATCAAGACAACACTTAATTACATATTAGTGCAAAGCCACCACAAAAAATTAATACCTACTTTTTAAAATCAATATATAAATGGTTAACCAATGTGTTCTTCATCTTGTCTCTAATTTATGGTCATAAATTAAATATCAAGATAACACTTAATTACATATTAGTGCAAAGCCACCAGAGTAAAGTAAAACAAATTTATTATGCAGTAATTCCTATTTGATTTGCTCAATTGAAATCTAACACTGTTTTATCAATTTTTTTAACATATTTGTTTCATAATTGTTAGTTATTAATTCAATTTAATATTATGTTGATCTATGCAATTTTATTACTACCTCAAATTTGATAAAATTTGGTTTAAAAACTAGTCCAACAAAAAATCGGTTTTTGGTATAAATCAATTTTGAACCAAACCAATTCAAATATAAACCAGTTTCATTAAGGTGGTTTTAAGAAGCAAACTAAACCATATAAAGGTCTAGGCGAGGGGTATTCGAACCCCAGACCCTTCGCTTCACAAACACACTCAAAACTAGCTCATGACTGTTGGGTGCAATGTCAATTCAAGTTATAAAGTCCAAACAATAAATAATATATTAAATCCAATATTTCAAAAAGAATTTCATGCCACCCTTCTTCTTCTTCCTTACGAGTATCATCACCATTGTTAAATTCCTTCAAAATTCTAACTCTCATTTCTCAACCAAATTAAAAAGTGTAAACATCAAACTTGCTCAGAGTTAAGGAATCCAATGGTTCCAATTAATTTCATTTATTTTTACTCTATTGCATACAATCAATCAAACAACAACAAGAATCATAGAGTTATATAGATGGATTACGACACACGATGAAAGCAAAGATTAGGAAAAAAATTATACTCATCAAAAAGTGGCAACTTTATTTAATATTGTGACAAGCAGGGGCAGGGGCTTGCACCAAAACTGATGTGAATCATTTTTAAAATATGATGCACCTATTTTAATTTTCCATATCATTTTGATTACAATTGTGTCATATTCATTTCATTACAATCACAAAAAATTAACACTTATTTTTTAAAACCAATATATAAATGGTTAACCAATGTGTTATTCATCTTGTCTCTAATTTATGGTCATAAATTAAATATTATGTAGATATCAAGATAACACTTAATTACATATTAGTGCAATGACACCAGAGTAAAGTAAAACAAATTTACAAATTTATTATGCAGTAATTCATATTTGATTTGCTCAATTGAAATCTAACACTGTTTTAACAATTTTTTTTAACAAATACCGGTTTTTGGTATAAATCAATTTTGAACCAAACCAATTCAAATATAAACCAGTTTTTAAAAAATAAATCGGTTTCATTAAAGTGGTTTTAAGAACCAAACTAAACCATATAAAGGTCTAGGCGAGGGGCATTTGAACCCCAGACCCTTCGCTTCACAAACACACTCAAAACTAGCTCATAACCGCTGGACGCAATGTCAATTCAAGTTATAAAGTCCAAACAATAAATAATATATTAAATCCAATATTTCAAAAAGAATTTCATGCCACCCTTCTTCTTCTTCCTTACGAGTATCATCACCATTGTTAAATTTCTTCAAAATTCTAACTCTCATTTCTCAACCAAATTAAAAAGTGTAAACATCAAACTTGCTCAGAGTTAAGGAATCCAATGGTTCCAATTAATTTCATTTATTTTTACTCTATTGCATACAATCAATCAAACAACAACAAGAATCATAAATCTAAAAATTAATACAAAATTCCAAACATCACTGATCATGATCAATTAGCATAGGAGTATTAATCACTACATTATGACAATCAATTTGGCAACTTAAATGAATGAAAGTAATGCACAAATAATGGAGTTTCAGAAGTGAAAGGCTTACCTATTGGAGTAAGTCCAATGCCCTTTCAAATGAACTTCTAGATGATGAATGATGATGCAGTTAACTCCCCTGAACCTCTAGAAAGCTATTGCAATGCCCACTTTGCTTTGAAACGTCTCAAATTCTCTTACTCGAATCCTCTTACAAATGAAAAAGTGAGAATCTGATTTTTGTGCTAGGGGTGTTACAGATGGAGTATGATGATTTAGATAGTTTCTATGAAGTTTATGTGTGGTGTTTGAGGTGTTAAATTGAATGGAGATGGTCAAAATAAATAGTTATGGAGTTTTGGCTCCTTAGTCAACAAAGTGACCAATGGAGGATTGACTTTTTGATTGGAGAGTTTTCTAGTGTTGTGATGAGTTTAGACAGCTTCTATGGAGGATTTATGACGTGTTGGAGTAATTTGTTTGGTTGTTTTGTAACTGTGGTGAGTTTTGGAAAGTTTTGTGATTTTGGTGCAAAATGAAGAACAATGGAACTTGGTTGTAAGATGCTGAGATTGTGAGGGATTTATGGCTTAAATGTTGTGTGTTTTGCTTCTGGTTTGACGTTGTATTTATAGGAGAAATGAATCAGATTAAGTTGCCAAGTTTTGTAGGAAATTGGATCATGAACCAATGGATACAAATGCTTTTGCATAAAGTTGGTTTCAAGTACAATGATAGCCATGCTTTTGTGCAGCCTCTAAGTTGACATTCTGAGCAATCCATCTTGGTTGGATAAGTTATCTTGGATGTTCATATCAGCTTGCATGATTTATGGAAAATATCTGGCACAAAAGTTGGCTTTATGCAATGCCTATCATGTAATTCAACATGATCCAATGTGATGAACTTTTCTCTCTTGAATTGAGATCTTTTTCTCACAAACTTGGTACTAATGGTCATATATCATGTAGAGGAACAAGTTCCTAGTTGATCTTATCCTCTGAAAATGTTTAGAAAGTTGGTAAAACATGCCTCAAACTCGTGTGAAACTCATTTGTGCAATTTTGCCTTGGACTAAACCAGTCTCTCATGGCTACTTTACAAACTTGTAACTTCATGCTCAAGCAAGATGAACTCGTGCTCTTGGTACCATTAGAAAGTTGATATCATATACTACAATTTTGATGTTGATCACTTGGAAATAATCAATTTGGATCATTGAGATAATTGGCCAACAAAATTGGACTTTTCACTGATTTACACTTGGAAAAATTTTCTAAGTATTGACACTTTCACATCTTTGAAAAACCTCACCTTTGATCAATCACAACTTCCAATTGGTGAATGCTTTTGGGTCCATTATTTCACCAATTTAAAGTATGTAATACAATCTTTAAAATGAGTTCTCAAGTGTTTTCATTGGATGCTTGAGAAACAAGTTATAATCTTGGAAAGTAGGGCATTTGTCATGAGATTTTGTAACTTAGAAAAATTTACAAAACCCTAATTTCCACATTTTTGAATCTTTCCTTGATTTCTTTGATTTTCTTGATTAGTCTTGATCAAATTCACCTATTTTTATGATCCTTGACTTGTGGAGTCCATGTTTGACCAAAGATCTCAAAAATCAAACTTTGACTTTGATGAACAATTAACTTTTTCCAGTTGAACTTGATTTCTTCAATTGTCAATGGATCAAGATTCTTGGATAGATCCAAACATATGGATGAGCTAATATGATATACTTGAGGCCTTTGAATCATGTCTTGGAGTGTAGGATCATGCCTGGATCAAAAAGTCAAACCCCATACTGAATTAGGTCAAAACTCTAATTTGGGTGCATCTGATGACCTAGGGCTTGATGAAATGGTTTTAATGAAATCTTTCAATTGATTATCGATGTAAGGAAACTTTTGATCATATCGGAGAGTTCAGGATCACATAAGTCCTTGGTTGGTCAACTTCTTGAACTTCTTGGTGCCAAAACCCTAGCTTGCAGTCAAAGTAAACAAAAACACATACTATTGTATTCTCAAAGGGGTTAGCAATGCATAAAACACACACATGAGATGATTGATGATATTCCAAAATTATGTAAATGAGGTGAAATCTTAGGGTTAAAAATTAGGGTGTGACACATTGGCATCATCGACATGCTTCTTATAAGCATCTCTTTCATCCTTAGGAGCAGAACTAGGAGACTCTTCTTCAGGAAAATGTGTCTCTAAGACATACAACTTTTTATCATGTTAGAGGACAATCCTCAGGTTTCAGTTCCAATCCAGAAAATCTATCCCAGACAATTTTTCTTTATCAAGGATTGATTGTAAAATGTTGTTAGAGATGTTTGTTGTCATGATAATCTACATGAAAAAAAATATGAAATTATAAGTATCAATAAAAACAACATATTCAATTAGGCCTCTAATTAAATATGACCCCACTATTTTACTCAAACCAAATGATCCTCATCATTTGATTTGGAAAATCTCGTTGGAAGATTTTCTAGTGGATCGAGATCCATATTCACTTTGTTTTAAGTCAACGTTAGGCTAATTACACAAAACTTGGGTATTTAGGTAGGAACTCCTTCTAGTTGTATCTAATACAATTCTTGAATATTTTTAGTTGGGTAAATAACTCCTTATTCTAATCCATCATATGGATCATTCCCAACTCTTGCTTCTAAATGTATATAATCTTATTATAATTTATTTAGTTAAGTTTGACATATTATTTTCGAAATTGGATATTACATTTATCCCATCACACCTTACCAATATAGAACATGCACCCCGTGTTAGGTGAAACCTACTTTATTCGATACTAGTCTTGACGAGTTCTAAAACTTGAAAAGTATAAACTTAATATTCAACTTTGAGAGAATTTTTAATTAGTTTGATCTCACCGGCTTATTTATCATATAAATCGTCTCTCACATGCATTAACATACATTCACATGCATCAACACACATAAAAATGAAACAGTTATGGCCCCTAGCGTAATTTTTCTCCCAAGCCAATGAGAGAACCTAAGTTAAACCTAATAACGATCTACACTTCTCCAAGCAAGGTTTCGAAGGTTGTCCTCCTTTGATATTGTATTCTTCTCTTTCTTCATAACATTACATTACATCAAAGAATAATAGTTTTACATACGAGGGAGTGAGATGAAAAAAGAAGTTACATCAAGAGATTAAAAGAGAGGCACGACACGCAGGTTGTATTTTAAAATCCCAAAACAAAATAAAGGAAATCTAAGGCCATAACTGATCACCACAAGAGAACAATAATAAATATATTATTATTATTATTATTATTATTATTATTATTATTATTATTATTATTATTATTTAAATCATGTTAATTAAATAAATCAAATTAAATTTAGGCGAATGATCACACTACGCAGAGATAGCCGGGGGTTCTGCTACCCGGTCAGCAGATGTTTTTCGCATCAACACTTGAAATCAGCGTCGTTTTTTGCATCAACACTTGATACTTTCCATAAACATTAAAGCACAACTTTTGTGCCATTTCAACCCTAGTCGCATACCTTTTTGACAGCACAACCCTTGTACCGTCATAAACCCTAATGCAATAATTTCATACTGTTAAAACACCATGATAGAAAATTCAGTATGATTGATCGACATACCATTTCTTTACCATACTAATGTCGGATTTCGAAACAAATGAACATGGACCACTCAAAGGAATAACAATCATTACATGATTGAATGGACGAAATAGAAATAGTATATCCAATATACCATCTATGCATTAGAGTTACTTATATCACATATAAAAATTTGATTGATCATATTTGTGTAACTTAAGGACGATCAATATATCGTTGCTTCACCATACTAATGTCGGATTCTGAAGCATAGTTAATATCGATCATCCAAATCATACACAGCCTGATGCCAAAATTTAATTACTCGATTATAATTAATTTATTATGTGTTTTAATTGAATTAAAATATAAATACAAAAAATAAACAGTTATCAGATGCATGGTTTTGCAAGTGGCTCTGATACCACCGAATGGAAATATGCGATCCAAAACACAACGAAAAATAAAATTTTCCCTTTAGTGATCCTTACGAATGGTCATGATTAGTGATAAAATAGTCACCTCTAATGGCGATAAAACCTTTGATTCTGAATCGAAGGAGTGATCACGAGCGATATGTGATGAACAACGCCTCTACTTAGTCCACACAAACATATTCCTTCAGCCTCAATGCTAGCTGCTACAATTGAAGGCTTTGAGTAAGAGAGAGAAGGAAAATATGGCTAGGGTTTCACAATCTGAATTTTCGTCAAGTATGAATGCTTCCCCACAAGGGTTCTATTTATAGAACCACTTGTGTGGGATGCAAGCTAAAAAGCCTAGTTAAGTGAACACATACCATATCTTATGGTGTACCGTATATCACTTAAGCGCGTGGTACCTTACCATATTCTGTATTCTACTTAAGTGCACTCTACCTTACAGTGTTCTACATTTACTTAAGTGCACCATACCTTACAATGTTCTTTATTTACTCTACCACTCATCAATATGTCCTTATGTGTGTGACGCTATAAATTTTCACGACGTTGACAATTATATTAAATCATACATTTAACATAATAAACAGTGAGTGATATCTAGCAACACATCACTGCTACCCGAGTAACAAAAATGTCATGTGATCTAATAAAACCTTTTTTGATAGTACTTGTGTGTATAATTACCCTTTTGTCCTTATGTCTATATTGAACACAAGGCATATACCGTGTCATCCTTGTCCAATTCAACATTGGATCCTTAACAACATATGGGCCTTCATAATTAGGAGTTCACTTGCCCATAGAATTAGTAGTAAAACTCAATATCTTTTTGAGTACGAGGTCGCCTTCTCTGAGCACACGAGGTCGAACATTCTTATCAAATGCTTTCTTCATTCTCTATTGATACAATTGATCATGACACAAAGCCATCATTCTTTTCTTTTCAATCAAATTCAACTGGCTGTATCTACTCTGACACCATTCAGCCTCAGACAATTCAGCTTCCATCAAAACTCTCATAGGAGGGATTTCAATCTCTACCAGGAGCACTATTTCCATGCCATAAACAAGAGATAAAGGGGTTGCCCCTATTGAAGTGCGAATAGATGTACGATACCCATGCAGAGCAAAAGGGAGCATATCATGCCAATCCTTATATGTAACATCCATCTTCTGAATGATCTTCATAATATTCTTATTAGCAGCTTAGACAACCTCATTCATCTTGGATCTGCAAGGAGAAGAATTATGATGTTAAATCTTAAACTCATCACATAATTCCTTCATCATCTTGTTATTCAGATTTGAACCTGTAAGTGCTCTTGATTGGCTGCATTTTGTGGCAAAACATTAGAGTTTGCATGTATGTCATATTGAATGTTAAGACATACATAATGATGTATGTGCAAGGTAAGTTAACTATAAGCTAAGCTGAATGTCATACAGAATGTCATGACACTGACTGTATGACATCCAACGAGCAGGTTAGTTTTTCTGGTATCTAGAAATCAGGAAACAAATCAGGAGCTTAAGCTGAAAGACAGGAGACATTTGAGAAGCCCTAAAGTGAAACAAATGCTCCTGAATTAAATGGCAAGCGTGCAGATGATTGAAGAGTATGTTTTGTTATGATTAAACCTAACTGTACGCACCAAGGCCCAAAGGACTGACTGCTCTATAAATATCAGAAGGAGCAACCCTAGATGAAAAGCTTTTTATAGAAGTATAGAGAGTGCATATTACAGAGTCCTTGTGAGTGAAGAAGGTTGTTCTTCACGTGAGTATTGTGAGTGAAGAAAGTGTGTTCTTCACGTGTGAATTGAGTCTTAGGAATACTTGTTTACCAAGCAACTGTCTGCTGCATTGGTTAGGTAGATTCTAAGTTGTGTCTCACTCAAAGCTTTTAAGCAAGAGTGTGTGTGTCCCTTGATTAAAGCTTTAAAGCAAGATCAAGGTGTGTATGAAGTGTTTCTTCATCTTTATTCTGTAATTGTAATTGGATATCACTGTGGTGTGGTTGAGGGGGAGTGAGTGGGAATACTCAGGTCTAGAGTGTCTCTAGGTTGAAGTGTCATTGGGTAGGTTTTAAGTGAGGAGTGTAAACTGGGTTGTTTGACTCTGAATTAACTCTACTGATAGTGAATTTCCTCCCTGGCTTGGTAGCCCCCAGATGTAGGTGTTATTGACACTGAACTGGGTGAACAATTGTTGTGTTATTTACTGCTTTTGCTTACAGTTTAATTAGTTAGTACAATAGTCAATGTCACAGTGGATATTATAACTTTGGCAATAACATCCATCGTGTGCTTGCCAGAATTTCAATTGGCATCAGAGCAGGCACCCTGCCTGTTTATTCTGGGTGAGATCTAGGGAAATAAATTCTGGTATTATGGATAAAGTATAGGATTCACTAATAGACCTCTAATTCTGGATGGTTCTAATTATGATTATTGGAAACCTAGGATGATTGCATTCCTAAAATCCTTAGACAGCAAGGCTTGGAGAGCTGCAAACTCTGGCTGGGAACATCTTGTGAAGACTGACAAGGATGGAGTAGATGTGTTAATTCCTGAAGAGGAATGGAACAAAGATCAAGAGGCCTTAGCTCTTGGGAACTCTAAAGCATTGAATACACTCATCAATGGTATAAACAAAAACATCTTCAGACTGGTACACTACTGTGAACTAGCAAAGGATGTTTGGGACACTCTCAGAACTACTCATGAGGGAACTTCCAAGGTCAAAATTTCAAGACTTCAAATGCTGACCACCAAATTTGAAGGTCTGAGAATGAAGGAAGATGAGACCATTCATGAGTTTTACATGAATGTTCTTGAACATGCAAACACCTCAGGAGCCTTGGGAGAAAAGATGGTTGAAGAGAAGCCTGTAAGGAAGATTCTCAGGTCCTTACCTAAGAGGTTTTCCATGAAGGTCACAACCATTGAAGAAGCCCAAGACATATGCAACATGAAAGTGGATGAACTCATAGGTTCTCTCCAAACATTTGAGATGGGCATGTGTGATCAAATTGTAGAGAAAAAGAGAAAAAACATAACTCTTGTCTTAAACACTGCTGAGGATTCAGAAGAAGAGGGTGGTGAAAAAGAGGAGAATTTGTCAGAAGCAATATCCTTGCTTGGAAGACAATTCAATAAACGGATCAAAATGATAGATCATAAGTCAAAGCCCTATGCCAAGAACACCTCTTCTGACAGCAGCAGAAAGAGTAACTCTGAGGAGAATTCTAACCAAGGCAAAGGAACTCAATGCCATGAGCGTGAGGGATATGGACACATCAGAAAGGAATGTCCTACATACCTCAAAAAGAAGGGAAAAGGCCTAACTGTCACATGGTCTGATGAAGACTCTGAAAGTGGATCAAAAAAGGAGTATGCCAGGCATGTCACTGTTCTAAACAATGTAAGTTCCTTTGAAGATGACTCAAGTGAGGATGAACTGACTTTTGATGAGCTTGTAGCTTCATACAAACAACTGTCTTTCAGAAGTGCAGAGGTATGCCAACAAGGAGAAAATTAGAAAGGGATCATTAAGAAGCTGGAGGCTGAGAAGAAGGAACATCTTGCAACAATAGACTCACTCAACAGTGAGGTCAGCCTGTTGAACTGTAAACTTGAGCAGATGACAAGATCAATCAGGATGCTAAACCATGGAACTGACACTCTTGAAAAAATTCTACAGAGTGGTCAGATAGCAGGAGACATGTCTGGACTGGGGTTTATTGGTGAACAAAAACCCATCTTGGAGGTCAAGAGACCAGAGTCTGAAAATTAGAGGTCAAACCAGATGTCACGACCAATGTCACAACATCAGAGGAACAAGAACATGAAGTAGACAAGAAGAAAGTTCCAAAGGTGGAGGTGTCATTACTGTGGAAAATTTGGTCACCTAAAACCTTTTTGCTACAAATTGCATGGATATCCTAGTCACACTCATCAAAGGGCTCCTGCCAAGAAGCAACAATGGGTGGCAAATAAGGTTAGTCTGATAGCTCACACCTCTCTAAGAGTGTCAGCTAAAGAAGACTGGTACTTTGATAGTGGCTGTTCTAAACACATGACTGGCATAAAGAATCTGTTGGTGAACATCAAACCTCATTCCACTAGTTATGTGACTTTTGGTGATGGAGCAAAAGGAGAGATCAAAGGGGTTGGGAAACTGGACTGCCCTAGAGTACCTAACTTGGACAATGTATTGCTAGTGAAAGGACTGACTGCCATCTTGATCAGCATTAGTCAGCTCTGTGATCAAGGACTAAGTGTGAAATTCACTGAAGAAGAATGTGTGGTCACAAATGGTGATAATGAAGAAGTAATGAAGGGGTCTAAATCTAAAGACAACTGTTACTTAGGGAGCCTAAGGACTCAACTAGATCCACCACATGCTCTATGGCCAGAGAAGCAAAGGAGGTAAAGTTGTGGCATCAAAAACTTGGGCACCTTCATCTAAGAGGAATGAAGAAGATCATCTCTAAGGAGGCTGTAAGAGACATTCCAAACCTGACTATTGATGAAGGGAAGGTATGTGGTGACTGTCAAGTAGGCAAGCAAACCAAGACATCTCATCCAAGGGTTGGTCACCTGATTACCTCCAGAGTTCTGGAACTATTGCACATGGACTTGATGAGACCAATGCAAGTAGAGAGTCTTGGTGGTAAAAAGTATGCATATGTAGTTGTGGATGACTACTCCAGATACACCTGGATAAGCTTCATCAGAGAAAAATAAGATGTTTTTGAAGTCTTTAAGGAGCTGTGCATCAGACTTCAAAGAGAAAAGGAATGTGGTGTGGTCAGGATCAGAAGTGATCATGGCAAGGAGTTTGAAAACTCCAATTTTGCTGAGTTCTGCTCATCTGAAGGGATCATCCATGAGTTTTCCTCTCCTATTACTCCTCAGCAAAATGGAGTAGTGGAAAGGAAAAACAGGACTATCCAAGAGTCTGACAGAGCCATGCTACATGCAAAGAAATTACCTATGCATTTTTGGGCAGAGGCTATGAACACAACTTGCTATGTTCACAACAGAGTGACCTTGAGAAAAGGAACATCAAGTACCTTGTATGTGATGTGGAAAGGAAGGAAACCAACTGTAAAGTACTTTCACGTGTTTGGGAGCAAGTGTTACATCTTGACAGATCGTGAACAAAGGAGGAAAATGGATCCCAAGAGTGATGAAGGAATCTTTATGGGATACTCTACCAACAACAGAGCTTATAGAGTGTACAACTCCAGAACAAAAGTCTTTATGGAATCCATTAATGTTATCATTGATGAATAGTATGAAGAAATTAATGTCATAGAGGATGTTGGAACATTGCTTGAGACATCAGCTGATGGTATAGTGAATACTGAAGATACTCAAGTTGTAACTCCAGGTTCTGAACCAGAAACCACCATCAGAGAACCTTCTATCAGAATCCTGAAAGATCATCCCAAAGATCTTATCATTGGAGACCTCAACAGTGGGGTAAGGACCAGAGCTAGAGAAGTAGTCTCAAATTCATGTTTTGTGTCTAAGATTGAACCCAAAAATGTGAAGGAAGCCTTAACTGATGAATATTGGATCAAGGTCATGCAAGATGAATTGGAACAGTTTAAAAGACATGAGGTATGGGAACTGGTGCCAAGACCTGAAGGAACAAACATCATTAGCACCAAATGGATTTACAAGAACAAATCAGATGAACAAGGAATTGTAGTCAGAAACAAGGCTAGACTGGTGGCACAGGGGTACACTCAAGTAGAAGGAATTGATTTTGATGAAACCTTTGCACCAGTTGCAAGACTTGAGTCCATCAGGATACTTTTAGGAATTTCCTGCATCCTAAAATTCAAACTGTTCCAAATGGATGAGAAAAGTTTTTTTCTGAATGGATATCTAAATGAGGAAGTATATGTGGCACAACCCAAGGGATTTGAGGATCCTAACTTGATAGACCATGTATACAAGTTAAGGAAGGCTCTCTATGGATTGAAGCAAGCTCCCATGGCTTGGTATGAAAGATTGACTGAGTTTTTTATTACCCATGGATACAGGAAAGGAGGAATAGACAAAACTCTTTTTGTGAAAAATGAGGATGGAAAACTCATGATTGCACAAATATATGTGGATGACATAGTCTTTGGTGGAATGTCTGAGAAGTTGGTTAAACAATTTGTCTATCAGATGCAATCTGAGTTTGAGATAAGTTTGTGTGGAGAACTAACTTACTTTCTTGGGCTGCAAGTCAAGCAAATGGAGGAGTCTATATTTCTCTCCCAAAGTAAGTATACCAAAAGCATAGTCAAAAAGTTTGGATTGGATAATGTTGGTCACAAAAGAACACCTGCACCTACTCATCTGAAGTTGTCAAAAGATGAAAGTGGTACTAGTGTGGATCAAAGCCTGTATAGAAGCATGATTAGAAGCTTGTTGTATCTAACAGCCAGCAGACCTGATATTGCATTTGCAATTGGTGTATGTGCCAGATATCAAGCAAACCCTAAGGTAAGTCACATAAATCAAGTCAAAAGGATTTTTAAGTATGTGAATGGAACTAGTGATTATGGTATACTGTACACACATGGGTGTGATCCTACATTGTCTGGATACTGTGATGCTGACTGGGATGGAAGTGTTGATGATAGAAAAAGCACCTCTGGTGGATGCTTCTTCTTAGGGAATAATCTCATATCATGGTTTAGCAAAAAGCAAAACTGTGTCTCATTGTCCACCGCAGAAGCTGAATACATAGCAGCTGGCAGTAGCTGCTCTCAACTGGTCTGGGTGAAGCAAATGCTGACAGAATACAATGTCACGCAGGATGTCATGACACTATATTGTGACAATCTTAGTGCTATCAATATCTCCAAGAACCCAATTCAACATAGCAGAACTAAGCACATTGATATAAGACATCGCTACATAAGAGACCTTGTGGAAGATAAAGTGCTCTCCTTGGAACATGTGCCCACAGAAGTACAACTGGCTGACATTTTTACTAAGGCCCTTGATGCTGCTCAGTTTGAGAATTTGAGAGGCAAATTGGGTATCCGCATAAATGAAGACTCATAGCAATTAATGGCAAGTGAGAGTTTTAAAACTTCAATGCAATCCACGACCTTGACCATAAAAACTCTCCTCTCCACGGAAAGAGATCAATTGAGCTTTACAAAATCAGTTACAAAGAATGAAATGACATTATGAGATGATGAGATGACGCACACATAACAAAAAGGCAAGTATTCACAAATACAATGCATGTGCACACACAAGGCTCCCTAAGCTCAAGGTCAAAGCATGGAGTTAAAAGGTCTACCCATCCCCAGGATTTGCACTATGAGTTATTTGTACCTACCGAACGGGTTCTATCAAAGTTCCCAGAGTCATAGTAAATCCTTCGGATATTGCCAACTAACGCAACTACTTACGCGAGTCGACAATATTCTCAAGATAAACTCGTCTGAGTGTAGCATCGCGTGACAACTATTAAGGGACTACTACCTAACAGTTTCCGCACTACATCCTAAAAAGGCCTAGTGGGGTAAAAGTGTTACTAAAGGTCCTCAACTTCACAGACTCTCAAGTTGAAACAATTAGTGAATACACGACTACTCATGCATTACTAATTATCTCAAGAAGGTCTCCGCTGAGCATGATTACATCATATGTCAGACTTATTGGGACTACTCCCAACAGCCCAACTATTGATCCTATCACAATCCTATCTCACGTGTCACTCAAATCCGGGTTAGGATTTATCTCACCACCCAAAGCACCCAATGTCAATAGCATACTAACAGATATATTGATAAATATACATGTAAGCAGATATTCACAAATATAGCATATAAATAAACAAAATAGGCTAAACCCTCAAGTTTAAGTACTTCCTCAGTGAAGTTGCCATTTCTGTTGCAGCGAGAATCGTGATACCAAGCTATTGATTAACTTGAATCTTAATTCATTAAACTCACAATCGAACTTTGATTTATCCAAAGGAAAGATTAAAGAAAGAAATACCTTTTACGCGATGTAACAACAGTGCTAAGAGATTCGGGGATTGGAGGTTGGTTATGCCTAGGGTAGGTATTTCACATCCTAAACATCTGTAGTACTCTACAGGAACCCTTTGTTTGTTTGTATACTATACTTGCTAAATGTTTGCTATGGCTGGGATTAGGTTAAGGGTTAGGGTAAGATTGTGGGATAAAGACCTAAGGATATTTTCTAAGTTTGCTCCAAGGATATCACATCATCTGCCTACATATCCTAACTAGGATAGAATCAAAGCAACCATAGTTCACCTCACTGAGGATAGATGAACACTTGATTATGATCAAGGTTCATAGAGGAAACAAACATAACAATGCTTGTGTAGAGTTTAACAAAACTCTCTAGATCTAAGTTTAACACTTAAAGGAAATTGACTTTGACAAAAGCCAAGAAGGGAGTAAGTAATCATCACCATGATTCTTACATAGAGTTAACAAACTCTATCTTAAAGTTCTAATTGAAAGATACTCCTAACAAGGAGTAGGTCTTTTAGACTTAGAGCAAAGTCTAATGGCTATGGGTTCTAACTTAACTAAGTTAGGGTTCAAGATGACTTAACAAAGTCAAAGAGGGGGTAATGAGCTACCTATGACCCAAGGGTCAATAGAGAGACTTTCCTTTGGACACAAGGGAGATGAGGCAACTGGATGAGAACTAACAAGTTCCATCACTTGGGGAATAACTTAGCAAAGCTAAAAACAAATACCCAATAAGCATTCAAACATGATGAATACATAGATCATGGTAACAACCAAGGAACAGATGCAAGCATGTAACAACATCAAGAAAAGATTACAATCAAATGAAATGGTTACAACCAATAATGCACAAAGATATTACAATATCTAGAAGGGTGGAGGTTCTTACAAGACCAATAAATAAGATAACATCAACTTGAAGCATCTTAACAAAGATGAAGGAAAACATGGTAACAACCATCAAGACAAACAGAACATATAATTCAAATAAGTTTAAATGCAAGCAAGTTACAACTTGAGGCAAGCATATAAGGGGATCAAAGAATGTCAAATTTAACAACATAAGACAACAATCATGCATTGATGACAATCAAGTACAAGTAAACATATAAGAAATGTTGCAACAAACCAACTAAGGAGTTCAAAGTTCAAGAGGAATCATACATGTTCAAAAGATAGCTTTCAAAGATAAAATTCAATCCTAAGGATGTTATGGTTCTTACAACATCAATGAACACACAAAGATAAACATGAACAAGAAGAAATCAAGCATGTAAGCTACAACTTAAACCTACCATAGGACATGAATCAAGTAAGACCAAATATGACAACATTTATCATGATAGAGGCATGAAGTGTGGTAACAACAAAAAGAGATTAAAGTGATCATATGACAACAAGAAAAGGCAAAGAGTTGACAAATATCAAAGCATAAGTTCATGGTTTCATAAAAGAAAACAAAGCAACATTCATGGTAACAACCAAGACAAAACATAAACCCTAGCATGTTATGGTTCTAAAAGACACATAGACAAGTAGAAAAAAGTATGAAAAACATATTCAATAAGTCACAACATCAAGAATCATGTCAAAGTCCACAGATAAAATTCAAAGGTATACCATGCATACTCAAGTATTCACAAAGGCATGAAACTAACCCTAACATGTTATGGTTCTAACAAGACAGATAAAAAAGTAGAATAAGGCATGGTAAGCACATTCAAGAGGTTACAACACCAAAATTCATGGCAAGGTTCACAAATGAGGTTCAAAAAGGCCATTCTCACACATATGCATTCACAAAAGCAAGTATGAACATGGTAAGGCAATGAATAAAACATCTTTGAGCATTTAAACATGTTAAAAAAACATATATGAATCTCACAAGATCAATCTCACAAGAAAAATCATGTTAAAAGTTAAAAAAGTTTACAAACACCATGGTGAAAGCTCTAAAAACACATGCTTTTCAAGTGAATCAAAGTCTTTCTAGGATAATGATCCTTGAATTATTTCTTCACTAAATGAAAGTAGACATGATAAATAGTAGTTTGCAAAATGAATGGCATTAAAAGCATAAAAAATGGCAAGTTATGATCATTCAAAGTTGGTGTACCAATGGGGGCAAAACTAGGGTAAGGCAAAGTAAGGCAACTTAGGTCATTTGCATGAAGAAGTGGAACTCAATCAAAACTTAACCAAATGAGGTGAAACAAAAGTGAAAATTTTGTGTTTTTAAACAAGGAATTCAATGATACAATTTTTTTTCCATACAATACACTCACTGAAAAATTCGATAGCATCATTGTTTAGACAACTTTGGTCACAACCAAAAGCATGAGCATATGGACAGTCCAAAACAGAGCAAGGTTTGATGAAACAAGTACGTAAACATCACATATATATCATTTATAGTGATTGGCTCAAGAGAAATCAGAAAATGCACACATGGATTGGCATATTGGCATCAACATGCACATAATGACCTAGTTTGCCTTAGTTTCTGAGTAGCATTTTGGACAGTCAAGAAATTACAATTTCTAATGCCAATGGTGGTCCACGTATGACATATAACACACATATAACATGTTCAAACAATTTCTAGCACAAAAGCATGGTTACAACTCAACATAGCATGTGAAATGCAAAGCAAAATTTTAAGTTTCAAAGGTTTAGGCTTACCTCTTGAAGCAACCTTGCCAAATAAGAAAACCAGTTATCCTTGCTATCTTGATATAGTCTACAAATGGTCTTTGGATGATGAAGAGCAGCTCCAATGATCAACAACCCCACTGTTGAACAGAATGGCTTGAAAAGTGAAGAAAAACTTCAAAGTTCCATGATTTTACAAAGCAACATGGTCCAATCTTTGTTACAGAAGTGAAAACTTGGTTTGGACAATTTTTATATGTTGTTTATGAAGTGTTAGAAGTGTCAAAAGAGTTGGAAATGATCTGTAATGAGTTATGGCTTGAAAAATGCAGAAAGTTGACTTTTTGTGTTTTGGAGGTTAACTTTGAGAAAGAAATGGTTTATGGTGCAAGTGGTGGCTTGGACAGCTCTAGATGGTCATTTAAAACTTGTGTGGAGTGTTGAAAGAATCATGGAATGGTTGGAAATTGATTTGATGCAAGTTCTATCCAAGAAAAATTTTGGTACTTTGGAGTTTTTGACTTGGCTTGCAAGAAGATTTGTGAATGTGGAAGGAGAGGGTTTGTGGATGGTTTCTTGGTTGCAATGGTGTATTTTTGATGCATAGAAGTTGTCCTATTTATAGGAAAATCCACATGATCAAGGGTGAGGACAGATTTGGAGTTTTGGTCTTGGAGGGAAAAAATGAAGAAAATATGTCCAAGATTTGGTGCAGTTGGAATCCAGTGTTCTTGGCTCAATGTGATGTACAAATCAAGTTGTATGAGGGCAATGGAAGTGAACGAAGTGTGGCTAGGGATTAGAGGAACTGCAGCTGCAGATTTCTTCATGAAATAGTTTATCTTTCCTCTTGATTTTTTTATTAAAATATTGCAACTTGGTTGCAACTTGGCTTGTCAAGCCTTTCAAACCTTCACTCTTTCTGCATTTGTACTCATTACACTATCTAAATATAATATCAAGACTTGATCAAATGATGGAGAATAGCTTTGGTGGTTGGCAAGTTGATTTGTGACAAATTTGAAATGGTGCATTCAAGTGTTTTGACCCCAACTTGTCTCCTTCGAAACTCCTAGATCACAAATTCTATGGAGGAGTTCTTATACTTTTTGGAAATCCCTCATCATTCTCTATAATTTTCATGTTTTGGGAATTTTCAAATTCCAAGTGGAACTAGGTCAAAAACACCCTTGAAGTTGGCTGAAAACATGACTTGACAAGTGCTAAAAATGTGAAATTTCACCAAGTCTTTTCCCCTCTTGCATTGATTTTGATCATAACTCCAAATACATCCATTTTTTCTATATGGCCACCTTTACACTTTTATATAACTTGTCAAGACCTTTCCAACAAGCTTTGAACCACTCCATTTGGATGTGTGGTTAAAAAAATATGGTCTTGCCCCTTTCAAAACCCTAATTCCCGACTTTTTCGATTACTCTTCAATCCTTGATCCAATGGTCACAAATTTCATAAATAGATGTAATATAACACTAGGAACATGAATTCTTTCAACTTTGGGGTCAAAACCCTTTTGGTCAATGAGTTGACTTTTCAGACAGACGAACCGATCGATCGGAAAACCCCGAATTGACTGTTGGTGTTCTCGGTCCTCTGGGGTCTTGAAACTTCTTGGATGAACTTCAATAAGTCATATGAGCTCCATGTACCATGATTCCATCATTGTAGCATCATTTAAATCAAAAGTCAAACCACAGTTGGCTTTTCCTGATCAGAAACCCTAATCGGGGGTTCTGAGTTGCACTACTCTGCTTCTTTGGGTAACAAACTCAAATTGGATTCATACTTGATCCCATATAGTATCTTTGATGGTGTGGGGACTTGTTTCATATAGAACCAATCTAAGACATTGACTGATCAAACCATCGAAATCCCGATTCATGACTGTATGGTGCCCTAATTCATCTGCATCTTGATAAATACAAACTTGAAATAGGTTAAGGTTAGATAAGCAAATGATGCTTCTATAATGATGATGAAGATATAAGGGTCAAAATTTAGGGTATAACAGCAGAGATTATGGAATAAAAAACAGGTTCACATCTGTGGAACACCCTTAAACCAATGGTAAAGCAGAAGCTGCAAACAAGGTTATCCTAGGAGGAATAAAAAAGAAGTTGGAGGAGGCAAAAAGAATGTGGGCCGAGTACCTACCCAAGATCTTGTGGTCATACCATACAACACCATATTATACTAATCAAGTGATGCCCTTTAGGATGGTGTATGGAGCTGACGCAGTGATACTGGTGGAAATCAACACCCCGACTTGGAGGCTTGAACATTTTGATGAAGTCGCCAACATGGATAACTTGAACATCTCGGTTAATCTGATAGATGAGGTTAGAGAGACAACACGAGTCAGAGAATTCGCTGTAAAATAGAAGTTGGCAAGATGATACAACCTGAAAGTCTAGCAGAGGGAGTTCCAGGAAGGTGACCTGATCTTAAAGAAAACCACAGACCCAAAAAATAAGGTAAAGCTTGCCCCCAACTGGGAAGGCCCATTCAGGGTACTTCGAAAACTAAACAACAGAGCCTACAAGATGGAAACATCAGAGGGAGTAGATATACCCAGGACATGGAATGTATCAAATCGTAGGCTATATTTCAGCTAAATATTATGTGATTCAATAACAAATAAACGATCCGGGTTGTACTCTTTTTCCTTGCAAGGGCAATAGTTTTTAACGAGGCACCTGGACTTAAAAAAAATTATGTCTTGTTTATAGGTATTCGGCTAAAGATGGTGAGTTATAACTCAGAAAACTCCCATAAACGTGTTAACTTTCTTCGTGTACACAGGTCGCCCATAAATATTTTGTGTACAAGGGTTGATTAAACTCCTATAAACGTGTTGACTTGCTCCGTGTGCATAGGTGACCCATAAACTCTCCGCGTACAAGGGTTGGTTAAACTCCTATAAACATGTTGACTTGCTCTGCGTACATAGTTTGCCCATAAATGCTCTGTGTACAAGGGTTGATTGAACTCCGATAAACATGTTGACTTGCTCCGCGTACATAGGTCTCCCATAAACGCTCCACATACAAGGGTTGATTAAACTCCTATAAACGTGTTGACTTGCTCCACATACATAGGTCGCCCATAAACACTCCGCATACAAGGGTTGATTAAACTCCTATAAACGTGTTGACTTGCTCCGCGTACATAGGTCTCCCATAAACGCCTTTGTGTACAAGGGTTGATTAAACTCCTATAAACGTGTTGACTTGCTCCGCGTACATAGGTCACCCATAAACGCTCTACGTAAAAGGTTTGATTAAACTCCTATAAATGTGTTGACTTGCTCTGTGTACATAGGTCGCCCATAAATGCTCCACGTACAAGGGTTGGTTAAACTCCTATAAACATGTTGACTTGCTCCGCGTACATAGGTCGCCCATAAGCACTCCTCGTAAAAGGGTTGATTAAAATCTTATAAACGTGTTGACTTGCTCCGCGTACATAGGTCGCCCATAAATGATCCACGTATAAGGGTTGATTAAACTCCTATAAATGTGTTGACTTGCTTCGCGTACATAGTTCGCCCATAAACGTGTTAACTTGTTCCACGTACACGAGTTGAACAAACACTTATAATTGTGTCTACTAATTCCGTGTATACATGCTGGATAATCAATTATGAAAATGATGAAATTAGGCCTAAGCACACCAAAAGAAACTTGGGGCTCATGGGTATCAAAGTCATTCATGACCAACTACCAAAGGCTTATAAAGAACTGGAAACAAGTCTCTGACAAAAGGACACCTAAGTCAATATCATAATTGGCACCTAAGACTATAAGAGTTTTGGACTCTCTAAAGTGCCAGAGCTATATAGCCAAGGGATTTTTAATAGATAGTCAAGTAATTAGCGATCCAAGAAGCCTTAGAAATCAAACTAAGAAAAGCAAAATAGCAAAATAGTACCTGGCACTTTATAATCAGACACCTTAAGTTATTCTAACTTAGTGCCCAAGGGGATAGATATACACACAGGATTATTTTGCAAAGGAATTAAAGTGATGATAAACGAAAATAACAGTAGCAAAAGGACAACCACAAAAGGGCCAAATTTTGTTTAATTTTGTTCAACACAAAGCCCGAAGGTTGAAAAGATTACATAAAAAAAACATCCAGAAGGATGACTAACTAAAATAAGAAAACATCAAGATCATGTAGTAGTCGAAGTCTCATTGGCAACATCATTGTTGGCCAGGTTCACGTTCCCGTCAGCGCCATTGACTGGGCCTTGAGATCCCTCCGGGCTATCTTTTTCCATCTCGCCAAGATCCACAAGCGTCCATCCTGCACCACCTTGAAGTAATCCATCTTCGACAAATCCAAGTCAGGATGGAGACAGAGAACTTGATCTTTGGCTCTATCAAAAGCTTCATCACCAGCAGATAAAATGTCGATCTGAGCTTTCCTTAGATATTTTCTAAGATCGTTATTGGATGATAAGAACTCAGTATTGGAGGCCTCAGATAGCTTCAATTGATTAGCAAGTTGGGCTAAGGTCGACTTGTAATCTGACTCCAAAGTCTCTTTCTCCTTCCTCGCATTAGCCAAATGCTTCTCCAAGCTGGAAAGCTTCTCAGATTGAGATTCTTGGGTATTCTTCAACTGAGCGATTTCATACTTAAATTTTGAATCAATCTTTTCAGAGTCATTAGATAATTCAAATAAACCAAGGGCAAAGACGACACATATCATAAGATATGACCTAATATTCTGGGTAATATTTTGTTGTCTAATAGATTTAACTTTATTAACATCCTCGATAGTGTTGAGGTGATCACACAGAAAGTTTAAGCCATCAAAGTCATTGGACCAAAACTTGAATTCCCTAGACGCAAAATTTCCCCTAGGGGCTTGCATGAGGGAGTTGATCTCCATTTCGGCTTGATGGATATCTTCATTCGTTAGAACCTTCAGCTTCTTCGGATCACCTTGAGAGATCTCAGCTTTAGTACTTGTTCCTCTGGATCATTTTGGTGCTCGAACCTCTAACCCACTTAAATCGGATTTGGATGCAGACATACCCCCAGCCCCTCTCTGGGCTTCCCGAGCTGCCTGCATCAATCTCTTTTGCTCGGATACAGTCATATCAGTCATCTTGTCTGCATGCAAGCAACATAAGGTTAGAATGGAATGAAGATGAGAAATATTTAAAGCAAAAGATGATGATTACCTAGAAAGGCAAGAAGTCGGTTGTCATCTAAGGGTAATTATTTGATCCTCATCATACAAAATGAGTCAAGAATGGCCTAGGATTAGAGTTCCAATTTATTCAGTTTGTCATAGTTAAAACCAGTAACCGACAAGGGATCTTTGGTCCAGTAGTGAGGAAAGCGCGAATGTCCATCTAAGGCGTATAACACCTGAGAAGATCTTGGCCCACATCGGACCTTCAAGAAACGATCTTTATAATTCTTATAATTTAAGGTATAAGCTTGAAGGAAGCTTCAGATAGGAATTCCACTGATTTGAACCCAACTCCGGTTATCAACTCCTTTCACCTCAAAGAAGGAGAAGAACAAGCCTATGGTCAGAACAATGTTGAAAACCTCGCAAACCCTCTCAAAAGCCTTTATAAATCCCAAACTGTTGGGACGGAGTTGGGAAGATGTTATATTGACGGTCTTCAACACATCAACCTCAAAGTCGGAAAAAGGGATACGGATGTTGAAATCTTCCAAAATACTAGGATAGAACTAGAAAAATTCTTCGGAAACATCTTTTGGTGAAGTATACACACTCTTTCCTTTGGACCACGTGGTTCTAAAATAACATCATCTTTGGAACCAGTAGAGGATATAATCCTCAGGGATCGGATTTTGGCAATATCCATGTCACCAGCAGTACTGTTCTTATGGTTCATAACCTCAAAATCAAAGGGAGAAACAATCTCCATTAGAATTTCTACAGAACCTGAAGAGTCGGAGTCAAAGTCACTTTCAGAAGTGAAAACATCATTATAAAATTTGTCCATGACTCGCCTATACTCTTCTACCCCTAAAGAACCCCTCATTTCTTGCATGTTTTCTTTGCATAATCTTTTTGATGAATGATCAGTGCATTTTAATGCACCTTCCTCTATGTTTAGACCTAGGCATTTCTACAGTTTAATTTTTTTAATTTTATGTTTTATGATGTTTTTACAATTTATTTTATTTTAAGCTTTATTTAATTTTCGTTCATTATTTTTCAGCATTAGTAGCTTTTAGTAAAAAATCATAACTGGAGCTACAAGAATCGGATCGAGGCGTTCTACCAGTTGTTGGAAAGCTAAGAAAAAGATCTACAACTTTCATGTTGCACGAAGGAGCTGATTCGGATTTCTTGAGTCTCGAATAATTCGTTGAAGTTTCTGACTTCTGATAATGTAGTTTTCCTTGCGGACCTAGTTTAGGTTTCTGGCCCAATTGTTTCCTATTTAAGCTTGTTGCTGTGATGCAAAACTCTAACCTAATTTATTTTACGAATTTTGTTTTATTTTTCATTGTTTTCATGGCGAACTAATCCTAAGGGAAAATCCGCCGGTTTTGAATCCCGTAATTTCTTTGAGGTTTATTTTCAATTCAATTGTGCTTTATTTTTTTTAATCCCGTTCAAAATTATTTTATAATTTCGTTTGCTTAATTCGTTATTATAAGATAAATTAGATTTAATTTGGTCGATCAATATTCCTTAACTCAATCGCGGATTAACTTAGCTTTTTCGTTAATTTGCGCAAATCTTTAACCGTCTGCTTAATTCGGTAATTAGGAATAAAAGTCGTGCGATATTATCGACGCTTGTTCGTCAATATTGCAATCGAATAGGAATTGAAACCTGTTGCGGTGGAAATAGGATCACAAACTATTAATGAGTTTGAATCGCAATTCAATTCACAACCGCTCTTTGATTTATCCGAAGGAAAAGGTCAAAAGAGGGAAAACCTATTTTGCATCGTAAACACAATGCGGGGAAAGATCTAGGGTTCGGGGGTTGGTTAAATTTAGGGAAGGTATTAGCACCCTAAACTTCTGTAGTACTCTACAGGAACCTTTTGTTCAGATGTTTACTATTTGCTTTATTTATTTGCTTAAGGTATATGTACAAAGGATTAAAAGTGAGAAAAGAGACCTAAGGGGTTAATTCTAAGTTTACTCGGCAAGACATCGCATCTTATGCCTACGTATCCTTACGGGAGTGGAATCAGAGTAATCGTAGTTCCCCTCAAAAGGGAGGTTAGAGACTTCTTGACTGTGGTCAAGGTCTCACGGGGAATAAACATGTCTTAAGGACACGCTTACGTGGAGTGTAGAAACTCCAAATCTCTATGTTGAATTGTTAAGTTGTAATTAGGGTTAAATTAGGGATTCCACGGCGGGAAACCCTAAACTGAGCGCGGCGGCTCTTTGACCTAATGCTAGGGGTAAAATTGTAATCTTGCCTGCGGCGAGGCATTTGTGAAAATTAGGGTTTGTAGTTTGTAGTTTTGAGGATTTGAAATTGAATGTGTGAAGTTTTACGGACTATTGGCGCGGAGGCCAAACAGTTAGACCTAACCTTCGGATGTGTGCAATGTGACAGAAATAATGGTAAACGCGTGAGATAATTGAATCATGCAAACAGAGAGATAATGTCATAATTTAAACCATGCAAGCAGAAATTTAAAGGCAGAATTTAAAGAGCGATTGTTAAGTTCGCGAGGTTACATGAGAGGAGCAGATACAATATGATAATGAAATTTGAATTGAACAATAATAAAATAAAATAAATAACGGTTCTAGTTATTATTTTAAAAAAAAGATTTTAGTTATTATTTTAAATTTATCTAAAAAAAAGTTTTTCTTAAAAATAATAGGTTTTCATATTAATTTGGAAAAGATGTTAATGTTATTTATTTTAAAAAACAGATTTTTATATTATAACAAGTTTTAATAAATTAATGATAACAATAATAATAATAATAATGGTAATAATAATGATAATAATGATAATAATAATAAATAATGATAATAATAATACTAATAATAATAATAATAATAATAATAATAATAATAAAGCAATAATGAATTTTAAATGTGCCAAATAACCCAACAATGTTGCTAACGCAGAAATGCGCTCATCGCAACCAGATCTAAATCGGACGAAACAAAATTTATCGCAAAGAAAAAGAAATTAAGCAAAGAATAGTATTATTGCTCACACAAAAATGCGATCATCGCAACCAGATCGAACTAACACAAATGTCACGCGTCATGCACACAAATGTGCAAACATCGTATCGACATAATTCGATCAAAAATTAATCTTATATATATAAACTCTAACAATTTAAAAATTATATATATATATATATATATATAAACGTAACAGTAATAGATAAAGAAAAAGAAATAACGGTAATAGATGAAGAAAAAGAAATAACGGTAAAAGATGAAGAAAAAGAAACAACAGTAATAGATGAAGGAAAAGAAATAACGGTAAACGATGAAGAAAAAGAAACAATGGTAATGGATGAAGAAGAAAACTAAATAACGGCAAACGGCACTCACTCCTCTTAGGTTTTTTTCATTCTCCCCTCTTTTCCAACAAGGCAACACATGTATATATAGGGAACAAATTAGGGTTAACACCAAATTGTCAATAATGTCCCTAAAACCCATTTTAAAGCCCAAACTAAATAATTAGTTAAGAAAAAATAAAATTTAAATAATTTAAAATAATTAAAATAAACTTAAAATAAAAACTAATAATCCTATTGATTCCTAAAATCAAAAATATTATAAAAAGAACAAATTTTTTTCAATATTTTTTATTTTATGATTTTTTGGATATTTTTATGAATAATTTAGAAAAAAGTGAAAAAAATAATATTTTAAAAAATGATTTAATTAAAATACGAAAATAATAATTAAATAATAATAAAAAACTATTTTTGTTATTTTTTTAATGAAAGATAGAAAAATTTAGAGTAAAAATAATAAAAAACAAAAAAGTGACAAAGGTGAGATTCGAACTCTCAACCTCTCACACTCATAACTCCTTACACATGTCCTCCTGCCAATTGTGCCATTTTTACTTTTTAGAAAAAAAATGCATGCCATATGATATTTACCTGCAAAAAGTCAAACGACTACACAAATTTGTTAGTAATTGATTAAATGCAATAAAAATGCAATGAAATGCGACGACAAATCTTAGGGCAAAATTTGGGGTATTACAGTTGCCCCTATTTAAATAACTTCACCGGGTGATTCGAGCAACGGAGACTCGAGAAATCATGGTGGAGGGATTTAAATACAGATAACCGAAAATTTTGCCTTTAGACGCAGTGCTATGCAATGATATGGACAAAGCGAGAACAGGTTAATGCAGATGATATGATGCGTATGCTGGAATGATGAATTGTGAAAATGCTGACGAATGCGACGACACAGGGACGAACGCTACGTGAAGAAACACACTGGGGAGAATGACGCGCTGGGACACAGTACAACCCTGGGGAATTCTAAAATGATGGTCAACTGGTGCGAACACGACCAATTGTCATTTTGAGAACGAGATTCTCAAATGGAGATGACACCCGTGAGACGGCCTCCACTGGGAATCTAAAAGTAAAACTGGATCAAGTACGATTGCAAGATCGATCACAGAATGCATGGAGCATTGAGCAAAGAATAACATCCAAGCTTCTGTAACCTATCCCTCGTGACAGGATCAAACGGACTTTTCGGGAATCCGTAGCAAAAATACAGGGTAAAAACCGGCTGTATGCAAAAATAAATGGACTTTAATGGGAAATGCCCTGATAAGCTTCTCGAGGGAGAACTGTCACTTATCGTTGGAAGAGACTTATGTGCCAAAATGAATAAGCACTCAAATAAAGAGGCTGCTGCTTATCTGATATATCAATTTTCTCATATTTAAGGTCGGCGCCTGGAATACGATTCTGATTCTTCTTTTACTGAAGGATAAATGAACTTCTTCATACTTCAAGATCGTGCTCTCCTGAATATGATTCCGCTCCTTCTTTTACTAAAGGGTAAATGAACTTCCTCATACTTCAAGATCGTGCTCTCCTGAATATGATTCTGCTCCTTCTTTTACTAAAGGGTAAATGAACTTCTTCATACTTCAAGATCTGTGCTCTCCTGAATATGATTCCGCTCCTTCTTTTACTAAAGGGTAAATGAACTTCCTCATACTTCAAGATCGTGCTCTCCTGAATATGATTCCGCTCCTTCTTTTACTAAAGGGTAAATGAACTTCCTCATTCTTCAAGATCATGCTCTCCTGAATACGATTTGGTTCCTTCTTTTACTAAAGGGTAAATGAACTTCCTCATTCTTCAAGGTCGTGCTCTCCTGAATATGATTCTGCTCCTTCTTTTACTAAAGGGTAAATGAACTTCCTCATACTTCAAGATCGTGCTCTCCTGAATACGATTTGGTTCAAAACCTCCCTATACCTCAAGACGACAAGGAAAATGGAAGCCCAACTTCTCAATGGAGATGGCCATTTGCTGCGAGTCATAACGAAGATAGGATCGGCTTCTTAGGTGAGAAATGTCGCATACCGATGTTGTAAGATGTAAAGTGAGATTTTCCAGGCGTGAACTGGCGTGCATCTGTAAAGGATTGTGATTGATTTTCTTGAAAGATAGTGCAAAATAAATGCACATCCGTGTACAGTGATAAACTTCTCGGGCGAGAATAGTCGCGTATCTGTCATGATATGGTGAAAATCCTCAGATGGTGCAAAATAAATGCACGTCCGATTGGGCTCGACGACCGACAATACTGAGATTCAATCTAGGATCGAACTAGAAAGAAGAATGGTAATCAAGACTCCGTCGAGGGAATGATCTCGAAGGGTAGATATCTTATCCTAGTGAGGAAAGATAGCTGAAGTAACCGTCATCCACGAGGATCGAGCTCTGTGGGGAAACTGGAAACACATATGCATTTTATGCTTAGGGCTGACAATCTATTTGGAGAGAATGGACGAACCCAGTTACTCGGCGGTAACAACCAAATGATGGTGAAACACAATGAACCTGTGAATGCATATGTTAATGTGAATGTATGTTAATGTCTATGTATGCAAGATGTTATGAAATGAGTATGCAATGAGTATGTGTATGAAATAGGCATGTGATGCTTATGCCCCTGTGTATGCTGACGAAACTGACTAGAGACGGGACGAGAGATGAAATAGACATCTCGACGGAGATACCCTGCGTTCTCTGCAACCAATACGTCAATCATGGGAAAAAAGGTAGGGCCACATCTGGTTTTAAAGTTCTGAATTCTCTGGGGAGAAGGTAATCTGCTTGGGTGCACGTCTTCACATGGGGAGAAGAAAACCTGAAGGACACTTTCGAGTTACCCAAGAAAAGGTTGTCAACTTATAGTCTCTCTGGGGACTGTGTCAGAGCAATGATTTAAAAGTGTTTCTGCAACAATGAGATTTTTCGAGGAGTGAAGAGATCCTTCCGAAATTTCCACTAGTCAAAGTAATTTCTTATATTTCCGATTGCGTTTTCGAAGAACAGCTTTAAAAATTTTCAATGCACCTTTCATTTTCAAAATTTTAAGAATAAATGCATTTTGCATAACAATAGAAAACAAGAGTAATGCACCAAGGAATGTAAGTAACAAAATGGTATCTTTTATTAAAGGGTGGCAGCTTGCTGAAGGCATAGCTCCACAGATGATTATGCTTTGAAATTGGCAACATGGGAAAAGGTTACATTGAATCCAACGACACCTACTGACACTAATAACTAAGACTAATCCAGAATCTTGCTTTGGACGAGAATGAACGAACTGGAAAATGGCTCTCATGCGGAAAGTGTGTTTGCAATGATCGGTGTTTTCTGATGCAATGAAATGCCTTTGTCCCTAACTTTTGCCTGGACCGCCCTTTCGGGTTTTCAATCCACCGGGACGCTCCTTTTTGCCTAAGCCGCCCTTTCGGGTTTTCAACTTAGCGAGCTTTTTATTATTATTTCTTTTTTTCAACCCTTACTTTTGCCTAAGTCGCCTTTTGCAGGTTTTCGACTTAGCGGGTTTTTAGGCATAATATTTTCGGACTGCATCAGAATTCACGGGATGTGCAAGCTCTTCACCATCCATTGTTGTAAGTATCAGAGACCCTCCGGAGAAAACGGTCTTTACAACAAATGGGCCTTCATAATTGGGCATCCACTTTCCACGCATATCTTTATGCACTGGCAAGATCTTTTTGAGTACGAGCTCTCCTTGACGGAACTCACGGATACGAATCTTCTTATCAAATGCTCTTTTCATCCGTTTCTGATATAATTGCCCATGGCACATAGCTGTCATGCGTTTCTCGTCAATGAGATTCAACTGATCCAGTCTGTCTTGCACCCACTCAGCTTCCTCAAGTTCAGCTTCCATCAACACCCTTAAAGAAGGTATCTCTACTTCAATGGGGAGTACAACGTCCATTCCATACACCAATGAGAAAGGTGTTGCCCCTGTCGAAGTTCGCACTGAGGTCCTGTATCCATGCAAAGCAAACGGTAACATCTCATGCCAATCTTTGTAAGTCACGACCATCTTTTGCAGGATTTTCTTGATATTCTTATTCGCAGCTTCAACAGCCCCATTCATTTTAGGACGGTACGGAGAAGAATTGTGATGAGTGATCTTGAAATTGTCACACAACTCCTTCATGGTCTTGTTATTCAGATTGGTGCCATTGTCAGTTATTATCCGACTTGGAATTCCATAACGGCAGATAATTTCTTTCCTGATGAAGCGGGCAACCACTTGCTTAGTCACGTTGGTGTAGGAGGCAGCCTTTACCCACTTGGTGAAATAATCAATAGCAACAAGGATAAAACGATGACCATTAGAAGCCTTCGGCTCGATTGCCCCAATCATGTCAATGCCCCACATTGAGAACGGCCATGGTGAAGACAAAACATTTAACGGCGAGGGAGGTACATGCATCTTATCAGCGTAAATTTGGCACTTATGGCATCTTCTAGCGTATTGGATGCAGTCAGCTTCCATAGTTAACCAATAATACCCAGCCCTTAACATCTTCTTGGTCATAGCATAACCATTGGCATGGGTGTCGAAGGTCCCCTCGTGAATTTCTTGCAGTAACATATTCGTTTCCCGTTTATCAACACATCTGAGCAAAACCATGTCGTAATTTCTTTTGTATAACACACCATTACTAATAAAGAATTTCGAAGCCAGTCTTCTCAATGTTTTCTTGTCCAGACCGGTAGCACCATCGGGATACTCTTGCTTGGCTAGATAGTTCCTGATGTCGTGAAACCAAGGCTTTTCATCCACCTCAATCTCTTCGACTACTTGACAATAAGCGGGCTCAACTTTGCGTTCAATATGGATAAGAGGTGCTTCATTAACGAATTTAACTTTCCACATGGATGCTAACATGGCTAAAGCATCAGCAACGTGATTCTCAGATCTAGGAACATGCTCGAACTCTATCTCGTTGAAATACTTAATCAGCTCGACAATGTAGTCCTTGTAAGGGATTAACTTCTCATTCTTCGTTTCCCATCTGCCTTGTACCTGGTAAATAACCAAGGCTGAGTCACCACTTACTTTAAGAAGTTTGATTCGGAGGTGAATTGCTGCTTCGAGGCCAAGAATACATGTTTCATACTCCACGACATTATTAGTACACTCAAAGTCTAACCTGGCTGTAAACGGAGTGAATCCACCCTTTGGGTTCATCAAAACGGCGCCTATACCATGCCCATTGAAATTCGAGGAACCATCAAACATCATCCTCCACCAAAGACCTGGTTCCGGACCTTCGCTCGGATCTGGCTCTTCACAATCTCTCTTGATCAACAAAATATCCTCATCAGGAAAGTCAAACTTAAGAGGTTCATAATCTTCAACTGGCTGATCTGCAAGATAATCCGATAAAATACTACCCTTAATTGCCTTCTGGGGTACATACTGGATGTCATATTCGGATAACAACATGTGCCAACGGGCTAGCCTCCCGGTTTGAGCAGGTTTTTCAAGAATATACTTGATCGGATCCATTTTAGAAATCAACAATGTGGTATGACAGACCATATATTGCCGAAGGCGCCTAGCGGCCCATGCCAACGCACAACAAGTTTTCTCCAATGGTGAGTATTTGTTTTCACAATCAGTAAACTTCTTGCTCAGATAATAAATCGCATGTTCCTTTCTTCCAGTCTCATCATGTTGCCCAAGCACACAACCCATAGACTTCTCAAGAACAGTAAGGTACATAAACAACGGTCTTCCAGGTACGGGAGGAATCAGAATAGGGGGGTCTTGCAAATAACTCTTAATTTTCTCAAACGCTTTTTGACAATCAGGGTTCCACTCAACCGTCTGCCCCTTACAAAGCAATTTGAATATCGGCTCACAGGTAGCGGTCATGTTAGAGATAAACCTGGAAATATAGTTCAAACGCCCAAGAAAGCCTCTAACTTGTGTCTCGATTTGCGGAGCTGGCATATCTTGAATGGCTCGGACTTTGTCAGGATCTACCTCAATCCCTCGTTGGCTAACAATAAAACCAAGCAATTTTCCAGATCTGACACCGAAGGTACATTTAGCAGGATTCAACTTCAACTGATACTTCCTGAGTCGTTCAAACAACTTCACCAAATGGTCTAGATGTTCCTCTTCACTCTGAGATTTGGCTATCATATCGTCCACATACACCTCGATCTCCTTGTGCATCATATCATGAAAAAGAGTGGTCATAGCGCGTTGGTAAGTTGCCCCTGCGTTCTTCAAACCGAAGGGCATGACTTTGTAGCAAAAGGTCCCCCAAGGAGTAATGAAAGTAGTCTTCTCTCGATCATCGGGATCCATTTTGATCTGATTATAGCCAGAGAAACCATCCATAAATGAGAACAACGCAAAACTGGCTGTATTGTCTACAAGTGTATCACTATGTGGCAGAGGGAAGTCGTCTTTCGGACTTGCTTTGTTCAGATCCCTGTAATCCACACACATCCTAACTTTACCGTCCTTCTTGGGCACTGGCACAATATTGGCAACCCAATCTGGATATTTTGCAACTGCCAAGAAACCTGCATCCAACTGTTTTTTAACCTCATCTCGAATTTTCAAAGCCATGTCGGGTCTCGTTCTTCGAAGCTTTTGTTTGATAGGTGGACAATCTGGCTTAAGTGGCAACTTGTGAACAACAATGTCTGTGTCCAGACCAGGCATATCTTGATACGACCACGCAAACACATCAATATATTCTTTTAACAACTCAATCAACCTCGGCTTAACCTCTGTCCCAAGCATTGCACCAATCTTGACCTCTTTCTTGTTCTCATCTGTACTAAGATTAATTAAGTCCACCTGCTCTTTATGCGGTTGAAGCTCTGTGTACTCGTACTCAATCAATCTTATCAGTTCAGCGGGTACTTCAAAATCTTCTTCACCCTCGTCTTCAGCTTGATTGATGGGTGCATCCCAGTTAGGAGTGTCAGTAAAGTCATTGGATCCAACGAGGTTTGCGATGTCTCTGCATGATGGAAGGCTTACTTAATTAAAATGCTCGAAGATATGTAAGATAAGAAATGAAATGCTGTTTTTTTTGTTTTATTTTTTTGGAAAAAGGTTGCCAACTTCATTTTTTAAAAGTGGAAACGAAAAACGCAAATGAACCAAAGTGGAATTGAACAAAATGCCTTTATTAATATCCTTTTTTAAAATGAAAGGTGGCCCAACAAAAACGACCCTATAGCCTTGGGCAGAGCTACGGATTTTTATTTGAAAACGTAAATGAAAAAATGCTAAAATTACTTTGACGATGGAAAGATAACAGGGATCTCTACGGCCTCCCAGTTGTTCAAAGCTGCATCACCCTTAAACACCAGGTTGCTCAGATCTTCATCTTCCTCACAGTCACTGACGGCATTGACTTGGAAACCTCCGCTGACAAATACCTCTTGGATAACCTTCAGACGCCCTTCGATAGTTGTGGCAGCTCCATTCTGAGTCGGTTTGTAACCCAACCCAAAGCGATCAGTCTTGGTCTTGACATCAATTACCTCTCCCCAACCTTCCGGAATGCCCCTGTCAATTGTTGATTTGGTACTCTTCAGAGATGCAAAAGATGGATTACCTTGACCCACTGTCTCTTCAACTTCTAGCAGAACAGCATTGGCGATCTCGAGTGCTTGAAAGGAGATTTCCAAAGCATTCTCATCGGCCTCGATGTAACGGAAAGAAGACAGGTTACTGACCATCAGATCCTCCTCACCGTGTATAATAACCAACTTTCCATCGATCACGAACTTCATCTTTTGATGTAACGTTGAGGTTACTGCCCCAGCGGCATGAATCCACGGCCTTCCAAGTAAGCAGCTGTAATTGGGATTAATGTCCATGACTTGAAACGTGATATTAAAAACTTGCGGACCAATTAGGATAGGAAGCTCAACCTCCCCCATTACCGACCGGCGAGAACCATCGAAAGCCTTGACGATCAAAGGAGTAGGTTTCAACACAGTCTCTTTGAAAACCAACTTATCAAGAACCCTCTTGGGTAGAACATTCAGAGAAGAGCCGGTGTCCACTAGTACTCTCGCTAAATTGTCCTCCTGACATTTCACCGATATATGTAAAGCACGATTATGATTCGGACCCTCCTTTGGTAACTCTTCGTTGCTGAAACTAAGGGTGTTACATGCGGTCAAATTGGCAATCACACTATCAAACCGACTGGTGCTGATATCTTGATCCACATGTGCTTGAGTCAAAACTTTCTGCAAGGCCATCCTATGAGCGGGTGAACTCATCAACAGAGATAAAATCGAAATCTTGGAAGGAGTCTGATGAAGTTGATCGATAACTTTATAGTCACTTTTCTTGATGATCCTCAAAAACTCAGCATCTTCATCATTCGTAACGGCCCCCTTGCCTTTGTCTTTGGCAGGCACTGGGATACTAGTTGTTTCCGTAGGTGGGACCTCATTGAAACGGGGAGTATACACACGGCCACTGCGAGTCATCCTGCTTACCTCTGCGATATTGGTCACAGTATCCTTAACCTCTTCATTTGGAATAGTCTTCCCAGACTCCTTGTCAATCACCGTCACGTCATATTTCCAAGGCACAGCTTTAGGATCACTGAAAGGAAACGGACTTGGTCTTTGAATAACTATAGGCTTAGGCTGATTCACCTCAGGGATAGACGACTTTGGTATATCGAACACGGGATTGGCAGAACCTGCCCCTGACAGATTAAACACTGGTACCTTACCCTTTGATTCAGGCTGATGGAAGACAGGCTCAACCACAACGACTTCATCCTTCTTGGCTTGGCTTGTCACTTGTAAAACACCCTCGTTAATCAACCTCTGAACATCATCCTGAACCAACACACAACCCTTAATACTGGCTTCACAACTCGCGCATGCAACATGGGAAGTATCTACCAGACCGGCTTCAAACAGCTTCGCATGGAATATCTTAAGAGGAGTCTTAATCTGATCAACATCAAGGACATAACCTTCCTCAGAATCGGCACTAATGGCATTAACACTCTCATGGTTAGGAAAAGGGTTCTTCTTAACATTCGGTTGAGGATCTTCAAACGACAAAATCTTTTTTTCCAATAAATCCCTGACAAGATTTTTGAGAGCATAACAGTTCTCCAGATCATGACCAGGCGCACCCTCATGAAATAAACAATGAGCAGCGGCGTTGTAATTGGCGGGTAGAGGATTAGGAGGCGGACCCAGAGCTCGAGTAGTGATTAGACCTTGCTTGACTAATGAGGGATACAGCTCGGTGAAAGTCATTGGAATCGGCGGACAAGGTTTATACGGTCTCTTGTTCGGAACATTCTGGCGAGGAGCCGGATTCCTTAGCTGTTGATGGGCAGGAGCGTTGGGCACTTGTTGATAGTTAGGAGGCGGATAAACAGGAGATTGTTGCATAGGTTGATACATAGGAACCTGTTGATTGAAAGAAGGCGCAACAGCTGCCACATAGGGTTGTTGAGCATACTGGATCGGGTACCCTTGAGGTTGAGCATAACCTTGCGGATATCGATAAAATTGGTCTCTTCGTCTACCAGAGGATATAGCATTAGTCTCCCCTTCTTTCTTCTTCTGAGAGCTATACGGAGGTTTCTTCGGCTGATCCTTGGAAACACCATGATTACTTGTCATTTTACCGCTTTTCATACCCAATTCAATCTTGACACCCACAACCACGATGTCAGAGAAATTCGAAGTCACACTACCCACCATCCTCTCGTAAAATTCTGGACGAACCGTGTCGACAAACCAATCAGCTAACTCTTTCTCGGTCAAAGGAGGTTCCACTTGCGAGGCAATCTCTCTCCACCTTTGAGCGTACTCTTTGAATGACTCAGAATTCTTTTGTGACATACTCAGCAACTGTCTTCTGTCAGGAGCTAGATCCATATTGTATTTGTAATGTTTGATGAAAGCGTCAGATAAATCTTGGAAACTCTTAATGCGAGACTGGTCCAAAGTTAAGTACCATTTGGAAGAAGCACCCTTCAAACTATCTTGGAAGCAATGAATCATCAGTTTATCATTCTCAACATGGGCAGCCATTTTGCGATAGTACATGATCAGATGACTCTTAGGACAAGTGGCACCTTCATAGCGATCGAAGTTCGGAGTCTTGAACTTCGGGGGAATGACCAGACCTAAGACCAAACAGACGTCCCTTGCAGCAGTCCCAAAAATTTGATCGCCCTCTACTTTTCTTAATCTCTGGACGATAGTGTCTACTTCCTCACTAAGCTTGTCATGTTTCTCATAACCTTCAACATTCTCATCAAGATTATCAAAGCCTGTCTCATTGAAATACGGTTGCGCACGGGTGTGTACGACAGGTGGTGCAAAGATAGGAGCCCCCCTAGAAACTTCAGAAAATAAAGGAACGGCTTGCTGAACAGGCTGATTAATCGGAACAGTGGCTTGAGGAGGCACAAAACCGGGAGCAAGACCATAAGGTGGGTCCCTTGCTACGGTCACATTCGGTGGAGGGTCCACAGTTACGCCGGCAATCTCGGAAACAACAGTGGGCTAGGTATCCATCTTAGCATTCATGACATGTAACAATTCCATCATACGCCCCATACCCCCTCGCAGGTCTTCAAGTTCATTGCTAAGGTGATCAATCTCTTTTGTCTGATCCTCCATTCTCTTCCGAGTTTGAGCTCTGGTGTTGTACTGGTGCCGAGGACTCAGGGTGACGAAACTGGAAGGCGAGAGAACCGAACATGAGAAAACGGAAGACACATGCAATGCAAGAAAGTATATGATGCTATGATGCAAATGCAAATGAAGATTTCATGGAATTCAAACATTTACGAATGTCGTGGGGTACACAATTTTTTTTCTTGTTTTTCATTTTTATTTTATCCCGCGATATAAATGATGTTTGAATTCCATGAAATACAATGCAATGGGATGCTTTATGGATGCCATGCACATGAATACACAAAACCCTAGGTTAAAAGTCATGAGTGGAGTTAAGGTCTACCCATCCCCAAAAGGAGTGTACTATAGGTTAGTTGTACCTGCCGAACAAGGTTCTAAAAAGTGCCCAAAGTCATCAGCCCATCTTTCAGATATTATCGACCTTCCGATTGACTCGGGGGTTAATAATATTCTCAAGAGAACCTCTTTTGAGTGTAGTATCGCGTAGCAACCGTTGTAAGATTACTCCCACATAGCTCCCGCACTACGTCCTAAATAAGGCCGAGGTGGTGTTAAGGTACTACGGTTCCCAATATCACAGACTCCAATCGACCATGGAAAAAGTTTTCACGATTATACTCGATCAACCGAACCATTTTCGAAAAGGTCTCAACTGAGCGGTGATTCTCGAATCAACTTAGTCGGGATTCAACTCCCGATAAGCCTCATCGAATATATCCCCATCCTATAATAATGTCACTAGTCCGGGCGTAGGACTTATCTCACTGCACAAGGAACAATCCCCCAAACCAGGGCACAAATATATACATGCAAAATAACAAAACAAGTAGCAATAAATATGAACAAATTAGGGATAACCCTCAAAAATTAAGAATTTCTTCTCCCCAGTGAAGTCGCCATTTTCTGTTGCGGTGGAAATAGGATCACAAACTATTAATGAGTTTGAATCGCAATTCAATTCACAACCGCTCTTTGATTTATCCGAAGGAAAAGGTCAAAAGAGGGAAAACCTATTTTGCATCGTAAACACAATGCGGGGAAAGATCTAGGGTTCGGGGGTTGGTTAAATTTAGGGAAGGTATTAGCACCCTAAACTTCTGTAGTACTCTACAGGAACCTTTTGTTCAGATGTTTACTATTTGCTTTATTTATTTGCTTAAGGTATATGTACAAAGGATTAAAAGTGAGAAAAGAGACCTAAGGGGTTAATTCTAAGTTTACTCGGCAAGACATCGCATCTTGTGCCTACGTATCCTTACGGGAGTGGAATCAGAGTAATCGTAGTTCCCCTCAAAAGGGAGGTTAGAGACTTCTTGACTGTGGTCAAGGTCTCACGGGGAATAAACATGTCTTAAGGACACGCTTACGTGGAGTGTAGAAACTCCAAATCTCTATGTTGAATTGTTAAGTTGTAATTAGGGTTAAATTAGGGATTCCACGGCGGGAAACCCTAAACTGAGCGCGGCGGCTCTTTGACCTAATGCTAGGGGTAAAATTGTAATCTTGCCTGCGGCGAGGCATTTGTGAAAATTAGGGTTTGTAGTTTGTAGTTTTGAGGATTTGAAATTGAATGTGTGAAGTTTTACGGACTATTGGCGCGGAGGCCAAACAGTTAGACCTAACCTTCGGATGTGTGCAATGTGACAGAAATAATGGTAAACGCGTGAGATAATTGAATCATGCAAACAGAGAGATAATGTCATAATTTAAACCATGCAAGCAGAAATTTAAAGGCAGAATTTAAAGAGCGATTGTTAAGTTCACGAGGTTACATGAGAGGAGCAGATACAATATGATAATGAAATTTGAATTGAACAATAATAAAATAAAATAAATAACGGTTCTAGTTATTATTTTAAAAAAAAAGATTTTAGTTATTATTTTAAATTTATCTAAAAAAAAGTTTTTCTTAAAAATAATAGGTTTTCATATTAATTTGGAAAAGATGTTAATGTTATTTATTTTAAAAAACAGATTTTTATATTATAACAAGTTTTAATAAATTAATGATAACAATAATAATAATAATAAT
This sequence comes from Lathyrus sativus, assembly GCA_963859935.3. Classification (NCBI taxonomy): domain Eukaryota; kingdom Viridiplantae; phylum Streptophyta; class Magnoliopsida; order Fabales; family Fabaceae; genus Lathyrus; species Lathyrus sativus. The sequence continues at coordinate 712,957,338 of OZ012737.1, forward strand.
GGTAATAATAATGATAATAATGATAATAATAATAAATAATGATAATAATAATACTAATAATAATAATAATAATAATAATAATAATAATAATAATAATAATAATAATAATAATAATAAAGCAATAATGAATTTTAAATGTGCCAAATAACCCAACAATGTTGCTAACGCAGAAATGCGCTCATCGCAACCAGATCTAAATCGGACGAAACAAAATTTATCGCAAAGAAAAAGAAATTAAGCAAAGAATAGTATTATTGCTCACACAAAAATGCGATCATCGCAACCAGATCGAACTAACACAAATGTCACGCGTCATGCACACAAATGTGCAAACATCGTATCGACATAATTCGATCAAAAATTAATCTTATATATATAAACTCTAACAATTTAAAAATTATATATATATATAAACGTAACAGTAATAGATAAAGAAAAAGAAATAACGGTAATAGATGAAGAAAAAGAAATAACGGTAAAAGATGAAGAAAAAGAAACAACAGTAATAGATGAAGGAAAAGAAATAACGGTAAACGATGAAGAAAAAGAAACAATGGTAATGGATGAAGAAGAAAACTAAATAACGGCAAACGGCACTCACTCCTCTTAGGTTTTTTTCATTCTCCCCTCTTTTCCAACAAGGCAACACATGTATATATAGGGAACAAATTAGGGTTAACACCAAATTGTCAATAATGTCCCTAAAGCCCATTTTAAAGCCCAAACTAAATAATTAGTTAAGAAAAAATAAAATTTAAATAATTTAAAATAATTAAAATAAACTTAAAATAAAAACTAATAATCCTATTGATTCCTAAAATCAAAAATATTATAAAAAGAACAAATTTTTTTTCAATATTTTTTATTTTATGATTTTTTGGATATTTTTATGAATAATTTAGAAAAAAGTGAAAAAAATAATATTTTAAAAAATGATTTAATTAAAATACGAAAATAATAATTAAATAATAATAAAAAACTATTTTTGTTATTTTTTTAATGAAAGATAGAAAAATTTAGAGTAAAAATAATAAAAAACAAAAAAGTGACAAATGTGAGATTCGAACTCTCAACCTCTCACACTCATAACTCCTTACACATGTCCTCCTGCCAATTGTGCCATGTTTACTTTTTAGAAAAAAAATGCATGCCATATGATATTTACCTGCAAAAAGTCAAACGACTACACAAATTTGTTAGTAATTGATTAAATGCAATAAAAATGCAATGAAATGCGACGACAAATCTTAGGGCAAAATTTGGGGTATTACAAAACCTTTTTGAAAATATTGAATTGTAATAACCGATGATAAGTTGGGAGTCGAACCGGTGGATTTACCTGTCTCTAATCACTTGTTTTAAAATCACTTATTTTTGCCTTTTACTTTCTTAATCGAGTTTTTAATCAAAACACCCCCCCCCCCCAATTCGTCTCAATTGGCTATTTTAAATAAGAATCCTTGTGAATCGACATCCGAGTTACCGTCACTTTACTATATTATTCAAACTGCTCGGTTTTGATCCGCGCGCGACCGCCGATCAAATTGGCGCCGTTGCCGGGGAGGGAACCTTTTGTTTCGTTTATTTTGTTTTTCTTAGTTCTTTTATTTTCGTCAGTTTTCCTTTGAAAAAAAAAGAAAAAAGAAGAAGAAAAAAAAAAGACAAAAAAGTGTCTAATTCTGAATTGTTGAGAAAAAAAAATATATGGATCATAGTCACTAACAAGCTCAGTTACCATGTGTGTGAATAGATAAAGGGCTTAATGTGATTGCACTAGAATGAAAGAGAGCAAAAGGAGGATGAGTAAGTTAGACTTAGGCATAACGACATGATAAGGATTGGTTATATTATCTCGAGCCGAATTCTGTTGCTACTTGGAACGATCTGAAGAAGGTATTCCTAGAAAGGTATTTCCTTGCATCCCGAGCAGCCTCGATACGAAAAGACATATGTGGTATTAGACAACGAGATGAGTCGTTGGCTGAATATTGGGGAAGATTCAAACAATTGGTTGCGAGCTGCCCACAACACCAGATCACCGAGCAATTATTGATTCAGTATTTCTATGAAGGATTAAACCCAATGGATAGAAATATGCTAGATGCTGCTAGTGGTGGTGCACTTGTCGATAAAACTCCAATTACAACAGCTTGAAGAAAACCAAACACTTCCACGATAAAATGATTTTTAGGAAGGAATTCTCTGTGGGCCAACAGGTTTTACTGTTTAACTCCCGCCTTAAGCTTATGGCTGGGAAACTTCGATCCAAATGGATTGACCCCTTTCTTGTTACTAATGTCTTTCCCCATGGTGCAGTTGAAATTAAAAGTGCAGGTACTGAAAAAGTTTTTAAGGTCAATGGACAGCGGCTGAAGCTATTCCATGAGAGTTCGGTACCCGAAGGTGTTACCATAGAAGAGTGTTCTTTGGAAGCACCCAACTACACTGCAGTATAATCAGGGAGCACCCTTTCCTTCTCTCACTCTTGCTCTTTAATTGAGGCCCTTTCATTGAGGGTAATGTCTGTTTTAAGTGTGGGGGAGGAAACTTTTGGTTCGTTTATTTTGTTTTTCTTAGTTCTTTTATTTTCGTCAGTTTTCCTTTGAAAAAAAAGAAGAAAAAAAAAAGACAAAAAAGTGTCTAATTCTGAATTGTTGAGAAAAAAAAAATATGGATCATAGTCACTAACAAGCCCAGTTACCATGTGTGTGAATAGATAAAGGGCTTAATGTGATTGCACTAGAATGAAAGAGAGCAAAAAGGAGGATGAGTAAGTTAGACTTTGGCATAACGACATGATTTGGATTGGTTTGTATAGGAGGGAGTTGTGTGATCGCAAAATTGCGGATTTGTGTTCTTATGATATCCTTAGTATGCAAAAGTAGTACCTATCGATGCAATCTTGACCAAAGAGGAGTTCACAGACTAGATTGAGTATCTGAATATTTTTGTCTTTCATAAGTTTTGACAATACTTTGCTCGGAGTGCAAAGGTTCAAGTGTGGGGGAATTTGATCAGTGTATTTTAATGCACCTTCCTCTATGTTTAGACCTAGGCATTTCTACAGTTTAATTTGTTTAATTTTATGTTTTATGATGTTTTTACAATTTATTTTATTTTAAACTTTATTTAATTTTCGTTCATTATTTTTCAGCATTAGCAGCTTTTAGTAAAAAATTCATACCTAGAGCTACAGGAATCGGATCGAGGCGTTCTACCAGTTGTTGGAAAGCTAAGAAAAAGATCTACAACTTTAATGTTGCACGAAGGAGCTGATTCAGATTTCTTAAGTCTCGAATAATTCGTTGAAGTTTATGACTTGTGATAATGTAGTTTTCCTTGCTGGTCTAGTTTAGATTTCTGGCCCAGTTGTTTTCTATTTAAGCTTGCTGCTGTGATGCAAAACTCTAACCTAGTTTATTTTCCGAATTTTGTTTTATTTTTCATTGTTTTCATGGCGAATTAATCATAAGGAAAAATCCGCCGGTTTTGAATCCCGTAATTTCTTTGAGGTTTATTTTCAATTCAATTGTGCTTTATTTTTTTTAATCCCGTTCGAAATTATTTTATAATTTCGTTTGCTTAATTCGTTATTATAAGATAAATTGGATTTAATTTGGTCGATCAATATTCCTTAACTCAATCGCGGATTAACTTAGGTTTTTCGTTAATTTGCACAAATCTTTAACCGTCTGCTTAATTCGGTAATTAGGAATAAAAGTCGTGCGATATTGTCGACGCTTGTTCGTCAATATTGCAATCGAATAGGAATTGAAACCTTTTTGAAAATATTGAATTGTAATAACCGATGATAAGTTGGGAGTCGAACCGGTGGATTTACCTGTCTCTAATCACTTGTTTTAAAATCACTTATTTTTGCCTTTTACTTTCTTAATCAAGTTCTTAATCAAAACAACCCCCCCCCCCCCCCAATTCGTCTCAATTGGCTATTTTGAATAAGAATCCTTGTGAATCGACATCCGAGTTACCGTCACTTTACTATATTATTCAAACTGCTCGGTTTTGATCCGCGCGCGACCGCGGTTCAATGAACTTACCTTCATCATCACATTCCCTAAGGACTACCATTTTTATTAAAGAAAAATAGAGGAAAATCAAGAGCGAAAGAAAAAAATACCTAAATTAAAGAGAACACTTGCAGTTGAAACGGGCTTGTTTAAAGGAGAATAAGAGCGTAGGAGTAAAGGGAAGAGAAAAATAACTTTAATAGGAGCCCAACATTCAAAAATAGATAGAGAATAACCACTCATGAAGCATTAAAGTCATCATAACTCTAGGGAAGATTAGGGGACACGACCATTCAAAGGTTTTGTTTGACACGTAAGGACATAAGAAGAAAAGTCGACCTATAGCACGACATCAGTCAAATATTTTCGGGCTCATGTTACTACCGAGTACTGTACCCTTGTAAACGGATATAGTACTCAGGGGGGGGGGGGTATGTACATGCCAAATATATTTTAAGCCGAGTAGTGTTGCCGGACAAGGTTAAGAATGAACTAGACTACGATAACAAGAAAGGTCGAGCAATGCAGATCACTAGGCAAGTATCTCCTATAACCCGAACCAACCACATAACCTGAGCTCCTACAACTCGGTACTTACGCTGGACATGAGCCCAACCGGCATACCAACAGTTGTAACGGTGGTGGCGCATCAATGCAGATGTTGCCAGAGCTTCAAAGCCTACATTCATAAAGGGGAGTTACAACAATGATGGCCATGTAACGTCAGAAGGCCAAGAGACTTCTCTTAATAACATATCTTAATGGAAGACTATAAAAGGGGCTCCCACTTGATAATTAAACAAGACACAATTATCTTGAGACAATACACAACACAAGTGTAGCTCTCAAATCCCCAAATATCCCTCACAATATAGACAACATAGTTCTTCTTATTCAGGACAAGGGGAATTGGAACTTTTGGTGTAACTAACCATTTTTGTTAGAACAAAACTCATCATGCACCTTCATCTCCAAGCATGTGAGCCATTTGATCAAGTGAGTTGCATTGAGATTCTCCAACTGAGTTAACAAATAACTAACTAAGTTAGAATCCAACTCTAGTTGTCGATAGGGTGATCCTTTGATGTCTTCCAAGTCAAAGGTAGACCTTCCATTGCAGCTGGATTTTCTTCCTTTTTCTCTTCATCCTCTTTCTTATTATTGTCTACCGCTTTAGGTTGATCAATTCCTTCTTTGGTTCTGTTGAATATTTCTTTAGACGATACACCTACATCATGAAAAATAATACTCGTCCGAACATTATTTGGGTAGGACTCATCAAAAGTAATACGTACGGACTCTTCAACTATAAGAAATCTCTTATTATAAACCCTATATGCCTTACTAGATTGTGAGTATCCAAGGAAGATACCCTCATCGGCTTTTGGATCTAATTTACCAAGATTATCTCTACAATTATTCAAGATATAACATTTGCATCCAAAGACATGTAAGTGAGAAACATTTGGTTTTCGACCTCTAAGTAGCTCATAGGGGGTCTTGTCTAGAATAGGGTGTATGAGTACCCTATTCATGATATAACATGTCGTGTTAATGGCGGCCGCCCAAAAGTACTTAGGCAAATTACCTCCATTGAGCATAGTTCTCGCTAACTCCTCTAAAATTCTATTTTTAAGTTCCACAACACCATTTTGTTATGGTGTTCTAGGAGGGGGAAAGTTATGCTTAATACCATGTTTATCACAAAATTTCTCAAAGAGGCGATTTTGGAAGCCTCCTCTGTGATCACTTCGAATGGAAATGATTCTCAAATTAATTTTGTTTTGAAATAATCTAGCAAATTTCTTAAATGTCAGGTAAGTTTCATCTTTACTTGACAAGAACAAGACCCAATAAAATCTAGAGTAATCGTCTATAATAACAAAGTCGTATTAATTTACACATATGCTCTTGGCCTTAAAAGGACCAAAGAGGTCCATGTGTAGAAGTTCAAGAGGTAGAAACAAGGTTTTTCGATTTAAAAGAAATTCTTTTTTGCTTCCCTTTTTGACAAGCCTCGCATAGATGATCTTTAGTGAACTTTAGTTTTGATAGACCAATTACTAAATCTTTTGAGGATACTTTGTTCAATAGGTCAAAGTTAAGATGGGCTAGGCGTCTATGCCATAACCAAGAGTTTTCACTCATGATGGCTAGACACTTAGTTCCACCCAAGGAAACTTAATCTTGATTTAGCACATAAGTATTATTTACCCTCACACCTTTAAACACACATTCTTTTTTTTATCAAGCACAACACAAGCAACAAGTTTTTGTTAAAGTCACTTTAAAACCCTTGTCACATTGTAGGCTTATGCTTAGAAGATTGTGTTTAAGGCTATCAACTAGCATTACATCAGAGATAGTAGTAAATAAGGGATTACCTACACTACCTTTTCCAAGTATATCACCTTTGTTATTATTTCTATATGTGATGAATCCCTTTCTCTTTGGCACGAAGTCAATGAAGAGGGATATGTCACCCATCATGTGTCTTGAACATCCACTATCGAGATACCACATTTTTTCAGTGGAGTCAAGTCATTCAACCTGAAAGTTTAAACAAAGGAAATAGGTACCCAACTTTCATGGGGTCCTTGATAGTGAGTGAGATCAAAGTTGCATTTAGTCAGCCATTAAAAGACTCCTTTAGAAACAAAGAGTTGCCTAAATTTGCATCTTTCAACGGTATGTCCATTTTTGCAACAATAATGACAAGATAGGTTTTTATGAGACATGTTCTTACTGTCATAACTCGACACTTTACCTCCCTTTTACCTTTTGCATATACATGTTTATTCATATTGCTGGCATATGCATTCACATTTTCTCTCTATAATCTTTGTTGCAAGAACTTTTAAATTCTTCAAGCCCGATTAATCATATCCTCACAAAGATACCACATCATCAAATCGAGCACAAAATGAATGTTTCTACACCTATTCATCAAAGCAAGAGGTCGAAAATTAAAGCCATGACCACAACACCATTTTCAGGCAAAATTGGGCAAGTCTTAGCTTGGTTAATCGATTAACCATTTGCTAGTGCAAATGGGTTAATCGATTAACCCTTGCAAAATTTGCAGAATCTGCTGCATTTTTGGGACAACAATTTCCACTTCTCATTTTTGGGGTCTACATTGTTCTAGCATTGTGCTGAACATTGTAGACAACTCTAGACACTTCAAGACATTTCTACACACTTCAAGGCATTTGCTCCAATACATTAATTGAGATTAAGAGCACTATGTTGCTTCATTTACAAACATGTGAGCCCTTAGATTCAAGTTTGCATTAGGATGGTTACCGAGTCAATACCTAACTAACTGAGTTAACCTCTAACTTAGTGAGTTGAGGCTAACTAACTCCAAGGCTAGTTCCAAGGCTACATTCAAAGCTCATTCCGAACCTAGCAACTCTAAAACAAAATTCTATATAAGTAAATCATCACCATTTCACAAAGGATCCAATCACTCTCTCAAATTTTCACACTTGATCACTCTCAATTCTCTCACATTTTCTCTGAATTATATGCAACTTCTACTCATAATCTTCTTCTCTTTCATCCAAAACCTCACTAGAGCTCAAAACCTCCATTAAAGAGTAGCAACTTCTTCATTGGAAGTGCTTTCTCTTGAGCTTAACCATCATCATCTTGAAAATTCTTGTTGCTTTTCTGGAGTTTTATCGCATTCGAATTCATCTAAAGTGATTACTTCAAGCTTATTCGGTGTAATTTTAATTTTGGAGTTTTCGTCGGATTTTGCTCGGTTTCGCTACGGTTCGATTGCAAATTCGGTTTTCTCTGGATTTCTTCGAGTAACTTCATCATACTCTCTTTGCAACAACATCCAAGGAAAATCTCATCCTTGTAGGTTGGTTAATTCTCACTCTTTTCACTATTTCGATCATTACCGTATCATTTGCGATGTAGTTTCAACGTTTTTCTCATTTGTTAATTGATTATGCATTGATTTGATCTTCATTCTTGATGTATTAATTGATCACATAAGTGATTATTTACTGTTTTTAGACTTGATTTTAGTGCATGATTTTTTGACTACACTGAAGGTGAGAAAATACTTAGAAGGGGGGGGGGGGGTTGAATAAGTATGAAGATAAAAACTTAGAAGTAAAAAACTCAAGTATTTTTATCCTGGTTCGTTGAACTCAACTACTCCAGTCCATCCTTTCTAGAGTGATTTGCCTTTCTCAAACAAGGAGTTAATCCACTATTTAATCAACTGATTATGATAGTAAGCACTAAGAACAACTGTTCAAAGTCTTCTCAAGAACTACTGATCCTAACTGGATCTTCTTAAGGTTCTCTTACAATCAAATGTAATAATAAATATAAGTGTTAAAATACTTCTAGTAAAGCTTTATCACAACTGTGATTTTTCACTTAAGATTAAGAGCAATGAAATAAACTCAACAATAAGAATGTGTTATGAGAGCTTGTATGAGTTTTCTGTCAAAGATTCGTTGTGTAGAAGAAGATGAGGAAGACTTGCTTTTATATGCACAGTAGTCCACAAAGTCTTGACATTGGAGGCTGTGTACTGAAAAGGCCTGAACCTTTTTGTCTTTACATTACATGACCTTTCCTGGAAGTAGTATGCACAGAGAAATGCTTTTGGCCTGTGTTCTAGTGTCAAGCATGAAAGAGGAAAGAGTCGTTGAGCCAAATCAAAGGATATGTCTTTGAATTTCTTCTTCATCAAGTATTTCATTTCAGCAAAGTAACATCAGAGTCTGGTTGATCAGAGTCTTGGATGCCCATCAGATTTTGCTGAATCAGAGTAATGTAGCAAATGTGTTTTAGCGTGTAGTTCTATCAGAGCAGAGTTTTATGAATCAGATCCTCAGTACATGCAGTATGTAGTACTCTCAGAGTCTTCTGAAAAACTGTGCTTCTTAACTCTCATACAAAGATCTTCAATGCTTCAGAGTCTTCATATCTATTAGAGTCTTCTGCTTCAGATCCTTCTGCAGCTTTTGCTTCAGATTCTTCTGTAGCTTCTACTTTAGATCCTTTTGCAGACAGTGCTCAGATTCTTCTATAAGATGATTCTGACTCTTTAGAGCCTTCCATAGTTCCATGTTCAGATTAATTTACTCTTGGATGTATATATACTTTAATCATCTGCAGCAAATATTCATGAACAAATTTTCGAGTATATAATTCTTTAATACAAAATTTCATAAGAGTTATCATCAAAACATAGAGATATTACTAAGAAACAATCTGTGTTCTTACAATCTCCCCCTTTTTGATGATGAGAAAACAAGAGAAATTTTGTTCAATAAAAAGCAGTAATTATAACTCCCCCTGAGATTATGAATTTCCCCCTGAAATAAATACTCTAAAGGAAAAGAATACTTCCCTTTTTGCTTGAGTGTATTTCAGAATCAGAGTCTGATGACTTCTTTCAAGCACAGAGTCTGGTTTTTTGTTTAGAATCAGAGTACAATTTGCTTCAGGAATCAGAGTCTGGTAGGATAATTCTCAGGATAACTTCAGTGAATTTATTTTGTCAGATGAAACAATAGAATCTGAAAGACTTTAAATTCAAAGAGAGATAATAATATGTCTGAATTTTGTTTTAGTATTTGCTTATTGATTGAATAATCAGATTCTTTTTCTCCCCCTTTTTGTCATAATGAAAAAGATGTGTAAAGATATAAAAGATAATAGAAGAAAAGCAAAGCAAACAATTTCATTCATTCAGATGGTTCACATAACAGATGATAAAAAACAATAGAAAACAGATGCAAAACAACAGTGCAAAAACATGAAAAGAAACTAAGGTTGACGAGATGCAATCAGGGTCAGAAGATCTGTGATCTTTGCAGTAGACTCTTCTTGCTTGGCCATCCAAGTCTTAATCTCTTCAGTGGTTTGTTCTTGTTTGATCATCCAGGACTTGATCTTCTTAACCTCTTTCACAAGTTCTGAATTGTCAGGCTTCACTTCAGATTCAGACACATCAATGTCCATATCAGATGCAACATCTTCAGATGGAGAGTCTTCAGCAGGAGCAACTTCCAGAAGTCGCACTCGTGGTTTGGGAATGCTCATCAGAGTCTGTCTGACTAATTCAGCAAACTTAGCCTTAGCATCTTCAACACAGACTATTTTGAGATGAGAAGCCACAACGTTGAACTTAGAAATAAATTTATCCCAAGCAGCTTCAGACTTAACAGGATCTATACTGAACAGACACTCTTCTTCCACACAAGCAATCCCCATAGGAACTTCCTTTTTGAAATTTTCAAACAGTTTATCAACATCTGATCTAGGGTTGGGGTAAAGAAATTCCTCATGGGTCACTTTCTCAGCAAATTCAGAGTTTGGCTGAGGTTGTTCACAAGTGATATTAGGAGGTGTAGGATCAGATGGTGGTTGTTCAGATGGTTGAGATGCAGATGGTTGAGGTTCAGATGGTTGAGGTTCAGATGGTTGTGGTATTGTGAGTTGAGGTGTAGGGGTTGGTGAAATTTCAGCTTCAGATGATGAAGGTTGAAAATCTGAAAGGTTGAATTTTGAGCGAAGTGAAATTCTACGATTGATTTGGTCAGATGCTAATAGGTAAGAAAATACAGGTTTGAGTGGATCAGGAATGTGTAAACAAGAGGGTGAATGAACTTCTGATTCAGAATCAGATGATTCAGTGGAGTGGCATGAGGTGGATGACAAGACAACCATGGTTGCAAGTGGTTCCAAATCAAGAATGTCATTTGAAGGTTCTGGAACAGATAACGGTTGTTCTATTATTTGGGGATGTTCAGATGGTGTTGGTTGGGGAGGTTCAGATGAAATGGGTTGAGATTGATGTTCTGGTGATTGTTGTTGTTGTTCTGGTTGTGTTTGTTGTTGTGGTTGAGGTTCTGGTTGAGGTGGTTCTTATTGTTGATGTTCTGGTTGTGTTTCTGGTTGAGGTGGTTCAATTGGAGTTTGTACAGAAGATGGTTGAGAATGTGTGGTTTGAGACTAAAGAGTGATGGAGGAGGTGAAGGTAATGGAGAGTGAATGGTTGGTGTTGGATCAGATGTTAATACCTGTTTGATAGTTTCTCTTATGTCTTCCAGACTTGCTTTTGGAGGAGTTGATTTCACTTTCTTTGTCTTCTGAGGCTTAGCAGCAGCTTCAAAGGCTTTTCTTTTAGGCTGAGCCTCAGATCCTTCTTCAGCAATCTTCTTTGAACGCCTTTCTCTAAGAAGATTAGGCAGAACTTCTCCTTCCTTCTGGACGATGTTCATAGGAAGAGGAACACCATTTAACAGACAATCAGCTATGTAGGATAAGATGATCTCCCTTGGTTCGTTAGCACAGAACATTGGAAAATCTTCAACAAGAATCCTTCTGTTGCTGACATCCTTAGTAGCAATTTTCTTAGGTTTGCTGGCAAGCTCTGTGATGACCTTCATCCTCTTCAGAGTATTGCCATTAATGACAGAACCTATGACATAGGACAGATCCTCTGTCAATCCAGTATCATACAGATATTTCACAAGACCATTCTCTGTTAGAATGTCTGATATCAGCCTACCCATAGGAATCCAATTCCTAACTTTTCCAGTTTTGACTGTTACTTCTTCTCTTGTTTCCTTTATATGATTCAAAATGTGACTAAACAGAAGATAAGGCAAGTCCACCTTCTTTCCCTTGCTCATACAGAACATAAAGTAGAGTTGTTCAGCACTGACATAATCTGGGGAATTTGATGATTTTCTGTGAAAGATGGAACTCATGAAGATCTTGGCCCAGATCCTGTAGACTGGCTTCAGTTCCCTTACTTTGCTAGTTGGTTCCCCAGAAATAGTAACTTCTTGAAACACATCAGCAAGATCCACACGAGCAGATTGTAGACTGGTTTCACCATCAGTTTTAGAGTATCCAATAAGTTGTCTGATCAGCTTCTCAGTAATCACAATCTCTTTTCCAAGGACAGAAGAATGGATGAACTTAGGGCACACCTGAGCATGTATCCAGAGTTCTTTCACCAAAGTTGGATAAACAGGACCCATAAGCCTGTCAAAATACTTTGTCCAACTCTGAGTTTGAATGGTTGAATAAAGATTAAACCCATTTTCTTCAATGGACTCAAGGTCTACAAAACATTCACTCAGAACTTCCAGTTCTACAGTTTGAGTGAGAAGAGTTCTCACAGGTTCCTTGTAAGCCTCAGCATTAGGAGAAGAACCAACAGTGGTTGATTGCATCTGAACATATGTTGATGAAGAGGATGCCATTGTTGTTCTTGAGTGAGAGGTTTTAGATTTAGGGTTTAGATGAAGAGCAAAGAGATGACAGAAATGCATAAACGGTTCGTGAGGTGAAAAGTGTGAAATGGTGTGATATGTGATATTTATAGATAAAATCAGACACATAAACAGTCACATAGGCACGATTCACATAGCATTAAATGAAAAAGTAAGAACATCATTGCACAACAATTATGATTCTGACAGATGGGGGGAAATCAAGAAAAATCAGATTTTCAAAGCAGTACTTCAAACGTTAATTCAGTAAAGTGCACTCTACCTTTCCAGTTTCTGAGCTACACGTGTTTGCTTGCTTGTGCTTATGAAATCTCTTAAGAAATGAAACGTTAGCCAATGTTCAGATCCTCTGAGCATTGTTAGTTCAAATTTACACAAGTAAAATAATTTAAGAAAATGAATAAATTGACAGATGAAATACTTCAGAGCATTAAACATTTTGCATCTGAGAAGTTTGCCTCTGATAAATATTATTATGGACAAAAATCCATACTAATATTTTTCAGAATAAACTTGAACCTATCTTCAGCAAGGGGTTTTGTAAAAATATCATCCCATTGATGATCTGAATCAACAAAGGCTAAGTTTATAATACCCTTCTGAACATAGTCTCTGATGAAATGATGCTTAATTTCTATATGTTTTGCCTTAGAGTGTAAAATTGGATTTTTAGACAAACATATAGCAGAAGTATTATCACAGAAGATAGATACATTACTCTCAAAGATCTAATAGTCTTCTAACTGACTTTTCATCCAGAGCATCTGCGTGCTACATCCAGCAGCAGCAATGTATTCTGCCTCTGTTGTAGAAAGTGCAATTGTGGGTTGCTTCTTGCTGTACCATGAGATCAGATGACTTCCAAGGAACTGACAACTTCCAGAAGTACTTTTACGCTCTACTCTGTCTCCAGCATAGTCAGCATCATAGAATCCAACTAATGTATATTCATCAGATCTTCTCTTCCTTACCAAGAGTACTTGTTGGATGCATAGGAGTCTTTGCCATCTTGCTATCAGTCATGTTAAACTTCTTCAGAAGCTCTTTAATATATTTGGTCTGATGAATGTATGTGCATTTTGGAGTCTGATTTACTTGAATTCCTAGAAAGAATCTAAGTTCTCCCATCATGCTCATTTCAAATTCAGCCTACATAGACAAAGCAAACTCCTTTCCAAGCATAATATTGGTAGATCCAAAAATAATATCATCCACATAAATTTGACAAATTAATAAATCTTTCTTAGATGTTTTACAGAAAAGAGTTGTGTCCACTTTGCCTCTGATAAAGTTCTTTTCCAGAAGAAAATTACTTAATCTTTCATACCAAGCTCTGGGAGCTTGTTTCAAACCATAAAGAGATTTTTTGAGTTTGAAAACATGATCTGGAAATTTATCACTTTCTAAACCAGGAGGTTGATGGACATAAACTTCTTCTTCTATAATACCATTTAAGAAGGCACTCTTAACATCCATCTGATTAAGAGTGATGTTATGTTGTGCAGCAAATGAAATAAGAAGGCGTATAGATTCTAACCTTGCCACTAGAGCATAAGTTTCAGTGTAATCAATACCTTCTTGTTGGCTGTACCCTTGAGCTACCATCCTTGCCTTGTTCCTTACAACTTCTCCTTGCTCATTTAATTTATTTCTGAATACCCACTTTGTTCCAATAATGTTGAACCCTTTTGGTCTAGGAACCAGATCCCACACATCATTTCTTGTAAATTGATTTAGCTCATCTTGCATTGCAAGTATCCAATCATTGTCACTCAGAGCCTCATCCACAGATGTTGGTTCAATAATAGAAACCAACCCAAGAAGTGATGTTACAGATGATCTGATAAACGACCTTGTTCTTATAGGGTCATCTTTCTTCCCAATAATCATTTCTTCTGGATGAGAAGCCTTGATTTTGGATGATCCTTTAACTATTGGTTCTTCAGAAATATTCATGTTATTCATCTGAGCAGCTAGTGGAGTTGCATCTGGCGTAGCTTTTTCTGCCTCTGAGCCTTCAGAGTCTATGAAGACTACTTCTCTATCTGCAGAACTTTCAAACTGCTTTGGCTTTTTAATGCCAAGCTTATCATCAAATCTAACATGTATAGATTCTTCCACAATCTGTGTTTCAGTATTGTATACTCTGTAGCCTTTTGAGTGTTCAGAATATCCAAGCATGAAACACTTCTGTGCTTTAGAATCAAACTTGTTAAGATTCTCTTTAGTGTTCAATATATAACAAATACATCCAAAAGGATGAAAATAAGCAATGTTGGGATTTTTGTTCCTCCACAATTCATAGGGAGTCTTTTCCAGAAGAGGTCTTACAGACACTCTGTTCTGAATGTAACAGGCTGTGTTGATTGCTTCTGCCCAAAAGTGCTTTGCCAGATTAGTCTCATTGATCATGGTTCTGGCCATTTCTTGCAGAGTTCTATTTTTCCTCTCTACAACTCCATTCTGTTGTGGAGTTCTAGGACAGGAAAAATCATGAGCAATGCCATTTTCATTAAAATATTTTTCAAAATATTTGTTTTCAAATTCGCCACCATGATCACTTCTGACTTTTATAATTTTGAAATCTTTTTCATTCTGGACTTGTTTGCAGAAGTCAAAGAACACAGAATGTGACTCATCCTTGTGTTTTAAGAACTTTACCCAAGTCCATCTACTATAGTCATCAACAATGACTAATCCATACTTCTTGCCTCTGATGGATGCAGTTTTCACTGGTCCAAACAGATCAATATGAAGTAATTCTAATGGCCTGGAAGTAGAAACAACATTTTTTGATTTAAAAGAGGATTTTGAAAATTTCCCTTTTTGACATGCTTCACAAAGAGCATCTGAGGTGAACTTCAACTTAGGAAGTCCTCTGACAAGATTAAGTTTATTAATCTGAGATATACGTCTCATATTAATGTGCCCTAATCTTCTATGCCAGACCCATTGCTCCTCATTAACAGACAAGAGGCATTTAACATTCTGAACCTTAAGTTCTGAAAGATTTATTTTATAAATGTTGTTTTTCCTCTTTCCACTAAATAAGATTGAGCCATCCTTTTGACTAATAGCTTTACAATATTTTTTATTAAAGACTATGTCATAACCATTGTCACTTAATTGACTTATGGACAATAGATTATGCTTTAATCCTTCTACAAGTAAAACATTAGTAATAGAGGGAAGATTACCATTTCCAATAGTGCCAGATCCAATGATCTTGCCCTTC
Organism: Lathyrus sativus; assembly: GCA_963859935.3. Lineage (NCBI taxonomy): Eukaryota > Viridiplantae > Streptophyta > Magnoliopsida > Fabales > Fabaceae > Lathyrus > Lathyrus sativus. The sequence goes on from OZ012737.1 coordinate 712,972,886, forward strand.
TGATTCCCTCCAAATTTCACGTCACCTCCAGATCTAAGCTCCAGACTTTGGAACATAGACCTTTCTCCCATCATATGTCGCGAGCATCCAGAGTCCAAGTACCATGACTGGCGTCCTGACCTTGCTGCTAAGAACATCTGCAACAGGAATTATTTTACTCTTAGGTACCCAGATCTTCTTGGGTCCTTTTGGGTTAGTTGTTCTGAAGGTTCGTCTAAACTTCTGTTTTTCAACATAAGGTTTATTCTGACTAGCCTTAGATTTAAACACATGAATGTTCTTTTCAGAACGAGTGTGTTCAATATCATTCAAGTAACCAAATTTAAAATGGGAATATAAAGGAGTCTTCTTGATGATAATTTTATCAACAGGTTTTGGATTTAAATCCTTTCTAGAGGAAGATTTATATCCAATTCCTTTTCTGTTATTTCTGCTAACTCCATAGATCATAGAAGCCATTTTGCTTCTGTCTATGCTTTTAGCAAGAAACTTCTGAAAACTGTAGTCATATTTTTCCAAAATATTTTTGCATTCAGACTCAGTTTCAGAATCAGAGTCTTGTTGAGCTAATTCAGAATCATTTTTCATTTTTAAGTTCTTTTCATTTAGCTCAGCCACTTCTGATTTGAGAATATTATTCTCAGATACAAGATTGCTTTGACGCTCCTTGTATTTGAGCTTAATATTGTTATAGCTCTTCAGAACCTCTGATAACACTTTGATAAGTTCATCTTTAGTGAGTTTAGCCATTACCTCTTCAGCGTCAGAGTCAGATTCAGAGTCAGATTCAGATCCTGAAATTCCTTCCTCCTGATCTTCTATGTCTACCATCAATGCTACATTGGCACATTCCTCTTCTGACTCAGATTCAGATTCAGATGTATCTGAATCATCCCAGGTTGCCATTAGAACCTTCTTCTTCTTATCAGATTTTCTTTTAGGCTTTTCTTTCAACAACTTTGGACATTCATTTTTGTAATGCCCCGGTTCTTTACATTCGTAGCAGACAACCTCCTTTTTGCCAGATCTTCTGTGTCTAGAAGATTCTTTTCTTTGGTCAGGCTTCCTGAAGTTTCTGAACTTCTTTCCTTTATGCTTCCAGAGTTTGTTTATTCTTCTGGACAACATGGATAGTTCATCTTCATCTTCAGATGAGGATTCTTCAGAGCTTTCCTCTATTACCTGCAATGCTTTAGCAAATTTATTAGATTTTAAGGCAATTGATTTACCTTTCTTTTGAGGTTCATCTTCCTCAAGTTCAATTTCGTGACTCCTCAGTGAACTGATTAGTTCCTCCAAGGAAATCTTGTTCAAATCTTTAGCCATTTTCAGCGCAGTCACCATAGGTCTCCATCTGGTAGGTAAGCTTCTGATGATCTTTTTCACATGATCAACAGTAGAGTATCCTTTATCCATAACCTTTAGTCCAGCTGTAAGTATTTGAAATATGGAGAACATGGCTTCAAAAGATTCAGCTTCTTCCATCTTGAAGGCTTCATACTTCTGAATTAGAGCCAGAGCCTTTGTTTCCTTGACTTGAGAGTTCCCCTCATGAGTCATCTTCAAGGACTCAAACATGTCAAATGCAGTTTCTCTATTTGTGATCTTTTCATACTCAGTGTGAGATATTGCATTTAACAATATTGTTCTAGCCTTGTGGTGATTTATAAATTCCTTCTTTTGGGCTTCTGTCATAGATTTTCTATCTACTTTCTTGTCATTCCCATCAATGGGATGAACATATCCATCTATGACCAAATCCCATAAATCAGCATCATAACCAAGGAAAAAACTTTCAATCCTGTCTTTCCAATAATCAAATTTCTCCCCATCAAACATAGGGGGCTTTGTACTGATTCTGTCTCTTTCTTCATACTTGTTGGATGATGAAACATCAGCCATTATGAACAACCAAATATAAGTATCAAAGTTTTTTTCTCACTGGATCTTTTCTGTCACTGTGAAGTGGTAGCACACACAAAACCGGAGCTCTGATGCCAACTGAAGGTGAAAAAATACATAGAAGGGGGGGGGGGGTTGAATAAGTATGAAGATAAAAACTTAGAAGTAAAAAACTCAAGTATTTTTATCCTGGTTCGTTGAACTCAACTACTCCAGTCCACCCTTTCTAGAGTGATTTGCCTTTCTCAAACAAGGACTTAATCCACTATTTAATCAACTGATTACAATAGTAAGCACTAAGAACAACTGTTCAAAGTTTTCTCAAGAACTACTGATCCTAACTGGATCTTCTTAAGGTTCTCTTACAATCAAATGTAATAATAAATACAAGTGTTAAAATACTTCTAGTAAAGCTTTATCACAACTGTGATTTTTCACTTAAGATTAAGAGCAATGAAATAAACTCAGCAATAAGAATGTGTTATGAGAGCTTATATGAGTTTTCTGTCAAAGATTCGTTGTGTAGAAGAAGATGAGGAAGACTTGCTTTTATATGCACAATAGTCCACAAAGTCTTGACATTGGAGGTTGTGTACTGAAAAGGCATGAACCTTTTTGTATTTACATTACATGACCTTTCCTGGAAGTAGTATGCACAGAGAAATGCTTTTGGTCTGTGTTCTAGTGTTAAGCTTAAAAAAGGAAAGATTCGTTGAGCCAAATCAAAGGATATGTCTTTGAATTTCTTCTTCATCAAGTATTTCATTTCAGCAAAGTAACATCAGAGTCTGGTTGATCAGAGTCTTGGATGCCCATCAGATTTTGCTGAATCAGAGTAATGCAGCAAGTGTGCTTTAGCGTGTAGTTCTATCAGAGCAGAGTTTTATGAATCAGATCCTCAGTACATGCAGTGTGTAGTACTCTCAGAGTCTTCTGAAAAATTGTGCTTCTTAACTCTCATACAAAGATCTTCAATGCTTCAGAGTCTTCATATCTATTAGAGTCTTCTGCTTCAGATCCTTCTGCAGCTTCTGCTTCAGATTCTTCTGTAGCTTCTGCTTTAGATCCTTTTGCAGACAGCGCTCAGATTCTTCTATAAGATGATTCTGACTCTTCATAGCCTTCCATAGTTCCCATGTTCAGATTAATTTACTCTTGGATGTATATATACTTTAATCATCTGCAACAAATATTCATGAACAAATTTTAGAGTATATAATTCTTTAATACAAAATTTCATAAGAGTTATCATCAAAACATAGAGATATTACTAAGAAACAATATGTGTTCTTACATTAACATCTGAAGGATTACATAAATCAAAATTTGACAAAAGTGCTTTTAAAAACTCAATTTTCAGGCTCTGTCTTAGTGTTAATCGATTAACACTTTTGCATAGGAAAAGTGTTAATCGATTAACCATGCATTTTTCAGCAAAATTGCTTGTTTTTAAGGGTTAATCGATTAACACTTTTGCACAGGCAAAGTGTTAATCAATCAACACTAGTCTAGAAGGCCATTTTTGTGCATTTTTCGTATATTTTTGGCTTTCTTTCCTCTCTCAACTCCCATGGATTGATATGTTTGATTTTATGGATGTTTTAACTTCTGTTTGGAGCATGCTTATGCATTTTCTAATGCCCGATTTTGTCGATTTCGCATTTATTGGCATTTTTGAAATTGTATAAACATTTTCACTTTTGTATAATCTTTGATCACATGATTGCTTAGTTTGTGATGCATGCTAAGTTGACTTTGGTATTTTTTTTACTTCCATTCTTCCTTGCATTAAGATTTTGTTCCTCTTTGAAATGAACTTAATCTTGTTTAATCAATAACTTCCCTATTTGCTTTAATGATTTTCCTTTCCTTTGGAAAATTGTTAGCACATCTTTTCCCTTTGATTAATTAATCGAAACTTCATTTCAATTAGTCGATATATCTTTTTTTATCCTCCTTTGGATCTTCTTGAGCTTTATCCTCCCTTTTCTCCCGCAGAGTTGAAGATTTGCAACACATTAGAGCACTGTACAAATTTTGCGTCGTTGTGTTGTCCGTGTCGTTTCTTACATCGCACTTTGGTGTTAGAGAAGGAATGGGAGTGGAAAATTCTTACACTCAATCTGACTACTTTGGGTAGGGGATGAATGACATTGTTCCAAATCAATGCCTAGGCTACCACGTTTTCTTCACCCGAATGGTAATTCAATCTAAAACCATAATTCTTCAGGAGTCACAATTATGTTCTCTGCCTCATATTCAACTCCTCCAAATCCAGCAAATACCGCAAGCTCTTGAGATCACCAACATTTCAAATCTCAAACTAACCAATCGAAGCCTCCAACTTTGGCACAAGCACAACAACAACCAACTCTAAATCGCTCGTCAGATAATCCCTCTTATGTACTTTAAATTGCCTTAAAGCTTAACTAAAACTCGTTGATGTTTCACTTAACATCTCTCTCAATCACATCAACAACGCATCCCAAAACACAACGAATAGTTCTGTCGGATTCGGAAAAAATCAATACACGAGCTGTTGACAGCTCTCCCAAAAACTCTTTGAACTTTCTTCACAGTGGCGTATCCCTGCTTCTTCTCCAACAATGATAACTCAAGTTCCCGATTCTCAACATGATCCTCTATACTCTTCGAATATATTAAAATATCATCTGTTAACATAACCACTGACTCGCTCAATTAAGTATGGAAAATCCCATGCCAAACGGACACTCAATTTGCGAGTTATGGCGGGAGCACGAACCGCACCTTCCACACTTACCACAACATCCCAACCTATTCCATCAATAAATAACTTAATTCCATGCCACTACTTCACCATCACATAGAGCATTGAAATAGCTTTTCAACGCTTTGAACCGTGCATCATTCCGAGTTACGGTTCTCCCGTTACGACAAAAATACCAATATTGCATTCCACATCTTACTTTCTTTACTAATCATCAGAAGTCACTGCCCACCTTTAATATACTCAACCTCACACTCTGTTGCCTTAGCACACACACCAGACACGAGTCTCAACACTACTCAATCAATTTAATTCCTTGACCATCCAACAGATATAAAATATAGAGCTCTCAATCTCGGACAAGTTTTCGTAACTAAGTCGATCACAACTCCACTTCACGTCTTGGCTGTATCTCACTATGTCCGGGTAACTTCTAGACAACCACAATTAACTGGCAAACAACCAACTTTTCCACTTCTGCAAACAACGGTTAGGCAACAAACATGCACCGACAGTGTTTTTACACACATGTTGCATACAAGGGAACAAACAACATTAGACAACATGGCCGGACAGACCGACCTGCTCTGATACCACTAATGTGACACCCCATTCTAACCCAACAGATAAATAAGAAAACAACAATCAGAGTGCACGAAAAAGGGACACATGACGGTCGTAAGGGAATGGCACGACCGTGGGGGTCATGACGATCGTCATGGATGTCACGACCGTGACGGTCATGACGAGCGTCATAGAGTGGTGATAACCGTCACACTCACAAATTCTGGGACGCGTCAGAGGTGTCACATTTTCACCTTAAAAGATAGCATACACTTGCAGCAAAACACTTAATAACATACATAGCACAGAGTCGGATGAACAAATAACGACAACTTGTTTAACATCTCCATTGCAAGACAACCTGTTATTTTGCAGCGGAATTTAATACACTTCCAACATTTATAATAACCAAAGCAAGACCAGAAAATTCTGCAACTAAATTCCATTAAAATTTAGCAAGTAAGTATCTTGCATCAATTCAAAAAAACAACTAGTTTCAACCATAAAAATCAGCACTACCGATTCGTCGGTCTAGCGCGTACAACCAACATTTGGCACTATCAGAAGCACCTAATTTTAAAGAAAGTACTTAATAAAATTCAGCAACAAGGAAAATAAACTAAAGCAATAAAATTAATCGTTCATCCCCCCAAGAGTGCTACGTATCAGAGCGAACAACGACCTTAAACGAAAAGCGACACTTTATTCCAGGTTACCTGCAAATTACCACCAACGGAGGTAACATACAACGTAAAGGGTGAGATATCAAAATTATAACATAAGGCATGATAAAATTCATGTCAGGATCATATCACAGCATTATAATCCTCGCAATTCTCCAAATATTATCACAACAAACTACCAGGAAATTCATCATTCATATTCGCAACAATTAGCAAGAAAATTCAGCAACTCATAATTACTTGCAACCACATAATGACGCGACACTATGCGACTCAACTATGCATATGCATGTGGTACCAATTTGGAGCAGCACTTCACAACCAATTCATTTGCCATTATAGGCCGCTAATACAGGCACAACCAACGCCAATACAGGCCAACCAGGATGATATGCTACGAGATGCATCTATTATGGACTACAACACAACCACAACAGCTACGTAACAAGGTCTTAAGCCTACAACCAAATTGTCCATAATCGAAACATCGCAATTTCATACTCATCATATAACCACAATTTCCAATATGATATAATCAAGTAAAAGCATAATAACAACATTCTCTCAACAAATGGGAAATTAGCGCTTGTCGGAGTCGTTCCCAATATTATTACCTAGAACTAATGACATAAGACACTAATTCAGGCACAGACAAACATTAACCCTTAATATTTCTCAACCTACGGGAACATTAACCCTTAATATTTCTCAACCTACGGGAACATTAACCCTTAATATTTCTCAACTTAAAGGAACATTAACCCTTAATATTTCTCAACCTACGGGAATATTAACTCTTCTGCAACTACCTTGAATTCTCTCTGGCGGTTAATTCCTCTGTTCTTACGTTCTCCACAACCGCGTCCTTTTTCCTCTTTCCTCAACCTTTCTCCTCAATTTTTGTTTTCTGAGCAGTTTATCGTGTTATTCCTCTTTCTCCCACAACTTCTCTAATAACTCCCCTATTTCACTTATTCCGTCCACTAATAATAATAATAATAGTAATAATATTACTACTAATTATTAAATTATCATCATTATTAATTATATTATATTATTATCAAACTCTATATTTTATTAAATGATTTCCTATACTTTAAGGACACCCACCAATGCTCTCAGGCACACTCCCACATAAAGGCACCCCAACAATTCATAAATAATTTAATTTAAAATGAACGGGCGTTACAACTCCCCCAAACTTAAAAGAATTTCGTCCTCGAAATTACCTTGATCAACCAGCTTGGGGTAAGACTCTCGCATCTCGCTTTCCAGTTCCCACATCAAGCTTTCGCCAGCAGCTCCCAACCAAACCACTTTCACCAAAGCAATCTCTTTTCCTCTAAGTTGTTTCTCGTTCATCAATTTGAACAAGCAACGCCTCAACAGTCAAATTACCTCTTACTTGTACACCATTCATCCGAATAAATGCACTTCCTCAACTTAGGCACATGCCACATCATGTAAATTCACAAGCGACAGCGGTAAAACAGTCTCACATGCTACTTCTCCCATGCTTTCGTTGCGCCACTTTCTACACAAATCCTCTAAAGACTGGATAGTTTTCTCTGTCCGTCCATCCGTCCACGGATGATAGGCAAAGTTCAACTTCAACATGGTACTCAAAGCGTCTGCAAACTCTCCCAAAATCTCAATGCAATTTAGGATTCCTATCAGAACGATATTCAACGATATCTCATACGACTTCACAACTTCCTCGATATACATCTCAGCTAGCTTCAACATAGAATGATTAATTCTCCTTGGTAAGAAAAGAGTCAATCTAGTCAATCTATCCAAAATCACCCAATCAGATCATATCCTCCTCACAGTCTTCGGCAAACCCGACACAAAGTCCGTGGAAATCCTATCTCATTCCCATTCTGGGATATTCAACAGTCGCGGCAGACCCAACGGTCTCCGACGCTTATTCTTCGACTTCCGACAAGTCTAACCAGCATATACAAACTCAACCACTTCTTTCTTCATCTATGGCCATCAAAATAATTTTCTCAAATCCGGTTACATATTCATAGCACTGAGATGGATACTCCATCTACCTCAATACTCTTATTCCACTCAATAATATATGGGACACAAACTCTATCACGACATCTCATGGTACCATTGTCATGAATCCGCAAATCAACCCTTCGACTTAATTTATCCAATTCAACCAATCTGCCAACTCAGTTCAATTTTAGGACCTTCTTGAATCTCATCACGAACACCACTAGTGCGCTCTAACATGCTAAGCTTAACTCCATAAGAAGTCTCTTCACAACCCAAACTCATATCACCAAATTTCTCAATCAGCTCTAACTCTTTTCACCATCATCATCGGTATATGCAAATATTTCCAAATCAATGCCTAGGTGTTGCGGTGAAATTTGGATGTCAAGCTATTGATTAACTTGAATCTTAATTCATTTACAACCGGTCTTTGATTTATCCGAAGGAAAGGTTAAAGAAAGGAAAAACCTAAAAGGGAGAGATCTAAGGTTCGGGGGTTGGTTAAATTTAGGGAAGGTATTAGCACCCTAAACTTCTGTAGTACTCTACGGGAACCTTTTGTTTATTTTTTTTATTTATTTCATTAATTATTTTGCTTTAGGGTATATACAAAGGATTGAAAATTAAAAAAGACCTAGGGGTTAATTCTAAGTTTACTCGGCAAGACATCGCATCTTGTGCCTACATATCCTTACGGGAATGGAATCAGAGTAACTGTAGTTCCCCTCAAAAGGGAGGTTAGAGACTTCTTGACTGTGGTCAAGGTCTCAAGGGGAATAAACGCATCTTAAGGACACGCTTACATGGAGTCTTAAACTCCGATCTCTATGTTATAAATTGTTAAGTGCATTAGGGTTAGGTTAGGGATTCCGCGGCGGGAAACCCTAAAATGAGTGCGGCGACTCTTTGACCTAAAGCTAGGGGTAGTTTTGTAATTTTGTCCACGGCGAGACATTTGTGAAAAGTTAGGGTTTGTAAGGGTTTAAAGTTTTGAGGACTATTGGCGTGGAGGCCAAACGGCTAGACCTAATCCTTCGGAGGAATGCAATGGGACAAATTAACGATGCAAATGCGCGAATTTAAACCATACAAACAGCAGAAATTAAAGTGCGGAAAGGTAAACGCGATAATTTGTTCGCGAAGTTACAAATGAGAAACAGATACAATTATAATACAACTTGAATTGAAAAACACATTAAAATAGCTAATAGCAACGTAACAAGCTGCACATTGAATACACAAGGTTAGTAGGCAGAGTCAGACAGTAATCAGACGAGTTATGAAACGGAAGTGCGAAAGTTATAGATATTCTTTGTTGTTTATTTGTGATATATAAAAAAGCTTTTGATTTAAGTTAAAAAAGAGGTTTTAATATTATTAAAAAAAACTTTTCAAAAATAGTCTTAATTTAATTATCTAACAAAAAGGTTTTATTTTTTTTTTTAAAAAAAGGTTTAATGTTATTATTATATATTTTTCAAAAAAACGGTTCTAGTTATTATTTTAAAAAAAAGATTTTAGTTATTATTTTAAATTTATCTAAAAAAAAGTTTTTCTTAAAAATAATAGGTTTTCATATTAATTTGGAAAAGATGTTAATGTTATTTATTTTAAAAAACAGATTTTTATATTATAACAAGTTTTAATAAATTAATGATAATAATAATAATAATAGTAATAATAATAATAATAATGATAATAATAATAAATAATGATAATAATAATAATACTAATAATAATAATAATAAATAATGATAATAATAATACTAATAATAATAATAATAAAGCAATAATGAATTTTAAATGTGCCAAATAACCCAACAATGTTGCTAACGCAGAAATGCGCTCAGCGCAATCAGATCTAAATCGGACGAAACAAAATTTATCGCAAAGAAAAAGAAATTAAGCAAAAAAACAGTATTATTGCTCACACAAAAATGCGATCATCGCAACCAGATCGAACTAACACAAATGTCACGCGTCATGCACACAAATGTGCAAACATCGTATCGATATAATTCGATCAAAAATTAATCTTATATATATATATATATAAACTCTAACAATTTAAAAATTATAAATATATAAACGTAACAGTAATAGATGAAGAAAAAGAAATAACGGTAATAGATGAAGAAAAAGAAATAACGGTAAAAGATGAAGAAAAAGAAACAACAGTAATAGAGGAAGGAAAAGAAATAACGGTAAACGATGAAGAAAAAGAAACAACAGTAATAGATGAAGAAAAAGAAATAACGGTAAACGGCACTCACTCCTCTTAGGTTTTTTTCATTCTTCCCTTTTTTCAACAAGGCAACACATGTATATATAGGGAACAAATTAGGGTTAACACCAAATTGTCAATAATGTCCCTAAGGCCCATTTTAAAGCCCAAACTAAATGATTAGTTAAGAAAAATAAAATTTAAATAATTTAAAATAATTAAAATAAACTTAAAATAAAAACTAATAATCCTATTGATTCCTAAAATCAAAAATATTATAAAAAGAACAAAATTTTTTTCAATATTTTTTATTTTATGATTTTTTGGATATTTTTATGAATAATTTAGAAAAAAGTGAAAAAAATAATATTTTAAAAAATGATTTAATTAAAATACGAAAATAATAATTAAATAATAATAAAAAACTATTTTTGTTATTTTTTTAATGAAAGATTTTAGAGTAAAAATAATAAAAAACAAAAAAGTGACAAAGGTGAGATTCGAACTCTCAACCTCTCACACTCACAACTCTTCACACATGTCCTCCTGCCAACTGTGCCATTTTTACTTTTTAAAAAAAAAATGCATGCCATATGATATTTACCTGCAAAAAGTCAAACGACTACACAAATTTGTTAGTAATTGATTAAATGCATTAAAAATGCAATGAAATGCGAAGACAAATCTTAGGGCAAAATTTGGGGTATTACACTAGGCTACCACGTTTTCTTCACCCGAATGGTAATTCAATCCAAAACCATAATTCTTTAGGAGTCCCAATTATGTTCTCTGCCTCATATTCAACACCTCCAAATCCAGCAAATACCCCAGGCTCTTGAGATCACCAACATTTCAAATCTCAAACTAACCAATCGAAGCCTCCAACTTCGGCACAAGCACAACAACAACCAACTCTAAATCTCTCATCAGATAATCCCTCTTATGTACTTTAAATTGCCTTAAAGCTTAACTAAAACTCGTTGATGTTTCACTTAACATCTCTCTCAATCACATCAACAACGCATCCCAAAACACAACGAATAGTTCTGTCGGATTCGGAAAAAATCAATACACGAGCTGTTGACAGCTCTCCCAAAAACTCTTTGAACTTTCTTCACAGTGGCGTATCCCTGCTTCTTCTCCAACAATGATAACTCAAGTTCCCGATTCTCAACATGATCCTCTATACTCTTCGAATATATTAAAATATCATCTGTTAACATAACCACTGACTCGCTCAATTAAGTATGGAAAATCCCATGCCAAACGGACACTCAATTTGCGAGTTATGGCGGGAGCACGAACCACACCTTCCACACTTACCACAACATCCCAACCTATTCCATCAATAAATAACTTTATTCCATGCCACTACTTCACCATCACATAGAGCATTGAAATAGCTTTCCAACACTTTGAACCGTGCATCATTCCGAGTTACGGTTCTCCCGTTACGACAAAAATACCAATATTGCATTCCACATCTTACTTTCTTTACTAATCATCAGAAGTCACTGCCCACCTTTAATATACTCAACCTCACACTCTGTTGTCTCAACACTACTCAATCAATTTAATTCCTTGACCATCCAACAGATATAAAATATGGAGCTCTCAATCTCGGACAAGTTTCCGTAACTAAGTCGATCACAACTCCACTTCACGTCTTGGCTGTATCTCACTATGTCCGGGTAACTTCTAGACAACCACAATTAACTGGCAAACAACCAACTTTTCCACTTCTGCAAACAACGGTTAGGCAACAAACATGCACCGACAGTGTTTTTACACACATGTTGCATACAAGGGAACAAACAACATTAGACAACATGGCCGGACAGACCGACCTGCTCTGATACCACTAATGTGACACCCCATTCTAACCCAACAGATAAATAAGAAAACAACAATCAGAGTGCATGAAAAAGGGCCACATGACGGTCGTAAGGGAATGGCACGACCGTGGGGGTCATGACGATCGTCATGGATGTCACGACCGTGACGGTCATGACAAGCGTCATAGAGTGGTGATAACCGTCACACTCACAAATTCTGGGACGCGTCAGAGGTGTCACATTTTCACCTTAACAGATAGCATACACTTGCAGCAAAACACTTAATAACATACATAGCACAGAGTCGGATGAACAAATAACGACAACTTGTTTAACATCTCCATTACAAGACAACCTGTTATTTTGCAGCGGAATTTAATACACTTCCAACATTTATAATAACCAAAGCAAGACCAGAAAATTCTGCAACTAAATTCCATTAAAATTTAGCAAGTAATTATCTTGCATCAATTCACAAAAACAACTAGTTTCAACCATAAAAATCAGCACTACCGATTCGTCGGTCTAGCGCGTACAACCAATATTTGGCACTATCAGAAGCACCTAATTTTAAAGAAAGTACTTAATAAAATTCAGCAACAAGGAAAATCAACTAAAGCAATAAAATTAATCGTTCATCCCCCCAAGAGTGCTACGTATCAGAGCGAACAACGACCTTAAACGAAAAGCGACACTTTATTCCAGGTTACCTGCAAATTACCACCAACGGAGGTAACATACAACGTAAAGGGTGAGATATCAAAATTATAACATAAGACATGATAAAATTCATGTCAGGATCTGTTGCGGTGGAAATAGGATCACAAACTATTAATGAGTTTGAATCGCAATTCAATTCACAACCGCTCTTTGATTTATCCGAAGGAAAAGGTCAAAAGAGGGAAAACCTATTTTGCATCGTAAACACAATGCGGGGAAAGATCTAGGGTTCGGGGGTTGGTTAAATTTAGGGAAGGTATTAGCACCCTAAACTTCTGTAGTACTCTACAGGAACCTTTTGTTCAGATGTTTACTATTTGCTTTATTTATTTGCTTAAGGTATATGTACAAAAGGATTAAAAGTGAGAAAGGAGACCTAAGGGGTTAATTCTAAGTTTACTCGGCAAGACATCGCATCTTGTGCCTACGTATCCTTACGGGAGTGGAATCAGAGTAATCGTAGTTCCCCTTAAAAGGGAGGTTAGAAACTTCTTGACTGTGGTCAAGGTCTCAAGGGGAATAAACGCATTTTAAGGACACGCTTACGTGGAGTGTAGAAACTCCAAATCTCTACGTTGAATTGTTAAGTTGTAATTAGGGTTAAATTAGGTTAGGTTAGGGATTCCGCGGCGGGAAACCCTAAAATGAGCGCGGCGGCTCTTTGACCTAATGCTAGGGGTAAAATTGTAATTTTGCCTGCGGCGAGGCATTTGTGAAAATTAGGGTTTGTGAGGTTGTAAGGGTTTGAAGTTGAGGACTATTGGCGCGGCGACCAAAAACTAGACCTAACCTTCGGATGTGTGTAATGTAACAGAATATTGATGAATGTGTGAGAAATTAATCATACGAGCAGAAAATAATGACCTAATTTACCTATGCAAGCAAAAATTTAAAAGGCAGTAATTAAAGCGCGATTATTAGGATTCGCGAGGTTACAACCGAGAAGCAGTTACAATAATAATAAAACTTAAATAAAAACACCACGCAATAGTAGTGAACATGAGCTGCAAAAGATGAACACCCGTTAGTAAACAAAGTTAGACAGTAATGGGACGGGTCAGGAGAAAAAGTGTAATATTGAAGATTTTTGTTGCTTTGAAGGAGATGTTAAATGAATCTATAAAAAAAAGAGAGTAAGGTTAGTTAGAAAAATATTTTAAGTTTAATCTTAAAAAGGTTTTAACTTAGATATTTTTTAAAAAAGGATTTTTAAGTTATTTATTTTAAAAAAGTTTTTATTTATTATATGAAAAAAGGTTTTTAATTTTCTTATAAAAAGGTTTTTAAAGTTTTTATTTATTTTTAATATTTACACAAAAAGGTTTTTTAAAACAGTTTTTTTAATTATAAAAATAAAATGGTTCTTTTAAAAAAACAAAAAGAAAAGGTTTTAAAAACAAATTTTCAAAAGACAAAAAAAGGGGGGTTGGGCCGGTCATCACTCCGGACCCAACCCGGTTGGTTAGTAATAAGACAAAATAGAAGTTAGGGTTTCAAAACCCTGTTGTCTCCTTCGCGACGCCGTTCGTCTTTCTCTCTTCCATCTCTCTCGCTGTGATTCTCTCTGACCATGTTGGAAATCCTGAAATCAAACCGAACCATGTTAAAAGTGACAACACTATGTTCTTTGCTTACGTTTTTCTTTCGCAATCGGTATCGAGGGGAGGCGATGATGACGGTGTTCTGAGCTTCAGAGGAAGGTATTTGCTCGTCGAACTTTAAACGGCGCCGGTGAATCCTCTCCCTTTCGCGACCGCTGGGGTTTGTTCGCGATCTTGCTCGCTTCGTCGCTTTGATGTTCTCCGCCGTTGTTGTCTTTGGATCCTCTTTTTCCTGAAAAACATGAAAAGCAACACAAAAATTGTAATTATATTTTTTGATCCTTACGGAATGATGATGGTCGATGATGCTTTGTCCTGAGGCTAGAGGATTTTTGACGGGGTTTGCTTGGATTTTACGAAAAAAGTTCTCCCCTTCTTGTTATGATTTTCGTCCCTTTTATACTTGATTTTTAAATCTTTTTTTAATCTCAGATTTAATTTGAATATCTCAATCTTTTTCAATCTCTGATTTGATTTGAATGAATTTTTATGATGATTTCAGATTTGATTCAATGATGGTGATGTTGATATTCAGATCTGATTTTCTTATGATGATGATTGATCTGATTGATTTGATTTAACTCTATCTGGAATTCATTAAGATTGGATTAGATTAAAAAAGTGTTGAGATTTAAATTTAAAAAGTTAGCAAAGAAGATTAGAGTTTCAAGTTAAATAAAAATTAGAGTTTTAAAAAAAAAAAATGAGTTAGAATAAAAAAAAATATTTGAATGTTGGTTTTAAAAAATGTTAGAATTATTTTAAAAACTGTTAGAATTTAATTTTAAAAGGAATTTAAAATTTTAAAAAAAGAAAAAGAAAAGGGCGTTAGAATTTAATTTTAAAAAGAATTTAGAATTTTAATTTGAAAAATAAAGGTGTCAAAAAAAGATTTAGATTTAATTTTAAAAAAAAGGATAGATTTAATTTATAAAAAAAGGTTAGATTTAATTTTTAAAATAGTTAGAAAAAAAAAGATTTAATTTTAAAAAGAAATTAGAGAAAAAAAAAGATTTAATTTTAAAAAGAAGTTAGAGAAAAAAAAGATTTAATTTTTAAAAAGAGTTAGAAAAAAAGATTTAACTTTTAAAAAAAGTTAGAAAAAAGATTTAACTTTAAAAGGTAGAAAAAAAAGGATTTAACTTTTAAAATAGTTAGAAAAAAAGATTTGATTTTTTAAAAAAAAATAGAAAAAAAGATTTAACTTTAAAAAAGTTAGAAAAAAGATTTAACTTTAAAAGGAGTTAGAAAAAAGATTTAGCTTTAAAAAAGTTAGAAAAAAAGTTTTAATTTTAAAAAGTTAGAAAAAGATTTAACTTTTAAAAAAAGATTTGATTTTTTTTAAAAAATAGAAAAAAAGATTTAACTTTAAAAAAGTTAGAAAAAAAGATTTAATTTTAAAAAAAAGTATTAGATTTTTATTTAAAAAAAAAAGTATTAGAATTTGATTAAAAAAAAAAAGTGTTAGAAATTAATTTAAAAAAGGTTATAAAAAATTTACTCTTTAAAGAAAAGAAAAAAAGTTAAATTTTAATCTAAATCCTAAAAGTTAGTAAGAAGAGCTTAAAATGACTTAAATAAATAAACTAAATAGAAAAAAAAAGTTAATAAAAAAACATTAGTAAAGTTATAAAAAAGGTTAATTAAATTATTATTAGTTAAAAAAACAAGATTTAAAAAAAAGGTTAATTTATTAAGTTAATAAGAATTTAAAATAAAAAAAAAAAAGAAAGGGTAAAATTTGGGGTATTACAGTTGCCCCTATTTAAATGGCTACACCGGACGATTTGAGTGACAGAGACTCGTGGAATCGTGGTGGAGAGATTTAAATATAGATAACCGAAAATTTTGCCCTTATATGCGACGATATGCAATGCTATGGACAAAACTGGAACGACTTAATGCAGATGATGCCATGACTATGATATGATGCGTATGCTGGAATAATGAATGCGAAAATGCTGACGAAACATGACGACACCGAGACAGACGCCACGAGAAGAAACACACTGGGGAAAATGACGCGCTGAGACACAGTACATCACTGGGGAATTCTAAAAATGATAGTCAACTGGTGCGAATGACCAATTGTCACTTTTAGAAAAGGAACGAGATCCTCGAATGGAGATGGTACCTATGAGACGGCCTCCACTGGGGAATCTAAAAATAAAACTGGATCACGTACGATTGTAAGATCGATTACAGAATGCTGGAGCATTGAGCAAAGAATAACATCCAAGCTTCTGTAAACTATCCCTCGTGACAAGATCAAACGGACTGTTCAGAAATCCATATCAGATATACAGGGTAAAAACCGACTGTATGCCAAAATAAATGGACTTTGATGGGAATTGCCATGATAAGCTTCTCGAGGGAGTACTGTCACTTATCGTTGGAAGGGACTTATGTGCAAAAAATGGATAAGCACTCAAATAAAGAGGCTGCTGCTTATCTGATAAATAAATCTTCTCGCATTTAAGGTCGGCGCCTGGAATACGATCCTGATTCTTCTCTTACTGAAGGATAAATAAACTTCTTCATGCTTCAGAATCGTGCTCTCCTGAACATGAAAAGGGTAAACTGAACTTCCTCATACTTCAGAATCGTGCTCTCCTGAATATGAAACTGGATGACTGAATATACTCATATTTCAGAATCGTGCTCTCCTGAATATGAAACTGGATGACTGAATTTACTCATATTTCAGAATCGTGCTCTCCTGAATATGAAACTGGATGACTGAATATACTCATTTTTCAGAATCGTGCTCTCCTGAATATGAAACTGGATGACTGAATTTCTCATAACTCAGAATCGTGCTCTCCTGAATATGATTCGGCTCCTGAAATTTCTTCATTCTTCAGAATCGTGCTCTCCTGAAAAACGGCCAACTGAACTTCCTCATAACTCAGAATCGTGCTCTCCTGAATATGATTCCGTTCCTTCTTTTACTAAAGGATAAATGAACTTCTTCATAACTCAGAATCGTGCTCTCCTGAATATGATTCCGCTCAAACCTCCCCGTACTTCAAGATCGTGCTCTCCTGAATACGAATTGGTTCGTACCTCAAGACGGCAGATAAATGGAAGCCCAACTGCTCCATGGAGATGGCCATTTGCTGCGAGTCGTAACGAGGATATGATCGACTTCTTAGGTGAGAAATGTCGTATGCTGATGCTGTAAGATGTAAAGTGTAAAAGGTTGTAACATGTAGGATTGTAAAGTGTTGTACTGATATATTTTCCAGGCGTGAACTGGCGTGTATCTGTAAAGGATTGTAGTTGATTTTCTTGAAAGATAGTGCAAAATAAATGCACGTCCGGGTACGGTGATAAACTTCTCCAGCGAGATAGTCGCGTATCTGTCATGGTATGGTGAAAATCTTTAGATGGTGCAAAATAAATGCACGTCCGGTTGGGCTTGACGACCGACAAGACTGAGATTCAATCTAGGATCGAGCTAGAAAGAAGACTGGAAATCAAAACTCCATCGAGGGAATGATCTCGAAGGGTAAATATCTAATCCTGGCGAGGAAAGATAGCTGAAGTAACCGTCATCCACGAGGATCGAGCTCTGTGGGGAAACTGGAAACAAGTAAGCATTTTATGCTTAGGGCTGACAATCTATTTGGAGAGAATGGACAAACCCCAATTACTCGGTGGTAACGACCAATGATGGTGAAACACAATGAACCTGTGAATGCTAATGCACATGTTAATGCATATGTTAATGTGAATGTACGTTGATGTATGTGAATATGCAGGATGTTATGAAATGAGTATGTAATGAGTATGTAATGAATATGTAATGAAATAAGCATGTGATGCTTATGCCCTTGCGTACGTTGACGAAACAGACTAGAGATGGGACGAGAGATGAAATAAACATCTCGACGGAGATACCCTGCGTTCTCTGCAACCAATACGTCAATCATGGGTAAGAAGGATCAATGGTAGAACCAAGTCTGGTTTTAAAGTTCTGAATTCTCTGGGGAGAAGGTAATCTGCTTGGGTGCATAGTACCACGTCTTCGCATGGGGAGAAGAAAACCTGAGGGACACTTTCGAGTTACCCAAGAAAAAATTGTCAGCTTATAGTCTCTCTGGGGACTGTGATGAGGCAATAGTTTAGGAGTCTGTTGCAACACTGAGGCTTACTGGGGTATGAAGGCCGCTGTGAGTAAAATCCATCGGGTGCATGAAAAAATTGTGAAATCCCATGGTTTTGATCTTGCAGGACCTTATAGTAGTCGCCATTTGTTTCCCTTAAAAACATGGTGCCCCAGGATACTTGCGTTGCGAGGTAGGGTCATCTCAAGAGGATTTTATAGAGAACACCGAGTCCGGTTGCCCCATTGTTCTCAAACTCTTTGAGAGATTTGTCAGGTCTCGACGTAACTGGCACAAATTAATCGTGTTACGACGAAATGTTTGGGAAATAGCTCTTAAGAATGTCAGACTCGCGTTGGTAAGCGAATTGGGAAACTGCCTGCCCCTGTTCAGCAGGATCTTCAAGTTCCACGGGTTATGTTCATATGTAAATCTCTAAGATATCAAGCAAAGTTGTCATGCCTGAAATGCCTATCCTGAGCTTGTCAATGTACACATATATTTGTCTTGAATTTTTGTTTTGAAAAAAAGATATCGCAACAACTTGTGACCGAAATCACTAGTCAGGATATAAGTTTTAATTATAATGCCAACATGAATTTTTTCTGAGCATAGCTCGTAGGAGTCAGGAAACGTGATCTTGTCAAGTATGCTTTCAACCGAAGTCCTACTTCAATTAGGTCTTTTAAAGGTTGTATCGTGGCTCGGTTCACGGTTTAAGAAACAAAGGATAAAGGCTCAAAGTTATATTTGTACCCACCCATTCTTCGTGATGTTCTCCCATCCTAATTCAGTTAACCGGATACGAACGCTCGTATCTCAAGCGGATTTGCTATGGTCGAGAACTTATCAAGGCTTTGGACATGGCAGTCACTCACCTATTTCTTTTGGCAATTGGTCACACGACCTTGTTCTTTATAGGGGTTATTTATTGTACCCTCTTGTTTGGCTTTTATTCACTAACTTTTTCCTGGACGACGTCTTTTGATCTGACTTTGGAGTCCAGCGGGATGCCCCAGTTTTGCCTAAGTCTCCTTCATAGGTTTTGACTTAGCGGGCTCTTATTTTTTTGAATATTCTTTTATGCACAAGTCGTGTAAATCTTTTGAAAGGCTCGTGACTGCCCCACTCCTTAGGTAACCGAGGGATAGTCATTGTATTGGACTTCTTAAGATGCTAAGGATAAATTCTCGAAGGTTTGCTCTTCCTTTTTAAGAGTCTAAGCGCTCGATCGGTTTAACTGAAACCTACCCTGCCCCAGGTTAGGATGAAGGTTCTTAAAAAGAAAGAAAAAACTCCTACTTCAAGGCTCAAAGAGGTTAACGAGGGATTAACATCCTTATATCTCCAGTGTTTGGGATTTGAAACAATGCCTTACATCATCAGCGGGCTTTAATTGAAAGCATACGACAAGAAATCTGACGTTTTAGGTTCGTCATCCTCCTCCCAAATCTCCATCAGAACAAGAGATCGGGTAAAGTTGGCAATATGATTTATGAAAACGTTTTTTTGAATGAGTGAAACGAATGGATTTATTCAAGACAAATATATGCGTTGCATTAATTAATCAAAGATAAACAAGTTCGTACATGCTAAATATGCTTAATCAAAGAGAAATACATATAAATAAACAAATGAACTGTCGGAAAAATCCTTCTAAATGTTTATGAAATCTTGCATTCAAGAGTAACAGTTTCCTTTGGCGGAGCCTCAATGGAAAGGACGTCTGGTTCATGATCACTGTGAGTCGTCATGGCTTACCCCAGTTATGCTGGTCACATCTTCAACAGTTTTCAGTCGTTGCTTCAAAATAAATTTCCCAGATCCTTTGTTGATCCCGGTCATATCACCTTGAGGGTTACTGAAATGAAGCGGGCTAGGCCTTTGAATAATGACTGGATTCGGCTGATAGGCGTAGCATGCTTTGCAGAATTTGCACTTGACGAGTGAGGAACCCCGAAAGGAGTCTCGATCTTCAGCTGAGCATCGCCAAAAGACAACTTCTTCGTTTCTAGCAAATTTCTGACAACTTTCTTAAGAGCATAGCAATTCTCTAGATCATGGCCGGGCGCACCCTCATGAAATAAACAATGAGCGGTAGCGTTGTAACTTGCAGGTAATGGATTAGGTGGAGGATTAGGAGGCGGACCCAAAGCCCGAGTAGTGATGAGACCTTGCTTGACCAAAGAGGGACACAACTCGGTAAAAGTCATCGGGATCGGCGGACAAGGTTTATACGTTCTTCTGTTTGGCATATTCTGGCGAGGAGCCGGACTCTTTGGCTGTTGAGGAGCAGGAGTATTGGGTGCCTGTAGGTAGTTGACAGGAGGCGGCTAAACAGGAGGTTGTTGCATAGGTTGATACATGGGAACCTGTTGACTGAAAGAAGGTGTAATAGCTGCCACATAGGGTTGTTGAGCATATTGGACTGGGTACCCTTGAGGTTGAGCATAACCTTGCGGATGTCGATAAAAGCGTTCCCTTGGTCTACCAGAGGATATCGCATTAGTCTCACTCTCCTTCTTTTTCTGGGAGCTATACGGAGGTTTCTTCGGCTGATCCTTAGAAGCGCCATGATTATTTGTCATTTTACCACTCTTCATACCCAATTCAATCTTGACACCCACAGCAACGATGTCGGAGAAATTTGAAGTCACACTACCCACCATTCTCTCGTAAAATTCTGGACGGACTGTGTCGACAAACCAATCAGCTAACTCTTTCTCGGTCAAAGGAGGTTCTACCTGCGAAGCAGTCTCTCTCCACCTTTGAGCATACTCTTTGAATGACTCAGAATTCTTTTGTGACATACTCAGCAATTGTCTTCTGTCAGGAGCCAGATCCATATTGTACTTGTAGTGTTTGATGAAAGCGTCAGATAAATCCTGGAAACTCTTAATGCGAGACTGGTCTAAAGTTAATACCACTTGGAGGAAGCACCCTTCAAACTATCTTGGAAGCAATGAATCATCAATTTATCATTCTCAACATGGGCAGCCATTTTGCGATAATACATGATCAGATGACTCTTAGGACAGGTGGCACCTTCATAACGATCGAAGTTCGGAGTTTTGAACTTTGGGGGAATAACCAAACCTGAAACCAAACAAACATCCCTTGCAGCAGTCCCAAAAATTTGATCACCCTCTACCTTTTTCAATCTCTGGACGATAGTGTTTACTTCCTCACGAAGCTTATCATGTTTCTCATAACCCTCAACATTCTCATCAAGATTATCAAAAGCTGTCTCATTGAAGTACGGTTGCGCACGAGTGTGTACAACAGGTGGTGCAAAGATAGGAGCCCCCCTAGAAACTTCAGAAAACAAAGGCACGGCTTGCTGAACAGGTTGATTAATCGGAACAGTGGCTTGAGGAGGCACAAAACCCGGAGCAAGACCATAAGGTGGGTCCCTTGCTACGGTCACACTTGGTGGAGGGTCCACAGTAACGCCGGTAATCTCAGAAACAACAGTGGGCTGGGTATCCATCTTAGCATTCATGACATGTAACAATTCCATCATACGCCCCATACCCCCTCGAAGGTCTTCGAGTTCATTGCTAAGGCGATCAATCTCTTTTGCCTGATCCTCCATTCTTTTCCGAGTTTGAGCTCTGGTGTTGTATTGGTGCCGAGAACTCAGGGTGACGAAACTGGAAGGTGAGAGAACCGAGTGTGAGAAATCGGGAGACACATGTAATGCAAAAGTATGATGCTAAAATGTGAATGTAAATGAGGATTTCATGGAATTCAAAACATTTACTAATGCCGTGGGGTACCAAAGAAATCTTTTTCTTGTTTTTTCATTCTATTTTTTTTATTTATGGTATCCCGCAATATCCATAAATGATGTTTGAACTTCATGAAATACAATGCGATGAGATGCTTTATGGATGCAATGCATGAAAACACACAAAGTCTTAGGTTAAAGGCTTGCATGAGGTTCAAAGGCAAGTACCCTCCCCTGAAGTTAGATGGTTCATCCTGTCCTACAAAAGTAACCAGGTTCTAAGGGATCTCAATATCATTGATCCTTCACAAGGGTGGTTGTTCAGAAGGCAACTTACTTGCCAACCAAAACCCTCCAAGTTTAAGATCTCAATGAGCGTAGTATCGAGTGTCAACCAACTTTAGTCTGCACCAAAGCCGGTTACCTCACTACTTTCTAAAGGCCAAGATGAGTTAACTAGGGTTCTAAAAGTCAGTTAGTGCATTGACAACATATGGCAGCCTCAATATTATCCTCAACTTGACTTAAGGAATATAAGCACCAACCAAGAAGTCGCACTAACTATGGCCACCAGATCAACCGTATCGATATACGTCGTACAGTCTCCTTGGTCTATTGCCATTTACCTAAGGTACACTAGATCCGGGTTAGGACCTATCTCACAGCACAAGGAACCATCCCAAAATCAAAGCACAAATATACACATGCAAATGAATAATAACACAGATAGTAATAAATATGAACAAGTTAGGGATAACCCTCAAAAGTTTAGGTCTCCCCAGTGAAGTCGCCATTTTCTGTTGC
Organism: Lathyrus sativus; assembly: GCA_963859935.3. Taxonomy (NCBI): domain Eukaryota; kingdom Viridiplantae; phylum Streptophyta; class Magnoliopsida; order Fabales; family Fabaceae; genus Lathyrus; species Lathyrus sativus. The sequence continues at coordinate 712,995,820 of OZ012737.1, forward strand.
GGTGGAAATAGGATCACAAACTATTAATGAGTTTGAATCGCAATTCAATTCACAACCGCTCTTTGATTTATCCGAAGGAAAAGGTCAAAAGAGGGAAAACCTATTTTGCATCGTAAACACAATGCGGGGAAAGATCTAGGGTTCGGGGGTTGGTTAAATTTAGGGAAGGTATTAGCACCCTAAACTTCTGTAGTACTCTACAGGAACCTTTTGTTCAGATGTTTACTATTTGCTTTATTTATTTGCTTAAGGTATATGTACAAAAGGATTAAAAGTGAGAAAGGAGACCTAAGGGGTTAATTCTAAGTTTACTCGGCAAGACATCGCATCTTGTGCCTACGTATCCTTACGGGAGTGGAATCAGAGTAATCGTAGTTCCCCTTAAAAGGGAGGTTAGAAACTTCTTGACTGTGGTCAAGGTCTCAAGGGGAATAAACGCATTTTAAGGACACGCTTACGTGGAGTGTAGAAACTCCAAATCTCTACGTTGAATTGTTAAGTTGTAATTAGGGTTAAATTAGGTTAGGTTAGGGATTCCGCGGCGGGAAACCCTAAAATGAGCGCGGCGGCTCTTTGACCTAATGCTAGGGGTAAAATTGTAATTTTGCCTGCGGCGAGGCATTTGTGAAAATTAGGGTTTGTGAGGTTGTAAGGGTTTGAAGTTGAGGACTATTGGCGCGGCGACCAAAAACTAGACCTAACCTTCGGATGTGTGTAATGTAACAGAATATTGATGAATGTGTGAGAAATTAATCATACGAGCAGAAAATAATGACCTAATTTACCTATGCAAGCAAAAATTTAAAAGGCAGTAATTAAAGCGCGATTATTAGGATTCGCGAGGTTACAACCGAGAAGCAGTTACAATAATAATAAAACTTAAATAAAAACACCACGCAATAGTAGTGAACATGAGCTGCAAAAGATGAACACCCGTTAGTAAACAAAGTTAGACAGTAATGGGACGGGTCAGGAGAAAAAGTGTAATATTGAAGATTTTTGTTGCTTTGAAGGAGATGTTAAATGAATCTATAAAAAAAAGAGAGTAAGGTTAGTTAGAAAAATATTTTAAGTTTAATCTTAAAAAGGTTTTAACTTAGATATTTTTTAAAAAAGGATTTTTAAGTTATTTATTTTAAAAAAGTTTTTATTTATTATATGAAAAAAGGTTTTTAATTTTCTTATAAAAAGGTTTTTAAAGTTTTTATTTATTTTTAATATTTACACAAAAAGGTTTTTTAAAACAGTTTTTTTAATTATAAAAATAAAATGGTTCTTTTAAAAAAACAAAAAGAAAAGGTTTTAAAAACAAATTTTCAAAAGACAAAAAAAGGGGGGTTGGGCCGGTCATCACTCCGGACCCAACCCGGTTGGTTAGTAATAAGACAAAATAGAAGTTAGGGTTTCAAAACCCTGTTGTCTCCTTCGCGACGCCGTTCGTCTTTCTCTCTTCCATCTCTCTCGCTGTGATTCTCTCTGACCATGTTGGAAATCCTGAAATCAAACCGAACCATGTTAAAAGTGACAACACTATGTTCTTTGCTTACGTTTTTCTTTCGCAATCGGTATCGAGGGGAGGCGATGATGACGGTGTTCTGAGCTTCAGAGGAAGGTATTTGCTCGTCGAACTTTAAACGGCGCCGGTGAATCCTCTCCCTTTCGCGACCGCTGGGGTTTGTTCGCGATCTTGCTCGCTTCGTCGCTTTGATGTTCTCCGCCGTTGTTGTCTTTGGATCCTCTTTTTCCTGAAAAACATGAAAAGCAACACAAAAATTGTAATTATATTTTTTGATCCTTACGGAATGATGATGGTCGATGATGCTTTGTCCTGAGGCTAGAGGATTTTTGACGGGGTTTGCTTGGATTTTACGAAAAAAGTTCTCCCCTTCTTGTTATGATTTTCGTCCCTTTTATACTTGATTTTTAAATCTTTTTTTAATCTCAGATTTAATTTGAATATCTCAATCTTTTTCAATCTCTGATTTGATTTGAATGAATTTTTATGATGATTTCAGATTTGATTCAATGATGGTGATGTTGATATTCAGATCTGATTTTCTTATGATGATGATTGATCTGATTGATTTGATTTAACTCTATCTGGAATTCATTAAGATTGGATTAGATTAAAAAAGTGTTGAGATTTAAATTTAAAAAGTTAGCAAAGAAGATTAGAGTTTCAAGTTAAATAAAAATTAGAGTTTTAAAAAAAAAAAATGAGTTAGAATAAAAAAAAATATTTGAATGTTGGTTTTAAAAAATGTTAGAATTATTTTAAAAACTGTTAGAATTTAATTTTAAAAGGAATTTAAAATTTAAAAAAAAGAAAAAGAAAAGGGCGTTAGAATTTAATTTTAAAAAGAATTTAGAATTTTAATTTGAAAAATAAAGGTGTCAAAAAAAGATTTAGATTTAATTTTAAAAAAAAGGATAGATTTAATTTATAAAAAAAGGTTAGATTTAATTTTTAAAATAGTTAGAAAAAAAAAGATTTAATTTTAAAAAGAAATTAGAGAAAAAAAAAGATTTAATTTTAAAAAGAAGTTAGAGAAAAAAAAGATTTAATTTTTAAAAAGAGTTAGAAAAAAAGATTTAACTTTTAAAAAAAGTTAGAAAAAAGATTTAACTTTAAAAGGTAGAAAAAAAAGGATTTAACTTTTAAAATAGTTAGAAAAAAAGATTTGATTTTTAAAAAAAAAATAGAAAAAAAGATTTAACTTTAAAAAAGTTAGAAAAAAGATTTAACTTTAAAAGGAGTTAGAAAAAAGATTTAGCTTTAAAAAAGTTAGAAAAAAAGTTTTAATTTTAAAAAGTTAGAAAAAGATTTAACTTTTAAAAAAAGATTTGATTTTTTTTAAAAAATAGAAAAAAAGATTTAACTTTAAAAAAGTTAGAAAAAAAGATTTAATTTTAAAAAAAAAGTATTAGATTTTTATTTAAAAAAAAAAGTATTAGAATTTGATTAAAAAAAAAAAGTGTTAGAAATTAATTTAAAAAAGGTTATAAAAAATTTACTCTTTAAAGAAAAGAAAAAAAGTTAAATTTTAATCTAAATCCTAAAAGTTAGTAAGAAGAGCTTAAAATGACTTAAATAAATAAACTAAATAGAAAAAAAAAGTTAATAAAAAAACATTAGTAAAGTTATAAAAAAGGTTAATTAAATTATTATTAGTTAAAAAAACAAGATTTAAAAAAAAGGTTAATTTATTAAGTTAATAAGAATTTAAAATAAAAAAAAAAAGAAAGGGTAAAATTTGGGGTATTACAGGATCATATCACAGCATTATAATCCTCGCAATTATCCAAATATCATCACAACAAACTACCAGGAAATTCACCATTCATATTCGCAACAATTAGCAAGAAAATTCAGCAACTCATAATTATTGCAACCACATAATGACGCGACACTATGCGACTCAACTATGCATATGCATGTGGTACCAATTTGGAGCAGCACTTCACAACCAATTTATTTGCCATTATAGGCCGCTAATACAGGCACAACCAACGCCAATACAGGCCAACCAGGATGATATGCTATGAGATGCATTTATTATGGACTACAACACAACCACAACAGCTACGTAACAAGGTCTTAAGCCTACAACCAAATTGTCCATAATCGAAACATCGCAATTTCATACTCATCATATAACCACAATTTCCAATATGATATAATCAAGTAAAAGCATAATAACAACATTCTCTCAACAAATGGGAAATTAGCGCGTGTCAGAGTCATTCCCAATATTATTACCTAGAACTAATGACATAAGACACTAATTCAGGCACAGACAAACATTAACCCTTAATATTTCTCAACCTACGGGAACATTAACCCTTAATATTTCTCAACTTACGGGAACATTAACCCTTAATATTTCTCAACCTACGGGAACATTAACTCTTCTGCAACTACCTTGAATTCTCTTTGGCGGTTAATTTCTCTGTTCTTACGTTCTCCACAATCACGTCTTTTTTCCTCTTTCCTCAACCTTTCTCCTCAATTTTTGTTTTCTGAGCAGTTTATCGTGTTATTCCTCTTTCTCCCACAACTTCTCTAATAACTCCCCTATTTCACTTATTTCGTCCACTAATAATAATAATAATAATAATAGTAATAATATTACTACTAATTATTAAATTATCATCATTATTAATTATATTATATTATTATCAAACTCTATATTTTATTAAATGATTTCCTATACTTTAAGGACACCCACCAACGCTCTCAGGCACACTCCCACATAAAGGCACCCCCAACAATTCATAAATAATTTAATTTAAAATGAGCGGGTGTTACAACTCCCCCAAACTTAAAAGAATTTCGTCTTCGAAATTACCTCGATCAACCAACTCGGGGTAAGACTCTCGCATCTCGCTTTCCAGTTCCCACGTCAAGCTTTCGCCAGCAGCTCCCAACCAGACCACTTTCACCAAAGCAATATCTTTTCCTCTAAGTTGTTTCTCGTTCATCAATCCGAACAAGCAACGCCTCAACAGTCAAATTACCTCTCACTTGTACACCATTCATCCGAATAAATGCACTTCCTCAACTTAGGCACATGCCACATCATGTAAATTCACAAGCGACAGCGGTAAAACAGTCTCACATGCTACTTCTCCCATGCTTTCACTGCGCCACTTTCTACACAAATCCTCTAATGACTGGATAGTTTTCTCTGTCCGTCCATCCGTCCACGGATGATTGGCAAAGTTCAACTTCAACATGGTACTCAAAGCGTCTGCAAACTCTCCCAAAATCTCAATGCAATTTAGGATTCCTATCAGAACGATATTCAACGGTATCTCATACGACTTCACAACTTCCTCGATATACATCTCAGCTAGCTTCAACATAGAATGATTAATTCTCCTTGGTAAGAAAAGAGCCAATCTAGTCAATCTATCCAAAATCACCCAATCGGATCATATCCTCCTCACAGTCTTCGGCAAACCCGACACAAAGTCCGTGGAAATGCTATCTCATTCCCATTCTGGGATATTCAACAGTCGCGGTAAACCCAACGGTCTCCGACGCTTATTCTTCGACTTCCGACAAGTCTAACCAGCATATACAAACTCAACCACTTCTTTCTTCATCTATGGCCATCAAAATAATTTTCTCAAATCCGGTTACATATTCATAGCACCGAGATGGATACTCCATCTACCTCAATACTCTTATTCCACTCAATAATATATGGGACACAAACTCTATCACGACATCTCATTGTACCATTGTCATGAATCCGCAAATCAACCCTTCGACTTAATTCATCCAATTCAACCAATCTGCCAACTCAGTTCAATTTAATGACCTTCTTGGATCTCATCACGAATACCACTAGTGCGCTCTAACATGCTAAGCTTAACTCCATAAGAAGTCTCTTCACAACCTAAACTCATATCACCAAATTTCTCAATCAGTTCTAACTCTTTTCACCATCATCATCGGTATATGCAAATATTTCCAAATCAATGCCTAGGCTACCATGTTTTCTTCACCCGAATGGTAATTCAATCCAAAACCATAATTCTTCAGGAGTCCCAATTATGTTCTCTGCCTCATATTCAACTCCTCCAAATCCAGCAAATACCGCAAGCTCTTGAGGTCACCAACATTTCAAATCTCAAACTAACCAATCGAAGCCTCCAACTTCGGCACAAGCACAACAACAACCAACTCTAAATCGCTCGTCAGATAATCCCTCTTATGTACTTTAAATTTCCTTAAAGCTTAACTAAAACTCGTTGATGTTTCACTTAACATCTCTCTCAATCACATCAACAACGCATCCCAAAACACAACGAATAGTTCTGTCGGATTCAGAAAAAATCAATACACGAGCTGTTGACAGCTCTCCTAAAAACTCTTTGAACTTTCTTCACAGTGGCGTATCCCTGCTTCTTCTCCAACAATGATAACTCAAGTTCCAGATTCTCAACATGATCCTCTATACTCTTCGAATATATTAAAATATCATCTGTTAACATAACCACTGACTCGCTCAATTAAGTATGGAAAATCCCATGCCAAACGGACACTCAATTTGCGAGTTATGGCGGGAGCACGAATTGCACTTTCCACACTTACCACAACATCCCAACCTATTCCATCAATAAATAACTTAATTCCATGCCACTACTTCACCATCACATAGAGCATTGAAATAGCTTTCCAACACTTTGAACAGTGCATCATTCCGAGTTACGGTTCTCCCGTTACGACAAAAATACCAATATTGCATTCCACATCTTACTTTCTTTACTAATCATCAGAAGTCACTGCCCACCTTTAATATACTCAACCTCACACTCTGTTGCCTTAGCATACACACCAGACACGAGTCTCAATATTACTCAATCAATTTAATTCCTTGACCATCCAACAGATATAAAATATGGAGCTCTCAATCTCGGACAAGTTTCCGTAACTAAGTCGATCACAACTCCACTTCACGTCTTGGCTGTATCTCACTATGTCCGGGTAACTTCTAAACAACCACAATTAACTGACAAACAACCAACTTTTCCACTTCTGCAAACAACGGTTAGGCAACAAACATGCACCGACAGTGTTTTTACACACATGTTGCATACAAGGGAACAAACAACATTAGACAACATGGCCGGACAGACCGACCTGCTCTGATACCACTAATGTGACACCCCATTCTAACCCAACAGATAAATAAGAAAACAACAATCAGAGTGCACGAAAAAGGGCCACATGACGGTCGTAAGGGAATGGCACGACCGTGGGGGTCATGACGATCGTCATGGATGTCACGACCGTGACGGTCATGACGACCGTCATAGAGTGGTGACGACCGTCACACTCACAAATTCTGGGACGCATCATAGGTGTCACATTTTCACCTTAATAGATAGCATACACTTGCAGTAAAACACTTAATAACATACATAACACAGAGCCGGATGAACAAATAACGACAACTTGTTTAGCATCTCCATTACAAGACAACCTGTTATTTTGCAGCGGAATTTAATACACTTCCAACATTTATAATTACCAAAGTAAGACCAGAAAAGTCTGCAACTAAATTCCATTAAAATTCAGCAAGTAATTATCTTGTATCAATTCACAAAAACAACTAGTTTCAACCATAAAAATCAGCACTACCGATTCGTCGGTCTAGCGCGTACAACCAACATTTGGCACTATCAGAAGTACCTAATTTTAAAGAAAGTACTTAATAAAATTCAGCAACAAGGAAAATCAACTAAAGCAATAAAATTAATCGTTCATCCCCCCAAGAGTGCTATGTATCAGAGCGACCAACGACCTTAAACGAAAAGCGACACTTTATTCCAGGTTACCTGCAAATTACCACCAACGGAGGTAACATACAACGTAAAGGGTGAGATATCAAAATTATAACATAAGGCATGATAAAATTCATGTCAGGATCATATCACAATATTATAATCCTCGCAGTTCTCCAAATATTATCACAACAAACTACCAGGAAATTCATCATTCATATTCATAACAATTAGCAAGAAAATTCAGCAACTCATAATTACTTGCAACCATATAATGACATGACACTATGCGACTCAATTATATATATGCATGTGGTACCAATTTGGAACAGCACTCCACAACCAATTTATTTGCCATTATAGGCCGCCAATACAGGCACAACCAACGCCAATAAAGGCCAACCAGGATGATATGCTATGAGATGCATCTATTATGGACTACAACACAACCACAACAACTACGCAACAAGGCCTTAAGCCTACAACCAAATTGTCCATAATCGAAACATCGCAATTTCATACTCATCATATAACCATAATTTCCAATATGATATAATCAAGTAAAAGCATAATAACAACATTCTCTCAACAAATGGGAAATTAGCGCGTGTCGGCGCCGTTCCCAATATTATTACCTAGAACTAATGACATAAGACACTAATTCAGGCACGGACAAACATTAACCCTTAATATTTCTCAACCTACGGGAACATTAACCCTTAATATTTCTCAACCTACGGGAACATTAACCCTTCATATTTCTCAACCTACGGGAACTAACCCCATGATTCAATTCCCTTCATGAAATTGATCATACCCACGGTTATAAAATTGAACCCCACCCTTACCTTTGGATTGAGGACAACTCTAAACTCCCGGTTTCGGTTTGCTCTTCGGTGACTCTTCTGCAACTACCTTGAATTCTCTCCGACGGTTAATTCCTCTGTTCTTACGTTCTCCACAGCCACGTCCTTTTTCCTCTTTCCTCGACCTTTCTCCTCAATTTTGGTTTTCTGAGCAGTTTATCGTGTTATTCCTCTTTCTCCCACAACTTCTTTAATAACTCCCCTATTTCACTTATTCCATCCACTAATAATAATAATAATAATAATAATAATAATAATAATAATACTAATTATTAAATTATCATCATTATTAATTATATTATATTATTATCAAACTCTATATTTTATTAAATAATTTCCTATACTTTAAGGACACCCACCAACGCTCTCAGACACACTCCCACATAAAGGCACCCCAACAATTCATAAATAACTTAATTTAAAATGAACGGGTGTTACAAACTGTCCTTCCGTTAAAACCTATTTCTCTTCTTCCCCAACAAAGTTGACATTTTCTTTTCGATTTAACACAGTCTTTCTGTTGAAACTTAATCCTCACCATAGTTTGCAACCTTTTCTTGGTTCTTTTTCCTTCCTCTTTAGTTAATCATTATCTGTCAGTTAAACACCATTTTCCTCAGTTAATCACAATCTGCGTGTTAACATTGAGTTCTCTTTGGGTTAATCATTGTTTCTGGTTAATCACGCGTTCTTCGGTTGATCATGGTTTGTCCGTTAAAACCAGTTTTATTTTGAATTAATCACCTTCTCTTGGTTAATCACTCATTCTTTTTGGTCTATCACAGTCCGTCTGTTAGACACTTAATCCCCCACAGTTAGTAACCTTTATTTGATTCGGATACTGCCAGCTTTGGGTTAGTAACCTTTGATCAGTTCAAATATCCTTTCCTTTGGTCGAGTCCTATTTGTTCAGTCAGCGTACCATTTCTTTGGGTCACAACCTTTGCTTGGTTCTACACCCATTTTTCATGGTTAATCACCGTCTACCGGTTAAAGCCACTTTCTTTCTTTTTTTCTCTGTTAACCATTGTTTATCGGTTAATATACCGCAGTCCCCTCGGAGTCAACACCTTTCTTTGGTTCATTACTCTCTTTCGTCCGGTCCCTCGCAGTCCGTCTGTCGACACCAAACCTTTTGCCTTTTCTCCGCTAAATCTTTCTCTTGTTTTCTTCGGTTAATCACTGCCTGACAATTAATGTTTTCTTCGGTTAATCATTGCCTGACAGTTAATGTACCGAATTTGCTGTCGATCTTTCCCTTTATTGGTTTTTTGTCTCTTTTCCCCAGCCTCGTCGTTATTCTTTTGTTTTCTTCCTAATGGAGTCATCTCTTTTCTTCTACATTCTCTGGCAGAATTCTTGTCTTTGCTTTTGCATTCCTCAACAGAGTTTTCTTTTATTTTCTTTCTTGGTTTCGACACCACTCCTTTTGCATTCCCTAGTCGGGTTTTGCTTTCTGTCTCTTTTTGCTCTTGTCTTTTATGACGTCTCTTTTCCTTTCCTTTTTCACGTTGGTTCCACGAACTACGTAGGCTTTGATTTCCTTATTGCACTATGAGGCACTATGAGGGTACGTAGGCACAAGATTGTGAAATCTTTGCGAGCCACCTTCCTCCGTCTTCTTCCTTTCATCTATCTCTCTGGTTTGTCTAGATCTTCTTCTTTTTCTTGGTTCCTTGAACTACGGAGCTTTGACTTCCTCATTGCACTATGAGGGTACGTAAGCACGAGGCCCTAATCTTCCGCGAGCACGTTCTTTTTCGTTTCCTTTCTTCTCTCTTTTCCTTTCTTTTAGTTAGAATCCTTTAGATAAATAACACATCCAAGCCTAGAAGTAAGTGAAAATTTTCTCGTCCGGTATGACAGATGCTTGAGGTGCTAGTACCTTCCTTTTGCATAACAGATCCCCTTTCCTGTTTCTCCTCCCTTGGGTTTTATCGATATTTTCCCTGTCCTTTGGGACTAAATAAAGTTTGATGGCGATTCTGTTGTATCTTTGAGTGTGCGATTCACTTAGGTATAATCCCGCTAGCTTCACTTACTATTTGAGGTCTTATACATATATCTATGTTTCCTTTTATAATGGTTCAAAGACTTTTTAACCTTAGAAGAATCAATAGCAAACACCATCTTAGGTTGCAAGGCATCATCTAATTTGACTTAAAGAGATTTCACTTCTTCTTGTCTATTATGACAATGCTCACAACCAAACCTAAGAGGCTTAATATCCTCACTCTTGTAACTTTCAATATCTATCATAGATTTCTTAATAGCTTCGAAATTTCTTTCGGTTTCCAACACTTTAGCTTCTAAATTTAAAATTATTTTTTCATGTGAAGCTAACTTGCTAAAAGCTCTTAAGGCTTCTCTATGTAAATTTTCAAAGGCCATTTGTAATTCAAAATAGGATGAACCATTAGTGGACTTAAGTTTATAGGAACTTAAATTCTTCTTTTTCTTCCTTTTTTCCATGAGAAAAATTTGATTTGATTCCACACTTGAAGTTCTACTTTCATCACTAGAGGAGTCACTAGCACTTTCTCAAGCGGCATGAGCTTTTCTAGACTTCCTAAAGGACTTGTAATGACTCATTTCTTTATCTTTCATTCTCGTGGGACATTCCGGTCTATAATTACCAATTTTACCACAATGATAGCAAGATCTTCTAAGCTTACTCTTTGCATTTTCGTCATCCTTAGTGGAACTTGTTAACCTTATAAACTTGGCTATGTTCTTGTCAGAATTTTTAACATCGTTCTTCCTTATATACCTTTGGTATCTACATACGAACAACCTCATGCCTTTCTCACAAGAATTCTTGTAATCATCACTCTCACTACCAAAATGCTCACAATATAAAGGTCTTGAGCTAGAAGTCTTTAGAGCTATGTACTTATTTCCTTCCTCTTTGTCTTTCCCTTTCTCATTCTTCATTCTCTTTTCATATTCTTTTTCATATTTTTCTAAGCAAGTGAGCTCTTGCTCATGCTCTTCCAACTTACCAAACAAAGTCGTGAGATCAAGTGACTTAAGATCATTTGCCTCCTTGATAGTGGTTGCTTTGGGCTTCCATTACCTACTTAGACATCTCAAAACTTTTTTAGTAAGATGTTCATGGGAAACAGGATTACCTAGCGTATTTAACCGATTTATGAGATAAGTGAACCGTTTTCACATATCCGCAATGGTTTCACCATGCTCAATACAAAACAACTTAAACTCTTGATTTAATATGCTGATTCTAGTTTGTTTGACATCATTAGTACCCTCATGGGCAATCTCTAATGCGTCTCACATAGCATTGACGGTCTCACAATGAGAAACACGATAAAACTCATCAACTCCCAAAACGAAAGTGATAATGTTTTTTGCTTTCCAATCATGTGACCACAATTTCCAATCATTAGCATCCTATTGTGCATCTGGTTTATATACAGTAACACCCTCCGAATTGGTCATAGTTATTTCATTCAGACAATTTTGGATAGCATCCCATATACCTTTGTCAACGAAGTTGACATGAATACGCATAAGAGCTTTCCAATAGCCACAATTTTTCCAGTGAAAATTGGTGCTCTATTGTGTGCACCCTTAGGTTCAATAGTCATTCTTATAAGAAATATATATGTTAGACGATATGCTTAGATATAGAGGGGGTGAATAGGTCACAAATTTTACAACAAAAAACTTTTGGCAAAAATCTATTTTCAAGAATATAGTGCAGCGGAAAAACGACCCAGATCGAATAGTCTAAACAAACCTACTATCGTAAAGCTATATGCGTAACGTAAAATTTTTGGAATGATAATGAATACAAATCATTCAAAAATTCTTAAGTCACAAATCAATCAAATGTAAAGCTATTCTTAATGCTTATTTCCAATGAACGCAAAGTCAAAAAAATACACACAAACAATTTATCAAACACTTTGTGTGTGAAATATTTATTTTATTAAGTTGTAAATATATGATTATGTGTGACATATGCATGAAATTAGTTTCATATTATTAGTTTATTTAATAAACGGTTTGACCAGTTAAACCAATTGAACCTTAACCCAAATGTTTTACGGGTTTGATCTATGATCCAGTTTTTAAAATATTGATTTTAGTAATTAATTGCAATTTTATTGGGATGATTATTACAAGTTGAACCAAACCATTAATGTGGTATAATTTAGTGGAGCTTATGAACCATGATGAATATCCTAGCTCACTTACGAAAGAAAAAAGAATGTGGTATATATAAGATGCATTTAAAAGTACATTTCCAAATTTTAAGAGTAGTAGGAGTGCGAGGAGAAATTTTTATCCCATACCCCTTCATTTACTCTCCTATCCCTACATTATATTCTTTGGACTAAAATACCCGTAAATTGTTTATTTGTTTCATTTTTTAAAACTTTTTCTCTCATTTGCATCTGAAGACTTTTGAGACAGTGAAAAATAATTTGTTTATCAGAATCTCTTTTTACAAGTTATCTGATACTCAGTAAATCGGAATTGAAAGAGTAAGTTATTAGATTCTTTAAATACTTTGGATAAGATATTCGGTACCCGAAAAGTTCTAAAACTCTTTTTAGAAGCAATCATATTTATTGAAATACTACATCAAATCTCTTTCTTAAAGTGTTCAAATTTTATTTTTTTATTTTTATTTTTTAAATTTTCTTTAATGTGTTATTTATTTATTTTGTTACTCTACATTTTTTTATTTATTTTCTAAATTGTTTTTTTTTTTACTCCAAATGACTCTTCATTAAGTCTTCTGATATAAAAAATATATAAATACCAAATATCTTGAAATAAAGAGTTTTGGTATACAAAAATTTTAAATCGGAAGTTTTTTTTCAATTGTTCAAAATATTAAAATATAAAAGTAATACTGGAACACATTTTCAAATTGTTCGAAATAAAATAAGAAAATACACCAGATAAATTATTACAAGTTATTCGATATACAAAAGTTACGCATCAAAATTCGTTTTAGATGTTATTCGATACACATACGTAGGGGTATAATTTTTCAAAATTTTCAAATAAATAATAAAAAATAAAATAATAAATTTGTTAAAAACATACTAGGACAAAGTTGACAATTTTCATAAAATATGGGATATGACAATAAGTGCAGGGATACGGGGTAAGACTTAAAATAACTCCTCTAATTTGTATGAGCTCATAAAAGAGCCCAATATAATTTTTACGGACTTATGGAAAAGCCCAATATAGTTCTTATAAAATCTATCAGAAAGACACTGTTTCCGGAAAAAAAAAAAAAACTAAGAAAGATAAGAAGAACATCCACTGCGAAGCTACAAATTTTTTTGAAGACCTTTTTTCAAGAAAATATATCGCAAGTTTACTCGATTTTCTCTAATTTTATATTCACATTAAAACATAGTTTAAACAAAATATTAAATATTTTCAATGTGATAAATTTTGTGAGAAAAAAAATGATATTAAACTTTTCATGTTCTCATTTCGGCTACAATGATTTGAGGGAGCAAGGCCTGTGACAATTTTGAAAAAGAAAAACAATAAAAGATTATTGTTAGGGATCAATCTAGTCTATAGCATAATAGAATAATTTCCTTGCCTAATGTGTATACATACAAAAGTATTGAATCAATATTGTATAAAATGTGTATATACTTTTGTATTGAATCAATATTAATTCTATAAAGACTATTGAGTTAAAAGCACTACTAAAGTTTATTCAATTAACACAATAGTATTACTAAAGATATAAAATTATAACTAAAATTATTCCATATATAATAATGTCAATCATTAATAAAATGTAGATAAAATAGTAGCTCTGTGTGTGTATGAAAATATACCGTGCAAGTTATATTAGTAGGACCGTTTCAAACAATTTAGAGGTTTTATTTTAATTTTAAAAATCGATCCATAGTAAAAAAAAGATCGCATAGAATCTAAAAATATTAGTTTTTTATTTAAATTAAACTATTTAGAGGTCTTATTTGAATTAAACTATTTTACTATTTTTTAAATTATTTCATTTGTGAAATTTCTCAATCAATTATCAAGATCTTTTTCATATATATATATATATATATATATATATATATATATATATATATATATATATATATATATATATATATATATATATATATATATATATATATATATATATATATATATATATATATATATATATATATATATATATATATATATATATATATATATATATATATATATATATATATATATATATATATATATATATATATATATATATATATATATATATATATATATTATTTATCTTTCTAGATATTTTAAAGATTTGCAAATGTACACATACAATACATCACTTCTTCAATTTACAACTTTATTAATTTGTTTGTTTTTCATTCTCTTTCTGTCGTCTCTTTCTCCCTTCCTTTGATTCCAAATCAGACACTTTTAAAAAAAATGGAGAAATTACTCTATAAATATCTCATAAATATATACTTTCTTAATGTCTCTTATTTATTTATTTGTACCAATGTAGATTTGATTTCTCATTAAAACTTACTGTAAATCATTTCTTAAAATTTAATGTAAATTAAATGTTTATTAAAGTTTAATTTAAAACATTTTTAACTTAAACAAATTTTTTTATCTAAACTTAATATAAAATTCCATTTATTAAAATTTAATAAAAAAAAACTTAAAACTTTTCTAAATTAAAACTTTTTTTAACTCATCTTTAAAACTTAAAATTTAAAAGCATTTCTAAAACTAAAATCATTTTTATTTAAAATTAACCAAAACCCTTTTAAAAAAATATATAAAACTTATAATTAAAAACTGTTTTTTTTTGTAATTAGCTTTAATAACTTGTAGTTATATTTTTCTGAGAACTGATTGGAAAAAAACATTTTTTATAACTTATAGTTAGTAAAAAAAATTTAACTTATAGTTAGTATTTTTTATGATTCAAAAGTTAAAATTATAATCTTTTAGTAAAAATTTGAAAAATAAAAGTTCTTGATTTAGCCGTTTCAGTTTCATCTAATCCCCGCCAGCTTGTTTGTTTCAGCTTATCGCCATTTCATTTATTCTTATTATTTTTGTTCCATGGATGTAATTTACGAGAGGCCATGGTCGCGGCTTTTTATTTTTGCGTTTGTTTCTGGGGTTTGTAATTTACGCGAGTGATCGTCGCGACGCTTTCTTTACTTTCCACACTTTAATTTCTCCATATGATGATATTTGTTGCTTGCATGTTTTACCGTTATACCTTCCGAAGGATTAGGTCTAGCCGTTTGACCGCCGAGTCAATAGTCTTAACCCTTTTGAACATTTCAAAACCCTAATTAGCCTAGGCGTCCCGCCGTGGACGAGAATGCCCTTTCACCCTAGCTTTAGGTCAAAGAGTCGTCGTACTCTGTTTTAGGGTTTCCCGACGTGGAACATTTAGTCAACCCTGATTTTAACCCTAATTTTATTCAATATTTCAACGTAGAAATAGGAGTTTCGAACTCCACGTAAGCGGTTCCTTAAGATTAAGAAACGCTTATTCCCCCATTGAAACCTTGACCACAGTCAAGAAGTTTCTAACTTCCCTTTAGAGGAGAACTACAATTACTCTGATTCCATTTCCGTCAGGATATATAGGCACAAGATGCGACGTCTTGCCGAGTAAACTTAAGACTAACCCTTAGGTCTTTTAGGTCACTTTATCTCTTAGCTCAATATATACTTAAAGCAAATAATAAAATAAAATAGCAAAAATAAACAAAAGGTTCATGTAGAGTACTACAAAAGTTTAGGGTGCTAGTACCTTCCCTAAGCTTAACCAACCCATTACCTAGATCTCTCCCTGCATTGTGTTTACAATGCAAAAATAGGTTTTCCCTCTTTTGACCTTTTCCTTCGGATAAATCAAAGATCGGTTGTGAACTAAAGATGCGATTCAAATTAATTAATAATTTGATATCCTATTCTAACTGCAACAGTGAGGAACCACTCAGTATTGCCTAGCACTCTATCAATTCTTGAGTAAATGGGACCAGCTGTTTGTTTATTGGACCAAGTTAAATGACCCCCAATGTTATCCATTTCACTTAAACCAGTGTTTCTCATCATATTTGTCAGGTGTACATATTCTCTCTCAGTCACTAGATTCGCTCCAATTCTGTCTTGAGATTTGGTTACATTGTTGTAATCACCAATAACACACCAAGGGCCTTGGCTGCTAACAGATATGTGTTCAATTTCTGTCCACAAGGTTTTCCTTTGGTTTAGATGGTTATGTGCATAAACAACAGTAAGCCAGTGTTTGAAAACTCCACAATTATCAAAGACACCACAATGTATACATTGGCTGCTACTTCGAATGAATTTCACATTTACCCTGTTAACATACCAATGAATCCAGATTCTACCATTTGGATGGTCTTTGTAGTTGTCAATGTGATTTCCATATATCATAAGTTTCTCGCGGATGGTTTTGGCTTTGGTTTCTTTAACTCTGGTTTCAATCAAAATAATAATAACATGCTTTAGCTCTTGGAGACGAGACCGAATCTCACGAATTTTGCCTACTTTATTGAGTCCCCTTATGTTCCATGAGACTAACATGGTTCGAGGCTGATGGTCACTTGATGGTCATTAAAAACCTCAAGTGCCTCAAAACCATTGTTACAGTTGATGTTGTTGTTTGTATCAGTAGCTATGATTTTACCTTTATCCCTAACAGACTTCCGTGCTCTTGTCCAAGAATCACTTTTGATTCCTGTTGTTTCCTCTCTTTCTGGTGGTTTGTTAGGCGTTATGTTGGTGGACATTTCAGGTGGCTTGAGCTTTGGTTTCCATTGTTGCTTCTTCCCACGCTCTTCACATTTATGCCCCATTTTCTGACATGTATCGCAGAATTTTGGTTTCCATTCGTAACTCACAGACTGCATTATTATATCGCCTTCAACATTTCTAATGGCTATTTCATCAATCAGAGGTTGTGTAATGTCTACCTCAATCAGTAATCTTGCATATGAGACACGGAGTTTATTTGCAGTGCATTCGTCAGTCACCAACGGTTTGCCAATAGCGCTTCCAATTTTGCTGAGACTTTTTGCCCCCCATAGA
The DNA here is from genome assembly GCA_963859935.3 of Lathyrus sativus. Taxonomy (NCBI): domain Eukaryota; kingdom Viridiplantae; phylum Streptophyta; class Magnoliopsida; order Fabales; family Fabaceae; genus Lathyrus; species Lathyrus sativus. Next base: position 713,013,087 of record OZ012737.1, read on the forward strand.
TGAGGGGAAGTTGGGGAAGTTTGACCCAAATAGGTAAGGTTCTTATCAGATCCTTTTTAAAGTTGAAACCAGTTTGCCATTCCTTCAATATCACGGGCATGTTTCGAATCGTGTAAGGCCCTTTCATCATGACTGCTTCCTTGTCTTCTTGGGAGCTAAATCTTATCAGAAAATATCCGTCATCGTGATAATACAAATCTGGCATCTTCACGAAATTCCACATTCTCTGCATAAAGTTCTTCACCGTGTTCATGCTCAGGTCGTCCCCCACAACATAAAGGATTAGAGCATTATCCCAAAATTGTATTTCTGTTTCAATATCTTCTTGTTCAATGTCAATTTCAATCATTCCATTGATGAGCTTTGGCGCAACATATTCTATTGCCATTCCTCTTGCAGGGTTCCGGTTGTCATTGATTACATCAACCCATGGTTTACGTTCTTCGGTTTGGGTTTTTGACGGTTCTGTTAGGGTTTCACTGTTCTCTCTCGCCAGCGCATTTGTAGTAGCTTTGTCTTCTCCGGCGATGGTTCCTGAAACATTCCCAGGTTTCTGAACACTAATAGTGGTGTTACTTGATTCAGGCTCAAGTGTCTTCAAGTTAGTGAGAGTTTCCGGTGACGGTGGCACCGTTGATTTCGGCCGCCCTCGTCCCCTTTTCGTTGTCACCATCTTCTACTAAATATGTTCAAATTATTCTTATATTAAGGTTGGAATTAAGTGTTCAACTATGTTGCGTTATTATATGTATCATTGATATTGTTGTATTGAATTTGTAATGGAGTTTTGAGATATTTATTTTATTAAGTTGTAAATATATGATTATGTGTGACATATGCATGAAATTAGTTTATTTAATAAACGGTTTGACCAGTTGAACCAATTGAACCTTAACCCAAATGTTTTACCGATTTGATCTATGGTCCAGTTTTTAAAATATTGATTTTAATAATTAATTGTAATTTTAATAAATTTGTTAAAAACATACTAGGACAAAGTTGACAATTTTTATAAAATATGGGATATGACAAGATATGGGGTAAGACTTAAAATAAGTCCTCTAATTTGTATGGGCTCCTCTAATTTGTATGGACTCATAAAAGAGCCCAATATAATTTTTACGGGCTTATAGAAAGGCCCAATATAGATCTTAAAAAATCTATTCACCGCGAAGGTACCGAATTCGTTGTGAATCCATTTAATTTCTCATTCATCTTCTTCCTTAAACTCTCTATCAATCTCTTGTTCTGCGTTTTTTTCACACCATGGCAACAGCTTCAGGTAAATCATCTCCTTTTCCTAATTCAATTCAATTCAATTTTAGGGTCTCTGATGTCTTAGGGTTTCCGCTATCAACTTCGCTTTCTATTACTCCATTATTGTTCTTAAACCAAATTAGGATCCTTTTCCCAATTCAATTCAATTCAATTTTAGGATCTCTGATGTCTTAGGGTTTCCGCTATCAACTTCGCTTTCTATTACTCCATTATTGTTCTTAAACCAAATTGGGATCCTTTTCCCAATTCAATTCAATTTTAGGATCTCTGATGTCTTAGGGTTTCCTCTATCAACTTCGCTTTCTATTACTCTATTATTGTTCTTAAACCAAATTAGGATCATGCTGAACAACTTGTGTATCGATCAGATCGAATCGATCTTTTCCCCCTTAATAAGTTTGTATTGTTTTATTTTATATGTCTCCAGATAAAATTTTCCGATTAAATCACACGTAGACTTCAATTAAAAAATTATTACTGTGTTGTGTTACTAATGATACAACCATGGTAATTTGGTAAAAATAATTTTTTGTTACAAAATTGGGTTAGGGTTTGCAGTTTTGTTTAGCGAGTTATTTTTGCTTCTGTAATTTTAATTAGACGGGTTGTGCATGGATTGCAGTGGCATTCAAGTCAAGGGAAGATCATCGAAAACAGATTGAGCTTGAGGAAGCCCGAAAGGCCGGGCTTGCACCTGCTGAGGTTGATGAAGATGGAAAGGAAATCAATCCCCATATTCCTCAGTATATGTCATCTGCACCTTGGTATCTTAATGCTGAGAGGCCTGTAAGTTTTTCCCTTCCCTCCCTCTTATTTTTTTATTTATTTGTAACAGCAACAAATTCCTATTTCCTAATTAACTACTTAGAAATTGGTATAAATCTCAATGTAGTGCAAGTCTTTTGTATCTTTCAATTGAATTGGTAGTTGCTCGGCGATAGAAACAAGCTGTTTTTTTTGTTCTTCAAACTTTTATTTGACATATATAAATTGACATATTCTTCTGTCGTTTTCTTCTTCCCATGTAGAGTTTGAAACATCAAAGGAAATGGAAATCTGATCCTAATTACACCAAATCATGGTACGATAGAGGTGCTAAAATTTTTCAGGCCAGCAAGTATAGGAAAGGTGCATGTGAGAAGTAAGTGATCTCTTTCACAATTTCTAGAGGCTTGTGTATTGTGTTTTGCACCCAATGTGATGGATGCTTATTGTGATCTTTACAAGCTTGAATAGATGCATGATCTTTGTTAAAATCACCTCTTGGCTGTTTTTTGTTATATGTTTGAGGTTAATTGCTTCTACTTTGCACTGCATGTTAGGTTTATAAGTATTATAGTTAATTACTTAACTTAGTTTAGGGATCTTATATTGTTTGGTTTTATTATAGAGTTTGCTAGCACTGCTTGTCTCTGCATATATTTAGATTTCCTACCTCTTTCAAGTTTAGGTTATTATGTTAATATTCATCTTCTTTTTATAGTTGTGGAGCAATGACACATGCTGCCAAGGCATGCATGGAAAGACCACGAAAAGTAGGAGCAAAACATACAAACAAGCACATTGCTGCTGATGAAAAGGTAGAAACTTTTGAGCTTGACTATGATGGCAAACGAGATAGATGGAATGGGTATGATGCATCAACCTACGCCCGTGTCATTGAGAGATATGAAGCCAGAGATGATGCTCGAAAGAAGTACTTGAAGGAACAACATCTGGAGAAATTGGAGAAGGGCGACCAAAATGATGAGGGTGCTGCTATTGATGAGGCCGAAGATGAAGATGATTTGAGGGTAGATGAGGCCAAGGTTGATGAAAGCAAACAAATGGACTTTGCAAAGGTTGAGAAGCGTGTGCGAACAACAGGTGGTGGGAGTACTGGAACTGTGAGGTAATTGTTATGTGGCTTTCATTGTAAAATTGTAAGACCAGGGTGATTGGTCCCCATATTTACTATTAACACTTCTACTATTTTCTTACATGGATTATAACTGAAATTTCTTAAACCTTCAGGAATCTACGAATTCGAGAGGATACCGCAAAATATCTTCTCAATCTCGATGTAAATTCAGCCCATTATGACCCCAAGACCAGGTCCATGCGTGAAGATCCTCTTCCTGAGGCTGATCCAAATGAAAAGTTTTACTTGGTAATTTATCTAAGATTAATTTTTTCAGGAAACTTTGTTTTGATTTCTTTTTTTTTTTAATTGCTTTTGCATGTTAATCTTGTACTTAGGTTAAAATTTATTTATGTTCTGTAGGGCGATAACCAATATAGAAATAGTGGTCAAGCTTTGGAATTCAAAGACTTAAACATCCATGCTTGGGAAGCATTTGACAAGGGACAAGATGTTCACATGCAAGCAGCTCCTTCCCAAGCCGAATTGCTCTATAAGAATTTCAAGGTCATGAAGGACAAATTGAAATCTCAAACAAAGGAAACTATTATTGAGAAGTATGGCAATGCAGCTGACGATGACAAGCTTCCAAGAGAACTTCTGCTGGGTCAGAGTGAGAGGCAAGTTGAGTATGACCGTGCTGGTAGAATTATTAAGGGACAGGTATGACATGTGTTCTATATCTTTATTGTTTCCCAAATTTAAGTTGCATATAAATCTTACTTGAAGCGCTTCTTTGTGATATTGCTGGATCTTTGTTCAACTGTAAGCATTGTGCTTTTATGTTTTGCCAGTCGTTAGGATGATATTAACTGTTATTTATCTGTTGCTTCTAATAGGAAGCTGCAATCCCCAGAAGCAAGTATGAAGAAGATGTTTACATTAACAACCACACAACTGTTTGGGGTTCATGGTGGAAGGATCATCAATGGGGCTTTAAGTGCTGCAAGCAGACAATACGTAACAGTTATTGTACTGGTACTGCTGGTATTGAAGCTGCTGAAGCTGCAAATGATCTTATGAGAGCTAATATTGCTCGGAAAGAAGCTGCTGCAGGTTCGTATGCTGATTCCATATCCCTGCATTGCCTTTATCTATCTTCTCCTTCTCTCATCTTGTTATTAATTTCTTCTTCTGATAATTGCCTATTGCATCTTGATTTTTAACTGTATTCATAAATTCCTTACAGAGGATCCTACACCACCAGAAGAGAAAAGGCCTGCTACATGGGGAAGTGATGTCCCAGAGGACCTAGTTCTGGATGAAAAATTGCTTGCCGATGCACTGAAAAAGGAGGATCAGAGAAAGAGAGAAGAGAAAGATGAGAGGAAGCGTAAATATAATGTGAAATGGAATCTTGAGGTTACTCAAGAGGACATGGAGGCATACCGGATGAAGAAAAAACATCACGATGATCCAATGAATTTATTCATGAACTAAGCCTTTAGTATATCCATGTAGTATTGATTGTGTTTACCTGCTCAAAATAAAATTTACTCCCCGGCTTTAAGTGTCTCTAGGTTGAAGTGTCATTGGGTAGGTTTTAAGAGAGGAGTGCAAACTGAGTTGTTTGACTCTGAATTAATTCTACTGATAGTGAATTTCCTCCCTGGCTTGGTAGCCCCCAGATGTAGGTGTTATTGACACTGAACTGGGTGAACAATTGTTGTGTTATTTACTGCTTTTGCTTACAATTTAATTAGTTAGTACAATAGTCAATGTCACAGTGGATATTATAACTTTGACAATAACATCCATTGTGTGCTTGCCAGAATTTCAATTGGATAAGCCTGTAAATAGTGAAAAAGAGGAGTAGAATAGTTTTAGTTGTCCTTGAGAGACCTTAGGGTAAATTTTATACCAGTTTAAATAGTGAAAAAGAGGAGTAGAATAGTTTTAGTTGTCCTTGAGAAACCTGCTCAAAATGAGCAAAGATTAGGAAAAAAAATTTACTCATCAAAGAGTTATACAGATGGATTACGACACATAATGAAAGCAAAGATTAGGAAAAAAACTATACTCATCAAAAAGTGACACATCAAAAAGTGACAACTTTATGTGACAAGCAGGGGCTTGCACCAAAACTGATGTGAATCATTTTTAAAATATGATGCACATATTTTAATTTTCCATATCATTTTGATTACAACTAGGGCTGGCAATGAACCAAACCAACTCGAAGATAGTTCGGAATTCGACTCGACAATTAAATCGTTGAACTAGGTTCATGAACCAAATGAGTTGAGTATGAGCGAAAAATTAAGTTCGTTAACTAAATGAGCTGAACTTGAACTATACATAGTTCAACTCGTTAGGTTCATGAGTCAACTCGATTACATATGAAAAGAATTATACTGTCTTTAAGATTAGGTTTAAATATTTACTTCAAATCTTAGACAAATTTAATCTTCAATTTAGTAGTTTTTGAATTAGACTCTCAAATGTATCTCTTGAAAGTTGTGTAGGTTTTGAATTAGTAGATTTTGAAGATAAAGTTAAATATCAATATGATAACTTTTATTTTATTTTAATATTTTATTTAAAAAATATATATTTATTTAAAATGTCAAATATACTAATATATATATATATATATATATATATATATATATATATATATATATATATATATATATATATATATATATATATATATATATATATATATATATATATATATATATATATATATATATATATATATATATATATATATTTAAAAAAATAGTTTTTAAGTTCGTGAACCATGTGAGCTGAACCTAATGAGATGAACCTAACGAGTCGAACCGAACTGTTCGTGAACTTATAACGAGTCGAGTTTGAGCTTAAAAAAAAGTTCGTGTCGAACTCGAACTCGAATTCGAACAATTCTTAACGAGTCGAGCCGAGCTGAAGTGAGTTCGACTCGACTCGACTCATTTCCAGCCCTAATTACAACTGTTTCAGATTCATTTCATTAAAACCACAAAAAATTAACACTTATTTTTTAAAACCAATATATAAATGGTTAACCAAAGTGCTCTTCATCTTTTCTCTAATTTATGGTCATAAATTAAATATTATGTAGATATCAAGACAACACTTAATTACATATTAGTGCAAAGCCACTACAAAAAATTAACACCTACTTTTTAAAATCAATATATAAATGGTTAACTAATGTGTTCTTCATCTTGTCTCTAATTTATGGTCATAAATTAAATATCAAGATAACACTTAATTACATATTAGTGCAATGCCACCAGAGTAAAGTAAAACAAATTTATTATGCAGTAATTCATATTTGATTTGCTCAATTGAAATCTAACACTGTTATATCAATTTTTTTAACATATTTGTTTCATAATTGTTAGTTATTAATTCAATTTAATATTATGTTGATCTATGCAATTTTATTACTACCTCAAATTTGATAAAATTTGGTTTAAAAACTAGTCCAACAAAAAACCGGTTTTTGGTATAAATCAATTTTGAACCAAACCAATTCAAATATAAACCAGTTTTTAAAAAATAAATCGGTTTCATTAAAGTGGTTTTAAGAACCAAACTAAACCATATAAAGGTCTAGGCGAGGGGCATTCGAACCCCAGACCCTTCGCTTCACAAACACACTCAAAACTAGCTCATAACCGCTGGACGCAATGTCAATTCAAGTTATAAAGTCCAAACAATAAATAATATATTAAATCCAATATTTCAAAAAGAATTTCATGCCACCCTTCTTCTTCTTCCTTACGAGTATCATCACTATTGTTAAATTTCTTCAAAATTCTAACTCTCATTTCTCAACCAAATTAAAAAGTGTAAACATCAAACTTGCTCAGAGTTAAGGAATCCAATGGTTTCAATTAATTTCATTTATTTTTACTCTATTGCATACAATCAATCAAACAACAACAAGAATCATAAATCTAAAAATTAATACAAAATTCCAAACATCACTGATCATGATCAATTAGCATAGGAGTATTAATCACTACATTATGACAATCAATTTGGCAACTTAAATGAATGAAAGTAATGCACAAATCATGGAGTTTCAGAAGTGAAAGGCTTACCTATTGGAGTAAGTCCAATGCCCTTTCAAATGAACTTCCAGATGATGAATGATGATGCAGTTAACTCCACTGAACCTCTAGAAAGCTATTGCAATGTCCATTTTGCTTTGAAACGTCTCAAATTCTCTTACTCGAATCCTCTTACAAATGAAAAAGTGAGAATCTGATTTTTGTGCTAGGGGTGTTACAGATGGAGTATGATGATTTAGATAGTTTCTATGAAGTTTATGTGTGGTGTTTGAGATGTTAAATTGAATGGAGATGGTCATAATAAATAGTTATGGAGTTTTGGCTCCTTAGTCAACAAAGTGACCAATGGAGGATTGACTTTTTGATTGGAGAGTTTTCTAGTGTTGTGATGAGTTTAGACAACTTCTATAGAGGATTTATGACGTGTTGGAGTGATTTGTTTGGTTGTTTTGTAACTGTGGTGAGTTTTGGAAAGTTTTGTGATTTTGGTGCAAAATGAAGAATGGAACTTGGTTGTAAGATGCTGAGATTGTGAGGGATTTATGGCTTAAATGTTGTGTGTTTTGCTTCTGGTTTGATGTTGTATTTATAGGAGAAATGGATCAGATTAAGTTGCCAAGTTTTGGAGGAAATTGGATCATGAACCAATGGATACAAATGCTTTTGCATAAAGTTGATTTCAAGTACAATGATAGCCATGCTTTTGTGCAGCCTCTAAGTTGACATTCTGAGCAATCCATCTTGGTTGGATAAGTTATCTTGGATGTTCAGATCAGCTTGCATGATTTATGGAAAATATCTGGCACAAAAGTTGGCTTTATGCAATGTCTATCATGTAATTCAACATGATCCAATGTGATGAACTTTTCTCTCTTGAATTGAGATCTTTTTCCCACAAACTTGGTACTAATGGTCATATATCATGTAGAGGAACAAGTTCCTAGTTGATCTTATCCTCTGAAAATGTTTAGAAAGTTGGTAAAACATGCCTCAAACTCGTGTGAAACTCATTTGTGCAATTTTGCCTTGGACTAAACCAGTCTCTCATGGCTACTTTACAAACTTGTAATTTCATGCTCAAGCAAGATGAACTCGTGCTCTTGGTACCATTAGAAAGTTGATATCATATACTACAATTTTGATGTTGATCACTTGGAAATAATCAATTTGCATCATTGAGATAATTGGCCAACAAAATTGGACTTTTCACTGATTTACACTTGGAAAATTTTTCTAAGTATTGACACTTTCACATCTTTGAAAAACCTCACCTTTGATCAGTCACAACTTCCAATTGGTGAATGCTTTTGGGTCCATTATTTCACCAATTTAAAGTATGTAATACAATCTTTAAAATGAGTTCTCAAGTGTTTTCATTGGATGCTTGAGAAAGAAGTTATAATCTTGGAATGTAGGGCATTTGTCATGAGATTTTGTAACTTAGAAAAATTTACAAAACCCTAATTTCCACATTTTTGAATCTTTCCTTGATTTCTTTGATTTTCTTAATTATCCTTGATCAAATTCACCTATTTTTATGATCCTTGACTTGTGGAGTCCATGTTTGACCAAAGATCTCAAAAGTCAAACTTTGACTTTAATGAACAATTAACTTTTTCCAGTTGAACTTGATTTCTTCAATTGTCAATGGATCAAGATTCTTGGATCGATCCAAACATATGGATGAGCTAATATGATATACTTGAGGCCTTTGAATCATGTCTTGGAGTGTAGGATCATGCCTGGATAAAAAAGTCAAACCCCATACTGAATTAGGTCAAAACCATAATTTGGGTGCATCTGATGACCTAGGGCTTGATGAAATGGTTTTAATAGAATCTTTCAATTGATTATCGATGTAAGGAAACTTTTGATCATATCGGAGAGTTCAGGATCACGTAAGTCCTTGGTTGGTCAACTTCTTGAACTTCTTGGTGCCAAAACCCTAGCTTGCAGTCAAAGTAAACAAAAACACATACTATTGTATTCTCAAAGGGGTTAGCAATGCATAAAACACACACATGAGATGATTGATGATATTCCAAAATTATGTAAATGAGGTGAAATCTTAGGGTTAAAAATTAGGGTGTGACACATTGGCATCATCGACATGCTTCTTATAAGCATCTCTTTCATCCTTAGGAGCAGAACTAGGAGACTCTTCTTCAGGAACATGTGTCTCTAAGACATACAACTTTTTATCATGTTAGAGGACAATCCTCAGGTTTCAGTTCCAATCCAGAAAATCTGTCCCAGACAATTTTTCTTTATCAAGGATTGATTGTAAAATGTTGTTAGAGGTGTTAGTTGTCATTGTAATCTACATGAAAAAAATATGAAATTATAAGTATCAATAAAAATAGAATATTCAATTAGGCCTTTAATTAAATATGACCCCACTATTTTACTCAAACCAAATGATCCTCATCATTTGATTCGGAAAATCTCGTTGGAAGATTTTCTAGTGGATTGAGATCCATATTCACTTTGTTTTAAGTCAACGTTAGGCTAATTACACAAAACTTGGGTATTTAGGTAGGAACTCCTTCTAGTTGTATCTAATACAATTCTTGAATATTTTTAGTTGGGTAAATAACTCCTTATTCTAATCCATCATATGGATCATTCCCAACTCTTGCTTCTAAATGTGTATAATCTTATTATAATTTGTTTAGTTAAGTTTGACCCATTATTTTAGAAATTGGATATTACATTTATCCCATCACACCTTACCAATATATAACATGCACCCCGTGTTAGGTGAAACCTACTTTATTCGATACTAGTCTTGACGAGTTCTAAAACTTGGAAATATAAACTTAATATTCAACTTTGAGAGAATTTTCAATTAGTTTGATCTCACCGGCTTATTTATCATATAAATCGTCTCTCACATGCATTAACATACATTCACATGCATCAACATACATAAAAATGAAACAGCTATGGCCCCTAGCGTGATTTTTCTCCCAAGCCAATGAGAGAACCTAAGTTAAACCTAATAACGATCTACACTTCTCCAAGCAAGATTTTGAAGGTTGTCCTCCTTTGATATTGTATTCTTCTCTTTCTTCATAACATTACATTACATCAAAGAATACTAGTTTTACATACGAGGGAGTGAGATGAAAAAAGAAGTTACATCAAGAGATTAAAAGAGAGGCACGACACGCAGGTTGTATTTTAAAATCCCAAAACAAAATAAAGGAAATCTAAGGCCATAACTGATCACCACAAGAGAACAATAATAAATATATTTTATTATTGTTATTATTTAAATCATGTTAATTAAATAAATCAAATTAAATTTAGGCGAATGATCACACTACTCAGAGATAGCCGGGGGTTCTGCTGCCCGGTCAGCGGATGTTTTTCGCATCAACACTTGAAATTAGCGTCGTTTTTCGCATCAACACTTGATACTTTTCATAAACATTAAAGCACAACTTTTGTGCCATTTCAACCCTAATCACACACCTCTTTGACAACAAAACCCTTGTACCGTCATAAACCCTAATGCAATAATTTCATACTATTAAAACACCATGATAGAAAATTCAGTATGATTGATCGACATACCTTTGCTTTACCATACTAATGTCGGATTCCGAAACAAATGAACATGGACCGCTCAAAGGAATAACAATCATTACATGATTGAATGGACGAAATAGAAATAGTATATCCAATATACCATCTATGCATTAGAGTTACTTATATCACATATAAAAATTTGATTGATCATATTTGTGTAACTTAAGGACGATCAATATATCGCTGCTTCACCATACTAATGTCAGATTCTGAAGCATAATATATATCAATCATCCAAGTCGTACACAGCCTGATGCCAAAATTTAATTACTCGATTATGATTAATTTATTATGTGTTTTAATCGAAGTAAAATATAAATACAAAAAATAAACAGTTATCAGATGCATGGTTATGTAAGTGGCTCTGATACCACTGAAGGGAAATATGCGATCCAAAACACAGCGAAAAATAAAATTTTCCCTTTAGTGATCCTTACGAATGGTCATGATTAGTGATAAAATAGTCACCTCTTATGGCGATAAAACCTTTGATTCTAAATCCAAGGAGTGATCACGAGCGGTATGTGATGAACAGCGCCTCTACTCAGTCCACACAAACATATTCCTTCAGCCTCAATGCTAGCTGCTACAATTGAAGGCTTTGAGTAAGAGAGAGAAGGAAAATATGGCTAGGGTTTCACAATCTGAATTTTTATCAAGTATGAATGCTTCCCCACAATGGTTCTATTTATAGAACCAGTTGTGTGGGATGCAAGCTAAAAAGCCTAGTTAACTGAACACATACCATATCTTATGGTGTACCGTATATCACTTAAGCGCGTAGTACCTTACCATATTCTGTATTCTACTTAAGTGCACCCTACCTTACAGTGTTCTACATTTACTTAAGTGCACCATACCTTACAGTGTTCCTTATTTACTCTACCACTCATCAATATGTCCTTATGTGTGTGACTCTATAGATTTTCACGACGTTGACAATTATATTAAATCACGCATTTAACATAATAAACAGTGAGTGATATCTAGCAACACATCACTGCTACCCGAGTCACGAAAATGTCATGTGATCTAATACAACCTTTTGTGATAGTACTTGTGTGTATAATTACCCTTTTGTCCTTATGTCTATATTGAACACAAGGCATATACCGTGTCATCCTTGTCCAATTCAACATTGGATCCTTAACAACATATGGGCCTTCATAATTAGGAGTTCACTTGCCCATAGAATTAGTAGTAAAAGTCGATATCTTTTTGAGTACGAGGTCGCCTTCTCTGAACACACGAGGTCGAACATTCTTATCAAATGCTTTCTTCATTCTCTATTGATACAATTGACCATGACACAAAGCCATCATTCTTTTCTTTTCAATCAAATTCAACTGGTCGTATCTACTCTGACACCATTCAGCCTCAAACAATCCAGCTTCCATCAAAACTCTCATATAAGGGATTTCAACCTCTACCAGAAGCACTACTTCCATGCCATAAATAAGAGATAAAGGGGTTGCCCCCGTTGAAGTGCGAATAGATGTACAATACCCATGCAGAGCAAAAGGGAACATATCATGTCAATCCTTATATGTAACATCCATCTTCTGAATGATCTTCATAATATTCTTATTAGTAGCTTCAACAACCCCATTCATATTGGGTCTGCAAGGAGAAGAATTATGATGTTAAATCTTAAACTCATCACATAATTCCTTCATCATCTTGTTATTCAGATTTGACCCTGTAAGTGCTCTTGATTGGCTGCATTTTGTGGCAAAACATTAGAGTTTGCATGTATGTCATACTGAATGTTAAGACATACATAATGATGTGTGTGCAGGGTAATTAACTATAAGCTAAACTGAATGTCATACACAATGTCATGACACTGACTGTATGACATCCAACAAGCAGGTTAGTTTTTCTGGTATCTAGAAATCAGGAAACAAATCAGGAGCTTAAGCTGAAAGACAGGAGACATTTGAGAAGCCCTAAAGTGAAACAAATGCTCATGAATTAAATGGCAAGCGTGCAGATGATTGAAGAGTAGGGTTTGTTATGATTAAACCTAACTGTACGCACCAAGGCCCAAAGGACTGTCTGCTCTATAAATATCAGAAGGAGCAACCCTAGATGAAAAGCTTTTGATAGAAGTATAGAGAGTGCATATTACAGAGTCCTTGTGAGTGAAGAAGGTTGTTCTTCACGTGAGTATTGTGAGTGAAGAAAGTGTGTTCTTCACGTGTGAATTGAGTCTTAGGAATACTTATTTACTAAGCAACTGTCTACTGCATTGGTTAGGTAGATTCTAAGTTGTGTCTCACTCAAAGCTTTTAAGCAAGAGTGTGTGTGTCCCTTGATTAAAGCTTTGAAGCAAGATCAAGGTGTGTATGAATTGTTTCTTCATCTTTATTCTGTAACTGTAATTTGATATCACTGTGGTGTGATTGAGGGGGAGTGAGTGGGAATACTCAGGTCTAGAGTGTCTCTAAATTGAATTGTCATTGTGTAGGTTTTAAGTGAGGAGTGCAAACTAAGTTGTTTGACTCTGAATTAATTCTACTGATAGTGAATTTCCTCCCTGGCTTGGTAGCCCTTAGATGTAGGTGTTGTTGACACTGAACTAGGTGAACAATTGTTGTGTTATTTACTGCTTTTTGCTTACAGTTTAATTAGTTAGTACAATAGTCAATGTCACAGTGGATATTATAACTTTGGCAATAACATCCATCGTGTGCTTGCCCGAATTTCAATTGGCATCAGAGCAGACACCCTGCCTGTTTATTCTGGGTGAGATCTAGGGAAATAAATTCTGGTATTATGGATAAAGATATAGGATTCACTAATAGACCTCTAATTCTGGATGATTCTAATTATGATTATTGGAAACCTAGGATGATTGCATTCCTAAAATCCTTAGACAGCAAGGCTTGGAGAGCTGCAAACTATGGCTGGGAACATCCTGTGAAGACTGACAAGGATGGAGTAGATGTGTTAATTCCTGAAGAGGAATGGAACAAAGAGCAAGAGGCCTTAGCTCTTGGGAAATCTAAAGCATTGAATACACTCATCAATGGTATAGACAAAAACATCGTCAGACTGGTACACCACTGTGAACTAGCAAAGGATGTTTGGGACACTCTCAGAACTACTCATGAGGGAACTTCCAAGGTCAAAATTTCAAGACTTCAAATGCTGACCACCAAATTTGAAGGTCTGAGAATGAAGGAAGATGAGACCATTCATGAGTTTTACATGAATTTTCTTGAACTTGCAAACACCTCAGGAGCCTTGGGAGAAAAGATGGTTGAAGAGAAGCCTGTAAGGAAGATTCTCAGGTCCTTACCTAAGAGGTTTGCCAGGAAGGTCACAACCATTGAAGAAGCCCAAGACATATGCAACATGAAAGTGGATGAACTCATAGGTTCTCTCCAAACATTTGAGATGGGCATGTGTGATCAAATTGTAGAGAAAAAGAGCAAAATCATAGCTCTTGTCTTAAACACTGCTGAGGATTCAAAAGAAGAGGGTGGTGAAAAAGAGGAGAATTTGTCAGAAGCAATAGCCTTGCTTGGAAGACAATTAAATAAACGGATCAAAAGGATAGATCGTAAGTCAAAGCCCTATGCAAAGAACACCTCTTCTAACAGCAGCAGAAAGAGTAACTCTGAGGAGAATTCTAACCAAGGCAAAGGAACTCAATGCCATGAGTGTGAGGGATATGGACACATCAGAAAGGAATGTCCTACATACCTCAAAAAGAAGGGAAAATGCCTAACTGTCACATGGTCTGATGAAGACTCTGAAAGTGGATCAAAAAAGGAGTATGCCATGCATGTCACTGTTCTAAACAATGTAAGTTCCTCTGAAGATGACTCAAGTGAGGATGAACTGACTTTTGATGAGCTTGTAGCTTCATACAAACAACTGTCTTTCAGAAGTGCAGAGGTATGCCAACAAGGAGAAAATCAGAAAGGGATCATTAAGAAGCTGGAGGCTGAGAAAAAGGAACATATTTCAACAATAGACTCACTCAACAGTGAGGCCATCCTGTTGAACTGTAAACTTGAGCAGATGACAAGATCAATAAGGATGCTAAACCATGGAACTGACACTCTTGAAAAAATTCTACAGAGTGGTCAGATAGCAGGAGACATGTCTGGACTGGGGTTTATTGGTGAACAAAAACCCATCTTGGAGGTCAAGAGACCAGAGTCTGAAAATCAGAGGTCAAACCAGATGTCACGTCCAATGTCACAACATCAAAGGAACCAGAACATGAAGTAGACAAGAAGAAAGTTCCAAAGGTGGAGGTGTCATTACTGTGGAAAATTTGGTCACCTAAAACCTTTT
The DNA here is from genome assembly GCA_963859935.3 of Lathyrus sativus. NCBI lineage: Eukaryota > Viridiplantae > Streptophyta > Magnoliopsida > Fabales > Fabaceae > Lathyrus > Lathyrus sativus. The sequence continues at coordinate 713,028,198 of OZ012737.1, forward strand.
TGCTACCAATTGCATGGATATCCTAATCACACTCATCAAAGGGCTCCTGCCAATAAGCAGCAATGGGTGGAAAATAAGGTTAGTCTGATAGCTCACGCCTCTCTAAGAGTGTCAGCTAAAGAAGACTAGTACTTTGATAGTGGCTGTTCTAAACACATGACTGACATAAAGAATCTGTTGGTGGACATCAAACCTCATTCCACTAGTTATGTGACTTTTGGTGATGGAGCAAAAGGAGAGATCAAATGGGTTGGGAAACTGGACTGCCCTAGAGTACCTAACTTGGACAATGTATTGCTAGTGAAAGGACTGACTGCCATCTTGATCAGCATTAGTCAACTCTGTGATCAAGGACTAAGTGTGAAATTCACTGAAGAAGAATGTGTGGTCACAAATGGTAATGATGAAGAAGTAATGAAGGGGTTTAGATCTAAAGAAATCTGTTACTTATGGGAGCCTAAGGACTCAAGTAGATCCACCACATGCTCTATGGCCAGAGAAGCAAAGGAGGTAAAGTTGTGGCATCAAAAACTTGGGCACCTTCATCTAAGAGGAATGAAGAAGATCATCTCCAAGGAGGCTGTAAGAGACATTCCAAACCTGACTATTGATGAAGGGAAGGTATGTGGTGACTGTCAAGTAGGCAAGCAAACTAAGACATCTCATCCAAGGGTTGGTCACCTGATTACCTCCAGAGTTTTGGAACTATTGCACATGGACTTGATAGGACCAATGCAAGTAGAGAGTGTCGCTACTGCGAAAATCGGCGCCGACTATGACAGAAGAGTCGCCACCATGCGTTATTTATCCCACAGGAGGGAAAGTAAACACTCAGAGTAAACCTAACGCAAAACGGGAAAGGAATGGTCATCGCAACCAAATCCTGGATTCGGGAGTCGGTTACGCAAGGGGAAGGTATTAGCACCCTTCACGTCCGTCGTACTCGACGGGATCCACGCTTGTTTTCTATCTAAGGGTGTGTTATTCTATCTACTCTAAAGGTCTGGGTTAAAAGAAAAGAAAATGACTCGGCAAAGTATCGCACTTTATGCCTACGTATTCCCGTTTGGAACGAGAAATCAGAGTCAACGTAGTTCGCCTACCTACAGGAAAGGAGGGGAAGGTTGCTCGCTAGGATACGACATCCTATGCCTACGTACTTTCATACAGCATGAAAGATCAGAGCAAACGTAGTTCGGGCTACGGAAGACACAGGTTTGTCTGACTGTTTTTTATTACCTTATGAAAGGGTTTTTCTTGATTAAGAGTCCAAGCGGACAAAAATGACACTTTGACGTTTGTTTTGAATCTTTTACGAAAGAAGTGTTTTTTTAGTTTGTTTGCAATCTCTGACGCACTAGAGACTATGATTTGAGAGTGACTACGTCGTATGTCACCCTAAAGGTACCACACTAAGCAGTCAGATTACTGAAGAGTGACCCTCCAGCAACCTTTTCTCAAATAGCTTAAGGCTCGTAACGTACGACATTGATTCACCTTATTACTGTATTTTTGAGTTATTTTGAGATAAGAAGAGAAAGAAGCTCTAAAAAGTCTAGGGTTGAAAAGGAATAAAACTAACCTAATGTTGTCATGCATGGATAAGAATCCTAATGACTATCGTAATTCCCTCCTGCACAGAGGAAATCAGAGATCCTAGGGGATAAATAGAAAAGAAAGCAAGCAAATACAGTAAAATGCATGCAATGCAGCAATACAAGCGAGGTAAGGGAGTCCCACTCAACCTCGAACCTGGGAAAACAACAGGCAAAGTGAATCAACATTCACTTCAAACCTTAAGGGCGCAAGCTGCATAAGCCAACAAACAATACAGAAAACAAAACCCAAAGCAGAGGAGGCAACCCAAGCAGCGGCACCAAACTCCTATAGCAAACAGCAGCTCTGACAGCAACAGATTGATTAAACAGAAAAAAGTTGATAGCAACAACTTTCATCTTCAAGCTCCAATGAACTTTCAATCTTCACCAAGCACCAAGCTTCAACAAGCTTCCAGCTTAAACAAGCTCAAACCCCATCCAGTAAACAACTTCACCTATCTCCTAACTTCAACAAGCTCCTAGCTTCAACAAGCAAACAAAACCCTAGCTTCTACAAGCTACCTCAACTTTTCCTTTACCAAGCTTCAACAAGCACCTCCAAGGGAGAATTATTCAACAAGACCAGGTTGGAATGTTAAGAAGCTCAATGACAACCAAGGGAAGTCACTGAGAACTTAACATTATGAGAGACTGGCATCCTCAAAGTTCTACTCACTTGGGCATACCACTCATCCCTCCTAAGGAGATATGGAGCTTCCCAAGGAGGACTTTATGTCATTGGATAGAATGGAGATGGACAAGATACTCCATGTTTGAAGAAAGAAGCAAAACTAGTCTAATGCTCTTCCTAAAACCCTAGTTTCCCTAAGCTCCTGACAAGCATCCACAAGATGAGAGAATCTTCACATCCAAGCCCCTTCAAGCTCTCCAAAGCACCTTCGATTTGTCTTCATGACCATCCAAGCTCAAAAGCAACACCACCCTAGTCTAAGGGGAACTATTGAATCAAACTAGGCAAATTAGTTCATCAGAAACACTTAGAAGTTAGTCTTAAAACTAATTCTACTTAAAATACCAAAAGTGATTGTAAAATCCTACAAAAATTACTAAGGGTTCCTAAACCTCTTAAGAATCTCTCATACAAAAACCAGGGGGTTAACCATTCATTTGGACATAAAACTATGCTCTAAACCTAAAGGTATCATCTTAAAACCCTAATTCTAAACCACCTAATGTCCAATGTTCAAACTAGCCTAAAATTCTCTCACAAAAATATGAGAAAATTACTATGGGTACATACATCTCTAAGATAACTATACCAAAAAGAATCAACTCAAAATTCATCACCAATCATTCACAATAAAATCAGCAAAATGGCATACCAAACATATCAAAATAAAAAGCCATTAAAAGTACAAAAATGCAACTAAAATATAAAATGCATGAATCAAATTTTTTTTATCCTATTAAATTCTACACATACTAAGGAATCAAGGAAAAAAAACTGGGATTAAAAAGATTAAATTTCCTATTTATTATGGATTTATTTCTATACTATAAGAAGAATATGAAATTAAAAGAAAATAATGAAAAATGACAAAACTGTGTGCTGAATAGCAATGAAATTCAGCTAATTCCCCAGACTGGGCCCAAAGGGGGGTGCGCACAGCAAGGCGTGACCCAGGCCCATGAGAAACAAAAATAAAACAATAGTAACACAAAACAAAAAAGAAGAGAAATGGAAAAGAAAAAAAAAGTACCCTGCCAGGATTCGAACACACGCGCTTGGAGTCACTCCACAAGGCAAAACGAAAATCAATTGAAATAAAAGAAAAGCGCCACAGCAGGATCGAACCCGCGCGCCTGAAGCCCCCACGCGAAGCCAAACGACGTCGTTTTGACGTCCGACCGCGTGGCTCCCTCTCCTTCGTTCGATTGGGAGACTAAGTCCCCTCTCCCTCACGATCCAACGGCTACTGCTCTTCTTCTCCAATTGAATTTTCTGCACTTCATGAACAGTACCCGCGGCCATGGATATGGAGTTTTTTTCCGGCAAACATTGAACAACCATAACTCCCTCAATATTTATCCGTTTGCAACGATTCTTGAACCAATTTTGCATGAAATTTCGAGAGGAATCCAAATATACTACTTAAACAGCCTAAAAATACACGAATCAAAAAATTCCAGATCTTAACCGAAAACGAATCTAATCCTAAAATCTCACTAAACATCAAGTTCTTCGCCCAGAAATCATCTACAACTTAAGGTGAACCTAACCACATGATTCTAATGCATTGAAACCATATAAATTAAGGGAAAATTCAATAAGTAAGAACCTAAGTTCGAGCTTCAATTGGAGTCGTTTCCGGCTTGATTCTTGATCCAAAACGTTCCAGATCCAATGAGTGATGATGTTAGAAGAAGATTGAATCCTCAATTGTGCGTGAAACGGCCTCTAACAGAAATTCACTCTTTCACTTTTCTTCTTCAAGCTTTAATGGTGATCTTTGCTTCCAACCCCAATCAATCACCAACCCTGTTTCTGATGAGCTCCTAGACCTTTATAGAATTGTTTAGAACCTTCTAGAGCTCAGGCCCAAGCCCAAAATTAAAAATCCAAGTCCAACTTTTCTTCAAAATTTTGGTTATGGTAATGCATGAAATTGGCTTCATAGCTTGCATTGGAAGCTTTGGATGACTTACATATTTCATTTGGAATGAATTCATCCCAAAAGGAATCTCCACATTGCCTTTGTGAAGGAATGGTGTGATGTAACTTTTATGTGAAGAAATCTTGTGAAAGGCCATGAAGCACACTTCAAATGAAAATTCCACAATTGCCAATGTTTCCAAAACATATTTTCTGATTAAAATGAGTGGTTATTTGACTTGTTTAGGACCTATAACTCAAAAATCACAATTTCCCTCTTTGATTCATTTAAAATCCTTCCCTTTTTAGGCCATTTTGAGTGACTTTTGATATAAGCTCATTCAATCCAACATGAATTCACGTTTGACCTAAAAAAATCGTTTTAAGCACATTCCATGTTGAACAATTTTTCATTTGAGGAGTGGAAGATGGAGATTTTGGCACATGCTTGAAAATGACCTATAATCACAAATGCCCAAAATACCTCTGGATTGCCAAGATCATAACTTGAGTTCTATAAATCCCCTTGAGAACTTCTAGTACTCTATGGAAATCTAAGATCAAGATCTACAACTCTTATGTTGGCCAAGAATCCATTTGAAAACTCCTTGAAGGGAAAAAGTTGCTTGGAAGTCAAGTGACTTTCATAGATAAATTTCATAGTCCTCTGATGACCTGTAATTTTCAAGAACCATAACTTGAGTTCTATAAATCCCCTTGAGGACTTATAGTAATAAAATTAAAGGTATTGAGATGCTCTACAATTTTCATGTTGGCCAAAGATCCATTTGAAACTTATATTTTGACTTATGTGGCTCTGAAGTTAGGCACTAAATAAGGGATTTTACACTGAAACCCTAATTTAGCAACTTCCCACATTCTTGACTCTTCTTTGCTTAATCTTGGCACAACACCACACATGTATCAACATACCAATTCATGAATCCCATGATCTCAAGGTAGGCTTTGATGCTCTCCAACTACTCAATTGAATTAGGGTTGACCCAGATGAAACCCTAGTTGACTGCACCTCAACGGTGGCTCTCATACTTGAATCAATGACTTGCCTCAGCATCAATAAGGCCCTCTAGACATCCCATGAGATCCATACATACCTCACATTCACATTCCATGCTTCTCATCCCACTGATGATTCTCAACATTCCTCAAGATAGGAGCAAAACCCACATGTAGGCACTCAAACTTCTCAAGACTTCAAATCACTTCTTGATGGCCTGGATGACTTCTCATCTTTGATAACACCTCTTGCTAGGATTTTCTCTTGATAGACACCTTTGACCCCCTGTTGGATGAGCCATGTTATGATATGTCAATGATTGAACTATGTACCTGATGTAACTATGCAAATGAAATGCAATGAAACATAAATCAGGCAAGAAAAGGTTGAGCAAAATTTAGGGTGCAACAGCTGCCCCTATTCAAACGGCTTGGACCTGACTGGGTGAAGAGCGAACGACCTTCAAACAATCGAGGTACGAGACGGTTGAATACCAAGAAACCCGAAAATTTTCCAACCGCAGAAATAAACTGCACTGCTTGGGGACCGACACCCACCAACTGAATCTGGTTGTTACGGCAACAGCTGATCCGACGTCTGATAATAATTCTGATCTCAACTTCAACTACCTATGTAACGCCACAGGTGCTGAACAATTTTTGCAAAACACCTCCGTCCACAACTGGACCAACCTTGTCAACACAAGAAGAGAAACAAATTCGTTAACACAAATAGAGATTATATCGTCACAAGAGTAACCTTGCCCACATCTGGACCCAAATTTCGTCAAATCACGAATAAGAAAAAATCTGTCCACGTCAGGACTCACGTCTCAACAACACAGGAATAGAACTTTGTCCACGTTAGGACGCTTATTTTGTCAACCCGGAGAAATCTCAACTTAAACTTGTCCACGTCAGGACTCCACCTGCCGTCAACACGGAAAAATCCCGGCGACTTTGCTGGGGATGACTCGTCTGCATTTCGTCATCACGAGGGGATCCTATCAACATAGGAATAAATGGTCCACGTTAGGCATAAAATGTCCATGTTAGGAATAAACTGTCCACGTAAGGAATAAACTTTCCACATTAGGAATAAACTTTCCACGTAAGGAATAAACTTTCCATGTTAGGAATCAACTTTCCACGTTAGGAATAAACTGTCCACATTAGGAATAAATCGTCCACGTTAGGAATACGCCGTCCACGTTAGGACTCAACTTTCCCCGTTAGGAATAAAATTTCCCCGTTAGGAATAAACTTTCCATGTTAGGAATCAACTTTCCCCGTTAGTGTAATACCCTAATTTTTACCCCTAAGATCCCACTTTTCATTTGCATCATTACATACACAAACAAGATCGTACTTTTTGGTTCTCCCATCCTTGTGTGTTTCTTACTTGCTTTTTGTTGTTTATGTTTACTAACCTCTAACCAAAATACCAAAAATATTTTTCAATTTGTTTGTTTCGTCTTCTCTGTGTGTTTAAGGTTTTGCAAGGAGATTGATGGCAAGGACATTCATTCAAGTCTAAATCAAATGGAAGTTTGACCTCATCTTGGTCAAACTATCAAGAGATTGCTTCAAGTGCAAATTGGCGGGCAATGAGAGTCTGCTTCCAGGACTCAAGTTTCTATTTGTCTTTATTGCAACTGTCTTGAATGAATGTGGATCTGGTAAAATTTCCTTGCAAAGGACAAATAAGAAATGTTATTATGGCAATAGCGCTGGGGCGGGTCATGCGGCTGCTCAACTGATTGGGTCTAGAAAAATTCTGAGACATTCATTGTTACTTCCAATCAAGGTAGATCAACCTCTTTAGAATGTGATGCTACTTCCGTAGATGAGGATGAGGATGATGCAACTTCTAATGGAGAGGTTCTTAGCATAGATAAAGATGATGAAGAGGATGCCAACAGTGAAAGGGCCCTTGCCTCTAAAGTTTGCACATTTATTTCCAGTGGAAGCAATTTCATGGAACAACATTGGTATTTCTGCTATACATGTGACCTGACTGTATCAAAAGGTTGCTGCTCAGTCTGTGCAAAGGTTTGTCATCGAGGTCACCGTGTAGTCTACTCACACTCAAGCCGCTTCTTTTGTGACTGTGGAGCTGGAGGTGTTAGGGGTAGTAATTGTCAATGCTTGAAACCACGAAAATATACTGTAGATAACAGTGCACCTGTTCGAGGTTCTAACACATTTCAGTCATTTTTACCCTTGACTGAAGATGGAGATCAGCTGCCAGATAGTGATTCAGATTTTTGAAGATGAAATAAATTTAGATGTAGATAACTCACTCAGATTATGTATTACAAAAGAGCTTCAAGAAGGGATTCCATTGTTATTGGAAGAACTCGATATTGAGAGTCAGGTGCTCAATCTTTGCTCCTCCTTGATGCCATCAGTAATTAGTAGACGAGACTTCCACCATTCTAAGGATAAGAATATCGGTTTGGGTGAAGACAAAGTGATTTCTCATGGCATTGATCTCTTGCAGTTGAAGAAAGCTTATAAAAGTGGTTCATTTGATCTCAAGATTAAGGTTGATTATTCTAACTCCAAGGATCTCAAGTCACACTTAGCAAATGGTTCTCTTGTGAAGTCCTTGCTCAGTGTAAGTGTACGTGGCCGGCTTGCCGTTGGTGAAGTGATAAAGTTGCTATATATGATGTTGGGCAGTTAATTGGCCAGGCCACCATTTCACCTGTGACAGCTGACAAGACCAATGTAAAACATCTTTCTAAAAATGTAGTCCGCTTTGAAATTTTACAACTTGTATTCAATCCTGTGGTCGAGAACTATCTTGTTGTAGCTGGTTATGAGGATTGCCAGGTCCTGACACTGAACCCTCATGGTGAAGTGATTGACCGCCTTGCCATTGAACCTGCTTTGCAAGGTGCATATATTAGACGGGTGGAATGGGTTCCAGGCTCACAAGTTCAATTAATGGTTGTGACTAACAGATTTGTCAAAATATATGACCTGTCCCTGGACAACATCAGTCCAGTGCACTACTTCACTTTGTCAGATGACATGATTGTGGATGCCATTCTCTATACAGCTTCCAGGGGCAGAATGTTTCTTGTTGTTCTGTCCGAAAATGGAAACATATTCAGGTTTGAGTTGTCAGTCAAAGGGAATGTTGGTGCTGTGCCATTAAAAGAACTTGTACAACTCAAGGGAAGAGAAATTCATGCAAAGGGTTCATCATTGTACTTTTCTTCAACTTTGAAGCTACTCTTCATATCTTTTCAAGATGGTACCACACTGTTAGGTCGACCAAGATCTGATGCAGCCTCCTTGGTAGAGATGTCTTCTGTATTTGAGGAGCAAGAAAGTAAGATGCGGCCTGCTGGAGCCATCATTGGGAGGTCAAGCAACTGATGCACGATTGACACGACAATCCGAACTAAAGCAGGTCGACATGCCATCATTCCCAACTTCCTGCGTGCAGTATGACCATACTTGCTGCAAAACAGAAAAAACTAGTCATTCGTAAAGTTCAGCGAAGGAAAATGCTCCATGAAACCTATGAATAGTTTTGGCAAACATATAGAATGTTTCAAGTATTACACTGTAACTGGTGCACCATCATAAATTGCCAAAGAGAATACTTGAATTGATGAATGTCACTGGTTTGACGAGAGAAAACAATGAGAGCCATACACGTCACCTGTAGAATATAATTCTCAGCAATCAACATGGACAATACCAGAAGAATTCAAGATGGCTCGTAAGCAAGCACACAAAACTATTAACCAGTGAATAGTGTCAAATGCAAGTGATACATCCAAAGCTGCTGCCGTCTCCGCCACAACGCCAACACCAGCTAATGCATCTAATTCCAACACTTTGATATCTAACGGTTTTACATCAAGCCCATCTCCTATTACACCAATTATAGCCACTGATCAGCAACGGTTGGCTTCCAGTTTATCGGGTACCCCTGTTTCCAAGATGGTTGTACCTTCAAGTCATGTTTTGGGAAAAATAATCCACGTCAAATAATTGAAATTGAGGTGAAATCAAAAAGAAGGAATAACACGTCATGAGCTACAAATGTAAAAAGCAAAACGACATGAAAAATATCAGCAAAAAGCTCACACGTAAACACCCAATTCAAAACGGCAGCAAATTTTCACAAACGGCAAATCATTTTTCACTCACTCTCATCCATAAATAAAACACATACCTCACTCATTTTCTGAAGCTTGAAAAGCCAATTAATCCCTGCAGAATTTTCATCATAACTCCTCAATTTTCCTTCAAATTTCACCTTCAAAAAATCACCCTCAACCATTCTTCAAGTTTCATCCGATTCAACTCTCTTTTCATTCACAACCTTTTCCACACAAAATCTCACTATACTTCAACTTTATTCAACAACAACGACAGCAATTCGCATTCAAAAGAAAGCAAGAAGAAGAAGATTGAAGTTAATCTCTCCATTTTTGAAGGTATTGGAGTTTTGCCGATTGAACTCTCGTCTCTGATCTCGTTTCATATGAGCTCTGTTGGTTGAAATTTTGTGTGTATTTGGATTCACCTTGTGATTTCGGTTGAGATGGTACCAAAATGGAGTTTCGTCATTCCGATCGTTGGATTTTCGATTTACGCCCATGGTGAATAGCGTCACGTTGCTTTCCATTGAAAAAGAGGATATACTTTCTGTTATTATTATTATTATTATTATTCGTTTTATTATTTTTTTTCTAGTTTGGGCCTAATATTTTCTTTCTTTTCTTTTAAAACCTCCCTCTCTTTTTTTAAGACTTTCTATCAATTTTCTTTTAATAATTTTTTTTTTATGGTTGAAATAATTTCTTAAAAAATAGATTTGGATCTTGAATTTTTGATAAGATTTCATCAATATCAATGGACTTTGGGTGTTGATTTTATCCACCAAAAGAGGTGATTGATATTGATGATAATTTAATCGATTTAAGATTCAAATTGTGGTTGCTTTTCATTTTATTTCTCTTTCTTCTTTTTATTTTTGATCGATGAAATCTATGGATCATAGATTGTTGATTATCAAGGTTGTTTAATCTTCATTATTTCAAATCTATGGACGAATAATCATTGAGATAATTCTCCGTACTTTGGAATAGTGATAGATTACCTTTGATTAATTGATGAAAAATCTTGATTATGATGAGATCACTACCTCTTTTCTTTTTGTGTGGCATGTTTTAGGAGAGTGATTTACATATCACTTCTCTAACATGTGTTAACACTAACATTTTATTGACCGGCCTCAGATAGTCGTGGTTTCTACATAAACCCGATTACGATTGCTTAACATAGCGCTAAAGTGTCCCTTAATTGGAAAATGATCATTCGTGGCTCAAACTTATGTTTAAAAGTCCAAGTATGATTAGTTGCTTGTCTTAAGTCCAATACCTATGAAAATCATTGTTAGGAGGCTTTGATTCTATCAATCCTCTAATGAGTTTTCATTAACCTTGGTCTAAGTGCAAGAATTAATCATCATTGATCATATGTTCTAACCACTAACCACTAATTCACTAACAATATCCTTGTATAATTTTGTTTATATTCTCTTCTTATTCCTTATTTCTTTACTTTTATGTTTCCATATTATCATTTCATATCATATCTTTGTTTATGTTTATGTCATTTCTCTTTTGTCCACTTGGACCATACTTTGTTCAAAACACTAATAAAGGATAAAAAATCTCTAAAAAAACTTGGTGCTATTAACTTTGTGGTTATGCTCTTGGACTATTCTTGGACCTTTGGACTTAGAATTAGGACTCTCATTCCTATGCTTGGAGTATTGTGGATCTTAGCCTTTATTTGGCTCGCTCATTAGCTTATGCTTTAAATCAGATGAAATTCTTTTTGCTTGCTATGGAGTGTGCTACAAGTTGGTTAGATCTTTCTTACCTCTAGCTTTTATTTTTTTTTCTAGGATAGTCACTTCATCTCCTCCCCTTCTTAAATTTTCAAAACTTTCTCCCTTTTTCAAAACCTTATTGGTTTCAAACTTCAAAACCGCTTTCGCAATAAAACCTTGACTTTCGTCAAGTGATTTTTAAACTTTTGTTCTTCTTAATAAAAATCAATCAATGTTAATCATGCTTTGACCAATTTCAAAAGACATAAAAAATACAAAAACTCATCAACTCTTTTTGTGCCTTTATGCACTTGTTCACTTTAAAACTTTTTCATAAAGTTTAGACATGATTCATTTCTATAGTTGAGATGTAAGTCTCCTATTCCCCATATTATTAAGACTTTGACATTTTCCACATTGATGTTGAGTGATAGTATTGTTGATAATCCAAGCAAATCCTTCATCTTTATGTGACGCAGATGTTGTCTTAATACTCGTGGGTGAATAGTCGCAGATTTCTCCTTAAAATGACGATTTGTCTTTACATCTAAAATCAATCAAAACCAACAAATTTTTGTCATTTGTACCACGAACTACGGGGTTTTGATCCTATATTGCACTTTGTGGGTACGTAGGCATGAGACGATAAGTCTCTCCAAACACAAAAATCTAAAAAAATAATTCTCTTCTCATCTCCCCAATCTCTTTTCAAACAAACCATTTTCAAACCAAAAAACATAAATATTTCAAAGGGCTCCTATAGAGTACTATAGACGTTTTGGGTGCTAACACCTTCCCATTGTGTAGCCAACCCCCTTACCCCGATCTCTGTTTCTTGTTCTCGTTTTAGAACTCTTTGGTTTTGTTCGCTCTTTTTCCTTTCCTTTATTTGGATAAATAAAAGTGCGGTGGCGACTCTTGTTCTTTTGAGGTTCCTAGTGGGTTTCGCCTACTTTTATTTATTGTTTTTTGTTTGACTTGTTTGTTATTGATTGTTCTGTTTTGGTGCCTGGTAATCTGTGTGGTGAGATAAGTCCTATACCCGGACTTGAGCGCACTTATGATAGGAGGGTGGTATAGTCTTGTTGGCTTACGTGGAGTAGTCCTTACTAAGCTGACTTGAGATCCCCCGCTCGGTGGAGGCCCCTTTGGAATTACTGATGTCTTACGAGTAGTCGTAATTGATATTACTTTTTCCGACTGGGAGCCTGAGAAGCTGAGGACCTTAGAACCCTTTAACCCATCTTGGCCTTATTAGGACGTGGTGCGGTGGCTGTTCAGGTGTAGAATTGAATTAGTCGTTACACGATACCACACTCAGATGAGTTTCTCTTGAGAATATTGTTGGCCGACGAGTAGTCGTTTAAGCCGATAATATCCAAAAGATGGAATTATGATTCTGGGAACTTTTTAGAACCTTGTTCTACAGGTGATGATATAACCATAGTACATACCATTGTGGGTTGGTTGGTTCTTACCTTTGGCTCCATGCTCGTGCCGAACCTTTGAACCTGTGTGCTTTGTATGTCTTGTTTGTGGGTGTTGCATCTTGCACTCATGCATTCATGAGCATTGTGTTTCAGTTGGTTTTTAAGGATCTCAGAGATTTTCCTTTGCAAACATCTTAGATATTGTTGATTATGGACATTGGAAGGAGAAACACTCAGAAGTACAGTTTTCGGGCTCCTGATCTTATAGAGTTAAGAAAGCTAGTGTCCTTGGTAGATGATCATTCAGGCTTCTTATCTCGTTATGGAGATTTTTATTTGTTCTTTCTACCAATATTGAAGACGGAATTCTGAATACCCTTATGCAGTTCTATGATCCTATTTACCGATGCTTCACTTTTCCCGATTATCAGCTCATGCCGACCTTGGAAGAATATGCTTATTTGTTGGGTGTACCGGTTTCTGATAAAGTTCCGTATACTGGTTTGGAGGAAGCTCTTAAACCTCAAGATATTGCTGCAGCTACCCATTTGACGAAATCGGATATTGATGCAAATCTAAAGACTAAGGGAGGCCTCAAGGGTTTGACTGCTAAGTTCTTGATTGAGAAGGCCACTTTACTTGCTGACATTTGTCGCACCTTGGCGTTTGAGGCTATATTTGCTTTACTCATCTATGGACTAGTCTTGTTTCCTAATATTGATAACTTTGTGGATGTTAATGCTATTAGAATTTTCTTGATTGGGAACCCTGTTCCAACTTTGCTTGGTGACACTTATTTCTCCATCCATAGTAGGACTTCTAAGGGAAACGGTACCATTGTTTGCTGTCTACCTCTGCTGTATAATTGGTTCGTTTCACACTTACCCCAGACATCTGTTTTTAGGAAAAACAAGGATTGTTTAAGGTGGTCTCAAAGGATTATGTCTCTTACGCATGTTGATATTACTTGGTCTTCTTCGGTTTATGATAATGTCCAGATTATTGATAGTTGTGGAGAATTCGCCAATGTTCCTCTTCTTGGAATACAAGGCGGAATTAACTACAACCCGAGTCTAGCTCGCCGTCAGCTGGGTTATATGCTGAAGGATAGGCCTAATAATATTTTATTAGAGGGTTTATTCTTTCAAGGAGGGGATGATTCTCTTGGTTTGAGAAGAAAAATGGCTCATGCCTGGACTAAGATTCACAGGTTGGATAGAGGGGAGCTTGGAAGACAAGTTTGCATTGCCTTGGAACCTTACACGCTTTGGGTGAAGAAGAGGGCTATGGAGTTTAAGATGCCTTATCCTATTGAGAAACCCCTGACTACAGTGATCTCTACGCCACTCCCTACGCCACTCCCTGTTTCTTCTGATGATGTGAAGACACTTCAAGATGCTTTGGCTAAGATGAAGGAAGAGAAAGAGATATGGGAAAGTAAGTTTCAAGCTTCTGACAAAGAGAAGATGGAATTGCAAAAACAGATGAAGGAGAAAGATGACTTGATAGAGTTACTTGAGCGGCGCGCTGTGAAGAGGCATGCAGAGGATTTATTTTCCTCTACTACTCCATCATCATATCCTCCTACTTCTGGTGCTTGGAAGGGTATTGTGGATCAGCTTGTGCTAGAGAAGATCACCATGAAGTACAACTATGAGAAAGAGATTAAGAGACTCCGAAGGAAGTATCAGCTTGGATCGTCATCAGATGTTCCTTAGGACCTAACTTTTTCTTATTTTGATATTATTGTATTTTGTACTTCCAAGTGTAACTCTTTCCAATATTCAATGAAATGAGATGTTTATCAGTATTTCAAAAAGTGTTATTATGATGTTTGTAATTGCTTTATATCTTAAAGATCCTTGAAAACTAGTTGAAACACCTGCATTTTGCATTTGCATTCGCATCATTGAGCATTGTGTGTTGCCTTTTCCAGATGTCTTATTTGTTTCTTTTGGCCTTCCTTCAGTCAAGCTGTCGCATCACTACAATACTCGGTCTAACTCTAAGAAAAAGATGGATCAGTTGCAACAAGAGAACCGCGAGCTCCGTGAAGAGGTATCAACTCTGAAAGATGGTTTGGAGAGACTCACTGCTGCAATGGAAGCTATGGTGGCTGCTCAGAATCAGCCACCACCACCTCCTCTTTCTTCTGTGCAGATGACTGTGATTTCTGAGGTCGGATCAACGCCCATTTCTGTGGCCCCGATTAATACTTCTCAATATCAAATGCCTGTTGGTTTCCCTTGGGGCATGCCTACCAATTATGTGCCAGAGGGATATCGACCTCCTGTTCCCGAAGGTTCTAGAATCCCTGCTGTCATGGCTGTACCACCTCCTGTGGTTAATGTTGTTCCTAATGCTGAAATTCCGGTTGTTCCTACTGTCATACCTGTGCCACCTCCTGTAACTCACGCTATGCCTTATACTGAAGAACAAATTTTCCACACTGCTCCGAGCGAGAGTTTAGATGTTATGGATCAAATAGATGACTTTTAAGATCAGTTTGCTAAAATGCAGAGAGAAATCAGGGCTTTAAGGGGAAAGGAGTTATTTGGAAAGAATGCTCATGAGCTTTGTCTTGTTCCAAATGTGAAGATTCCCGCCAAGTTCAAAGTTCCAGATTTTGAGAAATACAAAGGGAACACTTGTCTGCAAAGTCATTTGATCATGTATGCTAGAAAGATGTCTACCTATACTGACAACCATCAGTTGTTGATCCACTATTTTCAAGATAGTCTTACTGGTGCTGCGCTGAAGTGGTATATGGGACTCGATAGTACACAAATCAAGACATTCAATGATCTTTGTGAAGCTTTTGTTCGTCAATATAAGTATAATCTTGATATGGCGCCAGACCGTGATCAGCTCCGCGCAATGTCTCAAAAAGAGAAAGAAACTTTTAAAGAATATGCGCAGAGATGGCATGAGATTGCAGCTCAGATAAGCCCTCCGCTTGAAGAGAAAGAAATGACCAAGATTTTTCTGAAGACTCTGGGTCCATTTTACTATGAAAGGATGGTTGCGAGCGCTCCTAGTGATTTTATGGAAATGGTTAATATGGGGATGAGATTAGAGGAAGCTGTCCGTGAGGGACGTCTGATAAAAGAAGGAAATTCTGGAAGTACAAAAAAGCCTGGTGTTGGGTTCCCTAAGAAAAAAGAAGGAGAAAATAATGCTATATCTCAGGAAAGGTCTAGAAGACGCAGAGTTGTGAACAACAATGGTAGTCGTCGTCAGCAACAAGTAGCATCTGTTACGCCTGTTATCAGTAACACCCCTACTGCTCAAGCTACTGCAAGTTATCAACCACGTTTCTAAGAGAAGACAACTCAACAAGGTCGTACATAGAGGAAAACACAATTTGATCCCATTCCAATGACGTATACTGAGCTATTTCCGGCTTTAATAAAGAAGAATTTGGTTCAACCTCGTGATCCGCCAGCTGTTCCAACTGAAATTCCATGGTGGTATAAGCCAGATGCTCATTGAGCATTTCATCAAGGTGCCCCTGGACATGATATCGAAAATTGCTATCCTCTGAAGCATGAAGTTGCAAAGCTCGTAAAAAGCGGTATTCTGTCTTTTGAAGATACCAACCCTAATGTGCAATCAAATCCGTTTCCTAATCATGGTAATGCAACTGTCAATATGGTATATGGTTGTCCTGGTACATACCGTATTTTTGATATTCGCTGGATTCGGAGATCGCTTGTTGAAATGCATGTTACTTTGAGTGAGTTCCATGATATTGAGCATGATTATGCCGCCTGTTGTATTTGTTCTGTAAACCCTCGTGGATGTGTGATTGGAAAAAGGGACTTACAAAAGATGATCGATGAGAATTTGATTCAGGTTACTGCAAACAGAAATGAAGTTGAGAACGAGGTGAATGTCATAGTCCCACGTTTCAATATTCCTGAGCGAGTTGTAATTTCTTACAATAGTCAAAAATCTGCTGTGACGCCTTTGGTTATTCGTTTGCCTGGCCCGATGTTGCACCCCAAAATTTGCCCTCTTTCAAGACTTGACTCATTTCTTCATTTCTTTCAAATTCAATGACATAAAGGAAATCCATCATGAATTCAAGATTAAAGGCGAGAATATTATAAAGAGAAGTTTTGTGACATTACAAGAATGTCATTTGTTGCAAGATTTTCAACTCTAAGTAATGTTTAGAAATTAATTTATTTCTAATACTTCATTCAAGTCTCTAGTCAAATTCATGTTATGATAATGCCACACCAAGTCTACATTATGCTTACAAACATCCAAGAAATATGTAAGGATCAAATCAACATTGGATTGTTTTAAGACCAAGAGTATGCATGTTTAATCATGGCAAAACAGTCCCATGCAAAGGTGACAAATTTCCTCATGTCACAAAATCTACATGTCACAAGACCAAAGGCATAACATGTGACAATGCTTCTACACATCAGAATTTTCAAAATGCTGTCAAAAGAGTAGTAGCATTGACTAAGAGCTGTCCAAGCACAAGCCAACAAAATGGGTGCAAGGCACAAGGTGCTGCAGAAAAACAGCATAGAGTAGTGCAGTAAAAATACAGCATAGCACCTTGCATGGAAATGGAAAGAAAGAGAGTGACATAAGGAAAGGTGGCAAGAGACATTGCCCCATGAAAAAATCTGATATTTGGGGGGAAGAGAAAACCCTAGAGGAGCTGAGATAAGAGGAGGGGGATGTAAACAAAAAGGGATCACTCTTTATTCATTCAAGATCCATTCTACACACATTTGCAAAACCAGAAAATAGAGAGAGCTAACAAAATCCTAAAAAACAGAAAAATAGGAAGCTTTGCAAACCAGAAAAAGAGAGTGATATAGAACCAAGAGAACCACTAAAGAGCAAGAGCCTTCACAACATAGAGTGAGGAGTGGAGCACATTCATCCAAAACCAAGGAGGACTTGCAAGAAGAAGAAACTCTTGGGTATCCATTTTCTCAAACTTTTCTCTCTTTATTTCTTTGCTCTTATATTCATTTTGTTTACTCTTTTATGCGTTTTTGAACTGTATATATCATGTAAGGTCCCATAAGGGACCAAGAAACCATTATCAAGAAACTACGAAAATGAAAGAAAACGTAGAAAAAGTGAGGATTTTGGCTGTTTTAACAGGCTAACGGTCGACCATAGCAGGTCTATGCGTCGACGCATGGCCTGCATTTTTAGACAAATCAAAAAAACTTACAGTATGCGTCGACGCATGAGTCGGCGGGCGCTTACCCGTCAGTCTACCAAATTGGTGTGCGCCGAGTGTATGGTCGACGCATGGTGTTTATGCGCCGAGCCGTGGGAAAAGGCTGAAAGTCATGCGCTGACCCTATGGTCGACTCATGGCTTCAAAACTTGCAAAAAATGAGAAATTTCTGGCTTTGTGCAGTTTGTTATGACTTCAACGTTTTTATTGGCATGTCCCGATTTTTTTTTTAGCCGACTAATCCCATATGTTGTATGATTTTAGTAGGAATGTTGCCATTGTCCTTGGTGACTTTTGATTCCAAAAACCATTTTTAAAAGCAAACTCTCGATTTTATCGAGCCGTTTTTAACCCTTGTAAGTCGGCCGCCTTGTGCGTCCGCCATCGACCTTGCTCGCTTCACCGCAAACCTTTTTAAACAATTAAATCCTTGACCCAACGTCAAGCGAATTTTCTCAAACGATTGTTAAGCCAATTCGCCATAGTTAATAAAAGGGTAAAGTTCTCTTTCTATTGAACTAAAGAGAAGGGATTGAGTGTAGACTTCTTCCTTTCCGAGTGTCGAGATGCTCACTGTAGTGTGGGTGGTTTTGATACTTGTCTTTCAATACGAAGACGTTCTCATCCACACCTTTTTCACCTAAAACCTCGGTCCCGCACCGAGTGCATTTTCAAACTCTTTTCATAACAAAAATTTGAATGGTCGTGGAGTGGTTAGGCGTAGGCCTTCTCCTATCCCGAGCGCTGACGTTTACCGTAGGGCTCTCAGTCGCAAAAGCACTTACCATTCAAAACCAAAAAACACTTTAATAAGAGAATGAAGTTCTCTTTGTATTGAACTAAAGAGAAAGGATTAAGTGTAGACTTCTTCCTCTCCGAGTGTCGAGACGCTCACTGTAGTGTGTGTGGTTTTGATACTTGTCTTTCAATACGAAGACGTTCTCATCCACACCTTTTTCACCTAAAACCTCGGTCCCGCACCGAGTGCATTTTCAAACTCTTTTCATAACAAAAATTTGAATGGTCGTGGAGTGGTTAGGCGTAGGCCTTCTCCTATCCTGAGCGCTGACGTTTACCGTAGGGTTCTCTGTCGCAAAAGCACTTACCATTCAAAACTAAAAAACACTTTAATAAGAGAATGAAGTTCTCTTTGTATTGAACTAAAGAGAAAGGATTAAGTGTAGACTTTTTCCTCTCCGAGTGTCGAGACGCTCACTATAGTGTGTGTGGTTTTGATACTCGTCTTTCAATACGAAGACGCTATGTTCGCCACACCCTTTCATAACAAAAACTTTGAGATAAAGAATTGGGTACTACCCGTAGGGGTTACTACCCGAGGACCTATCTCGCCCCTAAAAAATAATTCAACAAATCAAATGTGACATCTTGCCTCGCAATGCGAAAACTTATCTTTCAAAAAGGATATGATACGTCCGTTCTACCGCAAACAGGTAATGCCTAAGTCTCCAACGAGCGAGCAACAATACACCTAACTGCTAGAATGCGTACGATAGCATCATCCATAAAAAACATCAACAAATCGTAGGCCGAACTACGACTGCTCTGATTCTTTACTTTTTCAAGTAAATATACGTAGGCACAAGGGCCACAATCCTTGTCGAGCACATTCCCCCTTATATCTGTAGTTCCCCGAACTACGTCGACTCTGATTTTCTCATGTCTATTGAGAATACGTAGGCCTAGGACCGCGAAGTCCTACCGAGTCCGTCCTTTCTCTCTTCTTCCCTGTTACGTCCTTTCCCTGTTTCTAAACCCTTTTTCATTGTCCTGAGGAACACTTTTATAACACAATATTTAAGCAAATAAATTTACACATTCGACAAACAAATGGTTCCCATCGAGTACGATGGATGCGAGGGGTGCTAATACCTTCCCTTCGCATAACCGGCTTCCGAACCCAAACTTGGTTGCGAGACCATCTTATCCATTTCTTTCTTAAGGTTTTCTCGATATTTTCCTTTCCCCTCATGGGATAAATAAAGTTCGGTGGCGACTCTTCTGTCCTTTTCCTTTTCGCCTTCCCCGTCGTTGCGCGTATTTTTCGAGTAGCGACAGCTGGAGACTCTGCTGGGGACTCCTAGCAAGCCAAACCTAGTTTGTTTGTTGCATTTGTGCTTTATTTGCTTTTATGTTTTATTTTATTCTATTATTGTGTTTCTTTCTAACCTGTTGGGTTTATTGGGATGGTTTGTGAGGATAAAGCTTTCTACCCGAGCTTTCGAGTATACACTAAGATTAGGAGGTGGTTTCTTTCTGATTTGTGAGACGTAGGACTCGTTGAGTTGGATCGAATTCCACCGCTCAGATGAGACCCCGTTGGAAAGATTATGTCCTACGTGTAGTCGTAACGGCGTTTTATTTTCGACGTGGGATTCCGTGATTCTGAGGACCTCTTGTAGAACCTTATTCCAAAAGGTTACTAAAACATAACTCTGTGTTCATCCTTTTGAAGGGATTACCGTCTTACGAGTAGTCGTTATGATGGAAAACTTTTGAGGGTTAGTGCATGGGACTTTGTTTAAAAGCCTTTTGGGATGCCCTTTTATAAACCAATAGATTGCCCACCCATGGTGAGAGATATTTTGTTACAATACCCTGCAGGATCTGTGGCTTTGATCCATGTGTTTCCATTCTCATATGCATCCATAAAGCATTGCATTTCATAGCATTGTTGCATATCAAGGGACTTAAGAGACTGTGATTATCATAGGTATTGAAGAACAAGATGAATGATCAAAGGAAGAGAAGTACAAATTCCTTAAAGTTCAGAGAACCGAAGTTGGGACCAATCCAAGATCTTTTGATTGATGTGCCAAAAGCTATCAAAATCAACTTCCAAGGGAAATATGGGAAATTGCTTGACCTTCTCCATTCTGGGGTCGATACATGGGCTTTGTTCGCTATGGTTCAATTTTATGATGCGCCTCTCAGATGCTTCACTTTTCAAGACTATCAGTTGGCTCATACTCTTGAAGAATATTCACACCTTTTGAATATCAAGATCAAGGATCAACTTGTTTACACCAGCCTAGAAGAAGAGCCAAAGTCTTCTGTCATTGCTCTCGCTCTCCGTATGACCGAGGAAGAGGTTAAAGATGGTCTAACCAATAAGGGAGGTACTCAAGGCTTTCCTTTGAGGTTTTTGCTAGATAAAGCTGATCAGTACAAGACCAATGGGGATTGGGAGGGTTTTGGTATTGTCGTTGCTCTAATGATTTATGGGATTGTCCTCTTTCCAAATGTGGACAACTTCATAGACATCACTGCTATCATTCTATTCATGCAAAAGAATCCTATCCCTACCCTCCTCGCTGATGTTTACCACTCCATTCATTGGAGAAGTGAAAAGAAGACAGGAATGGTCCAATGCTGTTCTCATCTACTGTTCAAATGGTACGCTTCCCACCTGTCGCTACTGCGAAAATCGGCGCCGGCTGACAGAAGAGTCGCCACCGTGCGTTATTTATCCCTCAGAGCGGGAAAGGAAACGCTCGAAGTAAACCTCGCAAAAAACGGGGAAAAGGTATGGTCATCGTAACCATAGCCTGGGTTCGGGAGTCGGTTACGCAAGGGGAAGGTATTAGCACCCCTCACGTCCGTCGTACTCGACGGGATCCACGCTTGCTTGGTTGTCTACTGGATGCAAAACAATCTTATCTACGGCTGCTAAATCTAAACGGAAGGGAATTGACTCGATAGAGCGTCGCACTCTATGCCTACGTATTCTCGAGAGAGAAAGTCAGAGTCAACGTAGTTCGGGACTACGGGGAAAATGGGCTCGCCAAGACCTCGCGTCTTGTGCCTACGTACTTCCACTGGACGGAAGATCAGAGCCTTGCGTAGTTCAGACTAACTACGGCTAAACAAACATTCTCACACAGCAGTGAGAAAAACAACTGGCTTCACAGGGTCGGGAACCTATGGTCACAACTATGGCTGAGTCTCAAATGCACTCGGGCAAGAGAGAAAAAAGGGTATCAGTTAGTCGTCAGCGGGAAAGTCTCGATCGCACAGCCGCGAGAGAGCAAAAGTTAGTCGTTAGTGTGCTCGCTAGGATATCGCATCCTATGCCTACATATCTTCGTCTGGTACGAAGAATCAGAGCAGCTGTAGTTCGGCTACTATCGGACCACAGCTCAAATCTCGTTTTATTAATCTCTGAAAGAATGATTACAATGGTTTGAATATTGAAAATAATCTCCTAGGAAATGCTATCCTATTCCGTCTTGAAAAGTCGAGTGAAAATAGCCCCCTAACAAATGGGCCTCTAATTCTATCCCTAAAAGTCGTAAAATAAAGTCTATGAAAATACCTAAAAGAAAATGAACTCTAAAAAATATTAAATTGACACTTTAATATTTTTTCTCTTTTTTCTCCTTTTCTCTTTAACATATTTTTTCATATTTTTTCTCACAATATTTTCTCTATTTTTTTCACAATATTTTTTCCACATTTTCCATATTTTCTCCATTTTCTCAAATATTTCTTCCTTTTCTTCAAATTCTTTTTCAATCTTTTTTCATATTTCTTTTCTTTTCTTTTTTTCTATAATATGTTTTTTTTCTATTTTTTCTCTATTTCTTTTCTTTTCTTCAAAAGAAAAAAACAAGAAAGGGGAGGGGGTGTAACTGGATTACAGGGGGGTGTTTAACATAAAATGAAATAAAAAAAAAACTGAATTGTTTGGGCCCAGCCCAATTTTCTTCACAAAAAAACGCAGGGGGGGTGTAGAAGCAATCTGGGGGCGTGCTGGCCAGCAATCAGCTTTATTGGGCTTGAGCCCAGAACTTGTCCAAAAAAAAAAAAAACGGAGGGAGTGAGATGCCAAAAAAAGTAGTTGGGCCCTGGCCCAATCTCTTCTTCTTTCTCCCTTCTGAAGAACCCTAACGTTTCTTCCTCTCCTTCAGCGCCGCCGTCGTTCTCCTCCTCTCCTCCGTCCTCTCTTCTCTCAGCCTCAAACCCAACCTTCGTTCAACCTCTTCACCAACCTCAAAAATCATTTCCCAATCCCTTCCATCTTTCCAATTCCAATTTCCCCAAACTTCTGAGAATGACTCAAGCAAATCTGGAGATAACGACCTCCATGACGGACGCGTTTGATGACCTTGCCTGCTCTTGAAATTCTGTTTGAACAAGGAGTTCTTGGAACGTTCTTCGTTGATGTATGGTTCGATGATGTTCGTGGTTGGTTGAAGGAGCAATCTGGAGACGCGTTGAAGGTGTTCTTGATCTGATGACGTTTGAGCGTTATTCTTCTGGAAACAAGATGAAGATCGTTGATAGGTGATGAACATAATGTTGGAGGTTTTCTGGGAATGACTCTTGATACACGCGCGATTGGTGATTTTCTCTGAAGCTTGTGTTGTTGACGTTGAAAGGATCTCGTGAATCATCAATGGTGGTCGTTGAGGATCGTTTGAGTGGTGGTTTCATGTTGATGATTGCTGCGTGTTTCTTCTGGAGACGCGTTCTTGGAGTGATGATTCTGAAGGCGATCTGGAAAGAAAGTCACGTGAACATTTGATGGAGCTTCTGGAACTGAGATGAAGAACGCGTTGAAGATCTGTTGAGATTGATGTTTGTTGAACGGAGAAAATGAAAGATTCTGGGGATTTGGTGGTTGAATGAAGGTTGAGATGGAGGATGATCGGAGGAAGATAGTGAAGACGATCGGAGTTCTGAGTTTATGAAGTTTCCGGTAGGATTTCACGGTGGCCGGAAGTTGGATGGGGAAGATGAACGAAGGTCAGGGATGAAGTTGAGGGGTTTCTGGGTTTGTGATGGTTTTTCCGGCGAGGGACAGCTGCCGCCGGCCATGCAGGCCGGCCGGTGGGGCGTTTCAGGCGAGGTTCTGTGGGTGCGACGCGTGGTGAGATAGTGGCGTGGAGGCGTGCATGCCCTCCACGTGGGGGATAGCGTGGCTGAGAGAGAGAGAAGGCTGAGGGCTACATGGCGTGGCGTGAATCATGCAGCGTGGGACCCTTTTTTCTGGACACGTGTCTGGCTATTTAAAGCTGAGAAGCTCGCTGGAAGCTTCTGGAGCCTTCTGGAGCTAGCTGGAATCTGGTGGAAGCAACTGGACATTTTCTGATATTTTCTGGACATTTGCTGAACGAATTTGGACAAAAATGATAACTGGGCCTCTGCAAAAGGAAACGGGCCCAAACGAAAACATCACAAAACACAAAAAAAAAAAACTGCATTGAATTAATATCATTAAACCAATTAACAGTAACTAACAACCAAACTAATACTCAATTAAACCTAATAAATCTAATTAACTCCTAATTAATAATATTCTAAAATCTATTAATTTTCTATAATATCTATAAAAGAAAATAAAACCTATTTATTTTTATAAAAGAAAACTCTATTCATTTATTATTCCTATAAAAGAAATTCTAAAAAACAATTAAATTCTAAAAACTATTAAAGCTATTTAAAACTATTTAAAAATTATACTAATATTCTAGAAAATCCTATATCATCCTAAAATGAAAAATGCTATTAAATTCTATTTAAAATTTCTAAAAAACTATATTACTATATTATCTAAAAAAAATTCATTAAATCCTAAAAATCTATTTAAAATCTAATATATTCTATTAAATGCTAAAATTGATTTAAAGAGAATTAAAAATATCAAAAATTCTATTAAATCCTAGAAAAATGATTTAAAAATCTATTTAAACCCTAAAAAAATCCTATAAAAATCCAGAAAAATCACCATAACTCCCAGAGGGACAAAATGAGCACCGAACGACACAAAAATAATCGGTAAAAATAAACGGGCACCGAAATAACCCAAAAATCGATTCTACTGACTTAAACTGATAAAAAAAAAAAACACCTGAAACACGAGACGAGAGCTGTGATCCCTGATATAATCAATATCAATGCAAAATGCAATGTATGCAATATGCAGATGCGAATGTGGTTATGTGTCGAAACATCGAGCCAAATGCGAGACCCGGTTGGTCAAATTTTGGGGTGCAACAGCTGCCCCTATTCAAGCGACTTCGACCTGAATGGGTGGAGAGCGCTCAGCCTTCAAACATTCAAGGTAGATGACGGTTGAATACAAATGGAACCCTGAAATTTGCCAACCGCAAGAATATACTGCAAAACTGCTTGAGAAATAGCTTCCAATAAACTGAAGTTTGGTTGTAACGGCAACATCTGGTCAATTTTCTGATAAAATTTTCTTCTCCTTTTCAACACCTGTGTGACACCACAAGTATTGAAATAATGCTTCGTAAAGCAAACACTTTGATTCCCATCTCTCTCATGGGATCAAATCTGGTCAACTCACAGTTCATTGCGAACTTGAGGACAATTCTCCTGGGGAACTCTGAATGGAACTGCCTGGCACCTATTTTGACGAAGGGGGAAGCTTCAGAAGTCTGATATATGTCAATCTTTGTTGTTGTTGTTGTTTTTTTTCCGATGCTGACGTAGCAACCAAATATGAAGAATCACTCCGCTGGGGAAGACGAGAAGCTGAACCACACAACTCTGCAGGTGAACAAATTCGAAATCCAATAGGTAACCATCTTGGTCTATGTTTCGACATGCGTATGCTTGATAATGATGCAATGCCCTATATGACATGAATATGCTATGCGTTCTGTTTGAAAATGCGAGGCCCAGACGGCATGGATATATTATATGCTTGTATAAATGCTATGACTATATATGCAAATGCTAATGCAAGCCCGAGCTGCCAGAGAACACCAGGTCTGAAAACCACTTGGCAAAATAAATGCCGAAGGAAACGTCAACTCTACTGGGGATGACCTGAAGTCACAGAACCATCTCAGCAAAATAAATGCTGGAAACGAGAAATCAAATCCGCTGGGGATAACTGCCCTGCTGGAGAAATGAAAAGGCAACCCTGCTTGACGACTTCACTGGGGAAAGAAAGACAACTCTGCTCGGGGATGCTTTCTTCAAACCATTGGCAACTGATTGCACTCTGCGGGGATTGACCCAAACTGAGGTTGATTGCGCACTGCACACTGCTGGAAATGCCCCTACCATTACGGATATCAATCTTAATCTGCTGAAGATACTCCTGATACTACTCTGATACGGGGTAAAAGACAATCTCGACTCTTCCGGGGATAATAAGCAACTTTCATCTGCTGAAGAGTAGCAATTCTGATTTAACAACATCTGCGAGGAATTCACACATTACTCGGAGTACTGGCATTAATCGAGCTTCGTATCGGGAAACATGGCAACATGCGGGTCATTGGGAAATACTGTGTCAGATACCTTTAGGTTTTTTTTCGCTTTTCTGGTTTAGAATAAACATGGACTATGTACACAGTGAAAGATGTGGAAAATACTAGACGAGAACTAGCATTCAAAGGTAGACTATCAGGCGAGAACTGATAGGAAAATAGGTTAGGAAAATTGATTTTTGTGTTTTTGAACCAGACGGGCTGACTGGACAACAAGCTGAGGTATATACAACCAGGCGAGAACTGGCTGAAAGCTAACGTACACCAGGCGAGAACTGGTATAACACTCGGGTTAAAACACACGATGACCAGGCGAGAACTGGTTACGCGATGACATGTACCAGGCGAGAACTGATACAACTCTTGAAGAAACGGTGACCAAACGAGAATTGGTTACCAATAAACTGCACCAGGACGGGAACTGCTGCTTACAATAAACTGCATCAGAACGGGAACTGATGCTTACGGAAGGTGGGCCAGACGAGAACTGGTTACCGATTTGCCAGGCGAGAACTGGACTTTGGAAACGACTGGTTACTGACACGCAACAAGTTTAAACTGCAGGATAATGATCCAATGACAACAAGATCTTCTTATTTGAAAGGTTTTCGATAAGGGTATTGACATGATTCCCCGATACTCAACTCTGGCTGGGGATAAACAAGCTGGTTGAATTACTTGCCCCTGGTACACTCAGCTGGAGGATAAAAGACTGGCTTGCACAACTTGCCCCAGTACAATGCACCTTGCCCCAATCTAACTCTTGGGAATACCTGCTCCGAACAGCTTGCTACGAGACGACTTCGAGAATATTTGCCCCGGTATCTGCACGACAAAAGAATTCAATCTCCAATTAAACACCTAACAACCCAGTTGATTTCAACATTCTCTGCGATGACTTGCCCCTGAATGAGCGTTCTAGCGACTCAACCCGATCTGATTATCCATTGGAAGCATCTGCTTTCAAATCTCAGCGCTCTGCATAATTGCCCCTGATTGGGTCTTGAGAAGACTCCTTCTGATCAACTGCTTCTCAAACAAACTGCCCCTGCTCAACTGGAACTTCGGGACTGGTCCTCAGACTGACTGATTCCGAACTTACTGGAAGATAATGCCCCTGATTCATTGGGCTTCCCAACATGCACCATTCTGGTTCAGACTGCTGGATTACTCAGTCCTATTTGATTACTCCCTGGTGGAATTTCTTTCATGTCAACTACTAACCTGCAATTAGAATTGTCCGTTCACGAATGGTAATCTTAATGCAGTGGTTATGCAGATTTTTTGAAAAAATTTGAGCTGTCACTCATTTACATGCATATGATTGAGAGTGACGAATGAACCAAAGTTCAAACGCAATGCTTACGTGGTCAGTGAAAATACAACAAGGATGTGACTAGCAAGTCAAGAAGGAGTCAGGTTACTCAACCTTATCGTAATGCGCTTCAGAATAACCCTACCTCAATTAGGTCTTTTGAGGGTTGTATCGTGGTCGGGTTCACGGTTTGTGAAACAAAGGATATTTGGCTCAAATTTTGATTTGTACCCACCCCTTCTACGTGATGATCTCCGATCCTAAGATTCAGTTAACCTGGCACAAGCGCTCGCCTCTTCGAGAAGCATGTTGAATGGTAAGAACCACAGTTAAGGAATTCACAAGCTTCTCTTCTAGAGTGATAGTTACTCCTTCTTTGCTTTTGGTGTCTGTGTACACGACTTTGTGATTTGCTGGGGAAACCCTCTTTTTCGTTCTTTTGATTCCCTAATTTTTGCCTGGACAGACTCATTTTGAGTTCTTTTTGATTTTTCGATTTCTTTTGAAGTCCAGCGGGATGCCCTAATTTTTGCCCAAGTATTAGCTTTCTAGCTTTTCTTTCTTTTTACTTAGCGGGCTTTCTTTCTTTCTTTCTTTCTTTCTTTTGGAACAAAGTCGTGCGACACTGGTTGTCTTGATTGCTCCGAAAGGATTGTAACTGTCTCACTCCTGATTGGTGAGATTTGACCTTTTGAAGGTATAAACTGATTGGTCCTTGAAAGACAACACTCCTCTGCAAGCCTTGAATGCTCGGTCAAGCTAACTGTCAACTACCCTGCCCCGGGTTAAGATGTGAGGGTTTATAAGTCCGAAAAACTTCTACTTCCTGGCTCGAAGTGGTTAACAAGGGACTAACTCCTTATATCTCCAGTGTTTGGGGAATTTGAAACAATGCCTTGTACGTCATCGGTACGGTCTTATCTGAAAGCATACAATCATTGGTTATGAGTTTAGTTTCATCATCCTCCCTCCTAACTTTGCTAGTCACAGCGAAAAAATGGAGTGAATAAAATGCAAGTGTCAGTGCAATGCCATAAATGAGCGACAGCGACCTGATTAATTCAGAAAAAGGCATAGTCACTTTATTATTATCACCATTCGAAACATACAACGTTTAAAAGCAGGTAGTAACTAACAGAAAAGAAACTACAAATGCAAATGTTATAAAAGCTTGAGAACTGCCACTGCTGAGGCGCCTGCCTGTCTGAACCACTGGCTTCTGCTGGGGAACACCCTCTGAATCTACGAGCTTAGACAGCTGAGCGGTTAGGGATGAACAAACAGAAATCCTTCTCGAAAGGAAATGCGATCCTGATCAATCAACTGCTGTACCTTCGCCTGAAATGCTTTACAATCTTCCGTTGAATGCCCCGGAGAGCCACCGTGATAACCACACTGAACGTGGGGATTGTACCCAGGAGGGTACGGTTCTGGAACTGGCTTAAGAGCTTTCGGCTCCACCAAAGACTTCTGGATCAAAGATGGTAGCAACTGGCTATACGGCATCGACACTGGGTGAAAAGGAGCTTTCCTTCGTTCCAAGTTGTTGCGAGGTCTGTTCTGATTCTGACGCTGATTCTGATAACCTCGGCCACGAGTTCGCTGATTTGCAATGGAAGCGACATAAGGTTCCTGATAGAGTGCCCCAGGCACGGCCGTCTGTTCAGTATAACAAGCCACGGGAGGTACTGATCTCTGATAAGATGATGAACCAACAAAATTCACTGATTCGCTTCGAGGATATTCAATCTTTGGCATGACTGAGTTGATCACCACTTCTTCTTCACTCTGATAGTCACAAGGGTATTCAGTTTCCTCAGCTTGATCATATGAAGTAATCTGAATTTTCCCCATTCTTATGGAGTACTCAAGGCGTTCTCCTAATGCTACCACGTCAGAGAAACTTGCCGGAATTCCGAGCAATCTTTTGAAGTACGGATATTGTAGGGAATCCACAAACATGCTTGCCAGCTCTTGGTCTAACAGCGGGGGACGCACTCTAGCAGCAAATTCTCTCCATCTCTGAGCATACTTCCTGATAGGTTCATTGATCTCTTGCGACAACTCTTGCAAATGCATGCGATAAGGAGCAATGTCTAGGTTGTAATCGTACTGCTTCAGAAAAGCTCTGGCTAGATCCATCCATGACTGAATCTGATTCCTCTCTAACTGCATATACCACCTCAAAGATGCCCCAGTCAGACTATCTTGAAAGCAATGGATCATCAACTTGTCATTTCGCACAAACGCAGTCATTCTTCGACAGAACATCATCAAATGCAGCTTTGGACAGCTATCTCCCGTGTACTTCTCAAATTTCGGCACTTTGAACTTGTAAGGCAACACCAGGTCAGGAACCAAACACATGCCTACAGCATCCAGGTTGACAGCATCTTTGGCTTTCAAAGCTTTCATTTGCTCTTCCAACACTCGGACTCTTCTACCATCGTCAAGGGCTCTTGGATCTACCATCCCAGCTGCTGGAATATCTCTTCGGTAATTCATCACAGGGAAAGCAACACCTTGATTGTTGGCAGGAGGAGGACGCTCATTCTGGGCAACAAACTGCTCATGTCGATCTCGGTTCTCAACAGAAGGCTGTACAACTTGGTCTGCAGCGACGTTGTTCACTTGCGGGGAATCTTCCATGGAATCATACAGAGGGTTGGACGCCATAGTGAACCCTGTCAGGGCGTTAGGAGACTGGAAATTGCCTTCAGACATAGCTACCAATAATCTTTGGCTGACTTCAATGCTCGATTCTGCTCAAATCTACTCAACCCCTGGGTAGGTCTTCTGACAATCAACAGCTGCTCAATCAAAACTCCGGGTAATCACCTTCAGGAAACAAGGGCTGGATCAGAACTCTGGCTAGCTGGAGGATGATATGCAATGCAACACTGATATGCATATGATATGCAAAATGCAGCAAACAATGGGACCACAGCCCCCACACAAAATCTGAATACTGCTGCGCTGCTGACGGAGACGTTCTCTGAAAAGAAGACCAGTATAACGGGTAGGTTGGAAGTCAAGTTTCCTGCACATAAAAACCCCCCCACTCACAGGTGTGGACCTATATCTGACAAGGTACGGCATCCTATGCGGTCGTCAGCGTCACAGACTTTCAGAACTGACGATACGATTCCCAGAAGGAGTGGCATCATCGAGTCCTGAAGAGGCCTCACTTAGCTAACTTCCAAATGATCGGTTCCCGGAGTCGACAATTCAGCTGACCAACAACCCCTTCGACCCAAAGGGTAGAAAAAGAAGCCAACCAGAAGAACCTCGTCCGAGTGTAGATTTCGCGGGACACTCGTACAAGCAAAGCCGGTACGCGCCCACTAATCTCTACTCTAAGTCTAAGGTGCACTCCAAGCCCAGGTCCGGCTTATCTCTCAATATCATAGAACACCCGTAACAGCCCAACAACAACAGATAATATCGATAAATAAGCCCCAAAATAGACAAGCAAACAAGCGCTAGGATTGACTCTCTCTTAGGGGACGTTGGATCCCACATGCATGGGGAACTATCCCAATATCCCCAGCAGAGTCGCCAGCTGTCGCTACTGCGAAAATCGGCGCCGGCTGACAGAAGAGTCGCCACCGTGCGTTATTTATCCCTCAGAGCGGGAAAGGAAACGCTCGAAGTAAACCTCGCAAAAAACGGGGAAAAGGTATGGTCATCGTAACCATAGCCTGGGTTCGGGAGTCGGTTACGCAAGGGGAAGGTATTAGCACCCCTCACGTCCGTCGTACTCGACGGGATCCACGCTTGCTTGGTTGTCTACTGGATGCAAAACAATCTTATCTACGGCTGCTAAATCTAAACGGAAGGGAATTGACTCGATAGAGCGTCGCACTCTATGCCTACGTATTCTCGAGAGAGAAAGTCAGAGTCAACGTAGTTCGGGACTACGGGGAAAATGGGCTCGCCAAGACCTCGCGTCTTGTGCCTACGTACTTCCACTGGACGGAAGATCAGAGCCTTGCGTAGTTCAGACTAACTACGGCTAAACAAACATTCTCACACAGCAGTGAGAAAAACAACTGGCTTCACAGGGTCGGGAACCTATGGTCACAACTATGGCTGAGTCTCAAATGCACTCGGGCAAGAGAGAAAAAAGGGTATCAGTTAGTCGTCAGCGGGAAAGTCTCGATCGCACAGCCGCGAGAGAGCAAAAGTTAGTCGTTAGTGTGCTCGCTAGGATATCGCATCCTATGCCTACATATCTTCGTCTGGTACGAAGAATCAGAGCAGCTGTAGTTCGGCTACTATCGGACCACAGCTCAAATCTCGTTTTATTAATCTCTGAAAGAATGATTACAATGGTTTGAATATTGAAAATAATCTCCTAGGAAATGCTATCCTATTCCGTCTTGAAAAGTCGAGTGAAAATAGCCCCCTAACAAATGGGCCTCTAATTCTATCCCTAAAAGTCGTAAAATAAAGTCTATGAAAATACCTAAAAGAAAATGAACTCTAAAAAATATTAAATTGACACTTTAATATTTTTTCTCTTTTTTCTCCTTTTCTCTTTAACATATTTTTTCATATTTTTTCTCACAATATTTTCTCTATTTTTTTCACAATATTTTTTCCACATTTTCCATATTTTCTCCATTTTCTCAAATATTTCTTCCTTTTCTTCAAATTCTTTTTCAATCTTTTTTCATATTTCTTTTCTTTTCTTTTTTTCTATAATATGTTTTTTTTTCTATTTTTTCTCTATTTCTTTTCTTTTCTTCAAAAGAAAAAAACAAGAAAGGGGAGGGGGTGTAACTGGATTACAGGGGGGTGTTTAACATAAAATGAAATAAAAAAAAACTGAATTGTTTGGGCCCAGCCCAATTTTCTTCACAAAAAAACGCAGGGGGGGTGTAGAAGCAATCTGGGGGCGTGCTGGCCAGCAATCAGCTTTATTGGGCTTGAGCCCAGAACTTGTCCAAAAAAAAAAAACGGAGGGAGTGAGATGCCAAAAAAAGTAGTTGGGCCCTGGCCCAATCTCTTCTTCTTTCTCCCTTCTGAAGAACCCTAACGTTTCTTCCTCTCCTTCAGCGCCGCCGTCGTTCTCCTCCTCTCCTCCGTCCTCTCTTCTCTCAGCCTCAAACCCAACCTTCGTTCAACCTCTTCACCAACCTCAAAAATCATTTCCCAATCCCTTCCATCTTTCCAATTCCAATTTCCCCAAACTTCTGAGAATGACTCAAGCAAATCTGGAGATAACGACCTCCATGACGGACGCGTTTGATGACCTTGCCTGCTCTTGAAATTCTGTTTGAACAAGGAGTTCTTGGAACGTTCTTCGTTGATGTATGGTTCGATGATGTTCGTGGTTGGTTGAAGGAGCAATCTGGAGACGCGTTGAAGGTGTTCTTGATCTGATGACGTTTGAGCGTTATTCTTCTGGAAACAAGATGAAGATCGTTGATAGGTGATGAACATAATGTTGGAGGTTTTCTGGGAATGACTCTTGATACACGCGCGATTGGTGATTTTCTCTGAAGCTTGTGTTGTTGACGTTGAAAGGATCTCGTGAATCATCAATGGTGGTCGTTGGGGATCGTTTGAGTGGTGGTTTCATGTTGATGATTGCTGCGTGTTTCTTCTGGAGACGCGTTCTTGGAGTGATGATTCTGAAGGCGATCTGGAAAGAAAGTCACGTGAACATTTGATGGAGCTTCTGGAACTGAGATGAAGAACGCGTTGAAGATCTGTTGAGATTGATGTTTGTTGAACGGAGAAAATGAAAGATTCTGGGGATTTGGTGGTTGAATGAAGGTTGAGATGGAGGATGATCGGAGGAAGATAGTGAAGACGATCGGAGTTCTGAGTTTATGAAGTTTCCGGTAGGATTTCACGGTGGCCGGAAGTTGGATGGGGAAGATGAACGAAGGTCAGGGATGAAGTTGAGGGGTTTCTGGGTTTGTGATGGTTTTTCCGGCGAGGGACAGCTGCCGCCGGCCATGCAGGCCGGCCGGTGGGGCGTTTCAGGCGAGGTTCTGTGGGTGCGACGCGTGGTGAGATAGTGGCGTGGAGGCGTGCATGCCCTCCACGTGGGGGATAGCGTGGCTGAGAGAGAGAGAAGGCTGAGGGCTACGTGGCGTGGCGCGAATCATGCAGCGTG
The DNA here is from genome assembly GCA_963859935.3 of Lathyrus sativus. NCBI lineage: Eukaryota > Viridiplantae > Streptophyta > Magnoliopsida > Fabales > Fabaceae > Lathyrus > Lathyrus sativus. Next base: position 713,061,656 of record OZ012737.1, read on the forward strand.
GGACCCTTTTTTCTGGACACGTGTCTGGCTATTTAAAGCTGAGAAGCTCGCTGGAAGCTTCTGGAGCCTTCTGGAGCTAGCTGGAATCTGGTGGAAGCAACTGGACATTTTCTGATATTTTCTGGACATTTGCTGAACGAATTTGGACAAAAATGATAACTGGGCCTCTGCAAAAGGAAACGGGCCCAAACGAAAACATCACAAAACACACAAAAAAAAACTGCATTGAATTAATATCATTAAACCAATTAACAGTAACTAACAACCAAACTAATACTCAATTAAACCTAATAAATCTAATTAACTCCTAATTAATAATATTCTAAAATCTATTAATTTTCTATAATATCTATAAAAGAAAATAAAACCTATTTATTTTTATAAAAGAAAACTCTATTCATTTATTATTCCTATAAAAGAAATTCTAAAAAACAATTAAATTCTAAAAACTATTAAAGCTATTTAAAACTATTTAAAAATTATACTAATATTCTAGAAAATCCTATATCATCCTAAAATGAAAAATGCTATTAAATTCTATTTAAAATTTCTAAAAAACTATATTACTATATTATCTAAAAAAAATTCATTAAATCCTAAAAATCTATTTAAAATCTAATATATTCTATTAAATGCTAAAATTGATTTAAAGAGAATTAAAAATATCAAAAATTCTATTAAATCCTAGAAAAATGATTTAAAAATCTATTTAAACCCTAAAAAAATCCTATAAAAATCCAGAAAAATCACCATAACTCCCAGAGGGACAAAATGAGCACCGAACGACACAAAAATAATCGGTAAAAATAAACGGGCACCGAAATAACCCAAAAATCGATTCTACTGACTTAAACTGATAAAAAAAAAACACCTGAAACACGAGACGAGAGCTGTGATCCCTGATATAATCAATATCAATGCAAAATGCAATGTATGCAATATGCAGATGCGAATGTGGTTATGTGTCGAAACATCGAGCCAAATGCGAGACCCGGTTGGTCAAATTTTGGGGTGCAACACCACCTGCCGAAGAAAGGGCCGTTTGTGGAAAACAAGAAGAAACTGAAATGGTCTCAACGCATTATGTCTCTAGAGGCCAGTGATATTGCTTGGTACTCTCATGAGTATTACGACGTGGATATCATCTTTAGTTGTGGAAATTTCGGTAACGTACCTCTAATCAGTAGGGCTGGTTGTATTAACTACAACCCTGTCATGGCGTTGCTTCAGTTGGGCTATGCCATGGAAGATGAGCCCGAAGCAGAGAAGGTTCAGAGTTTCTTTTTGCTAGCCACAACAGACGATCCTGCGTTTGTCAGGAATATTGTTAAAGCATGGTCCAAGGTTCATACGAAGGGGAGGAAAGAGTTAAAGGCGAAGAACTGTGTGGCTAAGGAGCCCTACAACCGATGGTTACAAGTTAGAGTGGCTGAAAGGTTGCTTCCATTTCCCTCCGAACCATCCATGAGAGAAGAACTTCCTGCTCCTACTCATGTATCCATGGAGGAGTATGAGAAGCTAAAGCTAGTGATAGAAAGGTTGACAAAGGAAAATCAAGACCTTCAGGCTGAGGTTCACCAAGCAGGAGTGGAGAATAGCCAATATAAGAGGAAAGTGGAGTTCGAACAAGACAAAGTGGCTGAGAGTAGCAAGAAGCTGAAGCTAGAAGCAGATCTGAGGGTCAGGTATCAAGAAGGTTTTGAAGGAGCTGATGCATCGGTAAAATCCCTCCGGCAATGCCTAAAGGAAACCAAGGCCTCTTGTGATAAAGCATGGAGATTCTTTGAGTTAGCCTCTGCTGAAAAGAAGAAGACAAGGGAGGAACTTGAGGCTGATATTGATGTCCTTGAAAAGGAGTTGAGGGGTGCCTTAATTCTAGCCGAAAGCGAGCGACAACTCAAAGAAGAAGCATTGCGGGCTTCATATGTCACCTCTGATGTATGGCACAACAAATGCTCAGAATTGAAGACCGCTCAGGAAACAACCACCTTGTGGAAAGACCGTTTCGAGGCCCTGCAAAGGAATAGTTCACTATGGTTGAAGAAGGAAGCTCAACTCAATGAACTTTTGGATACGTATGAGGATTCTCTTCGTTATTACCAACCGACCCTAGACATGTGTCGCGCCAGGTATAACAATCTAGTGGAGCATTGCAACCTTATGATCCGTGACATCCCATGGAGGTTGGAAAACGCAATTCAAGACTTGGAAGGAAATGATATTCCTCCTTCCATCCATCACTTTATCCGGCTCTGCGACCAAATGGTTAGAAGATTCATGTTCGAGACAAAAAATCTTGAAGAACGTCTCCGAAAGAAAGAGTTTTAGTTCATTCAGTATTTTTCTTGTAGCATGAGTTTTTATTTTGCAGCTTATTGAACAATCAGTTGTATTGAATTTTCCCTCAAATTTAATGAAAGTTTGCTTCTCGGCTTAAATTGTGCATTCTTTACTATTCACTTATAGTTCCATAATACCATTGATAATCATAAATCTTGAAAGTCCCTTGAACATCATTTGAGCATTGCATATACTCACGCATCATTTTTGCATTCCCTGAAACCCGACCTCATACCGCTTGCCATTTCAGAAGGAAAGAAAGAGAAAGAGCAAGCTGACTCCTCAACGTTCATACAACACAAGAGGGAACCAACGAAGAGTCATGGATCAAGTACAACAAGAGTTGAAGGAGTTTAGGGAAAAGATGACGCAATTCATGGAAACAATGCAAGGGGTAGCCAATGGGCAGGAACAATTGAGAACGCTGGTTCAACCACTAATAGCTCGAGTGGATGGCAGTGGTGTTTTGCATGGAGGAACTACTGTTGTTCCTCCTCCGGCTAATGGTAGCACTTCGCTGGCCAATGGTGGTCCAACTGTAGTCAATATTCCGGGTGGAGAAAACCAAGATGGAATTCCCATCCCAGTTCCGGCGGGCGCCGTGCCTGTTAACAATGGTCCTCAGTGGAACCAAGATGAGCAAGATGACGTCTTCTCCATGGGAGACCTTGGGGCAGGATTACGATCTGACGCTAATAGAAGGTTCGATGCAATCGAAGAAAAGATGAGGAGCATTCTTGAAGGCCAGAATACTATGGGTCTTGACATGTCCGATATGGGATTGATTCCGGGACTTAGGATTCCTCCAAAGTTCAAAGTGCCAGATTTCGATAAATACAAAGGAACAACATGTCCAAGGGTGCATCTTCGCTCCTATTTCCGAAGGATGTCTGCATACTCCGATGATGAGAAGTTGCTGATGCACTTCTTTCAAGATAGCTTGTCAGGACCATCTTTAGAATGGTATATGGGATTGGAGCCGGTCCATATCAGAAGTTGGAAGGATTTGGCAGAGGCTTTTGTCAAACACTACCAGTATAACAGTGACCTAGCACCAAATCGTGTACAGTTACAGAACCTATCGCAAAGGAACAATGAAGGATTCAAGGAGTACGCCCAGAGGTGGCGCGAGTTGGCTGCAAGGGTTCAACCTCCAATGGTGGAGAGAGAACTCATCGACTTATTTGTAGCTACACTACCTGGTGTATATTATGAGAAGTTGATAAGCAACATGTCTGGAAGTTTCTCAGATCTGATCATCACAGGCGAGAGAGTAGAAAATGGGATTAAATTGGTTAAAATACAAGCTGGAGAAGGGACCTCATCTGGAGGTGGAAGAAAGAACTTCAGTATTAAAAGAAAGGAGAATGAGACAAACGCGATATCAGGTTTTAAGAATCAAAATTGGAACCAAAATCAGAATCAGTATCGCCCACGACCGTACTATCAACAACAACCACAAGTAGCTAGTATTGCCATCCCGGCAGCACAGCCTCAGCAACAACCACGTCAAAAGCAATGACAACAACCACAACAACATAATTACGCGCCAAGACCATATCAAGACCGAAGAAGGATGGTGGATAGGCACTTTGACACACCACCAATGTCTTACTCTCAGCTACTACAACACTTATTGCAATTGCAGTTGGTCCAGAAAAGGACGATGGCCCCTCTTAATGGCTCACCACCACCCGGGTATGACGCCAATGCTAGGTGTGACTTCCACTCTGGCGCTCCCGGCCATCATATTGATAATTGCAAAGCCTTCAAGAACAAGGTACAAGACCTTGTTGATAGTAGGGCCATTAATTTCAACCATGATACGCCGAATGTTGATCAAAACCCTATGCCAAATCATGGAGCAGGTAGAGTAAATGCTGTTGTTGAAGGGGAGGATTTAGATCTGGTATATGATGTTGAAGAATTGAAGACTCCTTTAAGTTTTGTAAAATGCAAGTTGTTGGAAGGTGGGGTGTTTCCCGGGTGTGACAAGGATTGTGAAAATTGTGCCGCCCATCCTGAAGGGTGTGAGAGTCTGAAGAGTTATATACAGTGTATGATAAACGAAGGTGTTCTACAGTTTGACAAGATTTGTGAGAAAATAATGAGAACATAGTTAGTAAGAAAGAGGATGAGGTGGCCACCATCTCTATCCCTTACAAAACAATCACTATTTCTGCGCCGCCAGCGCGACCTACCATCATCTTTACGAAGGCAGGGCCTATACCTTATGAAAGCTCCAAGGCGATCCCTTGGAACTATGGAGCGGAAGTCTACTGCAATGGACAGAAGCAGGAATTAAAAAGCTTGCCATTGGACTCAGTTGACAACTTGGTGGGAACCAGGGGAATAACTCGGAGTGGGAGGATATTTGCACCTCCCGAAGTAAGTACAGAAAGGGCTGATAAAGGTAAAAGGAAGGTAGTAGTAGAGGAAAGCTCTCAGGCTGGAGAAAAAGAAGTCGTGCTGAAAGACGCAGAAGAGTTCATGCGCCTAATAAGAAAGAGCGACTATAAGATCGTGGATCATCTACAACAAACGCCTTCAAAAATTTCCATCTTGTCGTTGTTGTTATGTTCCGAGGCTCATAGGAACGCCTTGCTCAAAGTCTTGGATAATGCTTATGTGCCACAAGAAATATCCGTCAATCAGTTGGAAGGAGTAGTGGCCCATGTCAATGCAGGGAATGGTTTGGGATTCACCGACCATGATTTGACACCGAAAGGAAGGAATCATAACTTGGCTCTGCATATCTCTATGGAATGTAGAGGTGTCGTCTTGTCTCATGTATTGGTAGACACTGGGTCGTCATTAAATGTGTTACCCAAGAAAGCCCTCATGAAGCTAGACACTCGAGGGATAATATGTACGCCAAGCGATATGGTGGTCAGAGCTTTTGATGGGACAAGGAGGGCCGTGTTTGGAGAACTAACCTTACCAATTCAAGTCGGTCCTGAGGTTTTTGATGCGGTTTTCTATATAATGGATATCCAACCGGCATATAGCTGTCTCTTGGGTCGGCCGTGGATACACTCAGCTGGAGCAGTGACGTCAACCCTGCACCAGAAGTTGAAGTATATGGTGGGTGATAACATTGTGACTGTTTGTGGAGAGGAAGACATCATGGTAAGCCATCTGTCCTCATTCAAGTATGTGGAGGTCGATGGTGAAATTCACGAAACCCTGTGCCAAGCCTTTGAGACCGTCCAAATCAAAGAGAAAGCAACAATTGAAGCCAAGGTGCCAGAAGTTGTTATGTCATCCTACAAGGAAGCCCAGACTGTGGTGAAGTCTGGATCAGCGAAAGGATGGGGGGAGGTGATAAGCGTCCCCAACAAACAAGATAAGTTCGGATTAGGGTACAGCCCATACGCATCTTCTTCAAGCGCTCCTCGCTACAAAGGACCTGTTCAATTCACCAGTGCTGGGGTGGTGTTCGAAGAGATCAACACTGTATCTGACGAAGAGGGAGATAGTGACTGTGACATGGATGCATGAATCCAGCCATGCGTCCCCGGCCAAGGCTTGAAGAATTGGACCATGGAAGAAGTTATCACTGCGACTTATGAAGAGTAATTGTTTTGTTTTGATTAATGTATTTCCATATGCTCTGCCCGGGGTATAATGGTCTTTATTTGTTGGGCCTTATCTTTTATGTGTGTGAACAACCCTTTTATCATTATCAATCAAAAAGCGTCTTTTCATTCAAAACTTTGTGATCCTTGTTTTTCTTATTTTTATTTACAACAATAAAATGGCAATGTGGTTTGTGTTTATTTGTTTGCATATCATTTAAGCATAAAATCATCATCATTACAGGTTGCACATTTCAGATACCACCGATTCAGACTCGTCTATAACTCGTTGTGACTTTGACAATCCGATCTTTCAAGCGGAAGGAGAGATTGATGAAAATGAAGACTTGCCTGAAGAGCATGCCAGATTGTTAAAACAAGAGGAGAAGATCATCCTGCCTCATCAGGAGGAAGTTGAAGTCGTCAACCTGGGAACAAAAGAGGATAAAAAGGAGGTCAGAGTAGGGGTTGCGCTGCAGAATGATATCAAGCAAAGATTGATTGAGTTACTCCGAGAGTATAAGGATGTCTTTGCTTGGTCATACGAAGATATGCCCGGACTCAACACAGATATTGTAGTCCATCGCCTGCCTTTGCATGAAGAGTGTCCTCCTGTCAAACAGAAACTGAGAAGAACTAGGCCAGATATGGCAGTGAAGATCAAAGAAGAGGTCCAGAAGCAACTAGATGCTGGATTTCTTGCTGTGGCCAACTACCCTCCTTGGGTCGCTAACATCGTGCCCGTGCCTAAGAAGGACGGCAAAGTCAGGATGTGTGTTGACTATAGGGACCTGAATAGAGCGAGCCCAAAAGATGATTTCCCGCTCCCGCATATTGACGTTCTCGTTGATAACACCGCACAATACTCAGTGTTTTCCTTCATGGATGGTTTCTCCGGATATAACCAGATCAAGATGGCACCGGAGGACATGGAGAAGACGACTTTTATCACACCTTGGGGGACGTTTTGTTATAAAGTAATGCCTTTTGGGTTGAAGAATGCAGGGGCAACTTATCAGCGAGCAATGGTCACTCTCTTTCACGATATGATTCATCATGAGATTGAGGTCTATGTCGATGATATGATTGCGAAATCCCAAACGGAGGAGGAGCACCTGGTGAATCTTCTAAAGTTGTTTGAGAGGTTGAGAAAGTTCAAATTGAGGTTGAACCCGAATAAGTGCACTTTCGGCGTACGTTCAGGAAAGCTGTTGGGGTTCGTTGTCAGTGAGAAAAGTATTGAGGTCGATCCTGTGAAGATCAAGGCGATTCAAGAAATGCCAGCGCCAAAGACCGAAAAGGAGGTTCGTGGTTTCTTAGGTAGATTGAACTACATCGCAAGGTTCATATCTCACCTCACAGCCACTTGTGAGCCATTGTTTAAGCTATTGAAAAAGGATCAGGCGATTATTTGGAATGAGAATTGCTAGAGAGCGTTTGAGAAGATAAAAGAGTATCTACAAGAACCTCCAATACTGATGCCTCCGGTGGCTGGAAGACCGTTGATAATGTACTTATCAGTTCTTGAGAATTCCATGGGTTGTGTTCTCGGTCAGCACGACGAGACTGGAAGAAAAGAGCATGCAATCTACTACTTGAGTAAGAAGTTCACAGACTGTGAATCCAGATACTCAATGGTGGAGAAAACTTGTTGCGCACTCGCTTGGGCCGCCAAACGCCTAAGACAGTATATGCTAAACCACACAACCATGTTAATTTCAAAGATGGGTCCTATTAAGTACGTATTCGAAAAGCAAGCACTATCAGGAAGGATTGCTAGATGGCAGATGGTTCTGACAGAATACGACATCCAGTACGTGCCTCAGAAAGCTATTAAAGGTAGTGTCCTGTCAGAATATCTCGCAGAACAACCAGTCGATGACCACCAGCCAATGAAGTTTGATTTTCCTGATGAGGACATTATGTATTTAAAGATGAAGGATTGTGATGAGCCGTTGCCAAACGAAGGTCCAGAGTTGGGTTCCCAGTGGAAATTAATCTTTGACGGTGCTGTTAACTCCTACGGTAGTGGGATTGGGGCAATCATTACGACTCCCCATGGCTCCCATATACCATTCACTGCAAGACTAACGTTCCCATGCACCAACAATGAGGCTGAATATGAAGCGTGTATCATGGGTATCGAAGAAGCAATCGACTTAAGGATCAAGAACCTTGATATCTATGGAGATTCAGCTTTGGTGGTAAACCAGATCAAGGGAGAGTGGGAGACCCGCCAGCCTAATCTGATCCCTTACATGAATTATGCCAGAAGGTTGCTACCTTTCTTTGACCGAGTAGAGTTTCACCATGTACCGAGGGCAGAGAATCAGATGGCTGATGCTTTGGCTACGTTGTCCTCGATGTACAAAGTAAACTTCTGGAATGATGCACCAAGAATTGTCATCTCACGCCTTGACAGGCCGACTTTTGTTTTCGCAATAGAAGAAGCTTCTGATGGTAAACCATGGTTTTATGACATCCAGAACTTTCTCAAAAACCAAGAATATCCGCCTGGGGCATCGGCCCGGGATAAGAAGACCTTGAGAAGATTATCTGGTAACTTCTACCTGAATCCAGACGGTGTACTCTATCGAAGAAACTTTGACTTGGTGCTGCTAAGATGTGTGGACGAAAAAGAAGCAGGTTTGCTTATGGAAGAAGTCCACGAAGGCGCCTTTGGAACACATGCAGGTGGGCATGCCATGTCTCGAAAATTATTAAGGGCGGGCTATTATTGGTTAACCATGGAGTCGGATTGCTTCAAATACGCCAAGAAGTGCCATAAATGCCAGGTTTATACCGACAAGATCCATGTGCCACCTTGTCCTCTGAATGTCATGTTATCCCCATGGCCTTTCTCCATGTAGGGCATCGATATGATTGGAAAGATCGAGCCAACTGCATCTAATGGACATCGCTTCATCTTAGTAGCCATCGACTATTTCACCAAATGGGTCGAAGCAGCTTCTTATGCCAATGTCACAAAGCAAGTTGTAGCCCGGTTTATCAAAAGGGACATCATCTGTCGATATGGAATACCCGAGAGGATCATTACTGATAATGGTTCTAATCTGAATAACAAGATGATGAAGGAACTGTGCCAAAATTTCAAAATCGAGCATCATAATTCTTCTCCCTATCGTCCAAAAATGAATGGCGCTGTAGAAGCGGCTAACAAAAACATTAAGAAGATAGTACAAAAGATGGTTGTGACTAGGGCTGGCAATGAACCAAACCAACTCGAAGATAGTTCGGAATTCGACTCGACAATTAAATCGTTGAACTAGATTCATGAACCAAATGAGTTGAGTATGAACGAAAAATTAAGTTCGTTAACTAAATGAGCTGAACTTGAACTATACATAGTTCGACTCGTTAGGTTCATGAGTCAACTCGATTACATATGAAAAGAATTATACTGTCTTTAAGATTAGGTTTAAATATTTACTTTAAATCTTAGACAAATTTAATCTTAAATTTAGTAGTTTTTGAATTAGACTCTCAAATGTATCTCTTTAAAGTTGTGTAGGTTTTGAATTAGTAGATTTCGAAGATAAAGTTAAATTTCAATATGATAAATTTTATTTTATTTTAATATTTTATTTAAAAAATATATATTTATTTAAAATGTCAAATATACTAAAAAATATATATATTTAAAAAAATAGTTTTTAAGTTCGTGAACCACGTGAGATGAACCTAATGAGATGAACCTAACGAGTCGAACCGAACTGTTCGTGAACTTATAACGAGTCGAGTTTGAGCTTAAAAAAAAGTTCGTGTCGAACTCGAACTCGAACTCGAATTCGAACAATTCTTAACGAGTCGAGCCGAGCTGAGGTGAGTTCGACTCGACTCGACTCATTTCCAGCCCTAGTTGTGACTTATAAGGATTGACACGAGATGTTGTCTTTTGCTTTGCATGGATATCGCACCTCGGTGCGTACCTCAACTGGGGCAACTCCTTTCTCGTTGGTATATGGCATGGAGGCTGTTCTGCCATTGGAGGTCGAGATACCATCTTTGAGAGTTCTGGCTGACGTCAAGTTGGATGAAGCAGAATGGGTGAAGAACAGGTTGAATCAACTCAGTTTGATGGATGAGAAGAGGTTGGCGTCTCTTGCGTACGGTCATCTGTATCAGAGTAGGATGAAGAAAGCCTACGATAAGAAGACGCATCCTCGAAGCTTTCAGACAGGCGATCTGGTGTTGAAGCGGATTCTCCCACCACAGAACGATCATAGGGGAAAATGGACTCCCAATTATGAAGGTCCGTATGTTGTAAGGAAGGTCTTCTCTGGAGGAGCCTTGCTACTTTCAACCATGGATGGTGAAGATTTTACGTCCCCTGTGAACGCGGACGCAGTCAAAAGATACTTTGCTTGAAATAGACCCGCTGGAAAGAAAAAGAAAATCCAGGCAAGAATGGGGCATCTCGGCGAACCATAAAAGGATAGGTTCGGGCAAAAATTAGAGATAAAAATAAAAAATGTAAACCCGCAAAGTTGAAAACCTGAAATGGCGACTTTGGCAAAAATGGGTATCCCGGTGAATCGAAAACCCGCAAGGGCGATTCAGGCAAAAGTTAGGGACTTGAAAAGCAAATGACTGCGGCCTGCGCATTGATCTTTAAAGCATAGTGGATTATGGGAGAATTCGAGAAGCAGTCATTCAAATCAATCTCTTCAGAAGACGAAGCATCGGAAAGGCGTCGAAGTCATGCGAGTCATAATTGAGTCGTTCTATGGTGGTTGTCTGTACCACATTGCCGACATTTTGATATTCTTGTGCGTTTCTGTATATTTCTTACGCAGCTTTCTCATTTCAGGAGTTGTGTCCCATGTAAATTTTCCTATTTACAGGCCGTTTATCAATGATACATACTATCCAGAAAACCTTTTGTTTTGTTTTTACCGTTTTGTTTGCAAAAGACGCCTGACGTTTTTGATAAAACTTTGCATACATAAATTTGTGGGCTTTTCTATCTATAATTGAAACATTGTATTTGCTCGAATAACGTCTTAAGTGATAATTGAGATGGTACCTGCTGCATAAAGCATACTTGTTTATTTGTTATTTACAAGAAAAACTTTCCTCAAGGCTTCTCCAGAAGTTCCTCATCTAAAGGAAGTGTGCGGTTTAAGTGGGTTCTCATCCCCAGCAGTTTGAAACCTTGACAATCAAAGGATATCCTCAGCAGGTCAAGATTGACATCTCCAGCAGAGCAGGATCATTTCCAATAAGCGGGTGCGGGTTTATCCCTCAGTAGTGGAACGAGTTCAGAAATTTGTTTTTTCCCATAGAGTTTGAACAACTGGCTCCTTTTCCCCTCAGAGTCTAGGTCATTGACTCATTCCTCAAGCGGAAGTTGTATTTGTTGAGTTTATTTCTCATTTCCCCCAGCAAAGATTGATGTTGGTTCCCTCATTGTCTAATCCCCAGCAGGTTGGATTTGCTCTTAGCGGAACAATTTTACCCAGAAGTTTGCTCAGACGACCATCCAGGGTTCGTTTTCCCCAACATTTGTACTAGACGTGTCTAGTCTTTTCCCCGGCGGAATTAATCTTTTCTCTTTAGCATTTATTTTGCTAAGGTGTTTCCTTTGCATTTGCATCATGCATAACATCCTCCCAAATGCGTAGCATTTCCATTTCGTATGAAGCATTACGCCATATTCAAACATATGCATATAAAACATAAACCAGGTTGCCACCCCTTTGTTTTCAAGCGTATCTCCAGCAGTTATCAGTATATTTCTCAATCCTGCGTGGTATCTAGACCTCCAGCCAGGTCATTGACAAGTGTGTCCATCTTATCGGTCTCCTTAGCGGAGTCTACTTATTCAAGTTCATGTTTCCCCAACGGATTTCTTCACCCAGATGGTGAATCGACGAATGTTCTTCTGAACTTAGGGTTGAGCCGACGTTTGGGTCCGATGATCGTTTTTAGCAAAATGAAGTGACGGTGAAGTCAAATGATTTTGATAGCTGACGACAAGGTCAGATTATTAAAAATTGACGACGAAGTCAGATTATGAAGAAAATTGACGACGAGGTTAGATTATGAAGAGACTTGACGACGAAGTCAAGTCATGTTAGGAATCGACGACAAGGTCAGATTATGAAGAGAATTGACGACGAAGTCAAGCCATGTTAGGAATCGACGACGAGGTCAGATTATGAAGAGAATTGACGACGAAGTCAAGCCATGTTAGGAATCGACGACGAGGTCAGATTATTAAAAATTGACGACGAGGTCAGATTATGTTAAAAAATTGACGACGAAGTCAAATTATGAAGAGAATTGACGACGAAGTCAAGCCATTTTGGGAATCGATGACGAGGTTAGATTATGAAGAGAATCGACGACGAGGTCAGATTATGAAGAGAATTGACGACGAAGTCAAGCCATTTTGGGAATCGACGACGAGGTTAGATTATGAAGAGAATCGACGACGAGGTCAGATTATGTAAAGAGTTAACGACGAAGTCAGGTTATGGAAGGGTGACGGCAAAATCAGGTGTCCTACCAATTTGATGTTAAGGACTGACAGCGAAGTCAGGTGTCTTTCTAAATTTTATGTGAGAATTGATGGCGAAGTCAGATCATGTAGAGGGTTGACGGCGACGTCAGAATGGTTTGAGAAATAACGGTGAAGTCAGATGATTTTAATTGACGACGAAGTCAGATTATGTTGTAAGTTGATGGCGAGGTCAGAGGATATGGAGGACTGATGGCAAGATCAGATGTTCTACCAATCAGATGTTTCTACATATTATGTTGAATATTGACGGTGAGGTCAGATCTCACAAATTTGATGTTAAGTTCCGACGGCGAAGTTAGAATGCTATTAAGAGCTGACGACAAGGTCAGGTGTTTGTATTTGATCAACGACTGATGGCAAAGTCAGATGTTCTACCTGTCATAGGTGCCTGATGGTGATGTCAAAGGTTTCATTCTACGGTTGGCAAATTTTTGGGTTCTTTTGTATTCAATCACCTTTTACCTCGAATGTTTGAAAGCGTTTGCTCTTCATCCCTTCAGGTCCAAGTCGTTTGAATAGGGGCAGCTGTTGCACCCCAAAATTTGCCCTCTTTTAAGACTTGACTCATTTCTTCATTTCTTTCAAATTTAATGACATAAAGGAAATCCATCATGAATTCAAGATTAAAGGCGAGAATATTATAAAGAGAAGTTTTGTGACATTACAAGAATGTCATTTGTTGCAAGATTTTCAACTCTAAGTAATGTTTAGAAATTAATTTATTTCTAATACTTCATTCAAGTCTCTAGTCAAATTCATGTTATGATAATGCCACACCAAGTCTACATTATGCTTACAAACATCCAAGAAATATGTAAGGATTAAATCAACATTGGATTGTTTTAAGACCAAGAGTATGCATGTTTAATCATGGCAAAACAGTCCCATGCAAAGGTGACAAATTTCCTCATGTCACAAAATCTACATGTCACAAGACCAAAGGCATAACATGTGACAATGCTTCTACACATCAGAATTTTCAAAATGCTGTCAAAAGAGTAGTAGCATTGACCAAGAGCTGTCCAAGCACAAGCCAACAAAATGGGTGCAAGGCACAAGGTGCTGCAGAAAAACAGCATAGAGTAGTGCAGTAAAAATACAGCATAGCACCTTGCATGGAAATGGAAAGAAAGAGAATGACATAAGGAAAGGTGGCAAGAGACATTGCCCCATGAAAAAATCTGATATTTGGGGGGAAGAGAAAACCCTAGAGGAGCTGAGATAAGAGGAGGGGGCTGTAAACAAAAAGGGATCACTCTTCATTCATTCAAGATCCATTCTACACACATTTGCAAAACCAGAAAATAGAGAGAGCTAACAAAATCCTAAAAAACAGAAAAATAGGAAGCTTTGCAAACCAGAAAAAGAGAGTGATATAGAACCAAGAGAACCACTAAAGAGCAAGAGCCTTCACAACATAGAGTGAGGAGTGGAGCACATTCATCCAAAACCAAGGAGGACTTGCAAGAAGAAGAAACTCTTGGGTATCCATTTTCTCAAACTTTTCTCTCTTTATTTCTTTGCTCTTATATTCATTTTGTTTACTCTTTTATGCGTTTTTGAACTGTATATATCATGTAAGGTCCCATAAGGGACCAAGAAACCATTATCAAGAAACTACGAAAATGAAAGAAAACATAGAAAAAGTGAGGATTTTGGTTGTTTTAACAGGCTAACGGTCGACCATAGCAGGTCTATGCGTCGACGCATGGCCTGCATTTTTAGACAAATCAAAAAAACTTACAGTATGCGTCGACGCATGAGTCGGCGGGCGCTTACCCGTCAGTCTACCAAATTGGTGTGCGCCGAGTGTATGGTCGACGCATGGTGTTTATGCGCCGAGCCGTGGGAAAAGGCTGAAAGTCATGCGCTGACCCTATGGTCGACTCATGGCTTCAAAACTTGCAAAAAATGAGAAATTTCTGGCTTTGTGCAGTTTGTTATGACTTCAACATTTTTATTGGCATGTCCCGATTTTTTTTTAGCCGACTAACCCCATATATTGTATGATTTTAGTAGGAATGTTGCCATTGTCCTTGGTGACTTTTGATTCCAAAAACCATTTTTAAAAGCAAACTCTCGATTTTATCGAGCCGTTTTTAACCCTTGTAAGTCGGCCGCCTTGTGCGTTCGCCATCGACCTTGCTCGCTTCACCGCAAACCTTTTTAAACAATTAAATCCTTGACCCAACGTCAAGCGAATTTTCTCAAACGATTGTTAAGCCAATTCACCATAGTTAATAAAAGGGTAAAGTTCTCTTTCTATTGAACTAAAGAGAATGGATTGAGTGTAGACTTCTTCCTTTCCGAGTGTCGAGATGCTCACTGTAGTGTGGCTGGTTTTGATACTTGTCTTTCAATACGAAGACGTTCTCATCCATACCTTTTTCACCTAAAACCTCGGTCCTGCACCGAGTGCATTTTCAAACTCTTTTCATAACAAAAATTTGAATGGTCGTGGAGTGGTTAGGCGTAGGCCTTCTCCTATCCCGAGCGCTGACGTTTACCGTAGGGTTCTCTGTCGCAAAAGCACTTACCATTCAAAACCAAAAAACACTTTAATAAGAGAATGAAGTTCTCTTTGTATTGAACTAAAGAGAAAGGATTAAGTGTAGACTTCTTCCTCTCCGAGTGTCGAGACGCTCACTGTAGTGTGTGTGGTTTTGATACTTGTCTTTCAATACGAAGACGTTCTCATCCACACCTTTTTCACCTATAACCTCGGTCCCGCACCGAGTGCATTTTCAAACTCTTTTCATAACAAAAATTTGAATGGTCGTGGAGTGGTTAGGCGTAGGCCTTCTCCTATCCCGAGCGCTGACGTTTACCGTAGGGTTCTCTGTCGCAAAAGCACTTACCATTCAAAACCAAAAAACACTTTAATAAGAGAATGAAGTTCTCTTTATATTGAACTAAAGAGAAAGGATTAAGTGTAGACTTCTTCCTCTTCGAGTGTCGAGACGCTCACTGTAGTGTGTGTGGTTTTGATACTCGTCTTTCAATACGAAGACACTATGTTCGCCACACCCTTTCATAACAAAAACTTTGAGATAAAGAATTGGGTACTACCCGTAGGGGTTACTATCCGAGGACCTATCTCACCCCTAAAAAATAATTCAACAAATCAAATGTGACATCTTGCCTCGCAATGCGAAAACATATCTTTCGAAGGATATGATACGTCCGTTCTACCGCAAACAGGTAATGCCTAAGTCTCCAACGAGCGAGCAGCAATACACCTAACTTCTAGAATGCGTACGATAGCATCATCCATAAAAAACATCAACAAATCGTAGGCCGAACTACGGCTGCTCTAATTCTTTACTTTTTCAAGTAAAGATACGTAGGCACAAGGGCCACAATCCTTGTTGAGCACATTCCCCCTTATATCTGTAGCTCCCCGAACTACGTCGACTCTGATTTTCTCATGTCTATCGAGAATACGTAGGCCTAGGACCGCGAAGTCCTACCGAGTCCGTCCTTTCTCTCTTCTTCCATGTTACGTCCTTTCCCCGTTTCTAAACCCTTTTTCACTGTCCCGAGGAACACTTTTATAACATAATATTTAACAAATAAATTTACACATTCGACAAACAAATGGTTCCCATCGAGTACGATGGATGCGAGGGGTGCTAATACCTTCCCTTCGCATAACCGGCTTCCGAACCCAATCTTGGTTGCGAGACCATCTTATCCATTTCTTTCTTAAGGTTTTCTCGATATTTTCCTTTCCTCTCATGGGATAAATAAAGTTCGGTGGCGACTCTTCTGTCCTTTTCCTTTTCGCCTTCCCCGTCGTTGCGCGTATTTTTCGAGTAGCGACACCCGACACCGTATGAATCCGATAAAGCCGTTCCCTATAAATACAACGCTACTATGTTGGAGGATGGAAAAGAGGTTCCCATTCCTTCTCTTCCCTCAGTTGTGACTATTGCTGATGTTGGACGTGTAACCAGAAGTGGTCGAGTGTTTTCTAATGTGCCCTCAAAGACAAGTGAAGATACTGTGGGTAAGCAAATTCAGTTGAAGACTTCTGTGGAGTCTGGTCAATCAAGTGATGTAAGTCAGAAGTCAGATAATGATGAGGTGTTGAAATTGATCAAGAAGAGTGAATATAGTATGGTGGATCAACTGTTACATACACCGTCAAAAATATCTGTTCTATCTCTGTTAATGAGCTCTGAGGCTCATCGTGAATCGTTGCAAAAAATATTGGAACAAGCTTATGTAGATCATGATGTGACTGTTAACCAATTTGATAGCATTGTTGCCAATATCACTGCTTGTAATAATCTGAGTTTTTGTGATGAAGAGTTGACCGAGCATGGAAGAAATCATAATTTGGCTCTCCATATTTCCATGAATTACCAGGAAGACACTCTATCCAATGTGCTGGTTGATACTGGGTCATCGTTGAATGTGATGCCAAAATCTACTTTGTCCATATTATCTTATCAAGGTACTCCTATGAGGTTCAGTGGGGTCATTGTGAAAGCCTTTGATGGATCGAGGAAAACCGTGATTGGAGAGGTTGATCTCCCTATCAAGATTGGTCCGTGTTTTTTCCAGATCACTTTTCAAGTCATGGATATTCGTTCTGCTTACAGTTGTCTTCTAGGACGCCCATGGATCCATGAAGTTGGAGCTGTTACTTCGACACTGCACCAAAAGTTAAAATTCATGCAGAATGGTAAACTTGTTGTTGTTGGTGGAGAACAGGCTATGTTGGTAAGAAATTTGTCGTCTTTTTCTTATATCGATGCGGAAGAGGATATTGGAACTCCGTTTCAGGCTCTTTCTATGGTTGATAAAGCTGTTAAGAAGGATGGAGTGTCCATGTCTTCTCTAAAAGATGCACAACACATAGTGGATAATGGACAAGTTAATGGATGGGGCCGAATCATTGAAGTTGCTGAGAAAAAAGATAGAGCTGGTTTGGGTTTTACATCTGGTTCAACCCGAAATGAGCTGAAGAGTATTCATGAAGTCTTTTGAAGTGCTGGGTTCATCCATTGCAAAGATCATTCTACAACTGCAATTCTTGAAGATGACCAAGAGGAAGAAATGCCCAACTTTGTGACACGTGGATTGATATGCCAGAATTGGATCGCTGTTGACGTTCCTACTGTTGTTCATGTTTCAAAGTAATTTGTTTTTGTTTCTTTCAAAAATCCTTTCACTCTGCCCAAGGTGAAAGTGAATTTGTGAGGGCTTTGTTTCAACTTTTATCATCATCAATAAAATGTTTTTCTGTTTATCCATATGTTGTTTTCTTTTTTTTGCTTTATTTCTGAAAAATGGTAACATAAAAAACCGAAAAAAGTATAATAATGTTATAATCACTCTTATCTGCATAATATTTTCATTTTTTTTGTTCATATTCTAAAATCAAACATAAAATCATTGTGCAGATTGATTGTTAAACCCATTGGAAATAATGACCATATGCCCTCTCCCAACTTTGAGTTCCCTGTGTTTGAAGCGGAAGAGGAGGATATTGATGAAATTCCTGATGAGATTCCTCGATTGCTTAAGCACGAGGAAAAGGCCATTCAGCCTCATGAAAAGCCGGTGGAATTGGTTAATCTGGGTTCCGATGATGATAAGAAAGAAGTCGAGATTGGGGCACTGCTTCAGTCAGATGTTAAGAAGAGGATGATAGAGCTTCTTAGAGAATATGTTGACGTGTTTGCTTGGTCCTATCAAGACATGCCTGGTCTTGATACTGGTATTGTGGAGCACCATTTGCCATTAAAGCCTGAATGTTCACTCGTGAAACAAAAATTGAGAAGAACTCATCCTGACATGGTCGTGAAGATTAAAGAAGAGGTTCAAAAGCAGATTGATGCTGGTTTTCTTGTGACCGTCGAATATCCTCAATGGATGGCCAATATCGTGCCTGTTCCAAAGAAAGACAGAAAAGTCCGAATGTGTGTTGACTATAGAGATTTGAATAAAGCAAGTCCAAAAGATGATTTTCCACTACCACACATTGATTTGTTGGTAGATAATACTGCTAAGTTCAATATCTTTTCATTTATGGATGGATTTTCCGGTTATAATCAAATAAAGATGGCACCCGAGGATATGGAAAAAACAACATTCATTACACCCTGGGGAACATTCTGTTACAGAGTGATGCCCTTCGGTTTAAAAAATGTTGGTGCAACGTACCAGAGAGCTATGACCACTCTGTTCCATGATATGATGCATAAAGAAATTGAGGTCTATGTGGATGATATGATTTGTAAGTCGAAGACTGAAGAAGATCATATTAAAAATTTATTGAAGTTGTTTCAACGTTTGAGAAAGTTTAAGCTCCATCTGAATCCTAATAAATGCACTTTTGGTGTTCATTCTGGAAAATTGTTAGGCTTTATTGTCAGTCAGAAAGGCATTGAAGTTGATCCTGGTAAAGTTAAAGCTATCCAGGAGATGCCTGCACCCAGAACAGAAAAACAAGTAAGAGGATTCTTGGGACGTTTGAACTATATCTCCCGATTTATATCCAATATGACTGCCACATGTGCACCGATTTTCAAACTTCTTCGCAAAGATCAGAGTTGTGTCTGGACAGAAGACTGTCAGAAAGCTTTCGAAAGAATTAAAGAGTATCTGCTTGAACCTCCTATTTTGTCTCCTCCCATAGAAGGAAGACCTTTGATCATGTATTTGACCGTGCTAGAAGAGTCTATGGGTTGTGTTCTGGGTCAACAAGATGAATCCGGGAGAAAAGAATTTGCCATTTATTATTTGAGCAAGAAGTTCACTGATTGTGAGTCTCGGTACACGATGCTTTAAAAGACGTGTTGTGCTCTAGCTTGGGCTTCCAAGCGCCTTCGCCAGTATATGTTGAATTGTACAACTTGGTTGATATCTAAAATGGATCCAATCAAGTATATCTTTGAAAAGCCTGCTTTAACTGGGAGGATTGCTCGTTGGCAAATGTTGTTATCAGAATATGATATCGAGTACCGAACTCAAAAGGCGATAAAAGGAAGTGTTTTGGCTGATCATTTGGCATACCAGCCAATTGATGATTATCAACCTATTCAGTTTGACTTTCCTGATGAGGATGTGATGTATCTAAAGGTTAAAGATTGTGAGGAACCATTACCTGAAGAAGGACCTGAGCCTGGATCCCGTTGGGGTTTGATTTTTGATGGAGCTGTTAATGAATATGGCAGAGGTATTGGTGCAATTATTGTTACTCCTCATGGTTCTCATATTCCTTTCACTGCAAGGTTGGTTTTCACTTGCACAAATAATGCGGCTGAGTATGAAGCGTGTATAATAGGCTTAGAAGAAGCTATCGATTTAAGAATTAAGATCCTTGATGTGTATGGAGATTCAGCTTTAGTGATTAATCAGATTAAAGGGAAGTGGGAGACACGTCAACCTGATTTGATTCCTTATCGTGATTATGCAAGAAGATTGTCAACTTTCTTCAATAAAGTTGAGTTTCACCATATACCAAGAGCAGAGAATCGAATGGCAGATGCTTTAGCGACTTTATCCTCCATGATTGTGGTAAATCATTGGAATGATGTGCCAAAGATTAGTGTGATGCGTCTTGATAGACCAGCTCATGTGTTTGTAGTTGAAGAGGTTGTTGATGATAAACCATGGTATTATGATATTAAATGCTTTCTTCAGAATCAAGAGTACCCACTTGGGGCATCCAAGAAGGATAAGAAAACTTTGAGAAGATTGGCTAGTAGTTTCTTCTTGAATGATGATGTGATGTATAAGAGAAATTATGACATGATCTTGCTCAGATGCGTGGATAGACACGAAGCAGATATGTTGATGAAAGAAATCCATGAAGGATCCTTTGGCACCCATGCCAATGGACACGC
Organism: Lathyrus sativus; assembly: GCA_963859935.3. Classification (NCBI taxonomy): domain Eukaryota; kingdom Viridiplantae; phylum Streptophyta; class Magnoliopsida; order Fabales; family Fabaceae; genus Lathyrus; species Lathyrus sativus. The sequence goes on from OZ012737.1 coordinate 713,081,980, forward strand.
GATGGCTAAGAAGATGTTAAGGGCAGGTTACTATTGGTTGACAATGGAATCTGACTGTTCTAAATATGTGAAAAAGTGCCATAAATGCCAGATTTATGCTGACAAGATTCATGTGCCTCCAACTCCTCTCAATGTTATCTCTTCTCCATGGCCTTTTTCAATGTGGGGCATTGATATGATTGGAATGATTGAGCCTAAAGCATCGAACGGACACCGTTTCATATTGGTGGCTATTGAGTATTTTACCAAATGGGTTAAAGCGGCATCATATGCAAACGTGACTAAGCAAGTAGTGGTCCGGTTTATCAAGAATCAAATCATCTGTCGGTATGGTGTTCCGAGCAAGATCATCACTGATAATGGGTCGAATTTAAATAACAAGATGATGAAGGAATTATGCGATGAGTTTAAGATTGAGCATCATAATTCTTCTCCTTATAGACCCAAGATGAATGGGGCTCTTGAAGCTGCTAATAAGAATATTAAGAAGATTATTCAAAAGATGGTTGTTACATACAAGGATTGGCATGATATGCTTCCTTTCGCTCTGCATGGGTATCGTACATCCGTTCGCACTTCCACAGGGGAAACCCCTTTTTCTCTTGTTTATGGCATGGAAGCAGTGCTCCCGATAGAGGTTGAAATCCCTTCTATGAGAGTTTTGATGGAAACTGAATTGTCTGAGGCTGAATGGTGTCAAAGTAGATATGACCAGTTGAATCTGATTGAAGAGAAAAGAATGACGGCTTTGTGTTATGGACAATTATATCAACAGAGAATGAAGAAAGCATTTGATAAGAAGGTTCGACCCAGTGTGTTCAGAGAAGGTGACCTCGTGCTCAAAAAGATCTCGACTTTTACTACTGATTCTAGGGGCAAGTGGACTCCTAATTATGAAGGCCCATATGTTGTTAAGAGAGCCTTCTCTGGCGGTGCATTAATTCTTACAACTATGGATGGAGAAGAGTTCACTCGTCCTGTGAATGCCGATGCAGTCAAGAAATACTTCGCCTAAAAAATAAAAGAACAGCTCGCTAAGTTGAAAACCTGAAAGGGTGGCTTAGGCAAAAATGAGCGTCTCGGTGGATTGAAAACCCGAAAGGGCAGTCCAGGCAAAAATTAGAGACAAAACAGAAATAATCATCCCGGTAGATTGAAAACTCGAGAGGGCAATCTAGGCAAAAGTTAGGGATCATGACAAGTAACTGCATCTGGCCAGTCTTGATCGTTTGAAGCAACATTTCCTATCAAAGGTTTTACTTCAGATATTCTCCGCTGAAGTCTCAAGCACAGTTGGAGTTCAAAGTTGTTAGGGAGAATAATGGTCATTGTATTTCAGTGTAGAACTTTCCATTGTACTTACCATTTTTCAAACTTTGTAATGATCTATGGAGTTACGCCATTTGCGGACTACCATTCTATCAATAGAATTTGGGCCTTTGTCCCTTTGTTTGCAATTCTTATTTTGTTTCTGTTTACAGAATTTCATTTTATTTTTGATGATGATTTTTGAAACAAATGTGAATAATTGATTTAAATTTTGAAAATTATAAAAACATTTTTCTTTGATTTGTGAAAATAAAAGAAAGAATGTCAACAGTAATCCCAAGAATGGTAGAATCTTAAAGCGAAAAGCGTAAGTGTTCTCTTCAGCAAGGTTCTTTCTTGCCTCTCTGGTAGAATTTATTGGTAGCTCCCCAGTAGAGTTGTGTTGATGTTTTCCCATTTGAGCTATATTGAGGTCTCTTCAGTAGAATTTTGTTGATATTCCCTTAGCAAAGTTTTGTTTCTTTGGATAAACCAGACGAGTGTTGAACGGTTTTCCATAACAAAGTCTTGATTCAAATGATGAATAGGTTTTACTCATTCAACCAGATTATGATCAGACAGTTGAGAAATTTGAAGACCACTTCTCCTTGATGTTTTTGCCCATGCGGAGATTTGTCTTTGATGATTCCTAGCAGAGGTTATGCATATTTGCTTTGGATTATTCCCCAAGTAGAGAACAATGTTGTTTACTTCTAAGAAATGTTGACATAGCAGTCGCCTATCAGGTTTTCTCTCACCTTGTGATTGTGTGTTGATTTAAAATCCCCCACAGTTTGACCTTTTGCTATGATGTTAACTTCTTATTCCCCTGACAGGGTTGAAAGATTTGTGTTGTTATGTTTTCTCCAACAGTTTTTTTTCTCAAAGCGGAGTTCATATTGTTGTTCCCTCTTGTTGAATTATTGATGGTTGAAGGTTGATCTTTGGGGTCTTTTCCCAAGCGGTATCTTTGTCTCTTCAGCGAGATTTAAGCCTTGTAGTAGGATTTATTTTCCTTTGATGGCTCTTGTGTATCTCTTGCAGGTTTTCTGTTGCTGATCCCCAGCACGATCTCCAATGATATCTCTAACTTCCGAAGATTAGCCGAGTATTTCAGTGGTGTTGTGGTGTTTTGTTCACCCTCTGTTTTCCCTTTTTGTCTGATTTGTCAGCATATTCATATTCATATGCATTGCATGCGCATTCATTTTGGTTGAGCATAGCATGTTTTTGTTGCATTGTGCATCCTGTTTTTTTTTTATGTTTCCCTTTCCCCGGTGTTGTTATCTCGCGGAGTGCGTCCTCTCTTCATTAGAGTGTCGACCCATAAGCAGAAAATACCCATCATTTTTAATTCTCCACTGAGTTTATGCCTCGTGGAAGATGTTTGTTTAGCTTTCCTCCCCAGCTTTTATCTGGATGGAATTGTTCCCCAGTTGAGTTATTTCCTCATTGGGTCGAGTCTTGTTTGACCGTTTCTTTCCAGTTTGTTCCTGGATTGAACTTTGGTCTCTTGCAGCAGTTACTTTGGTTTTCCCTGGGCTGTGAAACCTGGATGTCGAGAAGGTAGTTTTGAGGATTTATTTTCCTCAGCAGGAATCTGTTATTGATCCCCATCAGAAGATGAAGATTTGATTTCCCCAATAGTGTTTTGATAACACTCTCTTGGTAATTACTTATGCAACTTCATGTGGAAGCCTCTTTATTTGAGCAGCTTGTGTAATTTCTAGAAATTTACCTTCTCAATAAATAACATTTCTCTGGCTCATCCTCAACAGAGAAGTTTATTGTGAAATGATGGATCCTTATTGTTGCACCCCAAAATTTGACCAACTTATTTCACCTGATTCCATGTTTCATAGCTTTAGCATTTGCATATTAGATCATGTACATAATTCATTCATCTGCATAGCATAGCATGGGCAAGCCATCCAACAAGGGATCAAATGCCATTCTTATTTCAAAAAAGCATGTCAAGAGGCTCTTATCAAGATTCAAGCCTATTCAAATCACCAAGAAAGAAATTGAAGTTTTGGGAAGTTTAAAGGCCGAGCAGTGGGTTTCTCTCCTATCTTGAGGGTATGTGAAGATCATCAGAGAAGTTATAGGTTATGAATTGAGGGCATGGAAGACCTAGAGGGTCCTTTTGAAAGTAAGACAAGTCATTGGCATGGTTACAAGAGCTACAGTTGAAGACAGTCAACTAGGGTGTCATCTGGGTCAACCCTAGGTCAAATACTTGATTGAAGGGACATCAAGGCCTGTTTGAAGAATGGGGGATCCATCATTTGATATGTGGATATGGATGTGGTGTTGTGCCAAGGAGAAATCAAAAGAAATCAAGAAGAAGAGAAGTTTCTAAATTAGGGTTTCAGTGTAAAATCCCCTGATTTAGGGCAAACTTCCAAGCAGAATAATTCAAGATACAAGTCTCTAATGGATCTTTAGCCAACATGAAAGTTGTTCCTCATAATCTTAGCTTTCTATAAAGGTATGGTATGCCTCAATCTGATTTGTGGAGCTCTACTTATGATCTTGACAAGCCAAGGGCATTTTGGGCATTTGGAGGTTATAAGTCATTTCAAGCATAAGGCCATATCTCCTACTTCCAAGCTTCAAATGGAAAAATATTCAACATCAAACTTGCTTAGAATGATGTTTTAAGGCTAGTATGGAGGTCATGAGATGTTAAAAAGGCTTGTATCAAAAAGTGATAAAAATGGCCTAAAAAAGGGGAATAAGTCAAATAAAGTGGTGAAAAAAAATCAAATTTTGGGTTAGAGGTCACAAACAAGCCATATGACATACCAATTTGATTGTAAAATGCATTCTAAAGACAATGGAATTGGCACATTTTTGAATTGAGCAATAATTTCATGACTTGCTTTGTAAAAGTGGTTACTTGAAATGTAAGTCACTAATCCAAACCACTTAACAAGGCATTTGGAAGACTATTTTGGTTGGAAACTTCCAAGGGAAGATACATGAACAATCTAGAAATTTCCAAGGGAAGATACATGAATAATCTAGAAAGTTCCAAGGGAAATGGATTTTATTATTTTGGGCTTGGGCTTCATTTCTAGAATATTCCAATCATCTCTATAAATGTTTAGAAACTCATTTGAAGCAAGGTTGGTGATTGATTGGAGTTGGATTGGAAGAGAGCATATCGATTTTCAAGAGAGCAAATCAAGTTGTGATTCTTCATTCAAGGCGATTTCGGTTCGATTCGAAGATTGTAGCACTTACCTTGCATATTGTTGAACGAATTTGAAGCTTTCGGAAGTACGAAAAGAGCCGAAGATACTCCGTTTCGAAGCTCCGATCAAGGTATGTAAACCTTCACTTTCCTATGGATTTAGGATGAGATAATTAGAAATTCTCATGCGGTTAGGATCATGAACACCTATGGATGATTTTAGGATTGTTAATTTGGAGATTTTCTTCATTCCCTTTTTCTTTTTATTTTTCTGTTTTGAGGCCTGTTTGCTTTTATTACGTCAAAAATAGTACAAATATTCAAGAAATTATGAAGTTTTTTTCTATAGATCTTGATTATCTTAAGAAATTTTAGGCGCTGAGTTTGCATTTTTTAGATATTTTTTGATTTAGTTATGATTTTTCTTTCGTGCTAATATCCATTGGTGTACATAACTGTTCATCTGTTTTGTTTAATTTTGTTCTCTTTAATGCTTCATGATTTTGAGCTGATTTTTGGATATGTTTTAGATGATATGCGTAGGGTTCCCCAGATATTTTATTGGAATTTATAGACGACTCTAAGTTTAGTTTTGAATCCGCTTTTTAGAGCCATCGCCATCTGAATGTTCCCCGGACACTTTATAGGTTTTCCTTTAGAAAGTGACCTTAACTTTAGAGTTTGGTTTTAATTTTTTTACCATAGGTTAATAACATCTCAAGGATATTGTATAATTATTATTATATTTTTGTGGATTGTTTTCCCATTTCTTTTGCATTTTACATTCTGATGAGTATTTTGCATGATGTTTGCTTTGCATATTTAATACCGCTGTTTTGTAGAATTTTGTTCTCTCAATTGGTGATGATTCTTGCTTAGATCTTTTGGTATATTGTAGCTAACACTCGCATGTTCCCTTAGGAATTTTTGTAAATGTTCTAGATGTAATTTGGTTCTGTTTTAGGGTTGTTGATTAGGACCTTCCCAATTGATGGTTAACCTTGACCCCTTGCATGTTAGGAATTGTTTAGACCCCTTAGAAATTGATATAGGGTTTGATCTTCGATCTTGATAATATAGATATTAATATACTTTAGGGTTTCCCTTAGGATAATGTGATAAAACTTTAGAATAAAAATGGTAACAAAAAATGTTGAAATAGATATGGTGTAATAAAAAACTTAGAATAATTAGGGTTTTGAACATAACATAGGTGCAACAAAACAATTCCTTTTTGGGTTTTTTAGGTTGAATTAGAAGATGGGACTATAGGGGTATTATGGGAAAGTGTAGTAGATCCCTTAGAATAAGTATTAGAATTTCCCCTATTATATTAATATTTAGTATATTTTTGTAATTGTTTGATTGTATGGTGTGCCCGTTTTAGGGTTATTGCTTGTTATTTGGGCTTGTTGGGCTTGCTTGGGGTTTGGGCTTGGCTTGAAGACCATGGATGGTGAAGCATTGAAGACAAAGACAAAGTCAAGGATTGAAGAACAAGTTCAAGAGTTGATGAAAATTGTAGCTTGCTTGTAGCTGTTGAAGATCATAGGAACTAGGAGCTAGGTAGAGCTTAGAGTACAAATTTGATTCTTAAACATGGATGGCTTTGTTTGCCTCCATCCCTCTCTATGATTCAGAGTCTCTCTAGGATACTCACCCCCTTCCTTTGGAAGGCTTGGTGACAGTATCTAAGAGATAGAACTCTTGAGAGAAACATTCTACATTTTGTTAACAGTCTGTTTGCCACCTTTGGTGGTCAACTAACTGTTTAACATCTCAATTCATCCTATTAATTGTTCCTCATCCTGGAGAGTTTGATTTGAAGAAAAGCCATGAAAGATTAAAGATGGAAGTCATTGTTTAAAGATTGTGTTGTTGAAGCTGTGCATGTGACTGCTGCTGTTTGAAGCCCTGCTGCTTGAAGCTGTGGAAGATGATTACTGTTAGAGTTTTCCTCCTTGAAGATAGATGCTTGATGGAAGCTTGTTGATGAAGACTTTGCTTGAAGATGTTGATGGAGCTTGCTGTGTAGAGTTGGTGTTTCCGGTTTATTTTTTGCTGTTTAGAAGCTTTTGATGTATTGTTTGAGTTTTCGGGACTGTATTGTTTGCCAATTAATCTGTTAGGTTGAAAGTGAATTTTGTTCGCTTTTGCCTGTTGTTTTCAAGGTTCGAGGAAGAGCAGGACTCCCTTGCCTAGCTTGTACTGCTGCATTCATGCATTTTACTGCTTTACTGTATATATGCTGTTGTTTTTCCGTTTATCCCCTTAGGATCTCTGTTTCTCTCTGCGCAAGAGAGAAATATGACAGACATTAGGTTCTTATCCATGCATGACAACATTAGGTTAGATTTTGATTCCCTTTTTTAAACCATAGGTTAGAGTTGTTGTTTCTCTTCTTTCTCAAAACAATTAGAAAAACACAATAAGATTTCAAACCCAATAAAAAACAGTTCTTGCGTAAAAGACTGTAAACCAATCAAAAACGTCATTTTTGTCCGCTTGGACCGGTAATCAGAAAAACCTTTTTTAGAAGGAATAAAAACAATCAAGACAGACTTGTGTCGTACGTGGCCCGAACTACGTTTGCTCTGATCTTTCATGCTGTATGAAAGTACGTAGGCATAGGATGCGATATCCTAGCGAGCAACCTTCCCCTCCTTTCTCGTAGGTAGGCGAACTACGTTGACTCTGATTTCTCGTTCCAGACGGGAATACGTAGGCATAAAGTGCGATACTTTGCCGAGTCATTTTATTTTCTTTTAACCCCAGACCTGTAGAATAGATAGAATAATAATCCGTACCAGAAAACAAGCGTGGATCCCGTCGAGTACGACGGACGTGAGGGGTGCTAATACCTTCCCCTTGCGTAACCGACTCCCGAATCCAAGATTTAGTTGCGATGACCATTCCTTTCCCGTCTTTGCGGTAGGTTTACTTCGAGCGTTTCCTTTCCCTCCTTTGGGATAAATAACGCACGGTGGCGACTCTTCTGTTCAGCCGGCGCCGATTTTCGCAGTAGCGACAACTGGCGACTCTGCTAGGGATCCAACGTCCCCTGGCTGCTAAGGACTGCGATAGTTCCTTATGCATTTGGGATCCAACGTCCCTTAAGCGAGTCAATCCTAACGTTTGTTATCCCGTCGAGGAATTTGTATGGATTTACATTTATGCCATTTACCTTTAGCACTATATTATTGATTATTGTTGTTATTGGGGGTTGTGATGGGTGTTCTATTATTGAGAGATAAGCCGGACCAGGGCTTGAGTGTACTTAGAATTAGAGTGGAAAGTAGCGCGCGCCCACTTGCTTTGCAGGTCTTGGTGTCCCGCAAAATTCACACTCAGACGAGGTTCCTCTGGTTGGCCTCCTGTCCCACCCTTTGGGTGGCGTGGGTTGCTAGTTAGTTGAATTTTCGACTCTGGGAACCGATCAATTGGAAGTTGGCTAAGTGAGGCCTCTTCAGGATTTGATGATGCCACTCCTTCTGGGAATCGTATCGTCAACCCTGAAAGTCTGTGACGCCGACGACCGCATAGGATGCCATACCATTGTCAGTTATTAGGACACCTACCTGGGAGAGGGTTTTGGGACTATGCAGGTAACTAGACCTCCAGATACCGGTTTGTTTCTTGATTTGAGATTCAGGATATTTATGGACAGTTGAGGGGTCTATCAGAGACCAGGATTGGAGTGATGTTATTGGGTCTATCAGAGACCGGGATTGGAGCTTCGTATTGGGTCTGTCTAAGACCAGGGTTGAGGATTTCTGGATGGTCTGTTTGAGACTTATGATGTGGTTTGGGCTTCTTAGCCATGGCACCTGGTTCCCTTGTTGCATCTATTTGCATTGCATTGTTGCATAACCATTATCATGTGCATTTCATTAACGTGTGTCTGTGCTGCAGGTGCATTTGCATTTTCCCTGATTCTAGCATCCGAATTTCTGATTATTGATCATGGCTAGCTTGAGAAGGACAGTTGCATACAAATTACCAACCTCTGATGTTATTCCCCTGATTGGTTTGATTTCCCTTGCTGAGGAGGATGTCCAGAGAAGCTTCAGGATGAGTTATGGAAGACTGTTGAGGTTGGTTCGTATACCAACTGAGGTTGAGCTGGATGGGCTGTATACATTGATGCAATTTTATGACCCTGCCTTGAGATGCTTCACTCTCAAGGACTTTATTTTGGGGCCCACCTTGGAAGAGTACGCAGAGTTTATTGAGCTGCCCGTGCAGAATAAGGTTCCTTTCATTCACTTTGACGCTAAGCCTAGGTTGGAAGACTTAGCAAAGGCTTTACACTTGGACGCTTCTGAGCTATTGGTAACTTCTTCGCGCGGGGTTCCAGGCTTCTCCCTCCAGTTCCTGATTGGTAAAGCCCAGGAATACGCCAAGAGTGGATGCTGGATAGTCTTTAATGCAGTGTTGGCTCTGTGCATCTATGGGATAGTATTGTTTCCCAACATCCCAGATTTTGTGGACTTTGACGTCTTTCATTTGTTTGCCGCTGGCAACCCTGTACCCACATTGCTCGGGGATTTCTACCATTCGTTGCATTACAAGAATGAAAAGAGGAGACGGAAGAGTGTTCACTTTTGTGTGCCATTGCTGAGCATGTGGTTTGAGAGCCACCTTCCTAAGAAAAAACCTTTGGTGGAGGTTGCAGATACAGCTGACTGGACGAAGCGCCTGATGAGACTCTCTTATGAAAACATTGATTGGTTTGACAGGGATTTGCTAGGGTCTGAGGTGATTTTTAGTTGCTCTGGATATCCAAACGTGCCTTTGATAGGAAGGAAAGGATGCATCAATTATAATCCATCTCTGTTTGTTCGCCAATTTGGATATGCATTGAAGGATCCACCTAGGGAGGAAGAAGTACAGGAATCTCTGTACTTCACTGGTGATGTGAACGGAGAATTATTAGCCCAACTTCAGCACGCTTGGATACGCATCAATAGGAGAGGGAAACCACTATTGGGAAAGAACGACAGTCAAGCTTACGCACCGTACAAAGCCTGGGTACAAGAAAGAGCAAAACAGTTGCTAATGTCGTTTCCAGCTGTACCAGTCCATGTTCCTGTTCCAGTAGAGGAACCAACCACCGTTACCAGGGAAGTATATGAGCAAGTTGTAAAAGAGAAGGAATCCTTGCTGTTGGCTAATGAAGAATTAGAGAAAGAACTGGCTCAGCTCAGAAGAGAGAAGAATGAAGCTGCATACTCTCTCCAACAACAGACTGAAACAGTAGCTTCGTTGAATGCTAAGCTGGTTGAAGAGAAACAGAAACGGGAGCGTCTGGGAAAGGATTTAAAGAGTTCACATGATATGCTTGAATCAAAGAAAACAGCACTAGACGTAGCTTATCGAGAAATCTCTTCCTTCAGCAAAACGTGGAATGCCACGCTGACCAATAACAAGGAAAGGGAGGACAAACTAAAGCAGCAGATTTCTGACTTGGAACACCAGCTGAAGACTAGCAAGCTCAATTACGAAGAGGAAGTTATGGCTAGATGGGCTCTTCAGGACGCATTGAATGAGGTAGCCAAACGCAAGAAAGAAGCTCGTTCCCAGAAGAGAAAGGTTGATGATTGCTTTGGGGACGGTGAATGGGAAGAATCTATCGAGGATTTGAAGCGTGTGATCAGGCGGGGTGACGCACTGATTGAAGGATTGCTTGCTCAGTCGGACCATCCAAAGACCAAAAGGCTATTGAAGGAGTACAGGGGCTACGAACCTACTTGACTTGATTTGTATATTGTTGTTTTGAGCTGACCATCACCAGGCCTGTTGGTTGAGGTCATGCCTTCTATTGTACTACCTTACATTGATGTATAACTTTGCCCGATCAGCGATATACAAGTTGTTCCGTCTTCTGTGAATGATTATTAGCCAATTATCACCGCACTGTCATGGCACGACACGACACAGAGCACATGGCACTAGAGTTGGGGAAATAATACGCCCTAACGCACCGACACATATTGCATTGCATGTGCATACATATTGCATTTCTTAGCTAATTATTGAAACTGTATCTCATCTTCTGCATCTCGACAGGTTTACAGAATTTCAAGTCAACGTCCTCATCAGTATCCCACTCGCACAAACTGTAAGAAGATTATGGATCAAGTACAGCAAGAGATGCAGGAGATGCGGGAGAGGCTCACGCAGTTCATGCAGACTATGGAAACGGTTATGAAGGGGCAAGAAAACCTGCAGACTCTGGTGTTGCCGCTATTGGCAAAGGCAAATGGAGGTGGTAACGAGGACCACCACTCTGTACAAGTTGAGACTATTCATGGAGGCAGTGTGCATACTCCTCAGCCTGTAGTGAACCCTCCTGTGGTAAATGTGTCGGGCGTGAATGCGAACAACGGGGATGGCACCGGAAATGGTAACAATGGAGTTGGAAATGAAGTTGTTGTCAATAATGTTGGACTCAAGGATGCCAATCTGGGGGGCGTCAATAATAACGGAGATAATGGTTTCAGAAACGCGGGTTTCGGATACAATGAGCAAGGCTTTGGCTATGGTGGTCAGGATGGCAGGTTTGGCTTTAGATACGACGGTGCTGGTATGGTTAACCAAGGTTATGGAGGAATGGCTAATAATGGTAACGACACTGGATTCGTTAATAATGGGTATGGACCGGCTGGTATCAATCAGGGATACGGAATTAGAGGTCAAGGACCAATGATGAATCAGAATGTATTTGGCCGCAATCAAGGGTATGATGGCTTTGGCAATGAAAATGTCAATTGGAACGAAGATCAGCAGGAAGATGTATTCTCTGGTAGAGGTTTTGACGGTCCTGTAGACAACACGCAGCGAATTAAGATGCTCGAGGAGCAGATGAAAGGTGTTGTGAATCAAAGTGCTTCTGGTTTGGACATGACCACGATGGGACTGGTACCCGGTCTGAGGGTACCTTTGAAATTTAAGGCTCCAACTTTTGACAAGTACAAGGGAGATACTTGCCCCAAGGTTCATGTGCGGTCGTACTATAGAAGAATGTCGGCTTATTCGAATGACAAAAGAATGCTGATGCATTTCTTTCAGGACAGTTTGTCTGGTCCTTCTCTTGAATGGTACATGGGGTTAGAGTCTACCCAGATAAAGACTTGGAAACAGTTGGCCGACGCATTTGTGGCGCATTATAAATACAATAGTGACTTGGCCCCGAATCAGATCCAGTTACAGGGTTTGTCCCAAAAGAAAGATGAAAGCTTCAAGGAATACGCGCAGAGATGGCGCGATATGGCCGCACGAGTTCATCCTCCACTGGATGACAGAGAGATGAATGATATGTTCGTAGGGACATTTACTGGTGTGTTTTATGATAAGTTGTTCCATACTTCCTTGGGTAGTTTCTCAGACCTAGTCTTGATGGGTGAGAAAATCGAAAGTAATATTAAAGTGGGCATATTCCGCGCTGAGGAATCCACTTCATCGGGAAATAATAGAAAAGGTTATGGTGGTCGCCGTCAGGGTGACACGAGTGCAGTATTCGGAGGCCGAGGCCGAGGTAGAGGACGTAATCAGTACAATCATCCGCAACAGGTGGCAAGTGTCACAATTCCATTCCCTCAGCAATCAGTACCGTTACAGCAGATACCGCCGCAACAACAACAACAGCAGCAGCATAGACCTAACCAGGGTCAAAGGAGATTTCCTAACACGAGGCCGAAGAGGGTTTTTGATGTACCTCCTTATACATATGCAGAATTGCTTCAAACATTGCTGGGTTTGAATTTAGTAGAAAAGAGGACCATGGCGCCAATGACGGGTACCCCTCCATTTGGCTTTGATACGAATAAGAAATGCGAGTTTCACTCCGGAGCTCCTGGCCACGACATAGAGACATGTCATGCCTTCAAGCATGTGGTACAAGATCTGCTAGATAGCAAAGCCATCAACTTCAGGCAAGCTGGCCCAAATATCTTGAATTCACCTATGCCCAACCATGGGGCAAATGTTGTGTTGACAGAGGAAGAGCTGAATTTGGTATTGAGTGTCGATGAGCTCAAGACTCCACTGTGCGAGGTTAAAAGCAGATTGTTGAGAGGAGGTGTTCATCCGGGCTGTGATGAGTATTGTCTGGATTGTTGGGCTCAAGATGGGGCTGCATCGAGTTGAAAAGAGGTATTCAGGCTTTGATGGACGAGGGTAGATTGGAGTTTGACAGCACAGTCATTGAGAAACCTGCAGTGGTTATGATGGATGAGGCTAATGATGTAGCTATGGTGACTATCCCACGAAAGACGATTACTATAACGGCGCCAACCAGGCGGCCAATGATCACCATCACAAAAGCGGGGCCTGTCCCGTATGAAAATACTAAAGCTGTACCCTGGACCTACGGGTTGGAAGCCTACTGCAATGGCGAGAAGATAGAATAGAATAAGCAACCAGCGGAAGTTGTTGACAACGTTGTTGGAACTGGTGGGATGACTCGAAGTGGAAGGATCTTTGTGTCACCAGAGGTAGAAGCTCAGCGCTTGGCTCGAGGAAAATAAAAAGTGAATGAGGGTATACCTGTACAAAGGAATGAGAAGGAAACGTCACTGAAGGACGTAGAGGAGTTTATGCGCCTAATTAGAAAAAGCGACTACAAGATTGTCGAGCACTTGCAACAAACACCATCGAAGATATCCATACTGTCATTGTTGTTATGCTCCGAAGCACATCGGAATGCATTGTTGAAGATTTTGGATACTTCATTCGTACCTCAGGATGTGTCTGTCAACCAGTTGGAAGGGGTACTGGCCCATGTGAACGCCGGTCACAGTTTGGGATTCACTGATTTTGATTTGACCCCAAGGGGGAGAGAACACAACATGGCGCTGCATGTTTCTGTTGAATGTCGGGGCACGGTTATGTCCCACGTATTGGTAGATACAGGATCTTCTTTGAACGTACTTCCCAAAAAGGCCATGATGAAGCTAGACATCCGGGGAATCATCTGTACACCGAGTGATTTGGTGGTTCGGGCATTTGACGGCACCCAAAGATCGGTGTTTGGATCGATAACGTTACCCTTGCAAGTGGGACCAGAGGTATTTGAAACAGAGTTTTACATTATGGACATTCACCCCGCGTACAGTTGCTTACTAGGACGCCCGTGGATACATGGTGCTGGGGCAGTTACCTCTACTTTGCACCAGAAATTGAAGTATATGGTGGGTGACAGTGTCGTTACCGTCCGTGGAGAGGAGGATATCTTGGTGAGTCACTTGTCCTCATTCAAATACATCGAGGTTGATGGTGAAATTCATGAGACGCCCTGCCAGGGGTTTGAAAGTTTGAAAATCAAGGATAAAGCTCCAGTCGTCAGTAAAGCGCCGGAAGTGGCCGTATCCTCGTACAAAGAAGCGCAGGCTTTAGTGCAATCAGGAGAGACGAAGGGTTGGGGTCGTGTACTAGACATACCTGTGAAGCTGGACAGGTTCGGACTGGGTTATCAGCCGTCATCATCAGCGCCCATTGCAGGGGCACCAAAATTCAAAGGGCCAGTGACGATCACGTCCAGTGGGGCTCGTTTTGAAGCCATCAATGCTGTCTCCGATTCAGAGAAGGGGGATAGTGACTGTGACATGGATGCTTGGATCCAGCCAAGCGTGCCGGGGCAAGGGCTATGCAACTGGTCAATTCAGGAATTTGTTCCCGTGACTACAAAACAGTAATTTCTTTGTTTTTCAATTGTTGAATAACCCGGTGTCCTGCCCGGGACATCGTGACTTTGCTTAGGGTTACTCTTTTATGTACATTGTGATGTTTAGATCATTAAATAAAAAGGCGTTTTTTGTTGCATGCAAATATTGTGCTCTCTGTCTTTCCTGTTTTTGTTTTACAATAAAATGGCAACGTGGTTACTCGCTTTATGCACATTTTGAAGCACTTAACCATTTCTTTTGCAGGATAACGTTTTCAGATGACACCATCGAACCGCCTATGACTCATTTCGACTTTGAGCACCCGGTATTTCAGGCCGAAGAAGAGATTGTTGAAGATGGCGACGTTCCAGAAGAATTGACCTGGTTGTTAAAGCAAGAAGAACAAATCATTCTGCCTCATGAGGAGGTCATTGAAATTATTAACCTGGGGTCGGAAGGGGTTGAAAGGAACATCCGTATAGGAGCCGCGCTGCAGAGCGACATCAAGCAAAGATTTGTTGAGATGCTCAGAGAGTACAGTGATGTATTCGCTTGGTCGTACGAGGACATGCCCGGATTGGATACAGATATGGTCGTACACCGTCTGCCGTTAAGAGAAGAATGCCTGCCGGTTAAGCAGAAGCTTCGCAGAACTAGGCCTGGGATGCCGGTTTCCTAGCTGTTACAAAGTATCCCTCATGGGTCGCTAATATTGTACCAGTGCCGAAAAAGGACGGTAAAGTCAGAATGTGCGTGGACTACCGTGATCTAAACAAAGCGAGCCCAAAAGACGATTTTCCACTTCCTCACATCGATGTGTTGGTTGACAATACGACTCAGTTCTCTGTCTTTTCTTTCATGGATGGCTTCTCGGGCTACAATCAGATTAAGATGGCACCCGAAGACATGGAGAAGACCACTTTCATAACACCGTGGGGAACATTTTGTTACAAAGTGATGCCCTTCGGACTGAAAAATGCTGGGGCAACATATCAAAGAGCGATGACTACTCTCTTTCATGACATGATGCATAAAGAGATTGAAGTATATGTAGATGATATGATTGCCAAATCACAGACGGAGGAAGAACATTTGGTAAATCTGCTGAAGCTATTCAAGAGGCTTAGGAAGTTCAGGTTGAGACTGAACCCTAATAAATGCACCTTCGGGGTGAGATCGGGTAAACTGCTGGGGTTTATCGTGAGCGAAAAAGGAATAGAGGTGGATCCTGCAAAGATCAAAGCAATACAAGAGATGCCAGCGCCTAAAACAGAAAAAGAAGTACGAGGATTTTTAGGGAGACTGAACTACATTGCCAGGTTCATATCTCACCTGACAGCTACGTGTGAGCCGTTATTCAAGCTGTTGAAAAAAGACCAGGCTGTAACATGGAATGAAAATTGTCAAAAGGCGTTCGATAAAATAAAACAGTATTTGCAGGAGCCTCCTATTTTGATACCTCCAGTGGCAGGGAGACCCCTGATTATGTATTTGACGGTTCTTGAGGGAAGTATGGGTTGTGTTCTCGGGTCAACACGATGAGACAGGAAGAAAAGAGCATGCGATATACTACCTGAGTAAGAAGTTTACTGAATGTGAATCTCGATACTCAATGCTCGAAAAAACTTGTTGCGCGCTAGCCTGGGCCGCCAAGCGTTTGAGGCAATACATGCTGAACCATACAACCATGCTCATCTCGAAGATGGATCCTATCAAATACGTATTTGAAAAGCAGGCATTATCGGGGAGAATTGCCCGTTGGCAGATGGTTTTGACCGAATACAACATCCAGTATGTCTCACAGAAGGCTATAAAGGGGAGTGTATTATCTGAGTATTTGGCAGAGCAACCTATTGAGGACTACCAATCGATGAGGTTTGATTTTCCTGATGAGGATATCATGTACCTGAAGATGAAAGATTGTGAAGAACCGTTGTCGGATGAAGGACCAGAATTGGGTTCCAAATGGAAGTTGATCTTTGACGGAGCTGTAAACTCCTATGGTAGCGGAATAGGGGCAATCATCACTACTCCACATGGGTCGCACATACCATTCACTGCTCGATTGACCTTTCCAGTTATCAATAATGAAGCCGAATACGAAGCTTGTATCATGGGGCTTGAAAAGCCATTGATTTGCGAATCAAAAATCTGGATGTATATGGAGACTCAGCTCTGGTGGTGAATCAAATAAAAGGAGAATGGGAGACACGTCAGCCTAATTTGATACCGTACATGAATTACGCGAGGAGATTGCTGCCCTTCTTTGACAAGGTTGAGTTGCATCATGTACCGCGAGCAGAGAATCAGATGGCTGACGCTCTGGCCACATTGTCTTCCATGTATAAAGTCAATTTCTGGAATGAGGCCCCCAGAATTGTTATCTCCCGGCTTGATAGACCCGCCTTCGTATTTGCCATTGACGAAGCATCTGATGATAAACCCTGGTATTTTGACATCCATAATTTCCTGAAAAACAAAGAATATCCGGCTGGGGCATCCAGTCACGATCAGAAGACTCTCAGGAGATTGGCAGGTAATTTCTATCTGAATCCAGACAGTGTCCTATACAAGAGAAATCACGACTTGGTGCTACTACGTTGTGTAGACGAGAAAGAGGCGAAGCTGCTCATGGAGGAAATACACGAGGGTACATTTGGTACGCATGCCGGTGGGCATGCCATGACGAGGAAGCTGCTGCGGGCAGGTTATTATTGGCTAACTATGGAAACCGATTGTTTCAAGTTTGCGAAGAAGTGTCATAAGTGCCAGATCTATGCAGATAAGATCCATGTGCCTCCGAGTCCTCTGAACGTGATGTCGTCACCGTGACCATTCTCAATGTGGGGAATCGACATGATTGGAAAGATCGAGCCGACGGCATCTAACGGACACCGTTTCATTTTGGTAGCAATCGATTATTTTACCAAATGGGTGGAAGCGACATCCTATGCAAATGTGACCAAGCAGGTGGTAGCCAGGTTTATCAAGCGAGATATCATTTGCAGATATGGAATCCCCGAGCGGATAATTACCGACAACAGTTCGAACTTAAATAACAGAATGATGAAGGAGCTGTGTCAGAGTTTTAAGATCGAGCATCACAACTCCTCCCCTTATCGACCCAAGATGAATGGCGATGTTGAGGCGGCCAATAAGAACATAAAGAAGATTGTTCAGAAGATGGTGGTGACCTATAAGGATTGGCATGAGATGCTACCTTTTGCTTTGCACGGTTATCGTACGACGGTACACACATCAACCGGGGCAACCCCGTTCTCGTTGGTATATGGAATGGAAGCAGTGTTACCACTGGAAGTTGAGATTCCTTCCCTGAGGGTATTACGAGATGTCCAACTGGACGAGGCAGAATGGGTGAGAGACAGGTTGAACCAGCTGAGTTTAATGGATGAGAAGAGGTTAGCTTCTCTAGCATATGGTCGTTTGTACCAGAGCCGAATGAAGAAAGCGTATGATAAAAAGGTACATCCTCGGAGCTTTCAGACGGGCGACCTTGTGCTAAAGAGGATTCTCCTGCCACAGGCAGATCACAGGGGCAAGTGGACCCCCAACTACGAAGGGCCATACGTTGTCAGAAAAGTCTTTTCAGGGGGAGCTTTGTTGTTGTCCACCATGGACGGTGAGGACTTTACATCGCCTGTGAATTCGGACGCAGTTAAAAAAATACTTTGCTTGAAATTGACCCGCTGGACAAAAAAGGAGAGTCCAGGCAAAAATGGGGCATCCTGGCGAACCAAAAACAGAATAAAAGGTTCGGGAAAAAGTTAGGGATAAAATTGAAAAAATGTACACCCGCGAAGTCGAAAACCTACACTGGGCGGCTTCGGCAAAAAAGGGTATCCCGGTGAATTGAAAACCCGTAAAGGGCGGTTCACGCAAAAGTTAGGGATTTGAAAAGCAAATGATCGCGGTCCGAATTTGATACTGCATTGCACATTGGTGCCGGAGAATACTTGAGGATTCGTTTATCAGATACAACCTCTTCGGAAAGTTGAATACCGGGAAAGCGCCAGAGTCAGGCGAGTCATAGGAGGATCAACTCATGGTGTTTGTCTGCATCCCGTTGCCGACATGTGTACATATTTGTGTTAGTATTTATGCTTCCTGTGCATACTTGTGTACTTGTTTGTGCGTAGCTACCTCTTTTTAGGAGTTACATCCTGTTGCACCCCAAAATTTGACCAACATTTATTTATCCATCAAGTGTTTGAAAGTTGATACCTTCACCAGAAAGTTCAAGAGATCCTCAGAGAAATTGTTTGAAACCAGAGTTGTGTGCCTCCTAACTTGAGAGTTGTGGGTGCTCCCCAGATGACTCTGAGACTTTGAGAATGAACTTGGAAATTTGAGAAAGCCTATGAGATGTCTTGATAGCCATCATGAAGCCCAGAGAGGTCATTGTGCAAGAATTCAGGAGATTCAGCCATGAATGGCGGAATTAGGGTTTTGACTGGGTCAATCCTAGATCAGCTGAAGATTTGGAGAAGGTTGAGACCTAATCCAAGGGCCATGTGATCATGGAATGATGTATGGAGATGTTATAAAGGTGATTCATAGACCAACTCATCATGATTGAGGAGTTTGAGAAGTTGTGAGTTAGGGTTTCCAGGGATTGTCAGTGAAAAACCCTAATTTGATCCCTATCTTCCAGGCAGTCTTAGCTCAAGATGTGATTGATATCTCATCTTCCCCATAACATGAATGTTGTAGAGCTTGTTCTTATATTTAATTTGAGTGGTAGAAGTCCTTGATAGGAGTTGCATAGCTCAAGTTATGGTTTTGACAAATTACAGGTCAGCTGAGGTGTGTGAATCTGGGTCCTTGAAAGTCACCCAACTTGCAGACAACTTTTGCCCTAGTAGGATGATTCCTATGATTTCTTGGTCAACATGAATGTTGAAGAGCATCTTCTTAGCTTTCTAGAGAGTACTAGAAGTCCTTGATAGGATTTGTAGAACTCAACTTATGGTTTGAACAAGACAGGGGTATTTTGGTAATTTGGAAGTTATAGGTCATTTTAAGCAAAGGCCATATCTCCTATTTCCAAGCCTCAAATGGAAAAACTCAAAACATAAAAGTTGTTCAAAATGGGATTTTAAGGCTATAAAAGAGGGTGTGAAAGTTTGAAAAAGCTTAGAGCATGGATTTTTAAAAGTGGTGCAAATGGCTTGTAAATGGCTTATAAGTTAAAAAAGTTGAAATGGAATTTTGGTTTGAGAGATCCACAAATCCAAAATAGGTCATCCAATATGTCATTTTGACTCCAAACATCATTTTAAAAACAATGGTTTATCCACATTTTTGAGTTTAGGCTTAAAAATTGGAGTTGCTTTGTAAATTTGTTTCTTGCATTTTAAGGCACCAAAAGAGAAAGTGAGAAAATGCTACATAAGGGTTTGTAAGACCTCGTTCTCATATCATAATATCATTTGAGGAGAAATTAAGTGGGAGTGCATGGTTTATCATGAGATTGCATGAGATTTACTAAATGTAGAAAATTCAAATTCTCATTGCATGATACATTCTAGGAACTTCTTGGAAGGTTCTCAAAGCTTCCACACACTTCTTTTGACATCTATATATGCCCTAGAGATGATCCATGCCCTGGTTGGTGGTTGAGAATGCTTGCACTACATAGTTTGATTCCATAACTCCATATTGCATTTTGCTTTCAAACTCCATTGAAACTCCATCAATCATCATAATTCTTGTTATCATCATCATCTACCATCATCATAGAGCAATTGGCAAACAAAATTGAGAGGAATTCGTGGCTGGTTCATGAGATCCAAGTCTTCCCTCCAAGTTGCATGAAGAAGTGGCTAGAGTGATTCAAAGGGTGTTATCAAGAACTATTGCATACAGAACTCCTACAATCCATCAAAGATCACTCATGGCGAGTTTCAAGGCTTGAGTTGGAGTGCAATCATATCTGCCATTACAAAAATCAGGTTTTGCAAATTCTCTTGTATCTCCTTATTTATGTGTTTTTAGAATAAGTGGTTAGCATAAAGTGATTAGTGACCATTAGGAGAGCAAATCTAGAGACTTAGAGCGCATTCTATGAAGATTGGACATTGAGCATCAATTCTTTGTTGAACAAGAACTCGGGTTGCAGTGGATATTAATACAAGATTAATAGCTTAGAATCATTAGGGCCATGTGTTGAGCATGGTAGTATCAAAAAACTGGAGAGGTATTAAGCTTGAGGTTGGAGTATTCATGGAGGTGGGGGGTATCGGGTTTGATGCTTGGATGAGATTTAATGGAAACTATCAGCATGGTTGTATTCCTCTCGAGAAATGGAGCAAGTTGGCTTTTTACAGAATTGAGTTTCGTTGAGAAACGAAGGAGAACAAGCCACAGGAAGATCCACGGGTGGAGGTCGTGTTTCATGGAGATATTGCAAACCCTAGAGCGCGTTAAGGAAGACGATACAACCATCGTCGGATCAGGTCAAGGAAGTTGACTGGGAAATGAATCCAAGGGCTGTGATTTAAAGGAAAAATGAGAGGGAAAATCTGCGGCCAAAACGCCGCGTTTCATTTAAGTGCCCATCCTGGGCTTAGTTACCGTTTTGCTTTCCCCACCCCACTCGCGGCCCAAGTCCAATTTTAAACTATAATCTGTTACTTCCTGCACCGCTGTCGTTTCTATTTTCTTGTGATTTGTTTAATTAATTTCTGAAACGCATGGGCTTAACCCAAAGCGCTCCTCACACCCCCAGAGTTTGGCCCATAAGCGCATATGAACTAGATATCATTTCTGTTCTCACCCCCCTCCCCTTTAAAT
This sequence comes from Lathyrus sativus, assembly GCA_963859935.3. Classification (NCBI taxonomy): domain Eukaryota; kingdom Viridiplantae; phylum Streptophyta; class Magnoliopsida; order Fabales; family Fabaceae; genus Lathyrus; species Lathyrus sativus. The sequence goes on from OZ012737.1 coordinate 713,102,965, forward strand.
CAATTTCTTTTATTTTTAATTTCCTTTATATTTCTTGCATATTAAAAAAACCGTATAAAATCCAAAAATTAATATTTTTTAATGCTTGTTTTTTCTACATGCTCATAATCCTGTCTAGAAAATTATAAATAAATAAAATTGGCATTTTATTTTTTTTAATATTTTTAGAGTATTTTTCATTTAAATAGCTTTTTTATAATGTTTAGTTTGATACTCAATTTCGTAGAATTTCTTTTAGGACCTTCCCTTAGTCTTTTTAATTCATTCTTTTTGGTGTGATTAGATATTGAATCATAGTTTCCCATAGGATTTAATTCTTGATTTTTAGATTAAAATTTGATTAGTTTAATTAGGCTAGCATTAGGGTATCATAATTAGGGTTTAAGGATGAATAGGTGAAATAACTCATTTTCTTTTGAGAGTTTTGATTTGATTTTTGGGTATGGGTATATAGGGATGGTATGGGTAGATGTTATAGACCCTTGTGATTGATTTTTAGATTTTTCCCTCTTGCTTTAGTATTTTTAGATATTTTCTGAAGTTGGCTGATGGTTATTTGTCTGTCTCTGGGGTTTATTTTTGGGAATTTGTTGTGGGGCTTAGTTTGTTTTGAAGATCTTGTTGAAGAGCATGATGGTGAAGAAGATTGTAGATCAAGACCCAGAGACTCAGAGGTTGAAGCTTATTCCCTGTCTGTGAGGTTTGAGATCCTGAAGTTTGAGGGAAGTTCATGGTACTTTCCTGAGGAAGGCACTATGAATGACTATCATTCTTTCTTCTCACCTCTCTCTTAAGTATCCAATGATGTTGGAGCCAACATGTGAGTTTAATTTCTCCTGAGGAGGAATGTAAACCGATCACAGTTGTTGAGCCACATGGGATACAATTCCTAAGTGGAAGCCTCCTAGTACTTTCCTGAGGAAGGTTCTATGAGTCTATTCACTTAGTTCCACTAGTTCATCTAGGACTTCTCAAGTATCCAATGATGCTGGAGCCAACATGTGAGTTTAATTTCTCCTGAGGAGGAATGTAAACTGATCACAGTTGTTGAGCCACATGGGATACAATTCCTAAGCGGAAGCCTCCTAGTACTTTCCTGAGGAAGGTCCTATGAGTCTATTCACTTAGTTCCACTAGTTCAGGTAGGATTTCTTAAGTATCCAGTGATGTTGGAGCCTTCATGTGAGTTTAATCTCTCCTGAGGAGAAATGTAAACTGATCACAGTGGTTGAGCCACATAGGATATGATTCCTGAGTATAAGCCTCCTAGTGCTTTCCTGAGGAAGACACTATGAGTCTGCTTACTTAGCTCCCTTTCTTTGGTAAGCTTGCTTTGAAGCTTGAAGACTGGGATTGTTTCCTTTTGGTTAGGGTTTTTCTTTAGGTCTTTGCTTAGATTTGATCAGGATTTTGCTAGGGTTAGGATTAGAGATTAGATGTAGATCCTTTCTTTCTCAAGCATGTGGTTTGCTGGCCTGATGGCATTTCCTTTCTTTTATCTGTATGACTGCAGTTTACTGTACGTTGCTTGATAGCATGTTGTTACCGTTATTTCATGACTGGCTTGAGGTCGAGATGAGCTTGTGGAGGCTGAAGCCCCACACACATTTCCTCCCTCACTTGCATTGCATGCATTTTACTGTTAAGCTGATGCTTTGTCTGTTTTGGTGTATCATTGACATGATCCCTTAGGACTCTCATTTTCTCTGATGAGGATTTGATGATAGACTTTTAGGTTGAAACCTGCGCATGACAACTTCTAGGAATTCCCTGTTCAAACCTAAACCATAGGATGAATCCATGGCATGATAACAGTAGGACTTGATAGTCTCCCTCCTAGTTGGGCCTGTTCTCTTCTCATCTCACAACAGGTTAAGATACAGTAATCATGAATGATTTCTTTCGTACGTTACGAGCCTTAAGCTATCTGAGAGAGGATTGTGGGAGAGTTTCTTTTCCACAGTCTGGATGTTTAGTATGGTACCCTTTGGGTGACATGCGACGCATTCACTCTCAGGTCATAGTCTCTAGTGCGGTTGAAATCGCGAACACAATAAAAAGCACTTCTTTCAGGAGATAACCCGTAGTTTCCCGAACTACGTTTGCTCTGATCTTCCATGCAGTGTGGAAGTACGTAGGCAAAGGATGCGATATCCTAGCGAGCAACCTTCCCCCATAACCCTTCGTGGGCCGAACTACGTTGACTCTGATTTCTCATTCTCTGATGAGAATACGTAGGCATAAAGTGCGACGCTTTGCTGAGTCATTTTTCTTTTCTTTTTCAGCCAGCCTTGATAGGTAGATAGAATAAAACCAACCCGTCCAAGTAAACTAACAAGCGTGGATCCCGTTGAGTACGACGGACGTGAGGGGTGCTAATACCTTCCCCTTGCGTAACCGACTCCCGAACCCAGACAATGGTTGCGATGACCTTGTCTTACCCTTTTTCGTCAGGTTTTTCCGATCGTTTCCTTTCCCACTCTGAGGGATAAATAACGAAAGGTGGCGACTCTTCTGTCATGCCGGCACCTTATTTTCGCGCAAGCGACACATTCAGTGTACAAAACTCCGCCTATTTAGAGGCCCTATCAATAAAACATGTTATTCAGTACTCGATATTTGTTCTTTATTGTTTTGTATGTGAAAAAACGCCGATTGTTTTGACAAAACTAGCATGTACATAACGGTGTTGACCCTTGCCAATAATTGCTAAAACTTTGAATTGACTGAAATGATGTCACGAATGCTAACCCGAATAGATTCGGTTGTATGGACTTGTTTTGTCGCGTTTGTGCTGTTTTGCAGGGTCCTTGCCTGTTTGAAGCAATCGAAAGAGAATTACTATGGCCTAGCCAGGGCATTGGATGAAAGATGTGATTACAGTTGATGTAAATCCCCACGCAGGTCGTGTTCCCAGAAGTGGAAATGGCGCTCCCCTTTATTGAAGGACAAGATTAATTCCCCAGAAGAGTATCTTAATAGAGATGTCTCCAGCAAGGTGGTAATCCCCACAGAATTGAGCATGTGTAGATGCAATCCCCAGTTGAGAAGGTTCTCAAGATGGATGATCAAGTCAAAATTGGTTCAGAAAGATGGTTTTTCTTTTTCCCCCGCAGGGTCAGTTATTTCCAACAAGAGTTGATGATCTCAAGATTGTGATTTGTATTCAGACAGTATGATTTCCTCCACAAGGACTTTCTATCCCAAGCAGAGTTATTTAGCCTCAGAGTAGTGATTCCAGGTTGGCAGGCTGTGCTCAGACAGTGTACATTCCTCAAGGAAGGTCCATTATCCCCAGTAGGGTCGTCTACTCTCTCCAGCAGAGGTTTCCTTCCCGGTAGGATCCTTTATTCTCCCCCCAGCGGAGCCAGTTTTGTCTCCAAGAGAGTCGTTTCTTCCCCCCAGCGGAGTTCTCTCTATTCAGCAAGAATTTTCTTTCCTCCCAGTGGAAATTAAAGTTCAGATCTCTCCCCAGCAGAGTTGGTTGTATGTCCTGACAGTTATTTTGCCAAAATACTTTGTGATACCCGTTCACTCCCCAGCATGGTGTTATTTGTCCTCAACAGCAAGGATTGGTGAAGCAAGCTCGTCAGAGCTTATCCCCAGCAGCTTGAACCTGCATTTGCATCGACATATAGTGTCATATTTGCATCCACCAAATAAAACGCGTAGCATTTCCATATTGTATGGAGCATTAAGCCATTATCAAACATACACATTTTGAAGCATAGATCAGGTTGATTGACTCTTTGCTTTCAGGTATTTTCTCAATAGGAGTATGGAGTTCTAAAGATCAGATGGTACTAGACAATCGAGGTCTCGCCCGGAGACGTGTGATGTAGTTCAGTTTATTGTTCCCCACAGAGTTGCCAATTGAGGCATTGTTGTACCCGGCCAGCGGGATGTTTTTTCAAGATTGTTGTGCATTGGCACGAGGTTTTCACGAAATCAAAATTCAGAGGTGGTCACTTGGTATTGACGCGAGTGTTTGACAGTTATTCTCGGAACATCCCCCAGCGGAGTTAGTTACTGCAAAGAATAGGCAAATAAGCTATGTCCGAGAAGAAGACATTCTTGTGTGATGGGCAGAAGTCAAAGTTCCTGTGTGATGGGCAGAAGTCAGAGTTCCTGTGTGATGGGCAGACGAAGACATTCCTGTGTGATGGGCAGATGAAGTCAAAATTCCTGTGTGATGGGCAGACGAAGACATTCCTGTGTGATGGGTAGAAGTCAGAATTCCTGTGTGATGGGCAGAAGTCAGAGTTCTTGTGTGATGGGCAGATGAAGACATTCCTGTGTGATGGGCAGAAGTCAAAGTTCCTGTGTGATGGGCAGACGAAGACATTCCTGTGTGATAGGCAGAAGTCAAAGTTCCTGTGTGATGGGCAGAAGAAGACATTCCTGTGTGATGGGTAGATGAAGTCAGAATTCCTGTGTGATGGGCAGAAGTCAAAGTTCCTGTGTGATGGGCAGACGAAGACATTCCTGTGTGATGGGCAGAAGTCAAAGTTCCTGTGTGATGGGCAGACGAAGACATTCCTGTGTGATGGGCAGAAGTCAGAATTCCTGTGTGATGGGCAGAATTCAGAGTTCCTGTGTGATGGGCAGACGAAGACGTTCCTGTGTGATGGGCAGATGAAGGTTTTTCTGTGTAATGGGCAGATTAGGATTTTCAGTAAAGTAGATAGAAGTATGTTCCCGTGTCAGATAGGCGGATGACGATTTCTTTGCAGTTATACACAAAGGTGTGTTCCCGTTTCGGATAGGCGGATGAAGAGTTTATGTGACATAAGCAAGAGGTGTGTTCCCGTTTCAGATAGGCGGATGATTTCCTCGTAGGGAGCATAGTATGTGTCCCATGACAAGATAGAGCTGCATTCTTACAAAAGTCTTCTTCCGGTGAAGCCACTAAGGATTGTTCCAGTATTGACAGAATAGTGATGAAGTCGGATCAGTAAAAAAAATTTTTCCCCAAGTAGTGGTGTAGTTGTTTTGCAGTTGGCAAATTTCCGGGTTTATTGGTATTCAACCGTTTCGTACCTCGATTGTCTGAAGGCTCCGGGCGTTTCACCCAGTCGGATCCAAATCGTTTGAATAGGGGCAGCTGTTGCACCCCAAAATTTGACCAACTTATTTCACCTGATTCCATGTTTCATAGCTTTAGCATTTGCATATTAGATCATGTACATAATTCATTCATCTGCATAGCATAGCATGGGCAAGCCATCCAACAAGGGATCAAATGCCATTCTTATTTCAAAAAAGCATGTCAAGAGGCTCTTATCAAGATTCAAGCCTATTCAAATCACCAAGAAAGAAATTGAAGCTTTGGGAAGTTTAAAGGCCGAGCAGTGGGTTTCTCTCCTATCTTGAGGGTATGTGAAGATCATCAGAGAAGTTATGGGTTATGAATTGAGGGCATGGAAGACCTAGAGGGTCCTTTTGAAAGTAAGACAAGTCATTGGCATGGTTACAAGAGCTACAGTTGAAGACAGTCAACTAGGGTGTCATCTGGGTCAACCCTAGGTCAAATACTTGATTGAAGGGACATCAAGGCCTGTTTGAAGAATGGGGGATCCATCATTTGATATGTGGATATGGATGTGGTGTTGTGCCAAGGAGAAATCAAAAGAAATCAAGAAGAAGATAAGTTTCTAAATTAGGGTTTCAGTGTAAAATCCCCTGATTTAGGGCAAATTTCCAAGCAGAATAATTCAAGATACAAGTCTCTAATGGATCTTTGGACAACATGAAAGTTGTTCCTCATAATCTTAGCTTTATAGAAAGGTATGGTATGCCTCAATTTGATTTGTGGAGCTCTACTTATGATCTTGACAAGCCAAGGGCATTTTGGGCATTTGGAGGTTATAAGTCATTTCAAGCATAAGGCCATATCTCCTACTTCCAAGCTTCAAATGGAAAAATATTCAACATCAAACTTGATTAGAATGATGTTTTAAGGCTAGTATGGAGGTCATGAGATGTTAAAAAGGCTTGTATCAAAAAGTGATAAAAATGGCCTAAAAAAGGGGAATAAGTCAAATAAAGTGGTGAAAAAAAATCAAATTTTGGGTTAGAGGTCACAAACAAGCCATATGACATACCAATTTGATTGTAAAATGCATTCTAAAGACAATGGAATTGGCACATTTTTGAATTGAGCAATAATTTCATGACTTGCTTTGTAAAAGTGGTTACTTGAAATGTAAGTCACTAATCCAAACCACTTAACAAGGCATTTGGAAGACTATTTTGGTTGGAAACTTCCAAGGGAAGATATATGAACAATCTAGAAATTTCCAAGGGAAGATACATGAATAATCTAGAAAGTTCCAAGGGAAATGGATTTTATTATTTTGGGTTTGGGCTTTATTTCTAGAATATTCCAATCATCTCTATAAATATTTAGAAACTCATTTGAAGCAAGGTTGGTGATTGATTGGAGTTGGATTGGAAGAGAGCATATCAATTTTCAAGAGAGCAAATCAAGTGGTGATTCTTCATTCAAGGTGATTTCGGTTCGATTCGAAGATTGTAGCACTTTCCTTGCATATTGTTGAACAAATTTGAAGCTTTCGGAAGTACGAAAAGAGCCGAAGATACTCCGTTTCGAAGCTCCGATCAAGGTATGTAAACCTTCACTTTCCCATGGATTTAGGATGAGATAATTAGAAATTCTCATGCGGTTAGGATCATGAACACCTATGGATGATTTTAGGATTGTTAATTTGGAGATTTTCTTCATTCCCTTTTTCTTTTTATTTTTCTGTTTTGAGGCCTGTTTGCTTTTATTACGTCAAAAATAGTAAAAATGTTCAAGAAATTATGAAATTTTTTTCTACAGATCTTGATTATCTTAATAAATTTTAGACGCTGAGTTTGCATTTTTTAGATTTTTTTTGATTTAGTTATGATTTTTCTTTCGTGCTAATATCCATTGGTGTACATAACTGTTCATCTGTTTTGTTTAATTTTGTTCTCTTTAATGCTTCATGATTTTGAGCTGATTTTTGGATATGTTTTAGATGATATGCATAGGGTTCCCCAGATATTTTATTGGAATTTATAGACGACTCTAAGTTTAGTTTTGAATCCGCTTTTTAGAGCCATCGCCATCTGAATGTTCCCCGGACACTTTATAGGTTTTCCTTTAGAAAGTGACCTTAACTTTAGAGTTTGGTTTTAATTTTTTTACCATAGGTTAATAACATCTTCAGGATATTGTATAACTTTTATTATATTTTTGTGGATTGTTTTCCCATTTCTTTTGCATTTTACATTCTGATGAGTATTTTGCATGATGTTTGCTTTGCATATTTGATACCGCTGTTTTGTAGAATTTTGTTCTCTCAATTGGTGATGATTCTTACTTAGATCTTTTGGTAGATTGTAGCTAACACTCGCATGTTCCCTTAGGAATTTTTGTAAATTTTCTAGATGTAATTTGGTTCTGTTTTAGGGTTGTTGATTAGGACCTTCCCAATTGATGGTTAACCTTGACCCCTTGCATGTTAGGAATTGTTTAGACCCCTTAGAAATTGATATAGGGTTTGATCTTCGATCTTGATAATATAGATATTAATATACTTTAGGGTTTCCCTTAGGATAATGTGATAAAACTTTAGAATAAAAATGGTAACAAAAAATGTTGAAATAGATATGGTGTAATAAAAAACTTAGAATAATTAGGGTTTTGAACATAACATAGGTGCAACAAAACAATTCCTTTTTGGGTTTTTTAGGTTGAATTAGAAGATGGGACTATAGGGGTATTATGGGAAAGTGTAGTAGATCCCTTAGAATAAGTATTAGAATTTCCCCTATTATATTAATATTTAGTATATTTTTGTAATTGTTTGATTGTATGGTGTGCCCGTTTTAGGGTTATTGCTTGTTATTTGGGCTTGTTGGGCTTGCTTGGGGTTTGGGCTTGGCTTGAAGACCATGGATGGTGAAGCATTGAAGACAAAGACAAAGTCAAGGATTGAAGAACAAGTTCAAGAGTGGATGAAAATTGTAGCTTGCTTGTAGCTGTTGAAGATCATAGGAACTAGGAGCTAGGTAGAGCTTAGAGTAGAAATTTGATTCTTAAACATGGATGGCTTTGTTTGCCTCCATCCCTCTCTATGATTCAGAGTCTCTCTAGGATACTCACCCCTTCCTTTGGAAGGCTTGGTGACAGTATCTAAGAGATAAAACTCTTGAGAGAAACATTCTACATTTTGTTAACAGTCTGTTTGCCACCTTTGGTGGTCAACTAACTGTTTAACATCTCAATTCATCCTATTAATTGTTCCTCATCCTGGAGAGTTTGATTTGAAGAAAAGCCATGAAAGATTAAAGATGGAAGTCATTGTTTGAAGATTGTGTTGTTGAAGTTGTGCATGTGACTGCTGCTGTTTGAAGCCCTGCTGCTTGAAGTTGTGGAAGATGATTACTGTTAGAGTTTTCCTCCTTGAAGATAGATGCTTGATGGAAGCTTGTTGATGAAGACTTTGCTTGAAGATGTTGATGGAGATTGCTGTGTAGAGTTGTTGTTTCCGGTTTATTTTTTGCTGTTTAGAAGCTTTTGATGTATTGTTTGAGTTTCCGGGACTGTATTGTTTGCCAATTAATCTGTTAGGTTGAAAGTGAATTTTGTTCGCTTTTGCCTGTTGTTTTCAAGGTTCGAGGAAGAGCAGGACTCCCTTGCCTAGCTTGTACTGCTGCATTCATGCATTTTACTACTTTACTGTATATATGCGGTTGTTTTTCCGTTTATCCCCTTAGGATCTCTGTTTCTCTCTGCGCAAGAGAGAAATATGACAGACATTAGGTTCTTATCCATGCATGACAACATTAGGTTAGATTTCGATTCCCTTTTTTAAACCATAGGTTAGAGTTGCTGTTTCTCTTCTTTCTCAAAACAATCAGAAAAACACAATAAGATTTCAAACCCAATAAAAAACAGTTCTTGCGTAAAAGACTGTAAACCAATCAAAAACGTCATTTTTGTCCGCTTGGACCGGTAATCAGAAAAACCTTTTTTAGAAGGAATAAAAACAATCAAGACAAACTTGTGTCGTACGTGGCCCGAACTACGTTTGCTCTGATCTTTCATGCTGTATGAAAGTACGTAGGCATAGGATGCGATATCCTAGCGAGCAACCTTCCCCTCCTTTCCCGTAGGTAGGCGAACTACGTTGACTCTGATTTCTCGTTCCAGACGGGAATACGTAGGCATAAAGTGCGATACTTTGCCGAGTCATTTTATTTTCTTTTAACCCCAGACCTGTAGAATAGATAGAATAACAATCCGTACCAGAAAACAAGCGTGGATCCCGTCGAGTACGACGGACGTGAGGGGTGCTAATACCTTCCCCTTGCGTAACCGACTCCCGAATCCAGGATTTGGTTGCGATGACCATTCCTTTCTCGTCTTTGCGGTAGGTTTACTTCGAGCGTTTCCTTTCCCTCCTTTGGGATAAATAACGCACAGTGGCGACTCTTCTGTTCAGCCGGCGCCGATTTTCGCAGTAGCGACAGCCGACCAGCTTTTTTATCAGATGTAATGTTTGTGGAATAATTCCCGACGAGAAGTCTATTACATGGTCTAACCTGCTCGTATCTCTTTTAAAGATCCTCGACAGAGTTATTAATATCTTTTTTCCAACAAATGGTTGTCTCTTTATTTGAGAAGTTTGTTGTGTGATTGGAGCTGCTCAGTAACAAGTAGCTGATGATATATTTTTTTCTCCTACCCAGTGACAGGTAGTCGAGTATGTTTGTCCTACCCAGTGACAGGTAGTTGACCTTTATTTTCTTCTCCTACCCAGTGACAGGTAGTCGAGTTTGTCCTACCCAGTAACAGGTAGTTGACATGTTATTTACCCTATCCAGTAAACGATAGTTGGTAACCCCTTTCAGTCAAGTTTATTATTCCCGCTAAACTACTCAGTAACCAGTGCTTAGCGTTGCTTCTTTTCCTACCCAGTAACAGGTAGTTGATTATATCTCAATAAGTGGATTACTTTTTACCCAGTAATTGGTAGTAAGTAATACATCTCTTTGTTTTCTACCCAGTAACTGAGAGATAACAATTCTCTTGTGTTTTTTGCACTTATTTTCTACTCAGTAACCAGTAGAAAGTATTTTACCTATTCTCTTCGGTTCGAATATCTTCGCCCAGTAACTGGCAGTTGGTATCCTTTTCCCTGTTGAGTCATTTCCTTTCTTTTATCGGAATAGGATCTTGTTTTTTTGTTTTCCCCTGTGGAGTCTCTTTCCTTCTTTTGCTCTCGAGCTTTTGTCTATCTCCTGTGGCATTTTCTCCCCACAGAGGTCTTGTGTCTGCATATTATTAGCATAATCATATCATTTTGTGGCCTCTTAGGGCAAAAAATTGGGTTAATTGTTATATTTAAGTCTCTTCTATCTGGTCGAGACAAAGATGTCAATCTTCATATCTCTGGATAGAAGAATCTTAAATAGGGGCAGCTGTAATACCCTAATTTTTACCCCTAAGATCCCACTTTTCATTTGCATCATTACATACACAAACAAGATCGTACTTTTTGGTTCTCCCATCCTTGTGTGTTTCTTACTTGCTTTTTGTTGTTTATGTTTACTAACCTCTAACCAAAATACCAAAAATATTTTTCAATTTGTTTGTTTCGTATTCTCTGTGTGTTTAGGGTTTTGCAAGGAGATTGATGGCAAGGACATTCATTCAAGTCTAAATCAAATGGAAGTTTGACCTCATCTTGGTCAAACTATCAAGAGATTGCTTCAAGTGCAAATTGGCGGGCAATGAGAGTCTGCTTCCAGGACTCAAGTTTCTATTTGTCTTTATTGCAACTGTCTTGAACGAATGTGGATCTGGTAAAATTTCCTTGCAAAGGACAAATAAGAAATGTTATTCTGGCAATAGCGCTGGGGCGGGTCATGCGGCTGTTCAACTGATTGGGTCTAGAAAAATTCTGAGACATTCATTGTTACTTCCAATCAAGGTGGATCAACCTCTTTAGAATGTGATGCTATTTATGTAGATGAGGATGAGGATGATGCAAATTCTGATGGAGAGGTTCTTAGCATAGATAAAGATGATGAAGAGGATGCCAACAGTGAAAGGGCCCTTGCCTCTAAAGTTTGCACATTTATTTCCAGTGGAAGCAATTTCATGGAACAACATTGGTATTTCTACTATACATGTGACCTGACTGTATCAAAAGGTTGCTGCTCAGTCTGTGCAAAGGTTTGTCATCGAGGTCACCGTGTAGTCTACTCACGCTCAAGCCGCTTTTTTTGTGACTGTGGAGCTGGAGGTGTTAGGGGTAGTAATTGTCAATGCTTAAAACCACGAAAATATACTGTAGATAACAGTGCACCTGTTTGAGGTTCTAACACATTTCAGTCATTTTTACCCTTTACTGAAGATGGAGATCAGCTGCCAGATAGTGATTCATATTTTTGAAGATGACATAAATTCAGATGTAGATAACTCACTCAGATTATGTATTACAGAAGAGCTTCAAGAAGGGATTCCATTGTTATTGGAAGAACTCGATATTGAGAGTCAGGTGCTCAATCTTTGCTCCTCCTTGATGCCATCAGTAATTAGTAGACGAGACTTCCACCATTCTAAGGATAAGAATATCGGTTTGGGTGAAGACAAAGTGATTTCTCATGGCATTGATCTCTTGCAGTTGAAGAAAGCTTATAAAAGTGGTTCATTTGATCTCAAGATTAAGGTTGATTATTCTAACTCCAAGGATCTCAAGTCACACTTAGCAAATGGTTCTCTTGTGAAGTCCTTGCTCAGTGTAAGTGTACGTGGCCGGCTTGCCGTTGGTGAATGTGATAAAGTTTCTATATATGATGTTGGGCAGTTAATTGGCCAGGCCACCATTTCACCTGTGACAGCTGACAAAACCAATGTAAAACATCTTTCTAAAAATGTAGTCCGCTTTGAAATTTTACAACTTGTATTCAATCCTGTGGTCGAGAACTATCTTGTTGTAGCTAGTTATGAGGATTGCCAGGTCCTGACACTGAACCCTCGTGGTGAAGTGATTGACCGCCTTGCCATTGAACCTGCTTTGCAAGGTGCATATATTAGACGGGTGGAATGGGTTCTAGGCTCACAAGTTCAATTAATGGTTGTGACTAACAGATTTGTCAAAACATATGACCTGTCCCTGGACAACATCAGTCCAGTGCACTACTTCACTTTGTCAAATGACATGATTGTGGATGCCATTCTCTATACAGCTTCCAGGGGCAAAATGTTTCTTGTTGTTCTGTCAGAAAATGGAAACATATTCAGGTTTGAGTTGTCAGTCAAAGGGAATGTTGGTGTTGTGCCATTAAAAGAACTTGTACAACTCAAGGGAAGAGAAATTCATGCAAAGGGTTCATCATTGTACTTTTCTTCAACTTGTAAGCTACTCTTCATATCTTTTCAAGATGGTACCACACTGTTAGGTCGACCAAGCTCTGATGAAGCCTCCCTGGTAGAGATGTCTTCTGTATTTGAGGAGCAAGAAAGTAAGATACGGCCTGCTGGAGCCATCATTGGGAGGTCAAGCAATTGATGCACAATTGACACGACAATCCGAACTAAAGTAGGTCGACATGCCATCATTCCCAACTTCCTGCGTGCAGTATGACCATACTTGCTGCAAAACAGAAAAAACTAGTCATTCGGAAAGTTCAGCGAAGGAAAATGCTCCATGAAACCTATGAATAGTTTTGGCAAACATACAGAATGTTTCAAGTATTACACTGTAACTGGTGCACCATCATAAATTGCCAAAGAGAATACTTGAATTGATGAATGTCACTGGTTTGACGAGAGAAAACGATGAGAGCCATACACGTCACCTGTAGAATATAATTCTTAGCAATCAACATGGACAATACCAGAAGAATTCAAGCTGGCTCGTAAGCAAGCACACAAAACTATTAACCAGTGAATAATGTCAAATGCAAGTGATACATCCAAAGCTGCTGTCGTCTCCACCACAACGCCAACACCAGCTAATGCAGCTAATTCCAACACTTTGATATCTAACGGTTTTACATCAAGCCCATCTCCTATTACACCAATTATAGCCACTGATCAGCAACGGTTGGCTTCCAGTTTATCGGGTACCCCTGTTTCCAAGATGGTTGTACCTTCAAGTCATGTGTTGAGAAAAATAATCCACGTCAGATAATTGAAATTGAGGTGAAATCAAAAAGAAGGAATAACACGTCATGAGCTACAAATGTAAAAAGCAAAAGGACATGAAAAATATCAGCAAAAAGCTCACGCGTAAACACCCAATTCAAAACGGCAGCAAATTTTCACAAACGGCAAATCATTTTTCACTCACTCTCATCCATAAATAGAACACATACCTCACTCATTTTCTGAAGCTTGAAGAGCCAATTAATCCCTGCAGAATTTTCATCATAACTCCTCAATTTTCCTTCAAATTTCACCTTCAAAAAATCACCCTCAACCATTCTTCAAGTTTCATCCGATTCAACTCTCTTTTCATTCACAACCTTTTCCACACAAAATCTCACTATACTTCAACTTTATTCAACAACAACAACAGCAATTCGCATTCAAAAGAAAGCAAGAAGAAGAAGATTGAAGTTAATCTCTTCATTTTTGAAGGTATTGGAGTTTTGCCGATTGAACTCTCGTCTCTGATCTCGTTTCATATGAGCTCTGTTGGTTGAAATTTTGTGTGTATTTGGATTCACCTTGTGATTTCGGTTGAGATGGTACCAAAATGGAGTTTCGTCATTCCGATCGTTGGATTTTCGATTTACGCCCATGGTGAATAGCGTCACGTTGCTTTCCATTGAAAAAGAGGATATACTTTCTGTTTTTATTATTATTATTCGTTTTATTTTTATTTTTTTTCTGGTTTGGGCCTAATATTTTCTTTCTTTTCTTTTAAAACCTCCCTCTCTTTTTTTAAGACATTCTATCAATTTTCTTTTAATAATTTTTTTTATGGTTGAAATAATTTCTTAAAAAATAGATTTGGATCTTGAATTTTTGATAAGATTTCATCAATATCAATGGACTTTGGGTGTTGATTTTATCCACCAAAAGAGGTGATTGATATTGATGATAATTTAATCGATTTAAGATTCAAATTGTGGTTGCTTTTCATTTTACTTCTCTTTCTTCTTCTTTTTATTTTTGATCGATGAAATTTATGGATCATAGATTGTTGATTATCAAGGTTGTTTAATCTTCATTATTTCAAATCTATGGACGAATAATCATTGAGATAATTCTCCGTACTTTGGAATAGTGATAGATTACCTTTGATTAATTGATGAAAAATCTTGATTATGATGAGATCACTACCTCTTTTCTTTTTGTGTGGCATGTTTTAGGAGAGTGATTTACATATCACTTCTCTAACATGTGTTAACACTAACATTTTATTGACCGGCCTCAGATAGTCGTGGTTTCTACATAAACCCGATTATGATTGCTTAACATAGCGCTAAAGTGTCCCTTAATCGGAAAATGATCATTCGTGGCTCAAACTTATATTTAAAAGTCCAAGTATGATTAGTTGCTTGTCTTAAGTCCAATACCTATGAAAATCATTGTTAGGAGGCTTTGATTCTATCAATCCTCTAATGAGTTTTCATTAACCTTGGTCTAAGTGCAAGAATTAATCATCATTGATCATATGTTCTAACCACTAACCACTAATTCACTAACAATATCCTTGTATAATTTTGTTTATATTCTCTTCTTATTCCTTATTTCTTTACTTTTATGTTTCCATGTTATCATTTCATATCATATCTTTGTTTATGTTTATTTCATTTCTCTTTTGTCCACTTGGACCATACTTTGTTCAAAACACTAATAAAGGATAAAAAATCTCTAAAAAAACTTGGTGCTATTAACTTTGTGGTTATGCTCTTGGACTATTCTTGGACCTTTGGACTTAGAATTAGGACTCTCATTCCTATGCTTGGAGTATTGTGGATCTTAGCCTTTATTTGGCTCGCTCATTAGCTTATGCTTTAAATCAGATGGAATTATTTTTGCTTGCTATGGAGTGTGCTACAAGTTGGTTAGATCTTTCCTACCTCTAGCTTTTATTTTGTTTTCTAGGATAGTCACTTCATCTCCTCCCCTTCTTAAATTTTCAAAACTTTCTCCCTCTTTCAAAACCTTCTTGGTTTCAAACTTCAAAACCGCTTTCGCAATAAAACCTTGACTTTCGTCAAGTGATTTTTAAACTTTTGTTCTTCTTAATAAAAATCAATCAATGTTAATCATGCTTTGACCAATTTCAAAAGACATAAAAAATACAAAAACTCATCAACTCTTTTTGTGCCTTTATGCACTTGTTCACTTTAAAACTTTTTCATAAAGTTTAGACATGATTCATTTCTATAGTTGAGATGTAAGTCTCCTATTCCCCATATTATTAAGACTTTGACATTTTCCACGTTGATGTTGAGTGATAGTCTTGTTGATAATCCAAGCAAATCCTCCATCTTTATGTGACGCAGATGTTGTCTTAATACTCGTGGGTGAATAGTCGCAGATTTTTCCTTAAAATGACGATTTGTCTTTACATCTAAAATCAATCAAAACCAACAAATTTTTGTCATTTGTACCACGAACTACGGGGTTTTGATCCTATATTGCACTTTGTGGGTACGTAGGCATGAGACGATAAGTCTCTCCAAACACAAAAATCTAAAAAAATAATTCTCTTCTCATCTCCCCAATCTCTTTTCAAACAAACCATTTTCAAACCAAAAAACGTAAATATTTCAAAGGGCTCCTATAGAGTACTATAGACGTTTTGGGTGCTAACACCTTCCCATTGCGTAACCAACCCCCTTACCCCGATCTCTTTTTCTTGTTCTCGTTTTAGAACTCTTTGGTTTTGTTTGCTCTTTTTTCCTTTCCTTTATTTGGATAAAATAAAAGTGCGGTGACGACTCTTGTTCTTTTGAGTTAAGCTAATCAATAGCTTACACTCACGATTTTTTACCGCTACAGTTAGGAATAAACTTTCCACGTTAGGAATCAACTTCGTCTTGATTTGTCCACGTTAGGACTCACACCTCGTCTTGATAAGAAAACCCTATCGGAATGGGAGTAACTTGTCCACGTCAGGACACCATTTCGTCAACCCGAAGAAAGATAAATTCGTCCCCGTCAGGACTCGCACATCTTCGACCTACTGAGGAAATAAAACCTGTCCACTTCAGGACTCATGCTTCGCCAACACGAAGAAAGATAAATTTGTCCACGTCAGGACTCGCGCATCTCCGACCCGCTGAGGAAATAAAATTTGTCCACGTCAGGACTCACGCTTCGCCAACACGAAGAAAGATAAATTTTTCCACATCAGGACTCGCGCATCTTGTCAACACGAAGAACTATAAACTTGTCCACGTCAGGACACACATTTTGCCTATACGAAGGAAGATATCTGTTGGGGATAAATGGTCCACGTCAGGACACCAACACGAAGAGTAATCAATTTTTTCCACGTCAGGACTTCACATTCCATCAATACGGAGAAATCGAATCTGTCCACATTAGGACTAGCACATCTCGCCAATCTGAGGAAATAAATATGTCCATGTTAGGAAACCCACTTCACTAGCACGAAGAAATCCCGTCAATAAGTTGTCCACGTCAGGACTCATATCTCGTCAACACGAGGAACTCCTATCAACATAGGTAATAAAATTTTGACGATCTTCGGGGAAATGCTCTTGTCAACCAGTAAGAAAATACATCCGTTTATCCATACGGGAAGATACTCTGAATATAGTTTCTCTGCTTATCTTTGCAGTAGCTAACTCCATTGGTCCTAACTTACAAACCTTTTGACGTTGACGCGACGACGACTTTGAGGAGGACTCTACTGGGATATTTGAAACCCAAACTGCCTGACGCCTGTTTTGATAACCGGCGGCAGCTTCTGAAATTCTGATTCATGAAACCTTTTGACGTTGACGTAACAACAAATTTGAAGAAAATAATCCGCTGGCCGGATAAGAGAAACTTCAACAAGCAACTCTGGCGGGGAAAACAAGAGAAATTCAGGCAAACAACTCTGCTCGGGGACAAAGAGAAATTTAACCAATTAACTCTGTGGGGAAAAATAGAAAGATGAACCATATCATCACACGTCTCACGACAAAACTTAGAATACCGGATAATAGATATGAGCTAGAACTCCATACTCCTGCTGAGAAAACACACCTGCAAGCACAAAGGTTAACCAACCTGATTCATGTTTCAAAATGCGTATGTTTGAAAATGGTGTAATGCTCCGTACGGCACGGAAATGCTACGCGTTTGAGTAGATGCGGATATGACGATATATGCAAATGCAGATGCAGGCTCAAGCTGTCGGTGTTAGAACACAGATTGGTTCTTAATAATAACTCTTTGTTTTGATGATAACTGTTAGGAAATTTTATATTTAAGAATTATATACTCTAAAATTTGCTTGTAAGTTTTACTGCAGATTGAAATGAAATTAACTCTCTAGAAGCAAATTTGAATTGTATACAAGAAGTTATCTTGACTCTGAAGCGCCAGATGCACTCACTAGAAGATTCTGATTGCTGTTTACAGAAGATCCTGAGCTTAGTCTCCAGAAGGATCTGAAGCAAGAAGCTCCAGAAGATTCTGAAGCTAGTCAGAAGCATCTGAAGCAAAGAAGAATATTGTATGAAGAGTTTCTCAAAGCATAATTTCTACAGAAGATTCTGAAAGTACTAAAGCTGCCAAGTACTGAAGTTCTGTGACAAATATGCTCTGATGATCAACACGCTGAAAGCACACATGCTGCAGAAGACTCTGATACAGCAAGGTTTTGAACATCATTAGAAGAATCTGACTCATTCAGATTCTGAAGAACTTGCTGAAAACTGAAGAAGAAATATTCAAAGATTATATCTGTTGGAGTAAATCAAACGTCTCTTTCCTCATTTGTGCTAGACACAAGAACACAGACAAAAAGGATTGTTCTGTGCTTTCTACTTCTAGGAAAGGTCACTTGATGTGAAGACAAAAAGGATCAGACCTTTTGGGACACTCTTCTCAACGCTCAGCATCCTTGGATCAGCTGCCTATAAAAGGAAGACTCCACCAAATTCTTCAGCGACACAATTTTTGTTGAAAAGAAATCATAATATTCAAAGCTCTCATTCTTTCATATTCTTCTTAGAATTTCTTGTACTTAAACTTAAGAGAAAAATCACTGTTGTGATAAAAGCTTTATAGAAGCATTAATACTCTTGTATTTGATTTACATTGATTGTAAAGGTTTTCCTTAAGAGGATTCAGTTGGAATCAGTAGCTCTTGAGAAGACTAAGAACAGTTGTTCTTAGGTGTTACTATTGTAATCTGTTTGATTAAATAGTGGATTAAGTCCTTGTTGAGAAAGGCAAATCACTCTAGGAAGGGTGGACTAGAGTAGTTGATTTCAACGAACCAAGATAAAAATAATTGTGTTATTATTTTTTAAGTCTTAATCTTTCATACTTATTCAACCCCCCTTCTAAGTATTTTCTCACCTTCAGTTGGCATCAGAGCTCCGGTTCTGTGTGTGCTACCACTTAACAGTGTCAGTAAAGATCCAGAGAGAAATACTTTGATATATATTTATTTGTTACAATGGCTGATAATTCAATATCCAATATTAACAATAAATATGAAGAAAGGGACAGGATCAGCACCAAACCCCCTATGTTCGATGGGGGAAAATTTGACTACTGGAAAGACAGAATTGAGAGTTTTTTCCTAGGATATGATGCTGATCTATGGGATCTAGTCATAGATGGATATGTCCATCCCACAGATGGGAATGGCAAGAAGATTGACAGAAAATCTATGACAGATGCTCAGAAGAAAGATTTTAGAAATCATCACAAAGCCAGGACTATATTATTGAATGCAATTTCACATACTGAGTATGAAAAAATTACAAACAGGGAAACTGCTTTTGATATGTTTGAATCCCTAAAAATGACTCATGAGGGAAATTCTCAAGTTAAGGAGACAAAAGCTCTGGCTCTGATCCAGAAGTATGAGGCCTTCAAAATGGAAGACTCTGAATCTGTTGAAGCCATGTTCTCCAGATTTCAGATACTCACAGCTGGACTGAAAGTTCTGGACAAGGGATACTCTATATCAGATCATGTAAAGAAAATCATCAGAAGTCTGCCTACCAGATGGAGACCAATGGTGTCTGCCTCGAAGATGGCTAAAGATCTGAACAAGATCTCTCTAGAAGAACTCATCAGTTCACTGAGGAGCCATGAGATTGAGCTTGAGGAAGATGAACCTCAGAAGAAAGAAAAAGGTAAATCTGTTGCATTAAAATCTAACAAAACTGCTAAAGCTTTGCAGGTCATTCAAGAAAGCTCTGAAGAATCCTCTTCTGAAGAAGAAGATGAGTTATCCATGTTGTCCAGAAGGATCAACAGACTCTGGAAGCACAAGGGAAAGAAGTTCAACAACTTCAGAAGATCTGATAATAGAAAGGAATCTTCTGGGCACAGAAGATCTGCCAAGAAAGAAGTTGTGTGCTATGAGTGCAAAGAACCTGGGCATTACAAGAATGATTGCCCCAAACTTCAGAAAGAAAAACCCAAGAAGAAGTTTAACAAAAAGAAGAAGGTTCTGATGGCAACATGGGATGACTCAGATGAATCTGAATCATCTTCTGAATCAGAAGAAGAATGTGCTAATGTTGCACTGATGGCCAGCACAGAGGATCAAGAGGAAGGTACCTCAGGATATGAATCAGATTCTGAATCTGATGATGACGCAGAAGAGGTAATGGCTAAACTTACCAAGAAGAACTTATAAAATTTTTAACAGAAGTTCTTAAAAGTTATAACAATATCAAACTCAAATACAAGAAGCTGAAAAGCAATCTTGAATCTGAGATTGATCTTCTGAAAACAGAACTTGTTGAGCAAAAAGAAATTAATCTGAAAATCAAAAATGACTTTGAAATAACTCAACAAGAATCTGAATCTGAGACTAAGTCATGTGAAAACATTTTAGAAAAATATGACTCTAGCTTTCAGAGATTTCTTACTAAGAGCATAGACAGAAGCAAGATGGCTTCTATGATCTATGGTGTTAGTGGAAACAACAGAAGAGGTATTGGATATGAATCTTCATCTGGAAGCAATCCAAAACCTG
This sequence comes from Lathyrus sativus, assembly GCA_963859935.3. Taxonomy (NCBI): domain Eukaryota; kingdom Viridiplantae; phylum Streptophyta; class Magnoliopsida; order Fabales; family Fabaceae; genus Lathyrus; species Lathyrus sativus. Next base: position 713,123,169 of record OZ012737.1, read on the forward strand.
TTGACAAACTTTTCATCAAAAAGACACCTCTGTATTCTCAATTTAAATTTGGTCACTTAAATGACATTAAACACACAAGCTCTGAGAAGAATACTTATGTGTTTAAACCCAAGGCAAGTCAGAATAAACATTATGTTGAAAAACAGAAGTTTAGACAAACCTAAAAACCAACTAACCCCAAAGGACCCAAGAAGATCTGGGTACCTAAAAACAAAATAATTCCTGTTGCAGATGTTCTTAGCAGCAAGGTCAGGACGCCAATCATGGTACCTGGACTCTGGATGCTCACGACACATGACAAGAGAAAAGTCTATGTTCCAAAGCCTACAACTTAGATCTGGAGGTGACGTGAAGTTTGGAGGGAACCAGAAGGGCAAGATCATTGGATCTGGCACTATTGGAAATGGTAAACTTCCCTCTATTACTAATGTTTTACTTGTTGAAGGGTTAAAGCATAACTTATTGTCCATAAGTCAATTAAGTGACAATGGTTATGATATTACCTTTAATCAAAAATGTTGTAAAGCTATTAGTCAAAAGGATGGCTCTATCCTATTTAGTGGTAAGAGGAAAAACAACATTTATAAAATAAATCTTTCTGAACTTAAAGTTCAAAATGTTAAATGCCTCTTGTCTGTTAATGAAGAGCAATGGGTCTGACACAGAAGATTGGGCCATATTAATATGAGACGTATATCTCAGATTAATAAACTTAATCTTGTCAGAGGACTCCCTAATCTGAAGTTCACTTCAGATGCTCTTTGTGAAGCATGCCAGAAAGGGAAGTTTTCAAAAACATCTTTCAAATCAAAAAATGTTGTTTCTACTTCTAAACCACTAGAATTACTTCATATTGATCTGTTTGGACCAGTGAAAACTGCATCCATCAGAGGCAAGAAGTATGGATTAGTCATTGTTGATGACTTTAGTAGATGGACATGGGTAAAGTTCTTAAAACACAAGGATGAGTCACATTCTGTGTTCTTTGACTTCTGCAAGCAAGTCCAGAATGAAAAGAATTTCAAAATTATAAAAGTCAGAAGTGATCATGGTGGTGAATTTGAAAATAAATATTTTGAAAAATATTTTTCTGAAAATGGCATTGCTCATGATTTTTCCTGTCCTAGAACTCCACAACAGAATGGGGTTGTAGAGAGGAAAAATAGAACTTTGCAAGAAATGGCCAGAACCATGATCAATGAGACAAATCTGGCAAAACATTTTTGGGCAGAAGCAATCAACACAGCCTGTTACATTCAGAACAGAGTGTCTGTTAGACCTCTTCTGAAGAAGACTCCTTATGAACTGTGGAAGAACAAAAAGCCCAACATTTCATATTTTCATCCTTTTGGATGTATTTGCTATATGTTAAACACTAAGGAAAATCTGAGCAAGTTTGATTCCAAAGCACAGAAGTGTTTCATGCTTGGATATTCTGAACGCTCTAAAGGCTACAAAGTATACAACACTGAGACACGGATTGTGGAAGAATCCATTCATGTCAGATTTGATGATAAGCTTAGCTCTGAAAAGCCAAAGCAGGTTGATAATTCTGCAGATAGGGAAGTAGTCTTTATTGACTCTGAAGTTCCAGAAGCAGACAAAATTCAAGTGAAGGAACCAGAAGCAACTACATATGCTACTCCTTTAACTTCTCAGATGAATAATCTAAACATTTCTGAAGAGTTAACTATTAGAGGTTCATCATCCAGAATTAAAGCTTCTCATCCAGAGGATGTCATTATTGGAAAGAAGGATGATCCCATCAGAACAAGATCCTTTCTAAGATCATCTGAAGCATCACTATTTGGACTAGTGTCAGAAATTGAACCATCTTCTGTAGATGAAGCTCTGCAAGACAATGATTGGATTATTGCCATGCAAGAAGAGCTAAATCAATTCAGCAGAAATGATGTATGGGATCTAGTTCAAAGACCTCAAGGATTCAATATAATTGGTACAAAATGGGTTTTCAGAAATAAGCTAAATGAGAAAGGAGAAGTTGAGAGGAATAAGGCAAGGCTGGTTGCTCAAGGGTACAATCTGCAAGAAGGTATTGATTACACTGAGACATATGCTCCAGTGGCAAGGTTAGAATCTATACGCCTTCTTATTTCATTTGTTGCACAAAATAACATCACTCTGTATCAGATGGATGTTAAAAGTGCCTTTCTTAATGGTATTATAGAAGAAGAAGTTTATGTCCACCAACCTCCTGGTTTTGAAAATGAAAAATTTTCAGATCATGTTTTCAAATTAAAGAAATCTCTATATGGTTTAAAACAAGCTCCCAGAGCTTGGTATGAGATATTGAGCAATTTTCTTCTGGAGAAGAATTTCATCAGAGGCAAAGTGGATACAACACTCTTTTGTAAAACAATTAAGAAAGATCTTCTAATTTGCCAAATTTATGTAGATGATATTATTTTTGGATCAACAAATATTATGCTTGGAAAGGAGTTTGCTACATGTATGCAGGCAGAATTTGAAATGAGCATGATGGGAGAACTCAGATTCTTTCTAGGAATCCAAGTTAATCAAACTCCAGAGTGCACCTACATACATCAGACAAAGTATGTTAAAGAACTTCTGAAGAAATTCAACATGTCTGACAGTAAGCTGGCAAAGACTCCAATGCATCCTACTAGCTCTCTAGGCAAGGAAGAGGTAAGTAAGAAAGTAGACCAGAAGCTCTACAGAGGTATGATTGGCTCTCTTCTTTATCTTACAGCTTCTAGACCTGACATATTGTTCAGTGTTTGTCTGTGTGCTAGATTCCAATCAGATCCTAGAGAATCACACTTGACAGATGTCAAGAGGATTCTAAGATATCTGAAAGGTACTTCTAATGTGGGTTTGTGTTATAGAAAATCTGATGATTTCAAATTAGTTGGATTCTGTGATGCTGACTACGCTGGAGACAGAGTGGAAAGAAAAAGTACTTCTGGAAGTTGTCAATTTCTAGGAAGAAATCTAATCTCCTGGTACAGCAAGAAGCAACCCACAATTGCACTTTCAACCACAGAGGATGAATACATTGCTGCTGCTGGATGTAGCACGCGGATGCTCTGGATGAAGAGTCAACTAGAAGATTATCAAATTTTTGAAAGTAACATTTCTATCTTTTGTGATAATACTTCTGCTATATGTTTGTCCAAGAATCCCATTTTACATTCTAAGGCAAAACATATAGAAATTAAGCATCATTTCATCAGAGACTATGTTCAGAAGGGAATCATAAATTTAGCCTTTGTTGATACAGATCATCAATGGGCAGATATTTTTACAAAACCCCTTGTTGAAGATAGATTCAATTTTATTTTGAAAAATATTGGTATGGATTTTTGTCCTGAATGATATTTATCAGAAGCAAATTTTACAGATGCAAAAATGCTTAATGCTCTGAAGTATTTCTTCTGATTGTTTATTTTATTCTGATCAATATTTCTTTTGTGAAACTCTGAACTAACAATCTTTAGAAGATCTGAACGTTGATTGACATTTCATTTCTTAAGAGAATTCAGAACACATGCAAGCAAACACGTGTCACACCAAATCTGAAAAGGTGGCGTGTACATAACTGAAGAGACGTTTGAGGTGAAGTTTGAATAGTGAGAATCTTGGTTTTCCCCCCAAATTGTCAGAAGCAATTAATGTTTTGAAATGATTATTATTTTCTTCATTTAATGCTTGTTAAAACGTGCAATTTCTGACTGTTGATATGCCTAAGTTTTTTAGTATATATACTTGACTTGTATTCACTTTCACACTTTTCACACTCTCAGAAATTACATGCGTTTTCATCTCCTCTTTTCTCTGCATAAAAACCATATACCTAAGCGTTTGACAAAGCATTCTTCAATGGCAACTTCATCATCAACAGCTGCTCAATTCCAATCTTCTATGGCTGCTGTAACTTCAGAAAACTTGGGTGTTACTCCCTATTCTCCTCCCAAAAGAACTCTTCTAACCCCTGTTGATAAATTGGAAGTTCTATGTGAATCTATGTTTGAGTTTGATTCTCTGGCAGAAAATGGGTTTGAGTTTCGTTCCATCATTGGAGCTCAAGGATGGGTTAAATATTTTGATAGGCTCTTTGGACCAGTTTACCCCCTCCTTGTGAAAGAATTCTGGATCCATGCATCAGTTTACCCCAAGTTCATCTTATCTTCTGTGCTGGGAAAAGAAATTATTATCACAGAAGATCTGATAAGAAAATTAATAGGATATAAAGAAACAGATGGTGTTTCCCACTTGCCAGCTGGGCGTGTGGACATGGATGAGGTTTATGAAGAAGTAATGACTTCTGGTCAAGCTTCTAACAAATTCAAAGATCTGAAGCCTGATTACAAGATTTGGGCCAAGATCTTCATGGGATGCATCCACCACAGAAAGTCAACCAATTCTCCAGACTATGTCAATAATGAACAGCTCTATTTCATGTATTGCCTTAGTCAGAGCACCAAGGTAGATCTTTCATACATTCTGTTTATGCATCTGTGGAACCATATCAATGCATCTAGAGAATATGTGAAAGAGAAAGGACAGAAGATCAGAACTTGGATCCCCTTTGGAAGGTTGATCTCAGATCTTCTTACTGAGAATGGTTTAATAACTGCTCTGTATGCTGCTGGAGTTACAGAGGAATTAGAATTTATAATGGGAAAGCCTCTGAATGCTAAAAGTCTTCTGAGACTCAAAATTGTTGATGAACTCACAACAGCTCCCAAGAAGCTGAATATGTCAGAATTGAATAAGAGGGTTCCTGTAGATGACTTTCCTTTATTCTTTGCTGAAGAGCCCAGACATATAGTGGTTATGTATATTGATGAATGCAAGAAGGAAGGAAAACCTGTTCCTGCTAATGTGATTCAGCTAGCTAGACAACCACTACCAGATGCAGGAGAAGAAGAAGCACAACTCCAGAGGAAAAGGACTCAGCCTGTAGAAGAATCTTCACCTGCTCAAAAGAAGGTCAAGATTACTGAGAAGCCCAAGAAGCTCTTGAAGAGAAAAGAATCTGAAGAAGCTGCTTTTGTACCTACCAAGAGGATCAAAATAAAAGGTACTAAATCTTCTGTATCTTCTGCAAAACTTGTTATTAATGATTCTAATGTTAAGTCTGTTCCAAATCCACCTTCTACACAAACCACTTCTGTTACTGCTCCCAGCTCTGTTTCTCCACAAAAACAATCACCTGTTCCAACACAAACAACAACACCAACAGTTTCTGTACCAAAACCATCTCAACCCAAAATTCATATCAAACAATTTGTTCCACGACCTCAACCATCAGAACAACAACCATCAGAACAACAACCATCAGAACAACTACCACAAACATCTGTTCAACAACAAACCTCTGAACATCCAGAGAACCAACCAAAAGAAGTTCAACCAGAAAAAGCCTCTGACAATCCACCATCAATTAATCCACCTTCTGAACCCATTGCACCTGTTACTTCTGAACCTACAAAAGTAACTTCTGCTCCAGTTTCATCAGAACCAATAACTATTCCTTCCGATTCACCCATATCAGAACAACCATCCAAACCATCTGACATTCCTTCAGAACCTACCAATACTTCTGAACCTCACATCCCTGAGACAGAAGTTCTTGATGTCACACCACTAAAAACGGTGTTTCAAGTATCTTCTACCTCTTATACACCAACCACATCCTCTAATTCCTCAGAATCAAAAATCCACCCAGATTTTCTAATCTCTCCATCTGATAAATACTCTAAGATAAACCAACCTGAACCTACCATACCTTCTAAAACTCCCATTCCAGATCCTATTCCTCCACCTGCAGCATCATCTGAGATATTAATCCCCAATTCCAATCCAACATCTTCTATATCTTGTGCCCAAGTTTCTTCTCTATTTCATAATATGTCCTATGGTTTCAAACTGAAAGACTTTTATGACAGAGTTGAACCTTCTGACCTCATCAACCCTCTGAAACCAAAATCCACAATGATCCTTCCATCTGTGATTCTTGATTACATTAAATCTATGTCAGATGTAGAACCTTTAGCAACCATATCATACTCTGCAAAATCTGATAAAGCTGTTGTTTTAGCTCTGCAAATTGCATCTGATAACACTGTTACATCTGTTGAACCACCAAAATCTGCTTTCAAACCCTACTCAAATGCACCTTTTGATGTTGTTACCCCTCACAGAAGAGCAAAACCTCATTTGCTTAATGCTCTAGTCAGATCTAAAGAAAAAGCTCCTGAGATACCCTTCATTCCATTTTATCCTCCTCCTCTGATTTCCATCCAAAAATCACTTTTTCCACCACCTCCCCAACCTAAAACTTGGGTAACCTTGTTACGTCCAAAGCACAGACTTAATGTTGATCATTTATTTCAAACTTTTTTGCAAGAAATACAGATGTATTTAGGTACTATTCAGAAGAAATGCTCAGCAACAATGGATGCCAAAGAATCTGACATCATCTGGAATTGATTCATCAACAGATTCAACACTGTAGCTTCAAATCTGAAGAACGTCTGTTCTGATGATGCAAAGCTCAGATTTGCTGAGGCTGCAAGAGCTATATTCTGGAATGTCAATAAAACTGAACCTCTGCTTCATTTAGATGCGCCTCCACCATCAACAGAATCTACTGATAATGCATTGGCTATGACTCTGGTAGACCCTTCTCCAGGATCTACATAACCAATGGAAATTGACTCTGTTCAGGCTACAAAACCTCCTCATAATTCTTCATCTGAGATAAAGAAAGAACATCCAGATTTTGAAGATAAGATTGCTGCTCTGGAAGCTGGACAGTCAGAGATCAAATCCTGGATGGCTAAGCAGGATAAGAAGTCTGAGGATATGACAGAATGGATGTCAAAGCAAGATGAAAAGAATGAAACTATGACTAAGTGGATGTCCAAGCAAGAGCAATCCTCCTCTGAGATTACAGATCTATTGAAGATGCTTTTGTCCAAACACTCTTAGATTTTTTTTCTAATGTTTTTGCATCTGTTGTTTGCATCTGTACCTTATTGCTATCTCTTCTGATGTTTGCCTATGTACTCTTGATCTGATCTTTTGAATGAATCAAAGTTTTCTCCATTGAATTATCTTATTTACTGTTTCCTTTTATTTGTCTTTTTAAAAGTTTTTACTTTTTGCTTATGACAAAAAAGGAGGAGAAAATATAGATCTGAACTGTTTAATATAACTTCACCAGAATGAATCTTCAGACATATCTATTCTATCTAACATTTAATTTGACTATTTCAGAACATTTGATAAGTACACTATATAAAAGAAACTCTGAGTCTCTCAGATCATTTGTCTATTATCAAACTCTGAATCTTATATCTGCAAGACATTCTGACCTTCAAATGTTATAAGAACAAACAAGATCTAACTCTGAAGATTACTCAATACAAAAGGGAAGTTTCTATTCCCTATTTGTATTTAACTCAGGGGGAGATTCATCATCTCAGGGGGAGTTATAATTCTATATGTTCAGTTAAACAAAATTTCTGATACTTTTTGTCATCATCAAAAAGGGGGAGATTGTTAGAACACAGATTGGTTCTTAATAATAACTCTTTGTTTTAATGATAACTGTTAGGAAATTTTATATTTAAGAATTATATACTCTAAAATTTGCTTGTAAGTTTTACTGCAGATTGAAATGAAATTAACTCTCTAGAAGCAAATTTGAATTGTATACAAGAAGTTATCTTGACTCTGAAGCGCCAGATGCACTCACTAGAAGATTCTGATTGCTGTTTACAGAAGATCCTGAGCGTAGTCTCCAGAAGGATCTGAAGCAAGAAGCTCCAGAATATTCTGAAGCTAGTCAGAAGCATCTGAAGCAAAGAAGAATATTGTATGAAGAGTTTCTCAAAGCATAATTTCTACAGAAGATTCTGAAAGTACTAAAGCTGCCAAGTACTGAAGTTCTGTGACAAATATGCTCTGATGATCAACACGCTGAAAGCACACATGCTGCAGAAGACTCTGATACAGCAAGGTTTTGAACATCATTAGAAGAATCTGACTCATTCAGATTCTGAAGAACTTGCTGAAAACTGAAGAAGAAATATTCAAAGATTATATCTGTTGGAGTAAATCAAACGTCTCTTTCCTCATTTGTGCTAGACACAAGAACACAGACAAAAAGGATTGTTCTGTGCTTTCTACTTCTAGGAAAGGTCACTTGATGTGAAGACAAAAAGGATCAGACCTTTTGGGACACTCTTCTCAACGCTCAGCATCCTTGGATCAGCTGCCTATAAAAGGAAGACTCCACCAAATTCTTCAGCGACACAATTTTTGCTGAAAAGAAATCATAATATTCAAAGCTCTCATTCTTTCATATTCTTCTTAGAATTTCTTGTACTTAAACTTAAGAGAAAAATCACTGTTGTGATAAAAGCTTTATAGAAGCATTAATACTCTTGTATTTGATTTACATTGATTGTAAAGGTTTTCCTTAAGAGGATTCAGTTGGAATCAGTAGCTCTTGAGAAGACTAAGAACAGTTGTTCTTAGGTGTTACTATTGTAATCTGTTTGATTAAATAGTGGATTAAGTCCTTGTTGAGAAAGGCAAATCACTCTAGGAAGGGTGGACTGGAGTAGTTGATTTCAACAAACCAGGATAAAAATAATTGTGTTATTATTTTTTAAGTCTTAATCTTTCATACTTATTCAACCCCCCTTTTAAGTATTTTCTCACCTTCAGTCGGGGCCACTCTGATAGTGTTGTCTCAACAACATGAATGCTGAGGATAACGCCAACTCCGCTGGGGAGAACAAGTATCACAAAATATTCTGGCGAAATAAACGCCAGAAATACAACCATCTCTATCGGGGAGAGATTAAACATCAATTTCCGCTGGGAGGAAAGAACAAACCACCCTGCTGGTGAACCAACTCATCTGGGGAAAGAGCGACACTTCTAGGCAAAACACATTGTCTGGGCACAGTTTACACATTCGGAGCCTCGGACTCTGCTGAGGATCAACATCCTGTCAATGGCATGACGACCTGTGGGGAGTAAGAAAACCCTCCTTCGTGGATATAAACCTTCTGAACTAACAACTTGGTTAACTATTGCAGGAATCTCCCACGTTGGAGATTGAACGTGCACATCTTCGATTCGCTGAGGAGCGCAACCTCTGCAGGGGACATTGATTTTGACTTGCTGGGATTAATCATATGGACGGCTTTCCATGAGGACACTCTCCTGGGAGAAAATAACTCCCTCCTTCGGGAAGGGATAACCGTTATTTCAAATCTCGGGGGATAAGCTGCGACTAGCTGAGGAATGACATCAACTAGAGTCAGGTCTTACGTCAAGCGACCTTGGTTGGGGAATACAATTCCTGACCATTTTTTCCAAAGGTAAGAACCCTGTAAAACACAAACGAGACAAAACAGGCCTATACAACAAAATCTATCCGGGTTAGCATCTGTGACCTTACTTCAGTCAATTCGAAGTTTTAGCAATTATTGGCAAGGGCCAGCAAGATTATGTAAGTGCAAGTTTATCAAAAACATCGACGTCTTTCACAAACAAAACAGTAAAGAACAAGCATCAAGTACTGAATAACATGTTTTATTGATAATGGGCCTCTAAATAGGCAAAGTTTTGTACACTGGATGCAATTCCTGAAAAGAGGAAGTAACGCACAACCATACATAAATATATGCACAAGAAGCATAAAGAAAATACAAAACAATATTTGTACACATGTCGGCAACGTGATGCAGATGAACACCATGAGCTGATCCTCCTATGACTCGCCTGACTCTGCGCTTTCCCGGTACTCGATCTTCGGAAGAGATTGCTTTTGGATAGACGGCCCCCAGGGTACTCCCAAACCACCAAGCAATGCCGTATCAAATCCGGACCGCAGTCATTTGCTTTTTCAATCCCTAACTTTTGCGTGAACCGCCCTTTGCGGGTTTTTAATTCACCGGGATACCCTTTTTTGCCGAAGTCTCTCTATTCAGGTTTTCGACTTCGCGGGTGTACATCTTTTCAATTTTATCCCTAACTTTTGCCCGAACCTTTTATTCATTTTTTATGGTTCGTCAGGATGCCCCATTTTTGCCTGGACTCTCTTTTTACTGTCCAGCGGGTCACTTTCAAGTAAAGTATTTTTTAACTGCGTCCGAATTCACAGGAGACGTAAAGTCCTCACCATCCATGGTGGATAGTAACAAGGCTCCTCCAGAGAAGACTTTTCTGACAACGTAGGGACCTTCGTAGTTAGGAGTCCACTTGCCCCTGTGATCTGTTTGTGGTGGGAAAATCTTTTTCAAAACAAGATCGCCCGTCTGAAAGCTTCGAGGGCACACCTTCTTGTCGTAAGCTTTCTTCATCCGGCTCTGATATAACCGATCGTATGCTAAAGAAGCCAGTCTCTTCTCATCCATTAAGCTGAGTTGATTCAGTCTATATTTAATCCATTCTGCCTCATCGAGTTGGACATCACGTAAAACCCTCAGGGAAGGAATCTCGACCTCCAACGGTAACACCGCCTCCATCCCGTATACCAATGAAAAAGGGGTTGCCCCAGTTGATGTGCGTACCATCGTACGATAACCGTGAAAAGCGAAAGGTAGCATCTCGTGCCAGTCCTTATACGTCACAACCATCTTCTGGACAATCTTCTTTATGTTCTTATTGGCCGCTTCGACAGCGCCATTCATCTTGGGCCGGTAAGGAGAAGAGTTGTGGTGCTCAATCTTAAAATTATGACACAGCTCTTTCATCATTTTATTATTCAAATTTGAACTGTTGTCGGTGATAATCCGCTCAGGGATTCCATATCTGCAGATAATATCTCGTTTGATAAATCTGGCTACCACTTGTTTGGTCACATTGGCATATGATGCTGCTTCCACCCATTTGGTGAAGTAATCAATTGCCACCAAAATGAACCGGTGTCTGTTTGATGTCGTAGGCTCAATCTTGCCAATCATATCAATCCCCCACATCGAGAAAGGCCACGATGATGACATCACATTCAGAGGACTCGGAGGCACATGGATTTTGTCCGCATAAATCTGGCATTTATGACACCTCTTTGCAAACTTGAAACATTATGTTTCCATAGTTAGCCAATAATAACCTGCCCGCAGCAGTTTTCTTGTCATAGCATGCCCGCCAGCATGCGTACCAAATGTACCCTCATGTATCTCTTCCATGAGCAACTTCGTCTCTTTCTCGTCTACACAGCGTAGCAACACCAAGTCGTGGTTTCTTTTGTACAGGACACCGTCCGGATTCAGATAGAAATTTCCAGCCAATCTCCTGAGAGTCTTCTGATCTCGACTGGATGCCCCAGCCGGATACTCCTTGTTCTTCAGGAAATTCTGGATGTCAAAGTACCATGGTTTGCCATCGAAGGTTTCCTCAATGGCGAATATGAAGGCAGGCCTATCGAGCCGAGAGATAACAATTCGGGGAGCCTCGTTCCAGAAGTTAACTTTATACATTGAAGACAATGTCGCCAGGGCGTCAACCATTTGATTTTCTGCTCGTGGCACGTGATGTAATTCCACCTTGTCAAAGAAAGGCAACAATCTCCTTGCATAATTCATATAGGGTATCAAATTAGGATGGCGTGTCTCCCATTCTCCTTTAATCTGATTTACCACTAGAGCTGAGTCTCCGTATACATCCAGGTTCTTGATTCTCAAATCAATGGCTTCTTCCAGACCCATGATGCAAGCCTCATATTCAGCCTCGTTGTTGGTAACCGGAAAGGTCAATCAGGCAGTAAATGGGATGTGCGACCCATGAGTAGTAGTGATAATTGCACCTATTCCGCTACCATAGGAATTTACAGCTCCGTCAAATATCAACTTCCATTTGGAACCCAACTCTGGTCCTTCGTCCGGCAACGGTTCTTCGCAATCTTTCATCTTCAGGTACATGATATCCTCGTCAGGAAAATCAAACCTCATCGATTGGTAGTCCTCAACAGGCTGCTCCGCAAGGTACTCTGACAGAATGCTACCTTTAATAGCCTTTTGCGAGACATATTGGATATCGTATTCGGTTAACACCATCTGCCATCGGGCAATTCTTCCGGAGAGTGCTTGCTTCTCAAACACATATTTGATTGGATCCATCTTTGAAATTAACATGGTTGTATGATTCAGCATGTATTGCCTCAAACGTTTGGCGGCCCAGGCTAGCGCACAACACGTCTTTTCAAGCATTGAGTAACGGGATTCACAATCGGTAAACTTCTTACTCAAATAGTAGATCACATGCTCTTTACGTTCGGTCCCGTCGTGTTAACCGAGAACACAACCCATGCTTTCCTCAAGAATCGTCAAATACATAATCAAAGGTCTCCCGGCCACTGGGGGTATCAAAACAGGAGGTTCCTGCAAGTATTCTTTTATCTTGTCGAACACCTTTTGACAATTTTCATTCCAGGTCAACACCTGATCCTTTTTCAACAACTTGAATAACGGCTCGCATGTCGCAGTTAGGTGAGATATGAATCGAGCAATGTAGTTCAACCTCCCTAAAAACCCACGCGCTTCTTTTTCTGTTTTAGGCGTTGACATTTCTTGTATAGCTTTTATCTTCGCAGGATCAACCTCTATTCCCTTTTCACTCACAATAAACCCCAGCAGTTTACCCGATCTCACCCCAAAGGTGCACTTGTTAGGGTTCAGTCTCAACCTGAACTTCCTAAGTCTTTTGAACAGTTTCAGCAGATTAACCAAATGCTCTTCCTCCGTCTGGGATTTGGCAATCATATCATCAACATAAACCTCAATCTCCTTGTGCATCATGTCATGAAAGAGAGTCGTCATAGCACGTTGATATGTTGCCCCAGCGTTCTTCAGTCCGAAGGGCATCACTTTGTAGCAAAATGTTCCCCAGGGAGTAATGAAGGTAGTATTCTCCATGTCTTCCGGCGCCATTTTGATCTGATTATAGCCTGAGAAGCCGTCCATGAAGGAGAATACGGAGAACTGAGCAGTGTTATCAACCAGCACATCAATGTGAGGAAGTGGAAAGTCGTCTTTCGGGCTCGCCCTATTCAGATCACGGTAGTCTACACACATCCGCACTTTACCGTCTTTCTTCGGCACTGGTACTATATTAGAGACCCATGACGGATAAGTTGTAGCAGCTAGGAAACTCGCATCCCACTGTTTTTGAACTTCCTCCTTGATTTTCACAGCCATGTCTGGTCTGGTTCTTCTGAGTTTCTGCTTAACAGGCAGACATTCCTCTCGCAACGGCAGACGGTGTACCACCATGTCCGTATCCAACCCAGGCATATCCTCGTACGACCAAGCAAATATATCACTATACTCTCGCAGTATCTCAATCAGCCTTTGCTTGATGTCACTCTGTAGTGCAGCCCCTATACGGATATTTCTCACAACTTCTTCCGACCCCAAGTTAATAATCTCAATTTCCTCCTGATGAGGCAGAATGATTCTCTCTTCCTGTTTCAACAAACGAGTCAGCTCCTCTGGCAAGTCGCTATCCTCAACAATCTCTTCCTATGCTTGGAATACCGGGTGCTCGAAGTCGAAACGAGTCATAGGCGGTTCGTATGAGATGTCATCTGAAATATTAGTCCTGCAAAGGGAATGGTTAAACGCTTCAACACACAAACAAAGCAAATAACCACGTTGCCATTTATTGTTAAAGAAAAATAAGAAAAACAGGGATCACAATATTTAAATATGAAAAATGCCTTTATTTCATGATTAAAACAGTGCAATACACATAATCAAGTAGCCCTAAGGTAAAATCCCTATGCCCCGGGTAGGACATATGATTATTCAACAATTGATAAAACAAATCATTACTGTTTAAGAGTCACTGGGACAGTTTCCCAGATGGACCAGTTGCAGAGACTTTGTCCTGGCACGCTTGGCTTGATCCACGCGTCCATATTGCAGTCACTATCTCTGTCTTCAGCATCAGAAATAGCGTTGATAGTCTCAAAGCACACCCCGCTTGGCGTAATCGTGACCGGTCCCTTGAACCTGGGCGCTCCTGAAGATGACGCTGACGACGTCGGTCAATACCCTAGCCCAAACTTATCATTCTTCACGGGAATCTCCAAAACCTGCCCCCAGCCTTTAGTCTCACCAGTCTACACTAAAGCCTGAGCCTCTTTGTATGATGACACTGCCACATCTGACATTTTGCTGGAACCCTGAGCTTTGTCTTTAATCCGCAACCCTTCGAAGGCTTGACAAGGTGTCTCGTGTATTTCTCCGTCGACCTCAGCATATCTGAATGATGACAGGTGACTGACCAAAATGTCCTCCTCCCCGCAAACGGTAACAACACTATCACCCACCATGTACTTCAACTTCTGGTGCAGCGTGGACGTTACGGCCCCGGCAGCATGGATCCATGGGCGCCCAAGAAGGAAGCTATAAGCTGGATGGATGTCCATGATGTAGAATTCGGTATCAAAAATTTCCGGCCCCACCTGAAGCGGTAATGTTATTGACCTAAACACTGATCTTTTCGTCCCGTCAAACGCCCTCACAACCAAATCGCTGGGTGTGCAAATAATTCCCCGTATGTCCAATTTCATCATGGCTTTCTTTGGCAATACGTTCAACGACGATCTAGTATCCACCAATACATGCGACAGTACGGTGCCCCGGCATTCCACCGATATATGCAAAGCCATGTTGTGCTCTCGACCTCTGGGCGTTAGATCAAAATCTGTGAAACCCAGGCTATGTCCAGCATTGACATGCGCCATTACCCCCTCTAACTGATTTACAGAAACTTCTTGGGGCACGAATGACGTATCCAGTATCTTTAGCAAGGAGTTCCGGTGGGCCTCGGAACATAACAACAATGACAAGATAGAAATCTTCGATGGCGTCTGCTGTAGGTGTTCAACAATTTTGTAGTCGCTTTTGCGAATCAGTCTCGTGAACTCCTCTACGTCCTTGAGCGATGTATCCTTTTCTTTCGACTGAGCAGGCCCGCTTTCATTCACTTTGGCTTTACCTTTTGCCAATCTTTCTGCTTCTATTTCAAGTGAGGTAAAGATACTTCCGCTAAGGGGCATGCCCCCCGTTCCAACGACATTATCAACAGCCCCAGCTGGCTGGTTATTCACCACAATCTTTTCACCGTTGCAGTACGCTTCTAATACATATGTCCACGGGACAACTTTCGTACTCTCGAAGGGAATAGGCCCTGCTTTGGTAATTGTAATAGTTGGCCGCTGGGCGGGCGCCGTTATCGTTATAGTCTTTCTCGGGATCGTTACTGTTTTAATACCATTCTGCTTATCACATAATGCCTCTACAGGCTTCTCAACCGCAGTTCGATCAAATTGCAAGGTCCCTCCGTCGATCATGGCCTGGATGCCCTGCTTCAAATCATTACAACCCTCCGGCCGGGTCCAACACTCTAAACAATATTCATCACAACCATGGAATACTCCCCCTCTGAGCAACCTGCTTTTCACTTCACTCAATGGTGTCTTCAGCTCATGAACATCCATCACCAAGTTTAAATCTTCTTCTGTCAAGATAGCATTTGCCCCATGATTAGGCATAGGCTGTTGTACGATATTAGGCCCATTTTGGCCAAAGTTGATGGCTTTAATGTCCAACAAGTCTTGAACTTTATGCTTGAAAGCATGACAAGATTCTACATCATGTCTGGGCGCCCCAGAATGGAATTCGCAGTGCTTATTAGCGTCATACCCATAAGGAAGTACCGGTCCTGTAGGCGGTTCCAAAGTTTTTTTCTCAACCAAATTCAACCCCAGAAATGTCTAAAGAAGCTCTGCATATGTAGATGGAGGCTTATCAAATACCCTCTTCGGCTTTGCATTCTAAAACCTTCTCTGACCCTGATTCTGCCTTTGTTGCTGCTGTGGTTGTTGCTGCTGCTATTGTTGTTGAGGAATTGGAATAGTAACACTGGCTATTTGTTGAGGTTGGCTATACTGATTTCTGCCTCTGCCCCGGCCTCTGCCACCGAATACAGCGCTTGTATCACCCTGTCGTCTTCCGCCGAACGCTTTTCTCGCACCACCAGCTGAAGTAGATTCGCCTGCCTGAATCTTCCCAATTTTAATTCCATTCTCAATCCTTTCTCCCATAAGGATCATATCGGAGAAGCTACCCATCGAAACATTGAGTAACTTGTCATAGTACATTCATGTAAATGTCCCCCCAAACATGTCATTCATCTCCCCTTCAACCAAAGGAGGGTGCACCCGAGCTGCCATATCGCGCCACCGCTGCGCGTACTCTTTGGAACTTTCACCGCTTTTCTGTGACAGACTCTGCAACTGAACTCTGTTTGGCGCCAAATCATTGTTATATTTGTAATGCATAACGAAAGCATCAGCCAACTGCTTCCAGCTTCTAATCTGAGTGGGCTCCATCCCCATGTACCATTCCAATGATGGTCCTGATAAGCTGTCTTGAAAGAAATGCATGAGCATCCTTTCATCATTGGAATACGCAGACATCCTTCTATAATAAGAACGTACATGGACCTTTGGGCAGGTTCCCCTTTGTATTTGTCGAATGTTGGTGCCTTGAATTTCAATGGCACCCTCAGCCCTGGTACCAACCCCATAGTAGTCATGTCTAACCCAGCGGAGTTCTGATCAACCACACCTTTCATCTGCTCTTCCAGCATTCTGATTCTCTGAACCGGGTCAATGGGGCCTTCAGGTCCCATACCTCTTCCTGAAAAAGCGTCCTCCTGTTGATCCATATTCCAGTCGTTGCCATACCCATCGTAACCCATGTTACGGCCAAATCCCTGCTGTAATACCCCAAATTTTACCCTTACATTTAGTCAGTCATTTCGCATAGCATCTCATCTGTGCATCTGCTAACCACTATCAAGTCATGGAGGTGTTTGTTTTGCAGGATTGATTCCAGGGGTATTTTGGTCATTTTACGGGGATTCCGTTAATTCTTTGAAGACGAGCTGTTACTAAGCTTTGAGACACTTGAGACACTATTTCTGAGGCCTTTATTTATCACATGGTTTGATTATATCAAGGCGTCAATCCGATGTGTTTGGTATCGAAAAGTTGTCGGACACAACTGGATTTAAGGTCCATTTCATCGCTCATGGTTTATTTCCAGAGCATTTCCGTTTCTGTTAATAAGGCGCAGTTTAATTGGGTATTATTGGATTGTTGCTCATATCATTTGGTCAGTGGAATTCAATTACGGGCAATGTCATCTTTGATGCTGAATCTGTTGTGATTACGGTACATATCCGCGTTTGGTTAGAAAATGAGGGAATGATGTGGGAGAGAATATTGTTGGCTAGAATCTAGGTTGGAATGCAAGTGAATTTAGTCAGATGATGAGATTAAGACTACAAACGAGACAGGTGCATGAACAAGAATTTAAGTATCTTTTGAATATCATTCATGAATATTTATGGTTTATGACTAGAATAATGAATTTAAATATTTGTGGATTTATTCACAAATGTTTATAATTTATAACTAGAAATAAATGAATAAATTCAAGGATGAATGATCATGGCTATAAATGAAATTTTGGAATTTTTATTTCATAAGGATATCAGTTTACAAAAGGAAGTGAATCATTTCACATTCGAGTTCATAAAAAAATTGTTGTTTACAATAAGATTACATTTACAGATGTTACTTCTATCCTAAATCATTCCAAAGACTTCCTTCAACCATGTTCTTCACGCACTATTCTTCCGATTACCTGCACAATGAAAACAAAGAAAAGCAGAAGAAAATGTTAAAAGAAGTAATAGGACACCCTCAGAAAATCTTCATCATTGGGTGCCGGGAGGGCACGACCGAAGCCGCGTCCCACTCCCACTTCCGAACCTCAACCTCGGCTACCGGTCGGCAGTATCTGTTCATTGTGTGACAGCCGAGAAAGAGAGGTAAAAGAAGCGTTTTCGGGCCGAAATGATTTGCACAACTGTGGATTCAAACGGATACACGTCAAGTAAATATTGCGGGGCACTATCAAGTAAATTCAAGCCAAGACATGAGTTCATTTGCTGCCAACAGAATTGAAGTGAAGAGACTCATCACAGTCTACATAAAACCACAGTAGAACAACCGGAGCTGGATGAAACGAAAGTGGATCACCAAAGCGAACCATACCAGAACCGAACTAAACTGCATAAGAAGCAATCCACTTATCAGTTCAATAAGATCAAGTGGCAGTTTAAAAATAGTTCAACTCAGAAAAAGCAGAACTAAGTTCATGTTCAGAACTAAGTTCATGTTCAGAAGAACGAATTCAATTCACAAGAAGAAGAACAAGTTCATGCGCAGTTCAAAGAACAAATTCAGTTCAGAGAGAGGTGGTTAAGCACAATCTCAATACCAAGCATCAATTCCTTCACCTGTCAAGACCAAAAAGGAATCAGTCAGTAATTCGAACGCAAGTGCGAACGTGAGCCAATGTAAATCACAAGGCAAGGGAGAGGATAGAGAAGCTTCAGCCCTCAGTTTAATCATCATTGGGCGTGAGAATTCGAGTGGCTGGGAAGCCACGGCCGAAGCCGTTACCAACTCCCTACCGAACGTCGAACTGCAATTTCGTGCAAACTATCAGCTCAAAAATATCAGCTCAGACCCGAAGGTCTCATCGCTAAGGCAACGCAACCAAAACCAATTGGCAATGGCATCCAACACAGGTTCAGACGAAGCCGTCAAACATAATCGAAAACCACACACAATAACAGTTCAGACAAGATGTCATCATCACCGCGTGACCTCTCTCGGCGGCGTCGACCCGGCAGTACCCGCACCACCAGTTCCCTCTGAAAGAAGAAAAAGAAAAGTCAGTAAACTCATCAGAAAAACAAGGTAGTGACTCGAAGGAACCAATCTCATCAGAAAAAAAGCAGATATCTGTTCTGAAAGGGATCCAAAAATATATCAGCATCTGATAACATCAGCCAATATCAGAGTCAAAACTAAATGGCAATAGCATCCCTCAAAGGTTCAGACCAATGGTCATCATCACCATATGACCATCCTCGGCGACATTTGATTCGACCAAAGCGTTAGCACCTTTCTGAAAGAAGAAGAGAAAGTTAATTGGGTTCAAAACAGAGGTCCAAATCCAGAAATCCAAGTCAATGCAGGTTATCCAAATCAAAGTAAATCCAACAAAATCCAAATGAAATCAGAGTACAACCGTTTGAAGTCCAAAAGGAGGATATAGGCAAATCGAAAATAGAAAGAATCCCAATCAAATCGAAATAGTTTCAGGTTCACAAATCCACAAAAATCAAATCATATCTCAGAATCATACCTCAGTAAAAATAATCACAATCCAACAATCAGAGGCCCAAAAAGGAATCAGAAGAGATTATAAAAAGGAACAGATACAACCTGATAAACCCTAGACGAAACGAGGGAGAGTGCAGAAAGCGGCAAAAAAACCCGAACGGAGAACATTCTCACCGAAAGCAGAAGAAACCACAGCGGCCTAATCATCAAGCCGACCGATACACACCGAACAGAGAAGATCGCCGTCACCGTTCATTACGAACGGCGGGCAACCAACACTCCCAGCCTCAATTTCAAAACATCATCGGCCATTCGTCACAGATTTGAAGATTAACGGTCGTAAAAACGAAGAAAGAACATGAACGAAGAGAGAATCGAAGCAAGCGAGCGACGAGAAGAAGCACAACGGCGCGGAGAGAATGGGTTTTTTGAAACCCTAGAATCTCTTGTTGGCTGCATTTTACACCAACCGGGTTGGGTCCGGAGGTGATTACCGGCCCAACCCCCTTTTTTTTTATTATTTACTTTTATTTAATTTTAATTTATTTTATTTTCATTATTATAGTTATTTTAAAATGTTTTTCTAAAATTTTTATAAGTATTTTTAAAATGTTTCTAAAGTAATATTAAAATCCACATTTTTTAAAAATAAAAAAGATAAAAATAGTTTTTTAGGATTTAAATTAAATTAATTTATCAATATTAAAAATCCTATTTTTATTTAAATTGAAGTTTACATCATAAAATAAAACCACAAAAAGATGCATAATTTCACTTCTTCACCATCTGATAATTCATCTAATTCTGTCCACTAACGTTGTTTGCTCGTTTTGCAGTTTATTGCGTTTACTGTCATTTATTTCATTATTGTTCTATTTAAATTCCATATTGTAACTGCTCCTCTCCTGTAATCTCGCGAATCCTAACGATCGCGCTTTAATTTCTGCCTTTAAATTTCTGCTTGCATGGTTAAAGTAGGACATTATCTCTCTGTTTGCATGATTCAATTATCTCACACCTCTTCATCAATACTCCTGTCACATTGCACACATCCGAAGGTTAGGTCTAGCTTTTTGACCGCCGTGTCAATAGTCCTCAACTTCAAACCCTTACAACCCTTACAAACCCTAATTTTCACAAATGCCTCGCCGCAGGCAAATTACAATTTTACCCCTAGCATTAGGTCAAAGAGCCGCCGCGCTCATTTTAGGGTTTCCCGTCGTGGAATCCCTAACCTAATTTAACCCTAATTCACTTAACAATTCAACGTAGAGATTTGGAGTTTCTGCACTCCATGTAAGCGTGTCCTTAAGATGCGTTTATTCCCCTTGAGACCTTGACCACAGTCAAGAAGTCTCTAACCTCCCTTTTGAGGGGAACTACGATTACTCTGATTCCACTCCCGTAAGGATACGTAGGCACAAGATGCGGTGTCTTGCCGAGTAAACTTAGAATTAACCCCTTAGGTCTCTTTTCTCACTTTTAATCCTTGTACATATACCTTAAGCAAATAAATAAAGCAAATAGTAAGCATTGAACAAAAGGTTCCTGTAGAGTACTACAGAAGTTTAGGGTGCTAATACCTTCCCTAATCTTAACCAACCCCCGAATCCTAGAATCTCCCCGCATTGTGTTTACGATGCAAAAATAGGTTTTCCCTCTTTTGACCTTTTCCTTCGGATAAATCAAAGAGCGGTTGTGAACTGAATTGTGATTCAAACTCATTAATAGTTTGTGATCCTATTTCCACCGCAACAGAAATGGCGACTTCACTGGGGACTCTAAACTTTTGAGGGTTACCCCTAATTTGTGCATGTTTATTACTACTTGCTTTAATATTCATTTGTATGTATGCATTGTACTTTGATTTTGGGACGGTACTTTGTGTTGTGAGATAAGTCCTACGCCCGGACTAGTGACATTATTATAGGATGGGGATATTCGATGAGGCTTATAGGGAGTTGAATCCCGACCAAGCTGATTCGAGAATCACCGCTCAGTTGAGACCTTTTCGAAAATGGTTCGGTTGAACGAGTAATCGTGAAAACTTTTTCCATAGTCGATTGGAGTCTGTGATATTGGGAACCGTAGTACCTTTACACCATCTCGGCCTTATGTAGGACGTAGTGCGGGAACTATGTGGGAGTAGTCCTACATTGGTTGCTACGCGATACTACACTCAAAAGAGGTTCTCTTGAGAATATTATTAACCCCCGAGCCAGTCGGAAAGTTGATAATATCCGAAAGATGGGCTGATGACTTTGGGCACTTTTTAGAACCTCGTTCTACAGGTACAACTAACCTATAGTACACTCCTTTTGGGGATGGGTAGACCTTAACTCCGCTCACGTTCCTTTAACCTAGGACTTTATGTGTTTTCATGCATTGCATCCATAAAGCATCATATTACATTAAGACTTCATGGAATTCAAACTCTATTTATGAACATTGCAGGATATCATGGATCACTCTAGGAAGCATACTTTGAAATTTACTTTTAAGGGTTTTAATTTGGAAGTCCTAGAGAAGCTAAGAGATTTGGTTCAGGATCAAGAAAAGTTCCAAAACAGATATGGAAGGCTATTGTCTTTGTTGAAGGTTCAAGTAAACGAAGGACTTCTTGCGACTTTGCTACAGTTTTATGATCCAGATTATCATTGCTTCACCTTCCCAGATTATCAGCTTTTACCTACCCTAGAAGAGTACTCTCAGTTGGTGGGATTACCTATCTTGGATAAGTCTCCATTCCCTTTCTTGGAGGAAGACCCTAAAGAACGAGATATTGCTAAAGCCATTTGTCTAAGGATATCCAATGTCAAAAACAGTATGATTACCAAAGGGGGGACCTCCGGTTTTCTCAGGGACTTCCTAATTAAGAAGGCCCAATTTTATGCCGATCATAAAGACATGTTTTCCTTTGAGACAATATTTGCTTTGCTTATTTATGGGTTGCTGCTTTTTCCTAGTTTTGAGGGGTTTGTGGACCTTAATGCAATCAAGACCTTCATGAGAAGAAATCCAGTTCCAACACTATTGGGTAATACTTATCATTCAGTACATCTTCGAAACTTTCATGGTGGAGGAATGATTACATGTTGTGTGCCATTACTATACAAGTGGTTTATTTCTCACTTACCCAAGTCCGGTCCGTTCTGGAGACCTAATCAAGAACGTTGGTCGCAAAAAGTTATGGCTTTAACTCACTCTGATATTGATTGGTATAATCACATGTACAATGGGATATCGATCATTGATAGTTGTGGAAACTTCAACAATGTGCCTTTGCTCAGTTTCAATGGAGGAATCAGCTACAATCCAGTCCTAGCTCGCCGACAGTTGGGATACCCCTTGAAGGAACCGCCTAAAGGTATTCATGTGGAGAAAATCTTTTTCAAAGACGACAAAAAGCTTCAAGATCAGATTCTATCTTCTTGGAATCATTTGCATAGGAAAGGCAAAGAAAGTTTGGGAAGACCTAATTGTGTGTCCATGGAACCATACCTTCAATGGGTACGAGGAAGAGCTATTGAGTTGAAGATGCCCTACTCTCGCCAAGATCCTTTACCTCAAAGAGAAGAACCTGTCCAGTATTTCATGACTGAAGCTGAGACTTTGAAGATCACTTTGAAGAGATCACAACACGAAACAAAATCATGGAAAAACAAATACCATGTGATGGTCAGCGAGTACGAAGAACTTCAAAAGCAGATTCAGTCGAAGAATGATGAGATACAATCCTACAAGAAGAGAAGGCTCTACGAATATTTATTTTCCTCCGACTCTCCGTCTGCTCACTGAAGTTGTGGAAGATGCTTTCTCTAGGATTTTCTAGGCTTTTATTTAGCTGTTTTGGTTGCAAGAATATTATTTGTAATTTGTCTTCAATGAATTAAAAGTTTCCTGGGTATTTCGCAATATTCGTAAATATTTGAATTCCATGAAATCTTCATTTGCATTCACATTTTAGCATCATACTTTTGCATTGCATGCGTCTCCCGATTTCTCATACTCGGTTCCCTCACCTTCCAGTTTTGTCACCCTGAGTTCTCTGCATCAATACGACCCTTCAAAAGGATGGAAGATCAAAACCAAGAGATCAATTGTGTCAACCATGAACTTGAAGATCTTCGAGGAAGTGTAGGGCAGATTTTGGAGATGCTACGAGCTCTTAGTGTGAAGGTGGATGCTCAGTCTACTGTTGTTGCTGAGACTACTAATACCGTTATGGAACCTCAACCAGCTGTTATTGTCGAGAATGTACCTCCTCACGGTCTTCAATCCGGTTTGGTGCCTCCTAGTGCTCAACCAGTTCGACGAGCCACCCCTCCAAAGTGCAAAACTCCTAACTCTGACCATGGTAAAGGACCTGCACGTTCGAGGAACCGCAAAACAGCTACTCCTCTACCTTGGCAACATCAGCCTAACTATGTTCAAGGTTATCCGTTTCCATATGTTCGACAACCTTATGTAGCTACTGTTGCACCTCCTTTCGATCAGCAGTTTCCTACATACCAGCCTGTGCAGTCAGCTTCGGTACATCAAGCACCGATTTATCAACAACCTTCCAGTTATCCGCCCATGCAAGTTCCTGTCAACAGTCAACGAGTGCCCAACGCTCCTGTTCACCAATCACAGAATCAGGTTCCTTATCCCCGTAAGAGGCAGTATAAGCCTTTTCCTCCAATTCCGATAACTTTCACTGAGTTATACCCCCATTTGGTACAACAAGGTCTGATTACCACCCGTGCTTTGGGTCCTCCGCCTAATCCGTTACCTGCGGGTTACGACGCTGCCGCTCATTGTTTATTTCATGAGGGTGCGCCCGGCCATGATCTAGAGAATTGTTACGCTTTTAAGAACTTTGTCAGAAATTTGCTAGAAACAAAGAAGTTGTCTTTTAGCGATGCTCAGCCGAAGATCGAGATTCCTCTCGGGGTTCCCCGCTTATCAAGCCTAAATTCTGCAAAGCATGTGGTTACCTCAGCAAATCAGTTGAATCCAGTAATTATTCAAAGGCCTAGCTCGTTTCATTTCAGTAACCCTCAAGATGATATGACCGGGATCAACAAAGAGTCTGGGAAAGTTATTTTGAAGCAACGACTAAAAACTGTTGAAGACGTGACCAGCATAACTGGGGCAAGCCATGACGACTCACAGTGATCGTAAACCAGACGTCCTTTCCATTTGAGGATCCGCCAAAGGAAACTGTTACTCTTGAATGCAAGATCTCATAAACATTTAGAAGGATTTTTCCGACAGTTCATTTGTTTACACGTATTTCCCTTTGATTGAGCATATTTAGCATGAACGAACTTGTTTATCTTTGATTAATTAATGCAACGCATATGTTTGTCTTGAATAAATCCATTCGTTTCACTCATTCAAAAAACGTTTTCATAAATCATAATGCCAACTTTACCCGATCTCTTGTGATGATGGAGAATTGGGAGGAGGATGACGAACCTAAAACGTCAGATTTCTTGTCGTATGCTTTCAATTAAAACCTGTTGATGATGTAAGGCATTGTTTCAAATCCCAAACACTGGAGATATAAGGATGTTAATCCCTAGTCAACCTCTTTGAGCCTTGAAGTAAGAGTTTTTTTCTTTCCTTTTAAGCTATCCTAACCTGGGGCAGGGTAGGTTTCAGTTAAACCGACCGAGCGCTTAGATCCTTAAAAAGGAAGAGCAAACCTTCGAGAATTTATCCTTAGCATCTTAAGAAGTCCAATACAATGACTATCCCCAGTTACCTAAGGAGTGGGGCAGTCACGAGCCTTTCAAAAGATTTACACGACTTGTGCATAAAAGAATATTCAAAAAAAATAAGAGCCCGCTAAGTCAAAAGCTATGAAGGAGACTTAGGCAAAACTGGGGCATCCCGCTGGACTCCAAAGGCAAATCAAAAGATGTTGTCCAGGCAAAAGTTAGGGAATAAGGACAACAAACCAGTAGTTTTTTTAGAATCCCTATAAAGAACGAAGTTGTGTGACCAATTGCCATTAGCAATAGGTGACTGACTGCCATGTCCAAAGCCTTGATAAGTTCTCGACCATAGCAAATCCGCTTGAGATATGAGCGTTCGTATCCGATTAACTGAATTAGGATTGGAGAAAATCACGAAGAAGGGGTGGGTACAAATATAACTCCGAGCCTTTATCCTTTTGTTTCTTAAACCGTGAACCGAGCCACAATACAACCTTTAAAAGACCTAATTGAAGTAGGACTTCGGTTGAAAGCATACTCGTCAAGATCACGTTTCCTGACTCCCACGAGCTATGCTCAGAAAAAATTTCATGTTGGCATTATAATTAAAACTTACATCCTGACTAGTGATTTCGGTCACAAGTTATTGCGATATCTTTTTTTCAAAACAAAAATTCAAGACAAATATAGGTGTACATTGACAAGCTCAGGATAGGCATTTCAGGCATGACGACTTTGCTTGATATCTTAGAGATTTACATATGGACATAACCCGTGGAACTTGAAGATCCTGCTAAACAGGGGCAGGCAGTTTCCCAAATCGCTTACCAACGCGAGTCTGACGTTCTTAAGAGCTATTTCCCAAAGATTTCGTCGTATTTGTGCCAGTTATGTCGAGACCTGATGCATCTCTCAAAGAGTTTGAAGACAGTGGGGCAACCAGACTCCGTGTTCTCTATAAAATCCTCTTGAGATGACCATACCTCACAACGCAAATATCCTGGGGCACCGTGTTTTTTGAAGAAACAAATGGCGACTACTATAAGGTCCTTCAAGATCAAAACCATGTGGTTTCACAACTTTTCCAAATGCACCCGATGGATTTTACTCACGGCGGCCTTCATTCCCCAGTAAATCTCAGTGTTGCGACAGGCTCCTAAACTATTGCCTCGTCACAGTCCCCAGCGAGACTATAAGCTGACAACTTTTTCTGGGGTAACTCGAAAGTGTCCCTCAGGTTTTCTTCTCCCCATGTGAAGACGTGATACTGTGCACCCAAGCAGATTACCTTCTCCCCAGAGAATTCAGAACTTTAAAACCAGATTTGGTTCTGTTGCACCCTAATTTTTGACCTCAAGATTCCACCTACTTGTGTTTTCCTTGCTCGCTTCTTTTACTTTTGTACATGTTTATTACAGCTAACCAGTTTGTGCAGGTGTGATATTTTCTCTTGCAGGAAAGCATTTTAGGATGCATTCTAGGATTTTCTATTGGTCATCTTCTCAAAGTCCCTCAAGAGCTCCCCAAAGATTTAGAGTTTTCTCATTATCAGTATCAAGCATGAGCATTTGAGGACCGCTATGGTCTTCATAGCAATTTGCGTTTTACAAATGATAACCCTATTATACAAGGCCCTGGTGTCTAATTATCGTCATCTAAAGGATCATTCAATTTCTCATCGAGTTAAGAGGTTTATTGGAATAAGACCTTATCATAATAAATATGATCACTTTGTGGTTCAGATTAAGGATCAATATTCGAGAGGAAAACATGGAGGATGTCTTGTGTGGATTTCTGGAAATTCAAGTAATGAATATATTGCTTGGGCTCATCGTTATCTTAGAGTTCTCGTATATGGTGTAAGCTTGAGGATATGCGAGAACCATCTCCGAATCTCAAGACCATGCTATTCATATCCAGTTCTAGATCAACTTTAGAATCATACTTGTCCGTGCTCATTCAAGAATCCAATCTCAATACAAGAAGACTTGGCATACTGTTGTAATTAAAATAAAGTCAACTGAAGTTAATCCAAGGAGTCAATGGAGTATTAATCTATTTCAAGGTTTAAAAGCCAGTTTTGATTTCATTCTGGCTCATTAAAATCCATCCACGAATCGCGAAGCCAAAGTCTCAACACATTTGTGACATTTCCATTCAGCTCTGACCGAACATCAACAAAGATGAGAAATGTTATGCTTACACTATATTACAAAACTGTAGTCATTTACACCATGGATTGACGCATGATATTGAAAGTGATTCAAATGCTCGTTATGATGATAAAATAAGAATAGAAGTGAATAGTATCGTATAAATACGGTGTAGATGCCAAAATAAGTAAGCTTAGCATTTCTAAAACAAAGATAATTCAAAGGTCCAAATATTGTCTGCAGGATAATTTAAGTTTACATCAGAGAACTTGATTTAGTACATGGAGATTTTTCTTTGGGATTACAACATTAATGTCACAGAGAAATATTTCATTGAAAAGTGTCCTATGAACACAAAGCACGGATGCAAGAGGCCCTATAGCTTGCAATTTCTAATAACTCCGTTTCTTCTTCACTTGAGACAATATGCGAGGCTTCCGATCTGTGTAAGTTCTTGGAGCACACAACTCCTGTTGTTCCCGCTTAATAACGGCTCACGAGAAGTAAGAGGAGATTGGAAACAATGGAGACAGAATTGCAACCGTGCTTCGTGCTTGAGAACTTGTGAGGAATAATGATTGAAGGCCAAGTTGACTCCCCATTGAAACATGTGCTTATACGGAATGTCGCATTTGTCTTTCTGCATAAATATGATATTAAACTGAGACAGTTTCCTTATGGTCACCATTTTCACTGTGGCTGTGTGAACAAATGGCTGCACATTAATGCAACTCACCCCTCTGCACCACAGGAAATAATCATTTTTGAGGCAATCAATAAGATACTAATTTCTAGCCTGAGGATGAGTTGATGGTACAACTTGCTAAATATGCAGAATATGGTCCAGTGGTCGGTAACGTATCTATCGGTCAAGCTGCAGCCATGGACGGCCTCCTTCCCACAAGCTTTGGCGATGGTCACGAAGCATTGCCACACTTCGTTGCTCGCAACCAACCCGTGACCTACAGTGAGGAAAGGGCACAACAGTATCAAATGAATACAGCGGTGACACAGCATGTTAAATTAAAACAGCCATCAAATTCTAGCGCGAGTCGTGTATTCCACGGAAGAAATATAACCCGGATTACCTCAGAAAATACACCACCCAAACAAACCACTTGCCTAAAGTCCCTGCATAAGGAAAACCAACAGGGCATGTTATAAGGGAAGATTCCATGTGTCTAGATGTTTGGATTATTGACAAAAGCAACTCAAAGACGATGGCACTATTGCTACCTGTACTCAGAATCACAAGGTTAATAGGCTTTGACGACTTACCGAGCCGGGAAATAAAGAACGTTCGCATAGTCTTGAAGTAGCTGTTGGAGAGAAGCGAGTTGAACCTCGAGCCATAACGGTTGCCCGAGACAAGTGATTGTTGCAGGGAGTCCAACACATGCCATCACCCGAGGTTTGCTACTAACCGCACCTGCCACGCATCGGTTTGCCATGCCACCGTTTCTGGCCCATATCCTACAATTGTACGCCATACCAGTTTGAGTAAACTTGATAGACATAAGCAAATGGGAGCTTATAAACCAAGAGCATAGCTCCAAGCATCCACTGACGCGACTCAAACAACAATGTCTCTAAGTCCCCAACCTGCATTCATAATAGGGAATCAGATTATCAGTTAACTCAGAACAGCATACAACATTATCCATGATCTGAACCGTTGCCCACAAGCCAAAATCAATAATTAGCCAAAGCAGCATATGGAAGAACATTCATGAGAACATGCTAGCAATACTTGCTGTTGAGTACTCAATCAACATTAAATCAAAAGTAACCTTTAAAAGAGAGGATTCACGGTTCCAAAAGATCTTACACCATCACCACTTGAGCTTAGCCTGCTCAATCAGAAAAGAGGATAAGTTTCACATCCCACCAAAGAAGCAAATGTTAAAATTTAAGACAAATTCAAGCTTTCTAACTATAGTCCAAACAGAGAGCCATGTACCCTAAAGACATCACCTGCACCATTAACCTTCACCGAAGAATATAAAGATCAATTGAAGTTCCTTGCAAGGCATATTGGCTGAGGATCTTTGCGAAACGTATCAGATGTCAAAAAGTCGAGTTGTTGTCACTTTGGGCTTTCAATCTCCTCTGGCCCAAAATCATCACTATCCACACCTGCCAGGTCACGAATTCGGAGTTAGCAAGAATATACCTGTTTGGGGAAAAGATTCAGACAAGTAGCAATTCAATGAATCTGGACGGGCAAAGGCATTAAACACAATTAATACAAGATATCCCAAGCTGAGATTTTCATTAATACATATTATTTGCAATAGAACGAAAGAGGGAAGTTTTCAAAATTGGTCTACACCAAAACGGAAAATGCCAGTATGTTTCAGACAGATTCAAACAGAAAAAGAAAGGGAATTATCACCATGTTTCGCTTTCAGCCTATAAGTAGAGGAATTTCGTTCACAACAAGGGGGGGAAGAAATCCATAGAATGCACAATCGAGCCACACATACAAAATTCCTAAAATCATAAAACCCTAAGAAGTTTGTAATAAAGGAACTTATCTGCTGAGCTTCGCCGGGAGTAGCCTTCCGTCCACATTTCCGCCGCCACAAAGCCCTTGCCGCGAGAAGCCTTTATTTTCCTCCTCGTCTTTGAAACGCCGCCTACCTCAGCAAGAACAATCCAAACATTCCGAAACGTCGTCCATAGCGCGGTAACTCTTCTATGTGCACCAAAGGTTTTGAAGTTTTTAATTTGTTTGCTGTGTTTCAGGTTTGAAAGATGGAGACCAAAGCTTGCGAAGAAGAAGAAATGGAAATCGGAGAGAGAGCGAACGGGAGGCAGATCGAGAAAGCTGGGATCGGGATCGAATTAATTGGGGATTTAGGGTTTTCAGCTCATATCTTCATCTGCTGTAATTTGTGAATCACCAACACTACACTCGCTAAACACACACACACGTAATCCCTAATCCTCTCGCTAATCCACATTAACCCTTAACCCTTACTTAATTTAACTAATTAAATCTTAATCACTTTTTTATAAAATCAAACTAATAAACCCTTTTTTTAATTAAGATACTATGCCTGTTTGTTTTAAATAAATTTTAGCTTTTTAATCAAATTTAATTGTTAGCTTTTTAAAAGTCTTTGTTTTTTAATAAATCTATAATATAATAAAATATTTTATAATTAATAATGTTAGGACCATTTTATTAAAAAATTCCACTTCATGATCTACTTATTTTATTAATAAAAATCAATCTTACAACTTTAATAAACCTTTATAATAAGTTTTTTATAATGACATTTGGTAATAATAATAATAAAACCTTTTATTTAATATTAAATTCTTACTTAAAACCTTTTCTTTTAGGAAAATATGATTAATTTAAATAGACGAAAACTAAAATCAAATCAACCTTTTTTTTAATTCAAACTAAAATCAAATCGACCAGTTAAAATCAATCAACATCGTAAGATACAAATCAACCGTGCACACTCACAATCACGACACTCGCACTTACACCCTAGCGCTTTCATGCGTGTGTATGGTTTATATTTCATTGCAATTTACATTATCAATTTACATTTCCGCATCGCATCCGTCCAAAGGGAAAACCTACACATAATTCAACGTTGTGTGTAGTTGCACCTCATTTGCATCATTCTCCCCACGATCCTTGATCCCATTCAAGTTGATCGCTTAGGATAGATCCTACCCCATAGGAAGGACCCTAATCTTTACAACATAGAACAAACAAAACAATACAACTTAAAAATAATATAAACACAATAGAGAATAGATGTTAATCATCTTAAGCGAGATATAACTTGTCACGCCCCACAACATAAATACAATCAATATCTCTTGATCGCTTAAGAGAAGACAGAGGCGTACTTGTCGACCCTTCCAAGCGCTCGAAGCCCTTCTCTTAAGACGACATACACAAATACAAATTTTTTCTACACACTTGTGGTGGCTAAAACTGAGTAATCTCCCTTAACATGAAGACTCATCTCTTCTCCTAAACCCAATCAAAACAACTACCCTAAACCCGTAGGAACTTTGACCACAGTCAAAGAGCTCCTCTAACCCTTTAGGGTGAACTACAACATACTCTGATTCCACTCCCGTAAGGATATGTAGGCACAAGGTGCGATGCCTTATCGAGTATACTTAGAAATAAACCCCTAGGGTCTCTAAACCATTAAGCAGATAAACACTTAGCAGTAAACAAACATAAAACAAGAGGTTCCTGTAGAGTACTACAGAAACTTAGGATGCTAGTACCTTCCCTAAGTTTAACCAACCCCCGAACCTAAAACCATCTAGCTTGCATTTGCATTGCATTGTGGGAATTTCGATCTTTATCCCTTCCTTTGGACAAATCAAAGTTCGGTTGCAAAATGAATTAACGATTCAAACTAATCAATAGTTTGGCATCCGATTTTCACCGCGACAGGTTCTACCATTGATCCTTCTTACCCATGATTGACGTATTGGTTGCAGAGAACACAGGGTATCTCCGTCGAGATGTTTATTTCATCTCTCGTCCCGTCTCTAGTCTGTTTCGTCAGCATACGCAGGGGCATAAGCATCACATGCCTATTTCATACACATACTCATTACATACTCATTTCATAACATCCTGCATATTTAACTACATAGACATTAACATACATTCATATTAACATATGCAGTAACATATGCGTTAGCATTCACAGGTTCATTGTGTCTCTCCATCATTGGTTGTTACCGCCGAGTAACTGGGTTGGTCCATTCTCTCCAAATAGATTGTCAGCCCTAAGCATAAAATACATATGTGTTTCCAAGTTTTCCCACAGAGCTTGATCCTCGTGGATGACGGTTACTTCAGCTATCTTTCCTCACCAAGATAAGATATTAGCCCTTCGAGATCATTCCCTCGATGGAGTCTTGATTACCAGTCTTCCTTCTAGCTCGATCCTAGATTGAATCTCAGTCTTGTCGGTCGCTGAGCCCAACCAGACGTGCATTTATTTTGCACCGTCTAAAGATTTCATCGTACTTTGACAGATATGCGACTGTTCTCGCCCGAGAAGCTTATCAATGTACCCGGATGTGCATTTATTTTGCACTATCTTTCAATCAATCACAATCCTTTACAGGTACACACAAGTTCACGCCTGGAAATCTATCAGTACATCTTCAGCATCGGTATGCGACTGTTCTCGCCAGAGAAGCCTATCGATATAACAATATTACACCCTACAGCATCAGTATGCGACTGTTCTCGCCTGAGAAGCCTATCGATATAACAATCCTACATGCTACAGCATCGGTATGCGACTGTTCTCGCCTGAGAAGCCTATCGGTATAACACCTTACAATCTTACATCTTACAACATTAGTATGCGACTGTTCTCACAAGAGAAGCTTATCACAATCAATCAGCAACAGTTCTCACAAGAGAAGCTTATCACAATCGATCAGCAACAGTTCTCACAAGAGAAGCTTATCACAATCGATCAGCAACAGTTCTCGGTTAAGAAGCTTATCGTAACATTCTTTTGTAACGGTACGCAACAGTTCTCCGCCGAGGGGCTTATCGTCATTATCTGTTATCACCTCTACAAGCAGTTCTTACATGAGAAGCTTATTATTGCCACTCTTGCAAATAAGCGACATTTCTCGCCTGAGAAGCTGATCCTATCTTCGTTATGACTCGCAGCAAATGGCCATCTCCAGCGAGCAGTTGGGCTTCCATTTTCCTTGTCGTCTTGAAGTATGGGGAGGTTTGAACCGAATCATATTCTGGAGAGCACAGATCTTGAAGTATGAAGAAGTTCATTTACCCTTTAGTAAAAGAAGGAGCAGAATCATATTCAGGAGAGCACAGATCTTGAAGTATGAAGAAGTTCATTTACCCTTTAGTAAAAGAAGGAGCGGAATCATATTCAGGAGAGCACAGATCTTGAGGTATAAAGAAGTTCATTTACCCTTTAGTAAAAGAAAGAGCGGAATCATATTCAGGAGAGCACAGATCTTGAGGTATGAAGAAGTTCATTTACCCTTTAGTAAAAGAAGGAGCGGAATCATATTCAGGAGAGCACAAATCTTGAAGTATGAAGAAGTTCAGTTTACCCTTTAGCAAAAGAAGAAGCGGAATCATACCCGACGCGCTGTCCTCGGAACTATGAAGAAGTTTATTTTATCCTTTAGTAAAAGAAGAATCTGAATCATATTCCGGGCACCGACCTTAAATATGAGAAGATTTATATATCAGATAAGCAGCAGCCTCTTTATTTGAGTGCTTATCCATTTTGGCATGTAATTCCCTTCCAACGATAAGTGACAGTTCTCCCTCGAGAAGCTTATCAGGGCATTTCCTATCAAAGTCCGTTTATTTTGGCATACAGCCGGTTTTTTTACCCTGTATATTTGATACGGATTTCCGAAAAGTCCGTCCGATCCCATCACGAAGGATAGTTTATAGAAGTTTGGATGTTATTCTTTGCTCAATGCTCCAGCATTCTGTAATCGATCTTGCAATCGTGTAGATCCAGTTTTATTGTTAGACATTCCCAAGTGGAGGTCGTCTCATAGGTGCCATCTCCATTTAAGGATCTCGTTCTAACCACTCAAAGTCCATTTATTTTGGCATACAGCCGGTTTTTTACCTTGTATATTTGCTACGGATTCCCGAAAAGTCCGTTTGATCCTGTCACGAGAGGTAGTTTACAGAAGCTTGGATGTTATTCTTTGCTCAATGCTCCAGCATTCGGTAATCGATCTCGCAGTCGTACTTGATCCAGTTTTACTTTTAGATTCCCCAGTGGAGGCCGTCTCATAGGTGCCATCTCCATTTGAGAATCTCGTTCCCGTTCTAAAAATGACAATTGGTCGTGTTCGCACCAGTTGACCATCATTTTAGAATTCCCCAGTGTTGTACTGTGTCCCAGCGCGTCGTTTTCCCCAGTGTGTTCTTCTCGTAACATCTGTCCTTGCGTCGTCATATTCGTCAGCATTTTCGCATTCATCATTCCAGCATACACATCATATCATATTCATGGCATCGTCTGCATTAGTCTGTTCTCGTTTGGTCCATAGCATTGCATATCGCCACATATAAGGGCAAAATTTTCGGTTATCTATATTTAAATCCCTCCACCATGATGCCTCGAGTCTCCGTCACTCAAATCATCCGGTGTAGCTATTTAAATAGGGGCAACTGTAATACCCCAAATTTTACCCTTACATTTAGTCAGTCATTTCGCATAGCATCTCATCTGTGCATCTGCTAACCACTATCAAGTCATGGAGGTGTTTGTTTTGCAGGATTGATTTCAGGGGTATTTTGGTCATTTTACGGGGATTCCGTTAATTCTTTGAAGACGAGCTGTTACTAAGCTTTGAGACACTTGAGACACTATTTCTGAGGCCTTTATTTATCACATGGTTTGATTATATCAAGGCGTCAATCCGATGTGTTTGGTATCGAAAAGTTGTCGGACACAACTGGATTTAAGGTCCATTTCATCGCTCATGGTTTATTTCCAGAGCATTTCCGTTTCTGTTAATAAGGCGCAGTTTAATTGGGTATTATTGGATTGTTGCTCATATCATTTGGTCAGTGGAATTCAATTACGGGCAATGTCATCGTTGATGCTGAATCTGTTGTGATTACGGTACATATCCGCGTTTGGTTAGAAAATGAGGGAATGATGTGGGAGAGAATATTGTTGGCTAGAATCTAGGTTGGAATGCAAGTGAATTTAGTCAGGTGATGAGATTAAGACTACAAACGAGACAGGTGCATGAACAAGAATTTAAGTATCTTTTGAATATCATTCATGAATATTTATGGTTTATGACTAGAATAATAAATTTAAATATTTGTGGATTTATTCACAAATGTTTATAATTTATAACTAGAAATAAATGAATAAATTCAAGGATGAATGATCATCGCTATAAATGAAATTTTGGAATTTTTATTTCATAAGGATATCAGTTTACAAAAGGAAGTGAATCATTTCACATTCGAGTTCATAAAAAAATTGCTGTTTACAATAAGATTACATTTACAGATGTTACTTCTATCCTAAATCATTCCAAAGACTTCCTTCAACCATGTTCTTCACGCACTATTCTTCCGATTATCTGCACAATGAAAACAAAGAAAAGCAGAAGAAAATGTTAGAAGAAGTAATAGGACACCCTCAGAAAATCTTCATCATTGGGTGCCGGGAGGGCACGACCGAAGCCGCGTCCCACTCCCACTTCCGAACCTCAACCTCGGCTACCGGCCGGCAGTATCTGTTCATTGTGTGACAGCCGAGAAAGAGAGGTAAAAGAAGCGTTTTCGGGCCGAAATGATTTGCACAACTGTGGATTCAAACGGATACACGTCAAGTAAATATTGCGGGGCACTATCAAGTAAATTCAAGCCAAGACATGAGTTCATTTGCTGCCAACAGAATTGAAGTGAAGAGACTCATCACAGTCTACATAAAACCACAGTAGAACAACCGGAGTTGGATGAAATGAAAGTGGATCACCAAAGCGAACCATACCAGAACCGAACTAAACTGCATAAGAAGCAATCCACTTATCAGTTCAATAAGATCAAGTGGCAGTTTAAAAATAGTTCAACTCAGAAAAAGCAGAACTAAGTTCATGTTCAGAACTAAGTTCATGTTCAGAAGAACGAATTCAATTCACAAGAAGAAGAACAAGTTCATGCGCAGTTCAAAGAACAAATTCAGTTCAGAGAGAGGTGGTTAAGCACAATCTCAATACCAAGCATCAATTCCTTCACCTGTCAAGACCAAAAAGGAATCAGTCGGTAATTCGAACGCAAGTGCGAACGTGAGCCAATGTAAATCACAAGGCAAGGGAGAGGATAGAGAAGCTTCAGCCCTCAGTTTAATCATCATTGGGCGTGAGAATTCGAGTGGCTGGGAAGCCACGGCCGAAGCCGTTACCAACTCCCTACCGAACGTCGAACTGCAATTTCGTGCAAACTATCAGCTCAAAAATATCAGCTCAGACCCGAAGGTCTCATCGCTAAGGCAACGTAACCAAAACCAATTGGCAATGGCATCCAACACAGGTTCATACGAAGCCGTCAAACATAATCGAAAACCACACACAATAACAGTTCAGACAAGATGTCATCATCACCGCGTGACCTCTCTCGGCGGCGTCGACCCGGCAGTACCCGCACCACCAGTTCCCTCTGAAAGAAGAAAAAGAAAAGTCAGTAAACTCATCAGAAAAACAAGGTAGTGACTCGAAGGAACCAATCTCATCAGAAAAAAAGCAGATATCTGTTCTGAAAGGGATCCAAAAATATATCAGCATCTGATAACATCAGCCAATATCAGAGTCAAAACTAAATGGCAATAGCATCCCTCAAAGGTTCAGACCAATGGTCATCATCACCATATGACCATCCTCGGCGACATTTGATTCGACCAAAGCGTTAGCACCTTTCTGAAAGAAGAAGAGAAAGTTAATTGGGTTCAAAACAGAGGTCCAAATCCAGAAATCCAAGTCAATGCAGGTTATCCAAATCAAAGCAAATCCAACGAAATCCAAATGAAATCAGAGTACAACTGTTTGAAGTCCAAAAGGAGGATATAGGCAAATCGAAAATGGAAAGAATCCCAATCAAATCGAAATAGTTTCAGGTTCACAAATCCACAAAAATCAAATCATATCTCAGAATCATACCTCAGTAAAAATAATCACAATCCAACAATCAGAGGCCCAAAAAGGAATCAGAAGAGATTATAAAAAGGAACAGATACAACCTGATAAACCCTAGACGAAACGAGGGAGAGTGCGGAAAGCGGCAAAAAAACCCGAACGGAGAACATTCTCACCGAAAGCAGAAGAAACCACAGCGGCCTAATCATCAAGCCGACCGATACACACCGAACAGAGAAGATCGCCGTCACCGTTCATTACGAACGGCGGGCAACCAACACTCCCAACCTCAGTTTCAAAACATCATCGGCCATTCGTCACAGATTTGAAGATTAACGGTCGTAAAAACGAAGAAAGAACATGAACGAAGAGAGAATCGAAGCAAGCGAGCGACGAGAAGAAGCACAACGACGCGGAGAGAATGGGGTTTTTGAAACCCTAGAATCTCTTGTTGGCTGCATTTTATACCAACCGGGTTGGGTCCGGAGGTGATTACCGGCCCAACCCCCTTTTTTTTATTATTTACTTTTATTTAATTTTAATTTATTTTATTTTCATTATTATAGTTATTTTAAAATGTTTTTCTAAAATTTTTATAAGTATTTTTAAAATGTTTCTAAAGTAATATTAAAATCCACATTTTTTAAAAATAAAAAAGATAAAAATAGTTTTTTAGGATTTAAATTAAATTAATTTATCAATATTAAAAATCCTATTTTTATTTAAATTGAAGTTTACATCATAAAATAAAACCACAAAAAGATGCATAATTTCACTTCTTCACCATCTGATAATTCATCTAATTCTGTTCACTAACGTTGTTTGCTCGTTTTGCAGTTTATTGCGTTTACTGTCATTTATTTCATTATTGTTCTATTTAAATTTCATATTGTAACTGCTCCTCTCCTGTAATCTCGCGAATCCTAACGATCGCGCTTTAATTTCTGCCTTTAAATTTCTGCTTGCATGGTTAAAGTAGGACATTATCTCTCTGTTTGCATGATTCAATTATCTCACACCTCTTCATCAATACTCCTGTCACATTGCACACATCCGAAGGTTAGGTCTAGCTTTTTGACCGCCGTGTCAATAGTCCTCAACTTCAAACCCTTACAACCCTTACAAACCCTAATTTTCACAAATGCCTCGCCGCAGGCAAATTACAATTTTACCCCTAGCATTAGGTCAAAGAGCCGCCGCGCTCATTTTAGGGTTTCCCGCCGTGGAATCCCTAACCTAATTTAACCCTAATTCACTTAACAATTCAACATAGAGATTTGGAGTTTCTGCACTCCATGTAAGCGTGTCCTTAAGATGCGTTTATTCCCCTTGAGACCTTGACCACAGTCAAGAAGTCTCTAACCTCCCTTTTGAGGGGAACTACGATTACTCTGATTCCACTCCCGTAAGGATACGTAGGCACAAGATGCGATGTCTTGCCGAGTAAACTTAGAATTAACCCCTTAGGTCTCTTTTCTCACTTTTAATCCTTGTACATATACCTTAAGCAAATAAATAAAGCAAATAGTAAGCATTGAACAAAAGGTTCCTGTAGAGTACTACAGAAGTTTAGGGTGCTAATACCTTCCCTAATCTTAACCAACCCCCGAATCCTAGAATCTCCCCGCATTGTGTTTACGATGCAAAAATAGGTTTTCCCTCTTTTGACCTTTTCCTTCGGATAAATCAAAGAGCGGTTGTGAACTGAATTGTGATTCAAACTCATTAATAGTTTGTGATCCTATTTCAATCGCAACACCTGCTGATTGAACACAAGTCCCTGTCCTCGGTTGCCGAACCCTTGATTGACCCCCACAGGTCCAAAACCATTGTTGAAAGGAAATGCTCCAGCGTCGTTCACATTCACATTACCGAATCCACCATTACCGTAGCCATACCCCTGATTGTTGCCATAATCGTCATTACCAAAGCCTTGATTGTTGAACCCGAAGTTCCCGTCCTGATTGACATTGCCATACCCATTGTTTCCAAAGCCAACATTGTCAACGAATCCTTGACCGGCATCCACAGTGTTGCCTTTGTTGTTAACAACATGCCCATCACCACCATTTCCAGTGTTGCCATTACCAGCACCAGCACCTGCACCAGTGCCAGTGTTCCCGTTGACAGTCACAATAGGTGGAGTAACAACTGTCGGTATCTCATCCTCCTGGCGAGGAGTTTCAACAGAAATGTGGTCAGTGTTGCCATTTCCGTTCGCCTGCGTCAGCAGCGGCTGCACCAAGGTCTGGAGGTTCTCCTGGCCCTTGGCCATGCTCTCCATGGCTTGCATTAACAAGGTCAGCTTCTCACGGATTTCCTGCATCTCAACTTGGACTTGATCCATTATCTTCTTGCAGTTGTTTCTGGTTGAATAACGATGGACTCTCTGGTCGTCAATCCTGAAAAACCTAAGAGATACAGGAAATAAGATACAGATTCAAAAATACCGGTTAGGCAATATGAGGATTCAGATGCAAATGTGTAAATATGCTACAGGTGATATTCTCCCCAATTCTAGTTTCAGAGAGAAGGCCATCACGAAAATGGAGTCCCCATCAGGCAAGCAAGGAATCAGAAAACCCTCATACATAAACAAATGCCAAGAGGCAGAGTACAAGAGTACAACTGAATACAACTGAAGAGACATCGGCCAACAAGCCTGGCGATGGTCAAAATACAAGTACAGATAACAAAAGCAAGGCAAAGATAACTCAGGCCAAATAGCGTGCTCTGACATCTTCCAATATCCTCAACGTCTCCGAATGACCTAGTCTGGAGATTATCTCTTGTATCAGTAATGCATGTCGCTCAGCAGTGGATCTCAGCTTTTTGGCGTCGTCCTTGCAGGTTCCTTCGCCAAAACACTCGTCGAGTCTGCATCTCTTGGAGCCGGCCTTCAATTCACAACCTCTCGGCTTCTCGCCACGGTCACTTACTCTAAGCTCAACAGCGCTCCTAAGTGATGTCTCTTCAGCAATCTTTGCATCCTGGGCTCTAATCTGCACCTCTAGCGTGGCAATCTGCAGCTTCAGCTCATCTTCACTCTCCTTACGCTTGGTAAGCGTGGTATTCTATAATGCTTCCCACTTGCCGAGTCGGGAATAAGCTTTGTTTAAGAGTTCCTTCTTGGAAGCAAGCACCTTGCTAACACCGTTCAGGGCTACTCCCACCTTTTCCTTCTTGTTGGTCTCTTCAGTCAACTCTGAACCCAACCTATTAATCAACTTCGTCTGTTCCTTCACAGTGAAGGTAGCTTCATTCTTCTCATGACGCAACTGGAAGATCTCTTTCTCTAACTCATCATTGGCTTTCTTCAATTCTTCGTTTTCAGCCAACAATTTGTTATACTTCTCAATCTCTACCGAGGTAGGTACTTCAATCGCTGGAAGATACAAAGGTTCCACAGCAGGATATGGCATCAAAGAAATACTAGCTCTCTCGTGGATCCAAGTCAAATAAGGATCATAAGCTTTGTTGTTGCTCTTGCCAAGCAAAGATTTCCCTCTCCTATGGATGTTAGCCCATGCATGTCTCAACCTAATCAAAACAGCCTCGTCTAATGAGCCCGTGAGATACAGAGATTCCTGTATCTCAACCTCAATAGGAGCATCTCTCAAAGCATAACCAAACTGTCTCACCAGCAGAGAAGGGTTATAGTTGATACAGCCTTTTCGTCCAATCAAAGGGACATTCGGAAAGCCACTGCAACTATATATAATATCAGTGCCAAGCATGTTTCGATCAAACCAAATGATGTTCTCAGCAGACAGCCCCATCAACCGGGAAGACCAATCCAAACTATCAACAGCATCAACAAAAGGCCCTGTCTTCGGAAGATGTCCCTGGAACCACCTGTACAAAAGAGGAAGACAGCAGGAAACATTCTTGCCACGACGTTTCTCATTCTTATAGTGAATAGAATGATAAACATCTCCCAAGAGAGTAGGAACTGGATTCTTTGAGGCAAGAATCAAGAAGGCATCTGAGTCAACAAAATCTGGCACATTAGGAAACAAGACAATCCCATAGATGCAGACAGCTATAATGGCATTGAAGGGAACCCAACATCCATTCTTCGCGCACTGTGTAGCCTTCTCAACCAGGACAGACAGGTGAAAATCATAGGCTCCGTTCAGTTTGACCAATCCTCCAGGGAACTCAGAAGCGTCTAAACTGACAATCTCAGCAAGTGTAGCCAACTCAGGCTCAACATCAACATGTATAAAGGGCATCTGGTCTAACACAGGAACTCCCAACATAGCAGAATACTCCTGCAAAGTGGGTGCCAGAATATAGTCGGGGAACAGGAAGCATCTCAGCTGAGGCTCATAAAACTGCATCAAAGTATACACCCCAGTCGTCTCAAATGCTGAAGGCCTGTACAACAAACTAAGAAATCTCCCATAAGATACTCTGAACTCAGCCCTCACTCTCTCATCTGCTAGAGCAACTAATCCCAGCAAGGAACTGATATCTGGTGAATGCAACCGGTAAGCAACTGTCCTCTTCATGGACTCCATGTCTGGCTAGAAGATACACTAGAATCAGAGGGGAATGATCACACCTGCAACATAAATACACGTTAATGAAATGCAAACATGAAAATGCACATGCATATGCAAACAGGAGATCAAGGGTGATGCTGATGAACTGGGCTGCTTTGTACTGAAGCCTGAGAACCATTAAATCTTAATCTCAAACCAAACCAACCACACAAATG
Source organism: Lathyrus sativus (assembly GCA_963859935.3). Taxonomy (NCBI): domain Eukaryota; kingdom Viridiplantae; phylum Streptophyta; class Magnoliopsida; order Fabales; family Fabaceae; genus Lathyrus; species Lathyrus sativus. The sequence continues at coordinate 713,164,704 of OZ012737.1, forward strand.
AACCCTGTAACCATATCTCACTAACAGAGATAAACCAGGTATTCTGAGGTCAAAGGTTTCCTGCAAACAAACCTACCTACCCCTCACAGGTGTGTACTTAACTCGCAGACGAGGTACGAAATCCTATGCGGGTTCAACGTCACAGACTTTCAAGAGCGATGATACGATACCCAGAAGGTGTGGCATCATCATCCCTTGAAGCGGCCTCACTTAGTTGAATCCCAAATGATAGGTCCCCAGAGTCGACAATCCTTGGGTCAGACAACTTGTCGAGCCCTAAGGGCCAGGCAAGAAGCATCAAAGAGAATCTCGTCTGAGCGTAGATTTCGCGGCTAGCTGGTGCGAGCTAAGCAAGCAGGCTAACCACTACTCTCTACTTCTAAGTCTATGTGCAAACTCAAGCCCAGGTCCAGCTTATATCTCAATCTAACCCTCTACCTAGCACAACAACAATAATATAGTACTGAAAGTAAAGGCAGAAAGGTAAATACATACAACACCCTCAGACGGGAAAACAAGCGCTAGGACTGACTCGCGTAGGGAACCGTTGGAGTCCCCAGCAGAGTCGCCAGCTGTCGCTACTGCAAAAATCGGCGCCGGCTATGACAGAAGAGTCGCCACCGTGCGTTATTTATCCCACAGGAGGGAAAAGAAACGCTCAGAGTAAACCTAACGCAAAACGGGAAAGGAATGGTCATCGCAACCAAATCCTGGATTCGGGAGTCGGTTACGCAAGGGGAAGGTATTAGCACCCCTCACGTCCGTCGTACTCGACGGGATCCACGCTTGTTTTCTATCTAAGGGTGTGTTATTCTATCTACTCTAAAGGTCTGGGTTAAAAGAAAAGAAAATGACTCGGCAAAGTATCGCACTTTATGCCTACGTATTCCCGTTTGGAACGAGAAATCAGAGTCAACGTAGTTCGCCTACCTACGGGAAAGGAGGGGAAGGTTGCTCGCTAGGATACGGCATCCTATGCCTACGTACTTTCATACAGCATGAAAGATCAGAGCAAACGTAGTTCGGGCTACGGAAGACACAGGTTTGTCTGACTGTTTTTTATTACCTTATGAAAGGGTTTTTCTTGATTAAGAGTCCAAGCAGACAAAAATGACACTTTGACGTTTGTTTTGAATCTTTTACGAAAAAAGTGTTTTTTTAGTTTGTTTGCAATCTCTGACGCACTAGAGACTATGATTTGAGAGTGACTACGTCGTATGTCACCCTAAGGGTACCACACTAAGCAGTCAGATTACTGAAGAGTGACCCTCCAGCAACCTTTTCTCAAATAGCTTAAGGCTCGTAACGTACGACATCGATTCACCTTATTACTGTATTTTTGAGTTATTTTGAGATAAGAAGAGAAAGAAGCTCTAAAAAGCCTAGGGTTGAAAAGGAATAAAACTAACCTAATGTTGTCATGCATGGATAAGAATCCTAATGACTGTCGTAATTCCCTCCTGCACAGAGGAAATAAGAGATCCTAGGGGATAAACAGAAAAGAAAGCAAGCAAATACAGTAAAATGCATGCAATGCAGCAATACAAGCGAGGCAAGGGAGTCCCACTCAACCTCGAACCTGAGAAAACAACAGGCAAAGCGAATCACCATTCACTTCAAACCTTAAGGGGGAAAGCTGCACAAGCCAACAAACAATACAGAAAACAAAACCCAAAGCAGAGGAGGCAGCCCAAGCAGCGGCACCAAACTCCTACAGCAAACAGCAGCTCTGACAGCAACAGATTGATTAAACAGCAAAATGTTAATAGCAACAACTTTCATCTTCAAGCTCCAATGAACTTTCAATCTTCACCAAGCACCAAGCTTCAACAAGCTTCCAGCTTAAACAAGCTCAAACCCCATCCAGTAAACAACTTCACCTATCTCCTAACTTCAACAAGCTCCTAGCTTCAACAAGCAAACAAAACCCTAGCTTCTACAAGCTACCTCAACTTTTCCTTTACCAAGCTTCAACAAGCACCTCCAAGGGAGAATTATTCAACAAGACCAGGTTGGAATGTTAAGAAGCTCAATGACAACCAAGGGAAGTCACTGAGAACTTAACATTATGAGAGACTGGCATCCTCAAAGTTCTACTCACTTGGGCATACCACTCATCCCTCCTAAGGATAGATGGAGCTTCCCAAGGAGGACTTTATGTCATTGGATAGAATGGAGATGGACAAGATACTCCATGTTTGAAGAAAGAAGCAAAACTAGTCTAATGCTCTTCCTAAAACCCTAGTTTCCCTAAGCTCCTAACAAGCATCCACAAGATGAGAGAATCTTCACATCCAAGCCCCTTCAAGCTCTCCAAATCACCTTCAATTGGTCTTCATGACCATCCAAGCTAAAAAGCAACACCACCCTAGTCTAAGGGGAACTATTGAATCAAACTAGGCAAATTAGTTCATCAGAAACACTTAGAAGTTAGTCTTAAAACTAATTCTACTTAAAATACCAAAAGTGATTGTAAAATCCTACAAAAATTACTAAGGGTTCCTAAACCTCTTAAGAACCTCTCATACAAAAACCAGGGGGTTAACCATTCATTTGGACCTAAAACTATGCTCTAAACCTAAAGGTATCATCTTAAAACCCTAATTCTAAACCACCTAATGTCCAATGTTCAAACTAGCCTAAAATTCTCTCACAAAAATATGAGAAAATTACTATGGGTACATGCATCTCTAAGATAACTATACCAAAAAGAATCAACTCAAAATTCATCACCAATCATTCACAATAAAATCAGCAAAGTGGCATACCAAACATATCAAAATAAAAAGTCATTAAAAGTACAAAAATGCAACTAAAATATAAAATGCATGAATCAAATATTTTTTTATCCTATTAAATTTTACGCATTCTAAGGAATCAAGGAAAAAAAACTGAGATTAAAAAGATTAAATTTCCTATTTATTATGGATTTATTTCTATACTATAAGAAAAATATGAAATTAAAAGAAAATAATGAAAAATGACAAAACTGTGTGCTGAATAGCAATGAAATTCAGCTAATTCCCCAAACTGGGCCCAAAGGGGGGTGCGCACAGCAAGGCGTGAACCAGACCCATGAGAAACAAAAATAAAACAATAGTAACACAAAACGAAAATCAATTGAAATAAAAGAAAAGCTTCACAGCGGGATCGAACCCGCGCGCCTGAAGCCCCCACGCGAAGCCAAAACGAAGTCATTTTGACGTCCGGCCGCGTGGCTCCCTCTCCTTCGTCCGATTGGGAGACTAAGTCCCCTCTCCCTCACGATCCAACGGCTGCTTCTCTTCTTCCCCAATTGAATTTTCTGCACTTCATGAACAGTACCCTCGGCCATGGATATGGAGTTTTTTTCCGGCAAACTTTGAACAACCATAACTCCCTCAATATTTATCCGTTTGCAACGATTCTTGAACCAATTTTGCATGAAATTTCGAGAGGAATCCAAATATACTACTTAAACAGCCTAAAAATCCACGAATCAAAAAATTCCAGATCTTAACCAAAAACGAATCTAATCCTAAAATCTCACTAAACATCAAGTTCTTCGCCCAGAAATCATCTACAACTTAAGGTGAACCTAACCACATGATTCTAATGCATTAAAACCACATAAATTAAGGGAAAATTCAAGAAGTAAGAACCTAAGTTCGAGCTTCAATTGGAGTCGTTTCCGGCTTAATTCTTGATCCAAAACGTTCCAGATCCAATGAGTGATGATGTTAGAAGAAGATTGAATCCTCAATTGTGCATGAAACGGCCTCTAACAGAAATTCACTCTTTCACTTTTCTTCTTCAAGCTTTAATGGTGATCTTTGCTTCCAACCCCAATCAATCACCAACCCTGATTCTGATGAGCTCCTAGACCTTTATAGAATTGTTTAGAACCTTCTAGAGCTCAGGCCCAAGCCCAAAATTAAAAATCCAAGTCCAACTTTTCTTCAAAATTTTGGTTATGGTAATGCATGAAATTGGCTTCATAGCTTGCATTGGAAGCTTTGGATGACTTACATATTTCATTTGGAATGAATTCAGCCCAAAAGGAATCTCCACATTGCCTTTGTGAAGGAATGGTGTGATGTAACTTTTATGTGAAGAAATCTTGTGAAAGGCCATGAAGCACACTTCAAATGAAAATTCCACAATTGCCAATGTTTCCAAAACATATTTTCTGATTAAAATGAGTGGTTATTTGACTTGTTTAGGACCTATAACTCAAAAATCACAATTTCCCCCTTTGATTCATTTAAAATCCTTCCTTTTTTAGGCCATTTTGAGTGACTTTTGATATAAGCTCATTCAATCCAACATGAATTCACATTTGACCTAAAAACATTGTTTTAAGCACATTCCATGTTGAAAAGTTTTTCATTTGAGGAGTGGAAGATGGAGATTTTGGCACATGCTTGAAAATGACCTATAATCACAAATGCCCAAAATACCCCTAGATTGCCAAGATCATAACTTGAGTTCTATAAATCCACTTGAGGACTTCTAGTACTCTATGGAAAGCTAAGATCAATATCTACAACTCTTATGTTGGCCAAGAATCCATTTGAAAACTCCTTGAAGGGCCAAAGTTGCTTGGAAGTCAAGTGACTTTCATAGATAAATTTCATAGTCCTCTAATGACGTGTAATTTGCAAGAACCATAACTTGAGTTCTATAAATCCCCTTGAGGACTTATAGTACTAAAATTAAAGGTATTGAGATGCTCTACAAGTTTCATGTTGGCCAAAGATCCATTTGAAACTTGTATTTTGACTTATGTGGCTCTGAAGTTAGACACTAAATAGGGGATTTTACACTAAAACCCTAATTTAGCAACTTCCCACAGTCTTGACTCTTCTTTGCTTAATCTTGGCACAACACCACACATGTATCAACATAAAAATTCATGAATCCCATGACCTCAAGATAGGCTTTGATGCTCTCAAACTACTCAATTGAATTAGGGTTGACCCAGATGAAACCCTAGTTGACTGCACCTCAACTGTGGCTCTCATACTTGAATCAATGACTTGCCTCAGCATCAATAAGGCCCTCTAGACATTCCATGAGATCCATACACACCTCAAATTCACATTCCATGCTTCTCATCCCACTGATGATTCTCAACATTCCTCAAGATAGGAGCAAAACCCACATGTAGGCACTCAAACTTCTTAAGACTTCAAATCACTTCTTGATGGCCTGGATGACTTCTCATCTTGGATAACACCTCTTGCTAGGCTTTTCTCTTGATATACACCTTTGACCCCCTGTTGGATGAGCCATGTTATGATATACCAATGATTGAACTATGTACCTGATGTAACTATGCAAATGAAATGCAATGAAACATAAATCAGGCAAGAAAAGGTTGAGCAAATTTTGGGGTGCAACAGAGAGTCTTGGTGGTAAAAAGTATGCCTATGTAGTTGTGGATGACTACTCCAGATACACCTGGATAAGCTTCATCAGAGAAAAATCAGATGTTTTTGAAGTCTTTAAGGAGTTGTGCATCAGACTTCAAAGAGAAAAGGAATGTCGTGTGGTCAGGATCAGAAGTGATCATGGCAAGGAGTTTGAAAACTCCAATTTCGCTGAGTTCTGCTCATCTGAAGGGATCAGCCATGAGTTTTCCTCTCCTATTACTCCTCAGCAAAATGGAGCAGTGGAAAGGAAAAACAGGACTATCCAAGAGTCTGCCAGAGCCATGCTACATGCAAAGAAATTACCTACGCATTTTTGGGCAGAGGCTATGAACACAACTTGTTATGTTCACAACGGAGTGACCTTGAGAAAAGGAACATCAACTACCTTGTATGAGATATGGAAAGGAAGGAAACCAACTGTGAAGTACTTTCATGTGTTTGGGAACAAGTGTTACATCTTGACAGATCGTGAACAAAGGAGGAAAATGGATCCCAAGAGTGATGAAGGAATCTTTCTGGGATACTCTACCAACAACAGAGCTTATAGAGTGTACAACTCCAGAACAAAAGTCTTGATGGAATCCATTAATGTTATCATTGATGATCAGTATGAAGAAATCAATGTCATAGAGGATGTTGGAACATTGCTTGAGACATCAGCTGATGGTATAGTGAATACTGAAGATACTCAAGTTGTAACTCCAGGTTTTGAACCAGAAACCACCATCAGAGAACCTTCTATCAGAATCCTGAAAGATCGTCCCAAAGATCTTATCATTGGAGACCTCAACAGTGGGGTAAGGACCAGAGCTAGAGAAGTAGTCTCAAATTCATGTTTTGTGTCTAAGATTGAACCCAAAAATATGAAGGGATCCTTAACTGATGAATACTGGATCAAGGCCATGCAAGATGAATTGGAACAGTTTAAAAGACATGAGGTATGAGAACTGGTGCCAAGACCTGAAGGAACAAACATCATTAGCACCAAATGGATTTACAAGAAAAAATCAGATAAACAAGGAATTGTAGTCAGAAACAAGGCTAGACTGGTGGCACAGGGGTACACTCAAGTAGAAGGAATTGATTTTGATGAAACCTTTGCACCAGTTGCAAGACTTGAGTCCATCAGGATACTGTTAGGAGTTTCCTGCATCCTAAAATTCAAACTGTTCCAAATGGATGTGAAAAGTTTTTTTCTGAATGGATATCTAAATGAGGAAGTATATGTGGCACAACCCAAGGGATTTGAGGATCCTAACTTGATAGACCATGTATACAAGTTAAGGAATGCTCTCTATGGATTGAAGCAAGCTCCCATGGCTTGGTATGAAAGATTGACTGAGTTTCTTATTACCCATGGATACAGGAAAGGAGGAATAAATAAAACTCTCTTTGTGAAAAATGAGGATGGAAAACTCATGATTGCACAAATATATGTGGATGACATAGTCTTTGGTGGAATGTCTGAGAAATTGGTTAAACAATTTGTTTATCAGATGCAATCTGAGTTTGAGATGAGTTTGTGTGGAGAACTAACTTACTTTATTGGGCTGCAAGTCAAGCAAATGGAGGAGTCTATATTTCTCTCCCAAAGTAAGTATACCAAAAGCATAGTCAAAAAGTTTGGATTGGATAATGCTGGTCACAAAAGAACGCCTGCACCTACTCATCTGAAGTTGTCAAAAGATGAAAGTGGTACTAGTGTGGATCAAAGCCTGTACAGAAGCATGATTGGAAGCTTGTTGTATCTATCAGCCAGCAGACCTGATATTGCATTTGCAGTTGGTGTATGTGCCAGATATCAAGCAAACCCTAAGGTAAGTCACATAAATCAATTCAAAAGGATTCTCAAGTATGTGAATGGAACTAGTGATTATGGTATACTGTACACACATGGGTGTGATCCTACATTGTCTGGATATTGTGATGCTGACTGGGATGAAAGTGATGATGATAGAAAAAGCACCTCTGGTGGATGCTTCTTCTTGGGGAATAATCTCATATCATGGTTTAGCAAAAAGCAAAACTGTGTCTCATTGTCCACCGCAGAAGCTGAATACATAGCAGCTGGCAGTAGCTGCTCTCAACTGGTCTGGATGAAGCAAATGATGACAAAATACAATGTCACGCAGGATGTCATGACACTATATTGTGACAATCTTAGTGCTATCAATATCTCCAAGAACCTAATTCAGCATAGTAGAACTAAGCACATTGATATAAGACATCACTACATAAGAGACCTTATGGAAGATAAAGTGGTTCCTTGGAACATGTGCCCACAGAAGTACAACTGGCTGACATTTTTACTAAGGCCCTTGATGCTGCTCAGTTTGAGAATTTGAGAGGCAAATTGGGTATCTGCATAAATGAAGACTCATAGCAATTAATGGCAAGTGAGAGTTTTAAAACTTCAATGCAATCCACGGCCTTGACCACAAAAACTCTCCTCTCCACGCAAAGAGATCAATTGAGCTTTACAAAATCAGTTGCAAAGAATGAAATAAAATTATGAGATGATGATATGACGCACACATAACACAAAGGCAAGTATTCACAAATACAATGCATGTGCACACACAAGGCTCCCTAAGCTCAAGGTCAAAGCATGGAGTTAAAAGGTCTACCCATCCCCAGGATTTGCACTATGAGTTATTTGCACCTACCGGACGGGTTCTATCAAAGTTCCTAGAGTCATAGTAAATCCTTCAGATATTGCCAACTAACGCAACTACTTACGTGAGTCGACAATATTCTCAAGATAAACTCGTCTGAGTGTAGCATCACGTGACCACTATTGAGGGACTACTCCCTAACAGTTTCCGCACTACATCCTAAAAAGGGCAAGTGGGGTAAAAGTGTTACTAAAGGTCCTCAACTTCACAGACTCTCAGGTTGAAACAATTAGTGAATACACGACTACTCATGCATTACTAATTATCTCAAGGAGGTCTCCACTGAGCGTGATTACATCATATGTTAGACTTACTGGGACTACTCCCAACAACCAAACTATTGATCCTATCACAATCCTATCTCATGTGTCACTCAAATCCGGGTTAGGATTTATCTCACCACTCAAAGCACCCAATGTCAACAACATACTAACAGATATATTGATAAATATACATGTAAGCAGATATTCACAAATATAGCATATAAATAAACAAAATAGGCTAAACCCTCAAGTTTAAGTACTTCCCTAGTGAAGTCGCCATTTTTGTTGCGGCGAGAATCGTGATACCAAGTTATTGATTAACTTGAATCTTAATTCATTAAATTCACAATCGGACTTTGATTTATCCAAAGGAAAGGTTAAAGAAAGAAATACCTTTTACGCGATGTAACAACAATGCTAAGAGATTCGGGGATCGGAGGTTGGTTATGCCCAGGGTAGGTATTTCACATCCTAAACATCTGTAGTACTCTACAGGAACCTTTTGTTTGTGTGTATACTATACTTGCTAAATCTTTGCTATGGCTTGGGATTAGGTTAAGGGTTAGGGTAAGATTGTGGGATAAAAACCTAAGGATATTTTCTAAGTTTGCTCGCAAGGATATCACATCCTCTGCCTACATATCCTAACTAGGATAAAATCAGAGCAACCGTAGTTCACCTCACTGAGGATAGATGAACACTTGATTATGATCAAGGTTCATAGGGGAAACAAACATAACAATACTTGTGTAGAGGTTAACAAAACTCTTTAGATCTAAGTTTAACACTTAAAGGAAATTGACTTTGACAAAAGCCAAGAGGGGAGTAAGTAATCATCACCATGATTCTTACATAGAGTTAACAAACTCTATCTTAAAGTTCTAATTGAAAGATACTCCTAACAAGGGGTAGGTCTTTTAGACTTAGAGCAAATTCTAATGGCTATGGGTTCTAACTTAACTAAGTTAGGGTTCAAGATGACTTAACAAAGTCAAAGAGGGGGTAATGAGCTACCTATGACCCAAGGGTCAATAGAGAGACTTTCCTTTGGACACAAGGGAGATGAGGCAACTGGATGAGAACTAATAAGTTCCATCACTTGGGGAATAACTTAACAAAGCTAAAAACAAATACCCAATAAGCATTCAAACATGATGAATACATAGATCATGGTAACAACCAAGGAACAGATGCAAGCATGTAACAACATCAAGCAAAGATTACAATCAAATGAAATGGTTACAACCAATAATGCACAAAGATATTACAATATCTAGAAGGGTGGAGGTTCTTACAAGACCAATAAATAAGATAACATCAACTTGAAGCATCTTAACAAAGATGAAGGAAAACATGGTAACAACCATCAAGACAAACAGAACATATAATTCAAACAAGTTTAAATGCAAGCAAGTCACAACTTGAGGCAAGTATATAAGGGGATCAAAGAATGTCAAATTTAACAACATAAGACAACAATCATGCATTGATGACAATCAAGTACAAGTAAACATATAAGAAATGTTGCAACAAACCAACTAAGGAGTTCAAAGTTCAAGAGGAATCATACATGTTCAAAAGATAACTTTCAAAGATAAAATTCAATCCTAAGGATGTTATGGTTCTAACAAGACATTATAACAAGTAAAGTAGGGGCATGGGATCATGTTCAAGAGGTTACAACATCAATGAAAACACAAAGATAAACATGAACAAGAAGAAATCAAGCATGTAAGCTACAACTTAAACCAACCATAGGACATGAATCAAGTAAGACCAAATATGACAACATTTATCATGATAGAGGCATGAAGTGTGGTAACAACAAAAAGAGATTAAAGTGATCATATGACAACAAGAAAAGGCAAATAGTTGACAAATATCAAAGCATAAGTTCATGGTTTCATAAAAGAAAACAAAGCAACATTCATGGTAACAACCAAGACAAAACATAAACCCTAGCAGGTTATGGTTCTAACAAGACACATAGACAAGTAGAAAAAGGTATGAAAAACATATTCAATAAGTCACAACATCAAGAATCATGTCAAAGTCCACAGATAAAATTCAAAGGTATACCATGCATACTCAAGTATTCACAAAGGCATGAAAATAACCCTAACATGTTATGGTTCTAACAAGACAGATAAAAAAAGTAGAATAAGGCATGGTAAGCACATTCAAGAGGTTACAACACCAAAATTCATGGCAAGGTTCACAGATGAGGTTCAAAAGGCCATTCTCACACATATGCATTCACAAAAGCAAGTATGAACATGGTAAGGCAATGAATCAAACATCTTTGAGCATTTAAACATGTTAAAAAAACATATATGAATCTCACAAGATCAATCTCACAAGAAAAATTATGTTACAAGTTAAAAAAGTTTACAAATACCATGGTGAAAGCCCTAAAAACACATGCTTTTCAAGTGAATCAAAGTCTTTCTAGGATAATGATCCTTGAATTATTTCTTCACTCAATGAAAGTAGACATGATAAATATTAGTTTGCAAAATTAATGGCATTAATAGCATAAAAAATGGCAAGTTATGATCATTCAAAGTTGGTGTACCAATGGGGGCAAAACTAGGGTAAGGAAAAGTAAGGCAACTTAGGTCATTTGCATGAAGAAGTGGAACTCAGTCAAAACTTAACCAAATGAGGTGAAACAAGGAATTCAATAATACAATTTTTTTCCATACAATACACTCACTGAAAAATTCGATAGCATCATTGTTTAGGCATCTTTGGTCACAACCAAAAGCATGAGCATATGGACAATCCAAAACAGAGCAAGGTTTGATGAAACAAGTATGTAAACATCACATATATATCATTTATAGTGATTGTCTCAAGAGAAATAAGCAAATGCACACATGGATTGACATATTGGCGTCAACATGCACATAATGACCTAGTTTGCCTTAGTTTTTGACCAGCATTTTGGACAGTCAAGAAATTACAATTTCTAATGCCAATGGTGGTCCACATATGACATATAACACACATATAACATGTTCAAACAATTTCTAGCACAAAAGCATGGTTACAACTCACCATAGCATGTGAAATGCAAAGCAAAATTTCAAGTTTCAAAGGTTTAGGCTTATCTCTTGAAGCAACCTTGCCAAATAAGAAAACCAGTTATCCTTGATATCTTGATATAGTCTACAAATGGTCTTTGGATGATGAAGAGCAGCTCCAATGATCAACAACCCCATTGTTGAACAGAATGGCTTGAAAAGTGAAGAAAAACTTCAAAGTTCCATTATTTTACAAAGCAACATGGTCCAATCTTTGTTACAGAAGTGCAAACTTGGTTTGGACAATTTCTATATGCTATTTATGAAGTGTTAGAAGTGTCAAAAGAGTTGGAAATGATCTGTAATGAGTTATGTCTTGAAAAATGCAGAAAGTTGACTTTTTGTGTTTTGGAGGTTGACTTTGAGAAAGAAATGGTTTCTGGTGCAAGTGGTGGCTTGGACAGCTCTATATGGTCACTTAAAACTTGTGTGGAATGTTGAAAGAATCATGGAATGGTTGGAAATTGATTTGATGCAAGTTCTATCCAAGACAGATTTTGGTACTTTGGAGTTTTTGACTTGGCTTGCAAGAAGGTTTGTGGATGTGGAAGGAGAGGGTTTGTGGATGGTTTCTTGGTTACAATGGTGTATTTTTGATGCATAGAAGCTTTCCTATTTATAGGAAAAGCCACATGATCAAGGGTGAGGACAGATTTGGAGTTTTGGTCTTGGAGGGAAAAATTGAAGAAAATCTGTCCAAGATTTGGTGCAGTTGGAATCCAGTGTTCTTGGCTCAATGTGATGTACAAATCAAGTTGTATGAGGGAAATGGAAGTGACCGAAGTGTGGCTAGGGAGTAGGGGAACTGCAGCTGCAGATTTCTTCATGAAAAAGTTTCTCTTTCCTCTTGATTTTTTTATTAAAATATTGCAACTTGGTTGCAACTTGGCTTGTCATCTTGTCAAGCCTTTCCAACCTTCACTCTTTCTGCATTTGTACTCATTACACTATCTAAATATCAGATCAAGACTTGATCAAATGATTGAGAATAGCTTTGGTGGTTGGCAAGTTGATTTGTGACAAATTTGAAATGGTGCATTCAAGTGTTTTGACCCCAACTTGTCTCCTTCGAAACTCCTAGCTCACAAATTCTATGGAGGATTTCTTGTACTTTTTGGAAATCCCTCATCATTCTCTACAATTTTCATGTTTTAGGAATTTTCAAATTCCAAGTGGAACTAGGTCAAAAACACCCTTGAAGTTGGCTGAAAACATGACTTGACAAGTGCTAAAAATGTGAAATTTCACCAAGTCTTTTCCCCTCTTGCATTGATTTTGATCATAACTCCAAATACCTCCATTTTTTCTATATGGCCACTTTTACACTTTTATATAACTTGTCAAGGCCTTTCCAACAAGCTTTGAACCACTCCATTTGGATGTGTGGTTAAAAAAATATGGTTTTGCCCCTTTCAAAACCCTAATTCCCGACTTTTTCGATTACTCTTCAATCCTTGATCCAATGGTCACAAAATTTCACAAATATATGTAATATAACACTAGGAACATGACTTCTTTCAACTTTGGGGTCAAAACCGTTTTGGTCAATGAGTTGACTTTTCAGTCAGACGAACCGATCGATCGGAAAACCCCGAATCGACTGTTGGTGTTCTCGGTCCTCTGGGGTCTTGAAACTTCTTGGTTGGACTTCAATAAGTCATATGAGCTCCATGGACCATGATTCCATCATTGTAGCATCATTTAAATCAAAATTCAAACCACAATTGGCTTTTCCTGATCAGAAACCCTAATCGGGGGTTCTGAGTTGCACTACTCTGCTTCTTTGGGGTAATAAACTCAAATTGAATTCATACTTGATCCCATGTAGTATCTTTGATGGTTTGGGGACTTGTTTCATAGAGAACCAATCCAAGACATTGACTGATCAAACCATCGAAATCCCGATTCATGACTGTATGGTGCCCTAATTCATCTGCATCTTGATAAATACAAACTTGAAATAGGTTAAGGTTAGATAAGAAAATGATGCTTCTATAATGATGATGAAGATATAAGGGTCAAAATTTGGGGTATAACAGCAGGGATTATGGAATAAAAAACAGGTTCACATTTGTAGAACACCCCTAAACCAATGGTAAAGCAGAAGCTGCAAACAAGGTTATCCTATGAGGAATAAAAAAGAAGTTGGAGGAGGCAAAAGGAATGTGGGCCGAGTACCTACCCAAGATCTTGTGGTCATACCATACAACACCATATTATACTAATCAAGTGATGCCCTTCATGATGGTGTATGGAGCTAACGCAATGATACCGGTGGAAATCAACACCCCGACTTGGAGGCGTGAACATTTTGATGAAGTCGCCAACATGGATAACTTAAAAATCTCAGTTAATCTGATAGATGAGGTTAGAGAGACAACACGAGTAAGAGAATTCGCTGCAAAATAGAAGTTGGCAAGATGATACAACCTGAAAGTCTAGGAGAGGGAGTTCTAGGAAGGTGACCTAGTCTTAAAGAAAATCACAGACCCAAAAAATAAGGTAAAGCTTGCCCCCAACTGGGAAGGCCCATTCAGGGTACTTCGAAAACTAAACAAAAGAGCCTACAGGATGGAAACATCAGAGGGAGTAGAAATACCCAGGACATGGAATGTATCCAATCTTAGGCTATATTTCAGCTAAATATTATGTGATTCAATAACAAATAAAGGATCCGGGTTGCACTCTTTTTCCTTGCAAGGGCAATAGTTTTTAACGAGGCACCTGGACTTAAAAAAAATTATGTCTTGTTTATAGGTATTCAGCTAAAGATGGTAAGTTATAACTCGGAAAACTCCCATAAACGTGTTGACTTTCTCCGTGTACATAGGTCGCCCATAAATATTCCATGTACAAGGGTTGATTAAACTCCTATAAACGTGTTGACTTGCTCCGTGTGCATAGGTGGCCCATAAACGCTCCGTGTACAAGGGTTGGTTAAACTCCTATAAACATGTTGACTTGCTCCGCGTACGTAGTTTGCCCATAAATGCTCTGCGTACAAGGGTTAATTTAACTCCGATAAACATGTTGACTTGCTCCGCGTACATAGGTCGCCCATAAACGCTCCACATACAAGGGTTGATTAAACTCCTATAAACGTGTTGACTTGCTCCACATACATAGGTCGCCCATAAACACTTCGCATACAAGGGTTGATTAAACTCCTATAAACGTGTTGACTTGCTCCGCGTACATAGGTCTCCCATAAACGCCTTTGCATACAAGGGTTGATTAAACTCCTATAAACATGTTGACTTGCTCCGCGTACATAGGTCACCCATAAACGCTCCGCGTAAAAGGTTTGATTAAACTCCTATAAATGTGTTGACTTGCTCCACGTACATAGGTCGCCCATAAATGCTCCACGTACAAGGGTTGGTTAAACTCCTATAAACATGTTGACTTGCTCCGCGTACATAGGTCGCCCATAAGCGCTCCTCCTACAAGGGTTGATTAAACTCCTATAGACGTGCTGACTTGCTCCGCGTACATAGGTCACCCATAAATGATCCACGTATAAGGGTTGATTAAACTCCTATAAATGTTTTGACTTGCTTCGCGTACATAGTTCGCCCATAAACGTGTTAACTTGTTCCGCGTACACGAGTTGAACAAACACTTATAATTGTGTCTACTAATTCCGTGCATACATGCTGGATAATCAATTATGAAAATGATGAAATTAGGCCTAAGCACACCAAAAGAAACTTGGGGCTCATGGGTATCAAAGTCATTCATGACCAACTACCAAAGGCTTATAAAGAACTGGACACAAGTCTCTGACAAAAGGACACCCAAGTCAATATCATAATTGGCACCTAAGACTAAAAGAGTTTTGGACTCTCTAAAGTGTCAGAGCTATATAGCCAAAGGCTTTTTAATAGATAGTCGAGTAATTAGCTATCCAAGAATCCTTAGAAATCAAACTAAGAAAAGCAAAATAGCAAAATAATACCTGACACTTTATAATCAGACACCTTAAATTATTCTAACTTAGTGCCCAAGGGGCTGGATATACACACAAGATTATTTTGCAAAGGAATTAAAGTGATGATAAACGAAAATAACAATAGCAAAAGGAAAGCCACAAAAGGGCCAAATTTTGTTTAATTTTGTTCAACACAAAGCCCGAAGGTTGAAAAGATTACATAAAAAACACATCCAGAAGGATGACTAACTAAAATAAGAAAACATCAAGATCATGTAGCAGCCGAAGTCTCATTGGCAACATCATTGTTGGTCAGGTTCACGTTTGCGTCAGCACCATTAACTGGGCCTTGAGATCCCTCCGGGCTATCTTTCTCCATCTCGCCAAGATCCACAAGTGTCCATCCTGCACCACATTGAAGTAATCCATCTTCGACAAATCCAAGTCAGGATGGAGACAGAGAACTTGATCTTTGGCTCTATCAAAAGCTTCATCACCAGCAGATAAAATGTCGATTTGAGCTTTCGTTAGATATTTTCTAAGATCGTTATTGGATGATAAGAACTCAGTATTGGAGGCCTCAGATAGATTCAATTGATTAGCAAGTTGGGCTAAGGTCGACTTGTAATCTGATTCCAAAGTCTCTTTCTCCTTCCTCGCATTAGTCAAATCCTTCTCCAAGCTGGAAAGCTTCTCAGACTGAGATTTTTGGGTATTCTTCAACTGAGCAATTTCATCCTTAAATTTTGACTCAATCTTTTCAGAGTCGTTAGATAATTCAAATAAACCACGGGCAAAGACAACACATATCATCAGATATGACCTAATGTTCTGGGTAATATTTTGTTGTCTAATAGATTTAACTTTATTAACATCCTCGATAGTGTTGAGGTGATCACGCAGAAAGTTTAAGCCATCAAAGTCATTGGACCAAAACTTGAATTCCCTAGATGCAAAATTTCCCCTAGGGGCTTGCATGAGGGATTTGATCTCCATTTCGGCTTGATGGATATCTTCATTCGTTAGAACCTTCAGCTTCTTCGGATCACCTTGAGAGATCTCAGCTTTAGTACTCGTTCCTCTGGATCATTTTGGTGCTCGGACCTCTAATCCACTTAAATCGGATTTGGATGCAGACATACCCCCAACCCCTCTCTGGGCTTCCCGAGCTGCCTGCATCAATCTCTTTTGCTCGGATACAGTCATATCAGTCATCTTGTCTGCAAGCAAGCAACATAAGGTTAGAATGGAATGAAGACGAGAAATATTTAAAGCAAAAGATGATGATTACCTAGAAAGGCAAGAAGTCAGTCGTCATCTAAGGGCAATTATTTGATCCTCATCATACAAAATGAGTCAAGAATGGCCTAGGATTAGAGTTCCAATTCATTCAGTTTGTCATAGTTAAAACCAGTAACCGACAAGGGATCTTTGGTCCAGTAGTGAGGAAAGCGTGAATGTCCATCTAAGGCGTATAAAACCTGCGGACATCTCGGCCCACATCGGGCCCTCAAGAAACGATCTTTATAATTCTTATAATTTGAGGTATAAGCCTGAAGGAAGCTTCAGATAGGAATTCCACTGATTTGAACCCAACTCCGGTTATCAACTCCTTTCACCTCAAAGAAGGAGAAGAACAAGCCTATGGTCAGAACAATGTTGAAAACCTCGCAAACCCTCTCAAAAGCCTTTATAAATCCCAAAATGTTGGGATGGAGTTGGGAAGATGTTATATTGACGGTCTTCAACACATCAACCTCGAAGTCGGAAAAAGGGATACGAATGTTGAAATCTTCCAAAATACTAGGATAGAACTAGAAAAATTCTTCGAAAACATCTTTTGGTGAAGTATACACACTCTTTCCTTTGGACCACGTGGTTCTAAAATAACATCATCTTTGGAACCAGTAGAGGATATAATCCTCAGGGATCGGATTTTGGCAATATCCATGTCATCAGCAGTACTGTTCTTATGGTTCATAACCTCAAAATCAAAGGGAGCAGCAGTCTCCATTAGAATTTCTACAGAACCTGAAGAGTCGGAGTCAAAGTCACTTTCAGAAGTGAAAACATCATTATAAAATTTGTCTATGACTTGCCTATACTCTTCTACCCCTAAAGAACCCCTCATCTCTTGCATGTTTTCTTTCCATAATCTTTTCGACGAACTTACCTTCATCATCACATTCCCTAAGGACTACCATTTTTGTTAAAGAAAAATAGAGGAAAATCAAGAGCGAAAGGAAAAAAAAACCTAAATTAAAGAGAACACTTGCAGTTGAAACGGGCTTGTTTAAAGGAGAATAAGAGCGTAGGAGTAAAGGGAAGAGAAAAATAACTTTAATAGGAGCCCAACATCAAAAATAGATAGAGAATAACCACTCATGAAGCATTAAAGTCATCATAACTCTAGGGAAGATTAGGGGACACGACCGTTCGAAGGTTTTGTTTGACACGTAAGGACATAAGAAGAAAAGTCGACCTATAGCACGACATCAGTCAAATATTTTCGGGCTCGTGTTACTACCGAGTACTATACCCTTGTAAACGGATATAGTACTCGGGGGGGGGGGGGGGTTATGTACATGCCAAATATATTTAAAGCCGAGTAGTGTAGCCAGACAAGGTTAAGCATGAACTAGACTACGATAACAAGAAAGGTCGAGCAATGCAGATCACTAGGCAAGTATCTCCTATAACCCGAGCTCCTACAACTCGGTACTTACGCTGGACATGAGCCCAACCGGCATACCAACAGCTGTAACGGTGGTGGCGCATCAATGCAGATGTTGCCAGAGCTTCAAAGCCTACATCCATAAAGGGGAGTTACAACAATGATGGCCATGTAACGTCAGAAGGCCAAGAGACTTCTCTTAATAGCATATCTTAATGGAAGACTATAAAAGGGGCTCCCACTTGAGAGTTAAACAAGACACAATTATCTTGAGACAATACACAATACAAGTGTAGCTCTCAAATCCCCAAATATCCCTCACAATATAGACAACATAGTTCTTCTTATTCATGACAAGGGGAATTGGAACTTTTGGTGTAACTAACCATTTTTTGTTAGAACAAAACTCATCATGCACCTTCATCTCCAAGCATGTGAGCCATTTGATCAAGTGAGTTGCATTGAGATTCTCCAACTGAGTTAACAAATAACTAACTAAGTTAGACTCCAACTCTAGTTGTCGATAGGGTGATCCTTTGATGTCTTCCAAGTCAAAGGTAGACCTTCCACTGCAACTGGATTTTCTTCCTTTTTCTCTTCATCATCTTCATCCTCTTTCTTATCATTGTCTACCGCTTTAGGTTGATCAATTCCTTCTTTGGTTCTGTTGAATATTTCTTTAGACGATACACCTACATCATGAAAAATAATACTTGTCCGAACATTATTTGGGTAGGACTCATCAAAAGTAATATGTATAGACTCTTCAACTATAAGAAATCTCTTATTATAAACCCTATATGCCTTACTAGATTTTGAGTATCCAAGGAAGATACCCTCATCGGCTTTTGGATCTAATTTACCAAGATTATCTCTACAATTATTCAAGATATATCATTTGCATCCAAAGGCATGTAAGTGAGAAACATTTGGTTTTCGATCTCTAAGTATCTCATAGGGGGTCTTGTCTATAATAGGGTGTATGAGTACCCTATTCATGATATAACATGTCGTGTTAATGGCGTCCGCCCAAAAGTACTTAGGCAAATTACCTCCATTGAGCATAGTTCTCGCTAACTCCTCTAAAATTCTATTTTTAAGTTCCACAACACCATTTTGTTATGGTGTTCTAGGAGGGGGAAAGTTATGCTTAATACCATGTTTATCACAAAATTTCTCAAAGAGGCGATTTTGGAAGCCTCCTCTGTGATCACTTCGAATGGAAACGATTCTCAAATTAATTTTGTTTTGAAATAATCTAGCAAATTGCTTAAATGTCGGGTAAGTTTCATCTTTACTTGACAAGAACAAGACCCAACAAAATCTAGAGAAATCGTCTACAATAATAAAGCCGTATTAATTTCCACCTATGCTCTTGGCCCTAAAAGGACCAAAGTGGTCCATGTGTAGAAGTTCAAGAGGTCTAGAGGTAGAAACAAGGTTTTTCGATTTAAAAGAAATTCTTTTTTGCTTCCCTTTTTGACAAGCCTCACATAGATGATCTTTAGTGAACTTTAGTTTTGATAGACCAATTACTAAATCTTTTGAGGATACTTTGTTCAATAGGTCAAAGTTAAGATGGGCTAGGCGTCTATGCCATAACCAAGAGTTTTCACTCATGATGGCTAGACACTTAGTTCCACCCAAGGAAACTTAATCTTGATTTAGCACATAAGTATTATTTACCCTCACACCTTTAAACACACATTCTTTCTTTTCATCAAGCACAACACAAGAAACAAGTTTTTGTTAAAGTCACTTTAAAACCCTTGTCACATTGTAGGCTTATGCTTAGAAGATTGTGTTTAAGGCTATCAACTAGCATTACATCAGAGATAGTAGTAAATGAGGGATTACCTACACTACCTTTTCCAAGTATATCACCTTTGTTATTATTTCCATATGTGATGAATCCCTTTCTCTTTGGGACGAAGTCAATGAAGAGGGATATGTCACCCATCACGTGTCTTGAACATCCATTATCGAGATACCACATTTTTCAGTGGAGTCAAGTCATTCAACCTGAAAGTTTAAACAAAGGAAATAGGTACCCAACTTTCATGCGGTCCTTGATAGTGAGTGAGATCAAAGTTGCACTTAGTCAGCCATTAAAAAACTCCTTTAGAAACAAAGAGTTGCCTAAATTTGCATCTTTCAACGGTATGTCCCTTTTTGCAACAATAATGACAAGATAGGTTTTTATGAGACATGTCCTTACTGTCATAACTCGACACTTTACCTCCCTTTTACCTTTTGCATATACATGTTTATTCACATTGCTGGCATATGCATTCACATTTTTCTCTCTGTAATCTTTGTTGCAAGAACTTTTAGGTTCTTCAAGCCCGATTAATCATATCCTCACAAAGATACCACATCATCAAATCGAGCACAAAATGAATGTTTCTACACTTATTCATCAGAGCAAGAGGTCGAAAATTAAAGCCATGACTACAACACCATTTTCAGGCAAAATTGGGCAAGTTTTAGCTTGGTTAATCGATTAACCATTTGCTAGTGCAAATGGGTTAATCGATTAACCCTTGCAAAATTTGCAGAATCTGCTGCATTTTTGGGACAACAGTTTCCACTTCTCATTTTTGGGGTCTACATTGTTCTAGCATTGTGTGGAACATTCTAGACAACTCTAGACACTTCAAGATATTTCTACACACTTCAAGGCATTTGCTCCAATACATTAATTGAGATTGAGAGCACTATGTTACTTCATTTACAAACATGTGATCCCTTAGATTCAAGTTTGCATTAGGATGGTCACCGAGTCAATACCTAACTAACTGAGTTAACCTCTAACTTAGTGAGTTGAGGCTAACTAACTCCAAGGCTAGTTCCAAGGCTACATCCAAAGCTCAGTCCGAACCTAGCAACTCTAAAGAAAAACTCTATATAAGTAAATCATCACCATTTCACAAAGGATCCAATCATTCTCTCAAATTTTCACACTTGATCACTCTCAATTCTCTCATATTTTCTCTGAATTTTATGCAACTTCTACTCATAATCTTCTTCTCTTTCATCCAAAACCTCACTAGAGCTCAAAACCTCCATTAAAGAGTAGCAACTTCTTCATTGGAAGTGATTTCTCTTGAGCTTAACCATCATCATCTTGCAAATTCTTGTTGTTTTTATGGAGTTTTGTCGCATTCGAATTCATCTAAAGTGATTACTTCAAGCTTATTCGGTGTAATTTTAATTTTGGAGTTTTTGTCGGATTTTGCTCGGTTTCGCTACGGTTCGATTGCAAATTCGGTTTTATCTGGATTTCTTCGAGTAACTTCATCATATTCTCTTTGCAACAAAATCCAAGGAAAATTGCAGTCTTGTAGGTTGGTTAATTCTCACTCTTTTCACTATTTCGATCATTACCGTATCATTTGCGATGTAGATTCAACGTTTTTCTCATTTGTTAATTGATTATGCATTGATTTGATCTTCATTCTTGATGTATTAATTGATCACATAAGTGATTATTTACTGTTTTTAGACTTGATTTTCGTGCATGATTATTTGACTTAACATGTGAAGGATTACATAAATCAAAATTTGACAAAAGTGCTTTTAAAAACTCAATTTTCAGGCTCTATCTCAGTGTTAATCGACTAACACTTTTGCATAGGAAAAGTGTTAATCGATTAACCATGCATTTTTCAGCAAAACTGCTTGTTTTTAAGGGTTAATCGATTAACACTTTTGCACAGGCAAAGTGTTAATCAATTAACACTGGTCCAGAAGGCCATTTTTGTGCATTTTCCGTATATTTTTGGCTTTCTTTCCTCTCTCAACTCCCATGGATTGATATGTTTGATTTTATGGATGTTTTAACTTCTGTTTGGAGCATGCTTATACATTTTCTAATTCCCGATTTTGTCGATTTCGCATTTATTGGCATTTTTGACATTATATAAACATTTTCACTTTCGTATAACCTTTGATCACATGATTGCTTAGTTTGTGATGCATGCTAAGTTGACTTTGGTATTTTTTTTACTTCCATTCTTCCTTGCATTAAGATTTTGTTCCTCTTTGAAATGAACTTAATCTTGTTTAATCAATAACTTCCCTATTTGCTTTAATGATTTTCCTTTCCTTTGGAAAATTGTTAGCACATCTTTGCCCTTTGATTAATTAATCGAAAATTCATTTCAATTAGTCGATATCTCTTTTTTTTTATCATCCTTTGGATCTTCTTGAGCTTTATCCTCCCTTTTCTCCCGCAGAGTTGAAGATTTGCAACACATTAGAGCACTGTACAAATTTTGCGTCGTTGTGTTGTCCGTGTCGTTTCTTACATCGCACTTTGGTGTTAGAGAAGGAATGAGAGTGGAGAATTCCTACACTCAATCTGACTACTTTGGGTAGGGGATGAATGACATTGTCCCTGGGATAGTCGCCTCTATCACCTTACTGTGGTTTCCCTGTTCCTCCAGTCGAGTCGATCCTTGATCACTTGCACCCTTACCTCCTCTTTGGAAGTAGCCTTATCCTTGTGTTTCCCTTTTCTCTTATGGCCAATCCTTCTTTGGTTCCCTTTGAGATTTGTTACTCAATTCCCTTGCTTGGGTGATTAACTGTGTAACACCCTATTCTAACCCAACAGATAAATAAGAAAACAACAATCAGAGTGCACGAAAAAGGGCCACATGACGGTCGTAAGGGAATGGCACGACCGTGGGGGTCATGACAACCGTCATGTATGTCACGACCGTGACGGTCATGACGAGCGTCATAGAGTGGCAATGACCGTCACACTCACAAATTCTGGACGCATCAGAGGTGTCACATTTTCACCTTAACAGATAGCATACACTTGCAGCAAAATACTTAATAACATACATAGCACAGAGCCAGATGAACAAATAACAACAACTTGTTTAACATCTCCATTACAAGACAACCTGTTATTTTGCAGCGGAATTTAATACTTCCAACATTTATAATAACCAAAGCAAGACCAAAAAAGTCTGCAACTAAATTCCATTAAAATTTAGCAAGTAATTATCTTGCATCAATTCACAAAAACAACTAGTTTCAACCATAAAAATCAGCACTACCGATTCGTCGGTCTAGCGCGTACAACCAACATTTGGCACTATCAGAAACACCTAATTTTAAAGAAAGTACTTAATAAAATTAAGCAACAAGAAAAATCAACTAAAGCAATAAAATTAATCGTTCATCTCCCCAAGAGTTCTACGTATCAGAGCGACCAACGACCTTAAATGAAAAGCGACACTTTATTCCGGGTTACCTGTAAATTACCACCAACGGAGGTAACATACAACGTAAAGGGTGAGATATCAAAATTATAACATAAGGCATGATAAAATTCATGTCAGGATCATATCACAACATTATAATCCTCGCAGTTCTCCAAATATTATCACAATAAACTACCAGGAAATTCATCATTCATATTCGCAACAATTAGCAAGAAAATTCAGCAACTAATAATTACTTGCAACTACATAATGACACGACACTATGCGACTCAACTATGCATATGCATGTGGTACCAATTTGGAGCAGCACTCCACAACCAATTTATTTGCCATTATAGGCCGCCAATACAGGCACAACCAACGCCAATACAAGCCAACCAGGATGATATGCTATGAGATGCATCTATTATGGACTACAACACAACCACAACAGCTACGCAACAAGGCCTTAAGCCTACAACCAAATTGTCCATAATTGAAACATCACAATTTCATACTCATCATATAACCACAAATTCCAATATGATATAATCAAGTAAAAGCATAATAACAACATTCTCTCAACAAATGGGAAATTAGCGCGTGTCGGCGCCGTTCCCAATATTATTACCTAGAACTAATGACATAAGACACTAATTCAGGCATAGACAAACATTAACCCTTAATATTTCTCAACCTACGGGAACATTAACCCTTAATATTTCTCAACCTACAGAAACATTAACCCTTAATATTTCTCAACCTACGGGAACATGAACCCTTAATATTTCTCAACCTACGGGAACATTAACCCTTCATATTTCTCAACCTACGGGAACATTAACCCTTCATATTTCTCAACCTACGGGAACTAACCCCATGATTCAATTCCCTTCATGAAATTGATCATACCCACAGTTATAGAATTGAACCCTACCCTTACCTTTGGATTGAGGACAACTCTAAACTCCCGGTTCCAGTTTGCTCTCCAGTGACTCTTCTACAACTACCTTGAATTCTCTCCGGCGGTTAATTCCTTTGTTCTTACGTTCTCCACAACCACGTCCTTTTTCCTCTTTCCTCAACCTTTCTCCTCAATTTTGGTTTTCTGAGCAGTTTATCGTGTTATTCCTCTTTCTCCCACAACTTCTCTAATAACTCCCCTATTTCACTTATTCCATCCACTAATAATAATAATAATAATAATAATAATATTACTACTAATTATTAAATTATCATTATTATTAATTATATTATATTATTATCAAACTCTATATTTTATTAAATGATTTCCTATACTTTAAGGACACCCACCAACGCTCTCAGGCACACTCCCACATAAAGGCACCCCAACAATTCATAAATAATTTAATTTAAAATGAACAGGCGTTACAACTCCCCCAAACTTAAAAGAATTTCGTCCTCGAAATTACTTCGATCAATCAGCTCGGGGTAAGACTCTCGCATCTTGCTTTCCAGTTCTCACGTCAAGCTTTCGCCAGCAGCTCCCAACCAGACCAATTTCACCAAAGCAATCTCTTTTCCTCTAAGTTGTTTCTCGTTCATCAATCCGAACAAGCAACGCCTCAACAATCAAATTACCTCTCACTTGTACACCATTCATCCGAATAAATGCACTTCCTCAACTTAGGCACATGCCACATCATGTAAATTCACAAGCGACAGCGGTAAAACAGTCTCACATGCTACTTCTCCCACACTTTCGTTGTGCCACTTTCTATACAAATCCTCTAAAGACTGGATAGTTTTCTATGTCCGTCCATCCGTCCACGGATGATAGGCAGAGTTCAACTTCAACATGGTACTCAAAGCATCTGCAAACTCTCCCAAAATCTCAATGCAATTTAGGATTCCTATCAGAACGATATTCAACGGTATCTCATACGACTTCACAACTTCCTCGATATACATCTCAGCTAGCTTCAACATAGAATGATTAATTCTCCTTGGTAAGAAAAGAGCCAATCTAGTCAATCTATCCAAAATCACCCAATCAGATCATATCCTCCTCACAGTCTTCGGCAAACTCGACACAAAGTCCATGGAAATGCTATCGCATTCCCATTCTGGGATATTCAACAGTCGCGGCAGACCCAATGGTCTCCGACGCTTATTCTTCGACTTCCGACAAGTCTAATCAGCATATACAAACTCAACCACTTCTCTCTTCATCTATGGCCATCAAAATAATTTTCTCAACTCCGGTTACATATTCATAGCACCGGGATGGATACTCCATCTACCTCAATACTCTTATTCCACTCAATAATATCTGGGACACAAACTCTATCACGACATCTCATGGTACCATTGTCATGAATCCGCAAATCAACCCTTCGACTTAATTCATCCAATTCAACCAATCTGCCAACTCAGTTCAATTTTATGACCTTCTTGAATCTCATCACGAACACCACTAGTACGCTCTAACATGCTAAGCTTAACTCCATAAGAAGTCTCTTCACAACCCAAACTCATATCACTAAATTGCTCAATCAGTTCTAACTCTTTTCACTATCATCATCGGTATATGCAAATATTTCCAAATCAATGCCTAGGCTACCACGTTTTTTTCACCCGAATGGTAATTCAATCCAAAACCATAATTCTTCAGGAGTCCCAATTATGTTCTCTGCCTCATATTCAACTCCTTCAAATCCAACAAATACCGCAAGCTCTTGAGATCACCAACATTTTAAATCTCAAACAAACCAATCGAAGCCTCCAACTTCGGCACAAGCACAACAATAACCAACTCTAAATCGCTCGTCAGATAATCCCTCTTATGTACTTTAAATTGCCTTAAAGCTTAACTAAAATTCGCTGATGTTTCACTTAACATCTCTCTCAATCACATCAACAACGCATCCCAAAACACAACGAATAGTTCTGTCAGATTCGGGAAAAATCAATACACGAGTTGTTGACAGCTCTCCCAAAAACTCTTTGAACTTTCTTCACAGTGGCGTATCCCTGCTTCTTCTCCAACAATGATAACTCATGTTCCCGATTCTCAACACGATCCTCTATACTCTTCGAATATATTAAAATATCATCGGTTAACATAACCACTGACTCGCTCAATTAAGTATGGAAAATCCCATGCCAAACGGACACTCAATTTGCGAGTTATGGCGGGAGCACGAACCGTACCTTCCACACTTACCACAACATCCCAACCTATTCCATCAATAAATAACTTAATTCCACGCCACTACTTCACCATCACATAGAGCATTGAAATAGCTTTCCAACGCTTCGAACCGTGCATCATTTCGAGTTACGGTTCTCCCATTACGACAAAAATACCAAGATTGCATTCTACATCTTACTTTCTTTACTAATCATCAGAAGTCACTGCCCACCTTTAATATACTCGACCTCACACTCTGTTGCCTTAGCACACACACCAGATACGAGTCTCAACACTACTCAATCAATTTAATTCCTTGACCATCCAACAGACATAAAATATGGAGCTCTCAATCTCGGACTAGTTTCCGTAACTAAGTCGATCACAACTCCACTTCACGTCTTGGCTGTATCTCACTATGTCTGGGTAACTTTCTGAAAACCACAATTAACTTGCAAACAACCAACTTTTCCACTTCTGCAAACAACGGTTAGGCAGCAAACATGCACCGACAGTGTTTTTACACACATGTTGCATACAAGGGAACAAACAATATTAGACAACATGGCCGGACGGACCGACCTGCTCTAATACCACTAATGTAACACCCCATTCTAACCCAATAAATAAATAAGAAAACAACAATCAGAGTGCACGAAAAAGGGTCACATGACGGTTGTAAGGGAATGGCACGACCGTGGGGGTCATGACGACCATCATGGATGTCACGACCGTGACGGTCATGACGAGCGTCATAGAGTGGTGACGACCGTCACACTCACAAATTCTGGGACGCATCAGAGGTGTCACATTTTCACCTTAACAGATAGCATACACTTGCAGCAAAACACTTAATAACATACATAGCACAGAGCCGGATGAACAAATAACAACAACTTGTTTAACATCTCTATTACAAGACAACCTGTTATTTTGCAGCGGAATTTAATACACTTCCAACATTTATAATAACCAAAGCAAGACCAGAAAAGTCTGCAACTAAATTCCATTAAAATTCAGCAAGTAATTATCTTGCATCAATTCACAAAAACAACTAGTTGCAACCATAAAAATCAGCACTACCGATTCGTCGGTCTAGCGCGTACAACTAACATTTGGCATTATCAGAAGCACCTAATTTTAAAGAAAGTACTTAATAAAATTCAGCAACAAGGAAAATCAACTAAAGCAACAAAATTAATCGTTCATCCCCCCAAGAGTGCTACGTATCAGAATGACCAACGACCTTAAACGAAAAGCGACACTTTATTTCGGGTTACCTATAAATTACCACCAACGGAGGTAACATACAACGTAAAAGGTGAGATATCAAAATTATAACATAAGGCATGATAAAATTCATGTCAGGATCATATCACAACATTATAATCCTCGCAGTTCTCCAAATATTATCACAACAAACTACCAGGAAATTCATCATTCATATTCGCAACAATTAGCAAGAAAATTCAGCAACTCATAATTACTTGCAATCACATAATGAAGTGATACTATGCGACTCAACTATGCATATGCATGTGGTACCAATTTGGAGCAGCACTCCACAACCAATTTATTTGCCATTATAGGCTGCCAATGCAGGCACAACCAACGCCAATACAGGCCAACCAGGATGATATGCAATGAGATGCATCTATCATGGACTACAACACAACCACAATAGCTACGCAACAAGGCTTTAAGCCTACAACCAAATTGTCCATAATCGAAATATCGCAATTTCATACTTATCATATAACCACAATTTCCAATATGATATAATCAAGTAAAAGCATAATAACAACATTCTCTCAACAAATGGGAAATTAGCGTGTGTCGGCGCCGTTCCGAATATTATTACCTAGAACTAATGACATAAGACACTAATTCAGACACAGACAAACATTAACCCTTAATATTTCTCAACCTACGGGAATATTAACCCTTAATATTTCTCAACCTACGGGAACATTAACCCTTAATATTTCTCAACCTATGGGAACATTAACCCTTCATATTTCTCAATCTACGGGAACATTAACCCTTCATATTTCCCAACCTACGGGAACTAACCCCATGATTCAATTCCCTTCATGAAATTGATCATACCCACAGTTATAAAATTGAACCCCACCCTTACCTTTGGATTGAGGACAACTCTAAACTCCCGGTTCCGGTTTGCTCTCTGGTGACTCTTCTGCAACTACCTTGAATTCTCTCCGGCGGTTAATTCCTCTATTCTTACGTTTTCCACAGCCACGCCCTTTTTCCTCTTTCCTAAACCTTTCTCCTCAATTTTGGTTTTCTGAGTAGTTTATCGTGTTATTCCTCTTTCTCCCACAATTTTTCTAATAACTCCCCTATTTCACTTATTCCATCCACTTAATAATAATAATAATAATAATAATAATAATAATAATAATATTACTAATAATTATTAAATTATCATCATTATTTATTATATTATATTATTATCAAACTCTATATTTTATTAAATGATTTCCTATACTTTAAGGACACCTACCAACGCTCTCAGGCACACTCCCAGATAAAGGCACCCCAACAATTCATAAATAATTTAATTTAAAATGAACGGGCGTTACAAACTGTCCTTCGGTTAAAACCTATATCTCTTCTTCCCCAACAAAGTTGACCTTTTCTTTTCGATTTAACACAGTCTTTCTGTTGAAACTTAATCCTCACCATAGTTTGCAACCTTCTCTTGGTTCTTTTTCCTTCCTCTTTAGTTAATCATTATCTGTCAGTTAAACACCATTTTCCTCAGTTAATCACAATCTGCGTGTTAACATTGAGTTCTCTTTGGGTTAATCATTGTTTCTGGTTAATCACGCGTTCTTCTGTTGATCATGGTCTATCCGTTAAAACCAGTTTTATTTTGAGTTAATCACCTTCTCTTGGTTAATCACTTATTCTTTTTGGTCTATCACAGTCCGTCTGTTAGACACTTAATCCCCCACAGTTAGTAACCTTTCTTTGGTTCGGATACTGCCAGCTTTGAGTTAGTAACCTTTGATCAGTTCAAATATCCTTTCCTTTGGTCGAGTGCTATTTGTTCAGTCATCGTACCATTTCTTTGGGTCACAACCTTTGCTTGATTCTACATCCGTTTTTCATGGTTAATCACCATCTACCGGTTAAAGCCACTTTCCTTTTTTCTTTCTCGGTTAACCATTGTTTATCAGTTAATATACCGCAGCCCCCTCGAAGTCAACACCTTTCTTTGGTTCATTACTCTCTTTCTTCCGGTCCCTCGTAGTCCGTCTGTCGACACCAAACCTTTTGGCTTCTCTCCGCTGAATCTCTGTCTTGTTTTCTTCGGTTAATCACTGCCTGGAAGTTAATATTTTCTTCGGTTAATCACTACCTGGCAGTTAATATTTTCTTCGGTTAATCACTGCTGACAGTTAATGTACCGAATTTGCTGTCGATCTTTCCCTTTATTGGTTTTTTGTCTCTTTTCCCCAGCCTCGTCGTCATTCTTTTGTTTTCTCCCTAATGGAGTCATCTCTTTTCTTCTACATTCTCTGGCAGAATTCTTGTCTTTGCTTTTGCATTCCTCAACAGAGTTTTCTTTTATCTTCTTTCTTGGTTTCGACACCACTCCTTTTGCATTCCCCAGTCGGGTCTTGCTTTCTGTCTCTTTTTGCTCTTGACTTTTATGTCGTCTCTTTTCCTTTCCTTTTTCACATTGGTTCCACGAACTACGTAGGCCCTGATTTCCTCATTGCACTATGAGGCACTATGAGGGTACGTAGGCACAAGATTATGAAATCTTGGCGAGCCACCTTCCTCCGTCTTCTTCCATTCTTCTATCTCTCTGGTTTGTCTAGATCTTCTTATTTTTCTTGGTTCCTTGAACTACGGAGCTTTGACTTCCTCATTGCACTATGAGGGTACGTAAGCACGAGACCCCAATCTTCCGCGAGCACGTTCTTTTTCGTTTCCTTTCTTCTCTCTTTTCCTTTCTTTTAGTTAAAATCCTTTAGATAAATAACCCATCCAAGCCTAGAAGTAAGCGGAATTTTTCTCGTCCGGTATGACAGATGCTTGAGGTGCTAGTACCTTCCTTTTGCATAACAGACCCCCTTTCCTGTTTCTCTTCCCTTAGGTTTTATCGATATTTTCCCTGTCCTTTGGGACTAAATAAAGTTTGATGGCGATTCTGTTGTATCTTTGAGTGTGCGATTCACTCAGGTATAATCCCGCTAGCTTCACTTACTATTTGAGGTCTTATACATATATCTATGTTTCCTTTTATAATGGTTCAAAGACCTTTTAACCTTAGAAGAATCAATAGCAAACACCATCTTAGGTTGCAAGGCATCATCTAATTTGACTTAAAGAGATTTCACTTCTTCTTGTCTATTATGACAATGCTCACAAACAAACCTATGAGGCTTAATATCCTCACTCTTGTAACTTTCAATATCTATCATAGAATTCTTAATAGCTTCAAAATTTCTTTCGGTTTCCAACACTTTACCTTCTAAATTTAAAATTATTTTTTCATGTGAAGCTAACTTGCTAAAAGCTCTTAAGGCTTCTCTATGTAAATTTTCAAAGCCCATTTGTAATTCAAAATAGGATGAACCATTAGTGGACTTAAGTTTATAGGAACTTAAATTCTTCTTTTTCTTCCTTTTTGCCATGAGACAAATTTGATTTGATTCCACACTTGAAGTTCTACTTTCATCACTAGAGGAGTCACTAGCACTTTCTCAAACGGCATGAGCTTTTCTAGACTTCCTAAAGGACTTGTAATGACTCATTTCTTTATCTTTCATTCTCGTGGGACATTCCGGTCTATAATTACCAATTTTACCATAATGATAGCAAGATCTTCTAAGCTTACTCTTTGCATTTTCGTCATCCTTAGAGGAACTTGTTAACCTTATAAACTTGGCTATGTTCTTGTCAGAATTTTTAACATCGTTCTTCCTTATATACCTTTGGTATCTACATACGAACAACATCATGCCTTTCTCACAAGAATTCTTGTAATCATCACTCTCACTACCAAAAAGCTCACAATATGAAGGTCTTGAGCTAGAAGTCTTTAGAGCTATGTAATTATTTCCTTCCTCTTTGTCTTTCCCTTTCTCATTCTTCATTCTCTTTTCATATTCTTTTTCATATTTTTCTAAGCAAGTGAGCTCTTGCTCATGCTCTTCCAACTTACCAAACAAAGTCGTGAGATCAAGTGACTTAAGATCATTTGCCTCCTTGATAGTGGTGGCTTTGGGCTTCCATTACCTACTTAGAAATCTCAAAACTTTGTTAGTAGGATGTTCATTGGAAACAGGATTACCTAGCGTATTTAACCGATTTATGAGATAAGTGAACCGTTTTCACATATCCGCAATGGTTTCACCATGCTCAATACAAAACAACTTAAACTCTTGATTCAATATGCTGATTCTAGTTTGTTTGACATCATTAGTACCCTCATGGGCAATCTCTAATGCGTCTCACATAGCATTGGCGGTCTCACAATGAGAAACACGATAAAACTCATGAACTTCCAAAACGGAAGTGATAATGTTTTTTGCTTTCCAATCATGTGACCACAATTTCCAATCATTAGCATCCTATTGTGCATCTGGTTTATATACAGTAACACCCTCCGAATTGGTCATAGGTATTTCATTCAGACAATTTTGGATAGCATCCCATATACCTTTGTCAACGAAGTTAACATGAATACGCATAAGAGCTTTCCAATAGCCACAATTTTTCCAGTGAAAATTGGTGTTCTATTGTGCGCACCCTTAGGTTCAATAGTCATTCTTATAAGAAATTTATATGTTAGACGATAGGCTTAGATATATAGGGGGTGAATAGATCACAAATTTTACAACAAAAAACTTTTGGCAAAAATCTGTTTTCAAGAATATAGTGCAGCGGAAAAACGACCCAGATCGAATCGTCTAAACAAACCTACTATCGTAAAGCTATATGTGTAACGTAAAATATTTGGAATGATAATGAATACAAATCATTCAAAAATTATTAAGTCACAAATCAATCAAATGCAAAGCTATTCTTAACGCTTATTTCCAATGAACGCAAAGTCAAAAAAATACACACAAACAATTTATCAAACACTTTGTGTGTGATTGATCATGTTTGGAAATTTGATTTATTTTGTTGATGTAAAAAGCCAATCACAATCAAAGTGATTGTGATTATATAAACAACAATAATTTAAAATAAAGCTGAAAATTTTCCTATCGAAACAACAACGAAATCGATAGTTTACACAAACAAAAATTAAAGAAAATTATAGCGATAAAGTGACACAAAGATTTGATTAGGCAGTTTCCCAATCGGCCTCGCTATGCGTTCGTCTGCCCTCAATCCGAAACCGAATTGAGATAATTGCAATTAACCTTAACTTTTCAAAAAATGTTTATACAAGAGATGAAGAACTCAAACCCCAAAATCCCTATGATTTGTGTTGATTCTTGCACCTCTAAACCATTGATCAAAGCTTGATCAAGTGACCAACAATGCGGCTGCAATCCTCTGTTTATCCCGAGCATGCAACTTTTTAAAACCCAAGATTCTCGAACACAATTTACCGTCTTGCGCTACTCCCTTGCAAGGAAACCACTTTGTCCCAAGGCCTTCACTCGGTAGAATCTGTGTTGACGTGATCTTGTCCAAAACCTTCAAATCACACCGATCTTGAAGGAAAACCCCACCTTGGTTTTCTTATTTGAAACATACAAAGTTCTCAACCCAATATTCTCAGTTACACCAAACCTAATTGGACGTTATCAACCCTAATCTAGATGGTCAACTAATTGAAAAATGATTACGTGTAGTTCAATTGCATGTATGCATAGAAGAAGGGATGAAGATGATGGAAAACTTTGTAATTTGATATCGTTTAGGTTTTTACTCTCTAGAAAATCTTGTTAAACTAGAAGAAGGTGCATGTATGAGTATATATAGGTATGTGTGAGAATAAGCAAAAGGAATTCAATAAGTTAGAGTAAAAATGAAAATTTTGAGGTTGGAACACGTATAAGTCGGCCTATGAAGGTCATGGGTTGGCCTATGTAGGTATTCAGGTCGACCTGTGGGAATAGCCTACAGGCTTCAATAATACTCCATGGGTGCTGACCTGAAAAGTTATGTGCTGACCTATATTAAAATAAAATTTTGTATAGGTCGGCCTGATCATGCATGTGTCGACCTGAACTGACTTGTTTGCCGAAAAACATATTTTTCAATGCAATTATGATGTAGACTCCTTTTTAAACTTATTTGACTGCTTTCTAATGCAAGATCCTCATCTAGAATGGGAGGATGCCGTCCAATATACATAACGTTACACCATCCTAGTTTTTGACATCACTCAAAATACAAAAAGCATTGGCATAATGTAACACAAGTCAAAACAAAACAAGAAGAAGAAAAAGATATGGATGATCAACCACAAAGGTACAGGGGATTATCTATCACCAACTTCAATCAGCGCTCTTCATGATACCTTGAGATAAACTTATCATCAATCCAAAGTACCAAAAATGATCAAATAATCATTTAATGATAAGTTTGAAATGAAGAAAGTTCAATCCATCAAGACATCAATCTAAAGTTCAACTAAACAAGATGAAGTATCCATCAACCATAAAAGATCAAGGTCAACACAAGTCAAAGCACCAAATGGACCAAAAATTAAAATAAAAACAATTTTAAAAGATTCTTGAAATGGAAAAATAAAGGGAAAATACCAAAGAGCCATCGAAACATCAAATAAGTATCCCAAAAAAATTGAGAAAAATACAAATACTATAAGTAATGAGATCTCAAAAGTTGGGATGAAAAATGTTTCAAAATGGTTGAAAATTAAATGCAAAAAGAAATTAAAAATAAAATAAGAGAAAATAGCAAATAAATGTTAAAATGATTCTTAAAATGTTTTTAATAATAAAATCAGGTAGAAAAATACTTTTAGAGATTTTTATAAAAAATTTGGAAAAAAAATAGAATTAAAAACAATTTAAAATGAAAATTAAAAAAAAAAAGTAACTAGAGCCCTCAGATCAATCCGACGCGCGTGGATGAGAGCATCATAGGCCATAGGATCTGAATACTAAGTCAAGGTCAGTTGATCCAACGCATGGGATCAAAAGTCAAAGCGCACATACATTGACTTCACCACACCAAGTTCACAAAAATTTGAAAATACCACGCGTACTCGTGTTATTGGACAAATTCAAACAAAATGGATCAAAAATTGGAGAACACGCAGGACACATGTTCATCTTCAACCTTCGACCAGATTTTTGCAAAATCATGAACTCAAAGTTTTGAACCAAAACAAAGCTCGTTTCAGTCTCTACTCATATCATCATTCACGTCTCTTTGCTTTAGAGCCATTGATTGACTCTAAGCAAAGAGAATTTGCTCATAAAGCTTAAGAACCCTAAAACTTCAAAGTTAAATTAAATGATGAAAACAAAATATAAATGCAAGGTAAGAGAGATTAATGATCAGTGGAGCAAGACGAAACAGCTGGTAACTCGTTTGAAGTGTAATTTTATCTGTATCTACCTTGTCCATATCGAAGCTCAAGGTTGAAGATGGTGAAATCAGGTTGAAGGTTGTAGAAGGTGTTGAACTTCTGTAATGCTTCAAGTAGCTTCAGATGATGTCGGTGAAGAATTCTAGTCAAAGATTTAAAGTTAAAGCAAGCTTAAATTGAAGTTAGGGTTTTTGGTTTTTGAGCTTTTCTTAGAGTAAAAATGGCAGAGGTTTTATGGCTCTTCAAGCTTGCTAATGAAGGCAAAAAGATGATCTATTTATAGGGAATAGAGTGAGGTCAAGATACGTGCCAAATGAGATCCTAAATGTGTGAACCAAATTGAGAAATTTCTAGATCCCAACCGTGTGAAAAATGGCACGAAATATGTGTTTTTGGCACTCTTAAGGTCGTTTTGTATTATGCTGAAATGCGTTTTGTGGTAAGGAAAGAGTTTGCACGTGGTTTGGGTGGTCCAAATTTGATTTTAACATGATTACTAATTATAGGTCACGGTTCAAAATAGAGCTCGAGTCACCATGTTAATGCCTAGGCCAAATGAAATCTACTCGTGCATTTTGTAATTTTTCTTGAGCCAAATGATCCTTTCATGGAGAAGAACACAATATAAAATGAACCAACTCAAAAGGATGATTGAGGTGAAAATGACATGAGTTGAAAGTTGAGCTCGTGGCACTGAAAAACATGTCTGGCATTAGGTCAAACATGTCATGGACCTAGTTTTGTGCACATATGGCCTTTAAGCAACTTCAAAAATTGATGGACTTAGTGGCTGAGTTGAGTCTTGACCCTTGAAGTAAAGTTGTAGAGGACATCAAATGTGACATTTGGCTCAAATAAAATGCCAAAAAGGTTAAGAAATGAGAGACCTATGGTATTTGAAGCAAGTGACATGCCATACTTGATTTTAGGTCAACCAACAATGTGCCAACTTGAGATGTCTTGCTATTTTCTTGCATCCAAAGGCCCAATGATGAACACTTGAATACCAAATGAAGGGAGCTTGATTTCCCTTTGAGAAATCTTGATAATTTCCTTGAGAATTGGATGAAGATGGCATGTAAATAAACACATGAACCATGCTTTAATCATCTTTGGAATCATGTACCAAACTTGAGCTTCTCTTGTTCAAATGATGTTGAATGAATCTTGACATGAATGTGACCTAAGATTATAGGTCATGCCTTGAGATAAAAGCTCTTGTGGCCTATTTATTGACAATAACTTTGACTTAAGGAACCAAAAGCCTAATTTAGAAACCATTATTGATTCTTTGATTATAAGCCTCTACCTTGTATAATAAAAAAAAGGAAATAACACATATTTTTGTATTTTTGAATAAGGTTAGTGGTGTTAGAATGTAACCAAGCAATAAGATAACAAAGAAACACAAAGGGTGCTCGGTGATCTCCTATAAAAGTCAAACCCAAGGAGAGGGTTATGAGGACACCATGCTTGTGATTTTGATAAAACGCAAATGATATGATAGGTGAAATCTTAGGGATAAAAATTAGGGTATGACATCGAGCATAATGTCGAAATATATTAACTTGTAATTTAAGTTAGTATGTCAAATTGTGTCTTGCTTCTAAGTCCAATTGTTAAGTTAGCTTATATCTTAAGTTAACTTAGTAGTCTATAAATAGACTAGTTCTCTCAGGTTGTTGAGAGAGGTTAATTGTTAGTATTCACTTGTAATCTTTAAACCCTTATCAACAGAGTGAATAGAAAAACAGATTTAACCAATTCTTATTCTTTTTCTTCCTTATTCTATCCCTTTTATAAAACCTAATATGATTTCTTACGTTTGTTCAAAAAAGTCAATATTTTTCTCATATTTGAATTTGTTCTTGACGACATCAGTTTACAATAAAAACAAAGGTGGGGACACGAGACTTCAATTATCTCTTTTCTCATTACTATGGGATCAAACCTCTTTGTGAGAAGAATAGAGATCAAATAGTGTTGCAAGATGCTACCGTAAGAACTTGTTTTCTCTCATCTTCTAACCCTTTTTATCAGTGTCACTAATAACCCTTTTACCATTATATCATTATGTGCTTTTATGGAATTCTCACCTTAAAAACTTATTTTAGCACCTTCCCTAACTTTGAATTAACAAGTCACTTTTGAAAATCTATCCCTTATCTACTTTGGAAGATTAACATATGTCTTACATTCTCTGATACTAACAATATCTTGTTCATTCACACAAAAGTTTTTTTTTCCTACTCACCTGCTCAAAAGTTTCACACATAATTACAATACTCTTGAGATACATACAAACCACACTATTTCCGATCAATTCACATATTACATGACATCCCTTTTATTATATTTGTCTTAAACACACTATTTCCAATCAATTCACATATTGCATGATATCCCTTTCATTATATTTCTTTTCAAGACAACGAAGAAACCACTCTTCCTCCCATTTTTTCTCTCTCTTAACATAAACATATTTTAATTCATATATAATTAATTAATTTTAAAATAAAAAATTTAATTTGTTTTTTAATTTTATTTGATTATTCAATCTATTATAAATTTTAATTTAATAAATAATTAATATAATTAACTAAATATATATCATACATAATAATTATTAAAATATAAACGTAAATGATTTAAATATAAAATATTTTAATAACAAATGTATATGAAGGAAAAGGTGACCGCACATATACAAATATTCATTATTTTTTTCTATTAAACAAATCTCCATTGGGCGTAATCATCATTGCTTGTAATTTTGTTTTTAAATTATTTATTGATTTATTGAGACAAATTTTAATTATCAACCGAGGCAGGAAAAAAAAACTCCAAAATAAGAGGGGTGCGTGGAAAGTACCATTTGTATTTTAATGGTTAAAAACTGTCTAAATAAGATTTATGATTTGAATTCATTTAAAAATCAAAATTGTCTAATAATTTATCTAAACTTACCTATAAACTTATTCATTCACACAATTTTTTTTTCTATTATACCCACTATTTCCAATAATTCACATATTGCGTATACCCCTTTCATTATATTT
Organism: Lathyrus sativus; assembly: GCA_963859935.3. Taxonomy (NCBI): domain Eukaryota; kingdom Viridiplantae; phylum Streptophyta; class Magnoliopsida; order Fabales; family Fabaceae; genus Lathyrus; species Lathyrus sativus. Next base: position 713,202,736 of record OZ012737.1, read on the forward strand.
CTCTTCTCTCCAAGAAATTGAAGACATCACTCTTCTTTTTCTTTTTTTTTCTCTCTTTTAATCTTCACTACACCACAATAAGTTTGACTCTTTTAATCACTATAAATTTTACTCTTTATTTCTTTTCTCACTCACTAAGGAAAAACATAATTGCTTATTTTTCTTATTGTTCTTCTCTCATTAAAAAATTTGGGCCTTATCGTTCATGCTATCCTCATCTCTAGCATTTTTGAGTTGGATGTGGGTCTGAGACTCCTTTTCCTCTAGATTACATATATATTTCTAACCCATTTGATGTTTATGTTTTTATACGAGGTTCTTAATTTAACAAAATCAACAATAAATGTATAAACAATTTTTTAACACAAACATATATTATCTTTTTAAAATGACAATGTCAAGCTTATAAATATTTTACTATTACAATTTTTTTTAAATATATATTATTTTATCTATTTATTTTTAATAATTTTTTTAAAACAAATATGGTTTGTATTCTACTTGATTCTTTAACAAAATATTAAATTGACTAATTTTATTATATTTTGATTAATAAAAAATTGTATATTTTATTATAAATGAAAAATACTCCTACTATCCATATTCTCTCATTCTTTTCGGAAAAGACAAGATATATCAATTAAAAAAGAGCTCATAAAGGTTAGGATGTAAATGTCCACCTTTAAAAAGGTTATTAGGATTATAAAAATGATTTCAAATGATTACTATTTTTTATATTGAAGATAATAATAAGGTGTTATGAGTAGGTAATAAAAATGATTTCAAATTATATTTTTTTATATTGAAGTTAATATGGGAACTAAAAATTAAAAAAATAGAATTCAATTAGAAAATAAATTTAAATTATATAATTGATTTTAATATGGATCATTTTCAAAATTAAATAAAAAATTAGTTTTAAAAAATGGCTTTATCAAATAGTATAAGATAAGGAGAATAAGTAGATAAAAGAAACTCTTAGTATAGGAATACCTAGTATTTGATTAAATTATTATAGTATACTATAGTATAATAATATGGAGAATAAAATTTGACTTTATCAAATGGTATATGATAGTATTTTTTAGTATAAAAAATATAAATATAAATTATATTATTAATTTATTTAATTAAAATTTTAAATTATAGAAATGATTAAAACGTTTTATTGAAGCGCTTAATATATAAACAATTATACTATTAATATTATTTAAATATGAAATTTCAAACCATTAAAATATAATACATTATTTTCTATCGCCACATCTCATTTACCATTGATTAATTTCCTTTAAACTCTTTGGTGGTGACTTTGGTATTGAAGTTTCTTTTAGAAGTATATCATTTATTTCCAGTGAATCAACTCTAAACAGTTTCAACCATAGTCTATATACTAGTAGGTCATATCAACATCGTTAATAAAAGAAAGTACATGGAGGCAGGATGAAGAATTGCTTGCTGATACACTGAAAAAGAAGGATCAGAGAAAGAGAGAAGGGAAAGATGACGGGAGCGTAAATATAATGTAAAATGGAATGATGACGTTATTCAAAAGGACATGGAGGTATTTAGAATTCAATAGCTTCTGTTATCTTATAAACTTCCAACGTATGTATATTTACCATTTACTTGTCTGTAAGAGAGAACTTGGGGCAGATAATTTATCCAGTTTAAATACTAGTTTATTATATTTTTTTGTTATTATGTTATATTATTTTAATTTTGGTTTGAATTAGTTTATTATATTTTATTTTAATTCTTTAATTTGTTCAAATTATTCTTATATTAAGGTTGAAATTAAGTGTTCAACTATGTTGCGTTATTATATTTATCATTGATATTGTTGTATTGAATTTGTAATGGAGTTTTGAAATATTTATTTTATTATGTTGTAAATATATAATTATGTGTGACATATGCATGAAATTAGTTTCATATTATTAGTTTATTTAATAAACGGTTTGACCAGTTGAACCAATTGAATCTTAACCCAAATGTTTTACGGGTATGATCTATGGTCCAGTTTTTAAAATATTGATTTTAATAATTAATTATAATTTTATTGGTAATGATTATTACAAGTTGAACCAAACCAACGTGGTATAATTTAGTGGAGCTTACGAACCATGATGAATATCCTAACTCACTTAGGAAAGAAAAAAAGAATGTGGTGTATATAAGATGCATTTAAAAGTACATTTCCAAATTTTAAGAGTAGTAGGAGTGCGAGGAGAAATTTTTATCCCATACCCCTTCATTTACTCTTCTATCCCTACATTATATTCTTTGGACTAAAATGCCCTCACGTAAATTGTTTATTTGTTTCATTTTTTAAAACTTTTTCTCTCATTTGCATCTGAAGACTTTCGAGACAGTGAAAAATAATTTGTTTATCAGAATCTCTTTTTACAAGTTATCTGATACACATTCAGTAAATCGAAACTGAAAGAGTAAGTTATTCGATTCTTTTTACTTATCGAAATACTTTGGATAAGATATTGGGTACCCAAAATGTTCTAAAACTCTTCTTAGAAGCAATCATATTTATTGAAATACTACATCAAAAGTGTTTAAATTTTCTTTTTTAAATTTTTGTTTAAATTTTCTTTAATGTGTTATTTATTTATTTTGTTACTCTACCTTTTTTCTTCTAAATTGTTTTTTTTTTACTCCAAATGACTCTTCATTAAGTCTTCTGATATAAAAAATATATAAATACCAAATATCTTGAAATAAAGAGTTTTGGTGTACAAAAATTTTAAATGGAAAGTTTTTTTTCAATTGTTCAAAATATTAAAATATAAAAGTAATACTGGAACACATTTTCAAATTGTTCGAAATAAAATAAGAAAGTACACCAGATAAATTATTACAAGTTATTCGATATACAAAAGTTACGCATCAAAATTCGTTTTAGATGTTATTCGATACACATACGTAGGGGTATAATTTTTCAAAATTTTCAAATAAATAATAAAAAATAAAATAATAAATTTGTTAAAAACATACGAGGAGAAAGTTGACAATTTTCATAAAATATGGGATATGACAATAAGTGCAGAGATACGGGGTAAGACTTAAAATAACTCCTCTAATTTGTATGGGCTCATAAAAGAGCCCAATATAATTTTTACGGGCTTATGGAAAAGCCCAATATAGTTCTTATAAAATCTATCAGAAAGACACTGTTTCCGAAAAAAAACAACAAAGATAAAAAGAACAATCACCGCAAAACTATAAATTTTTTTGAAGACCTTTTTTCAAGAAAATATATCACAAGTTTACTCGATTTTCTCTAATTTTATATTCACATTAAAACACAGTTTAAACAAAATATTAAATATTTTTAATGTGATAAATTTTGTGAGAAAAAAAATGATATTAAACTTTTCATGTTCTGATTTCGGCTACCATCTGTGATAATTTTGAAAAAGAAAAACAATAAAAGATTATTGTTAGGGATCAATCTAGTCTATAGCATAATAGAATAATTTCCTTGCCTAATGTGTATACATACAAAATTATTGAATCAATATTGTATAAAATGTGTATATACTTTTGTATTGAATCAATATTAATTCTATAAAGACTATTTAGTTAAAAGCACTACTAAAGTTTATTCAATTAACACAATAGTATTACTAAAGATATAAAATTATAACTAAAATTATTCCATATATAATAATGTCAATCATTAATAAAATGTAGATAAAATAGTAGCTCTATGTGTGTATGAAAATATACGGTGTGAGTTATATTAGTAAGACCGTTTCAAACAATTTAGAGGTTTCGTTTTAATTTTAAAAACCGATCCATAGTAAAAAAAAAAAGATCGCATAGAATTTAAAAATATTAGTTTTTTATTTAAATTAAACTATTTAGAGGTCTTATTTGAATTAAACTATTTTACTATTTTTTAAATTATTTCATTTGTGAAATCTCTCAATCAATTATCAAGATCTTTTTCATATATATATATATATATATATATATATATATATATATATATATATATATATATATATATATATATATATATATATATATATATATATATATATATATATATATATATATATATATATATATATATATATATATATATATATATATATATATATATATATATATATATATATATATATATATATATATATCTTTCTAAATATTTTAAAGATTTGCAAATATACACATACAATACATCACTTCTTCAATTTACAACTTTATTAATTTATTTGTTTTCCATTCTCTTTCTGTCGTCTCTTTCTCCCTTCCTTTGATTTTAAATCTGACACTTTTATAAAAAAATGGAGAAATTACTCTATAAACATCTCATAAATATATACTTTGTTAATGTCTCTTATTTATTTATTTGTACCAATGTAGATTTGATTTCTCATTAAAATTTACTGTAAATCATTTCTTAAAATTTAATGTTTATTAAAGTTTAATTTAAAACATTTTTAACTTAAACAAAATTTTTTATCTAAACTTAATATAAAATTCCTTTTATTAAAATTTAATAAAAAAAACTTAAATTTTTTCTAAATTAAAACTTTTTTTAACTCATCTTTAAAACTTAAAATTTAAAAGCATTTCTAAAACTAAAATCATTTTTATTTAAAATTAACCAAAACCCTTTAAAAATATATATATAAATTATAATTAAAAACTGTTTTTTTGTAATTAGCTTTAATAACATGTAGTTATATTTTTCTGATAACTGATAGAAAAAAACATTTTTATAACTTATAGTTAGTAAAAAAAATTTAACTTATAGTTAGTATTTTTTATGATTCAAAAGTTAAAATTATAATCTTTTAGTAAAAATTTGAAAAATAAAACTTCTTGATTTAGTCGTTTCAGTTTCATCTAATTTCCGCCAGCTTGTTTGTTTCAGCTTATCGTCATTTCATTTATTCTTATTATTTTTGTTCCATGGATGTAATTTACGCGAGGCCATGGTCGCGGCTTTTTATTTTTGCGTTTGTTTTTGGGGTTTGTAATTTACGCGAGTGATCGTCGCGACGCTTTCTTTACTTTCTACACTTTAATTTCTCCATATGATGATATGTGTTGCTTGCATGTTTTACCGTTATACCTTCCGAAGGATTAGGTCTAACCGTTTGACCACCGAGTCAATAGTCTTAACCCTTTTGAACATTTCAAAACCCTAATTAGCCTAGGCGTCCCGCCGTGGACGAAAATGCCCTTTCACCCTAGCTTTAGGTCAAAGAGTCGCCGTACTCTGTTTTAGGGTTTCCCGCCGTGGAACATTTAGTCAACCCTGATTTTAACCCTAATTTCATTCAACATTTCAACGTAGAAATAGGAGTTTTGAACTCCACGTAAGCAAGCGGTTCCTTAAGAAACGCTTATTCCCCCATTGAAACCTTGATCACAGTCAAGAAGTTTCTAACCTCCCTTTAGAGGGGAACTACAATTACTCTGATTCCATTCCCGTCAGGATATATAGGCACAAGATGCGACGTCTTGCCGAGTAAACTTAGGACTAACCCTTAGGTCTTTTAGGTCACTTTATCCCTTAGCTCAATATATACTTAAAGCAAATAATAAAATAAAATAGAAAAAATAAGCAAAAGGTTCTTGTAGAGTACTACAGAAGTTTAGGGTGTTAATACCTTCCCTAAGCTTAACCAACCCATTACCTAGATCTCTCCCTGCATTGTGTTTACAATGCAAAAATAGGTTTTACCTCTTTTGACCTTTTCCTTCGGATAAATCAAAGATCGGTTGTGAACTAAAGATGTGATTCAAATTAATTAATAATTTAATATCCTATTCTAACCGCAACAGTGAGGAACCACTCAGTATTGCCTAGCACTCTATCAATTCTTGAGTAAATGGGACCAGCTGTTTGTTTATTGAACCGAGTGAAATGACCCCCAATGTTATCCTTTTACTTAAACCAGTGTTCCTCATCATATTTGTCAGGTGTACATATTCTCTCTCAGTCACTAGATTCCCTCCAATTCTGTCTTGAGATTTGCTTACATCGTTGTAATCACCAATAACACACCAAGGGCCTTGGCTGCTAACAGATATGTGTTCAATTTCTGTCCATAAGGTTTTCCTTTGGTTTAGATGGTTATAGGCATAAACAACAGTAAGCCAGTGTTTGAAAACTCCACAATTATCAAAGACACCACAGTGTATACATTGGCTGCTACTTCGAATGAATTTCACATTTACCCTGTTAACATCCCAATGAATCCAGATTCTACCATTTGGATGGTCTTTTTAGTTGTCAATGTGATTTCCATATATCATAAGTTTCTCGCGGATGGTTTTGGCTTTGGTTTCTTTAACTCTGGTTTCTATCAAAATAATAATAGCAGGCTTTAGCTCTTGGAGACGGGACCGAATCTCACAAATTTTGCCTACTTTATTGAGTCCCCTTATGTTCCATGAGACTAACATGGTTCGAGGCTGATGGTCACTTGATGGTCATTCAAAACCTCAAGTGCCTCAAAACCATTGTTACAGTTGATGTTGTTGTTTGTATCAATAGCTATAATTTTACCTTTATCCCTAACAGACTTCCGTGCTCTTGTCCAAGAATCACTTCTGATTCCTGTTGTTTCCTCTCTTTCTGGTGGTTTTCCAGGCGTTATGTTGGTGGACATTTTAGGTGGCTTGAGCTTTGGTTTCCATTGTTGCTTCTTCCCACGCTCTTCACATTTATGCCCTATTTTCTGACATGTATCACAGAATTTTTGTTTCCATTCGTAACTCGCAGGCTGCATTATTATATCGCCTTCAACATTCCTAATGGTTATTTCATCAATCAGAGGTTGTGTAATGTCTACCTCAATCAGTAATCTTGCATATGAGACACGAAGTTTATTTGCAGTGCATTCGTCAGTCACCAACGGTTTGCCAATAGCGCTTCCAATTTTGCTGAGACGTTTTGCCCCCCATAGATGAGGGGAAGTTGGGGAAGTTTGACCCAAATAGGTAAGGTTCTTAGCAGATCCTTTTTTAAGTTGAAACCAGTTTGCCATTCCTTCAATATCACGGGGCATGTTTTGAATCGTGTAAGGCCCTTTCATCATGACTGCTTCCTTGTCTTCTTGGGAGCTAAATCTGATCAGAAAATATTCGTCATCATGATAATACAAATCTGGCATCTTCACGAAATTCCACATTCTCTGCATAAAGTTCTTCACCGTGTTTATACTCAGGTCATCCCTCACAACATAAAGGATTAGAGCATTATCCCAAAATTGTATTTCTGTTTCAATATCTTCTTGTTCAATGTCAATTTCAATCATTCCATTGATGAGCTTTGGCGCAACATATTCTATTGACATTCCTCTTGCAGGGTTCCGGTTGTCATTGATTACATCAACCCATGGTTTACGTTCTTCAGTTTGGGTTTTTGACGGTTCTGTTAGGGTTTCACTGTTCTCTCTCGCCAGCGCATTTGTAGTAGCTTTGTCTTCTCCGGCGATGGTTCCTGAAACATTCCCAGGTTTCTGAACACTAATAGTGGTGTTACTTGATTCAGGCTCAAGTGTCTTCAAGTTAGTGAGAGTTTCCTGTGACGGTGGCACTGTTGATTTCGGCCGTCCTCGTCCCCTTTTCGTTGTCACCATCTTCTACTAAATCTGTTCAAATTATTCTTATATTAAGGTTGGAATTAAGTGTTCAACTATGTTGCGTTATTATATGTATCATTAATATTGTTGTATTGAATTTGTAATGGATTTTGAAATATTTATTTTATTAAGTTGTAAATATATGATTATGTGTGACATATGCATGAAATTAGTTTCATATTATTAGTTTATTTAATAAACGGTTTGACTAGTTGAACCAATTGAACCTTAACCCAAATGTGTTACCGGTTTGATCTATGGTCCAGTTTTTAAAATATTGATTTTAATAATTAATTGCAATTTTATTGGGGATGGTTATTACAAGTTGAACCAAACCATTAATGTAGTATAACTTAGTAGAGCTTATGAACCATGATGAATATCCTAGCTCACTTACGAAAGAAAAAAGAATGTGGTGTATATAAGATGCATTTAAAAGTACATTTCCAAATTTTAAGAGTAGTAGGAGTGTGAGGAGAAGTTTTTAACCCTTACCCCTTCATTTACTCTCCTATCCATACATTATATTCTTTGGACTAAAATGCCCTCACGTAAATTGTTTATTTGTTTCATTTATTAAAACTTTTTCTCTCATTTGCATCTGAAGACTTTCGAGACAGTGAAAAATAATTTGTTTATCAGAATCTCTTTTTACAAGTTATCTGATACACATTCAGTAAATCGGAACTGAAAGAGTAAGTTATTCGATTCTTTTTACTTATCGAAATACTTTGGATAAGATATTCGGTACCCGAAAAATTCTAAAACTCTTTTTAGAAGCGATCATATTTATTGAAATACTACATCAAATCTTCTTAGAGGCTGAGTAGAGTCTTGACCCTTGAAGTAAAGTTGTAGAGGACATCAAATGTGACATTTGGCTCAAATAAAATGCCAAAAAGGTTAAGAAATGAGAGAGCTATGGTATTTGGAGCAAGTGACATGCCATACTTGATTTTAGGTCAACCAACAATGTGCCAACTTGAGATGTCTTGCTTTTTTCTTGCATCCAAAGGCCCAATGATGAACACTTGAATACCAAATGAAGGGAGCTTGATTTCCCTTTGGGAAATCTTGATAATTTCCTTGAGAATTGGATGAAGATGACATGTAAATAAACACATGAGCCATGCTTTAATCATCTTTGGAATCATGTACCAAACTTGAACTTCTCTTGTTCAAATGATGTTGAATGAATCTTGACATGAATGTGACCTAAGATTATAGGTCATGCCTTGAGATAAAAGCTCTTGTGGCCCATTTATTGACAATAACTTTGACTTAAGGAACCAAAAGCCTAATTTAGAAACCATTATTGATTCTTTGATTATAAGCCTCTACCTTGTATAATAAAAAAAAAGGAAACAACACATATTTTTGTATTTTTGAATAAGGTTAGTGGTGTTAGAATGTAACCAAGCAATAAGATAACAAAGAAACACAAAGGGTGCTCGGTGATCTCCTACAAAAGTCAAACCCAAGGAGAGGGTTATGAGGACACCATGCTTGTGATTTTGATGAAACGCAAATGATATGATAGGTGAAATCTTAGGGATAAAAATTAGGGTATGACATCGAGCATAATGTCGAAATATATTAACTTGTAATTTAAGTTAGTATGTCAAATTGGGTCTTGCTTCTAAGTCCAATTGTTAAGTTAGCTTGTATCTTAAGTTAACTTAGTAGTCTATAAATAGACTAGTTCTCTCAGGTTGTTGAGAGAGGTTAATTGTTAGTATTCACTTGTAATCTTTAAACCCTTATTAACAGAGTGAATAGAAAAACAGATTTAACCAATTCTTATTCTTTTTCTTCCTTATTCTATCCCTTTTATAAAACCTAATATGATTTCTTACGTTTGTTCAAAAAATTCAATATTTTTCTCATATTTGAATTTGTTCTTGACAACATCAATTTACAATAAAAACAAAGGTGGGGACACGAGACTTCAATTATCTCTTTTCTCATTACTATGGGATCAAACCTCTTTGTGAGAAGAATAGAGATCGAATAGTGTTGCAAGACGCTACCGTAAGAACTTGTTTTCTCTCATCTTCTAACCCTTTTTATCAGTGTCACTAATAACCCTTTTACCATTATATCATTATGTGCTTTTATAGAATTCCCACCTTAAAAACTTATTTTAGCACCTTCCCTAACTTTGAATTAACAAGTCACTTTTGAAAATCTATCCCTTATCTACTTTGGAAGATTAACATATGTCTTACATTCTCTGATACTAACAATATCTTGTTCATTCACACAAAAGTTTTTTTTTCCTACTCACCTGCTCAAAAGTTTCACACATAATTACAATACTCTTGAGATACATACAAACCACACTATTTCCGATCAATTCACATATTACATGACATCCCTTTTATTATATTTGTCTTAAACACATTATTTCAAATCAATTCACATATTGCATGATATCCCTTTCATTATATTTCTTTTCAAGACAACGAAGAAACCACTCTTCCTCCCATTTTTTCTCTCTCTTAACATAAACATATTTTAATTCATATACAATTAATTAATTTTAAAATAAAAATTTTAATTTGTTTTTTAATTTTATTTGATTATTCAATCTATTATAAATTTTAATTTAATAAATAATTAATATAATTAACTAAATATATATCATACATAATAATTATTAAAATATAAACGTAAATGATTTAAATATAAAATATTTTAATAACAAATGTATATGAAGGAAAAGGTGACCGCACATATACAAATATTCATTATTTTTTTCTATTAAACAAATCTCCATTGGGCGTAATCATCATTGCTTGTAATTTTGTTTTTAAATTATTTATTGATTTATTGAGACAAATTTTAATTATCAACAGAGACAGGAAAAAAAAAACTCCAAAATAAGAGGGGTGCGTCGAAAGTACCATTTGTATTTTAATGGTTAAAAACTGTCTAAATAAGATTTATGATTTGAATTCATTTAAAAATCAAAATTGTCTAATAATTTATCTAAACTTACCTATAAACTTATTCATTCACACAATTTTTTTTTCTATTATACCCACTATTTCCAATAATTCACATATTGCGTATACCCCTTTCATTATATTTCTCTTCTCTCCAAGAAATTGAAGACATCACTCTTCTTTTTCTTTTTTTCTTCTCTCTTTTAATCTTCACTACACCACAATAAGTTTGACTTTTTTAATCACTATAAATTTTACTCTTTATTTCTTTTCTCACTCACTAAGGAAAAACATAATTGCTTATTTTTCTTATTGTTCTTCTCTCATTAAAAAATTTGGGCCTTATTGTTCATGCTATCCTCATCTCTAGCATTTTTGAGTTGGATGTGGGTCTGAGACTCCTTTTCCTCTAGATTACATATATTTCTAACCCATTTGATGTTTATGTTTTTATACGAGGTTCTTAATTTAACAAAATCAACAATAAATGTATAAACAATTTTTTAACACAAACATATATTATCTTTTTAAAATGACAATGTGAAGCTTATAAATATTTTACTATTACAATTTTTTTAAATATATATTATTTTATCTATTTATTTTTAATAATTTTTTTAAAACAAATATGGTTTGTATTCTACTTGATTCTTTAACAAAATATTAAATTGACTAATTTTATTATATTTTGATTAATAAAAAATTGTATATTTTATTATAAATGAAAAATACTCCTACTATCCATATTCTCTCATTCTTTTCGGAAAAGACAAGATATATCAATTAAAAAAGAGCTCATAAAGGTTAGGATGTAAATGTCCACCTTTAAAAAGGTTATTAGGATTATAAAAATGATTTCAAATGATTACTATTTTTTATATTGAAGATAATAATAAGGTGTTATTAGTAGGTAATAAAAATGATTTCAAATTATATTTTTTTATATTGAAGTTAATATGGGAACTAAAAATTAAAAAAATAGAATTCAATTAGAAAATAAATTTAAATTATATAATTGATTTTAATATGGATCATTTTCAAAATTAAATAAAAAATTAGTTTTAAAAAATGGCTTTATCAAATAGTATAAGATAAGGAGAATAAGTAGATAAAAGAAACTCTTAGTATAGGAATACGTAGTATTTGATTAAATTATTATAGTATACTATAGTATAATAATATGGAGAATAAAATTTGACTTTATCAAATGGTATATGATAGTATTTTTTAGTATAAAAAATATAAATATAAATTATATTATTAATTTATTTAATTAAAATTTTAAATTATAAAAATGATTAAAACGTTTTATTGAAGCGGTTAATATATAAACAATTATACTATTAATGTTATTTAAATATGAAATTTCAAACCATTAAAATATAATACATTATTTTTTATTGCCACATCTCATTTACCATTGATTAATTTCCTTTAAACTCTTTGGTGGTGACTTTGGAAATCAACTCTAAACAGTTTCAACCATAGTCTATCATTAATAAAAGAAAGTACATGGAGGCGGATGAAGAATTGCTTGCTGATACACTGAAAAAGAAGGATCAGAGAAAGAGAGAAGGGAAAGATGAAAGGGAGCGTAAATATAATGTAAAATGGAATGATGACGTTATTCAAAAGGACATGGAGGTATTTAGAACTCAATAGCTTCTGTTATCTTATAAACTTCCAACGTATGTATATTTACCGTTTACTTGTCTGTAAGAGAGAACTTGGGGCAGATAATTTATCCAGTTTAAATACTAGTTTATTATATTTTTTTGTTATTATGTTATATTATTTTAATTTTGGTTTGAATTAGTTTATTATATTTTATTTTAATTCTTTAATTTGTTCAAATTATTCTTATATTAAGGTTGAAATTAAGTGTTCAACTATGTTGCGTTATTATATTTATCATTGATATTGTTGTATTGAATTTGTAATGGAGTTTTGAAATATTTATTTTATTAAGTTGTAAATATATAATTATGTGTGAAATATGCATGAAATTAGTTTCATATTATTAGTTTATTTAATAAACGGTTTGACCAGTTGAACCAATTGAATCTTAACCCAAGTGTTTTACCGGTATGATCTATGGTCCAGTTTTTAAAATATTGATTTTAATAATTAATTACAATTTTATTGGTAATGATTATTACAAGTTGAACCAAACCAACGTGGTATAATTTAGTGGAGCTTACGAACCATGATGAATATCCTAACTCACTTACGAAAGAAAAAAAGAATGTGGTGTATATAAGATGCATTTAAAAGTACATTTCCAAATTTTAAGAGTAGTAGGAGTGCGAGGAGAAATTTTTATCCCATAACCCTTCATTTACTCTTCTATCCCTACATTATATTCTTTGGACTAAAATGCCCTCACGTAAATTGTTTATTTGTTTCATTTTTTAAAACTTTTTCTCTCATTTGCATCTGAAGACTTTCGAGACAGTGAAAAATAATTTGTTTATCATAATCTCTTTTTACAAGTTATCTGATACACATTCAGTAAATCGAAACTGAAAGAGTAAGTTATTCGATTCTTTTTACTTATCGAAATACTTTGGATAAGATATTGGGTACCCAAAATGTTCTAAAACTCTTTTTAGAAGCAATCATATTTATTGAAATACTACATCAAAAGTGTTCAAATTTTCTTTTTTAAATTTTTTTTTAAATTTTCTTTAATGTGTTATTTATTTATTTTGTTACTCTACATTTTTTCTTCTAAATTGTTTTTTTTTACTCCAAATGACTCTTCATTAAGTCTTCTGATATAAAAAATATACAAATACCAAATATCTTGAAATAAAGAGTTTTGGTGTACAAAAATTTTAAATGGAAAGTTTTTTTTCCATTGTTCAAAATATTAAAATATAAAAGTAATACTGGAACACATTTTCAAATTGTTCGAAATAAAATAAGAAAGTACACCAGATAAATTATTACAAGTTATTCGATATACAAAAGTTACGCATCAAAATTCGTTTTAGATGTTATTCGATACACATACGTAGGGGTATAATTTTTCAAAATTTTCAAATAAATAATAAAAAATAAAATAATAAATTTGTTAAAAACATACGAAGAGAAAGTTGACAATTTTCATAAAATATGGGATATGATAATAAGTGCAGGGATACGGGGTAAGACTTAAAATAACTCCTCTAATTTGTATGGACTCATAAAAGAGCCCAATATAATTTTTACGGGCTTATGGAAAAACCCAATATAGTTCTTATAAAATCTATCAGAAAGACACTGTTTCCGGAAAAAAAACAACAAAGATAAAAAGAACAATCACCGCAAAACTATAAATTTTTTTGAAGACCTTTTTTCAAGAAAATATATCGCAAGTTTACTCGATTTTCTCTAATTTTATATTCACATTAAAACACAGTTTAAACAAAATATTAAATATTTTTAATGTGATAAATTTTGTGAGAAAAAAAAATGATATTAAACTTTTCATGTTCTGATTTCGGCTACCATCTTTGATAATTTTGAAAAAGAAAAACAATAAAAGATTATTGTTAGGGATCAATCTAGTCTATAGCATAATAGAATAATTTCCTTGCCTAATATGTATACATACAAAATTATTGAATTAATATTGTATAAAATGTGTATATACTTTTGTATTGAATCAATATTAATTCTATAAAGACTATTTAGTTAAAAGCACTACTAAAGTTTATTCAATTAACACAATAGTATTACTAAAGATATAAAATTATAACTAAAATTATTCCATATATAATAATGTCAATCATTAATAAAATGTAGATAAAATAGTAGCTCTATGTGTGTATGAAAATATACGGTGTGAGTTATATTAGTAGGACTGTTTCAAACAATTTAGAGGTTTTGTTTTAATTTTAAAAATCGATTCATAGTAAAAAAAAGATCGCATAGAATTTAAAAATATTAGTTTTTTATTTAAATTAAACTATTTAGAGGTCTTATTTGAATTAAACTATTTTACTATTTTTTAAATTATTTCATTTGTGAAATTTCTCAATCAATTATCAAGATCTTTTTCATATATATATATATATATATATATATATATATATATATATATATATATATATATATATATATATATATATATATATATATATATATATATATATATATATATATATATATATATATATATATATATATATATATATATATATATATATATATATATATATATTATTTATCTTTCTAGATATTTTAAAGATTTGCAAATGTACACATACAATACATCACTTTTAAAAAAAATGGAGAAATTACTCTATAAATATCTCATAAATATATACTTTCTTAATGTCTCTTATTTATTTATTTGTACCAATGTAGATTTGATTTCACATTAAAACTTACTATAAATCATTTCTTAAAATTTAATGTAAATTAAATGTTTATTAAAGTTTAATTTAAAACATTTTTAACTTAAACAATTTTTTTTTTATCTAAACTTAATATAAAATTCCTTTTATTAAAATTTAATAAAAAAAAACTTAAAAGTTTTCTAAATTAAAACTTTTTTTAACTCATCTTTAAAACTTAAAATTTAAAAGCATTTCTAAAACTAAAATCATTTTTATTTAAAATTAACCAAAACCCTTTAAAAAAATATATATATAACTTATAATTAAAAACTGTTTTTTTTTGTAATTAGCTTTAATAACTTGTAGTTATATTTTTCTGAGAACTGATAGGAAAAAAACATTTTTTATAACTTATAGTTAGTAAAAAAAATTTAACTTATAGTTAGTGTTTTTTATGATTCAAAAGTTAAAATTATAATCTTTTAGTAAAAATTTGAAAAATAAAAGTTCTTGCTTTAGCCGTTTCAGTTTCATCTAATCCCCGTCAGCTTGTTTGTTTCAGCTTATCGTCATTTCATTTATTCTTATTATTTTTGTTCCATGAATGTAATTTACGCGAGACCATGGTCGCGGCTTTTTATTTTTGCGTTTGTTTCTGGGGTTTGTAATTTACGCGAGTGATCGTCGCGACACTTTCTTTACTTTCCACACTTTAATTTCTCCATATGGTGATATTTGTTGCTTGCATGTTTTACCGTTATACCTTCCGAAGGATTAGGTCTAGCCATTTGACTGTCGAGTCAATAGTCTTAACCCTTTTGAACATTTCAAAACCCTAATTAGCCTAGGCGTCCCTCCATGGACGAAAATGCCCTTTCACCCTAGCTTTAGGTCAAAGAGTCGTCGTACTTTGTTTTAGGGTTTTCCGTCGTGAAACATTTAGTCAACCCTGATTTTAACCCTAATTTCATTCAATATTTCAACGTAGAAATAGGAGTTTCGAACTCCATGTAAGCGGTTCCTTAAGATTAAGAAACGCTTATTCCCCCATTGAAACCTTGACCACGGTCAAGAAGTTTCTAACCTCCCTTTAGATGAGAACTACAATTACTCTGATTCCATTTCCGTCAGGATATATAGGCACAAGATGCGACGTCTTGCCGAGTAAACTTAGGACTAACCCTTGGGTCTTTTAGGTCACTTTATCTCTTAGCTCAATATATACTTAAAGCAAATAATAAAATAAAATAGCAAAAATAAACAAAAGGTTCATGTAGAGTACTACAGAAATTTAGGGTGCTAGTATCTTCCCTAAGCTTAACCAACCCATTACCTAGATCTCTCCCTGCATTGTGTTTACAATGCAAAAATAGGTTTTCCCTCTTTTGACCTTTTCCTTCGGATAAATCAAAGATCGGTTGTGAACTAAAGATGTGATTCAAATTAATTAATAATTTGATATCCTATTCTAATCGCAACAGTGAGGAACCACTCAGTATTGCCTAGCACTCTATCAATTCTTGAGTAAATGGTGAAGGTGAGACAATACTTAGAAGGGGGGTTGAATAAGTATGAAAGATTAAGCTTAAAAAATAATCACACAATTATTTTTATCCTGGTTCGTTTAAACAACTACTCCAGTCCACCCTTCCTAGAGTGATTTGCCTTTCTCAACAAGGACTTAATCCACTATTAAATCAAACTGATTACAATAGTAACACCTAAGAGCAACAGTTCTTAGTCTTCTCAAGAGCTATTGATTCCAACTGAATCCTCTTAAGGAAAAAACCTTTACAATCAATGTAAATTAAATACAAGAGTATTAATGCTTCTATAAAGCTTTTATCACAACGGTGATTTTTCTCTTAAGTTTAAGTACAATAAATTCTAAGAAGAATAAGAATGAATGAGAGCTTAGAATATAATGATTTCTTTTCAGCAAATTGTGTAACTGAAGAATGAGGTGAAGTTCTCCTTTTATAGGCAGCTGATCCAAGGAAGCTGAGCGTTGAAAAGAGAGTCCCAAAAAAGGTCTGAGCCTTTTTGTCTTCACATCAAGTGACCTTTCCTAGAAGTAGATGGCACAGAAAAATCTTTTTTGTCTGTGTAAGTGTGTCTAGCACAAATGAGGAAAGAGACGTTGAATAGCTCCAACGGATATATTCTTGAATATTTCTTCTTCAGCTTTCAGCAAGTTCTTCAGAGTTTGAATGGATCAGAGTCTTCTAATGAAATTCAGAACTTTGCTATATTAGAGTCTTCTGCAGCATGTGTACTTTCAGCGTGTTGATCATCAGAGCATATTTGACACAAAACTTCTGTACTTGGCAGCGTTGGTACTTTCAGAAACTTCTGTAGACTAATGCTTTGATAAACTCTTCAAACAAAATTCTTCTTGACTTCAGATGCTTTTGATTATCTTCAGATGCTTCTGACTCAGAATGTTCTGGAGCTTCTTGCTTCAGATCCTTCTGGAGACTACGCTCAGGATCTTCTGTAAGGAGCAATCAGATTCTTCTGTAAGGTGCATCTAGCGCTTCAGAGTCAGGATAACTTCTTGTATCCAAAACAGATTTGCTTCTAGAGAGTTAATTTCGTTTCAATCTGCAGTAAAACTCTCAAACAAATTTTAGAGTATATAATTCTTAAATATAAATTTCCTAACAGTTATCATCAAAACAAAGAGTTATTATTAAGAACCAATCTGTGTTCTAACAATCTCCCCCTTTTTGATGATGACAAAAAGTATCAGAAATTTTATTTAACTGAACATAAAGAATTATAACTCCCCCTGAGATGATGAATCTCCCCCAGAGTTAAATATGAAAAAGGAATAGAAACTTCCCTTTTATCTTGAGTAATCTTCAGAGTTAGATCTTGTTTGTTCTTATAACAATTTAGGGTCAGAATATCTTGCAGATATAAGATTCAGAGTTTGATAAAAAGACAGATGATCTGAGAGACTCAGAGATTCTTGTATAGAGTGTTCTTATCAAATGTTCTGAAATAGTCAATTTAAATATTAGATAGAATAGATATGTCTGAAGATTTATTCTAGTGAAGTTATATTAAACAGTTCAGATCTTTATTTTCTCCCCCTTTTTTGTCATAAGCAAAAAGTAAAAACTTTTAAAAAGACAAATAAAAGGAACAATAAATAGATAATTCAATGGAGAAAAACTGATTCATATAAAATAACAGAGCAAGAGTACATAGGTAAACATCAGAAGATATAACAATAAAATTCAGATGCAAACAACAGATGCACAAACATTAGAATGAAAAAAAAATCTAAGAGTGTTTTGACAAAAGCATCTTCAATAGATCTGTAATCTCAGATGATGATTGCTCTTGCTTTGACATCCACTTAGTCATTGTCTCATTCTTCTCATCTTGTTTTGACATCCACTTTGTCATGTCCTCAGATTTCTTATCTTGCTTTGCCATCCAAGATTTTATTTCAGACTGACCAGCCTCCAGAGCAGCAATCTTGTCTTCAAAGTCTGGATGTTCTGACTTTATCTCAGATGAAGAAGCTGGAGGTTCTGCAGCCTGAACAGAGTCAATTGCCATTGGTTCTGTAGATCCTGAAGAGGGTTCTACCAGAGTCATAGTCAATGTATTGGCAGTAGATTCTGTTGGAGGTGGAGGAGCACCTAAACGAAGCAGAGGTTCAGTTTTGTTGACAGTCCAGAATAAAGTCCTTTCAGCTCTGAGCTTTGCATCATCAGAACAAACGTTCTTCAGATTGGAAGCTACAGTGTTGAATCTATTGATGAATCCTTTCCAGATGATGTCAGTTTCATTTGCATTCATAGTTTCAGAGCATCTCTTCTGAACAGTACCTAAAGACATCTGTATTTCTTGCAAAAATGTTTGAAATAAATGATCAATATTAAGTCTGGGTGGTGGTTTAAGCAAGGTTTCCAGAGTCATATGTTTAGGTTTGGGAGTTGGTGGTAACAAAGATTTTGGGATGGAAATTAGAGGAGGGGGATAATAAGGAATGAAGGGAATTTCTGGTTTTTGAGGTAAGGATCTGTTTAACGCATTAAGCAGCTGAGGTTTTGGTCTTGTGCATGGGCAAACATCATCAAAGGGTTCATTAGAGTATGGTATGAAAGCAGAGGTTGATGGTTGATCAGATGCAACTGTGTTATCAGATGCAGGTTGCAGAGCTGAAACAACAACTTTACTAGATGTAGCAGATATTGTTGCTAAAGATCCTACATTATTCATTGAATGAATATATGAAAGGATTACAGATGGAAGAGCCTGTCTGAGTTTTGGTTTCAGAGGGTTCAGGGGTTCAGAAGGTTCAACTCTATCATAAAAATCTTTCAGTTTGAAACCATAAGATAGATTATGATAAAGAGAAGACACTTGGGCACAAGATATACCAGATGATGATGGATTGGAAGTGGGAACAACCATCTCAGATGATGGTGCAGGTGGAGGCATAGGATCTGGAATGGGAGTTTTAGCAGGTATGGTTGATTCAGGTTTAGGTTCAGGTTGATTCATCTCAGAGTATTTGGATGGAGAGACAAGAAAATCTGGATGGATTTCTGATTCAGATGAATTGGAGGATGTTGTAGGTGTACAAGAGGTAGAAGATACTTGAAACACTGTTTTTAATGGGGTGATATCAAGAACTTCTGTCTCAGGGATATGAGTAGGTTCTGAAGGAGTATCAGATTGTTTGGATGGTGGTTCTGATGAAACAGGAGCAGAAGTTACTTTTGTGGGTTCAGAAGTAACATGTGCAACAGGTTCAGAAGATGGATTATTTGATGGTGGTATGACAGAGTCTTTTTCTGGTTGAACTTCTTTGGGTTGGTTTTCTGGATGTTCAGAAGTTTGTGGTTGATCAGAGTTTTGTTTTTCAGATGGTTGTTGTTGTTTTGATGGTTGTGGTTCTGATGGTTGTGGTTCTGTTGGTTGTGGTTCTGTTGGTTGTGATTCTGATGGTGATGGACGTGGAACAAAGTGTTTGATGTGTATTTTGGGTTGAGATGATTTTGATACAGAAGCAGTGTGTTGTTTTTGAGGTGAGACAGAACTAGGGGCAGTAACAGAAGTTGTTTGAGTAACAGGTGGTTTTGGAACAGACTTAATAGTTGAATCATTAATAACAAAATTTTTAGAAATTACAAAAGTCTTAGTACCTTTTACTTTAATCCTCTTGGCAGATGCAGAGGCAGCTTCTTCAGAATCCTTTCTCTTTAAGAGATTCTTGGGCTTCTCAGCAATCTTAGCCTTCTTCTGGACAGGTTCAGATTCTTCTGCAGGCTGAGTCCTTTTCCTCTGAAGTGGTACTTCTTCTTCTTCTCCTGCATCTGGTAGTGGTTGTTTGACAAGCTGAAACACATTAGCTGGAACAGATATTCCTTCCCTCTTGCATTCCTCTATATACATCAGTACTATATGTCTGGGTTCTTCAGCAAAGAATAGAGGAAAGTCAGATACTGGAACCCTCTTATTCAAATCAGACATATTCAGCCTCTTTGGAGCAGTAGTGAGTTCATCTACAATTTTGAGTCTCAGAAGACTTTTAGCGTTCAAAGGTTTTCCCATAATAAACTCTAATTCCTCTGTAACCCCAACAGCGTACAGAGCAGCCACTAAATCATTTTCAGTGAGAAGATCTGAGATCAACCTTCCAAATGGGATCCAAGTCCTGATCTTCTGGCCTTTTTCTTTTACAGATTCTCTAGATGCATTGATGTGATTCCACAGATGCATGAACAGAATGTAAGGAAGATCTACCTTGGTGCTCTGACTAAGGCAGTACATGAAATAGATCTGTTCATTGTTGACATAATCTAGAGAATTGGTTGATTTTCTGTGGTGGATGCATCCCATGAAGATCTTGGCCCAGATCTTGTAATCAGGCTTCAGATCTTTGAATCTGTTAGAAGCTTGTCCAGCAGTCATAACTTCCTCATAAACCTCTTCCATGTCCACATGCCCAGCTGGCAAGTGGGAAACACCATCTGTTTCTTCATAACCTATCAATCTTCTTATCAGATCCTCTGTGATGATAATCTCTTTTCCCAGCACAGATGATAAAATAAACTTGGGATAAACAGATGCATGAATCCAGAATTCTTTCACAAGGAGAGGGTAAACTGGTCCAAACAACCTATCAAAGTACTTAACCCATCCTTGAGCTCTAACAATGGAGCGAAAATCAAACCCATTATTAGCCAGAGAGTCAAACTCAACCATGGATTCACACAGAACTTCTAGTTTATCAACAGGTGTTAGAAGTGTTCTCTTGGGAGGAGAATATGGAGCAGCACCTAAGTTATCTGAAGTCACAGCAGCCATTGTAGATTGGAACTGAGCAGTTGTTGATGAAGAAGACGCCATTAAAGAATTCTTTTTCAAACACTTAGGTTTTGGGTTTTTATGCAGAGAAAATAGGAGATGAAAACGCATGTAAATTCTGAGAGTGAAAAGTGTGAAAGTGAATACAAGACAAGTATTTATACTAAACACTTAGGCACATCAAAAGTCAGAAAAATGCACGTTTGAGCAAGCATTAAATGAAGAGAATAAAATCATTTCAAAACATTAAATGCTTATGACAATTTGGGGGGAAAACCAAGATTTTTACTATTCAAATTTCACCTCAAACGTCTCTTCAGTTATGTACACGCCACCTCTTCAGATTTTGTGTGACACGTGTTTACTTGCATGTTGTTCTGAATTCTCTCAAGAAATGAAACGTTAGCCAACGTTCAGATCCTCTAAAGATGGTTAGTTCAGAGTTTCATATCAGAAATATTGATCAGAATAGAATAAATAAACAGAAGAAATTCTTCAGATGATTTAAGCATTTTTGCATCTGTAACAATTTGCTTCTGATAAATATCATTCTGGACAAAAATCCATACCAATATTTTTCAGAATAAAATTGAATCTATCTTCAACAAGGGGTTTTGTAAAAATATCTGCCCATTGATGATCTGTATCAACAAAGGCTAAATTTATGATTCCCTTCTGAACATAGTCTCTGATGAAATGATGCTTAATTTCTATATGTTTTGCCTTAGAATGTAAAATGGGATTCTTGGACAAACATATAGCAGAAGTAATATCACAAAAGATAGAAATGTTACTCTCAAAAATTTGATAATCTTCTAGTTGACTCTTCATCCAGAGCATCTGCGTGCTACATCCAACAGCAGCAATGTATTCAGCCTCTGTGGTTGAAAGTGCAATTGTGGGTTGCTTCTTGCTGTACCAGGAGATTAGATTTCTTCCTAGAAATTGACAACTTCCAGAAGTACTTTTCCTTTCCACTCTGTCTCCAGCGTAGTCAGCATCACAGAATCCAACTAATTTGAAATCATCAGATTTTCTGTAACACAAACCCACATTAAAAGTACCTTTCAGATACCTTAGAATCCTCTTGACAGCTGTCAAGTGTGATTCTCTAGGATCTGATTGGAATCTAGCACACAGACAAACACTGAACAATATGTCAGGTCTAGAATCAGTAAGATAAAGAAGATAGCCAATCATACCTCTGTAGAGCTTCTGGTCTACTTTCTTACTTACCTCTTCTTTGCCAAGTGAGCTAGTAGGATGCATTGGAGTCTTTGCCAGCTTGCTGTCAGACATGTTGAATTTCTTCAGAAGTTCTTTAACATATTTTGTCTGATGTATGTAGGTGCACTCTGGAGTTTGATTAACTTGGATTCCTAGAAAGAATCTGAGTTCTCCCATCATGCTCATTTCAAATTCTGCCTGCATACATGTAGCAAACTCCTTTCCAAGCATAATATTTGTTGATCCAAAAATAATATCATCTACATAAATTTGGCAAATTAGAAGATCTTTCTTTATTGTTTTACAGAATAAAGTTGTATCCACTTTGCCTCTGATGAAATTCTTCTCCAGAAGAAAATTACTCAATCTCTCATACCAAGCTCTGGGAGCTTGTTTTAATCCATATAGAGATTTCTTTAATTTGAAAACATGATCTGGAAATTTTTCATTTTCAAAACCAGGAGGTTGGTGGACATAAACTTCTTCATCTATAATACCATTAAGAAAGGCACTTTTAACATCCATCTGATACAGAGTGATGTTGTTTTGTGCAGCAAAGGAGATAAGAAGGCGTATAGATTCTAACCTTGCCACTGGAGCATATGTCTCAGTGTAATCAATACCTTCTTGCTGACTGTACCCTTGAGCAACCAACCTTGCCTTATTCCTCTCAACTTCTCCTTTCTCATTTAGCTTATTCCTGATGACCCATTTTGTACCAATTATATTGAATCCTTGTGGTCTTTGAACTAGATCTCATACATCATTTCTGCTGAATTGGTTTAGCTCTTCTTGCATGGCAATAATCCAGTCATTGTCTTGCAGAGCTTCTTCTACAGAAGATGGTTCAATTTCTGACACTAGTCCAAATAGTGATGCTTCAGATGATCTTAGAAAGGATCTTGTTCTGATGAGATCATCCTTCTTTCCAATAATGACATCCTCTGGATGAGAAGCTTTAATTCTGGATGATGATCCTCTGATAGTTGACTCTTCAGAAATGTTTAGATTATTCATCTGAGAAGTTAAGGGAGTAGCATCTGGAGTTGCTTCTGGTTCCTTCACTTGAAGTTTGTCTGCTTCTGGAACTTCAGAGTCAATAAAGACTACTTCCATATCTGCAGAGTTATCAACCTGCTTTGGCTTTTCAGAGCCAAGCTTATCATCAAATCTGACATGAATGGATTCTTCCACAATCTGTGTCTCAGTGTTGTATACTCTGTAGCCTTTAGAGCGTTCAGAATATCCAAGCATGAAACACTTCTGTGCTTTGGAATCAAACTTGCTCAGATTTTCCTTAGTGTTTAACATATAACAAATACATCCAAAAGGATGAAAATATGAAATGTTGGGCTTTTTGTTCTTCCACAATTCATAAGGAGTCTTTTTCAGAAGAGGTCTAACAGACACTCTGTTCTGAATGTAGCATGCTGTATTGATTGCTTCTGCCCAAAAATGTTTTGCCAGATTTGTCTCATTGATCATGGTTCTGGCCATTTCTTGCAAAGTTCTGTTTTTCCTCTCTACAACCCCATTCTGTTGTGGAGTTCTAGGACAGGAAAAATCATGAGCAATGCCATTTTCAGAAAAATATTTTTCAAAATATTTATTTTCAAATTCACCACCATGATCACTTCTGACTTTTATAATTTTGAAATTCTTTTCATTCTGGACTTGCTTGCAGAAGTCAAAGAACACAAAATGTGACTCATCCTTGTGTTTTAAGAACTTTACCCATGTCCATCTGCTAAAGTCATCAACAATGACCAATCCATACTTCTTGCCTCTGATGGATGCAGTTTTCACTGGTCCAAACAAATCAATATGAAGTAGTTCTAGTGGTTTAGAAGTAGAAACAACATTTTTTGATTTGAAAGATGTTTTTGAAAACTTCCCTTTCTGGCATGCTTCACAAAGAGCATCTGAAGTGAACTTCAGATTAGGGAGTCCTCTGACAAGATTAAGTTTATTAATCTGAGATATACGTCTCATATTAATATGGCCCAATCTTCTGTGCCAGACCCATTGCTCTTCATTAACAGACAAGAGGCATTTAACATTTTGAACTTTAAGTTCTGAAAGATTTATTTTATAAATGTTGTTTTTCCTCTTACCACTAAATAGGATAGAGCCATCCTTCTGACTAATAGCTTTACAACATTTTTGATTAAAGGTAATATCATAACCATTGTCACTTAATTGACGTATGGATAATAAGTTATGCTTTAACCCTTCAACAAGTAAAACATTAGTAATAGAGGGAAGTTTACCATTTCCAATAGTGCCAGATCCAATGATCTTGCCCTTCTGGTTCCCTCCAAACTTCACGTCACCTCCAGATCTAAGTTCCAGACTTTGGAACATAGACTTTTCTCCTGTCATGTGTCGTGAGCATCCAGAGTCCAGGTATCATGATTGGTGTCCTGACCTTGCTGCTAAGAACATCTGCAACAGGAATTATTTTGTTTTTAGGTACCCAGATCTTCTTGGGTCCTTTGGGGTTAGTTGGTTTGTAGGTTTGTCTAAACTTCTGTTTTACAACATAATGTTTATTCTGACTTGCCTTGGATTTAAACACATAAGTATTCTTCTCAGATCTTGTGTGTTTAATGTCATTCAAGTGACCAAATTTGAATTGAGAATACAGAGGTGTCTTCCTGATGAAAAGTTTGTCAACAGGTTTTGGATTGCTTCCAGATGAATATTCATATCCAATGCCTTTTCTGTTGTTTCCACTAACACCATAGATCATGGAAGCCATCTTGCTTCTGTCTATGCTCTTAGTGAGAAATCTCTGAAAACTAGAGTCATATTTTTCTAAAATATTTTCACATGACTTAGTCTCAGATTCAGATTCTTGTTGAGCTATTTCAAAGTCATTTTTGATTTTCAAATTTATTTCTTTTTGCTCAACAAGTTCTGTTTTCAGAAGATCAATCTCAGATTCAAGATTGCTTTCCAGCTTCTTGTATTTGAGTTTGATGTTGTTATAACTTTTAAGAACTTCTGTTAAAACTTTAATGAGTTCTTCTTTGGTAAGTTTAGCCATTACCTCTTCTGCATCATCATCAGATTCAGATTCTGATTCATATCCTGAGGTACCTTCCTCTTGATCCTCTGTGCTGGCTATCAGTGCAACATTTGCACATTCTTCTTCTGATTCAGAAGATGATTCACATTCATCTGAGTCATCCCATGTTGCCATCAGAACCTTCTTCTTTTTGTTAAACTTCTTCTTGGGTTTTTCTTTCTGAAGTTTGGGGCAATCATTCTTGTAGTGCCCAGGTTCTTTGCACTCATAACACACAACTTCTTTCTTGGCAGATCTTCTGTGACCAGAAGATTCCTTTCTGTTATCAGATCTTCTGAAGTTGTTGAACTTCTTTCCCTTGTGCTTCCAGAGTTTGTTAATCCTTCTGGACAGCATGGATAACTCATCTTCTTCTTCAGAAGAAGATTCTTCAGAGCTTTCTTGAATGACCTGCAAAGCTTTAGCAGTTTTGTTAGATTTTAATGCAACAGATTTACCTTTTTCTTTCTTCTGAGGTTCATATTCCTCAAGCTCAATCTCATGGCTCCTCAGTGAGCTGATGAGTTCATCTAGAGAGATCTTGTTCATATCTTTGGCCATCTTCAGGGCAGTCACCATTGGTCTCCATCTAATAGGCAGACTTCTGATGATTTTCTTTACATGATCTGATGTAGAATATCCCTTGTCCAGAACTTTCATCCCAGCAGTGAGTATCTGAAATCTGGAGAACATGGCTTCAACAGATTCAGAGTCTTCCATTTTGAAAGCCTCATACTTCTGGATCAGAGCCAGAGCTTTTGTCTCCTTAACTTGAGAATTTCCCTCATGAGTCATTTTTAGGGATTCAAACATATCAAAAGCAGTCTCCCTGTTTGTAATTTTCTCATACTCTGTATGTGAAATAGCATTCAGTAATATAGTTCTGGCTTTGTGGTGATTTCTGAAGTCTTTCTTCTGAGCATCTGTCATAGATTTTCTGTCAATCTTTTTGCCATCCCCATCTGTGGGATGTACATATCCATCTATGACAAGATCCCATAGATCAACATCATATCCTAGGAAAAAACTCTCAATTCTGTCTTTCCAGTAGTCAAATTTCTCCCCATCAAACATTGGGGGTTTGGTGCTGATCCTATCCCTTTCTTCATATTTATTGTTAATATTGGACATTGAATTATCAGCCATGGTAACAAATAAATATATATCAAAGTATTTCTCTCTGGATCTTTACTGACACTGTTAAGTGGTAGCACACTCAGAACCGGAGCTCTGATACCAACTGAAAGTGAGATAATACTTAGAAGGGGGGGTTAAATAAGTATGAAAGATTAAGCTTAAAAAATAATCACACAATTATTTTTATCCTGGTTCGTTTAAACAACTACTCCAGTCCACCCTTCCTAGAGTGATTTGCCTTTCTCAACAAGGACTTAATCCACTATTAAATCAAACTGATTACAATAGTAACACCTAAGAACAACAGTTCTTAGTCTTCTCAAGAGCTACTGATTCCAACTGAATCCTCTTAAGGAAAAAACCTTTACAATCAATGTAAATTAAATACAAGAGTATTAATGCTTCTATAAAGCTTTTATCACAACAGTGATTTTTCCCTTAAGTTTAAGTACAATAAATTCTAAGAAGAATAAGAATGAATGAGAGCTTAGAATATAATGATTTCTTTTCAGCAAATTGTGTAACTGAAGAATGAGGTGAAGTTCTCCTTTTATAGGCAGTTGATCCAAAGAAGCTGAGCGTTGAAAAGAGAGTCCCAAAAAAGGTCTGAGCCTTTTTGTCTTCACATCAAGTGACCTTTCCTAGAAGTAGATGGCACAGAAAAATCCTTTTTGTCTGTGTAAATGTGTCTAGCACAAATGAGGAAAGAGACGTTGAATAGCTCCAACGGATATATTCTTGAATATTTCTTCTTCAGTTTTCAGCAAGTTCTTCAGAGTCTGAATGGATCAGAGTCTTCTAATGAAATTCAGAACTTTGCTATATCAGAGTCTTCTGCAGCATGTGTGCTTTCAGCGTGTTGATCATCAGAGCATATTTGACACAGAACTTCTGTACTTGGCAGCGTTGGTACTTTCAGAAACTTCTGTAGACTAATGCTTTGAGAAACTCTTCAAACAAAATTATTCTTGACTTCAGATGCTTCAGCTTCAGATGCTTCTGATTATCTTCAGATGCTTCTGACTCAGAATGTTCTGGAGCTTCTTGCTTCAGATCCTTCTGGAGACTACGCTCAGGATCTTCTGTAAGGAGCAATCAGATTCTTCTGTAAGGTGCATCTGGCGCTTCAGAGTCAGGATAACTTCTTGTATCCAAAACAGATTTGCTTCTAGAGAGTTAATTTCGTTTCAATCTGCAGTAAAACTCTCAAACAAATTTTAGAGTATATAATTCTTAAATATAAATTTCCTAACAGTTATCATCAAAATAAAGAGTTATTATTAAGAACCAATTTGTGTTCTAACAAATGGGACCAGCTGTTTGTTTATTGGACCAAGTTAAATGACCCCCAATGTTATCCATTTCACTTAAACCAGTGTTCCTCATCATATTTGTCAGGTGTACATATTCTCTCTCAGTCACTAGATTCGCTTCAATTCTGTCTTGAGATTTGGTTACATTATTGTAATCACCAATAACACACCAAGGGCCTTGGCTGCCAACAGATATGTGTTCAAGTTTATCGCGAATGGTTTTGGCTTTGGTTTCTTTAACTCTGGTTTCAATCAAAATAATAATAGCAGGCTTTAGCTCTTGGAGACGGGACCGAATCTCACGAATTTTGCCTACTTTATTGAGTCCCCTTATGTTCCATGAGACTAACATAGTTCGAGGCTGATGGTCACTTGGTGGTCATTAAAAACCTCAAGTGCCTCAAAACCATTGTTACAGTTGATGTTGTTGTTTGTATCAGTAGCTATGATTTTACCTTTATCCCTAACAAACTTCCTTGCTCTTGTCCAAGAATCACTTCTGATTCCTGTTGTTTCCTCTCTTTCTGGTGGTTTGTCAGGCGTTATGTTGGTGGACATTTCAGGTGGCTTGAGCTTTGGTTTCCATTGTTGCTTCTTCCCACGCTCTTCACATTTATGCCCCATTTTCTGACATGTATCGCAAAATTTTGGTTTCCATTCGTAACTCACAGACTGCATTATTATATCGCCTTCAACATTTCTAATGGCTATTTCATCAATCAGAGGTTGTGTAATGTCTACCTCAATCAGTAATCTTTCATATGAGACACGGAGTTTATTTGCAGTGCATTCGTCACTCACCAACGGTTTGCCAATAGCGCTTCCAATTTTGCTGAGACTTTTTTCCCCCCATAGATGAGGGGAAGTTGGGGAAGTTTGACCTAAATAGGTAAGGTTCTTAGCAGATCCTTTTTTAAGTTGAAACCAGTTTGCCATTCCTTCAATATCACGGGCATGTTTCGAATCGTGTAAGGCCCTTTCATCATGACTGCTTCCTTGTCTTCTTGGGAGCTAAATCTGATCAGAAAATATCCGTCACCGTGATAATACAAATCTGGCATCTTCACGAAATTCCACATTCTCTACATAAAGTTCTTCACCGTGTTCATGCTCAGGTCGTCCCCCACAACATAAAGGATTAGAGCATTATCCCAAAATTGTATTTTTGTTTCAATATCTTCTTGTTCAATGTCAATTTCAATCATTCCATTGATGAGCTTTGGCGCAACATATTCTATTGCCATTCCTCTTGTAGGGTTCCGGTTGTCATTGATTACATCAACCCATGGTTTACGTTCTTCAGTTTGGGTTTTTGACGGTTCTGTTAGGGTTTCACTGTTCTATCTCGCCAGCGCATTTGTAGTAGCTTTGTCTTCTCCGGCGATGGTTCCTGAAACATTCCCAGGTTTCTGAACACTAATAGTGGTGTTACTAGATTCAGGCTCAAGTGTCTTCAAGTTAGTGAGAGTTTCCGGTGACGGTGGCACCGTTGATTTCGGCCGCCCTCGTCCTCTTTTCGTTGTCACCATCTTCTACTAAATATGTTCAAATTATTCTTATATTAAGGTTGGAATTAAGTGTTCAACTATGTTGCGTTATTATATGTATCATTGATATTGTTGTATTGAATTTGTAATGGAGTTTTGAAATATTTATTTTATTAAGTTGTAAATATATGATTATGTGTGACATATGCATGAAATTAGTTTATTTAATAAACGGTTTGACCAGTTGAACCAATTGAACCTTAACCCAAATGTTTTACCGATTTGATCTATGGTCCAATTTTTAAAATATTGATTTTAATAATTAATTGCAATTTTAATAAATTTGTTAAAAACATACTAGGACAAAGTTGACAATTTTTATAAAATATGGGATATGACAATAAGTGCAGGATATGGGATAAGACTTAAAATAACTCCTCTAATTTGTATGGGCTCCTCTAATTTGTATGGCACATAAAAGAGCCCAATATAATTTTTACGGGCTTATAGAAAAGCCCAATATAGTTCTTATAAAATCTATTCACCGCGAAGGTACCGAATTCGTTGTGAATCCATTTAATTTCTCATTCATCTTCTTCCTTAAACTCTCTATCAATCTCTTGTTCTGCGTTTTTTTCACACCATGGCAACAGCTTCAGGTAAATCATCTCCTTTTCCTAATTCAATTCAATTCAATTTTAGGGTCTCTGATGTCTTAGGGTTTCCGCTATCAACTTCGCTTTCTATTACTCCATTATTGTTCTTAAACCAAATTAGGATCCTTTTCCCAATTCAATTCAATTTTAGGATCTCTGATGTCTTAGGGTTTCCTCTATCAACTTCGCTTTTTATTACTCCATTATTGTTCTTAAACCAAATTAGGATCCTTTTCCCAATTCAATTCAATTTTAGGATCTCTGATGTCTTAGGGTTTCCTCTATCAACTTCGCTTTCTATTACTCCATTATTGTTCTTAAACCAAATTAGGATCCTTTTCCCAATTCAATTCAATTCAATTTTAGGATCTCTGATGTCTTAGGGTTTCCGCTATCAACTTCGCTTTCTATTACTCCATTATTGTTCTTAAACCAAATTAGGATCCTTTTCCCAATTCAATTCAATTTTAGGATCTCTGATGTCTTAGGGTTTCCTCTATCAACTTCGCTTTCTATTACTCCATTATTGTTCTTAAACCAAATTAGGATCATGCTGAACAACTTGTGTATCGATCAGATCGAATCGATCTTTTCCCCCTTAATAAGTTTGTATTGTTTTATTTTATATGTCTCCAGATAAAATTTTCCGATTAAATCACACGTAGACTTCAATTAAAAAATTATTACTGTGTTGTGTTACTAATGATACAACCATGGTAATTTGGTAAAAATAATTTTTTGTTACAAAATTGGGTTAGGGTTTGCAGTTTTGTTTAGCGAGTTATTTTTGCTTCTGTAATTTTAATTAGACGGTTTGTGCATGGATTGCAGTGGCATTCAAGTCAAGGGAAGATCATCGAAAACAGATTGAGCTTGAGGAAGCCCGAAAGGCCGGGCTTGCACCTGCTGAGGTTGATGAAGATGGAAAGGAAATCAATCCCCATATTCCTCAGTATATGTCATCTGCACCTTGGTATCTTAATGCTGAGAGGCCTGTAAGTTTTTCCCTTCCCTCCCTCTTATTTTTTTATTTATTTGTAACAGCAACAAATTCCTATTTCCTAATTAACTACTTAGAAATTGGTATAAATCTCAATGTAGTGCAAGTCTTTTGTATCTTTCAATTGAATTGGTAGTTGGTAGTTGCTCGGCGATAGAGACAAGCTGTTTTTTTTGTTCTTCAAACTTTTATTTGACGTATATAAATTGACATATTCTTCTGTCGTTTTCTTCTTCCCATGTAGAGTTTGAAACATCAAAGGAAATGGAAATCTGATCCTAATTACACCAAATCATGGTACGATAGAGGTGCTAAAATTTTTCAGGCCAGCAAGTATAGGAAAGGTGCATGTGAGAAGTAAGTGATCTCTTTCACAATTTCTAGAGGCTTGTGTATTGTGTTTTTCACCCAATGTGATGGATGCTTATTGTGATCTTTACAAGCTTGAATAGATGCATGATCTTTGTTAAAATCACCTCTTGGCTGTTTTTTGTTATATGTTTGAGGTTGATTGCTTCTACTTTGCACTGCATGTTAGGTTTATAAGTATTATAGTTAATTACTTAACTTAGTTTAGGGATCTTATATTGTTTGGTTTTATTATAGAGTTTGATAGCACTGCTTGTCTCTGCATATATTTAGATTTCCTTCCTCTTTCAAGTTTAGGTTATTATGTTAATATTCATCTTCTTTTTATAGTTGTGGAGCAATGACACATGCTGCCAAGGCATGCATGGAAAGACCACGAAAAGTAGGAGCAAAACATACAAACAAGCACATTGCTGCTGATGAAAAGGTAGAAACTTTTGAGCTTGACTATGATGGCAAACGAGATAGATGGAATGGGTATGATGCATCAACCTACGCCCGTGTCATTGAGAGATATGAAGCCAGAGATGATGCTCGAAAGAAGTACTTGAAGGAACAACAGCTGGAGAAATTGGAGAAGGGCGACCAAAATGATGAGGGTGCTGCTATTGATGAGGCCGAAGATGAAGATGATTTGAGGGTAGATGAGGCCAAGGTTGATGAAAGCAAACAAATGGACTTTGCAAAGGTTGAGAAGCGTGTGCGAACAACAGGTGGTGGGAGTACTGGAACTGTGAGGTAATTGTTATGTGGCTTTCATTGTAAAATTGTAAGACCAATCACTATTTTCTTACATGGATTATAACTGAAATTTCTTAAACCTTCAGGAATCTACGAATTCGAGAGGATACCGCAAAATATCTTCTCAATCTCGATGTAAATTCAGCCCATTATGACCCCAAGACCAGGTCCATGCGTGAAGATCCTCTTCCTGAGGCTGATCCAAATGAAAAGTTTTACTTGGTAATTTATCTAAGATTAATTTTTTTAGGAAACTTGATGTTTTGATTTCTTTTTTTTTAATCTTGTACTTAGGTTAAAATTTATTTATGTTCTGTAGGGCGATAACCAATATAGAAATAGTGGTCAAGCTTTGGAATTCAAAGACTTAAACATCCATGCTTGGGAAGCATTTGACAAGGGACAAGATGTTCACATGCAAGCAGCTCCTTCCCAAGCCGAATTGCTCTATAAGAATTTCAAGGTCATGAAGGACAAATTGAAATCTCAAACAAAGGAAACTATTATTGAGAAGTATGGCAATGCAGCTGACGATGACAAGCTTCCAAGAGAACTTCTGCTGGGTCAGAGTGAGAGGCAAGTTGAGTATGACCGTGCTGGTAGAATTATTAAGGGACAGGTATGACATGTGTTCTATATCTTTATTGTTTCCCAAATTTAAGTTGCATATAAATCTTACTTGAAGCGCTTCTTTGTGATATTGCTGGATCTTTGTTCAACTGTAAGCATTGTGCTTTTATGTTTTGCCAGTCGTTAGGATGATATTAACTGTTATTTATCTGTTGCTTCTAATAGGAAGCTGCAATCCCCAGAAGCAAGTATGAAGAAGATGTTTACATTAACAACCACACAACTGTTTGGGGTTCATGGTGGAAGGATCATCAATGGGGCTTTAAGTGCTGCAAGCAGACAATACGTAACAGTTATTGTACTGGTACTGCTGGTATTGAAGCTGCTGAAGCTGCAAATGATCTTATGAGAGCTAATATTGCTCGTAAAGAAGCTGCTGCAGGTTCGTATGCTGATTCCATATCCCTGCATTGCCTTTCTCTATCTTCTCCTTCTCTTATCTTGTTATTAATATCTTCTTCTGATAATTGCCTATTGCATCTTGATTTTTAACTGTATTCATAAATTCCTTACAGAGGATCCTACACCACCAGAAGAGAAAAGGCCTGCTACATGGGGAAGTGATGTCCCAGAGGATCTAGTTCTGGATGAAAAATTGTTTGCCGATGCACTGAAAAAGGAGGATCAGAGAAAGAGAGAAGAGAAAGATGAGAGGAAGCGTAAATATAATGTGAAATGGAGTCTTGAGGTTACTCAAGAGGAGATGGAGGCATACCGGATGAAGAAAAAGCATCGCGATGATCCAATGAATTTATTCATGAACTAAGCCTTTTATACCAGTTTAAGTATATCCATGTAGTATTCATTGTGTTTACCTGTTCAAAATAAAATTTACTCTCGGCTTTAAGTGTCTCTAGGTTGAAGTGTCATTGGGTAGGTTTTAAGAGAGAAGTGCAAACTGAGTCTGAATTAATTCTACTGATAGTGAATTTCCTCCCTGGCTTGGTAGCCCCCAGATGTAGGTGTTATTGACACTGAACTGGGTGAACAATTGTTGTGTTATTTACTGCTTTTGCTTACGATTTAATTAGTTAGTACAATAATCAATGTCACATTAGATATTATAACTTTGACAATAACATCCATCGTGTGCTTGCCAGAATTTTAATTGGCATCACGAACGATGATCCAATGAATTTATTCATGAACTAAGCCTGTAAATAGTGAAAAAGAGGAGTAGAATAGTTTTAGTTGTCCTTGAGAGACCTTAGGGCAAATTTTATACCAGTTTAAATAGTGAAAAAGAGGAGTAGAATAGTTTTAGTTGTCCTTGAGAGACCTTAGGGCAAATTTTATACCAGTTTAAATAGTGAAAAAGAGGAGTAGAATAGTTTTAGTTGTCCTTGAGAGACCTTAGGGCAAATTTTATACCATTTTAAGTATATCCACGTAGTATTGATTGTATTTACCTGCTCAAAATAAGCAAAGATTAGGAAAAAAAATTTACTCATCAAAGAGTTATACAGATGGATTACGACACATGGCAAAGATTAGGAAAAAAATTATACTCATCAAAAAGTGGCAACTTTATTTAATATTGTGACAAGCAGGGGAAGGGGCTTGCACCAAAACTGATGTGAATCATTTTTAAAATATGATGCACCTATTTTAATTTTCCATATCATTTTGATTACAACTGTTTCAGATTCATTTCATTAAAACCACAGCAAATTAACACTTATTTTTTAAAACCAATATATAAATGGTTAACCAATGTGCTCTTCATCTTTTCTCTAATTTATGGTCATAAATTAAATATTATGTAGATATCAAGACAACACTTAATTACATATTAGTGCAAAGCCACCACAAAAAATTAATACCTACTTTTTAAAATCAATATATAAATGGTTAACCAATGTGTTCTTCATCTTGTCTCTAATTTATGGTCATAAATTAAATATCAAGATAACACTTAATTACATATTAGTGCAATGCCACCAGAGTAAAGTAAAACAAATTTATTATGCAGTAATTCCTATTTGATTTGCTCAATTGAAATCTAACACTGTTTTACCAATTTTTTTAACATATTTGTTTCATAATTGTTAGTTATTAATTCAATTTAATATTATGTTGATCTATGCAATTTTATTACTACCTCAAATTTGATAAAATTTGGTTTAAAAACTAGTCCAACAAAAAACCGGTTTTTGGTATAAATCAATTTTGAACCAAACCAATTCAAATATAAACCAGTTTCATTAAGGTGGTTTTAAGAAGCAAACTAAACCATATAAAGGTCTAGGCGAGCCAGACCCTTCGCTTCACAAACACACTCAAAACTAGCTCATGACCGTTGGATGCAATGTCAATTCAAGTTATAAAGTCCAAACAATAAATAATATATTAAATCTAATATTTCAAAAAGAATTTCATGCCACCCTTCTTCTTCTTCCTTACGAGTATCATCACCATTGTTAAATTTCTTCAAAATTCTAACTCTTATTTCTCAACCAAATTAAAAAGTGTAAACATCAAACTTGCTCAGAGTTAAGGAATCCAATGGTTCCAATTAATTTCATTTATTTTTACTCTATTGCATACAATCAATCAAACAACAACAAGAATCATAAATCTAAAAATTAATATAAAATTCCAAACATCACTGATCATGATCAATTAGCATAGGAGTATTAATCACTACATTATGACAATCAATTTGACAACTTAAATGAATGAAAGTAATGCACAAATCATGGAGTTTCAGAAGTGAAAGGCTTACCTATTGGAGTAAGTCCAATGGCCTTTCAAATGAACTTCCAGATGATGAATGATGATGCAGTTAACTCCGCTGAACCTCTAGAAAGCTATTGCAATGCCCAGTTTGCTTTGAAACGTCTCAAATTCTCTTACTCGAATCCTCTTACAAATGAAAAAAGTGAGAATCTGATTTTTGTGCTAGGGGTGTTACAGATGGAGTATGATGATTTAGATAGTTTCTATGAAGTTTATGTGTGGTGTTTGAGGTGTTAAATTGAATGAAGATGGTCAGAATAAATAATTATGGAGTTTTGGCTCCTTAGTCAACAAAGTGACCAATGGAGGATTGACTTTTTGATTGGAGAGTTTTCTAGTGTTGTGATGAGTTTAGACAGCTTCTATGGAGGATTTATGACATGTTGGAGTGATTTGTTTGGTTGTTTTGTAACTGTGGTGAGTTTTGGAAAGTTTTGTGATTTTGGTGCAAAATGAAGAACAATGGAACTTGGTTGTAAGATGCTGAGATTGTGAGGGATTTATGGCTTAAATGTTGTGTGCTTTGCTTCTGGTTTGACGTTGTATTTATAGGAGAAATGAATCAGATTAAGTTGTCAAGTTTTGGAGGAAATTGGATCATGAACCAATGGATACAAATGCTTTTGCATAAAGTTGGTTTCAAGTACAATGATAGCCATGCTTTTGTTCCGCCTCTAAGTTGACATTCTGAGCAATCCATCTTGGTTGGATAAGTTATCTTGGATGTTCAGATCAACTTGCATGATTTATGGAAAATATCTGGCACAAAAGTTGGCTTTATGCAATGTCTATCATGTAATTCAACATGATCCAATGTGATGAACTTTTCTCTCTTGAATTGAGATCTTTTTCCCACAAACCTGGTACTAATGGTCATATATCATGTAGAGGAACAAGTTCCTAGTTGATCTTATCCTCTGAAAATGTTTAGAAAGTTGGTAAAACATGCCTCAAACTCGTGTGAAACTCGTTTGTGCAATTTTGCCTTGGACTAAACCAGTCTCTCATGGCTACTTTACAAACTTGTAACTTCATGCTCAAGCAAGATGAACTCGTGCTCTTGGTACCATTAGAAAGTTGATATCATATACTACAATTTTGATGTTGATCACTTGGAAATAATCAATTTGGATCATTGAGATAATTGGCCAACAAAATTGGACTTTTCACTGATTTACACTTGGAAAATTTTTCTAAGTATTGACACTTTCACATCTTTGAAAAACCTCACCTTTGATCAGTCACAACTTCCAATTGGTGAATGCTTTTGGGTCCATTATTTCACCAATTTAAAGTATGTAATACAATCTTTAAAATGAGTTCTCAAGTGTTTTCATTGGATGCTTGAGAAAGAAGTTATAATCTTGGAAAGTAGGGCATTTGTCATGAGATTTTGTAACTTAGAAAAATTTACAAAATCCTAATTTCCACATTTTTGAATCTTTCCTTGATTTCTTTGATTTTCTTAATTAGTCTTGATCAAATTCACCTATTTTTATGATCCTTGACTTGTGGAGTCCATGTTTGACCAAAGATCTCAAAAGTCAAACTTTGACTTTAATGAACAATTAACTTTTTCCAGTTGAACTTGATTTCTTCAATTGTCAATGGATCAAGATTCTTGGATCGATCCAAACATATGGATGAGCTAATATGATATACTTGAGGCCTTTGAATCATGTCTTGGAGTGTAGGATCATGCCTGGATCAAAAAGTCAAACCCCATACTAAATTAGGTCAAAACCCTAATTTGGGTGCATTTGATGACCTAGGGCTTGATGAAATGGTTTTAATGGAATCTTTCAATTGATTATCGATGTAAGGAAACTTTTGATCATATCGGAGAGTTCAGGATCACATAAGTCCTTGGTTGGTCAACTTCTTGAACTTCTTGGTGCCAAAACCCTAGCTTGCAGTCAAAGTAAACAAAAACACATACTATTGTATTCTCAAAGGGCTTAGGAATGCATAAAACACACACATGAGATGATTGATGATATTCCAAAATTATGTAAATGAGGTGAAATCTTAGGGTTAAAAATTAGGGTGTGACACATTGGCATCATCGACATGCTTCTTATAAGCATCTCTTTCATCCTTAGGAGCAGAAGTAGGAGACTCTTCTTCAGGAACATGTGTCTCTAAGTCATACAACTTTTTATCATGTTAGAGGACAATCCTCAGGTTTCAGTTCTAATCCAGAAAATCTGTCCCAGACAATTTTTCTTTATCAAGGATTGATTGTAAAATGTTGTTAGAGGTGTTTGTTGTCATGATAATCTACATGAAAAAAATATGAAATTATAAGTATCAATAAAAACAACATATTCAATTAGGCCTCTAATTAAATATGACCCCACTATTTTACTCAAACCAAATGATCCTCATCATTTGATTTGGAAAATCTCGTTGGAAGATTTTCTAGTGGATCGAGATCCATATTCACTTTGTTTTAAGTCAACGTTAGGCTAATTACACAAAACTTGGGTATTTAGGTAGGAACTCCTTCTAGTTGTATCTAATACAATTCTTGAATATTTTTAGTTGGGTAAATAACTCCTTATTCTAATCCATCATATGGATCATTCCCAACTCTTGCTTCTAAATGTATATAATCTTATTATAATTTGTTTAGTTAAGTTTGACATATTATTTTCGAAATTGAATATTACATTTATCCCATCGCACCTTACCAATATAGAACATGCACCCCGTGTTAGGTGAAACCTACTTTATTCGATACTAGTCTTGACGAGTTCTAAAACTTGAAAAGTATAAACTTAATATTCAACTCTGAGAGAATTTTCAATTAGTTTGATCTCACCGGCTTATTTATCATATAAATCGTCTCTCACATGCATTAACATACATTCACATGCATCAACACACATAAAAATGAAACAGTTATGGCCCCTAGCGTAATTTTTCTCCCAAGCCAGTGAGATAACCTAAGTTAAACCTAATAACGATCTACACTTCTCCAAGCAAGATTTCGAAGGTTGTCCTCCTTTGATATTGTATTCTTCTCTTTCTTCATAACATTACATTACATCAAAGAATAATAGTTTTACATACGAGGGAGTGAGATGAAAAAAGAAGTTACATCAAGAGATTAAAAGAAAGGCACGACACGCAGGTTGTATTTTAAAATCCCAAAACAAAATAAAGGAAATCTAAGGCCATAACTGATCACCACAAGAGAACAATAATAAATATATTTTATTATTATTATTATTTAAATCATGTTAATTAAATAAATCAAATTAAATTTAGGCGAATGATCACACTACGCAGAGATAGCCTGGGGTTCTGCTGCTCGGTCAGCGGATGTTTTTCGCATCAACACTTGAAATCAGTGTTGTTTTTTGCATCAATACTTGATACTTTCCATAAACATTAAAGCACAACTTTTGTGCCATTTCAACCCTAATCGCATACCTCTTTGACAACACAACCCTTGTACCGTCATAAACCCTAATGCAATAATTTCATACTGTTAAAACACCATGATAGAAAATTCAGTATGATTGATCGACATACCATTGCTTTACCATACTAATGTCGAATTCCGAAACAAATGAACATGGACCGCTCAAAGGAATAACAATCATTACATGATTGAATGGACGAAATAGAAATAGTATATCCAATATACCATCTATGCATTAGAGTTACTTATATCACATATAAAAATTTGATTGATCATATTTGTGTAACTTAAGGACGATCAATATATCTCTGCTTCACCATACTAATGTCGGATTCTGAAGTATAGTCAATATCGATCATCCAAATCGTACACAGCCTGATGCCAAAATTTAATTGCTCGATTTTAATTAATTTATTATGTGTTTTAATTGAATTAAAATATAAATACAAAAAATAAACAGTTATCAGATGCATGGTTTTGTAAGTGGCTCTGATACCACCAAAGGGAAATATGCGATCCAAAACACAGCGAAAAATAAAATTTTCCCTTTAGTGATCCTTACGAATGGTCATGATTAGTGATAAAATAGTCACCTCTTATGGCGATAAAACCTTTGATTCTGAATCGAAGGAGTGATCACGAGCGATATGTGATGAACAACGCCTCTACTCAGTCCAAACAAACATATTCCTTCAGCCTCAATGCTAGCTGCTACAATTGAAGGCTTTGAGTAAGAGAGAGAAGGAAAATATGGCTACGGTTTCACAATCTGAATTTTTATTAAGTATGAATGCTTCCCCACAAGGGTTCTATTTATAGAACCACTTGTGTGGGACACAAGCTAAAAAGCCTAGTTAAGTGAACACATACCATATCTTATGGTGTACTGTATATCACTTAAGCGCGTGGTACCTTACCATATTCTGTATTCTACTTAAGTGCACCCTACCTTACAATGTTCTACATTTAATTAAGTGCACCATACCTTACAATGTTCTTTATTTACTCTACCACTCATCAATATGTCCTTATATGTGTGACTCTATAGATTTTCACGACGTTGACAATTATATTAAATCATACATTTAACATAATAAACAGTGAGTGATATCTAGCAACACATCACTGCTACTCGAGTAACAAAAATGTCATGTGATCTAATAAAACCTTTTGTGATAGTACTTGTGTGTATAATTACCCTTTTGTCCTTATGTCTATATTGAACACAAGGCATATACCGTGTCATCCTTGTCCAATTCAACATTGGATCCTTAACAACATATGAGCCTTCATAATTAGGAGTTCACTTGCCCATAGAACTAGTAGTAAAAGTCGATATCTTTTTGAGTACGAGGCCGCCTTCTCTGAGCACACGAGGTCGAACATTCTTATCAAATGCTTTCTTCATTCTCTATTGATACAATTGACCATGACACAAAGCCATCATTCTTTTCTTTTCAATCAAATTCAACTGGTCGTATCTACTCTGACACCATTCAACCTCAGACAATTCAGCTTCCATCAAAACTCTCATAGGAGGGATTTCAACCTCTACCAGGAGCACTACTTCCATGCCATAAACAAGAGATAAAGGGGTTGCCCCCGTTGAAGTGCGAATAGATGTACGATACCCATGCAGAGCAAACGAGAGCATATCATGCCAATCCTTATATGTAACATCCATCTTCTGAATGATCTTCATAATATTCTTATTAGCAACTTCAACAACCCCATTCATATTGGGTCTGCAAGGAGAAGAATTATGATGTTAAATCTTAAACTCATCGCATAATTCCTTCATCATCTTGTTATTCAGATTTGACCCTGTAAGTTCTCTTGATTGGCTGCATTTTGTGGCAAAATATTAGAGTTTGCATGTATGTCATACTGAATGTTAAGACATACATAATGATGTGTATGCAGGGTAAGTTAACTATAAGCTAAGATGAATGTCATACAGAATGTCATGACACTGACTGTATGACATCCAGCGAGCAGGTTAGTTTTTCTGGTATCTAGAAATCAGGAAACAAATCAGGAGCTTAAGCTGAAAGACAGGAGACATTTGAGAAGCCCTAAAGTGAAACAAATGCTCCTGAATTAAATGGAAAACGTGCAGATGATTGAAGAGTAGGGTTTGTTATGATTAAACCTAACTGTACGCACCAAGGCCCAAAGGACTGACTGCTCTATAAATATCAGAAGGAGCAACCCTAGATGAAAAGCTTTTGATAGAAGTATAGAGAGTGCATATTACAGAGTCCTTGTGAGTGAAGAAGGTTGTTCTTCACGTGAGTATTGTGAGTGAAGAAAGTGTGTTCTTCACGTGTGAATTGAGTCTTAGGAATACTTGTTTACCAAGCAACTATCTGCTGCATTGGTTAGGTAGATTCTAAGTTGTGTCTCACTCAAAGCTTTTAAGCAAGAGTGTGTGTGTCCCTTGATTAAAGCTTTGAAGCAAGATCAAGGTGTGTATGAAGTGTTTCTTCATCTTTATTCTGTAATTATAATTGGATATCGCTGTGGTGTGATTGAGGGGGAGTGAGTGGGAATACTCAGGTCTAGAGTGTCTCTAGGTTGAAGTGTCATTGGGTAGGTTTTAAGTGAGGAGTGCAAACTGAGTTGTTTGACTCTGAATTAACTCTACTGATAGTGAATTTCCTCCCTGGCTTGGTAGCCCCCAGATGTAGGTGTTATTGACACTGAACTTGGTGAACAATTGTTGTGTTATTTACTGCTTTTGCTTACAGTTTAATTAGTTAGCACAATAGTCAATGTCACAGTGGATATTATAACTTTGGCAATAACATCCATCGTGTGCTTGCCAGAATTTCAATTGGCATCAGAGCAGGCACCCTGCCTGTTTATTCTGGGTGAGATCTAGGGAAATAAATTCTGGTATTATGGATAAAGTATATGATTCACTAATAGACCTCTAATTCTGGATGATTCTAATTATGATTATTGGAAACCTAGGATGATTGCATTCCTAAAATCCTTAGACAGCAAGGCTTGGAGAGCTGCAAACTCTGGCTGAGAACATCCTGTGAAGACTGACAAGGATGGAGTAGATGTGTTAATTCCTGAAGAGGAATGGAACAAAGAGCAAGAGGCCTTAGCTCTTGGGAACTCTAAAGCATTGAATACACTCATCAATGGTATAGACAAAAACATCTTCAGACTGGTACACCACTGTGAACTAGCAAAGGATGTTTGGGACACTCTCAGAACTACTCATGAGGGAACTTTCAAGGTCAAAATTTCAAGACTTCAAATGCTGACCACCAAATTTGAAGGTCTGGGAGTGAAGGAAGATGAGACCATTCATGAGTTTTACATGAATGTTCTTGAACTTGCAAACACCTCAGGAGCCTTGGGAGAAAAGATGGTTGAAGAGAAGCCTGTAAGGAAGATTCTCAGGTCCTTACCTAAGAGGTTTTCCATGAAGGTCACAACCATTGAAGAAGCCCAAGACATATGCAACATGAAAGTGGATGAACTCATAGGTTCTCTCCAAACATTTGAGATGGGCATGTGTGATCAAATTGTAGAGAAAAAGAGCAAAAGCATAGCTCTTGTCTTAAACACTGCTGAGGATTCAGAAGAAGAGGGTGGTGAAAAAGAGGAGAATTTGTCAGAAGCAATATCCTTGCTTGGAAGACAATTCAATAAACGGATCAAAATGATAGATCATAAGTCAAAGCCCTATGCCAAGAACACCTCTTCTGACAGCAGCAGAAAGAGTAACTCTGAGGAGAATTCTAACCAAGGCAAAGGAACTCAATGCCATGAGCGTGAGGGATATGGACACATCAGAAAGGAATGACCTACATACCTCAAAAAGAAGGGAAAAGGCCTAACTGTCACATGGTCTGATGAAGACTCTGAAAGTGGATCAAAAAAGGAGTATGCCAGGCATGTCATTGTTCTAAACAATGTAAGTTCCTTTGAAGATGACTCAAGTGAGGATGAATTGACTTTTGATGAGCTTGTAGCTTCATACAAACAACTGTCTTTCAGAAGTGCAGAGGTATACCAACAAGGAGAAAATTAGAAAGGGATCATTAAGAAGCTGGAGGCTGAGAAGAAGGAACATCTTGTAACAATAGACTCACTCAACAGTGAGGTCAGCCTGTTGAACTGTAAACTTGAGCAGATGACAAGATCAATCAGGATGCTAAACCATGGAACTGACACTCTTGAAAAAATTCTACAGAGTGGTCAGATAGCAGGAGACATGTCTGGACTGGGGTTTATTGGTGAACAAAAACCCATCTTGGAGGTCAAGAGACCAGAGTCTGAAAATTAGAGGTCAAACCAGATGTCACGACCAATGTCACAACATCAGAGGAACAAGAACATGAAGTAGACAAGAAGAAAGTTCCAAAGGTGGAGGTGTCATTACTGTGGAAAATTTGGTCACCTAAAACCTTTTTGCTACAAATTGCATGGATATCCTAGTCACACTCATCAAAGGGCTCCTGCCAAGAAGCAACAATGGGTGGCAAATGAGGTTAGTCTGATAGCTCACACCTCTCTAAGAGTGTCAGCTAAAGAAGACTGGTACTTTGATAGTGGCTGTTCTAAACACATGACTGGCATAAAGAATCTGTTGGTGAACATCAAACCTCATTCCACTAGTTATGTGACTTTTGGTGATGGAGCAAAAGGAGAGATCAAAGGGGTTGGGAAACTGGACTGCCCTAGAGTACCTAACTTGGACAATGTATTGCTAGTGAAAGGACTGACTGCCATCTTGATCAGCATTAGTCAGCTCTGTGATCAAGGACTAAGTGTGAAATTCACTGAAGAAGAATGTGTGGTCACAAATGGTGATAATGAAGAAGTAATGAAGGGGTCTAAATCTAAAGACAACTGTTACTTATGGGAGCCTAAGGACTCAACTAGATCCACCACATGCTCTATGGCCAGAGAAGCAAAGGAGGTAAAGTTGTGGCATCAAAAACTTGGGCACCTTCATCTAAGAGGAATGAAGAAGATCATTTCCAAGGAGGCTGTAAGAGACATTCCAAACCTGACTATTGATGAAGGGAAGGTATGTGGTGACTGTCAAGTAGGCAAGCAAACCAAGACATCTCATCCAAGGGTTGGTCACCTGATTACCTCCAGAGTTCTGGAACTATTGCACATGGACTTGATGAGACCAATGCAAGTAGAGAGTCTTGGTGGTAAAAAGTATGCATATGTAGTTGTGGATGACTACTCCAGATACACCTGGATAAGCTTCATCAGAGAAAAATAAGATGTTTTTGAAGTCTTTAAGGAGCTGTGCATCAGACTTCAAAGAGAAAAGGAATGTGGTGTGGTCAGGATCAGAAGTGATCATGGCAAGGAGTTTGAAAACTCCAATTTTGCTGAGTTCTGCTCATCTGAAGGGATCATCCATGAGTTTTCCTCTCCTATTACTCCTCAGCAAAATGGAGTAGTGGAAAGGAAAAACAGGACTATCCAAGAGTCTGACAGAGCCATGCTACATGCAAAGAAATTACCTATGCATTTTTGGGGCGAGGCTATGAACACAACTTGCTATGTTCACAACAGAGTGACCTTGAGAAAAGGAACATCAACTACCTTGTATGAGATGTGGAAAGGAAGGAAACCAACTGTAAAGTACTTTCACGTGTTTGGGAGCAAGTGTTACATCTTGACAGATCGTGAACAAAGGAGGAAAATGGATCCCAAGAGTGATGAAGGAATCTTTCTGGGATACTCTACCAACAACAGAGCTTATAGAGTGTACAACTCCAGAACAAAAG
Organism: Lathyrus sativus; assembly: GCA_963859935.3. Taxonomy (NCBI): domain Eukaryota; kingdom Viridiplantae; phylum Streptophyta; class Magnoliopsida; order Fabales; family Fabaceae; genus Lathyrus; species Lathyrus sativus. Next base: position 713,247,540 of record OZ012737.1, read on the forward strand.
TCTTGATGGAATCCATTAATGTTATCATTGATGATCAGTATGAATAAATTAATGTCATAGAGGATGTTGGAACATTGCTTGAGACATCAGCTGATGGTATAGTGAATACTGAAGATACTCAAGCTGTAACTCCAGGTTCTGAACCAGAAACCACCATCAGAGAACCTTCTATCAGAATCCTGAAAGATCATCCCAAAGATCTTATCATTGGAAACCTCAACAGTGGGGTAAGGACCAGAGCTAGAGAAGTAGTCTCAAATTCATGTTTTGTGTCTAAGATTGAACCCAAAAATGTGAAGGAAGCCTTAACTGATGAATATTGGATCAAGGTCATGCAAGATGAATTGAAACAGTTTAAAAGACATGAGGTATGGGAACTGGTGCCAAGACCTGAAGGAACAAACATCATTAGCACCAAATGGATTTACAAGAACAAATCAGATGAACAAGGAATTGTAGTCAGAAACAAGGCTAGACTGGTGGCACAGGGGTACACTCAAGTAGAAGGAATTGATTTTGATGAAACCTTTGCACCAGTTGCAAGACTTGAGTCCATCAGGATACTGTTAGGAATTTCCTGCATCCTAAAATTCAAACTGTTCCAAATGGATGTGAAAAGTTTTTTTTCTGAATGGATATCTAAATGAGGAAGTATATGTGGCACAACCCAAGGGATTTGAGGATCCTAACTTGATAGACCATGTATATAAGTTAAGGAAGGCTCTCTATGGATTGAAGCAAGCTCCCATGGCTTGGTATGAAAGATTGAGTGAGTTTTTTATTACCCATGGATACAGGAAAGGAGGAATAGACAAAACTCTCTTTGTGAAAAATGAGGATGGAAAACTCATGATTGCACAAATATATGTGGATGACATAGTCTTTGGTGGAATGTCTGAGAAATTGGTTAAACAATTTGTCTATCAGATGCAATCTGAGTTTGAGATGAGTTTGTGTGGAGAACTAACTTACTTTCTTGGGCTGCAAGTCAAGCAAATGGAGGAGTCTATATTTCTCTCCCAAAGTAAGTATACCAAAAGCATAGTCAAAAAGTTTGGATTGGATAATGCTGGTCACAAAAGAACACCTGCACCTACTCATCTGAAGTTATCAAAAGATGAAAGTGGTACTAGTGTGGATCAAAGCCTGTATAGAAGCATGATTGGAAGCTTGTTGTATCTAACAGCCAGCAGACCTGATATTGCATTTGCAGTTGGTGTATGTGCCAGATATCAAGAAAACCCTAAGGTAAGTCACATAAATCAAGTCAAAAGGATTCTCAAGTATGTGAATGGAACTAGTGATTATGGTATACTGTACACACATGGGTGTGATCCTACATTGTCTGGATACTGTGATGCTGACTGGGATGGAAGTGTTGATGATAGAAAAAGCACCTCTGGTGGATGCTTCTTCTTGGGGAATAATCTCATATCATGGTTTAGCAAAAAGCAAAACTGTGTCTCATTGTCCACCGCAGAAGCTGAATACATAGCAGCTGGCAGTAGCTGCTCTCAACTGGTCTGGGTGAAGCAAATGCTGACAGAATACAATGTCACGCAGGATGTCATGACACTATATTGTGACAATCTTAGTGCTATCAATATCTCCAAGAACCCAATTCAACATAGCAGAACTAAGCACATTGATATAAGACATCACTACATAAGAAACCTTGTGGAAGATAAAGTGCTCTCCTTGGAACATGTGCCCACAGAAGTACAACTGGATGACATTTTTACTAAGGCCCTTGATGCTGCTCAGTTTGAGAATTTGAGAGGCAAATTGGGTATCTGCATAAATGAAGACTCATAGCAATTAATGGCAAGTGAGAGTTTTAAAACTTCAATGCAATCCACGGCCTTGACCATAAAAACTCTCCTCTCCACGGAAAGAGATCAATTGAGCTTTACAAAATCAGTTACAAAGAATGAAATGACATTATGAGATGATGAGATGACGCACACATAACACAAAGGCAAGTATTCACAAATACAATGCATGTACACACACAAGGCTCCCTAAGCTCAAGGTCAAAGCATGGAGTTAAAAGGTCTACCCATCCCCAGGATTTGCACTATGAGTTATTTGTACCTACCGAACGGGTTCTATCAAAGTTCCCAGAGTCATAGTAAATCCTTCGGATATTGCCAACTAACGCAACTACTTACGCGAGTCGACAATATTCTCAAGATAAACTCGTCTGAGTGTAGCATCGCGTGACAACTATTGAGGGACTACTACCTAACAGTTTCCGCACTACATCTTAAAAAGGCCTAGTGGGGTAAAAGTGTTACTAAAGGTCCTCAACTTCACAGACTCTCAGGTTGAAACAATTAGTGAATACACGACTACTCATGCATTACTAATTATCTCAAGAAGGTCTCCACTGAGCATGATTACATCATATGTCAGACTTATTGGGACTACTCCCAACAACCCAACTATTGATCCTATCACAATCCTATCTCACGTGTCACTCAAATCCGGGTTAAGATTTATCTCACCACCCAAAGCACCCAATGTCAATAACATACTAACAGATATATTGATAAATATACATGTAAGCAGATATTCACAAATATAGCATATAAATAAACAAAATAGGCTAAACCCTCAAGCTTAAGTACTTCCTCAGTGAAGTTGCCATTTCTGTTGCAGCGAGAATCGTGATACCAAGCTATTGATTAACTTGAATCTTAATTCATTAAACTCACAATCGGACTTTGATTTATCCAAAGGAAAGGTTAAAGAAAGAAATACCTTTTACGCGATGTAACAACAGTGCTAAGAGATTCGGGGATTGGAGGTTGGTTATGCCTAGGGTAGGTATTTCACATCCTAAACATCTGTAGTACTCTACAGGAACCCTTTGTTTGTTTGTATACTATACTTGCTAAATGTTTTCTATGGCTTGGGATTAGGTTAAGGGTTAGGGTAAGATTGTGAGATAAAGACCTAAGGATATTTTCTAAGTTTGCTCGCAAGGATATCACATCCTCTGCCTACATATCCTAACTAGGATAGAATCAGAGCAACCATAGTTCACCTCACTGAGGATAGATGAACACTTGATTATGATCAAGGTTCATAGAGGAAACAAACATAACAATGCTTGTGTAGAGTTTAACAAAACTCTCTAGATCTAAGTTTAACACTTAAAGGAAATTGACTTTGACAAAAGCCAAGAAGGGAGTAAGTAATCATCACCATGATTCTTACATAGAGTTAACAAACTCTATCTTAAAGTTCTAATTGAAAGATACTCCTAACAAGGAGTAGGTCTTTTAGACTTAGAGCAAAGTCTAATGGCTATGGGTTCTAACTTAACTAAGTTAGGGTTCAAGATGACTTAACAAAGTCAAAGAGGGGGTAATGAGCTACCTATGACCCAAGGGTCAATAGAGAGACTTTCCTTTGGACACAAGGGAGATGAGGCAACTGGATGAGAACTAACAAGTTCCATCACTTGGGGAATAACTTAGCAAAGCTAAAAACAAATACCCAATAAGCAGTCAAACATGATGAATACATAGATCATGGTAACAACCAAGGAACAGATGCAAGCATGTAACAACATCAAGCAAAGATTACAATCAAATGAAATGGTTACAACCAATAATGCACAAAGATATTACAATATCTAGAAGGGTGGAGGTTCTTACAAGACCAATAAATAAGATAACATCAACTTGAAGCATCTTAACAAAGATGAAGGAAAACATGGTAACAACCATCAAGACAAACAGAACATATAATTCAAACAAGTTTAAATGCAAGCAAGTTACAACTTGAGGCAAGCATATAAGGGGATCAAAGAATGTCAAATTTAACAACATAAGACAACAATCATGCATTGATGACAATCAAGTACAAGTAAACATATAAGAAATGTTGCAACAAACCAACTAAGGAGTTCAAAGTTCAAGAGGAATCATACATGTTCAAAAGATAACTTTCAAAGATAAAATTCAATCCTAAGGATGTTATGGTTCTTACAACATCAATGAACACACAAAGATAAACATGAACAAGAAGAAATCAAGCATGTAAGCTACAACTTAAACCTACCATAGGACATGAATCAAGTAAGACCAAATATGACAACATTTATCATGATAGAGGCATGAAGTGTGGTAACAACAAAAAGAGATTAAATTGATCATATGACAACAAGAAAAGGCAAAGAGTTGACAAATATCAAAGCATAAGTTCATGGTTTCATAAAAGAAAACAAAGCAACATTCATGGTAACAACCAAGACAAAACATAAACCCTAGCATGTTATGGTTCTAAAAGACACATAGACAAGTAGAAAAAAGTATGAAAAACATATTCAATAAGTCACAACATCAAGAATCATGTCAAAGTCCACAGATAAAATTCAAAGGTATACCATGCATACTCAAGTATTCACAAAGGCATGAAACTAACCCTAACATGTTATGGTTCTAACAAGACAGATAAAAAAGTAGAATAAGGCATGGTAAGCACATTCAAGAGGTTACAACACCAAAATTCATGGCAAGGTTCACATATGAGGTTCAAAAAGGCCATTCTCACACATATGCATTCACAAAAGCAAGTATGAACATGGTAAGGCAATGAATAAAACATCTTTGAGCATTTAAACATGTTAAAAAAACATATATGAATCTCACAAGATCAATCTCACAAGAAAAATCATGTTAAAAGTTAAAAAAGTTTACAAACACCATGGTGAAAGCTCTAAAAACACATGCTTTTCAAGTGAATCAAAGTCTTTCTAGGATAATGATCCTTGAATTATTTCTTCACTAAATGAAAGTAGACATGATAAATAGTAGTTTGCAAAATGAATGGCATTAAAAGCATAAAAAATGGCAAGTTATGATCATTCAAAGTTGGTGTACCAATTGGGGCAAAACTAGGGTAAGGCAAAGTAAGGCAACTTAGGTCATTTGCATGAAGAAGTGGAACTAAGTCAAAACTTAACCAAATGAGGTGAAACAAAAGTGAAAATTTTGTGTTTTTAAACAAGGAATTCAATGATACAATTTTTTTTCCATACAATACACTCACTGAAAAATTCGATAGCATCATTGTTTAGGCAACTTTGGTCACAACCAAAAGCATGAGCATATGGACAGTCCAAAATAGAGCAAGGTTTGATGAAACAAGTATGTAAACATCACATATATATCATTTATAGTGATTGGCTCAAGAGAAATCAGAAAATGCACACATGGATTGGCATATTGGCATTAACATGCACATAATGACCTAGTTTGCCTTAGTTTCTAAGTAGCATTTTGGACAGTCAAGAAATTACAATTTCTAATGCCAATGGTGGTCCACGTATGACATATAACACACATATAACATGTTCAAACAATTTCTAGCATAAAAGCATGGTTACAACTCAACATAGCATGTGAAATGCAAAGCAAAATTTCAAGTTTCAAAGGTTTAGGCTTACCTCTTGAAGCAACCTTGCCAAATAAGAAAACCAGTTATCCTTGCTATCTTGATATAGTCTACAAATGGTCTTTGGATGATGAAGGGCAGCTCCAATGATCAACAACCCCACTGTTGAACAGAATGGCTTGAAAAGTGAAGAAAAACTTCAAAGTTCCATGATTTTACAAAGCAACATGGTCCAATCTTTGTTACAGAAGTGCAAACTTGGTTTGGACAATTTTTATATGTTGTTTATAAAGTGTTAGAAGTGTCAAAAGAGTTGAAAATGATCTGCAATGAGTTATGGCTTGAAAAATGCAAAAAGTTGACTTTTTGTGTTTTGGAGGTTAACTTTGAGAAAGAAATGGTTTATGGTGCAAGTGGTGGCTTGGACAGCTCTAGATGGTCATTTAAAACTTGTGTGGAGTGTTGAAAGAATCATGGAATGGTTGGAAATTGATTTGATGCAAGTTCTATCCAAGACAGATTTTGGTACTTTGGAGTTTTTGACTTGGCTTGCAAGAAGATTTGTGGATGTGGAAGGAGAGGGTTTGTGGATGGTTTCTTGGTTGAAATGGTGTATTTTTGATGCATAGAAGTTGTCCTATTTATAGGAAAAGCCACATGATCAAGGGTGAGGACAGATTTGGAGTTTTGATCTTGGAGGGAAAAAATGAAGAAAATATGTCCAAGATTTGGTGCAGTTGGAATCCAGTGTTCTTGGCTCAATGTTGTCATACCCTAAATTTGCCCGCCAGCTTTTGTAAATATTTTTGCTTTTTTTTCACTTAATTTCATGCCGTCTAGACACGTGTCCACTTTGAGCGTTTTTTCAAATCTTGATTTATTTTGCCTAATGGGAGCGCGACACGTGGCCTAAGGGCATTTTCGTAAATATTTCAATCCTTTTTAATTTCTCTTTTTCCTTGCAAATATTACTATTTTGTTCTTTTTTTATTTTATCACCTATTTAATTTAATTAGATGTAGAATTTTGTTTTATTATATTTTTAGAATTAGAATAGTTATTTATTTATTTCTTTAGAATAGATTTTATTTTAATAGTTTTTGTATAGAATTTTTAATTTAGCTAGAATTTTTATTAGAAATAGTTTTTTCTTATTTAGAATAGAAATAGATTATTTTTATAGCATATAATTAATTTGTTTTTAGAATCATTTTAGTATTAGAATTAATTAGATTTAATTTAATTTTAGAGATATTTTAGGATTTTAGAATTAAGTTAGTAATGTTAGAGATATTTTAGGATTTTAGAATTAATTAGATTTGATTTAATGTTAGAGATATTTTAGGATTTTAGAATTAAGTTAGTAATGTTAGAGATATTTTAGGATTTATTAAGATTTTGTTAAGATTTTGTTAGAATTTTATTAAAGTTATTAGAATTATTTTATTATTATATATTAATTTTAATTGGGATTTATTAAATTATAGATTTATTAGTTATTAGTTTTTTCAATTAGAATTAATTTGGTTAGTTAGAGTTTAATTAGGTTTTATTTCACTTAGGTTAATTTTTAGGATTCATTTATTTAATTGTTTATTTAGATTAGTAATTAATTTATGTTTTGAAGTTAACCGTGACATTTATCATCAGCCTTTTTCACTAATCATCATTATCATTAATCAACCATCATCTAATCATTCAGTAATCCGCTGCCATGTGTCGTTTATAAAGGTACCCCCTCACTATTCATCATCACTGAGTTTTGGAACCCTAGCCGCCTGTTACTCCATTCACACTGTTCATCATCATTGTAAAAACAGAAAAAACCACACTTCAACCAACTAAAACCAACTTTCACCTCATCTGTGTTTCCCAAATCGCAACACCCAGAACGCTACCTTCTTTCTCGCTCACTCTCCCGTATAACCCAGCCACCATTACAACGTAAATAAACACCGCGACATCACCGTCTTCACAACCCAACTTCCATTAACTCCATCTTCCGTCAACCCTCTTCAACGGAACCCGCAAACTCCGTTTTCCTGCGAAGATCATAACACTCATCAACGCACCTCCATCACGAACCACCCAAACCGTTCATTTTCGAAACTCTGACCAACATCCGGAAACCCAGATTCAAACATCATAACCCCAAACTCGGATCTTCAACCTCCACCTTCGAAATCAAACTTCCAACCAAGCTCGAACTCTCACCATTATCTCAACACCATTCGTTAAACAACTTTCACTTCACCATCTTCAAAACTCAACTTGAAAACCCAACCAGAAACCAGCCGCCACCCGATCCGCAAACCCCAACCAAATCAAAAATCTAGAAAAGTGAAAGATGATGAAGTCTGAGCGAGAGAGAAGCTTCAAAACAAGATGGAGAAGAAGGTTTAATTTTGAACTGAATCTAGAGAGAGAGTTTTGTGAGTTGGGAGGTGATGAACGATCTGTTGTACAAGCGGAGAGGATCTATTCTGTTTTTTTTTCTATTATTTTATTTTTGTTTTTTTTTGTTGTCTTTATTATTATTTATTTATTTATTTTTTATTATTTTAACTTGGGCCGCTAAAGCCATGAGGCCCACCGTGACCTCTCTTTCCGTCTCACCCTACCACCCATGTTGATTCATACACCCCTCTGTTCTTCCTTTAATTTCTTAAGAAAAAAATTGTAAATTATTTTGTAAATATTGTATTATATTGTGTTTTTTTTATAATTTATTTTCTAAAAAAATAGTTTCTATATATTTTACTTTAAACTTTTCTTTAGAATATTATATATATATATATATATATATATATATATATATATATATATATATATATATATATATATATATATATATATATATATATATATATATATATATATATATATATATATATATATATATATATATATATATATATATATATATATATATATATATATATATATATATATATATATATATATATATATATATATATATATATATATATATATATATATATATATATATATATATATATATATATATATATATATATATATATATATATATATATATATATATATATATATATATATATATATATATATATATATATATATATATATATATATATATATATATATATATATATATATATATATATATATATATATATATATATATATATATATATATATATATATATATATATATATTATATTTTAGAGTTTATATATACTATTTTTTTATATTTAATTTCTTTTAACATTTCTATATTATATTTCTTCTAGGACTTTAGAGTTATTTTATATTAGAGTTTTGATATTTATTTTTTAGAAGTTGAACTTTATTTTGCATTTATCCATCTTTGTTCACTTTTCGCCTTTTGGGTCGATGACGACATTTCCATCATTTAACCGTCAAATTATTGACGTGAAACAAAGGATCTGAGACCACCTCTTTTCTTTCTTATTTTTTATTCCGATTCGATTTTATTTTTGACTTATGGATCGATGAAGTCTTTTATCCGCAAGCGTCGGATTTTCGAAGTTGATAACCTTCCCGATTTCAAATCTATGGGGGATGACCATTGGGGTCATCTTCCTTACTTTGGGATCGCGATAGGCTACCTTCGATTAATCGACATTTTGTTTGTGGTTAAGACGAGATCCCATTCTTTCGAGTCCCGATTCAGTCCACTAACCAATTAACGACTAACTAACCACTAACCTTTACTTTCTGTCAAATATACAATTGCTTTAATTTTCTGTCAAATATCAACTGCTTTATTTTTCAGTCATTTATATTCTTGTACATATTATATATTCTGTATATTATTATCTTGTATATATCAAATACTTGTACATTCTCTCAAAATACTTAATAAAAATATCGAAACCTTAAAATCCTAATTAGTGGACTGTTGATTATATATCTTGTATATTATCCATATCCTGTGTATATTTATCTCATCTCTTTGGCAGGTTATCAAATCTCTTCAATAAAGAAATAAATTACCTTTGTATTGAATTAAAAAGAGAGAATTAAGTGTAGACTTCTTCCTCTCCGAGTGTTGAGATGCTCACTGTAGCGTGGGTGGTTTCGATACTTGTCTTTCAATACGAAGGCGCCACTCCCTCTCCTCCTAAAAAACCTCGGTTCCGTATCGAGTCCATTTTCAAACCTCTTCAATAATAAATCAACTTCTCTTTGTATTGGACTAAAGAGAAAGGATTAAGTGTAGACTTCTTCCTTTCCGAGTGTCGAGATGCTCACTGTAGTGTGGGTGGTTTAGACACTCGTCTTTCAATATGAAGACGCGACTTCTTCCACTACCTCTCCTTTCACAACTTCCTTCCACAATTTTCACACCAAAAACCTCGGTCCCGCACCGAGTGCCTTTTCAAATTATTTTCACAACAAAAACTTGAATGGTCGTGGAGTGGTTAGGCGTAGGCCTTCTCCTATCCCGAGTGCTGACGTTTACCGTAGGGTTCTCTGTCGCAAAGCACTTACCATTCAAAACCAAAAACATATTTAATAAGAGAATGAAGTTCCCTTTGTATTGAATTAAAGAGAGAGGATTGGGTGTAGACCTCTTCTTCTCCGAGCGTTGGGATGCCCACTGTAGTGAGGATGGTTTCGACGCTCGTCTTTCAATACGAAGACGCTACGTTCGCCACACATTTTTTACAACAAAAACTTTGAGATAAAGAATTGGGTACTACCTGTAAGGGTTACTATCCGGGGACCTATCTCGCCCCAAAAACAATCTCAACCAATCAAACATGATACCTTGCCTCGCATGGCGAAAACCAACCTTTCAAACAGGATATGTTACGTCCGTTCTACCGCAAACAGGTACGCATAAGTCTCCAAACGAGCGAGTAGCAAAACACCTAAACTGCTAGAACGCGTACGATAACATCATCCACAAACACACCGGTTAATCCGCACCGTAGGCACGAACTACGTTGCTCTGATTTCTCATGCATATGAGAATACGTAGGCATAGGATTGCAATATCCTAGCGAGCACCCTTTTCTCTTTTCCACCCTTTCCCAGAAAGGCATGCTACGTCCGTTCTACCGCAAACAGGTAACGCTTAAGTCTCCTCACATGCGAGCAGCAAAACACCTAAACTGCTAGAATGCGCACGATAGCATCGTCTACCAGAATTCACCCGCAAACCGTAGGCCGAACTACGGATGCTCTGATTCTTTACTTCTTCAAGTAAAGATACGTAGGCACAAGGGCCACAATCCTTGCCGAGCACATTCCCCCCTATATCTGTAGTTCCCCGAACTACGTCGACTCTGACTTTCTCACATCCATTAAGAATACGTAGGCATAGGACTGCGAAGTCCTACCGAGTCTGTTCTTTCTCTTTTCTTCCCCGTTCTCTCTTTCCTCCTAACTTTCTTGTTTCTAACCCTTCTTTTACCCCGTGGAACACTTCTTATAGCATAATGTTTAAGCAAATATATTCACATATCGACAAACAAAAGGTTCCCATCGAGTACGATGGATGCGAGGGGTGCTAATACCTTCCTCTCGCATAACCGGCTTCCGAACCCGTTCTTGGTCGCGAGACCATCTTATCCATTTCTTTCTTAAGGTTTTCTCGATATCTTCCTTTCCCCTCATGGGATAAATAAAGTTCGGTGGCGACTCTTCTGTCCTTTCTTTTCGCCTCCCCGTCGTTGCGCGATACATTTTTTCGAGTAGCGACAGCTGGCGACTCTGCTGGGGACTCCTAGCGAGCCAAGCCTAATTTGTTTGTCGCGTGTGTGACTTTGTTTGCTTTTATCTGTTTTTTTTTATGTTGTGTTCACTAACCTGTTGGGTTTATTGGATTGGTTTGTGAGGATAAAAGCTTTCTACCCGAGCTTTCGAGTATACACTAAGTCAGGAGGTGGATTCTTTCTGATTTGCGAGACTTAGGACTCGTTGAGTTGGATCGAATTCCACCGCTCAGACGAGACCCCTTTGGGATGATTATGTCTTACGTGTAGTCGTAATGGCGTCTTTATTTCCAACTTGGGAGTCCGTGACTCTGAGGACCTTTTGTAGAACCTTATTCCGAAGGTTCCTAAAACATAACTCTGTGTTCATCCTTTAAAGGGAATACCGTCTTACGAGTAGTCGTTCTGATGGAAAACTTTTGAGGGTTAGTGCATAGGACTTTGTTTAAAGGCCTTTGGGATACCCTCTTATTAAACCATTAGGTTGCCCACCCGAGGGGAGAGATACCTTTTGTTGTTGTCTTGCAGGATCTGTGACTTTAATCGTTATTGTGGATCTGTTCTCGTGTGCACTCATGGCATTGCATTTGCATAAGCATATCTGCATCATTTTACATTTTCTTCCCTGACCAAGATTCCAAGCTTACCCATCCTCTGTTCATAACCCGCAGTTGATTTCCCGACACTCCCATTGAACTTGGGAGAGTTGTGAAGAGTTTGAAGCAAAGAGGAACGTAGACGCCTTGAAGGGCCAATCAAACAAGGCAAGTTGAGGTAGCTATGCCAGAGAACAACCGCCAGGATGTTGAGTCTCCACCAGGATTTACTGTGACAACTAATCCACTGTATGATCTTCCGCCGGATGGCCATCCTCCGCAAGTAAACGTTCTTACTCAACCCCAGAGGATGCCAACGACCGATCCCATGAAAGAAAAGCTTCATGCCCTTGAGGAGACAATTCAAGCTATGAGAGTGTCTGACATGCCCGACCTCGATGCTGCTGATATGTGTCTAGTGCTAGACTTGGTGATTCCTCCGAGATTCAAGATACCCAACTTCGAGAAGTACACCGGCTTTAGTTGCCCGATACGTCATTTGGTGATGTACTGTCGAAAAATGACCCTTTACACTCATGACGATAAGTTGATGATCCACTGTTTTCAAGAAAGTCTGAGTGGGGCATCATTAAGTTGGTACACAGATTTAGTAGGGAGTCATATCCAATCATGGAGGGACCTAGCCAATGCTTTTCTAAAGTTTTACCAGTTTAATCTAGACACTCCTCCCACCCGCATGCAGTTGCAAAGCCTATCTCAGAATGAAAACGAACCTTTTAAGGGATATGCACAACGGTGGAGAGAATTCGCAGCAAGAGTGCAACCACCACTCTCGGACAAGGAGCTGATTGACATGTTCATCAACAGTTTGCAGGGCTCTTATTTTGAAAGAATGGCTGGTTGTACGCCATCAAGATTCTCTGACCTTGTGATTGTAGGAGAGCGCCTCGAAAGTTACCTCAAAAGTGGACAAATCCAGGATGCATCAGGCAGCCAGGCCAGTGAGATTGAATCTTTCGATGATTTCCATGAGGAAGAGAAGGATGAAACCAACGCACTCATAGCAAACGTTGAGTATTCTCACGATGTACCAACAAAACTCTATAGTCCCTCGTCTACTCAACAGGCATCATTACCAGTGCCATGTTATCCTCATGGACAATCGGCCATGCCTAAAACTTCATTCTGTAAGCCATGGGTCGCTCATCATGCAAATCAACAAGCCCATGACCGAGGATATCAGAATCAACGTCGTAATCAGAATAGGCCCAACAACAACTTGGAAAGAAGGACCGCTCCTCTTCATCTGGTCCCTATGTCGCACAGTCAACTTCTCCCACATCTGATTCAGAACTCATTGGTGGAGCCTAAAACGCTTAAGCATGTGCCAGAACCTTACCCTCCTGGGTACAATCCCAATGTTCAGTGTGGATATCATGGTGGATCCATGGGGCACTCGACTGAAGAATGCAAAGCCTTCCAAGCCAAAGTGCAACAATTGATTGACAAGGGGTACATCTCTTTTCCAGAGGGAAGTTTGGTTGTCCATGTCAATCTCTCAGTTGTCTAAGCTCGAAGATTCCAATGGTCATTTCCAGAAGTCGGTGGTCCAGACAGGCAGACGTCCTCAACATTGGCAGTCCTTGGGCGCTTTTATCATGTGCATCTTGTAGTTTACTTTCTGTTAATTGCTACTTGCTTTTTAAACATTGTTATTTTGAATGGTAATATTAATGAAGTGATTATGCATTTTCCGAATCAATTATGTCGCATTCGCTCATTTTTCCACTTATCACAAGCACAGACACATACACCTTTTTATCCACTCCACTTTATCACTGTTGTTTTAGCAAATATTGGAGGGAGGATGACGAAAACGAAATACCCATAATTGCAAACCGTATGTTTTCAGACAGAATCTCGTCAATGATGTACAGGCATTGTTTCAAATCCCCTAAACACCGGAGATATAAGGAGTTAATCCCTAGTCAACCACTTCGAGCCTAGAAGTAGGAGTTTCCTTCGGATATTCAAACCCTTACACTCAACCTGGGGCAGGGTAGTTGTTCAGTTAGTCCACTATGCATAAAGCAAAATCCAGAAGACGGTTGTTCATCAATGACCCACAACATGGCAGTCACAATTCGCCAACAAAATCAAAAAAAATATCAAAAGCCTGCTAAGTCAAGCACCTCAAACGGGACTTAGGAAAAAAATAAGGCTAATCCCGATGGATCTGACAAGCAAAATCAGTCCATGCAAAAGTTAGGGATCAATAAAAATCAAAAGAGGTCCTCAAACCCTCAACCAAAAACAAAATAACATTCAGTGGTCACCCCAAAAGGTCACTGACATCCTTCAAAAATCAAAATAAGGTGATTGCCACGTCGAGCAAACCTTGAACTATCAAGCTTACACCGTCAAATAGGTGTAGAATTAACTGAACATAGGACTGGAAGTCATCAAGAAGAAGGGGTGGGTACAAATTAACTTTGAGCCTAATATCCTTTGTTTCTATAACCGTGAGCCAGACCACGTTACAACCCTCGAAAGACCTAATTGAGGCGAGGTTTATTCTGAAAGCATACTATCGCAAGGTTGCGTAACCTGACTCCTCACGTATTTGCTAATCATCAGCTTTGGTGTCAATATCCTTGCTATATATTTTACACCAATCAAATTAGCACAACGTTTGGACTAACGGTCCATTCGTCTCACTACCACGACACTCAATAAACGACAATTCTTTCAAAAAACTTGCATGAACTTCGCGTTAAAATTACCATTTATGAACAAACCATTTTAATTGCAAGTCAGTAGTTGGCATAGAGGAAATTCCAACACGAAGCAATCAAGCAGGACTGGATCATTCAGCAGTCTGGATCAGTCTGAGGCAAATCCCCAAGCAATGGTCGATCATGGGGCAAATCATTCAAGAAGCGGTTGATCAAAAGTGAATTATACCAATTAGGGGCAGGCCACCCAGAGTTTCTCTGACTTGAGGCTAGATCCCTCCGATGTTCAATCAGGATAAGTTAAGTCGCTTCAACGCTCTTTCAAGAGCAAGCTACTCCAAAGAGTATATTGAAGCCAATCACCACAAGAATTGGTTAAACAATGATAAATCCTTTCGTGGTACAAACTCTGGGGCAAGCCATCTCGAGGTCGTCTCATGGCAAATTACTCTAGCAAGTTCATCATCATCAGCAACTTTTGAGTTCAAAACAAGTGTCGAGGAATCATACTGTCATCTCACCTAATAACCTTAACCATCTGAAGGCCTTGCTGTCATTGGATCCTTCATCCCACAGCCTAAACCTGTCACCTATCAAAACATACCGAAACCTCCAAAGTCCAGTTCTTGTCTGGCAAGCCTAAATACCAGTCCCATCTGGTCAAACCTTTAAACCTTCAAACCAGTCCCATCTGGTCACCTTCCGTTTAACCAGTCCTCGTCTGGAAAACACAATTTCAAAGTCCAGTCCTCGTCTGGCAAACCACAAAGTCAGTTCCCGTCTGACATCAAACCTAGAAGTCAGTTCTCGTCTGACAACTTAACCTTTTGCCACCAGTTCTTGTCTGGTAAACCTCATCCCAAAGTCCAGCTCCCATCTGGCAAACCACAAAATCAGCCCTCCTTTGACAACTTAGCCTTTCGCCAACCAGTCCCATCTGGTCTACCCTCCGAATACCAGCCCTCACCTGGTACTTCCAACCCAAAATCCAATTTACATTGCAACCACCAAAAGTCCGCCACGTTATCACCTGCATTCCTAATCACCTGCCTTCATCCATCATTATCATATGCATCATACACATCGCATTCGACTTCATAAGCATCTTGCGTCATATGCATATTCCTAATCATATCATACTCTTCCCCAGCTCTTGCATCTCCGCGCATTAGCATGTGCACTTGCATTTCCATTTGATATGAAACATCATTCTCATCAAGCATCCGCGTATGCAAGGTCAGATCCAGGATTAATCTCGAAGATTTTCAAGATCATAATCAGCCCAGTCCGGGGCAATCTCCGCAAGACCGCGGGTCTCCCTGCGAAATTCAAGAATATCAAAGCAAAATTCCGCCCAGACAGGGGCACCTTTTCAAGACCATGGGTGTATCGCATGATGTATTTCAACCCCATGGTTAATCAAATCTTCAACAACAAATTTAGCCCAGTCAGGGGCATATCATTTAAAGTCAGCGATAAGTGGCAATCTCTTCGGAGAAGCTTATCTCCCTACATCCTTTTGGGTGTCAGGTTTGTCTGTATTTCATTCCTCAAATTTTTGTTTTCCTTTTTTGGACAAATTCAGGGTCTTCTTTGTATCTAATCGACTTATACCTTGAAAGATGAATGCTGCAGTAATTCATCTTACTCGGTCTAAGCCGATTAGATAGGGGCATCTGTCATACCCTAAATTTGCCCGCCAGCTTTTGTAAATATTTTTGCTTTTTTTTCACTTAATTTCATGCCGTCTAGACACGTGTCCACTTTGAGCGTTTTTCAAATCTTGATTTATTTTGCCTAATGGGAGCGCGACACGTGGCCTAAGGGCATTTTCGTAAATATTTCAATCCTTTTTAATTTCTCTTTTTCCTTGCAAATATTACTATTTTGTTCTTTTTTTATTTTATCACCTATTTAATTTAATTAGATGTAGAATTTTGTTTTATTATATTTTTAGAATTAGAATAGTTATTTATTTATTTCTTTAGAATAGATTTTATTTTAATAGTTTTTGTATAGAATTTTTAATTTAGCTAGAATTTTTATTAGAAATAGTTTTTTCTTATTTAGAATAGAAATAGATTATTTTTATAGCATATAATTAATTTGTTTTTAGAATCATTTTAGTATTAGAATTAATTAGATTTAATTTAATTTTAGAGATATTTTAGGATTTTAGAATTAAGTTAGTAATGTTAGAGATATTTTAGGATTTTAGAATTAATTAGATTTGATTTAATGTTAGAGATATTTTAGGATTTTAGAATTAAGTTAGTAATGTTAGAGATATTTTAGGATTTAAATAGTTTTTAGATTTTATTTTTTTTTATTCTAGAGTTTTAATAGTTTTTAATTTTATTAAAAATATTTTTTATTTTAAATAGATTTAATTATATAGTTTAGAAATAGCTTTTAGGTTAAATATAATTTTTAATGTATTTTTATTATTAGGAGCTAAATAGAGTTTTATTTTGTTTTAATATAGAATTTTATTTTGTGTGAGTTTTATTAAGATTTTGTTAGAATTTTATTAAAGTTATTAGAATTATTTTATTATTATATATTAATTTTAATTGGGATTTATTAAATTATAGATTTATTAGTTATTAGTTTTTTCAATTAGAATTAATTTGGTTAGTTAGAGTTTAATTAGGTTTTATTTCACTTAGGTTAATTTTTAGGATTCATTTATTTAATTGTTTATTTAGATTAGTAATTAATTTATGTTTTGAAGTTAACCGTGACATTTATCATCAGCCTTTTTCACTAATCATCATTATCATTAATCAACCATCATCTAATCATTCAGTAATCCGCTGCCATGTGTCGTTTATAAAGGTACCCCCCTCACTATTCATCATCACTGAGTTTTGGAACCCTAGCCGCCTGTTACTCCATTCACACTGTTCATCATCATTGTAAAAACAGAAAAAACCACACTTCAACCAACTAAAACCAACTTTCACCTCATCTGTGTTTCCCAAATCGCAACACCCAGAACGCTACCTTCTTTCTCGCTCACTCTCCCGTATAACCCAGCCACCATTACAACGTAAATAAACACCGCGACATCACCGTCTTCACAACCCAACTTCCATTAACTCCATCTTCCGTCAACCCTCTTCAACGGAACCCGCAAACTCCGTTTTCCTGCGAAGATCATAACACTCATCAACGCACCTCCATCACGAACCACCCAAACCGTTCATTTTCGAAACTCTGACCAACATCCGGAAACCCAGATTCAAACATCATAACCCCAAACTCGGATCTTCAACCTCCACCTTCGAAATCAAACTTCCAACCAAGCTCGAACTCTCACTATTATCTCAACACCATTCGTTAAACAACTTTCACTTCACCATCTTCAAAACTCAACTTGAAAACCCAACCAGAAACCAGCCGCCACCCGATCCGCAAACCCCAACCAAATCAAAAATCTAGAAAAGTGAAAGATGATGAAGTCTGAGCGAGAGAGAAGCTTCAAAACAAGATGGAGAAGAAGGTTTAATTTTGAACTGAATCTAGAGAGAGAGTTTTGTGAGTTGGGAGGTGATGAACGATCTGTTGTACAAGCGGAGAGGATCTATTCTGTTTTTTTTTCTATTATTTTATTTTTGTTTTTTTTGTTGTCTTTATTATTATTTATTTATTTATTTTTTATTATTTTAACTTGGGCCGCTAAAGCCATGAGGCCCACCGTGACCTCTCTTTCCGTCTCACCCTACCACCCATGTTGATTCATACACCCCTCTGTTCTTCCTTTAATTTCTTAAGAAAAAAATTGTAAATTATTTTGTAAATATTGTATTATATTGTGTTTTTTTTATAATTTATTTTCTAAAAAAATAGTTTCTATATATTTTACTTTAAACTTTTCTTTAGAATATTATATATATATATATATATATATATATATATATATATATATATATATATATATATATATATATATATATATATATATATATATATATATATATATATATATATATATATATATATATATATATATATATATATATATATATATATATATATATATATATATATATATATATATATATATATATATATATATATATATTATATTTTAGAGTTTATATATACTATTTTTTTATATTTAATTTCTTTTAACATTTCTATATTATATTTCTTCTAGGACTTTAGAGTTATTTTATATTAGAGTTTTGATATTTATTTTTTAGAAGTTGAACTTTATTTTGCATTTATCCATCTTTGTTCACTTTTCGCCTTTTGGGTCGATGACGACATTTCCATCATTTAACCGTCAAATTATTGACGTGAAACAAAGGATCTGAGACCACCTCTTTTCTTTCTTATTTTTTATTCCGATTCGATTTTATTTTTGACTTATGGATCGATGAAGTCTTTTATCCGCAAGCGTCGGATTTTCGAAGTTGATAACCTTCCCGATTTCAAATCTATGGGGGATGACCATTGGGGTCATCTTCCTTACTTTGGGATCGCGATAGGCTACCTTCGATTAATCGACATTTTGTTTGTGGTTAAGACGAGATCCCATTCTTTCGAGTCCCGATTCAGTCCACTAACCAATTAACGACTAACTAACCACTAACCTTTACTTTCTGTCAAATATACAATTGCTTTAATTTTCTGTCAAATATCAACTGCTTTATTTTTCAGTCATTTATATTCTTGTACATATTATATATTCTGTATATTATTATCTTGTATATATCAAATACTTGTACATTCTCTCAAAATACTTAATAAAAATATCGAAACCTTAAAATCCTAATTAGTGGACTGTTGATTATATATCTTGTATATTATCCATATCCTGTGTATATTTATCTCATCTCTTTGGCAGGTTATCAAATCTCTTCAATAAAGAAATAAATTACCTTTGTATTGAATTAAAAAGAGAGAATTAAGTGTAGACTTCTTCCTCTCCGAGTGTTGAGATGCTCACTGTAGTGTGGGTGGTTTCGATACTTGTCTTTCAATACGAAGGCGCCACTCCCTCTCCTCCTAAAAAACCTCGGTTCCGTATCGAGTCCATTTTCAAACCTCTTCAATAATAAATCAACTTCTCTTTGTATTGGACTAAAGAGAAAGGATTAAGTGTAGACTTCTTCCTTTCCGAGTGTCGAGATGCTCACTGTAGTGTGGGTGGTTTAGACACTCGTCTTTCAATATGAAGACGCGACTTCTTCCACTACCTCTCCTTTCACAACTTCCTTCCACAATTTTCACACCAAAAACCTCGGTCCCGCACCGAGTGCCTTTTCAAATTATTTTCACAACAAAAACTTGAATGGCCGTGGAGTGGTTAGGCGTAGGCCTTCTCCTATCCCGAGTGCTGACGTTTACCGTAGGGTTCTCTGTCGCAAAGCACTTACCATTCAAAACCAAAAACATATTTAATAAGAGAATGAAGTTCCCTTTGTATTGAATTAAAGAGAGAGGATTGGGTGTAGACCTCTTCTTCTCCGAGCGTTGGGATGCCCACTGTAGTGAGGATGGTTTCGACGCTCGTCTTTCAATACGAAGACGCTACGTTCGCCACACATTTTTTACAACAAAAACTTTGAGATAAAGAATTGGGTACTACCTGTAAGGGTTACTATCCGGGGACCTATCTCGCCCCCAAAACAATCTCAACCAATCAAACATGATACCTTGCCTCGCATGGCGAAAACCAACCTTTCAAACAGGATATGTTACGTCCGTTCTACCGCAAACAGGTACGCATAAGTCTCCAAACGAGCGAGCAACAAAACACCTAAACTGCTAGAACGCGTACGATAACATCATCCACAAACACACCGGTTATCCGCACCGTAGGCACGAACTACGTTGCTCTGATTTCTCATGCATATGAGAATACGTAGGCATAGGATTGCAATATCCTATCGAGCACCATTTTCTCTTTTCCACCCTTTTCCAGAAAGGCATGCTACGTCCGTTCTACCGCAAACAGGTAACGCTTAAGTCTCCTCACATGCGAGCAGCAAAACACCTAAACTGCTAGAATGCGCACGATAGCATCGTCTACCAGAATTCACCCGCAAACCGTAGGCCGAACTACGGATGCTCTGATTCTTTACTTCTTCAAGTAAAGATACGTAGGCACAAGGGCCACAATCCTTGCCGAGCACATTCCCCCCTATATCTGTAGTTCCCCGAACTACGTCGACTCTGACTTTCTCACATCCATTAAGAATACGTAGGCATAGGACTGCGAAGTCCTACCGAGTTTGTTCTTTCTCTTTTCTTCCCCGTTCTCTCTTTCCTCCTAACTTTCTTGTTTCTAACCCTTCTTTTACCCCGTGGAACACTTCTTATAGCATAATGTTTAAGCAAATATATTCACACATCGACAAACAAAAGGTTCCCATCGAGTACGATGGATGCGAGGGGTGCTAATACCTTCCTCTCGCATAACCGGCTTCCGAACCCGTTCTTGGTCGCGAGACCATCGTATCCATTTCTTTCTTAAGGCTTTCTCGATATCTTCCTTTCCCCTCATGGGATAAATAAAGTTCGGTGGCGACTCTTCTGTCCTTTCTTTTCGCCTCCCCGTCGTTGCGCGATACATATTTTCGAGTAGCGACAAATGTGATGTACAAATCAAGTTGTATGAGGGCAATGGAAGTGAACGAAGTGTGGCTAGGGATTAGGGGAACTGCAGCTGCAGATTTCTTCATGAAATAGTTTATCTTTCCTCTTGATTTTTTTATTAAAATATTGCAACTTGGTTGCAACTTGGCTTGTCAAGCCTTTCAAACCTTCACTCTTTCTGCATTTGTACTCATTACACTATCTAAATATCAGATCAAGACTTGATCAAATGATGGAGAATAGCTTTGGTGGTTGGCAAGTTGATTTGTGACAAATTTGAAATGGTGCATTCAAGTGTTTTGACCCCAACTTGTCTCCTTCGAAACTCCTAGATCACAAATTCTATGGAGGAGTTCTTATACTTTTTGGAAATCCCTCATCATTCTCTATAATTTTCATGTTTTGGGAATTTTCAAATTCCAAGTGGAACTAGGTCAAAAACACCCTTGAAGTTGGCTGAAAACATGACTTGACAAGTGCTAAAAATGTGAAATTTCACCAAGTCTTTTCCCCTCTTGCATTGATTTTGATCATAACTCCAAATACATACATTTTTTCTATATGGCCACCTTTACACTTTTATATAACTTGTCAAGACCTTTCCAACAAGCTTTGAACCACTCCATTTGGATGTGTGGTTAAAAAAATATGGTCTTGCCCCTTTCAAAACCCTAATTCCCGACTTTTTCGATTACTCTTCAATCCTTGATCCAATGGTTACAAATTTCATAAATAGATGTAATATAACACTAGGAACATGAATTCTTTCAACTTTGGGGTCAAAACCCTTTTGGTCAATGAGTTGACTTTTCAGACAGACGAACCGATCGATCGGAAAACCCCGAATTGACTGTTGGTGTTCTCGGTCCTCTGGGGTCTTGAAACTTCTTGGATGAACTTCAATAAGTCATATGAGCTCCATGTACCATGATTCCATCATTGTAGCATCATTTAAATCAAAAGTCAAACCACAGTTGGCTTTTCCTGATCAGAAACCCTAATCGGGGGTTCTGAGTTGCACTAAGCTGCTTCTTTGGGTAACAAACTCAAATTGGATTCATACTTGATCCCATATAGTATCTTTGATGGTGTGGGGACTTGTTTCATAGAGAACCAATCTAATACATTGACTGATCAAACCATCGAAATCTCGATTCATGACTGTATGGTGCCCTAATTCATCTGCATCTTGATAAATACAAACTTGAAATAGGTTAAGGCTAGATAAGCAAATGATGATTCTATAATAATGATGAAGATATAAGGGTCAAAATTTAGGGTATAACAGCAGAGATTATGGAATAAAAAACAGGTTCACATCTGTGGAACACCCTTAAACCAATGGTAAAGCAGAAGCTGCAAACAAGGTTATCCTAGGAGGAATAAAAAAGAAGTTGGAGGAGGCAAAAAGAATGTGGGCCGAGTACCTACCCAAGATCTTGTGGTCATACCATACAACACCATATTATACTAATCAAGTGATGCCCTTCAGGATGGTGTATGGAGCTGACGCAGTGATACTGGTGGAAATCAACACCCCGACTTGGAGGCTTGAACATTTTGATGAAGTCGCCAACATGGATAACTTGAACATCTCGGTTAATCTGATAGATGAGGTTAGAGAGACAACACGAGTCAGAGAATTCGCTGTAAAATAGAAGTTGGCAAGATGATACAACCTGAAAGTCTAGCGGAGGGAGTTCCAGGAAGGTGACTTGATCTTAAAGAAAACCACAGACCCAAAAAATAAGGTAAAGCTTGCCCCCAACTGGGAAGGCCCATTCAGGGTACTTCGAAAACTAAACAACAGAGCCTACAAGATGGAAACATCAGAGGGAGTAGAAATACCCAGGACATGGAATGTATCAAATCGTAGGCTATATTTCAGCTAAATATTATGTGATTCAATAACAAATAAAGGATCCGGGTTGTACTCTTTTTCCTTGCAAGGGCAATAGTTTTTAACGAGGCACCTGGACTTAAAAAAAATTATGTCTTGTTTATAGGTATTCGGCTAAAGATGGTGAGTTATAACTTAGAAAACTCCCATAAACGTGTTAACTTTCTTCGTGTACATAGGTCGCCCATAAATATTTTGTGTACAAGGGTTGATTAAACTCCTATAAACGTGTTGACTTGCTCCGTGTGCATAGGTGGCCCATAAACTCTCCGCGTACAAGGGTTGGTTAAACTCCTATAAACATGTTGACTTGCTCTGCGTACATAGTTTGCCCATAAATGCTCTGCGTACAAGGGTTGATTGAACTCCGATAAACATGTTGACTTGCTCCGCGTACATAGGTCTCCCATAAACGCTCCACATACAAGGGTTGATTAAACTCCTATAAACGTGTTGACTTGCTCCACATACATAGGTCGCCCATAAACACTCCGCATACAAGGGTTGATTAAACTCCTATAAACGTGTTGACTTGCTCCGCGTACATAGGTCTCCCATAAACGCCTTTGCGTACAAGGGTTGATTAAACTCCTATAAACGTGTTGACTTGCTCCGCGTACATAGGTCACCCATAAACGCTCTATGTAAAAGGTTTGATTAAACTCCTATAAATGTGTTGACTTGCTTCGCGTACATAGGTCGCCCATAAATGCTCCACGTACAAGGGTTGGTTAAACTCCTATAAACATGTTGACTTGCTCCGCGTACATAGGTCGCCCATAAGCGCTCCTCGTAAAAGGGTTGATTAAAATCCTATAAACGTGTTGACTTGCTCCACGTACATAGGTCGCCCATAAATGATCCACGTATAAGGGTTGATTAAACTCCTATAAATGTGTTGACTTGCTTCGCGTACATAGTTCGCCCATAAACGTGTTAACTTGTTCTGCGTACACGAGTTGAACAAACACTTATAATTGTGTCTACTAATTCCGTGCATACATGCTGGATAATCAATTATGAAAATGATGAAATTAGGCCTAAGCACACCAAAAGAAACTTGGGGCTCATGGGTATCAAAGTCATTCATGACCAACTACCAAAGGCTTATAAAGAACTGGAAACAAGTCTCTGACAAAAGGACACCTAAGTCAATATCATAATTGGCACCTAAGACTATAAGAGTTTTGGACTCTCTAAAGTGTCAGAGCTATATAGCCAAGGGATTTTTAATAGATAGTCGAGTAATTAGCTATCCAAGAAGCCTTAGAAATCAAACTAAGAAAAGCAAAATAGCAAAATAGTACCTGACACTTTATAATCAGACACCTTAAGTTATTCTAACTTAGTGCCCAAGGGGATAGATATACACACAGGATTATTTTGCAAAGGAATTAAAGTGATGATAAACGAAAATAACAGTAGCAAAAGGACAGCCACAAAAGGGCCAAATTTTGTTTAATTTTGTTCAACACAAAGCCCGAAGGTTGAAAAGATTACATAAAAAAAACATCCAGAAGGATGACTAACTAAAATAAGAAAACATCAAGATCATGTAGTAGTCGAAGTCTCATTGGCAACATCATTGTTGGCCAGTGTTGCGGTGAAATTTGGATGTCAAGCTATTGATTAACTTGAATCTTAATTCATTTACAACCGGTCTTTGATTTATCCGAAGGAAAGGTTAAAGAAAGGAAAAACCTAAAAGGGAGAGATCTAAGGTTCGGGGGTTGGTTAAATTTAGGGAAGGTATTAGCACCCTAAACTTCCGTAGTACTCTACAGGAACCTTTTGTTTATTTTTTTTATTTATTTCATTAATTATTTTGCTTTAGGGTATATACAAAGGATTAAAAATTAAAAAAGACCTAGGGGTTAATTCTAAGTTTACTCGGCAAGACATCGCATCTTGTGCCTACATATTCTTACGGGAATGGAATCAGAGTAACTGTAGTTCCCCTCAAAAGGGAGGTTAGAAACGTCTTGACTGTGGCCAAGGTTTGTTCAGAGACTCCAATCTCTATGTTAAAAAAATGTTAATTAAAATTAAAATAGGGTTAAATTAGGGATTCCACGGCGGAAAACCTTAAAACAGAGTACGACGACTCTTTTGGCCTAACACTAAGATAAAAGCAATTTTGCCCACGGCGGGACACCTAGGCTAAACAGGGTTTGATTCATTAAAGGGGTAAGGCTATTGACTCAGCGGCCAAAAGGCTGGACCTAATCCTTCGGAAGAATAAAACTATAAAAAAATGTGAAAATATGACAAATCATTATATGGAGGAATAATTAAGGTACAGAAATAAGAAAAGTAATAAAGGCAGAGGGTATAAAGAAACAAAGAAACATTTCTGAAAACATGAAGAATATGAAAATATGTAATGACACTTAGAATGAAGTGAGGGAGGAAAATAGTGTGGGGCTGTGGCCACCACAAGCACATCTCAACCTCGAGCATGCACATGAAATGCCAAAAGAAAGAAAAGTAATAAAAGGGTACATAAAATGACACGACAAACATCAAACATCAGGAGTTCCTTACGAAAAGGTTTTAATTTTTTAATATTTTAATTATAAAAAAAAGGTTTTAATTTTTTAATAAAAAATATTAAGTTAAAATTATAAAAAAAATTAAGTTAAAATTATATAAAAAAAAGTTTTTGGGGAAAAGTCTTTTCAGTTTTTTTTAGAACAAAAAAGGCTTTTCATCCCAAAAAAAGGCTTTTCAGTTTTTTTGGGAAAAGGCTTTTCAGTTTTTTTTGGGAAAAGGCTTTTTAGTTTTTTTGGGGAAAAGGCTTTTTAGTTTTTTTGGGGAAAAGGTTTTTTAGTTTTTTTTTTGGGAAAAGGTTTTTTGGGAACAAAAAGGTTTTTTTTTTCTTTGGAACAAAAAGGCTTTTCAATTTTTAAAAAAGGTCTTACTAAAAAAAGGTTTTAATAATAAATAAAAAAAAGGGTTTTGATTTTAAAAAAAGGGTTTTGATTTTAAAAAAGGTTTTGATATTAAAATCTAGGGACCTAAACACACATGGAGATTAACATGGCAAAATATGCACATAAACATGAAAAAGAAAAAGGTTTAATAATTTAACGGACCTAAACACATTAACATGGCAAAATATGCACATAAACATGAAAAGGCAAAAGGTTTAGTAATTTAACCTACGAAGCGGAGATTTGCTTCGGTAAATGTGAAAAAGGTTTGAATAAGGGAACACTGGAGAGCTCCAATCCTTCTGACGAGTTGTGGGAACGACCGCCTTTCTTCTCTGGGGATCTCCTTTGTTTCTCCCTTTCTCTCTCCTCTTTTCTGAAGAAAACCTTCTGACCCCTTTTCAACAAGGCAACACATGTATATATAGGGAACAAATTAGGATTAACACCAAATTGTCAATAATGTCCCTAAAGCCCATTTTAAAGCCCAAACTAAATAATTAGTTAAGAAAAAATAAAATTTAAATAATTTAAAATAATTAAAATAAACTTAAAATAAAAACTAATAATCCTATTGATTCCTAAAATCAAAAATATTATAAAAAGAACAAAAATTTTTTCAATATTTTTTTTTTATGATTTTTTGGATATTTTTATGAATAATTTAGAAAAAGGTGAAAAAAAATAATATTTTAAAAAATGATTTAATTAAAATACGAAAATAATAGTTAAATAATAATAAAAAACTATTTTTGTTATTTTTTAATGAAAGATAGAAAAATTTAGAGTAAAAATAATAAAAAACAAAAAAGTGACAAATGTGAGATTCGAACTCTCAACCTCTCACACTCACAACTCCTTACACATGTCCTCTTACCAATTGTGCAATTTTTACTTTTTAGAAAAAAAATGCATGCCATATGATATTTACCTGCAAAAAGTCAAACGACTACACAAATTTGTTAGTAATTGATTAAATGCAATGAAATGCGACGACAAATCTTAGGGCAAAATTTGGGGTATTACAGTTGCCCCTATTTAAATAACTTCACCGGGTGATTCGAGCAACGGAGACTCGAGAAATCATGGTGGAGGGATTTAAATACAGATAACCGAAAATTTTGCCTTTAGACGCAGTGCTATGCAATGATATGGACAAAACAAAACGAACTATAATGCTAAATATAATATGAATCTGATATGATGCGTATGATGAAAATGACAAATGCACGGATACAGACGAAACAACGTCACAGGGGACGACCCACCGAGGAATTGCACTAGGGAAGAAGACATGTCATATCTGGAAGAACGTCGGGTAGACACGACACAGAATTGTTGATAGGTTCCAAGTAAATTGGACTTTGACCATAAGGTAAGACGCGAGTAAAACACGAGCTCAGGAGAAAAACGCAAATGGGGATAAAACACCCATGACGCCAAGTAAATAAATTTTGCCCACAAGGTAAGACACGAGTAAAACACGACCTCAGGGAGAAAAAAAAGCAAATGGGGGTAAAACATCATGATGTTAGGTAAACCCAGGAATATCTGGTAAACGGGGAATAAAACACCCGGGATAAAGGTACATGGGGGATAAAACACCCAAGGATAGAAGGTAAATGGGGAGTAAAGCACCCAAGATAGACATGTAAATGGGGAGTAAAGCACCCAGGATAGAAATGTAAATGGGGAGTAAATCACCCAAGCTAGAAATGTATATGGGGAGTAAAGCACCCAAGATAAAATGTAAATGGGGAGTAAAGCACCCAAGATAAAAATGTAAATGGGGAGTAAAGCACCCAAGATGTGCACATGTATAGGAATTATGCTATGACATATGATCAAATGCAAATGCAGACGTCGACGACAAGACTCGACTCTTTCTGTGAGATGACAAAACTGGAGGACTGATTCCTCAACACAGAGATCACTGTCATTCTGTTAAACTGTATCAAGTTGATAGTCACTGTAGGAATGATGAATAACTGCTTGGGGATTATGCAAGTAAACTGCCTCAGGTCAAATGAATTGATAATTGCTTCAGCTGTCTGATTCGTGGAATCGACTGTTTTGCTGTATCCTCGGAGGGCTTGCCCTAGTCTGAGTCTTGAACAATTCTCTGGATAAACCAAATCTGAGAAGATATTGCCTTGAACAAATCTTGAACTGATTCTTTGACAGGATGTAAAAGGAACTTGCCCCTGATAAAATCACTTGACCAAGTTTCTCATTGTTTGAAAATTCCTTAGAGGAAAGCCAGTTTGCAAACAAAAATATTCATACAAACATGGTAATGCAAAGTTCATGCGATTTTTGAAAAATTATTTTTGAAAGATGGAAAATACATGAATCGTTAGTCAGAACAAGGCGGTTCAAGACACTCAAAGTTTAAAATAAAAGTGTATTGCCAAAATAAATGATTCGCAAGGATCTTTTGGAGTCAGGTTACACAACCTTGTTGTAGTATACTTTCAAAATAACCCTGTTTCAGTTAGGTCTTTTGAAGGTTATAATGTGGCCTGGTTCACGGTTTATGAAACAAAAGATAAAGGCTCAAAATTTATTTGTACCCACCCAATCTACGTGATGATCTTCAGTCCTATGCTCAGTTAACTCATACTATGCATTCAGGTTCCCATAAGTTAGGGATTTCATTGATCGTCGCAGTGATGATTCAGAAGTCAAAGGGACCTATGAAAAGGCAGCCACTACTCCCCTATAACATTTGATTGTTTTGACATTGAGGATTTTCAAGATAAGGGATTTCATTGATCGTCGCAGTGATGATTTTCAAGATAATTTGAGGTATAAGCTTGAAGGAAGCTTCAGATAGGAATTCCACTGATTTGAACCCAACTCCGGTTATCAACTCCTTTCACCTCAAAGAAGGAGAAGAACAAGCCTATGGTCAGAACAATGTTGAAAACCTCGCAAACCCTCTCAAAAGCCTTTATAAATCCCAAACTGTTGGGACGGAGTTGGGAAGATGTTATATTGACGGTCTTCAACACATCAACCTCAAAGTCGGAAAAAGGGATACAGATGTTGAAATCTTCCAAAATACTAGGATAGAACTAGAAAAATTCTTCGGAAACATCTTTTGGTGAAGTATACACACTCTTTCCTTTGGACCACGTGGTTCTAAAATAACATCATCTTTGGAACCAGTAGAGGATATAATCCTCAGGGATCGGATTTTGGCAATATCCATGTCACCAGCAGTACTGTTCTTATGGTTCATAACCTCAAAATCAAAGGGAGCAACAATCTCCATTAGAATTTCTACAGAACCTGAAGAGTCGGAGTCAAAGTCACTTTCAGAAGTGAAAACATCATTATAAAATTTGTCCATGACTCGCCTATACTCTTCTACCCCTAAAGAAACCCTCATTTCTTGCATGTTTTTTTTGCATAATCTTTTTGATGAATGATCAGTGCATTTTAATGCACCTTCCTCTATGTTTAGACCTAGGCATTTCTACAGTTTAATTTTTTTAATTTCATGTTTTATGATGTTTTTACAATTTATTTTATTTTAAGCTTTATTTAATTTTCGTTCATTATTTTTCAGCATTAGTAGCTTTTAGTAAAAAATCATAACTGGAGCTACAAGAATCGGATCGAGGCGTTCTACCAGTTGTTGGAAAGCTAAGAAAAAGATCTACAACTTTCATGTTGCACGAAGGAGATGATTCGGATTTCTTGAGTCTCGAATAATTCGTTGAAGTTTCTGACTTGTGATAATGTAGTTTTCCTTGCGGACCTAGTTTAGGTTTCTGGCCCAATTGTTTTCTATTTAAGCTTGCTGCTGTGATGCAAAACTCTAACCTAATTTATTTTACAAATTTTGTTTTATTTTTCATTGTTTTCATGGCGAACTAATCCTAAGGGAAAATCCGCCGGTTTTGAATCCCGTAATTTCTTTGAGGTTTATTTTCAATTCAATTGTGCTTTATTTTTTTTAATCCCGTTCCAAATTATTTTATAATTTCGTTTGCTTAATTCGTTATTATAAGATAAATTAGATTTAATTTGGTCGATCAATATTCCTTAACTCAATCGCGGATTAACTTAGCTTTTTCGTTAATTTGCGCAAATCTTTAACCGTCTGCTTAATTCGGTAATTAGGAATAAAAGTCGTGCGATATTATCGACGCTTGTTCGTCAATATTGCAATCGAATAGGAATTGAAACCTTTTTGAAAATATTGAATTGTAATAACCGATGATAAGTTGGGAGTCGAACCGGTGGATTTACCTGTCTCTAATCACTTGTTTTAAAATCACTTATTTTTGCCTTTTACTTTCTTAATCGAGTTCTTAATCAAAACAACCCCCCCTCCCCCAATTCGTCTCAATTGGCTATTTTAAATAAGAATCCTTGTGAATCGACATCCGAGTTACCGTCACTTTACTATATTATTCAAACTGCTCGGTTTTGATCCGCGCGCGACCGCCGATCAAATTGGCGCCGTTGCCGGGGAGGGAACCTTTTGTTTCGTTTATTTTGTTTTTCTTAGTTCTTTTATTTTCGTCAGTTTTCCTTTGAAAAAAAAAAAGAAGAAAAAAAAAAGACAAAAAAGTGTCTAATTCTGAATTGTTGAGAAAAAAAAATATATGGATCATAGTCACTAACAAGCTCAGTTACCATGTGTGTGAATAGATAAAGGGCTTAATGTGATTGCACTAGAATGAAAGAGAGCAAAAGGAGGATGAGTAAGTTAGACTTAGGCATAATGACATGATAAGGATTGGTTATATTATCTCGAGCCGAATTCTGTTGCTACTTGGAACGATCTGAAGAAGGTATTCCTAGAAAGGTATTTCCTTGCATCCCGAGCAGCCTCGATACGAAAAGACATCTGTGGTATTAGACAACGAGATGAGTCGTTGGCTGAATATTGGGGAAGATTCAAACAATTGGTTGCGAGCTGCCCACAACACCAGATCACTGAGCAATTATTGATTCAGTATTTCTATGAAGGATTAAACCCAATGGATAGAAATATGCTAGATGCTGCTAGTGGTGGTGCACTTGTCGATAAAACTCCAATTACAACAGCTTGAAGAAAACCAAACACTTCCACGATAAAATGATTTTTAAGAAGGAATTCTCTGTGGGCCAACAGGTTTTACTGTTTAACTCCCGCCTTAAGCTTATGGCTGGGAAACTTCGATCCAAATGGATTGACCCCTTTCTTGTTACTAATGTCTTTCCCCATGGTGCAGTTGAAATTAAAAGTGCAGGTACTGAAAAAGTTTTTAAGGTCAATGGACAGCGGCTGAAGCTATTCCATGAGAGTTCGGTACCCGAAGGTGTTACCATAGAAGAGTGTTCTTTGGAAGCACCCAACTACACTGCAGTATAATCAGGGAGCACCCTTTCCTTCTCTCACTCTTGCTCTTTAATTGAGGTCATTTCATTAAGGGTAATGTCTGTTTTAAGTGTGGGGGAGGGAACCTTTGGTTCGTTTATTTTGTTTTTCTTAGTTCTTTTATTTTCGTCAGTTTTCCTTTGAAAAAAAAAAGAAGAAAAAAAAAAGACAAAAAAGTGTCTAATTCTGAATTGTTGAGAAAAAAAATATATGGATCATAGTCACTAACAAGCCCAGTTACCATGTGTGTGAATAGATAAAGGGCTTAATGTGATTGCACTAGAATGAAAGAGAGCAAAAAGGAGGATGAGTAAGTTAGACTTTGGCATAACGACATGATTTGGATTGGTTTGTATAGGAGGGAGTCGTGTGATCGCAAAATTACGGATTTGTGTTCTTACGATATCCTTAGTATGCAAAAGTAGTACCTATCGATGCAATGTTGACCAAAGAGGAGTTCACAGACTAGATTGAGTATCTGAATATTTTTGTCTTTCATAAGTTTTGACAATACTTTGCTCGGAGTGCAAAGGTTCAAGTGTGGGGGAATTTGATCAGTGTATTTTAATGCACCTTCCTCTATATTTAGACCTAGGCATTTCTACAGTTTAATTTGTTTAATTACATGTTTTATGATGTTTTTACAATTTATTTTATTTTAAACTTTATTTAATTTTCGTTCATTATTTTTCAGCATTAACAGCTTTTAGTAAAAAATTCATAACTAGAGCTACAGGAATCGGATCGAGGCGTTCTACCAGTTGTTGGAAAGCTAAGAAAAAGATCTACAACTTTAATGTTGCACGAAGGAGCTGATTCAGATTTCTTGAGTCTCGAATAATTCGTTGAAGTTTATGACTTGTGATAATGTAGTTTTCCTTGCTGGTCTAGTTTAGGTTTCTGGCCCAGTTGTTTTCTATTTAAGCTTGCTGCTATGATGCAAAACTCTAACCTAGTTTATTTTCTGAATTTTATTTTATTTTTCATTGTTTTCATGGCGAATTAATCATAAGGAAAAATCCGCCGGTTTTGAATCCCGTAATTTCTTTGAGGTTTATTTTCAATTCAATTGTGCTTTATTTTTTTTTAATCCCGTTCAAAATTATTTTATAATTTCGTTTGCTTAATTCGTTATTATAAGATAAATTGGATTTAATTTGGTCGATCAATATTCCTTAACTCAATCGCGGATTAACTTAGCTTTTTCGTTAATTTGCACAAATCTTTAACCGTCTGCTTAATTCGGTAATTAGGAATAAAAGTCGTGCGATATTGTCGACGCTTGTTCGTCAATATTGCAATCGAATAGGAATTGAAACCTTTTTGAAAATATTGAATTGTAATAACCGATGATAAGTTGGGAGTCGAACCGGTGGATTTACCTGTCTCTAATCACTTGTTTTAAAATCACTTATTTTTGCCTTTTACTTTCTTAATCGAGTTCTTAATCAAAACAACCCCCCCCCCCCCCCCAATTCGTCTCAATTGGCTATTTTAAATAAGAATCCTTGTGAATCGACATCCGAGTTACCGTCACTTTACTATATTATTCAAACTGCTCGGTTTTGATCCGCGCGCGACCGCGGTTCAATGAACTTACCTTCATCATCACATTCCCTAAGGACTACCATTTTTATTAAATAAAAATAGAGGAAAATCAAGAGCGAAAGAAAAAAATACCTAAATTAAAGAGAACACTTGCAGTTGAAACGGGCTTGTTTAAAGGAGAATAAGAGCGTAGGAGTAAAGGGAAGAGAAAAATAACTTTAATAGGAGCCCAACATTCAAAAATAGATAGAGAATAACCACTCATGAAGCATTAAAGTCATCATAACTCTAGGGAAGATTAGGGGACACGACCATTCGAAGGTTTTGTTTGACACGTAAGGACATAAGAAGAAAAGTCGACCTATAGCACGACATCAGTCAAATATTTTCGGGCTCATGTTACTACCGAGTACTGTACCCTTGTAAACGGATATAGTACTCGGGGGGGGGGGGGGTATGTACATGCCAAATATATTTTAAGCCGAGTAGTGTAGCCGGACAAGGTTAAGAATGAACTAGACTACGATAACAAGAAAGGTCGAGCAATGCAGATCACTAGGCAAGTATCTCCTATAACCCGAACCAACCACATAACCTGAGCTCCTACAACTCGGTACTTACGCTGGACATGAGCCCAACCGGCATACCAACAGTTGTAACGGTGGTGGCGCATCAATGCAGATGTTGCCAGAGCTTCAAAGCCTACATTCATAAAGGGGAGTTACAACAATGATGGCCATGTAACGTCAGAAGGCCAAGATACTTCTCTTAATAACATATCTTAATGGAAGACTATAAAAGGGGCTCCCACTTGATAATTAAACAAGACACAATTATCTTGAGACAATACACAACACAAGTGTAGCTCTCAAATCCCCAAATATCCCTCACAATATAGACAACATAGTTCTTCTTATTCAGGACAAGGGGAATTGGAACTTTTGGTGTAACTAACCATTTTTGTTAGAACAAAACTCATCATGCACCTTCATCTCCAAGCATGTGAGCCATTTGATCAAGTGAGTTGCATTGAGATTCTCCAACTGAGTTAACAAATAACTAACTAAGTTAGACTCCAACTCTAGTTGTCGATAGGGTGATCCTTTGATGTCTTCCAAGTCAAAGGTAGACCTTCCACTTCAGCTGGATTTTCTTCCTTTTTCTCTTCATCCTCTTTCTTATTATTGTCTACCGCTTTAGGTTGATCAATTCCTTCTTTGGTTCTGTTGAATATTTTTTTAGACGATACACCTACATCATGAAAAATAATACTTGTCCGAACATTATTTGGGTAGGACTCATCAAAAGTAATATGTACGGACTCTTCAACTATAAGAAATCTCTTATTATAAACCCTATATGCCTTACTAGATTGTGAGTATCCAAGGAAGATACCCTCATCGGCTTTTGGATCTAATTTACCAAGATTATCTCTATAATTATTCAAGATATAACATTTGCATCCAAAGACATGTAAGTGAGAAACATTTGGTTTTCGACCTCTAAGTAGCTCATAGGGGGTCTTGTCTAGAATAGGGTGTATGAGTACCCTATTCATGATATAACATGTCGTTTTAATGGTGGCCGCCCAAAAGTACTTAGGCAAATTACCTCCATTGAGCATAGTTCTCGCTAACTCCTCTAAAATTCTATTTTTAAGTTCCACAACACCATTTTGTTATGGTGTTCTAGGAGGGGGAAAGTTATGCTTAATACCATGTTTATCACAAAATTTCTCAAAGAGGCGATTTTGGAAGCCTCCTCTGTGATCACTTTGAATGGAAATGATTCTCAAATTAATTTTGTTTTTAAATAATCTAGCAAATTGCTTAAATGTCAGGTAAGTTTCATCTTTACTTGACAAGAACAAGACCCAATAAAATCTAGAGTAATCGTCTATAATAACAAAGCCGTATTAATTTCCACCTATGCTCTTGGCCTTAAAAGGACCAAAGAGGTCCATGTGTAGAAGTTCAAGAGGTAGAAACAAGGTTTTTCGATTTAAAAGAAATTCTTTTTTGCTTCCCTTTTTGACAAGCCTCGCATAGATGATCTTTAGTGAACTTTAGTTTTGATAGACCAATTACTAAATCTTTTGAGGATACTTTGTTCAATAGGTCAAAGTTAAGATGGGCTAGGCGTCTATGCCATAACCAAGAGTTTTCATTCATGATGGCTAGACACTTAGTTCCACCCAAGGAAACTTAATCTTGATTTAGCACATAAGTATTATTTACCCTCACACCTTTAAACACACATTCTTTCTTTTCATCAAGCACAACACAAGCAACAAGTTTTTGTTAAAGTCACTTTAAAACCCTTGTCACATTGTAGGCTTATGCTTAGAAGATTGTGTTTAAGGCTATCAACTAGCATTACATCAGAGATAGTAGTAAATGAGGGATTACCTACACTACCTTTTCCAAGTATATCATCTTTGTTATTATTTCTATATGTGATGAATCCCTTTCTCTTTGGCACGAAGTCAATGAAGAGGGATATGTCACCCATCATGTGTCTTGAACATCCACTATCGAGATACCACATTTTTTCAGTGGAGTCAAGTCATTCAACCTGAAAGTTTAAACAAAGGAAATAGGTACCCAACTTTCATGGGGTCCTTGATAGTGAGTGAGATCAAAGTTGCACTTAGTCAGCCATTAAAAGACTCCTTTAGAAACAAAGAGTTGCCTAAATTTGCATCTTTCAACGGTATGTCCATTTTTGCAACAATAATGACAAGATAGGTTTTTATGAGACATGTTCTTACTGTCATAACTCGACACTTTACCTCCCTTTTACCTTTTGCATATACATGTTTATTCATATTGCTGGCATATGCATTCACATTTTCTCTCTATAATCTTTGTTGCAAGAACTTTTAGATTCTTCAAGCCCGATTAATCATATCCTCACAAAGATACCACATCATCAAATCGAGCACAAAATGAATGTTTCTACACCTATTCATCAGAGCAAGAGGTCGAAAATTAAAGCCATGACCACAACACCATTTTCAGGCAAAATTGGGCAAGTCTTAGCTTGGTTAATCGATTAACCATTTGCTAGTGCAAATGGGTTAATCGATTAACCCTTGCAAAATTTGCAGAATCTGCTGCATTTTGGGGACAACAATTTCCACTTCTCATTTTTGGGGTCTACATTGTTCTAGCATTGTGCTGAACATTGTAGACAACTCTAGACACTTCAAGACATTTCTACACACTTCAAGGCATTTGCTCCAATACATTAATTGAGATTGAGAGCACTATGTTGCTTCATTTACAAACATGTGAGCCCTTAGATTCAAGTTTGCATTAGGATGGTTACCGAGTCAATACCTAACTAACTGAGTTAACCTCTAACTTAGTGAGTTGAGGCTAACTAACTCCAAGGCTAGTTCCAAGGCTACATTCAAAGCTCATTCCGAACCTAGCAACTCTAAAGCAAAATTCTATATAAGTAAATCATCACCATTTCACAAAGGATCCAATCACTCTCTCAAATTTTCACACTTGATCACTCTCAATTCTCTCACATTTTCTCTAAATTATATGCAACTTCTACTCATAATCTTCTCTTTCATCCAAAACCTCACTAGAGCTCAAAACCTCCATTAAAGAGTAGCAACTTCTTCATTGGAAGTGCTTTCTCTTGAGCTTAACCATCATCATCTTGAAAATTCTTGTTGCTTTTCTGGAGTTTTATCGCATTCGAATTCATCTAAAGTGATTACTTCAAGCTTATTCGGTGTAATTTTAATTTTGGAGTTTTCGTTGAATTTTGCTTGGTTTCGATACGGTTCGATTGCAAATTCGGTTTTCTCTGGATTTCTTCGAGTAACTTCATCATATTCTCTTTGCAACAACATCCAAGGAAAATCTCAGCCTTGTAGGTTGGTTAATTCTCACTCTTTTCACTATTTCGATCATTACCGTATCATTTGCGATGTAGTTTCAACGTTTTTCTCATTTGTTAATTGATTATGCATTGATTTGATCTTCATTCTTGATGTATTAATTGATCACATAAGTGATTATTTACTGTTTTTAGACTTGATTTTCGTACATGATTTTTTGACTACACTGAAGGTGAGAAAATACTTAGAAGGGGGGGGGGGGGTTGAATAAGTATGAAGATAAAAACTTAGAAGTAAAAAACTCAAGTATTTTTATCCTGGTTCGTTGAACTCAACTACTCCAGTCCACCCTTTCTAGAGTGATTTGCCTTTCTCAAACAAGGACTTAATCCACTATTTAATCAACTGATTATAATAGTAAGCACTAAGAACAACTGTTCAAAGTCTTCTCAAGAACTACTGATCCTAACTGGATCTTCTTAAGGTTCTCTTACAATCAAATGTAATAATAAATACAAGTGTTAAAATACTTCTAGTAAAGCTTTATCACAACTGTGATTTTTCACTTAAGATTAAGAGCAATGAAATAAACTCAGCAATAAGAATGTGTTATGAGAGCTTGTATGAGTTTTCTGTCAAAGATTCGTTGTGTAGAAGAAGATGAGGAAGACTTGCTTTTATATGCACAGTAGTCCACAAAGTCTTGACATTGGAGGCTGTGTACTGAAAAGGCCTGAACCTTTTTGTCTTTACATTACATGACCTTTCCTGGAAGTAGTATGCACAGAGAAATGCTTTTGGCCTATGTTCTAGTGTCAAGCATGAAAGAGGAAAGAGTCGTTGAGCCAAATCAAAGGATATGTCTTTGAATTTCTTTTTCATCAAGTATTTCATTTCAGCAAAGTAACATTAGAGTCTGGTTGATCAGAGTCTTGGATGCCCATCAGATTTTGTTGAATCAGAGTAATGCAGCAAGTGTGTTTTAGCGTGTAGTACTATCAGAGCAGAGTTTTATGAATCAGATCCTCAGTACATGCAGTGTGTAGTACTCTCAGAGTCTTCTGAAAAACTGTGCTTCTTAACTCTCATACAAAGATCTTCAATGCTTTAGAGTCTTCATATCTATTAGAGTCTTCTGCTTCAGATCCTTCTGCAGCTTCTGCTTCAGATTCTTCTGTAGCTTCTACTTTAGATCCTTTTGCAGACAGTGCTCAAATTCTTCTATAAGATGATTCTGACTCTTTAGAGCCTTCCATAGTTCCATGTTCAGATTAATTTACTCTTGGATGTATATATACTTTAATCATCTACAGCAAATATTCATGAACAAATTTTCGAGTATATAATTCTTTAATACAAAATTTCATAAGAGTTATCATCAAAACATAGAGATATTACTAAGAAACAATCTGTGTTCTTACAATCTCCCCCTTTTTGATGATGACAAAACAAGAAAAATTTTGTTCAATAAAAAGCAGTAATTATAACTCCCCCTGAGATTATGAATTTCCCCCTGAAATAAATACTCTAAAGGAAAAGAATACTTCCCTTTTTGCTTGAGTGTATTTCAGAATCAGAGTCTAATGACTTCTTTCAAGCACAGAGTCTGGTTTTTTTGTTTAGAATCAGAGTACAATTTGCTTCAGGAATCAGAGTCTGGTAGGATAATTCTCAGGATAACTTCAGTGAATTTATTTTGTCAGATGAAACAATAGAATCTGAAAGACTTTAAATTCAAAGAGAGATAATAATATGTCTGAATTTCGTTTTAGTATTTGCTTATTGATTGAACAATCAGATTCTTTTTCTCCCCCTTTTTGTCATAATCAAAAAGATGTGTAAAGATATAAAAGATAATAGAAGAAAAGCAAAGCAAACAATTTCATTCATTCAGATGGTTCACATAACAGATGATAAAAAAACAATAGAAAACAGATGCAAAACAACAGTGCAAAAACATGAAAAGAAACTAAGGTTGACGAGATGCAATCAGGGTCAGAAGATCTGTGATCTTTGCAGTAGACTCTTCTTGCTTGGCCATCCAAGTCTTAATCTCTTCAGTGGTTTGTTCTTGTTTGATCATCCAGGACTTGATCTTCTTAACCTCTTTCACAAGTTCTGAATTGTCAGGCTTCATTTCAGATTCAGACATATCAATGTCCATATCAGATGCAACATCTTCAGATGGAGAGTCTTCAGCAGGAGCAGCTTCCAGAAGTCGCACTCGTGGTTTGGGAATGCTCATCAGAGTCTGTCTGACTAATTCAACAAACTTAGCCTTAGCATCTTCAACACAGACTGTTTTGAGATGAGAAGCCACAACGTTGAACTTAGAAATAAATTTATCCCAAGCAGCTTCAGACTTAACAGGATCTATACTGAACAGACACTCTTCTTCCACACATGCAATCCCCATAGGAACTTCCTTTTTGAAATTTTCAAACAGTTTATCAACATCTGATCTAGGGTTGGGGTAAAGAAATTCCTCATGGGTCACTTTCTCAGCAAATTCAGAGTTTGGCTGAGGTTGTTCACAAGTGATATTAGGAGGTGTAGGATCAGATGGTGGTTGTTCAGATGGTTGAGATGCAGATGGTTGAGGTTCAGATGGTTGAGGTTCAGATGGTTGTGGTATTGTGAGTTGAGGTGTAGGGGTTGGTGAAATTTTAGCTTCAGATGATGAAGGTTGAAAATCTGAAAGGTTGAATTTTGAGCGAAGTGAAATTCTACGATTGATTTGGTCAGATGCTAATAGGTCAGAAAATGCAGGTTTGAGTGGATCAGGAATGTGTAAACAAGAGGGTGAATGAACTTCTGATTCAGAATCAGATGATTCAGTGGAATGGCATGAGGTGGATGACAAGACAACCATGGTTGCAAGTGGTTCCAAATCAAGAATGTCATTTGAAGGTTCTGGAACAGATAATGGTTGTTCTATTATTTGGGGATGTTCAGATGGTGTTGGTTGGGGAGGTTCAGATGAAATGGGTTGAGATTGATGTTCTGGTGATTGTTGTTGTTGTTCTGGTTGTGTTTGTTGTTGTGGTTGAGGTTCTGGCTGAGGTGGTTCTTATTGTTGATGTTCTGGTTGTGTTTCTGGTTGAGGTGGTTCAATTGGAGTTTGTATAGAAGATGGTTGAGAATGTGTGGTTTGAGATGGATAGGGTTCAGATGTATGAATTCCAGATGATGGCAGTACAGATGATTGTGGTCTAAAGAGTGATGGAGGAGGTGAAGGTAATGGAGAGTGAATGGTTGGTGTTGGATCAGATGTTAATACCTGTTTGATAGTTTCTCTTATGTCTTCCAGACTTGCTTCTGGAGGAGTTGATTTCACTTTCTTTGTCTTCTGAGGCTTAGCAGCAGCTTCAGAGGCTTTTCTTTTAGGCTGAGCCTCAGATCCTTCTTCAGCAATCTTCTTTGAACGCCTTTCTCTAAGAAGATTAGGCAGAACTTCTCCTTCCTTCTGGACGATGTTCATAGGCAGAGGAACACCATTTAACATACAATCAGCTATGTAGGATAAGATGATCTCCCTTGGTTCGTTAGCACAGAACATTGGAAAATCTTCAACAAGAATCCTTCTGTTGCTGACATCCTTAGTGGCAATTTTCTTAGGTTTGCTGGCAAGCTCTGTGATGACCTTCATCCTCTTCAGAGTATTGCCATTAATGACAGAACCTATGACATAGGACAGATCCTCTGTCAATCCAGTATCATACAGATATTTCACAAGACCATTCTCTGTTAGAATGTCTGATATCAGCCTACCCATAGGAATCCAATTCCTAACTTTTCCAGTTTTGACTCTTACTTCTTCTCTTGTTTCCTTTATATGATTCAGAATGTGACTAAACAGAAGATAAGGCAAGTCCACCTTCTTTCCCTTGCTCATACAGAACATAAAGTAGAGTTGTTCAGCACTGACATAATCTGGGGAATTTGATGATTTTCTTTGAAAGATGGAACTCATGAAGATCTTGGCCCAGATCCTGTAGACTGGCTTCAGTTCCCTTACTTTGCTAGTTGGTTCCCCATAAATAGTAACTTCTTGAAACACATCAGCAAGATCCACACGAGCAGATTGTAGACTGGTTTCACCATCAGTTTCATAGTATCCAATAAGTTGTCTGATCAGCTTCTCAGTAATCACAATCTCCTTTCCAAGGACAGAAGAATGGATGAACTTAGGGCACACCTGAGCATGTATCCAGAATTCTTTCACCAAAGTTGGATAAACAGGACCCATAAGCCTGTCAAAATACTTTGTCCAACTCTGAGTTTGAATGGTTGAAGAAATATTAAACCCATTTTCTTCAATGGACTCAAGGTCTACAAAACATTCACTCAGAACTTCCAGTTCTACAGTTTGAGTGAGAAGAGTTCTCACAGGTTCCTTGTAAGCCTCAGCATTAGGAGAAGAACCAATAGTGGTTGATTGCATCTGAACATATGTTGATGAAGAGGATGCCATTGTTGTTCTTGAGTGAGAGGTTTTAGGTTTAGGGTTTAGATGAAGAGCAAAGAGACGACAGAAATGCATAAAAGGTTCGTGAGGTGAAAAGTGTGAAATGGTGTGATATGTGATATTTATAGATAAAATCAGACACATAAACAGTCACATAGGCACGCTTCACATAGCATTAAATGAAAAAGTAAGAACATCATTGCACAACAATTATGATTCTGACAGATGGGGGGAAATCAAGAAAAATCAGATTTTCAAAGCAGTACTTCAAACGTTAATTCAGTAAAGTGCACTCTACCTTTCCAGTTTCTGAGCTACACGTGTTTGCTTGCTTGTGCTTTTGAAATCTCTTGAGAAATGAAACGTTAGCCAACGTTCAGATCCTCTGAGCATTGTTAGTTCAAATTTACACAAGTAAAATAATTTAAGAAAATGAATAAATTGACAGATGAAATACTTCAGAGCATTAAACATTTTGCATCTGAGAAGTTTGCCTCTGATAAATATTATTATGGACAAAAATCCATACTAATATTTTTCAGAATAAACTTGAACCTATCTTCAGCAAGGGGTTTTGTAAAAATATCAGCCCATTGATGATCTGAATCAACAAAGGCTAAGTTTATAATACCCTTCTGAACATAGTCTCTGATGAAATGATGCTTAATTTCTATATGTTTTTCCTTAGAGTGTAAAATTGGATTTTTAGACAAACATATAGCAGAAGTATTATCACAGAAGATAGATACATTACTCTCAAAGATCTGATAGTCTTCTAACTGACTTTTCATCCAGAGCATCTGCGTGCTACATCCAGCAACAGCAATGTATTCTGCCTCTGTTGTAGAAAGTGCAATTGTGGGTTGCTTCTTGCTGTACCATGAGATCAGATGACTTCCAAGGAACTGACAACTTCCAGAAGTACTTTTACGCTCTACTCTGTCTCCAACATAGTCAGCATCATAGAATCCAACTAATGTATATTCATCAGATCTTCTCTTCCTTACCAAGAGTACTTGTTGGATGCATAGGAGTCTTTGCCATCTTGCTATCAGTCATGTTAAACTTCTTTAGAAGCTCTTTAACATATTTAGTCTGATGAATGTATGTGCATTTTGGAGTCTGATTTACTTGAATTCCTAGAAAGAATTTAAGTTCTCCCATCATGCTCATTTCAAATTCAGCCTACATAGACAAAGCAAACTCCTTTCCAAGCATAATATTGGTAGATCCAAAAATAATATCATCCACATAAATTTGACAAATTAATAAATCTTTCTTAGATGTTTTACAGAAAAGAGTTGTGTCCACTTTGCCTCTGATAAAGTTCTTTTCCAGAAGAAAATTACTTAATCTTTCATACCAAGCTCTGGGAGCTTGTTTCAAACCATAAAGAGATTTTTTGAGTTTGAAAACATGATCTGGAAATTTATCACTTTCAAAACCAGGAGGTTGATGGACATAAACTTCTTCTTCTATAA
Source organism: Lathyrus sativus (assembly GCA_963859935.3). Lineage (NCBI taxonomy): Eukaryota > Viridiplantae > Streptophyta > Magnoliopsida > Fabales > Fabaceae > Lathyrus > Lathyrus sativus. The sequence continues at coordinate 713,290,140 of OZ012737.1, forward strand.
TACCATTTAAGAAGGCACTCTTAACATCCATCTGATAAAGAGTGATGTTATGTTGTGCAGCAAATGAAATAAGAAGGCGTATAGATTCTAACCTTGCCACTAGAGCATAAGTTTCAGTGTAATCAATACCTTCTTGTTGGCTGTACCCTTGAGCTACCATCCTTGCCTTGTTACTTACAACTTTTCCTTGCTCATTTAATTTATTTCTGAATACCCACTTTGTTCCGATAATGTTGAACCCTTTTGGTCTAGGAACCAGATCCCACACATCATTTCTTGTAAATTGATTTAGCTCATCTTGCATTGCAAGTATCCAATCATTGTCACTCAGAGCCTCATCCACAGATGTTGGTTCAATAATAGAAACCAACCCAAGAAGTGATGTTACAGATGATCTGATAAACGACCTTGTTCTTATAGGGTCATCTTTCTTCCCAATAATCATTTCTTCTGGATGAGAAGCCTTGATTTTGGATGATCCTTTAACTATTGGTTCTTCAGAAATATTCATGTTATTCATCTGAGCAGCTAGTGGAGTTGCATCTGGCATAGCTTTTTCTGCCTCTGAGCCTTCAGAGTCTATGAAGACTACTTCTCTATCTGCAGAACTTTCAAACTGCTTTGGCTTTTTAATGCCAAGCTTATCATCAAATCTAACATGTATAGATTCTTCCACAATCTGTGTTTCAGTATTGTATACTCTGTAGCCTTTTGAGTGTTCAGAATATCCAAGCATGAAACACTTCTATGCTTTAGAATCAAACTTGTTAAGATTCTCTTTAGTGTTCAATATATAACAAATACATCCAAAAGGATGAAAATAAGCAATGTTGGGATTTTTGTTCCTCCACAATTCATAGGGAGTCTTTTCCATAAGAGGTCTTACAGACACTCTGTTCTGAATGTAACAGGCTGTGTTGATTGCTTCTGCCCAAAAGTGCTTTGCCAGATTAGTCTCATTGATCATGGTTCTGGCCATTTCTTGCAGAGTTCTATTTTTCCTCTCTACAACTCCATTCTGTTGTGGAGTTCTAGGACAGGAAAAATCATGAGCAATGCCATTTTCATTAAAATATTTTTCAAAATATTTGTTTTCAAATTCGCCACCATGATCACTTCTGACTTTTATAATTTTGAAATCTTTTTCATTCTGGACTTGTTTGCAGAAGTCAAAGAACACAGAATGTGACTCATCCTTGTGTTTTAAGAACTTTACCCAAGTCCATCTACTATAGTCATCAACAATGACTAATCCATACTTCTTGCCTCTGATGGATGCAGTTTTCACTGGTCCAAACAGATCAATATAAAGTAATTCTAATGGTCTGGAAGTAGAAACAACATTTTTTGATTTAAAAGAGGATTTTGAAAATTTCCCTTTTTGACATGCTTCACAAAGAGCATCTGAGGTGAACTTTAACTTAGGAAGTCCTCTGACAAGATTAAGTTTATTAATCTGAGATATACGTCTCATATTAATGTGCTCTAATCTTCTGTGCCAGACCCATTGCTCCTCATTAATAGACAAGAGGCATTTAACATTCTGAACCTTAAGTTCTGAAAGATTTATTTTATAAATGTTGTTTTTCCTCTTTCCACTAAATAAGATTGAGCCATCCTTTTGACTAATAGCTTTACAATATTTTTTATTAAAGACTATGTCATAACCATTGTCACTTAATTGACTTATGGACAATAGATTATGCGTTTAATCCTTCTACAAGTAAAACATTAGTAATAGAGGGAAGATTACCATTTCCAATAGTGCCAGATCCAATGATCTTGCCCTTCTGATTCCCTCGAAATTTCACGTCACCTCCAGATCTAAGCTCCAGACTTTGGAACATAGACCTTTCTCCCGTCATATGTCGCGAGCATCCAGAGTCCAGGTACCATGACTGGCGTCCTGACCTTGCTGCTAAGAACATCTGCAACAGGAATTATTTTACTCTTAGGTACCCAGATCTTCTTGGGTCCTTTTGGGTTAGTTGTTCTGAAGGTTCGTCTAAACTTCTGTTTTTCAACATAAGGTTTATTCTGACTAGCCTTAGATTTAAACACATGAATGTTCTTTTCAGAATGAGTGTGTTCAATATCATTCAAGTAACCAAATTTAAAATGGGAATATAAAGGAGTCTTCTTGATGATAATTTTATCAACAGGTTTTGGATTTAAATCCTTTCTAGAGGAAGATTTATATCCAATTCCTTTTCTGTTATTTCTGCTAACTCCATAGATCATAGAAGCCATTTTGCTTCTGTCTATGCTTTTAGCAAGAAACTTCTGAAAACTGTAGTCATATTTTTCCAAAATATTTTTGCATTCAGACTCAGTTTCAGAATCAGAGTCTTGTTGAGCTAATTCAGAATCATTTTTCATTTTTAAGTTCTTTTCATTTAGCTCAGCCACTTCTGATTTAAGAATATTATTCTCAGATACAAGATTGCTTTGACGCTCCTTGTATTTGAGCTTAATATTGTTATAGCTCTTCAGAACCTCTGATAACACTTTGATAAGTTCATCTTTAGTGAGTTTAGCCATTACCTCTTCAGCGTCAGAGTCAGATTCAGAGTCAGATTCAGATCCTGAAATTCCTTCCTCCTGATCTTCTATGTCTACCATCAATGCTACATTGGCACATTCCTCTTTTGACTCAGATTCAGATTCAGATGTATCTGAATCATCCTAGGTTGCCATTAGAACCTTCTTCTTCTTATCAGATTTTCTTTTAGGCTTTTCTTTCAACAACTTTGGACATTCATTTTTGTAATGCCCTGGTTCTTTACATTCGTAGCAGACAACCTCCTTTTTGCCAGATCTTCTGTGTCTAGAAGATTCTTTTCTTTGGTCAGGCTTCCTGAAGTTTCTGAACTTCTTTCCTTCATGCTTCCAGAGTTTGTTTATTCTTCTGGACAGCATGGATAGTTCATCTTCATCTTCAGATGAGGATTCTTCAGAGCTTTCCTCTATTACCTGCAATGCTTTAACAAATTTATTAGATTTTAAGGCAATTGATTTACCTTTCTTTTGAGGTTCATCTTCCTCAAGTTCAATTTCGTGACTCCTCAGTGAACTGATTAGTTCCTCCAAGGAAATCTTGTTCAAATCTTTAGCCATTTTCAGCGCAGTCACCATAGGTCTCCATCTGGTAGGTAAGCTTCTGATGATCTTTTTCACATGATCAACAGTAGAGTATCCTTTATCCATAACCTTTAGTCCAGCTGTAAGTATTTGAAATCTGGAGAACATGGCTTCAACAGATTCAGCTTCTTCCATCTTGAAGGCTTCATACTTCTGAATTAGAGCCAGAGCCTTTGTTTCCTTGACTTGAGAGTTCCCCTCATGAGTCATCTTCAAGGACTCAAACATGTCAAATGCAGTTTCTCTATTTGTGATCTTTTCATACTCAGTGAGATATTGCATTTAACAATATTGTTCTAGCCTTGTGGTGATTTATAAATTCCTTCTTTTGGGCTTCTGTCATAGATTTTCTATCTACTTTCTTGTCATTCCCATCAATGGGATGAACATATCCATCTATGACCAAATCCCATAAATCAGCATCATAACCAAGGAAAAAACTTTCAATCCTGTCTTTCCAATAATCAAATTTCTCCCCATCAAACATAGGGGGCTTTGTACTGATTCTGTCTCTTTCTTCATACTTGTTGGATGTTGAAACATCAGCCATTATGAACAACCAAATATAAGTATCAAAGTTTTTTTCTCACTGGATCTTTTCTGTCACTGTGAAGTGGTAGCATACACATAACCGGAGCTCTGATGCCAACTGAAGGTGAAAAAATACATAGAAGGGGGGGGGGGGGGGGGTTGAATAAGTATGAAGATAAAAACTTAGAAGTAAAAAACTCAAGTATTTTTATCCTGGTTCGTTGAACTCAACTACTCCAGTCCACCCTTTATAGAGTGATTTGTCTTTCTCAAACAAGGACTTAATCCACTATTTAATCAACTGATTACAATAGTAAGCACTAAGAACAACTGTTCAAAGTCTTCTCAAGAACTACTGATCCTAACTGGATCTTCTTAAGGTTCTCTTACAATCAAATGTAATAATAAATACAAGTGTTAAAATACTTCTAGTAAAGCTTTATCACAACTGTGATTTTTCACTTAAGATTAAGAGCAATGAAATAAACTCAGTAATAAGAATGTGTTATGAGAGCTTATATGAGTTTTCTGTCAAAGATTCGTTGTGTAGAAGAAGATGAGGAAGACTTGCTTTTATATGCACAATAGTCCACAAAGTCTTGACATTGGAGGCTGTGTACTGAAAAGGCCTGAACCTTTTTGTCTTTACATTACATGACCTTTCCTGGAAGTAGTATGCACAGAGAAATGCTTTTGGTCTGTGTTCTAGTGTCAAGCTTGAAAGAGGAAAGATTCGTTGAGCCAAATCAAAGGATATGTCTTTGAATTTCTTCTTCATCAAGTATTTCATTTCAGCAAAGTAACATCAGAGTCTGGTTGATCAGAGTCTTGGATGCCCATCAGATTTTGCTGAATCAGAGTAATGCAGCAAGTGTGCTTTAGCGTGTAGTTCTATCAGAGCAGAGTTTTATGAATAAGATCCTCAGTACATGCAGTGTGTAGTACTCTCAGAGTCTTCTGAAAAATTGTGCTTCTTAACTCTCATACAAAGATCTTCAATGCTTCAGAGTCTTCATATCTATTAGAGTCTTCTGCTTCAGATCCTTCTGCAGCTTCTGCTTCAGATTCTTCTGTAGCTTCTGCTTTAGATCCTTTTGCAGATAGCGCTCAGATTCTTCTATAAGATGATTCTGACTCTTCATAGCCTTCCATAGTTCCCATGTTCAGATTAATTTACTCTTGGATGTATATATACTTTAATCATCTGCAGCAAATATTCATGAATAAATTTTAGAGTATATAATTCTTTAATACAAAATTTCATAAGAGTTATCATCAAAACATAGAGATATTACTAAGAAACAATATGTGTTCTTACATTAACATCTGAAGGATTACATAAATCAAAATTTGACAAAAGTGCTTTTAAAAACTCAATTTTCAGGCTCTGTCTCAGTGTTAATCGATTAACACTTTTGCATAGGAAAAGTGTTAATCGATTAACCATGCATTTTTCAGCAAAATTGCTTGTTTATAAGGGTTAATCGATTAACACTTTTGCACAGGCAAAGTGTTAATCAATCAACACTAGTCTAGAAGGCCATTTTTGTGCATTTTTCGTATATTTTTGGCTTTCTTTCCTCTCTCAACTTCCATGGATTGATATGTTTGATTTTATGGATGTTTTAACTTCTGTTTGGAGCATGCTTATGCATTTTCTAATGCCCGATTTTGTCGATTTCGCATTTATTGGCATTTTTGAAATTGTATAAACATTTTCACTTTTGTATAATCTTTGATCACATGATTGCTTAGTTTGTGATGCATGCTAAGTTGACTTTGGTATTTTTTTTACTTCCATTCTTCCTTGCATTAAGATTTTGTTCCTCTTTGAAATGAACTTAATCTTGTTTAATCAATAACTTCCCTATTTGCTTTAATGATTTTCCTTTCCTTTGGAAAATTGTTAGCACATCTTTGCCCTTTGATTAATTAATCGAAACTTCATTTCAATTAGTCGAGATCTCTTTTTTTATCCTCCTTTGGATCTTCTTGAGCTTTATCCTCCCTTTTCTCCCGCAGAGTTGAAGATTTGCAACACATTAGAGCACTGTACAAATTTTGCATCGTTGTGTTGTCCGTGTCGTTTCTTACATCGCACTTTGGTGTTAGAGAAGGAATGAGAGTGGAAAATTCTTACACTCAATCTGACTACTTTGGATAGGGGATGAATGACATTGTTCCAAATCAATGCCTAGGCTACCACGTTTTCTTCACCCGAATGGTAATTCAATCCAAAACCATAATTCTTCAGGAGTCCCAATTATGTTCTCTGCCTCATATTCAACTCCTCCAAATCCAGCAAATACCGCAATCTCATGAGATCACCAACATTTCAAATCTCAAACTAACCAATCGAAGCCTCTAACTTCGGCACAAGCACAACAACAACCAACTCTAAATCGCTCGTCAGATAATCCCTCTTATGTACTTTAAATTGCCTTAAAGCTTAACTAAAACTCGCTGATGTTTCACTTAACATCTCTCTCAATCACATCAACAACGCATCCCAAAACACAGAGAATAGTTCTGTCGGATTCGGAAAAAATCAATACACGAGTTGTTGACAGCTCTCCCAAAAACTCTTTGAACTTTCTTCACAGTGGCGTATCCCTGCTTCTTCTCCAACAATGATAACTCAAGTTCCCGATTCTCAACATGATCCTCTATACTCTTCGAATATATTAAAATATCATCTGTTAACATAACCACTGACTCGCTCAATTAAGTATGGAAAATCCCATTCCAAACGGACACTCAATTTGCGAGTTATGGCGGGAGCACGAACCGCACCTTCCACACTTACCACAACATCCCAACCTATTCCATCAATAAATAACTTAATTCCATGCCACTACTTCACCATCACATAGAGCATTGAAATAGCTTTCCAACGCTTTGAACCGTGCATCATTCCGAGTTACGGTTCTCCCGTTACGACAAAAATACCAATATTGCATTCCACATCTTACTTTCTTTACTAATCATCAGAAGTCACTGCCCACCTTTAATATACTCAACCTCACACTCTGTTGCCTTAGCACACACACCAGACACGAGTCTCAACACTACTCAATCAATTTAATTCCTTGACCATCCAACAGATATAAAATATGGAGCTCTCAATCTCGGACAAGTTTCCGTAACTAAGTCGATCACAACTCCACTTCACGTCTTGGCTGTACCTCACTATGTCCGGGTAACTTCTAGACAACCACAATTAACTGGAAAACAACCAACTTTTCCACTTCTGCAAACAACGGTTAGGCAACAAACATGCACCGACAGTGTTTTTACACACATGTTGCATACAAGGGAACAAACAACATGGCCGGACAGACCGACCTGCTCTGATACCACTAATGTGACACCCCATTCTAACCCAACAGATAAATAAGAAAACAACAATCAGAGTGCACGAAAAAGGGCCACATGACGGTCGTAAGGGAATGGCACGACCGTGGGGGTCATGACGATCGTCATGGATGTCACGACCGTGACGGTCATGACGAGCGTCATAGAGTGGTGATAACCGTCACACTCACAAATTCTGGGACGCGTCAGAGGTGTCACATTTTCACCTTAACAGATAGCATACACTTGCAGCAAAACACTTAATAACATACATAACACAGAGTCGGATGAACAAATAACGACAACTTGTTTAACATCTCCATTACAAGACAACCTGTTATTTTGCAGCGGAATTTAATACACTTCCAACATTTATAATAACCAAAGCAAGACCAGAAAATTCTGCAACTAAATTCCATTAAAATTTAACAAGTAATTATCTTGCATCAATTCACAAAAACAACTAGTTTCAACCATAAAAATCAGCACTACCGATTCGTCGGTCTAGCGCGTACAACCAACATTTGGCACTATCAGAAGCACCTAATTTTAAAGAAAGTACTTAATAAAATTCAGCAACAAGGAAAATCAACTAAAGCAATAAAATTAATCGTTCATCCCCCCAAGAGTGCTACGTATCAGAGCGAACAACGACCTTAAACGAAAAGCGACACTTTATTCCAGGTTACCTGCAAATTACCACCAACGGAGGTAACATACAACGTAAAGGGTGAGATATCAAAATTATAACATAAGGCATGATAAAATTCATGTCAGGATCATATCACAACATTATAATCCTCGCAATTCTCAGAATATTATCACAACAAACTACCAGGAAATTCATCATTCATATTCGCAACAATTAGCAAGAAAATTCAGCAACTCATAATTACTTGCAACCACATAATGACGCGACACTATGCGACTCAACTATGCATATGCATGTGGTACCAATTTGGAGCAGCACTTCACAACCAATTTATTTGCCATTATAGGCCGCTAATACAGGCACAACCAACGCCAATACAGGCCAACCAGGATGATATGCTACGAGATGCATCTATTATGGACTACAACACAACCACAACAGCTACGTAACAAGGTCTTAAGCCTACAACCAAATTGTCCATAATCGAAACATCGCAATTTCATACTCATCATATAACCACAATTTCCAATATGATATAATCAAGTAAAAGCATAATAACAACATTCTCTCAACAAATGGGAAATTAGCGCGTGTCGGAGTCGTTCCCAATATTATTACCTAGAACTAATGACATAAGACACTAATTCAGGCACAGACAAACATTAACCCTTAATATTTCTCAACCTACGGGAACATTAACCCTTAATATTTCTCAACCTACGGGAACATTAACCCTTAATATTTCTCAACTTACGGGAACATTAACCCTTAATATTTCTCAACCTACGGGAATATTAACTCTTCTGCAACTACCTTGAATTCTCTCTGGCGGTTAATTCCTCTGTTCTTACGTTCTCCACAACCGCGTCCTTTTTCCTCTTTCCTCAACCTTTCTCCTCAATTTTTGTTTTCTGAGCAGTTTATCGTGTTATTCCTCTTTCTCCCACAACTTCTCTAATAACTCCCCTATTTCACTTATTTCGTCCACTAATAATAATAATAATAATAATAATAGTAATAATATTACTACTAATTATTAAATTATCATTATTATTAATTATATTATATTATTATCAAATTCTATATTTTATTAAATGATTTCCTATACTTTAAGGACACCCACCAACGCTCTCAGGCACACTCCCACGTAAAGGCACCCCAACAATTCATAAATAATTTAATTTAAAATGAACGGGCGTTACAACTCCCCCAAACTTAAAAGAATTTCGTCCTTGAAATTACCTTGATCAACCAGCTCGGGGTAAGACTCTCGCATCTCGCTTTCTAGTTCCCACATCAAGCTTTCGCCAGCAGCTCCCAACCAAACCACTTTCACCAAAGCAATCTCTTTTCCTCTAAGTTGTTTCTCGTTCATCAATCCGAACAAGCAACGCCTCAACAGTCAAATTACCTCTCACTTGTACACCATTCATCCGAATAAATGCACTTCCTCAACTTAGGCACATGCCACATCATGTAAATTCACAAGCGACAACGGTAAAACAGTCTCACATGCTACTTCTCCCATGCTTTCGTTGCGCCACTTTCTACACAAATCCTCTAAAGACTGGATAGTTTTCTCTGTCCGTCCATCCGTCCACGGATGATTGGCAAAGTTCAACTTCAACATGGTACTCAAAGCGTCTGCAAACTCTCCCAAAATCTCAATGCAATTTAGGATTCCTATCAGAACGATATTCAACGGTATCTCATACGACTTCACAACTTCCTCGATATACATCTCAGCTAGCTTCAACATAGAATGATTAATTCTCCTTGGTAAGAAAAGAGCCAATCTAGTCAATCTATCCAAAATCACCCAATCGGATCATATCCTCCTCACAGTCTTCGGCAAACCCGACACAAAGTCCGTGGAAATGCTATCTCATTCCCATTATGGGATATTCAACAGTCCGGTAAACCCAACGGTCTCCGACGCTTATTCTTCGACTTCCGACAAGTCTAACCAGCATATACAAACTCAACCACTTCTTTCTTCATCTATGGCCATCAAAATAATTTTCTCAAATCCGGTTACATATTCATAGCACCGAGATGGATACTCCATCTACCTCAATACTCTTATTCCACTCAATAATATATGGGACACAAACTCTATCACAACATCTCATTGTACCATTGTCATGAATCCGCAAATCAACCCTTCGACTTAATTCATCCAATTCAACCAATCTGCCAACTCAGTTCAATTTAATGACCTTCTTGGATCTCATCATGAACACCACTAGTGCGCTCTAACATGCTAAGCTTAACTCCATAAGAAGTCTCTTCACAACCCAAACTCATATCACCAAATTTCTCAATCAGTTCTAACTCTTTTCACCATCATCATCGGTATATGCAAATATTTCCAAATCAATGCCTAGGCTACCATGTTTTCTTCACCCGAATGGTAATTCAATCCAAAACCATAATTCTTCAGGAGTCCCAATTATGTTCTCTGCCTCATATTCAACTCCTCCAAATCCAGCAAATACCGCAAGCTCTTGAGATCACCAACATTTCAAATCTCAAACTAACCAATCGAAGCCTCCAACTTCGGCACAAGCACAACAACAACCAACTCTAAATCGCTCGTCAGATAATCCCTCTTATGTACTTTAAATTTCCTTAAAGCTTAACTAAAACTCATTTATGTTTCACTTAACATCTCTCTCAATCACATCAACAACGCATCCCAAAACACAACGAATAGTTCTGTCGGATTCAGAAAAAATCAATACACGAGCTGTTGACAGCTCTCCTAAAAACTCTTTGAACTTTCTTCACAGTGGCGTATCCCTGCTTCTTCTCCAACAATGATAACTCAAGTTCCCGATTCTCAACATGATCCTCTATACTCTTCGAATATATTAAAATATCATCTGTTAACATAACCACTGACTCGCTCAATTAAGTATGGAAAATCCCATGCCAAACGGACACTCAATTTGCGAGTTATGGCGGGAGCACGAATAACACTTTCCACACTTACCACAACATCCCAACCTATTCCATCAATAAATAACTTAATTCCATGCCACTACTTCACCATCACATAGAGCATTGAAATAGCTTTCCAACACTTTGAACAGTGCATCATTCCGAGTTACGGTTCTCCCGTTACGACAAACATACCAATATTGCATTCCACATCTTACTTTCTTTACTAATCATCAGAAGTCACTGCCCACCTTTAATATACTCAACCTCACACTCTGTTTCCTTAGAACACACACCAGACACGAGTATCAACACTACTCAATCAATTTAATTCCTTGACCATCCAACATATATAAAATATGGAGCTCTCAATCTCGGACAAGTTTCCGTAACTAAGTCGATCACAACTCCACTTCACGTCTTGGCTGTATCTCACTATGTCCGGGTAACTTCTAGACAACCACAATTAACTGGAAAACAACCAACTTTTCCACTTCTGCAAACAACGGTTAGGCAACAAACATGCACCGACAGTGTTTTTACACACATGTTACATACAAGGGAACAAACAACATTAGACAACATGGCCGGACAGACCGACCTGCTCTGATACCACTAATGTGACACCCCATTCTAAACCAACAGATAAATAAGAAAACAACAATCAGAGTGCACGAAAAAGGGCTACATGACGGTCTTAAAGGAATGACACGACCGTGGGGGTCATGACGACCGTCATGGATGTCACGACCGTGACGGTCATGACGACCGTCATAGAGTGGTGACGACCGTCACACTCACAAATTCTGGGACGCATCATAGGTGTCACATTTTCACCTTAACAGATAGCATACACTTGCAGCAAAACACTTAATAACATACATAGCACAGAGCCGGATGAACAAATAACGGCAACTTGTTTAGCATCTCCATTACAAGACAACCTGTTATTTTGCAGCGGAATTTAATACACTTCCAACATTTATAATAATCAAAGCAAGACCAGAAAAGTCTGCAACTAAATTCCATTAAAATTCAGCAAGTAATTATCTTGTATCAATTCACAAAAACAACTAGTTTCAACCATAAAAATCAGCACTACCGATTCGTCGGTCTAGCGCGTACAACCAACATTTGGCACTATCAGAAGTACCTAATTTTAAAGAAAGTACTTAATAAAATTCAGCAACAAGGAAAATCAACTAAAGCAATAAAATTAATCGTTCATCCCCCCAAGAGTGCTATGTATCAGAGCGACCAACGACCTTAAACGAAAAGCGACACTTTATTCCAGGTTACCAGCAAATTACCACGAACGGAGGTAACATACAACGTAAAGGGTGAGATATCAAAATTATAACATAAGGCATGATAAAATTCATGTCAGGATCATATCACAACATTATAATCCTCGCAGTTCTCCAAATATTATCACAACAAACTACTAGGAAATTCATCATTCATATTCGCAACAATTAGCAAGAAAATTCAGCAACTCATAATTACTTGCAACCACATAATGACGCGACACTATGCGACTCAATTATATATATGCATGTGGTACCAATTTGGAACAGCACTCCACAACCAATTTATTTGTCATTATAGGCCGCCAATACAGGCACAACCAACGCCAATAAAGGCCAACCAGGATGATATGCTATGAGATGCATCTATTATGGACTACAACAAAACCACAACAACTACGCAACAAGGCCTTAAGCCTACAACCAAATTGTCCATAATCGAAACATCGCAATTTCATACTCATCATATAACCATAATTTCCAATATGATATAATCAAGTAAAAGCATAATAACAACATTCTCTCAACAAATGGGAAATTAGCGCGTGTCGGCACCGTTCCCAATATTATTACCTAGAACTAATGACATAAGACACTAATTCAGGCACGGACAAACATTAACCCTTAATATTTCTCAACCTACGGGAACATTAACCCTTAATATTTCTCAACCTACGGGAACATTAACCCTTAATATTTCTCAACCTACGGGAACATTAACCCTTCATATTTCTCAACCTACGGGAACTAACCCCATGATTCAATTCCCTTCATGAAATTGATCATACCCACGGTTATAAAATTGAACCCCACCCTTACCTTTGGATTGAGGACAACTCTAAACTCCCGGTTTCGGTTTGCTCTTCGGTGACTCTTCTGCGACTACCTTGAATTCTCTCCGGCGGTTAATTCCTCTGTTCTTACGTTCTCCACAACCACGTCCTTTTTCCTCTTTCCTCGACCTTTCTCCTCAATTTTGGTTTTCTGAGCAGTTTATCGTGTTATTCCTCTTTCTCCCACAACTTCTTTAATAACTCCCCTATTTCACTTATTCCATCCACTAATAATAATAATAATAATAATAATAATAATAATAATAATAATAATAATAATAATAATAATTATTATTATTATTATTATTATTAAATTATCATCATTATTAATTATATTATATTATTATCAAACTCTATATTTTATTAAATAATTTCCTATACTTTAAGGACACCAACCAACGCTCTCAGGCACACTCCCACATAAAGGCACCCCAACAATTCATAAATAACTTAATTTAAAATGAACGGGTGTTACAAACTGTCCTTCGGTTAAAACCTATTTCTCTTCTTCCCCAACAAAGTTGACATTTTCTTTTCGATTTAACACAGTCTTTCTGTTGAAACTTAATCCTCACCATAGTTTGCAACCTTTTCTTGGTTCTTTTTCCTTCCTCTTTAGTTAATCATTATCTGTAAGTTAAACACCATTTTCCTCAGTTAATCACAATCTGCGTGTTAACATTGAGTTCTCTTTGGGTTAATCATTGTTTCTGGTTAATCACGCGTTCTTCGGTTGATCATGGTCTGTCCGTTAAAACCAGTTTTATTTTGAATTAATCACCTTCTCTTGGTTAATCACTCATTCTTTTTGGTCTATCACAGTCCGTCTGTTAGACACTTAATCCCCCACAGTTAGTAACCTTTATTTGATTCGGATACTTCCAGCTTTGGGTTAGTAACCTTTGATCAGTTCAAATATCCTTTCCTTTGGTCGAGTGCTATTTGTTCAGTCAGCGTACCATTTCTTTGGGTCACAACCTTTGCTTGGTTCTACACCCATTTTTCATGGTTAATCACCGTCTACCGGTTAAAGCCACTTTCTTTCTTTTTTTCTCGGTTAACCATTGTTTATCGGTTAATATACCGCAGTCCCCTCGGAGTCAACACCTTTCTTTGGTTCATTACTCTCTTTCGTCCGGTCCCTCGTGTTGCACCCCAAATTTTGACCCCTTAGATCCTCATCATAATTGTAGCATCATACTCACTTGATTAACTAACCTTAACCCATTTCAAGTTTATCTTTGTCAAGATGCAGATGAATCAGGGTTCCGTACCGTCAAAAATCGAGGCTTCAATGGTTTGATCAATAAATGTATTGGATTGATTCAACTATAAACAAGATCAAGAATACTACATTGGATCAAGTATGAATCCAATTCGAGGTTGTCACCCAGGAATTAAGAACAGTGCAGTTCAGGATACTCGATTAGGGTTTTCGATCAGGAAAAGTCAACTGTAGTTTGACTTTTAATTTAAAAGGTGTTCCAATGGTGGGATCATGGTCCATGAAGTTACTATGGCTTAGTAAAGTCTACTCAAGAAGTTTCAAGGCCTCAAAATACCCGGAACATCAACAGTCGACTCGGTAGCCACCGATCGATCGTTCGGTTGACCGAAAAGTCAACTCTTCACTCATGAGGAATTTGACCTAAAGATGGGAATAAAAAATGGTCCTAATGTCATATTACACCTCCCCATAAAATTTCATGGCCATCGGATCAAGGATTGAGGAGTAATCAAAAAGTTGGGAAATCAAGGTTTTGAAAAGGGCAAAGTCATAACTCCTTAACCACACAAGGGTTTTTGACCTAGTTTCAAGGGGAATGAGTTCCTAACACAAGCATAAATATTTTAGTACCTAATTGGGGATTTCTAAAAAGTACAAGTGGGTTCCATAACTCTTCCTGGTTAGAGAGAACCGAGGTCCACAAGTTGGCAAAAACTCACATTGGCAAAACCAGGTCAACATGAGTTTTTTTTATTCCAAAACCTCTCCAAATTGATGCTAATCAAAGACTAAGCCTCATTTATGATGTTTACATTGTTAATAAACATGCTTAACATCAATTCCCACGAAAATGGACCAAAGATCAAAGAAAATCATTATTTAATGCAAGTTGCAAAAGTGAATAGTGAAGAAAGAGAAAAAAGGTGGCTACCATTGTCAAATCATCAACTTTAATTCAACAAGTCACCTCCTATCCTATGAAGCATGATGAAAAAATCTATAGGGCATGGGGAATATCTTAGTAGAGTGGCTTAAAGATAAAGGTGAAGATTTCATTGGAAAACTCAAAGATTTTCATGATGGAAGGTTAAAATTGACAATTTGCTTCACTTTTGCCCATACCTTGATCCAAGGCCTTTGGATATAAATAGAACTCACTTCCCACATCATAATCACACAAGTTCCATGCTAGAAACCAGCTAGAACTTTCTTTCTTACACAATCACAAGTTCTTACAAAATCTCATTAAGTTTCCAAAATCCCTCAAAATTTGCTTTTGAAAAACACCTTTCAAAACCATTTCCAAACTTCTTCCAACTCAAGAAACACTTCAAACACATAAAGTATGATGTATTGAAGCTATCCAAGTCACTTCCACACTTATGTAACAAGATCTTGGAAGAGCTCTCAAGATCTCTGGTTTTCTTATTGCTTAAGCTTGCTTCAAGAGGTAAACCTAAAACTCATAAATGTGAACTTTCCACTTGCATTCCACATGTTACCATGACTGTTTTTTTTACCATGATGATCTTGAAAATTTTCAACTTGTAACTTGATTTTTCTTGTGAGATTGATCTTGTATTATTCTTAAAATTTTGTTAACATGTTTAAATAATCAAATTTGTTTGATTCATTGTCTTACCATGTGCATTTTATTCCTTTTATCATTTAGATTTTCATGTTTTGTTCATCCAAACTTCAAAAAATCATAACTCATCCATTTTTCATCATTTTGAACCCATTCTTTTTGCATTGTGTTTGTCTTGATGCCTACTTTCATGTGATATTTTTTAATTCCATGTTTGTTCATATTTTCATGCCTTTTGGTTGCTTGTAAGTTGCCTTTATATTGAGATCGTTATCTCGCGTATGCAGATGAATTTCTTTTTCACCGTGATCATTTGTGTTATGATATTCACTCATTCTCATTTATACTATGTTAGTTAACATGTTAGGGTACTCTCCCTTGGTTGTTACCATTATTTCATATTGCTTTCCTCCTAAATTATGAGGTTAAACTAATTTGCTTGTATTTGATTGTCATCGATACATGTGGTTGTTACCTTCAATCTTTGTTAAGATATACCTTTAATCTTTGTTAAGATATGCTTTCATCTTTGTTAAGATACATGATCTTTGGTTGTAACCATGCCCCTTTTGTTTAAAGTATTGATTACTTTGTTAATTATTTCTTCCCCAAGTAATGGAACTTTTTTAGTTCTCATCCAAGTTGCCTCATCTCCTCCCTTCCAAAAGAAAGTCTCTCTATTGACCCTTGGGTCATAGATAGCTCAATACCCTCATTGGCCTCGAAAGATCCTTAACCCCCTTTTTGGTCTGGATAGAACCAATAGGATATAAACTCATAGGTCTGGATAGAACCTTCCCCTCTTTTGGTCTGGAAAGAACCAATTGATTCCTTAGTTCGAGCCCGAACTACGACCGCTCTGATTTCTCATTGGACAATGAGAATACGTAGGCACAAGATGCGATATCTTGACGAGCAACCTTCCCCCTTTCTCCCACCTTTTGGTCTGGATAGAACCAATTGGTCTCACAACGTAGAACTTTAGGATAGAGTTTGGTTAACTCTATGTAAGAATCATGGATATGATTACTTACTCCCCTTTCTTGAGAGTTCAACATAGATCTAGAGAGAGTTTTCTTAAACTCTACCCAAACATGGATATGTTTGTTCCCCTTTGAACTTTGATCATAATCAAGTGTTCTTCATCCCTTGTAAGGTGAACTACGATTGCTCTGATTCTATCCTAGTTAGGATACGTAGGCAGAGGACGCGACGTCTTTGCGAGCAAACTTAGAAACTATCTTTAGGTTTTAACCTATACCCTTTACCCAACCCAAACCTTAGCAAACATTTACCAAACTTAGCATACAAACAAACAAAAGGTTTCTGTAGAGTACTACAGATGTTTAGGATGTGAAATACCTACCCTATGCATAACCAACCCCCGATCCCCGAATCTCTTAGCGTTGTTGTTACATCGCGAAAAGGGTTTTTCTTTATTTAGACCTTTCCTTTGGATAAATTAAAGTCCGGTTGTGAATTTAAGAATTAAGATTCAAGTTAATCAATAGCTTGGTATCACGATTCTCACCGCAACAGAAATGGCGACTTCACTGGGGACTTGAATCGTGATAATCGTGATACCAAGCTATTGATTAACTTGAATCTTAATTCTTAAATTCACAACCGGACTTTAATTTATCCAAAGGAAAGGTCTAAATAAAGAAAAACCCTTTTCGCGATGTAACAACAACGCTAAGAGATTCGGGGATCGGGGGTTGGTTATGCATAGGGTAGGTATTTCACATCCTAAACATCTGTAGTACTCTACAGAAACCTTTTGTTTGTTTGTATGCTAAGTTTGGTAAATGTTTGCTAAGGTTTGGGTTGGGTAAAGGGTATAGGTTAAAACCTAAAGATAGTTTCTAAGTTTGCTCGCAAAGACGTCGCGTCCTCTGCCTACGTATCCTAACTAGGATAGAATCAGAGCAATCGTAGTTCACCTCACAAGGGATGAAGAACACTTGATTATGATCAAGGTTCAAAGGGGAACAAACATATCCATGTTTGGGTAGAGTTTAAGAAAACTCTCTCTAGATCTATGTTGAACTCTCAAGAAAGGGGAGTAAGTAATCATATCCATGATTCTTACATAGAGTTAACCAAACTCTATCCTAAAGTTCTACGTTGTGAGACCAATTGGTTCTATCCAGACCAAAAGGTGGGAGAAAGGGGGAAGGTTTCTCGTCAAGATATCGCATCTTGTGCCTACGTATTCTCATTGTCCAATGAGAAATCAGAGCGGTCGTAGTTCGGGCTCGAACTAAGGAATCAATTGGTTCTTTCCAGACCAAAAGAGGGGAAGGTTCTATCCAGACCTATGAGTTTATATCCTATTGGTTCTATCCAGACCAAAAAGGGGGTTAAGGATCTTTCGAGGCCAATGAGGGTATTGAGCTATCTATGACCCAAGGGTCAATAGAGAGACTTTCTTTTGGAAGGGAGGAGATGAGGCAACTTGGATGAGAACTAAAAAAGTTCCATCACTTGGGGAAGAAATAATTAACAAAGTAATCAATACTTTAAACAAAAGGGGCATGGTTACAACCAAAGATCATGTATCTTAACAAAGATGAAAGCATATCTTAACAAAGATTAAAGGTATATCTTAACAAAGATTGAAGGTAACAACCACATGTATCGATGACAATCAAATACAAGCAAATTAGTTTAACCTCATAATTTAGGAGGAAAGCAATATGAAATAATGGTAACAACCAAGGGAGAGTACCCTAACATGTTAACTAACATAGTATAAATGAGAATGAGTGAATATCATAACACAAATGATCACGGTGAAAAAGAAATTCATCTGCATACGCGAGATAACGATCTCAATATAAAGGCAACTTACAAGCAACCAAAAGGCATGAAAATATGAACAAACATGGAATTAAAAAATATCACATGAAAGTAGGCATAAAGACAAACACAATGCAAAAAGAATGGGTTCAAAATGATGAAAAATGGATGAGTTATGATTTTTTGAAGTTTGGATGAACAAAACATGAAAATCTAAATGATAAAAGGAATAAAATGCACATGGTAAGACAATGAATCAAACAAATTTGATTATTTAAACATGTTAACAAAATTTTAAGAATAATACAAGATCAATCTCACAAGAAAAATCAAGTTACAAGTTGAAAATTTTCAAGATCATCATGGTAAAAAAACAGTCATGGTAACATGTGGAATGCAAGTGGAAAGTTCACATTTATGAGTTTTAGGTTTACCTCTTGAAGCAAGCTTAAGCAATAAGAAAACCAGAGATCTTGAGAGCTCTTCCAAGATCTTGTTACATAAGTGTGGAAGTGACTTGGATAGCTTCAATACATCATACTTTATGTGTTTGAAGTGTTTCTTGAGTTGGAAGAAGTTTGGAAATGGTTTTGAAAGGTGTTTTTCAAAAGCAAATTTTGAGGGATTTTGGAAACTTAATGAGATTTTGTAAGAACTTGTGATTGTGTAAGAAAGAAAGTTCTAGCTGGTTTCTAGCATGGAACTTGTGTGATTATGATGTAGGAAGTGAGTTCTATTTATAGCCAAAGGCCTTGGATCAAGGTATGGGCAAAAGTGAAGCAAATTGTCAATTTTAACCTTCCATCATGAAAATCTTTGAGTTTTCCAATGAAATCTTCACCTTTATCTTTAAGCCACTCTACTAAGATATTCCCCATGCCCTATAGATTTTTTCATCATGCTTCATAGGATAGGAGGTGACTTGTTGAATTAAAGTTGATGATTTGACAATGGTAGCCACCTTTTTTCTCTTTCTTCACTATTCACTTTTGCAACTTGCATTAAATAATGATTTCCTTTGATCTTTGGTCCATTTTCGTGGGAATTGATGTTAAGCATGTTTATTAACAATGTAAACATCATAAATGAGGCTTAGTCTTTGATTAGCATCAATTTGGAGAGGTTTTGGAATAAAAAAAACTCATGTTGACCTGGTTTTGCCAATGTGAGTTTTTGCCAACTTGTGGACCTCGGTTCTCTCTAACCAGGAAGAGTTATGGAACCCACTTGTACTTTTTAGAAATCCCCAATTAGGTACTAAAATATTTATGCTTGTGTTAGGAACTCATTCCCCTTGAAACTAGGTCAAAAACCCTTGTGTGGTTAAGGAGTTATGACTTTGCCCTTTTCAAAACCTTGATTTCCCAACTTTTTGATTACTCCTCAATCCTTGATCCGATGGCCATGAAATTTTATGGGGAGGTGTAATATGACATTAGGACCATTTTTTATTCCCATCTTTAGGTCAAATTCCTCATGAGTGAAGAGTTGACTTTTCGGTCAACCGAACGATCGATCGGTGGCTACCGAGTCGACTGTTGATGTTCCGGGTATTTTGAGGCCTTGAAACTTCTTGAGTAGACTTTACTAAGCCATAGTAACTTCATGGACCATGATCCCACCATTGGAACACCTTTTAAATTAAAAGTCAAACTACAGTTGACTTTTCCTGATCGAAAACCCTAATCGGGTATCCTGAACTGCACTGTTCTTAATTCCTGGGTGACAACCTCGAATTGGATTCATACTTGATCCAATGTAGTATTCTTGATCTTGTTTATAGTTGAATCAATCCAATACATTTATTGATCAAACCATTGAAGCCTCGATTTTTGACGGTACGGAACCCTGATTCATCTGCATCTTGACAAAGATAAACTTGAAATGGGTTAAGGTTAGTTAATCAAGTGAGTATGATGCTACAATTATGATGAGGATCTAAGGGGTCAAAATTTGGGGTGCAACAGTTGCCCCTATTTAAATAGCTTCACTAGATGGCAATGAGAGATGACAATCCTCATAGAATCGTAGTGAAAGGTATTTAAATATAGAAAACCAAAAATTTTGTCCCTTAGATCCGATGGTATGCAAAAGGACCAATACTGAAATGCAATGAGTTCTAAATGGTGTTTTATGATGCTTGAATGCGAGACAGATGCAGACACACGAGCAAATATAAAAGAACGACAATACGACGAGTAACCACTCACGAGGGACCCAACACATTGGGGAAAGATTCAAGACCAAGTAAGCAAGATAGTTCAGACATGACTAAAGATGCTTATCAAGGAAATCTTTCACACAGGGGACACAAATACCACCAGGGAAGACACATCTTCATTGGGGAAAGGAGAAACGAATCTCACTGGGGATAACCAGATGAGGAAGTCCACCGGGGAAGATAACAATTCTTCACTGGGGAAACGAAAGAAAAGAAACGCAAACCACACTGGGGAAGAAAATCAAAGGGGAAAACTTCGTTGGGGAATAAATCCACTGGGGAAGCACAGCTTCAACAGGGAAAAGACAGAATGGAGACACGAGTCTCACTGGGGATAACCAGATGAGAAATTTCCTATAACGAAGAGTTCAAACGGGATCTTCAGGAAAAGGTTAGAAACAAGACCAGACGTGCCGGGGAAACTAGTACCCACTAGTTCTCCGAGACTCGACTTGAAAAGCAAAAGCTTCAACTGGGGAAACTGGTGACGACCAGAATAACAAATAGCTTCAAACAGTGTTAGTTTCCACTAGACTTACTGGGCAGGATGGTGATGACCAATCCAAAGTTCGGTTTCCAAAATGTGCTAAATATTACTAGACTTCCTGGGGATATGGTGACAACCAAATCGAAGTTCCAATTTCAATTGGGAATTTCCAAAAAATATTGGTAAAACACAGGACTTCGGTTGGGGAAGTTGGTAACGATCAATTTGTAACAATTAGCTTTCAAGCAATGCCAGTAACTACTGGACTTAGAGGAGACTGGTGATGACCAAAACAGGATATACCAATAACAACTAATTCTGGATAATGCCAGTAACCACTAGACTTAAATGGAGAAATTGGTAACGACCGAGTCCCAGGAGACCAATGACCATTGGATTTTCACAGAGTTTGGTAACGACCAGACCAAAGTGGTGATAACAATCTGATTTAAGCGATGCCAATAATCATTGGACTTATGGTAACTGGTGACGACCAAATCCATGGGTATACCAATAACAACTGGTACTGGATACTGCTAGTGAAAACTAGATTTTCCAAGCAATGCTAGTGACCACTATACTTAGAAAGATTGGTAATAACCAAATCAAAAGCCACCAATAACAATTGGATCTGAAGGTAATACTAGTAACTACTAGATTCAAAAAGACTGGTAATAACCAAATCAAACAGGTACCAATAACTATTGGATTCCAGGCGATGCCAATAATTATTGGAATTTTTAGGGAATTTTGGTGACGACCAACTCAAGTACCAATGACCATTGGTTTTAGAAGGTGTAACCCGGTGAACTGACTTTAAACAATGTTGCGGATAGCAAGAGTCGCCACCGACTTTTATTTTATCCATAAGGAAAGGTTATAAAAGAACAGGAAAGACCTTAGAGAATATTTTGGGTCCGGGGGGTAGGTTATGAAAAGGGAAGGTGTTAGCACCCTTTTCATCCATGGTTATCCATGGGCTCTTAGGTACTTAAGCTCACTTTTGAATTGTTTTGAAATTGTAGTGTGTGAATAGCAAAAAATTTCAGAATAGTTTAATAATAATCCGTGTATGGATGTGAAAAAAACTTGTTTGAAAATTTTGTTGGAAATTTGTTTAAGTGTGAAAAAGTTTTGAAGTGAGCAAGCACCTAGGAGTAACCTACCCTAATGTTTAAAGGTCTTTCTTATTCTTTATTCTTTCCTTTAGTAAGACTATCCCTACTATAATGGAGTAGGTAGTCCTTACTTTGGATGTTAAGGGACATGTGAGGGACAATTGGATTTTTGAAGGCCATTGTGGGGTGTAATAAGCAAACTGGAGGGACTATCATCATTTTTCGAAAGGGACTTGATTCGTAAAGGCAACCATAAGGGACTTTGATGATTTTTTTATTTGAGGGACTTGCTTTATACACCCCACTTAACCATTATTCGTAGGCAACTTGAGGGATATCCTTAGGAAGTGAGACGGCGATTAAAATCGACTTACGTGTGTGACGTGTTTATTTTAATTATCTTTATTTAAAAGTGATCTAAATTTATTTTAATATTACATACATGTTGTTACACTCCCTAATTACTAACCATAATAATAATTAAATAATTAAACAACTTTACATCCAAGAAACAATTACAAAATAATAAGCAAAATAATTAAATAGCAAAGATAAATAAAATATAAATAAGCAATAATAAATAATAAAGGGGGTTAATTCTAAGTTTACTCGGCAAGACATCGCATCTTGTGCCTACGTATCCTTACGGGAGTGGAATCAGAGTAATCGTAGTTCCCCTCAAAAGGGAGGTTAGAGACTTCTTGACTGTGGTCAAGGTCTCACGGGGAATAAACGCATCTTAAGGACACGCTTACGTGGAGTGTAGGAACTCCAAATCTCTACGTTGAAATGTTAAGTTGTAATTAGGGTTAAATTAGGGATTCCACGGCGGGAAACCCTAAAATGAGCGCGGCGGCTCTTTGACCTAATGCTAAGGGTAAAATTGTAATTTTGCCTGCGGCGAGGCATTTGTGAAAATTAGGGTTTGTAGTTTGTAGTTTTGAGGATTTGAAATTGAATGTGTGAAGTTTTACGGACTATTGGCGCGGCGGCCAAACAGTTAGATCTAACCTTCGGATGTGTGCAATGTGACAGAAATAATAGTAAACGCGCGAGATAACTGAATCATGCAAACAGAGAGATAATGTCATAATTTAAACCATGCAAGCAGAAATTTAAAGGCAGAATTTAAAGAGCGATTGTTAAGTTCGCGAGGTTACATGAGAGGAGCAGATACAATATGATAATGAAATTTGAATTGAACAATAATAAAATAAAATAAATAACGGTTCTAGTTATTATTTAAAAAAAAAGATTTTAGTTATTATTTTAAATTTATCTAAAAAAAAGTTTTTCTTAAAAATAATAGGTTTTCATATTAATTTGGAAAAGATGTTAATGTTATTTATTTTAAAAAACAGATTTTTATATTATAACAAATTTTAATAAATTAATGATAACAATAATAATAATAATGGTAATAATAATGATAATAATGATAATAATAATAATAAATAATGATAATAATAATAATAATAATAATAATAATAATAATAATAATAATAATAATAATAATAATAATAATAATAATAAAGCAATAATGAATTTTAAATGTGCCAAATAACCCAACAATGTTGCTAACGCAGAAATGCGCTCATCGCAACCAGATCTAAATCGGACGAAACAAAATTTATCGCAAAGAAAAAGAAATTAAGCAAAAAATAGTATTATTGCTCACACAAAAATGCGATCATCGCAACCAGATCGAACTAACACAAATGTCACGCGTCATGCACACAAATGTGCAAACATCGTATCGACATAATTCGATCAAAAATCTTATATATATAAACTCTAACAATTTAAAAATTATATATATATAAACGTAACAGTAATAGATAAAGAAAAAGAAATAACGGTAATAGATGAAGAAAAAGAAATAACGGTAAAAGATGAAGAAAAAGAAACAACAGTAATAGATGAAGGAAAAGAAATAACGGTAAACGATGAAGAAAAAGAAACAATAGTAATGGATGAAGAAGAAAACTAAATAACGGCAAACGGCACTCACTCCTCTTAGGTTTTTTTCATTCTCTCCCTTTTTTCCAACAAGGCAACACATGTATATATAGGGAACAAATTAGGGTTAACACCAAATTGTCAATAATGTCCCTAAAGCCAATTTTAAAGCCCAAACTAAATAATTAGTTAAGAAAAAATAAAATTTAAATAATTTAAAATAAACTTAAAATAAAAACTAATAATCCTATTGATTCCTAAAATAAAAAATATTATAAAAAGAACAAAATTTTTTTCAATATTTTTTATTTTATGATTTTTTGGATATTTTTATGAATAATTTAGAAAAAAAGTGAAAAAAATAATATTTTAAAAAATGATTTAATTAAAATACGAAAATAATAATTAAATAATAATAAAAAACTATTTTTGTTATTTTTTTAATGAAAGATAGAAAAATTTAGAGTAAAAATAATAAAAAACAAAAAAAATGACAAAGGTGAGATTCGAACTCTCAACCTCTCACACTCATAACTCCTTACACATGTCCTCCTGCCAATTGTGCCATTTTTACTTTTTAGAAAAAAAATGCATGCCATATGATATTTACCTGCAAAAGTCAAACGACTACACAAATTTGTTAGTAATTGATTAAATGCAATGAAATGCGACGACAAATCTTAGGGCAAAATTTGGGGTATTACAGTTATTATGATAATATTTCTCACCCAACCTCTCTTTGATGTTGGCAAAAAAATCATGAAGTTTGACTTTGGTTTGACCACAGTTGACCTCAGTTTGACCTTTTAACTGCATTAACTGCTTTTGACTTATCTGATCATCTGACTGAGCAAACTTTTGAGAAAAGTCTTGAAACTTGACATGGGGGTTCTTATACACATATAAGATGTTATGAAGCTCACTTGAAGTCTTGGAAGTCCATTTAGCCTGATTAAAGTCAAAACCCTAGTTTTGGATGCACTGCTTAGGAGGTGCACTGTCTGAGGGAATTGTCAACTCTTCTGACCAATTGTGAATTTTGTGAACCTTGTGAACCTTCTTGGAACACAAAGTCTTGTATTGTGAGGGCAAATTTTGGGGTGCAACAGAAGGCAATACTAGTAACCACTAGATTTTTTAGCAAAGATTGGTGAAAACCGAATCAAAAGGACTCCAATGACGATTGGTTGGCTTTATAACAGAATCAGTGACGATTGGGTTTGGAAAATTGTTGGTGACGACCAAATCAAGATACTGAATATATCCCTGAATACCTTAGGAACAAAAACTAATACCCTCAATACATTAGGATATAGCAGAGACACAACCCTCAACACAATAGGATTGGGTGAAGACCCCCACTGCTTTAGGATCAAAATACATCCTTAATACATTAGGATATATAATACTCATGTAAATGTAACCACTTTCTGGGAATTTCTGAACTCGGGATCCAAAGTATACATCTCCAAAGGTACACGACCTGTGCTCGGGATGGCAACAAACATCTTCCAAAGGTACAAAACCTGTGCTTGAACTGGCAACAAACATCTTCCAAAGGTACGAAACCTGAGCTTGGGATCAAACAATCTATCTCCAAAGGTACACAACCTGTGCTCGGGATAGAAACAAACCTCTTCCAAAGGTACAAAACCTGTGCTTGGAATTAAACAATACATCTCCAAAGGTACACAACCTGAGCTTGGAATCAAACAATCTATCTCCAAAGGTACACAACCTGTGCTCAGGATAGAAACAAACCTCTTCCAAAGGTACAAAACCTGTGCTTGGAATTAAATAATACATCTCCAAAGGTACGAAACCTGAGCTTGGGATCAAACAATACATCTCTAAAGGTACACAACCTGAGCTTGGGATGGCAACAAACATCTTCCAAAGGTACAAAACCTGTGCTTGGAATTAAACAATACATCTCCAAAGGTACACAACCTGAGCTTGGGATCAAACAATCTATCTCCAAAGGTACACAACCTGTGCTCGGGATAGAAACAAACCTCTTCCAAAGGTACAAAACCTGTGCTTGGAGTTAAACAATACATCTCCAAAGGTACGAAACCTGAGCTTGGGATCAAACAATCTATCTCCAAAGGTACACAACCTGTGCTCGGGATAGAAACAAACCTCTTCCAAAGGTACAAAACCTGTGCTTGGAATTAAACAATACATCTCCAAAGGTACGAAACCTGAGCTTGGGATCAAACAATACATCTCCAAAGGTACACAACCTGAGCTTGGGATGGCAACCATCGTGACTTAGTTTGGAATGATATACAACCAAATTGTCAGTATTTGTTGTTCATGGATTTTCATAACGCCAGTTGCCAACGGGCCTTTCTTGAAATATGATTGGTCATCACCAAAATTACTTATACCAGTATCCACTGGATTTTCAAACAATGCTAGTTACAATCGTGCGTCGACTTTAAGATAAACTTCTTAAATGAGACTGCCACTTATTGCTGAAGACGATTAAACTTCTCCGAAGAGACTGCCGTTTATCGTTGATGAAGGTTAAGCTTCTCCCAAGAGACTGCCACTCACATGTTGATGACGATTAAACTTCTCCAAAGAGACTGCCATTTATCGCTGAGGACGACTAAACTTCTCCGAAGAGATGCATTTATTGTTGATGAAGGTTTAGCTTCTCCCAAGAGACTGCCACTCCCCTGTTGATGATGATTAAACTTCTCCGAAGAGATTGCCATTTATCATTGAAGACGATTAAACTTCTCCGAAGAGACTGCCATTTATCGTTGATGAAGGTTAAGCTTCTCCCAAGAGACTGCCACTCACCTGTTGATGACGATTAAACTTCTCCGAAGAGACTGCCATTTATCATTGAAGACGATTAAACTTCTCCGAAGAGACTGCCATTTATCATTGATGAAGGTTAAGCTTCTCCCAAGAGACTGCCACTCACCTGTTGATGACAATTAAACTTCTCCGAAGAGACTGCCATTTATCGTTGATGAAGGTTAAGCTTCTCCGAAGAGATTGCCACTCACCGCTGAAGACGATTAAACTTCTCCGAAGAGACTGCCATTTATCGTTGATGAAGGTTAAGCTTCTCCCAAGAGACTGCCACTTACCGCTGAAGACGATTAAACTTCTCCGAAGAGACTGCCATTTATCGCTGAAGAAGGTTAAGCTTCTCCCAAGAGATTGCCACTTACCGTTGAAGACGATTAAACTTCTCCGAAGAGACTGCCATTTATCGTTGGGGACGATAAGCTTCTCTAAAGAGACTGCCACTTATTGTTGATGATGATAAGCTTCTCCTCAGAGATTGCCACTTATTTGTTGAAGATGATACAAAAGTGTCCTTCTTGATAGATAGTGAAAAATAAATGCACATCCAGGTAGGTTCAGTGACCGACAGGGACCAAAGTTCAATCTAGAATATAGCCAGAAAGAAACTGTCAAACAAGACTCCAACCATTGAGAAATGAACTCGAATGGTGACTTACCTTATCCAATCATGGAAAAAGATAACTGAAGCAACCATCATCCACGAGGATTAAAACTCTGTGGGAAATTGAGAAAGGATGGACATTTTATGCTTAAGGGGTGACAACTCTATTGGAGAGAGACAACACACCCAATCACTGAGGAGGAAACCAAAGTGAAACAGGAACAGGTAATAACCAGAGATAGCAAAAATGCACAGATGTTATGCATATGCTTATGCCATGCTTATGTTATGCTGACGAAATAGACAAACAAAACCGGAGATGAAATAAACATCTCGACACAGAGACCCAACCAAACTTCACCAAGATTGGACATCAAAGGGATGATCATGAAGAACAACAGCTCCACCTCAAAGTTACAACCTTCTCTGGGAGAGAGTAATCTACTTAGGACACAACATCATGACTTCACTTGGATTGCCATCATGAGTTTGAATTCTTTGTTGAAGGAAAATCACCAAGGGAAGTTCCAAGATCAACCGAAGTAACAACTTAATCAGAGAGCTGACAAAGGGTATCATGAGACCAAAATCTTTCTGCCTCATTGATAGTATAACAATCCTCTTTCAGTGAGCAACGGCTATTGCGACAAACAGTCTTTAACCTTTTCTGCCCCAGATTACATGGTCTGTGGGAAGAAACCATCGAGAGAACTAGCATAAAGATGCTTCAATGTCTTTAAACTCTTATAGAGAGAGATTTACAAATCTCGATGTGATTGCCCTAGTTTAACGGTGCTTGCACAACAAAGTCTCGGACTGTGGAAGTAACGACTGGGGAACAAACTTGCCCCTGCTAGCTGGTAACTGCAAAAGGTTTGCCCCAGACTAAACTGTTCATTGAGAGCTTCATCTGATCTTGACCTGGTTAGCTTTGATTAGCTGAACGTTGTAACAAATGATTAACAAATCCTTCAAATTGATTGCCCCAGGCTGAGCCTTTTTTATCAAGTCAATTTCCCTAGCTGGAAGCTTTTGTTGGGATTCCTTTGACATTGGATTGTTTTGCACACAATGTTGTTCATTAAAAATTGGCAATTTTCAATGTAAAATTCATGCAATCTTTTGAAATTTTTTTTTTTAATAAAACACACACGGCGGAATGATCAAGTGATCAAAGTGAAAGTGATCCAATCATTTTACAAATGATGGATAAAGTGATGAACACATACAATCAAAGATCATTAGGAGTCAGGTTATCCAACCTTGCTGTAATATGCTTTCAAAACAACCTTACCTCAATTAGGTCTTTTAAGGGTTGTATCGTGGCTTGGTTCATGGTTCATGAAACAAAGGATAAAGGCTCAAAAGTTATTTGTCCCACCCACTCTCCATGATGAACTCCAATCCTACACTCAGTTAACTCAAACTATATATTCAGGTCCTTACAGGCTTAAGAATTGGACTGATGATAGTTGGTGATGACTTACAAACCTAAGGTAGTCACAACTCCCTTACAGTATTTGATAGCTTTTTGCTATTTGAGGATTTTTAAGAGTGATAACTCTTACAGAATTCCTCTCTTTTGTTATCCCTGACTTTTGTCTGAACTGCTTTGTTCGAATATACAGTCAATGGGATGCCCCATTTTTGCCTAAGTCTCCTTCATAGGTTTCGACTTAGCGGGCTTTTTTTTTCACTTTTCCTTTTTTTTTGGGAAAGGAGGTGACTACCTAATTTAATGGATATGGTAAACCATCATCGTCTTTTATGCTGAAAAGCATCTTCGACACTTTCTTGTTGTGCACGAAGGAAAACCTGAGTGCACCACCTTTATATGAAAAGTGTCTTGTATGCACATATCTTCGAGTTAACCGAGAACTACGCGCCCCAGGTTCGAGATTTAAGGTTTTGTTTTTGTAAAGAAGGAAAAACTCCTACTTCTAGGCTCGAAGGGGTTAACGAGGGATTATCTTCCTTATTTCTCCAGTGTTTAGGGATTGAAACAATGCCTTACATCATCGGCAAAGTCAAATTGAAAGCATATCAACAGCAGTTATGGATATAATTTTCATCATCCTCCCCAATCTTTGCTTTAAACAACAGTTTAGTAAAGAAAAGAAAATTTTGCATTTTTCGTATTTCATAACAATGAAAGGAAAAAGAAAGAGTGAAACGAATGGACTTAATCAAAAGATGCACAAACATTTCATTAATATTGCCAAATTCAAATAAACAACAGCTTACGAGCAATTCAAATGCAAAGAAGTTACAACACATGCTGAAACAGTCTACAGCTGCCAGCCTTAGGGAATTAAAATTCAAATTTTAGGCCCATGTGGGGAAACACCTTCAACCACCACTTTCTCCTTGTGATATAGAATTATGAGGGGTCTCACGGGTCCTTTGCCTTTGGATTTAGGAGGATCAAGTGTTTGTCAATGATTAGCTCTTGTACAAGATAACCCAATGCTATACATGCATCTAAGTTGTGTCCTTCGGCTCCTTTGTGAAATTCACAGTTTAGGTTCGCATTATGCCATGGTCCTGGCACCGGATTGGATAATCGTGGAGTCACTAGTGAGTTTTGAATCAGTAGCGGGTAAAGCTTGCTTAACGGTACTGGAGTTTGTCTACCGCAAGTCTTATCTTTCCTGACATGATCCTTCTTGTTCAATTTTCGGCTTTGAGAAGCTTGAGGAGGAACAAACACTGAATGTTGGGCGTACTGACGTGATTGATGGTTATTTGTTCGTTGATACCGAGAATGTCCTTGAGTCGGAGGAATCATCGGAGATAATGCATCCCTCGTTTCTCTGGACGCAACATGGTCAGAGTGACCCTCTTTCTTCATCATATTCTGCAATGTCTCAAGTACCCAATTCATCTGACACTTGAGAATTCTGATGTCCTCTTTCAGCATTTCCTGAGCTTTCAAAAGTCCTTCCATTGTTGCCTATTTGTGCTAGATATCCCCCTTATGATGTCAACGGAACACAAAATGAACCAAAAAAACCAATGCAACGAAGTATGATATGTAAAATGTTGATGCAAGTGCAAAAACGCAACTGGTTTTACAAAACTCAGAAGTTTGATTAGGTTAAAAACCCCATTTCATTTATCATTGGAAAAGGTTACAACTTTTTTTTTTTAAACCAGAGATCGACTGAGTTTTATAAAACTAGTTGCGACATGATATGTTTATGGTGATATGATGTGATGATGCACACATAACACAAAGGCAAGTATTCACAAATACAATGCATACACAAAGACCTCCTAGGCTCAAGAGCAAAGAGTCAAAGGTCTACCTATACCCAAGGATTTGTGCTATGGGTTAATTTGTACCTGTCGAACGGGTTCTACAAAGTTCCCAGAGTCATCAACCCATCTTTCGGATAGTATCGACTTCCCAAATTACTTGGTAATCGATAATATTATCAAGAGAGTCTCGTCTGAGTGTAGTATCGCGTATCAACTATTTCGGAAATACTTCCTTATAGCCATCGCACTACGTCCTAATAAGGCCAAAGTGGGGTAAAAAGGTAACTAAAGTCCACAGTGTCATGGGCTCCTTCGTCGAAAGTAGCATTGTTTTCACGAATACTCGATCAACAACACTAAACTTTCAAGAGTGCCTACACTGAGCGGTGGTTTCTCAAGTTAACTTGGTCGGGAATCAACTCCCTATAAGCCTTCTTGAATATACCACCATCCTATCATACGTGCACTCGAGTCCGGGTATAGGACCGTCTCACCACTCAAAGCACCCAATATCCAACATACAAATATATTGACAAATATACATGTTAAGCAAATATTCACAAATATAGCATATAATTAAACAAAATAGGCTAAACCCTCAAGTTTAAGTTTTCCCCAGTGAAGTCGCCATTTCTGTTGCGGTGAGAATCGTGATACCAAGCTATTGATTAACTTGAATCTTAATTCTTAAATTCACAACCGGACTTTAATTTATCCAAAGGAAAGGTCTAAAGAAAGAAAAACCCTTTTCGCGATGTAACAACAACGCTAAGAGATTCGGGGATCGGGGGTTGGTTATGCATAGGGTAGGTATTTCACATCCTAAACATCTGTAGTACTCTACAGGAACCTTTTGTTTGTTTGTATGCTAAGTTTGGTAAATGTTTGCTAAGGTTTGGGTTGGGTAAAGGGTATAGGTTAAAACCTAAAGATAGTTTCTAAGTTTGCTTGCAAAGACGTCGCGTCCTCTGCCTACGTATCCTAACTAGGATAGAATCAGAGCAATCGTAGTTCACCTCACAAGGGATGAAGAACACTTGATTATGATCAAGGTTCAAAGGGGAACAAACATATCCATGTTTGGGTAGAGTTTAAGAAAACTCTCTCTAGATCTATGTTGAACTCTCAAGAAAGGGGAGTAAGTAATCATATCCATGATTCTTACATAGAGTTAACCAAACTCTATCCTAAAGTTCTACGTTGTGAGACCAATTGGTTCTATCCAGACCAAAAGGTGGGAGAAAGGGGGAAGGTTTCTCTTCAAGATATCGCATCTTGTGCCTACGTATTCTCATTGTCCAATGAGAAATCAGAGCGGTCGTAGTTCGGGCTCGAACTAAGGAATCAATTGGTTCTTTCCAGACCAAAAGAGGGGAAGGTTCTATCCAGACCTATGAGTTTATATCCTATTGGTTCTATCCAGACCAAAAAGGGGGTTAAGGATCTTTCGAGGCCAATGAGGGTATTGAGCTATCTATGACCCAAGGGTCAATAGAGAGACTTTCTTTTGGAAGGGAGGAGATGAGGCAACTTGGATGAGAACTAAAAAAGTTCCATCACTTGGGGAAGAAATAATTAACAAAGTAATCAATAGTTTAAACAAAAGGGGCATGGTTACAACAAAAGATCATGTATCTTAACAAAGATGAAAGCATATCTTAACAAAGATTAAAGGTATATCTTAACAAAGATTGAAGGTAACAACCACATGTATCGATGACAATCAAATACAAGCAAATTAGTTTAACCTCATAATTTAGGAGGAAAGCAATATGAAATAATGGTAACAACCAAGGGAGAGTACCCTAACATGTTAACTAACATAGTATAAATGAGAATGAGTGAATATCATAACACAAATGATCACGGTGAAAAAGAAATTCATCTGCATACGCGAGATAACGATCTCAATATAAAGGCAACTTACAAGCAACCAAAAGGCATGAAAATATGAACAAACATGGAATTAAAAAATATCACATGAAAGTAGGCATCAAGACAAACACAATGCAAAAAGAATGGGTTCAAAATGATGAAAAATGGATGAGTTATGATTTTTTGAAGTTTGGATGAACAAAACATGAAAATCTAAATGATAAAAGGAATAAAATGCACATGGTAAGACAATGAATCAAACAAATTTGATTATTTAAACATGTTAACAAAATTTTAAGAATAATACAAGATCAATCTCACAAGAAAAATCAAGTTACAAGTTGAAAATTTTCAAGATCATCATGGTAAAAAAACAGTCATGGTAACATGTGGAATGCAAGTGGAAAGTTCACATTTATGAGTTTTAGGTTTACCTCTTGAAGCAAGCTTAAGCAATAAGAAAACCAGAGATCTTGAGAGCTCTTCCAAGATCTTGTTACATAAGTGTGGAAGTGACTTAGATAGCTTCAATACATCATACTTTATGTGTTTGAAGTGTTTCTTGAGTTGGAAGAAGTTTGGAAATGGTTTTGAAAGGTGTTTTTCAAAAGCAAATTTTGAGGGATTTTGGAAACTTAATGAGATTTTGTAAGAACTTGTGATTGTGTAAGAAAGAAAGTTCTAGCTGGTTTCTATCATGGAACTTGTGTGATTATGATGTAGGAAGTGAGTTCTATTTATAGCCAAAGGCCTTGGATCAAGGTATGGGCAAAAGTGAAGCAAATTGTCAATTTTAACCTTCCATCATGAAAATCTTTGAGTTTTCCAATGAAATCTTCACCTTTATCTTTAAGCCACTCTACTAAGATATTCCCCATGCCCTATAGATTTTTTCATCATGCTTCATAGGATAGGAGGTGACTTGTTGAATTAAAGTTGATGATTTGACAATGGTAGCCACCTTTTTTCTCTTTCTTCACTATTCACTTTTGCAACTTGCATTAAATAATGATTTCCTTTGATCTTTGGTCCATTTTCGTGGGAATTGATGTTAAGCATGTTTATTAACAATTTAAACATCATAAATGAGGCTTAGTCTTTGATTAGCATCAATTTGGAGAGGTTTTGGAATAAAAAAAACTCATGTTGACCTGGTTTTGCCAATGTGAGTTTTTGCCAACTTGTGGACCTCGGTTCTCTCTAACCAAGAAGAGTTATGGAACCCACTTGTACTTTTTAGAAAGCCCCAATTAGGTACTAAAATATTTATGCTTGTGTTAGGAACTCATTCCCCTTGAAACTAGGTCAAAAACCCTTGTGTGGTTAAGGAGTTATGACTTTGCCCTTTTCAAAACCTTGATTTCCCAACTTTTTGATTACTCCTCAATCCTTGATCCGATGACCATGAAATTTTATGGGGAGGTGTAATATGACATTAGGACCATTTTTATTCCCATATTTAGGTCAAATTCCTCATGAGTGAAGAGTTGACTTTTCGGTCAACCGAACGATCGATCGGTGGCTACCGAGTCGACTGTTGATGTTCCGGGTATTTTGAGGCCTTGAAACTTCTTGAGTAGACTTTACTAAGCCATAGGAACTTCATGGACCATGATCCCACCATTGGAACACCTTTTAAATTAAAAGTCAAACTACAGTTGACTTTTCCTGATCGAAAACCCTAATCGGGTATCCTGAACTGCACTGTTCTTAATTCCTGGGTGACAACCTCGAATTGGATTCATACTTGATCCAATGTAGTATTCTTGATCTTGTTTATAGTTGAATCAATCCAATACATTTATTGATCAAACCATTGAAGCCTCGATTTTTGACGGTACGGAACCCTGATTCATCTGCATCTTGACAAAGATAAACTTGAAATGGGTTAAGGTTAGTTAATCAAGTGAGTATGATGCTACAATTATGATGAGGATCTAAGGGGTCAAAATTTGGGGTGCAACACCTCGCAGTCCGTCTGTCGACACCAAACCTTTTGCCTTTTCTCCGCTAAATCTTTCTCTTGTTTTCTTCGGTTAATCACTGGCTGACAATTAATGTTTTCTTCGGTTAATCACTGCCTGACAGTTAATGTACCGAATTTGCTGTCAATCTTTCCCTTTATTGGCTTTTTGTCTCTTTTCCCCAACCTCGTCGTTATTCTTTTGTTTTCTTCCTAATGGAGTCATCTCTTTTCTTCTACATTCTTTGGCAGAATTCTTGTCTTTGCTTTTGCATTCCTCAACAGAGTTTTCTTTTATCTTCTTTCTTGGTTTCGACACCACTCCTTTTGCATTCCCTAGTCGGGTTTTGCTTTCTGTCTCTTTATGCTCTTGTCTTTTATGTCGTCTCTTTTCCTTTCCTTTTTCACATTGGTTCGACGACCTACGTAGGCTTTGATTTCCTTATTGCACTATAAGGCACTATGAGGGTACGTAGGCACAAGATTGTGAAATCTTTGCGAGCCACCTTCCTCCGTCTTCTTCCTTTCTTCTATCTCTCTGGTTTGTCTAGATCTTCTTCTTTTTCTTGGTTCCTTGAACTACGGAGCTTTGACTTCCTCATTGCACTATGAGGGTACGTAAGCACGAGGCCCTAATCTTCCGCGAGCACGTTCTTTTTCGTTTCCTTTCTTCTCTCTTTTCCTTTCTTTTAGTTAGAATCCTTTAGATAAATAACACATCCAAGCCTAGAAGTAAGCGAAAATTTTCTCGTCCGGTATGACAGATGCTTGAGGTGCTAGTACCTTCCTTTTGTATAACAGATCCCCTTTCCTGTTTCTCCTTCCTTGGGTTTTATCGATATTTTCCCTGTCCTTTGGGACTAAATAAAGTTTGATGGCGATTCTGTTGTATCTTTGAGTGTGCGATTCACTCAGGTATAATCCCGCTAGCTTCACTTACTATTTGAGGTCTTATACATATATTTATGTTTCCTTTTATAATGGTTCAAAGACTTTTTAACCTTAGAAGAATCAATAGCAAACACCATCTTAGGTTGCAAGGCATCATCTAATTTGACTTAAAGAGATTTCACTTCTTCTTGTCTATTATGACAATGCTCACAACCAAACCTAAGAGGCTTAATATCCTCACTCTTGTAACTTTCAATATCTATCATAGATTTCTTAATAGCTTCGAAATTTCTTTCGGTTTCCAACACTTTAGCTTCTAAATTTAAAATTATTTTTTCATGTGAAGCTAACTTGCTAAAAGCTCTTAAGGCTTCTCTATGTAAATTTTCAAAGGCCATTTGTAATTCAAAATAGGATGAACCATTAGTGGACTTAAGTTTATAGGAACTTAAATTCTTCTTTTTCTTCCTTTTTTCCATGAGAAAAATTTGATTTGATTCCACACTTGAAGTTCTACTTTCATCACTAGAGGAGTCACTGGCACTTTCTCAAGCGGCATGAGCTTTTCTAGACTTCCTAAAGGACTTGTAATGACTCATTTCTTTATCTTTCATTCTCGTGGGACATTCCGGTCTATAATTACCAATTTTACCACAATGATAGCAAGATCTTCTAAGCTTACTCTTTGCATTTTCGTCATCCTTAGAGGAACTTGTTAACCTTATAAACTTGGCTATGTTCTTGTCAGAATTTTTAACATCGTTCTTCCTTATATACCTTTGGTATCTACATACGAACAACCTCATGCCTTTCTCACAAGAATTCTTGTAATCATCACTCTCACTACCAAAATGCTCACAATATAAAGGTCTTGAGCTAGAAGTCTTTAGAGCTATGTACTTATTTCCTTCCTCTTTGTCTTTCCCTTTCTCATTCTTCATTCTCTTTTCATATTCTTTTTCATATTTTTCTAAGCAAGTGAGCTCTTGCTCATGCTCTTCCAACTTACCAAACAAAGTCGTGAGATCAAGTGACTTAAGATCATTTGCCTCCTTGATAGTGGTTGCTTTGGGCTTCCATTACCTACTTAGACATCTCAAAACTTTTTTAGTAAGATGTTCATGGGAAACAGGATTACCTAGCGTATTTAACCGATTTATGAGATAAGTGAACCGT
This sequence comes from Lathyrus sativus, assembly GCA_963859935.3. Taxonomy (NCBI): domain Eukaryota; kingdom Viridiplantae; phylum Streptophyta; class Magnoliopsida; order Fabales; family Fabaceae; genus Lathyrus; species Lathyrus sativus. The sequence continues at coordinate 713,326,903 of OZ012737.1, forward strand.
TTTCACATATCCGCAATGGTTTCACCATGCTCAATACAAAACAACTTAAACTCTTGATTCAATATGCTGATTCTAGTTTGTTTGACATCATTAGTACCCTCATAGGCAATCTCTAATGCGTCTCACATAACATTGGCGGTCTCACAATGAGAAACACGATAAAACTCATCAACTCCCAAAACGAAAGTGATAATGTTTTTTGCTTTCCAATCATGTGACCACAATTTCCAATCATTAGCATCCTATTGTGCATCTGGTTTATATACAGTAACACCCTCCGAATTGGTCATAGTTATTTCATTCAGACAATTTTGGATAGCATCCCATATACCTTTGTCAACGAAGTTGACATGAATACGCATAAGAGCTTTCTAATAGCCACAATTTTTCCAGTGAAAATTGGTGCTCTATTGTGTGCACCCTTAGGTTCAATAGTCATTCTTATAAGAAATATATATGTTAGACGATATGCTTAGATATAGAGGGGGTGAATAGGTCACAAATTTTACAACAAAAAACTTTTGGCAAAAATCTATTTTCAAGAATATAGTGCAGCGGAAAAATGACCCAGATCGAATCGTCTAAACAAACCTACTATCGTAAAGCTATATGCGTAACGTAAAATTTTTGGAATGATAATGAATACAAATCATTCAAAAATTCTTAAGTCACAAATCAATCAAATGTAAAGCTATTCTTAATGCTTATTTCCAATGAACGCAAAGTCAAAAAAATACACACAAACAATTTATCAAACACTTTGTGTGTGAAATATTTATTTTATTAAGTTGTAAATATATGATTATGTGTGACATATGCATGAAATTAGTTTCATATTATTAGTTTATTTAATAAACGGTTTGACCAGTTGAACCAATTGAACCTTAACCCAAATGTTTTACCGGTTTGATCTATGATCCAGTTTTTAAAATATTAATTTTAGTAATTAATTGCAATTTTATTGGGATGGTTATTACAAGTTGAACCAAACCATTAATGTGGTATAATTTAGTGGAGCTTATGAACCATGATGAATATCCTAGCTCACTTACGAAAGAAAAAAGAATGTGGTATATATAAGATGCATTTAAAAGTACATTTCCAAATTTTAAGAGTAGTAGGAGTGAGGAGAAATTTTTATCCCATACCCCTTCATTTACTCTCCTATCCCTACATTATATTCTTTGGACTAAAATGTTGGTGCAAAGATAGAATAAATGATAAAATAGGGGAATATTCTATTAAAGAGAATGACGGCTACAAAACATGATATTTGGTTATGATGATTGTCACCCTATTTATAAGCTAAAACTAGGGTTACTAGAATAAGATAAATACTAAAATACCCTCTAACAAACTTATGGGATTAAGAAAGTAATATAATAAAATATGAATTATTACTAATACCATCCCTTAATTCATATTCCATCAAAACTTGTAACACCAATTCCATCCCTTAATCTGAGAAATTGATCAGTCTTGATAGCTTTCGTCAGAACATCTGCCAACTGCTTCTGAGTGCTGCAGTGTACAACTTCTAACACTCCACTATGAACTTGATGTCTCAGAAAATGATACTTGGTCTCAATATGCTTGCTTCTCCCATGCAGCACTGGGTTTCTGGCAAGGTTGATTGCAGACTTGTTGTCAATCATCAACTTCAGAGGTTTGCTTACTTTAATCTTCAGATCCTGCAACAGATTCAGAATCCACACAGCTTGGCATGCAGTAACAGCACCTGCAATGTATTCAGCTTCACAGGTTGACAACGCCACAACAGGTTGCTTCTTGGAACACCAAAAAATGGAACCTCCCAGAAATTTGAACAAGTACCCAGATGTACTTCTTCTGTCAACTCTGTCTCCACACCAATCAGAGTCTGAATAACTCAGAAGTTCTGACTCATTATTTCCTCCAGAGGGAAATAACACTCCATACTTCAGAGTTCCTTTGATATACCTCAGAATCCTGACAGCAGCTTGGTAATGGGACCACTTAGGTTTACTCATGAACCTACTAACCATCCCAACAGAATAGAAAATATCAGGTCTGGTATTGCACGGATACCTCAGAGAACCAACCAACTGTTTGAAGGTTGTAACATCCACATCTTCTCCATCAGAGTCAGAATCCAGTTTCTGATTTGTATCTGAAGGTGTGACAGCCATCTTACAATTCTTCAGATCAAATCTCTTCAGAAGTTCTAATTCATACTTGAGTTGATGCAAAATGATACCTTTCTCAGAATATCTGAACTCCATCCCTAGAAAGTATGTCATTTTGCCTAGATCAGTCATTTCAAATTCATTCATCAGAACTTTCTTGAACTTGGCTATCTCCTGTTCAGAACTTCCAGTCAGCAGTATATCATCAACATATAAACATACCAGAGTCATATTGCCTTCAGAAGTATGCTGAACATAGACACCGTACTCCATCTCACATTTCTGAAAGCCTTGCTTCTTGAAAAATGAATCAATCTTCTGATTCCAAGCTCTGGGCGCTTGTTTCAATCCATATAGAGCTTTGTATAATCTGTACACCATCCCTTCCTGATTCTTTTTCACAAATCCAGGAGGTTGTGACACGTAAACTTCTTCTTTTAATGGACCATTCAGAAATGCAGATTTTACATCTAAATGCATCAGAGGCCAATTCCTGTTAGCAGCTATTGCAATCACCATTCTAATTGTTTCATGTCTTGCTACAGGTGCAAACACTTCAGAATAATCCAGCCCAGGTTTCTGTAGAAATCCTCTGGCTACCAACCTTGCTTTATGTTTGCCAATTAAACCATCTGGCTTTAACTTCTGCTTGAAAACCCATCTGACGCTGATGGCTTTCTTGTCTTTTGGAAGTTCTGTCAGCTTCCAAGTCTTGTTTCTCTCTATAGCATCAAGTTCTTCTTTCATGGCCTTCAGCCAAAGCTTCTGCTTAAGAGCCTCTTCTGTACTTATGGGTTCAGAGTCTACTAACATGGCACACTGAATAACTTCTCCTTCAGAGTCTACTTCAGTGTCTTGCAGCATGTCAAATTCTGCAAATCTTCTGGGAACGCTTCTGATTCTTTGTGGTCTCTGAACTTGTTCAGAGTCTTGAGCTTCAGAGTTTCCAGCTTCAGATGGTTGACTTCCTCTAGAGCTTTGACCATCTTCAAGATCTGGCATATTTCCAGAGTCTTGAACTTCAGAATTTCTAGCTTCAGAGGCTTGACTTCCTCCAGAGCCTTGGCCATCTTCAGAGTCTGAATTTCCACCAGAATCTGGATTACCATCAGAGTCTGGATCATCAGAGTCACCTTCATCTTCTGAGTCTTCTCCAGAGTCAGAATCACTATCAGAGTCAGAATCAACGTCAGAGTTTACTTCAACTTCAGAAATTCTTAACTCTGACCTTTCTTCAGAAGTTCTATCATCAGAATCAGATTGAGACTTATCCCAATTCCAAACTTCTGATTCCTTCACAATCACATCTCTGCTGAATTCAATTTTATTGGTTTCTGGACAATAGAGCTTGTAAGCACCAGTACTGTGGTACCCTATCAGAATCATCACTTTGCTTCTATCATCCAGCTTCTGTCTTCTGGCTTCTGGAACATGTTTATAGCAAACAGAACCAAACACCTTTAGATGACTAACACTTTGCTTATCTCCAGTCCACTTCTGTATTGAAACTATTTCCTTCAACTTCTTCGTAGGACATCTGTTGAGTACATACGTTGCAGTGGCAACAGCTTCTCCCTAGAGCTTCTGAGGAAGCTTCTTCTCCTTTAGCATGCTTCTCACCATATTAGGCAGAGTGCGGTTTCTTCTTTCAGCAAGACCATTGTGTTGAGGGGTATAGGGGGCAGTAACCTCATGCTCAATTCCATTCTCCTCACAGAACTTCTGGAACTCTTTGGAGTTATAATCACCTCCACCATCAGTTCTAAGAATCTTCAACTTCTGACCACTCTGATTCTCAGCCTTCATTCTGAACTTCTTGAATTCATCAAACACCTCGTGTTTGAACTTAATAAGGGATACCCATGTCATTCTTGTGAATTCATCAACAAACAGCACAAAGTATTTATTCCCTCCAATTGATGCTACTGGAAATGGACCACACACATCAGAATGTACAACTCCCAAGGCATGTTTTGCTCTTGGAGCAACTTCTGATGCAAATGGCAATCTTGGTTGTTTTCCTTCCATGCAAACTTTGCATGACTTTTCAGGCTTCTTAATTGCAGGAATTACATGTACCAATTTCTTTGAATTCAGATGTTGTAAGCTTCTGAAATTCAAATGACCAAATCTTCTGTGCCACAACTCACTCTCCTTCTCAGTACTTGTTGCACTAAGACACTCTGAGTCTGCAGTTCTGACATTCACCTTGAATGTTCTATTCCTTCCCTGTTCTGACTCCGTAATCAACTTCTGATTGTAGTCATACAGCTTCAGAAGATTGTCCTTCATGGTAACTGAAAAACCTTTCTCAATTAATTGTCCCACACTCATCAGATTGCTTCTGATGCCAGGTACATACCACACGTTCTGAATCAATGCTATTTTCCCATTGTTCAGAGTCACTCTGATATTTCCCATACCTTCTGCATTAAGATATTTGTCATCAGCACATCTGATCTTTGTCCTCTTTTCAGAGTCAAAGTCAACCAGCCATTTCTTGTTTCCAGTAAGATGATTTGAACAGCCAGTGTCCATATACCACCAGTCTGTCAGATCCACATTATCAGATTCAGAGGCCATCAACAGCACAGATTCGTCATCAGAGCCTCTGGCTATATTTGCTTCTTCTGATTTCTTCTCCTTTTTTGACCAACAATCTCTAGCAAAATGGCCAAACTTCTTACAACAGTAACATTGTATTTTTCTTTTGTCATACTTCTCTTTTCCCCTCTGAGCATTCTTTTGTCTATCAGAGGTTGAGCTTTCTGACTTCTGACCACCATCAGATCTTCTCCTGGCTTCTGACTGCTTCTGATACCTCCTATCAGAAGTTGCTTTCAGAGCCTGCTGCTCTACTTCCCTTTCAGAAGTTCTCTCAGTCAAACGCAACTCTTGCGCTTCTAAACTGCTCTGCAGCTCTTCAATTCTCATGGTGCTCAGATCTTTGGAATGTTCTATTGCTACCACAATGTAATCAAATTGAGAGGTAAGGGATCTCAATACCTTCTCCATGATTGTTTCTTCAGAAAGAGTTTCTCCACACGCCTTCATCTCATTAGTGATCAAAATCACTCTGGAGATGTATTCAGAAACTTTCTCATTATTCTTCATGTTGAGATTCTCATATTGCTTTCTCAAGGACTGAAGCTTCACCTTCTTCACTGATGCGTCACCGCCATAACATCTAACCAGTGTGTCCCACGCAGCCTTTGCTGTCGTTGAATCTGCAATCTTCTCAAACACATTTACATCAACACATTGATGAATAAAGAATAATGCTTTCTGATCCTTCTTCCTTACTTCCTTCTGCGCGTTTTTCTGTTCATCCGTTGCATCTGCTGCTACCGGAACATAACCATCAGTGACAAGATCTAAAACATCTTGAGCACCAAACAACACACGCATTTGGATCATCCAACGATTCCAGTTTTTACCATCAAATACTAGAAGCTTGGTGTTCATGTTGCCGTTTCCGTTCATCTTCACCTTGCACAATACACTCAGATTTCTCACACAGTGTTTCCCAACCCACAAAATAAAATTCTGATCAGATTTTGTTCAAGATTCAACACGAATCTAAGAATCAAAATCAAACACACAAGACCTCACGTTCACTCGTGTTTCCCGTGTTTCCCAATGAATCTGAACCGGAGCTCTAGATACCAATTGTTGGTGCAAAGATAGAATAAATGATGAAATAGGGGAATATTCTATTAAAGAGAATGACGGCTACAAAACATGATATTTGGTTACAATGATTGTCACCCTATTTATAAGCTAAAACTAGGGTTACTAGAATAAGATAAATACTAAAATACCCTCTAACAAACTTATGGGCTTAAGAAAGTAATATAATAAAATATGAATTATTACTAATATAAAATACCCGTAAATTGTTTATTTGTTTCATTTTTTAAAACTTTTTCTCTCATTTGCATCTGAAGACTTTTGAGGCAGTGAAAAATAATTTGTTTATCAGAATCTCTTTTTACAAGTTATCTGATACTCAGTAAATCGGAATTGAAAGAGTAAGTTATTCGATTCTTTAAATACTTTGGATAAGATATTCGGTACCCGAAAAGTTCTAAAACTCTTTTTAGAAGCAATCATATTTATTGAAATACTACATCAAATCTCTTTCTTAAAATGTTCAAAATTTGTTTTTTTATTTTTATTTTTTAAATTTTCTTTAATGTGTTATTTATTTATTTTGTTACTCTACATTTTTTTATTTATTTTCTAAATTGTTTTTTTTTACTCCAAATGACTCTTCATTAAGTCTTCTGATATAAAAAATATATAAATACCAAATATCTTAAAATAAAGAGTTTTGGTATACAAAAATTTTAAATTGGAAGTTTTTTTTCAATTGTTCAAAATATTAAAATATAAAAGTAATACTGGAACACATTTTCAAATTGTTCGAAATAAAATAAGAAAATACACCAGATAAATTATTACAAGTTATTCGATATACAAAAGTTACGCATCAAAATTCGTTTTAGATGTTATTCGATACACATACGTAGGGGTATAATTTTTCAAAATTTTCAAATAAATAATAAAAAATAAAATAATAAATTTGTTAAAAACATACTAGGACAAAGTTGACAATTTTCATAAAATATGGGATATGACAATAAGTGCAGGGATACGGGGTAAGACTTAAAATAACTCCTCTAATTTGTATGGGCTCATAAAAGAGCCCAATATAATTTTTACGGACTTATGGAAAAGTCCAATATAGTTCTTATAAAATTTATCAGAAAGATACTATTTCCGGAATAAAAAACTAACAAAGATAAGAAGAACAATCACCGCGAAGCTACAAATTTTTTTGAAGACCTTTTTTCAAGAAAATATATCGCAAGTTTACTCTATTTTCTCTAATTTTATATTCACATTAAAACATAGTTTAAACAAAATATTAAATATTTTCAATGTGATAAATTTTGTGAGAAAAAAAAATGATATTAAACTTTTCATGTTTTCATTTCGGCTACAATGATTTGAGGGAGCAAGGCCTGTGACAATTTTGAAAAAGAAAAACAATAAAAGATTATTGTTAGGGATCAATCTAGTCTATAGCATAATAGAATAATTTCCTTGCCTAATGTGTATACATACAAAAGTATTGAATCAATATTGTATAAAATGTGTATATACTTTTGTATTGAATCAATATTAATTCTATAAAGACTATGGAGTTAAAAGCACTACTAAAGTTTATTCAATTAACACAATAGTATTACTAAAGATATAAAATTATAACTAAAATTATTCCATATATAATAATGTCAATCATTAATAAAATGTAGATAAAATAGTAGATCTGTGTGTGTATGAAAATATACCGTGCGAGTTATATTAGTAGGACCGTTTCAAACAATTTAGAGGTTTTATTTTAATTTTAAAAATCGATCCATAGTAAAAAAAAGATCGCATAGAATTTAAAAATATTAGTTTTTTATTTAAATTAAACTATTTAGAGGTCTTATTTGAATTAAACTATTTTACTATTTTTTAAATTATTCCATTTGTGAAATTTCTCAATCAATTATCAAGATCTTTTTCATATATATATATATATATATATATATATATATATATATATATATATATATATATATATATATATATATATATATATATATATATATATATATATATATATATATATATATATATATATATATATATTATTTATCTTTCTAGATATTTTAAAGATTTGCAAATGTACACATACAATACATCACTTCTTCAATTTACAACTTTATTAATTTGTTTGCTTTTCATTCTCTTTTTGTCGTCTCTTTCTCCCTTCCTTTGATTCCAAATCAGACACTTTTAAAAAAAATGGAGAAATTACTCTATAAATATCTCATAAATATATACTTTCTTAATGTCTCTTATTTATTTATTTGTACCAATGTAGATTTGATTTCTCATTAAAACTTACTGTAAATCATTTCTTAAAATTTAATGTAAATTAAATGTTTATTAAAGTTTAATTTAAAACATTTTTAACTTAAACAATTTTTTTTTATCTAAACTTAATATAAAATTCCTTTTATTAAAATTTAATAAAAAAAACTTAAAACTTTTTTAAATTAAAACTTTTTTAAACTCATCTTTAAAACTTAAAATTTAAAAGCATTTCTAAAACTAAAATCATTTTTATTTAAAATTAACCAAAACCCTTTTAAAAAAATATATAAAACTTATAATTAAAAACTGTTTTTTTTGTAATTAGCTTTAATAACTTGTAGTTATATTTTTCTGAGAACTGATTGGAAAAAAACATTTTTTATAACTTATAGTTAGTAAAAAAAATTTAACTTATAGTTAGTATTTTTTATGATTCAAAAGTTAAAATTATAATCTTTTAGTAAAAATTCGAAAAATAAAAGTTCTTGATTTAGCCGTTTCAGTTTCATCTAATCCCCGTCAGCTTGTTTGTTTCAGCTTATCGTCATTTCATTTATTCTTATTATTTTTGTTCCATGGATGTAATTTACGAGAGGCCATGGTCGCGGCTTTTTATTTTTGCGTTTGTTTCTGGGGTTTGTAATTTACGCGAGTGATCGTCGCGACGCTTTCTTTACTTTCCACACTTTAATTTCTCCATATGATGATATTTGTTGCTTGCATGTTTTACCGTTATACCTTCCGAAGGATTAGGTCTAGCCGTTTGACCGCCGAGTCAATAGTCTTAACCCTTTTGAACATTTCAAAACCCTAATTAGCCTAGGCGTCCCGCCGTGGACGAAAATGCCCTTTCACCCTAGCTTTAGGTCAAAGAGTCGTCGTACTCTGTTTTAGGGTTTCCCGACGTGGAACATTTAGTCAACTCTGATTTTAACCCTAATTTCATTCAATATTTCAACGTAGAAATAGGAGTTTCGAACTCCACGTAAGCGGTTCCTTAAGATTAAGAAACACTTATTCCCCCATTGAAACCTTGACCACAGTCAAGAAGTTTCTAACTTCCCTTTAGAGGAGAACTACAATTACTCTGATTCCATTTCCGTCAGGATATATAGGCACAAGATGCGACGTCTTGCCGAGTAAACTTAGGACTAACCCTTAGGTCTTTTAGGTCACTTTATCTCTTAGCTCAATATATACTTAAAGCAAATAATAAAATAAAATAGCAAAAATAAACAAAAGGTTCATGTAGAGTACTACAAAAGTTTAGGGTGCTAGTACCTTCCCTAAGCTTAACCAACCCATTACCTAGATCTCTCCCTGCATTGTGTTTACAATGCAAAAATAGGTTTTCCCTCTTTTGACCTTTTCCTTCGGATAAATCAAAGATCGGTTGTGAACTAAAGATGTGATTCAAATTAATTAATAATTTGATATCCTATTCTAACCGCAACAGTGAGGAACCACTCAGTATTGCCTAGCACTCTATCAATTCTTGAGTAAATGGGACCAGCTGTTTGTTTATTGGACCAAGTTAAATGACCCCCAATGTTATCCATTTCACTTAAACCAGTGTTTCTCATCATATTTGTCAGGTGTACATATTCTCTCTCAGTCACTAGATTCGCTCCAATTCTGTCTTGAGATTTGGTTACATTGTTGTAATCACCAATAACACACCAAGGGCCTTGGCTGCTAACAGATATGTGTTCAATTTCTGTCCACAAGGTTTTCCTTTGGTTTAGATGGTTATGTGCATAAACAACAGTAAGCCAGTGTTTGAAAACTCCACAATTATCAAAGACACCACAATGTATACATTGGCTGCTACTTCGAATGAATTTCACATTTACCCTGTTAACATACCAATGAATCCAGATTCTACCATTTGGATGGTCTTTGTAGTTGTCAATGTGATTTCCATATATCATAAGTTTCTCGCGGATGGTTTTGGCTTTGGTTTCTTTAACTCTGGTTTCAGTCAAAATAATAATAGCAGACTTTAGCTCTTGGAGACGAGACCGAATCTCACGAATTTTGCCTACTTTATTGAGTCCCCTTATGTTCCATGAGACTAACATGGTTCGAGGCTGATGGTCACTTGATGGTCATTAAAAACCTCAAGTGCCTCAAAACCATTGTTACAGTTGATGTTGTTGTTTGTATCAGTAACTATGATTTTACCTTTATCCCTAACAGACTTCCGTGCTCTTGTCCAAGAATCACTTCTGATTCCTGTTGTTTCCTCTCTTTCTGGTGGTTTGTCAGGCGTTATGTTGGTGGACATTTCAGGTGGCTTGAGCTTTGGTTTCCATTGTTGCTTCTTCCCACGCTCTTCACATTTATGCCCCATTTTCTGACATGTATCGCAGAATTTTGGTTTCCATTCGTAACTCACAGACTGCATTATTATATCGCCTTCAACATTTCTAATGGCTATTTCATCAATCAGAGGTTGTGTAATGTCTACCTCAATCAGTAATCTTGCATATGAGACACGGAGTTTATTTGCAGTGCATTCGTCAATCACCAACGGTTTGCCAATAACGCTTCCAATTTTGCTGAGACTTTTTGCCCCCCATAGATGAGGGGAAGTTGGGGAAGTTTGACCCAAATAGGTAAGGTTCTTAGCAAATCCTTTTTTAAGTTGAAACCAATTTGCCATTCCTTCAATATCACGGGCATGTTTCGAATCGTGTAAGGCCCTTTCATCATGACTGCTTCCTTGTCTTCTTGGGAGCTAAATCTGATCAGAAAATATCTGTCATCGTGATAATACAAATCTGGCATCTTCACGAAATTCCACATTCTCTGCATAAAGTTCTTCACCGTGTTCATGCTCAGGTCGTCCCCCACAACATAAAGGATTAGAGCATTATCCCAAAATTGTATTTCTGTTTCAATATCTTCTTGTTCAATGTCAATTTCAATCATTCCATTGATGAGCTTTGGCGCAACATATTCTATTGCCATTCCTCTTGCAGGGTTCCGGTTGTCATTGATTACATCAACCCATGGTTTACGTTCTTCGGTTTGGGTTTTTGACGGTTCTGTTAGGGTTTCACTATTCTCTCTCGCCAGCGCATTTGTAGTAGCTTTGTCTTCTCCGGCGATGGTTCCTGAAACATTCCCAGGTTTCTGAGCACTAATAGTGGTGTTACTTGATTCAGGCTCAAGTGTCTTCAAGTTAGTGAGAGTTTCCAGTGACGGTGGCACCGTTGATTTCGGCCGCCCTCGTCCCCTTTTCGTTGTCACCATCTTCTACTAAATATGTTCAAATTATTCTTATATTAAGATTAGAATTAAGTGTTCAACTATGTTGCGTTATTATATGTATCATTGATATTGTTGTATTGAATTTGTAATGGAGTTTTGAAATATTTATTTTATTAAGTTGTAAATATATGATTATGTGTGACATATGCATGAAATTAGTTTATTTAATAAACGGTTTGACCAGTTGAACCAATTGAACCTTAACCCAAATGTTTTACCGATTTGATCTATGGTCCAGTTTTTAAAATATTGATTTTAATAATTAATTACAATTTTAATAAATTTGTTAAAAACATACTAGGACAAAATTGACAATTTTTATAAAATATGAGATATGACAATAAATGCAGGATATGGGGTAATACTTAAAATAACTCCTCTAATTTGTATGGGCTCCTCTAATTTGTATGGGCTCATAAAAGAGCCCAATATATTTTTTACGGGCTTATAGAAAAGCCCAATATAGTTCTTATAAAATCTATTCACCGCGAAGGTACCGAATTCGTTGTGAATCCATTTAATTTCTCATTCATCTTCTTCCTTAAACTCTCTATCAATCTCTTGTTCTGCGTTTTTTTCACACCATGGCAACAGCTTCAGGTAAATCATCTCCTTTTCCTAATTCAATTCAATTCAATTTTAGGGTCTCTGATGTCTTAGGGTTTCCGCTATCAACTTCGCTTTCTATTACTCCATTATTGTTCTTAAACCAAATTAGGATCCTTTTCCCAATTCAATTCAATTTTAGGATCTCTGATGTCTTAGGGTTTCCTCTATCAACTTCGCTTTCTATTACTCCATTATTGTTCTTAAACCAAATTAGGATCCTTTTCCCAATTCAATTCAATTTTAGGATCTCTGATGTCTTAGGGTTTCCTCTATCAACTTCGCTTTCTATTACTCCATTATTGTTCTTAAACCAAATTAGGATCCTTTTCCCAATTCAATTCAATTCAATTTTAGGATCTCTGATGTCTTAGGGTTTCCGCTATCAACTTCGCTTTCTATTACTCCATTATTGTTCTTAAACCAAATTAGGATCCTTTTCCCAATTCAATTCAATTTTAGGATCTCTGATGTCTTAGGGTTTCCCAACTTGTGTATCGATCGATCTTTTCCCCCTTAATAAGTTTGTATTGTTTTATTTTATATGTCTCCAGATAAAATTTTCCGATTAAATCACACGTAGACTTCAATTAAAAAATTATTACTGTGTTGTGTTACTAATGATACAACCATGGTAATTTGGTAAAAATAATTTTTTGTTACAAAATTGGGTTAGGGTTTGCAGTTTTGTTTAGCGAGTTATTTTTGCTTCTGTAATTTTAATTAGACGGTTTGTGCATGGATTGCAGTGGCATTCAAGTCAAGGGAAGATCATCGAAAACAGATTGAGCTTGAGGAAGCCCGAAAGGCCGGGCTTGCACCTGCTGAGGTTGATGAAGATGGAAAGGAAATCAATCCCCATATTCCTCAGTATATGTCATCTGCACCTTGGTATCTTAATGCTGAGAGGCCTGTAAGTTTTTCCCTTCCCTCCCTCTTATTTTTTTATTTATTTGTAACAGCAACAAATTCCTATTTCCTAATTAACTACTTAGAAATTGGTATAAATCTCAATGTAGTGCAAGTCTTTTGTATCTTTCAATTGAATTGGTAGTTGCTCGGCGATAGAGACAAGCTGTTTTTTTTGTTCTTCAAACTTTTATTTGACGTATATAAATTGACATATTCTTCTGTCGTTTTCTTCTTCCCATGTAGAGTTTGAAACATCAAAGGAAATGGAAATCTGATCCTAATTACACCAAATCATGGTACGATAGAGGTGCTAAAATTTTTCAGGCCAGCAAGTATAGGAAAGGTGCATGTGAGAAGTAAGTGATCTCTTTCACAATTTCTAGAGGCTTGTGTATTGTGTTTTGCACCCAATGTGATGGATGCTTATTGTGATCTTTACAAGCTTGAATAGATGCATGATCTTTGTTAAAATCATCTCTTGGCTGTTTTTTGTTATATGTTTGAGGTTAATTGCTTCTACTTTGCACTGCATGTTAGGTTTATAAGTATTATAGTTAATTACTTAACTTAGTTTAGGGATCTTATATTGTTTGGTTTTATTATAGAGTTTGATAGCACTGCTTGTCTCTGCATATATTTAGATTTCCTTCCTCTTTCAAGTTTAGGTTATTATGTTAATATTCATCTTCTTTTTATAGTTGTGGAGCAATGACACATGCTGCCAAGGCATGCATGGAAAGACCACGAAAAGTAGGAGCAAAACATACAAACAAGCACATTGCTGCTGATGAAAAGGTAGAAACTTTTGAGCTTGACTATGATGGAAAACGAGATAGATGGAATGGGTATGATGCATCAACCTACGCCCGTGTCATTGAGAGATATGAAGCCAGAGATGATGCTCGAAAGAAGTACTTGAAGGAACAACAGCTGGAGAAATTGGAGAAGGGCGACCAAAATGATGAGGGTGCTGCTATTGATGAGGCCGAAGATGAAGATGATTTGAGGGTAGATGAGGCCAAGGTTGATGAAAGCAAACAAATGGACTTTGCAAAGGTTGAGAAGCGTGTGCGAACAACAGGTGGTGGGAGTACTGGAACTGTGAGGTAATTGTTATGTGGCTTTCATTGTAAAATTGTAAGACCAATCACTATTTTCTTACATGGATTATAACTGAAATTTCTTAAACCTTCAGGAATCTACGAATTCGAGAGGATACCGCAAAATATCTTCTCAATCTCGATGTAAATTCAGCCCATTATGACCCCAAGACCAGGTCCATGCGTGAAGATCCTCTTCCTGAGGCTGATCCAAATGAAAAGTTTTACTTGGTAATTTATCTAAGATTAATTTTTTCAGGAAACTTGATGTTTTGATTTCTTTTTTTTTAATCTTGTACTTAGGTTAAAATTTATTTATGTTCTGTAGGGCGATAACCAATATAGAAATAGTGGTCAAGCTTTGGAATTCAAAGACTTAAACATCCATGCTTGGGAAGCATTTGACAAGGGACAAGATGTTCACATGCAAGCAGCTCCTTCCCAAGCCGAATTGCTCTATAAGAATTTCAAGGTCATGAAGGACAAATTGAAATCTCAAACAAAGGAAACTATTATTGAGAAGTATGGCAATGCAGCTGACGATGACAAGCTTCCAAGAGAACTTCTGCTGGGTCAGAGTGAGAGGCAAGTTGAGTATGACCGTGCTGGTAGAATTATTAAGGGACAGGTATGACATGTGTTCTATATCTTTATTGTTTCCCAAATTTAAGTTGCATATAAATCTTACTTGAAGCGCTTCTTTGTGATATTGCTGGATCTTTGTTCAACTGTAAGCATTGTGCTTTTATGTTTTGCCAGTCGTTAGGATGATATTAACTGTTATTTATCTGTTGCTTCTAATAGGAAGCTGCAATCCCCAGAAGCAAGTATGAAGAAGATGTTTACATTAACAACCACACAACTGTTTGGGGTTCATGGTGGAAGGATCATCAATGGGGCTTTAAGTGCTGCAAGCAGACAATACGTAACAGTTATTGTACTGGTACTGCTGGTATTGAAGCTGCTGAAGCTGCAAATGATCTTATGAGAGCTAATATTGCTCGTAAAGAAGCTGCTGCAGGTTCGTATGCTGATTCTATATCCCTGCATTGCCTTTCTCTATCTTCTCCTTCTCTTATCTTGTTATTAATATCTTCTTCTGATAATTGCCTATTGCATCTTGATTTTTAACTGTATTCATAAATTCCTTACAGAGGATCCTACACCACCAGAAGAGAAAAGGCCTGCTACATGGGGAAGTGATGTCCCAGAGGATCTAGTTCTGGATGAAAAATTGCTTGCCGATGCACTGAAAAAGGAGGATCAGAGAAAGAGAGAAGAGAAAGATGAGAGGAAGCGTAAATATAATGTGAAATGGAGTCTTGAGGTTACTCAAGAGGACATGGAGGCATACCGGATGAAGAAAAAGCATCGCGATGATCCAATGAATTTATTCATGAACTAAGCCTTTTATACCAGTTTAAGTATATCCATGTAGTATTGATTGTGTTTACCTGTTCAAAATAAAATTTACTCTCGGCTTTAAGTGTCTCTAGGTTGAAGTGTCATTGGGTAGGTTTTAAGAGAGGAGTGCAAATTGAGTCTGAATTAATTCTACTGATAGTGAATTTTCTCCCTGGCTTGGTAGCCCCCAGATGTAGGTGTTATTGACACTGAACTGGGTGAACAATTGTTGTGTTATTTACTGTTTTTGCTTACGGTTTAATTAGTTAGTACAATAATCAATGTCACATTAGATATTATAACTTTGACAATAACATCCATCGTGCGCTTGCCAAAATTTCAATTGGCATCACGAACGATGATCCAATGAATTTATGAATAACTAAGCCTGTAAATAGTGAAAAAGAGGAGTATAATAGTTTTAGTTGTCCTTGAGAGATCTTAGGGCAAATTTTATACCAGTTTAAATAGTGAAAAAGAGGAGTAGAATAGTTTTAGTTGTCCTTGAGAGACCTTAGGGCAAATTTTATACCATTTTAAGTATATCCAGTATTGATTGTATTTACCTGCTCCTGCTCAAAATAAGCAAAGATTAGGAAAAAAATTTACTCATCAAAGAGTTATACAGATGGATTACGACACATGGCAAAGATTAGGAAAAAAATTATACTCATCAAAAAGTGGCAACTTTATTTAATATTGTGACAAGCAGGGGAAGGGGCTTGCACCAAAACTGATGTGAATCATTTTTAAAATATGATGCACCTATTTATTTTAATTTTCCATATCATTTTGATTACAACTGTTTCAGATTCATTTCATTAAAACCACAAAAAATTAACACTTATTTTTTAAAACCAATATATAAATGGTTAACCAATGTGCTCTTCATCTTTTCTCTAATTTATGGTCATAAATTAAATATTATGTAGATATCCCATCTTTTCTCTAATTTATGGTCATAAATTAAATATTATGTAGATATCAAGACAACACTTAATTACATATTAGTGCAAAGCCACCACAAAAAATTAATACCTACTTTTTAAAATCAATATATAAATGGTTAACCAATGTGTTCTTCATCTTGTCTCTAATTTATGGTCATAAATTAAATATCAAGATAACACTTAATTACATATTAGTGCAATGCCACCAGAGTAAAGTAAAACAAATTTATTGTAATTCATATTTGATTTGCTCAATTGAAATCTAACACTGTTTTATCAATTTTTTAAACATATTTGTTTCATAATTGTTAGTTATTAATTCAATTTAATATTATGTTGATCTATGCAATTTTATTACTACCTCAAATTTGATAAAATTTGGTTTAAAAACTAGTCCAACAAAAAACCGGTTTTTGGTATAAATCAATTTTGAACCAAACCAATTCAAATATAAACCAGTTTCATTAAGGTGGTTTTAAGAACCAAACTAAACCATATAAAGGTCTAGGCGAGGGGTATTCGAACCCCAGACCCTTCGCTTCACAAACACACTCAAAACTAGCTCATGACCGTTGGGTGCAATGTCAATTCAAGTTATAAAGTCCAAACAATAAATAATATATTAAATCCAATATTTCAAAAAGAATTTCATGCCACCCTTCTTCTTCTTCCTTACGAGTATCATCACCATTGTTAAATTCCTTCAAAATTCTAACTCTTATTTCTCAACCAAATTAAAAAGTGTAAACATCAAACTTGCTCAGAGTTAAGGAATCCAATGGTTCCAATTAATTTCATTTATTTTTACTCTATTGCATACAATCAATCAAACAACAACAAGAATCATAAATCTAAAAATTAATATAAAATTCCAAACATCACTGATCATGATCAATTAGCATATGAGTATTAATCACTACATTATGACAATCAATTTGGCAACTTAAATGAATGAAAGTAATGCACAAATCATGGAGTTTCAGAAGTGAAAGGCTTACCTATTGGAGTAAGTCCAATGGCCTTTCAAATGAACTTCCAGATGATGAATGATGATGCAGTTAACTCCGCTGAACCTCTAGAAAGCTATTGCAATGCCCACTTTGCTTTGAAACGTCTCAAATTCTCTTACTCGAATCCTCTTACAAATGAAAAAAGTGAGAATCTGATTTTTGTGCTAGGGGTGTTACAGATGGAGTATGATGATTTAGATAGTTTTTATGAAGTTTATGTGTGGTGTTTGAGGTGTTAAATTGAATGGAGATGGTCAGAATAAATAGTTATGGAGTTTTGGCTCCTTAGTCAACAAAGTGACCAATGGAGGATTGACTTTTTGATTGGAGAGTTTTCTAGTGTTGTGATGAGTTTAGACAGCTTCTATAGAGGATTTATGACATGTTGGAGTGATTTGTTTGGTTGTTTTGTAACTGTGGTGAGTTTTGGAAAGTTTTGTGATTTTGGTGCAAAATGAAGAACAATGGAACTTGGTTGTAAGATGCTGAGATTGTGAGGGATTTATGGCTTAAATGTTGTGTGTTTTGCTTCTGGTTTGATGTTGTATTTATAGGAGAAATGGATCAGATTAAGTTGCCAAGTTTTGGAGGAAATTGGATCATGAACCAATGGATACAGATGCTTTTGCATAAAGTTGGTTTCAAGTACAATGATAGCCATGCTTTTGTGCAGCCTCTAAGTTGACATTCTGAGCAATCCATCTTGGTTGGATAAGTTATCTTGGATGTTTAGATCAACTTGCATGATTTATGGAAAATATCTGGCACAAAAGTTGGCTTTATGCAATGTCTACCATGTAATTCAACATGATCCAATGTGATGAACTTTTCTCTCTTGAATTGAGATCTTTTTCCCACAAACTTGGTACTAATGGTCATATATCATGTAGAGGAACAAGTTCCTAGTTGATCTTATCCTCTGAAAATGTTTAGAAAGTTGGTAAAACATGCCTCAAACTCGTGTGAAACTCATTTGTGCAATTTTGCCTTGGACTAAACCAGTCTCTCATGGCTACTTTACAAACTTGTAATTTCATGCTCAAGCAAGATGAACTCGTGCTCTTGGTACCATTAGAAAGTTGATATCATATACTACAATTTTGATGTTGATCACTTGGAAATAATCAATTTGGATCATTGAGATAATTGGCCAACAAAATTGGACTTTTCACTGATTTACACTTGGAAAATTTTTCTAAGTATTGACACTTTCACATCTTTGAAAAACCTTACCTTTGATCAGTCACAACTTTCAATTGGTGAATGCTTTTGGGTCCATTATTTCACCAATTTAAAGTATGTAATACAATCTTTAAAATGAGTTCTCAAGTGTTTTCATTGGATGCTTGAGAAAGAAGTTATAATCTTGGAAAGTAGGGCATTTGTCATGAGATTTTGTAACTTAGAAAAATTTACAAAACCCTAATTTTTACATTTTTGAATCTTTCCTTGATTTATTTGATTTTCTTAATTATTCTTGATCAAATTCACCTATTTTTATGATCCTTGACTTGTGGAGTCCATGTTTGACCAAAGATCTCAAAAGTCAAACTTTGACTTTAATGAACAATTAACTTTTTCCAGTTGAACTTGATTTCTTCAAACATATGGATAAGCTAATATGATATACTTGAGGCCTTTGAATCATGTCTTGGAGTGTAGGATCATGCCTGGATCAAAAAGTCAAACCCCATACTGAATTAGGTCAAAACCATAATTTGGGTGCATCTGATGACCCAGGGCTTGATGAAATGGTTTTAATGGAATCTTTCAATTGATTATCGATGTAAGGAAACTTTTGATCATATCGGAGAGTTCAGGATCACATAAGTCCTTGGTTGGTCAACTTCTTGAACTTCTTGGTGCCAAAACCCTAACTTGCAGTCAAAGTAAACAAAAAGACATACTATTGTATTCTCAAAGGGGTTAGCAATGCATAAAACACACACATGAGATGATTGATGATATTCCAAAATTATGTAAATGAGGTGAAATCTTAGGGTTAAAAATTAGGGTGTGACACATTGGCATCATCGACATGCTTCTTATAAGCATCTCTTTCATCCTTAGGAGCAGAACTAGGAGACTCTTCTTCAGGAACATGTGTCTCTAAGACATACAACTTTTTATCATGTTAGAGGACAATCCTCAGGTTTCAGTTCCAATCCAGAAAATCTATCCCAGACAATTTTTCTTTATCAAGGATTGATTGTAAAATGTTGTTAGAGGTGTTAGTTGTCATGGTAATCTACATGAAAAAAATATGAAATTATAAGTATCAATAAAAATAGAATATTCAATTAGGCCTTTAATTAAATATGACCCCACTATTTTACTCAAACCAAATGATCCTCATCATTTGATTCGGAAAATCTCGTTGGAAGATTTTCTAGTGGATCGAGATCCATATTCACTTTGTTTTAAGTCAACGTTAGGCTAATTACACAAAACTTGGGTATTTAGGTAGGAACTCCTTCTAGTTGTATCTAATACAATTCTTGAATATTTTTAGTTGGGTAAATAACTCCTTATTCTAATCCATCATATGGATCATTCCCAACTCTTGCTTCTAAATGTGTATAATCTTATTATAATTTGTTTAGTTAAGTTTGACCCATTATTTTAGAAATTGGATATTACATTTATCCCATCGCACCTTACCAATATATAACATGCACCCCGTGTTAGGTGAAACCTACTTTATTCGATACTAGTCTTGACGAGTTCTAAAACTTGGAAATATAAACTTAATATTCAACTTTGAGAGAATTTTCAATTAGTTTGATCTCACCGGCTTATTTATCATATAAATCGTCTCTCACATGCATTAACATACATTCACATGCATCAACATACATAAAAATGAAACAGCTATGGCCCCTAGCGTGATTTTTCTCCCAAGCCGATGAGAGAACCTAAGTTAAACCTAATAACGATCTACACTTCTCCAAGCAAGATTTTGAAGGTTGTCCTCCTTTGATATTGTATTCTTCTCTTTCTTCATAATATTACATTACATCAAAGAATACTAGTTTTACATACGAGGGAGTGAGATGAAAAAAGAAGTTACATCAAGAGATTAAAAGAGAGGCACGACACACAGGTTGTATTTTAAAATCCCAAAACAAAATAAAGGAAATCTAAGGCCATAACTGATCACCATAAGAGAACAATAATAAATATATTTTATTATTGTTATTATTTAAATCATGTTAATTAAATAAATCAAATTAAATTTAGGCGAATGATCACACTACGCAGAGATAGCCGGGGGTTCTGCTGCCCGGTCAGCGGATGTTTTTTGCATCAACACTTGAAATCAGCGTCGTTTTTCGCATCAACACTTGATACTTTTCATAAACATTAAAGCACAACTTTTGTGCCATTTCAACCCTAATCGCACACCTCTTTGACAACACAACCCTTGTACCGTCATAAACCCTAATGCAATAATTTCATACTATTAAAACACCATGATAGAAAATTCAGTATGATTGATCGACATACCTTTGCTTTACCATACTAATGTCAGATTCCGAAACAAATGAACATGGACCGCTCAAAGGAATAACAATCATTACATGATTGAATGGACGAAATAGAAATAGTATATCCAATATACCATCTATGCATTAGAGTTACTTATATCACATATAAAAATTTGATTGATCATATTTGTGTAACTTAAGGACGATCAATATATCGCTGCTTCACCATACTAATGTCGGATTCTGAAGCATAGTATATATCGATCATCCAAATCGTACACAGCCTGATGCCAAAATTTAATTACTCGATTATAATTAATTTATTATGTGTTTTAATCGAATTAAAATATAAATACAAAAAATAAACAGTTATCAGATGCATGGTTTTGTAAGTGGCTCTGATACCACTGAAGGGAAATATGCGATCCAAAACACAGCGAAAAATAAAATTTTCCCTTTAGTGATCCTTACGAATGGTCATGATTAGTGATAAAATAGTCACCTCTTATGGCGATAAAACCTTTGATTCTAAATCGAAGGAGTGATCACGAGCGGTATGTGATGAACAACGCCTCTACTCAGTCCACACAAACATATTCCTTCAGCCTCAATGCTAGCTGCTACAATTGAAGGCTTTGAGTAAGAGAGAGAAGGAAAATATGGCTAGAGTTTCACAATCTGAATTTTCATCAAGTATGAATGCTTCCCCACAAGCGTTCTATTTATAGAACCACTTGTGTGGGATGCAAGCTAAAAAGCCTAGTTAAGTGAACACATACCATATCTTATGGTGTACCGTATATCACTTAAGCGCGTGGTACCTTACCATATTCTGTATTCTACTTAAGTGCACCCTACCTTATAGTGTTCTACATTTACTTAAGTGCACCATACCTTACAGTGTTCCTTATTTACTTTACCACTCATCAATATGTCCTTCTGTGTGTGACTCTATAGATTTTCACGATGTTGACAATTATATTAAATCACGCATTTAACATAATAAACAGTGAGTGATATCTAGCAACACATCACTGCTACCCGAGTCACGAAAATGTCATGTAATCTAATAAAACCTTTTGTGATAGTACTTGTGTGTATAATTACCCTTTTGTCCTTATGTCTATATTGAACACAAGGCATATACCGTGTCATCCTTGTCCAATTCAACATTGGATCCTTAACAACATATGGGCCTTCATAATTAGGAGTTCACTTGCCCATAGAATTAGTAGTAAAAGTCGATATCTTTTTGAGTACGAGGTCGCCTTCTCTGAACACACGAGGTCGAAAATTCTTATCAAATGCTTTCTTCATTCTCTATTGATACAATTGACCATGACACAAAGCCATCATTCTTTTCTTTTCAATCAAATTCAACTGGTCGTATCTACTCTGACACCATTCAACCTCAGACAATTCAGCTTCCATTAAAACTCTCATATAAGGGATTTCAACCTCTACCAGAAGCACTACTTCCATGCCATAAATAAGAGATAAAGGGGTTGCCTCCGTTGAAGTGAGAATAGATGTACAATACCCATGCAGAGCAAAAGGGAGCATATCATGCCAATCCTTATATGTAACATCCATCTTCTGAACGATCTTCATAATATTCTTATTAGTAGCTTCAACAACCCCATTCATATTGGGTCTGCAAGGAGAATAATTATGATGTTAATTCTTAAACTCATTGCATAATTCCTTCATCATCTTGTTATTCAGATTTGACCCTGTAAGTGCTCTTGATTGGCTGCATTTTGTGGCAAAACATTAGAGTTTGCATGTATGTCATACTAAATGTTAAGACATACATAATGATGTGTGTGCAGGGTAAGTTAACTATAAGCTAAACTGAATGTCATACACAATGTCATGACACTGACTGTATGACATCCAGCGAGCAGGTTAGTTTTTCTGGTATCTAGAAATCAGGAAACAAATCAGGAGCTTAAGTTGAAAGACAGGAGACATTTGAGAAGCCCTAAAGTGAAACAAATGCTCCTGAATTAAATGGCAAGCGTGCAGATGATTGAAGAGTAGGGTTTGTTATGATTAAACCTAACTGTACGCACCAAGGCCCAAAGGACTGTCTGCTCTATAAATATCAGAAGGAGCAACCCTAGATGAAAAGCTTTTGATAGAAGTATAGAGAGTGCATATTACAGAGTCCTTGTGAGTGAAGAAGATTGTTCTTCACGTGAGTATTGTGAGTGAAGAAAGTGTGTTCTTCACGTGTGAATTGAGTCTTAGGAATACTTATTTACTAAGCAACTGTCTGCTGCATTGGTTAGGTAGATTCTAAGTTGTGTCTCACTCAAAGCTTTTAAGCAAGAGTGTGTGTGTCCCTTGATTAAAGCTTTGAAGCAAGATCAAGGTGTGTATGAAGTGTTTCTTCATCTTTATTCTGTAACTGTAATTTGATATCACTGTGGTGTGATTGAGGGGGAGTGAGTGGGAATACTCAGGTCTAGAGTGTCTCTAAATTGAAGTGTCATTGTGTAGGTTTTAAGTGAGGAGTGCAAACTGAGTTGTTTGACTCTGAATTAATTCTACTGATAGTGAATTTCCTCCCTGGCTTGGTAGCCTCTAGATGTAGGTGTTGTTGACACTGAACTGGGTGAACAATTGTTGTGTTATTTACTGCTTTTGCTTATAGTTTAATTAGTTAGTACAATAGTTAATGTCACAGTGGATATTATAACTTTGGCAATAACATCCATCGTGTGCTTGCCAGAATTTCAATTGGCATCAGAGCAGGCACCCTGTCTGTTTATTCTGGGTGAGATCTAGGGAAATAAATTCTGGTATTATGGATAAAGATATAGGATTCACTAATAGACCTCTAATTATGGATGATTCTAATTATGATTATTGGAAACCTAGGATGATTGCATTCCTAAAATTCTTAGACAACAAGGCTTGGAGAGCTGCAAACTCTGGCTGGGAACATCCTGTGAAGACTGACAAGGATGGAGTAGATGTGTTAATTCCTGAAGAGGAATGGAACAAAGAGCAAGAGGCCTTAGCTCTTGGGAACTCTAAAGCATTGAATACACTCATCAATGGTATAGACAAAAACATCTTCAGACTGGTACACCACTGTGAACTAGCAAAGGATGTTTGGGACACTCTCAGAACTACTCATGAGGGAACTTCCAAGGTCAAAATTTCAAGACTTCAAATGCTGACCACCAAATTTGAAGGTCTGAGAATGAAGGAAGATGAGACCATTCATGAGTTTTACATGAATGTTCTTGAACTTGCAAACACCTCAGGAGCCTTGGGAGAAAAGATGGTTGAAGAGAAGCCTGTAAGGAAGATTCTCAGGTCTTTACCTAAGAGGTTAGCCAGGAAGGTCACAACCATTGAAGAAGCCCAAGACATATGCAACATGAAAGTGGATGAACTCATAGGTTCTCTCCAAACATTTGAGATGGGAATGTGTGATCAAATTGTAGAGAAAAAGAGCAAAATTATAGCTCTTGTCTTAAACACTGCTGAGGATTCAAAAGAAGAGGGTGGTGAAAAAGAGGAGAATTTGTCAGAAGCAATAGCCTTGCTTGGAAGACAATTAAATAAACGGATCAAAAGGATAGATCATAAGTCAAAGCCCTATGCCAAGAACACCTCTTCTAACAGCAGCAGAAAGAGTAACTCTGAGGAGAATTCTAACCAAGGCAAAGGAACTCAATGCCATGAGTGTGAGGGATATGGACATATCAGAAAGGAATGTCCTACATACCTCAAAAAGAAGGGAAAATGCCTAACTATCACATGGTCTGATGAAGACTCTGAAAGTGGATCAAAAAAGGAGTATGCCAGGCATGTCACTGTTCTAAACAATTTAAGTTCCTCTGAAGATGACTCAAGTGAGGATGAACTGACTTTTGATGAGCTTGTAGCTTCATACAAACAACTGTCTTTCAGAAGTGCAGAGGTATGCCAACAAGGAGAAAATCAGAAAGGGATCATTAAGAAGCTGGAGGCTGAGAAAAAGGAACATATTGCAACAATAGACTCACTCAACAGTGAGGTCAGCCTGTTGAACTGTAAACTTGAGCAGATGACAAGATCAATCAGGATGCTAAACCATGGAACTGACACTCTTGAAAAAATTCTACAGAGTGGTCAGATAGCAGGAGACATGTCTGGACTGGGGTTTATTGGTGAACAAAAACCCATCTTGGAGGTCAAGAGACCAGAGTCTGAAAATCAGAGGTCAAACCAGATGTCACGACCAATGTCACAACATCAGAGGAACAAAAACATGAAGTAGACAAGAAGAAAGTTCCAAAGGTGGAGGTGTCATTACTGTGGAAAATTTGGTCACCTAAAACCTTTTTGCTACAAATTGCATGGATATCCTAATCACACTCATCAAAGGGCTCCTGCCAAGAAGCAACAATGGGTGGCAAATAAGGTTAGTCTGATAGCTCACGCCTCTCTAAGAGTGTCAGCTAAAGAAGACTGGTACTTTGATAGTGGCTGTTCTAAACACATGACTGACATAAAGAATCTGTTGGTGGACATCCAACCTCATTCCACTAGTTATGTGACTTTTGGTGATGGAGCAAAAGGAGAGATCAAAGGGGTTGGGAAACTGGACTGCCCTAGAGTACCTAACTTGGACAATGTATTGCTAGTGAAAGGACTGACTGCCATCTTGATCAGCATTAGTCAGCTCTGTGATCAAGGACTAAGTGTGAAATTCACTGAAGAAGAATGTGTGGTCACAAATGGTGATGATGAAGAAGTAATGAAGGGGTCTAGATCTAAAGAAATCTGTTACTTATGGGAGCCTAAGGACTCAAGTAGATCCACCACATGCTCTATGGCCAGAGAAGCAAAGGAGGTAAAGTTGTGGCATCAAAAACTTGGGCACCTTCATCTAAGAGGAATGAAGAAGATCATCTCCAAGGAGGCTGTAAGAGACATTCCAAACCTGACTATTGATGAAGGGAAGGTATGTGGTAACTGTCAAGTAGGAAAGCAAACCAAGACATCTCATCCAACGGTTGGTCACCTGATTACCTCCAGAGTTCTGGAACTATTGCACATGGACTTGATAGGACCAATGCAAGTAGAGAGTGTCGCTACTGCGAAAATCGGCACCGGCTATGACAAAAGAGTCGCCACCGTGCGTTATTTATCCCACAGGAGGGAAAGGAAACGCTCAGAGTAAACCTAACGTAAAACGGGAAAGGAATGGTCATCGCAACCAAATTCTGGATTCGGGAGTCGGTTACGCAAGGGGAAGGTATTAGCACCCCTCACGTCCGTCGTACTCGACGGGATCCACGCTTGTTTTCTATCTAAGGGTGTGTTATTCTATCTACTCTAAAGGTCTGGGTTAAAAGAAAAGAAAATGACTCAGCAAAGTATCGCACTTTATGCCTACGTATTCCCGTTTGGAACGAGAAATCAGAGTCAACGTAGTTCGCCTACCTACGGGAAAGGAGGGGAAGGTTGCTCGCTAGGATACGACATCCTATGCCTACGTACTTTCATACAGCATGAAAGATCAGACCAAACATAGGTCGGGCTACGGAAGACACAGGTTTGTCTGACTGTTTTTTATTACCTTATGAAAGGGTTTTTCTTGATTAAGAGTCCAAGCGGACAAAAATGACACTTTGACGTTTGTTTTGAATCTTTTACGAAAGAAGTGTTTTTTTAGTTTGTTTGCAATCTCTGACGCACTAGAGACTATGATTTGAGAGTGACTACGTCGTATGTCACCCTAAGGGTACCACACTAAGCAGTCAGATTACTGAAGAGTGACCCTCCAGCAACCTTTTCTCAAATAGCTTAAGGCTCGTAACGTACGACATCGATTCACCTTATTACTGTATTTTTGAGTTATTTTGAGATAAGAAGAGAAAGAAGCTCTAAAAAGCCTAGGGTTGAAAAGGAATAAAACTAACTTAATGTTGTCATGCATGGATAAGAATCCTAATGACTGTCGTAATTCCCTCCTGCACAGAGGAAATCAGAGATCCTAGGGGATAAACAGAAAAGAAAGCAAGCAAATACAGTAAAATGCATGCAATGCAGCAATACAAGCGAGGCAAGGGAGTCCCACTCAACCTCGAACCTGGGAAAACAACAGGCAAAGTGAATCAACATTCACTTCAAACCTTAAGGGGGCAAGCTGCACAAGCCAATAAACAATACAGAAAACAAAACCCAAAGCAGAGGAGGCAGCCCAAGCAGCGGCACCAAACTCCTACAGCAAACAGCAGCTCTGACAGCAACAGATTGATTAAACAGTAAAAAGTTGATAGCAACAACTTTCATCTTCAAGCTCCAATGAACTTTCAATCTTCACCAAGCACCAAGCTTCAACAAGCTTCCAGCTTAAACAAGCTCAAACCCCATCCAGTAAACAGCTTCACCTATCTCCTAACTTCAACAAGCTCCTAGCTTCAACAAGCAAACAAAACCCTATCTTCTACAAGCTACCTCAACTTTTCCTTTACCAAGCTTCAACAAGCACCTCCAAGGGAGAATTATTCAACAAGACCAGGTTGGAATGTTAAGAAGCTCAATGACAACCAAGGGAAGTCACTGAGAACTTAACATTATGAGAGACTGGCATCCTCAAAGTTCTACTCACTTGGGCATACCACTCATCCCTCCTAAGGAGAGATGGAGCTTCCCAAGGAGGACTTTATGTCATTGGATAGAATGGAGATGGACAAGATACTCCATGTTTGAAGAAAGAAGCAAAACTAGTCTAATGCTCTTCCTAAAACCCTAGTTTCCCTAAGCTCCTGACAAGCATCCACAAGATGAGAGAATCTTCACATACAAGCCCCTTCAAGCTCTCCAAAGCACCTTCAATTGGTATTCATGACCATCCAATCTTAAAAGCAACACCACCCTAGTCTAAGGGGAACTATTGAATCAAACTAGGCAAATTAGTTCATCAGAAACACTTAGAAGTTAGTCTTAAAACTAATTCTACTTAAAATACCAAAAGTGATTGTAAAATCCTACAAAAATTACTAAGGGTTCCTAAACCTCTTAAGAATCTCTCATACAAAAATCAGGGGGTTAACCATTCATTTGGACATAAAACTATGCTCTAAACCTAAAGGTATCATCTTAAAACCCTAATTCTAAACCACCTAATGTCCAATGTTCAAACTAGCCTAAAATTCTTTCACAAAAATATGAGAAAATTACTATGGGTACATGCATCTCTAAGATAACTATACCAAAAAGAATCAACTCAAAATTCATCACCAATCATTCACAATAAAATCAGCAAAATGTCATACCAAACATATCAAAATAAAAAGCCATTAAAAGTACAAAAATGCAACTAAAATATAAAATGCATGAATCAAATTTTTTTTATCCTATTAAATTCTACACATACTAAGGAATCAAGGAAAAAAAACTGGGATTAAAAAGATTAAATTTCCTATTTATTATGGATTTATTTCTATACTATAAGAAAAATATGAAATTAAAAGAAAATAATGAAAAATGACAAAACTGTGTGCTGAATAGCAATGAAATTCAGCTAATTCCCCAGACTGGGCCCAAAGGAGGGTGCGCACAGCAAGGCGTGACCCAGGCCCATGAGAAACAAAAATAAAACAATAGTAACACAAAACGAAAAAGAAGAGAAATGGAAAAGAAAAAAAAGTACCCTGCCAGGATTCGAACACACGCGATTGGAGTCACTCCACAAGGCAAAACGAAAATCAATTGAAATAAAAGAAAAGCGCCACAGCGGGATCGAACCCGCGCGCCTGAAGCCCCCACGCGAAGCCAAAACGACGTCGTTTTGACGTCCGGCCGCGTGGCTCCCTCTCCTTCGTCCGATTGGGAGACTAAGTCCCCTCTCCCTCACGATCCAACGGCTGCTGCTCTTCTTCTCCAATTGAATTTTCTGCACTTCATGAACAGTACCCGCGGCCATGGATATGGAGTTTTTTTCGGCAAACTTTGAACAACCATAACTCCCTCAATATTTATCCGTTTGCAACGATTCTTGAACCAATTTTGCATGAAATTTCGAGAGGAATCCAAATATACTACTTAAACAACCTAAAAATCCACGAATCAAAAAATTCCAGATCTTAACCGAAAACGAATCTAATCCTTAAATCTCACTAAACATCAAGTTCTTCGCCCAGAAATCATCTACAACTTAAGGTGAATCTAACCACATGATTCTAATGCATTGAAACCACATAAATTAAGGGAAAATTCAAGAAGTAAGAACCTAAGTTCGAGCTTCAATTGGAGTCGTTTTCGGCTTGATTCTTGATCCAAAACGTTTCAGATCCAATGAGTGATGATGTTAGAAGAAGATTGAATCCTCAATTGTGCATGAAACGGCCTCTAACAGAAATTCACTCTTTCACTTAGGGGTGTACGCGGGTTGGGTTGGACCGGGTTCACCTTAACCCGTTACCCAACCCGTTCAACTTTCAATAGGTTGGGTTTATCATCAAACCCGTAATTCTACTTTAAAAACCGACCCGAATCAACCCGGATATTTACGGGTTGGGTAGGGTTGGGTCCACGGGTTGTGTATATAATAATTATTATTTTCAATTTAAAAAATCTATAACACAATTCAATATAATTTTGCATATTTCAAACAATTAAATTATTTACGTAGTGGAGACAAATCCTACATATAAAATAGAATAATTAAAAATATAACAATTAAAATTTTGAAATGTATTTTCTTTGTCATAAAAAATATTAAGATACATATACACCATTAATTATTTATATATTTTCATTAATATACCTTAATTTATAAAAATTTATTAGTTATTTTGATACTCAAATGTTATCCATTACAAATATATATCAACATATGTAAAACAAATATATAATAATATACAGTATATATTAGTTGTTTTGATACTCAAATGTTACCTTTTCTAGCACATGCTTAAAAGTAGGTCCGTAAACTATCATATATATTAACACTTAATAATATATAAAATTCCATAAAATATCATTTCCATAAAATTCATAAATTCTAAATAATTCAAAAGCAAATAAACATCACTTAGTCTTAAAATGACATAGATGTATTGGTCCAATATTGGTCTAATAGCACCAAAATCTAACAGCAACTATAAAAGATTCCAGCACCAGCAGTGAAAGGTTTAGCAACAACAGAAAATCCAGCAACAGTAGTTGTAAAAGATTCCAGCAACAACAATGAAACGTTTAGCAACAACATAAAATCCAGCAACAATAGTTAAAAGTTTAAGCAACAATAGTCAAAAGAAGAAGAAAAAAAACAACACTAGAAAATACCTTAAAATCTAGTAGTAACAGTTGTATTGAGCTCAACCGCAGTAATGCCAACATCAATAGAAACTAATCCAGCTAACTCTATATATGTAAACACAAACAACTAATAAGAATAATGTAATGTAATACTAAAATAAAATAGATTTTAAAATTCAAACATATAATTCATACCTGACTCAACCTTTTCCAATTCAACCAACTCTTTTTCTAAATCAATGACCTTAGGAGATTTGATTCAATTTTGAGTACAAATTAAAGCTTCAACGGTAGAGGGATTCAAGGAACTACGAAATGAATCAAGGACACGACCTCCTGTACTAAAAGCAGATTCAGAAGATACAGTGGATACAGGGATAGCAAATATATCTCTAGCTATGCGGGAAAGCACATGATATTTATTTGTTTTTCCTTTCCACCAAGTGAGAATATTAAATGTAGGAGAATCATCTTCAACACCATCCTTCAAATACCTTTCCAACTCATTTTTTTGCACTTCACATTGTTTTTTCTTCATATTCATTCTAAACAAATTGTCCCAATCTTCATCATCTTCACCATTTTCAATTCTAGAATGAGAGGCAATGTTTGAAGATGAGGCATTGGAACCACCATCATGAGAAACAGGATACAAAAATAAATAGTGCTCAAACAATTTAGCAATGAGAGATTTCAATTTCTTTAACATATCCTCTGACAATTTTTCACCATACATCCGAGTAAAACAAAATTCAACATATTTAAAAGGGAGCTCATCAATGATTATCATCTTTGCAAGTGTTAATCTAGTCCTCTCTTGATTAAAATCAACAAGTTTCAAGCTAACACTATTAGGATCATCCTCACTTTCTTTTCCAATAGCTATAGTTTTTTGTTTCTTATCAACTACCCTATTTGGATTTTTCAGGCACACTTTCAAATGTTTATGCATGTTAGTAGTGCCATGACTACCACTATTTGCAGCATATTGTTTCCCACAATACTTACATATAGCCTTATCATTAACCCTTTTAAAATCTTTCCAAACTGTAGAAGGTTTTCTAGAGGGTTTTCTTTTGCTTACCTCTATTAGTGCACTTGGTGGCAATGATGACAACCCTTCTCCTTGTATTTGTTGAACTTCTTGCTCTTGTTCAAGTGGATGAGCAACATCTTCACTGACAATTTGTGATTGTTCCACTTCCATTTTCTATAAAAAACAATTTTTAATATAAATTATTATTAAAACAACATTAAACAAAATATATTTAAATTAATAATATGAAACAGAACAGGACTTTGCATCAAAATATATTTTCATCATATGAAACAAAATAGTACTTTGCATCATATGGAACAAAATAGTACATTGCATTGAACCTATCATCATATTTTGCATTGATATAAAACTATTGAAGTACATACTGTAAAAACAATATATTGCATTGAAATAAATATATTGTAGAACTATAAAAAGTATAAAACCTTATTCAATATGGAGACGAAACTATGAGAGAGTCAAAATATAGACTGTGGATTTTCGAAAGCAAGATGGAATTGGAATGTGAGAGAGTAAAATGAAAAAAAAATCGTGAGAGAAAGAGGAGTGGTGACGTTTGAGATTTGCCGTAGTAAAAAAATAGGGTTAGGTTAAGTGGTATTGTCTTTAGTTTAGTAAGTTTCTAATATATACTTAATTATTATTAGTTAATAAAGATTCATTAAAAAAATAAAAAGGCAGTAAAGTGTAAACTAGAAGTGCATAAGTCAAGCAAGCATGATTAATATTAATAATAATGTTTAATTATAATAATAATAATAATTTAATGTGTGATTGGAAACTGAAAGGAAAGTGCAAAAGATCTTTGTGTACGTTACAATTTACAAAGTTATAGCAACTTTAAAATTTATAAATAATAATATAATAATAATAATAATAATTAATTATGCCACGTCAACGGGTTGGGTCAACGTGTTCATGGGTTTAGAAACTAAAACCCAATACCCAAACCAAATCTATACGGGTTGTTACGGGTTGGGTCGGGTATACCCGTAAATGAATGGGTCTGGGTAATTAGTGGGTTGGTTCGGTTTGGGTAGGCGGGTTTGCGGGTCGACCCGCACCCATGAACACCCCTACTTTCACTTTTCTTCTTCAAGCTTTAATGGTGATCTTTGCTTCCAACCCCAATCAATCACCAACCCTGTTTCTGATGAGCTCCTAGACCTTTATAGAATTGTTTAGAACCTTCTAGAGCTCAGGCCCAAGCCCAAAATTAAAAATCCAAGTCCAACTTTTCTTCAAAATTTTGGTTATGGTAATGCATGAAATTGGCTTCATAGCTTGCATTGGAAGCTTTGGATGACTTACATATTTCATTTGGAATGAATTCAGCCCAAAAGGAATCTCCACATTGCCTTTGTGAAGGAATGGTGTGATGTAACTTTTATGTGAAGAAATCTTGTGAAAGGCCATGAAGCACACTTCAAATGAAAATTCCACAATTGCCAATGTTTCCAAAACATATTTTCTGATTAAAATGAGTGGTTATTTGACTTGTTTAGGACCTATAACTCAAAAATCACAATTTCCCTCTTTGATTCATTTAAAATCCTTCCTTTTTTAGGCCATTTTGAGTGACTTTTGATATAAGCTCATTCAATCCAACATGAATTCACATTTGACCTAAAAACATCGTTTTAAGCACATTCCATGTTGAACAATTTTTCATTTGAGGAGTGGAAGATGGAGATTTTGGCACATGCTTGAAAATGACCTATAATCACAAATGCCCAAAATACCCCTGGATTGCCAAGATCATAACTTGAGTTCTATAAATCCCCTTGAGGACTTCTAGTACTCTATGGAAAGCTAAGATCAAGATCTACAACTCTTATGTTTACCAAGAATCCATTTGAAAATTCCTTGAAGGGCAAAATTTGCTTGGAAGTCAAGTGACTTTCATAGATAAATTTCATAGTCCTCTGATGACCTGTAATTTGCAAGAACCATAACTTGAGTTCTATAAATCCCCTTGAGGACTTCTAGTACTAAAATTAAAGGTATTGAGATGCTCTACAAGTTTCATGTTAGCCAAAAATCCATTTGAAACTTGTATTTTGACTTATGTGGCTCTGAAGTTAGGCACTAAATAGGGGATTTTACACTGAAACCCTAATTTAGCAACTTCCCACATTCTTGACTCTTCTTTGCTTAATCTTGGCACAATACCAAAAATGTATCAAAATACCAATTCATGAATCCCATGACCTCAAGGTAGGCTTTGATGCTCTCCAACTACTCAATTGAATTAGGGTTGACCCAAATGAAACCCTAGTTGACTGCACCTCAACGGTGGCTCTCATACTTGAATCAATGACTTGCCTCAGCGTCAATAAGACCCTCTAGACATCCCATGAGATCCATACACACCTCACATTCACATTCCATGCTTCTCATCCCACTGACGATTCTCAACATTCCTCAAGATAGGAGCAAAACCCACATGTAGGCACTCAAACTTCTCAAGACTTCAAATCACTTCTTGATGGCCTGGATGACTTCTCATCTTGGATAACACCTCTTGCTAGGATTTTCTCTTGATAGACACCTTTGACCCCCTGTTGGATGAGCCATGTTATGATATGCCAATGATTGAACTATGTACCTGATGTAACTATGCAAATGAAATGCAATGAAACATAAACAGGCAAGAAAAGGTTGAGCAAATTTTAGGGTGCAACAGCTGCCCCTATTCAAACGGCTTGGACCCGACTGGGTGAAGAGCGAACGGCCTTCAAACAATCGAGGTACGATACGGTTGAATACCAAGAAACCCAGAAATTTGCCAACCGCAGAAATAAACTGCACTGCTTGGGGACCGACACCCACCAACTGAATCTGGTTGTTACGGCAACAGCTGATCCGACGTCTGATAATAATTCTGATCTCAACTTCAACTACCTATGTAACGCCACAGGTGCTGAACAATTTTTGCAAAACACCTCCGTCCACAACTGGACCAACCTTGTCAACACAAGAAGAGAAACAAATTCTTCAACACGAATAGAGATTATATCGTCACAAGAGTAACCTTGCCCACATCTGGACCCAAATTTTGTCAAATCACGAATAAGAAAAAATCTGTCCACGTTAGGACTCACGTCTCAACAACACAGGAATAGAATTTTGTCCATGTTAGGACGCTTATTTCGTCAACCCGAAGAAATCTCAACTTAAACTTGTCCACGTCAGGACTCCACCTGCCGTCAACACGGAAAAATCCCGACGACTTTGCTGGGGATGACTCGTCTGCATTTCGTCATCACGAGGGGGATCTTATCAACATAGGAATAAATGGTCCACGTTAGGCATAAAATGTCCATGTTAGGAATAAACTGTCCACGTAAGGAATAAACTTTCCACGTAAGAAATAAACTTTCCACGTAAGGAATCAACTTTCCACGTTAGGAATAAACTGTTCACGTTAGGAATAAATCGTCCACGTTA
Organism: Lathyrus sativus; assembly: GCA_963859935.3. Classification (NCBI taxonomy): domain Eukaryota; kingdom Viridiplantae; phylum Streptophyta; class Magnoliopsida; order Fabales; family Fabaceae; genus Lathyrus; species Lathyrus sativus. The sequence continues at coordinate 713,361,528 of OZ012737.1, forward strand.
GGAATACGCCGTCCACGTTAGGACTCAACTTTCCCCGTTAGGAATAAACTTTCCATGTTAGGAATCAACTTTCCCCGTTAGTGTAATACCCTAATTTTTACCCCTAAGATCCCACTTTTCATTTGCATCATTACATACACAAACAAGATCGTACTTTTTGGTTCTCCCATCCTTGTGTGTTTCTTACTTGTTTTTTGTTGTTTATGTTTACTAACCTCTAACCAAAATACCAAAAATATTTTTCAATTTGTTTGTTTCGTCTTCTCTGTGTGTTTAAGGTTTTGCAAGGAGATTGATGGCAAGGACATTCATTCAAGTCTAAATCAAATAGAAGTTTGACATCATCTTGGTCAAACTATCAAGAGATTGCTTCAAGAGCAAATTGGCGGGCAATGAGAGTCTGCTTCCAGGACTCAAGTTTCTATTTGTCTTTATTGCAACTGTCTTGAACGAATGTGGATCTGGTAAAATTTCCTTGCAAAGGACAAATAAGAAATGTTATTGTGGCAATAGCGCTGGGGCGGGTCATGCGGCTGCTCAACTGATTGGGTCTAGAAAAATTCTGAGACATTCATTGTTACTTCCAATCAAGGTGGATCAACCTCTTTAGAATGTGATGCTACTTCTGTAGATGAGGATGAGGATGATGCAACTTCTGATGGAGAGGTTCTTAGCATAGATAAAGATGATGAAGAGGATGCCAACAGTGAAAGGGCCCTTGCCTCTAAAGTTTGCACATTTATTTCCAGTGGAAGCAATTTCATGGAACAACATTGGTATTTCTACTATACATGTGACCTGACTGTATCAAAAGGTTGCTGCTCAGTCTGTGCAAAGTTTTATCATCAAGGTCACCGTGTAGTCTACTCACGCTCAAGCCGCTTCTTTTGTGACTGTGGAGCTGGAGGTGTTAGGGGTAGTAATTGTCAATGCTTGAAACCACGAAAATATACTGTAGATAACAGTGCACCTGTTCGAGGTTCTAACACATTTCAGTCATTTTTACCCTTTACTGAAGATGGAGATCAGCTGCCAGATAGTGATTCAGATTTTTGAAGATGACATAAATTTAGATGTAGATAACTCACTCATATTATGTATTACAAAAGAGCTTCAAGAAGGGATTCCATTGTTATTGGAAGAACTCGATATTGAGAGTCAGGTGCTCAATCTTTGCTCCTCCTTGATGCCATCAGTAATTAGTAGACGAGACTTTCACCATTCTAAGGATAAGAATATCGGTTTGGGTGAAGACAAAGTGATTTCTCATGGCATTGATCTCTTGCAGTTGAAGAAAGCTTATAAAAGTGGTTCATTTGATCTCAAGATTAAGGTTGATTATTCTAACTCCAAGGATCTCAAGTCACACTTAGCAAATGGTTCTCTTGTGAAGTCCTTGCTCAGTGTAAGTGTACGTGGCCGGCTTGCCGTTGGTGAAGGTGATAAAGTTGCTATATATGATGTTGGGCAGTTAATTGGCCAGGCCACCATTTCACCTGTGACAGCTGACAAGACCAATGTAAAACATCTTTCTAAAAATGTAGTCCGCTTTGAAATTTTACAACTTGTATTCAATCCTGTGGTCAAGAACTATCTTGTTGTAGCTGATTATGAGGATTGCCAGGTCCTGACACTGAACCCTCGTGGTGAAGTGATTGACCGCCTTGCCATTGAACCTGCTTTGCAAGGTGCATATATTAGACGGGTGGAATGGGTTCCAGGCTCACAAGTTCAATTAATGGTTGTGACTAACAGATTTGTCAAAATATATGACCTGTCCCTAGACAACATCAGTCCAGTGCACTACTTCACTTTGTCAGATGACATGATTGTGGATGCCATTCTCTATACAACTTCCAGGGGCAAAATGTTTCTTGTTGTTCTGTCCGAAAATGGAAACATATTCAGGTTTGAGTTGTCAGTCAAAGGGAATGTTGGTGCTGTGCCATTAAAAGAACTTGTACAACTCAAGGGAAGAGAAATTCATGCAAAGGGTTCATCATTGTACTTTTCTTCAACTTGTAAGCTACTCTTCATATCTTTTCAAGATGGTACCACACTGTTAGGTCGACCAAGCTCTGATGCAGCCTCCCTGGTAGAGATGTCTTCTGTATTTGAGGAGCAAGAAAGTAAGATGCGGCCTGCTGGAGCCATCATTGGGAGGTCAAGCAACTGATGCACGATTGACACAACAATCCGAACTAAAGCAGGTCGACATGTCATCATTCCCAACTTCCTGCGTGCAGTATGACCATACTTGCTGCAAAACAGAAAAAACTAGTCATTCGGAAAGTTCAGCGAAGGAAAATGCTCCATGAAACCTATGAATAGTTTTGGCAAACATACAGAATGTTTCAAGTATTACACTGTGATAACACGAAATCATATAGATATTTTCATGCATAATTCAACTAAAGTCTAACCGTTTTCGATCCGATTTCGGGTTATTTCCGTGTACTTGTCTGATGTTTTGCAGTTATTCAACGATCACGTCTAAACAAGGCAACATGAAGAAAAGAAGCAATCTCAGATGAAATAAGGACGAAAAAGGAGTGAAAACACAATGAAAAGCGCAGCAAGCTGTTTTTGCTGATGTGACGACCGTCACAGCTTCATGACGACCGTCACACGGGTGACGACCGTCACACCTTGTGACGACCGTCATGCAGGCAAAAACGCCCCACTCAGATTACATGTCAAAAGAGCAGTTCCAATTCCCACAGAGTGGACCACTACTCCCTAAATTATCTGCCTCAAGGTCCATCATCTTCAGAGATAACCGTTGGGATTCCACTTTTATAAAAAGGGAAGCAGAGGACTTCAGAAAGGTGGTGCTGCATTCATACCACGAAGTGCTGCCGAATTTACTTTCCAGAGCATTATTTTCCAGTTTTATTCTTATTCGTTTCTCTTTACCTTTCCTTATTCCCATTTCCGCTCTTCTGTAATTTCTATTTTATTGTACGATCAAATTGGCACTAAAGACCAGAATCCTGCCAACATCTATGGAGGATCAAGTTTTTGGCGCCGTTGTCGGGGACCCGTTTAGTCAATAGTGTAACCTTCTGTTACGCCGTATAGACTAGGTTAACAATTTTCATTTTTCCTTTACTAGTTCTGTCGATTGTATGCCAAGAAATCGCCCGCAAGGCGATATCGTAAAACCTTCGGTCGCAGAACTAGAACGCTTCTTACATTTAAGAAGTAGAATCATTGAGTACCAACTCAAGCAACTCAAACATAACACTCCCGAACCTCTCACTCCCATTCCCAAATCAGAAGAAGAAGAAGAACCAGAGATGGCTGAAGGACCTCCAAACAAACCGCTGAAGGCATACGCTACACCATCTCAGATGGAGCCTAGAAGTAGCATTGCTGCCCCAACTATTACCCGAAATGATTTTGAGCTGAAACCATCATTGTTGTCGGCTGTACAACAAAACCAATTCTCAGGAAACGCAACTGAGGATCCGAACGAACATCTAACGAAGTTTGTACAATACGCAGACACAGTGAAAGCAAATGGAGTAACTCCAGACGCGATAAGACTTCGTCTTTTCCCATTCTCTCTTAGAGACAGAGCATGGACATGGTTACAATCGTTACCATCCAACTCCGTTACAACGTGGGAGCAATTGAAGAACGTCTTCTTAGCGAGATATTTTCCACCAAGCAAAACTGCTATGCTTAGAGCTCAAATCAACGGATTTCGACAGAAAGATACTGAATCTCTTTACGAAGCATGGGAACGATTCAAAGATATGATGAGAACATGTCCTCACCACGGTCTAGAAGACTGGGTGACAATCCATACTTTCTATAATGGGCTTCTATACAATACTAGATTGACAATAGACGCTGCCGCGGGCGGTGCACTTATGGATAAGCCATACGATGAAGCCTATCAATTAATAGAAAACATGTCACAAAACCATTGCCAATGGGGAGGTGAACACACTCCAACTGAGAAAACCACAGCGAAAGGTGGGATATACGAAATCAGCAGCCTTGAAAAGTTCAATGCTAAAGTAGATGCTCTAGCACAGAAAATCGATAGTCTGACCGTTAACCCCACTGCAACTGTCGCTGCAGTAACTCCAAATTGCGAGTTATGCGGAAACACCACTCATAATGCACCCGAATGCCCATTGCTAGCCGGAATCCCGCCAGACCAGGTAAATTATGCTCAAGGAAATCCCTACGCAAATACCTACAACCCAGGTTGGCGAAATCATCCAAACTTTTCTTACAAAAGCGAAAATGCATTGCAAATGCCTACTGCTCCGCCAGGATATCAGAAACCAGCTGCTCAGAATGCACCTAGGAAATCAAACCTCGAGTTGATGATGGAAAAGTTCATAGCAACTCAAGCTCAAACAAACAAAGAATTCCTGAATCAAAACATACACACTAGCGAGCAAATTAAACAGTTGACAGGAAAAGTAGACGCTTTAGCCACCCACAACAAAATGTTAGAAACTCAAATATCACAAGTGGCTCAACAACAAGCCTCTGCTGCCGCACCTGCTGGCACATTTCCTGGACAACCCGAACAGAATCCCAAAGGCCAAACAAATGCTGTGATACTAAGAAGTGGAAAAGAATTGGACGAACCGATCGATCCGAGGACCGAAAACTCAGCCATGCAACAAAAACCAACTGAACAAGCAGAAAAGGAATCTGAGTTAGAGAAGAAGGAGGACAACGAGAAGGAGGATACCGAAAGTGAAAAAACTCAAGCACCTCCAGCGCCATATAAACCACCTATTCCTTATCCGCAAAGACTAATAAACTCCAAAGCTTCAGGACAGTTTAAGAAATTTGTAGAGCTCCTTAAACAGTTGAATATTACTATTCCTTTTACAGAAGCGATAACTCAAATGCCGTCATACCCTAAATTTCTCAAAGAGATCCTGTCGAATAAGAGAAAGATCGAGGATAACGAAACAGTTACACTTACTGCAGAGTGTAGCGCTATTATTCAAAACCGCATGCCTCCTAAATTAAAAGACCCAGGTAGTTTCTCCATACCCTGCGTCATAGGAAAGTTCGTAATAGACAAAGCTCTATGCGATTTAGGAGCCAGTATCAGTGTTATGCCCTTATCTATATGCAAAAAGCTGAATATGGGAGACCTCAGACCAACCAAAATGTCCGTACAATTAGCTGACAGATCAGTAAAATACCCCGTCGGAATACTGGAAAATGTTCCAGTACGCATAGGACAATTCTACATTCCAACCGACTTCATAATTATGGACATCAAGGAGGACACTGTAACCCCAATTATCCTAGGAAGACCGTTCCTAGCTACAGCCGGAGCGATTATAGACGTGAAGAAAGGAAGGCTAACATTCGAAGTAGGAGAAGAAAAGATAGAGTTCATTCTCACCAAGTTCTTACAAGCACCAGCAATAGACGATACCTGCTATTTAGTAGACGAAATGACGCATGCATAAGAGAACTTGAAAATGAAGAGACCACGTATTCAGAAATAATAAAGATTCAAATACCCGATATTTCTGAAGACGATAATTGGCGTAAACCGTACAAAGACGACAGCCTAAGCGAAAGCTTAGCACTGACCCCAAACCATATGCCAGGTCCGAAGAACCCATCTTTAGAACTTAAAACACTACCCAAAAACCTCAGATATGAATTTCTAGACGATGAACTAAAAAGACCAGTGATAGTCAACGCCGACTTAGGACAACCAGAAACCGAAAAGTTATTAGAAGTCCTAAAGAAGTACCCCACCGCGTTAGGCTATAACATAAGCGATTTAAAAGGTATAAGCCCTTCGATCTGTATGCATCGAATTACAATAGAGGAAGACTCTAAAACCTCTCGAGAGCATCAGAGAAGACTAAACCCCATCCTGAGCACTGTAGTCAGAGATGAAGTAAAGAAATTGCTAGATGCAGGAATCATCTATCCTATCTCTGATAGTGAATGGGTTAGCCCAGTTCACGTCGTACCAAAGAAAGGAGGAGTCACAGTAGTTAAAAACTAAAAAGGCGAATCAATAACAAAAAGAGTCGTGACTGGAAGTAGGATGTGTATTGATTATAGGAAGCTTAACAAGGCTACGCGCAAAGATCACTTCCCGTTACCCTTCATAGACCAAATGTTGGAAAGATTAGCCAAACATTCATATTTCTGCTATCTAGATGGTTACTCAGGTTTCTTCCAAATTCCCATCCATCCTGATGACCAAGAAAAGACTACATTCACCTGTCCTTACGGTACTTTTGCTTACCGCCGAATGCCGTTCGGACTCTGTAACGCTCCAGCAACCTTCCAAAGATGCATGATGGCAATCTTCGCAGATTTCATAGACGACATTATGGAAGTATTTATGGACGATTTCTTGGTATGTGGACAAAGTTTCGAAGGATGCTTACAAAACTTAGAAATGGTACTAGAACGTTGCGTAAAAGTAAACCTCGTCCTAAATTGGGAGAAATGCCATTTTATGGTCTGACAAGGAATAGTTCTAGGACACGTCATATCAGATAGAGGGATTGAGGTAGACAAAGCTAAAATAGAGATTATAAAAGATCTCCAACCTCCAAAATCTGTACGAGAAATACGGAGTTTTCTAGGACATGCCGGTTTCTACAGAAGATTTATAAAAGATTTCTCGAAAATCAAAAAACCTCTGACCGGCCTGTTAATGAAAGATGATGAGTTCGTCTTCGACGACGACTGTTTTAAAGCATTCGAAACATTAAAATCAGCCCTTATCACCGCACCAATCATGCAACCACCCGATTGGCGACTACCGTTCGAAATCATGTGCGACGCGAGTGATTACGCTGTAGGCGCAGTTCTAGGACAAAGGAAGGACAAGAAACTCCATGCCATCTACTATGCCAGTAGAACCTTAGATCCTGCCCAAATGAACTACGCTACCACAGAAAAGGAACTTCTAGCAGTTATATTTGCGCTTGACAAATTCCGTTCTTACTTAGTAGGAGCAAAAATCATCATATACACAGACCACGCTACCATAAGGTACCTAATAAGCAAAAAGGATGCCAAACCAAGACTATTGAGATGGATCATGTTACTACAAGAGTTTGACTTAGAAATCAAAGATAAGAAAGGAACCGAGAACGTTGTTGCGGATCACTTATCCCGAATAGAGGGCATCAGACATGAACCAGTACCGATAAATGACGATTTCCCGTACGAACGTCTGATAGCCAAATTAGAAAGTGACACGCCCAATTCAATCTCGGAAGATCCAGAATTCGAAAAAGCCGTAGAAGCCGTTTATGCCCAAGTCACATTACCTTGGTATGCTGACATCGTTAATTACCTCGCTGCGGACGTGCTTCCACCGGATCTTACTTATCAGCAAAAGAAGAAATTCTTCCACGATCTGAAACACTATTATTGGGACGAACCCCTACTCTTCAAGAGAGGGGCCGACAACATATATCGTCGCTGTGTCCCAGAGGAAGAAATATAAAATATTATTTCCCAATGCCACTCAGCACCATATGGTGGTCATGCTAGTACGTCCAAGACGTGCGCTAAGATTCTCCAAGCCGGCTTATTCTGGCCTAATCTCTGGAAAGACGTTCACATCGCTGTGCAAAAGTGCGATAGATGCCAACGAACTGGCAACATCTCACGACGCGATGAAATGCCTCAGAAAGGAATCTTAGAGGTAGAAATCTTCGACGTCTGGGGAATAGATTTCATGGGACCATTCCCACCTTCTTTTGGAAATAACTACATACTCGTCGCTGTCGATTACGTGTCTAAATGGATAGAAGCCATAGCTGCTCCAACAAACGACGCACGAGTAGTAATCAAACTCTTCAAAAACACAATCTTTCCTAGATTCGGTGTACCCAAACTCGTCATTAGTAACGGAGGATCTCACTTCATATCGCGAATATTCGATAAACTTCTCTCTAGATATGGAGTCCGACACCGAGTAGCTACACCCTATCATCCGCAAACTAGCAGACAAGTAGAGGTCTCGAACAGAGAAATAAAACAGATCTTGGAAAAGACTGTCGCTACCTCAAGGAAAGATTGGTCGTCGAAACTACAAGAAGCTTTATGGGCTTATAGGACCGCATTTAAGACACCAATAGGAACCACCCCCTATAAATTGGTTTACGGTAAATCCTGCCATCTCCCTGTAGAGTTAGAGCATAAGGCCTTTTGGGCCATTAAAACACTCAACTTCAACTACACCGAGGCAGGAGAAAAGCGAATCTTGAACTTACACGAGTTAGAAGAACTTCGATTAGACTCTTACGAAAATGCCCGTATCTACAAAGAACGAACTAAAAAGTGGCATGATAAACGTTCAATCAGGAAACAATTCAGTGTGGGAGACATCGTATTGCTCTTTAATTCACGATTAAAACTCTTCCCAGGTAAACTAAAATCTAGGTGGTCTGGACCCTATGAAGTGACTAAAGTACTTCAGAGTGGAGCTGTTGAAATTACCGATAAGACGAATGCACCATTTATCGTAAACGGGCAACGTCTAAAACATTACAATAAGAACGACAACAGTCCTCAAGTCAGCAATATAACATTGCTTGAGCTTCCAGCTCAGACACCCGCATAGCTTCTCACCAAGCTATCGTCAGGCTTTAGACGTTAAAAACAGCGCTTATTGGGAGGCAACCCAAATTTCCCTCGTTATTGCATTTCATTTTTCTTTAAAAGTCCACTTTGAAAATCCAACAAAAATCCTAAACTTATAATTACTACTACTTTCCACTTTCGTTTGTTTTCATATTCTATTTTATTTTTTTTCTCTTTTGTCTTTTGTTTCTACCACTTTTCGTTTCTAAAAATCCTGACTTCAATTTCCTGTTTCAAACTTTTCAGGATTTTTAAAGTCTTCAAAACATTCCTTCTGTTTTCTCTGAATTACCTGCGAGTATGGCCGAATACGACTTCACGAAGGTTCACTTCCGAGGACTCGCTCAAAAGGCAAGATTTGCAGCACTGACCGAAAGAGAATTCGCCTTAACGCTGTATTATGATAAGGCTACTATGGATAAACTAGGGATCACAACTAGCATTCAATACCTGTTCAATCAACTAGGTTGGGAGAACACTGCTCTGAAAACACGTTTCGCTACCTACAAGGATCTTACCTATGAATTCCTTAGTTCTTTCAGATACACACCAAACTATGGTTTTGGATCCAGCGCAGAGTTGATTACCTTCCGATTGTTTGGAATGGACCAAACCCATAGCCGGATGTCACTAGCTAACCTCCTAGGATTCCCTAGCGGACCGCATGTGCTCATCAGTGCAGAAGATGACGATATTGATTTTGAACTCGATCAATTCTGGGGTAGAATCACAGGCGACTATCACCCTGAACCAGCCAGAATGCATAATGATGACATTCATAACCCAGCCTTCAGATACTTCCATAAGATACTAGCTCACACCTTGTTTGGAAAAGAAGAAAATATTACTGCAGTGTCTAAGGAGGAGTTATTCATCATGTTCTGTGCTTCTCAGGGAAGGACAGTAAATGCAGTGCCTTTCATGATGAGATCCTTCAAACGCCTCACGCTGGAACCTCAGACACCTATTCTTATAGGAGGCCTGGTAACAATGATTGCCCACGAGCTTGGCCTTAGGTTCCATTTAAATGCCAGCACTCGTTTTGGTACCATCCGACCCATGAACATACAATTTTGCTTTAACAGGCGCATCTTAGGGACTATGGGACCTGGACCGTATGAGTACCTTATTAACGAAAAACCAGTACAACTATTCACACTGCCTGATCATCTGATGACAAGCATCCACAACAAGGACAAATGGCTCTATGAATTGGATGAGCCTATGGGACCTCCTTCACCACAGTCAACACCCCAGAACTATATGTATGACAGTGACCATATCTCTGAGGCACACGACTATATGTACTATGAGGACGCTGCCTCTGAAACTGAAGTAGACCCTACGACTCCTCCACACTATAATACTTATCCTGAGCCTATCCCTGAGGAGACCACTGACAAAATGGATGCCGTGTTACTCAGATTGGACAACGTCAATACAACTCTGACTAATGTAAAAGCTGATATCGCAGGCATGCACAGCGAACTGGTAGGCTTCATGGATCTAGTCTGCGACCAACTGGACTACTATTCACAGAAATTCGATGAGTTGAAGGCACGAAAAGATTAGTTATTAGTTCTTAGCAGTAGTTTCAGTTTAGTTTAGTCTAGTTTAGTCTCATTTAATCATTTGGATATTTCATATTGTTAGTTTTCTCTATGTACTACATACAATTGTTTCAATTTTATGTTATTTCAATTCTAGTTTTTATTCAATTACTCTGTTTTCGCATTATTCGTTGTTTGTTGGTTGTTATATTATATCACCGTATCAATACTAAGCCTCAAAGTCACTACGAGTACGCCCTTAGAGCAAAATTCTGCGTTCTGCAGATTTTGCTGCTGTGACGACCGTCACAGCCACATGACGAGCGTCACGCGGGTGACGACCGTCACACCTACGTGACGACCGTCACGCAGTCAGAAACTGATATCTGATAAAACAGGGTTCGTGTTCTCTTCCACTTCCCCCCATTATCACTTTCAATCATCCTAACTCCTACCCCACTACGAATTTTCGTCCTCCCCACATTGAACTATAAATTTCAACTCCAAATTCAACCTCCAAACCACACTTCTGTCAGTTTTTCCCTCTCTGCAGAAAAACCCCAAACCTCAGAAACCTCTCCATCTTCCAACAATGGCAAGGAATGCAGAAACCCCAGATATCAGTAACATCACCTTCAGTGAAGGAGACTTAGGCGAAAGACAGCGAGCAAACTACATTGCATTTCATCAGAGGTCGCTCCAGCCGACTCACTACCCGCACCTTCCATCACTTACGGAGCTCGGACTCCTTGAAGGTGTAACCTGGATGCTTCAAAGAGCAGGCATCTGGAACCTCTGCACCAACCCACAGCCAACATACGAACAACTCACTCTTGAGTTCTTGAGTTCGTTCACTTACGCCACATCCAGCGGCGAACTTAACCAGCACACAGGTGTCACATGCTTCCGGATGTTTGGCGTCAACTATCAGGTGAATCAAAATCAGATTGCCAGCATCCTACAGCTACCTCGCGGCGACAACGCTCACCGCCGCATCACCGATCAGTTCCAGCACGAAGCTTTCACGCTGTGGTATCAGCTGACCGGCCTCAATGCCGATGGTTGGGACTCCCTGCACGCCACTCATATCCATAACCCAACCATCAGGTACTTTCACAGAGCGTTGAGTAACACTATCTTCGCCAGAGACAGCAACCACAAAGTGAACTCCAAAGAGCTCTTCTTTCTTCATTGCGTCTTCAACAATGAACCTGTCAACGCTGCCCCGTTTCTGCTGGCCCATATTCATGCCAACTGCAACCGTGGCTCGAAGCCATTCTACTTTGGCGGGATTGTCACTGCTATTGCACTTGGGCTGAACCTTGGCGACCGCCTCCAGCACCTCCATTCCATCCCCTCGGTGTTCCTTGACACCGACCACTGCAGAGCCTCTCATCTCATCCGCTCCCGAGCTGACGGCAAATACCATCCGGTTGTGCGCGGCAAGACCGTCCGAAACATTATCCTTCCGTCCTGAACCCGCATCCATCCAGAGGACCGTACCAACTGGTTGTTCGACCTCACTGCCCCTCCTGCTGCCGCTGTTCCTACTCAGGATCACACTCACGATTCCGACGATGAAATCCAAGCTGAGTTGGACAGGTCCGAGCAGCCAGAGGTATCGCAGCCTCCTCCTCCCGTAGGTACATCTTCCCGCCGCCGCCGTCATCATCCCGTGCCAGACTACACAGAAGAGGACCTCCGTCGCTCCCTAGACCAGCAGGCACAGATACTCACGATGCTGCAGCAGCAGAATCAGCGAGCTGACCAGTTCGAAGCTTGGCACCGGACTCAAATGCAACAACTTCACACCGGCCAAGCTACGATCACTAAGAGCCTAGCGAATCTGACCTTGCAGGTCGAAGGACTCCGAGACACCGTCTACCACACCGGAGCTATGAGCTATGAGGACAGAGTAGCCCTTGCTAGAGCCAGAGGACGCCAGCGCGGACGTGACTAGATTTTCATTTTTTCCTTCATTGTTTACTATATTTCAGTTATTTGTATTTTCATTTTCAGTTGTATCTCCCTCTCGCATGCTTCAAGAATCAGTGAGGACACTAATCGAGATAGTGTGGGAGCGGAGCCTTATTTCCATTCCACTGTACTCCGAATTTCCTTTATTTCCCTTATTTCCATTTCACTGCACTTTGAATTTTAGTAATATCTATTTTTACACTTTCCATTTGCTAGCAAATAAAGCTCGTCTATATATTTTTTTCCGTTACGCAAACAATCCCCACATCATTCAACGTAAACAGAAACTTTCATTCGTTCCTCAAAAGAAAAAGCATCACGAGAATGCACCTGAGTTCAAAACAAGTTTTGAAACTCCGAGGAAACGACAGTTCTAACAAAACCAGTATCGTTCAGACACCTTGGATCTCTAGTTTATGCGAGTCGGTTTCACCACCTACGTGTACCAAAGTCTCAAGTGTCTACGCAAACCCAACCCCAAGTAGTTTATACTAGCAGTCAGCACCATCCTAAAAACTCTTCTAAGCGAGCGACCGATGCAAATAAGTGTATGATCTCCAAAAAGATGAAAAATCATGAAAAGAGAGCTAAAAAGCCCAAGAATATAAGATACGTTTCCTTCTAAGTTAGGTGCTCCTCACCCGAGCATTTAGCCCAACGACACGAAAAAACTCATTGAAAATCAATGACATAAATTTATGATCAATGAAGAAGATCAAAAACAGAAATGAGATCATATTCACTAACAGGTCGACTTGCCATGAAAGTGTGCGGACAACGGGTTTAATGTGATTGCGCTAGAACAAACAGGGTGAACTTGCCGCGAGGACCTTGACACCAAGATACAGTAGCTTGACTGAGACCGATTTGCATAAAAAGGAGACCTCCGAAGACTTGTAGTCCAGTGTCGTCATGATACTCGTCTTGTTCCTACCAAGAATCCCGGGTTTTCCAAACTCTGCGAACGAAGAAGCTGCCTCGTGCTTGCCGACTTTTCCATGTTTTACTTGAGGACAAGCAAAGATTCAAGCTTAGGGGAGTTTGATAACACGAAATCATATAGATATTTTCATGCATAATTCAACTAAAGTCTAATAGTTTTCGATCCGATTTCGGGTTATTTCCGTGTATTTGTCTGATGTTTTGCAGGTATTCAACGATCACGTCTAAACAAGGCAACATGAAGAAAAGAAGCAATCTCAGATGAAATAAGGACGAAAAAGGAGTGAAAACACAATGAAAAGCGCAGCAAGCTGTTTTTGCTGATGTGACGACCGTCACAGCTTCATGACGACCGTCACACGGGTGACGACCGTCACACCTTGTGACGACCGTCATGCAGGCAAAAACGCCCCACTCAGATTACACGTCAAAAGAGCAGTTCCAATTCCCACAGAGTGGACCACTACTCCCTAAATTATCTGCCTCAAGGTCCATCATCTTCAGAGATAACCGTTGGGATTCCACTTCTATAAAAAGGGAAGCAGAGGACTTCAGAAAGGTGGTGTTGCATTCATACCACGAAGTGCTGCCGAATTTACTTTCCAGAGCATTATTTTCCAGTTTTATTCTTATTCGTTTCTCTTTACCTTTCCTTATTCCCATTTCCGCTCTTCTGTAATTTCTATTTTATTGTACGATCAAATTGGCACTAAAGACCAGAATCCTGCCAACATCTGTGGAGGATCTGCCCAAAGGCCAATTGGCATATTTACAGGTTTTCATTTTGATCGACTTCAGTTTTATTATAATGCAAATTATTATTTATTATTCTTATTTATATTTTGTCTTTCCCAAATCCATGTCTAGCTAAACTTAGGTAATCGATATGTAGTAACAATTCGAATGGGATTTGATAACCACTGGTTGAAAGACTTTCTTTTCAAAAAGTAATTTATGGTCTGAGTGTTTAAAATTGATTCATTGAATAAACTTCGTCGCGAAAGCGAGAACTTATTTAAAAGTAGTTTTGCCACGAAAGTGGGAAATTAATTAAGATACAAACCAACAAGCGAAAGTTGCGGTAAGGTCAGATAGTAAACACTAGGCATTTGTTTTAATAACAGCGAAATCACTTTAAAATGAATTAGAACTTAGAGATTTCCAAAAAATAATTTTAACCCCGAACGGGATACGAAAGTGTACGTTTGGCCCTTAGGATTATGATTAGCGTCAATAACCATCGTGAGGCGAGAGTTTTCAAATCTCCATTTTCTGCTTAAGTAAACTTTGAAAACTATTTCATACGCCAGTAATTTATCAAATCCCTGAAGAACACAATTACTACGTATCGATTCTATTAATTATAATCTAAATAGTAATTTTAGTTCCCTTTTTAGTGACAATCTTATTCCCTTAAACATATTCTACCTAGCTAAACATAGTAACTCCCGAGAACACTAGTTTGATTACGAGTCCCTGTGGGATCGATATCTATTATTACTACGCGATAGACTGTGCACTTGCAGTTAGTTGTATTAGACATAGAAAGTCGCGATCACACTGTAACTGGTGCACCATCATAAATTGCCAAAGAGAATACTTGAATTGATGAATGTCACTGGTTTGACGAGAGAAAATGATGAGAGCCATACACGCCACCTGTAGAATATAATTCTCAGCAATCAACATGGACAATACCAGAAGAATTCAAGCTGGCTCGTAAGCAAGCACACAAAACTATTAACTAGTGAATAGTGTCAAATGCAAGTGATACATCCAAAGCTGCTGCCGTCTCCGCCACAACGCCAACACCAGCTAATGCAGCTAATTCCAACACTTTGATATCTAACGGTTTTACATCAAGCCCATCTCCTATTACACCAATTATAGCCACTGATCAGCAACAGTTGGCTTCTAGTTTATCGGGTACCCCTGTTTCCAAGATGGTTGTACCTTCAAGTCATGTGTTGAGAAAAATAATCCACGTCAGATAATTGAAATTGAGGTGAAATCAAAACGAAGGAATAACACGTCATGAGCTACAAATGTAAAAAGCAAAACGACATGAAAAATATCAGCAAAAAGCTCACGCGTAAACACCCAATTCAAAACGGCAGCAAATTTTCACAAACGGCAAATCATTTTTCACTCACTCTCATCCATAAATAGAACACATACCTCACTCATTTTCTGAAGCTTGAAGAGCCAATTAATCCCTGCAGAATTTTCATCATAACTCCTCAATTTTCCTTCAAATTTCACCTTCAAAAAATCACCCTCAACCATTCTTCAAGTTTCATCCGATTCAACTCTCTTTTCATTCACAACCTTTTCCACACAAAATCTCACTATACTTCAACTTTATTCAACAACAACATCAGCAATTCGCATTCAAAAGAAAGGAAGAAGAAGAAGATTGAAGTTAATCTCTCCATTTTTGAAGGTATTGGAGTTTTGCCGATTGAACTCTCGTCTTTGATCTCGTTTCATATGAGCTCTGTTGGTTGAAATTTTGTGTGTATTTGGATTCACCTTGTGATTTCGGTTGAGATGGTACCAAAATGGAGTTTCGTCATTCCGATCGTTGGATTTTCGATTTACGCCCATGGTGAATAGCGTCACGTTGCTTTCCATTGAAAAAGAGGATATACTTTCTGTTTTTATTATTATTATTCGTTTTATTTTTTTTTTTCTGGTTTGGGCCTAATATTTTCTTTCTTTTCTTTTAAAACCTCCCTCTCTTTTTTTAAGACTTTCTATCAATTTTCTTTTAATAATTTTTTTTTATGGTTGAAATAATTTCTTAAAAAATAGATTTGGATCTTGAATTTTTGATAAGATTTCATCAATATCAATGGACTTTGGGTGTTGATTTTATCCACCAAAAGAGGTGATTGATATTGATGATAATTTAATCGATTTAAGATTCAAATTGTGGTTGCTTTTCATTTTATTTCTCTTTCTTCTTCTTTTTATTTTTGATCGATGAAATCTATGGATCATAGATTGTTGATTATCAAGGTTGTTTAATCTTCATTATTTCAAATCTATGGACGAATAATCATTGAGATAATTCTCCATACTTTGGAATAGTGATAGATTACCTTTGATTAATTGATGAAAAATCTTGATTATGATGAGATCACTACCTTTTTTCTTTTTGTGTGGCATGTTTTAGGAGAGTGATTTACATATCACTTCTCTAACATGTGTTAACACTAACATTTTATTGACCACCTCAGATAGTCGTGGTTTCTACATAAACCCGATTACGATTGCTTAACATAGCGCTAAAGTGTCCCTTAATCGGAAAATGATCATTCGTGGCTCAAACTTATGTTTAAAAGTCCAAGTATGATTAGTTGCTTGTCTTAAGTCCAATACCTATGAAAATCATTGTTAGGAGGCTTTGATTTTATCAATCCTCTAATGAGTTTTCATTAACCTTGGTCTAAGTGCAAGAATTAATCATCATTGATCATATGTTCTAACCACTAACCACTAATTCACTAACAATATCCTTGTATAATTTTGTTTATATTCTCTTCTTATTCCTTATTTCTTTACTTTTATGTTTCCATGTTATCATTTCATATCATATCTTTGTTTATGTTTATGTCATTTCTCTTTTGTCCACTTGGACCATACTTTGTTCAAAACACTAATAAAGGATAAAAAATCTCTAAAAAAACTTGGTGCTATTAACTTTGTGGTTATGCTCTTGGACTATTCTTGGACCTTTGGACTTAGAATTAGGACTCTCATTCCTATGCTTGGAGTATTGTGGATCTTAGCCTTTATTTGGCTCGCTCATTAGCTTATGCTTTAAATCGGATGAAATTCTTTTTGCTTGCTATGGAGTGTGCTACAAGTTGGTTAGATCTTTCTCACCTCTAGCTTTTATTTTGTTTTCTAGGATAGTCACTTCATCTCCTCCCCTTCTTAAATTTTCAAAACTTTCTCCCTCTTTCAAAACCTTCTTGGTTTCAAACTTCAAAACCGCTTTCGCAATAAAACCTTGACTTTCGTCAAGTGATTTTTAAACTTTTGTTCTTCTTAATAAAAATCAATCAATGTTAATCATGCTTTGACCAATTTCAAAAGACATAAAAAATACAAAAACTCATCAACTCTTTTTGTGCCTTTATGCACTTGTTCACTTTAAAACTTTTTCATAAAGTTTAGACATGATTCATTTCTATAGTTGAGATGTAAGTCTCCTATTCCCCATATTATTAAGACTTTGACATTTTCCACGTTGATGTTGAGTGATAGTCTTGTTGATAATCCAAGCAAATCCTCCATCTTTATGTGACGCAGATGTTGTCTTAATACTCGTGGGTGAATAGTCGCAGATTTCTTCTTAAAATGACGATTTGTCTTTACATCTAAAATCAATCAAAACCAACAAATTTTTGTCATTTGTACCACGAAATACGGGGTTTTGATCCTATATTGCACTTTGTGGATACGTAGGCATGAGACGATAAGTCTCTCCAAACACAAAAATCTAAAAAAATAATTCTCTTCTCATCTCCCCAATCTCTTTTCAAACAAACCATTTTCAAACCAAAAAACGTAAATATTTCAAAGGGCTCCTATAGAGTACTATAGACGTTTTGGGTGCTAACACCTTCCCATTGCGTAGCCAACCCCCTTACCCCGATCTCTGTTTCTTGTTCTCGTTTTAGAACTCTTTGGTTTTGTTCGCTCTTTTTCCTTTCCTTTATTTGGATAAAATAAAAGTGCGGCGGTGACTCTTGTTCTTTTGAGTTAAGCTAATCAATAGCTTACACTCACGATTTTTTACCGCTACAGAAAAGTGGCGACTCTGCTGGGGACATTTAGGTTCCTAGTGGGTTTCGCCTACTTTGATTTATTTATTGTTTTTTGTTTGACTTGTTTGTTATTGATTGTTCTGTTTTGATGCCTGGTAATCTGTGTGGTGAGATAAGTCCTATACCCGGACTTTAGTGCACTTATGATAGAAGGGTGGTATAGTCTTGTTGGCTTACGTGGAGTAGTCCTTACTAAGCTGACTTGAGATCCCCCGCTCGGTGGAGGCCCCTTTGGAATTACTGATGTCTCATGAGTAGTCGTAATTGATATTACTTTTTCCGACTGGGAGCCTGAGAAGCTGAGGACCTTAGAACCCTTTAACCCATCTTGGCCTTATTAGGACGTGGTGCGGTGGTTGTTCAGGTGTAGACTTGAATTAGTCGTTACACGATACCACACTCAGATGAGTTTCTCTTGAAAATATTGTTGGCCGACGAGTAGTCGTTTAAGCCGATAATATCCAAAAGATGGAATTATGATTCTGGGAACTTTTTAGAACCTTGTTCTACAGGTGATGATATAACCATAGTACATACCATTGTGGGTTGGTTGGTTCTTACCTTTGGCTCCATGCTCGTGCCGAACCTTTGAACCTGTGTGCTTTGTATGTCTTGTTTGTGGGTGTTGCATCTTGCACTCATGCATTCATGAGCATTGTGTTTCAGTTGGTTTTTAAGGATCTCAGATATTTTCCTTTGCAAACATCGCAGATATTGTTGATTATGGACATTGGAAGGAGAAACACTCAGAAGTACAGTTTTCGGGCTCCTGATCTTACAGAGTTGAGAAAGCTAGTGTCCTTGGTAGATGATCGTTCAGGCTTCTTATCTCGTTATGGAGACTTTTATTTGTTCTTTCTACCAATATTGAAGACGGAATTCTGAATACCCTTATGTAGTTCTATGATGCTATTTACCGATGCTTCACTTTTCCCGATTATCAGCTCATGCCGACCTTGGAAGAATATGCTCATTTGTTGGGTGTACCGGTTTCTGATAAAGTTCCGTATACTGGTTTGGAGGAAGCTCTTAAACCTCAAGATATTGCTGCAGCTACCCATTTGACGAAATCGGATATTGATGCAAATCTAAAGACTAAGGGAGGCGTCAAGGGTTTGACTACTATGTTCTTGATTGAGAAGGCCACTTTATTTGCTGACATTGGTCGCACCTTGGCGTTTGAGGCTATATTTGCTTTACTCATCTATGGACTAGTCTTGTTTCCTAATATTGATAACTTTGTGGATGTTAATGCTATTAGAATTTTCTTGATTGGGAACCCTGTTCCAACTTTGCTTGGTGACACTTATTTCTCCATCCATAGTAGGACTTCTAAGGGAAACGGTACCATTGTTTGATGTCTACCTCTGCTGTATAATTGGTTCGTTTCACACTTACCCCAGACATCTGTTTTTAGGAAAAACAAGGATTGTTTAAGGTGGTCTCAAAGGATTATGTCTCTTACGCATGTTGATATCACTTGGTCTTCTTCGGTTTATGATAATGTCCAGATTATTGATAGTTGTGGAGAATTCGCCAATGTTCCTCTTCTTGGAATACAAGGCAGAATTAACTACAACCCGAGTCTAGCTTGCCGTCAGCTGGGTTATATGCTGAAGGATAGGCCTAAGAATATTTTATTAGAGGGTTTATTCTTTCAAGGAGGGGATGATTCTCTTGGTTTGAGAAGAAAAATGGCTCATGCCTGGACTAAGATTCACAGGTTGGATAGAGGGGAGCTTGGAAGACAAGTTTGCATTGCCTTGGAACCTTACACGCTTTGGGTGAAGAAGAGGGCTATGGAGTTTAAGATGCCTTATCCTATTGAGAAACCCCTGACTACAGTGATCTCTACGCCACTCCCTACGCCACTCCCTGTTTCTTCTGATGATGTGAAGACACTTCAATATGCTTTGGCTAAGATGAAGGAAGAGAAAGAGATGTGGGAAAGTAAGTTTCAAGCTTCTGACAAAGAGAAGATGGAATTGCAAAAACAGATGAAGGAGAAAGATGACTTGATAGAGTTACTTGAGCGGCGCGCTGTGAAGAGGCATGCAGAGGATTTATTTTCCTCTACTACTCCATCATCACATCCTCCTACTTCTGGTGCTTGGAAGGGTATTGTGGATCAACTTGTGCTAGAGAAGATCACCATGAAGCACAACTATGAGAAAGAGATTAAGAGACTCCGAAGGAAGTATCAGCTTGGATCGTCATCAGATGTTCCTTAGGACCTAGCTTTTTCTTATTTTGATATTATTGTATTTTGTACTTCCAAGTGTAACTCTTTCCAATATTCAATGAAATGAGATGTTTATCAGTATTTCAAAAAGTGTTATTATGATGTTTGTAATTGCTTTATATCTTAAAGATCCTTGAAAACTGGTTGAAACACCTGCATTTTGCATTTGCATTCGCATCATTGAGCATTGTGTGTTGCCTTTTCCAGATGTCTTATTTGTTTCTTTTGGCCTTCCTTCAGTCAAGCTGTCGCATCACTACAATACTCGGTCTAACTCTAAGAAAAAGATGGATCAGTTGCAACAAGAGAACCGCGAGCTCTGTGAAGAGGTATCAACTCTGAAAGATGGTTTGGAGAGACTCACTGCTGCAATGGAAGCTATGGTGGCTTCTAAGAATCAGCCACCACCACCTCCTCTTTCTCCTGTGCAGATGACTGTGATTTCTGAGATCGGATCAACGCCCATTTCTGTGGCCCCGATTAATACTTCTCAATATCAAATGCCTGTTGGTTTACCTTGGGGCATGCCTACCAATTATGTGCCAGAGGGATATCGACCTCCTGTTCCTGAAGGTTCTAGAATCCCTGCTGTCATGGCTGTACCACCTCCTGTGGTTAATGTTGTTCCTAATGCTGAAATTTCGGTTGTTCCTACTGTCATACCTGTGCCACCGCCTGTAACTCACGCTATGCCTTATACTGAAGAACAAATTTTCCACACTGCTCCGAGCGAGAGTTTAGATGTTATGGATCGAATAGATGACTTTCACGATCAGTTTGCTGAAATGCAGAGAGAAATCAGGGCTTTAAGGGGAAAGGAGTTATTTGGAAAGAATGCTCATGAGCTTTGTCTTGTTCCAAATGTGAAGATTCCCGCCAAGTTCAAAGTTCCGGATTTTGAGAAATACAAAGGGAACACTTGTCCGCAAAGTCATTTGATCATGTATGCTAGAAAGATGTCTACCTATACTGACAACCATCAGTTGTTGATCCACTATTTTCAAGATAGTCTTACTGGTGCTGCACTGAAGTGGTATATGGGACTCGATAGTACACAAATCACGACATTCAATGATCTTTGTGAAGCTTTTGTTCGTCAATATAAGTATAATCTTGATATGGCGCCAGACCGTGATCAGCTCCGCGCAATGTCTCAAAAAGAGAAAGAAACTTTTAAAGAATATGCGCATAGATGGCGTGAGATTGCAGCTCAGATAAGCCCTCCGCTTGAAGAGAAAGAAATGACCAAGATTTTTCTGAAGACTCTGGGTCCATTTTACTATGAAAGGATGGTTGCGAGCGCTCCTAGTGATTTTACGGAAATGGTTAATATGGGGATGAGATTAGAGGAAGCTGTCCGTGAGGGACGTCTGATAAAAGAAGGAAATTCTGGAAGTACAAAAAAGCCTGGTGTTGGGTTCCCTAAGAAAAAAGAAGGAGAAACTAATGCTATATCTCAGGAAAGGTCTAGAAGACGCAGAGTTGTGAACAACAATGGTAGTTGTCGTCAATAACAAGTAGCATCTGTTACGCCTGTTATCAGTAACACCCCTACTGCTCAAGCTACTGCAAGTTATCAACCACGTTTCCAAGAGAAGACAACTCAACAAGGTCGTACACAGAGGAAAACACAATTTGATCCCATTCCAATGACGTATACTGAGCTATTTCCGGCTTTAATAAAGAAGAATTTGGTTCAACCTCGTGATCCGCCGGCTGTTCCAACTGAAATTCCATGGTGGTATAAGCCAGATGCTCATTGCGCATTTCATGAAGGTGCCCCTGGACATGATATCGAAAATTTCTATCCTCTGAATCATGAAGTTGCAAAGCTCGTAAAAAGCGGTATTCTGTCTTTTGAAGATACCAACCCTAATGTGCAATCAAATCTGTTTCCTAATCATGGTAATGCAACTGTCAATATGGTATATGGTTGTCCTGGTACATACCGTATTTTCGATATTCGCTGGATTCGGAGATCGCTTGTTGAAATGCATGTTACTTTGAGTGAGTTCCATGATATTGAGCATGATTATGCCGCCTGTTGTATTTGTTCTGTAAACCCTCGTGGGTGTGTGATTGTAAAAAAGGACTTACAAAAGATGATCGATGAGAATTTGATTCAGGTTACTGCAAACAGAAATGAAGTTGAGAATGAGGTGAATGTCATAGTCCCATGTTTCAATATTCTTGAGCGAGTTGTAATTTCTTACAATAGTCAAAAATATGCTGTGACGCCTTTGGTTATTCGTTTGCCTGGCCCGACACCGTATGAATCCGATAAAGCCGTTCCCTACAAATACAACGCTACTATGTTGGAGGATGGAAAAGAGGTTCCCATTCCTTCTCTTCCCTCAGTTGTGACTATTGCTGATGTTGGACGTGTAACCAGAAGTGGTCAAGTATTTGCTAATGTGCCCTCAAAGACAAGTGAAGATACTGTAGGTAAGCAAATTCAATTGAAGACTTCTGTGGAGTCTGGTCAATCAAGTGATGTAAGTCAGAAGTCAGATAATGATGAGGTGTTGAAATTGATCAAGAAGAGTGAATATAATATGGTGGATCAACTGTTACATACACCGTCAAAAATATCTGTTCTATCTCTGTTAATGAGCTCTGAGGCTCATCGTGAATCGTTGCAGAAAATATTGGAACAAGCTTATGTAGATCATGATGTGACTGTTAACCAATTTGATAGCATTGTTGCCAATATCACTGCGTGTAATAATCTGAGTTTTTGTGATGAAGAGTTGACCGAGCATGGAAGAAATCATAATTTGGCTCTCCATATTTCCATGAATTGCCAGGAAGACGCTCTATCCAATGTGCTGGTTGATACTGGGTCATCGTTGAATGTGATGCCAAAATCTACTTTGTCCAGATTATCTTATCAAGGTACTCCTATGAGGTTCAGTGGGGTCATTGTGAAAGCCTTTGATGGATCGAGGAAAACCGTGATTGGAGAGGTTGATCTCCCTATCAAGATTGGTCCGTGTTTTTTCCAGATCACTTTTCAAGTCATGGATATTCGTCCTGCTTACAGTTGTCTTCTAGGACGCCCATGGATCCATGAAGCTGGAGCTGTTACTTCGACACTGCACCAAAAGTTAAAATTCATGCAGAATGGTAAACTTGTTGTTGTTGGTGGAGAACAGGCTATGTTGGTAAGCAGTTTGTCGTCTTTTTCTTATATCGATGCGGAAGAGGATATTGGAACTCCGTTTTAGGCTCTTTCTATGGTTGATAAAGTTGTTAAGAAGGATGGAGTGTCCATGTCTTCTCTAAAAGATGCACAACACGTAGTGGATAATGGCCAAGTTAATGGATGGGGCCGATCATTGAAGTTGCTGAGAAAAAAGATAGAGCTGGTTTGGGTTTTACATCTGGTTCAACCCGAAATGACCTGAAGAGTATTCATGAAGTCTTTCGAAGTGCTGGGTTCATCCATTGCAAAGATCATTCTACAGCTGCAATTCTTGAAGATGACCAAGAGGAAGAAATGCCCAACTTTGTGACACGTGGATTGATATGCCAGAATTGGATCGCTGTTGACGTTCATACTGTTGTTCATGTTTCAAAGTAATTTGTTTTTGTTTCTTTCAAAAATCCTTTCACTCTGCCCAAGGTGAAAGTGAATTTGTGAGGGCTTTGTTTCAACTTTTATCATCATCAATAAAATGTTTTTCTGTTTATCCATATGTTGTTTTCTTTTTTTTGCTTTATTTCTGAAAAATGGTAACATAAAAAACCGAAAAAAGTATAATAATGTTATAATCACTCTTATCTGCATAATATTTTCATTTTTTTGTTCATATTCTAAAATCAAACATAAAATCATTGTGCAGATTGATTGTTAAACCCATTGGAAATAATGACCATATGCCCTCTCCCAACTTTGAGTTCCCTGTGTTTGAAGCGGAAGAGGAGGATATTGATGAAATTCCTGATGAGATTTCTCGATTGCTTGAGCACGAGGAAAAGGCCATTCAGCCTCATGAAGAGCCGGTGGAATTGGTTAATCTGGGTTCCGATGATGATAAGAAAGAAGTCAAGATTAGGGCACTGCTTCAGTCAGATGTTAAGAAGAGGATGATAGAGCTTCTTAGAAAATATGTTGACGTGTTTGCTTGGTCCTATCAAGACATGCCTGGTCTTGATACTGGTATTGTGGAGCACCATTTGCCATTAAAGCCTGAATGTTCACCCGTGAAACAGAAATTGAGAAGAACTCATCCTGACATGGCCGTGAAGATTAAAGAAGAGGTTCAAAAGCAGATTGATGGTGGTTTTCTTGTGACCGTCGAATATCCTCAATGGGTGGCCAATATCGTGCCTGTTCCAAAGAAAGACGGAAAAGTCCGAATGTGTGTTGACTATAGAGATTTGAATAAAGCAAGTCCAAAAGATGATTTTCCACTACCACACATTGATTTGTTGGTAGATAATACTGCTAAGTTCAATATCTTTTCATTTATGGATGGATTTTCCGGTTATAATCAAATAAAGATGGCACCTGAGGATATGGAAAAAACAACATTCATTACACCCTGGGGAACATTCTGTTACAGAGTGATGCCCTTCGGTTTAAAAAATGCTGGTGCAACGTACCAGAGAGCTATGACCACTCTGTTCCATGATATGATGCATAAAGAAATTGAGGTCTATGTGGATGATATGATTTGTAAGTCGAAGACTGAAGAAGATCATATTAAAAATTTATTAAAGTTGTTTCAACGTTTGAGAAAGTTTAAGCTCCGTCTGAATCCTAATAAATGCACTTTTGGTGTTCGTTCTGGAAAATTGTTAGGCTTTATTGTCAGTCAGAAAGGCATTGAAGTTGATCCTGGTAAAGTTAAAGCTATCCAGGAGATGCCTGCACCCAAAACAGAAAAACAAGTAAGAGGATTCTTGGGACGTTTGAACTATATCTCCCGATTTATATCCAATATGACTGCCACATGTGCACCGATTTTCAAACTTCTCCGCAAAGATCAGAGTTGTGTCTGGACAGAAGACTTTCAGAAAGCTTTCGTAAGAATTAAAGAGTATCTGCTTGAACCTCCTATTTTGTCTCCTCCCGTAGAAGGAAGACCTTTGATCATGTATTTGACCGTGCTAGAAGAGTCTATGGGTTGTGTTCTGGGTCAACAAGATGAATCCGGGAGAAAAGAATTTGCCATTTATTATTTGAGCAAGAAGTTCACTGATTGTGAGTCTCGGTACACGATGCTTGAAAAGACGTGTTGTGCTCTAGCTTGGGCTTCCAAGCGCCTTCGCCAGTATATGTTGAATTGTACAACTTGGTTGATATCTAAAATGGATCCAATCAAGTATATCTTTGAAAAGCCTGCTTTAACTGGGAGGATTGCTCGTTGGCAAATGTTGTTATCAGAATATGATATCGAGTACCGAACTCAAAAGGCGATAAAAGGAAGTGTTTTGGCTGATCATTTGGCACACCAGCCAATTGATGATTATCAACCTATTCAGTTTGACTTTCCTGATGAGGATGTGATGTATCTAAAGGTTAAAGATTATGAGGAACCATTACCTGAAGAAGGACCTGAGCCTGGATCCCGTTGGGGTTTGATTTTTGATGGAGCTGTTAATGAATATGGCAGAGGTATTGGTGCAATTATTGTTACTCCTCATGGTTCTCATATTCCTTTCACTGCAAGGTTGGTTTTCACTTGCACAAATAATGCGGCTGAGTATGAAGCGTGTATAATGGGCTTAGAAGAAGCTATCGATTTAAGAATCAAGATCCTTGATGTGTATGGAGATTCAGCTTTAGTGATTAATCAGATTAAAGGGAAGTGGGAGACACGTCAACCTGATTTGATTCCTTATCGTGATTATGCAAGAAGATTGTCAACTTTCTTCAATAAAGTTGAGTTTCACCATATACCAAGAGCAGAGAATCGAATGACAGATGCTTTAGCAACTTTATCCTCCATGATTGTGGTAAATCATTGGAATGATGTGCCAAAGATTAGTGTGATGCGTCTTGATAGACCAGCTCATGTGTTTGTAGTTGAAGAGGTTGTTGATGATAAACCATGGTATTATGATATTAAATGCTTTCTTCAGAATCAAGAGTACCCACTTGGGGCATCCAAGAAGGATAAGAAAACTTTGAGAAGATTGGCTGGTAGTTTCTTCTTGAATGATGATGTGATGTATAAGAGAAATTATGACATGATCTTGCTCAGATGCGTGGATAGACACGGAGCAGATATGTTGATGAAAGAAATCCATGAAGGATCCTTTGGCACCCATGCCAATGGACACGCGATGGCTAAGAAGATGTTAAGGGCAGGTTACTATTGGCTGACAATGGAATCTGACTGTTGTAAATATGTGAAAAGTGCCATAAATGCCAGATTTATGCTGACAAGATTCATGTGCCTCCAAATCCTCTCAATGTTATCTCTTCTCCATGGCCTTTTTCAATGTGGGGCATTGATATGATTGGAATGATTGAGCCTAAAGCGTCGAACGAACACCGTTTCATATTGGTGGCTATTGACTATTTTACCAAATGGGTTGAAGCGGCATCATATGCAAATGTGACTAAGCAAGTAGTGGTCCGGTTTATCAAGAATCAAATCATCTGTCGGTATGGTGTTCCGAGCAAGATCATCACTGATAATGGGTCGAATTTAAATAACAAGATGATGAAGGAATTATGCAATGAGTTTAAGATTGAGCATCATAATTCTTCTCCTTATAGACCCAAGATGAATGGGGCTGTTGAAGCTGCTAATAAGAATATTAAGAAGATTATTCAAAAGATGGTTGTTACATACAAGGATTGGCATGATATGCTTCCTTTCGCTCTGCATGGGTATCGTACATCCGTTCGTACTTCCACAGGGGCAACCCCTTTTTCTCTTGTTTATGGCATGGAAGCAGTGCTCCCGATAGAGGTTGAAATCCCTTCTATGAGAGTTTTGATGGAAACTGAATTGTCTGAGGCTGAATGGTGTCAAAGTAGATATGACCAGTTGAATCTGATTGAAGAGAAAAGAATGACGGCTTTATGTTATGGCCAATTATATCAACAAAGAATGAAGAAAGAATTTGATAAGAAGGTTCGACCCCGTGTGTTCAGAGAAGGTGACCTCGTGCTCAAAAAGATCTCGACTTTTACTACTGATTCTAGGGGCAAGTGGACTCCTAATTATGAAGGCCCATATGTTGTTAAGAGAGCCTTCTCTGGCGGTGCATTAATTCTTACAACTATGGATGGAGAAGAGTTCACTCGTCCTGTGAATGCCGATGCAGTCAAGAAATACTTCGCCTAAAAAATAAAAGAACAGCTCGCTAAGTTGAAAACCCGAAAGGGCGGCTTAGGCAAAAATGAGCGTCTCGGTGGATTGAAAACCCGAAAGGGCAGTCCAGGCAAAAATTAGAGACAAAACAGAAATAATCATCCCGGTAGATTGAAAACCCGAGAGGGCAATCTAGGAAAAAGTTAGGGATCATGAGAAGTAACTGCATCTGGCCAGTCTTGATCGTTTGAAGCAACATTTCCTATCAAAGGTTTTACTTCAGATATTCTCCGCTGAAGTCTCAAGCATAGTTGGAGTTCAAAGTTGTTAGGGAGAATAATGGTCATTGTATTTCAGTGTAGAACTTTCCATTGTACTTACCATTTTTCAAACTTTGTAATGATCCATGGAGTTACGCCATTTGCGGACTACCATTCTATCAATAGAATTTGGGCCTTTGTCCCTTTGTTTGCAACTCTTATTTTGTTTCTGTTTACAGAATTTCATTTTATTTTTGATGATGATTTTTGAAACAAATGTGAATAATTGATTTAAATTTTGAAAATTATAAAAACATTTTTCTTTGATTTGTGAAAATAAAAGAAAGAATGTCAACAGTAATCCCAAGAATGGTAGAATCTTGAAGCGAAAAGCGTAAGTGTTCTCTTCAGCAAGGTTCTTTCTTGCCTCTCTGGTAGAATTTATTGGCAGCTCCCCAGTAGAGTTGTGTTGATGTTTCCCCATTTGAGCTATATTGAGGTCTCTTCAGTAGAGTTTTGTTGATATTCCCTTAGCAAAGTTTTGTTTCTTTGGATAAACCAGACGAGTGTTGAACGGTTTTCCACAACAAAGTCTTGATTCAAATGATGAATAGGTTTTACTCATTCAACCAGATTATGATCAAACAGTTGAGAAATTTGAAGACCACTTCTCCTTGATGTTTTTGCCCATGCGGAGATTTGTCTTTGATGATTCCTAGCAGAGGTTATGCATATTTGCTTTGGATTATTCCCCAAGTAAAGAACAATGTTGTTTACTTCTAAGAAGTGTTGACATAGCAGTCGCCTATCGGGTTTTCTCTCACCTTGTGATTGTGTGTTGATTTAAAATCCCCCACAGTTTGACCTTTTGCTATGATGTTAACTTCTTATTCCCCTGACAGGGTTGAAAGATTTGTGTTGTTATGTTTTCTCCAACAGTTTTTTGTCTCAAAGCGGAGTTCATATTGTTGTTCCCTCTTGTTGAATTATTGATGGTTGAAGGTTGATCTTTGGGGTCTTTTCCCAAGCGATATCTTTGTCTCTTCAGCGAGATTTAAGCCTTGTAGTAGGATTTATTTTCCTTTGATGGCTCTTGTGTATCTCTTGCAGGTTTTCTGTTGCTGATCCCCAGCACGGTCTCCAATGATATCTCTAACTTCCGAAGATTAGCCGAGTATTTCAGTGGTGTTGTGGTGTTTTGTTCACCCTCTGTTTGCCCTTTTTGTCTGATTTGTCAGCATATTCATATTCATATGCATTGCATGCGCATTCATTTTGGTTGAGCATAGCATGTTTTTGTTGCATTGTGCATCCTGTTTTTTGATGTTTCCCTTTCCCCAGTGTTGTTATCCCGCGGAGTGCGTCCTCTCTTCATTAGAGTGTCGACCCATAAGCAGAAAATACCCATCATTTTTAATTCCCCACTGAGTTTATGCCTCGTGGAAGATGTTTGTTTAGCTTTCCTCCCCAGCTTTTATTTGGATGGAATTGTTCCCCAGTTGAGTTATTTCCTCATTGGGTCGAGTCTTGTTTGACCGTTTCTATCCAGTTTGTTCCTGGATTGAACTTTGGTCTCTTGCAGCAGTTACTTTGGTTTTCCCTGGGTTGTGAAACCTGGATGTCGAGAAGGTAGTTTTGAGGATTTATTTTCCTCAACAGGAATCTGCTATTGATCCCCATCAGAAGATGAAGATTTGATTTCCCCAATAGTGTTTTGATAACACTCTCTTGGTAATTACTTATGCAACTTCATGTGGAAGCCTCTTTATTTGAGCAGCTTGTGTAATCTCTAGAAATTTACCTTCTCTAGAAATTATTTGAGCAGCTTGTCAAATCACGAATAAGAAAAAATCTGTCCACGTCAGGACTCACGTCTCAACAACACAGGAATAGAATTTTGTCCACGTTAGGACGCTTATTTCGTCAACCCGAAGAAATATCAACTTAAACTTGTCCACGTCAGGACTCCACCTGCCGTCAACACGGAAAAATCCCGGCGACTTTGCTGGGGATGACTCGTCTACATTTCGTCATCACGAGGGGGATCCTATCAACATAGGAATAAATGGTCCACGTTAGGCATAAAATGTCCATGTTAGGAATAAACTGTCCACGTAAGGAATAAACTTTCCACGTAAGAAATAAACTTTCCACGTAAGGAATCAACTTTCCACGTTAGGAATAAACTGTCCACGTTAGGAATAAATCGTCCACGTTAGGAATACGCCGTCCACGTTAGGACTCAACTTTCCCCGTTAGGAATAAACTTTCCCCGTTAGGAATAAACTTTCCATGTTAGGAATCAACTTTCCCCGTTAGTGTAATACCCTAATTTTTACCCCTAAGATCCCACTTTTCATTTGCATCATTACATACACAAACAAGATCGTACTTTTTGGTTCTCCCATCCTTGTGTGTTTCTTACTTGCTTTTTGTTGTTTATGTTTACTAACCTCTAACCAAAATACCAAAAATATTTTTCAATTTGTTTGTTTCGTCTTCTCTGTGTGTTTAGGGTTTTGCAAGGAGATTGATGGCAAGGACATTCATTCAAGTCTAAATCAAATGGAAGTTTGACCTCATCTTGGTCAAACTATCAAGAGATTGCTTCAAGTGCAAATTGGCGGGCAATGAGAGTCTGCTTCCAGGACTCAAGTTTCTATTTGTCTTTATTGCAACTGTCTTGAACGAATGTGGATCTGGTAAAATTTCCTTGCAAAGGACAAATAAGAAATGTTATTCTGGCAATAGCGCTGGGGCGGGTCATGCGGCTGCTCAACTGATTGGGTCTAGAAAAATTCTGAGACATTCATTGTTACTTCCAATCAAGGTGGATCAACCTCTTTAGAATGTGATGCTACTTCTGTAGATGAGGATGAGGATGATGCAACTTTTGATGGGGGGGTTCTTAGCATAGATAAAGATGATGAAGAGGATGCCAACAATGAAAGGGCCCTTGCCTCTAAAGTTTGCACATTTATTTCCAGTGGAAGCAATTTCATGGAACAACATTGGTATTTCTGCTATACATGTGACCTGACTGTATCAAAAGGTTGCTGCTCAGTCTGTGCAAAGGTTTGTCATCGAGGTCACCGTGTAGTCTACTCACGCTCAAGCCGCTTCTTTTGTGACTGTGGAGCTGGAGGTGTTAGGGGTAGTAATTGTCAATGCTTAAAACCACGAAAATATACTGTAGATAACAGTGCACCTGTTCGAGGTTCTAACACATTTCAATCATTTTTACCCTTTACTGAAGATGGAGATCAGCTGCCAGATAGTGATTCAGATTTTTGAAGATGACATAAATTTAGATGTAGATAACTCACTCAGATTATGTATTACAAAAAAGCTTCAAGAAGGGATTCCATTGTTATTGGAAGAACTCGATATTGAGAGTCAGGTGCTCAATCTTTGCTCCTCCTTGATGCCATCAGTAATTAGTAGATGAGACTTCCACCATTCTAAGGATAAGAATATCGGTTTGGGTGAAGACAAAGTGATTTCTCATGGCATTGATCTCTTGCAGTTGAAGAAAGCTTATAAAAGTGGTTCATTTGATCTCAAGATTAAGGTTGATTATTCTAACTCCAAGGATCTCAAGTCACACTTAGCAAATGGTTCTCTTGTGAAGTCCTTGCTCAGTGTAAGTGTACGTGGCCGGCTTGCCGTTGGTGAAGGTGATAAAGTTGCTATATATGATGTTGAGCAGTTAATTGGCCAGGCCACCATTTCACCTGTGACAGTTGACAAGACCAATGTAAAACATCTTTCTAAAAATGTAGTCCGCTTTGAAATTTTACAACTTGTATTCAATCCTGTGGTCAAGAACTATCTTGTTGTAGCTGGTTATGAGGATTTCCAGGTCCTGACACTGAACCCTCGTGGTGAAGTGATTGACCGCCTTGCCATTGAACCTGCTTTGCAAGGTGCATATATTAGACGGGTGGAATGGGTTCCAGGCTCATAAGTTCAATTAATGGTTGTGACTAACAGATTTGTCAAAATATATGACCTGTCCCTGGACAACATCAGTCCAGTGCACTACTTCACTTTGTCAGATGACATGATTGTGGATGCCATTCTCTATACAGCTTCCAAGGGCAAAATGTTTCTTGTTGTTCTGTCCGAAAATGGAAACATATTCAGGTTTGAGTTGTCAGTCAAAGGGAATGTTGGTGCTGTGCCATTAAAAGAACTTGTACAACTCAAGGGAAGAGAAATTCATGCAAAGGGTTCATCATTGTACTTTTCTTCAACTTGTAAGCTACTCTTCATATCTTTTCAAGATGGTACCACACTGTTAGGTCGACCAAGCTCTGATGCAGCCTCCCTGGTAGAGATGTCTTCTGTATTTGAGGAGCAAGAAAGTAAGATGCGGCCTGCTGGAGCCATCATTGGGAGGTCAAGCAACTGATGCACGATTGACACGACAATCCGAACTAAAGCAGGTTGACATGCCATCATTCCCAACTTCCTGCGTGCAGTATGACCATACTTGCTGCAAAACAGAAAAAACTAGTCATTCAGAAAGTTCAGCGAAGGAAAATGCTCCATGAAACCTATGAATAGTTTTGGCAAACATACAGAATGTTTCAAGTATTACACTGTAACTGGTGCACCATCATAAATTGCCAAAGAGAATACTTGAATTGATGAATGTCACTGGTTTGACGAGAGAAAACGATGAGAGCCATACACGTCACCTGTAGAATATAATTCTCAGTAATCAACATGGACAATACCAGAAGAATTCAAGCTGGCTCGTAAGCAACCACACAAAACTATTAACCAGTGAATAGTGTCAAATGCAAGTGATACATCCAAAGCTGCTGCCATCTCCGCCACAACGCCAACACCAGCTAATGCAGCTAATTCCAACACTTTGATATCTAACGGTTTTACATCAAGCCCATCTCCTATTACACCAATTATAGCCACTGATCAGCAACGGTTGGCTTCCAGTTTATCGGGTACCCCTGTTTCCAAGATGGTTGTACCTTCAAGTCATGTGTTGAGAAAAATAATCCACGTCAGATTATTGAAATTGAGGTGAAATCAAAAAGAAGGAATAACACGTCATGAGCTACAAATGTAAAAAGCAAAACGACATGAAAAATATCAGCAAAAAGCTCACGCGTAAACACCCAATTCAAAACGGCAGCAAATTTTCACAAACGGCAAATCATTTTTCACTCACTCTCATCCATAAATAGAACACATACCTCACTCATTTTCTGAAGCTTGAAGAGCCAATTAATCCCTGCAGAATTTTCATCATAACTCCTCAATTTTCCTTCAAATTTCACCTTCAAAAAATCACCCTCAACCATTCTTCAAGTTTCATCCGATTCAACTCTCTTTTCATTCACAACCTTTTCCACACAAAATCTCACTATACTTCAACTTTATTCAACAATAACAGCAGCAATTCGTATTCAAAAGAAAGCAAGAAGAAGAAGATTGAAGTTAATCTCTCCATTTTTGAAGGTATTGGAGTTTTGCCGATTGAACTCTCGTCTCTGATCTCGTTTCATATGAGCTCTGTTGGTTGAAATTTTGTGTGTATTTGGATTCACCTTGTGATTTCGGTTGAGATGGTACCAAAATGGAGTTTCATTATTCCGATCGTTGGATTTTCGATTTACGCCCATGGTGAATAGCGTCACGTTGCTTTCCATTGAAAAAGAGGATATACTTTCTGTTATTATTATTATTATTCGTTTTATTCTTTTTTTTTTCTGGTTTGGGCCTAATATTTTCTTTCTTTTCTTTTAAAACCTCCCTCTCTTTTTTTAAGACTTTCTATCAATTTTCTTTTAATAATTTTTTTATATGGTTGAAATAATTTCTTAAAAAATAGATTTGGATCTTGAATTTTTGATAAGATTTCATCAATATCAATGGACTTTGGGTGTTGATTTTATCCACCAAAAGAGGTGATTGATATTGATGATAATTTAATCGATTTAAGATTCAAATTGTGGTTGCTTTTCATTTTATTTCTCTTTCTTCTTCTTTTTATTTTTGATCGATGAAATCTATGGATCATAGATTGTTGATTATCAAGGTTTTTTAATCTTCATTATTTCAAATCTATGGACGAATAATCATTGAGATAATTCTCCGTACATTGGAATAGTGATAGATTACCTTTGATTAATTGATGAAAAATCTTGATTATGATGAGATCACTACCTCTTTTCTTTTTGTGTGGCATGTTTTAGGAGAGTGATTTACATATCACTTCTCTAACATGTGTTAACACTAACATTTTATTGACCGATCTCAGATAGTCGTGGTTTCTATATAAACCCGATTACGATTGCTTAACATAGCGCTAAAGTGTCCCTTAATCGGAAAATGATCATTCGTGGCTCAAACTTATGTTTAAAAGTCCAAGTATGATTAGTTGCTTGTCTTAAGTCCAATACCTATGAAAATCATTGTTAGGAGGCTTTGATTCTATCAATCCTCTAATGAGTTTTCATTAACCTTGGTCTAAGTGCAAGAATTAATCATCATTGATCATATGTTCTAACCACTAACCACTAATTCACTAACAATATCCTTGTATAATTTTGTTTATATTCTCTTCTTATTCCTTATTTCTTTACTTTTATGTTTCCATGTTATCATTTCATATCATATCTTTGTTTATGTTTATGTCATTTCTCTTTTGTCCACTTGGACCATACTTTGTTCAAAACACTAATAAAGGATAAAAAATCTCTAAAAAAACTTGGTGCTATTAACTTTGTGGTTATGCTCTTGGACTATTCTTGGACCTTTGGACTTAGAATTAGGACTCTCATTCCTATGCTTGGAGTATTGTGGATCTTAGCCTTTATTTGGCTCGCTCATTAGCTTATGCTTTAAATCGGATGGAATTGATTTTGCTTGCTATGGAGTGTGCTACAAGTTGGTTAGATCTTTCTTACCTCTAGCTTTTATTTTGTTTTCTAGGATAGTCACTTCATCTCCTCCCCTTCTTAAATTTTCAAAACTTTCCCCCTCTTTCAAAACCTTCTTGGTTTCAAACTTCAAAACCGCTTTCGCAATAAAACCTCGACTTTCGTCAAGTGATTTTTAAACTTTTGTTCTTCTTAATAAAAATCAATCAATGTTAATCATGCTTTGACCAATTTCAAAAGACATAAAAAATACAAAAACTCATCAACTCTTTTTGTGCCTTTATGCACTTGTTCACTTTAAAACTTTTTCATAAAGTTTAGACATGATTCATTTCTATAGTTGAGATGTAAGTCTCCTATTCCCCATATTATTAAGACTTTGACATTTTCCACGTTGATGTTGAGTGATAGTCTTGTTGATAATCCAAGCAAATCCTCCATCTTTATGTGACGCAGATGTTGTCTTAATACTCGTGGGTGAATAGTCGCAGATTTCTCCTTAAAATGACGATTTGTCTTTACATCTAAAATCAATCAAAACCAACAAATTTTTGTCATTTGTACCACGAAATACGGGGTTTTGATCCTATATTGCACTTTGTGGGTACGTAGGCATGAGACGATAAGTCTCTCCAAACACAAAAATCTAAAAAAAAAATTCTCTTCTCATCTCCCCAATCTCTTTTCAAACAAACCATTTTCAAACCAAAAAACGTAAATATTTCAAAGGGCTCCTATAGAGTACTATAGACGTTTTGGGTGCTAACACCTTCCCATTGCGTAACCAACCCCCTTACCCCGATCTCTGTTTCTTGTTCTCGTTTTAGAACTCTTTGGTTTTGTTCGCTCTTTTTCCTTTCCTTTATTTGGATAAAATAAAAGTGCGGTGGCGACTCTTGTTCTTTTGAGTTAAGCTAATCAATAGCTTACACTCACGATTTTTTACCGCTACAGTTAGGAATAAACTTTCCACGTTAGGAATCAACTTCGTCTTGATTTGTCCACGTTAGGACTCACACCTCGTCTTGATAAGAAAACCCTATCGGAATGGGAGTAACTTGTCCACGTCAGGACACCGTTTCGTCAACCCGAAGAAAGATAAATTCGTCCCCGTCAGGACTCTCACATCTTCGACCCGCTGAGGAAATAAAACCTGTCCACGTCAGGACTCACGCTTCGCCAACACGAAGAAAGATAAATTTGTCCACGTCAGTACTCGCGCATCTCCGACCCGCTGAGGAAATAAAACTTTTCCACGTCAGGACTCACGCTTCGCCAACACGAAGAAAGATAAATTTGCCCACATCAGGACTCGCGCATCTTGTCAACATGAAGAACTATAAACTTGTCCACGTCAGGACACACATTTTGACTATACGAAGGAAGATATCTGCTGGGGATAAATGGTCCACGTTAGGACACCAACATGAAGAGTAATCAATTTTGTCCACGTCAGGACTTCACATTCCATCAATACGGAGAAATCGAATCTGTCCACGTTAGGACTAGCACATCTCGCCAATCTGAGGAAATAAATCTGTCCACGTTGTCGCGGTGAAATTTGGATACCAAACTATTGATTAGTTTGAATCGTTAATTCAATTTGCAACCGAACTTTGATTTGTCCAAAGGAAGGGATAAAGATCGAAATTCCCACAATGCAATGCAAATGCAAGGTTTGATTATTTTAGGTTCGGGGGTTGGTTAAACTTAGGGAAGGTACTAGCATCCTAAGTTTCTGTAGTACTCTACAGGAACCTCTTGTTTTATGTTTGTTTATTGCTAAGTGTTTATCTGCTTAAGGTATAAAAGACCTAGGGGTTTATTTCTAAGTATACTCGATAAGATGTCGCATCTTATGCCTACATATCCTTACGGGAGTGGAATCAGAGTATGTTGTAGTTCACCCTAACGGGTTAGAGGAGCTCTTTGACTGTGGTCAAAGTTCCTACGGGTTTAGGGTAGTTGTTTTGATTGGGTTTAGGAGAAGAGATGAGTCTTCATGTTAAGGGAGATGTAACCACCACAGATGTAAAAAAGGGGGTTGTAGGAAATGGTCTTTGCATCGTCTTAAGAAAAGGGCTTAAGTACTCGGATGGTCGCCAAGTATGCCTTTATCGCTCTTAAGGCAAAGTCCCTACATGTTTGATTGTATTGTTGTGGGGGTGGAGATTATATCTCACTTAAGATGATTAACATCTATTCTCTAAATGTGTTTGAAAATTTGTATTTAAGTTGATTGTTTGTTTCTATGTTGTAAAAGATAAAGACAAGGTCCTTCCTATAGGGTAGGATCTATCTTAAGCGATCAACTTGAATGGGATCAAGGATCGTGGGGAGATGATGCAAATGACGTGCACTACACACAACGTTGAATTATGTGTAGGGTTTTCCTTTGGACGGTATGCAATACGGTAATATAAATTGCGGTAAGTGTAAAATGACTGTAGAATAAATTGCGAAAAGATAAACCATACACATACGCATGAAAGCGCTGGAAGTGTGTGCATTGTGAATAAAATAACAACAGATAAAGATAAAATGATACATACGCATGAAAGCGCTAAGTGTAAGTGGAAGTGTCGTGAAGTGAGATTGATTTTAATTGTAGGATTGATTGTGGGAGAAGAAATTGTATTTGATTTGAATTATGAGAGGAGTTGATTGATTTTAGTAAAAAGTTGCGTTTGATCTTTCAAATAAAAGTTATATTAATTATTCTCTCTATTTATTTTATTTGTAAAAAAAGGTTGTATAAATTACTTGAGTTATAAGAAAATGTACTCTCTTTTAATGAATTTGATTTTTATAAAAAAAAGAAATAAAATTAATTATGTTAATTTTTAAAAAAACTGTAGTAATTATTATTTTTATTTAAAACTGATTATAATAGGTATTTAGTTAATTAAAAACTAAGATAAGATTTAGTTAAATAAAAAAACTGGGTTAATTAACGAAATAAAACAAAAATTAAGTGACTAAGCAGATTAATTAAGTTTTAAGAGATAATTAGAGGTTTAACTAGGGTAATTAGGTGATGGTTAGTGGATGTGTGGTGGTGTTAGTGATTAACAGATAAAACAAAATGAACACAGTAAACCCTAGCCCCAAATTCCTCCCCATTCTCCCCGTCGCGAGCCTTTCCTTTTCTCATTGTCCTGTTCTTTCTCCAATTTCTTATTCTCATAGTGATTCCTATCTTGCCCTTCTCTCCATTGCGATTTCCTGCACAATTAAACAATCCACAAAGATTAACGTTAGAAAAAGATATACCCTTTCAAGTTCCGATGGTTCTCTCGCCGGCGTGGTGATTGGAGGATGCTTCATCGATTGGTGTTTGGTGATTGTCGGAAGTGAGAACGGCGGTCGACGGGCTCAAGGCGGCGGCAACTTTGAACGGTATTGTTAATGAGCAGAGGATGGTCTCCCGGAGATTCGTCGGTGATTGGAGACAGGCGATGCTTCCTTCGTGGTTGGTCGCGGTGGACTCGCGATGGAGATTCTGAAAAGATGAGTTCTTCTCTTTCTCTTTTTGCAAAAATTAATCCTTTTTTAGGTTTTCGATTTGGAATTGCTTTGCGAACTGTTGTGGATTTTGTCTGTGTGTTTTTCGTTGGATTTCTCTCTGTCTCCTTTCTCATCCCAATTCTTTTCTCTTTTATAGGCTGAAGAAGAGATCTTGGAATTCAATGCTGATATTAATCCCGTAATGAAGTTGTCCGCTCCGATTTTGGGAATTAACTCAATCTGTTCTGATTTTGCAGAAAATGGCGTAAATGGGAATTATGAGGCGTTATCATGTCGGTAGACCTTCCCCTTTTAGTGAAATCAACCTCAGCGGGAAAACGAGATAAGTTCCCCTTTTCGATTCCTAATTTAGGAAATAAATCATGGTTTTCATTGGAATTGATCCCTGCTCTGCTTTTACGTTGTAGGCTCAATTTAATTCTCCTCTGAATATCCTGCTCTGACTTAATTCTAATTTTACTCAGGAAAGAAGAGAAAGCATTCAAACTAGCGGTCCGGTCACCAAGACTACCACAGAGCATCAATGGGCTGCCTAATCTTGATATAGGTGATATCGAAGGTTGTAATTTACACATTGTCCTGAACTTTTATGCTTGTTCTAATGACCGCGATTTGCCGACTTTGGTTTACGTTGGTGGAAGATACATTTTAAGTTTGAATGATAATTCAATCTTTTATTGTGAATGCGGGCTACAAAGATATGCTCGAGTTGTGGAAGCTTGAAGTTGTTGGCAGCTTTTGAGTCCTTGACGATGTGGTTAAGATGATTGATTGTGTCTGATGTTGGCAATATGGTGATGCCATCCTGTTGCCTTTGGAATTCCTCTTGCAGGTGGTTACATCCCCTTCTCTTATCATGCTTCAAATCTCTCAATTTAACTGTAATTAACATGTCAACAACGGTTTTGGAATGACCTTGATTCACATGTATTTTCATCTTCTCCTGAACACGTTTGCCGATGTACGGATTATGTCGGTAATAGCAATACAATTATGAAATGAGTTTCTATTTAAGTGTGATTGTTTGGAAGTCCATTAACTGTGTTGGTGTTTCGGTTTACAGGAAATGGTGACCGAGTGCTGTTGTGGTGGTACAGTGACGATACTCAGATAGTGGAACAACTACATCAGTTTGCAAGGGAGTATAAACATCTTGGACATCAAGAACAATGAGCATCAGCGGCTGCTGCAACGCACGTTTCGAGTTGTAAAATGAATTGTTGAGCCGAACGTTGCAACTCCCACCTGCGTACGAGGACCTTCAGGAAGGTCTGCAATAACTTGATTCATGGCAATGCAAGCTGCAGCTGTTGCACCAGTTTGAACAGCATTCATTGATACATCAACGAGAGAGAAATACACAGCGGGCATTGGCTCACGGATCATGAATTCTTTAGTAGCAACAAACTCAATTGTTCCTTTACATAGCTCAGGCTTTTCGTCAGCATCTCTACATCGACCATCTGGACCTAAATTACAGCGGTAGTCCCGTGGAGTTTCATCACTAAATCCACATAAATTGCAGATAAAGCATTTTCTCATTTTTCTTTGGTTTGCAGGTAAATTCTCTGCCAATCATGTTGTTGGAATCGTGAGTCTGCGACATCGGTATGTTTATTAATATACACCGTTATTGGATTGCCCTCCATGTTTTCTTCGCACATGGCTTTCTTCTACGAATAAATTCTTAGTTCCCTGATATTGCTCCATCATTTTGCAGTTCACGCGTTAAATGCCCGTCAACCCACCTGTTTTCAAAGCATCGACTCTCTTCGGTGTTTTTAGAGTATGTTGGCCTCCAAGTGCTAAGTCCGAGATAGACTGAGCTACCGCCACCGTGACGGAAGCAGGAATTAAGTCAATGTGGTTTGATAATCGCAGGTAGTTAATTCTGTTCTTGGTAATAACGTATAGCTCATACACGACCTTTCCTCCTCTTCTTTTTGAAAGTATT
Organism: Lathyrus sativus; assembly: GCA_963859935.3. Lineage (NCBI taxonomy): Eukaryota > Viridiplantae > Streptophyta > Magnoliopsida > Fabales > Fabaceae > Lathyrus > Lathyrus sativus. The sequence continues at coordinate 713,401,623 of OZ012737.1, forward strand.
GTAAAAGTATTTGGATAGGCTTGTGAACGAAATTGGTCACTGATGCGAGTCTTTGATGAATAATTAATAGCAGGATATCTTGAATGATATACTGGAGATGTTAATTGATATCTTTGCTTCATTGTAACAGGTGATACTTCTCCGGTGGCTCCGGCGCACTCGTAGTTCGACGCCGCACTTCAAAAGTTTAGAAGATAATAGGGAGTTGTACCTTGAATTATTGGGAAAAGTTGTGAACCGCAGTGATATAATGGCTTCAAGAAATATTGCAAATTGTGAGGTTAAAATTGTTGTGTGCTGTACTACCCCTTTCTCAAGACATGTTTGAAGTTTAGTTTGGTCTTTAAATGATATCATATTTGGACTTGTTATTTATCAAACAGTTTTGACAAAAGTTGCACTTGTCTTGCAGGCCCTTTTCATCAAATCTCAACAGCTGATATTACTCAAGGAACCAACTAAATAGCAGGTTTGATGCTGTGATGGCGAATCCGTAATGTTCGATCAATTTCTGTTGGATATTTATGCTTTGGTAACACGTTCCAAAGAGGCCACAGGAGTCATGATCATCAAGATGGCAGCAGGGAACCGAGATTCAAACATTGTCGTAGCCGTCGCGGGAATGTATTCAACTGATCTTAATGTAATCCTGCACTCCTCGGGCAGTTTAGATATTAGGAACTTGAATCCAATAATGACTAGGACCACCTTGTAATCGTTAATAAATCGAAGGGAACCGTCTCGGTGCGGTGTATGTGAAAATGCTGAATTTGTAATTTGGATATTGTATCTTTGGTTTTAAATGTGAAAAGCTATTCTTGTATTCAAAAGATGGTAAAACAGGAAGCTGATGGTAGTTATCAACTATAATGGTGCCACCCTTTTATCCTCATATTTAGGGCCTCTTCCAACCGTGTTGCAAGCGTAACTCAATATCATTGGCATTGTCAATTCTTTGCCTTTTATTTGTCAATGAGGCTGAAATAATTTTATGAAGTTATATTTGTATATGAACACAAGTCCCTAATATTGAACAAGCCATGAACATATCAATAAAAGAATCGTTGTCCGCGGGAATAACCGATGGCGAGTTGAATTCCTCCTTTTAGATCCTGAAGCAAAACTTAATCCCTTTTCTTGTTCGAACCTTGCTCACGTGGTTTAGAATTGGAAATCATAACCTTGTTATGAACAGATCAAAATAATTTAATCTTGAACAAGTCCTTTTATTATTCGAATCCCAAGTTAAACATGCTCAACAACCCTACAACCAAATACCACTTCAAACGTCCTCTTTAAAACTTGTTATTTCCCAAGTATCAACTGTGATCCCTTTAATGAAAGTTTTAGACAAACTTTTAGATAATTCCAAATGCCACTCAAAACTTGCCATGAAATTTCACTTGAAGCCAGTGGGTGAGAATCCTCTGAGATCTCGGAGAATAAACCTCGTGTGGATCGTCAGACCATAATAAACGAGGGTAGATACCTTCCGCAATAATTCAGCACAATCTGTAGGCGCTAAGGGGGACATACGGTTTTCACGACTTCCGAACTTTCTTCAGTGTCCTAACTTCACAAAACAAAACAAACGAGTTGGTTAAAACGGTTAGTTATTCATAATGATTGACCTTGAGAATGAACGCCATCTCCACTCAAAAATTACTGCGTCTGCACAAATTGGTTAGTCGCTTAAATATTAAATATTAAAATAAAGTCAAATAACAATAGAAAATGTGCAAAAAGAGAGGGGATCTTATGGTCAAAAATTATGGTGCAACACACGTTAGGAAACCCACTTCACTAGCACGAAGAAATCCCGTCAATAAGTTGTCCACGTCAGGACTCATATCTCGTCAACACGAGGAACTCCTATCAACATAGGTAATAAAATTTTGACGATCTCCGGGGAAATGCTCTTGTCAACTAGTAAGAAAATACATCCGTTTATCCATACGGGAAGATACTCTGAATACAGTTTCTCTGCTTATCTATGCAGTAGCTAACTCCATTGGTCCCAACTCACAAACCTTTTGGCGTTGACGCGAAGACGACTTTGAGGAGGACTCTACTGGGGATATTTGGAACCCAAACTGCCTGACGCCTGTTTTGATAACCGGCGGCAGCTTCTGAAATTCTGATTCATGAAACCTTTTGACGTTGACGTAACAACAAATTTGAAGAAAATAATCCGCTGGCCGGATAAGAGAAACTTCAACAAGCAACTCTGGCGGGGAAAACAAGAGAAATTCAGGCAAACAACTCTGCTCGGGGACAAAGAGAAATTTAACCAATTAACTCTGTGGGGAAAAATAGAAAGATGAACCATATCATCACACGTCTCACGACAAGACTTAGAATACCGGATAATAGATATGAGCTAGAACTCCATACTCCTGCTGAGAAAACACACCTGCAAGCACAAAGGTTAACCAACCTGATTCATGTTTCAAAATGCATATGTTTGAAAATGGCGTAATGCTCTGTATGACACGGAAATGCTACGCGTTTGAGTAGATGCGGATATGACGATATATGCAAATGCAGATGCAGGCTCAAGCTGTCGGGGCCACTCTGATAGTGTTATCTCAACAACATGAATGCTGAGGATAACGCCAACTCCGTTGGGGAGAACAAGTATCACAAAATATTCTGGCGAAATAAACGCCAGAAATACAACCATCTCTACCGGGGTGAGATTAAACATCAATTTCCGCTGGGAGGAAAGAACAAACCACCCTGCTGGTGAACCAACTCATCTGGGGAAAGAGCGACACTTCTAGGCAAAACACATTGTCTGGGCACAGTTTACACATTCGGAGTCTCGGACTCTGCTGAGGATCAACATCCTGTCAATGGCATGACGACCTGTGGGGAGCAAGAAAACCCTCCTTCGCGGATATAAACCTTCTGAACCAACAACTTGGTTAACTATTGCAGGAATCTCCCACGTTGGAGATTGAACGTGCACATCTTCGATTCGCTGAGGAGCGCAACCTCTGCAGGGGACATTGATTTTGACTTGCTGGGATTAATCCTATGGACGGCTTTCCATGAGGACACTCTCCTGGGAGAAAATAACTCCCTCCTTCGGGAAGGGATAACCGTTATTTCAAATCTCGGGGGATAAGCTGCGACTAGCTAAGGAATGACATCAACTAGAGTCAGGTCTTACGTCAAGCGACCTTGGCTGGGGAATACAATTCCTGACCATTTGCTCCAAAGGTAAGAACCCTGTAAAACATAAACGAGACAAAACAGGCCTATACAACAGAATCTATCCGGGTTAGCATCTGTGACCTTACTTCAGTCAATTCGAAGTTTTAGCAATTATTGGCAAGGGCCAACAAGATTATGTAAGTGCAAGTTTATCAAAAACATCGACGTCTTTCACAAACAAAACAGTAAAGAATAAACATCAAGTACTGAATAACATGTTTTATTGATAATGGGCCTCTGAATAGGCAAAGTTTTGTACACTGGATGCAATTCCTGAAAAGAGGAAGTTACGCACAACCATACATAAATATATGCACAAGAAGCATAAAGAAAATACAAAACAATATTTGTACACATGTCGACAACGTGATGCAGATGAACACCATGAGCTGATCCTCCTATGACTCACCTGACTCTGCGCTTTCCCGGTACTCGATCTTCGGAAGAGATTGTTTTTGGATAGACGGCCCCCAGGGTACTCCCAAACCACCAAGCAATGCCGTATCAAATCCGGACCGCAGTCATTTGCTTTTTCAATCCCTAACTTTTGCGTGAACCGGCCTTTGCGGGTTTTCAATTCACCGGGATACCCTTTTTTGCCGAAGTCGCCCTTTTCAGGTTTTCGACTTCGCGGGTGTACATCTTTTCAATTTTATCCCTAACTTTTGCCCGAACCTTTTATTCATTTTTTATGGTTCGCCGGGATGCCCCATTTTTGCCTGGACTCTCTTTTTACTGTCCAGCGGGTCACTTTCAAGCAAAGTATTTTTTAACTGCGTCCGAATTCACAGGAGACGTAAAGTCCTCACCATCCATGGTGGATAGTAACAAGGCTCCTCCAGAGAAGACTTTTCTGACAACGTAGGGACCTTCGTAGTTAGGAGTCCACTTGCCCCTGTGATCTGTTTGTGGTGGGAAAATATTTTTCAAAACAAGATCGCCCGTCTGAAAGCTTCGAGGGCACACCTTCTTGTCGTAAGCTTTCTTCATCCGGCTCTGATATAACCGACCGTATGCTAAAGAAGCCAGTCTCTACTCATCCATTAAGCTGAGCTGATTCAGTCTATCTTTAATCCATTATGCCTCATCGAGTTGGACATCACGTAAAACCCTCAGGGAAGGAATCTCGACCTCCAACAGTAACACCGCCTCCATCCCGTATACCAATGAAAAAGGGGTTGCCCCGGTTGATGTGCATACCGTCGTACGATAACCGTGAAAAGCGAAAGGTAGCATCTCGTGCCAGTCCTTATACGTCACAACCATCTTCTGGACAATCTTTTTTATGTTCTTATTGGCCGCTTCGACAGCGCCATTCATCTTGGGCCGGTAAGGAGAAGAGTTGTGGTGCTCAATCTTAAAATTATGACACAGCTCTTTCATCATTTTATTATTCAAATTTGAACCGTTGTCGGTGATAATCCGCTTAGGGATTCCATATCTGCAGATAATATCTCGTTTGATAAATCTGGCTACCACTTGTTTGGTCACATTGGCATATGATGCTGCTTTCACCCGTTTGGTGAAGTAATCAATTGCCACCAAAATGAACCGGTGTTCGTTTGATGGCGTAGGCTCAATCTTGCCAATCATATCAATCCCCCACATCGAGAAAGGCCACGGTGATGACATCACATTCATAGGACTCAGAGGCACATGAATTTTGTCCGCATAAATCTGGCATTTATGACACCTCTTTGCAAACTTGAAACAGTCTGTTTCCATAGTTAGCCAATAATAACCTGCCCGCAGCAGTTTTCTTGTCATAGCATGCCCGCCAGCATGCGTACCAAGTGTACCCTCATGTATATCTTTCATGAGCAACTTTGTCTCTTTCTCGTCTACACAACGTAGCAACACCAAGTCGTGGTTTCTTTTGTACAGGACACCGTCCGGATTCAGATAGAAATTGCCACCCAATCTCCTGAGAGTCTTCTGATCTCGACTGGATGCCCCAGCCGGATACTCCTTGTTCTTCAGGAAATTCTGGATGTCAAAGTACCATGGTTTGCCATCGGAGGTTTCCTCAATGGCGAATATGAAGGCAGGCCTATCGAGCCGAGAGATAACAATCCGGGGAGCCTCGTTCCAGAAGTTAACTTTATACATTGAAGACAATGTCGCCAGGGCGTCAGCCATTTAATTTTCTGCTCGTGGCACGTGATGCAATTCCACCTTGTCAAAGAAAGGGAACAATCTCCTTGCATAATTCATATAGGGTATCAAATTAGGCTGGCGTGTCTCCCATTCTCCTTTAATCTGATTCACCACTAGAGCTGAGTCTCTGTATACATCCAGGTTCTTGATTCTCAAATCAATGGCTTCTTCCAGACCCATGATGCAAGCCTCATATTCAGCCTCGTTGTTGGTAACCGGAAAGGTCAATCGGGCAGTAAATGGGATGTGCGACCCATGAGGAGTAGTGATAATTGCACCTATTCCGCTACCATAGGAATTTACAGCTCCGTCAAATATCAACTTCCATTTGGAACCCAACTCTGGTCCTTCGTCCAGCAACGGTTCTTCACAATCTTTCATCTTCAGGTACATGATATCCTCGTCAGGAAAATCAAACCTCATCGATTGGTAGTCCTCAACAGGCTGCTCCGCAAGGTACTCTGACAGAACGCTACCTTTAATAGCCTTTTGCTAGACATATTGGATATCGTATTCGGTTAACACCATCTGCCATCGGGCAATTCTTTCGGAGAGTGCTTGCTTCTCAAACACATATTTGATTGGATCCATCTTTGAAATTAACATGGTTGTATGATTCAACATGTATTGCCTCAAACGTTTGGCGGCCCAGGCTAGCGCACAACACGTCTTTTCAAGCATTGAGTAACGGGATTCACAATCGGTAAACTTCTTACTCAAATAGTAGATCACATGCTCTTTACGTTCGGTCTCGTCGTGTTGACCGAGAACACAACCCATGCTTTCCTCAAGAATCGTCAAATACATAATCAAAGGTCTCCCGACCACTGGGGGTATCAAAACAGGAGGTTCCTGCAAGTATTCTTTTATCTTGTCGAACGCCTTTTGACAATTTTCATTCCAGGTCAACACCTGATCCTTTTTCAACAACTTGAATAACGGCTCGCATGTCGCAGTTAGGTGAGATATGAACCGAGCAATGTAGTTCAACCTCCCTAAAAACCCACGCACTTCTTTTTCTGTTTTAGGCGTCGACATTTCTTGTATAGCTTTTATCTTCGCAGGATCAACCTCTATTCCCTTTTCACTCACAATAAACCCCAGCAGTTTACCCGATCTCACCCCAAAGGTGCACTTGTTCGGGTTCAGTCTCAACCTGAACTTCCGAAGTCTTTTGAACAGTTTCAGCAGATTAACCAAATGCTCTTCCTCCGTCTGGGATTTGGCAATCATATCATCAACATAAACCTCAATCTCCTTGTGCATCATGTCATGAAAGAGAGTCGTCATAGCACGTTGATATGTTGCCCCAGCGTTCTTCAGTCCGAAGGGCATCACTTTGTAGCAAAATGTTCCCTAGGGAGTAATGAAGGTAGTTTTCTCCATGTCTTCCGGCACCATTTTGATCTGATTATAGCCTGAGAAGCCGTCCATGAAGGAGAATACGGAGAACTGAGCAGTGTTATCAACCAGCACATCAATGTGAGGAAGTGGAAAGTCGTCTTTCGGGCTCGCCCTATTCAGATCACGGTATTCTACACACATCCGCACTTTACCGTCTTTCTTCGGCACTGGTACTATATTAGAGACCCATGACAGATAAGTTGTAACAGCTAGGAAACCCGCATCCCACTGTTTTTGAACTTCCTCCTTGATTTTCACAGCCATGTCTAGTCTGGTTCTTCTGAGTTTCTGCTTAACAGGCAGACATTCCTCTCGCAACGGCAGACGGTGTACCACCATGTCCGTATCCAACCCAGGCATATCCTCGTACGACCAAGCAAATATATCACTATACTCTCGCAGTATCTCAATCAGCCTTTGCTTGATCTCACTCTGTAGTGCAGCCCCTATACGGATATTTCTCACAACTTCTTCCGACCCCAAGTTAATAATCTCAATTTCCTCCTGATGAGGCAGAATGATTCTCTCTTCCTGTTTCAACAAACGAGTCAGCTCCTCTGGCAAGTCGCTATCCTCAACATCTCTTCCTCTGCTTGGAATACCGGGTGCTTGAAGTCGAAACAAATCATAGGCGGTTCGTATGAGATGTCATCTGAAATATTAGTCCTGCAAAGGGAATGGTTAAACACTTCAACACGCAAACAAAGCAAATAACCACGTTGCCATTTATTGTTAAAGAAAAATAAGAAAAATAGGGATCACAATATTTGAATATGAAAACGCCTTTATTTCATGATTAAAACAGTGCAATACACATAATCAAGTAGCCCTAAGGTAAAATCCCTATGCCCCGGGTAGGACATATGATTATTCAACAATTGATAAAATAAATCATTACTGTTTAAGAGTCACTGGGACAGTTTCCCAGATGGACCAGTTGCAGAGACTTTGTCCTGGCACGCTTGGCTTGACCCACGCGTCCATATCGCAGTCACTATCTCCGTCTTCAGCATCAGAAATAGCGTTGATAGTCTTAAAGCACACCCCGCTTGGCGTAATCGTGATCGGTCCCTTGAACCTGGGCGCTCCTGAAGATGACGCTGACGACGTCGGTCGATACCCTAGCCCAAACTTATCATTCTTCACGGGAATCTCCAAAACCTGCCCCCAGCCTTTAGTCTCACCAGTCTACACTAAAGCCTGAGCCTCTTTGTAGGATGACACTGCCACATCTGACATTTTGCTGGAACCCTGAGCTTTGTCTTTAATCCGCAACCCTTCGAAGGCTTGACAAGGTGTCTCGTGTATTTCTCCGTCGACCTCAACATATCTGAATGATGACAGGTGACTGACCAAAATGTCCTCCTCCTCGCAAACGGTAACAACACTATCACCCACCACGTACTTCAACTTCTGGTGCAACGTGGACGTTATGGCCCCGGCAGCATGGATCCATGGGCGCCCAAGAAGGCAGCTATAAGCTGGATGGATGTCCATGGTGTAGAATTCGGTATCAAAAATTTCCGGCCCCACCTGAAGCGGTAATGTTATTGACCCAAACACTGATCTTTTCGTCCCGTCAAACACCCTCACAACCAAATCGCTGGGTGTGCAAATAATTCCCCGTATGTCCAATTTCATCATGGCTTTCTTTGGCAATACGTTCAACGACGATCCAGTATCCACCAATACACGTGACAGTACGGTGCCCCAGCATTCCACCGATATATGCAAAGCCATGTTGTGCTCTCGACCTCTGGGCGTTAGATCAAAATCTGTGAAACCCAGGCTATGTCCAGCATTGACATGCGCCATTACCCCCTCTAACTGATTTACAGAAACTTCTTGGGGCACGAATGACGTATCCAGTATCTTTAGCAAGGTGTTCCGGTGGGCCTCGGAACATAACAACAATGACAAGATAGAAATCTTCGATGGCGTCTGCTGTAGGTGTTCAACAATTTTGTAGGCGCTTTTGCGAATCAGTCTCATGAACTCCTCTACGTCCTTGAGCGATGTATCCTTTTCTTTCGACTGAGCAGGCCCGCTTTCATTCACTTTGGCTTTACATTTGGCCAATCTTTCTGCTTCTATTTCAGGTGAGGTAAAGATCCTTCTGCTAAGGGTCATGCCCCCCGTTCCAACGACATTATCAACAGCCCCAGCTGGCTGGTTATTCACCACAATCTTTTCACCGTTGCAGTACGCTTCTAATCCGTATGTCCACAGGACAGCTTTCGTATTCTCGAAGGGAATAGGCCCTGCTTTGGTAATTGTAATAGTTGGCCGCTGGGCGGGCGCCGTTATCATTATAGTCTTTCTCGGGATCGTTACCGTTGTAATACCATTCTGCTTATCACATAATGCCTCTACAGGCTTCTCAACCGCAGTTCGATCAAATTGCAAGGTCCCTTCGTCGATCATGGCCTGGATGCCCTGCTTCAAATCATTACAACCCTCCGGCCGGGTCCAACACTCTAAACAGTATTCATCACAACCAGGGAATACTCCCCCTCTGAGCAACATGCTTTTCACTTCACTCAATGGTGTCTTCAGCTCATGAACATCCATCACCAAGTTTAAATCTTCTTCTGTCAAGATAGCATTTGCCCCATGATTAGGCATAGGCTGTTGTACGATATTAGGCCCAGTTTGGCCAAAGTTGATGGCTTTACTGTCCAACAAGTCTTGAACTTTATGCTTGAAAGCATGACAAGATTCTACATCATGTCCGGGCGCCCCGGAATGGAATTCGCAGTGCTTATTAGCGTCGTACCCATAAGGAAGTACCGGTCCTGCAGGCGGTTCCAAAGTTCTTTTCTCAACCAAATTCAACCCCAGCAATGTCTAAAGAAGCTCTGCATATGTAGATGGAGGCTTATCAAATACCCTCTTCGGCTTTGCATTCTAAAACCTTCTCTGACCCTGATTCTGCCTTTGCTGCTGCTGTGGTTGTTGCTGCTGCTGTTGTTGTTGAGGAATTGGAATAGTAACACTGGCTATTTGTTGAGGTTGGTTATACTGATTTCTGCCTCTGCCCCAGCCTCTGCCACCGAATACAGCGCTTGTATCACCCTGTCGCTTTCCGCCGAACGCTTTTCTCGCACCCCCAGCTGAAGTAGATTCGCCTGCCTGAATCTTCCCAATTTTAATTCCATTCTCAATCCTTTCTCCCATAAGGATCATATCGGAGAAGCTACCCATCGAAACATTGAGTAACTTGTCATAGTACATTCCTGTAAATGTCCCCACAAACATAGCATTCATCTCCCTTTCAACCAAATGAGGGTGCACCCGAGCTGCCATATCGCGCCACCGCTGCGCGTACTCTTTGGAACTTTCACCGCTTTTCTGTGACAGACTCTGCAACTGAACTCTGTTTGGCGCCAAATCACTGTTATATTTGTAATGCATAATGAAAACATCAGCCAACTGTTTCCAGCTTCTAATCTGAGTGGGCTCCAGCCCCATGTACCATTCCAATGATGGTCCCGATAAGCTGTCTTGAAAGAAATGCATGAGCATCCTTTCATCATTGGAATACGCAGACATCCTTCTATAATAAGAACGTACATGGACCTTTGGGCAGGTATCCCTTTTATATTTGTCGAATGTTGGTGCCTTGAATTTCAATGGCACCCTCAGCCCTGGTACCAACCCCATAGTAGTCATGTCTAACCCAGCGGAGTTCTGATCAACCACACCTTTCATCTGCTCTTCCAGCATTTTGATTCTCTGAACCGGGTCAATGGGGCCTTCAAGTCCCATACCTCTTCCTGAAAAAGCGTCCTCCTGTTGATCCACATTCCAGTCGTTGCCATACCCATCGTAACCCATGTTACGGCCAAATCCCTGCTGATTGAACACAGGACCCTGTCCTCGGTTGCCGAACCCTTGATTAACCCCCACAGGTCCAAAACCATTGTTGAAAGGAAATGCTCCAGCGCCGTTCACATTCACATTACCGAATCCACCATTACCGTAGCCATACCCCTGATTGTTGCCGTAACCGTCATTACCAAAGCCTTGATTGTTGAACCCGAAGTTCCCGTCCTGATTGACATTGCCATACCCATTGTTTCCAAAGCCAACATTGTCAACGAATCCTTGACCGGCATCCACAGTGTTGCCTTTGTTGTTAACAACATGCCCATCACCACCATTTCCAGTGTTGCCATTACCAGCACCAGCACCTGCACCAGTACCAGTGTTCCTGTTGACAATCACAACAGGTGGAGTAACAACTGTCGGTATCTCATCCTCCCGGCGAGGAGTTTCAACAGAAATGTGGTCAGTGTTTCCATTTCCGTTCGCCCGCGTCAGCAGCGGCTGCACCAAGGTCTGGAGGTTCTCCTGACCCTTGGCCATGCTCTCCATGGCTTGCATTAACAAGGTCAGCTTCTCACGGATTTCCTGCATCTCAACTTGGACTTGATCCATTATCTTCTTGCAGTTGTTTCTGGTTGAATAGCGATGGACTCTCTGGTCGTCAATCCTGAAAAACCTAAGAGATGCAGGAAATAAGATACAGATTCAAAAATACCGGTTATGCAATATGAGGATGCAGATGCAAATGTGTAAATATGCTACAGGTGATATTCCCCCCGATTCTAGTTTCAGAGAGAAGGCCATCACGACAATGGAGTCCCCATCAGGCAAGCAAGGAATCAGAAAACCCTCATACATAAACAAATGCCAAGAGGCAGAGTACAAGAGTACAACTGAATACAACTGAAGAGACCTCGGCCAACAAGCCTGGCGATGGTCAAAATACAAGTACAGATAACAAAAGCAAGGCAAAGATAACTCAGGCCAAATGGCGTACTCTGACATCTTCCAATATCCTCAACGTCTCCGAATGACCTAGTCTGGAGATTAGCTCTTGTATCAGTAATGCATGTCGCTCAACAGTGGATCTCAGCTTTTTGGCGTCGTCCTTGCAGGTTCCTTCGCCAAAACACTCGTCGAGTCTGCATCTCTTGGAGCCGACCTTCAATTCACAACCTCTCGGCTTCTCGCCACGGTCACTTACTCTAAGCTCAACAACGCTCCTAAGTGATGTCTCTTCAGCAATATTTGCATCCTGGGCTCTAATCTACGCCTCTAGCGTGGCAATCTGCAACTTCAGCTCATCTTCACACTCCTTCCGCTTGGTAAGCGTGGTATTCCATAATGCTTCCCACTTGCCGAGTCGGGAATAAGCTTTGTTTAAGAGTTCCTTCTTGGAAGCAAGCACCTTGCTAACACCGTTCAGGGCTACTCCCACCTTTTCCTTCTTGTTGGTCTCTTCAGTCAACTCTGAACCCAACCTATTAATCAACTTCGTCTGTTCCTTCACAGTGAAGGTAGCTTCATTCTTCTCATGACGCAACTGGAAGATCTCTTTCTCTAACTCATCATTGGCTTTCTTCAATTCTTCGTTTTCAGTCAACAATTTGTTATACTTCTCAATCTCTACCGAGGTAGGTACTTCAATCGCTGGAAGATACAAAGGTTCCACAGCAGGATATGGCATCAAGGAAATACTAGCTCTCTCGTGGATCCAAGTCAAATAAGGATCATAAGCTTTGTTGTTGCTCTTGCCAAGCAAAGATTTCCCTCTCCTATGGATGTTAGCCCATGCATGTCTCAACCTGATCAAAACAGCCTCGTCTAATGAGCCCGTGAGATACAGAGATTCCTGTATCTCAACCTCAATAGGAGCATCTCTCAAAGCATAACCAAACTGTCTCACCAGCAGAGAAGGGTTATAGTTGATACAGCCTTTCCGTCCAATCAAAGGGAAATTCGGAAAGCCACTGCAACTATATATAATATCAGTGCCAAGTATGTTTCGATCAAACCAAATGATGTTCTCAGCAGACAGCCCCATCAACCGGGAAGACCAATCCAAACTATCAACAGCATCAACAAAAGGCCCTGTCTTCGGAAGATGTCCCTGGAACCACCTGTACAAAAGAGGAAGACAGCAGGAAACATTCTTGCCACAACGTTTCTCATTCTTATAGTGAATAGAATGATAAACATCTCCCAAGAGAGTAGGAACTGGATTCTTCGAGGCAAGAATCAAGAAGGCATCTGAGTCAACAAAATCTGGCACATTAGGAAACAAGACAATCCCATAGATGCCGACAGCTAGAATGGCATCGAAGGCAACCCAACATCCATTCTTCGCGCGCTGTGTAGCCTTCTCAACCAGGACAGACAGGTGAAAACCATAGGCTCCGTTCAGTTTGACAATCCTCCAGGAAACTCAGAAGCGTCTAAACTGACAATCTCAGCAAGTGTAGCCAACTCAGACTCAGCATCAACATGTATAAAGGGCATCTGGTCTAACACAGGAACTCCCAACATAGCAGAATACTCCTCCAAAGTGGGTGCCATAATATAGTCGGGGAACAGGAAGCATCTCAGCTGAGGCTCATAAAACTGCATCAAAGTATACACCCCAGTCGTCTCAAATGCTGAAGGCCTGTACAACAAACTAAGCAATCTCCCATAAGATACTCTGTACTCAGCCCTCACTCTCTCATCTGCTAGAGCAACTAATCCCAGCAAGGAACTGATATCTGGTGAATGCAACCGGTAAGCAACTGTCCTCTTCATGGACTCCATGTCAGGCTAGAAGATACACTAGAATCAGAGGGGAATGATCACACCTGCAACATAAATACACGTTAATGAAATGCAAACATGAAAATGCACATGCATATGCAAACAGGAGATCAAGGGCGATGCTGATGAACTGGGCTGCTTTGTACTGAAGCCTGAGAACCATCAAATCTTAATCTCAAACCAAACCAACCACACAAATGAACCCTGTAACCACATCTCACTGACAGAGATAAACCAGGTATTCTGAGGTCAAAGGTTTCCTGCAAACAAACCTACCTACCCCTCACAGGTGTGTACTTAACTCGCAGACGAGGTGCGGCATCCTATGCGGGTTCAACGTCACAGACTTTCAAGAGCGATGATGCGATACTCAGAAGGTGTGGCATCATCATCCCTTGAAGCGGCCTCACTTAGTTGAATCCCAAATGATAGGTCCCCAGAGTCGACAATCCTTGGGTCAGACAACTTGTCGAGCCCTAAGGGCCAGGCAAGAAGCATCAAAGAGAATCTCGTCTGAGCGCAGATTTCGCGGCTAGCTGGTGCGAGCTAAGCAAGCAGGCTAACCACTACTCTCTACTTCTAAGTCTATGTGCAAACTCAAGCCCAGGTCCGGCTTATCTCTCAATCTAACCCTCTACCCAGCACAACAACAATAATATAGTACTGGAAGTAAAGGCAGAAAGGTAAATACATACAACACCCCCAGACGGGAAAACAAGCGCTAGGACTGACTCGCGTAGGGAACCGTTGGAGTCCCCAACAGAGTCGCCAGCTGTCGCTACTGCGAAAATCGGCGCCGGCTATGACCGAAGAGTCGCCACCGTGCGTTATTTATCCCACAGGAGGGAAAAGAAACGCTCAGAGTAAACCTAACGCAAAATGGGAAAGGAATGATCATTGCAACCAAATCCTGGATTCGGGAGTCGGTTACGCAAGGGGAAGGTATTAGCACCCCTCACGTCCGTCGTACTCGACGGGATCCACGCTTGTTTTCTATCTAAGGGTGTGTTATTCTATCTACTCTAAAGGTCTGGGTTAAAAGAAAAGAAAATGACTCGGCAAAGTATCGCACTTTATGCCTACGTATTCCCGTTTGGAACGAGAAATCAGAGTCAACGTAGTTCGCCTACCTACGGGAAAGGAGGGGAATGTTGCTCGCTAGGATACGGCATCCTATGCCTACGTACTTTCATACAACATGAAAGATCAGAGCAAACGTAGTTCGGGCTACGGAAGAAACAAGTTTGTCTGACTGTTTTTTATTACCTTATGAAAGGGTTTTTCTTGATTAAGAGTCCAAGCGGACAAAAATGACACTTTGACGTTTGTTTTGAATCTTTTACGAAAGAAGTGTTTTTTTAGTTTGTTTGCAATCTCTGACGCACTAGAGAATATGATTTGAGAGTGACTACGTCGTATGTCACCCTAAGGGTACCACACTAAGCAGTCAGATTACTGAAGAGTGATCCTCCAGCAACCTTTTCTCAAATAGCTTAAGGCTCGTAACGTACGACATCGATTCACCTTATTACTGTATTTTTGAGTTATTTTGAGATAAGAAGAGAAAGAAGCTCTAAAAAGCCTAGGGTTGAAAAGGAATAAAACTAACCTAATGTTGTCATGCATGGATAAGAATCCTAATGACTGTCGTAATTCCCTCCTGCACAGAGGAAATCAGAGATCCTAGGGGATAAACAGAAAAGAAAGCAAGCAAATACAGTAAAATGCATGCAATGCAGCAATACAAGCGAGGCAAGGGAGTCCCACTCAACCTCGAACCTGGGAAAACAACAGGAAAAGTGAATTAACATTCACTTCAAACCTTAAGGGGGCAACCTGCACAAGCCAACAAACAATACAGAAAACAAAACCCAAAGTAGAGGAGGCAGCCCAAGCAGCGGCACTAAACTCCTACAGCAAACAGCAGCTCTGACAGCAACAGATTGATTAAACAGCAAAAAGTTGATAGCAACAACTTTCATCTTCAAGCTCCAATGAACTTTCAATCTTCACCAAGCACCAAGCTTCAACAAGCTTCCAGCTTAAACAAGCTCAAACCCCATCCAGTAAACAGCTTCACCTATCTCCTAACTTCAACAAGCTCCTAGCTTCAACAAGCAAACAAAACCCTAGCTTCTACAAGCTACCTCAACTTTTCCTTTACCAAGCTTCAACAAGCACCTCCAAGGGAGAATTATTCAACAAGACCAGGTTGGAATGTTAAGAAGCTCAATGACAACCAAGGGAAGTCACTGAGAACTTAACATTATGAGAGACTGGCATCCTCAAAGTTCTACTCACTTGGGCATACCACTCATCCCTCCTAAGGAGAGATGGAGCTTCCCAAGGAGGACTTTATGTTATTAGATAGAATGGAGATGGACAAGATACTCCATGTTTGAAGAAAGAAGCAAAACTAGTCTAATGCTCTTCCTAAAACCCTAGTTTCCCTAAGCTCCTGACAAGCATCCACAAGATGAGAGAATCTTCACATCCAATCCCCTTCAAGCTCTCCAAAGCACCTTCAATTGGTCGTCATGACCATCCAAGCTCAAAAGCAACACCACCCTAGTCTAAGGGGAACTATTGAATCAAACTAGGAAAATTAGTTCATCAGAAACACTTAGAAGTTAGTCTTAAAACTAATTCTACTTAAAATACCAAAAGTGATTGTAAAATCCTACAAAAATTACTAAGGGTTCCTAAACCTCTTAAGAATCTCTCATACAAAAACCAGGGGGTTAACCATTCATTTGGACCTAAAACTATGCTCTAAACCTAAAGGTATCATCTTAAAACCCTAATTCTAAACCACCTAATGTCCAATGTTTAAACTAGCCTAAAATTCTCTCACAAAAATATGAGAAAATTACTATGGGTACATGCATCTCTAATCTAACTACACCAAAATGAATCAACTCAAAATTCATCACCAATCATTCACAATAAAATCAGCAAAGTGACATACCAAACATATCAAAATAAAAAGCCATTAAAAGTACAAAAATGCAACTAAAATATAAAATGCATGAATCAAATATTTTTTTATCCTATTAAATTCTACATATTCTAAGGAATCAAGGAAAAAAAACTGGGATTAAAAAGATTAAATTTCCTATTTATTATGGATTTATTTCTATACTATAAGAAAAATATGAAATTAAAAGAAAATAATGAAAAATGACAAAACTGTGTGCTGAATAGCAATGAAATTCAGCTAATTCCCCAAACTGGGCCCAAAGGGGGGTGCGCACAGCAAGGCGTGACCCAGGCCTATGAGAAACAAAAATAAAACAATAGTAACACAAAACGAAAAAGAAGAGAAATGGAAAAGAAAAAAAAGTACCCTGCCAGGATTCGAACACACACGCTTGGAGTCACTCCACAAGGCAAAACGAAAATCAATTGAAATAAAAGAAAAGCGCCACAGCGGGATCGAACCCGCGCGCCTGAAGCCCCCACGCGAAGCTAAAACGAAGTCATTTTGACGTCCGGCCGCGTGGCTCCCTCTCCTTCGTTCGATTGGGAGACTAAGTCCCCTCTCCCTCACGATCCAACGGCTGCTGCTCTTCTTCCCCAATTGAATTTTCTGCACTTCATGAACAGTACCCGCGGCCATGGATATGGAGTTTTTTTTCGGGGAACTTTGAACAACCATAACTCCCTCAATATTTATCCGTTTACAACGATTCTTGAACCAATTTTGCATGAAATTTCGAGAGGAATCCAAATATACTACTTAAACAGCCTAAAAATCCACGAATCAAAAAATTCCAGATCTTAACCGAAAACGAATCTAATCCTAAAATCTCACTAAACATCAAGTTCTTCGCCCAGAAATCATCTACAACTTAAGGTGAACCTAACCACATGATTCTAATGCATTGAAACCACATAAATTAAGGGAAAATTCAAGAAGTAAGAACCTAAGTTCGAGCTTCAATTGGAGTCGTTTCCGGCTTGATTCTTGATCCAAAACGTTCCAGATCCAATGAGTGATGATGTTAGAAGAAGATTGAATCCTCAATTGTGCATGAAACGGCCTTTAACAGAAATTCACTCTTTCACTTTTCTTCTTCAAGATTTAATGGTGATCTTTGCTTCCAACCCCAATCAATCACCAACCCTGTTTCTGATGAGCTCCTAGACCTTTATAGAATTGTTTAGAACCTTCTAGAGCTCAGGCCCAAGCCCAAAATTAAAAATCCAAGTCCAACTTTTCTTAAAAATTTTGGTTATGGTAATGCATGAAATTGGCTTCATAGCTTGCATTGGAAGCTTTGGATGACTTACATATTTCATTTGGAATGAATTCAGCCCAAAAGGAATCTCCACATTGCCTTTGTGAAGGAATGGTGTGATGTAACTTTTATGTGAAGAAATCTTGTGAAAGGCCATGAAGCACACTTCAAATAAAAATTCCACAATTGCCAATGTTTCCAAAACATATTTTCTGATTAAAATGAGTGGTTATTTGACTTGTTTAGGACCTATAACTCAAAAATCACAATTTCCCTCTTTGATTCAATTAAAATCCTTCCTTTTTTAGGCCATTTTGAGTGACTTTTGATATAAGCTCATTCAATCCAACATGAATTCACATTTGACCTAAAAACATTGTTTTAAGCACATTCCATGTTGAACAATTTTTCATTTGAGGAGTGGAAGATGGAGATTTTGGCACATGCTTGAAAATGACCTATAATCACAAATGCCCAAAATACCCCTGGATTGCCAAGATCATAACTTGAGTTCTATAAATCTCCTTGAGGACTTCTAGTACTCTATGGAAAGCTAAGATCAAGATCTACAACTCTTATGTTGTCCAAGAATCCATTTGAAAACTCCTTGAAGGGAAAAAGTTGCTTGGAAGTCAAGTGACTTTCATAGATAAATTTCATAGTCCTCTGATGACCTGTAATTTGCAAGAACCATAACTTGAGTTCTATAAATCCCCTTGAGGACTTATAGTACTCAAATTAAAGGTATTTAGATGCTATACAAGTTTCATCATGGCCAAAGATCCATTTGAAACTTGTATTTTGACTTATGTGGCTCTGAAGTTAGGCACTAAATAGGGGATTTTACACTGAAACCCTAATTTAGCAACTTCCCACAGTCTTGACTCTTCTTTGCTTAATCTTGGAACAACACCACACATGTATCAACATACCAATTCATGAATCCCATGACCTCAAGGTAGGCTTTGATGCTCTCCAACTACTCAATTGAATTAGGGTTGAACCAGATGAAACCCTAGTTGACTGCACCTCAACTGTGGCTCTCATACTTGAATCAATGACTTGCCTCAGCGTCAATAAGGCCCTCTAGACATTCCATGAGATCCATACACACCTCACATTCACATTCCATGCTTCTCATCCCACTGATGATTCTCAACATTCCTCAAGATAGGAGCAAAACCCACATGTAGGCACTCAAACTTCTCAAGACTTCAAATCACTTCTTGATGGCCTGGATGACTTCTCATCTTGGATAACACCTCTTGCTAGGCTTTTCTCTTGATAGACACCTTTGACCCCCTGTTGGATGAGCCATGTTATGATATGCCAATGATTGAACTATGTACCTGATGTAACTATGCAAATGAAATGCAATGAAACATAAATCAGGCAAGAAAAGGTTCAGCAAATTTTGGGGTGCAACAGAGAGTCTTGGTGGTAAAAAGTATGCCTATGTAGTTGTGGATGACTACTCCAGATACACCTGGATAAGCTTCATCAGAGAAAAACCAGATGTTTTTGAATTCTTTAAGGAGTTGTGCATCAGACTTCAAAGAGAAAAGGAATGTGGTGTGGTCAGGATCAGAAGTGATCATGGCAAGGAGTTTGAAAACTCCAATTTCGCTGAGTTCTGCTCATCTGAAGGGATCAGCCATGAGTTTTCCTCTCCTATTACTCCTCATCAAAATGGAGTATTGGAAAGGAAAAACAATACTATCCAAGAGTCTGCCAGAGCCATGCTACATGCAAAGAAATTACCTACGCATTTTTGGGCAGAGGCTATGAACACAACTTGCTATGTTCACAACAGAGTGACCTTGAGAAAAGGAACATCAACTACCTTGTATGAGATGTGGAAAGGAAGGAAACCAACTGTGAAGTACTTTCATGTGTTTGGGAACAAGTGTTACATCTTGACAGATCGTGAACAAAGGAGGAAAATGGATCCCAAGAGTGATGAAGGAATCTTTCTGGGATACTCTACCAACAACAGAGCTTATAGAGTGTACAACTCCAGAACAAAAGTCTTGATGGAATCCATTAATGTTATCATTGATGATCAATATGAAGAAATCAATGTCATAGAGGATGTTGGAACATTGCTTGAGACATCAGCTGATGGTATAGTGAATACTGAAGATACTCAAGTTGTAACTCCAGGTTCTGAACCAGAAACCACCATCAGAGAACCTTCTATCAGAATCCTGAAAGATCGTCCCAAAGATCTTATCATTGGAGGCCTCAACAGTGGGGTAAGGACCAGAGCTAGAGAAGTAGTCTTAAATTCATGTTTTGTGTCTAAGATTGAACCCAAAAATGTGAAGGGAGCCTTAACTGATGAATACTGGATCAAGGCCATGCAAGATGAATTGGAACAGTTTAAAAGACATGAGGTATGTGAACTGGTGCCAAGACCTGAAGGAACAAACATCATTAGCACCAAATGGATTTACAAGAACAAATCAGATGAACAAGGAATTGTAGTCAGAAACAAGGCTAGACTGGTGGCACAGGGGTACACTCAAGTAGAAGGAATTGATTTTGATGAAACCTTTGCACCAGTTGCAAGACTTGAGTCCATCAGGATACTGTTAGGAATTTCCTGCATCCTAAAATTCAAACTGTTCCAAATGGATGTGAAAAGTTTTTTTCTGAATGGATATCTAAATGAGGAAGTATATGTGGCACAACCCAAGGGATTTGAGGATCCTAACTTGATAGACCATGTATACAAATGAAGGAAGGCTCTCTATGGATTGAAGCAAGCTCCCATGGCTTGGTATGAAAGATTGACTGAGTTTCTTATTACCCATGGATACAGGAAAGGAGGAATAAATAAAACTCTCTTTGTGAAAAATGAGGATGGAAAACTCATGATTGCACAAATATATGTGGATGACATAGTCTTTGGTGGAATGTCTGAGAAATTGGTTAAACAATTTGTTTATCAGATGCAATCTGAGTTTGAGATGAGTTTGTGTGGAGAACTAACTTACTTTCTTGGGCTGCAAGTCAAGCAAATGGAGGAGTCTATATTTCTCTCCCAAAGTAAGTATACCAAAAGCATAGTCAAAAAGTTTGGATTGGATAATGCTGGTCACAAAAGAACGCCTGCACCTACTCATCTGAAGTTGTCAAAAGATGAAAGTGGTACTAGTGTGGATCAAAGCCTGTACAGAAGCATGATTGGAAGCTTGTTGTATCTAACAGCCAGCAGACCTGATATTGCATTTGCAGTTGGTGTATGTGCCAGATATCAAGCAAACCCTAAGGTAAGTCACATAAATCAATTCAAAAGGATTCTCAAGTATGTGAATGGAACTAGTGATTATGGTATACTGTACACACATGGGTGTGATCCTACATTGTCTGGATACTATGATGCTGACTGGGATGGAAGTGATGATGATAGAAAAAGCACCTCTGGTGGATGCTTCTTCTTGGGGAATAATCTCATATCATGGTTTAGCAAAAAGCAAAACTGTGTCTCATTGTCCACCGCAGAAGCTGAATACATAGCAGCTGGCAGTAACTGCTCTCAACTGGTCTGGATGAAGCAAATGCTGACAGAATACAATGTCACGCAGGATGTCATGACACTATATTGTGACAATCTTAGTGCTATCAATATCTCCAAGAACCTAATTCAGCATAGTAGAACTAAGCACATTGATATAAGATATCACTACATAAGAGACCTTGTGGAAGATAAAGTGGTCTCCTTGGAACATGTGCCCACAGAAGTACAACTGGCTGACATTTTTACTAAGGCCCTTGATGCTGCTCAGTTTGAGAATTTGAGAGGCAAATTGGGTATCTGCATAAATGAAGACTCATAGCAATTAATGGCAAGTGAGAGTTTTAAAACTTCAATGCAATCCACGGCCTTGACCACAAAAACTCTCCTCTCCACGCAAAGAGATCAACTGAGCTTTACAAAATCAGTTGCAAAGAATGAAATAAAATTATGAGATGATGATATGACGCACACATAACACAAAGGCAAGTATTCACAAATACAATGCATGTGCACATACAAGGCTCCCTAAGCTCAAGGTCAAAGCATGGAGTTAAAAGGTCTACCCATCCCCAGGATTTGCACTATGAGTTATTTGCACCTACCGGACGGGTTATATCAAAGTTCCTAGAGTCATAGTAAATCCTTCGGATATTGCCAACTAACGCAACTACTTACGTGAGTCGACAATATTCTCAAGATAAACTCGTCTGAGTGTAGCATCGCGTGACCACTATTGAGGGACTACTCCCTAACAGTTTCCGCACTACATCCTAAAAAGGGCAAGTGGGGTAGAAGTGTTATTAAAAGTCCTCAACTTCACAGACTCTCAGGTTGAAATAATTAGTGAATACACGACTACTCATGCATTACTAATTATCTCAAGGAGGTCTCCACTGAGCGTGATTACATCATATGTCAGACTTACTGAGACTACTCCCAACAACCCAACTATTGATCCTATCACAATCCTATCTCATGTGTCACTCAAATCCGGGTTAGGATTTATCTCACCACTCAAAGCACCCAATGTCAACAACATACTAACAGATATATTGATAAATATACATGTAAGCAGATATTCACAAATATAGCATATAAATAAACAAAATAGGCTAAACCCTCAAGTTTAAGTACTTCCCTAGTGAAGTCACCATTTCTGTTGCGGCGAGAATCGTGATACCAAGTTATTGATTAACTTGAATCTTAATTCATTAAATTCACAATCGGACTTTGATTTATCCAAAGAAAAGGTTAAAGAAAGAAATACCTTTTACGCGATGTAACAACAATGCTAAGAGATTCGGGGATCGGAGGTTGGTTATGCCCAGGGTAGGTATTTCACATCCTAAACATCTATAGTACTCTACAGGAACCTTTTGTTTGTTTGTATACTATACTTGCTAAATCTTTGCTATGGCTTGGGATTAGGTTAAGGGTTAGGGTAAGATTGTGGGATAAAAACCTAAGGATATTTTCTAAGTTTGCTCGCAAGGATATCACATCCTCTGCCTACATATCCTAACTAGGATAGAATCAGAGCAACCGTAGTTCACCTCACTGAGGATAGATGAACACTTGATTATGATCAAGGTTCATAGGGGAAACAAACATAACAATACTTGTGTAGAGGTTAACAAAACTCTCTAGATCTAAGTTTAACACTTAAAGTAAATTGACTTTGACAAAAGCCAAGAGGGGAGTAAGTAATCATCACCATGATTCTTACATAGAGTTAACAAACTCTATCTTAAAGTTCTAATTGAAATATACTGTCGCGGTGAAAATCGGATACCAAACTATTGATTAGTTTGAATCTTTATTCATTTGCAACCGAACTTTGATTTGTCCAAAGGAAGGGATAAAGATCGAAATTCCCACGATGCAATGCAAATGCAAGCTTAGAGAGTTTAGGTTCGGGGGTCGGTTAAACTTAGGAAAGGTACTAGCATCCTAAGTTTCTGTAGTACTCTACAGGAACCTCTTGTTTTATGTTTGTTTATTGCTAAGTGTTTATCTGCTTAAGGTTAAAGGACCTAGGGGTTTATTTTCTAAGTATACTCGATAAGACATCGCGTCTTATGCCTACATATCCTTACGGGAGTGGAATCGGAGTATTTGTAGTTCCTCTAAAGGGTTAGAGGACCTCTTTGACTGTGGTCAAAGTTCCTACGGGTTTAGGGTAGTTGTTTTGATAAGGTTTAGGAGAAGAGATGAGTCTTCATGTTAAGGGAGATATAACCGCCACAAGTGTAAAAGGGGGTTGTAGGAAAATAGTCTTTGCATCGTCTTAAGAAAAGGTCTTAAGTACTCGGGTTGTTTGACGAGTATGCCTTTATCACTCTTAAGGCAAAGTTCCTACATGTTTGATTGTATTATTGTGGGGGTGGAGATTATATCTCACTTAAGATGATTAACATCTATTCTCTATTGTGTTTGAAAAGTTTGTATTGTTGATTGTTTGTTTGTCTAAGTTGTAAAGATTAAAACAAAGGTCCTTCCTATGGGGTAGGTTCTATCTTAAGTGATCAACTTGAATGGGATCAAGGATCGAGGGGATAATGACGCAAATGATGTTCACTACACACAAGTGTTGACTCATGTGTAGGTTTTTCCTTTGGACGGAATACAACGCAATAATATAGATATGATAATGTAAATTGCGGTAAATAAATTGCGGAAATATAAACCATACAAGTACGCATGAAAGCGCTGAGGTGTAGGTGCAAGTGTCGTGAGTGCATAATTGATTTGTATTTTACGCGGTTGATTGATTTTAAGCGGAGGTTTGAAAAAGTTTGAATTAGTGAGGTTAAGATTTCTTTTGAGAAGAGTTGATTTAATTTATGAGAAAATTACTGTTGTCGATCGAATTGGCTAGTGAGATTTGATTTTAGGCGAGATTATTTTAAGGATTGGTTTTAGGAAATTGTTTTAAGAAAAGTTGAATTAAATTTTTAAAAGGTTTTCAATTTCTATTTTTATGATTAAAAGTTAAATTGTAAAGAGTTTATTTTAAATAAAATAGTTTTCTAGCCATAAGAAAATGTTATTACTAAAGTTATGTTGTTTAGAAAAAGATTTTTAATTTTTATATTATTATAAATGATTAATTTAGATTGAAAGAAAAAAAGAAGGGGTTAAGATCTATTATTAAAACAACTTAAGTTATTAATAAATAAAAGGGATACAATTAGATAAAAAAAAATTACTTATTATTTTTTTTTATAAAAAGGCAGAGAATTGATTTAGATAAAAAAGTTTAGAAAATTATTTAAATATTTCATTAATTAATAAAACAGCTTAATTAAAAAATTGATTAGGGTTGATTTTAGGTTAATTAGAATGGTTAATGGAGATTAGGTGTGTGTTTAGTGTGAGTGTGTGAGCGGGTGGTGCGGTGATTAGCGTGATCACAAAATTACAACAGTTTAACAAAATCACGGAAAGAAAAACCTAAATTCCCCAAAAAGCCCCAATTTCCTTCCGTCTTCTTCATCGCGCTCTCGTCTCTCTCCCTCTCTCGTTCTTCTTCTCGTCAACTCTCTCTGGCGATTGTCTCTGTCTTTTCCTTCGGTTTCAATGATGGACCTGTAAATCAATAAACAAAACACACATCAATCGGATCTAGACAACTAATCTTACCCAGATATTACGAGAGTTCGGTGGCGATGGTAGTTGATTCGAGGCGACAATGGTCGGAACGGCGCCGGCGTCAACGAATTTCTCCGAAGCTTGGAACGAGTAAGTCTTCTCCTTCAGCTTTTTTCGGTTTACGAAACTATAGGGTTTCTCTTGTGGTGGTTGCGAACGAACTTTCTCCTCCTCTTATTTGTCTTATATATAGGCTTCAAAATTGGGATTTCTGTGAGAATCTGATTAAAACCACATTAATGTTGATTGATGATTGATTTAGGGTTTTGAATATCTGATTGTATCTTTCTGTTTTGGGATAGGCAAATACTTGAAATCTTTCCCTTTTTCTGTCTGATTTCGTAACTGCCTGTTAATGAGAAAATCTCACGTTTAATGCTTGGATGTCTAGATTCAAAGTTCTGAAAATTTGCTAGCTGTCATTGAGTTGGATCTTTTTCAAACAGATATACTCCATAATGAATTACTAACTCGGTATTTGCAATTTGGCAGGGGCAGATAAGTAACTTCATCCATAAGAACCTCATCATGTGAACTATCATCGTGGTCAATTCCACTGTCGAACTCTATCTGCTGACAGGTAGGTTGTTCTTGAAGTAGTAACGAAGTTGCACGTACGAGCTTGGGTAAGTATGGTTCAAGAGTTGCATAACCATAATCTCTAATGATGTCAGCCACGTTAGTGCAAGCTTGAGCAATCACTTCCTTGTCATCATCTTCAACTATAGTCTTGATGAAAACAAACATCACAGTATCAAGAATTTCTTTTGCTCTGGCGACCCCCTTCATTCTGGATTTGGAATATTGCATGGGCCGCAGTTAAGGTATGTTTTAAAGCAGTGGTTGTCTGAAGTAGGGATCATGAGAGATGGTTGTATGCTGCTCTGATTGGCTAGTAACCTTCTCCTCCTTGGTTTAGCAGGTTTGGCTTATATTCACTATCAATATCCTTAATGTTAGAGTTTCTTCCATTTGTAAGTATGGCAACTCGGTTCTGAGTGCTTTTAGTGCCATGGCAGGAAGCATGATCAAAAATCCTCTTGAGTGGAGCTGAAACCTTCTTGCAATAGTTGTAAATTGAGGCAGCACACATAACAAAGGTGTATTCAAATTCATTCCCATGTAGCTCGTTTGAATGCCGGTTGACTAGAAGGATAGAGTATGCTTGTGATATAACATGAAGTTCCATTACCTCCTCGTTTCACTATGCAACTCTAGGTAAGAAATAGTTTTATGAGTAAAATAGGATGGCCATATGTCTATTGACCTTGTTTGGTGTATCTGCGAGTTACAACCTGTACTTGTTCTTCTTACCCTCTGCTAGATGACTTCTGAACTTTTACAATTTGCATAATGTATTGTGTAATATAAAACTCTGACGTCAAAAATTGTTCTCTTTATTCAATACCGCTGCTATCTACATTTTAACCCGTGTATGCTTGATGCAGGTGATTGGTGGTTGAAGGATGTTTATGGTGAAGATTAGAGTCCTGGTGATGCTGATGTGAAGAAAATCCTGCTGTGAACTGTGTTAAGATATTTGTCGTGCTGATGTGTGCAAATGCTAGTTGCTACCTTGCCGGTGAAAGTTGTTGCTTGCTTGTGAAAGCTTGCCTGCTGATATGCTTTTGGTTGCCAACTGACCTTTCCTCTTCTTCTTTCAGGGTGTTTGAGATGGTGATGATGACACTACGTGTGTCTGAGCCTATGTCAATTGCGTCTTCGAATCATGTTGGGAAATGTTCTGAAAATGGTTGTCTTAATTCGATTTTTTGATGTTCGGTAGAGAGTTGATAATGGCTACGGTCATAGTCCTCCCGGCCGCTCGAGTCTCATGCCCGATGATGAATTAAACTGAGGGCTAGTCTTAAATCTCTTCTTCTTGAATTTCACTTTTACTTTCGACGGCCTTTGACTAATGATTGTGTTTTGACAGGTCGAAAGGGAGTCTCGGTTTTGTCACTTGTGGAATTCTCTCTCTGATTCTAATGTTCACAACATTCTGCAGTGAGTGAACAACGACGATACAACATGAGCACGCTGGCGTTGGTTTTCTTTGCGTTGACGGCTAACTATGTTACCATTGCGGAAGCGAGTTGGTGGCAACCAAGCTGCTGTGCAGATCCGTTACAACTTTGCCCATTTGGATCGTCTACTATAACCATTCCATCGGGCAGTGGTCCTGCTTCAGTTTTCTTTTTATCATCGGCGCAGTCCTAGGATTATGTATTCATAGTTGTATTGACAGTGGATTATTAGTTTTTGTATGTGCTGGATTGTTTGAGGTTTAGCACAGGAAGGCTTGAACCTTGAACTTCTCTGTACATGCCGTTTTGAATTCAAATAAAATAAGGATCTTCATATTGACTCAAACTTTAATACAATGTCTTCCAATCAAGTGAAGGTCCCCACATAGCACATTTGTTAGTAGTATCTATCGTCGTCACCTGAATATGACGTGCTCAAACCAGAATCACTTTGAAAACATGGCCCAAATTAATGATGCATCAAAACACCATCTTGGAATAAAGTTTGAGGCAACGAGAACCAAGGCCCGAACCAATTTGAAAGGATAACTTGAGCACCAAGAATTTAAAGCACAAAAACATCTTGGAATGAAACCTTGAAGTAAACTTGAAAGGTCTTGAAAGCGCCCTAAGGCCTTGAATCATATTCTTGAGAAATGGCATTTGCTAGAGGAGTTGATCCTGGGAAAATTTTTTGAATACAGCCCGTGGTCTTAACCGGACTTTTCAGACACTGTCACTTACTGTTGACTGAGAGAACTGACGCTTTCATCTTCGGATTATATGCACCTGCACCAAGTCGTTAGTGATAAAAAAAAAGTACTCACAAAGCAAAACAAACAAAATGGTTAAGATAGTTAGTAATGTGGATGATTGATCGAGAGAATTAACGCTATCTCCACCCGATATTACTGCGTCTGCATAAATTGGTTAGTTACGTAAATATTAAAATAAAATTAAATAAAAATAGAAAAAGCGCAAAAAGAGGTGGCAACTTACGGTCAAAAATTAGGGTGCAACAGATGCCCCTATTTAAGTTACTTCTATTCGGAGATATGGAGATTGAAATCTCCGTCTCGACGAGATAGGAGGGACTTAAATATAAACATTGCACGAATTTTTGGCCATAAGAAACCACCGAATGCAAATGGTATGCAATGATATGAGAATGCAAGGCAGCGAGCCCTGTGGTGAAATGACGCCACATGGAGAAACGACACACGGAAAAACAGGCTCGACAAAAGGAAACTCTACGGGAATAGGAAAACGACTGCCAGAAAGACATCTCTGAAAGTACAACAGCAACTCGAACTCCCAGGATATGGTGACTTAGGCGATAGGCGAGAAGCTTATTATCATAATGTAGTGGTTGGTGATGACCCAAATGAATTGAGTCCACAATTCAGTTTCATTTTGGCATTTTTCTTTCTTTTGTTTTTGCATATCTTTCTTTTGGAACTCAACTTGAGATGGTGAAACGTATAACTTCCCCGAGCGTCATGATAAGGATACCATGAGCCGGTCTCAATCTCTGCCTGAAATGTCAAAAATTTGTAGATGGTAAAATCGTTGTAGTTTGTAGATGTTGAACTTCCCCTTGCATCATGGTATGGGAACCATGAGCTGGTCTCAGTCTCTGATGTCGAACTTCCCCTTGCATCATGGTATGGGAACCATGAGCTGGTCTCAGTCTCTGATGTCGAACTTCCCCTTGCACCATGGTATGGGAACCATGAGCTGGTCTCAGTCTCTGATGTCGAACTTCCCCTTGCACCATGGTATGGGAACCATGAGCTGGTCTCGGTTCCTTCCCGAAATGATGAAAACTCGTGAGAGCACCTTCATAGGGGGTTGTAATTTTGTAGATTGTAGATGTCGTTGTAGACTGTAAATGTAGTTCGCCGTAGAACCCTGTGAATGTAGTTCGTTGTAGAACCCTGTAGATGATAAATGTTGTTGATGTAGTCTGTAATGTACTCTGTTGTAAATGTGATTGTAAATGTAGATGTAATCTGTTGTTGAAGAACTGTAAATTGTAATTTGTTGATGTAATCTTGTAAATGTAGAGTTTGTAGAGGTAAATCTTGTAAATGTAGTGTTTGTAGAATATGCACCGGGGATCTTCAAAGGAGTTGTAAACCGGTTGATCTGTGGAGTGTCCTCTTGTAAGGAGATATGTCGTTGATAGTACTCATAATGAACTCTCTGGGGAAGATCCTTTTTTTTAGTATCTTTGTTGTAATTGTAAGATATGTGAAATTGTTGTAGCAGAAATCCTCAAATGGGGAAGTACCTGTAATGTCCCTTGTTTTGTCTTGATAACCTTGAAATAATCCACTGGGGAAGGACAGATTGTCTTGAGGAAATTGTTGTTTGTTATTTTGAGTATAAATCTGCCCAAAGCGAGTTGCTCAAATAAAGTGATCTTCTGTCATTCAACTGTAAGTTGTTGAGGAGATCTTGTATTATTTTCGAAGAAGCGTCACGTCTTCAATGGTGATCCTTATGATGTCAAAGTGCAAAATAAATGCACTCTTGATCCATGCTCAAAAGCTGGAGATGTTCATAGTGTGATTGCCAAAGACCGAAGTTCAATTCGGGAAATAACCGAAGAGAAACTGTTAAGAAAGACTCAACCATAGAGGCATAAACTCCAATGGGAATGTACTGAAACAACTGTCTTCCACGAGGATCGAACTTCGTGGGGAAATAGAAATATTGAGTTTTTGCTTAGGGCTGACAATTCTATTTGGAAGGAATAAGACACGCCCAAATACCCAAGGGTAAACGCGATCGAAGAGATAGAGTAAAACATACAAAGGATGCACAAATGCAAATGTTATGCTATCTACTTATATGATATGCGTATGCTTATGCTGACAAAACAGACGAAAGCAACGACCGAATACGGGATAAACGTCTCGAAACAAACATCCGACCAATCTTCAAAGATAGAAGTGCCACTGAGGGTAGATGGAGAACCAAATGTAGGGTCCCGATCCTGCTTCAAAACTTCAAAATTTCTCTTGAGGAAAAGTGATCAATCCATTTGGGGATGTAACATCTTGATAAGTTTGACATGTTGTATGAACTTGTAGACGGAGGTACCCAAACCGAAGTTTCATAGGGGATAAAATAAATATCCTGGGTCGTCGTAGTTGTTGAACATGTTGGGATTGAGCTTCCTGAGGATGAAATATACATCTTTTTGCTCCAATCTTCAAATGCCCCAAGTCACATAGTTGAAGAGAAAAACGTCTCGAGAGGATTTTATAGAAAACATGATGTCAAAATGCCCCACTGTTTTCAAACTCTCGGAGAGATTCGCCGAATCTCGACGTAACTGCCCCTGATTGGCGGTATAACTGAGTCTTCCAAATTGTGCTTTAGATGAAAGCCAAACTCGTACGGATCAAACTTCTTGAAGAGTAAATTGCTCCAGGTGGGCGAGGTCTTCGAGTCCATTGGAGTCCGTGTAATCTTTCTAAGATGTCAAGCGTATTTTAGCAAGTTAGAAATATCAATTTCGAAATGGTTAATGCAACACACGTTTGTCTTGAAGTTTTGAAAAAAGGATATCGTTATAACTTGTGATCGAAATCACTAGTTGGGTTATAAATTAAAATTATTTATAAAGCCGATTTGATTTGAGCGTAGCTCAAGGAGTCAGGAAACAATATCTCATAGAGTATGCTTTCAAACTAAACCTTACTTCAATCAGGACTTTGAAGGTTGTATATGGGCTTAATTTGTGACTGATAAAATGGAGGAATAAAGGGTTAGTATATTTGTGCCCACCCAATTTTGAAAGATGTTTGTTTTTTTTGGTGATACCCTGCCCCAGGCTAAAAACGAGATTTTGGTTTGGGAGAAAAAAACAAAATTTTTTTCCAGGCTTGAAAAAGAGGGTTTAACTATGTTGGTGTTTAGGTGGTTGAAATAAGGCCTTACATCATCAATATGGTACTTATTCGAAGCATACCGCAAGAGATCATATGTTTTACTTCATCATCCTCCTTCCAATTCTCTGTCAGAGCAAGAGATCGGGTAAAAGTCGGCATTATAAATAATTTTGAAAAACTATTTGAGTGGAAACGAATGGATTTCTTCAAGACAAACATTTATTGCATTACTTATTCAAAACAGAAAGTTCCTACATGCCAAATATGCTTTCAATCAAAGAAATAAACATGAACAAAATGAAATAAACTTCTTCGGAGAGTCCCTTCTAGGATCTTTATTGTGCTTTCGTGTAGACTGGAGAGACATGCAGAAATGTCTGGTGCGCAGCTTTCAGACGCGGTGTTGACGACCTTGAATCATGCCTGGGGAGGACGAACCTTGTCGAGATATGGGGCTATCTCGCACATAAGGGACGGAACCCTCAAAGAATAAGACTCCACATTTGACCAAACTTTGAACGTCTGCTTTCATACCGTAACAACTCTCAATGTCGTGCCCCGGAGCACCTCGATGATACAGGCAAAATCTGTTGGCTTTGTACCAGTATGGAAACTTCTTAGGTACCTTAGGTGGAGCTCTTGTCTGGATATGACCTCTTTGAATTAGAGCTGGAAACAAATCAGCATACTTCACAGGGATGGGATCAAACTGATGAGTTGCTTCTCTTGGAGTATCCAGAGGCATCCTTTGATACCTTTTCCGAAATCGTCGATTCTGTGGTTGATCTGGAGAGGCCAACCTCTGCCTAGGAGATGGTTGTTGTTCACGCTGAGCGGGCATTGCATACTGGTGCTGAGGATGGGGTACCGGAGCTATGAATT
Organism: Lathyrus sativus; assembly: GCA_963859935.3. Lineage (NCBI taxonomy): Eukaryota > Viridiplantae > Streptophyta > Magnoliopsida > Fabales > Fabaceae > Lathyrus > Lathyrus sativus. Next base: position 713,433,244 of record OZ012737.1, read on the forward strand.
CTCGGGAAGGTCCACAGTCATCTTTATTGTCTGGGGCTATACCCAAGTTATGATGGTATTGCTTCACAAAAGCAAAAGTTAAGTCTTCCCAAGACTGAATGTGATTCCTTTGTAGCTTCATATACCATGTTAATGGTGTTCCACACAAACTTTCTTGGAAGCAGTGAATCATTAGTTGGTCGTTCCCAAGATAGGCGGTCATTTTCTGACAAAACATCATCAAATGATACCTTGGACAGATCGAACCTTTGTACACTTCGAAAGTGGGCATTTGGAATTTCGGAGGGACAACTAGGTTTGGAACTAGGCGCAGGTCATGAGCATGAAAATCAGGCGCACGGTTCCTCTTCATCATTTTCCATCGTTCCTTGAAGTCACGAAATTCATTCTCGAATGCTATAAGCCCAGGATCGTCCATTTCCTTTTCAGCATGAATATTCTGAAAGTCAGCAAACGGGTTGTCTTGCACAGGCTGAAGTTGCATAGGAACAAAGTTGTCGGAGGGACGACGAAGTTTCGGATTAGACCTTACTCTGAAGCTAGTCATGTGATCCATGTCTTTGTTCTCCTTACTATCCTTTAATGATACTTCCGGCTTTGTCAGATGGTCGAGACGGTGACTGACAGCAAAAGATGGAAAACCGAAATGAGCCACAACAAAGGAAAGACACATGCACAAATGTAAAATGCCATGCTAAATGCAGAATGTTAATGCGAAAATGCAGATGTAAGAGGAGACTTCAAGAAACTCAAAGTGTTTTTCGGTATTATAATGTAGAATAATTGAAAAACTTTTTATTCTTGAGAAACAATGTAAAGCAAAGTACTCTTTTAAGAGTTTATTACAACGAAAGCAAAAGAAAACTTAGAACTCTATCCCACAGTCTTCTCCTTCGTACGGAGCTCCTCGGTCAGCTGATCAATACGCTCCTGCAGCGCCGCTTTCTCGATGATGAGTCGTTCCACACACTCTTTCCAAGCTATGGTAGTTGAGGGGAGATCATCACTGGTGACAACACTTGAAGAGGCATGAGGAGAAAATAGATCTCCTTGTGCCTTTCTCTTTCTGGCAACTTCTATTTCCGGAGTCTTTTGAAATCTTTCTTTCTCTACCTTGAGGGTGAAGAACTTATTCTTCCAAGCAGTCCTCAATTTTCGGACTTCATCTAAAGCAATCCTTACTTGTTCTATTTCGTCCACATCGAACCAGTCGGGGTCATGAGGGGATAGTACCATAGGATCATGAAAAGGAAAAGGCATCTTGAGATCGAGAGCCCTTTCTCGCACCCAATGCAGATAGTCTTCAGAAGCAGCACCATTGGCGTACCCTGATGCAGCTGTTCCTTCTACTTCAATATACTTCCACGAGTAAATAATTCCAGTCTTTAGATCTAAATCATCCTCTCCTTTGAAATAGACCTCTTCTAACAAAGCCAGGTCAGGCACTTGGATCATAGGGTGCCCAAACTGTCTGCGGGCTAAAACGGGATTATAACTTATACATCCCTCTCTTCCAATAAGCGGTACGTTAGGGAATCCTCCGATGCTAGGAATCATAGGCACGCCTCCATAGGCGGGATCATACCAAACAATGTCTGAATGGGTAAGGGCCATAAGTATCTCGGACCATCGAGGTGTTGCTACTTCATCCCAAAGGGACGGATACCAAGTCAAACGAGCGATGAACCATGAGTACAGCAAGGTGGTACAACATACAATGTGTCCTCCTCCTTCGGCATTCTTCGAGTGAATCGAGAAGTACGTATCAGCAAGCAAGGTGGGTACTGGATTCTTGAGTATGAACAGCTTGATTGCATCCATATCAACAAAACTGTCAATTTTAGGGAACCAGAAAGTCCCATAAACCAACAAAGCAAAATTGGCTTTCAAGATGAGAACCTCCTTTCTTTCAGCATGGTGACGGACTTTTTCGATCAAAAAGTCAGCGGGGAATCCAAGGACTCCTTCCTTGGTGACCAGGTGTGTTTGAACATCTTCAAGACTGAGATGAGTGGCATTTGCGATTTCTTGGTGACTAGGCGTGTCTTCCCTTCCGGTGAATAGGGGTCGAACAGTCACAGGCATCCTCAAGAGTTCTGAGTACTCTTCCAAGGTCGGCATCAATTGGTAGTCCGGAAAAGTGAAGCAGTGATGCATCGGGTCATAAAATTGAACCAATGTTTCCAACAATCCTTCTTTCATCCTTAGCTCAAGGAAACGGAAAACTCCTCCATATTCTGCTGTGAAGGCAAAGCGATCCTCGACGAGTTCGGCTAGTTCTCTCAAGCTTTCGATGTTGGGGCTCTGAAAAGTGTACTTCAGGGTTTCTCTTCTGAAATCCATGATTACAATGCCTACAGAACGAAATTGAGTTTCTTGAAGTGAACAAGGGAAAAGAATGCAATGCAAGATGATTAGGACTTCATGGGATTCCTCTATTTATAGGCATTGCGGTAAAAGGGAACGTTTTATTAAATTTGAAACGGACTACATAAATATTCTTTTAAAGAGTCCCAAATAAAAGCTAAATAAAAGCTAGTAAAGACACTAAAGAAGCTTTGAATGCTGCTGCTTGAGTTGTTCTTCTAGTTGCGTCTTCTCACGGATAAGGTTGTCCACAATTAGTTTCCAAATAGTGCATTGTGGGTCGGAGAAAAATAAATCCTCCATGACTTTCCTCTTCTTGCAGGGGAGTAGCTCTTCATCCTTCAATTGTAGCTGTTTCTGAAGTTCATCCCTCTCCTTTTGAAGTTCAGCCTTCTGCTTCTGACACTCATCATTTTCTGCCACTACTACATGGTACTTGTTCTTCCAAGATTCCAGCTCATGTTGAGACTTCCTTAAGGACACCTCTAACTTCTCGGCTTCAGACATGAAGACATAAGTGGGCTCTCTCCTTGGCGCTATGGGATCTTGACGGGAATAGGGCATCTTTAGCTTGGTCGCCCTGTCTCTTACCCACAGGAGATACGGTTCTAGCGACACACAATTAGGCTTTCCTAGACTTCTCTTCCCCTTTTTGTGTACACTACGCCATGCATTTAGAATCTTTCCTCGGAGTTCCATATCATCTTTGAAGAATATACCCTCTACTTGAACACTCTTGGGAGGTTCCTTCAACGGGTATCCCAACTGTCGACGAGCTAAAACAGGATTGTAGCTGATCCCTCCATCAAAGCTAAGCAATGGCACGTTAGCAAAGTTACCATAACTATCAATGATTAATACTCCATCATACACTCGGTTGTACCAATCAATGTCGGAATGGGTCAAAGCCATAACTCTTGGAGACCAATGCTCTTTGTCAATGTTTGTAAAAGATCTAGACTTCGGCAAGTGTGAAATAAACCACTTGTAAAGTAAAGGTACACAGCAAGTAATCATCCCTCCACCACGAAGGTTTCGGAGATGTATAGAGTGATATGCATTTCCCAACAGAGTTGGCACTGGGTTGTTCTTCATAAAGATCTTGAATGCTTTGAGATCGATGAAACCTTCAAAGCTTGGGAATAGAAACACCCCATAAACAAGTAAGGCAAAAATGGCCTCAAACGGAGCCTTATTAGAATAATCAGCATAGAATGAAGCCTTCTCGATTAGGAAACCTGTCTTTAAACCAAGAACTCCATCCTTAGTAACTAGGTTGGCCTTGACGTCAGATACCTTCAAACGGAGGGCTTTAGCAATATCCTTCTCATCAGGGTCCTTTTCCAAGAAGGGAAAAGGAGATTCTTCCAAGATAGGTAGACCAACTAAAAAGGAGTATTCTTTCAATGTAGGTAACAGCTGAAAGTCTGGAAAGGTGAAACAATGGTAGAGAGGATCATAGAACTGTAGCAGAGTGGCAAGAAGTCCTTCATTCACTGAGCAACCCAACAAAGATATCAGCTTCCCATATTTTTTCTTGAATTCTTCTTGATCTTTGATGAAACCCCACAACTTCTTTAGGTCATCCAATTTGGGACTCTTAAAAGTATATTTCATAGTATGTCTTTTATTTGAAGCCATAGTGACCTACAATGTCCATAGACGAAAGTAAATCCCATGAAGTCCAATGCAGAATGATGTAATATGAATGCAGCAAACACAAGTATTCACATAAGGACACAAAGATAAACAAACAAAGGGCACCCTAGGTTTGCAACGAGCATGGAGTAAAGGTATACCCATTCCCAAAGGTTTAAGGACTAAAGGTTGTTTGTACCTGCAGGACAAGGTTCTAAAGGGACTCAGAATCATCAGCCCATCTATCGGATATTATCAATTTCCCAATTACTCGAGGATTAATAATATTCTCAAGAGAACTTCTTTTGAGTGTAGCTTCGCGTAGCACTATTTCAGAAGTACTCCCTCATAGTCCCGCACTACGTCCTAATAAAGGCCAAAGTTGGGTTAAGGTAACTACGGTCCTCAATATCATAGGCTCCAAAGTCGAAAATAATGAGTGTCTTCACGATTGCTCGTTCAACAGTACTATTTCGAAAGGGCCTCAACTGAGCGGGATTCTCGATTCAACTTAGTAGGGATTCCACTCCCTATAAGCCTCCTCGACTATATCACCATCCTATCTTAATTTCTCTCAAGTTCGGGTGTAGAACTTTATCTCACCACTCAAAGACAACCATCCCAAAAGAAATACAAGAAAAAGCATATAAACAATTAATCAAGTAGGCAGATATATAAAGCAGTAAACAAATAAAATAAGATAGGGAAACCCACTAGGATATCCCCAGTGAAGTCGTCATTTCTGTCGCGGTGAAAATCGGATACCAAACTATTGATTAGTTTGAATCTTTATTCATTTGCAACCGAACTTTGATTTGTCCAAAGGAATGGATAAAGATCGAAATTCCCACGATGCAATGCAAATGCAAGCTTAGAGAGTTTAGGTTCGGGGGTCGGTTAAACTTAGGGAAGGTACTAGCATCCTAAGTTTCTGTAGTACTCTACAGGAACCTCTTGTTTTATGTTTGTTTATTGCTAAGTGTTTATCTGCTTAAGGTTAAAGGACCTAGGGGTTTATTTTCTAAGTATACTCGATAAGACATCGCGTCTTATGCCTACATATCCTTACGGGAGTGGAATCAGAGTATTTGTAGTTCCCCTAAAGGGTTAGAGGAGCTCTTTGACTGTGGTCAAAGTTCCTACGGGTTTAGGGTAGTTGTTTTGATTGGGTTTAGGAGAAGAGATGAGTCTTCATGTTAAGGGAGATATAACCGCCACAAGTGTAAAAGGGGGTTGTAGGAAAATAGTCTTTGCATCGTCTTAAGAAAAGGGCTTAAGTACTCGGGTTGTTTGACGAGTATGCCTTTATCACTCTTAAGGCAAAGTTCCTACATGTTTGATTGTATTATTGTGGGGGTGGAGATTATATCTCACTTAAGATGATTAACATCTATTCTCTATTGTGTTTGAAAAGTTTGTATTGTTGATTGTTTGTTTGTCTAAGTTGTAAAGATTAAGACAAAGGTCCTTCCTATGGGGTAGGTTCTATCTTAAGTGATCAACTTGAATGGGATCAAGGATCGAGGGGATAATGATGCAAATGATGTTCACTACACACAAGTGTTGACTCATGTGTAGGTTTTTCCTTTGGACGGAATGCAACGCAATAATATAGATATGATAATGTAAATTGCGGTAAATAAATTGCGGAAATGTAAACCGTACAAGTACGCATGAAAGCGCTGAGGTGTAGGTGCAAGTGTCGTGAGTGCATGATTGATTTGTATTTTACGCGGTTGATTGATTTTAAGCGGAGGTTTGAAAAAGTTTGAATTAGTGAGGTTAAGATTTCTTTTGAGAAGAGTTGATTTAATTTATGAGAAAATTACTGTTGTCGATCGAATTGGCTAGTGAGATTTGATTTTAGGCGAGATTATTTTAGGGATTGGTTTTAGGAAATTGTTTTAAGAAAAGTTGAATTAAATTTTTAAAAGGTTTTCAATTTCTATTTTTATGATTAAAAGTTAAATTGTAAAGAGTTTATTTTAAATAAAATAGTTTTCTAGCCATAAGAAAATGTTATTACTAAAGTTATGTTGTTTAGAAAAAGATTTTTAATTTTTATATTATTATAAATGATTAATTTAGATTGAAAGAAAAAAAGAAGGGGTTAAGATCTATTATTAAAACAACTTAAGTTATTAATAAATAAAAGGGATCCAATTAGATAAAAAAAATTACTTATTATTTTTTTTTATAAAAAGGCAGAGAATTGATTTAGATAAAAAAGTTTAGAAAATTATTTAAATATTTCATTAATTAATAAAACAGCTTAATTAAAAAATTGATTAGGGTTGATTTTAGGTTAATTAGAATGGTTAATGGAGATTAGGCGTGTGTTTAGTGTGAGTGTGTGAGCGGGTGGTGCGGTGATTAGCGTGATCACAAAATTACAACAGTTTAACAAAATCACGGAAAGAAAAACCTAAATTCCCCAAAAAGCCCCAATTCCCTTCCGTCTTCTTCATCGCGCTCTCGTCTCTCTCCCTCTCTCGTTCTTCTTCTCGTCAACTCTCTCTGGCGATTGTCTCCGTCTTTTCCTTCGGTTTCAATGATGGACCTGTAAATCAATAAACAAAACACACATCAATCGGATCTAGACAACTAATCTTACCCAGATATTACGAGAGTTCGGTGGCGATGGTAGTTGATTCGAGGCGACGATGGTCGGAACGGCGCCGGCGTCAACGGCTTTCTCCGAAGCTTGGAACGAGTAAGTCTTCTCCTTCAGCTTTTTTCGGTTTACGAAACTATAGGGTTTCTCTTGTGGTGGTTGCGAACGAACTTTCTCCTCCTCTTATTTGTCTTATATATAGGCTTCAAAATTGGGATTTCTGTGAGAATCTGATTAAAACCACATTAATGTTGATTGATGATTAATTTAGGGTTTTGAATATCTGATTGTATCTTTCTATTTTGGGATAGGCAAATACTTGAAATCTTTCCCTTTTTCTGTCTGATTTCGTAACTGCCTGTTAATGAGAAAATCTCACGTTTAATGCTTGGATGTCTAGATTCAAAGTTCTGAAAATTTGCTAGCTGTCATTGAGTTGGATCTTTTTCAAACAGATATACTCCATAATGAATTACTAACTCGGTATTTGCAATTTGGCAGGGGCAGATAAGTAACTTCATCCATAAGAACCTCATCATGTGAACTATCATCGTGGTCAATTCCACTGTCGAACTCTATCTGCTGACAGGTAGGTTGTTCTTGAAGTAGTAACGAAGTTGCACGTACGAGCTTGGGTAAGTATGGTTCAAGGTTTGCATAACCATAATCTCTAATGATGTCAGCCACGTTAGTGCAAGCTTGAGCAATCACTTCCTTGTCATCATCTTCAACTATAGTCTTGATGAAAACAAACATCACAGTATCAAGAATTTCTTTTGCTCTGGCGACCCCCTTCATTCTGGCTTTGGAATATTGCATGGGCCGCAGTTAAGGTATGTTTTAAAGCAGTGGTTGTCTGAAGTAGGGATCATGAGAGATGGTTGTATGCTGCTCTGATTGGCTAGTAACCTTCTCCTCCTTGGTTTAGCAGGTTTGGCTTATATTCACTATCAATATCCTTAATGTTAGAGTTTCTTCCATTTGTAAGTATGGCAACTCGGTTCTGAGTGCTTTTAGTACCATGGCAGGAAGCATGATCAAAAATCCTCTTGAGTGGAGCTGAGACCTTCTTGCAATAGTTGTGAATTGAGGTAGCACACATAACAGAGGTGTATTCAAATTCATTCCCACGTAGCTCGTTTGAATGCCGGTTGACTAGAAGGATAGAGTATGCTTGTGATATAACATGAAGTTCCATTACCTCCTCGTTTCACTACGCAACTCTAGGTAAGAAATAGTTTTATGAGTAAAATACGATGGCCATATGTCTATTGACCTTGTTTGGTGTATCTGCGAGTTGCAACCTGTACTTGTTCTTCTTACCCTCTGCTAGATGACTTCTGAACTTTTACAATTTGCATAATGTATTGTGTAATATAAAAATCTGACGTCAAAAATTGTTCTCTTTATTCAATACCGCTGCTATCTACATTTTAACCCGTGTATGCTTGATGCAGGTGATTGGTGGTTGAAGGATGTTTATGGTGAAGATTAGAGTCCTGGTGATGCTGATGTGAAGAAAATCCTGCTGTGAACTGTGTTAAGATATTTGTCGTGCTGATGTGTGCAAATGCTAGCTGCTACCTTGCCGGTGAAAGTTGTTGCTTGCTTGTGAAAGCTTGCCTGCTGATATGCTTTTGGTTGCCAACTGACCTTTCCTCTTCTTCTTTCAGGGTGTTTGAGATGGTGATGATGACACTACGTGTGTCTGAGCCTATGTCAATTGCGTCTTCGAATCATGTTGGGAAATGTTCTGAAAATGGTTGTCTTAATTCGATTTTTTGATGTTCGGTAGAGAGTTGATAATGGCTACGGTCATAGTCCTCCCGACCGCTCGAGTCTCATGCCCGATGATGAATTGAACTGAGGGCTAGTCTTAAATCTCTTCTTCTTGAATTTCACTTTTACTTTCGACGGCCTTTGACTAATGATTGTGTTTTGACAAGTCGAAAGGGAGTCTCGGTTTTGTCACTTGTGGAATTCTCTCTCTGATTCTAATGTTCACAACATTCTGCAGTGAGTGAACAACGACGATACAACATGAGCATGCTGGCGTTGGTTTTCTTTGCGTTGACGGCTAACTATGTTACCATTGCGGAAGCGAGTTGGTGGCAACCAAGCTGCTGTGCAGATCCGTTACAACTTTGCACATTTGGATCGTCTGCTATAACCATTCCATCGGGCAGTGGTCCTGCTTCAGTTTTCTTTTTATCATCGGCGCAGTCCTAGGATTATGTATTCATAGTTGTATTGACAGTGGATTATTAGTTTTTGTATGTGCTGGATTGTTTGAGGTTTAGCATAGGAAGGCTTGAACCTTGAACTTCTCTGTACATGCCGTTTTGAATTCAAATAAAATAAGGATCTTCATATTGACTCAAACTTTAATACAATGTCTTCCAATCAAGTGAAGGTCCCCACATAGCACATTTGTTAGTAGTATCTATCGTCGTCACCTGAATATGACGTGCTCAAACCAGAATCACTTTGAAAACATGGCCCAAATTAATGATGCATCAAAACACCATCTTGGAATAAAGTTTGAGGCAACGAGAACCAAGGCCCGAACCAATTTGAAAGGATAACTTGAGCACCAAGAATTTAAAGCACAAAAACATCTTGGAATGAAACCTTGAAGTAAACTTGAAAGGTCTTGAAAGCGCCCTAAGGCCTTGAATCATATTCTTGAGAAATGGCATTTGCTAGAGGAGTTGATCCTGGGAAAATTTTTTGAATACAGCTCGTGGTCTTAACCGGACTTTTCAAACACTGTCACTTACTGTTGACTGAGAGAACTGACGCTTTCATCTTCGGATTATATGCACCTGCACCAAGTCGTTAGTGATAAAAAAAAGTACTCACAAAGCAAAACAAACAAAACGGTTAAGATAGTTAGTAATGTGGATGATTGATCGAGAGAATTAACGCTATCTCCACCCGATATTACTGCGTCTGCATAAATTGGTTAGTTACATAAATATTAAAATAAAATTAAATAAAAATAGAAAAAGCGCAAAAAGAGGTGGCAACTTACGGTCAAAAATTAGGGTGCAACAGATACTCCTAACAAGGGGTAGGTCTTTTAGACTTAGAGCAAATTCTAATGGCTATGGGTTCTAACTTAACTAAGTTAGGGTTCAAGATGACTTAACAAAGTCAAAGAGGGGGTAATGAGCTACCTATGACCCAAGGGTCAATAGAGAGACTTTCCTTTGGACACAAGGGAGATGAGGCAACTGGATGAGAACTAATAAGTTCCATCACTTGGGGAATAACTTAACAAAGCTAAAAACAAATACCCAATAAGCATTCAAACATGATGAATACATAGATCATGGTAACAACCAAGGAACAGATGCAAGCATGTAACAACATCAAGCAAAGATTACAATCAAATGAAATGGTTACAACCAATAATGCACAAAGATATTACAATATCTAGAAGGGTGAAGGTTCTTACAAGACCAATAAATAAGATAACATCAACTTGAAACATCTTAACAAAGATGAAGGAAAACATGGTAACAACCATCAAGACAAACAGAACATATAATTCAAACAAGTTTAAATGCAATCAAGTCACAACTTGAGGCAAGTATATAAGGGGATCAAAGAATGTCAAATTTAACAACATAAGACAACAATCATGCATTGATGACAATCAAGTACAAGTAAACATATAAGAAATGTTGTAACAAACCAACTAAGGAGTTCAAAGTTCAAGAGGAATCATACATGTTCAAAAGATAACTTTCAAAGACAAAATTCAATCCTAAGGATGTTATGGTTCTAACAAGACATTATAACAAGTAAAGTAGGGGCATGGGATCATGTTCAAGAGGTTACAACATCAATGAACACACAAAGATAAACATGAACAAGAAGAAATCAAGCATGTAAGCTACAACTTAAACCAACCATAGGACATGAATCAAGTAAGACCAAATATGACAACATTTATCATGATAGAGGCATGAAGTGTGGTAACAACAAAAAGAGATTAAAGTGATCATATGACAACAAGAAAAGGCAAAGAGTTGACAAATATCAAAGCATAAGTTCATGGTTTCATAAAAGAAAACAAAGCAACATTCATGGTAACAACCAAGACAAAACATAAACCCTAGCAGGTTATGGTTCTAACAAGACACATAGACAAGTAGAAAAAGGTATGAAAAACATATTCAATAAGTCACAACATCAAGAATCATGTCAAAGTCCACAGATAAAATTCAAAGGTATACCATGCATACTCAAGTATTCACAAAGGCATGAAAATAACCCTAACATGTTATGGTTCTAACAAGACAGATAAAAAAAGTAGAATAAGGCATGGTAAGCACATTCAAGAGGTTACAACACCAAAATTCATGGCAAGGTTCACATATGAGGTTCAAAAGGCCATTCTCACACATATGCATTCACAAAAGCAAGTATGAACATGGTAAGGCAATGAATCAAACATCTTTGAGCATTTAAACATGTTAAAAAAACATATATGAATCTCACAAGATCAATCTCACAAGAAAAATCATGTTACAAGTTAAAAAAGTTTACAAACACCATGGTAAAAGCCCTAAAAACACATGCTTTTCAAGTGAATCAAAGTCTTTCTAGGATAATGATCCTTGAATTATTTCTTCACTCAATGAAAGTAGACATGATAAATATTAGTTTGCAAAATTAATGGCATTAATAGCATAAAAAATGGCAAGTTATGATCATTCAAAGTTGGTGTACCAATGGGGGCAAAACTAGGGTAAGGAAAAGTAAGGCAACTTAGGTCATTTGCATGAAGAAGTGGAACTCAGTCAAAACTTAACCAAATGAGGTGAAACAAGGAATTCAATGATACAATTTTTTTTCCATACAATACACTCACTGAAAAATCTGATAGCATCATTGTTTAGGCATCTTTGGTCACAATCAAAAGCATGAGCATATGGACAGTCCAAAACAGAGCAAGGTTTGATGAAACAAGTATGTAAGCATCACATATATATCATTTATAGTGATTGGCTCAAGAGAAATAAGCAAATGCACACATGGATTGACATATTGGCATCAACATGCACATAATGACCTAGTTTGCCTTAGTTTTTTACCAGCATTTTGGACAGTCAAGAAATTACAATTTCTAATGCCAATGGTGGTCCACATATGACATATAACACACATATAACATGTTCAAACAATTTCTAGCACAAAAGCATGGTTACAACTCACCATAGCATGTGAAATGCAAAGCAAAATTTTAAGTTTCAAAGGTTTAGGCTTACCTCTTGAAGCAACCTTTCCAAATAAGAAAACCAGTTATCTTTGATATCTTGATATAGTCTACAAATGGTCTTTGGATGATGAAGAGCAACTCCAATGATCAACAACCCCATTGTTGAACAGAATGGCTTGAAAAGTGAAGAAAAACTTCAAAGTTCCATTATTTTACAAAGTAACATGGTCCAATCTTTGTTACAGAAGTGCAAACTTGGTTTGGACAATTTCTATATGCTATTTATGAAGTGTTAGAAGTGTCAAAAGAGTTGGAAATGATCTGTAATGAGTTATGTCTTGAAAAATGCAGAAAGTTGACTTTTTGTGTTTTGGAGGTTGACTTTGAGAAAGAAATGGTTTCTGGTGCAAGTGGTGGCTTGGACAGCTCTAGATGGTCACTTAAAACTTGTGTGGAATGTTGAAATAATCATGGAATGGTTGGAAATTGATTTGATGCAAGTTCTATCCAAGACAGATTTTGGTACTTTGGAGTTTTTGACTTGGCTTGCAAGAAGGTTTGTGGATGTGGAAGGAGAGGGTTTGTGGATGGTTTCTTGGTTACAATGGTGTATTTTTGATGCATATAAGCTTTCCTATTTATAGGAAAAGCCACATGATCAAGGGTGAGGACAGATTTGGAGTTTTGGTCTTGGAGGGAAAAATTGAAGAAAATCTGTCCAAGATTTGGTGCAGTTGGAATCCAGTGTTCTTGGCTCAATGTGATGTACAAATCAAGTTGTATGAGGGAAATGGAAGTGACCGAAGTGTGGCTAGGGAGTAGGGGAACTGCAGCCACAAATTTCTTCATGAAAAAGTTTCTCTTTCCTCTTGATTTTTTTATTAAAATATTGCAACTTGGTTGCAACTTGGCTTGTCATCTTGTCAAGCCTTTCAAACCTTCACTCTTTCTACATTTCTACTCATTACACTATCTAAATATCAGATCAAGACTTGATCAAATGATTGAGAATAGCTTTGGTGGTTGGCAAGTTGATTTGTGACAAATTTGAAATGGTGCATTCAAGTGTTTTGACCCCAACTTGTCTCCTTCGAAACTCCTAGCTCACAAATTCTATGGAGGATTTCTTGTACTTTTTGGAAAGCCCTCATCATTCTCTACAATTTTCATGTTTTAGGAATTTTCAAATTCCAAGTGGAACTAGGTCAAAAACACCCTTGAAGTTGGCTGAAAACATGACTTGACAAGTGCTAAAAATGTGAAATTTCACCAAGTTTTTTCCCCTCTTGCATTGATTTTGATCATAACTTCAAATACATACATTTTTTCTATATGTCCACTTTTACACTTTTATATAACTTGTCAAGACCTTTCCAACAAGCTTTGAACCACTCCATTTGGATGTGTGGTTAAAAAAATATGGTTTTGCCCCTTTCAAAACCCTAATTCCCGACTTTTTCGATTACTCTTCAATCCTTGATCCAATGGTCACACAATTTCACAAATATATGTAATATAACACTAGGAACATGACTTCTTTCAACTTTGGGGTCAAAACCGTTTTGGTCAATGAGTTGACTTTTCAGTCAGACGAACCGATCGATCGGAAAACCCCGAATCGACTGTTGGTGTTCTCGGTCCTCTGGGGTCTTGAAACTTCTTGGGTGGACTTCAATAAGTCATATGAGCTCCATGGACCATGATTCCATCATTGTAGCATCATTTAAATCAAAAGTCAAACCATAATTGGCTTTTCTTGATCAGAAACCCTAATCGGGGGTTCTGAGTTGCACTACTATGCTTTTTTGGGGTAATAAACTCAAATTGAATTCATACTTGATCCCATATAGTATCTTTTATGGTTTGGGGACTTGTTTCATAGAGAACCAATCCAAGACATTGACTGATCAAACCATCGAAATCCCGATTCATGACTGTATGGTGCCCTAATTCATCTGCATCTTGATAAATACAAACTTGAAATAGGTTAAGGTTAGATAAGAAAATGATGTTTCTATAATGATGATGAAGATATAAGGGTCAAAATTTGGGGTATAACAGCAGGGATTATGGAATAAAAAACAGGTTCACATCTGTAGAACACCCCTAAACCAATGGTAAAGCAGAAGCTGCAAACAAGGTTATCCTATGAGGAATAAAAAAATAAGTTGGAGGAGGCAAAAGGAATGTGGGCCGAGTACCTACCCAAGATCTTGTGGTCATACCATACAACACCATATTATACTAATCAAGTGATGCCCTTCATGATGGTGTATGGAGCTAACGCAATGATACAGGTGGAAATCAACACCCCGACTTGGAGGCGTGAACATTTTGATGAAGTCGCCAACATGGATAACTTGAACATCTCGGTTAATCTGATAGATGAGGTTAGAGAGACAACACGAGTCAGAGAATTCGCTGCAAAATAGAAGTTGGCAAAATGATACAACCTGAAAGTCTAGGAGAGGGAGTTCCAGGAAGGTGACCTGGTCTTAAAGAAAATCACAGACCCAAAAAATAAGGTAAAGCTTGCCCCCAACTGGGAAGGACCATTCAGGGTACTTCGAAAACTAAACAACAGAGCCTACAGGATGGAAACATCAGAGGGAGTAGAAATACCCAGGACATGGAATGTATCCAATTTTAGGCTATATTTCAGCTAAATATTATGTGATTCAATAACAAATAAAGGATCCGGGTTGCACTCTTTTTCCTTGCAAGGACAATAGTTTTTAACGAGGCACCTGGACTTAAAAAAAATTATGTCTTGTTTATAGGTATTCGGCTAAAGATGGTAAGTTATAACTCTGAAAACTCCCATAAACTTGTTGACTTTCTCCGTGTACATAGGTCGCCCATAAATATTCCATGTACAAGGGTTGATTAAACTCCTATAAACGTGTTGACTTGCTCCGTATGCATAGGTGGCCCATAAACGCTCCGCGTACAAGGGTTGGTTAAACTCCTATAAACATGTTGACTTGCTCCGCGTACATAGTTTGCCCATAAATGCTCTGCGTACAAGGGTTAATTTAACTCCGATAAACATGTTGACTTGCTCCGCGTACATAGGTCGCCCATAAACGCTCCACATAAAAGGGTTGATTAAACTCCTATGAACGTGTTGACTTGCTCCACATACATAGGTCGCCCATAAACACTCCGCATACAAGGGTTGATTAAACTCCTATAAACGTGTTGACTTGCTCCGCGTACATAGGTCTCCCATAAACGCCTTTGCATACAAGGGTTGATTAAACTCCTATAAACGTGTTGACTTGCTCCGCGTACATAGGTCACCCATAAACGCTCCGCGTAAAAGGTTTGATTAAACTCCTATTAATGTGTTGACTTGCTCCACGTACATAGGTCGCCCATAAATGCTCCACGTACAAGGGTTGGTTAAACTCCTATAAACATGTTGACTTGCTCCGCGTACATAGGTCGCCCATAAGCGTTCCTCGTACAAGGGTTGATTAAACTCCTATAGACGTGCTGACTTGCTCCGCGTACATAGGTCGCCCATAAATGATCCACGTATAAGGGTTAATTAAACTCCTATAAATGTTTTGACTTGCTTCGCGTACATAGTTCGCCCATAAACGTGTTAACTTGTTCCGCGTACACAAGTTGAACAAACACTTATAATTGTGTCTTACTCATTCCGTGCATACATGCTGGATAATCAATTATGAAAATGATGAAATTAGGCCTAAGCACACCAAAAGAAACTTGGGGCTCATGGGTATCAAAGTCATTCATGACCAACTACCAAAGGCTTATAAAGAACTGGAAACAAGTCTCTGACAAAAGGACACCCAAGTCAATATCATAATTGGCACCTAAGACTAAAAGAGTTTTGGACTCTCTAAAGTGTCAGAGCTATATAGCCAAGGGCTTTTTAATAGATAGTCGAGTAATTAGCTATCCAAGAATCCTTAGAAATCAAACTAAGAAAAGCAAAATAGCAAAATAATACCTGACACTTTATAATCAGACACCTTAAATTATTCTAACTTAGTGCCCAAGGGGCTGGATATACACACATGATTATTTTGCAAAGGAATTAAAGTGATGATAAACGAAAATAACAGTAGCAAAAGGAAAGCCACAAAAGGGCCAAATTTTGTTTAATTTTGTTCAACACAAAGCCCGAAGGTTGAAAAGATTACATAAAAAACACATCCAGAAGGATGACTAACTAAAATAAGAAAACATCAAGATCATGTAGCAGCCGAAGTCTCATTGGCAACATCATTGTTGGTCAGGTTCACGTTCGCGTCAGCGCCATTGACTGGGCCTTGAGATCCCTCCGGGCTATCTTTCTCCATCTCGCCAAGATCCACAAGCGTCCATCCTGCACCACCTTGAAGTAATCCATCTTCGACAAATCCAAGTCAGGATGGAGACAGAGAACTTGATCTTTGGCTCTATCAAAAGCTTCATCACCAGCAGATAAAATGTCGATCTGAGCTTTCGTTAGATATTTTCTAAGATCGTTATTGGATGATAAGAACTCAGTATTGGAGGCCTCAGATAGATTCAATTGATTAGCAAGTTGGGCTAAGGTCGACTTGTAATTTGATTCCAAAGTCTCTTTCTCCTTCCTCGCATTAGCCAAATCCTTCTCCATGCTGGAAAGCTTCTTAGACTGAGATTTTTGGGTATTCTTCAACTGAGCAATTTCATCCTTAAATTTTGACTCAATCTTTTCAGAGTCGTTAGATAATTCAAATAAACCACGGGCAAAGACGACACATATCATCAGATATGACCTAATGTTCTGGGTAATATTTTGTTGTCTAATAGATTTAACTTTATTAACATCCTCGATAGTGTTGAGGTGATCACGCAGAAAGTTTAAGCCATCAAAGTCATTGGACCAAAACTTGAATTCCCCAGACGCAAAATTTCCCCTAGGGGCTTGCATGAGGGATTTGATCTCCATTTCGGCTTGATGGATATCTTCATTCGTTAGAACCTTCAGCTTCTTCGGATCACCTTGAGAGATCTCAGCTTTAGTACTCGTTCCTCTGGATCATTTTGGTGCTCGGACCTCTAATCCACTTAAATCAGATTTGGATGCAGACATACCCCCAACCCCTCTCTGGGCTTCCCGAGCTGCCTGCATCAATCTCTTTTGCTCGGATACAGTCATATCAGTCATCTTGTCTGCAAGCAAGCAACATAAGGTTAGAATGGAATGAAGACGAGAAATATTTAAAGCAAAAGATGATGATTACCTAGAAAGGCAAGAAGTCGGTCGTTATCTAAGGGAAATTATTTGATCCTCATCATACAAAATGAGTCAAGAATGGCCTAGGATTAGAGTTCCAATTCATTTAGTTTGTCATAGTTAAAACCAGTAACCGGCAAGGGATCTTTGGTCTAGTAGTGAGGAAAGCGTGAATGTCCATCTAAGGCGTATAAAACCTGCGGACATCTCGGCCCACATCGGGCCCTCAAGAAACGATCTTTATAATTCTTATAATTTGAGGTATAAGCCTGAAGGAAGCTTCAGATAGGAATTCCACTGATTTGAACCCAACTCCGGTTATCAACTCCTTTCACCTCAAAGAAGGAGAAGAACAAGCCTATGGTCAGAACAATGTTGAAAACCTCGCAAACCCTCTCAAAAGCCTTTATAAATCCCAAACTGTTGGGATGGAGTTGGGAAGATGTTATATTGATGGTCTTCAACACATCAACCTCGAAGTCGGAAAAAGGGATACGGATGTTGAAATCTTCCAAAATACTAGGATAGAACTAGAAAAATTCTTCGAAAACATCTTTTGGTGAAGTATACACACTCTTTCCTTTGGACCACGTGGTTCTAAAATAACATCATCTTTGGAACCAGTAGAGGATATAATCCTCAGGGATCGGATTTTGGCAATATCCATGTCATCAGCAGTACTGTTCTTATGGTTCATAACCTCAAAATCAAAGGGAGCAGCAGTCTCCATTAGAATTTCTACAGAACCTGAAGAGTCGGAGTCAAAGTCACTTTCAGAAGTGAAAACATCATTATAAAATTTGTCTATGACTCGCCTATACTCTTCTACCCCTAAAGAACCCCTCATCTCTTGCATGTTTTCTTTCCATAATCTTTTCGACGAACTTACCTTCATCATCACATTCCCTAAGGACTACCATTTTTGTTAAAGAAAAATAGAGGAAAATCAAGAGCGAAAGAAAAAAAAACCTAAATTAAAGAGAACACTTGCAGTTGAAACGGGCTTGTTTAAAGGAGAATAAGAGCGTAGGAGTAAAGGGAAGAGAAAAATAACTTTAATAGGAGCCCAACATCAAAAATAGATAGAGAATAACCACTCATGAAGCATTAAAGTCATCATAACTCTAGGGAAGATTAGGGGACACGACCGTTCGAAGGTTTTGTTTGACACATAAGGACATAAGAAGAATAGTCGACCTATAGCATGACATCAGTCAAATATTTTCGGGCTCGTGTTACTACCGAGTACTATACCCTTGTAAACAGATATAGTACTCGGGGGGGGGGGGGTTATGTACATGCCAAATATATTTTAAGCCGAGTAGTGTAGCCGGACAAGGTTAAGCATGAACTAGACTACGATAACAAGAAAGGTCGAGCAATGCAGATCACTAGGCAAGTATCTTCTATAACCCGAGCTCCTACAACTCGGTACTTACGCTGGACATGAGCCCAACCGGCATACCAACAGCTGTAACGGTGGTGGCGCATCAATGCAGATGTTGCCAGAGCTTCAAAGCCTACATTCATAAAAGGGAGTTACAACAATGATGGCCATGTAACGTCAGAAGGCCAAGAGACTTCTCTTAATAGCATATCTTAATGGAAGACTATAAAAGGGGCTCCCACTTGAGAGTTAAACAAGACACAATTATCTTGAGACAATACACAACACAAGTGTAGCTCTCAAATCCCCAAATATCCCTCACAATATAGACAACATAGTTCTTCTTATTCAGGACAAGGGGAATTGGAACTTTTGGTGTAACTAACCATTTTTTGTTAGAACAAAACTCATCATGCACCTTCATCTCCAAGCATGTGAGCCATTTGATCAAGTGAGTTGCATTGAGATTCTCCAACTGAGTTAACAAATAACTAACTAAGTTAGACTCCAACTCTAGTTGTCGATAGGGTGATCCTTTGATGTCTTCCAAGTCAAAGGTAGACCTTCCACTGCAACTGGATTTTCTTCCTTTTTCTCTTCATCATCTTCATCCTCTTTCTTATCATTGTCTACCGCTTTAGGTTGATCAATTCCTTCTTTGGTTCTGTTGAATATTTCTTTAGACGATACACCTACATCATGAAAAATAATACTTGTCCGAACATTATTTGGGTAGGACTCATCAAAAGTAATATGTACAGACTCTTCAACTATAAGAAATCTCTTATTATAAACCCTATATGCCTTACTAGATTTTGAGTATCCAAGGAAGATACCCTCATCGGCTTTTGGATCTAATTTACCAAGATTATCTCTACAATTATTCAAGATATATCATTTGCATCCAAAGACATGTAAGTGAGAAACATTTGGTTTTCGATCTCTAAGTAGCTCATAGGGGGTCTTGTCTAGAATAGGGTGTATGAGTACCCTATTCATGATATAACATGTCGTGTTAATGGCGTCCTCCCAAAAGTACTTAGGAAAATTACCTCCATTGAGCATAGTTCTCACTAACTCCTCTAAAATTCTATTTTTAAGTTCCACAACACCATTTTGTTATGGTGTTCTAGGAGGGGGAAAGTTATGCTTAATACCATGTTTATCACAAAATTTTTCAAAGAGGCGATTTTGGAAGCCTCCTCTGTGATCACTTCGAATGGAAACGATTCTCAAATTAATTTTGTTTTGAAATAATCTAGCAAATTGCTTAAATGTCGGGTAAGTTTCATCTTTACTTGACAAGAACAATACCCAAAAAAATCTATAGTAATCGTCTACAATAATAAAGCCGTATTAATTTCCACCTATGCTCTTGGCCCTAAAAGGACCAAAGTGGTCCATGTGTAGAAGTTCAAGAGGTCTAGAGGTAGAAACAAGGTTTTTCGATTTAAAAGAAATTCTTTTTTGCTTCCCTTTTTGACAAGCCTCGCATAGATGATCTTTAGTGAACTTTAGTTTTGATAGACCAATTACTAAATCTTTTGAGGATACTTTGTTCAATAGGTCAAAGTTAAGATGGGCTAGGCGTCTATGCCATAACCAAGAGTTTTCACTCATGATGGCTAGACACTTAGTTCCACCCAAGGAAACTTAATCTTGATTTAGCACATAAGTATTATTTACCCTCACACCTTTAAACACACATTCTTTCTTTTCATCAAGCACAACACAAGAAACAAGTTTTTGTTAAAGTCACTTTAAAACCCTTGTCACATTGTAGGCTTATGCTTAGAAGATTGTGTTTAAGGCTATCAACTAGCATTACATCAGAGATAGTAGTAAATGAGGGATTACCTACACTATCTTTTCCAAGTATATCACCTTTGTTATTATTTCCATATGTGATGAATCCCTTTCTCTTTGGGACAAAGTCAATGAAGAGGGATATGTCACCCATCATGTGTCTTGAACATCCACTATCGAGATACCACATTTTTCAGTGGAGTCAAGTCATTCAACCTAAAAGTTTAAACAAAGGAAATAGGTACCCAACTTTCATGGGGTCCTTGATAGTGAGTGAGATCAAAGTTGCACTTAGTCAGCCATTAAAAACTCCTTTAGAAACAAAGAGTTGCCTAAATTTGCATCTTTCAACGGTATGTCCCTTTTTGCAACAATAATGACAAGATAGGTTTTTATGAGACATGTCCTTACTGTCATAACTCGACACTTTACCTCCTTTTTACCTTTTGCATATACATGTTTATTCACATTGCTGGCATATGCATTCACATTTTCTCTCTGTAATCTTTGTTGCAAGAACTTTTAGGTTCTTCAAGCCCGATTAATCATATCCTCACAAAGATACCACATCATCAAATCGAGCACAAAATGAATGTTTCTACACCTATTCATCAGAGCAAGAGGTCGAAAATTAAAGCCATGACCACAACACCATTTTCAGGCAAAATTGGGCAAGTTTTAGCTTGGTTAATCGATTAACCATTTGCTAGTGCAAATGGGTTAATCGATTAACCCTTGCAAAATTTGCAGAATCTGCTGCATTTTTGGGACAACAGTTTCCACTTCTCATTTTTGGGGTCTACATTGTTCTAGCATTGTGTGGAACATTCTAGACAACTCTAGACACTTCAAGATATTTCTACACACTTCAAGGCATTTTCTCCAATACATTAATTGAGATTGAGAGCACTATGTTACTTCATTTACAAACATGTGATCCCTTAGATTCAAGTTTGCATTAGGATGGTCACCGAGTCAATACCTAACTAACTAAGTTAACCTCTAACTTAGTGAGTTGAGGCTAACTAACTCCAAGGCTAGTTCCAAGGCTACATCCAAAGCTCATCCCGAACCTAGCAACTCTAAAGCAAAACTCTATATAAGTAAATCATCACCATTTCACAAAGGATCCAATCATTCTCTCAAATTTTCACACTTGATCACTCTCAATTCTCTCACATTTTCTCTGAATTTTATGCAACTTCTACTCATAATCTTCTTCTCTTTCATCCAAAACCTCACTAGAGCTCAAAACCTCCATTAAAGAGTAGCAACTTCTTCATTGGAAGTGCTTTCTCTTGAGCTTAACCATCATCATCTTGCAAATTCTTGTTGTTTTTCTGGAGTTTTGTCGCATTCGAATTCATCTAAAGTGATTACTTCAAGCTTATTCGGTGTAATTTTAATTTTGGAGTTTTCATCGGATTTTGCTCGGTTTCGCTACGGTTCGATTGCAAATTCAGTTTTATCTGGATTTCTTCGAGTAACTTCATCATATTCTCTTTGCAACAAAATCCAAGGAAAATTTCAGTCTTGTAGGTTGGTTAATTCTCACTCTTTTCACTATTTTGATCATTACCGTATCATTTGCGATGTAGATTCAACGTTTTTCTCATTTGTTAATTGATTATGCATTAATTTGATCTTCATTCTTGATGTATTAATTGATCACATAAGTGATTATTTACTGTTTTTAGACTTGATTTCCGTGCATGATTATTTGACTTAACATGTGAAGGATTACATAAATCAAAATTTGACAAAAGTACTTTTAAAAACTCAATTTTCAGGCTCTGTCTCAGTGTTAATCGATTAACACTTTTGCATAGGAAAAGTGTTAATCGACTAACCATGCATTTTTCAGCAAAACTGCTTGTTTTTAAGGGTTAATCGATTAACACTTTTGCACAGGCAAAGTGTTAATCAATTAACACTGGTCCAGAAGGCCATTTTTGTGCATTTTTCGTATATTTTTGGCTTTCTTTCCTCTCTCAACTCCCATGGATTGATATGTTTGATTTTATGGATGTTTTAACTTCTGTTTGGAGCATGCTTATACATTTTCTAATTCCTGATTTTGTCGATTTCGCATTTATTGGCATTTTTGACATTGTATAAACATTTTCACTTTCGTATAATCTTTGATCACATGATTGCTTAGTTTGTGATGCATGCTAAGTTGACTTTGGTATTTTTTTTACTTCCATTCTTCCTTGCATTAAGATTTTGTTTCTCTTTGAAATGAACTTAATCTTGTTTAATCAATAACTTCCCTATTTGCTTTAATGATTTTCCTTTCCTTTGGAAAATTGTTAGCACATCTTTGCCCTTTGATTAATTAATCGAAACTTCATTTCAATTAGTCAATATCTCTTTTTTTTATCATCCTTTGGATCTTCTTGAGCTTTATCCCCCCTTTTCTCCCGCAGAGTTGAAGATTTGCAACACATTAGAGCACTGTACAAATTTTGCGTCGTTGTGTTGTCCGTGTCGTTTCTTACATCGCACTTTGGTGTTAGAGAAGGAATGAGAGTGGAGAATTCCTACACTCAATCTGACTACTTTGGGTAGGGGATGAATGACATTGTCCTTGGGATAGTCGCCTCTATCACCTTACTGTGGTTTCCCTGTTCCTCCAGTCGAGTCGACCCTTGATCACTTGCACCCTTACCTCCTCTTTGGAAGTAGCCTTATCCTTGTGTTTCCTTTTTCTCTTATGGCCAATCCTTCTTTGGTTCCCTTTGAGATTTGTTACTCAATTCCCTTGCTTGGGTGATTAACTGTGTAACACCCTATTCTAACCCAACAGAAAAATAAGAAAACAACAATCAGAGTGCACGAAAAAGGGCCACATGACGGTCGTAAGGGAATGGCACGACCGTGGGGGTCATGACGATCGTCATGTATGTCACGACCGTGACGGTCATGACGAGCGTCATAGAGTGGCAATGACCGTCACACTCATAAATTCTGGGACACATCAGAGGTGTCACATTTTCACCTTAACAGATAGCATACACTTGCAGCAAAACACTTAATAACATACATAGCACAGAGCCAGATGAACAAATAACGATAACTTGTTTAACATCTTCATTACAAGACAACCTGTTATTTTGCAGCGGAATTTAATACTTCCAACATTTATAATAACCAAAGCAAGACCAGAAAAGTCTGCAACTAAATTCCATTAAAATTTAGCAAGTAATTATCTTGCATCAATTCACAAAAACAACTAGTTTCAACCATAAAAATCAGCACTACCGATTCGTCGGTCTAGCGCGTACAACCAACATTTGGCACTACCAGAAACACCTAATTTTAAAGAAAGTACTTAATAAAATTAAGCAACAAGGAAAATCAACTAAAGCAATAAAATTAATCGTTCATCCCCCCAAGAGTGCTACGTATCAGAGCGACCAACGACCTTAAACGAAAAGCGACACTTTATTCCGCGTTACCTGCAAATTACCACCAACGGAGGTAACATACAACGTAAAGGGTGAGATATCAAAATTATAACATAAGGCATGATAAAATTCATATCAGGATCATATCACAACATTATAATCCTCGCAGTTCTCCAAATATTATCACAACAAACTACCAGGAAATTCATCATTCATATTCGCAACAATTAGCAAGAAAATTCAGCAACTAATAATTACTTGCAACCACATAATGACACGACACTATGCGACTCAACTATGCATATGCATGTGGTACCAATTTGGAGCAGCACTCCACAACCAATTTATTTGCCATTATAGGCCGCCAATACAGGCACAACCAATGCCAATACAAGCCAACCAGGATGATATGCTATGAGATACATCTATTATGGACTACAACACAACCACAACAGCTACGCAACAAGGCCTTAAGCCTACAACCAAATTGTCCATAATTGAAACATCACAATTTCATACTCATCATATAACCACAAATTCCAATATGATATAATCAAGTAAAAGCATAATAACAACATTCTCTCAACAAATGGGAAATTAGCGCGTGTCGGCGCCGTTCCCAATATTATTACCTAGAACTAGTGACATAAGACACTAATTCAGGCATAGACAAATATTAACCCTTAATATTTCTCAACCTACGGGAACATTAACCCTTAATATTTCTCAACCTACAGGAACATTAACCCTTAATATTTCTCAACCTACGGGAACATGAACCCTTAATATTTCTCAACCTACGGGAACATTAACCCTTCATATTTCTCAACCTACGGGAACATTAACCCTTCATATTTCTCAACCTACGGGAACTATCCCCATGATTCAATTCCCTTCATGAAATTGATCATACCCACAGTTATAGAATTGAACCCCACCCTTACCTTTGGATTGAGGACAACTCTAAACTCCCGGTTCCGGTTTGCTCTCCGGTGACTCTTCTACAACTACCTTGAATTCTCTCCGGCGGTTAATTCCTCTGTTCTTACGTTCTCCACAACCACGTCCTTTTTCCTCTTTCCTCAACCTTTCTCCTCAATTTTGGTTTTCTGAGCAATTTATCGTGTTATTCCTCTTTCTCCCACAACTTCTCTAATAACTCCCCTATTTCACTTATTCCATCCACTAATAATAATAATAATAATAATATTAATATTACTACTAATTATTAAATTATCATTATTATTAATTATATTATATTATTATCAAACTCTATATTTTATTAAATGATTTCCTATACTTTAAGGACACCCACCAACGCTCTCAGGCACACTCCCACATAAAGGCACCCCAACAATTCATAAATAATTTAATTTAAAATGAACAGGCGTTACAACTCCCCCAAACTTAAAAGAATTTCGTCCTCGAAATTACCTCGATCAACCAGCTCGGGGTAAGACTCTCGCATCTTGCTTTCCAGTTCCCACGTCAAGCTTTCTCCAGCAGCTCCCAACCAGACCAATTTCACCAAAGCAATCTCTTTTCCTCTAAGTTGTTTCTCGTTCATCAATCCGAACAAGCAACGCCTCAACAATCAAATTACCTCTCACTTGTACACCATTCATCCGAATAAATGCACTTCCTCAACTTAGGCACATGCCACATCATGTAAATTCACAAGCGACAGCGGTAAAACAGTCTCACATGCTACTTCTCCCATGCTTTCGCTGTGCCACTTTCTACACAAATCCTCTAAAGACTGGATAGTTTTCTCTGTCCGTCCATCCGCCCACGGATGATAGGCAGAGTTCAACTTCAACATGGTACTCAAAGCGTCTGCAAACTCTCCCAAAATCTCAATGCAATTTAGGATTCCTATCAGAACGATATTCAACGGTATCTCATACGACTTCACAACTTCCTCGATATACATATCAGCTAGCTTCAACATAGAATGATTAATTCTCCTTGGTAAGAAAAGAGCCAATCTAGTCAATCTATCCAAAATCACCCAATCGGATCATATCCTCCTCACAGTCTTCGGCAAACTCGACACAAAGTCCATGGAAATGCTATCGCATTCCCATTCTGGGATATTCAACAGTCGCGGCAGACCCAACGGTCTCCAACGCTTATTCTTTGACTTCCGACAAGTCTAATCAGCATATACAAACTCAACCACTTCTCTCTTCATCTATGGCCATCAAAATAATTTTCTCAACTCCGGTTACATATTCATAGCACCGGGATGGATACTCCATCTACCTCAATACTCTTATTCCACTCAATAATATCTGGGACACAAACTCTATCACGACATCTCATGGTACCATTGTCATGAATCCGCAAATCAACCCTTCGACTTAATTCATCCAATTCAACCAATCTGCCAACTCAGTTCAATTTTATGACCTTCTTGAATCTCATCACGAACACCACTAGTACGCTCTAACATGCTAAGCTTAACACCATAAGAAGTCTCTTCATAACCCAAACTCATATCACCAAATTGCTCAATCAGTTCTAACTCTTTTCACCATCATCATCGGTATATGCAAATATTTCCAAATCAATGCCTAGGCTACCACGTTTTCTTCACCCGAATGGTAATTCAATCCAAAACCATAATTCTTCAGGAGTCCCAATTATGTTCTCTGCCTCATATTCAACTCCTCCAAATCCAGCAAATACCGCAAGCTCTTGAGATCACCAACATTTCAAATCTCAAACAAACCAATCGAAGCCTCCAACTTCGGCACAAGCACAACAATAACCAACTCTAAATCGCTCGTCAGATAATCCCTCTTATGTACTTTAAATTGCCTTAAAGCTTAACTAAAATTCGCTGATGTTTCACTTAACATCTCTCTCAATCACATCAACAACGCATCCCAAAACACAACGAATAGTTCTGTCGGATTCGGAAAAAATCAATACACGAGCTGTTGACAGCTCTCCCAAAAACTCTTTGAACTTTCTTCACAGTGGCGTATCCCTGCTTCTTCTCCAACAATGATAACTCAAGTTCCCGATTCTCAACATGATCCTCTATACTCTTTGAATATATTAAAATATCATCGGTTAACATAACCACTGACTCGCTCAATTAAGTATGGAAAATCCCATGTCAAACAGACACTCAATTTGCGAGTTATGGCGGGAGCACGAACCGTACCTTCCACACTTACCACAACATCCCAACCTATTCCATCAATAAATAACTTAATTCCATGCCACTACTTCACCATCACATAAAGCATTGAAATAGCTTTCCAACGCTTCGAACCGTGCATCATTCCGAGTTACGGTTCTCCCGTTACGACAAAAATACCAAGATTGCATTCCACATCTTACTTTCTTTACTAATCATCAGAAGTCACTGCCCACCTTTAATATACTCGACCTCACACTATGTTGCCTTAGCACACACACCAGACACGAGTCTCAACACTACTCAATCAATTTAATTCCTTGACCATCCAACAGACATAAAATATGGAGCTCTCAATCTCGGACTAGTTTCTGTAACTAAGTCGATCACAACTCCACTTCACGTCTTGGCTGTATCTCACTATGTCCGGGTAACTTTCAGAAAACCACAATTAACTGGCAAACAACCAACTTTTCCACTTCTGCAAACAACGGTTAGGCAACAAACATGCACCGACAGTGTTTTTACACACATGTTGCATACAAGGGAACAAACAATATTAGACAACATGGCCGGACGGACCGACCTGCTCTGATACCACTAATCTAACACCCCATTTTAACCCAATAGATAAATAAGAAAACAACAATCAGAGTGCACGAAAAAGGGCCACATGACGGTTGTAAGGGAATGGCACGACCGTGGGGGTCATGACGACCGTCATGGATGTCACGACCGTGACGGTCATGACGAGCGTCATAGAGTGGTGACGACCGTCACACTCACAAATTCTGGGACGCATCAGAGGTGTCACATTTTCACCTTAACAGATAGCATACACTTGCAGCAAAACACTTAATAACATACATAGCACAGAGCCGGATGAACAAATAACAACAACTTGTTTAACATCTCTATTACAAGACAACCTGTTATTTTGCAGCGAAATTTAATACACTTCCAACATTTATAATAACCAAAGCAAGACCAGAAAAGTCTGCAACTAAATTCCATTAAAATTCAGCAAGTAATTATCTTGCATCAATTCACAAAAACAACTAGTTGCAACCATAAAAATCAGCACTACCGATTCGTCGGTCTAGCGCGTACAACCAACATTTGGCACTATCAGAAGCACCTAATTTTAAAGAGAGTACTTAATAAAAATTCAGCAACAAGGAAAATCAACTAAAGCAATAAAATTAATCGTTCATCCCCCCAAGAGTGCTACGTATCAGAGTGACCAACGACCTTAAACGAAAAGCGACACTTTATTCCGGGTTACCTGCAAATTACCACCAACGGAGGTAACATACAACGTAAAGGGTGAGATATCAAAATTATAACATAAGGCATGATAAAATTCATGTCAGGATCATATCACAACATTATAATCCTCGCAGTTCTCCAAATATTATCACAACAAACTACCAGGAAATTCATCATTCATATTCGCAACAATTAGCAAGAAAATTCAGCAACTCATAATTACTTGCAATCACATAATGAAGCGATACTATGCGACTCAACTATGCATATGCATGTGGTACCAATTTGGAGCAGCACTCCACAACCAATTTATTTGCCATTATAGGCTGCCAATACAGGCACAACCAACGCCAATACAGGCCAACCAGGATGATATGCTATGAGATGCATCTATCATGGACTACAACACAACCACAATAGCTACGCAACAAGGCCTTAAGCCTACAACCAAATTGTCCATAATCGAAACATCGCAATTTCATACTTATCATATAACCACAATTTCCAATATGATATAATCAAGTAAAAGCATAATAACAACATTCTCTCAACAAATGGGAAATTAGCGTGTGTCGGCGCTGTTCCGAATATTATTACCTAGAACTAATGACATAAGACACTAATTCAGACACAGACAAACATTAACCCTTAATATTTCTCAACCTACGGGAATATTTGTTGGTGCAAAGGTGAATAAATGATGAACAAAGGAAATATTCTATTAAGAATGACGGCTACAAAAACATGATAATGTTACAATGATTGTCACCCTATTTATAAGCTAAAACTAGGGTTACTAGAATAAGATAAAATACTAAAATACCCTCTAACAAACTTAGGGGCTAAGAAAATAGTACAACTAAATAAATATGAATTACTATTAATATTCTAATACCATCCCTTAATTCATATTCCATCAAAACTTGTAACACCAATTCCATCCCTTAGTCTAAGAAATTGATCAGTCTTGATAGCTTTCGTCAGAACATCTGCCAACTGCTTCTGAGTGCTGCAGTGTACAACTTCTAACACTCCACTCTGAACTTGATGTCTCAGAAAATGATACTTGGTCTCAATATGCTTGCTTCTCCCATGCAACACTGGGTTTCTGGCAAGATTAATTGCAGACTTGTTGTCAATCATCAACTTCAGAGGTTTGTCTACTTTAATCTTCAGATCCTGCAACATATTCAGAATCCACACAGCTTGGCATGCAGTAACAGCACCTGCAATGTATTCAGCTTCACAGGTTGACAACGCCACAACAGGTTGCTTCTTGAAACACCAAGAAATGGAACTTCCCAGAAATTTGAACAAGTACCCAGATGTACTTCTTCTGTCAACTTTGTCTCCACACCAATCAGAGTCTGAATAACTCAGAAGTTCTGACTCATTATTTCCTCCAGAGGGAAATAACACTCCATACTTCAGAGTTCCTTTGATATACCTCAGAATCCTGACAGCAGCTTGGTAATGGGACCACTTAGGTTTACTCATGAACCTACTAACCATCCCAACTGAGTAGCAAATATCAGGTCTGGTATTGCACAGATACCTCAGAGAACCAACCAACTGTTTGAAGGTTGTAGCGTCCACATCCTTTCCTTCAGAGTCTGAATCCAGTTTCTGATTTGTATCAGAAGGTGTGACAGCCATCTTACAATTTTTCAGATCAAATCTCTTCAGAAGTTCTAATTCATACTTGAGCTGATGCAAAATGATACCTTTCTCAGAATATCTGAACTCCATCCCTAGAAAGTATGTCATTTTGCCTAGATCAGTCATTTCAAATTCATTCATTAGAACCTTCTTGAACTTGGCTACCTCCTGTTCAGAACTTCCAGTCAGCAGTATATCATGACCATATAAACATACCAGAGTCATATTGCCTTTAGAAGTATGCTGAACATAGACACCGTACTCCATCTCACATTTCTGAAAGCCTTGTGTAATACCCCAAATTTTGCCCTAAGAATTGTCGTCGCATTTCATTGCATTTAATCAATTACTAACAAATTTGTGTAGTCGTTTGACTTTTTGCAGGTAAATATCATATGGCATGTATTTTTTTCTAAAAAGTAAAAATGGCACAATTGGCAAGAGGACATGTGTAAGGAGTTGTGAGTGTGAGAGGTTGAGAGTTCGAATCTCACCTTAGTCACTTTTTGTTTTTTATTATTTTTACTCTAAATGTTTCTATCTTTCATTAAAAAATAACAAAAATAGTTTTTTATTATTATTTAATTATTATTTTCGTATTTTAATTAAATCATTTTTTAAAATATTATTTTTTTCACTTTTTTCTAAATTATTCATAAAAATATCCAAAAAATCATAAAATAAAAAAATATTGAAAAAAATTTTGTTCTTTTTATAATATTTTTGATTTTAGGAATCAATAGGATTATTAGTTTTTATTTTAAGTTTATTTTAATTATTTTAAATTATTTAAATTTTATTTTTTTTCTTAACTAATTATTTAGTTTGGGCTTTAAAATGGGCTTTAGGGACATTATTGACAATTTGGTGTTAACCCTAATTTGTTCCCTATATATACATGTGTTGCCTTGTTGAAAAAAGGGGGAGAATGAAAAAAAACCTAAGAGGAGTGAGTGCCGTTTACCGTTATTTCTTTTTCTTCATCTATTACTGTTGTTTCTTTTTCTTCATCGTTTACCGTTATTTCTTTTTCTTCATCGTTTACCGTTATTTCTTTTCCTTCATCTATTATTGTTGTTTCTTTTTCTTCATTTTTTACCGTTATTTCTTTTTCTTCATCTTTTACCGTTATTTCTTTTTCTTCATCTATTACTGTTACGTTTATATATATATAATTTTTAAATTGTTAGAGTTTATATATATATAAGATTAATTTTTGATCGAATTATGTCGATACGATGTTTGCACATTTGTGTGCATGACGCGTGACATTTGTGTTAGTTCGATCTGGTTGCGATGATCGCATTTTTGTGTGAGCAATAATACTGTTTTTTTGCTTAATTTCTTTTTCTTTGCGATAAATTTTGTTTCGTCCGATTTAGATCTGGTTGCGATGAGCGCATTTCTGCGTTAGCAACATTGTTGGGTTATTTGGCACATTTAAAATTCATTATTGCTTTATTATTATTATTATTATTAGTATTAGTATTATTATTATCATTATTTATTATTATTATCATTATTATTATTATTATTACTATTATTATTATTATTATTATCATTAATTTATTAAAACTTGTTATAATATAAAAATCTGTTTTTTAAAATAAATAACATTAACATCTTTTCCAAATTAATATGAAAACCTATTATTTTTAAGAAAAACTTTTTTTTAGATAAATTTAAAATAATAACTAAAATCTTTTTTTAAAATAATAACTAGAACCGTTTTTTAAAAAATATATAATAATAACATTAAACCTTTTTTTTTTAAAAATAAAACCTTTTGTTAGATAATTAAATTAAGACTATTTTTGAAAAGTTTTTTTTAATAATATTAAAACCTCCTTTTTAACTTAAATCAAAAGCTTTTTTATCTATCACAAATAAACAACAAAGAATATCTATAACTTTCGCACTTCCGTTTCATAACTCGTCTGATTACTGTCTGACTCTGTCTACTAACCTTGTGTATTTAATGTGCAGCTTGTTACGTTGCTATTAGCTATTTTAATGTGTTTTTCAATTCAAGTTGTATTATAATTGTATCTGTTTCTCATTTGTAACTTCGCGAACAAATTATCGCGTTTACCTTTCCGCACTTTAATTTCTGCTGTTTGTATGGTTTAAATTCGCGCATTTGCATCGTTAATTTGTCCCAGTGCATTCCTCCGAAGGATTAGGTCTAGCCGTTTGTCCGCCACGCCAATAGTCCTCAAGACTTCAAACCCTTACAAACCCTAACTTTTCACAAATGTCTCGCCGTGGACAAAATTACAAAACTACCCCTAGCTTTAGGTCAAAGAGTCGCTGCACTCATTTTAGGGTTTCCCGCCGCGGAATCCCTAACCTAACCCTAATGCACTTAAACAATTCATAACATAGAGATCGGAGTTTAAGACTCCATGTAAGCGTGTCCTTAAGATGCGTTTATTCCCCTTGAGACCTTGACCACAGTCAAGAAGTCTCTAACCTCCCTTTTGAGGGGAACTGCAATTACTCTGATTCCATTCCCGTAAGGATATGTAGGCACAAGATGCGACGTCTTGCCGAGTAAACTTAGAATTAACCCCTTAGGTCTTTTAAACCCTTAATCCTTTGTACATACCCTTAAAGCAAAAAAATGAAACAAATAAAAAAATAAACAAAAGGTTCCCGTAGAGTACTACGGAAGTTTAGGGTGCTAATACCTTCCCTAATCTTAATCAACCCCCGAACCTTAGATCTCTCCCCTTTAGGTTTTTCCTTTCTTTAACCTTTCCTTCGGATAAATCAAAGACCGGTTGTAAATGAATTAAGATTCAAGTTAATCAATAGCTTGACATCCAAATTTCACCGCAACAGAAAATGGCGACTTCACTGGGGAGCCCTAACTTTTGAGGGTTATCCCCATTTTGTTTATTTTTCATTATATATTTGTTTCATTAATATTTTTGCTCATTTGTATATATATTGTTCAGGGGTACCTTGCTTGGGAATTACTGTGTTGTGAGATAAGTCCTACACCCGGACTTGAGTGACATTATTATAGGATGGCGATATATTCGACGAGGCTTATAGGGAGTGAGTCCCGACTAAGCTAAATCGAGAATCACCGCTCAGTTGAGACCCTTTTGAAAATGGTTCAGTTGATCGAGTGTAGTCATGAAAACTTTTACCATTATCGATTGGAGTCTGTGATACTGGGAACCGTAGTACCTTTACACCATCTTGGCCTTATCTAGGACGTAGTGCGGGAACTATATGGGAGTAGTCCTACAATGGTTGCTACACGATACTACACTCGAACGAGGTTCTCTTGAGAATATTATCGACCCTTGAGTCAGTCGGGATGTCGATAATATCCGAAAGATGGACTGATGACTTTGGGCACTGATTTAGAACCCTTGTTCTGCAGGTACAATCAACCTATAGTACATACCTCTTTGGGAAGGGTAGACCTTGACTCCATTCATTGTTCCTCTAACTTAGGACCTTTTGTTTGCTTATGTGTATTTGTGCTTCGCATCCATAAAGCATCATATCATTTCTAGTTTCAAGGAATTCAGCAGTCCTTTGCAAATTCGAAAAGCCTTACATTTTAAAGTCTAAAATTTTTTCCAACTTTCTTAAAAAGCAATATTCGCAATCGACCGTTGAAATTCTTGAAACCATTGCATGGCATTAGCATCACATTTTTGCATTGCATTTATCCCCCAGTTTCTCCTTCTTGGTCCTATCGTCTTCTAGTGTACCTTTGAGTCGTCAAGCTGATTCCTCGACACAGATATCAGACCAGAAACGGAACAGGAGTCACTTTGATCCTATTCTCATGACTTACACAGAGCTATATCCTGACTTAGTCCGGCAAGGACTGATTACTACAAAGGCTTTACCACCTCCTCTTAATCCTCCGGCTGGATTTAGGGCTGATCTCCATTGTGCTTCCCATGAGGGTGCCCCAGGCCATGACTTGGAGCATTGTTTTGCATTAAAGGCTAGAGTATGTGAATTGGTTAGAACTGGAATACTTGATTTTACAGACAGTCATCCGGATGTTCAGAAAAATCCCTTGCCAGTACATCAGAAATGAAGTTTTGTCACTAGGCCTTTTGTTTCTCTTTGTTTGCACTTTCCTTATTTTGTTTAAGTTGTTTGCTTTCAATTATGTTTGTACTTTCATTAATGAAATAAGCATTGCGACTTTTGATTCAATTCATTTCCGTCCATTTATTTGCATCTTTATGCTTTATTTTTCAAATGTTTACTTCTTGTCCAAAATTTTGATATGCTAAGATCGGAGGGAGGATGACGAAAATGTTATACCCATAACTGCTGTCAGTATGCTTTCAATTAAACCTTGTTGACGATGTAAGGCATTGTTTCAATTCCCAAACACTGGAGAAATAAGGAAGTTAATCCCTCGTTACCCCCTTCGAGCCTAGAAGTTGGAGTTCCTTTCGTTACAAAAAACCCACAATTTTAACCTTGGGATGGGTAGTTCTCAGTTAACTTGGTTGTGTGTTCATACGATACACCTTTCATTAACAAATTTTCCTTCGCACACGTCAAACAAGTGTCGAAGATGTTTTCTAATCAAAAGGTCGATGATGGTTCACCGAAATCATTAAAATCAAACAGTCACTTTCCTTCACACAAAAAAATAATCAAAAGAAGCCCGCTAAGTCAAAACCTATGAAGGAGACTTAGGCAAAACTGGGGCATCCCGCTGACTGTAAGCTTTAAAATAAACAGTTTAGGCAAAATTTAGGGATAATACAAAGAGATTTTTAAATCCTTATCTTGAAAATCCTCAATGTCAAAACAATCAAATGTTATAGGGGAGTAGTGGCTGCCTTTTCATAGGTCCCTTTGACTTCTGAATCATCACTGCGACGATCAATGAAATCCCTAACTTATGGGAACCTGAATGTATAGTATGAGTTAACTGAGCATAGGATTGAAGATCATCACGTAGATTGGGTGGGTACAAATAACTTTTGAGCCTTTATCTTTTGTTTCATAAACCGTGAACCAGGCCACATTACAACCCTCAAAAGACCTAATTGAAGCAAGGTTATTTTGAAAGTATACTACAGCAAGGTTGCGTAACCTGACTCCAAAAGATCCTTGCGAATCATTTATTTTGGCAATACACTTTTATTTTAAACTTTGAGTGTCTTGAACCGCCTTGTTCTGACTAACGACTCATGTATTTTCCATCTTTCAAAAATAATTTTTCAAAAATCGCATGAACTTTGCATTACCATGTTTGTATGAATATTTTTGTTTGCAAACTGGCTTTCCTCTAAGGAATTTTCAAACAATGAAAAACTTGGTCAAGTGATCTTATCAAGGGCAAGTTCCTTTTACATCCTGTCAAAGAATTAGTTCAAGATTTGTTCAAGGCAATATCTTCTCAGATTTGGTTTATCCAGAGAATTGTTCAAGACTCAGACTGGGGCAAGCCCTCCGAGGATACAGCAAAACAGTCGATTCCACGAATCAGACAGCTGAAGCAATTATCAATTCATTTGACCTGGGGCAGTTTACTTGCATAATCCCCAAGCAGTTATTCATCATTCCTACAGTGACTATCAACTTGATACAGTTTAACAGAATGACAGTGATCTTCGTGTGAGGAATCAGTCCTCCAGTTTTGTCATCTCACAGAAAGAGTCGAGTCTTGTCGTCGACGTCTGCATTTGCATTTGATCATATGTCATAGCATAATTCCTATACATGTGCACATCTTGGGTGCTTTATTCCCCGTTTACATTTCTATCTTGGGTGCTTTACTCCCCATTTACATTTTATCTTGGGTGCTTTACTCCCCATTTACATTTCTATCTTGGGTGCTTTATTCCCCATTTACCTCTCTATCTTGGGTGCTTTACTCCCCATTTACATTTCTAGCTTGGGTGCTTTACTCCCCATTTACATTTCTATCTTGGGTGCTTTATTCCCCATTTACATTTTTATCTTGGGTGCTTTACTCCCCATTTACATTTTTATCTTGGGTGCTTTACTCCCCATTTACATTTTCATCTTGGGTGCTTTACTCCCCATTTACATTTCTATCCTGGGTGCTTTACTACCCATTTACATGTCTATCTTGGGTGCTTTACTCCCCACTTACCTTCTATCCTTGGGTGTTTTATCCCCCATGTACCTTTATCCCGGGTGTTTTATTCCCCGTTTACCAGATATTCCTGGGTTTACCTAACATCATGGTGTTTTACCCCCATTTGCTTTTTTTTCTCCCTGAGGTCGTGTTTTACTCGCGTCTTACCTTGTGGGCAAAATTTATTTACTTGGCATCATGGGTGTTTTATCCCCATTTGCGTTTTTCTCCTGAGCTCGTGTTTTACCCGCGTCTTACCTTGCGGACAATTTCTAATTTACTTGGCACCTATCAACAATTCTGTGTCGTGTCTACCCGACGTTCTTCCAGATATGACATGTCTTCTTCCCTAGTGCAATTCCTCGGTGGGTCGTCCCCTGTGACGTTGTTTCGTCTGTATCCGTGCATTTGTCATTTTCATCATACGCATCATATCAGATTCATATTATATTTAGCATTATAGTTCGTTTTGTTTTGTCCATATCATTGCATAGCACTGCGTCTAAAGGCAAAATTTTCGGTTATCTGTATTTAAATCCCTCCACCACGATTTCTCGAGTCTCCGTTGCTCGAATCACCCGGTGAAGTTATTTAAATAGGGGCAACTGTAATACCCCAAATTTTGCCCTAAGATTTGTCGTCGCATTTCATTGCATTTAATCAATTACTAACAAATTTGTGTAGTCGTTTGACTTTTTGCAGGTAAATATCATATGGCATGTATTTTTTTCTAAAAAGTAAAAATGGCACAATTGGCAAGAGGACATGTGTAAGGAGTTGTGAGTGTGAGAGGTTGAGAGTTCGAATCTCACCTTAGTCACTTTTTGTTTTTTATTATTTTTACTCTAAATGTTTCTATCTTTCATTAAAAAATAACAAAAATAGTTTTTTATTATTATTTAATTATTATTTTCGTATTTTAATTAAATCATTTTTTAAAATATTATTTTTTTCACTTTTTTCTAAATTATTCATAAAAATATCCAAAAAATCATAAAATAAAAAAATATTGAAAAAAATTTTGTTCTTTTTATAATATTTTTGATTTTAGGAATCAATAGGATTATTAGTTTTTATTTTAAGTTTATTTTAATTATTTTAAATTATTTAAATTTTATTTTTTTTCTTAACTAATTATTTAGTTTGGGCTTTAAAATGGGCTTTAGGGACATTATTGACAATTTGGTGTTAACCCTAATTTGTTCCCTATATATACATGTGTTGCCTTGTTGAAAAAAGGGGGAGAATGAAAAAAAAACTAAGAGGAGTGAGTGTCGTTTACAGTTATTTCTTTTTCTTCATCTATTACTGTTGTTTCTTTTTCTTCATCGTTTACCGTTATTTCTTTTTCTTCATCGTTTACCGTTATTTCTTTTCCTTCATCTATTATTGTTGTTTCTTTTTCTTCATATTTTACCGTTATTTCTTTTTCTTCATCTTTTACCGTTATTTCTTTTTCTTCATCTATTATTGTTACGTTTATATATATATAATTTTTAAATTGTTAGAGTTTATATATATAAGATTAATTTTTGATCGAATTATGTCGATACGATGTTTGCACATTTGTGTGCATGACGCGTGACATTTGTGTTAGTTCGATCTGGTTGCAATGATCGCATTTTTGTGTGAGCAATAATACTGTTTTTTTGCTTAATTTCTTTTTCTTTGCGATAAATTTTGTTTCGTCCGATTTAGATCTGGTTGCGATGAGCGCATTTCTGCGTTAGCAACATTGTTGGGTTATTTGGCACATTTAAAATTCATTATTGCTTTATTATTATTATTATTATTATTATTATTATTATTATTATTATTATTAGTATTATTATTATCATTATTTATTATTATTATCATTATTATTATTATTACTATTATTATTATTATTATCATTAATTTATTAAAACTTGTTATAATATAAAAATCTGTTTTTTAAAATAAATAACATTAACATCTTTTCCAAATTAATATGAAAACCTATTATTTTTAAGAAAAACTTTTTTTTAGATAAATTTAAAATAATAACTAAAATCTTTTTTTAAAATAATAACTAGAACCGTTTTTAAAAAAATATATAATAATAACATTAAACCTTTTTTTTTAAAAATAAAACCTTTTGTTAGATAATTAAATTAAGACTATTTTTGAAAAGTTTTTTTTAATAATATTAAAACCTCCTTTTTAACTTAAATCAAAAGCTTTTTTATCTATCACAAATAAACAACAAAGAATATCTATAACTTTCGCACTTCCGTTTCATAACTCGTCTGATTACTGTCTGACTCTGTCTACTAACCTTGTGTATTTAATGTGCAGTTTGTTACGTTGCTATTAGCTATTTTAATGTGTTTTTCAATTCAAGTTGTATTATAATTGTATCTGTTTCTCATTTGTAACTTCGCGAACAAATTATTGCGTTTACCTTTCCGCACTTTAATTTCTGCTGTTTGTATGGTTTAAATTCGCGCATTTGCATCGTTAATTTGTCCCAGTGCATTCCTCCGAAGGATTAGGTCTAGCCGTTTGTCCGCCACGCCAATAGTCCTCAAGACTTCAAACCCTTACAAACCCTAACTTTTCACAAATGTCTCGCCGTGGACAAAATTACAAAACTACCCCTAGCTTTAGGTCAAAGAGTCGCTGCACTCATTTTAGGGTTTCCCGCCGCGGAATCCCTAACCTAACCCTAATGCACTTAAACAATTCATAACATAGAGATCGGAGTTTAAGACTCCATGTAAGCGTGTCCTTAAGATGCGTTTATTCCCCTTGAGACCTTGACCACAGTCAAGAAGTCTCTAACCTCCCTTTTGAGGGGAACTACAATTACTCTGATTCCATTCCCGTAAGGATATGTAGGCACAAGATGCGACGTCTTGCCGAGTAAACTTAGAATTAACCCCTTAGGTCTTTTAAACCCTTAATCCTTTGTACATACCCTTAAAGCAAAAAAATGAAACAAATAAAAAAATAAACAAAAGGTTCCCGTAGAGTACTACGGAAGTTTAGGGTGCTAATACCTTCCCTAATCTTAATCAACCCCCGAACCTTAGATCTCTCCCCTTTAGGTTTTTCCTTTCTTTAACCTTTCCTTCGGATAAATCAAAGACCGGTTGTAAATGAATTAAGATTCAAGTTAATCAATAGCTTGACATCCAAATTTCACCGCAACAGAAAATGGCGACTTCACTGGGGAGTCCTAACTTTTGAGGGTTATCCCCATTTTGTTTATTTTTCATTATATATTTGTTTCATTAATATTTTTGCTCATTTGTATATATATTGTTCAGGGGTACCTTGCTTGGGAATTACTGTGTTGTGAGATAAGTCCTACACCCGGACTTGAGTGACATTATTATAGGATGGCGATATATTCGACGAGGCTTATAGGGAGTGAGTCCCGACTAAGCTAAATCGAGAATCACCGCTCAGTTGAGACCCTTTTGAAAATGGTTCAGTTGATCGAGTGTAGTCATGAAAACTTTTACCATTATCGATTGGAGTCTGTGATACTGGGAACCGTAGTACCTTTACACCATCTTGGCCTTATCTAGGACGTAGTGCGGGAACTATATGGGAGTAGTCCTACAATGGTTGCTAAGCGATACTACACTCGAACGAGGTTCTCTTGAGAATATTATCGACCCTTGAGTCAGTCGGGAAGTCGATAATATCCGAAAGATGGACTGATGACTTTGGGAACTGATTTAGAACCCTTGTTCTGCAGGTACAATCAACCTATAGTACATACCTCTTTGGGAAGGGTAGACCTTGACTCCATTCATTGTTCCTCTAACTTAGGACCTTTTGTTTGCTTATGTGTATTTGTGCTTCGCATCCATAAAGCATCATATCATTTCTAGTTTCAAGGAATTCAGCAGTCCTTTGCAAATTCGAAAAGCCTTACATTTTAAAGTCTAAAATTTTTTCCAACTTTCTTAAAAAGCAATATTCGCAATCGACCGTTGAAATTCTTGAAACCATTGCATGGCATTAGCATCACATTTTTGTATTGCATTTATCCCCCAGTTTCTCCTTCTTGGTCCTATCGTCTTCTAGTGTACCTTTGAGTCGTCAAGCTGATTCCTCGACACAGATATCAGACCAGAAACGGAACAGGAGTCACTTTGATCCTATTCTCATGACTTACACAGAGCTATATCCTGACTTAGTCCGGCAAGGACTGATTACTACAAAGGCTTTACCACCTCCTCTTAATCCTCCAGCTGGATTTAGGGCTGATCTCCATTGTGCTTCCCATGAGGGTGCCCCAGGCTATGACTTGGAGCATTGTTTTGCATTGAAGGCTAGAGTATGTGAATTGGTTAGAACTGGAATACTTGATTTTACAGACAGTCATCCGGATGTTCAGAAAAATCCCTTGCCAGTACATCAGAAATGAAGTTTTGTCACTAGGCCTTTTGTTTCTCGTTGTTTGCACTTTCCTTATTTTGTTTAAGTTGTTTGCTTTTAATTATGTTTGTACTTTCATTAATGAAATAAGCATTGCGACTTTTGATTCAATTCATTTCCGTCCATTTATTTGCATCTTTATGCTTTATTTTTCAAATGTTTACTTCTTGTCCAAAATTTTGATATGCTAAGATCGGAGGGAGGATGACGAAAATGTTATACCCATAACTGCTGTCAGTATGCTTTCAATTAAACCTTGTTGACGATGTAAGGCATTGTTTCAATTCCCAAACACTGGAGAAATAAGGAAGTTAATCCCTCGTTACCCCCTTCGAGCCTAGAAGTTGGAGTTCCTTTCGTTACAAAAAACCCACAATTTTAACCTTGGGATGGGTAGTTCTCAGTTAACTTGGTTGTGTGTTCATACGATACACCTTTCATTAACAAATTTTCCTTCGCACACGTCAAACAAGTGACGAAGATGTTTTCTAATCAAAAGGTCGATGATGGTTCACCGAAATCATTAAAATCAAACAGTCACTTTCCTTCACACAAAAAAATAATCAAAAGAAGCCCGCTAAGTCAAAACCTATGAAGGAGACTTAGGCAAAACTGGGGCATCCCGCTGACTGTAAGCTTTAAAATAAACAGTTTAGGCAAAATTTAGGGATAATACAAAGAGATTTTTAAATCCTTATCTTGAAAATCCTCAATGTCAAAACAATCAAATGTTATAGGGGAGTAGTGGCTGCCTTTTCATAGGTCCCTTTGACTTCTGAATCATCACTGCGACGATCAATGAAATCCCTAACTTATGGGAACCTGAATGCATAGTATGAGTTAACTGAGCATAGGATTGAAGATCATCACGTAGATTGGGTGGGTACAAATAACTTTTGAGCCTTTATCTTTTGTTTCATAAACCGTGAACCAGGCCACATTACAACCCTCAAAAGACCTAATTGAAGCAAGGTTATTTTGAAAGTATATTACAGCAAGGTTGCGTAACCTGACTCCAAAAGATCCTTGCGAATCATTTATTTTGGCAATACACTTTTATTTTAAACTTTGAGTGTCTTGAACCGCCTTGTTCTGACTAACGACTCATGTATTTTCCATCTTTCAAAAATAATTTTTCAAAAATCGCATGAACTTTGCATTACCATGTTTGTATGAATATTTTTGTTTGCAAACTGGCTTTCCTCTAAGGAATTTTCAAACAATGAAAAACTTGGTCAAGTGATCTTATCAGGGGCAAGTTCCTTTTACATCCTGTCAAAGAATTAGTTCAAGATTTGTTCAAGGCAATATCTTCTCAGATTTGGTTTATCCAGAGAATTGTTCAAGACTCAGACTGGGGCAAGCCCTCCGAGGATACAGCAAAACAGTCGATTCCACGAATCATACAGCTGAAGCAATTATCAATTCATTTGACCTGGGGCAGTTTACTTGCATAATCCCCAAGCAGTTATTCATCATTCCTACAGTGACTATCAACTTGATACAGTTTAACAGAATGACAGTGATCTCCGTGTGAGGAATCAGTCCTCCAGTTTTGTCATCTCACAGAAAGAGTCGAGTCTTGTCGTCGACGTCTGCATTTGCATTTGATCATATGTCATAGCATAATTCCTATACATGTGCACATCTTGGGTGCTTTATTCCCCGTTTACATTTCTATCTTAGGTGCTTTACTCCCCATTTACATTTTTATCTTGGGTGCTTT
This sequence comes from Lathyrus sativus, assembly GCA_963859935.3. Classification (NCBI taxonomy): domain Eukaryota; kingdom Viridiplantae; phylum Streptophyta; class Magnoliopsida; order Fabales; family Fabaceae; genus Lathyrus; species Lathyrus sativus. Next base: position 713,475,256 of record OZ012737.1, read on the forward strand.
ACTCCCCATTTACATTTCTATCTTGGGTGCTTTATTCCCCATTTACCTCTCTATCTTGGGTGCTTTACTCCCCATTTACATTTCTAGCTTGGGTGCTTTACTCCCCATTTACATTTCTATCTTGGGTGCTTTATTCCCCATTTACATTTTTATCTTGGGTGCTTTACTCCCCATTTACATTTTTATCTTGGGTGCTTTACTCCCCATTTACATTTTCATCTTGGGTGCTTTACTCCCCATTTACATTTCTATCCTGGGTGCTTTACTCCCCATTTACATGTCTATCTTGGGTGTTTTACTCCCCACTTACCTTCTATCCTTGGGTGTTTTATCCCCCATGTACCTTTATCCCGGGTGTTTTATTCCCCGTTTACCAGATATTCCTGGGTTTACCTAACATCATGGTGTTTTACCCCCATTTGCTTTTTTTTCTCCCTGAGGTCGTGTTTTACTCGCGTCTTACCTTTTGGGCAAAATTTATTTACTTGGCATCATGGGTGTTTTATCCCCATTTGCGTTTTTCTCCTGAGCTCGTGTTTTACCCGCGTCTTATCTTGCGGACAATTTCTAATTTACTTGGCACCTATCAACAATTCTGTGTCGTGTCTACCCGACGTTCTTCCAGATATGACATGTCTTCTTCCCTAGTGCAATTCCTCGGTGGGTCGTCCCCTGTGACGTTGTTTCGTCTGTATCTGTGCATTTGTCATTTTCATCATACGCATCATATCAGATTCATATTATATTTAGCATTATAGTTCGTTTTGTTTTGTCCATATCATTGCATAGCACTGCGTCTAAAGGCAAAATTTTCGGTTATCTGTATTTAAATCCCTCCACCACGATTTCTCGAGTCTCCGTTGCTCGAATCACCCGATGAAGTTATTTAAATAGGGGCAACTGTAATACCCCAAATTTTGCCCTAAGATTTGTCGTCGCATTTCATTGCATTTAATCAATTACTAACAAATTTGTGTAGTCGTTTGACTTTTTGCAGGTAAATATCATATGGCATGTATTTTTTTCTAAAAAGTAAAAATGGCACAATTGGCAAGAGGACATGTGTAAGGAGTTGTGAGTGTGAGAGGTTGAGAGTTCGAATCTCACCTTAGTCACTTTTTGTTTTTTATTATTTTTACTCTAAATGTTTCTATCTTTCATTAAAAAATAACAAAAATAGTTTTTTATTATTATTTAATTATTATTTTCGTATTTTAATTAAATCATTTTTTAAAATATTATTTTTTTCACTTTTTTCTAAATTATTCATAAAAATATCCAAAAAATCATAAAATAAAAAAATATTGAAAAAAATTTTGTTTTTTTTATAATATTTTTTATTTTAGGAATCAATAGGATTATTAGTTTTTATTTTAAGTTTATTTTAATTATTTTAAATTATTTAAATTTTATTTTTTTTTCTTAACTAATTATTTAGTTTGGGCTTTAAAATGGGCTTTAGGGACATTATTGACAATTTGGTGTTAACCCTAATTTGTTCCCTATATATACATGTGTTGCCTTGTTGAAAAAAGGGGGAGAATGAAAAAAAAACTAAGAGGAGTGAGTGTCGTTTACAGTTATTTCTTTTTCTTCGTCTATTACTGTTGTTTCTTTTTCTTCATCGTTTACCGTTATTTCTTTTTCTTTATCGTTTACCGTTATTTCTTTTCCTTCATCTATTATTGTTGTTTCTTTTTCTGCATCTTTTACCAATATTTCTTTTTCTTCATCTTTTACCGTTATTTCTTTTTCTTCATCTATTACTGTTACGTTTATATATATATAATTTTTAAATTGTTAGAGTTTATATATATAAGATTAATTTTTGATCGAATTATGTCGATACGATGTTTGCACATTTGTGTGCATGACGCGTGACATTTGTGTTAGTTCGATCTGGTTGCGATGATCGCATTTTTGTGTGAGCAATAATACTGTTTTTTTGCTTAATTTCTTTTTCTTTGCGATAAATTTTGTTTCGTCCGATTTAGATCTGGTTGCGATGAGCGCATTTCTGCGTTAGCAACATTATTGGGTTATTTGGCACATTTAAAATTCATTATTGCTTTATTATTATTATTATTATTATTATTATTATTATTATTATTATTATTATTATTATTATTATTATTATTATTATTATTATTATTAGTATTATTATCATTATTTATTATTATTATCATTATTATTATTATTACTATTATTATTATTATTATCATTAATTTATTAAACCTTGTTATAATATAAAAATCTGTTTTTTAAAATAAATAACATTAACATCTTTTTCAAATTAATATGAAAACCTATTATTTTTAAGAAAAACTTTTTTTTAGATAAATTTAAAATAATAACTAAAATCTTTTTTTAAAATAATAAATAGAACCGTTTTTTAAAAAATATATAATAATAACATTAAACCTTTTTTTTAAAAAATAAAACCTTTTGTTAGATAATTAAATTAAGACTATTTTTGAAAAGTTTTTTTTAATAATATTAAAACCTCCTTTTTAACTTAAATCAAAAGCTTTTTTATCTATCACAAATAAACAACAAAGAATATCTATAACTTCCGCACTTCCGTTTCATAACTCGTCTGATTACTGTCTGACTCTGTCTACTAACCTTGTGTATTCAATGTGCAGCTTGTTACGTTGCTATTAGCTATTTTAATGTGTTTTTCAATTCAAGTTGTATTATAATTGTATCTGTTTCTCATTTGTAACTTCGCGAACAAATTATCGCGTTTACCTTTCCGCACTTTAATTTCTGCTGTTTGTATGGTTTAAATTCGCGCATTTGCATCGTTAATTTGTCCCAGTGCATTCCTCCGAAGGATTAGGTCTAGCCGTTTGTCCGCCACGCCAATAGTCCTCAAGACTTCAAACCCTTACAAACCCTAACTTTTCACAAATGTCTCGCCGTGGACAAAATTACAAAACTACCCCTAGCTTTAGGTCAAAGAGTCGCTGCACTCATTTTAGGGTTTCCCGCCGCGGAATCCCTAACCTAACCCTAATGCACTTAAACAATTCATAACATAGAGATCGGAGTTTAAGACTCCATGTAAGCGTGTCCTTAAGATGCGTTTATTCCCCTTGAGACCTTGACCACAGTCAAGAAGTCTCTAACCTCCCTTTTGAGGGGAACTACAATTACTCTGATTCCATTCCCGTAAGGATATGTAGGCACAAGATGCGACGTCTTGCCGAGTAAACTTAGAATTAACCCCTTAGGTCTTTTAAACCCTTAATCCTTTGTACATACCCTTAAAGCAAAAAAATGAAACAAATAAAAAAATAAACAAAAGGTTCCCGTAGAGTACTACGGAAGTTTAGGGTGCTAATACCTTCCCTAATCTTAATCAACCCCCGAACCTTAGATCTCTCCCCTTTAGGTTTTTCCTTTCTTTAACCTTTCCTTCGGATAAATCAAAGACCGGTTGTAAATGAATTAAGATTCAAGTTAATCAATAGCTTGACATCCAAATTTCACCGCAACAGAAAATGGCGACTTCACTGGGGAGTCCTAACTTTTGAGGGTTATCCCCATTTTGTTTATTTTTCATTATATATTTGTTTCATTAATATTTTTGCTCATTTGTATATATATTGTTCAGGGGTACCTTGCTTGGGAATTACTGTGTTGTGAGATAAGTCCTACACCCGGACTTGAGTGACATTATTATAGGATGGCGATATATTCGACGAGGCTTATAGGGAGTGAGTCCCGACTAAGCTAAATCGAGAATCACCGCTCAGTTGAGACCCTTTTGAAAATGGTTCAGTTGATCGAGTGTAGTCATGAAAACTTTTACCATTATCGATTGGAGTCTGTGATACTGGGAACCGTAGTACCTTTACACCATCTTGGCCTTATCTAGGACGTAGTGCGGGAACTATATGGGAGTAGTCCTACAATGGTTGCTACGCGATACTACACTCGAACGAGGTTCTCTTGAGAATATTATCGACCCTTGAGTCAGTCGGGAAGTCGATAATATCCGAAAGATGGACTGATGACTTTGGGCACTGATTTAGAACCCTTGTTCTGCAGGTACAATCAACCTATAGTACATACCTCTTTGGGAAGGGTAGACCTTGACTCCATTCATTGTTCCTCTAACTTAGGACCTTTTGTTTGCTTATGTGTATTTGTGCTTCGCATCCATAAAGCATCATATCATTTCTAGTTTCAAGGAATTCAGCAGTCCTTTGTAAATTCGAAAAGCCTTACATTTTAAAGTCTAAAATTTTTTCCAACTTTCTTAAAAAGCAATATTCGCAATCGACCGTTGAAATTCTTGAAACCATTGCATGGCATTAGCATCACATTTTTGCATTGCATTTATCCCCCAGTTTCTTCTTCTTGGTCCTATCGTCTTCTAGTGTACCTTTGAGTCGTCAAGCTGATTCCTCGACACAGATATCAGACCAGAAACGGAACAGGAGTCACTTTGATCCTATTCTCATGACTTACACAGAGCTATATCCTGACTTAGTCCGGCAAGGACTGATTACTACAAAGGCTTTACCACCTCCTCTTAATCCTCCGGCTGGATTTAGGGCTGATCTACATTGTGCTTCCCATGAGGGTGCCCCAGGCCATGACTTGGAGCATTGTTTTGCATTGAAGGCTAGAGTATGTGAATTGGTTAGAACTGGAATACTTGATTTTACAGACAGTCATCCGGATGTTCAGAAAAATCCCTTGCCAGTACATCAAAAATGAAGTTTTGTCACTAGGTCTTTTGTTTCTCGTTGTTTGCACTTTCCTTATTTTGTTTAAGTTGTTTGCTTTCAATTATGTTTGTACTTTCATTAATGAAATAAGCATTGCGACTTTTGATTCAATTCATTTCCGTCCATTTATTTGCATCTTTATGCTTTATTTTTCAAATGTTTACTTCTTGTCTAAAATTTTGATATGCTAAGATCGGAGGGAGGATGACGAAAATGTTATACCCATAACTGCTGTCAGTATGCTTTCAATTAAACCTTGTTGACGATGTAAGGCATTGTTTCAATTCCCAAACACTGGAGAAATAAGGAAGTTAATCCCTCGTTACCCCCTTCGAGCCTAGAAGTTGGAGTTCCTTTCGTTACAAAAAACCCACAATTTTAACCTTGGGATGGGTAGTTCTCAGTTAACTTGGTTGTGTGTTCATACGATACACCTTTCATTAACAAATTTTCCTTCGCACACGTCAAACAAGTGTCGAACATGTTTTCTAATCAAAAGGTCGATGATGGTTCACCGAAATCATTAAAATCAAACAGTCACTTTCCTTCACACAAAAAAATAATCAAAAGAAGCCCGCTAAGTCAAAACCTATGAAGGAGACTTAGGCAAAACTGGGGCAGCCCGCTGACTGTAAGCTTTAAAATAAACAGTTTAGGCAAAATTTAGGGATAATACAAAGAGATTTTTAAATCCTTATCTTGAAAATCCTCAATGTCAAAACAATCAAATGTTATAGGGGAGTAGTGGCTGCCTTTTCATAGGTCCCTTTGACTTCTGAATCATCACTGCGACGATCAATGAAATCCCTAACTTATGGGAACCTGAATGCATAGTATGAGTTAACTGAGCATAGGATTGAAGATCATCACGTAGATTGGGTCGGTACAAATAACTTTTGAGCCTTTATCTTTTGTTTCATAAACCGTGAACCAGGCCATATTACAACCCTCAAAAGACCTCATTGAAGCAAGGTTATTTTGAAAGTATACTACAGCAAGGTTGCGTAACCTGACTCCAAAAGATCCTTGTGAATCATTTATTTTGGCAATACACTTTTATTTTAAACTTTGAGTGTCTTGAACCGCCTTGTTCTGACTAACGACTCATGTATTTTCCATCTTTCAAAAATAATTTTTCAAAAATCGCATGAACTTTGCATTACCATGTTTGTATGAATATTTTTGTTTGCAAACTGGCTTTCCTCTAAGGAATTTTCAAACAATGAAAAACTTGGTCAAGTGATCTTATCAGGGGCAAGTTCCTTTTACATCCTGTCAAAGAATTAGTTCAAGATTTGTTCAAGGCAATATCTTCTCAGATTTGGTTTATCCAGAGAATTGTTCAAGACTCAGACTGGGGCAAGCCCTCCGAGGATACAACAAAACAGTCGATTCCACGAATCAGACAGCTGAAGCAATTATCAATTCATTTGACATGGGGCAGTTTACTTGCATAATCCCCAAGCAGTTATTCATCATTCCTACAGTGACTATCAACTTGATACAGTTTAACAGAATGACAGTGATCTCCGTGTGAGGAATCAGTCCTCCAGTTTTGTCATCTCACAGAAAGAGTCGAGTCTTGTCGTCGACGTCTGCATTTGCATTTGATCATATGTCATAGCATAATTCCTATACATGTGCACATCTTGGGTGCTTTATTCCCCGTTTACATTTCTATCTTGGGTGCTTTACTCCCCATTTACATTTTTATCTTGGGTGCTTTACTCCCCATTTACATTTCTATCTTGGGTGCTTTATTCCCCATTTACCTCTCTATCTTGGGTGCTTTACTCCCCATTTACATTTCTAGCTTGGGTGCTTTACTCCCCATTTACATTTCTATCTTGGGTGCTTTATTCCCCATTTACATTTTTATCTTGGGTGCTTTACTCCCCATTTACATTTTTATCTTGGGTGCTTTACTCCCCATTTACATTTTCATCTTGGGTGCTTTACTCCCCATTTACATTTCTATCCTGGGTGCTTTACTCCCCATTTACATGTCTATCTTGGGTGCTTTACTCCCCACTTACCTTCTATCCTTGGGTGTTTTATCCCCCATGTACCTTTATCCCGGGTGTTTTATTCCCCGTTTACCAGATATTCCTGGGTTTACCTAACATCATGGTGTTTTACCCCCATTTGCTTTTTTTTCTCCCTGAGGTCGTGTTTTACTCGCGTCTTACCTTGTGGGCAAAATTTATTTACTTGGCATCATGGGTGTTTTATCCCCATTTGCGTTTTTCTCCTGAGCTCGTGTTTTACCCGCGTCTTACCTTGCGGACAATTTCTAATTTAATTGGCACCTATCAACAATTCTGTGTCGTGTCTACCCGACGTTCTTCCAGATATGACATGTCTTCTTCCCTAGTGCAATTCCTCGGTGGGTCGTCCCCTGTGACGTTGTTTCGTCTGTATCCGTGCATTTGTCATTTTCATCATACGCATCATATCAGATTCATATTATATTTAGCATTATAGTTCGTTTTGTTTTGTCCATATCATTGCATAGCACTGCGTCTAAAGGCAAAATTTTCGGTTATCTGTATTTAAATCCCTCCACCACGATTTCTCGAGTCTCCGTTGCTCGAATCACCCGGTGAAGTTATTTAAATAGGGGCAACTGTAATACCCCAAATTTTGCCCTAAGATTTGTCGTCGCATTTCATTGCATTTAATCAATTACTAACAAATTTGTGTAGTCGTTTGACTTTTTGCAGGTAAATATCATATGGCATGTATTTTTTTCTAAAAAGTAAAAATGGCACAATTGGCAAGAGGACATGTGTAAGGAGTTGTGAGTGTGAGAGGTTGAGAGTTCGAATCTCACCTTAGTCACTTTTTGTTTTTTATTATTTTTACTCTAAATGTTTCTATCTTTCATTAAAAAATAACAAAAATAGTTTTTTATTATTATTTAATTATTATTTTCGTATTTTAATTAAATCATTTTTTAAAATATTATTTTTTTCACTTTTTTCTAAATTATTCATAAAAATATCCAAAAAATCATAAAATAAAAAAATATTGAAAAAAATTTTGTTCTTTTTATAATATTTTTGATTTTAGGAATCAATAGGATTATTAGTTTTTATTTTCAGTTTATTTTAATTATTTTAAATTATTTAAATTTTATTTTTTTTTCTTAACTAATTATTTAGTTTGGGCTTTAAAATGGGCTTTAGGGACATTATTGACAATTTGGTGTTAACCCTAATTTGTTCCCTATATATACATGTGTTGCCTTGTTGAAAAAAGGGGGAGAATGAAAAAAAACTAAGAGGAGTGAGTGTCGTTTACCGTTATTTCTTTTTCTTCATCTTTTACCGTTATTTCTTTTTCTTCATCTTTTACCGTTATTTCTTTTTCTTCATCTATTACTGTTACGTTTATATATATATAATTTTTAAATTGTTAGAGTTTATATATATAAGATTAATTTTTGATCGAATTATGTTGATACGATGTTTGCACATTTGTGTGCATGACGCGTGACATTTGTGTTAGTTCGATCTGGTTGCGATGATCGCATTTTTGTGTGAGCAATAATACTGTTTTTTTGCTTAATTTCTTTTTCTTTGCGATAAATTTTGTTTCGTCCGATTTAGATCTGGTTGCGATGAGCGCATTTCTGCGTTAGCAACATTGTTGGGTTATTTGGCACATTTAAAATTCATTATTGCTTTATTATTATTATTATTATTATTATTATTATTATTATTATTATTATTAGTATTATTATTATCATTATTTATTATTATTATCATTATTATTATTATTATTACTATTATTATTATTATTATCATTAATTTATTAAAACTTGTTATAATATAAAAATCTGTTTTTTAAAATAAATAACATTAACATCTTTTCCAAATTAATATGAAAACCTATTATTTTTAAGAAAAACTTTTTTTTAGATAAATTTAAAATAATAACTAAAATCTTTTTTTAAAATAATAACTAGAACCGTTTTTTAAAAAATATATAATAATAACATTAAACCTTTTTTTTTTAAAAAATAAAACCTTTTGTTAGATAATTAAATTAAGACTATTTTTGAAAAGTTTTTTTTTAATAATATTAAAACCTCCTTTTTAACTTAAATCAAAAGCTTTTTTATCTATCACAAATAAACAACAAAGAATATCTATAACTTTCGCACTTCCGTTTCATAACTCGTCTGATTACTGTCTGACTCTGTCTACTAATCTTGTGTATTCAATGTGCAGCTTGTTACGTTGCTATTAGCTATTTTAATGTGTTTTTCAATTCAAGTTGTATTATAATTGTATCTGTTTCTCATTTGTAACTTCGCGAACAAATTATCGCGTTTACCTTTCCGCACTTTAATTTCTGCTGTTTGTATGGTTTAAATTCGCGCATTTGCATCGTTAATTTGTCCCAGTGCATTCCTCCGAAGGATTAGGTCTAGCCGTTTGGCCGCCACGCCAATAGTCCTCAAGACTTCAAACCCTTACAAACCCTAACTTTTCACAAATGTCTCGCCGTGGACAAAATTACAAAACTACCCCTAGCTTTAGGTCAAAGAGTCGCTGCACTCATTTTAGGGTTTCCCGCCGCGAAATCCCTAACCTAACCCTAATGCACTTAAACAATTCATAACATAGAGATCGGAGTTTAAGACTCCATGTAAGCGTGTCCTTAAGATGCGTTTATTCCCCTTGAGACCTTGACCACAGTCAAGAAGTCTCTAACCTCCCTTTTGAGGGGAACTACAATTACTCTGATTCCATTCCCGTAAGGATATGTAGGCACAAGATGCGACGTCTTGCCGAGTAAACTTAGAATTAACCCCTTAGGTCTTTTAAACCCTTAATCCTTTGTACATACCCTTAAAGCAAAAAAATGAAACAAATAAAAAAATAAACAAAAGGTTCCCGTAGAGTACTACGGAAGTTTAGGGTGTTAATACCTTCCCTAATCTTAATCAACCGCCGAACCTTAGATCTCTCCCCTTTAGGTTTTTCCTTTCTTTAACCTTTCCTTCGGATAAATCAAAGACCGGTTGTAAATGAATTAAGATTCAAGTTAATCAATAGCTTGACATCCAAATTTCACCGCAACAGAAAATGGCGACTTCACTGGGGAGTCCTAACTTTTGAGGGTTATCCCCATTTTGTTTATTTTTCATTATATATTTGTTTCATTAATATTTTTGCTCATTTGTATATATATTGTTCAGGGGTACCTTGCTTGGGAATTACTGTGTTGTGAGATAAGTCCTACACCCGGACTTGAGTGACATTATTATAGGATGGCGATATATTCGACGAGGCTTATAGGGAGTGAGTCCCGACTAAGCTAAATCGAGAATCACCGCTCAGTTGAGACCCTTTTGAAAATGGTTCAGTTGATCGAGTGTAGTCATGAAAACTTTTACCATTATCGATTGGAGTGTGTGATACTGGGAACCGTAGTACCTTTACACCATCTTGGCCTTATCTAGGACGTAGTGCGGGAACTATATGGGAGTAGTCCTACAATGGTTGCTACGCGATACTACACTCGAACGAGGTTCTCTTGAGAATATTATCGACCCTTGAGTCAGTCGGGAAGTCGATAATATCCGAAAGATGGACTGATGACTTTGGGCACTGATTTAGAACCCTTGTTCTGCAGGTACAATCAACCTATAGTACATACCTCTTTGGGAAGGGTAGACCTTGACTCCATTCATTGTTCCTCTAACTTAGGACCTTTTGTTTTCTTATGTGTATTTGTGCTTCGCATCCATAAAGCATCATATCATTTCTAGTTTCAAGGAATTCAGCAGTCCTTTGCAAATTCGAAAAGCCTTACATTTTAAAGTCTAAAATTTTTTCCAACTTTCTTAAAAAGCAATATTCGCAATCGAACGTTGAAATTCTTGAAACCATTGCATGGCATTAGCATCACATTTTTGCATTGCATTTATCCCCCAGTTTCTCCTTCTTGGTCCTATCGTCTTCTAGTGTACCTTTGAGTCGTCAAGCTGATTCCTCGACACAGATATCAGACCAGAAACGGAACAGGAGTCACTTTGATCCTATTCTCATGACTTACACAGAGCTATATCCTGACTTAGTCCGGCAAGGACTGATTACTACAAAGGCTTTACCACCTCCTCTTAATCCTCCGGCTGGATTTAGGGCTGATCTCCATTGTGCTTCCCATGAGGGTGCCCCAGGCCATGACTTGGAGCATTGTTTTTCATTGAAGGCTAGAGTATGTGAATTGGTTAGAACTGGAATACTTGATTTTACAGACAGTCATCCGGATGTTCAGAAAAATCCCTTGCCAGTACATCAGAAATGAAGTTTTGTCACTAGGCCTTTTGTTTCTCGTTGTTTGCACTTTCCTTATTTTGTTTAAGTTGTTTGCTTTCAATTATGTTTGTACTTTCATTAATGAAATAAGCATTGCGACTTTTGATTCAATTCATTTCCGTCCATTTATTTGCATCTTTATGCTTTATTTTTCAAATGTTTACTTCTTGTCCAAAATTTTGATATGCTAAGATCGGAGGGAGGATGACGAAAATGTTATACCCATAACTGCTGTCAGTATGCTTTCAATTAAACCTTGTTGACGATGTAAGGCATTGTTTCAATTCCCAAACACTGGAGAAATAAGGAAGTTAATCCCTCGTTACCCCCTTCGAGCCTAGAAGTTGGAGTTCCTTTCGTTACAAAAAACCCACAATTTTAACCTTGGGATGGGTAGTTCTCAGTTAACTTGGTTGTGTGTTCATACGATACACCTTTCATTAACAAATTTTCCTTCGCACACGTCAAACAAGTGTCGAAGATGTTTTCTAATCAAAAGGTCGATGATGGTTCACCGAAATCATTAAAATCAAACAGTCACTTTCCTTCACACAAAAAAATAATCAAAAGAAGCCCGCTAAGTCAAAACCTATGAAGGAGACTTAGGCAAAACTGGGGCAGCCCGCTGACTGTAAGCTTTAAAATAAACAGTTTAGGCAAAATTTAGGGATAATACAAAGAGATTTTTAAATCCTTATCTTGAAAATCCTCAATGTCAAAACAATCAAATGTTATAGGGGAGTAGTGGCTGCCTTTTCATAGGTCCCTTTGACTTCTGAATCATCACTGCGACGATCAATGAAATCCCTAACTTATGGGAACCTGAATGCATAGTATGAGTTAACTGAGCATAGGATTGAAGATCATCACGTAGATTGGGTGGGTACAAATAACTTTTGAGCCTTTATCTTTTGTTTCATAAACCGTGAACCAGGCCACATTACAACCCTCAAAAGACCTAATTGAAGCAAGGTTATTTTGAAAGTATACTACAGCAAGGTTGCGTAACCTGACTCCAAAAGATCCTTGCGAATCATTTATTTTGGAAATACACTTTTATTTTAAACTTTGAGTGTCTTGAACCGCCTTGTTCTGACTAACGACTCATGTATTTTCCATCTTTCAAAAATAATTTTTCAAAAATCGCATGAACTTTGCATTACCATGTTTGTATGAATATTTTTGTTTGCAAACTGGCTTTCCTCTAAGGAATTTTCAAACAATGAAAAACTTGGTCAAGTGATCTTATCAGGGGCAAGTTCCTTTTACATCCTGTCAAAGAATTAGTTCAAGATTTGTTCAAGGCAATATCTTCTCAGATTTGCTTTATCCAGAGAATTGTTCAAGACTCAGACTGGGGCAAGCCCTCCGAGGATACAGCAAAACAGTCGATTCCACGAATCAGACAGCTGAAGCAATTATCAATTCATTTGACCTGGGGCAGTTTACTTGCATAATCCCCAAGCAGTTATTCATCATTCCTACAGTGACTATCAACTTGATACAGTTTAACAGAATGACAGTGATCTCCGTGTGAGGAATCAGTCCTCCAGTTTTGTCATCTCACAGAAAGAGTCGAGTCTTGTCGTCGACGTCTGCATTTGCATTTGATCATATGTCATAGCATAATTCCTATACATGTGCACATCTTGGGTGCTTTATTCCCCGTTTACATTTCTATCTTGGGTGCTTTACTCCCCATTTACATTTTTATCTTGGGTGCTTTACTCCCCATTTACATTTCTATCTTGGGTGCTTTATTCCCCATTTACCTCTCTATCTTGGGTGCTTTACTCCCCATTTACATTTCTAGCTTGGGTGCTTTACTCCCCATTTACATTTCTATCTTGGGTGCTTTATTCCCCATTTACATTTTTATCTTGGGTGCTTTACTCCCCATTTACATTTTTATCTTGGGTGCTTTACTCCCCATTTACATTTTCATCTTGGGTGCTTTACTCCCCATTTACATTTCTATCCTGGGTGCTTTACTCCCCATTTACATGTCTATCTTGGGTGCTTTACTCCCCACTTACCTTCTATCCTTGGGTGTTTTATCCCCCATGTACCTTTATCCCGGGTGTTTTATTCCCCGTTTACCAGATATTCCTGGGTTTACCTAACATCATGGTGTTTTACCCCCATTTGCTTTTTTTTCTCCCTGAGGTCGTGTTTTACTCGCGTCTTACCTTGTGGGCAAAATTTATTTACTTGGCATCATGGGTGTTTTATCCCCATTTGCGTTTTTCTCCTGAGCTCGTGTTTTACCCGCGTCTTACCTTGCGGACAATTTCTAATTTACTTGGCACCTATCAACAATTCTGTGTCGTGTCTACCCGACGTTCTTCCAGATATGACATGTCTTCTTCCCTAGTGCAATTCCTCGGTGGGTCGTCCCCTGTGACGTTGTTTCGTCTGTATCCGTGCATTTGTCATTTTCATCATACGCATCATATCAGATTCATATTATATTTAGCATTATAGTTCGTTTTGTTTTGTCCATATCATTGCATAGCAGTGCGTCTAAAGGCAAAAATTTTACGGTTATCTGTATTTAAATCCCTCCACCACGATTTCTCGAGTCTCCGTTGCTCGAATCACCCGGTGAAGTTATTTATATAGGGGCAACTGTAATACCCCAAATTTTGCCCTAAGATTTGTCGTCGCATTTCATTGCATTTAATCAATTACTAACAAATTTGTGTAGTCGTTTGACTTTTTGCAGGTAAATATCATATGACATGTATTTTTTTCTATAAAGTAAAAATGGCACAATTGGCAAGAGGACATGTGTAAGGAGTTGTGAGTGTGAGAGGTTGAGAGTTCGAATCTCACCTTAGTCACTTTTTGTTTTTTATTATTTTTACTCTAAATGTTTCTATCTTTCATTAAAAAATAACAAAAATAGTTTTTTATTATTATTTAATTATTATTTTCGTATTTTAATTAAATCATTTTTTAAAATATTATTTTTTTCACTTTTTTCTAAATTATTCATAAAAATATCCAAAAAATCATAAAATAAAAAAATATTGAAAAAAATTTTGTTCTTTTTATAATATTTTTGATTTTAGGAATCAATAGGATTATTAGTTTTTATTTTAAGTTTATTTTAATTATTTTAAATTATTTAAATTTTATTTTTTTTCTTAACTAATTATTTAGTTTGGGCTTTAAAATGGGCTTTAGGGACATTATTGACAATTTGGTGTTAACCCTAATTTGTTCCCTATATATACATGTGTTGCCTTGTTGAAAAAAGGGGGAGAATGAAAAAAAACCAAAGAGGAGTGAGTGCCGTTTACCGTTATTTCTTTTTCTTCATCTATTACTGTTGTTTCTTTTTCTTCATCGTTTACCGTTATTTCTTTTTCTTCATCGTTTACCGTTATTTCTTTTTCTTCATCTATTATTGTTATTTCTTTTTCTTCATCTTTTACCGTTATTTCTTTTTCTTCATCTTTTACCGTTATTTCTTTTTCTTCATCTATTACTGTTACGTTTATATATATATAATTTTTAAATTGTTAGAGTTTATATATATAAGATTAATTTTTGATCGAATTATGTCGATACGATGTTTGCACATTTGTGTGCATGACGCGTGACATTTGTGTTAGTTCGATCTGGTTGCGATGATCGCATTTTTGTGTGAGCAATAATACTGTTTTTTTGCTTAATTTCTTTTTCTTTGCGATAAATTTTGTTTCGCCCGATTTAGATCTGGTTGCGATGAGCGAATTTCTGCGTTAGAAACATTGTTGGGTTATTTGGCACATTTAAAATTCATTATTGCTTTATTATTATTATTATTATTATTATTATTATTATTATTATTATTATTATTATTATTATTATTATTATTATTAGTATTATTATCATTATTTATTATTATTATCATTATTATTATTATTATTACTATTATTATTGTTATTATCATTAATTTATTAAAACTTGTTATAATATAAAAATCTGTTTTTTAAAATAAATAACATTAACATCTTTTCCAAATTAATATGAAAACCTATTATTTTTAAGAAAAACTTTTTTTTAGATAAATTTAAAATAATAACTAAAATATTTTTTTAAAATAATAACTAGAACCGTTTTTAAAAAAATATATAATAATAACATTAAACCTTTTTTTTTTTACAAATAAAACCTTTGGTTAGATAATTAAATTAAGACTATTTTTGAAAAGTTTTTTTTAATAATATTAAAACCTCCTTTTTAACTTAAATCAAAAGCTTTTTTATCTATCACAAATAAACAACAAAGAATATCTATAACTTTCGCACTTCCGTTTCATAACTCGTCTGATTACTGTCTGACTTTGTCTACTAACCTTGTGTATTCAATGTGCAGCTTGTTACGTTGCTATTAGCTATTTTAATGTGTTTTTCAATTCAAGTTGTATTATAATTGTATTTGTTTCTCATTTGTAACTTCGCGAACAAATTATCGCGTTTACCTTTCCGCACTTTAATTTCTGCTGTTTGTATGGTTTAAATTCGCGCATTTGCATCGTTAATTTGTCCCAGTGCATTCCTCCGAAGGATTAGGTCTAGCCGTTTGGCCGCCACGCCAATAGTCCTCAAGACTTCAAACTCTTACAAACCCTAACTTTTCACAAATGTCTCGCCGTGGACAAAATTACAAAACTACCCCTAGCTTTAGGTCAAAGAGTCGCTGCACTCATTTTAGGGTTTCCCGCCGCGAAATCCCTAACCTAACCCTAATGCACTTAAACAATTCATAACATAGAGATCGGAGTTTAAGAATCCATGTAAGCGTGTCCTTAAGATGCGTTTATTCCCCTTGAGACCTTGACCACAGTCAAGAAGTCTCTAACCTCCCTTTTGAGGGGAACTACAATTACTCTGATTCCATTCCCGTAAGGATATGTAGGCACAAGATGCGACGTCTTGCCGAGTAAACTTAGAATTAACCCCTTAGGTCTTTTAAACCCTTAATCCTTTGTACATACCCTTAAAGCAAAAAAATGAAACAAATAAAAAAATCAACAAAAGGTTCCCGTAGAGTACTACGGAAGTTTAGGGTGTTAATACCTTCCCTAATCTTAATCAACCCCCGAACCTTAGATCTCTCCCCTTTAGGTTTTTCCTTTCTTTAACCTTTCCTTCGGATAAATCAAAGACCGGTTGTAAATGAATTAAGATTCAAGTTAATCAATAGCTTGACATCCAAATTTCACCGCAACAGAAAATGGCGACTTCACTGGGGAGTCCTAACTTTTGAGGGTTATCCCCATTTTGTTTATTTTTCATTATATATTTGTTTCATTAATATTTTTGCTCATTTGTATATATATTGTTCAGGGGTACCTTGCTTGGGAATTACTGTGTTGTGAGATAAGTCCTACACCCGGACTTGAGTGACATTATTATAGGATGGCGATATATTCGACGAGGCTTATAGGGAGTGAGTCCCGACTAAGCTAAATCGAGAATCACCGCTCAGTTGAGACCCTTTTGAAAATGGTTCAGTTGATCGAGTGTAGTCATGAAAACTTTTACCATTATCGATTGGAGTGTGTGATACTGGGAACCGTAGTACCTTTACACCATCTTGGCCTTATCTAGGACGTAGTGCGGGAACTATATGGGAGTAGTCCTACAATGGTTGCTACGCGATACTACACTCGAACGAGGTTCTCTTGAGAATATTATCGACCCTTGAGTCAGTCGGGAAGTCGATAATATCCGAAAGATGGACTGATGACTTTGGGCACTGATTTAGAACCCTTGTTCTGCAGGTACAATCAACCTATAGTACATACCTCTTTGGGAAGGGTAGACCTTGACTCCATTCATTGTTCCTCTAACTTAGGACCTTTTGTTTGCTTATGTGTATTTGTGCTTCGCATCCATAAAGCATCATATCATTTCTAGTTTCAAGGAATTCAGCAGTCCTTTGCAAATTCGAAAAGCCTTACATTTTAAAGTCTAAAATTTTTTCCAACTTTCTTAAAAAGCAATATTCGCAATCGACCGTTGAAATTCTTGAAACCATTGCATGGCATTAGCATCACATTTTTGCATTGCATTTATCCCCCAGTTTCTCCTTCTTGGTCCTATCGTCTTCTAGTGTACCTTTGAGTCGTCAAGCTGATTCCTCGACACAGATATCAGACCAGAAACGGAACAGGAGTCACTTTGATCCTATTCTCATGACTTACACAGAGCTATATCCTGACTTAGTCCGGCAAGGACTGATTACTACAAAGGCTTTACCACCTCCTCTTAATCCTCCGGCTGGATTTAGGGCTGATCTCCATTGTGCTTCCCATGAGGGTGCCCCAGGCCATGACTTGGAGCATTGTTTTGCATTGAAGGCTAGAGTATGTGAATTGGTTAGAACTGGAATACTTGATTTTACAGACAGTCATCCGGATGTTCAGAAAAATCCCTTGCCAGTACATCAGAAATGAAGTTTTGTCACTAGGCCTTTTGTTTCTCGTTGTTTGCACTTTCCTTATTTTGTTTAAGTTGTTTGCTTTCAATTATGTTTGTACTTTCATTAATGAAATAAGCATTGCGACTTTTGATTCAATTCATTTTCGTCCATTTATTTGCATCTTTATGCTTTATTTTTCAAATGTTTACTTCTTGTCCAAAATTTTGATATGCTAAGATCGGAGGGAGGATGACGAAAATGTTATACCCATAACTGCTGTCAGTATGCTTTCAATTAAACCTTGTTGACGATGTAAGGCATTGTTTCAATTCCCAAACACTGGAGAAATAAGGAAGTTAATCCCTCGTTACCCCCTTCGAGCCTAGAAGTTGGAGTTCCTTTCGTTACAAAAAACCCACAATTTTAACCTTGGGATGGGTAGTTCTCAGTTAACTTGGTTGTGTGTTCATACGATACACCTTTCATTAACAAATTTTCCTTCGCACACGTCAAACAAGTGTCGAAGATGTTTTCTAATCAAAAGGTCGATGATGGTTCACCGAAATCATTAAAATCAAACAGTCACTTTCCTTCACACAAAAAAATAATCAAAAGAAGCCCGCTAAGTCAAAACCTATGAAGGAGACTTAGGCAAAACTGGGGCAGCCCGCTGACTGTAAGCTTTAAAATAAACAGTTTAGGCAAAATTTAGGGATAATACAAAGAGATTTTTAAATCCTTATCTTGAAAATCCTCAATGTCAAAACAATCAAATGTTATAGGGGAGTAGTGGCTGCCTTTTCATAGGTCCCTTTGACTTCTGAATCATCACTGCGACGATAAATGAAATCCCTAACTTATGGGAACCTGAATGCATAGTATGAGTTAACTGAGCATAGGATTGAAGATCATCACGTAGATTGGGTGGGTACAAATAACTTTTGAGCCTTTATCTTTTGTTTCATAAACCGTGAACCAGGCCACATTACAACCCTCAAAAGACCTAATTGAAGCAAGGTTATTTTGAAAGTATACTACAGCAAGGTTGCGTAACCTGACTCCAAAAGATCCTTGCGAATCATTTATTTTGGCAATACACTTTTATTTTAAACTTTGAGTGTCTTGAACCGCCTTGTTCTGACTAACGACTCATGTATTTTCCATCTTTCAAAAATAATTTTTCAAAAATCGCATGAACTTTGCATTACCATGTTTGTATGAATATTTTTGTTTGCAAACTGGCTTTCCTCTAAGGAATTTTCAAACAATGAAAAACTTGGTCAAGTGATCTTATCAGGGGCAAGTTCCTTTTACATCCTGTCAAAGAATTAGTTCAAGATTTGTTCAAGGCAATATCTTCTCAGATTTGGTTTATCCAGAGAATTGTTCAAGACTCAGACTGGGGCAAGCCCTCCGAGGATACAGCAAAATAGTCGATTCCACGAATCAGACAGCTGAAGCAATTATCAATTCATTTGACCTGGGGCAGTTTACTTGCATAATCCCCAAGCAGTTATTCATCATTCCTACAGTGACTATCAACTTGATACAGTTTAACAGAATGACAGTAATCTCCGTGTGAGGAATCAGTCCTCCAGTTTTGTCATCTCACAGAAAGAGTCGAGTCTTGTCGTCGACGTCTGCATTTGCATTTGATCATATGTCATAGCATAATTCCTATACATGTGCACATCTTGGGTGCTTTATTCCCCGTTTACATTTCTATCTTGGGTGCTTTACTCCCCATTTACATTTCTATCTTGGGTGCTTTATTCCCCATTTACCTCTCTATCTTGGGTGCTTTACTCCCCATTTACATTTCTAGCTTGGGTGTTTTACTCCCCATTTACATTTCTATCTTGGGTGCTTTATTCCCCATTTACATTTTTATCTTGGGTGCTTTACTCCCCATTTACATTTTTATCTTGGGTGCTTTACTCCCCATTTACATTTTCATCTTGGGTGCTTTACTCCCCATTTACATTTCTATCCTGGGTGCTTTACTCCCCATTTACATGTCTATCTTGGGTGCTTTGCTCCCCACTTACCTTCTATCCTTGGGTGTTTTATCCCCCATGTACCTTTATCCCGGGTGTTTTATTCCCCGTTTACCAGATATTCCTGGGTTTACCTAACATCATGGTGTTTTACCCCCATTTGCTTTTTTTCTCCCTGAGGTCGTGTTTTACTCGCGTCTTACCTTGTGGGCAAAATTTATTTACTTGGCATCATGGGTGTTTTATCCCCATTTGCGTTTTTCTCCTGAGCTCGTGTTTTACCCGCGTCTTACCTTGCGGACAATTTCTAATTTACTTGGCACCTATCAACAATTCTGTGTCGTGTCTACCCGACGTTCTTCCAGATATGACATGTCTTCTTCCCTAGTGCAATTCCTCGGTGGGTCGTCCCCTGTGACGTTGTTTCGTCTGTATCCGTGCATTTGTCATTTTCATCATACGCATCATATCAGATTCATATTATATTTAGCATTATAGTTCGTTTTGTTTTGTCCATATCATTGCATAGCACTGCGTCTAAAGGCAAAATTTTCGGTTATCTGTATTTAAATCCCTCCACCACGATTTCTCGAGTCTCCGTTGCTCGAATCACCCGGTGAAGTTATTTAAATAGAGGGGCAACTATAATACCCCAAATTTTGCCCTAAGATTTGTCGTCGCATTTCATTGCATTTAATCAATTACTAACAAATTTGTGTAGTCGTTTGACTTTTTGCAGGTAAATATCATATGGCATGTATTTTTTTCTAAAAAGTAAAAATGGCACAATTGACAAGAGGACATGTGTAAGGAGTTGTGAGTGTGAGGGGTTGAGAGTTCGAATCTCACCTTAGTCACTTTTTATTTTTTATTATTTTTACTTTAAATGTTTCTATCTTTCATTAAAAAATAATAAAAATAGTTTTTTATTATTATTTAATTATTATTTTCGTATTTTAATTAAATCATTTTTTAAAATATTATTTTTTTCACTTTTTTCTAAATTATTCATAAAAATATCCAAAAAATCATTTGTTCCCTATATATACATGTGTTGCCTTGTTGAAAAAAGGGGGAGAATGAAAAAAAACTAAGAGGAGTGAGTGTCGTTTACCGTTATTTCTTTTTCTTCATCTTTTACCGTTATTTCTTTTTCTTCATCTATTACTGTTACGTTTATATATATATAATTTTTAAATTGTTAGAGTTTATATATATAAGATTAATTTTTGATCGAATTATGTCGATACGATGTTTGCACATTTGTGTGCATGACGCGTGACATTTGTGTTAGTTCGATCTGGTTGCGATGATCGCATTTTTGTGTGAGCAATAATACTATTTTTTTGCTTAATTTCTTTTTCTTTGCGATAAATTTTGTTTCGTCCGATTTAGATCTGGTTGCGATGAGCGCATTTCTGCGTTAGCAACATTGTTGGGTTATTTGGCACATTTAAAATTCATTATTGCTTTATTATTATTATTATTATTATTATTATTATTATTATTATTATTAGTATTATTATTATCATTATTTATTATTATTATCATTATTATTATTATTATTACTATTATTATTATTATTATTATCATTAATTTATTAAAACTTGTTATAATATAAAAATCTGTTTTTTAAAATAAATAACATTAACATCTTTTCCAAATTAATATGAAAACCTATTATTTTTAAGAAAAACTTTTTTTTAGATAAATTTAAAATAATAACTAAAATCTTTTTTTAAAATAATAACTAGAACCGTTTTTTAAAAAATATATAATAATAACATTAAACCTTTTTTTTTTAAAAATAAAACCTTTTGTTAGATAATTAAATTAAGACTATTTTTGAAAAGTTTTTTTTAATAATATTAAAACCTCCTTTTTAACTTAAATCAAAAGCTTTTTTATCTATCACAAATAAACAACAAAGAATATCTATAACTTTCGCACTTCCGTTTCATAACTCGTCTGATTACTGTCTGACTCTGTCTACTAACCTTGTGTATTCAATGTGCAGCTTGTTACGTTGCTATTAGCTATTTTAATGTGTTTTTCAATTCAAGTTGTATTATAATTGTATCTGTTTCTCATTTGTAACTTCGCGAACAAATTATCGCGTTTACCTTTCCGCACTTTAATTTCTGCTGTTTGTATGGTTTAAATTCGCGCATTTGCATCGTTAATTTGTCCCAGTGCATTCCTCCGAAGGATTAGGTCTAGCCGTTTGGCCGCCACGCCAATAGTCCTCAAGACTTCAAACCCTTACAAACCCTAACTTTTCACAAATGTCTCTCCGTGGACAAAATTACAAAACTACCCCTAGCTTTAGGTCAAAGAGTCGCTGCACTCATTTTAGGGTTTCCCGCCGCGGAATCCCTAACCTAACCCTAATGCACTTAAACAATTCATAACATAGAGATCGGAGTTTAAGACTCCATGTAAGCGTGTCCTTAAGATGCGTTTATTCCCCTTGAGACCTTGACCACAGTCAAGAAGTCTCTAACCTCCCTTTTGAGGGGAACTACAATTACTCTGATTCGATTCCCGTAAGGATATGTAGGCACAAGATGCGACGTCTTGCCGAGTAAACTTAGAATTAACCCCTTAGGTCTTTTAAACCCTTAATCCTTTGTACATACCCTTAAAGCAAAAAAATGAAACAAATAAAAAAATAAACAAAAGGTTCCCGTAGAGTACTACGGAAGTTTAGGGTGCTAATACCTTCCCTAATCTTAATCAACCCCCGAACCTTAGATCTCTCCCCTTTAGGTTTTTCCTTTCTTTAACCTTTCCTTCGGATAAATCAAAGACCGGTTGTAAATGAATTAAGATTCAAGTTAATCAATAGCTTGACATCCAAATTTCACCACAACACCTTGCTTCTTGAAAAATGAATCAATCTTCTGATTCCAAGCTCTGGGCGCTTGTTTCAATCCATATAAAGCTTTGTATAATCTGTACACCATCCCTTCCTGATTCTTTTTCACAAATCCAGGAGGTTGTGACACGTAAACTTCTTCTTCTAATGAACCGTTCAGAAATGCAGATTTTACATCTAAATGCATCAGAGGTCAATTCCTGTTAGCAGCTATTGCAATCACCATTCTGATTGTTTCATGTCTTGCTACAGGTGCAAACACTTCAGAGTAATCCAGCCCAGGTTTTTGTAGAAATCCTCTGGCTACCAACCTTGCTTTATGTTTGCCAATTGAGCCATCTGGCTTTAACTTCTGCTTGAAAACCCATCTGACGTTGATGGCTTTCTTGTCTTTTGGAAGTTTTGTCAGCTTCCAAGTCTTGTTTCTCTCTATAGCATCAAGTTCTTCTTTCATGGCCTTCAGCCAGAGCTTCTGCTTAAGACCCTCCTCTGTACTTATAGGTTCAGAGTCTACTAACATGGCACACTGAATAACTTCTCCTTCAGAGTCTACTTCAGTGTCTTGCAGCATGTCAAATTCTGCAAATCTTCTGGGAACGCTTCTGATTCTTTGTGGTCTCTGAACTTGTTTAGAGTCTTGAGCTTCAGAGTTTCCAGCTTCAGATGGTTGACTTCCTCTAGAGCTTTGACCATCTTCAAGATCTGGCATATTTTCAGAGTCTTGGCCATCTTCAGAGTCTGAATTTCCACCAGAATCTGGATTACCATCAGAGTCTGGATCATCGGAGTCACCTTCATCTTCTGAGTCTTCTCCAGAGTCAGAATCACTATCAGAGTCAGAATCAACATCAGAGTTTACTTCAACTTCAAAAATTCTTAACTCTGACCTTTCTTCAGAAGTTCTAACATCAGAATCAGATTGAGACTTATCCCAATTCCAAACTTCTGATTCCTTCACAATCACATCTCTGTTGAATTCAATTTTATTGGTTTCTGGACAATAGAGCTTGTATGCACCTGTATTGTGGTACCCTATCAGAATCATCACTTTGCTTCTATCATCCAGCTTCTGTCTTCTGGCTTCTGGAACATGTTTATAGCAAACAGAACCAAACACCTTCAGATGACTAACACTTTGCTTGTCTCCAGTCCACTTCTGCATAGAAACTATTTCCTTCAACTTCTTTGTAGGACATCTGTTGAGTACATACGTTGCAGTGGCAACAACTTCTCCCCAGAGCTTCTGAGGAAGCTTCTTCTCCTTTAGCATGCTTCTCACCATATCAAGCAAAGTGCGGTTTCTTCTTTCAGCAAGACCATTGTGTTGAGGGGTATAAGGAGCAGTAACCTCATGCTCAATTCCATTCTCCTCACAGAACTTTTGGAACTCTTTAGAGTTATACTCACCTCCACCGTCAGTTCTAAGAATCTTCAACTTCTGACCACTCTGATTCTCAGCCTTCATTCTGAATTTCATAAATTCATCAAACACCTCGTGTTTGAACTTAATAAGGGATACCCATGTCATTCTTGTGAATTCATCAACAAATAACACAAAGTATTTATTTCCTCCAATTGATGCTACTGGAAATGGACCACACACATCAAAATGTACAACTCCCAAGGCATGTTTTGCTCTTGGAGCAACTTCTGATGCAAATGGCAAACATGGTTGTTTTCCTTCCATGCAAACTTTGCATGACTTCTCAGGCTTCTTAATTGCAGGAATTCCATGTACCAACTTCTTTGAATTCAGATGTTTTAAGCTTCTGAAATTCAAATGACCAAATCTTCTGTGCCACAGCTCACTCTCCTTCTCAGCACATGTTGCACTAAGACATTCTGAGTCTGCAGTTCTGACATTCACCTTGAATATTCTATTCCTTCCCTGTTCTGACTCCATAATCAACTTCCGATTGTAGTCATACAGCTTCAGAAGATTGTTCTTCATGGTAACTGAAAAACCTTTCTCAATTAATTATCCCACACTCATCAGATTGCTTCTGATGCCAGGCACATACCACACGTTCTGAATCAATGCTGTTTTCCCATTGTTCAGAGTCACACTGACATTTCCCATACCTTCTGCATTAAGATATTTGTTATCAGCACATCTGATCTTTGTCCTCTTTTCAGAGTCAAAGTCAACCAGCCATTTCTTGTTTCCAGTAAGATGATTTAAACAGTCAGTGTCCATATACCACCAGTCTGTCAGATCCATATCATCAGATTCAGAGGCCATCAATAGCACAAATTCGTCATCAGAACTTTTGGCTATATTTGCTTCTTCTGATTTCTTCTCCTTGTTTGACCAACAATCTCTAGCAAAGTGACCAAATTTCTTACAACAGTAACATTGGATCTTCTTCTTGTTATACTTCTCTTTTCCCTTCTGAGCATTCTTTTGTCTATCAGAGGTTGAGCTTTCTGACTTCTGACCACCATCAGATCTTCTCTTGGCTTCTGACTACTTTTGATACCTCCTATCAGAAGTTGCTTTCAGAGCCTGCTGCTCTACTTCCCTTTCAAAAGTTCTCTCAATCAAATGCAACTCTTGCGCTTCTAAACTGCTCTGCAGCTCTTCAATTCTCATGGTACTCAGATCTTTGGAATGTTCTATTGCTACCACAATGTAATCAAATTGAGAGGTAAGGGATCTCAATACCTTCTCCATGATTGTTTCTTCAGAAAGAGTTTCTCCACACGCCTTCATCTCATTAGTGATCAGAATCACTCTAGAGATGTATTCAGAAACTTTCTCATTATTCTTCATGTTGAGATTCTCATATTGCTTTCTCAAGGACTGAAGCTTCACCTTCTTCACTGATGCGTCACCACCATAACATCTAACCAGTGTGTCCCACGCAGCCTTTGCTGTCGTTGAATCTGCAATCTTCTCAAACACATTTACATCAACATATTGATGAATAAAGAATAATGCTTTCTGATCCTTCTTCCTTACTTCCTTCTGCGCGTTTTTCTGTTCATCAGTTGCATCTGCTGCTACCGAAACATAACCATCAGTGACAAGATCTAAAACATCTTGAGCACCAAATAGTACACGCATTTGGATCATCCAATGATTCCAGTTTTTACCGTTAAATACTGGAAGCTTGGTGTTCATGTTGCCGTTTCCGTTCATCTTCACCTTGCACAATACACTCAGATTTCTCACACAGTGTTTCCCAACCCACAGAATAAAATTCTGATCAGATTTTGTTCAAGATTCAACACGAATCTAAGAATCAAAATCAAACACACAAGACCTCACGTTCACTCGTGTTTCTCGTGTTTCCCAATGAATCCGAACCGGAGCTCTAGATACCAATTATTGGTGCAAAGGTGAATAAATGATGAACAAAGGAAATATTCTATTAAGAATGACGGCTACAAAAACATGATAATGTTACAATGATTGTCACCCTATTTATAAGCTAAAACTAGGGTTACTAGAATAAGATAAAATACTAAAATACCCTCTAACAAACTTAGGGGCTAAGAAAATAGTACAACTAAATAAATATGAATTACTATTAATATTCTAATAATATTAACCCTTAATATTTCTCAACCTACGGGAACATTAACCCTTAATATTTCTCAACCTATGGGAACATTAACCCTTCATATTTCTCAATCTACGGGAACATTAACCCTTCATATTTCTCAACCTACGGGAACTAACCCCATGATTCAATTCCCTTCATGAAATTGATCATACCCACGGTTATAAAATTGAACCCCACCCTTACCTTTGGATTGAGGACAACTCTAAACTCCCGGTTCCGGTTTGCTCTCTGGTGACTCTTCTGCAACTACCTTGAATTCTCTCCGGCGGTTAATTCCTCTATTCTTACGTTTTCCACAGCCACAGCCACGTCCTTTTTCCTCTTTCCTAAACCTTTCTCCTCAATTTTGGTTTTCTGAGTAGTTTATCGTGTTATTCCTCTTTCTCCCACAACTTTTCTAATAACTCCCCTATTTCACTTATTCCATCCACTTAATAATAATAATAATAATAATAATAATAATAATAATAATAATAATAATAATAATAATAATAATAATAATAATAATAATAATAATAATATTACTACTAATTATTAAATTATCATCATTATTTATTATATTATATTATTATCAAACTCTATATTTTATTAAATGATTTCTTATACTTTAAGGACACCCACCAACGCTCTCAGGCACACTCCCACATAAAGGCACCCCAACAATTCATAAATAATTTAATTTAAAATGAACGGGCGTTACAAACTGTCCTTCGGTTAAAACCTATATCTCTTCTTCCCCAACAAAGTTGACCTTTTCTTTTCGATTTAAACAGTCTTTCTGTTGAAACTTAATCCTCACCATAGTTTGCAACCTTCTCTTGGTTCTTTTTCCTTCCTCTTTAGTTAATCATTATCTGTCAGTTAAACACCATTTTCCTCAGTTAATCACAATCTGCGTGTTAACATTGAGTTCTCTTTGGGTTAATCATTATTTCTGGTTAATCACGCGTTCTTCTGTTGATCATGGTCTATCTGTTATAACCAGTTTTATTTTGAGTTAATCACCTTCTCTTGGTTAATCACTCATTCTTTTTGGTCTATCACAGTCCGCCTGGTAGACACTTAATCCCCCACAGTTAGTAACCTTTCTTTGGTTCGGATACTGCCAGCTTTGAGTTAGTAACCTTTGATCAGTTCAAATATCCTTTCCTTTGGTCGAGTGCTATTTGTTCAGTCATCGTACCATTTCTTCGGGTCACAACCTTTGCTTGATTCTACATCCGTTTTTCATGGTTAATCACCGTCTACCGGTTAAAGCCACTTTCCTTTTTTCTTTCTCGGTTAACCATTGTTTATCAGTTAATATACCGCAACCCCCTCGAAGTCAACACCTTTCTTTGGTTCATTACTCTCTTTCTTCCGGTCCCTCGAAGTCCGTCTGTCGACACCAAACCTTTTGGCTTCTCTCCGCTGAATCTCTCTCTTGTTTTCTTCGGTTAATCACTGCCTGGCAGTTAATATTTTCTTCGGTTAATCACTGCCTGGCAGTTAATATTTTCTTCGGTTAATCACTGCCTGACAGTTAATGTACCAAATTTGCTGCCGATCTTTCCCTTTATTGGTTTTTTTGTCTCTTTTCCCCAGCCTCGTCGTCATTCTTTTGTTTTCTCCCTAATGGAGTCATCTCTTTTCTTCTACATTCTCTGGCAGAATTCTTGTCTTTGCTTTTGCATTCCTCAACAGAGTTTTCTTTTATCTTCTTTCTTGGTTTCGACACCACTCCTTTTGCATTCCCCAGTCGGGTCTTGCTTTCTGTCTCTTTTTTCTCTTGACTTTTATGCCGTCTCTTTTCCTTTCCTTTTTCACATTGGTTCCACGAACTACGTAGGCCCTGATTTCCTCATTGCACTATGAGGCACTATGAGGGTACGTAGGCACAAGATTATGAAATCTTGGCGAGCCACCTTCCTCCGTCTTCTTCCATTCTTCTATCTCTCTGGTTTGTCTAGATCTTCTTCTTTTTCTTGGTTCCTTGAACTACGGAGCTTTGACTTCCTCATTGCACTATGAGGGTACGTAAGCACGAGGCCCCAATCTTTCGCGAGCACGTTCTTTTTCGTTTCCTTTCTTCTCTCTTTTCCTTTCTTTTAGTTAAAATCCTTTAGATAAATAACCCATCCAAGCCTAGAAGTAAGCGAAATTTTTCTCGTCCGGTATGACAGATGCTTGAGGTGCTAGTACCTTCCTTTTGCATAACAGATCCCCTTTCCTGTTTCTCTTCCCTTAGGTTTTATCGATATTTTCCCTGTCCTTTGGGACTAAATAAAGTTTGATGGCGATTCTGTTGTATCTTTGAGTGTGCGATTCACTCAGGTATAATCCCGCTAGCTTCACTTACTATTTGAGGTCTTATACATATATCTATGTTTCCTTTTATAATGGTTCGAAGACCTTTTAACCTTAGAAGAATCAATAGCAAACACCATCTTAGGTTGCAAGGCATCATCTAATTTGACTTAAAGAGATTTCACTTCTTCTTGTCTATTATGACAATGCTCACAACCAAACCTAGGAGGCTTAATATCCTCACTCTTGTAACTTTCAATATCTATCATAGATTTCTTAATAGCTTCAAAATTTCTTTCGGTTTCCAACACTTTAGCTTCTAAATTTAAAATTATTTTTTCATGTGAAGCTAACTTGCTAAAAGCTCTTAAGGCTTCTCTATGTAAATTTTCAAAGGCCATTTGTAATTCAAAATAGGATGAACCATTAGTGGACTTAAGTTTATAGGAACTTAAATTCTTCTTTTTCTTCCTTTTTGCCATGAGACAAATTTGATTTGATTCCACACTTGAAGTTCTACTTTCATCACTAGAGGAGTCACTAGCACTTTCTCAAGCGGCATGAGCTTTTCTAGACTTCCTAAAGGACTTGTAATGACTCATTTCTTTATCTTTCATTCTCGTGGGACATTCCGGTCTATAATTACCAATTTTACCACAATGATAACAAGATCTTCTAAGCTTACTCTTTGCATTTTCGTCATCCTTAGAGGAACTTGTTAACCTTATAAACTTGGCTATGTTCTTGTCAGAATTTTTAACATCGTTCTTCCTTATATACCTTTGGTATCTACATACGAACAACCTCATGCCTTTCTCACAAGAATTCTTGTAATCATCACTCTCACTACCAAAAAGCTCACAATATGAAGGTCTTGAGCTAGAAGTCTTTAGAGCTATGTACTTATTTCCTTCCTCTTTGTCTTTCCCTTTCTCATTCTTCATTCTCTTTTCATATTCTTTTTCATATTTTTCTAAGCAAGTGAGCTCTTGCTCATGCTCTTCCAACTTACCAAACAAAGTCGTGAGATCAAGTGACTTAAGATCATTTGCCTCCTTGATAGTGGTGGCTTTGGGCTTCCATTACCTACTTAGAAATATCAAAACTTTGTTAGTAGGATGTTCATTGGAAACATGATTACCTAGCGTATTTAACCGATTTATGAGATAAGTGAACCGTTTTCACATATCCGCAATGGTTTCACCATGCTCAATACAAAACAACTTAAACTCTTGATTCAATATGCTGATTCTAGTTTGTTTGACATCATTAGTACCCTCATGGGCAATCTCTAATGCGTCTCACATAGCATTGGCGGTCTCACAATGAGAAACACGATAAAACTCATCAACTTCCAAAACGGAAGTGATAATGTTTTTTGCTTTCCAATCATGTGACCACAATTTCCAATCATTAGCATCCTATTGTGCATCTGGTTTATATACAGTAACACCCTCCGAATTGGTCATAGATATTTCATTCAGACAATTTTGGATAGCATCCCATATACCTTTGTCAACGAAGTTGACATGAATACGCATAAGAGCTTTCCAGTAGCCACAATTTTTCCAGTGAAAATTGGTGTTCTATTGTGCGCACCCTTAGGTTCAATAGTCATTCTTATAAGAAATATATATGTTAGACGATAGGCTTAGATATAGAGGGGGTGAATAGATCACAAATTTTACAACAAAAAACTTTTGGCAAAAATCTGTTTTCAAGAATATAGTGCAGCTGAAAAACGACCCAGATCGAATCGTCTAAACAAACCTACTATCGTAAAGCTATATGCGTAACGTAAAATATTTGGAATGATAATGAATACAAGTCATTCAAAAATTATTAAGTCACAAATCAATCAAATGCAAAACTATTCTTAATGCTTATTTCCAATGAACGCAAAGTCAAAAAAATACACACAAACAATTTATCAAACACTTTGTGTGTGATTGATCATGTTTGGAAATTTGATTTATTTTGTTGATGTAAAAAGCCAATCACAATCAAAGTGATTGTGATTATATAAACAATAATAATTTAAAATAAAGCTGAAAAATTTCCTATCGAAACAACAACGAAATCGATAGTTTACACAAACAAAAATTAAAGAAAATTATAGCGATAAAGTGACACAAATATTTGATTAGGCAGTTTCCCAATCAGCCTCGCTATGCGTTCGTCTGCCCTCAATCCGAAACCGAATTGAGATAATTGCAATTAACCTTAACTTTTCAAAAAATGTTTATACAAGAGATGAAGAACTCAAACCCCAAAATCCCTATGATTTGTGTTGATTCTTGCACCTCCAAACCATTGATCAAAGCTTGATCAAGTGACCAACAACGCGGCTGCAATCCTCTGTTTATCCCGAGCATGCAACTTTTTAAAACCCAAGATTCCCGAACACAATTCACCGTCTTGCGCTACTCCCTTGCAAGGAAACCACTTTGTCCCAAGGCCTTCACTCGGTAGAATCTGTGTTGACGTGATCTTGTCCAAAACCTTCAAATCACACCGATCTTGAAGGAAAACCCCACCTTGGTTTTCTTATTTGAAACATACAAAGTTCTCAACCCAATATTCTCAGTTACACCAAACCTAATTGGACGTTATCAACCCTAATCTAGATGGTCACCTAATTAAAAAATGATTACGTGTAGTTCAATTGCATGTATGCATAGAAGAAGGGATGGAGATGATGGAAAACTTTGTAATTTGATATCGTTTAGGTTTTTACTCTCTAGAAAATCTTGTTAAACTAGAAGAAGGTGCATGTATGAGTATATATAGGTATGTGTGAGAATAAGCAAAAGGAATTCAATAAGTTAGAGTAAAAATGAAAATTTTGAGGTTGGAACACGTATAAGTCGGCCTATGAAGGTCATGGGTCGGCCTATGTAGGTATTCAGGTCAACCTGTGGGAAGAGCCTACAGGCTTCAATAATACTCCATGGGTGCTGACCTGAAAAGTTATGTGCTGACCTATATTAAAATAAAATTTTGTATAGGTCGGCCTGATCATGCATGTGTCGACCTGAACTGACTTGTTTGCCGAAAAACATATTTTTCAATGCAATTATGATGTAGACTCCTTTTTAAACTTATTTGACTGCTTTCTAATGCAAGATCCTCATCTAGAATGGGAGGATGTCGTCCAATTTACATAACGTTACACCATCCTAGTTTTTGACATCACTCAAAATACAAAAAGCACTGGCATAATGTAACACAAGTCAAAACAAAACAAGAAGAAGAAAAAGATATGGATGATCAACCACAAAGGCACAGGGGATTATCTATCATCAACTTCAATCAGCGCTCTTCATGATACCTTGAGATAAACTTATCATCAATCCAAAATACCAAAAATGATCAAATAATCATTTAATGATAAGTTTGAAATGAAGAAAGTTCAATCCATCAAGACATCAATCTAAAGTTCAACTAAACAAGATGAAGTATCCATCAACCATAAAAGATCAAGGTCAACACAAGTCAAAGCACCAAATGGACCAAAAATTAAAATAAAAACAACTTTAAAAGATTCTTGAAATGGAAAAATAAAGGGAAAATACCAAATAGCCATCGAAACATCAAATAAGTATCCCAAAAAAATTGAGAAAAATACAAATACTATAAGTAATGAGATCTCAAAAGTTGGGATGAAAAATGTTTCAAAATGGTTGAAAATTAAATGCAAAAAGAAATTAAAAATAAAATAAGAGAAAAATAGCAAATAAATGTTAAAATGATTCTTAAAATGTTTTTAATAATAAAATCAGGTAGAAAAATACTTTTAGAGATTTTTATAAAAAATTTAGAAAAAAAATAGAATTAAAAACAATTTAAAATGAAAATTAAAAAAAAAGTAACTAGAGCCCTCAGATCAATCCGACGCGCGTGGATGAGAGCATCATAGGCCATAGGATCTGAATACTAAGTCAAGGTCAGTTGATCCAACGCATGGGATCAAAAGTCAAAGCACACATACATTGACTTCACCACACCAAGTTCACAAAAATTTGAAAATACCACGCGTACTCGTGTTATTGGACAAATTCAAACAAAATGGATCAAAAATTGGAGAACACGCAGGACACATGTTCATCTTCAACCTTCGACCAGATTTTTGCAAAATCATGAACTCAAAGTTTTGAACCAAAACAAAGCTCGTTTCAGTCTCTACTCATATCATCATTCACGTCTCTTTGCTTTAGAGCCATTGATTGACTCTAAGCAAAGAGAATTTGCTCATAAAGCTTAAGAACCCTAAAACTTCAAAGTTAAATTAAATGATGAAAACAAAATATAAATGCAAGGTAAGAGAGAGGTTAATGATCAGTGGAGCAAGACGAAACAGCTGGTAACTCGTTTGAAGTGTAATTTTATCTGTATCTACCTTGTCCATATCGAAGCTCAAGGTTGAAGATGGTGAAATCAGGTTGAAGGTTGTAGAAGGTGTTGAACTTCTGTAATGCTTCAAGTAGCTTCAGATGATGTCGGTGAAGAATTCTAGTCAAAGATTTAAAGTTAAAGCAAGCTTAAATTGAAGTTAGGGTTTTTGGTTTTTGAGCTTTTCTTAGAGTAAAAATGGCAGAGGTTTTATGGCTCTTCAAGCTTGCTAATGAAGGAAAAAAGATGATCTATTTATAGGGAATAGAGTGAGGTCAAGACACGTGCCAAATGAGATCCTAAATGTATGAACCAAATTGAGAAATTTCTAGATCCCAACCGTGTGAAAAATGGCACGAAATATGTGTTTTTGGCACTCTTAAGGTCGTTTTGTATTATGCTGAAATGCGTTTTGTGGTAAGGAATGAGTTTGCACGTGGTTTGGGTGGTCCAAATTTGATTTTAACATGATTACTAGTTATAGGTCACAGTTCAAAATAGAGCTCGAGTCACCATGTTAATGCCTAGGCCAAATGAAATCTACTCGTGCATTTTGTAATTTTTCTTGAGCCAAATGATCCTTTCATGGAGAAGAACACAATATAAAATGAACCAACTCAAAAGGATGATTGAGGTGAAAATGACATGAGTTGAAAGTTGAGCTCGTGGCACTGAAAAACATGTCTGACATTAGGTCAAACATGTCATGGACCTAGTTTTGTGCACATATGGCCTTTAAGCAACTTCAAAAATTGATGGACTTAGAGGCTGAGTTGAGTCTTGACCCTTGAAGTAAAGTTGTAGAGGACATCAAATGTGACATTTGGCTCAAATAAAATGCCAAAAAGGTTAAGAAATGAGAGAGCTATGGTATTTGGAGCAAGTGACATGCCATACTTGATTTTAGGTCAACCAACAATGTGCCAACTTGAGATGTCTTGCTATTTTCTTGCATCCAAAGGCCCAATGATGAACACTTGAATACCAAATGAAAGGAGCTTGATTTCCCTTTGAGAAATCTTGATAATTTCCTTGAGAATTGGATGAAGATGGCATGTAAATAAACACATGAACCATACTTTAATCATCTTTGGAATCATGTACCAAACTTGAACTTCTCTTGTTCAAATGATGTTGAATGAATCTTGAGATGAATGTGACCTAAGATTATAGGTCATGCCTTGAGATAAAAGCTCTTGTGGCCCATTTATTGACAATAACTTTGACTTAAGGAACCAAAAGCCTAATTTAGAAACCATTATTGATTCTTTGATTATAAGCCTCTACCTTGTATAATAAAAAAAAGGAAACAACACATATTTTTGTATTTTTGAATAAGGTTAGTGGTGTTAGAATGTAACCAAGCAATAAGATAACAAAGAAACACAAAGGGTGCTCGGTGAACTCCTACAAAAGTCAAACCCAAGGAGAGGGTTATGAGGACACCATGCTTGTGATTTTGATGAAACGCAAATGATATGATAGGTGAAATCTTAGGGATAAAAATTAGGGTATGACATCGAGCATAATGTCGAAATATATTAACTTGTAATTTAAGTTAGTATGTTAAATTGGGTCTTGCTTCTAAGTCCAATTGTTAAGTTAGCTTGTATCTTAAGTTAACTTAGTAGTCTATAAATAGACTAGTTCTCTCAGGTTGTTGAGAGAGGTTAATTGTTAGTATTCACTTGTAATCTTTAAACCCTTATTAACAGAGTGAATAGAAAAACAGATTTAACCAATTCTTATTCTTTTTCTTCCTTATTCTATCCCTTTTATAAAACCTAATATGATTTCTTACGTTTGTTCAAAAAATTCAATATTTTTCTCATATTTGAATTTGTTCTTGACGACATCAATTTACAATAAAAACAAAGGTGGGGACACGAGACTTCAATTATCTCTTTTCTCATTACTATGGGATCAAACCTCTTTGTGAGAAGAATAGAGATCGAATAGTGTTGCAAGACGCTACCGTAAGAACTTGTTTTCTCTCATCTTCTAACCCTTTTTATCAGTGTCACTAATAACCTTTTTACCATTATATCATTATGTGCTTTTATAGAATTCCCACCTTAAAAACTTATTTTAGCACCTTCCCTAACTTTGAATTAACAAGTCACTTTTGAAAATCTATCCCTTATCTACTTTGGAAGATTAACATATGTCTTACATTCTCTGATACTAACAATATCTTGTTCATTCACACAAAAAATTTTTTTTCCTACTCACCTGCTCAAAAGTTTCACACATAATTACAATACTCTTGAGATACATACAAACCACACTATTTCCGATCAATTCACATATTACATGACATCCCTTTTATTATATTTGTCTTAAACACACTATTTCCAATCAATTCACAGATTGCATGATATCCCTTTCATTATATTTCTTTTCAAGACAACGAAGAAACCACTCTTCCTCCCATTTTTTCTCTCTCTTAACATAAACATATTTTAATTCATATACAATTAATTAATTTTAAAATAAAAATTTTAATTTGTTTTTTAATTTTATTTGATTATTCAATCTATTATAAATTTTAATTTAATAAATAATTAATATAATTAACTAAATATATATCATACATAATAATAATTAAAATATAAACGTAAATGATTTAAATATAAAATATTTTAATAACAAATGTATATGAAGGAAAAGGTGACCGCACATATACAAATATTCATTATTTTTTTCTATTAAACAAATCTTCATTGGGCGATCGTAATCATCATTGCTTGTAATTTTGTTTTTAAAATATTTATTGATTTATTGAGACAAATTTTAATTATCAACAGAGGCAGAAAAAAAACTCCAAAATAAGAGGGGTGCGTGGAAAGTACCATTTTTATTTTAATGGTTAAGAACTGTCTAAATAAGATTTATGATTTGAATTCATTTAAAAATCAAAATTGTCTAATAATTTATCTAAACTTACCTATAAACTTATTCATTCACACAATTTTTTTTTTCTATTATACCCACTATTTCCAATAATTCACATATTGCGTATACCCCTTTCATTATATTTCTCTTCTCTCCAAAAAATTGAAGACATCACTCTTCTTTTTCTTTTTTTTTTCTCTCTTTTAATCTTCACTACACCACAATAAGTTTGACTCTTTTAATCACTATAAATTTTACTCTTTATTTCTTTTCTCACTCACTAAGGAAAAACATAATTGCTGATTTTTCTTATTGTTCTTCTCTCATTAAAAAATTTGGGCCTTATCGTTCATGCTATCCTCATCTCTAGCATTTTTGAGTTGGATGTGGGTCTGAGACTCCTTTTCCTCTAGATTACATATATTTCTAACCCATTTGATGTTTATGTTTTTATACGAGGTTCTTAATTTAACAAAATCAACAATAAATGTATAAACAATTTTTTAACACAAACATATATTATCTTTTTAAAATGACAATGTCAAACTTATAAATATTTTACTATTACAATTTTTTTTAAATATATATTATTTTATCTATTTATGTTTAATAATTTTTTTAAAACAAATATGGTTTGTATTCTATTTGATTCTTTAACAAAATATTAAATTGACTAGTTTTATTATATTTTGATTAATAAAAAATTGTATATTTTATTATAAATGAAAAATACTCCTACTATCCATATTCTCTCATTCTTTTCGAAAAAGACAAGATATATCAATTAAAAAAGAGCTCATAAAGGTTAGGATGTAAATGTCCACCTTTAAAAAGGTTATTAGCAGATTATAAAAATGATTTCAAATGATTACTATTTTTTATATTGAAGATAATAATAAGGTGTTATTAGTAGGTAATAAAAATGATTTCAAATTATATTTTTTTATATTGAAGTTAATATGGGAACTAAAAATTAAAAAAATAGAATTCAATTAGAAAATAAATTTAAATTATATAATTGATTTTAATATAGATCATTTTCAAAATTAAATAAAATATTAGTTAAAAAAAATGGCTTTATCAAATAGTATAAGATAAGGAGAATAAGTAGATAAAAGAAACTCTTAGCATAGGAATACGTAGTATTTGATTAAATTATTATAGTATATTATAGTATAATAATATGGAGAATAAAATTTGACTTTATCAAATGGTATATGATAGTATTTTTTAGTATAAAAAATATAAATATAAATTATATTATTAATTTATTTAATTAAAATTTTAAATTATAAAAATGATTAAAACATTTTATTGAAGCAGTTAATATATAAACAATTATACTATTAATGTTATTTAAATATGAAATTTCAAACCATTAAAATATAATACATGATTTTCTATCGCCACATCTCACTTACAATTGATTAATTTTCTTTAAACTCTTTGGTGATGACTTTGGTATTGAAGTTTTTTTTTGAAGTATCATTTATTTCTAGTGAATCAACTCTAAACAGTTTCAACCATAGTCTATATACTATTAGGTCATATCAACATCATTAATAAAAGAAAGTACATGGAGACATACAGGATGAAAAATTGCTTGCCATACAATGAAAAAGAAGGATCAATGAAAGAGAGAAGAGAAAGATGAGAGGGAGCGTAAATATAATGTAAAATGGAATGATGAGGTTACTCAAAAGGACATGGAGGTATACCGTATGAAGAAAGTGCATCACGATGATCCAATGAATAAATTCATGAACTAAGCCACAAATCTTTCTGTAAAATGGTGAGAATGAGTGAAAAAGAGGAGCAGGAGCTTCTTGGATAGTTACTTTAGTATTTAGAACTCAATAGCTTCTGTTATCTTAACAACTTCCAACGTATGTATATTCACGGTTTACTTGTCTGTAAGAGAGAACTTGGGGCAGATAATTTATCCAGTTTAAATATTAGTTTATTATATTTTTTTGTTATTATGTTATATTATTTTAATTTTGGTTTGAATTAGTTTATTATATTTTATTTTAATTCTTTAATTTGTTCAAATTATTCTTATATTAAGCTTGAAATTAAGTGTTCAACTAGGTTGCGTTATTATATTTATCATTGATATTGTTGTATTGAATTTGTAATGGAGTTTTGAAACATTTATTTTATTAAGTTGTAAATATATGATTATGTGTGACATATGCATGAAATTAGTTTCATATTATTAGTTTATTTAATAAACGGTTTGACCAGTTGAACCAATTGAATCTTAACCCAAATGTTTTACCGGTATGATTTATGGTCCAGTTTTTAAAATATTGATTTTAATAATTAATTACAATTTTATTGGGGATGATTATTAAAAGTTGAACCAAACCATTAATGTGGTATAATTTAGTGGAGCTTAGGAACCATGATTAATATCCAAGCTCACTTACGAAAGAAAGCTCACTTACGAAAGAAAAAAAAGAATGTGGTGTATATAAGATGCATTTAAAAGTATATTTTCAAATTTTAAGAGTAGTAGGGGTGCTAGGAGAAATTTTTATCCCATACCCCTTCATTTACTCTTCTATCCCTATATTATATTCTTTGGACTAAAATGCCCTCACGTAAATTGTTTATTTGTTTCATTTTTTAAAACTTTTTCTCTCATTTCCATCTGAAGACTTTTGAGACAGTGAAAAATAATTTGTTTATCAGAATCTCTTTTTACAAGTTATCTGATACACATTCAGTAAATCGAAACTGAAAGAGTAAGTTATTCGATTCTTTTTACGTATCGAAATACTTTGGATAAGATATTCGGTACCCAAAATGTTCTAAAACTCTTTTTAGAAGCAATCATATTTATTGAAATACTACATCAAAAGTGTTCAAATTTTCTTTTTTAAATTTTTTTAAAAATTTTCTTTAATGTGTTATTTATTTATTTTGTTACTCTACATTTTTTTTTCTAAATTGTTTTTTTTTTACTCGACTCTTCATTAAGTCTTCTGATATTAAAAATATATAAATACCAAATATCCGTAAATAAAGAGTTTTGGTGTACAAAAATTTTAAATTGAAAGTTTTTTTCAATTGTTCAAAATATTAAAATATAAAAGTAATACTGGAACACATTTTCAAATTGTTCGAAATAAAATAAGAAAGTACACCAGATAAATTATTACAAGTTATTCGATATACAAAAGTTACGCATCAAAATTTGTTTTAGATGTTATTCGATACACATACGTAGGGGTATAATTTTTCAAAATTTTCAAATAAATAATAAAATAATAAAATAATAAATTTGTTAAAAACATACTAGGAGAAAGTTGACAATTTTCATAAAATATGGGATATGACAATAAGTGCAGGGATACAGGGTAAGACTTAAAATAACTCATCTAATTTGTATGGGCTCATAAAAGAGCCCAATATAATTTTTACGGGCTTATGGAAAAGCCCAATATAGTTCTTATAAAATCTATCAGAAAGACACTGTTTCCGAAAAAAAAAAAACAAAGATAAAAAGAACAGTCTCCGCGAAACTACAAATTTTTTTGAAGACCTTTTTTCAAAAAAATATATCGCAAGTTTACTCGATTTTCTCTAATTTTATATTCACATTAAAACACAGTTTAAACAAAATATTAAATATTTTCAATGTGATAAATTTTGTGAGAAAAAAAAATGATATTAAACTTTTCATGTTCTCATTTCGGCTACAATGTGTGACAATTTTGAAAAAGAAAAACAATAAAAGATTATTGTTAGGGATCAATCTAGTCTATAGCATAGTAGAATAATTTCCTTGCCTAATGTGTATACATACAAAATTATTGAATCAATATTGTATAAAATGTGTATATACTTTTATATTGAATCAATATTAATTCTATAAAGACTATTTAGTTAAAAGCACTACTAAAGTTTATTCAATTAACACAATAGTATTACTAAAGATATAAAATTATAACTAAAATTATTCCATATATAATAATGTCAATCATTAATAAAATGTAGATAAAATAGTAGCTCTATGTGTGTATGAAAATATACGGTGTGAGTTATATTAGTAAGACCGTTTCAAACAATTTAGAGGTTTTATTTTAATTTTAAAAATCGATCCATAGTAAAAAAAAAAGATCGCATAGAATTTAAAAATATTAGTTTTTTATTTAAATTAAACTATTTAGAGTTCTTATTTGAATTAAACTATTTTACTATTTTTTAAATTATTTCATTTGTGAAATCTCTCAATCAATTATCAAGATCTTTTTCATATATATATATATATATATATATATATATATATATATATATATATATATATATATATATATATATATATATATATATATATATATATATATATATATATATATATATATATATATATATATATATATATATATATATATATATATATATATATATATATATATATATATATATATATATATATATATATATATATATATATATATATATATATATATATATATATATATATATATATATATATTTATCTTTCTAAATATTTTAAAGATTTGCAAATGTACACTTACAATACATCACTTCTTCAATTTACAACTTTATTAATTTATTTGTTTTCCATTCTCTTTCTGTCGTCTCTTTCTCCCTTCCTTTGATTTTAAATCTGACACTTTTTAAAAAAATGGAGAAATTACTCTATAAACATCTCATAAATATATACTTTGTTAATGTCTCTTATTTATTTATTTGTACCAATGTAGATTTGATTTCTCATTAAAATTTACTGTAAATCATTTCTTAAAATTTAATGTTTATTAAAGTTTAATTTAAAACATTTTTAACTTAAACAAATTTTTTTATCTAAACTTAATATAAAATTCCTTTTATTAAAATTTAATAAAAAAAACTTAAAATTTTTCTAAATTAAAACTTTTTTTAACTCATCTTTAAAACTTAAAATTTAAAAGCATTTCTAAAACTAAAATCATTTTTATTTAAAATTAACCAAAACCCTTTAAATATATATATATAAATTATAATTAAAAACTGTTTTTTTGTAATTAGCTTTAATAACTTGTAGTTATATTTTTCTGATAACTGATAGAAAAAAAACATTTTTATAACTTATAGTTAGTAAAAAAAATTTAACTTATAGTTAGTATTTTTTATGA
Source organism: Lathyrus sativus (assembly GCA_963859935.3). Lineage (NCBI taxonomy): Eukaryota > Viridiplantae > Streptophyta > Magnoliopsida > Fabales > Fabaceae > Lathyrus > Lathyrus sativus. Next base: position 713,515,914 of record OZ012737.1, read on the forward strand.
TTCAAAAGTTAAAATTATAATCTTTTAGTAAAAATTTGAAAAATAAAAGTTTTTGATTTAGCCGTTTCAGTTTCATCTAATTTCCGTCAGCTTGTTTGTTTCAACTTATCGTCATTTCATTTATTCTTATTATTTTTGTTCCATGGATGTAATTTACGCGAGGACATGGTCGCGGCTTTTTATTTTTGCGTTTGTTTTTGGGGTTTGTAATTTACGCGAGTGATCATCGCGACGCTTTCTTTACTTTCCACACTTTAATTTCTCCATATGATGATATTTGTTGCTTGCATGTTTTACCGTTATACCTTCCGAAGGATTAGGTCTAACCGTTTGACCGCCGAGTCAATAGTCTTAACCCTTTTGAACATTTCAAAACCCTAATTAGCCTAGGCGTCCTGCCGTGGACGAAAATGCCCTTTCACCCTAGCTTTAGGTCAAAGAGTCGCCGTACTCTGTTTTAGGGTTTCCCGCCGTGGAACATTTAGTCAACCCTGATTTTAACCCTAATTTCATTCAACATTTCAACGTAGAAATAGGAGTTTCGAACTCCACGTAAGCGGTTCCTTAAGAAACGCTTATTCTCCCATTGAAACCTTGACCACAGTCAAGAAGTTTCTAACCTCCCTTTAGAGGGGAACTACAATTACTCTGATTCCATTCCCGTCAGGATATATAGGCACAAGATGCGACGTCTTGCCGAGTAAACTTAGGACTAACCCTTAGCTCTTTTAGGTCAATTTATCCCTTAGCTCAATATATACTTAAAGCAAATAATAAAATAAAATAGAAAAAATAAACAAAAGGTTCCTGTAGAGTACTACAGAAGTTTAGGGTGCTAATACCTTCCCTAAGCTTAACCAACCCATTACCTAGATCTCTCCCTGCATTGTGTTTACAATGCAAAAATAGGTTTTACCTCTTTTGACCTTTTCCTTCGGATAAATCAAAGATCGGTTGTGAACTAAAGATGTGATTCAAATTAATTAATAATTTGATATCCTATTCTAACCGCAACAGTGAGGAACCACTCAGTATTGCCTAGCACTCTATCAATTCTTGAGTAAATGGGACCAGCTGTTTGTTTATTGGACCGAGTGAAATGACCCCCAATGTTATCCATTTTACTTAAACCAGTGTTCCTCATCATATTTGTCAGGTGTACATATTCTCTCTCAGTCACTAGATTCCCTCCAATTCTGTCTTGAGATTTGGTTACATTGTTGTAATCACCAATAACACACCAAGGGCCTTGGCTGCTAACAGATATGTGTTCAATTTCTGTCCACAAGGTTTTCCTTTGGTTTAGATGGTTATGTGCATAAACAACAGTAAGCCAGTGTTTGAAAACTCCACAATTATCAAAGACACCACAGTGTATACATTGGCTGCTACTTCGAATGAATTTCACATTTACCCTGTTAACATCCCAATGAATCCAGATTCTACCATTTGGATGGTATTTTTAGTTGTCAATGTGATTTCCATATATCATAAGTTTCTCGCGGATGGTTTTGGCTTTGGTTTCTTTAACTCTGGTTTCAATCAAAATAATAATAGCAGGCTTTAGCTCTTGGAGACGGGACCGAATCTCACAAATTTTGCCTACTTTATTGAGTCCCCTTATGTTCCATGAGACTAACATGGTTCGAGGCTGATGGTCACTTGATGGTCATTCAAAACCTCAAGTGCCTTAAAACCATTGTTACAGTTGATGTTGTTGTTTGTATCAGTAGCTATAATTTTACCTTTATCCCTAACAGACTTCTGTGCTCTTGTCCAAGAATCACTTATGATTCCTGTTGTTTCCTCTCTTTCTGGTGGTTTTCCAGGCGTTATGTTGGTTGACATTTCAGGTGGCTTGAGCTTTGGTTTCCATTGTTGCTTCTTCCCACGCTCTTCACATTTATGCCCCATTTTCTGACATGTATCACAGAATTTTTGTTTCCATTCGTAACTCACAGGCTGCATTATTATATCGCCTTCAACATTTCTAATGGCTATTTCATCAATCAGAGGTTGTGTAATGTCTACCTCAATCAGTAATCTTGCATATGAGACACGAAGTTTATTTGCAGTGCATTCGTCAGTCACCAACGGTTTGCCAATAGCGCTTCCAATTTTGCTGAGACGTTTTGCCCCCCATAGATGAGGGGAAGTTGGGGAAGTTTGACCCAAATAGGTAAGGTTCTTAGCAGATCCTTTTTTAAGTTGAAACCAGTTTGCCATTCCTTCAATATCACGGGCATGTTTCGAATCGTGTAAGGCCCTTTCCTCATGACTGCTTCCTTGTCTTCTTGGGAGCTAAATCTGATCAGAAAATATCCGTCATCGTGATAATACAAATCTGGCATTTTCACGAAATTGGCAAGAGGACATGTGTAAGGAGTTGTGAGTGTGAGAGGTTGAGAGTTCGAATCTCACCTTAGTCACTTTTTGTTTTTTATTATTTTTACTCTAAATGTTTCTATCTTTCATTAAAAAATAACAAAAATAGTTTTTTATTATTATTTAATTATTATTTTCGTATTTTAATTAAATCATTTTTTAAAATATTATTTTTTTCACTTTTTTCTAAATTATTCATAAAAATATCCAAAAAATCATAAAATAAAAAAAATATTGAAAAAATTTTTGTTCTTTTTATAATATTTTTGATTTTAGGAATCAATAGGATTATTAGTTTTTATTTTAAGTTTATTTTAATTATTTTAAATTATTTAAATTTTATTTTTTTTTCTTAACTAATTATTTAGTTTGGGCTTTAAAATGGGCTTTAGGGACATTATTGACAATTTGGTGTTAACCCTAATTTGTTCCCTATATATACATGTGTTGCCTTGTTGAAAAAAGGGGGAGAATGAAAAAAAAACTAAGAGGAGTGAGTGTCGTTTACCGTTATTTCTTTTTCTTCATCTATTACTGTTGTTTCTTTTTCTTCATCGTTTACCGTTATTTCTTTTTCTTCATCGTTTACCGTTATTTCTTTTCCTTCATCTATTATTGTTGTTTCTTTTTCTTCATCTTTTACCGTTATTTCTTTTTCTTCATCTTTTACCGTTATTTCTTTTTCTTCATCTATTACTGTTACGTTTATATATATATAATTTTTAAATTTTTAGAGTTTATATATATAAGATTAATTTTTGATCGAATTATGTCGATACGATGTTTGCACATTTGTGTGCATGACGCGTGACATTTGTGTTAGTTCGATCTGGTTGCGATGATCGCATTTTTGTGTGAGCAATAATACTGTTTTTTTGCTTAATTTCTTTTTCTTTGCGATAAATTTTGTTTCGTCCGATTTAGATCTGGTTGCGATGAGCGCATTTCTGCGTTAGCAACATTGTTGGGTTATTTGGCACATTTAAAATTCATTATTGCTTTATTATTATTATTATTATTATTATTATTATTATTATTATTATTATTATCATTATTTATTATTATTATCATTATTATTATTATTATTACTATTATTATTATTATTATCATTAATTTATTAAAACTTGTTATAATATAAAAATCTGTTTTTTAAAATAAATAACATTAACATCTTTTCCAAATTAATATGAAAACCTATTATTTTTAAGAAAAACTTTTTTTTAGATAAATTTAAAATAATAACTAAAATCTTTTTTTAAAATAATAACTAGAACCGTTTTTTAAAAAATATATAATAATAACATTAAACCTTTTTTTTTAAAAATAAAACCTTTTGTTAGATAATTAAATTAAGACTATTTTTGAAAAGTTTTTTTTAATAATATTAAAACCTCCTTTTTAACTTAAATCAAAAGCTTTTTTATCTATCACAAATAAACAACAAAGAATATCTATAACTTTCGCACTTCCGTTTCATAACTCGTCTGATTATTGTCTGACTCTGTCTACTAACCTTGTGTATTCAATGTGCAGCTTGTTACGTTGCTATTAGCTATTTTAATGTGTTTTTCAATTCAAGTTGTATTATAATTGTATTTGTTTCTCATTTGTAACTTCGCGAACAAATTATCGTGTTTACCTTTCCGCACTTTAATTTCTGCTGTTTGTATGGTTTAAATTCGCGCATTTGCATCGTTAATTTGTCCCAGTGCATTCCTCCGAAGGATTAGGTCTAGCCGTTTGGCCGCCACGCCAATAGTCCTCAAGACTTCAAACCCTTACAAACCCTAACTTTTCACAAATGTCTCGCCGTGGACAAAATTACAAAACTACCCCTAGCTTTAGGTCAAAGAGTCGCTGCACTCATTTTAGGGTTTCCCGCCGCGGAATCCCTAACCTAACCCTAATGCACTTAAACAATTCATAACATAGAGATCGGAGTTTAAGACTCCATGTAAGCGTGTCCTTAAGATGCGTTTATTCCCCTTGAGACCTTGACCACAGTCAAGAAGTCTCTAACCTCCCTTTTGAGGGGAACTACAATTACTCTGATTCCATTCCCGTAAGGATATGTAGGCACAAGATGCGACGTCTTGCCGAGTAAACTTAGAATTAACCCCTTAGGTCTTTTAAACCCTTAATCCTTTGTACATACCCTTAAAGCAAAAAAATGAAACAAATAAAAAAATAAACAAAAGGTTCCCGTAGAGTACTACGGAAGTTTAGGGTGCTAATACCTTCCCTAATCTTAATCAACCCCCGAACCTTAGATCTCTCCCCTTTAGGTTTTTCCTTTCTTTAACCTTTCCTTCGGATAAATCAAAGACCGGTTGTAAATGAATTAAGATTCAAGTTAATCAATAGCTTGACATCCAAATTTCACCGCAACAGAAAATGGCGACTTCACTGGGGAGTCCTAACTTTTGAGGGTTATCCCCATTTTGTTTATTTTTCATTATATATTTGTTTCATTAATATTTTTGCTCATTTGTATATATATTGTTCAGGGGTACCTTGCTTGGGAATTACTGTGTTGTGAGATAAGTCCTACACCCGGACTTGAGTGACATTATTATAGGATGGCGATATATTCGACGAGGCTTATAGGGAGTGAGTCCCGACTAAGCTAAATCGAGAATCACCGCTCAGTTGAGACCCTTTTGAAAATGGTTCAGTTGATCGAGTGTAGTCATGAAAACTTTTACCATTATCGATTGGAGTCTGTGATACTGGGAACCGTAGTACCTTTACACCATCTTGGCCTTATCTAGGACGTAGTGCGGGAACTATATGGGAGTAGTCCTACAATGGTTGCTACGCGATACTACACTCGAACGAGGTTCTCTTGAGAATATTATCGACCCTTGAGTCAGTCGGGAAGTCGATAATATCCGAAAGATGGACTGATGACTTTGGGCACTGATTTAGAACCCTTGTTCTGCAGGTACAATCAACCTATAGTACATACCTCTTTGGGAAGGGTAGACCTTGACTCCATTCATTGTTCCTCTAACTTAGGACCTTTTGTTTGCTTATGTGTATTTGTGCTTCGCATCCATAAAGCATCATATCATTTCTAGTTTCAAGGAATTCAGCAGTCCTTTGCAAATTCGAAAAGCCTTACATTTTAAAGTCTAAAATTTTTTCCAACTTTCTTAAAAAGCAATATTCGCAATCGACCGTTGAAATTCTTGAAACCATTGCATGGCATTAGCATCACATTTTTGCATTGCATTTATCCCCCAGTTTCTCCTTCTTGGTCCTATCGTCTTCTAGTGTACCTTTGAGTCGTCAAGCTGATTCCTCGACACAGATATCAGACCAGAAACGGAACAGGAGTCACTTTGATCCTATTCTCATGACTTACACAGAGCTATATCCTGACTTAGTCCGGCAAGGACTGATTACTACAAAGGCTTTACCACCTCCTCTTAATCCTCCGGCTGGATTTAGGGCTGATCTCCATTGTGCTTCCCATGAGGGTGCCCCAGGCCATGACTTGGAGCATTGTTTTGCATTGAAGGCTAGAGTATGTGAATTGGTTAGAACTGGAATACTTGATTTTACAGACAGTCATCCGGATGTTCAGAAAAATCCCTTGCCAGTACATCAGAAATGAAGTTTTGTCACTAGGCCTTTTGTTTCTCGTTGTTTGCACTTTCCTTATTTTGTTTAAGTTGTTTGCTTTCAATTATGTTTGTACTTTCATTAATGAAATAAGCATTGCGACTTTTGATTCAATTCATTTCCGTCCATTTATTTGCATCTTTATGCTTTATTTTTCAAATGTTTACTTCTTGTCCAAAATTTTGATATGCTAAGATCGGAGGGAGGATGACGAAAATGTTATACCCATAACTGCTGTCAGTATGCTTTCAATTAAACCTTGTTGACGATGTAAGGCATTGTTTCAATTCCCAAACACTGGAGAAATAAGGAAGTTAATCCCTCGTTACCCCCTTCGAGCCTAGAAGTTGGAGTTCCTTTCGTTACAAAAAACCCACAATTTTAACCTTGGGATGGGTAGTTCTCAGTTAACTTGGTTGTGTGTTCATACGATACACCTTTCATTAACAAATTTTCCTTCGCACACGTCAAACAAGTGTCGAAGATGTTTTCTAATCAAAAGGTCGATGATGGTTCACCGAAATCATTAAAATCAAACAGTCACTTTCCTTCACACAAAAAAATAATCAAAAGAAGCCCGCTAAGTCAAAACCTATGAAGGAGACTTAGGCAAAACTGGGGCAGCCCGCTGACTGTAAGCTTTAAAATAAACAGTTTAGGCAAAATTTAGGGATAATACAAAGAGATTTTTAAATCCTTATCTTGAAAATCCTCAATGTCAAAACAATCAAATGTTATAGGGGAGTAGTGGCTGCCTTTTCATAGGTCCCTTTGACTTCTGAATCATCACTGCGACGATCAATGAAATCCCTAACTTATGGGAACCTGAATGCATAGTATGAGTTAACTGAGCATAGGATTGAAGATCATCACGTAGATTGGGTGGGTACAAATAACTTTTGAGCCTTTATCTTTTGTTTCATAAACCGTGAACCAGGCCACATTACAACCCTCAAAAGACCTAATTGAAGCAAGGTTATTTTGAAAGTATACTACAGCAAGGTTGCGTAACCTGACTCCAAAAGATCCTTGCGAATCATTTATTTTGGCAATACACTTTTATTTTAAACTTTGAGTGTCTTGAACCGCCTTGTTCTGACTAACGACTCATGTATTTTCCATCTTTCAAAAATAATTTTTCAAAAATCGCATGAACTTTGCATTACCATGTTTGTATGAATATTTTTGTTTGCAAACTGGCTTTCCTCTAAGGAATTTTCAAACAATGAAAAACTTGGTCAAGTGATCTTATCAGGGGCAAGTTCCTTTTACATCCTGTCAAAGAATTAGTTCAAGATTTGTTCAAGGCAATATCTTCTCAGATTTGGTTTATCCAGAGAATTGTTCAAGACTCAGACTGGGGCAAGCCCTCCGAGGATACAGCAAAACAGTCGATTCCACGAATCAGACAGCTGAAGCAATTATCAATTCATTTGACCTGGGGCAGTTTACTTGCATAATCCCCAAGCAGTTATTCATCATTCCTACAGTGACTATCAACTTGATACAGTTTAACAGAATGACAGTGATCTCCGTGTGAGGAATCAGTCCTCCAGTTTTGTCATCTCACAGAAAGAGTCGAGTCTTGTCGTCGACGTCTGCATTTGCATTTGATCATATGTCATAGCATAATTCCTATACATGTGCACATCTTGGGTGCTTTATTCCCCGTTTACATTTTTATCTTGGGTGCTTTACTCCCCATTTACATTTTTATCTTGGGTGCTTTACTCCCCATTTACATTTCTATCTTGGGTGCTTTACTCCCCATTTACATTTCTAGCTTGGGTGCTTTACTCCCCATTTACATTTCTATCTTGGGTGCTTTATTCCCCATTTACATTTTTATCTTGGGTGTTTTACTCCCCATTTACATTTTTATCTTGGGTGCTTTACTCCCCATTTACATTTTCATCTTGGGTGCTTTACTCCCCATTTACATTTCTATCCTGGTGCTTTACTCCCCATTTACATGTCTATCTTGGGTGCTTTACTCCCCACTTACCTTCTATCCTTGGGTGTTTTATCCCCCATGTACCTTTATCCCGGGTGTTTTATTCCCCGTTTACCAGATATTCCTGGGTTTACCTAACATCATGGTGTTTTACCCCCATTTGCTTTTTTTTCTCCCTGAGGTCGTGTTTTACTCGCGTCTTACCTTGTGGGTAAAATTTATTTACTTGGCATCATGGGTGTTTTATCCCCATTTGCGTTTTTCTCCTGAGCTCGTGTTTTACCCGCGTCTTACCTTGCGGACAATTTCTAATTTACTTGGCACCTATCAACAATTCTGTGTCGTGTCTACCCGACGTTCTTCCAGATATGACATGTCTTCTTCCCTAGTGCAATTCCTCGGTGGGTCGTCCCCTGTGACGTTGTTTCGTCTGTATCCGTGCATTTGTCATTTTCATCATACGCATCATATCAGATTCATATTATATTTAGCATTATAGTTCGTTTTGTTTTGTCCATATCATAGCATAGCACTGCGTCTAAAGGCAAAATTTTCGGTTATCTGTATTTAAATCCCTCCACCACGATTTCTCGAGTCTCCGTTGCTCGAATCACCCGGTGAAGTTATTTAAATAGGGGCAACTGTAATACCCCAAATTTTGCCCTAAGATTTGTCGTCGCATTTCATTGCATTTAATCAATTACTAACAAATTTGTGTAGTCGTTTGACTTTTTGCAGGTAAATATCATATGGCATGTATTTTTTTCTAAAAAGTAAAAATGGAACAATTGGCAAGAGGACATGTGTAAGGAGTTGTGAGTGTGAGAGGTTGAGAGTTCGAAACTCACCTTAGTCACTTTTTGTTTTTTATTATTTTTACTCTAAATGTTTCTATCTTTCATTAAAAAATAACAAAAATAGTTTTTTATTATTATTTAATTATTATTTTCGTATTTTAATTAAATCATTTTTTAAAATATTATTTTTTTTCACTTTTTTCTAAATTATTCATAAAAATATCCAAAAAATCATAAAATAAAAAAATATTGAAAAAAATTTTATTCTTTTTATAATATTTTTGATTTTAGGAATCAATAGGATTATTAGTTTTTATTTTAAGTTTATTTTAATTATTTTAAATTATTTAAAATTTATTTTTTTCTTAACTAATTATTTAGTTTGGGCTTTAAAATGGGCTTTAGGGACATTATTGACAATTTGGTGTTAACCCTAATTTGTTCCCTATATATACATGTGTTGCCTTGTTGAAAAAAGGGGGAGAATGAAAAAAAACCTAAGAGGAGTGAGTGCCGTTTACCGTTATTTCTTTTTCTTCATCTATTACTGTTGTTTCTTTTTCTTCATCGTTTACCGTTATTTCTTTTTCTTCATCGTTTACCGTTATTTATTTTTCTTCATCTATTATTGTTGTTTCTTTTTCTTCATCTTTTACCGTTATTTCTTTTTCTTCATCTTTTACCGTTATTTCTTTTTCTTCATCTATTACTGTTACGTTTATATATATATATAATTTTTAAATTGTTAGAGTTTATATATATAAGATTAATTTTTGATCGAATTATGTCGATACGATGTTTGCACATTTGTGTGCATGACGCGTGACATTTGTGTTAGTTCGATCTGGTTGCGATGATCGCATTTTTGTGTGAGCAATAATACTGTTTTTTTGCTTAATTTCTTTTTCTTTGCGATAAATTTTGTTTCGTCCGATTTAGATCTGGTTGCGATGAGCGAATTTCTGCGTTAGCAACATTGTTGGGTTATTTGGCACATTTAAAATTCATTATTGCTTTATTATTATTATTATTATTATTATTAGTAGTATTATTATTAGTATTATTATTATCATTATTTATTATTATTATCATTATTATTATTATTATTACTATTATTATTGTTATTATCATTAATTTATTAAAACTTGTTATAATATAAAAATCTGTTTTTTAAAATAAATAACATTAACATCTTTTCCAAATTAATATGAAAACCTATTATTTTTAAGAAAAACTTTTTTTTAGATAAATTTAAAATAATAACTAAAATCTTTTTTTAAAATAATAACTAGAACCGTTTTTTAAAAAATATATAATAATAACATTAAACCTTTTTTTTTTACAAATAAAACCTTTGGTTAGATAATTAAATTAAGACTATTTTTGAAAAGTTTTTTTTAATAATATTAAAACCTCCTTTTTAACTTAAATCAAAAGCTTTTTTATCTATCACATATAAACAACAAAGAATATCTATAACTTTCGCACTTCCGTTTCATAACTCGTCTGATTACTGTCTGACTCTGTCTACTAACCTTGTGTATTCAATGTGCAGCTTGTTACGTTGCTATTAGCTATTTTAATGTGTTTTTCAATTCAAATTGTATTATAATTGTATCTGTTTCTCATTTGTAACTTCGCGAACAAATTATCGCGTTTACCTTTCCGCACTTTAATTTCTGCTGTTTGTATGGTTTAAATTCGCGCATTTGCATCGTTAATTTGTCCCAGTGCATTCCTCCGAAGGATTAGGTCTAGCCGTTTGGCCGCCACGCCAATAGTCCTCAAGACTTCAAACCCTTACAAACCCTAACTTTTCACAAATGTCTCGCCGTGGACAAAATTACAAAACTACCCCTAGCTTTAGGTCAAAGAGTCGCTGCACTCATTTTAGGGTTTCCCGCCGCGGAATCCCTAACCTAACCCTAATGCACTTAAACAATTCATAACATAGAGATCGGAGTTTAAGACTCCATGTAAGCGTGTCCTTAAGATGCGTTTATTCCCCTTGAGACCTTGACCACAGTCAAGAAGTCTCTAACCTCCCTTTTGAGGGGAACTACAATTACTCTGATTCCATTCCCGTAAGGATATGTAGGCACAAGATGCGACGTCTTGCCGAGTAAACTTAGAATTAACCCCTTAGGTCTTTTAAACCCTTAATCCTTTGTACATACCCTTAAAGCAAAAAAATGAAACAAATAAAAAAATAAGCAAAAGGTTCCCGTAGAGTACTACGGAAGTTTAGGGTGTTAATATCTTCCCTAATCTTAATCAACCCCCGAACCTTAGATCTCTCCCCTTTAGGTTTTTCCTTTCTTTAACCTTTCCTTCGGATAAATCAAAGACCGGTTGTAAATGAATTAAGATTCAAGTTAATCAATAGCTTGACATCCAAATTTCACCGCAACAGAAAATGGCGACTTCACTGGGGAGTCCTAACTTTTGAGGGTTATCCCCATTTTGTTTATTTTTCATTATATATTTGTTTCATTAATATTTTTGCTTATTTGTATATATATTGTTCAGGGGTATGATGGGCTAAAGACGTGTCTACTTAATGCGTCTAGCGGTATCTTACTGCAAGTGCACAGCCTATCGAAGTAATATTTAAGATTATCGATCCACAGGGATTCTATCGTTACGTAGTGCTAGATGAACTTCTAGTTTAGCTAAGGCGAATAGTTGTCACGATTGTTGTTGGTTTTCTAAGACTATTGAAGGCGGAATAAAATCTAAGTTTTTAATAAAATAATACTAACTTAGGTGGGTCAATCTAACCTAGGCTTATAAAGATGTTCACTTAATCTATTCGGTAGAGATTACTAGTTTGAATACCCTCAACTCACACTCTCGTGGTCTTGAATCAGATCTTATCCCTAAAGCCCTATGCCTGCTCTCGCTAGCCCATAAGTGTTTAGAGGTAATTTTTGGAAACTAAATAATTCTAATTTATCTTAAAGCGCTCTCGCTGTATTTAATTTAAATGCCTAACTTTAGCTATCTGGTTAAAATCTCACACTCTCGTGGTCTTGACCCAACCTAATACCCTTTTCTTACTCTCGTAACGAAAAGGTCGAATTCAATTAAAAAACATCAGCCAGAATGTTAAGCGATTAATTATTTTAGCCCATGGTTATATTTTACCGGTTAAGTTGGTTATAACTACATACCGCCCTAAGGTATTTAGCTACTCATCGAGGTTAAATCAGACTCAGAGTTAATTATTGACTTACTAATGGCAGAAAAATAAAAAGACATTATAAATGAATTAAATTGCGATAATTAAAAACCTGATTAACAAATGTCTGAGTAGGCTCCTTCTTCCACAGACCGGAAGGCTTGGAGTAGGCGGAAATAAAAATTAAAACGAATGCTGAAGGCTGGAAACAAATAAAAGTATAACAATTCCCTGATGTTGGAAATTGTTACACGGTTGGTTTGGATACAAATAAAATAAGACAGGAAACAAAATAATGCTGGAAATAATAATTCTGGTGGTAAGGTAATTCGGCAGAGCTTCCGCAGGAAATTTGGATAATGAAGTCTCCCCTGAGTTCTCCTGAGCTGGTCCTATTTATAGAGCTTCCAATGGGCTGGTGCCTTGGTCTTTGCTCCTTGGGCTTTGCTGGAGTGGTTGAGAAAATGTTGGGAAGTGGCAGCAGAAAATGGGAGAAGTCTTCCTCACGTGCTGCCTTGAGGAGAATTTCTAGGAGGAGTGGTCTTCACTGGTGGCTTGACGTAGTCTGAGTCAAAAATCAAGTTATATCCTTGTCACGGGCGTGACAAGGTCTTCACGCTCGTTGTTTGATGATTTCAAGTGTCACGGTCGTGACTACTTCCTCACGGTCGTGATGGCCCAAAGTAAGGTGTCACGGTCGTGACACCCTTGTAACGACCGTGGCCGTAACAAATTATGCAGAGTTTATGCAGGCTTCTGTCTTGCTTTTTCTTAATTCATGATTCGGCCTCACGTAACGATGTACCTGCAAAATAGTAAGAAAAACTCGAGAAATCGAGCGTTAAAACGGTGAATGCGTGATAAAAGTCAATGAAATCTAGCGATATAACCGATGCGTTTTCTCGTCATCAAACTTCCCCAAACTTAAACCTTTGCTTGTCCTCAAGCAAATAGTCGGTTGAAAATCGGCGGACAAGATTTTATTCGCGCATACTCATAACAAACCGTCCGGTGGATCGTTTTGTCGGATAGTCCGGTACTTTGATAGAACACTACCGATTCACTAATGACATAAGCAACAAGCTATGTCGTCGACTTCCCGTCAAGCGAAACAATCGGCAATCACATTACGATTTCACCTAGAGTTTTTCGATCTTATTTCACCCGGTTTCGTTCTAGCGCAGTCACATTAAGCCCTTTGCCTTCGCACGCACGTAGTGGAGTAGCCGGTTAGCGATTTTGATCCTTTTTTTTTTGCGCGGGGTCTGGTACATGAGTGTGGTAACCCTTCATGTTTTATCCGATGCGGAGGTTGTGGGGGATCGAGCCGTAGCACGCCCTACCGAGTTCAGAACCAGTACCTCTGAACCAACCCGGAACGGAGTCCTTCTCATATTTCTCGTTTCTTATCTGCGACTGTGTACTTTGGTGCAATCTCTTTTCATTTTGCATTGAGATACGAAGGATCATTATTGATTAGGCATCAAATGCTTATATTCATCGGCTCCCCACGTGGTTTGTGTTCAGACGGTGCTGACTGCTAGTATAAACTACTGGGGGTTACTTTTGAACTGAAACTAAAGGTGTACTCGCAATGATGATCGGGATGGAATTTCTTAAGCAGGGGGTCGAAGATGTCAAGATTGTATTGGTCTTGTTTAATCGTTCCCGGCTTCGTAATTACGAACCATTCGGTGGTAAGTCGGGTAATGCGAGTAATTTAAGGATTTTTCTAGTATGGCTTAATAATCGGGGAAAACTCGATATTAAAGAAAATAACGCACAGATTTGCTCATTTCATTGATTTTCTAAAAGGAATACAACAGAATTGAAAGTACATTGAAATGAAAAGTACCTCTCCCACACTATATCAGACATTGTCCTCAATGTTGTGATATAATAGCGGTACAAATACAGTACAAGACTAAAACTGAAAAACAACATAAAAGTAGACTACTGCTGCTGGTGATCGCGGGCTCGGCCTCTGGTGCGAGAGCGGCGTCTGGAGGGAGTCGCGTCGGGATCAGAGCCGGTGCCGGAGGTAGCAGTAATGCTGATGCGGAGCGCCTCGAGCTCGCCGAAAAGTTCTCCAAACCGCTCATTAGTGGCCTCATGGTTGGCAGCAATAGTGCCGAGTAAAGCGTCATACTGTGCCTTCTGCTGACGCTCAAGTGCTGCGTTCATCAGGTTCTGCTGATGAATCGCCAGTAGGACGTCCTCAAGTGTGACGGCGGGAGCCGCCTGCTGTCGGGTGGAAGTCTCGGGGATGTCCTGGACATGCTCAGCTGCATCCATGGCGTCCTGCATCTCGTCCACTGGGGCGTCTGGCTGATCATCATGTACCGGGGCGTGATCCGCAGCAGCTGGTAAGGCAAAGAGCCAGTTGGCTCGGTTTGCTGGGTCGATGCGTGTACGGGACGGCAGAGTGATGTGGTGGAAAACGGTGCCATTGACGACAGGGCTGTACCTGCCATCCTCTCGCTGCGCGATCAGGTGGGCGGACCGGCAGTAGCTCATGGTCAGGAAATCGGCGGCGAGGTGCGGCAGATTAGCGAGCGCGTCACCAAGCCCCAGCTGAATGGCGAGGGTGGTGACAATGCCGCCAATGAAGAACGGGGATGAGCCTCGGTGCGCGATGGCCTGGATGTGGTAGAGCATAAAGGGGGCAGCGTTGATTGGCTCGTCATGAAGGGCACAATATAAAAACAGAAGCTCTTTTGAGTTGAGCTTGTGGTTGCTCTCTCTAACAAAGATTGTGTTGCAGATGACCCGGTGAAAGTAGCGGATAGCCGGGTTGTGGATGTGTGTGGCGTTGAGGCTCTGGAAGGTTGTCGCACGGGTGTTGGTAAGGTCGTGCCACAGTGTGAATGCTTGTTCACTGAAGTTGTCGGGCACGCGACGGTGGGCTTCGGTGCCGTGCTCGAAACCTAACAGCTCGGCAATCCTGGTTTGTGTGAGGTTGAACTCCCGGCCAAGCAGTCTGAATGTTACGATGCCGGTAAGCTGACTCTGAGAACCATGAGAGGTGATGTAGCTGTAAGAGCTGAGGAACTCCAGCGTCAGAAGTTCGAAAGTAGGCTGTGGCTGACGACAGAGGTCCCACAGGCCGACCTTCTGCAGTAGGCTTTGAACGCTGGACAGCATACCGAGTTCTTGCAGACAGTCGGTGGAAATGTACCGGGTGGGTTGCAGACCGCGGTTCTGGAAGCGGACGAAACGGTCTCGCTGGGTTTCTCCGGCTTCTCCTTCTCTGAAAATGATGGAATCCATAATATGCAAGTGAAGAGTGAGGGTGGAAGGATTTTGAGAGGTTTTGGGAGAAGAGTGGTAGAATGAGGGATATTGATGTTCGGGTTAAATACGGGACAGTTGAAATGAAATGGGTGATGGTGATGGTGGATTAATGGGGTAGTGGAGAGGTTATGGCGGTTTTGGAATGAGTGGGTAAATGTTTTGGGTAGGTTATGGATGGAGAAGAAGAGTGGACACGATGAGAAACAGTTCTGTTTCTCACGATCTCTGTAATAGAGGTCGTCGCGGTCGTGACATAGGCGTGACGGTCGTGACACGCTAAATGAGCACGTCACGATCGTAAGTGGGGCGTGACGACCGTGAGGCTGTGTGGTGCTGAATAATTCCCAGAAAAGCACATTGTCTCACGTTATTTTTAAATTAATAATAATTCATTTTATTTAGTAGCACTTATATTAACACACACCATAATATATAGCAATTTTAACACAGTAGTATACGAGCCTAAGATAAAATAGTGTAGTCATACAGTATATGGTCACACAGTGTATAGAAAAGAAATAGAAAAATTATATAAGCTGCTAAAATGAAGAATTAATTGAAATAAAAAGTGCATGCCATAAAGAAAACTGAAATTACATAAACTCAAATTATGCTATGAAATCGTTGCGAAAGATAAATTTAACTGGAATTGAAAGTAATGATAAAAAATAATGAGGGAAGAATTAATAAACTAAATCACTGATAGCCGGTTCAAAGGCGTTTCTTCAGGTCTTCGATGGCGGAGTCCAGATGATAGAATTGTTCGCAGGCCATGTCAGTCAATCCCATGATGTCCAATCGCATACTCTTAATGTCTTCTCTGAATAGATTAATGTCAGTTTGATAGGCATCGAGAGTGTGCATGATGTTCTGCAAGTTGTTAGCGTACTCTCCGTGATTCGCTCCAGGGGTTTCATGAACTTTGTCAGTTGGGTCAATGTCATGGTATCCAGGAGGTGTCTCGGGGTCAGTTTCAACAGCGGTCATTATATCATCTGTTATCCTGTGAGACTGAGGTGTTTCAGGAGTGGCTGGATAATCAGGTGGGTTTAACTCATAAAGCCAATTATCCTTATTATGAACACTTACTTTTGCATGATTGGGCAATGTGAACAGGGTGACTACTTTGTTCCGGATCAGGTACTCAAAAGGTGGGCGTCCTAAATTTCTTATGATATGTCTATTGAAGCAGAATTTAAGATTCATGAGGCGTACGGTTCCCAGACGGGTGCACCTGTCCAGTTGGTACCTAAGTCCTAAGGCATCAGCAATCATGGTTACAAGACCTCCTACCACTATGGGTAATTCAGGTTCATCTTGGATGCGGGTGAAGGTTTGCATCATGAAAGGGACACCATTAACACACTGTCCAGTATTAAAACATGACATAATAAATAATTCATCCTTAGATACTCCGGTAATGTTTTCTTCTTTTCCAAAGAAGGTATGGGCGAGGAATTTGTGGAAGTAACGAAGAGCAGGGTTATGGATCTCATCATTGTTCATGTCATTTGGTTCAGGGTGGTAGTTTCCGGTCAGAGTTCCCCAAAAGAAATCTAGCTCCACATCCATCAATTCTACCTGTGTGGTAGTAAAGGCAAAAGGTCCACTAGGGAATCCTAACAGGTCAGCTAGTTCTTTATGGTTAAAGTCGTATTCTATTCCAAATAGGCGGAAACTAATGAATCCTTTCCTAGAACCAAAACCGCGCTCAGGTAGGTAAAGTAGGGAACTAAGGAACTCAAGGGTGAGCTCACGGTAAGTCGCAAACTTGTGTTGGATCATTGCATTCTCCCATCCGAGTCGGTTGAACAGGTATATCACGCTATCATGTATACCTAAGGTTTCCATAGTCTTTTCATTTGGGTACAGGGTCAAATCCATTTGCCTCTGTGATAACTCTTCGAACTTTATTCTTTGGTTCCTACCTCTAAATTGGGTTTCCATATAGTTAATAGGTTGGTTAGCCATAGTCAGTGTAAATACGGTGGAAACAATTCAGTGGAAAAGACTTTAGAAAATCTGTAAAAAGTGATTTAGGATAAAAATAAGAAAATGAAATGCTAAAATGTAATGGCTATAATAGTAATGTAAAATAAAACTAACAAAACAATTTAAACAAATAGTAGTAACGATAATTAAAAATGCTCAAAAAGAAAAGAATAGTTTAAAATAGGTAAATAAATGAATGGGTTGCCTCCCACTAAGCGCTGTTTTTATTGTCAAAAGCCTGACGTAACGCTGAGGTTTAGACTAATCAGGGGAATTAGCGGACAATTTCAAAAGTTTTAGATCATTCGTATAGTCTCTATTTTCAACTTTATGATAATGTTTTAGGCGCTGTCCGTTTACAATGAATGGTTCATTGTTCCTACCCTTGATTTCTATTGCTCCACTTGGGAATACTTTAGTTATATCAAAGGGTCCTGACCATCTAGACTTTAATTTTCCAGGAAAGAGCCTAAGTCTTGAATTAAAGAGGAGTACAACGTCTCCCACACTGAATTCTTTCTTAGATAGGCGTTTATCATGCCATCGCTTGGTTCTTTCCTTATATAGCTTAGCATTTTCATATGCATCTAACCTTAATTCTTCTAATTCGTTAATGTCTAGGATTCGCTTTTCTCCTGCAGCATTATAGTTCATATTGAGAGTTCTTATCGCCCAATAAGCTTTGTGTTCTAGTTCTACTGGGAGGTGACAAGATTTTCCATAAACTAGTTTGAAAGGTGTAGTACCTATGGGAGTCTTGTAAGCGGTCCTATAAGCCCATAGAGCTTCATTAAGTTTAGATGACCAATCTTTCCGAGATATGGCGACAGTCTTTTCTAGGATTTGTTTAATCTCTCGGTTTGAGACTTCGACCTGTCCACTTGTTTGTGGGTGATATGGTGTAGCCACACGGTGTCTCACTCCATACTTAGATAGTAATTTGTCAAAGATTTTTGAAATGAAGTGCGAGCCACCGTCACTTATGACGAGTCGAGGTACACCAAATCTGGGAAAGATTATGTTTTTGAAAAGCTTTATTACTACTCGTGCATCGTTTGTAGGAGAAGCTATGGCTTCAATCCATTTCGAGACATAATCAACAGCTACGAGTATGTAATTATTACCGAAAGATGATGGGAATGGTCCCATGAAATCTATTCCCCAGACGTCGAAGATTTCTACTTCCAAAATTCCCTTTTGGGGCATTTCATCTCTTCTTGAAATATTGCCGGTGCGTTGACACCGATCGCAACTTATAACAGCGATGTGGACATCCTTCCATAGATTGGGCCAGTATAAGCCGGCTTGCAAGATTTTTGCACAAGTCTTGGAAGTGCTCGCATGTCCACCATAAGGAGATGAATGACATTGGGCAATGACATCTTCTATTTCTTCTTCGGGAATACATCGGCGAAAGATTCCATCTGGTCCTCTTTTGAACAGTAATGGTTCATCCCAATAGTACTGTTTCAGGTTATGAAAGAATTTCTTTTTCTGCTGATAGGTTAGATCTGGTGGAAGAGCTCCTGCGGCTAGGTAGTTGACAATGTCAGCGTACCATGGCAGTCCTACAGTTGTCTGTATTATTTCCACGGGTTCTGGTTCATTTATATCTAACTGCGCCAGGTCGCTTCCTATTTGTGCTATCAGCTTTTCATACGGAAAATCATCGTTAATCGGCACTTGTTCGGGTTTAATACCTTCTATTCTAGATAAATGGTCCGCTACGACGTTTTCAGTACCTTTTTTATCTTTTATTTCTAGATCAAACTCTTGTAAGAGTAAAATCCATCTTAAGAGTCTTGGCTTAGCATCCTTCTTAGTTAATAGATATCGGATAGCAGCGTGGTCTGTGTAAATGATTATTTTCGCTCCGACTAGGTAAGAGCGGAATTTGTCAAGCGCAAAGACAACTGCTAGCAATTCTTTTTCTGTAGTGGCGTAGTTCATCTGGGCAGAATCCAAGGTTCTACTCGCATAGTAAATCGCATGGAGTTTCTTTTCTTTTCTCTGACCCAGGACTGCGCCCACAGCATAGTCACTCGCATCGCACATGATTTCAAAAGGTAATCTCCAGTCAGGGGGTTGCATGATTGGTGCAGTGATGAGGGCTGTTTTTAGAGTTTCGAATGCTTTAAGACAATCTTCATTGAATATGAACTCAGCGTCTTTCATTAATAAACCGGTAAGAGGCTTAGTAATTTTCGAGAAATCTTTGATGAATCGTCGGTAAAAACCGGCGTGTCCTAAAAAGCTTCGTATTTCTCGAACGGTTTTAGGGGGTTGAAGGTCCTTTATTACTTCAATCTTAGCCTTATCTACTTCAATTCCCTTGTCTGATATTACATGACCTAATACTATTCCTTCGTTGACCATAAAATGACATTTCTCCCAGTTAAGCACGAGATTCACTTTTACACATCTCTCTAACACCATTTCTAAGTTCGATAAGCATCCTTCAAAGCTTTGCCCGCATACAGAGAAGTCGTCCATGAACACTTCCATGATGTTGTCTATAAAATCTGCGAAGATTGACATCATACATCTTTGAAAGGTTGCAGGAGCGTTGCATAATCCAAAGGGCATTCGCCTATAAGCGAATGTTCCATAAGGACATGTGAATGTAGTCTTCTCTTGATCATCAGGATGGATAGGGATTTGGAAAAATCCTGAGTAACCGTCAAGATAACAGAAGTAAGAATGCTTGGCTAATCGTTCTAACATTTGATCTATGAAAGGTAGTGGGAAATGATCTTTCCGAGTGGCTTTGTTTAGTTTACGATATTCTATGCACACTCTATATCCCGTCACTACTCTTTGCGATATCGATTCGCCTTGAGCGTTTTTCACAACAGTGATACCTCCTTTCTTTGGCACTACATGTATTGGACTAACCCATTCACTATCAGAGATTGGGTATATTATCCCGGCATCTAATAGTTTCTTGACTTCTTCCTTTACTACAGTGCTAAGGGTTGGGTTAATTCTTCTCTGAGATTCTCTGGAGGTTCTGCAATCTTCTTCAAGCAGAATGCGATGCATGCAAACTGAAGGACATATTCCTTTGAGATCAGATATGTTATATCCTAATGCAGTTGGATATTTCTTCAAGACATCTAAAAGTTTCTTTGTCTCTATAGTTCCTAAACTGGAATTCACTATAACTGGTCTTTTACATTCAACGTCTAAGAATTCGTACCTTAGGTTATTAGGTAAAGTTTTCAATCCTAATGTAGGTTTATCTTTACTTGGCATGGGATCCGGTGTAAGTGCTAAACTTTCGCTTAGACTATCATCCTGATACGGTTTTTGCCAATTATCATCTTCGAGAATTGGAGGGATTTGAATTTTCATTATTTCAGAATAAGTGGTCTCTTCCAGTTCCATTTCTCTTACACATTCGTCAATTACGTCCATTAGATAGCATGTATCCTCTATAGCTGGTGATTGTAAGAATTGTGTTAAAACAAATTCAACTTTCTCTTCACCTACTTCAAAGGTTAGCTTTCCTCTTTTTACGTCTATTATAGCTCCGGCGGTAGCTAAGAATGGTCTTCCTAGTATGATAGGTGTAGTTGAGTCTTCAGAGATGTCCACGATTATAAAATCAGTAGGAATGTAGAATTGTCCTATACGTACTGGGACGTTTTCTAGTATGCCTACAGGATATTTAACAGAGCGATCGGCTAGTTGAACAGACATTTTAGTTGGTCTCAGGTCTCCCATGTCTAGCCTCTTGCAAATCGTTAAGGGCATAACACTGATACTGGCTCCTAAATCGCATAGAGCTTTGTCAATGACGAATTTTCCTATTACACAGGGTATAGAGAAACTTCCTGGATCTTTTAACTTAGGAGGCATGTTATTCTGAATTATGGCGCTACACTCGGCAGTAAGTGTAACTGTTCCGTTATCCTCTATCTTTTTCTTATTGGATAAGATCTCTTTTAAAAACTTGGCATACGAGGGTATTTGGGTAATTGCTTCTGTAAATGGAATAGTAATATTCAACTGTTTCAGAAGTTCGACAAATTTCTTAAATTGACCCGTCGTCTTGGAACTTATTAATCTTTGAGGGTACGGAATTGGTGGTTTATAGGGTGGTGGAGGCACATAAGGTTGTTCTTTCTCCACTACCTCTTGACTTTCATCTTCCTTTTCTTCTGGATCATTCACCACTTCAGTCGGTTTATCCGGTTTTTGGTACATGGCTGGATTGTCAAGTCTTGGATCGGTAGGTCCGTCAAGTTCCTTGCCACTTCTTAATATTACAGCGTTAGCATGTCCTTTTGGATTAGGTTGAGGTTGTCCAGGGAATACTCCAGCTGGCGCAGCAGTAGGTGCTTGTTGTTGAGCTACTTGTGAAATCTGAGTTTCAAGCATTTTGTTATGTGTAGCTAATGCATCTACTTTGCTCACTAATTGTTTAATCTGCTCACTAGTGTGAATGTTTTGGTTTAAGAAGTCCTTGTTTGTCTGAGATTGGCTAGCTATAAAGCTCTCCATCATCAATTCAAGGTTTGATTTTCTAGGGATATTAGGAGCAGTCTTTTGATATCCTGGTGATGTAGCTGGTGCTTGACCTGGTGCGTAATAAGCATTGTTACTCTTATAGGAGAAATTCGGATGATTCTTCCAACCTGGGTTGTATGTGTTTGAGTAAGGGTTTCCTTGAGCATAATTCACTTGATCAGTGGGAGTTCCTGCCAATAGTTGACAATCAGAGACTTCGTGTCCTGGGACTCCACATAACTCACAGTTAGGTGTTACTGCAGCCACGGTGGCTGCAGGTGTTATGGCCAAGTTGTCGATCTTTTGGCTTAGTTGGTCAAACTTCGCATTGACTTGGTCCATACTACTTACTTCGTACATACCTCCCTTTGTTGGTTTCTCAGTTGCGACTCTCTCGCTTCCCCAGAGGTAATGATTCTGAGCCATACTTTCGATAAGTGCATAGGCATCATTATATTCTTTGTCCATCAACGCACCACCCGCGGCAGCGTCAATTGTCATTCTTGTATTGTACAAGAGTCCATTATAGAAGGTATGGATGACCATCCATTCTACTAATCCATGATGTGGACAAAGCCTAAGTAGATCCTTATAGCGTTCCCAAGCTTCGAATAATGATTCACTTTCTCTTTGCTTAAATCCGTTGATCTGAGCTCTCAGCATAGCTGTCTTGCTAGGTGGAAAATACCTGTTCAAGAAAACTTTCTTAAGCTGTTCCCACGTAGTTACTGAGTTTGAAGGCAGAGATTGAAGCCATGCTCTTGCTCTGTCTCGAAGCGAAAAAGGAAATAAACGTAGTTTAATAGCTTCTTGGGTAACTCCATTGGCTTTTACGGTATCTGCATATTGCACAAAGATCGAAAGATGAAGATTCGGATCCTCGGTAGGATTTCCGGCGAATTGATTTTGTTGCACGGCTGATATCAATGATGGTTTTAGTTCGAAATCATTTTGGTTGATATCCGGTGCTGCAATGCTTGAATGCGGTTCGCCTTGCGAAGGATTAGCGTAATACTTGAGTGGATGAGTTTGTTCTTCAGCCATTCCTGCGTTTTCTGATTTTACGACTGGTTCAGGTGGATCTAATTGAAGATCTGGAATGTTGGAATTATTTTCGAAATCGAGTATACGTCTTCTTACGTGTAAGAAGCGTTCCGATTCAGGGATTAGAGGTTGCAAGTCTTCGCTTTTGGAGCGAGTACGTGGCATACACTCGGAGATTAGATTAAATTAAATAGTTGATACCTTAGTCTAGACAATGCTACCTAAGTGCACTAGTAACTAAATTAAGGAATCCCCGGCAACGGCGCCAAAAACTTGATGGGCTAAAGACGTGTCTACTTAATGCGTCTAGCGGTATCTTACTGCAAGTGCACAGCCTATCGAAGTAATATTTAAGATTATCGATCCACAGGGATTCTATCGTTACGTAGTGCTAGATGAACTTCTAGTTTAGCTAAGGCGAATAGTTGTCACGATTGTTGTTGGTTTTCTAAGACTATTGAAGGCGGAATAAAATCTAAGTTTTTAATAAAATAATACTAAAACGGTCGGTATGTAATTATACTAACTTAGGTGGGTCAATCTAACCTAGGCTTATAAAGATGTTCACTTAATCTATTCGGTAGAGATTACTAGTTTGAATACCCTCAACTCACACTCTCGTGGTCTTGAATCAGATCTTATCCCTAAAGCCCTATGCCTGCTCTCGCTAGCCCATAAGTGTTTAGAGGTAATTTTTGGAAACTAAATAATTCTAATTTATCTTAAAGCGCTCTCGCTGTATTTAATTTAAATGCCTAACTTTAGCTATCTGGTTAAAATCTCACACTCTCGTGGTCTTGACCCAACCTAATACCCTTTTCTTACTCTCGTAACGAAAAGGTCGAATTCAATTAAAAAACATCAGCCAGAATGTTAAGCGATTAATTATTTTAGCCCATGGTTATATTTTACCGGTTAAGTTGGTTATAACTACATACCGCCCTAAGGTATTTAGCTACTCATCGAGGTTAAATCAGACCCAGAGTTAATTATTGACTTACTAATGGCAGAAAAATAAAAAGACATTATAAATGAATTAAATTGCGATAATTAAAAACCTGATTAACAAATGTCTGAGTAGGCTCCTTCTTCCACAGACCGGAAGGCTTGGAGTAGGCGGAAATAAAAATTAAAACGAATGCTGAAGGCTGGAAACAAATAAAAGTATAACAATTCCCTGATGTTGGAAATTGTTACACGGTTGGTTTGGATACAAATAAAATAAGACAGGAAACAAAATAATGCTGGAAATAATAATTCTGGTGGTAAGGTAATTCGGCAGAGCTTCCGCAGGAAATTTGGATAATGAAGTCTCCCCTGAGTTCTCCTGAGCTGGTCCTATTTATAGAGCTTCCAATGGGCTGGTGCCTTGGTCTTTGCTCCTTGGGCTTTGCTGAAGTGGTTGAGAAAATGTTGGGAAGTGGCAGCAGAAAATGGGAGAAGTCTTCCTCACGTGCTGCCTTGAGGAGAATTTCTAGGAGGAGTGGTCTTCACTGGTGGCTTGACGTAGTCTGAGTCAAAAATCAAGTTATATCCTTGTCACGGGCGTGACAAGGTCTTCACGCTCGTTGTTTGATGATTTCAAGTGTCACGGTCGTGACTACTTCCTCACGGTCGTGATGGCCCAAAGTAAGGTGTCACGGTCGTGACACCCTTGTAACGACCGTGGCCGTAACAAATTATGCAGAGTTTATGCAGGCTTCTGTCTTGCTTCATTTCTTGTGGTTTCTTTGTTCTTTTCTTCTTAATTCATGATTCGGCCTCACGTAACGATGTACCTGCAAAATAGTAAGAAAAACTCGAGAAATCGAGCGTTAAAACGGTGAATGCGTGATAAAAGTCAATGAAATCTAGCGATATAACCGATGCGTTTTCTCGTCATCAGGGTACCTTGCTTGGGAATTACTGTGTTGTGAGATAAGTCCTACACCCGGACTTGAGTGACATTATTATAGGATGGCGATATATTCGACGAGGCTTATAGGGAGTGAGTCCCGACTAAGCTAAATCGAGAATCACCGCTCAGTTGAGACCCTTTTGAAAATGGTTCAGTTGATCGAGTGTAGTCATGAAAACTTTTACCATTATCGATTGGAGTCTGTGATATTGGGAACCGTAGTACCTTTACACCATCTTGGCCTTATCTAGGACGTAGTGCGGGAACTATATGGGAGTAGTCCTACAATGGTTGCTACGCGATACTACACTTGAACGAGGTTCTCTTGAGAATATTATCAACCCTTGAGTCAGTCGGGAAGTCGATAATATCCAAAAGATGGACTGATGACTTTGGGCACTGATTTAGAACCCTTGTTCTGCAGGTACAATCAACCTATAGTACATACCTCTTTGGGAAGGGTAGACCTTGACTCCATTCATTGTTCCTCTAACTTAGGACCTTTTGTTTGCTTATGTGTATTTGTGCTTCGCATCCATAAAGCATCATATCATTTCTAGTTTCAAGGAATTCAGCAGTCCTTTGCAAATTCGAAAAGCCTTACATTTTAAAGTCTAAAATTTTTTCCAACTTTCTTAAAAAGCAATATTCGCAATCGACCGTTGAAATTCTTGAAACCATTGCATGGCATTAGCATCACATTTTTGCATTGCATTTATCCCCCAGTTTCTCCTTCTTGGTCCTATCGTCTTCTAGTGTACCTTTGAGTCGTCAAGCTGATTCCTCGACACAGATATCAGACCAGAAACGGAACAGGAGTCACTTTGATCCTATTCTCATGACTTACACAGAGTTATATCCTGACTTAGTCCGGCAAGGACTGATTACTACAAAGGCTTTACCACCTCCTCTTAATCCTCCGGCTGGATTTAGGGCTGATCTCCATTGTGCTTCCCATGAGGGTGCCCCAGGCCATGACTTGGAGCATTGTTTTGCATTGAAGGCTAGAGTATGTGAATTGGTTAGAACTGGAATACTTGATTTTACAGATAGTCATCCGGATGTTCAGAAAAATCCCTTGCCAGTACATCAGAAATGAAGTTTTGTCACTAGGCCTTTTGTTTCTCGTTGTTTGCACTTTCCTTATTTTGTTTAAGTTGTTTGCTTTCAATTATGTTTGTACTTTCATTAATGAAATAAGCATTGCGACTTTTGATTCAATTCATTTCCGTCCATTTATTTGCATCTTTATGCTTTATTTTTCAAATGTTTACTTCTTGTCCAAAATTTTGATATGCTAAGATCGGAGGGAGGATGACGAAAATGTTATACCCATAACTGCTGTCAGTATGCTTTCAATTAAACCTTGTTGACGATGTAAGGCATTGTTTCAATTCCCAAACACTGGAGAAATAAGGAAGTTAATCCCTCGTTACCCCCTTCGAGCCTAGAAGTTGGAGTTCCTTTCGTTACAAAAAACCCACAATTTTAACCTTGAGATGGGTAGTTCTCAGTTAACTTGGTTGTGTGTTCATACGATACACCTTTCATTAACAAATTTTCCTTCGCACACGTCAAACAAGTGTCGAAGATGTTTTCTAATCAAAAGGTCGATGATGGTTCACCGAAATCATTAAAATCAAACAGTCACTTTCCTTCACACAAAAAAATAATCAAAAGAAGCCCGCTAAGTCAAAACCTATGAAGGAGACTTAGGCAAAACTGGGGCATCCCGCTGACTGTAAGCTTTAAAATAAACAGTTTAGGCAAATTTTAGGGATAATACAAAGAGATTTTTAAATCCTTATCTTGAAAATCCTCAATGTCAAAACAATCAAATGTTATAGGGGAGTAGTGGCTGCCTTTTCATAGGTCCCTTTGACTTCTGAATCATCACTGCGACGATCAATGAAATCCCTAACTTATGGGAACCTGAATGCATAGTATGAGTTAACTGAGCATAGGATTGAAGATCATCACGTAGATTGGGTGGGTACAAATAACTTTTGAGCCTTTATCTTTTGTTTCATAAACCGTGAACCAGGCCACATTACAACCCTCAAAAGACCTAATTGAAGCAAGGTTATTTTGAAAGTATACTACAGCAAGGTTGCGTAACCTGACTCCAAAAGATCCTTGCGAATCATTTATTTTGGCAATACACTTTTATTTTAAACTTTGAGTGTCTTGAACCGCCTTGTTCTGACTAACGACTCATGTATTTTCCATCTTTCAAAAATAATTTTTCAAAAATCGCATGAACTTTGCATTACCATGTTTGTATGAATATTTTTGTTTGCAAACTGGCTTTCCTCTAAGGAATTTTCAAACAATGAAAAACTTGGTCAAGTGATCTTATCAGGGGCAAGTTCCTTTTACATCCTGTCAAAGAATTAGTTCAAGATTTGTTCAAGGCAATATCTTCTCAGATTTGGTTTATCCAGAGAATTGTTCAAGACTCAGACTGGGGCAAGCCCTCCGAGGATACAGCAAAACAGTCGATTCCACGAATCAGACAGCTGAAGCAATTATCAATTCATTTGACCTGGGGCAGTTTACTTGCATAATCCCCAAGCAGTTATTCATCATTCCTACAGTGACTATCAACTTGATACAGTTTAACAGAATGACAGTGATCTCCGTGTGAGGAATCAGTCCTCCAGTTTTGTCATCTCACAGAAAGAGTCGAGTCTTGTCGTCGACGTCTGCATTTGCATTTGATCATATGTCATAGCATAATTCCTATACATGTGCACATCTTGGGTGCTTTATTCCCCGTTTACATTTCTATCTTAGGTGCTTTACTCCCCATTTACATTTTTATCTTGGGTGCTTTACTCCCCATTTACATTTCTATCTTGGGTGCTTTATTCCCCATTTACCTCTCTATCTTGGGTGCTTTACTCCCCATTTACATTTCTAGCTTGGGTGCTTTACTCCCCATTTACATTTCTATCTTGGGTGCTTTATTCCCCATTTACATTTTTATCTTGGGTGCTTTACTCCCCATTTACATTTTTATCTTGGGTGCTTTACTCCCCATTTACATTTTCATCTTGGGTGCTTTACTCCCCATTTACATTTCTATCCTGGGTGCTTTACTCCCCATTTACATGTCTATCTTTGGTGCTTTGCTCCCCACTTACCTTCTATCCTTGGGTGTTTTATCCCCCATGTACCTTTATCCCGGGTGTTTTATTCCCCGTTTACCAGATATTCCTGGGTTTACCTAACATCATGGTGTTTTACCCCCATTTGCTTTTTTTTCTCCCTGAGGTCGTGTTTTACTCGCGTCTTACCTTGTGGGCAAAATTTATTTACTTGGCATCATGGGTGTTTTATCCCCATTTGCGTTTTTCTCCTGAGCTCGTGTTTTACCCGCGTCTTACCTTGCGGACAATTTCTAATTTACTTGGCACCTATCAACAATTTTATGTCGTGTCTACCCGACGTTCTTCCAGATATGACATGTCTTCTTCCCTAGTGCAATTCCTCGGTGGGTCGTCCCCTGTGAAGTTGTTTCGTCTGTATCCGTGCATTTGTCATTTTCATCATACGCATCATATCAGATTCATATTATATTTAGCATTATAGTTCGTTTTGTTTTGTCCATATCATTGCATAGCACTGCGTCTAAAGGCAAAATCTTCGGTTATCTGTATTTAAATCCCTCCACCACGATTTCTCGAGTCTCCGTTGCTCGAATCACCCGGTGAAGTTATTTAAATAGGGGCAACTGTAATACCCCAAATTTTGCCCTAAGATTTGTCGTCGCATTTCATTGCATTTAATCAATTACTAACAAATTTGTGTAGTCGTTTGACTTTTTGCAGGTAAATATCATATGGCATGTATTTTTTTCTAAAAAGTAAAAATGGCACAATTGGCAAGAGGACATGTGTAAGGAGTTGTGAGTGTGAGAGGTTGAGAGTTCGAATCTCACCTTAGTCACTTTTTGTTTTTTATTATTTTTACTCTAAATGTTTCTATCTTTCATTAAAAAATAACAAAAATAGTTTTTTTATTATTATTTAATTATTATTTTCGTATTTTAATTAAATCATTTTTTAAAATATTATTTTTTTCACTTTTTTCTAAATTATTCATAAAAATATCCAAAAAATCATAAAATAAAAAAATATTGAAAAAAATTTTGTTCTTTTTATAATATTTTTGATTTTAGGAATCAATAGGATTATTAGTTTTTATTTTCAGTTTATTTTAATTATTTTAAATTATTTAAATTTTATTTTTTTTTTCTTAACTAATTATTTAGTTTGGGCTTTAAAATGGGCTTTAGGGACATTATTGACAATTTGGTGTTAACCCTAATTTGTTCCCTATATATACATGTGTTGCCTTGTTGAAAAAAGGGGGAGAATGAAAAAAAACTAAGAGGAGTGAGTGTCGTTTACCGTTATTTCTTTTTCTTCATCTTTTACCGTTATTTCTTTTTCTTCATCTATTACTGTTACGTTTATATATATATAATTTTTAAATTGTTAGAGTTTATATATATAAGATTAATTTTTGATCGAATTATGTTGATACGATGTTTGCACATTTGTGTGCATGACGCGTGACATTTGTGTTAGTTCGATCTAGTTGCGATGATCGCATTTTTGTGTGAGCAATAATACTGTTTTTTTGCTTAATTTCTTTTTCTTTGCGATAAATTTTGTTTCGTCCGATTTAGATCTGGTTGCGATGAGCGCATTTCTGCGTTAGCAACATTGTTGGGTTATTTGGCACATTTAAAATTCATTATTGCTTTATTATTATTATTATTATTATTATTATTAGTATTATTATTATCATTATTTATTATTATTATCATTATTATTATTATTATTACTATTATTATTATTATTATCATTAATTTATTAAAACTTGTTATAATATAAAAATCTGTTTTTTAAAATAAATAACATTAACATCTTTTCCAAATTAATATGAAAACCTATTATTTTTAAGAAAAACTTTTTTTTAGATAAATTTAAAATAATAACTAAAATCTTTTTTTAAAATAATAACTAGAACCGTTTTTTAAAAAATATATAATAATAACATTAAACCTTTTTTTTCTAAAAATAAAACCTTTTGTTAGATAATTAAATTAAGACTATTTTTGAAAAGTTTTTTTTAATAATATTAAAACCTCGTTTTTAACTTAAATCAAAAGCTTTTTTATCTATCACAAATAAACAACAAAGAATATCTATAACTTTCGCACTTCCGTTTCATAACTCGTCTGATTACTGTCTGACTATGTCTACTAACCTTGTGTATTCAATGTGCAGCTTGTTACGTTGCTATTAGCTATTTTAATGTGTTTTTCAATTCAAGTTGTATTATAATTGTATCTGTTTCTCATTTGTAACTTCGCGAACAAATTATCGCGTTTACCTTTCCGCACTTTAATTTCTGCTGTTTGTATGGTTTAAATTCGCGCATTTGCATCGTTAATTTGTCCCAGTGCATTCCTCTGAAGGATTAGGTCTAGCCGTTTGGCCGCCACGCCAATAGTCCTCAAGACTTCAAACCCTTACAAACCCTAACTTTTCACAAATGTCTCGCCGTGGACAAAATTACAAAACTACCCCTAGCTTTAGGTCAAAGAGTCGCTGCACTCATTTTAGGGTTTCCCGCCGCGGAATCCCTAACCTAACCCTAATGCACTTAAACAATTCATAACATAGAGATCGGAGTTTAAGACTCCATGTAAGCGTGTCCTTAAGATGCGTTTATTCCCCTTGATACCTTGACCACAGTCAAGAAGTCTCTAACCTCCCTTTTGAGGGGAACTACAATTACTCTGATTCCATTCCCGTAAGGATATGTAGGCACAAGATGCGACGTCTTGCCGAGTAAACTTAGAATTAACCCCTTAGGTCTTTTAAACCCTTAATCCTTTGTACATACCCTTAAAGCAAAAAAATGAAACAAATAAAAAAATAAACAAAAGGTTCCCGTAGAGTACTACGGAAGTTTAGGGTGCTAATACCTTCCCTAATCTTAATCAACCCCCGAACCTTAGATCTCTCCCCTTTAGGTTTTTCCTTTCTTTAACCTTTCCTTCGGATAAATCAAAGACCGGTTGTAAATGAATTAAGATTCAAGTTAATCAATAGCTTGACATCCAAATTTCACCACAACACCTTGCTTCTTGAAAAATGAATCAATCTTCTGATTCCAAGCTCTGGGCGCTTGTTTCAATCCATATAAAGCTTTGTATAATCTGTACATCATCCCTTCCTGATTCTTTTTCACAAATCCAGGAGGTTGTGACACGTAAACTTCTTCTTCTAATGAACCGTTCAGAAATGAAGATTTTACATCTAAATGCATCAGAGGTCAATTCCTGTTAGCAGCTATTGCAATCACCATTCTGATTGTTTCATGTCTTGCTACAGGTGCAAACACTTCAGAGTAATCCAGCCCAGGTTTTTGTAGAAATCCTCTGGCTACCAACCTTGCTTTATGTTTGCCAATTGAGCCATCTGGCTTTAACTTCTGCTTGAAAACCCATCTGACGCTGATGGCTTTCTTGTCTTTTGGAAGTTTTGTCAGCTTCCAAGTCTTGTTTCTCTCTATAGCATCAAGTTCTTCTTTCATGGCCTTCAGCCAGAGCTTCTGCTTAAGAGCCTCCTCTGTACTTATAGGTTCAGAGTCTACTAACATGGCACACTGAATAACTTCTCCTTCAGAGTCTACTTCAGTGTCTTGCAGCATGTCAAATTCTGCAAATCTTCTGGGAACGCTTCTGATTCTTTGTGGTCTCTGAACTTGTTTAGAGTCTTGAGCTTCAGAGTTTCCAGCTTCAGATGGTTGAATTCCTTTAGAGCTTTGACCATCTTCAAGATCTGGCATATTTTCAGAGTCTTGGCCATCTTCAGAGTCTGAGTTTCCACCAGAATCTGGATTACCATCAGAGTCTGGATCATCGGAGTCACCTTCATCTTCTGAGTCTTCTCCAGAGTCAGAATCACTATCAGAGTCAGAATCAACATCAGAGTTTACTTCAACTTCAAAAATTCTTAACTCTGACCTTTCTTCAGAAGTTCTAACATCAGAATCAGATTGAGACTTATCCCAATTCCAAACTTCTGATTCCTTCACAATCACATCTCTGCTGAATTCAATTTTATTGGTTTTTGGACAATAGAGCTTGTATGCACCTGTATTGTGGTACCCTATTAGAATCATCACTTTGCTTCTATCATCCAGCTTCTGTCTTCTAGCTTTTGGAACATGTTTATAGCAAACAGAACCAAACACCTTCAGATGACTAACATTTTGCTTGTCTCCAGTCCACTTCTGCATAGAAACTATTTCCTTCAACTTCTTCGTAGGACATCTGTTGAGTACATACGTTGCAGTGGCAACAACTTCTCCCCAGAGCTTCTGAGGAAGCTTCTTCTCCTTTAGCATGCTTCTCACCATATCAAGCAAAGTGCGGTTTCTTCTTTCAGCAAGACCATTGTGTTGAGGGGTATAAGGAGCAGTAACCTCATGCTCAATTCCATTCTCCTCACAGAACTTTTGGAACTCTTTAGAGTTATACTCACCTCCACCGTCAGTTCTAAGAATCTTCAACTTCTGACCACTCTGATTCTCAGCCTTCATTCTGAATTTCTTAAATTCATCAAACACCTCGTGTTTGAACTTAATAAGGGATACCCATGTCATTCTTGTGAATTCATCAACAAATAACACAAAGTATTTATTTCCTCCAATTGATGCTACTGGAAATGGACCACACACATCAAAATGTACAACTCCCAAGGCATGTTTTGCTCTTGGAGCAACTTCTGACGCAAATGGCAAACATGGTTGTTTTCCTTCCATGCAAACTTTGCATGACTTCTTTGCAGGAATTCCATGTACCAACTTCTTTGAATTCAGATGTTTTAAGCTTCTGAAATTCAAATGACCAAATCTTCTGTGCCACAGCTCACTCTCCTTCTCAGCACATGTTGCACTAAGACATTCTGAGTCTGCAGTTCTGACATTCACCTTTAATATTCTATTCCTTCCCTGTTCTGACTCCATAATCAACTTCCGATTGTAGTCATACAGCTTCAGAAGATTGTTCTTCATGGTAACTGAAAAACCTTTCTCAATTAATTGTCCCACACTCATCAGATTGCTTCTGATGCCAGGTACATACCACACGTTCTGAATCAATGCTGTTTTCCCATTGTTCAGAGTCACACTGACATTTCCCATACCTTCTGCATTAAGATATTTGTTATCAGCACATCTAATCTTTGTCCTCTTTTCAGAGTCAAAGTCAACCAGCCATTTCTTGTTTCCAGTAAGATGATTTGAACAGCCAGTGTCCATATACCACCAGTCTGTCAGATCCATATCATCAGATTCAGAGGCCATCAATAGCACAGATTCGTCATCAGAACTTCTGGCTATATTTGCTTCTTCTGATTTCTTCTCCTTGTTTGACCAACAATCTCTAGCAAAGTGACCAAATTTCTTACAACAGTAACATTGGATCTTCTTCTTGTTATACTTCTCTTTTCCCTTCTGAGCATTCTTTTGTCTATCAGAGGTTGAGCTTTCTGACTTCTGACCACCATCAGATCTTCTCTTGGCTTCTGACTACTTCTGATACCTCCTATCAGAAGTTGCTTTCAGAGCCTGCTGCTCTACTTCCCTTTCAGAAGTTCTCTCAATCAAACGCAACTCTTGCGCTTCTAAACTGCTCTGCAGCTCTTCAATTCTCATGGTACTCAGATCTTTGGAATGTTCTATTGCTACCACAATGTAATCAAATTGAGAGGTAAGGGATCTCAATACCTTCTCCATGATTGTTTCTTCAGAAAGAGTTTCTCCACACGCCTTCATCTCATTAGTGATCAGAATCACTCTAGAGATGTATTCAGAAACTTTCTCATTATTCTTCATGTTGAGATTCTCATATTGCTTTCTCAAGGACTGAAGCTTCACCTTCTTCACTGATGCGTCACCACCATAACATCTAACCAGTGTGTCCCACGCAGCCTTTGCTGTCGTTGAATCTGCAATCTTCTCAAACACATTTACATCAACACATTGATGAATAAAGAATAATGCTTTCTGATCCTTCTTCCTTACTTCCTTCTGCGTGTTTTTCTGTTCATCAGTTGCATCTGCTGCTACCGAAACATAACCATCAGTGACAAGATCTAAAACATCTTGAGCACCAAACAGTACACGCATTTGGATCATCCAACGATTCCAGTTTTTACCGTCAAATACTGGAAGCTTGGTGTTCATGTTGCCGTTTCCGTTCATCTTCACCTTGCACAATACACTCAGATTTCTCACACAGTGTTTCCCAACCCACAGAATAAAATTCTGATCAGATTTTGTTCAAGATTCAACACGAATCTAAGAATCAAAATCAAACACACAAGACCTCACGTTCACTCGTGTTTCTCGTGTTTCCCAATGAATCCGAACCGGAGCTCTAGATACCAATTATTGGTGCAAAGGTGAATAAATGATGAACAAAGGAAATATTCTATTAAGAATGACGGCTACAAAAACATGATAATGTTACAATGATTGTCACCCTATTTATAAGCTAAAACTAGGGTTACTAGAATAAGATAAAATACTAAAATACCCTCTAACAAACTTAGGGGCTAAGAAAATAGTACAACTAAATAAATATGAATTACTATTAATATTCTAATAATATTAACCCTTAATATTTCTCAACCTACGGGAACATTAACCCTTAATATTTCTCAACCTATGGGAACATTAACCCTTCATATTTCTCAATCTACGGGAACATTAACCCTTCATATTTCTCAACCTACGGGAACTAACCCCATGATTCAATTCTCTTCATGAAATTGATCATACCCACGGTTATAAAATTGAACCCCACCCTTACCTTTGGATTGAGGACAACTCTAAACTCCCGGTTCCGGTTTGCTCTCTAGTGACTCTTCTGCAACTACCTTGAATTCTCTCCGGCGGTTAATTCCTCTATTCTTACGTTTTCCACAGCCACGTCCTTTTTCCTCTTTCCTAAACCTTTCTCCTCAATTTTGGTTTTCTGAGTAGTTTATCGTGTTATTCCTCTTTCTCCCACAACTTTTCTAATAACTCCCCTATTTCACTTATTCCATCCACTTAATAATAATAATAATAATAATAATAATAATAATAATAATAATAATAATAATAATAATAATAATAATAATAATAATAATAATAATAATATTACTACTAATTATTAAATTATCATCATTATTTATTATATTATATTATTATCAAACTCTATATTTTATTAAATGATTTCTTATACTTTAAGGACACCCACCAACGCTCTCAGGCACACTCCCACATAAAGGCACCCCAACAATTCATAAATAATTTAATTTAAAATGAACGGGCGTTACAAACTGTCCTTCGGTTAAAACCTATATCTCTTCTTCCCCAACAAAGTTGACCTTTTCTTTTCGATTTAACACAGTCTTTCTGTTGAAACTTAATCCTCACCATAGTTTGCAACCTTCTCTTGGTTCTTTTTCCTTCCTCTTTAGTTAATCATTATCTGTCAGTTAAACACCATTTTCCTCAGTTAATCACAATCTGCGTGTTAACATTGAGTTCTCTTTGGGTTAATCATTATTTCTGGTTAATCACGTGTTCTTCTGTTGATCATGGTCTATCCGTTATAACCAGTTTTATTTTGAGTTAATCACCTTCTCTTGGTTAATCACTCATTCTTTTTGGTCTATCACAGTCCGTCTGTTAGACACTTAATCCCCCACAGTTAGTAACCTTTCTTTGGTTCGGATACTGCCAGCTTTGAGTTAGTAACCTTTGATCAGTTCAAATATCCTTTCCTTTGGTCGAGTGTTATTTGTTCAGTCATCGTACCATTTCTTTGGGTCACAACCTTTGCTTGATTCTACATCCGTTTTTCATGGTTAATCACCGTCTACCGGTTAAAGCCACTTTCCTTTTTTCTTTCTCGGTTAACCATTGTTTATCAGTTAATATACCGCAACCCCCTCGAAGTCAACACCTTTCTTTGGTTCATTACTCTCTTTCTTCCGGTCCCTCGAAGTCCGTCTGTCGACACCAAACCTTTTGGCTTCTCTCCGCTGAATCTCTCTCTTGTTTTCTTCGGTTAATCACTGCATGGCAGTTAATATTTTCTTCGGTTAATCACTGCCTGGCAGTTAATATTTTCTTCGGTTAATCACTGCCTGACAGTTAATGTACCGAATTTGCTGCCGATCTTTCCCTTTATTGGTTTTTTTGTCTCTTTTCCCCAGCCTCGTCGTCATTCTTTTGTTTTCTCCCTAATGGAGTCATCTCTTTTCTTCTACATTCTCTGGCAGAATTCTTGTCTTTGCTTTTGCATTCCTCAACAGAGTTTTCTTTTATCTTCTTTCTTGGTTTCGACACCACTCCTTTTGCATTCCCCAGTCGGGTCTTGCTTTCTGTCTCTTTTTTCTCTTGACTTTTATGCCGTCTCTTTTCCTTTCCTTTTTCACATTGGTTCCACGAACTACGTAGGCCCTGATTTCCTCATTGCACTATGAGGCACTATGAGGGTACGTAGGCACAAGATTATGAAATCTTGGCGAGCCACCTTCCTCCGTCTTCTTCCATTCTTCTATCTCTCTGGTTTGTCTAGATCTTCTTCTTTTTCTTGGTTCCTTGAACTACGGAGCTTTGACTTCCTCATTGCACTATGAGGGTACGTAAGCACGAGGCCCCAATCTTTCGCGAGCACGTTCTTTTTTGTTTCCTTTCTTCTCTCTTTTCCTTTCTTTTAGTTAAAATCCTTTAGATAAATAACCCATCCAAGCCTAGAAGTAAGCGAAATTTTTCTCGTCCGGTATGACAGATGCTTGAGGTGCTAGTACCTTCCTTTTGCATAACAGATCCCCTTTCCTGTTTCTCTTCCCTTAGGTTTTATCGATATTTTCCCTGTCCTTTGGGACTAAATAAAGTTTGATGGCGATTCTGTTGTATCTTTGAGTGTGCGATTCACTCAGGTATAATCCCGCTAGCTTCACTTACTATTTGAGGTCTTATACATATATCTATGTTTCCTTTTATAATGGTTCGAAGACCTTTTAACCTTAGAAGAATCAATAGCAAACACCATCTTAGGTTGCAAGGCATCATCTAATTTGACTTAAAGAGATTTCACTTCTTCTTGTCTATTATGACAATGCTCACAACCAAACCTAGGAGGCTTAATATCCTCACTCTTGTAACTTTCAATATCTATCATAGATTTCTTAATAGCTTCAAAATTTCTTTCGGTTTCCAACACTTTAGCTTCTAAATTTAAAATTATTTTTTCATGTGAAGCTAACTTGCTAAAAGCTCTTAAGGCTTCTCTATGTAAATTTTCAAAGGCCATTTGTAATTCAAAATAGGATGAACCATTAGTGGACTTAAGTTTATAGGAACTTAAATTCTTCTTTTTCTTCCTTTTTGCCATGAGACAAATTTGATTTGATTCCACACTTGAAGTTCTACTTTCATCACTAGAGGAGTCACTAGCACTTTCTCAAGCGGCATGAGCTTTTCTAGACTTCCTAAAGGACTTGTAATGACTCATTTCTTTATCTTTCATTCTCGTGGGACATTCCGGTCTATAATTACCAATTTTACCACAATGATAACAAGATCTTCTAAGCTTACTCTTTGCATTTTCGTCATCCTTAGAGGAACTTGTTAACCTTATAAACTTGGCTATGTTCTTGTCAGAATTTTTAACATCGTTCTTCCTTATATACCTTTGGTATCTACATACGAACAACCTCATGCCTTTCTCACAAGAATTCTTGTAATCATCACTCTCACTACCAAAAAGCTCACAATATGAAGGTCTTGAGCTAGAAGTCTTTAGAGCTATGTACTTATTTCCTTCCTCTTTGTCTTTCCCTTTCTCATTCTTCATTCTCTTTTCATATTCTTTTTCATATTTTTCTAAGCAAGTGAGCTCTTGCTCATGCTCTTCCAACTTACCAAACAAAGTCGTGAGATCAAGTGACTTAAGATCATTTGCCTCCTTGATAGTGGTGGCTTTGGGCTTCCATTACCTACTTAGAAATCTCAAAACTTTGTTAGTAGGATGTTCATTGGAAACATGATTACCTAGCGTATTTAACCGATTTATGAGATAAGTGAACCGTTTTCACATATCCGCAATGGTTTCACCATGCTCAATACAAAACAACTTAAACTCTTGATTCAATATGCTGATTCTAGTTTGTTTGACATCATTAGTACCCTCATGGGCAATCTCTAATGCGTCTCACATAGCATTGGCGGTCTCACAATGAGAAACACGATAAAACTCATCAACTTCCAAAACGGAAGTGATAATGTTTTTTGCTTTCCAATCATGTGACCACAATTTCCAATCATTAGCATCCTATTGTGCATCTGGTTTATATACAGTAACACCCTCCGAATTGGTCATAGGTATTTCATTCAGACAATTTTGGATAGCATCCCATATACCTTTGTCAACGAAGTTGACATGAATACGCATAAGAGCTTTCCAGTAGCCACAATTTTTCCAGTGAAAATTGGTGTTCTATTGTGCGCACCCTTAGGTTCAATAGTCATTCTTATAAGAAATATATATGTTAGACGATAGGCTTAGATATAGAGGGGGTGAATAGATCACAAATTTTACAACAAAAAACTTTTGGCAAAAATCTGTTTTCAAGAATATAGTGCAGCGGAAAAACGACTCAGATCGAATCGTCTAAACAAACCTACTATCGTAAAGCTATATGCGTAACGTAAAATATTTGGAATGATAATGAATACAAGTCATTCAAAAATTATTAAGTCACAAATCAATCAAATGCAAAACTATTCTTAATGCTTATTTCCAATGAACGCAAAGTCAAAAAAATACACACAAACAGTTTATCAAACACTTTGTGTGTGATTGATCATGTTTGGAAATTTGATTTATTTTGTTGATGTAAAAAGCCAATCACAATCAAAGTGATTGTGATTATATAAACAATAATAATTTAAAATAAAGCTGAAAAATTTCCTATCGAAACAACAACGAAATCGATAGTTTACACAAACAAAAATTAAAGAAAATTATAGCGATAAAGTGACACAAATATTTGATTAGGCAGTTTCCCAATCAGCCTCGCTATGCGTTCGTCTGCCCTCAATCCGAAACCGAATTGAGATAATTGCAATTAACCTTAACTTTTCAAAAAATGTTTATACAAGAGATGAAGAACTCAAACCCCAAAATCCCTATGATTTGTGTTGATTCTTGCACCTCCAAACCATTGATCAAAGCTTGATCAAGTGACCAACAACGCGACTGCAATCCTCTGTTTATCCCGAGCATGCAACTTTTTAAAACCCAAGATTCCCGAACACAATTCACCGTCTTGCGCTACTCCCTTGCAAGGAAACCACTTTGTCCCAAGGCCTTCACTCGGTAGAATCTGTGTTGACGTGATCTTATCCAAAACCTTCAAATCACACCGATCTTGAAGGAAAACCCCACCTTGGTTTTTTTATTTGAAACATACAAAGTTCTCAACCCAATATTCTCAGTTACACCAAACCTAATTGGACGTTATCAACCCTAATCTAGATGGTCACCTAATTAAAAAATGATTACGTGTAGTTCAATTGCATGTATGCATAGAAGAAGGGATGGAGATGATGGAAAACTTTGTAATTTGATATCGTTTAGGTTTTTACTCTCTAGAAAATCTTGTTAAACTAGAAGAAGGTGCATGTATGAGTATATATAGGTATGTGTGAGAATAAGCAAAAGGAATTCAATAAGTTAGAGTAAAAATGAAAATTTTGAGGTTGGAACACGTATAAGTCGGCCTATGAAGGTCATGGGTCGGCCTATGTAGGTATTCAGGTCAACCTGTGGGAAGAGCCTACAGGCTTCAATAATACTCCATGGGTGCTGACCTGAAAAGTTATGTGCTGACCTATATTAAAATAAAATTTTGTATAGGTCGGCCTGATCATGCATGTGTCGACCTTAACTGACTTGTTTGCCGAAAAACATATTTTTCAATGCAATTATGATGTAGACTCCTTTTTAAACTTATTTGACTGCTTTCTAATGCAAGATCCTCATCTAGAATGGGAGGATGCCGTCCAATTTACATAACGTTACACCATCC
Organism: Lathyrus sativus; assembly: GCA_963859935.3. NCBI lineage: Eukaryota > Viridiplantae > Streptophyta > Magnoliopsida > Fabales > Fabaceae > Lathyrus > Lathyrus sativus. The sequence goes on from OZ012737.1 coordinate 713,555,776, forward strand.
TAGTTTTTGACATCACTCAAAATACAAAAAGCACTGGCATAATGTAACACAAGTCAAAACAAAACAAGAAGAAGAAAAAGATATGGATGATCAACCACAAAGGCACAGGGGATTATCTATCATCAACTTCAATCAGCGCTCTTCATGATACCTTGAGATAAACTTATCATCAATCCAAAGTACCAAAAATGATCAAATAATCATTTAATGATAAGTTTGAAATGAAGAAAGTTCAATCCATCAAGACATCAATCTAAAGTTCAACTAAACAAGATGAAGTATCCATCAACCATAAAAGATCAAGGTCAACACAAGTCAAAGCACCAAATGGACCAAAAATTAAAATAAAAACAACTTTAAAAGATTCTTGAAATGGAAAAATAAAGGGAAAATACCAAAGAGCCATCGAAACATCAAATAAGTATCCCAAAAAAATTGAGAAAAATACAAATACTATAAGTAATGAGATCTCAAAAGTTGGGATGAAAAATGTTTCAAAATGGTTGAAAATTAAATGCAAAAAGAAATTAAAAATAAAATAAGAGAAAAATAGCAAATAAATGTTAAAATGATTCTTAAAATGTTTTTAATAATAAAATCAGGTAGAAAAATACTTTTAGAGATTTTTATAAAAAATTTAGAAAAAAAATAGAATTAAAAACAATTTAAAATGAAAATTAAAAAAAAAGTAACTAGAGCCCTCAGATCAATCCGACGCGCGTGAATGAGAGCATCATAGGCCATAGGATCTGAATACTAAGTCAAGGTCAGTTGATCCAACGCATGGGATCAAAAGTCAAAGCACACATACATTGACTTCACCACACCAAGTTCACAAAAATTTGAAAATACCACGCGTACTCGTGTTATTGGACAAATTCAAACAAAATGGATCAAAAATTGGAGAACACGCAGGACACATGTTCATCTTCAACCTTCGACCAGATTTTTGCAAAATCATGAACTCAAAGTTTTGAACCAAAACAAAGCTCGTTTCAGTCTCTACTCATATCATCATTCACGTCTCTTTGCTTTAGAGCCATTGATTGACTCTAAGCAAAGAGAATTTGCTCATAAAGCTTAAGAACCCTAAAACTTCAAAGTTAAATTAAATGATGAAAACAAAATATAAATGCAAGGTAAGAGAGAGGTTAATGATCAGTGGAGCAAGACGAAACAGCTGGTAACTCGTTTGAAGTGTAATTTTATCTGTATCTACCTTGTCCATATCGAAGCTCAAGGTTGAAGATGGTGAAATCAGGTTGAAGGTTGTAGAAGGTGTTGAACTTCTGTAATGCTTCAAGTAGCTTCAGATGATGTCGGTGAAGAATTCTAGTCAAAGATTTAAAGTTAAAGCAAGCTTAAATTGAAGTTAGGGTTTTTGGTTTTTGAGCTTTTCTTAGAGTAAAAATGGCAGAGGTTTTATGGCTCTTCAAGCTTGCTAATGAAGGAAAAAAGATGATCTATTTATAGGGAATAGAGTGAGGTCAAGACACGTGCCAAATGAGATCCTAAATGTATGAACCAAATTGAGAAATTTCTAGATCCCAACCGTGTGAAAAATGGCATGAAATATGTGTTTTTGGCACTCTTAAGGTCGTTTTGTATTATGCTGAAATGCGTTTTGTGGTAAGGAATGAGTTTGCACGTGGTTTGGGTGGTCCAAATTTGATTTTAACATGATTACTAGTTATAGGTCACAGTTCAAAATAGAGCTCGAGTCACCATGTTAATGCCTAGGCCAAATGAAATCTACTCGTGCATTTTGTAATTTTTCTTGAGCCAAATGATCCTTTCATGGAGAAGAACACAATATAAAATGAACCAACTCAAAAGGATGATTGAGGTGAAAATGACATGAGTTGAAAGTTGAGCTCGTGGCACTGAAAAACATGTCTGGCATTAGGTCAAACATGTCATGGACCTAGTTTTGTGCACATATGGCCTTTAAGCAACTTCAAAAATTGATGGACTTAGAGGCTGAGTTGAGTCTTGACCCTTGAAGTAAAGTTGTAGAGGACATCAAATGTGACATTTGGCTCAAATAAAATGCCAAAAAGGTTAAGAAATGAGAGAGCTATGGTATTTGGAGCAAGTGACATGCCATACTTGATTTTAGGTCAACCAACAATGTGCCAACTTGAGATGTCTTGCTATTTTCTTGCATCCAAAGGCCCAATGATGAACACTTGAATACCAAATGAAAGGAGCTTGATTTCCCTTTGAGAAATCTTGATAATTTCCTTGAGAATTGGATGAAGATGGCATGTAAATAAACACATGAACCATACTTTAATCATCTTTGGAATCATGTACCAAACTTGAACTTCTCTTGTTCAAATGATGTTGAATGAATCTTGAGATGAATGTGACCTAAGATTATAGGTCATGCCTTGAGATAAAAGCTCTTGTGGCCCATTTATTGACAATAACTTTGACTTAAGGAACCAAAAGCCTAATTTAGAAACCATTATTGATTCTTTGATTATAAGCCTCTACCTTGTATAATAAAAAAAAGGAAACAACACATATTTTTGTATTTTTGAATAAGGTTAGTGGTGTTAGAATGTAACCAAGCAATAAGATAACAAAGAAACACAAAGGGTGCTCGGTGAACTCCTACAAAAGTCAAACCCAAGGAGAGGGTTATGAGGACACCATGCTTGTGATTTTGATGAAACGCAAATGATATGATAGGTGAAATCTTAGGGATAAAAATTAGGGTATGACATCGAGCATAATGTCGAAATATATTAACTTGTAATTTAAGTTAGTATGTCAAATTGGGTCTTGCTTCTAAGTCCAATTGTTAAGTTAGCTTGTATCTTAAGTTAACTTAGTAGTCTATAAATAGACTAGTTCTCTCAGGTTGTTGAGAGAGGTTAATTGTTAGTATTCACTTGTAATCTTTAAACCCTTATTAACAGAGTGAATAGAAAAACAGATTTAACCAATTCTTATTCTTTTTCTTCCTTATTCTATCCCTTTTATAAAACCTAATATGATTTCTTACGTTTGTTCAAAAAATTCAATATTTTTCTCATATTTGAATTTGTTCTTGACGACATCAATTTACAATAAAAACAAAGGTGGGGACACGAGACTTCAATTATCTCTTTTCTCATTACTATGGGATCAAACCTCTTTGTGAGAAGAATAGAGATCGAATAGTGTTGCAAGACGCTACCGTAAGAACTTGTTTTCTCTCATCTTCTAACCCTTTTTATCAGTGTCACTAATAACCTTTTTACCATTATATCATTATGTGCTTTTATAGAATTCCCACCTTAAAAACTTATTTTAGCACCTTCCCTAACTTTGAATTAACAAGTCACTTTTGAAAATCTATCCCTTATCTACTTTGGAAGATTAACATATGTCTTACATTCTCTGATACTAACAATATCTTGTTCATTCACACAAAAAAAATTTTTTCCTACTCACCTGCTCAAAAGTTTCACACATAATTACAATACTCTTGAGATACATACAAACCACACTATTTCCGATCAATTCACATATTACATGACATCCCTTTTATTATATTTGTCTTAAACACACTATTTCTAATCAATTCACAGATTGCATGATATCCCTTTCATTATATTTCTTTTCAAGACAACGAAGAAACCACTCTTCCTCCCATTTTTTCTCTCTCTTAACATAAACATATTTTAATTCATATACAATTAATTAATTTTAAAATAAAAATTTTAATTTGTTTTTTAATTTTATTTGATTATTCAATCTATTATAAATTTTAATTTAATAAATAATTAATATAATTAACTAAATATATATCATACATAATAATAATTAAAATATAAACGTAAATGATTTAAATATAAAATATTTTAATAACAAATGTATATGAAGGAAAAGGTGACCGCACATATACAAATATTCATTATTTTTTTCTATTAAACAAATCTTCATTGGGCGATCGTAATCATCATTGCTTGTAATTTTGTTTTTAAAATATTTATTGATTTATTGAGACAAATTTTAATTATCAACAGAGGCAGAAAAAAAACTCCAAAATAAGAGGGGTGCGTACCATTTTTATTTTAATGGTTAAGAACTGTCTAAATAAGATTTATGATTTGAATTCATTTAAAAATCAAAATTGTCTAATAATTTATCTAAACTTACCTATAAACTTATTCATTCACACAATTTTTTTTTTCTATTATACCCACTATTTCCAATAATTCACATATTGCGTATACCCCTTTCATTATATTTCTCTTCTCTCCAAAAAAATTGAAGACATCACTCTTCTTTTTCTTTTTTTTTTTCTCTCTTTTAATCTTCACTACACCACAATAAGTTTGACTCTTTTAATCACTATAAATTTTACTCTTTATTTCTTTTCTCACTCACTAAGGAAAAACATAATTGCTGATTTTTCTTATTGTTCTTCTCTCATTAAAAAATTTGGGCCTTATCGTTCATGCTATCCTCATCTCTAGCATTTTTGAGTTGGATGTGGGTCTGAGACTCCTTTTCCTCTAGATTACATATATTTCTAACCCATTTGATGTTTATGTTTTTATACGAGGTTCTTAATTTAACAAAATCAACAATAAATGTATAAACAATTTTTTAACACAAACATATATTATCTTTTTAAAATGACAATGTCAAACTTATAAATATTTTACTATTACAATTTTTTTAAAATATATATTATTTTATCTATTTATGTTTAATAATTTTTTTAAAACAAATATGGTTTGTATTCTACTTGATTCTTTAACAAAATATTAAATTGACTAGTTTTATTATATTTTGATTAATAAAAAATTGTATATTTTATTATAAATGAAAAATACTCCTACTATCCATATTCTCTCATTCTTTTCGAAAAAGACAAGATATATCAATTAAAAAAGAGCTCATAAAGGTTAGGATGTAAATGTCCACCTTTTAGCAGATTATAAAAATGATTTCAAATGATTACTATTTTTTATATTGAAGATAATAATAAGGTGTTATTAGTAGGTAATAAAAATGATTTCAAATTATATTTTTTTATATTGAAGTTAATATGGGAACTAAAAATTAAAAAAATAGAATTCAATTAGAAAATAAATTTAAATTATATAATTGATTTTAATATAGATCATTTTCAAAATTAAATAAAATATTAGTTAAAAAAAATGGCTTTATCAAATAGTATAAGATAAGGAGAATAAGTAGATAAAAGAAACTCTTAGCATAGGAATACGTAGTATTTGATTAAATTATTATAGTATATTATAGTATAATAATATGGAGAATAAAATTTGACTTTATCAAATGGTATATGATAGTATTTTTTAGTATAAAAAATATAAATATAAATTATATTATTAATTTATTTAATTAAAATTTTAAATTATAAAAATGATTAAAACATTTTATTGAAGCAGTTAATATATAAACAATTATACTATTAATGTTATTTAAATATGAAATTTCAAACCATTAAAATATAATATATGATTTTCTATCGCCACATCTCACTTACAATTGATTAATTTCCTTTAAACTCTTTGGTGGTGACTTTGGTATTGAAGTTTTTTTTGAAGTATCATTTATTTCTAGTGAATCAACTCTAAACAGTTTCAACCATAGTCTATATACTATTAGGTCATATCAACATTATTAATAAAAGAAAGTACATGGAGACATACAGGATGAAAAATTGCTTGCCATACAATGAAAAAGAAGGATCAATGAAAGAGAGAAGAGAAAGATGAGAGGGAGCGTAAATATAATGTAAAATGGAATGATGAGGTTACTCAAAAGGACATGGAGGTATACCGTATGAAGAAAGTGCATCACGATGATCCAATGAATAAATTCATGAACTAAGCCACAAATCTTTCTGTAAAATGGTGATAATGAGTGAAAAAGAGGAGCAGGAGCTTCTTGGATAGTTACTTTAGTATTTAGAACTCAATAGCTTCTGTTATCTTAACAACTTCCAACGTATGTATATTCACGGTTTACTTGTCTGTAAGAGAGAACTTGGGGCAGATAATTTATCCAGTTTAAATATTAGTTTATTATATTTTTTTGTTATTATGTTATATTATTTTAATTTTGGTTTGAATTAGTTTATTATATTTTATTTTAATTCTTTAATTTGTTCAAATTATTTTTATATTAAGCTTGAAATTAAGTGTTCAACTATGTTGCGTTATTATATTTATCATTGATATTGTTGTATTGAATTTGTAATGGAGTTTTGAAACATTTATTTTATTAAGTTGTAAATATATGATTATGTGTGACATATGCATGAAATTAGTTTCATATTATTAGTTTATTTAATAAACGGTTTGACTAGTTGAACCAATTGAATCTTAACCCAAATGTTTTACCGGTATGATCTATGGTCCAGTTTTTAAAATATTGATTTTAATAATTAATTACAATTTTATTGGGGATGATTATTACAAGTTGAACCAAACCATTAATGTGGTATAATTTAGTGGAGCTTAGGAACCATGATTAATATCCTAGCTCACTTACGAAAGAAAGCTCACTTACGAAAGAAAAAAGAATGTGGTGTATATAAGATAAGATGCATTTAAAAGTACATTTCCAAATTTCAAGAGTAGTAGGAGTGCGGGGAGAAATTTTTATCCCATACCCCTTCCTTTACTCTCCTATCCCTACATTATATTCTTTGGACTAAAATACCCTCGCGTAAATTGTTTATTTTTTTTATTTTTTAAAACTTTTTCTCTTCATTTGCATATAAGACTTTCGAGACAGTGAAAAATAATTTGTTTATCAGAATCTCTTTTTACAAGTTATCTGATACACATTCAATAAATCGAAACTGAAAGAGTAAGTTATTCGATTCTTTTTACTTACCGAAATACTTTGGATAAGATATTCGGTACCCGAAAAATTCTAAAACTCTTTTTAGAAGCAATCATATTTATTGAAATACTACATCAAATCTCTTTCTGAAAGTGTTTAAATTTTGTTTTTTAAAAATTTTTTTAAAATTTTTTTTAATGTGTTATTTATTTATTTTGTTGCTCTACATTTTTTTTTATTTTCTAAATTGTTTTTTTTTACTCCAAATGACTCTTCGTTAAGTCTTCTGATATAAAAAATATATAAATACCAAATATCTTGAAATAAAGAGTTTTGGTGTACAAAAATTTTAAATCGAAAGTTTTTTTCAATTGTTCAAAATATTAAAATATAAAAGTAATACTGGAACACATTTTCAAATTGTTCGAAATAAAATAAGAAAGTACTCCAGATATAATTTTTCAAAATTTTCAAATAAATAATAAAAAATAAAATAATAAATTTGTTAAAAACATACTAGGAGAAAGTTGACAATTTTCATAAAATATGGGATATGACAATAATCGCAGGGATACGGGGTAAGACTTAAAATAACTCCTCTAATTTGTATGGGCTCGTAAAAGAGCCCAATATAATTTTTACGGGCTTATGGAAAAGCCCAATATAGTTCTTATAAAAACTATCAGAAAGACACTGTTTTCAAAAAAAAACCAACAAAGATAAGAAGAACAATCACCGCGAAACTACACATTTTTTTGAAGACCTTTTTCAAGAAAATATATTGCAAGTTTACTCGATTTTCTCTAATTTTATATTCACATTAAAACACAGTTTAAACAAAATATTAAATATTTTCAATGTGATAAATTTTGTGAGAAAAAAAAAATGATATTAAACTTTTCATGTTCTCATTTCGGCTACAATCTGTGACAATTTTAAAAAAGAAAAACAATAAAAGATTATTGTTAGGGATCAATCTAGTCTATAGCATAATAGAATAATTTCCTTACCTAATGTGTATACATACAAAATTATTGAATCAATATTGTATAAAATGTGTATATACTTTTGTATTGAATCAATATTAATTCTATAAAGACTATTTAGTTAAAAGTACTACTAAAGTTTATTCAATTAACACAATAGTATTACTAAAGATATAAAATTATAACTAAAATTATTCCATATATAATAATGTCAATCATTAATAAAATGTAGATAAAATAGTAGCTCTATGTGTGTATGAAAATATACCGTGTGAGTTATATTAGTAAGACCGTTTCAAACAATTTAAAATTCAATTTAATATTATGTTGATCTATGCAATTTTATTACTACCTCATTCTATGCATTTAAAAAAAATTTCTAGTAAAAACATTTAAATTTTCAAGTCACGGTGCATTTTTGTTTTTTTTTTTATTTGTTATTATGCCTTTTTTTATCCTTTCTTATTATTTCTATCGACTCTATATTCTTTTAAAAATCAAACAATTGTTGATCAGATTTCGTAAATATCATAATTGAGATTTAAGATCTACTGCCACCAAGAGCTTATTAATTTTAAAAATGGATTTAAAACGATTGGATAACGTTAGAAAAATGTTGTTTGAATTGAAAATTGAGTTTTAATCGAAACAAATTTGAGAAAATTTGGTTTAAAAATTAGTCCAACAAAAAACCGGTTTTTGGTATAAACCAATTTTGAACCAAACCAATTCAAATATAAACCAGTTTTTAAAAAATAAATCGGTTTCATTAAAGTGGTTTTAAGAACCAAACTAAACCATATAAAGGTCTAGGGGAGGGGCATTCGAACCCCAGACCCTTCGCTTCACAAACACACTCAAAACTAGCTCATGACCGCTGGACGCAATGCCAATTCAAGTTATAAAGTCCAAACAATAAATAATATATTAAATTCAATATTTCAAAAAGAATTTCATGTCACCCTTCTTCTTCTTCCTTACGAGTATCATCACCATTGTTAAATTTCTTCAAATTTCTAACTCTCATTTCTCAACCAAATTAAAAAGTGTAAACATCAAACTTGCTCAGAGTTAAGGAATCCAATGGTTCCAATTAATTTCATTTATTTTTACTCTATTGCATACAATCAATCAAACAACAACAAGAATTCTAAATCTAAAAATTAATATAAAATTCCAAACATCACTGATCAAGATCAATTAGCATAGGAGTATTAATCACTACATTATGACAATCAATTTGGCAACTTAAATGAATAAAAGTAATGCACAAATCATGGAGTTTCAGAAGTGAAAGGCTTACCTATTGGAGTAAGTCCAATGCCCTTTCAAATGAACTTCCAGATGATGAATGATGATGCAGTTAACTCCACTGAACCTCTAGAAAGCTATTGCAATGCCCACTTTGCTTTGAAACGTCTCAAATTCTCTTACTCGATTCCTCTTACAAATGAAAAAAGTGAGAATCTGATTTTTGTGCTAGGGGTGTTACAGATGGAGTATGATGATTTAGATAGTTTCTATGAAGTTTATGTGTGGTGTTTGAGGTGTTAAATTAAATGGAGATTGTCAGAATAAATAGTTATGGAGTTTTGGCTCCTTAGTCAACAAAGTGACCAATGGAGGATTGACTTTTTGATTGGAGAGTTTTCTAGTGTTGTGATGAGTTTAGACAGCTTCTATGGAGGATTTATGACGTGTTGGAGTGATTGGTTTGGTTGTTTTGTAACTGTGGTGAGTTTTGGAAAGTTTTGTGATTTTGGTGCAAAATGAAGAACAATGGAACTTGGTTGTAAGATGCTGAGATTGTGAGGGATTTATGGCTTAAATATTGTGTGTTTTGCTTCTGGTTTGATGTTGTATTTATAGGAGAAATGAATCAGACTAAGTTGCCAAGTTTTGGAGGAAATTGGATCATGAACCAATGGATACAAATGCTTTTGCATAAAGTTGGTTTCAAGTACAATGATAGCCATGCTTTTGTGCAGCCTCTAAGTTGACATTCTGAGCAATCTATCTTGGTTGGATAAGTTATCTTGAATTTTCAGATCAGCTTGCATGATTTATGGAAAATATCTGGCACAAAAGTTGGCTTTATGCAATGCCTATCATGTAATTCAACATGATCCAATGTGATGAACTTTTCTCTCTTGAATTGAGATCTTTTTCCTACAAACTTGGTACTAATGGTCATATATCATGTAGAGGAACAAGTTCCTAGTTGATCTTATCCTCTGAAAATGGTTAGAAAGTTGGTAAAACATGCCTCAAACTCGTGTGAAACTCATTTGTGCAATTTTGCCTTGGACTAAACCAGTCTCTCATGGCTACTTTACAAACTTGTAACTTCATGCTCAAGCAAGATGAACTCGTTCTCTTGGTACCATTAGAAAGTTGATATCATATACTACAATTTTGATGTTGATCACTTGGAAATAATCAATTTGGATCATTGAGATAATTGGCCAACAAAATTGGACTTTTCACTGATTTACACTTGGAAAATTTTTCTAAGTATTGACACTTTCACATCTTTGAAAAACCTCACCTTTGATCAGTCACAACTTCCAATTGGTGAATGTTTTTGGGTCCATTATTTCACCAATTTAAAGTATGTAATACAATCTTTAAAATGAGTTCTCAAGTGTTTTCATTGGATGCTTGAGAAAGAAGTTATAATCTTGGAAAGTATGGCATTTGTCATGAGATTTTGTAACTTAGAAAAATTTACAAAACCCTAATTTCCACATTTTTGAATCTTTCCTTGATTTCTTTGATTTTCTTGATTAGTCTTGATCAAATTCACCTATTTTTATAATCCTTGACTTGTGGAGTCCATGTTTGACCAAAGATCTCAAAAGTCAAACTTTGACTTTGATGAACAATTAACTTTTTCCAATTGAACTTGATTTCTTCAATTGTCAATGGATCAAGATTCTTGGATCGATCCAAACATATGGATGAGCTAATATGATATACTTGAGGCCTTTGAATCATGTCTTGGAGTGTAGGATCATGCCTGGATCAAAAAGTCAAACCCCATACTGAATTAGGTCAAAACCCTAATTTGGGTGCATCTGATGACCTAGGGCTTGATGAAATGGTTTTAATGGAATCTTTCAATTGATTATCGATGTAAGGAAACTTTTGATCATATCGGAGAGTTCAGGATCACATAAGTCCTTGGTTGGTCAACTTCTTGAACTTCTTGGTGCCGAAACCCTAGCTTGCAGTCAAAGTAAACAAAAACACATACTATTGTATTCTCAAAGGGGTTAGCAATGCATAAAATACACATATGAGATGATTGATGATGTTCTAAAATTATGTAAATGAGGTGAAATCTTAGGGTTAAAAATTAGGGTGTGACACATTGGAATCATCGACATGCTTCTTATAAGCATCTCTTTCATCCTTAGGAGCAGAACTAGGAGACTCTTCTTCAGGAACATGTGTCTCTAAGACATATAACTTTTTATCATGTTAGAGGACAATCCTCAGGCTTCAGTTCCAATCCAGAAAATCTGTCCCAGACAATTTTTCTTTATCAAGGATTGATTGTAAAATGTTGTTAGAGGTGTTAGTTGTCATGGTAATCTACATGAAAAAAATATGAAATTATAAGTATCAATAAAAACAACATATTCAATTAGGCCTCTAATTAAATATGACCCCGCTATTTTAATCAAACCAAATGATCCTCATCATTTGATTCGGAAAATCTCGTTGGAAGATTTTCTAGTGGATCGAGATCCATATTCACTTTGTTTTAAGTCAACGTTAGGCTAATTACACAAAACTTGGGTATTTAGGTAGGAACTCCTTCTAGTTGTATCTAATACAATTCTTGAATATTTTTGGTTGGGTAAATAACTCCTTATTCTAATCCATCATATGGATCATTCCCAACTCTTGCTTCTAAATGTGTATAATCTTATTATAATTTGTTTAGTTAAGTTTGACCCATTATTTTAGAAATTGGATATTAAATTTATCCCATCGCACCTTACCAATATAGAACATGCACCCCGTGTTAGGTGAAACCTACTTTTCTTTTCAATCAAATTCAACTAGTCGTATCTACTCTGACACCATTCAGCCTCAGGCAATTCAGCTTCCATCAAAACTCTCATAGGAGGGATTTCAACCTCTACCAAGAGCACTACTTCCATGCCATAAACAAGAGATAAAAGGGTTTCCCCCGTTGAAGTGCAAATAGATGTATGATACCCATGCAGAGCAAAAGGGAGCATATCATGCCAATCCTTATATGTAACATCCATCTTCTGAATGATCTTCATAATATTCTTATTAGCAGCTTCAACAACCCCATTCATCTTGGGTCTGCAAGGAGAAGAATTATGATGTTAAATCTTAAACTCATCGCATAATTCCTTCGTCATCTTGTTATTCATATTTGACCCTGTAAGTGCTCTTGATTGGCTGCATTTTGTGGCAAAACATTAGAGTTTGCATGTATGTCATACTGAATGATAAGTGTTGCACCCTAATTTTTGACCATAAGACCCCACCTCTGTGTTTATTTTCTCGTATGTGTGCATGTTATTTGTGACTAACAAGTATGTTCAGACACAGTAATCTCAAGTGTATATTCTCAGTCGATGCTTCAAAACGTAACGGGTTGGCACTGTTCCAGATTTGGTTATAGGTTTTATTGGGTTTTTTCCTCATCATCTCAAAGGTATACACTTCTAAGGAAAATCAAGATCTCATCAAAAGGAATGCTTAAGACTTTCATAAATCAAAGCCAATCTACGTGAATAAGGAGTTGAGGCTCACTTTATGATTCCATGGATTTAAGCCCACCTGGGCCCATAAAGAAATTGGTGCTATAATTTCACTTAAGGAAATTATTCAAACAAAGGCACAATCATGTGGTAATTTGTTTCCAATGCATTCCAAGTCAACATTATTCATGCCACGCATAAAACACGGCATGATGACTCCTAAGACCGCCATTTCGGGACTGCCTTCATTGCTTTTGAAACTCAATAATTAAGTTGACCAATATAGATGATTCAGTACAATTGATGCAGGTTCAATTTAAAACCAAAGGGACAATTTGAAAAAAACTTGCAAGAAGCATGATCCTTGGCTTTGTTGAAAGCGTTGGTGAGACTATTAATCAACGATAGTATTAACCAAGTTAGTTCACGAGCATACAAAAAAAGGAAGCTTTATTCAAGTTAGAGAGACAATTCTTATAACTAAGAAGCTCATGCTTTACAATCCAACTACAGTGCCACGCCTCTTATTTTGCTGGCTTTGGTTGAAGTTTCAAAACTCAATAAAGTGTACAAGTTAACATTTTTACAACTACCAAAGTACAACAGGAAGAGTTTGTTTACAAATATCATTACTATTGCTAAAACGCTAATAGTGAAAGGAAGAGACTGTGGTCCGTAATAATAATTATTTTGTTGAAACTTGAAGCTTCCACCGTTGACTTCGTTACTCGCAAATTTGGGAAGCTTGGACGGCCGAGAGAATTTCAATATCATAGAAGCTTAAGACCATCCTCGCTCAACAAATAATTCCGAAATTGCATCAGTGAAGGCAGCTAATGTCGGACTGTCATACACCTGCAGCAAAGGGAATCACAGCCTAAAACCAGCCAATTCTGTCCAAACTGAAATGGTGATGCTCAGTGGTATTCAGTTTAATTAGTTAAAATGGAAAGCTACCACTGAAGTGAAATTTTGAAACCTAAATGAACAGAACATTCTCAAGTAACCTCTCAAGAAGTCGCACGACTGTGTCGCTAATAAGTGAACCCCACGTCGGTAGTGTAAGAGCACAGATTGTGTCTTAGTAATATCTCTATGTTTTGATGATAACATTAATGATAATTTGTATACAAGAATTATACTCTCTAAATTTGTTCTAAACTGTTTTCTACAGGCACAAAAGATTTTAATCTTAAAGAGCAAATTTGATGTGAACAATAAATTCTGAATGGCTCAAGAGCATCTGAAGATTAGAAGAATCTGAAGTATAAGAGCTTAGTCATCAAGATTCTGAAGATACAACACGCTGCATATATTATCAAGAATCTGAATGAAAGAAGACTCTGAGTGAAGAGACTCTGAATGAGAGAAGACTCTGATCTGAGTGAAGACTCTGATCTAAGAGCATGTTACGCTTCAAGCACACAGCTGCATCAGACTCTGATTCATCAACATCTGAAGAACATCTTAGGCTCTGAAGTTTCCAGAAGATTCTGAAGACTGAAGACTCTGATATTGATTGTTGATCTGAACTATCTGAAGAATTATTTGAAGAAGATTATTTTAATATATCCGTTGGAATATGCCAGCAAATCTTTCCTTAATTGGGATAGACAAAATTCTCTGCAAGAAGATTATTCCTCTGATACATTCCATATATGGTAAATTCACAGCTCAGCAGACAATTGCTACACCCACATTTTGTGCGCCGTCTCTCTGCTGCAATAGTACAAAGGACAGTACTATTTGATATTGGAAATATCTTCTCCAACGGTAAAATATTCTCTCCAATATTCAAGTGGCTATATAAAGGATATCATAGCACTTTCTTCAGTGACGAATTTTGAGACGAAAACAATTGCAAGAACACTCTCACGCGAAAAACTCTCAAGCTCTCATATTCCTTGCTATTCATACTTTGTTCTAAACTTAGAGAAATAACACAGTTGTGTTTATAGCTTTCATAGAAGCAAATTCTTACTCTTACATTGTATTACATTAATTTGTAAAGGAAGTTTTCCTTAAGAGGATCTAGGTTAGATCAGTAGCTCTTGAGAAGACTAAGAACAGTTGTTCTTAGGTGTTGCTATTTGTAATCAGTTGATTTGAATAGTGGATTAAGTCCTTGTTGAGAAAGGCAAATCACTCTTGAAAAGGGTGGACTGGAGTAGTTGAGTTCAACGAACCAGGATAAAAATACTTGAGTTTTTATCTTTGATTATTTTCTGTCATACTTATTCAACCCCCCCCCCTTCTAAGTATTTTCTCACCTTCAGTTGGCATCAGAGCTCCGGTTCTGAGTGTGCATTCACTTAACCGTGACAGATAAAGATCCAGTGAGAAGAATACTCTGTTATTTATTTGGTTGCTAATATGGGTGATATTCCTACATCAAGCAACAAATATGAAGGAGACAGAATCAGCACCAAACCTCCAATGTTTGATGGAGAAAAATTTGATTATTGGAAAGATAGACTTGAAAGTTTTTTCTTGGGGTATGATGCTGATCTCTGGGATTTAGTCATTGATGGATATGAACATCCTACTAAGGATGGCAAAAAGATTGATAGAAAATCAATGACTGAGGAGCAGAAGAAAGAATTCAAAAATCATCACAAAGCCAGAACCATACTTCTTAATGCAATCTCTCATACAGAGTATGAGAAGATTACCAACAGAGACACTGCTCATGATATGTTTGAGTCTCTCAAAATGACTCATGAGGGAAACACTCAGGTGAAAGAAACAAAGGCTCTGGCGCTGATACAGAAGTATGAAGCGTTCAAGATGGAAGAATCTGAGAACATTGAGGCTATGTTTTCCAGATTTCAGATTCTAACAGCTGGGTTGAAAGTTCTGGACAAGGGCTACTCAACATCTGATCATGTCAAGAAGATCATCAGAAGTCTTCCTACCAGGTGGAGACCTATGGTGACTGCATTGAAGCTGGCCAAGGATCTGAACAAAATCTCATTAGAAGAACTCATCAGTTCTTTGAGAAGTCATGAGATTGAGCTGGAGGAAGATGAACCCCAGAAGAAAGATAAAGGTAAATCCTTAGCTTTTAAATCTAACAAATCTGTTAAAGCTTTGCAGGTAAATGAAGAAAGCTCTGAGGAATCTTCTTCTGAAGAAGAAGATGAACTATCCATGCTGTCCAGAAGGATCAACAAACTCTGGAAGCACAAAGGGAAGAAGTTCAACAACTTCAGAAGATCTGATCAAAAGAGAGAATCTTCTGGACACAGAAGATCTGGCAAGAAAGAGGTCACTTGCTTTGAATGTAAAGAACCTGGACACTACAAGAGTGAATGTCCCAAACTTCAAAAGGAAAAACCCAAAAGGAAGTTTGATAAAAAGAAAAAGGTTCTGATGGCTACATGGGATGACTCAGATGAATCTGAATCATCTTCTGAATCTGAGGAAGAATGTGCAAATGTTGCACTGATGGCCAACACAAATGATCAAGATGAAGGAACGTCATCATCTGAATCTGAGTCAGAATCAGACTCTGACTCTGAAGAGGTATTTTCTGAACTCTCCAGAGCTGAACTTGTTGAAAGTTTATCTGACATGTTGGAAAGCTACAGCAAGATTAAACTCAAATACAAGAAGCTGAAAAGCAATCTTGAATCTGAGATTGATCTTCTGAGAACAGAACTTGTTGAGCAGAAAGAAATAAATTTAAAACTCAAAAATGATTTAGAAACAACTCAACAAGAATCTGATACTGAAACAGAGTCAAGTGAAAATATTTTAGAAAAATATGACTCCAGTTTCAAAAGATTCCTCACTAAAAGCATAGACAGAAGCAAAATGGCTTCTATGATCTATGGTGTTAGTGGGAACAACAGAAGAGGCATTGGATGTGAATCTTCCTCTGGAAGCAATCCAAAATCTGTTGATAAACTCTTCATCAAGAAGACTCCTCTGTATTCTCATTTTAAGTTTGGTCATCTGAATGATATTAAACATACAAGCTCTGAAAAGAGTACTTATGTGTTTAAGCCAAGGGCTAGCCAGAATAAACACTATGTTGAAAAACAGAAGTTTAGGCAAAACCACAGAACATCTAACCCCAAAGGACCCATAAAGATCTGGGTACCTAAAAGCAAAATAATACCTGTTGCAGATGTTCTTAGCAGCAAAATCCAGACACCAATCATGGTACCTGGACTCTGGATGCTCACGACATATGACGGGCGAAAGGTCTATGTTCCAAAGCCTGGAATTTAGATCTGGAGGGGACGTGAAATTTGGAGGGAACCAGAAGGGCAAGATCATTGGCTCTGGTACAATAGGTAATGGTAACCTACCCTCTATTTCTAATGTTCTGTTAGTTGAAGGATTGAAACATAATCTATTGTCCATAAGTCAATTAAGTGACAATGGTTATGATATCATCTTTAATCAAAAATGTTGCAAAGCTGTATGTCAAAAGAATGGTTCAATCTTATTCAGTGGAAAGAGGAAAAACAACATTTACAAAATTAACCTTTCAGAACTTAAAGTTCAAAATGTAAAATGCCTTTTATCTGTGAATGATGAGCAATGGGTCTGGCATAGAAGATTGGGACATATTAATATGAGACGTATATCTCAGATTAATAAACTCAATCTGGTCAGAGGACTCCCTAATCTGAAGTTCAATTCAGATGCTCTGTGTGGCGCATGTCAAAAGGGTAAATTTTCAAAATCTCATTTTAAACCAAAAAATGTTGTTTCCACTTCTAGACCATTGGAATTACTTCATATTGATCTGTTTGGACCAGTGAAAACTGCATCCATCAGAGGCAAGAAGTATGGGTTAGTCATTGTAGATGACTACAGCAGATGGACATGGGTAAAGTTTCTAAAACACAAGGATGAGTCTCATTCTGTGTTCATTGACTTCTGCAATCAAGTCCAGACTGAAAAAGAATGCAAAATTATTAAAGTCAGAAGTGATCATGGTGGTGAATTTGAAAACAAATATTTTGAAAAATATTTTTCTGAAAAAGGAATTGCACATGATTTCTCCTGTCCTAGAACTCCACAACAAAATGGAGTTGTAGAGAGGAAAAATAGAACATTGCAAGAAATGGCCAGAACCATGATCAACGAGACAAATCTGGCAAAATACTTTTGGGCAGAAGCAATAAATACAGCATGTTATATTCAGAACAGAGTGTCTGTAAGACCTCTTCTGGAAAAGACTCCCTATGAATTGTGGAGAAACAGAAAGCCCAACATTGCTTATTTTCATCCATTTGGATGTATTTGTTATATGCTTAACACTAAAGATCATCTGAACAAGTTTGATTCCAAAGCACAGAAGTGTTTCATGCTTGGTTATTCTGAACGCTCTAAAGGCTACAGAGTATTCAATACTGAAACACAGATTGTGGAAGAATCTATTCATGTTAGATTTGATGATAAGCTTGGCTCTGAAAAGCCAAAGCAAGTTGAAAGTTCTGCAGATAGAGAAGTTATTCTCACAGACTCTGAAGGCTCAGAGGCAGACAAGACTGAAGACAAAGACTCTGAAGCAAACCCAGATGCTACGCCTCTAACTTCCCAACTTGACAATCTGCATATTTCTGAAAGACCAACAGTCAGAGGATCTTCTTCCAGAATGAAAGCTTCTCATCCAGAGGATGTGATAATTGGAAAGAAAGATGATCCAATAAGGACAAGAGCATTTCTCAGAACTTCTGAATCTTCCTTCTGTGGCTTAGTGTCAATTATAGAACCAACATCTGTTGATGAGGCTCTGGAAGATAATGAATGGATTTTAGCTATGCAAGAGGAGCTGAATCAATTCACAAGGAATGAAGTCTGGGATCTGGTTCCAAGACCTAAAGGTTTCAATGTCATTGGAACAAAATGGGTTTTCAGAAATAAACTTAATGAGAAAGGAGAAGTTGAAAGGAACAAAGCAAGACTGGTTGCTCAAGGCTACAGTCAACAAGAAGGCATAGACTACACAGAAACATATGCTCCTGTTGCAAGGTTAGAGTCTATTCGCTTGCTTATTTCATTTGCTGCACAACATAACATCACTCTTTATCAGATGGATGTTAAAAGTGCTTTTCTTAATGGAATTATAGAAGAGGAAGTGTATGTCCACCAACCTCCTGGTTTTGAAAATGAAAATTTTCCAGATCATGTTTACAAACTGAAAAAATCTCTTTATGGACTAAAACAAGCTCCCAGAGCTTGGTATGAGAGGTTGAGTAATTTTCTTCTGAAGAAAAATTTCATCAGAGGAAAAGTGGATACCACACTATTTTGTAAAACCATTAAGAAAGATTTGTTGATTTGTCAAATTTATGTAGATGATATTATTTTTGGATCAACAAATATTATGCTTGGAAAGGAGTTTGCTAAATGTATGCAGGCAGAATTTGAGATGAGCATGATGGGAGAACTGAGATTCTTTCTGGGAATCCAAGTAAATCAGACTCCAGAGTGCACCTACATACATCAAACCAAGTATGTTAAAGAGCTTCTGAAGAAGTTTAACATGCTGGATAGCAAAATGGCAAAGACTCCAATGCATCCTACAAGCACTCTAGATAAGGAAGAGGTAAGTAAGAAGGTAGATCAGAAACTCTACAGAGAAGATCTGACGAATATTCACTAGTTGGATTCTGTGATGCTGACTATGCTGGAGATAGAGTTGAGCGCAAAAGTACTTCTGGAAGCTGTCAGTTTCTTGGAAGTCATCTGATCTCGTGGTACAGCAAGAAGCAACCAACAATTGCACTATCAACCACAGAGGCAGAATACATTGCTGCTGCTGGATGTTCCACTCAGATGCTCTGGATGAAGAGTCAACTAGAAGATTATCAAATCTATGAGAGTAATCTTTCTATCTTCTGTGATAATACTTCTGCTATATGTTTATCCAAAAATCCAATTTTACACTCTAAGGCCAAACATATAGAGATTAAACATCATTTCATCAGAGACTATGTTCAGAAGGGTGTAATAAATTTAGCCTTTGTTGATACAGATCATCAATGGGCAGATATTTTCACAAAACCCCTTGCTGAAGATAGGTTTAAGTTTATTCTGAAAAATATTTGTATGGATTTTTGTCCAGAGTAATATTTCTCAGAGTCAACTTCTCAGATGCTAAGTGTTTAACACTCTGAAGTATTTCATCTGTTTTGCTTGTTTAATTTATCTGTGAATTATTTTTGTGTGAAACTCTGAACTGACCATCTCAGAGGATCTGAAAGTTGAAAACGTTTCATTTCTTAAGAGTTATAGAATCACATGCAAGCAAACACGTGTCACTCAGAATCTGAAAAGATGGAGTACACCTACTGATTATGACGTTTAAGGTATTGCTTTGAAAATCTCAATCTGTCTTGATTTTCCCCCAAATGTCATATCATAATTAAAAATGATTACTTTTCATTTAATGCAAACGTGCGTATGTGTCCTATGTGTGTCTGTTATGTTTCCCATGCTTGCTTTATTTGTCTATTTAAACCACTCTCATAACACATTCACACTTTTCACATTCTCAAACACATATGCGCTTTTGTTTGTTGTTCTCTCTCTTTGCAAACCCTAAAAGAACTCAGAAACCTTCATCTTCTTCATCATCTTCAACAATGGCATCTACTTCAAACGCTGTTACTACCAAGAATGCTACCACTGTCATAGAACCAGTACGCACTCTCCTAACTGCTGTTGATTCACTAGAAGTACTGTGTGAAAGTTTCGTGGACTTAGAAGATCTTGCTGAAAATGGGTTTGATCTGATTTCTTCAATCAAAGCACAAGGCTGGGACGGTTACTTTGACAGGCTTATGGGTCCTGTGTATCCAAAGTTGGTGAAGGAATTCTGGATCCATGCATTTGCTACTCCAAAGTTCATTCACTCCTCTGTGCTGGGTAAAAAGATAGTTATCACTGAAAACCTGATAAGGAAACTCATAGGTTTTAAGGCAACTGATGGAGTAACCTCTCTGTCTTTTGCGCGTGAAGATCTGAAAGATGTATGTCAAGAAATCTGTACTACTGGTGAACCTTGTAAGAAGGTTAAGTTCTTGAAACCCACTTACAAGATATGGGCTAAGATTTTCATGAACACCATCTTTCACAGACCCTCTTCAAACTCTTCTGATTATGTTAATGCTAACAACTTTACTTCATGTATTGTTTACACCAAAACATTCAGATTGATCTTCCATATTTATTGTTTAATCATCTGGTGTCTCATGTCAAGGAAACAAGGGAAACAGCCAGAGATAAATTTGGAAAAGTCAGAACATGGATCCCTATGGGAAGGCTGATTTCAGATATTCTGATAGAAAACCAACTTGTGGCGCATCTGCAAGAGGCTGGGTTGACAGAAGATCTGACTTATATCATTGGCTCTGAAATAAACGGTTTAACTCTGAGAAGGATGAAACTGGTTGATGATTTATCTGAGAAACCAAGGAAAACTAACTCTGAAGAAGTTAGGGGAAGAAGGATTCATGTTGAGGATTTTCCTTTATTCACTTCAGATGAACCTAGAGAACTTATTGCCGAGTATGTTGCTCGCTGCATAAGAGATGGTGTTGAGATTCCTGCCAATCTTGTGCAGAAGGAAGGCCAAGTTCTTCCTGATTTGACAAGGGAAAGAAGACGTAAGAGAAAAGCTGATAGTGAAGGTCATCAGAAGAAAAGGAAGCATTCAGATGCTGAAAAGAAGAAGAAAAGGAAGAAGCTGAAGAAGGTTCAACCAAATCCTCCTGCAGCAACTTTTGAAGAAATTAGAGATACTCTGAAACAGGTATTTAACACTGATTCTAATCCTGTTCATCATTCTGCTACCCCCACACCATCTGACTCACCCCTTATATTTAAAAGATCTAAACCATCTTCTGTCCCCCCTCATACACCACAATCCAAGCAACCAACAAACATACAAACAGAAATTCCACAACAAACTCAACAAGCAACACCACAACCACAAAACACTATCCCAGAACATACCATTCCAGAGGATGTTCACCCTGAACACTCTGACCAACCTGAACATCTCATTGATCCTAATGAGATATTAGATGTCACACCTTTAAACCAGTCTGTCATTTTATCTTCAACTTCTGAAAAATCTAACCACTCTGATACATCATCTGATGATGAATCATCTGGTTACATTAATGAATGCTTGAATGATCTCAAACAACCTCGATCTGAGAGTGTTTGGAAACAGCTGTTTAAATCTCCAACTTCTGAACATCCACCCTCTCCACAAAATTCCCCAACTCAAACTCTCACTCCACAACCTCTTGAAATCCAAAACACTCCACAACCAACAGAAACCCAACCAATTCCCTCAATACCTCAACCACAACATTCTGACCAACAAACATCTGAACCACAACACAACCAACCAACATCTGAACCACAAATCAATCCTCAATCTTCTGAACCACAAACATCTGAACATCCATCTTCACAACCTCAACCTTCTGAACAAACACCACAAACACAACTAACCCAACCAAGAAAACCCAGAATCCCTGATGAAGCAGAATTGGGATCAAGTGTTTATACTCTGTTAAGAGATTTTGATAAGGATAATGTCTCAGACTTTGCTGACATTATGGATGTTTGCATGACTACTATGGACAAAGAGGCTGCTAATGCTGTTTGGAAGAAATATCTTTACAGACTGAATAGGGAGGCTTTGAAAATCAGGACTCAATGTCTTAGATTGTCAAAAGTAAGGTTTGCTGCTTATCAAAAACGGATTAAGAAAAACACTCCTCCTATTCTTCTTCTAGAAGCTCCTCCACCTCCAGAAATTCCTGCACCTGATGTTACTCAGACTGTTTCAAAATCTACTGTTTCAGAAATTCCTGCATCTACTGTTTCAGAATCTACAGATCTTCAGAAGGATGTCAAAGAACTTAAGGATTTTATGGTTGATCAAAAGAAAACAAATGAAGAAATGAAAACTTGGATGGCTAAGCAAGATGAAAATTCAGAAAGGATTACAGCACTGCTGCAACTCATTGCTTCTCAACAAGCCTCATCTGCTAAACCTACTTGATGTTTTGCACAAGTTTTTCATGTTTTGCTTTGTTTTGATTTTCTTCTGATATGTTTTGTATGCTTCTATCTGAATCTGCATGTTCTCTTGACTTAATGACAATGATCTCTTTGCTTATCTGGATATGTGTTTCTTCTGCATCTTTACTGTCTTTTAAAATTCTTTTTGATTATGACAAAAAGGGGGAGAAACAAAATAGAATCTGATTGTTCAAATCTATAAGCAATTATCTGAACTAAGTCAGACATGTTACTAACATTCTTTGAATTTAACCAGACTCTGACAAATTTCATTGAAGTTTTTTCTGAGATCTATCTTTTCAGAACCTGATCAAAAATAGCTAAATCTGAGTAGATCAGACTCTGATATCTAACCTTGAGTACTATGATCTAAAAGATAACTCAAGACAGGAAATGACAAGATAAACAACCAGGTGTTCTGAAGTTGTTCATCTGGCATCAAGCTTTAATATGGCATCAAGCTTTGACTCTAGAAGTCAAACATATGTCAACCAGGCTTCAATCAGGCTCTGAATCTGAAATGTAATCAGGCTCTGAATCTGAAATGTACTCAACCAGAAAGGGAAGTATCTAATTCCATTAGAGTATTCATTTCAGGGGGAGATTGTTAATCTCAGGGGGAGTCATTTTAATTCATATTTTTATTGAACAAATTTCTCATGTTTTGTCATCATCAAAAAGGGGGAGATTGTAAGAGCACAGATTGTGTCTTAGTAATATCTCTATGTTTTGATGATAACATTAATGATAATTTGTATACAAGAATTATACTCTCTAAATTTGTTCTAAACTGTTTTCTACAGGCACAAAAGATTTTAATCTTAAAGAGCAAATTTGATGTGAACAATAAATTCTGAATGGCTCAAGAGCATCTGAAGATTAGAAGAATCTGAAGTATAAGAGCTTAGTCATCAAGATTCTGAAGATACAACACGCTGCATATATTATCAAGAATCTGAATGAAAGAAGACTCTGAGTGAAGAGACTCTGAATGAGAGAAGACTCTGATCTGAGTGAAGACTCTGATCTAAGAGCATGTTACGCTTCAAGCACACAGCTGCATCAGACTCTGATTCATCAACATCTGAAGAACATCTTAGGCTCTGAAGTTTCCAGAAGATTCTGAAGACTGAAGACTCTGATATTGATTGTTGATCTGAACTATCTGAAGAATTATTTGAAGAAGATTATTTTAATATATCCGTTGGAATATGCCAGCAAATCTTTCCTTAATTGGGATAGACAAAATTCTCTGCAAGAAGATTATTCCTCTGATACATTCCATATATGGTAAATTCACAGCTCAGCAGACAATTGCTACACCCACATTTTGTGCGCCGTCTCTCTGCTGCAATAGTACAAAGGACAGTACTATTTGATATTGGAAATATCTTCTCCAACGGTAAAATATTCTCTCCAATATTCAAGTGGCTATATAAAGGATATCATAGCACTTTCTTCAGTGACGAATTTTGAGACGAAAACAATTGCAAGAACACTCTCACGCGAAAAACTCTCAAGCTCTCATATTCCTTGCTATTCATACTTTGTTCTAAACTTAGAGAAATAACACAGTTGTGTTTATAGCTTTCATAGAAGCAAATTCTTACTCTTACATTGTATTACATTAATTTGTAAAGGAAGTTTTCCTTAAGAGGATCTAGGTTAGATCAGTAGCTCTTGAGAAGACTAAGAACAGTTGTTCTTAGGTGTTGCTATTTGTAATCAGTTGATTTGAATAGTGGATTAAGTCCTTGTTGAGAAAGGCAAATCACTCTTGAAAAGGGTGGACTGGAGTAGTTGAGTTCAACGAACCAGGATAAAAATACTTGAGTTTTTATCTTTGATTATTTTCTGTCATACTTATTCAACCCCCCCCCCCCTTCTAAGTATTTTCTCACCTTCAGGTAGTGCCATCATTTGGACCGTTTCCCATAAGCTGGAGCACACGCTGGAAAGCTCCCTCATCAACGCGTGAAATAAATGAAGAGTCGAGGTCACTTTCCTGCATAAAATGGACAGAGTCGTTACCTTCGAACGTTTCCAACTACTGAACTTAAGTAACAAGAAACACAATCAAAGCACAGTTTATGACAATATTCAGACTTGCAACCAGAATCTTGGTTTACCTCATCTCCAAGACAACCTTGAAGTTGGCTTGATTCTTCTAATTACCGGCATGCTTCAACGATCATCACCACAATTCATACACTAAACTAACCTCCCAACATGGTGTAACCGTCGGCAACGATATTTTAGGCAACCTGCAATGCAAGGAACAAGTCAGACCAAGCTGCAACACAAGAAGAGTCACAATACAATACTACCGATTAACTTGAATAAACAGAAGTTCAGGTACCTTGGACATCACATTTAGAGGCCAAGCCAGCCGTAGGCTCCTCGACTCCTTATCCACCAGCATCAGTTCCTGGTCACACTTCTCAAATGCCCTCTGGAAGTTCTCGTACTCAAGACTTTGCTCTTAGCCAACAACAGAAGAAAGTTTGTTTCACCCGGACGCATATCTCTTTGCAATCTGTTAAGAAAAATGAATGGAGTCAATAAGTCATTGAATTAACTCAAACAACAGACAAAACATGATCAAATTTTGAAAGCAGGTTAATACTTTTTACCAGCCTGGATCTTTGAGAAGAACTCATGGGCTCCAAGTGAATTTCCAAATTGAAGATGATAAAGCTACTCCCCGGCGTGGAAAGAAACCGAAGACAACTCCGACATTTTTGTCACTCAGATGCACCTATCCTGTTAACTCTTTAGAATATTCTAGAGTAAGATTCAAGAAGCCAAACAACCAAGTCGTTACATTTATAACCGAAATGAATAAATTTCAATGAAGACTTGGCCAGCTAACTAGGAGGCTTTCATTTTATTCCTATCCGCTTTTCTGTCAACAAGTAGATAAGTACACCCAGTTGAGATGAACAAGCAGAGAAAGATTCCATAGTGTTTGAAGTCGGTCACGACGCCGTGAACATTACCGCTATCACCAACTGTTGCTCACAGAACCCAAGACCATTTCGCAAGTATTCAAGTGCATCTGAGCGGGACACTTAGACTCCTCGCTTTGAGTCGACTTCATCTCGTTTGGCACTGCAAAATTGATTTGACTCCAAGCTAAAGTAAGGGATTTTCAGCCGCCAGGATTGTTCCTCACCTGCAAACAATAGGGAGGTATAAGGACCAAATCATCCAGCCAAAGAAGGGTAATAGTTTAAAGCAAAGGTTCTAGTACCAAACCTATGTATGTGATTTGAATCGGATTCGTTGCTAACAAGCTGAAAATGCCCCAAATATCTCAACATACGTCCCGCCACCAAAGGAACCGCATCAATATTCTGCATAAAGAAAACCCAACAGTACATTTTTTATATACAGCAGAAGAAAACTCCATTTTCTGTTCAGATATTTAGACCATTGATAAAAGCAATTTGAAAACGAAAGCACGACTACTACCTGCGTCCCGAATCACAAAGGCTATACGAGCAGGCGTCGATGATTTACCGGCCCATATTCGAGCAAGTCTATCAAATAATGAATCATCCACGTAGCTTGCCTACAATCACCGGATCCACTCAATTAGTTATTGACAATTCAAGAAGAGAATGCAAAAATAGAAAGTGTTACGAGACCGTATTCAACATGTTACAGGTTTGATTACTAACCTCAAGAACAAGTCAACCATCGAGAAACTGCAGACCCATCGGTTCACATGGTACCAGCTATTCACCATTCTCAAGAAGCTCCAGATTTTGTTGTCATAGACGGAGGTTCTTCCCTCTGGTGTACTCCTGTCACAGGATCAGCGGGAATTCAGAACTCAAGATATGTGAGAAACTCGGTATACATGATAATCGAGGGGATATGCATTCCTTGTTACCTGCGTATGACAAGCGAGGTTTATGGAAAACAAGAATCATCTTCGTTAAAACCAGTATCCAGTTCATAAGAAAAAATGAAAGAGAACTTATCTTCTAAATGAGGCTCAATTCACAAAAAAGGGAAAGTTTGCCGACACGGTCCAAATAAGCCAAAAATACCACTCGTGTTGTTCCTGCAAAATCAAAACGAATTCAATTAGTTTCCAAAACAATCAAGACATGTCCATAACGGAAATGGAAATCTCATCAGTAATCCATCAATTCGTAACCACCACTTTGTGCCTATAAAAGGGATGCATGAAATCAAACACAGAGAGGACTCAAAAAACGGAAATTCACAACGATCCACAAAAATCCCCAAACTCCTAAATCCAAAACCCTAGAAATCATAAGAGTTCGAGAGAAGGAAGACTTATCTCCTCAAGCTCCGCCGCGAACCTGTCGTAGCCATTGTCACCAGCCGCGAAGCCGTTCGCCATCACCTTCGACATCTGCGAGAAAATCGCACACCGTAAGTTGCTCCGTTTGAACTCTTGATATCCATTTAATTCTTTTCTGTCCTTTTGTATAGGAGAAGAAGAAGAAGCAGACGGAAAAGGAGAGAAGAAACGAGAAATCGAGAGAGAAGGGATCGGAGATGGTAGATCGAGAGGGGAGGGTTTTCGATTTGGGGATTGGGTTTCCGTTTTTCCTTTTTTTTTCTTCTGTTGTTTTATCATTTGTATAATGTGATAATCATGTAAATCACCACACACACAACACACTAATCACCCACTAAATCACACCCTAATCCCTAATCTCTCATATTATCCACTAAACTGCTCGTTAATCCCACTTAATCTCCTAATCTGCCACTTTAATAAATGACCTAACAACTAATTAACCTTTAAAACCCTTGATTAACCCATTTGATTAAATAATTATTTCCTTTTAATTAACTAATAATTAATCATGTCTTGATTAACCTAATTAATCTTTTTAATCGCTTCTTTATTCAAATAACCTTTAACTTGGTTTTTTTTTTCTTCCAACAATTTATTTACCTAATCAACTTCCTCTTTAATTTAATCTAATAATAATTCACTCATATGGTGAATGTATTCACCATTTATTTGATAACCATAATTTAATTTATAAAAATCTATTTCAATTTAATCAACCTTCTTTAAAATAATAATAACCCTTCTCCTTTAAAATTAACTATATTTCTAGCTAATTAGTTTCTCTATCCCCTTTTAATAAATCAAGACATTTATTCCATAAAACCTTAATAACCCTTTTTAATAATTCAATTTAATCAAAATTTAATAAAACTCTTTTTCTATAACTTAAGATTATTCTAACATTTTATCAACTTTAATAACCAATTTTTATTTATTAAAATTTATTAATGATATTGACAAAAAACAAAAACCATTATAATAATAAGTCATTTCTTTTAATTCAATTTAACCATTTATCCTTTTATAATAAATCTTCATGAGAAACTCTTTTAATAAAAGAATAATTTGTACCCTAACACCAACTTTTTGATAATTAGGCTTTTATAACAAACTTTTAAAAAAAAAAGACTTATCTTCATAATTGACCTCATAACCGGCCTTTTGTTAAATTAGAACAAATTCTCTTTTTATTGAAATTAATTCTTTTAGAGTCCGTTTAGCTAAATTTCTATCTATGATCTAATTTGCCAAAGCCTTTAAAACAATCTCACCAAATTAATTCAACCATTTCCCTAAATCAACATTCCCCTTTAGATCGATCTCTCGAAATTAACTCACATCGCAAAATATATTCATTCAATCGTGCACTTCACGACACTTGCACCTACACCCCAGCGCTTTCATGCGTATATGTATGGTTTACATTTCCGCAACTTATTCATTGCAATTTACATTACCGCATTTACATTCTCGCACTGCATTCCGTCCAAAGGAAGAATCTGCGCATGATCCCAACAATCGTGCGTATGCATTCACATTTGCATCATCTTCCCCTTTGATCCTTGATCCCATTCAAGTCGATCATTTTAGGATAGGACCTACCCCATAGGAAGGACCTTGTTTTTATC
Source organism: Lathyrus sativus (assembly GCA_963859935.3). NCBI lineage: Eukaryota > Viridiplantae > Streptophyta > Magnoliopsida > Fabales > Fabaceae > Lathyrus > Lathyrus sativus. The sequence continues at coordinate 713,584,364 of OZ012737.1, forward strand.
TTTACAACTTAGACAAACAAACAATCAACAATACAATACAAACTTTTCAAACACATTAGAGAATAGATGTTAATCATCTTAAGTGAGATACAATCTCCACCCCCACAATAATACAATCAAGCCGTAGGGACTTTGCCTTAAGATAAATAAAGGCATACTCGTCAAACAATCCGAGTACCTAAGCCCTTTTCTTAAGACGATGCAAAGACTATTTTCCTACAACCTGTGGTGGTTACATCTCCCTTAAAATGAAGACTCGTCTCTTCTCCTAAACCCAATCAAAACAACTACCCTAAACCCGTAGGAACTTTGACCACAGTCAAAGAACTCCTCAAACCCGTTAGGGGAACTACAAGTACTCTGATTCCACTCCCGTAAGGATATGTAGGCATAAGATGCGTCATCTTATCGAGTATACTTAGAAATAAACCCCTAGGTCTTTCAACCATTAAGCAGATAAACACTTAGCAATAAACAATATAAAACAAGAGGTTCCTGTAGAGTACTACAAAAACTTAGGATGCTAGTACCTTCCCTAAGTTTAACCGACCCCCGAACCTATAACTCTCTAAACCTTGCATTTGCATTGCATTGTGGGAATTTCGATCTTTATCCCTTCCTTTGGACAAATCAAAGTTCGGTTGCAAAATGAATTAAAGATTCAAACTAATCAATAGTTTGGTATCCGAATTTCACCGCGACAATAAGACATATATAATGATGTGTGTGCAGGGTAAGTTAACTATAAGCTAAGCGGAATGTCATACAAAACATGACACTGACTGTATGACATCCAGCGAGCAGGTTAGTTTTTCTGGTATCTAGAAATCAGGAAACAAATCAGGAGCTTAAGCTAAAAGACATGAGACATTTGAGAAGCCCTAAAGTGAAACAAATGCTTCTGAATTAAATGGCAAGCGTGCAGATGATTGAAGAGTAGGGTTTGTTATGATTAAACCTAACTGTATGCACCAAGGCCTAAAGGACTGACTGCTCTATAAATATCAGAAGGAGCAACCCTAGATGAAAAGCTTTTGATAGAAGTATAGAGAGTGCATATTACAGAGTCCTTGTGAGTGAAGAAGGTTGTTCTTCACATGAGTATTGTGAGTGAAGAAAGTGTGTTCTTCACGTGTGAACTGAGTCTTAGGAATACTTGTTTACCAAGCAACTGTCTGCTGCATTGGTTAGGTAGATTCTAAGTTGTGTCTCACTCAAAGCTTTTAAGCAAGAGTGTGTGTGTCCCTTGATTAAAGCTTTAAAGCAAGATCAAGGTGTGTACGAAGTGTTTCTTCATCTTTATTCTGTAATTGTAATTGGATATCACTGTGGTGTGATTGAGGGGGAGTGAGTGGGAATACTCAGGTCTAGAGTGCCTCTAGGTTGAAGTGTCATTGGGTAGGTTTTAAGTGAGGAGTGCAAACTGAGTTGTTTGACTCTGAATTAATTCTACTGATAGTGAATTTCCTCCCTGGCTTGGTAGCCCCTAGATGTAGGTGTTGTTGACACTGAACTGGGTGAACAATTTTTGTGTTATTTACTTCTTTTGCTTACAGTTTAATTAGTTAGTACAATAGTCAATGTCACAGTGGATATTATAACTTTGGCAATAACATTCATCGCGTGCTTGCCAGAATTTCAATTGGCATCAGAGCAGGCACCCCTGCCTGTTTATTCTGGGTGAGATCTAGGGAAATAAATTCTGGTATTATGGATAAAGATATAGGATTCACTAATAGATCTCTAATTCTGGATCGTTCTAATTATGATTATTGGAAACCTAGGATGATTGCATTCCTAAAATCCTTAGACAGCAAGGCTTGGAGAGCTGCAAACTCTGGCTGGGAACATCCTGTGAAGACTGACAAGGATGGAGTAGATGTGTTAATTCCTGAAGAGGAATGGAACAAAGAGCAAGAGGCCTTAGCTCTTGGGAACTCTAAAGCATTGAATACACTCATCAATGGTATAGACAAAAACATCTTCAGACTGGTACACCACTGTGAACTAGCAAAGGATGTTTGGGACACTCTCAGAACTACTCATGAGGGAACTTCCAAGGTCAAAATTTCAAGACTTCAAATGCTGACCACCAAATTTGAAGGTCTGAGAATGAAGGAAGATGAGACCATTCATGAGTTTTACATGAATGTTCTTGAACTTGCAAACACTTCAGGAGCCTTGGGAGAAAAGATGGTTGAAGAGAAGCCTGTAAGGAAGATTCTCAGGTCCTTACCTAAGAGGTTTTCCATGAAGGTCACAACCATTGAAGAAGCCCAAGACATATGCAACATGAAAATGGATGAACTCATAGGTTCTCTCCAAACATTTGAGATGGGCATGTGTGATCAAATTGTAGAGAAAAAGAGCATAAGCATAGCTCTTGTCTTAAACACTGCTGAGGATTCATAAGAAGAGGGTGGTGAAAAAGAGGATAATTTTTCAGAAGCAATAGCCTTGCTTGGAAGACAATTCAATAAACGGATCAAAAGGATAGATCATAAGTCAAAGCCCTATGCCAAGAACACCTCTTCTGACTGCAGCAGAAAGAGTAACTCTGAGGAAAATTCTAACCAAGGCAAAGGAACTCAATGCCATGAGTGTGAGGGATATGGACACATCAGAAAGGAATGTTCTACATACCTCAAAAAGAAGAGAAAAGGCCTAACTGTCACATGGTCTGATGAAGACTCTAAAAGTGGATCAAAAAAGGAGTATGACAGGCATGTCACTGTTCTAAACAATGTAAGTTCCTTTGAAGATGACTCAAGTGAGGATGAACTGACTTTTGATGAGCTTGTAGCTTCATACAAACAACTGTGTTTCAGAAGTGCAGAGGTATGCCAACAAGGAGAAAATCAGAAAGGGATCATTAATAAGCTGGAGGCTGAGAAGAAGGAACATCTTGCAACAATAGACTCACTCAACAGTGAGGTCAGCCTGTTGAACTGAAAACTTGAGCAGATGACAAGATCAAACAGGATGCTAATCCATGGAACTGAAACTCTTGAAAAAATTCTACAAAGTGGTCAGATAGCAGGAGACATGTTTGGACTGGGGTTTATTGGTGAACAAAAACCCATCTTGGAGGTCAAGAGACCAGAGTCTGAAAATCAGAGATCAAACCAGATGTCACGACCAATGTCACAACATCAGAGGAACAAGAACATGAAGTAGACAAGAAGAAAGTTCCAAAGGTGGAGGTGTCATTACTGTTGAAAATTTGGTCACCTAAAACCTTTTTGCTACAAATTGCATGGATATCCTAGTCACACTCATCAAAGGGCTCCTGCCAAGAAGCAACAATGGGTGGAAAATGAGGTTAGTCTAATAGCTCACACCTCTCTAAGAGTGTCAGCTAAAGAAGACTGGTACTTTGATAGTGGTTGTTCTAAACACATGACTGGCATAAAGAATCTGTTGGTGGACATCAAACCTCATTCCACTAGTTATGTGACTTTTGGTGATGGAGCAAAAGGAGAGATCAAAGGGGTTGGGAAACTGGACTGCCCTAGAGTACCTAACTTGGACAATGTATTGCTAGTGAAAGGACTGACTGCCATCTTGATCAGCATTAGTCAGCTCTGTGATCAAGGACTAAGTGTGAAATTCACTGAAGAAGAATGTGTGGTCACAAATGGTGATAATGAAGAAGTAATGAAGGGGTCTAGATCTAAAGACAACTGTTACTTATGGGAGCCTAAGGACTCAAGTAGATCCACCACATGCTCTATGGCCAGAGAAGCAAAGGAGGTAAAGTTGTGGCATCAAAAACTTGGGCACCTTCATCTAAGAGGAATGAAAAAGATCATTTCCAAGGAGGCTGTAAGAGACATTCCAAACCTGACTATTGATGAAGGGAAGGTATGTGGTGACTGTCAAGTAGGCAAGCAAACCAAGACATCTCATCCAAGGGTTGGTCACCTGATTATCTCCAGAGTTCTGGAACTGTTGCACATGGACTTGATGGGACCAATGCAAGTAAAGAGTCTTGGTGGTAAAAAGTATGCCTATGTAGTTGTGGATCACTACTCCAGATACACCTGGATAAGCTTCATCAGAGAAAAATCATATGTTTTTGAAGTCTTTAAGGAGCTGTGCATCAGACTTCAAAGAGAAAAGGAATGTGGTGTGGTCAAGATCAGAAGTGATCATGGCAAGGAGTTTGAAAACTCCAATTTTGCTGAGTTCTGCTCATCTGAAGGGATCAGCCATGAGTTTTCCTCTCCTATTACTCCTCAGCAAAATGGAGTAGTGGAAAGGAAAAACAAGACTATCCAAGAGTCTGCCAGAGCCATGCTACATGCAAAGAAATTACCTATGCATTTTTGGGCAGAGACTATGAACACAACTTGCTATGTTCACAATAGAGTGACCTTGAGAAAAGGAACATCAACTACCTTGTATGAGATGTGGAAAGGAAGGAAACCAATTGTGAAGTACTTTCACGTGTTTGGGAGCAAGTGTTACATCTTGACAGATCATGAACAAAGGAGGAAAATGGATCCCAAGAGTGATGAAGGAATCTTTCTGGGATACTCTACCAACAACAGAGCTTATAAAGTGTACAACTCCAGAATAAAAGTCTTGATGGAATCCATTAATGTTATTATTGATGATCAGTATGAAGAAATCAATGTCATAGAGGATGTTGGAACATTGCTTGAGACATCAGCTGATGGTATAGTGAATACTGAAGATACTCAAGTTGTTACTCCAGGTTCTGAACCAGAAACCACCATCAGAGAACCTTCTATCAGAATCCTGAAAGATCATCCCAAAGATCTTATCATTGGAGACCTCAACAGTGGGGTAAGGACCAGAGCTAGAGAAGTAGTCTCAAATTCATGTTTTGTGTCTAAGATTGAACCCAAAAATGTGAAGGAAGCCTTAACTGATGAATACTGGATCAAGTCCATGCAAGATGAATTGGAACAATTTAAAAGACATGAGGTATGGGAACTGGTGCCAAGACCTGAAGGAACAAACATCATTAGCACCAAATGGATTTACAAGAACAAATCAGATGAACAAGGAATTGTAGTCAGAAACAAGGCTAGACTGGTGGCACAGGGGTACACTCAAGTAGAAGGAATTGATTTTGATGAAACCTTTGCACTAGTTGCAAGATTTGAGTCCATCAGGATACTGTTAGGAATTTCCTGCATCCTAAAATTCAAACTGTTCCAAATGGATGTGAAAAGTGCATTTTTGAATGGATATCTAAATGAGGAAGTATATGTGGCACAACCCAAGGGATTTGAGGATCCTAACTTGATAGACCATGTATACAAGTTAAGGAAGGCTCTCTATGGATTGAAGCAAGCTCCCATGGCTTGGTATGAAAGATTGACTGAGTTTATTATTACCCATGGATACAGGAAAGAAGGAATAGACAAAACTCTCTTTGTGAAAAATGAGGATGGAAAACTCATGATTGCACAAATATATGTGGATGACATAGTCTTTGGTGGAATGTCTGAGAAATTGGTTAAACAATTTGTTTATCAGATGCAATCTGAGTTTGAGATGAGTTTGTGTGGAGAACTAACTTACTTTCTTGGGCTGCAAGTCAAGCAAATGAAGGAGTCTATATTTCTCTCCCAAAGTAAGTATACCAAAAGCATAGTCAAAAAGTTTGGATTGGATAATGCTGGTCACAAAAGAACACCTGCACCTACTCATCTGAAGTTGTCAAAAGATGAAAGTGGTACTAGTGTGGATCAAAGCCTGTACAGAAGCATGATTGGAAGCTTGTTATATCTAACAGCCAGCAGACCTGATATTGCATTTGCAGTTGGTGTATGTGCCAGATGTAACGCCCCATATTGCTTTTAGGATTACCGACTGACCCCACAAACCAACACGGGTCTTTTCAGCATGCTTTGTCCTCAATCACACGCTTTCCAGGAAACTTCCCAGAAGGTCACCCATCCCAGAATTGCTCCAAGTCAAGCACGCTTAACTGTGGAGTTCTTATGAACGGGCTACCGAAAAGAAGATGCATCTTGTTGGTATAGGTAGTACCAATTAATCCTTATAAGCCTTCATTCAACCATGCAGTCCCATACCTGCATAGCCTCAGGATCCCTCTCATTCGGATGTGAATTCGGTTTTCCCCTAGAAGCTGCTAGGAGTGTCCCATTGTCATGCCTCATGACACCGACAACCACTCCCTCGCCCACGGGTGTTACATGTAACCACCGTCCTCTTTCACCTCAGGTGTTACATGCCCACCAACTTCCGCTTGGTTCGTCCCCGAACCACATCGTACTGGGAGAGGTATGGCTCTGATACCATTTGTAACGCCCCATATTGCTTTTTTAGGATTACCGACTGACCCCACAAACCAACACGGGTCTTTTCAGCATGCTTTGTCCTCAATCACACGCTTTCCGGGAAACTTCCCAGAAGGTCACCCATCCCAGAATTACTCTAAGTCAAGCACGCTTAACTGTGGAGTTCTTATGAACGGGCTACCGAAAAGAAGATGCATCTTGTTGGTATAGGTAGTACCAATTAATCCTTGTAAGCCTTCATTCAAGGATGCAGTCTCATACCTGCATAGCCTCAGGATCCCTCTCATTCGGATGTGAATTCGGTTTTCCCCTAGAAGCTGCTAGGAGTGTCCCATTGTCATGCCTCATGACACCGACAACCACTCCCTCACCCACGGTGGTTACATGTAACACCCGTGGGTGAGGGAGTGGTTGTCGGTGTCATGAGGCATGACAATGGGACACTCCTAGCAGCTTCTAGGGGAAAACCGAATTCACATCCGAATGAGAGGGATCCTGAGGCTATGCAGGTATGAGACTGCATCCTTGAATGAAGGCTTACAAGGATTAATTGGTACTACCTATACCAACAAGATGCATCTTCTTTTCGGTAGCCCGTTCATAAGAACTCCACAGTTAAGCGTGCTTGACTTAGAGTAATTCTGGGATGGGTGACCTTCTGGGAAGTTTCCCGGAAAGCGTGTGATTGAGGACAAAGCATGCTGAAAAGACCCGTGTTGGTTTGTGGGGTCAGTCGGTAATCCTAAAAAAGCAATATGGGGCGTTACACCAGATATCAAGCAAACCCTAAGGTAAGTCACATAAATCAAGTCAAAAGGATTCTCAAGTATGTGAATAGAACTAGTGATTATGGTATACTATACACACATGGGTGTAATCCTACATTGTCTGGATACTGTGATGCTGACTGGGATGGAAGTGCTGATGATAGAAAAAGCACCTCTAGTGGATGCTTCTTCTTGGGGAATAATATCATATCATGGTTTAGCAAAAAGCAAAACTGTGTCTCATTGTCCACCACAGAAGCTGAATACATAGCAGTTGGAAGTAGCTGCTCTCAGCTGGTCTGGATGAAGCAAATGCTGACAGAATACAATGTCACACAGGATGTCATGACACTATATTGTGACAATCTTAGTGCTATCAATATCTCTAAGAACCCAATTCAGCATAGCAGAACTAAGCACATTGATATAAGACATCACTACATAAGAGACCTTGTGGAAGATAAAGTGGTCTCCTTGGAACATATGCCCACAGAAGTACAACTGGCTGACATTTTTACTAAGGCCCTTGATGCTGCTCAGTTTGAGAATTTGAGAGGCAAATTGGGTATCTGCATAAATGAAGACTCATAGCAATTAATGGCAAGTGAGAGTTTTAAAACTTCAATGCAATCCACGGCCTTGACCACAAAAACTCTCCTCTCCATGCAAAGAGATCAATTGAGCTTTACAAAATCAGTTGCAAAGAATGAAATAACATTATGAGATGATGAAATGATGCACACATAACACAAAGGCAAGTATTCACAAATACAATGCATGTGCACACACAAGGCTCCCTAAGCTCAAGGTCAAAGCATGGAGTTAAAAGGTCTACCCATCCCTAGGATTTGCACTATGAGTTATTTGTACCTACCGAACGGGTTCTATCAAAGTTCTTAGAGTCATAGTAAATCCTTCGGATATTGCCAACTAACGCAACTACTTACATGAGTCGACAATATTCTCAAGATAAACTCGTCTGAGTGTAGCATCGCGTGACAACTATTGACCAAGTGGGGTAAAAGTGTTACTAACGGTCCTCAACTTCACAGACTCTCAGGTTGAAATAATTAGTGAATACACGACTTTTCATGCATTACTAATTATCTCAAGGAGGTCTCCACTGAGCGTGATTACATCATATGTCAGACTTATTGGGACTACTCCCAACAGTCCAACTATTGATCCTATCACAATCTTATCTCATGTGTCACTCAAATTCGGGTTAGGATTTATCTCACCACTCAAAGCACCCAATGTCAATAGCATACTAACAGATATATTGATAAATATACATGTAAGCAAATATTCACAAATATAGCATATAAATAAACAAAATAGGCTAAACCCTCAAGTTTAAGTACTTCCCCAGTGAAGTCGCCATTTCTGTTGCGGCGAGAATCGTGATGCCAAGCTATTGATTAATTTGAATCTTAATTCATTAAATTCACAATCGGACTTTGATTTATCCAAAGGAAAGGTTAAAGAAAGAAATACCTTTTACACGATGTAACAACAACACTAAGAGATTCGGGGATCAGAGGTTGGTTATTCCTAGGGTAGGTATTTCACATCCTAAACATCTGTAGTACTCTACAGGAACCTTTTGTTTGTTTGTATACTATACTTGCTAAATGTTTTCTATGGCTTGGGATTAGGTTAAGGGTTAGGGTAAGATTGTAGGATAAAGACCTAAGGATATTTTCTAAGTTTGCTCGCAAGGATATCACATCCTCTGCCTACATATCCTAACTAGGATAGAATCAGAGCAACCGTAGTTTACCTCACTGAGGATAGATGAATACTTGATTATGATCAAGGTTCATAGGGGAAACAAACATAACAATTCTTGTGTAGAGTTTAACAAAACTCTCTAGATCTAAGTTTAACACTTAAAGGAAATTGACTTTGACAAAAGCCAAGAGGGGAGTAAGTAATCATCACCATGATTCTTACATTGAGTTAACAAACTCTATCTTAAATTTCTAATTGAAAGATACTCCTAACAAGGGGTAGGTCTTTTAGACTTAGAGCAAAGTCTAATGGCTATGGGTTCTAACTTAACTAAGTTAGGGTTCAAGATGAGTTAACAAAGTCAAAGAGGGGGTAATGAGCTACCTATGACCCAAGGGTCAATGGAGAGACTTTCCTTTGGACACAAGGGAGATGAGGCAACTGGATGAGAACTAACAAGTTCCATCACTTGGGGAATAACTTAACAAAGCTAAAAACAAATACCTAATAAGCATTCAAACATGATGAATACATAGATCATGGTAACAACCAAGGAACAAATGCAAGCATGTAACAACATCAAGCAAAGATTACAATCAAATGAAATGGTTACAACCAATAATGCACAAAGATATTACAATATCTAGAAGGGTGGGGGTTCTTACAAGACCAATAAATAAGATAACATCAACTTGAAGCATCTTAACCAAGATGAAGGAAAACATGGTAACAACCATCAAGACAAACAGAACATATAATTCAAACAAGTTTAAATGCAAGCAAGTTACAACTTGAGGCAAGCATATAAGGGGATCAAAGAATGTCAAATTTAACAACATAAGACAACAATCATGCTTTGATGACAATCAAGTACAAGTAAACATATAATAAATGTTGCAACAAACCAACTAAGGAGTTCAAAGTTCAAGAGGAATCATACATGTTCAAAAGATAACATTCAAAGACAAAATTCAATCCTAAGGATGTTATGGTTCTAACAAGACATTATAACAAGTAAAGTAGGGGCATGGGATCATGTTCAAGAGGTTACAACATCAATGAACACACAAAGATAAACATGAACAAGAAGAAATCAAGCATGTAAGCTACAACTTAAACCAACCATAAGACATGAATTAATTAAGACCAAATATGATAACATTTATCATGATAGAGGCATGAAGTGTGGTAACAACAAAAAGAGATTAAAGTGATCATATGACAACAAGAAAAGGCAAAGAGTTGACAAATATCAAAGCATAAGTTCATGGTTTCATAAAAGAAAACAAAGCAACATTCATGGTAACAACCAAGACAAAACATAAACCCTAGCATGTTATGGTTCTAACAAGACACATAGACAAGTAGAAAAAGGTATGAAAAGCATATTCAATAAGTCACAACATCAAGAATCATGTCAAAGTCCACAGATAAAATTCAAAGGTATACCATGCATACTCAAGTATTCACAAAGGCATGAAACTAACCCTAACATGTTATGGTTCTAATAAGATAGATAAAAAAAGTAGAATAAGGCATGGTAAGCACATTCAAGAGGTTACAACACAAAAATTCATGGCAAGGTTCACAGATGAGGTTCAAAAGGCCATTCTCACACATATGCATTCACAAAAGCAAGTATGAACATGGTAAGGCAATGAATCAAACATCTTTGAGCATTTAAACATGTTAAAAAAACATATATGAATCTCACAAGAAAAATCATGTTACAAGTTAAAAAAGTTTACAAACACCATGGTGAAAGCCCTAAAAACACATGCTTTTCAAGTGAATCAAAGTCTTTCTAGGATAATGATCCTTGAATTATTTCTTCACTCAATGAAAGTAGACATGATAAATAGTAGTTTTCAAAATTAATGGAATTAATAGCATGAAAAATGGCATGTTATTATCATTCAAAGTTGGTGTACCAATGAGGGCAAAACTAGGGTAAGGCAAAGTAAGGCAACTTAGGTCATTTGCATGAAGAAGTGGAACTCAGTCAAAACTTAACCAAATGAGGTGAAACAAAAGTGAAAATTGTGTGTTTTTAAAAAAGGAATTCAATGATACAATTTTTTCCATACAATACACTCACTGAAAAATTCGATAGCATCATTGTTTAGGCAACTTTGGTCACAACCAAAAGCATGAGCATATGGACAGTCCAAAGTAGAGCAAGGTTTGATGAAACAAGTATGTAAATATCACATATATATCATTTATAGTGATTGGCTCAAGAGAAATAAGAAAATGCACACATGGATTGGCATATTGGCATCAACATGCACATAATGACCTAGTTTGCCTTAGTTTTTTACTAGCATTTTGGACAGTCAAGAAATTACAATTTCTAATGCCAATGGTGGTCCACATATGACATATAACACACATATAACATGTTCAAACAATTTCTAGCACAAAAGCATGGTTACAACTCAACATAGCATGTGAAATGCAAAGCAAAATTTCAAGCTTCAAAGGTTTAGGCTTACCTCTTGAAGCAACCTTGCCAAATAAGAAAACCAGTTATCCTTGATATCTTGATATAGTCTACAAATGGTCTTTGTATGATGAAGAGCAGCTCCAATGATCAACAACCCCACTGTTGAACAGAATGGCTTGAAAAGTGAAGAAAAACTTCAAAGTTCCATTATTTTACAAAGCAACATGGTCCAATCTTTGTTACAGAAGTGCAAACTTAGTTTGGACAATTTCTATATGCTATTTATGAAGTGTTATAAGTGTCAAAAGAGTTGGAAATGATCTGTAATGAGTTATGGCTTGAAAAATGCAGAAAGTTGACTTTTTGTGTTTTGGAGGTTGACTTTGAGAAAGAAATGGTTTCTGGTGCAAGTGGTGGCTTAGACAGCTCTAGGTGGTCATTTAAAACTTGTGTGGAGTGTTGAAAGAATCATGGAATGGTTGGAAATTGATTTGATGCAAGTTCTATCCAAGACAGATTTTGGTACTTTGGAGTTTTTGACTTGGCTTGCAAGAAGGTTTGTGGATGTGGAAGGAGAGGGTTTGTGGATGGTTTCTTGGTTGCAATGGTGTATTTTTGATGCATAGAAGCTGTCCTATTTATAGGAAAATCCACATGATCAAGGGTGAGGACAGATTTGGAGTTTTGGTCTTGGAGGGAAAAAATGAAGAAAATCTGTCCAAGATTTGGTGCAGTTGGAATCCAGTGTTCTTGGCTCATTGTGATGTAAAAATCAAGTTGTATGAGGGCAATGGAAGTGACCGAAGTGTGGCTAGGGATTAGGGGAACTGCAGCTGCAGATTTCTTCATGAAAAAGTTTATCTTTCCTCTTGATTTTTTTATTAAAATATTGCAACTTGGTTGCAACTTGGCTTGTCATCTTGTCAAGCCTTTCAAACCTTCACTCTTTCTGCATTTTTACTCATTACACTATCTAAATATCAGATCAAGACTTGATCAAATGATTGAGAATAGCTTTGGTGGTTGGCAAGTTGATTTGTGACAAATTTGAAATGGTGCATTCAAGTGTTTTGACCCCAACTTGTCTCCTTCGAAACTCCTAGCTCACAAATTATATGGAGGATTTCTTGTACTTTTTGGAAATCCCTCATCATTTTATACAATTTTCATGTTTTTGGAATTTTCAAATTCCAAGTGGAACTAGGTCAAAAACACCCATGAAGTTGGCTGAAAACATGACTTGACAAGTGCTAAAAATGTGAAATTTCACCAAGTCTTTTCCCCTCTTGCATTGATTTTGATCATAACTCCAAATACATCCATTTTTTCTATATGGACACCTTTACACTTTTATATAACTTGTCAAGACCTTTCCAACAAGCTTTGAACCACTCCATTTGGATGTGTGGTTAAAAAAATATGGTCTTGCCCCTTTCAAAACCTTAATTCCCGACTTTTTCGATTACTCTTCAATCCTTGATCCAATGGTCACAAAATTTCACAAATAGATTTAATATAACACTAGGAACATGACTTCTTTCAACTTTGGGGTCAAAACCCTTTTGGTCAATGAGTTGACTTTTCAGTCAGACGAACCGATCGATCGGAAAACCCCGAATCGACTGTTGGTGTTCTCGGTCCTCTAGGGTCTTGAAACTTCTTGGATGGACTTCAATAAGTCATATGAGCTCCATGGACTATGATTCCATCATTGTAGCATCATTTAAATCAAAAGTCAAACCACAATTGGCTTTTCCTGTTCAGAAACCCTAATCGGGGGTTCTGAGTTGCACTACTCTGCTTCTTTGGGTAATAAACTCAAATTGGATTCATACTTGATCCCATATAGTATCTTTGATGGTGTGGGGACTTGTTTCATAGAGAATCAATCCAAGACATTGACTGATCAAACCATCAAAATCCTGATTCATGATTGTATGGTGCCCTAATTCATCTGCATCTTGATAAATACAAACTTGAAATAGGTTAAGGTTAGATAAGCAAATGATGCTTCTATAATGATGATGAAGATATAAGGGTCAAAATTTGGGGTATAACAGCAGGGATTATGGAATAAAAAACAGGTTCACATCTGTGGAACACCCCCAATCCAATGGTAAAGCAGAAGCTGCAAACAAGGTTATCCTAGGAGGGATAAAAAAGAAGTTGGAGGAGGCAAAAGGAATGTGGGCCGAGTACCTACCCAAGATCTTGTGGTCATACCATACAACACCATATTATACTAATCAAGTGATGCCATTCAGGATGGTGTATGGAGCTGACGCAGTGATACCGGTGGAAATCAACACCCCGACTTGGAGGCGTGAACATTTTGATGAAGTCGCCAACATGGATAACTTGAACATCTCGGTTAATCTGATAGATGAGGTTAGAGAGACAACACGAGTCAGAGAATTCGCTGCAAAATAGAAGTTGGCAAGATGATACAACCTGAAAGTCTAGTAGAGGGAGTTCCAGGAAGGTGACCTGGTCTTAAAGAAAATCACAGACCCAAAAAATAAGGTTAAGCTTGCCCCCAACTGGGAAGGCCCATTCAGGGTACTTCGAAAATTAAACAACAGAGCCTACAAGATGGAAACATCAGAGGGAGTAGAAATACCCAGGACATGGAATGTATCCAATCTTAGGCTATATTTCAGCTAAATATTATGTGATTCAATAACAAATAAAGGATCCGGGTTGCACTCTTTTTCCTTGCAAGGGCAATAGTTTTTAACGAGGCACCTGGACTTAAAAAAAATTATGTCTTGTTTATAGGTATTCGGCTAAAGATGGTGAGTTATAACTCGGAAAACTCCCATAAACGTGTTGACTTTCTCCGTGTACATAGGTCGCCCATAAATATTCCATGTACAAGGGTTGATTAAACTCCTATAAACGTGTTGACTTGCTCCGTGTGCATAGGTGGCCCATAAACGCTCTGCGTACAAGGGTTGGTTAAACTCCTATAAACATGTTGACTTGCTCCGTATACATAGTTTGCCCATAAATGCTTTGCGTACAAGGGTTGATTGAACTCCGATAAACATGTTGACTTGCTCCGCGTACATAGGTCGCCAATAAACGCTCCACATACAAGGGTTGATTAAACTCCTATAAACGTGTTGACTTGATCCACATACATAGGTCGCCCATAAACACTCTGCATACAAGGGTTGGTTAAACTCCTATAAACGTGTTGACTTGCTCCGCGTACATAGGTCGCCCATAAATGATCCACGTATAAGGGTTGATTAAACTCCTATAAATGTGTTGACTTGCTTCGCGTACATAGTTCGCCCATAAACGTGTTAACTTGTTCCGCGTACACAAGTTGAACAAACACTTATAATTGTGTCTACTCATTCCGTGCATACATGCTGGATAATCAATTATGAAAATGATGAAATTAGGCCTAAGCACACCAAAAGAAACTTGGGGCTCATGGGTATCAAAGTCATTCATGACCAACTACCAAAGGCTTATAAAGAACTGGAAACAAGTCTCTGACAAAAGGACACCCAAGTCAATGTCATAATTGGCACCTAAGACTATAAGAGTTTTGGACTCTCTAAAGTGTCAGAACTATATAGCCAAGGGATTTTAATAGATAGTCGAGTAATTAGCTATCCAAGAAGCCTTAGAAATCAAACTAAGAAAAGCAAAATAGCAAAATAATACCTGACACTTTATAATCAGACACCTTAAGTTATTCTAACTTAGTCCCCAAGGGGCTGGATATACACACATGATTATTTTGCAAAGGAATTAAAGTGATGATAAACGAAAATAACAGTAGCAAAAGGAAAGCCACAAAGGGCCAAATTTTGTTTAATTTTGTTCAACACAAAGCCCGAAGGTTGAAAAGATTACATAAAAAACACATCCAGAAGGATGACTAACTAAAATAAGAAAACATCAAGATCATGTAGCAGCCGAAGTCTCATTGGCAACATCATTGATGGCCAGGTTCATGTTCCCGTCAGCGCCATTGACTGGGCCTTGAGATCCCTCCGGGCTATCTTTCTCCATCTCGCCAAGATCCACAAGTGTCCATCCTGCACCACCTTGAAGTAATCCATCTTCGACAAATCCAAGTCAAGATGGAGACAAAGAACTTGATCTTTGGCTCTATCAAAAGCTTCATCACCAGCAGATAAAATGTCGATATGAGCTTTCGTTAGATATTTTCTAAGATCGTTATTGGATGATAAGAACTCAGTATTGGAGGCCTCAGATAGATTCAATTGATTAGCAAGTTGGGCTAATGTCGACTTGTAATCCGACTCCAAAGTCTCTTTCTCCTTCCTCGCATTAGCCAAATCCTTCTCCAAGCTGGAAAGCTTCTCAGACTGAGATTCTTGGGTATTCTTCAACTGAGCAATTTCATCCTTAAATTTTGACTCAATCTTTTCAGAGTCGTTAGATAATTCAAATAAACCACGGGAAAAGACGACACATATCATCAGATATGACCTAATGTTCTGGGTAATATTTTGTTGTCTAATAGATTTAACTTTATTAACATCCTCGACAGTGTTGAGGTGATCACGCAGAAAGTTTAAGCCATCAAAGTCATTGGACCAAAACTTGAATTCCCTAAACGCAAACTTTCCCCTAGGGGCTTGCATGAGGGAGTTGATCTCCATTTCGGCTTGATGGATATCTTCATTCGTTAGAACCTTCAGCTTCTTCGGATCACCTAGAGAGATCTCAGCTTTAGTACATGTTCCTCTGGATCATTTTGGTGCTCAGACCTCTAACCCACTTAAATTGGATTTGGATGCAGACATACCCCCAACCCCTCTCTGGGCTTCCCGAACTGCCTGCATCAATCACTTTTGCTCGGATACAGTCTGTCGCGGTGAAAATCGGATACCAAACTATTGATTAGTTTGAATCTTTAATTCATTTTGCAACCGAACTTTGATTTGTCCAAAGGAAGGGATAAAGATCGAAATTCCCACAATGCAATGCAAATGCAAGGTTTAGAGAGTTATAGGTTCGGGGGTTGGTTAAACTTAGGGAAGGTACTAGCATCCTAAGTTTCTGTAGTATTCTACAGGAACCTCTTGTTTTATATTGTTTATTGCTAAGGTTTACTTGCTTAAGGGTTAAAAGACCTAGGGGTTTATTTCTAAGTATACTCGATAAGATGTCGCATCTTATGCCTACATATCCTTACGGGAGTGGAATCAGAGTATTTGTAGTTCCCCTAAAGGGTTAGAGGAGATCTTTGACTGTGGTCAAAGTTCCTACGGGTTTAGGGTAGTTGATTGATTAGGTTTAGGAGAAGGGGTGCATTGTCATTTTAAGGGAGATTTAACCACCACAAATTGTAGGAAAATAGTCTTTGCATCGTCTTAAGAAAAGGGCTTAAGTACTCGGATTGTTTGACGAGTATGCCTTTATCTCTGTTAAGGCAAAGTCCCTACGGCTTGATTGTATTGATGAGGGGTGGAGATTCTATCTCGCTTAAGATGATTTAGCATCTTTCTCTAATGTGTTTGAATATTTGTTGTTTTTGAATTGATTGTTTGTTTGTATTGTGTTGTATTGTTTTCCTATATTGTAAGATAAAAGGTCCTTCCTATGGGGTAGGATCTATCTTAAGCGATCAACTTGAATGGGATCAAGGATCGAAGGGAGTATGATGCAAATGAGATGTACTACACACAAGTGTTGACTTATGTGTAGGTTTTTCCTTTGGACGGAATGCGATGCAATAATATAATTTGCGATAATATAAATTGCTAAAGAATAAATTGCGGATAAAGTAAACCATACACAAACGCATAAAAGCGCTGAAGTGTGTGTGCGTGCATGTGTCGTGAAGTGAGTGTGTACGATCGATTTTTGTATTTTTACACTGTTGATTGTTTTTTTAGTAGGATTGCCAATTTTAGTTTGAGTTATTTATAAGAAGATATTGATTTGGATGAATTGATTTGGATTGATTTAGGAGTTATATTCAATGTGTGAAACTGATTTTAGTAAAAAGGTTGTGTTTGATTATTAATAGTGAGATGGACAAATTTTAGCTGAATTATGCTTATGAGAAAATATTTTGGTGAGATTTAGTTGATTAATTGAATTTCTAAAAAAAGCAAATGACTTAAAGAGGATTTTGATTTTAACAAGTCAACCTAAACATGTAAAAATGTTTTTTTTTGAATAAAAGGGATTGTTACTATTAAACAGATATTAAGAAAAAAGAGTTTATTGAATACAATACCATTTATTAAATTAAAAAAAGATTTCTTTTTATGAATTATATTACTTAATAAAAGAAATTAAGTGGGTGAGATACAAAAAAGAAGGTTGATTAATTAATTAATTAAGAGTTAACTAGAAAAATTTGTAAGCTCATTTTATATAAAAAAAGTTGATTAAAGATTGATTACTGATTAATCAATTAAATTTTAAAATTAATGGCCTAAGTTGGGTAATTATTAATTAGGTTAAGATAAAAAGCTTAGTGGTAAGTGATTATGGAGGTTAATTACCGGATTAGGGGGTGATGTATGTGTTTAGTGAGTGATTATGCAATATATTACAATAATAATAAAACAAACAGATAAAAAAAGATTGAACCCTAGAATCCCTTTCCCTCCCAAATCGCGATCTCGCCGTTCTCTCATCCTCTATCTCCGATCGCAACCCCCTCAATCATCACTATGGTTTCGTTTCGTTCTCCACTCTCGATCCATGGTTCTCCTTCGCTTTGAACCTGCACTACAAATAAAACATCAAAAGCTTCAATAGTCTTTTGCGCGAATAAATGGTTACCGTGAGTTGAGACGGCGTCGGAGGTTCGAGCTGGTGACACGGTGGTGATTTGTGGATTCGGCGGACGGGGACCTGTGGTGGAGTTTCTGGAAGTGGTGAAAGTGTATGTTTCTCCGGCAGGACTCGTAGCGGATGGAGATGGCTTCGACGACTGGAAGATAAGTTTTTCTTTTTGCTCAATTTCTTATGTTACGAGTGTTAGGGTTTTTTGTGAGGGTTATCGGTGTCCCTCCTTCTATGTTTGGTCCTCTTATATAGCTTTCAATATGAGATGGCTGATGTAAGAATGGTTATGAGCTTTGAATGTTGAATGATTGTTGATTTTTGGACCTTTTGTTTTGGTACGAACTAAATCAAAAACTTTCCTTTTTCAAATGATGGTAGTAATGACTTGTTAATCTTCTGATTTGTGATTCAATTGGGAATGGATTCGATTTGAATAGGATATTTTATCTTCATAGAATATTCTCTAATCATTATTTTTGGACTTGGCAGGTAGAGGTGGCGGAGGTCTTGGGCTGTCGTTGTGATAGGGAAGAGGTTCTGCACTAAAAGAATTGGACTCCCACAAGCTTGTTATTATCGGCACTTCTTCGGGGGAATACCAAGATATTAAAGTTGCTGATGATTACGTATCTATTATGTCACTTACATTGCAAATCCTAGTTAGTCTTCTTGTTTTATTGTTAATCTTCCTATGAGATGAGAATTGAAAGACGAATCCTGCTAATTCTTCTTTTGATATTCACAGGAAAAGGTGAAGAGTTCAGATCGTTTTGGGATTCATGTTGTCAGTGAAGTTGTGGCAGACTTAACTCTGGAATATCTTGAGCATCATGGGCAGGGATTTCACCAACAGACTAGGATTCTGTCGAATGAAAGCATTTGCAAGTCGGCGATGTTTCTCAGCAAGCCTTGTAAATGTAACAGCACTATCCAGCTTTCGCCGTGAGTCTCCATAAAGTCTTTCACTTACTGAAACTGAATAACCTGCAGACTCCTTGACTTCTCTAGCAGTTGTATTGTCATGGTCAGGTTGCATAATAGCTTCATTTGCTTGTAGCTTTCACACAAAACAAAGAAAGCCTTAATGAAAGGCAGGAGTCTTTGTGTCCCAGGAGGAAGTGGTGGTGAAGTAGAGGAACCATGGAAATTTTCAGCAATATTTATGTTTGACCTGTTAGGAGAGAAAGAGCTTTGGCCAAGTTGCATCTCAGCTGTCCTAATGCAATTACTCAGTTCTTGCCACAGTGGCTCGAGCACAGTATTCAAGTTCCAAATAATTGCTTTGTCACCATGCTGATCTAGATCCAGATCACATTCCATATCCATATTTCTGAAGGATTAAGTGAAATGAGGGAACTTAGAGCTTGCAGCACTCGTAGAATGGCTGCACCAGCCATAGAACCAGCACTCAATCCAAGCATATTTGTTTGCTGGAGAGTAACAAGCTCACTGACAGCTGAACAGATCAATTCCTTCAACTTGCAATGGTACGTAAGCTTCTGGCTTCACTATGTGACCGTATTTACATATTATGTTTGGTTTTGCTTCGAACATCAATAACTTTGTAAACTTATTATTCTTCTTGCTCTGGGTTTTGTACAGGTCATCTGCGAAACCACGATGCTAACGACAAATGATATCCGTCCTTCAACCATTGTAACAGTGCTGGTACATGGTATTTTATTCACACCAATAATGATTCTATGTTCGAGTCTCCTTGTGTAACCTTCTTTGAACATTGCTGCTAATCTTGACAGGTTTCACCGTGTTGCCGTGATTGGTTGATGACTGATGGATCTTCCGTTTCTGGAATAGAACTGTGACTTGTTGCTGTGAAGATCCTCACTTCTTCTTGTGTTGTTTTTGCAGGTGTTTAACGTGGAGGAACAATGGTCAAGTGCGGTCCCGTGGAATAAGAACGGGTGAACACTTTACCACAATCTTCAACCTGAAAAGTCTCAATTGTTCCCTTCCATATCATTGTCAATGTGTCGAAGCAGTTGTCTTATTTCTTGTATTGAACGGCAAGAAACGCAACTCTGTCTCGTAACCTTCGTTTCTTCAGGGTCGGCAGGCATTCTAACGATAACAGCATCAATAGCATCCTGATTTTGAGTCTTAGCGGCCTTAGCAGCAAGGAGAATCACATGCTCTTTATCCAACCGTCTATTTGTGGATCATCCAGCCTTGAAGGTATAAGTTGCTTTTACATTAGTGATGGAAACCTTGTCTTTCGGCCTACTAATAAGATTGAATGTTACTGCAGTTTTTAGCATGGTGGACAGTGCCAAAGTAGATGAGGCTTCCCAAAGGAAATCTGGTCAAGACATGTGCAATTTCAGAGACAGAGCAGCACTTGTGCTCCCGGCTGAACCTCACTTTTGTTGATGTTCCATTCCCTTCTGTACTCGTAGGGTATGTGCATTTGCAATCATCATTTTTGTTGAAGTTAAGCATGTCTGGTTATACAATTATCCAGGACACAAGGCTTTTGATAGTATTTTAGTGCATCTAAGTACTTAGGTTAGTGTTGCTCCTGTAATAGGTATCAGGATGATTGGCTCAAGGCATCAGCAGGATGTCTGCAGCATTGGGAGAAAGCTCTCCTTGGACCTTATGTTTGTAATCACCAGCTGATGATGTTGCTTGAGAATGAGTTAACGACTTTCCTTCATTTACATAATTGTATGCATTGTTGGTTACAGATTACGTATCGCGTTGTATGTCCCAACATTGATCCCCTACTTCTACTGCTGCTGATCTTCCAACAACTGGGAGCAGGTGAGTAGTGATAATTATGCTTCAATTGATTTATAAGGTCTGTTTTATGACATTTGAGGTTGTGTATTTGAAATCTTCCTCTTGCGATCTGGCTATAGTGACTTTTGTATGCATATCCAACCCTTTGATGAGTACAGCCGCGAAAATTCTGCAAGTGTAACAACTTGGCTCCAAGTCTTGTGTCCGGAAAATTATGAATCGTCGCAGGAATAATGGCTTCGAAGATACGGTTAACACTCCTTTGATTTTAACGTCAGGCTTTTATCAATTACCTCTTAGCGCAACTAATGGCTTCGCATCTTGGAATGCAGGCGAAAATCCTTCCTCCAGCTGAGCCGGACCGTGTTTGGAGCTGTACGAAACCGTAACTGGATACTTCTCATTACACTGAAGATCTTACGCCATGTAGCTTCGCAAGTGGGGAAAACCTTAGGAAACAAAAGTAGAATCCTAATTGTCTGGGTCTTGTTATATACTGAGTTACTTAATGTTGTAAAGTATAAAGTCGTTGTAATCCGTATATGAATGTCTTTTGAAGTACTGTGGAGCTCACATGTGAAAACTTCTAAACCTTGTCATGTTCACCATTGTAGCAGTATCAATTGTTAAGATAACCCAAAATGGAAAACCTTGAAATGATTCTTCATGTAAATGTGAACACATGAAATTCTTGAATGGTGAATTTACCAATTTGTACCCTGTGAAAGAGTGACTTGTAATATATTCGAAGTTTCATTACGTGAATTTGACGTCAATTGTGTAGAAATCGAATGAATCTCTCAGGCGATTTTCTTTATAATGAACTTGCAAAAAATGCTTAACAGATCTCAAAAGGACTCGAACTTGTGCTCATAACTGAATGGACTTGCAATCCTCCCTTGAATTTAGGTGCCACCTTAACCAAAGTGATGACTTAAATTGAGCTTAATCCCAGCTTATTGAAAAAAACAAAAGTCTTGAACCCTTTTAGAATACACTTGATGGAATTGGATATCAATTTGAAACGCACCAAATGAATCATCCTTAAATCTTGAATCCAAAATCTTGTACTACCAATGCTTCAATCTATGAATCCGTGATCTCAATTCCTGTACGAACCTTGTCTTGCCAAACCTTCCTTGATAAAGAGAGAAAGCTTGAAAAGGATCAAAAATCTTGATTTAAGGGGATCCAATCATGAAACTCCGCCAGAGACGTCTTCACAACAAAATAACCATGCGCGCACTCGTTAGCCGTAAAACATACATATTAAAATAAAGTCAAATAACAAAAGAAAATGCACAAACAGAGGTGAGATCTTGTGGTCAAAAATTAGGGTGCGACAGATGCCCCTATTTAAGTTACTCCTATTCGGAGATATGGAGATCGAAATCTCCGTCTCGACGAGATAGGAGGGACTTAAATACAAACACTGCACGAATTTTTGGCCCTAAGAGCACACCGAATGCATATGATATGCGATGATATAAAAATGCTAGACGGACGGTCCTATGAGGGAAGGATGTCACAGGGAAAGAACCAGGCACGACATAAAGGGAAGAACAAGATCGACGACAGGTAACCCTTATGGGGACAAGGAACAACCACTACTTGGGAATCTCCAGAAGTGTAACAGTATCTCATACACCAGGGATATGGTGGTGGGAAAGAAGCTTGTAGTCGAAAGATATGCTTATCACCATAATGTGGTGGTCGGTGACAATCCAAATGGATTTCTTGATCGAGTTCATAATTCAGTTTCACCTTGTATTTTCTTCCTTCTTTTTCTTCATATATTATTTTGTTCTCTTTTCCTTCTTTTTCTTGTTTTTGTATATCTTTTTCTTTTGGAACTCAACTTGAAATAGTAAAATGTATAACTTCCCCGAGCGTCATGATAAGGGTACCACGAGCTGGTCTCAGTCTCTGCTCAGTCTCTGCCTGAAATGTCAAAATTTTGTAGATGGTAGAATCACTGTAGTTTGTAGATGTAGATGTAAATATCGTTGTAGATGTTGTTGTAGTTGTAGAACTTCCCCGAGCGTCATGATATGGGAATCATGAGTTGGTCTCAGTCTCTGTTGTAGAACTTCCCCGAGCGTCATGATATGGGAATCATGAGTTGGTCTCAGTCTTTGTTGTAGAACTTCCTCGAGCGCCATAGTCTGGATGTTATGAGCTGGTCTCAGTCTCTTCCCGAAATGATGAAAACTCGTGAGAGCATCTTCACAGGGGGTTGTAAATTTTTGTAAACTGTAGATGTCGTTGTAGACTGTAAATGTAGTTCGTTGTAGAACTTGTAGATATAGTTCGTTGTAGAACTTGTAAGTTGTAAATGTTGTTGATGTAATATGTAGATGTAATTTGTAAATGTAATTGTTGTTGATGTGATCTGTGGATGTAATTTGTAAAGCTTCACCGGGGATCTTCGGGGAGTTGTGAGCCGGTTGAATTGTAATGTATGTCTTCTCGAATAAAGAGAGACTAAACTTCTTCGAATTTTTCGAGGAGATGTCACTTGACGGAAGTAAACTTGTGTGATGAACTCGCTGGGGAATAAATTCCTGGGGAGTACCTTTGTTGTTGTGAATTCTCAAATGTAGAGAAATGTTTGTAACTGTCTCCTCTGTTGAATCAATAATGTTGAAGGACCCACTGAGGGTAAATGATCTGTCCTGTGAAAACTGTCGTTTGTCGTTTTGAACAAAGCTCCTGATCAAAACGAGTTGCTCAAATAAAGAGATTGTTGTAGATGTTTGAGAAAAATTTGTTGAAGAAGTATCTGTCTTCATGAATACTCTTCCTGGGGGAACAGGGTGCAAAATAAATGCACACTTAATCCATGTTCAAAGGTTGGAGACGTCACGATGTGATTGCCAAAAACTGAGGTTCAATTCAGGAAATATCTGAAGAGAGACTGTCAAATGAGACTCGACCATTGAGGTATGAACTCAAATGAAATTTTAACTAAAACAATCGTCTTCCACGAGGATCAAACTTCATGGGGAAGATAAAACATTATGCTTTTTCTGCCTAGGGTCGACAAATCTAATTGGAGGGATAAGACACACCCAAACACCTAGGGATAACTATAGCCAAAGCGCTGGAATAAACAAACACAAAGAATGCAAACAAATGCACATGCCATGCTGTATATGCTATGCGTATGCTTATGCTGACAAAACAAACAGAAAGAGGCGACCGGAGATGAAATAAACGTCTTGGGGTAAACATCTCGACCAATCTTCGAAGATAGAAGTACCACTGGGGATAAATGGAGAACTAAATATGGGATCACACTCCTGCTTCAAGGCTTCAAAATTTCTCTTGGGGAATAGAGAACCTTCCACTTGGGGATGTAACATCTTGATAAGTCTGGAAGGTTGCATGAAGTTGTGCTTTCTGGGGATGAAATAAACATCCGCTTTGCTTCAAAGCTTAAAATGCCCCAAGTCACATGGTTTAAGAAACAACATCTAGGGAGGATTTTGTAGAAAAATTTGATGTCCAAATGCCCCACTGTTTTCAAACTCTCAGAGAGATTCGCCGAATCTCGACGTAACTGCCCCTGATTGGCGGTACAACTGAGTCAACCAAGACTGGTACGCATCAAACCTCTTGAAAAAGAAACTTGCCCCAGGTTGGCAAAGTCTTCAAATCCATCAACGTTCGTATATAGTCTTTCCAAGATGTCAAGCGCATTTAGCAAGTCAGAAATGTTAATTTCGAAACGGGTAATGTAACACGTTTGTCTTGAAGTTTTTTTGAAAAGAGATATCGTAATAACTTGTGATCGAAACCACTAGTTAGGATATAAATTAAAAATTATTTATAAAGCCGATTTAATTTGAGCGTAGCTCAAGGAGTCAGGAAACAATATCTCACCGAGTATGCTTTCGAACTAAACCTTACTTCAATTAGGACTTTGAAGGTTGTATATGGACTTTGAAGGTTGTATAGGAATAAAGGGTTAGTATATTTGTGCCCACCCAAATTTTTTTGAAGATGTTCATTTTTTGATATTACCCTGCCCCAGGCTAAAAACAAGGTTTCGGTTTGGGAGGAAAAATAGATCTTTTCTCAAGGTTTTTAAAAAAAGGGTTAACTATTTTGCTGTTTAGGAGGTTGAAATAATGCCTTACATCATCAATAGGGTTTTTATTCGAAGCATACAACGAGAGATCCTGCATTTTACTTCATCATCCTCCTTCCAGTTCTTCACCAAAGTGAAAAGAAGATTGGATAAAGTCGGCATTATAAACAATTTGAGTGAAAACAAATGGATTTCTTCAAGACAAACACTTATTGCATTACTTATTCAAAATAACAAGTCCTTACATGCCAAAATACTTTTAATCAAAGAAACACAAACACAAAAGCAAAAACAATGTGAAAAGCCGGACAAGCCCTTCTTTATTACGCCTTGAAATGGAGAGGCCTGCAGAAACGTCTGATGTGTAGTCTTATGATAACTTTGGATTATGTTCTCGGAGGGCAAACCATGCTGAAGATAGGATTAGAACCTCTGAAGGATAAGATTCTGCTTCTAACCAACTCTTGAACGTTTGCTTTCATACCGTAGCAGCTCTCAATATCGTGCCCCGGAGCACCCTGATGGTAAGGACAAAATTTGTCAGCTCTGTACCAGTATGGAAGCTTCTTGGGCACCTTAGGCGGAGCTCTTGTTTGGATGTGCCCCTTTTGAATCAAAGTTGAGAATAGATCAGCATACTTCACAGGGATGGGATTAAACTGATGAGTTCCTTCTTTTGGAGTATCCAGAGGCATCTTCTGATACCTTCTTCGAAATCGTCGATTCTGTGGTTGATCTGGAGGGGTCAATTTCTGCCTAAGAGGGAGTTGCTGTTCGCGCTGAGCGGGCATTGCATGTTGAGGACGGGGTACTGGAGCTATGAATTCTCTAGAAGATCCACTGTCATCCTTATTAACTAGAGCTATACCCAAGTTGTAATTGTATTGCTTTACAAAAGCGACAACTAAGTCTCCCTAAGACTGAATGTGATTCCTTTGTAGTTTCATATACCACATAAAGGATGCCCCAGATAAGCTTTCTTGAAAGCAGTGAATCATCAGTTCATCATTGTCAACATGAGCAGACATCTTTCGACAAAACGTCGTCAAATGGTATCTTGGACAACTAACACCCTTGTAAACATCAAAGACAGGCATCTTGAATTTCGGAGGAATAATTATGCCTGGAACTAAACATAGGTCGTGAGCGTCAAGACCGGATGCATTGTTTCTTTTCATCATACTCCATTGTTCTTCAAGATCACGAAGTTCCTTCTCAAATGCTATAAGTCTAGGGTCGTCCACTTCAATCCCAGCATGAGTACTCTGAAAGTCAACAAACATGTTGTCTTGCATAGGCTGAAGTTGCGCAGGAACGAAGTCATCAGAGGGGCGACAGAATGTCGGATTAGTCCTTACTCTGAAGCTAGTCATGCGATCCATATCTTTCGTTCTCCTTGCTATACTTAAGTAATACTCCAAGCTTGATCGGATGGGCGAGATGTCAACTGACAGACGAAGACAGAAAGACGGATGAGGACGCAACGGAGAAGAGACACATGCATATGCTAAAATACTAGATGCTATGCAAGATGAAACTTCAAGAAACTCAAGTTGTTTTCGGTATTATAACGTTGGATAGAAATTTATTTTATTTTGATATTCGAAGCATTACAAAATAGAGTACTCTTTTAAGAGTTTATTACATTGAATCAAAAGCAAAAGAGAAACTCGGAGACCTACTCCTTACGCTCCTTCTGTGTGCGAAGTTCTCCTTCTAGCTGACTGATGCGTTCTTGCAACTCGGCATTCTCTTTGATGAGTCGGTCGACACATTCCTTCCAAGCCACAGTATCTGGGGGAAGATCATCACTGGTGACAGCTTTTGAAGAGTTGTGAGAGGAAAATAAATCCTCTCGCGCCTTTCTTTTCCTTGCAAGTTCTACTTCTGGTAGCCTCTGGGATTTCTCCTTCTCTACCTTGAGTGTGAAAAACATGTTCCTCCAAGCGGCCTTTAGTTTCCGAGCCTCATCCAAGGCAACCTTCAACTGCTCTTCTTTGCTCACGTCAAACCAATCTGGATCGTGAAAAGCCAATACCATAGGTTCATGGAAAGGGAACGACATCTTGAAGTCGAGAGCTCTTTCTCGCACCCAATGTAGATATTCCTCAGAGATGACACAATTGGCGTATCCTAAAGCAGTTTTTCCTTCCTTATTGATGTATCTCCATGCATAGATTATGACGGTCTTCAGGTTTGGGTCTTCTCCTTCTTTGAGAAAGATTCCTTCTAACAGAGTCTGGTCAGGTACTTCAATCATGGGATGCCCGAATTGGAGACGGGCCAGTGCAGGGTTATAACTTATGCATCCTTCTCTCCCAATGAGTGGTATGTTAGTAAATCCTCTGATGCTATGGATCATACATATACCTCCATAGGTAGGGTCGTACCACACAATGTCAGAGTGAGTAAGGGCCATGACTATCTCAGACCAACGGGGCGACTCTTCCTCTTCCCAAATAGACGGGTGTCGAGTTAGGCGAGCAATGAACCATGAATACAGCAGAGCGGTACAACAAACAATATGTCCCCCTCCCTCAGCATTCTTCGAGTGGATAGAATAGTATGTGTCAGCGAGCAAGGTGGGAACGGGATTCTTGAGTATGAATAATTTAATCGCATCCATGTCAACGACATCATCGATCTTTGGGAACCAGAAAATCCCATAGACCAACAGAGCAAAGGTGGCTTCCACGATAAGGACTTCCTTTCTTTCAGCATGGTAGCGGACTTTTTCAATCAAGAAGTCAGCGGGGAATCCAAGGACTCCTTCCTTGGTGGTTAGATGCGCTTGAACATCTGCCAAACTGAGATGAGTAGCGTTGGCAATTTCTTGATGACTGGGTGTGTCTTCCTGGCCGGTGAATATGGGACGGGCCGTTACGGGAATGCTTAGGAAATCAGAATACTCTTCCAGTGTCGGCATCAACTGGTAATCCGGAAAAGTGAAACAATGGTACAATGGATCATAAAACTGAACCAAGGTCTCCAACAGCCCTTTTTTCATCTTGAGTTCGAGAAAACGAAAGACTTCTCCATATTCTGCTGCGAAGGCGTAACGGTTCTCGATGAGGTCTCCTAGTTCTCTCAGGCTTTCAATGTTAGGACTCTGAAAAGTGTACTCCAATACTTCTCTTTTGAAATCTATGGTTACAATACCTGAGAAATAAAATTGAGTTTCTTGAGTAAAGAAAGAATGCAATGCAAGATGAGTAGGACTTCATGGGATCCCAACTATTTATAAACATTATGGCAAAAGAAAACGTTTTTATTTAATTTTGAAACGGAATACAAATAATTTCTTTTAAAAGTCCCAAATAAGTAGCTAAATAAAAGCTAGTAAAGATGCTAAAGAAGTTTCGAATTATGCTGCTTGAGTTGCTCTTCTAATTGTGTCTTCTCACGGATAAGGTTGTCCACGATCAGCTTCCAAATAGTGCATTGTGGATCGGAGAAAAATAAATCCTCCATGACTTTTCTCTTCTTGCAGGGGAGTAATTCTTCATCCTTTAACTGTAGCTGCTTCTGGAGTTCCTCTTTCTCTTTCTGGAGTTTGTCAATCTCTGCAACAGACACTTGGTACTTGTTCTTCCATGACTCTAACTCTTGTCGCGACTTCTTCAAAGTAACCTCTAACTTCTCAGCTTCGGACATAAAGACATAAGTGGGCTCTCTTCTCGGAGGTATAGGGTCTTGACGAGAATAAGACATCCTCAACTTGATTGCCCTATCTCTTACCCATTGGAGATACGGTTCTAGAGATACACAATTAAGTTTTCCTAGACTTTTCTTCCCCTTCTTGTACACACTACGCCATGCAGCCAAAACCTTTCCTCGAAGTTCCACATCATTGTTGAAGAAAATACTCTCTACATGGGCACTCTTAGGAGGTCCCTTCAATGGGTATCCCAACTGGCAATGAGCTAAAATGGGATTGTAGCTGATTCCTCCATCCAAACTGAGCAATGGTACATTGGCAAAGTTACCACAACTATCAACAATTAATACCCCATCATATACTCGGTTGTACCAATCAATGTCAGAATGGGTCAAAGCCATAACCCTCGGAGACCAAAGCTCTTTGCCAATGTTCGTAAAAGAGCTAGACTTTGGCAAGTGCGAAATAAACCATTTGTAAAGTAAGGGTACACAACAAGTAATCATTCCTCCACCACGAAGGTTTCGGAGATGTATAGAGTGATACGTGTTACCCAACAGAGTTGGCACTGGGTTGTTCTTCATAAAGATCTTGAATGCTTTGAGATCAATGAAATCTTCAAAACTCGGAAATAGAAACAACCCATAAAAAAGCAAAGCGAAAATTGCCTCAAACGGAGCCTTATTAGAATAATTAGCATAGAATGAAGCCTTCTCGATTAGGAAACCTGTCTTTAAACCAAGAATTCCATCCTTAGTAACTAGGTTGGCTTTGACGTCAACTACCTTTAAACGGAGGGCCTTAGCAATATCTTTCTCATCAGGGTCCTTTTCCAAGAAGGGAAAAGGAGATTCTTCTTAGATGGGTAGACCAACCAAAAAGGAGTACTCTTCCAACGTAGGTAACAACTGAAAATCCGGAAAGGTGAAACAATGATAAAGAGGATCATAAAACTGTAGCAGAGTGGCAAGAAGTCATTCATTCACTGAGCAACCCAACAAAGATATCAGCTTCCCATATTTTTTCTTGAATTCCCCTTGATCCTTGATAAAGCCCCACAACTTCTTTAGGTCATCCAATTTGGGACTCTTAAAAGTATATTTCACAGTATGTCTTTCATTTGAAGTCATGGTGACCTACAATGTTCATAAACGAAAGTGAAT
Organism: Lathyrus sativus; assembly: GCA_963859935.3. Taxonomy (NCBI): domain Eukaryota; kingdom Viridiplantae; phylum Streptophyta; class Magnoliopsida; order Fabales; family Fabaceae; genus Lathyrus; species Lathyrus sativus. Next base: position 713,614,079 of record OZ012737.1, read on the forward strand.
CCCATGAAGTCCAATGCAGAATGATGTCATATGAATGCAACAAACACAAGTATTCACATAAGGACACAAAGATAAACAAACAAAGGGTAACCCTAGGTTTGCAACGAGCATGGAGCATAGGGTATACCCACCCCCAAAGGATGTGAACTAAAGGTTTGATTATACCTGTAGAACAAGGTTCTAAAGGGACTCAAAATCATAAGTCCATCTTTCGGATATTATCAATTTCCCAATTACTTGAGGATTAATAATATTCTCAAGAGAACTTCTTTTGAGTGTAGCTTCGCGTAGCACTATTTCGGAAGTACTCCTTCATAGTCTCGCACTACATCCTAATAAAGGCCAAAGTTGGGTTAAGGTAACTACGGTTCTCAATATCATGGGCTCCAAGGTCGAAAATAGCAAGTGTCTTCACGATTACTCGTTCAACAGTACTACTTCGAGAGGGCCTCAATTGAGCGGGATTCTCGATTTAACTTAGTCGGGATTCAACTTCCTATAAGCCTCCTCGACTATATCACCATCCTATCTTAATTTCTCTCAAGTTCGGGTGTAGAACTTTATCTCACCACTCAAGGACAATAATCCCAAAAGAATAAACACAAGAGAAAATAAACATTTAAGCAGGTGTAACACGGTGGGAGAACTGACTTTAAACAATGTTGCGGATAGCAAGAGTCGCCACCGACTTTTATTTTATCCATAAGGAAAGGTTATAAAAGAACAGGAAAGACCTTAGAGAATATTTTGGGTCCGGGGGGTAGGTTATGAAAAGGGAAGGTATTAGCATCCTTTTCATCCATGGTTATCCATGGGCTCTTAGGTACTTAAGCTCACTTTTGAATTGTTTTGAAATTGTAGTGTGTGAATAGAAAATTTTCAGAATAGTTAATAAATAATCCATGTAAGGATGTGAAAAAAACTTGTTTGAAAATTTTGTTGGAAATTTGTTTAAGTGTGAAAAAGTTTTGAAGTGAGCAAGTATCTAGGAGTAGCCTACCCTAATGTTTTAAGGTCTTTCTTATTCTTTATCCTTTCCTTAGTAAGACTATCCCTACTATAATGGAGTAGGTAGTCCTTACTTTGGATGTTAAGGGACATGTGAGGGACAATTGGATTTTTGAAGGCCATTGTGGGATGTAATAAGCACATATAAGGGACCATCATCATTTTTCGAAAGGGACTTGATTCGTAAAGGCAACCATAAGGGACTTTGATGATTTTTTTATTTGAGGGACTTGCTTTATACACCCCACTTAACCATTATTCGTAGGCAACTTGAGGGATATCCTTAGGAAGTGAGACGGCGATTAAAATCGACTTACGTGTGTGACGTGTTTATTTTAATTATCTTTATTTAAAAGTGATCTAAATTTATTTTAATATTACATACATGTTGTTACACTCCCTAATTACTAACCATAATAATAATTAAATAATTAAACAACTTTACATCCAAGAAACAATTACAAAATAATAAGCAAAATAATTAAATAGCAAAGATAAATAAAATATAAATAAGCAATAATAAATAATAAAGGGGGTTAATTCTAAGTTTACTCGGCAAGACATCGCATCTTGTGCCTACGTATCCTTACGGGAGTGGAATCAGAGTAATCGTAGTTCCCCTCAATAGGGAGGTTAGAAACTTCTTGACTGTGGTCAAGGTCTCAAGGGGAATAAACGCATCTTAAGGACACGCTTACGTGGAGTGTAGAAACTCCAAATCTCTACGTTGAAATGTTAAGTTGTAATTAGGGTTAAATTAGGGATTCCACGGCGGGAAACCCTAAAATGAGCGCGGCGGCTCTTTGACCTAATGCTAAGGGTAAAATTGTAATTTTGCCTGCGGCGAGGCATTTGTGAAAATTAGGGTTTGTAGTTTGTAGTTTTGAGGATTTGAAATTGAATGTGTGAAGTTTTACGGACTATTGGCGCGGCGGCCAAACAGTTAGACCTAACCTTCGGATGTGTGCAATGTGACAGAAATAATAGTAAACGCGTGAGATAATTGAATCATGCAAACAGAGAGATAATGTCATAATTTAAACCATGCAAGCAGAAATTTGAAGGCAGAATTTAAAGAGCGATTGTTAAGTTCGCGAGGTTACATGAGAGGAGCAGATACAATATGATAATGAAATTTGAATTGAACAATAATAAAATAAAATAAATAACGGTTCTAGTTATTATTTTAAAAAAAAGATTTTAGTTATTATTTTAAATTTATCTAAAAAAAAGTTTTTCTTAAAAATAATAGGTTTTCATATTAATTTGGAAAAGATGTTAATGTTATTTATTTTAAAAAACAGATTTTTATATTATAACAAATTTTAATAAATTAATGATAACAACAATAATAATAATGGTAATAATAATGATAATAATGATAATAATAATAAATAATGATAATAATAATAATAATAATAATAATAATAATAATAATAAAGCAATAATGAATTTTAAATGTGCCAAATAACCCAACAATGTTGCTAACGCAGAAATGCGCTCATCGCAACCAGATCTAAATCGGACGAAACAAAATTTATCGCAAAGAAAAAGAAATTAAGCAAAAAATAGTATTATTGCTCACACAAAAATGCGATCATCGCAACCAGATCGAACTAACACAAATGTCACGCGTCATGCACACAAATGTGCAAACATCGTATCGACATAATTCGATCAAAAATCTTATATATATAAACTCTAACAATTTAAAAATTATATATATATAAACGTAACAGTAATAGATAAAGAAAAAGAAATAACGGTAATAGATGAAGAAAAAGAAATAACGGTAAAAGATGAAGAAAAAGAAACAACAGTAATAGATGAAGGAAAAGAAATAACGGTAAACGATGAAGAAAAAGAAACAATAGTAATGGATGAAGAAGAAAACTAAATAACGGCAAACGGCACTCACTCCTCTTAGGTTTTTTTCATTCTCTCCTCTTTTCCAACAAGGCAACACATGTATATATAGGGAACAAATTAGGGTTAACACCAAATTGTCAATAATGTCCCTAAAGCCCATTTTAAAGCCCAAACTAAATAATTAGTTAAGAAAAAATAAAATTTAAATAATTTAAAATAATTAAAATAAACTTAAAATAAAAACTAATAATCCTATTGATTCCTAAAATAAAAAATATTATAAAAAGAACAATATTTTTTCAATATTTTTTTATTTTATGATTTTTTGGATATTTTTATGAATAATTTAGAAAAAAGTGAAAAAAATAATATTTTAAAAAATGATTTAATTAAAATACGAAAATAATAATAAAATAATAATAAAAAACTATTTTTGTTATTTTTTTAATGAAAGATAGAAAAATTTAGAGTAAAAATAATAAAAACAAAAAAAAGTGACAAAGGTGAGATTCGAACTCTCAACCTCTCACACTCATAACTCCTTACACATGTCCTCCTGCCAATTGTGCCATTTTTACTTTTTAGAAAAAAAATGCATGCCATATGATATTTACCTGCAAAAAGTCAAACGACTACACAAATTTGTTAGTAATTGATTAAATGCAATGAAATGCGACGACAAATCTTAGGGCAAAATTTGGGGTATGACAGTTATTATGATAATATTTCTCACCCAACCTCTCTTTGATGTTGGCAAAAAAAAAATCATGAAGTTTGACTTTGGTTTGACCACAGTTGACCTCAGTTTGACCTTTTAACTGCATTGACTGCTTTTGACTTATCTGATCATCTGACTGAGCAAACTTTTGAGAAAAGTCTTGAAACTTGACATGGGGGTTCTTATACACATATAAGATGTTATGAAGCTCACTTGAAGTCTTGGAAGTCTATTTAGCCTGATTAAAGTCAAAACCCTAGTTTTGGATGCACTGCTTAGGAGGTGCATTGTCTGAGGGAATTGTCAACTCTTCTGACCAATTATGAATTTTGTGAACCTTGTGAACCTTCTTGGAACACAAAGTCTTGTATTGTGAGGGCAAATTTTGGGGTGCAACAGCTGCCCCTGTTCAATTTTCTGAAACCTGAGGGGTTAGATTGGTATATTTGCCAGTCGTAACCTGGAAGGTTGAAGGGGATTGAACACAAAAGCCCAAAAATTTGCACTCACCAGTGCATGGAGTGATATTGATGGTTGGTTGAACATGATTGAGTGGGCTTAAAGATGCCACTAGGGGAAAGTTCTTCAGTAGTATAATGAGAACTGTCAGGAGTCTGGAGTAATACTGATGTAACAGCATGTCTTCATGAGGATAGAGCAATCAATAATGATAACCCTAAAGCAGTCTTGAAGTGATAAATCTGACCTCAGGAGGATAGAGCAATCAATAGCTCTAAAGCAGTCTTGAAGTAATAGAATGGCTTCAGGAAGATAGAGCAATCAACAGCTCTAAAGCAGTCTTGAAGTAATGATTTCAGGAGGATAGAGCAATGAATAGCTCTAAAGCAGTCTTGAAATAATAACGTGATATGTCTTCAGGAGGATAGAGCAATCAATAGCTCTAAAGCAGTCTTGAAGTAATGATTTCAGGAGGATAGAGCAATGAATACTCTAAAGCAGTCTTGAAATAATAATGTAATTTCAGGAGGATAGAGCAATGAATACTCTAAAGCAGTCTTGAAGTCATGAGATGTTCTCAGGAGGATAAAGTAACCCTGAAGTTACAATAAAGCAGTCCCAAAGTAATAAGAAGCTCATCAGGAGGATAAAGTAACCCTGAGGTTACAATAAAGCAGTCCCAAAGATCATAAGCTTGTTTGTTGGATAATTAACCTGAAAACAAGGTAGCATTCTGTATAACAACATTTGTTTATGCTTTACGTATGCATGTATGACATGATGCACTTAGGTAATGTACTATAGACGTATATGTTATGGTATGATGTAAATGATGTATGTATGATATGACACTGCTGGAAGTGTCTGGATATCCTTGTATAACAACTGCTGGCCAAGGAAAATAAATCCCGATTCGTTGTTGAAGAATATATAACCCTCCGTCTGCTGGGGATAACAAGGTATAGATAACCTCCCGTTGTTGGGGATAGTAGGGTATAGATAACCTTCGTTTTCGTTTGATAGTAGGATAAGTATAACATCCCGTCTTCGTTCATCGTGCCCTTATTGGAAAGTAATTTCCCGTATATCCGTATGAGGATAAAAGAGATGGATATAAATTCCAGGGGAGATTAGACTTTGTGAAAATGGATTAGTCCTACTGATGGTTTGTAACTGCCTTGTAAAGATGAACCGGCGAAGCTTCGTTGAAATCCTTCCCTCGTTCGTCCTTAGTAAATACTATTACTGCATTTTCATGCATTTCTGGTAAACATCAATCATATTAAAAGCATACATGCGTTTCTGGTAAACATCAATCATATTCAAAGGCATACATACATTCAAACACAACCAATGGACGTTTCGCTTATGTAAATAGGGTAAAAGTGAATCTGGATTCAAAAGATGGAATTTATTTATATCAAAAGTGACCCATACACGGGTAAGTTTGTACAAGGAGACATAAACCCTAGTAAGAGAATTTTGTCATGAAGCTTTACAAAAAGAATCAGCTATGTGGGAAATAATCCTATTGAGTTTCAATTCTACTATTGCCACTCAAGTATCTCATCTTCTTGCTGTTGAGACGGAAACGATTGGATTGAGCTTTATCTGTTTGAGCTTGAGTAAGTAGTACAACTGGTTGCAGTTTCATGAGTGATCCAAACGAGACATAGTCATACGCTTTAATCCCTAACTTTTGCCTGGATTGCCCTTTCAGGTTTTCAATCCACCGGGATACCCTTTTTTGCCCAAGCCGCCTTTTCAGGTTTTCGACTTGCCGGGTGTACATCTTTTTATATATATATCCCTAATTTTTGCCCAAACCCTTTTGGTTTGCCGGGATGCCCTTATTTTTGCCTAGGCCTGTCAACCTAGCGGGTCTCTTTTTATGCGTAGTATTTTTTAACTATGTCTGCGTTTATAGGTTGTGGGAAGTCTTCACCATCCATTGTAGTCAGTATCATGGCACCTCCTGAGAACACTGTCTTGACTACAAATGGTCCCTCATATGTTGGAGTCCACTTGCCCCTAGGATCACCCTGTGGTAATATGATACGCTTGATTACCAAGTCACCAGCCTGATATACCTTTGGCTTAACCTTCTTGTTAAAAGCTTTGATCATCCGTTTCTGGTACATCTGGCCATGACAAACTGCTGCTAACCTTTTCTCATCAATCAAATTTATCTGGTCAAGTCGAGTCTGAATCCACTCATCTTCATCCAAGCCTGCATCCTTCATAATTCTCAAGGAGGGGATCTGAACTTCAATAGGCAGAACTGCTTCCATACCATAGACTAAGGAGAATGGGGTTGCCCCTGTTGAAGTACGTATTGTAGTACGATAACCATGCAGAGCAAATGGTAACATCTCGTGCCAATCCTTGTAAGTAACAGTCATCTTCTGTACAATCTTCTTAATGTTCTTATTAGCAGCTTCAACTGCCCCATTCATCTTTGGACGATACGGAGAAGAGTTGTGATGCTTAATCTTGAACTGCGTACAGAGATCAGTAATCATAGTGTTGTTCAGATTAGAGCCATTGTCAGTGATAATCCTTTCAGGGATACCATACCTACATATGAGATTATTCTTAATGAACCGAGCCACAACATTCTTAGTCACAGATGCAAATGAAGCTGCCTCTACCCACTTCGTGAAGTAATCAATAGCAACCAGGATGAAACGATGCCCATTAGAAGCAGTAGGCTTGATCTCACCAATCATATCAATGCCCCACATGGCAAAGGGCCAAGGAGCAGTCAACACATTCAATGGAGATGGAGGTACATGTACTTTATCAGCATAGATTTGACATTTGTGACATGTTCTGGAGTGTTGATAGCAATCAGCTTCCATGGTAGACCAATAATAACCTGCTCTCAAAATCTTCTTTGCCATGGTATGACCACTAGAATGAGTGCCAAAGGTCCCATCATGCATCTCTTCCATAATTTCTGTAGCTTCCTTCTTATCCACACAACGAAGCATAGTTGAATCATGATTACGCTTATACAGAATGCCATTACTCAGAAAGAACTTAGCAGAAAACCTTCTCAGGAACTTCCTATCTCTGACAGATGCCCCTTCAGGGAACTCCTGAGCTTCAAGATAGTTTTTCACTTCATAGAACCAAGGCTTCTCCTCTGCCCCTTCAGTGTCAATCTCATTGCAGTATGCAGGCTTCTCAAATCTATCAATGGTAATCTTGGGAGCTTCATCATCCCAGCTTATCTCAAACATAGATGCCATGGTGGCCAATGCGTCTGCCAACTGATTCTCTCTTCGTGGAATATGTCCAAAAGTAATCTCTTTGAAATGTGGGATCAAAGACAACACATGTTCTCTGTAAGGAATGAGATTATCATGCTTTGTATCCTAATCTCCTTTAATCTGACTTACTACCAGAGCTGAATCTCCATACACCTCAAGGAACTGAATCTTCATATCAATAGCAACTTGCATACCCATGATACATGCCTCATACTCAGCCATGTTATTGGTACAATAGAAACAAAGTCTGGCAGTAATCGGGGTATGACAACCTTCAGGGGAACTAATCACAACACCAACACCATTACCATGTGCATTGGAGGCACCATCAAAAACCATAGTCCATCGGGATCCTTGTTCAGGTCCGTCATATTGTCCAGGTTCTTTGGTAACAGACATAATGTCTTCATCAGGGAACTCAAAATTCATTGACTGGTAATCATCTACTGCTTGATGAGCCAAATGATCAGCAACAACACTCCCCTTAATGGCCTTCTGAGTAGTATACTGTATATCATATTCCGTCAAGATCATTTGCCATCTTGCAATTCTTCCGGAGAGAGCAGGTTTCTCAAATATGTACTTGATTGGATCCATCTTCGAAATCAACAAGGTAGTATGGGTCAACATATACTGTCTTAGTCGGCGAGCAGCCCATGCCAAAGCGCAGCAAGTTTTCTCGAGCAGTGAGTATCTTGTTTCACAGTCGGTAAACTTTTTGCTAAGGTAGTATATTGCCTGCTCTTTTCGACCAGACTCGTCATGTTGCCCCAATACACACCCCATTGAGTTGTCTAATACTGTTAAATACATAATCAAGGGTCTTCCATCAACTGGTGGCATTAAAATTGGAGGTTCTAGCAAATATCTCTTGATTTCATCAAAGGCAGTCTGGCACTCGTCATTCCATTCCATCACCTGATCTTTCTTCAACAACTTGAAGATTGGCTCACAGATGGTAGTTAATTGGGAAATAAATCTTGCAATGTAGTTCAATCGTCCCAAGAAACCTCTAACCTCCTTCTCAGTACGGGGAGCTGGCATCTCTCGTATAGCTTTCACTTTTGCAGGATCCACTTCAATACCTTTTCCACTGACAATGAAACCCAAGAGTTTTCCAGATCTAACTCCAAAAGTACACTTGTTTGGGTTCAATCTCAACTTGTATTTCTTCAACCTCTCAAACAACTTGTGCAGATGATCAAGATGTTGCTCTTCATTCTGAGATCTGGCTATCATATCATCCACATATACCTCTATCTCATGATGAATCATATCATGAAACAAAGCCACCATAGCACGCTGATATGTTGCCCCTGCATTCTTCAAACCAAATGGCATTACCTTATAGCAAAAGGTGCCCCACTGTGTCACAAATGTTGTCTTCTCCATATCTTCAGGTGCCATCTTGATTTGATTGTAACCAGAGAAACCATCCATAAAAGAGAATACCTTATGCTGAGCAGTGTTGTCTACCAGAATATCGATATGAGGAAGTGGAAAGTCGTCTTTAGGGCTAGCCTTGTTCAGATCTCTGTAGTCTACACACATACGTACCTTACCATCTTTCTTAGGAACTGGTACCACATTTGCAACCCACTGAGGATAAGAAGTTACGGCCAAGAACCCTGCATTGAACTGTTTCATTACCTCTGCTTTGATCTTTTCTGACATTTCAGGACGCATACGACGAACCTTCTGCTTCTTTGGACGACAATCTTCTTTCACTGGCAAACGGTGAACCACAATGTCCGTATCCAACCCTGGCATATCTTCATAAGACCAAGCAAAGATCTCCACATAGTCACGTAGCATCTGAACCAACCTGCTCTTGACATTGTCCTCTAAATCAGCCCCTATCTTGACCTCTTTTCTGTTTTCTTCAGTTCCCAGATTCACAACTTCGACTGGCTCTTCATGTGGCTGTATAACTTTCTCTTCTTGTTGTAACAACCTAGCAAGCTCTACAGGTATTTCACAATCGTCCTCGTTTCCGTCTTCAGTTTGATAGATCGGATTCTCGAAATTGTAATTGGCAATAGTAGAACTGTTATCAACTGGATCCAGAGTGGATGAGGATCTGCATTTTAGTGACGTGGGTGTGTGTAAGAACACATAGCTGATAAAGCAAAAATAAAAGAAAAAGAAAGACAAGGAACACAATATTTACGAAAACGAAACGTCCACTGATTTTATGGAATGAAGTATGCAAATGAAATGACAACCCGTAACAAGCACACCATTGTGCCCCGGGTAAGGCACATGGCTTGAAAGTTTTAATTGTTCCAGAAATTATAAATTTAAAAACATAACACAGTAATAGTATTTACTCCTGACTAAAGGAGATGGGGATAACATCTTCAGCTGTCCAATTATTGAGTCCAGCACCCACAGTAGGAAAAATCCATGCCTCCCAGTTGTAGTCTTCATCTTGATCTCCCACAGCATTGATAATCCCTTGATTGGTGATACGAACAGCACGAGCACGACGAACAGCCTTCTGGGACTCTGCAGTGAAACCCAAACCAAACTTGTCAGACTTGTATGGAATATCAGGAAGCTGACCCCAAATAGTACAACCACCTTCTTCCACCACAGCTTTTGCATCATTGAGGGAGGCCATTGCCATTGTTGGAGGGTTTCTGATGACCACAGGAACCTTCTTCACAGCAGGAGGAGTCACACAATCCTTAACAGCCCAGGGAACCACTTCAAATGACTGACATGGAGTTTCAATGTATTCACCTTCTACTTCCAGATACTTGAAAGTGTTTACATGGCTGACAAAGTATTCTTCCTCTCCAAAGACAGTAACAACTTTTCCATTCACCGGATATCTCAACTTTTGATGTAATGTGGAGGTCACAGCACCTGCCCCATGGATCCAGGGACGACCAAGCAGACATGAGTACGAAGGACGAATATCCATCACATAGAATGTAGCAGTAAACACCTGAGAGCCAACCTTGATTGGAAGATCAATTTCCCCATGCACTACTCTTCTAGAACCATCAAAAGCCTTTACCACAATATTACTGGGCTTCAATACCGTATCTTCAGGACTCAGCTTGTTCAGGACTTCCTTAGGCAACACATTCAGAGAGGAACCATTGTCTATCAGCACATGAGACAGGGTAGTGCCCCTGCATTCAATTGAAATATGCAAGGCCCTGTTATGATCCCTCTTGGCAGGGGTCAAGTCAGCATCAGAAAATCCTAACCCGTTGTCATAGGTCAGGTGAGCAACACAATTCTCAAACTGGTCCACAGAAATTGCACTGGGTACATGAGCCATCTTTAGAAACTTGATCAATGACTTGGCATGAGCCTCAGAACATAATAACAGGGAGAGCATAGAAATCTTTGAGGGAGTATGCCCCAGCTGATCAACAATATCATAATCACTCTTGCGAATGATTTTCAATACTTCTTCCATCTGCTTAGAGAGGTCATCAGCAGCTGGCACATCAGTAGATACAGGCTCAATAACAGGACCCTTGCCCCGAGCATCAGTGGTAGAAGTAACAGCAGGGGTAACTGCACTCTTAGAAGCAACTGGAGGAGAGAAGACTCTTCCACTACGAGTGATCTTGCTAGATCCGGCAATATTATCAATGTCAACAGGCATATCAGGTAAAGGCTCATGTTTGACACCATGGATGTAAACATCAGACCCATAGTGCCAAGGCACAGCTTTGTCAGATGTATAAGGAATAGGACCAGGAGTGGTAATGATCAGAGGAGCTACTCTGGCTTCAGTGACAACTTTCACAGGACCTTCAGCAGTAATCTTGATTGGGCCCTGATGAGTGATTTTAATGGGACCCTTTGAAGTGATTCTTAGTGGTACTTTGTCAACCATATCAACCTCTTCAATCTTCTTACCCTGAGTCAGATGATCTACCATACTTTCTACAGATGCTGGTCTTCTTTCAAACACTATAGTATACTTATCCATGAGACGTTGAATCCCATCTCTCAAAATGAAGCAACTATCCGGCTTATAGGTACAATACAAACAATCTTCACGACAACCTGGAAAGATCCCAGCTTGTACTAACCTCTTTTTGATAACAGACAATGGTGTGCTCAACTCCATAACCGAATAGACATGCAGATCTTCATCAATATCTTCATCAATGGCGTTGACAGTCTTCTCGTGATTTGGCATTGGAGCTGTAATCACATTTGGAGTACCTGGTGGATCAAACTCAATTTCTCCAGCATCAATCATATCCTGAATTTTGTTCTTCAAGACCCAGCAGTTATTAGTATCATGTCCTGGACAGTTTGAATGATATGCACATCGTGCATTGGGATTGTACTTGGGAGAGGTAACATTGGGATTCTGAGGGACCTCCCTCAGGGTAATAAGTTCAGCTTTCAACAAGTGTTGCAATGCCTGAGCCATTGACATGTTGATCTTCGTGAACTGTCTTCTAGCCCTCTGTTGGTTGCCTTGAGGTTGCTCTGTTGTTGCAGGAGTTGGATTTGAAATATGAACTGCACTAACAGACTGATGCCTTCTGTTACGATCAGGCTGACCATACACAGCATTAGATTCTCTCTTCCCAGTGGGAGGCTTCTTTGCAACACCTGATGAAGAAGTGCCCACTTGGATCTTTCCACTCTTGATACCATTCTCTACTCGCTCTCCTGTCATGATCAACTCAGTGAAGCCAGATGATGAGCTTCCAATGAGATGACTGTAAAACGGACCATTCAGCGTACACATGAACATATCAACCAACTCCCTATCAGTCAAAGGGGGTTGAACTCTTCCAGCTAAGTCTCTCCACTTCTGAGCATACTCCTTAAAGCTTTCTTTGGCACCCATAGACATGCTTTGAAGCTGCATGCGAGTGGGGGCTAAGTCAGCATTGTATTGATACTGCTTGTAGAAAGCTTCAGCAAGGTCATTCCAATCTCTGATGTTGACACTCTCCAACTGATAATACCACTCTAGCTGAGCTCCAGATAAACTCTCTTGAAAGAAATGGATCCACAACTTTTTATCAGCAGTGTGGGGTTGCATTCTTCTGACATAAGACCTCAGATGCAATTTGGGACAAGAGACCCCATCATAGACAACAAATGTAGGAACTTTGAACCCAATGGGTATGACCACCCCAGATATCAAGCTCAAATCCTCAAAATCCAGCCCAGATGATTTCTGTAATTCCATAGCATCCATTCTATCCACCAGCATCTTGAATTTGTCTTCGTTAGGCTCATGGTAGTAGTTAGCCTCAGAATCAGAGTCCCCCATAGTGTTGTGGAGACTGCCTCTCTCCTGCTCAGATTCTTCAGATTCATAGTCTTCAACCTGTTCCTTGGTCTTGGCAGGACCTTTGAACCTTCTTCCCATGTTGAGCAACCCAGCAGACCTTCTAGCCTTCTTAGTCTTCTTGGCCAGCAGTGTCTTCAATTCATCCTGCCCCTTAGATAGGTTCAGGATCAGCTCTTGGAACTGTGCATTCTGTGCCTGGAGATCCTTAACTGATTGTTCAAGAGCCATTGCTGAAATAAACAGCGAGAAGATGAGAAACCTGTACACAATTATAAACCTGTGATGCAATGATATGGGAATGCATATGCAATGTTTTCAAGGACCGCAGGATTTAAATTTGCTTAAACAAACAAGAAAGTAACTTTTTATTAGTAATAACTTGTTTTGCCTTTTAGGCTTACAAAAAAATGAAAACGAAATAAGTACAAAAGATGGGGTTTTAAGTCTCCCATGGACGTTTCCTCTTTGTGTTGAGGTATGAGTTGAGGTTTCGTTCCTCATGAAGTAGCTTTGTTAGCTCTAGGATCCTTGCTTGGCTTGCTTTGTAATGAGCCTCGAAAGTATCCCTTTGCTCTTTCAGTTGGATCCATGATCTTTGCAAGTCTTCCATATCAGTAGGCATGTCTGGGTGAAGGATGGTATAAGCTGTGTCTCCTTCAGCAACAGGTTCCATGGTAACTGGTAGGATGGCAGGATATGGCATCATGAGTGTCTGAGCACGAAATCGTACCCATCTGAGATAAGCCTCCATAGGAATGGTGTACTTAGGCTCCAGTGTCTTGCTGTCAATCCTGTTTACCTTTCCCCAAGCTCGTATGAATCTCTGACGGTAACCCTGAAGATCGTTGTCGTAGTCAAACACAATGCCCTGAATCAACATGTCATGTGGACCATCGCTCCGGGCGTAACCAAACTGTCGTAAAGCTAGAGATGGGTTGTAGGTGATGCCTCCTCTTATGCCTAGAAGTGGTACATTAGGAAACTCCCCACAACGGTCAATGATGGTGACATTCTCCATAGATCTGGAGCACCAATGGATGTCTGAGTGAGAAAGTGACATGATCCTCTTGGACCATCTGAACCCTTGCTCATTCTTCATTACTGAGCGAGGAAGGTGAGAAATAAACCACCTAGAAAGTAAAGGTATGCAGCACATCAAAGTTCCTCTTGCCCTTGTAGTATGGGTGTGAAGAGAATGTAGGATGTCTCCAAGTAAGGTAGGCACTGGATTGTGACTCAGGAATATGTTGATGGCATGAACGTCTATGAACTGATCAGGATTGGGGAACAACACTAAGCCATAAATCAATAAGGCTAAGATCTCCTCAAAAGCATCGTAGCTCATAGCCTTCAAGAACATTTGAGCTTTATCCACTAATACCTTGGCAAGAATACCTTTAACTCCACTTCTCGTCTCTAGAACAATGTCAGACTTCTTCAGATGTAGAGCTGCAGCAATAACTTCTGGTTTAAACTCCTTCTCTAAGCCTGTGAATGGCTTCTGATCAAGAACAGGTATACCCAGAAGTTTAGAGAACTCCTCCATGGTTGGAACCAGCTGATAATCAGGAAATGTAAAGCAATGGTGCTTGGGGTCAAAGAACTGAAACAGCACACTCATCATGTCTTCACTGAACCCTGAAGTAACTAGATCCAATAAGTGACCATGTCTCTTGTTGAACTGGGAATGATCAGGCACTAGGGAAACCAACTCCTTGAGCTTAGCAGGTATCCCTACAAAGTTGATCCTGATGGTGTTTCTACGAGCAGAAGCCATGACCTGCAACAAAGAACAAAGATAAATCCTTTGGTCCTTGAAATGGTTAGGGAAAATGATATGCTTATGATGCATGATGATGTCATGATGTCATGCTCAATCACAAACATGTGGCACACACAAACAAGTCACACCATAGCCCTAGGTTTAAAGGCTTGCATGAGGTTCAAAGGCAAGTACCCTCCCCTGAAGTTAGATGGTTCATCCTGTCCTACAAAAGTAACCAGGTTCTAAGGGATCTCAATATCATTGATCCTTCACAAGGGTGGTTGTTCAGAAGGCAACTTACTTGCCAACCAAAACCCTCCAAGTTTAAGATCTCAATGAGCGTAGTATCGAGTGTCAACCAACTTCAGTCTGCACCAAAGCCGGTTACCTCACTACTTTCTAAAGGCCAAGATGAGTTAACTAGGGTTCTAAAAGTCAGTTAGTGCATTGACAACATATGGCAGCCTCAATATTATCCTCAACTTGACTTAAGGAATATAAGCACCAACCAAGAAGTCGCACTAACTATGGCCACCAGATCAACCGTATCGATATACGTCGTACAGTTTCCTTGGTCTATTGCCATTTACCTAAGGTACACTAGATCCGGGTTAGGACCTTTCACACATAAGAGCACCCCAACAATATAATAATAAAGCAAACAAGGCAAACAATTTAAAGTGATCTTAATTCCTAAGGGTACCCCTCTTAAATAGGTCCCCAGCAGAGTCGCCAGTTCTGTAACACGGTGGGAGAACTGACTTTAAACAATGTTGCGGATAGCAAGAGTCGCCACCGACTTTTATTTTATCCATAAGGAAAGGTTATAAAAGAACAGGAAAGACCTTAGAGAATATTTTGGGTCCGGGGGGTAGGTTATGAAAAGGGAAGGTATTAGCATCCTTTTCATCCATGGTTATCCATGGGCTCTTAGGTACTTAAGCTCACTTTTGAATTGTTTTGAAATTGTAGTGTGTGAATAGAAAATTTTCAGAATAGTTAATAAATAATCCATGTAAGGATGTGAAAAAAACTTGTTTGAAAATTTTGTTGGAAATTTGTTTAAGTGTGAAAAAGTTTTGAAGTGAGCAAGTATCTAGGAGTAGCCTACCCTAATGTTTTAAGGTCTTTCTTATTCTTTATCCTTTCCTTAGTAAGACTATCCCTACTATAATGGAGTAGGTAGTCCTTACTTTGGATGTTAAGGGACATGTGAGGGACAATTGGATTTTTGAAGGCCATTGTGGGATGTAATAAGCACATATAAGGGACCATCATCATTTTTCGAAAGGGACTTGATTCGTAAAGGCAACCATAAGGGACTTTGATGATTTTTTTATTTGAGGGACTTGCTTTATACACCCCACTTAACCATTATTCGTAGGCAACTTGAGGGATATCCTTAGGAAGTGAGACGA
Source organism: Lathyrus sativus (assembly GCA_963859935.3). Taxonomy (NCBI): domain Eukaryota; kingdom Viridiplantae; phylum Streptophyta; class Magnoliopsida; order Fabales; family Fabaceae; genus Lathyrus; species Lathyrus sativus. The sequence goes on from OZ012737.1 coordinate 713,629,881, forward strand.
CGATTAAAATCGACTTACGTGTGTGACGTGTTTATTTTAATTATCTTTATTTAAAAGTGATCTAAATTTATTTTAATATTACATACATGTTGTTACACTCCCTAATTACTAACCATAATAATAATTAAATAATTAAACAACTTTACATCCAAGAAACAATTACAAAATAATAAGCAAAATAATTAAATAGCAAAGATAAATAAAATATAAATAAGCAATAATAAATAATAAAGGGGGTTAATTCTAAGTTTACTCGGCAAGACATCGCATCTTGTGCCTACGTATCCTTACGGGAGTGGAATCAGAGTAATCGTAGTTCCCCTCAATAGGGAGGTTAGAAACTTCTTGACTGTGGTCAAGGTCTCAAGGGGAATAAACGCATCTTAAGGACACGCTTACGTGGAGTGTAGAAACTCCAAATCTCTACGTTGAAATGTTAAGTTGTAATTAGGGTTAAATTAGGGATTCCACGGCGGGAAACCCTAAAATGAGCGCGGCGGCTCTTTGACCTAATGCTAAGGGTAAAATTGTAATTTTGCCTGCGGCGAGGCATTTGTGAAAATTAGGGTTTGTAGTTTGTAGTTTTGAGGATTTGAAATTGAATGTGTGAAGTTTTACGGACTATTGGCGCGGCGGCCAAACAGTTAGACCTAACCTTCGGATGTGTGCAATGTGACAGAAATAATAGTAAACGCGTGAGATAATTGAATCATGCAAACAGAGAGATAATGTCATAATTTAAACCATGCAAGCAGAAATTTTAAGGCAGAATTTAAAGAGCGATTGTTAAGTTCGCGAGGTTACATGAGAGGAGCAGATACAATATGATAATGAAATTTGAATTGAACAATAATAAAATAAAATAAATAACGGTTCTAGTTATTATTTTAAAAAAAAGATTTTAGTTATTATTTTAAATTTATCTAAAAAAAAGTTTTTCTTAAAAATAATAGGTTTTCATATTAATTTGGAAAAGATGTTAATGTTATTTATTTTAAAAAACAGATTTTTATATTATAACCAATTTTAATAAATTAATGATAACAACAATAATAATAATGGTAATAATAATGATAATAATGATAATAATAATAAATAATGATAATAATAATAATAATAATAATAATAATAATAATAATAATAATAAAGCAATAATGAATTTTAAATGTGCCAAATAACCCAACAATGTTGCTAACGCAGAAATGCGCTCATCGCAACCAGATCTAAATCGGACGAAACAAAATTTATCGCAAAGAAAAAGAAATTAAGCAAAAAATAGTATTATTGCTCACACAAAAATGCGATCATCGCAACCAGATCGAACTAACACAAATGTCACGCGTCATGCACACAAATGTGCAAACATCGTATCGACATAATTCGATCAAAAATCTTATATATATAAACTCTAACAATTTAAAAATTATATATATATAAACGTAACAGTAATAGATAAAGAAAAAGAAATAACGGTAATAGATGAAGAAAAAGAAATAACGGTAAAAGATGAAGAAAAAGAAACAACAGTAATAGATGAAGGAAAAGAAATAACGGTAAACGATGAAGAAAAAGAAACAATAGTAATGGATGAAGAAGAAAACTAAATAACGGCAAACGGCACTCACTCCTCTTAGGTTTTTTTCATTCTCTCCTCTTTTCCAACAAGGCAACACATATATATATAGGGAACAAATTAGGGTTAACACCAAATTGTCAATAATGTCCCTAAAGCCCATTTTAAAGCCCAAACTAAATAATTAGTTAAGAAAAAATAAAATTTAAATAATTTAAAATAATTAAAATAAACTTAAAATAAAAACTAATAATCCTATTGATTCCTAAAATAAAAAATATTATAAAAAGAACAAAATTTTTTCAATATTTTTTTATTTTATGATTTTTTGGATATTTTTATGAATAATTTAGAAAAAAGTGAAAAAAATAATATTTTAAAAAATGATTTAATTAAAATACGAAAATAATAATAAAATAATAATAAAAAACTATTTTTGTTATTTTTTTAATGAAAGATAGAAAAATTTAGAGTAAAAATAATAAAAACAAAAAAAAGTGACAAAGGTGAGATTCGAACTCTCAACCTCTCACACTCATAACTCCTTACACATGTCCTCCTGCCAATTGTGCCATTTTTACTTTTTAGAAAAAAAATGCATGCCATATGATATTTACCTGCAAAAAGTCAAACGACTACACAAATTTGTTAGTAATTGATTAAATGCAATGAAATGCGACGACAAATCTTAGGGCAAAATTTGGGGTATTACAGTTATTATGATAATATTTCTCACCCAACCTCTCTTTGATGTTTGCAAAAAAAAAAATCATGAAGTTTGACTTTGGTTTGACCACAGTTGACCTCAGTTTGACCTTTTAACTGCATTGACTGCTTTTGACTTATCTGATCATCTGACTGAGCAAACTTTTGAGAAAAGTCTTGAAACTTGACATGGGGGTTCTTATACACATATAAGATGTTATGAAGCTCACTTGAAGTCTTGGAAGTCCATTTAGCCTGATTAAAGTCAAAACCCTAGTTTTGGATGCACTGCTTAGGAGGTGCATTGTCTGAGGGAATTGTCAACTCTTCTGACCAATTATGAATTTTGTGAACCTTGTGAACCTTCTTGGAACACAAAGTCTTGTATTGTGAGGGCAAATTTTGGGGTGCAACAGCAGGTAAACAGATATATAAAGCAATAAACAAAATAATAAGATAGGGAAACCCACTAGGAGATCCCCAGTGAAGTCGCCATTTCTGTCGCGGTGAAAATCGGATACCAAACTATTGATTAGTTTGAATCTTTAATTCATTTTACAACCGAACTTTGATTTGTCCAAAGGAAGGGATAAATATCGAAATTCCCACAATGCAATGCAAATGCAAGGTTTAGAGAGTTATAGGTTCGGGGGTTGGTTAAACTTAGGGAAGGTACTAGCATCCTAAGTTTCTGTAGTATTCTACAAGAACCTCTTGTTTTATATTATTTATTGCTAAGGTTTACTTGCTTAAGGGTTAAAAGACCTAGGGGTTTATTTCTAAGTATACTCGATAAGATGTCGCATCTTATGCCTACATATCCTTACGGGAGTGGAATCAGAGTATTTGTAGTTCCCCTAAAGGGTTAGAGGAGATCTTTGACTGTGGTCAAAGTTCCTACGGGTTTAGGGTAGTTGATTGATTAGGTTTAGGAGAAGGGGTGCATTGTCATTTTAAGGGAGATTTAACCACCACAAATTGTAGGAAAATAGTCTTTGCATCGTCTTAAGAAAAGGGCTTAAGTACTCGGATTGTTTGACGAGTATGCTTTTATCTCTCTTAAGGCAAAGTCCCTACGGCTTGATTGTATTGATGAGGGGTGGAGATTCTATCTTGCTTAAGATGATTTAGCATCTTTCTCTAATGTGTTTGAATATTTGTTGTTTTTGAATTGATTGTTTGTTTGTATTGTGTTGTATTGTTTTCCTATGTTGTAAGATAAAAGGTCCTTCCTATGGGGTAGGATCTATCTTAAGCGATCAACTTGAATGGGATCAAGGATCAAAGGGAGTATGATGCAAATGATATGTACTACACACAAGTGTTGACTTATGTGTAGGTTTTTCCTTTGGACGGAATGCGATGCAATAATATAAGTTGCGATAATATAAATTGCTGAAGAATAAATTGCGGATAAAGTAAACCATACACAAACGCATGAAAGCACTGAAGTGTGTGCGCGTGCATGTGTCGTGAAGTGAGTGTGTACGATCGATTTTTGTATTTTTACGCCGTTGATTGTTTTTTTTTAGTAGGATTGTCGATTTTAGTTTGAGTTATTTATAAGAAGATATTGATTTGGATGAATTAATTTGGATTGATTTAGGAGTTATATTCGATGTGTGAAACTGATTTTAGTAAAAAGGTTGTGTTTGATTATTAATAGTGAGATGGACAAATTTTAGCTGAATTATGCTTATGAGAAAATATTTTGGTGAGATTTAGTTGATTAATTGAATTTCTAAAAAAAGCAAATGACTTAAAGAGGATTTCGATTTTAACAAGTCAACCTAAACATGTAAAAATGTTTTTTTTTTTGAATAAAAGGGATTGTTACTATTAAATAGATATTAAGAAAAAAGAGTTTATTAAATACAATACCATTTATTAAATTAAAAAAAGATTTCTTTTTATGAATTATATTACTTAATAAAAGAAATTAAGTGGGTGAGATAAAAAAAGAAGGTTGATTAATTAATTAATTAAGAGTTAACTAGAAAAATTTGTAAGCTCATTTTATATAAAAAAAGTTGATTGAAGGTTGATTACTGATTAATCAATTAAATTTTAAAATTAATGGCCTAAGTTGGGTAATTATTAATTAGGTTAAGATAAAAAGCTTAGTGGTAAGTGATTATGGGGGTTAATTACTGGATTAGGGGGTGATGTGTGTGTTTAGTGAGTGATTATGCAGTATATTACAATAATACTAAAACAAACAGATAAAAAAAGATTGAACCCTAGAATCCCTTTCCCCCCCAAATCGCGATCTCGTCGTTCTCTCATCCTCCATCTCCGATCGCAAACCCCTCAATCATCACTATGGTTTCTTTTCGTTCTCCACTCCCGATCCATGGTTCTCCTTCGCTTTGAACCTGCACTACAAATAAAACATCAAAAGCTTCAATAGTCTTTTGCACGAATAAACGGTTACCGTGAGTTGAGACGGCGTCGGAGGTTCGAGCTGGTGACGCGGTGGTGATTTGTGGATTCGGCGGACGGGGACCTGTGGTGGAGTTTCTGGAAGTGGTGAAAGTGGATGTTTCGCCGGCAGGACTCGTAGCGGCTAGAGATGGCTTCAACGGCTAGAAGATAAGTTTTTCTTTTTGCTCAATTTCTTATGTTACGAGTGTTAGGGTTTTTTGTGAGGGTTATCGCTGTCCCTCCTTCTATGTTTGGTCCTCTTATATAGCTTTCAATATGAGATGGCTGATGTGAGAATGGTTATGAGCTTTGAATGCTGAATGATTGTGGATTTTTGGACCTTCCGTTTTGGTACGAACTAAATCAAAAACTTTCCTTTTTCAAATGATGGTAGTAATGACTTGTTAATCTTCTGATTTGTGATTCAATTGGGAATGGATTCGATTTGAATAGGATATTCTATCTTCACAGAATATTCTCTAATCATTATTTTCGGACTTGGCAGGTACAGGTGGTGGAGGTCTTGGGCTGTCGTTGTGATAGGGAAGAGATTCTGCACTAAAAGAATTGGACTCCCGCAAGCTTGTTGTTATCGGCACTTCTTCGGGGAAATACCAAGTTATTAAAGTTGCTGATGATTACGTATCTGTTATGTCACTTACATTGCAAATCCTAGTTAGTCTTCTTGTTTTATTGTTAATCTTCCTATGAGATGAGAATTGAAAGATGAATCCTGCTAATTCTTCTTTTGATATTCACAGGAAAAGGTGAAGAGTTCGGATCGTTTTGGGATTCATGTTGTCAGTGAAGTTGTGGCAGACTTAACTCTGGAATATCTTGAGCATCATGGGCAGGGATTTCTCCAACAGACTAGGATTCTGTCGAATGAAAGCATTTGCAAGTCGGCGATGTTTCTCAGCAAGCCTTGTAAATGTAACAGCACTATCCAGCTTTCGCCGTGAGTCTCCACAAAGTCTTTCACTTACTGAAACTGAACAACCCGCAGACTCCTTGACTTCTTTAGCAGTTGTATTGTCATGGTCAGGTTGCATAATAGCTTCATTTGCTTGTAGCTTTCACACAAAACAAAGAAAGCCTTAATGAAAGGAAGGAGTCTTTGTGTCCCAGGAGGAAGTGGTGGTGAAGTAGAGGAACCATGGAAATTTTCAGCAATATTTATGTTTGACCTGTTAGGAGAGAAAGAGCTTTGGCCAAGTTGCATCTCAGTTGCCCTAATGCAATTACTCAGTTCTTGCCACAGTGGCTTGAGCACAGTATTCAAGTTCCAAATAATTGCTTTGTCACCATGCTGATCTAGATCCAGATCACATTCCATATCCATATTTCTGAAGGATTAAGTGAAATGAGGGAACATAGAGCTTGCAGCACTCGTAGAATGGCTGCACCAGCCATAGAACCAGCACTCAAGCCAAGCATATTTGTTTGCTGGAGAGTAACAAGCTCACTGACAGCTGAACAGATCAATTCCTTCAACTTGCAATGGTACGTAAGCTTCTGGCTTCACTATGTGACCGTATTTACATATTATGTTTGGTTTTGCTTCGAACATCAATAACTTTGTAAACTTATTGTTCTTCTTGCTCTGGGTTTTGTACAGGTCATCTGTGAAATCACGATGCTAACGACAAATGATATTCGTCCTTCAACCATTGTAACAGTGTTGGTACATGGTATTTTATTCACACCAATAATGATTCTATGTTTGAGTCTCCTTGTGTAACCTTCTTTGAACATTGCTGCTAATCTTGACAGGTTTCACCGTGTTGCCATGATTGGTTGACGACTTATGGATCTTCCGTTTCTGGAATAGAACTGTGACTTGTTGCTGTGAAGATCCTCACTCCTTCTTGTGTTGTTTTTGTAGGTGTTTAATGTGGAGGAACAATGGCCAAGTGCGGTCCCGTGGAATAAGAACGGGTGAACACTTTACCACAATCTTCAACCTGAAAAGTCTCAATTGTTCCCTTCCATATCATTGTTAGTGTGTCGAAGCAGTTGTCTTATTTCTTGAATTGAACGGCGAGAAACGCAGCTCTGTCTCGTAACCTTCGTTTCTTCAGGGTCGGCAGGCATTCTAACGATAACAGCATCAATAGCATCCTGATTTTGAGTCTTAGCGGCCTTAGCAGCAAGGAGAACCACATGCTCTTTATCCAACCGTCTATTTGTGGATCATCCAGCCTTGAAGGTATAAGTTGCTTTTACATTAGTGATGGAAACCTTGTCTTTCGGCCTACTAATAAGATTGAATGTTACTGCAGTTTTTAGCATGGTGGACAGTGCCAAAGTAGATGAGGCTTCCCAAAGGAACTCTGGTCAAGACTTGTGCAATTTCAGAGACAGAGCAACACCTGTGCTCCCGGCTGAACCTCACTTTTGTTGATGTTCCATTCCCTTCTGTACTCGCAGGGTATGTGCATTTACAATCATCATTTTTGTTGAAGTTAAGCATGTCTGGTTATACAATTATCCAGGACACAAGGCTTTTGATAGTATTTTAGTGCATCTAAATACTTAGGTTAGTGTTGCTCCTGTAATAGGTATCAGGATGATTGGCTCAAGGCATCAGCAGGATGTCTGCAGCATTGGGAGAAAGCTCTCCTTGGACCTTATGTTTGTAATCACCAGCTGATGATGTTGCTTGAGAACGAGTTAACGAATTTTCTTCATTTACATAATTGTATGCATTGTCGGTTACAGATTATGTATCGCGTTGTATGTCCCAACATTGATCCCCTACTTCTGCTGCTGCTGATCTTCCAACAACTGGGAGCAGGTGAGTAGTGATAATTATGCTTCAATTGATTTATAAGGTCTGTTTGATGACATTTGAGGTTGTGTATTTGAAATCTTCCTCTTGCGATCTGGCTATAGTGACTTTTGTATGCATATCCAACCCTTTGATGAGTACAGCCACGAAAATTCTGCAAGTGTAACAACTTGGCTCCAAGTCTTGTGTCCGGAAAATTATGAATCGTCGCAGGAATAATGGCTTCGAAGATACGGTTAACACTCCTTTGATTTTAACGTCAGGCTTTTATCAATTACCTCTTAGTGCAACTAATGGCTTCGCATCTTGGAATGCAGGAGAAAATCCTTCCTCCAGCTGAGTCGGACCGTGTTTGGAGCTGTACGAAACCGTAACTGGATACTTCTCATTGCGCTGAAGATCTTGCGCCATGTAGCTTCGCAAGCAGGGAAAACCTTAGGAAACAAAAGCAGAATCCTAATTGTCTGGGTCTTGTTATATACTGAGTTACTTAATGTTGTAAAGTATAAAGTCTTTGTAATCCGTATATGAATGTCTTTTGAATTACTGTGGAGCTCACATGTGCAAACTTCTAAACCTTGTCATGTTCACCATTGTAGCAGTATCAATTGTTAAGATAACCCAAAATGGAAAACCTTGAAATGATTCTTCATGTAAATGTGAACACGTGAAATTCTTGAATGGTGAATTTACCAATTTGTACCCTGTGAAAGAGTGACTTGTAATATATTCGAAGTTTCATTACGTGAATTTGACGTCAATTGTGTAGAAATCGAATGAATCCCTCAAGCGATTTTCTTTATAATGAACTTGCAAAAAATGCTTAACAGATCTCCAAAGGACTCAAACTTGTGCTCATAACTGAATGGACTTGCAATCCTCCCTTGAATTTAGGTGCCACCTTAACCAAAGTGATGACTTAAATTGAGCTTAATCCCATCTTATTGAAAAAAACAAAAGTCTTGAACCCTTTTAGAATACACTTGATGGAATTGGATATCAATTTGAAACGCACCAAATGAATCATCCTTAAATCTTGAATCCAAAATCTTGTACTACCAATGCTTCAATCTATGAATCCGTGATCTCAATTCCTGTACGAACCTTGTCTTGCCAAACCTTCCTTGATAAAGAGAGAAAGCTTGAAAAGGACCAAAAATCTTGATTTAAGGGGATCTAATCATGAAACTCCGCCAGAGACGTCTTCACAACAAAATAACCCTGCGCGCACTCGTTAGCCGTAAAACATACATATTAAAATAAAGTCAAATAACAAAAGAAAATGCACAAACAGAGGTGAGATCTTGTGGTCAAAAATTAGGGTGCGACACAGGCATATCAGTCATCTTGTCTGCAAGCAAGCAACATAAGGTTAGAATGGAATGAAGACGAGAAATATTTAAAGCAAAAGATGATGATTACCTAGAAAGGCAAGAAGTCGATCATAATCTAAAGGCAATTATTTGATCCTCATCATACAAAATGAGTCAAGAATGGCCTAGGATTAAAGTTCCAATTAATTCAGTTTGTCATAGTTAAAACCAGTAACCTACAAGGGATCTTTGGTCTAGTAGTGAGGAAAGCGCGAATGTCCATCTAAGGCGTATAACACCTGCGGGCATCTCGGCCCACATCGGACCCTCAAGAAAGGATCTTTATAATTCTTATAATTTGAGGTATAAGCCTGGAGGAAGCTTCAGATAGGAATTCCACTGATTTGAACCCAACTCCGGTTATCAACTCCTTTCACCTCAAAGAAGGAGAAGAACAAGCCTATGGTCAGAACAATGTTGAAAACCTCGCAAACCCTCTCAAAAGCCTTTATAAATCCCAAACTGTTGGGATGGAGTTGGGAAGATGTTATATTGACGGTCTTCAACACATCAACCTCAAAGCCGAAAAAAGGGATACAGATGTTGAAATCTTCCAAAATACTAGGATAGAACTAGAAAAATTCTTCGGAAACATCTTTTGGTGAAGTATACACACTCTTTCCTTTGGACCACGTGGTTCTAAAATAACATCATCTTTGGAACCAGTAGAGGATATAATCCTCAGGGATCGGATTTTGGCACTATCCATGTCATCAACAGTACTGTTCTTATGGTTTATAACCTCAAAATCAAAGGGAGCAGCAGTCTCCATTAGAATTTCTACAGAACCTGAAGAGTCGGAGTCAAAGTCAATTTCAGAAGTGAAAACATCATTATAAAATTTGTCCATGACTCGCCTATACTCTTCTACCCCTAAAGAACCCCTCATCTCTTGCATGTTTTCTTTCCATAATCTTTTCCTCTCCTCGTCACTCTTATCGATGAACTTACCTTCATCATCACATTCCCTAAGGACTACCATTTTTGTTAAAGAAAAATAGAGGAAAATCAAGAGCGAAAGAAAAAAATACCTAAATTAAAGAGAACACTTGCAGTTGAAACGAGCTTGTTTAAAGGAGAATAAGAGCGTAGGAGTAAAGGGAAGAGAAAAATAACTTTAATAGGAGCCCAACATTAAAAAATAGATAGAGAATAACCACTCATGAAGCATTAAAGTCATCATAACTCTAGGGAAGATTAGGGGACATGGTCGTTCGAAGGTTTTGTTTGACACGTAAGGACATAAGAAGAAAAGTCGACCTATAGCACGACATCAGTCAAATATTTTCGGGCTCATGTTACTACCGAGTACTGTACCCTTGTAAACAGATATAGTACTCGGGGGGGGGGGTTATGTACATGCCAAATATATTTTAAGCCGAGTAGTGTAGCCGGACAAGGTTAAGCATGAACTAGACTATGAAAACAAGAAAGGTCGAGCAATGCAGATCACTAGGCAAGTATCTCCTATAACCCGAACCAACCACATAACCCGAGCTCCTAAAACTCGGTACTTACGCTGGACATGAGCCCAACCAGCATACCAACAGCTGTAACGGTGGTGGCGCATCAATGCAGATGTTGCCAGAGCTTCAAAGCCTACATTCATAAAGGGGAGTTACAACAATGATGGCCATGTAACGTCAGAAGGCCAAGAGACTTCTCTTAATAGCATATCTTAATGGAAGACTATAAAAGGGGCTCCTACTTGAGAGTTAAACAAGACACAATTATCTTGAGACAATACACAACACAAGTGTAGCTCTCAAATCCCCAAATATCCCTCACAATATAGACAACATAGTTCTTCTTATTCAGGGCAAGGGGAATTGGAACTTTTGGTGTAACTAACCATTTTTTGTTAGAACAAAACTCATCATGCACCTTCATCTCCAAGCATGTGAGCCATTTGATCAAGTGAGTTGCATTGAGATTCTCCAACTGAGTTAGCAAATAATTAACTAAGTTAGACTCCAACTCTAGTTGTCGATAGGGTGATCCTTTGATGTCTTCCAATTAAAAGGTAGACCTTCCACTGCAACTGGATTTTCTTCCTTTTTCTCTTCATCATCTTCATCCTCTTTCTTATCATTGTCTACCGCTTTAGGTTGATCAATTCCTTCTTTGGTTCTGTTGAATATTTCTTTAGACGATACACCTACATCATGAAAAATAATACTTGTCTGAACATTATTTGGGTAGGACTCATCAAAAGTAATATGTACGGACTCTTCAACTATAAGAAATCTCTTATTATAAACCCTATATGCCTTACTAGATTGTGAGTATCCAAGGAAGATACCCTCATCGGCTTTTGGATCTAATTTACCAAGATTATCTCTAAAATTATTCAAGATATAACATTTGCATCCAAAGACATGTAAGTGAGAAACATTTGGTTTTCGACCTCTAAGTAGCTCATAGGGGGTCTTGTCTAAAATAGGGTGTATGAGTACCCTATTCATGATATAACATGTCGTGTTAATGGCGTCCGCCCAAAAGTACTTAGGCAAATTACCTCCATTGAGCATAGTTCTTGCTAACTCCTCTAAAATTCTATTTTTAAGTTCCACAACACCATTTTGTTATGGTGTTCTAGGAGGGGGAAAGTTATGCTTAATACCATGTTTATCACAAAATTTCTCAAAGAGGCGATTTTGGAAGCCTCCTCTGTGATCACTTCGAATGGAAACGATTCTCAAATTAATTTTGTTTTGAAATAATCTAGCAAATTGCTTAAATGTCGGGTAAGTTTCATCTTTACTTGACAAGAACAAGACCCAACAAAATCTAGAGTAATCGTCTACAATAATAAAGCCGTATTAATTTCCACCTATGCTCTTGGCCCTAAAAGGACCAAAGAGGTCCATGTGTAGAAGTTCAAGAGGTCTAGAGGTAGAAACAAGGTTTTTCGATTTAAAAGAAATTCTTTTTTGCTTCCCTTTTTGACAAGCCTCGCAAAGATGATCTTTAGTGAACTTTAGTTTTGATAGACCAATTACTAAATCTTTTGAGGATACTTTGTTCAATAGGTCAAAGTTAAGATGGGCTAGGCGTCTATGCCATAACCAAGAGTTTTCACTCATGATGGCTAGACACTTAGTTCCACCCAAGGAAACTTAATCTTGATTTAGCACATAAGTATTATTTACCCTCATACCTTTAAACACACATTCTTTCTTTTCATCAAGCACAACACAAGCAATAAGTTTTTGTTAAAGTCACTTTAAAACCCTTGTCACATTGTAGGCTTATGCTTAGAAGATTGTGTTTAAGGCTATCAACTAGCATTACATAAGAGATAGTAGTAAATGAGGGATTACCTACACTACCTTTTCCAAGTATATCACCTTTGTTATTATTTCCATATGTGATGAATCCTTTTCTCTTTGGGACGAAGTCAATGAAGAGGGATATGTCACCCATCATGTGTCTTGAACATCCACTATCGAGATACCACATTTTTTCAGTGGAGTCAAGTCATTCAACCTGAAAGTTTAAACAAAGGAAACAAGTACCCAACTTTCATGGGGTCCTTGATAGTGAGTGAGATCAAAGTTGCACTTAGTCATCATTAAAAAACTCCTTTAGAAACAAAGAGTTGCCTAAATTTGCATCTTTCAACGGTATGTCCCTTTTTGCAACAATAATGACAAGATAGGTTTTTATGAGACATGTCCTTAATGTCATAACTCAACACTTTACCTCCCTTTTACCTTTTGCATATACATGTTTATTCACATTGCTGGCATATGCATTCACATTTTCTCTCTGTAATCTTTGTTGCAAGAACTTTTAGGTTCTTCAAGCCCGATTAATCATATCCTCACAAAGATACCACATCATCAAATCGAGCACAAAATGAATGTTTCTACACCTATTCATCAGAGCAAGAGGTCGAAAATTAAAGCCATGACCACAACACCATTTTCAGGCAAAATTGGGCAAGTTTTAGCTTGGTTAATCGATTAACCATTTGCTAGTGCAAATGGGTTAATCGATTAACCCTTGCAAAATTTGCAGAATCTGCTGCATTTTTGGGACAACAGTTTCCACTTCTCATTTTTGGGGTCTACATTGTTCTAGCATGTAAGAGCACAGATTGTGTCTTAGTAATATCTCTATGTTTTGATGATAACATTAATGATAATTTGTATACAAGAATTATACTCTCTAAATTTGTTCTAAACTGTTTTCTACAGGCACAAAAGATTTTAATCTTAAAGAGCAAATTTGATGTGTACAATAAATTCTGAATGGCTCAAGAGCATCTGAAGATTAGAAGAATCTGAAGTATAAGAGCTTAGTCATCAAGATTCTGAAGATACAACACGCTGCATATATTATCAAGAATCTGAATGAAAGAAGACTCTGAGTGAAGAGACTCTGAATGAGAGAAGACTCTGATCTGAGTGAAGACTCTGATCTAAGAGCATGTTACGCTTCAAGCACACAGCTGCACCAGACTCTGATTCAGCAACATCTGAAGAACATCTTAGGCTCTGAAGTTTCCAGAAGATTCTGAAGACTGAAGACTCTGATATTGATTGTTGATCTGAACTATCTGAAGAATTATTTGAAGAAGATTATTTTAATATATCCGTTGGAATATGCCAGCAAATCTTTCCTTAATTGGGATAGACATAAATCTCTGCAAGAATATTATTCCTCTGATACATTCCATATATGGTAAATTCACAGCTCAGCAGACAATTGCTACACCCACATTTTGTGCGTCGTCTCTCTGCTGCAATAGTACAAAGGACAGTACTATTTGATATTGGAAATATCTTCTCCAACGGTATTATATTCTCTCCAATATTCAAGTGGCTATATAAAGGATATTATAGCACTTTCTTCAGTGACGAATTTTGAAAAACTTATTCTCAAGCGAAGAAACTCTCAAGCTCTCATATTCTTTATAGTTCATACTTTGTTCTAAACTTCGAGAAATAACACAGTTGTGTTTATAGCTTTCATAGAAGCATTTTATTACTCTTACATTGTATTACATTAATTTGTAAAGGAAGTTTTCCTTAAGAGGATCTAGGTTAGATCAGTAGCTCTTGAGAAGACTAAGAACAGTTGTTCTTAGGTGTTGCTATTTGTAATCAGTTGATTTGAATAGTGGATTAAGTCCTTGTTGAGAAAGGCAAATCACTCTTGAAAAGGGTGGACTGGAGTAGTTGAGTTCAACGAACTAGGATAAAAATACTTGAGTTTTTATCTTTGATTATTTTCTGTCATACTTATTCAACCCCCCTTCTAAGTATTTTCTCACCTTCAGTTGGCATCAGAGCTCCGGTTCTGCGTGTGCATTCACTTAACCGTGACAGATAAAGATCCAGTGAGAAGAATACTCTGTTATTTATTTGGTTGCTAATATGGGTGATATTCCTACATCAAGCAACAAATATGAAGGAGACAGAATCAGCACCAAACCTCCAATGTTTGATGGAGAAAAATTTGATTATTGGAAAGATAGACTTGAAAGTTTTTTCTTGGGGTATGATGCTGATCTCTGGGATTTAGTCATTGATGGATATGAACATCCTACTAAGGATGGCAAAAAGATTGATAGAAAATCAATGACTGAGGAGCAGAAGAAAGAATTCAAGAATCATCACAAAGCCAGAACCATACTTCTTAATGCAATCTCTCATACAGAGTATGAGAAGATTACCAACAGAGACACTGCTCATGATATGTTTGAGTCTCTCAAAATGACTCATGAGGGAAACTCTCAGGTGAAAGAAACAAAGGCTCTGGCGCTGATACAGAAGTATGAAGCGTTCAAGATGGAAGAATCTGAGAACATTGAGACTATGTTTTCCAGATTTCAGATTCTAACAGCTGGGTTGAAAGTTCTGGACAAGGGCTACTCAACATCTGATCATGTCAAGAAGATCATCAGAAGTCTTCCTACCAGATGGAGACCTATGGTGACTGCATTGAAGCTGGCCAAGGATCTGAACAAAATCTCATTAGAAGAACTCATCAGTTCTTTGAGAAGTCATGAGATTGAGCTGGAGGAAGATGAACCCCAGAAGAAAGATAAAGGTAAATCCTTAGCTTTTAAATCTAACAAATCTGTTAAAGCTTTGCAGGTAAATGAAGAAAGCTCTGAGGAATCTTCTTCTGAAGAAGAAGATGAACTATCCATGCTGTCCAGAAGGATCAACAAACTCTGGAAGCACAAAGGGAAGAAGTTCAACAACTTCAGAAGATCTGATCAAAAGAGAGAATCTTCTGGACACAGAAGATCTGGCAAGAAAGAGGTCACTTGCTATGAATGTAAAGAACCTGGACACTACAAGAGTGAATGTCCCAAACTTCAAAAGGAAAAACCCAAAAGGAAGTTTGATAAAAAGAAAAAGGTTCTGATGGCTACATGGGATGACTCAGATGAATCTGAATCATCTTCTGAATCTGAGGAAGAATGTGCAAATGTTGCGCTGATGGCCAACACAAATGATCAAGATGAAGGAACGTCATCATCTGAATCTGAGTCAGAATCAGACTCTGACTCTGAAGAGGTATTTTCTGAACTCTCCAGAGCTGAACTTGTTGAAAGTTTATCTGACATGTTGGAAAGCTACAGCAAGATTAAACTCAAATACAAGAAGCTGAAAAGCAATCTTGAATCTGAGATTGATCTTCTGAGAACAGAACTTGTTGAGCAGAAAGAAATAAATTTAAAACTCAAAAATGATTTAGAAACAACTCAACAAGAATCTGATACTGAAACAGAGTCAAGTGAAAATATTTTAGAAAAATATGACTCCAATTTTAAAAGATTCCTCACTAAAAGCATAGACAGAAGCAAAATGGCTTCTATGATCTATGGTGTTAGTGGGAACAACAGAAGAGGCATTGGATGTGAATCTTCCTCTGGAAGCAATCCAAAATTTGTTGATAAACTCTTCATCAAGAAGACTCCTCTGTATTCTCATTTTAAGTTTGGTCATCTGAATGATATTAAACATACAAGCTCTGAAAAGAGTACTTATGTGTTTAAGCCAAGGGCTAGCCAGAATAAACACTATGTTGAAAAACAGAAGTTTAGGCAAAACCACAGAACATCTAACCCCAAAGGACCCAAGAAGATCTGGGTACCTAAAAGTAAAATAATACCTGTTGCAGATGTTCTTAGCAGCAAAATCCAGACACCAATCATGGTACCTGGACTCTGGATGCTCACGACATATGACGGGCGAAAGGTCTATGTTCCAAAGCCTGGAACTTAGATCTGGAGGGGACGTGAAATTTGGAGGGAACCAGAAGGGCAAGATCATTGGCTCTGGTACAATAGAAGTGTTTCATGCTTGGTTATTCTGAACGCTCTAAAGGCTACAGAGTATTCAATACTGAAACACAGATTGTGGAAGAATCTATTCATGTTAGATTTGATGATAAGCTTGGCTCTGAAAAGCCAAAGCAAGTTGAAAGTTCTGCAGATAGAGAAGTTATTCTCACAGACTCTGAAGGCTCAGAGGCAGACAAGACTGAAGACAAAGACTCTGAAGCAAACCCAGATGCTACGCCTCTAACTTCCCAACTTGACAATCTGCATATTTCTGAAAGACCAACAGTCAGAGGATCTTCTTCCAGAATGAAAGCTTCTCATCCAGAGGATGTGATAATTGGAAAGAAAGATGATCCAATAAGGACAAGAGCATTTCTCAGAACTTCTGAATCTTCCTTCTGTGGCTTAGTGTCAATTATAGAACCAACAATCTGTTGATGAGGCTCTGGAAGATAATGAATGGATTTTAGCTATGCAAGAGGAGCTGAATCAATTCACAAGGAATGAAGTCTGGGATCTGGTTCCAAGACCTAAAGGTTTCAATGTCATTGGAACAAAATGGGTTTTCAGAAATAAACTTAATGAGAAAGGAGAAGTTGAAAGGAACAAAGCAAGACTGGTTGCTCAAGGCTACAGTCAACAAGAAGGCATAGACTACACAGAAACATATGCTCCTGTTGCAAGGTTAGAGTATATACGCTTGCTTATTTCATTTGCTGCACAACATAACATCACTCTTTATCAGATGGATGTTAAAAGTGCTTTTCTTAATGGAATTATAGAAGAGGAAGTGTATGTCCACCAACCTCCTGGTTTTGAAAATGAAAATTTTCCAGATCATGTTTACAAACTGAAAAAATCTCTTTATGGACTAAAACAAGCTCCCAGGGCTTGGTATGAGAGGTTGAGTAATTTTCTTCTGAAGAAAAATTTCATCAGAGGAAAAGTGGATACCACACTATTTTGTAAAACCATTAAGAAAGATTTGTTGATTTGTCAAATTTATGTAGATGATATTATTTTTGGATCAACAAATATTATGCTTGGAAAGGAGTTTGCTAAATGTATGCAGGCAGAATTTGAGATGAGCATGATGGGAGAACTGAGATTCTTTCTGGGAATCCAAGTAAATCAGACTCCAGAGTGCACCTACATACATCAGACCAAGTATGTTAAAGAGCTTCTGAAGAAGTTTAACATGCTGGATAGCAAAATGGCAAAGACTCCAATGCATCCTACAAGCACTCTAGGTAAGGAAGAGGTAAGTAAGAAGGTAGATCAGAAACTCTACAGAGGTATGATAGGATCTCTTCTTTATTTGACTGCTTCTAAACCAGACATTCTGTTTAGTGTTTGTTTATGTGCTAGATTCCAATCAGATCCTAGAGAATCACACTTAACTGCTGTTAAGAGGATTCTAAGGTATCTGAAAGGTACTGCTAATGTTGGTTTGTGTTACAGAAGATCTGACGAATATTCACTAGTTGGATTCTGTGATGCTGACTATGCTGGAGATAGAGTTGAGCGCAAAAGTACTTCTGGAAGCTGTCAGTTTCTTGGAAGTCATCTGATCTCGTGGTACAGCAAGAAGCAACCAACAATTGCACTATCAACCACAGAGGCAGAATACATTGCTGCTGCTGGATGTTCCACTCAGATGCTCTGGATGAAGAGTCAACTAGAAGATTATCAAATCTATGAGAGTAATCTTTCTATCTTCTGTGATAATACTTCTGCTATATGTTTATCCAAAAATCCAATTTTACACTCTAAGGCCAAACATATAGAGATTAAACATCATTTCATCAGAGACTATGTTCAGAAGGGTGTAATAAATTTAGCCTTTGTTGATACAGATCATCAATGGGCAGATATTTTCACAAAACCCCTTGCTGAAGATAGGTTTAAGTTTATTCTGAAAAATATTTGTATGGATTTTTGTCCAGAGTAATATTTCTCAGAGTCAACTTCTCAGATGCTAAGTGTTTAACACTCTGAAGTATTTCATCTGTCTTGCTTGTTTAATTTATCTGTGAATTTTTTTTTTTTTTTTTGTGAAACTCTGAACTGACCATCTCAGAGGATCTGAAAGTTGAAAACGTTTCATTTCTTAAGAGTTATAGAATCACATGCAAGCAAACACGTGTCACTCAGAATCTGAAAAGATGGAGTACACCTACTGATTATGACGTTTAAGGTATTGCTTTGAAAATCTCAATCTGTCTTGATTTTCCCCCAAATGTCATATCATAATTAAAAATGATTACTTTTCATTTAATGCAAACGTGCGTATGTGTCCTATGTGTGTCTGTTGTGTTTCCCATGCTTGCTTTATTTGTCTATATAAACCATTCTCATAACACATTCACACTTTTCACATTCTCAAACACATATGCGCTTTTGTTTGTTGTTCTCTCTCTTTGCAAACCCTAAAAGAACTCAGAAACCTTCATCTTCTTCATCATCGTCAACAATGGCATCTACTTCAAACGCTGTTACTACCAAGAATGCTACCACTTTCAAAGAACCAGTACGCACTCTCCTAACTGCTGTTGATTCACTAGAAGTTCTGTGTGAAAGTTTCGTGGACTTAGAAGATCTTGCTGAACATGGGTTTGATCTGATTTCTTCAATCAAAGCACAAGGCTGGGACGGTTACTTTGACAGGCTTATGGGTCCTGTGTATCCAACGTTAGTGAAGGAGTTCTGGATCCATGCATATGCTACTCCAAAGTTCATTCACTCCTCTGTGCTGGGAAAAAAGATAGTTATCACTGAAAACCTGATAAGGAAACTCATAGGTTTTAAGGCAACTGATGGAGTAACCTCTCTGTCTTCTGCGCGTGAAGACCTGAAAGATGTATGTCAAGAAATCTGTACTACTGGTGAACCTTGTAAGAAGGTTAAGTTCTTGAAACCCACTTACAAGATATGGGCTAAGATTTTCATGAGCACCATCTTTCACAGACCCTCTTCAAACTCTTCTGATTATGTTAATGCTGAACAACTTTACTTCATGTATTGTTTACACCAAAACATTCAGATTGATCTTCCATATTTGTTGTTTAATCATCTGGTGTCTCACGTCAAGGAAACAAGGGAAACAGCCAGAGATAAATCTGGAAAAGTCAGAACATGGATCCCTATGGGAAGGCTGATTTCAGATATTCTGATAGAAAACCAACTTGTGGCGCATCTGCAAGAGGCTGGGTTGACAGAAGATCTGACTTATATCATTGGCTCTGAAATAAACGGTTTAACTTTGAGAAGGATGAAACTGGTTGATGATTTATCTGAGAAACCAAGGAAAACTAACTCTGAAGAAGTTAGGGGAAGAAGGATTCCTGTTAAGGATTTTCCTTTATTCACCTCAGATGAACTTAGAGAAGTTATTGCTGAGTATGTTGCTCGCTGCCTAAGAGATGGTGATGAGATTCCTGCCAATCTTTTGCAGAAGGAAGGCCAAGTTCTTCCTGATTTGACAAGGGAAAGAAGACGTAAGAGAAAAGTTGATAGTGAAGGTCATCAGAAGAAAAGGAAGCATTCAGATGCTGAAAAGAAGAAGAAAAGGAAGAAGCTGAAGAAGGTTCAACCAAATCCTCCTGCAGCAACTTTTGAAGAAATTAGAGATACTCTGAAACAGGTATTTAACACTGATTCTAATCCTGTTCATCATTCTGATACCCCCACACCCTCTGACTCCCCACTTAGATTTAGAAGATCCAGACCTTCTAAAACTTTTATCTCTAAACCATCTTCTGTCCCCCCTCATACACCACAATCCAAGCAACCAACAAACATACAAACAGAAATTCCACAACAAACTCAACAAACAACACCACAACCACAAAACACTATCCCAGAATATACCATTCCAGAGGATGTTCACCCTGAACACTCTGACCAACCTGAATATCTCGTTGATCCTGATGAGATATTAGATGTCACACCTTTAAACCAGTCTGTCAATTTATCTTCAACTTCTGAAAAATCTAACCACTCTGATGCATCATCTGATGATGAATCATCTGGCTACATTAATGAATGCTTGAATGATCTCAAACAACCTCGTTCTGAGAGTGTTTGGAAACAGCTGTTTAAATCTCCAACTTCTGAACATCCACCTTCTCCACAAAATTCCCCAACTCAAACTCTCACTCCACAACCTCTTGAAATCCAAAACACTCCACAACCAACAGAAACCCAACCAATTCCCTCAATACCTCAACCACAACATTCTGACCAACAAACATCTGAACCACAAACCAACCAACCAACATCTGAACCACAAATCAATCCTCAACCTTCTGAACCACAAACATCTGAACATCCATCTTCACAACCTCAACCTTCTGAACAAACACCACAAACACAACTAACCCAACCAAGAAAACCCAGAATCCCTGATGAAGCAGAATTGGGATCACGTGTTTATACTCTGTTAAGAGATTTTGATAAGGATAATGTCTCAGACTTTGCTGACATTATGGATGTTTGCATGACTACTATGGACAAAGAGGCTGCTGACGCTGTTTGGAAGAAATATCTTTACAGACTGAATAGGGAGGCTTTGAAAATCAGGACTCAATGTCTTAGATTGTCAAAAGTAAGGTTTGCTGCTTATCAAAAACGGATTAAGAGAAACACTCCTCCTATTCTTCTTCTAGAAGCTCCTCCACCTCCAGAAATTCCTGCACCTGATGTTACTCAGACTGTTTCAGAATCTACTGTTTCAGAATCTACAGATCTTCAGAAGGATGTCAAAGAACTTAAGGATTTTATGGTTGATCAAAAGAAAACAAATAAAGAAATGAAAACTTGGATGGCTAAGCAAGATGAAAATTCAGAAAGGATTACAGCACTGCTGCAACTCATTGCTTCTCAACAAGCCTCATCTGCTAAACCTACTTGATGTTTTGCACAAGTTTTTCATGTTTTGCTTTGTTTTGATTTTCTTCTGATATGTTTTGTATGCTTTTATCTGAATCTGGATGTTCTCTTGACTTAATGACAATGATCTTTTTGCTTATCTGGATATGTGTTTCTTCTGCATCTTTACTGTCTTTTAAAATTCTTTTTGATTATGACAAAAAGGGGGAGAAACAAAATAGAATCTGATTGTTCAAATCTATAAGCAATTATCTGAACTAAGTCAGACATGTTACTAACATTCTTTGAATTTAAGTGTCCCAGATATTATTAAAAAATCTGACAAATTTCATTGAAGTTTTTCCTGAGATCTATCTTTTCAGAACCTGATCAAAAATAGCTAAATCTGAGTAGACCAGACTCTGATATCTAACCTTGAGTACTATGATCTAAAAGATAACTCAAGACAGGAAATGGCAAGATAAACAACCAGGTGTTCTGAAGTTGTTCATCTGGCATCAAGCTTTAATATGGCATCAAGCTTTGACTCTAGAAGTCAAACGTATGTCAACCAGGCTTCAACCAGGCTCTGAATCTGAAATGTACTCAACCAGAAAGGGAAGTATCTAATTCCATTAGAGTATTCATTTCAGGGGGAGATTGTTAATCTCAGGGGGAGTAATTTTAATTCATATTTTTATTGAACAAATTTCTCATGTTTTGTCATCATCAAAAAGGGGGAGATTGTAAGAGCACAGATTGTGTCTTAGTAATATCTCTATGTTTTGATGATAACATTAATGATAATTTGTATACAAGAATTATACTCTCTAAATTTGTTCTAAACTGTTTTCTACAGGCACAAAAGATTTTAATCTTAAAGAGCAAATTTGATGTGTACAATAAATTCTGAATGGCTCAAGAGCATCTGAAGATTAGAAGAATCTGAAGTATAAGAGCTTAGTCATCAAGATTCTGAAGATACAACACGCTGCATATATTATCAAGAATCTGAATGAAAGAAGACTCTGAGTGAAGAGACTCTGAATGAGAGAAGACTCTGATCTGAGTGAAGACTCTGATCTAAGAGCATGTTACGCTTCAAGCACACAGCTGCACCAGACTCTGATTCAGCAACATCTGAAGAACATCTTAGGCTCTGAAGTTTCCAGAAGATTCTGAAGACTGAAGACTCTGATATTGATTGTTGATCTGAACTATCTGAAGAATTATTTGAAGAAGATTATTTTAATATATCCGTTGGAATATGCCAGCAAATCTTTCCTTAATTGGGATAGACATAAATCTCTGCAAGAATATTATTCCTCTGATACATTCCATATATGGTAAATTCACAGCTCAGCAGACAATTGCTACACCCACATTTTGTGCGCCGTCTCTCTGCTGCAATAGTACAAAGGACAGTACTATTTGATATTGGAAATATCTTCTCCAACGGTATTATATTCTCTCCAATATTCAAGTGGCTATATAAAGGATATTATAGCACTTTCTTCAGTGACGAATTTTGAAAAACTTATTCTCAAGCGAAGAAACTCTCAAGCTCTCATATTCTTTATAGTTCATACTTTGTTCTAAACTTCGAGAAATAACACAGTTGTGTTTATAGCTTTCATAGAAGCATTTTATTACTCTTACATTGTATTACATTAATTTGTAAAGGAAGTTTTCCTTAAGAGGATCTAGGTTAGATCAGTAGCTCTTGAGAAGACTAAGAACAGTTGTTCTTAGGTGTTGCTATTTGTAATCAGTTGATTTGAATAGTGGATTAAGTCCTTGTTGAGAAAGGCAAATCACTCTTGAAAAGGGTGGACTGGAGTAGTTGAGTTCAACGAACCAGGATAAAAATACTTGAGTTTTTATCTTTGATTATTTTCTGTCATACTTATTCAACCCCCCTTCTAAGTATTTTCTCACCTTCATAGCATTGTGTGGAACATTCTAGACAACTCTAGACACTTCAAGACATTTCTACACACTTCAAGGCATTTGCTCCAATACATTAATTGAGATTGAGAGCACTATGTTGCTTCATTTACAAACATGTGAGCCCTTAGATTCAAGTTTTCATTAGGATGGTTGCCGAGTCAATACCTAACTAACTGAGTTAACCTCTAACTTAGTGAGTTGAGGCTAAATAACTCCAAGGCTAGTTCCAAGGCTACATCCAAAGCTCACCCCGAACCTAGCAACTCTAAAGCAAAACTCTATATAAGTAAATCATCACCATTTCACAAAGGATCCAATCATTCTCTCAAATTTTCACACTTGATCACTCTCAATTCTCTCACATTTTCTCTGAATTTTATGCAACTTCTACTCATAATCTTCTTCTCTTTCATCCAAAACCTCACTAGAGCCCAAAACCTCCTTTAAAGAGTAGCAACTTCTTCATTGGAAGTGCTTTCTCTTGAGCTTAACCATCATCATCTTGCAAATTATTGTTGCTTTTCTGGAGTTTTATCGCATTCGAATTCATCTAAAGTGATTACTTCAAGCTTATTCGGTGTAATTTTAATTTTGGAGTTTTCGTCGGATTTTGCTTAGTTTCGCTACGGTTCGATTGCAAATTCGGTTTTCTTTGGATTTCTTCGAGTAACTTCATCATATTCTCTTTGCAACAACATCCAAGGAAAATCTTAACCTTGTAGGTTGGTTAATTATCACTCTTTTCACTATTTCGATCATTACCGTATCATTTGCGATGTAGTTTCAACGTTTTTCTCATTTGTTAATTGATTATGCATTGATTTGATCTTCATTCTTGATGTATTAATTGATCACATAAGTGATTATTTACTATTTTTTAGACTTGATTTTCGTGCATGATTGTTTGACTTAACACGTGAAGGATTACATAAATCAAAATTTGACAAAAGTGCTTTTAAAAACTCAATTTTCAGGCTCTGCCTCAGTGTTAATCGATTAACACTTTTGCATAGGAAAAGTGTTAATCGATTAACCATGCATTTTTCAGCAAAACTGCTTGTTTTTAAGGGTTAATCGATTAATACTTTTGCACAGGCAAAGTGTTAATCAATTAACACTGGTCCAGAAGGCCATTTTGTGCATTTTTCGTATATTTTTTGCTTTCTTTCCTCTCTCAACTCCCATGGATTGATATGTTTGATTTCATGGATGTTTTAACTTCTGTTTGGAGCATGCTTATACATTTTCTAATGCCCGATTTTGTCGATTTCGCATTTATTGGCATTTTTGACATTGTATAAACATTTTCACTTTTGTATAATCTTTGATCACATGATTACTTAGTTTGTGATGCATGCTAAGTTGACTTTGGTATTTTTTTTACTTCCATTCTTCCTTGCATTAAGATTTTGTTCCTCTTTGAAATGAACTTAATCTTGTTTAATCAATAACTTCCCTATTTGCTTTAATGATTTTCCTTTCCTTTGGAAAATTGTTAGTACATCTTTGCCCTTTGATTAATTAATCGAAACTTCGTTTCAATTAGTCGATATCTCTTTTTTTTTTATCATCCTTTGGATCTTCTTGAGCTTTATCCTCCCTTTTCTCCCGCAGAGTTGAAGATTTGCAACACATTAGAGCACTGTACAAATTTTGCGTCGTTGTGTTGTCCGTGTCGTTTCTTACATCGCACTTTGGTGTTAGAGAAGGAATGAGAGTGGAGAATTCCTACACTCAATCTGACTACTTTGGGTAGGGGATGAATGGCATTGTTCCTGGGATAGTCGCCTCTATCGCCTTACTGTGGTTTCCCTGTTCCTCCAGTCGAGTCGATCCTTGATCACTTGAACCCTTACCTCCTCTTTGGAAGTAGACTTATCCTTGTGTTTCCCTTTTCTCTTATGGCCAATCCTTCTTTGGTTCCCTTTGAGATTTGTTACTCAATTCCCTTGCTTGGGTGATTAACTGTGTAACACCCCATTCTAACCCAATAGATAAATAAGAAAACAACAATCAGAGTGCACGAAAAAGGGCCACATGACGGTCGTAAGGGAATGGCACGACCGTGGGGGTCATGACGACCGTCATGGATGTCACGACCGTGACGGTCATGACGAGCGTCATAGAGTGGTGATGACCGTCACACTCACAAATTCTGGGACGCATCAGAGGTGTCACATTTTCACCTTAACAGATAGCATACACTTGCAGCAAAACACTTAATAACATACATAGCACAGAGTCGGATGAACAAATAACGACAACTTGTTTAACATCTCCATTACAAGACAACCTGTTATTTTGCAGCGGAATTTAATACACTTCCAACATTTATAATAACCAAAGCAAGACCAGAAAAGTCTGCAACTAAATTCCATTAAAATTTAGCAAGTAATTATCTTGCATCAATTCACAAAGACAACTAGTTTCAACCATAAAAATCAGCACTACCGATTCGCCGGTCTAGCGCGTACAACCAACATTTGGCACTATCAGAAGCACCTAATTTTAAAAAATTAATCGTTCATCCCCCCAAGAGCGCTACGTATCAGAGCGACCAACGACCTTAAACGAAAAACGACACTTTATTCCGGGTTACCTGCAAATTACCACCAACGGAGGTAACATACAACGTAAAGGGTGAGATATCAAAATTATAATATAAGGCATGATAAAATTCATGTCAGAATCATATCACAGCATTATAATCCTCGCAGTTCTTCAAATATTATCACAACAAACTACCAGGAAATTCATCATTCATATTTGCAACAATTAGCAAGAAAATTAAGCAACTCATAATTACTTGCAACCACATAATGACGCGACACTATGCGACTCAACTATGCATATGCATGTGGTACCAATTTGGAGCAGCACTCCACAACCAATTTATTTGCCATTATAGGCCGCCAATACAGGCACAACCAACGCCAATACAGGCCAACCAGGATGATATGCTATGAGATGTATCTATTATGGACTACAACACAACCACAACAGCTACGCAACAAGGCCTTAAGCCTACAACCAAATTGTCCATAATCGAAACATCGGAATTTCATACTCATCATATAACCACAATTTCCAATATGATATAATCAAGTAAAAGCATAATAACAACATTCTCTCAACAAATGGGAAATTAGCGCGTGTCGGCGCCGTTCCCAATATTATTACCTAGAACTAATGACATAAGACACTAATTCAGGCACAGATAAACATTAACCCTTAATATTTCTCAACCTACGGGAACATTAACCCTTAATATTTCTCAACCTACGGGAACATTAACCCTTCATATTTCTCAACCTACGGGAACATTAACCCTTCATATTTCTCAACCTACAAGAACTAACCCCATGATTCAATTCCCTTCATGAAATTGATCATACCCACAGTTATAGAATTGAACCCCACCCTTACCTTTGGATTTAGGACAACTCTAAACTCCCGGTTCCGGTTTGCTCTCCGGTGACTCTTCTGCAACTACCTTGAATTCTCTCCGGCGGTTAACTCCTCTGTTCTTAAGTTTTCCACAACCACGTCCTTTTTCCTCTTTCCTTAACCTTTCTCCTCAATTTTAGTTTTCTGAGCAGTTTATCGTGTTATTCCTCTTTCTCCCACAACTTCTCTAATAACTCCCCTATTTCACTTATTCCATCTAATAATAATAATAATATTACTACTAATTATTAAATTATCATCATTATTAATTATATTATATTATTATCAAACTCTATATTTTATTAAATGATTTCCTATACTTTAAGGACACCCACCAACGCTCTCAGGCACACTCCCACATAAAGGCACCCCAACAATTCATAAATAATTTAATTTAAAATGAACGGACGTTACAACTCTCCCAAACTTAAAAGAATTTCGTCCTCGAAATTACCTCGATCAACCAGCTCGGGGTAAGACTCTCGCATCTCGCTTTCCAGTTCCCACGTCAAGCTTTCGCCAGCAGCTCCCAACCAGACCACTTTCACCAAAGCAATCTCTTTTCCTCTAAATTGTTTCTCGTTCATCAATCCGAACAAGCAACGCCTCAACAATCAAATTACCTCTCACTTGTACACCATTCATCTGAATAAATGCACTTCCTCAACTTAGGCACATGCCACATCATGTAAATTCACAAGCGACAGCGGTAAAACAGTCTCACATGCTACTTCTCCCACGCTTTCGCTGCGCCAATTTCTACACAAATCCTCTAAAGACTGGATAGTTTTCTCTGTTCGTCAATCCGTCCACGGATGATAGTCAGAGTTCAACTTCAACATGGTACTCAATGCGTCTGCAAACTTTCCCAAAATCTCAATGCAATTTAGGATTCCTATCAGAACGATATTCAACGGTATCTCATACGACTTCACAACTTCCTCGATATACATCTCAGCTAGCTTCAACATAGAATGATTAATTCTCCTTGGTAAGAAAAGAGCCAATCTAGTCAATCTATCCAAAATCACCCAATCGGATCATATCCTCCTCACAGTCTTCGGCAAACCCGACACAAAGTCCATGGAAATGCTATCTCATTCCCATTCTGGGATATTCAACACTCGCGACAGACCCAATGGTCTCCGACGCTTATTCTTCGACTTCCGACAAGTCTAACCAGCATATACAAACTCAACCACTTCTCTCTTCATCTATGGCCATTAAAATAATTTTCTCAAATCCGGTTACATATTCATAGCACCGGGATGGATACTCCATCTACCTCAATACTCTTATTCCATTCAATAATATCTGAGACACAAACTCTATCACGACATCTCATGGTACCATTGTCATGAATCCGCAAATCAACCCTTCGACTTAATTCATCCAATTCAACCAATCTGCCAACTCAATTCAATTTTATGACCTTCTTGAATCTCATCACGAACACCACTAGTACGCTCTAACATGCTAAGCTTAACTCCATAAGAAGTCTCTTCACAACCTAAACTCATATCACCAAATTTCTCAATCAGTTCTAACTCTTTTCACCATCATCATCGGTATATGCAAATATTTCCAAATCAATGCCTAGGCTACCACGTTTTCTTCACCCGAATGGTAATTCAATCCAAAATCATAATTCTTCAGGAGTCCCAATTATGTTCTCTGCCTCATATTCAACTCCTCCAAATCCAGCAAATACCGCAAGCTCTTGAGATCACCAACATTTCAAATCTCAAACTAACCAATCGAAGCCTCCAACTTCGGCACAAGCACAACAACAACCAACTTTAAATCGCTCGTCAGATAATCCCTCTTATGTACTTTAAATTGCCTTAAAGCTTAACTAAAACTCGCTGATGTTGCACTTAACATCTCTCTCAATCACATCAACAACATATCCCAAAACACAACGAATAGTTCTGTCGGATTCGGAAAAAATCAATACACGAGCTGTTGACAGCTCTCCTAAAAACTCTTTGAACTTTCTTCACAGTGGCGTATCCCTGCTTCTTCTCCAACAATGATAACTCAAGTTCCCGATTCTCAACATGATCCTCTATACTCTTCGAATATATTAAAATATCATCGGTTAACATAACCACTGACTCGCTCAATTAAGTATGGAAAATCCCATGCCAAACGGACACTCAATTTACGAGTTATGGCGGGAGCACGAACCGTATCTTCCACACTTACCACAACATCCCAACCTATTCCATCAATAAATAACTTAATTCCATGCCACTACTTCACCATCACATAGAGCATTGAAATAGCTTTCCAACGCTTCGAACCGTGCATCATTTCGAGTTACGGTTCTCCCGTTACGACAAAAATACCAATATTGCATTCCACATCTTACTTTCTTTACTAATCATCAGAAGTCACTGCCCACCTTTAATATACTCGACCTCACACTCTGTTGCCTTAGCACACACACCAGACACGAGTCTCAACACTACTCAATCAATTTAATTCCTTGACCATCCAACAGACATAAAATATGGAGCTCTCAATCTCGGACTAGTTTCCGTAACTAAGTCGATCACAACTCCACTTCACGTCTTGGCTGTATCTCACTATGTCCGGGAAACTTTCAGAAAACCACAATTAACTGGAAAACAACCAACTTTTCCACTTCTACAAACAACAGTTAGGCAACAAACATGCACCAACAATGTTTTTACACACATGTTGCATACAAGGGAACAAACAACATTAGACAACATGGACGGACGGACCGACCTGCTTTCATACCACTAATATAACACCCCATTCTAACCCAACAGATAAATAAGAAAACAACAATCAGAGTGCATGAAAAAGGGCCACATGACGGTCGTAAGGGAATGGCACGACCGTGGGGGTCATGACGATCGTCATGGATGTCACGACCGTGACGGTCATGACGAGCGTCATAGAGTGGTGACGACCGTCACACTCACAAATTCTGGGACGCATCAGAGGTGTCACATTTTCACCTTAACAGATAGCATACACTTGCAGCAAAACACTTAATAACATACATAGCACAGAGCCGGATGAACAAATAACGACAACTTGTTTAACATCTCCATTACAAGACAACCTGTTATTTTGCAGCGGAATCTAATACACTTCCAACATTTATAATAACCAAAGTAAGACCAGAAAAGTCTGCAACTAAATTCCATTAAAATTCAGCAAGTAATTATCTTGCATCAATTCACAAAAACAACTAGTTTCAACCATAAAAATCAGCACTACCGATTCGTCAGTCTAGCGCGTACAACCAACATTTGGCACTATCAGAAGCACCTAATTTTAAAGAAAGTACTTAATAAAATTCAGCAACAAGGAAAATCAACTAAAGCAATAAAATTAATCGTTCATCCCCCCAAGAGTGCTACGTATCAGAGTGACCAACGACCTTAAACGAAAAGCGACACTTATTTCCGGGTTACCTGCAAATTACCACCAACGGAGGTAACATACAACGTAAAGGGTGAGATATCAAAATTATAACATAAGGCATGATAAAATTCATGTCAGGATCATATCACAACATTATAATCCTCGCAGTTCTTCAAATATTATCACAACAAACTACCAGGAAATTCATCATTCATATTCGCAACAATTAGCAAGAAAATTCAGCAACTCATAATTACTTGCAACCACATAATGAAGCGATACTATGCGACTCAACTATGCATATGCATGTGGTACCAATTTGGAGCAGCACTCCACAACCAATTTATTTGCCATTATAGGTCGCCAATACAGGAACAACCAACGCCAATACAGGCCAACCAGGGTGATATGCTATGAGATGCATCTATTATGGACTACAACACAACCACAATAGCTACGCAACAAGGCCTTAAGCCTACAACCAAATTGTCCATAATCGAAACATCACAATTTCATACTCATCATATAACCACAATTTCCAATATGATATAATCAAGTAAAAGCATAATAACAACATTCTCTCAACAAATGGGAAATTAGCGCGTGTCGGCGCCGTTCCCAATATTATTACCTAGAACTAATGACATAAGACACTAATTCAAGCACAAACAAACATTAACCCTTAATATTTCTCAACCTACGGGAACATTAACCCTTAATATTTCTCAACCTACGGGAACATTAACCCTTTGTATTTCTCAACCTACAGGAACTAACCCCATGATTCAATTCCCTTCATGAAATTAATCATACACACAGTTATAAAATTGAACCCCACCCTTACCTTTGGATTGAGGACAACTCTAAACTCCCGGTTCCGGTTTGCTCTCCGGTGACTCTTCTGCAACTACCTTGAATTCTCTCCGGCGGTTAATTCCTCTATTCTTACGTTCTCCACAGCCACGTCCTTTTTCCTCTTTCCTCAACCTTTCTCCTCAATTTTGGTTTTCTGAGCAGTTTATCGTGTTATTCCTCTTTCTCCCACAACTTCTCTAATAACTCCCCTATTTCACTTATTCCATCCACTAATAATAATAATAATAATAGTAATAATAATAATAATAATAATAATAATAATATTACTACTAATTATTAAATTATTATCATTATTTATTATATTATATTATTATCAAACTCTATATTTTATTAAGTGATTTCCTATACTTTAAGGACACCCACCAACGCTCTCAGGCACACTCCCACATAAAGGCACCCCAACAATTCATAAATAATTTAATTTAAAATGAACGGGCGTTACAAACTGTCCTTCGGTTAAAACCTATTTCTCTTCTTCCCCAACAAAGTTGACCTTTTCTTTTCGATTTAACACAGTCTTTCTGTTGAAACTTAATCCTCACCATAGTTTGCAACCTTCTCTTGGTTCTTTTTCCTTCCTCTTTAGTTAATCATTATCTGTCAGTTAAACACCATTTTCCTCAGTTAATCACAATCTGCGTGTTAACATTGAGTTCTCTTTGGGTTAATCATTGTTTCTGGTTAATCACGCGTTCTTCGGTTGATCATGGTTTGTCCGTTAAAACCAGTTTTATTTTGAGTTAATCACCTTCTCTTGGTTAATCACTCATTCTTTTTGGTCTATCACAGTCCGTCTGTTAGACACTTAATCCCCCGCAGTTAGTAACCTTTCTTTGGTTCAGATACTGCCAGCTTTGGGTTAGTAACCTTTGATCAGTTCAAATTTCCTTTCCTTTGGTCAAGTGCTATTTGTTCAGTCAGCGTACCATTTCTTTGGGTCACAACCTTTGATTGGTTCTACACCCGTTTTTCATGTTTAATCACCGTCTACCGGTTAAAGCCACTTTCTTTCTTTTTTTCTCGGTTAACCATTGTTTATCAGTTAATATACTGTAGTCCCCTCGGAGTTAACACCTTTCTTTGGTTCATTACTCTCTTTCTTCCGGTCCCTCGCAGTCCGTCTGTCGACACTAAACCTTTTGGCTTTTCTCCGCTGAATCTTTCTCTTGTTTTCTTCGGTTAATCACTGCCTGACAGTTAATATTTTCTTCGGTTAATCACTGCCTGACAGTTAATGTACCGAATTTGCTGCCGATCTTTCCCTTTATTGGTTTTTTGTCTCTTTTCCCCAGCCTCGTCGTCATTCTTTTGTTTTCTCCCTAATGGAGTCATCTCTTTTCTTCTACATTCTCTGGCAGAATTCTTGTCTTTGCTTTTGCATTCCTCAACAGAGTTTTCTTTTATCTTCTTTCTTGGTTTCGACACCACTCCTTTTGCATTCCCCAGTCGGGTCTTGCTTTCTGTCTCTTTTTGCTCTTGGCTTTTATGCCGTCTCTTTTCCTTTCCTTTTTCACATTGGTTCCACGAACTACGTAGGCTCTGATTTCCTCATTGCACTATGAGGCACTATGAGGGTACGTAGGCACAAGATTGTGAAATCTTGGCGAGCCACCTTCCTCCGTCTTCTTCCATTCTTCTATCTTTCTGGTTTGTCTAGATCTTCTTATTTTTCTTGGTTCCTTGAACTACGGAGCTTTGACTTCCTCATTGCACTATGAGGGTACGTAAGCACGAGGCCCCAATCTTCCGCGAGCACGTTCTTTTTCGTTTCCTTTCTTCTCTCTTTTCCTTTCTTTTAGTTAGAATCCTTTAGATAAATAACCGATCCAAGCCTAGAAGTAAGCGAAATTTTTCTCGTCCGGTATGACAGATGCTTGAGGTGCTAGTACCTTCCTTTTGCATAACAGATCCCCTTTCATGTTTCTCTTCCCTTAGGTTTTATCGATATTTTCCCTGTCCTTTGGGACTAGATAAAGTTTGATGGCGATTCTGTTGTATCTTTGAGTGTGTGATTCACTCAGGTATAATCCCGCTAGCTTCACTTACTATTTGAGGTCTTATACATATATCTATGTTTCCTTTTATAATGGTTCAAAGACTTTTTAACCTTAGAAGAATCAATAGCAAACACCATCTTAGGTTGCAAGGCATCATCTAATTTGACTTAAAGAGATTTCACTTCTTCTTGTCTATTATGACAATGCTCACAACCAAACCTAGGAGGCTTAATATCCTCACTCTTGTAACTTTCAATATCTATCATAGATTTCTTAATAGCTTCGAAATTTCTTTCGGTTTCCAACACTTTAGCTTCTAAATTTAAAATTATTTTTTCATGTGAAGCTAACTTGCTAAAAGCTCTTAAGGCTTTTCTATGTAAATTTTCAAAAGCCATTTGTAATTCAAAATAGGATGAACCATTAGTGGACTTAAGTTTATAGGAACTTAAATTCTTCTTTTTCTTCCTTTTTGCCATGAGACAAATTTGATTTGATTCCACACTTGAAGTTCTACTTTCATCACTAGAGGAGTCACTAGCACTTTCTCAAGCGGCATGAGCTTTTCTAGACTTCCTAAAGGACTTGTAATGACTCATTTCTTTATCTTTCATTCTCATGGGACATTCCGGTCTATAATTACCAATTTTACCACAATGATAGCAAGATCTTCTAAGCTTACTCTTTGCATTTTTGTCATCCTTAGAGGAACTTGTTAACCTTATAAACTTGGCTATGTTCTTGTCAGAATTTTTAACATCGTTCTTCCTTATATACCTTTGGTATCTACATACGAACAACCTCATGCCTTTCTCACAAGAATTCTTGTAATCATCACTCTCACTACCAAAATGCTCACAATATGAAGGTCTTGAGCTAGAAGCCTTTAGAGCTATGTACTTATTTCCTTCCTCTTTGTATTTCCCTTTCTCATTCTTCATTCTCTTTTCATATTCTTTTTCATATTTTTCTAAGCAAGTGAGCTCTTGCTCATGCTCTTCCAACTTACCAAACAAAGTCGTCAGATCAAGTGACTTAAGATCATTTGCCTCCTTGATAGTGGTGGCTTTGGGCTTCCATTACCTACTTAGACATCTCAAAACTTTTTTAGTAGGATGTTCATTGGAAACAGGATTACCTAGTGTATTTAACCGATTTATGAGATAAGTGAACCGTTTTCACATATCCGCAATGGTTTCACCATGCTCAATACAAAACAACTTAAACTCTTGATTCAATATGTTGATTCTAGTTTGTTTGACATCATTAGTACCCTATGGGAAATCTCTAATGCGTCTCACATAGCATTGGCGGTCTCACAATGAGAAACACGATAAAACTCATCAACTCCCAAAACGGAAGTGATAATGTTTTTTGCTTTCCAATCATGTGACCACAATTTCCAATCATTAGCATCCTATTGTGCATCTGGTTTATATACAGTAACACCCTCCGAATTGGTCATAGTTATTTCATTCAGACAATTTTGGATAGCATCCCATATACCTTTGTCAACGAAGTTGACATGAATACGCATAAGAGCTTTCCAATAGCCACAATTTTTCCAGTGAAAATTGGTGCTCTATTGTGCGCACCCTTAGGTTCAATGGTCATTCTTATAAGAAATATATATGTTAGAGGATAGGCTTAGATATAGAGGGGGTGAATAGATCACAAATTTTACAACAAAAAACTTTTGGCAAAAATCTGTTTTCAAGAATATAGTGCAGCGGAAAAACGACCCAGATTGAATCGTCTAAACAAACCTACTATCGTAAAGTTATATGCGTAACGTAAAATTTTTGGAATGATAATGAATACAAATCATTCAAAAATTATTAAGTCACAAATCAATCAAATGCAAAGCTATTCTTAATGCTTATTTCCAATGAACGCAAAGTCAAAAAAATACACACAAACAATTTATCAAACACTTTGTGTGTGATTGATCATGTTTGGAAATTTGATTTATTTTGTTGATGTAAAAAGCCAATCACAATCAAAGTGATTGTGATTATATAAACAACAATAATTTAAAATAAAGTTGAAAAAATTTCCTATCGAATTAATCAAAACAACAACGAAATCGATAGTTTACACAAACAAAAATTAAAGAAAATTATAGCGATAAAGAGACACAAAGATTTGATTAGGCAGTTTCCCAATCGGCCTCGCTATGCGTTCGTCTGCCCTCAATCCGAAACCGAATTGAGATAATTGCAATTAACCTTAACTTTTTAAAAAATGTTTATACAAGAGATGAAGAACTCAAACCCCAAAATCCCTATGATTTGTGTTGATTCTTGCACCTCCAAATCATTGATCAAAGCTTGATTAAGTGACCAACAACGCGGCTGCAATCCTCTGCTTATCCCGAGCATGCAACTTTTTAAAACCCAAGATTCCCGAACACAATTCACCGTCTTGCGCTACTCCCTTGCAAGGAAACCACCTTGTCCCAAGGCCTTCACTCAGTAGAATCTGTGTTGACGTGATCTTGTCCAAAACCTTCAAATGACACCGATCTTGAAGGAAAACCCCACCTTGGTTTTCTTATTTAAAACATACAAAGTTCTCAACCCAATATTCTCAGTTACACCAAACCTAATTGGACGTTATCAACCCTAATCTAGATGGTCACCCAATTGAAAAATGATTACGTGTAGTTCAATTGCATGTATGCATAGAAGAAGGGATGAAGATGATGGACAACTTTGTAATTTGATATCGTTTAGGTTTTTACTTTCTAGAAAATCTTGTTAAACTAGAAGAAGATGCATGTATGAGTATATATAGGTATGTGTGAGTAGGGCTGGCAATGAACCAAACCAACTCGAAGATAGTTCGGAATTCGACTCGACAATTAAATCGTTGAACTAGGTTCATGAACCAAATGAGTTGAGTATGAGCGAAAAATTAAGTTCGTTAACTAAATGAGCTGAACTTGAACTATACATAGTTCGACTCGTTAGGTTCATGAGTCAACTCGATTACATATGAAAAGAATTATACTGTCCTTAAGATTAGGTTTAAATATTTACTTCAAATCTTAGACAAATTTAATCTTCAATTTATTAGTTTTTGAATTAGACTCTCAAATGTATCTCTTGAAAGTTGTGTAGGTTTTGAATTAGTAGATTTCGAAGATAAAGTTAAATTTCAATATGATAACTTTTATTTTATTTTAATATTTTATTTAAAAATATATATATTTATTTAAAATGTCAAATATACTAAAAAATATATATATTTAAAAAAATAGTTTTTAAGTTCGTGAACCATGTGAGCTGAACCTAATGAGATGAACCTAACGAGTCGAACCGAACTGTTCGTGAACTTATAACGAGTCGAGTTTGAGCTTAAAAAAAAGTTCGTGTCGAACTCGAATTCGAACAATTCTTAACGAGTCGAGCCGAGCTGAGGTGAGTTCGACTCGACTCGACTCATTTCCAGCCCTATGTGTGAGAATAAGCAAAAAGAATTCAAAAAGAAATTGGGCCTTATCGTTCATGCTATCCTCATCTCTAACATTTTTGAGTTGGATGTGGGTCTGAGACTCCTTTTCCTCTAGATTACATATATTTCTAACCCATTTGATGTTTATGTTTTTATGTGAGGTTCTTAATTTAACAAAATCAACAATAAATATATAAACAATTTTTTAACACAAACATATATTATCTTTTTAAAATATATATTATCTTTTTAAAATGACAATGTCAAGCTTATAAATATTTTACTATTACAATTTTTTTTAAAATATATATTATTTTATCTATTTATTTTTAATAATTTTTTTAAAACAAATATGGTTTGTATTCTACTGGCTTCTTTAACAAAATATTAAATTGACTAATTTTATTATATTTTGATTAATAAGAAATTGTATATTTTATTATAAATGAAAAATACTCCTACTATCCAGATTCTTTTATTCTTTTCAGAAAAGACAAGATATATCAATTAAAAAAGAGCTCATAAAGGTTAGGATGTAAATGTCCACCTTTAAAAAGGTTATTAGCAGATTATAAAAATGATTTCAAATGATTACTATTTTTTATATTGAAGATAATAATGAGGTGTTATTATTAGGTAATAAAAATGATTTCAAATTAATTTTTTTTTATATTGAAGTTAATGTATCTGTTCACATTTAGTTTTTCAAAATTAATTTAAATCATATGACTCGTGCCAACTTTTAGGGCTTTTGATTTATTGCATTTTTATAAATTTAGAAATTTTGAGTAATTTCAAATTCAATATTTATTTAGAGTAATTATGTCTCCTAAAACATTGTTGATAGAATTGTTGAGCTTCTTACGACTTCCAATCTCGATAGAGAAATACAAATGTGGCCATTGATCCCTACACCATTGATGGAGAGTTGAATATTATTATAAAGAAAAATATTATAAGGTTTGAGTTGATATGGTGACTAAAAATTAAAAAAATAGAATCCAATTAGAAAATAAATTTAAATTATATAATTGATTTTAATATGGATCATTTTCAAAATCAAATAAAAAATTAGTTAAAAAAATGGCTTTATCAAATAGTATAAGATAAGGAGAATAAGTAGATAAAAGAAACTCTTAGTATAGGAATATGTAGTATTTGATTAAATTATTATAGTATATTATAGTATAATAATATGGAGAATAAAATTTGACTTTATCAAATGGTATATGATAGTATTTTTTAGTATAAAAAATATAAATATAAATTATATTATTAATTTATTTAATTAAAATTTTAAATTATAAAAATAATTAAAACATTTAATTGAAGCGGTTAATATATACTAGTAGGTCATATCAACATCATTAATAAAAGAAAGTACACATTCAAAACTAGATGTAACTCTATTTGCTGCAAACTATAGTGTGGATTGAATACATGCGAGTTTTCAAATCAAATTATATTGGGATTGAAATACTTATGAGTTTCAAAATCACACAGGTGAATGAAATTAATGAAAGAGTAAACTAAAAAGTGATAGGACAATTGAGGTTCAATGGAAGCAGTGGTCATTTTCAAACACTAATTGTACAATTAGATGACATTTGTCAAGAACATTGACACATGGTCCTATGAATTGCTGATATCATTATTATGAATTAAAATATTTCTATCTCCCACCAACCAAAAAGCCTGGAGCTCAAAAAGGTGAAACAGTCACATGGATCCCATGCAAGGGAGAGACACTTATTGGTCCAACTAGTCCCAACATCAACGTTTGTATATTATTCAAATATGACACAACACAAATCGCATTATACGCTCTTGTTCATGTTGTACGTTTCACAACCTTAATTTCAATTTCATATTTCATTGTCAATGCAGCTTGCAAGCTGCTAGCTATAAAGCATTCAAATCATAACTATGGGGTTTGATTTTTTTTTATAGGAGTAGTAAGATAGAGCACAATATAAAAAAAATACATAAAAAGAAAAAATATTGATCGTAAGATTGTAATAGAATGAAGAAGACCATTAAAATGAATATACCACCGGTTCATATAATTTTATAGGTTTGGATTCATGATATAGATTATCCAATTTTGAATACAAATCTTATACTATAGATAAACAAAACTACTGTTGAACATCTAATATATAAGATATGTATTATTATTCAACGAAAGCATAACTAAATTATAGTGATAAATGTTCAGTTAAGCTCTGTCAAGCATGAGTATGAGTATTTTATTTTAGCCAAAATATCGGTATCGGTTACGCGTATGATACTTGTATAGTACGTACTAGTATCGTATCTATTTTTTATTTATTACTTAGTACTCCAGCGAGTACATATTTGGTACATATTGAATACGCAAACTCAATATTTTTTCTTTTAATAGTATAGTTTTAGACTTTTTTTAATGGGTTTTTCAAGTGCTGGTGTATAGTTTGGCCAATTTAATCTGTTGCAAGATCGGTGGATTTTGAAACCAAAAAAATAATTGATAACTTATGGATCTTAAATCTCTAAATTTCAATCCATTACATTGAAACTCCTTGCACAACCAAATTCTTTATCTTTTGCTGAGAAAAATCAAAATACATATGAATTTATATTCGTGTACCCGTACCTTAATTTTTTTTGAAATAACGTATTCCGTATCAATATTTCCAAATACCGTACCTTTGTTGCTTGATCTTAAATATTTGTTATCCGTAAAAAAGTGAGATAAAATACTATCCTCAATGAGTTTCATAACTAAGACTATAAATTTTCTAACTACCCAGCTATCGGATATTATTTCTATTATGAATTCCGTCTCACTGTTATTATGTATGTCTAAATATATTTTTCATAGTCTTTAATAAACTATACATGCTTAATGACTAGTAAAGTATGAGAGAGATTTTTCTATCAATTGATCATCATAAATAATAATCAGAAATATATATATATATATATATATATATATATATATATATATATATATATATATATATATATATATATATATATATATATATATATATATATATATATATATATATATATATATATATATATATATATATATATATATATATATATATATATATATATATATAATGGCTAGTAAAGAATGAGAGAGATTTTTCTAATCGAGTAACAAATAGTTTTTCAATGAAAGTCAATTACAAGATAACCAAAAACACTTTAAACAAAGACTTAATTAAATTTATGATCATCCAATAAGATTGATGCATCGCAGACCTAAGCATACATATTAAATTTCAATAAGCATGGTCTAACCTAAATGACATACAAATGATGCAATAATGTACTAACGCAATAGCAATATTAATGAATGTTAGAAAATTAAGGAGGTAAGAGAGAAAAGATAAACATAGATATATAGTGGTTCAACGTTCTTACTCGCTTTACCTACTCCACTCTTAAATGGTGTTAAAGAACCACTAAGAAATAATCACGATCTTTCACTAGTTTGATAAATTTGATACAAGCGTTTTGATTACAATGAAATATCACACGATAATTCCCTATACTGATGAAGACACTCAAAATTCTAATAAAAACAAGAGCCCCAAAGATCTAAATCCAATAACCTTGTTATCCACAATAACCCGCTCCAAGTATTCATGTATGGAAATCCACATAATTCCACTGATTTTTTGTCTGAGTGATTGCCATTAGCTAAGTGTTGATAGGACAATTCCCAACTTTGTCTACGACCAGTCTTTCCACAATCTCACCAACGTTGGACAACTTTCAATTTCGTCTTACAAATAATCTGTAGTAGACTTAGCCAAAGTCTTTCATGGAGTATAATAAAACTCTCTTATTGATAGATATCATTAAGTTCCAAAGTGCATTCAAGAAATGATACATGCATTTGTTACAAACA
Organism: Lathyrus sativus; assembly: GCA_963859935.3. NCBI lineage: Eukaryota > Viridiplantae > Streptophyta > Magnoliopsida > Fabales > Fabaceae > Lathyrus > Lathyrus sativus. Next base: position 713,669,960 of record OZ012737.1, read on the forward strand.
GAAAACTTCACCCAAAAACATTAGATACCCTAATGTACTACTAGTCTCCCTCAAACACTCAATCTTTAGAGATGAAGGTCCAAAATAATTTAATATTACTAAGGATGAAGATGATGAACAATGCTAAAGGAATCTCACAAATACTTTAAATCACAAGGTGTTAGTCAAGGAATTAAATGTAGGTGACTGAATAACTAACACACACACACAAAGTTATATCAAATTTCTGGATAGTAGGGTCTTGGATCTTGATGGATATCATGAGCCTTATCAACCATGAATCATTACAAGATTGATCAAATCACTCTATCTAACTTCCATCAAACAACAACCAATTACACAAAAACAAAATATAACAAAAAGAATTGAATCTAACACGGATTAACACTCAAGAAGTTATTCTAGAAAGCAAGAGAAAGATAAAAGGTGTTAAGAATATACACACTAAATAAGAGAAGACAAATTGACATTTTGCCTTAGTGGATTTCACCCATTTAGTTTCCACGCTTCTTTGGATCATGGAAACAACTATTTAAAAATAAGGTGAAAAATTAGATTTGTGAAGCTATGATTCGAGTCAAGAAGAAATCATGATTTGAGTCACAAGGTGTTTTGATTCAAGTCACGTTCAATTCATGATTCGAGTCAAATCAAAAAGACCTAAATCCTATCTTTCATGAGAGTTCTAATTTGAGTCAAGATTACAACATGATTCGAGTCACACTAGGTTGTGATTTGAGTCACACAAGATTACACCAATGATCAAACCTCTCTTGATTCAATCAAAATTTCTCCTTTTGAAATTTTGGTCTCTTTCTATCGAAGTATAGATCTCTATTTCCTGATCACTTCCCTCATATTTTAGACTTTCCTCCTTCATATTCTCCATAAAACTTGTCGACAATGGAGACTTCCAAAGATACTCTCTCCGCATTCCAAAAGTAATTCACTGGCGCCACTGAGTTTGCTAAGTATCCTCCACCTCCTCTTCAAGGAACGGGCGATCAAATCCTGATGACTTCTCCATTTGTTCCTCTGCCATAAGATCTTTTCCAACCTAGGGAAAATCAAAGAGGATTTAATCCTCCTCTATTCCTTAGATTTACATCACAGTTTCATCAGAGCGCGCATTTGTTCAGACCTCAATCACTGTCTAAAATTCCTAGACAATAAATGATTCTCATCCTTCAACTTCTGCAGGCTAATCTCAAACTCTGGGGAGCCAATGACATGTTTAACAGTATCAACCACATGGTGCAGTAGAAAAACTCTCAGGCCATAGAGGATATACTATTTCCAGTTAAAGAAAGCTTTCATCGTGCTAATATGAAGAACAACATTATACAAGAGTCGATTTCATACAGAACCCAAACCAATAAGAGATCCGAAAGAAATCCAGAAGTCTACAAGTTGTTTCCGACATCATGGGAAAAGAACTCTTTCCCCTAATATTGAAGGAGGAAGAGGTAGCCATACTCCTCATGAAGTTCATCATCCTCGGAGGATGGAAATATATGAGGAAAATTTTCATGTACAAAAGTGGAAGAAAAAGCCCACATGCACTCGCATCTTGGATAACAAAATCATAAAAGCATTGGAAAAGTCGTTGAATATCTAAAGTTATGATGGGACCGAGGATCTAGATAAACACTTTGGGCATATAGATGATCGTCTATTACTTCTAACGTACGAGGTCATGAAATGCAAGCTATTTACACTAGCTCTGACTAAATTAGTCGTGGCCTAGTATAAATCCACTCCAGAAGGAACTATAAACTCTTGGGTCGAACCGTGCAAAACTTTCATCGCCCAATTTACTGCTAGGAAAAGGCAACTGACAATCATGGTCGTGCTTATAGGAATCATGCAAGGTAATAAATAAACCTTGTAAGGATACAATGACCGTTTCAGCAAAGTTACAATGTCCCTTAAAGTCTCAAACGAAAGCCTAAAGTGTTGCATCTTTGAAAGGGGTATGAGGTTTGACTATTCATTTTGATAAAAATTAGAGCGCAAAGAGGATCATAAACCGAAGGACTTGTTGAGTATAGTGAAATACTACATCAACTATGAATAAAAACTCTTACTCATCGGGGTCAACCGGGGACCAAAAAATGCAAGACACATCCGACCATCAGAGAAAGACATCGGGTGGTCCAAGGAAGAAAATAAGCATATACCCTGCTCTAGGTTTGATGATTACACTCCCTTGAACACTTCATGGGAAGGAATCTTACAGGAATGTGAGAGCATAGATCTTAAAGAATCCAAGATAAGGAACTTGTACCTAGTTAAGGAGTCCACTCAGAAGGATAAATCCAAATAATGTTATTTTTGTAAGAGTCACAACTATAACACAAATAATCGCATCCAACTGAAGGATGAAATTGAAGGGATGATTAAGAAGGTATAATGGGATAATACACAAATGATGATAATAGGGTCCGCGAGGACTCTCCAAATATATAAAAAAAATCCTTAAAGAAGATTGTTGAAGTCATAGCTGAGGGCAAAGGCAATGGTATAAGTATCGTGGAAGAAGAAGGGCACAAAGAGATGCATCAATACATCACTTCCATCATAGGAGGCACCTTTAGTCCAGTAATTCTTCCAATAGTACAATGAAAAAAAATATCTCTGAGTTGATGGTCGTTAGTAAGAAGGATAGAAACACTACAACTAATGGCCCAGAAAGGCCAATCCTTGGATTTTTGGAAAACAAGAAGATATGAGTGATCCCAAACAAAATTATTCCTTTGTCCATAACGACCATAGTATCAAACTTTGACGTTTCTATATTACTTATTAATTGCGACACCTTTTATGATATCGTGTACTCAGATCTCTATGAGAAGATGGGGCTGAAGAATGAGAAATTACGGCCTTATGAAGGGTCCGACCTACATTTTTTCAATGGATATTAGGACTAATAACTCCTAATTCTTGGTAGTTCCATGCAAAAGTGCCTACAACTACATTCTAATATGGCCCTTAGCACTAACTTTGGATGTTGTGGCTTCCTTGGTCCACCTCAAGCTAAAGTACCACATCATTCATGAAAGACTAGTGATGATAAGCGACAACCTTTATAGAGAAAAAACATTCTACAAGGATTTACAATAGAGCCAGAAAGAAGATGAATGCAGAGCTATGGAGATCAATGTGGCCCTCTTAATCGAGCAATTGAAATACATTGCTATCTAACCTCCCAGAGGTAAATTAGGTCGTCTTGGCCAGACAAGTAGAAATGGCTTATTCGAATGGAGTTAACAATAACTACCTCGTCTCCCATGGCCAACAAGCAGCGGCATAACCACTTGGTTATTTTTAAGTTTTCTTTTTTAAAAATCAACTACAGGTTACTATAATGTATCATGAATTTTGATTGAATGAAGATGAAATTTCCACTAAATTATCATTTTTCTTTGTGATTATGAAAGGGAACGATGAATCTTTGGTATAACCAAAGTGATCGAAGCCCCGTTAGAAAGACTTAGGGGCGCTGTCATAAATGTCACAGACGTATGACTAAAGCAATTAAAACCTAATGATGACAATGCACACACACAGAGAAAGTAAGCCACAAAGTGGCAAATAACTTACTCACTCCCACTTGGTAACTAGCCCCTTTATAAGGTTTGATTATTTTGCTATGTGTGAACCTCGAACCAATTTTTCACTTGGGTAAATAGGAATGGGTACTAATCAATGGTCAGATATGGTCTCCAAAAACTACCAATAAACTTCAGGCACAAACTCAGAGTAAAAGCTAAGTCCTAGATAAATGAACCTGGGACCACAATTAACACCAAAGATAAGCTAAATGAACCCAGGACAAAAACAATAAAGGTTCACTCACTTCGGGTACAAGCACTCCTGTCCCAAAAAGGGAACACTAGTCCCCTTAAAGAGACCATCATTCAGTGCTTAATAGCCTGATTAAGACTAATTTGATCTCGGATCGACATAGTGGGGTAAAAGTATCCCACATGCTTTAAGGCACTCTCGAAAGCATCCTTGACAACAGAGAAACTTTCTTGCATTTACTTAAAAAAACTTCTTAGAAATATCATGATTTTCTTGGTGCATTGCACAAAGGTCGTCTTTAGCCTTATTTTGACTTTCCTAAGACTTATTTATAGACTTCTCTAGATCCCCAATCCTTTTCTAGGAAATATCTAAGGAATGATTTGATTTTCCAAGAATGACTTCCACCTTGGACAAAGATGATTGGGCGGAAACTAATGCCTCATTTTTATTAATTACTTCATGAGAAAGAAGCTTCACCTTTTCAAGCAGAGTGTCAAGGTACTTAAAAGACTACATGAAGGCCTCCATATCCATGATGGGATTGGAAGAACCTTGGATCTCCTCCAGGTATCAATTACGCTCAACTGTAAGGTTGTGAACATGTTCCTTGAGCTTCTCTCTCTCTCTCTCTCTCTCTCTCTCTCTCTCTCTCTCTCTCTCTTCTCTCTCTCTCTCTCTCTCTCTCTCTCTCTCTCTCTCTCTCTCTCTCTCTCTCTCTCTCTCTCTCTCTCTCTCTCTCTCTCTCTCTCTCTCTCTCTCTCTCTCTCTCTCTCTCTCTCTCTCTCTCTTATCAAAGACGGCCAGGTAAGATGGACTTTTCCTGGCCAAAATTCTTGGGCGCCATAATTTTTGACGTGCGACTAGTATGATAAGCCAATTCCCTTTGTTGAGCTTCCTCAAAGAGACCCGAGAAGTAAGTGTAATCTTCATTAGAAACTAAAATTATAAACCCCTTGTCTATTCTTGGGCCAAGGCATTCTAGCAACATGGGATTTTGTTGGAGATAACAGTGGCGATGATTTCTTAGTAGAACATACCACACATTCAAATTTCTCTTTTCCATGAGATTTTAAGTTTGGAAGGAATTATTTATTGAACTTGCTAAAGTTACCATCAACTTTAGCCTAAGGCCTTGCGCTTTCATGGCCTTGTTGACACTATATGTCAATTTCTAAGGGAGAATTATAAGTTTTCTTTTTTAGAGGTTGATTGGAATGGGTTCTAGTGCTTGCATATCCTCTCCGATCCACCATGGTTGTGAATAAAAGATAAGAACGATAATTCATTCTCACTAAAGGCACAAATGTTATAATTTAGAATCTGGTTCGCAACAATGAAAGTGAACCATTGGATGATGATGATGTTTAGTCGAACTTCACATTGTAGGCTCTAGTGGAAGATGGGCCATTTCGCTCCATAAGACCCGATGAAAGGGGATTAGTTCCCATCATATGCCACAATGGAATGGAAACTTGCAAACACTCTAATGCCTAAATATGTGATAAATGCAAGTGTGAGGTTTTTAAGTTAGAATATTGTGTACCTAAAACTTAGGCCTTTATTAGGGTTTTATAGTGAGGTCCTAAGGTATCTAAAGACTTATAGCCTTATGTTTTTTAGTGATGTCTCGAAGGACATGCATTAAAGGATCTTTCAAGTTCTTTTTATCAGACAATTTTCATGGGCCTTCGTTAGCCTTGATTAGACGTGTCTCTAAGATATATTCATTTCATGGACTATCCAATGTATTAGGACATGAGTGACCTAATTCTCTATATATTGGACTTTGGTCCAATTGGGTCTATCTCTTGAACCGTCAATCTTCCAAATTATTTATTGTATTAGAACATGAATAACCCTATTTTTCTGACATTCAAACTCAGTCCATATTAAAATAAAATATATATTAATGAAAATTCAAAAAAAAAAAAAAAGTAAAGGATGAAAAGTTAATATTTAAATAAATAATACAAATTTTATATTTTATTAAATAAATAACACATTAATAGCAATAATAGTTAGGAATGACAAAAATATACATACCCGTGGATAAAATCCGTCACGGATATGGGGCGGGTAATATAATGGATATCCATGGATAAAAAAATTGATATTTAAATATTCATTTGTTAATGGATATTGATACAAGTTTAATGATACATGTGGCCGCAGATATCCATCTCTGTTAATAAATTATAAAAAATATTTAAATATCATTAGTTTATTATACCTTATTTTTTTCATCTTCTAAAATAAATAGTATTATTATATATTTTTTATTTTTTATTTTGAAGAAAACCTTTCACATTTCCTTCAAATTATATTAGTCATTTCATATTTAAACTCTTCAATACTTCATATCTCACTTCAACAATTTCACCGTTCAACCAACTAGTGTTGTCATTCCTCTGTCGAACCAGTGTCTCCCGACCTACTCCTTTGCCGTTCACTCTTCCATCATAACTCACAATCAAAATATCTTTTATTTATTTGGTTAAAAATGAAATGTATGAATATTATGTTTGAATCTAATTATGTTTTAGGGAATAAGAAAAAAAATTAATGTGATGACATTTTATTGTTAAATTAAGAGCGAATTGTATGAAAGTTGTGATAATAATTTTTTGGATTTTTGAAAGAAGTTACAAATTATTTTTTAAAATAATAATTTTTATAAAAAAATATTATTAATGAATATCTGTAAATATCTATAGATACAGTAAAACTTGCGGATTATCCGCTTAACAAATATCCGCATAAATATGAGTCAGATATAAATATCATATTTATCCAAAAAAAACAAATACAAATATCATAATATCTATTCCCTTAAATATTCATTTACATTCGTGATAGTTGTCGCAGATAATATACAAAAAGTTCATGAATGTTGAATATCATTCCACACAAAAAAAACTTGTTAGATACATGGAAGGGCATTTACGTAATAACATATTGCCGTTCATTTAACGTCTTGTAAAAAAAAAACTTAATAATTGTTATAAATAAATGTTGCGACACACTAAGATAGAGTCAAAACGGCTTCAAGTGTAGAAACTGAGAATGGACGAAAATAAACCAACACCGTCCATTGAAGATGATGTAACCACCGCTGACAGCCGGAGAGTTGGAACGCGCCACCCTATCTACCGTGGCGTCCGGAAACGGCGATGGGGAAGATGGGTATCAGAAATTCGGGAACCGAAGAAGAAATCTCGTATATGGCTAGGGTCATTCCCGGTGCCGGAGATGGCCGCAAAAGCCTACGACGTCGCAGTATATTGCCTCAAAGGCCGAAAAGCGCAACTCAATTTTCCCAACGAGGTCGAAAATCTACCACTTCCGGCCACACCTACGGCTAGAGACATTCAAGCCGCGGCGGCCAAGGCGGCGAGTATGATGAAATCTTCTCTTGATGAGAAGGGTTGCATTGTGTCTGATGGAGATAGCGGTGGCGATGATTTCTGGGGTGAGATTGAGTTGCCGGAGCTGATGGAGAGCGAGTGTTGCTGGAGTTCTCCGAGTGATATGACGGTGTGGACGGAGGTTGAGGTTTTGGCGCAGCAACCTTTGATGTCGGCTTGTTTTAATAACTAATGCTACTTAGTATGGTTGGTATGTCTCTTGCATGTCATTGTAATTTCTATGTTTTCTATACTCTGTAATAACTTCATGTTCTCAGGGACTTATATATTACTTTAAAAAATTATTTCATCTGAATTTAAAATTTGAAGGATTGTATGCATGTGTTTTGAATATTTATTTACATTATTTAGAAAAAAATCATCTTTCTTATCTTTTCATGTTATGCTAAATATATTGAGTATTTTTAATATGTTAAAGTTTGAGTTTGATATAATTTATTTTTAAACTATCTCTTTTTCTATAGAAATTGAGTAGATTTGCATGCAACATTGAGACTAATTTTTTGAGTTTGAGAGGACAACAATTGAGACAAAATTCTTTCTCAACAAAATTTAATAATTTTGTGTATCCAAAAAACCTAAGATTTTTGATTAAAAATGTAGAGATGCATGAACGATTTTTGAAATAATAATTTGATATTCAATTTTACATTCGATTAATTCAATAGATTATTTTCGCTTTCTACTTGCAATAGTTTCGTTTAAAGACCGAGGAAGCTCTAATATAAAAATTGTTTGCATGTCTAATAAAAGTTAAACTGAAATTTTAAGAGAAACAAACTCTCACAATCCAAGTTTTCATTAGTAGACGAATTTGTGAGCTAGTTGAAATAATAATTAGTGAAGCTAAACCTCGTAGTATTCTAGAATACTAGTATCATGTGCCACAGGGCTGTTTATGTTTCTGTTTTGTATGAATCTCACATAACATAACAACGTGGGGCAACCAAACAATTTGAGATAAAATCATGTCAACAACACCTATAGAGGGATTTTATCATGTTTTGCTTTGTACTTTTTATTAGGAAAAAGTGACAAGAAAATTGACCTTTTACTCGCAATTTTTAATGTTTATTTGTCTTTAACTAAATAGAGTGGAGGTGGGATATATACGTCTAGTAATTAGTTAGAACCTTATAGAGTTTGGAAAAATGAGGTTAACTAGCTAGGGTGTTTAATTTCTTTTGACACTGAATTCAATCAACATCTACAACGCGTTATTCGTGTATGAGTGGGATTTTCCTCAATATCTCAGGTAATAAGATTAATGGGGAATGAAAGGGACTTTTGTTTGTGCCTAGGGGAGTGCATTATAATTGGTAAAAGATTAAAATGAAGACCAATGATGTGCATTGTGAAGTAAGAAAAATGAAATATAATAATAAAAACCCTTTCGTCATAATAGATCATTATTATAAATAAATTTGACTTTTTTTTTTAAGTATATTTGATCGTATTTAGTTCATATAGATTAAATACATTAATTGTTAAATACATCAATTTCCCTAACCAAAGGAACAAATCATAATTCATCTAAAAAAGTGTTGCCTAAAAACAATTCGTCTAATTGATGGAATGAAGCTTCACTTGATCAGAGACCACTTTTGGCAAAGCTATTTTCTTTTACTGGAGAAATGAGGAGTCAACCCTTCTAATGATCTTTAATTCATCTGAGTCATTTTAGTCTCATATAGAACTACTTTGGATCATGTGATCAAAAGTACAAAAGTCAAATCATATAGTTGATAAACTTAAGATTTGACATCATCTAAAAAGCGGAGTTGACATTATCTAATAGACATTGTCTCGAAGAGAAAAGTTGACATCATCTTGGAGACATGTTCTCTTTCTATTATCTCTATATTTTCCATCGCTTTATTTTCTTTACGTTGTATTTTTCTCTCTCCATTTCTTATTTATTCTTTCTCTTATCTATTTTTCTGCGTAATCTCTTTGTAAATAATAACATTAACTTAAAAGTTTTTATAAATTAAAGTTTTATATAATTGGACTTTGCTTTTTAATCAACGCAATTCATATACTTTTTCTAAGAGGAAAAGAATTTGAAGAGCCCGTGAAAAAAGATGTAGTAATCATGTGGTTGTTGACTCATAATTATTAAATCAAATGGGCATACAGAGTGATGTGTCATATGTTCAAGTGCAAAAGGAACAACATAGGTTGGCTACCTTATGGTAATTTAGTCACCAAAATTTTAATCAATGCTAGAATAAATATGGAAGGCTATTTTTCAAATCCAACATCTTCCATTCCATTTTGGATCAAAATCTCTAAGTAAGATCAAGATCCTAGTCGCTAATAGAGATTTAGAAGATGAACCAACTGATATGGAATATATGATGTTGAGGCTACTTAAGATATGACTTGTAAAGAGATGCTTTCGACCATCCTCTCAATCTTTCAAGAGAAATCCTTAATTATTCAAAAGATATCCAAGGAAGTTGTGTTTCTTAAAAAGTTTGTGAGGGGGAAATAAAAACTAAGGTTTGATGATGATAGTGACAACGAGTAGTTGTCTTGCTCCTTGTTTTTATTTCCTACTTTAATTATGTTTACTTTCCCGCAATTTTTCACTTCGTTGTATTTGAACCTTTTTCGATCAATTTAAATTAAGTTACTTTTTTCTCTTAAATGATTATTTGTGATCTATGTGCTTTTATCTTAAGTTGCTTGTGCTTTTATTTTATTTTTTATTTTTCTCACATTTTTTTATAATGTCAAACGGGAAAACGTATGCTCTCAGGGGGAGTAGGGTATAATCTTTGTATTTGTGTGTCGGGGTGGAGGGGGGGTTACCCATCTACTTTTTATTTTTATCACGTCTTTGAGAGATCCATTGTCATCATCAAAAAGGGAGAGAATGTGAATCTATGTGCTTGTAGATAACTTTATCTTCAACCATTATATGATCTTATTAATTTTGATGATGACAACACCTTATATCAAATGATATTATGTGAAGTCTGTATCAATCAAGAAGGTTCCATGATCAAGATGCTCTATGTGAAATCAAGATGCTCTTTTTAAAATCAAATATCAAGTCATTTCAATGATGATAACACCTAATGTCAAACAACATTTGGTGAAGTCTTTGGTGACATTTATCCATCAACCTCTAATGATGGTGTATGATCAAAGAAGTCTCTCAAGCTCATTAGTTGAAAATTCAATTTCCATATAAAGTGTTGAATTAATGTTAAATCAAGTAGGGGAACTTGAAGTTTCAAAGATGTTAAAGAGAGAAAGTGTGAAATCTCTCTTGGTCCTACGCTTGACACATGTACGGGGGATTGGTTTAATGTAAAAGTATAAGAGTAAGTATCGAGATACTAAAATATATCACACACATGCTTAAATATGTTTTTGAAACCTCTCTTATTTGATAAAATATCTGAAATTTTTTTATATGCATCCTTAATTGATTACCAACTTGTTTAATAAATTAGGAGGACTTTTTACACTGTTACTTGATTAACATATTATGGTTAACCGATTAACTTATTTGTAACTCCTCCAAATTGATTGAGGAAGTATTTAGTTGATTAATGAAGGCGTAATTAAAAAACCTTCCATATTTATCTTGTCTAATCAATTAGAACATTAAAAATGTTCAATGATCATTTCCTTTTGAGGCAATTCTTTTCCTATAAAAAGAGAGTTTCTCCTCATTCCATTTTACACTAGAAACCGAATTTGAAATCGTTATTTCTCGTTTTCTACTCTCTTCCACTTTTTTCTTATGCTTCAACAAAAATGTATTAGTGCAAAGAGAGTGAAAAATATTTATGAGATTTTTATTGTGTTGGTATTTTACTTATCATGTACTTTACTCAAGAGGGTGTTGTATCTTGCGTAATATTGTTTGGTTCTTGAAATTAGCCCGTTAAAATCTCAATTTGGTTCTTGAGTTCAGTCGCTGAAAAAATCTATTAGGTTTGGACATTAGCATGCTAAGATATCTTGTTTGGTTTGGATATTAATCTGTTAAAATATCTTATTTAGTTTGTAGATTAACCTTTTTAATATATCTTGTTTAATTTGTGAGATTAGTCCATTAAAATTTATATTTAGTTGTAAGAAGGTTTATGGGCAGTTTATGGACATAACATGTGAAAACCCACCTCTCTAGAGGAACTCTGAAGAGGAAACTCTTAGGGATATAAGTAGGCTAAGTGGTTAGGCCAAACCTATATAAATCTCTAATGTGTATTCTATTTCCAAAATCTCTTTATTTTCAATTACTTTGTTTTCTTTACGTCTATTGCGGTGCAAAAAATTATTCAAGACGTGCTTGAAATCAATGAAGTTGTCATTAAAGTTTACTTTAAAATGGAAAACATTGACAAAACCCTATAAAACAAAACAAAATGGAATTCACAACCAAATTTAAGTTCGGGGCTCGATTATGTGTAGGGAAGATACTAGCACCCTACAAATTCCATTTAAGAAAACAGTTACCTCTAGTTAATTTTGTAAAAGAATGTTGTTAACCTTATTATATCGATTTTTTCTAATCATTAAACACAAAGCATGACCTATTTACGAAGAAAAATGAGGAGTTTTTTATTATTATTATTATTATTGTGCTTGACAAGATTTGATTCTTGCTCATCCGTATCTCATGGTGCGAGGGGGAATGCAAATCTACGTAGTTTTTGGTAGAAAAATCTTGTGTTGGTTGATTTTAAAGAAAAATATTTTTACTATGTTAGAGAGAAAAAAACGTTGTTTGTTGGTTAATTAGAGCAGATAAAAACGTTGTTTGTTGATTGTGTTAAAGCAAATAAAATATTGTATGTTGGTTGGTTGTGATTGTTTTTAGGAGAAAGACATTACAAATAAGTAGTACAACTTGTGTCTGAACACTTAAAAGAAATAGATGTATGTCCAATTAATCCTTGTGTAATCTAATTTTGCTTGTAATAAAAAGATTTACCACGAATTGAGTTCTAATATCTTAAAGGAAGATAAATGTTAGAACAAATAAGTTGTGTGACATGTGTATGAACACTTGAGGGTAAAAGGGGTGTACATCAAATTAATCCTTTTTAAATTCGATAAAAGAATGAACTAAAAATGATCAAGTTATTAATTAACCCTTTTTTAAAGGAAGGCACACATTTGAACAAGAAAGCAGTAAGACTTGTGTCTTAACACTCGAGAATAAAAGGGATACATTCAATTAATTCGTTTTAATCCAATAATAGAATGAACTCAAAATAATCAAATTATTAAATAACTTTTTTGAAAGGAAGACATGTGTTTGAACAAGCAAGTGGTACAACTTGTGTTCAAACAATTGAGAATAAAAGGGATGTACATTCAATTAATTCTTTTTTAATTCAGTTTTGGTTTATATAAAAAAAAGATTAATACGATCAAGTCGTTATCTTTTATGACTTGATCATATCTTGAGTTTCGTAACTCCGATTGAGGTGGGACCGGCGACAAATGAAAGGTAACAAAATAAGTTAGCTAGTACCAAGATAAAGAAAACTAAAATGCAAAGGCATATAATTGATTACCACAGACAACACACATACAACATGCATACAACATGCATACAACAATAACACATATATTATGACTTATGTTCGGTAATTTGATCATATCTTGAGTTTCATAACTTTGATTGAAGTGAGACTAGATGGAAATGAAAGATAAAAAAGAGCTAGATAATTCCAAGATAAAGAAATATAAAAGGTATGAAATGGATTTTTCAGTAACACATAGTGAGCTTTAGAGGTTGTGATCATTCTATGTCATTAATTATCATTTTAAACATGTATTTATGAAGTTTTTAAAAGCTAACCCAAAAAGTAACATAGGTGGAAACAATAAAATATAGTTACAAAATATCGAAATATAAGAACAAGAAGTCAACAACGCATAAAATAATAAAATATTAAAAATACAATAGCCTTTGGAGATGGAGGATATTTGTGTTATTTGAAGGACAAATCAATGGCTTTTTTCTCCAACTCTCACAATAAAATAAACTCTCTCTCTCTCTCTCTCTCAAAATTTTCAGCATTTCTTTACTCTAAAAAAGCTCTCTATTTTCCTCATAAAATAACCTTTGTTTATAGTGGGAACTAAGGGTTTGGTTGAGGATAATGACAAACTTTGCTAGGGTGTTTGGATAGTGATAGGAGATGAGAAAATTCAGAATTTAATGAGGTAAGAATGTTGTCAAATTTTGGTCCTTAAGTCATCCACAACGCATCATGCAAGACAACAAATGTATCACCAAAATGACAATATAAAATGGGATAAATGTGAAAATAAAAAATGACAAACACCAAAGACGAAGATTCCTTGGTTAATGTTGAAAATTAACATTGATAAATCCTCTAGTTAGTCTTTGATCATGATTAATGATTTTGTCTTTTTGCCTTTTTCTTTGAACTTGAATTTTTGCTAGGAAACACTAAAACTCTAAATGCATGATTTTTTATGTCATACCTAAAATATTGACCAGTTTATCTTTGTATAGTTTTAAGGAGTTTTCTATCTTGAATGAATGAGATAATCTAGATAATAGTGTAGTAAATGTGTTAAGCATGAGGTTCTAGGTTCAAATCTCACATTTCTCAAATTTAAAGTTTTTTTTTTTTTTGCTCTTTTTTGTGTTTTATCTTCATTTACATTATTTTTAAAATAAAAAATTATACTTCTTATTTTTTATTTTTAATTAAGTATTTTTTTAATAATTATTATATTATTTATTTTAATGTATTTATAGTCCAAAAAAAATTTATAAGTTTATTTCTTTTAATATTACCATAATTAATGTGAATAGTTATTTTTATTATTGACTTAAATTAGTACATTATCATTATTATAACATTAAAAAATTCCAAAAACAATCAAATTCAATCTCCATTTAATTTTTTTTACTGTTACATTTGCATAGGCAATGAATCCATCTAGATTCATAAACTTGTTCATAAAGATAAAAATCAGATCAAATCATATACAAAATTTCTTAATCTAACAAATCAAACTTAATTAATTCTTGACTTAATATTTACTCTATAATAAGGCCCGAAAATTACAGAAAAAGGACATCCACAATTTACAAATTTACAACTCTAAAGTTATTGCTCTTCACATCAAAGAACAACAACAACCACATCCTAAAACCCTAAGATCCAATCGTCCCTGCAACCAAAGTTCCCGTGAACAATCACTTGCATCAAACAAAAGAAGAAGGAGAAGTAAAAGAAAATCAAATATTAATTAGAAAAAGGAGAAAGAACCGAGAAAAAGAAAGAGAACAGAGTTCACGTTGTGGATTCTTCCTCCAATAACTTTCGGATTGGTAATCTATATGCCCTTTTTTGCTATATTCTGCTGTGTGCTTTGGTTGTGATATATTGCTTATAATATAGTTTTCATGTAAATAAACAAACATAACTAACTTCAAACTAACTCACATATTTAAAATAGTCCTCTTTATGCATAATAACTACAAGTATCGTGAATCAAACTTTTTTTAAAACAAGTATCATGAATCAAATTTTTTTAAAACATGTATCGTGAATAGTCTTCTTTATTCATTGTTTTAACTTTTTTATTTTATATTTATTTTTTTTCTTTTAATTATTATTATTATTGTTTTATCTTTTATTTATTTTAGTGTACTAAGAATTTGTAGAGTTTTTTTCTTTTCTTTTCTAACTTTTTAGATTTATTTAATATTAAAATGAATTTTCTTAATTAAAACTCCTCTTGAACCAAAATTCTTTTTTTAGAGGTTAGTGCATTATTTTTAAATTAAACCATTTTTAAAAAGAAATACAACAAAAGAAACATAAAGCTAACATTAAGACTTTTTATTCAACATTAAAGCTTTTTTTTTTTGAACAAGATTTAAAACTCTTTTATTAAAGTTAAAACCTCTTTTAAAGTTATTTTTTTTTTCAAAATTAAAATCTTTTCTTAAAACTAAAACTTTTTTCCCAAATTTAAACCACCTTTTTAAAATTTAAATCTAAGTTTGTAAATTAAAACCATTATTTATTTAAAGTTACTACAAACCTTTTTAAAAATCTATATATATCTATATAAAACTTATAATTAAAAACCATTTTTTATAACTTATAATTAGTTTATTTTTTTAATAACTTGAAATTATATTTTTTTGATGACTAATAATTAAAAACATTTTAATAGCTTATAGTTAGTATTTCTTTTTTTATAATTTATAGTTAGTAACAGTTTTTTATGATTTATAGTTAATTTAATTTTTAATAAATTGTAATTAAAAAAAACATTTAGATTTCTAATTTATAACGTTCCTAACATTTTTTTCTCAGTTGTATAGTTTATTGATCCTTTATTTTTTGCACTCCATTTTATAGTTGTAATTTACGCGAGGTAATCGTCGCTCTTATTTCATTATTATTCTTGCATTTTTCATGGTTGTAATTTACGCGAGTGATCGTCGCCTTGCACTTTTTATTGCTTTCATTATTTCCTTGCATTTCAATTTTCGTTGTTGTAATATTTTATCATCTGCATTATTTACCGTTAACCCTTCTGAAGGATTAGGTCTAGCTATTTGACCGCCGAGTCAATAACCCTAACCTTTGACCATTTTAAAACCCTAATAGCCCAGGTGTCCCGCCGTGGACGAAAATGCCCTTTACCCTAGCATTAGGTCAAAGAGTTGTCGTACTCTGCTTAAGGGTTTCCCGCCGTGGAATCCCTAATTTCAACCCTAATTTTAATTCAACTTTTCAACATAGAAATAGGAGTTTCAAGACTCCACGTAAGCGATTTCTTAAGATACGTTTACTCCCATTGAAACCTTGACCACAGTCAAGAAGTTTCTAACCTCCCTTTCGAGGGGAACTACAATTACTTTGATTCCATTCCTGTCAGGATATGTAGGCACAAGATGCGACGTCTTGCCGAGTAAACTTAGGACTAACCCTTAGGCCTTTAGGTCACTCTATCCCTTAGCTCAATATATATTAAAGCAGATAATAAAATAAAATAAAAAAGAATACAATAAACAAAAGGTTCCTGTAGAGTACTACAGAAGTTTAGGGTGCTAGTATCTTTCCTAAGCTTAACCAACCCCTTACCTAGATCTCTCCCCGCATTGTCTTTACGATGCAAAATTAGGTTTTCCTCTTTTGACCTTTTCCTTCGGGTAAATCAAAGAGCAGTTGTGAACTAAAGATGCGATTCAAATTAATTAATAATTTTCTATCATATTCTAACCGCAACACAAGTATCTTGAATCAAATTTTAAAACAAGTATCATGAATCAATTTTTGTTTAAAACAAGTATCATAGTCACATTTTTTTTAAACAAGTCACGTGAATCAAATTTTTTTAAACAAATATCATGAATCTAAGTTTTTTAAAAACAAAGCTCAAAACTAAACAAAATTTTAAAAAACTAATACCCTAAGTCATCTAAAACTAATGCCCTTATTTCAAATCAAGCCATACCCTGAAAGATCCAAACAGTATGTTGTCCAAAACCAACAACACCCATTTGAAAACCCAACACAAACCAATTCAAATCCTAATAATAACCAACTCAATGATAGTCATCATGAGGGAGAAGCATTCACATTGAGTCAAACAATAACTTAAAGGTCAAAGACTCACCCAAATAAGTGAGAGAGACACCATATATTCACCCAAAACCTTAAGGTGATAGGTGTATGGGTCCTTTTACTTATAAAATGCTTAACCTCCACTTTTCTAAGCAATGTGAGACTTAGAACTCATACTTGATTATGAGCACAACTCACACTTGTTTCCCAATAATCTCTCCCTCAAGTGTGAGTTCATCCACTATGTTCCCCCCCAAGCGGAAGTTCGTGCATCCATACGCTTGTACCACCGTTGAGAGACACTTTTATCTTATCATGGGCACTTTAACAAAATACGCCGACTGACCAACATGTCAGAAAGACTTTCGACACAAGGAAGCAAAATGATAAAAATCAAGAGAGTTGTGAAAGTTTGAAGTTACCTTAGAAAACATAAAAATAAATAAAACAAGTAATAAAAAAGATGGGAATGCACCCTAGGGGGATTGAACCCACGCCCTTGAGGTTCTTGGCTCAAAACACTAGCCAATTGAGCTACATGCACAGTGTGAGCAAAAGATACCAGCATGTAATAAAATATAAAACCTATTAAATAAATCAGAAAAATGGCAAAAGGGTTTATCAGCAGGATCGAACTCAGGTCAGGCATGTCAAAGGAAAAGGCAAGGCAAGACTTCTACCACTGGGGTGGCTATTACATCCAAACATAATACGCTTCTAAATTATTATATTTTAAGAACACCATCAAATGGCCAACTCAGCGCCACATCATGCTAAATCACCTCCACCTCATATCCCACTCATCTCTTCTTCCTCAGTTTCGCTTCTCTCTCTTCGTGACCTAGACAAAACCTCCATGGCCAGAAATTCTTCTCCTCAGAACTCATCCATCTCTCAACCATTTTCAAAGATGAAAAGACCAGAGTTAAAGCTTTTCACAAGGATCTCAAATATGTCATAATATCATTCTCAAAACAAATGAGTAATTCACAAATCACTCAACAACAGATTAATATCACAAACATTCAGCATGTTACAACATCTAATGTTCAAACAATATGAAGCCAACAATTGTCCAAAACAACTAAGAGCAACATACACTACATCTTTGTTGTTTAAATGACATCAATATGGTGCATGAACATGCAGGTTTCCAAGATCAGAAATCTTACCTCTTGGAGAAAATCCAAGGTTTCTTCTCAGCTATCACAATCATAAGATATTGATCTTTAGAGCTTCCTTGAACCTTTTAGAACATGTTAGAATGGTTGGATAACCTGGAATAATCCTGAGGAACAGAACATGATATATGCCTTTTACTTTAATAGAGTTTGAAAATGGCACTGTGTGTTAGGCTTGATACAGAAACTTCCCAATGGAATCAATGAGGTCTATGGATGGTTTAGAGATAGTTTGTGGTGTTTGTTTATGCTTGGCATGAGTGGGATATGTATTTGAAGTGTTCTTGCAAGTTTGGAGGTATTTTGCAAGAACAAGTGATTCTGAGGTTGCAAGGTAGTTTGAGGGATTTTCTTAGGGTAATTTCTTCTTTTTTGGAGTGAGGATTGATGTCCAATTTATAGAGAGAGTGGAGGTGTTGAGGTGTGGTCAAAATCTGAATTCTTGCCAACTAAATCACTTGGAAACCAACTTGTTTGTGATCATAGTTTTCTCTTGTTTTAAGTGCCAAGTACAAGATTAATTGTGCTTTAGAGCATGCTTCTAAAGATCATTTGTACTATAGAGTGCAAAGAGGAGCAAAGGGAATGGCCCAATGCTGATTTTAGGGAAAAGCCATGCTTTATGAAAATGGTATTCTTCACTTTATGCCAAAAATAGAAATAACAAGTGGTTTGAGCTTTAATTCAAGGGATCAAACTTTCAATTTCTGTGTAATGATCTGATTAAGTGAGACTTGAAATCAATCAAGTTCTAAAAAGCAAGATTATGTTGTATCCAAATGATTTTGCATCAATTTTACCATGTTGGAATACTTGGAAATCAAGTTTGGAACCCTAACTTCATCTCTTCGAAACTCATAGCTTAAGAATGGGATTGAGGAGTTCTTATACTTTTTAGAAACCCCTAAAAATTCTCTACAACTTTCATGTTTAATGAAGTTATTGAATCCAAAGGTATTATGATGAAAATTAGCCTCAAAGGTAACTACCTCTTGAAGAACCAAAACTTCCTTGAAAATATTCTAAGTGTCCAAAGATTTTTCATACTTTGAAGCTCCATAACTCAAAATCTAAGCATCTTTTGTTCATGGGTCAGTAGGACAATTTTTTAGTACATGATGAGCTCTACAAATTGATTTTTTGAACTCAAAAAATAGATGTGTGGGTTAAAAGTTATAATCTTTCAAAGTTAGTACCAAAATTAGGGTTTTTTCACATAGAAAAATTCAAGTTATCCAAGTTTACTTCTTTTGCAAGAAACTTCTCAAATCTTGATTTTTCATGATCAAAATCATTGATTAAACATGTCTTGATGAAAATTAGCTTGAATGCTTCAATTTAGACCAAAAAACCCTAAAAGTCACAGGGTTGACTTTGTCAAATGAAATTTGTATCAGATAAATTCAACTACGTAATCTTCAATGAATTTACATATCTGGACTTCTCAAACATCATAGATAGGCTCAAAGTATGTATATGAACATGTTGAATCATGTCCCAAGGTTTGGGATCATGCTTGGATCAAAAGTCAAAGACACATTTGACTTTTCCTGATAAAAACCCTAATTTGGGGACAAATGAAATTGGGCTTCAATGGGCTTGTACTGAGACCAATTTTCACTTGATTCTTGTTGAATATAAGCTCCTTGAGTGTATGGAACCTTGATTTAATGATGACCAATCCAAGACATTTACTGATCAAGCAATAATCCTCTTGATTCTAAAGGTGCAAAACCCTAATTCAGATGGACCTCAACAACAACAAACTTGAAACAAGGTTAGGATTAGGAAATAATGCTTGACGCTCCTAGAGTGGTGATGGAATCTAGGGGTCAAATTTTGGGGTATGACACATTCTCGTTTATATCTATGCATATTTATGTTTTCCTTCTTCAAAATTTAAAAATATATCAAGGTTTCTCCCATTCACACTAATAAAAAATACACCTTCAGCAACACTAATTCTACTACGGTTATGCATTTCACCGTTGTAAAACCAAAAACTGGATGCGCCTGTTTTTTTTTTTGAAAATTATTTAATCACGGTTGCTATAAACAACTGTGGTGATAAAGTAATAGTTACAAGTTTTGAATCCTAGCAACTACATTTTATCCATTTTTCCTATTACAAAAAGCATGTGTCACTTAAGTTCATAAATAAATAAATAATTGAACATTATTTAACCATGGTTTTAGTCTATAATAGTTGTACTAATATCAACATTTCACTGCGGTTGTAGATACCAACCGTGATTAAAGTTTTTCCTGATAAATTTAAAACAAAACTGATTCATTATTTCCTTCTTAACATGTCATAAGCTAACTAGCAAACTAGAGATGACAGTGATAGCGGTTGCGAAATCTTCATCTTCACAATCTTCGTTCATTTGAATCTTCATTCTTGATAATCTTCGGTATCTTCATTCTTGGTCTCTTTGAAGTATGGTATGTTTCGTGCAAACTTCACTTCTTTCTCATCTTCCTAATTCTTGATAATCTTCACCATATTCACTCTCTTGTTTGATTTCGAAGCTCATATGCTTTTTCCATATGCTTAATATTTAGAGTTGTATTATTGTACTAATTATGTTTTGTTATTGGATTTTGTGGTCTGTTTCTTGCAAAATTCATATGCTTTATCCATATGCTTACGATTTAGAATTGTATTATTATACTGAATATGCTTTAGGTTTAGATTTTGTTGTGTCATTCAAAATATTGCTTTGATATAAATTTTAGAATTTATTATGGATCGTAGTTGGACAAAACCTGATAGATTAGATCTGGTTATTTTGATATAAAATTTGAGCCCTTTGGTATTTAACTATCTCCTACTACAATCATATGAAGAGTTGATCCTCTTTATATCATCTAGTAGAAGATATTTAAATAGGGGCATCTGTCAAACCCCAATTTTGTCTGGCTTTTTTATTCATCTGATACATGTCAATTTGTCAAGTTTTGCATTCTTATCCATATGCCTTTCCATCATCAAATAATGTCAACTAGAAGTCAACATTTTACGTATTATGAAATTTAACTAAAAATCTGTGCATCATTGATTATTATCATGCATCATAATAAAAGTCAAAGGAGAGTCAACATCTTACATGTTGAAGAATTTGACTGAATTTGCATTTTTTTTAATATGCTTTTAAAAAGGAGAATAAATTCACGATCATTTGATTTATCATCATAATATCCATTTGAATTTTAGAAGGTAATCACATCACACTCACCTCTTTTTCATAATTCCTAAACTACCCTTTTTAGAGCCTATAAATAAAAACATTCTCATTCACAAATCTCACCAAGAATCATTCACAAAAATAGAGCAAAAACTTTGCACAAATTTTTCCCAATTTTCAAGTCACGTTTTACTTTTCTATTGAGGTAGGATTTTAATCATTATTGTTTATTTAATTTTTTTTCTTTCATTATTATTGTTGCTACACTTAATTAGTATCTTAATCATCACCATTTTGCATGGAAACTCTATTGATTCAAAATCAAGAGTTTAAAATGTTCTTGAACCTCCATGAGCAAAATGATTAAATGTGACTTAATTTTAATTTATTTAATTTTATTTGCATTGTTATTCTTGCGGCACTAAATTAGTATCTTAATCATCACCATTTCTTGTGGAAACTTAATTAATTCAAAATCAAGAGTTTAAAGTGTTATTGAACCTACATGAGCAAAAGTGATTAAATGTGATTTAATTTTTGTTTTTTTCGTATTTTTTTTTAATTTTGAGATTTTTATATTATTCGTAAGATCGAGTAGATGAATTTTCATTATTTATTTGCTTAATTTCATAAAAAATTGAGTAAGTTATGGCCAAATTAATGATAAATATTGTTGTTGTTCTTAAATAAACTCAGATTTAATCTAAACCACACATCCTGCTTTTTCTCTGCCATCCTACGCTGTCATGTGACGCAGAGAGTGTGGAAAAAGTGGACCTTTTTGCACCCCAGTTTGCTTTTTATTTTATTTATTTTGTGTAGTTAAATTAGGTTGGGTCTTGAGTCACTTTCTTTTCTCCTCTTTTATTTACTAAACTCATATCCCCCATCTACTTCATCATACCTCTCATTTTATTTTATTTTTTATTTTTATAAAAATCTTATTAAATAATAAATAATCAATTTAATTAAATGTTAGTTAATTAATTTCTTATTTAAATATCATTTTCTACACTATATCTCTTATGCCTCATGCACTTCCACATATCATTTTTGCTTTATTTAAAATTATATACTTAAAATTATTATTTGTTAATTTGTTTAATTATATAATAAAATTGAACAAATTTTTATAATTATGATAAATATATTTTCTAATTTAAAAATTTTGATTCAATACCAAGTGAATTTTCAAAACCCCTTGATTTTATTTATTTTATTATTATTAGTTTTTATTTGTTTATTTCTTTAATTGTTACAATTAACTAAATAAGTAGATAATAATAATAATAATAATAATAATAATAATAATAATAATAATAATAATAATAATAATAATAAATATAGATAAATAGTTAAGGGAGTATTTTCAAACACATCAAAACTTTCGGTCCTATGTCAAGTGAATTTTCCAAAGTCATTCTCACCAAGCATTCTTCATTCGCCTAAAATCAATTTCAACGCATTCAAACCTTTTGCCTTTTGGCTTTCGATTCAAAACGTTTTTAAAAATGAAAGATGTTTCGTCCATTCCGTGACGATGTAAATAGCACTTCCACATGAGAACATCAAATGTTTTCCACTCGAATGTGATGACGGCATAAATCTGTGTTGATCCAGATTAAGTCATGCATTCTTGAGATGATGCAAATGTTCAATTATCCATGTTTTGGAAAACAATGTTTTTCCTTCGAATGTGACTTGAAGTCTTTTTATAAAATCGACTAACACACAAATATTTGCTCCCTGGAACTATGAACCTTGAGTTCCCCATCGCACCTGGAGATACGTAGGAGTGAGACCCGCAATCTCATCAGACACATTAATAAAAACGTTTTTGCGACCCCTTTCCTTTTTCTCTTTAATCTTTCACCACTAGAAGAAAATAATTAACATAAGCTAACATTCAAATCGCAAGTTTAACTAAAAGGTTCCCGTTGAGTACAACGGACGTGTGGGATGCTAAAACCTTCCCTTTACGTAATTGACTCCCAAACCCGAATTTGGTTGTGGCGGTCATTTTCTTTTTAAGGGTTTTATCGATATTTTCCTTTTCCTTTTAGAATAAATAAAGTTCGTTGGTAACTCTGTTCAATATCATTTTTCTGCGAGCGTGCGATGCACTTTGCAAAGCGTCGTATTTTTCGAGGTACGATAGCCTCCGGGAGAGGCGGAAATCATATATCTCCCTTAGTGAGGTACTTTCTTTCCCCTAAGGCTTACCTACTGTGTTGTCGGGGAAAAGTCGTTTCTTGGGCAGAGACAAGTCAGGGTCAATAACTAACCATCACCCCCTTAGAAATAACGATTCAACAGTCCATCATTGACTAGGTGGGTGGTGACATTTCCTAAGGAAACCCTAGGCTCAAAGCCTCTATAAATACATCTCCCCCAACAGGAGAGGAAGTAGATCCTAATTTATACACTTATACCTGATCACTCAACACATATACAGAGACTTTCACCTTACGTGAGCAGATCCTCTAAACCACCATAAACACCACCGTCCAATGCTTCTCTCAAATGTGAGCAAGCCCTAACCGTCATTATTTGTTATATACCTACTATGGACTCTAAGTTTCTCTGCCTATGTAGGGGTAACATGCACACCTGTACTTTTTTACCAATATAGTGACACACATCGTGGCCCCCCGATAAAATTAACATGGGCCACAATCCTTTCACTCTAACTCCTTCCATCTTCCATTTGAAGATGGCCAATAAAACTCCATATTCTGACACAAACATCGTAGTCAGAGGTTTTGTTGGTAAAGGTAGCTCTAGCTCCTTTCGAAGGAGATATGCAATGCAAGTGCTTGTAACAAATGCAATATCTCTTGGTTTCCCAAGGGTGCACAAGGGAATACAGAATTTTACATCACATTTTTCAAGGAGGAGGCCATCATAGTAAATCCTCATACTAATGACCCCTTGGTCATCACTGTGCAACATGACAATTGGGATATCAAGCAAGCTTAGATATAACCTATTAGCTTTACTAACGCCTTTTTCTATGAGGCTTTCCAAAAAATTCAACTTAATCCTAACGATGTCAAGGTTATTAGTGGTTCTTTAATAGGATTATCTGGTGAACATGTACAAGTAAGGGGCCATGTGACCTTGAAGACTACATGTGGTATGTGGCGTAAATGCTAAAGCGGTTGATATCAGCTACCTTATTATCGATGCCCTGTCGCTATATAACATCATCCATGGGTGAACATCCATCGACACACTAGAGGCAGTGATTTCCACCATATACTTGGTTTTGAAGTATCCTCTATCAGGAGGGAGAATCAGTATAATCAAAGGAAACCGAAAAATCGCTTAAGAATGTTACCAAAGTAGCCTGACAATAGAGAGGGAAGATTTATCCCTTGTTGGTTCCCCCTCTTTCTAAAGTTCCAAATACTAACCTCGAGTGTTGAGATCCCATATTGGGAGCAGAAGATAAAAGGCTCATGCCCACAAAGGACTTGAAGGAATTCCAAATAGACCTTTGTGTTATCCTTTCATATGTTTTCTGACATCTAAGTCTTTTTTGGTTATATGAAATCACTTTTCTTTAGTATCTTTTCTATTCTTTTTTTTTTGTTGATGACAAAAAGGGGAGTAAATATAGAAGTATTTAAACCATTTGAAATATGACAGTTATTATATTGCTTAAGTACTGAAGAAGTTATATGTGATTTAATTGTTTAAATTTAATTAACCTGAATAAGACTTATGGGAAACTTAAAACCTCCCCCTATGGACTGTTAGACTCATGTGGTGCTTACAAACCTCAGACTCTGAAGTCAACTAGTTAATTAAATTATCGACCATTTTTCTTAAATACTTGTGTTTTTCATCATCAAAAAGGGGGACATTGTTGGAACAAAATTGGTTTGTCCCATGTCCCTTAGGTTTTGATGATAATAAAGTATCTAAAGAACAATTGGGTATACTAATATTTGTTCAAGTGTGCAGGATCATAGACTTAAATTTCATTTAGAATCCATGTATTGGTTCTGACTATGTAAATTCAATGAGAAACTTGAATATTAGACTTTGAAGAAGTCTTCCTCTGAAGATCAAACTTTGAAGAAGTTTGCCTCTGATTATCAGAACCTAGGCTAGTCAATACGCAAGGACTAAGGTGACAGTGATAAATCACTGTTCATCTCTAAACATACTTTTTCATGTGAAGACCTAAGCTATATTTTCTTCATAGAGTCAATTGGGATAAAATTTCTAATTCCTTTTGTAGCAAAATATTTTCAAATTAGCCTTCACCTAACCTAACAGTTTGGTGAAACATCCCAACGTCTTTTTTGAAGCTTCTCAAAGGACTTTATTGTGCTTCATCTTCAAATACTTTTTTTCTTCTCTAGTTAAGGAGCTAAAGGACTTGAAAAAATACATGAATATGCCAATATGATCGACAACAAAAGAAAAGTTACTCTGTCAAAGCAAAGCACAAGTAAAACTTAGGATTTTTTATCCTTGTATATCTTATAAATCCCTAAGTCTTAAAGAGTCTATTTGTGGTGTATTCTTTATACACATATGATTGTATATTAAGTGTATTTTCACAATAATCATTTATCTTCTAGTTAGATTGTTAGAAGTATCTTGCTTGTGTGCTTGAGCAAAGGAAGTCTCTGATAACGAGAAAACGCATCGATTATATCGCTAAATTTCATTAACGTTTTATCGCATATTCACCGTTTTAACACTCGATTTCCCGAGTTTTTCTTACCATTTTGCAGGTACATCATTATATGGAGCTAAATCATGAATTAAGAGCAAAAGGAACAAAAGAAACCATAAAGAGATGAAGAAATGAAGAAGCCTGCAAATGACTGCATAATTTGTTGCAGCCACGATCGTTACAAGGGTGTCACGACCGTGACACCCCAATTTGGGCCATCACGACCGTAAGAGAGTGGTCACGACCGTGACACTTAGAAACCTCAAGATACGAACGTGAAGACCTTGTCACGCCCGTGACAAGGATAAAATTTGGTTTTTGACTCAGACTACGTCAAGGCATTACGTGAAGACCACTTCTCCTCTTACTTCTCCTCTTGGCATTACGTGAAGACCACTTCTCCCATTTTGTTGCCACGTTCCAGCATTCCTTCAACAACTTCAGCAAGGCCCATGCAACAAAGGACCAAAAATCCAGCCCATTAAGGACTCTATAAATAGTACAAGCTCTGTGAACACAGGGGAGAGACTTCTTTATTCAAAATTCCTGCGGAAGCTCTGCCAAACTGCCCTACGAACCAGCATTTCCATTCCTGCATTACTTTTAGTTTTCTGTTTCGTTTTTATTTGTATCCAAACCAACCATATAACAATTTCCAACATCAGGAAATTGTTATACATTTAATTGTTTCTAAACCTTCAGCATTCGTTTATTTTTAATTTCCGCCAACTCCAAGCTTTCCGATCTGTGGAAGAAGGAGTCTGCTCGAATATTTGTTAACCAGGTTTTTTATTATATTGCAATTTAATTTAGTTATAATGTCTATTTATTTTTCTGCCACGAGTATGTTATTATTAAATTCTCTGTTTCTGCCTGGTTCAACATCGATGAGTAGCTAAACACCTTAGGGCGGTATGTAGTTATAACAAACTTAACCGGTAAAATATAACCATAGGCTGAAAATAATTAATCACTTAACATTCTGGCTGATACTTTTTAATTGAAATAGACCTTTTCGTTACGAGAGTAAGAAAAGAGTATTAGGTTAGGTCAAGACCACGAGAGTGTGAGATTTTAACCAGATAGCTAAAGTTAGGCATTTAAATTAAACACAGCGAGAGCGCTTTAAGATAAATTAGAATTACTTAGTTTCCAAAAATTACCTCTAAACACTTATGGGCTAGCGAGAGCAGGCATAGGGCTTTAGGGATAAGATCTGATATAAGACCACGAGAGTGTGAGTTGAGGGTATTTAAATTGGTAATCTCTACCGAATAGATTAAGTGAACATCCCTATAAGCCTAAGTTAGATTGACCCACCTAAGTTAGTATAATTACATACCGACTGCCTTAGTATTACTTTATTAAAACTTAAATTTAATTCCGCCTTTAATAGTCTTAAAAAACCAACAACAATCGTGACAACTATTCGCCTTAGCTAAACTAGAAGTTCATCTAGCACTAAGTAACCATAGAATCCCTGTGGATCGATAATCTTAAATATTACTTCGATAGGCTGTGCACTTGCAGTAAGATACCGCTAGACGCATAAATAGACACGTCTTTAGCCCATCAGTCTCTTACTAAGTGTTTGAGCATTGAAAGTCTCTTTCTTATGTGTTCTAGCAAAGGAAGTCTCTTACTTTAGTGTTTGAGCAAAGGAAGTATCTTACTTGTATGCTTAAGCAAAGAAGTCTATTACTTGTGTGTTTGAGCAAAAATAAATCTATTGCTCTAGTGTTTGAGTAAATTGTAATCTTGTGTAAATATAGTGAAAATATCTTGTAAGTACAAGGGGACTGGATTACTCTCAAGTTGTGAGAGAAAGCAGGATAACTCTGTGTGTTATTCTTCTTTCTTGCAAATTATATCCGCTTCCTACATCTAACTGAATCAGATTCTAAAACCTTGTGTTTAGAATCTGACTCAAGATTTTAAAAAAGAAAGTAAAAGTTAGCACAATTCAACTCCCATCCTTTCTTGTTTTTTTTTTCTCACCTTCACTTTAAACCTATTGAACGATCCAATATTTCTACTCTTAAAGATGTCCCTAGATTTTCAAAACATAATGTTGAAACAAACAAAAATGTGAATAAAGAATCTGATAACATAACTCAAATAATAGAAACCCTAAATGCATGTGACGATCCACCAGGTGAGAATATCATTGATAAAATTCGTAGTGATGATACTTGTTCAAATAAACCCATGCATGAAACACATGTTAAGCTTACCCTAGTGTCATTTGTAAAAATGTTGTCCATGTTTTCAATGAGAATGTGTCTAAGGCTATAATAGATGATGAAAATTCAAGTGAGGATGAGGGAAAAGAAGTCAGACAAAACGATAACGGAGATGCCAATAAAGTAGCTAGTGACAATGAGGATGAAATTCCTTAAACTAAAATAAGTATTCATAGGAATATGTTGATGTGTCAAAAAATTTACTAATGATACTAAAAGAGATGAGCAAGAAGACAACCAAGTTGTTGATAATGTTTAAGCAAATAAGATGGATACTAGTAAGGATGTTAATAAAGATGTAAGTAACATAATGGGTATCATTTACCATGTTGATGTGACAACTAGGAAAGATGTTATTACTAGAGGTGGAGAATGGGTTTGGCCCAAAGGGCATGTCGATTTCGCCCACACTTTAGTGCAAGGCGCTTCAAGGGTTTATGCCTGCATCCTTTCAAATGCATGCCTCACCCTGTCCCATTTTTTACAGGCTTTTGGAAGCGCGAGAATTAACCTTTTTTTTTTTTTTTACATTTTTTAGATTAAAGTGTGTAGTGCATGTCGTCCCACCCCGCCCCACCCTCACTTTTTTACGAAACAAACTTAAGTTTTAGGCCTAAAACCTAAACTATGCCCACCCGTCCTTCCACTTTTTTTGCGGGCTTTTGCGGGGCGGACCTAAAAGGGGTAGGCATGCCTATTTTCCTCCCCAAGTTATTATTAATTTTGCAAACCTTTTTTAGAGTGATATACGTGTTGTTGTTGGTAGTTAGAATAATATGGAGAATGATATCAATGACCTTCCTGAAGGTCCAATTGATTCTAAAGAATTTGTAAGTGATGATGATCAGAATAATGTGAGTATTGATGTCAATGACAACATAATTAATGATGATGAAGGAGACATTCATGTTGCTGAAGAAACTATAGTTGCTCAGAAGACTCCTAAAACGTCCAAGAAAAGTTAATTCAAATAAGAAAAATATCTATTGAAGCCTAAATGTCTAAATGAATTTAGATGTCTTCGATTCGGCTTATCTTAATTTATAACTTGTGTTGAAAACTTCTAAACAAAAAAATTGGTGATTGACAAGTATTAGGGGTGGAAAACAGGCATGCTCGCCCTGTAAAATCCCGCAAAAAAGGAGATGGGACGGGCATAGTTGAGGGTTAGGGCCTAAAATCTTGGCCCGCCTCGCAAAAAAGTAAGGGCAAAGCAGGGATGGCCCGCAGGAATTGCACCTTTTAAGCTTAAAAAATGAAAATTTTAGGGAATTTATTATCCCACCATATGTGGTGGAAAAACACCCTATATGAAAATCCAAAAATGCTCCTCAGATTCAAGAAGTGCATTTTCGAATGCGCCCTTCTTACACCAAAACACATTCTAAAGTGATCATAGCCCCATTTTCCTCAAAATTTAGTCTGGAGATGCATCTATGATTCACCCAATACGCAACCCATGTAATCCTAATTGAGATACACTAATTTTGATATAATTTGATATGAAGATGCATATGCGTATTCACCCTAGACAAAATATAGAGATGTATTTCCATATTCACACCAGACAATAAATTTTGACTTTATTTTAGAAATGCACTTATGTAATTGACAATGTATTATAGTTATATTATCATACTAAACTTTATATAAATTAAACCATACACTTATCAAATAATATGGAAATGACATATATATAAATGAATAAATCTGGAATACATAATGAAGTCAAAGTAAAATACAAACGATAATAATGCTCATAATATAAATATTATATACTAATGGGTATGTCGAACTCTGTCCCCCTGTTCCTAAGTTGCCTCCTCTACTATAGTTTCATTGTGTCTCATCTAGGATGACATATAGAATGTCCCTTGCCTCAAATTCTTTCGAAAAGATTCATCTGTCTGAACCCGCCTACACAATATCCAAGATACGTCAACATCTAGGAAATGTATCAACAACAAGATCTTCCCTAGCCTACTCATCCTCTAGTATCTCCTGATGAGTTGGCCTAGTTGGATATTTTGGAGCATTTGTTGTAATATAAGGATGTGACACTCTGAAATACCACTGGATGTATGCTACATCCTAATTGTTACAAGCTAGAGTACTTCGTGCCTCATCAGGTACTAGATGATTAAGGAAATCATCATACATGGAATCTATATCCCTACGTGTCATAGAAAGACTAGCATAATCAAAGGAGTTTCTAGGAACAAACTTCATGTAGATGAACTACCGCATGACGCGCTCAGGAAGATGTTGATGAAGGTGAGAAAAAAACAAGAAGGGGGAGTTGAGTTATGTTGGGATTTTTCTTTCTTTTTAAATCTTCTAATCAGATTCTAAATAAAAAGTCTAGAATCTGAATCAGAGGTGAATGATAAGTAACAGATAAGGAATGAAAGAAAGAAAAAGATGCACGAATTTATCCTAGTTCCTCTCATAAACTGAGAGTAGTCCAATCTCCCTACACTTTCAAGGTATTTCACTATAATCACACAAAATTACAATTTTCTCAAGCACACAAGCAAGAGACTTCCAATGCTCAAACACAAATTAAGAGACTTCTAATGCTCAAACACACAAGCCAAAGCCTTTATATGCTCAAGCACACAAGCAAGAGACTTCATATGCTCAAGCACACAATCAAGAGACTTATAATGCTTAAACATTAAGTAAGAGACTTCTAACAATCTGCATAACAGATAAAAGATTTTTTGGGGTAATACACTTGATATATAATCTAAGGAGTAATCGAAATACAATATAAGAAGACTCTTTAAGACTTAGGGATTTATAAGATATACAAAGATAAGAAATCATAAGTTAAACTTGTGCTTATGTTTTGACAGAGTAACAACTCTTTGAATGTCAATGGTTCGCTTTTGTTCTTCAAGTCTCCAGCTCCTTATATAGAGAAGGAAAATAATCATTGGAGATTTTTCACAAGAGAGTCTTTGAGAAGCTTGATTCATATATGTTGAGATGTTTCTTGAAATGGTTAATATCATTGAAAGATCATTTGAAATTCCTTTTCTTCAAAAGAAATTATTAGTTACATCCCAGCCGTCTATGTGAAAAACACCTTATGTATTCACGTGATCAAAAGATGACAAAATAGACATAGAGTCTAACAGAGACCTATCAGAGTTAACTTGATCTTTGCGCTTTGACTGGCTTTAGATTTCGACCTTCAGAAGTTGGCTTCTTCAGAGACTGGTTTTCAAAAGTTGGCTTCTTCAGAGTCTGGCCTTCAGACGTAAACTTCTTCAAAGTATGGTCTTCAACTTCTGATCTTTCAGATTCTCATCTTTAAGCTTCTATTTAGATGTTCACTAAGAAAAGCAATACTTAGTTTGTTCCTGGAATTTTAATCTATGAACCTTCACATTTAAACAAATACTTGTATATTCAATTGTTCTTTAAATACTTTGTTATCATAAAAACCTAAGGGGTATGGTACAAATCAATTTTGTTCCAACAATGGATACATCAGACATGACATGTAAGTCAACCATCCAGAGTAGAAGGTTATGGCTTACAATGGACGCATCTCACGATGATATACGTACGCTTGGGAGTGTATATATTCTACTACCAATCGATCATGATACACTATGAAGGACTCTATCGCCTGATTTTATTTGAGTAAGGCAAATGCAAGAGCACGTGGTATATCCTTAATGTAGGTCGGAACACGTGAGCATCTAAATATTTGTGGGAAGTGTTGGAGGATCCATGTCTGAAAGTGGTACGTATGAATTATTATTATTAATGGTATAGCTCAAGTGTTATGAAAATGACACACAAACACTAAAAGATTCAAATATATTATCGTCAATAGTGTGCAGCTACCTATCATATGTCTGATCTTCCACAATAAACCTTCAACTAACTTAGAGAACATGTAGACTAAAAAAACGACCTCTCCGTTGTACTCATGTTTTCTCTCCAAGTCAACGAATTATCTCAAGTAAACTACATCCACATAATTGGAACTTTTGTCCATAAAAATGGATGTGCCAACCAGGTACAATAGATATGTTCTCAATATGCACGTTATAAGCTGCATAACATGTTCATCATCACCAGAGGCCTGCTTCGCCCCATGAAGCTATTGTGTATACAGCCTCTCCAAGAATCGAACCTAGCATGTCACCCTCAGGTGGCTTCTAACTCCTGCAGGGCACCCCCTGGTTCAACTTCAAGATAGTCCACTATCATAATCACTGCCTCATCTCTGCTAATTTTATTATGGTCTAACAGTCTCCCTCTGATCAGAAAATATAGAGAGCATGAAACATCATCTAGTGTGATGGAGATTTCACCATGTGGAAGATGAAAAGATGATGTTTATGAGTGTCATCTCTCTACAAACGTGAATAACATATCATGGTTTACCGTAACATAATGGGTCACGCACAAGTCTCGCATCCTATATAGTTGCATCGTATCCTGAAACCATTACTCAGTAGACTACAACAGACTAACAATCTTTCGGTCATGGTTGATGCATTTTGAAGCACGGTGGTCATGTAGAAAAATAAATCATCGTCAAAAACTTTGAATATTATAACGAATGTGTTTCAAAGAATGAATACAAATGAGTTTTACTACTTCGTCCCACACATGCCTGGCAGCATGGCTCGGATATAGAGGCAATAGCAATAAGTCGGACGAGCCTCCTTCAAACCCCTGGGGTCTCTAGGGTGTCGTCTCGGGTGCCTCGGTTGCATCGAGTTCCTTAACATGTATCAGTGGAGCATCTGGAGGTGACACATGCCTTCTACAGGAAGACGAAGGAGAAGATGCATGAGCCTGAGAAGTTGACGTCTCTACATCAACCGAACTAGAATTGACTAATGCTTGTGATAATCGAGCTCTTCATCTCTAAATAGATGCATGGTGCACAACTCTGTCGTGCCTTAATCTATCTTGATTATCAGCCATAATGTCCATAGTTTAACCACACACGCATTATACAAATAAAACACAATGAAGTAAAATCAAACAATGCATACAGGAAACAAAACCAGAAATGCATTTTCGAATTTTGGAAATTAAGACGTTGAAAAAATCTGGAGATGCATTTCCAAATTATTCTACAACTCAAAAGAACAAAAAAATGTCTTTAAATCAACATCCAAGAAAACACCTTGATTATTTAAACTACATATCAAACACATTACTATGTTAATAACCTATCTAAATTACCTATTACATAACATAATGCTCAATTTTTACAAATGTATATAGAAATAAAAAATTTACCAAATGAGAGTTTAATGTTGAGCTCTTTGGTCGATTGTATGTTGATGGTAGAAACTTAAAAGTGTGTTGAATGAGTTTGAGAGTATATGAGTTAAGGGAGTTTAAGAGCTGAAAGGTTTTGAGAGTTTTGAGAAATGAGAAGAGATTGATGTGTATTTGATTAAAAATGGGTCTGGAGATGCATCTCTGTAACATATAAGGAGATGTATTTCCGTAAAACAATTTAACATGACCTTAAGGTCTTTATCAAAAAACAAATATGAATTGAGTGCGTGCGAAAATGTATTTCCGAATTCTATAGATAGTTTTAATTTTTCAATAGGGTGAAAAAACAATTCTTAGGGTGTGTAAAACAATTCCCAAACTTTATGTTAACATACATTTGCAAAAACCTAAAAAAATAGGACAGAATAGGATAAACACACTATAGAATACGAACATGACCTATTTTATCCCACTTAACAAAGATATTGTCAACTTAGATTCCACGTTAAGGATGTGCAAACTCTCAGGTGATAATAGTTTTAGTAAATTAGATGAAAGTTGATTTACGATATTTGTTGACATCTCAATGATCGCATCATAGTAGGCTATAGCAATTGCTGTTCATGCTATAAGCTTTGGATGCCAAATTGATATGGAAAACACCGAAGCTTGCTCAGAGCAAAGTCTATAATGGCAGGGTAAGAAATAATCTCATATGTCAGCTCAACAGAAATGGTACTTTGACATAAATATTTGATGTTAAATACTATGTCCTTCTATCTTTGGCCGACAAAATAGTGCAGAATTTTTGTCTTTTTGTAAAATGGATTACTAGATAGTGGTCTAATTGAGTGGCTTCTTTTTGTTACTTTTGAAATGATGGAAAATGTTATTGGTCCCTAAAGTTTTGGCACGAGACAAATATGCTAGTAGTTGTTGTTTTTATTATTATTATAAAAGAAGGGTGTCATGATGCAAATAATGGAATTGATAATGTCATTTTGCACCTTACAGAACAAAACAAAAAGAATCATGACATAGGTATTTTGTATTTTCACCTAATCAATCATATATGTCCACATTTCATCTTTTGCAAAACCCATTTTAGTTATATGAATCATACTCATATCATCCTTTTCCCTCTTCCTTTCACAAATTCTTTGTTTTCTTAGAGTGTGTATTGTATGTGTGTGTGTGATGGGTTCTGAAGCAGAGGGAAATCAACAGAGCAGCATACCAAGGCTCCCTTTGTTCTCTACTCCACCAGCAATGCATATGAAGTCGTCTCCGGAGAGATCAGGGACGGTGACTCCACCGCTGCAAACCTCGGGTTCAGTACCGTTTCGATGGGAGCAAGAACCTGGAAAACCAAAGCTATGCAATGCACTTGTCCCCTACATCAATCCAACTGACAAGAGTTTGGAGCTTCCTCCAAGGTTGTTAGTGGTACCTTCACCGACCCTATTGCAGCCGGGACCTTATGTAACTAGCAATAGATTCCGGTCACCGTCTTTTAGAATAGAAAACAACACCAATTGCTATGGTTCTTCTGGTACTAAGAATATTCTTGTCAAAGGAGACAGTGGTTGGTTTGGTTCATGGAGAAAAAATGTCAAAAGAGATCAGGTCACTGGAGGTAGTCATGTCTTTCCATCTTCAACTGGCATTGCAGAGACTCCTGTGACACACAACAACAAGATGATGAAACGTTCTGGGAGCTCTTCCAGCCACTCTCATCAAGACAAGCCTCGTGTTTGGGTAAGCTTCAACTCTTTCATCATTCAATGTTTCAACTTTCATGGAATTGTTGTTGTTATTATTATTACAAGCATTTGCAGAGAAGCATCCGTGAGGGGATGAAGCAGGTGGTTACACTTCAATGGAGGAGCAAAAAGCTGAAGAAGAAAGATGGAAGTAGCCTTCTTAAGCATTGAGATTTTGTTAGTTGGTTAAAATGTGAAACTATCAACTACATCATCATCTGTACTATATTTACAGTAGAAGACAACACAACCAGCTTACACTGTTGCAACACTACTGTAAAAAAAAAGTGTGTGGGGTTAGTTCAATGGTTAGTTCATGCTGTTTTCTAGTTGGATGGTGATAAGCTGTACAAGATTTTTAAAATTATAATCATGTCTCTTTACTCATTTCTTTCTCCTCTTCCATTCCTTTTGCTTTTAGTGCTTGTCTTTATTAGGGCAAAATAACAAGTGAATTTTCAATCACTCTATTTTTTTCTAAGTTGTAATACACCATTGAATTGACTACAGTTCACACCATTGAATTGGCTACAGTTCAATTCACTTTCAGTACACATATACTTCTAATAGCATGTAATTAAATTGAGGGAAAAATTATGTTTGAATTTATAGATTTCCCCCCTATTTTTAACAAATTAAGTTCAAATTCTATACAATAATTATGAATGTATGACAAGATACTAGTTTTTTCATTCGGCTCTGAAATGTTTTATCTCAAAATACAAAATCTCTTTCGTTTTGATTTTTATAAAACAACAAAAAAAATTCATTTGCAGAGAATTTTTTTTACAAGCAACTCCTATTATAACATAAGTTTTAAAAATAAATTAGCATAAAATGTTGAATAATGATAATAAATTATAACATACTATAAGATCACTTTTAAAATTAGTTACTCTTATAAATAATTGAAAATATAATTACAACATTTTAAGTATTTTATAACAATTATTTAATTACTACAATATGAAACTTTTATGAGAATAAATAAAAGTTCGATATTGCATCTAACCAATTAAATTAACAAACTACTTTTTTATTCTAAAATTTAATAACACAGTTTAATTAGCCTTGTTCAAGTAATATTATTAGTAATAATATATTATGCTCATTCATCCATGCAATAACTACATATAAGCCCCCAGTTTGCACCACTTATGAGCTTCACTTTTTAGTGCTAGTGTTTTATTTTAGTACCGGCAATTGTTTACTCAATTTTGATTTTGTACGTAAGATTCATAAAAAGAAAGTACTTGTGTCTCAAGCCGGCTTAACAAAAATTATTTATATTGTCACTAGATGAAACAGTTAAGACTTAAGAGTGCATTTGATATTAGACCCAAAATCAACAAGGTAACAGAATAAACATACATTCAACCAAACACTTAACCTAAATATGAAATGAAGCCTCTGGATGAATCTGGAACTGATAGATTGTAACAAATTGATGCTCAATCAAATGTTTTGTAACTAGGTACTTTTATTACTCACAGAATGAAAAGAAAAAAAAAAAAAGTTCAAGCAGAGAAGCTGGCAATTATCCACCACTTGTATCTCAAGTAAATCAGCTTACTTTTGACCTGCCATACTTTTAACCACCTGCAATAAGGCAGAACCCCAATATCAGGAAAGGACGCCATAAATGTAAATGATTGCCCCTCTTTTGGGGATTGGGAATTAAGGACTAGGGAGCACATCTAAAACCGGTTCAAGAGAAAATGTTCCTGCAACTAATGGTGTGTTTACATCTATTACAAGTAACTCATAAGGTAGAGAACTGGTAATCTCTCTTTCCTAACAATGGTAAAAAAAGACAGTTTTTTTTTACAGTTAAGGGAGTGAAAATAATGTTACCCCGCATAATGACATTAAATATTTAATTTTTTTATACCTATTATTCGGTTTCAAAACAATACTGCAAAGTTAAAGCCAAAAGAAACACTCACATCACTCAAAGCAGTTTGAGGAGGCTGTTCGGTTGTTTGATATGAGTCCAGAATAGGCCTCACAACAGCAGGAAGAAAAAGGCCTGCAGAAAAATTTTCATAGCAAGTACAAAGCATGTCAATAGAAAACAACTATATCCAACTAGAAACATGTTTAACATGCAATAAATCTAAATTTTAGCCTAATCATGAACTCTCCATGCTGTTACTTATATCCCTATTTTAGACAAGATAATCAATGAGTAGGGTTCCTCTCCATTTCCCAAAAGAAATGGAGTTTTATTACTATAGTTTTATTTGAACATAGGCACACATTCCTAAACTATGTGACATGGCTTTTAGGTGACTTTATACACAAAATTATAGTAAACGGAGTTCAACATTTCATTGGACTGGATCCTCTCCGGTGAACGGAGGGTTCAATGGAATCTAGGCCATTGAAAAATAAAATGTGGGGATTATACTACTACAACAACAACAACAAAGTTTTATCCCACTAAGTGGAGTCAGCTACATGGATCAACTTTTGCCATTATGTTCTATCCAGGACCATGCTTCTATCCAAACCATTAATCTCGAGATCTTTCTTAATAACTTCTCTTATAGTCTTTTATGGCCTTCCTCTTCCTTTAGTTGTTTCACTTCTCTCCATATGATCTACTCTCCATGCCACAAAATCTACAGGTCTTCTCTCTACCTGCCTATGTTAGTTTTGCTATGTATATCTGATTCCAATCACAAATAAAAGGAGACAGCCAACGTAAAGCCATTGTCGAGTATCTAACTATCTATGACAAAATGTGGAGATTACAAATATTAAAAATAAGATTGAAGGGTTTGGATTCATCCCCCATTCCTTTTGAGAAATGGAGGGATCTCAGCCCATAATCAATGAGCATCTTGAATTTGATCCTATCCATAATGCAACATTACCAAATAAAAGCATAGGCTATCCAGGCAATTAGGTGTACAAACTAAAGGCCGGAGCAAAAAGGGTGTTTTCATCCGTTTAATCAGAATGATATTATCCAAACAAGATCTAGAATGTTAGAAAAATCAAAACTACAGATTTCTATCATATTTTTGGCGCATCTAATTGCAGCGTTTCATTTCAGTAATCGGAAAACCCCAATTCTGTAGATGAGAAGGTAAATAAATCAACACTTAACCCTAATTTTAGCAGTAAAGGAGTATTATATATGAAATTATTGAGAAGAGGAAGGTTAAGATTAGGGTTCAGAGAGATACCAAAGCCGGCGATGAGACATGAAGCAGCGACAACTGGTTCTTGAACAACGAACATCTTGAGCTTCTCCATCACAGGCATTTTGATTTTCGATTTCGATTTCGAACTTCCAACTCCTTCTCTTCAATTTCGTATCTTCCACTCGCTTCTCTTTCCTTCACTGTTTTCTTTTCTTCTGTTTTCCCTTCTCCCTTAAGAAGTTTGGGCCAAGACAAACTTAAGGTGGGCCAATCAAGCCCAATAAATTATAGGGCGCTACTTTGTATACTCCCCATGGGTGTTAATTCCCCGTGGCAACAAGTCATAAATGTCTTTAGATTTTGGAGTTGTGGCTTCTGACATATTCATATTACACATATTTAACATTTTCGTAAGTGATTTATATTATGTTGTCCAAAAATGTATTCACACTAGTTTTGAAATTTTTTTTATCTTTACCCTTGATTTGTTTGGTCTTTATATATTTTTTTCTCACATTTTTAATTATGCGATACTTATAAAATAATGATTTATAATTGAATTCATTAGTGTGATATGGCAATTGTTTACAATGATCTTTGGCTATTTTATTGGTTCTTAAACATAATTTTTCACTATTTTTAACCTTCAATTTCTAACTTCAAGTTCATCAATATTCATAATTTCAAATTTACATTCAGATGAGACATTTGAATCTCTACAATTTTATAGAAATGTTTTCTTGAAATTTTGTAACCCGGTCCCTTTTAGGCTAATTTTTTATCAACGAATTTTTAATTCAAGATATGTATTCAAATGTGATTTCATCAAATTTATCCAAAAGGATCTAGCAGTGTTAAAATATTTCAATAAATTTGGACTTCTGCATTTATAGTTTCAATTGAACTAGTTTATCCCTATGTATGAATCACCTTAAATATGTATGAATCACCTCAAATAAGTACATTTTAGCTATGAAGTTGTTCAGTAACTCTAAAGAGATAACTAGTGTTTCATACTTGAGATCATTGTTTAAACTTTGTTTGAATAACCTAAATAAGAACTTAGTTTGTGATCCTTTTAAAATACAATGAGCCTTCTCATCCCACTGTCTCTTTCATAGCATGAACTATTGAGGTATAACTTTAAGGGATTATGGCTAAATAGTTTTGTTTGAAGTTATTGTCTTTACTTGCTGAATAATTTACCAAAGAATTTGAGACCTTTCATAACTTTCAGAGATACATATGTTAGAGGAAATTTAGTTAAGGCTAAATCTCATTTGTTCGACTCTACTATGTAAGATAGGTTTCAATAACAAGTGTTTTATAATAAAATATTTACACGCTAAAAGTATAAATGCATGATAATCTCTAGTGATTAAGGTTCGTCTCAAGATTTTGGATTGTTATGATATTGATATGTGTGTATTTTTGTAATGTAGTTCTTCCCTTAAATATTTTGATACTGATGTATTTATAATCTCAAAAGTCTGAAATTGAATCTTTTTATAATATAGCAACTACTCTAGGAATAGGTGATCGGTTCCCTAAAATTTAGGAAGTGTAGTTAAATCTTATGACTTTGTATACAAAGTTTGTTGATCCAATACACGCTTTACACATGATTCCGCATTAGAGACGAAAATATTGAAGGTCTAGTCGACACATTTGGAAAAGGGGACTTTGTATCAAAAAAGAGGATGTTCAAACCGGTCAAAAGAAAACTTACATGTACTTTTCGTCCCACTCGAAGAACCTTCAAATTATACCACTACAAAATTATACCAAATTAATTATAATTTTTCTATAGTACTATATATAATTTCAACATCAAATAGTTTTTCTATAGTACTATATAATTTCAACATCAAATAGAGTTCTATTTAAATAATAGATTGCTCTCTCATTGTCATTTGAACTCTTAAATGGTCTAAAATAAAATCTTAAATCCCTAAAATAAAATAAAAGTTTTGAGTTCAAAGCATTATAGATGAAAAAAATGATATTTCATTAAGATGATTAGTCTAGTCTAATTTTTCAACATAGAATAGTTATTTGATAAAATAAAAAGATAATTTGCCCCAATAATGTAATTTTCATTAAAAAAAATAGATTATCAAACTAGCTTTACATTGTCATTTTTCATTCTATCTTCAATATCATTATCAGATATAATTTTGTTATTTGAATAAACTTGTGTGTCAACTTTTCTTATAACAACAAATTTACATTAGAAGAGACACAATCATTAATCATATTAAGAATTTACGTATACTATATGAATTTTATACTTGAATGTAAGACAAAATTGATGTAAGCAGAAAAATTAACAATGTTAGTCAACCGCAATCAGTCAATATCAACTTATAAGGCTATATGTTTATAATTCATATTATAAATCTAAAATTCGACACAATTGATCAAATAAATAGATATAAATAATTCTTAATACTAATATGTAATTTACTTTCACAATTTTCTTCTTGTTTTGGAAGAAAAAAAATGTTGTAATTTGTGAACACATTCTTCATAATCATAAATACAATCCTAGCTGTTTTTCATCATCATCATCACAGAAAGATTTACATACATAATCTCTATGCGATACAAAATTACAAAGCAAAATGTACAGTTTATGTACTAACTAATCTACAAAAATACAAACAAATCTCATAACTTATGACAAGCAGTACGATGATTCAAATATATTACAAAACTATGAACATGGTGACATCCAACCAACAGTCCATCCTAATAGCAATCCCGCTCCAACAAGACTTAATCCTAAAGCAATCGCAACCGCATACGTTGTAATATCACAATTCCCCTTGCCTTTTCTGTCGCGTCTGCTACTGGAATATGTCTGCTTTCTCTTCCGTGATTTCCTACGTTCATCCGACATCCACGGAAGAGCAACCGGAAAGAGAGTTGAGGTTGACTGATCATTATTCTTGATCTGATTGCAGAGAGTTTCCAGCTGCAGCAGCTTAATCAATTGCTTATAGGCAAAAAGCTGTGAAGCCTGTTTAAAAATGAGTGTAACAATGTGCTCTTTCTCCGCGTAAGCTTGTTTCGCTGCTTCCTCCGCTTCCCGTGCACGTGTTTGAGAGTGACATAATGCCTCCATTAATTGAGCTTTGCTAGCGTCTCCCTCAGAAATTTGTATATTTTGCTTGACATCGTCGAGTATAGGGGTATCACTGCAATGAAGTTGCGAGTCCAAACAGATATTAAGTAAATCAATATACGTGACAAACTACAATCCCTTTAAGGCACTAATGTGATTATTTAATATCGACAGCAAAATACCTCGAAGATTTGGCAGAAGCGAAATACAAGAGTCCTTCATTGGCAGAAGGACCCTGCTTCGAATTGGAAAACCTTCCGGATTCGGCGTCCAAGTTATAAGACGCTGTCTTTGTTTTGTCATTATTAGTAATAATCCTAGAACAAGAGTATCCAGTAAGATGCTTCTTCTTAGGAGGAGGAAGATCACAATTCTCAATATGGTTGGATGATTTGTGTGAAACAAAGGAAGCTAACTCGTCTCTATCTGCCATTCGCCACCACGGTTCGGCTTTATCACCTTCAATCCAAGAATAGTCAGGTTCCGAGGAAAAATCCTTCGTTTTCTTGGAGGCCAACGAACAAGCAATTGAGTCGTTCTCGATTTTCTCGTGCTTTTCCATCACATCCTTTAATTCAAGAAATGCTAAAGAACTTTTACTAGATCCCTTACTTTCATCGCTAGCTATCAAGGTTTCTACCTCTTTCTCCAATGCACTTAACTTTTCATTTGTTAAACCTTTTTGATACCCATAACTAGGTTGTGATTGCGAATGCAACCACCACCTAGGATCAGGTGGCGGATTACAGAACGATGATTTGCTGCTAAAATGGGCGGATTTAACAGCTGCGCAATCTGATTCGTCTGCTGTATTCGTAACTCCAGCATCAACCAGCTTTGAAGTCGCACTTGAAGATTGACGACAAGCCAACTTAGGAGCTCTTTTTGCATCTTCTTGCACAAAGCACCGATTAGCAGTTCTCTGCCACAGAGCCCTCGCTTCTGCTGCCGCCATCACTTATCTATTTTTGTTCATAGTTTCTGAACAAAATAATAATATCGGCAGTTTAAAAACCTCGGTAGCACTAACACGTACAACGACACTTGTAATTATGTATAATTTAATTATTTTGGCAAATTATTACTGGTTTCAACGTGTCAGGTTTTGTGTTTGTGGTTCATGTGTTTGTGGTTCATATGTTTAAACATAAATTGTATGAATACATTACAGAGAATCAGATTCTGAAGCTTATAGTAAAAGTAAAAGCCATAACAATATCACTTTTATCAAAATTGAACGGTAAAAAAATGCCCTAAATTCTCACCAACCCCGTTTCAGAATCAGATTATGAGTTTTTCATCATATACTCACCATATTAAAAGACTCTCAGATCAGAGGCTTCAAGTAAAAAAAAAAAAGTAACAATCACAGTGGTAAAACTCAAGCATATTCATAACATCCGTGAAAATCAAGCAAAAATCATACAAAATTAAACAAAGACCTACACAAATTATGTTTATGAAGCCTAACCGAGAGAAAAAATGGTAGACGTACATATAGAATTGAGAGTACGAAAACTAACCAAGAGAAAAAATTGTAGATAGTGGGGGAAGGGTAGATCAAGTCGAATAGATCGAAAAGAATGGCATGAAATTGAGATTCAGAGAATGAAGAAACTGGTGATGAAACATGTGAAAAAATAACATGTCTTTTGTTTATGTTTTTCTTGTTTTTTGTTTTGTTTGCGTTATTAATTATTACTACTAGTGTTTTTTTTCCGGCTTGATTCATTCGTTACAGAAAGATGAAGGAAGAAGTTTAGTACTACGACGTCGTTTGGTGCGTTATCTTTTCTGTTTTTTCTTAAGCTGTCTTTGTCAAATGGTTGGGTGGTCCATATGCTTAACATGGGTCCACACAAAAATCTAATGTAGGGAGATTTGCATGGAGCGTCTATGTGATGACACGTGGCATTGGTAAGAGGTAATCGACGGTGGATTATTTGTCCTTTGGGCCGTTTTATAGATAAGAAGAAAGAACTATACTCTATGACTCTATCTTTCTTACATAGATGGACACCTTTTTCTTTTTAAATTGCTTTTCATATTTTATAATTAACATAGGAAATATCCTTAATATGAAAGTAAGACTAATCATCATTTCATCCTTAATATAAAATTGCATATTTTATGTGCAATTTTTTTCCTCTCTTCTCCATCATTTATTTTAATAATGAAGAAGAGAGAAAAATAAAAACCACAAATAATCTTCATCATTTATTTTAAAATTTAATAATTTAGATTCATTCTTTTATATATATATATATATATATATATATATATATATATATATATATATATATATATATATATATATATATATATATATATATATATATATATATATATATATATATATAT
Organism: Lathyrus sativus; assembly: GCA_963859935.3. Lineage (NCBI taxonomy): Eukaryota > Viridiplantae > Streptophyta > Magnoliopsida > Fabales > Fabaceae > Lathyrus > Lathyrus sativus. The sequence goes on from OZ012737.1 coordinate 713,713,764, forward strand.
ATATATATGGAATATATTCTATGAGAATATCATTTTTATGTGAGAAAATGAAAATGAATTTGAATAGATTTTAAACTAAATTATGGAGATTATGTATCGTTTTTATTTTTCTCTCTCCTCTATTATTAAAATAAATGATGGAGGAGAGAGAAAAAAAACTAACACATAATATTTACCATTTATTTTAAAATTTAATGGTTCAAATTCATTCACATATTGTCACCTAAAAATGATATTCTATATGATTCGTTCTCTCTCTCTCTCTCTCTCTCTCTCTCTCTCTCTCTCTCTCTCTCTCTCTCTCTCTCTCTCTCTCTCTCTCTCTCTATATATATATATATATATATATATATATATATATATATATATATATATATATATATATATATATATATATATATATATATATATATATATATATATATATATATATATATATATATATATATATATATATATATATATATATATATATATATATATATATAACTTTCCCAAAGCCGGACGGAAGAAGTCGTAATGTATTATGAGTTTTTTTTATCTGATCTCCTTTATTTCGCCTTCGCAAGGTCTGTTTTTTATAGTGTCTCTCGTTAATGAAAAAATAATATCACATTTACGACCATAATGATCAATGATTTGTCATGTAGGGCATTAAACACTATTGATGTGAGTGTTTTCTAGGTTGTCGGATGATATGGTCGAGCATGGATTCTGCACATACTTGTTGAAACCGACTTCGAAGTGATACTCGAGTTACCGTTTGGGAGTTATGTACATCTCGAATGTACATACTTTTATACCTTTTTGAAAATATATCTCGGATGTACATAGCCCTCCAAGCGTGAGGCGTGAAGGAGCGAAACGCTTAAGTTTATCATCGTCAAGATACGTGAGATGATAACCGAGGTGTGTTGATCCAAGGGAAGATATCCCGGATGTACATACTTTTATACCTGTCCGAAAAGATACCCCATATGTACATAGTCCCTCAAGTGCGAGGCGTGAAAAGGCAGGTGCTTAAGTTTACCATCGTCATGATACATGTGGTGATTTTCAAATTGGGGCTACCACAACCTACCTTCCGGGTAACCGTTCCAGATACGGGAAGGGATTCTCTAGGGGTGGGGGACTAGTTTTATTAAGGTAAACGTCTATGAAGAGCATGATATAGTTTTTTCTCTTGTCTAGTGTAACGCCAGAGAACGATGAGTGTAGAGAGTGGATGTAAAACTTAAGGTTAAAGATAGCAGAAAGTGGTTGTTGAATTCACATCGGAATGAGAGGGATTCTGAGGCTGCGCATGTATGGGACTGCATGGTTGAAGGAAGACTTATAAGGATTGATTGGTACTACTTATATCAACATGATGCATCTTATTTTTGTTAGTCTAACAAATAAGAACTTCATAGTTAATGAGGTTTGACTTGGAGTAGTATTTGGATGGGTAACCTTATGGGACATTTCTCGAAAAATGTGTGATCAAGACAAAACATGCTGAAAATACTCGTGTTGGTTTGTGGGGTTAGTTGATAACTCTGAAAGCAGTATGGGGTGTTACAAATGGTATCAAAGCCAAACCTCTCCCAGTACGATGTCGTTTGGGGACGAACCAAGCGAAAGTTGTTGGGCATGTAACACCCGAGGCCAAAGAGGGCGGAGAGTGGATGTAACACTCGAGGCTGAAGAGGGATGAGAGTGGTCACCAAATTCATGTCAAAATGTGAGGGATCCTGAGGCTGTGGAGGTATGGGACTGCATGGTTGAAGGGAGGCTTATAAGGATTGATTGATATTACCTATACCAACAACATGCATCTTCTTTTCGGTAGCCTAAAAAATAAGAACTTCATAGTTAAGGAAGCTTGACTTGGAGTAGTATTTGGATGAGTGACATTATGGGAAGTTTTTCGGAAAACGTGTGAGTGAGGACAAAACAAGTTGCAAAGACCCATGTTGGTTTGTGGGGTCAGTCGGCAATCCTGAAAGCAATCTGGGGCGTTACATGTAACACCCCGCTCCCAAAATAAAATAAAACAAACAAGTAAAACACATATCAGAGTTTCCTCCCAACGGGATGTCACAATTTCACTTCAAATTCCATAAATAAAATTTTCCAATTAAATTAACTGAACTTCTCATAAAATTTCAGCGGAGAAGAGAATAAACATAGTCTGTCATAAATCTCAAAACATCATAGATATACATCAACCATATCCGTCATCCTCATATGTGTACATACATACGACAGCCATCTGCCCAAAATACATGACATCATCAAAACATCATCACGCATATACAAAAGTCAGACACGCCACTAGGGCACACATATCAATAATAACAGAAAAACTCCCAAAACGCCCCGGTGTTACGTATCAGAGCAGTCCTACGAGACACCACAAATCCATCTAGCTAGCACCTGTGTTGTCTGCACTTCCGGAGAAGCACATACCACAACAACAACGACAAAGGGGTGAGAATTACGATCAAATAATAATAGCATATAAGTGCATGAAATAAAAGCAGCAATCAATAATAATAATATTATTTCATACACACATCATCCGGACTCACGGTCCCACCCCCATCCATAATTCACAATCGCGCAACAAACGCGCTCACACCACTCACAATATACGATACCAACTCACTACCACGATGGGCACCAGGCCATCAACCCTCCACGCGGGAGCACAAAATATAACGATGGGCAACTGACCATCAACCCTCCACACAGGGAGCACACCACACCGATGGGCAACTGGCCATCAACCCTCCACAATGGGAGCACTATAATAATGCTGATGGACACTTGGCCATCACCCTCCGCTACGGGAGCATATCTCCGATGGACAACTGGCCATCACCCTCCACACCGGGAGCACCTCATCAACATCGATGGACACATGGCCATCACCCTCCCCACTGGGAGCACAACATGATATTGATGGTCACTGGGCCATCACCCTCCTCTACAGGAGCACAACACCATAACCACACACATTAAACAACTAGCACACTAAGTGCACATGAATCATATTGATCCATTCCTCGCCACACACATACACTACGCCCACGGCGTACCGATCCCACGGATCCGCTCACTATACAATTCGCCATATACAATGCACACAAGGCATATCGGTCTTACTGACCCAATACTTCACATAATAGCGTGCAAACGCAACGCACGATAAGCGTATTGATCCCCACGGATCCATTTTCCACAACACACTGACACAACGCACCCAAGTCGCAACGGTCGTACTGATCTTCACCTCTCACACTCGGCACACACACGGTGCACACACTACACGTCTCTGCATATCCACACTGGTTCACACATAACGCGAATTCCCCCAATTATGCCACGGGCGATAAACGCCGGCCAAACAGCCCCACAACCTCATACACACGCTCGCATTAACTTCCCAACAAGCCTCTCATCGCATACGACTAGTAAGGGTCGAAGTCCGCGAAGGAACCACACTAAAACAGCAGCAAAACATAGCTCTGTTGTCGGGCTCGCTGGCACACTCGCCTGGCGAAGGCCCGCAGCAAACATTCGCCTGGCGAAGCCTGGAGAGGTCTCGCCTCCATTCGCCCAGCGAAGGTTGGCGAATCCTGCAGAATTCAGCACATTCTGCACATCAGAATCGTCCCTCACTTCCGATTATGCCCGATTAAATCATCACCCGATATCCTATAACATACTACCCCTACACTACGGGTCTATTCCCGATTCTTTTCCGAATATCATCCACTCTACCCTCCGAACCAACTTTCGGGTTCAACTCCGAAGTTTTACCGAAATGTTCCAAAACTCTCACAAATCAACATCTCAGCACATGCATGAATCAAACATCGTATAACTCAACATTCACAACAATAATATCATGCAAACAGCATCAAACAACAACGATTCCATGGGGTTTGGGATTTTCCCCAAAATCTATCGAATTTCATGCAAAAGCCAAAGTACCGTAAAATCCCTCCCCCTTACCTCAAACGAAGCTTGGATGATGAATTTGCACTTCAATCCTCATGAAAATCAGCTAACTCGTTGTTGTTCTTGATGCTTCAGCTTGCACCCTTGATCGCTTGTTCTCCTTCCTCTCTCGTGTTCTCACGAGTTCTTCCTCCACTTCTCTTTCTATTCTCCAAAAATACCCACAATACCCTTAGTCCCAATATTCTTTTTATTAAATCCAAATAACTCATTTTTCATCCAAATAATATATTTTCCAAAATTTTATTAATTCTTCATAATACTTTTTATTCCAAAAAGTCCAATTAATTATGTTTCCTCATATATTAATATTGGAAATAACAATGATAATAATTAATAATAATTTTCATATTACCATTAATTATCTCATTTTATTTACCACATATTGATACTATGAGTTCATAATCTTTTAGCACTTCCTCAAGACACATCCGCAAATAAATTAATACCGAAAGTGAAATTAATTAAAATGGGCATTACATTACACACTAGGACCATCGCACTAGGATAAAACGTTTATTTTTTCGAACTGTTTCCTTTTACGCAAAACCTTTTGTATTCCTGTAATGATTACTCTTTATTGGGAGTAAACGCCATCATTATACCCATTGGCTAGCAATTGTTCCTCTAGCTCCATCATTGGTTTGTTTATTTATTTGTTTACTTCATCTTTTTCCTTCCTAATACCTTTTTTAGTTTTAGCAAAAAAAATTACTCCTTTTACTCTGCTTTTTTTCCAATCAAACGCCATTTCTTATTAAACTCGTGTATTTTCTTTTTCCTTTCTTCTTTTTCCGTCTTTACTATTCCAATAAGAATGATAGTTATTCGTGAGTGTGACGATATGGATGGTGTGATTTCTCCCGCAAATGCTTCAGAGAGAAGTTATTTATGGGACCAACATGTGGAATCTTTTAGGTCCAGGTCAGGTAGCATTGATTAGGGTTGTATAAATAGGGAGGTTTATGGTGATTTCAAAAACCTTTCTTTCACTAGTGGCCTTGACTCAGTGTCTTCTTCCTCAGGTTTGATTAAGATCACCATGGAGATCTCCCGCATATCATTCAGTCTGCTGGTATTAAAGTATGACTCTTTGTTCTTGGGAAAATATTACATATATATGATTAAGGATGGACTTTAAATTTTAAATATTCGTGAAGAATGTGACATTATTCTTGAACCTTGTATTCCTAGTGAGAAGTTGTGCATGTACCACCCACCTGGGTCTCCAAATATTTTTTCTATTTTTACGAGGATCTATTGGATACCCTCCAGATAGGGATCCCATTTAATGACTTTGAAGCTGACTTGCTAACTGCCCTGAACCTTGTTCCTTCATAACTTCTCCCAAATGGTGCGAATTTGTGAGAGCTTTTTAAATATTGTGCGGTGTTTTGGGCATTACCCCTACTATCGGTATTTTCCTTTATTTTTATGAAATCAAAGGAGTTATAAGTAGGGGGTTAGGTCTCTTTCTCAGGGACTACTGTTCAAGGTCTATTCTAGGTATATACCTCGAACTTTAAAAACTTTAAAGGCATATTTCTAAAGGTAAAGGGTGGTAGTAAATCCCCTAAGTTATCTATAATGAGGATGTGTCTCACAGTTTTCCTCTCTATTAGACACAAGACCCGATTTTTGTTAAAGGCTTTGAGCCTAGTAAATTGAGTGAGATGGAGAGAGGGTGGTGGAGATTTTTTATGCTTTTGGCGTAATGTCAGTATGCAACGTGTTAAATTTGGAAAATGATATAGTAAGCCTTTGAAGCTTCTTAGGTAAGGATTTTTTTCGACCATGGGGCCTCCCTCATTTATTTTTTTTGTAGACTGGCTGTCATATTATTATTTATTTATGATTGTCAGATTTTGTTGCTTTGTAGAAAGGATGTCGAGTTTGGATCTTAAGAAGAGAATGACTATGTTGGCGAAAGCAAAAACTCTCAGTGGGGAAAACCAAATTGCGGGGAGGACTGACCCTTAAGGCATTTTGGTCCGGGCTCCTAGGAAGAGAAAAGTTGGCATTGACCAAGTGCTTTCTCATGGCACACCTGTCCCGACTGAAGCTCCTTCCTGTCCTCTTCAGAAGAATACCAAAGTAAACCATGGGAAACAGCCTTTACCTGATGCTCCTCTATCGATTTAGGATGACGGGTTTGAGAGTTTTCTTGGTAGCTCTAGGCCAACTACCAAAGTTGGGAGATCTAATTCCTGCCCTTCTGAATTCAGGTTTTAGGAGTCCATTTTTTATGGGCTATGTTTTTTGTATGATCATTTGAATGTCAAAGGGCCGTCGAATGTCAAGGGGTGTCGAGAAGGCCAAGTTGATAGGGGCTCAAAAGTTGATTTAGAATATTGGTACTCATTTAATGAAAACCACGGTGTTGTTTAAAGCTCTGTTTATAGTCTCAGATTCTTCTGAGAAGAATGAGGTTATGCTGAAAAGCATATTAAGACAACTGCAGGAGACTTAGGATTTGTATAATGCCTTACTTTCTATGACCAATTAGCGCATATCCTCTACTGAGAAAGAGTTAGCAAATCTCAAAGCGGCCAAAGAAGCCACTGACTCTGATGTTCGTGACCTCCGTGAGAAAATCTCAAAATCCGAGAAGGACACTAAGGACTTGCAGGCGAGGTTGTTTGAGCGTGAACAATTCGCTAAGGATCTGAATGCAAAGCTAAAGCTCAGGCTCTCTTCCTTTACCCGACTCTAAATTTGTTAGAATCAGGAATTTTTAAGACCATCCAGGATGGTTGTTTCGTGCTAGAGGAGGATCTCAAATCTACTCCAAGTTGTAAGGAATCTCATGTCACCTTCCTTCTACACTCCATGATAATGTGGTCGAGTTTCATCCCAAGGAAGCTCTCGCTCAATCCTTGCCTGGGAAAAATGCTTAAGTAGACTTATTCGTTGTTTTAATCTATGTAATTTTAAATTCTTTTGTTCGAGCTTATCTGCTCTTTTTGTACTGTGGTTTAATATTTTAATTTTAACCAAAAATTTGCTTTTGGGTATCCAAAATTATGTTACTTCATTTTTAAGCCTCTTCAGATTTCTTCGGGTGAATTAAGACTGACTGACTTATTCATCGACATCCCATTTGACATTTTTGCTAGTTTCTGTGTGTAAAATAAACACGGAGAACCTAATCAGACCTTGTAATGCCCCCTGTAGAGGTCTCAGGTTCAATCACTTAATGGTCGAGGAGAACCCTAACGCCTACTATGGAGGTCTTGGGGATTCTCACTTAATAGTATTAGTGCCCCCTATGGAGGTCTTGGGTTTTGTCGTTTAATAGTACTAGCGCCTGATGAGTTCTAAATTGTTGTGAATTTGAGTGTTAATAATTAGCATTCATCGGCTTTATTCATTCGTTTTATACCAATAAACTTCAACTTTTGTGTACATTTTGGATAGTTTATGTTATAGCGCATATATTGCATTAACATGTAAATATAATTGTTTTTGATTGTTTTTATCTCATTTTTTTAGGTATTCAAGCAATTTTATTTAGTCATTGTAATATAGATTATTGAATAAGCTTTCCAACACTTCTGACCATGCAACCGGAGTTACAATTATCAAGTTATGGTCGAAACAAGAACTACTTTTTTGTCATGGTTGCTAGGCGAGCTGGAGCTCACCGGTCGAGTCAGGGGCGACCCATAGGCGTGGAAAAGCACTACATAGGCAGTATCAATGGCTTCCATGGTCTTCGGGCGAGCCCTAGGTTGCTGGGTGACGGTAGGATTTTAATTTTGCATATATATTCATTTTTACAGCATTTTTAGGTATGGTTTTGGGATTATTTTTGCTCCCAACTCTATCACCACCATTATTTTGTATAGAGAAGATGAAAAACAACATTAGAAGCTACATATTGACGATCCGGAACTAGATTTTTGATAATCGTCCTGACATCGCGAGAGTTATCGGTTTTGTTTCGCGTTTCTCTTTGTATTTTCTATTTGTTGGGGTTTTGTATGTAGGTTTAATTTGATTTTATGTATATGTATTGATCATGGCATTGTGTAAAATCTGATGTTATCCTTTTTTACTCGCTTTATATTTGGATTTGAGTTGCTATAGACATATACTCTTCAGATCCGGATCTAGGGTGAATATCTGTTAGGTTTTAAACTCTAGACATAGATTTAGATATGATATTCACAGTGGGTATCAATTCTTAATGCTCTGTGTTGTTCGATAGGCTGAGAGATTATTGATTAAACAATACGATTTAACTATTGACGGAAGTTTAGACATGAACCCTGTTGTGAGCGATACGTGATGATATTGACGAGTGTTTTAGGTTGTGTATAACTGATCAATAGATTTAAGTATTTGATGGGTAGATGAAATCCAATCCTGGTGAGTTCTCTCCTCTACAAATAATGCATTATTTACTTATTCATATGTTTTACTTTCCGCTTTTTACTCTTTTAAAACCATTTAAACCAAGCTTAGAAATATAGAGATTGTTGAACAACATTCTTTCCTTCATACTAATCCTTGTGGATACGATAAAACCTGGAATTCTTCCAAACTTAATTTTTTTCTTGCCGCTTTACCGCTTCAGCAAAATGGTGTCGTTGTCGAAGATTGATGTTAATATTGAAAGCATTGTGATAGTTTCTATATTTCTAAGCTTTGTACATAATTTTCTATATTGTATATGCTTGTATAGATACTTATTTTTATTTTGTTTTCCATCCTTGTATATAATTATTTTCCATACTTGTTTATATTTGTGTGCCATACTTGTTTATGCTTATGTTCCATACTTGTTTTCCGCACAAACTTGTACATATGTGTTTTCCATTGCATTTGTATGAGTGTTTGTACATATGTATTTTCCATTATTTTTATTCAAGTGTTGTATATATTTTGTTCCCGTAACGTTTGTTAAAGTGTTTGGTTAGGATACTTTCTTTAGGTTTGCGCTTTGAAGAAAAGCTTCAATATGTCTGTGAGGAAGTTACTAGCCAATCACAATAAATGTGTCGAGCTAACAACGTGAAACAAACGCTTGTTGGGAGGCAATCCAACGGTTTTTGAGTTTGTATAGCTTTGTTTAGTTAGTTTAATTTGATTTTTTTAGGTTGCTAGAAATTTTTGTGTTTGTACTCAAGTTTTGTTTTTGATTAGCTAGAGGATTCATTTTGTGATTGTTCAAGTTTTAGTGTTTCAACAAGAACATGTGTGGTGATAATAAGATTTTGAAAGAAAGTTACATTGTCAAGGTATGTGTTTATTGCTTTCTACAACATAACATGTTTATGAACCTTAGGCTTTGTACTAATAACATTCCATTCATTCTCTAGTAATTTTTGTTCATTTGTTAATCACTTTAGCTCATAGCCAAAAGTGAGGAAATCGTCCATTGTTTACTAAATGCACAAGAGACCAACATATTTGTTTAACTCGTTTGACTTATGTTTAATCTTGTATTTGTGTTGGTTGTATGGAAGGATGAAAAGGATTAAGGCATTTTGTTTGATTATGAGCACAACCACTTGACCAAATAACCAATATACATTGTGAGTGAGTAAGAATTTGCTTACCCCCTTTGAGACTTTGTTAGAGTCCATGTTAGTGTTGAGCTCATTTTGTATGGGTTCTGAATTTTTTCTTGAACCCTCAACCATTAATTGTGGTTTGAATTTTTACCTTTTCCTTAACACGTTTAAAAGCATTCACATCGCATTACTTAGTTATATTCAAGCTGGGGAGAAAAGGTTGGTCGTTATGCAGTTGAGAAACAAAAAGATTGAAAAATAAAGAAAAAAGTGAAAAAGAAAATAAAGAGAAAAAGCATTGGAAAAGAAAAAAAAAGGATAGCAAATAAATTATGCTAATAAGTTAAGTGAAATGGTGTAACAATTGGGAAAATAGAAAAAGGTGAAGGAAATTTATGAATGCTTAAGAATTTGAGAAATAGTCACCTAATTTGGTTAGGTAAGTTTTTGTTTCATTGACCTTAAGAAATTGACCCTTCTTTATTAGCCAAGTCATATTACAATCCTTTAAAGCCCTTGTGATTTTTGCTTTTATACTTTCAATATGAGTTTTTTAGATGAATGCATAATTTGAATTGATGTTTGAAAATTTGTTGGGTGTGAGTTTAATCCCTCATGTTTGTTTTTCATCCCTTGATGAAGTTGTGTGTTAGGTGTGATTCACTCTTGAACATATGTATTGCTTTAGAATTTTTGACCGGTGTGTCGCAGTGAGAATTGGATATCAAGCTATTGATTAATTTTAATCGCAAATCATTATTCACCATCGGTCTTTAATTTGTCCAAGGGAAGGGAAAAAGATCGAATAACCCATCAGTATGCAATGTAATGCAGAGCTAGAAAATCTAAGGTTCGGGGTTGGTTATACCTAGGGAAGGTGCTAGCATCCTAAGTATTTGTAGTACTCTACAGGAACCTCTTGTTTTATTGTGTTATTGCTGTTTGCTAAGGGTAAGAGAACTAATGGTTTATTTCTAAGTATACTCGCCAAGAAATCACATCTTATGCCTACGTATCACAACGGGAGTGGAATCAGAGTATTTGTAGTTCCCCTAAAGGGACGAGGAACCATTGATTGTGGTCAAAGTTCCAGGAGGGGGAAGGTTTATTGATTGATTCTAGGAGAAGAGACGATTCATCATCTTAGGGAGAATACTCGACTTAACCTCCACAAACGTATCGAAGACGGTCTTTGTGTCGCATTAAGAGAAGGGCTCCAACTCATGTTTAATCGACGAGTATGCCACATACCTCTCTCAAGCAGAAAAGATTCTACATCTTTCTCGATTGCGTTATGGGTGTTGCACCCCAAAATTTGCCCTCACAATACAAGACTTTGTGTTCCAAGAAGGTTCACAAGGTTCACAAAATTCACAATTGGTCAGAAGAGTTGACAATTCCCTCAGACAATGCACCTCCTAAGCAGTGCATCCAAAACTAGGGTTTTGACTTTAATCAGGCTAAATGGACTTCCAAGACTTCAAGTGAGCTTCATAACATCTTATATGTGTATAAGAACCCCCATGTCAAGTTTCAAGACTTTTCTCAAAAAGTTTGCTCAGTCAGATGATCAGATAAGTCAAAAGCAGTCAATGCAGTTAAAAGGTCAAACTGAGGTCAACTGTGGTCAAACCAAAGTCAAACTTCATGATTTTTTTTTTTGCCAACATCAAAGAGAGGTTGGGTGAGAAATATTATCATAATAACTGTAATACCCCAAATTTTGCCCTAAGATTTGTCGTCGCATTTCATTGCATTTAATCAATTACTAACAAATTTGTGTAGTCGTTTGACTTTTTGCAGGTAAATATCATATGGCATGCATTTTTTATCTAAAAAGTAAAAATGGTACAATTGGCAGGAGGACATGTGTAAGGAGTTATGAGTGTGAGAGGTTGAGAGTTCGAATCTCACCTTTGTCACTTTTTTTTGTTTTTTATTATTTTTACTCTAAATTTTTCTATCTTTCATTAAAAAAATAACAAAAATAGTTTTTTATTATTATTTAATTATTATTTTCGTATTTTAATTAAATCATTTTTTAAAATATTATTTTTTTCACTTTTTTCTAAATTATTCATAAAAATATCCAAAAAATCATAAAATAAAAAATATTGAAAAATTTTTTTGTTCTTTTTATAATATTTTTTATTTTAGGAATCAATAGGATTATTAGTTTTTATTTTAAGTTTATTTTAATTATTTTAAATTATTTAAATTTTATTTTTTAACTAATTATTTAGTTTGGGCTTTAAAATGGGCTTTAGGGACATTATTGACAATTTGGTGTTAACCCTAATTTGTTCCCTATATATACATGTGTTGCCTTGTTGGAAAAGAGGAGAGAATGAAAAAAAACCTAAGAGGAGTGAGTGCCGTTTGCCGTTATTTAGTTTTCTTCTTCATCCATTACTATTGTTTCTTTTTCTTCATCGTTTACCGTTATTTCTTTTCCTTCATCTATTACTGTTGTTTCTTTTTCTTCATCTTTTACCGTTATTTCTTTTTCTTCATCTATTACCGTTATTTCTTTTTCTTTATCTATTACTGTTACGTTTATATATATATATATAATTTTTAAATTGTTAGAGTTTATATATATAAGATTTTTGATCGAATTATGTCGATACGATGTTTGCACATTTGTGTGCATGACGCGTGACATTTGTGTTAGTTCGATCTGGTTGCGATGATCGCATTTTTGTGTGAGCAATAATACTATTTTTTGCTTAATTTCTTTTTCTTTGCGATAAATTTTGTTTCGTCCGATTTAGATCTGGTTGCGATGAGCGCATTTCTGCGTTAGCAACATTGTTGGGTTATTTGGCACATTTAAAATTCATTATTGCTTTATTATTATTATTATTATTATTATTATTATTATTATTATTATTATTATTATTATCATTATTTATTATTATTATCATTATTATCATTATTATTACCATTATTATTATTATTGTTATCATTAATTTATTAAAATTTGTTATAATATAAAAATCTGTTTTTTAAAAATAAATAACATTAACATCTTTTCCAAATTAATATGAAAACCTATTATTTTTAAGAAAAACTTTTTTTTAGATAAATTTAAAATAATAACTAAAATCTTTTTTTTAAAATAATAACTAGAACCGTTATTTATTTTATTTTATTATTGTTCAATTCAAATTTCATTATCATATTGTATCTGCTCCTCTCATGTAACCTCGCGAACTTAACAATCGCTCTTTAAATTCTGCCTTTAAATTTCTGCTTGCATGGTTTAAATTATGACATTATCTCTCTGTTTGCATGATTCAATTATCTCACGCGTTTACTATTATTTCTGTCACATTGCACACATCCGAAGGTTAGGTCTAACTGTTTGGCCGCCGCGCCAATAGTCCGTAAAACTTCACACATTCAATTTCAAATCCTCAAAACTACAAACTACAAACCCTAATTTTCACAAATGCCTCGCCGCAGGCAAAATTACAATTTTACCCTTAGCATTAGGTCAAAGAGCCGCCGCGCTCATTTTAGGGTTTCCCGCCGTGGAATCCCTAATTTAACCCTAATTACAACTTAACATTTCAACGTAGAGATTTGGAGTTTCTACACTCCACGTAAACGTGTCCTTAAGATGCGTTTATTCCCCTTGAGACCTTGACCACAGTCAAGAAGTTTCTAACCTCCCTATTGAGGGGAACTACGATTACTCTGATTCCACTCCCGTAAGGATACGTAGGCACAAGATGCGATGTCTTGCCGAGTAAACTTAGAATTAACCCCCTTTATTATTTATTATTGCTTATTTATATTTTATTTATCTTTGCTATTTAATTATTTTGCTTATTATTTTGTAATTGTTTCTTGGATGTAAAGTTGTTTAATTATTTAATTATTATTATGGTTAGTAATTAGGGAGTGTAACAACATGTATGTAATATTAAAATAAAATTAGATCATTTTAATATAAGATAATTAAATTAAACATTTCACACACGTAAGTCGATTTTAATCGCCGTCTCACTTCCTAAGGATATCCCTCAAGTTGCCTATGAATATTGGTTAAGTGGGGTGTATAAAGCAAGTCCCTCAAAAAGAAAATCATCAAAGTCCCTTATGGTTGCCTTTACGAATCGAGTCCCTTTCGAAAAATGATGATAGTCCCTCCAGTTTGCTTATTACACCCCACAATGGCCTTCAAAAATCCAATTGTCCCTCGCATGTCCCTTAACATCCAAAGTAAGGACTACCTACTCCATTATAGTAGGGATAGTCTTACTAAGGAAAGGATAAAGAATAAGAAAGACCTTAAAATATTAGGGTAGGCTATTCCTAGATACTTGCTCACTTCAAAACTTTTTCACACTTAAACCAATTTCCAACAAAATTTTCAAACAAGTTTTTTTTCACATCCATACACGGATTATTATTAAACTATTCTGAAATTTTTTGCTATTCACACACTACACTTTCAAAACAATTCAAAAGTGAGCTTAAGTACCTAAGAGCCCATGGATAACCATGGATGAAAAGGGTGCTAACACCTTCCCTTTTCATAACCTACCCCCCGGACCCAAAATATTCTCTAAGGTCTTTCCTGTTCTTTTATAACCTTTCCTTATGGATAAAATAAAAGTCGGTGGCGACTCTTGCTATCCGCAACATTGTTTAAAGTCAGTTCTCCCACCGTGTTACAGAACTGGCGACTCTGCTGGGGATTTATTTAAGAGGGGTACCCTTAGGAATTAAGATCACTTTAAATTGTTTGCCTTGTTTGCTTTATTATTATATTGTTGGGGTGCTCTTATGTGTGAAAGGTCCTAACCCGGATCTAGTGTACCTTAGGTAAATGGCAATAGACCAAGGAAACTGTACGACGTATATCGATACGGTTGATCTGGTGGCCATAGTTAGTGCGACTTCTTGGTTGGTGCTTATATTCCTTAAGTCAAGTTGAGGATAATATTGAGGCTGCCATATGTTGTCAATGCACTAACTGACTTTTAGAACCCTAGTTAACTCATCTTGGCCTTTAGAAAGTAGTGAGGTAACCGGCTTTGGTGCAGACTGAAGTTGGTTGACACTCGATACTACGCTCATTGAGATCTTAAACTTGGAGGGTTTTGGTTGGCAAGTAAGTTGCCTTCTGAACAACCACCCTTGTGAAGGATCAATGATATTGAGATCCCTTAGAACCTGGTTACTTTTGTAGGACAGGATGAACCATCTAACTTCAGGGGAGGGTACTTGCCTTTGAACCTCATGCAAGCCTTTAAACCTAGGGCTATGGTGTGACTTGTTTGTGTGTGCCACATGTTTGTGATTGAGCATGACATCATGACATCATCATGCATCATAAGCATATCATTTTCCCTAACCATTTCAAGGACCAAAGGATTTATCTTTGTTCTTTGTTGCAGGTCATGGCTTCTGCTCGTAGAAACACCATCAGGATCAACTTTGTAGGGATACCTGCTAAGCTCAAGGAGTTGGTTTCCCTAGTGCCTGATCATTCCCAGTTCAACAAGAGACATGGTCACTTATTGGATCTAGTTACTTCAGGGTTCAGTGAAGACATGATGAGTGTGCTGTTTCAGTTCTTTGACCCTAAGCACCATTGCTTTACATTTCCTGATTATCAGCTGGTCCCAACCATGGAGGAGTTCTCCAAGCTTCTGGGTATACCTGTTCTTGATCAGAAGCCATTCACAGGCTTAGAGAAGGAGCTCAAACCAGAAGTTATTGCTGCAGCTCTACATCTGAAGAAGTCTGACATCGTTCTAGAGATGAGAAGTGGAGTTAAAGGTATTCTTGCCAAGGTATTAGTGGATAAAGCTCAAATGTTCTTGAAGGCTATGAGCTACGATGCTGTTGAGGAGATCTTAGCCTTATTGATTTATGGCTTAGTGTTGTTCCCCAATCCTGATCAGTTCATAGACGTTCATGCCATCAACATATTCCTGAGTCACAATCCAGTGCCTACCTTACTTGGAGACATCCTACATTCTCTTCACACCCGTACTACAAGGGCAAGAGGAACTTTGATGTGCTGCATACCTTTACTTTCTAGGTGGTTTATTTCTCACCTTCCTCACTCAGTAATGAAGAATGAGCAAGGGTTCAGATGGTCCAAGAGGATCATGTCACTTTCTCACTCAGACATCCATTGGTGCTCCAGATCTATGGAGAATGTCACCATCATTGACCGTTGTGGGGAGTTTCCTAATGTGCCACTTCTAGGCATAAGAGGAGGCATCACCTACAACCCATCTCTAGCTTTACGACAGTTTGGTTACGCCTGGAGCGATGGTCCACATGACATGTTGATTCAGGGCATTGTGTTTGACTACGACAACGATCCTCAGGGTTACCGTCAGAGATTCATACGAGCTTGGGGAAAGGTAAACAGGATTGACAGCAAGACACTGGAGCCTAAGTACACCATTCCTATGGAGGCTTATCTCAGATGGGTACGATTTCGTGCTCAGACACTCATGATGCCATATCCTGCCATCCTACCAGTTACCATGGAACCTGTTGCTGAAGGAGACACAGCTTATACCATCCTTCACCCAGACATGCCTACTGATATGGAAGACTTGCAGAGATCATGGATCCAACTGAAAGAGCAAAGGGATACTTTCGAGGCTCATTACAAAGCAAGCCAAGCAAGGATCCTAGAGCTAACAAAGCTACTTCATGAGGAACGAAACCTCAACTCATACCTCAACACAAAGAGGAAACGTCCATGGGAGACTTAAAACCCCATCTTTTGTACTTATTTCGTTTTCATTTTTTGTAAGCCTAAAAGGCAAAACAAGTTATTACTAATAAAAAGTTACTTTCTTGTTTGTTTAAGCAAATTTAAATCCTGCGGTCCTTGAAAACATTGCATATGCATTCCCATATCATTGCATCACAGGTTCATAATTGTGCACGGGTTTCTCATCTTCTCGCTGTTTATTTCAGCAATGGCTCTCGAACAATCAGTTAAGGATCTCCAGGCACAGAATGCACAGTTCCAAGAGCTGATCCTGAACCTATCCAAGGGGCAGGATGAATTGAAGACACTGCTGGCCAAGAAGACTAAGAAGGCTAGAAGGTCTGCTGGGTTGCTCAACATGGGAAGAAGGTTCAAAGGTCCTGTCAAGACCAAGGAACAGGATGAAGACTATGAATCTGAAGAATCTGAGCAGGAGAGAGGCAGTCTCCACAACACTATGGGGGGCTCTGATTCTGAGGCTAACTACTACCATGAGCCTAACGAAGACAAATTCAAGATGCTGGTGGATAGAATGGATGCTATGGAATTACAGAAATCATCTGGGCTGGATTTTGAGGATTTGAGCTTGATATCTGGGGTGGTCATACCCATTGGGTTCAAAGTTCCTACATTTGTTGTCTATGATGGGGTCTCTTGTCCCAAATTGCATCTGAGGTCTTATGTCAGAAGAATTCAACCCCACACTGCTGATAAAAAGTTGTGGATCCATTTCTTTCAAGAGAGTTTATCTGGAGCTCAGCTAGAGTGGTATTATCAGTTGGAGAGTGTCAACATCAGAGATTGGAATGACCTTGCTGAAGCTTTCTACAAGCAGTATCAATACAATGCTGACTTGGCCCCCACTCGCATGCAGCTTCAAAGCATGTCTATGGGTGCCAAAGAAAGCTTTAAGGAGTATGCTCAGAAGTGGAGAGACTTAGCTGGAAGAGTTCAACCCCCTTTGACTGATAGGGAGTTGGTTGATATGTTCATGTGTACGCTGAATGGTCCGTTTTACAGTCATCTCATTAGAAGCTCATCATCTGGCTTCACTGAATTGATCATGACAGGAGAGCGAGTAGAGAATGGTATCAAGAGTGGTAAGATCCAAGTGGGCACTTATTCATCAGGTGCTGCAAAGAAGCCTCCCACTGGGAAGAAAGAATCTAATGCTGTGTATGGTCAGCCTGATCGTAACAGAAGGCATCAGTCTGTTAGTGCAGTTCATATTTCAAATCCAACTCCTGCAACAACAGAGCAGCCTCAAGGCAACCAACAGAGGGCTAGAAGACAGTTCACGAAGATCAACATGTCAATGGCTCAGGCATTGCAACACTTGTTGAAGGCTGAACTTATTACCCTGAGGGAGGCTCCTCAGAATCCCAATGTTACCTCTCCCAAGTACAATCCCAATGCACGATGTGCATATCATTCAAACTGTCCAGGACATGATACTAATAACTGCTGGGTCTTGAAGAACAAAATTCAGGATATGATTGATGCTGGAGAAATTGAGTTTGATCCACCAGGTACTCCAAATGTGATTACAGCTCCAATGCCAAATCACGAGAAGACTGTCAACGCCATTGATGAAGATATTGATGAAGATCTGCATGTCTATTCGGTTATGGAGTTGAGCACACCATTGTCTGTTATCAAAAAGAGGTTAGTACAAGCTGGGATCTTTCCAGGTTGTCGTGAAGATTGTTTGTATTGTACCTATAAGCCGAATAGTTGCTTCATTTTGAGAGATGGGATTCAACATCTCATGGATAAATATACTATAGTGTTTGAAAGAAGACCAGCATCTGTAGAAAGTATGGTGGATCATCTGACTCAGGGTAAGAAGATTGAAGAGGTTGACATGGTTGACAAAGTACCACTAAGAATCACTTCAAAGGGTCCCATTAAAATCACTCATCAGGGCCCAATCAAGATTACTGCTGAAGGTCCTGTGAAAGTTGTTGCTGAAGCCAGAGTAGCTCCTCTGATCATTACCACTCCTGGTCCTATTCCTTATACATCTGACAAAGCTGTGCCTTGGCACTATGGGTCTGATGTTTACATCCATGGTGTCAAGCAGGAGCCTTTACCTGATATGCCCGTTGACATTGATAATATTGCTGGATCTAGCAAGATCACTCGTAGTGGAAGAGTCTTCTCTCCTCCAGTTGCTTCTAAGAGTGCAGTTACTCCTGCTGTTACTTCCACCACTGATGCTCGGGGCAAGGGTCCTGTTATTGTGCCTGTATCTACTGATGTGCCAGCTGCTGATGACCTCTCTAAGCAGATGGAAGAAGTATTGAAAATCATTCGCAAGAGTGATTATGATATTGTTGATCAGCTGGGGCATACTCCCTCAAAGATTTCTATGCTCTCCCTGTTATTATGTTCTGAGGCTCATGCCAAGTCATTGATCAAGTTTCTAAAGATGGCTCATGTACCCAGTGCAATTTCTGTGGACCAGTTTGAGAATTGTGTTGCTCACCTGACCTATGACAACGGGTTAGGATTTTCTGATGCTGACTTGACCCCTGCCAAGAGGGATCATAACAGGGCCTTGCATATTTCAATTGAATGCAGGGGCACTACCCTGTCTCATGTGCTGATAGACAATGGTTCCTCTCTGAATGTGTTGCCTAAGGAAGTCCTGAACAAGCTGAGTCCTAAAGATACGGTATTGAAGCCCAGTAATATTGTGGTAAAGGCTTTTGATGGTTCTAGAAGAGTAGTGCATGGGGAAATTGATCTTCCAATCAAGGTTGGCTCTCAGGTGTTTACCGCTACATTCTATGTGATGGATATTCGTCCTTCGTACTCATGTCTGCTTGGTCGTCCCTGGATCCATGGGGCAGGTGTTGTGACCTCCACATTACATCAAAAGTTGAGATATCCGGTGAATGGAAAAGTTGTTACTGTCTTTGGAGAGGAAGAATACTTTGTCAGCCATGTAAACACTTTCAAGTATCTGGAAGTAGAAGGTGAATACATTGAAACTCCATGTCAGTCATTTGAAGTGGTTCCCTGGGCTGTTAAGGATTGTGTGACTCCTCCTGCTGTGAAGAAGGTTCCTGTGGTCATCAGAAACCCTCCAACAATGGCAATGGCCTCCCTCAATGATGCAAAAGCTGTGGTGGAAGAAGGTGGTTGTACTATCTGGGGTCAGCTTCCTGATATTCCATACAAGTCTGACAAGTTTGGTTTGGGTTTCACTGCAGAGTCCTAGAAGGCTGTTCGTCGTGCTCGTGCTGTTCGTATCACCAATCAAGGGGTTATCAATGCTGTGGGAGATCAAGATGAAGACTACAACTTGGAGGCATGGATTTTTCCTACTGAGGGTGCTGGACTCAATAATTGGACAGCTGAAGATGTTATCCCTATCTCCTTTAGTCAGGAGTAAATACTATTACTGTGTTATGTTTTTAAATTTATAATTTCTGGAACAATTAAAACTTTCAAGCCCTGTGCCTTACCCGGGGCACAATGGTGTGCTTGTTACGGGTTGTCATTTCATTTGCATACTTCATTCAATAAAATCAGTGGACGTTTCGTTTTCGTAAATATTGTGTTCCTTGTCTTTCTTTTTCTTTTATTTTTGCTTTATCAGCTATGTGTTCTTACACACACCCACGTCACTAAAATGCAGATCCTCATCCACTCTGGATCCAGTTGATAACAGTTCTACTATTGCCAATTACAATTTCGAGAATCCGATCTATCAAACTGAAGACGGAAACGAGGACGATTGTGAAATACCTGTAGAGCTTGCTAGGTTGTTACAACAAGAAGAGAAAGCTATACAGCCACATGAAGAGCCAGTCAAAGTTGTGAATCTGGGAACTGAAGAAAACAGAAAAGAGGTCAAGATAGGGGCTGATTTAGAGGACAGTGTCAAGAGCAGGTTGATTCAGATGCTACGTGACTATGTGGAGATCTTTGCTTGGTCTTATGAAGATATGCCAGGGTTGGATACAGACATTGTAGTTCACCGTTTGCCAGTGAAAGAAGATTGTCGTCCAAAGAAGCAGAAGGTTCGTCGTATGCGTCCTGAAATGTCAGAAAAGATCAAAGCAGAGGTAATGAAACAATTCAATGCAGGGTTCTTGGCCGTAACTTCTTATCCTCAGTGGGTTGCAAATGTGGTACCAGTTCCTAAGAAAGATGGTAAGGTACGTATGTGTGTAGACTACAGAGATCTGAACAAGGCTAGCCCTAAAGATGACTTTCCACTTCCTCATATTGATATTCTGGTAGACAACACTGCTCAGCATAAGGTATTCTCTTTTATGGATGGTTTCTCTGGTTACAATCAAATCAAGATGGCACCTGAAGATATGGAGAAGACTACATTTGTGACACAGTGGGGCACCTTTTGCTATAAGGTAATGCCATTTGGTTTGAAGAATGCAGGGGCAACATATCAGCGTGCCATGGTGGCTTTGTTTCATGATATGATTCATCATGAGATAGAGGTATATGTGGATGATATGATAGCCAGGTCTCAGAATGAAGAACAACATCTTGATCATCTGCACAAGTTGTTTGAGAGGTTGAAGAAATACAGGTTGAGATTAAATCCAAACAAGTGTACTTTTGGAGTTAGATCTGGAAAGCTCCTGGGTTTCATCGTCAGTGGAAAAGGTATTGAAGTGGATCCTGCAAAAGTGAAAGCTATACGAGAGATGCCAGCTCCTCGTACTGAGAAGGAGGTTAGAGGTTTCTTGGGACGATTGAACTACATTGCAAGATTTATTTCCCAATTAACTACCATCTGTGAGCCAATCTTCAAGTTATTGAAGAAAGATCAGGTGATGGAATGGAATGATGAGTGCCAGACTGCCTTTGATGAAATCAAGAGATATTTGCTAGAACCTCCAATTTTAATGCCACCAGTTGATGGAAGACCCTTGATTATGTATTTAACAGTATTAGACAACTCAATGGGGTGTGTATTGGGGCAACATGACGAGTCTGGTCGAAAAGAGCAGGCAATATACTACCTTAGCAAAAAGTTTACCGACTGTGAAACAAGATACTCACTGCTCGAGAAAACTTGCTGCGCTTTGGCATGGGCTGCTCGCCGACTAAGACAGTATATGTTGACCCATACTACCTTGTTGATTTCGAAGATGGATCCAATCAAGTACATATTTGAGAAACCTGCTCTCTCCGGAAGAATTGCAAGATGGCAAATGATCTTGACGGAATATGATATACAGTATACTACTCAGAAGGCCATTAAGGGGAGTGTTGTTGCTGATCATTTGGCTCATCAAGCAGTAGATGATCACCAGTCAATGAATTTTGAGTTCCCTGATGAAGACATTATGTCTGTTACCAAAGAACCTGGACAATATGACGGACCTGAACAAGGATCCCGATGGACTATGGTTTTTGATGGTGCCTCCAATGCACATGGTAATGGTGTTGGTGTTGTGATTAGTTCCCCTGAAGGTTGTCATACCCCGATTACTGCCAGACTTTGTTTCTATTGTACCAATAACATGGCTGAGTATGAGGCATGTATCATGGGTATGCAAGTTGCTATTGATATGAAGATTCAGTTCCTTGAGAATTATGAAGGATGCAGGCTTGGATGAAGATGAGTGGATTCAGACTCGACTTGACCAGATAAATTTGATTGATGAGAAAAGGTTAGCAGCAGTTTGTCATGGCCAGATGTACCAGAAACGGATGATCAAAGCTTTTAACAAGAAGGTTAAGCCAAAGGTATATCAGGCTGGTGACTTGGTAATCAAGCGTATCATATTACCACAGGGTGATCCTAGGGGCAAGTGGACTCCAACATATGAGGGACCATTTGTAGTCAAGACAGTGTTCTCAGGAGGTGCCATGATACTGACTACAATGGATGGTGAAGACTTCCCACAACCTGTAAACGCAGACATAGTTAAAAAATACTACGCATAAAAAGAGACCCGCTAGGTTGACAGGCCTAGGCAAAAATAAGGGCATCCCGGCAAACCAAAAGGGTTTGGGCAAAAATTAGGGATATATATATAAAAAGATGTACACCCGGCAAGTCGAAAACCTGAAAAGGCGGCTTGGGCAAAAAAGGGTATCCCGGTGGATTGAAAACCTGAAAGGGCAATCCAGGCAAAAGTTAGGGATTAAAGCGTATGACTATGTCTCGTTTGGATCACTCATGAAACTGCAACCAGTTGTACTACTTACTCAAGCTCAAACAGATAAAGCTCAATCCAATCGTTTCCGTCTCAACAGCAAGAAGATGAGATACTTGAGTGGCAATAGTAGAATTGAAACTCAATAGGATTATTTCCCACATAGCTGATTCTTTTTGTAAAACTTCATGACAAAATTCTCTTACTAGGGTTTATGTCTCCTTGTACAAACTTACCCGTGTATGGGTCACTTTTGATATAAATAAATTCCATCTTTTGAATCCAGATTCACTTTTACCCTATTTACATAAGCGAAACGTCCATTGGTTGTGTTTGAATGTATGTATGCCTTTGAATATGATTGATGTTTACCAGAAACGCATGTATGCTTTTAATATGATTGATGTTTACCAGAAATGCATGAAAATGCAGTAATAGTATTTACTAAGGACGAACGAGGGAAGGATTTCAACGAAGCTTCGCCGGTTCATCTTTACAAGACAGTTACAAACCATCAGTAGGACTAACCCATTTTCACAAAGTCTAATCTCCCCTGGAATTTATATCCATCTCTTTTATCCTCATACGGATATACGGGAAATTACTTTCCAATAAGGGCACGATGAATGAAGACGGGATGTTATACTTATCCTACTATCCCCAACAACGGGAGGTTATCTATACCCTACTATCCCCAACAACGGGAGGTTATCTATACCTTGTTATCCCCAACAACGGGAGGTTATCTATACCTTGTTATCCCCAGCAGACGGAGGGTTATATATTCTTCAACAACGAATCGGGATTTATTTTCCTTGGCCAGCAGTTGTTATACAAGGATATCCAGACACTTCCAGCAGTGTCATAGCATACATACATCATTTACATCATACCATAACATATATGTCTATAGTACATTACCTAAGTGCATCATGTCATACATGCATACATAAAGCATAAACTAATGTTGTTATACAGAATGCTACCTTGTTTTCAGGCTAATTATCCAACAAACAATCTTATGATCTTTGGGACTGCTTTATTGTAACCTCAGGGTTACTTTATCCTCCTGATGAGCTTCTTATTACTTTGGGACTGCTTTATTGTAACCTCAGGGTTATTTTATCCTCCTGATAGCCTCTCATGACTTCAAGACTGCTTTAGAGCTACTGATTGCTCTATCCTCCTGAAATCATCCTATTACTTCAAGACTGCTTTAGAGCTATTCATTGCTCTATCCTCATGAGGTCATATTACTACTTCAAGACTGCTTTAGAGCTATTCATTGCTCTATCCTCCTGAAGCCATCTAATTATTTCAAGACTGCTTTAGAGTTATCCATTGCTCTATCCTCCTGAAATTACATTATTATTTCAAGACTGCTTTAGAGCTATCCATTGCTCTATCCTCCTGAAATCATTACTTCAAGACTGCTTTAGAGCTATTGATTGCTCTATCCTCCTGAAGACATATCACATTATTATTTCAAGACTGCTTTAGAGCTGTTGATTGCTCTATCCTACTGAAGCCATTCTATTACTTCAAGACTGCTTTAGAGCTATTGATTGCTCTATCCTCCTGAAGCCATTATTACTTCAAGACTGCTTTAGAGCTA
This sequence comes from Lathyrus sativus, assembly GCA_963859935.3. Lineage (NCBI taxonomy): Eukaryota > Viridiplantae > Streptophyta > Magnoliopsida > Fabales > Fabaceae > Lathyrus > Lathyrus sativus. The sequence goes on from OZ012737.1 coordinate 713,737,803, forward strand.
TTGATTGCTCTATCCTCCTGAGGTCAGATTTATCACTTCAAGACTGCTTTAGGGTTATCATTATTGATTGCTCTATCCTCATGAAGACATGCTGTTACATCAGTATTACTCCAGACTTCTGACAGTTCTCATTATACTACTGAAGAACTTTCCCCTAGTGGCATCTTTAAGCCCACTCAATCATGTTCAACCAACCATCAATATCACTCCATGCACTGGTGAGTGCAAATTTTTGGGCTTTTGTGTTCAATCCCCTTCAACCTTCCAGGTTACGACTGGCAAATATACCAATCTAACCCCTCAGGTTTCAGAAAATTGAACAGGGGCAGCTGTTGCACCCCAAAATTTGCCCTCACAATACAAGACTTTGTGTTCCAAGAAGGTTCACAAGGTTCACAAAATTCACAATTGGTCAGAAGAGTTGACAATTCCTTCAGACAATGCACCTCCTAAGCAGTGCATCCAAAACTAGGGTTTTGACTTTAATCAGGCTAAATGGACTTCCAAGACTTCAAGTGAGCTTCATAACATCTTATATGTGTATAAGAACCCCCATGTCAAGTTTCAAGACTTTTCTCAAAAAGTTTGCTCAGTCAGATGATCAGATAAGTCAAAAGCAGTCAATGCAGTTAAAAGGTCAAACTGAGGTCAACTGTGGTCAAACCAAAGTCAAACTTCATGATTTTTTTTTTTGCCAACATCAAAGAGAGGTTGGGTGAGAAATATTATCATAATAACTGTAATACCCCAAATTTTGCCCTAAGATTTGTCGTCGCATTTCATTGCATTTAATCAATTACTAACAAATTTGTGTAGTCGTTTGACTTTTTGCAGGTAAATATCATATGGCATGCATTTTTTTTCTAAAAAGTAAAAATGGCACAATTGGCAGGAGGACATGTGTAAGGAGTTATGAGTGTGAGAGGTTGAGAGTTCGAATCTCACCTTTGTCACTTTTTTTTGTTTTTTATTATTTTTACTCTAAATTTTTCTATCTTTCATTAAAAAAATAACAAAAATAGTTTTTTATTATTATTTAATTATTATTTTCGTATTTTAATTAAATCATTTTTTAAAATATTATTTTTTTCACTTTTTTCTAAATTATTCATAAAAATATCCAAAAAATCATAAAATAAAAAATATTGAAAAATTTTTTTGTTCTTTTTATAATATTTTTTATTTTAGGAATCAATAGGATTATTAGTTTTTATTTTAAGTTTATTTTAATTATTTTAAATTATTTAAATTTTATTTTTTAACTAATTATTTAGTTTGGGCTTTAAAATGGGCTTTAGGGACATTATTGACAATTTGGTGTTAACCCTAATTTGTTCCCTATATATACATGTGTTGCCTTGTTGGAAAAGAGGAGAGAATGAAAAAAAACCTAAGAGGAGTGAGTGCCGTTTGCCGTTATTTAGTTTTCTTCTTCATCCATTACTATTGTTTCTTTTTCTTCATCGTTTACCGTTATTTCTTTTCCTTCATCTATTACTGTTGTTTCTTTTTCTTCATCTTTTACCGTTATTTCTTTTTCTTCATCTATTACCGTTATTTCTTTTTCTTTATCTATTACTGTTACGTTTATATATATATAATTTTTAAATTGTTAGAGTTTATATATATAAGATTTTTGATCGAATTATGTCGATACGATGTTTGCACATTTGTGTGCATGACGCGTGACATTTGTGTTAGTTCGATCTGGTTGCGATGATCGCATTTTTGTGTGAGCAATAATACTATTTTTTGCTTAATTTCTTTTTCTTTGCGATAAATTTTGTTTCGTCCGATTTAGATCTGGTTGCGATGAGCGCATTTCTGCGTTAGCAACATTGTTGGGTTATTTGGCACATTTAAAATTCATTATTGCTTTATTATTATTATTATTATTATTATTATTATTATTATTATTATTATCATTATTTATTATTATTATCATTATTATCATTATTATTACCATTATTATTATTATTGTTATCATTAATTTATTAAAATTTGTTATAATATAAAAATCTGTTTTTTAAAAATAAATAACATTAACATCTTTTCCAAATTAATATGAAAACCTATTATTTTTAAGAAAAACTTTTTTTTAGATAAATTTAAAATAATAACTAAAATCTTTTTTTTAAAATAATAACTAGAACCGTTATTTATTTTATTTTATTATTGTTCAATTCAAATTTCATTATCATATTGTATCTGCTCCTCTCATGTAACCTCGCGAACTTAACAATCGCTCTTTAAATTCTGCCTTTAAATTTCTGCTTGCATGGTTTAAATTATGACATTATCTCTCTGTTTGCATGATTCAATTATCTCACGCGTTTACTATTATTTCTGTCACATTGCACACATCCGAAGGTTAGGTCTAACTGTTTGGCCGCCGCGCCAATAGTCCGTAAAACTTCACACATTCAATTTCAAATCCTCAAAACTACAAACTACAAACCCTAATTTTCACAAATGCCTCGCCGCAGGCAAAATTACAATTTTACCCTTAGCATTAGGTCAAAGAGCCGCCGCGCTCATTTTAGGGTTTCCCGCCGTGGAATCCCTAATTTAACCCTAATTACAACTTAACATTTCAACGTAGAGATTTGGAGTTTCTACACTCCACGTAAACGTGTCCTTAAGATGCGTTTATTCCCCTTGAGACCTTGACCACAGTCAAGAAGTTTCTAACCTCCCTATTGAGGGGAACTACGATTACTCTGATTCCACTCCCGTAAGGATACGTAGGCACAAGATGCGATGTCTTGCCGAGTAAACTTAGAATTAACCCCCTTTATTATTTATTATTGCTTATTTATATTTTATTTATCTTTGCTATTTAATTATTTTGCTTATTATTTTGTAATTGTTTCTTGGATGTAAAGTTGTTTAATTATTTAATTATTATTATGGTTAGTAATTAGAGAGTGTAACAACATGTATGTAATATTAAAATAAAATTAGATCATTTTAATATAAGATAATTAAATTAAACATTTCACACACGTAAGTCGATTTTAATCGCCGTCTCACTTCCTAAGGATATCCCTCAAGTTGCCTATGAATATTGGTTAAGTGGGGTGTATAAAGCAAGTGAAGGAAAATTGCGATCTAAACGCAGCGGAAAACAAAAATTTTCCTTTAGTGATCCTTACGAATGAGCATGGTCAGTGATAGAATCGTTACCTCTTTGTGGCGATTCAGATCTTTGATGCAGCGATCACAAGCGTTGATGAAGTGCAACGCCTCTACTCAGTCCACACGAACAGCTTCCGGTCACAGTGCTAGCTGCTTACGAACGGAATTATTTGAGTGAGAAAAGAGAATCAAAAACGAAATTGCATCAAGTGAAAGCTTCATCACAAGGGTTCCTTTTATAGACTCTCTTGTGGGCTGCGGGCTAAAAACCCAATTCACATGATCCATAATAATATTATATATTATTATAATAACTATTATTATAATAAATATATTTATTTTATTATTATTTTATAACCATTATAAAACAACAATAATTATTATTATATTATCCGAATTTCTATTTTTTCACTTAAGTGCACCGTACCTTACGGTGTTCCTTTGATTTCTCTATCTCTCATCAAACAGTCCTTATGTGTGTGACCCTGTAGGATTTCGTAACGTTGGTAATTATATTAAATTATATATTTAACATAATAAACAGTAAGCGGTATCTAGCAACACATCACTGCTACCCAAGTCACGAAAATGTCATGTGATCTGACAAAACTTTTTTCGTGATAATATATGTTTGTACAATTACCCTTTTGCCCCTATGTCTATATTGAACACAAGGCATACACTGTGTCATCCTTGTCCAGTTCAATATTGGGCCCTTAGACATTTCTCCTGTTATGCAGGATTGGCAAATTCCATCTAGGACACTCATGTCCCTCAGCATGCTTCGTGGAGTGCCCATCAACTGTCTTTATGATCATCCAGTTACGGATAATGTTTGATCAGCAATAAAGCACCCGACTCTACATCTAGGGTCCATAGTGGTTTCAGGTCGAAGGGTGGTAATACACCATTATCACCATGAGAATAACTTATGACACTTTGCATAACATACTATGTAGTATTCTCATAGCGGGTCAATCCGGTATAAATATTACTCCTAATATTTATACCTATGTCAAGACTTGATAACTCTTTATCCATGATCCATGAGATGTGATCATCAGTCTATCTTCATAATAGTCTCAATGCTTTTAATGTTATCCCACTTTGCAATAAAGCTTGACTACGGATATTTTAAGAATAATGTCTTTATGTTTAATGGGATCTCATGATTAAGTCACACTTAACATTTCATTAAACAGACTAACTATTCTAGGGACTTTATTATTCTGAAAGACAAACATAATAAAGAAATACCTTTTATTATTAAACGAATAATCCGATACAAGTACCAAAAAGTATTGGCCTCTAGGGCTTACACCAACAATCTCCCACTAGCACTAGAGCCAATTAGGCATACCCTTAATACCCATAGATCTAGTATGACCATCATGCTTCTGTTGCGCAAGAGGCTTTGTCAATGGGTCAGCGATATTGTCAAGTGTAGGTACTCTGCATATCTTCACATCTCCCCGATCGATTATCTCTCGAATGAGGTGATAACGCCTAAGTATGTGTTTGGATCGTTGGTGAGATCTAGGCTCCTTAGCTTGTGCGATAGCACCATTGTTATCACAATATAAACCAATGGGATCCACAATGCTAGGGACTATGCCAAGTTCACTAATGAACTTCTTGATCCAAACAGCTTCCTTTGCTGCATTTGAGGCAGCAATATACTCGGCCTCAGTTGTAGAATCAGCAACTGTTTCTTGCTTTGAACTTTTCCAGCTCACAGCGCCACCATTGAGACAGAACACATAACCAGATTGTGATCTAAAATCATCCTTATCTGTCTGGAAGCTAGCATCAGTGTAACCAATTACATCAAGCTCTTCCTGACCTCCATATATCAAGAATGAATCCTTAGTCCTTCTCAAGTACTTAAGAATATTCTTGACAGCTACCCAGTGAGCATCACCGGGATCAGATTGGTACCTACTCGTTGCACTTAATGCATACGAGACATCTGGTCGAGTACATAACATGGCATACATGATAGATCCTATTGCAGATGCATATGGAATCTTATTCATGCGATCCCTTTCTTCCTTATTTGAAGGGGATTGTGTTTTTGATAAACACAGACCATGTTGCATAGGTATGAATCCTTTCTTGGAATCATGCATATTAAAGCGTCTCAACACTTTATCTATGTATGTACTCTGACTTAGGCCAAGCAGTTTTTGTGATCTATCTCTATAGATCCTAATTCCTAATATATAGGCTGCTTCACCTAGGTCTTTCATAGAAAAACAATTCCCTAACCAAGTCTTCACTTGTTGCAAGGTAGGGACATCGTTTCCAATGAGTAATATGTCATCTACATATAATACCAGAAACACGATCATGCTCCCACTAACCTTCTTGTAGACACAAGGTTCATCTTCATTTTTGATGAATCCATATTGTCTTACGGTTTCATCAAAACGAAGATTCCAGCTTCTGGAAGCTTGCTTCAATCCATAGATTGATCGCTGTAACTTGCATATCTTTTGGGCATCTTGTGGTATGTCAAATCCTTCAGGTTGTGTCATGTACACATCCTCAAGAAGATTCCCATTAAGGAAAGCAGTTTTGACATCCATTTGCCATATTTCATAATCATGATATGCAGCGATGGCAAGTAAAATCCGAACAGATTTAAGCATTGCAACTGGTGAAAAGGTTTCATCATAGTCAACCCCATGAATTTGTTTATAGCCTTTTGCAACCAGTCTTGCTTTATAGGTATGTACCTTACCATCCATGTCAGTCTTCTTCTTGAAGACCCACTTGCATCCTATAGGGTTAACTCCTATAGGAGGTTCTACCAAGGTCCAAACCTGGTTTGTGTACATGGAATCCATTTCAGATTTCATGGCTTCTAGCCACTTCTCAGACTCAGGACCAGTTATGGCCTCTTTGTAGGTCACAGGCTCATCTTGATCCATGAGTAATACATCACCCTGATCACTTATGAGATATCCATATCTCTCAGGTTGGTGACGTATCCTGCTTGACCTACGCTGGTCTTGTTCTTCTTGAGCAGGTTGCTCTTCCACAACTACTTGTGTTTCCCGCTCTAGTTCCTCCATAGGTGTTTCAATGTTTTGTGATTCTTGAATTTCTTCAAGCTCTATTTTCCTCCCACTGTTTCCTTTGGAAATAAAATCCCTTTCCAGAAAGACTCCAGTTCGAGCGACAAACACTTTGCCCTCAGAAGGATTGTAGAAGTAATATCCTCTTGTTTCTTTAGGATACCCCACAAATAAGCATTTGTCAGATTTGGGCTCAAGCTTGGTTGAAATTTGTCGTTTGACGTAAACCTCGCAACCCCAAATCTTCATGTAAGACATATGTGGTTTCTTACCACTCCATATCTCATATGGTGTCTTATCAACCTTTTTGGATGGAACACGGTTAAGTGTGTAAGCTGCTGTTAATAATGCATGTCCCCAAAAGGAGTTTGGAAGATCGACGTGACTCATCATGGATCGGACCATGTCTAACAAGGTTCGATTTCTTCTCTCAGATACACCATTCCATTGTGGTGTTCCAGGAGGAGTAAGTTGGGATAGAATCCCATACTCTTTTAGATGGTCATCAAATTCTAGGCTTAAATATTCACCGCCTCGATCTGATCGAAGAACTTTAATATTCTTACCTAGTTGGTTTTGTACTTCATTCTTGAATTCCTTGAACTTTTCAAAGGACTCAGATTTGTGTTTCATTAAATACACATATCCGTATCTACTGAAGTCATCAGTAAAAGTGATGAAGTACTGAAAACCTCCTCTGGCTGGTATGTTCAGTGGTCCACATACATCAGTATGTATGAGTGCCAAAAGATCATTAGCCCTTTCACCTTTTCCTGTGAATGGGGACTTTGTCATCTTTCCAATTAAACAAGATCTGCATGTCTCATATGATTCATAATCAAAAGAGTCCAAGAGTCCATCTTTATGGAGTTTGGAAATGCGTTTCTCATTTATGTGGCCTAATCGACAGTGCCAAAGGTAAGTTGGATTCAACTCATTAGGTTTCAACCTTTTAGTATTAATGTTATAAATTGGCATTTCAAGATCAAGGACATATAGTCCATTATTCATTTTTGCAGTAGCATAGAATATATCATTCAAATAAATGGAGCAACAATTGTTCCTTATTATGAATGAAAAACCAAACTTGTCCAAACAAGAAACGGAAATAATATTCCTGCTAATTGCAGGTACATAATAACAGTTCTCTAACTGAATTATTAAACCACTAGGTAAAGTTAAAACATAAGTTCCTACAGCTAAAGCAGCAACCTTTGCTCCATTGCCAACTCGTAGGTCAACTTCACCTTTTGCCAAATTTCTACTCCTTTTTAGCCCCTGCACATTAGTACAAATGTGAGAACCGCATCCAGTATCTAATACCCATGATGCAGAAGTAGATAAATTAATTTCAATAACAAAAATACCTGAATTTGAAGTCTCTACTCCATTATTCTTATCTTCCAGGTACTTTGGGCAATTTCTCTTCCAATGTCCGGTCTTACCGCAATGGAAGCAAGTGCCCTCCTTTGCTATTCCTCCACTAGGCTTCAAAACAGGAGGAGTGGGTTTGGGTTTGGCAACTTCCTTGCCTTTCCCTCTACCACCCTGTTTGATGGGCCTCTTGTTCTGTTTCTTTCCATTACTGACCATCAGAATGGATTTCCCTTTTGTCTTCATATTCTGCTCAGCAGTTCTCAACATGCCTAGCAGTTCTGGAAGACTTTTGTCCAAGTCATTCATATTGAAATTCAGGACAAACTGACTGAAGCTCTCTGGCAACGATTGCAAGATCAGATCAATCGCAAGTTCCTTTCCAAGGGGAAACCCTAATCTGTCAAGGTTCTCCACATACCCAATCATCTTGAGTACATGGGGACTTACAGGGGCTCCCTCAGCTAACTTGCTGTTAAAAAGGGACTTTGAAACCTGAAACCTCTCATTTCTTGCTTGCTCTTGATAAAGCGTTTTCAGATGTCCGATCATATCGAACGCAGACATGTTCTCGTGTTGCTTTTGCAACTCAGAGTTCATGGTAGCAAGCATGAGGCAAGCGGTTTCATTGGCATCATCGAAATGCTTCTTATAAGCATCTTTTTCTGCCTTTGGTGCAGAACTAGGAGGTTCCTCCTCAGGAACTGGTGTCTCCAAGACATACAGCTTCTTATCGTGCTTGAGGACAATCCTCAGATTACGGTGCCAATCCAGGAAGTTTGTCCCAGACAATTTTTCCTTATCTAGGATGGATCGCAAAATATTGTTCGATGTGTTTGTTGTCATGGTAATCTACAAGAGAAATATGAAAATATAAGTATCATTAAAACAACATATTTAATTAGGCCTTTAATCAAATATGCTCCCACTATTTTATTCAAAACAAATGACCCTCATCATTTGATTCGGAAAATCCCGTTGGAAGATTTTCTAGTGGGTCGAGATCCATGTTTCACTTTGTTTTAAGTCAGCGTTAGGCTGATTACACAAAACTAAGTTATTTAGGTAGGAACTCCTTCCAATTGTATCTCATACAACTCTCGAATATTTTCGATTGGGTGAATAACTCCTTATTCTGATCCATCACATGAATCATTCCCAATTCTTGCTTCTAAACATATATAATCTTATTATGATTTGTTTAGTTAAGTTTGACCCATTGTTTTAGCAATTGGATATTACAATTATCCCATCACACCTTACTAATATAGAACATGCACCTCGCGTAGGCGAAACCTACAATGCTCGATACTAGTCTTGATGAGTGCTAAAAATTGGAAAGCATAAACTTAATATTTAATTTTGAGGGAATTTGTTATTAGTTTGATCTCACCGGCTTCACATGCAAAACGTCTCTCACATGCATCAACATACAATTACATGCATCAACATACATATAAAAAGATACAATTATGGCCCCTAACGCAATTGTTCTCTCAAGCCAATGAGAGAACCTAAGCTAACCTAATAACGATCTAAGCTTCTCCAAGCATGATCTCCAAGGTTATCCTCCTTTAATATTGAATACTTCCTTTTTTTTTTTTCATAACATAATATTACATTACATATAAGAAAACTCGTTTTACATACGAGGGAGTGAGATGAGAAAAGAAGTTACATAAAGAGATTGAGAGAGAGGCACGACACGCAGGCCGTATTCAAAAATCCCAAAACAATAATAAAGGAAAAACTAAGGCCATAACTGATCACCACAAATAAATAATAATAAACACACTTTTATTATTAGTTTAAAATTCCGATAATTAAATAAACTAAATTAAATTTCGACTGATTGATCACACTTTGCAGACTTAGCCGGGGGTTCCGCTGCCCGGTCAGCGGACGGTGGTTCCGCTGACCGTTCAGCGGACGGGGGTCAAGGGGGCAGCGCCCCAGCGAAAATTTTTATGAACACTTCATTGTATTTCACGTCGTTTCCTGCACAACTTTTGTGCATTTACAACCCCAACCGGAAAAGTCTGCGGCAATACAACACTTGTACTGCCATTAATCCTAATGCAACAATTTCATGCCGTCAAACACAACTCGATTGATAACTCAATATGATAGATCAACATGTCATTGCTTCACCATACTAACGTCGGATTCCGAAGCGAATGAAAATGATGATCTTTCAAAAGAATTACAATCCTTATGTGATTGAATGGATGAAATCAAAACAGTATATCCCATATACTATCTTTGCATCAGAATTTCTTATATCTTATATAAAAGTGATCGATCTAATTGTGTAACCTATGGATGATCAATGTATCGCACAACTTCACCATACTAATGTCGGTTTCTGAAGCATAATCAACATCAATCATCCAAATCGTACACAACAGATGCCAAATTTAATTAATCGTTTATTGTTAAATTCATTCTGTGTTTTAATCGAATCAAATACAGAAAAGACGGAAATTTAACAGCTATCAGATCCATGGTTTCGTAAGTGGCTCTGATACCACTGAAGGAAAATTGCGATCTAAACGCAGCGGAAAACAAAAATTTTCCTTTAGTGATCCTTACGAATGAGCATGGTCAGTGATAGAATCGTTACCTCTTTGTGGCGATTCAGATCTTTGATGCAGCGATCACAAGCGTTGATGAAGTGCAACGCCTCTACTCAGTCCACACGAACAGCTTCCGGTCACAGTGTTAGCTGCTTACGAACGGAATTATTTGAGTGAGAAAAGAGAATCAAAAACGAAATTGCATCAAGTGAAAGCTTCATCACAAGGGTTCCTTTTATAGACTCTCTTGTGGGCTGCGGGCTAAAAACCCAATTCACATGATCCATAATAATATTATATATTATTATAATAACTATTATTATAATAAATATATTTATTTTATTATTATTTTATAACCATTATAAAACAACAATAATTATTATTATATTATCCGAATTTCTATTTTTTCACTTAAGTGCACCGTACCTTACGGTGTTCCTTTGATTTCTCTATCTCTCATCAAACAGTCCTTATGTGTGTGACCCTGTAGGATTTCGTAACGTTGGTAATTATATTAAATTATATATTTAACATAATAAACAGTAAGCGGTATCTAGCAACACATCACTGCTACCCAAGTCACGAAAATGTCATGTGATCTGACAAAACTTTTTTCGTGATAATATATGTTTGTACAATTACCCTTTTGCCCCTATGTCTATATTGAACACAAGGCATACACTGTGTCATCCTTGTCCAGTTCAATATTGGGCCCTTAGACATTTCTCCTGTTATGCAGGATTGGCAAATTCCATCTAGGACACTCATGTCCCTCAGCATGCTTCGTGGAGTGCCCATCAACTGTCTTTATGATCATCCAGTTACGGATAATGTTTGATCAGCAATAAAGCACCCGACTCTACATCTAGGGTCCATAGTGGTTTCAGGTCGAAGGGTGGTAATACACCATTATCACCATGAGAATAACTTATGACACTTTGCATAACATACTATGTAGTATTCTCATAGCGGGTCAATCCGGTATAAATATTACTCCTAATATTTATACCTATGTCAAGACTTGATAACTCTTTATCCATGATCCATGAGATGTGATCATCAGTCTATCTTCATAATAGTCTCAATGCTTTTAATGTTATCCCACTTTGCAATAAAGCTTGACTACGGATATTTTAAGAATAATGTCTTTATGTTTAATGGGATCTCATGATTAAGTCACACTTAACATTTCATTAAACAGACTAACTATTCTAGGGACTTTATTATTCTGAAAGACAAACATAATAAAGAAATACCTTTTATTATTAAACGAATAATCCGATACAAGTACCAAAAAGTATTGGCCTCTAGGGCTTACACCAACAGCAAGTCCCTCAAAAAGAAAATCATCAAAGTCCCTTATGGTTGCCTTTACGAATCGAGTCCCTTTCGAAAAATGATGATAGTCCCTCCAGTTTGCTTATTACACCCCACAATGGCCTTCAAAAATCCAATTGTCCCTCGCATGTCCCTTAACATCCAAAGTAAGGACTACCTACTCCATTATAGTAGGGATAGTCTTACTAAGGAAAGGATAAAGAATAAGAAAGACCTTAAAACATTAGGGTAGGCTATTCCTAGATACTTGCTCACTTCAAAACTTTTTCACACTTAAACCAATTTCCAACAAAATTTTCAAACAAGTTTTTTTTCACATCCATACACGGATTATTATTAAACTATTCTGAAATTTTTTGCTATTCACACACTACACTTTCAAAACAATTCAAAAGTGAGCTTAAGTACCTAAGAGCCCATGGATAACCATGGATGAAAAGGGTGCTAACACCTTCCCTTTTCATAACCTACCCCCCGGACCCAAAATATTCTCTAAGGTCTTTCCTGTTCTTTTATAACCTTTCCTTATGGATAAAATAAAAGTCGGTGGCGACTCTTGCTATCCGCAACATTGTTTAAAGTCAGTTCTCCCACCGTGTTACAATGGGGTAGGAGAATCACATCTCGACTACACAGATGAATCACGTCTAATTCTCTTGTGGGAAGAATAGAGGATTTGATTGATAAGTTGTCTAAAATTGCAAACTTAGGGGAAACCTATGTTAAGGTATCAAGAGTGACCTAAGTTGATCGACCTAAAAAATTAAGGATCAAGCGGGGGGATGATGCAAATGAAAATGTGATGTATACAACTTATAAAGTCATATAAAAGTTCTTCCATTGGACATAGACATGTGCAATAACAAAGATTTAAATACCATAAATAGATTTTAAAAAATCAAGATATGTGGTCAAGCAAAGATTGATCAGGAAGTCGAAATCGGACGAGGAATTTTAAGCCTAATGTTATCATAGATAGTCTGATTCTAAAACTCATTTCAGTGTTGCATGATCAAGGTAGGATACAAGAGGAACATGTGTTTGAATCATCATTATACCATCACAAGTGCATATATCAAAAGTAATTTACAAACACCACAACAATCAATCAGAAGTTCGAAAATTAATAATGAAGGTAATCATGACCAAGATCATATACTCTTCATTAGGATTTAGTCACAATTTGACATCAAGGTTAATCAAAACCACGAGCAACCAAAACCTAATATTCAATCTAGATCAAAATGGCCTTTTGAAAATTAAATATCCAATTTAATTGTCAGGTTTTAAACAAAATAAGTATCAAGACCAAATAAAAATCTAATTGAGAAATTAGAGTCCCGACTACTTTCATGATTAATTGAAAAAAAAAGTCAAATTTAACCACGAATTTAATATCACAATAAATCGAGAAGAATCGCACAAGATTAATCATAAAAACCAAAGCAAAGGGGTGTCGTAGTAAAATCAGGGACGGTAAATAGCATTGGGCCCAATGTCACCGGCCCAACAAAATCTTACTCAACCTTCATGGGGTGTAAAAAAAAGATGGGTGTTGGGGAAGAAAAATGAAATTTAGGCTTACGATTAAGGCCCGCCTGAATTTCATCGTGGGATAACAACATGGAGGATTTTAGCCAAGAGAAATCCAATGTCTCTTATCCTCTTTCCCTTTCTTCATTTCCTTGGCTCACTCACTCCTTCTCTCAAACGTGATGCAACATACCTCCATTCTCCTTCTAGCTCTGTCATGGCGACGCGTTGCTTCCGAGGTTATCAAAAAAGGCTCTACCACATCTGATCTTTCCGATGAGCTTCTCTTTTGCGTTCGTACTCAGGCCATCATGGTGAAAAAGTGACGCAAACAAAATAACGGTATGCAAGCAATTTCAACAACTTGAAATGATTAGAAACCGAACTACTTACATCGATTCGCAGCGTCGGATTGAAACAAAGTGGATCGACGACTGGGTTATAACTTTCGTTCTTTACTCTGATGCACGGGTTTGTGGTTTTGCATTTATTGTTGTTGCTTCTATATTTGTGTGTGATACAGTTTGGTATATTTTGTATGTGAGTTTTCTTATGAATATTCTGTTGGGTTGTAAATCATATCCTCTTTTTGAAAACCGTTGTTCCCAATTTATAGCCTCAAGTCTGATTCCAAGAATTGATGTGTTGATTAATAAGTTTCCATTTTGAGCTGAACCGGTTTGAGCGCTTTTGGAAATAATTTGGATTGGCTTTAACTGAGTTTTAGAATTGTCTTGAATGTCCTGATTGTTTGGTTTAAGAGTTTCCTTTCTTTACTCGCTGCGTTTTGATCTTGTTGGCTGGTTGTTTTGGAAACTAAAACTGCTATGTTGGTCTGAGGAGTTTTTTTATTTCCATTTTTACAATGATTATGTCGGGTTGTGTTTTGAAATTAGGCATGTTCAATGATTCTCTTTTGGAAACTAAAACTTCTTAATCATTTCCTTGTCCACTACTATCACTTACATGAAACTCTTGTTCTGAATTTCAATTCTTTAGTTGGATAGAATTTGAGTTCAACAGTAAAACTTTAAATGTTGGAAACTCATTGTCTGTCTCATGAAATGGTTTTCAGGTTAAGTTGCAGTGCCAAGTAGGGACTTATATCTTTTTACTTGTATGATTGAGTCTTAGATATGGTGCCTCACGAGCTCTGCGCACGGTCCTCATAACTCTGGGATGAACATTCGAGGATAGCTACAGTACTAAGTTTTTTTATGCTGAACTTGTGTAAATGCTTGTATATGCGGGAATAAGTGCCCATATTTGTTCTGCACTAGTATCAGACGTTGGTTACTTTTCGTTTTCACGTAACAAAGCTGATTTTGTAATATTGTATGACTTGTACTCATTCTTGTTGAAATTCTGGTATGCAGATCTCATATGTCCCAAGAACTTGATCTCTGCTGAAACAAGGGCGGGGACAGATCATGACCAATTTAAATTTCTTTAAATTGTACCAATGTCATGTCTAATGTCATGACATCTGTTGTAACATCTGCAGACTGACTGAACTATTTATCTAACCATTTAAATTGTGCAAAATTGTAAATGCTGAAAGATAAATAATACAATGAATTGTTAACCCAGTTTGGTGCAACATCACCTACATATGGGGGCTACCAAGTGTTAGATCCCAATTATAGTATTTACTTGGTCTCTTATTAGTAGTATTTTTACTTGTTTTTTATCTAGTAGTACATGAATTAGTAGTTGTATTTGCTTAGTTTCATTTTGTTTTGGTCCAAGTGAATGGTGCTTGTAATGTTGTTGTTAGTGTGCAGGATTGACACTAGTAAGAGCACCTTGGAAGAGAGGAGACATAGCTGTCAGAAGAAGTTGGAAATCAGAGTATTCGTCCGACGAAGCTCAGCGAGTATTCGCCTGGCGAGTGCTGGCGAGGCAAAGCGAGTAATTCCAAATTAAACTCCCAGACCAAAAGGGCAGGAAGTTCTCCAGGCAATGGTTCCAGCGAAGCTTCGCTACCATTCGTCTAGCGAAGGAGCTGGCGAAGATCTCTCGGCTATTCTCTTGGCTATTCCAGTAGCAAACCTGCATGAAGTTCGCCTGGCGAGTGAAGCCAGCGAAGGTTCGCCTGGCGAATGGTTGATTCGCCTGGCGAAGGCGCGATATCTCAGAGGGCGGTTTGCTTGCTGAACGCACTTTGAAGTACCTTGTTTCTGATGTTCGCCTGGCGAAAGTCTCTGTTCGCCTGGCGAATGGGTGCAAACAGAGCCTCTTTTGTACTTTATATATTGCTTTATAGGGATCATAACTTTACCACTTTTCCATATATCAGATTTTCTTCACTAAAAAAACCAGAAATCTCTCATTTTCTCATCTCTTAGAAATATTTTACAAAAAGAAGGTGGATTCTCATCCAAGCTCGATTCTTCGACTCGGATGTTCATCAACCTTCTTCTGAAACTTGTTGTTCAAGAAACCATGGAAATGAGTAGCTAAATACCTCTTTTGTCAAGGTTAGAAGTAGTTGGTTCAGAATTTATGTATTCTTCTTAATCTAATGTATGTGAATAAGTTGTTATTCAATATAGATGAAGTTATTTGTTACCATTTTTACATTTATGATTTGGTTTGTGTTAGATATAAACTTATCAAGTCTTGACCTAATATCTTCATCTATCAACTATGACAAATACTAGAGATAGATTTGGAAGTTGATATCCGCTTTGTATCAATCTTAATGCCTATGGTTTTGAGTGTTAGGTAGAGAGATCATTTAACGGTCGAAACCATATTTTTCACGAAATTGATTTAGAGATAAACGCTTTTGCGAGGATACGCGGTTATGTTGGTTCGAACTTCATTCACATCTTTGGGTTAATAGATACATTTAGGATGGACTAACAAAACCTAATCTTGACATACTTTTATCAAACTTAAAAACCGACTTTTGTTCTGATTTTATTATTGCAAACCTTTGTCACAAAATTGATACCATTCTAAAAACCCCTATTCTTAAGTTACTAAACCGTTGAACGTCACACATATTTTCACTTCAATCTCTGTGGATACGATAAAACACAACCGCAAATACTTTCTAACAAAATGGCGCCGTTGCCGGGGATTGTTAGTTGAATATTGCAAGCATTGCAATAGTTTAGTGATATTAAGATTTTTGTATTGTGAATCTCTTATCTTTGTAATTCTTTGGGCTTTTTAATTTGTTTAGTTTGTGTGCAGAATTTGTTTATGCGTGGACAGGTTCGGCCGGAAAACCTTCTTTTCGATCCAGAAATTTAGAGAACCGCACGGCGTACCAATAGTCGCACTAGGCGAAGACGACAACAAGCTCGCGAAAGACAAGAGCTTGGAGAATCTTCTTCATCCAATCCACCTAACTCACCAATTATGGCAGCACCTTCACCTTCACCTCCAGTTTCCACTCCATGCACGAACAGTCCAAGACATACAGCTCAGTTCACACGGAATCTTCAAAATGGAAGACAAGCTGAGATGAAAACAGGAATCCTAGCACTAGTTTATCAAAATCCTTTCACAGGATTAGACCATGAGGATCCGTTCACTCATCTTACTAAATTATATGAGATTGCGGGTGCAACGGGAGCAACTGAAGCTGACAAGGAGTCATTATTCAGGAGACTATTTACTCATTCCTTGATTAGGAAAGCAAAGGAGTGGTATCTTGATCAACCGACAACAATCACGACGGATTGAAATCTTTTAGAAGAGAAGTTCCTTGAATGGTTCTTTCCACATAACCGGTTCATGGAAGCTAAAACTGCGATTGTTGTATTTTTTCAAGGAGCTAGTGAATCACTCAACGAAGCTTGGGAGCAATTCAAATCTATGTTAAGAAAGTGCAAGGGACACGGTTTCGATGAGCTCACTCAAGTTCATATTTTCCGCAATGGTCTTCTTCCGGTTCACAAGACCTTATTGGATGCTACGACGAGAGGTTCTTTGATGTCAAAAAGTGTCGATGATGCAATTGCAATTATTAATAAGATGGCACTTAATGAACATCAAGGGAATCATAACTGTGGGGTAGCTTAAAGAAAACTGGGTATGCTCGAGTTAGGTACAAATGACGCTATTCTGGACCAAAACAAACTTCTTACGCAATAAGTGGAACTCTTGACTCAACAAATGTCAAAGCTTCCACAAAAAATTAAAGAAATGCAAGAATGTCCTACTCAACTTCAAGTGGCAAGTTGTGAGTTATGCAAAGGTGATCATCCTATCGGATATTGTCCTCCCGTCTTGGAAGAGGTCAATTATACCGGCAACCAAAATCAAGGATATCAACAAAGGCTGTCATATCAACAACAAAACCAAGGTTATCAAAGACCTAATCAAGGTTACCAACAACCTTGGAGACCACAAGAAGCTGGACCTTCAAATCGACAACCTTATCAGAACTACACACAACCTCCACCTCAAACTCAAAATGCCCCATCCAAAATGGAGGAGACTTTTACCTAATTCATGCAAATGTCAATGTCCAACCAAAAGAATACCGATGCGGCCATCAAAAATTTGGAAACACAAGTTGGTCAATTATCAAAACAATTGGCCGACCAACAAAAAGGTCCTTTCACGGCTACCGCAACTCCAAATCCGAAAGAGCATTGCAAGGCTATTTTTACAAGGAGCGGAAGAGAAATTGACATAGGAGTAGGTGAGGAAGAGTTGAGGGAGGAAGTTGTAGTTGAAAAAGAGAGTGAAAAAGTTAAGGAAGAAGTAGAAAACAATGTTGAGGGAGGATTGGTTGAAAATGAGAAAGTGAAAGAAAATGAGGAAGGAGAAACAAGTAAGAGAGGCGAAAAAGTGAAGAGATTGAAAAAAGGAAAAGAGCAAGTCAATCTGATACCAATTCAAAATTTACCTTACCCGCATGCTCCAACAAGGAAAGACAACGCTAGACATTATGCTCGGTTTATGGATATTTTCAAACAATTGCAAATTAATATCCCATTTTCCGAAGCATTTGAGCAAATGCCGAAGTATGCAAAGTTCATGAAAGATATTCTCACAAAGAAAAAGCGGTATATGGATCAAGAGACAATTATGGTGGACGCTAGTTGTAGTGCTATTATTCAATGTACTCTCCCGCGGAAAGAAAGTGATCCGGGACGAGTAACCTTACCTGCTACCATTGGAAATACCTATGTTGGCAAATGATTGATTGATTTGGGCTCTAGCATAAATTTGATACCTCTATCGATTGTGAAGCGATTGGGTTATATGGAAATGAAATCTACTCAAATGACATTGCAACTAGCCGACAAGTCTATGACTTGCCCTCATGGTGTAGCCGAAGATGTGTTGGTGAAAGTGGATAAATTTTTGTTCCCAATCGACTTCGTCGTCATTGATATGGAGGAAGATGAAGATTTTCCATTGATTATTGGCCGACCTTTCATGAAGACGGCTCGTATGGAAATTGATATGGACGATGGTCTCATGAAAGTGAGAGTTCTCGATGAGGAGATTAGCTTCAATCTTTTTAAAGCCATGAAACTCTCTAAATACAAAACCGATTGTTTTAGAATTGATGCAACGGAAGTGGCAATTGAAGAAATCAAAGAATTATTACAAGTGCCCACACCATTACAACAAGTCCTAACTAATGCTCTTTCCAAGATCGATGAAGAAGAAGAACGAGAAATTGAAAAATGTTTGAAGGAACTAGAAGAACTAGAAGAAATTCCACTTTCGAAAGAAAAGGTGGAAGAGTTGAAAAAAAAGAACAACGAGGAAGGCAAGCTTGAGTTGAAGTTGTTGCCATCTCATTTTAAGTATGTGTTCCTTGACAAAGAAAAAAATAAGTCGGTAATCATAAGCGCAGAGTTAGCTATGGAGGAAGAACGAAAATTACTTGAAGTGTTGAAGAAATATCAAGAAGTAATAGGATGGACTCTTTCCGATTTGAAAGGGATAAGTCCTTCCTATTGTATGCATTGTATTTTCATGGAAGAAGACTTCAAGCCAGTAGCCCAACCGCAAAGACGATTAAATCCTACTATGAAAGAAGTAGTTAGGAAAGAAGTTGTGAAGATGTTGGATGCCGACATGATTTATCCAATATCCGATAGTCCATGGGTGAGTCTCGTTCAAGTGGTACCGAAGAAGGGTGGAATGACGGTCATCCGAAATGAAAAAAACGAGTTAATTCCAAAGAAGACCATGACGGAATGGAGAATGTGAATTGACTATCGTAGGCTAAATCAAGCTACGAGAAAAGATCATTTTCCTCTTCCGTTTATGGATCAAATGCTTGAGAGGCTCTCTGGTCAAGAGTATTATTGTTTTTTGGATGGTTATTCCGGCTATAATCAAATCATTGTCAATCCGAAAGATCACGAAAAATCGCTTTTACTTGTCTCTTTGGAATTTTTGCTTACCGGAGGATGCCGTTTGGGTTATGTAATGCGCCAACAACTTTTCAACGGTGTATGCAAGCGATCTTCTCGGACTTGACTGAGAAGACGATCGAAGTTTTCATGGATGATTTCTCGGTTTTTGGACCGTCATTTGATCGTTGTTTAAAAAATCTGGATGTTGTTTTAGAGAGGTGTGCGGATACCAATCTAGTGCTCAATTGGGAGAAGTGCAATTTTATGGTCACCGAAGGAATTGTGCTCGGACACAAGGTTTCGTCAAAAGGACTTGAAGTTGATAGAGCCAAGGTGGAAGTGATTGAGAAGCTACCGCCACCTCTGAACATAAAGGGAATTCGAAGCTACCGCCACCTCTGAACATAAAGGGAATTTGAAGCTACCGCCACCTCTGAACATAAAGGGAATTCGAAGCTTCCTTGGTCATGCGGGATTTTATCGAAGATTCATCAAGGACTTCGCAAA
Source organism: Lathyrus sativus (assembly GCA_963859935.3). Taxonomy (NCBI): domain Eukaryota; kingdom Viridiplantae; phylum Streptophyta; class Magnoliopsida; order Fabales; family Fabaceae; genus Lathyrus; species Lathyrus sativus. The sequence goes on from OZ012737.1 coordinate 713,757,690, forward strand.
GATAGCAAAGTCATTGAGCAACTTGCTCAACAAAGATAAGTCTTTTATTTTTTATGATTCTTGCATGACAACTTTCGATTTTTTGAAACAAAGCTTAATAACTGCACCCATAATCGTCGCACCGGATTGGAAAAATGATTTTGAACTTATGTGCGACGCGAGCGATTATGCGGTTGGCGCGGTTTTAGGCCAAAGAAAGACAAAAATTTTCCATGCGATACATTACGCAAGCAAAGTTCTTAATGAAGCTCAAATTAATTATGCGACAACAGAAAAAGAATTGCTTACTATAGTGTATGCATTGGAAAATTTTATGTCTTATTTGATTGGATCGAAAGTTGTGGTTTACACTGATCATGCGGCGATTAAGTATCTGCTCACTAAACCGGACTCCAAGCAACGATTAATTCATTGGATTCTTTTACTTCAAGAATTTAAACTTGAAATCCGTGATAAAAAGGGGTCCAAAAATTTGGTCGCAGATCACTTATCCCGGCTTGTGAATAATGAGGTCACAAAGCATGAAAAAGAGGTGAGGGAGGAATTCCCCAACACAAAATTTTACATGGTGACAGTTAGACCTTGGTTCGCCGACATGGCTAACCACAAAGCCACCGGATTGATACCGGAGGATCTAACGGGTCACCAAAAGAAAAAAAAATTATCTGATGCCAAGTACTTTGTTTGGGACGAACCACATCTTTTTAAACTTGGCGTCGATAACATTTTGAGGAGATGTGTTTCAGAAGAGGAAGCCAAGGACATTCTTTGGCACTGCCACAACTCTCCATATGGAGGTCATTTTAATACTACAAGAACAGCTACTAAAGTCCTTCAATCGGGATTTTACTGGCCTTCCTTGTTCAAAGATGCGTACGCGCACACTAAAAGTTGTGACAAGTGCTAAAGAGTTGGTGGAATAACACAAAAAAATGAAATGCCACTTCAAAACATGATTGAGGTTGAAGTTTTTGATTGTTGGGACATTGATTTTGTGGGTCCATTTCCACCGTCTTTTTGTAACGAATACATTTTGGTTGTGGTGGACTACGTCTCCAAGTGGGTAGAAGCAATTGCTAGCCCTAAAGCAGACGGGAAAACCGTAATAAATTTTTTAAATAAAAACATTTTTTCTCGGTTCGGTACCCCAAGAGTGTTACTAAGTGATGGTGGTTCACACTTCTGTAATACTCAGTTAGCCAAAGCTCTGGAGCAATATGGTGTGAGATACAGAGTCACTATACCATATCATCCATAGGCTAACGGTCAAGCGGAGGTGTCGAATCGAGAAATTAAGAAAATTTTGGAAAAAATCGTTTCTGTCTCGCGGAAGGATTGGTCAAGTAAGCTTGACGATGCGTTGTGGGCATATCAGACCGCTTTCAAAGCTCCGATTGGTCTCACACCATTCAAAATGGTTTATGGAAAGAATTGTCATCTTCCGGTAGAGTTGGAACACAAGGCCTTTTGGGCTTTAAAGTTGTTGAATTTTGATCAAACATTGAGTGGAGAAAAAAGAAAAAGCCAACTCCACGAGTTGGACGAACTCCGCCTTCAGGCCTATGATTCAAACAAAGTTTACAAAGACCGTGTGAAGATGTATCATGATAAGAAGCTTGTGGCCAAAACATTTGAAGTGGGACAAATGGTGTTACTGTTCAATTCAAGGTTGAGACTATTTCCGGGAAAATTAAAATCCAAGTGGTCGGGTCCGTTTCGGATTCGGGAGATTTTGAGTTTCGGGGCAATTGTTATTGAAAATGTTAAGACTAAAGAAACTTGGACAGTGAATGGCCAAAGGTTGAAGGTTTATTTAGGTGGTGATTTCGAGCGGGACACCACCTCTGTGCATTTCGGTGATCAGTGATCGCAGCGGACCTGTCACACCCTAATTTTTGACCTTAAGATTCCACCTCCTTGTGTGTTGTCTTGCGTTATCTTTTTACTTTTATGTGCGACTAATAAGTATGTGCAGGATAATTTTAATTTAAAGATACCTCAGGTGGGTTCTTATGACCATTCCCCCCGTAAATCAAGAAAGGCTTGCCAAGATAGAGGATTCGTATAAGAGATAGATTCACAGGCTCATGGAATGAGGCCTTTCAATTTTCCTCACGCCAGATGATGTTGAATTCAAGATTAAGGTTCATGTGCGCTTTGGGTTCAACTTTTGCAATTTAATCAAGTGGTGTTATTCGGTTCATGGTAACAAGGTTTAACTCATATTACCTTGAGTTCCTTTGGTGTTTTTCGTACGGATTAATTTGGTTCTCAAAACCTTTTATTCCCCAACCTTTTGGTCCTTGTTTTTTTTTCCAACTTGTTTATTCAAGTAGAGAGCTCTCAAATTTAATTCATACTCTGTGAGAGTTTACAAACTAAGTCGCAAGAGCTCCCTTTTGTCCTAAGGCCCTTTTATTACTATTAAGCTTAAAGTGTTTTGTCTGAATTTACGGAATTTGCCGGTTATATAGAGCCATAACGGTGTCGTCACCTCATCTAAGACTCCTCCATTTCCAAGATAATTCCTCATTGGGTCATTCCAAAGTGGTACATGACTTAGTTCGTTACTATGAGATTTATTAGCGCTTTACCCTTCCATGCATCACCACCAGACTTTCACAAGCTGCTATATGTACGTCAAGTCGATGTTTCAAATTCAAGACGGTATTACAACGCCAGAAGAATTTACAATCCAGGAATCTTTGAATTCAAGTTATTGCAAAAAAAATATTTTTTTTTTCGTTAGTAAGGCAATACAGAGATCTATGAGCTAGAACCTACCATTACGGCATAAAACAACAGCCTCAGCATGCGGTGGCTACATTTTATTTACAAAGATTTCCCCCCAAATATACATGGAGGGGTGTACTGGTATAAGGTTAAAACCAATTAAAGATTTGCTGCTCCAAGTGAACTTTACCAATCTATAAACAACCACATTTAAGGTGCACCCCGCGACAATCCAGAATAATAGCAAGGCCTATCTAGGCATGAGATTGGCTACACCAAGTGTGGAGGGAGTTGAGCTCCCAATAAAACTGTAAACTTTGGATTTAGGAATGAAGGACATTCCCCTGTTGATAGCTCCCTTTTCTTCAAAACTGTCGGTTCTACTTGAATTCCATATGAGGGTTATAATAAAGGGCAATGACATCAATGTTTGTCTCCAGGCCGCCACCTACATCACCAATTTGGAACCTCTCCCGACGGCACAAAACCGGCAACTTCAGAGCTTAAACCATTTCCTGAAAGAAGAAGGAGAAATGTTAGCACGGTTCAGAGGTAAAACCAGAAGCTCTGTTCCAAACCATTCCACAAGCAGGGAAACAAAAACAGCCCAACCAGTTTAACTTCATGAATTATACCTTGCGGAACGTCGGTAATCATTGAGGGAAGAAACTCGATCCTTGATCCAAAGACCCCTCAAGCTCCAGGCTAACGTCAAATACCTGCAAAGATAAGTCACTCAGGATTTATCATGTGATAGCAATAATACGACAAAGCATAACAGGAAGAGGTTAACAACATTTACCGTGAGGAATCACACCTTTCGACGTCTTTTAACACAGCAGGCAGGATATCTTCCAGCTGCATCAATCGTCCTGTAAACCTGTCGTAAACCAGACATTAGCGATTAACAATGCAGTTTACGCATAAAAACTCACATTCAGAGCATACACAAGGAGGTTAGTAAGCAAATTCACACACAGGCACCATCAGAATATCACAAACACACGTTACAAAGGGAAACTTACGCAAAAATCCTCAGAACATCCACACACAAACAGGAGGCAGTAAAAAGCAAAGAAAGTGAATCACTTCCACATACAGTTTTGTAATACGCATTGCAGCATAGAATAACAACATCAACCTTTGTATTAAAGAGTTACCAAAGGTGAACGAAATAAAATAGTGAAATCAAGTATCCGCAACCACATGGACCATCGACGGAGTTCCTCAAGGTGATACATAACCAACACAATCCAACAGCGAACCAAGTAGTTGTAGGAGATACCAAGAGTTTACATCCTAACACCTCTACCATGGGGAGCTTTCTTACTTCGACGTACCAGCCCCAAGGACCCTGCAAGCAAAACATTAAAGGAAAGACAGAATTGGTTAGTCCAATCTAACGGATGCTTATTTGTGAAAGACACCGTTCAAAATATTCAAGAACAAACAGCAGACCTACCGGTGTGTCGATAAGCGCGTCCTTGTCGTCATTTACCGTTGAAAGGATTGTCTGTCACCAGGAGGCTACACCGCTATAAAGACGGAAGGGCGATGACAACTGCAATAAGACGACAGAGAGACACATAACTGAGCAGATAAATATTGTTATTCTAACATGTCAGTAATGGCTACTTTAGTTTTATCAATCCATTTGCGAAACCAATGTATGAATCCTGTTGTTCGACTACCATTGAAGTTGGGCCTTTCATTATCACCAAGGAAGCATTTATGCCAACAATATCACCGAGGAATACAACTCCAAACTCCCGCCAAAGCGATCCGAACATGTATGAGCAACCTGCATACAATGAGGAAACTGATTCAGAAATTGATGTTAATTTAAGGTTGAACCTTAATGATGATGAAATATGGATTTTGGCTCCAACAACAACCAGTTTCAAGCTCCTACCAGTGCAGCTAATAGAGAGAAGTACCTCAGATATAAAACTAGACTTTTCGCTGCAGAATGTTCGAGCCATCTACCGGATGCTGTAGGAAGTAATCCTGCTCACTTTTGACCTCTCTTTAGCTATTTCTCCACTTGCAAGAGTTAATACCACTTGCTTACCAGATTAACACAATTCAATTTGAGAACATCCAGCCAGTAGGCGTTAGTCTTCTCGGCACCATTGTGGATAGGTTTGAAAAAGCAGCTGACCCGGAGCTTCCTGGGCATATTCTTCTTGAACAGTATCAGGCCCAGCTAGTATCTGCAGTTCATACCACCTCAGACACATCTTCTAGTTCTAGCTTATTAGAGACAGGCTTACACTTAGCTACCAAGATGTTAACAAGTGGAATAATCAGTGGAGATCAAGTAGTGGTCAGGCGCATTTCTCCTTTGATTTCACGACCACTGATTGACTTTGACGACATTTATTATCCTTCGTTCGCGGAATGAGTTACAAGCAAAATCAAAACAAGAATTATGGCCGCTCATGCTTCCCTCAAGTGTTATGTATGCATCCTTAAGGAAGCATCAAGATGGAGTTCCAGATGAGTACCAGACATTATTACCATTGTTTCAAAAGAGCTCGAATGTTCTAGGGAGGTACTGGAAGTTTGTGCCTGAGCCTAGAGAGGAAGTGGAATCTGTTCCGTGATGGGTCGCAACTGCCTGTTGTTTCTTCAAAGTTTCTTGGTCTGTTTCAGTCACAACACCCTATCCTGTACAAACCTGGTATCAAAGGCATACGTCTTGAGGTTAGGGAATTCAAAACAGAAATATTTTCTCTCACATACATGTCTCAAACAATATCAGACACAATCACACAAATTTGGAAAGTATTTGCAGCTGCAGGACAATATCAAGCACAATCAATGAGCTTCCCAAAACGTACCTAGACAGGTGCATTTGGGAAAGGAAAAATTTTCAAACACATAAGGAAGTTTCTTGGAACACAACTGAAATGATCAAAACAAGGATTTCTTCTGAATAAAATTCCAAAACCACAAACATCAATGCAATATAGCATATCTCAGACAAGATTAAGGACAATAAATCAACTTTCCAAAGCAAGCTCAGAACATGTTTGGCAAAGAAAGGAAAGCACATTCAATACATTGACAACATTGTTTCATTTTCAAGACCTATAAAAAACAGATGAAAACACTAGAACATGGGGACGAAAAAAAACTCCATACACAACTATTCTAAAAAAGGATTCACAAACATAGAAAAAAAATCCACACAACATACACAAACAACAATCCCCTCAAACCAGATTCAAAAAATACGCAGCGAATCATAAATCCAAAAATTGTAAAAAGAACTTACCCTTATTTTGACGTCGTTATCCTTCAATCCCATCAAAGTTCCACCGACAACCGCAAGTATCCATCGTCGGCCACCCATCAGAACCTTCCGTCCGCTATCCACTCAAGTACCTCTTCAAACGGGTAAGCTCGTTTTCTACCTAACTCCTTTTTGATGTTTTGGTTTGACTCTGCTACTCATTGCCTCTTTTACTTTGAATTTCATGGAACAAATGAGAGAAATGGAAGACGAAGAGCAAAAGAAGGAGAACGAAGATGGAGAAGACGGTGAAGTGAGAAAAGAGGAGAGAGATTGAACGAAGACGGAGGGAGAGAGATCAAACGGAGACGGAGAGGGAGGGCTGATTTGGAACCCTAGGGATTTTGCCTTTTTTTTGTTTTATATTTAATCATGTATGTGCTCGCCCACACCACTATTGTACACCCGCACATGCATCACCCTTCGATGCACTCTGATCACCATCTCACGGCCCGTATTGAACGCCCTACTGTAACCCCACGATACACCCGCATACGCCTAACACACACGATTCGTCGCCACCCCTCTCTAATTTAACCTAATATTTAGCTTAACTTTAATCTGGCCAATTAACCGTTATCTAATTAACCTAATCAACTAGTTATTCTTAATATTAATTAACCTGTTTAACAATTTAACCAATTTAATAATCAACCATTTTTTTTTTAATCAAACAACCTTTTAAAACTAAATATTTATTTATCTCTGAACTTTAAATAACCCTTTTCTAGTTAATACATAGTTATTTATCTAAATATTAAAAAGAGAAAAATCATTTTAATAATAAAACTTATTTTATGATTTAATTAACTTCATTCTCTTTTAAACCAATTAATACTTAATCTGCCCCCTTAATTAATTAACCATCAATCTAATTTTATTTTTAAAATTAAATCACCAGCTTTTTAAATAAACTAATAAATATTGTAATTGATTAACCTATCTTACCCCCTTTTTTTTCCTTTTCATCCCACAATAACTTAATAACTTTTTCTAATAAACATATAACTTGTTTTTAATATAAATAATAACTTGTATCTATTTAATAAAAACTATTTTTATAATGAAAATCATTTTCATAATTTTAAAAAATATATTCGCTTGTTAATAATAATAACCTTTTATATCATAACTAAAACCAATTTATTTAATAGGTATTTGCTTATTTAAAATATTTTTACATAAAATCACTTAATTCAATTTCACTAGTAAAAATCCAATTCACCCTTTAATATAATGTCTCATAAACCAATCTCACCAAAAAATAATATAACTTCTAAACAACTCCTCGCTTAAAATCAATTCAACATCAACTAAATTAATCATTTCATATAAAACCAATCCTACAACTTAATCAATCTCTCGCATAAAATTCAATCGTGCACGCTTCCGCACATTCACATACACATTCACTCACTTACACCTAGCGCTTTCATGTGTATGCTTTATTATTTCCGCTTTTATTTATCCACAACTCACACACTCACTTAGCGCTTTCATGCGTACGTGTATGGTTTACTTTTCCGTAATTTACTTTACATGCAATTTACATTATCGAATTTATTTTCCGCATCGCATTCCGTCCAAAGGAAAAACCTACACATAATTCAACGTTGTGTGTAGTGCACATCATTTGCATCATTATCCCTCCTGATCCTTGATCCCATTCAAGTCGATCTTCTTAAGTTTAGGACCTACCCCACAGGAAGGGCCTTTATTTTTCAACATAGAAACAAAACACAATACAAACAAACTCAATCAAACACTACAACAATGTTCAAGCATTCAACAACCAATTCAAACAATATACAAACACCTTAGAGAAAGATGTTAATCATCTTAAGTGATATATAATCTCCACCCCCATAACAATACAATCAAACATGTAGGAACTTTGCCTTAAGAGTGATAAAGGCATACTCGTCAAACAATCCGAGTACTTAAGCCCTTTTCTTAAGACGATGCAAAGACTATTTTCCTACAACCCCCTTTACACTTGTGGTGGTTACATCTCCCTTAACATGAAGACTCATCTCTTCTCCTAAACCCAATCAAAACAACTACCCTAAACCCGTAGGAACTTTGACCACAGTCAAAGAGCTCCTCTAACCCTTTAGGGGAACTACAAGTACTCTGATTCCACTCCCGTAAGGATATGTAGGCATAATATGCGACATCTTATCGAGTATACTTAGAAATAAACCACTAGGGTCTCTAATCCTTTAAGCAGATAACACTTAGCAATAAACAAATATAAAACAAGAGGTTCTTGTAGAGTACTACAGAAACTTAGGATGCTAGTACCTTCCCTAAGTTTAACCAACCTCCGAACCTATAAACTCTCTAAACCTTGCATTTGCATTGTATTATGGGAATTTCGATATTTATCCCTTCCTTTGGACAAATCAAAGATCGGTTGCAAATTGAATTAACGATTCAAACTAATCAATAGTTTGGTATCCAAATTTCACCGCGACAGGACCGTCGAGCTTATCCGACGTTAAACAAGTGCTTGTTGAGAGGCACCTCAACATTGTAAGTATTTACCTGTTTTATGTGATTTTCTACATTTTTGTGAGAAGTTGGTTGTGTTTTGTTGTGATAGGAGCTTGCAACAGGCCCTGATTTTGCTGTCATATTCGCTAACATTCGCCTGGCGAATGGAAGCGAGCGTTCGCCCGGCGAGCCTCAGCGAAGCTTCGCTGGCTTTCGCCTGACAAAGGTGGCGAAACAGCAAACCATGGACTGCCACATCAGTTAATTTGGGAGGATTTTAGATGGGCCACTTGGGCCCATGAACCGTTATTATTTCTTTCAGAAACCCTAACCTCTCATTTCCCTTGCCTCACTTTCACACTTCCACATTGCCTACTTTCTCACATTGCCTACTTTCCCTTGCCCTTTAATCCGCTGTCGCTCGCGGATCAAAAACGAGTAATTTTTGTAAAATATAGTAACGGGAAGCGACACTCGGAATATCGTTCTCAAGGATTCTTATAGTAATAACCAATTATAATAACAGTTTATAGGGGGTTTGAATTTTGATTAAGAGAAAAAAATACTGAAAATAAGTGATTATAATAAAAGTGATTATCAGATAAACTAAAACGGTTAATCCTACTGATTCGGGTTCCGACTTATCATCGGTTATTATAACATCAATCCCTAAGCGGTACCAATCCTATTCGATTATGATATTAATCAGACAAGCGCTTATCAACATCAAACGAATTATGTTCCTGTTTACCGAATTAAGCAAACGGTTAAGAATATGACGAATTAACGAATTAAGCAAACGATAATACGCAATTAAATTTAGGAACATGCATACAATCGAATTTAACCAATTCTATCCTATGAACAACAATTGAATTAAGCAAACAATTGTAATCAAATTAAGCAGATGACTTCATAGAAAAGGATTGAAAGGAATTAGAGTAAACTGACATAATAATAACCTCAAAGTGTTGAAACCGTACACAGCAGGATTTGCCCGGAGGTATTAGTTCTCCATGAAAACTATAAAACAAAGGAAAAAATTCGGAAAAATAAACTAGGTCCCTGTTTTGCATCACAACAACAACTTTAAATAGAAAATAACTGGGCCAGAAACCTAAACTAGGCCCGCAAGGAAAACTACATTGTCACAAGTCAGAAACTTCAACGAATTATTCGAGACTCAAGAAATCCTAATCAGCTCCTTTTTGCAACATGAAAGTTGTAGATCTCTTTCTTATCTTTCCAACGACTGGTAGAATGCCTCAATCCGATTCCTGTAGCTCCAGTTATGAATTTTTCACTAAAAGCTATTAATGCTGAAAAATAACAAACGAAAATTAAATAAAGCTTAAAATAAAATAAATTGTAAAAACATTATAAAATAGGAAATTAAATAAACTAAATGGTAGAAATGCCTAAGTCTAAACATAGAGGAAGGTACATTAAAATGCACTGATCACCCTTTCATTCCTTTTTGATTTTCTGCACTTTAATCTCAAGGCATGTTTCTGATTTTTCCTTTGAAGTTGTACATTGTTAATGTTTTTTTTCCTTCTTGATATTGTTTTCCTTTTTCCATGCTTGGTTTGGAATTCCAAAACATTGCTTCTGAAATTGTGTTAGGTTTAGAAATCCCCTTTCTCTGTTCTGTGCAATTAAGTGTAGCATGTTTCAATTGATTCTGATTTTGTGAAAGAGGGATTGAACACATTTTGAGTGAACTTTTGCACAATTGCAGAAGCCCTGTTTTTCTGCATTTTCGCACCTTCGCTGGCATTCACCAGGCGAGTGGTAGCGAGCATTCTCCAGGATTCGCCTAGCGAACCAAGGCAAATGCATCAGAGTTTTTCTTTCTTTACTGTTTTATTCTGTCTGTTTTTTTTCTAACGTGTTTGTTCTGTTATCGTTTGTTCGTATTTTTGTTTTCAGATGGAACCTAAGACGATTAACCCATACAAGAGGAAGGCTTCAACTTCTCGTTCTGTACCAATCCAATTCGATCTAGACAGGTTCCGCGGTGCTACTCAGACCGCCCGCTACGAAACTCTCAAAAGGAGGAATATTGTGGCAGAAAAGAGGTTCCAATTGAGTGAAACTGGACAGTACCGTACTATTGGCGTGCTTTTTGTGGCGAAAAAGTGGGATCGTCTGATTACCCCTCTGGATGGTTACAATGCTGAGATGGTTCGGGAATTCTATGCAAATGCCCTCCCGGATGATGGTGAAGTGTTTAATTGGACCTCGATGGTCCGTGGTGTCGCGGTAACGTTTGATCGACGAGCTATAAGTAATGTTTTTGGTAACCCTCTGTCTCTTACAGATAGCCAGATAGATGAGTACCACCGTGACCTGAACAAGCATCGCGATTTGGATGCAATGACTAGAGATTTGTGCTTAGATGGACGCACTATGGTGCGTAATTCTTCAGGGGTGGCTATTCGGTATCTTTGCACTGATATGAAACCTTTAGTGCAGCTGATTTTGTTATTTGTTCTGACGAATGTTGTGCTAAGGTCCCACCACAGTTCGGTGCCTATGCCGATTGCCCATTTGATTCACTCGACCCTGCAGAATGTCCAAATTGATATTGCCTGCATCATTGCTGATGAGCTGCATGCTGTGGTGTGGACATTCCGCAGCGGCGACATGTGACCATTCCTGATGCGATTGATGATAGGTATGTTGATAAGTTTTGTAGAGCTAAGCCTTCTGGTGCCGGTACTGATACCGGCGAACGTGCCCGCGGCCCTTCTGGATCTGCTCAGGTTCCTCCTGCTTACTACCCATTCCAGCAGGAGATTTGCACATATAATTGGGATTGGATGGCCGCTCAACAGCGAGCCGTGTGTGATTTGCATGAAACTCTGCAAGTTTTACAGCTGCAGATACGTGAGCCTGCCGATGACCACTCGATGATGACAAGGGAGCAGTTCCTTGAGCATGCTGGATGGCCTGTGGACAAGCCCAGTTTTGGTAGGGGGGAAGATGCAGAGGATGATGACCCTGCTGGTGATGATGTAGTTGCTGATGATGTAGATGCTGATGATGGTGATGGTGAGGATGACGATGATGATGATGACTTTGACATGTCCGAGGAGGAGGAGTGATGTTTGTTATGTTTTGTTGTTTCTTTTTTGCTACAAAGTGAAGTTTTTCTTGTATTTCCGTTTATTTGTTTTATTATGTAGTTTGGTTATTGTATTCCATGTTTGTACTTGTACCTTTTAAGGTACTTTGTGACATTGTTGGTGTTATACACCGTTTTAGTTATTCAGCATTATTTTTAGTATTTTGAGTTATTTATTTATTTATTGTTTAAGTTTTATTTTAAGTGTTATTCAAAGGTGGTTGTAGATATGCAAGAATTTCTTTCAAGTGGGATGGTGATGATATTATCGTTCTCACAAATTTGTTAACAAGGTACTTAGTTACCTTGTTCTAGAATTTAGAATGTTTTAGAACTTGTTATTCTTTATACATTTTCCTTAACTTTGATTCTTGTTGCAACTTTGTGGATTGATATGTCATTTAGGTCCTATATCAAAAATGTGAGAATCCTCCCTTTGCTTGTACATATGTTATGGATTGATGATGAACTTTGTGTATACTTATAATTCATGTTTTATCTTTTGTTCTTTATAATTTTGTGGAAGTTTTAGAGAGGATCAAGACACTTGTTTGTATTGAGCACAACCATTCCCATACACGTCCCGTAAGGAGTGTGACTTTTGTTAGCCCCTTTTGAGCCTTCTTGTTTAAAGCTCATTTTGTGAGTTTCTAATGTTTGTTTTCTTCTTGAACCTTGAGTTATGCTTAAACTGTTTTTCTTGCCGTAAAAGCTTGGAACATTCACTTTGGGTTGAGTTGGAATTAAGTTGGGGAGAACGGAAAAAGTCGGAAAAAAAAGAAAAAAAATTGTTGTGTAAATCCTTCAAGCAAGTTTGTGTATAAGAGGTGTGAACAAAGGTTGGATTAAAAGAGAATTTATCTAAAGAAAAAAAAAAAGAAAAAGAGAAAAAGAAAAAAAAAAGTAGTATGCTTGCTTGAAGGAAAGAAAAAGAAAAATAATTGTGCAAGGGAGCTTGTGAAGGTTTGCATTTGAAAGAATTTGGTGAATAAAGTGGTGATGTTGTAAATACTTGTATAGTGAGTGTTCTTAAGCATCAGCAATTTCGTTTCAATGGCCTTATAAATGTCCCTTTGTTGTAACTCGACCAAGCTACAACCCTTTAAGTCCTATGTGATCTTTAACTTCCATAATTTTGTTGTGAGCATTTAGATATTGTATGAATTGTGTAGTATTGCATTGTTTGTCATTTGAGTGAATTTTTGTCCCGTGCTTGCATGCGCGTTTGCTTCAATCCTTTTTCGAAGTGGAGTGTTAGAATGATATGTCATGAGATTTAGTTGTTCTTGGAAGCATAGTTTTGAATTGTTTTTAGAATCAAGTTCTTGTACATTATCTATTGTGGAATTGTGTAACTTTTTGCCTTGTTGCACTTGTTGTGTGTTTGAGCCGAGTATTTTCACTTGGATTGAATTGGTTCATGAGCAAATACTCCTTTTTGTTTTGAGAGGCATACTTTGCTTGAGGACATGCAAATAAGTTAGTTGGGGAGAGTTGTTAGATCCCAACTATAGTATTTATTTGGTCTCTTATTAGTAGTATTTTTACTTGTTTTTTTTTATCTAGTAGTGCATGAATTAGTAGTTGTATTTGCTTAGTTTCATTTTGTTTTGGTCCAAGTGAATGGTGCTTGTAATGTTGTTGTTAGTGTGCAGGATTGACACTAGTAAGAGCACCTTGGAAGAGAGGAGGCATAACTGTCAGAAGAAGTTGGAAATCAGAGCATTCGCCCGGCGAAGCTCAGCGAGTGTCAGCGAGTATTCACCTGGCGAGTGATGGCGAGCCAAAGAGAGTAATTCCAAATTAAACTCCCAGACCAAAAGGGCAGGAAGTTCGCCAGGCAATGGTTCCAGCGAAGCTTCGCTACCATTCTCCTGGCGAAGATCTCTTGGCTATTCTCTTGGCTATTCCAGTAGAAAACCTACATGAAGTTCGCCTGGAGAGTGAAGCCAGCGAAGGTTCGCCTGGCGAATAGTTGATTCGCCTGGCGAAGGCGCGATATCTCAGAGGGTGGTTTGCTTGCTGAAGGCACTTTGAAGTACCTTGTTTCTGATGTTCGCCTGGCGAATGGGCGCAAACAGAGCCTCTTTTGTACTTTATATATTGCTTTATAGGGATCATAACTTTACCACTTTTCCATATATCAGATTTTCTTCACTAAAAAAACCATAAATCTCTCATTTTCTCATCTCTTAGCAATATTTTACAAAAAGAAGGTGGATTCTCATCCAAGCTCGATTCTTCGACTCAGATGTTCATCAACCTTCTTCCGAAACTTGTTGTTCAAGAAACTATGTAAATGAGTAGCTAAATACCTCTTTTGTCAAGGTTAGAAGTAGTTGGTTCAGAATTTATGTATTCTTCTTAATCTAATGTATGTGAACAAATTGTTATTCAATATAGATGAAGTTATTTGTTACCATTTTTACATTTATGATTTGGTTTGTGTTAGAGATAAACTTATCAAGTCTTGACCTAATATCTTAATCTATCAACTATGACAAATGCTAGAGATAGATTTGGAAGTTGATATCCGCTTTGTGTCAATCTTAATGCATATGATTTCGAGTGTTAGGTAGAGAGATCATTTAACGGTCGAAACCATATTTTTCACGAAATTGATTTAGAGATAAACGCTTTTGTGAGGATACGCGGTTATGTTGGTTTGAACTTTGTTCACATCTTTGGGTTAATAGATACATTTAGGACGGACTAACGAAACCTAATCTTGACATACTTTTATCAAACTTAAAAACCGACTTTTATTCTAATTTTATTATTGCAAACCTTTGTCACAAAAATGATACCATTCTAAAAACCCCATATTCTTAAGTTACTAAACCGTTGAACAACACGCATATTTTCACTTCAATCTCTGTGGATATGATAAAACACTACCGCAAATACTTTCTAACACCAAGCCATGAAGGAAATTCACTATTAGCAGAATCAATTCAGAGCTAAACTCCCCCGTTTACAACTCCTCACTTAATCTCTACCCAATGCAATTTCTGCCTAGAGACCACTAGACAAGAGTATACCCACTCACTCCCCCTCAATCACAACAGTGATATACAATTTATTACAAAAGACAGACTTTAGAAGACACTCTTCAAAGTCATAACACTTGATTTTACTGAACAACTTCAATCAAGGAGTATGAACACAACAGTTCATACACACTAAACCAATGCAATTATCCAGTAGACAATTGCTTGGCACACAAGGAATCCTAAGACTCCTACACACGTGAAGAATCACTTCTCCACTTACAAAACACACGTGAAGAGCACCACTCTTCACTCACAAATATATCTACCACAATGTATCAAAAGATGCAAAGGGTGACTTACACACAAGGGACTCTCAAACCCTAGACCTCTATTTTACACTCTGGTTTTTCTTGATGTGAGTGCTTTTTTTTCTCTGCTCCTGATCCTCCTTTTATAGCAATGCAGACTGGGCTTGGGCTGGTCACAAGTAACAAACATTAGGTTTAACAAAGTAAACCTAATTTCCACAATTCAAGGTGCTGTCAAATTAGGTCACAGCAGCTTCATGTTATGTCCAGCCCTGACTAGAATCTCGCCTGGGATAACTGAGAAGCCATAACAGGTTTCCTGAAATTTAGCTTGAGATATATCAGGTATCATAACAGAAAAACAAACCCTGCACACCTGATGTCATACGACCAATGTCATAACATCAGTCATGACATTCAGCTTCACTGTTATCTTAGCTTTCCAGCTTGCCCTGCTGAACACTTCTGCATAATCTTCTTCATGACAGTAGAAACAAGCATATTATAGTTTCCTAAAAAGTCCCAAAGATCCTTTTTATGAACACTAATTAAATCTGCACTTTGTTCCTAATAAATCACTTTGGCTTGTACATACTGATGAGGAATATCCAACAGGACCAAAACACTTATGTCACGAGATATAACATAGCAGCCCCTGCTGTACCAGACATTGATGTCATGACATTCAGTATGACATCCATGACAACAGTTCTGTCATCAGCTCCAGCTAGCTCTTGCTGCACCAGACAGTGAGGTCAAGGCATTGGTAATGATATCATGTTTAAAACACATGACAACAGTTCTGTCATCTGCTCCTGCTGCACCACAACTCCTGTTGTATCAGACAGCGATGGCATGACATTGGTCATGACATTGTGATTAAAAACACATGACATTCAGTTCTATCATTATAGTAGATAGATGTCACGACATTCAGCATGACAATCACATTAAAACACTCCACAACAGTTCTGTCACCGCAACAGATAGAGATGTTATAACATCCTGCTTAACATCAGTGCAGGATCATGTTTTACCAAAATTTAGCCAATCATAGAACCATGGACATTCATAGAACCATGGAACTAATAATCTCCCCCTTTGGCAAATTTTGGCTAAGACAACCAAATACCTTATCAGGGCAGCAGCAGTAGTTTTTCCAGCCTCACACACTATCATGCTCCCCCTTGATAGTTGCAACAGATAACAACACTTTACTCCCCCTTGGTTTAGTCATAAATTAACAAAAATTGGAGTAAGTGTTCATATTGCACATGGTGTCTAAGTCTGTCGTTTCTTGATCTCTAAAGACTGCACCAACAATCATGGACAATGACTTAACCTCCTTGTTGATCTCACACAGCTAGTGTAAAACTTGCCTTGAACCATAGTTCCTTGAGAATACACCATGGCCTAACAAGGGTCTCAGAAGAGCACACCAGCAGCAGCTTACCAGATCAACCACTAGAACATCATAGAGAGAAATAAACTCTCATGAAGCTTCCTTAGAGACACACTGTTCAGGCAAGTAATGCAGCTACACATCAGACAGGTACCAAGCTCCCCCTGTCATGCATAATCAGCACTCATCCTAAAAGAGAGAACTATCTATAAGATTACTCATATTCATCTTTTAAAAAGAACTGGAGCAATCTCTAAGATGTCAGGGTGAATGTCCTTCCTTATGCACAAGATCAAGGCTGATGGTGTCTTGATTTTCATCTTCACCTGTCAAACAAGACAAAATACTTGGATAGAGGCCCAAATACCTGAGTTGATCCATTGATACCCAATGACATACAGAGGCACTGTTAGGTTCACCATGAGTTGGAGCAGTAACCTAATGTCACAACATCTGGTACGATATTCCATCCTCCTAGAGGCATACAGTCACAAACTGCTTGAAGCCACAAGCAATCTTGAGACACACCTGTACCCTTGCAGCAACACATTCTTGATAAAAGTATAACTCCCCATATCAAGGATAACCAGTGCTCGTTTAGAAGCACGTGAATGGAAAACATAAGACTCATCTTCATGTCTTCAAGAGCTCACTCTCTGTTCAACACACCTGCTGAACGCATTCACTAACTGCTTGCACCATAAGTAAATAATACACCCATCAGACAAAAGCTCTCCCCCTATCTTTTATAACAGATGCTCCAAGGTCACCACATTATATCTCGTGACCACCCTTATGCTCATACAGGGAGGAGGTACCAAACTGCTCCACTTCTTTCTATAGTTGCCACTTCTCCACAAGACTTCTGGCCTGAGTCAGAGAGCTAGATAGACACCCCATAATCCAAGACATTCTTTCCTCATCATTCTCCCATATGATAAGTTAGAAAGTTTTTGATTTAACTGGTGAATCTTCTCATCAGAATCCAGACTTTCATGCAGCCAATCAATGATCCACTCTAGTCTTGTCCAATCCTTTCACATCATACTCCAAGACAGTCCCTTTCCTCATCATTCTTCCGTATGACACGATAAAGTAATTCTTAGTCAGACTGTGAATCACCAGATCTTCAAGTCCAACAAACAAAGTGATGTTCTGGTAGACATCATACATTAACCACTTGGACTTACTATCTGAGCAGTAATCCAATCTGAGGATCTTCAGAGAGCACAACTCCACCAGCTTGATCAATTACATCTCCAAAGGAAGGTAATTTTTCATAAGCAACTTAAGGATTCTACCACAAGCTCCAATGTGTGAATAGAACCAGAACCTTCTTTGGTCTTCAAACAACTTCCCTTCTGTACAAGAGTAATGTTTTTCAAGAACCCTTCTGAAATAACCAACTGCCACTGTTTGGTTAACTCAGCTTCTTTAAGAGCTTTAGAGAATCTGCTAATCCACCAGGCCACTTTGATCTTCAAATTCTTTTTGCTCCAAAGCAAGGCATCTACTCCTTCACACAGCTCCCGCAAACTGCATGAGATGAAGCATTACTTCCATTCATACCTGAGAAGATCAACTTATCTTTTAATGATGTGCCACAACATCAATGAAGGACTTGAAGTTAGTGCTTGATGTCACTACATCAGATACGACATCCTGTTGGAGAGTTCAGGCTTTCATTCTGCCACTTCGAAGATCCTCATCCCTTTATCAGAACAAGAGTTCCATGTTCATAGAGACTAAACACCCTCTATTATGCTTTAACAGATACCTTGAACTGCATTTGCTTCAGGAACTCTTCTTTAGAGAAACCAATCATGCCAAAGCTTGATTATTTAGAGAGGAGGAAAAAACTCTTTACAAAAGGAATCCCGCTTTCCTTAAGTAGAGACTTCTTCAGACAATCAGAGATAACTGCCACTTATCCTTGACCTCCAAGCTGAGCAAGATCTCATGCTTCTGTGCACTTAGATCATAAATAAACTGACCTAAGCAGAACTACCAACACCATCTTCTAGACCAGTTTCTTGCCAGGAAACTTTCTAGATATGCTTCTAGTAGAGACTAGAACACACCTGTTGCACTCTAATAAGCTGATTCAAGAGAACTGTCTTCATCTCCACTTCCATCAACACTACATTCTAGTCTTAGTTTCTTGCCAGGAAACTTACTAGAATAAAGACATGTCCTACCACACATGAGTATGGTAACACGATCATCAACTATATCTCCTTGAATCAACAAAATTCTGCACAGTCTCTGCTGATGGAATGTCTTAACATCTGGTTAAACATCAGATCCTTGAAGCAGACAAAGCAAATCTAGGGCCTGATGCTTGAGCAACAACTTGATCATCAACTAAGGATAATCCATTAAATATTTGAGAATATATCAAATAGCAATGAATCTTAAATCCTTGTAACAAATCCTTCTCTGAACTTCATGGATAACCAATTAAATACGTGTGTAGTCCACAAATAGAAATTGATCTTAAATCCACACAACTTCAGGAATACCAAGGCTGAAACATCAAGGCTGACACCCTTGACTCAAACTGCCTATGAATTCCTCTGTTGAAAGAGCCTTTGCAAGTCATGAGTGGTGAAAATAAATCACCTCCCACTATCCTTTCTAAAACAGCCTTTGTAATACACAGCAGAACAACCCAAGCACACCATCTGCCAATCATCTACACAACTTCCACAGCCATGCATCAAACTATATATAGGCCAATCCTCTCTCAGGGCTACCTGAGTTCTTTCATCAGAAAAATATGCAACGGGACCACCAAAAGAACATCTTCAACATGCCCTAAATAAGATGTCAGAATATCTTATAGGTCATCATACAGTAGCCACTCCTCCTTTGGCAAACCCTTCAGCAGATCATAAAAGCTCCTATATCAGAGGGTACAACAGCAGATACACAGAATCCTTGGCAACCTCCTCCTAAACTCTATAAGCAGCAGCTCACATGTTTAGAAAGATCAGTAACTCAGTTGTAGCTTCTCCAGGTTTAAACCACCAGAAAGTATCTCCCAAGATCTCATCCAGAATAGACAGGATGCCTGCTCTGATACCAATTGAAATTCTGGTATGTAGATCTCATATGTCCCAAGAACATTGATCTCTGCTGAAACAAGGACGGGGACAGATCATGACCAATTTAAATTGTACCAATGTCATGACTAATGTCATGAAATCTGTTGTAACATCTGCAGACTGACTGAACTATTTATCTAACCATTTAAATTGTGCAGAATTGTAAATGCTGAAAGATAAATAACACAATGAATTGTTAACCCAGTTCGGTGCAACATCACCTACATCTGGGGGCTACCAAGCTAAGAAGGAAATCCACTATTAGCAGAATCAATTCAGAGCTAAACTCCCCCGTTTATAACTCCTCACTTAATCTATACCAATGCAATTTCTTCCTAGAGACCACTAGACAAGAGTATACCCACTCACTCCCCCTAAATCACAACAGTGATATACAATTCATTGCAAAAGACAAACTTTAGAAGACACTCTTCAAATTCACAACACTTGATTTTACTTAACAACTTCAATCAAGGACAATGAACACAACAGTTCATACACACTAAACCAATGCAATTATCCAGCAGACAATTGCTTGGCACACAAGGAATCCTAAGACTCCTACACACGTGAAAAGCACCACTCTTCAATCACAAATATGTCTACCACAATATATCAAAAGATACAAAGGGTGACTTACACACAAGGGACTCTCAAACCCTAGACCTCTATTTTACACTCTGGTTTTTCTTGATGTGAGTACTTTTTTTTCTCTGCTTCTGCTCCTCCTTTTATAGCAATGCAGACTGGGCTTGGGCTGGTCACAAGTAACAAACATTAGGTTTAACAAAGTAAACCTAATTTCCATAATTCAAGGTGCTGTCAAATTAGGTCACAACAACTTCATGTTATGTCCAGCCCTGACTAGAATTTCGTCTGGGATAACTGAGCAGCCATAACAGGTTTCTTGACATTTAGCCTGAGATATATCAAGTATCATAACAGAAAAACAAACCCTGCACGCCTGATGTCATACGACCAATGTCATAACATCAGTCATGACATTCAGCTTCACTGTCATCTTAGCTTTCCGGCTTGCCCTGCTGAACACTACTGCAGAATCTTCTTCATGACAGTAGAAACAAGCATATTATAGTCTCCTAAAAATTCCCAAAGATCCTTTTTATGAACACTAATTAAATATGCATTTTGTTCTTAATAAATCACTTTGGCCTGTACATACTGATGAGGAATATCCAACATGACTAAAACACTTCTGTCACGAGATATAATATAGCAGCCCCTGCTGTACCAGACATTGATGTCATGACATTCAGTATGACATCCATGACAGCAGTTCTGTCATCAGTTCCAGGTAGCTCTTGCTGCACCAGACAGTGATGTCATGACATTGGTAATGACATCCTGTTTAAAACACATGACAATAGTTCTGTCATCTGCTCCTGCTGGCTCCTGCTGCACCACAACTCCTGCTGTATCAGACAGCGATGTCATGACATTGGTCATGACATTCAATTCTGTCATTACAGCAGATAGATGTCACGACATTCAACATGACATTCACATTAAAACACTCCACAGTAGTTCTGTCACCACAGCAGATGGAGATGTTATAACATCCTGCTTAACGTCAGTGCAGGATCATGTTTGACCAAAATTTATCCAATCATAAAACCATGGACAATCATAGAACCATGGAACTAACACTTGTACTTTAAACAAATGATCTATTTTGTAGTACCCTTTGAATTAAAGTCGATGAACAATTACTGAACTTGTTATTTGGCTTTGTCATGGACTTTTTTGTGTATCTCTGGTGCCTTGAACTTGCAACTTTCTACAATTCGATCCTCCACAAATTTGGATGCTTGAATTTGAATCTTGGAACGATGCCTTGATTTTGAGTTTTGGTATCTTTGAAATTCTAAGGATTTTGATCACTTCTTGTTCAAATGATATTAGGTTTGTACCATGTTTTAGGCTTGTGCCACCTTTAATGTCGTGTAAACCAATTTCAAAAGTTATTTCAAATCTTGCACACTTGTTGAAACTTGGTAATGCCTAACTAGTATGATGATAGTGCCTTAACCTCAGTAAGTTTTGTAAACTTCAAAATTATTGTCATGTAACTTTAGCTATGACAAAAAGAACATTTGTATCCCTTGATAATGAAGCTTGTACCACCCACTTGTCTTGAACTTCAGAAACATTTCCACCAAGAAAATTAAAACTCTTTTACTTAAAGTAATGACCCAACTTGATGGATACAAATAAGGTGAAGCTTGATCTTTGTTATCCGCATAGTCAAAAAATTAAACTTGGTATAAGAACCACGAAAATATAACTTGTAATATCACTCGCCACGAGAATCATAACCAATCTTCAGATGACCCTACTCAGTACCATTGGAGGAAAATCCTAATCCTCCTTGAGTATACACTAAAGCTTCTGAGGAGTCTTGAGGAAAGTGACCCAGTAGAAAACCATATGATCACTTAGAATCAGACCCAGCTAGCCACATCTTTAAGTACTTGACTAAGAGAATGAATACCATTTCCATTTGTAATCAACATTCCTGCACAAACTGGTTAGTCATGATAAACACGCACACAAGATTTCATAACCTAAATCTCAGAAGATCATGGCTAAGAGCTAGATGATCTTACAAAAGAAAACTGAGAAAGGCATGACAGATGAGATGCGTGATGTGCCATGCAGACAATACAAAAAGAATAACAGAATTTTAGGGTCAAAATTAGGGTATGACAATGTGTTTTGTGCTTGAACTTTGCTTCATTATTATGGTGTCGTTGTAGTATAGTGGTAAGAATTACTTTGCATGTACTTTTGATATTTGTACCATACATTTACTTTCGTTTGTAAAAACTTGTTGAGCATGATTTCTTGGCGATTTCTTTTGCTTTTTAGGTTGATTGATTCTTGTTTAAGGACAAACAAGTCTAAGTTGGAGAAACTTTGATGAGTACTAAATTGTTATGAATTTGAGTGTGAATAATTAGCACTCATCGACTTTATTAATTCATTTTATATCAATAAACCTCAACTTTTATGTACATTTTGAATAATTTATGTTATAGTATATATATTGCATTAGCATGTAAATATCATTGAGTTTGATTGTTTTTATCTCATTTTTGTAGGTATTCAAGCAATTTTATTTATTCATTGTAATATATATAACATTGAATAAGCTTTCAAACGCTTCTGACTGTGCGTAAATCGAAGTTACGGTTCTCAAGTTATGGTCGAAGTAAGAGGTGATTTTTCTGTCATGGTCGCTAGGCGAGCCAGGGGCGACCCAGAGGCGTAGAAAAGCACTATAGAGGCCGTAGCAAAGGCTTCCATGGTCGTCGGGCAAGCCCTAGGTCGTTGGGCGACACTGGAATTTATATTTTGCATATATATATATATATATATATATATATATATATATATATATATATATATATTCTTTTTTACAACATTTTAGGTATGGTTTTGGGATTTTTTTTGCTCCCAACTCCATCACCACCATTCTTTTGTATATAGAAGCTCAGAAACAACATTAGAAGCTGCATATTGACGATTCGGAGCTGGATTTGTGATAATCGTCCTGACACCGCGAGAGTTACCAATTCAATTTCGCTCTTCTATTTGTATTTTCTATTTGCTGGGGTTTTGTATGTAAGTTTACTTTGATTTTATGTATATGTATTGATCATGGCATTATTTAAGATCTATTTTACAAATCTATATCGATGTTATCCTTTTTTACTCGCTTTATATTTGGATTTGAGTTGCTATAGATATATACTCTTCAGATCCGGATCTAGGATGAATATCTGTTAGGTTTTAAATTCTAGACATAGATTTAGATCCGATATTCACAGTGTGTATCAATTCTTAATGATCTGTGTTGTTCGATAGGGTGAGAGATTATCGATTAAACAATACGATTTAACTATTGACGAAAGTTTAGACATGAACCCTGTTGTGAGTGATACGTGATGATATTGACGAGTGTTTTAGGTTGCGTATAACTGATCGATAGATTTAAGTATTTGATGGATAGATGAAATCCAATCCCAACGAGTTATCTCGTCTTTAAGGAATGCATTATTTACTTGTTCATGTGTTTTACTTTTTGTTTTTTACTCTTTTAAAACAATCCAAACCAAGCTTAGAAACATAGAGATTATTGAAAAAAATTCTTTCCCTCGCGCTAATCCTTGTGGATACGATAAAACCCGAAATTCTTCTAAACTTAATTTTTGCTTGTCGCTTTACTGATTCAGCTGCGCCCCGTATGGAGGTCTTGGGTATTATCGCTTAATATAGTCAAGGAGAACCATAGTGCCCATGTGGAGATCTTAGGTTTTGTCACTTAACAGTTGAGGAGAACCATAACTCCCCCGTGGAGGCCTTAGGTTTTGTTGCTTAATGTTGAGAAGAACCATAGTGCTCCCTGTGGAGGTATTGGGATTTTTTGCTTAATAATTAAGGAGAACATTAGCACCTCTTATGGAGGTCTTGATTTAGTCACCTGCAACATAGTTTTACTTAATCTGTCAGGAGTGCCTCGTTAAAAGCCCCTATCTTTTTAGGGGATAAGAGTGTTACTCAGTCATTTTTATTTGATGATATTTAGAATATAACTCAATACAAAAAAAGTAGAAAATAAATACAAACTTAGAAGGGTAGATTCCCTCATTTCTAGCTGAGCTAGTGTCTCAGGTTTTCAGAATTCTAGGTACGAGGAATTTTTGTCCCATAGAGATGCTCTAACTTGTAAGCTCCATGGGATAACTTCTATCTGACACGGAAAAGGCCCTCCTTTTTTGTTAGGTTGGTAACCTTTTGTAGAACCAAATCCCATTTTCTTATTGCTCTTGGTCTTTTCTTCGTGTTCTATTGCCTCTCCGCCTTCTGTTTTGCAACATATTCTTGGATGTGTGCCATCTCTCGAATCTCTTCATGCAAGTCAGCATCAGCCCAGAGCCCGACTTGGTTATCTCATTGGTGCGTGTAATATCCTAAGTTTTACCCCTAAAATCTCACATATCATTTGCATCTCATACCAGAAACAAGATCACAAGCTTTGGTTCTCTTGCATTCCTTTGTGGGTTTGTTTTTTAGGGATATCACCAGACACCTATGTATTTTCTTTGTTTGCTTTTATTTTATTGTTCATGTTTACTAACCCTAACCAAAATACCAAAAATATGTTTGTTTTTTCCTTTACTAACTCTTTTTTAGAAAGAGGTTTAGATCAAGAACATCAATGAACAGTCCCTCAGCTCGAATGAAATCATCTGAAAAAATCAAAGTTGATATGCAAACAAGTTGAAATCATTTGATCAAGAGTTTCCCAAGATTTGATTGTTTATTTCTCAAGAGACTCTAAGTTTCATGTGTTTACTTTTATGCCTTCTTTGACAATTTAAAAGAATCGAGACAGAGCTAGGACAACACAACAAAAAACCATTTTTCTCATTTTTTCACTATGTTAATCGATTAACCAAAATATGCCTAAAATGGTTAGTCGAATAACCACGTGCAAAATTGTGAAAAATGAGCTAAATTCAAATTCTGCAGCATTTTGGCACCAAAATTCACTTGTTTTGTCATGAGAATATTCTAGATCACCTCATTTTAATTCCCCTACCTCATCATAATTAATTCCCATCATACACCCTCATTAATCACCACTTGATCTTGATTTTGCCTCCAAATTCAATTTCCAAGCCTAAATCAAGTTCCAAACCACCAAAATTTCCATGCCTAAATTCTATAAATAGAGGCCTCATTTCATTCATTCTTCAAGCTTTTGATAGCCAAACTCACCTTGCTAAAATTTCTCTCAATTCTTTTCAACCACCAAATTCACCAAAACTTTTTCTTCCATTAAAAGTTAGTAAGTTTTTCATTGAAGCTTACTAACCTTTGAGCTAAACCTCCATCAAAACACTTATTCAACATCAAATTTTGTAGATCAAGGCTTTGGAGTGTGGTTTTTGAAGTTGATTTGAAGCATTTTCAGATTTTGAAGTGGTAAAATCTTGTTCCACCATTGTTGTGCTTGATTCATCTTCCACAATGTGATCTCTTGTTGATTCTTGTTGCTTGTTCTTTGGATCTTGCAAATTGTGTTTCATTGGTGTTATTTGCTGTTGTTTTACTTGAATTTTCTTGCTTAATTGCATTCATGATCATGAGGTGTTTGAAGAAATGATTGAATCATGAATGTTGTTTTTTTCAAAAAAAAAATTGTTGTCTTGTCATTGTTAATCGATCAACCAATTTGTACTTGAAATGGTGAATTGATTAACACAAGTCAGAATGTGTTTTTTGGCTTGTTTTGAGGTTGTTTTGGTTCCTTTTCTTCCTTCTTCCATTTCCTTTTGTTTTTCCTTGAATTGTGATGTTTGTTGATCAAATTTCTCTTCAAAATCCATGGACTTTAGGTGTTTGATGAAGTTGGATATATCTTCATTGATTCAAATCTATCTTTAAGTGGATCATTGGATTCACTTTAGGTGCTTTGAATTAATGGTACATTTATTACTTTAATCCACCAAGAAGAGTGATGGAACTTGAAGATGAAATGATTCAAATATTATGATTCAATTTGGCTTCCCTTCTCCCCTCTTCTCTTTTTTTCTTTTGATCAATGAAAATCTTCAATATCATTGGAACTTTTTTCAAGTTCTTGATGAAGATGAGATCATTACCTATTTTCGTTTCGCGCGGTATGGCTTTTGGAGGATGATCTACATATCGTCTCTCTAGCATACATTAGCACAAACATTATTATTGACCGACCTCAGATAGTCGTGACTTCTACATAATTCCGATTATGATTGCTTAACATAGCGCAAATTTGTCCCTAAATCGGAATTGAGTTGTTTTTGTAAGTGAGTTATCAATCTCCTAATTGCCGTAGCATGGTTTAAGATAGATTGTTTCCTTGTCATTGAGGGAGTTAGTTAGCATACTTGTTGATTTAATCCAAGTTGGAGCCCTTCCCTTAATGGTGTATGGACTCGTGTTCTCATTCTTATGGTGGATTGGTCGAGTATTCTCCAAAAAACGAAAAATCATTCTCCATCATTTACATTGACATACTAACACTAATTTTACCTTTAATTGTCATTTATTTTTATGCTCTTTACTTATTGTCATTTACTTTTACGCTTTTATTTTTTCATTTCATATCATATTATTATCATCTTATTTTTTCTTTGTCCATTTGGACCCTTTGTTTATATTTATGCTCTTTTTATTTTGTCCACTTGGACCATACTTCTTTTAAGACATTAATAAATACTTAAACACTAAAAGACTTGGTTCTCCTAAATCCGGACTGTTATGATCTTATGCTTGGACTTTGTGACTCAGACTTCGGACTTAGTTCTAGGATCCTTGCTCTTGGAGATTTGAGACCTTGGACCTTGGTGTTGTTTTTGTCTATTTGGTTGGGAAATTTTCTGTGTGCAGGTGTCGATATTTTGGCATTATGAAAATCATCTGATACAAGACTCTCCTAATTGGTTTTAAACCTTGGAAAGACCTCTCTTGACCTTGCTTTGGCTTAATTTGCAATTTCCTCCAATGCTTTACTTCATCTGGTTATTATGCTTATGGTTTAAATCCAAAAGAAAGAGGATTGCTTATGTTGACTTCTTTTCAAGTGTTAGCTCCTTGTGTGGTTAGATCTTCCCACCTCTAGCTTTTATTTTTCTTTCTAGGGTAGTTACTTCTTCTCCACCCGTTCTTCAATTTTCAAAATCTTCTATCTTTTACAAAACCTTCTTGTTTTCAAAGTTAAACCTCTTTCGTAAAAAACCTTAACTTTTGTCAAGTGATTTTTTCAAACTTTGTTTTCTTTAATAAATATCAATCAATGTTAATCATACTTTGACTAATTTCAAAAAGACTTTAAAAATACAAAAACTCATTCAAACTTTTTGTGCCTTTGTGCATTTTTTCATTTAAAAAATTTCAAAAAGTTTAGACATGATTCATTTTCATAGTTGAGATGTAATTCTCCTCTTCCTCATAGTATTTAAGATGTTGAAATTTTTTACTTAGATGTTGAGTGATAGACTTGTTGATTTTTATCCAAGCAAAATTCTCCATCTTAAGGTGATGCAAATGTTGTCTTATACTTGTGGACGACTAGTCGTAGTTTTCTCCTTAAAATGAAAACTTGTCTTTACATTTAAAATCAACCATAACAAACCATTTTTGTTATTTGTACCACAAATTACGAGGTTTTGATCCTATATTTCACTTTGTGGGTACGTAGGCATGAGGCGATAAGTCTCTCTAAACACAAAATTTTTTTTAAAAAATACTTCTTTCCTCATCTCCCCAATCTCATTTTCAAACAAACCTTTTCAAACCAAAAAGCGTAGATATTTTAAAGGGTTCCTATAGAGTACTATAGACGTTTTGGGTGCTAACACCTTCCCTTAGAGTAACCAACCCCATTACCCATTATCTGTTTGTTCTTGTTTTAAAACTTGTTTAGATTTTGTTCGCTCTTTTTCCTTTCCTTTTGGATAAAATAAAAGTGTGGTGGCGACTCTTGCATTTTGAGTAATTTAATCAATAGTTTACACTCACAAATTTCCCCGCTATAGTGTGTTCTTCTCCATGTTGGTGTATTTATCTCGACCATTAACACGCCGTTGGAACTGTACACCATACGAAAAGGGGTTTCTCTAGTCATAGAGTGTGGGGGTAGTATGGTATCACCATAGTACCTCATGTAATTGTTCCGCCTATAAACCCTTCGCTTCATCTAGCTTCTTCTTCATTCTTGATAGTATCATCTTGTTAGCGGCCTCTGCCTGTCTATTTGTTTGGGGATGCTCAACTGAGATGAGTTTATTTTGTATGCCTGACTTGGAACATAAATCTCTCATGGAGGAGCTGGCGAACTAAATTCCATTATCTTAGATGATAACCCGGGGAAGCCTGAAGCGATAGATAATGTTTTTCCAATAAAAATAGCATACCCTCTCGACTGTGATCCTAGCCACTGCTTTGACACTGACCCATTTAGTAAAGTAATATACTTTTATAGTTAAGAACTTCAATTGGTCGGGGCAAGTGGGAAAATAGCCTAATATGTCCATGTCCACTGAAATAATGGCCACAACGAGATGATAACTTTGAGTAAGTTGGTCGGGGTGTGGATGAAAGACGCGTACCTTTGAGTAACTTTAAGCTGCCCCCCTGCTTTCATAACAAGAAGTTCTTTGAGGGGTCCTCTCTATCCACTCCTTGGGCAGAGTCTCTGAAGCTCGAGGAAATTGACCGTCCAACTAAACAGACCATTCTTTCCCAGGATGCCTCTGACTTAATGAGGGTCCTGAAGATGGTCGTGGTATATACCGAGGAGATATCTACATTGAAGTTAGAGCTGAAGAAATCACAGGCCGTGGTGACGAATCTAGAAGAAAAGGTCAAGAAACTCCAGGAGGAGAGGGAGAAGGAGCTTGAGGATGCCCGTAAAGGCCGCAAGGAGGTGGCTCAGAAGAGGGATGTTGTGGGTGTTAAGCTGAAAGCTGCCGTAGACCTGGTGGAGAAACTGCAGACTACGGTTGCTCCTACTAAGGATGAGCCTAAAGAGACGAAGCAGCTGATGAATCGCTTGAAGTTAATTGCTCGGTTCGTCCAGCCTGCTGACGACCTAGGGGCCATCGGCGATGAGGCCTTCCAAAATTCGATGGACCAGATAAAGGTGGTGAACTCGGGGGTCGAGCTGAACACTGAGGGTAGGGTTCCTCTACATGGTTAAGGAAAAATAGATAGTTCTCCCAGAGTTCCTTCAGTTCACCGAGGGCGGGGACGATCAGGGGCAGGCGGCGCACGGGGACATCCAACAAGAGGAGTAGTCGCACCCTTTGGCTCGCGTGCCACTTATATTTGTGTTGTAATCTTATTTTGTGGGGCATGGTCCCCTTTCAATTGTATCATGTAGATCATGACCCTTTGTGATTGTTTTAAATTATATATATGTAAGTATTTAGTATGCCCATATGTTTGTATGTTTACGTTTTGCTGAATATTTTCTAGTTGTTTTGCACCGTCCAACATGTGAAGGTAGGAAAAACACTTAGAAGGGGGGGGGGGGTTGAATAAGGGTTTTAAAACAATTAAGATGATAGAAAAATAACAAGGTATTTTTATCCTGGTTCGTTTGAACTCAAACTAATCCAGTCCACCCTACCAAGGTGATTTTCCTTTCTCAACAAGGACTTAATCCACTAAATCAAACTAATTACAGTGTAAACCACTAAGACAAATGTCTTAGTCTTCTCAAGAAATCTGACCACACTTGGTCTCTTAAGGAATCTTTTACAAAAGATAAACTAACAATGTGTTTAAGATTTGCTTCTAAAAAGCTATATTACAACAGTAATTTTTACACAAGTTAAAGAACGGAATAAAACTATTCAGCTAGAAGAAAGTTTGTATGAGTTGCTTGTTGAATAATTTGATAAGAATTTGTTTCTAGTTCGTTGGTAGTTCGTTAACCTTTGTAGTGATGCTGAGACTTGCTTTTATAGTACTTTGAAATCCATTTCTCAAAGACTGTGCAACCTGTGCATTCTGTTCTTTTTGTCTTCTATTGACTTTTCCTTTCTCAGAAGGGGAATGTTCTGACAAATCCTTTTTGTCTGAATTCCTGTGTCATGCACGAATGAGGAAAAAGACGTTTGGATAATGACAAATAATATGCCAACGGATCTTTATTTGAACAGCATTTTCTTCAACAACTTTGGAACGTCTTGCATCAGAACTTTTGATGATGTTCCTAGTTCTTCAGATCAGAGTTTGCAACAAAGTGCTTTAAGCGTGAATATTCTTATCAGAGCAGACTTGCTTATCAGATCCTCTTGTACTTGCAGCGTTAAGTACTTCAGAGTCTTCTGAAGCTTTACATATGCTCTTTACTCAAATTCTTCTCAGCTTCGCTCAGAGTCACTGTAGCAGATCAGAGTCTTCTGATGTGTTGCTTCTGACGTTCAAAGCTTTCTCGTTCTGTAGTGTTCAGAGGCGTTCTTGCTTCCAGAATAATATTAATTTTGATATCTGAAAAAAATAAACACTTGAACAAAATTAGGATATATAAACAATGAGATATATTAAACATCAATATGTGTTCTAACAATCTCCCCCTTTTTGATGATGACAAAAACTATGGGAAATTTTGTTTAAATAGAAAATAAATATCTCTCCCCCTGAGAATATTAATCTCCCCCTGAAATGAATACTTTTGAAAAGATTAAATACTTCCCTTTCAGCTTCTGTATTCTTTTCAGCGTTAGAGGAAATTTGTATATTCTCAGACTTTGGTTCAGAGTTAATTCTTAGAATTTTGTCAGATGAGAATTATTAGCTCTGAAATACTCAAAAATATGATTAGATGAAATTTATCATGTATGAGTTACCTTTGGTAACTGTTTATGTGAATTATCAAAATTACCATTTTCTCCCCCTTTTTGTCATATCAAAAAGAATCTTGATTAAGAAAAACTTTAATACAGAAAAAAATAACAGAGGAAAAACAATAGATTATATGATATATTCAGTCAGAAAAACATAACATTTAGATGCATTAATAAAGATAATCCAAAACAGAAACAATCAGTTAACACATAAGTGCACAAGCAACAAAGAAATTAAGAAGGTCGGGAAGCCAAAATCCTCAGAAGATTCGTTATCTCAGATGTTGATTCGTCTTGTTTCGCCATCCAAGTCTTGATTTCTTCAGTTGTATATTCCTGCTTTACCATCCAAGATCTTATCTCAGTGTTGCTAGCCTTGAGCTCAGCAAACTTAGCATGCAGATCTTCATCTTCTTTCTTCACTCTAGATGACTCGGGAGCAAGTGCAAAAGCAGAGGCATTGTGAATAACCAAAGAAACAGATGCATTCTGGACAATCATGTCAGAAGATTGAGCAGAGTCAAGAGTTTCTTCAGGACCAGAAGCAGAAACTTCTGGAACGACTTCTTCAGGTCTAGACAATTCAGCAGTTTCAGAAGCAATAAAGTCTTCAGAAGGAAGGCACACATCCTTTGCAGGTGTGTTTTCCAGAAGCAAGGTTGGATTTCTGCTAACACTCATAAGAGTGAGTCTGACAGCTTCAGCAAATCTGACCTTTGCATCATCAGAACAAATCTCTTGAATATTTGAAGCAACAGAATTGAATCTATTTTTGAATCTCTTCCAGATAGCTTCAGAATCATCAGGATTCATACTAGAAAGGCATTCCTTCTTGACAGAAGATAACCACATATTTATTTCTTTTTCAAAACCAGCAAACAAAGTACCAACATCTAGCCTAGGTTTGGGTTTGAGGTAGGCTTCTAATGATGGTGTTTTGGTGGGTTCAGAAGTTGAAGGTATAGAAAAAGAAGGGATAATGATAACATGTGGATATGATGATGATGGGGTATGGACAAATGAAGTTTTAGCAATCTGAGGTTCAGATGGGGTTGGTTCAGATGAAAAAATATCATCCTCAGGGTCAGATGGAATAGAAACAAAGGGTTTGAGAAGAGATGAGATGACATCTGATCTATCAGAATCAGTGGAATCAGATGAATCAGAAGATTCAGATGATCCAGATGGAACTGGATAGACAGTCGTGAGAGGTTGAAGATCAAGAATGACTGGTTCAGGATCAGATGGGATGGTTTCTGGTTGTTGTGGTTCAAATGTTTGATTTACAGATGGGGGATGTTCAGAAGGTTGGTTTACAGAGGGTTGTGGTTCAGATGTTTGTGGAACAGAAGATGGGGTTTTATCAGAAGTAGTTTTCTGATGGATGTTGAAGGAAGGTGTGGATGGTACAGATGATTGTGGTTCAAATGGTTGTGGTTATTGTGGTTCAGAGGGGGTTGGTTGAGATTTTTGAGGTTCAGAAGAAATGGGTTTAGAGTTGTGAGGAGGAGAAGGTGAGGGAATTGGGTCATAAGGAGGAGGAGGTTCAGATGTTAGTACTTCTCTTACTTGTTCTAAAATAGAAGATAAACTGGCAGAAGGGTTACCTTTCTGCTTCTTGATGCGTTTTGGCTTTGCAGAAAATGCTTCGCTAGAAGCTTTCCTCTTGGGTTACCTTTCTGCTTCTTGATGCGTTTTGGCTTTGCAGAAGATGCTTCGCCAGAAGATAGCCCAGATCTTGTATTGAACCTTTAAATCCTTTATCTTGCTTGAAGCTTCCCCAGAAGTGAAGACTTCACTATGAACCTCATTCATATTAATACGACTTGCTGGAAGATGAGTAACACCATCTGTTTCTTGATATCCTATCAATTTGCGAATCAGATCTTTAGTGATAATAATCTCTTTGTCCAGAACTGAAGAGACAATGAATTTGGGGAAAACGGTTGCATGAATCCAAAACTCTTTGACCAAGTAAGGATAAATTGGTCCTATCAGTCTATCAAAATACTTTGTCCATCCTTGTGATGACACAGCTAGACACAAATCATAACCATTCACAATAATACATTCAAAGTCTACCATGAACTCACATAAAACTTCCAGTTGATCAACAGGTGTGAGGAGAGTTCTTACAGGTTCTTTGAACACAGCAGGACCCATTGTAGAAGATGAAACTGCAGCCATTGTAGATTCAAACTGTTGAGAGATTGAGGATGAAGTTGCAATTTCTGATCTTAAGAGATAACGAGTTCTTCTTTGATATTTAGGTTTGGAGGAGAGGAAGAAGCAATGAAGCAAACAAAAATGCATAAAAGGTGTGAGAGAGAGTGAAAAGTGTGAGATGTGTTGTGTTGTGGAATTTATAGTGGTAAAAATTAGGGCACACATTCACATGTTCAACATTTAATTCAATTAATTTAAAACAAAAAGTCACATCAAAAAGAATAATGATTTAAAAGCATTAAATGATACTAACAAGCGTGAGGAGGAAAACGAGAAATTGAGAATTCAAACAGTACCTCAAAACCGCGTCTCATTGATTTACACTCCACCTTTTCAGATATCATGTGACACATGTTTGATGTTGATGTGCCTCTGAATCTCTTTAGAATAAGAAACGTTAAACAACGCTCAGATCTTCTGATTGTTAGATCAGAGTTTCACAAAAAGTAAATAACGTACCAAAAGAAATAATCAGATGATTTACTTTAGAGCATAGACATTATTCATATTTTATCAGAATAAATTTTCTTCTGAATAATAGTTTTATTCTGGACAAAAATCCATACTAATATTCTTCAGAATAAATTTAAACCTATCTTCAGCAAGGGGTTTTATGAAGATATCAGTCCATTGATGGTTTGTATCAACAAAGTTTAAACTTATAATTCCCTTATGAACATAGTCTCTGATAAAATGATGCTTAATTTCTATATGCTTTGCCTTAGAATGTAAAAAGGGATTCTTAGAAAGGCAAACAACAGAAGTATTATCACAGAAAATAGAAATGTTACTCTCATGTATCTGATAATCTTCTAGTTGACTCTTCATCCAGAGCATTTGTGTGCTACAACCAGCAGCAACAATATATTCTGCTTATGTTGTTGAAAGCGCTATTGTGGGTTTCTTCTTGCTGAACCATGAGATCAGATGACTTCCCAGAAACTGTCAGCTTCCAGAAGTACTTTTACGTTCTACTCTGTCTCCAGCATAGTCAGCGTCAAGGAATCCAACTAATCTGTATTCATCAGATCTTTTGTATCAACAACTCACGTTACTAGTACCTTTTAGATACCTCAGAATCCTCTTAACAGCTGTTAAGTGAGATTTTCTAGGATCTGATTGGAATCTAGCACATAGACAAACACTAAAGAGAATATCAGATCTAGAAGCAGTCAAGTACAAAAGAGAACCAATCATACCTCTGTAGAGCTTCTGATCTACCTTTTTACTTACCTCTTCTTTACCTAGAGTGCTTGTAGGATGCATTGGAGTCTTTGCTAGCTTGCTTTCTGTCATGTTGAATTTCTTCAGAAGCTCCTTTACATTGTCTGATGTATGTAGGTGCCTTCTGGAGTCTGATTCACTTGAATTCCCATAAAGAATCTGAGTTCTCCCATCATGCTCATTTCAAATTCTGCCTGCATAGATTGAGCAAACTCCTTTCCAAGCGTAATATTGGTAGTTCCAAAAATAATATCATCAACATAAATCTGACAGATTAGAATGTCTTTCTTAATTGATTTATGGAAGAGAGTAGTATCAACTTTTCCTCTGATAAAATTATTTTCCAGAAGGAAATTACTCAGCCTCTCATACCAAGCTCTGGGAGCTTATTTTAAGCCATAGAATGATTTCTTCAGTTTAAAAACATGTTCTGGAAAATTTTCATTTTCAAAACCAGGGGGCTGATGACATAGACTTCCTCTTCTATGAAACCATTTAAGAAAGCACTTTTAACATCCATCTGATACAGAGCGATGTTATTCTGTGCAGCAAAAGAAATAAGCAAGCGAATAGATTCTAACCTTGCCACATGAGCATATGTCTCTGTGTAATCTATACCTTCTTGTTGATTGTATCCTTGAGCAACTAGCCTAGCCTTGTTTCTGATAACTTCTCCTTGCTCGTTCAGCTTGTTTCTGAAGACTCATTTTGTTCCAATGATGTTGAATCCCTTTGGTCTTGGAACCAGATCCCAGACGTCATTCCTCGTGAATTGGTTAAGCTCTTCTTGCATATCAAGTATCCAATCATTATCTTGCAGAGCCTCATCCATAAAAGTAGGTTCAATGATAGATACCAAACCAAACAATGACGTTCCAGAAGATCTGAGAAATGATCTTGTTCTGATAGGGTCATCCTTCTTTCCAATTATCATTTCCTCTGGATGAGAGGCTCTAATTCTGGATGATCCTTTAACATTTGGTTCTTCAGAAATTGTCAAGCTGTCCATCTGAGCAGTCAAAAGAGTAGCATCTGACGTTGCTTCTGGTGCTTTTACTTGAGCTTTGTCTGCCTATGATTCTTCAGAGTATGTGAGAAGGACTTCTCTATCTGCTTTGGATTTTGATTGCCAAGCTTATCATCAAATCTAACATGAATTGATTCCTTTACAATCTGTGTCTTAGTATTATATACCCTGTAGCCTTTAGAGCGTTTAGAATATCCAAGCATGAAACACTTCTGAGCTTTAAAATCAAACTTGTTCAGATTTTCCTTAGTATTCAAAATAAAACAAACACATCCAAAAGGATGGAAATAAGAAATGTTAGGCTTTCTATTCCTCCACAATTCATAGGGAGTCTTCTCCAGAAGAGGTCTTACAGACAGTCTGTTTTGAATATAACAAGTTGTATTCACTGCTTCTGCCCAAAAATGTTTTGCCATGTTAGTCTCGTTGATCATGGTTCTGGCCATTTCTTGCAATGTTCTATTTTTCCTTTCTACAACTCCATTCTGTTGAGGAGTTCCAGGACAAGAAAAATCATGTGCAATGCCATTTTCTTTTAAAAAAAAATTCAAAGTATTTATTTTCAAACTCTCCACTATGATCACTTCTGACTTTAACAATTTTAAATTCTTTTTCGTTTTGGACTTGTTTGCGGAAGTCAATGAATTCAGAATGTGACTCATCCTTGTGTTTCAGGAATTTTACCCATGTCCATCTGCTGTAGTCATCAACTATGACTAATCCATACTTCTTGCCTCTGATGGATGCAGTTTTCACTGGTCCAAACAGATCAATATGAAGCAGCTCTAATGGTGTAGAGGTAGAAACAACATTTTTAGCTTTGAAAGAAGATTTTGAAAATTTTCCTTTCAAACATGCTTCACAAAAAGCATTTGAGTTGAACTTCAACTAAGGAAGTCCTCTGACCAGATTGAGCTTATTAATCTGAGATATACGTCTCATACTAATATGACCCAATCTTCTGTGCCAGACCTATTGCTCATCGTTAACAGACAGAAGGCATTTTACATTCTGAACTTTAAGTTCTGATAGATTAATTTTGTAAATGTTGTTATTCCTTTTCCCATTAAAGAGGATTGAACCATCTTTTTGACTCACAGATTTACAACATTTTTGATTGAAGATTATATCATAACCATTGTCACTTAATTGACTTATGGACAATAGATCATGTGTTAATCCTTCAATAAGTAAGACATTAGATATGGAAGGAAGGTTACCATTGCCAATAGTTCCAGAGCCAATGATTTTGCCCTTCTGATTCCCTCCAAACTTCACATCACCTCCAGATCTAAGTTCCAAGCTTTGGAACATAGACCTTCTTCCCGTCATGCGTCGCGCGCAGCCAGAGTTCAGGTACCATGATTGGTGTCTAAACTTTGCTGCTAAGGACATGTGCAACAAAAATTATTTTGTCCTTAGGTACCCATATTTTCTTGGGTCCTCTGGGGTTAGTAGGTTTGAAATTCTTTTTGAATTTCTTTCCCTTAAAGGTATCTTTGTTCTGCTGAGGTTTTGGTTTATTAAACACAAGTTTTTTCAGATCAGAACGTGTGTGCTTAATATCATTTAAATGACCATATTTGAAGTGAGTATACAGAGGATAATACTTAATGATCAGTTTATCAACAGGTTTTGGATTTAAATCCTTCCTAGAGGGTGATTCATATCCAATTCCCTTTCTGTTGTTTCTGCTTACGCCATAGATCGTGGAAGCCATCTTGCTTCTATCTAGGCCTCTGGACAGAAACTTCTGAAAGTTATAATCATACTCTTCTAAAATGTTTTTAGAGAATTACATATGATCTGAGTCATGCTTTTGAGCTTTTTCTAAATCATTTTTCATTTTAAGATTATTTGCTTTAAGCTCGGCAACTTCTGATCTCAGCTGATCATTCTCAGATGCAAGACAACTCTGAAGCTTCTTGTATTTGAGTTTGATCTTACTGTAGCTTTCAAGAATTTCAATAAACTTTCAGTAAGTTCAGCTCTAGAAAGTTCAAAAAATACCTATTTTGAATCTGATTCTGATCCAGATTCAGCAGTTTCTTCGTGGTCCTCCATGTCAGCCACCAGTGCTACATTAGCACATTCATCTTCTGATTCTGATGAAGATTCAGAAGCATCTGAATCATCCCACATGGCCATTAGAACTTTCTTCTTCTTTTCAAACTTCTTTCTGGGTTTCTCCTTCAGAAGTTTGGGACATTCATTTTTATAGTGGCCTGGCTCCTTGCACTCGTAGCACACTGTCGCTACTGCGAAAATCGGCGCCGGCTGAACAGAAGAGTCACCACCGTGCGTTATTTATCCCAAATGAGGGAAAGGAAACGCTCAGAGTAAACCTCACGCAAAGATGGGAAAGGAATGGTCTTCGCAACCAAATCCTGGATTCGGGAGTCGGTTACGCAAGGGGAAGGTATTAGCACCCCTCACGTCCGTCGTACTCGACGGGATCCACACTTGTTTTCTAGTACGGATTGTTATTCTATCTACTCTAAAGGTCAAGGGTTAAAAAGGAAAAGAAAATGACTCGACAAAGTATCGCACTTTATGCCTACGTATTCCCGTCTGAAACGAGAAATCAGAGTCAACGTAGTTCGTCTACCTACGGGAAAGGAGGGGAAGGTTGCTCGCTAGGACATCGCATCCTATGCCTACGTACTTTCATACAACATGAAAGATCAGAGCAAACATAGTTCGGGCTACGGAAGACACAAGCTTTTCTGACTGTTTTTTATCTCCTTATGAAAGGGTTTTTCCTGATTAAGAGTCCAAGCGGACGAAAATGACACTTTGCTGTTTGTTTTCAATCTTTTACGCAAGAACTGTCTTTTACGATGTTTGCAATCTCTGACGCACTAGAGACTATGATCTGAGAGTGACTACGTCGTATGTCACCCTAAGGGTAACATACTAAGCAATCAGATTACTAAAGAGTGACCCTCCAGCAACCTTTCTCAAATGGCTTAAGGCTCGTAGCGTACGACATCGATTATCCTTATTACTGTGTCTTGAATTGTTTTGAGATAGAAGAGAAAGAAGTCTACAAAACCTAGGGTTTGAAAGGGGAATCAAAACTACCCTAATGTTATCATGCATGGATTACGACCTAACGTCTGTCATAATTCCCTCCTGCGCAGAGGAAATCAGAGATCCTAGGGGATAAACAGCAAAAGAACAGCCGATATATAGTAAGCAGTAAATATGCATGAGATGCAGCAACAAACAATAGGCAAAGTGAAACAGCTTCACTTCAAACCTAAGGGAAAAATCAACAAACAAATACAGCAAAAGAACTAAAATCCAACAACAGCTCAGACAGCAACACCAGCTCTGACAGCAAACAGTTCAAACAGCACCAGCTCTGGCAGCTACAGTCGATTAATAGCAAAAGGTTGACAGTAATGCTTCAAGCAAAATCTCATCTTCATTTTCCAATGATACCCAAACTCCAGATAATCTCTTATCTCCAATAATCTTCAGCTTTAGCCAGTATTGAGCCCCAGTCAACACACAGCTTCAAACAACAGTATAACCCTAGTCTTCAACAGATATCCAGCTTTGACAGGCACAAGATTCATCTTCTCTAGTCATCAATGAACTTCATCCTCAATGAGCTTACAATCTTCAATACAAACACTCACAGGAGAGAATCAACAGATGAAATTGGAATGTTGAGAGGCTTAATGATAACCAGGGAAATCACTAAGATCTTATCATAGCAAGTGAAAAGGATCCACAAGGTTCTACCCAACCAAAGCATGCTCTACATCCCTCCTAAGGAGAGATGGAACTCTTTTAGGGGACCTTGTGTAATAGGATGGAATAGAGGCACAAGAAGCTCTCTATGTTTGACAGAAGAAATCAGTCTACTCTAGAGCTCTCCCTATATCTCCTATCTCCTAAGTCTTCAACAAGCAATCTTCAAGCACAAGCAACTTCAAGCTCCAAGCATCACTCTTTGTCTTCAATCTTCTACAAGGTATTCATAGACTCCTCAAGCCAAACACAAGCCCCAACACCCAAAGAGGAGGCCCAAAAACCACCAAACAACACAACATCCCAAGAGGGAACACACCAATATCAACCAACTTGCAAAAATCAGAGAAAATGGAAATACTCATCACAAAATCCTAGATTAATTTCTAAGGGATCCTACCTAGGTACCCTATACCCCCACATAACCCCCCAAGGCCTAAATCAAACTAAAAACCCCAAAACTATGTGTTGAAATGCACCTATGTTAAGTTGAAACCCTAATTCTAGCACACAAAAGTTCCTCGTCCAAAAATAACTAAAATTAAATCACAAAAATGTGATAAAATTCCAGGGGGAACCTAATTCTATATACTAACCATAGCAAAAAGAACCAAGTCAAATTTCTAAGTCACATGATCACACTAAATTAAGCAAGTTGGTATATCAAAATAAAAGTGAAATAAAAGCAATTAAAAGTAAAAATAAACGAAAAATAGAAAAATGAATGAAATGACATTTTAATTCTTTTGTAATTTTATTGATGTCTTGAGGAAAATGGGGAAAAAACTCCCATGCAAAAATATTAATTTTCCAATTTATTATGAATTTTCAAAGAACTTAAAATAAATGTGAAAATAAAAGAAAATATGAGAAAAGGAAAAATAAGCGTGTCAAATAGCAATCAAGACTAGTTCATTCACCAACTGGGCCCAGAGAGGGGGTGTGCATAGTAGCGCGCGTTAGGCCCAATATCATTCAGAAATTACATGGAAAATAGAAAGGAAAATGAAAAAAACCGTGTGGTGAATAGCAAGCATTTTAAACGTGTTTTCTATTGGGCTTGCTCATAGGGGTGTGGATATCAGTTAAGCCACTTAAGCCCATTGCTACTAGTAAGTGAAACGCAACGCTTAA
Organism: Lathyrus sativus; assembly: GCA_963859935.3. Taxonomy (NCBI): domain Eukaryota; kingdom Viridiplantae; phylum Streptophyta; class Magnoliopsida; order Fabales; family Fabaceae; genus Lathyrus; species Lathyrus sativus. Next base: position 713,797,953 of record OZ012737.1, read on the forward strand.
CTAAAGTCTCAGAATCCTTCACAAACTGGAGAAAACTCGTGGCCATTGGATCTTGTTTTGGTCAAAGGTCTTACTCGGATCTAAGGGTGCAGAGGTTATCTTCAACCTTTAAACAATCTTGGAGGGAAAAGCCATGGAAGTTCAGAGCTATGAACTTCATCTTCCTCAATTCGTATCCCTCTAATTCTCCATCAAAACTCAAAATTAAAAACCCTAACTTGCTCCATTTTTCACCAGCAATTCAACCATGGCATCTAAACACATTGAAACATCTTCTTCCTCAAAACACGATTGGAATCTCAGAAATTGGTCAATCAACAAATCTCACCAAACCTAGAATTGAGTAGCTCAAACTCTTCACCATGTTTCACTGAATCTTTCTAGCCATCAAATCATGATTATATCATCAAGAACAACAAGATATGAGCATGAACAGAAAATGCATCACTCCACTAATTGTCTCTAAACCAACCCTAATGCTACCAGAAAGCTCCCTATGATCATCTACATTGAATCTAACCATTCAAAGCCTATTGAAACTACCTAAATCAAGCCATGGAGTGAAGTTTTCATACCTGCAAATTTGAGATGAACAGAGTGATCAAAGCTTCAAGATAAGCTTCAATACTTTCCAGACACCTTCACCAACACCAAATCAAGCTTCTGTATGCAAAGAGAGAGATTGAAATAGCCTGGATTGTTGAATTCAATCTTGAGTTGCAGGCTGAAAATTCCAAGTGCAATCTCACAGTTCTTCAATACTCTTGCTATGGGTTCTATCTGGAATCATTCACCAATGCTAGAGCAAGCTTTTTAGATCAAAAGAATGGATGAAAAGTGGCTGAAACCTTGTAACAGAATTCTGTTTGCAAATGGAAAAGTGAAAATGCAATCTCTCCAATCTCCCTCAATTCTCTCCAACTCAAGCTTTTAATCTCTTCACAAGTATATATAGAATGTATTTGAAGACCCTAGAAAGTTCTAGATTGATCCAATGAGAAAATCAACTTCTCATGTCATGCTATGCACTCATACCAGCTCATGTAGCAGCTTGCAATTCTACTCAATTCTGATCCAAATTGTCTTCTAATGAGATATTGGATGTATTAGGATGGAAAGAAGCCTTGCATTTGCCTTGACAAGTGATTTTGCATATGTGCCTTATGATGCAAGTAACCAATTTACAAAGCAAGTCATTGAAATAACCCTCAATTCAAAATTGTGGCAATGTAAATGTTCTCAAAATACATTTTACAATCAAATTGGGATGTCATATGGCTTGGTTTGGATGTGTAGATCAAAAACCCTAATTTTCAACTTTGGTTTATTTAAAATTCACCTCCATTTTAGGCCATTTTGGTGACTTTGTGAAGCAAGCCATTCCAAACTCTCATGACCTCTTATCTAGCCTAAAAACATCATTTTGAACACATCTCATGTTGAACATTTTTTTCATTTGAAGAGTGGAAGATGAAGATTTTGACCTATGTTGAAAAATGACCCGTAATTCATCTTTCCCAAAATACCCCTAGGTTGCCAAGACCATAACTTGAGTTACACAAATCCTCTTGAGGACTTATAGTACTCAAATTAAATCTAAGACCAAGATCTACAACTCTTATGTTGTCCAATAATCCATTTGAAAACTACTTCATGGGAAAAAGTTACTTGGAAGTCAAGTGACTTTCACAGATAAATTTCAGTGTCCTCTGATGACCCATAACTTGCAAGAACCATAACTTGAGTTCTACAAATCTCCTTGAAGACTTCTAGTACTCAAATTAAAGCTATTGAGAAGCTCTACAAGTTTCATGTTGACCAAGAATTCATTTGAAGCTTGCATTTTGACTTATCTGGCTTGGAAGATAGGCCTAAATTAGGGTTTTTTACACTGAAACCCTAATTTAGTAACTCCTCTTCTTCTTGATTCCTTTTGATTTCTCCTTGGCACAACATCACACATGTATACACATATCATTTCATGAATCCCACATCCTTCAACTAAGCCTTGATGCCTTTCAATCACTCAGTTGACCCAAGGTTGACCTAGGGTTGAATAAAACCCCTTGTACTTGAATAAAACCCCTTGATGGGCCTCTTTCTGATAAGAATGGCACTTGGTCCCTTGTCAGATGACTTGTTATGCTATGCTATGCAAATGATTAGTCTATGTACATGACTTATGATGCAAATGACAATGCAATTGAAACATAAACCAGGTGAAATAGGTTGAGCAAATTTTAGGGTGCAACACACACTACATCTTTCTTTCCAGATTTCTTATGTCCAGAAGATTCGCCATGCTGATCAGGTCTCTTGAAGTTTCTGAACTTCTTTTGTTTGTGCTTCTAGAGTTGGTTTATCCTTCTGGACAGCAAAGACAATTCATCTTCTTCAGAGGAAGATTCTTCAGAGCTTTCTTCAATAACCTGCAAAGCTTTAGCAGATTTGTTAGATTTTAGCACAACAGACTTACCTTCCTTCTGAGGTTCGTCTTCTTCCAGCTTAATCTCGTGACTCCTTAAGGAACTGATAAGTTCCTCCAGAGTGATCTTATTCAGACCCTTTGTAAGCTTCAGCGCTGTCACCATTGGTCTCTACCTTGTTAGAAAGCTTCTGATTATCTTCTTGACGTGATCAGAGGTAGAGTAACCTTTGTCCAGAACCTTCAGACCAGCAGTTAAAATCTAAAATCTTGAGAACATAGCTTCCACAGATTCAAATTCCTCCATCTTGAAGGCTTCGTATTTCTGAATGAGCGCCAAGGCCTTTGTCTCCTTTACTTGGGAGTTTCCTTCATGCGTCACTTTTAAATATTCAAACATATAAAATTTTGTTTCTCTATTTGTTATCTTCTCATACTCAGTATGAGATATATCATTTAATAGAATGGTTCTCGCCTTGTGATGGTTTCTAAACTCCTTCTTCTGTTGATCAGACATAGACTTTCTGTCAACCTTTTTGCCTTCATCATTAGTAGGATGAATATAACCATCAGTAACCAAATCCAATAAGTCAGCATCATAGCCTAGAAAGAAACTTTCTATTCTATCTTTCCAATAATCAAACTTCTCACCATCAAACATGGGAGGTTTGGTGTTGATTCTGTCTCTATCATCGTATTTGTTGTTGTATGAAGTTTAAGCTTCAGCCATGATAAATCAACAATAATAGATCAAGAGTTTTTCCCAACAGGATCTTTTCTGTCACGGTTAAGTGATAGCACTTACAGAACCGGAGCTCTGATTCCAACTGAAGGTAGGAAAAACACTTAGAGGGGGGGTTGAATAAGGGTTTTAAAACAATTAAGATGATAGAAAAATAACAAGGCATTTTTATCCTGGTTCGTTTGAACTCAAACTAATCCAGTCCACCCTACCAAGGTGATTTTCCTTTCTCAACAAGGACTTAATCCACTAAATCAAACTGATTACAGTGTAAACCACTAAGACAACTGTCTTAGTCTTCTCAAGAAATCTGGCCACACTTGGTCTCTTAAGGAATCTTTTACAAAATATAAACTAACAATGTGTTTAAGATTTGCTTCTAAAAAGCTATATCACAATAGTGATTTCTCGTTCTGTAGTGTTCATAGGCATTCTTGCTTCCAGAATAATATTAATTTTGATATCTGAAACAAATAAACACTTGAACAAAATTAGTGTATATAAATTATCTATACAAAATTTCATTAATGTTATCATCAAAACAATGAGATATATTAAACACCAATCTGTGTTCTAACAACACGGTCGTCAGAAGCACTTAGTTATATGTTATGTTGGATATTTTTTATGTTCTGCATCGTCCAACGCGATCATCAGAAGCACTTAGTTATATTTATGTTGTGGGTCTGCTCGAAAGATGTTGTTCAGGTCGAGCTAATTCTTCCTCGGTTAGGTACTCTAGGTAGTAGGCCCCGTTCCCCGTTTTCGCTCTAACGTGGTACGGTCCTTCCCAATTTGCGACGAGTTTGCCCTCTCAGTAATCTTTGTGATTCCTTCTTAGGACGAGGCAGCCTACTCGGAATCCTCGTCTGATGACCTTGGTGTTGTGCCTAATAGTTATTTTCTGCTTTAGTGAGGCTTCACGGAGGGCTTCCCCTGTCTGAACTTCTTCGACGAGGTCGAGTTCTTCTCTCAGGGCCCTGTTGTTTGTTTCTTCATCCAAATATACTTCAGTTTGTCTAGTTGGCACATGGGCTTCGATGGGGATTACCGCCTTTGTCCTATATGCTATGCGAAAAGGGGATTCCCCGGTGGACGAATAAGGTGTAGTGCGATAGGCCTAGAGCATGCTGTGGAACTCCTCGACCCATTGCCTCTTTATTTTGTTCAGTCTTCGTTTGAGACCTCGTAAGATTACTCTGTTCGCTGCTTTGGCTTGCCCATTAGTCTGAGGATGCTCGACGGATGCGAAGTGTTGTTTAGTGCCTAGTTAGGCGAAGAACTCCTGGAACTTCTTATCTGTGAACTGTGTCCCGTTGTCAGTGACGATCGCCTGGGGAACGCCAAAACGGGCATGAATGTTTCTTTTATAAAAATGCAGTATGTTTTGGGAAGTTATTTTGGCTAGGGCTTCAGCTTCTATCAATTTGGTGAAGTAATCCACGCACACTATTAGGTGCTTATTTTGGTTGAAGCATACGGCGAAGGGTCCCAGGATGTCCAGGCCCCACCAGGCGAAGGGTCACGGAGAGGACATTGCCTTGAGCTTGTTGGGGGGTGCCAAGAGCATGTCCCTGTGCCGTTGGCATTTGTCGCATTTCTTCACATGTTCTTTCATGTCGTTCTGCATGGTCGGCTAGTAGTAACCTGCTCGCAGAGCTTTCCTTGCGAGGGACTTCCCACCTAGGTGCTGGGCGTTGATCCCTTCGTGGATCTCGCGTAGGACGTGGGCGACCATATCTTCTTCGACGTATTTGAGGGGAGGTATGGAGAATCCTCGTTTGTGCATTTTGTTCCCGACCAGAACGTAGAAGCACGACCTACGCCTTCCTATGCTGGCTTCTTTCAATCAGATGGTAGCTCATTTTTAGTGAGGCAGTTATTGGAGTCATCCAGTAGTGGTCGTTGCCGATGATGTACACGTCGAGTATCAGGGATACTCTCTCGATGTTGGGTCGGGGGAGTATCTCCTAGATGAAGGATTTGTTTCCCCATTTCTTCTTTGTGCTGGCTAATTTTGACAGGATGTTAGCTCGGACATTGTGCTTGTGGGGAACATGTTTTACTTCCACGGAGGAGAACTTCGCATCCTCTCCTTGACCAGGGCCAAATATTCTGATAAGTTATCGTTCTTGACCTGGTACTCTCCCCGGACTTAGAGGGCCACTAGTTGAGAGTCGGTGCAAATGACAACTTCGTCTGCTCCCAAATCTTCGGTGAAGCGTAGACCAGACAAAAAGGATTCGTACTCAGCTTGGTTGTTAGAGGTTGGGAAGGATAGTGTAAGTGAGACATTGATGAGGATTCCCTCCTCGTTCTCTAGGATGACACCTGCTCCGCTACCTGCCGAGCTGGAGGCCCCGTTAATAAATATGACCCACTTGCGGGTACCTTCGTTAGGTTGTAATGGCAAATTCATTTCTGCTATGAAGTCAGTTAGCGCTTGAGCCTTCAGGGACTTTCTGCTCTCGTACTGGATGTCAAACTCGGACAACTCTAACAATCATCTGAGCATCCTTTCGGCCATATCTGGGCGGCCCAGCAGTTGCTTTATGGGTTGGTCTATGCGTACCACAATAGTGTGGGCCAGAAAATAATGCCTTAGTCTCCTTGTAGCATTGATAAGGGAGAGAGTCATCTTCTCTATCTGTTGATACCGTAATTATGGCCCTTGCAGCGCCTTGCTTGTGAAATAGATGGACTTATTCCCCTTATGAGTTTCACGGATGAGGGTTGCACTCACATTCTCGGTTCCAACAGCGAGATAGAGAAAGAGGGTTTCCCTATTTTCTGGTCGCGAGAGGACTGGAGGTGCAGATAGGGCTTGTTTTAAGTGGAGGAGAGCTTTGTCACATTCTTCTTTCCATTCGAATGTGACTTCCTTTCGGAGGAGTTTGAAAAAGGGGAGGTCATGCTGGGCAGATTTGGCTACGATGCAGGAAAGTGATGTGAGCATCCCGTTGAGGGACTGGATAGACTTTTTAGAGTTCAGCGTGGGGAACTCGGAGAAGGCCCTGCATTTGTCGGGGTTAACTTCAATTCCTCGTTCAGTTAGATAAAAATCGAGGAACTATCCCACTCGTACTCCGAACGTGCACTTCTCCACGTTAAAGCGCATCTTGTATATTCTGACCTGCTCGAAAACCTTTCTTAAATGGACCATGTGATCGAATATGTTGTGGAACTTCACGATCATGTCGTCCATATAGACTTCGAGCATGTCCTTAATCTCTCCTCGAAAACCTTGTTCATCATTCTTTGGTAGGTAACGTCGTCATTCTTTAGGCCGAAGGGTATTACGTTGTAGTAATAGTTACTCGATTTGGTCATGAAGGTCGTGTACTTCTTGTCGCTTTTTTCCATGGGTATTTGGTGGTAGCCTGAATAGGTATCCATAAAATATAGCAATTTAAAACCGGTGGAATTATCAACTAGTTTATCTATGTTGAAGAGGGGGTACGCGTCTTTAGGGCATGCCCTATTAAGATCGATATAATCAACACACATGGGCCATTTTCCGTTATTCTTTTTAATGAGTACAACATTTGACAGCCAAGTGGAGTACTTGGCCTCTAATATAAAATTTGCCTTTAAGAGGTCCTTTACAGCTTTCTCGGCAGCCATCATTTTCTTTGAGGACTGCTTTCGTCTATGTTGAGCAATAGCTCTGACGGCGGGGTCGATGGTGAGATGGTGACAGGCCACCTCAGGGTCCAATCTAGGCATCTTCGTGATGCTCCACACAAACAGGTATGCATTCTCCTTGAGACATGCTTTCAGTTGTTTCCTCGCTAGCTCAGGGAGGCTGGCTCCAATCTTCACTCCTCGCTAGAGGTCATCACCGAGTGGGACAAGCTGGAATTCTCCATCTAGGATGGGGCACATAGGATGGGCGGCTTCGCTGCTACCGGAGGGGGTGTCCGAAGGTGACTGGACCTCCTTTCCTTTTGCCTTTTGAGTTTTCTGGTCGCCTTCAGAGAAGCAACTATCAAGTTCGACGGAGTCGATGCGAGGGAGTTAATTTTCTTCATTAGAGTTGCTGGGCAGAGATGACTGGGCAGGAGTCTTCGATCTGGCGATGATAACGTTCAGTCCTTTTGACGCTGCTTCAAAACATCTCCTCACGGCTTCTATGTCCCCGTGTAGAGTTGTGATAAGGCCTTTGGAAGTGTAATATATCATCTTCAGGTGTACCATTAAAGGTACGGCCACCAGCTCGGCTAGAGTTGGTTGACCGAAGATGCACTGGTATAACGATGGGTAATCTATTACAAGAATCTGTACTTTGATTGATCTGGCCGTCTCCGCAGATCCGAAGGTAAAAATTAGCTCAACATAACCCCAAGGATTTGTCACTGATCCATTGAAACCATGGAGGTCAGAGCTCACGTAGGGAGTCAAATGTGATTCGTCCAGCTGGAGAGTGGAGAATAGCTGGGAGTACATAATGTCGACGGAGCTGCCTTGATCGACTAGGATTCGTCGGACATCAAAGTTTTCCATTTGAGCCCTAACGAGCAGAGGGATGTTGGCGTTAGGTTTGCGCCGAAGAGCTCTTCGCGGTAGAAGCAAATGGGGCCGGACTCTCCCCTGATCTTGTCGAGGGTGGAGTTCTGGTTCGAACTGCTGCTTATGAGATGCTCCAATTTCCTCTTGACGGATCCTAATGTTACTTTGTTAAAACCTCCTACAGAAATGACCGTGGAGGAGGGGAACGTCTCCACGGGTTGTGTGTGGAAAAATATGGAGGGGCGGCGAGTCCCTCAGAGATACAGAAATCTTCAGGTCGTGAGATGCTCATGGCGACCTGTAGAGTGGTTTCTCCGGAGGAAGGTTTTTCTTCTTCGACCTTCTGGGCTTCTTGGGTATCTAGTCGAGGAGCTTCATTTTGCTTGGCAAACTATTTCAGGTGCCCGTCCCTGATGAGTATTTCAATGGCATCCTTCAGGTGGATGCAGTCTTCCGTCGTATAGCCATGACTCTTGTGGAATCATTAGTATTTGGACTTGTCAATATTAGGTTTGGTCGGTATCTGCTTTGGAAACCGGACCCCTGCCTGGAGAAATTCTGAGTTGGCGCATTCAGTGAGAATCTTTTCCCTCGAGAATGTCAGGGGGTTGTATTCGTGGAACCTGCCGGAGGGCCCCTTGTTGTCCCGCGTCTCGTGGGAACGGTCTTCTCGTTTTTTATCTCCTCGACGGGATGTCGAGGGTTCGTTGGTCCTGTTTGACTGGGCATTCTCTCGGTGCATGGACTCTCGAGCAGAGCTGGCAACCTCCTTCTCCTCGTACAGAATGTATGACTAATTCTGAGGAGGAAAGCATTTAGTGTCGCCGGGGGCCGGAGGCCTATAATTTTAACGAAATCTGTGCGAGGGCGGAGCCCTCCTTCCAGCAGGAACTCTTCATGTCATCGGTGGTGGAGACTTACACGACCTCCTTATTGAACATTTCAATGTAGGCTCGCAGAGGTTCGTCCCTGCCTTGAATGATGGCCTCGAGAGAGGTTTTTGTCTTCGAATATCGGCGAGAGGTTGTGAAATGTCTGGAGAAGAGTCTCCCCAGTTGCCTCCATGAGGTGATGGAGTCATCTGGGAGTCCTTTGTACCAGGTCATGTCTCCTTTCCTGAGTGTGGTAGGGAATAATCTGCACTTGATGGTGCCCTGAACACCATGATAGTCGAGTAGCGTATCGATGTTTTTGATGTGCTCGTCGGGGTCGATTGTTCTGTCGTATGTTCCTAGAGAAGGGGGTTTCTCTAGTCCCTTTGGGAGGCGCATGGTTATAATTTCCTGGGATAACGGGCCACGAGGCTCGTCGTTGCTACTGTTGTTGGTCCAAGAGGGGGAACATGTCTTACGTCCGTAGGCAGGAAGGTGGCCACGTCGTGGAGAAGGGGTTTGTGCTCGGCCTTTGGACCTAGGTGGCGAACATGGAGACTCTTCCTGGTGCCCTCTATGGACCCTCTTAGGCGGCGGAGGTTGCTAGTTCTTGGGAGAAATATAGCCGCGTTTGCGGATGGCCAAGTTCTCTTGTTCTGGAGGTGTTTGACAGTTCCTCTCGCGCTGGGGAGGGGGACTCCGTCGTTGTTGACGCTCTTTCCTCACTAGAAGGGATCTTGGACGACGACATTCTTCCGAAGCTTCAATTCTTGCACTCTAGTTGAGGATGAGGAGGTTGGTCTTGTTGAGAACCTCGAGGAGGTCCGCCATGGCCGGGTCGGTGTTGGGCGGAACTAGAACCGGCAGGTGCTGCGGGACAAATGGGGCTTCGTCGTGATCTGCACGAGCAGGGGATGGAGAAGTTTTGACTCCGTCTCTTTGTCGGAGGATGTCGCCGCCATGAGAGGTGGAGGCCCCTTCAACATCAGTCTTGCTGACGGGGAGGAAAGTAGATTTATGAGCATCAAGATTGTTATCAGGAGCAGCCATGATCAGAAAATTGAAGAATTATTTTGGTCTTGTGTTTTTATGAAGAGAGAAAAAACGGGGATAATAAGGTTCGCGCAGTCAGCGCCACTGATCTTACTGAATGATCAGAACCTGAGATAGGATGAAGACGAACTTTTGTGATACTAGGTGTTGTACCCCAAAATTTGCTCAACCTTTCTTTACCTGGTTTGTGTTTCATTGCATTGTTCTAGCATTTGCATTGCATATCATATTTCATTTTACAGGGGATCAAGTGAGTTGTACTTAGCAGAGAGAGACTACCAAAGGTTTTGGGCTAAGCGAGGGGTTTTACTCAAGTTTGAATGGTCATCAGGTCATCTAGAAGTGGTCAATAGTCTTGTGAAAGGATGGATGGATGTATGTGGGCCAGCTCCTAACTTGGAGGCCAGTTGAAGAGCATCAGAGGGTTGTGGATTCATATATATGGATATGGGATGTTGAGAGAGCTCATTGAGTGCTTTGAGATCCATGTTGGAGCTTATTCAAGTTGTTGTGTGAGGTGGAAGAAGCCACAGTAAAGAATGTTGCATCTAGGGTTTTCATCTGGTAAATCCTCAATTAACTATGAAATTGAAGGAGGTTAAAACTTAATTCCAAGTCTCTATAGTCATGGGATGTTGTTTTGAGATGTCTAATATATCATTTCAAGATCAATTCATCAAGAATCAAGAGTGTGAGAAGTTACTAAATTAGGGTTCTCAGTGTAAAATCCCCTGTTTAGTCCCCAACTTCAAGACCACCTTTCTCAAGATAGAAGTCTCATCTCATCTTGACATGGTCATGAAACTTGTAGAGCATGTTCTTAGCTTTCTTTTGAGTACTAGAAGTCATTCATCTGATTTCTAGAACTCTAGTTATGATGCTGACAAATTACAGGTCCTCAGATGAACGTGATTTTGGTCAACAAAAGTCAACCAACTTCCAAGACATTTTTGACCTAGAAGGATGTTTCTCCACAACTTTTGATGAACATGAAAGTTGTTCCTCATAATCTTAGATTTCCAAAGAGTACTATAAGTATTTCATCTGATTTGTAGAACTCAAGTTATGAGGCTTGCAAGTCAGGGGTATTTTGGGAAAGTGAGATTATAGGTCATAAAATTATAGGTCCATTTCACCAACTTGCACACTTCAAATGGATATTTTTCCAACATCAAACTTGCTCCAAATAGGGCCATTTGCATTACCAAATCATTTCTTGTCATGGTTGAGGCTTGGCTTGAAGAATTCCTAAAGTGATTTTCATGGAAAAGGCCTTAAAATGAGAAAATCAAACTAAATTCATTTGAGATCACTTTGTGCCAAGTTTATGCATTTTTTGAGTGCAAATCATATTCTAAATACAATGGCATTTCTAGAATTTTGACTTGAGGAGTTTTGACATGCCATTTTCATGTTTACTTCAAGCTTAAGTAACAAAGTTAAAATCCACCATTAAGATCAAAACAAGGAAGGATTATTGGCCCTTTGATCAGTATATCCCATGTGCAAATGATTGGAAACAATTTTGAGGCTGTTACAGCTGAACACACACAGTTTTGAAGCTTGAAAAAGTAAGGAAATTTTGAAATTGCAATTGGGCTTAACAGCATGTAATTGGGCTTCAGTTCCATCTGAATCCATCACATAAAAGCTTAGCAAGCTTCTCAGACCTAGAGGAGGCATTTTGGTGAAGAAGTCAGCAAGAACACATTGAGAAAAAGCAAGGCAAAAGTGAAACACGGTTTTGGAGATTTACACCATTTCAAGCCAAATTGAGCATAACAAAAGCTTCACTGAAGAACAAGGAGTGATTCTAGGTGGTTTTCTCTAAGCTTCATCAAAGAGCAAGGCCCAGTAGAGGCTCTCCACTAGGTAAACTTTTTCTCAACCATTCCCTCTGTTTAAGCCATGTTAGCATGCCATTTTTATGTGTATGTGATGTATGAACTTCATGCTTTGATTCTGGGTTCATTTGGTTGCTGATTATGAACTTTTCAGTATGAACACGATTTCTTTTTATCTTCGATTTGCTTTGTATATGCATGATAAATGAAAATGGATGGCATATTTGTGCTCTACGTGAGATGTAGATGAATTTGGACGTAAACTTTGCTTGATTTGGTCCACTATTGCCATGGCTATGTTTACAGCACTGTTCGTCATCGTCTTGGATGATCGGAGAAGACGACCGGAGGAAGCTCCGACCGCCGTCTGGTTTTGCCTGAATATTTGAATTGTTTCGATGGAGTGGCCTTGCTGTGTTCGTTAGATGCATTTACTTTTTTACCAATGCCTGAGATTAAGACGTATCATGGGTTGCGTTTGACTTGGCCTCATCAGATCCATAAGTGAAACGCTGCGTTTCACTTATGTGCAGCGTGATCCCTTTGTTTTAATTACCATTTAATCTGATGGCTGTTGGTTGAGTCCTACCATGCGCTGATGTTGATCGACCACACATGATTATTGTTTGACTTGAGTTTTTTTTGGACGCCTTGGGACTAGGCTTGCTACTTGCACCCCCTTTCTGGCCCAATTTGTTTTTTGAACTAGTTTGGGCTGCTTCCTGCACCGTGGCCTTGTTTATTTTCTTTTTGTTTTCATTTGTTTTTATTTTATTTTTTGTTTCAAATTAATTTAATATAAATTAATTCTCCAATTAATAAAATTCCAAAAAAAAATATGTTTTAGACTCTTTGAAATGTCTTTTATTTTATAGAATTTTTATTTTATTTTTTCAATTTATTTTTCATTTAAAAAAGAATTAATTATACGGAGATGTTTTATTTGGATTAAATTGTGACATTGTTTGTTCTTTGAATTGTTTCTCTCATTTCCTTTTAATCCAATGACTAAAATTAAATCCTCATATCCATGATGAGTTGATTAAATTTTGAGGACCATTTTACCCCTAGTTGGTTGATTTTAGGATTGACTTTGTTGGCTTTCCTTTTTGACCCTCGATTCTCCCATTTCAAAGTGGTACATCTTGAATATTATTTTCTTTTGATGGTGCTTTGAGGGGATATTGGCTTTGTCCTTTTGGCCTCTGTTTGCCAACATGTTTGTGCACCTTGTGCATTTTATTTGGTAATTTTTTAGCCTTTTTCCTAATTTTGAGATGACTTGCAAGTTAGGTAATTTCATAAGGTGGCTCATACAAGTGCATGACCTAGTTTGAATTGGAAATGACCTTTGTGGATCCATTGAGCTCTCAACTCTTTTTGTTTCACATATTAGACATGTTGAGCTTGCTGTATGTTCATTTTTAGGTCAAAATTATGTTCATTGCTTGTTGATTGATGCATTTCTTTGTAGGCTTTCCACTTGTGCTCTAAGTGTTGAATGTGTGTAAGACTTTGGTCTTTCTCCTTGCCTCTTCTTGCATCTCTTTGGTGTGTTGGTGATGTTTATCTTGAGAATTCTCTTCTCTCATCTTCTCTTCAGTCCTATGACTTTGGAATGTCACTTAAGGTAGCTTGGTCCCTCCTTAGGAGGAACTTGAAGCTTGCCTAAAGTGATGAATCCATGAGGACTTCTCTTAGTGTTTCTTTGTGCTTTCTTTTGCACTTTGTTGGTGATGTTCATGGTTGAGTGCATAATATGAGCACCTTGCTGTCCTCATGTAGCCTCCCATCCTCACTTTGCTTTAGGCCTTCTTTGCCTTGCATTTGTGTTTGTTGTGTGCTTTGTGGTTGATGTTTGAATGGTTTAGGCCATTTCATCCCACACTTTGTTACACTTGTGTGCTTGCTTTTGATGCATCTCTTTCTCCTTTCTCTTTGCATCTTCATATGCATGCTTGGTTGAGATGAGCTTGTGGAGGCTACTGCCCCACACATATTTTCCTCCCATTTTCATTCTACTTGTGCATTCTATGTATGCATTTTTTCATTTGCATTTTTCCTTTGTTCTTTCTTCTTCTTCTTTTGTCTTCCTTCCCTTAGGATTTCTAACCTCTATTGTTCAAGAGAGGTTATGATAACATTAGGGTTCTAACCATGCATGATAATATTAGGTAGATGTTTCCCTTTTGTAATCCCAACTTTAGGTGCACTTTGCATGACAACTTCTAGGGTTTGGTTTAGTCCCCCTTTAGTTTGTCCCTTTCTCTTCTCATCTTCAAACAAATTCAATCCACTTAATAAATAATGACAAGTGTTGTACGCTATGAGCCTTAAGCTAATTAGGGAATAGTGATTGAGTGGTTACCTCTCAATTACCTAGAGTGTTTAGTATACATCCTTAGGCTGATATGCGACGCATTCGTTCCTAAGTCACAAGTCTTTAGTGCAACATGAGTTACAAACAAAAAACTCAAAAAAAAAACATTTCTTCTCTAAAAGAATTCAAACCAACTTCAAACCTTTTTGTCGCTTGGGACCCTTAATCTTTGGAAAACCTTTTCATAAGCAAAAGTGTTGTTAACTTTCGGTTCTATCGCGAACAGTAACACCTAAGTCTCCAATGGTCGAGCTGCATACACCAAACTGCTAGAACTGTTTGTTAACCCTACTCGGGTAAAACTTTTGAACAACCTGTGTTCTCTTAAGCCCGAACTATGTTTGCTCTGATTTCTTGTACCAGACGAGGATACGTAGGCATAAGACGTAATGTCTTAGCGAGCAACCTTCCCCCCCTTTTCACCCGTAGTTAGCCGAACTACGTTGACTCTGATTTCTCGTACCAGATGGGAATACGTAGGCCCAGAGCAGCGATGCTCTGTTGAGTCCTTTCTTTTTCTTTTGTCCCTGAGCCTTTAGCGTAGATAGTTTTGATCACCCTTTTAGATAGACAATAATGTGTGGATCTCGTCGAGTACGACGGACGTGAGGGGTGCTAATACCTTCCCCTTGTGTAACCGACTCCCGAATCCAGACTTTGTTGCAATGACCTTGTCTTTCCCTTTTTCTTTAGGTTTTTCCGATCGTTTCCTTTCCCTCTCTGTGGGATAAATAATGAAAGGTGGCGACTCTTCTGTTTTTCCACCGGGTGTTTTTCGCAGTAGCGACAGTTGGCGACTCTGCTGGGGATTCTAGTTCCCTATGCGAGTCAGTCCTAGCGCTTGTTTGCTTATCTTTGGGTTATGTATATATGTGCTTTATTTACTTTCACATTTTACTTTCCCGCATTTATTTTCTGCATCATATATCATTTTTGCTGTGCTGTGGGGGTGGGAAGTTCTGATGAGTGATAAGCCTGACCCAGGCTTGAGTACATACCTAGCATTAGTAGTGGAGATTAGTGGGGGGGTCTGTTTGCTTAGCAGACATAGTTCCCCATGAAATTCACGTTCAGACAAGATTCTCTTTGATGACTTCTCATCTGGACCTTAGGGCTCGATGAGATGTTAGATCTGAGGGGTTTCGACTCTGGGAACCGGTCATTTGTGAGTCAGCTAAGTGAGGCCTCTTCGGGAGATGATGATGCCAAACCAGAAATGGTGAGCATGTCATCATTTCTTGAAAGTCTGTGACGCTGACAAATGCATAGGATGTCGAACCTTATTAGTGAATAGGTCCATACCTGTGAGTGGGACTGGGGTTATGCAGGAAACTTTTACCTTCAGATTACCCGGTTTTCTCTATAGTTTGAATCTGGATTATTGGTATCAGTTTGTTTCTATCGGAGCAGTGTTATGTTCTTGCTAAAGCAGAGCTCTGGTTCTTCCCGATCAACAACACAACAGTCTTGATCCCCTGTCTCTGCATTTGCATCTGCATCATCATAGTGTGTTTGCATTTTGCATCTTTCATTCTCATTTGCATCGCAGGTTGTTCCCGGTGGCCTCGTGTTCTTATCTCCGCTTGGTGTTCTTCGGTAACAGGTTTGAGCAGTTCAGTGTCCATGAATATCCGACTCAAGAGAATCAGCTAAAGCAATGGATCAGGTTCAAGCCGAATTGCAGGAATTCAGAGCTCGCATGTCCTAGTTCATGGAGTTGATGCAGAACATTGCCAATGGACAGGAACAGTTGAGGACTTTAGTCCAGCCATTGATAGCACGAGCTGGCGAAGAGGGTATCTTGCACGGAGGAGCTGATGTTATTCCTCCAGTTGGTGGATCTGTTCCACAGGGTATTCTTGCTGTTGTTATATCTCCGGGCAGAGGTGCTGCGAATGAAAAGGGTAGTGTTGCTAGTGGAAGTATGGGCACTGTGCACCGGGATGCTGGCCCTCAGTGGGAAGATTACCAGAGTGATATCTTTTCCATGAAGGATATGAAGGATGGCTTGCCAAATGAGGCTGATAAGAGGCTCAAATTGATTGAGGAAAAGATGAAATCTCTTGAAAATCAGAACTCTCTGGGTCTCGACATGTCAGATCTTGGTCTGGTTCCTGGGGTCAGGATTCCTCCCAAATTCAAGGTACCGGAGTTTGATAAGTACAAAGGGACAACATGTCCTAGAGTACACATCCGAGCCTACTTTCGGAAGATGTTTGCTTACTCCGAGGATGAAAAGTTGTTAATGCATTTTTTCCAAGACAGTCTGGCTGGGGCATCTTTGGAATGGTATATGGGACTTGAGAGAACTCATATCCGCAACTGGAGAGAATTGGCTGAAGCTTTCGTGCGTCACTATCAGTACAACAGTGATCTCGCACCAAACAGGCTACAATTGCAGGGTTTGTCACAGAAGAGCACTGAGAGCTTCAAAGAGTACGCCCAGAGATGGGGAGACTTAGCTGCAAGAGTGCAACCTCCCATGGCGGAGAGAGAGATGACTGATATGTTCATGGCTACACTTCCCGGAGTGTATTATGAGAAGCTGATAGGATGCATGTCTGGAAGTTTTTCAGACCTGGTAATGACAGGAGAAAGAGTCAAAAACTGCATCAAAATGGGAAAGATTCAAGTTGCTCTTGATTCCTCGAAAGATGCAAAGAAGCCTTATGTTGGAGATAATGCTGTATATGCTCTAACTGTTGCTCAACAGCCAGCCCGTCGCCAACAACCTCGTGCTCCTCGACAGCAAAACAACCGGCGCCAGAATAAGAATAGGTCTCGCAGCAATAATCTGGAAAGAAGGAATGCTCCTCTTCATCCAGTGCCTATGCCACACAGTGATATTCTTCCACAGTTGATTCAGAACTCTTTGGTGGAGCCTAAGGCTCTCAAACCGTTGCCAGAGCCATACCCTCCTGGGTATGATCCTAACACTCGATGCGAATATCATGCAGGATCCATGGGGCACGCAACTGACGACTGCAAAGCCTTTCAAGCCAAAGTGCAGCAGTTGATTGACAAAGAGTACATTTCCTTTCTCGAAGGAAATTTGGTTGTGCACGTCGACCTCTCATATGATTGAATTTGAAGACTGCAAGGGTCACGTCCTCCAGTAGCCAGCAAGATCTGAAAGCCCAGTTCCTCGAAGCTGGCAATCTTTGTTTTATCTTGTCATTTTCTTTGCATTTGTAATTTCTTTCCTGTTAGAACGCAAATCTTACTTGTAAAACTTGTTTGTTTTCGATTGATATTAATGAAATGAATGTGCATGTTTTGATTAAATCCATTTGTCTTCACTTATGTTTTTAATTGATGTCTAACGCTTGTTTAAGCAGGGATCCGGGGAGGATGACGAGGTTTAAAGACGCGCAAGCTTCCGAAAGTATGCTTTTAAAACCTGTTGATGATGTACAAGCATTGTTTCGAATTCCCAAACACCGGAGATATAAGGATGATAATCCCTTGTCAACCCCTTTGAGCCTAGTAGTAGGAGTTTCTTTCTGAAAACGGAAAAACCCTCAACCTGGGACAGGGTAGGTGTCAACTAATTGGACCGAGCATCCAAATTGCAGAAGAAGTGTTTCCGTTCGAGGATAAATCACACCTGTATAGGTCGTGCCTAAAAAACCACAATGGTTAAATCTTGCCGATCAAGGAGTGAAACAGTCACAATCCCTTCAACAAGTCAGACAAGCCGGTGTCACACAATTTGTTCCAAAAGAAAAAGAATTAAAAGAAAAGAAAAAAGAGAAAGCCCGCTAAGTCGATAGCTTGAAAGCAAGCGACTTAGGCAAAAATTAGGGTATCCCGCTGGACTTTGAAATCAAAAGAAGCTCAAAAGAGCCAGTCTAGGCAAAAGTTAGGGAAATAAAAAAAATGATGATGAAAAACAAGTCGTGTGATTCAGGCACCAAGGACGAAAAGTGAGTGACTGTCGCTTCAAAAACTTGTGGTTTCCCGAATCATCACTCCTATCATTCAACCTTTAAAAGGTAAGCTCTAGTGTCGAATTAGTTAAATATAGGACTGGAGAACATCAAGGGGAATGGGTGGGTTAAAATAAACTTTGAGCCTTTATCCTTTCTTTGTTAAACCGTGAACCTGACACGTTACAATCTGAAAAAGTCCTAATTGAAGCAGGTTCATTTTGAAAGCATACTTCGGTAAAGATCGCATCAAAACTGACTCCTAAAAGGGTTCCTCTTACAACATTGTATTAATGTTGATAAATGAGTCGTTCATTATGTCACAACTTTTTTTTTCCAGTGAACAGATTGGAGTTTCAAAATTGTCATATGCATTGCATTTAATATATCTTTTATGCAGAACAATTTGTTTTACTTGCGAGTAAATGCTTGACAGCAGGAAAGTTTCCATAGTGGAAAGAGGGATCAGGATAGAATGCAGAAGCTCGGTACATCGTGGAACCGGGGCAAGTTGTATAAAATGATCACAGCATGGGAGTCAGCCACTCAAAAGTCAGTTAATCTAGGGCAATCAGGTCGAGATTCGATGAATCTCTCTCGCAGTCGAAGGTACTACTCCATAAACTAGTCAATTTGGGGCAAAGTCATTGCAAAACTGGGACAAAGTCATTGCAAAACTGGGGCAGGTCACCTTAAGCGAAAAGGAATGTTCCTTTTCATATTTTCAGAGTTTATCAGAATTATTCAGCCAAGGACGGATCCTTTCACGGTACAGATTTGGGACAAGCCATCTCGAGACCGTCTCATGGCAAACTACCTTTTTCTCAAAGTGAACTCTTTCCCAAAGATTAAACTAGGGTCGTTTGTTCAAGCAAGTTTGTTCTCGTCAGCAAGAGTAGAGCGTTGTGGAATCGTGTCATTACCTCATCGAATAACCTGGAACCTGTTACGTGTCCAGCTTTGTAACCGAAGTCATTTCTGAAACCCAGTTCACGCCTGATAAACCAGTTCTTGTCTGGTCAACCTTCAGTAAATACCAGTTCCTGTCCGGTACAGGTCAGATTTTCGACTAATTCCCGTCCAGTCACCCTTTTTTGTAGCTTACTGTTTAATCAGCCCTCGACTGGAAAACACAGTTTCAAAGTCCAGTTCATGTCTGGCCAACCAAAAAGAAACTCTCGTTCGATATCCAAAACCTTAAATCAATTCCCGTTTGATACCTGAAGTTAGAAGCTCAGTTCTTGCCTGACAACCTAACCTTGGTAGATTCCAGTACCCGCCTAGTAAGCCATTCTCGTCCAACCTTTTGGTAGATTCCAGTACCCGCCTGGTAATCCGTTCTCATCCAACCTTTTGATAGAGTCCAGTACTCGCCTGGTAATCAGTTCTCGTCCGACCTTGTTCGTTGAACCCAGTTCCCGCCTGGTAGTCAGTCCTCGCCTGACCTGTTTTGTAAACCCCAGTTCTCGCCTGGTAGTCAGTCCTCGCCTGACCCGTTTTGGTAAACCTAGTTCTCGCCTGGTAGTCAGTTTTTGTCCGACGACTTAACCTTTTGCCACCAGTTTTTGCCTAGTGGTCTACCCTTGGATACTAGTCCTTGTCTAGTACTTCCTTTTAAATCCTTTCTTGTTGGTAACCAGAGATAAATCCAGTAACAATAAACCTGGTCATATCCTCAAACCAAAAGCCCAATCGTGCTTGGCACATTCCAATCCTCATCCAGATAACAGTTTCAGAGTCCAGTCCTTGCCTGGCCTGTCTTCCTTTTGAAGCTCAGTTCTCGTATGATAAGTCCTCGTGGAATACCAGTTCTCGCCCGGTAGACAACATTTGAGTCCAATACTCGCCTGGTAAACGTCATTTGTTTAAAGCCAGTGCTCGCCCGGTCGCTTTCTCTTTAGCCTACAGTTGAAACCCTAGTCCTCGTCTGGTGGTCAGTTTGTAGAAGCATATTTCAATCTCAAGGTTTTGATGATGTCAACAAGACTTAAGCTCATTCCATGTTTTCAAAAAGTCAAGCTTTCAAATTGATCAAGATCAAGACTATGCAATGTTATCATGCAAATCAAGCTTCATGTGCAAATGATTGTACATCTTTAAAGAATTGGACACAAGGTTTTGGTATATCAATATTCACTCCTTTAATTAATACACAAGTGTTCAAATAATTCATCATATCAACATATTGCATATGCATGGTTTTAAAATATTTTAGAACTGGTATAACACTTTAAACTTAAGTATTTTTCTGAGTTTTAACAGTGTTAACCGATTAACCATATAGGTTAATCAGTTAACGGCCTCAATTTTTAAATTCTCAGGGCTAACGTTCAAGTGTTAACCGATTAACCTATATGGTTAACCGATTAACACTGAACGAATTTTGAAAAATTGTTTCTTTCCAAATTCAAATCTTGTTTGATTGTTATACCTTTTCATTATTTGATTCATACTCAATTATACCTTTTTGAAATGGTGTTTTGACTCATATAAATTCTGGAAATTTCAAATTGAAAAACACCTCCAATAATTTTCAAAATAATCATTCAATCAAATTCACTATTTTTCAAATATTTTCAAAATTTTCAAAAAGTGTTCATACTGTTCATACCATTTCATATCCAGAATTTTTTGAACACTTGTATTCATATTGAAAAGTGAATTTTGATCAAAAGGAGAAGATCAATCATTGTACTGATATTATTATTATCACTCTCAAATCAAAAAATTACAGAATTATTTCTATTGTGACGTGTGATCCAGGATTGTTGGACACAAGGGTTAGTGCTTGCAATAGGATTGTTCTTGCACACTAGTTGTTGAATAGTTGTTAGATAGTAGGCCTCACCGGTTGATGGTGTGATAGGTTGTACATTTTAAAACTATAGTGAAAAATATATTTCATGTGGAAAGGGGAGTGGAGTACCTTCGGATTGTGAAGGGAACCACTATAAATCTCTGTGTCCATTTTCTTTCTGCTTTTTACTGCTTTCATCATCAAGATCATAACCAAGTAAATTCAAGAATATCGAAAAACTGGAAAAAGTTTCTAAATCTAATTCACCCCCTCTTAGGCATACTTTGAACTTACAATTGGCATCAGAGCAGGTTAAGGTAACCTGTTCCTAACGATTCAGTATGGCTTCCGCTAGCACCAACCCGGTTTTCAAAGACGGTGGAAGTAGTAACAAACCACCACTGTTTTCTAGAGAATATTTTGACTTTTGGAAAATTAGAATGAAGGCACATCTTGAAGCCCAAGGAGAAGGTATATGGGAAGCAATCGAAGAAGGACCACACAATCCAGTAAATGTGGTCAATGGCGTTGGAACCGCAAAGTTGAAAAGCACGTATGATGAAGACGATAAGAAAAAGATTCTTAATGAGAAGAAAGCAATCAACATACTCCAAAGTGCTCTCAGTATGGATGAGTTCTTCAGTGTATCACAGTGTATATCGGCAAAGGATATTTGGGACACCTTGGTGGAAACGCATGAAGGAACCGCTGAAGTAAAAAGATCAAGACTCAACGCGTTAAGTCAAGAATATGAGATGTTCCGTATGCAGCCCGTTGAATCTATTGTTGCCTTACAAAAGAGACTCGTTCATCTAATAAATCACTTGATTGCTCTCGGGAAGACCTTCACCAATGATGATCTCAACCTGAAAGTCCTAAGATCCTTAACAAGAGAATGGCAACCGTAAGTGACCGCTATTTCAGAAAAGAAGAGTCTTTCAATGATAACATCCGCATCCTTATTTGGCAAACTTCAAGAGCACGAATTGGAACTTGGAAGACTCGAGAAGCACGAAAGTCAAGAAAAGAAGTCCAAAGGAATTGCTTTGAAGATTGACACAAAGGATGACAAAGACGACGAGACTTCCGAAGATGAAAATTTCATGCTTCTTGTAAAGAAGCTTGGTACATTTTTTAATAATAATAAAAATTCCTTTTTTCCTAAAAAGAATAGACATTTCAGGAAAAAGGATGCATCCACATCGAATCAAGAAGTCACATGTTACGAATGTGGGAAGCAAGGTCACATAAAGCCGGATTGCCCGAAACTTTCAAAGAAAGGAGGATTCAAAGGCAAGAAGGATTTCAAAAATAAAAAGGCTTATTTTGCTTGGGACGATAATGAGATAAGTTCATCATCGGAATCGGAAAGCGATGAATGTGCAAATATGGCTCTTATGACGTCACATCATTCCGATAAAGAAATTGATGAGGTTAGTAACGATTTTTATATTTATGATAATGATGCATAAGAAGTCATAGATAAACTTCTAAAAGAATGCAAGACTTTGTATAAAAGCATCTCATCCCAAAAGAAAAGAATTTCATCTTTAGAAGAACAAAATACTGCTTTTATAAAAAATATTGAAAATGAAAAACAAAAATTGATGGATGAAAAACAAAGTCTTGTATGCAAAAATTGCGAATCCTTATCTTTTCAAATTGTTCAACTTAAAAGAGTTTTAGAAAGATACGAAAAAGGTCAAATTGGCTTGGAGGAAATACTTAGGCACCAAAGATATCCTAATGATAAAAGTGGATTAGGATATTCTAAGTTTTCCAAACCAAGCACAAATAAAACCATTTTTGTGAAAGCAAGTGAACAAGTTGTTAAAGAAAAGGCAAACACTTCTAAGACTATGCATCAAAGTCATAAAAAGAAAAGAATTGTGAAGAAAAAGAATTATGTTCCTAGATATAGAAGTCATTATCAACCTACTTGTTTTTATTGTGGAATCAAAGGCCATACACCTAATGCTTGCTATGTATGCAACATTGGTG
Organism: Lathyrus sativus; assembly: GCA_963859935.3. Lineage (NCBI taxonomy): Eukaryota > Viridiplantae > Streptophyta > Magnoliopsida > Fabales > Fabaceae > Lathyrus > Lathyrus sativus. The sequence continues at coordinate 713,820,505 of OZ012737.1, forward strand.
TTGCTAAAGGGCATTATGTGTGGGTTGAAAAGGGTACTAACTATCAAGGACCCAAAGAAATTTGGGTACCTAACAATACTTGATTTTGTGTTGTAGGTATGCTTGAAGACAACTTCTAATCAATGGTATCTTGATAGCGGTTGTTCGAAGCATATGACGGGAGATCTAAACAAATTCTCAAGTCTATCATTAAAGGCCAAAGGATATGTTACTTACGGTGATGATAATAAAGGAAAACTTCTTGGAGTTGGAACCATTGGTGCACCTCCATGTACAATCATAGAAGACGTTCTTTATGTGGAAGGCCTTAAACACAACCTACTTAGCATAAGTCAATTGTGTGACAAAGGGTTCCGAATCAACTTCATAAATGATGAATGTTTGATAGAACATGAAGTCACCTATGACATCTTGCTAAAAGGTAAAAGATTTAATAATATTTTTTTGATCTCTTTTGATGACTCATCCTTGAAGGTAAAATGTCTAATGGCGAACAACAACAAGGCCTGGCTATGGCATAAAAGGTTTGCTCATATTCACATGGAGCATTTAAACAAGTTGATAAAGCATGATCTAGTTGTTGATCTTCCTAAGATAAAATTTATCAAGGATAAGTTATACGACGCATGTCAAAAGGGGAAACAGACGAAGACAACTTTCAAATTCAAACAAGTGGTTTCTACATCAAGACCACTTCAATTGTTGCATATGGATCGTTTTGGTCCATCGAGAACGAAAAGCTTCGGAGGTAGCATTTATGCTTTAGTTATTGTTGATGATTTCTCTCGATACACATGGACATTGTTTTTAGTGCAGAAAAATGATACTTTCAAAGCATTCAAGAAGTGTGCAAAGCAAATTCAAAACGAGAAGTCACTCACCATAGCCTCCATAAGAAGCGACCATGGTGGAGAATTCCAAAATTCAGATTTTGAAGATTTTTGCGAAGAGCATGGAATTTCTCACAACTTTTCCGCACCAAGGACTCCTCAACAAAACAGTGTCGTAGAACGGAAGAATAGGTCACTGGTGGAGCTTGCTAGAACAATGCTTAGCGACTCAAATCTTCCTAAGTATTTTTGGGCAGAGGCGGTTAGCACGGCATGTTTCGTAAGCAACCGTGTCAATATTCGACCAATTCTCAAGAAGACTCTGTATGAGCTGTTCAAGGGTAGGAAACCAAACATAGCATTTTTCCACATATTCGGATGCAAATGTTTTATTCTCAACAACAATAAGGACAATCTCGGTAAGTTTGATGAGAAGTCTGACGAAGGTATATTTCTTGGTTACTCTCTTTCTAGTAGAGCTTTTAGAATTTTTAATAAAAGAACTCTTACTATTGAAGAATCCATTCATGTTTCTTTTGATGAGACTAACCCCTCGAAAGAGGATAATATTATTGTGGATGATGATGATGATATAGTAGGTTCTTCATAACAACAAGAAGAGACTTCAAAGGATCAAGCAATACCACAAGAAGATGTCACTCAAATCATTGAAGAACATCAAGATCTTCTGAAGGAATGGAGAACGCATAGAGATCACCTGATAGATAAAGTTATTGGTGATATTAGCCAAGGCGTTGCAACTCGACTAAATCTTAAGGATGCTTATCTCAACATGGCTTTTGTGTCTCAAATTGAACCAACCAAGATTGATGAAGCCTTAGGCGACGACCAATAGATTATAGTGATGAAAGAAGAACTCAATCAATTCGAAAGGAATCAAGTTTGGAGTCTTGTACCAAGACTGGACCATAAGCACATCATAGGAACGAGATGGGTGTTCAAGAACAAACTTGACGAGAATGAGATCATAGTTTGTAACAAAGCAAAATTGGTCTCCAAGGCTACAAATAGGAGGAAGGGATTGATTTTGATGAAACGTTTGCTCCGGTAGCACGGTTAGAAGCAATTAGATTGTTACTTGCTTATGCTTGTTCTATGAATTTTCAGTTGTTCCAGATGGATGTCAAAAGCGCTTTCCTGAATGGATACATCAATGAAGAAGTCTATGTAAAACAACCTCCAGGTTTTGAAGACTTCAAGAATCCCTCGTATGTTTACAAACTGAAAAAGGCACTCTACAGACTAAAACAAGCACCAAGAGCATGGTATGACCACCTTAGCAATTTATTATGTGAAAAGGGATTTACAAAAGGAAAGGTTGACAAGATGCTATTCATAAAAAAGATCAAGGGTAACACCTTATTGGTTTAAGCCTATGTCGACGACATCATCTTCGGATCAACAAACAAAGAGCTTTGCGAAGAATTTTCACTTATGATGCAAGGAGAATTCGAGATGTCCATGATGGGAAAATTGAACTATTTTCTTGGACTACAAATCAAGCAAACAAAGGATGGCATCTTCCTCAACCAATATAAGTATTTCAAGGAATTGTTGAAGAAATTCGATATGGATAGTTGCAAGGTGATGTCCACTCCTATGGGATCCGAAACGTACGTTGATCAAGATGAATCTGGTACTCCAATTGATATTACAAAATATCGAGGTATGATCGGTTCATTATTATATTTGACGGCAAGCCGTCCTGACATTATGTTTAGCGTTTGTTTGTGTGCACGCTTTCAAGCAAGTCCGAAGGAATCACATCTCATCGTCGTAAAAAGGATTATGAAGTATCTCAAAGGGACAACGAACGTCGGATTATGGTATCCAAAAGGTAGTACTTGTTCTTTAATTGGTTATTCTGACGCTGATTACGCAGGACGTAAGACTGATAGAAAAAGCACAAGTAGTACGTGTCACATTCTCGGGAATGCACCAGTATCGTAGGCATGCAAGAAGCAAGCGTGTGTGGCACTCAGTACAGCCGAAGCGGAATATATTGCAGCAGGAAGTTGTTGTGCATAAATCCTGTGGCTCAAGAAACAACTCCTCGATTACAGTGTAGATCTCGGCTGCATTCCTCTTCGATGTGATATTACAAGTGTCATCAATATTACAAAGAACCCGGTCATGCATTCAAGGACAAAGCATATAGATATCTGGCACCACTTCCTTCGAGATCACGTACCTAATGGAGATGTAGATGTTACTTTCATCGATACACACAATCAACTCGCCGACGTCTTCACTAAACCATTGGAGAAAGAACCGTTCTTCAAAATTCGACGAGAACTTGGGATTCTCGATGAAGGTGATATCTGATCTTTTCTTTGGTCTATGTATGCATAATATATGTCTTTCATCTGTGTGCATTCTGTTTTAAGATTTTTTCCAAAATTCGCGTGTGTTAATCGATTAACCTATATGGTTAACCGATTAACACTGTTAGTTTTTCAATTCTGACTTAATTTTTAATGTGTTAACCGATTAACCTATATGGTTAACCGATTAACACTGATACTTTTTATTTTGGAAATTAAATTTTTAATGTGTTAACCGATTAGCCTATATGGTTAACCGATTAACACTGTTAAAATGGTCAAAAATCAGAAACGAAAAATTAATTCAAATTTTAGAAAATTATGTGTGGTAAACGTGTTTGTTATGTGTGGTCAATATTTTCTTAAATACCCAAATCAATATCCTTGGAACTCTTCTTCTTCTTCTTTGACTACAAGTTTTGGACTTTCAACCCCATTTTAAAACCCACTCAACATCTCTCCATATATATTGCCTCCACTTTACCATACTCTCTTCCATCTCTCAAACCCTAACTCCTTCAAGCACCCAAAACCCTCAGCATCTCTCAACTTCATCCATGGCTTCATCTCACAAAGGCAAGGGAAAGATACCAGAATATGACTCTGCCTCTGAGGAAGACAACATTCCTATGGAAACGACCAAGAAGCGTCGTATGGATTTCAAGGTTCGGGTCCGTCATATTCTACCGGTAAAGTACGTAAACCTTAAAGCTTTTCCGACTTCGTCTTTTGATTTTCCTGCACTGCTCAAATTTCAAAAGATAGATAAGTTTGTATCTGATTCTGGGAATTGCTACCATGATTTAGTCAAAGCTTTTATGAATAAGTTATCTGTGTACTTGAATGTCGACGATGAGCATATTATGGAAACCTCTGTTCAAGACTGCCTCTTGAAAGAGAATCTGTCTGAAATTGCTGCGAAGTTAAAAATACCATCCTCAGGCTACTTTCTTAGGAAAGGGGTTAACCACGTGGAAGGGTCGTGGTCCAACTATGACAAGATGGAATACTACTATCAAATCTGCAGGTTCCCGAAGGAAACGGTTGTAGCAAATCAACGGACTGCTCGGATGTTATGTTATGCGAAGAATCTGACGGTTTCTGATCGGATGCTGCATTATGTAATCTGCTATGTTCTGATTCCAAAGGATTCCAATCATGCTCAGATCAACGATTTGGAAATGCAACTCTTATTCGCAATCAAGAACAAGATCAGGGTGAACTGGATTCTTACGATCATGTACCATCTTCAACAACAGCTCTCTCTCTCTCGACAAGACTTCCATATGCAAGGCTGGTTTCTAGAATTCTCGAGTTGACAGAATTGGATCTTAACCGGGAACCATCTACCAAAATGAAACCGGCAACCAACGAGATCAATGAGATCACCATTGTGAAGAACACTGGAATAATTAAAGACGTTGACGACACATATAAGTATGCGGGAAAAGGATCAGCTTCCGACCAAGCCTATCCCATTCCAGAAGAAGGTATCACAAACGAGTTCCTCTACACCACTATGATGAACCAACATCGAGAAACCTCCCGGGCCATTGCTTCACTTCGCAACCTTATCCTTACCTCCCAGCATTCCAACACCGGCATCGTTGAAGAAGAGGATGAACAAGGTGAAGGTAGTGAAGAAGAGGAAGCAGAAGATGAGGATATGTCCGATCAAGATGTTTAGAAAATATGTGTTGTTGTTGTTTTCATTGCTTTTCTTTCCGCATTATGTTTAAGTTGTTAAGTTGTTAATTTCTTTTGTAACCGTACAATGTTTGCTGCATTTTTCTATGTGTTGCATTTTTATTTCAATCTATTATGTCGTGCTTGATTATATGTTGTCATATATGCCGATATTGCTTAGTTTGGTTTGAAAGCTCCTTCCTTTTTGCTAATGACAAAGGGGGAGAAGAGCTTGGCTTTCTAATATCTCTCTGTGCAGAATTTTTGCCTCTGTTTAGATAGGGGGAGTTGCTGGACATAGGGGGAGAAGCAAACCAAGAATGGAACGAAACATCGTCAAAGATATCGCACAGACTCATTTGATTGTCATCATCAAAAGGGGGGAGAATGTAGAAGCATATTTCAATCTCAAGGTTTTGATGATGTCAACAAGACTTAAGCTCATTCCATGTTTGCAAAAAGTCAAGCTTTCAAATTGATCAAGATCAAGACTATGTAATGTTGTCATGCAAATCAAGCTTCATGTGCAAATGATCTTACATCTTTCAAGACTTGGACACAAGGCTTTGGTATATCAATATTCACTCCATTAATTGATATACAAGTGTTCAAATAATTCATCATATCAACATATTGCATATGCATGGTTTTAAAATATTTTGGAACTGGTATAACACTTTAAACTTAAGTATTTTTCTGAGTTTTAACAGTGTTAACCGATTAACCATATAGGTTAATTGGTTAACGGCCTCAATTTTTAAATTCTCAGGGCTAACGTTCAAGTGTTAACCGATTAACCTATATGGTTAACCGATTAACACTGAACGAATTTTGAAAAATTGTTTCTTTCCAAATTCAAATCTTGTTTGATTGTTATACCTTTTCATTATTTGATTCATACTCAATTATACCTTTTTGAAATGGTGTTTTGACTCATATAAATTCTGGAAATTTCAAATTGAAAAACACCTCCAATAATTTTCAAAATAATCATTCAATCAAATTCACTATTTTTCAAATATTTTCAAAATTTTCAAAAAGTGTTCATATTGTTCATACCATTTCATATCCAGAATTTTTTGAACACTTGTATTGATATTTAAAAGTGAATTTTGATCAAAAGGAGAAGATAAATCATTGTATTGATATTATTATTATCACTCTCAAATCAAAAAATTACAGAACTATTTCTATTGTGACGTTTGATCCAGGATTGTTGAACACAAGGGTTAGTGCTTGCAAGAGGATTGTTCTTGCACACTAGTTGTTGAATAGTTGTTAGATAGTAGGCCTCACCGGTTGATGGTGTAATAGGTTGTACATTCTAAAACTATAGCGAAAAATCTCTTTCATGTGGAAATGAGAGTGGAGTACCTTCAGATTGTGAAGGGAACCACTATAAATCTCTGTGTCCATTTTCTTTCTGCTTTTTACTGCTTTCATCATCAAGATCATAACCAAGTAAATTCAAGAATATCGAAAAACCAGAAAAAGTTTCTAAAGCCTAATTCACCCCCCCCCCCCTTAGGCATACTTTGAACTTACACAATTGTCTTTTATACCAGTTCCTGCCTGGTAAGGAGCGTTTCAAAGTCCAGTTATTGTCTGGAAAACCACAAAAGTAGTTCATGTTCAGCACAAAATAGGAAACTAGTTCTCGCCTGATTTGTTTTGAGACCCAATTCTCGTATGGTTGTCAGTCCTCATCTGACCAATCTAATTCAGATCCAGGAAGTTTTCCTCAGCAAAGTTTTGATTTGATCCCCAGCAAAATTCCAATCGTACTTGGTATACTCGGTCTACCCAGCGGAGTTGGTTTTCGTTCCTCCAGCATTTATTTTGCTGGAGCGGTTCCCTTGCATTTGCATTTTTCATAGCATCTACCCAAACGCGTAGCATTTCCATTTCGTATGGAGCATTACGCCATATTCAAGCATGTGCATCAGAAACATAAGCTAGGTGATTACCTTTTGTTTCTGTCTCTCCATTTGAGTTTTGTAGTTTATTTCAGCGGTTGCCAAATTTCCGAGTTTCTTTGGTATTCAACCGTCTTTCACCTTGATTGTTTGAAAGTCGTTCGCTTCTCATCCAGTCAGGTCTAAGTCGTTTGAATAGGGGCAACTGTTGTATCCTAAAATTTACTCAACCTTTCTTTACCTGGTTTGTGTTTCATTGCATTGTTCTAGCATTTGCATTGCATATCATATTTCATTTTACAGGGGATCAAGTGAGTTGTGCTTAGCAGAGAGAGACTACCAAAGGTTGTGGGCTAAGTGAGGGGTGTTACTCAAGTTTGAATGTTCATCAGGTCATCTAGAAGTGGTCAATAGTCTTGTGAAAGGATGGATGGATGTATGTGGGTCAGCTCCTAACTTGGAGGCCAGTTGAAGAGCATCAGAGGGTTATGAATTCATAATTATGGATATGGGATGTTGAGAGAGCTCATTGAGTTCTTTGAGATCCATGTTGGAGCTTATTCAAGTTGCTGTGTGAGGTGAAAGAAGCCACAATCAAGAATGTTGCATCTAGGGTTTTCATCTGGTAAATCCTTAGTTAACTGTGAAATTGAAGGAGGTTAAAACTCAATTCTAAGTCTCTATGGTCATGGTATGTTGTGTTGAGATGTCTAATATATCATTTCAAGATCAATTCATCAAGAATCAAGAGTGTGAGAAGTTACTAAATTAGGGTTCTCAGTGTAAAATTCCATGTTTAGTCCCCAACTTCAAGACCACCTTTCTCAAGATAGAAGTCTCATCTCAACTTGACATGGTCATGAAACATGTAGAGCATATTCTTAGCTTTCTTTTGAGTACTATAAGTCATTCATCTGATTTCTAGAACACAAGTTATCATGCTGACAAATAACAGGTCCTCCGATGAATGTGATTTTGGTCAACAAAAGTCAACCAACTTCCAAGTCATTTTTGACCTAGAAGGATGTTTCTCCTCAACTTTTGGAGAACATTAAAGTTGTTCCTCATGATCTTAGCTTTCCAAAGAGTACTAGAAGTATTTCATCTCATTTGTAGAACTCAAGTTATGAGGCTTACAAGTCAGGGGTATTTTGGGAAAGTGAGATTATAGGTCATAAAATTATAGGTCCATTTCACCAACTTGCACACTTCAAATGGAGATTTTTCCAACATCAAACTTGCTCCAAATAGGTCCATTTGCATTACCAAATCATCTCTTGTCATGGTTGAAGCTTGGATTGAAAAATTCCAAAAGTGATTTTCATGGAAAAGACCTTAAAATGAGAAAATCAAACTAAATTCATTTGAGATCACTTTGTGCCAAGTTTATGCATTTTTTGAGTGCAAATCATATTCTAAATACAATGGCATTTTTAGAATTTTGACTTGAGGAGTTTTGACATGCCATTTTCATGTTTACTTCAAGCTTAAGTAACAAAGTCAAAATCCACCATTAAGATCAAAACAAGGAAGGATTATTGGCCCTTTGATCAGTATATCCCATGTGCAAATGATTGGAAACAATTTTGAGGTTGTTACAGCTGAACACACACGGTTTTGAAGCTTAAAAAAGTAAGGAAAATTGAAATTGCAATTGGGCTTAACAACATGTAATTGGGCTTCATTTCCATCTGAATCCATCACATAAAAGCTCAGCAAGCTTCTCAGACCTAGAGGAGGCATTTTGGTGAAGAAATCAACAAGAACACATTGAGAAAAAGCAAGGCAAAAGTGAAACACGATTTTGGAGATTTACACCATTTCAAGCCAAATTGAGCATAGCAAAAGCTTCACTAAAGAACAAGGAGTGATTCTGGGTGGTTTTCTCTAAGCTTCATCAAAGAGCAAGGCCCAGTGGAGGCTCTCCACTAGGTAAACTTTTTCTCAACCATTCCCTCTGTTTAAGCCATGTTAGCATGCCATTTTTATGTGTATGTGATGTATGAACTTCATGCTTTGATTCTGGGTTCATTTGGTTGCTGATTATGAACTTTTCAGTATGAACACGATTTCTTTTTATCTTCGATTTGCTTTGTATATGCATGATAAATGAAAATGGATGGCATATTTGTGCTCTACGTGAGATGTAGATGAATTTGGACGTAAACTTTGCTTGATTTGGTCCACTATTGCCATGGCTGTGTTTAGGGCACTGTTCATCATCGTTTTGGATGATCGGAGAAGACGACCGGAGGAAGCTCCGGCCACCGCCTGGTTTTGCCTGAATATTTGAATTGTTTTGATGGTGTGGCTTTGCTGTGTTCGTTAGATGCGTTTACTTTTTTACCAATGCCTGAGATTAAGACGTATCATGGGTTGCGTTTGACTTGGCCTCATCAGATCCATAAGTGAAACGCTGCGTTTCACTTATGTGCAGCGTGATCCATTTGTTTTAATTACCATTTAATCGGATGGTTGTTGGTTGAGTCCTACCATGCGCTGCTGTTGACCGGCCACACATGATTATTGTTTGACCTGAGTTTTTTTTTGGACACCTTGGGACTGGGCTTGCTACTTGCACCCCCTTTCTGGCCCAGTTTGTTTTTTGAACTAGTTTGGACTGCTTCCTGCACCGTGGCCTTGTTTATTTTCTTTTTGTTTTCTTTTGTTTTTATTTTATTTTTTGTTTCAAATTAATTCAATATAAATTAATTCTCCAATTAATAAAATTCCAAAAAAAATATGTTTTAGACTATTTGAAATATCTTTTATTTTATAGAATTTTTATTTTATTTTTTTAGTTTATTTTTCATTTAAAAAAGAATTAATTAATTGGAGATATTTTATTTGGATTAAATTGTGACATTGTTTGTTCTTTGAATTGTTTCTATCATTTCCTTTTGATCCAATGACTAAAATTAAATCCTCATATCCATGATGAGTTGATTAAATTTTGAGGACCATTTTACCCCTGGTTGGTTTACTTTAGGGTTGACTTTGTTGGCTTTCCTTTTTGACCCTCGATTCTCCCATTTCAAAGTGGTACATCTTGAATATTATTTTCTTTTGATGGTGCTTTGAGGGGATATCGGCTTTTTCCTTTTGGCCTCTGTTTGCCAACTTGTTTGTACACCTTGTGCATTTTATTTGGTAATTTTTTTTTAGCCTTTTTCCTAATTTTGAGATGACTTGCAAGTTAGGTCATTTCATAAGGTGGTTCATACAAGTGCATGACCTAGTTTGAATTGGAAATGACCTTTGTGGATCCATTGAGCTCTCAACTCTTTTTGTTTCACATATTAGACATGTTGAGCTTGTTGTATGTTCATTTTTAGGTCAAAATTATGTTCATTGCTTGTTGATTGATGTATTTCTTTGTAGGCTTTCCACTTGTGCTCTAAGTGTTGAATGTGTGTAAGACTTTGGTCTTTCTCCTTGCCTCTTCTTGCATCTCTTTGGTGTGTTTGTGATGTTTATCTTGAGCATTCTCTTCTCTCATCTTCTCTTCAGTCCTATGACTTTGGAATCTCACTTAAGGTAGCTTGGTCCCTCCTTAGGAGGAACTTGAAGCTTGCCTAAAGTGATGAATCCATGAGGACTTCTCTTAGTGTTTCTTTGTGCTTTATTTTGCTCTTTGTTGGTGATGTTCATGGTTGAGTGCATAATATGAGTATCTTGATGTCCTCATGTAGCCTCCCATCCTCACTTTGCTTTAGGCCTTCTTTGCCTTGCATTTGTGTTTGTTGTGTGCTTTGTGGTTGATGTTTGAATGGTTTAGGCCATTTCATCCCACACTTTATTACACTTGTGTGCTTGCTTTTGATGCATCTCTTTCTCCTTTCTCTTTTCATCTTCATATGCATGCTTGGTTGAGATGAGCTTGTGGAGGCTACTGCCCCGCACATATTTTCCTCCCACTTTCATTCTACTTGTGCATTCTATGTATGCATTCTTTCATTTGCATTTTTCCTTTGTTCTTTCTTCTTCTTCTTTTGTCTTCCTTCCCTTAGAATTTCTAACCTCTCTTGTTCAAGAGAGGTTATGATAGACATTAGGGTTCTAACCATGCATGATAACATTAGGTAGATGTTTCCCTTTTGTAATCCCAACTTTAGGTGCACTTTGCATGACAACTTCTAGGGTTTGGTCTAGTCCCCCTTTAGTTTGTCCCTTTCTCTTCTCATCTTCAAACAACTTCAATCCACTTAATAAACAATGACAAGTGTTGTACGCTATGAGCCTTAAGCTACTTGGGAAATGGTGATTGAGTGGTTACCTCTCAATTATCTAGAGTTTTTAGTATACATCCTTAGGATGCTATGCGACACATTCGTTCCTAAGTCACAAGTCTTTAGTGCAACATGAGTTACCAATAAAAAACTCAAAAAAAAAACATTTCTTCTCTAAAAGACTTCAAACCAACTTCAAACCTTTTTGTCCCTTGGGACCCTTAATATTTGGAAAACCTTTTCATAAGCAAGAGTGTTGTTAACTTTCGGTTCTATCGCGAACAGTAACACCTAAGTCTCCAATGGTCGAGCTGCATACACCAAACTGTTAGAACTGTTTGTTAACCCTACTCGGGTAAAACTTTTGAACAACCTATGTTCTCTTAAGCCCAAACTACGTTTGCTCTGATTTCTCGTACCAGACGAGGATACGTAGGCATAAGACGTGATGTCTTAGCGAGCAACCTTCCCCCCTTTTTCACCCGTAGTTAGCCGAACTACGTTGACTCTGATTTCTCGTACGAGACGGGAATACGTAGGCCCAGAGCAGCGATGCTCTGTCGAGTCCTTTCTTTTTCTTTTGTCCCTGAGCCTTTAGCGTAGATAGTTTTGATCACCCTTTTAGATAAACAACAATGCGTGAATCCCGTCGAGTACGACGGACGTGAGGGGTGCTAATATCTTCCCCTTGCGTAACCGACTCCCGAATCCAGACTTGGTTGCGATGACCTCGTCTTTCCCTTTTTCGTCAAGTTTTTCCGATCGTTTCCTTTCCCTCTCTGTGGGATAAATAACGAAAGGTGGCGACTCTTCTGTTTTTCCGCTGGGTGCTTTTCGCAGTAGCGACACTGGGTGTGAAAGAGGAGGATGAGTGTACTTGCAAGGCACTCTGATGCTAAAGTAAGAAAACGAGCAAGAGAGTGAGCAAGTACAAAATATGTATGTTTCAAGATTTTTATAATACCCCCAACGCTTGGCCATTGGTCCCTATTTTCAGGGCGAGATAACTGTTTTCCGAAGAATAGATAACTACCAGAAATAGTCGTTGGGATGGACAGACGTGCCCATAACTATTCGTTGGGACGGACAAAGGTATAGTTACGGGCACATACGTCTTTGCTGTTTCTGAATTGTGGAACCGTGCGTGACGGGAAGAGACTAACGGGGAGGAGTGTTGTGACCAAGGGTAAATAGGTCAGCCTCCCCTGTTGGAGAGGCAGAAAGGTAAACTCTCCACCAAAGAGGTTGGACTTAGGCAACAGGGTCGTTTTGGGAGCAGAAGTGGATAGGGTCATGCCTAGCCATCGGGTCAGTCCGAAACAATTTTCTTGTATGTGTTTTTTTTTTTTTGCATGTTTGTAATTTGTTCGTTTTTGAACTATATTTTGTGTGTTTTGGATATGTAGTATTGTACCTTTAATCCCTTCATTTCTCAATTAGTTAGAGTGTTGATATTGTGTGTCCTTTTTTAGACTAGCAAGTTGATTTTTTTTTTCTTTTCATCAAGTAATGCTCGAATCACAAGTTATAACACTTAAATCAAGGTATTGAGTTGTTTGAGTCAAATCATGTACATTGTGTGACTCGAATCATACAATTTATGAAAATTGGATTTTGGCGATGTGTAATTTGATTCAAATCACAAGTTTAACTTTACTTGAATCACAACTTTCCATGAAAGTAACAATTTGGATCTGGCAGATTTGATTCGAATCATGAAATACAAGTGACTCGAATCAGACATTGAATGACTCAAATCATGGTTTGCTCTTGACTCAAGTTATGGGTTTAAATAATTATTCGAATCATGACCTCAAAATTCCAAATTCCACCTTACATTTAAATAGTTGTTTCTTTGATTAAAAAATAAGAATATCTCATTATGAATTTTTTTCATAATGAAAGAAAGATAAAAGTTTTGTTAGACAAAATGACAATTTCTCTTTCCTTCTCTAGTGTGTCTATTCTAATCACCTTTGTATCTTTTTCTTGTTTTAAAAAACAACTTCTTAAGTGTGATTCTTGTAAAATTACATCTTCTCTTTGTTACACTTTGTGTGTCTAATTTGTTGTTGAGGAAAATCAAAGAAAGTGAGTTGATCAATCTTGTAATGATTCAATTTTGATCAATCTCATGATAACTATTAAAAACCAATACCTTTTTACCCACAAACTTGAGAGAACCTATGTATGTGTTTTTTATTCACCAACATTTATCTCCTTATTAATACTTTGTGATTAACCTCCTAGAATGTGGATCCTGTGAGAATTAGAGTGTATGTGTGAGATTCTTTTGACACCGTTCATCATCTTCAATATTAGTCCAAATCCAGTGTTATTGACCCTCATCTTTAAAGATTGAATGTTTGAGGGAGACTAGTGGTACATAATGGTATCTAATATTTTCGTGTGAAGTTTGTTGTTTATAACAGGTACAAGAATCATTTCTTGAATGCGGTTTGGACGTTGTGTTATCTACTAAGAGAAGAGTTTTTATTATACTTCATGGAAGACTTTGATGAAGTTGAGTACAAACTGTTTGTAAAACGAAGTTGAAAGTTGTCCAACTTTAATTAAATCATGTAAAGACTATTTATAAGACGCAGTTCAAAATTGTCTAGTTAAACGCTTAGCTAATAACAAACACTCAAACAAGTCTTCGTTAAATTCTGTAAGAAATACTGCAGAAAAAAATTTGGAACAAATTATTTTGAAATAGAGTATCACTACATTCAACACTTTTACAAAATACTTTGTATATTTTTCCGGTAAAAATTGGTTGGAAACAAAGTAACTAATGTTTATTCTCGACATTAAACCATCTAAAAACTCAAAGACAATTTCCTTTCATCTTCAAAATTCATAAAATAATAGTTTTTGTCAATTTTTATAAATAAAATTTAGTTCAAAACTCAATAAAAATACAACAAATGAATCTCAACCAATTTTTTTATCAATCATACCACAAATCACTAATGAGAGTCTACATTTGTGATGGATAACAATGATGATTCGTCAATGAATTCAACATAAAATTCACCAAAATACAATTATAACTTTGTCTATCAAATTGTCAATGTTTTCGCCACTAACTTATAAAAATATTCAGTCAAAGTTAAAAATTTCTCAAGTTAGATGAAAACTCAATCTTAATGCACCATGCGACTAAGAGTAATAAAAAAATGAGAAAAATCTAAAGAGAAATGTGATGCACGATAAAACAACCTAGAAAAAAAATATTAAATTCTCTTTAAAGAGATGCCAAAAAATCTTTAAAATGAGAAATTAAATTCATCAAAATGATAACTTTTATTTTCATTACGTTGAGACACCATACCATCAAGTCAATTTTAAAAATTAATTTTTTTATCATAGATTAATTATTACTCTAGCTAATACTGATCAAAATACTCTAATAGATTTTCATGATTCTCTAAATTCTTTAATATTTACAAATGTTTATCTCACATGCTCTCAAGAATACCATCCTGTTCACCAAAGAACTATCCAAACCCCATGTTCTAATACTAAAAATCTTACTACACAAGATTCTCATTCTATTAAAATACAAAATAAATTACTAGAGCATGGATCGTGTGGTGCACGGGGTTACATAGTAATATATTTTATTTATAAAAGTTATACTTACAAGGATAAACCATGATTCCCACTGTCAATACAAATGTACAAATTCATCCCTCCAATCATAGCACAACATATAGGTTTAGGATACAAATTCATCCAAACCCTAGTCCCAGAAGTGTTCGCGATCCAGTTTGAATCGAATAGTATTCGTGAAATTTATTCTAACTCAGATGAAATTTTGGAGTCCAATTCACTTAAACATTTTAATTGAGACTGACTCATAGACATTTAGTGATACATAGTAATGCCTCATAAATTACTTAGTGATACATTACTACTTAATTATATTCTAGTCTTCAAATATTTCTCAGGGAGTAGGTTTATTTGATTTTCCTTAATTGCTTCAAAATAATTTTTGTCATACATAATACATATATTACTCATTCACACCAATAAAGACTCAGCAAAAGAATCTAACATTTTTTCATGATTCTCTTCATTCTTTAATAGCTGCAAGTACTCTTCATACAATTTCTCAAGAAAACCAGATTGGCATTCCATCTCATTGTTGTTGACCAAATCTTCATGGAACTGTTCTCCAAAGAACAATCCAAACACATCATTTTCTCCCTCTTTTGTTTCTTCTCTTTGCTCTTTTTCCTCTTGGCTTGTTTTTGCTGAGTTGGATTCCATGTTTACGGTACTATCAGTTCTTGGTATTATACATGATAAACTCTTCTTGACCCTTATTGCCTTTGGTAGATAAACTAATGTCTTCTTCTCTGATTCTTCCGGTACTTTCGCTATGATTTTGTTCTTTTTGCTCTTTTCGTTCTTTTGCTTCTTTTTCTTCTTGTCCTCTGGTTGTTCTTGATTTTTGAGCTTTTTAATGAGATGCGTGTTCCAGTAATTCTTGATCTCGTTATCCGTTCTTCCCGGTAATCTTCCTGCGATAAGAGACCATCTATTACCGAGAAGCGAATGCATTCTTATAATAAGATCATCTTCATCAGGAGTTATGTTTCCTCTCTTTATATCCGGTCTTAGATAGTTCATCCATCGAAGTCTGCAACTTTTTCCGCATCTCAGAAGCCCTGTGTCAATGACCAAACAATATATTCGTAACGTTAGTTCAGCTCGTCCGAGTTAAAGAAAGGATCAAGGTTCAACCATAACTAATAAACTTTGAAGACAAGGAAGAAAAAAAAACAGATTAAATTACCAGCTCTTTTTGGAAGTGATCTCCATTGGCCTTCTCCGTGAGCTTGAATATATTTGGTGAGCAATGCATCTTCGCGAGAAGTCCACGGACCTCGATGCAACCCAACTTTTGAACAACAAGGAGCTCTTCCCATCTTTGTCTGAAGAGAAGAAATATAGATATTGAAGCAGGCTTATACCAGCTCAGATCATGCTTCCCAAATTCAACTTTGTTCTCTTTTTAAATGTTGGAAGATAGCTATACCAGCTCTTAGAATAATACATTAAACTCATGGATCATGACATTGTGGTGGTTGAATTTTAAATGATTAACTGAGTTGAAAGCCAGCAGTGGCTATATTCTGTTTGACCTGTTCCAATTTCATAGGTAGATGCTCTAAATTCACTTGCTGAGATTGGGCCAGCAGCTTTCTGACGATTCCATTAATGTCAGGCCCAAGCCCATTAGACAAAGCCCAAATGAATAGCTATTACTTAATAAACTCTTGTATGCATAAAATGAAAAGCAAAAACAAAATAGTAACTTGCATTATTAGTAACTCAGAAGTTTACAACTGATCACATTCCAAGTCATTACATGTTATAGTATATGCTAAAGTGACATAAACTAGGAGGAAAATAAGGGCCCCTATTGATTGCTTTCTCAACTCAAACTTTAATGACACAAATCAGGTTGCAATAATTTATCATCTCAGCGACGACAATAACACATATTCAACTTTCACACTACGTATTTGTGTCTAATAAAATAATTGGGGGATGAGTACAAAATTTATATTGTGACATTGAATCAAGCCCGGCTTCTAAAGTCTGAACTCTTGCGATAATTGGCAGAGAGGTTACACGGCTTCAAAATGCTGATCCGCTACCCTTGGACTTTCCAAGCATCATGTCTTTTGCTTCATTGATTTTGGAAGCAAGATAATGGCTGCCACCAGCATCTGGATGGTTTGCAACCATCACTCTTCGATGTGCTTCTTTGATCTTATCTGTGGGAGTGGTCTGTCTGTCACATTGACAATTGAAAATCAGCAAGCGAAGGATGAAAATGTTTATGGTAAATTTTTTGTCAAGGGCGTGATTAGAACATAATTCAATAATCATCAATAAAATTACATTACAATACATAAGAGGGAAAATACAGGCAAAGGGAGAGGGACAAAGGATTCAACACCCAACATGAATATCTAAAATGTGAATACCATTTACCAATCCGGAAGAAGAAAACTAAATAACTTTTAGGAATATGAAAATAAATTCATAAATCATGGTTCATTTTATTCATAGAGACTGGATACAATACCGCATGGCACCTATCTATGCAGCAGATTACATATAACAACATAAAATCAAACATACCGCATTTTAATCCTGAGAAGTACTAAAATTGAAAATTATGAAATCAATATTAATAAGTTCCTAATTTCAAGTACACTTGATATTCCATGAAACCAGCCATAATCAGAAATAGTACTTTTCTTCAATTTACATTCATTCAGGATATAAAACATTAAAGCTTAAAATCAGTAGACAGTACAAAACAACAGTCTACAAATTACAGAAGCTATCTGAATCGCAGAGTAACGAGAAAGATGGAAAGCAAAATATGGAAAACCAGCACAAAACTTTAAATTCAATCACATAAACAATTCTGCTCTTCTTTTCAATTGAACAAAGAAGTGCACTTCCCAAGTCACAAGTTGCAATAGGAGCAGAGTCATTTCAAAGTACAATCACATGATTTACAGTAAAGAAAATTAAAGAGGAAGGAATAGCAAATCAAATGGACAAGAATTAGTTCTAGGTTATAAATTATTTTCTTGATTTCTCAGCAATTTGAATCAGTTTGAAGGTATGAACAATTACAAAACTAAGAAAATGAACATCATAGTGGTCAATCCTATTTTAAAGTGTGAAGCAGCTGACCCGCAAAATGATAGACACACACAAGATAGATAATTTATACCAATATCATATATATAAAAACTCAAAGATCTAACATTCAAAATTAATAATCAGACGTCAAAATATAAACTGACAATCTCCATCAATCTCATGCAAAATTAATAAGTCCACAACAAGAAAAGCAATGTAATTGTGGTGTAGTGAATGATGGCATGGCTGTCGAGAAATGATAATATAAGAACAAAGGAAAGACAAGTAGCTAACTAATAAATAATGGAATCAATTAACAGAAAAAAGAAAAGCAGATAACATCGGACATGTGACAAAACAAATTATGAGAATATGAAATGTAAAGTGTGGAGGAAGAACAAAACAAAGTGGCCCTATGATTTCCACATTAGCGATAACCTAACCATAGTTAACAGAAAACAGGTATCAGCAATTAGGAAATGCGAGGGACCCAAAACAAACAAACAAAATTGCAGGGACTAAAACTAGAAGAGAAGATACTTGCAAGGACTTGAAACGTTTTTAAGTCATGAATGAATTCATATCCAAAAGAAAAGGTGACAAACAATGATACATTCTTTCGTTAAACAAAACCAATAATATCATGCTAGTTTATTCTAAGTTATTGTTACAATGACCTTCACACAATCAATCAATACCTTCATATCTTACAAAACAAAAATGACAGTACCTAACACCAAGTATAAGAGCTGCTTCCCTCCTAGTCATAGTAGGCTGAAAACCACCTTCATAAAATTTACGCAATGCAGGTGGTCTAGCTTTGAACGCTTGCCAGGCCTGAATACCAACTTTACCGGCATATGCTGCAGCAGCCACGGCTATCCCTGCCATTAAAGGTGTAGCCTGTTCCAAATTTCAATTTCACAAAAGAAACACAACTTGAATGTCAACAAAATTTCAAAAGCACTCCTAATAGGTCAAACCCTTCAATAATCCTGGTAACATAAAAAGGTGCATATGGCCAGGACAACTAAAATCCAAAATATGTTAATCCATACAATAAGGGTCTGTTTGGATAAACAACTTATTTGGAGTTTATAGCACAAATGCTTATCAAAATAAGCAATTATGAAAAACCTTGCATAAACTATTTTTCTAACAAAAGATTAAATAAATTTAAATTATTTTTATGTGCTATAAATTGTTTTCATAAATCATCTTTGATAACTTATAAAAATAAGCTCAAAACAGGTTATGAATAATGCTATAAGCTGTTTTAATAAGCTTTTCCAAACATTGTCACAACTTATGGACCCATATATTCTACCAAAACTTATAACATAAGATAAGCTCAAATAAACCAATCCAAACAAGCAGGTATTATTCTCGGCATCCCCATATTCCACTATATATTAATAATTAATCAGCTCATATGATTGTATTGTAACTTAAACAACAAATAAAAAAGAGTCAACAAGTGTCCGATTGAATTGGCTTTTTTAAGCTTATCGATAGCCATAAACATTTGTCCATAAGTTGTTTTCAGCTTATTTTCATAATCTCTCCAAAATAGCTTATGAAAGCAGCTTATATGTAAACAGCTTAACTCTATCTAATGTAATAGCTTACACATAAGCACTTAATTAAGCTGTTTAACCAAACAGAAGCTAAGTATGTCAATTTAGCTTCTGGTTTCAACATATCAATGCTAAACCTCATTCCCAAACCCTCTACCACCCTCCCAACAAAATTGACAAAAAAATTGAAAACATTAAAAAGCTAATCTAACATTCACAAAGAGATAATGGATAAAACGTTCGACATGTATGAGAAGGGAAAAAAAAAAGCATTTTGGAATCGAAAACTTAAAGGGGAGTGGGAAAATCATAGGGTTTTTGTTGTTTATGAGACTACAGACATAACCAGAAGGAGTAACGTGTTTAACGAAGAAAGGCTTACCATAATTTGAAAAGCTTGGCAATTGAAAATGGAGAATTGGAAATAGAGTTGAAGAATAGAATGAACCGAAATTTGAGTTTTTGATTTTGAAATTGTTTGATTCGCAAGTCAATATTGTTTTCTTGAGAGAGAAAGGGAAGAAAAAGGTAGGGTTTGTTTTAGTAAACAAGACGGGTGCTGTGGGACAAAACAGGGGGTACTGGAAGTAGTCTCATACCTCATTTATTGTAAAGGTCTTCAAAATTGTTGCGGGTTTGAGAGAATTGATACTGCCACCGTGACAGTTTGACAGGACACTTCCATATATTTTCTTAATATTTATATCGGTAATACTAACTTGTGTTACACAAGTTAACTAGGACCCAAGTTAATTAAATATAAAAATAATATTTTAAAAATTATGTACTGCTTTAAATAAAAATAAAAAATTAAATTTTGTATTGATGTTTTTTTAATACAAATTTTTTATAAATATGTTTTTTAACTTGTGACTCTAAAGTACAAGTTAGCATTATCCTATTTATATTATTTTTGTCAAAATTTTATAAAAAAAAATAAAGATAAAAAATTTGGCAAAATAAATTTTAAAAAATACAGTATAAATTGAAATTTTTGATAGACAAGTATGTATTTTTATTGATTTAAAAAAAAAATTTAACATATTTGATTTTTTTTTTTATAAATCTGGTATCTTGGTTAATTTTTTGAATTTCTGAAAAATCGATAGTTCATATTTAATAAAAAAAATTAACAATATCAGATTTTTTGAAATGTTTTTTTGTAATTTATTGGATTTTTCAAAAAAATTAATAGTGTTAAAAAAAATTGCCTATAGAATACTAATTACTGATATTTTTAAAAATCTGAAAAACTAAAAAACATGTTGAAAAATCTCATATTTCTTCAAACATTTACTAGAAATCAATGTATTTTTATCGAAAATTTTGAAAATATCTAGTATCTTTTCATAGAAACGCAAAAAATCTAGTATTCCTTTAAAAATATGATATTTTACTAAACTTTTAAAAATCTAAAAAATATTTAGTAAGTGCATAAAGGTAGCATCAACCCTCATGTTAGGGTGTTGTTGGTTGGGATTTCGACACTCATTAATATTGGAAGTAAGTTGAGAGATTTCAAGGTCATATTTGAAAAAGAACATGATGAATTCGACAACAAATAGTGACAAGGATGTTTTGACGCAATGAAGATTTGAAATAGGCTTTTGAAGTTTGAAGAATCATTGTTTGAGGGGAACAATGTACGCTTCGACATGGAAATGGTGAAGATCTAGTCGAAGAAGTCTTAGCATAGGAGACGCTGTTATTTAGGACTTAGAAATATTTTGGCATAGATTGGAGTTCGACGAAGTCCATTAGAAGAGCGTTCGGAGGATGGAGTTCAAATGAGGTTGGTAACTATCTTTTGGCCTTATCTATTTCTTAGGACACATGGAGGATTTTGAGGCGGCGAAGTGCATGCAGTGGAGAATGTGGTGCATTTTGGCGAAATAATCGTTAGATGACGGTTATTTTTTATTTATTATAAGTAGAACGATTAGCATTTAGAATTAGTGTGTTCAACAATTGTACAAAACTCTATATTTTACTCTCAGTACCTGTGTGAGAAAAAAGTGCTTTTGAGAGAATGTACGTTTGAATACCTTGCTTTATAATCAAATTCATTTAAATTCCAGTCATTTACCTTTACTTGCCATTTATCTTTCAATTTATCTTTCTGCAATCTACATTTCTTTCTTTACTTAAAAGAAATCATCACATTCTCTCAATAACTTTGGACAATACTTGAAGAACGTTGTATAAATGTTCATGATAATTAAAACCAAGAACTAATAACAACGCATGTCCTAGGATCAATCTAATCGATCATGTGAATGACCAAAGACTTAGTAACTTTGGAAGACTAGCGGGACTGGTGTTGCTAATTGAAATTTGTAGAAATATTTAAAAAGTTCTTCATTTTTTGTTTTTTGTAGTTTTGTTGCATGAGATTAAGAAGTGGTAAAGTAACCACTGATAACAAAGCGAGACCAAGAAAGAGACGTGTACGTGTAACAATGGCGAATCATCCAAGTAGTAATGAACCACCCCCTCCTTCGACGGGGAAATGACAACCACAACGTCTGCGGCTGAAGTGGTTCCATCCACAGCAAGTACGATGGTAGTACCGTCGAATGCTTATGGTGGACCTATATTATCCTCTATGAGAACTCAGGGCAGCCATTAACTCCTCCTCCAGTGGGGATTGGTTCTTTCAGACCTTTTATGTCTAGATTTACAATACTCTTAAATGATAGAGAACAACCATATGGTATGCTAACTTCAATGATGGCTAATTTACATAACACAACTGCAGTGTTCGACTACCTAGTGGTGAATACATTTTCGCCAGTGCAAGGGTATGGTTCTGCCGTGAACAATCTGGGTCGAAATAATCTACCCCAAGGATGGGATTCTCCACCCAGATGCCTAATTTTACTATGAATTCTCCAGCGGTGTTGAGACAGCAAATGGACGAAAGTAACCATGACATGGTCCATATATTGGCCCAATAAATGGGCACTATATTTAATCCGTTGATTCAAAACATCACCCAAACGAATCAACAATTGCCAGCGCAGATGACTAGAATTGCAGATTTCTTTGGAGTTCCACAAGCCCCTCGATAGATTCGAAGGGATGTAATAGTCGAAAACCAGGGGGCAATCCTTGAAGAAGACCCTATAATTAATCAAGTCCAACAAAATGGACCCCGTGTCGAAGTGGCTGATCAAGGAGTTAGGGTCGAACCTCCTAGGGCCGATCAACCAGTTCCAAGGGAACAGGAACCAAGGGTGGTGATAGTCAATAGGAATCAAAATGCAGACGTAGTCACACATCAAGTTCGAAATGATGGTATGGCTGGAGATAATAATTTGGCTGCCATGTTCGAAAGGATTATGGCGCGAAATGGGGTAAATGTTGGCCTTCATAGGCCAAATTATATTTCCTCATTGTTTGATTACATCCTGCAAACTCGTTTGTCCAGGGGATTGAAACTCCCAAAATTTTACAAAGTTTTCAGGAGATGCTAGTGATTCAATCGTCGAACATGTGGCGGGATACCTGACTGAAGCATGATATCT
Source organism: Lathyrus sativus (assembly GCA_963859935.3). Classification (NCBI taxonomy): domain Eukaryota; kingdom Viridiplantae; phylum Streptophyta; class Magnoliopsida; order Fabales; family Fabaceae; genus Lathyrus; species Lathyrus sativus. The sequence goes on from OZ012737.1 coordinate 713,843,296, forward strand.
TGCCAATGACGAATACTTAAGAACTAAGTATTTTCCTAGTTCGCTCACTAAAAACGTTTTCACATGGTTTACTACACTCTCAGCAAGTTTGATCCATGATTGAACTCGTTTAAAAAGATTGTTCCATGAGCAATTCTACATGGGACTGTCGAAGATCAACCTTAAAGAGTTGGCTAGCATTAAGCATAAATTTTCTGAGTCAATCAATGACTACCTTAACAGGTTCTGTTTGTTAAAAGCAAGGTGTTTCACACAAGTGCCTGAACATGAGTTAGTCAAAATGACCACTAGAGGGTTAGATTATTCCATCAGGAAGAAGTTGGATACCTGGTATTTGAGAGATATGGCACAGTTTGCTGATAGGATTCGGTAGGTAGAGTGTTTAAAGGCTGAAAAAGCCATAGCAACTAGAATAATATGAGGGAAATGGTAGCTTACGTTGATATATATGAAAATGATCAAGAAGTGTATAGTGACCTTGTAGACTTCGACGAAAATGAAATTAATCTGGATGAACTAAAGCAAGGGTCACCTTATTCTTGTAGGGTCCTTGCACCTTCAAATGGAAAAAAATCCCATCGAACTAGATAAAATCGATAAGTTCCCTAAAAGAACATATACCTTCGACGTCATTAAATGTGACGAGATTTTCGATCTATTAGTTAAAGATGACCAAATGATAGTGCCTCCTGGTGCTAAAATGCTTCTGTTAGAGCAACGAAAGAAACATGGCTTTTGTAAATATCATAATTTTCTTAGCCATAAAACTTCACAATGTTTCATTTTCAGGGATTTGGTGCAAAACACTATTAAGGAGGGAAGGCCGAAGTTCAGAGACAAGACAAAGACTCAAATGAAGATTAATCCAGATCCCCTTCAAGTATGAGACACACACTACACTAAGTCAGCCATCATTAACATGTTCGAAGCTTTTGAGAGCTGCTACTAAGTCGAAACTACTAAATATTTTAAGAAAGAAATGAACGAGGCAAAAATTGTTGAAGGCCTTTTGGTCGAAGACGTTAATGAAGTTGTTGAAGGCTTTAATGTCAAAGACACAATTGAGGCTACCAAGGGCCTTAAAGTTGAGAAAATTGAGGTTGTTGAGGGCCTTAAAGTTGAGAAAGTTGAGGCTACTGAGGGCCTTGAAATTGAGAATGTGAATGAGGTCACTGAGGGCCTTAGGGTGAAGTTAGAAGGGCTAAAGATCAATGATGGTGCCAACTTGGAGGTCCATATGGTTGAAGTAAGTGGTGAAAGACATGTCGACAAAGAGAGGGCTCGTCGAAATGAGCAACAAATGGGGGTAGCCTACCCTAAAGATGATGAAACCTTGATGGAATTCCTTCAACATTGTCAGAAGAAGAGATCTGAGGTTATGTTGTGCCCCAAGTGCAGTTTGGTGTATGATAAGAAAGCAGCTGGAAATCTTGAAAGGTTCGAATAACCAGTCGAAAGGAAAACTGGAGGGATACTCGTAGTAATTTTACCTTTGACAAGAGGGGGGTCCCTCAAAGAATGGAGCAGGGAGGCCCAACTCTGCAACCAAATAGGCATTCTACTTTTAAGCCAACTATTGATGCACCCGAAGGAAAATGGGTAAGACCTGCTGAAAGAGGAGAAAAAGGCCAAGAAAAGTGGCTGAGCTTCGAGGTAGAGAGAGGTTCTTAGATGGCTTATGGGAAGAAGTTTCAGGTGTCAAAGCAACAAGCTTACTGGCCTGAAAACTACAAGGGAACAAATCATATGTTGAGGTCGCAATGGTGCAGACAACAAAGAAGGAGAAAGGTTGAGAGGGAGGCAAATAAAAGGTGATGGTTGCATCAAGTACTAATGTGCCTTCAAAAAATAATAGTGTCGAGGAAAAGAAACCTGTGGAAAGGAAACAATTTCCTAATCAACTAGAAGATCTCAAGAGTAAGTCGATGGATATAGCAAATAATGAGGACATGTTGACTGAAAATTTCTTAGATACAAAATCAGAAGCTTCGTTGGATATAGCTTGCAACGTGGTTTCTGTGCTGCCTAGAGAATACGACCAGATTACTGAAGTCGAAGAACATGATGATGTAAAGGAAGTTGAAATGGTTAGGCATAAGCTAGTTTGTTATTATGTTATGAATAATGGTTGCGTTGAAGAGCAAAATGCCTTCTTCGTGAGGCCAGATGAAGCTATGAGGAGTCACCTTAAGCCTTATTTTTATCAGAGAGAAGGTTGAGAATCTGGTAATTAGTAATATTCTTGTAGACGATGGAGCGACAATTAATTTTATGTTGTATTTTATGATACAAAAGGTAGGCAAGTTTGATACGGACCTTAAACCCCACAATATGGTCTTATCAAATTATGAGGGCAAAATTGCACACTCTGTGTGTTATTCAATTAGAGTTAACGATTGGAACAATAACTAGACCAACGATGTTTATGGTTGTCGAGTCGAAGGCTAACTATAATTTGTTGTTGGGACGAGAATAGATCCATGGTATATGTGCAGTACCATCCTTAATACATCAGAGGATCACCGTATGGCGAGATGATGGCATCATGGAGAATATTGAGGCTGATTAGAGTTATTTCTTAGTTGAAGTGAATCGTGTAGATAGAAGGAACTTTGATAGGAAATTGACAAATATTTCCCCTTGTCGACCTGCAGACTTTGTATTCGACCCTACAGATGCGGCTTACTACTCCTTTCACTTAGACCCAACTTATGGGTTCCAATGGGATCGAGAGGTTGTTGGTCAGAACCTCGAATTCAAAGGGACATCGTACATCCAGCCAACTGGCTAGGGAGATGAGTTTGATGAACATATCTGAGTTAAAAATAATGGAAAAGATTTTGGCTTATGTAGCCGAAAATAGATTAAAAGCAGCCTTAGAGGCCGAAGTTAAATATTTGGTTATCGAAGCCAAAGAAAATTAAAAGCACCTTAAGAGGCCTGGCATAAACTTTGAACCAGAGCCACCTGATAAGGATGAACGAGAAATGCAAGGTCAGAGGCTCAACGCAATTTATGGCGAAAAGCCTTTGGGATTTGAAAGAGACCCGATGACACCCAATATAAAGATGCTAGCGCATGATCCTTTAATCTAGGAAAAGGTACAGAAAAAAGGTCAACGTACATTAGTGCGAACCTTGGCCCAGAACTCAAGGTCGAAGTGATTCAGCTTCTGAAGGAGTATAAAGGTTGTTTTGCTTAGGATTACAGCGAAATTCCAAGATTGAGTAAGGAGTTGGTCGAACTAAAGTTGTCCATCAAGCCTGGAAGGAAACCAATCAAGCAAAATCCAAGGAGATTTGCACCAGAGAATTTGTCGAAGATCAAGCAGGAAGTCGAAAGACTTCTTAGATGTAAGTTTATTCGTACTACTAGATATGTTGAATGGATTGCTAATATAGTCTTTGTTATTAAAAAGAATGGGATACCTAAAACATTTACAACTGACCAAGGATCAGTGTTTACTGGTCTAAAGGTCCATGAGTTTGCCAAAGATATAAGGATCAAGTTGTTGACATTGACACCTTATTATGCTCAGATGAATAGTCAGGTTGAGGCAGCAAATAAGGTGGTCATTAGACTAATAAAGAAGCATGTGAGGGGAAAGTCAAGAAATTGACATAAGACTTTAGACCAAATTTTATGGGCTTGTCGGACATCCCCTAAAGAGGCTACAAATGTTACAACTTTTCGACTGATGTTTGGACATGATGCAGTGTTACCAGTCGAGGTTTATCTTCAATCAATTAGGATTCAAAGACAGAGCGAATTGTCATCTAAAACTTATTAGAGCATGATGTTGGGTGGGTTGGTTGATTTAGATGAACAAAGTTAAGTGCTTTGGAATTACTGAAGAGCCAGAAAAAGGGAGTAGAGAAGGCGTACAATAAGAAAGTAAAAGTCAAGTCATTTTCGACTGGAGACTTAGTTTGAAAAGTAATTTTTCCTATGGACAAGAAAGATAGAATTTTGGGTAAGTGGTTCCCAAAATGGTAATGTTCATTTCAAGTGGTGCAGTTATTTTCTAATAATGCGTATGAAATCGAAGAATTAGCTGAGGATCGAAGACTTCTGAGAGTAAATGGAAAATATCTGAAGAGATATAGGCCTATGCTACAGGAAATTTTCGGTCATTTTGCCCCGTTTTCTCGTGTACCAACTCCTACCTATAAAGTACCTGAAACAGACATAAAGTATCAACATAACACTACAAAAAGGTGACAAAATGACATTAAATGCTAAGTGAATTGAGTCGAAAAATACAATATATTATGTGATTATCCTAAGCAGAATCAATTTGATTTTATGTTGATATTCAACACCCCCTAAAATTAATATAGAAAGCTTGAAAACCATGGCATCAAACTCTCTCTTTGATCGATTATTTGTGAGAACACCTTCTACTTGACTATTAATAAGTATGTAGGACATACAAATCTCATCATTGTCGATTTTTTATTAATGAAATGGTTCCAATTTAAAATATTGTGTTCTAGGACAAGATTATGAATATACACTAATAAAAGAAAATTATATTAATTTGAGTAGAACTAAATTTGAATGAGAGGAGAGGAAACACACCACTAAAGATATAATAATAATAATAATAATAATAATAATAATAATAATAATAATAATAATAATAATAATAATTCATAAGAGAAATTGCATATATAGTCAATAGACACATTTTTTCTCATACATTTCTTTCCCTCTTATTTCTTTAGTATTAAGTAAACCAACCCACAAACCAACTAAAACATTCTTTCTTGCTTCAAGAAAGATCCCTTTGAGACAAACTAAACAAGGTCACATTTTTCTCTCTTTATCACTATCTCTTTCTTAACTCATCCTTCCTTGCTTTATTTTCTCATATATTTTCTTCCATGCATATTCTAGACTTTAGTTTCTCTTTATATATATGAATCTTCCACTAGATTTTTCAATAGTATTTATTCATGGTAACTGAAATATATGATTATTATTACTATTATTATTGATTAACTCTTTATAGGCTCTATTTTCTCTGAGTTTTTGACATGGAAGGGTTAACTCCAAGTTCATGCACTAGGGCTGAAATATTAGAGAAGAAAACAAAAACAGAAGAAGCATTGAATTGTCCAAGGTGCAAATCAACAAACACAAAGTTCTGTTATTACAACAACTATAGTCTCACACAACCAAGATACTTGTGCAAAACTTGCAAAAGGTATTGGACACAAGGCGGTTCACTAAGAAACATCCCTGTTGGAGGTAGTTCTAGGAAGAACAACAAGCTCATGACATCATCAGATATATCTTCATATAACATGATTAAAAGCCATGATCTTAGTTTAGCTTCTAATTCTGTTCCTAATTCCTTGATGATGATGGTGTCAAGTTCAAGCTCAAATGGTCAATATCATCCATGGTTCTCCATGCAGGAAATGAAACCAAATCTTGGATTTTCAGTTGGAGAGATGAGGCAACTTTGTAATACAAATGATCATGTTGATCAAGTGGAACATAATGAAGAACAAGAAAATTCAACAAGGTATAATTGGAATGGAGTCATAGGTGAAGGGTCATCATGGTAAATATGTTTGTTTTTAAAGATTTTGTTCAAGTGACTTTTGAAGAATAAGGAAAGACTCAAATATTCAAAGGATGTATTATATATATTAATTGGTAGAGTGCTTTGTGCACTATTTTTTATTAATATTTCTATGATTGATCTTGGTTCTAGGCAAAAATTAGTGGAGTTGCCAGCTCTAATATATACATATCTAAAAACCATCACATTTCCAACTATGAAGGCGCTTAATGGAATTATTTGTTACAATTTTTTATGTTTATATTTTGTGGGTTATAATCTATTGGAAATTTTAATTAATTCAGCAAAGACTTGAGGGTCAGAATTACAACAACTCCTATGAGAAAGAAAAATGCATTATTTCGCTATTTTAGAGGGACCCTCAAATATTCTCTTAGGTCAAATAGAAATCATTTCATCACCCCAATGTCAATGCAAGACAATTAATTAACTAATGTGTTTTTATTTTATTTTATCATGATCTTCAAATATTTTTAATTTTATCACCCTCAAATATTTTTATTTTTCATTTCCGATAGGCTTAATTGGCAGACAAATTTTCCTAGACCACAAAATCCTGTCATCATGGTGGTCATCTCAAAGGCAATAGAGACAATGTTGCCATTTCAAAATCTGGCATCGTCTCTTAACAGAAAACAAAAAGTAAGGGAGAAAGGTTATAAATGGTGAAGACACTTATTATTTCATTTTACTAATGACTTTATTCTATAGACAGCAAAAAAATCTAGTGGCAAACTGTAAAAAATCAAAGTAAAAGACATAACAAACCATTAAAACTCTCATAGTATATTGTGATCGTAACCTACATTAGTTCATTTTACTAACGAGTTCGTTGATGAGATCCTCACGGCTACCTGCATCTCCACCATCCTTGTATGGGTTGTCGATCCTTTCAACAAAGTGTGGGCCAACATTGTCGATTTGATGCACAATATCTTCTATGCATACAATACTGAACTTTCCTAGTTCCTGCATAGCAAAACGTGCAAGAATAACAAAAACAATTAAGTCATAGTTAAAAGAAAACTAATAGGAATCAAGTAACACCATGTATTTACCTGTTCAATAATGTTATTATCTGTCAAAGGAACTTTCTCCTTTTTTGTTGGAATTGCACTACAACTGCTTCACTGGTTTTCCTCTTCTTCAGTATAATCTCTGGAATATAGTTGCCAGAGTTTGGGTCCACTTCAGCCATCTTTTCAAGTCTTGACTGCATTCACAACACAATAGCTCATTTAGACTTACCCAGTAAGAAACGACAGTGACAAGAGAGAAACTTGACAGCATTATATCATATAACAGGAGCAAAATAGACTGAGAAAACTGAAAGAAACAGAAAGTTTTCCCCTTCCCTAATTTGTACACTCAAGTGGAACTTCAACCAACCCTGACTCATAATTTTGCACCCTCCCACCTCCCCCTCAATTAGATTATCTTTTGAGTAAACCACCAAATTTGTTCCTGACTTTCTAAGACGCTCTCAAATAGGTTCTTTTATTCTGTCAAAAGTTACTCACATGCATCATTTTGCCAAACTTCAGATATATAAACCACCACGTTGGTCCATATAGTCCCCTAGTGAAACAACATTAACCAACAGACTTTGTCAAAATGACAGATATCAGTTACATTTGATTAACCAACAGAGATTTTTTTAGTTAAATTTTGTCCAGACTTGGTCCGATGCTGCAGCAAACAAACCTTCACAAGGACCATAATCCATTTTGGTCTCCTTGCTCGTCAAGCTGAGGAGAAACCACTCCTTGCTATCATCACATCATCAAAATTTCCGGAAGAATTACCTTTAAAATGCCTCCTAACAGTTTGCATCTGCATCATTCACATCAGGAACTAGAAGAATCGTAGAGACTCATCCTAACAGACTCTCTCATGAGTAAGACAGTGTTGTCATGCTACATAGGCAAGGCAATGTACTTATTCTCTATTTGAACTAATATCTCAGAATTGCTAAAAAATAATATATGAAATCATCTAACATAGAAAAGGTGATGTGGATCCAAATGAATGTACAAGGATCTTTGATGTCTACTGTAAATTTTACAAGTAACAAATTTTAACAAACAAACAAAAGAAAAATGGTTTTCTCCGCTGCACGGTAAAATGGTTCGGTTACTATTGAAAGTTAGGATCGCATTAATTCTGTGATACCAAAAGAAAAATCAACTCATAGGGAAAGATCTTACAATTTAAACATTGCTACTAGTAACAACAACAAGTATTACTACTATTACATCCCATTCACAACCTGAGTAGCTTGACACTAACTATAATGGCAGAATACATGAAAAAAGAAAATAAAAAAGGCCTTATACATTAGTTCAGTAGATGTAAAATAAAGATTCATATCGAAAATAAATAACACATACAGAACTTGCATGTCGAAAACGACGAATTAATGTTAGCTAAATCATAAGGTAATCAGTGAGGTCGAAGTTTCATCATGAACTACCTCCTCCTCCTCCTCAGAGCAAGTCCATCCCAAGTTCACGGCCAAGTCTTCTACTCCGACTTTGATCACGTCACTTCTAACACCAATATCAGTTGCATATCTACTCACGCAGTACATTCCAGCGGTTACCGTAGCGATACCGACAGGACTTGGCATTAACAATTTGAGAGGAGACGAAAGCATAGCAGCCAACGGAGCACCGATAGCAGAAGAAGCTTGACCGCTTCTTCCAACTCCTTGCTTCTCAACAATCAAAAGACCAGTTTTGCAGTACATTGCAAAATCCTCACAGTTGTTCTGAAAAACATCATAGTTACCGAAACCGTTTTGAAGGAGATACATGGCTCGATGGATAACAGTCTCAGGCGGATCAGGTAATGCAGTAGTGCATGTGCCGCCTCTTATTCTGGTAAGAAAAACGGTTGGGGAAACACCGTATTCAAAACAGTAAAGAGAACCGTTGCGAAGGAAGCAGTCTAAGCAAGATAGAACGACTCCACTATTGGGCTGCCGGAATCCACAGTCAGGAAAGGTCGGGCACGGCGTTGGATCGTCAAAGTTGGAAGATGTCTCGGTGATTGACTTGAAGTTTCGATCGGGTCTGAAATGAACAACCTTGCTCCCCCCAACAAAAACTCCTGCACGAAAATGAGATAGGTGAGGAAGATCTGCATTTGGAAAACGATTGAAAAATGAAAATGCATATAATAGAGGAGAAGAGAGAGAGACCGTGATGAGAGTAGGTGAAAACAGCTCTGTAAGTGTAGATATGATCGCCGGGTTTGATTTCATGTGTTTCAATTCGGTTAGAAATCAAACCCATTTTTTGATTTCTCTGCAACTTCCAGGACAAAGAGTGAGTGAGTCTGAGTCTGCAACTGTTGATTTCAATAGTATTGAAATTGGCCCCACCCACCTATACACATATCAATCATGATCCATTTGTTTGTGTTTAGTTTTTCTACTCCTCAATCACTACTATTATAATAATACCGTTAAATATTGGGGAATGGGGATGTGGGTGCGTGGCAATATAAAATAAATAAATACTTGTTATGTTACTCACTCACTCACTCAACAAACCTTGTTTCTTCTCTCTTCTCATCAACAACTCCACCAACCGATCCTATGTTTGTTAATCAATCGCCATAACGCTCGATTTTCCACTTTTTACGGACTAAGACGTAACGCAATCCGGCTTTTCCCTGTATTACGATTACAAGCCTTTCTTTTTTTTTTTTTTTTTTTTTTCAATTTACACTAATTAATATGCTTCATTTTGCAAAAATAATTTAAAGAATACATACTAGTACTATAAACAACAAAAGAAAATTATTTTAAAAGGTATGTTTAATAATTAATTTTCTGTGGGGGAATATGAAATGTGAGATGAATCGTTGTGATTGACTTTTAACCCTTAGGATACTAGAGCATCTGGGATAACTTTTGAGGAGAATTGGACCTTTGATAGTGTTTTCTTCTCTCCTAGATATAAGAGATTATGTTGCCCTTGTGTTGGAAGTACCCATAAAAACTTATTAGCTTATTTTTTTCAAATTGTTTCGTCATTTGAAGTTCTAAAGTGTTCTTATTTTCCTTCATTTTATTTGTGATCACCACCAAAATTATTGGACTCCTAGCTTTGCTCGTATTGTAATTTCCTTCGACGTTTGTCCTTAGTTTCACTGTCCTAAACGTAAAGTTTATTTTCTTGACCGTGCCTTTAGTGATGTGGGATCTTCCTCTGACTTAAGGGGTGTTGACACTAGACATGGATAAGAGGATATGTAGTGAATACGATAGGTGTGTCACCCCCTTTTGTGAGTGCTTATTCTTTATCTTGGATTTTCGCCTTTCTTTAAATGATTTCAATATTAGCGTCTTGAATCATTTGAAGATTACTCCCTCACAGATGCACCTGATGGGTTGGGCGTTTATTAAGGCTTTGCAACATTCGTGTGAATATCAAAGGGGTGTGTCAAACTTACCATTCTTCTTTCACGTTTCTCCCCTTACGAGGGATTCCAAGTTGATATCCATTGTTTTGTCTTTCCAATTTTTGCTTTGGTCATGTTGTAAAGCTTTATGGGTTCTCTTTGCTCCAGCTAGGTCAACGTTGATAGTCACTAGTTATTTGTTTACATTATGATACTTAAGATTGAAATGCATTGGGGAAGCTATCGCGTCTAATGTAGTCGTGAAAGGCTTGCATATGATGTAATTATAGACGCTCCTGCAAGAGACCACTAGAAATTGTAGATCGACAGTTCGGGTATCCCTTCCTTCTCTTATGGTGACCACATCTCAATGTACCCTCATACGTGAGTCATGGTTCCATTGAAAGCTTTTCAATCATAGCCCTCATACAACCAAAGCTTTTCCTTCTTCATTCCTAGTTTTTTGAAGAGTTGATTTGTGACACCTTAAAGCCTAAATTTATTTTATAAAGTATGATTTGCGGAATATTTATTTTGATATAACGAAACATATAGTTTAATAATGCATAATTCACTCAAACAGGGAATCACATTAATTCGAATCAACGTAAACATTTGTCGTAATTGAGTAGTTGTTCAAAACATTAAAACAATACATAATACTTTAAAAATATGAATTTTGACGTAGATGTCACAATACCAGAGCCTTATTGCAATCCAAACATAATAGTTGACTTAGCAGTTCAACATACATAAACACATAATAAAATTTAATGGAGTGATTGGTCTTCTACACCATCCTTAATATTCGTAGAACAATCCGACTATTTCTCTGTCTCAACCTGAGGATGTTCTGCACATAGATTCATATCATGGAAACATAGAAACAGATGAGTGAGAATACATTCTACAATTTATAAGGCTTATTAACAGTAAAAGGGTAATACAAATCATGACACACAATCAATAACATATTCGTATTACATTACATCGAGTCATAAAACATTAGACGGAGTCATACAACACTTCAGAACATACACATTAGTGCATATGCAATGCACTTTATTCTCTACTTCTTATGCATATGATAACAATAACTGGAATTGTGGCATATTCTGGGAGTACATGTGGGCTACATTGCGTACCACAACACTCTTCATGAGTTCTATAATTTAGGAGTACATGTGAGCTACGTTTCGTACTACAATACTCTTGCTAAACTCAATAGTTTAGATGTACATTAAAATACATATGTGTTATAACACTTTTGCTAAACTCAAACATACTCCTACTCTAGTATGATGCATGATCTAACACACATCAATTTCTCGCAAACCTCCTTCCTCTTTTGAACAACATTCACCTTGATTGCCACATTAGAGTTTTCCAATAGTTTTACCAAACACTGGACTCAAAACCTATTTTACCTCACAATTATTTATCAATCACAGTATTACACATACATACAATTATTGTGAAAATTTACCACAAGATGTATCTTTAAATTAGCTTTCTAAGGCAATTGATCCCGCCTAAATCGGAGCTACCAAACTCAAATTATGTCAATTTTGGTTCTGTCTCATACCAAAAATAAAATTCGCTACGGTCTGGCGGTAGCTAATACTACGGTCGTAGTAAGGAAACACACACCATTCTCATGTAGAAAGTAGAAACAACTACGGTATGGTCGTAGCTAATGCTATGGGTCGTAGCAAAACCCCTTACCTTGTGTTTGTAGAAATTTTCCGCAGAGCTCCTAACAACGAAAGCAGCTCTTCCTTACGCCAGCTATTGCAAATCTTTTGATGAACTTTGGAGTGATAGAGTTTTCTCAGAGCACGTAACTTCTTATTTTCTCTTTCTTTCTCCGACCTTTCTTTTTTTCACGTTTTTCTCTCTTTTCCCCTAAAAATCATATTTTTATTTCTTTATTTCTCACTAACCTGGTCCCTTCAATTCCTTTCTCCCATTACCTCTACTTTATTTCTAATTTATTAAAATAAATTAAATTAGTTATATAAATTTTAATTAATCATATAATAATAATAATAATGTTAATAATAATAATGACAACAATATTTTTTTTCCTTTTTTAATTAATAATAATAATAATAATGATGAATATTATGAAATAATAATAATAATAATAATAATAATAATAATAATAATAATAATAATAATAATAATAATAATAATAATAATAATCTAATTATATTGGGGTGTTACATTAGCATACAAGATATTGCAGGAACTTCCACCATCAATGAGAATCCTAGAAAAATCATTGTTGACCATGGTAGGTGTTATGATCATAAGTAATATATCATTTAGAATGTTTTCCATTTTTTTTTGTCTAAGAATCTGAGGAATGGTCTTTCTAGCTTATTGACTGAGGTTTCTCCTTTTTCTTTACTAAGGGTTATCGTCTCGACTATCCTCTTTTTAATAATGTCTTTTGAAGGATTGTTCGGTCGTATGACACTGTCCGTTACAAAAACAATGTCAATACGGTTTCCCCTTCGATCACCTTCCTCTCCATTAGCCACAACTTCAGTGACCTTTCTATGGGATGTCTCGTCCTTTTGAAGAGACTGCCTCCTTTTAGGTGAATCTTCTCAATTTTGGGTGTTCCCCTTCCTTCCTTAGCTATCTTTTATATTGTTGTCTCAGGTGTATTCGGTCAGGCGCCCCTTCTTTATTAACTTTTTAATGGAACCCTTCAGCTAGACTTAGCCATTAATGTTGTGGTTGTAACTTTTATAAAAACGGTAGTATTTTGATTTGTTTGTTGTGTTAGACTCTTTAAATGGATAGGGAAGTTATATCTTGGCCTCTTTGAATTATGTATTGGTGCACTTACGTAACATCTTTTCTCTGGAAGTTTTCAAAGGGGTATAAGAGGAACCTATCGATCAGGACCTTCACTTCCATTTATCTATCTGCATTTAGCATCTTTCTCGGACTATTTAGCACACACTTGAATTTTCCCTAGGATCTCCGGATCAGTTAGGAAATTTTCCTCCTAGTTTATATATGGTTGAAACTTGTCCAACAATTCACCCATGTTGACCGCTTCTTCTAGCTCCAACTTCTCCTTAAAGCATATAATCTTCTCCAAAACCCTTCTTAAAGATACAACACTTTAAACCGTCATCTCGACTCCTACCACCAAGATCACTTTGATGAATTTGTTAATGTATTCCTGAAAGGTCTCTTTCTTGCCTTGTTTAATTTTAAATGATAAGTCATTCGTGAAAGGTAACAAATCATTACGTACAAACTTTTATAGAAATTTAAAGATTCAAAACATATGAGTAACTCATATATTATTGCAGTAAAAAAAATTTATTTTCATTTGAGGGCGATAACAAAATGATTTATAGTTAATATCAAACAATTGAAGGAATGACACAATCCAAGAGATTCCATCAATTATAAATGGGGATTACTTTTCTCACCCTTAAGGGTGCTCCCTTACCATCATGAAAAGTTCCAAATGCCCATAGAATTCGGAGATGCATCTCTGAGCCCACCTTTTTACACACCGCCCTACACAAATTGATGAGAAATCCTTATGTTGTTAAAAATTAATCCAGAGATGCATCTCTGTATCAACCTTTAATGTTTTAGATATGCATCTTAGGAATATGCTCTATTAGCTCAAACCAGAAATAGCCAGGAACAATGGTAGAAAACAATGGCAGAATAATGGAAAAACAACATAAATTAACATCAAAATAAACATTACATAAATAATCCTTATGTTAACATAAATTTAACATTTAACTCCATCATAAACTGGTGGTTCAGGACGTTGCAACATCCTTATGATATCTTCGGTTAATCTTGCAATCATCACATCCACTTCAATTGGAGCCTTTGTTGAGTAACGATAAAATGTACTTCACATAACCATTAAATCTTCATCCATCTTCAATTCAATCGTGATGAATCATATCTTCCCTTCATTGTCAATCAACAGTGAAAGATACTAGAGCTTGAGAACTCTTTGATTTTCTGGATATCACATGAGAGTATTCCATTTGAATTTCAGATCAACGAGAATTATGTCCCCGGAGACTCTAAATTGAAGTGGGGATATGTATTCATTCTAGTTTTTATAAATAACATGGAATGAGAAACATCTATTTATACAAGATGTAGATCAATTTGGACCTTAGAAACCATATCCTTTCATCATGACGTATTTCAGATATTCATATCCGAACACACCTTTTTGTTTACAAAATAAGGATGTGCTCGGAGATGTACATTCATAAAAGCTCCTATTTTGTTTATTTACATTTAAAATTGAGTGTGTGAGAAGATGCATATCCGGACCCACCCAGTACAGAACCAATATTGATGTAAAACCATTAAAACATACCGAAACAGAAAAATTGGGACATTGTCCAAAATTTACCCCCAAATTCTATAACATTAAAGTAGAATAGACATTACGTATGTCGCAAATTCTATCGAGATTACATCATTGACAATATTACATACAAAAAAACGAGTTACATTGTTAGACTATAACTAAAATGTATCAAAACATGTGTCACTGCCTAAATCTATTGGCGGTTCCTTCTTTCACCTTTCCTTATTTGATTCTCTTTCACTTTTGCTCAACTTTATAAACTTTTCCATCCTTTTCAGAAAGTGACCTGACCAAATTTTAGTATCTTGCGTGAAATGTGTCGTCCACTCCAGTGATATCTTTTGTATATGACATCCCAGTTTCAAATAAACTTGAAAAAGTGTTATTTTTTTAAAAGTCACCCAGTACATATGATGTGTCCCGATGAATTTGGAGGTGACCTACTCTGAAGTGGAAAAATGTTTCTAAGAAACCATATTGTGTTGAATCAATACACACCCCCTATCATAAAAACTTTCTATATGATGTCTCATTTCTGGGAATCGCGTCCATTTTTCAAACAGTGTCAAACCACTAACGCAGGGAACAAGAGCATTGAGAATTGCATCATAATTTTATTTTATCTCGTATAGCATTGTGTATGATTCCATATGCATTTTCATATCTTGTATAAGGTGATGGAGGAAAAATTGGTGTTCCTCATCTCCTTTACCGAGAAAACTCGAAATAGCTCGAAAACCATAGTTGTCGTCAAAGATGCAAGTATTTTTTTTCGACGCCACCATGTTTAAAGTCACGTTCAAAATAAATCCTCTCTCTTTCGAAATAAGGCGAGATACAATTAGGTGGTTGACTAGTTTGTCATTTAAGGCATGATTATTTATACTAGAAACCACATTAAGTTTTCATGTGTGAGATGTTGGATCGAACTCTAGTATGGTCAAAGTCTGTTCACGAGTAATGCATGTTGTAGTCGAAGTCTGTTCTAACATGCATTAGTCAATATTGCTAGGGTTGTTAGCATGTTGAATTGGGTCTTGCTTGTAAGCCCAATTGTTTAAGTTAGCTTGTAATGGGTAATTGTTAAAAAGCCCATTAGGTTAGTGTGTTGTTTTATTATAAATAGGATGTTAATTTCTCAATCTTAATATAAGGAAAAATAGGAAGATAAAATCCTAATTTTAAGAGAGAGAGGTTATTTTGTTATTCTTGTATACTTGTAATCTTGTTCAAAGAGAAAGGAAAGAATAACAGTTTAATAACCAATCCTTGTTGTTCCTTGTTATTTTACCTTGTCTTCTTTGTTAACCCTAACCCTGGTGTGTTTCTTGATCATTAAGAAACTGTTTATACTTAGTTTGAAGGTATCTGATTCACAACAAATTGGTGCGGTGAGCATGGGGAAGATGCCTTCAACAAATTATGAGATTGAAAAGTTCACTGAAGTGAACGACTTCGGTCTGTGGCGCTTGAAGATGAAAGCCATATTGGTTCAGCAGGGTTGTTTAGAAGTGTTGAAGGGTGAGGCAGCCATGGACGCTACGTTAATGGCAAAAGAAAAGACGGACATGATCGAGAAAGCCCACAACGCAATATTGTTGAGCCTTGGTGATAAGGTTCTTCGACATGTATCAAAGGAGACTACAACATCGGGATTATGGGTGAAACTTGAAAGTTTGTACACGACCAAATCTCTGGTGAATCGACTCTACCTGAAGCAAGCTTTATATTCATTCAAGATGAGTGAAGACAAAGTGAAGACAAAGTGTTGGCTGATTCTTGATCTTGAAAATATTGATGTGAAGATCGATGATGAAGATCAAGCACTGTTGTTGCTGTGTGCTTTGCCCAGAACACATGCTCACTTCAAAGAAACTCTCTTGTATGGAAGGGAGTCCCTGGCCTTTGAAGAAGTTCAATCAACCTTGTATTCTAAGGACTTGAACGAACGAAATGAGTAAAAACCTTCGACGGTGGGTGAAGGTTTGGCCGTTAAGGAAAAATTCTTGCGAAATGATGGTAAGTTCGACAAGAAGAAAGGTAAAATTCAACAGAAGTCTTATAGTGGCGAAACATCTAGTATTCGATGTTATCACTGTAAGAAGGAGGGTCACATAAGAAAGGTGTACCTTGAACGCCTGAAAGATCATGGAGGTAATAGCAATGCAGCCATTGTTCAAGATGACTTCGACTCATCTGATGTTCTTGTGGTTTCAAGTGGCGACTCGAGGAAAGAGTGGATTATGGATTCAGGTTGCACTTGGCACATGACTCCAAACAGAGAATTGTTCGAGGAGCTATGTGATCAAGATGGTGGATCTGTGCTGCTAGGAAACAACAAATCTTGCAAAATTGCAGGTATTGGATCTGTGAGATTCAAGCTCCATGATGAGTTAATAAGGTTATTGACTGAAGTCAGGTACGTATCTGACTTGAAGAGAAATTTGATTTCTCTTGGTGAATTCGACAGAAAAGGATATGTTTTTCAAGGAGAGAAAAACATCCTAAGAGTCATGACGGAGTTGAAGGAAGTCTTGAGAGGCGTGAAGAAACAAGGCTTATATACCCTTGAGGCTGAGGTTGTAAGTGGTTCGACAAATGTTGCATCCATGAAACTTATGTCGAAGATAGAATTATGGCACATGAGATTGGGCCATGTCAGCGAAAAAGGCCTGGTCGAATTGGGGAAGCAGAACCTGCTAGGAGGTGACAAAGTCGAAAAGTTGGAATTTTGTGAATCTTGTGTATTTGGTAAATCCTGTAGGGCGAAGTTTAACAAAGGCAAGCAACAAACACATGGATCCCTGGATTACATTCATGTTGATCTTTGGGGGCCTGCAAGGAATCTTTCACACTCATGTGCAAGGTATTTTCTATCCATCGTTGATGACTATTCCAGAAAGCTATGGATATTCATTCAGAAGACGAAGGATGAAACTTTTGAGAATTTCAAAAGTTATAAGATTCTGGTCGAAACTCAAACTGGCAGAAAGGTTAAGAGGTTGAGAATCGACAATGGCCTTGAATTCTGCAACGAAGCGTTCGACAGTTATTGTGTTGAGTCTAGGATTGCAAGGAATAAGATTGTAGCAGGTACTCCTCAACAAAATGGCTTAGCTGAGAGATTCAATCAAACAATCCTTGAAAGGGTTAGATGCATGTTGGTTAGTGTTGGAATGAAGGTGTTTTGGGCCGAAGCTGTTTCGACATCAACTTACCTGATAAATAGACGTCCCTCGACTGCCTTGGGAATGAAGACACCTGAAGAAGTTTGGTCGGGACATCCACCTAGTCTCGACAGACTGAGAGTATTTGGTTGTGTTGCCTATGCTCATATTAGGCAAGATAAGGTCGAAGTTAGAGCTCTGAAATGCATGTTCATGGGATACCCTGAAGGAGTCAAAGCTTATAGGCTATGGTGCCTAGAGCCAGGTCACAGGAGGTGTATCACCAATCGAGATATAGTTTTCAATGAAGCAGAGATGGCTTTCAAGAAAACTAATGATGCTGACGAAAGGCTGGAACAGGGAGAGATTCCTATTGAGGTGGAACATGTTGATGCTAAATTGCTTACCCCGGATGAAGTCGAAGAAGACGCAGAAGATGTTGTCGAAGATGAGGAGATTGATAATGACTACCTGCTAGAAAGAGACAGGTTGGGGAGAGTCATCAAGCCACCTCAGAGACTTGGGTATGCAGATCTTATAGCTTATGCCTTAATCTCTGCAAGTGAGGTTCTAGACGAAGAACCCAAAGACTATAAGGAAGTTATGAGGAGTCGAAAAACGACTGAATGGCTGAAGGACATGGATGGTGAGATGAAATCTCTTCATGATAACAACACCTGAGAACTGATCAAGAAACCTACTGGAGCCAGGTTAGTCAGTTGTAAATGGATTTTCAAAGTTAAGGAAGGAATCGAAGGAGTGAGGTCGAAGAGATACAAGGCAAGATTGGTTGCTAGGGGTTTCATTCAGAAAGAAGGTATCGACTTTAATGATGTGTTCTCTCCTGTTGTGAAGCATAGATCCATTCAAATGTTGCTTGCCATGGTGGCCCATTTCGACCTTGAACTGGAACAGATGGGTGTGAAGACTATGTTCTTGTATGGTGATCTAGAAGAAACAATCCTGATGAGGCAACCTGAAGGGTATGTCGAAAGGGGGAAGGAAGATTATGTGTGCAAGCTGAATAGATCTTTATATGGACTGAAACAATCTCCTCGACAGTGGAATAGGAGATTCGACAAGTTCATGGCACATATAAGTTTCATCAGAAGCCAGTTCGACCACTGTGTTTACTTCAGATTTCAACCGGGTAATTCATTTGTTATTTTGTTGCTCTATGTGGATGATATTCTAATAGCAAGCAACAATGTCGGAGAGGTAATGAGGGTGAAGGCTGAACTTAATAAAGAGTTTGACATGAAGGATCTGGGAGTTGCGTCCAGGATTCTTGGGATTGACATCCGGAAAGATAGAAAGCAGTCGAAATTATGCTTATCTCAATAGGCATACCTACAGAAGATTCTCAAAAAGTTTGGTATGTAGAATTCAAAGCCTGTTGTGACTCCGACAAACCCTCAATTTAAGCTGAGTATAGATCAGTGTCCCAACACTGATGTTGAAAGAACTTATATGAATAGCATTCCATATGCTAACATAGTAGGTTCTTTGATGTATGTTATGGTCTGTACTAGACCCGATATAACATACGCAGTAAGTCTTGTAAGCAGGTACATGGCAAATCCTGGAAAGGCTCACTGGAAAGCATTAAAGTGGATTTTAAGATACATAAATGGGTCTCTGAATAGAGTCCTAATTTATGGTGGAGCCTTGGGTGAAGATAGTAAAGCAGCAATCGAAAGATATGTCAACTCTGATTATGCAGGTTGTATGGATTCAAGAAAATCTATCTATGGATATGTGTTCACTATGTTTGGGACAACAATCAGTTGGAAAGAAACACTTCAGAAGGTCGTTGCCTTATCAACCACTGAAGCGGAGTATATTGCCCTAACTGAAGCTGTGAAGGAAGCATTGTGGCTTGAAGGTTTTGCAAAGGAGCTAAAACTTCAAGGTCGAGTTATCACTGTTAAATGTGATAGTCAAAGTGCAATACACCTGTCGAAGAATTCAGCCTATCATGAGCGAACCAAGCACATTGATGCGAGGCTGCATTTCATCAAATGGGTAATCGAGCATGGAGAAGTTCAAGGGCTGAAGGTTTCGACATATCATAATGCTGCTGATATGATCACTAAGACGTTGTCCAGTTGCAAGTTTTTCCACTGTATGCAGTTAATAAAGCTGCATGAAGAAAGCTAGTTTCTTGATGTTATAGAGTTAGATCCAAGGTGGAGATTTGTGAGATGTTGGATCGAACTCTAGTATGGTCGAAGTCTGTTCGCGTGTAATGCATGTTGTAGTCGAAGTCTGTTCTAACATGCATTAGTCAATATTGCTAGGGTTGTTAGTGTTAGAACACAGATTGGTTCTTAATTATATCTCTATGTTTTGATGATAACTCTTATGAAATTTTGTATTAAAGAATTATATACTCTAAAATTTGAATAAGTATGTTTGCTGCAGATATTAAAGTGAATATTTATTCTGGGAGCAAATTAGATCTGAACATGAAAATATGCAAGGCTCTGAAGCATCAGAAGCATCTGTTAGAAGAATCTGAACGCTGCCTACAGAAGGTTCTGAGCGCTGTCTACAGAAGGATCTGAAGCAGAAGCTACAAAAGAATCTGAAGCAGAAGCCATAAGCATCTGAAGCATTGAAGACTTTTGTATGAAGAGTTTCAAGCTTAGTTTATTTTAGAAGACTCTGATAGTACTACGCTGCCAGTACTGAGGATCTAATTCCTAAAACTCTGCTCTAATGTTATTACACGCTGAAAGCACACTTGCTGAATTGCTCTGATTCAGCAAACTCTGATGAACATCAAAGGCTCTGATCATTCAAGGCTCTGATGTTATTTGCTGAAACTTGTTGAAGAAGAATTCAAAGTTATGTCCGTTGGTTTGGCCAAACGACTCTTTCCTCATTTATCCTAGACACAAGAACACAGACAAAAAGGATTTCTCTGTGCATTCTATTTCTAGGAAAGGTCATGTAATGTGAAGACAAAAAGGCTCAGCCCTTTTCAGTGCACAACCTTCAACGTGAAAACTACGTGGACCTCTGTGCCTATAAAAGCAAGACTCCATCACTCTTCTTCAGTTGACAAATTAATTAAAAGAATTTCATTACATGCTCTCATACAAATCATTCTCTTGCTGAATTTATTTTTAAGTTCTTAAATCTTAAGTGTAAAATCACAGTTGTGATATAGCTTAATTAGAAGCATTTAAACACTTGTTTTATTCTTACATTTGATTGCAAAAGATCCTTAAGAAGATCCAGTTGGGATCAGTAGTTCTTGAGAAGACTAAGAACAGTTGCTCTTAGTGCTTGCTATTGTAATCAATTGATTAATAGTGGATTAAGTCCTTGTTGAGAAAGACAAATCACTCTTGATAGGGTGGGATGGAGTAGTTGAGTTCAACGAACCAGGATAAAAATCTTTGAGTTTTTATTGCTATAAGTTTTTTTATATACTTATTCAACTCCCCCCCCCCCCCCCTTCTAAGTATTTTCTCACCTTCAGTTAGTATGTTGAATTGGGCCTTGCTTGTAAGCCCAATTTTTTAAGTTAGCTTGTACCCTAAGTTAGCTTGTAATGGATAATTGTTAAAAAGTCCATTAGGTTAGTGTGTTGTTTTATTATAAATAGGATGCTAGTTTCTCAATTTTAATATAAGGAAAAATAGGAAGATAAAATCCTAATTTCAAGAGAGAGAGGTTATTTTGTTATTCTTGTATACTTGTAATCGTGTTCAAAGAGAAAGGAAAGAATAGCAGTTTAATAATCAATCCTTGTTGTTCCTTGTTATTTTACCTTGTATTCTTTGTTAACCCTAATCCTGGTGTGTTTCTTGATCATTAAGAAACTGTTTATACTTAATTTGAAGGTATCCGATTAACAACATCATGTGTCATCCGCCTTGTGGTATCCGCACAATTTAAATGGACACTTACGTTTTTTCAATTTAGTGTCATTTCGTTTCAACTTCTTAATCTGTGGTTGGTACGCGTCACTTCTTCCGCATCTCATTGTTACAAATGTTTATCTTTTATTTGAACCATTGTAAGACCTTCTAATTACAACACCAAACCTCAATTTCTCGATCTCCATGTGAACTCGTTGTAGCATATGTTCACGAACAATAAACTCTTGTTTATTCGTAAATTATTCGTGCACATCTACCTCGACAGCAACCGGTCTAGCATCCGGTTTAACATAACCATTCGCTTCTTCCAGTTTAACATTATTCTTCACTTCGTCCGATTTAATATTCATCCTCACAATAGCTTTGAGAAACATATTCGGGTGCATCATACCTAATACCTCAAATAACAAAAAAAAAATATTTAAAATTCAAAGTATCAGACTTATCCAGAGATGCATATCCGGACAACACCAAACTTTGTTTAGATATGCATATCTGAACTACACCAAACTTTGTTTGGATATGCATCTATGGACTCAACATTCATATTTTCAGTTCACAAAACACATTAATGCAAGGAATGGGGAATGAAATGAATGAACTTTACCTTAAATTTTAGTTCATTTGGCTCCATTTGGTGTGATGAAAAACAAGAATGATATTTCGGTGTTGAAAAATTGATTGACAATGAAATCATTTTTTTTTAATGAGAGTAAACTTTTATCATGAAGAAGATCATGCAAAATGGTGTTTTATCATATTTTCCGCTTGACATTTTCAAATATACATCTCTGAGAATATCACTGAGTTGTTAATTCAACCAACACAATGAATAAAAACACCATAGATAAGTACAAGAAGTATTTTGAAGATGCATCTACAAATACACCCTAAAGAATATTCAAAGATATATCTTCAAACAAAAATTTATTTAAAATGAAGTGACCATCATAAATTACGAAGGTTTGTGCAATTTTAAGTCGTCCAGAAATGCATCTACAATTAGAGTGGTATTTTTAAATTTTTAAATGTGTGAGACCCACCCATAGGGTGGAAAGAGTATTCCTTTTATTAATTGGCTGAAAATCAGTTTACTCCTGCTATGGAGCTTTCCAAGTACTTTCCTGCGGCAAAGGGAGTCATGGCCCGTGGAGCTTTGGATTCTTTGCTTCATTGACAAGTGATACCCTTTCTCACTTTTTTGGTCCACTATTGCACCTTTCTTCTTCAAGTTATACTTTTGTAAAGAAACAATGGTATAAGATTGTTAAAGTACTTGCTAAGATGAAAAGTAAAACAGCACTACATTTAATTAATCATTAATGAAAAGTAAAATAACAACCACTCTTATCCTTCACACAACTCCAATCAGAATCTATATCCCAATCAGAAATAGCATGAAAAGCTTCCATGTCTTTATCCCATGATTAAAAAAATACATTGTATCTCAATCATTCTACTATGCTAATGCCAAATGGTCTAAATCTATTGAAATTGACAAATATAAATCAATTGTCGAACTCATCTTTACAAAACAACCTTATAAAATGAGGAAGATCTCTCTTTATTACATCTACTCTATCATATTAATAATAGTAAAACAGTGAAGAATATACAAATAAAGAATAACAATAAATTATGACAGCAATACAACTATTTTCCAATCATACTATAGAGATATTTGCCAATCATAGATTTTCACTTCAAAATCTTTCTCTTCTTCTAGCCTCTTCCTGAGATCCTTGGCACGCTGTATATCTTTCGCGATTAAGAGTGCGAAGCCCCCACCACCGGCGCCAACAAGCTTGTAACCACAACAGTAAGGACTAGCAAAAGAAAATAACTTGTCGACGAAATCATTGCTGCAGTAAGGATCAAGCTCCTGATGCAATCTCCAAGCTTCCAACATTATTTCGCCGAGTTCATCAATGTCGCAGTTCATCAAAGCTTCTCTCCCAATCCTCGCGAGCTCTACTAGGCGCTTGATACTGGATACAAGAAGGTTATCACGACGAAGATATCTAATTACCACCTTCTGCAGGACCTTCTTTGCAATTCGAACCTACAAATCAATACAAAAGATATTTGCTGTTAATTATATGTTATAGAAAAATTTTCAATGTAGAGTTCTGTCTGTCTGCAAGCAAGATGCATATTCTTGTAAATAAACATATACTTACTTGGCCGGTGAAAACCACTAGAAGCCGTTGCTGCAACTCGGAAATCAACTCAGGTGAAGCCAACAAGGGAACAACTTGAAGCCGCAATGGAATTCCGGGAAAGCTTGAAGTACATTTGATCCCTGGATACAGACCGCCAATTTGGTCCTGCCACCCACCTCCTGTACCCATGAGTTGTTCCAACACCAAAACAAGTCTAGCAACATTTTCAGTGCTGTCATCCCCATCAATTATCTGGAGAAGCCCTTTCACCACTGCAGCAGCTAAAATACTAGAAGTGCCCAATCCGCTACCGCGTGGAACATTGGCCCATGTCTTGATGTGCATGCCGATATCAACAAGAATATTATCATGAATAATGCCGGTCACAAGTAATGCACATTTTACTAACCTAAACGGATCATCTACATCAAATGGTGCACATATAGTTTTATAATCCTCGATATAAAACTGCTTGTGATTGTCATCACTAATTAATACTCCTGTTGTTTGAGTGGTCTCAATAATGGTGCCAAGTGGAAGAGAACCTTCTAAGCTTATTGCCATATTTAGAACACATCCAGCACGCTCGATGCTCCATGGAGGGGTATCACTCCAACCCCCAACAAAATCTACTCGCACGGGCAATTCTACTTTAACCTTTCTAGGATGGAAAGGCTGATGAATGTGATCATTATGATGGCTGTTAATCTGATATTCGTCACAGGAGACGCTACTGGGAGACACTGACAAATGTTCTGCAGGATAAGTAAATTCAGCTTCTGGAAAATCCCTTTTTCTATTTTTTTAACATGAATTAAGACTTAAGATGCAGTTGTCTATTTGTCTAAATATATGAATAGAGAATACGATATCTACAATTGATGCAATTAAGAGACATGCGACACCAAAAGAGTGGTAGTATAGGAGCTATATTGTAGGTTTTACTTTACCATAGCCAACACTTGTTTTAAGAAAAATATAGAAGCATGCTAAAAGAGTAGGCGATGTGCTATAGAAAAGAAATTTGAATGGAAAACTTTGCATGAATTACATAGTCATATCAGGAGAATCTAACTAGTAACCACTCAACATGCCTAGAGGTAATGGATGTGTAAACTGAAATGAAAATAAATAAGATGACCGAGTTAAAAATCCTAGAAAATAAAGATGGTAAATAAAGGGTGAAAAAACAGAGGTTGTTTGAGAGAAAGGTTTCGAAAAGCGGGTTTTTGGGAAATACAGGGTAGTACTAATGAAGTGCGGAATAAGATTGCAAGAGAGAAAAGACGCTAGAAAAATATAGGATATTGAACCAAAGAGGAAAGGTTATAGGTGATGGGACAATAGTCAACAACAAAAAGTTATAGTTAAAAGAGTCTTGTAAAACATAATCCTTATGAAAAAGTAAGAGCTGATACAAGGTAGCTGAGCAAGACGACAAGAAGTCAGTCAAAAAAGTTTAAACAAAAGCATATAAAGTTCTCTATAAAAGTCTTTAGGCACTTAAGAAGAAGGTATCTAGAGAATTGCTCAAACTAGGAAAATTAAAGCAAGAGAGTTTAAGCAGGTGAGCTGCATTAAGGATAAGGAAACAAAATTGTTAATGAAAGGATGCACCTTTAAATCCATATTTTACAGCAGAAGCAGTTTCATCAGCCACTGCATCCCAAACTTTGTGCTCCAACTCACATGCTGTCTTTTCATCATTGCAAGCTCGAAGGAGATCGACTTGCACCTGGTATGCTCGGCTCTTGGGAAGTATATTAGTGTTTTGCTCCTGAACTTTTGGACACATTGCTAGGAGATCCTTGCATATTTCAACTCCAGAACCCTCTTTTTGAAGAATTTCTGCACATAGTTGAGACAAATTGCGTCCCAGCATGCCATAGGTAACACAAGCTTTAGCAATACCTATTGCAAGATCAGCTTGATGATTACTAGAACCTAGGCACATTGTTGAGAAATCAATTGATCTATGCAATTCCTCCAGACTGATGCGCTGAGCAGATTTCCACAAAGAAAGCATGTCTTCAGTTTTTTGTTTAACTATGCCCATTGACCACATTGCAACCTTAAGCATTTGAGCATAAGGAAGTATGGGGAATATTTTTGAATTCCATAAACACTTTCCGCCAGTGCCTGAAAAACCCCATAAGTCACTTTCTTGAATACCTAAATCATGTAAAACTTTCTTCCAGGGTTTTCCACAAAATGTACCATCTCCAGAAAGTGAACTTTTGGGGTTATCATGAAGGCCACAATATACCAGGACTCGCTCACTCCTTCCAACCAAGGGAACCTCCCAAAGACAATGGCGATCTGGAAGCATGAACTTCATCGAATCCTCATCGCATGAATAGTCATCTAGGGATATGTTGGCTCCAACCACTATACACAATGAGCCAATATGTATTCCACCAGAAATAGATGAATCATATATGAGAGAATCTTCTCCAACCGATACGCCAGGTGCAATTTTACTGGAAAGAATAATAGCAGATGCTGTAATATCAGATGCAGTGGTTGCGGGAATAGAACACAGATGCCTTCTACCAACCAGGTCTGAACCAACACCACTGAGGTGATCTAAAACTTCACTTGAGGTCCCAAAATGCAAGAACAACAAATCATCTGTAAATGAAAAAAATATGGAAGAGTCAATTTTGGCACAGAAAGATATGAGAAATGATATAGATACATAATAAAATATTGCAATTGGCTTGACATACAGGCACAGTAGCTGAACATCCTCCGACTCCCCAATTTGTTGACTAGTTCTTCACCTAAAGGGCGCTTTCTCAACCACTCGTGCTTTGCAGGTACCCAGGCAGCAACCAAATCTTCATATAAGCTCATCTGGACAACCCGGAGCATTTATTATTACGATAAAATAACTTTATTTTTCTACAAGTCAAAATAGCATTAAATGCTTCAGTAGAGAAAAAGGTGCAGACTTCATTAATATATATACATGACCCAATTATAATGATTGTAGTACACATACAGGTGATTTGAATAGATTATACATTCATATTAATAAGGTCTTTATCACATACAAGGTGCTGAACCCATGTAGCTGCAGTAGGACATGACTAAGTCAATGTTATCACGAAACGGTAAATATTTATTTAAATTTATTAAAACAGAGTGGCGTATCACTCTGTCTATTCACATTCCATCTAATCTAAATTTTGTCATGCCATACATTTTATGTAGTGGCACCTTCCAAGATATGGCTACTCATTATTCTGTGCTGCACATGCTCATATTCATCTTCTATTTCAATGTTCCGCCTACTCTCGCCCTTTATGTCCCCCATTCTATTATTAATATTTCACTATCTGTTAAAACCATTTTATTGTTGTCTGTTCAGTAAACCCACCCACCACACCTGAAAAGCTCATCCAATATAGGCCACCTTTATTTCAATAACTTATACAAAAACCAAAATCGTCCTAATTTCTTCATAGCATAACTGTTGAGGCTAAACTAAAGACAGACAAGAAGATTCATTCATAGTTTCCAACCACTCTTGCATTTGATTTCCCACATATGAGGATCTTGAGTTTGTATAAGGAATAACATTTGGATCCATATATTCATCCATGATTTTAACCACACTTGTTGTTTGTCTTTGGATATCAGATGCCTCTTCATGTTCGTATTATTATTATTATTGGTAGTATTAGTACTTTTTGCCTTATAAAGTGTCACATTTACACTTTTCTCTCTCAAAATAGTTGTACTTTAAAATATCAATGCAATATATATTTTATTTTACATAAATATACTCTTATTTATTGAATTCCACTCCACTTACCTACTTCATTAACTACAATTAATAAAGGTGTTTTAGGAAATGATATTAGTTTTACCATTAAAATCAACTGAATTAATCATTTTCTTAAAAACCGTGTACAACTCAAATGTTACATTTAATCTGAGACAGAGGGAGTAATTTTATGACTAGTGTTTGATCAATTATACTTTTATTTGTATTTAACAATGCCAACTTGTAGCTTTTAACGACATGTATTTTCTCCTCATTTGTCAATTCAATAAAAAACCTACTCATTTTTTCTGTTTGACCTTTGTTCCTCCTTTTCTACTCCTTTACCGCAAATTAGTTTCTCACAGATATACAGAATCGTCTTCCAAAATTCAGGTCTACTTGTTCAAGTGACCCATTAATATTCTGTATTGGCCATTCAGGTATACATACCAGCATTCTTGAAGCCCATGGCTCTAACAAATCCCGATTATATGAAGTTCAGGACCGCTAAAAAATTGTCTTATTTTTATATTTTGTTTTACTAGTAATATATTCTTACCAAGTTTGTATTTAAGCTAGAATTATTGATATTGGTATTTTTCAATTGAAACTACTGCAATAATAGATTTCAGGTTTAAGACTTCTGAGATAGGAAATATTATATGATTACAAGAGGACAATTTTCATTTCTTTTTTCTAAAAAATTTCCGTGCAACGGGCGGGTCAACATGTAGTTGTTTATTAAAGGGGTGAATAGAGGTCTCTTGGTAACAGCACATTTGTAAATTCTACAACAATACAGATAAATTGTTCCATTTAGTCGGACATACGATTCAACCATCAACCTCACAAATTTGTAAAACACAAATTAACTTTGCTATAAATACAAAACCAATTGTTCATACGAATCATACAATACCTCGTTTCTGCTTCTTATGAGGTCTGAAATCATTTCCTGAGAGGAGCAAGCAAGTGTAACAAGGTCCGACCACGCCTTACCTCTAACAGCTATTATACCGGTATCAAGTAATGTTCTACCATCAACTAAGACCGCCTTGCTTTGAACAAGCTCGTCTACAGTAGGTTTCTGTAATAAATTATCCACTAAACTAAGTGCATAATTTTGATTAGACTGTACTTCCGTTTCAGCTGCAACAATTACTCCATGATTAGAAGCAACATCAAGGGTGATTGGAACAGTGATGATGCAAGAAGTGTCCTCTGGAAGAGTCATAACAGATGCATCAAAACAAGGAAGAACATCACCGGTCATAGTCAGCATTCCACCTGTAACAAAAGTTCAAAGAATCAATTGAACAACGACATTGTCATTAAATTGATGTTTCGTTTTGTCCTATACACAAGACAAGACAAATTAAATATGAATACCCTGTTTGACTAAACAACTTAAATTACCGTTTATGGCATGATAACCACTTATGTATAAGCTCTTTTATAAAAAAGATTAAATGGAGTTAAATTATTTTTCCTATAAACTAAGTTATTTTCAAAATCAATCTTGAAGAGCTTATGAACTATGCAACAAAATCTGACATGGAAACTTGACATGACACAGATACGTTGCCACTACTTATGTAAAAGACTGACATCGTTAAAAAAAAGTGACAGATGTTGTAACTTGTAATCAAACTTAATTCTCTTTAACTCTTTGATGATTAGCATTGTTTCGTCACATATTTATACCATTGTATGTGTGTCTGAGACTTGTTCAAAGAATGTATAAGATATGTCAAAACAAAGAAAAAAACTTATTGTTTTGGATTTGTCTAAGATTTACGACAATTGTGTACGAGTGAAAGACACCG
Source organism: Lathyrus sativus (assembly GCA_963859935.3). Classification (NCBI taxonomy): domain Eukaryota; kingdom Viridiplantae; phylum Streptophyta; class Magnoliopsida; order Fabales; family Fabaceae; genus Lathyrus; species Lathyrus sativus. The sequence continues at coordinate 713,872,500 of OZ012737.1, forward strand.
AATCGACCCAATGAGCGTCAAAAAACAATTATATTTGAGACACTTATCATTTGACATTTCACACCAGTGTCATGTCTTATGAGTGTTGTTGGACACCAACGCATGTCGGACACCACCCTAATTCTAGAAATGACTGCTTTTCAAAGCTTATGAAAAACGACTTATGAATGTCATGAGCTGTTTACAGATATGTCTTCTTCATAAATTCTCTAAGCAGTTTCACAAGTGATTATGCCACTAGATCCGCTCAAATAAGTAAATCCAAGAAAAAGACAAATCGAATAACAAAAGCATATATAAGTAACCTTGATCTCCAAAAGCTTGTCTAGCACAAGAAGCAATAGCAAGAATATGATCAAATAGAAGAGGAACAGGCCCATCCGGTTCATCAGAAGCCAAGAAAGGGAGAGGAAGAAACACTTTCCCCATAGGATTAGCCCAAGGAACTCTTTTCGAATCACCCCCAGCATGAAGCAACAGTACATGCTTTTCATCAAGCACATTATCTGCACTAGTGCCATAATGAAGAGCGAGAGCATGGAGAGCATTAAGAGTAGCAGCACCGGAACCAATCCGGCAGCCGAGAGGATCAGGAACGGCGAGAGTGAGAGTGGAAGAAGAGATCCGGCCCACACGCTTGGCCCGATTGAGCTGGTAATCGTAGAGATGGGCTTGTTCTGGGCTTGCAGCGGTGAGAACGATTGCATCCCAAGTCGGAACCCTAGATGGATGCCGAACAGATAACCGTAGATGGTACCACGATTTGCGCATTAAGGATGCTAAATCCTCTTTTGTTCTTCTTCTTCTCTCCATCTCCGATAACAGTTACAGTGGAAAGTTGAAACTGAATCTAATGACAGTGTCTGTATCAAGAAAAGTCAACGACCAAAGAAACTTTTCCGACCGACAAAATAACTACCATATAAGGAAGTTGAAAAGTTGAGAAAAAAACGAAAATGAAAAATGGCTTCGCCCGGACTCGAACCGGAGACCTTCAGTGTGTTAGACTGACGTGATAACCAACTACACCACGAAACCTGTTTGTTATAATTTTACATGAAATTATATAAATATTTAAACTTTAAATTCTTTGTTTATGTTTTCTTGGTTGATGCATGTCTTTTGTAGCATAAACTCTTGTTATATAAATGTTTTAGTCCCTTCTTATTATGGAGTATTGGAGTTAGAACAATAACAAAAATAGTAAACAAAATTTTCAAGGTATAAGAAGAATCACAAAACAAAACGAGTTCTCAATTCTCATAACAAAAAATACAATCATTGAATTTATTTTTTACACCAGTAACTAGACAATCCTGAAATGTACAAAGATATTTGGGGCGTATAATACTAGCTCCAAGTAAATCCCTACATGTCCAATGGTGATTCTATCTTAATATAACAATAGCCTAATTTGGACGAACACACTTAGAATATACTATCTATATGATATGATTCTCAATGAGATATAGCTCAATGCAAAGCTACAACATCATGTTGCTGCACAGATGAAAGCAATTTTCTCTGTCAAAGTATGATTTCCTGTCTGAAGTTGTAGTTTGCGACGGTCTTTTACATGCCATGGTCAAAGGTACCCGAGAAGATTGAACCTGATGGTTAGTTAACTTAACTTTGCTCCTCGGTACCTTTTAATTGAATCAACATTCTTTAGAAATATGAAGATTGATCATGTAGCACATTCAAATGTGCCAATATTCGAGCGGCCAAAGATTTAACGCTACCATTACCCCGCTGAGTTAAGTCAACCAGAGGCATTTGAGCTGAAGCTCCATATTTCTGTTTGAACTCATGTAGCCGGAAAATTCTTTCCAAGGCATTCAGAGACTTTTCTTGCAATCCGGGGGAAGGAGAACCGAGAAATCTTATTATTAACGGTATGACATGTTTATCGGCGAGCACTTTACTACCATTGTGTAGCTTTTCTCCTTCAATTAAAGTTAGAAGAGCGTCTAAAGAAGTCTCACAGACTCCAGGATCAGATTCTCTAAGAGTCTTTGCTAGTGGTTCCACTGCATCAGCCTCCAAAAGGCAAAATGATGACTCCACAGTGCATACACCGCCATGAACTAAGCATACCGCTTCTGCTTGAGCTGAGAAGCACCAAAATCCCCTGCGCTTCGGTACTGGAATGCTTAGTTCGTTTGAGCTTTTAGAAAATTGAGTTAGGGACAGTGCTGCTAGCTGTTTTGTTGGAGCAGATCCACTTTCAAGCAACTGTACTAAAACAGTTATAATCCCAATTTCGGTTGCACTCTTTTGCCATTCCAAGTTTGTTGAAACTGTAAAACGACATAAGGCACCAACAGAATTCTCTACCAGCTTACTCTTTAGGAGATCTTTGTCCTTCCCTTGTTGGATATAGTTACAAATGATTGGCAGCGCCCCGGCATCCAAAAGCCACTGAGTGATTTGTTGAATTCTTGGAAGATAGCGTATTATTCCCATAGCAGAAACAATTTCCTCTTCATCAGATGGAGATTTCAGGATCTGGAGTAAAGTATCAATACACTTCTGATTCGCATGCTCCAGTATGGTGGCTTCATCAGCGCTTTCTACCAGGCAAGAAAACAGCTTCACAGCACTTGCTCGAAGAGTTAGGCTTTCATTCTCAAACAACTTGACCAATACTAGAACCGATGGACACTGCAAATACATAACTAGACTAGTTTAGATATTGGCTAGTAAAATATGTGATATGTATTTTTAGTTCAAGCTAGATGCTTACCTCTTTTAGCTTGTTCCTGATATATGAAGCTGAAGGCGACTGACACAATGCATAAAAAGTCTGGATAATATATTGCCGCACATCAGGCTGAATGTAGCTAACTAGGGAGAAAAGGTTAAAAACTTCTTCATCGGATTCTAACAATGAAACCGGTGTCTGTGTATCCTGAGAGATGGTAGACTCAGCAAGGTGCATAATTATGGGAGCTACATGTTCACACAAAATCGAGGAAGGAAGGCTGTGCTGGAAAATAATGCCAAATAATAGGCGTGCTGCACCTTGTCGAATCATTTCGAGTCCATTTTTCTTTAAACTGGATAGATTCTGAAGAGCTTTAAGAGCAACTAATTTCATCTGAACATCGTTATGTGAGACTAAGTGAAGAAGAGGAGCCAGAATACCGTTGTCAAACAAGACCTCCTTATTGTGGTCTGTTGACTCCATTTCTGCTAACATTTTGACCATAACCATCTTCACATCATCTGTTCCTGCATAAAAAAAAAGGTTATATAATGGCCTGTACCTCACACCATCTCTGATTTTTTATAACAGGCATGTGCATTAGTTATAGTAACCATTTTGAAAGTAAAAAAGCAGCACCGGATACACTGACTCGAATTTGAAGGTTCGAGATAAACCTGTGGAGAGACGCTGCAATAAATGCTTGAAATAATTTGCCTTTGCCATCTGAATAACATTCTGATCAGAGTATGAAAGCTTCTCCAGTAACTCGGTTGCATCTCTGGCCGCTTGATTGTCCTCACTGCTAGACATAGTCACCAATAGTAGTATGCAACCTTGAACTTTTCCAATGTATTCTCTTAAAAAATCATATTTGGATAGTTCCAATAGTAATTCCACTGCCAACTTCCCTTCCGCCAAACGACGCCCAAGAGAATGGACAATAGACTCAATTGCATCATCAACATTTGCAATTCTTTCCTGAAAAATCAACCTAGTTAGGGGACAATCTCTATGAAATTGCACATATTTATGGAAGTCGAACTAAAGGATTATTAAAAAAAAGTTAAGATCACTTGAAGGCTACTAACTGAGTACCTTGGCATCTTCATTATCCTTCACCAGCATGCAAAGTATGCGAAGGACACGGTTCCTTTTATCTCGGTTTTTTTCAGCAAGAATTTGGATAAGAACGGGTATATAATTCTCCAGTACCACCCATTCTCTGTGCTGGTCTTTCTGTTCGCACAAATCATGAAGAGTTTGCAAACAACTTAATACTCCAACCTCATCTCCAGACTGGATTTTCTCTTTCAGTGAAGCAATTGTAATCATTGTATTTCTATCTTTCCATTCTTCTATCGATTGTTTCAAGGTTTTGTTAGGTCTCAAAACCAATGTGTCTAAAGTAATGAAAGTCAGAGGACACTTTTTGTGTCCTTCCGCAAACCACTTCTCAATTGCACTTCTCTCAAATGTTTGCCCTGATGAAATTTCCACGGGGTCAACCATAACATCGCCTGTAATCTGGCAATAAAAGGAATTTAAAGGCTCCAACGGTTGAGTGCCCAAAGAATTACGTTTCGCAAAGTACTTGAGCTCCTTTTCCCGAGTTGATGATGCTGCATCAGACCTTTCCAACAAAGCAATGATTTGATCCATTTGAATGGCTTCAGCACGATCTTTCTCATTTTCAATTTCATTTTTAAACTCTTCAAGCTCTTTTTTTAATTCCGACCGCTCTTTTGTAATCCCAACAGCGTCTGCAATGAGATGCAGCAAATTATTTGCATAGGAACGGTCGAAATTCTTTTCCTGTATCCCTGCCTCGATTTTCTCTAAGATCTCCTCTTCCGATACAGCTGCCTTAAACTCAGCTTCCTGCATATTATCACATAATTTCTCAATTTCTTCAACTATTCCAGCCGAAAGACCCGACGTAGCCAAAGGAAGAAGACCAAGTGCCCTACTGATCTCACCCGAATTATGTTTTAAGCGCTTAACAACGGTTCTACAGTTCACCAGAAGATACACCTTGCTCTTCTTGCTACATTCTTGAACCAGTTTCTTCGCATCTTTGATTTCGCGATTCAGAATCTCAATGGCATGGTTGAATGTCTCAGAATCACTAACCTTTCCCTTCCTTAACTGCTTCAAAATAGGTTCAATTCTCTGCAAGTAATCTGCAAGTTCCTTAAAACTATCCTTCTTCACAAGAACATTGTCAACAGAATACACAAACTCAGAAACCGTATCTATAATTTGAGAAATAGCTTCTGAAGCAGGACCAGAAATCAACGAATCGAGCACCATCCCCTCGTCGCGACACAACTAGTCTAGAAAATAAAACCCCTTCTTCTCCCATGAAACAATAAATCGGTATGATAATCACAGAAATTCCTTCATGCTTCCATACCAGTTACACTTCAATTTCAAGCACCTAAATCCAATATGAATAAAAGAAACTCATCAAATCCACATCAAAATTTTCTACACAACTGACCTTTAAGTGTACATTTGATTTCTAATCTAAGAAGTCAGACACCCCGAACACCACACCGACATTAACACAAGACACTGGACACACTTATTTTTTCAGAGGTGTCAGGTTCTACGGAATTTCTAACTATAAGTTAAACACATAAATCACACTAAATTTCAAACAAAATGAGAAAAACACATAAATCACATTAAAATAAAAACCTAAATTATGATAAACAAAATCAATAGTAGAAGACATTTGATTTGACAATTAAACCCCTAAAAACCGTTAACAAGACTGAAAAACTGAATGCAAGTATGGTAAATTGACTTGACTAATAGAGAGAGAAAGAGAGAAGAGATACCTTGGGGAGAAGAGGAAGTGAAGGCATGAAAATTGAGAGAAGAATAACAGAAAGAGAGATATAAAAAATAATTAGAATATATATAAAAATAACAATGAAAGTGGTTGTTATTGAATTGAATTGAATGGTCTTTGAATGAATATCCAGGAAAGAAGACTTATTCATAGTCCAAAGTCTACACAATTTTTGTCTAAAACGCTGAAACTTTTTTCCACACAAATGTCTAGCTGTTCTATTTTTTTTTTTTTTGTTCTCTTGTCAATATTTATTTCTATTTCTATTATGTGAAATTGTTTTCATTATTAGTTGACACTCTTACCTTTTTTTTTCTCTTTTTTTTTAATATATATATTATTAAAAATATTTGTATATAGAATAATCTCACATCGATTATATTATATAACTAGTTGTAAACACACGGTTTATTCAAATGTCTCTTGGTCTCTTGTATTTTAACATGGTATCAAGAGCTTCGTTTAAGATCCGGTGGGGCACCTCCTATGGTTTCCGCTATCGGGTCACCCACCATTTATTTTCACGCTTCAGTTGTCTAGTCCTGAGCGTGAGGGGGTGTGTTAAGAGTCCTACATCGAACAATATATGACATGAACATGTGTTTATAAGTGGGGTAATCTTTACTCTACCAACCTGTTTTAGAGTTGAGTTAGACCCAACCACATTTCTTAACGTGGTATCTAGAACCTGCTAAGAGGCAATTATTTCTTCGTCGTGTTTTCCCCGGTTGACCCACTGTCTTCCGGTGAAAAAAATTTTAATTTTTTTTTGCAAACCGTGTTGTCACTCCGGTTTGCCTCATTTTTCAAAATTCTCCGGTGACCACACTGCCGCCGTTGCTGTTCTGGAAAAACTTCCGGCGACATTTCGAAAAGCCGACCCCACCATCAATTTTCAACATTCTTCGGTCATAATCGGATAGCCGCCGTCGTCGCTACTATTCTCGGCGACCTTCCGACAAACTTTTTCATCGGTAGAAACCTCCACACGCGCCACCTCCGTCTCCGCGTGTGGGCATTAAGCGTCGCCACCTGAATCGCACGTGACAGCACGTCCGGCGATCGATCGCGTGATATTTTCTTTCTTCAGATACTCATGGCTACTCCTCAGAACTTTACGCCAAACTACGACGATTTTCTCAGGTGGTATCAGAATTATCAGAACTCAGATTCTACTGCTACAATAGCACACACTGGTAATTCATCTGTTTGCCTCTCTCAATTATCTCCTCTTCGACCTTGGGTCCTTGATTTTGGTGCGTCTGATCATGTTACTGGTAATAATTTCCCTCTCTACCTCTGGTTTCTTACCTACTCTAACTTCTCCGATGACTCTCAAACCCGATCTGAAGGGATTGGTACTGTTCAAATTCTACCTTCTCTATCTGTTACTTTTGTCCTCTATGTACCGAATTGTCCATTTAATTTACTTTCAGCCATTCGTTTAACTCGTTCTCTTGATTGTAGTATCACCTTCACTAACAATAATGTTACCCTGCAGGATCGGAGTTCGGGAAAGACGATTGGCGTCGGATATGAGTCTCAAGGCCTTTACTACCTCTCATTGTCATCTCAGACATGCTCAACCAAAGATTCTCCACTCACTATCCATGCTTAGTTAGGTCATCTCAGTCTTTCCAAATTACATAAGTTGGTGCCAAATTTATCGAAGGTATCTAATTTACATTGTGAGTCGTGCCAGTTAGGGAAACACACTCGTAGTCAATTTCCCAATCGAGTCAACAAACGAGCTTCGTCCCCTTTTACTTTAGTCCACACCGATGTTTAGGGTCCCTCGCGTACTATCACTACTCTTGAGTCTAGGTATTTTGTCACCTTTATTGATGATTTTTTACGTTGCACGTGGTTATTTTTAATGAAGAATAGATATGAATTGTTTCCCATTTTTGAACAATTTTATTGAGAAATAAGAATCCAATTTGGTTTGTCTATTCGTACCTTAAGAAGTGACAATGCACGTCAATATTTACCCCAACAATTTCAAATATTTATGTCATCCAATGGTATTTTGCACCAAACATCTTGCCCTCATACACCCTAACAAAACAGGGTAGCTGAACGCAAAAATCGGCACCTCGCAGAAACCACTCGGACCCTACTTCTCCATGGTAATGTTCCTCTCCGGTTTTGGGGAGATGCGGTGCTCACAGAATGTTACCTCATAAATCGCATGCCCTCATCTGTCTTTAATAATAAAATCCCCCATTTAATCTTGTTTCCAAACTCTTCACTCCACCTAATTCCTCCTCGAGTCTTCGGGTCTACGTGTTTTGTACATAATTTATCCCTTGGTATTGATAAACTATCAGCTCGATCACTAAAGTGTGTCTTTCTTGGCTATCATTGATCCCAAAAGGGTTATCGTTTCTACTCACATACTCTACAATGATACCTCGTATCGGCCGATGTTACCTTCTTCGAGTCTGTTCCATATTTCGAGTCCAACCAAGTAACTACGAAACCTCTACAGGAAAGTATTCTCACACCTCTTCTAGAAGTCCCATATGTCATTATCCCCCATCATTCTAGGGAACCTGGCCTACTAGATACCCCTATGATTGACCCCCCCACTCCTCGCCCACTTCAAACATATCAGCATCGTCACCCAACGTCTGTCGTACCTGTCCCTGAAGTCGTATATGTCCCTGAAGTCGTACATGTCCCTGAGGTCACTACGGACTCTCCTCCGACGCTTTCACCATCACCGGATCCGATCCTGCAACCTGAATCTGATCTTCTGATTTCCCTTCGAAAAGGTATACGTCAAACACGAAATCCTTCTTCACATTATATTGATTTATGTTATCACCGTATTTCCCCTTTGCAGTATACTTGTTTGTCTTCTTTGTCTTCTGTTTCTATTCCTAAAACTCCAAGTGGAGCATTACCTCACCCTAAGCGGAGGCAAGCAAAGATTGATGAAATGTGTGCTCTTCAAAGCAGTGGTACCTGGGAACTGGTTTCTCTATCTCATGAGAAATCTTTAGTAGGCTATCGTTGACTTTATACAGTGAAGGTTGGTCCAGATGGTAAGATTGATCAATTTAAAGCTCGCTTGTTAGTCAAAGGATACACTCAGATTTTTGGGTTGGATTATAGTGATACCTTTTCTCCTGTAGCCAAGATGACATCTATTAGACTTCTTCTAGCCATTGCAGCCATTCGACATTGGTCTCTTCATCAACTTGACATCAAAAATGCATTCTTACATGGTGATCTTGAAGAAGAAATATATATGGAGCAACCACCTAGATTTGTTGCTCAGGGGGAGTCACCGAATATGGTTTGTAGGCTACATAGGTCTCTTTATGGTCTTAAGCAATCTCCGAGAGCTTGGTTTGGCAGATTTAACACTATAGTACAATAATTTGGTATGATCCGTAGTGAAGTTGACCATTATGTTTTTTATCGTCACTCACCCCAAGGGTGTATTTATCTTATTGTGTGTGTAGATTATATTATCATAACTAGTGGTGATCACTAGGGAATACTCCAGTTGAAACAACATCTCTCGAAACAATTTTAGACAAAAGATCTTGGTAAACTCCGCTATTTCTTGGGTATTAAAGTAGCTCAATCTAAAGATGGTTTGGTGATTTCTCTGCGGAAATATGTTATGGATATTTTGGAAGAAACAAGTTTTTTAAATGCTAAACCAACCGATACTCCTATGGATCCAAGTGTTAAACTACTACCCAATCAGGGGGAGCCTCTATCTGACTCAGGAAGGTATAGGAGATTGGTTGGAAAGTTGAATTATCTCACAGTCACTCGTCCGAACATTTCTTTTGCAGTCAATGTGGTAAGTCAGTTCTTAAATTCCCCTTGTCAAGAACACATGGATGCTGTTATCCGGATTCTGAGATACATCAAATGTGCTTCAAGAAAAGGTCTTGTGTATGAGGATAAAGGACATAACCAGATAATTGGATACTCCGATGCTGATTGGGCAGGGTCACCCATTGATAGACGATCCACCTCTGGGTATTGTGTACTTGTTGGAGGAAACCTTATATCCTCGAAAAATAAGAAACAAAATGTAGTTGCAAGATCAAGCGCCGAGGAAGAGTATAGGGCCATGGCAATGGCAACATGTGAACTTATTTGGTTAAAACAGTTGCTCAAGGAACTTCAAATTGAAGAAGCAAAACCAATAACACTTATTTGTGATAATCAAATTGTTTTGCACATTGCTTCAAATCTAGTCTTCCATGAGAGGACCAAACATATTGAGATAAACTGTCACTTTGTCAGAGAGAAGATCAAGTCAGACGACATCGTCATAAGCTTTGTCAACTCTAATGATCAATTGACAGATGTGTTTACAAAATTCCTACGAAGCCCCAGAACTAATTATATATGTAACAAACTTGGTGCATTTGACTTATATGCTTAAGCTTGAGGGGGAGTGTTGATATTTGTAAATATATATAGTGTTAAAAATATTTGTATATAGAATAGTCTCACATCGACTATATCATGTAATTAGTTGTAATCTATCTATATATATTAATGTCTCCGTAGTGTTTTTCAAAACATACGGTTTATTCAAATGTCTCTTAGTCTCTTGTATTTTAACATTTTTTATTACTATTTTCACTTTTTTAGTAATATTAATACTGAAATGCTGAGAAAAACCGACTTTAAATATTTGTTAATATTTATGAACTAATATAAGTTCATAAATTAGTTTTAACTATCAAACTAGATGAAAGATTGAATAAAAGAGAATAATTTACTTGTTCTTTCAAAATAAATGTTTGGCGCGTTTTTTCTACATTGGCCAAATGTAGTATTTATACTACTAGAAATGCAACTATTACACTAATGTAATAATTGGACTTACTATTTAAACGTTAACAAATTATGTATCTACAATAGTTTGCCATTACTATTTAGATATATATTTCTAAATAATAATATTATAACACTTTCCCTTTGAAATATCTATTACGGTGCTCCATCGAAGTTTTATCAAAGGTGAAATTTATGGGAAAATATATTGCCTCGTTAAAAACCTTATTAAGAAAAACCCATTGGGATAAAAACCTTAATAAGGTAAAAAAGAGTACAACATGATGCTCCCCCTTAACAGAGCGCACATAGTTCTTCTTTAAAGATCTCGAACTTGACGCATTCCAATATTTTGTACATGCTTCTTAAAAATTGATGTAGGAAGTGCCTTTGTGAGGAGATCTTCCATATTATCACATGAACGGATATATTGAATATTAACCTCTTTGTTTCTTTTAAGTTCTTGTGTGAATGAGAAGAACTTTGGAGGGATATGCTTGGTTTTGTCTCTTTTGATATAACTTTCTTTCATTTGGGTAACACATGCAGCATTGTCTTCATACAAAATGCTTGGATTATTATCAATGGGTAAACCAGATGCTCCTTGGACATGTCTAGTTACCGATCGTAACCATCTACATTCTTTGCTTGCTTCATGAAGAGCAATTACTTCAGCATGATTTGAAGAAGTTGCTACAAGTGTTTGCTTTTGTGATCTCCGTGACATTGCAGTGTTACCATATGTAAATATACACCCGGTATGTGATTTAGCATTATGTGGATCAGAAAAATATCCTGCATCTGCATAACCAAGTAAAACTGGTTTTTTATTGTTAGAATAAAATAAACTAAGGCTTGATGTACCTCGAAGATATCGAAGTATATGTTTTATTCCTTTCCAATGTCTTTTTGTAGGACATGAACTGAATCTTGCTAATAAATTTACTGCAAAAGCTATATTAGGTCTGGTATAGTTAGCAAGGTACATGAGTGCCCCAATGACACTAAGTATGGTACTTCAGATTCAAGATTTTCTTCATTACCTTCCTTAGGTCTAAATGGATCATTTTTAATATTAAGTGTTCTACCCATCATTGAAGTACTTAAAGGGTTTGTTTTGTCCATGTTAAACCTTTTCAATACTCTTTTTGTATAATTTGATTGATGTACCAATATACCATTTTTAGTATACTCAATTTGTAAACCAATGTAGAATTTTGTTTTTCCCAAATCTTTCATTTCAAATTCTTTCTTTAAGTAATCTCTTGCTTCCTTTATTTCTCTATTAGTTTCAATGATATTTAAATCATCAACATAGACAACAATTATTACAAAACCGGATATTGTTTTTCTTATAAAAACACAAGGGCAAATAGGATTATTTTCATAGCCTTCTTTAAGTAAATATTCACTTAGCCTATTATACCATATGCGCCCTTATTGTTTTAATCCATACAATGACCTTTGCAACTTAATTGCATACATTTCTCTAGGTTTTGATGTCTCAAGCATTTTAAATCCTTCTGGGATTTTTATGTATATATCAGTATCAAGTGATCCATACAAATAAGCAGTAACAACATCAATAAGATACATATTAAGATTGTTAAATACTGATAAACCAATTAAATAATGAAAAGTAATGACATCCATAACAGGAGAATAAGTTACCTCATAATCGATTCCTGGTCTTTGGTAAAAATCTCATGCAACAAGACAAGCCTTGTATTTGACAATCTCATTTTTTCATTTTGTTTTCTTACAAAGACCCACTTATACCCAACTGGTTTCACATCTTTTGGTATAGTCGTAATGGGGCCAAATACTTTTCGATTTTTAAGAGAATTTAATCAGTATTTATTACATCCTTCCAATTTTTCCAATCATGTCTATTTTGACATTCATTCATAGTTCTTTGTTCGGGATCATCATTTTCATTCATAATTTCACATGCAATGGAGAATAAAAACATTTCATTTGTATTTGTATCTTTTCAGTTCCACAAAGTTCCCGTATCAACATAACTAATTGAAATTTCAAGATCATTCTTGTTTTCATTTTTATTATCAATGATCTTATCATCATCATCTTGTGCTTCTTCGGGAGCACATTTTTCAATTGTGATTTGTGGATTTATTATTATCTAGTGTCTTTTCAAGATCACTTCCAACCATATTCACCTTTTCTATCCCTTTTCTTTTTCGGGGATTTTTGTTTTTGGATCCCATAGGTCGGTCACGCTTCAAGTGTGCCTTAGATGTACTTGCTACATCATTTAGATTTGAAATCTCAATCCAAGCTGGGACATTTATAGCTGGTACGTGTGACTTTGTCACTCTTTTCAAATTAGTAAAAAAATCTGGTAATTGATTTGCTAAATCTTGTAAGTGCACAATTTTCTTTACATTTTCTTTCCATGATTTATTATATGGGTCCAAATGTAATAAATGGTTTACAGACCATGTTATCTCATTTTCTAATTTTTTATTTTCTCCCCCTAGTGTTGGAAATTTTGTTTCGTCAAAATGACAGCCAACAAATCTTGCCTGAAAAACATCGTCTGTTAAAGGTTTGAGATATCTAATAATATAAGGTGGTTCATACCCCACATATATTCTCAACCTCCTTTGAGGTCCCATCTTTGTTCTATGTGGTGGGACATATACTGCACAACCAAATATTTTTAAATAAGAAATATTTGGTTCCTTACCAATTGCAAGTTGATAAGGTGTTTGTTTATGATTAGCACTTGGCCTTAGATGGATGAGTGTTGCAACATGTAAAATTGCATGACCCCAAACTATAACTGGTAGTTTAGTTTTCATAATTAATAGTCTAGCAATATATTGAAGACGTTTGATTAAAGACCCGGCTAAACCATCTTATGTATGCACATGATGAGCAAGATGTTCAACAGTAATTCCGATTGTCATACAATAATTATTAAATGATTCAGATATAAATTCACCAACATTGTTAAGTCTAATTTTTTTTATATTGTAATCAGAAAATTGAGCCCTTGGTTTAATTATTTGTGCAAGAAATTTTGCAAATGCCATATCACGACTTGATAGTAAACATACATATGAACATCTACGAGATGTATCAATTAATACCATAAAGTATCTGAATACGGTGGATGGATAGGTCCATATATATCACCTTGAATTCTTTCAAGAAATGCAGGTGATTCTGTCTGAATCTTACTTAGCGAATGCTTTGCTATTAGCTTGCCAAGAGAGTAAGCTTCATATGGTTTATCTCCTTTTGTAAGTTTTAAACCTTTCAATGGATGTCCATGGCTACTTTCAACTATTTTACGCATCATTGTTGAACCAGGGTGACCTAAACGATCATGCCAAAAAGTCATCATTTTAGGATCTTCTTTTACTACTAAATTACATTCAATTGCATGTATATAAGTATAATGTAATCCAGAAGACTGTTTTGGTAGTTTTTCTAAAGTTTTCTTCTTTCCCATAACATTAGTAGTAATGTTAATATATTTCATATTACCTTCAGTTGCAGTTTCAGTATCATATCTTTGACGATATATGTCATTCAAACTCAACAAATTTCTCTTTGATTTTGGAGAGTATAAAGCATTATTAATGACACACTTTGTTCCATTTAGTAATATGAACATAGCATTACCTGTTTCTTCAATCAAATCTGCAGGACCTGAGATTGTATTTATTACACCTTTAGTAGGATTTATTTCAGTGAAATATTTCTTACATTTGAGGATTGTGTGGGTAATTCCACTGTCTCGAATGCAAATGTCTTCAACATGTTCCATGTCTAACCTTCTTGAAATAGAAATAAGATTAAATAGAGAGTAAATCAATACAACATATCACACATTATTATAAAGTTTTTTAATCCATTGTTCCTTTAACAAAATCAGCAACCTCGAGACATGTAGTATCATTTTTGGGTTCAATTTCATTAAAATTTACTTCCTTCCCCTTTCCCTCTATAGATTTCTTGTTTCTTTTACACAAATGCTCTAGTGTTCTACATGTCTTAGACCAATGACCTTTCTTTCTACATCTATAGCACAAATCATCATGATTCCTCGAGGGACCCTTTTGGATATAAGTACCCCTACCTTGACGATACCTGTTAGTTTGGTCATATTTGAGAAATTTATAATTATTCACATAACTTCGCCCACGACCTCAACTACGAAAGTGGTTTCGACCGTGATATCTGCCTCGACTAGGACCCTTAAGACGAGCATAACCTCCACATTTGTTATTACGATTATACCTAGCACGCCTTTGATTAAATGTTGTGACATTTATCTCAAGATATGTTACTGTTCCTGTGGGATGTGACTGGTGGTTTTTGATCAAGAGCTCATAATTTTGTTCTGCTACTAGAAGGGCTACAACTAAATCAGAATACTCCGAATTTTTTTCTTTTTGTATTGTTGCTGCAACAAAACTTGGGATGCATGAAAATTTGAAAAAGTTTTTTCCAATTTTTCTTCTTCAGTTATAACCATGCCACAAAATTTTAATAATGTTATAACTTAGTGCATGGCAGAGTTATATGCAACAACACTTTTATAATCTTGGAGCCATAATTTGTTCCACTGATCCATTAATGGGAGCAACAAGACTTTCCTTTGATGTCCAAATCTTGCCTTAAGTTTGTCCCACAAAATCTTGGGATCTTTTGCATTTGAATATTCTATTTGTAAACCATCGTCAAGGTGGTGTTTGATTATTCGATTTACTTTTGATTTTTCATTGCCATCTCTTTTGGGTCAACAACTGACTTTCCTGAAATTTATCCTTCAAGAATTTTATCAAGTCTCTCACAAGCAAGATACTTTATTAAGTTGTTATTCCATATTATGTAGTTGTCCCCAGTTATACTTAAAATTTTGAAGTGATGCTTAACATTTGACATGATTCTATCTAGAATTCAAAAGATCATAATCAAAATTTAATACATAAACAAAAAAGATGTCAATTTATTCAATAACAACAATTACAAAAACCATGATCATGTTTTATTCAAAAACCCATATTAATAAATCAAGCTAAGACTAGTAATGGTAAAACAATTAATATCATTAACGCTACATAATCTTTACCCAGTTCTTCATGCTTGATAATAGCGATGAGGAATAAAACAATGACAAGTAGAGTGATGAACAAAAGAAAATATTTAGCCATTTGAAAGATATAGATGAATTTTTTAGAATGATATGAAATTTGTGAAAGAAGTTGAATTATATATAGATAAATTTGTAAAACGGCCGTTATAGTTACCGTTAGGAAAAAGAAAAGAAAAGAAAAAAGGCAAAAAGAGAAAGAAAAAAAAATGTCATCAAATAAAATTTAAAGTGTGTTAAATATCAACTAGCTATTACAAGGGTTCAGAAATAATTATAAGGTAACATATGAGGTTTTAGACCTCCACTAAAAATATAAAAGTTAGTAACTGAATATAAAAGTTAGGAACTGAATATAAAAGTTAGCAACTGCATATGAGGCTTTAAACCTCCATTAAATATAAAAGTTAGGAACAGAATATAAAAGTTAGTAACTTCATATGGAGCTTTAAACCTCCATTAACTATAAAAGTTAATGACTGAATATAAAAGTTAGTAACAGAATATAAAAGTTAGGAACTGAATATAAAAATTAATAACTGCATATGGGGCCTTAAACCTCCATTAAATATAAAAGTTAGTGACTAAATATAAAAGTTAGTAACAGAATGTAAAAGTTAGGATCTGAATATAAAAGTTAGTAACTGCATATGAAGCTTTAAACCTCCATTAAATATAAAAGTTAGTGACTGAATATAAAAGTTAGTAACAAAATATAAAAGTTAGAAACTGAATATAAAAGTTAGTAACTGCATATGGGGCTTTAAACCTCCACACAAAATATATAAAAGCCACACTTATTATAGAGCACTTGATAAATTGTCAGTTTTCTATAACAAGGGGGTAAATTAAAAATAACGATAAAAGTCATTCTAGTTATAAATCACTTGATTAATTGACGGTTTTCTATAACCATGGTAAATAAAAATTATAGCAATAATGAGATTAAAGTGATAATTTTAGAAGATATACCTAGTGTAGTAATAACTTTTGATAGAAACGATCGTGCTGATAACGTGTTGAGAAAAACCAACTTTAAATATTTGTTAATATTTATGAACTAATATAAGTTCATAAACTAGTTTTAACTATCAAAATAGATGAAAGATTAAAGAGAAAAATGCTTTACTTATGCTTATAAAGTAAATTTTTGGTGTGTCTTTTTTACATTGACCAAATGTAGTATTTATACTACTAGAAATGCAACTATTACACTAATGTAATAATTGGACTTACTATTTAAACTTTGACAAATTATGTATCTACAATAATTTGACATTACTATTTAGATAGATCTTTCTAAATAATAATATTATTTTAATAATAATAATATTATAACATGAAACAAATTTTTGTAACAAATCATTATGTTATATTTTATCGTCGTGTTATTTAAATTACATCAAAATTGGTTATCTTTTTTATTTCATAAGTATTGTAAAATAAAGTTTTGATATATTAATATTTGTAATTACAATCATGAAATAACTTATTTAAGGAGAGATAGAAATACATCTCGTACTCTTTCTTTAATAGATATAACACTAATATTATAAATATTATTTACATTTAATATTTACACTTTCTTCCTATTAAATCAATAAATAAATATTAATCATTTTAAGTTTGAAAATAAGTTGGTCTAATTGTTTTATTGGTGTTCTGGTGAAGATCTTAGACTAACAGTTATTAACCAATCTACCATCAACACTGTTAGTATTTGTAAACACTTTGACGTTCAAGTCACATCCTAATGGAGGTGAGAGGAATTTTAAATTACAAATACATCCTTGGTGTTCTGGTTAATATTTGTAAACACTCTGACGTTCAAGTCACATCCTAATGGAGGTGAGAGGAATTTTAGAGTCAGGAATGTGTTCTTTGTGTGTTGGTAGTGTTAAATCTATATAGCTTTGAATTTTGAGTGTTGGGCTTGAATCAACCAAAAGCTGGTATCAGAATAGTAACCCTTAAGTCTTTGACTAACAAAGTCATGTAATGACTTAAGTATGGTGTTGCATCTGAGTTTTGAGTCAAAGGTGAAATTGAATTATGGTTTGAATCTAAAATTTTCTTACTAGATTTCATTTGTTGGAATTATTGTCAATTAAATCTATTGTATTGATAATTAGTAACCATTAAGTCTTATACTTTAATGTGTTATTCCTAAGTGTTGTCATCGCATATGATGCATGATTCTTCATGGTTGAGTTTTGATCATGATTTTTTATTTTTGTGTATTTGATCTTATCCACATCATAATGTCTCTGCATACAAGTCGTCGGGTAAAACAATAATATTTTTTCTCTTGTCTAAGGAGTATTACTTGGATTTAGATAGATGTGATGTCATAACTTAAACACTCAATGGCTAGTTGAGAAGTAGGCATATTAGAGAGTGTCAAGATTCTTAGTCATCCAAGTGTAGAAACTTGGAGGGGGCCTAGTTTACTGAAGTTATGTGACTCTCGCTCAGCCAAGTGTAAAAGTTTGAAGGGGGTCAAACACACTGAAAGTTGGGGTTTGTGGCTCTCACTTAACTAAGCGTATGAGCATGAAGGGGGAGTCTGATTTGTTATCTTGTATTAAAGGAATATGTATCAATTTAAGATTAAAAAAATCATTAGTTCATATATATGTAAATTTATTATCTAGGGGAGTTAAATCTGTCAAACTATGTTTTTACAAGTATAATCAAGAAGTGATCAAAGCTCATAAATAAGCAAGATATGCTTAACCCTGATAATGTCATGATTTTGGTGATGATAACACCTTAACGTGTAACAACTCTTGAAGTGGTTTTTATGACAACAATGCATGAAGACAAGCAAGTACTAAAGCTAGTTCAAGTGGTCAAAGATACACAAAGTGGTTGATCAAACTATTCCTCCTAATCAAGCTAAAAAATTAGGGTTTATGGTCAAGAAGTGATACCTTTGAAACTCTGTAATGATGGTGACTGACTTGAAGATATCTTAAGCCTCATCCATAATTAAATCCAAGTGAAATGCTTACTTGACTAGCATATCTGAGAAAAGGATTTGGAGCTTTAGAGTGTGAAAGAGAGTAAGTGTGAATGCTTGTTTGATCGTGTTCGGTAGAGTGATCAGTGTTTTGTAAAAATACAAGGGTGTTTTCGTAAGTAGTATGGATAAAACACACACAATATACTTAAATGTATTTTTGAAGCCTTTTTTTATAAATAAAATCACCAACAGCAAAAATTAGAGCCTAGTCGATTGATTTGGAAACTGCCAAATTGACTATGACAAGTTTTTGAATTGTTTGATCGATTAGAATAAATAACTAATCATTTAGATGAGGGTGAATCAAGTCTATAATCAATTATCACATGTACCTAATCGAGGTCATTTATTTCCCCCGTATTGTATCCTAAAATGAACCATATATTGGCCTATAAATACATGGCTTTCCTTCATTTTGTTTTATCCAAAAAAACATGAATTTTCTTTCTAAATTTATTTCTTTTTCTCTCACATCTTTGGTCATAGTGCTTTGAGAGTGTTCTTGAGTTTAATGAGGAAATTATTTTGGGTGAAAGGCATTATTGTACATTTTATCTAGAGTTCTTTTTCCTCTTGATTAAATTATTCTTCCTTAGGCACTGTTTGTTTTGATTTAGAGCTAAACTTATGTAAAAGTTATTTGGGGGATTAGTGTTAGTATTTGTTTGGTTCATAAGCTCTGTCATTGAAGAAAATATCTCATTTTGTATTTGTGAAGAATAATAAGAGAAAAATATTTACAACGGTTCTTGAGCTCTTTATGCTTAAAAGCTTTATTGGTTCGAGATTAGCCTGGTGTAAAATCTCATTTGGTTTTTTAGTCTAGTCTGTGAAAAGTCTTAGTAGATTCGAGATCAACCCACTAAAAATCTCGGCTCAATTCATGGCAAACTCGTGTAAAACCTCAGTTCGGTTCAGAGAATAGTCAACTCAAAACTCCAACTTGGTTCGAGATCAGCCTGTGCAAAATCTCAGCTTAGCTTAGAGACTAACTGCTTAAAGTTATGTTCACGTTTGGCGTGAAGACTAATCACTTCATTCCTCTATTCACTGTTTGGTTGGAGTTTAACTAGAAGCTTCGTTTTCCTTACATAAGAGGGTTCATGAGCTTAACCTTCTAAAAGCTCTCAACCATTATTGGATACTCTCAAGATCAGTTCTTAAGGAAAAGAGTGGGTCACTTTTATAAGACATAGAGGAAAAGAAAAAGTAGTAGATAAACTAGATCTCCTTTGGACCATAGAGGAAAAGAAAAAGTTTTAAATTGATTTCAAAAAAAAAGAAGAAGAAAAAAAATCTTAGTTATGCCCTTAGATGAAAATCAATTCTTTTATGTTCTTAATTGTAAAATCTGTCGAGGAAATACGAGACACTCTTGAAATAATGTATGGAGTTTCTCCAAGTAATGAACAAGAGAGAATTAAAACACGAGGCGGATAAAATGATTGCTTCATTCATGATTGTTCTCCAATTCTTATAAATATAGGAAAACATACTAGAACCTTCATGACTAACATATATCTAAGAATGAAGAATTGAAATCAAAAATCATATCCAATTCTTATATTGAGAGATGAGTATGCTTATGATTTTTCAGAAAAAATCCAAGAAGGAAGAAATCGTTGAGGAGTTGAACGACCATCGTCTAGAAGCATCTCTAGCAACCTCGTCAACAAAATCCAGTGAAGAAAAATTAACTCCAAAAATCTCCTTTGAAAGAATAGTCTCAGTGGTTGAACTATCCTTTAATGATTCAACATCAAATGGAGCAACTTTATCAAAATGAGAATATAATGAAGAAATCTCATCCAATGGAATATTCTAAAGAAGAAAGGGGAAGGAGGTCCCAATGAACAACATAGTCCATAGACTCAAGAAATCACGAAGAATCAACCTTTGGTAAAAGCTTTAAAGAATTTTCTTCCAATGAATATAAAGTCCGGTTGAAAGCCTCTTTAGAATAAGATGAAGTTTGTTTGAAAACATCTCATGAAGAAGATGAATATGGGGTAGCAAAGTTATCATGTAAGCAGTTGTTTAAATTAAACGTTAAGTTAATAGAAGAAAATGATAATATTAAGAATAGTAATATGGATCTTAAAGATTATCTTGATTTTCTAGAAAAGCGTAAAGAAACGATTAAGCATGAAATATTTAATATTAGGAACTATGTGCTTGCAATTATAATCAGGAAGTGATTAAAGCTCATAGATAAGCAAGATATACTTTGCCTTGATAATGTCATGGTTTTGATGATGACAACACCTGAAAGTGCAACAAGGGTTCTTGTCATACCCCAAATTTTACCCTCAGATCCTCTAATAATTTTTCATATCATTTTAAGTCAAACTTTTTTGCATTTACAGTCATGTAGTCTTTTAGTCAATAATCATGTTTTCGCTCCGTTTAATTTTTATCACTTAATAGTATCTTGATTGAATTTTTCTGTTTTATCTTAGATTTTTGTTCCGATGTTAAAATTAGAAGTCCCTTTATTTATTATTTGCATACGTAAGTTTCACATTTAATCTTTATTTTAAAGTTTAGAACTTTTGGCTTTTTAATTTAGAATTTTTATTTATTTATTACTTTTAAATCAGTAGTGTAGCTTAAATTTATTTCTTTTTTGTTAACATTTTTTTTCTTTTTTGCTAATAGTCATCAATTTTTACTTTTTGAATTTCATTTAATAATTATAAAACTTATTTCTTTTTTTTGTTAATATATTTATATTTATTATTATTATTAGTTGTCTATTTTTATTTATTATTATTATAAGTTATTTATTTTTGTTTGCTATTATTATTAGTTATTTATTATTTTATTATTATTATTATTATTATTATTATTAGTTATTTATTATTTTTATTTATTATTAGTTATTATTTATTATTTATATTATTATTATTATTTCATTATCACTTTTATTTATTATTATATTATTTTTATTTTTATTTATTATTTCATTATTATTATTATTATTATTTTGTTATTATTACAAGTCATGTGCCAACACCCAAAATCCAATGTCTTGTACATATGTCCAACGTCCAAAAAAAGGACAACAAGCTTCCTTTCATAAAACCAATATCTACACTACAACGTGTACTACCATTCAAAAGTCAAAATCCATGCATCATCATTACCCTGTAACCGTACAACCTTGCCTCCACACAATGACCAAAACACGAAAGACAAAAATGCATATCCAAAGCCCAGACCAAAGCTTACTCTACATATCCAAAATGATTTTATCCACCTGTGAAAGGAAATGCAGCAATGTCGTACAACAACAACAACTTTAAGACTAAGCAATAACTACACAACTCAACTCAAAACCTGCTACACCAAGCATGGCCCCTGCGCTACAGCCTACAATAGCACAACAGACTAAACAATGAAACCTGCAGAAAACCAAAATTCAGAGTCTTGAAAACAATATTACAACCCAGCGGGACAAAGGGGAGAACGAAAAAGTCTTAGTTAAGGGGACCGTTTCATAAAACAATGAGCGAGAGAAATTGAAAAAAACACAAATCGGGGGCTTCTTGACAATTTAGAGAACCATTTATAATCTTTTTTTCAAAACCACAAACAATGAACAACATCCATCCGATTTCCCAACTCTACACCCTCTTCATCATTCACCATAATCACACTTTATCTTATTGTCGGTGGACCACCCTTTATTAGCATCCTTACCTCTTCCAAGAGCCACCCTTCATTTTCAAACCTCTTCCTTCTCAGACCTAACAGCTTTCATCCACTCCTTCAACTCAAAAGCTAAACCAAATCAAAAAATCACGTTACAAAAAGTTCCAGCCTTTTTTCACTCCAACTCATAACAACCATTCAAACACCTTAAAGGCTCCACATAATCTTCTTCGTCAACCTTCACACCACTGCTCATATTGCTCCTCATCACGCCACTCCTGTTTCCGTTCATAAACCACCAACACCAAGCCGTGTTCAATCATCCGTCGTAGAACAAGATTGAGATCGAAGCAGAAAAGTTAACGGGTGTGAGAGGAACAACATTTAAAGGTTGAATCAGATCAAAAGTGGGTTTAGTCTTGTACGTGTTTTCTTCACTGCGTTTAATCATGTTTTTCTTTTTCTTTTTTTCATTTTGTTTGAACACTTGGAACGTGATGAAAGAACACATGGCCGTTTATTTTCAAGGTTTTCAATAACCCTTTTGTTATTTGTGTGTAACCGGGTAAAACCGACCCAAGTTGGAGCCTATCCGCCTAACAGATTGGGCTTTCTTTTCTACCCAAACCTAGCCCATGATGTTGTTCTTTGTTTGTTTTCTTTCTTTTTTAAAGAGTTTTAACTTAATAATTTTAGATTCAATTAGTAACTTGTTTATTTTTCTTAACTTAATAATTTTGGATTTAGTTAGTATTTGTTTATTTTTCTAACTTAATATCTTTAGGATTAGTAGTAATTTATTTATTTCTTTTCTAACTTAGTAATTTTAAAGTTAATTTAGTAACTTATATTTTTTTAAACTTGTATTTTTAAGTTTTTAAGTTAAAAAAAAACTCAAAAATATTTAATTAAGTTTGTAAGTGAATCCTTTTTGTTTTTTTGTCAAGAATTTGATTGTTTAAGGTTTAACCTTTGACCATTTAATTTTTGATTTCGGTTAATTAATTCCTTCAATTTATTTGACTTCTAACTTTGAGAGTTTGTAGCCTTAATTCCTTTGTCTAGATCTTATGATTTTGATTTCGTACCTTGTTTGTGCTATTGTTCATTGTGCTGCATTTATCATTGTTAGTTTATTTTCTCTGTGCCAAATTCCAAAGGAGGGTTTCCTTGTGTTGACTTATAAGTCATACCTTTAGGATAGTTTAGTTGTTTTCCTACCCATTTTGTGACCTTGTTAGGATCATTTCCCTTGGCCTTGTTAAATCCATTTTCCCTCTTTAACCTAGCCTTAGGATTGAAGTCGCCGCATTCCATATAAGTGTCATGGTTATGAACACTTACTTCCCCCTTAGAACCTTGACCATAATCAAGATTTTCTCAACCCTAGTTAGGCGAACTACGGAGGCTCTGATTTCTCATTCCTAGTCAGGATACGTAGGCACAATATGCGATATTTTGACGAGCTCTCTAACCCACTAACCACTGAGTTAACTCCCTTATCTCACGCCGCTGCACGACCGAGACTAGTTTACATTACACTTACATGGATTGGAGTCACCGCACTCCATGTAAGTGTCATGGTGATGAAAACTTACTTTCTTTGTTGATCTAGCCTTAGGTTTGGAGTCGCTGCACTCCGTATAAATGTCATGGTTATTGTAATACCCCAAATTTTGCCCTAAGATTAGTCGTTTCATCTTGCATCCCATTTCATGTTGCATTGCGTTTAAAATAACCACTAACGGGTTGTGTAGTTGGTTGGTTTTCGCAGAAAAGTCCCAAAGGGGCAAAACGGTCATTTGTTCACAAGTCGGCCGCCAAGTTTAAATTTCGAGCTGTAATCAGAAATTTTGGTTTGTTTGATCTAGTTGGGAAGTTTAATCGAAGTTATGTCGGAAACGGGATTGGTCGGTTAAAACGGAGGAATTAGGAATTAATAAAAATATGTGATTTCATTTTGTTTTCATTTCATTTTAAATTAGTTGTATTGCATTTTATTTTCATTTTATTATAAAACATTTCTATTTCATTTCTTAATTTTATTTTTATTCCATTTTTAAAACATCTCATCTCAGGATTTATTTTTATGTTCATTTCATTTTATTTTTTAATAACTTCTTTAAAAAAAATAATAATAACTTTATTTCATGTTAAAATAACTTTATGGCATTTTAATTTTTTTTTTCAATTCATGTGTAGAAATTTTTATTTATTTCATGTCTTAATATTATTCTCATTTTTCATTTTAAATTGATTTTTTAACATTTGTTCTCATTTTATATTTTTAACCAAATGCATGCATTTTAATATTCATTTTCATTTCATTTATTTGCATATAAAAACAAAAAAAACAAATGATTAATAAATAAATTAGAAATTTTATTATTAATAATTCTTTACATACAAAATAAATTACAAAAATATAAAAAATCACAAAGCCGGAAACAAATCACGAACAAACCAACAACTTCTCCAAAAAAAAAACGCGTGCAACTAAGAATCAAGCCAACATTTTTGCCAAAGTAACAGTAGCAAAACGACACCAGCTCAGTCGAACACGAAAAAATCGCAACAATCAAGTCCGAGTCCCATAGCAACTACCACAAAATCCTGGAAATCAGTATAAACGAAACAATATTTTGCACCAAAATCGAGGTGGATCCGGCCCAGAAATCAAACCAAAGTGTGATATAAAGAGAGCAAGTATTGTTCATCAAGGGGAGAGTTGTTTTTTATCGTAAAAAAAAAACATAATAAAACCCAGAACCTGATAGGCAAGAACAATAAAAACAGAGGTTCAGAAACTCATAGAGTTCATCATCACCATCCGAAATAGCCGTCAAAACGTCACAAAACCGGCGAGCTCTGAGAAGAAGGCCATCTTTGACCGGTGAATTTTGCTACTAATATTACTGTTGTTCTTATTTGGTTTATGTAGGAAGAAGAGGGCGGACATGCAGCAAGAAAAGAAGGAGTTTTTCGAAGCTCCAAGGAGCTTCCATGGTGAAACGGCGCCGGCAAGCACGAGGAGAAGAAGGAGAGAGTTGTGTAACTCTAAAAGCTACCAAAGCTGCATTTATCCCTTTTTTTTTGTCATTTACGTTTTGTTTTATTTTTATATCTTTCTCATTTTTTTTCTTATTTGTTTTGTTGATTTAGTTTAATATTTAACTATTTTAAGTAATTCAGAACTTAATAGTAATAAGTATCATAACTGTGTTGTTTAATTAGTCTTAATAAAAAAAAGAGGAAAGCTAAAAGTCATTCATACTAAAAAAAAGGAATTTAAGTTTTGATGGTGAATGCATTCCTTCTAAAAAAACAATATAATAAAAATCTTTTAACCTAAAGATTAGAAACATTTTTTTGCGATAAAAATAAACAAATTTTCTTTTCAAAAAAAAAAAAACCTTAAAATTCAAACATTTTCTTTAATTAAACTAAAACAAATTTTTAAATAAAAACATTAAAATCAAAACAATTTTTTCTAAGTTAAAACAAAGTTATTTTTCTTTTTTATTTAAAACATAAAAATTAAAATAATTTCTCTTTGAAAATACAAAAGTTAAAATTTAAAATTTGTTCTCTTAATTAAATATTTTTTTCAAAAAAACTTAGGTTAACTTTCCTTTTAAATAAAAATTCAAAACAAAAATAATAACTCCTCATCATTTTTCATATGACTAATAATTGGCATTTTAATGTCTCTTCTTAATATTTTTATGAAAACTTAATGTAGATCAAAGTTTTATTAAAATTCAATGTAAATCAATTCTTTATTTAAACTTAACTTGAATCAAATCTTTTTAAACTTAATATAAAACTCTTTTATTAAATAAATATAAACTTATAATTAAAAACCATTTTTCATAACTTGTAATTAGTTTTTTTTATAGTTTATAGTGAGTTTCTTCTTTTTTTTAATTAATTCAAAGTTAAAGTTAATTGTTTTAGTAAAAATTTGAAAAATAAAGGTTTGATTTAGCCGTCTGGAGTTCATCTAACCTTCGTCAGTTTGTTTGTGTCAGCTTATTATTTTTCATTCGTACAATTTTTGTTCTGTGGATGTAATTTACGCGAGGCCACGGTCGCGGTTTATTTTTTATTTTCGCATTTTTTTGGGATTAGTAATTTACGCGAGTGATCTTCGCGATTGCTTTCTTTATTTTTCCGTATCTTTAATTCTGCCGTACAATATTTTGTCTGTTTGCATGTTTTTTTTTTATGTTAATCACCCTCTGAAGGATTAGGTCTAGCCGTTTGACCACCGAGTCAATAGTCTTAACCCTTTGAACATTTCAAAACCCTAATAGACTAGATGTCCCGCCGTGGACGAAAATTCTCTTCACCCTAGCATTAGGTCAAAGAGTCGCCGTACTCTATTTTAGGGTTTCCCGCCGTGGAATCCCTAATTTTAATTCAACTTTTCAACATAGAAATAGGAGTTTCAAAACTCCACGTAAGCGTTTCCTTAAGAAATGCTTACTCCCCTTGAAACCTTGACCACAGTCAAGACGTTTCTAACCTCCCTTTCAAGGGGAACTATGATTACTCTAATTCCATTCCCTATTCAGGATACGTAGGCACAAGATACGACGTCTTGCCGAGTAAACTTAGGACTAACCCTTAGGTCTTTAGGTCACTCTATCCCTTAGTTCAATATATATTAAAACAAATAATAAAATAAAAAAGGCATA
The DNA here is from genome assembly GCA_963859935.3 of Lathyrus sativus. NCBI lineage: Eukaryota > Viridiplantae > Streptophyta > Magnoliopsida > Fabales > Fabaceae > Lathyrus > Lathyrus sativus. The sequence goes on from OZ012737.1 coordinate 713,899,389, forward strand.
CAATAAACAAAAGGTTCCTGTAGAGTACTACAAAAGTTTAGGGTGCTAATACCTTCCCTAAGCTTAACCAACCCCTTACCTAGGTCTCTCCCCACATTGTGTTTACGATGCAAAAATAGGTTTTTCCTCTTTTGACCTTTTCCTTCGGATAAATCAAAGAGCGGTTGTGAATTAAAAATTGCGATTCAAATTAATTAATAATTTGATATCCTATTTCCACCGCAACAGTTATGAACACTTACTTTCCCCTTTGGAACCTTGACTATAGTCAAGAGTTTCTTACCCTAGTTAGGTGAATTACGGTTGCTCTGATTTCATCCTAGTTAGGATACGTAGGCACGAGATACAATGTCTTGGCGAGCATACTTTATACATACCTTGGGCCTTTACCTTAGCACAGTTTTCCTTAGCAAGCAAACTTTAGTAGAACACAAATACTAATAAGAGGTTCATGTATAGTACTACAGATACTTAGGACGCTAGCACCTTCCATAGGTATAACCAACCCCCGAACCTTAGATTTTCTTAGCTTTGTTGTCACATAGCGCACTTAGGGTTTTCTTCGATCTTAACCCTTTCCTTTGGATAAGTTAAAGCTTGGTGGTGAACTTTATTATTTGTCATTCAAGTTAACTAATAGCTTGATATCTGATTCACATCACAACAGAAATGGAAACTTCATTGGGGAAATCATTCCCTTAAGAGGGTTAAGCCTACCTTGTTTTTTTTGTGTTTGTTATATATTTGCTTGCTTTTATATCTGTATATTTATAAATGTATGTATATATATTTGTTTGTGCTTGGGTTTCTATGTGCAGGGTTGTCACCTTGAGTGGTGAGATAAGTCTTAACTCGGACTTGAGAGTGCATATGTGATAGGATTGTGGTATAATCAATAGTTAGTTGTTGGGAGTAGTCCTAACATGTCTAGCATATGATAACTACGTTCAGTGGAAGTCCCTTTGGGATTACTGGTGTCTGATGCGAGTAGTCATATTGACATCGCTTTTCTGATCTGGGAGTCCGTGAAGCTGAGGACCTTTAGTTACCCTTCACCCATCTATGCCTTTTTAGGATGTAGTGCAGTGATTATCTAGGTGTAGACCTGTGATGGTTGTCATGTGATACTACACTCAGACGAGTTTATCTTGAGAATATTATTGGCCTGCATGAGTAGTCGTGTAAGCCGATAATATCCGAAGGATTTTTTCGATGACTCTAGGAACTTCTTAAAACCTTGTTCTGCAGATACAAGTACCCTTAGTACACACCTCTTGGGATGGGTAGACCACGACTCCACGCTCGTGATCTTCAAACCTAGGCCCTTGTTTGTTTGTATGTATATACTTGTGAATATGTGTATACGTGTATTTATGCATACATTCTCGCATCCATGAGTATCCCTTTTGTTTCAAGGAACTCAGTTGTTCATTCCTTTGAAAAAATCAACAGAGATCATGGATTTTGAAATGAAACTTTTCAGTTTTTCCTAAAAATGTTTGCAACTTGCTTTTGAGTTCCTTGAAACCATTTGACTTGCATTTGCATTGCATGCACATGTTGTCACATTTGTATTTCATTTGCATTTCTCAGCTTTGAGTCCCATCCATTCTGTGTCCATAACTCACCAGTTAACTTCCCGAAGCCAACATTGGACTTGAAATAGCTTTTAGGGGATCATGAACTCAGGATAGCAGAACCAGTTTGTGACAAAAGCAGATTTTAATATGATGGAAAATCAGTTGGATCATATTGTGGAAGCTATGACAGCCTTGGCAAAGAGAGATGATAACATCCAAGGACTTGTATGAACAATGTTGCCTAAGCCCAGCCTGTGCAAATTTCTGTTGAGAACCAGGTTATACAAGAACGTACCGTTTTCCGAGATGGACATTCCTCTTCTGTTGATGCCATGGAATACCTTAGTTTTGCATTATTTGAGCCATACTCCCAAGAGTTAGTCCCTGTGATGAAAACCAAGGACCCATGAGATGTTGAGATTATGGAAAAATTTCGTGCGTTGGAAGAGAATCTTGATGCCATTAAGGGTCGTGACTCTGCTGATCTGAATGCTTTGAACATGTGTTTGGTACCCGAACTTGTGATGCCACCAAAGTTAAAGACACTGATGTTTGAGAAGTACAAAGGGGATAGTTGTCCAAGGCAGCATTTGGTGATGTTTTGCAGAAGAATGACCTCACATGTCCGTAATGACAAGCTTATGATCCACTGTTTCCAAGACAGTCTGAGTGGAGCATCATTAAATTGGTACGTGCAACTAGAGATCAGCATCATTCAATCATGGTCAGACCTAGCTAACTCCTTTGTGAAGAAATACAACTACAATCTTGACTTGGCTCCCAGTCGCCTGCATTTGCTAGACTTATCTCAAGAAGACAATGAATTCTTTAGAGGGTATGCTCAGAGGTGGAGAGAAATAGCTGCTCACGTCCAACCACTACTCTTGGATAAGGAATTGGTTGATTGGTTTGTGGATACTTTGCAAGGCCCGTACCAAGAAAATTTGTTTAGCATTGTAACAACAAACTTCTCTGACTTGGTAATATCCGGAGAGCGCATCGAGAGCGACATTAAAAGCGGAAAAATACAAGGCACCAGGATTATCCCAGCTAATGAGAGTGAATCAGTTGTCAGTTCTCAAGAAGAATTAGAGGAAGAAAGTAATTCTTTCTGGGAATCTCTGATACCTCAACATCAGCACTCAGGCAACTCAACTGTTCAGAGTCAGCAATCTTTTGGGTCTCCGCATCAGACACAATTCTCTCCACAGGGGCAATATTCTTCTCCAAGTCAAAGACCTCCTTAGTTTCAATGGTCATATCGTCATCAGCTGCGTCAACATGTCCGACAAAGGCCAAGGAATCCAAAAAGGAATTTCACTCCGCTACTAATGTTATACAGTCAAATATTTCTAGATTTAATTAAAGGTGGATTGACAGTACCGAAGAAGATATATCCAGTGAACCCTCCATATCCACGAGGATTTGACACCAACACCCGGTGTGGCTACCATGCTGGGGCATAGAGGAATTCAACTGAAGACTGCAAGGTTCTTAGGAGCAAGGTTCATACTCTGCTTGACTCCGAGATGTTCTTATTCACACCTCAAGGCATTCAAATCAACAATCCTTTACTTGGTCAAGTGAGTTCATTAGTCCATGTTATGGAAGAAATCACCGAGAGTAGAGGCGAAGATGATTATTAGACTGATCTCGGCAATCAACTTTAAAGATGGCTAGCTTTTTAGCAAATCAAAAAAGCAAAGCCCAACCCTCGAGGCTGGCAATCTTTTGGTTGTTTCAGTATTGTTTGTTGTATTTTCTTTGGATGTCGAATTTGTATTTGCTTGTAAGTTATTGTTTTTTTGAATTGGCAAGATTAATGAAATGCGTATGCATCTTTTGGTTAAGTCCATTTGTATTCACTCTTTCTATTTCCTTTCATTGTTAAAAAAAACAAAGCAAAATATATCTTTTTCCATCCACTTATCTATACCGAACTGTTGTTGTTTAAGCAATGATTAGGGAGGATGGGGAAAATGTTATATCCATAACTGTTGTTGATATACTTTTAATTAGAAATTTTCGATTATGTAAGGCATTATTTCAATCCCCAAACACTGGAGAAATAAGTAGTTAATCCATAGTCAACCACTACGAGCCTAGGAGTAGGAGTTTCCTTCAGATTTCTAAACCCTTAAGCTTAACCTGGAGTCAGGGTAGTTCTCAGTCTAACTTGGTTATACATTCGAATGCAAGAGCTTCATGCGAGACACCTGTCAACTCTCTTAAATCAATTGAACAAATTTTGTATGATTCGTTCCCAAAGTGACAAATAAGGAAGGATCATTAAGAAATCCTTACTCAAAGAATGAGTCGAGTCCCTTTCAAGGCAAAAACTAAGAAAGATGGGAAGCTCATGACCTTGCCTTATACAAAAAGGCTTGTATGACAACCAAAAAGAAGTTGACCTTAAAACTTTCACTCTGAAAGTCCTCGCTAGAAAAAAAACAAAAACAAAGTGTTGTAAGGGAGTAGTGATTGCCCTAGGTTCTTGAGGCATCACTAACTATCATCAGTTCAATTCCTAGCCTATAGGAACCTGAATGTATAACCTGAGTTAACTGAACATAGGATTGAAGTTCATCATGAAGATTGGGTGGGTACAAACAAACTTTGAGCCTTTATCCTTTGTTTCATGAACCTTGAACCAAGCCACGTTACAACCTTTAAAAGACCTAATTGAGGTAAGGTTATTTTGAAAGCATACTACAACAAGGTTGGATAACCTGACTCCTAATGATCTTTTCTTTTTTGTTGATCACTTCACCTGTCATTTTGTAAATGATAAGATCCACTTTGTTTTTGATATTTGAATCACTCCATTGTGTTGTTTTACCAATAAACTTGATTTCAAAAGCTTGCATGAATTTCGCATTGAAATTGCCAATTTTAGATGAACAATATTGTTTGCAAGACAATCTAATATCAAAGGAATCCCAATAAATGTAGCCAGCTAGGAAATTTAACTTGGTAAGGAAAGCTCAGCCTGGGGCAACCAATTTTAAGTATTAGTTAATCAGTCATTCTAAGAGTTAGAGAATCAGGGGCATAACTCTTCAAAGTTTAGAATATTGGGGCAAGCCGTTTTGAGGTCGTCTTATGACAAATTGTTTCAAGGCAAGGACTCCAAAGACCCACCAGCAGGGGTAGGTATGTTTCCCATCTGTCACTTCTATAGTTTGAGGACTTTGTTAGATAAATGCAGCTAAGGAGAGGCAATCAGGTCGAGATTAGATGAATCTCTCAAAGATCAGTTAGTCTAGGGCAACTCCTTCATTGATCAACTAGCTAGCAGGGGCAAGTTTGTTCCCTAGTTGTTACTCCTACAGTCTGAATGACAAGTCCGAGGACTTTGTTGTGCAAATATAGTTAAACTGGGGCAGTTACGTCGAGATTTGTGAATCTCTCCAAGAGTTTGAAGATATTTAAGCATCTTGTATACCAATTCTTCTGTAAAATATTTTTGATGGCTTCTTCTCATAGACCATGTGATATGGGGCAGATGAGACTTAAAGATGATCATTATGCAATTGAAGTGAAAAAATATACTTTTCTAGCCCCCAGTAAGTTGTTACTTCAGTTGATCTTGGCAGTTTCCCATGGATCCCTCTTCCAACAAGGAAATCAGGCTCATGATAGAAATCCTAGTGAAGTCATGATGTTATACCCAAGTAGAATACACTTTCCCCAGAGAAGGTTGTAACCTTGAAGTTGAACTGCTGATTATGCATGTTCATCCCTAATGATGTTCCTATCTGGTGAAGTTGGCTGGGTATTCTTGTCGAGATATTCATTTTATCTCCAGTTTTGTTTCCTCTTGTCTATTTTGTCAGCATAATCATAAACATGGCATACATGCATTCATACATGTGCATAGCATCTGAGCATTTTTGCTACCATTTTGGTGTTTACCTATTTCGTTCACTTTTCCGTTTATCTCCCCAAGTGAATGGGTTTGTCTATTCTCTATAATAGGGTTGTTACCTTTATGCATAAAGTGCCCATCCTTCCTAAATTCCCCACAGAGTTTGATCCTCATGGATGATGGTTGGTTCAGTTATCTTTTCTATGTTTGGATAAGATAAATTCCCATTTGAGTTCATTCCTCAATGGATGGAGTCTTGTTTGACCGTTTCTTTCTAGCTCATTCCTAGATTGAACTTTGGTCCTTGGAAAGTGTTGCTTTTAAACCAGATTAGGTAGTCGAACCTAGTTTGGGCGTGCATTTATTTTGCACTATGTCTTGTAGGAAGAATCTTTTACAGATCCTTATTGAAGACAAAATATATTCCTCCATAGGGTTGTTATAAGATCTCCTTGGAATTTATACCTAGACAACAAGTGGAAATATCTTTGAGAAGCTTATTTTGTCATTGATATTTTTGCGATGATAAGTGGCAATCTCTTCTAAGAAACTTATATGTCTTTGGTGTTTCCTTTAACTTTTACAACAATAAGTGGAAATCTCACCTGAGAAACTTATCTATCTTTGGTGTTTTCCTCAACTTTTTGTATATAACAAGTGGCAATCTCTTTGAGAAGCTTATTTTATATGGCAATAAGCGTCAGTCTCTTCTGAAAAGCTTGTCCATCCTTGGTGTTATTCAACCTTTTGTAGTTATAATTAGCATTACCCTCAATCAGTCATTTGTCATCAACCCTTTTGATGACGACTTTCAAATGCATTTTTGTCCATTAACCCCTTTGATGAGATTCTTACTTGAGGTGTTCTTTTTGTCAACCCTTTTTGGCGATGTAGTCTGAGATCAGGTTATTCTTTTTGTCGATCTGTTGACGATGTATTATGAGCTCAGGTTGTGTACCTTCGGATATGTTTTGTTGTTTTGTCGTCAACCCTTTTTGACGATGTATTCCAAGCTCAGGTTGTGTACCTTCAGATATGTTTTTTTGTTTTTCCGTTAACCCTTTTTGACGATGTATTCCTAGCTCAGGTTAAGTACCTTTGGATATGTTTTGTTGTTTTGTCGTCAACCCTTTTTGACGATGTATTCTGAGCTCAAGTTGTGTACCTTCGAATATGTTTTATTGTTTTACCGTCAACCCTTTTTGACGATGTATTCCGAGCTCAGGTTGTGTGAGCTTTAGATATATTTTGTTGTTTTGCCATCAATCCTTTGACGATGTATTCAGAGATCAGGTTGTGTACCTTCGAACATGTTTTTGTTATTTTTTCCATCAACCCTTTAATGATGACGCTCATGTTTATGTATCTTTCCGTCAACTCTTTGACGATGCCACTCATTTGTGAAAATTTTCTTTCCCCAGTGGAGACCGTCTTCCCGATTCAACCTTCATTGAGGATCTTTTTTCTAGGATGTCATCCGGTCATACTTGGACTTGATGAGCAATTATCCTAGGTACCTTTATTAGAGCCTATATTTTGGTTCTACTTTCAATTAGGGTGTTCTGTTTTGGTCCAATCCTAAGGCTTTGAGGGTTGTGTCCTGTCTATTCTTTTTAGAGCGTCAGCAACTACTCTGGATATCCCCCAGTAGAAACCATTTGTCTTGTTTATATCTCCAGTGAGGATCTTTGCTTCTAAAGTGTTATCTGGTTATGTCTGAACCTAATGCTCAATCACTTTAGACTTTTCCAGTTTGTTTCAGCTTTCCCAGTGTTGTTGTCTTTCCCCAGTGTTGTTGTCATCCCCAGTGAGTGGTTACTCATTATGTTAATTATATCCATGTTTGCTTTCGTTTCGTCTGCATTTTACATTTATCATTCCATCATTTTCATCATACTAGAGTTCATTGCATAGTTTCCTTTTGTCCATAGCATAGCATGTCATTGCATCTAAAGGCAAAAAATTTGGTTATTTGTATTTAAATACCTTTCGACTTGATTTGACAAGGATGGTCATCACTCATGTCATCCAGTGAAGATATGTAAATAGGGGCAATTGTCATACCCCAAATTTTACCCTCAGATCATCTGATAATTTTTCATATCATTTTAAGTCAACTTTTTTTGCATTTACAGTCATGTAGTCTTTTAGTCAATAATCATGCTTTCGCTCCGTTTAATTTTTGTCACTTAATAATATATTGATTGAATTTTTCTATTTTATCTTAGATTTTTGTTCAGAGGTTAAAATTAGAAGTCCTTTATTCATTATTTGCGTACGTAAGTTTCATATTTAATCTTTCTTTTAAAGTTTAGAATTTTTGACTTTTTAATTTAGAATTTTATTTATTTATTACTTTTAAATTAGTAGTGTAGCTTAAATTTATTTCTTTTTTGTTAGTATATTTTTTCTTTTTTGCTAATAGTCATCAATTTTTATTTTTTGAATTTCATTTGATAATTATCAAACTTGTTTCTTCTTTTTGTTAATATATTTTTATTTATTACTATAATTATTATTAGTTGTTTATTTTTATTTATTTATTTATTATTATTAGTTATTTATTTTTATTTACTATTATTATTAGTTATTTATCATTTTATTATTATTAGTTATTTATTATTTTTATTTATTATTAGTTATTATTTATTATTTTTATTATTATTATTTCATTATCATTTTTATTTATTATTATTATCATTTTAATTTATTATTTTATTATTATTATTATTATTATTATTATTATTATTATTATTATTTTGTTATTATTACAAGTCATGTGCCAACACCTAAAATCCAATGTCTTGTACATATGCCCAACGTCCAAAAACAAGACAACATGCTTCCTTTCATAAAACTAATATCTACACTACAACCTATACTACCATTCAAAAGCCAAAATCCCTGCAACATCATTACCTTGTAATCGTACAACCTTGCCTGCACACAATGACCAAAACACGAAATGGCAAAAGTTTCACATCCAAAACCCATACCAAAGCTTGCTCTACAAAAACAAAAGGCTTTTATCCACCAGTGAAAGGAAATGCAACAGCGTCATACAACAACAACAGTTTTTAGACCAAGCAATAACCACACATCTCAACTCAAAACATGATACACCAAGCATGGCCCCTGCGCTACAGCCTACAATAACACAACAAACTAAACAATGAAACCTGCAAAAAACCAAAATTCTGAGTCTTGAAAACAACATTACAACCTAGCGGGACAAATGGGAGAACAAAAAAGTCTTAGTTTAGGGGGCTTTTTCACAAAACAATGAGCGAGAGGAATTGAAAAAACACAAACTGGGGGCTTTTTGACAATTCGCAGAACCATTTACAATCTTTTTTTCAAAACCACAAACAATTAACAACATCCATCTAATCGCCCAACTCTGCACCTCTTCTAACCTCTTCATCATTCGCCATACTCATACTTCATCTTGCTATCGGCGGACCACCCTTTACTAGCATCCTTACCTCTTCCAAGAGCCATTCTTCATTTTCAAACCTCTTCTTATCATACCTAACAACTTTCATCCACTCCTTCAACTCAAAAGCTAAACCAAATCAAAAATTCACATTAAATCCCAACTTTTTTTCACTCCAACCCATAACAACCATTCAAACACCTTAAAGGCTCCACATAATCTTCTTCATCAACCTTTACACCACTGCTCCTATTGCTCCTCATCATGCCACTCTTCTTTCTGTTCATAAACCATCAACACCAAGCCGTGTTCACTCATCCGTCGCAGAACAAGATTGAGATCGAAGTAGAAAAATTAACGAGTGTGAGAGGAACAACATTTAAAGGTTGAATCGGATCAAACGTGGGTTTAGTCTTGTACGTGTTTTCTTCACTATGTTTAGTCGTGTTTTTCTTTTTTCATTTTGTTTGAACACTTGGGACATGATGAAAGAACACATGGCCGTTTGTTTTCAGGGTTTCCAATAACCCTTTTGTTATTTGTGTGTAACAGGTCAAACCGACCCAAGTTGGAGCCTATCCGCCTAATAGATTGGGCTTTCTTTTCTACCCAAACCTAGCCCATGATGTTGTTCTTTGTTTGTTTTCTTTCTTTTTAAAGAGTTTTAACTTAATAATTTTATATTCAATTAGTAACTTGTTTATTTTTCCTAACTTAATAATTTTGGATTTAGTTAGTATTTGTTTATTTTTCTAACTTAATATTTTTAGGATTAGTAGTAATTTATTTATTTCTTTTCTAACTTAGTAATTTTAAAGTTACTTAGTAACTTATCTTTTTTTAAACTTAGTATTTTTAAGCTTGTAAGTTTTAAAAAAGAAAAAAGAAAACTCAAAAACATTTAATTCAGTTTGTGAGTGAATCCTTTTTGTTTTTTCCATCAAGAATTTGATTGTTTAGGGTTTAACCTTTGACCATTTAAGTTTCGATTTCGGTTAATTAGTTCCTTCAATTTATTTAACTTCTGACTTTGAGAGTTTGTAGCCTAAATTCCTTTGTCTAGATCTTATGATTTCGATTCTGTACCTTATTTGTGTTATTGTTCATTGTGCTGCATTTATCATTGTCAGTTTATTTTCTCTGTGCCAAATTCCAAAGGAGGGTTTCCCTGTGTTGACTTGTAAGTCATACCTTTAGGATAGTTTAATTGCTTTCCTACCCATTTTGTGACCTTGTTAGTCTTATTTCCCTTGGCCTTGTTAAAGCCATTTTTCATCTTTAACCTAGTCTTAGAATTTGAGTCGTCGCACTCAATGTAAGTGTCATGGTTATGAACACTTACTCCCCCCTTGGAACCTTGACCATAGTCAAGAGTTCCTCAACCCTAGTTTGGCGAAATACAGAGGCTCTGATTCCTCATTCCTAGTCAGGATACGTAGGCACAAGATGTGATATCTTTGCGAGCTCTCTAACTCACTAACCACTAACAATTAACTCCCTTATCTCACGTCGCCGCGCGACCGAGGCTATTTTACCTTACCGTTTATCCTAGCCTTAGAATTGGAGTCGTCGCACTCCATGTAAGTGTCATGGTGATGAACACTTACTTTCCCTTTTGGAACCTTGACCATAGTCAAGAGTTCCTCACCCTAGTTAGGTGAACTACAGTTGCTTTGCTTCCATCCTAGTTAGGATATGTAGGCACGAGATATAATGTCTTGGTGAGCATACTTTGTACATACCTTAGGTCTTTACCTTAGCACAGTTTTCCTTAGCAAGCAGCTTTAACATAACACAAATACTAACAAGAGGTTCGTGTAGAGTACTACAAATACTTTGGATGCTAGTATCTTCCCTAGGTATAACCAACCCCCCGAATCTTATATTCTCTTAGCTTTGTTGTTACATAGCACACTTAGGGTTTTCTTCGATATTTACCCTTTTCTTTGGATAAATTAAAGCTCAATAGTGAACTTCTTGATTTGTGATTCAAGTTAACTAATAGCTGGATATCTGATTCTCACCATAATAGTTCTATTTATAGAACCACTTGTATGAGATGCAACCTAAAAAACCCAGTTAAGTGCATGCACACCATATCTTATGGTTTTTACCATATATCACTTAAGCGCATGGTACCTTACCATATTCCGTATTATACTTAAGTGCACCAAACCTTATGGTGTTCTACATTTACATAAGTGCATTGTACCTTACGATGTTCTTTATTTACTCTACCTCTTATCAATTTGTCCTTATGTGTGTGACCCTGTATGTTTTCGCGATATTGGAAATTATATTAAATAATGCATTTAACATAATAAATAGTAAGCGGTATCTAGCAACACATCACTGCTATCCAAGTTACAAAAATGTCATGTGATAACACTTGTGTGTATAATTACCTTTTTGCCCTTATGTATATATTGAACACAAGACATGTACCGTGTCATCCTTGTCCAATTAAATATAGGGCCCTTAGACATTTATCCTGTTACGCAGGATGGGAAAATTCCATCTAGGCCACTCATATCCCTCAGCATGCTTTGTGGAGTACCCATCAACTGTCTTTATGGTCATTTAGTTACGGACAGTGTTAGATCAACAATAAAGTACTCGACTCTACATCTAGTGTCTATAATTGTTTCAGGTCGAAGGGTGGTATACACTATTATCTCCATGAGAGTAACTTATGACACTTTACATAACATTCTATGTAAGACTTGATAACTCTGTATTCATGACTCATGAGATGTGATCATCAGTCTATCTATATAATACTCTTAATGCTTTAAGGTTATCCCACTTCACAATAAATTTCGACTACGGATACTTTAAGAATAATGTCTTATGTTTAATGGGATCTCATGATTAAGTCACATTTAATATTTCATTAAACGGACTAGCTATTCTAGGGACTTTATTATTTTGGAAAAACAATCATAATAAAGAAATGTCTTTTATTAATAATAAATATTTCGATACAAGTACCAAAAGCATTGGCCTTTAGGCCTTACACCAACGTTAAGAGTGTGAAAGAGAGGAATTATGAAAGTTTACATGATCGTGTCTAATTGAGTTAGTGTTTGTAAAATAACAAGGGTGTTTTTGTAAGTATTCTGGCAAAAACACTCACACACTTAAAATTATTTTTTAAGCCTCTCTTTTTCAAACAAAACCAATAAAAATGGTTTTTTAGCCTAGTCGGTTGATTTGGAGATTGTCAATTTGACTGGGACAAGCTTTTGAGTTGTATAATCGATTATATCAAATACCTAATTGATTAGATGGGGGTGAATCAAGTCTATAATCTATTATGATAGTGTCTTAATGAATGAAAATGACCCTCTATCAAAACTTTCCAATTTGGGCAACAATAATCGACTATTGCATGTACCTAATCAATTAGCCAATTGATTAAGTCATTTATTTTGCCCATGGATTGTTTTCTAAAATGAACCGTCTCTTGGTGTATGAATATATGGTTTCCCCTTATTTCATTTTATCCATAAAAGCCTGAATATATCACTTTTCCTCTTTCTCAATCTCTCTCTAAAATTATTTATTTTTCTCTCACATCTTTAACCATAATGCTTTGAGATTGTTCTTGAGTTTAGTGAGGAAATTATTCTGGGTGAAGGACATTATTGTAAATTTACCCTAAGTTCTTTTTTCTCTTAAGTAAATTATTCTTCTTTAGGAAATGTTTGTTTTGGTTTGGATTTATACTTGTATAAAATCTCTTTGGGGGATTAGTATTAATCTCCATTTGGTTAGTGGGCTCTGCCATTGAAGAAAAGCTTTCCTTTTAGATTTGTGAAGACTTACTGGAGAAAAAATATTCAGAACGGTTCTTGAGCTTGGGCCTGTTAAAATCTATATTAGTTCGAGATTATCCTATTTTAAAATATCATTCGATTTCTAAGTTCAGCACGTGTAAAAGCTTAGTATGTTTGAGACCAGCCTAATAAAAATCTTAATTCAGATCGTGGGTAGACTTTGTAAAACCTCGGTTCAGTTTGGAGAATAGCAAACTAAAAACTCCAACTTTGCTCGAGATCACCCTCTACAAATATCACTTTGGCTTATAGACTAACCGCTCAAAGATCTATTCTTTGTTTGGCGTGAAGATTAATCGCTTCATTCCTCCATTGGTTGTTTAGTTGGAAGTTAACCTAAAATTCAATTTTCTGTGTATAAGGGGGTTTGTAGACTTAACCTTATAAAACCTCTCAAGCATTATTGGATACTCTCAAGATTAACTCTTGGGGAAAGAAGTAAGTCACTTTTTTTAGACCAAACCTCTATAAATCTCACGTGTTATCTCTCTTCCCTTAACTCTTTACTTTCCTCCTATTTTCTTTATCCTTATTTTTCACTGCATATGCAAATATTTTTTTAGAAAATGTTTTCAGACTCTGATTTAGAAAATGATTTTTTTAAACTATCATTTTTCAGACCTCCACAATTTACCCCCTTTTGTGTATGGAGTCACATGTTCAAAAAAATAGCCTAAGGTATTTTTAATCAATTAACTTATTTTGAGGTGAATCCATCTTTGTGGAACAGGTGGCTCCTTTAATATTGCATAAGGGAATTTGTAACTTGTTCTCCTGTCATCTCATGTTACAATAAACAAAATGAAAGGTAACAACATCGAGTATTAGTACTTCAGAGAATTTATAGGGTGATTTAACCATGCTATAGTGTTTTATTTCATTTTTGGAATAAAAAAGGCTAAGGCCCTCCTCATCAGAATCGAGGAGTCGAATGAGGGAAAGAGTTTAGCTTCTGGATTATTTGGTCTCTCCTCATCCCAACTGAAGAGCTAAGTGAGGGGGTTATACTTAGCCCCACTTAATTTGCAAAATATTTGATAAACCTATTGTATAAAATATTTCATATAATATCATAAACATCGGGTAACTATTGACATGAATCACATAATTTAGTTGTGTTTCCCTAACAGAGAAAGCTACATATAAGGTGGAAATAAGATCATACCTTCTGAGTTTCCATACTTTAGAATTGTTATATTTATTTTTCCATGCTTCTTTGTTGGAGTAGAACATAGTGCATAATTCTTCAAATTTAGTTCATGCATGTCTATCCATAAATATAACATAAACAAATGTATACTTTTTTAAAAATTAATATTTTCTAGCGTGTAGTGATCAACATATGTCTATATTATCATCTATTAATCAACAAAGTTGTACGTGTATATCATATAAGAATTATAAATTAATAGTGTAACCTATCTTGACCGTTAACCGTTGGTTTTGGTGGAGGTCGGTGTCCCCTTCAAAGAGGCCGAAGTAGGTTTTATGTTGTGGTGGGTTTTTTGTCTTTTAAGGTTGTAGAGACTTTTCTCCTTTGGAGGTTGTGTTAGGTTTTTCTCCTTAGAGGCCGATGTTGATTTCAAAGAAGGTTAAATTTTTTTCATACTTGTGATACATTGGGAGTCATATGCCTAGGGTGACAGATGGGCATGCCCACCCCGTTTAAACCTGCCTCGAAAAGCCCGTAAAAAATGGGGCGAGGCGGGCCTTGTTGAGGATGCGGGCCTAAAACCTAGGTTTACCCCAAAAAAAAGTGCAGGCAGGGCGGGGAAAGCCTACTGGAAATGCACCCTTTAAGCCTAAAAATACAAAAAGTTATGTAAATGTCTATGTCCACATAAGCTTGCAAAGAAAAATGGGTGGGGCGTGGCAATCACTTTAGAGGGTGAGAGCCTAAATCCTTGGCCTTCCCTGCACTAAAGTGTAGTAAAAACAAACATGCCCAATAGGCCAAACCCATTTTGCCAACCATACCTACACCGTCATCGAATTAGGCTGGACCTCGACGGTGTTGACAAACTAGTTGTCCAACTCTAACGGGATTCGACAGTCTTAAAATCTATTTAGTTTTGTGGCATTTGGCAGTTATGTCTATAGGATAATCATTGTTATTTATATAATGCTCATTTTTCATTTAAACCACTACTACGAAAAACACCTTTTACCTCGGTTGAAAAGGTGTTTTACCTCAATTTCCCATGCAAAGTAACGAAGGACGACATGAAAACTTATCCATTTCCCCTCAATTGTAAATCCACTAAGGAGAAAATTGTATTGGTCACGGTTTGATTCCTAACAACAACATTTTTGTATTTTCAAAACTATAAAGTTTATGTCGTACCTCTCAGTTTCTGTTATTTTTCGAGGGAAAAAGTAAGTACTTACCTCGGTTTGAAATAATAAGTGAAGGGTAAAACATATTTTTTGTCAAATATAATTTGTTTAAATTTTAATTTGACCTGTAATTTTTTTAGGTGGAACCTATATACAAATTTTGTGATAGAATAAGAAAATTTTACTTTATAACATAACATAACCAAATATACACAAAATATCTAATTACATTGTTTACAAAACTAAATATACACTTATCCAGAATGGTACACCAAAAGAACATATATACATATTTGAAAATAGAACCATAATGACAAAACCAAATACATGTATAACAGAAAACCTATACACAATATTTACAACAACCAAGAAAAACTAGTGTTTTTGAGATTCATCAAAATATATGAAACCATCCGCCCAACGTGATCGAATGTCATCTATATCTTCATGTGGGAATTACGTTGGGTCGTTGAACACCTATAATTTGAACAAAATTAAATTTAGGATAATCCAAAAACAATTATGTGTGATATCCGTAAGTATACGGAGTACGTCAGAGTAACATAAAAGATTATCGATCCTACAGAGACCAATGTCAATCTATCGATTACTATTTTTACGGTGTTTATCTAAAGCTAATGGAAATAGAGAGTATTGCACACAGAAAAAATAATAATAATAATTAAGGAATGAATTAAAATTCAGAATAAAGGCATACTAGAATGTAATTCTCATCGATCAAATAGTACTCCTATTGTCTAAGTAGTAATACTTATGTGGAAATATTTTCTTCTTTGAAAAAGAGTTAATTAAAAAGGAACTATCGCGTTAGCATAATCGGAACCGGACCTGACCTTTAATCTATACCAGCCGCTCACGCTGCACCAGTCGCATCTTGTGTTAAAGTGAAGAAGTCATTTTTTATATAACTACCTCTAAGACTCAGTTAAAAAGTGTCTTTGATTGGAAATTTTCAATATCAAAGGATTTCTGGCATATGCTCGGCCAACCGGATCGTAAATCTATAAATGCGTTCGAAAATAGTTTTAAAATCACTTTCTAATAATACCAAACTTTCTTAATTAATTAATAAAGCGCTTTCGCCGTTTTTACCAATTAAAAACTAACCAATTCTTATGTAAAGTGTCGGACGGCTTTCGATCTTACCCGACGTAGTCACGGTTATTACTTAAATAGAAACACGGTCTTGTTCACGTAACGGCCGATCAATTTAAGTTTAGAAAAGTTACATTAAAATCCAAAACAGCCCCTAAAGTGTTTCTACACATACAACATATGAAGTACCGTCGAAATGATGGTCCTCACATCTCAACACAACAGATTTAGTTGGACATGATGGTGCTAAACATAATAAATAATTTACTTGTAGAATAAATCATTTAGGAAATAAAACGTGAGTGATTGGTCTTCAAACGAACGGAAGTTTCACTCTTAGGTTCGGTTCAAAAAACGAATCTTGGAAATAAAAGCGATATGTAAATCGTGCGGGAAAATAAATGCGTGATTGGTTTTCAGAAGAACAAAAGTGTCATGCTTGAGTTCACTCTTAGAAAATGAATATCTGAAATAAAAGGAAATAAATAAATTTTGCAGAAAAAAAAGGGGTGATCGAGTAGGAACAAAAATGTCAGACTTAAGTTCACTCTTAGAGAACAAATCTTCGAAATAAAAAGCGATAAATAAATCGTGCGGAAAATAAATGCGTGATCGGTTTCCAAAGGTAAGAACCAAAGTGTCACTCTTAAGTTCACTCTTAGAAATAGATCTCTGAAATAAAAAGCGATAAATAAATCGTGCGGAAATTAAACAAATTAAAGAAAAGCGGAAAGTAAATAATAAAAGTGCGAGTAAAATAAAACCTGCTCCAAATCGGAGACTTGAATCTGGTACAATGCTGGAAAGTAAATCTAACTTGGAAGTAAAAATGACGGCAATCTTTAAGTTCCTATGCAATGATGCTCTAACCTCAGTTACAACAATGGTGTGATAACCCTTCAATGTGACAGTTTATCGCTTTAACCCTGAATATATGCCTATGTTGAGAACTAAGACTGGATGATCCAAAGTGTGAAAACTATGTCCTATTTATACTATTAAGATGCCTTGGAAGTCAAGTAGAAGCTTCAAAATTCATGGGAGAGAAAAGTGGTAGTCATGGACTTCATTTTTCAACTGCCTTTGACTGGACCACCAAAATCAAAGATGGCGCCCACCATCTAGACATGGCATCTGCCATGTGTACAAGAGGTGGTGGATGTGGTATTGTAACTGTTGGAACATGGGATAAGTGGTCCAGCTCATGGCTACCTCCATGGCCAACGCCATGTGGGATGCCATGTGTACAATTTACACCAAAATCTCTGTTTTTCATCTATTTTGCTTCGTTTGTTCGTGAACAGCTATCATTTGGCTACTTACCTAAAAACAAACATAATACGACATAATACTACAAAAACATAATAAAAATACACTAAATAGCATGTGAATCAGGTCAAAATATACAATATATTTTCATGTTATCAAACTCATCCACACTTAGGCAATTGCTTGTCTTCAAGCAATCAACCAACATGGTAAAAATAAATCAGTATGGTTTGAAACAAAGGTATAATGAGACTCTAATCATACATGGCTACTAGACTAGTGTTAGATTGATAGGTACTAAATATCAATACCAAGGATACTCTAACGACACAATTTCAAAAACTCCCTCTCTATGAAAACCAATCTGAATCATGCCATTATAACTCAACCTACGTATCTTATTCTTTCTCACCCCATTTCATTCAGCAGAATCACATTAAGCCCTTTATCCTTGCACGTACATGGTAAGTAAACCTGTTTGTGACTATGATTTCATCATATTTCATTTTTCTCTTTTTCTTAGCAAATATGCTTAAGCATCTATTTAACTTAAAGAGTCTGTACCGTTGGGTTAAGTGATCTGGTGAGGACCACCTAACTTAGAGGGAACATATCTTATCATTCATTTTTTCTCTCTTAACTTCTCATATTAAATTAGAGATCATACACTTATTTGCATCAACTTCTTACTTAGTGTGTGCTTAGGATGGTGTTGTCTGTTATTATAAACTACTAAGGGGTTACTTTAAAAACTAAACTTAAGGTTTCGACATAATGGGTACTCAAATTGATTTTGCATATTTATGGAGTTTAGGGTGTCAGGATGGTATCGATATTATCGAAACTTTCTCAAGTCTCTCTAACACAACCTAAATTAAAAATAACCTATATACATTCAAAGTGTCGTGCCATGAATCAAATAAAATTTTTGTTGGGGGTCCAAAATTTAAGAAATTCAATAAACAACTGAAAATCACGCATAAAGATTCGACAACACATGCGATGACTCGAAAAAAATACGGAAAACAGAAAAAAAATCCTAAAAACATGAAATAAACTAGAAGGCAATAAATCTACCTAGAAAGCGATAAATGAAAGCGGTAAAGTTCCTCCACCACACTTAAACTAAACATTATCCTTAATGTTTTGATAAAAGGTGTAAAAAAGGAAAGATGGAACCTCTATGAATTCTACCGCGTGCCACCATGGCCAAATCTACTATGGTCTTTCCCTTATTATCCCTGCCTTCACTGACCACTTCTACTTTGGCGGTGGGCATTTTGAGATGCTTTCATTTATTGAAACTGCTCTTGCATGATGCATATGTTTGCTTGGGTTTCTCGCATCACTTGCATATGAATGTTAGTGACACTTGCATCTCTTGTTGTTACTGATACATGGTGTAAAATAGGCTATCACGTTAATCATCACAAGATTTTTAACTGCACAATTCTTGAAGCAGCTCATCATATTGCCCGCTTCTGGAGGAGGTACCTGCAAAAGTGTTAGAAAAATGTGGTGCAATGTGTGCAGGTGGATCATAACCATGTGAAGAACAAGGAGGAGGTGAGTTACGGACGGTAGAGACATGCTCTCTCCTATCATACTCATCATCGGTGTCACCATCAGAAGCGACATTCACAAGAATGTTCGTGGGCTCCTTAGTCATCTCCAGGATCGTCATCTAGAGAATTTTTGCCTAGATGTAGTTGAGACGTGACAAGCGATACATTTCTTTATTTTCTGCAAGTTCAAAGAATAAAAGTAAAATATTAAATTAAAAACTCGTGGATTGCCTTCCACGTAGCGCTTCTATTTACGTCGTTAGCTCGACCGCCCAGGAGTGTAAGTACACATGGTGGTTATTTTGAGAATGACTCCTTGATCAAAATTTTAACATTGTTCAATTTCCAAGGCCACTTATCAAGCCATCTCAAATATCCCTCACCTTTTATTTTCTTCCTTCTGTGGGGTGGTTCATTCTTTTGAACTTGTGGTGGCAGTTCTGGCTCTATCTTGAGTATTAGCTTTATAATTTTTAGTGTACTTTTTTCATCCACCACTTCGAAGGCTAACCTTCCCCTCTTAACACTAGTAATTTCCCTAGTTTCATGATCCTCTAATTTTCTGTTTTTATGCAGGGCCTCAGACAAGGGTACATTGGTGTGGATATTTTTCAATACCTCCACATACATTTTGGATTAGGGATCTACCTTAACTTCCACAAACCTTTGCGGGAAAGGAATCGGTGGGGTATAGGGAGGAGGAATAACATAAAATGCTTCCTTCTCTACCTCTTCGACAACCTCCCTTTCAGGTGGTGTCGGTGGAGTTTTCTCAATCTCTACACTTTTCTTACTAGAACTCTCCTCAACCTCATTATTACTCTCCTTAGGATTTTCGATTTGTTTTTTATTACTGGTTGTTACAACATCCACATGCTCCCCAGTGGAGGGTTCCAGAGGTGTTTGTGCAAGTAGGGAGAATTGAGTCTCTAATGCCTCGTTGTGAGTCGCAAGGGACTCGACCATGATGTTAAGATGCCTAAGGTTTACATTAATGTGAAGACTTTGTTTTCTAAATTCTTCATTCTGGAGAGTCTGTGTCTCTACAAAGTGCCTCATCATAGATTCGAGCCTAAAGTTAGTTTGGGTTGCAATGAAATCCTTCATTAGTATTTCAAGGTTCGATTTATGGGAATCTTGTGGTTCCTTAAAACACTGGGAGTGGTAATTGTAGGTAAAATTTTAGTGATACATTGTAATAGAGACAAGAATGCCTTAGTTTAGACGGTGTAACAACAGGGTACGATATTTGACGAAATTGGTCCCCGGCAACGGTGCCAAAAACTTGATGTGTGCTATCCGCAAGTATACGGAGTACGTCAGAGTAATATAAAAGATTATCGATCCCACAAAGACATTGTCAATGTCAATCTATCGATTACTATTGTTACGGTGTTTATCTAAAGCTAATGGAAACAGAGAGTATTGCGCATAGAGAAAAAAATAATAATTAAAGAATGAATTAAAATTCAGAATACAGGCATACTGGAATGTAATTCTCATCAATCAAACAGTACTCTTATTGTCTAAGTAGTAATACTTATGGGGAAATATTTTCTTCCTTGAAAAAGAGTTCATTAAAAAGGAACCGCCGCGTTAGTGTAGTTGGAACCGGACCTGACCTTTAATCTATACCAGCCGCTCACGCTGCACCGGTCGCATCTTGTGTTAAAGTGAAGAAGTCATTTTTTAAATAACTACCTCTAAGACTTAGTTAAAAAGTGTCTTTTATTGGAAACATTCAATATCAAAGGGTTTCCGACATATGCTCGGCCAATCGGATCCTAAATCTATAAACGCATCCAAGAATAGTTTTAAAATCACTTTCTAATAATACCAAACTTTCCTAATTAATAAATAAAGTGCTTTCGTTGTTTTTACCAATTAAAAAGTAACCAACTCTTATCTAAAATGTAGGACGACTTTCGATCTTACTCGACGTAGTCACGATTATTACTTAAATAGAAACACGGTCTCGCTCACGTAATGACCGATCAATTTAAGTTCAGAAAAGTTGCATTAAAATCCAAAACAGCCCCTAAAGTGTTTCTACAAATACAACATATGGAGTACCGTCGAAACGGCGGTCCTCACATCCCAACACAACAGATTTAGCTGGACATGACGGTGCTAAACATAATAAATAATTTGCTTGTAGAATAAATCATTTAGGGAAATAAAACGTGCGGGATTGGTCTTTAAACGAATGGAAGTGTCACTCTTAGGTTCGGTTCAAAAAACGAATCTTGGAAATGAAAGCGATATGTAAATCGTGCGGGAAAATAAATGTTGATTGGTTTTCAACAAAGCAAAAGTGTCACGCTTGAGTTCACTCTTAGAAAACGAATCTCTGAAATAAAAGGCAATAAATAAATAGTGTAGAAAAATAAAGGCGTGATCGATTCCTAAAAGTAAGAACAAAAGTGTCACGCTTAAGTTCATTCTTAGAGAATAAATCTTTAAAATAAAAAGCGATAAATAAATCGTGCGAAAAATAAATGCGTGATCGGTTTCAAAAGGTAAGAATCAAAGTGTCACTCTTAAGTTTACTCTTAGAAACATATCTCTGAAATAAAAAGCGATAAATAAATCGTGCAGAAATTAAAAAATTAAAGTAAAGCGGAAAGTAAATAATAAAAGTGTGAGTAAAATAAAACCTGCTCTAAATCAGAGACTTGAATCTGGTAAAATGCTGGAAAGTAAATCTGACTTGAAAGTAAAAATAACGGCAAGATTAAAGTTCCTATGCTACGATGCTCCAACCTCAGTTACAACAATGGTGCGGTAACCCTTCAATGTGAAAGTTTATCACTTTAACTCTGAATATATGCCTATGCTGAGAACTAATACTAGATGATCCAAAGTGTGAAAACTAGGTCCTATTTATACTAGTAAGATGCCTTGGAAGTCAAGTAGAAGCTTCAAAATTTGTGGGAGAGAAAAGTGGTAGTCATGGGCTTCATTCTTCAACTGTCTTTCACTGGACCACCAAAATCAAAGATGGCGCCCGCCGTCTAGACATGGCATCCGTCATGTGTACAAGAGGTGGTGGACATGGTCTTGCAACTGTTGGAACATGGGAGAAATGGTCCAGCTCATGGCTACCTCCATGGCCAACGCCATGTGTACAATTTACACCAAAATCTATGTTTTTCATCTGTTTTGCTTCGTTTCTTCGTGAACGACTATCATTTGGCTACTTACCTGAAAACAAACATAATACTACAAAAAAAAAAATAAAAAGACACTAAATATCATGTGAATTAGGTCGAAATATACGATATATTTTCATGTTATCAAAAAACAACATTAAATATTAAATCTCAATATAGACCTTTTACAAGCTAACAACAACATTAACTTAACAACTATAAATAAATTACATGCATATGGATAAAATTAATACTTTAACCCATGAATTACTAATGTCTTCAGTGAAAATATCAAACATATGCTCCATAACATAGTATCCACACAAATATCCATTGGGTTATTTCAGCGTCTATAAATAATTTTCATATTGTTAATAAGACACATAGAGCCTAAGTAATATATTAGCAAAAATAAAATAATGTCAAAAAGCATAGATAATAGTTACTTTTGGAAAAAAGAATCTTGGCTTTTTACCTTTTATTTTATGAGACATTAAGTCGTATCACTCCATATCTCTACATGTTAGTAAAAGTTAAACATGAACATAAACTACATAAAACTAAAGATAAAATTTGAGTATTACAAATAATACCACTTACGAGCTCAAAACTTCTTGCATCAATGAATCGAGACCATAGTGTAGCGAGCATATCATAATTACACTATTTTTCTTGGGACATATAACTATTATGGGCTAATGCGAACTACATAAACATCCAGAATAACTAATAATATGTATAAACTTGTTTTGTATAAACTTCATATATACTTCTGCATGGCAAAAATATCCTACATAACCTTCTTTTTTTTGTCACGAATCAACTTATTTCATAAGTACGTCTGGATAGTGTTTGGTCCCTATTGTTTAAATTGAATATTGAATGCGTCTGAGAAATAATACTTTCTTAAGTCTCTTTCAACACACATCTCATACATGTATCTAAAAGTTAACACAAAAGTCAAATCTTGATGTGAGTTTTGACATTAAAAGTATTTAGAACAATGAATATAAATTCAAGCCACCATAAGATATGTACTTATGTATACCATAATTGTAGTGTGGTTATGTCCAACCAAGCATCTCCCTTCAAAATATCCAAAACATAATTCTTTCCAAGTATATAAATTTGACTTGGTTCATGTTTTATTGTCATCATGGAGGTGTCTGACATTTCCTATATCACCCTTGACAGTCTTTGCATGTTATCTGGTTGAGGTATTATGGTGTCAATATTATATTATGGAGAAGAACAACTACATTTTATGCTTCTACCACCCAAATTTATTTTATCAATTATGTCTAACCGAGTTAAATTTAGGAGGATGAGTACACCCATTGATTTCAATTGCTACATCATAAAAACAACAACAACACAATACATAAATTTAAATACATAAACAATAACAACAACATCTCTCGCTCCTCCTGATGCACCCTCTCATGCTCCTCTTAGGTCAACCTCTCACGTTTCTCCTTAGTCACACACACACACACACACACACACACACACACACACACACACACACTCTCTTTCTCTCTCTCTCTCTCTCTCTCTCTCACACACACACACACACACACACACACACACACACACCTCCTCAGTCAACTTCTCCTATTTCATTTCTAATGCTTCTTATATCTTCTCACCCACCCTTTGATCAACTATCTTTTCAATTTCTTTCTTGCATATTAATTTGTTAATTTTTTGTAATGATCCAAAAAATAACCTCAAACTAATGCTTCTTCCAAGACCAGGGACACACCTACCATGCTCCTCTTTGGATTTTTCAATCAACAAATCCTACAACACAAATAAAAGTTCATCTTTACCAAATTGAATTAACTAAAATAATTAATATTGAAAAAACTGTTTATTTATAATCTTTTTAACAACTTCTCGTGTAGCCTCTGATGTGAACTCACCTCATGGTCTTTGACGTGCTCCCTTCCATCCTCATGGCGTGATGGTGGAGATGAGTTACAATCAAGGCTTCTAAAAGAATCTCCCAACTCTATTTCTTTTTGTCTTATTTTTTCTTTAATCATTATTCGTTCCAATTTATCATATCCTCCATGTGACAACCGTGTGGATAAATGTTTCTTGCCCAATTCTCCTTTCCTTTTTGGCTCTTAGCAAATAAATCAAGAGTGTTGTGAGACTTGACAAATTTCTCCTAAGTGTCCTTCCCTATAAATTTATACATCACATATGGAGGCTCTAATTTAAGCTTTGGATTTTGGTAATATAATCACTTGCGAGTTGTGTTTAAAAACCCTACTAATGATCACCAGCATATGCAATTTGTTTCTTTTTCAACTTATCTTTGTTTGAAACAATAAACACTTCCTACGTTTACATAATAGAATTGATATTAGTATTAACCCAAAAAATGGTCATATATACTTGTAAAACAAATCATAAAATTTAAAACAAATATCATAATATTTGTCCATATTTGATATTTCAATTCACTAGAAACTTCAGCTATCTATCAAAATTTTGACTTTGGTTCTACCTTGTACTAACACGTTGATAAGGGCTAAATCACGGAGATTATTTGTATAATTTAGCGGCACTTATTAACTTGATTCATTGGATTTGCATGTCAATCCCTCAACTTATGTGTAAATATAGCTTTATAGTTTTATCATGTAAATATTGTGAAGATTGATCATTTTGCAACTCATTTTGTATTTTTGTTTGCATTGGAGGACCTTAGGGTGTTAAAAGGCAAAAGAATGGCTTCAACATGCATTTTATGATCAAAAGCAAACTTGTATGTCGGGCTAAGCGCGATCAAAGCACAATCCAATTTCTCAAACCCGTGGTTTTTGCGCTAAGCCCCGTTTATGGCGGTTTGATCAGTTTTGTCTTCTAGCCGCACTAAGCGCGGTCTGATGGGGCTTAGCGCAATCAGACTTTCAGATTGTATAAATACCATCTCATTTAATTTTGTGAAGGAGACACACCACCTTTGGGAGAAAAAATACCAAAAACTTATGAGAAACTCAAAAATCGGAGAATCAAAGTTGGATACGTGTCAATCTTCAGGAAATCATTATTAATGCTCATTCATCTCTTCTTTTTTCTCTTGAAGCAAGCTACCATGATGATGTGTAGCTAAATCTTTTGTATCTGGATTAAATGTAATTAACTATACTTGTATGTATTTCTTTTGATCCTTGTTATATGAACTAGTTATCAATAAATGTAAATGTATCTTTGTTTTCATGTTTTCCTATGGTTTGAATTATTATTGAGAAATATCTTTCAAGCCTTGACCTAAGATTATCATCTACAAAATTCCAAAGTCTAGACATATATTTGGGGTTTGATATTCACTAGTATCAAGTCTTAATGTTATTGTATTGCTTAATAGGTTGAGAGATCACGATTGAACAATACAGTAAAACCCACAATATCAGTTAGACATAAGTGGTGTTGAAGAGTGATACGCGATTGTAGTGATTAATAACGGTGTTCATATACTAGATTGGTTGAAAACATATGAAAATGGTTAATGAAATCTAATCCTGACATGTTTCTTTACCCTGTTAATTTCCAAAGCATTCACCGTTGTTACATTTTATTGCAAATGTTTCTTTTGACAATCAAAACCCTTTTGAACCCTTCTTTAAAATAGTATTAACTATGGAATGGAAGTGATATTGCACTAATCCCTATGGAGACGATACAAAATACTTGCCCTATCAAAAGTGTTTCAATAAAATGGCACCGTTGTCGGGGATTGGCGTTTAGATATTGCAAGAATAACAACAATTTATATTGTTTTAAGTAATTTTATATTGTTATAAAAATATTCTATTTATTATCCCTCATGTTTGTTAATTTGTGTGGTTAGAATTTTATAACTCTGTTTATGTGAGGAATTTTAGCAAAAGATCAACTTCTTTTTTATCCTGGGATCGAAAGAACAACTCAGAAACTCAATAGTTATACCAGAAAGAGAAAGTAACTAGCCAAACAAAGAAACAAACGTGAATGAACTTCTATTTCTGCTTCTTCAATAACTCTTATTATTGAAGAAGCTATGGGTGAACCAGTAGTTATAAGAGGGCCTTGTGTCAACAACCCAAGAAAAAATGCTCATATTGTCAGACCTGCACAAAATGCGATAAATCCAGAAATGAAGTCTGGATTGCTACAAATTTTGTATGCAAATCCTTTTATCAGGCTTGACTATGAAGATCCATATACCTACCTTACTAATTTCTATGAGATTGTTGGTACACTTCGAGTTCTTGAAGCAGAAAAAGAACAGGTGTTCATGAGATTGTTTCCTTGTTCATTGATTGGGAAAGCAAAAGAGTGGTGTCTTGCCCAACCAACTCAGAATATAACATATTGGAATGTACTTGAAGAAAAATATCTTGATAGGTTCTTTCCACACAATAAATTTATGGAGGCCAAAACCACAATTGATATGGTTTATCAAGGTTCAAGTGAATCCCTTTGTGAAGCATGGGAGAGATACAAGTCAATATGAGAAGATGTCCTAACCATCATTTTAATGATCTTACTCAAATTCATATCTTCCATAATGGACTTCAAGCGTAACCAAAACTTCTTTTGGATGCAACTGCAGGTGGTTCTTTAATGTCTAAGAATGCAGAAGATGCAGTAGCTATTATTGACCAAAAGGCACTCAATGATCACAAAGTTCAACAAAATAAAGGGCATTTACAAAAGAAAGCTCGAATCATAGAATTGGGAACAAATGATGCAATTTTGGCACAAAACAAATTGTTATCTCAACAAGTGGAGGAACTTATAAAGCAGACGCCAAAGCTTCCGCAATAACTCAAGGAGATGCAAGAAGTCTCGAACAAACATTAACATGTATCATATTGGGAACTTTGCAATGGAGATTATCACACAGGTCATTATCCTCCGACAAATGAAGAGGTGAATTATATGGGAGATCAAAATTAATATTCACAGAGGGAAGCACCGTATTAAAATAATTTTGGTTATAAAAAAGAGGGAATAATGTACAATATAGACAAGGGTGGGGACAAGAAGCATGACCCTCTAATAGACAAAATCCATATTAGAATTATAATCAGAATCCTTAGTCACAAGATAGAAACTCAAAGATGAAGGATACTCTGGTCAAGTTTATGTAAATATCCATCGCAAATCAAAAGAGCATTAATGCGGTCATCAAGAATCTTGAAACCCATGTTGGTCAAATAGCTAAGTAATTAGTTGATCAACAAAAAGGAACATTTTCTACAAATACTTAAGATAATTTGAAGGAACATTACAAATCCATTCTAACTCGGAGTGGTAGAGAAATTGGAAAAGAAATTGGTGATAATGTTGAAAAAGAGCAAGTTGTGATAGAAAGACAAGAGAAAGAAGATGAAGAAGGTGAGGTTGAAGTAGAACAAAAAAATAAAGAGGGAAAATTATTTGAAAATGAAAAAATTGAAAAAGATGAGCTAGAAAAGAAAAAGAGTGATGAAAAGAAGATAAAAGCTCAAAAATATCAAGAGGAGAAAGGGAAAATGAAGAGTCTTCTAATGCAACACCTACCTTATCCACATGTTCCTACCAAGAAAGACAAGGCAAGGCATTATGCAAGGTTTTTGGACATATTTTGTCGGTTACAGATAAGTATTCCATTTTTTGAAGCTCTTGAGCAAATGCCAACTTATGTCAAGTTTATTAAGGATATTCTCACAAAGAAAAGGAGGTATGCAGATCAAGAGACCATTAACTTAGATGCTAGTTATAGTGTTATTATTCAAAGAACTGTCCCTAAAAATGAAGTAAATCCAAGGAGAGTTACGTTGCATGTCACTATAGGGAATGTCAACATAGGCAAAGAACTATTTAATTTGGGTTCAAGCATAAACTTGAATTTATTGTCTGTGATTCAAAGTTAGGTAATATTAAAGTTAAATATACAAAAATGACACTACAGTTGGATGACAAATCTTCACCCGTCCATCAGGAAAAGTTGAAGATGTTTTGTTCAAGGTGGACAACTTTGTATTTCCAATTTATTTTGTTGTGTTGGACATTGAAGAGGATGATGATGCACCTTTGATTTTAGGCTGACCTTTCATGAAAACTGTAAGAATGATGATAAATACTGATAATGGCTCAATGAAGGTTCAAGTTCAAGAAGAAGAAATATGTTCCAACCTCTTTGAAGCCATGAAACACTCAAAAGATAAAGGAGATTGTCTCTGGATGGATGCCATTGATGAAGCCATTATGGATGTGAGAAGACAAATGCACTTATCCACTTCTCTAGAGAAAGCTATAACTGATGCACTTAAAGTTTTTATTGAAGATGAAGAAAAAAAGATTGAAGAATGATTGAGAGAACTCGAGTCATTAGAAGAAATTCATCCTCTTGAAGCCAAAGTTGAAGAATTGAAACATGAACCAAAGAAATGTGACTCTGAGCTTGAATTGAAGATGTTACCCTCACATTTAAATTATGTGTTTCTTGAAGATGGTCGTCACAAACCTGTATTTATCAAGAGTTCATTATCCAACAAGGAAGAAGATAAATTGATTCAAGTTTTGAAGGAAAATCTAAAGGCAATAGGTTGGGAGCTATCTGATTTGAAAGGAATCAATCCAGCCTATTAAATGCATAAAATCATTATGGAAGAGGATTACAAGCCAATAGCCCAACCATAATGTCGTTTTAATCCTACTATGAAAGAGGGGGTGAGGAAGAAAGTAGTGAAATTATTGGAGGCCGGCATGATTTATCCTACTTCAGATAGTGCTTGGGTAAGTCCAGTGCAAGTGGTACCCAAGAAAGGATGAATGACAGTGATTGCTAATGAACAGAATGAGTTGATTCCGACAAGAACTGTGACATGATGGAGAATATGCATAGATTACTGGAGGCTTAATCAAGCCTCTAGAAAAGATCATTTCCCTTTATTGTTTATGGATTAAATGATTGACAGATTGACAGGTCAAGAGTTTTATTGTTTCTTGGATGGTTATTCAAGATACAATCAGATTACTTTCAACTTGAAAGATCATGAGAAGACGATTTTTACATGTCTTTTTGGTGTTTTTGCTTATAGAAGGATGTCTTTTAGATTGTGTAATGCACCGCAAAATTTTCAACGAAGCATGCAAGCCATCTTTTCTTATCTAATTGAGAAATGTATTGAAGTATTCATGGATAACTTCTCTGTATTTGGTCCTTCTTTTGATTTATGTCCAAATACTAGAATGAAAATTGTTGTTATAAGTTAATTCAATCAATGACAAGTGACTATCCCAAGTGCCTCCTTGTTCTAGAACACAAGCCCTCAATAAATCTTCTAACTACTGGATAGTTCTCTCCATCTGACCATTTGTATGTGGATAATAAGTCGAACTCAACCTCAGCTTAGAACTCAACGCCTCTTGCAAACTCTCCTAAAATCTGGAAGTGAACCTCAGATCTCTATTCGACATAATGCTCAACAAAATTCCATGCAACTTCACAATTACACGAATGTAGATCTCAGCCAACTTATGCATAGAAAAAGTAATGTTAATCGAAATAAAATGGGCCGACTTCGTCAGTCTATCTACGACCGCCCAAATAGCATCATGCCCTCTCGGAGTATTTGGCAATCCTGTCACAAAATCCATAGAAATGTTGTCCCATTTCCATTCTGGAATATCCAACAGATGCATCAACCCTGCAGGTCTCTGATGCTTAACCTTCAACTTTTAGCAAGTTAGACAAGCATACAAAAACTACGCCACATCGCACTTCATTCCTGACCACCAGAATATCTTCTTCAGATCTTGGTACATCTTAGTAGCTCCTTGATGGATACTTAAGCTACTCCGATGACCTTCTTCTAAAATCATCTTCTTTAGTTCCACATTATTGAGAATACAAATCTTATTCCTGAATCTCAACATACCTTGTTCATCTACTTTGAAATCATTTTTTGTAGCTTGACCATCTCCAGTCACCAAGCCCACCAATTTCACATCTAGTTTTTGATTATCTTTAATTCTAGTAATAAAATCATGGTTGATTGTTAGCATCCCCAACTTCACACTTCGACGTGTTAATTCATATACTAAACTCATGTCTCTGAACTGTTCCACAAGCTCCAACTCTCTAACCATCATTGCTGACATGTGCAATGAATTTCGACTTAAAGCATCAACCACAACTTTAGCTTTATCGGGATGATAGTTCAAGCCGAAATCATAATCCTTCAAGAATTCCAACCATCTACGCTGTCTTATGTTTAATTCCTTCTGATCAAACAAGTACCCCAGACTTTTATGCTCACTTAATACTTCGAACCTAGAACCATACAAATAATGTCACTAGATTTTCAATACAAACACTACTACAGCCAACTCTAAGTCATGAGTAGGATAGTTCCTCTCATGAATCCTCAACTGTCGAGAAGCATAAGCCACAACCTTTCCATCTTGCATCAACACACCTCTCAGAACCATCAATGATGCATCATAGTATACTATAAAAGGTTCATTTGGCTCAGGCAAAACTAAAACCAGAGTTGTAGTCAAACTCTTATTCAATTCTACGAAGCTCTTCTCACAGTGAATATCTGATATGAACGGCTTACCCTTGCAGGTCAGCGGAGTTAGCGGAAGTGCTAACTTGGAAAAACCTTCAATGAATCTATGATAGTAACCAGCCAACCCCAAAAAGCTTCGAATTTCTGTAACTAACTTTGGAGTTTCCCATTTTAGAACTACATCTACCTTGGAAGGATCCATCGCAATGCCATTACCTCAAATAACATGACCAAGGAAGCTATCATCCTTCAACCAGAACTCACACTTTGATAGCTTAACATAAAGCTTCTTCTCCTTCAAAACCTGCAATACAATCCTCAAATGCTTCTCATGCTCTTCTCCTGACTTAGAATAGATCAGAATATCATCAATGAAAACTACAACAAACTGATCTAAGTAGTAATGAAAAATTTGATTCATATACTCCATAAATACACTGGGTGCATTAGAAACAATAAAAGGCATCATCGAGTATTCATCATGTTCATAACGAGTCCTAAAAGCGGTCTTCTGAACATATTCATCTTTTACTTTTATTTGATGATAACCAACCTCAAGTCTATCTTGTTGAACACCCAAACACCTACTTGTTGATCCATCAAATAATCTATTATGGGAAGTGGATACATGTTCTTAATCGTCACTTATACCAGAGCTCCCCAAGGCGACACACTTGGTCTTGCAAACTTCTTTCCCAACAAGTCTTCCAGTTGTTTCTTCAACTCCGCTAGTTCTGAAGCCGACGTCCTGTATGGTGCCATAGAAATAGGTCTGGTACCAAGGACAAGATCAATAGTAAACTCCACTTCTCTTTCTGGCGGTACATCTAAAATATCCTCCAAAAATACTTCTGGAAACTCTCGTACCATCTGCACTTCATCGACCTCAGCTTGGCTATCAACAGATAGTGATGTGAACATCGCAAACACCTGAGTCTCATCTTCTAAAATATCCTTCAACTCTTCCATGGATAAGAAATCAGCCCCCTCCTCACCTCCAAAAGTAGGAAACCACACCAGTTGATTAAAACAATTAATATGAACATGGTTAAACATCAACCAGTTCATTCCCAAGATAACATCTAGATTCATCAGCGGCAAGAAAATGAGATCCACACCGAAATCCCTATCAAATATTATCAAAGGACAATTCAAGCAAACAAGAGAAATAGCCACCGATCCCTTAGTAGGAGTTTCGATAACCATTTCTCCCTTCATCACAGATACACTAAGGCCTAGCATTTTCACACAATCATCAGAAATAAAGGAATGAGTAGCACCAATATTAATAATAACAATCAAAGGTGTATTATTAATATAACATGTACCTATGATCAACCTGTCCTCACTGGAAGTCTGAGTTCCTGACAGAGCGAACACTTTGCTTCTAGTTGCAGCTTGCTTTGGTTTCTGGAAATGAATACTGATATGACCAGGTTTTCCGCAAGTGAAGCAAATCACTACCTTCACAGTGTAATTAGCGACCAGATGTCATGTCTTACCACACTTATAGCACTTCTTCACATCGCTCTTACACTCATTGACGCGATGACCCATCTCATCACATATATCGCACTTAGGAATCATAGGAGCACCTCCCCCACTTGGCTTCTTTCCGTCAGCATATCTCGGTCTACCTTTATCAGCTGGAGTTACATAAGGCTTTCCACATTTCATCTTTTGTTTTCCTTTCCTCTTGGCCAACCCCTTATAGTGAGTCGATCGAGCCTTGCTATCCTCCTCATAGATTCTACAAAAATGCACCAAATATGGAAATCTTCTAATTCGTTGATACCCGATCCTTGTTTGATCTCAGGCCTCAAACTGTTCTCAAATTTGACACACTTTGAGAACTCAACAGTTGCCTCACTGCAGTGAGGGTAGAACTTAGCAAGTTCCACAAATCTGGCAGCATATTCCGTAACCCACATGTTACCCTGCTTCAACTCCAGAAACTCAATCTCCTTCTTATCTCAGAAATCTTCAGGAAAGTATATCCTCAGGAATTCCCTACTGAACAGAGCCCAAGTGATAAGTTCTCTTGTAGCTCCCAACAATTGACGGGTGCTAACCCTCAATTCATCTGCCTCCTCAGCTAACATGTGAGTACCTAATCGCATCTTCTGTGCCTCAGGGTAATTCATAACCTGGAAGATCCTCTCGATATCTATGAGCCAAGTCTGTACTCCATCTAAATCGTATCTTCCCTTGAAGGTAGGAGATTTGTTCTTCCGAAACTCGTCATTCTCACCACCATTAGGCGAATTCTGCACAACCTGCAAAGCAGTAGCAATAGAGACATCATTCCTTCCAGCCATTCTCTATTAAACAACAATACATAATGGTTAAGGGAACAACATCGACAATAGTCAACTATCACACAACAACGACTCAACAACTCCGGACAGACCGACCTGCTCTGATACCACTATATAACACCCTAATTTTCCCCTGTAATATTTTTAAATAAAACATCAGAGTAATTAACTCGAACATACACAACTTAGGATGTTATAGTGAACATAAAAAGCCTTCTCATCAAACTGACTATGTAACACTTATATTTTTGTAAAATCATGAAAATATGAACATGTTGAAATGTTACTTTTATTGCATCGGAATAATAACAATAATTTATCTTAGAATCATGTAATTCATCAAACAACAAATAAACATAATAAGGGAGTTGACCACAAATATCAAAGAAAGATAATTACAAAAAATCGTTCACATAACTCCCCAGTGTTACAATCAGACTAGACGACAAACTATAAAGAAAAGGTAAGGAGACTCCATCTTCAACTCACATCTGAGTCCTATTGTGGAGTATCTGCATATTGCCCATGTAGAGGCAATACTTAAACAGAAGAGGTGATATATCATGATATTATAAAAGAAAGCGTGCTAAACAACATGCATTAGGTTAACACAATAACAATTCAACTAAACATCGCACCTTATGTGCCTCAGGATAATTCATAACCTAGAAGATCCTTTCGATCTTTCTGAGCCAAGTCTGTGCTCCATTTGGATCATATCTTCCCTTAAAGGTAGGCGATTTATTCTTCTAAAACTCGTCATTCTCACCACCATTAGGCGGATTCTGCCCAGTCTGCAAACCAGTAGCAATAGCGACATTATTCCTTCCAGTCATTCTCTGTTACACATCAACAACAGTACATAAAGGTTAAGGAAACAACATCGACAATAATCAACTATCACACAACAACTGAAGGTGAGATAATACTTAGAAGGGGGGGTTGAATAAGTATGATAAATTAAGACTTAAAAAATAATCACAATTATTTTTATCCTGGTTCGTTTAACAACTACTCCAGTCCACCCTTCCTAGAGTGATTTGCCTTTATCAACAAGGACTTAATCCACTATTAAATCAAACTGATTACAATAGTATCACCTAAGAACAACAGTTCTTAGTCTTCTCAAGAGCTACTGATTCTAACTGAATCCTCTTAAGGAATATCCTTTACAATCAATGTAAATTAAATACAAGAGTATTAATGCTTCTATAAAGCTTTTATCACAACAGTGATTTTTCTCTTAAGTTTAAGTACAATAAATTCTAAGAAAAATAAGAGTGAATGAGAGCTTTAGAATATAATGATTTCTTTTCAGCAAAGTGTGTAACTGAAGAATGTGGTGAAGTTATCCTTTTATAGGAAGCTGATCCAAGCAAGCTGATCGTTGAAAAGAGAGTCCCAAAAAGGTCTGAGCCTTTTTGTCTTCACATCAAGTGACCTTTCCTAGAAGTAGATGGCACAGAAAAATCCTTTTTGTCTGTGTAAGTGTGTCTAGCAAAAATGAGGAAAGAGACGTTGAATAGCTCCAACGGATATATTCTTGAATATTTCTTCAGTTTTCAGCAAGTTCTTCAGAGTCTGAATGGATCAGAGTCTTCTAATGAGATTCAGAACTATGTTGTATCAGAGTCTTCTGCAGCATGTGTGCTTCCAGCGTGTTGAACATCATAACATATTTGACACAGAGCTTCAGTACTAGGCAGCGTAGGTACTTTCAGAAACTTCTGTAGAAGAATGCTTTGAGAAACTCTTCAATCAATATTCTTCTATGCTTCAGATGCTTCAGCTTCAGATGCTTCTGATTATCTTCAGATGCTTCTGACTCAGAATGTTCTGGAGCTTCTTGCTTCAGATCCTTCTGGAGACTACGCTCAGGATCTTCTGTAAGGAGCAAACAGATTCTTCTGTAAGATGCATCTGGCGCTTCAGAGTCAGAATAACTTCTTGTATTCAAGGCAGATTTGCTTCTAGAGAGTTAATATTATTTCAATCTGCAGTAAAACTCTCAAACAAATTTTAGAGTATATAATTCTTAAATATAAATTTCCTAACAGTTATCATCAAAACAAAGAGTTATTATTAAGAACCAATCTGTGTTCTAACAATCTCCCCCTTTTTGATGATGAATCTCCCCCTGAGTTAAATATGAAAAAGGAATAGAAACTTCCCTTTTTATCTTGAGTAATCTTCAGAGTCAGATCTAGTTTGTTCTTATAACAATTTAGGATCAGAATATCTTGCAGATATAAGATTCAGAGTTGATAAAAGATAAATGATCTGAGAGACTCAGAGATTCTTTTATAGAATGTTCTTATCAAATGATCTGAAATAGTCAATTTAGATATTAGAAAGAATAGATATGTCTGAAGATTCATTCTAGTGAAATTATATTAAATAGTTCAGATCTTTATTTTCTCCCCCTTTTTTGTCATAAGCAAAAAGTAAAAACTTTTGAAAAGACAGATAAAAGGAACAATAAATAGATAATTCAATGGAGAAAAACTGATTCATTTAACAAACAAAGCAAGAGTACATAAGTGAATATCAGAAGATATAACAATAAAATTCAGATGCAAAACAACAGATGCACAAACATGAGAATGAAAAAAAATCTAAGAGTGTTTTGACAAAAGCATCTTCAATAGGTCTGTAATCTCAGATGAAGATTGCTCTTGCTTTGACATCCACTTAGTCATTGTCTCATTCTTCTCATCTTGTTTAGACATTCACTCTGTCATGTCCTCAGATTTCTTGTCTTGCTTCGCCATCCAGGATTTTATTTCAGATTGACCAGCCTCTAGAGCAGCAATCTTGTCTCCAAAATCTGGATGTTCTGTCTTTATCTCTGATGAAGAAGGTGGAGGTTCTGCAGCCTGAACAGAGTCAATTGCCATGGGTTCTGGAGATCCTGAAGAGGGTTCTACCAGAGACATAGTCAATGCATTGGCAGTTGGTTCTGTTGGAGGAGGAGGAGCATCCAAACAAAGCAGAGGTTCAGTTTTGTTGACAATCCAGAATTGAGTTCTTTCAGCTCTGAGCTTTGCATCATCAGAACAGATGTTCTTCAGATTGGAAGCTACATTGTTGAATCTATTGATAAATCCTTTCCAGATGATGTCAGTTTCATTTGCATCCATAGTTTCAGAGCATCTCTTCTGAACAGTACCTAAAGACATCTGTATTTCTTGCAAAAACGTTTGAAATAAATGATCAATATTAAGTCTGGGTGGTGGTTTAAGCAAGGTTTCCAGAGTCATATGTTTAGGTTTGGGAGTTGGTGGTATCAGTGATTTTGGGATGGAAATCAGAGGAGGGGGATAATATGGAATGAAAGGAATCTCTGGTTTTTGAGGTAAGGATCTGTTTAAAGCATTAAGCAGATTAGGTTGTGGTCTTGTGCGTGGGTAAACAACATCAAAGGGTTCAGAAGAGTATGGTATGAAAGCAGAGGTTGATGGTTTATCAGATGCAACTGTGTTATCAGATGCAGGTTGCAGAGCTGAAATAACAGCTTTACCAGATGTAGCAGATATTGTTGCTAAGGATCCTTCATTGTTCATAGATTGAATATATGAAAGGATTACAGATGGAAGAGCCTGTCTGAGTTTTGGTTTCAGAGGTTTCAGGGGTTCAGAAGGTTCAACTCTATCATAAAAATCTT
This sequence comes from Lathyrus sativus, assembly GCA_963859935.3. Taxonomy (NCBI): domain Eukaryota; kingdom Viridiplantae; phylum Streptophyta; class Magnoliopsida; order Fabales; family Fabaceae; genus Lathyrus; species Lathyrus sativus. The sequence continues at coordinate 713,936,094 of OZ012737.1, forward strand.
TCAGTTTGAAACCATAAGATAAATTATGATAAAGAGAAGACACTTGGGCACAAGATATACTAGATGATGATGGATTGGAAGTGGGAACAATCATCTCAGATGAAGGTGCAGGTGGAGGCATAGGGTCTGGAATGGGAGTTTTAGCAGGTAAGGTTGATTCAGGTTCAGGTTCATGTACAGGGTATTTGTCAGATGGAGAAATTAGAAAATCTGGATGAATTTCTGATTCTGATGAGTTGGAGGATGTTGTAGGTGTACAAGAGGTAGAAGAGACTTGAAACAATGTTTTTAATGGAGTGATATCAAGAACTTCTGTCTCAGGGATATGAGAAGGTTCTGAAGGAGTATCAGATTGTTTGGATGGTGGTTCTGATGAAACAGGAGCAGAAGTTACTTTTGTGGGTTCAGAAGTAACAGGTGCAACAGGTTCAGAAGATGGAGTATTTGATGGTGGTATGACAGAGTCTTTTTCTGGTTGATCTTTTGTGGTTTGGTTTTCTGGATGTTCAGAAGTTTGTGGTTGATTTTCTGTTTGTGGTTGATCAGAGTTTTGTTGTTCAGATTGTTGTTGTTGTTTTGATGGCTATGGTTCTGATGGTTGTGGTTCTGTTGGTTGTGGTTCTGTTGGTTGTGGACGTGGAATAAAGTGTTTGATGTGTATTTTGGGTTGAGGTGTTTTTGATACAGAAGTAGTGTTTTGTTTTTGAGGTGAGACAGAACTAGGGGCAGCAACAGAAGTTGTTTGAGTAACAGGTGGTTTTGGAACAGACTTAATAGTTGAATCATTAATAACAACATTTTTAGAAATAACAGAAGTCTTAGTACCTTTTAGTTTAATCCTCTTGGCAGATGCAGAGGCAGCTTCTTCAGAATCCTTTCTTTTTAAGAGATTCTTGGGTTTCTCAGCAATCTTAGCCTTCTTCTGGACAGGTTCAGATTTTGCTGCAGGCTGAGATCTTTTCCTCTGAAGTGGTACTTCTTCTTCTTCTCCTGCATCTGGTAGTGGTTGTTTGACAAGCTGAAACACATTTGCTGGAACAGGTACTCCTTCCCTTTTGCATTCCTCTATATACATCAGTACTATATGTCTAGGTTCTTCAGCAAAGAATAGAGGAAAGTCAGATACTGGAACCCTCTTATTCAAATAAGATATATTTAACCTCTTTGGAGCAGTAGTGAGTTCATCTACAATCTTGAGTCTCAGAAGACTTTTAGCGTTCAGAGGCTTTCCCATAATGAACTCTAATTCCTCTGTAACCCCAGCATCATACAAAGCAGCCACTAAACCATTTTCAGTGAGAAGATCTGAGATCAACCTTCCAAATGGGATCCAAGTCCTGATCTTCTGGCCTTTTTCTTTTACAGATTCTCTAGATGCATTGATGTGATTCCACAGATGCATGAACAAAATGTAAGGAAGATCTACCTTGTTGCTCTGACTAAGGCAGTACATGAAATAGATCTGTTCATTGTTGACATAATCTGGGGAATTTGTTGACTTCCTGTGATGTATGCATCCCATGAAGATCTTGGCCTAGATCTTGTAATCAGGCTTCAGATCTTTGAATCTGTTAGAAGCTTGTCCAGCAGTCATAACTTCCTCATAAACCTCTTCCATATCCACACGCCCAGCTGGCAAGTGGGAAACACCATCTGTTTCTTCATAACCAATCAATCTTCTTATCAGATCCTCTGTGATGATAATCTCTTTTCCCAGCACAGATGATAAAATAAACTTGGGATACACAGATGCATGAATCCAGAATTCCTTCACAAGTAGAGGGTAAACTGATCCAAACAACCTATCAAAGTATTTCACCCATCCTTGAGCTCTAACAATGGAGCGAAAATCAAACCCATTGTCAGCCAGAGAGTCAAATTCAACCATAGATTCACACAACATTTCTAGTTTATCAACAGGTGTGAGAAGAGTTCTCTTTGGAGGAGAATATGGAGCAGCACCTAAGTTATCTGAAGTCACAGCAGCCATTGTAGATTGAAACTGAGCAGTTGTTGATGAAGAAGACGCCATTGAAGATTGCTTTTTCAAACACTTAGGTTTTGGGTTTTTATGCAGAGAGAACAAGAGATGAAAACGCATGTAAATTCTGAAAGTGAAAAGTGTGAAAGTGAATACACAACAAGTATTTATACTAATCACTTAGGCACATCAAAAGTCAGACAAACGCACGTTTGAGCAAGCATTAAATGAAGAAGAATAAAATCATTTCAAACAATAAATGCTTCTGACAATTTGGGGGGAAAACCAAGATATTTACTATTCAAATTTCACCTCAAACGTCTTTTCAGTTGTGTACACGCCACTTCTTCAGATTTTGTGTGACACGTGTTTACTTGCATGCTGTTCTGAATTCTCTCAAGAAATGAAACGTTAGCCAACGTCCAGATCTTCTAAAGATGGTTAGTTCAGAGTTTCACATCAGAAATATTAATCAGAATAGAATAAATAAGCAGAAGAAATACTTCAGATGAATTAAGCATTTTTGCATCTGTAACAATTTGCTTCTGATAAATATCATTCTGGACAAAAATCCATACCAATATTTTTCAGAATAAAATTGAATCTATCTTCAACAAGGGGTTTTGTAAAAATATCTGCCCACTGATGATCTGTATCAACAAAGGCTAAGTTTATGATTCCCTTCTGAACATAGTCTCTGATGAAATGATGCTTAATTTCTATATGTTTTGCCTTAGAATGTAAAATGGGATTCTTGGACAAACATATAGCAGAAGTATTATCACAAAAGATAGAAATGTTACTCTAAAAAATTTGATAATCTTCTAGTTGACTTTTCATCCAGAGCATCTACGTGCTACATCCAGCAGCAGCAATGTATTCAGCCTCTGTGGTTGAAAGTGCAATTGTGGGTTGCTTCTTGCTGTACCAGGAGATTAGATTTCTTCCTAGAAATTGACAACTTCCAGAAGTACTTTTTCTTTCCACTCTGTCTCCAGCATAGTCAGCATCACAAAATCCAACTAATTTGAAGTCATCAGATTTTCTGTAACACAAACCCACATTAGAAGTACCTTTCAGATACCTTAGAATCCTCTTGACAGCTGTCAAGTGTGATTCTCTAGGATCTGATTGGAATCTAGCACACAGACAAACACTGAATAATATGTCAGGTCTAGAAGCAGTAAGATAAAGAAGAGAACCAATCATACCTCTGTAGAGCTTCTGGTCTACTTTCTTACTTACCTCTTCTTTGCCAAGTGAGCTAGTAGGATGCATTGGAGTCTTTGCCAGCTTGCTGTCAGACATGTTGAATTTCTTCAGAAGTTCTTTAACATACTTTGTCTGATGTATATAGGTGCATTCTGGAGTTTGATTAACTTGGATTCCTAAAAAGAATCTGAGTTCTCCCATCATGCTCATTTCAAATTCTGCCTACATACATGTAGCAAACTCCTTTCCAAGCATAATATTTGTTGATCCAAAAATAATATCATCTACATAAATTTGGCAAATTAGAAGATCTTTCTTTATAGTTTTACAGAATAAAGTTGTATCCACTTTGCCTCTGATGAAATTCTTCTCCAGAAGAAAATTACTCAATCTCTCATACCAAGCTCTGGGAGCTTGTTTTAATCCATATAGAGATTTCTTTAATTTGAAAACATGATCTGGAAATTTTTCATTTTCAAAACCAGGAGGTTGGTGGACATAGACTTCTTCTTCTAAAATACCATTAAGAAAGGCACTTTTAAGATCCATCTGATACATAGTGATGTTATTTTGTGCAGCAAAGGAAATAAGAAGGCGTATATATTCTAACCTTGCCACTGGAGCATATGTCTCAGTGTAATCAATACCTTCTTGCTGACTGTACCCTTGAGCAACCAGCCTTGCCTTATTCCTCTCAACTTCTCCTTTCTCATTTAGTTTATTTCTGAAAACCCATTTTGTACCAATAATATTGAATCCTTGAGGTCTTTGAACTAGATCCCATACATCATTTATGTTGAATTGGTTTAGCTCTTCTTGCATGGCAATAATCCAATCATTGTCTTGCAGAGCTTCTTCTACAGAAGATGGTTCAATTTCTGACACTAGTCCAAAAAGTGATGCTTCAGATGATCTTAGAAATGATCTTGTTCTGATGGGATCATCCTTCTTTCCAATAATGACATCCTCTGGATGAGAAGCTTTAATTCTGGATGATGATCCTCTGATAGTTGACTCTTCAGAAATATTTAGATTATTCATCTGAGAAGTTAAGGGAGTAGCATCTGGAGTTGCTTCTGGTTCCTTCACTTGAAGTTTGTCTACTTCTGGTACTTCAGAGTCAATAAAGACTACTTCCCTATCTGCAGAGTTATCAACCTGCTTTGGCTTTTTAGAGCCAAGCTTATCATCAAATCTGACATGAATGGATTCTTCCACAATCTGTGTCTCAGTGTTGTATACTCTGTAGCCTTTAGAGCGTTTAGAATATCCAAGCATGAAACACTTCTGTGCTTTGGAATCAAACTTGCTCAGATTTTCCTTAGAGTTTAACATATAACAGATACATCCAAAAGGATGAAAATATGAAATGTTGGGCTTTTTGTTCTTCCACAATTCATAAGGAGTCTTTTTCAGAAGAGGTCTAACAGACACTCTGTTCTGAATGTAGCATGCTGTATTGATTGCTTCTGCCCAAAAATGTTTTGCCAGATTTGTCTCATTGATCATGGTTCTGGCCGTTTCTTGCAAAGTTCTGTTTTTCCTCTCTACAACCCCATTCTGTTGTGGAGTTCTAGGACAGGAAAAATCATGAGCAATGCCATTTTCAGAAAAATATTTTTCAAAATATTTATTTTCAAACTCACCACCATGATCACTTCTGACTTTTATAATTTTGAAATTCTTTTCATTCTGGACTTGCTTGCAGAAGTCAAAGAACACAGAATGTGACTCATCCTTGTGTTTTAAGAACTTTACCCATGTCCATCTGCTAAAGTCATCAACAATGACCAATCCATACTTCTTGCCTCTGATGGATGCAGTTTTCACTGGTCCAAACAGATCAATATGAAGTAGTTCTAATGGTTTAGAGGTAGAAACAACATTTTTTGATTTGAAAGATGTTTTCGAAAACTTCCCTTTCTGGCATGCTTCACAAAGAGCATCTGAAGTGAACTTCAGATTAGGGAGTCCTCTGACAAGATTAAGTTTATTAATCTGAGATATACATCTCATATTAATATGACCCAATCTTCTGTGCCAGACCCATTGCTCTTCATTAACAGACAAGAGGCATTTAACATTTTGAACTTTAAGTTCTGAAAGATTTATTTTATAAATGTTGTTTTTCCTCTTACCACTAAATAGGATAGAGCCATCTTTCTGACTAATAGCTTTACAACATTTTTGATTAAAGGTAATATCATAACCATTGTCACTTAATTGACTTATGGACAATAAGTTATGCTTTAACCCTTCAACAAGTAAAACATTAGTAATAGAGGGAAGTTTACCATTTCCAATAGTGCCAGATCCAATGATCTTGCCCTTCTGGTTCCCTCCAAACTTCACGTCACCTCCAGATCTAAGTTCCAGGCTTTGGAACATAGACTTTTCTCCTGTCATGTGTCGTGAGCATCCAGAGTCCAGGTACCATGATTGGTGTCCTGACCTTGCTGCTAAGAACATCTGTAACAGGAATTATTTTGTTTTTAGGTACCCAGATCGTCTTGGGTCCTTTGGGGTTAGTTGGTTTGTAGGTTTGTCTAAACTTCTGTTTTACAACATAATGTTTATTCTGACTTGCCTTAGGTTTAAACACATAAGTACTCTTCTCAGAGCTTGTGTGTTTAATGTCATTCAAGTGACCAAATTTGAATTGAGAATACAGAGGTGTCTTCTTGATGAAAAGTTTGTCAACAGGTTTTGGATTGCTTCCAGATGAAGACTCATATCCAATGCCTCTTCTGTTGTTTTCACTAACACCATAGATCATGGAAGCCATCTTGCTTCTGTCTATGCTCTTAGTGAGAAATCTCTGAAAGCTAGAGTCATATTTTTCTAAAATATTTTCACATGACTTAGTCTCAGATTCAGATTCTTGTTGAGTTCTTTCAAAGTCATTTTTGATTTTTAAATTTATTTCTTTTTGCTCAACAAGTTCTGTTTTCAGAAGATCAATCTCAGATTCAAGATTTCTTTTCAGCTTCTTGTATTTGAGTTTGATGTTGTTATAACTTTTAAGAACTTCTGTTAAAACTTTAATGAGTTCTTCTTTGGTAAGTTTAGCCATTACCTCTTCTGCATCATCATCATATTCAGATTCTGATTCATATCCTGAGGTACCTTCCTCTTGATCCTCTGTCATAGCCATCAGTGCAACGTTTGCACATTCTTCTTCTGATTCAGAAGATGATTCACACTCATCTGAGTCATCCCATGTTGCCATCAGAACCTTCTTCTTTTTGTTGAACTTCTTCTTGGATTTTTCTTTCTGAAGTTTGGGGCAATCATTTTTGTAGTGCTCAGGTTCTTTGCACTCATAGCACACAACTTCTTTCTTGGCAGATCTTCTGTGACTAGAAGATTCCTTTATGTTATCAGATCTTCTGAAGTTGTTGAACTTCTTTCCCTTGTGCTTCCAGAGTTTGTTAATCCTTTTGGACAGCATGGATAACTCATCTTCTTCTTCAGAAGAAGATTCTTCAGAGCTTTCTTGAATGACCTGCAAAGCTTTAGCAGTTTTGTTAGATTTTAATGCTACAGATTTACCTTTATCTTTCTTCTGAGGTTCATCTTCCTCAAGCTCAATCTCATGGCTCCTCAGTGAGCTGATGAGTTCTTCTAGAGAGATCTTGTTCAGATCTTTGGCCATCTTCAGGGCAGTCACCATTGGTCTCCATCTGATAGGCAGACTTCTGATGATTTTCTTTACATGACCTGACGTAGAATATCCCTTGTCCAGAACTTTCAGCCCAGCAGTGAGTATCTGGAATCTGGAGAACATGGCTTCAACAGATTCAGAGTCTTCCATTTTGAAAGCCTCATACTTCTGGATCAGAGCCAGAGCTTTTGTCTCCTTAACTTGAGAATTTCCCTCATGAGTCATTTTAAGGGATTCAAACATATCAAAAGCAGTCTCCCTGTTTGTAATTTTCTCATACTCTGTATGTGAAATAGCATTCAGTAATATGGTCCTGGCTTTATGGTGATTTCTGAAGTCTTTCTTCTGAGAATCTGTCATAGATTTTCTGTCAATCTTTTTGCCATCCCCATTTGTGGGATGTACATATCCATCTATGACAAGATCCCATAGATCAGCATCATATCCTAGGAAAAAACTCTCAATTCTGTCTTTCCAGTAGTCAAATTTCTCCCCATCAAACATTGGGGGTTTGGTGCTGATCCTATCCCTCTCTTCATATTTATTGTTAATATTTGACATTGAATTATCAACCATGATAACAAATAAATATATATATCAAAGTATATCTCTCTGGATCTTTACTGACACTGTTACGTGATAGCACACTCAGAACCGGAGCTCTGATGCCAACTGAAGGTGAGATAATACTTAGAAGGGAGGGTTGAATAAGTATGATAAATTAAGACTTAAAAAATAATCACACAATTATTTTTATCCTGGTTCGTTTAACAACTACTCCAGTCCACCCTTCCTAGAGTGATTTGCCTTTCTCAACAAGGACTTAATCCACTATTAAATCAAACTGATTACAATAGTATCACCTAAGAACAACAGTTCTTAGTCTTCTCAAGAGCTACTGATTCTAACTGAATCCTCTTAAGGAATATCCTTTACAATCAATGTAAATTAAATACAAGAGTATTAATGCTTCTATAAAGCTTTTATCACAACAGTGATTTTTCTCTTAAGTTTAAGTACAATAAATTTTAAGAAGAATAAGAGTGAATGAGAGCTTTAGAATATAATGATTTCTTTTCAGCAAAGTGTGTAACTGAAGAATGTGGTGAAGTTCTCCTTTTATAGGCAGCTGATCCAAGCAAGCTGATCGTTGAAAAGAGAGTCCCAAAAAGGTCTGAGCCTTTTTGTATTCACATCAAGTGACCTTTCCTAGAAGTAGATGGCACAGAAAAATCCTTTTTGTCTGTGTAAGTGTGTCTAGCACAAATGAGGAAAGAGACGTTGAATAGCTCCAACAAATATATTCTTGAATATTTCTTCAGTTTTCAGCAAGTTCTTCAGAGTCTGAATGGATCAGAGTCTTCTAATGAGATTCAGAACTATGCTGTATCAGAGTCTTCTGCAGCATGTGTGCTTCCAGCGTGTTGAACATCATAGCATATTTGACACAGAGCTTCAGTACTAGGCAGCGTAGGTACTTTCAGAAACTTCTGTAGAAGAATGCTTTGAGAAACTCTTCAATCAATATTCTTCTATGCTTCAGATGCTTCAGCTTCAGATGCTTCTGATTATCTTCAGATGCTTCTGACTCAGAATGTTCTGGAGCTTCTTGCTTCAGATCCTTCTGGAGACTACGCTCAGGATCTTCTGTAAGGAGCAAACAGATTCTTCTGTAAGATGCATCTGGCGCTTCAGAGTCAGAATAACTTCTTGTATTCAAGGCAGATTTGCTTCTAGAGAGTTAATATTATTTCAATCTGCAGTAAAACTCTCAAACAAATTTTAGAGTATATAATTCTTAAATATAAATTTCCTAACAGTTATCATCAAAACAAAGAGTTATTATTAAGAACCAATCTGTGTTCTAACAACAACGACTCAACAACTTGGGCGAACAGACCGACCTGCTCTGATACCACTATATAACACCCTAATTTCCCCCATAATACTTTTAAGTAAAACATCAGAGTAATTAACTCGAACATACGCAAATTAGGATGTTACGGTGAACATGAAAAGCCTGCTCATCAAACTGACTATGTAACACTTATATTTTTGTAAACCCATGAAAACATGAATATGTCTCAATGTTACTTTTATTGCATTGGAATAATAAAAATCATTTATCTTTGAATCATGTAATTCATCAAACAACAACTAAACATAATAAGGGAGTTGTCCACAAATATCAAAGAAATATAATTATAAAAATGCGTTCCCACAACTCCCCAGTGTTACAATCAAACCAGACGTCAAACTATAAAAAAAGGTAAGGAGACTCCATCTTCAACTCACATTTGAGTCCTATTATGGAATATCTCCACATTGCCCACATAGAGGCAATATTCAAACAAAAGGGGTGATATATAATGATATTATAAAGGAAATCATGTTAAATGGTATGCATTAGGTTAACACAACAACAATTCAACTAAACATCTCACATTAACCAACTAACAATATCATCACCAATTATTCACCAACCAACAGGAAATCACATGATAACAAATCGGTTAATCACACAACATCACATTATTAGCAACATAAATAATATCTAATATAATGAGACTCACATCTGACTCAATACTTATGCATGTGGTACCAATCTTTATGAACACTCAAGTTCACAGTTCTGATCTCCATCTCCTAGGATCAGAACCACTCGCTGATGCATCACCTCTGAACATATAGTATAAACACACACACATATATATAGACACACACACACACACACACACACACACACACACACACACACACACACACACACACACACACACACACACACACACACACACACACACACACATATATATATATATATATATATATATATATATATATATATATATATACACGTGTGTGTGTGTGTGTATGTATGTACATATACATATACATACATATACACGTGTGTGTGTGTATATATATATATATATATATATATATATATATATATATATATATATATATATATATATATATATATATATATATATATATATATATATATATATATGTGTGTGTGTGTGTGTGTGTGTGTGTGTGTGTGTGTGTGTGTGTGTATATATTATGAAATTACAATAATATCCTTAAACATGCTCATATTCCACCATTAGCATCACAACAACATATTTATAACAACATTCAAGTTTCGTCACTTACAACAAAACTTCTTAACATATGCAACAATTAATAGTCACATTACTCAACATATTAAACATAAAAATATTGGGAAAATGATTCACCTAATTATACCATATTAAATTTATACTCATTAGTTTTCCAATGCTTCAAACGGTTCGTCATTTGAATAAATGGTTAAAGAGTTATGATCAAAACCATTTCTAGCATTTCCTTCCTATGTGTCGACGCAAAGGTCGACACATAAGGTATGCAGGTCGACGCGAAGGCTTGTAAGTCAATGCATGCTGTTCCAACTTTCAAAATATTTGTTATGGGAGGCTTCAGGTCGACCCACAAGACCTTGAAGGTCGACGCATGCTGACACGTAGCTCAAAAATCACTTTTTTTAAAAGCACTTTCACACCAGCTTTTCATACTATAGCCTATGCTACGAAATTCCATCGTCATAAACTCAATTTTATACTAAATTAACATCCTACAACTTAATTATACCTTGTTTTACTCATAAGTTAACATCATATCATCATCAATTTCATACCTACGACTCAAAACTTCAAAACTCAACAATGAAGGAAGTTATCAACAATTCCAAAACAGAATTACCACACATTTAAGCAATGAAATTCATCATATATACTGATTAAACAAATCATCATTCATCACAAACAAATTAAACAATATCATCATCAATTATTTCACAACAATCATATCATAGAACAACACACAACCCACAATGTAAGAACCTAAACCCTTACCCACTATTCAACATACTAACCCTTAGAAGATCAGAATCTCACCCTTACCTTGTAATTGAGCTTTTTAAACCTTCACAAATGGTGGTTCCCTCTTATTCTTCAACCCTAGCATTTTTCCCGTTCTTCTCAAAAGTTACGATCGTACATAATGAAATTTATTTCCTTCTTTTACTTGTTTAACCCTAGGACCATTTTTTTGGCTTGCCTCTTATGCCATCACTATTTCTCACAACATTACCAACATGTACCCATTCTCCAATTTTCACCTTAATATCTATTTTATTCTTATTATAATCCCAATATTATTATTATTATTATTAATACTTTTACAACTTAAATAATAATAACATTATCTCCTACTAATTTAAATTAATATTATTAATCAAATATCACCAATATTACTTTATTAATCATTCTCACCACGCCACCAAATTCTACAAAATTAGTCACACACTCTTCACCTTTAGAATCTACTCCTAAGGTCACAACTCCACACCAAGGGTATCCCCAAACATAGCAAAACATACACAATCACATTTATACACACAATTTCACATAATTAAATTACGAAAAATGACTTAAAGTAAAGCAGGCGTTACAGCGAGGCCTAGGGTGACTATAAACTTATGGCAGACCTGTCATGACATACGTCCTACCAAGGCTAGATTGTGAAGATGGGGTTGATGGCTAGTGATATGTATTGTTTCTGCCTCCATGTAGAGACAAGTGATCATATCCTGTTTGATTGTTTCAAAACTAAAACCATTTGGAGTAAAATCCTTCATTAGATTAATGTGGATCATGTTCCTTTGGAATGGCATGAAGAACTGAAGTGGATTATATCCCATGGCTCCGGTAAAGGATGTAGAGCTTCTATCCTCAAATTGGCGGTAACGGAAACCATATATGGCATTTGGAGATATAGCAACGACATGTGTTTTGGTAACAATTTATATAACATTAATATCGTGAAAAGTATTATAAATATGATTATTTATAAAGGTTGGTTCTCTGAGAGACTTAAATCTCACACAGTCTTATTAATTGTATAGGTTTTGGTTTTTTGAAATTTTTTTTTGGGCGGGATCCTTCTAGATCGTTTTGTTTTGTTTTGATTTTTTGAATTAATACAAAGTTCTTTTGATTTGAAAAAAATATGACGTACACAAAAAGTATCCCTTAATTATTTAATGGATGAAGTGAAAGTTTTGTTATATCACATTATGTTATTTCTAATTTTAATGAGAAAAATTGAAATTTCATGAATGTTTTTTTTTGTCTATGGTTCTAATTTTGATAATTGTTTGGCTATTTTAATAAAAAAAATTAAAATATATGAAAAGGTTAACTTTGTGAGAAATTTAAAAATATATTTTTTATAATATAAAAAAATATTTAATTAATATGCACTGACAGTGTAAAATAATTTTACATTGTCATCTAATAAAAATATATTAATGTCATATTATATAATTAATTTAAAATTTACATGATGATGTGGTAGAATATATAAAAGTGATTAGTTGACAGTATAAACTAATTTTATATTATCAATACATACCAATTAAATTCTAAAAAATAATATTATTCTTAAATATTTTATTTCTGGAAGAGATATTGAAATAAATAATGTAAAAATAGATATAATACAGAAAATATCTCCTTCTCTATAAAAGAAGTGAAGAATTTCTTAAGACATATGTAGAACCTTGTCTCCGATTTATCAAATATTTATCTATAATATTTAAGCTTAACTAATCTCCTTCTAAAAGATTCAATTTTTATTTTTGAAAAGTTTTTGTTTTGAGACGTTTTGCTTTGCAAAATAAAAAAGAATATATTCAATTTTATTAAAAGTAAAAGTAAAAATATTTAAACATTTCCACACACAACTGATCTTCACTATTAATCATTATCACATGAATTGGCCTCATTATCCATAAAATATCTATTATGAAATTAACAAACAAGCCAAAAAGAATACCAAAATACAATAAAAATTAATAATAAAAAGTTGTAACATAAATTGTAAACATAGTCAAGAGTCGGTTTAATGACAAAGAAAAACAAAGCATCATTACTAGAGTTTGATTAAAAACAATATAGCAAAGGTTTTGTTAATTATTTAGACTTATTGATTGATTTAAGAAATGATTCACAGAATCATTTATATTTATGATGGTCGAGTATATGTCAATAATATGTAAAAATTGAAGTGACACTAAGAATTATATAAATTTATTAGAAATATAGAAGCATCAATCCGTTGTAGTCTAGTTGGTCAGGATACTCGGCTCTCACCCGAGAGACCCGGGTTCAAGTCCCGGCAACGGAATTTTTCATGCGATTTTTAATTTTGACAGGAATATTACTGCGCTGTGTTTTTATATTTTTTATGATGTTTTTCACATATAGCTCTTAAAAGGAATATTACTTATTTTTTATGATAAAAATGATGTTCTCACATATGACTCTTAAACGGAATATTACTTAAACATAATTATTAAAAGTAAAATGATAAGGATTCATTTTCAATTTATTTATTTTAATATTTTATTATCGAAGTCGGAATAATCAACACAAAAAAGTCTATTTAACGATTCACAAAATGTTGGAACAAAAACAACTCGATTGTGTTAACAATAGTGGAAATTAGAATTTAGGGATTTGAAATTGAGAGAAATAATAGAGAGATATTGAAGGTTAGAATTATAATTGGCCTTACCAACAAATAGGAGTACAAAATGCTATTTATACAACATGTACAAAAATAATTAGAAAAATACAAAACAACTTAAAAAATAAGCTAAAAAAAAAACGCCCAGTGTAATCGGTTGCCATATTTGGGGTAACTTGTTACCACAAAACAATTTAGCTACTGACTCTAGTTGAAAAAGCATGTAACTGGTTACCACATATCCGGTAACCGATTACACCAACTAAAATGGCAGAAAATAGTATTTCTAACACACCACCTCATTTCAGTTGGTCCAAGTCCATCATGCTTAAACTCATCTTCAACCTCTTGAACACTTCATTTGTTACTCCATTAGTCAACAAATATGTAACTTCGTCTTCGCTTCGACAATATCCTAATCTTAGCTTGCTTTCACTCACTAGCTCCCTAAATAATGAAACGCATCTCTATATGTTTGCTTCTTCCGTGTGCAATCAGATTCTTCGCAAGGTTTATCACAGAAACATTATCAACAAGAAGTGTGGTAGCCTAATCCTCATTGCTACCCAACTCCTTCAATAGATTCATGAGCCACATAACTTGACACACACATAACGATGCCGTAATATACTTGGTCTTACAAGATGAGAGTGCTACCACTGGTTCCTTCTTCGAACACCAAGAGATTGGTATCCTACCAAACATAAAGATGTATCGATTCGTCGACTTTCTATCATCCTTATCTCCTCACCAATTGGAATCAGTGAAACCAAGTAAATCACATTTTTGTCTCGTATCCATTGCGGGAAACTTAATTTCTCAGCCAAGAGATCTTTAATGTATCTAAGGATCCTCTTGGCCGCTTCCAAGTGAGACACCTTCGGTCTCTCCATGAATCTACTAGCAATACTGACACTAAATGCCAAGTCCAATCGCGTATTGCACAAATACTGCAATGATTCAATCAATCTCCTATATTAGGTTGGATTCATATATTGCTCATCCGCACTCTTGGAAAACTACAACCTTGCTTCACATGGTGTAATGACTGCATTACAATGCTCCATTTCACACATCTTCAAGATCTCAAGAGCATATCTCCTTTAATGCATGAGCAGTCCCGTCTTTGACTTGTGAAACTCCATGCCAAGGAAATATATCATGATACCAAGGTCTGTCATCTCAAATTCATCCATAAGTTCACTCTTGAGCTTGGAAATACTCTCCTCACAGCTGTCGGTAATCAATAAATCATCAACATACAAGCAAAGAATGATCATGCCATCATTTGCATCTGTTTTCATATACACTTCATGTTTAGACACATGCCGCTTGAAACCAATATCAGTTAGAAAGTCATCAATGCATTTGTTCCAAGCTCTTGAAGCTTGTTTCAAACCATATAATGCTTTGTGCAACTTGTAGAACTTCAATTCTTGATTCTTCACTATAAATCTGAGTGTCTGCTTAACATAAACCTCCTTATCAAGTGGACCGTTCAAAAACGTAAATTTGACGTTAATTTGATATATCGCATAATCATTGTTATTCACAATGCTAACAACTAATCGTATGGTTTCTAGAATAGCCACAGGTGCAAACACCTCTTTAAAGTCTATACCTTCACGTTACAAAAATCCCTTTTCTACCAGTCGAGTCTTATGCTTGATCATCTCGCCTTTGGGATTTGCGTTCACTTTATAGACCCATCGAACACCAATTGGCTTCTTTCCAAGCGGTAAATCAACCAACTTCCAATTACCATTTTTTTAATAGATTACAGCTCCTTCATTGCACAAATTCATTTTGGATCGCTTAGAGCCTCTTCCGTGTTCACCGGTTCAGATTCAACCATAAGCGTAAAGTGGACGAAATCACCATCATCATTGATTTCGTTGTCTTATAATCCCTCACATTCTTGGAGTCTTTGAGGTAACACACTTTTCCTTATTGATTATCTAACATTCTCTTCATTTCGGTCCTCGATCAGTGGCTGCACGGTTGTTTCAGAACTGGCATGATCATAAAAAGCAAACCCGAGAGGCTGTTTTTCCTGCACGTAATCGGTTACACCAAGATGAACTGGCTGAGTGTAACCGATTACACTAGGGCCTGCAGGTCTTATTTCATCAAAAATTACATCGCAGATGATCACTATTTTCCGATTTCATGCATCAAACAACTTATATCCACCAGTAGAAAGATATCCAACCAATACCATCTCTTCACCTTTGTCGTCCAACTTCTTTCTAAGTTGACCCGACACATGTCGATATACCACCGAACCGAAAACTCTCAAATGGCTTAGATTCAGTTTGAATCTGGACCATACCTCTTCCGATGTCATCTTCTCAAGCTTCTTAGTAGGGCACCTATTCAACAAATAAGTGGTTATAGAAACCGCTTCTCCCCATAGCTCCTTCGGCAAGCTCTTTCCACTCAACATGCTTCGAACCATGTTCATAATCGATCGATTCTTTCTATCGGTGGCACCATTTTGTTGTGGTGTATAGGGTGGCACCACCTCATGCTATATTCCTTCTTGATCATAAAACTTCCCAAAGTTGTTCGAAACATATTCACCTCCACCGTCTATTTTGAGCACTTTGAGTTTTTAACCACATTGCCACTCCACCAAGGACTTAAACTTCTTGAACACATCAAGTACCCCATCCCTCCCCTTGATAAGATAAGTCCATAGTTTTCTACTAAAATCATTGATAAAAGTGACAAAGTATCTATTGCCACCCAACGTGTCAACTTGCATAGGCCCGCGTACATCGAAATACACCACTTCAAGGTGATTCTTAGTCCTATGACCTGCATCCTTGCTAAAACTAGCCTTGTGTTGCTTTGCTTTCACACATTCTTCACACAACTCAGTTGAAATATTGATGTGTGGCAGCCCGATAACCATCCCGTTTTGTTGTAATACTTTGAAATCTCGAAAGTTGAGATGCCCAATATGGTAGTGCCATAACCACTCATATCTACTTGCCTTTGTAGCTAAACACCTATGCTACATAACTTTCATCTCCACCTTGAAAGTTCTATTGGCTGCCATATGAGCCTTAAGGATCAAAATACCGTTTGCATCCACAACACGCAAAACCTTGTCTTACATGCAAATTTTGTAACCCCTCTCAAGCAATTGGCCAATACTCAAGAGGTTACATTTTATTCCCGAAATGTACAATACATCTTTGATCATAGAATATCCACGATTTTATTTTTATTAAAACATCACTGACACCTTTGACTGCAACTCTGTTGCATTTTTCTGCAGAACTTTCAGTACCTCTGCCACTGCTACAATCTCCTTGTGTGATCATTACTAAGAGTGTATTCTCCTCGTCTACCTCTTGCCTTGCAACCTTAGCGTCATCTTCTTAGGAATCCCTTTGTTTTGCACTACATTTCATTGATAAATGTACAAGTTTTTGACAATTCCAACATTGAATTTTACTCTTGTCAACCTTTGGTTTTCCGCCTTTACCGCTGCTTTGATCGCCATATCTATTGTAGCTTCTCTCACCCTTTTGGCCCATCGAAGCCTTCAAATTTTGTGGATTTTGGAAATTTTACTTCCCTCTCAAAGTCTATTTTCCTTCCGATCTTTTACTCTTCTCGTTGAACAAAGCTTGCAAAGCGGTCTCTGCCTTTGCCTTGTCGCTATTCCTCTCCTCCATCCGTTGCTCATGAGCCTAAAGAGAGACTTATAGCTCCTTTTTGATCATCGTTGCAAGGTCCTTTAATTCCTCAAACGCCACTACATTGTTGTCGAATCTTGGTGTTAACAAACACAAAATCTTTGAAATAACATTATGTTGTGTTGTAGTTTCTCCATGTGACTTAATTTGGTTTACCAAATGAGTAATTCTTGTAACATAATCACTTATTGTCTCCTTCTCCTCCATTTGAAGTGATTCGAATTGACGTTTATGAGTTTGTAACTTTACCACTTTGGCATTGCCAGCCCTTGCATAAGCCTTTTCCAAGATCTCTCAAGCTTGCTTTACCGAATCGCTATCGCCAATTTTTTTGAAGTTGTCACCATCGACACAAGAATGAATCAAGAATAGTGCCTTGTAATATTTCTTCTTCTCTTCATTGAATGTAGCCTTTTGAGCATTTATAGCTTCTGCCCCAAGTGGTGTAACTCTATTGTTAATCACTTCAAGAACTTCTTGATACCTAAACAAAACTTTCATTTGTTTGGACCACTTGTCATAATTCTTCAAATCAAGAATTGGTAGGTTGGTGGATACTCTATCATTGGAAACGATATTCATCATTGCAGCGGATTAATGGATTAGAATTAGTGCTCTTGATGCCAATTGTTGGAACAAAGAACAACTCGATTGGGTTAACAATGATGGAAATTAGAATTTAGGGATTTGAAATTGAGAGAGAAATAATAAAGAAAGATATTGAGGGTGAGAATTATAATTGAAATTAACCAAAAATGAGAGCACAAAAGTTTATTTATACAACATGTACAAAAATAATTGGAAAAATACAAAATAACTTAAAAAATAAGGTAAAAACACAAAAAAAAAATGCCCCGTGTAACCGGTTACCATATTTGGGGTAACCGGTTACCACAAAAAAACTTAGCTACTGACTCTAGTTGAAAAAAAATGTAACCAATTACCACATATCTGATAACCGGTTACACCAACTGAAATGACAGAAAACAATTTTTCTAACACAAGAGAGATTTTGATGGATAAAATTTATCAAAAATATTGTATTTCTGTTCTTTTATCAATTGTTATAGGTTGTGTATGCCTCTATATTACTACTATTGCATTGTGTTTTTTTATAAAATTTAATTACAACTTTATTAATATTTTTTTGTAATGCTTAATCCATCTTATATATTTTTATTGTGTGTCATTGTTAGAGTATTTACTTGTAACATCTTATTTCCTATTAAAAATTATTAATAAAATAAGAATTTGATACTTTGATTTTAAACTAAATAATTAAACATTTAAATTGCATTCAAATTAAATATATTAATCAAGCCATTGATTCTTCATAAAGAAAAACAAAAGAGACATTCATAAAAAATAATAAACCAACTAAAGGTAGGAAAAACACTTAGAGGGGGGTTGAATAAGGGTTTCAAAAACAACTATGATAATAGAAAATGACAAGTTATTTTATCCTGATTCGTTTGAACTCAAACTACTCCAGTCCACCCGGCCAAGGTGATTTTGCCTTTCTCAAACAAGGACTTAATCCACTAAATCAAAATCTAATTACAGTGATATCACTAAGACAAACTGTCTTAGTCTTCTCAAGAATCCTGACCACAACTTGGTCTCTCAAGGAACTTTTACAAGGATGAAATACAATGTGTTTAAGTGCTTCTAAAAAGCTATTATCACAATTGTGATTTTTACACAAAATGAAGAACAAATAAAACAAGTATGTTTGTTGAAGAAAGTTGTTTGAATATGTTCTTTGATTGTTTTGTATTCCGTCAATCTTGAAATGATGTTGAAGACTTGCTTAAATAGACTTCACATCCATTTCTCAAAGAACGTGCAACTGTTGCCTTTTGTCTTCTTTGACTTTTCCTTCACAGAATAGAAATGTTCAGACATATCCTTTTTGTCTAAATTCCTGTGCCATACACGAATGAGGAATAGTGTCGTTGGTAGATATTGGGTTTAGCAACGAATCTTTCTTGAACAATATCTTTTCAAATGAACAAATATGAAAAATGATCTTGCATCAGATTCTCTGATGATGTTCCATGTTCTTATTTATCAGAGTCACTCTATCCAGAGTTATGCAGCAAAGTGCTTAGCGTGAATGAATGATCAGAGTTGACTTGATTCTTAGAGCCTCTGTAGGTTGCAACGTTGAGTTCTCACAGAGTCTTCTGAATATACTGAATCTTTATACTCTGCGCTCAGAGTCTTCTGTAGGTAGCGCTTCAGAGTCTTCTGTGCTGCGCTTTCTACGCTCAAAACTTTGCGTTATATAATATTTAGAGGTATTCTTTTTGGCTTCAGATGAATATTTATTTGATATCTAAAACAAAAACACTTGAACAAAATTCGAGTATATATTTTCTCTATACAAAATTTCATTAATGTTATCATAAAAACATTGAGATATATTAAGAACCAATCTGTGTTCTAACAATCTCCCCCTTTTTGATGATGACAAAAACTATACGAAATTTTGTTCAAAACAAGAAAAAAATATATATCTCCCCCTGAGATTATGAATCTCCCCCTGAAATGAATACTGCTAGAAAAAATAAATACTTCCCTTTCAGCACTTGTATTCTTTTCAGAGTCAGATCAAGCTTGTGGACTCTCAGAGATTGTTCAGAGTTACTTCTATGAAATTTGTCAGATGAATAATTATAGCTCTGAAACACTGAATATATGATCAGATATATTTTAAAATGTTTGAGTTGCCATTTAGTATCTGCTTATGTGAACTATCAAATTTTCAATTTTCTCCCCCTTTTTTTCGTATCAAAAAGTGATTTTAAAAAAATCATTTAAGACAAAAATTTCAGAGTAAGAAAACAAATATAAGATATAAAACAGAAGGAACAATCACATATATATTGATAAGCTCAGACAATAGCCAAAAACAAACAATTATCACAGAAGTGCACAAACAAGACAATTAAGTGGAACGAGATGCTAAAATCTTCAGAAGATCAGTTATCTCAGAAGTTAACTTTTCTTGCTTTGCCATCCAAGTCTTGATCTCAGACATTGATTCTTCTTGCTTAGGCATCCAGTCCTTGATTTCTTCTGTAGTCTGTTCTTGCTTTACCATCTAGGTCTTAATTTCACTAGTGGCAGCCTCTTGCTGAGTAAGCTTTTCTTTCACATCTTCAGAGACTTTCACTTCTTCAAAAGCTTTCTCACATGTTAACTCTTGAATAATCACAGAATCAAAGACACGAGTTTCTTCAGTAACCAGAGCTTCTGGAGTAACTTCTTCAGTCAGAAGACCTTCACCAGACTGAAGTGCATCAGATTTTTCAGGAGAAGAACACACAACTTCAGCAGGTGTGTTTTCCAAACACAGAATGGGGGTTCTTCTGACACTTAGCAGAGTAAGTTTCAAGGCTTCAGAAAATCTTTCTTGTGCATCTTCAGAGCATGCTTCCTTAAGATTCAGAGTCACTGAATTGAATCTTCTTCTGAATGCATCCCAAAGTTCTTCAGAAACATTAGGATTCACGTTGT
Organism: Lathyrus sativus; assembly: GCA_963859935.3. NCBI lineage: Eukaryota > Viridiplantae > Streptophyta > Magnoliopsida > Fabales > Fabaceae > Lathyrus > Lathyrus sativus. Next base: position 713,956,759 of record OZ012737.1, read on the forward strand.
GGAGGCACTTCTCCCTAACATTAGCGAACCATAAATGTATCTCTGTTTCAAAGCTGGATAACTGATAAGTGCTAAAATGTACTGATTTTGAGTGTAAATAATTGGCACTTATTGGCTTGATTCAACCAATAAACCTCAACTTTTGTGCATATGTTGTATAGTTTAAATTATAGTGTATATATTGAGTGTCGCGTAAATTTCATTGAGTTTAATTGATTTTTTCTCATTTTTTGTAGGTATATAAGCAATGATATTTTGTCATTATCTTATAGAGCATTGAATAAGCTTTCCAACACTTCTGACCGCGCGTAAAACAGAGTTACGGTTCAGAAGTTATGGTCGAAACAAGTGCTGGTTTGCTGTCATGTTCGCCAGGCGAACAAAAGTTCGCCAAGCGAACAGAAATTTCTAAAACGCGTGAAAAACACTGTTTTGGGAGTAGCAAAAGTTGCATATGTTCGCCAGGCGAACAGGACTTCGTCAGGCGAATACTGAGACCCATTTTTGTCTATTTAAGTGATTTTTCAGCATTTTTTAGGTGATGTTGTTTGGGAACTTTTTACCCCAACTTCATCAAACACATTCTTGAGTAGATTTAGCTTAGAAACAACATTGGAGGGTGCATCTTGACGATCTGGAGTCGAATCCACTTCAATCGGAGTTGACAGACCGTGAGATTTGTGTTCTTCTTCCTTCCGCTCTATGTATTTTTCATTTGTTGGGGTTTTGTATGTAAGTTTATCTTGATTGTATGTATATTTATGGATCTTTGTATAAAATCTCTTTTACAACTCTTTATCGATGTTTATCTTGATTTTTTACTTAGTGGGTTTGGATTGCTATAGACATATACGGTTCAAACTCGATCTAAGATGAACATCTGTTAGATTCTAAATGCTAGAGATAGATTTAGGACTAATATTCACGTGGGTATCAATTCTTAATGCTCCGTATTGTCGAGTTGTGTGAGAGATCAACAATGAGACGATACGGTTAATCTCTCGACTTTGCGTTAGAGATAAGCTCTGTTGTGAGCGATACGTGATGATATTGACGAGCGATTTAGGTTGCGTGCATTTGATCCATATATTTTTTAGTACATGATGGGTAGAACGAAATACAATTCCTGACGATTTTTCTCATTTCTTAAGAATGTACTTATTTTCTTGTTTTATGTTTTTCCTTTTGAATTTTTATCCCAAACCATTCAAACCCAAGCTTAGGGACGTAGAGATTGTCGAACGACATTCTTTCCCTCACACTGATCCCTGTTGAGACGATAAATCCCGGAGGAAATTCTTCCGAAAATAATATTTTTGCTTGCTGCTTTACCGCTTCAACAATAACATAGTTCCAACATCTGGTCTAAATTTAGGTTTTGGTTTCAGATAGGCTTCTACGAACGATTTCCTAAGGGTGTATGAGAAAGAAGGTTCAGCAGGAAATGAAGATTTAGCTTTTGGGTGAGATGGAATGGGAGTAGAAGAGGGAATTTTCTGATGATGGTTAGGAGAGTTATGAGTGGGTAATGTGGCATCTGAAAGACTTGAAGAAGAATCAGATGAATTAGATGATTCATATGATTTAGATGGAATAGGGTGAACAGTCATAATAGGAATAACATCAAGAATTTCAGGTTCAGGGTCAAATGGGTGAGGTTCAGTAGGATTAGGTTCAGAGGGTTGTGGTTCAGAGGGTTGAGGTTCAGATGGTTATGGTTCAGATGGTTGAGGTTCAGAGGGTTGTGATTCAGAGGGTTGTGATAGGTGTTGAGATGTTTGTGGTTGTGGTTGAGGAGAGGGAACATAGTCATGAACATTTACAAATGAAATATGTTCAGAAGTGGTGTGTTGAGGAGAGGGAGTAGGGATAGGGTCATAGGGAGGAGGAGGTTGAAATGTTGGAATTTCTGTTTCTGTTTCCAAAATTGGAGATAAACCAGCAGAAGGGTTACCTAACTTCTTGAAATGTTTAGCCTTCAGAAAAGAGTCTTCTTCAGAGACTTTCCTCTTAGTGCGTGTAGAAGTTTTCGCAGAAGGACGATCTTCAGAGACTTTTCTCTTCTTGCGTCTCTTCTTCTCAATCACTTCTGGGGTAGGTTCAGAAGCACGTTTTATCAGATCAGGTGGCATAGGAGTGCCATCTGCCAGACAAGATGCAATATAGTGAAGCAGAGCTTCCTTGGGCTCCTCTGCAGTAAACAGTGGAAATTCATCCACTGGGACTCTTCTTCTGCGTACTTCAGCTGAGTTTACCTTAACTGGATCAGAAGAAAGTTGTTCCACCAACTTCATCCTTTGAAGGCTTTTTCCATCCAGAGGCTTCCCAAGTATTGGAACTAATTCTTCTGTCAGACCAACCTTAGTCAGATGAGCTACCAAGCCATTCTCAGCGAGTACATCAGAGATCAATCTTCCCATGGGGATCCAATCCCTGATCTTCTGATGTTTGGTTTCAATAACTTCTCTGGACATGTTCACATGGTTCCATATATGAGTAAACAAAAAGTGTGGCAGATCCACCTTGATGTTCTTTCCCAAACAATACATAAAATACAGCTGTTATGTATTGATGTAGTCTGGAGAATTAGATGCTTTTCTGTGGTGAATACATCCCAGAAAGATCTTTGCCCAGATCTTGTATTGCATCTTCAGATCCTTGATCTTGCTTGAAGACAGCCCAGAAGTGAAAACTTCTCTATAGACTTCATCCATGTCTACGCGTCCTACAGGGATGTTCCCAATACCTTCTTCTTCTTCATACCCAATCAGTTTACGAATCATATCTTCGGTGATTATGATTTCTTTTCCCAAAACAGATGAATATATGAATTTAGGGTAAACCTTTGCATGTATCCAGAATTCCTTAACCAAGTGAGGAAAGACTGGACCAATCAATCTATCAAAGTACTTTACCCATTCTTGAGAAGATACAGTTGGATGAAGATCAAAGCCTTTCTTTGCAATACATTCAAAATCCACCATAAACTCGCAAAGAACTTCTAATTTCTCAATAGGTGTAAGAAGAGTTCTCTCTGGTTCTTTGTATGGAACAATACCCAGTCATTGTTGAAGTTAACTTTTGAGACAAAGATGATAAAGTTGCCATAGCAGAACTTGTGAGATGAACTGATCTTCTTTTAGGTTTAAAAGAGAATAGAAAACAATGGAGAAGGCAAAAATGCATAAAAGGTGTGTGATAGAATGAACGTGTGAGAAGTGTGAGATCGTGGAATATATAGAGATAAAATTAGGGCATAAAAACGCAAACAACACTTAGCAGTTAATCACATTAATTAAAAAAATAAAAATAATGATTTCAAGCATTTAATGAGATTTGACAAAAGTGAGGGGAAAACGAGAATTGCAATAATTCAAACAATACATCAAACGGCGCCTCACTTTGTACACTCCACCTTTGCAGATTTCATGTGACACGTGTTTGATATTTAAGTGTCTCTGAAACTCTTTAGGAAATGAAACGTTAGCTAGCGTTCAGATCCTCTGAAGCTTGTTAGTTTAGAGTTTCACAAAATAAATAAGGTAACAAAAAAATTACAGATGCAGCACTTCAGAGTATAGACATTAATCATTTTTCATCTGAATAAATTTGCTTCTGAATAATAATTTTATTATGGACAAAAATCCATACTAATATTCTTCAGAATAAATTTAAATCTATCTTCAGCAAGGGGTTTTGTAAAAATATCAGCCCATTGATGGTCTGTATCAACAAAATTTAAACTTAAAATTCCCTTCTGAATATAGTCTCTGATGAAATGATGTTTAATTTCTATATGCTTTGCCTTAGAATGTAAAATAGGATTTTTAGAGAGGCAAATAGCAAAAGTATTATCACAAAAGATAGAAATGTTACTCTCATATATCTGATAGTCTTCTAGCTGACTTTTCATCTAGAGCATTTGAGTACTACAACCAGCAGCAGCAATGTATTCTGCTTCTGTAGTTGAAAGTAATATCGTGGGTTGCTTCTTGCTGTACCATGAGATCAAATTACCTCCCAGAAACTGACAGCTTCCAGAAGTACTTTTATGTTCAACTCTGTCTCCAGCATAATCAACATCACAAAAGCCAACTAATTTAAATTCATCAAATCTTCTGTAACACAAACCCACGTTAGTAGTACCTTTCAGATACCTTAGAATTCTCTTAACAGCTGTTAAGTGAGATTTTCTAGGATATGATTGGGATCTAGCACAAAGACAAACACTGAAAAGAATATCAGGCCTAGAAGCAGTCAAATACAGAAGAGAGCCAATCATATCTCTGTACAACTTCTGATCTACCTTTTTACTTACCTCTTCTTTTCCTAGAATGCTAGTTGGATGCATTGGAGTCTTAGCAAACTTACTCTCTGTCATGTTGAACTTCTTCAGAAGCTCCTTCACATACTTTGTCTGATGTATGTAGGTGCCTTTTGGAGTTTGATTGACTTGAATTCCCAGAAAGAATCTGAGTTCTCCCATCATGCTCATTTCAAATTCTTCCTGCATAGACTCAACAAACTCCTTTCCAAGTGTAATATTTGTTGTTCCAAAAATAATATCATCTACATAAATCTGACAGATTAAAATATCTTTCTTAACTGATTTATGAAAAAAAATGGTATCAACCTTTTCTCTAATAAAATTATTTTCCAGAAGGAAATTACTCAGCCTTTCATACCAAGCTCTAGGAGCTTGTCTTAAGCCATAGAGTGTTTTCTTTAATTTAAAAACATGTTCTGGAAATTTTTCATTTTCAAATCCAGGAGGTTGATGAACATAAACTTCTTCTTCAATTAAGCCATTTAAGAAAGCACTTTTAGCATCCATCTGATATAGAGTGATGTTATTCTGTGCAGCAAAAGAAATAAGTAAACGTATAGATTTTAACCTTGCCACAGGAGAAAATGTCTCTGTGTAATCAATACCTTCTTGCTGACTGTAGCCTTGAGAAACCAGTCTAGCCTTGTTTCTGATGACTTCTCCTTGCTCATTTAGCTTGTTTCTGTAAACCCATTTCGTTCCAATAATATTAAATCCTTTTGGTCTTGGAACCAGATCCCAAACATCATTCCTTGTGAATTGATTTAGCTCCTCTTGCATAACAAGTATCCAATCATTGTCTTGCAGAGCTTCATCCACAGAGGTAGATTCAATAATTGATACTAAACCAAACAATGATGTTCCGGATGATATGAGAAAGGATCTTGTTCTGATTTGATCATCCTTCTTTCCAATAATCATTTCCTCTGGGTGAGAAGCTTTGATTCTGGAGGATCCTTTCAGAGTGGGTTCTTCAGAAATGGTTAAACTGTCCAGATAAGCAGCCAATGGAGTAGCATCTGGCGTTGCTTCTTGTTCTTTTGCTTGAACTTTTTTTGCCTTTGATTCTTCAGAGTCTGTGAGAAGAACTTCTCTATCTACAGAAATTTCATACTGCTTTGGCTTTTGATTGCCAAGCTTATCATCAAATCTGACATGAATTGATTCTTCCACAATCTGTGTTTCAGTATTGTATACTCTGTAGCCTTTTGAGCGTTCATAATATCCAAGCATAAAACACTTTTGTGCTTTAGAGTCAAACTTGTTCAGATTCTCTTTAGTGTTCAGCAAAAAACAAGTACATCCAAAAGGATGGAAATAAGAAATGTCAGGCTTTCTATTCCTCCACAATTCATAAGGAGTCTTTTCTAGAAGAGGTCTTACAAACACTCTGTTCTGAATATAACACGTTGTATTTATTGCTTCTGCCCAAAAGTGTTTAGCCAAATTAGTCTCATTGATCATGGTTCTGGCCATTTCTTGCAATGTTCTATTCTTTCGTTCTACAACTCCATTCTGTTAAGGAGTTCCAGGACAAGAGAAATCATGTGCAATACCATTTTCTTTTAAATATTTTTCAAAATATTTATTTTCAAATTCACCACCATGATCACTTCTGACCTTGACAATATTAAAATTCTTTTCATTTTGAATTTGATTGCAGAAGTCAAAGAATACAGAGTGTGACTCATCCTTGTGTTTTAGGAATTTTACCCATGTCCATCTGCTGTAGTCATCAACTATGACTAATCCATACTTCTTGCCTCTGATGGATGCAGTTTTCACTGGTCCAAATATATCAATATGAAGTAGCTCTAATGGTCTAGAGGTAGAAACAACATTTTTAGATTTGAAAGAAGATTTTGAAAATTTTCCTTTCTGACATGCTTCACAAAGAGCATATAAGTTGAACTTCAACTTAGGAAGTCCTCTGACCAGATTGAGCTTGTTAATCTGAGATATACGTCTCATGCTAACATGACCCAATCTTCTATGCCAGACCCATTGCTTATCATTAACAGACATAAGGCATTTAACATTTTGATTTTTCAGTTATGAAAGATTTATCTTATAAATGTTGTTCTTCCTTTTCCCATTAAAGAGGATTGAACCATCTTTCTGACTGACAGCTTTACAACATTTTTGATTAAAGATTATATCATAACCATTGTGACTTAATTGACTTATGGACAGTAAGTTATGTGTTAATCCTTCAACAAGCAGAACATTAGAGATAGAAGGGAGGTTACCATTACCAATTGTTCCAGAGCCAATGATTTTGCCCTTTTGGTTTCCTCCAAACTTCACGTCTCCTCCAGATCTAAGTTCCAGGCTTTGGAACATAGACCTTCTTCCCGTCATATGTCGTGAGCAGCCAGAGTCCAGGTACCATGACCGGTGTCTTAACTTTGCTGCTAAGGACATCTACAACAAAAATTATTTTATTCTTAGGTACCCATATCTTTTTGGGTCCTCTGGGGTTAGTTGGTCTGAAGTTTTGTATGAACTTCTGTCCCTTAAAAAATTTTGTGTTCTGACGAGGTTTTGGTTTAATAAAGCTTTTTGTGATCTGATCTGTACGTGTGTGCTTTATGTCATTTAGGTGACCATATTTAAAATGAGTGCACAGAGGAGTATAATTGATGATCAGCTTATCAACAGGTTTTAGATTTAAATCCTTCCCAGAGGGTGATTCATATCCAACTCCTTTTCTGTTATTCCTGCTAACACCATAGATCATGGAAGCCATTTTGCTTCTGTCTAGGCCTCTGGACAGGAACCTTTGAAAACTATAGTCGTACTCTTCTAAAATATTTTTGGAGCAAGACATAGTATCTGAATCAGACTTTTGTTGAGCTTTTTCTAAATTAGTTTTTATTTGAAAATTATTTTCTTTTAGCTCAACAATTTCTGATTTCATCTCATCAGTCTTAGATGCAAGATAGCTCCGAAGCTTCTTGTATTTGAGTCTAATCTTACTATAGTTTTCAAGCATCTCAGATAAGCGTTCAATTAGCTCAGCTCTGGTAAGATCAGAAAATACCTCTTCTGAATCTGATTCTGATCTAGATTCAGATGTTTCCTCGTGCTCCTCCACGTCAGCCATTAGTGCCATATTTGCACATTAGTTCTCTGACTCTGATGAGGCTTCAGAAGCATCTGAGTCGTCCCACATGGCCATCAGGACTTTCTTCTTTTTCTCAAACTTCTTACTGGGTTTCTCCTTCTGAAGTTTGGGACATTCATTTTTGTAGTGTCCTGGCTCCTTGTACTCATAGCACATAACTTCTTTCTTGCCATATCTTTTGTGTCCAGAAGACTCTCCACGTTGTTATGGTCTTTTGAAGTTTCTGAATTTCTTTTGCTTATGCTTCTAGAGTTGATTTATCCTTCTGGAAAGCAAAGACAATTCATCTTCATCTGAGGAAGATTCTCCAGAGCTTTCCTCAAGTAACTGAAAAGCTTTAGTGTCAGATTCTTTATTAGATTTCAAAGCAATAGACTTACCTTTCTTCTGAGGCTCGTCTTCTTCCAGCTCTATCTCATGACTTCTTAAGGAACTGATGAGTTCCTCCAGAGTGATCTTTTTAAGATCCTTTGATAGCTTCAGTGTTGTGACCATGGGTCTCCACTTCTTTGGTAGACTTCTGATGATCTTTTTCACATGATCAAAAGTGGAGTATCATTTGTCAAGGACCTTCAAACCAGCTGTCAGAATCTGGAATCTTGAAAACATGGTTTCCACAAATTCTTCTTCCTCCATCTTGAAGACTTCATACTTCTGAATAAGCGCAAGAGCCTTTGTCTCCTTCACCTGAGAGTTTCCTTCATGTGTCATTTTTAATGACTCAAACATGTCAAACGTTGTTTCTCTATTTGTGATTTTCTCATACTCAGTATGAGATATAACGTTTAACAGAATAGTTCTAGCTTTGTGATGATTTTTGAAATCTCTCTTCTGTTGGTCAGTCATTGACTTTCTGTCAATCTTTTTGCCCCCACTATTAGTGAGGTGAATGTATCCATCAATGACCAAATCCCATAGATCAGCATCATAGCCTAGAAAGAAACTTTCTATTCTATCCTTCCAATAATCAAATTTCTCTCCATCAAACATGGGAGACTTGGTGTTGATTCTATCTTTATCATCATATTTGTTGTTTGACTCTTCAGCCATAATATATCAAGGATAATAAATCAAGAGTTTTCCTAACTGGATCTTTCTCTGTCACTGTTAAGTGATAGCACTTCAGAGCCGGAGCTCTGATACCAACTGGAGGTAGGAAAAATACTTAGAAGGGGGGGGGGGGGGTTGAATAAGGGTTTCAAAAATAATTATGATAATAGAAAATGAAAAGTTATTTTATCCTGGTTCGTTTAAACTCAAACTACTCCAGTCCACCCGACCAAGGTGATTTTGCCTTTCTCAAACAAGGATTTAATCCACTAAATCAAAACCTGATTATAGTGATATCACTAAGACAAACTGTCTTAGTCTTCTCAAGAATCCTGACCACAACTTGGTCTCTCAAGGAACTTTTACAAGGATGAAATACAATGTGTTTAAGTGCTTCTAAAAAGCTATTATCACAACTGTGATTTTTACACAAAATGAAGAACAAATAAAACAAGCATGTTTGTTGAAGAAAGTTGTTTGAATATGTTCTTTGATTGTTTTGTATTCTGTCAATCTTGAAATGATGTTGAAGACTTGCTGAAATAGACTTCACATCCATTTCTCAAAGAACGTGCAACTGTTGCCTTTTGTCTTCTTTGACTTTTCCTTCACAGAATAGGAATGTTTAGACATATCCTTTTTGTCTAAATTCCTGTGCCATACACGAATGAGGAATAATGTCGTTGGTAGATATTGGGTTTAGCAACGAATCTTTCTTGAACAATATCTTTTCAAAAAAATAGATATGAAAAATGATCTTGCATCAGATCCTCTGATGATGTTCCATGTTCTTCTTTATCAAAGTCACTCTATCCAGAGTTATGCAGCAAAGTACTTAGCGTGAATGAATGATCAGAGCTGACTATATTCTCAGAGCCTTTATAGGTTGCAGCATTGAGTTCTCACAGAGTCTTCTGAATATACTGAATCTTTATACTCTGCGCTCAGAGTCTTCTGTAGGTAGCACTTCAGAGTCTTCTGTAGCTTTGCTCAAAGTCTTATGTGCTGCGCTTTCTACGCTCAGAGCTTTGTGTTATATAATATTCAGAGGAATTCTTTTTGACTTCAGATGAATATTTATTTGATATCTGAAACAAAAACACTTGAACAAAATTAGAGTATAAATTTTCTCTATTCAAAATTTCATTAACGTTATCATCAAAATATTGAGATATATTAAGAACCAATCTGTGTTCTAACAATGTTAAAAAATCATATCAAAAGAATAAAATTGAAATAATCATAATACTTTCTTTTAGTATGGGTGAGGGCCAAATGACCCCAGAAAAACAAATTACAAATACACCTCCCTAGAGGAGAAACCCCCTAACCTATCTTCCGCTAGCAAATGCTCAATAAAACTCGAAGTAACAATGAAGCAAGACAATTCCGAAGACAATTTGCATCCAGTTTTAGCCAAGGCATCAATACACTGATTTACTTCTCTAAAAAAATGCATAATAATAACTTCATCAAAGCGGTTAAGAAGGCTCTCAATCTTCCTTAGCATCTTAAGACCGTCAATTCTACTAGCTCGGCCTTGATTAAGATCCATAGCGATTTCTGAGGAATCTATATTAACTTCGATTCTCCTTAAATACAAGTCTAAGGCAAACATCAATTCTTCAAGAATACCCCATAAGATCTCAAGAAGCACATCTCTCTAAATCTCTTTATATAAATGTTATTGATTTTTTAACGAGATATTGACACTTCTTAATAAAATAAATCAAAATCAATGAAAAATATGAAGATGAAAAAAAATAAGAAAAATATTATTGAAAATTTTAAGAATTTAATAGAAACAACCAATTGATAATTCATCTCCTTAAATCAAGTTGATAATTCATCTCCTTAAATCAAATGAAATTAGATAAAAACAATACCATGAAATATAAATTAGAAATACATGTATTCTCTTTATAAAGAGTTATAGATTATAGATTAGAAAACTAATGAAAATGTTTTATCATAATTGAAACTTTTCTACCTCCGCATTTACAAAGTAATAATATTTAAATTGGCTTTCAATGTATGGTTTTCCAAAATCTCACTATTTCACTTTAGGAATATTGGATTTTTAATTTAGGATTTTCAATTTCATCAATCTAACATCAGTTTACAACTTAGCAACATATCCATCATGATGATGTATTTCATTAAAATCACAATTTTTGCAATAGAAATAACAATCAACCATCCATGAAGATTTGATTTTTTTTTAAAATAACATGTTTTTTCAACTTAAATACTAAATAAATCATATTTTTAAAATATTTATGAAAATAATCATGTTTCAGAATGTTATAACGAGAAGGTGCCATTTAAAATGGATGTCGCATGCCCTAATTTTTGCACCCATGCACCAATTCAGTTGGCTTGTGCATGTAAGATAAGCCATATGAAATGGCGCCACCATATATGTCCATAACATATGCGCCATTTTATATGGCGCATCTTCTTGCCTTAATTTTTTTTCTTTTTTGTAATAATTTGTGTATGCGCCATTTCATATGACTACTACATTATATCATCATTATAAATACAAACACATCACCACCTCCTCTTTATTTCTCACAATTATTATTCTTCCATTTTTTAAAATCTCATTCCATTTTTCTTTCAAAATGGTTTTCTCTTCTTCCTCTTCATATCTTTATAAGGTTCCCTATATCCATAAGAGAAATGTTGATTTAATTTTTTTCCAGAAAAACCCCCGATGAAGATCTGCCTCTGAAATACATTGATGTTCGAACATCTTAACAAGATTTCAATTTGTTGGTTAGATAGAGACGTTTCAGAGGGTGAAAAGATCAGAAGAATTGAAAGGCTTGTTATCACGTTCAACCAAAATGGAGAAGTTCGTTTCTGGGAGAATGTTAAAACTGACAGAGATGTTCAGATGTTGATGTATAGTTCTCAGGAAATTATCATGATGGTTGCAATCGCATAGTTATGTTGTTTAGTCGTTGTATTTATTTGTTTTGTTGTTTAATTGTATAAATTATTGTTACTTTTTATTTTTAAATTATTGTTATTTAATGTTATGATATTTATGAAATGAAAGTTGTTGATAATATAAAGAGAAACAATTGCATTTAAAATCATGTTGTTGTGCTTGGTCCAACATTGGGACATTTTGTACGATTGTGCTCGAGCTGACGACATGAACTACATAATTTCACCATTTTGTTCTCTGTATTCATTTCCGTTCGAATACGCGTGCTATTAGGGCGGCCCTTTTTCTTTCTTCGCATAATTTCATTGTGATAGACTATTTCCCCTTTATATGCAGGCCAATAGTCCTCTTTTGCTACCACTAGAAAGCTAGTGTTGTAGATATTGTATAGATTTATGACTTGGTAAACAACAGACAGTAAGTTGGAAGGGTCCTAGCAGCCTTTAAACATGCCACTATGACATGGGAGCAAGGCATACAAAAGACTTGAAACTTTTCGCAGTCGCACCAACTTCTATCTAGTTTCACTCAATAGGATCCCCTCGGCCCTCCTTCATTATGATCCATTGACTCATCAACACTGAACTAACCTTTATTGCGGTCAAACATTGTGACCACATGTGTGTTAGCTTTGGGAGCTTCCTCCTTAATGAATTTCCTTAAACTATTACTGAACAACTACCCAGATTGCAAGACAGAACTCCATTTTAAACGTCTAATATCAAAATCTGTCTTGAGCCTAAAATAGGTTGCCCTTACTAAAGCGGTTATCGGTAGGTTTCAGATGTCTTTGAATACATAGTTCATTGATTCCACGATGTTTATTGTCATATGGTCCCATCATTATCCATTGTTGTATGCCCTAGTCCACTTCTCCAATGGAATATTATCGATCCACCTTAATACATCTACATTTGTCAATCAGATTTCTTCACAATAGTGTTTTAAGGAAGGTTCTGTTAATGCATACCCTGTGTTCATAACCTTCTTCCGCAATGTCTTGTCTTTGATCTCCCGCATGAAATTTTGAGAGATGTGTCTAATGCAATAGACATGCATTGAAGGAGGATCTTGCCAACTGTTATAAAGATTCTTATATGCACTCTCAATTGATGCATGTATGTCCAAAATCGAACATAAGTTAGGTTGAGGAGCCACGTGTAATCAAAGATTTTTTAGGAAAAAAACTCCATCCCCCAATAGTCTCCCCTTCAACTAGAGCGAAGGCGATTGGAAAAATGTTGATGTTGTCATCTTGTGCCACTGCCATGAGTAGTGTTCCTTTATATTTCTCGTATAACCATGTTCCATCAATTTGTATAATAGGTTTACAGAAGGCAAAACCTTTGATACATGGTTCAAACACCTAGAAGAGTTAGTGGAATATGCCATTTCCACTAACAAAAGTCCTGTCTGGGGTATATGCCGACAAGGTCTCCAAATGGCAACAGTCTTTGGAGCATAACACTTAAGTGCCACCAAATATTTTGGAAGTTCTTTGTACAACTCCTCCTAATTTCCAAACACTGTTTCAACCGCCTTAGTCCTAGCTATCCATACTTTCCTGTACGACGTAGTATAATTGTATCTTTGAACGATATGTGAGATTATTATACTCACCTTCAACGATGTATTTTCACTAATGACAAATAAAATTTCATTACATAATAACTGAGAGCTGATTTTGCGATGATTCTACATCAGATTGGTGATTATACAAGTGTGCTCTGGACCCATAGACCTTATCTTCCAAGAATCACTTCTCTTTCAGTAAGATGCTGTCAATTGGAACGAGCAAACCTCATTGCGACAATAGATCTTATACAGAGTCACATTCGTCCGACCAACCCTATAATCAACTGATAATTCCATGTGATACTATTTTATAGCTCGGTCTAAGGGATAAGCTACATAAGCAATAAATTGATTATCTTCTTCAGGAACAGGATCGATGAAAATTGTATCCCTCTTTTAATACTCCTTGTATTTGCATATATGGATTGTGAAAAATATCTGAAGATGGTTCATCTACACCCAAGTTCAGGTTTTTCATGTGTTAAGGTGGAAAATAAATATGACTGGCCGATAATGGGTTTTCCTCGTGGTCTGCAGTGGAATCATTTACCATTTCATCAACCAAGACCTCATCTCCTTCTTCTTCTTCGTCAACAACATCGACTTCAGCTTGTTCGTCGTCAAATTTACAAAATACTTGAGAAGATCAATGATTTGAAACGTTTGATGCTGTTGAAGTATAATATAAAGCTCAATATTATTGAAACCAAAATATTCATGGTTGAGAAACATATTATGGACATCTTCATCATCTCAAACCTTTAACTGGAAAAACTTGACTTGGTTATCGACAAAAAACACTAGATTCTTATAGATGATCTCGCCCACTGGACCACACTGTAGAGTCTTTCTAACTCCCTTCGCTCTTGGTTTTGACACCATTCTTCTATACTCTTAAGCTGAGTCTTTCTACCCCTTTCGCTCTTGGTTTTAACATTGCTTCCTCTTCCTTTTCTTTCTCCGCCTTTGTTCCCTAAACTACGTAGGCTCTAAATTCCTCATTGCACTATGATGATATGTAGGCACAAGATTTCGAAATATTGGCGAGCCACCTTCTTCTTCCTCTTTCTTGGTTCCATGAACTATGAAGCTCTGAATTCCTCATTGCACTATGAGGAAACGTAGGCACGAGGCCCTCAATCCTCCACGAGCACTTTTTTTTTTCTTTTTTTTTTCTCCTTCCCTTTCCTTTTCTTAGCTAAAATCATTTAGATAGATAACCCATCCAAGCTTAGAAGTAAGTAAAATGGTTTCTGTCGAGTATGACAGATGTGTGGGGTGCTAGTACCTTCCTCTCGCATAACTGACCCCCTTACCCATTTCTCTTTCCTTTGAGTTTTATCGATATTTTTCCTGTTCTTTGGGACTAAATGGCGGCGAATCTTTTGTATATTTTTCCATTTAGCAGTAGCTTTTAGATAACTCACCCATTGATTAGACAACAAACGTGGATCCCGTTGAGTACAACGGACGTGAGGGGGTGCTAATACCTTCCCCTTGCGTAACCGACTCCTGAACCCAAGGTTTGGTTGCGATGACCTTGTTTTCTCCTTTCTTTTAGGTTTCCTTTTTGGGATAAATAACATTTAGTGGTGACTCTTTTGTTTGTTTCTGCCGGTTGTTTTTCGCAATTGCGACACCGTTCCCCCTAAAGCTGCTTATAAGATCAAGCACACCCTTTCTTCAAATGGTGAGAATTCCTCCAGATTGACCTCTAGAGTCCAAAGCAAACTAACGACAATCATTGTTGCCCCAGATGCTTTGGACCACTTCATCATTCATTTTACAACTTTTCGGTTCTTGAATAAAACAAATGTCAGCCCCTTCTTTTGTTAAACATATTTTAATTTTTTTTCCTCTTAACCAAGCTACCACACCCCTTTATGTTATATGCAACTATATTCATGAACTACCTCTTTTAACCTCCATCTTTGATTTTCATTTTTCTCTGGCCTCAATCTCTAAATCTCTAATTATGTTCTTAAAGACTTCATCATCTTCATCTCCTTTTATTCTAAGTCTCTGGATAGCTTCCAACGCCGTTGTCGGGACATCATCAAGTTTCTTCTTAATTCTGGAGTTGCCTTGGTTGACCTCTAAATCTCTAATTGAGTCACAACAGAGCACATACCCTCCCGAGTATCTAGATATTGAGTATGATACCCTCGTCTCTTCGGATGATGCAATAATAACCTTCGAAGGAATCAACACAAGAGGTAGTGATGAAGGAACTGGCTTATCATGATTGTCAAGATGTATGAGTTCAGAGAAGAAAGAAGGGGAGTAAGGAATTTTGATATTTTGGTCTATGTCCTCGAATAACTTTTTCTTTCTACGTTTGGTTATTCTAGTTGGGTTAAAACTCCTAACCCAGGGTCTGTAATTTGGACAAGCCCATTCTGAATATCGATACCACCCAGTAGCCCAACCTCACTTTGAAATCCGATGTCATCCATACCTTTATGTTGTCTTCCATTATGGGTACTTCTGACAAGCATGTTGGCTCTACCAAACTTATCACCATCACCTTCCCGATGATGATACATTATCTTTTTCAATTTAAACATTTTGCTGTCTAATTTCATCGTACTATCGCTATCAACATCATCATTAATACATATTATCTCCTTTCCCATGCTAACCATTTAAGGTTTCCCACGTGTCCTGACATCCACCTGCAAAACAGTTTTCACTACTTTGCTCTTGGAAAATTACATCTGCTACTTTGGTAGCTGGACAATCAGTAATGATTTCTTACCGACCATTTACCTGTTCATCTTCCGTCTCCTTCTCCGACTCATATCCATCCGTATCAGTATCAAAATTATGACTTTCAAAACTATCTACGCTATTTTCTTTCTTCGGATTATATATTCTCATAGGACCAAGTGAATCGTCTACTAGCATGATTCTGTATATTCTACCATTAACCTTTAGATTAAACACCTTGTTGAGATTCAGCGCATATTTAGTTCTAACCAAAACACGGGCAACATCCAAATTAACTTGTTTCTTCGTATCTCTGTCAGCGTTCACAAAAACTCCAAACCTAACCGTGAGGAATTTTAAGAAGTTGGAGCTCCATACATGGCAAGGTAAGCCATAACAACGAATCCACGTGACTCTTTCCATGTCAGCATCATCTGGACACCACATATGAATGTCTCTGAACCATTTGGAAATCCACTATTCTTCTTCCTTATTCAACCTAGTAATCTCTCCTAGAGTAGATTCTTCTAATAAAAATAAGTTTGCACCTATAAGGGTATCCTTAATGTGAAAGAAACCTTCCATATGAAGGGCCCTATAAACTTCATATGTGGTTTCCGGATATTCCATAATCCCCACAAACTCCTTTTCAAACCTGATCATTTCTTTTTTTCTCGACATTGAACATTAGATGTGCAAAATCTGGTTTATTCCCCATCATAATTTGTCCTTTAGCTCTCTTGTTTCCACCATTGTCTCTTCCATTTCCTGCAGTTACTCGTGCATATGAAGGCCCAGAAGTCCTGTGCTCCATGAATTGATTAGCCACTTTGGGGGGTCTTCATCCCATACTCCTTTTGTTATCCAACTTTTGACCCACTTGAATCTTATTGTGTCCATTGTTTCTTTTAAACCTCGGTACGTTAGCGAATATCTTAGTGCCATTAATATCTATGTTATCAAGTGTAATGGCAAGAATATGTTCATCTAGTACCTATTTGAAACTGACAAAGCCATACCTTTTGCCTCGTTTATCCCTTCTTCCCGGAATAAATACCTCAACAACCAATCCATAGTCTTTGAAAATGTCTAACATATGCTTCACTTCATGAGTGTCTAGAAATTCTGTGAAGCATATAGTTGGGAGATTAGTTTCATCCGTTACAACTCCTTTACCATTCATTGTTTTCCATTTGGATCTTCTTGCAATCAGACCATTGCCATGTTTCTTATTAATCACCTGCTTCCAGTCACCAATGTTAGTCCCCATGGGACAACCTAACCTTCCCAGTGATCCCTAACCTTTGGGTTAGTAAAGATTAGGAATTTAAATCACCACTAAAGAAAAGTCGCCAGTTGAAAACTTAATTCTATAGCACACTAAAAAAATTAATATTACTAAACCTTTATTATATTTGGTTGACATTATAATATTTGAAACATATTTTTATAAAAATCATTTTTAAAAATACAAAGAAAAAAATTATTTTTATAAAGCTAAAACAAACCGGTCTTAAAGTTCTATATATTAATTGAAATCTGCCAAATTATAAACATACATTCTTTTCATTATTTCAAAATTAATTCTTAGTTCTTGATGACTTTCTCATAAAAATATCATATTTATACTTTTATGTTTTTTTTTCTATAACGATACAATTTCCATGATGAAATATTTTGTCATATATGGATTTCATTCATCCACTACATAAAGATGCTACTCGTGACGTATTTTCATAAGGCAGATTTGTTCAACATGTTAAAATGTTGTTTGAAGATCATAAGGTGACTAAAAAAAATAAGTTTTGAACTTTCTTATGTTTGTTGATCAAATAAAAAATAGATCGTTAATAGTTTTTACAATTTAAGTTTGTAAGTTTTGAATTTTGTTAAGTTTTGTTGATCAAAGGAAAAAAAAATCTCTTTTAATTTAAGTTTGTAAGTTTTGAAATTTATAACATTTGTTGATCATATGATTAAAAAAATGCATCATGAATAATTTTTTCAATTTAAGTTAGAAAGTTTTGTACTTTATAAATTTTGTTGATTTTGTTAATTTAATATTATCTTCAACTTATTTTTTAGTATTTTTGAAACTTCAATATTATTTCCAACTCAAACTTATCTTTATTACCTTAAAAATGACATTTGTATTTTTGAAAAACATTTATATAAAATTAATTTTTGAAAATACAACAAAAAAACAAATATTTTTTAAATTTAAAACAAAAGAACCTAAGTTCTATATATTAATTGAATTCTGTCGTCAACTATCATCTTTATGATTTTAAGTTTCTTTCCTTGTCATCAAATATTAATTGATATGGAAAAGGCTTATAGGTTTGAAAAATATATTGAAGGTCATCTAGATTTATTAAAAGTTTATTTTCTGTCATCAACTATTAATTGATATCAGAAGTGCTTCTAGATTTGAAAAAAGATACTGAATATATTAAGAGTTATCTAGAATTATTAAAAGACAGAGCTTTCTCTGATAAAAGATTTGTCACTTAAATTAATTTTTTTTTCTTATTTAACTAATTTTTTATTTTATAATTATTAGTATTCAATTTATTTTGTTTTTATGGTTACTATTTTTATTAACTTAAAAAATGACATTTATAATATTTGAAAAATATTTTTACAAAATTTTTTTTTAAAAAATAATTTTTTTTTTTTTTTTATAAAGCTGAAACAAACATGTCTTAAGTTCTATATATTAATTGAAGCCCCCCATATGATTAAAAAATATTGTATCATGAATAATTTTTCAATTCAAGTTTGTATGTTTTAAACTTTATATATTTTGTTGATCCATAAATAGATGTCGACTCTGTTGATTCAATATTTTTGAAAGTTTAATATTATCTCCAACTTAAACTCATTTTTATTAGTTTAAAAAGAACATTTTTATTGTTAAAAAACATTTTTATAAAAATTACTTTTAAAAATATAATGAAAAAATCAATTTTTCCTCGACAAGTTTGTGAGAAAGCCTTAGCTAGATTTTGGTCTAAGTTCATTGATGAGAAGTTTAGTTGGACTAATTTGCTTCTTTTTTTTTTATGATTTGTAATTTGTATTAGATCAGTTTATATCCAGTAATAATGAATTCCTCAGAGTTGAATTGCGCTTTTGTAAAAGACGGTGAGATCGTTTTTTGGATAGGTCGATCTTTAGACCATATCCCATCTTCCAAGAAAGAAAAGAGTTAGTCGAAGACATTGATAATTCAATGTATCTGAAAAGTAAAATTTATTTTATAGTAAGAACTAATTTCATGTCTTTCATTTCTATAAATGTAGATCTTGCAGACGATATCAAAGGCATCATGAACAGTGAACAAAGAGGAACGAGAGAAAGGCACTGAAGAAGCATTGCAGGCTCTACAATTTCTTGAGAATGAACTCAAAAACAAATTCTTTGGTGGAGAAAATAAAAAATATTGTGGACATTGCTGCTTCCTATTTATCTTTCTGACTTCCTATCCTTGAAGAAGTTGTTTGGTTAAACTTGTTTAGCGGTAACAAATTTCCTAAGCTTCATCAGTGGAGTCAAGAGTTCATAAATCAATCTATTGTGAAAGAGATTCTTCCTTCTAAATATGGACTATTAGGGTTTTTCAAATCTCGATATGCTACGATTAGTGTTGCAAACTAGATCAACATGATGAGTAGTAAATAAAACTAAATGAAACGCACACGGTGCATGCGTTGCAAAGTTGAGTTTAGAGCGAGAAGTAAGTTAGTTTTAAAATATTATCTCCAGCTTGTTAAATTCTTAGTATTTTTGAAAGTTCAATATCATCTCCAACTTAAGCTCATTTTTATTAGCTTAAGAATGACATTTGTATTCTTGAAAGCTTTTTTATAAAAATTACTTTTAAAAATGCAATGAAAAAATTTATTTTTTTAAAGTTAAAACTAATAGGACCTAAGTTCTATATATTAATTGAATCCTGTCAAATCATAAACACTCATTATTTTCATTATTTCCAACTTAATTTTTAGTTCTTTACGACTTTCTCATTCAAATATCATCTTTATGGTTTTAAGATTCTTTTCTATATGGCGCTCGGGTACGACACAATCTCCATAACAACATATTATATCACACACTATATATATATATATATATATATATATATATATATATATATATATATATATATATATATATATACATATATATATATATATATTGAGAATTTCGAATCAATCTTAATGAACAAGATTCAATCTACCTGATTGAAATCCCTTGTTCTTCACTCTTCACTCAAGTGAAACAAATAATCACATCTTGATTACAAAAATGATTTTGCACAACAATTGTTGATGGAAGAAGAAAGAAATAAGATTAGGGCTTAAGAAAATAAGGGAAGAGAAAAATGATTTATATAGAGTAACTCTCTGCTCTCAAATTGAGAAAAAATTTTATTCAACTGTGCAACTGCACTTTCTGTTATGTGTTATAATACTATTCTCTATTTTCTTACTCAAAATAGGGATTACTCCCTCTATTTATAATTGAGCTTTCTCCGTAAGGTAAAGTCCAAAAGCAAAAATCCAAAAATTTCTAGTTTGGTCTAAATCGAAATCATATGTCAAGCAACTTGCTTCGACACTTCGAAATCTAACCCTACTCGACACACACTACACTAGGCTAACTTCGGCACATCCTTATTTTTGTCGAGCTACACATGCTTTGAAAAAAGTAATTACATTCTCAACACACCACCTAATTCATTGTGTCTAAGCTATCTATATTTATCATAGACCTCAACTTCTTGAACACTTCGACTTGAACTCCTATTGTATGATATCTACAATCTGATTCTCAGTTCTACAGTGTTCCAAGTTCAACTTCTTTTCTACTACCTGCTCTCAAATATAATGGAACCTCATTTAGATGTGCCTCCTTCGTTTCTGTGCTATTGGATTCTTTTCCAGATTGTTAGCTCACACGCAGTCGATCTTCATGATAATTGTTCCATGACTCTTTGTTGTAATCTCTTTAACCAGGTTCACCATCCACTTTGCTTGACATGCACAAAAAAATTTAAATATATTGAAGGTCATCTAGAGTTATTAAAATTTTATTTCCTGTCATCAAGTATTAATTGATATCAAAAGCGTTTCTAAGTTTGAAAAAAGTTACTGAATATATTAAGAGTTATCTAGAATTATTAAAAGACAAAGCTTTCTCTAACAACAAATTTGTCACTTAAATTATTATTTTTCTTATTTAACTTATTTTTTATTTTATAATTATTAGTATTCAATTTGTTTTGTTTTTTTATTATCAATCTAATTGTTTTTATGGGTACTATTTTTATTAACTTAAAAAATGACATTTATAATATTTGAAAAATATTTTTACAAAAATTATTTTTAAAAATATAAAAAAAAGTTTTTATTTTTATAAAGCTAAAACAAACATGTCTTAAGTTCTATATATTAATTGAAGCCCCCCATAAGATAAAAAATTGTATCATGAATAATTTTTCAATTTAAGATTGTATGTTTTAAACTTTCTAAAGTTTGTTAATCAATAAATAGATGTTGACTTTGTTAATTCAATATAAATATTATCTCCAATTTAATCTCATTTTTATTAGCTTAAAAAGGACATTTTTATTGTTAAAAAATATTTTTTATAAAAATTACTTTTAAAAATATAATGAAAAAATTCATTTTTCCTCAACAAGCTTGTGAGAAAGCCTTAATTAGATTTTGGTCTAAGTTCATTGACAACAAGGTTAGTTGGATTAATTTGCTTCTTGTTTTTTAATGAATTCCTCCGAGTTGAATTACGCTTTTGTAAAAGTCGGTGAGATCGTTTTTTGGATAAGTCGGCCTTTAGACCAGATCCCATCTTTCAAGAAAGAAAAGAGTTACTCTCAAAGACATTGATAATTCAATGTATCTGAAAAGTAAAATTTATTTTATAGTAAGAATTAATTTCATGTCTTTCATTTCTATAAATGTAGATCTTGCAGGCGATATCAAAGGCATCATGAACAGTGAACAAAGAGGAACGAGAGAAAGGCACTAAAGAAACGTAGCAGGCTCTACAATTTCTTGAGAATGAACTCAAGAACAATTTCTTTGGTGGAGAAAATAAAAAATATTGTGGACATTGTTGATGATTGTGAAAGAGATTCTTCCTTCTAAATATGGACTATTAGGATTTTTCAAATCTCGATATGCTACGATTAGTGTTGCAAACTAGATCAATGTCATGAGTAGTAAATAAAACTAAATGTAACGCACACGGTGCGTGCGTTGCAAAGCTGAGTTTAGAGCGAGAAGTAAGTTAATTTAAAAATATTATCTCCAGCTTGTTTAATTCTTAGTAGTTTTGAACGTTCAATATCATCTCGAATTTAAGCTCATTTTTATTAGCTTAGCTTAAGAATGACATTTGTATTTTTGAAAGCTTTTTTATAAAAATTATTTTTAAAAATGCAATGAAAAAATTTATTTTTTTAAAGTTAAAACTAATAGGACCTAAGTTCTATATATTAATTGAATCCTGTCAAATCATAAACACTCATTCTTTTCATTATTTCCAACTCAATTTTTAGTTCTTTATGATTTTCTCATTCAAATATCATCTTTATGGTTACAAGATTCTTTTCTATATGGCGCTCGGGTACGACACAATCTCCATAACAACATATTATATCAAGCACATGCATGCTCTCTCTCTCTCTCCCTCTCTCTCTCTCTCTCTCTCTCTCTCTCACACACACACACACACACACACACACACACATATATATATATATATATATATATAATTGGAATTAATAAAAAAACTTTGAGAATTTCAAATCAATCTTAATGGACAAGATTCAATCTACCTGATCGAAATCCCTTGTTCTTCACTCTTCACTCAAGTGAAACAATCACATCTTGATTACAAGAATGATTCTGCACAATAATTATTGATGGAAGAAGAAAGAAAGCAGATTAGGGTTTTAAAAATTAAGGGAAGAGAAAAATGATTTATATAGAGTAACTCTCTGCTCTCACTTCCTCTGTTTATAATTGAGCTACCTAGCTTCCTAATGTAAAGTCCAAAAACAAAAAGCCCAAAATTTCTAGTTTGGTCTAAGTCAAAATCATGTGTCAAGCAACTTGATTCGACACTTCGACATCTAACCCTACTCGACACACACTACACTAGGCTAATTTTGACACATCCTTATTTTTATCGAGCTACACATGCTTTGACACAAGGAATTACATTCTCGACACACCACCTAATTCATTGTGTCTAAGCTATCTATATTTATCATAGACCTTAACTTCTTGAACACTTCGACTTGAACTCCTATTGTATGATATCTGCAATCTGATTCTCAGTTCTACAATGTTCCAAGTTCATCTTCTTTTCTACTTACTGCTCTCAAATATAATGGAACCTTATTTTGATGTGCTTCCTTCGTTTCTGTGCTATCGGATTCTTTTCCAGATTGTTAGCTAACACATTTTCGATCTTCATGGTAATTGTTCCATGACTCTTTGCTGTAATCTATTTAACTAGGTTCACCATGCACTTTGCTTGACATGCACAAAGAGAAGCGGTTATGTATTTTGCTTCGCTTTACGACAATGCCAATACTGGATCCTTTCTTGAACTCCAAGCAACTGGTGTACCGCCTAGCATAAACACATAGCCAGTTGTGGATTTTCTATCCTCAGCATCACTACACTAACTTGGGTAGGTGTATGCCACTAACTTGCATTCTTTTCCTTCATCAGACACAGGAAAATAAATGTCGTAGTTAAGAGTTCCTTTCAGATACCTTAGTATCCTCTTCATCACTTCTAGGTGTGATACATTTGACTTCTGCATGAATCTATTTACCATACCCACAATGTAAGCTAGATCATGCCTTGTGTGACAAAGGTATCAAAGTGATCCGATGAGTCTTCTGTACTGCGTAGGATCGACATCATCTTCATCTTTGACCTTCGATAGTTGCATGTCATTCCCGATGATTACTATCGCTATCAACATCATCATTAATACATATTATCTCCTTTCCCACGATAACCATCTCTGATTTCTCATGTGTCCTGACATCCGCCGGCAAAACATTTTTCACTACTTTGCTCTTGGAAATTTCATCTGATGCTTTGGTAGCTAAACAATCAGTAATGATTTCTTTTCGATTGTCCACCTGTTCATCTTCCATCTCCTTCTCTGACTCATATCCACCCGTATCAGTATCAGAATTATGACTTTCAAAATTATATACACTATTTTCGTTCTTCGGATTGTATATTCTCATAGGACCATGTGAATCGTCTATTAGCGTGATTCTGTATATTCTACCATTAACCTCTAGATTGAACACCTCGTTGAGATTCAGTGCATATTTGGTTATAACCAAAATAAGGGCAACATGCAAATTAACTTGTTTCTTTGTATCTCTATTAGCTTTCACAAAAACTCCAAACCTAATCGTGAGGAATTTTAAGAAGTTGGAGCTCCATACATGGCAAGATAAGCCATAACAACAAACCCAGGTGACTCTTTCCATGTCAACATCATCCGGAGACCCCAGATGAATGTCCCTGAACCATTTGGAAATCCACTATTCTTTTTCCTTATTCAACTTAGTAATCTCTCCTAGATTAGATTCTTCTAATAAACATAAGTTTGCACCTAGAAGGGTAGCCTTAATGTGAAAGAAACCTTCCATATGAAGGGTCATCTGAACTTCATATGTGGTCCCCAGATATTCCCTAATCCCCACAAATTTCCTTTCAAACCTGATCGTTTCTTTTTTCTCGATATTGAACATTAGATGCGCAAAATCTGGTTATCCCCCATCATAATCTGTCCTTTAGCACTCTTGTTCCCACCATTGTCTCTTCTATTTCCTGCAGTTACTCGTGCATATGAAGACCCAGAAGTTCTATGCTCCATGAATTGATTAGCCACTTTGGAGGGTCTCCCAACCATACTCCTTTTGTTATCTAACTTTTGACCCACTTGAATCTTATTGTGTTCATTGTTTCTTTGAAACCTCGATACGTTAGAGAATATCTTAGTGCCATTATTATATATGTTATCAAGTTTAATGGCAAGAATATATTCATCTAGTACCTGTTTGAAACTGACAAAGCCATACCTTTTGCCTCGATTATCCCTTCTTCCCGGAATAAAGACCTCAATAACCAATCCATAGTCTTTTAAAATTTCAAACATATGCTTCACTTCAGGAGTGTCTAGAAATCTTGTGAAGCATATAGTTGGGAGATTAGTTTCATCCGTTACAACTCCTTTACCATTCATTATTTTCCATATGGATCTTCTTGCAATCAAGCCATTGCCATGTTTCTTATTAGTCACCTGCTTCCAGTCACCAATGTTAGTCCCCATGGGACAACCTAACCTTCCCAGTGATCCCTAACCTTTGGGTTAGTAAAGATTAGGAATTTAAATCACCACAAAAGAGAAGTCTTCAGTTGGAAACTTAATTCTATAGCACACTAAAAAAATTAATATTACTAAACCTTTATTATATTTGGTTGACATTATAATATTTGAAACATATTTTTATAAAAATCATTTTTAAAAATACAAATAAAAAATTTATTTTTATAAAGCTATAACAAACCGGTCTTAAGTTCTATATATTAATCGAAATATGCTAAATCATAAATATACATTCTTTTCATTATCTCAAAATTAATTCTTAGTTCTTGATGACTTTCTCATAAAAATATCATATTTATGGTTTTAAGTTTGTTTTAACGATACAATTTCCATGATGAATATTTTGTCATATATGAATTTCATCCATCCACTACATATAGATGCTACTCGTGACATATTTTCATAAGACAGATTTGTTCAACATGTTAAAATGTTGTTTGAAGATCATCAGGTGAGTAAAAAAAAAATAAGTTTTGAACTTTCTTATGTTTGTTGATCAAATAAAAAAGATTATATCGTTAATAGTTTTTACAATTTTAGTTTGTAAGTTTTGAACTTTGTAAGATTTGTTGATCAAAGAAAAAAAAATCTCTATAATGAATATATTTTTTTTAAATTTAAGTTTGTAAGTTTTGAAATTTATAACATTTGTTGATCATATGATAAAAAAAATGCATCATGAATAATTTTTTCAATTTAAGTTTGAAAGTTTTGTACTTTATAAATTTGGTTGATTAATAAATAGATGTTGATTTTGTTAATTTAATATTATCTTCAACTTAATTTTTAGTATTTTTGAAACTTCAATATTATTTCCAACTCAAACTTATTTTTATTACCTTAAAAAGCTCATTTTTATTAGCTTAAAAATGACATTTGTATTTTTGAAAAACATTTTTATAAAATTAATTATTGAAAATACAACAAAAAAATAATATTTTTTTAAATTTAAAACAAATAGAACCTAAGTTCTATATATTAATTGAATTCTGTCATCAAATATCATTTTTATGATTTTAAGTTTCTTTCCTGTCATCAAATATTAATTGATATGGAAAGGGCTTATAGGTTATTAAAAGCTACTGAATATATTGAAGGTCATCTAGAGTTATTAAAAGTTTATTTCCTGTCATCAAATATTAATTGATATTAGAAGCGCTTCTAAGTTTGGAAAAAGTTACTGAATATATTAAGAGTTATCTAGAATTATTAAAAGACAGAGCTTTCTCTAACAACAGATTTGTTACTTAAATTATTTTTTTTTCTTATTTAACTAATTTTTTATTTTATAATTTTTAGTATTCAATTTATTTTGTTTTTTTTATTGCCAGTCTAATTGTTTTTATGGGTACTATTTTTATTAACTTAAAAAATGACATTTATAATATTTGAAAAATATTTTTACAAAAATTATTTTTAAAAATATAAAAAAAAATTTATTTTTATAAAGCTAAAACAAACATGTCTTAAGTTCTATATATTAATTGAAGCCTCCCATATGATTAAAAAAAATTGTATCATGAATAATTTTTCAATTTAAGTTTGTATGTTTTAAAGTTTATATATGTTCTGGTCTGAGCCCAGTCTCGCGGTCCAGCCCAATAACGTACAAGGCCCAGTAAGCCGAACAACTTGACCGGGCGCACACCCCCCATCGGTCGAGCAGGATACGCCCCCTGCCAAGCGGGACGGCGCACCTCGAAGCGTCCTCGGCGCTCCCCTTAGTCGGACCGAACAACTTCCCCAGGCAGAATCCCCTTGTCAATGGGCAAGGCGATTCATCTTCTCCGCTCTCGTGTGCCTTCCCCCCCCCCCCTCGGGAGAGCCACACACCGCCCAGGAATCCCACGAGCTCACCTCCGCGGGGAGAACCTCGCGCTCCCAGGGAGTCCCACGCCTTCCCCTCCGCGGGGAGAACAACGTGCCTTGTGCACGGTCTCCACGTGCTCCCCCCCCTCCCCCACCCCCCACCCCCCCACCCCCCCACGGGGACACGTCACCAACCAACTGCCCACCTCCGAAAGAGCAGGTCAAACCCACTTTCCGGAAACCACGGGACAGTTGGACTAGGGTGAAGACCACGTCCTGGTCTTCACTACACCACGTAAGCCCTAGCAGTCACCTGAGTTGGGCCTGGCCATCCAACCCAACACAAGTGACCGTTGGCCCAACGCTGGGGTCTCTCTATAAATACCCTCTTCCTCAAGAGGGTCAGGTATTCACTTCTTACCCCTTTTCTGTACTTCGCCTTCACTCTGCCCAATTCCTTACTTTGGCATCAGAGTATCTTGCAGGTACACCCCCTCTCCTCCTCATCATCGGCGAACAGGTAGCAGTCCAACAGCGTGTGGCCAGCCCATGATCCCCTTCTAATCAGGTCAGATCAGTGGCGCTGTCTGTGGGAATTGAAACTTCCCCCTTACTCCGAGCAGAAAACCAAAGTTTCACCAGCACTCCATGACCAATGCAGCGCCGGGGTTGACAATTTAGATCTGCGCAACGGCGCTCTTGAACCCGACCTCGACAACGTCCAGGCAATCGCTCTCCAGCACCCGAATCCGGGCGACCAAATTAGCACGCGTGATCATCCGTCGGTCTTCCTCAGTCTCGTCCTCGGCCGAACGAAGAGCGCTATCCAAAACTTCCATGCGAACTTTCAGCGCCTGCACTTCGGCCGCCGCCACCCCCAGCTTCTCCTCTACTGATGTCACCCTCTCCTCAGCACCTTCCGCCCGCTTGCGCTGGTCGGCAGCATCTTTCCGACTCTTCTCCAGCTCCTCAGTGAGTTTGTCCAGGCGCGACTGCATGAAGGTGAGGTCCCCCCGCAATTTGGCCAGCTCAGCAGCAGAGCAACCCTCCTCGTTCGGTACCAGAGCCGTTGTAAAAGTCTGCATCATCGCGGCCAAATCCTCCGCCAAGATGCGTCGACGAGACTCCCGATCAGCATCACAGACAACCTTCACTTCGTCAGCAGAGACAGTAGGAGACCGGGCCCCGTGAAAATAACCCGGATGTTGATGGCACGGCGGGACGACATAGCCCTCCTCGGTTGAACCAGTCGTCAGGTCAATCAGGCCGCTGGGCTCCTAGGACCTTGGCCTCTTCGCAGCTCCCTGAGACGTAGGAGACTGGCTCTCCTAGGGAGAAAAAGAAGAACTCTGGCCTCCCGGCGTCACGGCTTCCTGCCCGACCAATTGGCTCACCCGCGTCTTCGGGACCGCAGCAGCCCTTGAGGCGCGCAACTTCTTCACCCGCTCTTTGATAGAAGACATATTCGCTGCAAAAAACAGAAAGAGTCATCAACGGACAAAACATACGATCTCGAGAAAGACGAAACATCCCTACCTAGGTATTCCAGAGCATCCGCCCCCGAGGCGCAACCGAGCAGGGTCCTCATATTAATCAGCCTTTTCTTCGTCCGCATGTTCCCCTGCGTGTCGAGGATATACCGACCATCAGGCGTTACCAGCTTTGACGGAGGAAGATCCCGCACAAAGGCCACTATTTTCATATAAGCGGCCATGTCTCTCTCGTCGAGAGTCCCAGCCCGCACGATATACCGGTTAGTACCGCGGTTGAAGTGCTCCGAGGTCCACAGTAAATGTACCCTGGGGAGCCACGCAAGGAACCGCTGGCCGTCTACTATTCGCTCTCCCTCGGTAAAAAGAGTGTCCGAACCTTCCTAGGTGATCGGCTTCACGAGGAAGAACCGACCCTTGAAGTCTCGGACAGAGTCGCTGTACGTCTTAAAGAGCTTGGTCGGCTGCTTAAACGAGACCCATTCCTGACGGCCATTCACCGATTGACGTTGCAGGTGGAAGATGCGAAAAAACAAGGGCACCGTGGCCTCCACATCGAGATAGTGGCACACCACCTCGAACGCGCGGATAAAAGCCAGAGCGTTGGGATGCAGCTGGGACGGGGCTAAACGTAACCAGTCAAAAAGGCCCAAGTGGAAGGCGGAAAACGACAGTCTGAGCCGAGCCTCCTTAAAATAGAACTCGTGCATGGGAAACATCCGCCGCCCATACCTCGAGCAGATACGATGATGCTCCTTCGGACGATACACCTGCCAGTTTTGCGGCTTCCCTTCCACCCGATCCTCCACGGTAGCGTAGGCGCCGAACACATCGGACGCGAAGCAATAAGGGGTGGACAACGGCTCTTTGGCCACCCACTCCTCGACGGGGAGGACCGCTCGTCGAAATCTGGGGTCTCGGGATCACTATCTTCGACCATCGTCCCTGGTATCAAGGCCGACATGTACACCTGAAAAACAGAGGACAACGGTGAATTCGATAGCCAAGATCAAATCCACCCTTCCACCGCAGGTCAAGTGAAAGGGCGACGACCACGAGCGAGCGAGCAAAAGACGAGTGCGCGGGCAGTCCCCGAGGGACGCTCCCCGGGGCATTCAAAAGCTAACATATCGCCCCTCCCCGGGGTACTCATCGGAAAAGGCACGCGTCCCCGGGGCCTTCATCGGAGAAAGAACCCGTCCCCGGGGCATTCACCGGAACAACCGAACCTCCCCGGGGCCTTCATCCAAACAAACCCAAAAGAAACCTCCAGACACGGCGGATACTCGCGCCTCTCCTCGGGGCCTTCATCGCGCCCCGACCACGGACCCAAATCAAACGGCGGAAATAAAAGAAGAGAAGAAGGAAACTCACTTGTGACGGCGACGAACGGGATGCAGAACTAACGGCGCGGCGGCGATTCACAACAACGGCGGACGGGGAGGAGTCACAGAGCTTCACAGGTAAGAAAGTAGGGTGAAAAGTAAAAAATTACGTGGGGACCCCCGTATTTATAACCCGGCGCAGAACTCGAAGCGACACTAGGCCTGTGAGTGTCCTATGGTAGCCTCCCTACTACCCACTCAGCATGTGACATGTGGCGGTAACCTAACGGTCGCGTCCCTTCATGTGCCTTTGCCCCGCTCTCCCGACGACATGAAGACCTTCGCGCGAGCACGCGTCCCGTCAGACCCAAGACCAACAAGTCACCCGCCTCGCTACCTCTTTTCCCGAAGCAACGACCTTAAGTCCTCGCTCTTTCGCCACAGAGCTTCGACTTGGGGGGCTCCTATTCTGGTATGGGCCCAGTCTCGTGGTCCAGCCCAATAACGCACAAGGCCCAGTAAGCCGAACAGCTTGACCGGGCGCACACCCCCCATCGGTCGAGCAGGATACGCCCCCTGCCAAGCGGGACGGCGCACCTCGAAGCGTCCTCGGCGCTCTCCCTAGCCGGACCGAACAACTTCCCCAGGAAGAATCCCCTTGCCAACGGGCAAGGCGATTCATCTTCTCCGCTCTCGTGTGCCTCCCCCCCCCCCCCCCCCCCCCCCGGGAGAGCCACACACCGCCCAGGAATCCCACGAGCTCACCTCCGCGGGGAGAACCTCGCGCTCCCAGGGAGTCCCACGCCTTCCCCTCCGTAGGGAGAACAACGTGCCTTGTGCACGGTCTCCACGTGCCCCCCCCCCCCACAGGGACACGTCACCAACCAACTGCCCTCCTCCGAAAGAGCAGGTCAAACCCACTTTCTGGAAACCACGAGACAGTTGGACTAGGGCGAAGACCACGTCCTGGTCTTCACTACACCACGTAAGCCCTAGCAGTCACCTGAGTTGGGCCTGGC
This sequence comes from Lathyrus sativus, assembly GCA_963859935.3. NCBI lineage: Eukaryota > Viridiplantae > Streptophyta > Magnoliopsida > Fabales > Fabaceae > Lathyrus > Lathyrus sativus. Next base: position 713,987,605 of record OZ012737.1, read on the forward strand.
CATCCAGCCCAACACAAGTGACCGTTGGCCCAGCGATGGGGTCTCTCTATAAATACCCTCTTTCTTAAGAGGGTCAGGTATTCACTTCTTACCCCTTTTTTGTACTTCGCCTTCACTCTGCCCAATTCCTTACTTTGGCATCAGAGTGTCTTGCAGGTACACCCCCCTCTCCTCTTCATCATCGGCGAACAGGTAGCAGTCCAACTGCGTATGGCCAGCCCGTGATCCCTTTCTGATCAGGTCAGATCAATATAGTTTGTTGATCCATAAATAGATGTCGACTTTGTTAATTCAATATTTTTGAAAGTTTAATATTATCTCCAACTTAAGCTCATTTTTATTAGCTTAAAAAGAACATTTGTATTATTGAAAAACATTTTTATAAATTTTTTTTAAAAAAATATAATGAAAAAATCCATTGTTTCCAGCAAGCCTGTGAGAAAGCCTTAGCTAGATTTTGGTCTAAGTTCATTGATGACAAAGTTAGTTGGATTTATTTGCTCCTTGTTTTTTATTTATTTTATGATTTGTAATTCTTTTATTAGATAAGTCTATATCCGGTAATAATGAATTCCTCCGAGTTGAATTACGCTTTTATAAAAAACGGTGAGATCGTTTTTTGGATTTAAACCAGATCCCATCTTTCAAGAAAGAAAATAGTTACTCTCGAAGACATTGATAATTCAATGTATCTGAAAAGTAAAATTTATTTTATAATAAGAACTAATTTCAGGTCTTTCGTTTCTATAAATGTAGATCGATATCAAAGGCATCATGAATAGTGAACAAAGAGGAACGAGCGAAAGGCACTGAAGAAACGTTGCAGGCTCTACAATTTCTTAAGAATGAACTCAATAACAAGTTCTTCGGTGGAGAAAATAAAAAATATTGTGGACATTGTTGCTTCCTACTTATCTTTCTGACTTCCTATCCTTGAAGAAGTTGTTTGGTTAAACTTGCTTAGCGGTGACAAATTTCCTAAGCTCCATCAATGGAGTCAAGAGTTCATCAATCAATCTATTGTGAAAGAGATTCTTCCTTTTAAATATGGACTATTATGGTTTTTCAAATATCGATATGCTACGATTAGTGTTGCAAACTAGACCAATGTGATGAGTAGTAAATAAAACTAAATCCAACACACACGGTGCGTGCGTTGCAAAGCTGAGTTTAGAGCGAAAAGTAAGTTAGTTTAAAAATATTATCTCCAGCTTGTTTAATTCTTAGTATTTTTGAAAGTTCAATATCATCTCCAACTTAAGCTCATTTTTATTAGCTTAAAAATGAAATTTGTATTCTTGAAAACGTTTTTATAAAAATTATTTTTAAAAATATAATGAAAAAATCTATTTTTTTAAAGTTAAAACTAATAGGACCTAAGTTCTATATATTAATTGAATCCTGTCAAATCATAAACCCTCATTCTTTTCATTATCTCCAACTTAATTTTTAGTTCTTTATGACTTTCTCATTCAAATATCATGGCGCTCGGGTACGACACAATCTCCATAAAACCATATTATATCACACATACGCACGCGCTCTCACATACGCGCGCGCGCGCACACACACACACACATATGTGTGTGTGTATATATATATATATATATATATATATATATATATATATATATATATATATATATATATATATATATATATATATATATATATATATATATATATATATATTGTTGGAATTAATAAAAAACTTTGAGAATTTCGAATCAATCTTAATGAACAAGATTAAATCAACCTGATCGAAATCACTTGTTCTTCACTCTTCACTCAAGTGAAACAATTACACCTTGATTACAAGAATGATTCTGCACAGAAATTGTTGATGGAAGAAGAAAGAAAGAAGATTAGGGTTTAACAAAATAAGGGAAGAAGAGAATGATTTCTGTACAGTAACTCTCTGCTCTCAAACTGAAAAAAAATATTATTTAACGGTGCAACTGCACTTTCTGTTGTGCATTATAATATTATTCTCTATTCTTCTTACTCAAAATAGGGGTTACTCCCTCTATTTATAGTTGAGCTACCTTGCTCCCTAAGGTAAAGTCCAAAAACACAAAAGCCCAAAATTTCTAGTTTGGTCTAAGTGGAAATCATGTGTCAAGCAACTTGCTTCGACACTTCGACATTTAACCCCACTCGACACACACTACACTAAGCTAAGTTCGACACATCCTTTTTTTTTTGTCGAGCCACACCTGCTTCGACACAAGGAAATACATTATCAACACACCACCTAATTCATTGTGTCTAAGCTATCTATATTTGTCATAGACCTTAGTTTCTTGAAAACTTCGACTTGAGCTCCTTTTGTATGATATATGCAATCTGATTCTCAATTCTACAGTGTTCCAAGTTCATCTTCTTTTTTGCTACCTGCTCTTAAAGTTAATGGAACCTCATTTCGACGTGCTTGCTTCGTTTCTGTGCTATTGGATTCTTTGCCAGATTGTTAGCTGACACGCTGTCGATCTTCATGGTAATTGCTCCATGACTCTTTGTTGTAATCTCTTTAACTAGTTTCACCATCCACTTTACTTGACATGCACAAAGAGAAACAGCTATGTATTCTGCTTCAAATGACGATAATGTCAATACTGGCTCCTTTCTTGAACTCCAAGTAACTGGTGTACCACCTAGCATAAACACATAGCCAGTTGTGGATTTTCTATCCTCAGCATCACTATACTAACTTGATTCAGTGTATCCCACTAACTTGCATTCTTTTCCTTCATCAGCTGCAGGAAATAAAATGTCATAGTTGAGAGTTTCTTTCAGATACCTTAGTATCCTCTTCATCACTGCTAGGTGTGATACCTTTGGCTTTTGCTTGAATATACTTACCATACCCACACTGTATACTAGATCAGGCCTTGTGCGACAAAGGTATCAAAGCGATCCAATGAGTCTTCTGTACTGTGTAAGATCGATATTATCTTCATTTGTGGCCTTTGACAGTTGCATTTTAGGCTCAGCTGGAGTCGAAGTTGGGTTACAATCTTGCATCTCAAATCTCTTGAGTATTTTACCTGCATATCTTTTTTGGTGCATCACCAAACCTCTACCACTCTCGTAGAACTCGATACCAAGGAAGTATGAAAGATTTCCCAAGTATGAAATTTCAAACTCCTCACTTAGGTCATGTTTGAAATCTTCGATCTTCTTCTTGCAACTTCCTGTTATCAACAGGTCATCGACATAGAGAGACATTGTATAAGAAATTAATTATTGCTTCTCCTTACATGTACTTTATGCTCAGTTGTGCACTTTACATATTCCTTCTCCTTTAGAAAGCTATCTATCTTCTTATTCCTAGCTCTTTGAGTTTGCTTAAGTCCATACAAGGCTTTATGCAGCCTATAAACCTTTCTTTCTTCGCCTTATTTCACAAACTCAGTTGGTTGTGTAACATTAACTTCTTCATCTAAGGGGTCATTCAGGAATGCACATTTTACATCCATCTGACATATATCCCAATTGTTCATGTTTGCTATACCAACAACCAACCTAATTGTTTTGATCCTAGCAACAAGTGCAAAAACTTCGTCAAATTCGATTCCTTCCTTCTGAAGAAATCCTTTTGCTACAAGTCTTTCCTTGTATCGAGTTACTTCTCCTTTGGAATTCAACTTCACCTTGTATACCCACTTCACATCGATTTCTTTCTTGCCTTGAGGAAATTTGACAAGTGACCAAGTGTTGTTGACTTCGATGGACTCTAGTTCCTCATTTATTGCTTTCACCCACTTTGAATCTTTCAATGACTCTGCTGTATTGACTGGTTCAACATATGTGTAGAAAGCATCATTTGATGTAATCACACATTATGGCAACCTTGCAGGCATGTGTCTTGCTCGTTGAGGTGTGCTTGGGTCTGTTCTACCTTTGACTCCTTCTTGTCGAACTTCTCTTTCGAGTTCACTAACTGGTTTTTCACATAAAATTCTCACTGAATCCTTCTTAACATTCTCAATCCAATCCCATTCCTTAAGCTCATCTATGATCATATCCTTACTGATCACAACTTGCTTGTTCACTAGGTCGAACAACTCGTATCCTCTAGTCGATATACTATTAGGATTATTTGACTCGACTTGTCATCAAGCTTTCTTCTCAACTGATCTGGCACATGTCTATGTGCTATAGACCTAAACACCTTCAAATGACTTAGGCTAGGCTTGATACCAGACCAACATTCTTCTGGTGTGATTCCTTCTAGCTTCTTTGTCGGATATCTATTTATGATGGTTCTATTCTTCCTTTCTGCAGTTATATCCTGTTGTGGAGTGTAAGGTGGGACCACCTCATGCACAATCCCTTTTTTCTCACATAATGTATCGAAATCTTTCGACACATACTCTCCACCACCATCAGTCCTTAGAATCTTTAGCTTTTGACCACTTTGCCTTTCGACCATAAATTTAAATTTGGCAAATACCTCGATCACTTCACTTTTCTTCTTGATCAGGTAAGTCTATAATGTAGCACCCTAAATTTTTCCCATCTTTTATCTTGGATCTTGGCTTATGTTTCATTTCATTTTCATGTTAATTTTTGCATAGCATAGTTCTAGACAAGGGATCAAGGTATCATGGCTCGTTTCTCAAGAAAGAGGGACTTGTTTCTTCAATCCCAAGCAAGGTTTTCTTCTTAACTTTGTGGTATTCTCAAGCCCCAAAGATCCCCCAACCTCAAGTGTGATTCAAGGCAAAATCATTTCAAGATCATCTGTGATTCACCATGTCTTAGTTTGCAAGAAATAATCAAGAGATTCAAGTTTGGTTCAAGGTGTTTGACCTAATTTAGAAAATTGTGATCTCTATGATCAAATGGGCATAACTTCTTCAATTTTCAACATCTTGAGGTGGTTCTTTTTCTAATGAACTCTTCTCATCATCCCCAACAAGTTCTCTTTGCAAGGGAATATCCAATTATGCTTGGAAAGTCATCAGAAGTTTGAAGACATTATAAATCATTTTGAGTTTTAGAAGGATTTTCTAGTCAACTTCAAAAGGTCATAACTTGGTCAATTTTCATCATTTGGAGCCCATTTTTTTCCTAAAGTGAACTTGAAGATGTCCTCTACAACTTTGATTCAATGTGGAAGTTCCAAAAACCTATGGAAGGCTTTGGGTTTTATCAAAACATTATAGGTCATTTTTGGTCCCTAAAAAGATTTGAAATTTTTCTAAGTGTTTTGTAATTTTGAACCTTTTCATGCAAGCTACTTTGAAGGATCATACCTCTCAATTCAGATTGTCAAATCAATAATTTCTTTTCACATTACAAAGATTGTACCATCCTTTATCCAATGCAAGAAGAATCACATCATAAACCCTCTTACATTGTGATAATCATGGTGGCAAAATTTGAATTTCAAAGCTGAAATTTTACTTCAAGTCAGAACTGAATTTGGTTGAAATGGCTTCTAATCATTAGATTAATCCATGAATTAAGTCTAAACATGATTAACAAACTTGCCTGGGTTGATTAGAGCATTGAAACACAAGTTTTGAGTGAGTTTTGACAAGTTTCAAGTCACACTTTGCTCATGCTGCAGGTGTGCACGAATTTGCTCCAATTTGCATTATTCACCCTCCCTCAGCATTTAGAAAGCTTCTTCTATAAATAAGGGACTCATTCCACCCATTTCCACAAGCTTTGATAGCCAAAATCACCCTGCTGAGATCCCATTTGAACTCTTAAGCTTGAACTTCGTATTTTCATTTCCACACCTTAATCACTCAAGCTATCCATTCAGCTAGCTTCACCAAAATTTAGTGAAGTTAACCAGCTTAAGAACTTGAAGAATCATGGTCTGAATCAAGCTTGAGGAATCCATGTTCAGAGCTTTGAAGTTGAACTTCAACAAGTACAATTCTAAACCATTTTGACTTAAATTTGTTGCTAAGATGTAGTCCTTGATGTGCTAATGCTGTTAGGATTGTTAGATTTTAGTTTTGGTTGAGTTTTGTTGTTTAATTTTCAAATTCGTGTTTGCTTTTTCTTCTGTTTTTTTTCAAATCGAGTGAGCTGTGATTTAAAGAAATATGGCGCGATGATATGGTTGAGATCGTCTTGAAAAGATGCATCAGATGAAACAACTATGAGCTCAAATGATTATGGTTTGATGGATCTTCGTATTTCTACAATTCTCTGCAAATTTCAAGTGGCTGGAGATTGAAGATGATGATCTGACCGTCCATAATGCCACTTGTTTTAATCCTGTGTGTTTGACCTTTTTTGTTTGGAAATGATGAGGTTGACTCAGATCCGCCGTGGGTGTGCGCTTTCTGGCCTTTGGATTAGCCACGTCATTTAATGAAGTGAGATCCAATGCATCTTATTTTTTTCTGTTTTATTTTCTTTTTCTAATTTGTTTTTAAATTCATTTTATTTTCATAAATTCATAGAAAATTCATTTTTAATCAAAAAAATACCAAAATATTTTCTAAAATTTCCTTTTATTTTTCTCTTTCTGATTTTTATTTTTGTACATTTTTATTTTTCAGTTTTCTATTTTTCTTGAATTTTAATTTGATTGAGCCAATTTTAATTAGTTTAAAATTGTTTTTAGACATTTTAAAATTATGAGAAAAATATTATATGATCCTATGATTGTCTTGGGCCTATGGTGATTTTCTTAGATTTTTATTTCTGGTTTTGCTATTTTCCATATATTTTTGGATTATTAGGTTAATTTTAATTGGTTTAAAAATATTTTTAAGCCATTTAAAATTATGAGGAAATTAGTACATGATCCTATGATGGTTTCTGACCTATGGTGATCTTCTTGTACTTTTGTTTGTGGTTTAACTAATTTCCATCCTTTTTATGTGATTTATGGCCTTTTATTTGTTTTTTTATTTGATTTTAAAATTGCAAAATGATGTGATATTGTTTTTAGTCCATGATTGGGTGTCATTATGTTTTTCCTTCAAGTTATTTAAGACTTTGATGTTTGTTTGATGGTTGTTTCCCTTTTGTGATTGTTTGGTTGTTTGATTTTTCTTTGAGGCTTACTTTGACTCCACTTGTATGATTTCTCTTGAGTTTTCATGGTTGGATGTCAAACTTGTTGATCATGTTGGATGTTGTGTTGTCATTTTTTGGTTTCATGTCATATTCTTATGCTTTCCCTTTTAGGGTTGTTTGTACGCATGCTTGTCTTGTGGTTTGCTTTTGAATGGGATGCATGATTTGTTTCTTGTATGCTCTCTCTTTGATCATTGACATGGCTTGAGTATGTTGTGTTGTGCTTGATGACCTACCATTTTTCTTGTACCCTTTCATTTCATTTCATCTTGATTTGTGATTGATGATGCTTATTGAGGATGTTTGGATGTGTGTGGGCATTTTGTTTTGCCATTGTGTTTTTGTTTGCAAATCTTTTGACATGGTGTGAGCTCATTCTTGTTTCTTTAACATGTTATTGATGTTTACCATGTGTGATCATTAATTAATGCTTGCTTGATGCTTTGCCTTTGAACTTTCATGTATGTTCTTCATTTTGCATTCCTTCTTTTTTCTTTTTTTTGGAACTTGTTTAAGTTTCATTCTTGTTTTCACTTGTGATTGAATTGGATAGTGTTTACTTGTGTTTACTCACATGATCTCTTAGGATTCCTAGTCCATCTTAATTTCTAGTTAAGGTGGGAGTAGGAGAGACATTAGGCTTTCAATCTTTTACATGATAATAATTAAGATAGCCCCTTTTGCCTCAACTTTAGGTCCATCATTTGTATGATAACATTAGGTAGAATTCCTTTTCATCCTAACCTTAGGACCGTTTTGCATGACAACATTAGGGTTTTTCAGTTTCCCTTTAGTGTTCTCTTTTGTGTATTCTCTTTTCTTCTCAAACAATCTTAAGACACTTAATAAAGAATGATGAACGTTGTGCGCCACAAGCCTTAAGTATGTGGGAAATGATGAGTGAGGGGTTTCTTCTCACTTGTCTGGAGTGTTTAGTGTATGCCCTTTGGGCGATATGTGACGCATTCGCTCCTATGTCATAGTCTTTAGTGCAACGTGAATTTCAAACAAGTTCAATTCACTTCTCATATAACAGGCTTCGACCCTAACTGTTGGAATGGGAACTTAGCGTCTCTCATATAAAACACTTAACCAACCAGTGGTCTAGTTTACTCGAACTACGTTTGCTCTGATTTCTCATACCAGATGAGGATACGTAGGCACAAGACGACGATGCCTTGGCGAGCAACCTTCCCCCCATCACCTGTAGTTTTCCGAACTACGTTGACTCTGACTTTCCCATTGCATGAGGGAACACATAGGCATAGGGTGGAGATGTCCTATCGAGTCTCCTTTTTATTTTCCATACCCCGCTTAGCAGTAGCTTTTAGATAACGCACCATTTTTATTAGACAACAAGTGTGGATCCCGTTGAGTACAGCGGACGTGAGGGGTACTCATACCTTCCCCTTGTGTAACCGGCTCCCGAACCCAAAATTTGGTTGTGATGACCTTGTCTTTTCCCATTCTTTTAGGTTTTCTTCGATCGTTTCCTTTCCTTCTCTTTGGGATAAGTAACGTTCAGATGTGACACTTCTGTTTGCTTTCGCCGACCCTTTTTGCAGTTGTGGCAGCTGGCGACTCTGCTGGAGACTCTGGTTCCCTATGCGAGTCAATCCTAGCGCTTGTCTATGTTATATCTTTGGGGTGTTTACTTTTGTGCAGTTACTTGTATTTATATGTTTACTGTTTTACATTATTGCATCTGCTTTTTGTTATCATATTATGCTTTTGTTGGGTGGGTTATTCCATGAGAGATAATTCCATTACCCAGGCTTGAGTACACACATAGGATTAGTGTGGAGATTAGTGTAGACTTGTATGGTATTTAGTCACGCAAGAGTTCGCGCGAAATTCACGTTCAAACGAGGTTTTATTTGAAGACATCCTATCCTGCGCATTTAGGGCATTTGAGGGGATGTTGAATTAGAAAACTAACAACTCTGGAAACCGTTCATTGGGAAGTCAGTTGAGACCTCCTTGATTGACCATGATGCCAAACTAGATATGGTGAACATATCATCGTTACTCAACCTGAGAGTCCATGATATTGATGACCTGCATAGGATGTCGTACCTTTCAAGACTAGAACCTACTTGTGAGAGGGATGCGTTTTGCAGGAAACTTTGACCTCCAACCAACCTGGTTTTCTGGTTTTCTCGTCAGTGCAGACTTATAATCTTGGATGTTGTGATATTATATCACCTTGGTATTCTGGATTTCTAATTTTCTTATTAGAGCAAAACTCTGGTCTAATTTAGTCAGCAGCACAACAGTTTTTGATGCCTTGATCCTTGTCTGCATTTGCATACTCATTCTCATATTTACATTGCATGTGTATGTGTTTCAGGTTTCTCATCTCTCCTTAGATTCTAGTCCGGGTTTTCTTTGAAGATGGAAATAGAGAGGAAGAAGGTTACTCTTTGCAAGTTTCCTTTACCGGAGCTAGGACCTTTATTTGGTCTAATTGTCATGGTTGATCCGGGTACTCTTGAGGTGTTTAGAAGAGACTATGGGATAATTTTGAGCCTTGTCTGTAAAGTCACAAGTTACGAATAGGGAACCATCCTTACTTTGCTACAATTCTATGATCCTTCACTGCGTTGTTTTACTTTCTCGGATTATGTTCTAGTTCCTAAATTGAAGGAGTTCACTTTTATCCTGGGAATCCCAATCCTGGATAAAGTACCGTTCTTTCATTCAGAAGAGGGTCCTGATCTTGAGAAGCTTGCAACCGCTCTTTATTTGAACGCATCTGAGTTGGTAGGCAATGTGGTTACCAGGAATGGGATCTCTGGCTTCACTTTGTCTTTCTTGGTGGACAAAGCCCAAAAGCACGCCAAAGAGGGCTGTTAGGTGGTCTTTAGTGTTATCTTGCCTCTGTGCAATTTGGGTATGCTTTGAGAGGACCTCCAAAGGATGAAGAATTATAGGGATCTCTGTATTATGCCGGTGTAGCTAATCCTGGCATTTTGGCTAAGGTTGTTGAAGCATGGGGAAAGATTCACAAGAAAGAGAAAATTCCTTTAGGGAAGTGTGACTATAGAGCTTATGACCCTTACTTAGAGTGGATTCAGAGGATAATTGAGAAGATATTGTTGTCGTTTCCTGTTGAAGAACCCTTATACCCCCTGATGATTGAAGAGCATACAACAATTGATATTCTAAGATGTGATAAGGTTCAGATATAGAAAGAAGAGTTGCATAAAGAAAATGAAGAACTGAAAAGAGAGATCAGTCAATTGAAATGCATAAAGAACGAAGTTGTTTACCTAGCAAGGGTAAAGACATAAACCTTGGCTAGACAGAAAAGGAGTTGGCTAAAGAGATCCGGGTACGAGAACGAGTTGGCCAAGATTTGAAAAGTATTGATAGTGTTCTAAAGCATAAGAAGAAAGAATTAGATAGAGCCTGTTTGGAAATATCTAAGTTCAATGATCAATGGAATGCTACAGTGACCGCCAGCAAAGGAAGAGAGGATGAACTTCATAGACAAATTGATAATTTGAAGGTACAGTTCAAAGTCAAAGGAAAAGAAGTTTCAGCAGAATCATCCCGTAGGTATGCAAGTGAACAGGAGCTACATGAAACCTTGTCAGCATTTGAGGAGCTCAAGGTGAGAGAAGAATTGAAGAGACCAAGTGTCATACCCCAAATTTGTCCTACCTTTTTTAAAATTTTCATTTCGCCCGACTTTATTTGTTAATTTGCATCGCTTGTACAACGTAACCCTTTTTTTAGCAAAAATAATATTTTTTAACCTTTTGCCTAATAAATTTGTGACACGTGGCATTTTATTTTTTTATCTTTTTTTATTTTATTATTATTTTATCATTTTTGCTTTATAATTTAATTTTTACTAATATGTAAATATAATATAATTTTAATATAAGTTAATTAGTTAGGATAGGATTAGAGAAATAATTAGAATTAATTTAGAATTTAAATTAGTTTTTAGTTAGAAATTAAATTAGAATTATGATTAATAATTAAGTTAGAATTTTATTTAATTATAGAATTAGAATAGTTCTTTTTAATATTAGATTTAAATTAAAACTTAATTAAATTTGAGTTTAGGTTATTAGTTAGTTAATTCAAATTAATTAGCAGATTAATTAATAAAAAAAGAAAAAGGAAATAAAATTGAGTGGAAGCTGAGAAAGAATGAGAACACGGTTGCAATTGGCAATTAGGGTTTTAAAATTTGGGTATAAAATAGGCTGCATTGTTCCTCTTCCTGGGGAGAAAAACCCTAGCCATCCGAAATCTTGCCTCTTCCCAATTTTCCTCTTCAAAATTGGAAACTCTAACTTCCTCATCTCACGAGCCGCCGCTACCCCTTACCTATCTCCTTTGTTCTTCAACGAGAAATTGCTCACACTTCTTCATTTCCTTCGTCCTTCAAACTCAACTCTAAGCCGTTGCGAAATCCCTCCGATTTTCCTCCTCACCATCACCTTTCTCCTTCTCTCCCTCACCGGCCACCACGAACCTCTCACATTCATCTTCTTTTGTCACATAAACCCTTCCTCTATTCTTCTGACGCCTCCATTTCTCCTTCTTCTTCACAAGAAAAATCCGCCGTCATCTCACTCCTTCACGTCGTTGCTCACCATCATCCATTTCCTGGTGACACTAACACTTACTGACAACTAATCTTCTTTCAAGCTCACGACGAGCTTATGCAATTCACCACGTGCGTATTGCTGATGTCGCAACATTAGGGGTGCTGCTGAAGTTTTGTTTTATTTCAAATCAGTGTTTCGGTTATGATGCAAACAACAATGACGTCTCAACGAGTTCCATCTTGACGTTTCGCACGATGCCGACAATTTGCGCAGAATCAATTCAGCGCAGATTCCTACCATAATAGTCGTTTCGCATTCGGTAAGTCTTTCGAACCAAGTTTACCACTATGATATGATGAGTTTATTTTTTTCGATTTAATGTTTTGTGTTTATAGAACAGATAATGCTCAGTTTCATCTTTGATTTCGAGCCCACTGCCATTGTTATGGATTTGGTTTACAATTGTTAGAAATTAATAAAGAAAAACATTTTGTTAAATACTGTTAATAATACAAGCTTGTAAGTATTTCTGTAGTGGCTTCTTTTGAATTCTGGTTTTATCGCAGAGACAGTTTGATTTCGACTTTAGGTGAATTTCATTATGGTTTTATAAGTGAATTTCATTATGAGATTTGGTTTTATAAGATTTGGTTTGTATGTTACTGCATATGTGTTTACGCAATTTACCGTTAACTTACCGTTAGCATGGAGGAAGTTAGGAGAGTAGTAAGAGATCTATTTTGAAAGAAAATAGCATGAATGTTGGAAGTTGCTGTAGATAGTTCATAGTTTTGTTGAGAGTATGTTTAAAGTTTGAAATAGTCAACAATTTGTTTGTTCATTATAATGGATATTATCATTAACCATAATTACTATTAAGTATTGGATTGGGTTTTAATTTGAAATATTCTATATATGATTTTTAGAGTGGTAAGCTTAAATTTATTTATTTTTCTTTAAATAATGATGTTTGATAATAATTGGACTTTTATTTTGACCCATTGATCTAGAGAAGAAAATTGTGCTCATGTCGCTTTACCTTTTTTTGAAAGTGTTTGGCAAAATATGGAAAAGATTGAGAGACTTAATTTAATTTTTATTAGTTTGCTTTCCTATAATGTGTGTATCGCATGAAAAGAGACCGGTGAGATTTTCAGTTCAATTTTGCTAGCTCTTTGTATTACAAGTTTTTATTATTAAATTTATTTTTTTCTTAATTTGGGTTGCCACATATCCATAAGCTGTTGGTAACATTGAGTAAGGGAATTGCAAAATTTGTTTTACAGTATTGAAGAGGGCGATTTTTCTTCTAGTTGTAACACCTCTATAATTTATAATAAATATTGTCACTTTTTTATCAAATTAATTGATTAGTTTAAATTAGATAGTTTTATTAATCAATCTTAATTAACTTAATTATTTGACATAATCGAATAATTTTGATAATTAATTTGGACTAATTTAATTAAGTGATTTAATAAATTTGGACTATTTGACTTTGATAAATAAAAATTGGGCTAAGATCGAGGGATCCCAAAACTCAAATCTCCTTGTTTGTACACACCTATCTTTGTGTTATTTTATCCCAAATTGATCAAATGTACCCCAATTCCCTCTCAAAATGTAATGATTTTTATTGCTTTTGTCTTATTTATGCTTTAATGCTTTAAATCTTTTTTTAAAAAAAATTCTCGATTTATCGAGTCATTTTCTACCCTTGTAAGTCGAGTGCTTTTAAAGCCTCGCCATCAACCTTTGGTCACCATACACAACATTTTAAAGCTTAATCCTGGGCTTCCTTACAGTGACACCTATTTGATCAATTTTTTCTAATTGGTCACTTAGAAGACTAGCCCACTTTGCTACTGCACACGTTTAAAATTCAAATTAAAACCTTGACTCACCTAGAGTATTTTTTCAAAACAAACTATTCTCTTGAGGTCTAGCACTTCTTGAGTTCTCGAAGGATTGCTCTCAAGGTGCACACTTTGAGTTGTGATCCTTTTGATCTTACATTTCTAAAATACCCTAGTGCGCTTAACCCACATACGTTAATATTTCTAAACTATTTTCCTAAATAAATTACAAAAGAATCGAGTTCTTGGAGTCGCGCATCCCTAGAATTCGAGAATGATTACTATTTAGGCGTACGCCTTGTATGGTGTGTCATTCAAACTTTCATTCCTAAAATACCTCCTCTAATTATTTGGACAAGTATTCACTGTCCAACAAACATATTTCCTAATTAATTGAATGAAAAAGGTACCGTTGGGATCTAGCATTCCAACGATGTCCCGACTAGTGGATTACGAGGTCGACGTTGTTGCACTCCAAAATTTGACCAACATTTATTTACCAAACTTGTGTTCACCAGCATGATCATCTGCTTCTCATTGATATGTGGGCAGTAGATCAAGAGGTATGATTACCCAGTAAGAGTTATATGAGACTTTGAAGCTAGCCAAGAAGGTTGTTCAAGTGTTCAAAGGTTGATATCTTTGTCAGAAAACTCAAGAGATCCTTAGAGAGATTGGTTGAAACCAAGGTTGTGTGTCTCATAACTTGAGAGTTGTGGGAGCTCCTCAGATGATTCTGAGACTATGAGGATGGACTTGAAGCTTTGAGAAAGCTTATGAGATGTCTTGAAAGCCATCATGAAGCCTAGAGAGGTCATTGTACAAGAATTCAGAAGACTCAGCCATGAGTGGTGGAATTAGGGTTTGACTGGGTCAACCCTAGGTCAACTGATGATTTGGAGAGGGTTGAGACCTAATCCAGGAGCCATGTGACCATGGAATGATGCATTGAGATGCTATAAGGATGATTCCTATACCAACTCATCATGATTGAGGAGTTTGAGAAGTTTTAAGCTAGGGTTTCTAAGGCTTGACAGTGTAAAATCCCCTAGTTTGATCCCTATCTTCAAGGCAGTTTAGCTCAAGATGTGATTGTCATATCATCTTACCAATAACATGAATGTTGTAGAGCTTGTTCTTAGATTTAATTTGAGTACTAGAAGTCCTTGATAGGATTTGTAGAGCTCAAGTTATGGCTTTGACAAATTACAGGTCATCTGAGGTATGTGAATCTGGGTCCTTGAAAGTCACCCAACTTGCATCCAACTTTTGCCCTAGTAGGATGATTCCTATAAACTCTTGGTCAACATGAATGTTGTAGATCATCTTCTTAGCTTTCTAGAGAGTACTAGAAGTCCTTGATATGATTTGTATAACTCAACTTATGGTTTTGACAAGTCAAGGGCATTTTGGTCATTTGGAGGTTATAGGTCATTTCAAGCATAAGGCCATATCTCCTATTTCCAAGCTTCAAATGGAAAAATCTTCAACATAAAACTTGCTTATAATGATGTTTTAAGGCTAGTAGGGAGGTCATGAGATGTTGAAAAGGCTTGTATCAAAAAGTGATAAAAATGGCCTAAAATGGAGGCATAAGTTAAATAAGTTGAAATTGAAAATTGGAAATCACAAGTTACACATCCAAACCATGTCATATAATAGGTCATTTTGACTCTAAAAGGCATTCTAAAAACAATGGTTCATCCACAATTTTGATTTGAGGCCTAGATCATAGGGCTGCTTTGAAAATGGCTTACTTGCATCTTAAGGCACCAAAGCAAAACATGAAGAAACTCAATATACAAGTTAGTTATGCATTTCAACACACCATACATCTCATGTGGGAAGAATTTCAAGTCAGAATTGGTGGTTACAAGAGGCTTGGCATGAGATAGCACATGATATGAGATGAATTCATAATATCATGAGATGAGAAGTTCAAATACTCATTGGATTGTTCCAGAAAGTTCTGGACAGTTCTAACAAGTTCTATATAATGGTTAGAGCTTGCTCAGATGCAATGTTGGTGAGAAAAGAGAGAGGAGAGAGAGAGTGCTATCTTGTTGCTTCCATTGCAAGTCAAGTTTCAATTCTACATTCTTCTTCAATTCCATTCCTTTTTTCTATACAAACACACTCCATTGATGATTCTGAAGGTGCGCACATTGATTTGAGAGCAATTCATGGAGGTTTGAAGGAAGTGGCAATTGTATTTTGCAAGAAGCAAGTGGTGTTCAAATCTTGAAGTACAAGCATCCTCTCTTCAAGATTTTGCAAACAGAAGAGCTAAGATCATCCAAAGATCATTTCTAGAAGGTTACAGGTGCTGAATTGAAGAGTTGCTACTACTGCCATACAAGATAACCAGGTTTGCAATTTCTCTACCACCTCATAATTTAAGCATGGCTAGGTTGAGTTGTTAATGTAGAACGGTTAGAGACCCCTAGGTGATGATTTCTGGAAGTTCATGGATCAATTGGTGAAGGTTGAGTGTGAGGCATCATTTCTTTAATGACCAAGAACTCGAGCTACAGTGAGTGTTAATGCATGTGTGATAGTTAGTTTTCATCAGTGAGGTGAGGTGAACATTTTAGTGTAAGGAAATTGAAGATTTATCCCAGTTGAAGTTTGAGTATAATGGAGGATTCACTATCGGGTTTGTGGTTAGAGCGGGTTCCAGTGAAAACCAGCACCATGGCTGTGATCAGTGGGGAAAATGGATTGATTTAGGGTTTTGAAAATTAAGATTTGATGAGGATTCGAGGGTACACGGATTGATGGAAGTTTGGCATGTTAAACTCTGTTTCTTGAAGCTCTCACGCAAAACCCTAGCTGGAGGTTGAAGACAACCTCCCAGCCATCAGATCTAGATTGACCCTTTGACTCTCGTTTGATCCAGCGGCTCGTGTTTAATTTCAGTTTGAGAGGTGTTGCGGTTAGAATATGATTTCAAATTATTAATTAATTTGAATCGCATCTTTAGTTCACAACCGCTCTTTGATTTATCCGAAGGAAAAGGTCAAAAGAGGAAAACCTAATTTTGCATCGTAAAGACAATGCAGGAAGAGATCTAGGTAAGGGGTTGGTTAAGCTTAGGGAAGGTACTAGCACCCTAAACTTCTGTAGTACTCTACAGGAACCTTTTGTTTATTGTATGCTTTTTTATTTTATTATCTGTTTGAAATATATTGCTAAGGGATAGAGTGACCTAAAGACCTAAGGGTTAGTCCTAAGTTTACTCGGCAAGACGTCGCGTCTTGTGCCTACGTATCCTGGATAGGGAATGGAATCAGAGTAATCGTAGTTCCCCTCGAAAGGGAGGTTAGAAACGTCTTGACTGTGGTCAAGGTTTCAATGGGGAATAAACGTATCTTAAGGACACGCTTATGTGGAGTCTTTGAAACTCCTATTTCTACGTTGAATTTGTTAATTAAAAATTTAGGGTTGAAATTAGGGATTCCACGGCGGGAAACCCTAAAACAAAGTACGGCGACTCTTTGACCTAAAACTAGGGTAAAGGGTATTTTTGTCCACGGCGGGACGCCTAGGTTAATTAGGGTTTGAGACGGCTAAAACTAGGGTTATTGACTCGGCGGTCAAACAACTAGACCTAATTCCTTCGGAGGGAATTCTAACGGTAAAACATGCAAACATGACAAAATATTATACGGCAAAATTAAAGTGCGGAAAGTAAAGAAAGCGTCGCGACGATCACTCGCGTAAATTACAAATCCCAAAAAAAACAAAAACAAAATAAATCGCGACCATGGCCTCGCGTAAATTACATCCATGGAACAAAATAAATTAAAATAAATATGAATCATAATCTATGTATAATCTGAGGAGAGAAACAGAGAACGTTAGTGAAAAGTTAGACGAAAATATGGCAAACATATTTTATATTAAAAGAAACACGAAAATGCAATTTGAAATTTTTATTATTGTTTTGTTAATTTTTATATTTTTTTTATTAAAATTTTAGTCTTAATTTTAAAAGGTTTTAATTTTTAAATAAACAAAACTTTAGTTTTAACTTTTTATCTTTAGAAAGTTTTAATTTTAATTTTAATTTTTAAAAGAGAAAGTCTTAAATTAAAAAAACTCTAATCATAAGTTTTTTTTTTAAAAGAAGAAGTTTACATAAAAAAAAAGGTTCGTTAGTCTTACTTTAAAAGAATGTTAGTTTTAAAATTTTAAAGAAAGTTTTAGAAAAAAGTTTTAACCCTTTCTAACATGTTTTAATTTTTAATCTTTAAAACTTAAAAAAAATGTTAATTTTAATACTTAAAAAAAAGTTTTAATTTTAGGACTGGGTTAATTTTAAGTTAGTAAAAATGTTTTCACTTAACTATAAAAGTGTTTTAAACACTGTTTATTTATTAAAAAAAATTATTAGTGGTTAGTGTTTTAATTAAGAAAAAGTTTTAAGTTTTTTACTTACTGTAATTATAATCAAAAACTGATTTTAGTTATAATTCACAAAAAGGGTTTTTAGTTAGAAAAAAAGAAAAGGTTTAAAAAATGAAATGAGAGTTTAATTATTTGGAAGAGGTTTTAATTGGGATAACATAAAAGCTTACATTTCAGTTGCCGGTTGGTGATGCTTTCGCTTGTTCTTCGCCGGCGGCAATGGTTCTCGACGAACTTCTTTGGATCTCTTTTCCTCTTTCTCAAATGGAGGTGATGATGATGAGCTTCGAAACTCTTCTGAACCTCCGGATCTTGACGACCGCCGTTTTTCTTTTTGTCTCCTTTTCTGATGACCTGTTCTTGATTTTCTGATGTGAATGAAGTTTCCTCCCATCACTTATGTTTATATAGGTAACAAATTAGGGTTAGCTCTAACCTAATTCCCACTTTAAAGCCCAACTTAAAGAATTAGTCAAAACTAAATTAAAACAAACTTAAAACAACTTAAAACTCTATTTATTTACTAAATATAATAAAATATTTTCTAATATTTTTAATTTTTTGATTTTTTGATGTTTTTTTATGAATAATATGGAAAAAAGTGAAAAATAATATTTTTTTAAAAAATAATTTAAATAAAATACGAAAATAATAATTAAATAATTAAAAAAACTATTTTTGTTATTTTTTTTTATGAAAAATAGAAAACTTAGAATAAAAAAAAGAAAAACAAAAAGTGAAGAAGGTGGGATTCGAACTCTCGACCTCTCACACTCACAACTACTTACACACTGTCTCTTGCCAATTGTGCCATTTTATTCATTGGAAATAAAGTGGCACTAGAAACTATGTAAAGGTAGGACAAATTTGGGGTGCAACAGATGCCCCTATTTAAATAGCTTCACCGGATGATTTGAGCAGCGGAGACTCGAGAAATCGCGGTGAAAGGGATTTAAATACAGATAACCGAAAATTTGGCCTCTAGATGCAGTGATATGCAATGATATGGACAAAATAACACGAACTATAATGCTGACAATGCCATGAATCTAATATGATGCGTATGATGGAATGATGAATGCAAGGATGCAGACGACACGATGTCATAGGGGACAGCGCAACGAAGAATTGCACTGGGGAAGTAGACATGCGGTGGTGACAAGGTAACATAGGATCCACACGGAGACAGGACCAGGTAAACGACAAACGCTAGAGTTTTCGGGACATTCCTTGAAGAGATCGAGCGGGATCTTCAGGACTCATCGGAAAACATATAGGGAGAGACAAACATCAGAACATTTCGGAAGAACGTCGAAAAGGAGACACGTCGTATCTGGAAGAACGTCAGATAGACATGACACAAAATAGTCGATGGGTGCCAAGTAAACTGGACTTTGTCCACAAGGTAAGACGCGGATAAAACACGACCTCGGGGAGAAAAATGCAAATGGGGATAAAACACCCATGCTGCCAAGTAACTAAATTCGTCCACAAGGTAAGACGCGGATAAAACACGACCTCGGGGAGCAAAATGCAAATGGGGATAAAACACCCATGCTGCCAAGTAACTAAATTCGTCCACAAGGTAAGACGCGGGTAAAACACGACCTCGGGAGAAGAAGCAAATGGGGATAAAACACCCATGATGCCAAGTAAATAAATTTTGCCCACAAGGTAAGACGCGAGTAAAACACGACCTCAGGGAAAAAAAAAAGTAAATGGGGGTAAAACACCATGATGTTAGGTAAACCCAGGAATATCTGGTAAACGGGGAATAAAACACCCGGGATAAAGGTACATGGGGGATAAAACACCCAAGGATAGAAGGTAAATGGGGAGTAAAGCACCCAAGATAGACATGTAAATGGGGAGTAAAGCACCCAAGATAGAAATGTAAATGGGGAATAAAGCACCCAAGATGTGCACATGTATAGGAATTATGCTATGACATATGATCAAATGCAAATGCAGACGTCGACGACAAGACTCGACTCTTTCTGTGAGATGACAAAACTGGAGGACTGATTCCTCAACACGGAGATCACTGTCATTCTGTTAAACTGTATCAAGTTGATAGTCACTGTAGGAATGATGAATAACTGCTTGGGGATTATGCAAGTAAACTGCCCCAGGTCAAATGAATTGATAATTGCTTCAGCTGTCTGATTCGTGGAATCGACTGTTTTGTTGTATCCTCGGAGGGCTTGCCCCAGTCTGAGTCTTGAACAATTCTCTGGATAAACCAAATCTGAGAAGATATTGCCTTGAACAAATCTTGAACTGATTCTTTGACAGGATGTAAAAGGAACTTGCCCCTGATAAGATCACTTGACCAAGTTTCTCATTGTTTGAAAATTCCTTAGAGGAAAGCCAGTTTGCAAACAAAAATATTCATACAAACATGGTAATGCAAAGTTCATGCGACTTTTGAAATCAAAATTATTTTTGAAAGATGGAAAATACATGAGTCGTTAGTCAGAACACGGTGGTTCAAGACGCTCAAAGTTTAAAACAAAGGTGTACTGCCAAAATAAATGATTCACAAAGATCTTTAGGATTCAGGTTACGCAACCTTGCTGTAGTATACTTTCAAAATAACCTTGCTTCAATTAGGTCTTTTGAGGGTTGTAATGTGGCCTGGTTCACGGTTTATGAAACAAAGGATAAAGGCTCAAAATTTGTTTGTTCCCACCCAATCTACGTGATAATCTTCAATCCTACGCTCAGTTAACTCATATTATGCATTCAGGTTCCTATAGGTTAGGAATTGCACTGATGGTAGTAATGATGGTTCGAAAGTCAAGGGACTCTTGAGATGGTCGTCACTACTTTCCTATAACATTTGGTTGTTTTGACATTTAGGATTTTTAGGGTAAGGATTTAAAACTCCTCTCTGCATTATCCCTAAATTTTGCCTGAGCTGTTTCTTGTGAAAATTACAGTCAGCGGGATGCCCCAGTTTTGCCTAAGTCTCCTTTATAGGTTTTGACTTAGCAGACTTTTTTTTTTGAAAGAAAGTGACTGCCTAGCTTAATGATCACGATGAACCATCATCGGCTTTTGAATTGGAAAACATCTTCGACACTTACTTGCTGTGTACGAAGGAAAACTTGTGAATTCAACCTTTATATGAAAGGTGTATTGCATGAAAGCACAACCGAGTTAACTGAGAACTACCCATCCCCCGGCTAAGATTGCGGGTTTTTTTGTAAAGAAAGAAACTCCAACTTCTAGGCTCGAAGGGGGTGACAAGGGGATAACTTCCTTATTTCTCCAGTGTTTGGGAGTTGAAACAATGCCTCACATCGTCAACAAGGATTGATTGAAAGCATACTGACAGCAGTTATGGGTATAACGTTTTCGTCATCCTCCCTCCAATCTTTGCATACCAAAAATTCGGACAAAGGTAAATATTTGAAAGATAAAGCATAGAGATAAAAATAATAGATAAAATTAATTAAATCAAAAGTTGCAATGCTCAGTTCACCGATATAAAAGTACAAACATAGTTCGAAAGAAAACAGCTAATAAAATAAGGAAAATACAAACAATGAGAAACAAAGGTCTGTGATTAAAACAATACAAAGATAAACTGTCATGTCTAAAACAAATAAATAGCCCACTGAGGTCAGCCTGAAGCTTCACTTCTGATGCCCTGGCAAAGGATTCTTCTGGATGTTTGGAGGATTGTCTGGAAAATCAAGTATCCCTGCTCTCATCAGCTCACGCACTCTGGCTTTCAGTGCAAAACAATGCTCCAAGTCATGGCCTAAGGCACCCTCATGAAAAGCGCACTGGAAATCAGCCCTAAATCCAGCTGGAGGAGGATTAGGAGGAGGTGGTAAAGCCCTTGTAGTGATCAGCCCTTGTTGAACCAGGTAAGGATAAAGTTCTGTGTAAGTCATGGGAATAGGATCAAATTGATTCCTATTTTGATACTGGTCTTGTCTAATAACTGGACGTTGAGGATTTTGAGCTGGCTGCGGAGCAACAACAGGTTGAGATCCCTGGCGAGGCTTTCTTGATTCAGTCATGACAGCATTGGTCTGCTCGTCCTTCCTCTTATGGAAATTCCCATAGGATTTCTTTGCACCATTAGAAGATTCGGCAGCTTTGGATACCTTCCCATTTTTCAAACCTTCTTCTAACCTTTGGCCAATAGTCACCAGATCTGTAAAGCTTGAAGAGACGCTCCCAATCATCTTTTCCCAATAGAAAGGAGACAAAGTATCCATGAATATTCCTGTCAGTTCCTTCTCTGCTATAAGGGGTTCGACTTGAGAAGCTAACTCCCTCCAACGCTGAGCATACTCCTTGAACGACTCTTTTTCCTTCTGAGACATACTTTGAAGCTGACGACGATCGGGAGCCATATCCAAATTGTATTTGTATTGCTTCATAAAAGCGTTGACGAGATCTTGGAAGCAGTGGACACTGTTATGCTGTAAGTTCATATACCATTTAAGAGAAGCACCACTCAAACTATCCTGAAAGCAATGAATGAGCAACTTCTGATTGTTGGTGTAAGCTGCCATCTTTCGGAAGTACATGACTAGATGGGCTCTTGGACATGAATGACCTTGATACTTCACGAACTCAGGAGTCTTGAACTTGGCAGGCAAAACAAGACCAGAAACTAGGCACATATTATCGGCATCAACATTGAAGAAATCAGTACCCTCGACAGCTTGGAGTCTCTTGTTTATGATCTGAAACTGTTCCCGGGTGATCTCAGGCTCAACAAAATCTTCTTGAACATCGGCAACATTGTACTCATAGGGAGGATTCTCAACGGGAGCTTGGATAGTTTGATTAACCGTGTGGACCACAGGTTGGGCCTCGGTAAGGATAGGAGCTTGAAAAACCGGTCTGACAGCCTGACCAATCATAGCAGCAGATGCAATAGGTGGAGAGTAGTTAGGAGGTAAACCAAACTCAGGCCAACTAGAGGGCGGCACTGAAACAAGAGGTGGATCAACACTTGAAACTTCCTGAATGACAGTCCTCTGAGGTGGCTCTCCTCTAGCAATCAACACTTGAAGCATCTCGGTAAGCCTGGTCATGCCTGCTTTCAACTCATCAATCTCCATTCGGACCTCCGCATTATGTTCCTCTTGTTCTGACATTTGGCGTCTATAGTTAGCTCTAGTCTGATATCTGTGTCGAGGAATCAGCTTGACGACTCAAAGGTACACTGGAAGACGAGAGAACCGAGAATGAGAAACCGGGGGAAAAATGCAATGCAAAAATGTGATGCTAATGCCATGTAATGGTTCCAAGAATTTCAACGGTCGATTGCAAATATTCCCTTTTAGGACAGTTGGAAAGAAATTTTTTTTGACTCTAAAATGTAGGACCTTTTTGAGTTTGCAAAAGACTGTTGAATTCCTTGAAACTGGAAATGATATGATGCTTTATGGATGCAAAGCACAAATACACACACAAAGGTCCTAGGTTAGAGGACAGCGAATGGAGTTAAGGTCTACCCTTCCCAAAAGGTAAGTACTATAGGTTAATTGTACCTGCAGAACAAGGTTCTAAAGCGGTGCCCAAAGTCATCAATCCATCTTTCGGATATTATCAACTTTCCAACTAACTTGGAGGTCGATAATATCCTCAAGAGAACCTCATTTGAGTGTAGTATCGCGTAGCAACTATTGTAGGACTACTCCCACATAGTTCCCGCACTACGTCCTATATAAGACCAAGGTGGTGTTAAGGTACTACGGTCCCCAGTATCACAGACTCCAATTGAAAATAGTAAAAGTTTTCACGACTACACTCGATCAACCGAACCATTTTCGAAAGGGTCTCAACTGAGCGGTGATTCTCGAGTTGACTTGGTCGGGACTCACTCCCGGCAAGCCTCGTCGAATATCTCACCTTCCTATAATAAGGTCACTCAAGTCCGGGTTAGGACTTATCTCACAATAACAGGTATCCCCACAAGGTACAATGATATATAAAAATAATTAATAAAATATCACACAATAAACAAAATAGGGGTAACCCTTAAAAATTAGGAGGGTCCCCAGTGAAGTCGCCATTTTCTGTTGCGGTTAGAATATGATTTCAAATTATTAATTAATTTGAATCGCATCTTTAGTTCACAACCGCTCTTTGATTTATCCGAAGGAAAAGGTCAAAAGAGGAAAACCTAATTTTGCATCGTAAAGACAATGCAGGAAGAGATCTAGGTAAGGGGTTGGTTAAGCTTAGGGAAGGTACTAGCACCCTAAACTTCTGTAGTACTCTACAGGAACCTTTTGTTTATTGTATGCTTTTTTATTTTATTATCTGTTTGAAATATATTGCTAAGGGATAGAGTGACCTAAAGACCTAAGGGTTAGTCCTAAGTTTACTCGGCAAGACGTCGCGTCTTGTGCCTACGTATCCTGGATAGGGAATGGAATCAGAGTAATCGTAGTTCCCCTCGAAAGGGAGGTTAGAAACGTCTTGACTGTGGTCAAGGTTTCAATGGGGAATAAACGTATCTTAAGGACACGCTTATGTGGAGTCTTTGAAACTCCTATTTCTACGTTGAATTTGTTAATTAAAAATTTAGGGTTGAAATTAGGGATTCCACGGCGGGAAACCCTAAAACAAAGTACGGCGACTCTTTGACCTAAAACTAGGGTAAAGGGTATTTTTGTCCACGGCGGGACGCCTAGGTTAATTAGGGTTTGAGACGGCTAAAACTAGGGTTATTGACTCGGCGGTCAAACAACTAGACCTAATTCCTTCGGAGGGAATTCTAACGGTAAAACATGCAAACATGACAAAATATTATACGGCAAAATTAAAGTGCGGAAAGTAAAGAAAGCGTCGCGACGATCACTCGCGTAAATTACAAATCCCAAAAAAAACAAAAACAAAATAAATCGCGACCATGGCCTCGCGTAAATTACATCCATGGAACAAAATAAATTAAAATAAATATGAATCATAATCTATGTATAATCTGAGGAGAGAAACAGAGAACGTTAGTGAAAAGTTAGACGAAAATATGGCAAACATATTTTATATTAAAAGAAACACGAAAATGCAATTTGAAATTTTTATTATTGTTTTGTTAATTTTTATATTTTTTTTATTAAAATTTTAGTCTTAATTTTAAAAGGTTTTAATTTTTAAATAAACAAAACTTTAGTTTTAACTTTTTATCTTTAGAAAGTTTTAATTTTAATTTTAATTTTTAAAAGAGAAAGTCTTAAATTAAAAAAACTCTAATCATAAGTTTTTTTTTAAAAGAAGAAGTTTACATAAAAAAAAAGGTTCGTTAGTCTTACTTTAAAAGAATGTTAGTTTTAAAATTTTAAAGAAAGTTTTAGAAAAAAGTTTTAACCCTTTCTAACATGTTTTAATTTTTAATCTTTAAAACTTAAAAAAAATGTTAATTTTAATACTTAAAAAAAAGTTTTAATTTTAGGACTGGGTTAATTTTAAGTTAGTAAAAATGTTTTCACTTAACTATAAAAGTGTTTTAAACACTGTTTATTTATTAAAAAAAATTATTAGTGGTTAGTGTTTTAATTAAGAAAAAGTTTTAAGTTTTTTACTTACTGTAATTATAATCAAAAACTGATTTTAGTTATAATTCACAAAAAGGGTTTTTAGTTAGAAAAAAAGAAAAGGTTTAAAAAATGAAATGAGAGTTTAATTATTTGGAAGAGGTTTTAATTGGGATAACATAAAAGCTTACATTTCAGTTGCCGGTTGGTGATGCTTTCGCTTGTTCTTCGCCGGCGGCAATGGTTCTCGACGAACTTCTTTGGATCTCTTTTCCTCTTTCTCAAATGGAGGTGATGATGATGAGCTTCGAAACTCTTCTGAACCTCCGGATCTTGACGACCGCCGTTTTTCTTTTTGTCTCCTTTTCTGATGACCTGTTCTTGATTTTCTGATGTGAATGAAGTTTCCTCCCATCACTTATGTTTATATAGGTAACAAATTAGGGTTAGCTCTAACCTAATTCCCACTTTAAAGCCCAACTTAAAGAATTAGTCAAAACTAAATTAAAACAAACTTAAAACAACTTAAAACTCTATTTATTTACTAAATATAATAAAATATTTTCTAATATTTTTAATTTTTTTGATTTTTTGATGTTTTTTTATGAATAATATGGAAAAAAGTGAAAAATAATATTTTTTTAAAAAATAATTTAAATAAAATACGAAAATAATAATTAAATAATTAAAAAAACTATTTTTGTTATTTTTTTTTATGAAAAATAGAAAACTTAGAATAAAAAAAAAGAAAAACAAAAAGTGAAGAAGGTGGGATTCGAACTCTCGACCTCTCACACTCACAACTACTTACACACTGTCTCTTGCCAATTGTGCCATTTTATTCATTGGAAATAAAGTGGCACTAGAAACTATGTAAAGGTAGGACAAATTTGGGGTGCAACAAGAGGGAATTCAGAAAACGAGTGGAACGCACCGTTTCATTAAACGGTGGCTTCATGGGCTTAAGTATGCTGAACGCTATTCCCACCCCACTTGAGGCCCACTTGACAAAATACAC
The DNA here is from genome assembly GCA_963859935.3 of Lathyrus sativus. Lineage (NCBI taxonomy): Eukaryota > Viridiplantae > Streptophyta > Magnoliopsida > Fabales > Fabaceae > Lathyrus > Lathyrus sativus. Next base: position 714,014,021 of record OZ012737.1, read on the forward strand.
TATATTTGGCTGCTATCCACACCGTTTCATTTTCTATTTTCTTTTCATTTTCTAATTGATTTTCTGATAATGATTGGGCCCAGCGCGCATGATTACCTGCACCCCCCATTTTTAGCCCATTGTTAATTTGAACTGCATCTGGTTACTAAATACACCACATCATTTCATATTTTCATTTTATTTTCTCCATTTTATGTTAAACTTTGAAAAGTCATAATAAATGGAAAAATAATGATTTTTAAGTGGGAATTTTTTCTCCCACTTCATAATAATGTCTAGAAAATTATCAAATAAAAATATTTGCATGTCATGTATTTTAAATATTTTTTGTGTATTTTTCATTTTAATAGCTTTTTAATTCTTTTATGTTGATGTATGAATTTGTAGAATTTTGTTTAGGTAGCTCCCTTCACATTTTTAGGCCATTCTTTGTAGGATAGTTCTATTAGGACTTTAGCTTCCCCCTGGATTTATTCCATAATTTTGTGATGAATTTTAGGTTGGTTTTGATTAGATGACATTGGGTTGTGTAGAATTAGGTTAATCCTTAACATAGGTCCACAATAACATTAGAATTTTGGGTTTCTAGGTCAAGATAGACATTGGGGCATATAAGGGTATTAAGGGTAGGTATGTAGGATCCCTTAGAAATTATATTAGATTTTAATATAGTAGTATACTATTTTTAGATGATTTTTGTAGTTGATGATTGTTTGTGTTGCCCTTGTGGGCTTGTATTCTTGTTTGCTTTGCTTTGAGTGCTTGGAGAGCTTGGTCTTGTTCTAAGGAGCATTGGGGAGCATAGTAGGAGCATTGAGGAGCTTGGGAGCTTGATCTTGTTTGTTTTGTTGATTGTTTTAGGGTTAGGGATTAGGAAGAGTTTAGACTTAATTAACTTCTTTCTTAAACATGGATGGTATCTTTCACCTCCATTCCTCCCTATGATTCAAAGTCCTTCCATGGTATACACCTCTCTCCTTTGGAGGGATAAGTGATTGTGCCTAGGAAGTAGAACTTTTGAGGGAACCATTCCTTTGATGTTGAACCCTTATAGGTCACCTTTGGTGGTCAATAAGCAGTTCAACATCCAAGCTTATCCAGTTTAGTGATTTCCTCTGGTTTGAGTATCTTGAGAGATGTTGAGCTTGAATGTGAAGATGAAGACTTCATTGAAGAGTGTAGAAGAGGATGAATCCTTGAGTATTGCCATTCCAGCTGGAGCTTGAAGAGCAACAAGAGCAAGTTGATACTCGAAGACCCCTGAAGATGAAGTAAAGACTGAAGGATGAAGTCGACACTTCTAAGTGATTGAAGATTATTCTGAAGAGCTGAAGCTTGAAGAAAAAAGGAGGTTGATACTTACTTTGATACCTGGAGATCCTGAAGGAGATCAAGTTGATACTTGGGGTTAATGGTGAAGCCTGAAGGTGGAACTGATCAAAGAGCTGAAGCTCAGAGAAGATAAGTTGAAACTTATGTTGAAAGGTTGAAACCTGGAAAAGCAAATTGATATTTGTCAAGAGTGATGGAAGTCTGAAGACTGAGTTGCTGTTAGAAGAGATGAAGCTTGAGGTTGAGAGAGGAGTTGATCTGCTTTCTTTTCTTTTTCTTCTCTGTATTGATGTGTTTTGTTTGACTTGCTTGATGCATTAGGATAAGTTCATATGTAGATTAGGTAGAATCTAGGAGCATGATTGCACTAGATGTTGAGTTGCTCCCTCTGCTTGTATTGTTACTGTGTGGCTTTGCTTGCGGGTATTCGGTAGAGCCCAGCTCCCTTGCCCATGTGGTTTGTTTGTCTGATGGAATTTTATTTCATTTTATCTGTATGATTGCAGTTTACTGTTATTTCTTGATAGCATGATATTTTATATTTCAGTATGATTACTGTTATCCATTCTGGATTGAGGTTGAGATGAGCTTGTGGAGGCTGAAGCCCCACACACATTTCCTCCCTCACTTGCATTGCATGCATTTTACTGTTTAAGCTGATGCTTTGTCTGTTTTGGTGTATCATTGACATGATCCCTTAGGACTCTCATTTCCTTTGATAAGGAATTGATGATAGAACTTTAGGTTGAAACCTATGCATGACAACTTCTAGGAGTTCCCTGTTCAAACCTTAACCATAGGATGAATCCTTGGCATGACAACAGTAGGACTTGATAGTCTCCCTCCTAGTTGGGCCTGTTCTCTTCTCATCTCAAAACAGCTTAAGATACAGTAATCATGAATGGTTTCTTTCGTACGTTACGAGCCTTAAGCTATCTGAGAAAGGATTGTGGGAGAGTTTCTTTTCCATAGTCTGGATGTTTAGTATGGTACCTGTTGCGGTGGAAATAGGATATCAAATTATTAATTAATTTGAATCGCGATTCAATTCACAACCGCTCTTTGATTTATCCGAAGGAAAAGGTCAAAAAAGGGAAAACCTATTTTGCATCGTAAACACAATGCGGGGAAAGATCTAGGGTTCGGGGGTTGATTAAATTTAGGGAAGGTATTAGCACCCTAAACTTCTGTAGTACTCTACAGGAACCTTTTGTTCAGATGTTTACTATTTGCTTTATTTATTTGCTTAAGGTATATGTACAAAGGGATTAAAAGCGAGAAAATAAACCTAAGGTTAATTCTAAGTTTACTCGGCAAGACATCGCATCTTGTGCCTACGTATCCTTACGGGAGTGGAATCAGAGTAATCGTAGTAGTGATACGCAATGAAGATAGTGATAATACACAAGTGATAATGGAATATGAAATAGCAACGATGATGTCAGATTATGTACAAATATAAAAATAAATACAAAAATAAATAAATAAATATTAGTGAACAGGTTCATGGATAATCAATAATACTGTTAGGAATGAAGGATGAAAATTGGAATTGACGATAATTAGAAGTTAAGTGATGAATGTTTTGAGACGGTGAGAATTTAGGTAATTAGAAAAGAGTTAGAAGGGAATTAGGTTTTTTTTTGGGTGAAATTTAGAAAAGTTAGAGTTTTTAATGTGATTAAGAAAAAGAAAATAGATTAAAAGTTAGAATTAAAAGTTAGCAAAAAAAATTAGAACTTCGAAATTTGGTTTTTAAAAAAAAAAGGTTAGAAAATAAAAATAAAAGTTTGAAAATAAAAGAGAAAATGTTAGAATTTTAATAAAAAAAAGAGTTAGCATTAAAAGTTAAAAAGTGAGTTAGAACTTTGAATTTTAAAAAAAGTTTCTTGAAATTTTAACATAAAAGTTATGAATTTTTATATTAAAAAAAAAAGAAATATTAACTAAGAACAGTTAGAGTTTTAATTTAAAAAGAGTTAGAATGTTAGAATTTTAATTAAGAAAAAATGGTAGAAATTTTGAAAAAAGATATAAAAAGAAGAGTTAGTTACTTTTGATGAAGACTGTAAGAGTTTTTGATGCTTGTCGATCCCCCCGTTTTGTTGCTTTTGAGGGTCCTTTTATACTTGATTTTTAAATCTTTTTAAATCTCAGATTTGATTTGAATATTTCAATCTTTTTCAATCTCTGATTTGATTTGAATGAATTTTTATGATGATTTCAGATTTGATTCAATGATGGTGATGATGATATCTGGATTTGATTTCCTTACGATGATGATATGCTCTGATTGATTTGATTTAACTCCATATGTGATTCATTGTGATTGGATTTGATAAAAAAATGTTGGGATTTAAATTTAAAAATGTTAGCAAAGAAAGTTAGAGTTTCAAGTTAAATAAAAATTAGAGTTTTAAGTTTTAAAAAAAATGAGTTAGAATTTTAAAATAAAAAACATTTGAATGTTGATTTAAAAAAGTGTTAGAATTATTTTTAAAACTGTTAGAATTTAATTTTAAAAGGAATTTAGATCTAAATTTTAAAAAATAAAATAAAATGGCATTAGAATTTAATTTTAAAAGGAATTTAGAATTTTAATTTGAAAAAGGATGGTGTCAAAAAAAGATTTAGATTTAATTTAAAAAAAGGATAGATTTAATTTATAAAAAAAAAGGTTAGATTTAATTTTTAAAATAGTTAGAAAAAAAGATTTAATTTTAAAAAGAAGTTAGAGGAAAAAAAGATTTAATTTTAAAAAGAAGTTAGAGAAAAAAAAGATTTAACTTTATAAAAGTTAGAAAAAAAGATTTAGCTTTAAAAAAAGTTAGAAAAAAAATTTAGCTTTAAAAAGGAGTTAGAAAAAAATATTTAACTTTAAAAAGAAGTTAGAAAAAAATATTTAACTTTAAAAAGAAGTTAGATTTTTATTTTAAAAAAAGTATTAGAATTTGATTAAAAAAATGTGTTAGAAATTAATTTAAAAAAGGTTATAAAAAAAATTTACTCTTAAAGAAAAGAAAAGAAAAAGTTAAATTTTAATCTAAATCCTAAAAGTTAGTAAGAAGAGCTTAAAATGATTTAAATAAATAAACTAAATAGAAAAAAAAAAGTTAATAAAAAACATTAGTAAAGTTATAAAAAAAATTTAATTAAATTATTATTAGTTAAAAAAACAAGATTTAAAAAAAAGGTTAATTTATTAAGTTAATCAGAATTTAAAATAAAAATAAAAAAGAAAGGGTAAAATTTGGGGTATTACAGTTGCCCCTATTTAAATATCTACACCGGATGATTTGAGCAGCGGAGACTCGAGAAATCGTGGTGGAGGGATTTAAATATAGATAACCGAAAATTTTGCCCTTAGATGCAGTGATATGCAAATGCTATGGACAACACGACTAATGCAGACAACGCCATGAACATGATATGATGCGTATGCTGGAATGATGAATGCGACGATGCAAATGAACGACACAAAGGACAGATGCTATGATAAAAACACTGGGGAAGACGACGCGCTGGGACACGACACAACACTGGGGAATTCTAAAACGATGGTCAAATGGTGCGAATACGACCAAATTGTCATTTTTAGAACTGGAACGAGATCCTCAAATGGAGATGGTACCTATGATACGGCCTCCACTGGGGAATCTTAAAAGTGAAACTGGATCATGTACGACTGCAAGATCGATTACAGAATGCTGGAGCATTGAGCAAAGAATAACATCCAAGCTTCTGTAAACTATCTCTCGTGACAGGATCAAACGGGCCTTTCGGAACTCCGTAGCAAATATACAGGGTGAAAAGAACCGGCTGTATGCCAAAATAAATGGACTTTGAGTGGTTAGAACAAGATCCTTAATAGTGATGGCGCCTATGAGATGGCCTCCACTTGGGAATGTCTAACAATAAGACTGGATCTACACGACTGCAAGATCGATTACAGAATGCTGGAGCATTGAGCAAAGAATAACATCCAAGCTTCTATAAACTATCCTTCGTGATGGGATCGAATGGACTTTTCAGAAATCCATATCAGATATACAGGATAAAAACCGGCTGTATGCCAAAATAAATGGACTTTAAGTGGAAATGCCCTGATAAGCTTCTCGAGGGAGAACTGTCACTTATCGTTGGAAGGGACTTATATGCCAAAACGGATAAGCACTCAAATAAAGAGGTGCTGCTTATCTGATATATAAATCTTCTCATATTTAAGGTTGGTGCCTGGAATACGTTTCAGATTCTTCTTTTACTAAAGGATAAAATAAACTTCTTCATACTTCCGAGGACAGCGCGTCGGGTATGATTCCGCTTCTTCTTTTGCTAAAGGGTAAACTGAACTTTCTCATACTTCAAGATTCATGCTCTCCTGAATATGATTCTGCTCCTTCTTTTACTAAAGGGTAAATGAACTTCCTCATACTTCAAGATCTGTGCTCTTCTAAATATGATTCGGCTCCTTCTTTTACTAAAGGGTAAATGAACTTCCTCATACTTCAAGATTTGTGCTCTCCTGAATATGATTCCGCTCCTTCTTTTACTAAAGGGTAAATGAACTTCTTCATACTTCAAGATCTGTGTTCTCCTGAATATGATTCCGCTCCTTCTTTTACTAAAGGGTAAATGAACTTCTTCATTTCAAGGTTTGTTGCTCCCTGAATATGATTCGGTTCAAACCTCCCCATACTTCAAGACGACAAGGAAAATGGAAGCCCAACTGCTCGATGGAGATGGCCATTTGCTGCGAGTCATAACGAAGATAGGATCAGCTCCTCAGGCGAGAAATGTCGCTTATTTGCAAGAGTGGCAATAATAAGCTTCTCATGTAAGAACTGCTTGTAGAGGTGATAACAGATAATGATGATAAGCTTCTCGGCGGAGAACTGTTGCATACCGTTGCAGAAGAATGTTACGATAAGCTTCTTAACTGAGAATTGTTGCGTATCCTGTTGTGTAAGGTTGTGATAAGCTTCTCTAGGCGAGAACTGTTGCTGATCGATTGTAAAATGTATGATTGTAGAGTTTTATACCGATAGGCTTCTCAGGTGAGAACAGTTGCATACCGATGCTGTAGGATGTAGGATTGTAAAGTGTCGTACCGATAGGCTTCTCAGGCGAGAACAGTTGCATACCGATGCTGTAAGATGTACTGATAGATTTTCCAGGCGTGAACTGGCGTGTATCTGCAAAGGATTGTGGTTGATTTTCTCGAAAGATAGTGCATAGTAAATGCACATCCGGGTACAGTGATAAGCTTCTCGGACGAGAACAGTCGCATATCTGCCAAGGTAGGGTGAAAATTTTTTAGACGGTGCAAAATAAATGCACGTCTGGTGGGGCTCGACGACTGACACGACTGATATTCAATCTAGGATCGAGCTAGAAAGAAAAATGGCAATCAAGACTCCATCGAGGGAATGAACTCGAAGGGTAAATACCTTATCCTGGCGAGGAAAGATAACTGAAGTAACCGTCATCCACGAGGATCGAGCTCTGTGGGGAAACTGGAAACACATATGTATTTTATGCTTAGGGCTGACAATATATTTGGAGAGAATGGACAAACCCAGTTACTCGGCGGTAACAACCAATGACGGCGAGACACAATGAAATTGTGAATGCTAACGCATGTGTTACTGCGTATGTTAATATGAATGTATGTTAATGTCTATGTAGTTAAATATGCAGGATGTAATGGAATGAGTATGTAATGAGTATGTGTACGAAATAGGCACGTGATGCTTATGCCCTTGCATATGCTGACGAAACAGACTAGAGACAGGACGAGAGATGAAATAAACATCTCGAAGGAGATACCCTGCGTTCTCTGCAACCAATACGTCAATCATGGGTAAGAAAGATCAATGGTAGAACCAAATCTGGTTTCAGAATTCTGACTTCTCTGGGGAGAAGGTAATCTGCTTGGGTGCACAGTATCATGTCTTCACATGGGGAGAAGAAAACCTGAGGGACACTTTCGAGTTACCTAAGAAAAAGTTGTCAGCTTATAGTCTCGCTGGGGACTGTGATGAGGCAATAGTTTAGGAGCCTGTTGCAACACTGAGATTTACTGGGGAATGAAGGCCGCCGTGAGTAAAATCCACCGGGTGCATGAAGAGAGTCGTGAAACCCCATGGTTTTGATCTTGAAGGACCTTATAGTAGTCGCCATTTGTTTCTTTTAAAAAACACGATGCCCCAGGATACTTGCGTCGTGAGGTAGGGTCATCTCAAGAGGATTTTATAGAGAACACAGAGTCTGGTTGCCCCACTGTTTTCAAACTCTTTGAGATTCATCAGATCTCGACGTAACTGGCACAAATTAATCGTGTCACGACGAAATCTTCGAGAAATAACTCCTAAGAACGTCAGACTCGCGTTGGTAAGCGAACTGGGAAACTGCCTGCCCCTGTGTAGCAGGATCTTCAAGTTCCACGGGTTATGTCCATATGTAAATCTCTAAGATATCAAGCAAAGTTGTCATGCCTGAAATGCCTATCCTGAGCTTGTCAATGTACACATATATTTGTCTTGAATTTTTGTATTGAAAAAAAGATATCGCAATAACTTGTGACCGAAATCACTAGTCAGGATATAAGTTTTAATTATAATGCCAACATGAATTTTTTCTGAGCATAGCTCGTAGGAGTCAGGAAACGTGATCTTGTCGAGTATGCTTTCAACCGAAGTCCTACTTCAATTAGGTCTTTTAAAGGTTGTATTGTGGTTTGGTTCACGGTTTAAGAAACAAAAGGATAAAGGCTCAGAGTTATATTTGTACCCACCCCTTCTTCGTGATGTTCTCCAATCCTAATTCAGTTAATCGGATACGAACGCTCATATCTCAAGCGGATTTTCTATGGTCGAGAACTTATCAAGGCTTTGGCCATGGCAGTCACTCACCTATTTCTAATGGCAATTCGATCACACGACTTTGTTCTTTATAGGGATTCTAAAAAAACTACTGGTTTGTTGCTCTTATTCCCTAACTTTTGCTTGGACAGCGTCTATTGATTTGACTTTGGAGTCCAGCGGGATGCCCCAGTTTTGCCTAAGTCTCCTTCATAGGTTTTGACTTAGCGGGCTCTTATTTTTTTGAATATTCTTTTATGCACAAGTCGTGTAAATCTTTTGAAAGGCTCGTGACTGCCCCACTCCTTAGGTAACCGAGGGATAGTCATTGTATTGGACTTCTTAAGATGCTAAGGATAAATTCTCGAAGGTTTGCTCTTCCTTTTTGAGGATCTAAGCGCTCGATCGGCTTAACTGAGACCTACCCTGCCCCAGGTTAGGATGAAGGTTCTTAAAAGAAAGAAAAACTCCTACTTCAAGGCTCAAAGAGGTTAACGAGGGATTATCATCCTTATATCTCCAGTGTATGGGATTTGAAACAATGCCTTACATCATCAGCGGGTTTTAATTGAAAGCATACGACAAGAAATCTGACGTTTTAGGTTCGTCATCCTCCCCCCAATTCTCCATCAGAACAAGAGATCGGGTAAAGTTGGCATTATGATTTATGAAAACGTTTTTTGAATGAGTGAAACGAATGGATTTATTCAAGACAAACATATGCGTTGCATTAATTATTCAAAGATAAACAAGTTCGTACATGCTAAATATGCTTAATCAAAGAGAAATACATATAAATAAACAAATGAACTGTCGGAAAAATCCTTCTAAATGTTTATGAAATCTTGCATTCAAGAGTAACAGTTTCCTTTGGCGGAGCCTCAATGGAAGGGACGTCGGGTTTACGATCACTGTGAGTCGTCATGGCTTGCCCCAGTTACGCTGGTCATATCTTCAACAGTTTTCAGTCGTTGCTTCAAAATAAATTTCCCAGATTCTTTGTTGATCCCGGTCATACCATCTTGAGGGTTACTGAAATGAAGCGAGCTAGGCCTCTGAATAATTACTGGATTCGGATGATTTGCTGAGGGGACAACATACTTTGCAGAATTTAAGCTTGACAAGCGGGGAACCCCGAGAGGAGTATCGATCTTCGGCTGAGCATCGCTAAAAGACAACTTCTTTGTTTCTAGCAAATTTCTGACAAAGTTCTTAAGAGCGTAGCAATTCTCTAGATCATGGTCGGGCGCACCTTCATGAAATAAACAATGAGCGGCAGCGTTGTAACCTGCAGGTAACGGATTAGGCGGAGGACCCAAAGCACAGGTGGTAATCAGACCTTGTTGTACCAAATGGGGGTATAACTCAGTGAAAGTTATCGGAATTGGAGGACAAGGCTTATACTGCCTCTTACGGGGATAAGGAACCTGATTCTGTGATTGTTGGTGAACAAGAGAGTTGGGCACTCGTTGACTGTTGACAGGAACTTGCATGGGCGGGTAACCGGAAGGTTGTTGATAAACCAGTGCTTGATATACCAGAGCCGACTGCACAGGCTGGTATGTAGGAAACTGCTGATTGAAAGGAGGTGCAACAGTAGCTACATAAGGTTGTTGGACATATGGAAACAGATAACATTGAACATAACTCTGCTGATGTTGCCAAGGTTGAGGAGTAGCCATTTTGTGGTTCCTCGAACGTGCAGGTCCTTTACCATAGTCGGAGTTAGGAGTTTTGCACTTTGGAGGGGTAGCTCGTCGAACTGGTTGAGCACTAGGAGGCACCAAACCGGATTGAAGACCGTGAAGAGGTGCATTCTCGACAGTAACAGCTGGTTGAGGTTCCATAACGGTATTAGTAGTCTCAGAAACAACAGTAGACTGAGCATCCATCTTCACACTAAGAGCTCGTAGCATCTCCAAAATCTGCCCTACACTTCCTCGAAGATCTTCGAGCTCATGGCTGACTCGGTTGATCTCTTGGTTTTGATCTTCCATCCTTTTGAAGTGTCGTATTGATGCAGAGAACTTAGGGTGACAAAACTGGAAGGTGAGAGAACCGCGTATGAGAAACCGGGAGACACATGCAATGCAAAAGTATGATGCTAAAATGTGAATGCGAATGAAGATTTCATGGAATTCAAATATTTACGAATATTGCGGAATACCAAGGAAACTTTTAATTCATTGAAGACAAATTACAAATAATATTCTTGCAACCAAAACAAACTAAATAAAAGCCTAGAAAATCCTATAGAAGCATCTTCCACAACTTCAGTGAGCAGACGGAGATCCGGAGGAAAATAAATATTCGTAGAGCCTCCTCTTCTTGTAGGATTGTATCTCATCATTCTTCGACTGAATCTGCTTTTGAAGTTCTTCGTACTTGCTGACCAACACATGGTATTTGTTCTTCCATGATTCTGCTTCGCCTTGTGATTTCTTCAAAGTGATCTTCAAAGTCTCAGCTTCAGTCATGAAATACTGGACAGGTTCTTCTCTTTTAGGTAAAGGATCTTGGCGAGAGTAAGGCATCTTCAACTCAATAGCTCTTCCCGGACCCATTGAAGGTATGGTTCCATGGACACACAATTAGGTCTTCCCAAACTTTCTTTGTCCTTCCTATGCAGATGATTCCAAGAAGATAGAATCTGATCTTGAAGCTTTTTGTTGTCTTTGAAAAATATTTTCTCCACATGAATACCTTTAGGCGGTTCCTTCAAGGGGTATCCCAACTGTCGGCGAGCTAAGACTGGATTGTAGCTAATTCCTCCATTGAAACTGAGCAAAGGCACATTGTTGAAGTTTCTACAACTATCAATGATCGATATCCCATCGTACATGCGATTATACCAATAAATATCAGAGTGAGTTAAAGCCATAACTTTTTGCGACCAACGTTCTTGATTAGGTCTCCAGAACGGACCGGACTTGGGTAAGTGAGAAATAAACCACTTGTATAGCAATGGCACACAACATGTAATCATTCCTCCACCATGAAAGTTTCGAAGATGTACTGAATGATAAGTATTACCCAATAGCGTTGGAACTGGATTTCTCCTCATGAAGGTTTTGATTGCATTAAGGTCCACAAACCCCTCGAAACTAGGAAAAAGCAGCAGCAAATATTGTCTCAAAGGCAAACATGTCTTTATGATCGGCATAAAATTGGGCTTTCTTAATTAGGAAGTCCCTGGGAAAACCGGAGGTCCCCCCTTTGGTGATCATATTGTTTTTGACATCGGATATCCTTAGACAAATGGCTTTAGCAATATCTCGTTCTTTAGGGTTTTCCTCCAAGAAAGGGAATGGAGACTTATCCAAGATAGGTAATCCCACCAACTGAGAGTACTCTTCTAAGGTAGGTAAAAGCTGATAATCTGGAAAGGTGAAGTAGTGATAATCTGGATCATAAAATTGCAGCAAGGTCGCAAGAAGTCCTTCATTTACTTGAACCTTCAACAAAGACAATAGCCTTCCATATCTGTTTTGGAACTTTTCTTGATCTTGAACCAAATCTCTTAGCTTCTCTAGGACTTCCAAATTAAAACCCTTAAAAGTAAATTTCAAAGTATGCCTTCTAGAGTGATCCATGGTATCCTGCAATGTTCATAAATAGAGTTTGAATTCCATGAAGTCTTAATGTAATATGATGCTTTATGGATGCAATGCATGAAAACACATAAAGTCCTAGGTTAAAAGAACGTGAGCGGAGTTAAGGTCTACCCATCCCCAAAAGGAGTGTACTATAGGTTAGTTGTACCTGCAGAACAAGGTTCTAAAAAGTGCCCAAAGTCATCAGCCCATCTTTCGGATATTATCAACCTTCCGACTGACTCGGGGGTTAATAATATTCTCAAGAGAACCTCTTTTGAGTGTAGTATCGCGTAGCAACCATTGTAGGACTACTCCCACGTAGTTCCCACACTACGTCCTAAATAAGGCCGAGGTGGTGTTAAGGTACTACGGTTCCCAATATCACAAACTCCAATCGACCATGGAAAAAGTTTTCACGATTACTCGTTCAACCGAACCATTTTCGAAAAGGTCTCAACTGAGCGGTGATTCTCGAATCAGCTTGGTCGGGACTCACTCCCTATAAGCCTCATCGAATATATCCCCATCCTATAATAATGTCACTAGTTCGGGCATAGGACTTATCTCACAACACGAGGTACAGTCCCAAAATCAAAGTACAATATATACATGCAAATGGATAGTAAAACAAATAGTAATAAATATGAACAAATTAGGGATAACCCTCAAAAGTTAAGACCTCCCCAGTGAAGTCGCCATTTTTCTGTTGCGGTGGAAATAGGATATCAAATTATTAATTAATTTGAATCGCGATTCAATTCACAACCGCTCTTTGATTTATCCGAGGGAAAAGGTCAAAAGAGGGAAAACCTATTTTGCATCGTAAACACAATGCGGGGAAAGATCTAGGGTTCGGGGGTTGATTAAATTTAGGGAAGGTATTAGCACCCTAAACTTCTGTAGTACTCTACAGGAACCTTTTGTTCAGATGTTTACTATTTGCTTTATTTATTTGCTTAAGGTATATGTACAAAGGGATTAAAAGCGAGAAAATAAACCTAAGGTTAATTCTAAGTTTACTCGGCAAGACATCGCATCTTGTGCCTACGTATCCTTACGGGAGTGGAATCAGAGTAATCGTAGTTCCCCTCAAAAGGGAGGTTAGAAACGTCTTGACTGTGGCCAGGGTTTCAATGGGGAATAAACGTATCTTAGGGACACGCTTACGCGGAGTGTAGAAACTCCAATATCTACGTTGTAAATTGTTAAGTGAATTAGGGTTAGGTTAGGGATTCCGCGGCGGGAAACCCTAAAATGAGCACGCGGCTCTTTGACCTAGTGCTAGGGGTAAAATGGTAACTTTGTCTGCGGCGAGACATTTATGGAAAATTAGGGTTTGTAAGGGTGTAGTTTTGAGGTTTTGAGGTTGAGGACTATTGACACGACGGTCAAACGACTAGACCTAATTCCTTCGGAGGAGTGACAGAGTTGATGATAATGTAAAAAAGTGATGGAAGATAAATAATTATATGGTAATGAAATGTAAAGGCTGAAAAGAAAAAGTGCGACAATTGTCTCGCAAAATTACACCCCATAAGCAGTTACAAATATGATAATTGAATATTTAAACTGAAAATAAAATCAATTGAACTTAGTCAGCTGCAAAAAAACCAAAACAAACAGAGACTGTTATTATACGGGGTTAGACGAAAAATTAGACAGGAATTTTAGGAATTTAAATAGAAAATTATAATTTTAACGAAACAAGAAGAAAATTAGAAATTTGGATCTTAAAAAGGAGGATGGTAGCGAAAAATTAATAAACAATGAAAATTGATACGCAATGAAGATAGTGATAATACACAAGTGATAATGGAATATGAAATAGCAACGATGATGTCAGATTATGTACAAATATAAAAATAAATACAAAAATAAATAAATAAATATTAGTGAACAGGTTCATGGATAATCAATAATACTGTTAGGAATGAAGGATGAAAATTGGAATTGACGATAATTAGAAGTTAAGTGATGAATGTTTTGAGACGGTGAGAATTTAGGTAATTAGAAAAGAGTTAGAAGGGAATTAGGTTTTTTTTTGGGTGAAATTTAGAAAAGTTAGAGTTTTTAATGTGATTAAGAAAAAGAAAATAGATTAAAAGTTAGAATTAAAAGTTAGCAAAAAAATTAGAACTTCGAAATTTGGTTTTTTAAAAAAAAAGGTTAGAAAATAAAAATAAAAGTTTGAAAATAAAAGAGAAAAGGTTAGAATTTTAATAAAAAAAAGAGTTAGCATTAAAAGTTAAAAAGTGAGTTAGAACTTTGAATTTTAAAAAAAGTTTCTTGAAATTTTAACATAAAAGTTATGAATTTTTATATTAAAAAAAAAGAAATATTAACTAAGAACAGTTAGAGTTTTAATTTAAAAAGAGTTAGAATGTTAGAATTTTAATTAAGAAAAAATGGTAGAAATTTTGAAAAAAGATATAAAAAGAAGAGTTAGTTACTTTTGATGAAGACTGTAAGAGTTTTTGATGCTTGTCGATCCCCCCGTTTTGTTGCTTCTGAGGGTCCTTTTATACTTGATTTTTAAATCTTTTTCAATCTCAGATTTGATTTGAATATTTCAATCTTTTTCAATCTCTGATTTGATTTGAATGAATTTTTATGATGATTTCAGATTTGATTCAATGATGGTGATGATGATATCTGGATTTGATTTCCTTATGATGATGATATGCTCTGATTGATTTGATTTAACTCCATATGTGATTCATTGTGATTGGATTTGATAAAAAAATGTTGGGATTTAAATTTAAAAATGTTAGCAAAGAAAGTTAGAGTTTCAAGTTAAATAAAAATTAGAGTTTTAAGTTTAAAAAAAATGAGTTAGAATTTTAAAATAAAAAACATTTGAATGTTGATTTAAAAAATTGTTAGAATTATTTTAAAAACTGTTAGAATTTAATTTTAAAAGGAATTTAGATCTAAATTTTAAAAAAGAAAATAAAATGGCATTAGAATTTAATTTTAAAAGGAATTTAGAATTTTAATTTGAAAAAGGATGGTGTCAAAAAAAGATTTAGATTTAATTTAAAAAAAGGATAGATTTAATTTACAAAAAAAAAAGGTTAGATTTAATTTTTAAAATAGTTAGAAAAAAAGATTTAATTTTAAAAAGAAGTTAGAGGAAAAAAAAGATTTAATTTTAAAAAGAAGTTAGAGAAAAAAAAGATTTAACTTTATAAAAGTTAGAAAAAAAGATTTAGCTTTAAAAAAGTTAGAAATAAAATTTAGCTTTAAAAAGGAGTTAGAAAAAAATATTTAACTTTAAAAAGAAGTTAGAAAAAAATATTTAACTTTAAAAAGAAGTTAGATTTTTATTTTAAAAAAAGTATTAGAATTTGATTAAAAAAATGTGTTAGAAATTAATTTAAAAAAGGTTATAAAAAAAATTTACTCTTAAAGAAAAGAAAAGAAAAGTTAAATTTTAATCTAAATCCTAAAAGTTAGTAAGAAGAGCTTAAAATGATTTAAATAAATAAACTAAATAGAAAAAAAAAAGTTAATAAAAAACATTAGTAAAGTTATAAAAAAAATTTAATTAAATTATTATTAGTTAAAAAAACAAGATTTAAAAAAAAAGGTTAATTTATTAAGTTAATCAGAATTTAAAATAAAAATAAAAAAGAAAGGGTAAAATTTGGGGTATTACAGTACCCTTTGGGTGACATGCGACGCATTCACTCTCAGGTCATAGTCTCTAGTGCGATTGAAATCGCAAACACAATAAAAAACACTTCTTTCGTAAAAGACAGGAAATAAAGCATAGTGTCCCGAACTATGTAAGCTCTGATCTCTCATACCTGTTGAGAGTACGTAGGCACAGTGCTGATGTATTGGCGAGATACCTTCCCCCATAACCCGTCGTAGGTCGAACTACGTTGACTCTGATTTCTCATTCTCTGATGAGAATACGTAGGCATAAAGTGCGACGCTTTGCCGAGTCATTTTCTTTTTCTGTTTAAGCCAGCCTTGATAGGTAGATAGATAAAACCAACTCGTCCAGTAAACACAACAAGCGTGGATCCCGTCGAGTACGATGGACGTGAGGGGTGTTAATACCTTCCCCTTGCGTAACCGACTCCCGAATCCAGACGATGGTTGCGACGACCTTGTCTTACCCTTTTTCGTCAGGTTTTTCCGATCGTTTCCTTTCCCGCTCTGAGGGATAAATAACGAAAGGTGGCGACTCTTCTGTTGTGCCGACACCTTATTTTCGCGCAAGCGACAGACGTCTCGCTTATCGAATAGTCGTCATTCCTCCCAAATTTCCAACCCGTCTAATCTCGTGTGATCGAGTCTAAACCCTGGTATGTCTCTAAACCATACGTCAAATCCAAACTATTTTCTTGATCAAATTGTGAAAGAACCGAGTTCTTGGAGTCTCGCACTCCTTGAATTCTTGAGTAAACACTCTTGGGGCGTACGCTTTAGTTTGTGGTTCGCTCGACCTTTCGTGCCCTAATTATTTGGACACATATCGTCATTGTCCATTCAAATACACTTCCCTAATTAATTGAATGAAAAAGGTGTTGATGGGATCTAGCATTCCAACAATATCCCGATTAATTGATTGCGAGACCGACGTCTCGTTTATCGAGTTGTCGTCATTCTCCCTTAAAATATTCAATCCAACCCTCTTTTCTCGCCCCTGCGCGATTGAAACTTTCTCAAACACAAATTTCGAAGTTAGTCGAATGAAAAAGGTGTCGTTGGAATCTAGCATTCCAATAATGCCCTGATTAATTGATTGCGAGATCGACGTCTCGTTTATTGAATAATCGTCATTCTCCATCAAATTACCTAACCAAACTCCTGTTTCTTGCCCCCGCGCAATCGAAACCTTAAACCTATTTAAATACATCCTCTAACCAAAACATCCAATGCGATAAACCTAATCCCTTGCCCTTGCGCGATCCCTACAACTCAAACAACTCTTCTCAAAGAACATTGTTTAGTCTTTTCTTCCGCGCATAACAAACTCGAGCTTCAGCCTCCCCTAGCGAGCAGACAAGCCAATGTTTAGCAGTTAGAATGTGACCTAAACTCTCGTTCAACTCATACACCTTTGACCAAGAACATTGTTTAGTCCTTTCTTCCGCGCATAACAAACTCGAGCTTCAACCTCCCCTAGCGAGCAGACAAGCCAATGTTTAGCAGTTAGAATGTGACCTAAACTCTCGTTCAACTCATACACCTTTGACCAAGAACATTGTTTAGTCCTTTCTTCCGCGCATAACAAACTCAAGCTTCAGCCTCCCCTAGCGAGCAGACAAGCCAATGTTTAGCAGTTAGAATGTGACCTAAACTCTCTTTCAACTCATACACCTTTGACCAAGAACATTGTTTAGTCCTTTCTTCCGCGCATAACAAACTCGAGCTTCAGCCTCCCCTAGCGAGCAGACAAGCCAACGTTTAGCAGTTAGAATGTGACCTAAACTCTCGTTCAACTCATACACCTTTGACCAAGAACATTGTTTATTCCCTTCTTCCGCGCATAACAAACTAGTGCTTCAGCCTCCCCTAGCGAGCAGACAAGCCAACGTTTAGCAGTTAGAATGTGACCTAAACTCTCGTTCAACTCATACACCTTTGACCAAGAACATTGTTTATTCCCTTCTTCCGCGCATAACAAACTAGTGCTTCAGCCTCCCCTAGCGAGCAGACAAGCCAACGTTTAGCAGTTAGAATGCGACTTAAACTCTCGTTCATTCCAAACACAAACCTTTTAGCAAACTGTCAGCCGAACTACGGCTGCTCTGATTCTTCATTCCCTCTTGAATGTAAGATACGTAGACATAAGATTGCGATGATCTTGGCGAGCACAATCCCCTCCTTTTACCCGTAGTCCCACGAACTACGAATGCTCTGATTTTCCACTTCTTACAAGTGAAGATACGTAGGCACAAGGGCCCCAATCCTTGGCGAGCACCCTATCCTATAACCATCCATTCCCCCTATAGGAGAAACCTTAGAAGAAAACAAACAAGCATAGTTAACTTTACTCTCGAATTGATCAAGAGGTTCCCGTTGAGTACAACGGACGTAGAGGGTGCTAATACCTTCCCTCTGCGTAACTGACTCCCGAACCTAGAATATTGGTTGTGATGACCATGTTCTTATCCCTTAAAGGTTTTATCGATATTTTCCTATTCCATCCCTGGAATGAATAAAGTTCGGTGGCGACTCTGTTTCGAACAGTATTTTCCGCGGCCATCGCGAGGATCGTATTTTTCGAGGTACGACAGATGGAAACTCTGCTGGGGACCTGCATTTCCCTATGCAAGAGAGAGTCAAGCCTAACTTGACTCGATTCGAGAGTACTAACCTTTAGCTTACCTGTTTTCTTTATGTTTATTTTCTCCTATTGTTTATTTCTTATTTTCTCTTTCTATCGTATGCTGTTTATTATATCTGCCTGCATCTGCCTGCTGGATTCGGGGATAGCATTGCAAGTAAAGCTCTACACCCGAGCTTTGGAAAAATAAGAGAGAAAATATAGTTTAGAATTGGTAGTCGATTAGTGTTAGTCCCCAAGGACTCGCTCCTTGTGTGCCTAGCATGAAAGCTCCTCCAGAATAGACCTTTTCGTAGATCCTATCGTAACGCAGCTAGCCTGTTGCACGATTTGATTCATGAATGGTCCATGACTTTGGGAACTACTCTTAGAACCAGTTTCTGCATTGGTGGTCGTGTAATGTTAGTCTCTGAGGACCCGCTCCTCGTGTGCCTAGCATGAGGACTCCACTCAGGAGAGACCCTATCATACTCTTGTTATAATACAGCTAGCCTGTTGCGTAATGTTGATGCGATCGGTGTCCGTGATCTTGGGAACCTTATCCATCAACATAGAAGCTATCCCGTGAGTGGGTCTGTGGGTACAAAATCTAGAACTTACCTTGTATAGTCTACCGGTTAGGGCGCTTTGACTTGCTTATGTTTTCCTGGATCTTGTTTGTGCCTGCATTGCATTTGCATATCATCACATTTGCATACCATTTGCATTGCATATTTTCCCAAAACCAAAAAGCTCATCCATCCTTTGTCCATAATCTGCAGTTGATTTCCCGACACCCGTATCGGACTTGAAGCAGCTTTTGGAAGAATCATGAGTTCAGAAGAGCAGAACTAGTTTGCACCAAGAGCAGATGTTGACTTAATGAAGAACCAGTTGGACCAGCTTGTGGAAGCTATGCTAGCCTTTTCAAGGAGAGAAAATAAATCTCAACGGCCTATAGTCACTAAGAACGTCATACCTCAGCCTGTGTGGATTCATGTTGAAGACCAGGTTATACAAGAGCGTCACATTATTCAGGATGAACATACCTCGTCTCACGATGCTGTTGAATACCATAGCTTCGCATTCACTACACCAAATTCCCAAGTGGCAAGCTTGGTGGGGAATGTTGAACGACCTCAGGATGATGAGTTTGCTGAAAAATGTCGTGTGTTGGAAGAGAAAGTTGAAGCCATGATGGAGCATGATACTACTGATCTGAATGCTTTGAATATGTGTTTGGTACCCGGACTTGTGATACCTCCAAAGTTCAAGGTGCCAAATTTTGAAAAGTACAAAGGAGATAGCTGTCCGAAGCAACATTTGGTAATGTTTTGCAGAAAGATGACGTTCTATGCTCGCAATGACAAACTTATGATTCACTGTTTCCAAGACAGTTTGAGTGGGGCATCTTTAAGTTGGTACATGCAGCTAGAAAGTAGCCATATCCAGTCGTGGTCGGGATTAGCCAACGCCTTTCTGAAACAATACCAATACAATCTTGATGTGGCTCCCAACCGCATACAGTTGCAAGGCCTATCTCAAGAGGAAAATGAGTCCTTCAGAGGGTATGCTCAGAGATGGAAAGAGGTAGCTGCTCGCGTCCAACCACCGCTCTTGGACAGGGAGTTGGTTGACATGTTCATAGAGTCTTTGCAAGAACCCTATTTGGAAAGGATGATGGGCAATGGGACATCAAACTTCTCTGACTTAGTTTCAGTAGGAGAACGTATCGAGAGTCATCTCCAGAAGGGAAAGTTCCAAGACGCCTCGAACATCCCAGCCAGTGAAAGTGAATCAGTTGTCAGCTTCCAAGAGGAAGAAAAGGATGAGATAAACACGATCAGGGACACTCCCCATGCTCCATCCTCGGTGCCTTATCTTCAGTACCCAATCATCTTAACTGTTAAAAGTCAGCAATCCTATGGGTCTACCTGTGGGACTCCGGTCTTTTCACATGGTCAATATCCTCCTATCAATAGAGGTCCCCATTATCAACAGCAGGTTGCACATCAACATGCTCCGCAACGACAATGTTACTATAATCAAAGACCAAAGAGACACTTTGATCCATTACCAATACCATACAATCACGTGCTACCACGTTTGATTAGTAGTGGACTGATAATGCCAAAGAGCTTAGATCCTGTGATCCCACCATATCCACCGGGCTTTGACACCAATGCACGATGCGACTACCATGCTAATGCCATGGGGCATTCGACCGAAGATTGCAAACAGTTCAAGAATAAGGTTCAAGATCTGATCGAGTCCAAGCTAATCTCGTTCACACCTCAAGGACTTCATATCAACATCAAACCTTCATCTGGTCAAGTGAGTTCATCAGTTCATGGCATGGAAGAAGCTGCAGAGAGTAGATATGAAGAAGGTTATCATACTGGTCTCGATGAGCAAGAAGGGTAGCTCAACTGTGATGCAAGAGAGAAAAGTCCAGTTCCTCAATACTGGAAATTTCCATATTGTTTTTTCGCATTTGTAGTTTCTTTTCTGTTATAATGCTACTTGCTTTTAGACATTGTTTTTTATTAATGGTATTGTTAATGTGATGATTATGCATGTTTTTGATCAAATTCATTCGTATTCACTCACATTTTCTCACTTATTGCAAAAAATCACAAAAAAATTTCACTCCACTTCCTTTATCGCACTGCTGTTTTGCAAAGATTTGAGGGAGGATGACGAAAACGAAATACCCATAATTGCTGATGGTATGCTTTCGGATAAAATCTCGCCGATGATGTACAGGCATTGTTTCAAATCCCCAAACACTGGAGAGATAAGGAGTTAGACCATAGTCAACCACTTCGAGCCTAGAAGTAGGAGTTTCCTTCGGATTTATAAACCCTTACACTTAACCTGGGGCATGGGTAGTGTTCAGTTAACCTGATTATGCACTCGAATCAAAATCCAAAAGACATGACGGTTGTTCATCAATGACCAATGACTTGGCAGTCACAAGCTTTTCAAAAAATATATAATAAAAAGCCTGCTAAGTCGAACACCTCAAAAGGAGACTTAGGCAAAAATCAAGGTAATCCCGATGGACTCGAAGAGAAAAATCAGTCCATGAAAAAGTTAGGATGAAAAACGAAAAACAAAAGAGGTCCTTAAATCCTCAACAAAAACAAAATAAGATTAATGGCCACTATGTCAGAATCAAAAAAGGTCACTGACATCCAAAATAAAATAAGGTGACTGCCATTTCGAGCATACCTTGAATCATCAAGTTTACGCCGTCAAGTAGGTGCAAAATTAACTGAACGTAGGTATGGAGAGCGTTGTGAAGAAGGGGTGGGTACAAATAATACCTTGAGCCTAATATCCTTTGTTTCTATAACCGTGAACCAGACCACGATACAACCCTCAAAAGACCTAATTGAGGCGAGATTTATTCTGAAAGCATAACTACAACAATGTTGCGTAAACTGACTCCTAAAGATTTGCTAATCGTTTGCATTGGTGTTATATTCTTGCTATATCTTTCGCACCAGATAAATTAGCACTACATTTGGGCTAATAGTCCACTCGTCACGTCATTCTAATAAATGATCCTTTCAAATTTTGCATAAATGTCGCATTAAAATTACCATTTTTTGAATAAACACTTTTAACTGCAAGTCAATACTTGGCATTATGGAAATTCCAACAAAAGAACAGTCAAAGGGGAACTCGATCACTCATTGGTGTTGACCTGAATCAAGATTTTCTCATAACCCTGCAGACTGGGGCAAGTTTTTTCCGAGTTTCAAACAGGGGCATATTGTTGCAAAATCCAGACACTGGGGCAATCATCGCAGACCATGTCATGGTATAAATCTTTAAGAAAAATCTTCAAATACCTGGCGGACTGAGGCAGACTAGTTGAACAGGGGCAGTTTCCCTCCTTACTTTCAAAGTTGGTCAAGCTGACCATGCCAGACATCAGTAACTGTTGAGTTCACAACAAGCGTCAAAAGCCTTGGGGCAGAGCAAAAGCACGATCAACATGCATTGGTTAAGTCGCTACGCTCGCATATTCAACATGCTTTGGTTATGTCGCTACTCTCAACATTTGTAAGCCGTACATTGGCTAGAAGTTAAGGTTCTCCCAGGAACAAGCAGCCGACTTCTGCAAGGATCTAACTCGGGGCACCGAGAACATCCACATCTGTCTTCTGAGCATATCATTATCAAATACCGTGTGTCGGGAAGTCAAATACCTTCACCAAATAAAATCCACTTCTGTTGGCATCCCATAAAACCCAAAAGTCCAATCTTTTATTGGCAACTACATAAAGGTCCACCTGGCTGGCATTATAACCATTAAAAGTCCAACCCCGTTTGGCAACTTCTAAAGTCCAATTTGTATTGGCAACCATTAAAAGTCCAACCCTGCTTGACACCTCTCCTAAAGACCAATTTATATTGGCAACTACCAAAGTCCACCCTTGTTGGCACCTTAATAAAACCAATCTCCTACTTGCATTCACATATGCATCATATAATTGACATGTATCATACGCATACATAACACGATCATTTCCTCTTTCAACCCCCGAGTTGATATGTGTTTATTTTCTCGACCCCCGAGTCGATATTTTCCTTTTCCTCCTTCAAACCCCGCGTTGATATTTTGTTTTTCCGACCCCCGAGTCGATGTTGTTCTTTATGTACTCAACCCCCGCGTCGATATTTACCTTTCTTCAACCCCCGAGTTGATATGTCTTTATTTTCTCGACCCCCGAGTCGATATCTTTGTTATCTTTTTCTCTCGACCCCCGAGTCGATATTTACCTTTATTTTTCTCGACCCCCGAGTCGATATGGCCTTTATTTTCTCTCGACCCCCGAGTCGATATTTGCTATTCTTCTTCAATCCACAAGCTGACTTGTTGTTCTGATTTATCCTCGACCCCCGAGTCGATAGTATATTTGTTCTTCTCAACCCCCGAGTTGATAAACCAATATACCCCGTAAATCTTTTCACCTTGTTTCACCTAATACTAAAAATAATCCCTCGTGGGAAACCAGAAATAAAGCCTTACCAATTTGGTTACTCGGTTGCATTCTCATGTGCATTCCATATCAAGCATTACATTTTCATTCTCATATACATCTTATTTCCCTAGAAGTTGCATCATTTGCATATTTGCGCATCATACAAAGCATGGCATTTTTGTCCCCAGCGACATAGCATAATAGGGTCCAGGATCAGTTCACAAGTATCCTGTCCGATCCTCTATCAAAGTCGGCAATATTTCTCTAAACAGAGTTGATACCCCGTACGTGCTCATGGAATTCTATTCCCCAGCAAGTCATTCTTCAACCATACAGTTGATAATGACGGTTCCCAACAGTCGTTGCTCTTATTGCTCCCCAAGCAGAGGTTATCCTTAAAAGAGTTTCTTGAAGGCTTTTCCCCTGCAGAGTTTGGACAACGCTTTTTCTCTGACAGGAATTCTACCCAACTATTCCCCAGCAACTTTATCATCCGAGATACTGTTTCAGTATCGCGAAGAACCTTAACGGATAGGTACTGCTTCGATCACCCGAAGAATCTCAAGTTTTGTTCGAGATACTGCTTTGGTATCATCGAAGAGCCTTAATGGATAAGGTACTGCTTCGACCACCCGAAGAATCTCAAGTTTTGTTCGAGATACTGCTTTGGTGTCATCGAAGAGCCTTAATGGATAAGGTACTGCTTCGACCACCCGAAGAATCTCAATTTTTGTTCAAGATACATCTTTGGTATCGTGATAAGGGACTACTTCGACCACCCGAAGAAATCCCGTTTGTATTATGAGATACTGCTTTGGTACCGCGAAGAACCTTAATGGATAAGGGACTGCTTCGACCACCCAGGGAATATCAGGTTATCTCGTTCATCTATTTTTGCATCCTGTCATCCCGTTCTGGTATATCCCATCTCTTTGCATTTTTACTTGCTTGTCGGACAAATTTCGGGGTCTTTTTGTATCTAATTGACTTCCACCCTGAAAATGAACGCCATGCAGCTGTTCATTCTCTCAGGTTCAAGGCAATTAGATAGGGGCATCTGTCATACCCCAAATTTGTCCTACCTTTTTTAAAATTTTCATTTCGCCCGACTTTATTTGTTAATTTGCATCGCTTGTACAACGTAACCCTTTTTTTTAGCAAAAATAATATTTTTCAACCTTTTGCCTAATAAATTTGTGACACGTGGCATTTTATTTTTTTATCTTTTTTTATTTTATTATTATTTTATCATTTTTGCTTTATAATTTAATTTTTACTAATATGTAAATATAATATAATTTTAATATTAGTTAATTAGTTAGGATAGGATTAGAGAAATAATTAGAATTAATTTAGAATTTAAATTAGTTTTTAGTTAGAAATTAAATTAGAATTATGATTAATAATTAAGTTAGAATTTTATTTAATTATAGAATTAGAATAGTTCTTTTTAATATTAGATTTAAATTAAAACTTAATTAAATTTGAGTTTAGGTTATTAGTTAGCTAATTCAAATTAATTAGCAGATTAATTAATAAAAAAAGAAAAAGGAAATAAAATTGAGTGGAAGCTGAGAAAGAATGAGAACACGGTTGCAATTGGCAATTAGGGTTTTAAAATTTGGGTATAAAATAGGCTGCATTGTTTCTCTTCCTGGGGAGAAAAACCCTAGCCATCCGAAATCTTGCCTCTTCCCAATTTTCCTCTTCAAAATTGGAAACTCTAACTTCCTCATCTCACGAGTCGCCGCTACCCCTTACCTATCTCCTTTGTTCTTCAACGAGAAATTGCTCACACTTCTTCATTTCCTTCGTCCTTCAAACTCAACTCTAAGCCGCTGTGAAATCCCTCCGATTTTCCTCCTCACCATCACCTTTCTCCTTCTCTCACTCACCGGCCACCACGAACCTCTCACATTCATCTTCTTTTGTCACATAAACCCTTCCTCTATTCTTCTGACGCCTCCATTTCTCCTTCTTCTTCACAAGAAAAATCCGCCGTCATCTCACTCCTTCACGTCGTTGCTCACCATCATCCATTTCCTGGCGACACTAACACTTACTGACAACGAATCTTCTTTCAAGCTCACGACGAGCTTATGCAATTCACCACGTGCGTATTGCTGATGTCGCAACATTAGGGGTGCTGCTGAAGTTTTGTTTTATTTCAAATCAGTGTTTCGGTTACGATGCAAACAACAATGACGTCTCAACGAGTTCCATCTTGACGTTTCGCACGATGCCGACAATTTGCGCAGAATCAATTCAGCGCAGATTCCTACCATAATAGTCGTTTCGCATTCGGTAAGTCTTTCGAACCAAGTTTACCACTATGATATGATGAGTTTATTTTTTTCAATTTAATGTTTTGTGTTGATGGAACAGATAATGCTCAGTTTCATCTTTGATTTCGAGCCCATTGCCATTGTTATGGATTTGGTTTACAATTGTTAGAAATTAATAAAGAAAAACATTTTGTAAAATACTGTTAATAATACAAGCTTGTAAGTATTTCTGTAGTGGCTTCTTTTGAATTCTGGTTTTATCGCAGAGACAGTTTGATTTCGACTTTAGGTGAATTTCATTATGGTTTTTTAAGTGAATTTCATTATGAGATTTGGTTTTATAAGATTTGGTTTGTATGTTACTGCATATGTGTTTACGCAATTTACCGTTAACTTACCGTTAGCATGGAGGAAGTTAGGAGAGTAGTAAGAGATCTATTT
Source organism: Lathyrus sativus (assembly GCA_963859935.3). Lineage (NCBI taxonomy): Eukaryota > Viridiplantae > Streptophyta > Magnoliopsida > Fabales > Fabaceae > Lathyrus > Lathyrus sativus. Next base: position 714,039,815 of record OZ012737.1, read on the forward strand.
TGAAAGAAAATAGCATGAATGTTGGAAGTTGCTGTAGATAGTTCATAGTTTTGTTGAGAGTATGTTTAAAGTTTGAAATAGTCAACAATTTGTTTGTTCATTATAATGGATATTATCATTAACCATAATTACTATTAAGTATTGGATTGGGTTTTAATTTGAAATATTCTATATATGATTTTTAGAGTGGTAAGCTTAAATTTATTTATTTTTCTTTAAATAATGATGTTTGATAATAATTGGACTTTTATTTTGACACGTTGATCTAGAGAAGAAAGTTGTGCTCATGTCTCTTTACCTTTTTTTGAAAGTGTTTGGCAAAATATGGAAAAGATTGAGAGACTTAATTTAATTTTTATTAGTTTGCTTTCCTATAATGTGTGCATCGCATGAAAAGAGACCGGTGAGATTTTCAGTTCAATTTTGCTAGCTCTTTGTATTACAAGTTTTTATTATTAAATTTATTTTTTTCTTAATTTGGGTTGCCACATATCCATAAGCTGTTGGCAACATTGAGTAAGGGAATTGCAAAATTTGTTTTATTGAAGAGGGCGGTTTTTCTTCTAGTTGTAACACCTCTATAATTTATAATAAATATTGTCACTTTTTTATCAAATTAATTGATTAGTTTAAATTAGATAGTTTTATTAATCAATCTTAATTAACTTAATTATTTGACATAATCGAATAATTTTGATAATTAATTTGGACTAATTTAATTAAGTGATTTAATAAATTTGGACTATTTGACTTTGATAAATAAAAATTGGGCTAAGATCGAGGGATCCCAAAACTCAAATCTCCTTGTTTGTACACACCTATCTTTGTGTTATTTTATCCCCAATTGATCAAATGTACCCCAATTCCCTCTCAAAATGTAATAATTTTTATTGCTTTTGTCTTATTTATGCTTTAATGCTTTAAATCTTTTTTTAAAAAAAATTCTTGATTTATCGAGTCATTTTCTACCCTTGTAAGTCGAGTGCTTTTAAAGCCTCGCCATCAACCTTTGGTCACCATACACAACATTTTAAAGCTTAATCCTGGGCTTCCTTACAGTGACACCTATTTGATCAATTATTTCTAATTGGTCACTTAGAAGACTAGCCCACTTTGCTAGTGCACACGTTTAAAATTCAAATTAAAACCTTGACTCACCTAGAGTATTTTTTTTCAAAACAAACTATTCTCTTGAGGTCTAGCACTTCTTGAGTTCTCGAAGGATTGCTCTCAAGGTGCACACTTTGAGTTGTGATCCTTTTGATCTTACATTTCTAAAATACCCTAGTGCGCTTAACCCACATACGTTAATATTTCTAAACTATTTTCCTAAATAAATTACAAAAGAATCGAGTTCTTGGAGTCGCGCATCCCTAGAATTCGAGAATGATTACTATTTAGGCGTACGCCTTGTATGGTATGTCATTCAAACTTTCATTCCTAAAATACCTCCTCTAATTATTTGGACAAGTATTCACTGTCCAACAAACATATTTCCTAATTAATTGAATGAAAAAGGTATCGTTGGGATCTAGCATTCCAACGATGTCCCGACTAGTGGATTACGAGGTTGACGTCTCGCTTATCGAATAGTCGTCATTCCTCCCAAATTTCCAACCCGTCTAATCTCGTGCGATCGAGTCTAAACCCTGGTATGTCTTTAAACCATACGTCAAATCCAAACTATTTTCTTGATCAAATTGCGAAAGAACCGAGTTCTTGGAGTCTCACACTCCTTGAATTCTTGAGTAAACACTCTTGGGGCGTACGCTTTAGGTTGTGGTTCGCTCGACCTTTCGTGCCCTAATTATTTGGACACATATCGTCATTGTCCATTCAAATACACTTCCCTAATTAATTGAATGAAAAAGGTGTTGATGGGATCTAGCATTCCAACAATATCCCAATTAATTGATTGCGAGACCGACGTCTCGTTTATCGAGTTGTCGTCATTCTCCCTTAAAATATTCAATCCAACTCTCTTTTCTCGCCCCTGCGCGATTGAAACTTTCTCAAACACAAATTTCGAAGTTAGTCGAATGAAAAAGGTGTCGTTGGAATCTAGCATTCCAATAATGCCCCGATTAATTGATTGCGAGATCGACGTCTCGTTTATCGAATAATCGTCATTCTCCATCAAATTACCTAACCAAACTCCTGTTTCTTTCCCCCGCGCAATCGAAACCTTAAACCTATTTAAATACATCCTCTAACCAAAACATCCAATGCGATAAACCTAATCCCTCGCCCTTGCGCGATCCCTACAACTCAAACAACTCTTCTCAAAGAACATTGTTTAGTCCTTTCTTCCGCGCATAACAAACTCGAGCTTCAGCCTCCCCTAGCGAGCAGACAAGCCAACGTTTAGCAGTTAGAATGTGACCTAAACTCTCGTTCAACTCATACACCTTTGACCAAGAACATTGTTTAGTCCTTTCTTCCGCGCATAACAAACTCGAGCTTTAGCCTCCCCTAGCGAGCAGACAAGCCAATGTTTAGCAGTTAGAATGTGACCTAAACTCTCGTTTAACTCATACACCTTTAACCAAGAACATTGTTTAGTCCTTTCTTCCGCGCATAACAAACTCGAGCTTCAGCCTCCCCTAGCGAGCAGACAAGCCAACATTTAGTAGTTAGAATGTGACCTAAACTCTCGTTCAACTCATACACCTTTGACCAAGAACATTGTTTAGTCCTTTCTTCCGCGCATAACAAACTCGAGCTTCAGCCTCCCCTAGCGAGCAGACAAGCCAATGTTTAGCAGTTAGAATGTGACCTAAACTCTCGTTCAACTCATACACCTTTGACCAAGAACATTGTTTATTCCCTTCTTCCGCGCATAACAAACTAGTGCTTCAGCCTCCCCTAGCAAGCAGACAAGCCAACGTTTAGCAGTTAGAATGTGACCTAAACTCTCGTTCAACTCATACACCTTTGACCAAGAACATTGTTTATTCCCTTCTTCCGCGCATAACAAACTAGTGCTTCAGCCTCCCCTAGCGAGCAGACAAGCCAATGTTTAGCAGTTAGAATGCGACTTAAGCTCTCGTTCATTCCAAACACAAACCTTTTAGCAAACTGTCAGCCGAACTATGGCTGCTCTGATTCTTCATTCCCTCTTGAATGTAAGATACGTAGGCACAAGATTACGATGATCTTGGCGAGCATAATCCCCTCCTTTTACCTGTAGTCCCATGAACTACGAATGCTCTGATTTTCCACTTCTTACAAGTGAAGATACGTAGGCACAAGGGCCCCAATCCTTGGCGAGCACCATATCCTATAACCATCCATTCCCCCTATAGGAGAAACCTTAGAAGAAAACAAACAAGCATAGTTAACTTTACTCTCGAATCGATCAAGAGGTTCCCGTTGAGTACAACGGACGTAGAGGGTGCTAATACCTTCCCTCTGCGTAACTGACTCCCGAACCTAGAATATTGGTTGCGATGACCATGTTCTTATCCCTTAAAGGTTTCATCGATATTTTCCTATTTCATCCCTAGAATGAATAAAGTTCGGTGGCGACTCTGTTTCGAACAGTATTTTCCGCGGCCATCGCGAGGATCGTATTTTTCGAGGTACGACACCAAGACTTGATGATGCCTTTAGAGAGGATGCTTGGGAGGACTATGCTCAGGGCTTGAAGGATGTCATTTTCAGAAGGGATCTCCTCATCCAGGAACTGACTGCAAGGCCTGAACATTCAGACACAAAGGAGTTGTTAGAGGAAGCACATACTCGGTACAAGGCCTACAGTAGTTGGGAAGGTTGTTTGATGCTATCTTTTCTCTTTTCTTGTCTTGTATTTTGACCATCACCAGATCCGTTGGATGGAGTCATAGGCTTGTATGTAGTTGTATTTCCTATTGGTGATTTGTATACATTAGCTTTTGTTCTCATTCTATTTATTAGATGGTTTTCTGGTTCTTCCATTTATCTCTACTGTTCTGTTATTATTTGTGAAACTAGAATCAAGGGGGAAATCTCTCCTTGAAACACATATACATGTTTGTATTTTTCATTATCATTATCATTTGCATAGCAGGTGTTCCTGGAGCTTTCAATCTTATATCTCTGCTTGGTTTTCTTCAACAGTTAACAGGATTGCATATTCAGTTTTCCACAGATATTCTACGAGAGGAAATCAACAAAGAATTATGGATCAAGTTCAGCACGAGCTCTAAGAGACAGAATGGCATAGTTTATGGAGATGATGCAAAGTGTGGCCAATGGGCAGGAACAACTGAGAACCTTGGTTCAGCTGTTAATAGCACGGGTTAATGGTAATGGTATTCTACATGGAAGGACTGTTGTTATTCCTCCTCCAGTTGATGGCAATATTCCTCGTGGCAATAGTATTCCGACAATTGTTAACCCTCCAGGAGGAGGTAATCAGGGTGGAGTTCATGTAGGAGGTGTTGGGACTAGCGTATGTGATGTGTAGGGGGCTGCTGGTTCCCAGTGGGAAGAAGACAACCAAGATGATGTATTCTCAACGAGAGATTTGGATGTGAGGTTCCCCATAGAAGCTGATAGGAGATTCAAATTGATTGAAGAAAAAATGAAAGCCTTCGAGAACCAAAACTCTTTGGGACTCGATATGTCAGATCTGGGACTTGTGCTAGGGGTCAGAATTCCCCCGAAGTTCAAGGTACCAGATTTTTATAAGTACAAAGGGACGACTTGTCCTAGAGTACACCTCCGGGCTTATTTCAGGAAGATGTCTGCCTATTCAGATGATGAGAAGTTATTAATGCATTTCTTTCAGGACAGTTTTTCAGGTCCTTCTCTGGAGTGGTATATGGGTCTGGAATGGATGCACATAAGAAGTTGGAGAGAATTGGGGGAAGCTTTTGTTCGTCAATATCAGTATAACAGTGACTTTGTGCCGAATAGAGTACAATTGCAAAATCTGTCGCAGAGAAATAACGAAGGGCTCAAAGAGTACACCCAGAGGTAGCGAGAGTTAGCAGCTAGAGTGCAGCCTCCGATGGTGGAGCGTGAGCTGATTGATATGTTCATGGCTACCTTTGAAGGAACATATTATGAAAAATTAATTGGATATATGTCTGGGAGTTTTTCAGATCTGGTGATGGCAGGAGAAAGGATAGAGAATGGTATTAAGACACGAAAGATACCAAGCGGCACAGGATCTTCATCAGAAGGGATGAAAAATCCATACAATGGAAACCTAAAGAAAAGAGAGGGATATGCGAATGCAATATCATCCTATAGAGGTAAAGGTCAGGCGCAACCTCATCAACACCAACAAGTTGCTAGTATAGCCATTCCGGTTGTACCGCAGCAACAAGTTAATACGCCTCGCCGGTACCAAGACAGGGGAAGGATGGCCAATAGGAAATTCGAGACACCACCAATACCTTATTCTCAGCTTTTGCAGCATTTATTATAGTTACAACTTATCCAGAAGAGAACCTTGGCGCTACTCACCGGTGTGCCTCCCCCAGGTTTTGATACAAATGTTAGGTGTGAGTTCCATTCCGGAGCTCCATGCCACAATATTGACAATTGTAAAGCATTTAAGCATAAGACTCGACTCAAAAGTAATCAATTTTACAAATGAAGGCCCGAATGTAAATCAAATCCCAATGCCGAACCATGGGGTGGCTAGGGCCAATGCTGTCATTGAAGGAGAAAGGTTGAACTTGATAACTGATGTGGAAGAGTTGAAGACCCCTTTGAGCTTTGTGAAATATAAGTTGTTAAAGGGAGGTGGATATCCAGGATGCTGAGAAGATTGTTCAGAATGTGTTGCGCAGCCAGAGGGTTGCAGTTCCTTGAAAAATCGTATTTAGAGTTTGATTAATGAAGGCAGTCTATAGTTGTAGAAGAAGAGGTGATTAATGAGGTCAATAATGAAAGGGTTGAAGTTGCAACAATTTCAATTCCTTACCGGATGATTAATATCTCAGCGCCACGAATGCCAGCTCCAATCATTATTACCACTCCAGGACATGTACCTTACGGAAGCACCAGGGCATTCCCTGGAATTATGGGGCAAAGGTGTTTTACAATGGACAAAAACAGGAGTTGACGGGGTCATCATATGGAGGTGTTTCAGTTGAAAATATCGTTAGAACAGGAGAAATTAATAGGAGTGGAAGGATTTTCTCTCCACCTGGAACTAGTGCTGATAAAGGTGATAAGGGTATAGGAATGGTCGTGGTAGAAGAAGATGTTTAGCCACAAGTTGATAAAGATTCTTTTGTAAAGGATACTGAAGAGTTCATGAGGCTTATCCATAAAAGCGATTATAAAATTGTAGATCATTTGCACCAGACGCCATCAAAGATTTTTATTCTATCATTATTATTATTCTCTGAGGCACACCAAAATGCGCTATTGAAAATTCAGAATTCGGAATTTGTGCAGCAAGAGATTTCAGTGAACTAGCTAGAAGGAGTGATAGCTCATGTGAACGCTGGTAATGGTTTGGGTTTTACAGATTTAGATTTGAATCCTGCTCAGAGAAACCATAATCACACCTTACATATATCTATGGAGTGCAGTGGGTCTCTTTTGTCTCATGTCCTGGTAGATACAGGATCATCCCTTAATGTGATGCCAAAGAAAGCATTAATGAAATAGGACACTCAAGGGCTGATATGCACGCCAAGTGACTTAGTTGTGAGAGCTTTTGATGGCTTTAAGAGATCAATGTTTGGTGAGATTACTATGCCCATACAGGTGGAGCCAGAAACTTTTGATGCAATGTTTTATATTATAGATATCCAGCCAACATACAATTGTCTACTTGGCCGACCTTGGATACACGCTGCTGGGGCAGTTACTTCAACGTTGCATCAGAAATTGAAGTATATGATAGATGGGAAAGTGGTTACCGTCTGTGGAGAGGAAGATATCATGGTGAGTCAGTTATCATCTTTTAAGTATGTGGAAGTGGATGGTGAAATCCACGAGACACTGTGCCAAGCTTTCAAAATTGTACAAATTCAGGAGAAGCCTTCTGCAGAAGCTAAAGGTCCAGAGGTCTCGATTTCATCATTTAAAGAAGCCCGTGCTATAGTGGAATCTGGGTCTTCCTAGAAGAAGGGTCAAGTGCTGGATGTTCCTGCTAAATATGACAAGTTCGGTTTGGGGTATAATCCCTATATTCCTTCAAAAAAAACCCTCCAAATTACAAAGGAACTGTTCAGTTTACCAGCGGTGGGGTTATATTTGACAAAGTAAATGCTGTTGGTGATGATGAAAGAGATAGTGATTGTGATATAGATGCCTGGATTCGTCTGTGTGTCCCTGGGAAGAAGCTCTGCAACTGGACAGTGGAGGAAATCATCCACGTCACATCAGAAGAGTAATTTCTGCTTTTGTCTTTTATTATGACTAGTCCTACATTCTGCCCAAGGTGTAGTGACTTATTTTGTAGGGCCTTATTTTAACATTTTAACGTTATCATGAATAAAAGGCGTCCCTTTTTGCATTCAAATATTTTGATCCCTGTTTTTCCTTCTTGCTTTTACATTAAAATAAAAATGGCAGCATGTTTTGTGTTTGTTTGCATATCATAATAAACATAAAATATCAATCATACAGGTTACCCATCTAAGATACCATAGATCCTGATTCGGCTATGGCTCGGTCTGATTTCGATAATCCCATTTATCAATCTGAAGAAAAGACTGATGAAGATTATGACCTACTTGAGGAACTGGTCGGGCTTCTGAAGCAAGAGGAAAAGGTTATTATGCCTCATCAGAAGGATATTGAAGTCATCAATCTGGGTACCGAAGATGAGAAAAAGGAAGTCAGAATAGGGGTTGCATTGAAAGATGATGTCAAGAGAAGACTGACTGAGATGCTCCGTGAGTATAAAGATTGATGACGCGAAAAGTATATTGTTTATTTGGTTTGATTTACATGCATTTATTTGCAACTATTGTTAATTTATCTTGATTTATGTTCTATCATACGACTTTATGTTCTATCATACGGCTTTATTTGCGACTATGCCGAAATTTCCATTGAAGCCGAATTTACGTTCTTGTATTATTTTCCCATTTCCTTTCCTTTTTATTTTCATTTGTACCGCTTTACTTCCTTCCTGTACCTTTACTTCTCGCCAAGGTAGAATTCTGTCGACATTGTGGAGGACTACTCGAGGATACGAGATCAGTACGATTTACAGGTTTTTATTAATTGAATATTTATTTTATTTCCGTCATAATGCATATTTTATTATTGTGTTGTTTATGTTTATTTCCATTTGCATTAATTATCATGTCTAGCTAAATTAGTTTTATCGGTATGTAATCGAATTAGTAGAATGGGATTCGATAATACCCCGTGCACCTTCCCTTTTACAAATACCTTTCTGGACGTAGTTTTTAATCAAAATCTTCTAAATAAACCTTCGTCGCGAAAGCGAGAAATTATTTAAAGTAGTTTTGCCACAAAAGTGGAAAATTCATTAAGGCACGAGCCGACACACAAAAGCTGGGGTTCAAAACGGATAGTAAGAACTAGGCATTGATTTTAAACACATCGAAAGCGCTTTAAAAGAAATCAGAATTTATTTGTTTTCAAAAAGTAGTTTTAACCCCGAATGGGACTGCGAGAGTGTACATTCCGCCTTAGAATTATGACCCGAGTCAACAACCATCGTGAGGCAAAGGTCTTTAAAGTATCTTCTCCTGAAAAGTGTTTGCAAAGACTAAAAAGCATCGGCGACCTGTCAAATCCCCGAAAACTAAAGCATTACATACCGATATCCCTTTACCGCTCTTCTTTAAACTAAAAATCTTTATTTCCGTTGTATTTAATTTCATTCGCATTTAACTTTCCTAATTCTGTTAGCCTTAGCTTTACGCCGCGAGTGGTCTCTGTGGGTTTGACAAATATTTTATATTACTTCGATATTTCTGTGCACTTGCGGACGCATCAAGTTTTTGGCGCCGTTGCCGGGGACCAACAGTCAATATTCTGATTCCGTTGTTGTATAGTATATACTAAGGCATTCTTATCTAAATCACTATGTATAACCCATATTTTCCTTATAACTACCGCCCCCAATATTTTGAGGAACCACAAGATCCGCCTAAATCTGACCTCGAAATATTATTAGAAGATTTCAATACGACGCATTCTCACCCAAATTCCCTCTAAAATTACCACTCTCAATATTGTGAGGAACCGCAAGATTTCGATACATCCAACCTCGAACTATTACTAGAAGAATTCGATGCGACGCTTACTCACTCTAGGATAGAATTTATGATGGAACGCTTTGTGGAGACACAAACTCTCCAAAATGAAGATTTTAGAAAGCAACATCTCCAAATTAATGAAAATCTCAAGCAGATGAGCAATATGATCGATTCCCTCGCAACTCACAGTGGAGCTTTGGAGATTCAAACCTCCCTGCTTACACTAACACCTCTAGGACCCTTCCCAGAAGGACATGTGAATGTTGTAACAACCAGTAATGAAGAACGATTAGAAAATCCTAGGGAGAGAGATCATGAGTCAGAGGAGAGTTTTGGTGAGAAAAGCATACATATTGAGAAAAATCCACCGACACCACCCGAAAGGGAGGTTGCCAAAGAGGTAGAGAAGGAAGCACCTATTGTTTCTCCTTCTCCCTATACCCCACCTAATTCTTTCTCACAATTGGTTGTAGAAGCTAAGGTAGCCTCCCAATCCAAAACATATGTGGAGGTATTGGAAAATATCCACACCAATGCACCTTTGTCTAATGTCCTTCATAAAAAAAGAAAATACAAGGACCATGAAACTAGGGTCATCATTACTGTTAAAAGGGTGAGATTAACTTTTGAGGTGGTGGATGAAATAACTAAGCCCAAATTTGAAAAATTGATACTCAGGATAGATCCAGAACCACCACCACAAGTTCAAAACAATGAACCACCCTACAGAAGAAAGAAAAGAAAACGTGAAAGGATATGAGTGATGGCTTGATAAGTGGCCATGGAAACCAAAGACTATTTAAAGTTCGATTGAGGAACCATTCTCGAAAGAACCACCATGAGTACTTGCACTTCTTAGCCGTCGAGCTATCGAAGTTAAACAAAGCGCTGTGTGGGAGGCAACCCACAAGGTCTTTATTTTAATTTGTTTGTTTAAATTTGCAGAAAATAAAGAAATGTATCGCTTGTTATGCTTTAGCTATATCTAGGCGAAAACTCTCTAGATGACGATCTGAGAAGATGAGTTATGCCCACGGACATTCCTACGAGTGTCGCTGCTGGTGGGGACACTGATGATGAGTACTTCCTCTGGAAGCAAGCAACATGATGAGATGGTTCGAGAATTACACAAACGAAGGTATCTCAAAATGCCCGCCGCCGAAGTAGAAGTGATCAACGAAGACAAGGATAACAAGAGCAGGATCATAGAGGATTTGGGACGCAGTAGCATTCATACAGGTTCTATCTTTCCTTTTTCCACTTTTTACTAAAACATTGAGGACAATGTTTGGTTTAAGTGTAGGGGAGGAATTTTATCTGTTTTTAACGTTATGTCAAAGTCTTTGCATGTGTTGTCGAGTCTTTATGCGTGGTTTTCACTTGTTATTCAATTTCCCCATAATTTCAAAAATTTCATACCTCCAACAAATATTTGCTTTGATTCATGACATGGTACTCTGAGAGTATATAGGCTGTTCATGCTATGTTAGAAAAACTTGGGAAAGTTTCGATAAAATCGATATCATCCTGACACCCTTAACCACCTGAATATGCAAAATCAATTTGAGTACCCATTATGCTGAGACCTTAAAGCTCCAGTTTTTTTAGTAATCCCTAAGTAGTTTATTTAAGCAGTCAGCACCATCCTAAACACACTAAGTAAGAAACCGATGCAAATAAATGTATGATCTCTGGTTTAAAATGAGAAATTAAGAAATAAAAAATTATGAATAAAAAGATGTGTTCCTTCTAAGTTAGGTGCTCCTCACCCGATCACTTAGCCCAACGGTACAAACTCTTTAAGTTAAACTGATGCTTAAGCATATTTGCAGAGAAAAATGAAATAACAATGAGATCATAGTCACTAACATGTTTACTTGCCATGAATGTGTATGGATAACGGGTTTAATGTGATTGCACTAGAATGAAATGGGGTGAAAGAGAGCATGAGATATAGGTTGAGTCATAATGGCATGATTCAGGTTGGTTTGCATAAGTAGGGAGTTTTTGAAATTGTGTCGTTACGGTATCCTTGGTATTGATATTTAGTACTTATCGATCTAACATTAGCCTAACAGCCACGTATGATTAGAGTCTCACAGTGTCTTTGTTTCAAATTATGCTTATTTCTTTTTACCGTGTTGGTTGGTTACTTGAGGACAAGCAATGGTTTAAGTGTGGGGGTCTTTGATGACGCGAAAAGTATATCATTTATTTGAATTGATTTACATGCATTTATTTGCGACTATTGTTAATTTATATTGATTTATGTTCTATCATACGGTTAATTTACTATGTTTTGCAGATTGTGGAGAATTTGGATTAAAGAAAGAAAAGAAGAAGAAAAACAGAAAATAACAGAGAAATGGAATTTGTGCGTGTGACGCTCGTCACAGCATCATCACGGCCGTCACGTGCATGACGGTCGTCACAGACTCCACCATAACCGTCATGATCATCACTTAAGCGTAACGGTCGTCACAAGCTTATCACGGTCGTCACGACCCCAAAGTTCTGCTCGTGCAAAACAGAAGTGGGCACGAGCACGTTCAACTAAATTTCTTCCTACACTCTCTCCATTAATTTCCCACTACAGGAAGTTACGCCCAGTTCTCCCATAATTCATGCATGGTCTATGGAAGTTGAGAAATGAAATATCTCCTATAAATAGGGCTGAGATTCACAGCATTAAGGCGAGGGGGGGGGGCTTCGACGTATCGAAGTGCTGCCGAAATTTCCATTGAAGCCGAATTTACTTTCTTGCATTATTTTCCCATTTCCTTTCCTTTTTATTTTCATTTGTACCGCTTTACTTCCTTCATGTACCTTTACTTCTCGCCAAGGTAGAATCCTGCCGACATTGTGGAGGACTACTCGAGGATACGAGATCAGTACGATTTATAGGTTTTTATTAACTGAATATTTATTTTGTTTCCGTCATAATGCATATTTTATTATTGTGTTGTTTATGTTTATTTCCATTTGCATTAATTATCATGTCTAGCTAAATTAGTTTTATCGGTATGTAATCGAATTAGTAGGATGGGATTCGATAATACCCGGTGCACCTTCCCTTTTACAAACACCTTTCTGGCCGTAGTTTTTAATCAAAATCTTCTAAATAAACCTTCGTCGCGAAAGCGAGAAATTATTTACAGTAGTTTTGCCACGAAAGAAGGAAATTCATTAAGGCACGAGCCGACACGCGAAAGCTGGGGTTCAAACCAGATAGTAAGAACTAGGCATTGATTTTAAACACAGCGAAAGCGCTTTAAAAGAAATCAGAATTTATTTGTTTTCAAAAAGTAGTTTTAACCCCGAATGGGACTGCGAGAGCGTACATTCCGCCTTAGAATTATGACCCGAGTCAACAACCATCTTGAGGCAAAGGTCTTTAAACGAGTATCTTCTCCTGAAAAGTGTTTGCAAAGACTAAAAAGTATCGGCGACCTGTTAAATCCCCGAAAACTAAAGCATTACATACCGATATCCCTTTACCGCTCTTCCTTAAACTAAAAATCTTTATTTCCGTTATATTTAATTTCATTTGCATTTAACTTTCCTAATTCTGTTAGCCTTAGCTTTACGCCGCGAGAATAGATAACGGTAGGTTGACATTGGTCTCTGTGGGTTCGACAAATCTTTTATATTACTTCGATATTTCTGTGCATTTGTGGACGTATCAAAGATGTATTCGCTTGGTCTTATCAAGATATGCCAGGGTTGGATACCGATATAATGGTGCATCGTCTACCTCTTCGAGAAGAATTTCCGCCCGTGAAGCAGAAGTTGAGAAGGACCAGACTTGATATGGCAGTCAAGATCAAAGAGGAAGTCCAAAAGCAGTTGGATGCTGGTTTTCTTGTAATTACTAATTATCCTCCGCGGGTCACTAATATTGTTCCTGTACCTAAGAAGGATGGAAAGGTCAGGATGTGTGTCGACTATCGAGATTTGAATAGAGCGAGCCCGAAAGATGATTTCCCGCTCCCCCACATTGACATGTTGGTTGATAACACTGCTTAGTATTCCGTGTTTTCCTTCATGGGTGGCTTCTCTGGGTATAACCAAATCAAAATGGCCCCAGAGGACATGGAGAAAGCTACTTTTATCACACAGTGGGGGACCTTTTTCCACAAAGTTATGCCTTTTGGATTGAAAAATGCAGGGGAAACTTATCAGCGGGCAATGGTGACTCTCTTTCATGATATGATTCATCATGAGATCGAAGTATATGTTGATGATATGATTGCAAAGTCACAAATGAAGGAAGAACACCTGGTCAGTCTTTTGAAATTGTTTGAAAGGTTAAGGAAGTTCAAGTTGAGGTTGAATCCTAACAAGTGCACCTTCGGGGTGAGATCGGGGAAGTTATTGGGTTTCATTGTCAGTGAAAGAGATATTGAGGTGGATCCTGCCAAAATAAAAGCTATATAAGAAATGCCTAAGCCGAGAACAAATAAAGGGGTTCGTGGTTTCCTGGGGAGATTGAACTACATTGTAAGGTTCATTTCTCACCTTACAGCCACTTGCAAGCCAATATTCAAATTGCTGAGAAAAGATCAGGCAGTTGTCTGGAATGAGAATTGTCAAAAGGCTTTCGAAAAAATAAAAGAGTATGTGCAGGAGCCTCTGATATTAATGTCTGTAGTTGTTGGAAGACCTTTGATTATGTATTTAACGGTTCTGGAGAATTCAATGGGTTGTGTGCTCGGTCAACATGATGAGACGGGTAGGAAAAAGCATGCTATTTACTACCTGAGTAAAAAATTCACCGATTGTGAGTCAAGGTACTCAATGCTAGAGAAAACATGTTATGCACTTGCTTGGGCAGCTAAACGCTTAAGGCAATACATGTTAAACCATACAACCATGTTTATTTTGAAGATGGATCCGATTAAATATGTGTTTGAAAAACAAGCGCTTTCTAGAAGAATTGCTAGATGGCAGATGGTGATGACAGAGTACGACATTCAATATGTTTCCCAAAAGGCCATTAAAGGGAGCGTTTTGTCAAAATATCTTGCCGAACAGCCAATTGAGGATTATCAACCAATGAGATTTGAATTTCCTGATGAAGATATAATGTTTTTGAAGATGAAGGACTACGACGAGCCTTTGCCTGACGAGGGCCCTGAAATTGGGTCTCAGTGGAAATTGATTTTTGATGGTGCTGTTAACTCATACGGCAATGAAATCAAGGCAATTATTACAACACCTCATAGTTCCCACATACCATTCACTATCCGATTAAAGTTTTCCTGTACGAATAATGAAGCTGAATATGAAGCATGCATCATGGGTCTAGAAGAGGTTATTGATTTGAGAATCAAGAATCTAGATGTTTATGGTGATTCAGCATTAGTCGTCAATGAAATCAAAGGAGAGTGGGAGACTCGTCAGGCCAACCTGGTGCCTTATAAGAACTATGCCAGAAGATTGTTGTCTTTCTTTGATAGAGTTGAGTTTCATCATTATCGAGGGCTGAAATCAGATGGCAGACGCTTTGGCTACGTTATCATCAATATATAAAGTGAATTTCTGGAATGAAGCTCCAACAATCACTACCATGCGCCTTGACAGGCCAACCTTTGTATTTGCAATTGAAAAAGCATCGGATGAAAAGCCTGGTATTTTGACATCAGACATTTCCTTAAAATTCAAGAGTATCCACCCGGGGCATCAAGCAAAGATAAGAAAACTCTAAGGAGGCTTTCACGCAACTTCTACTTAAACAAGGATGATGTGTTGTATAAAAGAAACTTCGACATGGTTTTGTTGCGTTGTATTAATGAGCATGAAGCAAACTTGCTAATGGAAGAGGTCCACGAAGGTTCTTTTGGTACTCATGTCGGTAGGCATGCAATGTCTAGAAAACTATTGAGAGCAGGGTATTACTGGATGACCATGGAGTCCGATTGTTTTAAATATGCCAGAAAATGCCATAAATGCCAGATTTATGCCGATAAAATTCATGTGCCACCGAGCCCTCTAAATGTATTGACATCTCCTTGGCCCTTTGCTATGTAGGGCATTTATATGATTTGGAAAATTGAGTCGACTGCTTCCAATGGTCATCGTTTTATCTTGGTAGCAATTGATTATTTCACCAAGTAGGTAGAGGCAGCTTCCTTTACTAATATCACTAAACAGGTGGTTGCTCGTTTTATAAAGAAGGACATCATCTTTCGTTACAGAATACCAGAACAAATCATTATTGATAATGGTTCGAATTTGAATAATAAGATGATAAAAGAGCTCTGCCAAAGTTTCAAAATTGAACACCACAATTCCTCTCCCTAACATCCAAAGATGAATAGCGCTGTTGAGGCAAAAAATAAAAATATCAAGAGGATCGTGTAGAAAATGGTGGTGACTTATAAAGATTGGCATGAGATATTGCCCTTTGTTTTACATGGTTATCATACTTCGGTGCGTACATCGATTGGGGAAACACCTTTCTTGCTGGTATATGGTATGTAAGTTGTCCTACCATTAGAAGTCGAAATTCCTTCTTTAAGGGTATTGTCTGATGTGAAGTTTGATGAAGCAGAATGGGTGAAGGCTAGGTTGAATCAACTTAGTCTAATTGATGAAAAGAGATTGGCAGCTGTCGCTCACGACCGTTTGTATTAGAGCAGAATGAAGAAGGCTTTTGATCAGAAGGTGCACCCTTGGTATTTCCAGATAGGTGAGTTGGTGTTAAAGAGTATCCTCCCTCCACAAACAGATCACAGAGGCAAGTGGACTCCTAACTATGAAGTTCCATACGTAGTAAGAAAGGTCTTCTCTGGTGTTGCCTTATTACTATCAACCATGGACGATGAAGATTTTACGTCTCCTATGAACACAGACGCAGTCAAAAAATACTTTGCTTAAAATAGACCCGTTGGATATAAAAAGAAAGTCCAAGCAAAAATGAGGCATCCCGGCGAACCATAAAAAGAAAAGGTTCGGGCAAAAATTAGGGATAAAAAGAAAAAAAGAATAAACGAGCAAAGTTGAAAACCTGAAAAGGCGACTTTGGCAAAATGGGTATCCCTGGTGGATTGAAAACCCGCAAAAGAAAACTAGATAAACCTCCCTTATCTCGAATTTTGGCTTTTACAACAGATGTGCTCAAATAAAGAGCATCGCCAATATGTTCTGGAGCTGGAACTTCCATAGATTCATGAAAGGACACCTGATTCTTGACCGGAACGTCCAAAATAAGTGAGAACTCCTCCAAAGTGGAGGCCAACGGATAATCCCTAAATGTGAAACACCTCAAAGCAGGATCATAGAACTATAACAAAGTGTGTATAGCCCCTCTCTCGTATTCTGTGATAGTATGAATCATGCTAAGGATCTTCCCATAATCTTCCTTGAAAGTCTCCAAATTGCTTTGAGTAGTTATGGCAATCAGGCTACGAAGTGAACTCAAATTCAGAGGTTGAAACTTGTAGCAGATGATATCCTTCCTACTAGTGTCCATCTATGAAGAGCTTCCCCAACTAAAATCAAGGATAAGGTCAAAACCTGGAAATAAACAAACATGAATGTTAGGATGCAAGTATGATGTTATGCAAATTAGACACAGGATCAAGGTTCCCATATATTCTGAATAACTGTTGTACTATTAACTGAATAGGTTCAACGGTCTGCTCTAATGAGAACACCAGAATACCAGAATAACTAGAATACCAGGTTTATAAGTCCACATTGATAAGAAAACCAGAAAACCAGGTAGATTGAAGGTCAAGGTTTCTTGCAAACCCCTTCCCCTCTCACATGTGGGTTCTAGTCTTGGATAAGGCATCCTAGCAGGTCCCGAGCATCACGAGCTCTTAGATCGAGAAATGATAATACGTTTACCATTTTTGGTTTGGCATTAGCATAAATCAAGACGGCCTCAACTGATTTCCCATGAACGATCTCCAGAGTCATAAGCTCCTATTAAACCACTCTGGTGACTACATAAACATGCAGTTCAAAGTATCCTCAAGAAAACCTCGTCTAAATGCGAACTCAAGCCAACAATACGTGTCAAATGCCACGCGAGTCAACAAGAGAACACTCTAATCCTATGTGTGTACTCAAGCTTGGGTAATGGCTTATTTCTCATGAAACAAACCCACCCCACAACACAGCAGCAACAGAACAATATGATAACAATAACCAAATGCAAAAAATGCAATAATATACAACAAATAAAGCAAATAAAAGCACAAAGATAAAAACCCAATGACAAGAAACAAATAAGCACTAGGATTGACTCCCATAGGGAATCCGAGATTCTCAGCAGAATCGACAGTTGTCGCAACTGCAAAAAACAACCAGCGGAAAAATAGAGTCTCCACCGAACGTAATTTATCCTGATAAGGGAAAGGAAACGATCGAAGAAACCTCAAAAAAGGAGAATACATGGTCTTGCAGCCAAATCCTAGGTTCGAAAGTCGATTACGCGAGAGAAAGGTATTAACACCCCTCGCGTCTGTTATATTCAACGGGATCAACTCTTGTTGTTCTAATCAAATGGTGTGTTTACCAAAAGTCTACTTGCTAACGGAAACAGAAACGAAAAAAAACAAAAGGAGAATTGATAGGAATTCACCTTCCTAGGTCTACATATTCTCTTGTGCAATGGGAAAGTTATAGTCAACTTAGTTCGGAGGACTACGGGTGAAAGAGGGAAGGGTGCTTGCCAATGCTTTGTCGTCTTGTGCCTAAGTATCCTCATTTGGACGAGAATGAGGAAATTAAAGAGTTTGTAGTTTGACCTACAAATTTTTAAGTGATTTTTATGAGCGATGCCAAGTTCACGTTCCAGCGGTTAGGGTTGATGCCTGTTTGCGGTAGAACGGAAATAACATGCCCTTTTTGTAAGAACTTTGACTGAAAATTCCAAAGGATAAAACGGTTTGTAGTTTGTTTAATATTTTTAACAGACGTGTTTTAATTTTGTTTGAGATGCGCATCGTACTAAAGTCTATGACGAAGGATCGAATACTTCGCGCAAACAATCCAAACGTCTCGCGTGTAAAGTACCCTAAGATGAGGTTAGAAATGCATCCGCTCATCTTTATTAAATTTTTTGATTTTATTTTGAGAAAGAAGAGAGATACTCAAAGGGCAAAGAGAAAATCTAAGGGAAACTCGCCTAGATGTTGTCATGCAATATGGCCCTATAGTTGAGGATAAGAAAGAGTGAAATCTACCTAATATTATCATACAAAGATAGACCTAAGGTTGATTTCAAGAGGGGGGATAACCTAATGTTGTCATGCAAAGGATTGAGAGCCTAATGTCTATCCTACTCCAAACTTAATCAGAAATTAAGTTGGACTAGGGGCCGTAAGGAAACATGTGATCAAGCATAAGTAAACATTAAACAACTCAATCTAAATCAACAAATAGTAATCTAAAACTCAAAATAGAAGGAAAAAAATGAAGAGATGAAGGATGTCAAAGCACCACAAGGTTAGAAGAATCAAACATCAATTCTTAAGTGCTAAACATCAAGGCTAAAAACAAAGTATTCTTATCATATGAATCAAACCATTAAAGATGGATAAAGAACACAATAAACATACACATTCTCAATCATTACAAAACATGATCAAAGTGCTCACACATTCAAGTTCAAATAGATAAGCAAGGTCTATCAAAGAAATGCATAAGCAAACATGTCTTAGAATCATAATCAAACACCATTAATCAACATACAAAGACAAACATGAGTCAAACAAGATAATAATCAAGTAAGGTCAAAACTCACACCAAATCATGATTAACTCATTTCAATGACAAAAAGAGAAGCACAACACCATCCAACATGAACCACAACAAAGACTATGCATTTGTAAATCATTATCTCAGGAAAAACAAGTCACAAATGGTTCAAGCCATGAAATTAGGGTATGGAATCAAGATGTGGCTGTAACATGGACATGAACATCAACTCAAAATCAAATCAAGGATAGCAAGAAAATTCATCAAGGATCAAGTTCAAAACATGCATCAAAACTAGGTAAGCATCAACCATAATCATCTTCAAAGAAAGGCAAACATCCAAGCAAGGTATGAAGACCAAATGATCAAGTAATTAACATCAAAACATGAAGGTAAGAAGCATAATCAAATAATTCAATTCAAAATCAATTCCAAGATGCCAAGCAAGTTCAAGAAGAATCATATTCAAAGCATGAACAAGAAATCAACCAAAGTCATCCACAAAGGGAATAAATGATCATGTGAGGAAAGCAAGGCAAAATGATCATGCAACGAACATCCAAACTTGAGGGTCAGAAACTTAAACAAGTTAATCAAAGCATACAAGATTCATTGATGTTAAAGGATCATACAAGAAAACAATCTCAAAAGACTAGGTCAAGAACACACAAGCATCATGTTCATCACACCATCAAGTTGAATCATCAATCAAAAATAGATGCATGGCCAAATAAATATGAATCCAAAGCTCTAATTCAAGTTATAATAATCAATATTAATCATGAAAAATATCCCAAAACGATTGCATAAATGCATCACCAAATCAAGTCAAACAAACTCATGTAGGAGGTTAATCGAGCATGCAACGAGGATCAACTAAAATCAATTAAGAACCAATTAAAATTTCAACATCAAAGCATCAAAACAAACCTAAAACATTCATAAAATATGCTTCAAAATATGGTAGAGAAATTAGTTCGAGAAGACACTTAAAAGGCATCAAAAGATCGAACCCTAATTCAAGGGTAAACATGGAAAACAACCTCTCAAATTAAATCCAAATAAAATAGTAAAGTTTATTGTAAAATAAAATAAAAAATATAAAAATTACCTCAAGATATTAAAGGATCAGAAAATCATTTTTTGTATTTTTAAAATGGTTTTAACTATTAAAATAAAAATAAAATTGAAAGTAAAAAGAAATAAAATTAAATAAACAAAGGAGTAAACCAAAAATGAACTAGGTTCATGTTTAACACGCACATGGGCCAAAAGATAATGGGTGTGAAGAGGAAAAGCGCCAGGCTCAACCTATTTAAACACCACAACTCAGAAACCAAACAAAAAAGTTGCCACGCCAACAAATCATTAAAACACATCATCACCACATGGCACCACATCATCAGACACACAACCAATCAAGGAGTCAAACATGCCACATCACTAAATCATCTCATATGCCGGAGCTAGGGCTCTAGACGTCTTCTCCGGTGGACTCGCCGGAGTTGCAGAAACAAATAACATCAAAATAACCGAAACATTATACCACTCCCCTTATTTTTCCATGTAGTTTCCAAATCTAGCATCAAAAACCATTAAAAACTACTCTATCATGCAGAAAATTAGCCACGAAAATTTCACACATATTCTGAAACTCCATTAAATCAAGACAACCAACATTCAAACATGAGCTATAATAGCATGGGATCCTAAACACACCAACCAAAGGTTCAAAATACACATAGCATGTTAGAAATAGATTGAAGAAATTTACCTAATGGAGAGAGTCCACTGCCTCTTGTTCTTTGCATAAACACCTTCAGAAACCCTTGCTCGAGCTTTTTGGAACCTCAAGGATGATGAATAAGGCAAGGAAAGATTAGGATCTCGGGAGACAATCACAACTTGACTTGAGAAAGTTTTGAGAGACGGAGAGCTTTCTTGATCTGATTTCTTGTAGCCAACAAAGTTGTGTGTGGTTTTTAGGGTTTAGTGAGGTTTATAAAGGTTATTGGCACGTGAGAAGTGAATGAAAAGTTTGTTATGAAAAATTTGAGAGTGAGAGGAAATTTGAGTGAAGCACGAGTTTAGCACATGAGGTGTGCATTTGGTGTGAGTTTTGTGAGTATAAATGAGTCAGAAATGAAGCACGGAGGGAATGAAGAAAAGAAAGCACATGGGGAGGAGTGGAAGAGCAGGTTTGATGAGTTTTTGTACATTTTCAAGTTTGACAACAAATATTTGAAATAATGCATGAAGAATGTGACCTTGTTGGCTCATTTAAGGCAACTTTTGGTGATGCAATGCATGTGGAAATGGTACATAAGGTCATGCTGCAAGATTATGACTCACAAATGTGCCAAAAAATGATGCCTTGAAACATATTCATATAGCCTACTTTGCATGTGAATAGCTTGATCAATATGGCTACAATTGATGATAAAATGGTACTAAAATAAAGTAGGAAGAAGGGTCAACAAATTTTATGTTGATTACAACTCAAGATAAGGCTTGGAAGATGAAGAAAAACAACCTTGAAGTAGTGTCCTAAAAACTGTCCAACATGCTTAAAAAAATTATGAAGAGGTTTTGGCATGCATCAACCTCCAACTTTGCAACATCAGAACTTGGGGAATTTTCATCCAATGGAAGAGTTCTTTACAGCAAAAGAAATCTTAGAAGAAGCTCTACAACTTTCATGTTGAAAATATTTTGAAATGAAGCTTGTATGATGAAGAATTTTAGCTTGGAAGTTAGCTTCAAAACCTACCTAAAGACTTGCTAAGTTTGGCAACTTTGGGACCATGACTTTGCAGGACCATAACTTGAGCTCTAGGGATTCAAATGACGAGTTTTTGGCATTATTGGAAATCTTGGAAGATGCTTAAAAACTTTAATGTTGGAGGAAATTTGAGGTGGAGCTTGAATCATCAAGAAAACTTAGAAAAGTTCCATACTTAGAAAAGTTCTAAGTGTTGAAACTTGATTTTCACCTTTTTCTCGACTTTACCTCTCCATATCTCTTGATCTAGACATCTTTTGGACTTGCTTTCTTCTAAAAACTTGTAGTTCATGATTTCCTCTCCAATTTGATCTTTGTTTTGCACAAAATGGTCCAAGGATGAGTGAGATATGACCGTTGCAAGATAAATCAAATTTTTGATTTTCATACTTAGTGAAGTTTCCAATAAAACCCTAATTTTGCCAACCTTCTTGATTTTATTATTATTCTTGATTCTCCTTGATCCAAACTCATAATAACACTTGAGATGACTTGAAATGCCCATGATTGACCAAAAACTCAAGATTTTGACTATGTGAGGCCACATTTGACTTTATTGATCAAATGAAACCCTAATCCTCTTTCCATTGACTGAGGCCTATGCAATGACTTGTGATAAGACATGATACATGTAGGAAAACCTTAGGATGTGTATTGAGCCATAGAACCTTGCCTTTCTTAAGAAGATAGCCACAAGTTCCCTTTGACCAAAATCATAACTCATGAATAAAACATAGGAAAGTGTGGTCAATGCTTGAAAACCCTAATCCATTGATTGTGTGAGATTGCTGAGAATGCCTTGATGAATAAAAGGACTTTATAACTCAATAATGACATAATATTGAGATTATCTCCTTACTCCTTGCTTTGAGAACTATCTCTTTCTCTTGAGAAAGATCAAGAACCCTTGATCCCATGCCTTAGGAACAATGTGATGCATAAATGAAGATACAAATGAAATGAAGCATAAGCCAAAAAGGTTAAAGAAAAGGAGAGAAAATTTTGGGATGTTACACTATGGAGATGCATATTTGGTCTAATTTAAGTGTCTAATGGCTTCTGAGTGTGATGTATTATATGTTTTAAATTGTTACGGAGATGCTTCTTCAGAATATTTCAATGTTCATTTAGAATTTGGTGCGTCCATAGATGCATCTCCAGAAACTATGAGCATTTAAATAATTTTGCATGGTGGATAAGAAACATAAATGGTGCATTAAGAGATCCTAAAAAATAAATGTAATAGTTTTTTCCTTTTGCCTTTTTCTTATGTCTCGTGTGAGAATAATGCTTTGGTTGCCATAATTTTAGCATGGTATTAGCAGATATTAACTTAGATGTTGTCCCATAAATATTGATACCTATTGGTTGTTTCATTGTCATCTTTATCTTCTTCACTCTCAAAATATTCTTCCATATGTCCTCATATCCTCTGAGATTCAATATTTCTGACAAAAAGTTATCTCCTTCCAAGATAGATGTCTTCATCATATTCCACAAATTCCGTCTGGATCTCCCTCTTTATCGTACCAGGCTAACTTGAGTTGATTTTCTGCTTGATCCATGGGAAGAGCATGGCTTCCTAGATCTCCCTTGGAGCTTTCAGATGGAATTTGGTGTTCCTTGCTCCTCATCTGATTTCTTGATTTATGAGATTCATTTTTCTTCGTCGCGATCGACTTAGGAAGGCAGTTTGAGTTCTCCTTGAGACAATATTTTGAACTATCTTTCCTTGTGGAGGAGCATTGTGGAGTCTTTCTTAGAGGTGCAACAACCTCTCCTCTATTTCTTGAAAATTATGCTACCACGCGATGTTGTACATGATGTTCACCAACTCATTAGCGCTTTACAATTCAAGGTTTGCTTGCAGTAGTTAGAAACCAGGTAAGACTTCAGATTGTGATACTGGAGGTAGAATTAGAGGTCCAATTAGAGGCATTTGGATAGATCCAGGTATCTGAGGAGCATATACCAGATCTAGATGCAATGAACCTCCACTCCCGGATTCGCAATGCCTTACGGAGGAGATGGTTGATTGATTGCTACTTTAGTAGTGGTAATGGTGACAACTTCTTGCATAATGGAAAAATGAGTATCTTTGGATCCAACCATTACTTGGAAGAGTATGAATCAGATATCTGGAAAGTTAGGAAATCAGAGTTCAAACGATGCTTGATTGGATCGAATGCGACGAATCTTCATGTTAGATTTTGTGTGCTCTCGATTAGATGACCTAAGAAGGTTTTAAATTGATGAATCGAAGAGCAAATGTGAAATTGTTGAAAACGCATGAATCATAAGTCGATTTCCACATACGACGTCACTATTCCATTCTGGAACCAACAATGGAGTAAGGATCGACGGTAATAACATATCTTAGCTTCCATTGCAGCAGAAAGTGGTCGAGTTGCATGGTTGGAACTCCAACGCTCAAGTCACTGGGTAAGGGAGAAAAGCAAATTGAAAATGAATTTGAAACTTAGCACCCGAATTGACACATTCTCTACATATAGTAGAAAGAGAATAAAAAATGTGTTATTTTTCATACGTGGATCATGAAGAGTCATTGAATGCACCTGAAGTTTAAATACTTTGTGATCATTTATAGGATAGTTCTCATGTGCTGAGAAAATTATAGAAGAATTGCAACTTTTTTAGAATCGTCGTGCAGAATTATATATATATATATATATATATATATATATATATATATATATATATATATATATATATATATATATATATATATATATATATATATATATATATATATATATATAAAAGAAAGGAGAAAAAAAGTTTACATTATCAGATATACGGTAAATACAAGCACCAATGTTGTTCCATTACTTGGAAAAAAAAGTACAACAACAAAAAAAGGTCCAAATACTCTATGCGATCAAATCGGTGAAATGCATTTGTATCCATTATTTCTTGAAAAAAATCATGAAAGTGTTCTGAAATAATCTTTAAGCATCTACCATGCATTGACCTCAAATCCTATAGGTTATTCTTTTTATGAAAATTTTCACTAGCTGGTGATGAATGAACAATAATATTGGAACCTTCTAAAATATATAACCCACATATTTTAGACCTTTTAGCCATGATCACTTCACTATGAAAAATCTTTATCACTCGATCCTCAACTCTAGTGCAATAGCCTAGATCATCAAACATGTTTAGGGATAAAAAAATTTTCCTAAGCTCTGGAAAATACCTTACGTTGTGAAGAAGAAACTCTCGACCATTGACATTTCAAGTTTGGTCATACAAATGTCATGAACCTTTTAAGCCTTATTATCGCTAATGTGAACTACTCCACCTTCCTCCAACTTTAAATTCTTAAAATATTCTTTTATTGGACAAATGTGATAATAGGTACCTTAACTCATGACCCAAACCTCTTCATCTTCAAACTCGACGCCACTAATACACTAGCACTCTCATGACTATCCACATATGAGCCAACTATAATTATGACATAATCATCATTTCCCCATCTTTGGAAAATCCCTTAGGAAGTGGCTGGTTTTATGTCAAGTGAAACATTTTAACCTTGACTTGTCAAACCTCTTTGATTTCGATATTCCTATATGTTTACTTCCCCCTCTTTGGAAACTTAACCCTTCACCACTATCGTCAATCTTTAAATCTTTCACCTTCGAAAATTCCTTAGATCTCACAACTGTCTACACTTCATCCAAAGTAATAATATTTTTCTTGTCATAAATAATGAAATCCTTAAAGTGCTCAAAGAATGTGACTAATGAGTTTAACAAGAGTAGAGACACCCTGTTAGTTTGGAAATTTTAGTTGAAAGACTATTGACAATGAATGGTCATAAAATGCTAAGTGTTAAAAAGCCTCAAACATAGCTTTGACATATTAACCATGTCGAATAAAAATGGTTTGACCACCTTGTCAGAGTATCTGGAACATAATGTATTTTAACACTCATGGAGCCTAGTTTGGAGGAGTCTCAAGAAGAGATCCACAAGATTAGGATCACTCTCTCTTTAAAACAAGTCTAGAATGCCGAAGAGGTTTATACGAATCAATACTTCAACAAAGGTTAAGTTTGACACATCTATTAGATGTTGGGGACTTAATGTATTTTTAGTTTTAAGTCAACCAATATAAGGATGTTGAGAAAACACTATAGGAGTCAATCAAAGATTCTCTATCGACGAAATAGTTAAGGAATTCAAAGGAAGTTATCAGCATATTGGGTGATTTTAAGCAGTTTTATCATTGAAGACGCTTGGAAGCAAGTTAGAGTGTTGAATCCCACATAATGGGATACCTGTTAAATTCTGTTGAACTATCTGTTGTCCACAATTACTACAGTATTGTATTATTATATAAGTCGATCTCATTTTCGGGATCATGATTGCAAATTTTCATTTTTATTTTCTATAGAACCAAAGTATTCAAATCACATATAGAAACAGTTTGTGAGAGAAAATGTATGTTTGTGTCCTTTATTTAAGTCTTTTCAATTAAATCATTTACATTTATGACATTTATTATGCTTTTTGTATGTTTTCTTCTTCCAAAACCATTTTACTTTGTTTCAATTAAAATTTATATTCACTTTGTCAATGTTCAAACATTTAAAGATCAATTACACACACTTTTTATTACACTTTTCTGCACATATTGTCCTTAAAATTTTTTTTGAGTTTAATCCATTTAATAAATTAAAATTCATCATTATTTACTAAAAAATACTAATAAACACACCTCTTTTCACCGCATCGGAGACGCACCCTAGCATATCGGTTTCTCAACATCATACCATACCACAGATCTTTCGTTCCACGATAGAACAACTTTAATACCATTAAATATGAAAATATATATCTTGAAAAGCATTTAAATTTTAAAATATAATTAAACTACAGAAACAACTAGACAAACAATTCTAACCTCAATATAAAATCTTTAAATAAAAAGAAACAAGGAGAAAGAATTAGGATGTAAAAAAAATGTAAAAATCATTACTGTAATTCAATCAAACAGAAACAAAATAATTAAGAGCTCTTCAATTCTGAGCACATTAGAATGATTTTTTATTTTTTTTTTGATATATACTTTTGCCTCTCCTTTAGATCAACAAGAACATGAAGGCAATTTCTTCATTTCACTAATTTCCAATTCAGAACCTGAAATTATATCAATTTTCTCCCCTTTAAGTGCTGCAACATCATGATTACCATTTCCCTTAATCCCATTATTACACACCAAAGACCTTTTAGAAACAACCATATTAATCTCTTGAAGCAACTTCAAAAAAGCAGAGTTAACATTTTCACCGCTAAAAGCAGAAGTTTCTGAGAAAAAAAGGCCCTGATCCTCTGCAAACTCCACAGCATCTTCAGTTTGTACAGCTCTTTGGTCCACAAGATCACCTTTGTTACCAATTAACATGATGACGATCGAACCGTCGGCGTGTGATCTCAGTTCCTCAACCCATCTAGCAACATGATCAAATGTTTGTCTTTTAGTTATGTCGTAGACTAGCATGGCCCCTAATGCTCCTCTGTAGTATGCACTTGTCACCGCTCTGTACCTAAAAAATAAAAAATATATAAATTAAACGTAATTACAAATATCAGTATCAGTTTCAGATACTAACATAGATAGCAACACAGACACATTTTTTTTGAAATGTTCGTGTTGAAGAAGTTATTCATATACAATGTAAGTAAAATATAGATATGAGATTATAGGAAGAAAATAAACCTTTCTTGGCCAGCAGTATCCCAGATCTGAGCTTTGATGAGCTTACCGTTAATAGTGACAGTTTTTGTTTGAAACTCAACACCAATGGTTGATTTTGAGTCAAAACAGAACTCATTTTTTGTAAACCTTGACAATATTTGCGTTTTTCCTACTGCAGAATCACCAATCACAACAACCTTAAACACATAATCTATTTTCTCTTGAAGCTTTTCAGCTTCTACTCCATTCATTTCTTGATTCATTTTGTTCTCAAGATCAAAAAGAGGCTCAAGAGAGATATGTATTAGTAGGAAAGGTAAGTAGGAGAAATAAATAAAGTAAAGGAAAAGGAAAAGAGTTGGAAGAAAACATGAACTCGACAACAACGGTTGTTGAATTACCGGTGTTAATGGAATTGTCTCACTTTAATGCTTTACCGAATTAAGTGTACTGCTGCACCATATCATATCATAATATATATGGTGATATTGTTTAGATATCATATTATTGCTTTTATTAGTAGATTATTAATCAAAGTTTCTAGAGGTTGTGATGTTTTGCAAGGGATTTGGAAATTGTCAATTATTGAGTGGTTGAAGAGTAGGATATTTTTAAAATTATACTTTTTGAATTTATATGTGATTTTTATATTGAAATTTACTGTTCAATTCAATTTTGTATAAAATTATCGTAATTTATTAATGGGAAGAGAAAACACATTGACCAGTGATATGATATAATTGTGTAGCATGAGCATGGCCTACCATACCATACAATTAAATTCAATCCATCCACACATGACAGGTCTAAATTAAATTCATTGTCCCATTTAGTGACCATGGGGGCAATACTGCATAGACAAATATAAGAGAACATTCTTTAATTTCAATGCAGCGACGGAGCAGTCGACACAATATCACAAGTTAGGGTTTTCATTTTTTGCACCGACAAAGATGACACCCCCCACAATTATCACTTCTTGTTTGGGCTCCCTCGTTTCTTTATTAATATAAAATCCTCAAACATAACTAAAGGGTACTAAAAAAAAAAAGTAGTTTTATATATAGTTTAACACTTATTAATATAATAAGAGACAAAAAATTTTAAATATTTTTTTAGTACTTTCAAAAATGTTTATTATAAGAAACATATTAACAATATTAATAATTATTTTAATATTAAACTCAGGTTCATGAGGTGTTGGCGGACTATTAGATGACGGTAGTTTGTTGGAATTTTCGTCATCGATCCTGATAAGTGAGAGTGTAGAGATTTTTATGGTTAGAATAATGTGTACCTTGAGAGATGGTGATGTGAGACTTATATAGTCTTAAAGATGTAGTATTGGACCTGAGTCATCTAAATGTTCACTTTGGATCATTTACCCCCTCCCCCTCCAAGCATTTAGCTAAGATAGTCAGGTGATGGCTTGTGTTTGGTGCTTTCTCGGGTCCATAAATGAATGATTAAGAGCCTCTTGTTAGGACCATCGTCAATTAAATATGTCGTGTTGAGTGATCTGATGACAAGGTTGACTTGTGAACATAACTGTTTTGACTTTAAAGCATTTTTACATCTGTGTTACTATCTTGGAGGATGTGTGACTCTTTAAAATTTTTCTTTGATCTTTGTTTTATGTGTCAGGTGTTATCGACATCCCAACATATTTGGAAATAAGTTATCAACCAAAATGTAATTGTTATTGTCCCTAACCCAAGGAAGGATACTCAAATCGATGTGGAGGCGGATTCACTACCTAATTGACTTAATGCATATCCGAGAAGTGGATGTACTAGGGAAGTTAAGGGCCAGAGTTCTCACTCACCCATCATAGGGATGTTCACACGTGTTTTTTGCGCGGACAACCTTTGACCTCTCGTCGCGGATTTGCTTGCGGGACTGGCCAAACTAGTCTCAGGACTCTGGTACTGGGTGAATTGTTTACTTAGAATTTATGGTGCACTCGTCGGTTGTTCGCTTTTGGGAGTGTGTATGATGAAATCTAGGCAAGTAAAGACAACGATGTTCCTAATAAAACAAAGAAATGCTGGAAAAAAAAGTAAAAGTGTTGCTTTCATAACATAAAGACTTACTAAATTTAATGTAAAAAAGAAAAGTACAACTGGACGCATTCGTACATTTTGTAATGAAAAGGGAACTCTTTTCTGTTTAGTGTGTGGTACTCAGAGTGTTTTTCTTCAAATGTTGACAAAGGACGCCCCTTCTTCAAAGTCGGGCTTTGCTTTATATAGGCAAATAAAATAACTATCAGGATGCTTCAGGAGCCGCCACGTGTAAGACCACTACCTTTGTAACTTCTCCCACGTTTCTTTTGTTAGATTTATTTTCTCCCAGGCACCAAAGCTCCTCTGTCGGGGGTGCCTTTGTTGGCTTTTTGGTCGACCAACTTAGGTACTTGTCGACTACGCAGTTCCCCTTGTGATGTCGACTTAGGGTGCGTCCCTTCTGGATTTGTCGATATCGATCCTTTGCTGCCAGTATTGTCCAGACGCTTCCTTCCACCACATAATATTGCCGGTTAAGGGCTCATTTCCCCCACCTCCCGTCGAGGTCGACGCTTTCGCTGTCGATGCTTTCAGTTGGCTTATTTTTAGCCAACAAGATGCCCCACCGAAACCCAAGTCTCGACGGGGGCTTCTGTAGATTGAGGGACTTGGTGTTTTCTAGGCATGTAGCATTTGTCTGTGCCATCATGGTTTTTCTATCGAATCAGCCACGTGTCAGTCGCCTTATGACGTGATGATGGCACCTTTCTGCGCCATAACTTTAAAGGACTCCCATCATTCTTTTCCACCTCCCCACGTCAGTACCAACTTCCACCCATTACTTCTCCCACGAGTGAGAAGCTGAAAAAGCTCATTGTCTTCTCGTCTTCAACCTAGCGTTGATTATAAATATCTCTCAGACCTCATTTTAGAACTTTTTCCAAACATTCTCTCTATGCTTCTCCTTCTTCAACCAAAAAATAACCGTACTAATTTCTTAAACCACCATTCTCAATGGCATCCTCAATTGCTCCCCACTCACACAACGGGTAACAACCCCATTGCTTTCGTCATCTTAGAGGCTGACGCTCATAAGCCTCTTCCCAACCCCACTTCTGCGGACGAAAATGTCATGGCTGCTTGGAAAAAATAGATGATCATTCCCTTCGCGGTGGTCGGACAAGTCCATGCTTTTCACGGTCCTTACCCTACCGGCAAACCTAGCCATGAGGCCATGCAGCTGTTTTTCCTTAGCTTTTCGGTAGCCATCCCTCCGGCTTTTCGCAAAGGTGGCACTCTTGATTTAAAATTTATAGCGTCAAAGGCTAGAGTGTTTCATTCGATGCCACCCCAGGCAACAAAGATTACCTTGCCTGGTTGAACAAAGTTTAAAAAAAAACGTTAGGATCAATGGAGAAGGTCTGGCATCTTCGACGCCATTCAACTTTCAAGGATTGCTCACAGGGTCAACCCCGGTCTTCTACTGGCGTCAATGTTCTTCTGGGAAGGTTCAATGAACACTTTCCGACTACCCTGCGGGATGCTGTCGCCTACTCTTTTCGACGTGGCAGCCATTACTGGTCTTTCTCCTTTGGGCGAAACCTTCGACCCCACCATTGAGACTGAGGCATCTTTTGATTTCAACTGTGTTGGTTTTCAGAACTTTTTCGAAGATCATATGACAAAGATACATTTGAAGTGTCTGACGAAGAGCACATTGTCTTCTTGACTTTGTGGCTATCGTACTACCTCTTCTTCCTAGGTTATTTGCAAATAGCCAAAAGCTATATCAACTTGGATATTCAAATCCATGAGGGTCGACAGGTGGCCCTTGGAAAGCTTCTTCTAGCCTCTCTGTATCACTCTGTGAGGCTATCATCGCCAAAAATTTCCCATCTCTATGAAACTACCAAAGCCCTAAACATGTCGGGACCGATGTGGCTACTGCAACATTGGCTAAACGCCACTTTTGAGCATCAACTGGGCTATCCAGTGTCAGCCAAGATGCAATGTTTGAACGAGGACCGACCGGTGGAAGGAGTTCGACTTGCTCTCCTGACCACGCAGGAGACCCCCAAGAAAACCCTCTTCATGAAATATCTCACTATGTCCGCTGAGGCAAACATCTTTGTTCTTGGGATGGCTCCCTTTGCCCATCAAAGTTTTGGGCCGACCTAGTTCCAGAATCTCTTCCCTGGTGCTTCCCCCAGAACAAATGTAGTATCCAACTCCATATGGCGAGCTTTCCTAACCCCGACAATGCTATCATTTCGCATTGAATCGAGCAACACCAGCTACAGGTTCATGAACTATCAGCCCAATCTGGTTGCTTGACAATTTGGCATGAGCCAGATGCTGCCAAAGCCATTGGTTCGACATCGTGTGGGTTGGTCGAAGGCTTAACTTGACGGGACATAGGAATTGTCTCAAGTTTGCTAATTCGACTCAACATTTGGAGTTGCCCGTGTTTTTTTACAAACCTTTCTTTTTCACCACCGAGAGTTTCAATGTTTGGTGGTCGGAGTACCAAGCGCAACACTTCGACCATGACCTCTTCCTTAAAAACGTGGTCGACGCTTTTGCATCTCTTTCAGGCGAAGCCCTTGGTCCGTCGGCACCATTGGTGGATGCAAGGCCCACTAATCCCCCTGGGGGTGCACAAAAAAGGGTAAACTCACTCTTCTTCATCTTTATCTGCTTATGTTGAGTCTTTGCATTATTTCCTGAATGTTGCTTATCTTTTTTAGGGGCACAAGAGGGAACCCCCTATGGCGTTGACTTCAACCCAACCAACTAAAAAACAAAAAAAATTTAACGCTCAGGTGCGATATGTTTCCTTATCATTCTTGTTTCGCTTGTCCCTGCTTGTCGACTTACGTGATTTGTTCTAACCAGATTCCTGAACAACAAATCATTCCCGATGTGGTGCTGTCGGACGAGAGTACCTGTTCTCGGGTTTTTCCTTTTGAGACGTCGGACTCTCCCCCGACCACTCCTCTGAGGTGAAAAAAGAAAGCCCCAACAAAGAAAACACCCATCAAAGGGGTTGTTTCGACTCCAAAACTTGTCGTTCCTGAAGACTTAACTGAAGTCTTCCATACCGTGGTTACCAGAACTTCTCCTTCACCCAAAACTCCTGAGGTACTTTTCTTGTTTGTCCCCTCTTTGTCGATATGTCTTTCGTGCTTTCTTATCGACTTTTTACCTTGTTTTTTTTCCGCAGGATGCAGAAAATCCTGATTCTCCAACGTTAGCTGATATTATTGCCAACACTGACGGGCGATCCACTGATACTATTCCTCCTCTAAATCCCCAAAAGGTTGATGAATTCACAGGGACATCGACAGAGGAAACTCCTAAACGAAACCCTGTTGTTTATATCGACCTCAAGGAAAATGTCGAGAATGACGCTCCCAGCCATAGAGATGAGGGTGTAGGGGCTAGTCATGCAGTTGGTATTTTATCACCTTCGAGGGATGGCGTCAAACGTACGCTCTATGCTACTCCAGAGGATATTTTGGCCTCCAAAATGTCAAAACCCGCAGAGACGTTAAAAGCTCTCCTCAAGCTTCGTGGCTCTGTCGAGGACGTTATCCTGACTGGGTCTAAGAATAATGTTAACCCGACAGAAGATAACACTTTCAACCTTAAAATGCAGGAGTGGATGGTCCACTTGTTTGAGGAAGAATTTTTTGAAGCGTCCACTGAAGCCCGTGTGGCTCGAGACGTCTTCAAGATTCTGAATGCGCTTTCGACTTTCGACGCGCCTGCTTCTACGACCGCATATCTGATTGAGTTAGAAGCCTTCTTCACCCAATTGGAGAAAGATGTGACTTTGTACCAACAGACTGACGCTCAGATTCGAGCCCAAATTAACGAGATGAAGCGGGAATGCTAACTCAGCACTGTTTGTGGAAAAAACTTGAAAGATTATGAGGCCTCCCAGCAGACATGCTCTGACAGACGCCTTGCCCTCAACCAACAGATATCTGGCTATCATGCTCAAATAGCGGAGCTAGAGCAAAAGATTGCTGATGTCGAAAGGGAGAAGGCTTCTCTGCATGTTGAAACACCATTGCCAACCAAGGAAGCTATCGACCAAGACGTGGCTAAAGGGATTGTTCACGTTGAAGTTGCTTTGAAGATCAAGACCTCTATTGAGCAAATGCGTTAGAAGAAATTCGTCCTAGAGAGTCGGATAGACCATTAAAGGACCTTGCTTGAAGGCTTCAAGGCAAGGTTCCCAGAATGATCATGTTTTCCTTTTATCTCTGTATTTTGTGTTGGTCGTCCACATTTGTCGGCCTTTTAATGAAAACATCATTTTTCCCTTTGGATCTCTTGTAGCATAGGTCTATATGTTTTCAAATACTTCCCATTTATCTGGATGACACGCCGGTCTCCTCCGATTTCTTGGACCTTATAAGCGTTGTGACTGAACACTTGGATCACTTGGAATGGCCCTTCCCAATTTGGGGACCATTTTCCTAACCTTTGGTCTTTTCGATCCATCGGAAGAATGGCCTTCCAAACATAGTCACTGACTATGAAGGCCTTCTTCTTGACCTTATTGTTGTATGCTTGGGCCACTCGAGCCTTCTGGTGTAACAACGCGCCGAGTGCCTCTATCCTTTCTTTGTCTAGGTCCACCATCTCGTCCATCATCATATTCCAATATTGTTCCGACGGGATGTCATGTTGACGCTGGATGTGTACTAACTGTAGGCGAACTTCTACTGGCAAAACGATGTCATGTCCAAACACCAAACAAAATGGTGACGAACCAGTTGACTCCTTTGGAGATGTTCGACAAGCCCATAATATCTGGTCTAACGTCTGGTACCAATTCTTGGTTTTTTGGAATATATGTTTCTTAATGAGCCCAGTTATTACCTTGTTGGCTGCCTCAACTTGACCGTTCGCCTGTGCGTAATAGGGGGTGGAACTAACCTCTTTAAATCCTTCCTCTGCTGCAAATTCTTGCATTTTTTGGCCGACGAATACTGACCTTTGATCTGTAGTGATCGTCTCAAGAGGGCCAAACCTGTACAAAATATGTTTCTGGACAAAGTTGATGACAACCACTTGGTCTACTTTCGACAACGGTACTGCCTCAATCTATTTCGTAAAGTAATATATTCCAACAAGGACGAACTTATGTTTTCTAGAGGAGGCTAGTCGAATTTCTCCAATTATATCCAATGCCCACCCTCGGAAAGGTCATGGCTTGACGATATCGTGCAGTTCGTCAGCCGACACCCGTTGTATGCCAGCGTGCTTTTGACACTCTTGGCAACTTTTCGCGAAGTCTATGCATTCTTTGAGCATCTTTGGCCAGTAGACTCCCTGCCGGAAC
This sequence comes from Lathyrus sativus, assembly GCA_963859935.3. NCBI lineage: Eukaryota > Viridiplantae > Streptophyta > Magnoliopsida > Fabales > Fabaceae > Lathyrus > Lathyrus sativus. Next base: position 714,074,585 of record OZ012737.1, read on the forward strand.
AATACCCACTTCATTTTTTATCCAACTTGGTGGGCTCCGCATGCCCCACCATGTACCTCTGATATTTCCAAGTAGGCGTCTGCTTCTCCCAGACACTTAAGCAACATTCCTTCTGGTATTTTCTTGAACAACTCATTCCTTATTAGAACATAACTCAACGCTTGATATTTGATCTTCTTATCGGTAGTCGCCGCTTACTCTTTCAGATACTTGACCAGTAGCCTTCGCCAATCCGTCGGAGGCAAGTTTTCCACCATGCAGACTGCGCTACTTATCCCATTGTTGCCCCCTATTTCTGTTAGGTTATTCATTTCACCAGCTTCCTGCCTACCAAACGATTTGGATATCAACTTTCCTTTGACTTCGATGAATTCTTTCAGCCTGTCTTCTGAGATTTTATATCCAGAGGCGATTTGTGCCAGTTCGTTGGCTTCTTAGTTGTTTATCCTGGGCATGTGCACAATACTGACCACCTCAAATAGCTCCAACAACCTTTTCACCATCTCGAGGTACATCACCAGATGTTCCTTGACACATTTATATTCTTTAGTGAGTTGCCTTATGACCACTTCAGAGTCACCCTTAATGTCGACACTCTTGGCGCCCAGTCTTTTGAGCATTCTCAGACCAGCGATCCAGGCTTCGTATTCTGCCTCGTTATTGGAGCATCTGTCTTTGACCCTACATTTAAACTTGGTCAGATGACCCTGAGGGGAAATGATTAGGACGCCTATTCCGGCTCCATTTTTGTGACTTGACCCGTCGAAGTATAACTTCCAAGGGTCTATGCTAACCAAACAAAGCGGTTGTTCGACCATTGCGTGGTCGACCATGAAGTTCGCCATTATCTGTCCCTTCATTGCCTGTAAAGGGACATAGGTAAGGGAGAATTCAGTCAGTGCCAAGGCCCATTTTCCCACTCGATTGTGTAAAATAGGTTTTGACAACATGTATTTGATAATATCAAAATGCGATGAAACATGAACTTCGATTGGTTTAATATATTGTTTTAATTTAGTACATGAAAAATACAAACATAGGCATAACTTCTCGATCATGGAATACCTAGTTTCAGCATCAACTAACGTCCGACTAAGGTAATAAATGGGCCTTTCGACGCCATTATCATCCTTTTGAGCTAACATGTTTCCTATAGTTGTGTCAGACGTTGTAATGTATAACTTCATGTTTTTATTTGGACTTGGCGACAACAAAACTGGGGGCTTTATGAGATATTCTTTGATGGCATCGAAAGCCTCTTGTTGCTCCTGTCCCCAACGGAACTCGCTTTCCTTCTTGACTTTCAACAGAGGCGAAAACGCTTTCGTCTTGCCACTTAGATTTGATATGAATCTTCGCAAGAAGTTAACCTTCCCCAGCAGGGACTGGAGTTTATTTTTCGTCGCCGGGGGTTCGAGGTGCCGAATCGCCTTCATTTTATTCTGATTTATTTTGATGCCTTTCTTATGAACCAAAAAACCCAAGAAATCCCCTGCATGTACGCAAAAAGCACACTTTAGTGGATTCATTTTCAATCCATATTTTCTCATCCTTTCGAATGAGCGTCGAAGGTGGTCTAAATGGCCGACCTCTGACGACGATTTCATGATTATGTCGTCAATGTATACCTGCATGAAATGTTCGATGAAATCATGAAAAATATCATTCATCGCCCTTTGGCATGTCGCTCCAGCGTTCTTTAAACCGAACGACATAACCACCCATTCATAGGTCCCCAAGGCCCCTGGGCACCGGAACACCATTTTAGGAACATCTTCTTCGGCTATGAAGATCTAGTTATATCCAGAATATCCGTCGAGTATGCTCAGACACTCGAAACCAGCGGCTAAATCGACCAACATCTCCGCCACGAGCATGGAATATTCTTCCTTAGGAGTGGAACTGTTTAAGTCTTTGAAGTTGATCCAAACTCTCAGAGTGCCATTTTTCTTGACAACCAGGACTACGTTCGCCAACCACTCGACATATCTTGTTGTGCAGATGAAACGACTCTGCAGTAACCTTTCAATTTCCCTCTTGATTTTCAGTGTCACTTCTGGGGAGAATCTACGTGGTTGTTGCTTAACTGGTTTTCTCCCTGGATGGATGGGCAGGCGGTGTTCCACAACCTCCCGACTTAGCCTTGTCATTTTGGCATAGTCACAAGCGAAGTATTCTTTGTAATCTTTTAATATCTCGATCAGCTTAGCTCTCATCCTCGAGCCAATCTTGGTGCTCACGTATGTAGGTCTTCTGGTGGTCCCTTCCCCTGGATCGATCTCTTCGAGTGGGTCTTGCGCCTGTATTTTCTGCACATCGTAGGTTGGGTTCCTTTTGAACCCCAAAGCCTCGTCGTCATAGATGCAGTCGAGCCTCCAGATTTCTAAAGCTGTTGTCTAGCCTTGTCGGCCATTTGGACATCTGTTACTGGAGGCATCTCCGTATTTTTATTTTTCGAGTACCACTTTTCTTTTCTTTTTAGCCACATAGGCCGAAATTCGATTCAGACTTTCTGACTCAGCGGCCATCTTCGTCTATAGGGGGCCACCCTGTGGGTGGGCAACTCTCCGACGACTCTGCTGGGGGATTAGATGAGTCCCAAACGAAACCATGATCTAGGTCTAAATTTAGGGTACGACCGGTATTGACGGAGGTGTAAGATCTTGATTCGTCGTCACATGGCGCCACGTTCTCCAGGTGTTGGTCGAAAGACCTTTTCATCCCCTTGGTTTCCTCGAGCCTATAATAACTTTAGTTGGCTTCGACATTCTCCACGATGCCGTCTTTCCTTCAGATAGTCAGTCTTTGGTGCATCATCGAAGGTACCACCCCAATTCCATGAATCCATTCCCGCTCTAACAGGAGGTTAAAATTTTATTTTGAATTTATGACAATGAAGAGTGTTGACCTTGTGGTGGTTCCGACTGCTAACTCTACTTGGACCACTCCTAGAATATTACTGGTTTTGCCTTCATAATTGGACAAAACCATATTGTGTTGCTTGAGGTCGGCCTCGGTCTTACTGATCCTCCTGAATGAAGTGTGGGGCATTAAATTGACTACTGTCCCACCATCTATGAATACTTTGTTCATCACCAAGTCGTCGATCTTTGCCTTTATGAACAACGGTTTCAAGTGATACATCATCCCTGGGCTGGGTCTTTCGAACATGATAGTTCGTTCTTCTACCACACCACTGTTTATCACGTAATAACACAATGTCTTATCTTCTGCGGCTTCATCTGGCAAGAAATCATCCTCTGACTCCGAGACTTCAGATACCCTATCATACTCTGCCAGAAGTATTGACACAATTCCGCAGCTTACCACGAAGTCTTCACCATAGGTGTCGTCATTCGTCTCGTCGTACATATCCACATCCAAATCCTCTTCTGGAGACGGGGTATATTCTTCGTCCTACTGAGGTGTATATTCTGGTTCATCTTTATCTGGCTGAGGGGTGTATTTTGGCTCTTTCCTGCCTTCTGATATAGCGGTAAACGTTGAATTTTATGTCGACACCACCGCTTTTTCCCCGGGGACTTCCATGGCCACTGCTGTGGTCTGGTTTGCCATTATCTTCTCTTTTTCAACCCATCTGGTTTTTAGGGGTTGACTCTTCGACCTAGGTTTCCCGACCGATTGCAACTGTGAAGTTGATACTTCTCTGGCCGCCTTTTTGTTTCGCTAATGACGTCTTCATTGGGTTCTTGTCATCGGGTTATTTCCATTGTAGTTGGGGGACACCATATACCCCTTTGACTCAGCGCTTTTGTCGGAGGCCTTTGCCCCTCTTTCCAAATTGAACACCTTCCATTTTGGCCTTTTGCTCCCTTTCTGGGTGTAACCCGGTGAACTGACTTTAAACAATGTTGCGGATAGCAAGAGTCGCCACCGACTTTTATTTTATCCATAAGGAAAGGTTATAAAAGAACAGGAAAGACCTTAGAGAATATTTTGGGTCCGGGGGGTAGGTTATGAAAAGGGAAGGTGTTAGCACCCTTTTCATCCATGGTTATCCATGGGCTCTTAGGTACTTAAGCTCACTTTTGAATTGTTTTGAAAGTGTAGTGTGTGAATAGAAAATTTTCAGAATAGTTAATAAATAATCCAGGTAAGGATGTGTTAAGAACTTGTTTGAAAACTTGTTGAAAATTTGTTTAAGTGTGAAACAGTTTTGAAGTGAGCAAGTATCTAGGAGTAGCCTACCCTAATGTTTTAAGGTCTTTCTTATTCTTTATTCTTTCCTTTAGTAAGACTATCCCTACTATAATGGAGTAGGTAGTCCTTACTTTGGATGTTAAGGGACATGTGAGGGACAATTTGACTTTGAAGGCCATTGTGGGATGTAATAAGCACATATAAGGGACCATCATCATTTTTCGAAAGGGACTCGATTCGTAAAGGCAACCATAAGGGACTTTGATGATTTTTCTATTTGAGGGACTTGCTTTATACACCCCACTTAACCATTATTCGTAGGCAACTTGAGGGATATCCTTAGGAAGTGAGACGGCGATTAAAATCGACTTACGTGTGTGACGTGTTTATTTTAATTATCTTTATTTAAAAGTGATCTAAATTTATTTTAATATTACATACAGGTTGTTACACTCCCTAATTACTAACCATAATAATAATTAAATAATTAAACAACTTTACATCCAAGAAACAATTACAAAATAATAAGCAAAATAATTAAATAGCAAAGATAAATAAAATATAAATAAGCAATAATAAATAATAAAGGGGGTTAATTCTAAGTTTACTCGGCAAGACATCGCATCTTGTGCCTACGTATCCTTACGGGAGTGGAATCAGAGTAATCGTAGTTCCCCTCAAAAGGGAGGTTAGAAACTTCTTGACTGTGGTCAAGGTCTCAAGGGGAATAAACGCATCTTAAGGACACGCTTACGTGGAGTGTAGAAACTCCAAATCTCTACGTTGAAATGTTAAGTTGTAATTAGGGTTAAATTAGGGATTCCACGGCGGGAAACCCTAAAATGAGCGCGGCGGCTCTTTGACCTAATGCTAAGGGTAAAATTGTAATTTTGCCTGCGGCGAGGCATTTGTGAAAATTAGGGTTTGTAGTTTGTAGTTTTGAGGATTTGAAATTGAATGTGTGAAGTTTTACGGACTATTGGCGCGGCGGCCAAACAGTTAGACCTAACCTTCGGATGTGTGCAATGTGACAGAAATAATAGTAAACGCGTGAGATAATTGAATCATGCAAACAGAGAGATAATGTCATAATTTAAACCATGCAAGCAGAAATTTAAAGGCAGAATTTAAAGAGCGATTGTTAAGTTCGCGAGGTTACATGAGAGGAGCAGATACAATATGATAATGAAATTTGAATTGAACAATAATAAAATAAAATAAATAACGGTTCTAGTTATTATTTTAAAAAAAAAGATTTTAGTTATTATTTTAAATTTATCAAAAAAAAAGTTTTTCTTAAAAATAATAGGTTTTCATATTAATTTGGAAAAGATGTTAATGTTATTTATTTTAAAAAACAGATTTTTATATTATAACAAATTTTAATAAATTAATGATAACAATAATAATAATAATGGTAATAATAATGATAATAATGAGAATAATAATAAATAATGATAATAATAATAATAATAATAATAATAATAATAATAATAATAATAATAATAAAGCAATAATGAATTTTAAATGTGCCAAATAACCCAACAATGTTGCTAACGCAGAAATGCGCTCATCGCAACCAGATCTAAATCGGACGAAACAAAATTTATCGCAAAGAAAAAGAAATTAAGCAAAAAATAGTATTATTGCTCACACAAAAATGCGATCATCGCAACCAGATCGAACTAACACAAATGTCACGCGTCATGCACACAAATGTGCAAACATCGTATCGACATAATTCGATCAAAAATCTTATATATATAAACTCTAATAATTTAAAAATTATATATATATAAACGTAACAGTAATAGATAAAGAAAAAGAAATAACGGTAATAGATGAAGAAAAAGAAATAACGGTAAAAGATGAAGAAAAAGAAACAACAGTAATAGATGAAGGAAAAGAAATAACGGTAAACGATGAAGAAAAAGAAACAATAGTAATGGATGAAGAAGAAAACTAAATAACGGCAAACGACACTCACTCCTCTTAGGTTTTTTTTTTCATTCTCTCCTTTTTCCAACAAGGCAACACATGTATATATAGGGAACAAATTAGGGTTAACACCAAATTGTCAATAATGTCCCTAAAGCCCATTTTAAAGCCCAAACTAAATAATTAGTTAAGAAAAAATAAAATTTAAATAATTTAAAATAATTAAAATAAACTTAAAATAAAAACTAATAATCCTATTGATTCCTAAAATAAAAAATATTATAAAAAGAACAAAATTTTTTTCAATATTTTTTATTTTATGATTTTTTGGATATTTTTATGAATAATTTAGAAAAAAGTGAAAAAAATAATATTTTAAAAAATGATTTAATTAAAATACGAAAATAATAATTAAATAATAATAAAAAACTATTTTTGTTATTTTTTTAATGAAAGATAGAAAAATTTAGAGTAAAAATAATAAAAAACAAAAAAAATGACAAAGGTGAGATTCGAACTCTCAACCTCTCACACTCATAACTCCTTACACATGTCCTCTTGCCAATTGTGCCATTTTTACTTTTTAGAAAAAAAATGCATGCCATATGATATTTACCTGCAAAAAGTCAAACGACTACACAAATTTGTTAGTAATTGATTAAATGCAATGAAATGCGACGACAAATCTTAGGGCAAAATTTGGGGTATTACAGTTATTATGATAATATTTCTCACCCAACCTCTCTTTGATGTTGGCAAAAAAAAAATCATGAAGTTTGACTTTGGTTTGACCACAGTTGACCTCAGTTTGGCTTTTTAACTGCATTGACTGCTTTTGACTTATCTGATCATCTGACTGAGCAAACTTTTGAGAAAAGTCTTGAAACTTGACATGGGGGTTCTTATACACATATAAGATGTTATGAAGCTCACTTGAAGTCTTGGAAGTCCATTTAGCCTGATTAAAGTCAAGACCTTAGTTTTGGATGCACTGCTTAGGAGGTGCATTGTCTGAGGGAATTGTCAACTCTTCTGACCAATTGTGAACTTTGTGAACCTTGTGAATCTTCATAAGATATCTTGTGATACTCATGGGAGGTATTGTGAAGCTTGTGAACCTTGTGAACATCATGAAGTGGCTTTGTAGACCTCATGACCCTTAGGAAAGCTTTGTAAACATTGTGAATCTTGTGAACCTTGTGAACCTTCTTAGAACACAAAGTCTTGTATTGTGAGGGCAAATTTTGGGGTGCAACAGCTGCCCCTGTTCAATTTTCTGAAACCTGAGGGGTTAGATTGGTATATTTGCCAGTCGTAACCTGGAAGGTTGAAGGGGATTAAACACAAAAGCCCAAAAATTTGCACTCACCAGTGCACTAGAGTGGTACAGATGGCTAGTTGAATATGATTGAGTGGGCTTAAAGATGCCACTAGGGGGGGAGCAGTTCAAAATATAGGTGTATGATGAAAGCTGTCAGGAGTCTGGAATAATAATGATGTAGCAGCATGTCTTCATGAGGATAGAGCAATCAATAGTGATAACCCTAAAGCAGTCTTGAAGCAATGATATGATTTCAGGAGGATAGAACAATGAATGGCTCTAAAGCAGTCTTGAAATAATAATGTGATATGTCTTCAGGAGGATAGAGCAATCAATAGCTCTAAAGCAGTCTTGAAGTAATAATGTGATATGTCTTCAGGAGGATAGAGCAATCAATAGCTCTAAAGCAGTCTTGAAGTAATAATGTGATATGTCTTCAGGAGGATAGAGCAATCAATAGCTCTAAAGCAGTCTTGAAGTAATAATGTGATATGTCTTCAGGAGGATAGAGCAATCAATAGCTCTAAAGCAGTCTTGAAGTAATGATTTCAGGAGGATAGAGCAACGGATAGCTCTAAAGCAGTCTTGAAATAATAATGTAATTTCAGGAGGATAAAGCAATGGATAACTCTAAAGCAGTCTTGAAATAATTAGATGGCTTCAGGAGGATAGAGCAATGAATAGCTCTAAAGCAGTCTTGAAGTAGTAATATGACCTCATGAGGATAGAGCAATGAATAGCTCTAAAGCAGTCTTGAAGTAATAGGATGATTTCAGGAGGATAGAGCAATCAGTAGCTCTAAAGCAATCTTGAAGTCATGAGAGGCTATCAGGAGGATAAAATAACCCTGAGGTTACAATAAAGCAGTCCCAAAGTAATAAGAAGCTCATCAGGAGGATAAAGTAACCCTGAGGTTACAATAAAGCAGTCCCAAAGATCATAAGCTTGTTTGTTGGATAATTAACCTGAAAACAAGGTAGCATTCTGTATAACAACATTAGTTTATGCTTTATGTATGCATGTATGACATGATGCACTTAGGTAATGTACTATAGACATATATGTTATGGTATGATGTAAATGATGTATGTATGCTATGACACTGCTGGAAGTGTCTGGATATCCTTGTATAACAACTGCTGGCCAAGGAAAACAAATCCCGATTCGTTGTTGAAGAATATATAACCCTCCGTCTGCTGGGGATAACAAGGTATAGATAACCTCCCGTTGTTGGGGATAACAAGGTATAGATAACCTCCCGTTGTTGGGGATAGTAGGGTATAGATAACCTTCGTTTTCGTTTGATAGTAGGATAAGTATAACATCCCGTCTTCGTTCATCGTGCCCTTATTGGAAAGTAATTTCCCGTATATCCGTATGAGGATAAAAGAGATGGATATAAATTCCAGGGGAGATTAGACTTTGTGAAAATGGATTAGTCCTACTGATGGTTTGTAACTGTCTTGTAAAGATGAACCGGCGAAGCTTCGTTGAAATCCTTCCCTCGTTCGTCCTTAGTAAATACTATTACTGCATTTTCATGCATTTCTGGTAAACATCAATCATATTAAAAGCATACATGCGTTTCTGGTAAACATCAATCATATTCAAAGGCATACATACATTCAAACACAACCAATGGACGTTTCGCTTATGTAAATAGGGTAAAAGTGAATCTGGATTCAAAAGATGGAATTTATTTATATCAAAAGTGACCCATACACGGGTAGGTTTGTACAAGGAGACATAAACCCTAGTAAGAGAATTTTGTCATGAAGCTTTACAAAAGAATCAGCTATGTGGGAAATAATCCTATTGAGTTTCAATTCTACTATTGCCACTCAAGTATCTCATCTTCTTGCTGTTGAGATGGAAACGATTGGATTGAGCTTTATCTGTTTGAGCTTGAGTAAGTAGTACAACTGGTTGCAGTTTCATGAGTGATCCAAACGAGACATAGTCATACGCTTTAATCCCTAACTTTTGCCTGGATTGCCCTTTCAGGTTTTCAATCCACCGGGATACCCTTTTTTGCCCAAGCCGCCTTTTCAGGTTTTCGACTTGCCGGGTGTACATCTTTTTATATATATATCCCTAATTTTTGCCCAAACCCTTTTGGTTTGCCGGGATGCCCTTATTTTTGCCTAGGCCTGTCAACCTAGCGGGTCTCTTTTTATGCGTAGTATTTTTTAACTATGTCTGCGTTTACAGGTTGTGGGAAGTCTTCACCATCCATTGTAGTCAGTATCATGGCACCTCCTGAGAACACTGTCTTGACTACAAATGGTCCCTCATATGTTGGAGTCCACTTGCCCCTAGGATCACCCTGTGGTAATATGATACGCTTGATTACCAAGTCACCAGCCTGATATACCTTTGGCTTAACCTTCTTGTTAAAAGCTTTGATCATCCGTTTCTGGTACATCTGGCCATGACAAACTGCTGCTAACCTTTTCTCATCAATCAAATTTATCTGGTCAAGTCGAGTCTGAATCCACTCATCTTCATCCAAGCCTGCATCCTTCATAATTCTCAAGGAGGGGATCTGAACTTCAATTGGCAGAACTGCTTCCATACCATAGACTAAGGAGAATGGGGTTGCCCCTGTTGAAGTACGTATTGTAGTATGATAACCATGCAGAGCAAATGGTAACATCTCGTGCCAATCCTTGTAAGTAATAGTCATCTTCTGTACAATCTTCTTAATGTTCTTATTAGCAGCTTCAACTGCCCCATTCATCTTTGGACGATACGGAGAAGAGTCGTGATGCTTAATCTTGAACTGCGTACAGAGATCAGTAATCATAGTGTTGTTCAGATTGGAGCCATTGTCGAAATCAACAAGGTAGTATGGGTCAACATATACTGTCTTAGTCGGCGAGCAGCCCATGCCAAAGCGCAGCAAGTTTTCTCGAGCAGTGAGTATCTTGTTTCACAGTCGGTAAACTTTTTGCTAAGGTAGTATATTGCCTGCTCTTTTCGACCAGACTCGTCATGTTGCCCCAATACACACCCCATTGAGTTGTCTAATACTGTTAAATACATAATCAAGGGTCTTCCATCAACTGGTGGCATTAAAATTGGAGGTTCTAGCAAATATCTCTTGATTTCATCAAAGGCAGTCTGGCACTCATCATTCCATTCCATCACCTGATCTTTCTTCAACAACTTGAATATTGGCTCACAGATGGTAGTTAATTGGGAAATAAATCTTGCAATGTAGTTCAATCGTCCCAAGAAACCTCTAACCTCCTTCTCAGTACGGGGAGCTGGCATCTCTCGTATAGCTTTCACTTTTGCAGGATCCACTTCAATACCTTTTCCACTGACAATGAAACCCAGGAGCTTTCCAGATCTAACTCCAAAAGTACACTTGTTTGGATTTAATCTCAACCTGTATTTCTTCAACCTCTCAAACAACTTGTGCAGATGATCAAGATGTTGTTCTTCATTCTGAGACCTGGCTATCATATCATCCACATATACCTCTATCTCATGATGAATCATATCATGAAACAAAGCCACCATGGCACGCTGATATGTTGCCCCCGCATTCTTCAAACCAAATGGCATTACCTTATAGCAAAAGGTGCCCCACTGTGTCACAAATGTAGTCTTCTCCATATCTTCAGGTGCCATCTTGATTTGATTGTAACCAGAGAAACCATCCATAAAAGAGAATACCTTATGCTGAGCAGTGTTGTCTACCAGGATATCAATATGAGGAAGTGGAAAGTCATCTTTAGGGCTAGCCTTGTTCAGATCTCTGTAGTCTACACACATACGTACCTTACCATCTTTCTTAGGAACTGGTACCACATTTGCAACCCACTGAGGATAAGAAGTTACGGCCAAGAACCCTGCATTGAACTGTTTCATTACCTCTGCTTTGATCTTTTCTGACATTTCAGGACGCATACGACGAACCTTCTGCTTCTTTGGACGACAATCTTCTTTCACTGGCAAACGGTGAACCACAATGTCTGTATCCAACCCTGGCATATCTTCATAAGACCAAGCAAAGATCTCCACATAGTCACGTAGCATCTGAATCAACCTGCTCTTGACACTGTCCTCTAAATCAGCCCCTATTTTGACCTCTTTTCTGTTTTCTTCAGTTCCCAGATTCACAACTTCGACTGGCTCTTCATGTGGCTGTATAGCTTTCTCTTCTTGTTGTAACAACCTAGCAAGCTCCCCAGGTATTTCACAATCGTCCTCGTTTCCGTCTTCAGTTTGATAGATCGGATTCTCGAAATTGTAATTGGCAATAGTAGAACTGTTATCAACTGGATCCAGAGTGGATGAGGATCTGCATTTTAGTGACGTGGGTGTGTGTAAGAACACATAGCTGATAAAGCAAAAATAAAAGAAAAAGAAAGACAAGGAACACAATATTTACGAAAACGAAACGTCCACTGATTTCATTGAATGAAGTATGCAAATGAAATGACAACCCGTAACAAGCACACCATTGTGCCCCGGGTAAGGCACATGGCTTGAAAGTCTTAATTGTTCCAGAAATTACAAATTTAAAAACATAACACAGTAATAGTATTTACTCCTGACTAAAGGAGATAGGGATAACATCTTCAGCTGTCCAATTATTGAGTCCAGCACCCACAGTAGGAAAAATCCATGCCTCCAAGTTGTAGTCTTCATCTTGATCTCCCACAGCATTAATAACCCCTTGATTGGTGATACGAACAGCACGAGCATGACGAACAGCCTTCTGGGACTCTGCAGTGAAACCCAAACCAAACTTGTCAGACTTGTATGGAATATCAGGAAGCTGACCCCAAATAGTACAACCACCTTCTTCCACCATAGCTTTTGCATCATTGAGGGAGGCCATTGCCATTGTTGGAGGGTTTCTGATGACCACAGGAACCTTCTTCACAGCAGGAGGAGTCACACAATCCTTAACAGCCCAGGGAACCACTTCAAATGACTGACATGGAGTTTCAATGTATTCACCTTCTACTTCCAGATACTTGAAAGTGTTTACATGGCTGACAAAGTATTCTTCCTCTCCAAAGACAGTAACAACTTTTCCATTCACCGGATATCTCAACTTTTGATGTAATGTGGAGGTCACCGCACCTGCCCCATGGATCCAGGGACGACCAAGCAGACATGAGTACGAAGGACGAATATCCATCACATAGAATGTAGCAGTAAACACCTGAGAGCCAACCTTGATTGGAAGATCAATTTCCCCATGCACTACTCTTCTAGAACCATCAAAAGCCTTTACCACAATATTACTGGGCTTCAATACCGTATCTTCAGGACTCAGCTTGTTCAGGACTTCCTTAGGCAACACATTCAGAGAGGAACCATTGTCTATCAGCACATGAGACAGGGTAGTGCCCCTGCATTCAATTGAAATATGCAAGGCCCTGTTATGATCCCTCTTGGCAGGGGTCAAGTCAGCATCAGAAAATCCTAACCCGTTGTCATAGGTCAGGTGAGCAACACAATTCTCAAACTGGTCCACAGAAATTGCACTGGGTACATGAGCCATCTTTAGAAACTTGATCAATGACTTGGCATGAGCCTCAGAACATAATAACAGGGAGAGCATAGAAATCTTTGAGGGAGTATGCCCCAGCTGATCAACAATATCATAATCACTCTTGCGAATGATTTTCAATACTTCTTCCATCTGCTTAGAGAGGTCATCAGCAGCTGGCACATCAGTAGATACAGGCTCAATAACAGGACCCTTGCCCCGAGCGTCAGTGGTGGAAGTAACAGCAGGAGTAACTGCACTCTTAGAAGCAACTGGAGGAGAGAAGACTCTTCCACTACGAGTGATCTTGCTAGATCCAGCAATATTATCAATGTCAACAGGCATATCAGGTAAAGGCTCCTGCTTGACACCATGGATGTAAACATCAGACCCATAGTGCCAAGGCACAGCTTTGTCAGATGTATAAGGAATAGGACCAGGAGTGGTAATGATCAGAGGAGCTACTCTGGCTTCAGCAACAACTTTCACAGGACCTTCAGCAATAATCTTGATTGGGCCCTGATGAGTGATTTTAATGGGACCCTTTGAAGTGATTCTTAGTGGTACTTTGTCAACCATGTCAACCTCTTCAATCTTCTTACCCTGAGTCAGATGATCCACCATACTTTCTACAGATGCTGGTCTTCTTTCAAACACTATAGTATATTTATCCATGAGACGTTGAATCCCATCTCTCAAAATGAAGCAACTATCTGGCTTATAGGTACAATATAGACAATCTTCATGACAACCTGGAAAGATCCCAACTTGTACTAACCTCTTTTTGATAACAGACAATGGTGTGCTCAACTCCATAACTGAATAGACATGCAGATCTTCATCAATATCTTCATCAATGGCGTTGACAGTCTTCTCGTGATTTGGCATTGGAGCTGTAATCACATTTGGAGTACCTGGTGGATCAAACTCAATTTCTCCAGCATCAATCATATCCTGAATTTTGTTCTTCAAGACCCAGCAGTTATTAGTATCATGTCCTGGACAGTTTGAATGATATGCACATCGTGCATTGGGATTGTACTTGGGAGAGGTAACATTGGGATTCTGAGGAGCCTCCCTCAGGGTAATAAGTTCAGCCTTCAACAAGTGTTGCAATGCCTGAGCCATTGACATGTTGATCTTCGTGAACTGTCTTCTAGCCCTCTGTTGGTTGCCTTGAGGCTGCTCTGTTGTTGCAGGAGTTGGATTTGAAATATGAACTGCACTAACAGACTGATGCCTTCTGTTACGATCAGGCTGACCATACACAGCATTAGATTCTTTCTTCCCAGTGGGAGGCTTCTTTGCAGCACCTGATGAAGAAGTGCCCACTTGGATCTTACCACTCTTGATACCATTCTCTACTCGCTCTCCTGTCATGATCAACTCAGTGAAGCCAGATGATGAGCTTCCAATGAGATGACTGTAAAACGGACCATTCAGCGTACACATGAACATATCAACCAACTCCCTATCAGTCAAAGGGGGTTGAACTCTTCCAGCTAAGTCTCTCCACTTCTGAGCATACTCCTTAAAGCTTTCTTTGGCACCCATAGACATGCTTTGAAGCTGCATGCGAGTGGGGGCTAAGTCAGCATTGTATTGATACTGCTTGTAGAAAGCTTCAGCAAGGTCATTCCAATCTTTGATGTTGACACTCTCCAACTGATAATACCACTCTAGCTGAGCTCCAGATAAACTCTCTTGAAAGAAATGGATCCACAACTTTTTATCAGCAGTGTGGGGTTGCATTCTTCTGACATAAGACCTCAGATGCAATTTGGGACAAGAGACCCCATCATAGACAACAAATGTAGGAACTTTGAACCCAATGGGTATGACCACCCCAGATATCAAGCTCAAATCCTCAAAATCCAGCCCAGATGATTTCTGTAATTCCATAGCATCCATTCTATCCACCAGCATCTTGAATTTGTCTTCGTTAGGCTCATGGTAGTAGTTAGCCTCAGAATCAGAGTCCCCCATAGTGTTGTGGAGACTGCCTCTCTCCTGCTCAGATTCTTCAGATTCATAGTCTTCAACCTGTTCCTTGGTCTTGTCAGGACCTTTGAACCTTCTTCCCATGTTGAGCAACCCAGCAGACCTTCTAGCCTTCTTAGTCTTCTTGGCCAGCAGTGTCTTCAATTCATCCTGCCCCTTGGATAGGTTCAGGATCAGCTCTTGGAACTGTGCATTCTGTGCCTGAAGATCCTTAACTGATTGTTCAAGAGCCATTGCTGAAATAAACAGCGAGAAGATGAGAAACCTGTGCACAATTATAAACCTGTGATGCAATGATATGGGAATGCATATGCAATGTTTTCAAGGACCGCAGGATTTAAATTTGCTTAAACAAACAAGAAAGTAACTTTTTATTAGTAATAACTTGTTTTGCCTTTTAGGCTTACAAAAAATGAAAACGAAATAAGTACAAAAGATGGGGTTTTAAGTCTCCCATGGACGTTTCCTCTTTGTGTTGAGGTATGAGTTGAGGTTTCGTTCCCCATGAAGTAGCTTTGTTAGCTCTAGGATCCTTGCTTGGCTTGCTTTGTAATGAGCCTCGAAAGTATCCCTTTGCTCTTTCAGTTGGATCCATGATCTCTGCAAGTCTTCCATATCAGTAGGCATGTCTGGGTGAAGGATGGTATAAGTTGTGTCTCCTTCAGCAACAGGTTCCATGGTAACTGGTAGGATGGCAGGATATGGCATCATGAGTGTCTGAGCACGAAATCGTACCCATCTGAGATAAGCCTCCATAGGGATAGTGTACTTAGGCTCCAGTGTCTTGCTGTCAATCCTGTTTACCTTTCCCCAAGCTCGTATGAATCTCTGACGGTAACCCTGAAGATCGTTGTCGTAGTCAAACACAATGCCCTGAATCAACATGTCATGTGGACCATCGCTCCGGGCGTAACCAAACTGTCGTAAAGCTAGAGATGGGTTGTAGGTGATGCCTCCTCTTATGCCTAGAAGTGGCACATTAGGAAACTCCCCACAACGGTCAATGATGGTGACATTCTCCATAGATCTGGAGCACCAATGGATGTCTGAGTGAGAAAGTGACATGATCCTCTTGGACCATCTGAACCCTTGCTCATTCTTCATTACTGAGCGAGGAAGGTGAGAAATAAACCACCTAGAAAGTGAAGGTATGCAGCACATCAAAGTTCCTCTTGCCCTTGTAGTACGGGTGTGAAGAGAATGTAGGATGTCTCCAAGTAAGGTAGGCACTGGATTGTGACTCAGGAATATGTTGATGGCATGAACGTCTATGAACTGATCAGGATTGGGGAACAACACTAAGCCATAAATCAATAAGGCTAAGATCTCCTCAACAGCATCGTAGCTCATAGCCTTCAAGAACATTTGAGCTTTATCCACTAATACCTTGGCAAGAATACCTTTAACTCCACTTCTCGTCTCTAGAACAATGTCAGACTTCTTCAGATGTAGAGCTGCAGCAATAACTTCTGGTTTAAGCTCCTTCTCTAAGCCTGTGAATGGCTTCTGATCAAGAACAGGTATACCCAGAAGTTTAGAGAACTCCTCCATGGTTGGAACCAGCTGATAATCAGGAAATGTAAAGCAATGGTGCTTAGGGTCAAAGAACTGAAACAGCACACTCATCATGTCTTCACTGAACCCTGAAGTAACTAGACCCAATAAGTGACCATGTCTCTTGTTGAACTGGGAATGATCAGGCACTAGGGAAACCAACTCCTTGAGCTTGGGAGGTATCCCTACAAAGTTGATCCTGATGGTGTTTCTACGAGCAGAAGCCATGACCTGCAACAAAGAACAAAAATAAATCCCTTGGTCCTTGAAATGGTTAGGGAAAATGATATGCTCATGATGCATGATGATGTCATGATGTTATGTTCAATCACAAACATGTGGCACACACAAACAAGTCACACAATTGCCCTAGGTTTAAAGGCTTGCATGAGGTTTAAAGGTAAGTACCCTCCCCTGAAGTTAGATGGTTCATCCTGTCCTACAAAAGTAACCAGGTTCTAAGGGATCTCAATATCATTGATCCTTCACAAGGGTGGTTGTTCAGAAGGCAACTTACTTGCCAACCAAAACCCTCCAAGTTTAAGATCTCAATGAGCGTAGTATCGAGTGTCAACCAACTTCAGTCTGCACCAAAGCCGGTTACCTCACTACTTTCTAAAGGCCAAGATGAGTTAACTAGGGTTCTAAAAGTCAGTTAGCGCATTGACAACATATGGCAGCCTCAATATTATCCTCAACTTGACTTAAGGAATATAAGCACCAACCAAGAAGTCGCACTAACTATGGCCACCAGATCAACCGTATCGATATACGTCGTACAGTTTCCTTGGTCTATTGCCATTTACCTACGGTACACTAGATCCGGGTTAGGACCTTTCACACATGAGAGCACCCCAACAATATAATAATAAAGCAAACAAGGCAAACAATTTAAAGTGATCTTAATTCCTAAGGGTACCCCTCTTAAATAGATCCCCAGCAGAGTCGCCAGTTCTGTAACCCGGTGAACTGACTTTAAACAATGTTGCGGATAGCAAGAGTCGCCACCGACTTTTATTTTATCCATAAGGAAAGGTTATAAAAGAACAGGAAAGACCTTAGAGAATATTTTGGGTCCGGGGGGTAGGTTATGAAAAGGGAAGGTGTTAGCACCCTTTTCATCCATGGTTATCCATGGGCTCTTAGGTACTTAAGCTCACTTTTGAATTGTTTTGAAAGTGTAGTGTGTGAATAGAAAATTTTCAGAATAGTTAATAAATAATCCAGGTAAGGATGTGTTAAGAACTTGTTTGAAAACTTGTTGAAAATTTGTTTAAGTGTGAAACAGTTTTGAAGTGAGCAAGTATCTAGGAGTAGCCTACCCTAATGTTTTAAGGTCTTTCTTATTCTTTATTCTTTCCTTTAGTAAGACTATCCCTACTATAATGGAGTAGGTAGTCCTTACTTTGGATGTTAAGGGACATGTGAGGGACAATTTGACTTTGAAGGCCATTGTGGGATGTAATAAGCACATATAAGGGACCATCATCATTTTTCGAAAGGGACTCGATTCGTAAAGGCAACCATAAGGGACTTTGATGATTTTTCTATTTGAGGGACTTGCTTTATACACCCCACTTAACCATTATTCGTAGGCAACTTGAGGGATATCCTTAGGAAGTGAGACGGCGATTAAAATCGACTTACGTGTGTGACGTGTTTATTTTAATTATCTTTATTTAAAAGTGATCTAAATTTATTTTAATATTACATACAGGTTGTTACACTCCCTAATTACTAACCATAATAATAATTAAATAATTAAACAACTTTACATCCAAGAAACAATTACAAAATAATAAGCAAAATAATTAAATAGCAAAGATAAATAAAATATAAATAAGCAATAATAAATAATAAAGGGGGTTAATTCTAAGTTTACTCGGCAAGACATCGCATCTTGTGCCTACGTATCCTTACGGGAGTGGAATCAGAGTAATCGTAGTTCCCCTCAAAAGGGAGGTTAGAAACTTCTTGACTGTGGTCAAGGTCTCAAGGGGAATAAACGCATCTTAAGGACACGCTTACGTGGAGTGTAGAAACTCCAAATCTCTACGTTGAAATGTTAAGTTGTAATTAGGGTTAAATTAGGGATTCCACGGCGGGAAACCCTAAAATGAGCGCGGCGGCTCTTTGACCTAATGCTAAGGGTAAAATTGTAATTTTGCCTGCGGCGAGGCATTTGTGAAAATTAGGGTTTGTAGTTTGTAGTTTTGAGGATTTGAAATTGAATGTGTGAAGTTTTACGGACTATTGGCGCGGCGGCCAAACAGTTAGACCTAACCTTCGGATGTGTGCAATGTGACAGAAATAATAGTAAACGCGTGAGATAATTGAATCATGCAAACAGAGAGATAATGTCATAATTTAAACCATGCAAGCAGAAATTTAAAGGCAGAATTTAAAGAGCGATTGTTAAGTTCGCGAGGTTACATGAGAGGAGCAGATACAATATGATAATGAAATTTGAATTGAACAATAATAAAATAAAATAAATAACGGTTCTAGTTATTATTTTAAAAAAAAAAGATTTTAGTTATTATTTTAAATTTATCAAAAAAAAAGTTTTTCTTAAAAATAATAGGTTTTCATATTAATTTGGAAAAGATGTTAATGTTATTTATTTTAAAAAACAGATTTTTATATTATAACAAATTTTAATAAATTAATGATAACAATAATAATAATAATGGTAATAATAATGATAATAATGAGAATAATAATAAATAATGATAATAATAATAATAATAATAATAATAATAATAATAATAATAATAATAATAATAAAGCAATAATGAATTTTAAATGTGCCAAATAACCCAACAATGTTGCTAACGCAGAAATGCGCTCATCGCAACCAGATCTAAATCGGACGAAACAAAATTTATCGCAAAGAAAAAGAAATTAAGCAAAAAATAGTATTATTGCTCACACAAAAATGCGATCATCGCAACCAGATCGAACTAACACAAATGTCACGCGTCATGCACACAAATGTGCAAACATCGTATCGACATAATTCGATCAAAAATCTTATATATATAAACTCTAATAATTTAAAAATTATATATATATAAACGTAACAGTAATAGATAAAGAAAAAGAAATAACGGTAATAGATGAAGAAAAAGAAATAACGGTAAAAGATGAAGAAAAAGAAACAACAGTAATAGATGAAGGAAAAGAAATAACGGTAAACGATGAAGAAAAAGAAACAATAGTAATGGATGAAGAAGAAAACTAAATAACGGCAAACGACACTCACTCCTCTTAGGTTTTTTTTTTCATTCTCTCCTTTTTCCAACAAGGCAACACATGTATATATAGGGAACAAATTAGGGTTAACACCAAATTGTCAATAATGTCCCTAAAGCCCATTTTAAAGCCCAAACTAAATAATTAGTTAAGAAAAAATAAAATTTAAATAATTTAAAATAATTAAAATAAACTTAAAATAAAAACTAATAATCCTATTGATTCCTAAAATAAAAAATATTATAAAAAGAACAAAATTTTTTTCAATATTTTTTATTTTATGATTTTTTGGATATTTTTATGAATAATTTAGAAAAAAGTGAAAAAAATAATATTTTAAAAAATGATTTAATTAAAATACGAAAATAATAATTAAATAATAATAAAAAACTATTTTTGTTATTTTTTTAATGAAAGATAGAAAAATTTAGAGTAAAAATAATAAAAAACAAAAAAAATGACAAAGGTGAGATTCGAACTCTCAACCTCTCACACTCATAACTCCTTACACATGTCCTCTTGCCAATTGTGCCATTTTTACTTTTTAGAAAAAAAATGCATGCCATATGATATTTACCTGCAAAAAGTCAAACGACTACACAAATTTGTTAGTAATTGATTAAATGCAATGAAATGCGACGACAAATCTTAGGGCAAAATTTGGGGTATTACAGTTATTATGATAATATTTCTCACCCAACCTCTCTTTGATGTTGGCAAAAAAAAAATCATGAAGTTTGACTTTGGTTTGACCACAGTTGACCTCAGTTTGGCTTTTTAACTACATTGACTGCTTTTGACTTATCTGATCATCTGACTGAGCAAACTTTTGAGAAAAGTCTTGAAACTTGACATGGGGGTTCTTATACACATATAAGATGTTATGAAGCTCACTTGAAGTCTTGGAAGTCCATTTAGCCTGATTAAAGTCAAGACCTTAGTTTTGGATGCACTGCTTAGGAGGTGCATTGTCTGAGGGAATTGTCAACTCTTCTGACCAATTGTGAACTTTGTGAACCTTGTGAATCTTCATAAGATATCTTGTGATACTCATGGGAGGTATTGTGAAGCTTGTGAACCTTGTGAACATCATGAAGTGGCTTTGTAGACCTCATGACCCTTAGGAAAGCTTTGTAAACATTGTGAATCTTGTGAACCTTGTGAACCTTCTTAGAACACAAAGTCTTGTATTGTGAGGGCAAATTTTGGGGTGCAACACTGGGTTACATGGGACATCCACTTGTCTTGCGGGATATCCGACGGGGGCACACAAATCTTGGACCTTGCCGGTTGGAACAACTTTCGGTACTCCTGATTTCGTCGAGGAGTCCCATCTTTGTTGAACACGAACCTTGGACCTGGTGGCCTATCTGACTTGACTCTTTATGCCGCTTTCTGGTCGAACACAACATGACACCTGGGACAGAGGGCGGATTTAAAGTCGCTGACTTTGCATTTTTCTTGGAACTCAGCTAAGCTTTCCCCAGCTTGAGGGTAGATACCCTCAAAATCCTCCTTTGTCTTCTTGTCTAAACCCTCAGTAGCCTCGATCATCACGCATTCTAGGATTGGGATTGTCATCTGTTCCTTAAGGCCCTCAGTAGCCTCGATCATCATGCATTCTTCCACTTGAGAGTACAGTGCTTCCTCCGTCTTCAGAGGGTTCACATCCACTTGCATCTTTGGTCTTTCACCAAACTGGAGTTGTGCTTCCTTCAAAGCTTTCTGCACCAAATCCCTGAAAAGAACACATTGAGATGTCTTATGATAAAAGAAAATTATGAAATTTATAGAATCCCCTTTTTTTCTTTTGTTCTAGAGGGGGATCTTTTGTCCCGACCGGGACGAAAATTTGACCATCTTTGACCAATACATCAAATATCTCGTCACATTTTGATACATCAAAAGAATATGTTTTCGTAACATATTTGTCCGTTTTTTCCGTATCAACCGGATTCTTTCCGTTCGACAGCTTCAGGACTTTGCACGCGTATGTGGGACCAGGTTTTAATTCAGCCATATTGACGAAATTTTCTTCGACGAACTCTTCGTCGTTAGATGAATATCCCTCGGTGGCTACAAACACAACCTTTTCTTTCTTATGATACCGACTAGCCTGAGATTTCTCGCTCCTTAAATGTTCAACCTGCCGGATGTGGTCGGCCAGCTGTGCCATATCTCTAAGGTATTATGTATCTAGATTCTTCCTAATGGAATAGTCTAGACCTCTCGCGGCCATTTCGATCAATTCGTGTTCAGGGACTTGTGTAAGCAACGCGCTTTCAGTAGTCTGAACTTGTTCAGATATTGGTCTACGGACTCCGTTGCTTTTTGTTTTATGCTTGCTAATTCCTTTAAGCTGATATTTGATTGTCCCATGTAAAATCATTCGTGGAACAATCTTTCTAACTGTGTCCACGTATGGACCGACTGTGGGGGAAACAAGGTGAACCACGTGAATGCGTTTTTGGCGAGGGAACCAGGAAAATATTTCATTTTCAAATCTTCATTATTCACTATGTCCCCAGTTTCGGTCTGATACCTAGCGACGTGTTTAACGGTGGACTCCTCCCTTTCACCTGCAAACTTGGTGAAATTTGGCACCTTCCAGCCCCTTGGTAATTTTGTTTTTAATACGAAATCCTGTAGAGGGGACGTGTAGGCGAGTCGTCGAAGACTTGGGTTTGCACTGTTTCGAACTATAATACACTCGACCATGGCCTCTAGGTTGACTTTGCCCCCAGGATTCTCGTTCCTAACTTGTATGACTACGTGGTCTGGATCTTGGTTCCTGCGGACCATCACAATGGGGGGGCTTTGGGCCACCCTAGGAATATGTTCTTCCTCAGGCGCCTGTAGGTCGTTCCTTTCTTCGACAAGCTCATTCTGTCGGACAAGCGTGTCGGGACGATGGGGAGGGGTTTGTCTTCCTGCGGCCCTAGGGGCCCCTAAGAAGTCTCATATTCATGTCATCTGAGTTGTCAGTTGTTGGTAAATCTGAGTCTAATCTTGTATTAATGGTCTCAAAATAGTGCCTATTTGTTGGGTCATCATATGTACCATCTCGTGATTGCTTTCGTCCATCTGTTGTCGTATAACCGCAGCGGAACTAGTGGTAAAAGCTGATATTATGGTGGGAAGTGAACCAAAACCTGGCGGCCTTCTCCCTTGTGGGTCAAGGGCCCTAGGTTTCGATATGGCGAGAATGTTGATGAGGAATTCTCTCCCGTGCCTACCCCACCATAGCGAAATGTTGACATAAACTTTGTTGGCATCCCTAAGTGTTGGGGTGCCGACATGGTGAAACTGGGCAAGTATTTCCCTTCGACTCCTGTCGTCATGGGTATCGCCTCAGGTCAACTCGGAGTCGTGAATGATCTGCTGTGAGCGATCGAAGTGATTATCGTCGTGGATCCGGTGCTTAGATCCGTCCCCGGTGATAAAACCAGATTTTCCTACAAAGACGTATCTTCGTTTTGTCACGGTATTACCATCTTTCCACTGCGTAACTGCATACACCCAAACCTACATGTCCTACCGGGCGTGCCAATTTGTTCGCACGTGTTTTTTGCACGGAGAACCTCTGACCTCCCTTCACGGGTTTGCTTGCAGGACTGGCCAAACTAGTCCAAGGACTCTGGTACTGGGTGAATTGTTTACTTAGAATTTATGGTGCACTCATCAGTTGTTCGCTTTTGGGAGTGTGTATGATGAAATCTAGGCAAGTAAAGACAACGATGTTCCTAATAAAACAAAGAAATGCTGGAAAAAAAAGTAAAAGCGTTGCTTTCATAACATAAAGACTTGGTATATTTAACGTAAAAAAGAAAAGTACAACTGGACGCATTCGTACATTTTGTAATGAAAAGGGAACTATTTTCTATTTAGTGTGTGGTACTCAGAGTGTTTTTCTTCAAATTTTGATAAAGGACGCCCCTTCTTCAAAACCAGGCTTTGCTTTATATAGGCAAATAAAATAATTGTCAGGATGCTTCAGGAGCCGCCACGTGTAAGACCACTACCTTTGTAACTTCTCCCACATTTCTTTTGTTAGATTTATTTTCTCACAGGCACCAAGATTCCTCTGTCGGGGGTGCCTTTGTTGGCTTTTTGGTCGACCAACTTAGGTACATGTCAACTACGCAGTTTCCCTTGTGATGTCGACTTAGGGCGCGTCCCTTCTGGATTTGTCGATGTCGACCCTTTGCTACCAGTATTGTCCAGAAGCTTCCTTCCACCACATAATACTATCGTTTAAGGGCTCATTTCCCCCACCTCCTGTCGAGGTTGACGCTTTCGCTGTCGATGCTTTCAGTTGGCTCATTTTCAGCCAACAAGGGGCTTGGAGAGAAAATCTTACTTGATGAAGTTAAGGGCTACTGACCTCTCAACAAGTGTACTGATAGTGTCGAAGTAATACTTAGAAGATCTTCTCCACAAGGATTTCAATTTAACAAGATGTACAATTGCGCGGATTAAAAGTAACAATATGAGGTTTCGAGTTTGAAAGCGAAAAGAAACTAGAAAGGTTATCCGATTACAAAAGGAGATTAAGTTTCATCTTGAATCCCCTGTATGTCTTTGTTGATGCTAGTGTCTATCTTTCCTTAAGATTATTAATTCAATTACCACGAGGGTCTAACTAAGCTAGTATACCTAATCTCTTGGTGTATACCTCATTATTCTAAGCTATAATCCTCTAATCTCTTAGGAAAATTAGATAGTTAAACTAGGCAATGTTTGTTCGTTTAACCCTAAGTCACAACCTTAAAATTTCCTATCTCTAGCTCAACTATTAGGTTGAACAGTTAACTTAGATTTGATTTACACGGTTAGAGTAAGTACTCAGCATGAATTTGAATCGATACATGGACATTCATAAACACACGTAAAACATTAAACACAAATATTAACTGAATAGAAAACTGAATAATCAAAAGTTTAGATTCAAAGACATAACATATGGTTTCAAAAAATAAATACAGGTTCATATAAATAAAAAACATAATCTAAGAAAATTAACTACTCATAACTAGATCATTCAAAAAGGAAAGATACATGGATTACTGGTTAGAATTCAACTTCTGGCGGTAAAAACCTTTGCTCCATAGCTCCACAGTATTTCCCTAATGTCGGAATTAGGTTGACAGCAGAAGATATATCCCTCAAAAGTGGGCAAAAAATAAATTTATGAAGCTTTAAAATGAGTTAAGCCCCACGTGTCATCTTTCCACGATGAGCTAATCATCGTGCCACGATAGGGCACAATGATTGTAGCTCAGAATTACTTCCAATTTTCTCTTTTTTACACCATTTCTTCATGTTTTATTCTTTCTTCTTTATACTCGGTCTTCTTCTAAAAACACATTAATTCCTACTAAAACTTAACCAAAATCAACTCAAACTTAATGAAATAAATGATAAATGCTATAAAAATTATGTGTTGACAGAGTCCCATCACAACCCCAAACTTACACTATTACTTGTCCTCAAGTAAATCATTCATACTTGTGAATTTCAGGACCTCATACTTACCAAACCAATAACAGACACCAATGCTTACAGAGTTCTTACTTCCACTGCTTGCTTCAATTCAACACTCTCCAATGAATGTTCTTCAACTTTCTTTATGCTCAACCTTTCTCACAATCTCACCAGTTCACTTATGATTGAAAATTTTGGTACGCTCATTCACACATAATCGACATCAGACATATGAACTTGTAAAATTTCTAAAAAGTATATCACATTCTATTTAAAAACATGTTTTTAAGGTCTTTCAAAGGTTGTAATGTGGCTTATGCCACAGTAGAATATTTTTTGGTCATTAGGCTTAATTCTTTGGAGTTAAGTACTTGCTAATTTTCTAAACATCTCACCTTTTTTTTTTACCTTTTTTTATTACAATTAGGTACTAGACTTGAGTTCTTTTTTGTTTTTTTGTTTTTTTTCTTCAGAAGCTATAATTTAACAATTTTGCTTATTTCAGGCTTCTTTATCATTATTCTTTTTTTATATAACTCAATATTTATAGTATCCTACCCCAAACTTAAATGTTGCTAACTACAAGAGCAACCCCAAACTTAGCTTCTTGTATCATCTGAAAAATCAATCCACCTAACTCCAAAGAGAGGGTGGAAAGATAAGTCTTTCATGCCAATAGGGTAATAATGTGGCTAAGTCACCAAAAGAAATGGCTCAGGCTCAAAAGGGTTTAAGAAAAGATAAATTATTTAAGAGGACATCTAAGAAAGGTTTTATGGTTTAAAACAACATGTCTCATCGTGTATCAAATAAACAAATAACAATTCAGAAATAATGCAAGTCCTAGTATATGTATAATCGTATGGACACTCATTACAAGGAAACGATAAAAAGTGAATTTTTTTGGCTTAGGCCTTACTTGTTGAGGTATTTGGAGGTTGAGCACAAGATTGTTGAAAATCATCCCTCTTATAGTGTTGTCATTCCGCATTTGTAACTTCAGTTCAACTTTTCTTTCCTTTTTTCTTTTATTTTTCTTTTCGTGTGTCTTGCTTTTTTAGTCATTTGTATAATTAGATAATCTGCAGTAAGAAAACACAAGAAATATTTATTACTTAAATAAAGAACAGTTTAACTATAGGGAAAACATTGAAAATGAAATTCCTAATTAGAAATTCAAAGTACAATTGCTTAATTGAAATAACAAAATAACTAGAACAATTGCAAAACGCCTAAATCACTAATCTTTGGAAGGATGGAATGGTGGGAAATGTCCCTTAGTTGCTAAGGTTTCCATCATCTCTTGATCTTCTCTAACCCAAGTAGGTACCGTTTTCTCTTGTCTATGAGCGATCATACGATTATGTTCTTGAAAATAGTTTTCCAATGCCAATTCTGTAGGGAACCGTTGTCTCAAATTTTAAGGTGGGTGTCATACCCTAAATTTGTCCTACTCTTTTTGAAAATATTTTCCACTTTTTGTTTCACACCATTAGACACGTGTCCACCCGAAATTGAGCGTTTTCCAAATTTTATTTATTCTTTTTGATCAATTAAGGCGTGACACGTGTCCTAATTTTTTTGTGTAAATATTATCTTATTTCAATTTCTTAACTTTTCTCTTTCTTTTAAAATATTTCTAATAATAATAATATTTTGTATATATATTAGATTTTTTATGTTAATAATATTAATTAGGTTTATATCAATTTATTTGTATTAATTAGTATAATATTAGTTTTCTTATAGTTTTATCAATTTGCTTGTTATAGTTAATAGTTAATATTGTTAATATTAATATGTTTAATTAATAAAAACAACAAAAAAGTTTGAAAATTTTTTGGATTTACGTAAGGCCCATCGTGGAGGCCCATTGGAGAGGCTGAGGGAGAGAGTCCGCAAGTTATAAAGGGAAGGGGGAAATTGATGCAGGGCAACCCTAACTTACTGTTCACAGCGCCCCAATTAACCCTGAAAACCCTAAAACATTGTTCACAACCCTCTCAGATCCCTAAATCGGCCGCCCCAATTCAACCCTAACCCTAATCTGCCGCCATTTCGGCCCTTTACCTTCTTCAATCTGCTTCATCGCATCCATTTCCTCTCCCATTTTTTCAGAATACCAAAACCCACCGCTCGAAATCCTCCTTTCCCCGTTATCGTCATCACCCTTCGAGTCTCTCTTCGCGGCTACAAGGCCTGTAGTCAATTCATGTCCCAAATCATTATCACAACGACAATAGGGACGAGGTTTCGCTTTCAAATCCCTCATCGCCGCTACTAAGATGTAAAGTAAAAGCGAAACGGCAACGTTAACAGCGACAACAACTCGACTTAACAACCCAGCGATATCTCAACGAGGAGTTCGTCAGTGCGATACTGATGGTGATATCAAGGGAGGTCTTCGTTCATTGCTGACATCGATTTTTGCGGTAACTACTATTTCTGATTTAACCCGCAATATGTGTAGTTATTTGCTCTTGTATCTCATGTTATGAATCCCTTGAGATCGATTTTGTATTGCTGAGATTGTTTTGGGTCCTTTTGGAATTCTTTTTCGTTCCTTAATGATGTTCGTATGTAAAATTCAGATGAGCATTTCACATAATTAATGTCTGTCATGTTACCTGCTAATACATTGCTGTCATGCTCGTTTTAACGTAATACATTGTTTGCTGATGAGTGTGCTGTCAGTAGATTGTTTTTTAGGTTTTAGTTTACAAGATCCCGATAATACTGGTGCAGTTTGTTCTGATGTCTCTATGGATATGATTGTATTTCTACTGCTTGGATATGTATATGTTGTGGTTTAGTTGGCTTTCACTCAAAATGTGTAAGTTGCATTCTAAATATTATTGTATGTTTGCTGTTTTTTTTTTTTGAGTGTTGAAGTTGCAAGGTGTGTCTTGTATCAAGGTAAGCAAGCGATTTTACTAACGTTTTGTTCACGCGTGAAGAAATTTGTAAGGATTATTTTGCAGCAGGTTGTACCAGTACAACACTCATGGTTAATTTGTAGGCTAAGGCTGGCGTTGCGGTAACTCTGACTTTGGAAACGCTGCGATAAACAAATCTGGATATTCAAAATGTTTGTTTCTGCAGGTCCATGTGAAAAGGATGAGCAAGTAGCAGTGGCGACAACATTTAGAGCTATCCGAGCTCGCAACTTTATTCGGTTTTCATAAAATTGTTGGTTGTCTGTTGTTATGTGCAGGCTTCGAATGTTTAAATTCAAAGTTTGGAACCAGTGCATTCAATGCAAACGAGCCTTCGGCATCACTCTTCAAACGTGCGCCATCAATTTGAATCCAAGATATTCAGTTTCAAGTCCGACCCGGCCTCATAGCAGCTGGTTCACCGCGACGCATTTAGGTGATGTTTTCTTGTGTTCCGACCACTATCATCTCCAGCCACGCGTGAAGCTTCAGTGGTAAGTGGTACGCGACCGTCACGCATCAGATACGTTGTGGTTTCAAAGCAACATTTCCAAGCAGTAATGAAAAGTTCAGCATTTCGGTAACTTTCCGTGCATGTTGCGTTGGTTTATTTTTGGGTTTAGTATATGATAACTCTGTATGGTGTTGTTGGTAGAGGATTAAAGGTGTGTTTCTATTTTAAAGACGAGGTCTTATGGTAAGACAGTTTGGTTTCATAGGGTTAGTGTGTGTTGGTTTAGTGATTGGTGTTTGGAAAATTGTCACAGATGCTAATATTGTTCAAGGTTGTTTTGTTATTAGTATTTGACTGAGATCTGATGCAGTTTTTTGGTTTCAAAATTTTGTATATATCCTGCTACTGCTACCATTGGAGGATTGGGCATAAATTAAGTTTTCTTGTTTCGATGTCGATTACGGTATAAGATTTCATGGCTGTTTGTTATCAGTTTGATCAAATTAATATTGTGTGCGGAACTGCAAATGTGTTCAGATTTTATATATTGGTTACTATAAGTCACTGATGGCTTGTGTGGTTTGATTATGAGAGGGGTACGTTTTAACAGCTTTCAGGATGGGTGACTTGAAGATTATTATACTACTTGGATAAACTTTATGTGCCGAATTATTGCTACCACAAGTTTGAAGTCGAGGACCCTGCTGGCTTTCGTATTGCTTTACGGACGGAAATCACGGCATCTTCTTTTGTTTGGTTTAAATTGGTTTAGATTTTTAATTGGTTTCTTATATCTAGTGCTTAAAATTATTTTAGGGATGTTATCTCAAATATTTTCAGTAGCTCCTTTTTAAATTGAAATCTTTTTACATATTCAACGTTTTGATATATATATTTTCTTTTTATTTTCCAAATAAATTCTCATATTATTTTAGAGATATATTCTCAATATGATTAAATTGTCTAACCATAAATTAATTTATCTTAACATAGGCAATCACTTTCAAAATATGATTTTGTTTCTTAATCCTATTTCAACTATGTTTTTAACATTAAAATCATTTTCTAATTAAATCACGAAAAGTAAACTCTTAAGGTCTAGCACCTCTTGGGTTTTTGAGTAAATATTATTGGGGCGTACGCCTTGGATAATATTGTTCGTTTTTCGTTTTGCTTTTAATTATTTGAACAAAGATATATCATAGGAGTCTAGCACTCTTTGTGATATTTTCATCGTTTATTCAAACATTATTTCTTAAATTAAATCAAAACCATCCTCAAAACTAATAATTTTCCTAATCTTCATTCAAATTATTTTCTAATCAAATCGTGAGAAACTAAGTTCTCGAAGTCTAGCACTTCTTGAATTTTTTGGATAATCATTATTAAGGTGTACACCTTAAGTAGTGTATTATTCGACCTCTCATTTTTTTTAAAAATTATATTTTTCTAACAAAGAAATGTCATGAGAATTTAGCATTCTTTGTGATATTTCCTTTGTTCATTCAAACATTCTCCAAATGAAAAAAGGTGTCGTCGAGATCCAACATTTCGGTAATACCCCAATTAATTGGTTGTGAGGCCTACGTCTCATTTATCAAATAATTGTCATTTCTCTCATTTTCAAATCCAATCTCACGTCCTCACATCTCGTACCTCAAATTATTTTCGTACCTCATTTCACTTCAAATCTTTTTCAAACATTTTCTCGATCAAATTTCGAAAGAAGGAGGTTCTTGGAGTCTAGCATTCCTTGAATTTTCGAGTGAATAATTCTCGAGGCACGCCCTTTGAATTATTATTCATTCAATCTTTCGACCTTTTTTAAAAATCTTTTTTCGATTCAAACTCCGAAAGAAAGGGGCACTTGGAGTCTAGCATTCCTTGTGTCTTGGAGTGAGTAATTCTTGAAGCACGCCTTTAAGTTGTTATTCACTCAACCTTTCGAACTCAATCATTTTTTTTCTATCGTTCTCCTAAGTCGAATGCTCGTCCGCATTCGCAACCCACACTTCACACACATTCACGATTCCTCGTGGTCTCGATATTAGGAGCACCCTCAGGGACTAATATTGTTTCTCACAATCCTAACCCTTGACACGTCGTCAAGCCGGTTCCATCTTCAATCAAATCCTCGACACGTCGTCGAGCTACTTCAAACCAACTTCCTTTGGCCTCGCATGCCATTCTTCGATTCGATCCTTTCACAAGGCATTTTTTAAAAAAATTTACGAAAGAGGGATATTCTTAGAATCTAGCATTCTTTGAATATTCGAACGAGTAACTCTTGGGCGCGCCCCCGAGTTGTTATTAGTTCATTCTTTCGTTTTCAAAATATCCAACTCTTATCTTCAATTCATTCAACCCAATTTCCGAAAGAACTGAGTTCTTGGAGTCTCGCATTCTTTGAATTCTTGAATGACAAGCTCTTGAGGCACGCCCTTAGGTTGTTTGTCAGTCACTCTTTCGTCTCTCAACTCAACGTCAAACCAATTCAAACCTCATCTTTTCGTGGTCGTCTCCACGAACTACGGACGCTCTGATTCTTTTATTCATTCTTGAATATAAGATACGTAGGCACAAGATTGCAATGATCTTGGAGAGCACACTTCTACCCATCTTCCGCTTCCCCCCATCCTTTCCCGTAGTCGAACTACGACGCTCTGATTTCTCATTCTCGTCCGAATGAGCATACGTAGGCACAAGGGCCCCAATCCTTGGCGAGCACCTTATCTTCTAACCACCCATCTCTCCTTTGCGTCTTTAACCTTTTACCCTACCAATTCTACCTTTAACAACGAGAAGAAAACAAGCAAACCTAGACAGTACTCCCCACAATTACCTTAAGAGGTTCCCGTCAAGTACGACGGACGTGAGGGGTGCTAATACCTTCCCCTCACGTAACCGACTCCCAAACCCGGAACTTGGTTGCGACAGCCCTGTTCCTGTCCTTTCGTTTTAAGAGGTTTTCTCGATATTTTCCTCTCCCGTTTATTTCGGGAAAAATAAAGTTCGGTGGCGACTCTGTCGAACCGCATTTTCCGCGCCTTTCGCGCGAGGGTCGTATTTTCGAATGTGATTTTTCGAGGTGCGACAGGTGGCGACTCTGCTGGGGAACTTTTTGCTCCATGCAAAGAGAGAGTCGAGCCTATCTTTTGGTTTGTGAGGAGTGTTTGTTTTTATTTGTTTTCTTTTTGTATTCGTTCTCTTGTAGTTTTTATTTGTGTTTATTATCTGGGCCTTTCGGTTCTTGGGACGACGTCATGAGTAAAGCTCTACACCCGAGCTTTGGTAAAAGCAGAGAGAACACATAGTTTAGAATTGGTAGTCGAGTAGTGTTAGTCTCCAAGGACTTGCTCCTTGTGGGCCTAGCATGAAAGCTCCTCCAGAGGAGACCTATTCGTAGATCTCGTTGTAACACAGCTAGCCTGTCGCACGACTTGATTAATGAAGGGTCCGTGATTCTGGGAACCTTTGGTTAGCACCAGTTCCGATATTGGTGGTCGTGTAGTGTTAGTCTCCGAGGACTCGCTCCTTGTGTGCCTAGCACGAGGACTCCGCTCAAGAGAGACCTTATCGTCATTATCGTCGTAATGCAGCCAGCCTGTTGCGTGACGCTAATACGACTAGTGTCCGTGATCCTGGGAACCAAACATAGAAACCATCCCGTGAGAGGGTTTATGGGTAGAATGTTTAGATCTTCCCGCATAGGTCGTACCTGTCAATTTTCTTTGAGCAGGAACTATGGTTATTTCTCTATTACGGTTACCAGCTTCAGGAGTTGTTGGAGTTGTGATCCTGGATCCTGGATCTTGTATCTTGTATTGCATCTTGCATATCATTCGCATTGCATTTCATATGTTGTGCATTTTGCATTTCCAGTCCTTCAACAGAATCTTATGTCTCCGTTCCTTCTTCTTCAGTAAATCAAGCTGATTCCTCGACACCAGTACGCAACTAGAGCCAATACCAGACGAGTGATGGAGCAGATTCAACAGGAGCAAGTCGCCTTCAGGGAAGAGTTGGATTCCATGAAAGGAAAGATCGACCAGATCCTCGAAGCCATCCTCACAGCCAGGAGAGAGGAAGAACAGCGTGAAGCCGCCGCTGTCGTCAACCACAATGGACAAGGGTCTACTGCCATCCCTTTGGTTCAAATTCCAAGTTCTCATGGAATGCCATTGAACTTCAACAACACAATCGAAGGAAACACTTCTCAGCCAATCCCAGCGCCCGGAGTTACCGTTGGAGTTATCCCGCACGCCCAGCCTGCTGCTGTGCAAATCCCGGTTCCTCATGTCGAAGATACTCTGATGGATCAGTATGACGATGTTCAGAACTATCATGCTGCTATCCCCATTGCCAGTCTTGTTGCTGCTCAGGATTTAGAAGCCATGAAGATGTGCTGAGATCTAGCCGAGAAACTCCGCGCCATGGAGGGGCATAATTCAAATTCTTTCAGTGCTTTGGAATTGTGCTTGGTGCCTGACGTTGTCATTCCTCCAAAGTTCAAGGTGCCCGAATTTTCAAAGTACAAAGGTCTCAGTTGCCCAAACATTCATCTGAAGATGTACTGTCGCAAGATGGCTGCCTATGCCAGAGACGAGAAGCTCATGATCCATTGCTTCCAGGACAGCCTGTCTGGGGCATCACTCGAATGGTATATGCAGCTAGAACGTAATAGTGTGCGTACTTGGGCTGAGCTAGCTGATGCATTTGTCAAGCAGTACAAGTACAACACCGATCTTGCTCCGAACCGTACTCAGCTTCAGAGTATGACTCAGAAGGACAACGAATCCTTTAAGGAGTACGCGCAACGATGGAGAGAGCTAGCCGCAAGGGTGCATCCACCTCTTGTTGACCGTGAGTTGATTGACATCTTCATGGGTACCTTGCAAGGCCAGTACTACGAAAAGCTGATCGGTAGTGTCTCCGCTGGATTTTCTGACTTGGTGATCGTCGGTGAGAGAATTGAAGAAGGGCTGAAGAGTGGGAAAATCCCAGGAGGTTCTAACAGCCAGGCTAATGCCAAGAGGCCTTTTAATGGATACAAGAAGAAGGAGGGCGAAACAAATGCCATCTTTGTGCAGAAAGGGCAAGCTTCTCAACAAGCTCCTCCTATGCCTTATCAAGTTCCCTACTATCAGTATCCATATGTTGCTGCTGCGCAATATGCTCCAATGCCTTATCATCCAGCTGTTCATGCAGCGCAAGCTCAGATGCCACGGCAACAGGCTCCTCAGCAACAAGCCTACAACCAACAAGGATATCAGTATCCTCCTCAGCAACAGCAGATGCAAGCAACTCAGCAACGACAAGGTGCTCGCCCACAACGTCCGCAGAGAACATGGAGACCAGATAGAGTCTTTGATCGTCTACCAATGCCGTATGCCAAAATCTTTGCTCAGTTGATGGAGAAGAAAGCTATCGTTCCGAGAGATTTAGCTCCTCCAACCATCCTCCCTGCCGATTACGATGCAAATGCTCATTGTGAGTTTCATAAGGGCGCTCCAGGTCATACCATTGAGGACTGTAGGGCTTTCAAACACATAATTCAAGACATGATCGACCGGGATGCTATCAACTTCAATGGGAAGTCTCCAAACATCATCAACAATCCGATGCCACCAGTCAACTAGTGCCAACAATCACTTCAAGTCAAGTTCACCCCGAAGAAGGCAGTCATGTTGCCATTTCATTATTCGCAGCTTCTTTTGTTTTGTCTTTGTTTATTTAAGTATTGTATGCTTTGAACAATTGCCATTCGTATTTGGTTTTCATTAATGTATCGTTTATGCATGTTTTGAATTAGTTATGTCATATTCACTCATTTTTCGCTTATCACCGACACATCTCTTTACTCCACTCTATTCACTGTTGTTTAGCATGATTTGAGGGAGGATGATGAAAACGAGATACCCATAATTGCAAATCGTATGCTTTCAAACCGAATCTCGTCAATGATGTACAGGCATTGCTTCAATTCCCCAAACACCGGAGATAT
The DNA here is from genome assembly GCA_963859935.3 of Lathyrus sativus. Classification (NCBI taxonomy): domain Eukaryota; kingdom Viridiplantae; phylum Streptophyta; class Magnoliopsida; order Fabales; family Fabaceae; genus Lathyrus; species Lathyrus sativus. The sequence goes on from OZ012737.1 coordinate 714,109,208, forward strand.
AAGGAGTTAATCCCTAGTAAACCACTTCGAGCCTAGAAGTAGCAGTTTCCTTCGGATCTATAAACCTTTTACACTCAACCTGGGGCAGGGTAGTGTTCAGTTAATCCAATCCCGCACTCGAATCAACGAAGCAAAATCCAGAAGACGGTTGTTCATCAATGACCCATGCTATGGCAGTCCCAACAAAATCCAAAAAAAAAACACATCAAAAGCCTGCTAAGTCAGACACCTTAGAGGGGACTTAGGCAAAATCAAGGCAATCCCGATGGATCTGACAAACGAAGTCAATCCATGCAAAAGTTAGGGATCAAAAACAAAGCAAAAGAGGACCCCGAAACCCTCAACAAAAACAAAGTAGGATTCAGTGGCCGCCAAGATCAAAGGGGCACTGGCATCCATCAAAAAACCAAAATAAGGTGACTGCCGCGTCGAGCAAATCTTGAACCTTCAAGCTTACACCGTCAAGGCAAGTGTAGGATTAACTGAGCGTAGGACTGGAGATCATTACGAAGAAGGGGTGGGTACAAATCATATTTTGAGCCTAACAACCTTTTGTTTCATAACCGTGAACCAGACCATGTTATAACCCTCAAAAGACCTAATTGAGGCGAGGTTTATTCTGAAAGCATACTATTGCGAGGTTGCGTAACCTGACTCCTCACGTGATTGTTAATCATTAACATTTGTGGCATTTTGCTTGCTAGATCTTTCGCACCAATCAAATTAGTACAACATCTGGGCTAGCAGTCCATTTGTCTCACTATCACGACACTTCCAAATAAACAATACTTTTTCAAACTTGCATCGAACTTTGCATTAATTATTACCATTTATGAATGTACAATTTTAACTGCAAAACAGTGCTAGGTATCCAATGATATTTCAGCAAAGGGCAATTGTTGCGGTGGAAATAGGATATCAAATATTAATTAATTTGAATCACAATTCAATTCACAACCGCTCTTTGATTTATCCGAAGGAAAAGGTCAAAAGAGGGAAAACCTATTTTTGCATCGTAAACACAATGCGGGGAAAGATCTAGGGTTCGGGGGTTGGTTAAATTTAGGGAAGGTATTAGCACCCTAAACTTCTGTAGTACTCTACAGGAACCTTTTGTTCAGATGTTTACTATTTGCTTTATTTATTTGCTTAAGATATATGTACAAAGGATTAAAAGTGAGAAAAGAGACCTAAGGGGTTAGTTCTAAGTTTACTCGGCAAGACATCGCATCTTGTGCCTACGTATCCTTACGGGAGTGGAATCAGAGTAATCGTAGTTCCCCTCAAAAGGGAGGTTAGAGACTTCTTGACTGTGGTCAAGGTCTCAAGGGGAATAAACGCGTCTTAAGGACACGCTTACGCGGAGTGTAGGAACTCCAAATTTCTACGTTGAAATGTTAAGTTGAAATTAGGGTTAAATTAGGGATTCCACGGCGGGAAACCCTAAAATGAGCGCGGCGGCTCTTTGACCTAATGCTAGGGGTAAAATGGTAATTTTGCCTGCGGCGAGGCATTTGTGAAAATTAGGATTTGTAAGGTGAAAGGGTTTGAAGTTGAGGACTATTGGCGCGGCGACCAAAAGCTAGACCTAACCTTCGGATGTGTGTAGTGTGACAGAATAATTGATAAGTGTAAAATGTGATGGTAGGTGAATAAATGCACAGTTATGAAATATAAAGTACTGGAAAGAAAAGATAATGCGACAATTGTCTCGCAAAATTACAACCGGGAAACAGATACATATATAATAATGAATTGGAATTTAATCTGCAGAGAGAAATTGAAAAAACGTTAGTGAAAGGGTTAGATGAAAACAAATAATATTAAAGAGGAATACAAAAATGCAAAAAGATTTTAGAGTAAATTTTAAAGAGAAATTAATATTAATTACAAAAGAGACTTAAATTTTAAAAAGAAGGTTTAATTTTTATCTTAAAAAAAAAGTTTAATTTTAAAAAATATTTTAAGTTATTTATATAAAAAAAAAGTTTTATTTTTATTATATGAAAAGAGGTTTTTTATAAAAAGGTTTTTAAAGTTTTTACTTATTTTAATATTTACACAAAAAGGTTTTTTTTAAAACAGTTTTTTTAAATTATAAAAGTAATAATGTTTAAAAAAACACAACTCAAAAAACAGAAAAAAACCATTATTAAAAAAACAAAACAAAAAAAATAAAAAATAAAGGTAAAAATAAAGGGGTTGGGCCGGTCATCACTCTTCTTCTCTCTGCTCTCTGAGTTTGCGTGTGTTCCTCTCCTTCTTGTTTGCCTCTCACGGATGTTATCTTCTTCTTCTTTTGCATGGCCGCCGATTTGTCTTCTTCATCTCTTTTTCCTGAAAAACATGAAAAGCAACACAAAAATTGTAATTATATTTTTTGATCCTTACGGAATGATGATGGCCGATGATGCTTTGTCCTGAGGCTAGAGGATTTTTGACGGGGTTTGCTTGGATTTTTACGAAAAAGTTTTTTTCTTCTTGTTATGATTTTCGTCCCCTTTATACTTGTTTTTTAAATCTTTTTTAATCTCAGATTTAATTTGAATAGATTTTTATGATGATTTCAGATTTGATTCAATGATGGTGATGCTGATTTTCTTATGATGATGATATGATCTGATTGATTTGATCTGGAATTCATTGGGATTGGATTTGATTAAAAAAATGTTAGGATTTAAATTTAAAAAGTTAGCAAAGAAAATAAGAGCTTCAAGTTAAATAAAAATTAGAATTTTAAGTTTAAAAAAAATGAGTTAGAAAAAAAAATAAAATATTTGAATGTTGGTTTTAAAAAATGTTAGAATTATTTTAAAAACTGTTAGAATTTAATTTTAAAAGGAATTTAAAATTAAAAAAAAAAGAAAAAGAAAAGGGCGTTAGAATTTAATTTTAAAAAGAATTTAGAATTTTAATTTGAAAAATAAAGGTGTCAAAAAAAGATTTAGATTTAATTTTTAAAAAAAAGTTAGAAAAAAAATTAATTTTAAAAAGAAGCTAGAGAAAAAAAGATTTAATTTTTAAAAAAGAAGTTAGAGAAAAAAGATTTAATTTTTTTAAAAAGAGAAGTTAGAGAAAAAAAGATTTAATTTTTAAAAAGAGTTAGACAAAAAGATTTAATTTTAAAAAAGTAGTTAGAAAAAAGATTTAACTTTAAAAAAGTTAGAAAAAAGATTTAACTTTAAAAGGTAGAAAAAAAGGATTTAACTTTTAAAATAGTTAGAAAAAAGATTTGATTTTTTTAAAAAAAATAGAAAAAAAGATTTAACTTTAAAAAAGTTAGAAAAAAAAGATTTAGCTTTAAAAAAGTTAGAAAAGAAGTTTTAATTTTAAAAAGTTAGAAAAAGATTTAACTTTAAAGAGGAGTTAGAAAAAAAAGATTTAGTTTTAAAAAAAGTTAGAAAAAAATATTTAACTTTAAAAAAGTTAGAAAAAAAAAGATTTAGTTTTAAAAAAAGTTAGAAAAAAATATTTACTTTAAAAAAGTTAGAAAAAAAAGATTTAATTTTAAAAGGTTAGAAAAAAAAGATTTAGCTTTAAAAGGTTAGAAAAAAGATTTAATTTTAAAAAGTTAGAAAAAAAAGATTTAATTTTAAAAAAAAGTATTAGATTTTTATTTAAAAAAAAGTATTAGAATTTGATTAAAAAAAAAGTGTTAGAAATTAATTTAAAAAAGGTTATAAAAAATTTACTCTTTAAAGAAAAGAAAAAAAAGTTAAATTTTAATCTAAATCCTAAAAGTTAGTAAGAAGAGCTTAAAATGACTTAAATAAATAAACTAAGTAGAAAAAAAAAAGTTAATAAAAAAACATTAGTAAAGTTATAAAAAAGGTTAATTAAATTATTATTAGTTAAAAAAACAAGATTTAAAAAAAAAGGTTAATTTATTAAGTTAATAAGAATTTAAAATAAAAATAAAAAAGAAAGGTAAAATTTGGGGTATTACAGTTGCCCCTATTTAAATGGCTACACCGGACGATTTGAGTGACAGAGACTCGTGGAATCGTGGTGGAGAGATTTAAATATAGATAACCGAAAATTTTGCCCTTATATGCGACGATATGCAATGCTATGGACAAAACTGGAACGACTTAATGCAGATGATGCCATGACTATGATATGATGCGTATGCTGGAATAATGAATGCGAAAATGCTGACGAAACATGACGACACCGAGACAGACGCCACGAGAAGAAACACACTGGGGAAAATGACGCGCTGAGACACAGTACATCACTGGGGAATTCTAAAAATGATAGTCAACTGGTGCGAATGACCAATTGTCACTTTCAGAAAAGGAACGAGATCCTCGAATGGAGATGGTACCTATGAGACGGCCTCCACTGGGGAATCTAAAAATAAAACTGGATCACGTACGATTGTAAGATCGATTACAGAATGCTGGAGCATTGAGCAAGGAATAACATCCAAGCTTCTGTAAACTACCCCTCGTGACAGGATCAAACGGACTTTTCGGAACTCCGTAGCAAATATACAGGGTAAAGACCGACTGTATGCCAAAATAAATGGACTTTGATGGGAATTGCCCTGATAAGCTTCTCGAGGGAGAACTGTCACTTATCGTTGGAAGGGACTTATGTGCAAAAAATGGATAAACACTCAAATAAAGAGGCTGCTGCTTATCTGATAAATAAATCTTCTCGCATTTAAGGTCGGCGCCTGGAATACGATTCTGATTCTTCTCTTACTGAAGGATAAATAAACTTCTTCATGCTTCAAGATTATGTTCTCCTGAACATGAAAAGGGTAAACTGAACTTCCTCATACTTCAGAATCGTGCTCTCCTGAATATGAAACTGGATGACTGAATATACTCATATTTCAGAATCGTGATCTCCTGAATATGAAACTGGATGACTGAATTTCTTCATATTTCAGAATCGTGCTCTCCTGAATATGAAACTGGATGACTGAATTTTCTCATATTTCAGAATCGTGCTCTCTTGAATATGAAAAGGCTAACTGAACTTCCTCATACTTCAGAATCGTGCTCTCCTGAATATGAAACTGGATGACTGAATATACTCATATTTCAGAATCGTGCTCTCCTGAAAAACGGCCAACTGAACTTTCTCATAACTCAGAATCGTGCTCTCCTGAATATGATTCCGTTCCTTCTTTTACTAAAGGATAAATGAACTTCTTCATAACTCAGAATCGTGCTCTCCTGAATATGAAACTGCTCAAACCTCCCCGTAACTCAAGATCGTGCTCTCCTGAATACGATTTGGTTCAAACCTCAAGACGGCAGGTAAATGGAAGCCCAACTGCTCCATGGAGATGGCCATTTGCTGCGAGTCATAACGAGGATATGATCGACTTCTTAGGTGAGAAATGTCGTATGTTGATGCTGTAAAATGTAAAGTGTAAAAGGTTGTAACATGTAGGATTGTAAAGTGTTGTACTGATATATTTTCCAGGCGCGAACTGGCGTGTATCTGTAAAGGATTGTAGTTGATTTTCTTGAAAGATAGTGCAAAATAAATGCACGTCCGGGTACAGTGATAAACTTCTCAAGCGAGATAGTCGCGTATCTGCCAATGTATGGTGAAAATTTTAGATGGTGCAAAATAAATGCACGTCCGGTTGGGATTGACGACCGACAAGACTGGGATTCAATCTAGGATCGAGCTAGAAAGAAGACTGGTAATCAAGACTCCATCGAGGGAAACGACCTCGAAGGGTAAAGATCTTATCCTGGTGAGGAAAGATAGCTGAAGTAACCGTCATCCACGAGGATCGAGCTCTGTGGGGAAACTGGAAACAAGTAAGCATTTTATGCTTAGGGCTGACAATCTATTTGGAGAGAATGGACAAACCCCAATTACTCGGTGGTAACGACCAATGATGGAGACACGATGAACCTGTGCATGTTATCGCGTATGTTAATGGATATGTTAATATGAATGTATGTTGATGTCTATGTATGTAACTATGCAAGATGTTATGAAATGAGTATGTAATGAATATGTAATGAATATGTAATGAATATAGGCATGTGATGCTTATGCCCTTGCATATGCTGACGAAACAGACTAGAGACGGGACGAGAGATGAAATAAACATCTCGACGGAGATACCCTGCGTTCTCTGCAACCAATACGTCAATCATGGGTAAGAAAGATCAATGGTAGAACCGGATCTGGTTTTAAAGTTCTGAATTCTCTGGGGGAGAAGGTAATCTGCTTGGGTGTACAGTATCACGTCTTCACATGGGGAGAAGAAAACCTGAGGGACACTTTTGAGTTACCCAAGAAAAGGTTGTCAGCTTATAGTCTCTCTGGGGACTATCACTGGGAGCATGTCGGTGAAATCTTTGATGTCTTAGGCACCACCGGCTCCATCCAAAGTATTGTCAGCTTAAAGTCTCGCTGGGGACTATGACGAGGCAATAGTTTAAGAGCCTGTTGCAACACTGAGCTTTACTGGGGGGTGAAAGCCGCTGTGAGTAAAATCCCTCGGGTGCATGAAGAAAAGTTGTGAAACCACATGGCCTTGATCTTGAAGGACCTTATAGTAGTCGCCATTTGTTTGCTTTAAAAACATGGTGCCCTAGGATACTTGCGTTGCGAGGTAGGGTCATCTCAAGAGGATTTTATAGAGAACACCGAGTCCGGCTGCCCCATTGTTCTCAAACTCTTTGAGAGATTTGTCAGGTCTCGACGTAACTGGCACAAATTAATCGTGTTACGACAAAATCTTTGGGAAATAGCTCTTAAGAACGTCAGACTCGCGTTGGTAAGCGAATTGGGAAACTGCCTGCCCCTGTTTAGCAGGATCATCAAGTTCCACGGGTTATGTCCATATGTAAATCTCTAAGATATCAAACAAAGTCATCATGCCTGAAATGCCTATCCTGAGCTTATCAATGTACGCATATATTTGTCTTGAATTTTTTGTTTTTTTGTTTTGAAAAAGATACCTCAACAACTCGTGACCGAGATCACTGGTTAGGATATAAGTTTGAATTATAATGCCAACATGAATTTTTGAGCATAGCTCGTAGGAGTCAGGAAACGTGATCTTGTCAAGTATGCTTTCAACCGAAGTCCTACTTCAATTAGGTCTTTTAAAGGTTGTATCGTGGCTCGGTTCACGGTTTAAGAAACAAAGGATAAAGGCTCAAAGTTATATTTGTACCCACCCATTCTTCGTGATGTTCTCCAATCCTAATTCAGTTAACCGGATACGAACGCTCATATCTCAAGCGGATTTGCTATGGTCGAGAACTTATCAAGGCTTTGGACATGGCAGTCACTCACCTATTTCTAATGGCAATTGTTCACACGATTTTGTTCTTTACTAGGGATTATTTATTGTACCCTCTAGTTTTGCTTTTATTCCCTAACTTTTGCCTGGACAACGTCTTTTGATCTGACTTTGGAGTCCAGCGGGATGCCCCAGTTTTGCCTAAGTCTCCTTCATAGGTTTTGACTTAGCGGGCTCTTATTTTTTTGAATATTCTTTTATGCACAAGTCGTGTAAATCTTTTGAAAGACTCGTGACTGCCCCACTCCTTAGGTAACCGAGGGATAGCCATTGTATTGGACTTCTTAAGATGCTAAGGATAAATTCTCGAAGGTTGGCTCTTCCTTTTTAAGAGTCTAAGCGCTCGATCGGTTTAACTGAAACCTACCCTGCCCCAGGTTAGGATGAAGGTTCTTAAAAAGAAAGAAAAACTCCTACTTCAAGGCTCAAAGGGTTGACTAGGGATTAACATCCTTATATCTCCAGTGTTTGGGATTTGAAACAATGCCTTACATCATCAGCGGGTTTCAATCGAAAGCATACGACAAGAAATCTGACGTTTTGGGTTCGTCATCCTCCCCCCAATTCTCCATCAGAACAAGAGATCGGGTAAAGTTGGCATTATAATTTATGAAAACGTTTTTGAATGAGTGAAGCGAATGGATTTATTCAAGACAAACATATGTGTTGCATCAAAGATAAACAAGTTCGTGCATGCTAAATATGCTTAATCAAAGAGAAATGCATATAAATAAACAAATGAACTGTCGGAAAAATCCTTCTAAATGTTTATGAAATCTTGCATTCAAGAGTAAGAGTTTCCTTTGGCGGAGCCTCAATGGAAAGGACGTCTGGTTTACGATCATTGTGAGTCGTCATGGCTTGCCCCAGTTACGCTGGTCACATCTTCAACAGCTTTCAGTCGTTGCTTCAAAATAATTTTCCCAGATTCTTCGTTGATCATAGTCACGTCATATTTCCAAGGCACAGCTTTAGGATCACTGAAAGGAAACGGACTCGGTCTTCGAATAACTATAGGCTTAGGCTGATTCACTTCGGGGATATACGACCTTGGTATATCGAACACGAGGTTGGCGGAGCTTACCCCTGATAAATTAAACACTGGTACCTTACCCTTTGATTCAGGCTGATGGAAGACAGGCTCAACCACAGCGACTACATCCTTCTTGGCTTGGCTTGTCACTTGTAAAACACCCTCATTAATTAACCTCTGCACATCATTCTGAACCAACATGCAACCCTTAATACTGGCTTCACAACTTACGCATGCAACGTGGGAAGTATCTACCAAACCAACTTCAAACAGTTTCGAATGGAACATTTTGAGAGGAGTCTTAATCTGTTCAATATCAAGGGCATAGCCTTCCTCTGAATCAGCACTAATGGCATTGACACTCTCATGGTTAGGAAAAGGGTTCTTCTTAACATTTGGTTGAGGATCTTCGAATGACAAAATCTTCTTTTCCAATAAATCCCTGACAATATTTTTGAGAGCATAACAATTCTCCAGATCATGGCCAGGCGCACCCTCATGAAATAAACAATGAGCAGCGGCGTTGTAATTGGCGGGTAGAGGATTAGGAGGCGGACCCAAAGCCCGAGTAGTGATGAGACCCTGCTTGACCAAAGAGGGATACAACTCGGTAAAAGTCATTGGAATCGGCGGACAAGGTTTATACGTTCTTCTGTTTGGCATATTCTGGCGAGGAGCCGGACTCTTTGGCTGTTGAGGAGCAGGAGTATTGGGTGCCTGTAGGTAGTTGACAGGAGGCGGATAAACAGGAGGTTGTTGCATAGGTTGATACATGGGAACCTGTTGATTGAAAGAAGGTGTAATAGCTGCCACATAGGGTTGTTGAGCATATTGGACCGGGTACCCTTAAGGTTGAGCATAACCTTGCAGATGCCGATAAAAGCGTTCCCTTGGTTTACCAGAGGATATAGCATTAGTCTCACTCTCCTTCTTTTTCTGGGAGCTATAAGGAGGTTTCTTCGGCTGATCCTTAGAAGCGCCATGATTATTTGTCATTTTACCACTCTTCATACCCAATTCAATCTTGACACCCACAGCAACGATGTCGGAGAAATTTGAAGTCACACTACCCACCATTCTCTCGTAAAATTCTGGACGGACTGTGTCGACAAACCAATCAGCTAACTCTTTCTCGGTCAAAGGAGGTTCTACCTGCGAAGCAGTCTCTCTCCACCTTTGAGCATACTCTTTGAATGACTCAGAATTCTTTTGTGACATACTCAGCAATTGTCTTCTGTCAGGAGCCAGATCCATATTGTACTTGTAGTGTTTGATGAAAGCGTCAGATAAATCTTGAAAGCTCTTAACGCGGGATTGGTCCAAAGTTAAATACCACTTGGAAGAAGCACCCTTCAAACTGTCTTGGAAGCAATGAATCATCAGTTTATCATTCTCAACATGGGCAGCCATTTTGCGATAATACATGATCAAATGACTCTTAGGACAGGTGGCACCTTCATAGCGATCGAAGTTCGGAGTTTTGAACTTCGGGGGAATAACCAAACCTGAAACCAAACAAACATCCCTTGCAGCAGTCCCAAAAATTTGATCACCCTCTACCTTTTTCAATCTCTGGACGATAGTGTTTACTTCCTCACGAAGCTTATCATGTTTCTCATAACCCTCAACATTCTCATCAAGATTATCAAAAACTGTCTCATTGAAGTACGGTTGCGCACGAGTGTGTACAACAGGTGGTGCAAAGATAGGAGCCCCCCTAGAAACTTCAGAAAACAAGGGCACGGCTTGCTGAACAGGTTGATTAATCGGAACAGTGGCTTGAGGAGGCACAAAACCGGGAGCAAGACCATAAGGTGGGTCCCTCGCTACGGTCACACTTGGTGGAGGGTCCACAGTAACGCCGGTAATCTCAGAAACAACAGTGGGCTGGGTATCCATCTTAGCATTCATGACATGTAACAATTCCATCATACGCCCCATACCCCCTCGAAGGTCTTCAAGCTCATTGCTAAGGCGATCAATCTCTTTTGCCTGATCCTCCATTCTTTTCCGAGTTTGAGCTCTGGTGTTGTATTGGTGCCGAGAACTCAGGGTGACGAAACTGGAAGGTGAGAGAACCGAGTGTGAGAAATCGGGAGACACATGCAATGCAAGAGTATGATGCTAAAATGTGAATGTAAATGAAGATTTCATGGAATTCAAAACATTCACGAATGTCGTGGGGTACCGAAGAAATCTTTTTCTTGTTTTTTCATTTTATTTTTTTTTATTTATGGTATCCCGCGATATCCATGAATGATATTTGAACTCCATGAAATACAATGCAATGAGATGCTTTATGGATGCAATGCATGAAAACACACAAAGTCCTAGGTTAAAGGCTTGCATGAGGTTCAAAGGCAAGTACCCTCCCTTGAAGTTAGATGGTTCATCCTGTCCTACAAAAGTAACCAGGTTCTAAGGGATCTCAATATCATTGATCCTTCACCAGGGTGGTTGTTCAGAAGGCAACTTACTTGCCAACCAAAACCCTCCAAGTTTAAGATCTCAATGAGCGTAGTATCGAGTGTCAACCAACTTCAGTCTGCACCAAAGCCGGCTACCTCACTACTTTCTAAAGGCCAAGATGAGTTAACTAGGGTTCTAAAAGTCAGTTAGTGCGTTGACAACATATGGCAGCCTCAATATTATCCTCAACTTGACTTAAGGAATATAAGCACCAACCAAGAAGTCGCACTAACCATGGCCACCAGATCAACCGTATCGATATACGTCGTACAGTTTCCTTGGTCTATTGCCATTTACCTAAGGTACACTAGATCCGGGTGTAGGACCTATCTCACAGCACAAGGAACAGTCCCACAATCAAAAGCACAAATATATACATGCAAATGAATAATGTCACAGATAGTAATAAATATGAACAAGTTAGGGATAACCCTCAAAAGTTTAGTCTCCCCAGTGAAGTCGCCATTTTCTGTTGCGGTGGAAATAGGATATCAAATATTAATTAATTTGAATCACAATTCAATTCACAACCGCTCTTTGATTTATCCGAAGGAAAAGGTCAAAAGAGGGAAAACCTATTTTTGCATCGTAAACACAATGCGGGGAAAGATCTAGGGTTCGGGGGTTGGTTAAATTTAGGGAAGGTATTAGCACCCTAAACTTCTGTAGTACTCTACAGGAACCTTTTGTTCAGATGTTTACTATTTGCTTTATTTATTTGCTTAAGATATATGTACAAAGGATTAAAAGTGAGAAAAGAGACCTAAGGGGTTAGTTCTAAGTTTACTCGGCAAGACATCGCATCTTGTGCCTACGTATCCTTACGGGAGTGGAATCAGAGTAATCGTAGTTCCCCTCAAAAGGGAGGTTAGAGACTTCTTGACTGTGGTCAAGGTCTCAAGGGGAATAAACGCGTCTTAAGGACACGCTTACGCGGAGTGTAGGAACTCCAAATTTCTACGTTGAAATGTTAAGTTGAAATTAGGGTTAAATTAGGGATTCCACGGCGGGAAACCCTAAAATGAGCGCGGCGGCTCTTTGACCTAATGCTAGGGGTAAAATGGTAATTTTGCCTGCGGCGAGGCATTTGTGAAAATTAGGATTTGTAAGGTGAAAGGGTTTGAAGTTGAGGACTATTGGCGCGGCGACCAAAAGCTAGACCTAACCTTCGGATGTGTGTAGTGTGACAGAATAATTGATAAGTGTAAAATGTGATGGTAGGTGAATAAATGCACAGTTATGAAATATAAAGTACTGGAAAGAAAAGATAATGCGACAATTGTCTCGCAAAATTACAACCGGGAAACAGATACATATATAATAATGAATTGGAATTTAATCTGCAGAGAGAAATTGAAAAAACGTTAGTGAAAGGGTTAGATGAAAACAAATAATATTAAAGAGGAATACAAAAATGCAAAAAGATTTTAGAGTAAATTTTAAAGAGAAATTAATATTAATTACAAAAGAGACTTAAATTTTAAAAAGAAGGTTTAATTTTTATCTTAAAAAAAAAGTTTAATTTTAAAAAATATTTTAAGTTATTTATATAAAAAAAAAGTTTTATTTTTATTATATGAAAAGAGGTTTTTTATAAAAAGGTTTTTAAAGTTTTTACTTATTTTAATATTTACACAAAAAGGTTTTTTTTAAAACAGTTTTTTTAAATTATAAAAGTAATAATGTTTAAAAAAACACAACTCAAAAAACAGAAAAAAACCATTATTAAAAAAACAAAACAAAAAAAATAAAAAATAAAGGTAAAAATAAAGGGGTTGGGCCGGTCATCACTCTTCTTCTCTCTGCTCTCTGAGTTTGCGTGTGTTCCTCTCCTTCTTGTTTGCCTCTCACGGATGTTATCTTCTTCTTCTTTTGCATGGCCGCCGATTTGTCTTCTTCATCTCTTTTTCCTGAAAAACATGAAAAGCAACACAAAAATTGTAATTATATTTTTTGATCCTTACGGAATGATGATGGCCGATGATGCTTTGTCCTGAGGCTAGAGGATTTTTGACGGGGTTTGCTTGGATTTTTACGAAAAAGTTTTTTTCTTCTTGTTATGATTTTCGTCCCCTTTATACTTGTTTTTTAAATCTTTTTTAATCTCAGATTTAATTTGAATAGATTTTTATGATGATTTCAGATTTGATTCAATGATGGTGATGCTGATTTTCTTATGATGATGATATGATCTGATTGATTTGATCTGGAATTCATTGGGATTGGATTTGATTAAAAAAATGTTAGGATTTAAATTTAAAAAGTTAGCAAAGAAAATAAGAGCTTCAAGTTAAATAAAAATTAGAATTTTAAGTTTAAAAAAAATGAGTTAGAAAAAAAAATAAAATATTTGAATGTTGGTTTTAAAAAATGTTAGAATTATTTTAAAAACTGTTAGAATTTAATTTTAAAAGGAATTTAAAATTAAAAAAAAAAGAAAAAGAAAAGGGCGTTAGAATTTAATTTTAAAAAGAATTTAGAATTTTAATTTGAAAAATAAAGGTGTCAAAAAAAGATTTAGATTTAATTTTTAAAAAAAAGTTAGAAAAAAAATTAATTTTAAAAAGAAGCTAGAGAAAAAAAGATTTAATTTTTAAAAAAGAAGTTAGAGAAAAAAGATTTAATTTTTTTAAAAAGAGAAGTTAGAGAAAAAAAGATTTAATTTTTAAAAAGAGTTAGACAAAAAGATTTAATTTTAAAAAAGTAGTTAGAAAAAAGATTTAACTTTAAAAAAGTTAGAAAAAAGATTTAACTTTAAAAGGTAGAAAAAAAGGATTTAACTTTTAAAATAGTTAGAAAAAAGATTTGATTTTTTTAAAAAAAATAGAAAAAAAGATTTAACTTTAAAAAAGTTAGAAAAAAAAGATTTAGCTTTAAAAAAGTTAGAAAAGAAGTTTTAATTTTAAAAAGTTAGAAAAAGATTTAACTTTAAAGAGGAGTTAGAAAAAAAAGATTTAGTTTTAAAAAAAGTTAGAAAAAAATATTTAACTTTAAAAAAGTTAGAAAAAAAAAGATTTAGTTTTAAAAAAAGTTAGAAAAAAATATTTACTTTAAAAAAGTTAGAAAAAAAAGATTTAATTTTAAAAGGTTAGAAAAAAAAGATTTAGCTTTAAAAGGTTAGAAAAAAGATTTAATTTTAAAAAGTTAGAAAAAAAAGATTTAATTTTAAAAAAAAGTATTAGATTTTTATTTAAAAAAAAGTATTAGAATTTGATTAAAAAAAAAGTGTTAGAAATTAATTTAAAAAAGGTTATAAAAAATTTACTCTTTAAAGAAAAGAAAAAAAAGTTAAATTTTAATCTAAATCCTAAAAGTTAGTAAGAAGAGCTTAAAATGACTTAAATAAATAAACTAAGTAGAAAAAAAAAAGTTAATAAAAAAACATTAGTAAAGTTATAAAAAAGGTTAATTAAATTATTATTAGTTAAAAAAACAAGATTTAAAAAAAAAGGTTAATTTATTAAGTTAATAAGAATTTAAAATAAAAATAAAAAAGAAAGGTAAAATTTGGGGTATTACAGCAATCAAGGAAGAGCTTGACTTTCAGTGGCGTACACGTGGCAAGATAATTTCAGAACCCGCAGGCTGGGGCAAAGCATTCAACAGCTCGAGCAGGGGCAAGTCATCCGAGTTCAGCTTCCATACGTCAGAACTGGTTAATCTGGGGCAGACCATTACCATGTTCAGATTGGGGCAAGACCAGGTCGTCCTGACCATCAAGCAAAGTTGCAATTACCTCTGATGCAAATTCACAGTCATCCAAATATCTCAGACTTAGGGCATCAAGGACATCATCTACTTCAATCATGGCATCTACAACAAACTGCGTGTCGAGGAAGTCAATCCCTCCCACTACCCGAAGTCCAATCCGCATTGGCAACTACCTAAAGTCCACCACGCTGGCATTTCCACCTGCATTTCCAATCACCTGTCTGCAATCATGCGCATCATACGCATTGCATTCGCTACCATAAGCATCTTGCATCATATGCATACCCAATCATACCATACTTCCCCAAGCTCTTGCATCTCCGCTCGTCAGCATTTGCATTTGCACGTCCACTCATATGGAATATCATTTATCATCCAGCATTCATATATGCAAGTCAAGGTCCAGGATCAATCTCGAAGATTTCCAAGACCATCAATCGCCTAGTCAGGGGGCATCTTCCGCAAGATGGTGGGTTTACCCCACGATTTTCAAAAGCTTCAAAGCAGTCATCAACCCAGTCAGGGGCAATCTTCTGCAATTGTGGGTTTCTCCCATAAAATTCGAAGTCATTCAAAGCAGGATTCAGCCCAGTCTGGGGCATCTTTCTCAAGACCATGGGCGTCTCCCGTGACGAATTTCAACCTCGTGGTTGATCAAATATGCAAATCAACATTCAGCCCAGGCAGGGGCATACCATTCAAGACCGTGGGCGTCCCCCACGAAGTTGTTCAACCTTTTGTTGGGCAAATCCAAGAAGTTCAGTACAAGATCCAACCCGAACAGGGGCATCTTCAGCAAAACCGTGAGCGTTCCTCACGAAGTTGTTCAACCTTTGTTAAGCAAGACAAGGCATCAAGACAAATTCAGCCCAGTCAAGGGCATCCTCTTCAGAATTCATGGGCGTAACCATGAAATTATTTCAGCAAATTATGATTTCCAAGCAAAGACGGTGGGCGTACCCCGTCGACTCATTTCAAATTCAATCTTCTTCTCAGGGGTTCCCCAATGAGTTGTGTTCAGCAAGCGTGACCGTTGTCAATTGCCTTACTATCATCCTTTCGGTGATAGTCGAACTTCGTCAGTTCAACCTAGCCTGCATCCTTTTGATGTTGGTAAACTTCAAATCTGTGTTGTCCTATCATCCTTTTGGTGATAACGACTGGTTTTGTTTGTGTTTTCGCTCTATCATCCTTTTGGTGGTAGGTCTGATACTTCGTCGGTATCAGATTGCGCGATGTTTTATTTGTGTTTTCGCTCTACCATCCTTTTGGTGGTAGGTCTGGTACTTCGTCGGTATCAGGTTGTGCGATATTTTATTTGTGTTTTCGCTCTATCATCCTTTTGGTGGTAGGTCTGGTACTTCGTCGGTATCAGATGGCGCGATGTTTTATTTGTGTTTTCGCTCTATCATCCTTTTGGTGGTAGGTCTGGTACTTCGTCGGTATCAGATTGCGCGATGTTTTCTTTTATGTTTTCGCTCTACCATCCTTTTGGTGGTAGGTCTGGTATTTCGTCGATATCAGATTGTGCGATGCTTTCTGTTGTATTTTCGCTCTACCATCCTTTTGGTGGTAGGTCTGACATTTCGTCGATGTCAGATTGTGCGATCATTTATTTGTTTCGCTCCGTCATCCTTTTGGTGGGGGGGTCTATCATGGTCATTAATGATAGATTGCGCGATATCTTGTTTATGTTTCGCTCCATCATCCTTTTGGTGTTGGGTCTATCATGGTCATTAATGATAGATTGCGCGATATCTTGTTTATGTTTCGCTCCACCATCCTTTTGGTGTTGGGTCTATCATGGTCATTAATGATAGATTGTGCGATATTGTTTGGCGTGTGTTTCGCTCCGTCATCCTTTTGGTGAGGGTCTATCATGGTCATTAATGATAGATTGTGCGATATTATTTTGCTTGTCTCGCTCCGTCATCCTTTTGGTGGGGGGTCTATCATGGTCATTAATGATAGATTGTGCGATAGTTTATTTGTGTTTCGCTCCGTCATCCTTTTGGTGGGGGGTCTATCATGGTCATTAATGATAGATTGTGCGATTTGCTTTGTGTTTCGCTTCGTCATCCTTTTGGTGGGGGGTCTATCATGGTCATTAGTGATAGATTGTGCGAATTTTGGCTTGTCTCGCTCCGTCATCCTTTTGGTGGGGGGTCTATCATGGTCATTAATGATAGATTGTGCGATTTGCTTTGTGTCTCGCTCCGTCATCCTTTTGGTGGGGGGTCTATCATGGTCATTAATGATGGATTGTGCGAATTTTGTTTATCTCGCTCCGTCATCCTTTTGGTGGGGGGTCTATCATGGTCATTAGTGATAGATTGTGCGATATGTTCGTGAGAGTTTCGCTCCGTCATCCTTTTGGTGAAGGGTCTATCATGGTCATTAATGATAGATTGTGCGATATGTTCGTGTGGGTTTCGCTCCGTCATCCTTTTGGTGGGGGGTCTATCATGGTCATTAATGATAGAGTGTGCGATTTGTTTTGTGTTTTCGCTCCGTCATCCTTTTGGTGGGGGTCTATCATGGTCATTAATGATAGATTGTGCGATTTGTTTTGTGTTTTCGCTCCGTCATCCTTTTGGTGGGGGGTCTATCATGGTCATTAATGATAGATTGTGCGATTTGCGTTGTGTTCCACTCCGTCATCCTTTTGGTGGGGGAATCTATCATGGTCATTAATGATAGACTATGCGATGTGTGTGTGTTTGCTCTACCGTCCTTTTGGGTGGTAGTAGCCGTGTGTGTTTCGTCCCATCATCCTTTTGGTGATGACGGCCTTTTTGCCAGTCGTGTACAACTTACTCAGAGGTTTACATCATTCAGCACCGTCAACTCTCTAGCGTCTCACTTTCATTCGGACAAATTCAGGGTCTTTTTATATCTAATAGACTTCTACCTCAGGGATGTGAACGCCAATGCAATTCATCCTCCTAGGTTTAAGCCTATTAGATAGGGGCATCTGTCATACCCTAAATTTGTCCTACTCTTTTTGAAAATATTTTCCACTTTTTGTTTCACACCATTAGACACGTGTCCACCCGAAATTGAGCGTTTTCCAAATTTTATTTATTCTTTTTGATCAATTAAGGCGTGACACGTGTCCTAATTTTTTTGTGTAAATATTATCTTATTTCAATTTCTTAACTTTTCTCTTTCTTTTAAAATATTTCTAATAATAATAATATTTTGTATATATATTAGATTTTTTATGTTAATAATATTAATTAGGTTTATATCAATTTATTTGTATTAATTAGTATATTATTAGTTTTCTTATAGTTTTATCAATTTGCTTGTTATAGTTAATAGTTAATATTGTTAATATTAATATGTTTAATTAATAAAAACAACAAAAAAGTTTGAAATTTTTTTGGATTTACGTAAGGCCCATCGTGGAGGCCCATTGGAGAGGCTGAGGGAGAGAGTCCGCAAGTTATAAAGGGAAGGGGGAAATTGATGCAGGGCAACCCTAACTTACTGTTCACAGCGCCCCAATTAACCCTGAAAACCCTAAAACATTGTTCACAACCCTCTCAGATCCCTAAATCGGCCGCCCCAATTCAACCCTAACCCTAATCTGCCGCCATTTCGGCCCTCTACCTTCTTCAATCTGCTTCATCGCATCCATTTCCTCTCCCATTTTTTCAGAATACCAAAACCCACCGCTCGAAATCCTCCTTTCCTCGTTATCGTCATCACCCTTCGAGTCTCTCTTCGCGGCTACAAGGCCTGTAGTCAATTCATGTCCCAAATCATTATCACAACGACAATAGGGACGAGGTTTCGCTTTCAAATCCCTCATCGCCGCTACTAAGATGTAAAGTAAAAGCGAAATGGCAACGTTAACAGCGACAACAACTCGACTTAACAACCCAGCGATATCTCAACGAGGAGTTCGTCAGTGCGATACTGATGGTGATATCAAGGGAGGTCTTCGTTCATTGCTGACATCGATTTTTGCGGTAACTACTATTTCTGATTTAACCCGCAATATGTGTAGTTATTTGCTCTTGTATCTCATGTTATGAATCCCTTGAGATCGATTTTGTATTGCTGAGATTGTTTTGGGTCCTTTTGGAATTCTTTTTCGTTCCTTAATGATGTTCGTATGTAAAATTCAGATGAGCATTTCACATAATTAATGTCTGTCATGTTACCTGCTAATACATTGCTGTCATGCTCGTTTTAACGTAATACATTGTTTGCTGATGAGTGTGCTGTCAGTAGATTGTTTTTTAGGTTTTAGTTTACAAGATCCCGATAATACTGGTGCAGTTTGTTCTGATGTCTCTATGGATATGATTGTATTTCTACTGCTTGGATATGTATATGTTGTGGTTTGGTTGGCTTTCACTCAAAATGTGTAAGTTGCATTCTAAATATTATTGTATGTTTGCTGTTTTTTTTTTTTTTTAGTGTTGAAGTTGCAAGGTGTGTCTTGTATCAAGGTAAGCAAGCGATTTTACTAACGTTTTGTTCACGCGTGAAGAAATTTGTAAGGATTATTTTGCAGCAGGTTGTACCAGTACAACACTCATGGTTAATTTGTAGGCTAAGGCTGGCGTTGCGGTAACTCTGACTTTGGAAACGCTGCGATAAACAAATCTGGATATTCAAAATGTTTGTTTCTGCAGGTCCATGTGAAAAGGATGAGCAAGTAGCAGTGGCGACAACATTTAGAGCTATCCGAGCTCGCAACTTTATTCGGTTTTCATAAAATTGTTGGTTGTCTGTTGTTATGTGCAGGCTTCGAATGTTTAAATTCAAAGTTTGGAACCAGTGCATTCAATGAAAACGAGCCTTCGGCATCACTCTTCAAACGTGCGCCATCAATTTGAATCCAAGATATTCAGTTTCAAGTCCGACCCGGCCTCATAGCAGCTGGTTCACCGCGACGCATTTAGGTGATGTTTTCTTGTGTTCCGACCACTATCATCTCCAGCCACGCGCGAAGCTTCAGTGGTAAGTGGTACGCGACCGTCACGCATCAGATACGTTGTAGTTTCAAAGCAACATTTCCAAGCAGTAATGAAAAGTTCAGCATTTCGGTAACTTTCCGTGCATGTTGCGTTGGTTTATTTTTGGGTTTAGTATATGATAACTCTGTATGGTGTTGTTGGTAGAGGATTAAAGGTGTGTTTCTATTTTAAAGACGAGGTCTTATGGTAAGACAGTTTGGTTTCATAGGGTTAGTGTGTGTTGGTTTAGTGATTGGTGTTTGGAAAATTGTCACAGATGCTAATATTGTTCAAGGTTGTTTTGTTATTAGTATTTGACTGAGATCTGATGCAGTTTTTTGGTTTCAAAATTTTGTATATATCCTGCTACTGCTACCATTGGAGGATTGGGCATAAATTAAGTTTTCTTGTTTCGATGTCGATTACGGTATAAGATTTCATGGCTGTTTGTTATCAGTTTGATCAAATTAATATTGTGTGCGGAACTGCAAATGTGTTCAGATTTTATATATTGGTTACTATAAGTCACTGATGGCTTGTGTGGTTTGATTATGAGAGGGGTACGTTTTAACAGCTTTCAGGATGGGTGACTTGAAGATTATTATACTACTTGGATAAACTTTATGTGCCGAATTATTGCTACCACAAGTTTGAAGTCGAGGACCCTGCTGGCTTTCGTATTGCTTTACGGACGGAAATCACGGCATCTTCTTTTGTTTGGTTTAAATTGGTTTAGATTTTTAATTGGTTTCTTATATCTAGTGCTTAAAATTATTTTAGGGATGTTATCTCAAATATTTTCAGTAGCTCCTTTTTAAATTGAAATCTTTTTACATATTCAACGTTTTGATATATATATTTTCTTTTTATTTTCCAAATAAATTCTCATATTATTTTAGAGATATATTCTCAATATGATTAAATTGTCTAACCATAAATTAATTTATCTTAACATAGGCAATCACTTTCAAAATATGATTTTGTTTCTTAATCCTATTTCAACTATGTTTTTAACATTAAAATCATTTTCTAATTAAATCACGAAAAGTAAACTCTTAAGGTCTAGCACCTCTTGGGTTTTTGAGTAATTATTATTGGGGCGTACGCCTTGGATAATATTGTTCGTTTTTCGTTTTGCTTTTAATTATTTGAACAAAGATATATCATAGGAGTCTAGCACTCTTTGTGATATTTTCATCGTTTATTCAAACATTATTTCTTAAATTAAATCAAAACCATCCTCAAAACTAATAATTTTCCTAATCTTCATTCAAATTATTTTCTAATCAAATCGTGAGAAACTAAGTTCTCGAAGTCTAGCACTTCTTGAATTTTTTGGATAATCATTATTAAGGTGTACACCTTAAGTAGTGTATTATTCGACCTCTCATTTTTTTTAAAAATTATATTTTTCTAACAAAGAAATGTCATGAGAATTTAGCATTCTTTGTGATATTTCCTTTGTTCATTCAAACATTCTCCAAATGAAAAAAGGTGTCGTCGAGATCCAACATTTCGGTAATACCCCAATTAATTGGTTGTGAGGCCTACGTCTCATTTATCAAATAATTGTCATTTCTCTCATTTTCAAATCCAATCTCACGTCCTCACATCTCGTACCTCAAATTATTTTCGTACCTCATTTCACTTCAAATCTTTTTCAAACATTTTCTCGATCAAATTTCGAAAGAAGGAGGTTCTTGGAGTCTAGCATTCCTTGAATTTTCGAGTGAATAATTCTCGAGGCACGCCTTTTGAATTATTATTCATTCAATCTTTCGACCTTTTTTAAAAATCTTTTTTCGATTCAAACTCCGAAAGAAAGGGGCACTTGGAGTCTAGCATTCCTTGTGTCTTGGAGTGAGTAATTCTTGAAGCACGCCTTTAAGTTGTTATTCACTCAACCTTTCGAACTCAATCATTTTTTTTCTATCGTTCTCCTAAGTCGAATGCTCGTCCGCATTCGCAACCCACACTTCACACACATTCACGATTCCTCGTGGTCTCGATATTAGGAGCACCCTCAGGGACTAATATTGTTTCTCACAATCCTAACCCTTGACACGTCGTCAAGCCGGTTCCATCTTCAATCAAATCCTCGACACGTCGTCGAGCTACTTCAAACCAACTTCCTTTGGCCTCGCATGCCATTCTTCGATTCGATCCTTTCACAAGGCATTTTTTAAAAAAACTTACGAAAGAGGGATATTCTTAGAATCTAGCATTCTTTGAATATTCGAACGAGTAACTCTTGGGCGCGCCCCCGAGTTGTTATTAGTTCATTCTTTCGTTTTCAAAATATCCAACTCTTATCTTCAATTCATTCAACCCAATTTCCGAAAGAACTGAGTTCTTGGAGTCTCGCATTCTTTGAATTCTTGAATGACAAGCTCTTGAGGCACGCCCTTAGGTTGTTTGTCAGTCACTCTTTCGTCTCTCAACTCAACGTCAAACCAATTCAAACCTCATCTTTTCGTGGTCGTCTCCACGAACTACGGACGCTCTGATTCTTTTATTCATTCTTGAATATAAGATACGTAGGCACAAGATTGCAATGATCTTGGAGAGCACACTTCTACCCATCTTCCGCTTCCCCCCATCCTTTCCCGTAGTCGAACTACGACGCTCTGATTTCTCATTCTCGTCCGAATGAGCATACGTAGGCACAAGGGCCCCAATCCTTGGCGAGCACCTTATCTTCTAACCACCCATCTCTCCTTTGCGTCTTTAACCTTTTACACTACCAATTCTACCTTTAACAACGAGAAGAAAACAAGCAAACCTAGACAGTACTCCCCACAATTACCTTAAGAGGTTCCCGTCAAGTACGACGGACGTGAGGGGTGCTAATACCTTCCCCTCACGTAACCGACTCCCAAACCCGGAACTTGGTTGCGACAGCCCTGTTCCTGTCCTTTCGTTTTAAGAGGTTTTCTCGATATTTTCCTCTCCCGTTTATTTCGGGAAAAATAAAGTTCGGTGGCGACTCTGTCGAACCGCATTTTCCGCGCCTTTCGCGCGAGGGTCGTATTTTCGAATGTGATTTTTCGAGGTGCGACAGTGGGAGATGTTCTCTTGAATTTTTGAAATTTTGGACAAAAGCTGGGAGCATTTGTGTAGATGTTGGGTGAGACAGTGTTGGCCCAATTTTCCATCCCAAGTGCAAATTCCTCCATTCTTTGCTAATGATCTGAAGCTTGTTGTTGTGCATGATCTTTTGAACAATATAATTTATCATGAGCTCCCTCTTGCATTTTTTCTTGTACACCTTCTTTCTCGTAACCTTGAACTAAATCAATTGGTAGCATGCGCGTGAGGATGTTATTTCCTTAATATTTTCTAAAATTAATCACCTAACATTTATTGAGCCATCGTGAAGCACTTCCGAGAGCCTGGACTCTTTTAAAAATGAACTCAAAAATGTTTGATGATGCCTTACAAGTTTGCACTATAAAGGATACCAACACCTTGGGAATTTGGTGCATGCCTATAGAGTCTTTGTTAGGTTCCATGTTGTATATACCATTTTGTCCCAGTTCTGCACAAATCATCTTTAATTGCTTCTCATCTTTCTTCTGATATGTTGTCTATGCTAGCTCTTCGGTGTTATACTCTACACAATACTGAAGGGTGTAAATCAAGTAATGTGTTAATAGAATTTTAACTATCACCAATGATCTTACCTCAGTCATAAGAAGTGTAGAATTCCAACCCAGTTAGTTTTTTGGTTTATTGGATCAAATTGTTTAATTTAATCCAATGCCTTTCTTCCAACTTTTGAGAGAAATCTTCGTACCCTTCCAACTTTGATAAATCAAATGCCATCTCAGGCACTAAATTGTACTTTTTAACTCTAAAAAATATTTCAGCATGTTCTTGAGAGATAATTTTGCATGTTGGATAGTGGGGTTGTTGTGGAGCGGTTGAAGTGGATGGAGCAGAAACTCTGTTGCACTTTGGTGCCATTGATTCTACACAAGTAAAAAACTCACACCAAATAGTGTCGCACAACAGAAAGTGAAGAAACATATTACTGGATAAGGGACTGCTGAAGTTTAGTAGCAAAAAGTAGGAGAATGACAAGAGTTGTAAGGAAAAGTGACAAAGAAGTCACTATTTATAGGTATGGACTCGCTGCCATCGTGATGCGATCCACACCCCCATCATGCCATGATAGGCAATGGTAAGGGCCAACATCCATATTTTTAAAGTCTCTCACTAACAACTATGATCAGTGGCATTGCGCCACGATGCTTTTCTCATCACGCCGTGATGAGGTCTTCATCTCACCATGACACAAGTCATTGTTGCATGATTTTTCTGTGCTTAACTCCTATTATTATACTCTAAAATATTCCTAAGGTGCCAATTTTTTCTCTAACACTTCCTATTACTATCAAAACAAGAAAAACATACAAATAAAATAGCTACACTCAATTGTGAATGACTAAAATTTAATACTTGTAAGGATATGTATTTTTATTTTCAAACTTGATGTGTTGCCTCCCATTAGGAGCTTCTTTAACATTATCATCTTGACTGTTGCTCCTAAAGTTTTCCAGGCACAAGAGATACCCTCATCCTGGTTAATTCACCTCCGATCAATTTTTCATCCATTTTTGTTCCTGTAACTTTGTAGAATTCATCCTTGTCTTGAATATGGTGTTTCCGTTCAAATGCATTGAAAACACCTTTTCATTATTAAACTTCAGGCTTAGCTCACCCGACTCTGCATCAATCAATGCTTTTTCCGTAGCTAAGAAAGGTCTTACCAGTATCACTAGAACGTCGAAATTTTCATTTATATCTACTATCACAAAATCAACTCGAAATACCAATCCACCCACTTTAACTATCACATTTTCTATGACCCCATAAGGATAAGTAATTGAGAGATCGGCCAATGTAAAATTCATATTTGTTGGTTTTGGCTCCCTCAATTTCAACTTCTTTACTAATGTAAGAGTCATTAAGTTAATGATAACCACTAAATCACAAAGTGCTTGTGGAATCTTAACTTAACTTATGGTACAAGGTATGGTGAACCTTCCTAGATCCTTCAGCTTGTGTGGAAGTTTTCTTTGGATTATATCATTACATTCTTCCTTAAAATCTACATTCTTACCCTAATTTGATTTCTTCTTTCTAGATAACAACTCTTTCATGAATTTAGAATATTTAGGCATCAAGTCTAAAATTTCATGAAACAAAATACTTACTTGGAGTTTGGCAAGCATGTCTTTAAATTTTTTGAAAAGCCTTTCATCTTTTTTTGTCTTAGGTTTCTTATTGATGATTGGGTAAGGTGGCTTGACATAGTATGATAGTTTGGGACTTAGATCATTGAGGATTTATTTATTTGTTCTTCTCAAGGGTGAGTTTCTATCTATCAACTTATTAAGTGTATCCCCCCTCACAGAATATTCACTCGTTTTTTCACTCACATCTTTTTCTTCTTCAACTTCTTCCTCTTCTTCCATATCTCATGCTTCATATACTTCTTCAATCTACTTTTGATTCACTTCTTTTCTTGCAACTCTAGGACTCACTCTGAAGAAGTGCTCCACTTTTCAACTTTATTGCCTTACAAGTTTCATTCTTTGGATTATAGAACCTAGTATTGCTGCTACCTGTCGAGGCAATTGCCTTATCTGCATCTCTAAATTTTTTATTGATGCCTTATGGTTCTTACTCATGATTTCATATTTCTTGTTTACCTGTTCGAAAATACTTTGAGTCATATGGATAAATTTATTTAGAGTTTCTTCAAGTGGTGATGGCTTCCTTTGTAATGGATTTTGTTATGCTTGGCAACTGCCTCGATTAGGAGTAGAGGTTTGATTATTGATCCATTTAAAGTTGGGATGACCTTTCCAATCTGGATTGTAAGTGATGGAGTAAGGGTTGTTATTTTGGAAATTATAAAATTGAACTTCTTTACTGCTCCCTTGTGATGGAGTTGGTCTTATGTTCCACAAAGTTTGTAATCTTGACACTTCTCACTAAAATTGTCTAGTGGTGAAAAACCTTTCCATAAATTTGTCTGCTAGATCCTTCCAAGTTCCAATAATTCCGTTGGGAAGTCATATTAACCAATACTTTAATCTCCCAATCAACAAAAACTTGAATAGCCTCAGCTTCACCTAGTTAATTGTCACACCAGTTGGTCTGCACATTGAAGTTGTTTCATAAAAGCGAGCTAGATGCTCCCAAGGATCTCGGATCGAGTTTCTATCAAATGGATTTTCCCTTAAACCTGAAATCACATAATCTTTGATTTAAAAATTAGAAGGGTTAGTAGGTACGAAACCCATATAAATTTTCCCTGGATTTGCTCGTTTATAGTCTTCCATGGTTTGTGGTTATTGCTCAGCCATGGTTGCTTCTTCTTGTTCACTTTCATTATTAGAAGAGATAGATATACTTTTCTATGTCAATGCTTCTCGTGCTAAAATTTCTTCTCATGCTACTTTATGGCTTGCTCGTACGGTCTTTTCGATTTCTGGATAAAATCGTACTAGCTCCGATCCTGAACCTCGCATAAACAAACAAAGACACCTTTAGTAGTACTTCCCAAACAAACACTTAAAAAACAAAAGACAAATAAATAATTAAACCAAAGCTAAAACTTTTCACAAAAGTTGCCTTGTTGAAATTTCAACAATACCTGAAAACGGTGCCAAAAACTTGTTGACTTCTCAGCAAATGTATCAATAGCGTTGAAGTAATACTTAAAAGATCGTCTCCACAAGGATTTAAAATTAATAAGGTGTAAGATTGTGTGAATCAAAAGTAACAAAAAGGGGTTTCTAGTTTTAAAGCAAAAATGAATATAAAAGGTTATCCAATTGTGAAAGGTAATTAAGTTTTATCTTGAATCCTCTGTATGTCTTTGTTGATACTAGCATCTATCTTCCTTTATGATGATTAATTCAATTACCACTACGGTCTAACTAAACTATTTACCCAATATCTTGGTGTATACCTCACTACTCTAAGCTATAATCCCCTAATCTCTTAGGCAAATTTGATAGTTAAAATAAGAAATGTTTGTTCCTTAAATCATAAGTTACAACCTTACAATTTCCTATCTCTATCTTAATTATTAGGTTGGACAATTAACTTAGATATGATTCACACGATTAGGGATAGTACTCACCATGAATATGAATAGATATATGGACATTCATAAATGCATGTAAAACATTAAACACAAATATTAACTGATTAATCAAAAGCGTAGATAGTACAAAAACCTAACATATGGTTTCAACAAATCCATACAAGTTCATCTGGACAAAACCTAACCTAAGAAAATTAGCTACTCATAGCTAGATGATTCTTAAGGAAAAGATACATGGATTACTTGTTAGAATTCGGCTTCCGATGGTGAAAACCTTCGCTCTGAAGCTTCACATTATTTATCCAATGACAAAATTAGGTTTCCATCAGAAGATATATCCCTCAAAAGTGTGCTAAAAACCCTTTATAAAGCTTTAAAATGAGTTAAGCCCTACGTGGCATCGGACCATGATGTTGATGTGTCGCGCCACATTGATCTGAGCATTGAGCCATGATGGTGCGCGATGGATGCAGTACAAAATTTCTTCCAATTTTTTCCTTTGCATGCCATTTCTTCATGTTTTCTTCTTTCTTCCTTATTACTGGTCTTCTTCAAAAACACATTAATTCCTACTAAAATATAACCAAAATTAACTCACTTAATGTAATAAAAGATAAAATGCTATCAAAATTATGTCCTGACAGAGTGTTATCCAGAGTCTTCATTCTCTTTCATTAAATACATATGATTGGCCTCTATATAGAGAAATGTGCTCTTGTCACTTGGAATGGTCATTCAATACACGTTGAGTTTAGTTAATATGTTGGCTTTAGATTTAAATCTTTTAGTTTCTGCTTGTTCGAAGCTTGAAAATTTTTCTATAGTTGATTTGAAAATTACTATATCATATTCATAGGCTTCCTTAGATGGTCGTGAAAGTGTCAAAGTTAAATAATCATAGGTTGTGGGGTGTTGTTTTCGACAACAAGGATGATGTTGTTTATATAGATAACATTTTTGTTTGTTTTCCTATATTAACTCACCTTTTCTTGAGTTATGATTTGAAAGATGGAGTGTTTCATCATGGCTTGTAGGGTTTGTCTTTTCTGATGAATGTGATTGTGTTAGATCTTGGGTGGACTATAATCAGTGATCTTTATTTTGTTAGAAATATCAGTAAAGTTGAATGGATCTAGGACTGAATCGTGAATGATGTCACTTTCCTTAAAAATATTTCAAGCACTCTCTTGTATGTCTTAGAGTTGGAACGCAGGAATACCCAAGATAATTCAGCCTTATATCAAATTTGCGCAATACCGATGAAAGCTCGATTTGTAGCGAAGAGTGTTTGGATTTTGTACAAGAGGAGTTTTCGGTTTGTGATATGATTTTCTGAATTCCGGAATGGAGTATTTATAGGCCATATATTTTTTGTTTGACATAGTTGCAACCCTTGATGAAGCAACACCTTTTAACCAGAAGTTGCATTGTTTTCAAGCATTGCCTATGTTCATTCTGCAACAACACTTTACAAAGTGTCTCTTATCTTTGAATTCCTAATCATTTATTGTCATTTACTCACTTCCATTTTTCTTGTAATTTTGGAACACACCCATGGACATTTATTATTCATAAATTACAACAATCCTCCACTTATTCTAATAATGACAAGACCAATTCCAATAAAGAGAAACAAAGAATGTTAATACAATTAGGTATCTTTCGATTTAAAACTTAACCTTAGTAAAGTCTAATCGGAATTTTATGTAGCAATGCTTTTAAACCATTAATCTATGTGAATAAACCGACATTACCTCACACACATTTTTTAAGGTTCTTCGCCTACATTTCTCGCCTAGCACTTATTTAAGGCCATATATTTTCATGTTTCATGAATTTTCTGTGAGAGAAACTCTAACTCGCACTTTGAGACGACACCATCTCGAAATTCACATAGGTGAAGTTCATATTGTATCCTTTTCCATGAGACACGTATCGTCGGTATTGAACTTCAATATGATTTTAAATAAGAACTCAACCCTCATTTTAAAGGTCCACATTGTCATGAAATGTTCAACAAACATCCAAATCAACAACTTGTTGTTACCTATTGTATCTTGAGGTTAATGTTTTGTTTCCGTAAGATTGGGTTGTTGCCACTGTCGGAGCTCTTACTCAAGGAGTTTCAACCCCATGCCTCTCGAGGTTATTTTTACTAAGTCTCTATCCAGTGGCTTAGTAAATGGATCATTCAAATTATATCTTGTTCGTATATAGGTGAGTGAAATGATTCCATATTTAATCAATTTTCTCACAAAGGAATGTCTAAGTCCTATATGTCTAGAGTTTCTATTATACACTTAGTTGAATGTTGTAACTAAAGTGGCTTGGCTATCGCAGTGTATCAACACCTTCGAAACATTATATTTTTCCAATAGAACTTCTAATATAAGGTCCCTCAACCATTCCGCTTCTTGACCAGTGGAAGCAAGAGCCTCAAACTATGAGTTCGTGGTTGAAAGAGTAATGCATGTTTATTTCTTGATCTTCCAAGAAATTGCTCCTCCAGCTAGTGTAAATATCCACCCAATTATGAATTTATGATCTCCAACATTGTATGTCCAACTTACATCAATATATCCTTCTAGTATGGCAGGAAACCTACCATAGTGAAGGTCATGATTTTTAGTCTTTTGTAGATAGCTGAAAATTCTTGTGACTGCCTTACAATGTTCTTTATTTAGATTACTATTAAATCTACTCATTTTACTAACTAAAAATGATATGTAAGGTCTAGTACATTACATTAAGTATATAATACACCCTATTGCACTTGCATACTCCAATTGAGCCACTGCTCTTCCATTGTTCTTTTGAAGTTTGATGACATGGTCAAATGGAGTGGTTACTTCCTTAAAGTTTAGGTGTTTGAGCTTATCAAGCATTTTTTTCAATATAATGTGTTTGACTAATTTTGTAACCCCCAATGTTTCTCTTTACTTTAATCCCTAAAGTTGTATCAACTAATCCAAGATCTTTCATATTCAATGTGGAAGTTAAAAACATTTTTGTCTCTAAAAATCCATCCATATTGATGTTAATTATCAACATGTCATCAACGTATAGACAAAGGAATATTACAATATTTGTCCATACCTTTGTGTATAAACACTTGTCACGAGATTTGGGAGTAAATCCATTTGAAAGTATGACAAAATTGAATTTTTTATGCCATTGTTTTGGTACTTGTTTTAGTCCATATAGGGATTTGACAAGCTTACACACCTTTTGTTCATTTTCAGGAAGCACGTAGCCTTCTGGTTGTTTCATCTAGGTTTCCTCATCGATATCTCCATTTAAGAATTTTGTTTTAACATCCATTTGATGAACTATAATATCATTCAAAGAGGATAAGGCAAAAAATACTCTAATTTTTGTTGTTCTGGCCACTTGTGCATATCAAAGTAATCAACACCCTCTTTTTTCCAAATCCCTTTGCTACTAATCTTTCCTTATATGTGTTTAATGTATCGTCACCATGATACTTGTTTTTAAACACCCATTTGCATCCAATGGGCCTTGATCCCTTTGGTAAATCAAAAAGTTCCCATGTGTGATTTAACGTGATTGAATCCATTTCATCTTAGATAGCATCCTTCCAAAAGGAAGAGTCCCTTGAAGCCACTGCTTCCTTGTAAGTTTTAGTATCATCTTCTACTTGAAGAATAATGGGAATATTCCAAACATAATTCTCACAATTTCCTTCAACTAGAAAAAAAAAAGAAATAAGTTGAGAATCAATTTTGTTTGGTCCTAGATCCTTTGTTTTCCGGACACTCTTGCTTATTCTAGGTTCGGGTTGTGTTTCAATGACCCAAGAAGTACTCTTGGGTTATATCTCGATACTATAGGAAAAATCTTCCTCACGAGATTCTTTGTTTGCGGGAGATTCAGATTCTTTATTCTTAGTAATAAGGTTTTCAAAGAATTCGACATCGTAAGATTCAACAATTACATTAGACTCTAAGTTTAAAAGTCTATATGCTTTACTATTTGGTGCATATCCTATAAAGGCACATTTTATTCCTCGAGGACCCAATTTAGTTATCTTAGGATCCATGTTTTTATAGTAGGCTACACACCCCCACACTTTTACGTAATCGATATTTGGTGCACTGCCTTTTCATAACTCATATGGGGAAATACCAGTTTTCTTCAAAGGAATTTTGTTAATTATGTTGCAAGCGGTTAGTAAGGCCTCACCCCACAAATTAAATGGCAATTTCGAATGCATTAACATGATATACATCATCTCTTTATATGTTCAATTATTTTTCTCGGCTACACCATTTTGTTGTGGTATGCAAGGTGCGGAGCATTCATTTATAATGCCATGTTCTTCGCAAAACGAATTAAATTCTGTAGAAAAGTATTCACTGCCACTATCACTTCTAAGGACTTTGATACTTTTATTTAATTAATTTTCTACTTCTACTTGGTAAAGTTTAAAGGAATTAAAAGCATCATCTTTATGCCTTAAAAGATATACATATGTGTACCTAGAAGAATCATTGATAAATGTAATAAAATATTTATTTCTCCCACGGATTAACATACCATTAAATTCACACAAATCTGAATGTACAAGATCAAGGAGATCCGTATTTCTTTCAACACTTTTGAAAAGTTTCTTAATCATCTTTGATTTAACGTTTAATTCATATTTTTCGAAATCATTTATATTGCATGAATCAAACCAGATTTAATTAGTCTCTTCATTGAACTAATACGGTATGTGTTGATCTATCATGCCATAAAGAAACAGACTCAAACATCTAAGCAGAATTAGAAATTTCATTAGTAATATTTTCGTTAGTACAAAGTTTGATCATTCCCTCAACAAAATATCATTTTCCTATAAATACACCATTGTAGGTAAATATAAGTTTTCCCAATTCATATACTGATTTAATACCCTATTTACCCAATAAATCCCCACTAACAAGATTCCTAGTCATGTCGGGGACATGAAGCACATCAACAAGAGTGACTTTCTTTTCGGAAGTGAGGTTGAGTTCGACGGATCCGGTTCCAACAATTTTATATCGTACTTCATTTCCCATTTGTACTTCCTATCCATCAATTGCCTCAGAATAGGTTTTAAAAGGAGGTTTATCATAAGATACATGTATTGTAGCATATGTGTCATACCACTATCCTTGCATTTTGCCTTTGATTGCCATTATTTCGCTCACCGTAGTGATTATGTCGCCATTTACATGAACTGCATTGATCTCATTTTTTGACTTGTTGTGCCTGCAATCTTAAGCATAGTGTTCGGGTTTTCCACATATAAAACAACCTCTTTTCAAACATTTCAAACCGCCAGAATTTTTGAATTTGATATGTTCCTTTTTAGGTCCAAGATGACTCTTCATGTCATCATGTTTCTTTTTTTGTTTGGCAGTCACAACATTGGCTTTGAAAAGACCAGCAGATTCTGATTTCTCTATTTCCTTTGATTCCTCCTTGATTCGAAGATGTTTATGAATTTTTTCTAGAGAGAAGTCCTCAGAGCTGTGCAATAACTTTTTCTATAGTCTTTCTATGAAGGTGGTAATTTTGCAATGATTGCACCAACTTGAAAGGTCTCAGGAATGTCTATTTTCACTGCTTTTATTTTATTCACGAGAACTTGTAACTTGTGGACTTGGGGAAGAATGGGATTGAAATCTATCAATTTAAAATCAAAGTATTTAGAAATTAAAAACTTCTTCATACCTTCCTCTTCGTCCTTAAATTTAAACTCGGGTGCTTTCCATATTTCTTTTTCATATTAAGTATTCGTATAGAGGTCGTAGAGATGATCAAATAGTGTATTGAGGATATGTCTACGATATAGAAATTCATCCTCTTTATGTTTCTTACGCTTCTTCTTGAGTTCATCAGAGTCATCCTCGGTTGGTTCTGGAATTGGTGGTAAGTCAGGATCTAAGACATAATGAACCTTCATAGAGGTCAGTAGAAATGTCATCTTATCTTGCCATCGGGTGTAGTTGGTTCCATCAAAGAGATCCAACTTGACAAGGTCCTGTTTCATAACTTTGATGCTTGAAACTGCAACGTCGGAAGTCATTTGAATACTTTTAAGATTGTTAGAAATATTGATAAAGTTGAATGGATCGTGGACTGAATCGTGAATGATGTCATTTTCCTTAAAAGTATTTCAAGCACTCTCTTGTATGTCTTAGAGTTGGAACACGGGAATACCCAGGATAATTCAGCCTTATGTCGATTTTGCGCAAGACCGACAAAAATTCAATTTGTAGCAAAGAGTGTTTAAAATTTATACAAGAGGATTTTCGGTCTGTGATATGATTTTCAGAATTCTAGAATGGAGTATTTATAGGTCATGTGTGTGTTGTTTCACAAGGTTGCGACCCTTGATGAAACAACACCTTTTAACCAAAAGTTGCATTGTTTCCAAGCATTTTTTATGTTCATTCCGCAGCAACACTTCACAAAGTATTGCTTCTCTTCGAATTCCTAATCATTTATTGGAATTTTCTCACTTTTAATTTTGTTTTCATTTTAGAACACACTCATGGGCATTTGTTTTTTATAAATTACAATATCTTTCGTGTGAAATTATTTTAGGGATTAACATGGACGGAGAGATGTTGCAATGATTAATAAACTTCAATTGTTTTTTTATTTGTGGTTGTTACATGTGCGATAGAAGTTCCGCATTGAATTTTGAGCAACTAATATTATTGTTTATAAAGTTCACACTATGCTTGTTGTAATTTTAAATGTTGAGTTGTTGTTGTAAAGAACATAATAGGCTTTAGGCTTATATATATCTTTTAAAATTTATAATAATTATTTTTTAAATAAATTTATAAAAGTTAAGTAAAATTATTAAAAACATTCAAAACCATTTAATTATTAAAAGTTTAAAATAATACATTTTTAAACTTTTAAATATTTTTAATGACGTGACGCCACATGCTCTGAACCACATCAGATTTTCAAATACAAAAACTCAGAAAATATTTAATGAATGGATGAAACGGATGAATTTTTTTTAAAAGAATGTTAAAACTTTAAAAATATTGAAATAAAGAACCAAAATTATATTTACTAGCGTTCAAACGGGCACGGAGTGCCCGTTTGTCCGCTTTTTTTATTGCGCTAACGCGTGCGATTTTTTTAATGGTGTTTTTGACATATATTCCATTAAAAATAATATTACTTAGGAACAATTATAAAAAAATAAAAATATAATGATACATATTAACTTTAATATGTTGTAGTAATGTTTTCAGACCAATTTAATACTAAAAATATCTTCAGACCAATTTAACAATGCAAATGTCAACTTAAAATTAACTTAATAATCTAAAGAGTAGAATGTGAAAATTAAAACTTATCAATAAATTAAATGTTACATAAAATAATATTATTTACATAATTAAAAAAATAAAAGTAAGAAGACAACTAATGTATATTGTTTAATGTCTTAAAACTTTAATATTATCACAATGTAGAAATCATACAAATTATAAATGGATATAAAATAACAAAAATAAAATATTCACATATTTTACAATAAAGAACATTAATAATCTTACTATTATTTTTCATGCTCGATGTTCTGTTCAATAAAAAAAAAGGCATATTAGAAAAGAAAATAATGTGGTAGCTGTTATTTATTTTTGTAACTTACCCATTTCTTATAACTTATCTGTGAATGTTGCCATTAATATATGTTTCCTCTCTCTCTCATTTGTACATGGCATTTATTTGTTCTTATTTCTTTGTTTTGTTAAGTAGTTAATAACTGGTTATCATTAAACAAAAAATCATGATGAAAACATAAACACTAATACATTCAATCTTCAAACGATATTCAACCCTTAATATCATTCATAGCCTTAGACTTGACATTATACAAAAAGAAAACTCTAAAGCCTATATTTACCATTATTGTAATTTTATTTGTGAATGTGAGTCTTATAGATGACAAGATTAGAGATTAATCTCAATAACAACCTACACAATATAATTAAGTATCATATATTTTTTTGGATATTTTAAAAATGATCAATTATTTTCTGATGCATTGATAAAAAAAATTATATATATATAGTTCAAGTTTGTATTTCTGAGGAGTTGAATGGCGGTATAGTAAATGACTTGATAATTGGTAAAATATACAGTGATATACAATGGTTTGTAACAACTCTAACTTTCTACAAAACCTTTTTTTTTATATTTATACTGTAGGTAATCACAAAGACACATTGACAGTATACACAATTCACACAATTAAAAGATTCAATAATAATGGAAAGAAAGACAAAATTGCATGTGAAAGAGAATTTAGATGAAATTAACAATTCATGAGAGAGAGAAAAATAACTTGCAAGTGAAAGAGAGATAATTGTTTAGGAAGTTAAAGATAAGGATGATAAAAAATTGTTAAAGTTTTAAATTGAGAATGAAACAATTATTATTTACTAAATTTATTTTGTATATGTGGTTGGTTTTAAAATAATAGTTAAAGGTCAAATGTCTAACAAATATAGGTTAGTCCAAAATATTATATTGTCTTTATCTATAGGTATAGATAAGTATAGATTAATGTTTACGTCACATTGTAGAAATTATACAATTTAAAAATTAAGATATTGTTTATATTTTAAAAATTTTGCAAATTACACAGGTAAAATTGAAACAATAATAGATAAAGATTCAACAGAGGAAACCAAAATTTAAAAAATTTAATAAAAATAGTTATTGTTATTTGATTTAGAAATTAGAACACATTTTTTTCTTTCGTAAGAGATAATGATTCATTTTTCTTCTACAATAGTGAGAAAATTTAAAGTATTAGACATTAAAAAAATTCAATAATCTCAATTTTCAAATCCCAATTTCATATATGGATTTGTTTATGTAAAAAGAACAAAATAGTAAATGAAAATAAATAAAAAACTAAATCAAAAAATTAGATTGAAGAATCTAAATGCCCTAATAATTAACTCTAATAGAAATCATTGTGTGATTCACAATCCATATTATGGCATCTGCAAATTGTAGATTTCTCTTTTCTACCACCATCACGAACATTGTCTGGATTCCAATTTTCCTCATGCAGTATTTCTTCTTCTCTATTTTTTACTTCTATAGACCCAATGAGTTAGAAAAGAAAGACATAACTTATAAGGAGAAGTTATTTAAATATAGTTTTTAATTAGAAGTTAAAGTGAGTTTTCATTTCAAATAAATAATTACTTTGTACAATATTCAAATATAAAATGGAGGGAGTAGTTAATTTTTATTTGTGTAACTTCTAAGTAGTTTTAAAGGGTAAGAGAGAAAAGAAAATAGGCTACACAAAAACAATGTATTGCCTTTATATATTGTTATAGATTAGAACTAGCGTCCAGACGGGTACTCGCGTGCCCGTCTGTCCGCTTTTTTAATGCGCATGAATGAAAATATAAACGGTTTTTTGTTTAAATAAAATTTTTAAAAAAAAAATAATATGTGAAAATTAATAATAAAAAGTTACATGGAAGTTAATAATAAGAAGTTATTAAGTAAATTACATGATAAAGTAAGGGTAAAAATGGTAGAAAAATAAGCCACACCAAAACAAAGTATTCCCTTTATATATAGTTATAGATGCCGAAAAAAGTAGTATTTAAAAAAAAACAAATCTTAACATGTGAGTGAATGTGTGTATAAAAATAAAATTAAAAAAAAAATTAAAAATATAACTAAACAATTAAGTTTATTGCAATAACCTATGATAATTCTATTCTAAAAAAATAAATGAAATATTTTGTGGATAAAATCAAACTAGATATCTATAGTTTGCTTATATTTATGATGGATAACCTTTACTAACGAGAGCAAGCTTTTCCTTTTCTTTTTTTTTTCTTTTTCATTTTCAACCATTAAAAAGAATTTTAAACTTCATTATTTATTTATTTATTT
Organism: Lathyrus sativus; assembly: GCA_963859935.3. Classification (NCBI taxonomy): domain Eukaryota; kingdom Viridiplantae; phylum Streptophyta; class Magnoliopsida; order Fabales; family Fabaceae; genus Lathyrus; species Lathyrus sativus. Next base: position 714,145,756 of record OZ012737.1, read on the forward strand.
GGCTTTTATCATAATCCCCCCAAAAAATGTAGTGTTAAAAAGAACTTCGGTGTTGAAAACCAAAAACAAAAAAAAATAAACACTGAAATTTTGCGGGAATTTAAAACCCCCACTATTGAACAAAAAAATCTTAGTCTTTTATGTTAAGGTCTCTCTCGAGAGATAATGCCAGATAACCAACTGAAAGATTATAAAGTCACGTTAACTAAATTTAAATTTGAATCTCTTTCTTCATATTTATCTTTCAAAAAATGTGTTTAACATAGTCATTAGGTAAGTAAAAAGTAAAAATTTATGAAGAAAAAAATGTTATTTTCTAAAAAAATAGTTATGTTAAAATAAAATTAGAAATAAATAAAATATGAATTATTCAATTGATAGAGTAAAAATAGATATGTTTAGTTTATTGAAATAATTTTAATTTATATTAAATGCAAAAATTTAATTAATTACTAAAACTTAAATACATAAGTGAGACTATTATTGAGTATCCTCGTCATCATTGATGAAAAACCTAGGAGGTAGTTACTCTATGTATTGCGCAAAGTGATGAACCACAAAGTTTGTCTTCTTATCAACTTTCTTTTATATATATATATATATATATATATATATATATATATATATATATATATATATATATATATATATATATATATATATATATATATATATATATATATATATATATATATATATATATATATATATATATATATTAATTAATGATGTCCTTAGGTTTTCAATCAAGGGTGTTTTAGGGATATCAAAGTTAAAATTTTACAAATTTAGAAAAGCTTCTAGTTGAAGAGATGTCTGTTGTTCCCTAGATTTTTCTTTCCTTTTGGAAGCTTTTGAAATATGTCCCCATTGACTACTACGTACCGCATTAATCATAATATTTCCTATCCTATTTTATTTTTATCTTGTACCGCTTCTTCTCCTTCAAAGTTGAACCCAACATGTTCCAAGATTTTCGTGAACAAGTCACCATACGGAAGGCATATTCTTTCCTTTTGCTCGTAAATTCGTGTTCGGCCATTGCACTTACCTAATTTGTATAAATTTTGTAGGCAAGTGACCACACTGCAGCAACATCCTATTTTTTTAAGTGATTAAATTTTTCTTCCTCAAAAAGAGTATATGGTTTGTCATATGGTGAGTGAGATGAATATTTGGGCACACAAAGACTATAGTGAACGAAGACGATATATGGGAATTTAGGTCTAATAAAAAAGAGGAAGGAACACTCTTATACATGTAGTTGTCACCTTCCTCTGGTCCATTTGAATTGAAACAATGTCCATCACGGGACAGATCTGAAACTTCAACAAATTCTTCTAAAGATAAAGATATCTTGTGCTTTCTAACTTCGAAGTAAATGATTCCAAATATGAAGTGAATATTTAAATAGAACCTCTTGACTAAGGATGAATATACTTCTCTTAGAGAATTGCATGTGAAGATCTTTAAGTTTGATTCTTCAAAATTCTTGAAGAATTCACACTCTTGAAATTATTTTGCATCCAAGGTATGAATGCCTAAAATCATCCTATTTTTGTATTCTTGAAAGAATCTCACTTCTTGTTCTTGGGATTAGAAATCATCAGAGAGATAGGCATGAGAGGATAATTTTATTCTCTTGGGTGCGATGATGGTGATTTTGGTGTGTACTAAAATAGTACACACACACACACACACACAGAGGAGTACATATTTATAGTCAAGCTTCTGAGCGTTTGAGTGTATAAAAAGTCCATAAAATCCATGAAGATTTGGCCCAGAAAATACTAGAAGAAATTTTTTTTAATATATATTTGATAATCAATTATTCAAAGGGGATAATCGATTATTTGCTGTTGATTTTGAGGATTTCATGCGTTCTTCATTAACGTTTTGATTTAAATTTCTCTAAGGCGAATATACATTCTGATTTCGCTTGAAACTTGAAACATATAGCCCACCTAATCGACTGGGATAATCAATTATTTTCCTTATTTCAGCACTCTTGGTATTTTGGGTCTTGGGTTGAGATTTAGTATTGGTAGAATGCTTTTAGAACCTCTGTTCCATTCATATTGCACCTCTTTCTCCAAAAATGCTTAAAACTCAAACAAATCATTAGTAAAAATAATAGTAAATGCCTGAGCTATTGAATAAAAATCTTATTTAGAGGGTTAATAAGAGTTTTGTGATTTTCAACCTCTAAAAATGTACCACCTTAAACCTCAAATTATTTGAGAAAACTCCCCATTTTGAGGGAACAATAAAACACTATCGTAAGTGTTTCTCTACACATTTGACCAAAGAGTTGGTTCAAACCATAGGATTGAGAAATACATTACACACCTAGCACCTTAACTTTCTAAGAGGTTAAATGATAATTAAATATCATCACAAATTTTGAGAAACATCCTTCACAAGATTACTCTCATCATGTTCGTTAAAATACACCATCAACGAGAACACCTTGATTACATCTATTGAAATATACCATTGATGAACATATTTGGATCATAGGCATCAGGATCGTCAAAGATCAACAATTAATACTTATTGTATACTCGATATCCAAACTTTCAATGCCTAGAAACATTAGGACTAAGAGATAGTCTCAGGTATATGTTTATCCATATAAACTGGGATTGTTTCTCAATTTCCAAACACCTAACTTAAGAGAACCTCACCTTGGAGTTCCTAAGTTCTTTCCATTACTACCCTCACCGAGGACTAGTACATAATATAAGCTTAACCACCTTTAGTATTTTTGGACATAACTATCATTTTAACCACTGAGAATTAGTTGAGCTATTAGGGTTCCAGCATGGACCTCATGTATTCACTGAGGTACCTAACAACGAATATTTACAATTTGAACTAAATACATTCTGGGGTGGTCTCATAGTTAGGTGGGAAATCCTCGATGAGCCTCACTATGGACATCGCAGAGGACGTGGCTGAGGCCGTGGCCAACACTGATTTCTTCATCCAAGTTCCTTTCTTCCTTTTCCCACTTTTATCAAAATATTGAGGACAATGTGTGGTTCAAGTGTGGGGATGAACTTTACTATTTTTTTATTGCTTTAGTTAGATTTTTTTTCTAGTTTATTTCATGTTTATTAAGGTTTTATCAATTTCTAGTTTATTGTTGTTAGTATGGTCAATGCACGTGCTTTTGAGTCTTTATGTGTGGTTTCTTGATGTTTGTTGATTCTCCCAAATTCTTGAGCCATACCCAAAAAAATTGTTTTCAAGACTTGGAAATTTGTTGCATGATTTGAAAGTATATATGTTACAGATGAAATTGAGGTTAGATTGTGGAGACTTAGGAAAACTGACAAGATTGCTATCGTTTTAACACCTTAAGTCTCTCGAATATGGAAATCGATTTGAGTACTTATTATATTCATAGCCTTGAATTATCATTCTTTAAAAGTCCTTAAGCAGTTTATTTAACATTCAACACCAACATAAGCACAAACTACGTAGGAAGTCAATACAAATAAGTGAATGATAATAAGCTTAAAAGAAAAAAATGAATAAAAAGGGAATGTCCCTTCTAAGTTAGGTGATCCTCACCCGATCATTTAGCCTAAGGGGACCTAATCCTTTTATTTTTTTAATATTTGAGCCAAAGTGCACGAAAAGGAAAAAAGAAAGAAAAAATGATAATAAGATCATAGTCACTAACATATTTCCCTACTATGAGTGTGAAAGGATAATGGGCTTAACGTGATTGCACTAGAACGAAAAAGGATGAAAAGGAGAATGATTAAGTTAGGCTTGAGCATAATAACATGATTCAAATTGGTTTGCATAGGAGGGAGGCTTATGATCGTACAATTATAAAATTGTGTTCTTACGATACCCTTAGTGTGCAAATTAGTACCTATCAATGCAATCTTAACCAAAATAGAGTTTGTAGCATAATATGAGTATTTGAATGCTATTGTTTTTTAGTAATTATATTAGATGTTATATTTTTCAAATCTTTTCATGTGTGTAGAAGCTTGCTTGAGGACAAGCAAATGTTCAAGTGTTGGGGAGTTTGAAAACCATGAAACATATCACGTTTTTGACTTGATACGCGTGTCATTTGAGTCTGTTTTATGTTCATTTTATGGTTTTATGTTGATATTTCGTATTTGTCTCGGGTGTTTTTCAAGTAGGAGTTAGTGCATGAGAGAGCGGAGTGAAAATGACCAAAAACAAAGAAGAAATGGAGAAAATGCACTGGTGGCGACCTCCATTGAATTCACCATGACATGGCACCATGGGGCGCCACTTGTAACACCCCAAATTTATTGGAATATTTATTTAATTTATTTAAATATAAATATTCGTATTTTTGGTGATATTCGGTGGTTGGTGTAAAATATTGAGAATTATGGATTTTAGGTTATTTATTTAAATAATAGTATATAATATGAATATATTGGTATTATTATTAATTTAGATAAATATAATTTAAGTAAGGGAAAATTGGACAATTAAGGAGGAGTTAGTGAGGGTAATATTGGAAAAGCCCAATTTATATGCCCAAAGTTAGGTTTAACAAAAAGGAATTTTGAGGGAATTAGGATTCATTCTTGTTAGACCGTGAAAAGAGAAGAAATAGAGGTCAGAGCTCTGAGGAAGAGGATTGAGGTAAAAGGTTCGTGAGGTTCCCACAAATTGAGGAGAATGCTTAGACTCGGCAATTAAGATATGGGGAGTATTGCCTTCATTGTTTTCAATATGGGATTCAATGTATTTAAAACTGATTTAAGGGTTTAAAGAGTTTGAGGCTGATTTGAGATAAAGGAAATTAGGCCTTCATGGCCTAAATATATTATTGAGGTTTTAACTGTATAGCGGTTTAAATTGATGGTATGATAGGTTTGAGGTCGATTTGGGTTTGAGGGAAAGTAGGTCTTCATGGCCAAAATCTATTATTGAGGTTTTAACCGTATAGGGATTTAAACTGATGGTCTGATAGGTTTGAGATTGATTTGCGAGTAAAGGAAATTAGACCTTTGTGGACAAAATTTGTTGAGTAATCTAATGACTGTGGTATAGTTGTAAGAAAATTATGAGAATTAGAGGCGTAAATATGATACGGGATAATTTTAAAGGTTTTAGGCATAATCTTAAAACAATGATTAGATGGTTTAATTATGTTAAAATTGTAAATTTACTTGAGAAAATTACAGTGTTGAACGGGTTGTAATTTTCTGAGAGTTTGTATTTTTACGAAATCGATATCGGAAGTCCGGAAGGCATCCAACGGTGAAAAACGCAGAAAATTACACGTTGTCCGTCACGACTGTTCATGTTTTCGGTCGAAATCGTTTTGGACGTAACTTTTGATCCGTAAGTCTGTTTTGTTCTCCGTTTGAAGTGTTGGAAAGCTAATGAACAGGGATATAACATGGTATAGATAATAAAATTAGTTTCCCAATATTTTTATATCTAATAGGTTTGGGAAGTCAATTATGTTCTGGTTCAGCGATGTCTTGATGTTTTGATGTTGTGATTTTCCTGATGAATTACCATGAGTATAATTGTGATTCCTATGTGATTAAATGAATGTATGATGAATTACTATGAGTATAATTGTGATTCTTATGTGATTAAATTAATGTATGATGAATTACTATGAGTATAGTTGTGATTCCTATGTGATTAATACATGACCGTACGATGAGTACCCATGAGTATAATTGTGATTCTTATGAGATTAATACATGATTACATGATGAATCCCCATGAGGGACTGTGATGATTTGTGACATTGATTCCATGAGGTTTTGATGATTCTATGATGACATGATTTTTATGATTATTTTTGATGAATGATGATGCATCTAATGAGTTTATTATGAGGATGATATTGATGTGTGCATCATACATTCATATGCATTCCGGACTTCGGTTCAGGACCTTGATTTCTTTGGCTTCAGTCCCATTATGCGGATGTGAGGTATTTTGATGTGCTTCAGTTCTTGTATAGAATCGATCCTATTGATGGGGATCTATGGAAGGTTAATGGCCAAGTGTCCATCGAGTTGTGATGATTGGTATCACATGCATGAGTCTTGTTGTATTTGCATTTATGTGACAATTTGGTGTAATTTATAATGTTGTGACCTTTGATGTTCCTTGATGATTATGATGATGTTGAATATGAAAATGACGCTATTTTATATACTGATTCCTATATTGATTATTATGAATCATTTTACTCACCCTGGCTGTTTGAATGTTACCTCCACGTGGGTAATATGCAGATGACCAGGTTTAGTCGTGGATACCGTCGAGGACTTTTGAAGTTTTTAGATCGTTGGCCATTGTGGTTGACTTAGAGGGTCTTGATCTAATAGTGTAATATCGGGTTGGGGTCCTTGAGTCAAATTATTTTATTGAGTTTTTGTCATGTTGATTTCCTTGCGGTAAAAGGAAAATTTTGGATTTTTGCCTTTTTGAGTTCCGCTGGTATTTAAGCACTTTTGAGTAATTTTGAGAAATCGCGTTGCTTACGGAGCATTGACCTTGATTTGAATTTATTGAGAAATGTACGCCCTTTGCGGTGATTTTTATGGTGTTTAAAATTTTACTCTGATAAATTCTATTATTTTGCCATAATATTCGTGGGATAGTAAAGAGTGTTACATTAGTGGTATCAGAGCAGGTCGGTCCGTCCGACTAGGTTGTCTAATGTTATTTGTTCCCTTATATGCGACATGTGTGTGAAAACACTGTCGATACACATTTTTTTTCTAACTTTTGTCTGCAGAAGTGAGAATGAAACAAGTGGGAGAAAAGCTTGTACTTCTCCAGGATGCTTCAAGTGTGGAGTGATGGCTCAGTGTGTCGATGAACGCTCTTATAGTTTGGTAAAGATGGTTTATGCCCCATCATGATTTTTGGTTGTCTTTTAAAAAATTGAGGAACTGATCACCCTTAATCTCTTGTTGATAGTAGACGAAGTCAGTTTGGATGGGATAGACGTGTCTTACAAGCTTAGATGACGTGTGCAGTGAATTGTTTTGAGTTAAGCTAAGTGCTTACAAATTATTTTGGTGAGTCGGTGCAGGATGGTGTTGAGACCTTTATTTTGTTGGAAACTTTGAGTATTAATAAAGTGGGGAAGTTGGTGGTGTGCCAATTATTTGTGATTGTCCGGAAGTTTTTCTTAATGAGATAAGTGATTTACCGCCGTAACGTGAAGTGGAGTTTGTGATCGACTTAGTTCCTGGAACTAGTGTGATATCGATGACTCCATATCATATGTCTGCATTGGGATTGAAAGAGTTGAAGAGTCAACTTGAAGATTTGCTTGAGAAGAGATTCATTCGTTCGAGTGTGTCACCGTGGGGTGCACCAGTTTTGTTGATTAAGAAAAAAGAAGGTTATGTAAGGTTTTGTATGGATTATAGACAATTGAACAAGGTGACTATTAAGAATAAGTGTCCACTTCCAAAAACTGATGATTTGATGGATCAGTTGGTTGTTGCAAGTGTGTTCAGTAAGATAGATTTGAGATCTGGGTATCATAAGATTCGTGTGAAGCCTGATGATATTCCGAAGACAACTTTTAAAATAAGGTATGGACATTATGAGTATTTCGTGATGCCATTTGGTGTGACTAATGCACCATGTGTATTTATGGAGTACTCAAACAAGATTTTCCATCCTTATTTGGATAAGTTTGTGGTTGTGTTCATTGATGATATTTTGATATATTCGAAGAGTAAAGAGGATCATGTTGAGCATCTAAAAAATTGTGTTATCAACGTTGAAAAATAAACAGTCGTATGCATAATTGTCAAAGTGTGAGTTTGGTTGAAGGAAGTGAGTTTCCTTGGTCATGTGATCTCGAGTAGAGTTATTGTGGTTGATATGTCGAATGCTGAAGTTGTATCGCATTGGGAAGCTCCAAAACCTGTTTTTGAGATTAGAAGTATTCTTGGGCTGGCAGATTATTATCGAAAATTCATTGAAGGATTTTTCCAAGTTATCTTTGCCATTGACGCAGTGGACTAGGAAGGTTCAAGATTTTGTTTTGGATGCAAAGTGTGAAGAAAGTTTCAAGAGCTTTTGAGGAGGCTGACACCAGCTCATGTTTTGATTTTGCTGAATCCGGCAGAACAATTGTTGTATATTGTGATGCTTCGTTGATGGGATCGGGAGGTGTGTTAATGCAACGTCAACAAGTTTTAGCTTATTCTTCAAGACAACTTAAACTGCATAAGAGGAATTATTTGACGCATGATTTAAAGTTAGTTGTTGTTGTGTTTGTGTCGAAGCTTTGGAGGCATTATTTGTTTGGTTCGAGATTTGAGGTGTTTAGTGATCATAAGAGTTTGAAGTATTTATTTGATTAGAAAGAATTGAATGCAAGGCAGAAGAGAGGATTGGAACTTATGAAGGATTATGGTTTTGGTTTGAATTACCATTTGGATAAAGCAAACTGGTAGTTGATGCATTGATTTGGAAATCTTTGCATATACCGATGATGATGGTAAGAGAGTTAGAACTGGTTGAGCAATTTCGTGATATGCGTTTGGTTTGTGAAGAGTCTTCGTATGGAGTTAAGCTTGGTATGTTGAAGCTTACTAGTGGTATTTTTGATGAGATTCGAGGAGGTCAAATATCTGATTTGAGTTGGTAGATCGGTTGAATTTGATGGATCAAAGTTGAAGAGCTGATTTTCGGATTAATGAAAATGGTATCATGAGATGTCGTGATAGAGTTTGTGTTCTAGATATTGTTGAGTTGAAAAAGAGTATTTTTGAGGAAGGACATCGAAGTAGATTGAGTATCCATACCGGTGCTACGAAGAGGTACTAGGATTTGAGGAAATTGTTTTGGAGGCCAGGGATGAAGAAAGAAGTGGCTGAGTTTGTGTATGCTGGTTAGACTTGTCAGAATTCGAAGATTGAACATCAAAGACCGTTGGGTCTGATGCAACCGTTGAATATTCCAGAGTGGAAATGGGATAGCATTTCTATGGATTTTTTGACAGGTTTACCAAAGACGTTGAAGGGATATGATTCAATTTGGGTGATTGTTGATAGATTGACCAAATCGGCTCATTTCATACCGATAAGGATCAATTATTCGCTGCAGAAGCTGACTGAATTGTATATTGATGAGATTGTGAAAATACATGGTATTCCTTCCAGTATTGTGTCTGATAGAGATCGGAGATTCACATCGAGGTTCTGGGAGAGTTTGGAGACAACTTTGGGTAATAAGCTGAGGTTGAGTTCTTCCTATCATCCGCAGACGGATGGACAGGCAGAGAGAATTATCCAGTCTTTAGAGGATTTGTTGAGAGCTTGTGTATTGGACCAAGGTGGATCATGAGATAGTCATTTGTCATTGATTGATTTTACCTACAACAACATTTATCATTCTAGTATCGGAATGGCACCATATGAGGCATTGTATGGTAGGAGATGTATGACTCTTTTATGTTGGTATGAATCAGGCGAGAGTGTTGTACTCGGACCTGAGATTATGCAAGAAACGGCTGAAAAGATCAAGATTATCCAAGAAAAGATGAAAGCATCGCAGAGTCGTCAGAAGAGTTACCATGATAAGAGAAGGAGAGCACTTGAGTTCCATGAAGGAGATCACATGTTTTTTAGAGTTACGTCGGTAACTGGTGTTGGTCGAGCTTTAAAGTCCAGAAAGCTCACACCGCATTTTGTTGGTCCGTATCAGAGTGGCGCAGCGGAAGCGTGGGAAAAGTAGCATTTCGGACTGCTTTACCGCTGTTGCTTGCGAATTTATATGATGTGTTTCATGTGTCTTAGTTGAGGAAGTACATTCCAGATCCTTCACATGTGATTCAGATGGATGATGTACAAGTGAGAGATAATTTGAATGTTGAGGCATTGTCAGTATGGATTAATAAACGAGAAGTGAAACAACTACAAGGTAAAGAGATTTCCTTGGTGTTGCACCCCAAAATTTGCCCACCGGTTTTCCGACTTTGACTGGCTTTTGCTTTGTTTTCATCTGCATATCATTTAGGTCGCATTTTGCTCGTGTTATTGGCCGGATTGAAATTATCAGGATTTTAGCCGTTTTGCTCGCGTTTCAGGCGATTCAAATCAATTCAAATGAGAAGTTCAGTGCTGAAATCGAGCGAAAGTCATCCTCCTCTTGATAATTCAATCCATGTTGATAATATCGGCGCATTTCGGTGCTCGCCCGTTTTTCCATGACATTTTGCATTTTTATGGCTATTTTTGCTTTATATTTTATTATTTAGTTTTTTTAATAGAGTTTTTAGATAATTGATAGAATTTTAATTAGTTTAGGGTATTTTGTTATAAAATAGAAGTTAGGTTTTTATTTTTTTATTATCATCATAGAATTATTTTATTGTTTTTAGAAATAAATAGAAATAGTATTTTATTATTTAGAAGGTAGTTTTTAATAAATTTTAATATTGTTTTTAGAAATAGATGTTATTTTTATAATATAGATTTATTAGAATTTTGGTTAAATTTATTTTCTTTTAATTAGGATTTTAGAATTATTATTATTTTAGTTTTATTAATTAAGATTTTAACTTTAATTAGAATTTATTTCTTTTTTTAGAATTAATTTGTTCTTAATTAAACCTGTTTTTATGTATTAGTTAGAAATTTAGATAAATTTGGTTATAGAATCATTTTAGTTAAGTCAACTTTATTGAATCATCTTTTCTTAATCAGCACGTTTTGCATGTAATTAACCAGCATCATTAAGTTTAATTAATCATAAGCACTTAAGTCAATTAGTCATTTAATCGGGGTTTAATCATTTTAGCAGGGTGCCATGTGTCAAGCTAGTAGTATATATACTACTATTCACTTTCTTCCTCCCAAAAAAAAAAAACCCTAGAACCCGACACAGCTCAGCCGCTCAACATTCATTTTGCGCCTCCACCTCCATTTTCTACATCAAACCACCTTCCATCTTCATTCTCAAACTCCCATTACACCAAACTTCATCGTGTTCATCATCATTAACTTCATCTTCATCACCATGAATAATCCCCATTGATGAACAAAACCACCTTTTTGACTCATTGAAACCCAGATTTCTTCACCAAACTAAACCAACTCAGAACAACCAATAACACAAAACCCAGAAACTCAAATCCATTGATGAACCTTCAAGCCCACCATTTATGGAACCTTCGAAACTCATCTTCACCGGAGATTCTTCAACTCCAAAACTTCACAAAACTCATTTTAATCGAAACTCGTCACCCTCTCCAAACATTCACCTTCAATCCAGATCTTCATCTCTCCCTCCGTTAAAATGAACCCACCGCTTCCACCTCCTTTGAACTTCGACTGAAAATCCGCCATTGAAACATCTTCAAACAGCCACCATTTTTTTCCAACTCAAACCTCTGAAACATTCAACCAAAATAAAATCTACTCGAATTTCATCCTTTCAACCAGCCACCGCGAACCGACGCCGTTTTCCACCATGCAAACCCATTTCACCATTTAGAACCCCATTCGCAAAACCGCAACAGACCACAGAAAGAAGGTGAGGAAGATTGAGGAGAAATTCAAAACCGAACAAGCCTGAGAACTAACCCCAAACGAATGAGTTTGGAATCGAACCTCGCGTTACAGTGGTGGATGAAGAAGGTTGAGCGTGACGTCGTTTTTTGTCGACCCTGTGATGAAGTTTCACGAGCTCTCCCTTTCCAATATTTTGTGTTTTTTTTATAAAAAAATATGTATATAACTTGTTGTTTTGCTGTTTGTAGACGAATGGGTTTTCGGCCCATAATGACTCTACCCTCTTCTCAATATCACACCCCCCATTTCCATCGAATCCCCCCTCCCCTGTTTTTTGTTTTATATTTTATCATTGGCTTCTAAGTTTTATATACATATATATTCTTTAGTTTACATTTTATGTCTTTAAATAATTTTTATTATTCTTTTATATTAGAGTTATATATCAGAGTTTTTTTTTATGTATATATTAAATTAACTATGTTACAATTTTATATTTAGAACTTTATTTTTATTTTCTTTTTTATAAGTTGAACATTATATCTTTTTGTAGAAGTTAAATTTCATTTCTCATTTGTTATTGGACATTTTTTCCTTTTTGGTCGATGACGAGACCTCTGTAATTCATTACCAGTCAAATTATTGATGAGTAATGTTGGATCTGAGACCACCTCTTTTCTCTCTTCATTACTTGTCCCAATCCGATTCAAAAGTATTGTCAAACAATCTTCAAAATCAAATCATCTTTGTATTGAACTAAACGAGAGGATTGGGTGTAGACCTCTTCTTCTCCGAGTGTTGGGATACCCACTGTAGTGAGGGTGGTTTCGACACTTGTCTTTCAATACGAAGACGCTTTTCAAACCATCTCTCCTAAAACCTCGGTCTCGTACCGAGTCCATTTTCAAACCATAATAAATTGATTTCTATTTGTATCGAATTAAAGAGAGAAGATTGGGTGTCGACCTCTTCTTCTTCGAGTGTTGGGATGCCCACTGTAGTGAGGGTGGTCTCGATACTCGTCTTTCGATACGAGGACGCGACCTTACCCACTATCTCACTTTCACAACTTCAGCCCGTAACCTTTCACACCTAAAACCTCGGTCCCGTACCGAGTGCATTTCCAAATCTTTTCATAACAAAAACTTGAATGGTCGTGGAGTGGTTAGGCGTAGGCCTTCTCCTATCCCGAGTGCTGACGTTTACCGTAGGATTCTCTGTCGCAAAGCACTTACCATTCAAAACCAAAAACATCTTTAATAAGAGAACGAAGTTCCCCTTGTATTGAATTAAAGAGAGAGGATTGGGTGTAGACCTCTTCTTCTCCGAGCATTGGGATGCCCACTGTAGTGAGGGTGGTTTCGACGCTCGTCTTTCAATACGAAGACGCCTCGTTCGCCACACCTTTTTATAACAAAAACTTTGACATAAAGAATTGGGTACTACCCGTAGGGGTTACTATCCGAGAACCTATCTCGCCCCAAAAACAATATCACCAATCAAACATGATACCTTGCCTCGCGTGGCGAAAATCGATCTTTCAAAACAGGATATGTTACGTCCGTTCTACCGCAAACAGGTAATGCCTAAGTCTCCAACGAGCGAGCAGCAAAACACCTAACTGCTAGAATGCGCACGATAGCATCATCCATAAAAAACATCAACACACTGTTAGCACGAACTACGTTTGCTCTGATTTCTCATGTCAGATGAGAATACGTAGGCACAAGACGGCGATGTCTTGGCGAGCTCCCTTTTTCACCTTTCACCCGTAGTTTCCCGAACTACGTCGACTATGACTTTCTCATATCTGTTGAGAATACGTAGGCCTAGGACCGCGAAGTCCTATCGAGTCCTTTCTTTCCCTCGTTATCTCTCTTTCCCCGTCTCTAATACCCTTCTCTCTATCTTTTAGAACACTCTTTATAGCATAATATTTAAGCAGATAAATTCACACATCGACAAACAAAAGGTTCCCATCGAGTACGATGGATGCGAGGGGTGCTAATACCTTCCCCTCGCATAACCGGCTTCCGAACCCGTTCTTGGTTGCAAGACCATCTTATCCATTCTTTTCTTAAGGTTTTCTCGATATTTTCCTTTCCCCTCATGGGATAAATAAAGTTCGGTGGCGACTCTTCTGTCCTTTCTTTTTCGCCTCCCCGTCATTGCGCGATGCATTTTTTCGAGTAGCGACACTTGGTAAAGGTAGTTTTGGGAGGACCAGCTGGAGAAAGTTGGACTTGGGAGCATGAGGATCAGATGAGGGAGTCGTATCGGACTCTGTTTCCTTGAGGTAATTTTCAAGGGCAAAAATTCTTTTAAATGGGGGAGAGTTGTAACACCCTAAATTTATTGGAATATTTATTTAATTTATTTAATTATAAATATTCGTATTTTTGGTGATTTTCGGTGGTTGGTGTGAAATATTGAGAATTATCGATTTTAGGTTATTTATTTAAATAATAAAATATAATATGAATATATTGGTATTATTATTAATTTAAATAAATATAAGTTAACTAAGGGCAAATTGGACAAGTAAGAAGGAGTTAGTGAGGGTAATATTAGAAAAGCCCAATTTATAGGCCCAAAGTTAGGTTTAACAAAAAGGAATTTTGAGGGAATTAGGATTCATTCTTGTTAGACCATGAAAAGAGAAGAAATAAAGGCCAGAGCTATGAGGAAGAGGATTGAGGCAAAAAGGTTTGCGAGGTTCCCACAAATCGAGGAGAAGGCTTAGAGTCGGCAATTAAGGTATAGGGAGTATTGCCTTCATTGTTTTCAATATGTGATTCAATGTATTTAAAGCTAATTTGAGATAAAGAAAATTAGGCTTTCATGGCCAAAATATATTATTGAGGTTTTAACCGTATAGGGGTTTAAACTGATGGTCTGATAGGTTTGAGTTTCATTTGGGTTTGAGGAAAAGTAGGCCTTCATGGACAAAATCTATTATTGAGGTTTTAACCGTATAGGGATTTGAACTAATGGTCCGATAGATTTGAGGTTGATTTGTGAGTAAAGAAAATTAGACCTTCGTGGCCAAAATCTGTTGTTGAGGTTTTAACCCTGTAGGGTAATTAGATAGTGAGTACCCTAATGACCGTGGTGTAGTTGTAAGGAAATTATGAGAATTAGAGGCGTAAATATGATACGAGATTGAACCTATATCCCTTAATTTTAAAGGTTTTAGGCATAATCTTAAAACAATGATTAGATGGTTTAATTGTGTTAAAACTATAAATTTACTTGAGATAATTACAGTGTTAAATGAGTTGTAATTTTCTGAGAGTTTGGATTTTTACGGAATCGAAATCGGAGGTCCGGAAGGCCTCCAACGGTGAAAAACGCAGAAAATTGCATGTTGTTCGTCACGACTATTCATGTTTTCGGTCGAAATCATTTTGGACGTAACTTTTGATCCGTAAGTCCGTTTTTTCCCCGTTTGAAGTGTTGGAAAGCTAATGAACAGGGATATAATATGGTATAGATAAGAAAATTGGTTTCCCAATATTTTTATATCTAATATGTTTGGGAATTCAATTATGTTTTGGTTCAGTGATGTTTTGATGCTGTGATTTTCCTGATGAATTACCATGAGTATAACTATGATTCCTATGTGATTAAATGAATTTATGATGAATTACTATGAGTATAAATGTGATTCCTATATGATTAAATGAATTTATAATGAATTATTATGAGTATAGTTATGATTCCTATGTGATTAATACATGACCGTAGGATGAGTACCCATGAGTATAATTGTGATTCTTATGAGATTAATACATGATTGCATGATTAATCCACATGAGGGGCTGTGATAATTTGCGACATTGATTCCATGAGGTTTTGATGATTCTATGATGATGTGATTCTTATGATTATTTTGATGAATTATGATGCACCTAATGAGTTTATTGTGAGGATGATATTGACGTGTGCATCATGCATTCATATGCATTCCGGACTTCGTTTCAGGACCTTGATTTCTTTGGCTTCAGTCCCATTGTGCGGATGTGAGGTATTTTAATGTGCTCCGGTTCTTGTATAGAATTGATCCTATTGATGAGGATCTATGGAGGGTTGATGGCTCAGTGTCCATCGAGCTGTGGTGATTGGTACCACATGCATGAGTCTTGTTGCATTTGCATTTCTCTGACAATTTGGTGTAATTTATAATGGTGTGACCTTTGATGTTCCTTGATGATTATGATGATGTTGAATATGAAAATGATGTTATTTTATATATTGATTCCTATGTTGATTATTATGAATCGTTTTACTAACCCTTCCTGTTTGAATGTTACCACCACGTGGGTAACATGCAGATGACCAGATTTAGCCGTGGATGTTGTCGAGGACTTTTGAAGTTTTTGAGTCATTGACTATTGTGGTTGACTTATAGGGTCTTTCTCTGATAGTGTAATATCGGGTTGGGGTCCTTGAGTCAAACTATTTTATTGAGTTTTTGTTATGTTGATTTCCTTGCGGTAAAAGGAAAATTTTTGATTTTTGCCTTTTTGAGTTCTGCTGCCATTTGAGCACTTTTGAGTAATTTTGAGAAACCCTGTTGCTTACGGAGCATTGACCTTGATTTGAATTTATTGAGAAATGTACGCCACTTGCGGTGATTTTTATGGTGTTTAAAATTTTACTCTGATAAATTCTATTATTTTGCCATAATATTCGTGGGGTAGAAAAGGGTGTTACACCACCCACATTGAATAGCAAGCAAAAGTTGAAGTCTGAAGCTCGTGGCGTTCACCACAGGGTCATGTAAATAGTAATGGTGTTCAACCAATGCTTTTTTCCTCATGGAAATAGTATTTATGGATACTATGTGTCCATAAATACTTTGAAACAAGCTTTATTGAGTAATGATATTGTTGTGGCCATGCTATAGTTCTATCTCTTAGGGAAAATGGAAATAATATGTGTCATAGTTGTTTAAAATGAAAAAGGAGAGTATGGAGATAAACGCGTAGAAACTGGATGGCGTATGTGTATAGATTACAGAAATCTAAACAAAGTAACCTAGAAGGACCATTTTCCCCTTCCGTTCATTGATCAAATGCTTGAACGTTTAGCTAGACATTCATATTTTTGCTATTCAGATGGATACTCAGGATTTTTCAAAATTCCAATTCATTCAGATGACCAAGAAAATACTACTTTTACGTGTCCCTATGGAACATTTGCCTACCGACGGATGTCGTTCGGATTATGCAATGTTCTCGCAACTTTATAGAGGTATATGATGGAGATATTCGTAGACTTACTTGATAATATCATGAAAGTATTTATGGACGATTTCTCCGTACATGGATCTACCTTCGAAAGATGCCTTGCAAACATAGAAAAAATGTTGGAAAGGTGTGTGAAAGTCAACCTTATGCTAAATTGGGAAAATGTCACTTCACGATAAAGGAGGGCATAGTCCTAGGACACATAGTGTCCGAAAGAGGAATTAAGGTTGATAAAGCAAAGATAGAGGTCATTGAGAACCTCCAACCACCTAAAATAATTAAAGAGGTCAGGAGTTTTCTTGGACACGTCAATTTCTATCGACGTTTTATTAAAGACTTCTCTTCGACGTTTTAAAACACTAATTAGTATATGAGGGCCAGTTTCAATGGTTTCCCATATGCCTTCTCCTTGTGCCTTCATGCAAATTTTCCAGAAGTCGAAATATTCACCAAAGAACAAATGAGGTTTATTACTGCTACCGCCATCTTTGAACACCAGATTTTCACTAGTGGAAGCCATCTGGATCTTTTTAGGAACAGGTTACCTATAACCTGCTATGATACCAATTGTAAGAGTGGAATGCACCTAAAAGGGGGGGTGAATTAGGTACTTAAAAATTTCTCCAGTTTTGTGGTAGAATTCTTGTTTTACTTTCCTAAAAATTTCTAAGTGAGGAAAGTGGTAAATTGCATAAAGTAAAAGTAACATGGCGAGATATCCTGGTTCCCCTCATAGTCCGAGAGTACTCCAATCCACTTTCAACACGAAAGAGATTTTTCAATATTGTTTGGTCCTAAGACAAGAATTTCTACCTAGTCTTTCTATACAGACACAAATCAATCAAACCACCAAGAACACACTCTTGGACTTTTCAACTAAGTCCAATGAGAACAATCCTCTCAATGTGAACCTCTTGCTTCCAATAATCCTGAACAGCAAGGTAACAATGCTTACAATCTTAATTCCAACAATCTTGGAACACTTAAGAATGTAATCAATAAATACTTGAATAATTTGTTTGAATAGTATTGAAAATGTCTTCAAAATTATCAATCTTTCAATTGATCTTCCTCCTGATATTCCACTTCTATATAACTTATCAAGTGTTCAAATATAAGAGAATGAAACTTAGATGAATTTCTGAAAATTTGAGAATGCAAGTTTCACTCTGAAAATTTCAGAATTTTGACACTTGAAAAATAAGAGATGAAAATATTTGAAAATTTTATACAAGAAGGTGATTTTAAAAATATGAGTTTAGAGGTTTATATAGGCCTCTAAACACCCTTTTAGAATGGCTAAAATCATCAAAAGATGTCATGGTTCAAGAACAAGAAAATATTTTTCAAACCAAGAGATGCAACTTTCTAGCCTGCAGCCCTAGTGGTAATCGATTACCATAAGTGGGTAACCAATTACCTGCCTCCAACGTAACCAAAAATTGAAAATATGCAGCAAGTAATCAGTTACCAGGATAAGGTAACCGGTTACTCAATGTTATTTTCTAGAAATCAGTTTTTCTAAAATTGAGGCAAAGTGCATAGTTTTATTTTAAAAAGTTTTTTATGCAATGCAAGAAGGAGATGAAGTTTTCAACACTTGAGTAAGGTATATAAATGCTTAAATTGTTGTACATCTATTGTGTCGAACTTTATCCTCTTTCTTGATCAAACTTTGACATATTAAATTGAAAGTGAGTTGATTGAGCTTGATATAATCTTGAAGTCTTGAAAACCATCCTTGCATGTTGTGGATTATGTCGTCATCAAAATCATTTGAGAAGCTTGTCTTCACAAGAATATGTACCCATAAATGACGGTTTTACTTATGATAGGCTAGTCACGTCAGTGGACATTGAAGGAATGATTTATGATCACTACCATGAATATCTTAAAGCGAAATACTCGAACATTGAGAACAAGATAGAAGAGGAAGTTGCCTTGGTGTACGCAATTGTACCTTGGTATGCTGACTACGTGAAATACCTAGCAATTGAAGTTCTACCTCCTGATATGACATACCAACAGAAGAAGAAAATTTTCCATGACTTAGAACATTCATATTAGGATGAACCCCTTCTCTTTAAAAGAGAAGCCGACAATATCTATCTATCGTTGTTGTGTTCCTGAAGAAGAAGTCTAGAGTATTATGAACCACTGTCACTTCTCCCCTTATGGAGGGCATGCCAATACGTTAAAGACTTGTGCCTAGATTCTTCAAGTCGGCCTTTATTGGCCTTACATATGGTGTGATGTCCATACTATGATCGTGAACTGTGACCATTGTCAACCCACTGGAAACAATTCCCAACGAGATGAAATGCCTTTGAACAACATATTAGACGTAAAGGTATTTGATGTTTGGGAAATTGATTATGTGGGCCCTTTTTCCATCCTTAATGGGAAATAAATACATACTCGTAGTCGTTGATTATGTATCTAAATGAATATAAACCATTGCTTCTCCTACAAATGATGCATAAATGGTGATCAAAATGTTTTAACATATTAGTTTCCATATATTTCGGGTACCAAGGTTAGTCATAAGTGATGGAGGATCACATTTCATATCTAAGATATTTGAGAAGCTCTTATGCAAGTATGGGGTACGACATTGAATAACTACACCTTATCACCCTTAGACAAGCGGTCAAGTAGTGGTTTCCATCAGAGAAATTAAATAGATTCTAGAAAAAACTGTTGCAATATATAGAAAGGACTGGTCGACTAAGATAATTGGGGCATTGTAGGCGTATAGGATAACCTATAAAATGCTCATAGGTTTGTCGATACACATGTTCCAGACATTATGGTGACAAATCATCAAGACCAATCTATTATTGGGAAATCTTCTCCATTATCCACTTTTACCAAAAAGGATGTGTTACTTGAGTTCATGGTAGTTTCAAAAGCTCTTCAAGAGACTATTACTGCAAGCACCATTAGGAAGAATAATGTGGATAATTTGATTAAGATGTTGACCAAGAAAAAGTAAGTTGAGGAAGAGGAAGAAGCTGGGAAGGAGGAAGAAGAAGAAAGTGAAGAAAGTGCATGTGAGGAAGATAAGGATACCTCTAAAGGCTAAGGCGTTTGGCAGGGAGTATGGTTGGCTATTATTGATTGCAACCATTTATGTTTGCAATTTTGATTATGTTCATGTTGTTGGCCCTTGTATATGGGGATGTTATATTTTTTTTCTTATTGTTGATTATGTAATGGAACTTTAACACTGACAATGGTTCTGCACTATATTATGATTATGGATTATGAGTGTTACTCTTTTTTGTCTACCTTTTCCAAATTATGGAAAAAAAGGGAGTAATGTTAATCTTGTCTGCGTTCATGTATGCTTGTGTACATGTCTATTTGTATGGAAATCCTGTGAGATCTCCTGTTTGGTGTGGGCTCATGTTTGATGTTTTGATGAGAGCTATATGTGTAGCAATCATCTTCACTTTGCATGATCTATGATATTTGTAGATGTTGTTGTGTATGCTCTAATGTCGTGTGCTACTTTTGTGTTTATTAATTTTGTTTGAAGATTTACTCATGCACATATTGTAGATATTAAGTTGTTTTATCCAAATTTTTCCAAACGTTGAGATTGTTGTTCTTTTGATTGGTTTTTTTAGGTAAAACAACATGTGCAACAAGATGTAAATTGTGACGAGTCGTCATGTAGGACAAGATGTTCCAATATGAGGTGCAACATTTGGCCTCAGTCTGTAAGCCATGTTACATGAGTAAATATGTGTGTGTGATTGATTGGTCTCAAGGAGATTTGTCATTTATGAGTTGTATCTTTTAGCCATATGTTTATTAAAGATGATTAGCTAAAAATATTGTCCAAGACTAAATTAATTTAAATCTAATCAAATCTCTTAGTGGACATTAATGAATAGCGAATCAAATCTACATCAAAATTAACTTTGCATCAAAATCAAATCTGTTTGTTTTTAGGTCAAATACTCAGGCCCAACAAATATTTTGTTATATAAAGAGACTCATTCCTAACAAATAAACGTGTGCAATAATTGAAGATCTAGTGTGTTAGGGTCTGTTCTTTGGGTCTTTGTACTTGTTGTTAATTGTGGACCTATATGGTCCCTAATTTCCATATAAAAGGCATAAAGGGTGTTTTGTTAGTTGAGTTGTAATTCAACATTCTTTAAAGTTGTTGTATGCATCGATCAGTAGGATTAATGATTAAGAGAAAGTGAGAGGGGTTCTCATATTTAGGGAGAGTCTTAAATAGAAATACATGTGTAATATTAGGAATAGAGGCATTGAATAAGGGTTGTTCATCTAAGACTATTTGTACTAATAATATTGAGAGTTGATTTTCTTTATAGGGTTAGAAGCCCCCCAGATGTTGCACCAAACTGGGTTAACAATCATTTGTGTTCTTTATTCCTTTATGATTTATTTACTATTTTCTGTTGATCTGTTATAAGAATGTTATACACATTTTCACAGACATTGTGTCTAACATCTGTCTTGAGAAAAACAAAATTTCACTCATTTTAAGGAGGAAGATTGGTTCCTATTATTCCCATAATTTAGCCAAGTAGGTGGGTACTCAAATCAGTTATTTAGAAATTACTTGCCTAAGGGTCAAATCTATAAATATCACAATTACATGGTTGGAAAATGTATCCTTTTCTACATAATCAAGATCCTAACAACCCTATTGTAGTCTTTAATGTGAGCAGAGTTTGCACTATTTTATTTAGCACAAGATCAAGAATAATCTTATCAAAGTTAACCTGCAGACCCGAAGCCAGTTCAAACTGAAGGTGAAGAAAAGTGCATAAGAAGGGGGTTGAATTGTGTTTTCTATTTTCTTATTTTACTTCTGATCAGAGTTCAGAATCTAAACTGGTGTTCAGATTCTGATTATACTAACCAGTGGAATGTTAACAAAAGTAAATAAATAATAATATAACACAAAGAGATTTATATTGGTTCCTCCCAAATTGAGAGTAGTCAAGTCCCCTTGCATCATAAGAGATTTTTACTATAATCAAATCATGATTACAATCTCTTATGCATTCAGCATAAGACTTTACATTGCTCAGACCCTAAGCCCAAGACTTCTTGCTTAAACTCCCAAGGCTCAAGACTTCCTTGCTTATACCAACAGCCTAAGACTTTACTGCTCAGATCCCTCAGACCTGAGACTTCCTGCTTAAACCCCTCAGGTTTAAAACTTCTGCTCAAACCCCTCGGGCCCAAGACTTCCTACTTAGACCCTTGGTCCAAGACTTTCTTGCTCAAGTTCCACGAATCCAAGACTTCTACTTAGACTCATATTCTGAGACTTCTTACTCAATCAATCCACTTGATTAATACTTTCAATGCTCTAGCACATAGCAGGAGACTTACATGGCTCAAGCATCTTGGCGAGCGACTTAGGTGCTCAATCAATTCACTTGATTAAGACTTTCAATGCTCTAGCACATAGTATGAGACTTACATGGCTCATGAATCTTGGTGAGAGAGTTAGGTTCTTAATCAATCCACTTGATTAAGACTTTTAATGCTCTAACACATAGCAGGAGACTTACATGGCTCAAGCATCTTTGCGAGAGACTTAGGTGCTCAAGCACATAGCAAGAGGCTTTATCTAAACTAAAAAACAACATGTTCAGCATAACAGAGAACAAGGTGTACTTGATACAAACATCAGAGGTCCAAGGAAATCACCATAACAAATACCTAAAGCTCTTAAGATTTCTAAGATATTCAATGTTTAAGAAATCTTAAGGCTTTTACAATTTACAACAAATAACAGAAGATTCTGCATACTTGATTGTGTTGCTTCATTATTAATCTTGTTATTCCTCCATTTGATCCTTGTTAAAGATTCATTTTGAACCTTCAGCTACTTATATAGCAGTTCCAGAAGACTAGTCGTTGGAAGAGATAACTTGATCAAGTGTCTGTGCTTTCTCCATAGTACAAGAGACATTGAAGATAGATACACCAAAAGATCTTAATCCATTTTGTAACATGTTTAACCATTTAATCTTCTATGGGATCTTGTACTAGAGATCCGTTAAGAGTAGATATCCGTAAAGCATACCAACTCTTCTTGAGGCTTGTGATCTTAGACTCTAACTGACAAACAAATTTGACAATGCAGCTTGCTTTTTGCAGTACAGATAGCTTCATCTTTATCACTAACTCAGAATGATCACCAGAAGCCAATTATATTCACTAAGTGTAGAGATAACATGTTGCTTCTTCTGATGTTGAGACCTTCAACTTCAGAGTTTATGCCATACATCACTTAGAGAGTGTTCTTCAGATTCTGCACCACCAGAAGCTAGTAATTCAGCTTCTCTCAAATGCATCCTTATATCAGATTATGAATGAATATCTTTAAGCATTAGAACATGCATACTTGAAACAAGCATCAAATAATATCATTGTTCTTTTAATACTTTTTATCATCAAAACCTAAGGATTATATGTCATGAACAAATCTTGTTCTAACATAAATCTCTAAGTATTTCCTTATTTGACTAGAGGTTATCTACTAAAGCCTCTTCCAAGATAAATGTGTCATCTGCATATTGGAGATGAGAGACACTCAGATTCTAAAAGCAACTCTAAATCTTGAAAGCTGATCAATGTACATAACCCTAGTGAAAAATCCATTAAGGTATTCCACCGCAAGAAGGAAAAGGAAAACATCTATAGGGCCACCTTCCTTCAACCTTCTTTGGATGCTAATTTCTTAGGTTGGAGAAACATTAACAAAATCTGCAAGATTCCCAAAGAACACACAAACACACGTTCAAGATCTCCACTTAGTATTAAATTCAAACCTAATAAGCATATAATCTAGGAAACTTCAACTTACTGAATCATACATTTTTTTTCATATTTCAACCTTAAAAAGAGGCAAGTTTTTTTGTTTGTCATGTCCACGTCTCATTCACTACCACCAATCCACTTGCTAACAAAGTGTCTTTAAGAAAGGCTAATTGATTTGGGAAAGTGAGGTTACTCATAACCTATGCAAGTATAGCTACCAACATTTTAACAACATTGTTTATAAAGAAAACCCATTAGAGAGTTTGACGTAAAATGCACCAAATGGGAAAAACACTTAATCTTTTGGATCATGGTAAAAAAAATAGAACGTGAAACAATGAGAAAGATATGCAAACCATAGAAATTGATCAAACATATCCCTCGAGTCCTCCTTAAGAAGAAACCAAAACATTTTCAAAAAGAAAAATGGCTTAATTGCAATTGTTTCTCTCTGTTTTTTTTTTTTACTTTTGATCACATATTTTAAAATCCAAAATTTTAATCCCTTTATTTTCAATTTTTTAGATTTTTGATCCATTTTTCAATTGAGAAAAGAACTAAAATTTAAAACAAACTTAAAATAGGGGGACCAACAATAAAATACATAAATAAATAAAATGACCAAAACTCTAAATTTTAAAATAGAAGAACCAAAAATTAAAAAATTAAAAACAAAAGAGTCAAAATTTTAAATTTTAAAATAAAAGACCAAAATTAAAAATAAAATAAAAATTAAGAACTAAAATTACAATTATCCCAAAAAAATTAAATCAATCTATCCCAAAACAAATTAAATCAATCTACCCACGAACTTTTGTTATAATTGTAGAGGGAGTGGCCCGGTCTAACTCACTAAAAAAATTATTTATTGAAAAAAATGGCTTAAAAACAACATTTATAATTTTTTATATAATGTTAATTAACATTTTTTTCAAATGATGTCATCTCATTAGCATTATTTGCATTACTTTTAAATAATATATTTTTTAATTTAAATAATGACATCTCATTAGTATTATTTGCGTCACTTTTAAATAATATTTACCAATATTTTTAATAAGAATTTTTTTATAAAAATGTTACTAGTAATTCTCCACCTTCCATTTATATTTCTTTTCCTTAATTTTATATGAAATGCACTCATTTGGAATATGGAAAGAGTGGAGTATGTACTATTTACTGAGTTATTGACAAAAATTATATAAAGAAATTATCACCACTCACTCGTGTCATCGTGTATATAAAAAATAAAGGGTGTGTTTCAAAACCAAGTGGCCTTAACCTTATCCTCTGGTTAGGTTCTTCGCCTAAGAGATTCTTCTATTTCCATGGAAACTTTATCGAACTCCGTTTCAAATCTCAAAATCTCATCGCTACCACCAACAACAACAACAAATCGTGAATTCCATCACTTCACAAGAACTCCTCATGCAATCCCTAATCGTCCTCCACAACCAAAACCCCAAAAAATCACAAATTTCTCACACAACAATCATTCTCTACCATTCTCTTCTTTAACCACCTCATCTCACAAAGTCAAACCGTCTTCTCCAATATTCCATCACAAGCCTGCTACTGGATATGCTGCTGCAATCATAGATGTAGCTCAAACCACCAATACACTTCACTTAGTTCAAAGGGATGTTCACCGACTCTCGAAATTCTTGCGGAAATCGAGGCTTCAATCTGATGGAGGTATTGATGCTTCGGCGGTGAGGAAGGTGGTGGAGCAGGGGAATTTTCAGCGGCATGTGGTTGCGTTGGTGAAGATGTTAATGAAGAAGAAGAAATTGGGAATAGTTGGGGAAGTGTTGGAAGAGTTCGAGAGGATTTACGATGAGTTGTGTGGAACTCAAGTTGTGTTGATTTCATCAAAAAGAGAGGTTGGAAAAGATCAAATGTTTGGGATTGCAAAAACTGTGCAAAAAATAAGTGGAGCAATTAGGGTTAGGGTTAGGAATTTTGTTCAAGATTAGAACATTTTTATATGAAAAAATGTAATGCAATATTTTGAAACTGAATTGCAATTGATAGAGCATGTTACCTGATTTGATTTTTATGGGCATTGATCAAGAGCAGAATTTTGCCACTTTTTCTGATCTTTTCGTTTAACAAACTTTTCAATTCAATCAAAATACACATCATGTTAGAAATAAAAATTCCCATGAAAAACAATAAAAAAATTCCGTTGCCGGGACTTGAACCCGGGTCTCTCGGGTGAGAGCCGAGTATCCTAACCAACTAGACTACAACGGATTGTTATTAAATACCTACTAATTTATTATAATACTTGTTTGTGTTCAAGCAAAATTTCATTTCAAGTTTTCCAGGCTATTGATGTGTATTCTTCAAGCATCATAATTATATGAATATATTATTCTGTCGCTAAATTACTTTTACCTTTTAATGAGTTATTTCAAACAAGAGAAGAAATTTTAATAAATATGTCATGATCTAACTTTACTTTTTCTTTTTATTATTATCTCTATTTTTTTATTATAAGTCATTTTGATAAAATATTTTGTATCATGTTTTATATTAATGTTATTTTTTATTATTATATCCTTAAATATTTATTATTCTCTTTATTTTTTATTATATAAATTTGTCTTTCTAATATCATTAATGAATGACAATTTTGTAAAACTGTTTATAATTTTTTTTCCATGTCATAATTAAAAGTCAAAAACGACTTATAATAAAAAACGGAAGAAATATTATTAATTGTCTTTTAATTTTTTTTTTGTTCTATTATATTTGAGGTTTATTTTAATCTCATAATTTCATAATAATTTTTTAATTATACCAAATTATATAAAAATCATTTACGTGAAATTTATTTCTCAAAGTCAAGGATGACCTCTCTTAAAATTTTGATAACTTACAAAATTATCTATCACAACATTTATGTTAGTCTTAAATCATATTTCTAATAGGTTTTTAAATTTTAAATTAGGTGTCTTAAGTTTTAATATGTATAAGTCCAATGGAATTCACCCGATTAATAATCCACTCAAAAGAGCATGGTCGGGCTAGAATAACTAATGGGCTAAATTCGTTATATCGGTCTAAATATGGTGCAAAACAGTATCTGATCAATATATGATTGATAATGCATTTATCGTTCATAAAGGGATTTCATAATTAGGGATTTTGGACAATCAAGCCTTATTCCTGATCACCATTAAGAGGTTATATCGATCAGGATCAATCACGTCAAATGTCCTTTGATGGACCTCCATGTGACGCAGTTTAAAACTACTATATAAGGAGAAGAGCGTATAATGAGCATTCATTCACAATTCATCATGTTATTCGATTGTGACTTTACTGGTCTTCACTAGTAGAGTTACCACATGGGCCACCACATCACATCCAATAGAAGTTTGACCCCATCTCATGATGATTAGGGCCACCACCAATAATAATAACAACAATGGTGACCGAGTTAACATATCGAAGATATTGCCAGCTTAGAGGTATTGTATATATAGAATCAAATGTCGACGAGAAAGAAGAGCTCAGTGATCCTCAACCACTCACAACATAAATTTGGGGGCTTTGGCTCATAGAAATTTCAAACAACCATTGTTAAGGTCGTTTGATGGTGAGGGCACTCCATGGGAGCACATTATCACCATACTCGGCCAACAAGCACAAAAAAGTTTCCATTACAAGCCTATTCAATATTCGACGAGGCCATTCGAGTCCTTGCTCAAATATTTGTCCAGATTTAATAAGGAGACAATCAAGTTTTCCAATCCAAATCAAGATACGTTCGTGGAGCTTTTCAAAATGGCATCTAGGTCGGACACTTCAATGAATCCTTGGTCAGAAGTCAGACACTTCATTGAGGGAGATTGTGGCAAGAGCAGTATGTTATATCCATGGAGGAAAGTAACACTAAGAAAAGAACCTGAGATGCAAGAGAGATATGTGGAAAATTTTCCAATGTGTATGGCCAACAAGGGAATCATAATTCAATACCAATTCAAGAAAATGTTGCATTCAAGCCAACCAGATTACCCTTAGAGCATTTCTTCCAATTGAACACCAAAAGAGAATGGATCCCCTAAGACATCAATCACACCAAGTTCATTATCAAACCTCTCGCCCCCAAAGGAGACATAATATGGAACGAACTTGGAAAATGGTGTAAGTACCATAAGGTACATGGAAATCACGAGTATGATTTTCACCACTTGAACTAGGAAACAGAGAAGTTAATCCAAAAGGGTATCCCTTAAAGGGTTTTGATGATAACAAATTATTGAAAGAACAATAAGGTTTAATAATGGTTATTTGTGCAGGATCAAAAGACATTAACCTTGATATGAATTAAGTTAATCACTCAGAAGAACCACTAAAGAGAATAAAGTTGTTCTAAGTCTGAAAAATCAGAACTAAGCTTTCAGACTCTGAAGAGTCTGACTCAAGTCTTTCAGATGTTGAACCTAAGATCAATTGGAAATATAAAAATCATCTTAGCTGTGAAGATTAGAACCATTTGAAGTAAGCAGACTCTGTTATAAGGAACAACTCTGCATCTTCTGAACAAGTTGCATCAACAACTCTAAAGATACCACTTCAAAGGAATTTGTCCATATCAAGTCATCAACTCTTTAAGTGATTATCCAAACTAGTTTTGATCAAGACTCTGATGAAGGAAAGACTCAGGACCTGTGAACTCAAGACTCTAAATTCTCATTCCAACCAGGTTCTAAAGACATACTTTAGCTTTCGATCATGCTTTAACTAATTCTATAAAAAGCCTATGAATATGAATTCAAAGTACAAGGATAACAATGACTCTAAGAAAGCTTCAACAAAGGTATACAAGAAGACTTCATTCAGAAGTTATCCAAGGAAGATCACATGACAACGATACACTACTTTATGTCAAATCTGGTGCTAGTGACGTTTTCAGGATCTTCTCTCTCCAACTGTTTAGAACTTTGCTCTACTACTCTCAATGTCTTTATGCTAGCTGATTTTTTAGCTCGCTCTATTGTTCATCAACTAAAGACTTTCAACAACTACTTTTACCATGGTAGCTTTCAACGACTATCTGTCCTGTTAGGTCTATGATTTTATGATTGTCAACAACTTTGGTAAAACATGTTTAATTTGGAAAAACATGTATCACAACCAGATGTTGAGCAAGATGTCATGACATCTTGACCAACTAGTACAATAGAGTTTATTGTTACTTTTCTTGACAGATGTTGTGACATGTTATATCGGAACATCATAACAGTTCTGCATTTTAAATTCTTGAAGATTTGATTTTAAAATATGAGATTCTGGATTATTTTAGTTCTCATACAAGCACAACTAAGCAGAGATATTTTAGAAACATTGTAGATTTGATTTGGTTTCATAAAAAGGACCTTGGAGACCTTTTAGGAAACTTTGTATTTTGTTTTTATTATTATGCAGGTGTAGCACCCCAAAATTTGCCCATCTCTCCTTTTGTGTTTTTTGTTATGTTTCATTGCATTTTCATTCTCATTTTTGCATAGCATAGTTCTAGACAAGAGATCAATGTATCATGGCTTGTTTCTCAAGAAAGAGGGACTTGTTTCATCAACCTCAAGCAAGGTTTTCTTCTTGACTTTGTGGCATTCTAAAGCCTAAAGGTCCATCATCATTAAGTTTGATTCAAGGAAACATCATATAAAGATCATATGTGATTCACCATGTCTTAGTTTGCAAGAAATAATCAAGAGTTTCAAAGTGGGTTCAAGGTGTTTGACCTAATTTAACAAATTGTGGATGCTATAACCAAATGGGCATAACTCCTTCATTTTTCAACATCTTGAGGTGGTTATTTTTCTAATGAACTACTCTCATCCCTCCCAACAAGTTCTCTTTGCAAGGAAATGTCCAATTGTGCTTAGAAAGTCATCAAAAGTTTGAAGACATTATAGGTTATTTTGAGTTTTGGAAGGATTTTCTAGTCAACTTCAAAAGGTCATAACTTGGTCATTTCCCATCATTTGGAGCTCATTAATTTTCTAAAATGAACTTGAAGATGTCCTCTACAACTTTGATTCAAGGTGG
Organism: Lathyrus sativus; assembly: GCA_963859935.3. Classification (NCBI taxonomy): domain Eukaryota; kingdom Viridiplantae; phylum Streptophyta; class Magnoliopsida; order Fabales; family Fabaceae; genus Lathyrus; species Lathyrus sativus. The sequence continues at coordinate 714,175,412 of OZ012737.1, forward strand.
AAGTGCCAAAAACCTATGGAAGACCTTGGTTTTTATCAAAATATTATAGGTCATTTTTGGTCCCTAAAAAGACTTGAAATGTTTCTAAGTATTTTGCAATTTTGAATCTTTTCATGCAAGCTACTTTGAAGGATCATATCTCTCAGCTCAAGTTGCCAAATTAATACTTTATTTTCACATTGAAAAGATTGTATTTCCCTCTATCCATTGCAAGAAAAATGAACTCATAAAGCCTCCTACATTGTGAGAACCATGGTTGCAAAATTTGAATTACAAGGTTGAGCTTTCACTTGAAGTCAAAATTGAATTTGGTTGATATGGTCTCTAATCATCAAATTAAGGCACGAATTTCATTTAAACATGATTAACAAACTTGCCTGGGTCGATTAGAGCATTGAAACGCAAGCTTTAGGTGAGTTTTGATAAGTTGCAAGTCACACTTCTTTCATGACGCAGGTGTGCATGAATTCGTTTCATTTTGCATCATTCACCCTTCCTCAACATTCCAAACTTCACTCATATAAATAAGGACTCGATCCTACCCCTTTTCATAAGCTTTGATAGCCAAAATCACCCTGTTGAGATCCCATTTGAACTCTTAAGCTTGAACTTTGTTTTTTCATTTCCACACGTTAATCACTCAAAATCTCGACTCAGTTAGCTTCATCATCATTTAGTGAAGCTAACCAGCTCAAAAACTTGAAGAATCGTGGCTTGAATCAAGCTTGAGAGCTCCATTTTTAGAGCTTCAAAGTTGAGCTTCAACAGGTACAATTCTCAACCATTTTGATTCAAATTTGTTGCTAAGATGTAGTCCTTGATGTACTGATGTTGTTAGATTGTTAGATTATAGCTATGGTTGAGTTTAGCATGTTAATTTTCAAATCCGTGTTTTGTTTTTCTTCTGGTTTTTTTCCAAATCGAGTGAACTGTGTTTTAAAGAAATATGGTGCGGTGATATGGTTGAGATCATCTTGAAAAGACGCATCAAATGAAACCACTATGAGCTCCAATGGTTATGGTTTGAAGAAACCACGAATTTCTGCAAATCTTTGTAGATTTCAAGTGGCTGGAGGTTGAAGATGATGATCTGACCGTCCATCATGCCTCTTGTTTTAATCCTGCGCTTTTGACTTTCGTTGGATAGATATGAGTGAGTAGTCCTTTAAAGATTATGGGTCATGAGACCTAACTCATGACTCTCTGTATGATAATCTCTATATGATACGAGGATTGAATCATTTTTATTTTGAAAATTTGAGTTTTTACCTAACTTTATTACGAAAGTGAAAAATTCTTAGGTATTGATAGTGTTCCGAAAGGACTCGTATCAATACCCGAAAATAGATTTCCAAACAACCGAGTCTGATGTTAAGAAAGTACTTTGAAGAGGTTGAGAAATGTTTCGTTGCAATAGACTGCACAATAATGATGAGGTTTTGATAAATAACTTCGAATAAGCAAAAGCTGACGAATTATTTATTGAAACCAAGATAACACGCTGGCAAAAGCAGGTGTTATCTACAAAATCTATTTTTCTATAATTCACGTGAAAATCCTAGTAGCATGACCAATTTTATCATATGGAGATGTTAGGTTAAGGGATTATGATCCTAAATCCTGGTTGTTCTGATTATTTTTCCATCTTTTGCTCATTTAAGTTGTTTTCAAAAGTGCTTATTCAAATAAGTTGTTTTAGCTTAAGTGCTTTTTCACTTAATTCTGTCTATTTTCAACCTTTCAATTACCCTAGATTTACACTGATAAGATAAAAACCGGTAGTTAACCATTGGTCCTTGTGGTTCGTCATTCTCTTTACTACTCTGACAGTAGTCGTGCACTTGCGACGTGTCAATAATCTTGCCTTTATATTCATCTCTAGCTTGTTATCACTTTATTTATTTTCCTTTTACTTATTTTTCATGCAATGGTCTTAAACTTATTCATAGTTGTTGTTCATCACACCATGAGTGAGTAGATCCTAGGGACATGAGGTTATGAGAATCCTTCTCATGACAAGCCCCTATTAAGTTATTTATTTTGAGGTTATGAGAAGGGTAAGTTAATTTATTTTATAATTTGAGTGTCAATATAGGTTTACGCTGGTTACAAAAGCAAATTTGAAATAGGTGTCGATCATGTATAGAAATATAATTATTCAACAATCGATCACGAATCACTAAACAAATGAGTTCGAGGCGCCACTGACAAGGCGACTTGATCTCAGTTGAGAAATAATCAAGAATATGGCGTCATGTGAAAAGGCATATGCTCTTGATATGTATACATAGTTGTGTCTGAAATACGTTTAGATGTGCATGCCAAGAAAGTGGGTGTCACACATATTTGTCTAATTTTCTATAAAAAAAGCTTAGAACTTCTCACGATTCAAACATGAATAATACTAGGGGTGTGTCTTGATGGATAAGCTTAATACCAGTTTTGTTTTTTAATCATTTATTAATTTACTATTTCAATCTTCAATCAAGCAAACCATTTTTCGATCACTTTAGATAAACACGATTTATGTAAGAATTGGTAATCAAATATCTTTCTGTGGGATCGATACTTTTTACTACTTGACACAACCGTTCATTTTCGGTTCACACATATCAAGTTTTTGGCGCTGTTACTAGGGAGATTCTGTGATATTAAAAATTTTATTTTAATGTCATTTAAACTAATGTACTTTTATTTTTCTGTTTTATTTATTCTAATTTTGCATGCGAAGGACCCGTTCGACCGAAACTTTGATTGATCTGGTTAACGAGCTCAAACGTTTTCTTCACGAAATATGTTGTCTCCAAGATTTACAACAAATGGTCAAGTTTGAAACTAAACCTCTCAAAGACTCCGCGGTTCCCACAGATGAGTCTTCATGTGTTAAAACACCCCAGTAAAATGGAATTGCTGAAAGAAAAAAGGGGCATTTGTTAGACCAAACACGTGCTATGATATTTCAAAATAAAGTTCCGAATAAATATTGGGGCGAGGCAGTTTTAACTGCATCGTATTTCATAAATCGTTTGCCTTCTACACTATTTTCTTCTAAACTCCTATGGAAGTTTTATCCTCGTTCTATCATAATGTGTCTACCGCTAATAACCCCACCCCTAGGATATTTCGATGTACATCGTTCGTCCATATTCATAGTGATGGTAGAGGGAAACTTGATCCTAGAGTCTTAAAGTGTGTCTTTATAGGATATTCTTCCATCCAAAAAGGTTACAAATGTTATCATCCACCGTCTCACAAGTTCTTTGTCTCTCAAGACGTCACTTTCCATGAACAAGAAAGTTACTACATTCAAACTCATCTTCAAGGGGAGAACGTAAATAAGGAAGATGAGTCTCTTATACTTACTGACCTTAGTCTTGGAACTGAACATGATTATGAAAATATGAAACTGATGTAAGATATGGGAATCAGTTAGTATATACAAGAAGGAAAACCATTCTTGAATCTACTCATATCCAAGAGTCTAACTCTAGTTATTCAACTTCTCAATTTTCTCATGAACAGGAACCAAAATCCAATTCAACTTCATCACTACTACCATCACACTATCAAGATTTACATCTTCCAATTGCCCTTAGGAAAGATCCTAAAATTGTACCAAACAACCACTTTACCCTCTATCAAACTACCTAAGCTTTGAACATGTTTCACCTACCTATAATGCCTTCCTTACAAATTTGAACACTATAAAACTACCTACCTCTCTATCTAAGGCATTGTCTGACAAGAAATGGAAACAAGCCATGAATTTGGTGATGAAGGCCCTGGAAAAGAACAATACTTGGGAATTGGTTTCTTTACCAAATGGAAAGAAACATGTAGGGTGCAAGTGGGTATACATTATTAAATACAAGGCACGTGGATCGATTTAGAGGTACAAATCAAGATTGGTAGCTAAAGGATTGACTCAAACTTATGGAGTAGATCATTCAGAGACATTTGCTTCAGTTGTGAAAATGAATATAATTAGGGTGATATTATTTATATCAACTAATTGTAATTGGAACATAAACCAATTTAATGTGAAGAATTCATTCCTTCATGGTGAGCTTGAAGAAGAAATCTACCAGGATGTACCTCCTGATTTTTGTGAACGTACTACCACCAACACCATTTGCAAGTTAAAAAAATATTTATATGGGTTAAGGCAATTGACACAAGCATGATTTGGAAGATTCACTAAAGTTATGATAGGTTTGGGTTTCAAACAAAGTCAAGAAGATCATACCTTATTTATCAGACATTCTAAAATAGGGGGAGTAACTGTGTTATTGGTATATGTGGATGTTATTATAGTCACACGTAATGATGAGGAAGGACAACGATTATTGGATATACACTTAACTAAGTAATTTGAGATTAAATCTATAGGAAATTGAATACTTTATGGGAATTTAAGTCTCAACTCTAAGAAAGGAATTTTTATATCTCAATAGAAATACATTATTAATCTCCTACACTAAATTGGCAAGATAACATGCAAGTCTGCAAATACACAAGTTAGCAAATGCAGAAGAAGATATTTTCGTTGATAAGGAAATGTATTAGAAATTAGTCGAAAAACTTATATACCTCGCACATACTAAACCTGATGTTGCTTTTGTTATTAGCTTAGTCATCCAATTCATGCACCGACCAAAGGAGATTCACTTACAAGTTGCATTTCAAATTGTACAATATTTGAAAGAAATACATGGTAGAGGAATTTTGTTTGAAAGAAATGAGAGTGTTAGTCTTGAAGCATATACCGATGCCAACTATGCAGGATCAATTACGGATAGGAGATCAACTACAAGTTATTGCACTTTCCTAGGTGGAAATCTTATGACTTGGAAAAGTAAGAAACAAAATGTAGTATCGAGATCTAGTGCTGAAGAAGAGTTCAGGGAAATGACACGAGGGATATGTGAGCTAATATGGCTGAAATCAATTTAGAAGATCCGAGGACAAAATGCGATGAATCGATGAGACTTTATTATGATAATGAGTCGGCTATCAACATAGCTCATAACCCAGTGCAACATGACAAAACCAAACATATTAAAGTTAATAGACACTTCATTAAATAAAAGTTCGAGAGTGTCATTATTTGCACTCCATATGTGTCCTCTTAAGGCAACCTTGCAGATCTTCTAACAACAGGGCTGAACAATAATAACTTTGAAGAAATTGTTTCCAAGCTTGAAAGGATACATATATATTCACCAGCTTGAGGGGGATTGTTATAAATAATTAATTAGTTTGTTATTTTTATTATTATTTTAAGTTTGGATCTTTAGTAAGGTCATTAGGTCATAATAGTCTATTTAAAAATATTAGCACTTGTATATTCTTAACCATAATATATCAAATTATTCAGCTTTGATACTCCATTCTTTGGAAAGATCCTGATGATCATGACTTGATTTTTCATTTTGATGATCTTCTATTTTTCCTTGGTCTTTTTCTTGACATTTTTTTCTCACTTTGATCTTAACCATTGTCTTTATCTTGATCTTCTAGAAGAGTATTCTTTAAAATACCTGCACAAACAAAGAATTATACCTCTAATACACAATTGGTTATATCATTAAAGGTAACATGTTTGAATTCTTCTATAGTCATGATCTTTTTAAAATAAGTAATAGAGAAAAGATTAAAAAAATCAAAGTTTTTACATGTAGAAGAATTATACAATATTCTATTATTTTTGTCACACAACTTACTTAAGACTAAGTATATTGTGTTATAAACTTTTAATAATTATAAAAAAACTCAAAGGTAGGATTATGACTCTTATCAATAGTCCCAGATTTAACAGATTTACCATTGTTGTCACTATACTAGGAAGTTTCTCCTTTCTTAGGAGTAAAATAAGAGAAACGATTTATATCTTCAGTCATATGATTTGAACAATTGCTATCACATTTTGAGTTAAAGCTGTTAAGCATATCTACATCATAATTTTACTTTTTGACCTTTGATACCCAATTCTTTTTGTTGGATCTTTTAGTGTTAGTAGATTTAAGGTGGCTCAATTTATTACATTTGAATCTCTTTGGCCCTTTAAATAGTTCATTTTGCTAAAACAATAAGACTTGATATGGCCAAACTTACAACAATAATTGCATATATAAACAGAACGATTAGTTTTTTTAGCATGACATATGCTACTTAAACTTTTAGAGTTGCTTTTAAATTCATAATCTAATTCGACATTGTTACAAGATGCTCTTTGATTTTTTAAAAGAAGATTCAAGTTACCTCTTTCTTTAATAAACTTATCAAGTGTATTTTAAAGATAAAAATTTTATTTTTCAAAATATTGCATTTATCAAATTGGTAGGTTCCACTAAAATTTTATTGGAAGCTGGATGACTTTGAATGAAAATGCTTAATCTTTCTTTGAGACTTTCTATTCCTTTCAATAAATTTTTATTTCCTATTTCAAAGAAGGAAATAGTCATTTCACATATGGAGACAAGACATTTCAATTTACTTAGATTCTGTTTAATTTCTTACATATGCAAAACAAGTCATTATAAGAGAAGTGTTACCACGTCTTCTTCTTGATTTGTCATGAGACAAATGTTTGCTTCTTCCTCATATGAGTACTTAATGTCATTGTCATTCTATGCAATGTAGACTTTCTTAGCTTCTTTGTTATGTTTCTTAAACTTTCTTTGATTCTGATTTTGATTTCTTATCTAATTTCGATTCTGAGGGTAATTTGCTTTTATGTGTCATTTTTTTTATGCATTGATAGTATGTAAGAACGAATGAGGATCTTCCTTCTTTCTTGTGTTGATCATCTTAAAATTTTAAATGAAACATGAGATTCAAGTCTTCATTACTGTTACTTTAGCATTTTTTATCTTCTGACTTTATGTCTTTGACTTTTAAAATAAGACATTTTTTCTTCTTCTTCTTCCGATCACCTTCTTCATCACCAGCCAGCATTTTCAGCTCCATCTTATTTTTCTGCAATCTATCAAATAATATAATCAAATTCATAGAAGAAAAATTCATAGATTCATAAATTACTATGGCCTTAGATTATCAAGTACATTTTCTATATCTAATAACTTTTTACAACCAAACTCTTATTTAAAAAAAAAATTCTGAATTTTGAAATTACAAAGTTAAAATTTCAACTTTTTTAAAAACCTAATTTAAATTTGAACAAATGACATGAAAGTTGTATGTGCAAAGTTCTGGTATATAAAAAAATAAAAATAAAATATTAGTATTAAATATATCTTATTAAAATTAATATAATTAAAATAGTTAATATAATTATTTAATATCATATCTAAGAATAACAAATGAAACACTTAAAATAAAGAGAGGGAGATGTGCCAAAAAAATAAACTTGATTATCCGGTTGGGAAAAACTTCTACAAAGTATATTTTTTTGTAACTATCAATCACTTTCCAATTTCCACCGATCTATACTCACTCAAATAAACAACTCCTCAAAGGGCAAGTATAAACACTTTTCTTAAGTGTGTGCATTCCATCCAATAGAATCAATCAATCAATAATGTACGAATAATTAAAAGAGAAAAATAAAGTACGAAATCCCTGAATCAGGTGCAATAGAAAAAGCTGCACGTTGTTCCCGTGACCAACAAATAGTTGCCACGTGTCATCCAACGCAGTCATTTATCACAAATTCGTAACGGACTTCCCACTGCACTGTTGTTCGGCGATGACGAACAAGATTTTCTTCCAGAAGCCCTCAATTTTAAAAACCCGTAAAGTTTCTTTCTTTCTTTAAATGAATGCTCACGTGCACCCTCATCCACGTCATCATCACCATCATTCCCTCTGCGCCGTTCGATCGATTTATATCCCCTTCCATCACCGTCGGTTTTCAATGCTGTGATGACTGATTTAATTGCTCGACTCGGCGAGTTCCGGTTCGTGATCATCAACTCACCGATTTCTGCTGGACTCAAACTCGCTCCGTTTTGAAAATTTTCTTCCACCTGAGGGAATAGCTTGTGATCCTTCACCCCAAGGTAGTTACTAGCAAGCGTTTTGAATGATGAGAAATCACATAGAGGAAAATGGATATGTACGTCAACCCGACCCGGACGAAGCAGATCCGGATCCACATTTTCTTTGCTGTTCATCGTGAACACCATGAGTCTCTCTTCGCCGCTACATATTCCGTCCATGAAGTTCAGTATTGCAGATAAACTCAACGCCGTGGATGATTTCACGTCGAGAAACCGATCTAGATCCTCAACGAGAACAATCGATTTCGGTGACGTTTGGAGGAAGAGAAATTTGAGATCCGAATCGGTGTGAACCCTTGATAAGTCCACGTCATAGATATCGTAGGAGAGAAAATTGGCCATGGCGGCAACGAAGGTAGATTTCCCGGTGCCGGAAGGACCGTATAATAAGTAACTTCGTTTCCAGATTCGGCCAATCCGATGATAGTATTGCTTCCCTTTGAGGAACGATTCTAGATCGGATTTGACTTTGTTTTTGAGATCTATTTCCATTGTGATTGTTTCAAATGTGGAAGGATGCGTGAACGGAACGAATCTCCATAGTCTCAACGCACCAGCACCGGCAACGTTACCGGCGTTCATGTAAATCCGCAAATCACGTTTCCCTTGTTTTTCGATTTCGTCAACGACGGCGTGAATATGTTGAAGATAAAGACGAATGATTCTTCGTTTATCGGTTTTTCTGATCTTGAGAATGAAGATCCGGTTCGGTTCGGTTTGGTTGGACCAGTATAGAGTGGCTCCGAGAAAATGGTCTTGAACGGTTTGGTTAGGGCTAAGGCAAAGAGCGACGTCGTTTTGGTTATCATTGGAAGTAATTAGGTTATTGAAGTGTGCGTCTTGGAGGGAAGGAAGGGAACGAAAGTATATCGAGAGTTTTCTGTAAAAAGTGTTGTACTGCATGTTGTCGTTTAGCTCTGGAACATTGAAAACATGATACACGTGGAACCAATCCTCTATTTTCCTCCATTTTCTCTTCACCTTTTCGATTGCGAATAACTTATGTAACGCCCAAATTGAGAATAAGAGAATTGCAATAGTGAAGAAAATGGGGTTACAAATGAAGATAACCATGATTAATTCAATGATGAAAATGAAGAAAACTACTGGTATCAGAGTTAGTGGTACCGCTACTACTTATTCTTCGTCTCAATCTCTGTCTGTACCTTGCGGCTGTTGTTTTGTTTATCCGAAGCAAAACCTCCTCCTTTTTAAACCTATTTTACTTTTGTCTTTTTAGTACTTTAGATATATTATTATGTTTGACTAATTTTATATATTTAATTTTTCTAAAAGATTTAATAAAAATTTCTATATCTCTTTTTAGTATAAGATTTATTTTATTGGTATATTTGATTCAATTTTCAAAATCTGTTTTTTTTTAAGACTTTTCAATTTTTATATTTAAAATATTAGAACAACTTTGAATATTTTGATTTTTAAATTTATTTCTTCATTCAAAAATAAAAGTGATTATATGGACAAAATAAAAGTAAATAAACAATAAATATATAATGAATAAAAAATGAGATAATTTTTCTAGATGTTTGATAGGAGTAAAAAAAGGAAATACTAGATGATAAAATATGTATGTAAAAAGAAATATAAAATTTAATTTAAATTTAAATTTTTATTATAAAAAATAGTTTATATTAATGTATTAATGTATGAATTTAATTTAAAAAGAAATATTTTTAAATTAAGTAATAATTCAACGTTTATAAATATTTTACTTTATAAAAATATAGCATGTTGACTTGGTAATGTTAGATATACGGATGGGATAATATGATGTGTTTACCGAGAGCGTGGTGTTTTTTTAGGTTCGAAAAGATGTGTATGTTTTCTAATTCGTCCCTTATATATTTGAGGATTGATGTATTTATAAGGATCTCTCAAACTTAAGGTTCTCTCCTCATATGTGGTCTTAACTACTTCCCTCTTATTAAGGGAGGATATTGACCACCTATATTTTAGGATTCAGTGGCGTCTTCCTCTTACTTGACTCTCACGTTCAAGGGATCCTTGGGCGAGTCATTAGGTCCCACCTGGGCGGTACAACTGTGGGGTGAGGGCACAATAGTCTAGGATTTTGACAAATAGAACATGACATAGCCCCTCAGCCACAAGGACTTTTCTTTAAGGTCAAAGTGTTTAAAATTATTATCCTTTATTCGAAATGCACTCTTTCCCTATTGATGACTCCCTCGACAGAGATCGGTCTCGTTTGGTGGAGGTGTTCCATATCAGAGCGAGTCCCTCGGCTGAAGGGGTGCGAAGTAGCAGGCATGTCTTACAGCGAAGGGCGACCCCCTCAGCGGAAGGTGCTTGAATTAGTTGGTGCTTGAGTGGCATGGACATTTAGAAAACTTAGAGAAACGTGTTCGTTTTGGGGGAATGTTCTGAGACGTCTAAACGTCAATCACATTTTTCAAAGAGAGTGTTTGAGGAGAAAGGCATGAGTAGCCTTTAATGCTCTTCATTATGGTGTTTCTTGGGAAGGCAAATCAACAGCCTGTCTTCAGACTTGGCTTCCAAGCGTGGAAACTTTCCCGCTTCTGGTGACAATATATTACAATATATTGGATGCACGTGTGAACCCATTTACTTGGACTCCATATATATATATATATATATATATATATATATATATATATATATATATATATATATATATATATATATATATATATATATATATATATATATATATATATATATATATATATATATATATATATATATATATATATATATATATATATATATATATATATATATATATATATATATATATATATATATATATATATATATATATATATATATATATATATATATATATATATTGGAAGCATCATTTTACTTCCTCCTTTTTCATAAAATCCTTTATGTGTTAGATTTCTTCTTCTTGAACCCTTACTTCTTCCAACCATGGTGAAGAAAACTACATTCATCCACGTCAAGGACATTGCCTACTTGTATTCAACTACGGAGTTGATCGACAAATTTCGCCATGACATGAGTTTCTCCAGTATGGGACGAGAGAGAGACGTGCTCATGGAACATTGCTTGAGAGATAAGAGGGAAAACATGGATACTTCCAATGACCCATCTGCCCTTTATTTCTACTTTCGTCTTCCTTATTATCTATGAGTTGGAGGTTTTGGTCCCTTTCTCTTTTTTTGAAACGGAATCTTAACTACCATCAACGTGGTCTGTAACACCCTAAACCTCGAATCTTAATATAAAAGATAAAATTGCACTATTTAGGATGCTACAACACACAAAGCATGCAACCTCAAGAGTATTTTTCAAAAACTTCGCAGCGGGACTCAAAATATCTCAAAACATAGGATAATTATTTTAAATAGTTATTCAACGAAATAACTCCAAACAACAACTCTACCAAAATAATGCGCTCATTCCCGATGTTAGCGATCAGAGCATATAAATCACTAAAAATCGATAAATGCAAATATAATCAAAGACTACTTCCAAGGCCATATTCCAACTTACAAGAAATTACTCCTATCGAGTACCTGATTGTCTGTACTCCTGAGGATCACAAACCCCACAACATTAAAAAGGGGTTAGAATATATCTTATAAATGTTAACGATGAAATTTAGCAATATGATAGTGATAACGAGATCACCAATACATCAATCACACCTAAAAACACAATCAAATTCAAATAATAATCCTAATGCCACCAACTCCTCATTGAAAATGCATGTGGTACAAAGTTTTTGGGATCAGAGGTATGTTATTGATTTGCCCATGTCTCCGGTTCCTCTAGAACTGTGTCCCTCTCTGGAAGAGCTGGTAAGGGTAAGAAATAACGTATAGCCTACGTCGACATGCAGAACTAAGACATAGTATCTGATGTTGAATATGAACATGTTGAGGAGTCTGTGGTCGACGTGGCTAAATTAAATTTAGGTCCCCCATATATATGTAAGTTTCTTACACTTGTAAATGAGAAGAATCCTACAGAACCCAAAGAAAATGATAAGTTCCCTAAGAAAACTTACACCTTCGACGTAACTGATCAGTGATTTTTATATGTTATTTTACCATGAGTTTTAATTAATTGTCTTATGTGTTTAGTTTCATTTTATTTCCTTTTATTGCATTTTATGCGTTGGTTTGGTATTTCCATTATTTTTAGGTTCAGGTACGCAATCAAGAAGAATCGGAGCAAAAATCGGGAAAAACAACAGTAATTCGGAAGAGTTTTAAAAGTGAAATAGGGGGCTGACACGGGCGCCCGTGTCAGCAAATCTGGAGCAGGGTTGCTTTTACATCAGATGACCAGGGAGCCAACACGGCCGCCCTTGTTAGCTGACACGGCCCGTGTTGGCTGATGCACTTCATCTTCCAATTTTATGATTTTTTAGGTGATCCCTATGAGTATTTTCCTATTACTGTGTTGGATCTGGGAGTATTTAAGACAGATTTTGAGAAGGAAAACATAACTTTTTGGCCAGAGAAATATTGCACTATCAGGATTAGAGAGATCAAGGTGATTGGGGAACTAAAGGTTTTTATGAGCGGAAGTCATTGAAGATCCAGAACCCTTTTATCTTGTAATGTCTGATTTTTATTTTGTATTTTCTTTGAATATTATGAGTAGCTAAACCCCCAATTCTAAGGGGTGTCCCTGATTTGAATATGTAATGATTTTGATATTATTATTACACTGACATTTCCTTTGTTTTCATAGCTGATTTGATCTCTAGTTGTTCTTAATGCTTGTCCTGTCGGGCCAACAGGGTTTGATTTACGATTAATGATTAGGCTGGACTGCCGTTGTTAAGCCTTTGCTTTTGATCATCCTATAGTAGATATCACCTAGGACTAGGGATACCCTATAGGAACCGTAATAATTCTTGATAACTGATTGTTTAATCTCACTTATAATTCTCTATGGACGTAGGAATTAGGGTAGACGATTAAAAGTTTTCTCACTAAGGACTTAGGAGTAAACATTCTAAAGAATTTGTAATTAAGTAGTTACAATAAGTCATTGCATGTTAATTCAGAGTTGTTACTGAGTCAGATCATACGCCTTCCCTAGCAGGTTACTCATAGTTGTTTAAACCAATTAGTCAATTTTCCCTTTTTCTTGAAAATATTTTTATAATTAACAAAAACTCTTTTAAAACCCTAGAGCTTTTGTTTGACTAAAATAAAAACAGAACTCTATATCATCAAGTAGTTCTTGAGATCGACATTCGGGGAAATCCCCATTATTACTACATTTGCAAAATAGTACACTTGTTATTTTCCCGGTCAAGTTTTTGGCGCCGTTGACGGGGACAGCTAAAGATCATAGATTGTATAGTTTTATTTTAGTTAAAATTTTGTTGCTCTGCAACTAAAATTTAGTCTTATTTTTATTTTTATTTTATTAAAAAAAATCAGATTATTGTTGCTTCATGAATTCTTCTATATTGTGCGACTAATAAAGTTTCTGAGTTGTGTAGTTATGAATGTTTTTTATACATTTCCACCTGTATCTCCTGCATGTTGGTCGCCTGATTCGGGAATCACTCTGGAAGAGGCGACCAAAATTTTTAAAGCATATCGAAGGGAGGTAAGAATCCTTATGAATTAATGTAAGGAAGCTAACTTTTATCCAGATAAATTTATTTGGTGAGAGATTAGGTTGGAAGAAGAATGTGTGAAAGAAGAAAAACAAAGCATGACATCAGACGAAGAAGATGAATTAGAAATAGAAGAATCTGAGGTAAACAAGAAATATGGGGAAGAAGAAAGAAGGCAACTTGAAGATGATCTATTACTAGATGAAAATACAGATGTAAAAAATCATATATATGTAGACATTCAGCAAGAAATCTTCAAGAAAATAGTATCCCTAAAAATTATTTTAACAAGGCAGATGAAAGACAAGAAATTGACAAAGTATTGGATTTCATTTATGCCTTGTTCACAAAAATCCCACTGAAACTGATATGGAAACAACATCATCAATACCTCAAGTTCATGGGATTGCTACCAAACAAAAGAAAGAAAAAAGATGATGTGTTCTTTGTTTCATATATGCCACCTTAACAGAGCGTGATCCGTCGAGCCATGCGACGTTAAACGAAGCGCTGCGTGGGAAGTGTTAGTTCATAAATACGTCACCTCTTATGGATTAAGATATTTAAATAAAATATTAAAGTCTTTTAATTTAGAGGTAAAGAGCCTGTCGAAAGGCCTGAGATCTTCGAAAGAGGAAGTTAATATGTTCTGGGGACTTAGAAGAAAATTATGAACTATGGAGAGATTGGCCTTCGACCGAGATACTATTTGGAGATCAATTAAGTATTTGAAATTCAAATAATGGAGGGAGTAGTTTTATTTTCTGATGACTAAGAAGGACAAGTGGCACCCGTTGGGTAAAGGACTTCATGCACGGTGATAGGTGTCGGAAGATGATGACTTTAGGTGGTTATTGTTAGTTATTTTTTACTATTATAAATAGGAGTTTTTAGAGATAGAATCAGTGTGTTGTAATTTACTATTTGTGCAAGTCACTCCTAAGTTTACTCAAAGTATCCGAGTGTAGAGAAAAGATTATCAAGGAGAATGTACGTGATGTAAACACACCATCTTTACTTTTCAATGAAGTTTACTTTATTTGTTTAACTTTACAAAGTTTTCTTTACCTTTATTACAACCTTCCTTTTTTCTATGCACTTTACTTTATCTTTGTCCTTAATCCTTTTCTAAGACTTCTATCTCTTCCCTTCTAAAACGTTATCTTCTCTTTCTCTTTTAGTCAAATAGGTACTTCTTAAAACCGTTTACCGCAATACTGTCGAAGTGTGAAACTTAGATAGATTTCCAAAATAAAGAATCTTTAGCACATGTCCTTGGATCAATCTGATCGATCCTGTGAGTCACCAAAGTTAGATTTGGAAGATCAGGGGTTGTTTTCCATTTTTCAAGGGAAAAAAATGGCACGCCCAGTGGGACAGTGCTAAAAGTTTTTATTACTAGTATAAGCAAAACTTTTAGAATTGCAATTTTTATTGGTCTTTCGTAAAAAAGTTCGTTTTATGTTACTGAGAAGTGGTAAAATTACCGCTGTAAACGAAGAGAGACTAACAAGACGAAGCGTTAGGAATATGGCGACAGATATAAATCAGCCAAACAACCCTAACTCTCAAGGAAACGGTTCTAACGAAGGACCGAGAAACGATGTAGTTCTACCTTCGATACCTTTGGCCGGAGAGCAAATAGTTCCTCCGGCAAGAGTGGAACCAGTACCATCAGTATTGGGGCCTGGGTCGACAGTCATAAGGACTCATAATCAACCAATGTTGGAGCATATTGGACCTCAAGCGTCGAATCCCCAAACACCACTGGGAGGAAATTCGGCGTCTAAACAGTTTGCTCCTCCCAGGTTTTCGCAATTACCGAGAAACCCCCCGTACGGGATGCCCACAACTGTAATGCAAGGGCTCCAAAATGCTCCTCCAATATTCTCAGATAATGCAATGGCTTCGCCATTGCAAGGATCAGGGCCTGGGTTGAACATTGGTCGAAATCCCCAAAGTCTAAGCCTGGGATATTCGACGCAAGCCCCTAATTTAACCAATACTTCGGTGGCGTGTTTAAGGCAGCAAATGGATGAGAGAAATTTGAAAGTGGTTCAAACTTTGTCCTAGACCATGGGTGAAATCTTTCAACCATTAATCCAAAACACCAACCAAACCAATCAATAGTTAGCAGCGCAGTTGACACGGTTGGCTGAATTTATGGGAGTACCTCATGTGGTTAGGAACCAGGCCCTAGTGGTAAACCTACCACGACGGGATTTAGGGAACCCAACTGAGCCCAATTTAGAGAATCAAGGGAGAGTCGAACTCCCCAGGCTTGAACCAATCAGAGTCAAACCCCTAAGGGACCAGGTACCAATCCCAGGGGAAAGGGACCCAGGAGTAGTCATAGTGAATCGTAACTAGGATGCAGACAATGTCGTTCAGCAGGTTCGACGTAATAACATAGATGTCGATAACAACTTAGCGGCCATGGTCGAAAGAATCATGGCTCAAAACGGTGTAAACACTGGGTTCACTAGGCCAAACTATACATCTCCAATAGTGGATTACATCCTTCAGATCGAGTTACCTCCTAGAACGAAAGTCCCCAAATTCACTAAGTTCTTAGGAGATATGACAGAACCTACTGTCGAACATGTGGCTCATTATATAATCGAGGTAGGAGAGATATCCAATGATGAGAGCCTTATAATAAAATGCTTCCCAAGTTTTCTCACTAAAAATGCCTTCACTTAGTTTACAACGCTACCCCCTAATTCAGTGTGTAATTGGACCCAGTTGGAACGTTTATTCCATGAACAGTTTTATATGGGCCAAACCAAGATTAGTCTAAAGGAACTTGCTATTGTGAAACGTAAGTTTTCTGAGCCAATCGAAAAGTACCTTAATAGTTTTCGGCTGCTCAAGGCTAGATGTTTCACCCAGGTGCCTGAACATGAGTTGGTCGAAATGGCTGCAGGGGGCCTCAACTATTCCATTAGAAAGAAGTTAGACACCCAGTACCTAAGGGACATGGCTCAATTAGCCGATAGAGTCCAATAGCTGGAGCTCTCAAAGACGAAAAGGCCAAATTCAACAAAAGCAAAAAAGTAGCTTTTGTCAAATATAATGAAAACATTGAGGGTGTACGTGAAGACCCCTTATATTTCGACGAAAGTGAGGTAGATCTTGCTGAAATGAAACAAGGTCCCCCCTACGCTTGCAAAGTACTGGCTCCCCCACTGGGGAAAAGTTTCGTCGAATCTAAAAAGAACGACAGGTTCCCAAAGAAAACATATACTTTCGACATCACGAAATGTGATGAAATTTTCGATTTGTTAGTTAAAGATGGGAAAATGATAGTGCCACCTGGTGCTGAAATTTCGTCTTTGGAGCAAAGGAAAAAAAGAGGGTTTTGTAAATACCATAATTTTTTGGGTCATAAAACGTCTCAATGTTTTCTTTTCAGGGATCTGGTTCAAAACGCAATCCAAGAAGGAAGACTGAAATTTAGGGAGAAAGCCAGCAGTCAGATGAAGGTCGACACAGACCTCCTGCAGGTGGTAGATGTAACACCCCAATTCAACCCCTTACAATAAATAATAAAATCAGAGTTTCAAAATTTCATCCAAACATAAATTGAGGTATCACATATTCATTTTCATCACTTTGCATTATAATGCACATCACAAAAAATAAAAAGTCGGATATACCGATTCATATCATTAACATCATATAACCATATGAATATTCACAGCACAGCGAATGTATTCACAAAATATACGCATCAACAAGTTATCATCAATACATAAATTCATAAAGTCATAAAATAGTATACATAAACTATCATATCCAAAATAATAACGTCGCCCAAATCCCGAGTGTTACTACTATCAGAGCAGAGCGACTCAAAATAAAGAGACTTGAGCTAATCCACATCATCCTCGTGGATCACCTGCACGTTACCAATATAAAGGCAACGGCGAGACAAGTAAAGGGTGAGATACTCCAAAACATATAATTAAAGGCATGATGAAAATATGAATAGTTTGGAATCATAAATGATATAGGATTAATAAGAATATATTAACACATATCCAAATCTCACACACTTTAAATTATCATTTAGTGTATAGAATTAACACTTTAATTTCGTCACATACTCACCATAATCATATCAAAACAAGATATAAACTCCATCGCCATAAATTCATATCGTTGCTTTACCGTCATGTTATATTCATCGCATAATCCTCATGAATTTATCACATCATAATCACTTTATGTTTAACATAAAAATGATCACAAAACAAAGTATCATACAACATCACAATTCATCATAAGTCATCAAATAAAACTCAATGCCAAAAGACTCAAAAATAAACATAACCGACTCCATGAGACACGACTATGTTATGCATGTGGTACCCGTCGCTTTGTCCATAATTAGGGAAATTTGGCATAAAGCCCATCGTCGCTTTGGCATAAAAGCCCTCGTCGCCAATGCAATGTATGTGACTTGACAACACGACATCACAAACACGACACAACAAAAACATCATCATCGCGCATCAAGATTGGCATAAAGCCCACGTCGCCATGCTTATCCACATCAAGATAACATATCATCGCATCGCATATCATCAAATATTCATTATAAATAAACCGTCGCAAACATCATGTTTAATCACACCACATCATCACCAAATAATTCACTTCATTCCAAACATGGAAAAATAATCAAACATCAATAATCGTCGCAAAAGTCATTCATAATAATCGGCATTAATCATAATTATCAATGTCGCAATCGGATTGTCCATACGCGACTTAAACCGACTAAAACGCAACCCGTTTAGAATTAACCGTAAATTGGCCTATTTCGGGTCACTCCGTTAAAAACTCGTAATCTCTAAAAACTAACCTCACCACGACGTTCTACACGTCAAAGTTAGCTAGCACGTCAATTTTCGTCCAATTCGGAGTAACTAGCTCCGTCGCCGAAATTGCCGAAATCGAAAGATCAGAACATAATTGGGTTCCAAATTAAATTGGCTAACTTATTTCATATTTATATTTAATTAATATAATTATTTAATATATTAAGTAATAGAAATAAAACTTTAGCAGAAACAGTTTCTGCTAAGTTTTACTTACTGCATAAATTTTTTTTTTTTTTATAACTTTAATATAATTAATTTTTTTCTTTTCTAATTTAATTCTTCTTAATTAATTCAATAACAATCTAACAACAACAATAACACCTAAATCAATTCCTCTAACCTCTATCAAATTCACTCAACACAACTCATAAACCCTAAAAATCAATTTTATCCCAAATCAAAATATACCAAATCAAACTCTAACTATAAGCATTGGAAAATCAAACCCCTTACCTTATATACTTGAAATGATTCTTGATGATTCAACCAACCCAAAACCCAAGCTTTGTGTTCTTGTTCTTCTTCTCTTCTCCAATACCCTTTAGCTCTCTCTAATGCCTCTAAGTGTGTTTTGTGAGTTATGACATAAAACAAGGTGTATTTGGTTTTGATTAGTAGCAAGACATAATTCAAATTACCAACTAGCCCCTCTTAAAATATACTACTCGTAACACTAAATAATATTATTAACCTAAATAATTAAAATAACTCCAAATAATTAAGTATCAGTCCGAATAATATTTTACCGAACCGAACGGAATGAAAACCGGACCGAACAAAATAATTACCGGTCTCTCAAAACAAATACCGGACCGAATAAAATAATTACCGGTCCCTCAAAACAAATACCGGACCGAATAAAATAATTACCGGTCCCTCAAAACAAATACCGGACCGAATAAAATAATTACCGGTCCCTCAAAACAAATACCGGACCGAATAAAATAATTACCGGTCCCTCAAAATAATTATCGGACCGAATAAAATAATTATCGGTCTGAATAATACGTCGCCAAATATATTAACAGATATATCAGTTAGTATAAATATTCTCGTCGCAAAATAAACGTCAAACGGTAACTCAAAAATATTAATATAATATAAAATAAAACGGGGTGTTACAACTCTCCCCCACTTAAAAGAATTTCGTCCTCGAAAATTTACCTGACTCGAAAAGCTCGGGATATGAATCTTGCATCTTGCTTTCCAACTCCCACGTTGCGCTTTCACCAGCTGCTCCTATCCACACAACTTTGACCAAAGAGATCTCCTTACCACGAAGGGTCTTTATCTCTCGATCTTCAATCCTCAACGGCATCGTCTCCACCGTAAGATTGTCTCGAACTTGAATATCATCCATCTCAATCACATGTGAAGGATCCGGAACATACTTCCGAAGTTGCGACACATGAAATACGTCGTGCAAGTTCGAAAGATTCGTCGGTAACGCCACTCGATAAGCCACTTTTCCCACTTTACTAGTGATTTGGTAAGGACCAATAAAGCGAGGAGTTAACTTCTTCGATTTCAAAGCTCTTCCAACACCGGTTGTAGGAGTAACTCGTAGAAACACATGATCACCCGATTGAAATTCCAAATCTTTCCTTCTTTTATCATGGTAACTCTTTTGCCTACTTTGCGAAATTCTCATCTTTTCTCTAATCATCTTAACCGCCTCGGTTGTCTCTCTAACCAACTCTGGTCCAAGCACCACACTTTCACCCGACTCATGCCAACATAAAGGAGTTCTACACCTCCGACCATACAAAGCCTCGAAAGGTGCCATTCCAATACTCGAGTGAAAACTGTTGTTATAAGTGAACTCAATCAAAGGAATATAAGTATCCCATGAACCACCGTGTTCAAGAATACAAGCCCGCAACAAATCTTCTAAAGATTGAATTGTTCTCTCCGTCTGACCATCGGTTTGAGGATGATAAGTTGAACTTAACCTCAACTTAGAACCCAAAGTTTCTTGCAAGCTTTTCCAAAAATCTGAAGTGAACCTCGGATCTCTATCCGAAACGATACAAAGAGGAATACCATGTAATCTCACTATCACATGCGTATAAATTTCCGCCAACTTTGATACGGGATAAGTGATGTTAATAGGAATAAAGTGAGTCGACTTTGTGAGCCTATCAACGATAACCCATATCGCATCATGTCCTCTTGGTGTATTCGGTAACCCCGTCACGAAATCCATAGAAATGCTATCCCATTTCCATTCCGGAATCTCTAACGGTTGCATCAGCCCAGCAGGTTTCTGATGCTCCACCTTCGACTTCTGACAAGTCAAACAAGCATAAACAAACTGAGCTACTTCTCTTTTCATACCAGACCACCAAAATAACTTCTTCAAATCTTGGTACATTTTGGTCGCTCCGGGATGAATACTCAAGTTACTTCGGTGACATTCTTCTAAAATCATTCTCTTCAAATCCACATCATCAGGAATACAAATCCTGTCACAGAATCTCAACACACCATTCGCATCCAACTTGAAATCATCATTCTCAGTTTGTCCAATACTAACCATCAAGTCAACAAACTTTGCATCTAACTTCTGAGCTTCTCTAATATTATCAAGGAAATCATTATTGATCTTTAACATCCCCAGAATAACACTCTTCGGCGTCACCTCGATCACAAGACTCATATCTCTAAATTGCTCAATCATTTCCAACTCTTTCACCATCAAAAGTGACATATGCAAAGTCTTGCGACTTAAGGCATCGGCCACCACATTCGCTTTACCAGGATGGTAATTCAATCCAAAGTCATAATCTTTCAACAATTCAAGCCACCGCCTTTGTCTCATATTAAGCTCTTTCTGCTCGAACAAGTACTTCAAACTTTTATGGTCACTAAATACTTCAAATCTAGAACCATAAAGATAATGCCTCCAAATCTTAAGCACAAAAACAACTGCCGCAAGTTCCAAATCGTGAGTAGGATAATTCTTCTCATGAACCTTCAATTGCCTAGAAGCATAAGCAACCACCTTTCCATTCTGCATGAGCACACCACCTAAACCCATCTTAGAAGCATCACAATAAACAACAAACGGTTTCTCCGGATTAGGCAAAATCAAGATCGGAGCCGTCGTCAACCTTTTCTTCAATTCCATGAAACTTTCTTCACACTTGACATCCCACACAAATGCAGCTCCTTTGCAAGTCAACTTTGTCAAAGGAAGTGCCAACTTTGAAAATCCTTCAATGAATCTTCTATAATAGCCAGCCAAGCCTAAGAAACTTCTAATCTCGGTAACCGACTTAGGAGTTTCCCATCTCAACACCGCATCAACTTTTGAAGGATCCACCGCAATGCCATTACCAGAAATGACATGGCCCAAAAAGCTAACTTCACTTAACCAGAACTCGCACTTTGACAACTTAGCATAAAGCTTCTTCTCTTTCAGAACTTCTAACACAATGCGCAAATGCTCTGCATGTTCTTCTTCCGATTTAGAAAAAATCAGAATGTCATCAATAAAAACCACCACAAAACGATCCAAGTAAGGATGGAAAATACGATTCATGTATTCCATGAATACTCCCGGTGCGTTAGTGACACCGAAAGGCATCACCAAATACTCGTAATGTCCATACCTCGTCCTGAAAGCAGTTTTCTGAACATCTTCTTCTTTCACCCTTATTTGATGGTAACCCGATCTCAAATCAATCTTACTAAACATGCGAGCGCCAACCAATCGGTCCATCAAATCATCAATTCTTGGAAGCGGATATCTATTCTTGATCGTTACTTTGTTCAACTGACGGTAGTCGATGCAAAGTCTCATGCTACCATCCTTCTTCTTCACCAATAACACAGGAGCTCCCCACGGTGACACACTTGGCCTAACAAACTTCTTCTCGAGCAAATCTTCTAATTGGCTCTTCAATTCTGATAACTCGGATGCGGACATCCTGTATGGTGCCATAGAGATAGGTCTGGTACCAGGGACAAGGTCCACAGAAAATTCAACTTCTCTTCCTGGCGGTGCACTAGGAATCTCATCAGGGAATACTTCGGGAAAGTCGCATACCACCGGAAAGTTTGCAATCACAGCCTGACTCTCAACAGACAGAGTCTCCATCAACAAAAACATTAACGCCTCTTCCTTCATAAACGCGTTCAACTGCTTCGTTGTTACCAAAGTGGCTCGTTCTTCTTCTTCTAAGGAAGAAAACATCACCGAGTTGTTATAGCAATTGATATGAACATAATTAGATTTTAACCAGTCCATACCTAAGACCACATCCATTCCGACAAGCGGCAACCAAATAAGGTTCACAAGGAAATCTCGATCAAAGATTGATAAAGGACAATCTGAACACACAAAGGAGGTAGTAACCGTTCCCTTAGCTGGAACCTCTACAATCATATCTCTATTCAAGGAGGATAAAGTAAGACCCAATCTCTTAACACAATCAGCAGCAATAAAACTATGAGTAGCACCAGTATCAATAATAGTAATAAGAGGAATGCTATTAATGAAACTAGTACCTCGAACAAGTCCATCCTCGTTTGCCTTCGGAGCTCCCGACAAAGCAAACACTTTTCCCGAATCATGAGTCCTCTTAGGCTTCTTACATTGAGAACTAATGTGACCCCCCTCACCGCAATTAAAACAAACCACATCCTTATGCTTGCAATCACGGGTTATATGCCCCACTTCTCCACATCGGAAACATCTCACTTCATTCTCCTTAACCCTGGCATCACTTCTACAAACATTACTTTTATGTCCTGCCTTCCCACATTTGTAACAAACAATACCGCAGGGGCATCTCCCCCACTAGTCCTTCGCCCTTGGACTACTTTTTGCTTCCCTTTTCCAACCGGGGCATCATACGGCTTCCCACGATTTTGTTGACCTTTGTTTCTCTTTTCAGACATGATCTTATAATGGGCATTACTATCCTCTTCAAAGATCCTGCAACTATCAATCAAATCCGCAAAGACGCGAATCTTTTGATAACCCACTGCTTTCTTAATCTCAGGACGTAAGCCATTTTCAAACTTAATGCATTTAGAGAACTCAGCATTGGGTCCATCATAATGCGGATAGAACTTAGCCAGCTTGGTGAACTTCGCTGCATAGTCAGTGATCGACATGTTTCCTTGCTTTAGCTCAAGGAATTCAATCTCCTTTTTTCCTCTTACATCCTCCGGGTAATACTTTCTCAAGAATTCCCTTCGGAATACCTCCCACGAGATCTCTTCTCCAGCAAGCTCTAGCCTCTGACGGGTCTCGACCCACCAGTCGTCAGCTTCCAATGTCAACTTATGTGTACCATAACGGATTTTCTGAGCAAGGGTACAATCCATCACCCTGAATATCCTCTCTATCTCTTTCAGCCACGCTAGTGCTCCTTCGGGATCATACTTTCCTTCAAAAGTAGGAGGGTTCTCCCTCTGAAAGGTTGCCAAACTACAAGACCCTATGTTCTCGTCAGCGTTTGGCGGATTCTGGTACGCCTGAGCCATTGCATGCATAGCTGCAGCAAGTGCCTCATCGTTTCTTCCAGCATTTCTCCCGGCCATCACACTTCTGCTCACCACATAAACAAGGATTAAAATCAACAAATAACAATACTTGATTGTTAAACAACTAAAGACTCAACAACTTGGTCGGACAGACCGACCTGCTCTGATACCACTAATGTAACACCCCAATTCAACCCCTTACAATAAATAATAAAATCAGAGTTTCAAAATTTCATCCAAACATAAATTGAGGTATCACATATTCATTTTCATCACTTTGCATTATAATGCACATCACAAAAAATAAAAAGTCGGATATACCGATTCATATCATTAACATCATATAACCATATGAATATTCACAGCACAGCGGATGTATTCACAAAATATACGCATCAACAAGTTATCATCAATACATAAATTCATAAAGTCATAAAATAGTATACATAAACTATCATATCCAAAATAATAACGTCGCCCAAATCCCGAGTGTTACTACTATCAGAGCAGAGCGACTCAAAATAAAGAGACTTGAGCTAATCCACATCATCCTCGTGGATCACCTGCACGTTACCAATATAAAGGCAACGGCGAGACAAGTAAAGGGTGAGATACTCCAAAACATATAATTAAAGGCATGATGAAAATATGAATAGTTTGGAATCATAAATGATATAGGATTAATAAGAATATATTAACACATATCCAAATCTCACACACTTTAAATCATCATTTAGTGTATAGAATTAACACTTTAATTTCGTCACATACTCACCATAATCATATCAAAACAAGATATAAACTCCATCGCCATAAATTCATATCGTTGCTTTACCGTCATGTTATATTCATCGCATAATCCTCATGAATTTATCACATCATAATCACTTTATGTTTAACATAAAAATGATCACAAAACAAAGTATCATACAACATCACAATTCATCATAAGTCATCAAATAAAACTCAATGCCAAAAGACTCAAAAATAAACATAACCGACTCCATGAGACACGACTATGTTATGCATGTGGTACCCGTCGCTTTGTCCATAATTAGGGAAATTTGGCATAAAGCCCATCGTCGCTTTGGCATAAAAGCCCTCGTCGCCAATGCAATGTATGTGACTTGACAACACGACATCACAAACACGACACAACAAAAACATCATCATCGCGCATCAAGATTGGCATAAAGCCCACGTCGCCATGCTTATCCACATCAAGATAACATATCATCGCATCGCATATCATCAAATATTCATTATAAATAAACCGTCGCAAACATCATGTTTAATCACACCACATCATCACCAAATAATTCACTTCATTCCAAACATGGAAAAATAATCAAACATCAATAATCGTCGCAAAAGTCATTCATAATAATCGGCATTAATCATAATTATCAATGTCGCAATCGGATTGTCCATACGCGACTTAAACCGACTAAAACGCAACCCGTTTAGAATTAACCGTAAATTGGCCTATTTCGGGTCACTCCGTTAAAAACTCGTAATCTCTAAAAACTAACCTCACCACGACGTTCTACACGTCAAAGTTAGCTAGCACGTCAATTTTCGTCCAATTCGGAGTAACTAGCTCCGTCGCCAAAATTGCCGAAATCGAAAGATCAGAACATAATTGGGTTCCAAATTAAATTGGCTAACTTATTTCATATTTATATTTAATTAATATAATTATTTAATATATTAAGTAATAGAAATAAAACTTTAGCAGAAACAGTTTCTGCTAAGTTTTACTTACTGCATAAATTTTTTTTTTTTTTTATAACTTTAATATAATTAATTTTTTTCTTTTCTAATTTAATTCTTCTTAATTAATTCAATAACAATCTAACAACAACAATAACACCTAAATCAATTCCTCTAACCTCTATCAAATTCACTCAACACAACTCATAAACCCTAAAAATCAATTTTATCCCAAATCAAAATATACCAAATCAAACTCTAACTATAAGCATTGGAAAATCAAACCCCTTACCTTATATACTTGAAATGATTCTTGATGATTCAACCAACCCAAAACCCAAGCTTTGTGTTCTTGTTCTTCTTCTCTTCTCCAATACCCTTTAGCTCTCTCTAATGCCTCTAAGTGTGTTTTGTGAGTTATGACATAAAACAAGGTGTATTTGGTTTTGATTAGTAGCAAGACATAATTCAAATTACCAACTAGCCCCTCTTAAAATATACTACTCGTAACACTAAATAATATTATTAACCTAAATAATTAAAATAACTCCAAATAATTAAGTATCAGTCCGAATAATATTTTACCGAACCGAACGGAATGAAAACCGGACCGAACAAAATAATTACCGGTCTCTCAAAACAAATACCGGACCGAATAAAATAATTACCGGTCCCTCAAAACAAATACCGGACCGAATAAAATAATTACCGGTCCCTCAAAACAAATACCGGACCGAATAAAATAATTACCGGTCCCTCAAAACAAATACCGGACCGAATAAAATAATTACCGGTCCCTCAAAATAATTATCGGACCGAATAAAATAATTATCGGTCTGAATAATACGTCGCCAAATATATTAACAGATATATCAGTTAGTATAAATATTCTCGTCGCAAAATAAACGTCAAACGGTAACTCAAAAATATTAATATAATATAAAATAAAACGGGGTGTTACAGTAGACGCCCATTATACAGAGCCTACAGAGGCCAACATGGTCGAACCTACTGATGGCTACGATTTTTCGATCAACATGTTAGAGGTTAATGATAATCTCGTGGATGGGATTGTAATGGCAAAGGTCGTTATGGGTTTTGGACAAGAGAATTGTGTGAGGGTGGCCACTGATGGCCTCGACCAAATTATTGATGATCCAAGTTCAAAAGACATGGAGAATCCAAGTTTGGTAATGGTGACTAAGGAAACTGCTGATAGCTTCGTCAAGAAGGACCAGGCCACCAAGGGTTTGGAGTTGGACTTGGTAAAGCTTGATTTAGGCGAAGGCGTCGATGTCAATATGGTGGAAATAACTCAGCATGAAACCATAGAAGATAGCCAATCAAATTGTCAGGAGGAACTCAATGAAGTAGCTTACCTAGGGCACGAAGATTCAATTGTCGATTTTCTTCACCGTAGCCAGGGGAAAGGATTCAGTGTAATGTTATGTTCTAGGTGTAGCGTCATCTTTGATAGGAAAGCTGCCTAGAAATTGGAAGGGACGCACAAATTAAAACAAGGTAGGGAGAAACCCAGGTTTGACTCTCGGGGTAATCTCCCAAGAAGGTTTGAGCCTCACACCAGGGCCCTAAGAGCTAGACCCCTTAGCTTCAAACCCGTTGTTGAAATTGCTAATGGCAAATGGATGAAGCCTAACGAGGATAGACAGCAAGGACGGCAGAAGTGGACAAACTTCGAAGTCAATCGAGGGTGTTCAGTTACCTATCGAAAGGAGTTTCAGTCCTCCAAAACTGCCCATGTATCTGAGAGATACAAGGGGAATAATCCCATGTCTCGATCGTAGTGGAGACGAGAGCAGCGCAAGAGGAAAGCCCTAAGGGAAGGCTCACTAAAGAATCAGGCAGAGTCTAGTACTAATGCCCCTGTTGAAAATAAAGGGGGACAGTCGAAGATAATTGGGAAAGCACCTGTGGGGCGGAGATTATTCCCTGCTCAGGTAGTAGAGCAGAAAAGCCAGTCGAAGCTGATGACGAAATGACCGACAATTTCGATTCTAGCTCCGATGATTCTTTGAAGTTTCTGGTCAATATGAATGCTGATCGGGAAAATAGCAAGTGTATTATTTTTACCGATTGTAGTAATAAGGGAAAAAGTCCCAAGTATCGATCTCGAGGACTGCGTAGAAATTAACGGGATTTTTAGTATTCAAATGAACAAAAAGTCTAGGGGGTTGTTTGGTAGCAAAGTATCAAAGCGAGTAAAAGTGACTTTTAGATTAATCTAAGAACGATGTTAGGGGAGTGGACACAACGCGAGTAAAGACCATGTAGGATTATTCTGAGATGATGTTTATTAACCTTAATTCATCAGTTCTCAAAATTAGTTTTCCTTAATTCCTTAATAAAAACCCTTTGATGAGTTTCATGTACACTAATTCCTCAGTGTCCATGAAAGGCATCAAGCAATAGTTCTGACAATAAAATACGTGATACAGGATATCCCCATTCCTAAGCAATATCTACCGTAATATTATTTTGCAAAAGCGTTAGGTTGACTTTCCAGACCAAAACCTAATCATGAATCGAATTCTACTTTCCAATATGAATACGCATTAAGATTCTTGAAAAATAAAATATATAAGGTGAATGACATAATTCTCATAGAATAATCCAAACAAATGTCAATACATCGCAGTGCAGTACCACCCCCTAACAAATGGGGGTTTAGCTACTCATGTTCTTAATAAAAACAAATGCAATTAGAAATGAAAAGGAGAAGATCATTATAATTGAAGTTGGTTCACTTGGATCATCAATTGCTTCCGCTCTTGATCGATCCTTCGTTCTCCAGAAATCTCCCTCTTCAGTTGTCAATCCTATTCCCAATCCAAAAGTCCCCCCTTCTTTGCTAAAAAGTGGCTCTTATATCTAAATTCAAATTACATTGCAAAATGTCTCAAATGCCCTTCGAAATAGGTCTGACAGCATAAAAATAAAAAAAACAACAAATTCACTATCAGTGGCCCTGACACGGGCCGTGTTGTGCAACACGGGTAGCCGTGTCAGGCTGCTGAATCAAACAGAGCGCTTTTCATCTACAGGGGTTGCAACACGGGCCGTGTTGTGTGACACGGGCACCCGTGTTGCTCTTCTGTTCTCCATTTTTCTCTGCTTATCTTGACCGTGTCTTCCAACCGTGTCCTCCCTGACACGGGCCGTGTTGTGCAACACGGGTACCCATGTTGTGCCTCTGAATTCCATTTTTCGACTTTTCTTTGCCTCCGAAACGGTGCGACTGCCGGGCTATCAATTCCTGCCAAAAACACACTAAAAGAAATCGAATCAAACGCACCAACGGCAAAAGTAATACAAACTTCAAAATAAGACTTACATAAAAACGACTACAAGTAACTAAGATAACAAAAACCAAAGCTTCGAAAACAGATAAAAACAGTGCAAAATTAACAACAAACAGAGTTTGAAAACACAAGTGAAATCCACCGATCAAACTCCCCCGAACTTGAACTTTTGCTTGTCCTCAAGCAAAAAGCTCGCCAAACCGAACTTACAATATCTTTTTGCACCACGGAACCGTCCATAGAACTGTGAGTTACGGTAATGATACTCATACTTGAACTTCTCGTTCCAAGTCCCACTAGGGTTAATCTCGGCCTCTCCCTCAAAACAGGTAACACACAAACACTAGACTGCGGTAAACCACAGACCTCAGTCTCCCTATTGGTAACCTCTCCGACTATGCTTTGTACTTAAGTCTTCCTTTTCGATTTTCCTCCCTTTCATTCGGACAATCACTATAACGGTTTTTATGATTTTTCCTCGCGTGCACAGGATTGATCAACGACAATTTTTTTTTCTGGCACTGTTATTATTTTTGAATGGCTCTCAGGTTCGACCGCCGTTGGGCTGAATAACCGGGTGAGGGTTACCCAACTTAGAAGGATTAGTCGTCTAATTGCCCTTTTTGTTTGTTTTTTTTCTCTGTGCCTTTGCTCAATATTTTTCATCAACCTTGCACACACGATTCTTATTGATTAACCTGATTGTCAAAATAAACTACTAGGAGGTACTTCTCAGATAACAACACTATGGTAGAAATCTACACGTCGAACTCGTTCCTATTCGGGAAACCCAGGGTGTTTGCTTTTTACCTATCTCTCAAGATTGTTCTGATTTCATCCTCACGGTTCTTTTTTCGAGCATTCTATATACTTTCTCATCACCTCACTCGCAGACATCTCAACCAAACAGTACTCAAACCAAAAATTTTATTAGCTCAATGTTAGGGGGTTTTCATTGTGGAACTTCTATCATGCTTCCAAACTAACACTTAAAAATGTTGGAAAAAATAATGTGTAGATCCTTTAAGTTATTTTAAAATATCATGTTAGTCCTTAGATTTTATTTGCAACGTTTTGGTCCTTTATGTTAAGTAACGTTTGCGTCGTTGACCTTTTTAAAAATTCTCGTTACAATAAATTGCAAACTCATATACCATTTGAACTGGGTTTTCTCGCTGATCACAAATATGTAATTAGTTTTGCGTTTGATTGTGTATTTCGGTCAGATCGAACAATTTTTCATTATGTATTTGTCCATTTTTTCCCTGATCTCATGAACTATAACTTGTTTGATAAACTTGATTGCATATTCGTGATCAGCGTGAAAAACCAGTTCGAATGGTATATGAGTTTGCAATTTATTGTAACATAGAGTTTTAAAAAAGGTCAACGATGCAAACTTTACTTAACATAAAGGACCAAAGCGTTACAAAAAAAAATTAAAGGACTAACTTGATATTTTTAAATAACTTAAAGGACCTACACAGTATTTTTGCCAAAAATATTGGAGCAATGTATCAAAGGGTGATGAATTCTATCTTCCGTGACTATATTAAGAAATTTATGCAAATTTACATTGACGATATAGTTATTAAATATTTGTCGAGGAATAATCATCTTTATCACCTTAGACATTCATTCGAAAGAATGAGAAAATATGGTTTGAAGATGAACCCCCTTTAAATGTGATTTCTGTGTGCAAGCAAGGGATTTTCTTTGCTTCGTGGTCCACAAGAAGGGGATCGAGATAAATTAAAATAAAATGAAAGCCATCAAAGAGACGAAGCCTTCATCGACAAAGAAGGAGTTGCAATCTCTCTTAGGGAAGATCAACTTTTTTAAGAAGGTTCATATCGAACCTCTACGGAAAAGTGCAAACATTTTCACCATTGCTCTGTCTAAAAACAGAAGAGTTCGTGACCTAAGCATCAGAAGGTGTTTGACGAGATTAAGGCATACTTAGAGAATCCTTTTAACTTGTCACCTCTGGTTAGGAATAGATGTATGAAGATGTACATTTTAGCCTCATACTTGGCCATAGGGAGCCTATTAGCCAAAGTGGATGATAGTGGCGTCGAAAGAGCCATATATTACCTTAGTCGAGCTTTTAATGATGCAGAAATTAGGTATAGCCTGGTTGAAAATATGTGCATATGTTTGTATTTTTCTTGTTTGAAGTTAAAACATTATATAAGGCCAGTTGATGTTTTTGTTTCTTCCCACTTTGATGTTATTAAACACATGTTGTCTAAGCCAATCTTGCATAGCTGAATTGGGAAATAGGTACTTACTTTAACTGAATATTCCCTTGAATATGTGCCTTTAAAGGCCATGAAGGGTCAGGTAGTCGCAGACCTCATTGTGGATCATAAAGTGGTTGAGACACCTTTAAATTACTTGGAAATGGAGCCTTGGTAGTTATACTTCGATGGTTCATGCCATAAAAATGGAACTGACGTTGAAATTTTGATTGTTTCGCCAAAGCAAAGTACCAACAAAGTTCATGTTTAAAATTGAAGGCTCTTGCTCCAACAACGAGGCTGAGTATGAAGCTTTGATAGCTGGACTCGAGGTCTTGTTAGAGTTGGGGGCAAGGCGAGTTGAGATAAAAGGAGATTCTGAGTTATTCATGAAGCAAATAACATAAGAATACAAATGTATCAAGGAGAACTTGATCTTGTATTTTGTTATAGTGAATCGACTGATGAAATGTTTTGATTTCGTGGATATTAGACATATTCCTAGACTTGAGAATTACGAAGCAAACGAATTGACACAGACCGCTTTGGGGTATAAAGTTCCAAAAGGAAAGTTAGAAGAGTTTATTGAAGTTCGAGGAAGAGTTCAGGAAATAAGGCTTTCTCCAACTTATCTAGCGTTGACAAAGCTTGGATCAATAGACTCAGAGAACTTTGAGATTTGTACTGTCGAAGACTTGTCTGGTACTGACTAGAGAAAGCCTATAGTTTATTACTTGAGAAATCTAGTTGGATCAACAAACCGAAAGATCAAGTATAAATCTTTGAATTATGTAATCATTGGAAATGATTTGTTTAAAAAGACCCCTGAGGGAGTGTTACTTAAGTGCCTTGGCGAAGAAGAGGTATACTTGGTCGTTTCAAACACCCATAGTGGGGTGTGTGGTACTCATCAAGTGGGGCACAAAATGAAATGGTTGTTGTGTCGACGGGGTGTCTATTAGCCCATAATGCTTAAGGATTGCATTGATTTTGCTAAGGGTTGTCAAGAATGCCAGATTCGCTCGAGCATACAACATATTTTAGCAATAGAGTTGCATACAATAGTGAAACCTTGGTCA
The DNA here is from genome assembly GCA_963859935.3 of Lathyrus sativus. Taxonomy (NCBI): domain Eukaryota; kingdom Viridiplantae; phylum Streptophyta; class Magnoliopsida; order Fabales; family Fabaceae; genus Lathyrus; species Lathyrus sativus. Next base: position 714,207,781 of record OZ012737.1, read on the forward strand.
TTTAGAGGATGAGTTTTGGACTTGATTGTAGAAATTCAACTTGTGTCCTCGAAAAGCTAGAAATACCTCTTGGTCGGAATTGATTACTTTACGAAGTGGATTGAAACAACCCCTTTAGTGAAGGCTGATCAAGAGACCATAATTGAGTTCATTGAAAGGAACATTATTTACAGGTTTGGAGTTCCTGAGACCATTACGACAGACCAATGGCCAACGTTTACTAGTCAAAAGATGCAAGAATTTGCATTAGAAATGGGAATTAAATTGTTAACTTCAACCCCCTACTATGCTCAAGAAAATGGGCAAGTCAAAGCTGCTAACAAAACCATTATCAGCTTGATCAAGAAGCATGTTGTGAAGAAGCCAAATAATTGGCATCAAACATTAGACCAAGTCATATGGGCTTGTCGTACGTCTCTTAAAGAGGCAATAACCACAACGCCATTTCGATTGACATATGGGCATGAAGTTGTTTTACCTATAGAGATTTATTTGCAATCATTCTGGGTTCAACATCAACATGAGATTCCATCAAATCAATATTGGGGGATGATGTTGGACGAGATAGTGGATTTGGACGAAGAAAGATTGGTAGTATTAGATACGTTAATAAGACAAAAAGAGAGAATTCTCAAAGCCTATAATAAAAAAGGTTAAGTCCAAGGAATTTTTTAATGAAGACTATGTTTGGAAGGTCATTTTGCCTATGGATCAGAGAAATCGAGCCCTAGGCAAGTGATCCCCAAATTGGAAGGGGCCATTTCGAATACTTCAAGTATTTTCAAATAACGCCTACGAAATCAAAGAGTTAGTCATGGACAAACGAATTCTAAGAATAAATGGTTGTAATACCCTAATTTTTACCCCTAAGATCCCACTTCATTTGCATCATTACATACAGAAACAAGATCACAAACATTGGTCCTCCTACCCTTTGTGGGTTTGCTTCTGAGGGAGATCACCAAGCACTTGTGCATTTCTTACTGACTTTATGTTTGTTTATGTTTACTAACTTCTAACCAAAATACCAAAAATGTATTGTAGTTTTCCTGTTTTCTTTCCCTATGTGTTTAGGGTTTTACAGAGTTGTCAAAAGAAAGAGCATGGCTTGGAGTCAAGTGTGGCTATTTAGTTATGGGCAAGATCAAATGGAAGTTTGACCTAATATTGATCAAACCACCAAAGGATTGCTTGAATTGCAAATTGGTTGTGGCAGTGGTCTATTTCTTAGGAAATGTGTATCCAAGGTCAAGTTGTCTTGTGTTGGAATTCATCAGGATTTCAAGCAGTGTTCTATGAGAAGTTTGGTCCAGGTTATCATGATCAAGGTCAATCAGTCCAGGTTGTGTTCATCTGTGGATTTATTATCCCAAAGATTGATTCAGGACAAATTCAAAGTTATTCCATTTATTATCAAAGATTCAGAGGTTTGTCTGAACAAGTCAAGCTTTGAGGATATTCAGTCAGGGTGTGTGCTAGAGGATTTAATCAGGGCTATCTGGTCCAGTGTGATTATTTTTCAGTGATTGAGATTCAACAAAGGTTTGACCTAATCTTGATCAAACTAGTTAAGAGGGTTTTATTTTCAAGATCTTTATGCCATAGAACTTTAAATCATCTAATGATCGATATCAGGGTTTATGCGAGTGCAAATTCATCTGATGAAATCAAGTAACTGGGATTAATTCGAGATTTGGTCTGATTGCAGTCATATTTTAAGAATTGATTCAAGAGTGTCAAATTCAAGGAATCGATGAAAGGAAAGTCAAGACATGTGTGCTTGTTGGTTCAAGTCAAGAATTATTCCAAACCAGGTTCGTCATGGTCCATCAGCCCATTAGTGGTTCATCTATGGATTCATTTTCTTAGAGATTGGTTCAGATAAATTCAAAGTGATTCAAAACTTACTTTGATCAGAAATTCAGAGATTTGTGAGAAAGGTCAAGATCGTTTGTTATTCAATCAAGATGTTGACTTTGGATGTTTGGTTCATGTTTATTATCTTCCTTTTATCCATATTCTCATTTATCCAATTTCCCATTTTTAAACCATATCCATTTTCCAAATCCATTTTTAAAACCATATTCATTATCCATGATACCAATTTCTAAACCATCATCCATTTTTTCAAAACCATTTTACAATTATCCAATATTTTTTTCCCTCTTAATTCATTAACCCATTATTCATTATCCATTTTTAATATCCATGTCCATTTAAATGCATTCATGTCATGAATCTACAAAACAAGTCATGATACATCTAAATTACAAATAAAATGATAAGGACAAAATTGCAAAAATATGGAACAAGCTCATGGAAACATAAGACTACAAAGTTCAATCAATACAAAGTTTGAAGCAAAAACAAAGTCCAAGCCTTATGTACGTGGCCCATTACTATTACAAATTGACAAGAAGCAAGAAGAAAGGCAGCATCACGTGGAAATTCAGTACAAGCTACATGAGCCTCACACTATGCTACACATGAGCTATAATGAAAATACCAACTTGTTACACTCCAAGTTCACGTTGAAGCTCCCAGCCTTACACAATACCAACTGCAGCTAGCTACTAACCTCACAAGCCGAGCTGCAAATCACACAAAAACGACAACGAATTGAACGTTACGCAAGTCACACACCAAAAGCGGCAACAGAAGAAACTTGAACAAATTTTCATTTGGAAATCATTCAACTCACCCTCAAATTATTCTATAAATAGAACCATAGAGCTCTTCACTCATCAAGCTTGAACAACCCCTCATTACTCTGCAGAAAATTCGAATTCACAAATTCAATAAACCTGCAGAAAAATAATTCATATTCTAACTTCAACCATTTTCCAACAAGTGGTAATCGATTATCACAACTCACTGCCCACTATGGTAATCGGTCACGCCAAAATGATAACCGATTACCCACCCTTTCTACCATTTATGGTAATTAATTGATTACCACAACTTGAATTACTATTTTTACAAGAAAATTGTGATACGTGCCTTGTTTGGGAGGAAATTGAATCTATTAGAATACAAGTACAATAGGAAAATATTGTATTCTCAATTGTTTAGGCCAACTTGAATTTTATTTATTAAGAAGATACACAATTAGAAGAAATTGTTTGGAATAAATTACATTGTGGTTGTACAATTTAAACAACTTACGGTCTTACATGTGTATGTATTATTACTAAGAAGCTTCCATATAATACATGACATTTATTTGGATGGACAGGATTCACACTCATTGGAAAAAGCTTCGGCTTGATGATTAAGGTGTCATGAGAGATGGTAATTTAGACATGTGTATTTTTACATATTAGAAAATGATTCAGTGATGGTTACGGTATAAAACTACACATTAATGAGAAGATGTGTTTAATTGCTTATCTATAAATAATTGAAATGATCCCATTGTTTGTTGTTAAATTTGTTAAATCTAGACTTTGGAACATTCTTGGATTTGGTGAAGCCACGATTTTGTTTTGGAGGTCGCGTGGGACAATGTTCAAGAATGTGATCGATACCATGGCAGTACCTACACTCTATAGTAGGACAGTTAGCAAATGTATGACCGGTGCGATTGCAATTCTTACATGGATGATGATTCGATTTCTGATGTGAGAATCGAGTAGTTGCAAGAGCAGCATCCATTTGAGGAGTTTTGTCTAGGTTCAAACGTGTTTCTTCAAAAAGGATTTCTTGAATAGCAGTGTCCAATGATGGAAGCGAATTTCGATGCAGCAGTGAGGCTCGTACGACTTGATATTCGGGCCGAAGAGCCATAAGGACTTGAATGAGATGAAGGTGGACTTCACTGATTTGGTGCCAAATTGGTTGGATTTGGGCAAGAAATTCATTCACTGATTGACCAGGTTCTTGCTTAGTATTGTGGAGTGTGGTCCATAACTGATAATAATGTGCAAGTCTAGTTGTTTGATAGCAGTTTTTCAAGAAATCCCAGATTTCTTTTGCGTAATTACGGTATAAACGTGTTGCGCAGCCACGTGATGATCTGGTGATTTTTACTATCCCAATCTTCAAGGCGGTCCGCAAATTTTGTAGCAGATTCATCTTTGTCTTGAGTTGGCTTGACGACATCGCCGGTAACTATGCGCCAAAGTTTGCGTCCGATCAGAAAACTCTTCATTCCTTGGACCCAGAGATTGTAGTTTGGTACGGTCAAGGTGGTTGTAATGGATTTAACAATATCAATTTTCTCCATGATGCAGAGATGAACAGATGAATAGGATAATGGAGGACTGAGTTTGTACAAATCTGTAAGAAGATATACAAATGTTGCAAAAAAGAGAGGAAAAAAATTTGCAGAAAAAAAAAGGAAAAAAATTTGGGGATCGATGACCTAAGCTCTGTATACCATGTTAACAGAGTAGCAGAAAGTGGAATTGAAAAAGTATGTATTAATCCATATTTCGTGTGTTAACAAGAATACAATTTTGGGATTTATACAAATCAATATTAGCTTATTTAGGTAGGTAAATCTCCTATAGCTAATGCTATAATAAAATTGTAATCTACTATAACAAAATATCAATAATTATAATCAAAATTAAAATAAATAAAAAATAAGTTCGGCCTGGGAGATGAAAAGAGAGAAGAATTGTCTTTTAGAGATGATCAGAGGTCCTAGTAATCTAGAGTTCGGCCTGAGAGATCATAAGTTTGACTAAACATTGTTTTCATCAAGAATCGAACCTAGTATTCCCCGAATATTTGTTCCTTAACAAAAGCTCGTTTACCACTCGAGCCTAATTGTTTGGTTCTAACATCAAAAATAGAGTTCTAAATAATTCATTTGAACACAAAATAATGAATACAAATTATTTTAGAAATAGAGTAACATATATAACATCAAAATAATGTTCTAAATAATTCATTTGAACACCAATTATTCTTAACTATATGAAATAAGTGATGAACAACAAAAACTGAAATTATACGAATCAAGCATGCATGAAATCTACAATAACAATATAATTGTAAATTTGATATAAATTATTCCATAGTCAAACATAAAGAATAAAAAAAAAATTATACACAACAAAAAAACATAAATAAAACAAAATTGTATCAAAGTATGATGTAAAATTTAACATTTTTGTGTAATGTAATTTCTTCAAACATTTATATGATTGAATTATCCCAACATTTAAATGATAAGTAGTAAGTAACATAATTGGTTAAATGACAAATTTTAAGTATAAAATAGTGATATATTTTAGATTGAGATAAATCTCAATTTTCCTAGATAAGATGGGTATTACCTTTTTTCTTTCTTTCAAATTTGCTACTTGAAATTCTATTGGAAATGCAAGTTTTGTTGGTAAAGTATTTTCCTCATCGGTTGCTGCCATATGAGAAGGAAAAGTGACGGATAAAAATGAAGCAAAATATTTTAAATGAGGGAAGTTATTGAGTTACCTTATATTTTGTTTTTTAAATATGAAAACGGTCACAAAATGACTTTTTGATTTAAAAATGATGTAACCATCTTTCACTTATTATAATTTATTTTTGAAAATAATAATTTGAATACATAGAAGGTAAAATAGAAAAGAAAATAGGATTATGTGTGATGTTTGGGGTTTGTTGAAGTTTTGAGGAAGTACTCTGGGTTGATTCCTGATATGAATTTGATGTTTGATTGTCTGGATAAACTTAGTATTAACAATAGAGATAGAAATAGAAGATGATTTTTAACAATGGAGATAGCAATAGAAGATGATTTTTAACAATGGAGATAAATTTAGTGTCAAAACAAAACAATTAATGGAAGTTATAAATGTGAAGTTTATTTGTGAGAGAGGGAAGTTAGTTTTTTAATTGGTAATCAACAAAAGTTACCAACAACTAAAATTATTTATAAAAATAATGAAGGGTAATTTTGAAACAAAAATAAGTCACTCCAAAAACTTGTATCCCTCTCTATATATATATATATATATATATATATATAGTTATAGATTCGGTCAATAAAATTAATTAGTTGAAGTATATCATATTTGACCTTCTAATACTAGAATATGAAATTAATTAGTTTAAGTATACTGGAAGCACTTTTTTGAGGTCGACAAAATTATCCTGGAAAAAATTAATCCAGATCTTATACATTTGCAAAATAGGAATCAGCCTTTGAAAAATTAATTATATTGTATAGAAATGAAGTTTGAGAAACCAATGGTAAAGAAAAAGTTAAGGTTCCATCATTGCAGTTAAAGATATTTTCTTGGGCATGGGTTGTAGAAAGCATCTCGTTCATATAATATATCAATATTTAAGAACTTTATGAACTTGCTAACCTGTCTTGACTTTTAGCTTACTAACATATCTTCACTTTCAGCTTTTTAATATTTTCTTTTAGTGTTACTCTTTTATCAATCGAACATGTCATGATTTTAATGTACTAACGATAAATGCAACAGATGTATAAATTGTTTGATGTGATGTACCGCTTATGATTTTAGTGTACTAACCATAATCATGTAATCAAATATTAGTCGGTCTTATAGTTGTTCTTACTGCATTTTGTTATTACGATTAAGTTTCAAAATGAAATCGATTATGATGTTATTATATATCAGTTTATTTTGTTTCACGGAATAAGTAGCTTTGAAGAGTATATATGTATAACATTTAAGCATCAATATGGCGATGTTTAACCATGTAATTTATAAGTTTTCAACATATTCCTCTGCCATGTCATTTAAAATTTCTAAATAAAGTTTAGATAGAATGTTGTATTGAGAAAAAATTGTTCAATCACGTGCTAAATGTGCAAAAGATATACCTTAACAATGTTGATTAACGTCCCACCACTTCTTCAAGATTGATGCACTACAATGAATAACTGATTCAACCTCTAAAAGAAATGTTCAAAGATCTGTAACTATGTCTAATATTCGTCTATCTGAACCAAATGATAAAAACTTACAAATTATCAGATTGATGCTTATATCTTATACAAGTATGCTCTCACAAATTACCTTGTAAAATAGAAGTTGGAGAGTAAAATGAGTTCTAACTGTTTGGTGGAAGAGTAAAAGTTGGAATATCGCATATTACAAAATTATGTCTACTCACGACAGAAACTACATCAACCAGTTTAGACATTTGTTACATATATCATTAACACACTAAAGTCATAACCTGCTTGATTGATAAAAGATATTACAAAATTGAAAGTTAATGCAGGTCAGCAAGTTCATTGTAAACAATAACTCAATTGTATAAAAAACTATGATATCAAATTTCGAATGTTCTTAAATATTAATATCTTATATGAACCAGATACTCTCTACAACCCATGTTGGTTGTTATGTTGGAATCTTCTAAAATTTCAATTATCAACATGAAAGACGATAATAGTTGAATAATAGAGAGCTTTAGAAGTTCAAAACATATATTCTTCATATTCAATCTGGTTTAATGTTTTGATAAGGACGATTTAATTATGAAACTATACCCAATCAAATAATTTAACCAAACAAAAACGAACACAAATAATAACAAGATAGAGAATATGACCTTTTGCAAAACTTCAGGCCTCAACAAATAAATGGCAAGTTACATGTAAACTTTATCATTGGAAATTACTCATGTCTAAAATCAATCAGTTACCAATGATGACGATTACTTAACCTTAGCTATTATAAACATTTATAACCCCTATACATAAAAAATACTAATTAACCCAATAAGGCATCAACAACAACAATAGTTTTGACCCGACATTTTACTTGACAAAACTCATTTATCAATCTCTCAATAACTTCTCTAACAACATACCTAGGGGTGGTCATGGATGGTTAATGTCCAAAACCAATCCATAACCATAAATAATCTATATATTACAACCGGTTATTAAAATCAATTCTCATAACCTGTTTTTATTTTTTAAAATGGTTATAAACCGGTTATTAACCGGTTATATCCATAACCAATTTTATAATTAGTTTTGATTTAATTTTATTTTAAAATTGATTTTTTTCAAAATCATAATATTGTTAAAATAACTATTGTTTTTTTTTTAAATTTATAATTTTTGATCTCTAAATATTCAAAATCATAATTACTATTGTTTAAATTCATAATTACTATTGTTAAAATTCATGAATGAAAAGTTCATTCAATTCATTCATTATTAAATGAAAAGTTAGTTAATTGAATGATTCAATTTAACTATTAATATATATCATTTCATCTAATTCATCTCCATATTTAAAAAATATCAGTTTAGTTTTATATTTTAAATTTATAATTAATTAATTTTTTTTCATAATTAATTTTTCTCTTAAAGTAAGTCATTGATGACACAATATCAATAATATTTTATATGTTTTAGTTATTAAGTATAATTTAAGATATTGTTTACAATTTTGGTATTCAAGAGTAACCAAAACATATTTTTTTAGAATCAATTTCTGAGTGTTTACAATTCTTTTAATCTTATATCACAAATATATATATATATATATATATATATATATATATATATATATATATATATATATATATATATATATATATATATATATATATATATATATATATATATATATATATATATATATATATATATATATATATATATATATATATATATATATATATAATTAAAATATGTTAATAATTCTTTTAAAATCAATTTCTGAGTGTTAAAGTAGTATCCAAGTATATGGCAAGGAGAAGAAAAAACATATACATGGTAGCAATTAATTTTACTATTCTTTTAATTCACTATAATATTTTATAAGTATATATTTTTCATCTTGGTTTTAATTCTCCTATCTGTATCTTGATAATGTTATTTTTAATAAAATAATGCGGATTACAATAAATATCTCATTAAAAAATACATAGACATTAATACTTTTCTGTTTTTTACTGTGGACATTATAAAAGCGAGAAGAAAGATAATTAAACCCTAGTTACCAATAATTTTGGAAATACCGTATTAATTTTTTTTCATAATTAATAATTAATTTTAAAAAAAAAATAAAAATATTGTTTTAAAAAAAAAATTTCAAATTTTTTTTAATTAAAAAAAATTAACTAATTTGATTTTTATTTTGGATATGGATGTCCAAATTATGGATTTGGTTAAAACCATATTAAAAATATATCCAAAATGTGGATTTGGTTAAATTCATACTAATAATTAACCGGTTTTTAATAACCGGATTTAGATATGGATATGGACTATTTAAATAACCGGTTTATTTGAACACCCCTAAACATACCACTAAAAGTATAAGAGCACTTAAAAATTAAATATAAAAAGAATTCAAATAGAGGGAGGAAATGAAGAAGATCGTACTTTGAAGTATACAACAATAATATATAGTCAATCATTCAAACCGAAGATGATAGCCCAATATTACTCTCATATGACCATTTCCAAGAATAAAACTCATTCTTTAAAACAATTGTTCCAACACACAATTTATTAGAGAGGCAGTCCATGGCAGAGAGCCAAAATGCCACCAAGCCGCTTTATGGCATTGTCATAGCATATTATGGCAAAAAAAACCTATTATACTATCATTCGATATTTGCAATTGCGACGGCTCAAAAACCTGTTATACATCAATACTGTTGTTTGCTATGAGGATGCCATTCACATAAAATAACAAAGTAACAAGTGAATTTTTAGGTTAAAATCTGAAGTAAACACAGTGATCAAATTGGATCTTAGTGAAACCAATGTGTACCATGAACTTGTCGAATCTCATATTCCATTGTCAAAGAGATTGTTTTAGGCCATACAAGGACATATTCAGCTTGCACACACAATCTTCCTTTCCCTTTTCTGCATACCCTTTAGGTTGGCTCATCAAAAATATTTCATCTAGATCACCATACAGGAAGGTTGTCTTCACATCCATCTATTCAAGTTATAGGTTGAACTTTGCCACCATGGATAACAATATTCTAATGGATCTATGCTTTATAACAAGTGATAACACATCATCAAAGTCGACACCTTCTTTCTAAGTGAAACCCCTAGCAACCAACCTTTCCTTAAAACGTTTCAACATCACTCATTTGATTCTTTCCTTAACCTTGAAGATCCACTTATAACTGACTAACCTGGCCCATGCAGGTTTCTAGATCAGCACCCAAGTGTTGTTATCATGGAGAGATTTTATCTCATCATCCATGGCTTTCAGCCATTCAGTCTTATCTCGACTTCTCATAACTTCCTTATAAGAACCTCACTTGCAAAGATTAAGGTATAAGCTATGAGATCTGCATAACCAAGTCTCTGGGGTGGCTTGATGAATCTTCTTGACTCGTCTCTTGCCAGTAGGTAGTCATTATCAGTCTCCTCATTTTCGACAACAACTTATGCTTCTTCTTCGGCTTCATCCGCGTCATGCAATTCAGTATCATTATGCTTCACCTCAACAGAAATCTCTTCTTGTTCCAACTATTCTTCAGAGATCTTCGAACTTCGACCAATGTCATTTATTTTATTAAAATCCATCTCAGCTTCATTGAAAACTACATCTCGACTTGTGATATACCTCATGTGATCTGGCTCTAGGCAACACAACATATAAGTTTTGACTCCTTCAGAGTATCCAAGGAACATACATCTCAAAGCTCTAGGTTCAATCTTGTCTTACCTAATATGAGCATAGGTTAAAAAACCAAATACTCTAAGTCTGTCGAGACTAGGTGGATGTTTTGACCAGACCTATTTAGGTGTCTTCATTCCCAAGGCTGTCGAGGGACACCTATTTATCAAGTATACTGCAGTCGCAATAGCTTTTATCCAAAACACCTTCTTCAATCCTGCACTTACCAATATGCACCTCACCCTTTCCAAAATGGTTCTATTAAACCTTTCAGCCAAAAATTTTTGTTGGGGAGTCTCTGCAGTAGTGTTGTGCCTTGCAATACCATATGCATCACAATAGCTGTCGAAAGCCTCATTACAAAATTTAAGACCATTGTCGGTCCTCAACGTCTTGACCTTCCTGCCAGTTTGGTTTTCAACCAGAGTCTTCCAACTTTTGAACTTTTCAAAAGTTTCATCCTTAGTCTTCTGGATGAATACCTATCACTTTCTGGAGTAATCATAAACTATGGATGGAAAACACTTTGCACCCGAGTGTGAAGGGTTCCTTGTAGGCCCCCAAAGATCAACATGAATGTAATCAAGAGATCCATGTGTTCTTTTTTACCTTTGTTAAACTTTATTCTATAGGATTTACTGAATACACAAGGTTCACAAAACTCCAGTTTTTCGACCTTGTCACCACCCAGCAGATTTTGTTTAGACAATTCGACCATGCATCTTTCACTGACATGACCAACTCTTTTGTGCCATAGCTTGGTCTTCGACACAGGTTTCGTGGATGCCGCATCTGCTGAACTACTTACAACCTCAGCCTCAAGGGTATACAAGCCTTGTTTGTTCATGCCTCTCAAGACTTCCTTCAATCCCTTCATTACACTTAGAATGTTTTTCTCTTATTTGAAAAACATATATTTTCTTGTCGAGTTCACCAAGAGAAATCAAATTCCTCTTAAAATAAGGTACATACCTAACATCAATTAATAGCCTTATTGGCTTATCATGGAGCTTGAATCTCACAGATCCAATACCTATAAGTTTGCAAGCTTTGTTATTTCCCAGCAGCACTGATCCACCATCTTGATCACATAATTCCTCAAACACGTCTTTATTTAAAGTCATGTTCCAAGTACACCTGAATCCATAATCCACTCCTTTCTAGAGTTGCTGCTTGAAACCACTAGGACATCAGATGATTCATAACCATCTCGCACAATTGTTTCATTACCATTATCCTTTCCATTATAACTGTTCAGTCGATTAGGGCATACTTTCTTGTATGACCCTTCTTCTTTCAATGATAAGACTTAATAGTAGGAACATTACCACCATAAGAATTATGTAGAGCTTTACCCTTCTTCTTCTCAAACCTACCATCTTTCTTCAAGAATTTCCCCTTAACGGATAAACCTTTACCAACAGAAGATGGTTTTTGCTCCTTTCGTTTGTTCAAATCCTTAGAGTACAAGACATATTGAACATCTCCAAAGGTCAACGAATCTCTTCCATACAAGAACGTTTCTTTGAAGTGAGTATGAGACTTAGGTAAAGAATAGAACAACAACAACGCTTGATCTTCATCATCAATCTTGACCTCGATATTCTCAAAATCAAGAATTAACTTAATGAACATGTCCCATTGCTCAACCAAGGCTTTGTCTTCACTCATCTTGAATGAATACAAAGTGTGCTTTAGGTAGAGATGATTAACCAACGATATCTTTATGTATAAACCTTCAAGTTTCGTCCATATACCAGTTGTTGTTTTCTCATTTGAAACTTTTCGGAAAACCTTATCATCAAGGCTCAATGCAATGGCATTGTGGGTTTTTTCGATCATCATTGTCTTCTCCTTTTCTGATAAGGCAACACCCATCTTCTCTGATACTTTCAATGCTTCTAACTAACCCTGTTGAACAAGAAAATTTGCATCTTCAAGCACCACAAACCGAAATCATTCACACCAGTGAATTTCTCAATCTCATACTTTGTTGACGGCATCTTCTCCTCCACGCTAACCGCACCCATTTGTTGTGAAACAATGTCGTAAATAACAGAACAATGTCATGAGATAAAGATTGAGTTTTTTGAACAAATACAAGAAATCCTATTAGGTTTTATGAAAGAGATAAGATAAGGAAGAATAAGAATAAGAATTGGTTAAAATTATTTTACTATTTACTTTCTCAATAAGAGTTCAAAGATTACAAATGAATAACAATCATTAACCTATCTCAACAACCTGAGAGAACTAGTCTATTTATAGACTACTAAGCTAACTTAGGCTACAATATAACTTAAAAATTATGCTTACAAGCAAGACCTAATTCGACATGCTAACTTAAACACAAAGCTAACATATTTTGACAACATTTTTAAATAGACATCGACTACAACATGTACAACTTCTGTCGAACTATGAAGCTACCCATGTCGACAATATAGTTCGATCCAAAACCACACAATGGAATACTCACATTCAAAAATGCATATGAAGGCTATATTAATGAACATGCAGAAGTTAGTTGTATCGAACTACGTGCTTGTAGATACTGTCAAGGTGATCCAAAGTGACGAATTTTGTTGATAGCGAAGTTGCAATCAACTATTTAGTTTTGATGATGACGACACATGATATCAAACAATATATAGTGAAATCCTTATCTCTTGAAGAAAACTATTGATATCTAAGATTCTTTCAATTTTTTAAATCAAGATATACTTTTTAAGATGCTCTTGAAGATCAAGTCATCTCTTTGAAGTCAACTTTATCATCCCACAATGTTTAAGTGAAGACTTATATTTTAAGATTATCTAGTGGTTTGGTCTCTCTTTGATGATGGTACTAAAATTGAATACATCTGAAGCCTCATTAAGATAAAGATTCAAAGTTCTTGTGTGATGTTAAAGTCAAATATAATGATTCCAATAGTTAAGGTTTCAGAGTTGTGAAATAGATGAAGTGTGAAAGCTTGCATGATCTATCTGAGTGACCAGTGTCTTGTAAAGGGACAAAAATATTTCTTAAATCACTAAGGTAAAATAACACACACACACACACACACACACACACACACACACACACACACACACACACACACACACACACACACACACACACACACACACACACACACACACACACACACACACACACACACACACAAACCTTTGATAAACCTCTCTTATTTTCTTGAAACCATCTGATTTTTTTGAAGGCCTAACTAATCAATTAAGGATCTTTCTAATCAGTTGGAAGCGTTGTTAAAACTGATTAATCAATTAGCCCCAATGCTATATTTAATTCTTTTAATTTTGTAACACCTACAATCGATTGGGACATTATCTTAATGATTGGCAATGACTAAATATTAAAATATTCCAATTGTCGCTTGAACAATCGATTACTCACATGTAATAATCGATTGACATAATCGATTATAAGAGCTATTTCGCTCATGAATTATTTCCAAATTTAAACCACATTTTATCCTATAAATAAAGAGCTTATATATCATTTTAAAACATTAAAAAAGATCTTTGATACCACTTTTGAAGGTGAGAAAATTACTTAGAAGGGGGGGTTGAATAAGTAAGACTAAAAATCAAAGATTAGAACACAGATATTTTTATCCTGGTTCGTTGAAAACAACTAGTCCAGTCCACCCTCTCAAGAGTGATTTGCCTTTCTCTGTCAAGGACTTAATCCACTATTTTAATCAAACAGATTACAAATAGCAACACCTAAGAACAACCGTTCTTAGTCTTCTCAAGAGCAGCTGATCCCAACTGGATCCTCTTAAGGAAAACCTTTTACAAACAAAGTAAAACTTTTACAAGAGTAAGAATGCTTCTAATAAGCTGTTATCACAACAGTGATATTTCTCTTAGTTTAAGAATAAAGATAAAGCAAAGTAATATGATAAAGAGCTTTTTTGAGATTTGCTTTGAGGAGTGATTTTTCTAGAGATTCAATTACTGAAGAAGATGGAGTGGACTTCTTTATATAGGCACTAAGATCCAAGAAGTCTTGTTACGTTGAAGGCTGTGCAGAAAAGCCTAGAGCCTTTTGTCTTCACATTGGAGGCTGTGCTGAAACAGGCCTGATGCTTTTTGTCTTCACTTGCAGAATACTTTCCTCAGAATGGAATGCACAGATAAAACCTTTTTGTCTGTGTCCTTGTGTCTAGCACAAAATAGGAAAGAGCTGTTGAGAAGGACCAACGTACATATTTAAATCTTCTTCAAAGTGAGTTCAGCTTTCAACATAAGAATCTGAATCTTCAGAGTCTTCTGATCAAGGATCATCTGGATCTTCAGAGTCTTGAATGTTCTTCAGATTGAGCTGAAACAGAGTATGTGCAGCTAGTGTGCTTGAGCGTGTAAATCCTTCAGAGCAGAGTCTCTATGCTTTAGAGGCTCCTTCTTCAGAATCTTCAAGAGACAGTAGTCAGATTCTTCTGGGAGCAAAGTTCAGATCTTCACTTAAGATGCTCTTGAACTTATGAAGTCTTTCATACAAACAATGTTCAGATGCAATTTTGCTTTCTTAAGATAATTTACTTTAGTGCCTGTAGCAAACAATCTAGAACACGTTTAGAGTATATAATTCTTGAATACAAAATTCATAATTGTTATCATCAAAACATAGAGATAAAACTAAGACACAATCTGTGCTTTTACAACTTTCTCACTCTTTCATCCTTTTCTATAAATCTTATTTTTCTCACGTATATTTTGTCTTAGTATTTTGAGAGTTTAGTGAGGATAATTATTCTGGTGAGGGTATAATTGTAATTTACCCAAAAGTGTATTATCTCTTGAGTAAAGTATCTTATATAAGAAGTCGTTTGGTTGCGATCTAAACTACCCAAAGTTATTTTTTTGGTTTGGGGATTGTCTCATTAAGTATTCATTTGGTTCGTGAGTTTCACCTGTTGCAAAAGCTCATTTTTAGTTCATAAGCTCAGGGTGGTATAAAAACTCTATCAACTTCAGATCATCTAGTGTAAAATCTCATCTTGGTTCGAGATTAGCTCGTGTAAATCTCAACTTGGTTTGGAGGTCAGCCTGTGTAAAACCCTGATTCAGTTCAGATGATAACTAGTATAAGACTCCATCTTGGTTCAAGATTAACTTGTGCAAAATCTATGTTTGGTTCGGAGGATAGCCTATAAAAACTCTACTCGTTATTTGGTTTGAAGTTAGTCATTAAACTTCAAATCTTTGTAAAAGGAGGTCTGTGGACATATCCTATTAAAAGTTCTCAAGATAGTGAAAACTCAAAAGAAGAATTATCGGGGAGAAGATTATGTCATCTTCATTTAGACCAAACCTCTTTAATTCATTGGTGTCTTTCTATTTCCCTTATCCCTTACCTCTTTAATTCCTTTGTTTGTTTTACAAATGGTTTTAAAATCTGTTTTTCATAAAGATTTTACTTTTGATTAATGTTTTTCAAACTTCCATAATTCACCCTCTTATGTTTAGAGTTAGATGTCCACCAAATTAGGACAAAATCTCGTGGAAACCCTATATTGAGCCTACAAAATATCCCAAATCTTAGAGACCCAGACATAATGTCATCTCACAAATGTCACTCTTAGAAGGAGAGGAATTACATTAGTTTCTAAATGTTCTATATGCAGTGAAGAATTGGAAACATGTCCACACCTATTATTGAGTTGCAACCACACATTAGATTATGGACATGGTTGAAATCCTTGTTACACATTCATCTTGATCGAACTAGCTTTGCGAGCCTACACAAGATTTCTAATCGAGGTTGGAGTCCACAACTCAAGAATCCTATTATTGCTATCATTACTTTAATCATTTGAAAAACTTAACACCCACAAAATCAACTTTGATTCAATGACACTCAGATAAAATTTGTTTGGGAACTTAGAGACATAAAAAATTTGATTCACATCACAACAATCTCTCTCAAAGAGCACATGTACTCATTGATGCATGAGCTCAGTATTCCAAAATACTTTGATATCATATGTCAACCTCTCCTGCACCATGCATTAAGAAAACCAATTGAAATGATCCACAACTTCATTGGATTAAATATAACATAGATGTGACTGTTTATAAAGAATTTTGAACTTGCAAACACACGAACTTTTTTTCTCGTAATTGTTAGGCACTCACTAAGGTGCATTCTCAGCAAACATGGGTATTGCAACCTTTTTCAAGCCAAACTTAAAAGCATCAATATCGATATAGTGCATCTCAATATAATGCATATTGATATTGATGCTTTTAAACATTCACTTGGACTACCATTTGTCACTTGGAAACTTCTATCCAAATAAAGAAAATGTTTTCATACCATTAGGTCATTTTGTTTTAAAGTATCTTTTGCCGTGAAGTTGTGTAAAAAATAGTTTCATAAGGGATAAACTTGATTTAGCTAATTCTTATTTTTGTTAATTTTTATGTTGAAGAGCTAGGTTCTTACCCCATATTTTCCTTTGTATTTTTCTTTCATTGAGGCAATTTTTTTTTAACTAAAAAGGAGTAGCCATTCATTTCCACGTGGGCATTAATCAAAGGATTAAAAAGAGCCAACATGTGAGAAATCAAAGAAAAAGATTAGTGACCGCAATTCATACGAAGCACAATAACCTTATCTTTTACTAGGTAGTACGATCTTCAACCTCTCTCTCTCTCTCTCTCTCTCTCTCTCTCTCTCTGAGTGTGAACTCCATATGCAAAGTATGGCCGCCACACTCAGTCTTCTCAAGCTCCCCATTCTTCCAACCATCAAGACACGCCAAACAACCTCAAAACATGTTCCACTTCCATCCATATCTTCCAAACTCAATATAGTCCCTACCCCACAAAAGTTTCTAGATCAAAACATCAACACTCTCAAACACACTTCTCTTTCCCTCACAGCAATCACATTACCTTTCTTGCTGGAACAGAATGATGCACTTGCTGTTGGAGGAGAGTTTGGGATATTTGAAGGAAGAACATTTGCTCTTATTCACCCCATTGTGTTGGGTGGATTCTTCTTTTATACCCTTTATGCAGGCTATTTGGGATGGCAATGGCGAAGAGTTAGAACGACTCAGAATGAAATCAATGAACTCAAGAAACAAGTCAAGCCTGCTCCTGTCACCCCAGATGGTAAAGCTCTGGAAACTTCACCACCATCACCTGTTGAACTCAAAATCCAGCAACTTACTGAGGTATGTAGTAGTAATAGTACTCTTTCTGTATTATAGCATGCATGCTTCATAGTAGTGGAAACTGTGTATCTTTTTATATAGTGGTTTTTTCTTCAAATCTTAGCACAAAAGCTTTGTGATATGTTGGATTTGATTGATTGGTTTATCAATTTCAGGAGAGGAAAGAGCTAATCAAAGGTTCATATAGGGATAAACACTTCAACGCAGGATCCATACTTCTAGGATTTGGCGTCTTTGAGGCTGTTGGTGGAGGACTCAACACATGGTTAAGGACAGGAAAGCTATTTCCGGGTCCACATTTATTCGCAGGAGCAGGTAAACACCAAACAATGTTGTCAAATAGCAGTTATAGCGTAGCAGAGTTTTAATACTATTGTTCCGCGATACACGATTTGATACAAAGTGTTGCAAAATAGCGGCGCGATTGAAACTGAAATGTTTTGCCTACAGGTATTACGGTGTTATGGGCACTGGCAGCAGCGCTAGTACCACCAATGCAGAAAGGGAGTGAAACAGCGAGAAATCTTCACATTGCGCTGAATACATTGAATGTTCTGCTCTTTGTGTGGCAGATTCCCACTGGACTTGATATTGTATGGAAAGTGTTTGAGTTCACAAATTGGCCTTGAATGTAAGATTCTCATGTACTTTACTTTCAAATTAGTATTCTCGCAACATCAATAAGTGCAAAGTTTGGCATTCTGCATTTTTCTTTGGCCCTGTAACATAACTGTGTCAGTCAAGTATTGCAAAATTGTATTACACCATTCTTTGTATAACTTAGCATATATATAGAAATGTTCTTGCATTCAAATTGTTACATAAAGGAATGAGTTCTAAATTTTTTCTGTTGATTGCGAGCATGTTTTTATGATATCTGTTAATCCTAAGATAAGACACATCATTGGAGAATATGGTACAATTTTGTTTCTGTTTCTGAAAAGAAAATGCAAAAAAGAAATTTGAAAGTTAAAATGTGAGGAGTCTATTAAGATACGCCACTGTAAAATGGTGTAGAAGTTCCCAAAGCACAAAATAAAACTTTTTATATAATAGATTATGCATCTGTAATGAGTAATGACCCTGGGAAATAAGCAGAATGAAAAATTAAGTTTTTTTTTTTTTCATCTGAAATTTAATTTAGGCTCATTTGATGGATGAGTGATAGTGAGGGTTCATTAATCTGGCTACATGGAAATTATGCATAGTTTTCTAACAAATAGTATCATTGGCTTTGATTGGCTTTGATTCTTTATCAAAGAAAATTTCGAGAAAGTCAAATTGGAGGAAAAATGATAAATTTGCATATATATATATATATATATATATATATATATATATATATATATATATTGAGCAGAGTGGAATAAGATGAAATGAAATGATATTTTATTATTTAGATCATTTAAAATTTGATGGAGCGAAATAGAGTGGTATGAATTTCATTCCATTCCATCACTTACCACCATATTTCTTCTTCTCAAATTTGGGCGGAATAAACAATTTGTCTTATTCAGTTCTAAAATTTTCAAACAATAGAAGGAGACATTCGTTCCGTTGCGTTCCGTTTCATTCGGTTTTGTTCCAATCCGCTCCATTCAATTCCACTCTGTTGATTTTATAATGTCTAAACATAGCCTTAGTCTCGAATAAAAATCATTTGAGGAGGTAATTTTACGTTACACATGATAGAAGGCGCATCAGCGTACAACATCTCAATAACCTCAACATTGTCACAATCCAGTTGAATTATAATAAAATTGAGATTGACGATGAAGTACGATTATTGATACCTTTATCTTTCCTACTAAATAGTTTGAATGCTTTTGTCATGACAATTACTAGCTTGTCATGACTATTACTAGCTCTTCGAGAAACAAGAAGTTAAAGTTTGATTAAGTTTGTTAATTGGTTGGTTATGAAGAGATCCAATTAAAAGAGGCAGGTGAGTCTTCAGTCTTTACAATATTGTTTACAAAGTTAAGAGAGGAAGAAATTAAACATGAAGAAATGGACACAACAAATCAAAGGACATACGTTCTAAATCTAGAAATCATCAAAATTCGCACAATTTAAAAAATACCAAGTATTAGAATTGTGTAAAGATGTGACAATTACAATATTTGTGCAAAATGTTAAGAGTAAAATCAGTAATTTAAGTGCTGTAACCGGTTATCACAGGAGTGTAACCGGTTACAACAGTGTCAAAAAGTAATAGGAAAGATAAAAAGGGAAATTTTCATTGGTGTAACCGGTTACGCATTTGGAGTAACCGATTACCACTGTTGTATTTTTAGAATTTGTTTAAGTTGTAATTGGTTACAAGTTTAGTAGGTTTAATTTAACCGGTTACTGATACAAGATTTTCAATTTTCTATTATTTTGTGATGTAACTTGTGTCCCAATCCAATTGTAAACATTTATATACCTAGAAGGTATTGTTATCAATGTAAATGAAAAAAAGTTTTTCACCCTCGATTTCTCTCTCATTCTCCCTCCTTCTCTCTACACTCAATTTCTTCATTATTGACTAATCTTGTGGTTCTAAGTTCTAACGTTTGACATCAAGAGTCTAGTTCTGATCCACACACACCTAGTGTGTAACATGAATTCTGTCTCTAATGAAAGAATCTCTGTAAACCTACTCATCCTTGATGCGAAGAATTATGACAAATAGTGCAAACAAATGAAGGTATTATTTGGCAAACAAGATTTTCTTAAAGTGATCAAGAACGAGGTGAATCCTCTTGTCGAAGGTGCAACGGAGATACACCGAGCAATGCATATAGTGATTACAAATCCACAAAGCAAGCATGAGAAATGTTAGAGAAGACATATGCATGGATTGACAAGGAAAAGGCGGTGAGGTTACAAACTATGTCGAAGGTGCAAAGGAGACACAACGAGCAATGCATATACTGATTACAAATCCACAAAGCAAGCATGAGAAATGTTAGAGAAGACATATGCATAGATTGACAAGGAAAAGGCGGTGAGGTTACAAACTCACAAACGTCAACTCGAATTGATACAAATGGCGGAGAAGAAGACCATGAACAATTTCACAATGAGAATCACACGATTAGTGAATCAAGTAAAAACATGTAGAGAAACAGTCACTAAGCAGTATATTGTCGCAAAAATCTTGTGTTCTTTAACACCAACATTTGACAACGTGGTTGTAGCGATTGAGGAATCAAAGGATCTTGCGTCGATGAGCAAATAGAAGTTACAAAGCTCTCCTGAGACTCATGAGTAAAGGGTGTAAGAGAGAAATAATGATAAGGCAAAGGAAAAGATTTCTTTGCAAGGTTGTTTCGATGAGAAGGACAATAGACTGAAAGGAAAATGACCCATGAAGAGTAAATAGAATTTTTCAGAATTTTGGTGGAAGAGAGTCACAAAGTTCTAAGAATTCGACTTGTCAAATAGGTGGGAGAAATTGTAACAAAAATGACGGTGAAGGCTACTTTAGAGGTGAAAGGGAGAGGATTGAAAAAAGTAAGGTGCAATGCTTTAATTATCAAAGGTTTGATCATTTTGCAAAAGAGTGTAATGCGAAAAAGAAGGAACCTCAAGAAGATGAAGTCAATGTTGCAAGAGTTTGATAAGGAGAATACACTATTGGTCATGATCACAGAAGGGGAATGCAACAATAACAGGTTGCGTGACAGTAGCAACATCAGTTTTGAAAACGCTGCAGAAACATGTCGTAACCAGTTATGTAAAAGCTGTAACCAGTTACAGGCAAAAGAAAATGTCATGAAGAGTACGAAAGGTTCAGTTTAGTGCAACGAGGAATGGTATTAGACTCCAAGTGTTCTACTCATATGAAGGGGAAGAATGATTGGTTTGTTAAAATCAATCGTGCCATGAAGAACAAAGTGAAGTTCGCGGATGACACCACTCTAGCAGTCAATGGGATCAATGATGTTTTCATCATGAGAATAAATGGTGGACATTCCTTGATCAAAGATATATTACACATTCCAGGAATCAAGTATAACCTTCTAAGTATGGCCAATTACTTAAGAAGGGTTACAAGACTCACATGGAAAACAAGAGGTTGCACGTTATGGATGCGAACAAGGTTTTGGTTCTTATAGTTCCTATGGCTGCCAATAGAACCTTCAAGGTTCAATTGAAGGTTATAGAGCATAAATGTCCTTTTACAACGACGAGTCGAGAAGAGTGGATATGGCACTATCGTCTTAGGCATATAAATTTTTGAAATCTCAAAGACTTATAAAAAAAGGAAATGATAATGGGGTTGACATTGATCAACATATCGCTGAAATTTGTGAAGAATGCGTGCAAGCTAAGAAACATAAGGGTAAATTCAGCAAGAATGCAGGTTGAAGAACCAGGAATCATCTTGAAATGGTGTATTCAGATGTGTGTGGACCGATGTGAGTAGATTCCATTGGTGGCAATAGGTATTTTGTCACATTCAGTGATGATCATAGTATAAAGCTATGAAATACCTAATCAAGAGAAAGGATGAGGTATTCTAAGTGTTTAAGAAGTTCAAGTCCATGGTTGAAATGCAAAACGGTCACAAGCTTAAAGTTTTCAAAATGAATGGTGGAGACGAATATGTCTCAAAAGAATTTGAGAAGTTTTGTGATCAAGAAGGGATTGTACATGAGGTTGTAACACCTTATACACCGCATCAAAACAGTGTTTTCGAAAGAAAGAATTGATTGATTATGAACATGCTAAGAAGCATGTTAAAGGGGAAGAACTTGTCGAAGAAGTTATGGGGATAAATGATATCCATAGTTGCCTAGTTGTTGAATAATTATCCAACAAAGAAGCTTGAGAAGGTAAAAGCGGAGGAGGCATGGTCAAAATCAATGTGAATTTGAACCATTTGAGAGGTTTTGGTTTCGTAGCATATCGACATGTTTCAGGGAAGCTTAGAAAGAAGTTCTATGATAAGGAAGAGTTGATGATACTTGTAGGGTATCAATCTACTTGTGATTACAAGTTGTTTGATGCAGCAAACATGAGGGTTGTGATCAGCCGACATGTCCTTTTCGACGAGATAAAGCAAATGCAACAGACTGTAACTGGTTACGTAAAAGACATAATCGGTTACAGATTTAAAAATTCAGATTCTGCAGAATTGGGAAGTGCAAAAACACCATTTGCCAAAGCCCAAATTGAAGAAAATGTGAGAAGATCAACAAGGCGGAGAGATTTTCCTCAAAGACTCTAAGATTGGGAGTTGTTCTGAGACAACAAAGTCAACGATGAAGGTGATTTCGTCCATTTTGAACTTATGGATGAATCTGAACCCGTTAAAACAAAAGAAGTTTTAAGTGATCCAAAATGGATCTGTGTTATGAAGGAGGACCTATAATATATTGAGAAAAATAATACTTGGGAGTTGGTTGATCTACCGGACGGGAAGGAGCTAATTGGTGTGAGATGGGTGTTCAAAGTGAAAGCAAATCCCAAGGGTGAAATAATCAAGCTAAGGCTAGATTAGTTGCAAAGAGATTCTTGCAAATATAAGACATAAACTTTGAAAAGGTATTCACACTAGTTGCTAGGACTGAAACCATAAGGCTAGTTGTTGGTATTGAAAATAAAAACAATTGGTCCATCTATCAAATGGACATCAAATATGCATTTTTGAATGGACCGCTTGAAGAAGAAGTATATTTAGAACACCCCCTGATTTTGTTGTGAGAAACCAAGAGTCAAAGTTCTACAAGTTAAAGAAATCCTTGTACAGTTTGAAGCATGCTACAAAAGCTTGGAATAAAAAGATATATGGTTTCCTAAAGAAGGTTGACTTAAAGAAATGTGTATCCGAACATGGCGTGTATGTGAAGACGAATACAAGTGAATGAGTGAATATCCTTTGTCTATATGTAGATGAAAAGTTGATAATGACCAGTAGTGATGGAAGTTCATTTCAAAGTTCAAAAGTGAACTTAAGAAAGAGTTTGAGATGATCGACATTGACCTCATGACATACTTCCTTGGCATTGAGTTCCACAAGTCCAAATGAGGAATGCTTATGCACCAAAAGAGGTATGCGCTTGAGATATTGAAGAAGTTTTAAATGGAGCATTGTAATGCTTCCATTACTTCGGATGAATCGAGGCTACAATTGTCGAAGAGTGAGGATGATCAAGATGTTGATCCAACTCAGGATAGGAGGCTGATTGGATCATTGGGTTACTTGTGCAATATACGGTCGAACTTGGTGTTTAATGTCGATATTGTGAGTAGATTCATGGAAAGATCAAAGGTGTTTCCCTTTGCAGCAGTCAAGAGGATTCTAAGATTTGTTAAAGGATCGATTGGTTGCGAAATTCTCTTTCTTGCAACGGACACGGGAAGAAAATACAATTTGTTCGATTTTACGATTCCAATTGGCACAGAGATAAAGATCATCAAAAGTCTAAAACTGGACACATCTTATGTTTGGAGGAACACCAATAACATGGTGTTCAAAGAAGGAACTTGTAGTAGCACTCTCGTCTTGCTTGGCCGAGTATATTGTACTTTCGTTATGTGTGTGCCAAGCCATATGACTAATGAATCTATTGAAGGAACTGAGTAGTAATGAGGGGGATGCTGTTACACTCCTTGTTGATAACGTTTCTGCGATTGATCTTGTTAACAACCCAATTGCACATGGGAGGAGCAAGCACATTGAGATGAAGTTTCACTACTTGAGAAAACTTGTTAGTGAAGGAAGGTTGAGATTGGGATATTGTCGAAGTGAAGAACAAGTTGTTGATTTTTTAATCAAGGGAGTCACAATTGAAGTGTTCAAGAGGTTGAAGATGAACATGGGCATGGAAGACTTGGAGCACTTGAAATAAAGTGGTGTGTTAAGAGAGTAAAATCAGTAATTCAAGTGTTGTAACTGGTTACCACGAGAGTGTAACTGGTTACAACTGTGTGAAAAAGTAACAAGAAAACTGAAAAAGGGAAATTCTCGTTGGTGTAACTGATTACACATTCACAGTAATTGGTTACCACTCTTGTATTTTTAGAATTTGTTTCAAGCGTAACCGATTACAAGTTTAATGTAACTGGTTACATGTACGAGATTTTGAGTTTTTGTTGTTTTGATGATATAACTTGTGTCTCAATCCACTTGTAAACGTTTATATACCTTGAAGGTATTGCTATAAACGTTAATGAAAAAAATATATTTTCACCCTCAATTTCTCTCTCGCATTATCTTTGCACTCATTTTCTTCATTATTCACTAATCTTGTGGTTCCAAGTTCTAACACAAAAGTCACCAAAGGATAATTAAGCTAAGGATAAGGTAAATAGTTCACCCACCTCCGAAGAATGTTGTACTTTAATAGTCTTTTTGAAAAGCAAGAGGGGATCCTGGGTGTTAGACATTGAAATATCCTTTCATGCTACTTCCAAAAAAAACTTCGAAAATTATATCCCTGACAAGAACGGTAAAGTTTAATTTGGTAATGAGTAATCTTATGAGATTGTGGTAAAGTCATCATATCGAAGAGGATGAAGATTCAGCCAATTCTCTTAGTCGTATCTCTTCACTGAGAACCAAATCATGAATTTCATCAAATTTCAACTTTTTGTTTCTTGAAGAGCTTCTCACAACCATGACAATAGCCATCTAACTACCAGATAGGAAAGAAAGAAGTATCAATGCCCGTACCTCATCCTTAAACTAAATTTAATTGAACTTAACTGGGTTGTGAAGATGTCAAATTCAATAAGAGGTTGCGGCATTATTGTGCCTTCTTTCATTTGTTACATGAACAACTACCTTCTTAAATAAATTAATTAATGGTGGTGACTTTTCATGCATATTAGAAAGAGTTTCACATGGCTCGTAGTGGCAATGATATGAGGTTGATCACGATATATGCGTCACAATCCTAACTTCATGACTAATAGCAAGGAATTATGAACAATTGTTTTGGGCTTACCAAACAACCCAACAAGATCGGCCCTAACGAGTCATCATGAGGGAAAACATCCACATTAGATTAAAGACTTACCCAAACAAGTGACAGAGACACCACTTATTCATCAAACACCTTAAAACATTGTGTATATGTTTCTTCTCACTTATAAAGTGCTTAACTTCCACTTTTCCAAGTAATGTGAGACTTCTAACTCACGCTTGTATCTCAATAGTCTCTCCCTCAAATGTGAGTTCATCCACTATGCCCCCTCAAGCGGAAATAGGACATACCGCCTGACCATTGACATATCAGGAAGACTTTCGATATAAGAAGTCGGTCCTTAACTCAAACCTCACCTCTGATGCCACTGACGGGCCATCATTAGGGGAAACATCCACATTAGATAAAAAATTCACCCAAATAAGTGAGAGAGACACCGCATAATCATCTAAAATCTTAAGGCATTGGATATATGAATCCTCTCACTTATAAAGTGCCCAACCTCCACTTTTCCAAGCTTTGTGGAGTTTCAAATTCACATTTGTATCTCAACAGGTCCAACACTAGAGGCCCAATCTAAAACACTCTTATTCAAGATTGATGGACATGTGAACTCTCGTTAGAAGGACACACACCAGAACCACACCGTTTGATCATTTTCAGCCATCAGATCCAAAACAATGACCTTTCGCAATCCACGCCGCCCCCAACAAGGAGTAGTTTCAATATTAACCATATATAAGTTCGTATACGCATCATAATAGGTACAATCTCATTCGCTCTTGCAAAGTTATATCTTTTTGATCTCATTATTGAGTATTAGAGTGTTAACTTTACAGACATACCCCTACTTCACATTACTACAATGAGAGAGTTTCACATCATTACATCCTCAATCTTCTATTCCACACCAAAATATCTAATTAAAATGTTTTTTCCATCTCAATTTGAAATGAATGAATCCCGAACAAATTCTTTTTAGTATCTTGGTCACCAAGTTTCTTAGCAGCTAAGTTTTTTTAACTAATAATATGCAACCAACCATTGTATTTTGAATGATTTATAAGTTCTTAAACTTTAGTACCAAATAAAATATTTATCAAAAATTGAAGAAAAAACAATCAACCCTCACATTCATTAGTATCATAAATATAACATTTCATAAGTGCTAGTAACATTCTCTCTAACATAACAAAAAAACATTGTTTTATAATTGAAATATAAATGTGGAAGTTATGTGGAAGTATTTTATAAACAAATTGAACCATTTGTAGTAACCATCCAATAAAGAAACAAGTTGATGCGAAAGGCAAGAAGGCCCCACCTTTGGTTTATGGATATGTTCTTTTCTTGTGTATCGCTAAATCAGCATAGTTTCCATGATTAGGACCTCTTTTACGTTCGTTAAAGGAAGGAAATCCCACGAAGCATCTTCAAAAGAACGAAAACTAATCAAAGAATAGAGCATCAGTACCTCATAACCACTCCAAGCAAAGTCAATTGGAAGACAAATATTGAATAATAGTATTGTCTAGTCATTCAATTACATAACTATCGCTAATTTTTAATCCTTAACAAGTAAATGTAATGTGATGTGACACACACACGCTAGAAATTGCATACGGTTCTAAAAGAAAAAGCAAGGGTGAAAAATATACTAATATTTGTGAGTTGAAAAAATGTCATTAAATGGCAAATACAAAAATTTACACAATACAATTTGCAAGTTATTTATAGTGGTGCATGTGACGATTTTAATGACTATAGAAAAAGAGAATAAAAAAAATAAGGATTGATGAATACTAATAAAACAGAATTACAAAATATTTATTTATATATACTTAAATGACTTGACTATTAAGTAAAATAACAAACTATAAGTAACAAATTCTAAACCCTAATTAGCTTTGAGTTTGGGTCACACAACTCAACTTGAATTATATCTAATATCTCAACATACCTCCTATAATTCAAGTTGTCGAAACACACTAATCTTTGTCGATATGAATTATTCCCAATTTCTTTCTCAACGTTAGGAACCTGTCGATCTTCAATCCTTTAGTGAAAATGTTGGCCAATTTAGCTTCACTTGAGCAATGTCTTACTTCAAGTTCACCTCGATTCACCTTCTCCCTTAAGAAGTGAAATCTAGCTTCGATGTGCTTACTTCTTCCATGCAAAACTGCATTCTTCTCCAGATTTATGGTTGACTTGTTGTCGATCTGCAACATCAGAGGTTTCTTCACTTCGACCTCGATCTCTTCCTGCACAGATCCGATCCAAATTGCTTGACCCACAACATAGGATCCTGATATATATTCAGCCTCACATGATGACAATGGCATCACAAATTGCTTTCTCGAGCACTATGAGATTGAAACACCAAATACTTGAAAGAAATATCCAATAGTTAATTCTTCGATCTTTCTTATCTCCACACCAATTAGCATCTGAATAACAAGTAACCATAGATTCTTTACCTTCAGAGTCTCGTCAAAATAAAATTTCATAGTTTGTCGATCCTTTTATGTATCTCAGGATTCTTCTTGCAGCCTTCATGTGTGACAACCTTGGTTCACTCATATATCTGCTCACTAATTCGAATGAAAAACATATATCAGGTCGACTATTGCACACATATCTCAGAGATCTGACAATTTGTTTGAACAAAGTCGCATCGACTTTGTCTTCCTCTCCAACTTCAAATTTGGTTGGATATGCGAAGATGCAGGAGTCGAATCATCCATTCTTAATCTCTTGAGTATCTCTTTGACATATTTTCTTTGATGTAGCACCATACCTTGCTTCAACATTTGAAATTCCATACCTAGGAAGTACGAAAACTTTCCTAGATCTGACATTTCAAATTCCTTTTTCATCAGCTCTTTGAACCTCGATAAGTTATCCAAGCTACTTCCAGCTACTAACAAGTCATCGGCATATAAGCAAATGATTGTTATATCATGTGCCACAACCTGAACATAGACACCTTACTTAGATTTGCATTTGACGAATCACAATTCGACCAAGTATGAGTCGATATTTTTGTTCCATGCCCTAGGTACCTACTTGAGACCATAGAGCACTTTGTAAAACTTGTATAGTTTACTTATTTCCTCTTGAATCACAAACCTAGGAGGTTGTGTGACATACACCTCTTCATCTAAAGGTTCATTTGAAAATGCTAATTTCACATCTAAGTGAAATGTCAACCAACCTTGGTTGAATGCCAAGGCTACCACTAGTCGGACATTTTCCAATCTTGTGACAGGTGAAAATACGTCAGAGTAATCAAGTCCTGATCTCTAAAGAAATCCTCGAGCTACCAATCTCGCCTTATGTCTTGCTATTGACCCATCAACATTGTGCTTCAACTTGAACACCCACTTCACTTCGATAGCTTTTGTATGTGCTGACAGTTCGACCAACTCCCATGTGTTATTTCTTTCGATTGCTTGTAACTCTTTGACCATAGAAAACTTCCATTATTTATCTTTAAAGGCTTATCTATAATTGATTGGTACAGTACCTGCAAGTAAAGCAAAATGAACTAGTTCTCCATCTGTTGTGACTTCATCATCACCAACCACTTCATGGTCTTGAAGTCTTGCTGAACAAGCTCTAGTTCTTTGAGGTCTCTGGCTTGTTCCAGCCATATCCTCTTCGACTTTGATTGGTTCGAGTATGTCAGTAACAACTTCGACTTCAACTAGAAAATTGACAATATCTTCGACTTTGACAACGTTACTTGCTTCGTCAAAATCATAACTCATCAATGGCTTATCAATTACATTACTAGAATTCCAATCCCAGGCATAATTTTCATCAATCACAATATCTCGACTCATCATAATCTTCTGATTAATTGGATTGAACAACATGTATGCTCCAGTCTTATGATATTATATCAGAATCATAGATTCACTCTTATCATCAAGCTTCCTTCACCTAGCATCAGTAATATGCATGTAGCAAATAGAGCCAAACACCTTCAGACAACTCACTGGTGGTCGTTTTCCACTCCACACTTCTTCGTGAACCTTGTTCTTTAGCTTCTTGGTAGGGCACCTGTTTAGAATATAAACAGTAGTAGAAACAGCTTCACCTCATAAGGACTTTGGCAAATTCTTCTACTTCAGCATGTATCTCGCCATGTCCAATATGATCATGTTTCTTCTTTCTGCTATTCCATTATGTTGAGGAGTATAAAGAGTAGTTATCTCATGATCAATACCATGTTCTGCACAGAATGCTTCAAATATCTTGGATGTGTATTTGCAACTTCCATCTATTCGCAGAACTTTGATCTTTTTTTCACCCCTGTTTTTGACAAGTATCTATCTCTTAAATATTTCAATTACTTCGTCCTTTCGTTTGATCAAATAGATCCAAAGCTTTTGACTATACTCATTGACAAATGAGACAAAATACATGTTTCCACCAATGATATGATCTTCAAAATGACCACATACATCTGAATGTACAACTTTGAGTATGTAGGATGATCTCATTGGCATAGTCGAAATGAAAGACTTCCTGGAATGTTTTTTGACTAGATAACATTCACAAAATTTGTCAGGCATCTCAAGACTTGGTATACCAATTACCATATCTTGAGTGATCAGTTGATTAAGCAACCTAAAGTTTATATGACCAAACCTCAGATGGCACAACCAATTATTCTTGTGGCCGACAAATGTTTTCAGACATTGTACCTCAACCGAACTGATCATGGTCATAAATTTTCTATTCTTAGACAGAGGAGATTTCAAGCCTAAGTTATTTTGGATGTTGAAAAGTTCCAAGGCTCCATCTTTCATAACCACTGAGAACCCTTTTTCGACCAGTTGTCCTACACTTAGCAGATTGCACTTCATTCTAGGGACATATAACACATCTTTGATAAAGGCTTTTGCTTAATTACTCCTTTGAATAACTATGTTGTCAGTACCTTATGCTTGCAGTGAGCTATTATCAATAAATTTGATCCTGCTCTTCTTCGACTCGTCGAAATCTACTAACCATGGTTTTCGACCAGTCATGTGATTTGAGCAACTTAAATCGAGAAACCAGATCTTGGATTCAACATGGTCATCTGCAACTGCAGCCATAACCACCATATCATCAGAATCTTGACATGCAAGGTTCACTCCTTCGTACGTGCCTTTTGTCGATCCATTATCTTTATTGTACCAACAATGTTTCGCCAAGTGAGCCCACTTTTCACATTTATAGCACTACACACCTTTTTTCTCTACTTTTTCTTTCTGATATGAATTCCCTTCTCCTCTCTTCAAGGATTCGGAAGTTCTACCATCGATCTTATTCTTGTGAGGATTCGACTAAAACTTCTTGCCATAAGTATTGTCAATTTTTCCCTTGAACTTGTTAGAACTACCATATTCTTCTTTCACGATTGAGCCTGTAGTGCTTGTATCGAGTCTTGAACTCCTTTCCTTTCGACAATCCTAATCTGTTACTCTAATGAACCAACCAAATCTTCCAGTTTTAGCATTTCAAGATTGTTGGATTCTTGAATAGCTACGATAATATGATCAAAGTGAGAGGTCAACATACACATTACCTTCTCAACTATCATCTTATCAGCTAGGGTTTTACCATAACCCTTCATGAGATGGACGAGTTTCTGCACCTTCGACACATAGCCTGCAATCTTTTTGTCTTCTCCCATCGACAACAATTCATATTGTCGTCCCAAAGTTTTCAACTTGACAACCTTAACTTTCTCGCCTCTTTCATAGTACTTGACAAGAAGAATATCTCATGCCTCCTTATCCGATTCAGCATGAGCAATTCTGTTAAAATTAGCCGCATCAACCGCCGACTAGATGTAAAATACTGCCTAGAAATCCTTTTCTTGGCATCCTTGTGAGTGGTTCTCTGTGCGTCGGTTGCATCTTCACCAAGCGCAGGAACACGTTTAGTAACCACTTCTAAGGTTTTATGAAAGCTGAATAGAGATTGCATCTGTTTTCTTCATCGAAGTCAATTCTTGCCGTCAAGAGTTGGAAGAGAGTTTGGTAACTTTCCGTTACCATTCATCTTTGCAGCGATTGATCAATAACAACCCACGATTCAGGAAATAGAATCTCTGACATGTGATTCTTGAAAACACGATCAAGAATCTAACTGGAGCTCTAGATACCAATTTGTTAGTGTGTGAGGTACTTTTAGTGAGGAGAGAAAAATAGAGAATAAGAAAAATAAGGATTGGTATTATTGAATGAATAATAATAAAATTGAATTACAAAGTGTCTATTTATATACATCTAAGTGACTTGACTACTAAATAAAATAACAAACTATAAGTAACAAACCCTAAACCCTAATTAACTTTGGATTTGGGCCACACAACTTAACTTAAATTATATCTAATATGTCAACCGTTTATAAGTCCTCCATATATATATATATATATATATATATATATATATATATATATATATATATATATATATATATATATATATATATATATATATATATATATATATATATATATATATATATATATATATATATATATATATATATATATATATATATATATATATATATATATAATAAATTCCATTTATGTCGGTCCAGGGGTGGCAAACTGAATGCCCGCCATGTTTACCTATACTGCAGAAGCTTGCAAAAAAAAGGAGGGAACGAGATAGACATAATTAATGGTGCGAGCCTAAATTTTGATCTGCTCTCGTAAAAAGGTGAGGACGAAATAGGGCGGACATGTGGGTACTATAATTTTTAAGCATAAAAATGCAAAAATTTATGTTAATATCAACATCTGAAAAATTTGAAAAAAAAAATACAAAATATAGGGAAGACATTACACGAAGCATACTTAAATCCCTAATCTATTTCACAGTAAAGATCTCACAGTAAAGTGCAGGTAAATCAGACATATCCATCAACCCGAATCTATTTTGCCATCCCTAATCTACTCGCACCTTTCAACATCGGACCCTCTCGGTTTGTTCATATGATTTTTCTTTTTATGCTAACAAATTTGTCATTGATAGTTTATTTGTACAACTTTAACAATGCTGCAAAATTTATTAAAGAAAATGATGATCTAATACGCGACTCAACCAAAAAGCTATCGAATTTTTTTAAAAATGATTTCACCACAAAAACATGTAGAAACAAAATTAAACTTAAAATACACCAACATCAGATACCAATCTTACTTTGTGAGCTTGTGTCAGCTGGAAGTGGCAGTTGAATCTGATGCTTTCCCATTGTTCTTTTGTTCTATGACCTCAAAAACATTTCTATAAATAAAAAACACCCTCTCTCATATTTTTGTGTCCTCATTTTCTCTATATTTTTTCAAAACTTCTCTACAAAAACTTCAATATTTCTCCATCACCAAACAATCAACATGGCTAATCCGCCCCCGGTTCGACCTTGGTTCCGATTAACCTCCATCCGCCCCGTACCTGCACCTGCTCCCGCACCCGCACCCGCACCTGCACCTGCTCCAGAGTCGCGCCCTATCATGCCTCTACCTGCATTTAGAACAGCTTCAGCACCACCATCACCTCATAACCAAACTCAACCTCAAGAAAAGAAAACCGAACAACCACCTTCATCTCCACCTCATAGAATACTAGCTCCTAATTCTTATTCTTCATCTTCTTCACTTCCATCTTCTCCTAATCATAAGCCAACACAATATTCAAGTAGTTCTTCTCCTGAGAAAACTAAAACAAACAATTCTCGTGTTCCGATTCCTACTCAATCTCCCAAAACTATTAAACAAAACGTCCTTACCCCAACGCATTCACCAAAGGCTAAATTCATTGCTTCACCACCCTCTCCTCTGACACTCCCACCTTCTCAGTTCAAAACTCATGAAGAACGCTCTAAGATACCAATGGAAGCCGAGCCAAAAGCTGTGTTAGTTCAGAAAACCGTCGACGTGCCTACACCATGGCACAATGGCAACAACGAATTACACCAGGAGGCTCATAATCATAGCAACTCTTCTCATCATCATGGAAACAAACACAGCGGCAACCGTGAGTTTCATAGGGAGACTCAAAATCATCACAATTCTTCCCATCATGGAACCAAACATGCTACTGTCAAAGAAAGAGAAACAAAAGAGAGAAAATTTTCAGATTCTGAAGACTCTGGCATGAGAGTGATAACAATTGCAGGTGAAAATAGAGGAGCTTATATGGAACTTGTTCAATCTCAAAAGAAACACGAACCGAATTATCTTCACAAGAAGGGAAACTTAAAATCGAACAGTATCAAAGTTGATGGTGGTGAATCAGAGAATTCAGGTGCTGAGGAAGGAAAAATAATAAACAAGAAAGATAAGAATCAGAAAGGGAGA
Source organism: Lathyrus sativus (assembly GCA_963859935.3). Classification (NCBI taxonomy): domain Eukaryota; kingdom Viridiplantae; phylum Streptophyta; class Magnoliopsida; order Fabales; family Fabaceae; genus Lathyrus; species Lathyrus sativus. The sequence continues at coordinate 714,241,882 of OZ012737.1, forward strand.
ACAAAATCTTCATTTCCAATGGCTGCATACATGAACAGCAATGTGCAGTGTGTCAATAACTCTCTACTGTTTCATGCTTCTTGCTCCCACCATGATCCAGGAGTGCGTCTATCTCTTTCAAAGAAGCCATTTGGTGAAGGTTACCATGTGAAGGAACATGTTGATGGTCGTAATAACTGATTGTAGTTGGTTCTTTGTGTTTCTGGTTTGTGGTATGGTGAATAAAGGTTGAAGATTCTCTCCACTGTCTTTAGTGGAAAATAAATGTATGATGCATGCATGCATGCATGGATTACTTTAGTGTATGGTTGATAATCTTTATAGTTATTTGTTTATGGAGAGAGTGATGTTTTGCAATAAGTTTGTAACTCCTATAATGTTTAAATATAATTGTTCTTTTGTTCAAGTTGATTGATGTAATATTCAAGTACTAATGGATTTGAAGTTTTATTCCTTGCGTATCATTTTGAGCATATTAAAATTCCATGTTCTTTTTTAGAATCGACCTTTCATTTATGACTTACTAAAACATGGACAATTTATGCTTGATTAGCCAACACAGGTTTATTTTGTTGCACGGATAAGAAAACAGGAGTGAAATTCTCCCCCTTCCTCAACCTCTCAATTCCTTCTGATTCTCCTGTTAATCTAAGAATATCTTTCCAATTATAGGATATAGTGGTTTAGGACTCTTACCGATAGTTCATGAACCAACAATTTATCTTTGTTATTATTATACAAAGAAACTTCTCATCTTTTAAGAGTAAAATAGGAGAACATATTTATTTTTTAGTATATGATTTGAACTGTCACTATTAATTTGACAATTTAACTTTGAGTCGTCAGACATATTTACATCACAATTTTATTTTTTGACCTTTGATACCCGATTCTGTTGTGAAAAACGATGCTGGAATAATAAAGTATAACAGTTTCTTGATCAACAAGAAACCTACAAGGATAGAAAAGAGGGAAGTTAGAAGAACACAATGAAATTGGTTATAAAATGCAATTCTTTACTTTCTCTTTGAAACAAGATTACAAGTGTTACAGAATAGAAAATAACCTCTCTCACCTTAATTAGGATTTGTCTTATGTTAAAGATGAGATACTAGCATGCAATTTAAAAGAAAACTAACACACTAATCTAATGGACTTTTATACATAGGCCTATTACACAAACTAAATTAGAGAACAAGCTCACTTAAATAATTGGGCCTAACAAACATACCCAATTTGACATGCTAACACTCCTGGCATACTTCGACTACAACATGCGAACAGACTTCGACGACATAATAAGATCCTGTCGAATTGTCGAACCAAGAAGCTACCCTTCGACCATACTAGAGTTCAATCCAATATTTCACAAATTTTCACCTTGGAACAAACTCTATAACATCAAGGGAACAAACTAGCTTTCTTCATCCAACTTTATCAACTGCATACAGTGGAAAAACTTACAACTTGGTAATGTCTTAGTGATCATATCAACAATATTTTAATCTGTCAAAACCTTCTGCACTTGGACTTCTCCACGCTCAACTACCCCTCTGACAAAATGCAGCCTCACATTGATGTGTTTGGTTCGCTCACGATAGGCTGATTTCTTCGTCATGTGTATAACACTTTGACTATCACATTTAATAGTGATAACTCATCCTTGAAGTTTCAACTCCTTAGCAAAACCTTCAAGCCACAATACTTCTTTCAAACCTTCAGTGAGGGTGATATATTCCGCTTTAGTGGTTGATAAGCGAACAACCTTCTGAAGTGTTTCTTTCCAACTGATTGATAAGGAAACAACCTTCTAAAGTGTTGCTTTTCAACCTACTATGTTAGCATATAGGAGGCTATTCATATAAGTTCTTTCGACCTTAGTATTGGGACATTTATCTGTACTCAGCTTGAATTGAGGGTTTGTCGGAGTCACAGCAGGCTTTGAATTCGACTTACCAAACTTGTCGAGAATCTTCCATAGGTATGTCTTTTAAGATAAACATAATTTTGACTGCTTTCTGTCTCTTCGAATGTCAACCCCAAGAATCCTGGATGCAACTCCCAGATCCTTCATATCGAACTCTTTATTGAGTTCAACTCTCACCTTCATTATATCTTCAACATTGTTACTTTCTATGAGAATATCATCCATATAAAGCAACAAAATAACAAATGAGTTTCCAAATCAAAATCTGAAGTAAACATAGTGGTCGAACTGACTTCTAATGAAACTTATGTATGCCATGAACTTGTCGAATCTCCTATTCCACCGTTGAGGAGATTGTTTTATTCCATATAAAGATCTATTCATCTTGCACACATAATCTTCCTTTCCCTTTTCTCCATACCCTTCAGGTTGCCTCATTAGGATTGTTTCATTTAGATCTCCATACAAGAAAGCAATCTTCACATTCATTTGTTCCAGTTCTAGGTCGAATTGTGCCACCATGGCAAGTGACATTCGAATAGACACGTGCTTCACAACAGGAGAGAACACATCATTGAAGTCGCCACCTTCTTTTTGAGTGAAACCCTTTGCGACCAATCTTGCCTTGTATCGCTTCAACATCGCTTCTTTGATTCATTCCTTAACTTTGAAAATCCACTTACAACTAACAAACTTGGCTCCAGTAGGTTTCTTGATCTGTTCTCAAGTGTGTTTATCATGAAGAGACTTCATCTCGTTATCCATGGCCTCCAGCCTTTCAATCTTATTTCGACTCCTTATAACTTTCTTATAGTCTCTAGGTTCTTCACCTAGAACCTCACTTGCAGAGATTAAGACATAAGCTATGAGATTCACACACCTAAGTATTTGAGGTGGCATGGTGACTCTTCTCGGCCTATCTCTTATCAACAGACAGTCATCAACAATTTCCTCAACTTCCTCAATATCTTCAGCATCTTGTGCTTTATCTTCGACTTGATCTGGGATACACAATTCAGCATTGACATGCTCCACCTCAATAAGAATCTCTTCCTGTTCCATCTCCTCTTCAGATATCATTTCACTTCGACTAACATTATCAGTTTTCTTGAAATTCATCTCAGCTTCATTAAAAACTACATCTCGACTGGTGATACACCTGTTGTGACTTAGCTCAAGGCACTATAGCCTATAAATTTTTACTTCTTCAGGATATCCCATGAGCATGCATCTCAAAGCTCTAGGTTCGGTCTTGTCTTGCCTAATGTAAATATAGGCTATGCAACCAAATACTATAAGTTTGTCAAGATCTGGTGGATGTCTCGACCAAACTTTTTCAGGTGTCTTCATGTCTAACGCATTCAAAGGACATCTATTTATCAAATATGTTGCTGTTAAAACAGCCTCTTCCCAAAACACCTTCTTTAACCCAACACTAGTTAACATACATCTGAATCTTTCCAAAATGGTTCGATTAAAACTTTCATCCAAACCATTTTGTTGGGGAGTACTAGCATTAGTTCTGTGCCTTGTAATACCAGATGTTATTTTCATACCTCGAAAAATATAATCCTTCGCGATGGTCGTGAAAAATAGTTTGAACATAGTCGCCACCGAACTTTATTTATTCCAATGAAGGAATAGGAAAATATAGATAAAAAATTAAAGAAAGAAAATGTTCGTCACAACCATATTCGGGTTCAAGAGTCGCTTACGTAAGGGGAAGGTATTAGCACCCCTCACGTCCCTTGTACTCAACGGAAACCTGCTAGTTAAATTTGCAATTGAATGTTAACTTATGCTAATTGTTTTCTTTGGATAATAAAAGTGTAAAGAGAAAAGAAAGGGGTTACAAAAATGTTTTTATTAGGGTGTTTGACGAGGTTGCGGGTCTCGCTCCTATGTATCCTTAGGTGCAATAAGGAACTCAAAACTTTATAGTTCGGGGAAGGATACGGTTTGTTTGTTGGTGTTTTTTTATTGAATAAGTGTTTAGATCATATTCTAATGGTTAAACACTGACTTGTCTACTCTCGGGGAAGGCTTAAGCACGCATTATAATGGACTAAACAATGTCCTTGCGTAAAAAGATTTTGACCGCACGGGGGAGAAAAATAGGATTGGTATGTTTGAATATTTTAAGTGATTGACGAATATTAAAACGATAGGCTAAGTATGGCCATCACATGAATATTCGGAAAAGAGAAGAAAATCGCTTCCACCCTAATCTTTTTCAATCAATTAATTGTGAAATTTGTGTGGCGAATGAAGCATGTTTCTTTGGACAACAAGTATTCGAACGGTAGGCTAAGTGCGACTATCACACGAATACTTGGGAAAAGAGAAGAAAATTTCTTCCACCCCATATTTTCATCCACAAAAGAATCGATTTAAATCGTCTATTTAAGAGTGTTTAGCGGTAGGCTAAGTGTGGCCATCACATGAACATTCGGGAAAGAAGAAGAAAATTGCTTCCATCTCCATCTTTTTCAATCAATAATTTATTGAGTAAAGATTTTAACGGATAACTTGACGTTGGATCAAATGTTTCAAATTAATTACAAAATGCTTTAGAAGAGAGTTCAAAAATAATTTGATTTGAGAAAAGTGGGATAGTGGAAATGGTTTGAAAAAAAGGTTTGAAATGATATGAGGTGCTTATTAAAGAAAAAGGCATGGTGTTGACCAAGTTGTATTTTTTTTCAAAGGATTGTTTTTATTTGTGAAGGTTAATGGATGTTAAGCGATTGATTTTGGTTTGAAAAGGTTTTGGTGTGATTTTGAAAAATATACTTGATGTTGATCAAGCACCTTTGATTTTAGTATTTTTGAAAGGTTAATTTTAAGGGTCATTTCATCTTTTTTTATTAACAATTATGTATCAACTAAAAATACTAAAATAAAGCAATAAAAAGATAAATAAAAAAAGATAAAATAAATAATAAAAGAAAGAAAAAGATATAAAAATAAATAAATAAAACAATAATAAGAAAACGATAAATAAAAAATATACAAAAGACAAAACATGCTGAAAATTGGGGGTGTAACACTGTAACTAGGAAAATGCTTTAACTCCAAAGAAGGGGACCCCACAGGAGTGCATTGAGCAATTATGGGATGTAAGATCATCTCCAACGGTGGTTCTTCAAATTGGTTTGCCAATTTGACATTGAAATTGTCAACAAAAAGTTGTTCCAGCTGGTGAACGTTCCTTGTATAAACAATGGTTCTTCATTTTTTTTATTATTAAAATAATTATTTAACTTGTTGGTTTTATTTTTTTTTTAAACTTTTTTTATTTATTATAAATATAAGTTTGTTGCAAAAATTTATAACAATCCTATTTTCTCTCACTTTTATTTACTCTTTAATTTTAAATTTCTCTCTCACAATTTCATCATTTTATTCATAAATTATTATTTTCAATTTTATGTTTAATTTTAATTTTATGTTTAGTGTATATTTATAGTAATTAAAATTTAAATATTTAAATTATAATTTTAAATAAAATAAATTTAATATAAATAATATATTTAAGTAAAGTGGTGGGACCCAATATGGGTTCTTTGAAGTTGCACCATTGGAGTGAAAATTGAATAAGTTATTTTAGAAGAGTGGGTCCCACAAAGAACCTAAAAATGGGTTGCACCATTGGAGGTGCTCTAAGGAGACTTCATTTTCTCAAACCCACATTTGATTACTATTCTCATGGCAACAGAAATAGAAGAAAAAAGTTCTATTGAAAATGTAAAAACATCATAACTTTCTCAATTTTTCATGAAATTAAGCAAATAAATAATGAAAACTTATCTCCCTATATCACCACTATGCCAAAAATGACCTTTAGCAGCGCTTTTTTTGACCTTTAGCAGCGCTTTAAAACGCTGCCTAAAGTGGCGCTGCTAAAGGTAAAGGCAGCGCTTTTTTTTTTATGGAAAAAGCGCTGCTAAAGGTATCACTTTTAGCAGCGCTTTTTTACCCCTTTAGCAGCGCTTTTAAAGCGCTGCCTATTCTCCCCCCCCCTCCCCCCTGTAGCAGCGCTTTATGAAAGCGCTTTTGTAGACCACCCTTTAGCAGCGCTTTTTTAAAGCGCTTTCTTAGACCCCTCCTTTCCTAACCTATAGCAGCGCTTTTTTATGCCTATTTTTCTCCCTTTAGCAGCGCTTTCTTGTAAAAGCGCTGTCTATACTTCACGTTTTTAAATTTTTTTTTTTTTTGAAAAATCACATTTTTTATATATTTTTAGACAAACCTGCTTATAACAATTAAATTCCCTGCTTATAATTCAGGCTTTAAACATAACTTGGCCTTTAAACATTGTAATTCAACACTTGGCCTTTAATTCAACACAATATAACTAAACATTGTACATTATACAATAACACTTTGCAATTTACACATAATTAACTCAAGTATAATTTACACATAATTTAAACATTGTACATTATACAATATACAATATACAATATACAATTTACACATAATTACAAATCCAATATACATTATAGAATTCTTAACTCAATCATAAATTGACACCATTCTTCCTTAATTTCTTCCAGTTTTACTTTCGAGTACGTAGCGCATCTGAATTCATCAAAATACTACATAATATAACAGAACAAGCACGATTTAATACTAATTACTCAGATGAAATATTAGTTAATTATCAAAATGAATCATATAACTCATGAATTGATCCATACCATGATTGGAATCTCTAATTGACCAGAAAGAATGATTTCCTTCATAAAGCGCAGTACAAAATATCCGCAGTCAATCCCACCACGCTGACGAGGACACTGTATTAGGAAAAAAGCGAACGAACATTTATCAGGATATATAGTTTAAATAGTTTTATAAGTAGAACCACTATAACAGTCAAACATGGGAAAATATACCTCCACTTTGATCCAGTTGATGTTGCTAGCCCTGCTTTTTGGCACTGTTGCATCTCTCTGTGCTCTGTATATTTGTATAACTCTAACATAATATAAACACATATTTAGAACAATGTCACATGATAAATAAACATATATAATTATTCAGAACACTATACATCATCACTTACGTATCAACCATGTTATTCAGATTTTCATATTTGTTTGTATCGCCATCCAATGAATCTATATAATACACTATTTCTTTAATCGGATTAATTGCGACCAACAACCAGTGACCACTATAAAATAAGACAACAGTTTAGACGGAAATGTTATATAATATGGCAAAAATCGAACAATTATAATAAATGAATTTAGAATAAAAACTAACCCATGGCCAGTATTATATGGCAACATAAACAACTTCTCCGTATTCGCACCCATAAATCTCTGGACTGTGTACTCTTTGACTGCTTCTGGTGTCTGGTCTATTGTCCGTGAGTTGACACTGCTAGCAGATAAGAATGCGAATACTGAAGTCAAATCAGCGGGGACCAACAACTTGTCATACAAGCGCCTAAAAAAAATATAATCAACATTAGATTATTCAGTTAAACGAGCGAATTTTAAAATGTTCAATTATCTAATTAAAATGGATCGAAGTACCTGATGTAGGTATGCATAACCCCGACGCCCAATTCTAAATGTTTGAAAACCTGGTCGAAATCCTCCTTAGCAAGTGTTTCGGAATATTCAAAACCGAAAATACCTTGATCCATATGTATTAGGCGGATGCCGCCCTCAGGCACGTCTGTTGTCCCTACATATGTTTGAAGGCACGACCTAAATTGAGGAACAAATGCTCTTTTTGTCTCGACCTTTTTTTTGGGCACCTTGGAAGTTTCAGGCATGTTTCCCTTGCTGACTTGTTGCGACTGCTGATCAAGAACCTAAAAGTCATATATAAGTTCAGTAAATAATTTATAATAAAATAATCACTTAAACTGTAGTACTAGTACCTGTAACTTTGATGCAGCTGAATCGGTATCCCGCACAATAATTTTATCATCTTTTGTTTTGGATTTTGTGGGAGTCTAAGATCATCATGTCAATAAGAAAGTGTAAATGTCAGAATAACTTTCATGTATGGGTAATAAAACATTGGAATATTACAAGGTTCAACCTACCTCATCATCCATGAAAATGAGATTCGCCGGCCATGCTACATAAGCTCCTATCGCGTCTCCCACCACTGTTGCGTCTGATACATCGTCTCGCATAGGCAACAACGCCCCCCCCCTCTAATGCAATATCAACAGATACTTTCAAAAATCCAGCAGGGAGGGGTTTATGGTGAAGTAAGTCTCTCAGGGTGTTATGCACCTTTCCCTTGCCAACCATGCGATAAGTCGGCGACGATAAATATAGTCGACAAGGTGAAATGCCCTAAACAAATAATGATCAGTTAATGTGTCAATTAAGAAAAATGTGCTAAATTAATTTCAATGTAATATATACAATTACCTCTGGAAGCTTCTGCGGACAACCGATACTATCTTTGTCACTAGTAGCTTTACCGGCCTCTGGAGCGCGCCTTTCGGACATGTATCTCTCCTTATCCTTCTGTAATTCACGAATTTGAGCTTTCATTTCCTCCAAAGTAGCCATCACTTCTTTATTGGTTGGATTTTTTTTCCTTGGCTGCTTATACAGTTTGGATGGAGTGAAACCAAATCTCTTGCCCCTCACACGCCCAGAGTACTCAGGAATATTCAACACCCGACTCAATAAACTCCTGCAATCATCGTCTTCAGCAGGAGTTATAGTCTGGGATAGGGACTCCTGAAATATAGATAAAAGCATATTTAAATATTTTATACACTTTGTTCAAACACTTTGTTCAAAAACTAATGTTGTACTTACACATTATTCAAACACTTGTTGAACTTCTTCTTGGACGGCTCCATCTCTTCCCATCCAGGCAGCCTTCCATACGACATGGTCCGGAAGAGATGTCGTATCACTTTTCTCCTCTTCCAACTACGCATTAAGACGAACAATAAAGCATTATATCCTATTATTTATACTTACTATTTTTTGTAAATAGATCATATTAAAGCATATATATGCACTTACTAATTTTTGTTCTAAGCGTGCATATCCCAAACGCCCCTTTCTATATGGATACGCAGGGTTTGATGCCCGTTCCCGATTTACGCCACTCTTAACCTGAAAAAACAAGTTTAAGTCATATCAGTTTGTTTGTGGAATAGGTATATATACTATACATTGTACATGATAAGTTGTACTTACTTCAAATTCTTTGGTTCTTCGCTTCGCAACAAATGTCTCCCATTCTGTATCCGAAATCAAATCAGCGTACTTCGCTGGACGCTCCGACTCTACAAAGTTGCCATCAGAATCTTTAAGATATTTGTTGGTTAAAAACGCTTTAAATCCCCTCAAGCGTTTTCCGGCCAACTGAATACAATATTTTCTCCTAGAATCCTCAATATTAAAAGATCTCTGCAAACAAATACACATACATATAACATGTTAATATAATTAATTTAAAGATGTAACTGTCAACATAATTAAAAATGATCAAATCTCATACTTGAATCTCGGTCCAAATTTTATCCTTAGCCGCTTTTAATGCAGGAATTCTCCAGTTATCGCAAGTAATCGGAACTTGCGAACGTACAACTGCTCCAATATAACTTGTCAGCAGCGCACCATTAGGCTCAACCAACTGATCTCTTTCATTCCAATGGACATCGTACTTTACACCTCTATCTCTCGCACGGATGATACTTTTCATTATCGTTATGCCTCTTTTAATTTCGCCTTCAACGTCTTTGGGTGTTTCTTTTCCATCATGTGATGTTTCCTCGTTGCTGGCCATAATATACCTGTAATTCAGAATAACAACAACAACAACAAATATCAACAACAATAACAACATCTATATCAAATATAAACCATCTATACAAATCATCTATATAAACTATCTATATCAAATATAAACCAACAATAACAACATAAACCGTCTATATAAACCATCAAATAACAATAACAAATATAAACCATCTATACAAACCATCTATATAAACTATCTATATCAAATATAAACCAACAATAACAACATAAACCATCTATATAAACCAACAATATCAAATATCAAATATAAACCATCTATACAAACCATCTATATAAACTATCTATATCAAATATAAACCAACAATAACAACATAAACCATCTATATAAACCATCAAATAACAATAACAAATATAAACCATCTATACAAACCATCTATATAAACTATCTATATCAAATATAAACCAACAATAACAATATAAACCATCTATATAAACCAACAATATCAAATATCAAATATAAACCATCAAATATAAACCAACAATAACAACATCTATATCAAATACAAACCATCTATATAAACTATAACAAATACAAACCATCTATACAACACAAATATAAACTATAACAAATATAAACTATAACACAAACCATCTATATAACACAAATATAAACCATCTATATCAACTATAACAAATACAAACCATCTATATAACACAATATAAACCACCTATATCAAATATAAACTATAACACAAATCATCTATATCAAATATAAACTATATCAAATACAAACCATCTATATAAACTATTTTACATCAACAACAACAACAATATCATATATATCTCATATATCATATTAACACAACAACAACTAACACAACAACAACAAAAACCATCATTGAAAAGATAAAAACCATCTATATATCATCAGAACAACAATGGTGAAAAGATAAAAAAAACAAGAAAAGCAGAGTAAAGCTTCACGTACCGTAACAATGGTGGACCGACAATGCAGACGGATGGATGAACTCAAAAACGGACGGTGAACGGTCGGTGATGGTCGGAATGATGATCGGACGGAAGAAGTTGATGGTCGGACGATGAACAGTGGTTCGTTCGTTCGTTTTCGTTCGCCAGAGAAAGAAGAAATGTGTTGCGTGACTGTTCTGATTCTATTAAAATTCTGGAGGGTATTTTAAAATTATAATATGAATACCTATAGCAGCGCTTTTAAAGGCCTTTAGCAGCGCTTTTAAAAGCGCTTTCATAGGGTGCCTTATCAATTTCATATAGCAGCGCTTTATATAAAAAGCGCTTTCTAAGGGTCCCCCTTTAGCAGCGCTTTTGAAAAGCGCTTTCGTAGGCCCCCCCTTTAGCAGCGCTTTTTAAAAGCGCTTTCTTAGGCCCACCATTTAGCAGCGCTTTTTTAAAAGCGCTGTCTTTGGTAGACGTTTTTTTTCTTTTTTTTTTACTGGCCCTTTAGCAGCGCTTTTGTATAAAGCGCTGTCTTTCTATGCGCTGCTAAAAGTGATTTCTGGCGTAGTGCACAAATACAATGGTATATTCAAAATAAAAAATAAATAACAGAAAAATTTGAAAATTAATAAAAATGCAGCAACATATATTGCTAGATTTGTTCATTTTATCCACTCTCATGACAAACGAATCATAGATTCATGCTCGGGGTGATGTTTTGAAGCTATTGGATACAATATTTATGTAAAAAAAGCATCAATTTGTATTTTACACTTTTTGTTCATGGAGGTTCAAAAACACTTTAAATCCTTGATTTTGAATCCATGGAGTTTTCATACAAAATAATGGTGATTAATGTACTAATTAAGTGCAACAAGAATAAAATGCAATTAAATTTAAATAAATGAAAATTAAATCATATTTAATCACTTTTGCTCATGGAGGTTCAAGAATATTTTTTAACTCTTGATTTAAAATCAATTGAGTTTTCATGCAAAATGATAATGATTAAGGTACTAAATAAATGAAAGAAGAATAAAAGTGCAATAAAATTAAATAAATGACAAGCATAGGAGCCTACCTAAAATAAAAATCAATAAAGAAAGCAAGAAACAACTTGAAGAAAAATAAAGAGAGTTTTGGCTTAATTTAGTGAATCATTGATGGTGTAACTTGTGAATGAGAATGATCTTGTTTATAGGTTCTAAAAATGGTAGTATAGGAATTATAAACAAGAGGTGAGAATGGTGCGGTGGCCTTTGATCAGTGCATTTTGGTGCACCTTCCTCTATGTTTAGAATTAGGCATTTCTATAGTTTAGTTTGTTTAATTTCCTATTTTATGATGTATTTACAATTTAATTTATTTTCAGCTTTATTTGATTTTCGTTTGTTATTTTCAGCATTAGCAGCTTTTAATAAAAAAATTCATAACTGGAGCTACAGGAATCGGATCGAGAAGTTTTACTAGTCGTTGGAAACCTAAGGAAAAGATCTACAACTTTCATATTGCACCAAGAAGCTGATTCGAATTTATTGAGTCTCAAATAATTCATTGAAGTTTCTGACTTGTGATAATGTAGTTGTTTTTCCCTTTTGGGCCTGGTTTAGGTTTTCGACCCAGTTGAGTGTGTAATGCAAATGTTATTCTGTTTATAAGGTTGCTACTGTGATGCAAAATGGCTACCCTAGTTTTTTCTGAATTTTATTTTGCTTTTCATAGTTTTATGGAGAATTAACTTCTTTACGTTAATCTGCTGTAATCGGTTTCCGCCGACACTTTGAGGTTCTTTTAATTTCCCATAAAATCTATTTCCTTTCTCCTTTATGATATGTTGTTTGCTTAATTCGATTTATCTTAGGGGTGGTTGATTTATTTTGATGATTGCATGTTCTTATACTTTAATCGCGTTTGCTTAATCCGTGTATGTTTCTCGTGTTTGCTTAATTCACGGTTACTATATTTTATCCATTTGCTTAATTCGGAAATTAGGAATATGTATTGTATAATATCAATTGCGCTTGTTTGATTGTTATTATAATCGAAAAGGGGATAGAATCCGCTTAGGAATTGGGAATTATTTGGATCGATGATAAGTTGGAAAACTAAAATAGCATATTAACTATTTCAACTTATTTTAATAATCACTTTTTTTTTATTATAATCACTTATTTTGAATTTTTTTTTCTCTTAATCAAAATTCAAACCCCCCATAAACTATTACTGTAATTGGTTAATCACTACAGAAATCCTTGCGATACGATACTCGAGTTGTCGCTACCGTAACTATACTTTTTTATAATACTCGTTTTTGATCCGTGCGCGACAGTGGATCAAATTGGCGCCGTTGCCGGGGATTCTTGTCGATTTAGCCAATAGTCTAGTTTTAGGTTTTGTTTGTTTTAATTTTCTGCATTTTTGTGTATTTTCTTGCATTTTCGCGTCTGGCCATCCCGTTTTTGCATATAGATAAGGGCATAACACTGATGATGGCTCCTAAGTCGCATAAAGCTTTGTCTATGACAAACTTTCCAATGACACAAGGTATGGAGAAGCTACCTGAGTCTTTCAGCTTAGGAGGCATGTTTTTTTGGATTATCGCGCTACACTCGGCAGTAAGTGTAACTGTTTCATTATCCTCGATCTTTTTCTTGTTAGACAAGATTTCTTTGAGAAATTTGGCATATGAGGGCATCTGAGTGATGGCTTTTGTGAAGGTAATTGTGATGTTCAATTGCTTCAGAAGTTCTACAAATTTCTTAAACTGCCCTGTAGTTTTGGAGTTTATAAGCCTTTGAGGATAATGAATTGGTGGTTTATAAGGTGGTGGAGGCACATAAGGTCTTTCTTTTTCAACGACCTTCTTCTCGTTATCTTCCTTCTCTTTGGTTTCAGACTCCTTTTCTGCCTGTTTAACAGGTTTTTGGTACATGGCCGGGTTGTTGCTCATAGGATCGATTGGTTCGTCCAATTCTTTTCCGTTTCTTAATATGACAGCGTTTGCATGACCTTTCGGATTAGGTTCTGGCTGTCCAGGAAATGTGCCAGCGGGTGCGGAAGCAGGCGCTTGTTGTTGAGCTACTTGTGATATATGCGTTTCAAGCATCTTGTTATGGGTAGCTAAAACGTCTACTTTGTTGGTTAGTTGCTTGATCTGCTCGCTAGTGTGTATGGTTTGATTCAGGAACTCCTTGTTCGTCTGAACTTAAGTGGCTATGGATTTTTCCATCATCAATTCAAGATTTAATTTTCTAGAGGCATTGGGAGCAACTACGGCTGGTTTCTGATATCTTGCCGGTACAACAGGTGCTTGGTTAGGTGCATACAGTATGTTATCGCTTTTGTAGGTAAAGTTCAGATGGTTTTTCCAGCCTGGGTTGTAGGTTCTTGCGTAAGGACTACCTTGAGCATAATTCACTTGGTTTGTGGGGGATTCTTGTCAATAACTGACATTCGGGTGCAGCGTGACCAGTGATTCCACATAACTCACAGTTCGGAGTTACAGCAGCTACGGTAGCTAGTGGTGTCATTGTTAGACTGTCGATCTTTTGCGTCAACGCATCTACCTTAGCATGGACCTTTTCTAAACTACTGATCTCGTACATCCCACCTTTTGCTGCAGATTTCTCTGCTAGAGTTCTCTCACCTCCCCATTGGTAATGGTTCTGAGACATGTTTTTGGTTAGTTGATAGGCTTCGTCGTATGGCTTATCCATAAGTGCACCGCCCGCGACAGTGTCTATTGTTAATCTGGTATTATACAGAAGCCCATTATAGAAGGTATGAATGGTCACCCAGTCTTCAAGACCGTGGTGTGGACATGCCCTCATCTTATCTTTGAATCTTTCCCATGTTTCGTAGAGAGATTCAGAATCTTTCTATCGAAATCCGTTGATTTGAGCTCTTAGCATAGCAGTTTTTCTTGGCGGAAAGTATCTCGCTAAGCAAACGTTCTTCAGCTGTTCCCATGTAGTAACAGAGTTGGATGGCAAGGATTGCAACAAAGCCCAAGCTTTACCTCTAAGAGAGAAAGGAAAAAAGCGTAATCTTATCGCGTCTGGAGTTACACCATTAGCCTTCACTATGTCGGCGTGCTGCACAAACTTCATTAAGTGTTCATTCGGGTCGTCTGTTGCACTTCCCGAGAATTGATGTTGTTGTACGACTGACAACAATGATGGTTTTAACTCGAAATCATTCCTATTGATAGCGGGGGCAGCAATATTATTGCGCGACTCCAATTGAGATGGGGTAGCGTAGTCCTTCAGAGGTCTGTTATCAGGTCCTTCGGCCATTTTCGATTCTTTAACAAATTCAAGAGTATGGGCTAGAAGATCAAGAATGTTATGTCTTCGTTGATATTCAATTATGCGCCTTCTTAGGTGTAAGAAGCGCTCTAGTTCGGCGATTTGAGGTTGTAAGATGTCCCTTTGTGAACGAGTACTTGGCATACAATCGACAAACGAGTAAAGGGAAATAAAATATTTAACCTAGTCTATACTACGTAAAAAGGTTCTACACTATTGACTAAACGGGTCCTCGACAACGGCGCCAAAAACTTGATCGCGACTTTCTGAGTCTAACTGAACTAACTGCAAGTGCATAGTCTATCGCATAGTAATAAAGATATCGATCTCACAGAGACTCGTAATCAATCTAGTGTTATCGGGTGTTACTATATTTAGCTAAGTTGGGATGATGGTTTTTGGGTATTAAATGCATAAGTAAAGGCTAGTAAGGAAAATTTATAAGGTTTAAAAAATTACTAATAAGGGACATAGGTATGTAATGCTTTAGTCTTCGGGGATTCGACAGGTCACCGATGCTTTTGATAGTTTTTGCAAATGGTTTTCAGGAGAAAAGATTCGTTTAAAGACTTTTGTCTCACAATGGTTGTTGACTCTAGTCATAATTCTAAGGCGGAATGTATGCTTTCGCTGTCCCATTCGGGGTTAAAATCACTTTTTGAAAACAAATAAGTTCTGATTTCTTTTAAAGCGCTTTCGTTGTGTTTAAAATAAATGCCTAGTTTTTACTATCCGGTTCGAACCCCACGCTTTCACGTGCCGGCTCGTACCATAATAAGCTTCCCACTATCATGGACAAACCGTTGTAAATAATTTCTCACTCTCGTGACGAAGGTTTATTTAGAAAATTAGATTAAAAACTACGGCCAGAAAAGTGTTTCTAAAAAGGAAAGGCACCGAGTATTATCGAATCCTGTCCTACTAATTTATTACATACCGATTAAAGTGGTTTAGCTAGACATGGTACTTAAAACATTCATAATTAAATAATGGCAGCAAAATAAATAAACATGCATTTTTGATGGAAACAAAATAACAATTCAATTAATAAAAACCTGTAAATAGTACTGCTCTCGGATCCTCGAGTAGTCCTCCACAATGTCGGCAGGATTCTACCTTGGCGAGAGGCAAATGTGCAGGAAGGGAATAAAGCGGTACAAATGGAAATAAAGGAAAAGGAACAGAAAAATAATGCTAAAACTTAAATTTGGCTTTAATGGCAATTTCGGCAGCACTTCGTTATCCTCAATGCAGCTCCCTTTCTTTGGTCTAACCTTCCTCCTTTTATAGCTGAGGCTTCATGAGAAAATGCCAGAGGAAAAGGAGTTGAGGGTGAGAGAACTCAGGTAGTTGTTCCTATATTTGCTCTCCTGCGTGGGCACGTTCAAAATCTGCATGTTATTCTGTTATTGGATGCATGACGACCGTAATGGAGCTGTGACGAACGTGTTGCTCGTGACGAGCGTAATGTAGTGTGACGACCGTGATGGCTGTGACGGGCGTCATGGGGCTGTGACGAGCGTCACACTCACAAAATCTGTCTTCTTTGCTACTTTCTGGCTTTTTCTCCTATTTTATGTCTTCTTCTTGTGAGTTTTCTCTGTCTTGCTCGTTTTGGGTGTGAGCGTCGTATACCTGCAAAAACACTTAACAAATACGCGGAATAATCCGAAATCGAGGTGAAACCATACAGTTAACAGATGAAAAACGTGGCAATTATAGTATACATTTTTGCGTTATCACTAGCTCTAGGGGAGGCTCTCGCCCCTTCAAACATGTTCAACAACTTCATTGAATCAAGATGTGTTCAAAAGATATCGACAACAACATTTGAATAATCCATGTTTCTGGTCCAGTACATGTATTTCTCTTCATTAATAAGACTTAAAAGATGTTGCGTTACAGCCAACCAACCTCTCTCACTCTTCTTATATGTATATCTTGCCTTGTACAACTGGGTAACGCTCGTGAGGTTTTCTAGATCTCTATCTTTCAAAGCAACAATTATGTATTTAGGAGTCATGCATATTATATTTTGTCATGTCATTCATAAATTATCTTTCATCATCTTTTAAACGACTTAATATGCGATGACCATCTAAGTCCTTAGCTAGTTTATGATTGTGAAACCCACGCCTAACCATAACCTTCCAACTGCTACCACTTGGAATAAATCTCAACATAAATGGACATTTAACTTTTATACTATAACTGCTATCAAAAGTATTCTTTTTTGTAGTTTCCTTCTCTCTCACAACCTATAATCATTTATTTTTCCTCCCCATGATCTCATTTGCGGTATCAGACGAATAAGAACAACAATAATACCATGATATTTACCAATGGATTTTGCCCTTGCTAACTCGTCAGCTCGGGGGGAAAATATATGTCATTTATAACATATACAAAATAAGTTTTCAATGTGAGAGAAACCGTAAGCCTATTAAGTTTTAAACAAATTGAAAAGAAAATATGCAAGTAAAACATACATTGTTAGTGGTGAAAATCTGTGTAAAATTTGCAGAAGAACCATTAGTATCTGAACCACACAAATGAAGTATTCTGAACTACCAAATTTTTTACGATAGACAAAGTATATTGAAATTTTTGAAATATCTAGAATTTTGGGGTCTATATCAAATTTTTTGAAATATTCAATAGAAACGACATGTTTCCTAGAAATATCGATTTCTTTTAAAATTAAGGTATAACTATATCAGATTTTTTAAAAATGCGGTAAAATGCAAATAATTTAAAATAAATACCAGTTGTTTCAAAAATATGCGGTAAAAATGTAACAAAATACTAGATTTTTGTTAAAAATCTATAAAAAATCATACCGATTCTTAAAATATTCGGAAAAAATGTATAAATTTCACCTTTTTCGAACTTTTTTACCAAATTTTTCAGTGTAACTATTCGAGTTTTTTTATCAGTTTTTCAAAGTTAAATTTTTTTTATCCAATATAAAGTTTTGGAAAGTAAATAATGGTATTATTATGAAAATATGTGGGGTGTAAGGTCAAACTAGTGGTAGGATAAAATGTCATGTTATTGACACTATGTTTTTCTCATATTTTTTATTTAAAATATGGGCTAAAGCAACAACTCTTTGATATTAATTTACTCTAGTTGATCAGAAATAAATTTATGGAACACTATAGAAATAAATGATGTTTTATGGTTATTTTGAAGAAACATTAATAAAAATTGACCACAATATTCACAAAAACTATTTTATATTAAAAATATACTTATTATTACATGTAAGAATTATTCTTCATTGGTGTATAAATAATTCACTATGTAAGAATGTTTCTTCGACTTGTGCGCTTTTTGTTCCAATCAACACGGAACTATTCTCTCTACATTTCTTTTCTTTCTTACATGAATGAATGATCTGTGACTAAACTGTGCTTGACATTGTACGACAGAGAAAATCAATGGCCTCAACCAAAACTTTTACTTTTGAGGAAGTTTCCAAACACAACAACAAACAAGATTGCTGGATTATGATCCATGGAAAGGTCTCTTTTCAACACTCTCTTTAATTATTATTCTTATTATTTCTTGATCTGTTTCACTTTCTGTGATTAATGTCATTTTGCTGAATCTTTGTTCAAATGTATGTGCATGCAGAATTTTTTCATCAAATATTATTTCAAATTTAACAACCATATTGTTACGTGCATTGCATGATTCGTTGCGAAACACATACACCCCGAACATAACACTGACACCGACACAAAGACATTAGTAATAATTTGAAAAAATAAATAGAAGTGTCTGTGTAAATGTCTGACTTGGACTCATACGCACCTTTTTTTAAAAAGTGTCAGTGCTATATGGATCAAACGAATCAAACAAAGAAGATGAATCATTCACTAGGACAACAACCAATATGTCATTGTTTTGTTGATTTTCATCTATGCCATTCCAATGCTGTGTTGTAGGTGTATAATGTGACCTCATTTTTGGATGATCATCCAGGTGGTGACGAATCTTTAATTTCATCAACAGGTAATAGTTAATTTCTCCTTCATGATTGATTCTAGTCGCTACAAATCTATAGCAATCCGGTTGGTCCATAACATTAAGATTTTGTATCTATTTCTATAGGGAAGGATGCTACTGTTGATTTTGAAGACGTAGGTCACAGTGACTCTGCAATAGATATGATGCAAAAATACTGTATTGGAATGGTCGACACGTCGAACATTCCAGCTGAAGAAAGGTCCGATCCTCCCCCGCCTCCACCTACGCAAGCACGCAACGATAACAATCAATCATCGGGATCGGGATTTGTTGTAAAGGCATTGCAATTTCTGTTGCCGTTACTGATATTGGCCTTTGCATTTGCCATGCAGCATTATGGAAAAAACAAACAAGCCAGCGACGAATAAAATATGAAGTTTGTTTTATGTATCAATCAAATTCATCAACACTGTACTAGCTGATCATTTAAACTCAATTGGTTTAATATCTTGCATTTTAATATTTTGAAGTGGATTTTATTAAGATTGTTGATTAGTTTGTAGAGAACACAACTAATGTGTTTTGAGTTTTCGAATCACAGATAGGTTTATATGCTCCTTATAAAGATTAATGTAAAACAATCTTACCATGTTTCTAAGTCTTTCTCGTTCATTCACCCACTGTCCCCCATCATTTCAAAGAGGGATCATTTTATTTTTTAATCTCCTAACAATAGTTTTGAAATGATAATACTTAACATTACGATCTCATATGCAATCCAACGCCCTCTAAATTTTTGAAACCAAAAGTACTCCTCCTAATAAAGAGTAATAGTTAGTGTTCTAAGGTGGTACCATAAATGATCATTAAACAAAGAAGAAGAGTTTACTGCGGTGGATTTGAACTTCTCATGCCGAGAGGGAAGAGACTCGTAAGATTAACATTTTAACGCTCAAGTAAGTAAAAGAGTGAAACATGAAATGAAAATGATAATGAATTTAAATAACTTGGAAATGGTGTGTCTTTCCTCTTTAATAGGAAAAACACTTAGCAAAAGAAAACGTGGAGTAAAAGATGGGTCGCGGTCACCCAAAAGATCGATCTGGACGATCATTAAAGCTCTAGTATAGGGAATTGTATGCTTTCAAGAAAGAAAGGGTATACCTACATTGCACATTTTACTTACTGTGCCGTATCATTTGACCTTTCATCTTGGGGCTTGCGAACAACCCGAAACAGTCCCCCTCCCCCTCCGTCCTTGTTTCTTCTTTACAAGATGAAGTTTGTCATACATGCTCCAACCCGGCCAATGGATAAGAGAAATCAAAAGTATTGGATGGGACATCGCTGTCATCAGAAACAAACATATTTAATATCCCTCTTGTAATAGGTAATATTTCATTGGGAATGAATGATGTGTGTCCGACCTTTTGATAATAGGTAATTGCAAGAAGAAGATCAAAGATTTCAAACATGACTTAAATAAGGAGTTTGAAATGCCATATTTGAGAAATCTCTCAAACTTCCTTGGTATCGAATTTTACAATAGTAGTATAGGTTTAATGATGCACCAAAGAAGATATGTAGGAAAAATACTCAAGAGATTTGAGATGCAAGATTGCAACCCAACTTCGACTCCAGATGAGCCTAAATTGCAACTGATAAATGATTCGACTGAAGATGATGTCGACCCAAAGCACTACAGAAGACTCATTGGATAACTTAGATACCTCTGTCACACAAGGTTAGATTTAGCCTATTATGTAGGCATGGTGAGCAGATTCATGCAGAAGTCAAATGCATCTCATCTTGCAGCCACCAATAGGATAATAAGGTATCTCAAAGGAACACTCGACTATGGTATTTTGATTTCCTCGGTCGATGAAGGAAAATAATGCAAACTTGTGGGTTACACTGACTATAGTTTGTTGGCGATGCTAAAGATAGAAAATCAACAACAGGATATGTGTTCATGTTAGGTGGTGCACCAGTCGCATGGAGTTCGAGAAAGGAACCAGTGGTAGCTTTATCATCATGTGAGGCTGAATACATAACAACTTCCTTATGTGCACACCAAGCAACACAGATGATGAATCTAGTCGAAGAAGTTACATGGAAGAATCATGGAACAATGACCATGAAAATTGACAACATGTCGACTATCAACCTTGCAAAGAATTCGATAGCACACAGATGAAGCAAGCACATCAAAATGAGGTTCCATTACCTGAGAGAGCAGGTAGCGAATGGAAAGTTGAGCCTAGAGCATTGTAGATCAAAAAATCAGATTGCAGATATAATAGCGAAGATTGTGCAGGTTGAATTGTTCAAAAGATTAAGAATAATAATGAAAGTAGATAGCTTAGACATAATGAATTAGGTGGTGTGTTAAATATGTAATTTTTTTATGTCAAATTCTAAATAGTGTGTTTATATTTGACAGGTCTTGAAAGGTGTTCTAGTGTGTAACGAAATAGCATGCGTCGAACATAGTCAATATTTGTTATATTTGACATAAAGTCAAATATATATATATATATATATATATATATATATATATATATATATATATATATATATATATATATATATATATATATATATATATATATATATATATATATATATAACATGTCGAAGCATGCATTCGAAACATGTTGTTGTCGAAGGAGTCGAGAGAGTCGAAATAGACTAACTTAACTTAGTTTTAGTTGAGTTAGTTATTTTGTGATTACTTGGAGTACAAGTAATCTCATATATAAATAGATAGGAGTTCTATTTCATTTGTAACAAGAGAGAATCACAAATTTTGTAGTAGTATTGTGTAGTTTCAAAAATCTCAGTTGTCATTATCATACATTGTAACAAACACTTTTAGTGCAGTTTGCACATCAATACAATTATGTTCTTCTTCCTCCCGTATTTTTCTTTTCTCTTACTTTCAATTGTCTTGTTTTTCTTCTTTGAATGTTCTGTGTGATGCAGAATCATCTTACATCTAAAGATTGGTTGTTTCACCTGATTAAAGGGTGAAAAATAAGAGACGTGATAAATATAAAATATTGAATCTTGTTAATCAAAATTAATTCGATTAAGACTTATGAGGATAATGATCAATAACAATGGTGAAAAAAGAAAGAAAAATCTCATACATAGAGACAGAGAGAAGAAATTAAAATTCAATATAAAAATAAATATTAAAATTATAGACTTATTTAATCATAGTGTTAGAGTTGGTGGTACATAAACTAAGGACTTAATGGAATAGGCTGGTCAAATAAATTTTAAAATCTTTTTTATTGTACATAATCTCATCTATTTATCTAAATAAATAAAAAATTAAGTTTCCCACTGTTATTCCTATCAAATTCTCATTCTTTCTCAATAAAAACCCTCCTACCTCCTAACTATCCATTCATCTTCTCAACCAAACCAAATTAACTATCCATATCTTACACAACGAGTCATTTGATGTATAATCAAGATACTAATAATGGTGGTGGCAACAAAATTCAAATTCTAGATCCCACAGCCCCTACTCTAAATTTAATAAGAAAAAACTGATTTAATTGAAACTTAGGTGGGTATTGGAAAAATTCAATTTTTAATTACAGAAGTTGAAGCAGATGAGAATGCTAGTACCTGCACATGTTCTTGCTTATTTTTTTCTGTTTATTTTAATAATTTTCTTATCTATTTATTTTTCTTAATCTTAAAATAATAAACTTAATAAAATGATTATTCATTTTTTAAAAAATATAAATTATTTAAAAATGACAAAATCTTATAGTTACTATTAAAATGATTAAATATTTAATTTATTTATTGATTTTTTTCTATAAAAAAAATACGTACTTAAAAAATTAAATTTTTGCGGTGGTTACGGAACAGGAAGCGAAAACCTGTTAATTATTTGCTAGGGTGAGATAGGTGATTAATTGTTATCTTCAATTAATCATACCTATGAATCTTGTCTGTGAAAATAAAATACTATTTTAAAATGGTTAATTATTTTAAAGTTTTGGTGTTTTTGATTTTGCAATGATAAAAATTGATTGTGAATAAATTGATTATACAAAATTAGTTTTTTCTATTATAATAAAAGTGAGTTAAAGATATAGTTATTTATGTTTGAACATACTCATGCAAAAGTAAGCATGACAATGGGGTAAGTGTGAAATTATTTTTATTTCTCCAACCTTAAATTTTCATTGGTAAATAATTTTTGTTACCCATTCTAATCTCTTTAACAAAAAAAAAAAATCAAATTCGTCTCAATTGGATTGGATATGCTGTCCTACCTATTTAGTGGAAACAATTTTTTTAATAAAAATATTTATTTTTTTTAACATCAAATTACATTACAAATAATAAAATATATCAATCTCAAAAAATTTCATACATAAATTTTAAATAATAAAATACAAATCATGTGTAATATCTTGAAGCAAACTGACAATTTTATTGAATTTTAATTACAGAATAAATAGCCACGCGGGCTAAACAACTTTTCCACAATTTTAGGCTGATCCTAACTGACCACTAGTTCACTCCTAAACATGCTGCAAGCACAAAGTAACAGACTTTGACTACTTCTAATTTAAAGGGAAATAATAGACTCTATTAATTAATTAATAACCTAATGCATAATAACTTGCAGCTGGAATTATTCTAACATCCTCCCCTGAACTTAAGCCTCTTCATCCAAGATCTTCAGTTCACTTCCTCTAGATTGAACTCTGTTAAGTCAAGCATGTCGAGCTTTCCTCTGAGTCTTTGAAAAATATCCAACTTGACTGCCTTAGTCATCACATCAGCAACTCGTTCATGTGTTCCACAGTGCTCCAATTCTATTATGTCGTCTCTAACTAAGTCTCTTAGAAAGTGAAACCTTATATCAATATGTTTACTCCTTCCATGGAGAACATGATTCTTAGAAAGCTTAATTGTGGAACTGTTGTCACACCAGATCTTTGTACCTTCTTTCAGACTTGATGTCCATCCCATCACCTCCAGAATTCTCTTCAACCACACACATTGAGTAGCACATTGAGATGTTGCAACGAACTCTGCCTTTGTCGTGGAAAGAGTGACGACAGGCTGTTTCTTAGAAGCCCATGAAATAGCTCCTCCTGCTAGAAAGAACACATACCCACTTGTACTTTTCCTATCATCCACATCACTTGCATAGTTACTGTCTGTGTAACCCAATAGACACTCATTCCCTGCATTTTTCTTGTACCATATACCATAAGTGAGTGTCCCCTTTAGATACCTGAGAACTCTCTTTGCTGCTAACATGTGTTGTCTTGTTGGGGCTTGCATATATCTACTTAGCAAGCAAACTGTATACATTATATCAGGCCTTGTGGTTGTGATATACAACAGACTGCCAATGAGCTGCTTGTATTGAGTTGCATCAACAGAGATACCATCACCTTTTACAGATAACTTAACACCGGGTACCATCGAATTATGAACAAAATTGCAGCCTAGAAACTGAAATCTTTCCAGAATCTCCTTTGCATACTTCTGTTGACTGATAAATATTCCCTCCTTACTTTGAAATACCTCCACACCCAGAAAATACCTCATTTTCCCTAAGTCTGTCATTTCAAACTCAACATTCATTGATGACTTAAACTCTTCCAATAATGAAGTAGTATTGATGGTGTACATCACATCATCCAGATATACACTTACCAGCAACACATGAGCTCCCTTCCTTTTGATAAATAGTGTGTGCTCGTATGTGCACCTTTCAAAACCAGCCTTGAGAAAGTATTTCTCGATTCTACTGTATCAAGCTCTTGGAGCTTGTTTTAACCCATAAAGTGCTTTCTTAAATTTATAGACCTTTTATTCCTCCCCAGCAACCACAAACCCTTGTGGTTGCTCCACATAAACATCCTTGGCAAGCTCACCGTATAAGAAAGCATTATTCACGTCTAGCTGACAAACAGGATAGCCATGGTATGCATCAAAAGCTAGGAAAACTCTAATTGTGTCCCACCTAGCCACAGGAGCAAAGACTTCAGTGTAGTCTATACCTTCCTTCTGAGCGTACCCTTTCACAACCAATCTTGCTTTGTATTTATCAACACTCCCATTCTCCTTCAACTTTGTTTTAAACAACCACTTCACCCCAATCTGCTTCACACCTGATGGAAGCTCAGTAAGACGCCATGTATTGTTCTTCTCAATTGTTTGAATTTCTTGCTTCGTAGCAATTCTCCATTTCTCCTCATTCACCGCATCTTCAAAAAATAAAGGAACCTCTGCTGAAGCTAGCATAGCACATAGATCTACTATTCACAAGTACATACTCACAATTCCATAATTCGTCAATTCATCAATTTCACATATTTTGCATAATCTCATATTGCAAACATATACATGATATGACTCAATTCAAGACTCTAATGCAACTCATGCATGTGGTACCAATCACTTGTTATTATTTTTCAGTTTTTACATTAAACCGGGTATGTTCCCTAGACCAATAACACACAAAAAGCTCATTCACTAAGCTTTCAAACCCAGCTCTAGGTTTGGGACAAGTCACTAGTTCTCATGAAACTAACAAACATTGTCTCTTGACAACAAATGATTCATGTGCAAGTTCAACAACCATATGCAATTAAGACTATTCTCTAATCTTAATATTCATGCATATCTTTAATAACTCATCACACTTGAATTACCACACAATTACACATACTTGCACATTTTTATGAATCATCCACACACAACTCACTTTCAAATGGTATACAACACATTTTATAATACAATCACAACTGTATTATCATTACAACAAGCAATAACTATCATGAATTTCATGTTTTCACACACTAAAATATACTTATACAAGCACACACACAACTATTCGATAAATTATCTACAAATAACTTCACAACCGGCAGCAAACAGTGCAACAATTCATTAATAGAACATATACACAATTGACTTCCCAAACATATTAAATATAAAAATATTGGGAAACCAATTCTATTATCTATACTATGTTATATCTCTATTCATTAGCTTTCCAACGCTTTAAAAGGGGATCAAAATAAACTTACGAATCAAAAGTTATGACCAAAACGATTTTGACCGAAAACATGAACAGCTGTGACAGACAGCATGCAAAATTTTCTTCGTTTTTCACCGTTGGAGGCCTTCCGGACCTCCAATTTTGATTCCGTAAAAATTCAAACTCTCAAAAAATTACAAATCATCCAATATTGTAATTATCTCAAGTAAATTTACAATTTTAACACAATTAAACCATCTAATCATTGTTTTAAAATTATGCCTAAAGCCTTAGAAATTGATGGATATATAGGTTCAATCCTAAAAATAAAATAAAAAGAAAAACACACATATAAGGCACACAAGTTCATCATATAATCAACACATAACAACCTCCATGAAAATTAGAGATTTTTATCCTAAATATGCTACTACTCATCATACATTATCATACAATCCCATAATCATGGAAAGACCCACCCTTACCTTGATTCCTTGGATTCTAGAACTCTTACTTCTTGGGGTTTCTCCTCCTCTTCACCACTTCTCTCTTTGTCTCTTTTCCTGTTTTTTTATCTTTCTAACCCTATTCTCTCTTTCTCTTATTTTATCAAATCCCACAATTTCTCATTATTCTAATGGGCTTACTTAATCCACTCTCCCGCTTATTATTCACACTTCCAATTTAAACCCAATTACTTATTTCTACCATTTCTTAATATTATTTCACCAAATAAATTAAATCAATTAAATCAAATAATTCCATTAAATCAAATAAATCAATTATGCACAAAATCACTCAACTAATTAATTAATTAATATACATAAATAAATAATTACTAAAATTGGGGTGTTACAAATAGCACCAAACAACTGAAGCTACGTCAATGAGTACATTAGGTGGTTTTTTAGGGTGTCACATCCGTACATGGTGCAGACTGCTCCAAGAGATTTGCCGAGACCAGCTTATCAAGAGATACTAGATGAGGAGCAGACTCAGCTAGATCATACTGATGATGTCTTAACTCGGTTTCGTCACTTAGTGGAGATTGCATGGGCAGACATTGACGAGGGTATCTTTCCCGAGGGAGACGAGTCTTGGATGCCATGGTGGCGGAGGCACATGGGACACTGTTGTACCAGAGACATCGTCGGAGAACGTGAGTGATTGATGGTTGAGGAGGAGAGGAGGTAAAGGAGATGTTGTCAGGCACACACAGTAGTAGTCTGTTATTATCTTATTTTATTGCTATATTGTCTACTTTATTTTACGATTTTATTACATTTTATATCTCGATTGTACGATAATTTATACATATATTGTTATATTTCATCCAATATTAGTCTCTTATTATTTTGTACGTCTATTTTTTTAAATTCTAGATTGTGTGTTATACTTCATCTGAAAGCAAATTCACAACTTATAGTAAAAAAACACCTGTTCTGATACACTTCAAAAACATATCTTCAAAAAATTATCGGATATGCATCTCCAGAACAATTCAAATGTCAATGGTGTCTGCGTGACATGTTTTGAATGTTTAAAATGGTTTCAGAGATATATCTTCGGAATATGTCAACATTTATTTAGAAATAGGTGCATCCGAAGATGTATCTCCACATACAGAAGACATATATGAAAATTCACATGGTGCGTTAGAAAAATCTAAGGTGCAATAAAACATTCTCAAATAATATTAGTGATAGTTACAACGGTCACAATGGTATGTTAGAGGCACTGCTGCAATATACATTCACGCGACACAAGATTTACGAGGGTTCTCTAAACGTTGTGTTAAGAATTGTGGTTGAGGCTAACTCAATCCAACAAAATCAGTTGGTAGAGTGAGGATTTCTCCCACTTATAAACACATGTTCATGCCATATATTATCTGATGCGAGACTCTTAACGCACTCCTTCACGCTAATGACTAGACAATTGTAGCGTGGAAATAAATGCCGAGTGACCCGATAGCGAAAACTATAGTAGCTGGCCCACCGAATCTTAAACCAGATTCATATATTATGTTGAGAAATGTGGTTGAGCCTAACTCAAACTTACAAAATCAGTTGATAGAGTGAAGATTACTCCCACTTATAAACACATGTTCAAACCGTATATTATCTGATGTAAAACTCTTAACTAATATTGATTTCGCGTTAGAGTGATAGTAGAATCCTAATTTCCTTGTAGTGGTAATTACTAATCAGTTTGATCAATTTAGCACTCGATTTTCATACTTTTGGGTGATGTGTGTATCCCCCTGTAATTACAATGGTACCATCCATCTTAATTAAATCCGTTCAACTATAGACTATACTATTCGTTCACACACACTACGATGTCCAATATTTCATAACTCGTCAAGACACATATAAACCTTCTTTGTCCCGTCGTCAATTTTGACTTGTTAAGTACTGTTATCATATTCATTGTGTGAACTTAATTAATTTTTATTATTGAAAAGGTCCATGTGAAAAATAATGCTACAATTTATATTGGGTTCATCATTTTTGCTACCATCATCGTCTTTACTTCAAAGTATTGTCTTAATTAGTTGTGTTGAATACATGAATGATCCTTACCAAAAATTTCATGCTAATCAATAGCTAGGGCAGGTCATTCACTCATAGTCATAACCTGCTCATCTTTAATTATCTTCTGAGTATCATTTTTATGTTATTGTAAACATTAAAACAAATTGTGTGTATCAATAGTATTTATTTGGCCTTTAGTCTTTAATGTATCTATAATTTTTCTTCATTTGTATATTTTAAATAATATTATTAATATTATTATTTTTCATTTTACATGAAAATAAAAAGATGTATTAATAATTAAAATTAAAATTATTAGTCTTGTTTAATTATTTATCATATTTTATTTTGTATGAACTAATTAAATAGGATGGTTATTTGGAATGAAAAGAGTAATTAGAATCTCCATTTTAGAGCAAGTCATTAGTTTTTAATTGACTTGTATTGATGTTGACAATCCATAACAAAACTTGTTTAGTTCAAGCTTTCCCACCGTTATTCCTATACATCTCTTATTCTTAATATAAAAAAACTATTCTACCTCCTTAGTATTCATTCATTCATCCTTAATCCTTAAACATATCTTTCTTCTATACCAAACCTAAGAGCACCTTTATTGACGGAATAATAAAAGTTAAACAGAATAAATTAACTTTTTTTAATCAAATTATCACGTAGAATTTAAAGAATTTTTAATTTATTTAATTTATTTTTATTTATAAATATTCAAATTCGACCCTTCATATTTTTATTTATTTATTTATATATAATTAATTTTAATTTTAATTTAATATTAATTTAAATATTCTAATTAAAATATATAAAATATTAATTATTAAAGTTGACACATGTTGGAAATTTATTGGATTCCCGCTCAAGAATTTCATCAAAATTTGATGAATTTTGAACCAAATCTTTTTGAACAAGAATCAATCTTTCTGATTGATTACTCCTCTTATTCTTCGTTTTTCACTCGAGTGAGTCAACCAACCTCTCTTGCAAGATAATATCGTTGCACAATGATAACGAAAGAAGAAAAGAAAATTGATTTTGGAGGAGAAAAGTTTAGGATTTCAATGAGAGAAGGAAGGAGAACTTGTTTATGCAAAGCTTTCTCTATGCTTTCAAACTGAGATTTTCTATTCAACTGTGCAATTGCACTTATGTGTTATCTGTAATAATTAATAATAAGGTACCTCCTTATTTATAGGTCCTGATTGCTTGTACATCAAGTAATCTCCAACTAACCTAACAAACTTAGCTAAAACAACCACATAAAATAAGTCTAACGAACTTGTCAAAGACACACATTTCGACAACTTTCTTACCTCTGTCGAGCAACCTACTTCTACATAAGGAATTACAATTCAACACACCTCCTAATTTATTATGTCTAAGCTATTTACATTCATCATAGACCTTAATTTCTTGAACACTTCGACCAGATTCACCATCCATGTTGCTTGACATGCACAAAGAGAAACAACTATGTATTTTGCTTCACATGACGTTAGTGTCACTACTGGTTCTTTTCTTGAACTCCAAGTACATGGTGCACCACCTATCATAAATACATAGCCAACTGTGGATTTTCTATCCTCAACAACACTACGCCAACTTGAGTAAGTGTATCTCACTAACTTGCATTATTTTCCTTCAACAGGTATAGAAAACAAAATGTCATAGTCGAGAGTTCCTTTCAGATATCTTAACCTACGTAATAAGCTAAGTTTGGCCTTGTGTGACATAGGCATCTAAGTGATACAATGAGTATTCTATACTACGTTAGATCTATGTTATCTTCATTTGTGTCTTTTGATAGTTACAATCTGGGCTCAACTGGAGTCGAAGTTGAGTTGCAATCTTGCATCTCAAATCTCTTGAGTATTTGGCCCATATCTTCTTTGGTGCATCATCAAACCTCCACTACTCTTGTAGAATTTGATGCCAAGGAAATATGAGAGATACCCCAAGTCATACATTTCAAACTCCTCACTTAAGTCATGTTTGAAATCTTCAATCTTCTTCTTGCAACTTCTTGTTATCAACAAGTCATCAACATAAGGACATAGTATAAATAATTCATATTACGTCTTCTTACATATACTCCATGCTTAGACGTACACTTCAAAAATTCAATATCCCTTAGAAATCTATCTATATTATTATTCCAAACTCTTGGAGCTTGCTTAAGTCCATACAGTGCTTTATACAGCCTGTGTACCTTGCTTTCTTCGCCTTGTTTCACAAACCCAACTAGTTGTGTAACATAGACTTCTTCATCTAAGGGATCATTCAAGAATGAACATTTCACATCCATCTGACATATGTGTTAGTTGCTCATATTTTCTAGACCAACAATCAACCTTATTGTTTTGATTCTAGCAACAGGTGCAAGAACTTCGTTGAAATGAATTCCTTCTTTTTGAAGAAATACTTTCTCCATAAGCCTTGCCTTGTGTCGAGTTAATTATTCTTTGGGATTCAATTTTACCTTGTATACCCACTTCACATCGATTACCTTGAGGCTATTTGACAAGTGACCAAGTGTTGTTGACTTCGATGGGCTTCAGTTTCTCATTCATCACTTTT
Source organism: Lathyrus sativus (assembly GCA_963859935.3). Classification (NCBI taxonomy): domain Eukaryota; kingdom Viridiplantae; phylum Streptophyta; class Magnoliopsida; order Fabales; family Fabaceae; genus Lathyrus; species Lathyrus sativus. The sequence continues at coordinate 714,272,988 of OZ012737.1, forward strand.
TTCCATTTAGAATTCTTCAATGTCGCATGTGCATTGACTAGTTTGACATCTGCATAGAAACCATAGTGTACCAGCTCACCTTCATCGTTGACCACATCATCTGATGTAATAGCACATCTAGCAACCTTGTAGAAATGTGTCTTGTTCTTTGAGGTCTAGTTATTCTTGCTTGACCTCTAATTTCTTCTTGTAGAGCTTCTTTTTCGACTTTACTTGCTAGTTCTTCACATATTATTATCACTGAATCCTTCTTTAAATTTTCACTCAACCCATTCCTTAAGCTCATCTATGACCACGCCCCTGCTGATCACTACTTGCTTATTCACTAGGTCGAACAACTTGTATCATCTAGTTGAATGATATCCCATTAGGATCATTGGACTCGACTTGTCATCAAGCTTTCTTCTCAATTGATCTGGTACATATCTATGTACTATAGATTCAAAAAACTTCAGATGAATCAAGCTAAGCTTTACACCAGACCAACATTCTTCTGGCATGATTCCTTCTAGCTTCTTCATCGAACAACTGTTCAGTATGTATGCTGCAGTTGACACAACTTCTCCCCATAATTGTTTGGGTAGATGCTTGCCTGTTAACTTACTTCTCACCATATTCATGATGGTTCTATTCTTCCTTTCTGCAATTCCATTCAGTTAAGGAGTGTAGGGCGACACCACCCCATGTATAATCCATTCTTTCTCACATAATGTGTCGAAGTCTTTCGACAGATATTCTCCACCATTATTAGTCCTCAAAAACTTAAGCTTTTGACCGCTTTGTCTTTCGACCATAGATTTAAACATGGAAAATACCTTTATCACTTCACTTTTTTCTTTATCAAGTAAGGCCACAGTTTTCGTCTGAAATCATCTATGAATGTGATAATGTATCTGTTACCTCTAATCAAATCCACCTAGATAAGAACACATACATCAAAGTATCTAATTTCGAGATTTATTTTCGACTTGCTTTCTGCATCCTTGTTGAAGTTGTTCATGTGTAACTTCTCCTGCACACATTCTTCACACACTTCATTTGGAATGTCGGTTTCTGGTAACCCTGAAAGCATATTTCTTCTTTTCAGATCTATGATGTCTTTGAAATTGAGATGACTAAGTCTATAGTGGCATATCTATTCATCCCTGCTAGCTGCATTTGCAAGGCATTTATGCTCCATCACATTTAGTTCAACACTGATGGTTATAATTTGAGATATGAGAGCCTTCAAGATTAAACTCCCTCCTGAGTCGAGAACTTTCATCATCTTGTCTTTAATCAACACTATGTAGTTCTTTTCAACTAATTGCCCTATGCAGAGCACATTTATCTTCATTCCTGGTATGTACAATACATTAGAAATTACTGACCTCTTGCCATCTTTCCTCAAAATTAGAACATCACCAATAACTACAACTGCTAGAGTATTGTCATTTGAAATTTTCACCATGTTCTCCATTGAGGGTTTATGTTGACAAACAAATCTTTCCTACTAGTCATGTGTGATGAGCATCTTGAGTCCAAGTACCATTGGTTCTGGAATCTTTCTTCCTCTCTTGTTGTGACCATCAGTAATATCTCTTCTTTTTCATGCTTTGCAAACTTTGCATCATTTTCTTGATTCTTTAGTTTTTTAGGATAATCACTAGAGTAGTGACTATGCTTCTAGCAATTGAAACACTCCATGTGACTTTTGTCAGGTTTTCGACCACCACCTCTTTGGTTACTTTGGTATAAAGGTCTTCTATAATTCGACCAACCTCCTTCTTATTGATTTCAGCCATTCGAATTGTTGTATCCTCTTCTATCTTTGTTGTCAAACCACTTCCCTTTGCCTTTCTTTTCTCTTGCCGATTGCGCCTGCCAAGCCACATCACTTTTCGACTTGCTTACACCTCATTCAACCATTATTTGTTCATGAGATTCAAGTGTCCCTTAAAGCTCTTCCTTTGTCAATTTTAATAAATATTTCGACTCTTGTATGGCTACTACCACGTGGTCGAACTTTGGAGCAAATGGCCTTAAGATCTTTGCCACAATTGATCTTGATGTCAACATTTCTCCACATACTTTGATATGATTCACCAATTTGGTAACCCTAGTGAAAAAGTCTATTATGCTTTCATTGTCTTCCATATGAAGCAATTCATACGTTCTCTTGTGAGTTTGTAACCTCACCTCTTTCACCTTTTCTGTACCTCCAAATGATTTCTCAAATATTTCCCATGATTCTTTTGACAATTCTACATCACTAACTTTTTTGAAATCATCTGGATCAACGCATTGATGCATTATAAAGAGAGCTTTATAATCATTCTTCTTCAATTATTTGTACGCATCCTTTTCTTCACCTGTCATGTTTTCTACAAGTGGTGTTACTCCTTCCTTCATAAGATCCCAAATATCTTGACAACAAAAAACAACATTCACCTGTTTACACCAATTCTCATAATTTTGACCCTTCAGAATTAGGAGACTCGCTGGAAAATGTCCATTCGGATAGTTCATCGCCATCGTGTTTTGCTTCCCACAAATCGCTCAGCAAGTGCTCTAGATACCAGATGTTGGAAATTCACATGATTCCCGCTCAAGAACTTCATTAAAACTTGATGAATTCCAAACCAACTCTTGATGAACAATAATCAATCTTTTTGATTGATTACTCCTCTTGTTCTTCACTCTTCACTCGAGTGAATCAACAACCTTGGTTGCAAGATAATATCGTTGCACAATGATAATGAAAGAATAAAAGAAAATTGAATTTAAGGAAGAAAAGTTTATGGTTTCAATGAGAGAAGGAATAAGAAGAAGAACTTGTTTATGTAGAGCTTTCTCTCTACACTCAAACTGAGATTTTCTATTCAACTGTGCAACTTCACTTTTGTGTTGTTTGTTACAACCAATAATAGGGTACCTCCCTATTTATTGGTTGATATTGCTTGCACATATCTAACTAACCTAACAAACTTATCTAAAACAACCAAATAAAACTAAGTCTAACGAACCTGTCAAAGACACACATTTTGACATTTTGACAACTTCCTTGCCTCTATCAAGCAACCTACTTCGACATAAGAAATTACAATCCAACAAAACAAGAATGATTTTAATAAATTTTTGTCATAATTACACCCAAGGTCCTTTAAGTTATTTAATTGTAATTGGTTGGTCCTTTAAGTTTTTCTCTACAAGTCAATCCTATAAGTTACCTAACGTATACACCATTGCCATATTTTTAAGATTTCGTTTCAAAAATGTATATTTTTAAGTTTTTTTGTGTTGTTTGTTACAACCAATAATAGGGTACCTCCCTATTTATTGGTTGAGATTGCTTGCACATATCTAACTAACCTAACAAACTTATCTAAAACAACCAAATAAAACTAAGTCTAACGAATCTATCAAAGACACACATTTTGACATTTTGACAACTTCCTTGCCTCTATCAAGCAACCTACTTCGACATAAGAAATTACAATTCAACAAAACAAGAATGATTTTAATAAATTTTTGTCATAATTACACCCATGGTCCTTTAAGTTATTTAATTGTAATTGGTTGGTCCTTTAAGTTTTTTTTCTACAAGTCAATCCTATAAGTTACCTAACATATACACCGTTGCCATATTTTTAAGATTTCGTTTCAAAAATGTATATTTGGCCTTAATGTTGGTGAGGTGGAATTAACAGTGCTAACATGATATTTTATTTTATTCACCTTTGAATAATTACTCAAAAACCATTTCTCTTCTTCTTCCCCACACCCAACAACAACATGGATTTACATGTGATAACAGAAGTAACACAACCATCTAAACATATTTCTTCCCCTTTTCTTCTCTTCCCCCCACACAACAACAACAACAACAATCCCTCAATGGTTGAGCATAAGCTTAATAATATGACATCATTTATGTATAAACTTTATTATATATGACATGATTTCATTAAAGTACAAAAATAAGACATAATTAACTTTTGTTATTCTCATGATCATACCTCTCTCAAATATATTCCATCAAGTCTGCTTGAAGTTGGTGATGGTTTTGTCTTTAATGAATATATTATATCTTTACAAACAATGTTGAAAAACATCAAAAGTGATAGATACTTCAATTGTGGATGAATTACCATCAATTTGATAGTGATATAAACTACTAGCATATGTGTCTCGCTCATCTTTGTTAATGATATTATGCAATATGATGCATGCTAATATTATGTGCTTCATTATTTTCACATGTCAATCATGAGTTGAGCCACGTACAATTGCAAATCAGGATTGGAACACTCCAAATGCCCATTCAACATCCTTTCATATTAATCATTGTTGTTAGGATAATAAATTTCTATTTAATCCTTGTGGTATTAGGATGGGCTTAACATTGACTACTCAAGATAAATTCCATCTTCTAGATAGTACCCCATATGATATATGGTTGATTCACTTAGGATTTTACTTCAGGATATTGTTCATTCCACACATCGTTAAACACACTAGATGTGCTTAACAAAGTAATATTGTTATTAGAACTCACAGTGTCATGAAATGAATATCAAATCTAAATCTCTTGGGATACAATAACTTTAAGCATGATTGTGGGTTTATTGTGATCACCTATATAAAATTAATATTTCCATGCAACATGAAATTTTTCCATTCCTAATGCACACAATCAATTGAAGCCAAGAAATCTGGAAAATCACATGCCTCGCTAATTTGGAGTAGACGAGCAATGTCTTTATTATTTATCCTTCTCATTTAGTCATCGCTAAATATTGTTCACACGCCCATTACAAACCTATCAAAGCACTCCAATGGTGTGCTTTTACTGATGCAGACATACTCATCCATACTATCCCTGGGTGATCCATATGCGAATATATAAAGAGTCGTTGTGCACTTCTGCAATGGTGAAACTCTTATTATACTGATTGTGCCAATCCTTCTTTAAAAGTAATCATCATGATTTCCAAGGGTTTCAATGATACGAAGGAACACATGTTTCTTTTCATATGGAGCCTTCGTCGGAATTCAGTCTCCATGTATACATGATTATTTAGAGAAATATTCATTAAAGAAGCTATTATGAGCCAGTTTGTTTAGTTTTTTTAAAAAAATGATTTTTATAGTGTTACATATTTTTGTTGAAATTTTTTTACAAAGTTTTTCATAAAAGCATCAAATGAAAATTTGGTTTAAATAGTTATTCTTAAAATATTATTTTACGTATTTCTTCATTTTATTAAAACTTTTTTTGGATATCAATTTTTAAAAAAAAAAACATTTAATTTTGAAACTATTTCAAATAGCTTTTCATGAAAATCATTTTTTAGATACAACTTTTTGAAAATATAACGATTTCGTCTATGTTTTAATCTTCAATATTGTATGTTTATATTATAGAATATCAAAATTAGTCTTTCAATTTATAAATAAACGAATATAAAGAAACTTTTAATAGTTTGAAAAAAAAAGTTTTTTAATAAAAATCATTTTTGAAAATACAAAAAAAAATTAAGTTAAAAAAACATACCAGATTCTCTTTTTTTTTTTTACAATTTTGATCTATCATTGCTCTTCATTTTCTATGCAAACTTGTATTGCTGGCATGTTGTATCACCTCATGTCCTAACCTTATCACCTTGTTGTCTTTGAGGCAGTCATATATGGCTTAATTCCAAATTTTATTCCATTAAGCTATGAATCCATGAAATATATGAGAATAAAATGGGAGAAGATGTTGGGAAATAAGTGTGAGTTGCATTGACAATCAAGTGTGAGTTTCAAGTATCACATTTCTTAGAAAGTGGAGGTTGAGAACTTTATAAGTGAGAGGATCCATACACATATCAACTTAAGTTTTTGGGTGAATATGTGGTGTCTCTCTCACTTGTTTGATGAGTCTTTGACCTTTAGGTGAGTGTCTGACTCAATGTGAATGTTCCCCTTCATGATAACCCATTAGAAGATGCGAGGTACAGGAGAATGAGATAAGATGTGAAAATAAGAGAAAGAAAAAACATGTGTGGTATATATAGACAAGTTTTGTAACTACTACTTTTTTCAATGACTAGATTTTTTGTAATGACTATTTTTATAACGACTAGTTTTATAACGACAAGTTTTATATTGACTATTATTTATAATGGATATTTTTTTTATACTGACTAGTCTTATATATATATATATATATATATATATATATATATATATATATATATATATATATATATATATATACATATATATATATATATATATATATATTCAAATTTAATAATTATACATAATTGATCTCACCTTATCAGAAAGGAATCAACAGTCTGCCACTTGTCGTGAGCTCATGTGTTCACTGGCGTTGTAGAGGAGGAAAGGGTGTACCTGCAAGGTACTTCGATGCTAAAGTGAGTAACGGAGTTAGAAAGCGCAAGTACATAGAAAATAGGCGTAACGAATGGAATACCTGACCCTCTAGTGAAAATGGATATTTATAATGTGCCCCCAACGCAGGGCTAACGGTTACTTTGCATTGGGTTGGATTGCAAGGCCCAATACGAGTAACTACCAGGGCTTACGTGGCGTAGGGAAGACCGACACATGGTCTTCGCCCTGGATCAACTGGCTCGTGATCTTCGGAAGGTGGGATGACTAGTTCTTTCGAAAGTGGGTAGTTGAGTGATGACGTGTTCCCGTGTGGGGGGCACGTGGAGAACGTGGGAAAAACGTGTGAGCTCTAGCTCCTCGCACTATGTAGTGGTCTGCTCGACTGAGGACCTTGTTGAGAGGTGTGCCCGACATGGGAGGATTGAGCCTTATTGGACCTCCCCCAAGGTAGTATTGGGTTGGGCCTGCCCGACTGAGGGACAAGTCCCGGCCCAGTCCAGAACAATAATCAAACTTAAACGAATAAATTATTATACATATTCAAACTTAATAATAATATACCTAATTTTTCTTAAAGTACTTCTCTTTGATAGTTTGACAAATTTCTAATTGGTCTCAGCATTGCTTAATATTCATCGATGATTTATTCTTATGAGAATTCCATACTGCATCGGTATACTCTATGCCATCTTTATAAGTCTCATTCAATAGTAGTCGTAACCTTCTTTGACCCTAACTCAAAAGTGTTCTTCTTATTGGGAAACTCCCTGAACCAGATCTTTAGAAATGTTGAGTCATGTTTGGATGAGAAATTTATCTTCTTCATTTTATAACCTACAATGTAACGATTTTGGTAGAATGCTCTTCTTCCGTGAAAGTAATATTTTCAAAAGCAACTTGAGTGAAGAATACTAGTACTTGAGAATTGGGTGACCCAATTAGAGATTCTGGTTTAGTGTTAGGAGAATCCACATTGTTAGCGGTGCCTATTAGATGCCTATATCGACTAGTGATTTTGCTTTGTGGTGGTGGTGGTGGTTGAAACATAAAAGACCGAATCAGTACTAGAAAAACTACTTTTTATGACAATGAATTCACCTCACATATCTAAAAACTGATGTATATTTCTTGGATGCGCCATGCTTTTTTCTTGAAAAACTATATAATATATTACATTGATGTTTTTAAACCGAGGGATAAAATTATTCAGTGCACATGCTTTGAATCCCAGCAACTTCATATTCTATTTTTATTTCATTAAAAGTGGCGCATTTCTGAGTATGTTTTTATAATATAAAAATACACTACTTTTCACCTCATTTTTGTTTTCCAACGGAGGTGAATTTATTTCTCTAATATATATATATATATATATATATATATATATATATATATATATATATATATATATATATATATATATATATATATATATATATATATATATATATATATATATATATATATATATATATATATATATATATATATATATATATATATATATATATATATATATATATATATATAGTTTTATTTTGTAGCATTCAGTTTTACTTGTCTAATCAACACAAAGAGAACCATAACAAAGAGCCCTTAGCAAGAGAGCCAACAAGAGATTCCTAAACAACGAGAGCCATAAACACATACCATTTTTAATACAAAGATGATATATGTTTAGTGCTCTCTTTTCTTCTCTAGATATCCAAATCATTTTCTGATCTGACCTGATCAGGAGGGGATCACGGGATGGCCACGCTCCGTTAGGCCGCTTCCTGTTCACCGGTGTTGAGGATGAGGAGGGGGTGTACCTGCAAAGCACTCCGACGCCCAAGTAAGAAGTTGGACAGAGAGGAAGCAATAGTACAGAAAAGGGGGCAAGAAGAGTTACCTGACCCTCTTGAAGAAGAGGGTATTTATAGAGAGACCCCAGCGCTGGGCCAACGGTCATTCGAGGTGGGCCAGACGACCAGGCCCAACCCTAATGACTGCTAGGGCTTACGTGGCGTAGTGAAGACCAGGACGTGGTCTTCGCCCTAGTTCAACCGCTCCTAGGTCTCCGGAAAGTGGGTTTGACCTGCTCTTTCGGAGGTGGGCGGTTGGCCGATGACGTGTCCCCGCGGAGGGGAGCACGTGGAGAACGTGCGCCGAGCACGTTATTCTCCCGCGGAGGGAGCCCGGGTAGTCTTGCTCGTCCGGTGTGACGGGCGACAAAGGGGATGCGGTGTGATGGCTTGTGCCCGGCGGACGGTCCTGCTCGTCCGAAGGGGCGTGTGCCAGGTGTGCTCAGTTCTCCTGTTGGGCCGTATTTGGTATTGGGCCTGCCGAGGTGAGGCCCACACCGGAACAGGAGCCCCCCAAGTCGAAGCTCTGGGGAAGAGCGAGGACTTAAGGTCGTCATGTCCGGAGCGGGGGACCTGTGCGAAGGGCTCCGGTCGTCGGTAGAACGGGGAGGAGGCAGATGAAGAGACGCGACTGTCAGGTTGCTTCCACGTGTCTTGCGTTAAGCGGTCGTAGGGGCGGCTAACCTATGTCATTAATGAGCCTAGGGTCGCTTCGAGTCTCGCGCCGGGTTATAAATATGGCGGTCCCCGCTCATTCTGTTACTTTTCTCCCTGTTGATCTTTCATCGTCTCTGCTCGTCCGCCGCTCGCCGCCGTTCAACGCCGTGCCATTCGCTTTTTCTTCCGTCCGCCGCCGTTACAAGTGAGTTCCTCTTTTCCCTCTCTTTTATTTTCGTCGTCTAACTGGGACGTGTGGTCGGGGCGCGATGAACGCCCCGAGGAGGGATGCGAGTTCCGCCGCGTCTGGCGAGTTTTCCGATGAATGTCCCGGGGACGGTAGGCTAGTTCCGATGAATGCCCCGAGGACAGGAGCTTTTTCTGATGAATGCCCCGAGGACGGGGGCTTTTCTCCGATGAATGCCCCGAGGACGGGGGCTTTTTCTGATGACTGCTCCGGGGAGAAGTATCTTCTCCGATGGCCGTCCCGAAGGGGCTGAGGGGTCGTTCTTCGATCCCCGAGGAGGGTAGACGGGGAGCGAATGTCTGCTCGTCGCCCCTCGGCCTTTGTCGCCCTTTCACTTGACTTGCGGTGGAAGGGTGGATTTGATCCTGGCTATCGAATTCACCGAGGTCCTCTGCTTTCAGGTGTAGATGTCGGCTCTGGTGCCGGGGATAATGGTTGAAGATAATGAACCCGAGGTCCCGGAGTATGACGACGGGCGTATCTCCTCGCCCGAGGAGTGGGCGGCCGAGGAGCCACTTACCATCCCTTCTTGTTTTGTGGTCGACCCGTCCGACGTGTACGCCACGGTCGAGGACACGCCGCTAGGAGAGACGCAACACTGGCAGGTGTATCGCCCGAAAGAGCACCACCGGATCTGTTCGCGCTATGGGCGGAAGATGTTCCCGATGTACGAATTTTATTTTAAAGAAGCTCGGCTCCGGTTACCGTTTTCTGCCTTCCATCTGGGGCTTTTTGACTGGCTGCGTCTTGCCCCGTCTCAGCTGCACCCAAACGCTTTGGCCTTCATCCGGGCTTTCGAGGTGGTGTGTTTCTACCTCTCGGTGGAGCCGACGGTGCCGTTATTTTTCCGCATCTTTCATTTGCAGCGGCAGACGGTGCGAGGTCGTCACGGATGGGTCTCTTTCAAACAATCAACCAAAATTTTCAAAGCGTATAGCGACTCTGTAAAAGACTTCAAAGGTCGGTTCTACCTCGTCAAACCGATCACGCAGCATGGTTCGGACACTCTTTTCGACGAGGGCGAGCGCACGGTAGATGGCCAGCGGTTCCGTGCGTGGCTTCCCAAGATACATCTACTGTGGACCTCGGAGCATTTCAGCCGAGGGACGGATAGGTATATCGTCCGGGCGGGGACCCTCGAGGAGAAGGACATGGCCGCTTATTTGAAAATAATTGCCTTTGTGCGGTCACTCCCTCCGTCGAAGCTGGTGACGCCCGATGGTCGGTACATTCTTGACGCCCAGGGGAACATACGCACTAAGAAGCGTTTGATAAATACCAAGACTTTGCTCGGCTGCGCGACCGGGGCGGCCGCTCTGGATTATCTAGGTAGGGATGTTCGTTTTCCCTCGCGGTCGGGATTTTTGGTCGTCACTAACCTATTTCTTTGTTTTTGCAGCGAATATGTCTACTGTCGACGAGCGGGTGAAGCAGTTGCGTGCTGCCAGGAGTGCCGGGATCCCGAGGACGAGGGTGAGTCAGCTGGTCGGTCAGGAGGTCGCAACGCATGGGGGTCAAACTTCGTCCTCGTCGCCTCAAGAGAGCCAATCTCCTGTGTCTCAAGGAATATCGAAGAGGCAAAGGTCCGAGGAGCCTCGGGTGGTGGATCTGACGGTCGGCGCCGTCGAGGAAGGTTATGTTGTCCCTCCCTGCCACCAGCACCCGGGCTATTTTCATGGTGCCCGTTCCCCCACTGTTTCCGCCGGGGAGGTGAAGGCTGTTCGCCAGGCTGATCGGGAGGCCCGTCGACGTGTCCTGGCTGAGGACTTGGCCGCGATGATGCGGACGTTTACGACGGCTCTCGTGCTGAACGAGGAGGGCTGCTCCGCTGCTGAGCTGTCTAAACTGCAAGGGGATCTCACTTTCACGCAGTCGCGGTTGGCCAAGCTCACTGAGGAGTTGGAGAAGAGCCAGAAGGATGCTGCCGAGGAGCGGAAACGGGCGGAGGGTGCTGAGGGGAAGGTGACTTCGCTGGAGGAGAAGCTGGGGGCGGCGACGGCCGAGGTGCAGGCGCTGAAGGTTCGTACGGAGGTTTTGGACAGCGCTGTTCGTCCAGCCGAGGACGAGACTGATGGGGACCGGCGTTTGATTACTCGTGCTGACTTGATCGCCCGAATTCGGGTGTTGGAGAGCGATTGTCTGGAAGCCGTTGAGGTCGGGTTCAAGAATGCGGTCGAGCAGATTCAGGTCGCCAACCCTGGTGTCGAGCTGGTCGTGGACGGGATAGGGCCGTACCACGAGATTGTTGACGGGAGGGTGATCGATCCTTATTTTGTTATCCCCGAGGAGGAAACCGTGGCTGCTGACCGAGCGGACGAGGAAGCATAGGTTGCCGGGCATGCGTGCTCGTTGTTTTTGTGGCCTGCGTGCCGGTGTTTATCTTTTGCTTTGGGCCTGCGTGCTCGTTTTTGTACTATTGACTACTGGGCTGGTGCCCGCTTTTGTTAAATATATTTATCATGGATTTTCTAAGTGTGCGCTCGTTGTTTGCATGTTGTTTTATGCTCGTTTTTCGTATTTGTTCGAATGCCTTTGATGTGTATGACATTTCTTGTAGATTTTATAAGTGTTCGCTCGGTGTGTTTAGCTCGACAATTTGTTACCGGTAGTGTAGGGGACTGGCCGGTTTGGCCGGGGATGTAGCCGGGCCTTTTCGGGGGTAGTTTTCCCCGGGGCGTGGACGGCCCATCGCGAGCTGGGTGTCCTGCCTGTTTTGGTACGGCGGCGAGGAGCCTCGGTCGAGGTATTCCCTGCCGAGCAAGGCCTTCTGCCCGCGCACACGAGAGGCAGGGCTTGCTTTCTTTGCTTTCTTTGGTCGTTGGTGGACGCGGGGGTGTGCGGTGGTACCATGTCGCCCCCCCAGTGGTCGGGACGATGGGTCGTCGCGGGCAATGTGTTAACTGTAGTACCGCTTAAGCTTCGCGGCGTTCCATGGTCGAGCTAATTGTTCACCGTGCAGGTTTTCGAGGTAATAGGCCCCATGTTCCGTTTTGTCCCGGACTCGGTATGGGCCTTCCCAGTTCGCCGCCAGTTTGCCCTCGTGGGAGTCCTTCTGGTTTCTGCGTAGAACTAAGTCTCCAGTTTGAAAATCGCGTTTTATGACTTTGTGGTTATGGCGAAGTGCTACTTGTTGCTTCAGCCGGGCTTCCCGGAGGGCTGCTCCTGCGCGGATTTCTTCGACGAGGTCGAGCTCTTCTCGGAGGGAGCCGTCGTTGTCGTCGGTGTCTAGGGGAGCTTCCGTTCGTCTGGACGGTTCGCGGATTTCGACCGGTATCACGGCCTCGGTTCCGTACGTGAGGCGAAATGGGGTCTCCCCTGTAGTTGAGTGAGGAGTAGTACGGTATGCCCAGAGGACGCTGTGGAGTTCTTCGACCCATGCTCGTTTGGCGTCTCCGAGGCGTCGTCTGAGTCCTCTGAGTATAACTCTGTTCGCCGACTCCGCCTGGCCGTTCGTCTGAGGATGTTCGACCGAGGCGAAGTGATGTTTGGTCCCGAGGTTGGTGACGAAGTCGCGGAAGTTTTTGTCTGTAAATTGTGTGCCGTTGTCGGTGACGATGGCGAGTGGTACCCCGAACCTGGCGAGGATGTTGCGTTTGTAGAATCGGAGTATGTTGTGGGCGGTGATTTTGGCCAGAGCTTCAGCCTCGATCCACTTGGTGAAGTAGTCGACTCCCACGATGAGGTACTTGTTCTGGTATGAACCGAGGGGGAAGGGTCCGAGGATATCCAGCCCCCACCAGGCGAACGGCCATGGAGAGGAGAGGGAGGCGAGGTCGGTTGGGGGGGCGAGGTGCATGTCTCCGTGTCGTTGACACTTATCGCACCGCTTGACGTGCTCTTTCGCGTCGGACTGCATTGACGGCCAGTAGTAGCCCGCGCGTAGGGCCTTGCGCGCCAGGGATCTGCCGCCGAGGTGCTGTGCGTTGATACCTTCGTGGATTTCTTCTAGAACGGCCGTACTCTGGGATTTGTCTATGCATTTGAGGAGTGGGATTGCGAAGCCTCGGCGGTACAGTCGTCCCTCGAGGAGGACGTACGAGCAGGCCCGTCGTTTCGTTGCGTTGGCCTCGCTAGAGCTGGCCGGCAGACGGCCGGTGCTGAGGTAGGTGTGGAGGGGGGTCATCCAGCAGTCCGCGTCTCCAATGGCGTTGATGTCGAGGGGTGCGGTGGTCGGGCTGGTACTTGGTTGGGACAAGATTTCTTGAATGACCGATTTGTGACCGCCTCGTTTCTTGGTGCTTGCTAGTTTGGAGAGGATGTCGGCGCGGGCGTTCTGCTCCCGAGGAACGTGCTGAATTTCTGCTGAGTCGAACCCTCGTAGTTTTTCATTGATGAGCGCGAGGTATCCGGCGAGGGTGTCATTTTTTGCTTGATATTCGCCTCGGACTTGCGAAGCGACCAGCTGGGAATCCGTGTAGATTCGGATGTCCCTGGCTCCCAGGTCGGATGCCAGGCGAAGGCCGGCGAGAAATGCTTCGTATTCGGCCTGGTTGTTGGTCGTAGGGAAAGCTAGCGTGAGGGAGACTTCGATGACCGTACCCTCGTCGTTATCGAGGACGATGCCGGCGCCGCTTCCCGTAGAGTTGGAGGAGCCGTCCACAAAGATGGTCCAGAGGTGGTTCCCGGTGGTAGGGTCGGGGGGCGTGGTCATCTCGGCGACGAAGTCAGCCAAAGCTTGAGCCTTGATGGTGTGCCTGCTCTCGTATGTGATGTCGAACTCGGAGAGCTCTAGCGACCATTTCAGCATGCGCCCAGCCATGTCGGGGCGGCCGAGTAGCTGGCGGATGGGTTGGTCGGTGCGGAGCACTATGGTGTGCGCTAGAAAATAATGTCGGAGTCGGCATGCCGCTGTTACGAGGGCCAGGGCGACTTTCTCGATCAGCTGGTATCGGGCCTCCGGGCCGTGGAGGGCTTTACTAGTAAAGTAAATGGGCTGTTGTCCTTCCCCGGCTTCGCTCACGAGGACTGCGCTGACGGCTTCGTTAGAGACGGCCAGATATAAATACAGGGTTTCGTCCGCCGCGGGGCGCGTCAGTACTGGCGGTTCGGAGAGGACGCGTTTGAGGTGGCGAAGGGCTTTCTCACATTCGTCCGTCCATTCGAACTTGGTCTCTTTCCTGAGCAGCTTGAAGAACGGGAGGGCGTGTTGGGCCGATCTCGCGATGAATCGCGAGAGGGAGGCTAGCACGCCGTTGAGGGACTGGATGGCACGCTTCGTGGTCGGCGTGGTTATATTGGAGAAGGCGTGGCATTTGTCCGGATTGGCTTCGATCCCCCGTTCGGTCAAGTAGTAGCCGAGGAATTTACCGGCGCAGACGCCGAAAGTGCATTTCTCCGGGTTGAAACGCATGCGACATGATCTCGCGGTCTTGAAGACCTTCTGGAGGTGTGCTGCGTGGTCGTCTTCCGCGGCGGATTTGACGATCATGTCGTCCATATATACTTCGAGCATGTCCCCGATCTCGTCGCGGAAGACGTGGTTCATCATCCGTTGGTACGTGGCCCCGGCGTTTTTGAGGCCGAAGGGCATCACGTTGTAATAGTAATTGCCCGATGCTGTCATGAAGGCCGTGGCCTGTTTGTCGTGTTCGGCCATCGGGATCTGGTTGTATCCCGAGTATGCGTCCATGAAGGACAAGAGTTTGAAGCCCGCCGAGTTGTCGACGAGCTTGTCGATATTGGGGAGGGGGTAGGCGTCCTTAGGACATGCCCGGTTGAGGTCAGTGTAGTCAACGCACATGCGCCATTTTCCATTATTCTTTTTAACAAGTACAACGTTGGACAGCCAGGTGGAATACCGGGCTTCCGAAATAAAATTTGCCTCTAAGAGGTCTTTTACAGCTTGTTCGGCTGCTGCCGATTTTTCGGGGGACTGGCGGCGTCGGCGTTGTACCACGGCCTTCGCGGTCGGGCTGATGGACAGCTGGTGGCAGGCGACCTCAGGGTCGAGTCCCGGCATTTCCGCGGCGCTCCAGGCGAAGAGGTCGGCGTTCTCGCGGAGGCAGGCTTGGAGCTGTCGTTTCGCGAGGTCGGGGAGTCCTGCGCCTATCCTCACGGTTCTGGTCGTGTCGTCCCCGAGGGGAATGAGCTCGAATTCGCCATCCGGGATGGGGCGCGCTGGATGCGGGGGCTTCTCGTTGGCTTCGTCAGTCTTTTTCTGGTCGAGCTCGTCGGTGAAGCGACTGTCGAGCTCAACTGATCCGACCAGCTCTGTTGGTTTGTCCTTTGGCGTGGCGCTTGGCGCTTTCTTCTTGGTCGGTGGAGCGATGGAGTCGAGGCCTTTTAGCGCGGCTTCGAAACACCTTCGGGCAGCCTCGATGTCGCCGTTGAGGGTGACCACGGCTCCCCTTCTCGTGTAGTATTTCATCTTCAGGTGGACGGTGGAGGGTACCGCGGTGAGTTCTGCTATCGTCGTCCTGCCCAGGATGCAGTTATATAGGGACGGGCATTCGATGACTAGGAAGCGGACGTTGGTGTCTCTGGCCGTTTCCTCTTCCCCAAAGGTGACTTTCAGTTCCACGTATCCCCAGGGTCTCGTCGTCGTCCCGTTGAACCCCTGGAGGTCGGAGCCCACGTAGGGGGAGAGGTTGGATTCGTTGAGCTGGAGAGTTGTGAACAAATGTGAGTACATTATGTCAACCGAGCTCCCTCCGTCGACGAGGAGGCGCCTGACGTCGAAGTTTGCCATTCGTGCACGTATGAGCAAGGGTATGTTGGAATTGGGAGATCCCCCGGGTAGTTCCTCGAGGTAGAATGTGATCGGGTTGGAGCGGCCTCGGAATCTGTCGAGCGTGCTCATCCTGCCGGAGTTGCCCGCGATGAGTTCGTCGAATTTCCTTTTCACAGACCCTATGGACAGACTCCTCGTAGCTCCATCGGAGATGACCATGGCTCTGGGGAAGTATTCCCATCGGCTGGTCGGTCGGATTGGCTCGTCGACTAAGCTGGGTGCTTCGGGGATGCCGAATCCTCTGTTTGCGAACCAATCCTCGGGGCGGCTGACGCACAGCGCGACCTGGAGTCTCTCGCCGTCCTCTGGGGAGGGGAGCTCCTCGATTTTCTTTGTCTCCGGAGCCTCCGACCTGGGTGGTTCACCTCCCCGGGTGTATCGCTTTAGGTGCCCGTCTTTGATTAGGATTTCGATCGCGTCTTTGAGATGGATGCAGTCTTCCGTTACATGCCCGTGGGTCCTGTGGAACCGGCAGTACTTTGACTTGTCCACGTTGGGTTTGGGCGGCGTTGGTCGTGGAAAACGGACACCTCCCTGCACAAACTCGGTTTTAGCGCATTCGGCCAGTATGCGTTCGCGTGAAGCGACCAAGGCGGTGTACTCGGTGAACCTTCCTGCCGGGCCGCGTGACTCGCGCTGTTCGCGGGGTTCGCGGTGGCGGTCATCCCGACGGCGGTCCCCTCCTCGTCGGTGGCTCGAAGCTCCGTCGTCTCGGTGCCCGCGGGGGGCTTCTCTGTCTCGGGTGTCGCGAGCGGAGTTGGCCGCTTGTGTTTCCTCGAACCGGATGTAATGGGCGGCCCTGTCGAGGAAGTCTTGGAGGGACGTGGGCCGGTGTATGCCTACGGCCTCGTAGAATTTGGAGTCATGGCGCAGGCCTTGCTCCATTAAGTAGCGTTTCATTTCGTCGGGAGTCGTCACCTGTACGGCTTCCCGAGTAAACCTTTCGATGTATTTCCGGAGGGGTTCGTCGGGGCCTTGGATGATCGCCCCGAGGACTGCTTCCGTCTTCGGATGACGCCGGGACGCTGTGAAGTGTTTGGAGAATAGGTCCTTCAAGACCCTCCACGATGTAACTGATTCGGGCTCCAGGCTTTTGTACCAGGTCATAGCGCCTTTCCTCAGAGTCGTCGGGAAGAGTCTGCATTTAATAGCTCCCCGGACATTTCGGTAGTCGAGCATAGCCTCGATGTCTTCCAGATGATCGTCCGGGTCGGAGGTGCCGTCGTACGTTGACAGCGTCGGTGGCTTCTTCATTCCTTGGGGTATGGGGGCTGCCATGATCTCCCGGGATAGTGGGGTGCGGTAGTCATCCTCGTCGCTGTGCGCCGGGGATCTCAGGGGAGATGAGCCGTTCGCGGTGTGTCCCGGGTTTCGGGTCCTCGATCTCCGGCCTGAGTTCCCGCCTCGGGGTTCCTCGGTTGGGGTCGCCGCGGTGTTCTGGTTCCTCCCGCGACCGTGCCTTGTCGGGGATCTGGTGCGCTCCCGTGTCGCTTGCGGTCGGCGTCTCTCCAGCCGCGGTCGGCGGTTCCTGAGTCGAGGTGAGGGGCTGTCGCTTGCGCGAAAATAAGGTGCCGGCATGACAGAAGAGTCGCCACCTTTCGTTATTTATCCCTCAGAGCGGGAAAGGAAACGATCGGAAAAACCTGACGAAAAAGGGTAAGACAAGGTCATCGCAACCATTGTCTGGGTTCGGGAGTCGGTTACGCAAGGGGAAGGTATTAGCACCCCTCACGTCCGTCGTACTCGACGGGATCCTCGCTTGTTTGTTTACTTGGATGGGTTGGTTATGATCTATCTACCTATCAAGGCTGGCTGAAAAAGAAAAGAAAAATGACTCGGCAAAGCGTCGCGCTTTATGCCTACGTATTCCCGTCTGGAACGAGAAATCAGAGTCAACGTAGTTCGCCTAACTACGGGGGAAGATGGGGAAGGTTGCTCGCTAGGATATCGCATCCTATGCCTACGTACTTTC
Organism: Lathyrus sativus; assembly: GCA_963859935.3. NCBI lineage: Eukaryota > Viridiplantae > Streptophyta > Magnoliopsida > Fabales > Fabaceae > Lathyrus > Lathyrus sativus. Next base: position 714,290,825 of record OZ012737.1, read on the forward strand.
ATCTGGTATGAAAGATCAGAGCAAACGTAGTTCGGGAAACTACGGGAAAAATGGCTCAACTAGGAGGGAGACTATCAAGTCCTACTGTTATCATGCCATGGATTCATCCTATGGTTGAGGTTTAAACAGGGAACTCCTAGATGTTGTCATGCATAGGTTTCAACCTAAAAGTCTATCATCAAATCTTCATCAGAAGAAATGAGAGTCCTAAGGGATCATGTCAATGATACACAGAAACAGACAAAAACACCAGCTTTGACAGTAGAATGCATGCAATGCAAGTGAGGGAGGAAATGTGTGTGGGGTTTCAGCCTCCACAAGCTCATCTCAACCTCAAGCCAGTCATGAAATAACAGTAATCATACTGAAGATCAACAACATGCTATCAAGCAAAACAGATAAGAGAAATGAAGTGCCATCAGTCAAACAAAACACAAGCCTGAGAAAGAATCATCTATTCTCTAATCCTAACCCTAATCACAGAATCTAAACAAATCTAAGCAAAGCTCTCAAGCAAAACTCTAAACAAGAGAAATCATTCCCATTCTTCAAGCTTCAGAACAAGCTTACCAAAGAAAGGGAGCTAAGCAAGCAGACTCATAGTGTCTTCCTCAGGAAAGCACTAAGAGGTGTATAATCAGGAGTCATACCCTATGTGGCTCGACCACTGTGATCAGTTTACATTCCTCCTCAGGAGAAATTAAACTCACAAGCAGGCTCCAACATCACTGGATATTTAGAAAATCCTATCTGAACTAGTGGAGCTAAGTGAATAGACTCATAGGACCTTCCTCAGGAAAGTACTAGGGGGCTTCCACTTAGGAGTTGTATCCCATGTGGCTCAACAACATGTGATCAGTTTACATTCCTCCTCAGGAGAAATTAAACTCACAAGTTGGCTCCAACATCATTGGATACTTAAGAAATCCTAAATAAACTAATGGAACTAAGTGAATAGACCCATAGGACCTTCCTCAGGAAAGTACTAGGAGGCTTCCACTTAGGAGTTGTATCCCATGTGGCTCAACAACATGTGATCAGTTTACATTCCTCCTCAGGAGAAATTAAACTCACAAGTTGGCTCCAACATCATTAGATACTTAAGAAAGAGGTGAGAAGGAAGGATGAAAGTTATTCATAGTGCCTTCCTCAGGAAAGTACCATGAACTTCCTTCAAACTTCAGGATCTCAAACCTCACCAACAGGGCATCGGCCAAGCTCTGGGTCTCTGCATCTTGATCTACAAGCTTCTCCTCATGATGCTCTCCATCAATATCTTCAAGGCAACACAAGCCCCTCAGCAAATTCCTCAGAATGAACCCCACAAATGAACAGATAACCCACTGAACAGACCACATCATCAGGCAATCTCAGAAAATACCTAAAAATACTAAACTAAAGGGGAAAAATCCAACAATTAATCACAAGGGTCCTCAACACCTACTCATAACATCTATAAAGGTTTCTACCTAAAAAACAAGATAAAACTCAATCAAAGAAAGGAATCATCACCTATGCACAATTCTAAACCCTAATTAGACTATCCTAAGTCAACCTTAATTAAACTAATCAAGATTAAATCTAAAAATCTAGAAAAAATCCTATAGGGAACTATGACTCATCATCTAATTGCATAAAAAAGAATGGATTAAAAAACCTAAGGCAAGGTCATGAAACAATTCCTACAAAATCATGATACAAAATTAAACAATTAGAAAGCTATTTAATTGGAAAATCTACTAAAAATATTAAACCTAAAAATAAAATCTCAATTTTATTTTTATAATTTTCTATTCATTTTAATCTACTCAGGAAAAAAAGAAGCATTAAAAAATCAATTTTTCTCATTTATTAATGAATTAAACAAAAACAGAAAATATTAAAAGAAAATTAAAAAGAAATAAAAGAATTAAAGGGGTGGGGGGTGTATTAAGTAAAGCGCGCCAGTTACAAATATTGGGCCAGAAATAAAGGGGGGTGGGAATAGAAAATAAGCCCAGAATGGCTTATTAATGAAACGACGCGTTTCATACAATTTGAATCTTCCCTCTCTTTCTCAGCTTAATTCACAGCCACACGATTGGATTAATTAGTCAATCTGAGGGACCAATCCAACGGCTCTCCACTCGTCTTCTCCAAATAGAATTAGGGTTTGCAGAACCCTCACTCCATGCGCTCAAAATCGAGCTCCTCTAGCTCTCTCCACACGCCACGGCTCCACACGACTCCAACACAAAAAATTATCTACTTCTCAAGCCCTACACAACCCTACGTAAAGCTTTCCATAACTCGCCCTAAATTGCCCTAACAGAGGAATTGAAGATCCGGGTACAACCATGGTTCAGAATTTCCAACTGATGTCAATCCTCACTAAACTCAAAACCAAAGCTACAAACTTATTCTTGATGTTATCCTGATCATTTTAACCCAATTTATGCCACCTAAAACTCTTTAAACAGCCAGTCATGGAAGATTAAAGAATTATGGTTCTGTTATGCAACCTCATGGATCGTGCCCTAGCTTTCAAGAATTAATCCTCTACCCTAACACATCAATTATACACCTAAAGAATGAACTAAAACTACATAATTTAGGGGGTAGAGAGTGAAGAAAGAACCTGTCAAGAGGTTATGGTGCAGTGATGTAGAGATGGTTCCAAAGCTTGAAATGGCTTCAATGAGATCCTACAATGGTGAAGAGCCTTCTGTTTGCACTTGATGTGAAGGTGGTGGCTTGTAGTGGAAGAAAACTCAAGTTGCTTCAACTTGAAGAAACTTCTCCAATGGCTATGTATCCTTCTCTCTCCTCTGACTTGGCTCAAATTTCACCAACCTCTAACACTCCTTGATGCATTCTTTTTTATAACAATTGTTGGATGCTTCTAGATTCATCTAGAATGATGTGGAAAGTTCATGAAAGTTCCATGATATGCCATGTTGGATTTCTCACATCTCATATGCCATGCCTTGTTATTTTGACTTAAAATACCCTTACATGAGTTATTGAGAAGGGATGAGTGAAAAACAAGTCCATTTGTTGCTTATGTAGGGTTTTTTAACATTGCCTTCTTTTTCAAGTAACAAATTTCCAAAGGAACCTCATTTTTTAAGCCTCAAATGAAAATTCTACTTAAACCAATCTTCTCAAAATGGTTTTTCCAATCAAAATGATATATTGGATGACCTATTTTGGATTTGTGGATCTCCCAAATCACTTTTCAATTTCAACTTTTCAAAGTTATAAGTCATTTTTAGTTCATTTTTGACCAATCATGGAATCTTGTGCTATGAGCTTTTTCAACAATTTGTGACCTTCTTTCTAGACTTAAAATCACATTTTGAGCAACTTTCATGTTTTGAGTTTTTCCATTTGAGGCTTGGAAATAGGAGTTTTAGGCATTGGCTAAAATGACCTATAACTGACAAATGACCAAAATACCCCTGCCTTGTTCAAACCATAAGTTGAGTTCCACAAATCCAATCAAGGACTTCTACCCCTCAAATTAAAGCTAAGAAGATCCTCTTCAACATTCATGTTGACCAAGAAACCATAGGAATCATCCTACTAGGGCAAAAGTTGTCTGCAAGTTGGGTGACTTTCAAGGACCCAGATTCACACACCTCTGCTGACCTGTAATTTGTCAAAACCATAACTTGAGCTCTGTAACTCCTATCAAGGACTTCCACCACTCAAATTAAAGCTAAGAACAATCTCTACAACATTCATGTTGTGGGGAAGATGAGATATAAATCACAACTTGGGCTAAAACTGCCTGGAAAATAGGGATCAAATTAGGGTTTTTTCACTGACAATCCTCAGAAACCCTAACTCAAAACTTCTCAAACTCCTCAATCATGATGAGTTGGTCTAGGAATCATCTTTATAACATCTCTATACATCATTCCATGATCTCATGGCCCTTGGATTAAGTCTCAACCTCTTCCAAATCTTCAGCTGATCTAGGGTTGACCCAGTCAACCCTAATTCTACCATCCATGGTTGAATCTTCTGAACTCTTGCATAATGACTTCTCTGGGCTTCATGAAGGCTATCAAGACATCTCATAGGCTTTCCCAAAACATCAAGTTCATTCTCAAAGTCTCAGAATCATCTGAGGAGCACCCACAACTTTCAAACTGTGAAGCACACAACCCTGGTTTTCAACCCATTTTCTGAGGATCTCTTGAATTATCTGATGAAGGTATCAACTCTCAAACACTAGATGGATGAATAATTGTTGGTCAAATTTTGGGGTGCAACAGCTGCCCCTATTCAAACGGCTTGAACCTGACTGGGTGAGAAGCGAACGGCTCTCAACCAATCAAGGTACGAGACGGTTGAATACCGGTAAACCCGAAAATTTGCCAACTGCACAAGCACACGGTACTCCGCGGAGAACAAATCTTTGAACACTGCAACACTAGCTGCTCAACAACTAGCTGGAGAGATACTGATCTGACATCGCCGCCGGAAACAAACATCATTCTGAGAGACACTCGACATCGCCGTCGTATCAACATCATCTCTGCTGGGGATTTAAAGAGTCTGACCTTGCCGTCAAACAAACATACAACCTCGCCGTCGAACAAACATGATTTTAAACACATCTGACCTGGGGTTCACCCCTGGTAAATGGAACACAAAATACACTTGCATACCTGAAGCTACTCCGCTGGGAATGAGAGACTTAACCGAGCACACTCTGATCTGGGGTTCACCCTCAGAACCATAACGAACATCGGAATACTGCTGCACACTGCCTGCCGTAGAACTTCAACATAAAAACTATATGGAACCCTGGCCCCTGGCCACTTCCAGCTTCAGCTAGAAAAGATCTTCAAGTATTTCTGAAGATAAGCATCCTTGGCCTCCAAGGATGGCGACTCCGCAGGAGGTATCTTCGACTTCAGTCTGAAGAGAATGATCCTTGACCTTCAAGGATACATGGACCTGCCTTCAGGCAACCCCGCCTCTGCTATAGAGCATCCGAGACTTCAGTCAGGGATATACTTCGGCCTTCAGTCCGAAAAATGAATCCTAGGTCATTCATAACCTTGGGGGATAACCTTGCCCTAAGGCACCTTCGCTTCAGCTTAAGAAATCTGTGACTTCAGTCAGAGAACTGGTATCCTGAGCCATTCATGACTCTACGGGGATTCAAACACTTTGCCTTCAGGCAAAAACTCCGCTTTGGCGGGAGAAACATCTTCGACTTCAATCAGAAGACGTATCATTCACTTGATCGCGCTCAATCATCACCTCAGGATAACTGACTTGGTCTTCAGACTCGCACGAATCACTCTGTTGTATCTACAACCCCGGAACCTTGTCTTCAGCTACCCGTTGATTCATCAACCAGGAAATCTGAATTCACAGGAACCTTCTGATACCGCCATCGGGCGCTTTACGAAATCCATCTTCAGATTAGACATCGCTGTTGGAGCAGACATATCATGCTGCTGAGGACTTCAAGAATCAATCTTGAACAAACAGATCCGTCGGGTACCTTCAAGAATCGTCCTGAATCGGTAACCTTTCTGGAGCAAACATTCTGTTGGGAATTCCAGGAATCTTCCTGGGCAACTCTTGCTGGAGGTGCTATTGGGGAGCTCAAGTATCATACTAGGCGAACAACTCGGGAAGCTGCACTGAGGTCTTAAGAATCGTCTTAAGCAAATGGCCCTGTTGAGGGATTTGAGAATCATCTCGAACCGAGGACTTCGCTGGGGATCTCAAAAATCATCTTGAGCGAGCGAACTGCGGGGATCACACCGGGGTCTTTAGAATCATCTAAGAAAACAACCTTGCTGGGAAGAGCATCAAGAATCGTCCTGAGCAACTGGTCTTTCGGTAGTACCCCTGTAAAACAAGGATGATAATGACCTAGATCATGCTCATGATGCATATGCTTCGGCGTTATGCAGTCATGCTCAATGCCATGCACTCATGCTTAATGTTATGCAATCATGCTCAATGTTATGCAATCATGCACAATGACATGCAATCATGCACAATAATGCGATCCCGTCAGCAAAAATAAATGCCGAAGGGGGAATCCTTCTGTCGAGGAGAAAGAACCGCTCAGATGGAGGAATCGTCCTGCTGAGGAGAATGTGAACACGCCAATATCAATTAGGCTCTGTCTGGGGAATCAATCTTCCGCGAACTGCTGCAGGGGAACAACTTCAGCTGACTGCTGCAGGGGATGAAGCTCTACGAGAACTTGGATCTGCTGATATCAATCGCTAGAATGAACTGCGTGGCCGTCTCGGCTACTCTTCTGGTGATGACAACTCTGTGGGGAACCAACTTCAGCTGATCAATACTCCACTGGGGAAAAACCAATCATGATCTGATCAACTTCCAAGGATTCGGATCACTTGGACATCTGCAAACTCGGCCGAGGAAGGAGAAGTCATTCAGCTTTGCTGGAGAGAGTACGACTCTGGGGGAAGTACAGCATTGGCTGTTCTACGCTCTGCTGGGGAACATCGATCATGATCTGACCGACTCCCAAGGATTCTGCTTTTCTGCGGGCTCAGCCGGGAAGAGAAATCATTCTACTTCGTTGGAGAGTACGACTCTGATGGGGAATTTCAATTCCGCTGGGGAAGAAAGAATCATCTGACTTTGGGGGAGAGTACAGCTCTGCAGGGGAATACAACATCAGTTGTTCCAACACTCTATTGGGGAAGAAGGAATCATCTAACTTCAGGAGAGAGCCTGACTCTGGCGGGGAATCTCAATTTCGCCGGAGACTTCGGTCTGGCACCATCAGCTACTGCATACTTCGGTATACGACTAGCTTCCTGCTAAACCTGCACTTGCGACCCGGTGCGGGGGAGAAAACACCTGCTTCGGCGACTTTACTGGGGAAAACATGAGCTTCGGCACCCGAACACTTCTGTGAACTCTGCACTTGTGACCCGGTGCTGGGGAAGGAGAAATCATTCTTCGGTGCTTGACTCAGCTGATGAGGTGACGTTCCTTCAGGACGCGTCTGCTTGGGGAAGAGAATCACCTCTACCTGGGGAAGACATATCAATGCTCACTATTCTGATTCTGATTTTGCGGAGGAGAGACTACTGAACTCTGCTGGAGAAGGAGGACTCATCCTGCTTCGGGGATACGCACGGCATATCTGCTGGCGAGGTGCTACACCTGCAACAACACAAACAAACAGACAAGATACCCTCCTCAAAGGGGCCTATCAGGGTTATTATCTCGCGACAATATTCAGTTAATTAGTTGTTTCAACAATCTATGGGCTTAGGCCCGCAAGTTTATGTATGCGCATTTTATCAAAAAAAACACATCGGCGTTATCATTCGCAAACAAAACAGATAAATGCTAAACAGACAAGTAGAATTGCTGAATAATGTGCATTTTATTGATGATGAACCCCTGAATGGGCAAAAATGTTTTACAACAGAGGCAAGCTCCTGGAATGAGGAAGCCGCGCAAAAAGAAAACATAAATATACATCAGTATATACAAATGTCGGCAATCGAGGCGTAGACGAACACCATGAGTTGATCCCTCTAAGACCCACTCGACTTCGATACTTCTCCGATGCTTCAGCTTTGGAAGAGATTGATTCAGATAAACGGCCCTCAGGTCTTCCGAACCACTAAACAATGAAAGTCCATACGCGGAACGCAGTCATTTGCTTATTCAAATCCCTAACTTTTGCGTGAACCGCCCTTTCGGGTTTTCAGTTCACCGGGATACCCTTTTTTGCCGAAGCCGCCCAGTGTAGGTTTTCGACTTCGCGGGTGTACATTTTTCAATATATCCCTAATTTTTGCCCGAACCTTTTATTCTGTTTTTGGTTCGCCGGGATGCCCCTTTTTTGCCTGGACTCTCTCTTTTTTGTCCAGCGGGTCGCTTTCAAGCAAAGTATTTTTTAACTGCGTCCGCGTTCACTGGGGATGCAAAATCTTCACCATCCATCGTGGATAACAACAAAGCTCCTCCCGAGAAGACCTTGCTGACGACATACGGCCCTTCGTAATTCGGAGTCCACTTGCCCCGGTGATCGGAGTGTGGCGGAAGAATCTTCTTCAGGACGAGATCACCCGTCTGAAAGCTTCGAGGACGCACCTTCTTATCATAAGCTTTCTTCATTCGGCTTTGGTACAGGCGACCAAATGCAATCGATGCTAACCTCTTCTCGTCCATCAGGCTGAGTTGGTTCAAACGATTCGTAACCCATTCTGCCTCATCAAGTTTTACATCAACCAAAACTCGCAAAGAGGGAATCTCCACTTCTAGCGGTAGGACAGCTTCCATACCGTACACCAAGGAGAAAGGAGTTGCCCCGGTCGACGTACGCACCGTCGTACGATAACCGTGCAAGGCAAACGACAGCATCTCGTGCCAATCTTTATACGTCATAACCATCTTCTGAACAATCTTCTTGATGTTCTTGTTGGCCGCTTCTACAGCGCCATTCATCTTCGGCCGGTAAGGAGATGAGTTGTGGTGTTCAATCTTGAAGCTCTGGCACAGCTCCTTCATCATCTTATTATTCAAATTCGAACCATTATCAGTAATGATCCGCTCGGGAATTCCATAGCGACAGATGATGTCCCTCTTTATGAACTTAGCTACCACCTGCTTGGTCACATTAGCGTACGAGGCTGCCTCCACCCACTTGGTGAAGTAGTCGATAGCTACTAGAATAAAACGATGACCATTGGATGCGGTGGGCTCGATCTTGCCTATCATGTCAATGCCCCACATGGAGAACGGCCAAGGGGAGGACATGACATTCAATGGGCACGGCGGCACATGAACTTTATCAGCATAAATCTGGCATTTATGACATTTCCTCGCGAATCTGAAGCAATCCGACTCCATAGTCAACCAGTAATATCCTGCTCTCAGGATCTTTCTCGTCATGGCATGCCCGCCGGCGTGCGTACCAAATGTGCCCTCATGGACTTCTTCCATGAGCATACTTGCTTCTTTCTCATCTACACATCTGAGTAGCACGAGATCGTGGTTTCTCTTGTACAGCACTCCATCAGGATTGAGGTAAAAGTTTCCAGATAGCCTCCTCAGAGTCTTCTTATCCTGGGTTGACGCACCCGCAGGATACTCCTTAGTCATAAGGAAGGTCTGAATGTCGTGGAACCATGGCTTGCCGTCAGTGGCATCCTCGATTGCGAACACATACGCTGGTCTGTCAAGACGCGAAAGAACAATGCTTGGAGCCTCATTCCAAAGATTGACCTTATACATAGAAGCCAACGTGGCTAAAGCATCAGCCATTTGATTTTCAGCCCGGGGTACATGATGAAGTTCTACTCGGTCGAAGAACGGAAGCAGCCTCCTGGCATAATTCATGTACGGCACTAGATTCGGTTGACGGGTTTCCCACTCCCCTTTGATCTGATTGATTACAAGCGCTGAGTCACCATATATGTCTAGATTCTTGATTCTCAAATCAATTGCCTCTTCTAGACCCATAATACACGCTTCATACTCGGCTTCGTTGTTGGTAACTGGAAACGTCAGTCTTGCAGTAAACGGGATGTGGGATCCGTGAGGAGTCGTGATAATAGCCCCGATACCGCTTCCATAGGAATTAACCGCTCCGTCGAATATCAACTTCCACTGAGACTTCCTATCCGGCCCCTCGTCGGGCAATGGCTCTTCGCAATCCTTTGCTTTGAGAAACATAATGTCCTCATCAGGGAACTCGAACTTCATCGGCTGATAGTCTTCGATTGGCTATTCGGCAAGGTAATCAGACAATACGCTCCCTTTGATGGCTTTCTGAGAGACGTACTGAATATCATATTCTGTTAACACCATCTGCCATCTGGCAATCCTGCCCGAAAGAGCCTGCTTCTCGAAGACGTACTTGATCGGATCCATCTTCGAAATCAGCATAGTGGTGTGATTGAGCATATACTGTCGTAGACGTTTGGCGGCCCAAGCTAGTGCACAACACGTCTTCTCCAGCATCGAGTATCGAGATTCACACTCAGTGAACTTTTTACTCAAATAATAAATGGCATGCTCTTTTCTGCCCGTCTCGTCGTGCTGACCGAGAACACACCCCATACTATTCTCCAGAACTGTCAAGTACATGATTAATGGCCGTCCAGCCACTGGGGGTATCAAGATTGGAGGTTCTTGAAGATACTGCTTTATCTTATCGAATGCCTTCTGGCAATCCTCATTCCAAGTGATCGCCTGATTTTTCTTTAACAACTTGAACATCGGTTCACAAGTGGCCGTGAGCTGAGAAATAAACCTTGCAATGTAGTTTATTCGGCCCAAGAAACCACGAACTTCTTTTTCTGTTTTCGGCACTAGCATCTCTTGGATAGCTTTTATCTTCGCAGGATCAACTTCAATACCTCGTTCACTAACGATAAACCCCAGCAACTTTCCGGACCGCACTCCGAACGTGCACTTGTTAGGATTCAGCCTCAGCCTGAACTTCCTAAGCCTTTCAAATAGCTTCAGCAAATTGACCAGATGCTCATCCTCCGTTTGGGACTTTGCAATCATGTCATCAACATAGACCTCGATTTCATGATGAATCATATCATGAAACAAAGTTACCATTGCTCGCTGGTAAGTGGCCCCTGCGTTCTTCAGACCGAAGGGCATTACCTTGTAGCAAAACGTGCCCCAGGGGGTAATAAACGTCGTTTTCTCCATGTCCTCCGGCGCCATCTTAATCTGATTGTAACCGGAGAAGCCATCCATGAACGAAAACACGGAAAACTGGGCTGTATTGTCGACCAACACATCGATATGAGGCAACGGGAAATCATCCTTAGGGCTCGCCCTATTCAAATCCCGATAATCGACGCACATGCGTACCTTACCGTCCTTCTTCGGTACAGGCACTATGTTGGCGACCCACGGAGGGTAAGTGGTAACGGCTAAAAATCCTGCGTCCAACTGCTTCTGGACTTCTTCTTTGATTTTTACAGCCATGTCTGGTCTCGTCCTCCTGAGCTTCTGCTTGACTGGAGGGCAATCTTCACGCAACGGCAGGCGATGAACCACGATATCTGTGTCAAGTCCGGGCATATCCTCATATGACCAAGCAAAGACGTCACTATACTCTCGAAGCATCTCGACCATCCTATGCTTGACATCATTCTGCAGCGCAGCCCCAACTCTGACATTCCTGATAAGTTCCTCAGAACCCAGATTTACAATCTCGATCTCCTCCTCATGAGGCAGAATAACCTTCTCCTCTTGTCTCAACAAGCGGGCCAATTCTTCCGGAAGGTCTTCGTCTTCACCAATCTCATCCTCGGCTTGATAGATCGGGCAATCAAAGTCGTAGTGAGCCGTAGAGGGTCCAGAGTCGATGTCGTCTGTTACGTGGATCCTGCAATAACAAGGGTTAAGTTTAAAGCAGGAATATGCAGGTTAGCACGAACCTCGTTGCCATTTTTGCTGTTTTTTCAAAACAAACAAAAAATAGGAATAACAGAGAACACAATATTTGATTACGAAGAAAACGCCTTTTTATTTATTGACAAAATGTATACACATAATCCAACAAGGCCCTGACAGTAAAACCACTATGCCCCGGGCAGGACATAGGGTTGTACAAAGATTGTAAAAAGCAAATCATTACTCTTCACTCGTCAGTTCGATAATCTCCTTGATGGTCCAGTTGTGAAGGCGCTCGCCTGGCTTGCTCGGTTGAATCCAGGCATCAAGATCACAATCACTGTCTCCGCTGTCCTCTGACGTAGCGTTGATACTCTCGAAGATTACTCCTCCCTTGGTGAACAGGATCGGCCCTTTCCCACGAGACGAGCTACCAGAAGAAGATGAAGCTTCAGCTCCAGGAGAATATCCCAATCCAAACTTATCCTGTTTGAATGGTATATCCAAGACATGCCCCCAGCCTGGGGTGGAACCAGCTTCGACAACAGCCCTAGCTTCCTTAAACGAAGAGAGGTTCACCTCTTGCTTCTCTGCAACAACGGGAGCTACCTCCTTCACCTTGACGGTCTCAAACGCCTGGCAAAGAGTCTCATGGATCTCGCCATCCATTTCGACATACTTGAAGGACGACAGGTGGCTTACCATGATGTCCTCCTCTCCACAAACTGTCACTATGCTGCCCCCAACAGCATATTTAAGCTTCTGATGCAACGTAGACGTTACGGCACCAGCAGAATGAATCCACGGCCGACCCAAGAGGCAACTATAGGCGGGCATGATATCCATAATATAGAACACTGCATTAAACGTCTCTGGACCAACCTGAATTGGCAGGGTCAATTCTCCAAAGACGTGGCGCTTGGTTCCGTCAAAGGCCTTCACGACCAGATCACTGGGCGTGCACAACAGTCCCCGGGTATCCAACTTCATCAGCGCTTTCTTCGGAAGCACGTTCAGCGAGGAGCCCGTATCTACTAGGACATGTGACATAATCGTGCCTCTGCACTCTATCGAGACGTGCAAGGCATTGTTGTGATCTCTTCCCTTGGGCGTCAGCTCCAGGTCTGTAAAACCCAGCCCATTACCAGCGTTGACATGGGCTACTACTTCTTCAAGTTGATTAACGGATATCTCCTGCGGCACGTATGCAGCATTCAATACTTTCAGCAACGCGTTACGGTGCGCTTCAGAACACAGCAACAGGTTGAGAATTGAGATCTTCGACGGAGTCTGGTGAAGATGATCTACAATCTTGTAGTCACTTTTCCTGATCAGCCGCATGAACTCTTCTGCATCTTTAACCAACAATTCTTTCTCTGCCCCTGCAGGAACCTCTTCAACAGCTTTGCCTTTGCCCTTGTCCACAGCGTCAGCCCGGACTACCTTCTCTGCTGCAACCTCTGCCGGTGCGAACACTCTACCACTCCTGGTGATACCACTGGCCTCAGCAAGATTCTGCGCAGTCGATCTGGACGGCTCAATCTCTACCTTCTGACCATTACAATACACTTCGGCACCATAATGCCATGGGACGGCATTGGTGCTCTCGAACGGGATTGGTCCAGCCCTGGTGATGGTAATAGTAGGCGGACGAGGTGCAGGAATAGTGATAGGGTGGCGAGGAATGGTGATAGTAGCAACTTCGTCCGCCTGCTTCAGCACGACTTCCCCGGACGCATCCTCAACGCTTCGACTAAACTGCAAAATGCCCTCGGTCATCAGACTCTGGATACCTTCACTCAACTGCTCACACCCGTCAGGAAGTGCAGCACATGCCATACAAAACTCCCCACACCCGGGAAAGAAGCCTTTCTTTAGCAGCTTAGCTTTAACAAAACTCAGCGGCGTCTTTAAATCTCTGACATCAGTCAGCAAGTCTGAATTCTCTTCAGAGATGATAGCATTCACTCCGCCCCCCCTGTGGTGAGGCATCGGATTCTTGGTGACGTTGGGCACGTTGTCAGAAAAATTTATTATCTTGGCGTCAATCATGTCCTGGACTTTGTGCTTAAAAGCTTTGCAATTCTCAATTGTATGGCCAGGTGCCCCAGAATGAAATTCACAAGTAGCATTAGCATCGTACCCGGGTGGTGGTGCCCCTGTCAAGGGAGCTAGCGTCCTTTTCTGAACCAGTTGGAGCTGAAGCAACGTCTGCAGAAGCTGTGCATATGACATGGGAGGAGTTTCCAAATGACGGTTTGCGAGGGGACCCCGATTCTGATATCTCTTATATCCCGGATTATTCTGTTGCTGAGGCTGCTGCTGCGGCTGTGGGGGAGCAGCTGGGATGTTTATGCTAGCGATCTGAGACTGAGGGCCCTTGCCCTTTCTCCTAGCATTAGAGACGGCACTGGCATCGCCTTCCCGACGCTTGCCAGTATAAGGTTTCTTGCTGGCTCCTCCAGATGAGGATGATTCGCCTTGAATCTTGCCGATCTTTATACCATTTTCAACATGCTCGCCCAAAGTGATGAGGGCCGAGAATGTCCCGGACATGCCACTAACCAACTTCTCATAATAGACTCCGGGAAGAGTAGCCACGAACATCTGTACCAGCTCGCGCTCAACCATCGGCGGTTGAACCCGAGCAGCCAATTCACGCCACCGCTGGGCGTACTCTTTGAAGCTTTCATTGCTACGCTGCGAGAGATTCTGAAGCTGAACTCGGTTGGGAGCCAAGTCGCTATTATACTGATAGTGGAGAACAAACGCTTCAGCGAGATCTTTCCACGTTCGCACAGCAGCGGGTTCCAAACCCATATACCATTCAAGCGATGGGCCAGAAAGACTATCCTGAAAGAAGTGCATCAGCAACTTCTCATCATCAGAGTAAGCGGACATCTTTCTGTAATAAGATCGGAGGTGAACACGGGGACAAGTAGTGCCTCTATACTTCTCGAAGACAGGCACTTTAAACTTGTGAGGTACTTTAAAGTCAGCAATCAGCCCAAGTTTGGACATGTCAACGCCCAATGTGTTCTGATTTTCTATATCTCTCATTTTATCTTCCAGTGCCTTGAACCTGAGTCTAGCTTCAGCAGTTAACTCAGCCTCTACACCCCTCTGAGAGAAAATGTCGTCCTGATGGTCCTCCAGCCACGGTTGAGGCACCACCATATTTCCTGCACCAACATTGCCATTGACCGGCCCCACGGTAACATTGGCTCCCAAACCACCATTGACGGCGCCCGCCGCATTAAGTCCGAGATTAGTCATAAGATTGCCGTTAGCACTACCGTTGCCCCCGGCAGCAGGAACAACGTTCTGAGGAGTATCACCTTGAGGAGGAGGAGTGGGTACGGCCCCGCCGTGAAGAATTCCATTGCTGTCAACCCTGGAGATGAGAGGTTGAACCAAAGTACGCAGCTGATCCTGCCCGTTCGCAACTACTTGCATCAGCTCCATAAAACGATCCATCCTTTCACGAAGCTCCTGAACATCTGATTGAACCTGGTCCATGATTCTCGTTTGATTGGCGCGAGTTGAGTAACGGTGGATGAATCTTTGATCAATCCTGAAATCAGCTCGGAACCTGAGTACCTGAAAAACCTGTCAAGATCAAAGGTTAGGAAAAGCAACAGAATGTATGTCATGCAAGAATGCTTCATGCAAATGCATGCGTGAGTCTGTGCGCCTGAGAGATTTCCCCGGTCCTGGCATCTGCTGATAATAATAAGGAGAAGAATCTAGGCCCAATCATGGAAACAGCAACCTCACATAACAATAGTCAGATTCGACATATCAAGGACCGAGAACTCATACGCATCAGTCTTTCTGAGAACGGCTGCAGTAACACAATGAGAGATCTTGGATCGGGGAAACGGTACCTGTCACAGACACACGCTAATGGAATGATTATGCAAGCTAATGCAAAATGCAGGCATGCAACAATATATCCAGGTGGCTGCTGTGGAGATTCGATGTCAACAGTCGCTGCTGAGAAGGAAACCCCGGTGTAAACCACTGATCTGATCTGTTGTGAATAACCATCTGGTAGGATCGAGATCAAGATTCTGCTCTGACAAGAACGAAGGCCTGATAATGAAAACCCTGGATGCAAGATCAAGGAATATCTGTTGGAGAAGTCTTCAGACCCCAAATCACAAATCTGCCCTCTCAAGAACAAATACACGGCTGCTGATGAGATCTTCAAACCTCACTCAAAAACCTGCCCTATCAAGAACAAAATAACAACTGCTGACGAGATCCTCAGACCTCACTCAAAAATCTGCTCCATCCAGAACAAACCTCTGATAATAATACACTGATCAAAGCCTGCTCTATCAAGAACAGACAAACACCTGATGATGAAATCCTCTGATCAAACCCTCGTTCTGTCAAGAACATATCTGCAACTGAGAACCCAACATAACTGATTCACTGTCAAGAAAACCAGGTAGTCTGGAGGTCAAAGTTTCCTGCAATATCCCAACCCCGCTCACAGGTATGATGGACCTAATCCACGGACAAAGGTACGGCATCCTATGCGGTCGTCAGCGTCACAGACATTCATGAGTGACAATACGATTCCCAGAAGGAGTGGCATCGTCAAGTCATGAAGAGGCCTCTCTTAGCTGACTTCCAAATGATCGGTCCCCAGAGTCGACAATCCTCACGTCTGGACTCCCCTCAGATCCTCAGGACCGGAAAGGAGCACCTCTGCAAGAATCTCGTCTGAGCGCAGATTTTCGTAGGGAACTGTGCCTGCTCAACAGACAGGTTCGTCTACTACTTCTCCGCAACTATATCTAGGTGTGTACTCAAGCCCAGGTCCGGCTTTTCACTCACAGTAACATCCCTCTCCCACAGCAGCACAGATAATCATATCAAACTGGAGATAAAATGCGGGAAATAAAATGCGGGAAGTAAAGTGCGGGAAGTAAAAATGCGATAAATAAACGCAACCCAACAAGCAAACACACAAACGATAGGATTGACTCGCGTAGGGGATGGGAAACGGTCCCAGCATAAGGGATGGGAAAAGTCCCTAGATGCTATTCTTCCCCAGCAGAGTCGCCAGCTGTCGCTTGCGCGAAAATAAGGTGCCGGCATGACAGAAGAGTCGCCACCTTTCGTTATTTATCCCTCAGAGCGGGAAAGGAAACGATCGGAAAAACCTGACGAAAAAGGGTAAGACAAGGTCATCGCAACCATTGTCTGGGTTCGGGAGTCGGTTACGCAAGGGGAAGGTATTAGCACCCCTCACGTCCGTCGTACTCGACGGGATCCTCGCTTGTTTGTTTACTTGGATGGGTTGGTTATGATCTATCTACCTATCAAGGCTGGCTGAAAAAGAAAAGAAAAATGACTCGGCAAAGCGTCGCGCTTTATGCCTACGTATTCCCGTCTGGAACGAGAAATCAGAGTCAACGTAGTTCGCCTAACTACGGGGGAAGATGGGGAAGGTTGCTCGCTAGGATATCGCATCCTATGCCTACGTACTTTCATCTGGTATGAAAGATCAGAGCAAACGTAGTTCGGGAAACTCCGGGAAAAATGGCTCAACTAGGAGGGAGACTATCAAGTCCTACTGTTATCATGCCATGGATTCATCCTATGGTTGAGGTTTAAACAGGGAACTCCTAGATGTTGTCATGCATAGGTTTCAACCTAAAAGTCTATCATCAAATCTTCATCAGAAGAAATGAGAGTCCTAAGGGATCATGTCAATGATACACAGAAACAGACAAAAACACCAGCTTTGACAGTAGAATGCATGCAATGCAAGTGAGGGAGGAAATGTGTGTGGGGTTTCAGCCTCCACAAGCTCATCTCAACCTCAAGCCAGTCATGAAATAACAGTAATCATACTGAAGATCAACAACATGCTATCAAGCAAAACAGATAAGAGAAATGAAGTGCCATCAGTCAAACAAAACACAAGCCTGAGAAAGAATCATCTATTCTCTAATCCTAACCCTAATCACAGAATCTAAACAAATCTAAGCAAAGCTCTCAAGCAAAACTCTAAACAAGAGAAATCATTCCCATTCTTCAAGCTTCAGAACAAGCTTACCAAAGAAAGGGAGCTAAGCAAGCAGACTCATAGTGTCTTCCTCAGGAAAGCACTAAGAGGTGTATACTCAGGAGTCATACCCTATGTGGCTCGACTACTGTGATCAGTTTACATTCCTCCTCAGGAGAAATTAAACTCACAAGCAGGCTCCAACATCACTGGATATTTAGAAAATCCTATCTGAACTAGTGGAGCTAAGTGAATAGACTCATAGGACCTTCCTCAGGAAAGTACTAGGGGGCTTCCACTTAGGAGTTGTATCCCATGTGGCTCAACAACATGTGATCAGTTTACATTCCTCCTCAGGAGAAATTAAACTCACAAGTTGGCTCCAACATCATTGGATACTTAAGAAATCCTAAATAAACTAATGGAACTAAGTGAATAGACCCATAGGACCTTCCTCAGGAAAGTACTAGGAGGCTTCCACTTAGGAGTTGTATCCCATGTGGCTCAACAACATGTGATCAGTTTACATTCCTCCTCAGGAGAAATTAAACTCACAAGTTGGCTCCAACATCATTAGATACTTAAGAAAGAGGTGAGAAGGAAGGATGAAAGTTATTCATAGTGCCTTCCTCAGGAAAGTACCATGAACTTCCTTCAAACTTCAGGATCTCAAACCTCACCAACAGGGCATCAGCCAAGCTCTGGGTCTCTGCATCTTGATCTACAAGCTTCTCCTCATGATGCTCTCCATCAATATCTTCAAGGCAACACAAGCCCCTCAGCAAATTCCTCAGAATGAACCCCACAAATGAACAGATAACCCACTGAACAGACCACATCATCAGGCAATCTCAGAAAATACCTAAAAATACTAAACTAAAGGGGAAAAATCCAACAATTAATCACAAGGGTCCTCAACACCTACTCATAACATCTATAAAGGTTTCTACCTAAAAAACAAGATAAAACTCAATCAAAGAAAGGAATCATCACCTATGCACAATTCTAAACCCTAATTAGACTATCCTAAGTCAACCTTAATTAAACTAATCAAGATTAAATCTAAAAATCTAGAAAAAATCCTATAGGGAACTATGACTCATCATCTAATTGCATAAAAAAGAATGGATTAAAAAACCTAAGGCAAGGTCATGAAACAATTCCTACAAAATCATGATACAAAATTAAACAATTAGAAAGCTATTTAATTGGAAAATCTACTAAAAATATTAAACCTAAAAATAAAATCTCAATTTTATTTTTATAATTTTCTATTCATTTTAATCTACTCAGGAAAAAAAGAAGCATTAAAAAATCAATTTTTCTCATTTATTAATGAATTAAACAAAAACAGAAAATATTAAAAGAAAATTAAAAAGAAATAAAAGAATTAAAGGGGTGGGGGGTGTATTAAGTAAAGCGCGCCAGTTACAAATATTGGGCCAGAAATAAAGGGGGGTGGGAATAGAAAATAAGCCCAGAATGGCTTATTAATGAAACGACGCGTTTCATACAATTTGAATCTTCCCTCTCTTTCTCAGCTTAATTCACAGCCACACGATTGGATTAATTAGTCAATCTGAGGGACCAATCCAACGGCTCTCCACTCGTCTTCTCCAAATAGAATTAGGGTTTGCAGAACCCTCACTCCATGCGCTCAAAATCGAGCTCCTCTAGCTCTCTCCACACGCCACGGCTCCACACGACTCCAACACAAAAAATTATCTACTTCTCAAGCCCTACACAACCCTACGTAAAGCTTTCCATAACTCGCCCTAAATTGCCCTAACAGAGGAATTGAAGATCCGGGTACAACCATGGTTCAGAATTTCCAACTGATGTCAATCCTCACTAAACTCAAAACCAAAGCTACAAACTTATTCTTGATGTTATCCTGATCATTTTAACCCAATTTATGCCACCTAAAACTCTTTAAACAGCCAGTCATGGAAGATTAAAGAATTATGGTTCTGTTATGCAACCTCATGGATCGTGCCCTAGCTTTCAAGAATTAATCCTCTACCCTAACACATCAATTATACACCTAAAGAATGAACTAAAACTACATAATTTAGGGGGTAGAGAGTGAAGAAAGAACCTGTCAAGAGGTTATGGTGCAGTGATGTAGAGATGGTTCCAAAGCTTGAAATGGCTTCAATGAGATCCTACAATGGTGAAGAGCCTTCTGTTTGCACTTGATGTGAAGGTGGTGGCTTGTAGTGGAAGAAAACTCAAGTTGCTTCAACTTGAAGAAACTTCTCCAATGGCTATGTATCCTTCTCTCTCCTCTGACTTGGCTCAAATTTCACCAACCTCTAACACTCCTTGATGCATTCTTTTTTATAACAATTGTTGGATGCTTCTAGATTCATCTAGAATGATGTGGAAAGTTCATGAAAGTTCCATGATATGCCATGTTGGATTTCTCACATCTCATATGCCATGCCTTGTTATTTTGACTTAAAATACCCTTACATGAGTTATTGAGAAGGGATGAGTGAAAAACAAGTCCATTTGTTGCTTATGTAGGGTTTTTTAACATTGCCTTCTTTTTCAAGTAACAAATTTCCAAAGGAACCTCATTTTTTAAGCCTCAAATGAAAATTCTACTTAAACCAATCTTCTCAAAATGGTTTTTCCAATCAAAATGATATATTGGATGACCTATTTTGGATTTGTGGATCTCCCAAATCACTTTTCAATTTCAACTTTTCAAAGTTATAAGTCATTTTTAGTTCATTTTTGACCAATCATGGAATCTTGTGCTATGAGCTTTTTCAACAATTTGTGACCTTCTTTCTAGACTTAAAATCACATTTTGAGCAACTTTCATGTTTTGAGTTTTTCCATTTGAGGCTTGGAAATAGGAGTTTTAGGCATTGGCTAAAATGACCTATAACTGACAAATGACCAAAATACCCCTGCCTTGTTCAAACCATAAGTTGAGTTCCACAAATCCAATCAAGGACTTCTACCCCTCAAATTAAAGCTAAGAAGATCCTCTTCAACATTCATGTTGACCAAGAAACCATAGGAATCATCCTACTAGGGCAAACGTTGTCTGCAAGTTGGGTGACTTTCAAGGACCCAGATTCACACACCTCTGCTGACCTGTAATTTGTCAAAACCATAACTTGAGCTCTGTAACTCCTATCAAGGACTTCCACCACTCAAATTAAAGCTAAGAACAATCTCTACAACATTCATGTTGTGGGGAAGATGAGATATCAATCACAACTTGGGCTAAAACTGCCTGGAAAATAGGGATCAAATTAGGGTTTTTTCACTGACAATCCTCAGAAACCCTAACTCAAAACTTCTCAAACTCCTCAATCATGATGAGTTGGTGTAGGAATCATCTTTATAACATCTCTATACATCATTCCATGATCTCATGGCCCTTGGATTAAGTCTCAACCTCTTCCAAATCTTCAGCTGATCTAGGGTTGACCCAGTCAACCCTAATTCTACCATCCATGGTTGAATCTTCTGAACTCTTGCATAATGACTTCTCTGGGCTTCATGAAGGCTATCAAGACATCTCATAGGCTTTCCCAAAACATCAAGTTCATTCTCAAAGTCTCAGAATCATCTGAGGAGCACCCACAACTTTCAAACTGTGAAGCACACAACCCTGGTTTTCAACCCATTTTCTGAGGATCTCTTGAATTATCTGATGAAGGTATCAACTCTCAAACACTAGATGGATGAATAATTGTTGGTCAAATTTTGGGGTGCAACAGGGGCTCCTCGAACCTCCGTTCTGGTCTTCCCGCTGGGGGTACCTCGGGGAGCCGCCGCGTTCTAATGCTCCAATTCTAGCGTTCTGTTGGGACAGCAGCTGGTTCGTCTGGTTGATGGCTGCAAAGAGAGCGGCTACCGTTGGGTCTGCTCCCGCCGGGATGGGAACGGGGTGGAATGCTGGCGGGCTCGGGGGGAAGTGGTCGGCGTGTAGGGGCCGTTCCTCGGACGATGGTGAGGCAGTTTGCCCGTCCCTTTCGTCGGCTTCATTCAGGCGTGCCGTTCCTACCTGCTTCCCGTTGGTGGTAGTGTTGAGCGTGAGATCGTGCGGAGTGTCATCGCGGCGTGGGCTGGCCATGACCGTGGAGGTTTGGTGAAACTTTTGGTTTTTCTGCTCGGAGTAACGGGGAAGTTTCAGTTCCCACAGACGGCGCCACTGATCTGACCTGATCAGGAGGGGATCACGGGATGGCCACGCTCCGTTAGGCCGCTTCCTGTTCACCGGTGTTGAGGATGAGGAGGGGGTGTACCTGCAAAGCACTCCGACGCCCAAGTAAGAAGTTGGACAGAGAGGAAGCAATAGTACAGAAAAGGGGGCAAGAAGAGTTACCTGATCCTCTTGAAGAAGAGGGTATTTATAGAGAGACCCCAGCGCTGGGCCAACGGTCATTCGAGGTGGGCCAGACGACCAGGCCCAACCCTAATGACTGCTAGGGCTTACGTGGCGTAGTGAAGACCAGGACGTGGTCTTCGCCCTAGTTCAACCGCTCCTAGGTCTCCGGAAAGTGGGTTTGACCTGCTCTTTCGGAGGTGGGCGGTTGGCCGATGACGTGTCCCCGCGGAGGGGAGCACGTGGAGAACGTGCGCCGAGCACGTTATTCTCCCGCGGAGGGAGCCCGGGTAGTCTTGCTCGTCCGGTGTGACGGGCGACAAAGGGGATGCGGTGTGATGGCTTGTGCCCGGCGGACGGTCCTGCTCGTCCGAAGGGGCGTGTGCCAGGTGTGCTCAGTTCGCCTGTTGGGCCGTATTTGGTATTGGGCCTGCCGAGGTGAGGCCCATAACAAAGAGCCCTTAGCAAGAGAGCCAACAAGAGATTCCTAAACAACGAGAGCCATAAACACATACCATTTTTAATACAAAGATGATATATGTTTAGTGCTCTCTTTTCTTCTCTAGATATCCAAATCATTTTCTTTCACTTATTCCATATAGATTTAGTATGTCAAACATCACTACTCATATTGTTGTTGAAATCTGAAATCCTAGAGGTTTTATATTGTTGTTGTTTACACAGATTTATGTTATAGGTTTATTGATGTTGGTGTTGTTGTTATTGAGACCATAAACCCTAGAGGTTTAATATTGTTGTTGTTGTGGTTTAAACAAATTTATGTTATTAGTTTATTCATGTTGTTGTTGTTATTATTGTTGAGACTCGTTGTTTAGACCCTAAACCCTAAAGATTTAATCTTGTTGTTGTGTTGTTATTGTTGTTGTTGTTATTTAAACATATTTATGTTATATGTTTATTGGTGATGTTTTTGTAGTTTTGTTAAGCGATTTTTTTAGTTGTTGTTTTTGAGTTGTTGATATTGTTGTTGTTGTTGTTGTTGTTGTTGTTCTACTACCAAATGTTATGAAAATCTATATGTTTTAGTTTAGTTGTTGTTATTTAGTTTGATTTTTAGAAAGACATTGATATTGAATTTATGTTTTTTGTGATTCTTTATGCAGCTCTCATATTGTTCCATCGAGTTGAGTTTATTATATCTAATGTCGATTGTTTGTTTCACTCACCCCTATAGAACATATAACTTATTAAACTGATTTTGGAAATAATTATATGAAAATTTATTTTGTATTTGAAACTTATCTTACACTGATTAATGTTTTTTTAGCATTTTACAGCTCATCATTGATCTTATATGCTCTTTTATCATTAAAATATCTCCAATACTTCTAATTTTCGTTCAATTTTCTTCTATATTTGGTCATTTTTCAAAGCATCAAGTTTTATGCTTTCAAGAATGAATTATTAGAAAAGAAAGTGTTAAATAAAGAACTTAAAACATTGAAGAGATTTTAACCGTAAAAGTGGGTGAGGTAAATGATGAGTTACACGATGTTCAAAATTCATTGATTAATGTAAGTTGTTCTTCAAATATAACACAATTGTTTATGTAATTATTTTCCTAACCAAATTTGAGAAGATATAATTTCAATTAGGGTTTAGTGAAATAAGAAATCCAAATTAGATTTAATAAACTTAATTGTGTTTGACCTATCGGTTTTATGTCAAAACCGAGGTGAAAGGTGTTATTCATGTCAAAACTGAGAGGAAATATATTTTTGCCATTTAAGTATTCCAAAAAGGATATCCCTGGTGAGCGAGCCCATAACCTTTACAGATTTCCCATTAGTTGTGTTAAAATCAAGAGCTAAAGTGACACACTTTTCATGACGCCCATTCGTTACCTCGCATGTGAAATAGAGGTTATATCCCCTTCGCGGTCAAGGTTAAATGTGTTTTTTGTTGTAGTGAATAGATTAAGAACAGTCACCAATATGGAATTGTGGTGATTGAAACATAAATGGATGAGAGTTTTGAGAACCATCATCGGTAGAGAGTGGTGGTCGTGGATACATAAAAGGTTAAAGACTTTGAGAACCGTCACCGGTAGAGGTTTATAAAAAAATATAATAACTTTAATATGTGCTCTATTGATTGGGGTCCATTTAATAAAAAAAATAAAATATGATGGAAGAATAAATTGTGTTTAAAAAAAATTACTCCATACATTCCAAAATAATTGTCATAGTTGTTCATTTCACACATATTAAAAAATGTAATAAATTAAATAAAGAGAAAAATATTTTTACCAAGCTATCTTTGTTTACTATTGATATTAATGTATTCGAATAATCATAAATGCAGAGAGAAAATAATAAATTGAGAGTATTAATTAGAGGGCATAATAGAAATATAAACATTAGAATTGCATTGAAAACTAAAATGCGACAATTATTTTTGGACAAATAATTTTATAAGATGCGACAATTCTTTTGAGACAGAGATAATAATTATTAAACTATTTCATAAACTTGCACATATTTATATAAAGCTTTATAAAATGATTGTTGAATCAAATAACCATTGGCATAATTTTCTATATGTTTTAAATCTAAACTATCTTGTCACATAAATAGTATAAGAAACATAAATCATTTGTATCCATTGTTATTTTCAATATGCTGTAATTTCTATCGGTTGGCATATTTATTAATATAAGCAATAAAGATAATTTTTTAATGGCAATTAATATTTAGACTATTGTGAGGGACCACAATAGATCTCTTACGTGAGAGACTAGAAATTTTAAGTTTTTT
Source organism: Lathyrus sativus (assembly GCA_963859935.3). Lineage (NCBI taxonomy): Eukaryota > Viridiplantae > Streptophyta > Magnoliopsida > Fabales > Fabaceae > Lathyrus > Lathyrus sativus. Next base: position 714,315,351 of record OZ012737.1, read on the forward strand.
TTAATTTTAACTATTTAGCGGCAGTTTTAAACCACCACAAATGTTTCAATGTTTATTTTGTAAGGGGTTTAAAACCGCTGTTAAATGATTGAAAACTAAAAAAATAAAATAAAATGAAATTTTGAAGCAATTTGGTTTAAAAAAAAAAGAGGACAAAATATCTGGTCTCTTACGTGAGAGGCCTATTTAGATCTCTCACGATAGACAGAGTCCAAATTAGTTGTCATTAGTTATAGAATACAAAGTTAACTATTGTTATTACCACATTACTTTTGTATAATGTTCATAAACTATAAATACATTGATCTATAAGAAACCAATCTTTTAATTTATGAGCACTACAGTTGTTCTAACTAACTTAGAGCACTATATAGATTTTTTAAGGGTCTAACTAAGCCTAGCCTTTTTAATAAGTAGGTCAGGCTAGATCTCTCTTAAATAAGCTTGTCCATAGACTTCTATTAGTCGGCATGTCTTATTCTTGAAGTTGCATGTCTTTGATACATTAATGAGGAGATATCTATTTGGTTGTGTTGCTTGTCTCTTAAGCTTTACTATGAGTTTAGTTTTATAGTTGAGTCTTCTCTTCAACTGCGCATCTTGAAGGATCATGTTTTGGATTCATATTTTAGTATGCGTAGTTTAAAATATTTGTGTTTGAGTATGAACATTATACTTTAAGTAAATTAGTCGTGTTTTTGGAATAAGAACCATAGTTGAGATTGGTTCAAGTCATATCACAAGTAAAATCTTCAACTATCTTTGAAAAATTTAAAAATTAAGATTTTAGATGTGTGATTCGAATCACACAACGCCTTGAGTTGAATCAAAATGAATAGAGAGGAAAAAATAGTTGCATGAGCTTGTGATTTGAATCACAACTTACATATGATTTGAATCATGTAACCTGTGAGTCGAATCACATCTCTAATATGAGTCGAATCATGAAGGTTCCTTTAGCCTCTTCCAAGTTTAAGTCAAATCATGATTTACACGTGACTCGAATCACAACTTATTTGAGTCAAATCATGCCTTGTGCTTCACTCAAATCACAATAAAATGGGTTTCTCTTTAAGTGAAGATGTTGTTCCACATTACTTTGTAACTTGACTCAAATCACCAACTATTCTTAACTCAAATCAAACATGATTTTTTCATCATTTTTTGGGCTTCATCTCGAACACTTATAAATCATTTTTTACTCTAAAACCTTTTATAATGTTAGAAAACATATTTTTTTCATTGATGATTTGAAAACTCACAAACCACTTGTTATCTCATTTTCAAAAGAGTTTTGAATATTTCTTGAACAATTGCAAAAAAGTTTCTTCCTCTTCTATCTCATTATTTTTCCATTGTTGCATGGATCCGAATTTTATCTTGGAAGGTTCATGATTTATTGAGAAGATTAATTTTGGATTTAACGTTTGTTTGAAGATTTTTTAAAGATTTTAGAGGCTTGCAAGAGTTTGCAGTGTTCTGATTGGTTCTGACAATTCCAGAAAAAAAGAAGGAGATTATTCTGTCCAGGTTGACCTTGGTAGTGCTGTGTGGAAGCCTACAGATAAGTTAGATGTTCTTCTTAATCTTCGGACAGACCAATGCTCAAAATACTAGCAGAATTGTGTGGAAATTATCATAGAATGAGACTTAGGAGCATAATGTTAGGGTTGGAAGATTAAAGAAGTGATCTCAAGTAAATATTTCACATAGAGTTCGATTTTTGGAGTTGTGTACAAGTCAAGATCCAGAAAAGAAGAAATTTAATTTTCAACATTTATTTTTGGACTAGTGATTGTACGAACTCTTGTAATATTGTTGCAAATCATAGTGGAAGAACAACGAATTTTTAATGGACATTTATTGGAGAGTGGATTAAGCACAAAGTAAGGACAAATGTGTCAAATGATGACACTTTTTCATTACATGTTTTTCACGAGTACTTGGAGTGATTTTGGTGAAATATCAAGCAAAAGTGCCAAGGAATAGCCAAGATTGACCAAGTGAAGAGAATTGGAGAAAAATAGCAAAATTTGGGGAAAAGGGGGCACAAAAAGATGAAAATTAATGGATTTCTCACGCGCCATCGTGCTCACGATAGAGCTTCATCACGTGTGTGATACTGGGCATTGTGGGTGCGATGGGCTAAAAGTTTGGATTGTTTCTGATGCGCTTTGATGCTATATACAACTATAAAAAAAGGATTTTCTGGTACAAAATTAAGGGTTATGCATTTTTTGACTAAAAGTGACGGAAAAAGGTACTTGGAGGCGATTTTGAAAGAATTGGAAGCCATTGAAGGCCAGACTCTTCAAGGATCTCACATGCTATCTTCATCTGATTGCTTGGTATTTTATTGTATTACTATGAGTAGCTAAATTACTCTGGATTAGGTTTGGCTAGATGTACTTGTTTTGAACTTGTTGGATCATATGTTTAATTTAATGTTATATGGATAACTGAAGTTATATTTTTATTTAATTGATTTTATTCATATAGTTTATTATTTGTGGATACACTGATTGTATGATTTTAGACGAGTATAGATTACTGACCCTAAGCCTATGAGTCTGACATAGGGTAATTAATCTACTTATGTCGATTGAATAGGGATAGGAGACCTCTAGTATTGGCATTTGAATCAACGTAGTGTAACAACGTCTGACTTCATTTATGTCGGTTGAATAGGGATATGGGACCTATAATAAGGCTAATGAGTTGTATAATGACTTTACCATCCATATAATGCATTAAACATCAACAAAGGATAAACAAGGGATTCACACAAAACCTAGTTTCTTTCTCGCATTAATTTCAGAACAAGTTAAATTTCTGCATTAAAACTTGAACCCCCTCAAATATTTACTTTTAAATTTGCACAATCATAACTTTGTACGATAATAATCCATGTGGATACGATCTTTATTTTTGTTACTTTGACATTATCGATACACTTGGCGAGAAGTCATCACCAAACCATTGTAAATCCTAGTGTACTATTCTCTATCTCACCCATTTAATTTCTTAGTTGACCGCATGATAAGGTTTTTTCTATTCCTTTCTAGAATTGTATGAAGGTGAGAAAAATACACAAAAATGTGGGAGGGGGTTGAATTGTGTTTTGTGTTTCTTAACTTTGCTTCTGATTAGAGTTCAGATTCTGATTATACGTCGCAGCGGAATATTAACAGAAGAAAATAAAAGATAAAGAACACACAAAGACTTATACTGGTTCCTGCCAAATAAGAGTAGTCCAGTCCTCTTGCAGCACAAGAGATTTTCACTATAACCAAAACATGATTACAATCTTTTATGCACATAAGCATAAGACTTTTCGTTGCTTAAACCCTCAGCCCGAGACCTCCTACTTAAACCCCTCAGGTCCTAGACTTCTGCTTAGGTTCCACGAACCTAATACTTCCTTACTTAAGCCCCTCGGGATCAAGACTTCTAATCAGACCCTCGGTCTAAGACTTCCCAAGCCCCTCAGGCCCAAGACTTAATTGCTTAAGTTCCATGAACTCAAGACTTCCTTGCTTAGGTTCCACGAACCCAAGAATTCTGCTCAGCCCCTCAGGTTTAAGACTTCATTTCTTAAGTTCCACGAACTCAAGACTTCCTTGCCCAGGTTCCACGAACCCAATACTTCTGCTCAGAATCACATTCTAAGACTTTCTGCTTAATCAACAACTGATCAAGACTTTTAATGCTCTAGCACATAGTAGAAGACTTACTTGGCTCAAGCTTCTCAGTAGAAGAATTTGGTGCTCAAGCACATATCAATAGACTTTATCTAAACTACTAAACAATCATGTTTAGCAGAATAGAGAATAAGGTGTACTTGATACAAAATTAGAGATATAGGATAATCACCATAACAAAGACCTTAAGCACTTAAGATTTCTAAGATATGCAACGTTTAAAAAATCCTAAGGCTTATTACAATTTACAACATATGATAGAAATTTTGCATACTCAATTGTGTTGCTTATTGTTGATCTTGTAATTCCTCCATCCAGGCATAAGTGTATACACTTCTATCCTTCTTGGTTTTCCTTCTCTATTTGCCCTTTTTTTCCTTGTTGAAGACATTAGTTTGAATCTTCAGCATTTTAAATAGAAGTTGTAGAAGACTAGCCGTTGGAAGAAATAACTTGAACAGGTGTCTTTGTTTTTCTATAGTACAAGAGACATTGAAGAGAGATACACCAAAAGATCTTAATCCATTGCGTAACATGTTTCATCATTGTGTCTTCCATGTAATCTTGTATTATATATCCGTTGAGAGAAGATATTTGTATAGCGTGTCAACTCTTCTTGAGTCTTGTGAACATAAACTCTAGCTGACAAACTGATTTGACAATGCAACTTGTTTTTTTGCAGTATGTACAACTCAAGCTTTATTACTAACTATGAATGTTCACAAGAAGCTGATACATTAACTTAGTATAGAGACAATATGTTGCTCTTCTGATGTTGAGGCCTTCAACTTCAGAGTCTACGCCTGACATCACTTACAGAGTGTTCTTCAGGTTTATATCCACCAAAAGCTAGTAACTTAGCTCCTCTCAAATGCGTCCTTATATTAGATTATGAATGTCTTCTCTTCAAGCTTTAGAACCTGCATACTAGAAACACACATTAGATAACATCATTGTTCTTTCAATACTTTGTTATCATCAAAATCCAAGGGATATATGTCATGAACAAATCTTGTTCTAACGTTGCATGTTGATAGGATTTTTTTATTGGTAGCGATCTATTGAATAAGTTGCATGTTTTTTTAGAATTGGTAATTCAACCTTGTCTTAGTGTCGATTAAACTTGAAGACTTTGATTGTAGAATCTTGTATGTGATTGAAAATCATTTGATAACACTCTTGTGGAATTAAATGATTTTGAAATACAATTAATTTGTTCATTTGGTCTGATACTATCCTCCAAGTTAATATATTGCAAACTGTTTAAATACATTTGTGAATCTCTCAATCGATAAACATAATCTCTTTTACGCTTAATTTGCTTCTGCCACGCAAAATAAACTCTATTTTGCAAACATCTTTTTAAAACATCTTTTTAACTTGGAAAATCTACTCACCATCCTCTAAACTATTCATACTCCATATTATCACCAACCGTTCCTATCCATAGCATCGACATCATATGAGACAATGATGTTAGCAATAGAAGTATTTCTTGGACGCTCCTGAACTAAATTAGGGCTGACCTTCGTAGCAATTGAACCGAAAGAGAAAATAAACTAGATTTTCAAAAACTTGAATTTAAATATTTTTTAGTGTTATGAAAAGGTTTCAAGATTTATTTATATAAATGAAAAAAAATATATAAAGCAAATAAGAATGCAATCATGTCATAACTCCAAAGGATACTAAGAGATCATACCACCATAAATATCAATACATTAAATATCAATATCTCAAGAGTAACATGAACATTTAAGTAAATTATTTATGTATTTATTTAACTATTACTTTTTAAATTTATATGAAATGATTAAATACGAAAATCATTACGAATGAGATAATATTTAGAATATCCATTTTGGAGCAAGTCATACTAGCCATTAATAATTTTGGAATTGACTTGTTGACTGTTGACAATCAATCATAAAAATGCTTATAGCCGCTTTGTTTAGGTGGAACTTTCCCACTGTTATTCCTATCCATCTCTTGTTCTTTATAAAAACCCTTCTACCTCCTTTTGTATCCATTCATCCATACCCATCTCCTTCTTCTCTACCAAACCTAACAAATTATCTTCATGATGTTTAGTAAAAGTTTCAAACAAATTCATCACCATGGAAGACAAGTTGATATACCAAAAGGGTATGTTGCAATCAAAGTAGGTCATGGTGAAGAGCAAGAAAGATTTACAGTACCTGTGAGTTACATAAATCACCCTTTCTTTGTTCATTTGCTAAAGGAGGCAGAGGAAGAATATGGTTTTTCTCAGCAGGGTACTATAAGTATCCCTTGTCGATTGAAGGAGTTTAAAGATATTCTTCAACACATGATTGGCATGGAGAATAAGTCCCTACAACACCAATATCACCTTGTTGGTTGCTTCAAGGCTTGATCAATCAATTAGATTCTTTTAGGTTGTATAATTTGGTATATATATATTTCTATCTTCATGGATGTATATGTAAATTTATCATCTATATTAAGTAAAAGAAAATGGAATTACAAGTTTCTAATCTGCAACTTCGATTTTCCCGAATAATTTTGTGATATGGAGAAAAAAAATATAAATTCTAATTGATTATGAAATGATCATAAATATTTTTCTTTTCTTTTTTAATATGTAGACAAAGTGATCCAATGTTGAAACTTTAGTGTTGGGGCATACAATCTAACAATATTGGTTTATTAGATATTTATTGTCAATTGAGATAGGATTTGTGGACAAATAATCATAAATATTTATTGTATATTATTGTGTATTATTGGTGTAGGTTAGAATTAGAGTTTGGTTAATTTATTCTAACAAAATCGGTATGTAAAAGGATAGATGTCATTTTTATATAAACTGTTTTCATTCTCTATATGTAATCACCAATGTGAGAATTGAAAATTTCAATGCATCCCCTCACGCCCATCACTAATGGACTTGTTGTATGGATATGAAAGCTGATGAGGGGTGTGATCAATATGAGTTATGATCTATTAAGCGCAATGCTTTTTAGGATGTAATGATTTTCCTTTTGTTCTACGAGGGAGGTGTATTTATAGAGAGCCGTTGGGCCTAGAGTTTGAGTGACGACAACCGTTCCCTCCTGATTCGGAGAAGTGATTGACCACCTATCCTTCATGGGATAGTGGAGAACTTCCTCTCCTTTGACTAACGACATTACGCGTCACGAATACCCAAGGTGAGTCCTTAAGTTATCGCATGAGCAATACCGTTCTTGGGCGAGGGCACCCTAGTTTAAGACCCTCAAAAAAATAACATTGCATAGTCCCTCAAGCATGAGTACTTAGCTAAAGGGAAAGTGTTTTTAAGACCCTTTTTGCTCAAAATGTGCCCCTTGCCTTACTAGTGAGTCCCTAGGCCGATGCCATCCTTTTACAAAAAAAGGACGAGTACCTTAGCTTAGGGTGAGTCCCTCAGCCAAAGACGATTATGTTTAAAGAGTGAGTCCTTCAGCTATAGGACAGTCCCTTAGATGAAAGTATTTATGTTTAAAGGATAAGATCCTCAGTTGAAAGCAACTCTCCTTTGACGATTGAAGTATAGAGGGATACGTCATATTTATTTAGGTTAGACCCCAAGACGTAAAATCATCAATCACTACTTAAAGCTCGAGTGTTTTAGTGGGAAAAAGAGCATGGATGGAATTTAATGCACCTTATAGTGGACTTTCTTTGGAAATCAAGTTGGTCTCTATTTTTTTCACTCGTCTTCAAGGTGTAGAGACTTTCCCACTTCTCGTGGTAGTTATCCCATTGCATGAATGTATGGTGTGTACCATTGGGTTTACCCTATATTATTTCGGAAACCCTTTCTCTTCTTCTTTCTTATTTCTCTTTTTCTAGAAATGCACCTGGGTGAAAACATCTTTTATGCTTTTCTTCTCCCATAGGTCATGGGAAATAAAACTAGACTCGTTCATGTTCAAGATATTGCCTCCATGTATTCTACTATGGATCTGATTCATAATTTTCTTCATGGCATTAGATTTTCCAGTACAAATCAAGAGAGAGACATGATTATGGAATTATATTCAAATGAGGAAATGGATAACATGGATACTTGTGGTGAGTCGTCCGCCCCTTATTTGTTTGTCCACTTTCCCATTATTCATGAGTTGAGGGTTTTGATTATGCTTACTTCTTTTGAAACTGAGTTTTTGACGACCATTAATGCCACCCCTTCTCAGATTACCCCAAACGTGTGGAGCATACTCAAACCTTTTCATATAGTTTGTTGCAGTCTGGGCGTACCTCCTGTCGTAGGACTAAAATCTTTCCCACAAACTGTTAGAACACAGATTGGTTCTTAATTATATCTTTATGTTTTGATGATAACTCTTACAAAATTTTATATTAAAGAATTATATACTCTAAAATTTGTTCAAGAATGTTTGTTGCAGATATTAAAGTGAATATTATTCTGGAAGCAAATTAGATCTGAACATGAAATATGCAAGGCTTTGAAGCGTCAGAAGCATCTCTTAGAAGAATCTGAACGCTGCCTACAGAAGAATCTGAAGCAGAAGCCAGAAGCATCTGAAGCATTGAAGACTTTTGCATAAAGAGTTTCAAGCACAGTTTTTCAGAAGACTCTGATAGTACTGTACGCTGCAAGTACTGAGGATCTGATCCCAAACTCTGCTCTGAATTATTACACGCTAAAAGCACACTTGCTGCAATGCTCTGATTCAGCAAAATCTGATGAACATCAGAAGACTCTAATCACTCAAGGCTCTGATGGTATTTGCTGAAACTTGTTGAAGAAGAATTCAAAGTTATGTCTGTTGGTTTGGCCAGACGACTCTTTCCTCATTTATGCTAGACACAAGAACACAAACAAAAAGGATTTCTCTGTGCATTCTACTTCTAGGAAAGGTCATGTGATGTGAAGACAAAAAGGCTACAACCATTTTCAGTACACAGCCTTCAACGTGAAAACTACTTGGACCTCTGTGCCTATAAAAGCAAGACTCCATCACTCTTCTTCAGTTGACGAAATTAATTGAAAGAAATTCATTACAAGCTCTCATACAAATCATTCTCTTGCTGGATTTATTTTTAAGTTCTTAAATCTTAAGTGTAAAATCACAGTTATGATATAGCTTAATTAGAAGCATTTAAACACTTGTTTTATTCTTACATTTGATTGTAAAAGTCCTTAAGAATATCCAGTTGTGATCAGTTGTTCTTAAGAAGACTAAGAACAGTTGTTCTTAGTGCTTGCTATTGTAATCAGTTTGATTAATAGTGGATTAAGTCCTTGTTGAGAAAGGCAAATCACTCTTGATAGGGTGGACTGGAGTAGTTGAGTTCAACGAACCAGGATAAAAATCTTTGAGTTTTTATTGCTATAAGTTTTTCTATATACTTATTCAACCCCCCCCCCCCCTTCTAAGTATTTTCTCACCTTCAGTTGGCATCAGAGCTTCGGTTCTGTGTGTGCTACCACTTCACCGTGACAGAAAAGATCCAGTGAGAAAACTTTGATATATATTTGGTAGTTATTATGGCTGAAACTTTAATATCTAACAGCAACAACATATATGAAGAAAGGGAAAGAATCAGCACAAAACCCCTTATGTTTGATGGGGAAAATTTTGATTGTTAGAAGGACAAGATAAAAAGTTTCTTCCTTGGTTATGATGCTGATTTATGGGACTTAGTCATTGATGGGTATGTTCATCCCACTGATGGGGATGGAAAGAAAATTGATAGAAAATCAATGACTGAAGCCCAAAAGAAGGAATTCAGAAATCATCATAAAGCCAGAACAATCTTGTTTAATGCAATATCTCATACTGAGTATGAGAAGACACAAACAGAGAAACTGCATTTGACTTGTTTGAGTCTTTGAAGATGACACATGAAGGAAACCTTCAAGTTAAAGAGACCAAGGCTCTGGCGCTAATACAGAAGTATGAAGCGTTCAAAATGGAAGAATCTGAGTCTATAGAAACTATGTTCTCTAGATTCCAGATCCTCACAACTGGTCTAAAAGTGTTGGACAAAGGCTACTCAACTGCTGATCATGTGAAGAAGATCACCAGAAGCTTGCCTATCAGATGGAGACCTATGGTCACTGCTCTGAAGCTTGCCAAGGATCTGAACAAGATCACTTTGGAGGAACTAATCGGCTCACTAAGGAGCCATGAAATTGAACTTGAGGAAGATGAGCCTCAAAAGAAAGGTAAGTCAATTGCCTTAAAATCTAACAAATCTGTGAAAGCTTTGCAGGTGTTAGAAGAGAGTTCTGAAGAAGAAGATGAACTGTTCTTGCTGTCCAGAAGAATCAACAGACTCTGGAAGCACAAACAGAGGAAGTTCAAGAACTTCAAGAAGCCAGATCAGCGCAAGGAATCCTCGGGACCAAAAAGATCTGAAAAGAAGGAAGTTGTTTGTTTTGAATGCAAACAACCTGGCCATTACAAAAATGAATGTCCAAAGCTTCAGAAAGAAAAACCTAGAAGAAAGCCTGAGCATAAGAAGAAGGTTATAATGGCAACATGGGATGATTCAGATGAATCTGGATCCTCATCAGAATCTGAAAATGAATGCACCAACATGGCTCTGATGGCAGGCGTGGAAGATCAGAATGAAGGATCATCTGGATCTGAGTCTGATTCTGAATCTGACTCAGAAGTGGTACTTTATGATCTCACTAGGGAAGAGCTTATTAAATTCTTATCAGAAGTCCTGAAAAACTATAACCAGATTAAACTCAAATGAAAGAAGCTTAAATGCAATCTTGAATCTGAGAATAATCTGTTAAAGTCAGAAGTTGCTGAGCTAAAAGAAAACAATTTAAAAATAAAAACTAATTTTGAAAAAGCTCAACAAGACTCTGAGTCTGAAACTAAGTCTAAATGCAAAAACATTTTAGAAGAATATGACTTCAGCTTTCAGAAGTTTCTAGCTAAAAGCATAGATAGAAGCAAGATGGTTTCAATGATCTATGGGGTTAGCAGAAACAACAGGAAAGGAATTGGATATGAATCTTCCTCTGGAAAGGATTTAAATTCAATGCCTGTTGATAAACTTTTAATTAAGAAAACTCCCTTATACTCTCATTTCAAGTTTGGTCATCTTAATGATATCAAACACACATGTTCTGATCAGAACGTTCCGGTGTTTAAACCAAAAGTCAGTCAGAACAAAACTGTTGTAAAAAGACAGAAGTTCAGACAAACTTTCAAGGCAACTAACCCAAAAAGACCCAAAAAGATCTGGGTACCTAAGGATAAGATAATCCCTGTTGCAGATGTATTTAGCAGAAAAGTCAAGACGCCAGTCATGGTACCTGGACTCTGGATGCTCACGTCACATGACGGGAGAAAGGCTTATGTTCCAAAGCCTGGAGCTTAAATCTGGAGGAGAAGTGAAGTTTGGAGGGAATTAGAAGGACAAAATTATTGGCTCTGGTACTATTGGCAATGGTAACCTTCCCTCTATATCTAATGTTTTACTTGTAGAAGGATTAAAGCATAATTTATTGTCCATAAGTCAATTAAGTGACAATGGTTATGACATAATCTTTAATCAACAATGTTGTAAAGCTGTTAGTCAGAAGGATGGCTCAATCCTATTTAATGGAAAGAGGAAGAACAACATTTACAAAATCAATCTTTCAGAACTTAAGGTTCAAAATGTTAAATGCCTTTTGTCTGTTAATGATGAGCAATGGGTCTGGCACAGAAGATTGGGGCATATTAATATGAGACGTATATCTCAGATTAATAAACTCAATCTGGTCAGAGGACTTCCTAAACTGAAGTTCAACTCAGATGCTCTTTGTGAAGCATGTCAAAAAGGAAAATTTTCAAAATCTTCTTTTAAATCTAAGAATGTTGTTTCAACCTCAAGACCATTAGAACTACTTTACATTGATCTGTTTGGACCAGTGAAAATTGCATCCATCAGAGGCAAGAAGTATGGATTACTCATTGTTGATGACTACAGCAGATGGACATGGGTAAAGTTCCTAAAACACAAGGATGAGTCACATTTTGTGTTCTTTGACTTCTGCAAACAAGTCCAGAATGAAAAAGATTTTAAAATTATTAAAGTCAGAAGTGATCATGGTGGTGAATTTGAAAACAAATATTTTAATGAAAATGGCATTGCTCATGATTTCTCCTGCCCTAGAACTCCACAACAGAATGGAGTTGTAGAGAGGAAAAATAGAACTCTGCAAGAAATAGCCAGAACCATGATCAACGAGACTAATTTGGCAAAATATTTTTGGGCAGAAGCAATAAACACAGCTTGTTATATTCAGAACAGAGTGTCTGTAAGACCTCTTCTGGAAAAGACTCCCTATGAATTGTGGAGGAACAGAAAGCCCAACATTTCATATTTTCATCCTTTTGGATGTATTTGTTATATGTTGAACACTAAAGAGAATCTCAACAAGTTTTATTCTAAAGCACAGAAGTGTTTCATGCTTGGGTATTCTGAACGCTCTAAAGGCTACAAAGTATACAATACTGAAACACGGATTGTGGAGGAATCTATACATGTTAGATTTGATGATAAGCTTGGCATTGAAAAGCCAAAGCAGTTTGAAAGTTCTGCAGATAGAGAAGTAATTCTCACAGACTCTGAAGGCTTAGAGGCAGAAAATGCTCAAGTGAAGGAACCAGAAGCAACGCCAGATGCAATTCCTTTTGCTTCTCAAATGAACAACTTGAACATTTCTGAAGAATCAAATGTTAGAGGATCATCTTCCAGAATCAAGGCCTCTCACCCAGAGGATGTGATCATTGGAAAGAAAGATGACCCAATAAGAACCAGATTCTTCCTCAGATCATCTGGGTTGGTGTCAGTTATTGAACCAACTTCTGTGGATGAAGCTCTGCAAGACAATGACTAGATAATTTCCATGCAAGAAGAGCTCAATTAGTTCACAAGAAATGATGTTTGGGATTTAGTTCCAAGACCAAAAGGATTCAACATAATTGGAACTAAATGGGTCTTCAGAAACAAGTTAAATGAAAAAGGAGAAGTTGAAAGAAATAAAGCAAGGCTTGTTGCTCAAGGTTATAGCCAGCAAGAAGGAATTGATTATACAGAGATTTATGCTCCTGTAGCCAGGTTAGAGTCTATTCGTTTACTCATTTCTTTTGCTGCACAAAATAACATCACTCTATATCAGATGGATGTTAAGAGTGCCTTTCTAAATGGAATTATAGAAGAAGAAGTTTATGTTCACCAACCTCCTAGTTTTGAAAGTGAAAAATTTCTAGAACATGTTTTTAAACTAAAGAAATCTCTTTATGGTTTAAAACAAGCTCCCAGAGCTTGGTATGAGAGATTAAGCAATTTTCTTCTGGAGAAAATTTTTATCAAAGGCAAAGTGGACACAACACTCTTTTGTAAAACATTTAAGAAAGATCTTTTAATTTGCCAAATATATGTGGATGATATTATATTTGGATCTACCAATGTTATGTTGGGAAAGGAGTTTGCTCAATGTATGCAGGCTGAATTTGAGATGAGCATGATGGGAGAATTGAGATTCTTTCTGGGAATTCAAGTCAACCAAACTCCAGATTGCACTTACATTCATCAGACCAAATATGTTAAAGAGCTTCTGAAGAAGTTTAATATGACTGATAGTAAGATGGCAAAGACTCATATGCATCCAACAAGTACTCTTGGTAAGGAAGAGGTAAGTAAGAAAGTAGATCAGAAACTCTACAGAGGTATGATAGGATCTCTTTTCTACTTAACTGCTTCTAGACCTGACATTCTATTCAGTGTATGTCTGTGTGCAAGATTCCAATCAGATCCTAGAGAATCACACTTAATGGCTGTTAAGAGGATTCTAAGGTATCTGAAAGGTACTTCTAATGTGGGTTTGTGTTACAGAAAATCTGGTGATTTCAAATTAGTTGGATTCTGTGATGCTGACTATGCTGGAGACATAGTGGAAAGAAAAAGTACTTTTGGAAGTTGTCAATTTCTAGGAAGAAATTAATCTCCTGGTACAGCAAGAAGCAATCTACAATTGCACTATCAACTACAGAGGCAGAATATATTGTTGCTGCTGGATGTAGCACGCAGATGTTCTGGATGAAAAGTCAACTAGAAAACTATCAGATATTTGAAAGTAATATTTCTATATTCTGTGATAATACTTCTACTATATGTTTGTCTAAAAACCCCATTTTACACTCTAAGGCAAAACATATGGAAATTAAACATCATTTCATCAGAGACTATGTTCAGAAGGGTATTATAAACTTAGCCTTTGTTGATACAGATTATCAGTGGGCTGATATTTTCACAAAACCCCTTGCTGAAGATAGGTTTAAGTTTATTCTGAAAAATATCGGTATGGATTTTTGTCCAGAATGATATTTATCAGAAGCAAATTTCTCAGATGCAAAATGTTTAAAACTCTGAAGTATTTCATCTGTCAATTATTTGATCTCTTGAATTATTATTATTTGTGTGTATCTGAACCAACCAATCTTAGAGGATCTGAACGTTGGCTAACGTTTCATTTCTCAAGAGAATTCAGAAGCACATACAAGTGTTGCGGTGAAAATTTGATATCAAGCTATTAATTAACTTGAACCTTATTTATTTTACAACCGGTCTTTAATTTATCCAAAGGATAGGTCTAAAGAAAGAAAGAACCTTTTGCGCGATGTGACCATAACGCTTTTAAGAGATTCGGGGATTCGGGGGTTGGTTATATCTAGGGAAGGTATTAGCACCCTAAATATCTGTAGTACTCTACAGGAACCTTTTGTTCATTTACTTGCTAAGGTGTGAAACATGCATTATGGTTTAATTGGGAATTGGGATAAAACAAAATAAAGGCCTAAGTGGTTTTCTAAGTTTGCTCGCAAAGGTATCGCACCTTCTGCCTACGTATCCTGACTAGGATAGAATCAGAGCAATCGTAGTTCACCTCACAAGGGAAAAGAACACTTGATGATGATCAAGGTTCAAAGGGGAACAAACATGACGATGTTTGTGTGGAGTTTGACAAAACTCCCTAAACTAAATTGTAAAAAGGGGAAGTGAGAAATCATGACGATGATTCTTACACAGAGTTGACGAACTCTTTCCTAGGGTTCTAGTTGAAGAACACTCCTAGTATGGGTGGGTTTCTTAGACTTCAAGCAAAGTCTAAAGGCTTCTAGTCTAGGGTTAAGGTGACTTAACAAAGTCAAGGGATAGCAGAGATTTTGGTCCAAGACATTGACAGTCAAGTGGACAGACCTTCCTTTGGAGGAACAGTATTGTCGGCGATTGGACGAAAGCTAACGAGCTCCGTCGCTTAGGGATAAAATAAAATACAAACATCATTCAAACATTCATGGTGACAACTAAATACAAAGATTAAAGATGGAAAGCAATGATGACAATCAGAGCAATTCTTTTGGTACGAGAACCGTGACGACAGTTCGCACCTGGAATACCGTTAACAGACAGATGAGATAAATATAAAAATAATTCAAGGTAAAAATTCTAACATGTTGACAAACATATATAGACATGATAACAATCAATTTTCCTGAGAAAACACAAGAGGAAACCTTCTAAATTTCATCTGCAACCAAATAGGGTTAGTACCGTTGACGCGCGGATTGCGCACCATAAAACGTGGTGAAAAAATAATCAAACATGGAAAATAAAATTATGACATGAAAGTACACATTAAAATAAACACAATGAAAAAAGAACGGGTGAAAAACGATAAAAAATGAGAGAGTTACGAATTTTTGAAGTTTATGTACAAAATAGGAAAAATAATAAAAGGGTTCGACCTCCACCCGGATCGAACCCTGGTCATGATGGTGAAAGGTATAATTGCGCGCATGCTCTTACCGCTGGGGCGGCTGTTACATCCATTAATCAAATGGAAACAATATGTATACAAGGCTCGTTTTGAATCATGGCTGGGCAAAATACATAATCAACACCAAATACGTTTTATACCGTATCTCACTAACCGCTCATCGGATTGAGGCAAATTTTATATGGATCTTGGGTAGAAAAATGAGAGGAAGAGGATGGTGATGTTAGTTTTTCCAAATTGTTCACCTAGTGAAAAAAACGCTGACTGGTGTGTGTGTGTGTTTTGAATGCATGGAAACATAATCGAAACCAAATACGTTTTATACCGTATCTCACTAACCGCTCATCGGATCGGGACAAATTTTATATGTAAATTGGGTAGAAAAATGAGAGGAAGAGGATGGCATAGGTGGTTTTTTGAAATTCACTTTCCTGTGAAAAAAACGATAGCTGGTGTGAATTTCATGGTTTTAAGCTTGCAAATTGAACTGGACAGCTTGGTATACACATGCTACAAGTCAGGTAAGGTTACATACACATCACATATATCATATATAACAGATATCAAGCACAAATTGAGCCAAGGCATGAGTAATTATGACTGTTGTCCATAAGTTGCAAATCACATAACATAAAATGCATAACAAAAGTGATTTTTGGTTTCTGATTGTTTTGTGTGATTCTAACCATTCTAACAGCTTAAATATATCATATGAAGTGTGTGTAGATGAAAAAGTTTAAACTGGAACACATATATAAGCATGTAGCACTCAATTTGCAAATTGTGTTCAATATGTGTGTGTGAAGCATAATGTGATGTGAAACTTTGTACAGTCAAGTTTTTATGTTTTGAATCATTTACACACATTACATATGACCTTGTGGAGCTGTAGAAATAATAAGATAGCATGTACAAACAGGTAAGTTCAAGTTGGTATGTGAACATGAAGCATTTTGAACATTATGGACCAATATGCATGATAAGGGACAGATGAAGTCCTAACTCAAATCTGGTCAAATTAATCATTTAGACAGCACACATACATGATAATAAGATGGTTCAAACATTAAAATTCCACAGAACACACATATCATGTAATTTGTCATAGCATTTGCAAGTTGTAGACATAATAATGCATATGAGAAGGTAAAACTTGGCATGATGATTCTTAATACAATATGATCATTCAAGCTCATCAAACATGTTTAACATAAGGTGTACAAGTCATTAGTTTTGGCAGAAAACATGTTATAGGCAGAAATCAAGTTTTTGTGCTTTTGTGTATTTTTGTACCTTTGGTGTCAAGGAGTGAAATTGTGGTGCTGTGCTCAAATCATTCAAAGGAATTCATACACATATTGCAAATGACATTTAAATCATGCTTGTGAGATAAAAAAACATCATTCTATGGTTGGTTTCAAAAGTGAGCAAAGTGAGTGGTTATTGCATTCATGTGTTTGTGTCAAGAGGTGAAATTCAAAACTATACCTCAAATCAGCAAGACAAGCACATGTACAAGTTTCAAATGATTAATGTGATGTGTGTGAGTGGTGTTTTGATGAAGAGCAAGCTTTATGCAAAAAGTAGTATGAGTGGTATCATGTGTTACATTGTGTTTTGGATTGAATATGTAAAACTTTGATGCAATGATAATAAACAAGATCAATGCACATGGACATGCTCAGAATGTATATTGAATTATGTTTGAGCTAATGCAAACAAGTTAACATGCTTTGATGTAAATGATAACAAATTTGTGAAAAACACCAAACTTGAGGTTTTACAAACAGCTTTTGGCAACATCACTAAGTAGTAGCAGCATGTCATGAACAAATTAGCAGCATGATTGTGAAAACAAATTAGCAGCAATATCATGATAACTTCAAACTGGCAGCACCAAGCATAACCTAACAGCATCAGTTTATTTGAACATGATTGAAACATAGCATGATGTGTAAAACCTATAGTAGTGCAGTATTAAACAGGGCAAGAACCAAACATGATCTAGCAATGATAAAGGTAATACAACCATATTGGATTATGAAGTTAATGCTTGTAGCAGTAATGGAACAAACAATCAGCAGTAAAAACACAGTGTTCATCTCAACAGCACATCATCAATATTACTTGCTGTTACATGATTTTTGTTTTATTCAAGCCAGCATGCTTAACATGATCAAATGGAGGATGATAAACTGATAAACATTAAGCAACTAGTGACCTAGTACAATTATACCAAAGGCTGTAAGCAGAATGAAAACAAATTTAAAAGCATGACAGCATGAGATAAACATCCACTATTCATGAATTTCAACATATCCTATAATGCTCAAGATGCCAAACCATGGATAAATAAACAAGAGGACTAATGTATAAGCTACATACCTGTTAGTGAGCCTATTTAGCAAGCCAAGGAGTTGAGAAAACCAGCAATGTCTTGTATGTGAACTTTGTGTTGAAGCTTTCTTGAACTTTAAGAAACAAGCCAAGTGTGAGGTCAAAATGAGTTCTGCCCACTTCTGGTGATCAATGATGATTTAGACAGCTTATATATGTTGTATTTGAGGTGTTCAAGAGTTCAAAACATCAACAAGGTGCTCGGATCAAGTTTTGGTGGTTTTTGAGGACTTAGGTCAAAGAAAGTTCCATGGAATGTTGACTTTTTGTTTTTTTGATTTTTTTTGGGTGGTTTAATGGTTGGTACACCTCATATATATGATTTAGAGAGTGTGTGGATGGTTGTTTGAGATCTGGAATGCATAGAACTCAAAGTAGCATCAAAGTTGCAAATGCTGATTTTTGGGCATTTTTGACAACTTTGGAGATTTTGCAAATTTGGAGTGAGAGAGAGATGTAATGAGGTGCTTGCTTCTAGAAGGTTTTTAGAATGATGTTGAGGTCCATAATGAGGAGTTAGAGGTCTCTATTTATAGAAAAAATGAGTGAGGAGCTTGCTTGGTCATTTTGCTTCACCATGAAGAAACCTTGATATTTTCTCTTCCAAATGACCACTTGCTTGGCTTTTCTGATTGCTAGCTGTTTTCTTGACTTAATTGGCAAGTTTGTATGATGTTTTTGCAGAGGAATCAATGCCTAGAGGCCTGGTAGAGTGGCTGGAACAGAAATGACTTTCCACCTCATGCTTGGAAAAGTCAAATATTTCAACTTTGGCAATGAACTCACCATTCTTATTTCCATGCTATCTCCTTGTTATTTCTTTGTTCTAACCTGCTAAGAATGATTAATATATCATATAGAAGGAGTTTGTAGCATTGAAATTGATCCACTTGAGTGCTAGAGGTGTTTTTGCAAAATTCATCAATGTGGGACAAAAGTGACAAATTGCCAACTTTGAACACATGTATCTCTCAGCTCATAAATCACCATGAGATGCTCTTGTACTTTTTAGAGAGCCCTCACATAGTACTAAAACATTGATGTTGGCCAGAAGTCTTGATTCCATTTGAAACTAGGTGAAAAACCCCCTTGAAGTTGGCTGATTTTAGCTTCTAAAGTGAAAATGACTTAGAAATTTTCTAAGTTATTTTCCCTTCTAGGAATGTTTTTGCTTATATCTCAAAAAGTATGCATTTTCTGGTTGTGGACTAGTATGGGACTTTTGTAGGACTTGTCAATAGCTTTCAAATGAGACTAGAACCAACTCAATTGGATGTGCGGTTAAGGAGATACGGTTTAGCCCTTTTCAAAACCCTAATTTCCCGATTTCTCGATTACTCTCTCATTTTTGATCCAATGACCATGAAAATTGATATGCAAGTCCATTATGACATAAGGAACAACTTTGATTCACAACTTGGATTCCAATTCTCAAAATTCGAGGAGTTGACTTTTCGGTCAACCGTACGATCGATCGGTGCCGATCGAGTCGCCTGTTGATATTCTGGACATCCTGGGACTTTGACACTTCTTGAATAGTCTTTAATAGCCTATATTAACTTCATGGACCTCACTCCCACCATTAAAACATTTCCCAACATCAAAGTCAAACCACAGTTGACTTTCCACTGGTTAAAAACCCTAATCGGGGCCTCATGACTGCACTGTTCTTGATTCTGAAACGATTTCTTCAAATTGACTTCCCATTTGACTTTGATATTGTCTTTGATTTCATTCCATGATTGAATTGGCCTAAATCATTGGTTGATCATTCCTTGATTGTTTTGAATTTGTCGGTGCGAGAACCCTGATTCATCTGCAACTTGGCACATGAAACCTTGAACTGGATTAGTGTTAAACAAACTTATGATGTATGATTTTACTATGATAATGAGGATCTAAGGTGGTCAAAATTTGGGGTATGACAGTTGCCCCTATTTAAATATCTTCACTAGATGGAACTGAGGATGACAATCCTCGAGGAATCGTAGTGAGAGGTATTTAAATACAGAAAAACCAAAAATTTTGTACCTTAGATCCAATGCTATGCAAAGGATCAATGCTTGAATGCTATGAGACCTAAATGATGATTTATGATGCTTGAAAATGCAAGACACACAAAAAAAACGGTAAAGACAGACTGCTATCCACCGGGGAACAGACTCTGGAAACTTGACACACAGAGGATGTCCTTATTGAAGGACTCGCACTGGGGAAGAGAAACTCAAACCTAGGCATCAGATAGTTCAGACATGACTAACTGATAGCATCTGAGGATAAAACTATGATTGGGGGAACGGAACCTGACGAGGACAACCGTTCACTGGGGAAAAGGGACATACTTTACTGGGGATCAAATAGTTCAGACGTGACTAGATGATATCATCTGAGAAACTCCGACTGGGAAACGGAACCTGACGAGGACAACCGTTCACTGGTGAAAGAGATGCACTCCACCGGGGAAAGAATAATTTTCACATGGGGAATAAAGGAAATTGGTGACAACCTCACTGGGGATGATCAGACGAGGCCTTCCTATAATGAAGAGTTCAAACGGGATCTCCAGGAATGGACTAGGAACAAAGTCAGACACACGGGGAATACTAGTGACAACTAGATCTCCGGGACTAGACTGGAAAAGCAAAGACCTACTGGGGTACTGGTGACTACCAACCCAGAGGAAACAAATAAGGAAAACGGGAACGCCAGTGACAACTGGACTTTAGCTAGTGGGATTGGTGACGACCGATGGAATGTTAAATGAATAAACGACCATACCAGTTACAACTGGCTTTTCACGGGATTTGGTGACGACCAACCAGTGATGCCGGATAAGAATGCCAGTTACGACTGGACTTACTGGGGAATTTAAATAACAACCACAAATAACAATTTGGGTGAGCGCGCCAGTTACGACTGGACTTTATGAGGATTTGGTGACAACCAAACTCAGGTATCAATAACAATTGGATTTAAAAGACGCCAGTGACGACTGGACTTCAGTAGGGGAGGTTGGTGACGACCAACACATGATACCAATGGCAACTGGATTTAACGATGCCAGTGACGACTGGACTTCAGGGGATGTAACAATAATGATTACTAACCACGGTTCGGTTGAAGGGTGCCAGTTACAACTGGACTTGATTGGGGATGTTAGTGACGACCAACAAACACAGGGTGCCAGTGACGACTGGACTTAAAGTAAAAAGTTGGTAACGACCAACAAGTGATACCAACAACAATTGGATTTAAACAATGCCAGTGACAACTGGACTTTACTGAGGGAAGTTGGTGACAACCAACGAAAGGGTACCAATTACAATTGGATTTTGCGATGCCAGTGACAACTGGACTTTTCCGGGGAAAGGTTGGTGACGACCAACAAACACAAGGTGCCAGTGACGACTGGACTTTTAAAAGACTGTGGTGACAACCACGAGATAGAACATATGAATGCCAGTGACAACTGGACTTGATGGTAACAACCAGAAAATGAGATACCACAACCGGGGGAGAGGGTAGAACCACACTGAATCCAGGCTAAGTGGTGCAAATAATCTCAACTGTACTGGGGAACGGAGCTTAGTTAGGTCAGCCCGCGATGTACCAGTAATCTCTGTCTTTGGCAATCCTGTGGAGGATGGATCCTTCAAAACTTTACATGATGGCTTCTTAGTCTTGGTTACTACACACGGCCAAAGGCGAACCAAGTGAACAGATCTGCTAAGTGTTTCAACTGGGGAAAAAATGCAAATGTATATCAATGCTCCTGCCACCTTGAGACATCAGGGTGAGTATGATCTTACTGAATTTTCCACGAGTTTAAAGCATTTGTTTTTTATTGACCTTTTCAAGTTTTATCATGAAAAATTTTGCCTCTTACGTTTTTCAAAATCATCGTTTGTCAAATAAACAGTGTTTTGCATAACAAAAAATGATAAAGAGAAGTAGTAGTTGCAAACAAAAGAATGGTTCGAAGCTGATTTTATTCAAGCAGGAGGTCTTGCCAATGGCAAGATTCCCTAGAACATTGTACAAGTGAAAAATGGCAAAAGTGGAAGGGTTACATTGAATCCCATGACCATTTATCCCTAAAGACTAGAAATCCACCAACATCCTTGCTTCTGACGAGAGCAACCGGAAGTGAGTTTTCTCTGTGTAACTTGCTGCACTGGTGACAACCTTCTGATGCAGTGAAACGCCTTTGTCCCTAATTTTTGCCTGGATCGCCCTTTCGGGTTTTCAATCCACCGGGACGCTCATTTTTGCCTAAGTTGCCCTTTCGGGTTTTCAACTTAGCGAGCTTTCAATTCTTTTCTCTTTTTCTCTTTTTCTTTTTACCCTAACTTTTGCATAAGCCGCTCTTGCGAGTTTTCGACTTATCGGGCTTTTCTTAGGCGTAATATTTTCTGACTGCATCAGAATTTATTGGATGAGTAAGCTGCTCTCCATCCATGGTTGTGAGAATCAACGATCCTCCTGAGAAAACTGTCTTCACAATGAAGGGGCCATCATAGTTAGGCATCCATTTTCCTCGGGCGTCTTTATGGACTGGTAAGATCTTCTTCAATACAAGCTCACCTTCTCTGAACTCCCGGATGCGGACCTTCTTGTCAAAGGCTCTTTTGATCCTTTTCTGATATACCTGGCCATGACACATTGCAGATATACGCTTTTCGTCAATTAAATTCAATTGGTCAAATCTTTCCCTGACCCATTCTGCCTCTTCCAGCTTTGCTTCCATTATAACCCTTAACGAAGGGATCTCGACTTCAATTGGGAGTACAGCATCCATCCCATACACTAGAGAGAAAGGGGTTGCCCCTGTTGAGGTGCGGACTGATGTTCTGTATCCGTGTAGAGCAAACGGTAACATTTCATGCCAGTCTTTGTAAGTTTTCACCATCTTTTGTAAAATCTTCTTGATGTTTTTGTTAGCTGCCTCAACAGCTCCATTCATCTTCGGACGGTACGGGGAGGAGTTATGATGCTCAATCTTGAATTCATCACACAGTTCCTTCATCACTTTGTTGTTCAGATTGGTTCCGTTGTCTGTGATAATTCGGTTGGGAATCCCGTATCGACAGATTATCTCTTTCTTGATGAAGCGAGCCACCACTTGTCGGGTTACATTGGTGTATGAAGCAGCTTCGACCCATTTGGTAAAATAGTCAATGGCGACTAGAATGAAACGGTGCCCGTTGGAAGCTTTTGGCTCAATTGCCCCAATCATATCGATGCCCCACATTGAGAAAGGCCAGGGTGATGACAGTACATTCAGCAATGTCGGAGGTACATGCACTTTATCTGCGTAGATCTGACATTTATGACACTTCCTGGAGAATTGTATGCAGTCATTCTCTAAAGTCAACCAGTAATACCCGGCTCTCAAAATCTTTCTGGCCATCACGTACCCATTGGCATGAGTACCGAAGATCCCTTCATGGACATCTTTCATTAACAGCTCTGCTTCTCTTTTGTCGACGCATCTGAGTAGTACCATGTCATGATTTCATTTATAAAGCACACCATTGCTGAGGAAGAACTTTGACGCTAGTCTTCTTAAAGTTTTCTTGTCAAGAGACGTAGCATCGGTCGGATATTCTTGTTGTAACAGGAAGTTCTTTATATCATAGTACCATGGTTTATCATCTGTTTCTTCGTCGATCATTTGACAGTAAGCGGGCTCTGTTTTTCGCTCAATCCGGATGAGAGTAGCATCATTTACATCTTGGACTTTCCACATGGAGGCCAACATGGCTAAAGCATCGGCAATGTGATTTTCAGACCTGGGTACATGCTTGAAGGTAATCTCGTCAAAGTACTCGATCATGTCGACAATATATGCTCTGTATGGGACCAGGTTTTCATGTCGGGTCTCCCATTCGCCTGTGACCTGGTAGATGACTAGTGCTGAATCGCCGCTCACTTCTAGAGTTTTAATTTTGAGATCAATGGCCGCTTCGAGACCAAGGATACATGCCTCGTATTCTGCAATGTTGTTTGTACAATCAAAATCCAACCGAGCCGTGAATGGCGTGTAACCACCTCCTGGATTCATTAAGACAGCGCCTACACCATGCCCGCTATAATTTGACGAACCATCGAACATCATTTTCCAAGGGGAACTTGGTGGTGAATCTTCAACAGGGTCGACCTTTTCACAATCCTTTACTAACATGACGTCTTCATCAGGAAAATCAAGCTTAACTGACTCATCGTTCTCAACTGGTTGTTCTGCAAGGTAATCTGACAAGATACTGCCCTTGATAGACTTCTGGGTCGTGTACTGAATGTCGTATTCTGATAATAACATGTGCCATCTGGCGAGCCTTCCAGTCTGAGCAGGTTTTTCAAAGATATATTTGATTGGGTCCATTTTTGCGATTAACAGAGTAGTATGGCAAACCATGTACTGTCGTAACCGTTTGGCGGCCCATGCTAAAGCGCAACATGTCTTTTCAAGGAGTGAATAACGGCTCTCACAATCAGTAAACTTCTTGCTTAAGTAATAGATGGCATGTTCCTTTCGTCCGGATTCATCCTGTTGACCCAACATACAGCCCATGGAACTTTCTAGAACAGTAAGGTACATGAATAACGGCCTTCCCGGAACCGGAGGTATCAGGATGGACGGTTCTTGCAAATAACTTTTGATTTTGTCAAAGGCCTGCTGACAGTCTTCATTCCAAACCACTGGTTGATTTTTGCGTAGTAGTTTGAAGATGGGTTCACAGGTCGGTGTCATGTTGGAAATGAACCGAGATATGTAATTTAATCTGCCCAGAAAACCTCTGACCTGTTTTTCTGTTTGAGGAGCCGGCATGTCTTGGATGGCGCGGACTTTGTCTGGGTCTACTTCGATTCCTCGTTGACTAACAATGAAACCAAGTAGCTTTCCTGACCTTACTCCGAAAGTGCATTTGGCAGGATTCAACCTTAGTTGATACTTTCTAAGTCTTTTGAACAGCTTCAGGAGGTGCTCTAGATGATCATCTTCGCTTCGAGAATTTGCAATCATATCATCGACATACACCTCAATTTCTTTGTGCATCATGTCATGAAATAGAGTGACCATGGCCCGCTGGTAGGTGGCTCCAGCATTTTTCAAACCAAATGGCATAACTTTGTAACAGTAGGTTCCCCACGGCGTGATGAAGGTAGTTTTTTCCATATCATCTGGATCCATTTTAATCTGATTGTAACCTGAGAAACCGTCCATAAAAGAGAACACTTCGAAACGAGCTGTATTGTCTACCAATGTATCAATGTGTGGCAGTGGGAAGTCATCTTTCGGACTAGCCTTGTTCAGATCCCTGTAGTCTACACACATTCGGACCTTACCATCCTTTTTCGGTACTGGAACAATGTTTGCTACCCACTCAGGGTATTTGGATACAGCCAAGAACCCTGCATCTACCTGCTTTTTTACTTCGTCTCGGATTTTGAGTGCCATGTCTGGCCTGGTTCTGCGGAGCTTTTGTTTTACTGGAGGGCATTCTGGTTTAAGCGGCAGCTTGTGAACCACTATGTCAGTGTCTAGACCCGGCATGTCCTGATAGGACCAAGCGAACACATCCACATATTCCTTCAGGAGTTCTTTCAATTGTTGTTTGATGTCTGCCCCGAGGCTTGCCCCAATCTTGACTTCCTTTTTGTCATCTTCTGAGCCCAGGTTAATGACTTCAATCTGCTCTTTGTATGGTTGGAGTTCCATGTCTTCGTCTTGAGTTAGTCTTACCAGTTCATCGGGAATTTCAAGATCTTCGTCCTCCTCTTCAGCTTGGTGAATTGGTGAATCAAAGTCAGGAGGAGATGCCTGGTCATGGGAATCAATGGGTTTTTGGATGTGGCTGCAGATGGGGAATGGTTTAATTTTATTAAACATACAAAGATAAATGCAGCACACAAAAAAGAAGATTGCTTTCGGTTTTTTATGATTGCCATTTTTTCTTTAAAAGTGAAAACGAATAAAAGCATCAAAAGCAAATGAGGAATTTAGCAAAACAGTTCATTTTCATTGATGTATTTTGAAAGTGCGGGGCCCGTACAAAACATTCCTATGACCTTGGGCACGGTCATGGAGTTTTAAAACAACAAAACAAGAAAAAGACACAAAGCAAATTACTTTAACTCGTGACAAACCACAGGAACATCAATGGCTTCCCAATTGTTCAAAGGGAGTTTGCAGTGATACACTAGATGCCTGACGTTTCCGCCTTCAGCTTCGTCTCCTACGACATTGACTTGGGAACCACCACTGATAAATATTTCTTGGATTGTCCTGGGTCGCTTTTGGTCTTGTGCAGTGTCTTCAGCAGGAGTTGGTTTGTAACCCAACCCCTGTCGATCCATCTTCGGCTGTACTTCAATAATTTCTCCCCATCCTGCGGGAGTGCCTTCTGCGAGCGCTGCTCTGATACTTTGAGCGGAAGCGAACGATGGACTACCTTTGGCTACCGTTTCTTCTACTGTTACTGCATGGGCTATTTCCAGAGCTTGAAATGAGGTTTCCAGCGCACCTTCTTCTGCTTCGATGTATCTGAAGGATGACAGATTACTTACCATAAAGTCTTCCTCCCCATGCACAATTATTAGCTGGTCATTCACCACATACTTCAATCGCTGATGCAGAGTTGATGTTACCGCCCCGGCTTCATGTATCCACGGTCGTCCCAACAAACAGCTGAATGCCGGGTTAATGTCCATCACCTGGAACGTTATATCAAATACATGTGGTCCAACCATGACGGGTAATTCTACTTCTCCAATAACAGCCCTTCGGGACCCGTCGAAAGCCTTCACGATCAAAGGAGTGGGCTTCATCTCTGCTCCTGTATAGGCCAATCTTGCAAGTGACCTTGCAGGCAAGACATTCAAAGAAGACCCATTATCAACCAGGACTCGTGCCAATGTGTCTTCTTGGCATTTGATGGAGATGTGTAATGCTTTGTTGTGATGGCGACCCTCTTTCGGCAACTCGGCGTCGCTGAAGCTCAACGTGTTACATGCTGTGATATTGGCTATTACTGAGTCAAATTGCCCCAGCGTGATGTCCTTAGTTACGTGGGCTTGTTGAAGTACTTTCTGTAGAGCCTCCCGATGGGCGGGAGAATTCATCAATAGAGAAAGGACGGAGATTTTAGCCGGCGTTTGGTGGAGCTGGTCTACCACCTTGTAATCACTCTTCCGAATAATTCTTAAAAATTCTTCATCTTCTTTCTCGGGATTTGTCACTTCTCTGTTCTGTGTTTCCACCGGGGTAGTGGATTTTGGAGTCACTATCGTAATCTTGGGCTGATAAATTCGACCACTGCGGGTCATCTTGCTCGTGCCCACGATGTTCGTAACATCGTCTTGCTCTTTCTTTCCTTTCTTTTCTTGATCTGCATTTCCCGGTGTCACTGTTAAATCATATTTCCAAGGGACCGCTTTTGTATCATTGTATGGAAATGGCTTTGGTCTTTGAATTACGACGGATCGGCGTTGAGTGATCGCTGATCTGTTGAACACAGGCTCTGCACTTCCGGGCGCTTGAATCCATTTGTCTTTGTTGGGTTGATCAAATGACGGTTTTATCACGGCAATATTTTCACTTCGGACCTTACTGCATACTTGTAACAATCCTTCATCAATCAAACTCTGGATATCTTTCTGTACTGTACCACAAACTTCAGCATTAACAGAACATTTTTTACAATTGTTGTGATTACCCTGAATATACCCTGCTCTTACCAGTTTCTCATGTAGCATCTTCAAGGGTGTCTTGATCTCCGATACTTCAGTAATTACTCTTTCAGTTGACGAATCATCCACAGCGTTAACCCCTCCATGGTTCGGTAGCGGGTTACTCTTGACATTGGGCGGAATATCATTAAAGGACAGGATTTTCTTTTCAATCAGCTCCCTTACCAAATGCTTCAAGGCGAAGCAACTTTCTAAATCATGACCAGCGGCTCCTTCATGGAATGCGCAGTGAGCGCTCGGATTGTAAAAAGGAGATGTTGTATCAGGGGTCAGTGGCCTCGTCGTCACCAAACCTTCCTGGACCAATGAAGGGTATAACTCCGTGTAAGTCATCGGGATCTGCGGGAAATTCGGCTTGTTCGTCGGTCTTCTATTTTGAAAGCTCTGGCGGGGTGCCGGAGCTCGGGGTTGTTGTTGTAGGAGAGGCGGAGCGTTGGGCGCTCGTTGTTGCCTTTGCTGAAACGGCTGATATCCAGGTGCAGGCTGTGCTGTCTGGTAGTTTGGTCGAGTGAAAGCAGGAGTGACAGCTGCCACGTATGGTTGTGTGGCATACTGCGGGGGATATATTGCCCCGGGGTAACCTTGTTGCATGTAACTCGGCGGCGGCGGTTGATTGTAGTTCAGATAAGGTTGTTGTTGGTAAGGTTGTTTTTGTGTACGTCTACCTTTTCCACTGGTGATGGAGTTGGTCTCTCCTTCCTTCTTTTTGTGGAATGGGTTACCAGTTTTCTTAACCTGACCACTTGAACTGCTGGAACTGCCTGTAACTCTTCCGTTTTTCAGCCCTATCTCTACTCGGACTCCCACAGCTACAATATCCGAAAAGCTGGCGGACACACTGCTGATCATTTTCTCATAGAACTCGGGTCGCACAGTGTCAACAAACCAATCAGTCAATTCTTTCTCACTAAGTGGAGGTTCCACCTGTGAAGCTACTTCTCTCCATCGCTGAGCGTACTCTTTGAAGGATTCAGAACTCTTCTGGGACATACTTAGCAGTTGCCTCCGATCGGGCGCCAGATCCATATTATATTTGTAATGTCTTATGAAAGCATTGGCTAAGTCTTGGAAATTGAGAATCTTAGTCTGATCCAAACCCAAATACCATTTTGCTGGTGCGCCTTTCAAACTGTCCTGGAAACAGTGTATCATCAACTTGTCATTTTCAACATAAGCCGCCATCCTGCGGCAATACATGAGAAGGTGCGTTCGCGGGCAGGAAGCCCCTGAATATTGATCAAAATTTGGAACTTTGAATTTTGGCGGGATTATCAACCCAGATACCAAGCACATATCCCGGGTGTCAGTCCCGAATACATCATTGCCCTCCATAGCTTTTAACTTTCTTCCCATCGTTTCAACATTTTCTTTTAATCTTTCGTGTTCTTCATTCTCTCCTTCATACTCTTCTTGATCTTCGACCACTGGTTGATAATTATGAAACATTGGGTGCACCTGCGCTTGCACAGCTGCCGGAGCATAGGTAGGGATAGCCTGGGGCATTTCCCCTCTCAAAGGAACATTCTGCTGATTTACTGGAGTCGGATGTAGAAAATCCGGGTGTAAGCCATACGGTGGATTGTTGGCGATGGTGTCGGCCGTTGGAACTGGATCTATAGCAGCACTAGTAATCTCAGAAACTACAGTAGCCTGGGTATCCATCTTCGCTTTTATCACCTGTAAAGCTTCCATAATCTGCTTGATTCCGCCTCGGAGATCTCCGAGCTCGTCATCGATTCTTACAATTTCTTGATTTTGAGCCTCCATTAGTTGACGGGCTCTGGCTCTCGTGTTGTACTTGTGCGTTGGATTCAGTGTGCTTTCCTCTGTTGAAGATCAGACAGTGGGATGAGACACGACACAGAAAACAACACTTACGATATGCTTATGACATGTTTATGATATGCTTATGATATGCAGACATGCAGATGCAGTATTTTGAACATTCAAGGGGTTCTTAGAAGTCATTCATAGATATTAAAAAGGGAAAACATTACAAACATTTTCTTTTCATCCCTCTACTGGGGAGTTTACAACAGTTGGAAATTGAAATACAAAACAAAGATTACATCATCACACAATGATCTTGGACCATCTAACTCGAAGGTCCTCCTTCTTCTGGTTGAATTCTTCTTCTACCCTGGAGAGCTTCCTTCTCTTGCATAGCCAAGAAATATTTGTTCCTCCAAACCTTTCCTTCCTCTTCTGCTTTTACCAAGGCAGTCGGCAATTCTTCCTCGAGTGTAGGTTCTGCTGATTCGGGTATAGAACATTTTCAGAGCGGCCTCTTCCACCCATGCTAGGTAGGAGTCTGATACAGCCGTGTCAGGGTAGTCTAAAGCAGTCATGCCCCTGACGTTGATACGGCGCCAAGCGTAGATGATCCTGGCTTTGTATTCTCGATTCTCTCCGTCTTGAATGCAGAAACTCCTCATCAAGTTGAAATCTGGTTCGCCCATCATCGGATACCCTAACTGTCTGCGAGCAAGGATAGGGTTGTAGCTGATGCACCCTCTGGTACCAATGAGCGGTACGTTCGGGAAGTCTCCACAACTTTGAATCATAGGGATCCCTCCATAAGCAGGGTCGTACCATTGAATGTCGGTATGCTGGAGTAACAGTATCCTCTCGGTCCATGGATTACTGTTTTGTACATCCCACAGTGCTGGATATCTAGGTAAGCGTGAAATGAACCATTTGTAGAGGAGAGTGGAACAACATTCAATTGGTCCAGCTTCGTACAAGTGTCGGCGGTGAATTGCATAATAAGTATCAGCTAGGAGAGTAGGTACAGGATTTCGGAGCAGGAACAGGTTGATAGCGTCTTTGTGGATGAACTGTTGTCAGACGGGAACAAGAAGAGTCCATAGATTAATAACACCAAAAGAGCTTC
Organism: Lathyrus sativus; assembly: GCA_963859935.3. NCBI lineage: Eukaryota > Viridiplantae > Streptophyta > Magnoliopsida > Fabales > Fabaceae > Lathyrus > Lathyrus sativus. Next base: position 714,345,916 of record OZ012737.1, read on the forward strand.
AAATGCCTCCCAATTCTTGGTTTCGGCTTGAAACCGTGCTTTTTCAAACAAGAATCTGGTAGGTAGACCGTAGGGATGCCCTTGAGCGGTCATTAGGGTTCGTACCTCAGCTACTCCAAGATGAATGGCTTCGGCGATTGCTCTTTCATCAGGGAAACCTTCTCTTCCAGAAAACGGCCTCGGAGCAACATTTAATCTCATCAACACTGAGTATTCTTCCAAAGTTGGCAACAGCTGGAAATCTGGGAAAGTAAAACAGTGATAGGTTGAATCATAGAACTTGACGAGTGCGGACAATATTTCCTCATCCACCTGAATTTCAAGTAAGGATAATACATTGCCGTGTCGGGCTTTGAAGGCTTCAGGGTCTTCTACCATTCTTCCCAATATTCTCAGGTTCTCCAGATCTGGTTGTCGGAACTTGAACTCCATAGCTGATCTTCTTCTTGGATCCATTATTAATACCTGTGAAATGATTTTTAAAACCCCTTGAATGTTTAAAATAAAAATGCGGATGCAAATGCGTAAAGTTTTATAGAACTCAGATCTCGAGATTCAAAACATCACGGATTTCATTTAATTTTCGATGTTGCACTACAAAATCTTTTAGTACACATTACAAGAAAACTAAACAGTGCTAAAGGAAATCCTCTGACAAAAACTCCACCGTGGCATTTGCTTTCTGTAGTTCTTCCTCCACTCGCATCTTCTCTCCCATAAGTTTCTCAATCATCGTCTTCCACGGAGTAGACTGGTTACTGAAGTAGAACAAGTTTTCCTGGGCCTTTCTTTTCTTGCTTGCCTTTATCTCTTCATCCCTTTCTTGAAGCTGCTTGCGGAGTGTTTCGTTTTCTTCCATTACCACCTGATACTTGTACCTCCAGGACACCTCAGTCTGTTGTGACTTTCTCAAGGCAATCCTCAACTTTTCCTCCTCAGAAAAGAAGATCAATGGGCGTTCTTCTTTCAGGACCATAGGTTCTTGCAAGGCATAAGGCATCTTCAGTTGGATAGCTCTTTTCCGAACCCATTGGAGATAAGGATCAAAGGAGACACAGTTAGGCTTTCCCAGACTTTCCTTTCCTCTCTTGTGGACATGTTTCCAAGCTTCCGAGAATTCCTTCTTCAACTCATTTTCCCCCAAAAAGAACATACTTTCTACACAAGCACTGTTGGGTCTGTCTTTTAACGGATACCCGAGCTGTCGTCGGGCGAGAACCGGACTGTAACTGATTCCTCCCTCTGTAGCAAGGAGAGGTACATTGCCGAAGTTTCCACAACTGTCAATAATTCTTATTCCATCATAATCTCGACTGTACCACTCAATATCAGAATGAGATAAGGCCATAATCTTTTCAGACCACCATCCTTTCCTCCAGAAGACATGAGCTTTGGGCATATGAGAATGAAACCATTTGTACAGCAATGGGACGCAACAAATGATCATTCCTCCCTTGTGAAGATTTCTGAGATGAATAGAGTGATGAGTATTACCCAGCAAAGTTGGCACAGGATTTTTCTTCAAGAAAATCTTGATGGCATTGAGGTCTACAAAATTATCAATGTTAGGAAACAGGAAGATACCATAAATGAGCAAGGCCAAGATCGCCTCGAATGTATCCATACTCAGATGATCAGCATAATACTGTGCTTTCTTGATCAAGAATCCAGCAGGTAAACCAGAGATCCCTCCTTTGGTAGTCATGTTTTCCTGTATATCCTTTACTCCCACACGTATTGCTCTGGCGATTTCTTCCTTCTTAGGGTCCTTCTCCGTGAATGGAAAAGGAGAATCTTCAATGATGGGCAACCCGATTAGGCAGGAATACTCTTCGAGTGTTGGTACAAGCTGATAGTCTGGAAATGTGAAGCAATGATAGAGCGGGTCGTAAAACTGTAACAAGGTGGAGAGGAGCCCCAGATCCATCTTTTTCTTAGTTCTCAACAGTGACAACAAGTTACCATATCTGCTCTTGAACCCTTCTACATCTGTGATAATAGCGCTCAACCTTTCAATGTCATCCAGCTTAGGACTCTTGTATGTGTACTTGATTGTTTTCTTTTTTCCTTGATCCATGATGTTTCCTAAAGTTTTAAAATAAGAGACTGAGTTCCATAAAACTTTTATGTTATGATGTTTATGAATGCATGGATGCAACAAACACAAGTATTCACATATACACATCAAGTTTTGGTTTAGGGAAATTTAATCAGGAGCCAAGGTCTACCTTTCCCAATAAGGAGTGTACTAGAGCTTTTTCACCTGTAGAACAAAGTTCTAAAAAGTTCCCAGAGTTCTCAACCCATCTTTCGGATATTATCAACTGCCCAAATAACTCGGGGGTCGATAATATTCTCAAGAGAGTCTCGTCCAAGTGTAGTATCGCGTATCAACTATTCGGAAATACTCCCTCATAGTCATCGCGCTACATCCTAATAAGGCCAAGTGGGGTAATGTGTGTTCTAAAGGTCCTCAATGGCATGGGCCCCTTATAGAAAGCAGCATTGTTTTCACGAATACTCGATCAACAACACTACCCTCAAAAGGACCTCCATTGAGCGGCGGTTTTCAAGTTGGCTTAGTCGGGAATCAACTCCCTATAAACCTCCTTGAATATACCACCTTCCTATCATAAGTACACTCAAGCACGGGTATAGTGCTGTCTCACCAATTGTATTTCCCAAAAGCCAAAAGAACAAATCTGCACATATTCACAAATATTCACAAATAGCAAGTATATAAACAAAATAGGTTAAACCCTCAAAATAAGTTCTGTCCCCAGTGAAGTCGCCATTTCTGTTGCGGTGAAAATTTGATATCAAGCTATTAATTAACTTGAACCTTATTTATTTTACAACCGGTCTTTAATTTATCCAAAGGATAGGTCTAAAGAAAGAAAGAACCTTTTGCGCGATGTGACCACAACGCTTTTAAGAGATTCGGGGATTCGGGGGTTGGTTATATCTAGGGAAGGTATTAGCACCCTAAATATCTGTAGTACTCTACAGGAACCTTTTGTTCATTTACTTGCTAAGGTGTGAAACATGCATTATGGTTTAATTGGGAATTGGGATAAAACAAAATAAAGGCCTAAGTGGTTTTCTAAGTTTGCTCGCAAAGGTATCGCACCTTCTGCCTACGTATCCTGACTAGGATAGAATCAGAGCAATCGTAGTTCACCTCACAAGGGAAAAGAACACTTGATGATGATCAAGGTTCAAAGGGGAACAAACATGACGATGTTTGTGTGGAGTTTGACAAAACTCCCTAAACTAAATTGTAAAAAGGGGAAGTGAGAAATCATGACGATGATTCTTACACAGAGTTGACGAACTCTTTCCTAGGGTTCTAGTTGAAGAACACTCCTAGTATGGGTGGGTTTCTTAGACTTCAAGCAAAGTCTAAAGGCTTCTAGTCTAGGGTTAAGGTGACTTAACAAAGTCAAGGGATAGCAGAGATTTTGGTCCAAGACATTGACAGTCAAGTGGACAGACCTTCCTTTGGAGGAACAGTATTGTCGGCGATTGGACGAAAGCTAACGAGCTCCGTCGCTTAGGGATAAAATAAAATACAAACATCATTCAAACATTCATGGTGACAACTAAATACAAAGATTAAAGATGGAAAGCAATGATGACAATCAGAGCAATTGTTTTGGTACGAGAACCGTGACGACAGTTCGCACCTGGAATACCGTTAACAGACAGATGAGATAAATATAAAAATAATTCAAGGTAAAAATTCTAACATGTTGACAAACATATATAGACATGATAACAATCAATTTTCCTGAGAAAACACAAGAGGAAACCTTCTAAATTTCATCTGCAACCAAATAGGGTTAGTACCGTTGACGCGCGGATTGCGCACCATAAAACGTGGTGAAAAAATAATCAAACATGGAAAATAAAATTATGACATGAAAGTACACATTAAAATAAACACAATGAAAAAAGAACGGGTGAAAAACGATAAAAAATGAGAGAGTTACGAATTTTTGAAGTTTATGTACAAAATAGGAAAAATAATAAAAGGGTTCGACCTCCACCCGGATCGAACCCTGGTCATGATGGTGAAAGGTATAATTGCGCGCATGCTCTTACCGCTGGGGCGGCTGTTACATCCATTAATCAAATGGAAACAATATGTATACAAGGCTCGTTTTGAATCATGGCTGGGCAAAATACATAATCAACACCAAATACGTTTTATACCGTATCTCACTAACCGCTCATCGGATCGAGGCAAATTTTATATGGATCTTGGGTAGAAAAATGAGAGGAAGAGGATGGTGATGTTAGTTTTTCCAAATTGTTCACCTAGTGAAAAAAACGCTGACTGGTGTGTGTGTGTGTTTTGAATGCATGGAAACATAATCGAAACCAAATACGTTTTATACCGTATCTCACTAACCGCTCATCGGATCGGGACAAATTTTATATGTAAATTGGGTAGAAAAATGAGAGGAAGAGGATGGCATAGGTGGTTTTTTGAAATTCACTTTCCTGTGAAAAAAACGATAGCTGGTGTGAATTTCATGGTTTTAAGCTTGCAAATTGAACTGGACAGCTTGGTATACACATGCTACAAGTCAGGTAAGGTTACATACACATCACATATATCATATATAACAGATATCAAGCACAAATTGAGCCAAGGCATGAGTAATTATGACTGTTGTCCATAAGTTGCAAATCACATAACATAAAATGCATAACAAAAGTGATTTTTGGTTTCTGATTGTTTTGTGTGATTCTAACCATTCTAACAGCTTAAATATATCATATGAAGTGTGTGTAGATGAAAAAGTTTAAACTGGAACACATATATAAGCATGTAGCACTCAATTTGCAAATTGTGTTCAATATGTGTGTGTGAAGCATAATGTGATGTGAAACTTTGTACAGTCAAGTTTTTATGTTTTGAATCATTTACACACATTACATATGACCTTGTGGAGCTGTAGAAATAATAAGATAGCATGTACAAACAGGTAAGTTCAAGTTGGTATGTGAACATGAAGCATTTTGAACATTATGGACCAATATGCATGATAAGGGACAGATGAAGTCCTAACTCAAATCTGGTCAAATTAATCATTTAGACAGCACACATACATGATAATAAGATGGTTCAAACATTAAAATTCCACAGAACACACATATCATGTAATTTGTCATAGCATTTGCAAGTTGTAGACATAATAATGCATATGAGAAGGTAAAACTTGGCATGATGATTCTTAATACAATATGATCATTCAAACTCATCAAACATGTTTAACATAAGGTGTACAAGTCATTAGTTTTGGCAGAAAACATGTTATAGGCAGAAATCAAGTTTTTGTGCTTTTGTGTATTTTTGTACCTTTGGTGTCAAGGAGTGAAATTGTGGTGCTGTGCTCAAATCATTCAAAGGAATTCATACACATATTGCAAATGACATTTAAATCATGCTTGTGAGATAAAAAAACATCATTCTATGGTTGGTTTCAAAAGTGAGCAAAGTGAGTGGTTATTGCATTCATGTGTTTGTGTCAAGAGGTGAAATTCAAAACTATACCTCAAATCAGCAAGACAAGCACATGTACAAGTTTCAAATGATTAATGTGATGTGTGTGAGTGGTGTTTTGATGAAGAGCAAGCTTTATGCAAAAAGTAGTATGAGTGGTATCATGTGTTACATTGTGTTTTGGATTGAATATGTAAAACTTTGATGCAATGATAATAAACAAGATCAATGCACATGGACATGCTCAGAATGTATATTGAATTATGTTTGAGCTAATGCAAACAAGTTAACATGCTTTGATGTAAATGATAACAAATTTGTGAAAAACACCAAACTTGAGGTTTTACAAACAGCTTTTGGCAACATCACTAAGTAGTAGCAGCATGTCATGAACAAATTAGCAGCATGATTGTGAAAACAAATTAGCAGCAATATCATGATAACTTCAAACTGGCAGCACCAAGCATAACCTAACAGCATCAGTTTATTTGAACATGATTGAAACATAGCATGATGTGTAAAACCTATAGTAGTGCAGTATTAAACAGGGCAAGAACCAAACATGATCTAGCAATGATAAAGGTAATACAACCATATTGGATTATGAAGTTAATGCTTGTAGCAGTAATGGAACAAACAATCAGCAGTAAAAACACAGTGTTCATCTCAACAGCACATCATCAATATTACTTGCTGTTACATGATTTTTGTTTTATTCAAGCCAGCATGCTTAACATGATCAAATGGAGGATGATAAACTGATAAACATTAAGCAACTAGTGACCTAGTACAATTATACCAAAGGCTGTAAGCAGAATGAAAACAAATTTAAAAGCATGACAGCATGAGATAAACATCCACTATTCATGAATTTCAACATATCCTATAATGCTCAAGATGCCAAACCATGGATAAATAAACAAGAGGACTAATGTATAAGCTACATACCTGTTAGTGAGCCTATTTAGCAAGCCAAGGAGTTGAGAAAACCAGCAATGTCTTGTATGTGAACTTTGTGTTGAAGCTTTCTTGAACTTTAAGAAACAAGCCAAGTGTGAGGTCAAAATGAGTTCTGCCCACTTCTGGTGATCAATGATGATTTAGACAGCTTATATATGTTGTATTTGAGGTGTTCAAGAGTTCAAAACATCAACAAGGTGCTCGGATCAAGTTTTGGTGGTTTTTGAGGACTTAGGTCAAAGAAAGTTCCATGGAATGTTGACTTTTTGTTTTTTTGATTTTTTTGGGTGGTTTAATGGTTGGTACACCTCATATATATGATTTAGAGAGTGTGTGGATGGTTGTTTGAGATCTGGAATGCATAGAACTCAAAGTAGCATCAAAGTTGCAAATGCTGATTTTTGGGCATTTTTGACAACTTTGGAGATTTTGCAAATTTGGAGTGAGAGAGAGATGTAATGAGGTGCTTGCTTCTAGAAGGTTTTTAGAATGATGTTGAGGTCCATAATGAGGAGTTAGAGGTCTCTATTTATAGAAAAAATGAGTGAGGAGCTTGCTTGGTCATTTTGCTTCACCATGAAGAAACCTTGATATTTTCTCTTCCAAATGACCACTTGCTTGGCTTTTCTGATTGCTAGCTGTTTTCTTGACTTAATTGGCAAGTTTGTATGATGTTTTTGCAGAGGAATCAATGCCTAGAGGCCTGGTAGAGTGGCTGGAACAGAAATGACTTTCCACCTCATGCTTGGAAAAGTCAAATATTTCAACTTTGGCAATGAACTCACCATTCTTATTTCCATGCTATCTCCTTGTTATTTCTTTGTTCTAACCTGCTAAGAATGATTAATATATCATATAGAAGGAGTTTGTAGCATTGAAATTGATCCACTTGAGTGCTAGAGGTGTTTTTGCAAAATTCATCAATGTGGGACAAAAGTGACAAATTGCCAACTTTGAACACATGTATCTCTCAGCTCATAAATCACCATGAGATGCTCTTGTACTTTTTAGAGAGCCCTCACATAGTACTAAAACATTGATGTTGGCCAGAAGTCTTGATTCCATTTGAAACTAGGTGAAAAACCCCCTTGAAGTTGGCTGATTTTAGCTTCTAAAGTGAAAATGACTTAGAAATTTTCTAAGTTATTTTCCCTTCTAGGAATGTTTTTGCTTATATCTCAAAAAGTATGCATTTTCTGGTTGTGGACTAGTATGGGACTTTTGTAGGACTTGTCAATAGCTTTCAAATGAGACTAGAACCAACTCAATTGGATGTGCGGTTAAGGAGATACGGTTTAGCCCTTTTCAAAACCCTAATTTCCCGATTTCTCGATTACTCTCTCATTTTTGATCCAATGACCATGAAAATTGATATGCAAGTCCATTATGACATAAGGAACAACTTTGATTCACAACTTGGATTCCAATTCTCAAAATTCGAGGAGTTGACTTTTCGGTCAACCGTACGATCGATCGGTGCCGATCGAGTCGCCTGTTGATATTCTGGACATCCTGGGACTTTGACACTTCTTGAATAGTCTTTAATAGCCTATATTAACTTCATGGACCTCACTCCCACCATTAAAACATTTCCCAACATCAAAGTCAAACCACAGTTGACTTTCCACTGGTTAAAAACCCTAATCGGGGCCTCATGACTGCACTGTTCTTGATTCTGAAACGATTTCTTCAAATTGACTTCCCATTTGACTTTGATATTGTCTTTGATTTCATTCCATGATTGAATTGGCCTAAATCATTGGTTGATCATTCCTTGATTGTTTTGAATTTGTCGGTGCGAGAACCCTGATTCATCTGCAACTTGGCACATGAAACCTTGAACTGGATTAGTGTTAAACAAACTTATGATGTATGATTTTACTATGATAATGAGGATGTAAGGTGGTCAAAATTTGGGGTATGACAACAAGCAAACACGTGTCACTCTGAATCTGAAAAGATGGCGTGCACATTACTGAAGAGACATTTGAGGTATTGTTTGAATAGTTAAAATCTTGGTTTTCCCCCCAAATTGTCAGAATCAATTAATGCTTTGAAATGATTTTTATTCTTTTCATTAAATGCCATTTAATGCTAAGTGAATACGTGCTAAATGTGTCTGTTTGTGTGCCCTAGCTTCTCTCTAAATACCACAAATCACACCATTTCACACTTTTCACTTCACCAACAATATATGCATTTCTGTTTGCTATTTGCTCTTCATCAAAACCCTAAACCTTCGTCCAAATCTTCTTCATCTTCAAAAATGGCAACATCATCCTCAACATCAGCTCAGTTTCAATTATCCATGGTTGCAGTTGCGTCATCAAACATGGGTGTACTCCCTTTAAGGAACCTAAGAGAACATTGTTAACCCCTGTGGACAAGCTTGAAGTTCTTTGTGAATCCATGGTGGAATTTGACTCTCTGGATGACAATGGGTTTGAGTTGCGTTCTATTATTGATGCACAAGGCTGGGTCAAGTATTTTGACAGATTATTTGGACCAGTGTATCCACACTTAGTGAAGGAATTTTGGATTCATGCGTCTGTTTATCCAAAGTTCATCATCTCTTCTGTTCTGGGAAAAGAGATCATACTCACTGAAGATCTCATCAAGAAACTCATAGGGTATGAGGAAACTGATGGAGTTTGTCATCTGCCAGCTGGGCGTGTTGACATGGAAGAAGTTTATGAGGAAGTTATTGCATCTAGACAGGCCTCCAACAAATTTAAGGATCTAAAACCTGACTACAAAATCTGGGCAAAAATTATTCTGGGATGTATCAATCAGAGAAAATCCACATATTCTCCAGATTATGTGAATAATGAACAACTCTATTTCATGTACTGCTTGAGTCAGAGTACAAAGGTAGATCTGCCATACATTCTCTTTATGCATCTATGGAATCACATCAATGCATCCAGAGAATCCATAGAGGATAAGGGACAGAAGATCAGGACGTGGATTCCTTTTGGAAGATTGATCATAGACATTTTGACAGAGAATGGTCTGGTAATTGCTCTTTATGAAGCTGGAGTTAAAGAAGAGCTTGAATCAATTGTTGGAAAACCCTTGAATGGAAAGAGTCTTTAGAGGCTAAAAATTGTGGATGAACTCACAGCTGCTCCTAAGAAGCTGAATGTTACTGAAGTAAGTCAGAGAAGGATTCCAGTTCAAGACTTTCCAATCTTTGGTGCTGAAGAACCTAGGGATATTATTCTTAGGTATATTGATGCGTGCAAAGCAGATGGAACACCTACTCCTGCTGATATTCTGATTCGTGCTAGAGAACTTATGCCAGATGTTTATGAAGAGAACATGAGGAAAAGAAAACAATTAGAGGCAGAAGAAGCTGCTGCTCAGAAGAAACAGAGTTGCTGACAAACCACAGAAGCAGATCAAGAGAAAAGCTTCTGGAGAAGTTCCCTCTGTTCCCACCAAGCGCATCAAGACAAAAGGTACTAAATCATTTTTACCTTTTATTTCTAAAATTGCTGTAAATGTATCAACAATTAGTTCTGTGCCTAAACCCCCTCCCACTCAAAATCAAACTATTCCTGCTTAATCTCAAAGCTCTGAACCACCAAAAATTCCTACATCACAAATTTCATCTGATCATGTTTCCACTACACCACTTAAATCATCTGATATTCCAAAATCAGAACTACAAACAAAACCAACATAACAACCTACAACATAACAACAACCTGAAACTCAACAACCAGCTGCATCTAAACACATACAATCTGACCCAGTTACATCTGAAACTGTTGCATCTGCACAAGTTGCATCTGAATCAGTTGTACCTGAACCACCAACATCCAAACCTTCTGATCCTCAACCAGAACCATCCAATCCTATTGAATCAAATATACCTGACTCTGAGATTCTGGATATTCAACCTCTCAAGACTGTATTTGAAGTATCATCTACATCTTGTACCCCAACCACCTCATCTGATTCGTCTGAATCTGATGTTCATCCAGATGTCATTTCACCTCCCTCTCTCATAGAATTTGAATCTAAACAATCTGATCTACCTGTTTCATCTGAAACTCTCATTCCTAAAACCATTCTAAAACCTAAACCCAGGACATCTGAGTTTGTTTCATTTGCTTGCTTTAAACCACATCCCTCTGATCCCCTTCCTTCTGGTTTAAAGCTTAAACATTTTTATGACAGAATAGAACCATCTGACTCTACCACTCCATTTAAACCTAAGACTTCCACTATTCTACCATCTGTTTTTCAAACCTACTTAAAAGAACTGCCAGATATGATTTCATCAGAACCTCTGTTGTCTGATAAATCTGTTTTCACTCCTTACACTTCCACTATATTTGATGTTGTTTCCTATGCATCACGTGTAAAACCATCTCTGGTTAATGCCTTATCCAGATCCAAAACTACCACTTCATCTGACCATCCATCTCTTCCTTTCTACCCTCGTCCTCTGATCATCATCCCAAAATTTACCATACCACCTCCACCTCAACCCAAGCCATTCACTTTGGAAACCCTTCTCAAACCAAAAACTAGGCTAAACGTTGATACTTTATTTGCTAATTTTCTGAAAGAGATAAAGATGAATTTAGGCTCTGTACAGAATAGATGCTTGTCAACCATGGATGCAAATGAATCTGATGCTATTTGGAATAGCTTTATTGCTAGATTCAATATTGTTGCCTCAAATCTGAAGAATGTATGTTCTGATGATGCGAAGCTCAGATTTGCTGAGACTGCCAGAAGCATGATATAGAATGTGAAAAAATCTGCACCTTTGCTTCTTGAAGATGTACCTTCATCTTCTGGAGTATCTACACAGAAGCTTTTGCAGACTCTGCTTCTGAAGAAAATCCACTGGCTATGAAAATTGTGGAAAATCTCTCTGGATCTGTCGCTCCTGACTCTGCATCTCCAATGGAAATTGACTCTGCACCAGCATCAGAATCTGCCCCACCTTCTTCATCTGAGATCAAGAAAGAGAATCCAGATCTAGAAGATAAGATTGCAGTATTGGAAGTTGGGCAATCTGAGATCAAGTCATGGATGGCCAAGCAAGATCAGAAAACTGAGAACATGGCACAATGGATGTCTAAGCAAGATCAGAAGAATGAGAACATGGCAAAATGGATGACAAAGCAAGAAGAATCCTCATCTGAAATCACTCAACTTCTGAAGATGATTCTATCCAAGCAAACCTAGTTTTATGTTTTTCTGTATCTGATGTTTGTGCACGTGTACTTGAATTTATCTGATGATTTGTCTATTTTTAATATGAATGAATGACTCTGTTGTTTTCTCTACATGAATGTATCTTTTCTGTATTTCCTTTTATTTGTCTTTAAAAGTTTTACTTTTTGATTATGACAAAAAAGGGGGAGAAATGGATCTGACTGTTCAAATAAACTATACCTAAATGAAATTCAGACATAACAATTATAACTAACGTGAACTCTTAGTATTTCAGATCATTTAAAATATCTGACAAATTCTTTAAAGAAACTCTGAGACCCCCAGATCTTATTTTAACCAATCAGGCTCTGATTCTAAAATATTCATCCAAGTTAAGATCTAATTTTTGGAACAATCAGGCTCTGATTCTGTAAAGAATACTCATGCAAAAAGGGAAGTTTATATTCCTTCTAAGTATTCAATTCAAAGGGAGATTGTAATTATTTTTTATTGAACAAAATTTCTTATGTTTTTGTTATCATCAAAAAGGGGGAGATTGTTAGAACACAGATTGGTTCTTAATTATATCTCTATGTTTTGATGATAACTCTTATGAAATTTTGTATTAAAGAATTATATACTCTAAAATTTGTTCAAGAATGTTTGCTGCAGATATTAAAGTGAATATTATTCTGGAAGCAAATTAGATCTGAACATGAAAATATGCAAGGCTCTGAAGCGTTTGAAGCATCTCTTAGAAGAATCTGAACGCTGCCTACAGAAGAATCTGAAGCAGAAGTCAGAAGCATCTCTTAGAAGAATCTGAACGCTGCCTACAGAAGAATCTGAAGCAGAAGCCAGAAGCATCTGAAGCATTGAAGACTTTTGTATGAAGAGTTTCAAGCACAGTTTTTCAAAAGACTCTGATAGTACTGTGCGTTGCAAGTACTGAGGATCTGATCCCAAACTCTGCTCTGAATTATTATACGCTGAAAGCACACTTGCTGCAATGCTCTGATTTAGAAAACTCTGATGAACATCAGAAGACTCTGATCACTCAAGGCTCTGATGGTATTTGCTGAAACTTGTTGAAGAAGAATTCAAAGTTATGTCTGTTGGTTTGGCCAAACGACTCTTTCCTCATTTATGCTAGACACAAGAACACAGACAAAAAGGATTTCTCTGTGCATTCTACTTCTAGGAAAGGTCATGTGATGTGAAGACAAAAAGGCTACAACCATTTTCAGTACACAACCTTCAACGTGAAAACTACTTGGACCTTTGTGCCTATAAAAGCAAGACTCCATCACTCTTCTTCAGTTGACGAAATTAATTGAAAAAAATTCATTACAAGCTCTCATACAAATCATTCTTTTGCTGAATTTATTTCTAAGTTCTTAAATCTTAAGTGTAAGATCACAATTGTGATATAGCTTAATTAGAAGCATTTAAATACTTGTTGTATTCTTACATTTAATTGTAAAAGTCCTTAAGAAGATCCAGTTGTGATCAGTTGTTCTTAAGAAGACTAAGAACAGTTGTTCTTAGTGCTTGCTATTGTAATCAGTTTGATTAATAGTGGATTAAGTCCTTGTTGAAAAAGGCAAATCACTCTTGATAGGGTGGACTGGAGTAGTTGAGTTCAACGAACTAGGATAAAAATCTTTGAGTTTTTATTGCTATAAGTTTTTCTATATACTTATTCAACCCCCCCTCTTTCTAAGTATTTTCTCACCTTCACAAACGGTTGGGTGACGTTGCGCCCTCTTCATGGTGGATGTTTGTTAAATCCCTTTGCAAACCTCTACAAGGAATAGAAGACAAGTTTGTGCAGGTAATAGGCTCTCTCCCATATTGAAGAGGTGAAGGACCCCCTCGAGGATCCAACAAATTGATCTCTATGGGAGTCAAGGATCCCATTTGAAGATCCAAAGGATTGATCTTCTCTATGGACAGTAAAGATCCCACTTTAGGATGCATCAAATTGATCGCCTCAGTGGAAAGGATCCCACTTGAGGAGCCAGTTGAATGATTTCCTCTATGGGCGGAAAGGACCTCACTCGAGGATCCAACGAATTGATCGCCTCTATGGGAGGCAAGGATTCCACTTGAGGATCTAGCCGAATGATCACCTCTATGGGTGGTAAGGATCTCTCTTGAGGATTCAGTGAATTGATTTCCTCAATGGGTGAAAATGATCCCACTTAAGGATCCAACGAATAAATCGCCTCTATGGGAGGCAAGGGTCGCACTTGAGGATCCAGTGAATAGATCACCTATATGGATATTAAGGATCCCACTTGAGGATCTAGCAAATAGATCGCCTTTATGGATGCTAAGGATCCCACTTGAGGATCCAACAAATATATCACCTCTATGGGCGAAAAGGATCTCACTCAAGGATCCAACAAATTGATCACCTCTATGGGTAACTTTCCCTTGAGCTTTTAGATTTCCTGCAACGATAGGAACAACAAAAAAATTATGAAATAATGGAGAAATAATCAAACAGAGATATGATACTCACCTATAAAATTTCCAATGAAATAATCAAACAATAATAGAGAAAAATAAACAATTATTGTATCGATGTCTCTAGAGAGGATCCCTTATGAACTTTCATCCATCGATCTCTTTAGAGTTTGGAAGGGAAGTCTCTCGCCCTTGTGGAATTCTTCTAGTGGCTTTATTCATGAACTCATCCTACTAGCCTTTCCACATGGAGTGTAGATTCTCTACAACTTGAGGCGATACAGTTCTTAGGCGAGGGCGGAGCTCCTTTGTTGATCAGTACAATAGGGAATCTGAGCGAACCTCCTTTGTTGGTCAATGCCTTTCTCCCTACATAATAAATTACTTCCCTCTAACTTCAGCTAAGAATAAAGCATAAACATAAAAATTAGGCTATACTGATAACATTAACAAAGAAAAGGCGGGAACCACTTAGTATTACAAAAAAAAAAGCATTACAAAAGGGTTAAAACCGAGGAACTACTCATCATCCACCAACCGGACATCTTGAACCACCTGGAAAGGATCATCTTGCATAAGTTTTGGTTGGAATAAAAGAAGGCAGTCTACCTTTTAACTCTTTCAAAATGATGGGTAAAGGTAGCCACAACCTCTTCCTTGAGTGATGACGCTTTCTCCTCGAAACTTTCTCTAGTGTTATAATAGTTTCCTTGAGCGATTACTCCAGACGTTTCACCTCTTTAAACTGGATAAGAACCTCTATAGGTATTTTATTGGCGCATGCCATTAAAGCATCTCGCTTTTCTCTCAACACCCTTACCGTCGCCCCACTCAACATTAAAACAATGAACACATAAGAAGGTTTTAATTTGGATTTTAGGTTTCAATTTCAATTTTGAGTTTGTTCAAGAGGATAAAGGTTCTGATTTGGGTTTTAGATTCAATTTTACATTTGATTTTATTGAAGATGATTGAAGATTCAATTGGGTTTTAGGATATTTTTTTTTTTGCTTTGAGTTTGTTGAACAGGATGAAGAATTGAGTGTATGGTTAAAGATGATGAATTTGTTATTTGTTTAATTTAATTTAATTTAATTTAAATAAAATAGTTTATGTTATTAATAAATTAATCATTTTAAACGACCTTGATTTAAATTGGACAAATGTGGCAATGACACATCATCACACTAGTTCCATCGCCTAAAATCTTAGAAAAACTTCAAAAAGGGACTAAAAATGCATATTTTAAAATAGAGGGTCGAAAACCAGAAAAAAAAAAAAAAAGGGGGAGGGGGGACTAAATTTTCAATTAAGCTTTTATTTTATTTATCAAATATTTTTTTAGATACCTAAATTTTGAAATTAAATACTTACCATTATGTCTAAACTTTTCACTTTTCTAGGCTTATTGCCATGTCTGAACTTTTTTTGAGCTTGTCTTTGTATAGAATTGGGGCAATATCTGGCTCGACAGTGCCATTGTTTGGTTTTTATAGGTGTCATAAACCTCCTTCATCTCTAGCATCATGTTCATAGTGGTTTCAGATTACTACAATGTCTTGCCTTTACAACTACTTCTAGATTCCTTAGCATGGGATCGGTTAGATTGAAGTAAAACTTTTTAACCCATTGTACATGGTAGGAGGCATGATGCCTATCGAACTTCTTCCATTTATGGCCAATGATGACACAACTGACCTCATAAGTGAGGCATAAATATTCTTCCTCATTGTCAAAAATGAAGACCTTGACATGCTAGGAATGTGACTCAGGGATAGTAAAAGTATAAGAGCTTGAAAAGGAAATGCAACTGAAGAAGAGTTGCCAGAGAGCTCATCTAATATGAAGGTCCCAGAAAAGATAAAAAATATTGCAAATAGAAATATCACTAAGAAGCTAGAAGGAAAGGATCAACATTCTGACTTGACAAAACATGTCACAAAGTCTATCCCAGTAGAGCAATAGAGGACCATTGAGTCCTCTGAAAAATGGAAAACCAATAAGATAAAATCTGATGTTATCGTTGTGACTAAGGTTGGGTCATAAAACAATGGTGCAAAAGCTAAGATGGGCAAGAAAGAATGAGAAGTAAAGAAGAGGAAGAGAGCAAAAAAGGCAGAAGGAACAAGAAAAAGCAGTAGGCTTCAGACCTAATCAACTCACCATCAAAGAAAAGTTAGTTTGAGTTTTAGTTTTAAAATTTTAGATATTGTAGTGTCATGACTCACGAGGCTTACATTGAGCACACTGTTCTTACTTTAAGTTTGGGGGTATGGCATCTTTAAATTCTTGTTTTTTACTAGTTTGCTACCTTTTCCAGTAATGAAGAAGTTTTTGCTAGTTTTATCAATTACATATGGAAAAAGATACTTAATAATAAATAAATGATAATTAAGTTAATCTTCATCAACAAAATTTCTAAAAACACCTCAGAAATATTTTATTTAGACTATAGAAAAATGTTGGGAACAAAGTCTTGTTAATAAATAAACTTCTGCACTAATTATAACTTGGCAAGTGATGAACCCCTGTCACAGCAGAAGTTAGAGATGTAGCTAGTTTTTAAAGGGATTGAAGTATGGAATACGTCTTAATGTAGGATCTTGTTTAGGAGAGGAAATCACTAGTAAATAGGGCTATCTAATTATGGTACTATTGCATTTACTAACACATGTTAAAAAAGAAAAAGAAATAGAAAAATAAGTGAAAATGTAAAAAAAAAAAAAAAAACATGATGAATAAAGTTGATGTACCCGAAATTGAAGCAACGGTAGGTGTAAAGGTAGAACACCTAGTAAAAGTAACTTAGAAAGTAGTGCAACTAGAATTATCAAGTTCAAAAAAACCCAAAAAGCCTATGATTCAATAAGCTAGTTAGTGTCCCCTATTGAAATGGATTCGTCGAAGACCAAAAGTGCTATGTAACCTTACTTACTTCATTTTCACTTTCATCAACATCTTTCTCCTCTTCCTCCTGCATACAACGGTATTGAAAGCAAAATAATCAGAATCAAATTTCATTTTTGTGTTTCATGCCGGTTACGAAGGTGTACAAAGAAAAAATCAGACCTGAACATGATTCACTAGCGGCCCATCAATGGAAAGACCCTTTTTGATAAGTAACGTATTCCTTTTCGCCCATCGCTTATTGCAATACGTGTAAAAATGGTCGACATTCCTCCAAATTTTATCTTTTGTCGGGCGTCTTCTCTTCTCATTGATGATTCTAAAACCATCTATGTTTATGTTCACCTGTTCCAGCTGCAACCCCAGCTGTTTCCAACAAATATCTACACGATGTCTTGCAATTTTCTCAAAACAGATGGTATATACTCTTGCATATACCATCCAAGATTGATGTTGGAGTCAATCGGGCAATTCATCTAGACCATCCCTCTTATAAGGGAACCAATCCACCTTTGAAACATAAAATAAATTATTAATAAACTGGAGTAGTGTTAGAAGTTGAATTATTGCTAAATCTTCGAGATCAGCCCCGGTATTATTAATAGGATATATATCAGTTGCAGGAAGAAGAGTGTGTTAGTCTACACTAGCTAACTAACTGAGCCATTAGCTTACTAATATCTAGACTTGACTAAGCTAAGCTATACAACAGGTTAGATAATCCTTGATTTATATACTCTTAATAAGTACAATTCACCTTTGAGATGTAGGAAACTTACATCTTCATTAGTCATTTCCTGAAGATTTTTATAGTAAGTTGCCCATTCAGGGAGAAAAGGTCTCCTCAAGAGATCCTCATTTATTTGATTCACCCACCCCAACATCAAAGGAAATTGACTCGGTTGAGTATAACTACGCATATCGCGAAGGCATTTGAATCGTTCAAATGCAAATACCTACAAGAAAAACAAAAAGAAAAAGATAAACATTTTTGTGTTGTATCAAAGGAAATATAGATGTTGTATGCATAAATGTCTTACCATTAGAGAATATGCAAAACCGTTCAACGTTTTGTTACCATTTTTTACATTCCTCATTGAAACTTTGAGGGTAGCCAGCACGGCTGCCCCCAAGCATAACTGTCTATATCAGCTTTTTCAAGAAAAGGTAAATAGATAACAGAAACAGCTTTAAAAGATGAAGTGGTAAAAAGAACATTTCCTAATAAAAATAATAGGTATGCCTTGACATGTGAATATAAATTCTCATCCGAAACAACAATATTCTCGAATTTTTTTTTCAATTTATCTAAATTTATATCATGGGATCGTTTTCCCCTAGTACTAGGCATTAGCAAACTATTAGCTTCGTCCGAACTTATTGAGAAATGATTTCCTATTGTTTCAATAGAATCCATGGGTTCAATTCCTGAAACCTGCACACCAATTGGCACAAGTATATAAATAACTTAAGAAAGACTAATTCATTACCCTAATTAAATCGATTGAGAATTATGGAGTTTAAATTTCGTGCAAGTTTTATTTTTAACCGATATGATATATTTTATTCTTCTATTTAAGAAAGTAAAGCACTACCAAAATTACTTCATTACCCTAATTAAATCGATTTAAGATCCTTATTTAGTACCCCTAAACGTAATTTCAACTCCACAATAATTGCTTACCCTAATTAATAAATATCATTAAACATTGCAATATTTCTAACTGCATTTTAACGTTTCTAACACAACTTATCAGCCCTATATGTCTTTTCCTTTTCTTTTCCATTTTGCCATATTCTTTAATGCAATAGCTTGGAATAAATAACAACATGGTTGTTCCTAAACCCTATTGTCTTAATTTATCCCTCAACAAGACCTGTAAATTGTCCCTCAGCACGTCCCCGGAAAGAGATATTGGACAATTCAAGATTATGAAAAAGGCGTAGAATGTCAAATTTGCTTATGTATTATGATTACAAAACTGTTACATTTACTCCTTATGCTACGTGATGATAATATGAATTCCCTCATAGTTTTCTCTCTGCATATATTATCAAGAATAATGAGTTCTCTGCATATATTATCAAGAATAATCAGAGTATATTTATCTTAATTTATCTTGAAAATTATTTGTAGAACTAATTATATACTCCATAATTCACATGGCATAAGTTTAGAAATACATTTATAGAAAATTTGTATTGCAAACATCAATCAAAATTAAATTTTTTATTTTTATTAAAAGTAATGCACAATTTCTAAGATATTATTTCTACATTTAATTTTTAAATTGTGCTCCAAGGACACAAGTTAACATTACCCTTAATATATACTCTTAAGATTTATATGATGATATGTGAAACTAATGTTTTTCACTATAATATATTCGATAGCAAGACGCATTCTAATAATATAAATATCCTCCTTTAATTAACATAAATATATATTATTTTGTGAAATATAGGAGATACCATCTTACTTTCTCTTTTATTTATTTTCTTAGTTTCATATATCTTAACATAATATAAATATATATATTTAATAATATAGATTTGGTATTTCAATTTTGTCTTGTTGTAGATTAAACTGAAAATTGTGGTTGTAGAATCCTGCATTTTGTGTCTAGCACTTGTGTGTCTTGTGTGTCCAACACTTGTGTGTATGGAAATATGATTGAACTCACTTTGGCTATACAATTTATGTCCCATTTCAGTTACTGCATGCGAAATAATCTTGCTGAATCATTTGATAAAACTTGGCTTATGTTTTGAATGCGTATGTTTGAATTTTGCCGTAATGCTCTATATTGAATGGAATGCTACGATTTTTAGGAGTAATGCCAATGCTATGATAATATGCAAAATGCAAATGAAACTCTGACGTAGAATTAAACTCTGTGGGGAATGGATCGCTGTCTCGATCATTAAGTGATATGTGGGGGAAAACCTCCTGCTAGAGATAATGCCTGCCACAAACCGCCAAAAATAAATTGGCTGGAGATGGGTTGACCTTGCTAGAGAAGTGTCAACTGAAGTGCTCTGCTTGGGGAAATTTCGCTTGTTGAACTCCGCTGGGGAAATGAATGGCTAAACATACTTTGCCTAGGGAGAGATGTAGCTTTGCAAAAGGATGGTTTCCAATAGAAGTCTGCTGAGGAAACGAAATGTTAGACATAACGACTCTAGTTGGGGATTAAGTGTACACTGCTGGTATCACTTCCTTCATGTTTGCTGGGGATATCATTAGTTCTGACATTGCTGGGATGTCAAGATCCTGCAATCTGTAGAGTTCCGCCTGAAACTCTACTGGGGATTCGCTCCACTGAGAATAAGAGACCATGATACGTCTCTTGTTGGGGAGATAACTGCTTGGGGATGCACCTCACGATGCCCCATGTTACAACTGACTTTGCATAAAGTTACCTGTGATCTGCAAAAGTAACGCACACACATCCCGGGAATTGCATGGTTCAAATGCATCATTCGGGGTTAAATATCTGTAAAGCTACCATTATTATTCATATGCAATATGTTTTATTAAAAATTTGGACATTTTTGCAAACAAAACTGTAAAAATGAAAATAGGAAAACTTTTATTGAATATTCAACTTTTATTGATAAAAGGGCCTGAATAGGCAAGTACATCAGGAAGTGGATCCCTGGAAAGAGGTGATCGCTGCAAATTGAGAAAAGAAATTGTCCTAATGGCAATGTGAAGACGACATTCCACTGAGTTTCAATTCTGCTATGACCAATATGACCTCAAAACGCTTTGCTCGTCTTGCTTTCTGGAGAGGATGACTTGCTTGATTCTTAACCTTTTTGAAGTTGTCAGATTGATGTGAAATTGTGATGTAATACAGACGAATTCATATTGCATTTGTTCGCTTATTCCCTCTTTTGCGTGGATCTCCTTTGCAGGTTTTCAATCCACTAGGATACCTTTTTTTGCCTGAGTTGCCCAATGCGGCTTTTCAACTCAGCGGGTGTACATTTTTTTATTCATTTTCCCTAATTTTTGCCCGAGCTTTTTATTCTGTTTTTAGCTCACCGAGATGCCCTTTTTTGCCTGGACTATAATTCTGTTTTTATGTTCAGCGGGTCTTTTTATGCGAAGTATTTTTTAACTGCATCTGAATTGGTAGAGGATGGAAAGTCTTTGTCGTCCATGGTTGTAAGCATTAAGGCTCCACCTGAGAAGACCTTCTTAACCATGTACAGACCCTCATAATTCGGTGTCCATTTTCCCGTGTGATCTGTATTTGGAGGAAGAATCTATTTAAGCACCAGTTCACCCACTTGGTATTCCCGAGGACGCACTCTCTGATCAAATGCTCTCTTCATCTTTCTTTGGTATAGTTGGTCGTGACAGATGGCTGCTAGTCTCTTTTCCTCAACTAGACTCAACTGATTATACCGAGAGCGGACTCATTCTGCCTCATCCAGCTTAACGCCCATCATAACTCTCAGAGAGGGGATTTCAACTTCAACAGGCAGGACTGCCTCCATGCCATACACAAGTTGATACGGTGTTGCCCTAGTGGACGTCCTGATTGACGTTCGATACCCATGCAATGCAAACGGTAGCATTTCGTGCCAGCCTTTATAAGTCATTGTCTTCTTTTGCACAATCTTCTTAATGTTCTTGTTAGCTGCCTCAACAACGCCATTCATCTTTGGCCTGTAAGGAGAAGAATTGTGGTGTTTGATTTTGAAGTCCCGACATAGCTCTGCCATCATTTTGTTATTCAGATTTGAACCATTATCAGTAATGATTCTCTCGGGTACTCCATATCTGCAAATGATGTCTCTTTTGAGAAACCTAGCAACGACTTGTTTTGTGACGTTTGCATAAGAGGTGTTGCAGAGGCTTTGGTGTAATTTTTATGATCAAATGAAGTCTCTATTTATAGCAAATTTAAGGCTTAAAAATTAAGCTAGCATGATGCAAAGCTTAAAAACTAAGCTAACAAAATAAGCACTTAAAAATTAAGCTAACTAAAAAACTAATAAAAGATGATAAAAAGAAAAATGTGATGATAAAATAATAATTGTTATAAAAATAAATTTATAATAATAAAAATGATTTATGAAAATTATTATTAATAAAAATTAAAATTGAAATCAATACCAGACGGTAAAATTGTCCAGTATCAAAGTGTCTGAAAAAAATAAAATGAATACACCAAAATAATCAGTGAAAAATCTACATTTAGAAAAATACGGCGTTTTGTCTAATTTTGAAAAATTAATTTTTACCCATAAAAGGACTCAGACGGGTCAGAAACATGAAGCAACGACTTGAGGGGCTCCTGTTCCGGACTAGCCCAACTTTTAGACTTGGGCCCAATCCATCGTCTAGCCCCAGACGGCCCAATAACTCTTTGGCACCTGATACATCATCAGTCTGCCCGGAAACCTCCTTCCTATCGGCCACCAGCGCCGCCCGACCATGATTCACGCCCGACAAGGGCTGAATCTCCCAGACTCCGTCGTCAGAACGCTTGCTCGGCAGGCACTTCGCCCGGTACTAACACCATCCGACCAAGGCATTGACCGAGCAGCTCAAGCGTCATCTAACGACTAGTTTCTGGTAGTTACCAATTATTGGGGGATCCGCGATCCAGGCCCAATGAAAGGGACCAATAGCCATGCGCTGGGGGTATTATATAAACCCTCTCATATGAGATGGCCAGGTATTCAATTCTCTTACACTCTAAACTTGTGTTTGCTCACTCTTTGCTCGGTTTCTTACTTTAGCATCGGAGTGCCTTGCAGGTATACCCCTCTCCTCTCTCCATCAACTGTGCTTCAACCACGCTCGACGTCGGCCACTTCTGATCCTGATCTCCAGGTACGATCAAAGATCAATATCATAGTCATGTCAAAGTTGTAAGGAGTGAAAATTGTCTTGATTTCTTAATGCCTAATTTGTATGCTTCTAAATGAATAGCACACAAACCAGTTGTGTTGTGATACCTTAAAAAATAGTCTGGATGATAAATTTGATCTTTTTGAAAATGTTTCTAAATCTATTAACCTAGGTGGCACAAATAGCACTCGAGGATCAAACATAATTACTAATTTGAACACCTATGTAACAAGTGGAGCTATTCTAGATGAGGTTCATTCATCTAGTTTTGCATAATCATATGGGACGCCGGTTCAATTTCTATCAACTGATCAGTTAAGGGAATCGGAACCGGCGTCCCATTTGATCATCACTTATATATATATATATATATATATATATATATATATATATATATATATATATATATATATATATATATATATATATATATATATATATATATAAGTTTATCATATGACCAACTAATTTAAAATAAAGTTATTAATTATGATTTGATATATTGTTAGGAAAGTTTCTCACTATGCTACTAATAGACAATACTACACTTCTCACTAGGCTACCAATGGAAAATAACACTGCAGCACCAACTTCAACTGCGTGATTTTGTCTTTCTGCCTTCTGATGAGATACAATTGACAATCCCTTCACTTGCAAATAATTTACCCCAATATTAGATCTAACAGATTCGACGTATCCAATTGTATTTGTTACATAGAAAACATTTGCTGTTAAATTTTCTGTTGTAGTTATTTCAGCCCTTATCACATTCAGTTCATTCTCTCGAAATGTTCTCAACAACTTTGCTAAAAATCCCGACCTATTTCCATGTGTAATTCTAGTCTAACACACTGCATTCAAATAATTAGCAATTATTTAATCTTAGATATTAAAGAGGGTCATACATACTAAGAAAACAAAAATGAGAATATAAAATCACCATACCTCAGATGCTCTTCTGTTAACTGCTGCTTGCAAACATTCAATCACACACCGACGCTCTGGCTCTGAACTAATTGGAGCACCATCCCTATGCCTTATATACAATTCCTGCAATGATATTTCAATTGTAACTAATTTGGCACATATCCAAGTCAGTGATACATCTGAATTCCAATAATTACCATGTTTGCTTGGTCATTTGTTGAATAGATACTTGCGTGGAACACTTCATATTCCATGTCGGTCAAATTACAGACAACATCAAACAATAACTTAATTCGATCCTTGCACTAAACATTAACCACCGAATAACCCATTTCAACCCAATTTTGGACAGTGACTAATGGTGTTTCAGAAGTATACTTGAAAATGGGATTCTTTTGGAAATCACGATCAACAAACATCATTTGGTGGAGTCTTCTATCAGGGTGTACAACATCATAAGAGATGAATGTTTTAGCATTTGTAATGTTATTGTCTGCCTTTAAAACAGACATTAAACGTGCTTGAACGCTCTTAAATTTCTTAGAATCCTCAATAGGACTCACAGAATCGCAATCTTCTACGTAGATTAAGGAAGCAAAATGGCCATTATGAGTCCAAACTTTAGCATCGACCACATCATATTGCAGCTCAGCTAAAACACCAAATACCTCCGAAAGAAGACCAATACGGCCTGAGCCCGTTAATTCCAAGGCAATTAGACCATTTATTTTTTTGGCTTTTCCATTGTGAATGCTGCCAAGTGACTGAAACAACATTTTATTGGAGAATCAAATTTAAATAGTTAACATATGAACATTTAATTAGAACTTTAAAAACACTATTAAATTATTCATACTTGTTCAATATTTCTTAAAACACTTTCATTAGTTAGCTTATTTCTGTTTTGATCAGTAACATGGAAAAATGTATATTGAAGATCAAAAGGTTAAGGTTTGGTAGATCAAAGTTATCATTAAAACGAAAGAGAATGGAAAATTAGCTTACCATCCATGAACCAGTTGACATCAGAAGAAATGTATGCCTTCTTAACTAAAAGGTTCAGATCGCTAAGTACTTGTATGGCTTCTAAGTGAATCCTTAGATTTCTAGCGCTATCAAACTGTGAATTCCACCAAATCGTAAACATTTGTATCTTAAAAGGACTATGGACCTCGGCCTACACTATCAGAAATTTCCTGCTGTACTAGAAGGGTATAGTGATGCAGATTGGAACACCTTATCAGATGATTCCAAAGCTACTAGTGGTTATATATTTAGTATAGCCGGTGGAGCTGTAACTTGGAAATCAAAGAAACAGACCATTCTGGCACAGTCCACAATGGAGTCTGAGATGATAGCATTAGCTACAGCTAGTGAAGAAGCAAGTTGGTTAAGATGCTTGCTAGCTGAGATTCCTTTATGGGAAAAACCTATACCAGCTGTGTTGATCCACTGCGATAGTACCGCGGCTATTGCAAAAGTTGAGAACCGTTATTATAATGGTAAAAGACGTCAAATTAGAAGAAAACATAGCACTGTTAGAGACTGTATCTCTAAAAGAGTTGTGAGAGTGGATCATGTACGCACTGATGAGAACTTAGCAGATCCTTTGACGAAAGGATTAGCTAGAGAGAAAGTCCATAATACTTCTAAAAAGATGGGACTAATGCCTATAAAGTAATTTGTTACTCATGATGGTAACCCGACCTAAATGACTGGAGATCCCAAGACTTAGGTTCAATGGGTAATAACAAGTTATGAGTAATATGAAAATGATCATGCAAGTAAAGCATGAATCCTGAAGTAATGAGAGGATGAGATAATAGAAACTCTTAATGAGATCTATACTCTGTATGAGGGAGTACCTAGGCTACAGGAGTACTCTTGATAGATTCACCTATGTGACTGTGGAACTAGGCCGGTTCCTATGGAATTTCGAGGCAGAATTCCTAGAGCATTCACTAAACCGGGATACACGTGCAGGGTCACTAAAGCACGGGCTACAAGAATACACCTTACGGAAAGGTTGTGTGCGGGTCTGATGTCCGAGATAGAGTTCAAGACAATGGTGTCACTCTTGTTGAATCAGAATCCTACTCGCTACGCTAAGGTTCAAGTCGTAGACACCTTTGCTTATGCTCAACCTGAGAAACGTCTGACGTACTTCTAAAATCTCTTTTAAATTCAAGTGGGGGAATGTTGGAACTTTAATTAATTAGAGTGGGAATTGGAAACATTTGTTGATAATTAATGAGCAATAAATGAACACAAGTGAGAACTAATATAGAAGTGAATTTGAAAAGATTCATTTTAGTCTCACATTGAAGGGAATGGAAATATTAGTAGTGTTTATATATTCCAACTTTGTCTATTGGGTTGGGCCCTAAAGGGCACCCAATTTTGTGAAAGGAGTGAGGACACACCCATGACCAACAAGACACACGCGCGCGCGCCGCCGCCGTTCGTCCGGTCCGGTCTAGATGAATTATTTTTTGGACCCGAATTTATATAATTTAATTATCATTAATTAATTAAGATAATTCAGTGGAAAATTAATTAATAATAAATATTAATTAATTAAGAAAATAATTGGTCAGTAAATGCCAGATCCACTCCCCACGAATTTCTTAGTCTCCCACCATTTTCTCCACTCCCCACGAATTTCTCAGTCTCCCACCATTTTCTCCACTCACCACAAATTTCTCCCTACTCAGGTGCAGTTTGCTGCCTATAAATACAGGGTAGAAATTCAGAAGTGGGTACATCGGATTTCACAAATTCACACGAATTTTGATTTCCCTCTTCTCTTTCTCATTTCTCTTCATCTCAAAAACTCTCTTTTCTTGACTGGTTATTTTAACCAGATATTTTGAAAGGTGTATTTCTAAAGCGATTTATCAGTGTGCAACTGATAATCGTCGTAAATTCGACTGCTTTGCATAATTTGGCAGTACGGCGAAACGTCTTAAAGAAAGCGACCTAGTACGCGACTCGTCCCGATAATTTCCTTGTGCCAAACGCTATTTTTTCAAATCCGAAAACAACATAAACTCATTATGAAGAAA
Organism: Lathyrus sativus; assembly: GCA_963859935.3. NCBI lineage: Eukaryota > Viridiplantae > Streptophyta > Magnoliopsida > Fabales > Fabaceae > Lathyrus > Lathyrus sativus. Next base: position 714,372,809 of record OZ012737.1, read on the forward strand.
TGCCTACATAACCCTTAGGCTACGAGTTCACTTTGAGCATTAGTTCTCAAAGCAAATGAAATGATATTTCAATGTAAATAAACTTTGATTCTGAATCAATGTGTATCCTTCTAAACAACATACCATTGGTAGAAAGGAGTTTAAATGAGATTCTAGAGAGGGAGGGAGAGACTTGTCTTGGGAGAAGAGGGAGTTTGAAGATGAAAGAATGGTGAACAAGATGGTGTGAGATCAAAAATAAATTAAGTTGGGAGAGACTAGGGATTGAGTTTGTGAAATGATGAAAAAATATTTGATTTGATGTTTAGGGTAGGGGGTGGATAGTTCTTTTAAACTAATACTACTGTATATTAATTAACTGTTCAATTTAGAATAGTATGCTATAATTATAAATTAAATATGTATCATTTAAATTTTTTAATTTAAATTAAATAAGGTTAGACATTATTTTACTATAAATTTAATGTATATATTTTCTTACAGATCTTATATAATGATCTAAAATATGAATGAAATTACTCGTGCGGACGCACGAGTTTTCTACCCGTAGTTCTTTTAAAGTAATACTATTATTTTATATTTCTTTTTTTTTCTATTTGTTTTTTTCTCTTTTTTTTCTCTCTCTCTCATGTAGTAGAAAGTAACTTTAAAAACCAAACACATGAGTATTTTGTTCAATGTTTTTTATAATCTCCATAAAAAATTATCCTTAAATGCAAAATAATAGAAGCAAAATTTTGAAAACATAAATAATTGATTTTTTTTTTAATTTAGTGTGTATTTAATGAACTAAATATTTATAATTTTCTTTGTTTAAAATTTTTAACCAGTGACCCGAGAATACCGGTTAACGTGACCCTATATATACATAAATGATAAATTAATAATCCATTTTATTATGTGATGTGTTCGCTTCTTCCTTTTCGGATTATGTCGTTGTTGTTTGTGCCATCAAAACAAAACTTACATTAAATTGTGACTCAACTTTAATGAAACAAAATTGCCTATCAATGACTAATCAAATAGCTTTTACGCTACAACATTCATCCTAATTTAATACTTTAGTAAATGTAGATCTCCTAAATGTTAAGAACAATAAACAGGATGAGAAATCACCTTTCCAAGTTGGTCAAATCCATCTAGCTGGTTAAGAAGCTGATAGGCCCATTAGAACAATTAAGAAACCTATTTGGCAGCAAGACTATATTATGAATTAAGTCTCTTTTATTTTGAATTTAGTTTATTTTTCCTCCAAGTGGGCTCAACCCAAAAGTTTGTATTAGGCCCATATTTTAGTGATTGTATTTATAGAGCTGATGTCTCTAATTTTAAGTATGAAAAATCAATATATGTTTTTATTCCTTCTTTCAAATTCATCTTTATCTTTTGTTAGAACCCTAGTTTATGGTAGTAGCAAAACCCATCTTATCAATTTGTGTTTTCATCTTCTCCCTTGATTCCTATCAATCGGACAAATCAACACAAATCTCAACAACTTGGAGACAACTATGAACAACAATTTTGCAGCACTCACAACACTCATGACTCAACACTTTGCTGCCATGAACGCTGCTGATACATCTAGATCTACTCCTATATCAACACCTTTAAGATCTACACCTCAATTCACAACCAGATCTACAATACGTAACTCCACTAGTCACTTAACAACTTCTTTTCCCCAAACCAACTCAACCCTAAGTTCTACCCAACTTTCTACACCACCACCACCACCATATTTTACTCGCCCAACACCATCCATATTGTCCGCAAGTTCTGCATTTTAACCCATTCCTACAAATTCTGCATTTCGACCCATTCCTCCAACCTTTACAAACCCTTTCCCCCAACACAACAAAACAATTCCATGCAAAACACTACGTTTAGAATCCAAAAATTGAGCTTAGTATTTTTTTATGGAAATGATGTGTTAGAATGGCTTTTCCAAGCTGAACAATTTTTTGCATTTTATAACATTTCTTACAAAAACCGATTACCGATGGTAGCATTTTATATGAAAGGAGATGCTCTTGGTTAGTATAAATGGATGTTTCAAAGTAATGAACTTACAACCTTCAACCAACCCGAGTCGTTTTCCAATCTGTCGCATTACTCCAGCTCAATAGGCAGAAATCACACTCCAAGACCACCTTTTCTTTATTCCATTTTACTTAATTCCAATTAAGGGTGTTGATGTAGTATTGGGAATGGAATGGTTGTGAACCCTTGGCCCATTAATTGCTGATTTCTCTATTCCAAAAATTTCTTTCACCTATGAAAATAAGGACCTTACTCTGACAGGTGACTCAAACCAGACCCCCGCCCCCTCCACTTTCAACCAAATTCGTCACCTCTTACATACAAACTTTGTTGCTTCCATGCACCTTCTTTTATATCAACCCTCTACCGACCAAATCCCAACTTCCCAATATCTTAACCCTTTCAGCCAACCCAGCAACACCCATCCCGAAGTTTCTGCCCTTATCAAATCCTACCCAACTGTTTTCCAACAACCAAGTTATTCATTTTTAGGCCATTCTCCACTTTGAACAAGACATAGTTCTTAGTATCCGAGAGAATGCAAGACTGCAGGGATTTCTTGATTGCTATAAACTTTGTGGCCCAATCAAAGAGAGGTATGTTTAGAAATATTACTAAATGTAATCTTTTATATTATATCTATAACTTGGCACTCAATGGTGTTGCACCCTAAAATTTGCTCAACCTTATTCACTTGGTTTATGTTTCAATATCATTAGCATTTGCATATAGAGTCATGTACATGGCCTACTCATCTGCATAACATAAGCATAGCAAGTCAGCTAACAGGGGACCAATCATTATTCTCATCTCTATGAGCCTATCAAGAGGTTGTTATCCTAATTCAATCCCATTCAAGTCATCAGAAAAGAATTTGAAAGCAGAGAGTTCAATAGATCAAGCTTTGAGTCTATCTCCTATCTGAGGGCATCTGAGGATCAACAAGGGAGTTGTGAGTTGTGAATTGAAGGCATGGAGAGTATCTAGACATCTTGGAGGACTTAGAAAGTCATTTGGAGATGGAGACAAGTCATTGGTGTAGTCACAAGAGTTGTGGAGGAAGACAGTCAACTAGAGTTTCATCTGGGTCAACCATGGGTCAACTCTAGGTCAATTGACTGATTGAAAGGCATTAAGGGCTATTGAAGAGATGTGGGGTTCATCATTTGACATGGAGAATAAAGATATGTTGTTATGCTAAGAAGAAATCAAGAGAAATCAAGGAGAAGAGGAGGTTCTAAATTAGGGTTTCTATGTAAAATCCCCTGGTTTAGGTCAAACTTCCAAGCAAGATAAGTCAAAATGAAAGCTTCAAATGGATCCTTGGCCAACATGAAACTTGTAGAGGATATCAAGACCTTTAATTTGAGTGGTGGAAGACATCAAGGATATTTATAGAACTCAAGTTATGGTCCTTGCAAGTTACAGGTCATCTGAGGTATCTGAAATTTTGTCTGTAAAAGTGACTTGACTTCCAAGCTATTTTTACCCCTCAAGGAGATTTCATATGAATTTCTGGTCAACATAAGAGTTGTTCCTAATTGTCTTAGCTTTCTAGAATGGTATGGTATGCCTTCATAGGATGTGTGGAACTCTACTTATGGTCTTGGCAAGCAAAGGGTATTTTGGTCATTTGGTGATTACAGGTCATTCATAGCCTATGCCTAAAACTCATACAAGGAAGCTTCAAATGAAAAACTTCACAACATCAAAGTTGTTCAAAATGGGATTTTAAGGCTAGAAAAGAAGGTGTGAAAGTTTGGAAAAGCTTAGAGCATGGAATTTTAAAAGTGGTGAAAAATGACTTAAAAAGGCATATAACTTGAAAAAGTTCAAGTTGGAAAATGGTTTGAGAGATCTACAAAGCCAATATGGGTCATCCAATATACCAAATTGATTCCCAACATCATTTTAAATACATTGGTTCAGCCACATGTTTGAGTTTAGGTTTAAAAATTGGACTTCCTTTGTAAATTTGTTTCTTACATCATAAGGCAACATGGTAAAGCTTAACACAAGGCAAGGAAAGCTTGGTTTTTCATACATACACTCCTAATATCTCATGAGAGGAGATTTTCAATCAAGTTTACCCAAGGTGCAAGCATGATATGATATGATTCAAAATGCCATCAAATGATAAATTCATGAAAGTTCCATAAGCTTCTAGATCCCTCTAGGACCAATCTAGAAACTTCTCATTATGTTAATCCTCTCTTATATAAGGAAATGAAGCTATTTGTGCATGGGTTGGTGATTCTTTGAACTTGTAAACACTACTTTGAATCCTTCACTCCAATTTGCATTTTCTCTTCAAACTCCATTGAAGCTTCATCAATCATCTCAATTTCTGTTATCATCATCATCCTCCATTGTTGTGGAGTAAAAAGCAAGAAGAAGGCTCAAGGATTCGTGGCTGGATTGTTGGTTCCCATTCATCACTCCAACTTGCATGAAGGTGTGAATTGCCATTTTCAAGGGATTTAAGCACCAATTCTCTTCACAGGAATCATCACCATCATCCAAGGATCAATTAGCACAAGTGGCAAGGGTTGAAACGAGGGATAACCATCATCACCATATCCATTTGGTAAGGATGCAATTTGATTCGAATCACCATGATTAGCCATTGTTAGGGTTAGATCTTAAGTTATTTGCAATAGAGACAATCTAGGGATCATCCATGAGTAGTTTAAGATCATTTCATGAAGTTTCGAAATATGGTATCAATTCTTGCAAGATCAAGGAAGCTTTGGTTATGAAGTTTTAAAGTGTGTATTATAGCTTAGTGTACTCAGGGTGGCATGTAGAACAAGTTAACATCAAGAATTTCAAGGTTTAATGAAGTTGCATGGCACGTATTCATGGTGGAACCAAGGGTTTATGCATTCGGTTTGACGTGTACAAGAGGTTTCAAGGTAAACTAAGAGTATGGTTGGATAGAGGGCGAGAAGAGGATGATTTTTGATTTTTATTTCATAAACTTTCATGGAGAAACGAGTGAGCTAGGATTGCTAGAAGAATCACGCCTGAAATGGAGTTGTATGAGTTTTAGGGTTTCATTTGGAGAAGAAATGTGTCAGCCGTCGGATCAATGTGAAATGGTTGACTAGACTTCAAGATCAAAGGCCCATATTCAATTTCAGCTTTTGGAGGGAATTGCAGCAGCCATGAAACGCTGTCGTTTCATTTAGTGACCGGTTGGGCTTGTTTTCATTTCCACACCTCACTCTTGCTGGGCCCAGCGTGTATCAATTGATACTCTTGCTATTCTCACCCCCTTCCATTTATCTCTTTATATTTCTTTTTAATTTCTTTTCATTTTTTCATGCATTTTATAAAAATCATATAAAATTGAAAAATCATTATTTTTTTATGGTTCTTTTTGCATATTTTTCTTTAAAGAGTCTAGAAAATTATAAAAAATAAAAATTGCATTTTATTTTTTATTTGATATTTTTCCCATATTTTCCAAATAAATGCCTATTTTAGGTGCTTCATTTCATACATGATTTTGATAAATTTTGTTCTAATAGTTGCTTTAATATTTTTTGTCCATTCTTTTTAGGTTGTTTAGTTTAGACATTTAACTGGTAGATACAATTTAGTTCCCATTTTTAGAAATTAATTTTAGGTGTTTAGTTTAGGTGAGAACAACATGAACAAATTAGGGTTTTAAGTGATAACTTAGGAGAATTAATTCATTTCCCTTAGGACTTAGAGCTTGAATAGTTTAGCTATGGGACTATAGGGACTATGGGTAGTTATTAGATCCCCTTAGAAATCACTAGGATTCCCCTACTGCTATTAATCTATTGTATATATCTGATTGACTGGTGTGGTGTGCCCTTTGGGGATGATTGCTTGCTTGTTTGGGTGTTGGGATTTGCTTGGGGATTTGGGAGAGATGAAGACTGAAGATGATGAAGCCATTGGAGATCCAGAGACTGAAGACCAACTTCCAGAGCCGAAGAGGAGATTCCTGCTAGCAGCTGTTGAGGAGATTAGGGTTTAGGAGCTAAGCAGAGCCCTAGATTAGAAAGCTTGTTTCTCAAACATGGAATGCCTTGTCTGCATCCATCCTTTCTCTATGATTCAAAGTCTCTTTCAAATATCCACCTCCTTCCTTTGGAAGGATCAGTGAATGTATTTGAAAGATAGAACTTTTGAGAGAAACTTTTTGTTTAATGTTAATAGTTGATGAACCACCCTTGGTAGGTAATTAACTGTCTAACATTCATTCATTTCATCTGGTTGACTGATGTTCATCATGGAGCCTGAGACTTGAAGAAAAGCCATTGTAGACTGAGGACCGGTGATCAAGACCTTGCTGAAGACTGTGGAGATGGAGATTGATGCTTGCTGAAGCTTGTAGCTGTTTGGAGATTACTTGAAGTCAGATGTTGATGCAGAGCTGCTGTAGCTGTTTTTTTTTTTGCAGCATTTCATTTCTGATGTATTGCTTGGTTTTCCTGACTGTATTGTTTGCTGTTTACCCTGTTGGGTTGAAAGTGAAGCCTGTTCACTTTTTCCTATTGTTTTCTAGGTTCGAGGTTGAGTGGGACTCCCTTGCCTCGCTTGTACTGTTGCACCCATGCATTTTACCGCTTTATTATATCTTTATTGTTTATGTTTCTGCCTATCCCTTAGGATCTCTGTTTCTCTCTGCGCAAGAGAGGAGCATGATAGACTCTAGGTCTTAACCCATGCATGATAACATTAGGTTAGTCTGGTTCCCTTCGCTACCGTAGGTTAGAGTTCTGTCTCTTTCTTTCTCAAAACAAACAGGAAAATACCATAAAGATTTCAAACACAATAAAAGACACTTCTTTCGTAAAAGAACGTGAACTCATCAAGCCGTCATTTTTGTCCGTCGGGACTGTTAATCAGAAAAACCTTTTTCAGAAGGAATAAAATCAACCAAGACAGACTTGTGTCGTACGTGGCCCGAACTACGTTTGCTCTGATCTTTCATGTTGTATGAAAGTACGTAGGCACAGGATGCGATATCCTAGAGAGCAACCTTCCCCTCCTTTCCCGTAGGTAGGCGAACTAAGTTGACTCTGATTTCTCGTTCCAGACGGGAATACGTAGGCATAAAGTGCGATACTTTGCCGAGTCATTTTTATTTTCATTTTATTTTCTTTTTAACCCTCGACCTATAGTTTAGATAGAATAACAATCCATACCCGAAAACAAGCGTGGATCCCGTCGAGTACGACGGACGTGAGGGGTGCTAATACCTTCCCCTTGCGTAACCGACTCCCGAATCTAGGTTTTGGTTGCGATGACCATACCTTTTCCCCGTTTTTGCGAGGTTTACTCTGAGCGTTTCCTTTCCCTCCCGTGGGATAAATAACGCACGGTGGCGACTCTTCTGTACAGCCGGCACCGATTTTCGCAGTAGCGACAGCTGGCGACTCTGCTGGGGACCCAACGTCCCCTGGCTGCTAAGGACTGCGATGGTTCTTATGCATTTGGGATCCAACGTCCCTTAAGAGAGTCAATCCTAACGCTTGTTTTCCCGTCGAGGATTTTGTATGGATTTATATTTCTGGCCTTTATTTTCAGCATTATATATATTGTTTATTATTGTTGTATTGGGGTGTGACAGGTGTTCTGATATTGAGTTAGAAGCCGGACCTGGGCTTGAGTGCACCTAGAATTAGAGTAGAGAGTAGTGGGCGCGTGCCGGCTTTGCTTGCATTAGTGTCTCATGAAATCTACACTCGGACGAGGTTCTTCTGGTTGGCTTCTTTTTCTACCCTTTGGGTCGAAGGGGTTGTTGGTCAGCTGAATTGTCGACTCCGGGAACCGATCATTTGGAAGTTGGCTAAGTGAGGCCTCTTCAGGATTTGATGATGCCACTCCTTCTGGGAATCGTATCATCAACCCTGAAAGTCTGTGACGCCGACGACCGCATAGGATGCCATACCTTTGTCAGTTACTAGGACATCCACCTGTGAGAGGGTTTGGGGTTATGCAGGTAACTAGACCTTCAGACTACCGGTTATTTCTTGATCAGAGATCCTGGGTATTTATGGAGAGTTAGGAGGTCTGACAGAGACCATTTGGAGATGTGTTCTGAGGTCTGTCAGAGACCAGTTGAGAGTCTTGAGGTCTGCCAGAGACCAGTTGGAGTTATGGTTTGAGGTCTGTCAGAGACTATTGTTGGAGCTTTGTTTTAGGTCTATCTGAGACCAGGGTTTGAGGACTTCTATAGAGTCTATCCGAGACTTCTTGATATGGTTCAGGATATCCAGCTACGGCAGTTGGTCCCTGTTGCATGTTACTTGCATTGCATTGTTTGCATACCCATTATCATTGCATCCCATTAACGTGTGTCTGTGTTGCAGGTGCATTTGCATATCCTCCGATTCTAGTGCCCAGACTTCTGAATATTGATCATGGCCGGTTTGAGGAAAACAGTTGCGTATAAGCTGCCTTCACCTGATATTACTTCTTTGCTTGGTCTGATATCGCTTGCTGATGAGGAGGTTAGGAGAAGCTTCAGAATGAGTCACGGGAGATTACTGAGATTAGTCTGCAAGCCCATTACTGATGAGATGAACGGGCTGTACACCTTGATGCAGTTCTATGACCCCGCATTGAGATGTTTTACGTTTGCTGACTTCATTCTAGGGCCTACCATTGAGGAGTATGTGGAGTTTACTGAGTTACCGGTGCAGAACAAGGTTCCCTTTATTCACTCTGCTGCTAAGCCCAAGTTGGAGGACTTAGCCAAAGCCTTACATATGGACGCTGCAGAACTGTTATTGACTTCTTGGCTTGGGGTATCAGGTTTCTCTCTTGATTTCTTGGTTGGCAAAGCTCAGGAGTATGCCAAGAGCGGATGTTGGGTGGTTTTCAATGCTATTTTGGCTCTCTGTATTTATGGGATTGTGTTGTTCCCTAACTTACCCAACTTCGTAGACCTGGACGCTTTCCATCTAATCGCTGCCGGCAATCCAGTGCCAACGTTGATCGGAGACTTCTACCACTCATTGCACTACAAGAACGAAAACCGAAGGGGAAAAGTTGTTTACTGCTGTGCTCCTTTATTGAATATGTGGTTCAAAAGTCATCTTCCAATGAAGGGGTCCTTTGTGGAAAGTGCAACCACTGCTAGCTGGTCAGAACGCCTGATGAGGCTATCTTCCGAAGACATTGGATGGTTTGACAGAGACCTACTGGGGTCTGAACTTATCTTCAGTTGTTCGGGGTACCCTAATGTCCCATTGATTGGAAGGAAAGGGTGTATCAACTACAACCCATCTCTGTTCGTCCGTCAGTTCGGATACGCGCTGAAGAACCCGCCAAAGGAGGAGGAAGTACAGGAATCTCTGTACTTCACCGGAGACGTGAAGGGGGAGTTACTAGCCAAGCTGCAGCATGCCTGGACGCGTATTATCCGAAGAGGGAAGCCGTTGTTAGGGAAGAATGATTGTCAGGCCTATGAACCTTACAGGGTTTGGATCCGGGAGAGAGCTAGTCAGTTGAGGATGCCATTTCCAGATGCACCAGTTCTTGATCCTATTCCGGTAGCAGAGCCAACTACTGTTTCTCGGGAAGCCTACGAGCAAGTTGTGAAAGAAAAAGAAGCCTTGATGAAGATTAACGAAGGGTTAGAGCAGGAGCTAGCCCAGATACGCAGTGAGAAAAACAAGGTTGTGTATGCCTTCCAACAGCAGATTGAGCTAATGAACAGATTAGGAGCTGAGTTGACTGAGGAGAGGAAGAAGCGCGAACGTCTGGGGCAAGAGTTCAGAAGTTCCCATGACATGCTTGAGTCCAAGAAGAAAGCACTTGACATCGCTCACCGAGAGATCTCTTCCTGCAATAAGACTTGGAATGCCACGCTCACTAACAATAAGAAGAGGGAGGATAAGTTGAAGCAGCAAATCTCCGACCTCGAAGAGCAGTTGAAGTCCAGCATCAAGAAGTGTGAGGAAGAAGTGATGACCCGGTATAGTCTCCAGAATGCACTAAACAAGGCCATCAAAGGCAGAGATGAAGCTGTGTCTCAGAAGCGTAAACTAGAAGATCGCTTCGGAGATGGGGCATGGGAAGAAACTGCTGAAGACGTGCGCCGTGTTCTTAAGAAGAGAAACCAACTTGTCGAAGGGCTGCTCGCTCGACCCAGTCATCCAGAGACCAAGAAGTTGCTAGAAGAATACCAGACTTATGGGAGGATTTGATCATTTCATGTAGTAACTTGTATGCTTTATTTACATAGTGCTGACCATCACCAGGATTGTTGGTTGAGGTCATGCCTTCTCTTTGTACTCTTAGTGATATTATATTCTTAGTTCATTGGTTTCTCAGCAATATATGAGGCTTTCTGTGATTCAGCTCCGATCTTTGTATTGCTAGCACTGTCACTGCACCGGCACCTCCACACTAGAATCGGGGAATGAATTTCCCTAATGCACAGGCACACATTGCATTGCATTCATATTCATATTGCATTACAGGTAATTATTGGATGTTATCTTATTTCCTGCTCTGTACCAGGTACTTTTCAGGATTGCAGATCAGCACCCGCATCGCTATTCTACTCGCACCAACTGTCGAAGAATCATGGATCAAATGCAGAACGAGATGCAAGACGTGCGCGAGAAGCTAGCTCTCTTTATGCAGACCATGGAAGCTATTGCAAAAGGTCAGGAGAATTTGCAAGCCATGGTCCAGCCTCTGTTGGCCCGGAACGCTGGCCACGGTAACGAGGATCATCAGTCTGTGCGAGTCGATACTGTTCATAGAGATGGCACTCCTACGCCAGTGGCTCCGCCTGTAGTCAATATACCTGCTGCTAATATCAACAACGCTACCGCTGCTGTGAACGGTAACGTCGGAGTTGGGAATGAGACTGTTGTCCATAACGTTGGGCTTGGTGATGTCAACTTGGGTGATAATATGGGAGGCAACGGCTTTGTCAATGCTGGATTCGGATTCAACAATCAGGGATTCGATAACATTGGGAAATATGGTTTCAATGCTCAAGGCTTTGGGCAAGACGGTTATGGTATGGCCAATCAGGGCTACGGAGGTTTCGGGAATGGAAACGGCGCTGGGTTTATGACTTTTGGGCCTGCTGGAGGAGTTCAAGGGTACGGCAACAGAGGCCGAGGTCCGGGAATGAATCAAATCAAGGCTGGACGTAATAATGGATATGATGGGTATGGAGCTGGGAATGGTATGTGGCAAGAAGATCAGCAGGAGGACGTTTTCTCCGGTGGAGGTTTCGAAGGGCCGATGGATGACTCCCAGAAGATCAGAATGCTGGAAGAGCAGATGAGGGGGGTCCTGAACCAAAGTGCTGTGGGCTTGGACATGGCAACAATGGGTCTGGTACCTGTCGCTACTGCGAAAATCGGCGCCGGCTGAACAGAAGAGTCGCCACCGTGCGTTATTTATCCCAACGGAGGGAAAGGAAACGCTCGAAGTAAACCTCGCAAAAAACGGGGAAAGGTATGGTCATCGCAACCAAAACCTGGGTTCGGGAGTCGGTTACGCAAGGGGAAGGTATTAGCACCCCTCACGTCCGTCGTACTCGACAGGATCCACGCTTGCTTGGGTTGTCTAAAGGATGCAAAACAATCTATCTACAGCTGCTAAATCTAAACAGAAGGGAATTTACTCGATAGAGCGTCGCACTCTATGCCTACGTATTCTCAAGAGAGAAAGTCAGAGTCAACGTAGTTCGGGACTACAGGGAAAACTGGCTCGCCAAGACCTCGCGTCTTGTGCCTACGTACTTCCACACTGCATGGAAGATCAGAGCTTTACGTAGTTCAGGCTAACTACGGCTAAACTAGGGATTCTCATACAGCAGTGAGAAAATCAACTGGTTTCACAGGGTCGGGAACCTATGGGCAAAACTACGGCTTGGTCTCAAATGCACTCGAGCAAGAGAGAAAAAAGGGCTACGATTAGTCGTCAGCGGGAAAGTCTCGATCGCACAGTAGCGAGAGAACAAAAGGTTAGTTGTTAGTGTGCTCGCTAGGATATCGCATCCTATGCCTACATATTCTCGTCTGGTACGAGAAATCAGAGCAGCTGTAGTTCGGCTACTTTCGGGACCACAGCTCAAATCTCGTTTTATTAACATTCTGGAAAATGATTACAACTGAGTGAATACTGAAAAATAATCTCCTAGGAAATACTATCCTATCCTATCCTGAAAAATCGAATGAAAAATAGCCCCCTAACAAGTGGGCTTCTAAACTATCCCTAAAACCGTAAAATAATCTCTATGAAGATATATCCTAAAAGAAAATGTACTTTAAAAATATTAAATCTACTTTAATATTTTTTCCTTTTTTCCTTCCTTTCTTTTCAACATATTTTTCCATATTTTTCTATTTTTTCAATATATTTTTCTCTTTATTTTTCTCTATTTTTCATATTTTTTCTATATTCTTTTTCCTTCTTCTTTTTTTATTGTTTTTCCACTTTTCTTTTCTTTTTCTCACTATTCCCTTTTTTAATATTCTCTTTTTTCATAATATTTCTTTTCCTTTATTTTTCTCACATGAAACAATTAAACTATATATATAAAAAAAAAAAGAAACAAAAATACAAGGGAGGGGGGTGTACTGGTACAAGGGGGGTGATAAGCAGAAAAAACAAAGAGACCAAACTGGGCCCAGCCCATGGTTCAGCCAAAGAACTGAAACGGGGTACATGGACAAATGGGGGGTGGGTCTGGCAATTGATTTCGTTGGGCCCAGCCCATTCTCAGCAAAAAACGAGGGGGGAAGGGGTCTCCAAAAATTGATTGGGCCTGGCCCAGTCCATCCTTTTCCTTCCTCTCTTCACTCTCAGAACAACCAAAGACCCTAGACTCTTTCCCCTTTCCGCCGCCTCCGTCTTTCTCCCTCAGACTCCCTCATCTCTCAATCTTCTCAACCATTCTTGCAAAGAAACAACAACACATTAACCAAAATAAACTCCATCGACCTGGCATCTGGATACACACACCACCATGGCTCGAGAATCCTGATGATTTCTGGGGTTGGAGGATTCTTGCATGTAAACGAGTTGAAGATTTCTGGATTCGTTTGAACGCCATTGACGAACTGATGCGGACGGAGCTTGATGACCGTGATGATCTCTGATGTTGGTGAAGATCGTGGATGAAGAACCTTGTTGATCTGACGAGTCTGGAGAACGACGGATGCGCGATGAAGGATAGAGATCTGGACGAAGAAGATAAGAATCTGGAGTGCTCATGAAAATCTGATGAATATTGTTTGAGGAAGATGAGTGTTCTGGAGATTTTTCTGAAGATCAAAGCGTAGATCTCGTTCTCTTTCTGAAGCTCGTTTGGAGATTCCTTCGAAGGAGGTTTGCTGAAGATCTTGAGATTGACCGTTCTTGATGACACTTTCTGGGAAGTTGAAGGAGGTTCATACAACTGATGAACGCGTTGGTGAGTTTTCTGGAAACAGACGGATGTTCTTCACTGACGAAGATTGACGAACTGGAAATGACGAACTGGAAATACAGGTTCTTGAAGGAATTGTTCGTTGATAAAGTTCTTGACTGTTCTTGAAGAACTGATATGGTTGAATTTCTGGAGACCTGGATAGTGAGGATCTTTACATGTTCTGGTGATGGTTGATGAACGGTGAAGAACACTTAAGGAACATTGATCGGTTGAATTTCTGGAGATATGATGAATGTGGTTATTGCGAGTACGTTCTGGAAATTGGCATGTAGAAGATGATCTTCAAAGATCCTTGAAGATCTTGAAGACGAGCGATGAATCCATGGCGGTTTCTGGAAAAACAAAACAGATGAGCGATCTGATGATTTATTGGTGAAGATCCATGGTGAATATTTCTGGATTTGAGGTGAAGATTGAAGGAGATGGAAGAACGTTGGAGGAAATCTGGTTGAGTGTTGATCGGAGATCGGAGGAGGAAGATGAATGTTGGCCGGAATCTGGAGATTTGGCGTTCTCCGGCGATGTGCACGGTGGTCGCCGGCCATGCAGGCCGGCCGGTGAGGTTTGACGGTGAGGACCGGTGGAGGGCTGGTGTGGAGGCACGTGGGTGGAGGTAGTGGAGGAAGTCTCTGCATGCTGGACGCGTGGCATGGAAGGTGGCAGAGAGAGAGGAGTGGGGAATGGTGCGTGGCGTGATGATGGTGAAAAACGTGGGGCCTCCCTCTTTTGAACACGTGGATGCTGAAGGCTCTTATACTGAGATTATTCTGCACGCTTCTGGAAGCTTCCAGAATATGCTGGATTTTGCTGGAGATTGCTGGAAAAATCTGGACGAAAATGATCTTTGCTGGACTGATCTGGAAATGGACAAAAACAAACTCTGGGCTTTTCAATGATACCTGGGCCCAATACGAAAAAATGATAAAAAAAACCAAAAAAACTGAAATGGATTAAACAAGGATTAACACTAATGCTGGATTAAGATAACTAATTGAATTAATTGCTATCAAACCTATATTATTTATTAAAAGAAAATCTATTACTCTAATAAAACTATTAAAAACTATATTTTCTATTAAACTCTATTAAGTGCTGAAAAATGATTTAATTCTATCTAATATGCTCTAAAAAGAGAAAATGCTATTTATTTATTCCATTTAAAATTCTAAAAACTATTAAAACCTATTAATATCCTATATCTAAAAATATATTCAAAAATTCAATTATTCTAAAAGAAAAATCTATTAATATTCTATAAAATTCTAAAAATGATTTAAATCTATTTAAAAAGAATTAAAACTATTAAAAATCCTATTAAATCCTAAAAATGGCCAATAAAATCCAGAAAAATCACAATAATTCCCAGAGGAACAAAATAAGCACCGAACAACACATAACACCGCGAGAGCGCACCAAAATAACCGGTAAAAATAAACGGGCACCGAAATATCCCAAAAATACGATTCTATCTATCTAAACTGATAAAAGACACCTGAAACACGAGACGAGAGCTGTGATCCCGATAAAATCAAAACAGATGAAAAATGCACTGTATGCAATATGCAGATGCGAATGCGGTTATGCGTCGAAACCTCGAGCCAGATACGAGACCCGGTTGGTCAAATTTTGGGGTGCAACAGCTGCCCCTATTCAAGCGGCTTGAACCTGATTGGGTGAGAAGCGAACGACTCTCAGCCACTCAGGGTGCGAGACGGTTGAATACCGGTAAACCCGAAAATTTGCCAACTGCACGAGCACACGATACTCTGCGGAGAATGAATCTTTGAATACTGCAATACTAGCTGCACGGCAACTAGCTGGGGAAATACTGATCTGACATCGCCGTCAGTTATCCACGTTAAATTCTTCTGATATTGCCTTTAGACAACCACAACACCCAACATCGCCGCTGGAAGACTAAACCTGATATCGCCGTCGAACAATCAAAATACCCCGCATCGCCGCTGGAGAACTACGTCTGACAAAATACCCCGCATCGCCGCTGGAGAAAATACAACACTGAACAAAATACCCCGCATCGCCGCTGGAGAACTAAAGGATCTGCATCACCTAAATGCCCAACATCGCCGCTGGAAAACTGAATCTGACATCGTCGTCGGAAACAAACATCG
Organism: Lathyrus sativus; assembly: GCA_963859935.3. NCBI lineage: Eukaryota > Viridiplantae > Streptophyta > Magnoliopsida > Fabales > Fabaceae > Lathyrus > Lathyrus sativus. The sequence goes on from OZ012737.1 coordinate 714,388,430, forward strand.
CTCTAAGAGACACTCGACATCGCCGTCGTACAAACATCATCTCTACTGGGGATTTAAAGAGTCTGACCTCGCCGTCAAACAAATATCCAACCTCGCAGTCGAACAAACATAATCTGACCTCGCCGTCAAATCCAAACGTTCAACCTCGCCGTCGAACAAAACATCCAACCTCGCCGTCGGACAAAACATGATCTGACCTCGCCGTCAAATCCAAACGTTCAACCTCGCCGTCGAACAAACATCCAACCTCGCCGCCGGACAAACATTCAACCTCGCCGTCGAACACATTCCTACTCTGACCAAATCTAACCTGGGGTTCACCCCTGGTAAATGGAACAAAAGGTATACTTGCGTATTTGAAACTACTCCGCTGGGAATGAGAGACTTAACCGAGCACACTCTGATCTGGGGTTCACCATCAGAACCATAACGAACATCGGAATATTGCTGCACACTGCCTACCGTAGAACTTCAACATTAAAGATATATGAAACCCTGGCCCCTGGTGTCGCTACTGCGAAAATCGGCGCCGGCTGAACAGAAGAGTCGCCACCGTGCGTTATTTATCCCACGGGAGGGAAAGGAAACGCTCAGAGTAAACCTCGCACAACACGGGAAAGGTATGGTCGTCGCAACCAAAACCTGGGTTCGGGAGTCGGTTACGCAAGGGGAAGGTATTAGCACCCCTCACGTCCGTCGTACTCGACGGGATCCACGCTTGTTTTCGGGTATGGATTGTTATTCTATTTATGCTAAAGGTCTGGGGTTAAAAAGAAAAGAGAAGGAAAATAAAAAATGACTCGGCAAAGTATCGCACTTTATGCCTACGTATTCTCGCCTGGAACGAGAAATCAGAGTCAACGTAGTTCGCCTACCTACTGGAAAGGAGGGGAAGGTTGCTCGCTAGGATATCGCATCCTATGCCTACGTACTTCCACACTGCATGGAAGATCAGAGCAAACGTAGTTCGGGCCACGTACGACACAAGCTTGTCTTGGTTGTTTTCATTCCTTCTGAAAAAGGGTTTCTTTGATTAACAGTCCCGGCGGACAAAAATGACGTTTTGATGAGTTCACATTCTTTTACGAAAGAAGTGTCTTTTATTGTGTTTGAAATCTTTATGTGTTTTTCTGTTTGTTTTGAGGAAGAAGAGGTAGAACTCTAACCTACGGTTGCGAAGGGAAACAAACTAACCTAATGTTATCATGCATGGGTTAAGACCTAGTGTCTATCATGCTCCTCTCTTGCATAGAGAGAAACAGAGATCCTACGGGATGGGCAGAAACAGAAACAATAACAGATATAATAAAGCGGTAAAATGCATGGATGCAACAGTACAAGCGAGGCAAGGGAGTCCCACTCAACCTCGAACCTAGAAAACAATAGGCGAAAGTGAACAGGCTTCACTTTCAACCCAACAGGGTAAACAGCAAACAATACAGTCCAGAAAACCAATCAATACATCAGCAAATAAGATACAGCAAAAGAAACAGCATCAGCAGCTCTGAATCAACATCTGGCTTCAAGTAATCTCCATTTAGCTACAGGCTTCAACAAGCATCAATCTCCATCTTCATGGCCTTCAGGCAAGGGCTTTGATCATCTGTCTTCCATCTACAATGGCTTTTCTTCAAGCTCAAACCTCCAGGATGAGGGATTAGTCACAAGAGTGAATTGGGTGTTAAGCAATCAGTTGACTACCAAAGGTGGTGAACAGACTGCTTCTAACACAAGAGACATTTTCTCTCAAGAGTTCTATCTCATAGACACTATCACCAAGCCTTCCAAAGGAAGGGGGTGAGTGTCTTAGAGAGACTCTGAATCACAGAGAAGAATGGATGCAGACAAGGCAATCCATGTTTGAGAAACAAGCTTTCTAACCTAGAGCTCTGCCTAGCTCCTAAACCCTAGTCTCCTTAGCATCTGCTAGCAAGAACCTCCTCCTCAACTCTGGCAGTTGATCATCAATCTTTGGACCTCCAATGATCTTCATCTTCACCAGTCTTCAGCTTCCCCAGGGCCCCAGACAATCCCAATACCCAAGCAAGCAAGCAATAATCCCCAGAGGGCACACCACACCAGACAATCAGATATAACAGACAGTATTAGCAGTAGGGGAATCCTAACTTTTATCTAAGGGATCTAATAGCTACCCATAGCCCCTATAGTCCCATAACTAATCTAATTAAATCCTAAGTCCTAAGGGAAATGAAATCAAACTTCTTAAGTTGTAACCTAAAACCCTAGTTTTGTTCATGATGTTCAAGACTACATTAAGCCCCTAAAATTAATTCCTAAAAATGGGAACTAAAATATTTCTACAAGTTGAATATCTAATCTAAACAGCATAAAAAGAAGGAACAAAAAATATAGAAGCATTTAATAGAACAAAAATTATTAAAATGATGCATGAAATGAATCTAATTAATATGACATTTATTTAGAAAATATGGAAAAAATATGAAATAAAAATAAAAATGCAATTTTATTTTTCTATAATATTCTAGACATCCTAAAGAAAATAGTGTAAAAAGAATGAAGTGAAAATGATTTTTTATGAATTTGTTATGAATTTATGAAAATGCATAAAAAATTAAGAGAAATAAAAACAAAATGCAAGAAATAAATGGGAGAGGGGTGTATTTAGTAGGCGCGCTTAGTTCAATTCAGGATGGGCCACACAGACAGGGGTGTGAATAGAAAGTCACTAAGGCCCAGAATAAGTCAGCAACAATGAGAAATAGAAAAGAAAGCGCCAGGGGTGAAAATAGCAACAAAAACACGCTCAAACTGGCTTTGGGCTCAAAATAGGGGGGGGATTAGCAACTTCCACTCAGGCCCGCCCGTTTCAATTAATGAAACGGTGCGTTTTGGCCAACTCACTTCCCTCCAAATTCAGATTAAACGAGAGCCCTCAGATCACTCTCCAAGTCAAAGGTCTAACACCAAATAAACGGCCATGATTTCGTCTCCTTCCTTGGATCAACTGAATTAGGGTTTGGACTCCATGGCCACCATGCACGAGCAAACTTCCATCCCTCTGTTCTCATTCTACATGCAATGAATCAACACGCTATAAACATGAAAGATGCTCAGAATTCTTCCCTCTACAATCCTATGGTCCTAATTTACTTTGAAACTCAATAAAACTCTCAACCCGATCGAGGTAAAATCTGGCCACCATGGAAATCCTCTGAGATGCACCAACACAATTCTCCATCAAACTTAACCTAATCTAATCTATGCCTAATGGTGATCAACCTGCGCTATCAAGCTAAGATTATGATGCATTAACCTAAGAGTTTCAAGCCCTAACAGTTTCTACCACCTGCTAACAATGGTCTCTATTCAGCCTCAAATTCATCCTAATTACTCTACTAACCACCTAGATCATATCTAAACTAACAACAACATGTTAAACCAACTAGATCAAGCTGTGTGAATGAAAACATACCTGGTGCAAAAGCTTGAAAACAGCTATGGAAGATTGAGGATCTGAGGCTTCCCAGGCTTGGATCTTGATCAATTAACTCAATACTCAATTCTGTATGCAATGCTTTGATGATTCCTGGCTTGAATTGTGCTGTCCAATGGAAACTTCAATTTTGATGTTGATGAAGAAAGTGCTCGAAAATGGATTCTAACCACCTTGTTCTTGATTGAATTCTACTCTATGATGATGAATCAATAGAATGAAGTTGATTTTGATGATGATTTGGTGAAGAATTTGTGAGATTGGAATGAAACTTCAATGAAAAAGAATGAGAAAGTTTGTGAAATTCTTGGTGAAAATGAAGCCAACCCTTGATCAATCCTCATTTTATGAATATATAGACCTCATATGAACATTCTAGATCCATCTTGCACATTCCCTTGCTTTCCAACTTTGATCCACTTTGGTTATGTTTCTTAAAGTACAAGTAACCAAAGATAACTTTCTTTTTTCCTTCTAAACTCAAAAAAGTGTTTGAACCATTGTTCTTAGAATTGCTTTTCCATTCAAAATCATATATTGGAAGTCTCCATTTGGACTCATAAATCTCCCAAACCATTTTCCATCTTGAATTTATTCACTTTATAAGCCATTTTAGTTCATATTTTGACCAATTATGCAACTTCATGTTATGAGCCTCTCCAATAATTTGTGACCTTCTTTCTAGACTTAAAATCCCATTTGGAGCAAGTTTGATGTTGTAAGTTTTTTCATTTGAGGCCTCCTTGTATGAGTTTTGGACATAGGTTAAAATGACCTGTAATTCACAAATGCCCAAAATACCCTTTGCTTGCCAAGACCATAAGTTGAGTTCTACACATCATATGAAGGCATGCTATACCATTCTAGAAATCTAAGACAATGAGGAACAATTCTTATGTTGACCAAGAATTCATTTGAAATCTCCTTGAGGGGTAAAAATTGCTTGGAAGTCAAGTCACTTTCACAGACAAAAATTCAGATACCTCAGATGACCTGTAACTTGCAAGGACCATAACTTGAGTTCTATAAATCTCCTTGAGGTCTTCCACCACTCAAATTAAAGGTCTTGAGACCCTCTACAAGTTCCATGTTGGCCAAGAAGCCATTTGAAGCTAGCATTTTGACTTATCTTGCTTGGAAATTTGACCTAAACTAGGGGATTTTACAGAGAAACCCTAATTTAGTAACTCCTCTTCTCCTTGATTTCTCTTGAATTCTCCTTGTCATATCTCCACATCCTTCTTCATATGTCCAATGATGATCCCCACATCTCTCCAATAGACTTGAATGCCCCTTAAATCAGTCAATTGACCTAGGGTTGACCTAGGGTTGACCCAGATGAAACTCTAATTGACTGCCTTCAACTGTAGCTCTTGTGCTTTCATCAATGACTTGTCTCCTTCTTCAAATGACTTTCTAAGTCTCTCATAATGTCTAGATACTCTCCATGCCTTCAACTCACAGCTCACAACCTTCTTGTTGACCCTCAGATACCCTCAGCTAGGAGATGGACTCAAGGCTTGATCTGCTGAACTCTCTGCTCTCAAATTCTTTCCTGATGACTTGAATGAGATTGAATTGGGATAATAACCTCTTGATAGGCTTCTAGGGATGATAATAATGATTGGTCCCCTGTTGAATGACTTGCTATGCTTATGCTATGCAGATGGTTAGTCTATGAACATGACTCTATATGCAAATGCTAATGATAATGAAACATAAACTAAGTGAATAAGGTTAGGCAAATTTTAGGGTGCAACAGCTGCCCCTATTCAAACGACTTGGACCTGATTGGGTGAAGAGCCCGGAGCCTTCAGACATTCGCGGTACGAGACGGTTGAATACTAGTGAAACCAGAAATTTGCCAACCGCAAAACTAAATTGCGCTCCTGCTTGGGGAACGACATTCATCAGCTGAATCTGACTGTTACGGTAACCCACTGATCTCGCGCGAGCGTGCTGGGGATTGTCTTCATCGTTCTGAAGAGGATTCTGTCATAACATATTGCTTGCTTGTCCGCGTTAGGACTCTGTCTGTCATCAATACGAAGAAATCTCAACTAGAACTTGTCCACGTTAGGACTCCATTTGCTGTTAACCCAGGAAAATCTCGGCAACTCCGCTGGGGATAATTTGTCTGCATTTCCATAAACTGAATCGTCCACGTTAGGAATAACATTCTTCCACGTTAGGAGTAACACCTGCCCACGTTAGGAATCATTTCTTCTGTATCTGTCCACGTCAGGACTAACCCTTTCATCTTTCCACGTCAGGAAGCAATCTTCTTTCCACATAAGGAGAACTATATCAATCTGTCCCCGTAAGGACTCCAGTACCACTTGACATGTCCGCGTCAGGACTCCACTCTTTCCACGTAATGAATTCACCTTTGGTTCTAAACCTGTCCACGTCAGGACTCAACTCTTCACGCATCTGTCCACGTAAGGACCCCAATTTCTCCGCGTAAGGAATAAACTTCTTCTTTCCACGTTAGGAATATCTTCTTCGATCTGTCCGCGTCAGGACTCAATCTTTCCGCGTAAGGAATAATCTCTTTCTTTCCACGTCAGGAATCAATCTTGATATGTCCGCGTGAGGACCCTGATCTTTCCACGTAAGGAATAAACTCGTCTTTCCACGTTAGGAATATTCCATTTCTTTCCACGTCAGGAATCAATCTTGATATGTCCGCGTGAGGACTCTGATCTTTCCACGTAAGGAATACCAACTTCTTTCCGATTCGTCCGCGTAAGGACTACATCGTCCACGTTAGAACCCACTTTAACTTGTCCACGTAAGGACTCGCTCTTTCCACGTCAGGAATGCTGTCATTTCCACGTAAGGAAACTATCTTTTTCCACGTAAGGAATCATCTCTTTCCACGTAAGGAAACCTATTCTGATATGTCCGCGTAAGGACTACATCTTTTCCGCGTAAGGAATCTCCATCTTTCCACGTTAGGAATAATAATTTCTTTGATTTGTCCACGTCAGGACTCAGGCGTCTTCGACTCGCTGAGGAAATAGGACTAGTCCACGTAAGGACTCACACTGGTCTGATCTGCCCACGTCAGGACCCATGATTTGCCAACGCAAAGAAAGATAACTGCTGGAAGGAACTGGTCCACGCCAGGCCACCAACACAAAGAGTAATCACTTTTGTCAACGTCATGACCTCCCATTCCACTAACTTCAAGAAACCGAATCTGCCCACGATAGGACTAACACAACTCACCAATCCAGGGAAATAAACCTGTCCACGTTAGGACGCCCACTTCTGAAGAAATCCCGTCAATCTAGGAGTAAATTGTCCGCGTCAGGACTTGGTTCTCCACTGATCCACACCTACAAACTTCTCAGCACTGACGTGACAGCGACTTTGAGATGAACTCTACTGGGGATGTCTGGAAACCAACTATCGGACGCCTGCTCTGATAACCGGCGGTGGCCTCTGAAATTCTGATTCATGGAACCCGTTGATGACAAACAAACTCTGCTTGGGGATAAGGAGAAACTTATCCTGGTAACTCTGCGGGGAAAATAAGAGACATTTGCATAAATGACTCTGTTAGAGACAAAGAGAATCTCATCATGCTAACTCTGTGGGGGAATACCGCCGAAACTGACATTATCATTGGATGTATCATACCGACATCTTGACTGTTTGGTAATTCATTTGAGCAAGAGCTCTCTCCACCTGAACTGCTAGAATACAGAAACTGCTTCAGCAAAATAAATGCTGGAAGGATAATGCCGACTCCGTCGGGGATAGCCAGATGCTACAGAATTATTCCAGCAAAATAAATGCTGGGAGGATGAAGTCAACCCTGCTGGGAAATTGGGAACTCAATCCAAACACCTTGTTGAAGTAACCCCCTGCTGGGGAATACAACTTTGCTGGGAAATAGCAGATGTGGACAGTACGATTGGATTTCTGCTGGAGAGTGAACTGATATTACACAGTATCCCTGACAAAATAAATGCCAGGACCCACAACCAACTCTGCTGGGGAGAGTCTTAATCTTCGAGTTCTACTGGGAGGAATGAAAAACACTTGCAAAGAGAATTCCACTGGGGAATGGGATGATTCTCTTGGGGAAGATTAACTGACTCCACTGGGGAAAGGGTACATGACCCTGCGGGGAAAGATGAACCTGTCTGAATACAGCCTTATGATCTTGGAATCGCCAAACTCTGCTGAGGACGAATAACTTTTCTGGAACACGTCCTTTGGATAAACTACGGCTAGCTGGGGGATTCTATCTTTCTTCAGGAAGAACATGCAGGCCCTGCGCGGGGACTGAGTCGTTCGTTATCGCAATCTTTTGATCATCTTCCTTGTAGGGTTATGAGACCTGCAACAACACAAACAAGACAAGACAAGCCTATGCAATCAAATCAATTCAGGTTAGTGACGTTACACTCAGTTAATTCAAAGCTTTAGCAATTGTTGGCAAGGGCCAATGATGTTATACTCATGCTAGCTTCACTAAACTTAGGCGCTTTATCATGCACAAAACAGTAAAGAACCAGCATCAAGTACTGAATAACATATTTTCATTGATTGGGCCCCTGAATGGGCGGAGTTTTTGTACACGGGATGTAACTCCTGAAAAGAGGAAGCTACGCAAAGCAAATATACAAGTATGCAAGTATTCCCAAGAAGCATAAATATTGACAAATTAAATTTTGTACACATGTCGGCAACTGGATGCAGATGAACACCACGAACTGATCCTCCCATGACTCGTCCGACTCTAATACTTTCCCGGTATCCCCACTTCTGAAGAGATTGTATCCGATAACTGACTCCTCAAATTTATTCTCCCGCATTGATGCTCATTGCAATATCAAATTCGGACCGCAGTCATTTGCTTTTCACATCCCTAACTTTTGCGTGAACCGCCCTTTACGGGTTTTCAGTTCACCGGGATACCCTTTTTTGCCGAAGCCGCCCAGTGTAGGTTTTCAACTTCGCGGGTGTACATTTTTCTCAATTTTATCCCTAACTTTTGCCCGAACCTTTCATTCTGTTTTTGGTTCGCCAGGATGCCCCATTTTTGCCTGGACTCTCTTTTTCTGTCCAGCGGGTCTATTTTAAGCAAAGTATTTTTTAACTGCGTCCGAATTCACAGGTGACGCAAAGTCTTCTCCGTCCATGGTGGACAACAACAACGCTCCTCCTGAAAAGACCTTACTGACAACGTATGGCCCTTCGTAGTTGGGGGTCCACTTGCCCCTGTGATCTGCTTGCGGCGGGAGAATCCTTTTCAGCACAAGGTCGCCCGTCTGAAAGCTTCGCGGAAGTATCTTCTTGTCGTACGCTTTCTTCATTCGTCTTTGGTACAAACGACCGTATGCCAGAGAAGCTAGCCTCTTCTCATCCATCAAACTCAGTTGGTTCAATCTATTCGTTACCCATTCTGCCTCGTCCAGCTGAACGTCTCGCAATACCCTCAGAGAAGGGATCTCAACTTCCAATGGTAGTACCGCCTCCATTCCGTATACCAACGAGAACGGAGTTGCCCCGGTTGATGTGCGTACCGTCGTACGATAACCGTGCAAAGCGAAAGGTAGCATTTCATGCCAATCTTTATAAGTCACCACCATTTTCTGCACAATCTTCTTGATATTCTTATTGGCCGCTTCGACAGCGCCATTCATCTTGGGTCGGTAAGGGGAGGAGTTGTGATGTTCGATCTTGAAATTCTGACAGAGCTCCTTCATCATTTTGTTGTTCAGATTAGAACCGTTATCTGTGATTATCCGCTCGGGGATCCCATATCGGCAAATGATATCTCTCTTGATGAATCTAGCCACCACTTGCTTCGTTACATTTGCGTAAGACGCCGCTTCCACCCACTTGGTGAAATAATCGATTGCTACTAGTATGAACCGATGCCCGTTAGAAGCCGTCGGCTCGATCTTTCCGATCATATCGATTCCCCACATCGAGAATGGCCATGGAGATGACATCACATTTAGAGGACTCGGAGGCACGTGTATCTTGTCAGCATAGATTTGGCACTTGTGGCACTTCCTCGCGAATTTGAAACAATCAATTTCCATCGTCAGCCAAAAGTAACCTGCCCTCAGCAGCTTTCTCGTCATAGCATGCCCACCAGCATGCGTACCAAAGGTACCTTCGTGAATTTCCTCCATGAGGAGCTTTGCCTCTTTTTCGTCTACACAACGCAACAACACCAAGTCGTGGTTTCTTCTGTATAAGACGCCATCCGGGTTCAAATAGAAATTACCCGCTAACCTCCTGAGAGTCTTCTGATCTTGACTGGATGCCCCAGCCGGATACTCTTTATTCTTCAGGAAATTAAGGATATCAAAATACCACGGTTTGTCATCAGATGCTTCATCAATAGCAAATACATAAGCTGGCCTGTCCAACCGAGAGATAGTGATTTGGGGAGCTTCGTTCCAGAAGTTGACTTTGTACATGGAAGACAAAGTGGCAAGGGCGTCAGCCATTTGATTTTATGCCCGCGGTACGTGATGCAATTCAACCTTGTCGAAGAAAGGCAACAATCTCCTTGCATAATTCATGTAATGTATCAAATTGGGCTGACGTGTCTCCCATTCCCCTTTTATCTGATTCACTACCAGAGCTGAGTCTCCGTATACGTCTAGATGTTTGATTCGCAAATCAATGGCTTCTTCAAGCCCCATTATACAAGCTTCGTATTCGGCCTCATTGTTGGTAACGGCAAAGGTCAATCGGGCAGTAAACGGGATGTGCGACCCGTGCGGCGTAGTGATAATTGCCCCTATTCCGCTACCGTAAGCATTCACAGCTCCGTCAAATATCATCTGCCATTTGGACCCCGGCTCTGGTCCTTCGTCTGGCAACGGCTCTTCACAATCCTTCATCTTGAGGTACATGATATCCTCGTCAGGAAAATCAAATCTCATCGATTGGTACTCTTCAATGGGCTGCTCCGCCAGATACTCAGACAGCACACTCCCTTTTATAGCCTTTTGCGAGACGTATTGAATATCGTATTCAGTCAAGACCATCTGCCAACGGGCAATTCTACCTGACAACGCCTGCTTTTCGAATATATATTTGATTGGATCCATCTTCGAGATGAGCATGGTTGTATGATTCAGCATGTACTGCCTCAAACGCTTGGCGGCCCAGGCTAGCGCGCAACAAGTTTTCTCCAGCATTGAGTATCGAGATTCACAGTCTGTAAATTTCTTACTCAAATAATAAATCGCATGCTCTTTTCTCCCTGTCTCGTCGTGCTGACCGAGAACACAACCCATGCTTCCCTCAAGAACCGTCAAATACATTATCAAGGGTCTCCCTGCCACTGGGGGTATCAAAATAGGAGGCTCCTGCAGATACTTCTTTATTTTGTCGAACGCCTTTTGACAATTTTCGTTCCACGTTACAGCTTGATCTTTCTTCAAGAGCTTGAATAATGGTTCACACGTGGCCGTTAGGTGAGATATGAACCGGGCAATGTAGTTCAACCTCCCTAAAAACCCGCGCACCTCTTTCTCTGTTTTAGGCGTCGGCATTTCTTGAATCGCTTTTATTTTAGCAGGATCGACCTCTATTCCTCTTTCGCTTACGATAAACCCCAGCAGTTTACCCGATCTCACCCCGAAGGTGCATTTGTTAGGGTTCAGCCTCAGCCTGAACTTCCTAAGCCTTTTAAACAACTTCAGCAGATTCACCAGATGCTCTTCCTCCGTCTGGGATTTAGCAATCATATCGTCAACATAAACTTCGATCTCTTTATGCATCATGTCATGAAAAAGAGTCGTCATAGCACGCTGATATGTTGCCCCAGCATTTTTCAAACCAAAGGGCATCACTTTGTAGCAAAATGTTCCCCAAGGCGTTATGAAAGTAGTCTTCTCCATATCCTCTGGCGCCATTTTAATTTGATTATAGCCTGAAAAGCCATCCATGAAGGAGAATACAGAGTATTGAGCGGTATTATCAACTAACACGTCAATGTGAGGAAGCGGAAAATCGTCTTTTGGGCTTGCTTTATTCAAATCTCTATAATCCACGCACATTCGAACCTTGCCATCTTTCTTTGGCACTGGTACGATGTTGGCAACCCATGAAGGATACTTCGTCACAGCCAGGAAACCAGCGTCCCACTGTTTCTGAACCTCCTCTTTGATCTTCATTGCCATATCTGGTCGTGTTCTGCGAAGCTTTTGTTTGACTGGCGGGCAATCTTCTTTCAGTGGCAGGCGATGCACCACCATATCAGTATCGAGCCCTGGCATATCCTCATACGACCAAGCGAATACATCATTATACTCTCGGAGCATTTCAACCAGTCTTCGCTTGATATCACTCTGCAGTGCGGCTCCGATACGAATATTCTTCTCAACCCCTTCCGACCCCAAATTGATGATTTCAATAACCTCGTCGTGAGGCAGAATGGCTCTTTCCTCTTGCTTCACTAACCAAGACAGTTCTTCGGGAACGTCGCTATCTTCGACAACCTCTTCTTCAGTCTGGAATACCGGGTGCTCGAAGTCGGGACGAGTCATAGGTGGCTCAAGGATGTCATCTGAAAATGTTATCCTGCAAAAGGAATGGTTAAGTGCTTCAAAATGCGTATAAAAGCGAATAACCACATTGCCATTTTATTGAAAAATACAAAACAGGAAAGACAGGGATTACAGTATTTGCACATGAAAAAACGCCATTTATTTAATGATTAACACGCAATGTTTATAACAACACAGCCCTAAGCAAATCCTGATGCCCCGGGCAAAGACATCAGATTATTCAACAATTAATAAAGCAAAGCATTACTGTTTAAAAGTCACAGGAACAAGCTCCTAAATAGACCAGTTGCACAGTCCTTGTCCTGGCGTGCTTGGCTGAATCCAGGCATCCATATCACAGTCGCTGTCTCCTTCATCAGACTCTGAAGCAGCATTGACAGTTTCATGACATACTCCACTGGCAGAGATGGTGATTGACTTTCTGAAATGGGGGGCCCCCACAGAAGGAGTTGATGACGACGGTCGGTACCCCAGCCCGAAACGGTCCATTTTCACAGGAATGTCCAGCACTTTGCCCCAGCCCTTGGCTTCTCCTGCTTCCACTAGCGCTTGAGCTTCCTTATACGATGAGACAGCTATCTCTGGCACTTTGCTTGGCCCGGGACCCTTGTCCTTGATGCACACACCTTCGAATGCCTGGCATGGTGTCTCGTGGATCTCTCCGTCGACTTCCACATATTTAAACGAAGATAGATGGCTGACTAGGATGTCTTCTTCTCCGCACACGGTGACTACACTGTCTCCGACCATATACTTTAACTTCTGATGCAGGGTAGACGTGACTGCCCCTGCCCCATGAATCCAGGGTCTTCCCAGCAAGCAGCTGTACGCAGGCTGTATATCCATGATATAAAACTCCGTTGCAAACACTTCCGGCCCCACTTGCAGAGGCAAAGTAATCGATCCGAAGACTGTTCTCCGCGTGCCGTCAAACGCTCTGACTACCAAATCGCTGGGTGTGCACAAAATCCCTCGAACATCCAGCTTCATCATCGCCTTCTTGGGCAGCACATTCAAAGATGATCCGGTGTCAACCAATACGTGCGACATTGTTGATCCCCTACACTCCACAGACACGTGTAATGCCATATTATGATCTCTACCTTTCGGAGTCAAGTCGAAATCGGTAAAGCCCAGACTGTGGCCTGCATTTACATGTGCCAATACTCCTTCTAGCTGATTTACGGAGACATCCTGGGGTACAAAAGAAGTGTCCAGGACTTTCAGCAAAGCATTTCGGTGAGCTTCCGAACACAGCAGCAATGATAAGATAGATATTTTGGACGGCGTCTGCTGCAGATGCTCCACAATCTTATAATCACTTTTCCGAATCAAGCGCATGAACTCTTCTACATCCTTAGATGCTGCTTCTTTTTCACTTGCTTGTACCGGAACATTCTCAACTGCTTTCCCTTTTCCTTTCGCTAGCCTTTCGGCCTCCACTTCAGGAGATATAAAGATCCTGCCACTCCTCGTCATGCCTCCTGAGCCAACAACATTATCCACAATCTCCATTGGCTGCTTGTTAACATCAATTTTTATCCCGTCGCAATACACCTCCAGCCCATATGACCATGGGACTGCCTTCGTGTTCTCATACGGGATTGGCCCGGCTTTAGTTATGGTAATCGGTGGTCGCTGAGCTGGTGCTGCAATAGTGATCGTCTTCTGAGGAATCGTCACCGTGGCCACATCAGTCTGATTATCCACTACTGCCCCTGTCGGCTCATCAGTTGCCGCTCGATCAAACTGCAATATACCTTCATCAATTAAGGCCTGAATGCCTTTCTTCAAATCCTCACACCCCCCAGCTAGGGTCCAACAATCTAGGCAGTACTCATTACATCCTGGGTAAACACCTCCTTGCAACAGTCGGCTTTTTATCTCGCTCAGCGGCGTCTTTAAATCTTCAACATTCATAATAAGATTCAGACCTTCCTCAGTCAGCACGGCGTTCGCCCCATGATTGGGCATGGGTTTCTGGACTATATTCGGACCTGCCGTTCCGAAATTGATAGTCTTGTTGTCCAAAAGATCCTGCACAACGTGCTTAAAAGCATGGCAACCTTCTATATCGTGGCCCGGGGCCCCAGAATGAAACTCGCAGTGTCTATTTGCATCATAGCCGAACGGGGGAGTTCCCGTTATCGGTGCCAGAGTTCTTTTCTCTACCAGATTCAATCCCAACAATGTCTGCAATAAATCAGCATAGGTTGAGGGAGGCTTCTCAAACACTCTTCTCGGCTTACTACCCTGGAATCTTCGTTGAGCTTGCTGTGCCCCCTGCTGAGGCTGCTGCTGCTGTGGCATTGGCTGCTGCTGAACCGGTTGTTGTTGCTGGATTGGTTGTTGTTGATAGGGGATAGTAACACTCGATACCTGCTGCGGCTGACGATATTGATTTCTTCCCCTGCCTCGGCCTCGGCCTCGGCCTCCAAATACTGCGCTAGCTTCGCCCTGACGGCGCCCACCATAAGCTTTCCTATTACTGCCAGATGCAGTTGATTCCTCGACTTGGAACTTTCCTTGCTTAATGTTACGCTCAATCTTTTCACCCATCAGAATCAGGTCTGAAAAACTGGCCAGAGACGTATGAAACAGCATATCATGAAACAGCCCAGTGAATGTGCCGACAAACATATCATTCATTTCTTTATCTTCTACAGGGGGACGGACCCTGGCAGCCATATCGCGCCACCTTTGCGCGTATTCTTTAAAACTCTCCCCCTTCTTCTGCGAAAGCCCGGCCAACTGGACCCGATTGGGTGCCAGGTCGCTGTTATACTTGTAATGGGCTACAAATGCCTCTGCTAATTGCTTCCAAGTTTTGATATCAGTTGGCTCCAACCCCATGTACCACTCTAGGGAAGGACCCGACAGACTATCCTGAAAGAAATGCATTAGCATTCTTTCATCAGTAGAGTATGCAGACATCTTTCTATAATAAGCTCGTACATGCACCTTCGGACATGTGTCTCCTTTGTACTTATCGAACGCAGGCGCCTTGAATTTAATTGGCACCCTCAAGCCAGGTACCAAGCCCATGGTTGCCATGTCCAATCCCACAGCACTCTGATTCAGGACTCCCTTCATCTGCTCTTCCAGCATTCTAATCTTTTGGGAATCATCCATCGGTCCTTCAAAACCTCCTCCGGAGAAGGCGTCATCCTGCTGATCCTCTTGCCACATACCATTTCCAGCCCCGTACCCATCATACGCATTATTACGTCCAGCTCTGATCTGATTCATTCCCGGACCTCGACCTCTGTTGCCGTACCCTTGAACACCTCCAGCGGGACCAAAAGCCATAAATCCAGCACCGTTTCCGTTTCCCAAGCCTCCGTAACCCTGATTGACCATACCATAACCATCTTGCCCAAAGCCTTGAGCATTAAAGCCATACTTGCCAGTGTTGTCAAACCCCTGATCGTTGAATCCGAACCCAGTATTGACAAAGCCATTGCCTCCAAGATTATCTCCCAAATTGACATCACCCAGCCCAGCGTTATGGACAGCAGTCTCATTCCCCCTTCCGACGTTACCATTCACAGCAGCGGTAGCGTTGTTGACATTAGCGGCAGGTATATTGACCACGGGCGGAGCCACTGGCGTGGGAGTGCCGTCTCCATGAGCAGTATCAACCCGGACAGACTGATGATCGTCGTTACCATGACCAGCGTTGCGAGCCAACAGAGGCTGGACCATGGCCTGCAAATTCTCCTGCCCTTTTGCTATAGCTTCCATGGTCTGCATGAAGAGGGCGAGCTTCTCGCGCACATCCTGCATCTCGTTCTGAATTTGGTCCATGACTTTTCGACAGTTGGAGCGTGTAGAATAGCGGTGCGGATGTTGATCTGGAATCCTGTTAAGTACCTGATACAGAGCAGGAGATAAGACACCATTCAAATATTACCTGTTATGCAATATGTATATGAATGCAATGCAATGTGTCTGTGCATTAGGGAAGTTCATTCCCCCCAGTTCTAGTGCGAAGGTGCCGGTGCAGTGACAGTGTTGACAATAGGAATATCGGAGCTGAATCATAGAAAGCCTCATATATTGCAGAGAGAATCAATAAGCCCAGAGTACAATATCACTGAGAGTACAATAAGAAGGCATGACCTCAACCAACAATCCTGGTGATGGTCAGCACTATGCAAATAAAGCATACAAGTTACTACATGAAATGATCAAATCCTCCCAAAAGTCTGGTACTCCTCTATCAACTTCTTGGTCTCCGGATGGCTTGGTCGATCAAGCAGCCCTTCAACAAGCTGGTTTCTCCTCTTGAGGACACGGCGTACGTCTTCAGCAGTTTCTTCCCATGTTGCTTCTCCGAAGCAATCTTCTAGCTTTCGCTTCTGAGACACTGCTTCATCTCTGGATTTGATTGCCTTGTTCAGTGCATGCTGGACACTATACCGGGTCATCACTTCTTCCTCACACTTCTTGATGCTAGACTTCAACTTCTCTTCGAGGTCGGAAATTTGCTGCTTCAACTTATCTTCCCTCTTCTTATTGTTAGTGAGTGTAGCATTCCAAGTCTTATTGCAAGAGGAGATTTCTCGGTGTGCTGCGTCGAGCGCCTTCTTTTTGGCTTCCAGCATGTCATGGGAGCTTCTGAACTCTTGCCCCAGACGTTCACGCTTTTTCTTTTCCTCAGTCAACTCAGCTCCTAATCTGTTTACCAGCTCGATCTGTTGTTGGAAAGCATATACGGCCTTGTTTTTCTCGCTGCGTGCCTGAGCTAGCTCTTGCTCTAACCCTTCGTTGACCTTCATCAAGGCTTCTTTTTCTTTCACAACTTGCTCGTAGACTTCCCTAGAAACAGTAGTCGGTTCTGCTACCGGAACGGGAACAAGAATTGGTGCATCTGGAAATGGCATTCTCAACTGACTAGCCCTCTCCTGAATCCAAACTCTATAAGGTGCATAGGCCTGACAGTCATTCTTTCCTAACAACGGCTTCCCTTTGCGGTTAATACGCGTCCAGGCATGTTGCAACTTGGCTAATAACTCCCCCTTCAAATCACCTGTGAAGTACAGAGATTCCTGTACTTCTTCCTCCTAAGGTGGATTCTTCAGCGCATATCCGAACTGGCGAATGAATAGAGAAGGGTTGTAATTGATACACCCTTTTCTTCCTATCAGCGGCACATTAGGGTAACCAAAACAACTGAAGATAAGCTCGGATCCCAGCAGATCTCTATCAAACCACTCCATATCTTCCGACGATAGCCTCATCAGACGCTCTGGCCAACCAACTGGGACTGTAGTCTCTGCAACAGATCCTCTCTTAGGAAGGTGGCTCTCAAACCACATACTCAACAAGGGCACACACAGGTGAACATTCTTCCCTCTTCCCTTCTCATTCTTATAATGCAGTGAGTGGTAGAGATCTCCGAGTAAGGTAGGTACAGGATTACCAGCGGCAAACAAGTAGAAAGCATCAAAGTCCACAAAATCCGGTATGCTGGGAAACAAAACTATGCCATAAATGCACAAAGCCAACACAGCATTGAAAGCAACCCAACACCCGCTCTTGGCATACTCTTGGGCTTTACCAACTAAGAATTGGAGTGAGAAGCCTGGAACTCCACGGGAAACAGTAGTCACAAGTTCAGAAGCATCAACATGCAAGGCTTTTGCCAAATCCTCCGGCTTGGGCTTGGCGTCATAATGAACGAATGGAACCTGGTTCTGCACGGGCAGCTCAACATACTCAGCGTATTCCTCCAGAGTTGGTCCCATAATAAAGTCAGAGAACGTAAAGCACCTCAAAGCAGGGTCGTAGAATTGCATCAAAGCATACAGCCCTTCTAACTCTACCTCTGTAGGTTTGCACACCAATCTCAATAACCTACCATAGCTCATCCGGAAACTCCTACGAACACCCTCATCAGCAAGAGAGATCAACCCAAGTAAAGGAACAATATCAGGCGTAGGCAATTTGTAAGCAACCGTTCTCCTTAAGCTAGTCATGATCAAAACTCAGAAGTCCGGGCACTAGAACTAGGGAAATGCAAATGCACCTGCAGCACAGACACACGTTAGTGGAATGCAAATGGTAATGGATATGCAGGCAATGCAATGCAAGTAACATGCAACAGGGACCAAAGCTGTAGCTGAATAGCCTGAACCCAATCAAGAAAGGTCTCAGATAGACCATCCGGAAGTCATCAAACCCTGGTCTCAGATAGACCTAAAATAAACTCCAACACTGGTCTCTGACAGACCTCAAACCATAACTCCAACTGGTCTCTGATAGACCTCAAATCACATCTATAATTGGTCTCTGACAGACCTCAGAACTCTCCAACTGGTCTCTGACAGACCTCAGAACACATCTCCAAATGGTCTCTGACAGACCTCATAACTCTCCATAAATAACCAGGATCTCTGATCAAGAAATAACCGGTAGTCTGGAGGTCTAGTTACCTGCATAACCCTGAATCCCCTCACAGGTGGGTGGCCCTATAACTGGCACAAGGTACGGCATCCTATGCGGTCGTTGGCGTCACAGACTTTCAGGGTTGATGATACGATTCCCAGAAGGAGTGGCATCATCAATTCCTGAAGAGGCCTCACTTAGCCAACTTCCAAATGATCGGTCCCCAGAGTCGACAATCCAACTAACCAGCAACCCACGCCAACCAAAGGAAGGGGCAGGAGGCCAACCAGAGGAACCTCGTCTGAGTGTAGATTTCATGGGACACCAAAGCAAGCAAAGCAAGCGGGCGCCCACTAATTTCTACTCTAATTCTAGGTGCACTCAAGCCCAGGTCCGGCTTATCTCTCAATATCAGAACACCCGTCACACCCCAGATACAGCAATAATAATCAATATAAAGCTGAAAATACAAGGTTAGACATATAAAATAACTCCATACAAAATCCTCGACGGGAAAACAAGCGCTAGGATTGACTCGCTCAAAGGGACGTTGGATCCCAAATGCATAAGAACCATCGCAGTCCTTAGCAGCCAGGGGAAGTTGGATCCCCAGCAGAGTCGCCAGCTGTCGCTACTGCGAAAATCGGCGCCGGCTGAACAGAAGAGTCGCCACCGTGCGTTATTTATCCCACGGGAGGGAAAGGAAACGCTCAGAGTAAACCTCGCACAACACGGGAAAGGTATGGTCGTCGCAACCAAAACCTGGGTTCGGGAGTCGGTTACGCAAGGGGAAGGTATTAGCACCCCTCACGTCCGTCGTACTCGACGGGATCCACGCTTGTTTTCGGGTATGGATTGTTATTCTATCTATGCTAAAGGTCTGGGGTTAAAAAGAAAAGAGAAGGAAAATAAAAAATGACTCGGCAAAGTATCGCACTTTATGCCTACGTATTCTCGCCTGGAACGAGAAATCAGAGTCAACGTAGTTCGCCTACCTACTGGAAAGGAGGGGAAGGTTGCTCGCTAGGATATCGCATCCTATGCCTACGTACTTCCACACTGCATGGAAGATCAGAGCAAACGTAGTTCGGGCCACGTACGACACAAGCTTGTCTTGGTTGTTTTCATTCCTTCTTAAAAAGGGTTTCTTTGATTAACAGTCCCGGCGGACAAAAATGACGTTTTGATGAGTTCACATTCTTTTACGAAAGAAGTGTCTTTTATTGTGTTTGAAATCTTTATGTGTTTTTCTGTTTGTTTTGAGGAAGAAGAGGTAGAACTCTAACCTACGGTTGCGAAGGGAAACAAACTAACCTAATGTTATCATGCATGGGTTAAGACCTAGTGTCTATCATGCTCCTCTCTTGCACAGAGAGAAACAGAGATCCTACGGGATGGGCAGAAACAGAAACAATAACAGATATAATAAAGCGGTAAAATGCATGGATGCAACAGTACAAGCGAGGCAAGGGAGTCCCACTCAACCTCGAACCTAGAAAACAATAGGCGAAAGTGAACAGGCTTCACTTTCAACCCAACAGGGTAAACAGCAAACAATACAGTCCAGAAAACCAATCAATACATCAGCAAATAAGATACAGCAAAAGAAACAGCATCAGCAGCTCTGAATCAACATCTGGCTTCAAGTAATCTCCATTTAGCTACAGGCTTCAACAAGCATCAATCTCCATCTTCATGGCCTTCAGGCAAGGGCTTTGATCATCTGTCTTCCATCTACAATGGCTTTTCTTCAAGCTCAAACCTCCAGGATGAGGGATTAGTCACAAGAGTGAATTGGGTGTTAAGCAATCAGTTGACTACCAAAGGTGGTGAACAGACTGCTTCTAACACAAGAGACATTTTCTCTCAAGAGTTCTATCTCATAGACACTATCACCAAGCCTTCCAAAGGAAGGGGGTGAGTGTCTTAGAGAGACTCTGAATCACAGAGAAGAATGGATGCAGACAAGGCAATCCATGTTTGAGAAACAAGCTTTCTAACCTAGAGCTCTGCCTAGCTCCTAAACCCTAGTCTCCTTAGCATCTGCTAGCAAGAACCTCCTCCTCAACTCTGGCAGTTGATCATCAATCTTTGGACCTCCAATGATCTTCATCTTCACCAGTCTTCAGCTTCCCCAGGGCCCCAGACAATCCCAATACCCAAGCAAGCAAGCAATAATCCCCAGAGGGCACACCACACCAGACAATCAGATATAACAGACAGTATTAGCAGTAGGGGAATCCTAACTTTTATCTAAGGGATCTAATAGCTACCCATAGCCCCTATAGTCCCATAACTAATCTAATTAAATCCTAAGTCCTAAGGGAAATGAAATCAAACTTCTTAAGTTGTAACCTAAAACCCTAGTTTTGTTCATGATGTTCAAGACTACATTAAGCCCCTAAAATTAATTCCTAAAAATGGGAACTAAAATATTTCTACAAGTTGAATATCTAATCTAAACAGCATAAAAAGAAGGAACAAAAAATATAGAAGCATTTAATAGAACAAAAATTATTAAAATGATGCATGAAATGAATCTATTTAATATGACATTTATTTAGAAAATATGGAAAAAATATGAAATAAAAATAAAAATGCAATTTTATTTTTCTATAATATTCTAGACATCCTAAAGAAAATAGTGTAAAAAGAATGAAGTGAAAATGATTTTTTATGAATTTGTTATGAATTTATGAAAATGCATAAAAAATTAAGAGAAATAAAAACAAAATGCAAGAAATAAATGGGAGAGGGGTGTATTTAGTAGGCGCGCTTAGTTCAATTCAGGATGGGCCACACAGACAGGGGTGTGAATAGAAAGTCACTAAGGCCCAGAATAAGTCAGCAACAATGAGAAATAGAAAAGAAAGCGCCAGGGGTGAAAATAGCAACAAAAACACGCTCAAACTGGCTTTGGGCTCAAAATAGGGGGGGGATTAGCAACTTCCACTCAGGCCCGCCCGTTTCAATTAATGAAACGGTGCGTTTTGGCCAACTCACTTCCCTCCAAATTCAGATTAAACGAGAGCCCTCAGATCACTCTCCAAGTCAAAGGTCTAACACCAAATAAACGGCCATGATTTCGTCTCCTTCCTTGGATCAACTGAATTAGGGTTTGGACTCCATGGCCACCATGCACGAGCAAACTTCCATCCCTCTGTTCTCATTCTACATGCAATGAATCAACACGCTATAAACATGAAAGATGCTCAGAATTCTTCCCTCTACAATCCTATGGTCCTAATTTACTTTGAAACTCAATAAAACTCTCAACCCGATCGAGGTAAAATCTGGCCACCATGGAAATCCTCTGAGATGCACCAACACAATTCTCCATCAAACTTAACCTAATCTAATCTATGCCTAATGGTGATCAACCTGCGCTATCAAGCTAAGATTATGATGCATTAACCTAAGAGTTTCAAGCCCTAACAGTTTCTACCACCTGCTAACAATGGTCTCTATTCAGCCTCAAATTCATCCTAATTACTCTACTAACCACCTAGATCATATCTAAACTAACAACAACATGTTAAACCAACTAGATCAAGCTGTGTGAATGAAAACATACCTGGTGCAAAAGCTTGAAAACAGCTATGGAAGATTGAGGATCTGAGGCTTCCCAGGCTTGGATCTTGATCAATTAACTCAATACTCAATTCTGTATGCAATGCTTTGATGATTCCTGGCTTGAATTGTGCTGTCCAATGGAAACTTCAATTTTGATGTTGATGAAGAAAGTGCTCGAAAATGGATTCTAACCACCTTGTTCTTGATTGAATTCTACTCTATGATGATGAATCAATAGAATGAAGTTGATTTTGATGATGATTTGGTGAAGAATTTGTGAGATTGGAATGAAACTTCAATGAAAAAGAATGAGAAAGTTTGTGAAATTCTTGGTGAAAATGAAGCCAACCCTTGATCAATCCTCATTTTATGAATATATAGACCTCATATGAACATTCTAGATCCATCTTGCACATTCCCTTGCTTTCCAACTTTGATCCACTTTGGTTATGTTTCTTAAAGTACAAGTAACTAAAGATAACTTTCTTTTTTCCTTCTAAACTCAAAAAAGTGTTTGAACCATTGTTCTTAGAATTGCTTTTCCATTCAAAATCATATATTGGAAGTCTCCATTTGGACTCATAAATCTCCCAAACCATTTTCCATCTTGAATTTATTCACTTTATAAGCCATTTTAGTTCATATTTTGACCAATTATGCAACTTCATGTTATGAGCCTCTCCAATAATTTGTGACCTTCTTTCTAGACTTAAAATCCCATTTGGAGCAAGTTTGATGTTGTAAGTTTTTTCATTTGAGGCCTCCTTGTATGAGTTTTGGACATAGGTTAAAATGACCTGTAATTCACAAATGCCCAAAATACCCTTTGCTTGCCAAGACCATAAGTTGAGTTCTACACATCATATGAAGGCATGCTATACCATTCTAGAAAGCTAAGACAATGAGGAACAATTCTTATGTTGACCAAGAATTCATTTGAAATCTCCTTGAGGGGTAAAAATTGCTTGGAAGTCAAGTCACTTTCACAGACAAAAATTCAGATACCTCAGATGACCTGTAACTTGCAAGGACCATAACTTGAGTTCTATAAATCTCCTTGAGGTCTTCCACCACTCAAATTAAAGGTCTTGAGACCCTCTACAAGTTCCATGTTGGCCAAGAAGCCATTTGAAGCTAGCATTTTGACTTATCTTGCTTGGAAATTTGACCTAAACTAGGGGATTTTACAGAGAAACCCTAATTTAGTAACTCCTCTTCTCCTTGATTTCTCTTGAATTCTCCTTGTCATATCTCCACATCCTTCTTCATATGTCCAATGATGATCCCCACATCTCTCCAATAGACTTGAATGCCCCTTAAATCAGTCAATTGACCTAGGGTTGACCTAGGGTTGACCCAGATGAAACCCTAATTGACTGCCTTCAACTGTAGCTCTTGTGCTTTCATCAATGACTTGTCTCCTTCTTCAAATGACTTTCTAAGTCTCTCATAATGTCTAGATACTCTCCATGCCTTCAACTCACAGCTCACAACCTTCTTGTTGACCCTCAGATACCCTCAGCTAGGAGATGGACTCAAGGCTTGATCTGCTGAACTCTCTGCTCTCAAATTCTTTCCTGATGACTTGAATGAGATTGAATTGGGATAATAACCTCTTGATAGGCTTCTAGGGATGATAATAATGATTGGTCCCCTGTTGAATGACTTGCTATGCTTATGCTATGCAGATGGTTAGTCTATGAACATGACTCTATATGCAAATGCTAATGATAATGAAACATAAACTAAGTGAATAAGGTTAGGCAAATTTTAGGGTGCAACAGCTGGCCATTTCCAGCTTCAGCTAGAAAAGATCTTCAAGTACTTCTGAATACGAATGAAACCCTGGCCCCTGGCCACTCCAGATCCGCTGGAGAATCTTCACGTTCTTCTGAAGATAGATGAAACCCTGCCCGTCGGCGATTCCAGCTTCAGCTAGAAAAAATCTTCAAGTACTTCTGAAGATAGACATCCTTGACCTTCAAGGATGTAAACTTTGCCCGTCGGCAACTCTGCAGGAGGTATCTTCGACTTCAGTCTGAAGAAATGGTCCTTGGCCTTCAAGGATACATGGATATGCCTTCAGGCAACTCCGCCTCTGCTATAGAGCATCCGTGACTTCAGTCAGGGATATATTTCGGCCTTCAGTCCGAAAAATGAATCCTAGGTCATTCATGACCTTAGGGGATAACCTTGCCCTCAGGCACCTTCGCTTCAGCTTAGGGAATCTGTGACTTCAGTCAGAGAAATGGTATCCAGAGCCATTCATGACTCTACGGGGATTCAAACACTTTGCCTTCAGGCAAAACTCCGCTTCAGCTGGGGAAACATCTTCGACTTCAGTCAGAAGAAAGCTATTCACTTGATCGCAATCAATCATCACCTCAGGACAACTGACTTGGTCCTGAGACCAACACGGATTATCTTGAATACAAAATTTGGAACCTTGTCTTCAGCCACACGTTGATTCATCAACAAGGAAATTTGAACTCACAGGAACCTTCTGATACCGCCTTCAGGCGTTTACGAAGTCAATCTTCATATTAGACATCACTGTTGGAGCAGACATATCACGCTGCTAAGGACTTCAAGAATCATCTTGAACAAACAAATCTGTCGGGCACCTTCAAGAATCATCCTGAACTGATAACCTTTCTGGAGACTTTTATTCTGCTGGGTATTCCAGGAATCTTCCTGGGCAACTCTTGCTGGGGACGCTACTGGGGAACTCAAGCATCATACTAGGCGAACAACTCGGGAAGCTGTACTGAGGTCTTAAGAATCATCTTAAGCAAATGGCCCTGCTGAGGAATTCAAGAATCATCTCGAACTGAAGACTTTGCTGGGGAAAGAAAACAACTCTGCTTGGGGATGCTTCCTTCAAACCATTGACAACTGATTGTGCTCTGCGGGGATTGACCCGAGCTGGGATTGATGGCGCGCAGCACACTGCTGGAAATGCCCCTACTATCAAGGATGTCGATCTTAATCTGCTGAGGATCCCTCTGTTCCTACTCTGATACGGAGTAAAATAAGATCTCGACTCTTCCGGGGATAATAAGCAACTTTCATCTGCTGAAGAGTGGAAATTCTGATTTAACAACCTTCACAAGGAATTCAAACATTACTCGGAGCGCTGGCGTCCGTCGAGCTTCGTATCGGGGAACATGACAACATCCGGGTCATTGGGAAATACTGTGTCAGATACCTTTAGGTTTTTTGTTTTTTCTGGTTTAGAATAAACGTGGATTTTGTACACAGTGGGAGATATAAGAAATGCTAGACGAGAACTAGCATTCAGGACTACCAAACGAGAGCTGATAGCGAAACATGTTAGGTTGTCAAACGAGAACTGACTTACGGGTTCTGGATATCAGACGGGAATTGATTTGGTTTTTGTGTTTTGACATCAGACGGGGCTGACTGGATAACAGACTGAGGTATAGACAACCAGGCGAGAACTGGCTGAAAGCTGACGTACACCAGATGAGAACTGGTATAACACATAGGTTAAAACATACGATGATCAGACGAGAACTGATTACGCGACGACATGTACCAGACGAGAACTGATACAACACTTGAAGAAACGGTGACCAGACGAGAACTGGTTACAATAAACTGCACCAGACGGGAACTAATGCTTACAAAAGGTGGGCCAGACGAGAACTGGTTACCGGTTTGCCAGGCGAGAACTGGACTTTGGAAACGACTGGTTACTGACACGCAACAGGTTTAAACTGCAGGATAATGATCCAACGACAGCAGGGTCTTTTTCAGAATGCTGGTGTTTTTGATAAGGGTATTGACATGATTCCCGATACTCACCTCTGGCTGGGGATAAACAAACTGATTTGAACAACTTGCCCCAGTACACTCAGCTGGGGATAAAAGACTGGCTTAAACAACTTGCCCCAGTACAATTCCTGAGATTACCGCTCTGAATAGCTTGCTACGAGACGACTTCGAGAATATTTGCCCCGGTATCTGTACGACAAAAGAATTCAATCTCCATTAGACACCTAACAACCCAGTTGATTTCAACATTCTCTGTGATGACTTGCCCCTGAATGAGCGTTCTAGCGACTTAACCTGATCTGATTATCCACTGGAAGTCTCTGCTTTCAAATCTCAACATTCTGCATAATTGCCCCTGATTGGCTCTCGAGAAGACTCACTTCTGATCAACTGTTTCTCAGATAAACTGCCCCTGCTCAACTGAAACTTCGGGACTGGTCCTCAGACTAACTGATACTGAACTTACTGGAAGTCAATGCCCCTGATTCATTGGGCTTCACAACATACACCATTCTGGTTCAGACTGCTGAATTACTCAGTCCTGTTCGATTACTCCCTTGGAATTTCTTTCATGCCAACTACTAACCTGCAATTAGAATCGTCTGTTCACGAGTGGTAATCTTAATGCAGCGTTTATGCAGATATTGAAAAAAATTGAGCTGTCACTCATTTACATGCATGATTGTGAGTGACGAATGAACCAAAGTTCAAACGTAGTGCTTACGTGGCCAGTGAAAAATACAACAAAGATGTGACTAGCAAGTCAAGAAAGAGTCAGGTTACTCAACCTTATCGTAATGCGCTTCAGACTAACCTTACCTCAATTAGGTCTTTTAAGGGTTGTATCGTGGTCGGGTTCACGGTTCGTGAAACAAAGGATATTTGGCTCAAATTGGATTTGTACCCACCCCTTCTACGTGATAATCTCCGATCCTAAGGTTCAGTTAACCTGGCACGAGCACTCGCCTCTTCGAGAGGTATGTTGAATGGTAAGAACCATAATTAAGGAATTCACAAGCTTTTCTTCCAGAGTGATAGTTACTCCTTCTTCGCTTTCGGTGTCTGTGTACACGACTTTGTGACTTGCTGGGGAAAATTTTCTTTTTAATCCCTCTTTTCATTCTTTTGATTCCCTAATTTTTGCCTGGACTGACTCATTTTGAGTTCTTTTCGATTTTTTCGATTTCTTTTGAAGTCCAGCGGGATGCCCTGATTTTTGCCTAAGTATTAGCTTTCCAGCTATTTTCATTTCCTTTTTTACTTAGCGGGCTTTCTTATTCTTTCTTTTTCTTTTGGAACAAAGTCGTGTGACACTGGTTGTCCTGATTGCTCCGAAAGGATTGTAACTGTCTCACTCCTGATTGGTGAGGTTTAACCATTGTGGTTGATGAGGTACGACCTCTGGCGAGGAATATGATGTGATTGGTCCTCGAAGGACGACACTCCTCTATAAGACTTGAACGCTTGATCAAGCTAACTGACAACTACCCTGCCCCGGGTTAAGATGTGAGGGTTTAACAGTCCGAGGAACTTCTACTTCCTGGCTCGAAGTGGTTAACAAGGGACTAACTCCTTATATCTCCAGTGTTTAGGGATTTGAAACAATGCCTTGTACGTCATCGGTAAGGTCTTATCTAAAAGCATACGATCATCGGTTATGAGTTTATTTTCGTCATCCTCCCTCCAATCTTTGCTAGTCACAGTGATAAAGTGGAGTGAATAAAATGCGAGTGTCAGTGCAATGCAGTAAATGAGCGACAGCGACATGATTAATTCAGAAAAATGCATAGTCACTTTATTATTATCACCATTCGAAACATACAATGTTTAAATGCAAGTAGTAAGTAACAGAAAAGAAACTACAAATGCAAATGATATAAAGAGTCTGAGGACTGCCAATGCTGAGGCGCCTGCCTGTCTGAATCACTAGCTTTTGGAAATACCCTTCTGAATTTGCGAGCTCAGACAGCTGAGGGGTTGTCATGCACAACCAAAACTCCATCTGGAAAGGAAATGCACCCTTTGTCGATCAATTGTTGCACTTTCGCCTGGAAAGCTTTGCAATCTTCAGTTGAATGCCCTGGAGATCCACCATGATAACCACACTGAGCGTGGGGATTGTATCCTGGAGGGTAAGGCTCTGGCACGGGCTTGAGAGCTTTTGGTTCCACCAAAGAATTCTGAATCAAACGCTGAAGAATCTGGCTATACGGCACAGGTACTGGATGGAAAGGAGCGTTCCTTCGTTCCAAGTTGTTACGAGGTCGGTTCTGATTCTGACGCTGATTCTGATAACCTCGGTCACGGGCTCGTGGACTTGCAAGAGGAGCGACATAAGGTTCCTGATGGGGTGCCCCAGGCACAGTTGTCTGTCTAGAATAACGAGACACAGAAGATACTGACCGCTGAGAAGACGGAGAACCAACAGATTTCACCGATCCGACTTGAGGATATCCAACATCTGTCAGGACCGCATTGATCATAGTTTCATCTTCAGATTGAGAGCTATAGAGAGATTCAGTTTCACTGGCCTGACCTTTTAAAACATTCGGGATTCTTCCAGTCTTTACACCATACTCGATGCGCTCTCCCGTCCTTACCAACTCAGAGAAATTTGGCGCGGTTTCAAACATTCTTTCGAAGTACGGGCTCTGCAAGGAGTTTACGAACATGCCTTTCAGCTCTTGGTCTAGGAGCGGGGGACGCACTCTAGCAGCAAATTCTCTCCATCTCTGAACATACTTTCTGAAAGATTCATTGTTCCCTTGAGACAATTCTTGCAGTTGCACGCGAGTAGGAGCTTCGTCAAGATTATAGTCGTACTGCTTCAGAAAGGCATTGGCTAAGTCCATCCACGATCGGATCTGATCACGCTCTAACTGCATATACCAACTCAGAGGCGCCCTAGTCAGACTATCTTGAAAGCAATGAATCATCAGCTTGTCGTTGTGCACAAATGAGGTCATTCTTCGGCAGAACATCACCAAATGTTGCTTCGGGCAACTATCTCCTTTGTACCTTTCAAACCTCGGCCTTCTGAACTTCGGAGGCAACACTAGGCCAGGAACCAGACACATATCTGCAGCACTAGGAGTAACAACGTCTTTACCTTTCAAGGCTTTGAATCTCTCATCTAATGCACGAAACCTTTCAGCATACACGGGAGCTAATGGGTCTTCATTCTTTGCTGTCGGGACCTCTCTTCGGGGCTTTGGCACAGGGAAGGCAAAACCCTGGTAGTCTGAGACATCAACAGAAGGAGAACGTTCACCTCGGGCAACAAACTGCTCACGCAGACCTTGGTCTTCAACAGATGGCTGCACAAGCTGAGCTGCAGTAAGGTTGTTTACTTGCGGAAAGTCTTCGTCGTGCGGAGATCCATACAGAGGATTGGACGTCACGGTGAAACCTGACAAGGTATCAACAAACTGGAAGCTGCTTTCTGACATAGCTACCGATAACTGTCAGCTGACTTCACTGCTTGACTCTGATCAAATCTGCTTTAAATCTGCTTCAACCCCTTGGTCGTCTTCAATATTCACCTTCAGAACCAAAATAACGGCTGGATAAGAGCTCTGACTAGCTGGCGAATGGTATGCAATATGATGCGAAGATGCCTATGCAAATGCAATGCAATGCAACAAACACGGGATCACAACCCCCACACAATCTAAATACTGCTGCACTGCTGACGGAGTACGGTTGCTCTGAAGAGAAGACCAGAATAACGGGTAGGTTGGAAGTCAAGTTTCCTGCACAAAAAACCCCCCCACTCACAGGTGTGGACCTATATCTGACAAGGTACGGCATCCTATGCGGTCGTCAGCGTCACAGACTTTCAGAACTGACGGTACGATTCCCAGAAGGAGTGGCATCATCGAGTCCTGAAGAGGCCTCACTTAGCTAACTTCCAAATGATCGGTTCCCAGAGTCGACAATCCTCACGTCTGGACTCCCCTCAGATCCTCAGGACCGGAAAGGAGCACCTCTGCGAGAACCTCGTCTGAGCGCAGATTTTTGTAGGGAACTGTGCCTGCTCAGCAGACAGGTTCGTCTACTACTTCTCCGCAACTATATCTAGGTGCATACTCAAGCCCAGGTCCGGTTTCTCACTCAATCATAGAGCACCCGTAAAACCCCAACAGCAACAAATAATATCGATAAATAAGCCCCAATAGCCAAGCAAACAAGCGCTAGGATTGACTCTCTCTTAGGGGACGTTGGATCCCACATGCATAAGGACTATCGCAGTCCTTAGCAGCCAGGGGACGTTGGATCCCCAGCAGAGTCGCCAGTTGTCGCTACTGCGAAAATCGGCGCCGGCTGAACAGAAGAGTCGCCACCGTGCGTTATTTATCCCAACGGAGGGAAAGGAAACGCTCGAAGTAAACCTTGCAAAAAACGGGGAAAGGTATGGTCATCGCAACCAAAACCTGGGTTCAGGAGTCGGTTACGCAAGGGGAAGGTATTAGCACCCCTCACGTCCGTCGTACTCGACGGGATCCACGCTTGCTTGGGTTGTCTAAAGGATGCAAAACAATCTATCTACGGCTGCTAAATCTAAACAGAAGGGAATTGACTCGATAGAGCGTCGCACTCTATGCCTACGTATTCTCAAGAGAGAAAGTCAGAGTCAACGTAGTTCGGGACTACAGGGAAAACTGGCTCGCCAAGACCTCGCGTCTTGTGCCTACGTACTTCCACACTGCATGGAAGATCAGAGCTTTACGTAGTTCAGGCTAACTACGGCTAAACTAAGGATTCTCATACAGCAGTGAGAAAATCAACTGGTTTCACAGGGTCGGGAACCTATGGGCAAAACTACGGCTTGGTCTCAAATGCACTCGAGCAAGAGAGAAAAAAGGGCTACGATTAGTCGTCAGCGGGAAAGTCTCGATCGCACAGCAGCGAGAGAACAAAAGGTTAGTTGTTAGTGTGCTCGCTAGGATATCGCATCCTATGCCTACATATTCTCGTTTGGTACGAGAAATCAGAGCAGCTGTAGTTCGGCTACTTTCGGGACCACAACTCAAATCTCGTTTTATTAACATTCTGGAAAATGATTACAACTGAGTGAATACTGAAAAATAATCTCCTAGGAAATACTATCCTATCCTATCCTGAAAAATCGAATGAAAAATAGCCCCCTAACAAGTGGGCTTCTAAACTATCCCTAAAACCGTAAAATAATCTCTATGAAGATATATCCTAAAAGAAAATGTACTTTAAAAATATTAAATCTACTTTAATATTTTTTCCTTTTTTCCTTCCTTTCTTTTCAACACATTTTTCCATATTTTTCTATTTTTTCAATATATTTTTCTCTTTATTTTTCTCTATTTTTCATATTTTTTCTATATTCTTTTTCCTTCTTCTTTTTTTATTGTTTTTCCACTTTTCTTTTCTTTTTCTCACTATTCCCTTTTTTAATATTCTCTTTTTTCATAATATTTCTTTTCCTTTATTTTTCTCACATGAAACAATTAAACTATATATATAAAAAAAAGAAGAAACAAAAATACAAGGGAGGGGGGTGTACTGGTACAAGGGGGGTGATAAGCAGAAAAAACAAAGAGACCAAACTGGGCCCAGCCCATGGTTCAGCCAAAGAACTGAAACGGGGGTACATGGACAAATGGGGGGTGGGTCTGGCAATTGATTTCGTTGGGCCCAGCCCATTCTCAGCAAAAAACGAGGGGGGAAGGGGTCTCCAAAAATTGATTGGGCCTGGCCCAGTCCATCCTTCTCCTTCCTCTCTTCACTCTCAGAACAACCAAAGACCCTAGACTCTTTCCCCTTTCCGCCGCCGTCGTCTTTCTCCCTCAGACTCCCTCATCTCTCAATCTTCTCAACCATTCTTGCAAAGAAACAACAACACATTAACCAAAATAAACTCCATCGACCTGGCATCTGGATACACACACCACCATGGCTCGAGAATCCTGATGATTTCTGGGGTTGGAGGATTCTTGCATGTAAACGAGTTGAAGATTTCTGGATTCGTTTGAACGCCATTGACGAACTGATGCGGACGGAGCTTGATGACCGTGATGATCTCTGATGTTGGTGAAGATCGTGGATGAAGAACCTTGTTGATCTGACGAGTCTGGAGAACGACGGATGCGCGATGAAGGATAGAGATCTGGACGAAGAAGATGAGAATCTGGAGTGCTCATGAAAATCTGATGAATATTGTTTGAGGAAGATGAGTGTTCTGGAGATTTTTCTGAAGATCAAAGCGTAGATCTCGTTCTCTTTCTGAAGCTCGTTTGGAGATTCCTTCGAAGGAGGTTTGCTGAAGATCTTGAGATTGACCGTTCTTGATGACACTTTCTTGGAAGTTGAAGGAGGTTCATACAACTGATGAACGCGTTGGTGAGTTTTCTGGAAACAGACGGATGTTCTTCACTGACGAAGATTGACGAACTGGAAATGACGAACTGGAAATACAGGTTCTTGAAGGAATTGTTCGTTGATGAAGTTCTTGACTGTTCTTGAAGAACTGATATGGTTGAATTTCTGGAGACCTGGATAGTGAGGATCTTTACATGTTCTGGTGATGGTTGATGAACGGTGAAGAACACTTAAGGAACATTGATCGGTTGAATTTCTGGAGATATGATGAATGTGGTTATTGCGAGTACGTTCTGGAAATTGGCATGTAGAAGATGATCTTCAAAGATCCTTGAAGATCTTGAAGACGAGCGATGAATCCATGGCGGTTTCTGGAAAAACAAAACAGATGAGCGATCTGATGATTTATTGGTGAAGATCCATGGTGAATATTTCTGGATTTGAGGTGAAGATTGAAGGAGATGGAAGAACGTTGGAGGAAATCTGGTTGAGTGTTGATCGGAGATCGGAGGAGGAAGATGAATGTTGGCCGGAATCTGGAGATTTGGCGTTCTCCGGCGATGTGCACGGTGGTCGTCGGCCATGCAGGCCGGCCGGTGAGGTTTGACGGTGAGGACCGGTGGAGGGCTGGTGTGGAGGCACGTGGGTGGAGGTAGTGGAGGAAGTCTCTGCATGCTGGACGCGTGGCATGGAAGGTGGCAGAGAGAGAGGAGTGGGGAATGGTGCGTGGCGTGATGATGGTGAAAAACGTGGGGCCTCCCTCTTTTGAACACGTGGATGCTGAAGGCTCTTATACTGAGATTATTTTGCACGCTTCTGGAAGCTTCCAGAATATGCTGGATTTTGCTGGAGATTGCTGGAAAAATCTGGACGAAAATGACCTTTGCTGGACTGATCTGGAAATGGACAAAAACAAACTCTAGGCTTTTCAATGATACCTGGGCCCAATACGAAAAAATGATAAAAAAAACCAAAAAAACTGAAATGGATTAAACAAGGATTAACACTAATGCTGGATTAAGATAACTAATTGAATTAATTGTTATCAAACCTATATTATTTATTAAAAGAAAATCTATTACTCTAATAAAACTATTAAAAACTATATTTTCTATTAAACTCTATTAAGTGCTGAAAAATGATTTAATTCTATCTAATATGTTCTAAAAAGAGAAAATGCTATTTATTTATTCCATTTAAAATTCTAAAAACTATTAAAACCTATTAATATCCTATATCTAAAAATATATTCAAAAATTCAATTATTCTAAAAGAAAAATCTATTAATATTCTATAAAATTCTAAAAATGATTTAAATCTATTTAAAAAGAATTAAAACTATTAAAAATCCTATTAAATCCTAAAAATGGCCAATAAAATCCAGAAAAATCACAATAATTCCCAGAGGAACAAAATAAGCACCGAACGACACATAACACCGCGAGAGCGCACCAAAATAACCGGTAAAAATAAACGGGCACTGAAATATCCCAAAAATACGATTCTATCTATCTAAACTGATAAAAGACACCTGAAACACGAGACGAGAGCTGTGATCCCGATAAAATCAAAACAGATGAAAAATGCACTGTATGCAATATGCAGATGCGAATGCGGTTATGCGTCGAAACCTCGAGCCAGATACGAGACCCGGTTGGTCAAATTTTGGGGTGCAACAGGTACCTGGCTTGAGGGTGCCAATCAAATTCAAAGCTCCTGCGTTTGATAAGTATAAAGGGGACACATGCCCGAAAGTGCACGTACGGGCTTATTACAGAAAGATGTCTGCGTACTCAACTGATGAAAGAATGCTAATGCATTTTTTTCAAGATAGTTTGTCAGGCCCTTCCTTAGAGTGGTACATGGGGTTGGAGCCAACTAATATCAAGACATGGAAGCAATTAGCAGAGGCATTTGTGGCTCACTACAAGTATAACAGCGACTTGACACCCAATCGGGTCCAATTGGCAGGGCTGTCACAGAAGAAGGGGGAGAGCTTTAAAGAGTACGCGCAAAGGTGGCGCGATATGGCTGCCAGGGTCCGTCCTCCTGTAGAAGACAAGGAAATGAACGACATGTTCGTCGGCACATTCACAGGCTTGTTTCATGACATGTTGTTTCACACATCTCTGGCCAGTTTTTCCGACCTAATTCTGATGGGCGAAAAGATTGAACGCAACATTAAGCAAGGAAAGTTCCAGGTTGAGGAATCAACTGCATCTGGCAGTAATAGGAAGGCTTTCGGTGGGCGCCGTCAGGGCGAGGCAAGCGCAGTATTTAGAGGCCGAGGCAGAGGTCGGAACCAATATCATCAGCCGCAGCAGGTGGCGAGTGTTACTATCCCGTATCAGCAACGACCACCTCAATAACCACAACCATTTCAGCAGCAGCCGATGCAGCAACAACAGCAGCAGCAGCAGCAGTCTCAGCAGGGGGCACCGCAGGCTCAACGAAGGTTCCAGGGTGGTAAACCAAGAAGAGTGTTTGAGAAGCCCCCATCAACCTATGCAGATTTGTTGCAGACATTGCTGGGTCTGAACCTGGTAGAGAAGAGAACTCTGGCACCGATAACAGGAACTCCTCCGTTTGGTTATGATGCAAACAGGCACTGTGAGTTTCATTCTGGGGCTCCGGGCCACGATATAGAGGGTTGCCATGCTTTTAAGCACGTTGTGCAGGATCTTTTGGACAATAAGACTATCAATTTCGGAACGGCAGGTCCGAATATAGTGCAGAAACCCATGCCTAATCATGGGGCGAACGCCATTCTGACTGAGGAAGGGTTGAATCTGATCACGAATGTCGATGATTTGAAGACGCCGCTGGGCGAGATAAAAAGCAGACTGTTGCAAGGGGGTGTTTTTCCAGGATGTGATGAGTATTGCTTAGAATGCTGGACCCTGGCTGGGGGTGTGGTGATTTGAAGAAAGGCATTCAGGCTTTAATTGAGGGAGGCACATTGCAGTTTGACCAAGCAGCAACTGAAGAGCCTGCAAGGGCAGTAGCAGATGATCAGAATGATGTGGCCACTGTAACAATTCCTCGAAAGACAATCACTATTGCAGCACCAGCTCAGCGACCACCGATCACCATAACTAAGGCCGGACCGATCCCGTACGAGAACACGAAGGCAGTCCCATGGTCATATGGATTGGAGGTGTATTGTGACGGGATAAAGATTGATGTTAACAAGCAGCCAGCCGAGACTGTGGACAACGTTGTTGGTTCAGGAGGTATGACAAGGAGTGGTAGGATCTTCATATCGCCAGAAGTGGAGGCCGAAAGACTAGCAAAAGGAAAAGGGAAAGTGGTTGAGAATGTCCCAGTGCAAGCCAGCAAAAAAGAAGCAGCATCGAAAGACGTAGAAGAGTTCATGCGCTTGATTCGAAAAAGTGATTATAAGATCGTAGAGCATCTGCAACAGACGCCGTCCAAAATATCTATCCTGTCATTGCTGTTGTGTTCGGAAGCTCACCGAAATGCTTTGTTGAAAGTCCTGGATACTTCCTTTGTACCCCAAGACGTCTCTGTAAATCAGTTGGAAGGAGTATTGGCACATGTGAATGCAGGCCACAGCTTGGGCTTTACCGACTTCGATTTGACCCCGAAAGGGAGAGATCATAATATGGCGCTGCACATATCTGTCGAGTGTAGAGGATCAGTAATGTCGCATGTATTGGTCGACACCGGATCATCTTTGAATGTGCTGTCCAAGAAAGCGATGATGAAGCTAGATGTCAGAGGAATCCTGTGCATGCCCAGCGACTTGGTAGTCAGAGCGTTTGACGGCACGCGAAGAACAGTCTTTGGATCGATCACATTGCCTCTACAGGTGGGGCAGGAGGTGTTTGCAACTGAATTTTATATCATGGATATACAGCCTGCGTACAGCTGCTTGCTCGGACGACCCTGGATTCATGGGGCTGGGGCAGTCACGTCCACCCTGCATCAGAAGCTAAAGTATATGGTCGGAGACAGTGTAGTCACCGTATGCGGAGAAGAAGACATCCTGGTCATCCATCTGTCGTCATTTAAATATGTGGAGGTCGACGGAGAGATCCACGAAACACCCTGCCAGGCATTCGAAGGGTTGCGTATCAAGAACAAAGGTCCTGGGCCGAGCAAAGCGCCAGAGATAGTTGTCTCGTCGTATAAAGAAGCTCAAGCTCTAGTGGAAGCAGGAGAAGCAGAGGGCTGGGGCAAAGTGTTGGATATTCCTGTGAAGATGGACCGGTTCGGGTTGGGGTACCAACCGTCGTCATCAACTCCCGCTGTGGGGGCACCCCGTTTCAGAGGGCCAATAACTATCTCTGCCGGTGGAGTGTGTCATGAGACCGTCAATGCTGCTTCGGAGTCTGACGAAGGAGACAGCGATTGTGATATGGATGCCTGGATTCAGCCAAGCACGCCAGGACAAGGACTGTGCAACTGGTCTATTCAGGAGCTTGTTCCTGTGACTCTTAAACAGTAATGCTTTGCTTTATTAATTGTTGAATAATCTGATGTCTCGCCCGGGGCATCAGGATTTGCTTCGGGTTGTGTTGTTATGAATATTGCGTGTTAATCATTAAATAAATGGCGTTTTTCATGTGCAAATACTATAATCTCTGTCTTTCTTGTTTTGTATTTTTTCAATAAAATGGCAACGTGGTTTTTCGCTTTATACGCATTTTGAAGCACTTAACCATTCCTTTTGCAGGATAACATTTTCAAATGACATCCTTGAACCACCTATGACTCGTCCCGACTTTGAGCACCCGGTATTTCAGGCCGAAGAAGAGGGTGTCGAAGATAGCGACGTTCCTGAAGAACTGTCTTGGTTGGTGAAGCAAGAGGAAAGAGCCATTCTGCCTCACGACGAGGTCATCGAAATTATCAACTTGGGGTCGGAAGGGGTTGAGAAGAATATTCGTATCGGGGCCGCACTGCAGGGTGATATCAAGCGAAAACTGGTTGAAATGCTCCGAGAATATAGTGATGTATTCGCTTGGTCATATGAAGATATGTCGGGGCTCGATACAGATATGGTGGTGCACCGTCTGCCACTGAAGGAAGACTGCCCGCCCGTCAAACAAAAGCTTCGCAGAACTCGACCAGATATGGCAGTGAAGATCAAAGAGGAAGTTCAAAAACAGTGGGACGCTGGTTTCCTGGCTGTGACAAAGTATCCCTCATGGGTTGCTAACATCGTACCAGTGCCAAAGAAAGATGGCAAGGTTCGAATGTGCGTGGATTATAGAGATTTGAATAAAGCAAGCCCAAAATACGATTTTCTGCTTCCTCATATTGACGTGCTGGTTGATAATACTGCTCAATACTCTGTATTCTCCTTCATGGATGGCTTCTCAGGCTATAATCAAATTAAAATGGCGCCAGAGGATATGGAGAAGACCACTTTCATAACGCCTTGGGGAATATTTTGCTACAAAGTGATGCCCTTTGGTTTGAAAAATGCTGGGGCAACATATCAGCGTGCGATGACGACTCTCTTCCATGACATGATGCATAAAGAGATCGAAGTTTATGTTGACGATATGATTGCCAAATCCCAGACGGAGGAAGAGCATCTAGTGAATCTGTTGAAGTTATTTAAAAGGCTCAGGAAGTTCAGGTTGAGGTTGAACCCTAATAAATGCACCTTCGGGGTGAGATCGGGTAAACTGCTAGGGTTTATCGTAAGCGAAAGAGGAATAGAGGTCGATCCTGCTAAAATAAAAGCGATTCAAGAAATGCCGACGCCTAAAACAGAAAAAGAGGTGCGCGGGTTTTTAGGGAGGTTGAACTACATCGCCCGGTTCATATCTCACCTAACGGCCACGTGTGAACCATTATTCAAGCTGTTGAAGAAAGATCAAGCTATAACGTGGAGCGAAAATTGTCAAAAGGCGTTCGATAAAATAAAGAAGTATTTGCAGGAGCCTCCTATTTTGATACCCCCAGTGGCAGGTAGACCCTTGATCATGTATTTGACGGTTCTTGAGGGAAGCATGGGTTGTGTTCTCGGTCAACACGACGAGACAGGAAGAAAAGAGCATGCAATTTATTACTTGAGTAAGAAATTTACAGATTGTGAATCTCGATACTCAATGCTTGAGAAAACTTGTTGCGCGTTAGCCTGGGCCGCCAAGCGTTTGAGGCAATACATGCTGAATCATACGACCATGCTCATCTCGAAGATGGATCCTATCAAATATGTATTCGAAAAGCAGGCATTGTCAGGGAGAATTGCCCGGTGGCAGATGGTCTTGACTGAATATGACATCCAGTACGTCTCGCAAAAGGCAATAAAGGGGAGTGTGCTGTCTGAGTATTTGGCTGAGCAGCCTATTGAAGATTACCAATTGATGAGGTTTGATTTTCCTGACGAGGATATCATGTACCTAAAGATGAAAGATTGTGAAGAGCCGTTGCCAGACGAAGGACCAGAGTTGGGGTCCAAATGGAAGATGATATTTGACGGAGCTGTAAATGCTTACGGCAGCGGAATAAGGGCAATCCTCACTACGCCACACGGGTCGCACATCCCGTTTACTGCTCGATTGACCTTTGCCGTTACCAATAATGAAGCCGAATACGAAGCTTGTATAATGGGGCTTGAAGAAGCCATTGATTTGCGAATCAAGAATTTAGACGTATACGGAGACTCAGCTCTGGTGGTGAATCAGATCAAAGGGGAATGGGAGACACGTCAGCCCAATTTGATACATTACATGAATTATGCAAGGAGATTGTTGCCTTTCTTCGACAAGGTTGAATTGCACCACGTACCGCGGGCAGAGAATCAAATGGCTGACGCCCTGGCCACTTTGTCTTCCATGTACAAAGTCAATTTCTGGAATGAGGCTCCCCGAATCATTATCTCTCGGCTTGACAGGCCAGCCTATGTATTTGCTATTGATGAAGCATCCGACGACAAACCGTGGTATTTTGATATCCTTAATTTCCTGAAAAATAAAGAGTATCCGGCTGGGGCATCCAGTCAAGATCAGAAGACTCTCAGGAGATTAGCGGGTAATTTCTATTTGAATCCGGATGGCGTCTTATACAGAAGAAACCACGACTTGGTGCTGTTGCATTGTGTAGACGAAAGAGAGGCAAAGCTGCTCATGGAGGAAATACACGAAGGTACCTTTGGTACGCATGCTGGCGGGCATGCCATGACGAGAAAGCTGTTGCGGGCAGGTTACTTTTGGCTGACGATGGAAACTGATTGCTTCAAGTTTGCGAGGAAGTGCCACAAGTGCCAAATCTATGCTGACAAGATCCATGCGCCTCCTAGTCCTCTCAATGTGATGTCATCACCCTGGCCATTCTCGATGTGGGGGATCGATATGATTGGAAAGATCGAGTCGACGGCTTCTAACGGGCATCGGTTCATCTTAGTAGCAATCGATTATTTCACCAAGTGGGTGGAAGCGGCGTCTTACGCAAATGTAACGAAGCAAGTGGTGGCCAGATTCATCAAAAGAGATATCATTTGCCGATATGGGATCCCCGAGCGGATAATCACGGACAACAGTTCGAACCTGAACAACAAAATGATGAAGGAACTCTGTCAGAATTTCAAGATCGAACATCACAACTCCTCCCCGTACCGACCCAAGATGAATGGCGCTGTTGAGGCGGCCAATAAGAATATCAAGAAGATCGTTCAGAAAATGGTGGTGACCTATAAGGATTGGCATGAGATGCTACCCTTCGCTTTGCATGGTTATCATACGACGGTACGCACATCAACCGGGGCAACCCCGTTCTCGTTAGTGTACGGAATGGAGGCGGTATTACCATTGGAAGTTGAGATCCCTTCTCTGAGGGTATTGCGAGACGTTCAGCTGGACGAGGCAGAATGGGTAAAAGACAGGTTGAACCAATTAAGTTTGATGGATGAGAAGAGGCTAGCTTCTCTAGCATATGGTCGTTTGTACCAGAGCCGAATGAAGAAAGCACACGACAAGAAGATACATCCGCGAAGCTTTCAGACGGGCGACCTTGTGCTGAAAAGGATTCTCCCACCGTAAGCAGATCACAGGGGCAAGTGGACCCCTAACTACGAAGGGCCATACGTTGTCAGGAAGGTCTTTTCAGGAGGAGCGTTGTTGTTGTCCACTATGGACGGTGAAGACTTTACGTCACCTGTGAATTCAGACGCAGTTAAAAAATACTTTGCTTAAAGTAGACCCGCTGGACAGAAAAAAAAAAGAGTCCAGGCAAAAATGGGGCATCCTGGCGAACCAAAAACAGAATGAAAGGTTCGGGCAAAAGTTAGGGATAAAATTGAAAAAATGTACACCCGCGAAGTTGAAAACCCACACTGGGCGGCTTCGGCAAAAAAGGGTATCCCGGTGAATTGAAAACCCGTAAAGGGCGGTTCATGCAAAAGTTAGGGATTCGAAAAGCAAATGACTGCGGTCCGAATTTGATATTGCAATGAGCATCAATGCGGGAGAATACCTAAGGGATCGGTTATCTGATACAACCTCTTCAGAAGTGTGAATACCGGGAGAGCATTAGAGTCGGATGAGTCATAGGAGGATCAGTTCATGGTGTTCGTCTGCATCCCGTTGCCGACATGCGTACAAAATTTGATTTGTCAAAATATTTATGCTTCTTGTGCATACTTGTGTATTTGCTTTGCGTAGCTTCCTCATTTCAGGAGTTACATCCCGTGTATAAAACTCCGCCCATTCAGGGGCCCAATCAATAAAATGTGTTATTCAGTACTTGATGCTGGTTCTTTACTGTTTTGTGCATGATAAAACGCCTAAGTTTATTGAAACTAGCATGTGTATAACATCACTGGCCCTTGCCAACAATTGCTAAAGCTTTGAATTAACTGAAAATAACGTCACTAACCTGAATCGATCTGGTTGCATAGGTTTGTTTTGTCTTGTTTGTGTTGTTTCAGGTTTCATAACCGCACGAGGAAAATGATCAAAAGATTGCAATAACGAAAGACTCGACCCTCACGCAGGTCATGCATGTTCTTCCTGAAGAAGGATAGAATTCCCCAGCTAGTCGTAGCTTATCCAAAGGACATGCTCCAGCAAAGTCATTTATCCTCAACAGAATTGACGATTCCAAGATCGTAAGGCTGTATTCAGACAGTATGGTGTCCCCCCAGAAGGATTCCCTTATCTCGAGCAGAGTGGTTTAGCCACAGAAGATTAATATTTGTGAGCTGTATTCAGGCAGTTTACCTTTCCCCGCAGGGTCATTTACTCTCCTCCAGTGGAGTCAGTTAATTTTCCCCAAGAGAATCATCCCATCCCCAGTGGAATTTCTTTGCCAGGGTTTCCATTCCCCCAATGGAACTCGAAGATTAAGACTCTCCCCAGCAGAGTTGGTGTGGGTCCTGGCATTTATTTTGTCAGAATACCGTGTGATATTCGTTCACTCTCCAGCAGAAGTCCAATCATACCGGGCACATCTGTTATTCCCCAGCAGAGTTATATTCCCCAGCAGGGTGTTACTTCAACGAGGTGCTTGGGTTAAGTTCCCAATTTCCCAGCAGGGTTGACTTCATCCTTCCAACATTTATTTTGCTGGAATAATTCTGTAGCATCTGGCTATCCCC
The DNA here is from genome assembly GCA_963859935.3 of Lathyrus sativus. NCBI lineage: Eukaryota > Viridiplantae > Streptophyta > Magnoliopsida > Fabales > Fabaceae > Lathyrus > Lathyrus sativus. The sequence continues at coordinate 714,430,149 of OZ012737.1, forward strand.
AACGGAGTCGGCATTGTCTTCAGCATTTATTTTGCTGAAGCAGTTTCTGTACCCAGCAGTTCGGGACTGCATTTGCATTGGCATATAGTGTCATATTTGCATTGGCATATAGTGTCATATCGGCATTGGCATATAGGGTCATACTTGCATCCACCAAATAAAAGCGTAGCATTTCCATGTCAAATGGAGCATTGCATCATTGATAAACGCATGCATTGTGAAACATAAACCAGGATGGCTAACCTTTTGGTTTCGAGTATTGTTTCTCTCGCAGGTAGAGAGAGCCCTTGCTCAGATGAATCAATAAACATTCAGGATCTCGACGTGAGACATCCGACGAAGTGTCAGTTGTGGCGCTACTCCCCACAGAGTCAGCAGGATAAGTTTCTCCTTATCCCCAAGCCGAGCTATTGGTCATCAAAGGATTCATGAATCAGAATTTCAGAGGCTACCGCCGGTTATCAGAACAGGCGTCCGGAAGTTTGGTTTCCAAATGTCCCCAGTAGAGTCAGCCTCAAAGTTGCTGTAACGTTAGTGATAGGAAGTTCGCGGACCAATAGAAGGACGAGTCCTAACGTGGACAATTTTATTGACGGGATTTCTTTGTGCTAGAGAAGATTGTTGGAATGTGGAGTCCTGACGTGGACATTTCTTCCAGGTGACGATATGTGTTAGTCCTAACGTGGACAGATTCGAGTTTGCGGTATTGATTGAGTGTGGAGTCCTGACGTGGACAAAGTTGGTTACGCTTCGTGTTGGTGTCCTGATGTGGACCATTTATTTTCAGCAAATAGCTTTATTCGTAAGGGTGAAAGGGGTGCCCTAACGTGGACAAGTTTGTAGTTCTTCGTGTTGGCAAAACGCGAGAGTCCTGACGTGGACAATTTTATCCTTCTTCGTGTTATTGGCAAAGTGTGTGTCCTGACGTGGACGGGGTTTATTTTCCCATCAAGTCAAAGACGCGCAAGTCCTAACGTGGACAGGTTCTATTATTTCATCAGATGAAGATGTGAGTCCTTACGTGGACAAATCAAAATACATTTCCTTACGTGGAAAGAGTGAGTCCTTACGTGGACATATCAAGATGGGAGTCCTTATGTGGACAAATCAGATTGTGGTTTCCTTATGTGGAAAAGTCATGATTCCTCACGTGGAACGGTTATTCCCTACGCGGAACGGTGGGTCCTAACGTGGACGATGCAGTCCTAACGTGGACAAGTTTGATTCCTTACGTGGAAAGATGTGATTCCTTACATGGAACAAGTTGGAGTCCTTACGTGGACAGATCGAAAGAAAATGGGCTTCCTTACGTGGAGGAGAAGTTGAGTCCTAACGTGGACGGTGTTATTCCTTACGTAGTCCTAACGTGGACAGATAAAGAATGAGAATCCTGACGTGGACAAGTTTGGTTCCTTACGTGGAAAGATGTATTCCTTACGTGGAAAGAAAATGAGATTCCTTACGTGGAAAGGTGAGTCCTAACGTGGGCGATGTATTAATGGCATGAAGAAGTTTAGTCCTGACGTGGACAGATTCAGATCAAGATCAATTCCTAACGTGGACAGATGGAGATTCCTGATATGGAATGAACGGTTATTCCTTACGTGGAAAGGTGAGTCCTAACGTGGACGGTGTTATTCCTAACAGGGATGATCTATTTCTGACGAGAAGGCAGACGAGCCATCCCCAGCAAAGTGTTGAAGTTTTTTTCGAATTGACGAAGCAGGCACCCTGATATGGACAAAATTCTATCTCTGCGATGATAAAATCTTTTTCAGAACGATGGAAATAGTCCCCAGCACGGTCGCTACGAGATCAATGGGTTGTCATAACAGTCAGATTCAGTTGATGAATGTCGTTCCCCAAGCAGGAGCATAGTTTATTTCTGCGGTTGGCAAATTTCTGGTTTCACTGGTATTCAACCGTCTCGTACCGCGAATGTCTGAAGGCTCCGGGCTCTTCACCCAATCGGGTCCAAGTCGCTTGAATAGGGGCAGCTGTTGCACCCTAAAATTTGCTCAACCTTATTCACTTGGTTTATGTTTCAATATCATTAGCATTTGCATATAGAGTCATGTACATGGCCTACTCATCTGCATAACATAAGCATAGCAAGTCAGCTAATAGGGGACCAATCATTATTCTCATCTCTATGAGCCTATCAAGAGGTTGTTATCCTAATTCAATCCCATTCAAGTCATCAGAAAAGAATTTGAAAGCAGAGAGTTCAATAGATCAAGCTTTGAGTCTATCTCCTATCTGAGGGCATCTGAGGATCAACAAGGGAGTTGTGAGTTGTGAATTGAAGGCATGGAGAGTATCTAGACATCTTTGAGGACTTAGAAAGTCATTTGGAGATGGAGACAAGTCATTGGTGTAGTCACAAGAGTTGTGGAGGAAGACAGTCAACTAGAGTTTCATCTGGGTCAACCATGGGTCAACTCTAGGTCAATTGACTGATTGAAAGGCATTAAGGGCTATTGAAGAGATGTGGGGTTCATCATTTGACATGGAGAATAAAGATATGTTGTTATGCTAAGAAGAAATCAAGAGAAATCAAGGAGAAGAGGAGGTTCTAAATTAGGGTTTCTATGTAAAATCCCCTGGTTTAGGTCAAACTTCCAAGCAAGATAAGTCAAAATGCAAGCTTCAAATGGATCCTTGGCCAACATGAAACTTGTAGAGGATATCAAGACCTTTAATTTGAGTGGTGGAAGACATCAAGGAGATTTATAGAACTCAAGTTATGGTCCTTGCAAGTTACAGGTCATCTGAGGTATCTGAAATTTTGTCTGTAAAAGTGACTTGACTTCCAAGCTATTTTTACCCCTCAAGGAGATTTCATATGAATTTCTGGTCAACATAAGAGTTGTTCCTAATTGTCTTAGATTTCTAGAATGGTATGGTATGCCTTCATAGGATGTGTGGAACTCTACTTATGGTCTTGGCAAGCAAAGGGTATTTTGGTCATTTGGTGATTACAGGTCATTCATAGCCTATGCCTAAAACTCATACAAGGAAGCTTCAAATGAAAAACTTCACAACATCAAAGTTTTTCAAAATGAGATTTTAAGGCTAGAAAAGAAGGTGTGAAAGTTTGGAAAAGCTTAGAGCATGGAATTTTAAAAGTGGTGAAAAATGACTTAAAAAGGCATATAACTTGAAAAAGTTCAAGTTGGAAAATGGTTTGAGAGATCTACAAAGCCAATATGGGTCATCCAATATACCAAATTGATTCCCAACATCATTTTAAATACATTGGTTCAGCCACATGTTTGAGTTTAGGTTTAAAAATTGGACTTCCTTTGTAAATTTGTTTCTTACATCATAAGGCAACATGGTAAAGCTTAACACAAGGCAAGGAAAGCTTGGTTTTTCATACATACACTCCTAATATCTCATGAGAGGAGATTTTCACTCAAGTTTACCCAAGGTGCAAGCATGATATGATATGATTCAAAATGCCATCAAATGATAAATTCATGAAAGTTCCATAAGCTTCTAGATCCCTCTAGGACCAATCTAGAAACTTCTCATTATGTTAATCCTCTCCTATATAAGGAAATGAAGCTATTTGTGCATGGGTTGGTGATTCTTTGAACTTGTAAACACTACTTTGAATCCTTCACTCCAATTTGCATTTTCTCTTCAAACTCCATTGAAGCTTCATCAATCATCTCAATTTCTGTTATCATCATCATCCTCCATTGTTGTGGAGTAAAAAGCAAGAAGAAGGCTCAAGGATTCGTGGCTGGATTGTTGGTTCCCATTCATCACTCCAACTTGCATGAAGGTGTGAATTGCCATTTTCAAGGGATTTAAGCACCAATTCTCTTCACAGGAATCATCACCATCATCCAAGGATCAATTAGCACAAGTGGCAAGGGTTGAAACGAGGGATAACCATCATCACCATATCCATTTGGTAAGGATGCAATTTGATTCGAATCACCATGATTAGCCATTGTTAGGGTTAGATCTTAAGTTATTTGCAATAGAGACAATCTAGGGATCATCCATGAGTAGTTTAAGATCATTTCATGAAGTTTCGAAATATGGTATCAATTCTTGCAAGATCAAGGAAGCTTTGGTTATGAAGTTTTAAAGCGTGTATTATAGCTTAGTGTACTCAGGGTGGCATGTAGAACAAGTTAACATCAAGAATTTCAAGGTTTAATGAAGTTGCATGGCACGTATTCATGGTGGAACCAAGGGTTTATGCATTCGGTTTGACGTGTACAAGAGGTTTCAAGGTAAACTAAGAGTATGGTTGGATAGAGGGCGAGAAGAGGATGATTTTTGATTTTTATTTCATAAACTTTCATGGAGAAACGAGTGAGCTAGGATTGCTAGAAGAATCACGCCTGAAATGGAGTTGTATGAGTTTTAGGGTTTCATTTGGAGAAGAAATGTGTCAGCCGTCGGATCAATGTGAAATGGTTGACTAGACTTCAAGATCAAAGGCCCATATTCAATTTCAGCTTTTGGAGGGAATTGCAGCAGCCATGAAACGCTGCCGTTTCATTTAGTGACTGGTTGGGCTTGTTTTCATTTCCACACCCCACTCTTGCTGGGCCCAGCGTGTATCAATTGATACTCTTGCTATTCTCACCCCCTTCCACTTATCTCTTTATATTTCTTTTTAATTTCTTTTCATTTTTTCATGCATTTTATAAAAATCATATAAAATTGAAAATTCATTATTTTTTGATGGTTCTTTTTGCATATTTTTCTTTAAAGAGTCTAGAAAATTATAAAAAATAAAAATTGCATTTTATTTTTTATTTGATATTTTTCCCATATTTTCCAAATAAATGCCTATTTTAGGTGCTTCATTTCATACATGATTTTGATAAATTTTGTTCTAATAGTTGCTTTAATATTTTTTGTCCATTCTTTTTAGGTTGTTTAGTTTAGACATTTAACTGGTAGATACAATTTAGTTCCCATTTTTAGAAATTAATTTTAGGTGTTTAGTTTAGGTGAGAACAACATGAACAAATTAGGGTTTTAAGTGATAACTTAGGAGAATTAATTCATTTCCCTTAGGACTTAGAGCTTGAATAGTTTAGCTATGGGACTATAGGGACTATGGGTAGTTATTAGATCCCCTTAGAAATCACTAGGATTCCCCTACTGCTATTAATCTACTGTATATATCTGATTGACTGGTGTGGTGTGCCCTTTGGGGATGATTGCTTGCTTGTTTGGGTGTTGGGATTTGCTTGGGGATTTGGGAGAGATGAAGACTGAAGATGATGAAGCCATTGGAGATCCAGAGACTGAAGACCAACTTCCAGAGTCGAAGAGGAGATTCCTGCTAGCAGCTGTTGAGGAGATTAGGGTTTAGGAGCTAAGCAGAGCCCTAGATTAGAAAGGTTGTTTCTCAAACATGGAATGCCTTGTCTGCATCCATCCTTTCTCTATGATTCAAAGTCTCTTTCAAATATCCACCTCCTTCCTTTGGAAGGATCAGTGAATGTATTTGAAAGATAGAACTTTTGAGAGAAACTTTCTGTTTAATGTTAATAGTTGATGAACCACCCTTGGTAGGTAATTAACTGTCTAACATTCATTCATTTCATTTGGTTGACTGATGTTCATCATGGAGCCTGAGACTTGAAGAAAAGCCATTGTAGACTGAGGACCGGTGATCAAGACCTTGCTGAAGACTGTGGAGATGGAGATTGATGCTTGCTGAAGCTTGTAGCTGTTTGGAGATTACTTGAAGTCAGATGTTGATGCAGAGCTGCTGTAGCTGTTTTTTTTTGCAGCATTTCATTTCTGATGTATTGCTTGGTTTTCCTGACTGTATTGTTTGCTGTTTACCCTGTTGGGTTGAAAGTGAAGCCTGTTCACTTTTGCCTATTATTTTCTAGGTTCGAGGTTGAGTGGGACTCCCTTGCCTCGCTTGTACTGTTGCACCCATGCATTTTACCGCTTTATTATATCTGTATTGTTTATGTTTCTGCCTATCCCTTAGGATCTCTGTTTCTCTCTGCGCAAGAGAGGAGCATGATAGACTCTAGGTCTTAACCCATGCATGATAACATTAGGTTAGTCTGGTTCCCTTCGCTACCGTAGGTTAGAGTTCTGTCTCTTTCTTTCTCAAAACAAACAGGAAAATACCATAAAGATTTCAAACACAATAAAAGACACTTCTTTCGTAAAAGAACGTGAACTCATCAAGCCGTTATTTTTGTCCGCCGGGACTGTTAATCAGAAAAACCTTTTTCAGAAGGAATAAAATCAACCAAGACAGACTTGTGTCGTACGTGGCCCGAACTACGTTTGCTCTGATCTTTCATGCTGTATGAAAGTACGTAGGCACAGGATGCGATATCCTAGCGAGCAACCTTCCCCTCCTTTCCCGTAGGTAGGCGAACTACGTTGACTCTGATTTCTCGTTTCAGACGGGAATACGTAGGCATAAAGTGCGATATTTTGCCGAGTCATTTTTATTTTCATTTTATTTTCTTTTTAACCCTCGACCTATAGTTTAGATAGAATAACAATCCATACCCGAAAACAAGTGTGGATCCCGTCGAGTACGACGGACGTGAGGGGTGCTAATACCTTCCCCTTGCGTAACCGACTCCCGAATCCAGGTTTTGGTTGCGATGACCATACCTTTTCCCCGTTTTTGCGAGGTTTACTCTGAGCGTTTCCTTTCCCTCCCGTGGGATAAATAACGCACGGTGGCGACTCTTCTGTTCAGCCGGCGCCGATTTTCACAGTAGCGACAAATGGTTCTTTGTTGAATGCAGGTATATACAAGTTGGGAATGCAGTGGTTGTTCTCGTGGCTCTTGGCCTAAGATACACATTAGGTTTAGCTATCCAAGGACTCTCTGATGATAAGCCTTTGGCAACTCTCCCATTCAAGTACCCAAATTGTCTTGCTCTTTCAACTTTAGCTAAGGTTGAAGACAATGTTTCAAGTTGATTTGTTCCTCTTTCTATAGTAGTAATCTCTTTCATATTTATGTCAATTTCCTTCATTTTTATCCTTTCTTGATTTATGCCTTTTTCTTCTTCGTTCACAAAAACTCTTATTTTTCTGTAACTTTCAACTTAAAACTTACGCACACCATTGATATAACCCCTACTGAAATAACCCATACTGATATAACCCCATAATTTGATGGTTGTAATAGATCAACAAATATTTTATGTATCATTTTGGGATTGTGACATGATGTTATAGTTATGTAAAATACAATCATATTGGTGGTCTTCCTTGAAACTCATTATAAAACTAGTAGGGGTTATATTATAGTAGGGGTTATATTAGTGGGGGTTATGTTCTAGTAGGGGTTATAACTCGTAAGTCCTTTAAATATTTAAACAATTATTATTATTATTATTATTATTATTATTATTATTATTATTATTATTATTATTATTATTATTATTATTATTATTATTATTATTATTATTATGGACTAGGCCTCCCACTAGACAGATGGGCACGACCCAATCCAAGGGGCATAAAGCCTTACTTGGCCCAATCCAAAAGGCATGAGATCCTGCCCGGTCATACCTGTAACGCCCCAATTCTGATTTCTCATTTTGTTGAGTCTTTTTGATTTAATTGGGTGATTATTATTGCAATTGTGAAATTGATGTGTTAATATGTTATGTTTGCATATTATGCTATTTTACCGATTTTGAGAGTTTTCGGGAAAAATAGATTAGAGGGTATTTTAGACATTTCTTATTTAATATTAAGTTGGATAGTTTGTGAGAAATGAATTGGTGGATATTTTTGAGAGAAGAAAATATAATGGAAAGAATAGAATAGAAAGTTATATAAGAGGAAGTGGAAAGAAAAGAGATAGAAAGGAAAGAGTAGAGAAAGAAAGAGGAAGAAGAGAAAAGAGAAGAAAAATAGAGGAAAACTTGGATTCTTCAAGATCAACCCTTATGAATCGATTAATCGGGTAAGGGTGTGAAATATTGTTATCTTACCAATGTATATCATTATGTATGTGTGTATGTTTGGATTGTTGGATGTTTTCCCCATTTTTCCATTCTAGGTCAGAAAATGGTTTAATCGATAGAAACCGATGTTTTAACGGTTAGAATTGGGAATAATGGTGTAGTTTAGTCGAGGAATGTAGGCTAAGACTATGGAAACTTGTTGGAATTGAATCGGGTGATTTTTGGACCTTGTGACTTTTTTGGACAGTAGAGGTTTTTGAGAGATCGCAGAGGTTCGCTAGGCGAGCAGCTAGTGAGCGAGCTAGCGAGTGGTTTGCTAAGCGAGCTGCTAGCGAGCCACTCGCTAGCTCGCGAGCCAGTAGCGAATGGTCGCAGACTTGGGGCAGAACCAAAAGATCCAATTTCGCTGGAGGCGAGTGAGGTAGTGAGGGTTCGCTAAGCGAGTTGTGTAGTGAACACTTCCAGTAGCTAGGAATCAGCCTTCGCTAGCGTGTCCGCTAGGCAAAGCAAGTAGAAATGGTTCGCTAGGGCCTCGCTAGGCAAGCAAGGTGGCGAGCGTGACATCATTTTATTTTGTTGTTGTTTCCATCCAATGTTGATACTTTGATTCTTCAACGCATAGCTTGTGTGTTGTATTATGATATGTTATGGGTAACCGTATGGCGTGAATCCTAGATTGTGAAATGTAGCCTTTTGGAAAATATATGCATTGTTTAAATTGATTAAAGGTGCATGATGATTGTGATGGAGTTCGTTGCCATTTGGCACGATATTGTGAATGCATATTGATTGTATGTGATTGTATGTGAAGCACCAAGATGTGTATTCTTGTGCATTGCTTGATAAATGTAGTGATGGTGTTGAAAGTATGAATACTTGGATTATTATGAAATGTGTTGTATGTGCAATCATGTTATAATTCTTGTGTGATGAATTATTTGAGAATGCATGAGATTAAGATGCGAGAACGGTCTTAAGTGCATTTGGTTGTTGATTGCATACGCATCATTTGTTGTCAAGAGGCAATGCTTGCTAGTTTCGTGGAGGCTAGTGACTTGTCCCAAACCTAGAGCGGGGTTTGAAAGCTTAGAGGACGAGTTTTTGTTTGTTATTGGTCTAGAGGACGGACCCGGTTTAAATGTAAAAACCGAAAAATAATAACAAGTGTTGGTACCACATGGCATGAGTTGCATTGAGTTGCATTGAGTCACATGGCATAGGTATAATCGTTGTATGAAGTATGCATATGTGTATGAATTGTTGAACTGAGAGTTGTGAATTGATGAATAAACATAATTGTAAATGTTTATATGGAAATGAGTGAATTGTGGATGTATGTATGATGAATGTGCTTGGTGATTATCCATATATTTGTATATACATTGTGACGTATATGGATGACTTGTGGTGAGAATGTTGATTATGTGTATTATAAAACTGTAGATATATATAATTATATGCATTGATTATTATGATAATATTTCTCACCCTTCTGTTTTTCTTATGATGATCTATGAGGCATTGTAGAGTAGGTATGCTAGAGGTCTTTTGTGAAGCGTGTCTTCATTCTTTTGTCGGTCAGCTCTGATATATAGCACCGGGTAGCTAGGATATATGATTCTTTTGTGATACGTTGTATATGTATCTTGTTGTGGAACGTTTATGAAAACATAAATTATGTTGTAAATTAAACTAGATGATATATATATATATATATATATATATATATATATATATATATATATATATATATATATATATATATATATATATATATATATATATATATATATATATATATATATATATATATATATATATATATATATATATATATATATATATATATATATATATATATATATATATATATATATATATATGTTTGATGATTATCAATATTTAAATGTTTCCGCTTTTATTCTAAATATTGAGAAGTGGGTGTAAGGACTAAGTTCCTCTGTTGAAAGTTACCCCACTGTTGCATATCTTTATTGAGCAGGTGTTGTATGTTTTGATTCAAGTATGATGTGGCGCACCTCTTTTATATCGTGTTTTAACTATACTCTGATGGATTTTTAAATATTCACCTTCAACTAAGGGACTCACCCATAGTTGAGGTACTTACCCTTTAAATATCCACCTTCAGTTGAGGGACTCACCCCAAGCTCAGGAATTCACCATTTAATAAATATTCTCCTTCAGCTAAGAGACTCGCCCAATGCTGAGGGACTTGCTCCTTTAGTAAAAAGACATTGGCTGCCTAAGGACTCCCTGGTAAGGTGAGGGGCACATCCCCAAAGGAAAAAGGGTCTTAAAAAACAATTTTTCCTTAAAAAAGCCCTCGTATTTGAGGGACTATATAGTGTTATATTTGTGAGGGTCTTGAACTAGGGCACCCTTCCCAAAAACCATACCTCACAAACGATGATCTAAGGATTTGCCATTGTCACTGATGACGTGTAATTCTGTTAATCAAAGGAGATAGAGTCCTCCACTGTCTCTTAAAGGATAGGTGGTCAACAACTTCTCCTGATCTAGAGGGAGCAGTTGTCGCCACTCAGAGTTGCCTAAATCTTAGGCCCAAAAGATTTCTATAAATACTTATCCCTCCAATAGAGGAGGGCACAAGATCATTACATCCTAAAAGCATGTACTTAACTTGATCATAACTCACTGGTCACACCCCTCATCATCTTATACCTAAGCATATTGTCCATCATTATAGTCTCTCACCTCACGTGAGCAGGACTCCTAAAATCACTATAAAACACTGTCATACATAGCTTCTCGCTGTTGTGGACAAAACCTAACCACCATACAACATAATATATATACTAAGACCTCTGAATCTCTCTACTTTTGTAAGAGGAACACGCACATCTATACTTTTTAACTAGTACATATTTCAAACTTTTTCAAAAGACATCGTGATGTGTTGACAACTAAGAAACTGGTGGAATTGCCGTAAAAATATAATTACAAATATTTCTTTTCTTATTTCGTTATCCCATATAGTTTTTTCCCAAAAGAATTTAATAGTGGTGATAGTTTTTTCCCAAAAGAATTTAATAGTGGTGTGCACCTAGTATCATTGAATAATTTTAGACTCCCTTAGGTGTAATTGAACACCAACTAGTTCTAAATTAAAATTAAACTTGTATAGTTCAAAGTACTACAAAAATATTCTCCCTACCTAACAAGTAAATATTATCCATTTAAAGATGTTAACATTTTTGAATGAAAACACAACGAGTGACTAATTTTAGTTGATTAAGAATCTGTTAACTAAGAAGTCTTACAAATTGGTCAAAGGTACCCCTAAACTGGCGTTCCTTCTTAAACGAGAACCCATCACTTCACAAATGATGGAAATGCTAAGAAGTTTCTAAACAAGAATATCTTGTAGGATATCCCTATTCCATTTATTCATATTAAATATATACATGCTTTTTCTTTTTCCTTTTTCTTTTTTTTTACTAAAAATATGCTTTTCTTGTTACAAAAATGTGCACTTATATAATAATGGAAGTCGAGGCTGTATCTAATTCTCACTTACTTACTACATTTTCGGATTGCCTATTTATTTTCCCTTTTTGCTCTACTAGGTGAATGATTCTTATTAGACTTTTATTTATTTTTAACTTCTACTTACTTTTTTAACTTTTATTTTGGAAATTTTGTGCTATGTTGTTATTTTTGGACTGATTTTGGCCCTCATACTTTTATATTAACAAAAGACATATAATAGAAAAAGAATAATTTACGAAAAATTAAGAATATATAATAATTATATAAGAGCATCTTTAGTGGGAGTAAACTAAATGGGTAAACTAAAATACTTTTTGTGAGCCCAAAGTGATGTGTAGGATTTAAAAAATTTATAGTTGATATGAGTAGTTTTTACTTTAATGGTGGTTGTCTATAAGAAACCAAAACTTGACCCCACATGGTATTAAATGGTTAATAAAAATCTATTATTTATGTTAAATAATTAATAAAAATCTATTATTTATGTTAAATAATGAATTAGAGTACGTTGCTTGTGTAGAGCACGTAAACTAGTTTTAGAGCATCCCATATGCCATGTCAGCACTACTATAATGCAAATTCCTTATTACTAACGTAAGCTATAAAGAATTTTGGTTTAACAACCCTGCACTAAAGTTGCTCTAATAGAAAATGAAATGTTTTCTTTGTTACCATTAAAGGTTTGACTATCAAAATATTTTATATAAAATTTCTAGTTTAAATTCGATTCATTTTACTTCATGAGTCACAAATAAATCAAAATATAATTGTAATAAATTTTATTGATTAAAAATTATTTATTACATATGTAATATATTTAATTATTTTAAATATTTTATTTTATTTTTATTTAATGTATACTACTGTTTTGTAGTATAATTTTTTTTATAATATTCAAATATAATTTTATTTATTAAATATAACCTGAGGAAATAAAATAGAGATATAAATCTATTTATAACAAGAAGAATTTAAAATTTTCAGTTTCATATTATACATGTCAAAAATTACAGGTGCGTGTGTTCATCTTGTAAGGGCATAGAGACTCGGAGACCTAAATATGTTTATAACAATTGTGGATGGTTAAGGCTTGTCAATGACAGCGAGAAGCCTTATATGATGGTTTTAGAAGTCTTGCTCAAATGAGATGAGAGGCTTTGTAGATGAACAGAATGCTTATGTACAAACTTCTCAAAAGGTGATAGATGTGTGTTAAGCACTATGCTTTAAGGGGTGTAATGATACGTATAGCTTAAGTTCTGTCTATTTCCTTTGCATATGAGAAAAGTATGTATATAGGCCCCTTTGGGCCTAGGGTTTGGTTAACCATGGATGTTGGCAACCGCTCCCCCACTAATCGAGATGAGCTATTGATCACCTATCTTCCAGGAGTAGTGGAAGATTCATTCTCCTTTTATTAACATCTTTACACGTCATCGGTACCTCTGGACAATTCCTCAAAATGTCGCCTGATCGATACGACTTTTTGGGCGAGGGCGCCCTAATTTAGGACCTTTACAAATATAATAATACATAGTCCCTCAAGTACGAGGATCTTACTGAGGAGGAGGTGTTTTTAAGCCCCTTATTCAAAGTGCGCCCCTCGCCTTAAGAGAGATTATGGGTTGGTGATGTTTTTATACTAAAAGTGGAGAGTCCCTCAGCTTGGGGTGATTCCCTCAGCCGAAGGCAATTATATTTATAGACAAGACTTTCATTTTAGGGTGAGTCCCTCAGCCGAAAGTGGCTATATTTAAAAGTAATCCCTTAATTTGAGAGATGAGTCATCTTCCAGGTGTCTCCGAACTAGCAAAAAGATGTCAATGGAGGGTGCCAATCAATCACTTAGCTTTTCAAGCTTACTTTCATTTAATGTAAGTAACGATGACATGTTTCTTGAGACCCTAAATGTTAGAGGCATGTGTCGTGAGTGTGCTGTGTTTTCAAAACCCATGGGGGAGTTCAGAGGGTCCTTTACTGTTTTCTTTATAAAAGACTTTCTCTTTCATTTCATTTTCTCTATTTTTCTTTCTCCCTCCACAAGCTTTAGCAACTCCATATCTCTTTGCTCGCAACCTTCTTCCATGCAAGATTTTTATTATTCTTGCTTTCTATAGTGAACATGTTTTACAAAAAAAAAATTGAGATGGGGATTTTCAAGCTAAGTGTGGGATTTTAGGTTAATAGTCCACTTTTGACGATCATGACGATGTTGGGTGAGAATATGGAGTACGAAACAATCTAGAGGGGGTGAGTAGACCCAAAAATAAAACTTCAAATAATTTTCCAAAAATAGAATATCATAGGTTTTTCAAAATTGTGCGCATAAGATTTTAAAACGAAGATATGAAGATTATACTTTTATTGAAATTTGATCACGTTAACACTAAATTAATTCACAAATACCAAAGATGGTTTTATGATATCTACAAAAGGTACTAAATTGATTAATTTGTATACTTCACGAGGTGTGTTTATACAACTATTTTCAATTTCAATGAATTATAATCTCGATAGTTTCTCATAATTTAATCGTCACAAAAGCTCGATTAGACACCAATTCTAACAAAACTTGACCTTATGTAATAAATCACAACCAATTGAATAAACAATAAATTACGCTAACAATTTAAAACCTAAGCATACAATATCCTAAGAAAATTAAATGCGACATTAAGAGAGATAGAGAGTACACCGGGATTTATAGTGCATTGGCGTTCGTCATCGTTTTTCTTGCTGCACTCGTCAATGGTTTCCCATTAGAACCTGCTTGTTCCTTTTTATTTTGACAAATATTGCAAGAGTTTATACAATCACTAATTCACTATAATGCTGAGAAAAATAAATCACTTATCTAGATCTTGACTTGTATAAAATGTAATGCCAAACTCTTCTGCATAATCTTTACTCGATTCATGCTTCTTGAATCTTACAGTTTCACCAATCTGATATAAGCCTTTTATTTGCAGCAATCACCCCTTGATCCTACTGATTCGTTGAGTGATGAACTATCTGAAGATTTGAGAAGAACTTCAACTTGTTTGTAGCCTTCCACACAGTCACTACCAAGGTAATCTAGAAGAAGAATCTCCTTCTTTTCACTGGAATTTGTTAGCACCAATGACAACAATCTCAATCTTGCAAGCTACCTGAAAATCTCAACCAAATCTTCAAAAATGATTAGTTTCAAGACGACGTCTCCCTCAATCAATTACAAATATCTCATGATCAAGATCTAAAATCAGACTAGAGATTGAAGATGCAAGAGTTTTTAAACGTTCAAAAAGAGAGAGTGTTGATTTCACAAAATCACATTGCAAAAAAAAAGTTGTATACGGTTGTGAAGATTTTTATATGTAAAATGATGACAAAAAAATTTATATGTGCTTGAGATTAAGCAGAAGAATGAATGAAAAAAGTTATTCAGATTTGAATCAAGAGCATTTCATGATTTGAGTCAAATGAGTAAGTGAATTTGAATAAGAAAGAAAACTGAATTTGACCCATTTCTTAGCTGATTCGAATCAAGAACAAAGTCTAATTTGAATCAAAAAGTATGTGATTTGAATCAAGCGTAAATTTTGATTTAAATCAAATTAAACAAAGCCAAAACAGAAATGTGGAAAAACTGTTTGATTCGAATCAGGTGTAAAGTTTGATTTGGTTCAAATCAAGTAGAGGTGACTCGTACCATTTTGATTCGAATCAAGTGTAAAGACTAACTCTAATCACAAAGTTGACTGGTTCGATCAAGTTAAAAGTATGATTCGAATCAGAGTGTTTGAAAAAATTAGTTTGTCTCTGTCCAATTTAATTCGAGTCAAGATATGTACACGATTCAAATCATGCACACAAAAATATCAATAACACACTTGGAAAATATAAATTTAAAATATCACCTAAATATTTAAAATTATTATTTTAATTATATGGAAAAGAGTTGTTTTATTTATAATAAATTACATTTATTGGGATTATAGAGCATACCGAATACTCTTCTTTTAATATATGGAAAACTAATTCTATTTCAAATTCCTTATTAAAATATTTAATTTTTTAATTTAAATCTTTAAAAAGTAAATTATTATTTAATGATTTTATATATTATTTAATTAATTTTTACCAAAAAAATTGACTATTACCAAAATATTGTTTAATGATCAATGTGATATATTATTCAATAAATTCAGGATATAATACTTGCATAAAAAAACATACAATGTATTTTGTAAATTAACAATAACATAATAAAATATAAGTTTAATTACAAACCATATATATATATATATATATATATATATATATATATATATATATATATATATATATATATATATATATATATATATATATATATATATATATATATATATATATATATATATATATATATATATATATATATATATATATATATATATATATATATATATATATATATATATATATATATATATATATATATATATATATATATATATATATATATATATATATATATATATATATATATATATATATATATATATATATATATATATATATATATATATATATATATATATATATATATATATATATATATATATATATATATATATATATATATATATATATATATATATATATATATATATATATATATATATATATATATATATATATATATATATATATATATATATATATATATATATATATATATATATATATATATATATATATATATATATATATATATATATATATATATATATATATATATATATATATATATATATATATATATATATATATATATATATATATATATATATATATATATATATATATATATATATATATATATATATATATATATATATATATATATATATATATATATATATATATATATATATACACACACACACACTAACATCCATTAATATTCAACTATATGTGATTTTCAATTTTTTTCAACCGTCTATAATTTTATTTTAGATCACTTTGAATTTAAACATCAAAATATTATGTTCCATAAGGGTGGATTTGAACTCACAACATATTCACGACATAACAATTTAAATCAATTTATATAGGTTTAGAAAATATATTAATAGTTTCGTTAAATCTGCTTAATTGGTAGTTGTATATAAATAAATAAATAAGTGTGTGTATGGTTCTGTGGTGAAAAGAATTAATTTTGTAAACTTGATTTTAGTTAAAGTGAGTTGAATGTATATAATTTATGTAGAAGTGACTTAAACAGTAAATTTCAATGTAAATATCACATTTAAATTTAAAAGCTATAAATTCCATTTTTCAAGTAGAATTAATTCTATTTTAAAAGAACCAACCATTTCAAAATTATTTCAAAATCAATTCTACAATTGCTTTTTCCTATTCCAAAAGTTAAACCAAACATACATTAAGAGTATTTGTGGTGCGATTTTGATCAATTAAAAAAAGTCATTTATTCAAAAAAAATTATACAAAGATATCTAATTCGCATATGCAATTGTTCAAACTTGTGACTCCTTAATTATTCACGGGATGCTCTTTCCACCTAATGAGGTGTGTCTCACGCCTCTGAAAACTCGAAAATGTCTTTCTTTTTTCAGGAGATGCATCTCTTGACGCACCTAAAATCACACAAGCCCCCATAATCCAGCCACACGCCCCATTTTTGCCAAAATATAGTCCAAAGATGTATCTCCGTAAATTTTCTCTGGTGATATCTAGAGATGCATCTCCAAAATATTTCTTGAAGTCATTTAAAAGGTATTGGGTGCGTGTTAATTGCACACAGGAGATATATTAAGGATACATCTCTAGAAACCCCCTAAATGGTTTCAAGGTTGCAACATTGTCCCAATATTATAATTTTTTTAGGCCAAGTTGTATTAAAGTAAAATCAAGTTATATTAAAGCAAACCGAAAATAAAAATTCACACATTAATTAAATTAAAAGCAAAATGTATCGACCATACATAACTTGTTTTGAAAATACAAAAAAAAAAACAATACAACCGAACATAACCTAGTGAGTATGTCTAACCCTCTAGCTTCTCCGCTTATACTGCAAGGCATTATGTGCCTCCGAAATAATGTTTTCTTCGAGGGATAAATAGGGATTACCTTCCTAAAAAAATCTTGTCTCTATACCCGAACTCGTCATATCCACAAGTATCGTATCAAATGACTCTAAAAATCCTCAAGTATCGCATTAAAATCCTCAGGGGTGTCTCAGAATAATCTGCAAATACCCAAATTGGCATATTACATGTTCGGACATATACAAATACATCAGACCTAACTCACATGTTAACCATTCAAAGTATAACGAAAAGAGGTCTAGTTGCCACGTCTGGCGATGACCGCCATATGGGCAGAAGGAAATGTCATATGCTACATGACGGATAAAATACATCTGGAATGGCTTGACCGCCTGATTCCTTATGAGCGGGGCAAAGGCGGAAGCACGTGACTAATCCTAAGTGTAGTTAGATATAGGTTCCCACTCGGAGATGCGAGGGAAGTGGGAGATGTTTCTTCCCTGAAAATGGTTTAGATAAAATATTAATAACAAGTGTAACAAAAGAGTTATGAATATATTAGTAATAGTAAACTAGTGTAAGTATTGTGCCTATTCCTATCATATGCTTTTTCTTCCAAAGACAACTCTCACCCAACTTCGAGTACAGATAGACTAAACAAAAGGCCCCCTAGTTGTACTTATTAATCGTCATCAATTCGATGAAGTATCTTAGATCCACCACATCAATGTAGGTTGTACTTTTGTCCACAAACATGGACATGTCAATCAGGAACAAGAGGTAACATCTCAATGCATATTTTTGGTGGTAATCAACCAGTATATCATCACCTTCAGCATCTAGCACCATTTACAGGTGGTCTTTATAAAGTTCTTTCAAATATTTAAATCTAGCATGAGAACCTCTAGTGTCAGCTACCTCATTTGCAGTCTTAGTTGGGTTAACCCCTAAATATGTAACCAGCATCTCATTGGCTTCCTCTCGACCGAGCCTTCTGTGGTCCAGTAAATTTCCCATGATGGGAAGATGCATGAGACATGAGATATCATCTAGGGTGATGGTCATCTCGCCAATAGGAAGATGAAAAGATGACGTCTACGAATGTTATATCTCTAAAAATTCCGCATGTATGTCATGGTTTATGGTAGTGTATGCAGTAGCACGAAAACCGGCAAGATGAGATTAGCAGATAACATTCTTGAACCAGTCAGCATCAGGTTATTCCAAATCCAATATTTTCCTTTCGTGGTTTACGGGTTTGAAACATTGACACTTTTTTATAAAAAAAACAAAATAACCATCAATCGATATTAAATTAGTTTAAAACAAATGTAATGCAAAGTAAATAAATACACTTCTCCTTCCCACACTTGGATAACTATCTACATGGACATAAGCAGTGGGTTCCTCGTATGCTTCAAGGGCTTCATAAGTATGGGGCACATGGTCCCGTGAAGTAGATGCTTGAGACATGTGACTATGGGAAGTAGAACTAGATGGTTATGAACCTCGACCTTGTGAACCATCAAATGAGGTATTATCGATTCAGGGCCTCGTGGCCTTGCCCCTAGCTCTCTCACGTCGTACAGACACGTGTTGGGACACACGGTCATTCCTAATTCTCTCTAGATTGTTTTCAGTCATTGCACCTGTAATAAAACCAAAAATTTACATAAAAAGTTCAACTAAAATATAGTCAATTATAAGTTCGAATATACATCTCTGAAAACAGTCCAAACATAATCCATAAATTTCATCAATGGTAGAAACCCCATTGTTGCCTTAACCTCCAACCAAATGGCAAGACATGTCTATATCAGCTATCTATTTCGATTGTACTACTATCTAATGCGGCTTAATGAAATTATGTTACTTAAAACATTATTCAAAACACACATAAAAAAAAGAATTAAATGATAAATTTACCATAATAGAGTTGTGATAGAGAACCTTGAATAGAGTGAGTAAATTTGCAGCAAATAAAGTAGAACGGAGTAAGAGAACTTGATGAAATTTGCTCAAATAGAGTTTGGAAATGGTTTGTAGCAAAAGAGCTCAATGGAGTTTTTTGAGTGAGTATTCAAAAAATTAAGGAGGAAGAGGGAATGGTTTTGCGCTTATTAATGTATAAAACGTGTTCGACGATGCATCTTTGTAACACCCACTAAATTTAAATTAATGGTGTTTCCAAAAATATATCCTCAAACTAGGGCTGAAAATGAGTCGAGTCGAGTCGAACTCACCTCAGCTCGGCTCGACTCGTTAAGAATTGTTCGAATTCGAGTTCGAGTTCGAGTTCGACACGAACTTTTTTTTAAGCTCAAACTCGACTCGTTATAAGTTCACGAACAGTTCGGTTCGACTCGTTAGGTTCATCTCATTAGGTTCACCTCACATGGTTCACGAACTTAAAAACTATTTTTTTAAATATATATTTTTTAGTATATTTGACATTTTAAATAAATATATATTTTTTAAATAAAATATTAAAATAAAATAAAAGTTATCATATTGAAATTTAACTTTATCTTCGAAATCTACTAATTCAAAACCTACACAACTTTCAAGAGATACATTTGAGAGTCTAATTCAAAAACTACTAAATTGAAGATTAAATTTATCTAAGATTTGAAGTAAATATTTAAACATAATCTTAAAGACAGTATAATTCTTTTCATATGTAATCGAGTTGACTCATGAACCTAACGAGTCGAACTATGTATAGTTCAAGTTCAGCTCATTTAGTTAACGAACTTAATTTTTCGCTCATACTCAACTCATTTGGTTAATGAACCTAGTTCAACTATTTAATTGTTGAATCAAATTTCGAATTATCTTCGAATTAGTTTGGTTCATTGCCAACCCTACTTCAAACTCATCTTTATAGTATGTCAAAATATATATTCGAAATAAATTTTAACAAAATAAAAATAATTTGTCTATTTGTATCAAAGAATGTGTAAAAAGAATACATACAAAAATACATCTTGAAACAATAGATATAATTTTACAGTTTCACCATGATCGAGTAGAACTCCTTGTGGTGGAAAAAGTAACACCCTTTTAATATGTAAAATTTAGACACGCAAATTGAATAATATACTAAGAAAAAAGAATTAGCATTCAGAGAAAGAGAAAGTAAACCACGTGATTACCACATCTGTCCTTGATCGTACGGGTGTAAAGTGACACTAGAAAGGTCAAGGTTGCATCAGATTCCAACCCACTAACATAAAAATGTGATTAAAATCAAACGGCGTAGAATCCATCTAAGTAACAGTGTCGACACATAACACAACACGACACAGTTGTCGTATATATCCCCACAAACCCTTCGCGTTTCAAATACATTTCCCATGTTTTTATTTTTGTTTTTGTCTCAGTTATTATGATATCACCCTTTACAATCCAGCAAAAACCTTGGCTCTATTACCTCGTTTTCCTCTGAGATTTTCTACTTAAACACCGAAACCCAACACAATCAGAAACATTAAACTTTGTTTTGTTTTGGTTTAGTTGCAGAGATGGGAAGCGGTGAGAAAAGTGTGAAAGGGTTTCTGGTGCATGGGAAGAAACAAGAGTCGAGAGGTGTACGAAAAGGGTTTCTTGCGATCAAAGTGGGTCAAGGTGAAGAAGATCAAGAGAGATTCGTTGTGCCGGTGATTTACTTCAATCATCCACTTTTCATGCAGCTTCTGAAAGAAGCTGAGGAAGAATATGGATTTGATCAGAAAGGAACGATAACAATTCCTTGTCATGTTGAAGAGTTCAGAAATATTAGAGGTTTGATTGATAGGGAAAAGTCTCTTCATCATAATCATCATGGTGGATGCTTTGGCTTTTGAGAACTTTTGGGTGGTGGTGATGTAAATTCGTCTTAATGGTTAGTTGAAGGATGATGATGACAGAAATGTTAAATACTTGTTAGGAAATTGTAATAATGAAAGTAAAAATAGATAGATGCTTTCTCTTTTTCTTTTTTCTTCAATTTGGACTAGTTGCTGCACTACTCATTTTGGAAAAATTAAATAATTGAAAAGAAGGAAATCACATAAACGTAGGACCAAACAAAGTTTCTTCCTTTTTTTTTAGTCATTCAATTCAATTTAGTATATAGACGCAATCGCTCTAAAGTGATTGCATATAATCAGGGAATTATTTGATCAAGATCATCAAAATCTATATTAAATTCTGCAATATGTCTAATCTTAATCGAATGATTTAAATATGACTGACTGCGGGTTGTCATATTGTAGCCATTACAAATCCTTCATGTTTATGGATAGGGTAAAAAAAAATTAATTTCCAAAAAAGCTTGATGAAACTATGTTCTATTTTCAAGTCATCTGATCAAGAACATCATAATCTACATTAATTTCTGCAACGTTTAAGTTTATGGAAAGTGCTATCACTTTAAGCTGACAACATACAATCAGCTCCATCAAGATCATAAAAGTTATATGAAATTTTGCAACATGGACGGTGCAATCACTCTAAAGCTGACTGCACACAATCAGCTTCGTCTAAATTATTTGGTTAAGTTCATCATAACCTATATTAAATTCTACAACGTCTAATCTTGACCCAATAATTCAAATATTACTACATTGCAGACATTACAAATCCTTCATGTTTAAGGTTAAATTTCAAACAAAATAAAAAAATCCCTGGATGAAACTATGTTCTTCTATCCCACTATTTCAAGTCTTTGAAAATGGTGCAATCAATTACTATAGTTAACTAGGATTTCTTCTTGACACTTCAACAACCAATTGTTGATGTTGAGCCGTGTTAATTGCCAATATCTTTATCATAAAACCCTCCATCAATCTTATCCTTTCACTAATACTACCATTAAAAAGCTTAATGGTTGTTAAGGGATGGTTAGTGTGTCACTAACACGTCAATAGACTTCATTGTACACTAATTTGTTCCTAAAAATATGCGGTGCCATAAGATGCAAACTTCCCAAAAGGATCACCCTAGTTAAGTCAGGTAGTTTTAATTTTCAGAAAATTGCAATGAAAAACAATATTGATACCGAATCATTTAACTTTGAGTTGTTATTCATTTTTTAGATTCACAAACAAATGAATATGATGTTTCATAGTGTGTCCCAAAGTTGCGCCACGTGAGAAGCTGGATATTGCAGCTTCAATTTTGTTGTGCGTTTAGGTGATTTTCAACGCAAAAACAAGCACATGCAGCTTCAATTACGTCGTGTGTTTAGGTGGTTTTTTCAACACAAAAACAAACACATGCAGCTTCAACTCCGTCTGCGTTGAGGTCTTGAGGTGTTTTTCAACACATGCAAATATGTATGGGCTCAAAGGAGCACGTTATCTGCAAAATATGGCCCCAGGATGGGATTGTAACATGAAATTTACTCAACATTTCTCATATTTGCCAACACATCATTCATTTATACACATTCCACTTTTCACCACCCGAAAGAGAAATCCAAAGTAAAAAATAATCCTTATAAATCTATAAATGAACCTATAAATCTTTTTCTCCCATCTTTATGTGCTAAATAAATAAAGAGCTCAAGACTGACGAGGTCTTGGAACAGAACTCCGCAGAGTCACTCCATGCAAAAATTTTGTATATCCAAGTAAACTAAGCTTTCCATCAGTATTTCGAATCCAATCTCTCAGAACTGAATACGCCGAAGGACCAAGATTTAGCTCCTGCATCCATATTAGCAATATAATTAATAAACGTGTGACTGTATACCCTAGTCAAACCGAAAAATGATGGCGAAATTAGAGAACTTACTCTTGCTAATTCTTCGATCGATATCACACGGTTTCCCTCACTCTCGAAATGCTCAAATGCAGTGCAGGCAATATCTTCCCACCTATCAAGTGCCTCCAGTTGATATGTGCTTGTCGCAGCTGCACAAAATTCTTCGAAATCCATCTTTCTATAGGCAAGCGGTTCCATCTATAAAATTAATTAACAAAGCAAGAGATAAATATGTTTGGTCAGATCAAGAGTGAAATATGTCCCTGCATACTATGTAAGAGTAATGACTCACCGTATGTATGATGTCAAGAACCCTTGATTCCCTCATGGCTTCAGTTGCATGGCGTGCAAGAGCCTGCACAAAGTTCAATATTAAACTATTGCGCAATGATGAATGGTCAAAAGTTACACAAAAATACAGGGAGTAGTGAACACAAACTCTGAAAACAGGATAAACATACAATCATATATGTACGAACGGAAGGAAAAAAAATGTACGCATAATGAACAAGTTGTACTAATGAATGAAAATCTTCTGACTCACAAACCACGGATAAATTTAACTTTTTCGTTCACCATTACAAACCAGAAAGTTGAACAGTGAAGCAGAAACTAACCATTTTAAAGTTGTCGAGGGAGACATGCCCGTCTCTATTTGGTTCCAACAATCTGAATTGTGCTCTAAGATACACTAGCTGGTCCTCTGTCAATGCTTTTGAAAGAGCCTGGATAAATTAGGTGAAAAGTTGATTAAGAATCTAGTGCAGTAAATAAATAAATCAACATCAACTATCACGAAACAAATGTGCACACATTATGGTGGTAGGGTCGGTTACAT
This sequence comes from Lathyrus sativus, assembly GCA_963859935.3. Classification (NCBI taxonomy): domain Eukaryota; kingdom Viridiplantae; phylum Streptophyta; class Magnoliopsida; order Fabales; family Fabaceae; genus Lathyrus; species Lathyrus sativus. The sequence continues at coordinate 714,454,247 of OZ012737.1, forward strand.
CTTCGCTTTTAAATAAAAGATATTGCTTTATTTTTGTTTCTGGTTTTCAAATATTGTAAACAGTGAATAATCGCAAATTAATTCATATCAGTGTAAGCATATTATTATTCCAGGAAATGAAATAAATAATACCTTCAGTGCTGCCCGTTTGAATGGTGTTGCGTGAAGATAAGATTTCACCAACTTATAAATCAGTATATCTAAAGGGATAGGGCGGCTTTCATCCCTCAACCAAGGGTGAGCTGCAATCACACAAGTGTGCATTAATTAGCTTTAAAAATTCAATTTGCAATGATATTTTTACCACTTACCGCAACTATACCTATTACTAATAGAACCTAGTGAGTAATATTGATCCACCTACCATAACATAAATCTACACAACCAACAAGATGGGTGTATTTATTGAGTTTATAACAATTATAACAATATTTTAAAATGTTATTCTTTGATGATCAATAAGAAGCATTATGCGGGCATATAACATCGGCATTACTAGTCTTGTAAATTGATAGGAAAACTTACTTAGAGCTTGAGCAGCCGTCATTCTTTTTCGGTAGTCCTTGTTAAGGAGCCTTTTAACAAAGTCCTTGCCTTCTGGAGACACGGATGGCCAAGGTAGATCATCAAAGTTAGGATCAGCTCTGAGAACTGTACGAAAGATTCCAGACTCTGTTCGTGCCCAGAATGGACGGCTTCCACATAATAAGATGAAGGTGATAACACCAATACTCCATATATCTGCTTCCACACTGTAAGACCTGTGGAGGACCTCAGGTGCAACATAATATGCACTCCCAACAATGTCATTCAATCGCTCCTCTGATATCAGCATGGACAAACAAAAAGTTCAGTTTATTTATATCCACAAACCCGTAATCAAGTATGCATGAAAAGAAGCAGCCGTCTCCAATAATTTTAATTTGTATGGAAATGAATATTGAGAATCGCTCTATTTATAACCTGGTCTAATGAAGTCAGACAGACCAAAATCAATAAGCTTCATATCAGCATCTTCACTTCTTGAAGTGAAAAGGAAATTCTGTAAAATCGAAACCGAACAAAGAATTATCAAAATTTCCTACTTTATTAGTCAGATATAATTAAGCACCAACATTTAAATGAGAGTTAGATGTTACAAGTTGTTATATGTAAGAAGATTTAATTAACAAACCTCAGGCTTCAGGTCACGATGCACAACACCTTGAAGATGACAAAAGGCAGCTACACTTAGAATCTGCAAAACAATAGCTTTTGCATCCTCCTCGGTATACCTTCCTCCTCTGGAAGAGAAAAGAACGTTTTTCAATCAAACTAAAAGAGTATATTGAGTTAAAATCACAAGTATCCTAGGAAAAACTAACCTTGACAAAATTCGGTCAAGAAGCTCCCCACCTTCACACAATCTGATAAGAAAAGAAAATTATAAACATCACTATAGGAGGATACCACAATTAGAAGACGCATGTTCAACTATACCTACACCTAAAGTTTCCTCTGTCAAAATATGTACAACAGAAACATAACAATGGTTCTGTTCGCTAATCCTACACCAAAGTCTTATTAATTATAGATGATTCTGAAAATAAGATAAAAATGACATACTCCATAACTATGTAGACATTATTGGCATCCTCACAGGCATCGTGAAATTTGATAAGATGTTTATGGCCTGACAGAGCCTTCAACAGCTTCACTTCCCTTCGAACATCTTCAATTGCTATTGCTGTGGTCATCTGCCAAATCAAGCTTATTAAGATCCGGCAAAAACTTTATTTAACATATCTAAAATATTAAGAATTAATATAGTTTATAAAGTCTGACTTCCTGAATTATTATGCGATATGATAGTGATTACAGTTGCATATATCATTAGACAAATTAGGCACAAATAGCAATTGTGATTAAAGACATTCCCAAACATATGTTTCGTGATGTACAAGATGGACAAACAAGGTAAGTAATATTCTCAAACAAATTCTACGAGGGGGGCGAAAAAGGTAAGTAATATGCTCAAACAGCGTAAATTATTTAGTTTATAATACAATTTATGTGTCATAGTATTGTTAATGTTAGTTGTGGCACAGCGGTAATGACCCTTTTGGAAACAAGACACGCAAGACCAAGTTCGGATTCCAGCAAAGAGGCACTTTGCTATTTTAGGGGGAAAGTTTAAACAGTGGATATTTTAAAAAGAATACTCCTGCAGGAGTCGATTCTATAACTCGTTACATGCATTAATTCCGCTAACGGTTCTAGAAAGTAAATGAAGATATTCAGAAGATGAGTAATATGCAAACGACAAAATATACATTCACATAACCGATCTAGATATTCGGTAGATGAGTAATATGCAAACGACAACATGCATTTGTCAAACAGTTATAGAAACTAACTGAAGATTTTTGGAAGATGAGTACACGCAAACGACAAAATATATATTCCCTTAACAGTCCTAGATATTTGGAATACGAGTAATATGCAAACGGCAAAACATACATACATTCCCCTAACGGTTCTAGAAATTAAATGAAGATCTTCGGAATATGAGTAATATGCAAACGACAAAATATACATTCCCTTAGCGGTACTAGATATTCGGAATATGAGTAATATGCAAACCACAAAACATACATTCCCCCAACGGTTCTAGAAATTAAATGAAGATCTTTGGAAGATGAGTAATATGCAAACGACAAATATACATTCCCCTAACGGTTCTAGGAATTAACTGAAGATATTTGGAAGATGAGTAATATGCAAACGACAAAATAGCATGCAAATATTGACTGCCATAATACATACATGTAAAATCAAAAACCAGTCTTGATTTCTAATCTTGTAAAAGTGGTAAGTTTTGATTCGGATCCCTATTGAAATTTTCTCTGTTTTGAGTCTTTGTATTAACAGTTTTTTTTGTGTTTTCATAAAAGTAAAAACCAGAAAAATAAGCTGCAGTTTTATTTGATAATAAAACATTATATATGTTAGTAAAAGTGAAAATACCAAATTGATATTTTTGCAAATCCAATAAGGAAACATGTTCCATTGACGGCAAAAAATATGTTTCACACTCTTCTCATTAAAGATTAGTTGTGAGTGTGACGCGAAGAGAGAAATATGATGTGAAGAAAAGGAGAAACTTGTCAATACATCATGACGCCAATTTAAGTTTTAAACTTCACATGTGGTATGTTTTCATAGAGTTTGGAACTTGGGACTTTGCACTTGAGATTACAGTTATCATTCACGCCACTTCAGACCTAGTGTGGTGACACTAGGCCTAGCAAATCGAGACTGGAAGAAACTTTACCTAGTCTGCGCATTACTCTGACAGCTAAAACATGCTTAGTCAAGATTTTCATAAACAAAAAAGCTTTGACGAAGAGAAAAGACAAATTTTCTGAAGCACACTACTATAGGATGTTCCATAAATTTCCACGTCAACTCCTTGATGATATTCTTCGCATGACAGCAACCGACAAAATCAATAAATTTTAGAATATGCTGCTGAATGCTGATATAATATCGGTTACAAACATCAGAACTCCAATGTGGCAGGAAATTTCATAACGCGATACCAAACAATTTTACAATCAGTTCACATATTTCAATTACGACGTACAAACAAAGCATTTTAAGAACAATGCATATCAAAACTACATAGCAAATAGCAATAGCCTAAGATTATCACAGTTTCCTTGACACGAACTGAGCAAAGATCAACCCGAATTTTCCAAATGCCATCACAGTAGTCCAAAGTAATCACAATCAAACCTTTCATGCAATCAATATACATACAAATAGAGAATGAAAGAGAATAAAAAAAACCTAATTGAAATTGAATTGAAGCAATGGTTTACCTTGGACTTGGAAATGATCTTAACAGCAACAGGTTGATCTTTGAGATCACCTTTCTTTGCCCTAGCAGAACAAGTATGACCAAAATGCCCTCGTCCCACTTCTTTCCCTAACTCATACTTAGCTCCAAAATTCTTACTATACCCAAAGCTCTTATCAAGCGACTGCGAATCCACTTCCCCCACGCCACGCTCCTCCGGTATCGGTCCCTCCTTGGGCTTCCCCTTCCCCAGCCTCTTCGCCAACGACTCCCTTATATGCTTGGCCGGAGAAGGTGGCGGAAACGGCCGCCGGAAGAATCTCCTCGGCGTGGAGGCTCTAGCTGGCGAGGGACTCGGGTTGACGCCATGAGGATAAGGACTAGGCCACGGACTAGCGTGCGAGGAGGACCTAGCTGGAGTAGTTTTCAGAGACGGAATCCCGTTGGCGGAAGACGGTAGCGGAGAAGGATGAAACTCGGTGGCGGCAATTATAGTGGTTGTGTTTTGGCCATGGTGGTTATCGCTATCGTTACCGGCGCCGGGGATAGTCTTGCCGTAACACTGACCCATCGCGACGGAGGTAGTTGTTAGTTATGAGTAATCAGAGTGGAGACATATTGCAGTCGGATCCGCAGGAAAAGAGTGAGATCTGCTAAAGGAAAACGATAAAACAAGAGAATTTTGAGTCAGGTAGTAGAGTAAGAGAGAGAGAGAGAAAGAGAGAGACAGAGACAGAAAGAGTGAGAGAGAGAAGCGAAGGAAAACAAAAAGAAATAGTGAAATGTAAAGCAGAAGAGACTTGAGTGTTGTTGTAAGTAATAACAAACTAACAAACACAAAACTACATATGGGTCAGTCAATTCACAAATATTACCAGCTTCGCAGTCTACGTTTCTAAAACTATCACCAACGTTCATCTATGTCGCTTCGTCACATCTCACCCGTTGCTTTTTTTCTTATTTCATACCAACTTTGTCCTAATATTAATTTATAAAAAGCGGTACTAAATATTCTCAAACCATTTTTCTTGGTTTTTAAAATACAATTTTTTTTATGAAACTTTGTCATTTTAGTCTTTTGGAAATTTAATTTTATTTTTAAATAGTCTAAGGATAATTTTGAATAGAAGGGTAATTATATATTTTTTTATTAAATTAATTGGATTAATTTTAAAAAATGAAATGGAGCGGATTTTTTTCAATAAAATGCGTTCTATCTCATCTTATCATTTTGCAAAAAGCTCAAATAATAAAATAATATTTTTATTATATTCTATTTCATTTTGATATATTTTAGTCAGTTTCGCTGTATTTTTTTTCAACTTTTTTTATAATATTCAAATATAGACTTAACATGATTATCTTTTTATATTAATCTTTAATGTGTATAATGTCGAAACTAATAACTCAGATCAATATAAATTTGGTACAAATGTTACTATTCTTTTATGATTAAGACTCTCTTTGATAAGATATTTTTTTGAGCTTATAAGCTTATATGACAATAAAAGACTTGTTTAGTAAAAAATTTTCATCACGAGCTTATATCTTCTTTTATTAGCTTATAACTTATTTTTCAGATACTATTTAAATAGTGTTTTATCTTCTAGCTTATAGCTTACCATTTTTTCTTCCACTTTTATTCTTATTATTTTAACTAAAACTCACCACTATCATCTATAATTTATTATAATTTAAAATAAAATAATTATTATTAAATATCTTTTATGTCATTTTATTTTATCAGCTAATTAAACCGCTAATTTTACCAAACACTTCAATTAACTTATCAGCTATAGGTCATCAGTGATCAGTTATAAGCTATAAACTATCAGTCATAAGCTATAAACTATCAATTAACTTATCAGTCAATCGCTATTTTTACCAAACAGAACTTACATAAAAAAAGAATATTTTGTATAATTTTTTTTAAAAATCAAATATATTTTAAAAGAAAATTTAAAGGCTAATATGTCATATCTTCTTCAAAATAAATTAACACAGATATATAATCAAAATCATTTATTAATAAATATAAAATTTAATTAAACATCGTTAATGTAAGTTTTACGATAACATCTAATAATAGATTATCATATTGCATATTCATTATTTTTAAATAATTATAAAATATGTTATTATTTTGAGAGATTGTTGTAAAATTAATATTGTTCTGGCATGGGCCCCGGCCTGGCCACGCAGGCCCAGCCCAATAATATTCCACCAAGCTCAGTCCAGCTTGGGTCACACGTCGGGTACAGGGTCCCCGACGAGCAGAAAATGTCTCCCCGCGGGCAGGGCCTGCTCCAATTACGCCGGACAGGAGACTCCCCTCTCGACCAACACTGCAGGACCTTCTCCTTGTCGGGCAGAACAATGTGTCCTCCACACGTTCTCCACGTGCCCCCCTACGCGGGAACACGTCACTAACCAACTGTCCACCTCCGAAAGAGCAGGTCAAACTCACTTTCCGGAGATCACGGGACAGTTGAACTAGGGCGAAGACCACGTTTTGGTCTTCACCACGCCACGTAAATTATAGCAGTCACCTGGGTTGGGCCTGACAATCCAGCCCAACAAAAGTGACTGTTGACTCAGCGTTGGGGTCTCTCTAAAAATATTCTCTTCCACAAGAGGGTCAGGTAATTCACTTCTACCCATTTTCTGTATTTGCTCTCACTCTGTCCAATTCCTTACTTTGGCATCAGATTGTCTTGCAGGTACACCTCCTCCTCCTCTTTAACACTGGTGAGCAAACAGCAGTCCAACAAAGTGTGGTCAGCTAGTGATCTCCTTCTGGGTCAGATCAAATATATATACATTGCACATTTTCTTTTCAAAAATTAAATTAATTTAAATAAATTTAATTTAATATAATATATAAACGTGGAAGAAAAAAAGTTGAATATAAATATTTATCAAATTTGGTGTGGTTGTTGGGTTTGTTTGTAAATGAAGTAATAAAATGAAAAGTGATGTGTTGGGTGGGGCATAGATATGGGTTAAAAATGAAGGGGGTATTAAATAAAAGGAGGGTTTAGGGTAGTAGTGGGTAGAGTGGAAGGTAGTCGTAGAGGATTGAGGATTCCATGGAATCAGAGCTCACGAAATTGCAGTAATAATAAAAACACAACATAACCTCTTCCGAACCTTCCAAATATATCACGACAAAATACAAATATAGAAATACTTTATTATTTGCTAATAACACCAAACCACAAAATATTTTCACTAAATCAAATCAATTATGTTAAATCTTTTTTTACTTTTTTAGTAAAAATATAGTCATAGATGATGTCATTTATTCTATTTTATTAAATAATTCAGATAAATTTGGCAAAATGTTATTTCTTAATTTAAAATTTATTTTAATATATAAATTATTATCTTTTATTAGAAATTTATGGACACCAAATTTAAGGATCAATTTAAGAAAAAGGTATTAACTAAATGACTTAGTTCAAAAGAAAACGTGTTGATAACATCTATTTTATATTTTTTTTGTACATTTAATTTTTAATATATTTTACTTTTTATAAATGTATTTGAGCAAAATATTAATATTTAAAACTAATAAAAATTCATATTGATTTAATAGTATTTGGATGAGATTAGGGCTGACAATGAACCGAACCAACTCGAAAATAGTTCGAAATTCGATTCGACAATTAGATCGTTGAACTAGGTTCATGAACCTAATGAGTTGAGTATGAGCGAAAAATTAAGTTCGTTAGCTAAATGAGCTGAACTTGAACTCTACATAGTTCGACTCGTTAGGTTCATGAGTCAACTCGATTACATATGAGAATAATTATACTGTCTTTAAGACTAGATTTAAATATTTAATCTAAATCTTAGACAAATTTAATCTTCAACTTAGTAGTTTTTGAATTAGACTCTCAAATGTATCTCTTGAAAGTTGTGTAAGTTTTGAATTAGTAGATTTCGAAGATAAAGTTAAATTTCAATATGATAATTTTTATTTTATTTTTAAAAAAATATATTTATTTAAAATGTCAAATATACTAAAAAATATATATATATTTAAAAAAAATAGTTTTTAAGTCTGTGAATCATGTGAGCTGATCCTAATGAGTTGAACCAAACTGTTCGTGAACTTATAACAAGTCGAGTTTGAGCTTAAAAAAAAGTTCGTGTTGAACTCGAACTCGAAACAATTCTTAACGAGTCGAGTTTGAGCTTAAAAAAAAGTTCGTGTTGAACTCGAACTCGAACTCGAACTCGAAAAATTCTTAACGAGTCGAGCCGAGCTGAGGTGAGTTCGACTCGACTCGACTCATTTCCAGCCCTAGATGAGATCAATGTAAAAAAAATTATAAATTTTTATAAATTTTTTTTGTCATCTAGTAAGAAAAATAAAAATCTATTTTGATCTTCTACCATAGAGTTTGTGGCAACATATTTCTCTTGCCATAACATAAGACATAAGAATCTGATAATTATTATACTTTAATGGTCTAACGAATGCAAATTAAAATCACAAGCTCAAAAAATTTTGTTTGCATGATAAAAAGAAGGGAAACAAAATTTGACACATCCATTTGATTTTCGGAATCACAAATGCGTTATTAGTATTTTTAAATAAAAAAATTGATGGATAAACTTTTGAAAAAATCTCAATTATCTTTTAAGAGTAAGTTTTTAAAAAAAAATTGAAAAATTTTATCTCACATTCTTACAATTTTCTTGCATATCATATAAAAATTATAAAAATTCATATTTGAAAATAAAAGAACTCCCAAAAATGAAGAAAAAAAATGTTAATGTAAAATTTTAAAAAATTACTCTATATTTTTTATAAAAATTTATGCATATTTATGTCAAAATGCTTTAAAATTGTGTATTTGTTTTTAAAATATGTTTTTACATGTGAAAAAAATCAACTTGTAATAGAAAATATGTTTCAGAATACTGATAGCATTTGTCCAAAAAGTAAAATAATATGTTGGTGATAATTTGTCCATAATGAAAATTACTATGAATATCGATAAAGATCTTTATTAGGGTTAGAAATGAGTCAAGTCGAATTTACCTCAATTTAGTTTGAATCAATAAGAATTGGTTCAGCTCAAAACTCGACTCAAGTTCGACACGAATTTTATTTTAAATTTGGACTCAACTTATTTTAAGTTCACAAACAACTTAGTTCAACTTGTTGGAGACAGCTCAAATTTCTAATTTTTTTTTATAGACAAGTTATGATTAAAGATGTTAAATAGGTTAGTGATGAGAGGTGATGTATAATCTGATAGGGTGACAAGACACTAAACATCATTTAAGAGTTGTGTTGTTTTGAAAGAATGAAGATTAATGTGTTAGTTAAAGTTGTGACAATGGTTAATTTGGAAATTCTTTTTTAAAAATTAAAAAAAAAATTAATGGACATAGCATGTAAATTCATATGGGGAAGACAAAGGAAAATAAGAAGTGGCACAAAGACTCTAAGCGTTTCGTATTTGCCAGCGTCATAATAATTACCTACATCATCGTCATCATAACTTTTTAACCACTAGCTTTGAACCTCTCATATTAATTACCAATATGTTTCTAAAATTTTAATTTGAAAATTTTCACGCCTATACAAAAATTACTCATACCACTTTCTCTCAAACTGGTATACAAAGCACTTGTGAACGGTATTTCTCATTCACTCTCTCAAACAAAAAGTCTCATCTTTTCGTCAAACCTAAAACAATTCTTGAATAGGAAATGTCTTGTTACAAATGGCATCACATGCAACACTCGCTTTTAAACTATTAGACTCCGATTTTAGTGAGTACGAACTTTTTATGAATAACTATGCATCGTGTCATTTCTCTTATGTGTTATCCATAAAAACCTTTCACATTGAAAGGGTTTTCATATTTGATGTTGATAAAGACTATGTTAAATCTAGAAGTGGACATTGGAATAATCATTACTTGTCATGGGTGAAAGAGATTTTGTAAACACGTTGTGTCTTCAACTCGCAATTTGTCAAGGAGTTGTACGTCATCTTTATAAATACAATTCAAAGAATAAAAGAAATGGTAGTGCAAGATAGGGAGTCTAATAATCAATGGTCATGTTCGGTGTTAAAGACGTTAGGGACTTCTACCAAAATAAATTTTAATGTTGTTTATGAAAATTATGAAACCATTTACGTGAATGCAACAAACTGAATAGAGGATAACATTTTAGAGAAAAGGATTATGTTGAACATGAACCTCAATTCCATACCCAATGTGTGGTATCAATTCCTCAAGCATTCATTCTTGCCTATTATGCATAACAAGAGTGTAAAAGAAACCAGATTAGTGTTGCTTCACTGCATAACAACTATTCAACCCATCAACACTAGAAAATTTATTTGTCAAGAAATTATGAATTTCTCTCTCATAGTAAATATGACATGATATTAATTAAAATATGACAATCTTGTACCAACCTTCCAAAATATGATGACAAAATACAAGATGAAAATAATTAAAATTAGATTAATTTTCAAGTATTTCATAATAACATGAAACGAGAAAATATCTTCAATAAATAATTATGAATTTAAATTTTATTTTAATTGGTAAACTATTACTTTTATTGAAGGTGTATAAACATCAAATTTAAGGATCACGTTAAGGAAATGAAAAAGATAAAGAGGTATTAATTAGGTGACTTTATTTAAAATAAAGTGTGTTGATATCATCTATTTTAAATTTTTATACATTTAACGTTTAGTAAATTGATTTTTTACAAAAGTATTTGAACAGAATATTAATATTTGAAATTAATAAAGATTCGTATTTGATATCTATAAATAGACTGCGTGGCAACATATTTATCTTGCAATAAGACGTGAGAATCAAACAAATTTAATTTTTGTAAATATATCATCAATATTAATTATACTTAATGATCTATCAATTTCCAAATCAAAATTTGAAACTCAAGAAAAATTGAGGTATGACATTTTAGTTCAATTTAATCACAAATACATTATTAATATTAAATAAAAAAGAGTTGGTACATAAGTTTGGAATTTTTTTTTAAAATCTCAATTATCTTTAGAAGTATGATTAAAAACTTTTGAAAATCTATCTCATACCATTCCGTTCTTAAAATTTTTCTGCATATCACATAAAATTCATCTCTCAGATAAAAACTCCCTCAATTGAATATATATGCGTGTGAGTGCTTGTGTGCGCATGTGTGTTTTTTTTAAATTACTTTATATTTTTTATAAAAATTTATGCATGTTTACATAAAAATGTAAAAATTGTATAATTGTTTTTACACTATGTGTTTTTAGTGCATATATATTTGTAATGAACTTGTAATGAAAACATGTTTAATAACCCTCATATCCTTTGTCCAATCAGGAAAATAATACATTTGTGATCATTTCTCCATAATAAAAATCACCACGGACATTGATAAAGATGTCTATGGTGTAGCACCTCAAAATTTGCTCTTTCGTTTAACCTTTGTTGCCTTATGTTTCTTTGCATTTTGCATTTATGCATATCATACCATTTGTTCTTGAGGCATGGGATCAAGTTGTTTATGTGGCTCAGGGTTCACTTTTAATGCAAGAGTTTAAACAGCGAGCATCAGAGGCTCTGACATTTATTTTGCCCATCGATCGAGCGGTCGATTTTATTTTATTCAGTAGGATAATTTTCAGGTCAGGAGACAATACATGGGTTAACTCAGGCGTTCTCACAGTATGATATTTAAGAGTAAGTTTCAGAGACTTAACAGAGCTCATAACAGGTGGCAACAGACAGTTGTACAGGATTCCCTCCACGTGGCGCCAATACGGGCATTATTTGAATATGGTAACCGGTTACTGCATATAGGGTAACCGGTTACTTCAAACGAAATTGGCCAAAGAATTTGAATTTTCAGCATGTATAATTTTCGATCATTCTCAACCATTGATTTCACTTGATCATATTTGGAAGGATCTAGAATTGTTTCAATTTTCATCATTTCCCTCCAAATTTCAAACACTCCATTCCTAATTTCACTCCTAATTTTCTTTCCAAATGCTAATTCACACTCCAAACCACATTTTGATTCCAAACCTATAGCTTATTAAAGTGAATTTGCTTCAAACCTCACACAATGACCTTCATTCACACAATTAACCTTCATTTTCAGATTTCACACTCATTCTTGAGAATTGGCTCTCAACTTTCTCTCTATTTTTTCACTCCTAAAACCTCCATTAAAGCTCTCTCACTTGAGTTCTTTGATTCTTCATTAGAATCATGGAATTCTAGAGCTAAACCTCCATCATTCATCTTCATTATCTCCAATTCATCACTTAATTTTCGTTTGGATTTGGATATGAATTTAGAAGCTAGATTGGAAGTGTTTTTTGGATCATTTTTGCTTGATCTTGCTTGATCTTCATTTCTACCACAAGGAAGTTCTTGGATCTTGAAGAATCTTTTGGTTTCTTACTTTGATCTGCTAATTTCAAGTGAATCAACACTCACCAAAGCAAATCTCAGCTTTGAAGGTTGGCAATTATGAATCTAATTCTGTTTTGAGCTTATTTGAATAATCACAATGTAGATCCATGGTCTTTGCTGCTTTTTGATCCATTTGGATGATTTGGATCTTGGTGATTTATGTTTTCAATGTTTGATTGTGTTTACAGGATACTTGATCACTATTTTTTGATGATAATTTCGTGCTTGATTGATATCATGTTCATATGGATGATTGGATAAGCTGTTGGATGCTGAAAACGGATTTTAAAAGTTGTTTTTCTGGTTCTGATTCAGTGGTAACCGGTTACCTTATATAGAGTTACCGGTTACTCAGTACAAATTTCACGTTTTCAGTTGTTTTTTCAATAGAGTAACCAATTACCTTATATAGAGTAGCCGATTACCACTGAGGCAGAATGCGATTTTCTTGCATTTTCTTGTTTGTTTGGTATCCTTTTCACATGTAAATTTCATGGATTGATATGATGCATTTATGTGGGTCGCTTTTGACATATTTCATCGTTCTTGAATGTTTAATCTCGATTCTTCGACGCACAACTTTTTGTTTCCGTTTTGAATGTCCAACATGTTCATGTGATTTGTTTGATGAATGATCATTTCATTTGTTTGTTTATAGCATGTTAATTGATGATCATTGGTGATTATGTTGCTAAATATTGTGATGCATGATCGCATTTGTTTCCGGTTCCTCTTTGTTGCGTGTTTGTTTAATCGTTCGATCGTTCATTTTAAATGGAAATGTATACTTGGTCTTGTCACTTCTTGTTAATGCAATGTTGTTGATCATTTATGATTGATTGTCGAAGCATGTTCATACTTGTGCGATGTTTATCCATGATTGTTGTTTGCACTTGATTAATTGCGTTCAAACATGCTTGTTGCCCTGCTTTCCACAACTGTTCTTTTTCTGAACCTTGCATGATGTCTTTACTTTACTTGCTTGCTGCCTGACTTTTCACACCTATTTTTATGCTGAAACATGTGTTGTTACATGTTGTATTGCTTGTGTGCTGGATTTTATTGTTGTCTTATACAGGAGACGTTGTTGTAGCTGCTGTTTTAGCCTTGGTTTCTTGTTTTTTTGCTTTTCCTTTGCATGTTCCCTTAGGACTCTTATTCCAATTAAATTTGGAGTAGGACAGACATTAGGAGTTTAACCCATGCATGATAACGTATAGGCTAGTCCCTTTTAACATCAACCTTAGGTCAATCTCTTGCATGCTAACATTAGGATAGAATCTCCTTTCGCATCCTGACCTTAGGACCATTTTGCATGACAACGTTAGGGCCAAGTTTCCCATTAGACCTTCTGTGTATCTTTCTTCTCATCTTAAAACATATTCTAACTCATCTAATAAATATGATGATCATTATACGCTACAAGTCTTAAGCACATGGGAAATGATGAGTGAGGGGTCTCCTCTCACTTGTCTAGAGTGTTTAGTATACGTCCCGTCTGGGGGTGATATGTGATGCATTCGTTCCTATGTCATAGTCTTTAGTGCAACGTGAATCACAAAACAAATTAATTCACTTCACTAAAACTCACAAACAAAACTCAAACCTTTTATCCTTCGGGATTTGTGTTTCAAACTCATTTTCAAAAAAGAGTGCGCTACTTTTTCGTTCTACTACAAACAGCCATCGTCCTCAACTGCTGGAATGGGAACTACGTTTGCTCTGATTTCTCATACCAGATAAGGATACGTAAACACAAGACGATGATGTCTTGGCGATCAACCTTCCCCCATCACTCATAGTTTTCTGAACTACGTTGACTCTGACTTTTCCACTCCACGACCATTCAAGTTTTGTTGTAAAAAGAGTTTGAAAATGCACTCGGTACGGGGCCAAGGTTTTAGGAGAAAAGGTGTGGTGAATACAATCGCGTCTTCATATTGAAAGATGAGTATCGAGACCACACACACTATAGTGAGTATCCCTCGAAGAGGAAAAAGTCTACACTCAAGCCTCTCTCTTTAGTTCAATACAAAGGGAACTTTATCCTTTATTGTGAAAAGAATTTTGAAAATGCACTCGGTATGAGACCGGGGTTTTAGGAGAAAAAGGTTGTGGTGAGTACAATCGCGTCTTTGTATTGAAAGACAAGTATCAAGACCACACACTCTACAGTGAGTATCCTGACACTCAAAGAGGAAAAAGTCTACACTCAATCCTCTCTCTTTAATTCAATATGAAGAGAAACTTCAATCTCTTATTGAAGATGGTTTGACAGTGTTGGTGAATCGAATCGGGACACAATGTGACGCTAAACCATCGTAGTTCGACTTATAAGGGAAGTCAAACTATAGGAGGTCGCGTGATTGATATTCGTGCTAAAGACAAGATAGAGAAATGGTATTGAGGATCATTATCCGATTTAATCATGTCGCACGGATCAAAAACAGTGGGATTTCGTCTTAACCGCAAACATAATGTCGATTAATCGAAGGTAGCCTATCGCGATCCCAATGTAAAGAAAATGACCCAAATGGTCATTTTCCATAGATTTGAAATCGGGAAGGTTATCGACTTAAAAAATCTGACGCTTACGAATACAGGACTTCATCGATCTAAGAAAGTCAAAATAAAATCGAAAGAAGGAGAAATGAGGAGAGAAAAGAGGTGGTCTTGGATCCAACATTATCCATCAATAATTTGATTAATAACGGTTTACGGAGGTCTCGTCATCGACCCAAAAAGCAAAAATGAAACAAAATGCCCAATAACAAAGGAGAAATAAAATTTAACTCTAAAAATATAAATTCTAAAACTATAATATATTTTTATAAAGCTCTAAAAGAAAATATTATAAAACTCTAATAATATAACTAATATATTAATAATTTCAATAAAAACTAAAATATATATACCAACTAAAAAAGTTTTAGAAAAATATTATATTTACTAAATAAACTAATACATAAAAATTGTTTTAATAATTATTTACAAAATCTCAAATAAAACAATAATAACAATATTATAAAGAAAAAATAAAAGAGAATAAAAAGGGGAGGGGTGAGAGAAACACGGTTGGGATGCTGAATAACAAGGGTGGACACTCCAAAATGAAAGAGACGGGCCATGAAGCCCAGTCAACCCATCAGCCAAAAGAATGAAAATAAAAAAAAGGAAGTAAAAAAAAGTTCCCATGTTCCTGAACGTTCTTTGTCTAGACTTCACTCCCTCCACTTTTTATTCAAAACAAAACTTCTCCTCTATTTGGTCTCTATTTGAATCCGAGAGTAGGCTTTGATGGGGTTTAAAGTGAATCGTGAAAATGGGTTAATGGGTTATGGTGAAATGGATGAGTGATGGTGAAGGTGGTTTATGTTTGAGTTGTTGGTGGTTTTGGAGTATGAAAACATTGAAGGAGATGATTGTGTTGTTGAATGGAGTTTTGAGTTCATGATTCTGGGTAAGAAAAAGAAGATGAGCTTCGATGGTTGTTAATGGAAGTTTGTGGAGGGTTTCGTTTGGTGAATTTGAAAAAGGGTATTTCGAAATGGGTTTGGTGGAGCTCTGGGTCGGAGAAGATGAAGATTCGAAGGGTAGCGACTATGAATGTTGTTTGGTGTTCGTTTTGGGTCGCAGAGGTGGTGAATGGAAGGGGTTGGAGGTTGAGTTGGTTGGTATGAAGATGATGAAGAACTGATGATGATGAAGATGGTGATGGAGGCGCAACTGACCTAGGTTTTTTGTGAAGAAGAAAATGAAAGATTTGGGTTTGAGAAGATGAACAAAAATGGTTGAAGGTGATGATTTTCTGAGTTGTGAAACGGAGAAGGATTTGCGGTTGGAGTTGAGATTTTTGTTTGTTTGCTTTGAAGAGAAAATGGAGGAAGGTGATTTCGTGAAGATGATGAATAGTGTACAAGGGAGGGCGGCTAGGTCTTAGGATCCGTCTGCAGGTTGAAGGAAATGAACAGTGAGTTATATACCCACTGTTCGACACGTGGCACCTGACTTTGATAATCCTAATTAAAAAAAAGTTAATAGCATGCTGAAACTGATTAATGAACTAGTCCTAATTAATACTTAATATAAATGATGACTCAATTAAATAAAAACACCTAATTAATTCTAATTCAAAAATAATAATTAACACTAACCTAACTAATTTTAATTAAAAACTACTAATTAATTCTAATAATCTAATCTAAACTAAATTAACAAAATCTATTTAAACTAATATTAATATAATTGAAATAATTCTAAAGAAAAATCTAATATCTATTCTTAAAATAAAAATTTATTCCTATTAAAATTTAAATTCTAAAATAAAAAATCTAACTTCTAAAAAACTAAAATATTAAAATTCTAATTCTATTAAAAATCCATAAAACTAAAAGATATATTATAAAGCTATAAAAAGCAGAAAATAAGAATAAAATCACACAAAATAGTGAAATAAAAACGGAAAGACCGAGCAAACACCGAAACGCAACCGAAATTATCAATACAGACAGAATCACCAGGAAGAAAGCAACTTCGCTCTATTTCGACATAAAACTCATCACTTGAACTTGTTTGAATTGTGTGAAACGCGAGTAAAGCGGCTGTAATCCCGATAATCCACTCCGACTAATGACACGAGCATAAATGCGAGAAATGAATAACCTAAATGATATGCAGATGAAATGCGAAATGAAATGAAAACATAAGGCAAGTTACAAGAAAAGGTTGGTCAAATTTTGGGGTACAACACTTCTGATGTTCTATCTTTGACTTTGGGCAATCTAAACAAAAGTACACAAACTTAGCAACAAGATTCTTCATACCTAGCCACCAAAATATTCTCTTAAGACCTCGATACATCTTTGTAGCTTCTAGATGAATATCTAAATTACTTATATAACTCTCTTCCAAAATCAACCTCTTGAGTTATATATATCCGACACACAAATTCTATTTTGAAATCTCATAATCCCATTATCACCTACTTTAAGACCCACTTTTTCATTGATTTATCAGTGCTAAATGATACAATATAACTGTAAGTCTAACTTCTGGCCATGTTTAATTTCCTATATCATATTATTAGTTACCCTTAACATATCAAGTTTCACACTTTTCGGCGTTAGCTCACACACCAAACTTAAGTCTTTAAACTACTCAATCAAATCCATTTCCTTGAGCATCAAAATAAATATATGCAACAAATTCCTACTAAAATCATTTTCGACTACATTAGCTTTACATGGATGATAACTAAATTTGAAATCATAATCCTTTAAAATTTCCATCCCTCTCTTTTGTCTCATGTTCCATTCCTTTTGATCAAACATTACTTTAAACTTTTATGATCACTGAAAACTTCGAATCTTGATTCATTAAGATATTGCCTCAAAATTTTAAGCACAATGACCACTTCCGCTAATTCCAAATCATGGGTATGATAGGTCCTTTCACGAGTCTTAAGTTTTCACGAAGCATAAGCTACAACTTGACCTTTCTGCATAAGCACACCACCCAGTGTAACACCCTGGTTTTTATTCTAAATGTTATTTAACTTTATTTGAGCTTTTTGAGTTGTCTTTTATTTAATTAATTAATTATTATTTGGGTTAAGAATAATTGGGAGAATTGAATTATAGTTTAATATTTAAAATTATTAGAAAATGTGAGAATTTATGGTTTTGCGACAATAAACTAGAATTAATTATGTATGGGGTGAGTAGAATTTGTGATAATCAATAGCATTGGTAAAATTATTAGAAATGAAATAAAAAATTAGGTTTTTATTTAAATATAGGAGGAGGGCATTGAACGTAGGAGTTTTTAGTGAAATAAGGAGTAAGAAGAAAATATAGTAAACCCTAGCAGAGACAGTGAAAAATGATAACCTCCATATGCAAAGTTTCAAGCTTTTCATCATAATCGAAGTAAGGGGTGAATTGTTCAATATATTAGTGTCTAAACATGCTCACCATTAGAAACACCATAATTTATAATATAGCAAACATTAGTGTCTAAGCATGCTCACCATTAGGAACACCATATTTTCTAATATAACAAACATTATGTATATGTCCCTTTGTATTGCAATAAGAATCTATAGGTTTAAAAATATGACTGTTTTTATAAACATGATAATTATTTATAACATAAATCTTCTTAGGTTGAATTATATTGTGCACTTTATTTAGTTCCACATTGTTGAATTTATTGCTAGCTTTAATAAATACTCCCTCCATTCTCTTTTATATATAAATTTTAATTTTTTAGATTCGTTGAAATGATGTGTTTGGATAATATATATATTAGATATATTAATCATTCAATGAATCTAAAAAGTTAAAAGTTGCTTATAAAAGAAAATGAAAGGTGTATAGTTTTGCTTGTACTTTTGGTTTATCAAATTTAGATATTCCAAGCCCACATTTATAATTTGAGTATCTTTATCTACTTAGAACATTTCCCAAACTAAGTTGACCTTTCTCATATTTCTTTATGACTTGCTTTAATTCAACAATTTTAGATTCACATGATTGACATATATTGTAAAGAAAATTTTGTATTAGCTCGAAACGAGTGATTTTCTTTTATAATTGATGTTAATTCGAGAGAAGTCTTATGTCATTAATCATTCGTCAAATAGATATATAACTTAATTGAATTAAACTTTGAGCGCAATTTCAAATAAGTATTAGACAATATAATCAGTCAATAGTTAGATTTCATAGATTTGGGTATCATTATCATTGAATTCAACCCTTATTAGCATTTCATTACATGTAATCACATATTAAGTTCTCTAGGAGACAAATTAATAATTCCTAAATTATCCTAACAAATTAATAATCCCTTAATTGTGTTTTGGAGGAACATGTACTTTGGATCCGACTCGACCCACACCTAAACCGTCTTCTAAAAGCAAAGTTTCTCGAGTTGGGAGAAAGAAAAGTGGAAGTGAAACCCCAAACCCAAAGTGGTTACTTCATCACCAGCATCGAGGAAGAATCAAACAAGCATACCAATCTATCAACCAATCCTGGCTTCATCATACACATGGAACCGCCTCTTCCCAACGCGGAGAACCAGTAGACGAATTCTTCCACCATTTCCAAACACTCCATTAACAACAATGCTCAACATTAACCTCTTCAAGTTCTGCTCCTTTCTCAGAGTCCTTGGCTACCTCATGATCCTCTTGTTCGCCGCCATCGTTTCTCTCACCTACTACGCCGTCGTTTTCGTCACATGGGGCCCGCTCTTGTTTCCCTCTTTCTCCTTCTTAGCCTTCTTCGTTCTCCTCATCTTTCACACTCTCGTAACTCACTCTCTCTCACATCAATAATCGATTCTAACTAATTTCTCCAATTCGATTAATTAAGTGATGTATTTGATTATTTGATTATTTGCTTGCAGCTTGTGTTATTAACTTGGTCCTACTCTATGGCGGTTCTTAAGGATCCAGGTTCGGTTCCTCAAAATTGGAGACCGCATCAACAGTTTTTACAGGTGGAGGTAGATGATCACCGCAATTTACATGTTGCAGTTCCACCACCTTCCGGCGAATTGGATGAGGCGGCGGAAACAACAGCAATATCCTCTGCCGGTTACTGTACTCGGTGCCAAAGCGCCAGGCCGCCACGGTGTCATCACTGCTCCATTTGTAACTTTTTTTTTTCATTTCCTTTGTTGCTTAAATCAATTAGGTTTTGCTCTTCAATTTTTTCAATCAATCATGTTTCACCTTAGTTTGTTACTAATATAGCATTAATTAGCTATGTAGCACCGACACTTGCCTGTCTCCAAAACCGACAGCGACACTGACACAGTCACTTTTGATTATGTTTAATTTATTATTTTTTAAGTCGACGTGTCAGTGTCGGCTGTATTTCCAGCGAATGTGATTCATAGTTAATTAGTTTATTATTGTGAACATGTTATATGAGCTCTCTTGCTATTTTTCTTAGGTCAAAGGTGTGTTCTTAAGATGGATCATCATTGTATTTGGGTGGTTAATTGTGTCGGGGCACGGAATTACAAGTATTTTCTTCTCTTCTTGGTAAATCTTTCTTACTTTTTATCCATTAATTGCTAATGTAATTATAGTAGGCATTTGTTTCTTTTGTTCAAGTAAAAATTCTATTGTCAATTCCTTAAGCCTTGCTTTTGTGAATCTGTTCATTGAAATGACTAGGTAAACATTTGTTTATTGGAAAGTTGTTGGCCATGTAACACTGAAATTTTATTAAGTGATAGATTTGTGTATTTTTACATTAATATAACTGCTATATCGGTATACAATGATTATATATCCTTTGCTAACACGAACAGAAAGTGTAAGCAATTCTGTTAGAAGAAGTCGAATGACTTGACTTGCTACTTCTAGTAATGCTATTCCTAACTTTTTTTGTCCCCACCATTTGTAGCTGTATACATTCCTCGAAACAACACTGGTTTGCTTAGCTCTGATACCTAATTTTATTAGATTCTTTGGGGGAACCAACTCAACCACGACTCATAAATTGTCTCCCGGGGCCTTTTCTGCAATTTTCTTGACTTCTAGTAAGTATAAGTAATTTTCTTGTATAAACCAAGTTACTCAGATTAGTTTTTTATTGCATTGTCATGACTATTATTGCTCCTTACAGATTGATTGCCTTGATGCAGTTCTCAATTTAGCCTTTGCGCTGAGTCTTCTCTGTTTCGTAGTTATGCATTTATCTCTTCTGTTAAGCAACACAACTTCAGTAGAGGTAATCAATACAGTTTTATTTTTTTTATTTACCTCTTTGAAATTGGTTTGGGCTCATGCTATTGCTTATGCACCAATATCGTCAAACTATAGACCCAACATATTCTTGTTCAATTGACATAGAAATCATGCAATGTTTATTTTAAGCTTTTACAACAGAATCATCAAAACCGTTTTGTACAACATGGCCGGGTTAACTATTTGGGGGCTAATTTTTGTTTCACTTAGTTATTTGTTCAACTATCCGCTCATTGTTGTCTCATTGATATTGACCTTTACAAAAGCCTGGTACACTAACTACCAGGTAATTTTAAAACAATTTGGCATTATTTTCAAAAAATTAAGATATCAGCCTTGTATGATCTTGATTATTTTTCCTGCAGCTCAGTGCTTTCTTTTATCTAAAAAGATCATTTGGAAAAATAATGTTTTAGGTTCATGAAAAGAAAAAAGGAATTAGGTGGAGGTACGACTTGGGAAGGAAGACAAATTTTGAGCAGGTAATATCGAATATCAAGTAGCCAAAGACTATATACAAAATGATGGTGAAACAATAAAGTAAATTGTTTCACAATATTTAACTATTTATTATAGGGTCTTACAAGCCCTCCTAGAGAAAGAAACTTGTCCTCAAGTCTGAGATTAGGGAATTGACTGCGAACTGTGAACCCATCCTCCCAAGTAGCCTCCTCATGGACCTTCCTTTACTAATGCTTCGAGTAGCCACCTCATGGACCTTCCTTTACTAATGCTTCGAGTAGCCAACACCTTCACAGGTTCCCAAGAATTAGCCACATTGCTGGCCAGCCGTTTAGGACACTCCTTCTCCACCCTATAATTTCTGACATCTTTCTTCAGCAAAGAGACATTGAAGACGGGGTGACTCCTTGCCGATTCCAGAAACTGGAGTTTGTAAGCGACGGCCCCAACCTTCTCAAGCACTTAAAAGGGTCCATAATAGCGCGGAGCCAATTTAGGATCCCTACCTCAACATACTGCTGTACATGTGGCCTCAACTTCAAAACACCCAATCTCCTACCTAAAATTCATTTCCTTTCTTTTATGATCAGCCTGATCCTTCATACGACCCTGAGCACATTGCATGTGGCACGTAAGCTGCCGCAGTGCCTCATCCTTGTTCATTAGATTACGCTGAACAACTTCCGTACACCGCTTCAAAAGGAGTCGAGCCAATCGAAGCATGAGAAGTGGTGTTGTACCAATAGTCGGCCCATGGTAACCAGCGAGCCCATGTCTTAGGCTGATCTTTGATAAAGCAATGCAGGAATGTCTCAACATTGGTTTACCACCTCGGTTTGGCCGTTAGTTTGACGATGGTAAGCCAAGCTCACCCCTAGCTGCGTACCCTACAATTTGAGGAGCTCCCTTAAAAAATTATCCACAAATATGTATCCTTATCACTCACAATATGTGGGCGAGTATGTATGTAAGCGAATGATTTCCTTAGGAAAAATTTCCGCCAGGCTGCGAGCGGTATACAGATGTTTCAAGAGAACAAAATGGCTGTACTATGTCAACCGATCCACCGCCACAAATATTGCCTCAAACATCCGGGATTTAGGAAGCTATGTGATGAAGTCCATTGAGAGATCCTCCCAGGTCTGACTGAAGATGGGAAGGTGCTGCAAAACCCTCCTGGAGCCGTGGCCGCATACTTCTGTCTTTGATACACATTATAACCTCGTACAAACTCCAACACTGAGTTCTTCATGTTTACCCAGTAAAGATTCGCCATCACATGTCGGAAGTGCGGTGAACGCCAGAATATCCACCTCGTGGAGTGGCATGAAATTCCCTCAACAAGGTGGGAATCCATAATGGCTTTGCTGACACCACAAGCCTGCCATGGTATAATAAAACTCCCTCCTTATAAGTAAATCCAATTTTGGCCTCAGCTCCTTACTGTAATGCTGTAATAACTTTTCAACTCAGCATCTTGATGAACTTCATCAATTATCTTCTTGCTGTTTGCCCATTGAGAAACATGTTTGAGAGAATTATTTTCAGCAATTTCATGCATGCATGAAAGAGCATCAGCCCTCTTACTCTCCAGCCGCGGCTTGTAGACAATATCAAATTGACGCCCCGGCAGTTTTGCAGCCCAGTTTTGCTGATCCTTAGTAGTAATTCGCTGCAGCAGTAACTGTTAAGACTCTTTTGGTCGGTACACACCATAAACCTCCTTCCTAACAAGTATGGCCGCCAATGCTGAATTGCAAGCGCCACAGTCATCAGTTCCTTTTTGTAGGAATACTTAAGTTTCTATCATAAGAGCTTGCTAAAGAAGGCAATCGGCCTCCCCTCTTGGATCGAAATTGCACCAAGGCCGTTTCCAGAGGCATCACTTTCTGTAATAAATTTGCTTATACCTCTTTTTGCTACCATCAGAAATTGTCTTTCTTAGTAAGGTCTGTCAAGGTTCGTGCTAACTTGCCGCAATCTTTAATAAATTTCCGGTAATTCCCGGCGAGACCAAGAAATCCCCTTACTCCTTTAACATTCATTGGAGGCTATTTGAGAACACTTTCAACCTTGCTTGGGTCCATTGCTACCCCCGCATGAAATTTGATATGACCCAAATATTCGACCAACGTTTAACCAAAGGAACATTTCTTATGATTCACCACTAGACTGTTCTGCTTCAGCACACACAACAACTCTTCCACTTGCCTAATACAGTCCTCCCATGCGGGACTATACACGAGAATATCATCAAAGAACACCAACACCGACTTCCGGAGCCATGGTTTAAAAATCTCATTCAGCAAGGCTTGAAACATGGACGGAGCATTCATCAAGCCAAATGGCATGACTAAAAATTCATAATGTTCCTCGTGAGTGCGGAATACCATTGTGGGCACATCTTTCTCTTGCACTCGCACTTGGTGGTTTCTAGATTTAAGGTCAAGTTTGGAGAAATATTGCGCTCCACTCAACTCGCCAATCAACTCAACAATTGCGGGTATGGGGAATTTATTAGGTACACCCACCTTATTTAGCGCACGGTAATCCACACACATCCAATCCGCCACGTCCCATCCTTCTTTTTCACCAAAATAACAGGACTGGAAAAAGCACTTTGGTTGGGTCCGATAACTCCTGTTTACAACATTTTATTCCGCCTGTTTCTCTAACTTTTCTGGTGGCAGGGGTAGCAGTATGGTTCGGAATCGTCATCCTCAGTCTCGGCAGCCAACACCAGCGCCTCATCGTCACCGGCGTCGTCATCTTTAGCAATTATGACCCACAATTTTTTCCCCAGACCACCACATTTGAAACATAGCCCCTTCTGTTTTCTTCAAGTGTTCTCGTGATAGGAGAGATGCTTCACAACTCTATCCAGTGCAGTGCTTCCCTTCCTATCTGTTTTGGGCTCACTTCTTGTTGGAGGCCCATTTCCAATACGCTTGGATTCACTTTGCTCCCTTTTACCAATCATTCCCTTGGGCTCGACTTGGGTTACTCGACCTGGAGCCAGATGAAGGATTGGACCTAATGGCGGTGTTCAACCTGCTTCCCCGTGACTCAATCCATCCACTCTTCTCATTCACTTTGATCTCCACTGCTCTGGCCAGATTCATCACCATGGTGCGTGAAATTGGATGCAGTGCCTTCAAGCTGCTCACTTGACCCCTAATTCCCTCCTTCAAGGCACAAATGAAATAGCCAGTGAATTGAGCATCTGGAACTCTATCCATCTGCGCCACCAACTTCTCAAATTCACGAATATGCCCCTCCATGAAACCTTGTTGCTGCAGAGTGGAAAGTTGCTCTGAGAGGTTCCTTTATGCAATTCCCCATAACGTTCCAATAGAGCATCCTTCACCTTTTCCCACGTCAGATTGACATTGTCATTAGCCAAGGCTCTGAAAAAATGAATCGTAGGGCCCTTTATGCTCAATTGAGCCAACCTTAGCTTCACTTCTAGGCTTGTATCCTGGACACAGAAGTAAATCTATGCACGGGTCAATCCACCCTGCATGATCATCAACAACAACCAAGCCTTATCCCACTAAGTGGGGGTCGGCTACATGGATCAAATTACACCATAATGTTCTTTCAAAAACCATGTTTCTATCCAATTCGGTAATCTCAAGATCTTTTTTAATAGTTTCTCTTGGTCTTTCTAGATCTTCTTCTACCTTGTTTGATTATTCTCCACCTGATCTACTCTCTTTGCAACAAAGTCCATAACTCTTCTCTCTACATGCTCAATCCATCGCGCATGATCTTTGCCGTTAAACATTGGCAACTCGATCTACTTGACCGATTGGCGAAATTCATCCATCATGTCACCCTTGATCCTGTGGAGTAATTTCTTGACCTCAACACCTAAGGATTCATCACCTTTTCCTTTCTTCGCCATCGACTTTTCCCCCTCCTTTGTGTCTCTACTCTGGGTGATAAGTGAACACTAGATGGTCCTGATCCTCTTTGATATGAGCATGTATCTCAGAAAATTGTTCAACAAATGCGAGGCATTCGCCACTCCTTAGTACAATGATTCCGATTGAGTCATCTTTCTTAGTAATGCAATCCTGTAGGTTGGACCCGTTTGATGCATACCCGAGTGTGGGGAGACAAATAAAAGGATAATAAAGCAGAATATGCAAGAAATAGATTTGGTGGAAAAAGGTGTATTGTTATTGAAAATGGGAACTAGCAGCATAGTGTGATTCTAACTGCTCCAAGAGCCAACAGCCCATATTCTCTATCATGGACCTATCAAATTTGATGTAATTTAACACTAAATAAAGTCTTCTACATGGAAATAATGCTGGAAGTGTTTATAGAAAATAAAGTAATTGTAACTAAATCATCTCCCAATAAACTAATAGCTATTGAATGCGGTTACATATGTGGTTGTTTGAAATCTATTTGACCTCTTTTATAGGTTTTTGGCACAAAGAAGGCCCTATGGTTGCTTCCATTGTTTTCAAAAGAGGATTTAGACAATATACCCGCACTAATGGGCATCGAGTTTCCAACACGTTCAGATGTTGATGTTTGAAGAACAGGGAGCTAGTGAATTATAGGTTTGAACTTAAAAGATTTTTTGTATGAGAAAAGATATACCATTTTCTTCTTAGTTCACACTGGTTCAACATAGGGGCATGGAAATATTGTATTGTACTAGATGGTCATCTATTATGTGTTTGCACTGAAAGAATGGTATGGCGGATTTGTGTATGTATGTAATCTTATATTCAATTCGTATTGATTATTCCTGTACATCACTTTTAAGAATCTTCCATCTGAAGGGGACACAATGTATACTTGGTTTTGCATTTGGAGTTATTTGATCCGAGTGGAACTTTCACTTTTATCAGTCAATGCATTATTAATTTGATTTCTATGTTGTACTGAGTGATATCATTAGGGACTCACTTTAGAATTTATCCATATATTAGATGGAAGATGACGATAACAGGTGGGGATAAACTGGCATCAACTAATCAAGAATTTATCCATGCTATTAAGATTTGATTCCGTGTAAAACAATTTCTGAAACTGGCGTCTGCAGCGCGGTTTGCCTGATTTGTGCTGGTTGCTGGGTGTAAACTTGTTTTCTTGGATTTCATTTTTTTGAAAGATCCTATTCAATCTAAACTAATGTACATGAATAAATCTATCAAACTACTGTTACTGGCATTTATTTTTTTGCAGCAAAAATCTTTTTTATAAACATTTTTATGTATCCATAACTCGTTAAGTGTCTCCGGTTTTTATATATTAGTCTAGATTTACAGAGTTTTGGTTATATAATGATTTATAAAATATTCAAAATTTTAAAAACTTTTAATATATATAAGAAATTGTAATGATAAAAAAAAAAACAGATTAAATTGTTTGGGAGAATCTCTGTTCGAATCTTGATTGAAATAATTATTGATTTACCAAGAGCTCCTTCCCATTAAATTGAAGTGCTAAGGCAACAACAAAAAATTCAATCTAATTTGTAAATGCCTTCTCTTTTACTGATATAAAAATATGATTAATTTCATCTTATAGCAGGAACAAAGTTAGAAGGTTCAATAACAAATATCATCTATATGCAACTTTTGGATCCTTCCATTTTTAAAATATAATAGGGCCACAAATTTAACTTTACTACATCTGAGTTTTTTTTTTTAAAGAATTTTTTAATACATCCTATATAAAATTCTGGCATAGCAGATTGCAGATGTCTTGAGAGATGTCGAGACACATGATCTCTGCTTCAAACTCAATGACAATAAGGAGTAGAATATAAAATGCAGAAAATAAATTACACAGATTTTTTATCCAGTTCGGTGAATAACAACACCTACGTTTGGGGGCTACCAAACCAGAAATGAAATCCACTAGATAGTATTAATTCTAAGCTAAACTCCTCTGTTTACAACTTATCACTTAATCACTACCCGTGCTATATTTCTATCTAAGACTCTCTTAGGTATGAGACCCTTCTCAATTCTCTTTCAATTACAGTAGTGATTGAACAATTACAACTCAATAAAACAGTCCAACTCGAGTATTCACACAATACAAGAGAGACTCGCAAAGCACAAACCCTAACACAAAAACTCACAAAAACTCAATGTGATTTTCGATACCTAACCTAAGTTAAATCCATCCTATTTATAGTCATAACAAGGCTGGATTTGGGCTTCACAAAAGTAGCAGCAACTCTGTTCCAGAGAATCTGCTACTAATTATCCGCAATAATAGTTTCTTCAATTCTAAGTTTCCTAAAGTGTCTCCACACTCAGGAACAACATCTTACAAAAAAAAAAAACTCGGAATCTCTGATTCCACAATCTTGGGCGCCATCCAGGCAAAACAAATATTCCCAGAATAATCTGAAAACTTGAATTAAAAATAGCATAATTAAAATTAAAAAGTAACAGACAACGATGTCGAATCAATCATGATAGGACATCTTGTCCAACATCTTGCTCTTCAGTTAGTCTTCGGTTAGTTCTTCATCATGTTAGGACATCTTGTCCAACATCTTGCTGACATGTTAGTTTTACCAAAATTGATGTCAATCTTAAAGGCATGGGCTTATCAATCTTCCCCTTTGGCAGATTTTAGCTAAAACTAACTAAATAACTCTTGCAAGCAGAAACACCGGTCAGAGGCCAAAACTACAGAACATCAGCAACGGAAGACTACAACCTCCCTCTCGATGGCAGCAACAATAGTCAGTGGTTACCATAAAAATTGATTAGTAAAATTAGTATTACTCTCCCTTTTTATCCATAATATGACAAAGGTAGTTAAACTAACTAAATAACCAAAAAAAATATAATAGATAAAAGTTCGAACAAGCACATAAAGTGCCAAAAATATCCTGGGCATTATGCCCTTACATAACCACACAAAAAGAAATGAGTTGTCACAGTAGACCACTGATTATTTGGTGGGAACATGTATGTACTCACATGAATAGTATTCCCACACCAAATAGGTTGTTACAGATCTCCAGACAGGCAAACCCCAAGCTTGCCCCTTAACACTTCAAATTGATTAGCATCCAACGCTTTAGTGAAGATGTCAGCTAACTGATTCTCTGTGGTAACATGCTCCAAGGCAACAACTTTGTCTTCCACAAGATTTCTAATAAACTGATGCCTAATGTCAATATGTTTAGTCTTGCTGTGTTGAATAGGATTCTTTGAAATATTTATGGCACTTAAGTTGTCACAGAAGAGAGTCACGACATCTTGAGTGACATTATACTCGGTCAGCATCTGCTTCATCCACACCATTTGAGAACAGCTGTTGCCTGTAACTATGTATTCAGCCTCAACAGTAGATAAAGAAACACAATTCTGTTTCTTACTAAACCAAGAAATCAAGTTGTTCCCTGGAAAGAAGCATCCATCAGAGGCGCTCTTCCGATCATCAGCACTACCGGCCCAATCAATATCACAATATCCTATTAGCATAGAATTACAACTACGTGAGTATAACAAACCATAGTTGCAAGTACCATTCACATACTTCAGAATCCTTTTGACTTGATTAATATGACTAACTTTAGGTTCAGCTTGATATCGAGCACAAACTCCTACAACGAAGGTTATGTCAGGTATGCTTGCAGTAAGATATAGAAGACTTCCAATCATGCTTCTATACAAACTCTGATCAACACTAACACCTTTTTCATCCTTTGACAACTTCAGGTCTTGGAACAAGATCCCAGACCTCATGCCTTTTGAATTGCTACAGTTCTTCTTGCATAGCATTGATCCATAATTGATCAGTCAATGCCTCCTTGACATTCTTGGGTTCCATCTTTGAAACAAAGAAAACACCGGCAACAACTTCTCTGGACCTGGTCATTCTTCCATCATTTGGATCTCCTATTATAAGCTCCTTAGAATGATGTTTCTGAATTTTGGTGGAGGGACCCTTGTAAACTTTATCAGTCTCTGGTGAAAAATCAACACTACTTGAATCTGCAACATCTTCAGAAGTATCATGTGATGTTCCCACATCCTTTGTGACATTTTCATCACTTATAGGAAAGAAGGCTCCAATATCATCTGTGCCACTAGTTTCTGTAGGTGAGTCATCAACCACCACATTTATAGATTCCATTATAACCTTTGTTCTTGAATTGAACACTCTGTAAGCTCTGCTATTTATAGAGTATCCCAGGAAGATTCCTTCATCACTCTTGGGATCCATTTTTCTTCTTTGCTCACGGTCATCCAAAATGCAACATTTGCTTCCAAACACATGAAAGTATTTTACAATTGAGTTCCTTCCTTTCCATAGCTCATATAAGGTAGCTGAGGTTCCATATATGATAGTTACTCTGTTTAGAACATAGCAGGTAGTGTTCATAGCTTCAGCTCAAAAGTGATAAGGAAGTTTCTTGGCATGAAGCATAACCCTTGCATATTCTTGAATTGTCCTATTTTCTCTCTCCAGCACACCATTATGCTGAGGAGTTATGGGCGAAGAAAAATCACGACTGATTCCTTCAACTGAACAGAAATCATCAAACTTGCTGTTTTTAAATTCCTTCCAATGATCACTTCTGATTCTAACTATGCCACAATCCTTCTCTCTTTCAAGTCTTTGACACATTCCTTTGGATACTTCAAATACTTCAGAATTCTCCTTTATGAAATGCACTCCAGTATATCTGGAAAAGTCATCCACCACAACATAAACATACCTCTTTCCTCCAAGACTTTCAACCAGCATAGGTTCCATCAAGTCCATATGTAGTAGCTCTAAGATTTTTGAAGTGGTCAGATGTTGAAGCTTCCTATGTGACATCCTTGTCTGCTTTCCGATTGGACATTCACTACACACTCTTTCTTCATCAATTTTTAGATGGGGAATACCTCTGACAGCTTCCTTTGACATGACTTCTTTCATTCCCTTCAAATGTAAGTGGCCAAGTTTCTGATGCCACATCTTCACCTCACCCTCTTTTGACATAAGGCAGGTAGAGGTGTATTTTGTTTCAAGAGGAATCCACAAGTAAAAATTATCCTTGGATCTGTCTCTCTTCATGATAACTTCATCCTTATCATTCTTCACCAGACACTCAGACTTGGTGAAGTTAACTTTTATCATTCTTCACCAGACACTCAGACTTGGTGAAGTTAACTTTGAGACTCTGGTCACACAATTGACTGATACTTATTAGATTAATAGTCAATCCTTTGACAAACAACACCTTATCAAGACTTGGCTGCCCATCGTATTCCAACTTCCCGACTCCCTTTATTTCACCTTTCGACCCATCTCCAAAGGTGACATAGCTAGTGAATGAGGTTCAATATCAACCAAGAACTTCTTGACACCAGTCATGTGATTAGAATAACCACTATTAAAATACCAGTCTTATCTGGAAGATGCTCTTAGAGAGGTATGAGCTATCAGAGCAACATCTTCATTCTTAGGAATCCATTTCTTCTTTGCTTTAGCATCATCCTTTCTCCTTCTGGGCCGAGTCGCTGATTTGGGATAATATTTCTTCTTTGTTTTAGCAGCATCCTTTCTCCTTCTGGGCCGAGTCGTTGATTTGGGATAACCATGCAACTTGTAACAAAAACCCTTTATGTGACCATACTTTCCACAATGATAACATTTCTTGTCTTGGTTCTTTCTTCATGAAGAGTACTTCTGAGGTCTTTGTTGATGTTGGAACATCCCATTTGACATTGTTCGATCTTGATTTCTTTTCTGTTGAACAGAGTTCACACCAGGACTTTTTTCTTTATCCCTAACTTGATCATTACAACCAAGTCCTTTACCATTCCCAACATTTCTTCCTGATTTAAGAATTTCATCCAACATATTTAAACTGCTGTTGAGCATTCTTATACACTTAGTCATATTGTCCAGTTTAGAATTGAGCAACACAACTTCATCCTCCAGATCAGAAATAGTGGCCAAGTGCTCTAGTCTTTCGTCACAGAGTTGAGCAATAAGATCCTGCTGATCCTTCCCTAATTGACATACTTCTGCACTTCTGATGCATAGCTCTTTATAAGAGGCATCCAGTTCATCAAACATGAAATTTCCAACATCTGATTCCTTATCAGAATCATATACTTCTGTAAGTGCATAAACATGTTTAGCAGTTTCTCCGTCGCTTGAAGAGTCATCTTCAGACCAAGATGTGGACAAGCCTTTCTTCTCCTTTTTGTGAAAGGTAGGAAACTCTGCTCTTGTGTGTCAAAACCCTTCGTACTCATAACATTTGATTCCCTTTCCCTTGTTGAATTTCTTATCATTATTGGTTCTTTTACCAAAATCTTTCCTTCTGTTGATGTCGGAGTATTGAGTCTTGACATTAGCTTTTGACTTCTCATCTAGTTTCATCAACAGTTGGTTATACTGTTTTCAAGAAACCCTACAGTCTTGGATAATTCCTCAATGGAATTAGGATCAAATTCTTCTTGGTTAGACACCAAGGCTATACTTTTCTTCTTCTCATATTTCTCATTGATTGCCATCTCAAAGGTATGAAGAGATCCCATGAGCTCATCCACCTTCATGGTGTTTATATCCTAGACTTCTTCAATAGCAGTTACCTTCATATCAAATTTCTTAGGAAGAGATCTCAGAATTTTTTGGACGAACTTGGCCTCTGAAATCTTTTTTCCAATATCACTTGAAGTATTGGCAATGTCCACAATATTCACATAAAAGTCTTGAATACTTTCATCTTCCTTCATTCTCAAGTTCTCAAACTTGGTGGCGAGGAGTTGAAGTCTTGAAGATTTCACTCTAGAAGTTCCTTCATGAGCAATTTTTAAAATCTCCCAAGCATCCTTAGCAACAACACAATTCTTGATCAATCTAAAGATGTTTTTGTCCACTCCATTGAATATGGCATTCAATGCTTTAAAGTTACCTTGAGCAAGCTTGTCATCTTCATCATCCCAGTCTTTCTCAAGTTTTAACTCATCCGTGATCTTCCAATCCTTGTCTTTAGTCTTTGGTGGATCCCACCCTTTGACCACAAACTTCCAAGCTTTACCATCCATAGACTTGATGAAGGCCACCATGTGCAATTTTCAATATTCATAATTGGATCTATCAAGGATGGGTGGTCTATTTAATATTCCTCCTTCTTTATTCATTGAACCAGAAAGTAACGTCCCTGAATCTCACCTAGAAGCAGAGCAGGATGCCTGCTCTGATACCAATTAAAATTCTGGCATAGCAGATCACAGATGTCCTGAGAGATGTCGAGACACCTGATCTCTGCTTCGAACTCAATAACAATAAGGAGCAGAATATAAAATGCAGAAAGTAAACAACACACAAAATTGTTAACCCAGTTCGGTGAACAACAACACCTACGTCTGGGGGCTACCAAGCCAGGAATGAAATCCACTAAATAGTATTAATTCTAAGCTAAACTCCTCTGTTTACAACTTATCACTTAATCACTACCCGTGCTATATTTCTACCTAAGACTCTCTTAGGTATGAGACCCTTCTCAATTCCCTTTCAATCACAACAGTGACTAAACATACAACTCAATAAAACAGTCCAACTAGAGTATTCACATAATACAAGAGAGGCTCACAAAGCACAAACCCTAACACAAAAACTCACAAAAACTCAATGTAATTTTTGATACCTAGCCTAGGTTAAATTCGTCCTATTTATAGCCATAACAAGACTGGATTTGGACTTCACAAAAGCAACAATTCTGTTCCACAAAATCTGCTACTAATTCTCCATAATAATAGTTTCTTTAATCCTAAGTTTCCTAAAGTGTATCCACACTAAATAACATCATCTTAAAAAAAAAACTTAGAATCTATGATTCAACAATCTTGGACGCCACCTAGGAAAAACAAATAATCCAAGAATAATCTAAAAACTAGAATTAAAAATAGCATAATTAAAACTGAAAAGTAACAAACACTACAAGAAAATTGACAAATTGCGACGGTTCATTTTGACATATTACGACGGTTTTAACCGTCGCAATTTGTAAGTTACGACGGTTTCAACCCCGTCGCAGAAACGTGCGTCGCGAGGCCGTATTGCGACGGTTGTGAAAACTGTCGTACAAATCATCTTTATTTTCACGACGGGTAGCTAACTGTCGTAATCTCCATATTGTGACGGTTTTCAACCGTCGTAATTATATTTACTAATTCTAAATGTTATTTATGCTAGTTGCGACAGTTTAAACCGTCGTAATTTTATCTATAGAATTTTTTTTATAATATTCTATCTTTATTTAAATTACTTTCATCTCATTTTTTTATAATAGTTTTTTTAATTTAAACTATTATTATTTTTTGGTAATATATCAAATATATAAAGACTCACGTATATCAAATATATAAAGACTCACATATAACAAATATATAAATTTATATAACTTAAAAAACAATTGATATTTCATTATATCACTTTTCTAAATAACTTATTATATTTTCTACTAAATATATACTTATGAATATCTAAATGATCAAATGTCATAATCTATAACTTGATATATACAATATAATCAATATAATTGTACAACCTATGATGATCCAAGATATTCTGCTCAATTTTCCACACCAAATGATGATCCAATATTTTCTACCGATGACTGAAGAATTTTTTGGTATGATTTTGCCTTAGAGGATAGACATGAACATCTACAAAAGCTTAAAAATTACTTCCAGTTAGCACCAATAAAGAAAATCACTTGTGGTCTTCTGGTATCATCATGAGCCCTTCATAATCAGCCCTTCATAATCAGTTTTGTAGTCTTCTAGTTGCTGCTAATCTTTTGGCTTCACCAACACGCTCTTCCAAAAGCAAAACTTCCTCAGGTTGTGTATGGTATTCTAGTAGTTTTTTGTCTGAAAAACACTTGTATTTGTTAAGAATAAGAATAAGAATGTTATACAAAATAATGCACGAACATGATAAACTAACTGATCAACAGAATGAATGACCTCATAAAGCTGTTCTCTGATGGCAAAGGCAAAAGCTGGTTGCAAAACAGTAGTGTCACTACTACAAAAAATGATCCAGCTTAATGGTGTCATTTGCCCTGATTACAGGGTCTGGGTAGCGAATAGTGCAACCATCATAGGTGTTGAGGTATGGGATACCTTTCTACCCAAACTGTACTGAGCGGACCTTGCAGAGCTTGAACTGCATTATCACATTCAAGGAAGCGATGTAAAACTAAAATGATGCAAACAAAATATATATTTACAAGAAAAAAACATATAATTATAAGGCTAATACACCAATAAAAATTAAGTTACATGGACAAGGATAGATATGATTATAACAACACTATCATCAACACCTGATATTTAAAATAATACATTTGTGAATCTGGTAGATAATAAAAGGCATTCATAGTATGCTATTGAATAAAAGATAATTGAACAAAGAGGACGGACAGATGCAAAATAATCAGTAAGCAAATAAAAATACCATTGACTCGTCATCTCTGACAGAATGGAGACGAAATCTACCTTTGGTGTCATAAAGCAGGCGAAAGTTCTCATTTATTTTGGGGATGGACACAACCTGTCAACGCAAATTGAAGTGAAAAAATCAATCACGGCAACAGCCAAATAAAATGAAATATAAAACCTTTGCACTTGGATAATCATGCAAGTTATTTAACTACACAAACTTCAGCTCACACTTTTGTACCAGGATTTTAAACAAGTAAGCTATGAATATAGTTCAAAATACTGGATTTGTCTACAAACAAATACAAATTCCAGTACACAACTATGTTATATCAGAAGTCATCAAGCTCAAATAAACAATAATAATAAATTATAGCATATAAAAAACTTTAACCAAAGCGCACATTGTTGACTGCAAAAAAAAATATTGAGCAGTTATTCTTAAAAATGACTAGCATCATACATACCCATGAATCCAGCATGATAAGTCTTGTCAGTCCTAACTTTGCTGTCAACAAGGACATGCCTTTGCATCAGAATAGCAATGACTTCACGGTATGTCAAAGCATACTTCAGTCTGTTACGCAAAATGAGAATAAGTGGTAGGCATTCTCTGGACTTGTGTGGTCCAGATGAGGGTTTAGGAGCCTATATAGTTCACACACAAAAATTTCATTAGGCTTATAAACCCCTCAATGATTGTCTACCATTGTAAACCCCTCATTGATGCAACTTGGACTATGATGCAACTCCATTGACCCTGCTCTTCAACATCCCTCGGGAAAAAAGGGTGATCAAATAAAAAATTCAACCCTAAGAGATTAAATTATACACATTTTTAAAAGGAATACAAATCAGTTTAGAGGGAGAACTTGTGCAAGAAAAATATATCTTTCGACTTGTTCCCAAAATTTGATATAACCTGCACTAAAACTCAGAGTGACCCTTGCTGGGAAGTCGGAACTTTACTGTCAGATAGTGAGATCTTTAAATGTGTCAAGTTTGCCGTTTGATGCAACATGTTCCACGTGATCGCCCAGTGAATGGCTAGAAGTGCCATTTACGACAGTCTTGCATATTTGACTGAGAGCAGAGTTGGGTGTGGCAGAGCTTTGACTACCCTCAAAGTATGTGGAGTATGGGAAAAACTCGGCACAACGCACTTTCCATCCTGCAAGCAAATTTACCATTTTTAAATTTATAAAACATGGAATATGATAATGTACCTGGAGGTTTTTTCCCTTCCAAATGGTAAGGCACATGCTTTCCATACATGAATTATTATTGAAGTGGGAAGATTCTTGTGATACATGACATAGTTAACATACAGACATGACAGGACATGTACAAGTATATAAACAAATCTAATTTTGGTAAAATTAACGATAATAATGCTTGTAGCAAATATTTCCTTGTTCTTTTATATTTTAAAAAAAATAGCTCTCCCTACAACAATTACTGATTTGTTAATCTTAAAATGTAATGAAGACCCTTTAATGTTAAAGGAACATAAATATGTCCCAATGATACTTACTCAATGCAGCATCCTGATCCTCAAGAACTGATCCAAGAAGTTTATGAACTGCAATACATTCTTTAAGTCTCCATTCCGGGATTGGTCCAAGTGCGCCATTTCTATTAAAGTAAAATATTGCATGCTTAGTATTACCATTAGACATATTAGAAAGCTAAACTTGAGTTTTTTCCCAATCATATTAGAAACCAGAAAAGTTATAAAGGAGAGAAAAATCTATAAACAACTAGCAACACAATCACAAACACACACATCAAAACCCCGAAATTCTAGAATCAGTTTTTTTACAATTAAGACTATAGAATAAACTATGTTCAACATATTTGACTATTTGTTTCATTTAATTTAAACCATTTTTCAATTACTCGACATAGATATTTCTCACTAGTTTGTAGTTTATTTTGATCTAGTATTTGTTACCCATTTTCCTGCGGACTCTTGTTTTATTCCTTTAATAGTTTAACAGTAGAGAACCTTTCAAATAAAAATAGAAACTGGACAATAGATTACTATCTAGCAATGAAGAGTGGAAAACTAACTCTTCACATTTGTCTTCATCTCCAAAACACTGAATTATCTCACCTACAGTCATTCTCTAAAACTATCTGGCATATATTTTGGATCTATGTGAGTGAAACTATTCCGTCATGTTTCACTCATTGATGAGAGACTCATGTGAAAAGGAAGGCACAATACCAAAACTAACTCTTCACATTTGTCTTCATCTCCGGAACACTGAATTATCTCACCTACAGTCATTCTGTAAAAATATCTGGCATATATTTTTTAGCTATGTGAGAATGAAACTATTCTGGCATGTTTCACTCGTTGTTGGGAGACTCGTGTGAAAAGGAAGGCTCAGTACCACATCAGTCAGCAAAACGAAATTAGAAAGCTGATCCGCCAAACCATGATATATGAAACCTTACTGGTCCAAAATATTTTGCATCACATGCCAGTGTCATATAAGTTTGAAGACAGACAGGCAGAATATACCAAGTAGATGCTTTCACAGCATGATGAAGCAAAAGATGTTGCAAGAACTTTACCTTGACACAAGGTTATTTGTTGACCCTTCAATCAACTTGACAGCCTCAGATCTTCTATTGGGATCTAAAATGTACACCATTTCACCAACAACAACTCTATACATCAGAGAACCTGCAAACAAGATGGGAAAAACACAACAAACCTTCAAATCAAAATCAAAACATGAATCACAGATTCACAGACAAACGTTCATGGCATATCGAGTATAAACCTTCATGTTTTTCAAGGAAAAGATTATTTGCCTCAAGCAAAGATTTTCCGTCCAGCTGACTGCTTACAATGAATTAAGGAGAAAGTTAGAATTGTTGAAGTTATGTCTGGCATTAAATCATGAATTAATCTAAAAGAGCTGTAAATATGATTGATCACACTTGAAGACAATACAAGAGAAATGTAAACAGTAGCAGTACAGAACCTTATAGTTTGGCCCTCAGCTTACAAAACACTCCAAACGAGTTTCTCACCATCAGTCACGTGAGTATTCATGGAACCCACTTTATGGAAGAATTTAATCTGTAGCGCATAGACTTAGAAATAAATGACAACAGAAAGATAATCCATTTCCTTGGTGGAGAAAAGAACAAAATCACCATAAGAGAGAACAATTTATTCAATTTACTTAGCAACCATCACTACCCCAGTTCTTGTTGTCCGGGATCCTTAACATTGTTAAGTTTCATATATTCTGCAACTGAGAATAAGAGATCCGAATTACCGAGCCGGAAAGTGAGGTGGCATGCTTGCACACGAGGGCTTCCGTAACCTGCTCCTCAGTCTCAAACTGAACCAGGCCTTGTTTCTTACCATTCATCTCAAAGACTTTGCTATTGACAATGGTTCCATGCTCCTCTAGAAGTTTAATTCTCACGATGTTCCCGTAAAGGGAGAACAAGTTGAACAGTTTGTCCTCGTCGATTCTCTGACATAAACAAATTTCAAGCTGAATAGGCTGAGATAAGGCGGGGTTAGACAGAAGACAGAGAAAGCACTTACCTCAGGATTAAGATTTGAGACAAGAAGAGTACATCTTTTGTTTGTCCCGGTTATTCCTGGAGGCAAACCTCCCCCAAAAGCAGCTGCAATGGCAGAAGCATTGGGCATCTACAGTTTAAAAAACAATAATTAGACGATTTAACCTTCACAAGGAGCGGTCAACCATCACTCATTTTTAACAGTGCTTCTCATAAGCTACAAAATTATAATAACTTAAAACATTCAACCATGCCAGTATAACATCAAATCGGGGGCTTAAACTTGATCTGAAAAATACGCACCATAGAAACTACACCATAGAAAACTTTGGACTTATGAAAGATTTAGAGGTTGCTTACTGAATTCGCCTTTGTGGTTGATAGGTTCTCCGATAACATTCATGATGCGTCCAAGGGTGGCCCTGCCAACGAGAATCTAAACATAAAACAAGAATAAAGTAAATGTTAGTGACAAATAATTACACTTCTTCAATCTCTGAAATAGCAATAAATAGAAGCAAGTGATTGGGAATTTACACTGATGGAAGAGCCGGTATTGAGCACACGCCATCCTCTAACAACTCCTTCAGTAGCCTCCATAGCAATAGTTCTAACAACACCCTGACCTAAACGTTGAGCAACCTACAACACAATCCGTTGTGAGCCTTCAAGAACCTCAAGCGCGGTAAGGATCGGAGGCACTCCATCTTCGAATCTCACATCCACTACAACACCAATGATTGCACAAATATGTCCAATGGCACCTTTCCCTGTATGTTCATCAGTAATCTTTCCATCACCGCCGCTAACTTTCCTACTGGAGGAGGAGCGGGAGATGCAGCGGCAGCCACGGTGGCGCATTCCGTTACACGGTTGAGAAAGTAAGGGGAAGGGGACGGAGAAGAACGTGATTGAGAAGAAAGTTTGAAATGTTAAAATATATATATATATATATATATATATATATATATATATATATATATATATATATATATATATATATATATATATATATATATATATATATATATATATATATATATATATATTAACATTATTATCAAAATTAATTTTAATAAAAAATACTATTTATATAATATAACAGAAAATATTTTACTATTATTTTAGACAAAAATATTAAACTATATTATAATAAAAATTATAATAATTATAATAATAATTTATTAAATTAATTAATAAAATTGAAAAGGTTAGAAAATAAAAATGAAAGAAAAAAGTGGAAAATTAAAGGAATAAAAAAAATAATGATTATGATTGGCTAAAGTAATTGTGACAGTTCGTCTTAACTGTCGCGAGGGTGGAAAGGTGACGGTTCTTTGGTTACTGTCGCATTATTGTATACAACATGTTTAAAAAATTTGCGACGGTTGCCTCAAACTGTCGTGAGAACTGTCGTAGTCCAGGAATAAGGACTGTTTTTTTATAACTGTCGCAAAAAATCTACGACAGTTGACCCTAACTGTCGTGACAACCGTCGCAATCCAAGAATAAGGACGGTTTTGTGATAACTGTCGCAACTCAAGTGTCGTAAATCTCCTTTTTTCTTGTAGTGAAACAACGACGTCGAATCAATCATGATATGACATCTTGTTCTTCAGTTAGTTATTCATCATGTTAGGACATCTTGTCTAACGTCTTGCTGACAGGTTAGTTTTACCAAAATTGATGTCAACCCCAAAGACTCGTACTCATCACTATATATTACTTAGGCATCACATGGAAATTCTTAAATGCCCCTAGATTTCGAAGATACATCTTTTGACGTATCAAATTCCAAGTTAGCATTAAAATATTCCAGAGATACACCTTCAATTTTATTTTGAAGATGCATCTTCGAAATATATTGGAACATAAATCGCATCAAAACCTTTCTCCTTCTTCATTTCTAAAAGAACTTAATACCTCTTCAAACTCTCAAATTTTTCATCACCAAGTTCAAAAACAAACAACCAAACTCAAAGGATCTTCAATCAACATCAGAAACATCATCCAACATTGAAGCAAAGTGAAAAATCATAAGTTTTTTTTGATGTTTTGATAATTTTTTGAGTTTTTGATTAAATGAGTTGAATATGATGATTTAAGTATCAAATGAGTAGGAACAACAAGAATGTTAGTTTTTACATGCTGTAAAGCACATTTGTTTGTTGAAAATCACGATCAAACCGTTTATTTTGATGTTTGCATTTATGCATTGACTCCATTGATGAATCGAAGAGTTGTAGAAAATTTCGGAGATGCATCTCACGAATTTTTCGTTTGGTTTCATATTACCCAGAGATGCATATCCGTAAATTAGCAGTCTGTTTTTTTTTTTGTTTGTTTGTAGTGTTGCTTGCTTGCACTAATTGTATGATTTACTTTAACTTATAGACATTATGGTTTATAGACACGATAGGCTGAGGCGCGGGAGGATTGCACAACATGTATTAGTGTGGCTGGAGAAGAGTAAGGTTTCAGAGACTCCTGTTCACTATGGCCATGTAGAGACATCTACTTCTATGACTTATGCTTCTCCATCTTCTTCTTCCCGTATGAGACGAGTTTCACCTACCGACATATCACTCCTTCCATCCTCCTGCAGGCGTCATGTTTCATTTATTCCAGCACCAGATATACCTGTGTCACTAGTGGTGTCGAAGGCACCGACGCCACCTTCGACAAATGGTGTTTCTGAGCCAGTACCATGTCCTACTACTAATACTGCTGAGCCAATGCCACCTCCAGATGTTGAGACCGCTGAGGATGTTGAGTCAAAGCCATTTGAAGGAGGCCATGTAGAATTGTCACTATTGTCTCTGTATCTAGACCATACTGTCACACATATCTGAGACGGAGAGGTAACATTAGTTGAATTCGTTCTTTTTAATTTACGTTTATGATTATATTACAAGTTTCTAACATTGATTTAATTTTCTGCAGAACTATGATCCGCTGAAGTTTATTAACCACAAGCGCAAGATTACGGGCTTGCCTTAGTCGAATGAGGAGTGATTTCAGAAAGCTTTGTCTCTATTTGGGATGAAGGACTTGTGTATGACTGGTTATATTACGGTTAACCACGAGATGCTTAATGTATTCGTGGAGAGATGACACATCGAAACCTCGTCATTTCATCTCTTGCTTGGTGAGATGTTTATCATACTCGATGATGTGCCGTGTTTGCTATATCTTCTGATCAGGGAGAAACTTCTAGATCATGAGAGGATTAACAAAGATGAGACACTTGAGATGATGGTAGACTAACTGGAAGTTGATCCAGCGGATGTGATGACAGAGATGGATAGAACCACGGGGCTTATGTTGGGTATAAATTACTCAAAAAGGTATATACAGATGCACTCCAGGCTAAAGGCGATGACGAGCAGGTGAGGTTCCATAAAGAGTATGCTATGAAAGCATACCTGTTATATTTGGTTGACACTGATTTTTGTGGACAAGAGGCCTCTTATACATATGTCGTCCACCTACGATACTTAGAGAATTTTGAGCAGATCCATGAATACAACCCCGTGGCCGTTTGTTTGGTCTACTTGTACTCGAAGTTATCAGAGGGATGTAGGTGTAAGATGAATCAGGTCACAGACAACATCACACTACCGATGATAATATTTATTGATCTTTTAATGTTTATGTGTCATTTTCATTACATGTTTACAACGCCTATATTGATGATGCTTCTATTTCAACACTTTTCAGGCTTAGATCCTCCAGTACTTCCCGCACATCTCTAACTGGGCAGGTGTACAAACTTACACTAAGGATATACAGTGTGCTACTATATTTTCCCCGCTTATAGGGAACATAGAGCCATTTAAAGTGTATATTTCAGTTGGTTGCCGAGGACATGCACTTCAACAACTATGTGAATCACCGTGAGAGCGGTCATTTGACGAGATAATGCTATACTCGAGATGGTTGGCATACAGATCATGTCTCACTGCTTCTCATCTTCCTGAGCGCGTGATACAACAGTTCAGCTACACTCAGACCATTCTCAAACACACTCTTGTCTCTGCTACTACTACTTTGAGACGTAGGTAGATGGATGCCTTGTTTGATGATTATGAGAGTTATCTTGTACTAGAGGAAACATAGAGTACCATAACTGAGAGCGGCTAGAGCTACATCGACGAGTACATCAGGTGGCTCTTTAGGGTGTCACATCCGCGTATGATGTAGACTGTTCTAGGATATCCACCGAGGTAAACTTATTAAAAGATGCTAGAGGAGGAGTATGTACAATTAGATTATACTGAGAATGTCTTGCATATATGTCGTTGCATAATGAAGATTGCACAGGCAGACATTGACAAAGGTATCTTCCTTGATAGATCTAATGTGAGGCAAGTTCTAGATGCCATCATGACGGAGGCACGAGAGGTATTGATGTACCGGAGACAGTGGCAGAGGATGGGGGTAGTGGAGGCCAAGGAACCCAAGGAGTCAGAGGAGGCAGATGGGGCAGAAGAGATGTAGTCCGACATACACAGTAGTGCAATAGTATATAGTAGTTGTACATTAGGTTCATTATAGATTGTATTTTACTTTTCAATTCATGATTTTTTATCGTGTATCTGGACTTTATTTTCATATGTCATTTTTAGACCATTTGGATTTGTATACGTCACTTTTTTGAATCTTGATCTTACCGGTTGATCAGAACCCGAGGTGGGCCAAAGACAAGTATCTGTGATGCTGTGTGTGAAAGAGGAAGAGAGGGTGTACCTGCAAAGCACTCCGATGCTAAAGTAAGAAAACGAGCAAGAGAGGGGGCAAGTACATAATATGTGTGTTTCAGGATGAATATTGATACCTAACCCTATCAAGTGAGAGGGTTTTTTTAGTGCCCCAGCGCTTGGCCATTGGTCTCTATTTTCGGG
This sequence comes from Lathyrus sativus, assembly GCA_963859935.3. Classification (NCBI taxonomy): domain Eukaryota; kingdom Viridiplantae; phylum Streptophyta; class Magnoliopsida; order Fabales; family Fabaceae; genus Lathyrus; species Lathyrus sativus. Next base: position 714,497,701 of record OZ012737.1, read on the forward strand.
GCGAGATAACCGTTTCCCGAATAGGTAACTTCCAGAACTAGTCGTTGGAACGGGTAAACATGTCCATAACTAGCCGTTGGGACGGGCATAGATATAGTTACGAGCACAAGCATCTTGGCTGTTTCTGGATGGTGGAGCCGTGCATGATGGGAAGAGACTGAAGGGGAGAAGTGCTATGACCAAGGGTAAATTGGTCAGTCTCCCTTGTTTGAGGGGAAGAAAGATAAACTCTCCACCAAAGAGGTTGGACTTAGGCAATTGGGCCGTTATGGGAGCAGAAGTGGATTGGGTCATGCCTAGACATTGAGTCAATCCAGAACAGTAGCCCCCCAAGTCGTTTCTACCGAGCACGGTAGTGATGACTTAAGGGTAATCTGCTTTCCGAGCATAGTCGTCGTAAGCTTCCTTGTGTCCGGAGAAACACTTGCCCGAGCGTCTGAAGCATTGTTATCGGGAAGCTTGATATCTGGGGAGCCCAACAGTTGATGGGATCTGAAGAGTGGAGGTGCCACGTGTGCCTCGAGCCGTGTGCTGCATTAAATGCACGATGATGGCTAGGCTAGGGTCATGGTGATGCCCTACCCACGTGTGCTCGTGCACGTGCCTATCATTTTCCTATAAATAGTGAGAGGTTCCATTCATTAAGAACTTTCGTTTCTCTCTCTTTTTGCTCATTGTTCCCTGTTCTCCGCCGCTCGCTGCCTTCACGTTTTGCTCCGACCACCGTACGACGTACGACCAGAGCTAATAAAGTCCAGAAATTCTTCCTCGACCAAGTAAGTATCTAGATTCCTTGCTTACTCTTTATTTTTTTTTCTGGTTTGATGTTGTAGAATGCATGTGGTTAGGACTGAAATGACATATTTATAGGGCGTTTTCGCGGTGGCTGTTGGTGGAAGACAGTGGCACAACCACTTGACGTGGTCATTTGACGAGATAATGCTATACTCGAGATGGTTGGCATGTAGATCATGTCTCACTTCTCCTTATCTTCCCGAGCACGTGATACGACAGTTCAGCTACACTCATACCATTCTCAAACACACTGTTGTCTCTGCTCCTCCTGCCTTAAGACGTAGGTAGATGGATGCCATGTTTGATGATTATGAGAGTTATCTTGTACAGGAGGAAGCACAGAGTACCATAATGCAGTCGTATATAGTAGTTGTACATTGGATTCATTATAGATTGTATTTTACTTTTCAATTCATGCTTTTTTATCGTGTATCTGGAATTTATTTTCATATGTCATTTTTAGACCATTTGGATTTATATACGTCACGTTTTTGAATCTTGATCTTACCGGTTGATCAGAACCTGAGGTGGGCTAAAGACAAGCGTCTGTGATGCTGGGCACCTTCTCCTCCTGTTAGAGCGGGGCTCACTTCACCCGTTCGACTGATAAATATATAGTTACTCCTCATCAGTTGGTAGATGATGATCGGGCCAACTATGCCAAGCTGGTGGCCTTCATGGACGACTTCCTTCCTACTCAGTGCATGACTCGCACCTGGAAGGTTCTTTATGAGGAAGATGGAGGGCTGCAGGTGGAAGCCCAATATATTAATACTAAAGAGCTCCTCGAGTGTAGCACTCACGAGGAGGCTCTCAACCTCTTGGGTAGCTTCTCGCTTTTTCTTATTTTATTTGAGATGTTTTTCTTTCCACGTTCTGACGTGCTCTTTTTTTTTGCAGGTAAAATGTCTTCGGCATATGAGAGGATGGTAAAGCACGCCCAAGGAAAGATGAAGGGCGGCGCTGCCCTAGGAAGAAGTCGCCTTGGTCAGCGAACGGCTCCCCTGCAGACAGGGTCGGGGACTTCATCGTCAACTCCTCTGGCCACTCAGACGTCGCCTTTGCTCGTGAGCTCGAGGCCCAAGCGTGCCCATACGAATGAAATTGTGGACCTTAGTCGGGAGTCAGTCAAAAGCAAGTTCGAGCCACCTCCTTGTCTGCATAACAAGAAATTCTTCGAGGGGTCCTCCCTGTCCATTCCTCGGGCAGAATCTCTAAAGCTTGAGCAAATGGACCGCCCCAGCAAGCGGACTATGCTTATGCAGGATGCCTCTGCCTTGATGAGGATCCTGGAGATGGCCGTGGTATACACTGAGGACGAATCTCTGCTTGAGCTGAAGAAATCCCAGGCTGTGGCGGCGGCCCTGGAAGAAAATGTAAAAAATCTTTAGGAGGAGCAGGACAAGGAGCTCGAAGATGCTGCACGCAAGGGTCGCGAGGAGATGGCTTCAAAGGGGGATGCCCTGGCTGCCAAGTTGAAAGCCGTCGAGGACTTGGTGGCAAAGTTGAAAGCCGCTGCTGCCCCCGTTGAGGATGAGCCTGAGGAGACAAAGAAGTTGTTGACTCGGTTAGAGCTGATCGCTCGATTTACTCAGGCTGCAGACGACCTTGTGGCCATCAACGATGAGGCTTTTTAGAATGCCGTGGACCAACTGAAGTTGGTGAACCCTGGGGTCGAGCTGGCCACAGAGGGCACAAAGTTCCTTTATACGGTCAAAGAGGGCTAGATAGTCGTCACCGATTTCCTCCAGTTCGGCGAAGGCGGTGAAGAACAGGGGCAAGTGACTCATGAGGAGGCTCAACAAGAGGAGCAATGAGATTTCCCTAGTTTGTGCTTTGGTCTGCGTGCCACCTGATTAATATTGTAATTTGTGTAATTTTATTTTGTGGGGCTTAGCCCCTTTTTATTGTATCGTGCATAGCAGCGGCTCGTCGTGGTCGCGTTATCTTAATATGTATCAAAATGTTGTGTGGTTATTTACATCTTGTCTAATATTTTCTAAGTGTCCTGCGCCGTCCAACACGGTCGTAAGAGGAACTTAGTAAATTTTTATGTTCCAGGTATGCTCGATGGATGATGTTCGACAGTGCGGGGAACTGATCGAAAGGCCTGGGTTGTTTCCAGGAAGGGCAGAGCTCAGGTCACGATCATGGCTTGAGTTCGTGGCGTGAACTTCCCATCGCGAGGGTAGCACCCCAAAATTTACTCACTTTTTCTCTTGGATACTGGCTTATGTTTCATTGCATTTTCATATTCATTTTTTTGTATAGTTTTGTTTTAGACAAAGGATCAAGGCATCATGGTTTATTTCTCAAGATAGGAGGAGCATGTTTCTTCAACCTCAAGCAAGGTTTTCTTATTGACTTTATGGCATTCTCAAACCCTAAAAGCCCCTCATCCTCAAGTATGGTTCAAAGAAAAATCATTTTAAGATCATATATGGTTCATCATGGCTTATTGTGCAAGAAATAATCAAGAGATTCAAATTTGGTTCAACGTGTTTGACCTAGTTTAGCAATTTTTGGATGCTATGATCAAATGGGCATAACTTCTTAAATTTTAAACATCTTGAGGTGGTTCTTTTTCTAACTAACTCTTCTCATCATCCCCAACAAGTTTTCTTTGCAAGGAAAGGTCCAATTATTCTTGGAAAGTCATCAAAAGTTTGAAGACATTATAGGTCATTTTGAGTTTTGAAGAGATTTTCTAGTCAACTTCAAAAGGTCATAACTTGGTCAATTTTTATCATTTGGAGCCCATTTTTTTTTCTAAAGTGAACTTGAATATGTCCTCTACAACTTTTATTCAAGGTGGAAGTGCTAAAAACCTATGGAAGGTCTTGATTTTTATCAAAATATTATAGGTCATTTTTGGTCCCTAAAAAGACTTAAAATTTTTCTCAGTGTTTTGTTGATTTTGAACCTTTTCATGGAGGCCACTTTGAAAGATCATATCTCTCAACTAAAATTTCCAAATCAATACTTTCTTTTTAAATTGCAAAGATTACATCATCCTCTATCCAATCCAAGAAGAATCATCTCATAAAGCCTCCTACATTGTGAGAATCATGGTGGCAAAAATTGAATTTCAAAGATGAAAATCCACTTCAAGTCAGAACTGAATTTGTTTGAATTGGCCTCTAATCACCAAATTTAGCCACAAATTCAATCTAAACATGATTGACAAACTTTCCTGGGTTGATTAGAGCCTTGAAACATAAGTTTTGAGTGAGTTTTGACAACTTTCAAGTCACACTTTGCTCATGTTGTAGGTGTGCACAAATTTGTTGAAATTGGCATCATTCACCCTCCCTCAACATTCAGAAAGCTTCTCCTATAAATAAGGGACTCATTCCACTCATTTTCACAAGCTTTAATAACCAGAATTATCCTACTGAGATCACATTTAAACTCTTAAGCTTGAACTTCAAACTTTCATTTCCACACCCTAAACACTTAAATTCTCCATTCAGTTAGCTTCACCAACATTCAGTGAAGCTAACCAGCTCAAGAACTTGAAGGATCGTGGCTTGAATAAAGCTTGAGGATTCTATTTTCAGAGCTTTGAAGTTGAACTTCATCAGGTATAATTCTTAACCATTTCAACTCAAATTTGTTGCTAAGATGTAGTCCTTGATGTGCTGATGCTGTTAGGATTATTAGATTTTGGTTTTGGTTGAGTTTTGATGTTCAATTTTCAAATTCTTGTTTGCTATTCTTTATGGGTTTTTTTCAAATTGAGTGAGCTATGGTTTAAAGAAATATGGCGCGATGATATGGTTGAGATCGTCTTGAAAAGACTTATCAAATGAAACCAATATGAGCTCCAATGGTTATGGTTTGAAGGACTTTCGAATTTCTGCAATTCTCTGAGATTTTTCAGTGGTTGGAGGTTGAAGATGATGATCTCACCGTCCATCACGCCACTTGTTATAATCTGGTGTGTTTGACCTTCACTGGTTGGAAATGACGAGGTTGACTCAGATCCACCGTGGATGCACGCTTTTGGATCCTTGGATTAGCCACGTCATTTAATGAGTCTGGATCCAACACATCTTGTTTTTTCTGTTTTATTTTCCTTTTCTATTTTGTTTTTAAATTCATTTTATTTTCAGAAATTCATAGAAAATTCATTTTTAATCAGAAAAATACCAAAATATTTTCTAAAATTTCCTTGTATTTTTCTCTTTCTGATTTTTATTTTTGTGCATTTTTATTTTCCCATTTGCTAATTTTCTTGAATTTTAATTTGTTTGAGCCAATTTTAATTAGTTTAAAATTATTTTTAAACATTTTAAAATTATGAGAAAAATATTATATGATCCTATGATAGTTTTAAACCTATGGTGATTTTCTTTGTCTTTTATTTATGGTTTTTCTATTTTCCATATATTTTTGATTTACTTGGTTAATTTTAATTAGTTTAAAATTATTTTTGAGCCATTTAAAATTATGAGGAAATTAGCATATGATCCTATGATGGTTACTGACCTATGGTGATGTTCTTGGATTTTTGTTGGTGCTTTAACTATTTTCCATGTTTTTTTAGGCTTTATTTGTCTTTTTTGTTTTGTTTTTATTAGATTTTAAATTGCAAAATGATGTGAGTTTGTTTTTAATTCATGTTTGAGTGTTATTATATCCTTTTTCAAGTTATTTGAGTATTTGATGTTTGTTTGATGGTTGTTTCTCTTGTATGTATGATTTGATATTTGAATTATTCTTGAGGCATGTTTGGTTTCCACTTGTATGATTTCATTAGTATGATCTCTCTTGTGCGTGCATGTTTGATTGAAAAAGTTGTTGATCATGTTGATGTTGTGATCTCTTCTTGCTCATGTCATGTTCATATGCTTTGACCTTAGGATGTTTGCTTTGCACTTGTTTGTATGGATGCTTGTGTGGTATGGTTTGTGTATGAATGATATGCATGATTTGTTGCCTTGTGCCCTCTCTTTGATCATTGATATGACTTGAGTATGATATGTTGTGCTTGCTGTCCTATCATGTTGCTTTGTGTTGGTGAATGTTTGTTTGATTGACTTGATGATGATGTTTGTTTTGTTTGAGATTGAAATGAATGTGCTTGTTGTCTTCATCTTGGTTTGATAATGACTTCTTGTTTGTCTATTCTTCATTCTTCTTCTTTCTTATTCATCTTTCTTTTCTTTTTGGAACTTGTTTAAGTTTCACTCTTGTTTTCATTTGTGATTGAATTGATTGGTGTTTACTTGTGTTTGCTCACATGATCCCTTATGATTCCTAGTCCCTCTGTTTAAGATGGGAGTAGGAGAGACATTAGGCTTTCAATCCTTTGCATGATAACAATTAGGATAGTCCATTTTCATCTCAACTTTAGGTCCATCATTTTGCATGATAACATTAGGTAAACTTCCCTTTAGTGTTCTCTTGTGTGTCTTCTCTTCTCATCTCAAACAACTCTAAGACACTTAATAAAGAATGATGAACATTGTGCGCCACGAGCCTTAAGTATGTGGGAAATGATGAGTGAGGGGGGGGGGGGGGGGGGGGGGGGTTTCTCCTCACTTGTCTAGAGTGTTTAGTGTATGCCCTTTGGACGATATGCGACACATTCGCTCCTATTTCATAGTCTTTAGTGCAAAGTGAATCTCAAATAATTTTGTTCTGGACTGGGCCAATGCCTGGCCCATCGTCGGATAGGCCCAAACCCCACCTGGTCGGAAAGCCCAATAAGACCTCATCGACCAACAGTAGAAGGTCCGTCGGCCAGAACGTCTTCTCCTGTCGGACACAGGCCAACAGCCGTCGGGCAGGACCTTCATAGCTGTTCGACCAACCTTCTTCTGCCCAATGGCCGGGCATAGCCCAACCAGCCCGGGAAACTCCTCAGGCCTCCCCCACATTCTCTACGTGTCCCCTACGCGGGGACACTTCATTAAGTAATTACCCGTGTCTTGATGATTTGGTCCTCCACCTCCCGGATAGCACAGAACAGTTACCCTAGGGCGAAGACCATGTTTGGTCTTCACGACGCCACGTCAGCCCTAACAGTTACCAATGTTGGGCTTGGCAGCACAACCCAACGCATGGTAACCGTTGGCCCTATGCCGGGGCTCGTTATAAATACCCTCTTCCACTAGAGGGTCGGGTGATCAATTCTCACTCCTTTTCTCTGTACTTTTAATTGCTCTTCCCGTCACTTACTTTGGCATCAGAGTGTGTTTTAGGTACATCCCCCCTTTGTCCGTCAAGTCTACCGTTCGACAGCTTAGACGTGTGGCAGCCCAGCGATCTCTCTGGTCAGGCACGATCAAATTTCAATTCACTTCACTAAAACTCACAAATCAAATTCAAACCTTTTTATCCTTCAGGATTGTTCTTAAATCACTTTCAGTAAAGAGCACGTCACTTTTCCGTTCTACCGCAAACAGACATCGACCCTAACTGCTAGAATGAGAACTTAATGTCACTCATAAAAAAACATTTAACCAACTAGTGGTCTAGTTTCCCGAACTTATTTTGCTCTAATTTCTCATACCAGATGAGGATACGTAGGCACAAGACGATGATGTCTTGGCTAACAACCTTCCCCCTCATCACCCATAGTTTTCCGAACTACGTTGACTCTGACTTTCCCATTGCACAAGGCAATACGTAGGTATAGGGCGGGGATATCCTATCGAGTCTTCTTTTTTCTTTTCCCTCCCCCATTTAATAGTAGATTTTAAATAACTCACCCTTTTTGATAGAAAACAAGCGTGGATCCCATTAAGTACAACAAACATGAGGGGTGCTCATATTTTCCCCTTGTGTAACCGACTCTCGAACCCAAGATTTGGTTGCGATGACCTTGTTTTTTCCCGTTCTTTTAGGTTTTCTTCGATCGTTTATTTTCCCTCTCTTTGGAATAAATAACGTTTGGTGGCGACTCTTCTGTTTGTTTCCGCCGGCCCTTTTTGTAGTTGCGATAGAGAGCTGGAGGTTCTGCCATTCATGATACTGTGATGATGGAAGGCTCGGCCGAGGATCCGCCGTCGAACATGGGTAGGTCTCTTTTCTTGACCCTTTCTTAGATCCTTTTTGGTGGTGCATCACTTGTACCTGGGCGTGCACCTGTGGTTGGTTGTCGTGTCCGCCACCTGACCGAGGTACGTCGATAATAGAGGGTCTTAGCTATAATATTGTTTCAACTTTTCGGCATTCCACAGTCAAGCTAATTCTTCCATGGTGAGGTGTTCTAGGTAGTAGGCCCCGTTATCCGTGTTTGCTCTAACGCGGTAGGGTCCTTCCCAGTTTGCAGCAAGCTCGCCCTCTCGGGAATCTTTGTGATTCCTCCTTAGAACGAGACCGCCCACTTAGAATTCTCATCGGATGACCTTGGCGTTGTGCCTAATCGTGATTTTCTGTTTGAGTGAGGCTTCGCGGAGGGCTGCCCCTAACCGAACTTCTTCGGCGAGGCCGATTTCTTCCCTCAGGGCCTCGTTGTTTGTTTCTTCATCTAAAGGTGCTTCAGTTCATCTGGTCGACACATGGGTTTCAATGGGGATTACCGCCTATGTCTCATATGCTAGGCGAAAAGGGGTTTCCCCGGTTGATGAATGAGGTGTAGTGCGATAGGCCCATAACACATTGTGCAACTCCTCGACCCACTGCTTCTTTGTTTCATCCAGTCTTCGCTTGAGACCTCGTAAGATTACTCTGTTCGTCGCTTCAGCTTGCCCGTTAGTCTGTGGGTGCTCGACAGATGAGAAGTGTTGTTTAGTGCCAAGTTGAGCGACGAACTCCTGGAATTATTTGTTCATGAACTGTGTTCTGCTGTCTGTGACGATCGCTTGAGGAATTCCAAAACGGGCAAGGATGTTTCTCTTGTAGAAACAAAGTATGTTATAGACTGTTATCTTGTCCAAGACCTTAGCTTCTATCCACTTGGTGAAGTAGTCCACGCCCACTATTAAGTATTTATTTTGGTTGGAGCCTACGACGAAGGGTCCCAGGATGTCCAGGCCTCACCAAGTGAAGGGCCCTGGGGATGACATTGCCTTGAGCTCATTGGGTGGAGCCAGGAGCTTATCCATATGCCGTTGGCATTTGTCGCATTTCTTCATATGCTCTTTCACGTTGTTTTACATGGTCGGCCAATAGTAACCTGCTCGCAGAGCTTTCCTCGCAAGGTATTTCCCACCTAGGTGTTGGGCGTTGATTCCTTCGTGGATCTCGCGTATGACATGGGCGAACATCTCCTCTTCGACACATTTGAGGAGGTGTATGGAGAATCCTCGCCTATACATCTTGTTCTCGACCAGAACGTAGGAGCATGCTCTATGCCTTACTACGCTGGCTTCCTTCAGGTCGGATGGTAGTTCATTTTTAGTGAGGTAGTTGTATAATGAGGTCATCCAGTAGTGGTCGTCGCCGCCGACGTGCACGTCGAGGGTCGTGGAAGTTTTCTTGATGCTAGGTCGTGGGAGTATCTCCTGGATGACGGATTTTTTCCCTCCCTTCTTCTTTGTGCTTGCTAGTTTTGATAGGACGTCTGCCCGGAGGTTGTGTTCATGGGGTACATGTTTCACTTCCACAAAAGTGAAATTTGCTATCTCCTTATTGACCAGGGCCAAATATTGGGACAAGTTGTCATTTTTGACCTGGTATTCTCCTCAGACTTGGAGGGCCACCAGCAGCGAGTCGGTGCAGATGATGACTTCTTCTGCGCCCAGGTCCTCGACGAGGCGTAAAACGGCCAGGAAGGCCTCATATTCTTCTTGTTTGTTAGAGGTAGGGAAGAACAGTGTGAGTGAAACTTCGATGAGGACCCCCTATTCGTTTTCTAGGATGATGCCTGCCCCGCTCCTGGCCGAGCTGGATGCTCTGTCAATAAATATGACCCATTTGTGGGGGTTGTTACCCGGTTGGCTAGGCAATGTTATTTCCCCTACGAAGTCGGCTAGTGCCTGTGCTTTGAGGGCCTTTCTGCTCTCGTACTGGATGTTAAATTCGAATAGTTCCACCGACCATTTGAATATCCTTCCGGCCATGTCTGGACGGCCCAGTAGTTGCTTTATAGGCTAGTCCGTGTGTACCACGATAGTGTGGGCCAGAAAATAGTGCCTCAGTCTCCTTGCAACGTTGATAAGGACGAGGGCCATCTTCTATATCTGTTGACACCTCAGCTCTTGCCCTTGCAATGCCTTGCTTGTGAAATATATGGGTTTATGCCCATTAGGGGTTTCACGCATGAGGGCGGCACTCACTGCCTCAGTTGCAACAGCGAGGTAGAGAAAAAGGGTTTCCCCATTTTCTGGCCGAGAGAGGACTGACGGTGCAGATAGAGCTTGCTTCAAGTGTATGAGAGCTTTGTCACATTCCTCTGTCCATTCGAATACGTCTTCCTTGTAGAGGAGTTTGAAAAAGGGGAGAGCGTGTTGGGCAGATGCGAGCCTCCCGTTGAGGGACTGGATGAACTTTTTTGAGTTCGGCGTGGAGAACTCAGAGAAGGCTCTGCACTTATCGGGGTTAGCTTAAATTCCTTGTTCGATTAGATAGAAGCCAAGGAACTTACCTACTCGTACCCCGAACGTACACTTCTCCGAATTCAAGCGCATTTTGTACTTTCTGGCCTGCTCGAAGACCTTTCTCAGATGGTTCGTATGATCGGATTTGTCGTGGAACTTCACGATCATGTCGTTCATATAGACTTAGAGCATGTCCCTGATTTCTCCTTGGAAGACTTTGTTCATCATCGTTTGGTAGGTAGCACCGACATTCTTCAGGCTGAAGGGCATTATGTTGTAGTAATAGTTTCCTGATTCGGTCATGAAGGTTGTGTACCTCTCATCGCTTTTGGCCATGGATATCTGGTTGTAGCTCGAATAGGCGTCCATGAAAGATAGCAATTTAAAACCAGCAGAATTATCAACTAGTTTATCTATGTTGGGGAGGGGATATGCGTCTTTAGGGCAGGCCCTATTAAGATCGGTATAGTCAATACACTTGTGCCATTTTCCATTACTCTTTTTAACGGGTACAACATTGGATAACCAAGTGGTGTACTTGGCCTCCGATATAAAGTTTGCCTCTAAATGGTCTTTTACAGCCTGTTCGGCAGCCACTGTTTTCTCCAGAGACTGCCGTCGTCTATGTTGGACAACTGCTCTGATGGGGGGTCGATGGCGAGGTGGTGACAGGCCACATCGGGGTCTAACCCGGGCATCTCTGCGGCGCTCTACACAAACATGTCTGCATTCTCCTGGAGGCATACCCTCAGTTGTTTTCTCACTAGCTCGGGGATACCGACTCCAATCTTTACTCCTCATTTGGGATCGTCGCCGAGTGGGACAAGCTCGAATTCTTCATCTGGGATGGGGCGCATCGGATGGATGGCTTTGCTGCTACTGAAGGGGACGCTCGAGGATGACTGAATCTCTTTCCCCTTTGCCCTCTAAGTCTTCTGGTTGTCTTTGAAGAAGTGGTTGTCGAGGTCAATGGAATCGACGCGAGGAAGTGGATTCGCCTCGTTGGAGCTGCTAGGCAGGGGTGACTGGGCATGAGTCTTTGGTCTGGCGGCGATGGCATTCAGTCCCTTGGGTGCTGCTTTAAAGCATCTCCTCGCGACTTCTATGTCCCCGTGTAGAATTGCAACAAGGCCTTTTGAGGTGTAATATTTCATCTTCAAGTGTACCGTTAAAGGTACGGCCACCAATTCGGCCAGAGTTGGTCGTCCAAAGAAGCACTGGTATAGTGACAGATAGTCTATAACCAGGAATTATACCTTGATTGATCTGGCCGTTTCACAAGATCCAAAGGTTACGATCAGCTCAACGTAACCCCACGGCTTCGTCACCGATCCATTAAAACCCTGTAGGTCAGAGTCCACGTAAGGAGTCAAATGTGACTCATCCAGCTGGAGCGTAGCGAATAGCTGGGAGTACATAATATCAACGGAGCTGCCTTGGTCGACGAGGATTCACCGAACGTCAAAATATACCATCTGAGCCCTTATGAGCAGAGGGATGTTGTCATTGGGGGCTCCACCGAAGAGCTCCTCGCGGTAGAAGCAGATGGGGGCAGACTCTCCCCAGACCCTGTCGAGGGTGGAGTTCCCGTTTGAACTATTGCTGATGAGGTGCTCGAATTTCCTCTTGACAGATCCTACTGTCACTTTGTTAAAACCTCCTCCAGAGATGACCATGACAGAGGGAAACATCTTCTACGGGCTGTGCGCGGAAAAATAAGGAGGGGCGTTGAGCCCCTCGGGGATGCAGAAATCTTCACGCCGTGAGATTCTCATGGTGACTTGGAGGTTGTCTCCCTCGGAGGAAGGCACTTCTTCTTCGACCTTCTGGGACTCTTGAGCGTTTGGCCGAGGAGCTTAATTTCGTTTGGCGAACTACTTCAGATATTCGTCCCTGATGAGTATTTCGATGGCATTCTTCAGGTGGATGCAGTCTTCCGTCTTATGACCATGGCTCTTGTGAAATCGAAAATATTTGGACTTATCAGTGTTGGGTTTGGATGATATATGCTTTAGGAACCAGACTCCTACCTGCCGAATTATGAGTTGGCTCACTCAGAGAGGATCTTTTCCCTTGAAACAGTCAGGGGAGTGTATTCGTGGAACCGGCCGGAGCGTCCCTTGTTGTCCTGGGGCTCGCAGGGACGGTCTTCTCGTCTCTTATCTCTTCGACAGGATGTCGAGGGCTCGTCAGACCTGGATGGTCGGGCGTTTTCCCTGTGCCTGGAATCACATGCAGAATTGGCAACCTCTTTTTCCTCGTACTGAATGTACGCTTGGGCCTTGAGGAGGAAGGCGTTCAGCGTTGCTGGAAGCCGGATGGCAACAACTTTAGCGAATTCTGTGCAGGGACGGAGCTCGCGTTCGAGCAGAAACTTTTTCATGTCATCGGTGGTAGAGACTTGGACGACCTCCTTGTTGAATCTTTCAATGTAGGCTTGCATGGGTTCATCTCTCCCCTGAATGATAGCCTCGAGGGAGGCTTTGGTCTTCGAATGACGGAGAGAGGCCATGAAATGTATGGAGAAGAGTCTCCCCAGTTGCCTCCATGAGGTGATGGAGTCGTTAGGAAGCCTTTTATACCAGGTCATTGCCCTCTTCTTGAGTGTGGTTGGGAATAACCTGCACTAGATGGTGCCCTGGACGCCGCGATAGTCGAGCAACACATTGATGTTTTCGATGTGCTCGTCGAAGTCAGTTGTTCTGTCGTATGTTCCTAGAGAGGGAGGTTTCTCTAGTCCTTTTGGGAGGCGCATGGCCATGATCTTCTAGGACAACAAGACGCGAGGCTCGTCGTCACTGCTGCTGCTGGTCCAGGACGGAGAACGGGCATCCTGTCTGTAGGCAGGACAGCGGCCTCGTCGGGGAGACAGGGTTCGTGCTTAGCCCTTGGATCTGGGAGGAGGCGAATGTTGGGATTCTTCCTTGTGGCCTCTTCTGGCCCTCTTAAGTTGTAGAGAATGCTGATTCCGGGGAGAAATCTGGTCGCGTTTGCGGATGGCCAGGGTCTCTGGCTCTGGAGGCGTCTGACGGTTCCTCTCGCGCTAGGAAGGGGGACTCCGTCGTAGATGACGCCTTTTCCTCGGCGGAGAGGATCTCGGACAACTGGAATCTTCCAATGCTCCAATCCTCGCGTTCTGGTTGAGGATTAAAAGGTTGGTTTTGTTGAGAACCTTGAGGAGGGCCGTCATGGCCGAATCAGTGTTGGGCGGAACTGGAATTGACAGTTGTTATGGGACAAGGGAACCTCGCCGTGATCTGTATGAGCGGGGCACAGGGAAGTAGTGGCTCCATCTCTTTGTCGGAGGATGTCGCTGCCACGAGAGGTGATGGCCTCATCAGCATCAGTCTTACTGGTGGGGAGAAAAGCAGAGTTATGAGCATTAATATTGTTGTCATGGGCAGCCATGGTCAGAAATTTGAAGAGTTGTTTTGGTCTTGTGTTCTACGAAGAGAGAAAAGACGGGGATAACAAGTTTCCTACAGATGACACCACTGATCTTACCGGTTGATCAGAACCTGAGGTGGACCAAAGACAAGAGTCTGTGATGCTGGGCGTGAAAGAGGAGGAGGGGGTGTACCTGCAAGGCACTCCGATGTTAAAGTAAGAAAATAAGCAAGAGAGAGAGAGAGTAAGTACATAATATGTGTGTTTCAGGGTGAATATTGGATACTTGACCCTCTCAAGTGAGAGGGTTTTTATAGTGCCCCTAGCGCTTGGCCATTGGTCCCTATTTTTGGGGCGAGATAACCGTTTCCTGAAGAATAGGTAACTGCCAGAACTAGCCGTTGGAACGGGCAGACATGCCCATAACTAGCCGTTCGGACCGTCAAAGGTATAGTTACGGGCACAAGTGTCTTGACTGTTTCTAGATGGTGGAACCGTGCGTGACGGACAGAGACTGACGGAGAGAGGTGCTGTGACCAAGGGTAAATTGGCCAACCTCCCCTGTTGGAGGGGCGGAAAGGTAAACTCTCCACCAAAGAGGTTGGACTTAGGCAATTGGGTCGTTCTGGGAGCAGAAGTGGATTGGGTCATACCTATCCATTGGGGCAGTCCGGAACAAATCTATTGTTTGGTTTTAATCTAGTCATATAACATGATACATAATGTTTATAAATTCTCATTTGAATAAACATAAACAAAACATAGCATGCACTGTTATGACATGTTACAGAGATGCATATTCGTAAAATAAACGAAGATGCATCTCTAAAATGATAAACGTGTAAAATTCCTTTAGGATTAATGCATGGTGAATAAATTTTAAAATATTACGAAGATGCATCCCTGGATCATTTAACATTTCAAGGTGCGTCTGAAGATGCATATTCGAAAGTTGAGGACATTTAAGTATTTTCACGTGGTGTAATAGTAAGATATATGGTGCATTAAAAAAATTCCTTTTTTTTTTTTTTTTTTTTTTTTTTTTAAATTTTAAGAACAATCAGACGTTTCTTTTAGCATTGAAATTTGATAATTTCTTATTCCATTCTAAGTGGTGAAAAATACCATATAAAAATTCAAAAACATCCTTCTGATTTCGAAAATGCATTTTCGGATGCACTTTAAGTCTCATCAAAACACGCTCTAACTGAGTCTCATCTATTTTTTTTCCAAAATTATGCATCTACATACCAACCCTATCAACGTATTTCTATTTTAACAACTCTAACAAATTCGAAAGTGAATTTCCGAATTTATGAAGAGGAAATTTGAAAACATGTCACTTTTGCATGTTAAAATTCACTTTATCACGTAAATAATATGTTTGAATCTCAACATTGATCTTTAATTCCAAAATTTCCAAGGAATAGGAAAAATGAATGAAGATATTGTCCATAAAGGTATAAGAATACTTTCAACCATGTTATTGTGAAAACTAAACTCACTGAGATTGAAAAGATGAATGTCACATTTCACTACGGTTGGTATAAATGATCGTGATGAAAAATGTTTTAATTTTAATATAGATATACAAATTAAGGGGAGACACCCTTTTTGTAACGAAAAAATAAAAAATTGTTGATACTGAGATTCGAATCATGTGATCCTCCATCTATCATCACATTTGATATAGTGAACAGTTGTTAAAAGTGTTTTATTAAATAAATAAAAAGTTAAGGTGACTAAATAAGAGTTATTACTTCGATTGATTTAAAGACCGAGGTAATAAAGTGTTACAAAATGTATATTTGTAATAGTGTGTTCATCTTCATTTACTTCACTATCTCGAGCGTATTAATGATAGTTTGGGCTACTGATGTAATAAAGTTTTGCCATCCTTGCTGATTCCAAGTTGCTTCCACTACTATTTTGTCGTTTATATTATTAAAGGTAGCTCCCATGTATCCCTAATGATGGTAATAATGTTGTTTTTCCAGATTTTATTTTTCTCAATGGATTTAGCTTCATGTATTTTAGAGTTTTATTCAGGATCATTGTTTTCCTTCTATTTACAAGTTTCAGTCCCTTTAATGTAAGTATAATATTCACTAGTCTTCTCCTTATTTTTTTCCATCTAACATGTGATTTATTTTTTGATTTTGATTCTTATCCTAATATTTTACTTGTGAGGCGTCCTTGTCAACATTTGTACCTGGATTCCATTCTTTCTGGATCTTCATTATTCCAAAATTTCCACTTCTACATCAATTCCTCCCATCATTTAAGGTAATGTTACGCTCCCCTTCTATGGCTAACTTTGCATCTGTATTTATGGCAATAAGATTTTTTTTCTAGGTTTCATCCTCCTCGATGGATTCAGCTTCATGCATGTTAGTTTTTTGTTTGAGATCTTTGTTTTCCTTGGATTTGCAAGTTTCCGAAACTTTGATGTATATTTTAATTCTTCTTCTCTTTGTTGTTTTTAGCATCATGCATGTTCTTCATTTTTTTATTCGGATTGTTTGTATCCTGGTTTTTTGCTTGTGAGGTGTTTTTGTTAACATTTATACCTAGAGTCCCTTCATTCTCTTTCTTCATTGTTTCAAAACTTTTTCCTCTGCACCAATTCCTCCCATTGTTTAAGGTAATATCATAGTTTTAACTATCATGCATCGGTCTAGATGTTTTGATTGTTACAGTTTTTGTTATGCTGACTCTTGCTGTTAAACATTTCTCATTGATTGGTAGTTATTTTTGTTTGTTGGAGTTTTTGGCCGTTATCATTGCTCTCACACTGAGTAATTTTTGTTTTACCTTTGTCTTTATCATGATTATCATCCTGATCACTATTCCTCATATTCATGTCCTTTTATGTCTGTTGTGAATTGGCGTCGTCAAGAACAAACCAAAATATGTTAAAAGATGAAGTTTCTTGAACAAATACAAGAAACCCTATTAGGTTTTACAAAATGAGAGAAGAAGGAAGAAGAAAAATAAAAATTGGTTAAATCTGTTTTTCTATTCACTTTCTCAATAAGGGTTCAAAGATTACAAGTGAATACCAACAATTAACCTCTCGCAATAACCTAAGAGAACTAGTATTTATAGACTACTAAGCTAACTTAACAATTGGGCTTAGAAGCAAGGTCCAATTCGACATACTAACTTAAATTACAAGTTAATATATTTCGACATTATGCTTGAACATACTTCGACTACAACATACACAACTCTTGTCAAACCATGAAGCTACCCTTATTGACACTAGAGTTCGATCCACATGCCATACATCTCCATCTTGGAACAAACTCTATAACAAGTGAACAAACTAGCTTTTATCATGTTCAAATTCTAGGTCGAACTTTGCCAATATGGCTAACAACATTCTAATGGATATATGCTTTACAACAGGTGAGAACACATCATTAAAGTCGACACCTTGAGTGAACCCCCTAACCAACCTCACCTTAAAACGCTCCGATATCACTCCTTCGACTCCTTCCTTAACCTTGAAGATCCATTTACAACTGACTAATCTGGCCCTGCAGTTTTCTCAAATAGCTCTCAAGTGTTATTATCATGAAGAGATTTCATCTCATCATCTGGATTTCAGTCATTCAGTCTTGTCTCGACTCCTCATAACTTCCTTATAGTCTCTAGGTCCTTTGTCAAGAACCTTACTTGCAGAGATTAAGGCATAAGTTATGAGATATGCATAACCAAGTCTCTGAGGTGGCTTGATGACTCTTTTCGACCTGTCTCTTACCAGCAGGTATTCATTACCAGTCTCCTCATATTTATCAACAACTTGAGATTCTTCTTTGACTTCATATGGGTTATGAAATTCAATATCACTATGCTCCACCTCAACATGAATCTCTTCATGTTCTAACTCTTCTTCAGAGATCTTCGAACTTCAACCAATGTCGTCAGTTTTCTTGAAAGCCACGCTTCATTGAAAACTACATCTCGACTTGTGATACACCTCTTGTGACCTCGATCTAGGTACCACATCCTATAAGCTTTGACTCCTTCAGGGTATCCAAGAAACATACATCTCATAGCTCTAGGTTCGACCTTGTCTTGCCTAATATGAGCATAGGCTAGACAACCAAATACTCTAAGTCTGTCGAGACTAGGTGTATGTCCTGACCATAATTCTTCAGGTGTTTTCATTCCCAAGGTTGTCGAGGGACACCTATTTATCAGGTATGCTGCAGTCAAGACTGCCTCAGCCTAAAACACCTTCTTCAATCCTATACTATCTAACATACACCTTACTCGTTCCAAAATGGTTCGATTGAACCTTTCAGCCAAACCAGTTTGTTGGGGAGTTCTTGCAGTAGTTATGTGCCTTGTAATACCAGACGCAACACAAAAGCTATTGAAAGCCTCATTGTAAAATTCAAGACCATTGTCAGTCCTCAACCTCTTGACCTTCCTTCCAGTTTGGTTTCGACCAGAGTCTTCCAACTTTTGAAATTTTCAAAAGTTTCATCCTAAGTCTTCTGAATGAATACCCATAACTTTCTGGAGTAATCATCAACTATGGATAGAAAATACTTTGCACCTAAGTGTGAAGGATTTCTTGTAGTTCCCCGAAGATCAGCATGAATATAATTAAGGGATCCATGTGTTCTTTGTTTACCTTTGTTAAACATCATTCTACAGGATTTACCAAATACACAAGGTTCACAAAACTCCATTTTTTCGACCTTATCACCACCTAGCAGATTTTGTTTCGAAAATTCGACCAAGAATCTTTCACTGACATGGCCAAGTGTCTTGTGTCATAGTTTAGTCTTAAACACAGGTTTCATGGAGGCCACATCTGCTGAACCACTTACAACCTCAGACTCAAGGGCGTACAAGCATTGTTTCAACACGCCTCTCAAGACTTCTATTGACCCCTTCATTACCCTTAGGATGATTTTCCCTCTTCATAAAACATATCCTTTCTTGTCGAGTTCACCAATAGAAATTAAATTCCTCTTAAGATCAGGTACATACCTGACATCAGTCAATAGCCTTATTGACTCATCATGGAACTTGAATCTCACAGATCTAATACTTGTAATTTTGTAAGCTTTGTTGTTTCTCAGTAGCACTGTTCTACCATCTTGATCACACAATTCTTCAAACACATATTTGTTTTGATTCATGTGTCAAGTACACCCTGAATCCATAATCCATTCCTTGCTAGAGTCATTGCTTGAAACCATTAGACATCAGATGATTCATAACCATCCTGCACAATAGCTGCATTACCATTAATCTTTCCACCATGATTGTTTAGTCGATCAAGGTATACTTTTCTTGTATGAACCTCCTTCTTACAAGGATAACACTTAATAGTAGAAGAATTACCACCATACGAATTCTATATAACTTTACCCTTCTTCATCTCAAACCTACCATCTTTCTTCAAGAATTTTCCATTAACAAACAAACCTTCACCAAAAGAAGATGATATGTGCTCCTTTCGTTTGTTCAAATCTTTAGAGTGAAGGCAGATTAAACATCTTCAAGGATCAACGACTCTCTTCTATACAAGATAGTTTCTTTGAAGTGAGCATGAGACATTGGTAAAGAACAAAATAGCAACAACACTTGATCTTCATCATCAATCTTGACCTTGATGTTTTCAAGATCAAGAATTAACTCGTTGAACATATCCAGCTGCTCAGCCAGGAATTTGTCTTCAATCATCTTGAATAAATACAAAGCTTGCTTCAGTTAGATATGATTAACCAACATTTTGCCATATACAAACCTTCAAGTTTCGTCCACACACCAGCTGCAGTTTTCTCCTTTAAAACCTGCTGGAGAACCTTATCACCAAGGCTCAACACAATTGCACTGTGGGCTTTTTTGACCATCGTTGTCTTCTCCTTATCTATTAGGGCAACATCCATCTTATCTAATCCTTTCAACGCTTCTAATAAACCTTGTTGAACAAGAAGGGCTTGCATCTTCAAGCGCGACTAATCAAAATCATTCATACCAGTGAATTTCTCAATCTCATACTTTGTTGACGACATCTCCTTCTCTGCACCAGTTTGTTGTGAATTGATGTTATCAAGAACAAACCAAAATATGAGAAAAATGTTGAGTTTCTTGAACAAACACAAGAAACCCTATTAGATTTTACAAAGGGGAGAGAAGAAGGAAGAAGAAGAATAAGAATTGGTTAAATCTGTTTTTCTATTCACTTTCTCAATAAGGGTTCAAAGGGTTACAAGTGAATACCAACAATTAACCTCTCTCAATAACCCGAGAGAACTAGTCTATTTATAGACTACTAAGTTAACTTAGGATACAAGCTACCTTAGCAATTAAGCTTAGAAGCAAAGCTCAATTCGACATACTAACTTAAATTATAAGTTAATATATTTCGACATTATGTTCTCAAGCAGACTTCGACTATAACATACGTAACTTGTGTCGAACCATGAAGTTTCCCTTGTCGACACTAGAGTTCAATCCAAATACCATAATGTCCTTGTTATCCATGTCCTTGTTATCTTGGTTGTTGTAGGTCTTGTTAGTGGCTTGTTGAGTAGGTCACTCATTGTTTTCTTTAGGTATGATGATATTGTTAGATTGTAAGTCATTTGTTATCATTTAGGTTTAATTTAGCTTGCATTTGAATTTTATTTAGTATTGAATGTGTGTATTTAAGCAATGCTGAGTTATAAATTTGTAACAAGAATTTTGTAATCAATTTGAGTTATAAATTTGTAACAAGAATTTTGTAATCAATTTCAGTTGAAAAATTAGTTATCACTTTTCTATTTTTTCTCTCTCTTCCATCTTCATCATCTTTATCTTCTTCCTTCTTGTGCATAAATAAATATCTCTTCTTCTATCCTTTCTCTTATTTAAATTTCTCTTATTTAAATTTGACTTGATGATGTTAAATATTTTATTTGTATTAGTATTATGCATCTCTATTAATGTCTTCTTCAAATTGATGCGATTAACTCAATGTAAGAAGTTAATAAGTGGAGTCATGCTAAACCAAATGTATAAATTAAAAAGTATTAAGTTAAAAAACTTAAAAGTATCATAAATCAAAAGTTTAAAGTTAAAATTATTACATCTGGTTCCTTAATTTATTCATTAAAATACAAAGTTAGCATTTTTTAAAGATTAAAATATGTTTATAATCTTCTTAAATATTTTATATTTTATTTTTAGTCAGTCAAAAAGTTTTCTTCAAATCATTTTAAAATTTTTATCCACACTTTTAATTTCTACGGTTAAAATTATCACTAATTCAATTATTAAATAATAAATCGTCACTAAAACCATCGTTAATTTATTAACTAAATTGTAAAAATTATTGCTAAACTCATTACTAATTCAGTCGCTAAGTTGTACGAGAAAACACAAATATAATTTTTTAATAAGAACCATTCTTTATATTTTTTTAAAAAACTAAAAATAAAATGCAATATTTATGAAAACCACAAACATAATTTTTTTTTTCAACAACAAACTATCAATCTTTCCATCACATCACCAATATATTGAATCTATGTTTATTTAATTTATTTTCCATGGTGTTGATGATGTGTTTTAGTGTCCACAAAACAATATTCCTTTTCTTATTTTAATGCTCTTGTTTTGTCCTCACTTGTTTCACATTCCATAATTTTCAACGAGCCGACGAATTTGCTCAAACATATTCTACGACTTTGCTACTTAATAAACAGTCGTAGGCAAGTTTACTTCCACTCTCACACATTATGCCAATTTTTGCATGCCAGCAAAATGAATAACAAGTTTTCTTTCTAAGGGCTCCAATCAAATATGGAAAGAAATGAAAGAGAAGAAAATGGAGACTACAAGAAAAGTAAGTGGATTACAAAGCTTCCATATTTAGTAATTTTATTCACATCCTTATTGATAAGTATAGTTGGTGGTTGTGTTCTTGGATGGTGGCTACACAAATATCATCCATCAAATGAGCAACTTTGGATGGTGCCTTTTGGTTTTGTTCTCTTCATTACTCCTATCATTGTCTTGCTCTCTCTAATTGTTTCTGATCCATGTTTCTCCAAACAAGTTGAGGATTCACTTTCTAACACAAACAATGTATAACTTTTTTTGTTTCATTCTCTTACTGGTGTAATAATGGATGTATTATTAACATTCATCAAACTGTATTTCAGTAATCTTAGTATTGTTCACTTTAACAGTTCCATTTTAGTATTGATCAAATCAATAAAAAAATGTTAAAGAATAATATATTATTAACATTATTTTCTTATCTGGATGAGGGATGGGGAATGGAGTGGTAGGCAAGTTACAGATGGTGCCTTCCCCATATGATATCATTTTAACAAACCCAATTGGGAGAGATAATTGACTAGACACATGTTGTAAGACACAAAGTCTTTGATGAGCTAATAATGGTAAGCTTTTCATAATACTAAAAAAATCTCCAACCGTCATTGAAAAATGTATTTATTTTCAAGAGATGAGGCAATGTTGCTATCCAATGTATATAAATTCAACTACTTGGAATGTAGAGTATGAAATTATTATTTTGTCAAGACTAATTTCATGTTTGAAGACTTCTACACCTCATCGCAAGGTAATATTTATATGTATTTATATGTATTTTTTAATTTTGAAGTTAATATTGTTATAAGCAATTGATAATTGTTTGAATAATCTATATTCAGTAGTAGTATTAGTTTTGTAAAGGTTAATTTAGTTAGTGTAGGTTAATATTTCCGCTTATGTGACATTATTGTTTGTGTATATAAACCAAACGTGTAACCATTCACTGTAACCGTTTTGTAATAGTAGTAGAAGTTTGTTATTGAAGTCTCTCTCTCTCTCTCTCTCTCTCTCTCTCTCTCTCTCTCTCTCTCTCTCTCTCTCTCTCTCTCTCTCTCTCTCTCTCTCTCTCTCTCTCTCTCTCTCTCTTCATAGGAAAACACGAGTGAATAGTGAGGTGTTGTGTGATTGATTTCGTTTCTTGAATTCGTGTTGAATTTTTTTTGTCGGAACCGTAACAAAATTACATTTTTTAATTTTGCGTGATTGGAAAATACTTGTGTTTGGTGAGATCTGAGTGAATTGCACAAGGTTAAATATGAACGAAAACGGTAATCTAAACACTAAGCTTCCAATGTTTGATGGCAAGAACTGGAATCAATGGATGATTCAGATACGTGTGTTATTTGACGCTTAAGATGTTCTTGATCTCGTCAACGACGGTTACGTTCTAGTTATACATTAGGCAAATTCAATAGATGCACAGAGGAATGCTCAACGTGATCTGAGGAAGAAGGATCAAAAGACATTGTTCTACATCTATCAGTGTGTGGATGTGAACGTGTTTGAGAAGATCGCTGATTCGATCAAGGCAAAGGCTGCACGAGATACACTGGTACGATGCTACAGTGATGATGCATCAGTGAAGAAGGTGAAGTTTCAGTCTCTACGTAAGTATTATGGGAATCTCAACATGAATAATAATGAGAAGGTACCTTACTACATCTCTAAAGTGATTCTGATCACAAATGAGATGAAGTCGTGCGGAGAAACTCTCTCTAAAGAAAAGGTCATTGAAAAGGTACTTAAATCTCTTACTCCTTAGTTTGATTACATTGTTGTAGCAATTGAAAATTCTAAGGATCTTAGCACCATGAGAATTGAAGAGCTGCAAAACAGTCTAGAGGCACAAAAGTTGCATCTGACGAAGAGAAACTCTAAAATGGAGGTAGAGCAGCAGGCTTTGAAAGCAGCTTTTGGTAAGAAATATCAGAAGCAGTCTTGGTCAAAAACCAGGAAGAAATATGATAGTGTTCAGAAGTCAAAAACCTCAACTTCTGAAAGAAAGAAGAGTGCTTAGAAGGGGAAGGAAAAGTATGACAAGACGAAGGTTCAATGCTACTGTTGTAACAACTTTGGTCAATTTGCTATTAACTGTAGGTCAAACAAGGAAATGAAGTTAGAAGAAGAAAACATAGCCAAAGGAGATTTTGATGATGAACATGTGCTATTGATGGCTTTTGAGTCTGATAGTGCGCCTTTGGAAGACTGGTGGTACATGGACACAGGTTGTTCAAATTACCTTACTGGAAATAAGAAATGATTGGTTAAGTTTGACTTTGGTAAGAGAACCAAAATCATATGTGACGATGATAAGTATCTGAATGCTGAAGGAATGGAAAATGTCAGAGTAGTTTTGAATAATGTTAAAACCATATTTATTCAAAATGTGTGGTATGTTCTTGGCATCAAAAGAAATCTGATGAGTGTAGGTCAATTAATTGAGAAAGGATTTTTAGTTACCATAAAGGATAATCTTTTGAAGTTGTATGAATGTAATTAGAAGCTGATTATGAAGTTAAAACAGGGAAGGAATAGAACATTTAAAGTGAATGATAAAACTGTAGACTCTGAATGCCTTAGTGCAACAAGTGTTGTGAAGGAAAATGAGTTATGGCACAAAAGATTTGGTCATTTAAACTTCAGAAGCTTAGGGCATATGAAATAAAAGAAGTTGGTATATGGAATTCCTGCAATTAAGAAGCCAGAGAAGTCATGCAATGTGTGCATGAGAGGAAAGTAACCAAGAGTGCCATTTGCATATGAAAGCCTCCAAGCGAAAAACATGCTTTGGGTGTGGTGTATTCTGATGTATATGGACAATTTCGAGTACCTTCACTTGGAGGGAATAAATACTTTGTGTCATTTGTGGTAGAGTCCACAAGAATGAAGTGGGTATCCCTTATAAAGTTCAAACACGAGGTGTTTGCTGAATTCAAGAAATTCGGAATTAAATCCGAGAATCAGAGTGGTCAAACTCTGAAGATTCTCAAAAATGATGGTGGAGTTGAGTATAACTTTATAGAGTTTTTAAAGTACTGTGAGGATAATGGAATTGAGCATGAGGTTACTGCTCCATATACTCCTCAACAGAATGGTCTTACTAAAAGAAGAAACTGAACTTTCCTTGATATGACAAGGAGCATGCTGAAGGAGAAGAATTCCCTCACACCTTATGGGGAGAAGCTGTTGCCACTGCAACATATGTGCGCAACAAGTGTCTAACCAAGAAGCTAAAGGAAATTTTTCCTTTAGAGAAGTGGATTGAAGATAAGCAAAGTGTGAGCCATCTGAAGGTGTTTGGTTCTGTTTGTTACAAACATGTTCCAGATGCTAAGAAAGGAAGTTGGATGACAAAAGCAAAGTTATGTTGCTTGTAGGGTACCACAGTATAGATGCTTATAAGCTCTATTTTCATGTCACTAATAAGGTTGAATTCAACAGAGATGCCATTGTTAAAGAGTCAAAAGCATGGGATTGGAACAAGTCTCAATCCAACTCTGGTTCGAATTTACTTTCGAAGGTATTTATGAAACTAAAGAAGACCCAACCTCTGAAGATGATTCAAAGCTTGAAGATGACTGTGAATCTGAAAAAGACTCTGAAGGTGAGACAAAGTATGAAGGTGAGTCTAACTTTGAAGGTGAATCTGTTTCTGATCCATATTCTGATGGTGATTCAAATTCTGGTGGAGATCCAGACTCTGGGAATATTCCAGATGCTGAAGGTGGTACTTCTGGGGTTCTAGCATCTGATACTATTCCAGCATCCAAAGAAGATTGTGAACAAGTTCAAAGGCCACAAAAAAACAGACAAATATCAAGGAGATTTGTAGCATTTGGCATGTTGCAAGATACTGAAATATACTCTAAGGGGAAGTCATTTAGTGTGCCATGTTAGTAGACTCTAAACTAGTAAGTGCAGAAGAAGCTCTCAAGAAGAAAGTGTGGCTAAAGGCGATGAAAAAAGAACTTGAGGCTATAGAAATAAACAAGACTTGGGAATTGATTAAGCTTCCAAAGAACAAGAAAGAAAGTCATTAGCATCAAATGGGTTTTCAAGGTAAAACTAAAGCCAGGTGGATCAATTAGCAAACACAAAGAAAGATGATGACTTCTCGACAAGTGTACCGATAATGTCATAGTAATAACTAAGATAGAATCCATAAGGAGTGCTTTTTAACAAGACAAAATTATGCAATGCTTATAAAATAGTAAATGGGGGGTTCAAGTTTGTAATGCGAAAAGTAAATAAATCTTCAGACAACAACAAGAAAGCGGCCAAGTTATATATAAAATTCCCTATATCTCTATTATTGATGTTCGATGCCTTACATGAATAATCTTATAACTATAATCCCACGATGAATTAAAAAAACTGCTATAACCAATCCCTTGCAATATAGCTCACTAATCACAACTCGGAGTTTCCTATCCCTAGTAGACTAGCGTAAGCAGGATTAAAAGATGCAACAATGCATTAATTCACTAGCCACTACTCGGGGCCTCCTATTCTTATTCAACCAACGTAAGCACAATAATTTTCCTAGGTCCAACACATAGATTAATGGTCAGTATTCCCTATGTGCTCAAAATCAAATTAAAAGAGTATCTCACATAAAAAACATTATGAACAAGAAGCAATTGGATATAATTATATACCAAAGTATCCATGCAAAGTCAAATCAACATATGTCCCAACAATATTGAAACAGGTTCATCAAACACAACATAATTTAGAGATAATTATCTACTTATAATTCATATTACAATACAAAAAACAATTAAGAAAAATTGCATATGAGATCCCTTGAAGAATTGGCCTCAAATGACTTCCAATGCTCTCTAAATATACCTTCTAGTGTTGTAAATTGTTACTTTTGGTGTAGAAATTTGTCCCTTTTAGGGTGAAGTTCAGAACCCTTGAAAAAGTACTAAAATTTCCCTTTTAAAGTAGTCAAAACGCGTCAAAATATCCCAGAAAACAGTCCATCACACCTGTGATACTTTTCCATTGCGCACACGATTTAAAGATGCTGCATTACAAACACGATATTTTCCACTGCATTCATGATTAATTCAGAATATAGATATTTCTCTTAGCTTCATTCTTCAAAAAAATCCACGTCAAAATGAGTTACGGAACTCCAGATATGATCAATTTAGTAGACAAACGTCAAGATGTAAATTATGCTAAAATTGCTTGTTTCTTCACAATTTCTTCCCGATTTCTTTGCTTTGCTCTGTTTCTTCGGCTTCTTCATTTTATTTACATTTCTTCATATTTAAATCATATTTAATTTGAATTTCCATCGAATTTATCGTAAATATTCATAAAAATCATGTAATGACAAACTGTCATCACAACTTCAAACTTAATATGTTGCTTGTCCTCAAGTAAATCGCCTGCAACTGCACATCTCAAACAGAAAAAACAAATTGTAATAATAATGAATGAACATCACCAATTGTGTTACATTATCATCATTCCATCTTCCGACTTCAATCGAGAAAATTTGGAAAAGTTCTTCCAACACAACAAGTACTTAACATGTCTCTCAGCTCACTAATTTTTCACTCGAATTAACAGGGTAATCACACAATCAATGTACAAAAGTATTTTACCATAAGTTTTTAAAATTTATAAGAAAATCAATCAAAGTCATCCAAACACATACTTGTGGAGGTCTTTCAAGGTTGTAGTGAGGCTTATGTCAGGGTAGGATAATTTGGGATAGTAGGCTTAAACCTTTGGAGTTAAGTACCTAATTTTCCTTATTTTATCATTTTCCTTTTTCATATCAACTCTTGCTTAATTAATTTGTACTAGAGATTAATATTTTATGGTCTTAAAAATTTATTTTCTCATTTTTTTGAAGAAGTTGCATTGACTTCTTGATTTTTCTCATTTTTATTTTTGAATTTTTGACCAAAACCTCTAGTACAGTGACCTCAAACTTAAAATTTTCTCACTTCCAAGAGCAAACTCAAACTTATTCTCTTGCATATGATCAAGGAACTAAATTTACTGCCTAACTCCAAAGAGAGGGTGGAAAGATTTAATCTTTCAAGTCAATTGGCTAATTATTGTGGCTATGTCGCCGAAAGAAAGGGCTTAGGCTCAAAGTGGTTAGAAAAGGATATAAACATGATATACGAGTTAGTTTAAAAAGGCTCAAAGTTTACCATAAATAAGTGCTTAAGTGTGTATTTATCAAGCTAATAGATTAAGTCAGAAATAATACAAATTCTAGAAAATAACAATTATACATATACTCTCATAAGAAGAAAAAGTAAACAATGGAATATTTGACTAAAATATTACTAGTTGAGATATTTGGAGATTGAGTACAATGTAGTTGGTTGTTCCTTTCTTCCTCAAATCTCAATCCACAAGAAATTTTTCTGACGATCACCTTTGTTTTTGATGATGCTTATGGTTCATCTGTTCACAAATAAAATTGCAAAATTGTAAATTTGAAAGAAACAACAACATACTTGTTTATTAAAGAGAAACATAAATTTATTGGTACAAAGGGAAACCAAGTATTGTAGATAATACTCCAGATTGAATTGAGATATTGACTTGTTGGACGTAAAAGGGAATCGTAGAAATTAATACTAATTCAGAAAACTACAAATTAACATGTCATTGGAGCAAAAAAAGTCTTGCACTTCTTGCATGGTGTTGTTGAAGTCTTGGTTCTGTTTGGTCGACTCTGGCCTAATTTGATTGATGATGACGCTTGAGAGGAGCGACTTTGCTTTGGACTCATTGCTTGAAACAACAACAACACTAGAAAGTACAAAGAGATTAGAAGAAAAAAATAATAGGATTAGAGAGACTTTTTAGTCTCTCTTTCTTCTTTCAATCCATTTCTCAAGTCTTTGTCCTACTGCTCCTAAATGTGAAATGCTACAAAACAAAAACAAGTAATTGAAATAAATTAAAATTAATTTTTTTTGAATGAAATAAAAACTTATCTAATGGGTTGCCTCTAATTAAGCGCTTCTTTAAGGTCCCAAGCCTGACCTTTCAATTTTTGTGTTAGGGCGACATATATGATACAAAAAACACATCATAATTCTTCCTTATATTTGGTAGGAATTCCATCACTTTCAGAATTGAAGGTTTTTCTTCCATATTCACTTCACTTGATCGTATCGAACAAGGCATAAATCTCATCAAATACTTCATCTATTTCTCCTCTTTTATCAACCTTGTTGCTAGGTGTAGGACTATTCTTTTGTTGAAGATCTTGTAGTTGGATATCTAAGTATGAATGAATGCTTGAAATTGAAGCTTCATCCAAAACGATACAAAATTCATCTTGCATTCTGGCTCTTTTCCTAAATATCTTTTTCACCTTTGCTGCTTCTATTCTCGCTTCTATTTTCTTTATCAGGTGTTGTGCACTTTTCTTCTTCCTTTTCTTTTTCAACTCCTCTTTAATCAAATACCTCACATTCCTGTTTGACTTCTCTTTCAATTTCCTTATCTCTAGGACTATCTAAGTTTTTCCCATCGAACTCCCTACTAGAGCTCAATTTAATTGGCTAGATACTAGACTAAGTTGCATTGCTAAGTTCTTAAAGGATGCTTCCATGTCCCTTTGCAAGGTCCGTTGATTTTCTGGATATTGATTTGAGTAATTTTTATGAACTGAGTCAAGGTTTCTTCAACTCCTCTTTCATCGAATACCTCACATTCTTGTTTGACTTCTATTTCAATTTCCGCATCTCTAGGACTATCTAATATATTTTTATAGAAATTCCCACTAGATCTTAACTTTAATGCTAATTGACTGGATATTCGACCAAGTTGCATCTTTAACTTCTCGAAGGAGGTTTCCCTGTTACTTAGAACAGTCTCTTGATTCCTGTTGAGTTTCTCAAAATTAAGTTGAGTCATATTTATAAATTGAGTTAGAATTTCTTCAAGTTGAGATGATGAATACTCTTCCCACGAATGATCAGTGTTGACGTAAGGTTCTGGCTCTGAATAATTTCTATCATTTCTAGAATGAGCATTTTTGCTACAAGCTCTTTTGTATAAGCTTCAAACTTTTCCAAGGTAGCATATAGGTCATCTTGCATGGCTGTCTTAACCTTGCATACACAACAAAAAGAAGAATACCTTAGTAGCACTACATTGGATAAACAATTTAAACAAAAATAAAACTAAAAAGAGAAAGAATAGGAAAGAAAATTTAAGAAAAAACAAAAACAACGAATTACAAAAAAAAATTTACAATTGTAAACAAAAATTTAAAAAAAAAACAAAAAATTAAACGTTGCACATGTGTTGCCTTGTTGAAATATCAACAGTTCCTGACAACGGTGTCAAAAACTTGATGACTTCTTGGCAAGTGTACCCATAATTTTGCAGTAATAAATAAGATCGAGTTCATGGGGACTACTTTTTAACAAGAAAAAAATTGTGCAATACTTATAAAATATTAATTGGGGGAGGGGTTCAAGTTTGTAATGCAAAAAGTAAATAAATGTTCATACAATAACAAAAAAGTGGTCAGGTTGTATATAGAATCCTCTATTTCTCTATTGTTGATGTTCGATGCCTTACATGAATAATCATATCACTATAATCCCACGGAGAATTAACAAAACAACTATAACCAATCCCTTGCAATATAGCTCGCTAATCACTACTCAGAGTTTCCTATCCCTAGTAAACTAGCGTAAGCAGGATTAAGCAATGCAACAAAGCGTTAATTCACTAGCCACTAATCAGGTCTCCTATTCCTATTCAACCAGCATAAGCACAACAATTTCCCTAGGTCTAACACATAGACTAATGGTCGCTATTCCCTATGTGCCAAAATCAAATTAAAAGAGTATCTCACATAAAAAGCATTATGAACCAGGAGCAATTAAATAGAATTATAGCTCAAAGTCTTCATTCAAAGTCAAATCAACATATGTCCTAACAATATTGAAACAGGTCCATCAAACAAAACCTAACCTAGAGAGAATTAACAACTCATAATTCATATTACAATACCAAAAGCATTAAAGAAGAATTGCATATGAGATCCCTTGAACATTTGACCTCTAATGGCTTTCAATGCTCTCCAAATATTTCTTCTGGTTTTGTAAATAGTCATTTTGGTGCATAAATTCATCCCTTTTTTTGGGTAAACTTTAGAACCCTTGAAAAATTACATAAATTCCCCTTTTAAAGCATTCAAAACGTGTTAGAAAAGCCCAAAAAATAGCCCATCGCGCCTGTGATACTTTTCCATCGTGTGCATAATTTGAACATGCTGCACCACATGTGCAATACTTTCCATCGCATGAATGATTATTCCATAATGTATATACTTTTCTTAGCTTCATTTTGCAAAACACCCACTTCAGAACGAGTTACAAAACTCCATATATGATCAATTTACTACACATACGTCAAGATGTAAACTGTGCGGAAAATTACTCGTTTCTTCATAATTGTTTCTCGATTTTTTAGCTTTGCTCCGTTTCTTCGGCTTCTTCATTTTCTTCATACTTCTTCATATTTAGCTCATCTTTAACTTGAAATTTATTTAATTCATCGCAAATATTCATAAAAATCATATAATGACAAACTTTCATCACAAGGTTAGTAGCAAGAGGATTTCTACAAAAACTAGGATTAAACTACTTTGATGTGTTTTCTCATGATAACGTGAAAACGTATCGAATATTCCAACCCAATTCACATGCTATTTAGCGTATTTTTATCGTGTTTTCGTATTATTACATTGTGTTTTTCTTGCATTTCAGGTATTTGTCGAGTATAGATTGTCTTTGCAAGAAAACATTGAAAAGAGCAAGAGAGATGGAGTTTTTGGCAGAATTTGTTATTTTCTGGTGTATGGCATTCACCACCACCTCATGGCATTCTCCATACACCTTAGCCATGTTAGATCCAACTTAAGCCCATGGCGTTCGCCGTGGACCTCATGACGTTCGCCATGGACGCGCATAATTAACAAAACGTGAAAATGGAATTTGACTCATTATTCCCCACTTCCCTATTTCTCCATGACTTCTTCATGAATTGGAAGATAATTAGCAGCATTATAACTCTATATAAGACTAGTTTTCATAGGTTTTAGGCATCCAAGTTTATGCGCGGAAGCTCTGTCGTTTTAGTTTTAAGCATATATTTACATTCAAAGTGATAACCTCTTACATTTAAAGGTTATCACACCATAGTATTAGGTTTTGCTATTGTACGCTTTGATCGTAATATTGCCGGAATTATTGAAGTTCATTTCTTTTTCGTCTGTTATACTCAAAGTATTATGTTGAAGGCCAATTTTTATTTTATTTTAAAATTGGACCATTATTCTTGGCATTTTTAAACTCATTTCTCAAGTTTTAATTGATTTATTCCATGTTGTCTTGTGATTATTCAATATAATTGATTTTACCTTTGGATGCCTTGATGTGTGTGCTATTGTGTAGGAACTACGCTTGATTATCAAAGAACAAGGCATAAACGAATGGACAAGAAACCCAAAGAAATGATGAAGAATCCAGCAAGTTCGTAGTTCGAGCAAGTAAAAAAGGCAAAGCAAGCTCACAGTGCAAGCTTAAAGTGAGGCTAAGGTGAGTTGGGAATGTTGGATGGCAGTAGCTAGACCCCTCACTGAACATAGTGCGAGGTCCGGGAAAAGAAGTTTGCAGTGCAAACATGAGCTTCGCAGTGCAAAGTCACAGAATCCTCAGGGTCGGTTTAACTGTTCAGAGGGACTTCATGTGCTTATAAGTGAAGTTCACAATGTGAACAGAGAGCTCGCAATATGAGCGAGGCAGATTTTGTAAAGATATTTATGTACTTTTTCTTACTTTTTGGGGATCAGAACATCATAACATCATTTTCTGAATATAGTAACATTAGTTTAGGAGAAAAAACCATAAGTTCTTTATTTCTTCATCAAGGAGTGATATTTTACAAGTAGAAGCTGGATTTGCATCCTAGATCGATTCTTCATCTTGTATGCACATTCATCTTCTACATTTTCTTGTGAAGGAAGATACCATGGTTATGGGTAGCTAAATCCTTTGTATCAAAGGTAGATGCAGTATATCTTATCCTCGTATGTATTTCTTTTGATCTATTTGTATGTGAACAAGTGGATGATTAATATATGGTGTTTTGTTTTTGTTCTTAAAGATATATTTATGATTTGTATCACTCTAGACATCGACTTTACAAACCTTAATCTAAATATTCATCTATCAATAAACAAACTCTAGACATATATTTGTGAATTGATATTTGCTTTGTGTTGATATTAAAGATTATTGTATTTGTTCTTAGCATGAGAGATCATCTAATGACAAATACAATAATACTCACGAAATCGCTCTAGACATAGACGGTATTGAAAGGATACATGATTATATTAATCAGAAACTAATTCACATGCTTGATTAATAGAATATATACAAGTTAGGTTGATGAAATCTATCTTTGATATGTCTTGTTAAACAAACATCTTTTAGAATTTAATCTTTGTTGCTAAACTTGTGACAAACTTATATTCTAAAACAAACAAACTTTGAAAACCCTACTTAAAACATCCTAAACTGCAGAATGGCAAGTGATATCACTACAATACATGTGGAGAGGATTTTCAAAACCCCCTTTTATCTAATGTTCAAACAAAATGGCGATGTTGCCGGATATTGTTGATTGATGTTGCAAGCATTTAAATAGTTTATATTGTTTTTATATTTGTATTATTATATATCACCTTAATTTATATTCCTTGTGCTTGTTAATTTGTTTGGTTAAGTGTTTCAGATATCTGATTATGCGAGGAAGTGTGCCCATAGACCAACTTCTATTTGATCTTGAGATAGATGGAACTGCACAAAAACTTAATAGCAAAACTAGAAGACGAAGGCAACTAGCTTAAGAAAGAAGGGATCGTGAGGGAACTTCTTCAAGTAATCCATAAAATACATCCATTATTATACCAATCATGGAATAAGTACCACCACCACAACCTTCCAAGGTCCATGCACTTATAGTCCGCAACACAATGCTCAGTTTGCTGCAATGCAAACAATGGAAGGCACACGGAGATGAAGACGATAATTCTTCAACTTTTATATTCAAATCTCTTTACCGGGCTAGATCATAAAGACCCGTTCACTCATCTTACTAAATTCTATTATATTGTGGGACCAAAGGGAGCATCTGAAGCAGAAGAAGAATCATTGTTCAAGAGACTATTCCCACACTAATTGATAGGAAAATCTAAGGAATGGTATCTTGATCAATCTACTTTTGTGATGAGGAATTGGAATTTGTTGAAGTAGAAGTTTCTTGAAAGATTCTCTCCTCACAATAAATTAATGGAGGCTAAGATGACAATTTCCGTATTTGCTCAAGGTGCTAATGAATCTCTCAATGAAGTTTGGGAGAGGTTCAAATCTATGCTGCAAAAATGTAAAGGCCACGGGTTTGATGACCTTATACAAGTGCATATATTTTAGAATGGACTCCAACTGGTTCACAAAACTCTTTTAGATGCTACCTCGAGTGGATCTTTAATGTCAAAGAGTGTGGAGGACGCAGTTGCTATCATTGATAGGATGGCACTCAATGATCATCAAGGTCAACATAATCGTGGTAAACCTCAAAAGAAGTCGGGAGTGCTTGAATTGGATACTGATGACACTATTCTTGCATAAAATAAATTGCTTTCATAATAAGTGGAGTTGTTGATACAATAAATGTTAAAACTTCCACAACAAATCAAGGAGATGCGTGAAGTTCCTAACAAGAATCAACAAGTTGAAATTTGTGAGTTATGCAAGGGATACCATCCTACCGGCTATTCTCCTTCGGTTGTAGAGGAGAAAAATTACATGGCAAACCAAAATCAACATCAAGGCTATCAACCTAGACAACCTCTGTATCAACAAGGTAAACAAGGTTACTAACCAAGAGGTAATAACCAAGGTTATCAACAAGGATGGAGGCAAGAAGCCGATACTTCAAATCGATAAAACCAATACCAAAACTACACTCAACCCCCACAACCTCAAGGTGGAACCTCAAAAATGGAAGACACACTCACTCAATTTATACAAATTTTGATGTCCAATTAAAAGAATATCGATGCAGCTATAAAGAATCTTGAGACGAAACTCGAGCAATTTTTTAAATAATTAGCAGACCAACACAAAGGGACTTTTCCGGAGAATATTCAAGTGAATCCAAAAGAGCACTGAAAAGCTATTCTTACTCAAAGTGGAAAAACAATTAATATGGGAATTAGTGAGGAAGTTGTGGGAGAGGAGGAAGTAATTGAAAAAGAAAAAGAAAAAGAGATTGATGAGAGTGTTGAAAAAAATATGGAGGGTGACTTAGTTGAAAAGGAGAAAAAATAGGTGGAAGAAGTAGAAAAGAATTTGAGAGAAGAGGGAAAAGATTAGAAAGGGGAAGGAACAAGTGAGCAATATCCCAATTCAAAATCTACCTTATCCTCATTGCCTAACTAAAAAGGATAATGTGAGGCATTATGCTCGGTTTTTAAATATTTTTAGTCAATTGAAAATTAATATCCCATTCTCCGAAGCATTAGAGAAAAAGCCTAAGTATGCAAAATTCATGAAGGATATTCTCACAAAAAAGAAGCGGTACACGAATCAAGAAACAATAATGGTTAATGCTAGTTGTAGTGCTATCATTCAACAGACTCTTCTGCAAAAAGAAAGTGATCCAAGAAGAGTTACCTTACTGTTGAAAATTGGAAATGTTTATGTTGGTAATGGGTTGATTGATTTGGGATCTAGTATTAATTTGATACCTTTATCCATTGTGAAAAGGTTGGGACACTTGGAGTTGAAGACAACAAAAATGAATTTGCAGTTATTCGATAAATCCACCACCTGTTCTCACAGTGTAGCGAAAGATGTTTTTGTGAAAGTTGATAAATTTTTGTTCCCTATTGACTTTGTGGTAATTGAAATGGAGGAAGATGATGATGCTCATTTGATTCTTAGTTGGCCTTTCATGAAGACCACGCGAATGACCATAGATATGGATGATGGGCTCATGAAAGTAAGAGTGCAAGATGAAGAGGTTTGCTTTAATCTATTTGAAGCCATCAAGCATTCTAAAGACAAGAGTGATTGTTTTCGACTTGATGCAACAAATGAGGTGATTGAAGAGGTAAAAAGTCAAGTGCATGTTTCTACCCCCTTAGAGAAAGTTCTTACTAATGCTTTCCAAAATCTCATTGAGAACGAGGAAAAAGAAATTGAGAAGTGTTTTCCAGAACTTGAGGAGTTGGAAGAAATTCCTCAATTGGAAGAAAGGGGGGAAATTTTGAAAAAAGAAAACAATGAAGAAACCAAAATTTATTTGAAGTTGTTGCCCTCTCACTTAAAATATGTGTTTCTTGATGAGGGAGGAAACAAACTGGTTATCATAAGCAATGCATTAACCAAAAATGAAGAAGAAAAATTGATTGTTATGTTGAAGTGGAATCAAAGTGCTATGGGTTGGACTATTTTAGACTTGAAATGAATAAGTCCATCCTATTGTATGCATAATATGCTAATGGAGGATAACTTCAAACCGGTAGCTCAACCTCAACGCAGCTTGAATCCTACCATGAAAGAAGTGGCTAGAAAAGAGGTGGTGAAAATGTTGGATGTTGGGATGATATATCAAATTTCCGATAGCCCGTGGGTAAGTACGGTGCAAGTGGTTCCGAAGAAAGGCGGAATGATGGTCATTTGAAATGCGAAGAACGGGTTAATACTGACTAGAAATGTGACCGGGTGGATGGTGTGTATCAATTATCGTAGGCTAAATCAAGCTACAAGGAAAGATCACTTTCCTCTACCTTTCATGGACCAAATGGTTGAAAGACTATCCGATCAAGAATTCTATTGTTTTCTAGATGGTTATTTGGGTTACAACCAAATAATTTTTAACCTGGAGGATCATGAGAAAACCACTTTTACATGCTCATTTGGAGTATTTGCTTATCGAAGGATGCCCTTTGGTTTGTGTAATGCACCGGCTACTTTTCAGCGGTGTATGCAAGCAATCTTCTCCAACTTGATTGAGAAGTCTAATGAAGTTTTTATGGATGATTTTTCGATTTTTGGACCGTCAATTGATCTTTGCTTGAAAAATTTAGATGTGGTGTTGTCAAGGTGTGTGGAAAAATTTTTTATGCTTAATTGGGAGAAATGAAACTTCATGGTTACAGAGGGAATCATGCCTGGCCACAAAGTTTCCGTAAGAGGCCTAGAAGTTGATCAAGCCAAAGTGGATATCATTGAGAAGTTGCCACCACCTTTGAACGTAAAGGGAATAAGAAGTTTTCTTGGTCATGCGGAATTCTATCGAAGGTTCATCAAATAATTCGGAAAATTGCAAAACCATTGAGCAACTTGCTCAACAAAGATAAGTCTTTCTAATTCGATAATTCTTTCTTGATTGCTTTTAATTATTTAAAAGAAATTTTTACTAGCACACCTATAATCATCGCGTCCAATTGGGAACTAGATTTTAAACTAATGTGTGATGCGAGTGATTGTGTCGTTGGTGCGGTACTTGGTCAAAGGAGGACAAATTATTTTCATGCTATACACTATGCAAGAAAAGTTTTGAACGAAGCTCAAATCAATTATGCCACAACCGAAAAAAGCTTCTTGTTATAGTGTATGCATTGGAAAAATTCTGGTCATTCCTCATTGGGTCAAAAGTGGTTGTCTACACGGACCATATGACGATTAAGCATCTGCTAACCAAACCTGATTCTAAATAAAGACTTATTCGATGGGTCTTTTTATTGCAAGAATTTGATCTTGAAATTCGTGACAAAAGGGCTCCGAAAATGTGGTAGCATATCACTTATCTCGTCTTGTCATGTAGAGGTGACCAAATGTGAAATTGAGGTTAAGGAAGAATTCTCGGATGAAAAGTTGTTGATGGTCCAGGTTAGACCGTAGTTTACCGACATTACAAATCACAAAGCCACCAGATTGGTGCCGGAAAGTCTAACTTGGAATCAGAAAAAGAAATTTTTGTCGGATGCCAAGTATTTTGTGTGGGATGATCCTTATTTTTTTAGACTTGGTGTTGGCAACATTTTGAGAAGATGTTTTTTTGAAGGAAGAATCACAAAGCATTCTTTAGCAATTTCACAACTCACCTTAAGAACGACAACGAAAGTCCTTCAATTGGGCTTTTATTGTCCTTCTTTGTTTAAAGATGTAAATCTACATACCCAAAGTTGTGACAAGTGCCAAAGAAGTGGAGGAATTGCAAAAAGGAATGAGATGCCTTTACAAAATATGTTAGAAGTAGAGGTATTTGATTGTTGGGGAATAGACTTTGTTGGCCCATTTCCACCCTCATTTTCATTTGAATACATTTTGGTGGCTGTGAACTATGTGTCCAAATGGGTGGAAGCAATAACATGTGCAAAAGCTGATGGGAAAACCGTAATTAAAATTTTGAAAAAGATCTTTTTTTCCGTTTTGGTAATCCAAGAGTGTTGATAAGTGACGGAGGATCCCACTTTTGCAACTCTCAGTTAAAGAAAGCTTTGGGACATTATGGTGTGAAACATAAAGTTATAACACCATATCATCCACAAGCCAATGGTCAGGAGGCGGTATCAAATTGTGAAGTTAAAAGAATCCTTGAAAAAACTATTTATTCTTATAGAAAATATTGGTCCAACAAACTTTATGATGCATTGTACGCTTATAGAGCCGCTTTCAAGGTTCCGATTGGTCTCACACCTTTTAAAATGATATACGAAAAAGCTTGTCACTTGTCGGTTGAGTTGGAGCATAAGGATTTTTGGACCATAAAAGTTTTGAATTTTGACCCTAAGTTGAGTGGAGAAAATAGGTAAGTGCAACTTCATAAGATGGATAAGTTGCGACTTCAATCTTATGACTCTAACAAAATCTACAAGAAAAAGGTAAAAAAGTTTCATGATCGGACGATTTTCGACAAAGAGTTTAAAGAACGGAAATTGGTCTTAATGTTCAATTCAAGATTGAAATTGTTTCTGGGAAAGTTAAAGTCCAAATGGTCTGAGCCTTTCCGGATTAAGAAAGTCAAGCATTACGAGGCAATTGAGCTTAAAGATCCCTTAACAAATGAAAGTTGGACAGTTAAAGGTCAAAGACTAAAGATATATCTTGGTGGTGTGGTTGATCGAAATACAACATCAATTTCGTTTGCCGATCCGTGAGGTTGCATTGGACCGTCGAGCTCAAATGACATTAAACACAATGCTTGTTGGGAGGTACCCCAACATTGTGAGTATTACTGTTTTACTGCATTTGTAAGTTTTTATGTTAGTTATGATAGTGTGGAAGAGGATTATGGTGAACAAAAAATTGAAAAACCTGAATTTTTGAATTTATTGTCATATTCGCTCTCACCTTGCACTGCGAGCCTAGGCGAGTTCGCCTACTGCTCGTAGTGCGAGCTTGTCAGATCCTAGGCAGTTTGAAGGGTTTTTGCTACAACATTTTTTTAACATGCAGCTGCATTGCCTCTTCCGTTGTTAGCCTGAGGGCATTCCTTTTTGAAAAAAGAGGGGACGGGTGCAGTTGCTATTTCATTTTATGGTTGTTTATTTATTTTGATTTTATGATTCTTTCTTGATGTTGATTGATGAGAACTTCTAGATTGGTTGCTCTTTTGAAGAAAAGTATCCAATGAAGATTCTTCCAAGATTGGATGGTGATGATAGGATTTTTAATGTGATGAGTGCATGCAAGGTACATGATTACCACTTTCTACAATTGTTGAATGATTAAGAATTTTGTACTTTGTACAAATATGTATTCTTGTTTCATTCTACAACTTATTTGAATGCTCGAGTCACTTAGGTCCAAAAGCCACAAATTGTGAGAAACCTCCATTATTTACTAAATGCTTGGATAATTGATAACTTTGTTTAATTCATTCGATTCATGCTTAATCTTTTGATTATTGTGATTTTGTGGAAGCATTAGAAAGAATCAAGGAATTTGTTTATACTGAGCACATCCATTTCCAAAAGTAACTTACTTGTGAGTAGTGAGAATTCATTAACCCTTTTGAGCCTAATAGATTAGATCCCATTTTAGTGATGAACTTGGTTTATGTACATAATTAGTTTATCACTGAATTTTGTGGGATTCAAAAAAAATTTCTTGAAACCTTTGAACATTATTCTAAATTGATTCCCTTGCCATAAAAAGCAATGAGCATTCACTTGAGTTTTGATTGTATTCAAGTTGGGGAAAATGAAAGAAAAATGGTAGGTTGCTAAAATTTTGAAAATTTTCAAACAAGCAAAGAAAAAACTGTGAATATGAATGTGGAAAAAAAGAAAAAGAATGTTTGTTTAAAAGAAAAAAATAGAGAATGCAAATAATTGTGCAAAAATAAGTTTGAAAGGGTGAGAAATAGAGAAAATAGATTGGTGAATGAAGTTGTGAGGTGTAAATAACTTATATAGTGAATGTCTCTTTTCATTGGCAACTTCGATTCAACGACCACTAGAAATGACCCTTTATTGTGAACCTGGCCAAGCTACAACCTTAAAATTCCTTAGTGATCTTTTTCTTTCATAATTTCTTATATGATTGATTGATGAATGTATGAATTGAATTATGTTATCATTGTTTTTTGGATTGAGTGTAATTGTCCTGCGGTTGCAAATGCGCAATTTCCTTCATCCATTAATTGAAGATGAGTGTTTGAGCGACTCAAGTATGAGAGTTTAGTTTTTATTTGAAACATTACATGATATTTGTTTAAGAACTAAATTTTTTTATCATTGTTTAATTCTGGGAAGTTGTGATCATTGCTTGTGTGCATTTTTATGTTGAATTTGAACCATAAATCTTTTCTTGGTTGAATTCTATGCTCGAGCAAATCCTCTTGTTTTCATGAGGGGCATAATTTGCTTGAGGACAAGCAAAAATCTAGTTGGGGAGAGTTTGTTGAATGTCAAAGATGTCTTAAATTGAACCATTATTCTTGGCATTTTTAAACTCATTTCTCAAGTTTTAATTGATTTATGCCATGTTCTCTTGTGATTCTTCAATATAATTGATTTTACCTTTGGATGCCTTGATATGTGTTCTATTGTGTAGGAATTAGGCTTGATTATCAAAGAACAAGACACAAATGAATGGGAAAGGAACCCAAAGAAATGATGAAGAATATAACAAGTTCGCAGGGCAAGCAAGTAGCGAAGGCAAAGCAAGCTCGCAATGCAAGATCAAAGCGAGGCCAAGGCGAGCTGGGAAT
Source organism: Lathyrus sativus (assembly GCA_963859935.3). Lineage (NCBI taxonomy): Eukaryota > Viridiplantae > Streptophyta > Magnoliopsida > Fabales > Fabaceae > Lathyrus > Lathyrus sativus. The sequence goes on from OZ012737.1 coordinate 714,538,530, forward strand.
GTTAAATGTCAGTAGCTAAACCCCTTACTAAATGGAGTGCGAGGTCTGGGCATAGAAGTTTGCAGTGCGAACATGATCTTCGCAGTGTGAAGTCAAAGATTCCTTAAGGGTGATTTAACTGTTCAAAGGCACTTCATGTGCCTATAAGTGAAGTTCGCAGTGCAAACAGAGAGCTCGCAGTATGAGAGAGACAAATTTTGTAATGATATTTATGTACTTTTTCTTACTTTTTGGAGATAAAAACCTCATAACATCATTTTCTGAACATAGTAACATTGGCTTAGGAGAAAAACTCTAAGTTCTTCATTTCTTCATCAAGGAGTGATATTTTACAAGTAGAAGCTGGATTCACATCCTAGATCGATTTTGCATCTTGGATGCACATTCATCTTTTACATTTTCTTGTGAAGCAAGCTACCATGGTTATGGGTAGCTAGATTCTTTGAATCAAACGTAGATGTAGTCTATCTTAGCTTGTACGTATTTTTTTGATCTATTTGTATGTGAACAAGTGGATGATTAATATATGGTGAATTTTTTTTGTTCTTAAAGATCTATTTATGGTTTGTATCACCCCAGACACAGATTTTTAAAACCCTGATCTAAAATATTCATCTATCAATAAATAAAACTCTAGACATAGATATGTGAGTTGATTTTTGATTTGTGTTGATATTAAAGATTATTGTATTTATTGTTAGCATGAGACATCATCTAATGATGAATAGAATAATACTCACGAAATCGCTCTAGACATAGACGGTATTGAGAGGTTACGTGATTATATTAATCGGAAACGAATTCACACCCTTGATTAATAGAATATATACAAGTTAGGTTGATGAAATCTATCTTTGATATGTCTTGTTAAACAAACATCATTTAGAATTTAATCTTTGCTACTAAACTCATGACAAACTTATGATCCAAAATAAACAAACTTTGAAGATCCTACTTAAAACATCATAAACTGCAGAATGGCAAGTGATATCACTACAATCCCTGTGGAGACGATTTTCAACCCCCCCCTTACCTACAATTCGAACGTATTCCAAATTTAATTCAAGTTTTTACAGATTCTTATATCATTGCTTTATATTTTCGTTTATCGCATTTCAATTTATTTATCATGCTATTCTTAAACTTAATTACCATGGTTTTTATGCTTAAGTTTCAAAGAATGTTCGGCTAAACCTCTTTGAGTCCCGTATGTGAGGATTATCGTTCAGACGAGATTCGGTAATAACATTGGCGTTAACTTTTCATAAATTTGTTTTCTGGTTTTAATTTTCAATCTTAATTCAAATGGTTTTATACGAGAGTGAAAACAAATAAAGGTTCGAGCCGATAGCGCGAGAGTGTGAGGATTGAACTGAATAATAAAAATTTGGCATTGATCCTAAATACAGCGAGAGCACTTTAGGTATCAATTAGGACTTATTTAGTTTTCAAAAAATACTTTTTGATTGAAATGGGCGAGCGAGAGCAAAATCTCATGGTCAGAGAGTGTAGCTTTAATCAATAACACGAGAGTGTGAGATAGAATATTTAAACTAGTATTTTCTACTGAAAGCAATTTAACCATAAACTAACGCCAACAAATTACAGAGTCCCCAAGGTGCACAAAATCCACATTCCGGACTCTCTTGTCTGATATATTTCTTAAATCCTATTTTAGCTTTAATTTTAGTTTTAGTTTCCCAAATCCAAAAATTCATTAGACTTAACTTTACACAATATCAATAGATAGCAGTATATTGATTATTAGTCCTTGTGGGTTCAATATCCTTTAAAACTACGCGATAGATTGTATACTTGCAGTTAGATAATCCGATAGACTCATAAAGTCGCGATCAACTCCAATAGCGAGACATGAGACAATTATATTGGTGATTGCAATAGTTGCTAACATGAATTGGCCTCTGATATATCTGGATGTGAAATATGCTTTTCTGAATGGTCCATTGCAAGAAGAGGTATACATGTCGCAACTTTCTGGATTTGTGAAAAAGAATCAGAAAGGGATGGTGTAAAAGTTACATAAACGTTATATGGACTGAAACAAGCTCCTAGAACTTTGAATATGGAAAATTGATTCATTTTTCAAGCTCCAAGGATTCAGAAAGTATGAGATGGAGTATGGTGTCTATGTTCAGCATACTTCTGAAGGCAATATGATTCTAGTATGTTCATATGTTGATGATATATTACTAACAAGGAGTTGTTTAGACGATATAGTTAAGTTCAAGAAGGTGCTGATTAATGAGTTTTAAATGACTGATCTAAAAAATATGACATATTTTATAGGGATAAAGATGTTGTACTCTGAGAAAGGCATAATTTTGCATTACCTAAAGTATAAACTTGAGCTTCTGAAGAGTTTTGAGCTGCTGAGTTGTAAGGTTGTTGTCACACCTTCATAAACAAATCACAAATTGAATTATGATCCTAAGAGTGATGACGTAGATGCTACAACTTTCAAGCATTTGGTTGGCTCTCTGAGTTATTAGTGTAATACAAGACCTGATATTTGCTATGCAGTTGGAATGTATAGTAGGTTCATTAGTAAACTGTAGTGGTCACATTACCAAGCTATCAGGATTCTGAATTATATTAAGATGACTTTGAACTATGGAGTATTGTTTCCTTCTGGTGAAAAGGCTAATTCAAAGTTGATATGTTATTGTTGGCTAGAAGTTTCTACGTAGCCAAATTAACCAACATATAGACCACTAGAACAAGATTTTCATATTCTTGTTAACTATACTCTTTAAAAGATGTTGAAACCAACTCAAATTATGCACCACCGAATCCATTTCAACACTCCTAAGAATACTAAGCCAATAATTTATCTCCTTTCAAACTTGTGCTACTAAAAAAACATCTCAATAACAGATGCAAGGAAGTTTCTTCAGAATCAAAATAAAATGGACAAATTTTTTTACTTAAATCAATATCATTATGTTTATAAAAAATTCTTTGCTTTAAATTTTATACGAATCATTACAATTTTGTCATTTTTAGAAAAGCACTTCATTAAATTATATTGAAGAGGTAAAATATTGTATATAAATTATAATTAGTTACAATTAGCAAACAATGTGAAATTTTACTATTTTTAAGTAACCCTCCAATCTAATGTGACATTGCGGATCCTCCTAGTGTTCATTCTAACACCATTGATGCTAACAAATCCAACAAGAATTGTGTTCTTCCCTATGTCAAATATGAGAGAAATTCATAACCTACTAATAATATTGAGGGTGTGCAACCTCCTCGTTTGGACACTTATGTTTCATATGAAGGTAAGGCTTCTAGTAATAGTTATAATATGGATGTTGCTAAAAAGGTAATTTGGAGGATATGGTAAATAAGGAGGAAAATGAGGAGTATACTAATGTTCTCTCCAAGAAATATGAGGGATAAATCTAAGGAGAAGAAACTACAACCATCTATTGGGCATTTTATAGTAACCTGTCCAAATTAGGTGCATTTTATGAAATACAAATTAGGTGCATTTTATGAAATATTAGGGGGATAGTCATTCCCTATTTCAAATTTTTATTTTAAAAGGCTTGATCGAAATCATAAACCTTATATTTGTATTATTTATAAGCCTTGAAAGAATCATATATGCATCTCAAAAAAGTTACTTAAGAGCCTCCCGTTGAAGAATTTTGATGTTAATTGTTGTGAATAGAATGTTTTGAAACAAAATATAAACAGTTTTTTTATATTCAAGAAACACACAAAGGTTAGGATTAACAAAGAAAATAAGGAAGAAGAACAAGAAGAAACAACAAGAATTGGTTATAAACTATTATTCTTTCCTTTCTCTATCAAACAAGATTACAAGTATACAAGAATAACAAATAACCTCTCTCTATTGAATTAGATTTTATCTTTCTATTTTCCCTATACATGATGAGATACTAGCATGCTATTTATAAGAAAACCAACACACTAACCTAATGGGCTTTTTAACAATTACCCATTACAAGCTAACTTAGGGTACAAGTTAACTTAAACAATTGGGTTTACAAGCAAGAACCAATTCAACATGCTAACAAACCTAGAAATATTGACTAATGCACGTTAGAACAAACTTCGACTACAACACGCATTACTAACGAATAGAATTCGACCATACTAGAGCTCGGTCCAATATCTCACAATTCTCCACCTTGGATCTAATTCTATATCATCAAAAAACTAGCTTTTTTCATGCAACTTTATCAACTGCATATATTGGAAAAACTTGCAACTAGGCAACGTCTTGGTGATCATATTATCGCTACGCGAAAAATGACACAGAGTTGCCACCGAATTTTATTTATCCCAAGGAGGGAAACTGAAATAACGATAAAACCTTTAGGAAAAGAGCATGGTCATCGCAACTAAGTTTTAGGGTTCGAGAGTCGGTTATGCGAGGGGAAGGTATTAGCACCCCCTCACATCCATCGTACTCGATGGAAACCTTCTAGGTTGTTTAGTTTGAATGGATGTTTTATTAAAAGTTTGCTTGCTTAAAAGAAAAGGGTTTGGTTTTTTATTAGAGTGCTCGCCAAGGATTGTGGCCCTTGTGCCTACGTATCCTCACTTAAAAGAAGTGAAGAATCAGAGCTCCGTAGTTCGGAGGCTTGTGAAATGGTTGTTTGTTGGTTGATTTTATACCTTAAAAAAGGATTTTCGGATTGATGCCTTAAGGTGAAAAGAAGTTTGATGAGTTGATTTTATTTTTAGGTTTTGATAAGAGATTGTTTTTGATTAGGATCACACTAAAAAATTTGGATGGAGATGAATATTTCGAATAACCAAATTGAGCGCCTTGTATTCAAAACATTCGAAACGAGTGTAGGAGGGTTCCATTCTCATTCCTTCTCCACCACTTTAAAGTTTATGGTGTATGACCCCAATTGTATCTTTATTGTGTTTTGGATTTTTTATGAGAAAAATACCACTTGATGTTTGATCAAGGGTTTTATTGTTTGTAAAGATATTTGAAGTGATGCGAACAAGGTCGATGGCGAATGCACAAGGCAGTCGACTTACAAGGGTGAAAATGGCTCGATAAAATCGAGAGTTTATTTTTGAAAAAGTTTTTAGAAAAAAAAGTAAAAAATAATCGTAACAACATCCACATCCGATGGTCATGCAACCACATCGGGTTAGTCGGCTTGAAACAACATAAAACACAAAAAAAATGGCACGCGAACTCCTTGAAATTTTTTTTTGGGAAAAAACTAAGGGAAGTTCGCTAGGCGAAGGCTGTAGCGAAGCTTCCCAGAAACAACAAGAAAACATCATGAAGTTCGCTCGCTAGGCGAACTTCATGCTGTTTTGCCCAAAATACGCCTTTTTTATGGAAACAGAGGAGAAATGGGGCAAAGTTCACTAGGCGAACTTGCCAGCGAACGTGACAGCACACATGAGTATTTTCAACTCATGTCGCTATGAAAACTAACATATGTTCTTTCTCTTTTCTTTGTTCTTTTACAATATTTCTTGGTCATATCAAGACCTTATTACAGTATATAACACAAGAAAAACACATGAAAATAAAACATGCAAGAATATAAAAAAGATAAGGGTTTGAAGGGAAGGATACGCAAGAGTTACTATCTTCCTTCACCAATGGCCTTTGTTGGATATGCTTCTATGGTTCACCTCTTTCTTCTGGTTTTTTGTTCCTCTCTTGTTCTCTCAAGGTTTTCTTTTCAAACTCTTTTTTCTGTTTTTTCTCTTACTCTCTTTTTCTGATTTTTTCTCAATGCCTTTTTACTCTCAATCTCTCTCTACGTCAATGTGTAGTAAATCCTTTTTTTACTGCTGTTACTTTTCTTTTATACCCAAATCATTAGGGTTTGCACATGTCTTTAAACTCCAGAATTTCTACACTTAGAAATGTCCAATGCCACTTTCTTGGTGCACCCTTTTCCTCTAGAAATCTTACTTTTCTGCTGCACTTTTGCCGCTGTACCAAAACAATAGAGCTTGCACATGTCTCAAGTTTCAGAATTTCTACATTTGGAAATGCTTATTACCACCTTCTTGGTGCAGCCCCCTTTTCTTTCCATTTCTAGCATGTTGCTTTTTTGCTTTTGCTGCTGCACTTTCCTAGTGCTATTTTTTCTGCATTGCCCTCCTTTATTCACTTGTTCTTGGGTTGTACTTGTGGTTCATGCCTCTCCCTTTGACAGAATTTTGAAATTCTGAATTTTGGCATGTAAGTGAACCAACATGATCTAGTTCCTCAAGTTTTATGACTTGGTTTGTTTGGTTGGGAATTAGTTGGTCATAGGGCTGTTTTGGATCAATTTAAAAATGCCTTGAAATTGCCCATGAATAAGCATAAATGGTTTTGCTTTTGAAATGCTCTAATGTTGAATTAAACCTTAATTATTTTCCTTGGATATTTGTGGGTTATGAATTATATGTAGAAAATGGAGATTTGATGAGGCATGAAGGGTACCATAACATGAAATTAGTTAGAAACTTGAATTAAGACTAGAAATAACTTAATTTTCTAAGCATTACTTAGAGTTAGAAACTTTTGTAACAAATGTGACATTCTTGCAAATGTCATGAAATTTATTTTTTTGTAACATTCTTGAATCTAATCTTGAATTCATGAATTTTGAATTCGGAATGATATATCTCCCTTATGCCATTGAATTTGAAATGAATGAAGTCTTGAATTAGGCCTTGCACTTCATGTTCATTAGGAATGTTTCCCTTGAATATCCTAATGTTTTTTCAAGTAACTTATTCTTGAAGGAATCTACATGAGTAGACTTTCCATCTTAGATCAAACCTTAGATGATGAACCTTTTCTTCCATGTAGCCCAAGATAGGCAATTTATCTTATTTGAAATGGAAAGCAACAAACTGACTCAATCCTTACCTTGTGAATCCACATGCTCGATATGCAATAGAACAATGTATGATATGACAAATGTAGGGTATGAAAGGCTAAAGATGAAAATGAGGGTGTGACACATATCAGCAGTATTATGATCTATCGAAACCTTCAGCATTTGGACTTCTCCACGCTCGATTACTCCTCTGACAAAATGCAGCCTCACATCAATGTGTTTGGTTCGCTCATGATAGGCTGAATTTTTTGACATGTGTATTTCACTTTGACTATCACATTTAACAGTGATAACTCGACCTTCAAGTTTCAGCTCTTTTCCTAAACCTTCAAGCCGCAATGTTTCCTTTACAACTTTAGTTAGGGCGATATGTTCTACTTCAGTGGTAGATAAGGCAACAACCTTCTGAAGTGTTGCTTTCCAACTGATTGCTGTCCCAAACATAGTGAACACATATCCATAAATAGATTTTTTGGAATCCATATAACCTACATAATCAGAGTCGACATATCCTCCAATTGCTGCTTTACTATCTTCACCCAAGGCTCCACCATAAATTAGGACTCTATTCAGAGACTCATTTATGTGCCTTAAAATCCACTTCAATGATTGCTAGTGAGCCTTTCCAGGATTCTCCATGTACCTACTTACAAGACTTACTGCATATGCTATGTCGGGTCTGGTACTGACCATAACATACATCATAGAACTCACTATATTAACATATGGAATGCTATTCATATAAGCTCTTTCGACATTAGTGTTGGGACACTGATCTATACTCAACTTGAATTGAGGATTTTTTGGAGTCACAACAGGCTTTTAATTCGACATACCATATTTTTCGAGAACCTTCCGTAGGCATGCCTCTTGAGATAAGCATAATTCCGACTGCTTTCTATCTCTTTGGATGTCAATCTCAAGAGCCATGGACACAGCTCCCAGATCCTTCATGTCGAATGCCTTGTTGAGTTCAGCCTTTACCCTCATTACATCTTCGACATTGTTGCTTGCTATTAGAATGTCATCCACATAAAGCAACAAAATAACAAATGAATTACCATGTGAAAATCTAAAGTAAACACAATGGTCGAACTGACTTCTGATGAACATATGCGTACCATGAACTTATCGAATCTCCTATTCCACTATCGAGGAGATTATTTTAGTCCATATAAAGATCTCTTCAGTTTGCACACATAATCTTACTTCCCCCTTTCGACATACCCTTCAGGTTGCCTCATCAGGATTGTTTCATCTAAATCACCATACAAGAACACAATCTTCACATCCATCTGTTCCAGTTCAAGGTCGAACTGTGCCACTATGGCAAGCAACATTCGAATGGATCTGTGCTTCACAACAGGAGAGAACACATCATTAAAGTCGACACCTTCTTTCTAAGTGAACCCCATAGCGACCAATATTTCCTTGTATCTCTTCGACGCCACTCCTTCAATTCCTTCCTTAACTTTGAAAATCCATTTACAGCTGACTAACCTGGCTCCAACAGGTTTGTTGATCAGCTCTTAGAGGTTGTTATCATGAAAAGAGTTCATCTCATCATCCATGGCCTTCATCCATTAGGTATTCCTTCGACTCCTCACTTTCTTATAGTCTCTAGGATCTTCATCTAGAACTTCACTTGCAGAGATTAAGGCATAAGCTATAAGATCTGCATACCCAAGTTTCTGAGGTGGCTTGATGACTCTCCTTGACCTGCCTCTTGCTAGCAGGTAGTCATTATCATTCTCCTCATCTTTGAAAACTTCTTATGCGTCTTCTTCGACTTTATTTGGGATACGCAATTCAGCATCAACATGCTCCACCTCAACAGGAATCTCTCCCTGTTCCAGCTCTTCGTCAGTATCATCAGTTTTCTTGAAAGTCATCTCTCCTTCATTGAAAACTACATCTCGACAGGTAATACACCTTCTATGACATGGCTCTAGGCACCATAGCCTATAAGCTTTAACTCTTTCAGGATATCCCATGAACATGCATTCTAGAGCTTTAGGTTCGACCTTGTCTTGCCTAATATGAGTATAGGCTACACATCCAAATACTCTCAGTTTGTCAAGACTAGGTGGATGTCCCGACCAAACTTCTTCAGGTGTTTGCATTCCCAAGGCAGTCGATGGACACCTATTTATCATATAAGCTGCTGTTGAAACAGCCTCTGCCCAAAACACCTTCTTCAATCCAGCACTAACCAACATGCATCTAACCCTTTCAAGCATTGTTCGATTGAATCTCTCAGCAAGACATTTTATTGAGGAGTATCTACTACAGTCTTATGCCTTGTAATCCCAGACTCAACACAGTAACTGTCGAACGCTTCGTTGCAAAACTCAAGGCCATTGTCGATTCTCAACCTCTTAACCTGTCTGCCAGTTTGAGTTTCGACCAGAACCTTCCAACTTTTGAAATTCTCAAAAGTTTCATCCTTTGTCTTCTAGATGAATACCCATAGCTTTCTGGAATAGTCATCAATGATGGATAGCAAATACCTTGCACCTGAGTGTGAAGGATTCCTTGTAGGCCCCCAAAGATCAGCATGAATGTAATCCAGGGATTCATGGGTTCTTTTCTTGCCTTTTTTAAACTTCTCCCTACATGATTTACCAAATACACAAGATTCACAAAACTCCAACTTTTCGACTTTGTCACCTCCTAGCAGGTTCTGCTTCCCCAATTCGACCAGACCTCTTTCACTGACATGGCCCAATCTCATGTGCCATAATTCTGTCTTTGACATAGGTTTCGTGGATGCAACACTTGTCGAACCACTTACAACCTCAGCCTCAAGGGTATACAAGCCTTGTTTTTTCACACCTCTCAAGACTTCCTTCGACCCTTTTATGACTCCTAGGATACTTTTCTCTCCTTGGAAAATATATCCCTTTTTGTCGAATTCATCAAGAGAAATTAATTTTCTCTTCAAGTCAGGTACATACCTGATTTCAGTCAATAACCTTATTGACTCATCATGGAGCTTGAATTTCATAGATCCAATACCTACAATTTTGCAAGATTTGTTGTTTCCTAGCAGCACCGATCCACCATCTTGATCATATAGCTCCTCGAACAATTCTTTGTTTGGAGTCATGTGCCAAGTGCAACCTAAATCTATAATCCACTCTTTTCTTGAGTCACCACTTGAAACCACAAGAATATCAGATGAGTTGAAGTTATCTTGAACAATGACTGTGTTGCCATTACCTCCATGATCTTTCAGGCGTGCAGGGCACACCTTTCTTATGTGACCCTCCTTCTTACAGTGATAACATTGAATACCAGATGTTTCGCCACTATAAGACTTCTGCTGACTTTTACCTTTCTTCTTGTCGAACTTACCATCCTTTCGCAAGAATTTTCTCTTAACGGCCAAACTTTCGCCCACCGTCAAAGGTTTATGATCCTTTCGTTTGTTCAAGTCCTTAGAATACAGGGCTGATTGAACTTCTTCAAAGCTCAGGGACTCCCTTCCATACAAGATAGTTTCTTTGAAGTGAGCATGTGTTATGGGAAAAGCACACAACAATAACAATGCTTGATCTTCATCATCGATCTTCACATTAATATTTTCAAGATCAAGAATCATCTTGTTGAACCTATCCAATAGCTCGGCCAACACTTTGTCTTCACTCATCTTGAATGAATACAAAGCTTGCTTCAGGTAGAGTCGATTCACCAGAGATTTAGTCGTGTACAAACTTTCAAGTTTTACCCATAATCCTGATGTTGTAGTCTCCTTTGATACTTATAGAAGAACCTTATTACCAAGGCTCAACAATATTGCATTGTGGTACTTCTCAATCATGTCCGTCTTTTCTTTTTCCATTAATGCAGCGTCCATGACTGCCTCTCCCTTCAACGCTTCCAAACAACCCTTCTGAACCAGTAGGGCTTTCATCTTCAAGCGCCACAGACCGAAGTCGTTCACTCTGGTGAACTTTTTAATCTTATACTTTGTTGAAGGCATCTTCTCCATGCTCACCGCACCAATTTGTTGTGAATATAATGCCTTGAAACAAAATATAAACGGTTTCTTTACATTCAAAAAACACACAAGGGTTAGGGTTAACAAAGAAAACAAGCAAGAAGAACAAGAAGAAACAACAAGGATTGGTTATAAACTGCTATTCTTTCCTTTCTCTATCAAACAAGATTACAAGTATACACGAATAACAAATAACTTCTCTCTCTTGAATTAAGATTTTATCTTCTTATTTTTTCTTATACAAGATGAGATACTAGCATGATATTTATAAGAAAACTAGTGCACTAACCTAATGAACGTTTTAACAGTTATCCATTACAAGCTAACTTAGGGTACAAGCTAACTTAAACAATTAGGTGTACAAGCAATACCCAATTCAACATGCTAACAAACCTAACAATATTGACTAATGTATGTTAGAACAAACTTCGACTACAACACGCATTACTAACAAACAGACTTCGCCCATACTAGAGTTCGATCTAATTTCTCACATTAATAATAGGCCTTCGATGGAGCCTTACTAATATTTATTGCCTTTCACACCATTTACCCATAGATATGAGAAATTTCATGATTGAACCTATAATAACTCTATTTTAAATATGACCTTTTACGAAACATGAACTTACAAACATTCACCCTTTAACATATGAGATTCTTCAATCTCAAGGATATCCGTTTCTCTAAAAGAATCCTCCTGGGTTTGGAAGTTTTCAATCACAAGTGAAGAAGGTCCTATAACATGTAAATAAGATGAATGTTTCACAAAATTCATACTTATAATCTCACAACCTCCCAACATCCAGGAGTGTTCAATTGAAAGGATAACCATTTCTCCAAAAGTAACCTCCTAGCATTTGTGCAACTTCAATCGTAACTAGTGAAGATTTTATAGCCTGTAAAACTAAACTAATATCATGTAAGCAATTCACTATTAAGATAAAACTATCTAATTATAAAACGGACTAAAGAAAACATTAAAGTAAGATAAAACTATACAATTATATTTAATATACTTCCAATTTCAATTGGAATTATGAAAATTCAGATATGAATAAACTACTACATAAAGGAAAATTTGAATTGTATCAACTTGATGTTATTTACCCAAACTGTATTGTTATTTCTCGATTTATATGGTTTAGTAATTGTTCATAATCTTTGAATCATGTCACACATAAACATAAATTTTCCGCAAATGGATGTTTATTTTGGTTTACATTTCAGGAAGAACGTTTGTACCATTCGGTGGTTTGTGAGCACACTATTTTTCCCCTTTTAAAATAGATAGCGGCATAATGGTTTAAAGGCACACCGCTATTGATTGCTTCTTGTAATTTTTCTATAATTATTTTATTCTTCGCGTGCTAGTCCTTTCTTTGCTTCATCGTGTTAACTTTCATAGTGAAATACTATAAAATATGTCTAATGATGATAACTTTGACTTGGTTTGGTCTTTTCCACAAATCTTTAGAATATTTATAAAAAACATACAAAACAAAAATGCATTAAAAATAAAAGCTCTTAAATATAAAGTAATTTAATTGAAAAATACTTTTCTCTTTCCTCAAGAAAAATACTTGAAAAATGAGACTTTTCAAAAAAAAAAAAGTTTAATTGTTTCGATGATAATTTCTAAGTTGATGTTTCTTATTGAAGTACTTTCATATTCATGCTCTAGTTTTACTTCCATTATGATACTTTAAGATGGATAAATAATAAAAAAATTACTTCTTTTCGGATCTATTCTACCTTTTTTTTCTCTCTTCTCACCAATTCTTTTAAATAAATAATATTATCTCAATCAACATGTATAAATCATTTTACCATAATCTTTAGAAATATTTAAACAATATATCAAATCAAAATTATACACACACTTTTGAGATCTTAAAGGTTGTAATGTGGTGTGGGTTAAAGTAGGATAAATTTGGGCAAAGTAAGCTAATTTCTTCATTATCTATTTTTAAAATGTTTACATGTCTTTTTTCATTATTAACTCTTTAAGGGATTGAGCCTAAGTTATTTGAGATTTTTCTTTTATTTTTTCTTTCTTGTTTTTTTAGCTCTTTCTTCTTCTTTTTCTTTTTTCATTTTATTTTTCGATGAGTACTTGTTTTTCTCAACATTTTTTACCGTCTAATTTATAGCATTTTATCTTAAGATCACAACTCCAAACATAAAACATTTTTATTTCAGAATAACCCTAAACTTAAGTGCATGATATACAAAATATTTTATTCTTCGTGAATGCCTAACACTAAGGAGAAAGTAATTATAAGGAATTCATTTATTCTATTATTCTAAGCTTTTGGTGCTTGTTAAGTTTATATAAATAATTGTTCAACTTGAATACCATGTCTTTCTTGTCTTTGACATTAAACCCTAGAGGTTGTGCCACATAATTAACTTCTTCCAAAGATCGAATCAGAAAGGAAGATTCCATATCTAAGTGAAATCGAGACCAACTATTTACATATGAAATAACCACAAGTAGTCTTACAGTCTCAAGCATTGCAACATGTGAGTACACTTCACCATAATCTAAATTAACTTTCATAAAACCTCTTGCAACTAATCTAGTTTTGTGATTGTCTATCTCTCCATTTGGCTTTAACTTCAACTTGAACACCCATTACATATATATGTCTTTTTCGTATAATAGTAGCTTTGTCAACTCCCAAATGTTATTATTCTTTATGGCCTTCAATTCTTCAAGCATTTCATTTTTTTCATACCTTTTCATATAAGACCTTTGAATAAGTAACTTGTTATGCATCAACAAGAAAGGAAGAATGTACAAAATCAACTTCGTCATTTATTTCGCTATCTTGAAAAATTTCATGATTTGCCAACCTTGTTGACATCAACCTTTGTTTTTTTTAAGGTTCTTCTTTCTTCAAAAAAAATTGTACATGACACTTTAGTCCCCCCCCCCCCCCCCCCAATTCATCCTAATCTTCTTGTTCCTCATCAATCATAATTGAAACTACTGTAGTTATATAACTTTTCTTCTTTCCCTAGTTCTAAGATTTTGACCCATACATTATCACATATTTGCTCAAAATGATTTTGTGTTTGAATGGATTGTATAATCCATAGTAAAATGTTTCATGGTACCCAACGAGTATAATAGATTCAATCATACCATTCATCTTATCCCTTATTGCCTCAGGTACATGTTTATAGCATAAATAACCAAACACTCTTAGATGTTTAATTGACTAATTTCTCTTCTTTCATACATCCTAAGGTCTTTTTTCTAAATGTTTAGTAGGACACCTGTTGAGTACATAGGATGTAGTAAACACAACTTCCCTCCACAATGTGCTTGATATTTTCTTCTACTTTATCATACTTCTTGTCATGTCAAGCAAGGTTCCATTTCTTATTTTTATAAGTTCATTGTGAGTATACAAGGAGTAACTACCTCATGTATTGTATCATTTTACACATAATATACTTTAAACTTCTTTGTTTTTTATTCACGTCCACCCTATTTTCTAATATTTTTCAGAGTTTTGCCACATTGCTTCTCTTCTAGAACTCTGAATCTCTTGAACACTGCAAATGCTTCACTTTTGGATTTGATTAAAAATATTCAGATATTCCTAGCGAACTCATCCACAAATTTGATGAAGTATTTGTTTATACAAAGTGATGGAAAGTTCAAGAGGGACACGCACATCTGAATGAACAATATCAAGCATACCAACTGATCTATGTGCTACACGACTTAAAGGATTTACTAGGATGTTTTTCAACTAGAAAAGTTTCATAAGCCTTCTAAGATGAGTTTATTTTAGGCATGCCTAAAACCAAATCTTTATCAACAAATTGTGCAAGAATTTGAAATTTAAATGGTAAATCCTGAGATGCCATAACCAACTATCCGGAGTGAACATTGTTGCATATAGACACTTCATGTCGTTTAGTCTCATGGATATTTAAAATGTTCTATTATTTTTAAAAGCATATTTCAATACCAATCTTTGATTCTTATCAAATATTTTCAATACATTATTCTCCATTATAACTTAATAGCCTTTTTGCACAAGTTTAACAATACTTAATAAATTGCATGCATTTCCTGAGACATATAAAACTTCTTCAATTATTTCCAATTTTTCATCTTCCTTCATGATAATAATCTTTCTCATTCCTTCTATTGTGAAGGTTTGTATGGTCTTCCGGTATTCGCTCACTTCATTTATTTCATTTTTCTTTCTTTCTTTCTTCAAAAGATCATTTCTTCATTTAAGCCGATAAAACTTGTTCGTCATCCTTTTTACCCCATCTTTGATTCACTCTAAGTTCTGGAGTCTCAAGTGTTCCGTACAACTCTTTCATCTTTAAATTGCTAAAATCTTTTGTCTCCTAAATTGTCAGTACAATCATATTATATTAGGGATTAAGAGTGTGTAGAACCTTCTTAACTATCACCTGTTCTGATAAGATTTCACTTGAGCTCTTCACCTATGATGTCAAGGTAAGCACTCTTGAGAAATAGTCTACAATGCATTCACTTTCTTTCATCTGCATCATTTCATATTTCCTCCTCAGTGACTGGAGCCGCACCTTCATGACTTTTTCATCACCATCATAATACACTATGCCAAAAGAGACCTTTAACAACGCTTTTTTTGGTCTTTAGCAGCGCTTAAAAGCGCTGCCTAAAGTGGCGCTGCTAAAGGTAAAGACAACGCTTTTTTTATGGATAAAGCGCTGCTATAGGCCCCCTTTAGCAACACTTTTAGCAGCGCTCCCCCCCTTTAGCAGTGCTTTTCAAAAGCGCTGCCTATTCCCCCCACCCCCTTTTAGCAGCGCTTCTGGAAAGCGCTGCCTATTCCATCCCCTTTAGCAGCGCTTTTCAAAAGCGCTGCCTATTCCCCCCTCCCCCCTTTTAGCAGCGCTTCTGAAAAGCGCTGCCTATCCCCCCCCCCCCCTTAGCAGCGCTTTTCAAAAGCGCTGCCTATTCTCCCCCCTTCCCCCACCCTTTAGCAGCGCTTTTACTTAAAAGCGCTCTCTATTCTTCATGTTTTTAAATTATTTTTTTTAAATAATTACTTTTTTTTATTTTTTTTTTCCGATAAACCTGCTTATAACAATTACAGTTACTTTACATATAATCATTGTAATTCACATAAACCTACTTATATATAATTCAACACAAGCCGATCCTCAGAACAACTTCACAAATACAGTTACTTTACATATAATTACAAAACAAATAACTTTACAAATACATACGACTTCCAGAAATATTATCATCTCGCATCAATATTTGAAGATACATATACCTTATACAATTCTCAACTCAAGAATGTATTGACACCATTCCTCAATTTCTTCCAATCCTGCTTTTGAGTAAGTACCACACTTAAATTCATCAAAGTACTACATAATATAACAGAACATGCACGATTTAGTTTTAAAACTAATTACTCAGATGAAATATCGGTTAATTATTAAAATAAATCATATAACTTATGAATTTATCCATACCATGATTGGAATATCTATTTGACCCGAGTGAATAATTTCCTTCATAAAGCACAATACAAAATATCCGCAATGAATCCCATTGCGCTGACGAGCACACTGTAAATGGAAAAAACAAACGACCATTTACCAGGATATATAGTTTAAATAGTTTTATCAAGTAGAATTATTATAACATAAAAAATGTGAAAATATACCTGCTGATCCAGCTAATGTTGTTAGCCTTCCTTTTTGGCACTTTTGCTTCTTTTTGCGATCGAAATATTTGTATAGCTCTAACATAATATAAACGAATATTTAGAACAGTCTCACATAATAAACAGTATATCTCATCACTTACGTATCAACCATAGTCTTCATATCAGGATATTTTGTTAGGTCACCATCCAATGAATCTAGATAATACACTATTTCTTTCATCAGATTAATCGCGACCAACAACCAGTGTCCACTGTAAAATAAGACAAAAGTTTAGACGAAAATGTTATATGGAATGGCAAAAAACGAATAATTATAATAAATGAATTTAGAATAAAATCTAACCCATGGTCAGTATTATATGACAAAAAGTACAACTTCTCTGTATCTGCGGCCATCAATGATTTGACAAACTAATCTCTGACTACATCTGGAGTATGATCGATTGACCGTGCGTTGATACAACTAGCAGATAAGAATGCGAATCTTGAAGTCAAATCATGCGGGACCAACATCTTGTCATACAATAACCTTAAATAAAAACATAATCAACATTAGAATATTCATTTATTAAATGAGCAAATAAATTGTTCAATTATTTAATTAAAATTGATCGGAGTATTACCTGATGTAGAAATGCATAACACTGATGCCCAATTCAGAATGTTGGAAAATCTGGTCTAAATCCTCCTTCGCAATTGTTTCGGCATATTCAAAACCGAAAATACCTTCCTGCATAGGTATTTGACGGATTCCACCCTCAACCACATCTGTTGTTCCTACATATGTTTCAAGGCACAACCTAAATCAAAGAACAAATGTTTTTTTAGCTCGGCCTTTTTTTGTTGGGCACCTTGCTAGATTCAGGCATCTTACCCTTGCTGACTTGTTGCAACTGTTGATCATGAACCTAAAAGTCATATAAATTCAGTAACTAATGTATAATAAGATCATCATGTAACTGTAATAGTACCTATTTTTTTGATGCAGCTAAATCGGTTCCCCGCATAATAATTTTCTTATCTTTTGATTTGGATTTTGTAGGAGTCTAAGATCATCATGTAAATAAGTAAATGTAAATGTAAGAATAACTTTCATGTATGGGTCGTAAAACATTTGAATAATTCATAATGGTGTTCAACCTACCTTATCATCTATGAAAATAAGATGTGACAGCCATGCAACATACGATCCTATTGCGTCTCCTACCACTGTTGCGTCTGAAACATCATCTGGTATAGGCAACAACGTATCCCCCTCTAACGCAATATCAACCGATACTTTCAAAAATCTATTATATATACATTAAGACAGATAATAAAGCATTCATATCCCATTATATATACATACTATTTTTTGTAACTATATCATATTAAAGCATTTATATATACTTACTATTTTTTGTTGTAAGCGTGCATAGCCCAAATGCTCTTTTTTGTATGGATATGTGGGTTTTGATGCCCGTTTCTGATTTACGTCACTCACAACTTGAAAAAACAAGTTTAAGTCATATCTTGTGGAAGAAGTATATATATTATACATTGTTCATGATAAGTTGTACTTACGCAAAATTCTTTGGTTCTTCGCTTGGCAACAAATGTCTCCCATTCTTCATCTGAAATCAGATCAGCGTACTTCTTTGGACGCTTCGATTCGACAAAGTTTCCATCAGAATCTTTAAGAAACTTGTTCATTAAAAACACTTTAAATCCTCTCAGTCGTTTTCTGGCCAATTGAAGACAACATTTTCTCCTGCAATCATCAATATTAAAAGATCTCTGCAAATAAATAAACATACATACAACATGTTAGTATAATTAATTTAAAGATGTAACTGTCGACATAATTAAAAAATATCAAATATCATACTTGTATCTCGCTCCAAATTTTGTCTTTAGCCGGTTGTAATGAAGAAATTCTCCAATTATCGCAAGTGGAATTTGCGAACGAACAAGTGCTCCAATGTAACTTGTCAGCATCGCACCGTTAGGCTCAATTAATTGATCTCTTTCATTCCAATGCACATCATACTTTACACCTTTATCTCTCGCACGGATGATTTTTTTCATAATCTTTATTCCTCTTTTAATTTCGCCTTCCACGTCTTTTGTTGTTTCGTTTCTATCATGTGATTTTTCCTCGTTGGTGGCCATAATACCTGTAATTCAGAAAAACCAAATTATCAAATGAATGCGTTTTTCCATCATGTGATTTTTCCATCATGTGATTTCATAAATGGTGAATTTTACTCTAGCATCTAGACCAAGTTAACAAGCAACTTAACAAAGCACAAGCAAAATTCATTAAACAAACTGCCAAAGATCATGAACTCCACTCACATCTTGCAATGATTGGAAATGGACACTATATGATATAAGAGGTTAATGTGTTGACAGAATTATAACACATCATTGGATTCACAAAAGCTTGACATGATTAGTGAACCTACGCAGAACCAACATGTTATGAGTTTGATCCAAATGACCTTTTAAAAAACAAAGGAAACCTTGATGAAGGATTCAGTTTGGCAAACTCTTATCAAATGACAGACAGTGAGTACAGTCAGCTTTGAAAAACCAATTGAGGCCTAACCCTTCAAGTTCAACTATCCTACTAAAAGCTAACCTATTCACCAATGGTTAACAATGAGCTCAACATGAACCATAGCAAACTGCTCTCAAGGTCCTAAACAGAACTGAGGCACACAAAAAGTTAAAACCCTCATGACAGCCTCCACTTGCTATCCAAATTAATTCAAACCAATGTTTCCTACCACTGTTCTCAAAGGTTTAACAGTAAAAAATCCTCATGATCACAAACCTGGTTACAAATTTACCTTAGAAGAAGAAGAACAACAACAATGTTTCCATCAACATTGTCATTTTAACATCAACAACAACACTAACATGCAACAACATCACTAACATGCAACAACATTATTTGTTTCTATTAAAAACGTTTTTAAAAACTTAAAATACCTTAAAAATGGTGGAAATACGCTGACAGTGGAGGTGGAGGACAAAGATGACGGTCAAAATGGACGGACGGAGGCGGGGGACGAAGATGACGGTCAAAATGGACAGACGACGACGGAAGGAGGCGGTCGGATGGAAGCAATGGACGGAAGTTGTCGTCTGTGACTAGGGTTTTATGCGCGAGCGGGAAAGAAAGCAAAACCACGACTGTTCTGTTCTATGTAAAATTCTGGGATTTTTTAAATTTATGCTACTTAAACCTATAGCAGCGGTTTTTCATGGCCTTTAGCAGCGCTTTATAAAAGCGCTCTCTAAGGTCTGCCTAAGGCAGAACCTATAGCAACACTTTTATAAAAGCGCTTTCTTTTGTACCCCATACAGCAACACTTTTAGAAAAACGCTTTCTTAGACTGACACCTTTAGCAGTGCTTTTAGAAAGCGCTTTCGTAGGTTACACCTATAACAGTGCTTTCTAAAAGCGCTTTCGTAGGTCCTACTTTTAGCAGCGCTTTTTGTAAAGCGCTTCCTATTGTTAACCATAGCTGCCACCTTTAGCAGTGCTTTTCTAAAAACGCTGTCTAAAGTCTTTTATTTTTTTCCTTTTTTTTTCCTGACTCTTTAGCAGCGCTTTTGTAAAAAGCATTGTCTTTTCTGCGCTGTCAAAAACCATTTCTATAGTAGTGATACTTCTCAATCATATTTCAAGCCTCTTTTATGTTTGTTCTGACATTTTGTCAAATACCTTTGTATTGATACATCGGTGAAGGTTTTTTTTCTTCGATTTTGTGAAGGTTTCACGTTGAGCATTTATTGGACTTTCAACCTATAATAGAGGGTTTTCATTCACATGCACACTCGTATCATGAACATTAAATATCACTTTCATTTGTTTTCACCATCTATCTTAATTCTTGTCATCAAGAATTGATAGATTTGCTAAAAAATATTATTCTTTACATAGCTTCAATCACTATTCTTTTCCATGAATCAAATCGAACTCTTGGATCCTAATTGGTTTTTTTTTTGAAATCTTGGTATCTGGCATTGCAACCGACTAACTTAAGAGGACCAATCACACCGTCTACTAGCGGAAGTCCCATTTAAAGTTAGAGAAAAACTATGTATAAACTGACCGAACACAATGATTGATTACACCTAATAAAATTCAAATTTAAAACATTGAGAAGACCAAACTCTCAAGACCCAAATCTCCACCTAATAATAAAATTGATTGCACCAATTGAATAGTGCAAAGCAAAGTATAACTAAGAAAATAATTGAGTGGATGTGTTAGTATGTATTGATGAAGCAATGTATATATACAAGCACTAGAAGTCTCACATTGGACATAACAAAAATCAACTAATGCAAATTATCTTTGCTAACTCACTAATTATTTTAAAAAGAATAACTTGAATTACAAGAAAATCAATATTACATCATCTCTTGAAAATAAATACATATAAAAAGCTTACTATTTTTAGTTCACCAAAGACTTTGTGTCTTATAACACGTGCCTAGCTAGTCAATCATCTTTTTCAATTGGATTTGTCAAGATATCGTATGGGGAAGGCACCATTTGTAACTTGCCTACCACTCCATTCCCCATGCCTCATCCTAATAACAAAATAACATTTTAATTATAGTATTTTTTAACATATTAATTCACATTTTTTATTGATTGAACAATACTAAGATTATTGATGAGAAAATAAACTCGCTTATTAGAAAAATGCCACTAACTAATATTGTAAATAGATAAAAGGTTTAAATAGTAATTTTTTAATGTAAATTGATGTGTTTTTATTTTTTGTCGTTGTATTTTTTTGTGTGAATAATATCTTTAAATATTGAATTTAATTTGATTTTAAATTTTAAAGTTAAAACCTGTAGATTTCTTATGGAATTTTTTTTTTTGAATTTTCTATGAATTTTAATTTTAGAAATTAAAATCAAAATGATTTTAACATTTAAAGATTATTTATAAAAAAAAATACAGACATGAAAATCCAAAACACACCAACTACATGTTAAAAAAACTATTTAAGCCATGAATAAATTAAACAATCAAATGTAATAATTTTAACTTTAAACTCTATATTTTATATTTATAAGGCTTTTAACTTAATATTTTTGAAATTAGACTTTAGGGTTTAGCATGACGCCACTTATTAACTTCTTATATTGAGTAACATTGTAAGCCTAGTTTTCTCTTAGTCACTCCTCCTATAATGCTTAAGATTTAATTAATTTACCTTACTCCAATAAATTAAATAATCTAAAACTCAGAAAACCAATATTTATTTCTCAATAAATTAGTTCTAAATCTACAAGGTGTTTGGACTGAAAATGTGATGTGTTTTAAGGAGAATTTTCGAAGCCAAAACTTGTTGTCTTAGGCGTTGTTTGGAAATTTAGAGGAAGGAGTTTCGAAAAACGATTTTAAAAATAAAATATAGAGAAGTTTTTAACTTTTTTGAAAATAATATTTTGCTTAGAATGATAAAAAGTGTTTAACATGCATTTATATATTTTTAGCTTTTAGAATAATATAACAACTTAAATTATGTTTGAATAATTTGGTTAAGCCCTCATAAACTCTTAAAATCTCATCTCCAATATAATTT
The DNA here is from genome assembly GCA_963859935.3 of Lathyrus sativus. Taxonomy (NCBI): domain Eukaryota; kingdom Viridiplantae; phylum Streptophyta; class Magnoliopsida; order Fabales; family Fabaceae; genus Lathyrus; species Lathyrus sativus. Next base: position 714,560,713 of record OZ012737.1, read on the forward strand.
TTTAGTTCTACCAAATTAGAGAGTTTTTGAGTTTAGAGTAAAAATAAATTCCTCAAACCCTCTCCACTAAAATCCTCCTATTATTTTCACCCAATCATTTTCTTTTTTCAAAGTCCTCTCCTTCATTCTCTTCCAAAGTCCTAAACACAAAACTTTAAGCTAGAAAGTGAGGCGTCCTAGAAAACCGCTAGGTGTTTTGTCTCCAAAACAGTCATATTTAAGGTTTTTCTAATTTTTTTAAAGATAGAGATGAATCTGTAGAAAGAAAAAATTAAGAAGACAAAAAGAAAGATTATTGGGGACTTAAAGCTTAAAGATTAGAATATCTTTGTAGATATGTAAGAGGTTGAGAAACAGTTCATAGCACTTTGGGATTGTGTTTGGTTCATGTGTTGTGAAAATAAGTGATTGGGTCACAAATGAATAGAAATTAGGAAGTGTTTTTATTAACTTGTTGAGTTAACTGTTGAAAAAGTAGTAATTCAAGTGGCCATAACTAGTTAGTGATAGTTCAGCATGTGATTATTGATAGTTCAATATGTGATTACTGATAGTTTAGTAAGTGGTTATTGATAGGTCAACATGTGGTTATTGATAATTGAGTGTGTGGTTACTAATAGTTCAACATGTGGTTAATGCTAACTATGTATGTGGCTACTACTAGAAGTTAGTTAGTTAGTAGTATGATCCTATATAAAGGATATAACACATGTTTGTAAGAAAATTTCTATCAATTTGATTCCTATAATAATTCTCTCACTCTCTCTATTGTTCATTGGTTCATCATTTTTAACTTGTGATTAGGATTTTCCCAATATTTGGCATCAAGATTCTAATTCTTTGATATGACACTTAGTATGTGAAAATTCTTTCCATCTCCAATGAATGTATCTCTACAAATCTCTCAATTATCGATGCGAAGAATTATGAAGAATGGTGCAAACAGATGATGATGTTGTTTGGTTATCAAGATGTTCTTGGAATAATCAAGAATGATGTTAATCCACTTATAAAAGGTGCAACAGTTGTCCAAAGACATACGCGCAAGGAAGAGAATACGAAAAATTTCAAAGATTTGTATCTCATTCATCAATGAGTTGATGCTGATAGCTTTGAGAAGGTCAGTGACTACATATCCTCCAAGCAAGCTTGGGAATTCCAGGAGAAAAGTTATGCAGACGATGAAAAGGAAAATGTGGCAAGGTTACAAACATAAAAGAGGAAGCTGAAAATAATTCAAATGGAGGAGAAGGAAACCATTAGTGAATTTACTACAAGAATTATAGGATTGGTGGATCAAGTGAAAGCGTATGGAGATGCAATCATTGAGCAGTATGTGATTGATAAAATATTGAGATTGTTGACGTCAAGATTCAATAACATAATGGTTGTTATTGAAGAGTCCAAGGATCTTTCAACTATGGTAAAAAAAGAGTTGCAAAGTTCTCTTGAGGCTCATAAGAAGAGAATGAAGGAGAGGAATGTTGACAAAGCAAAAGTTGAAATTGCTTTGCAGGTCCATTTTATTGGAAAAGACAAGAAGGTGAAGGGAAATGGGTTCACAAATAGAGGTAGAGGAAAATATCACAACAATAGTGGAAGGGACTCCCAAAATTCCAACATTTAAACATTTCCAAAGGGTGAAAGAAACTGCAACAAAGATGGTGGATCAAGCGATTACATAGGTGGAACCAATAGAGGATGAGGAAGAAGATGAAAAAATGACAAGAGCAACATTCAATTCTACAAATGTCAAAAGCTTGGAAATATTTCTCATAAATTGCCAACAAGAATGATCCACAAGAGGTTTAAACAATGTTTGCAAGGTAAAAAGATGATGAGAGAAAAATGTTAATGGTGATTACTGAGGAAGAAAACAACACGGGAAAATGCAACTAAAACTGGGTACAATAAATTTGAAAATGTGATGGTGACGCAAGAAGATGCAGAATGCAGAGAATGATGGTACCTTGACTCCAGGTGTTCAACTCACACAACAGGGAAGAAGGATTGGTTTGTAAAGATCAATCAAGCTTTGAAAACCAAGGTGAAATTTGCATATGAAATCACATCTGCAGTAAAGGGTATTGGCGATGTATCAATCAAGAGGAAGAACGGTGAGCATTCCATGATTAAAGATGTGATGTATGTACCGCAAATCAAGTGTAATCTTTTAAGCATTGGTCAATTGCTTAAAAGAAATTACAATATTCACAAGGATAAAAAAGTGCTAAAAGATATGTATGTAAATGAGAATTTGATCCTAAAGGCCTTAATATCTCAAAACATTATTTTCAAAGTTGAATTAAAAGTAATAGAGCATAAGTGCCTTGAAACGGATAATAGTAGGCAAGAATGATTATGGCACTATAAGCTTGGGTATTTGAATTTCAAAGATCTCAATACTATGCATAAAAATAACATGGTCACGGGGCAGCGACTAATCAATATGCCAAATGAATTATCTAAAGAGTGTGTGCAGGCCAAGCAATACTAATACAACTTTAGTAAAGATTTAAGATGAAGAGCAAATATCATTTTGAGGTGGTGTATTATGATGTTTGTGGATAGATGCAAGTTAAATCAATCGGAGGCAATATTTACTTAATTGATAATTTTAGTAGAAAACTGTGGACATACTTGATCAAAAGATAATATGAGGTGGTGGAAGTATTCAAGAAGTCCAAATCCATGGTGGAATGAAAAATTGATTAGAAAATAAAAACTCTAAAAATAGATAGTGTATGTGAATATATCTCAAATTACTTTGGGAAATTTTATGATCAAGAAGGAATTATAAATGAGGTAGTGCCGCCATATACGCCTCAACAAATTGGAGTCGCCGAGAGGAATAGTCAATCAATCATGAAAATGGTGAGAAACATGTTGAAAGAAGAGAACTTTCTAAACGAATTATGTGGAGAAGTGGTATCCACATCTAAATATTTGTTGAATATGTGTCTAGCAAAGAAGTTGAAAATTTTAACACCAGAATAATCATGGTCCGGATTCAAGACGAATATGAGTCACTTGAAGGTATTTGGTTCGGTTGCATATAGACATGTTTTGCATCAGCTTAGAAAGAAGCTAGATGAAAATGGAAAGAAAATAATACTTGTCAGCTATCACTCTGTGGGTGGATACAATCTGTATGATGTAGTTAATAAGAGAATCATAATAAATAGGGACGTGATTTTGAATGAATTAAAGGAGTTGTACCATGTTGTAACTGATGAACCTAAAGGTTACAGCAGTGTTGGAATTTTTCCTACAGTGTTTGAAAGGGCAGAAACTATAGCCGGTGAAGTCCAAGTTGAAGAAAATGTGAGAAGATTAACAAGGCAAAGAGGCATGCCTGCGAGATTGCAAGATAGTGAGTTGTTCATGGATAATAAAGTGAACGATAATGGTGATCTTGTCTATTCTTGGGCTCATGGCTGAATCTGAACTCGTGAAAATTGAGGAGGCCTTGAGTGATCCAAAGTGGAAATCGATTGAAAAAAATAAGACATGGGAACTAGTTGATCTACCTCAGCGAAAGAAGCTAATTGGTGTAAGATAGGTATACAAAGTGAAGGAAAATCCCAAAGGTGAAATATTCAAACATAAGGCTCGATTAGTATCAAACATATTTTTACAAAGACAAGGCATAAACTTTGAATAATTATTTGCACCAGTGGCTAGGATTGAAACCATTAGGCTAGTTATTGGTATTGCAAATAACAATTCCTTGAAACCTTAGATCAAAGGCACTTCTTAGGTAAGAAAGAAGCATTGATCCAATTATACTTGCAAGAGGTTTCTAAGTTTATCCTTTTAAAATATGTAGTCCCGGAGGATGAGGCCCTCATCAATGGAGAGAAAGAAGATTAGGTACGCGGATGTCAAATCTGCATTTTAAAATTGTCAACTGGAAGAGGAGGTGTATTTGGTACAACCACCTAGTTTAATGTGAAATTAAGGAATATAAGTTCTATAGAATGAGGAAGACATTGTATGGGATGAAGCAAGTACCAAGAGCTTGGAAAAAAAGAACTGATGGGTTTCTAAATGAGATAGGATTTTATAAATGTGTATTTGAACATGGTATGTATGTGAAGAAAGACACAAGTGTAATACCCCAAATTTTACCCTTAGATTAGTCTATTCATTTTGTATTCCATTGTATTTTGCATTGCATTTAACTAACCACTAACGGGTTTGTGTAGTCTGTTTGGTTTTGCAAGAAAATCACACTGTGTGTAGTTTAATTGGAAAAGGGTAAAATAGTCATTTACTTGCAACCGCTAACAATTTATGGAGCTGAGTTGTCTTTAGGAATCCCTCGAACAATTAGGGTTTCCATTTCCGAGTTCCGGGATTTATTTGAGGATGAATTGAATTTTACGGCAATTCTGACGTCAGGATTCTCGAGACACAATAATTTATTCAAGGGCCAAGATTTTGTCGTCAGTGAATTTCAGAGACGTTGTTTAATCATATGGGGCTGATTGTGTTGAAATGTCAGTTGGTGTGGTTTAAATCGGTGCGAGTTTTCACTCTACGGAATTTATTTTAACAGACGCCTATTTTTCTGTTTTCCTGTTATCTGCCGGTCAGTTTTAAAGGAAAACAGTGAGAATTTCGGCTCGCACTCGGATGTATTATATCTGTTTAGTCTTGATTTGCAGTCAAGTTGGTTCATGACATCGAATTTAGCCATTGGAGATACGAATTGGATTTTTCAATGCGGAGGATAGTTTTGTTTCGCTGTTAATCATATTTATCTGTTTTATTCGTTCAAGGCCGTATTTACCGTTTCTATTATCAGGCACGACTTAATTTGGAAAGTGATTTGTCTGGAATCCAATTACGTCAGGTTCCAATCGGGCAATATGTTTAGTCGTCGAATCCAGAATTGGAATGTCAAAGTTTATCCAGATAATTTTCGTGGGATTTATGCGTACGAGTTCATTTGGAGGCACTTAATCATTTGGGTTTAGTCGGATAATTTTGTTTAAGTGATTCATTCAGTTGTGACGAGTTAGTTGAAAAGAGTAATCGGGAGAATTTTAATTGGATAAAAATAATGTGAATTTTTATTCATAATTATTTTTGTTACAAATTACAATGGAAAGTAAAATACATTTTTTCGATTTCTAAGTCTAAACAAAAGTCCTAATGTCCTAAAGGTAGCCGTCAAGCCCGATTCTTCAAGCTCGATCTTTTTACCTGCACAGAAACAGACAAAGCAGAGGAAAAACGTTAAAGTTAGAATAAGAGAAATTTGGTTTTTCGATAGTTCCGACACCCTTAGAAAATTCTCATCATCGGGTGTCGGGAGGGCAACGACGAAGTCGAAGCCAGCTCCCGACTTATTCTCAACCTCGGTAAATTCGGCAGTATTTGTTCTAATCCAAGAGAGAGAGAGAGAGAGAGAGAGAGAGAGAGAGAGAGAGAGAGAGAGAGAGAGAGAGAGAGAGAGAGAGAGAAAGAGAGAGAGTGACTTTTAAAAGTGATTTTCCAGAAAAGTGGTTTTTAGAATAAGCACTTTTGGAAAAGCGTTTTTGGAAAAATGGTTTGCCAAACACGACCTTAACAACAATTTCCAGAAAAGTCCAACCCAAACGGATTGAAACCAGTCAAAGCAAACAAACAACCACAAACATATCTTTTCCAAAAAATCACCAAGCCACGGATCAAACAAAGTTGTTCACAAGAATTTCGTGACAGCAAATCATCATCCGTGAAAAGAGCCAAAATCACAACCAACTCGTTCAAACTCAACAAAAACAATAACAACATTCCCGAGAAAAATGCAAACAACCAAGTCAAACCAAATCCTAGGAAAAATGCAGCAAAACAACCCCAGAAACATTTACGTGTAACAAATCAATTCATCAACAACCAGTTTAAAGAAAAACTCCAACACAACAACATACGTAATAACAAATTGAATCCGTCAACTTCTTTGCAAACCCAGCCACAAAATCCTGCAAGAACTTCGCAACCTAAATAACGCAATGCAAGCCCACAATCTGAAGAAGAAAATATAAAAGGGGTTCGTCCATCATCATCAAGAAAGGGGGGGCCAGAAGAACTTTCAATCAGCATCTCGAAAAGCATCAGCACCAAGCGACGGCCGTAAGCCGGGACTAGATTTTCATTTTTTTCTTTTTCCTTCATTGTTTACTATATTTTGTCTATTTGTATTTTCATTTTCAGTTGTATCTCCCTCTCGCATGCTTCAAGAATCAGTGAGGACACTGATCGAGATAGTGTGGGAGCGGAGCCTTATTTCCTGTATTTCCATTTCACTGCACTTTGAATTTTAGTAATTTCTATTTTTACACTTTCTATTTCTAGCAAATAAAGCTCGTCTTTATATTTTTCACGTTACGCAAACAATCCCCACATCATTCAACATAAACAAAAACTTTCATTTGTTCCTCAAAAGCAAAAGCATCACGAGAATGCACCTGAGTTCAAACCGAGTTTTGAAACTCCTAGGAAACGACAGTTCTAACAAAACCAGTATCGTCCAGACACCTTAGATCTCTAGTTTATGCGAGTCGGTTTCACCACCTACGTGTACCAAAGTCTCAAGTGTCTACGCAAACTCAACCCCAAGTAGTTTATACTAGCAGTCAGCACCATCCTAAAAATACTTCTAAGCGAGCGACCGATGCAAATAAGTGTATGATCTCCAAAAAGATGAAAAATCATGAAAAGAGAGCTAAAAAGCCCAAGAATATAAGATACGTTTCCTTCTAAGTTAGGTGCTCCTCACCCGAGCATTTAGCCCAACGGCACGAAAAACTCATTGAAAAATCAATGACACCAAATTATGATCAATGAAGAAGATCAAAAACAAAAAAAAAACGAGATCATATTCACTAACAGGTCGACTTGCCATGAAAGTGTGCGGACAACGGGCTTAATGTGATTGCGCTAGAACAAACAGGGTGAACTTGCCACGAGAACCTTGACACCAAGATACGGTAGCATGACTGAGACCGATTTGCATAAAAAGGAGACCTCCGGAGACTCGTAGTCCAGTGTCGTCATGATACTCGTCTTGTTCCTACCAAGAATCCTGGTTTTTCCAAACTCTGCGAACGAAGAAGCAGCCTCGTGCTTGCCGACTTTTCCACGTTTTACTTGAGGACAAGCAAAGATTCAAGCTTAGGGGAGTTTGATAACACGAAATCATATAGATATTTTCATGCATAATTCAACTAAAGTCTAACCGTTTTCGATCCGATTTCGGGTTATTTCTGTGTATTTGTCTGATGTTTTTGCAGGTATTCAACGATCACGTCTAAACAAGGCAACATGAAGAAAAGAAGCAATCCCAGATGAAATATGGACGAAAAAGGAGTGAAAACACAATGAAAAGTGCAGCAGACTATTTTTGCTGATGTGACGACCGTCACAGATGCATGACGACCGTCACACGGGTGACGACCGTCACACGTTGTGACGACCGTCATGCAGGCAAAAACGCCCCACTCAGATTACACGTCAAAAGAGCAGTTCCAATTCCCATTAAATGGTCCACTACTCCCTAAATTATCTGCCTCAAGGTCCATCATCCTCAGAGATAACCGTTGGGATTCCACTTCTATAAAAAGGGAAGCAGGGGACTTCAAAAAGGGAGCTGCATTCATACCACGAAGTGCTGCCGAATTTAATTTCCAGAGCAAATTTACTTTCCAGTTTTTATTTGTATTCCTTTCCTTTATTTCCCTTTTTCAATTCCTCATTTCCATTTCCGCTCTTCTGTAATACCTATTGCACTGTACGATCAATTTGGAACTAAAGATCAGAATCCTGCCAACATCTGTGGAGGATCTGCCCAAAGGCCAATTGGCATTATTTATAGGTTTTCATTTTGATCGACTTCTGTTTTATTATAATGCAATTTATTATTTATTATTATTATTTATGTTTTGTTCTTCCCAATTCCATGTCTAGCTAAACTTAGGCAATCGATATGTAGTAATAATTCGAATGAGATTTGATAACTCTTGTTTGAAAACTTTCTTTTCACAAAAGTAATTTATGGTCTAAGTGTTTAAAATTGATTCACGAAATAAACTTCGTCGCGAAAGCGAGAACTTATTTAAAAGTAGTTTTGCCACGTGTTGCACCCCAAAATTTGCCCTCACAATACAAGACTTTGTGTTCTAAGAAGGTTCACAAGGTTCACAAACTTCTCAACATCTACAAGACCTTTCATGAGGTTCATGAAGTCCATAGGTTGCTTCTTGAAGGTTCACAAGGTTCACAAGATTCACAATGTTTACAAAGCTTTCCTAAGGGTCATGAGGTCTACAAAGCCACTTCATGATGTTCACAAGGTTCACAAGCTTCACAATACTTCCCATGGGTGTCACAAGACATTTTATGAAGATTCACAAGGTTCACATAGTTCACAATTGGTCAAAAAAGTTGACAATTCCCTCAGACAATGCACCTCCTAAGCAGGGCATCCATAACTAGGGTTTTGACTTTAATCAGGCTAAATGGACTTCCAATACCTCAAGTGAGTTTCATAACATCTTATATGTGTATAAGAACCCCCATGTCAAGTTTCAAGACTTTTCTCAAAAGTTTGCTCAGTCAGATGATCAGATAAGTCAAAATCAGTCAATGCAGTTAAAAAGTCAAACTGAGGTCAACTGTGGTCAAACCAAAGTCAAACTTCATGATTTTTTGCCAACATCAAGTATATGAAGTAAAATTCATCATTTGATCAAGGGTTGATCATGATTCATCAAGGAGATTCCAGATCATCAATAATCAGGAGTTTCTAAATTAGGGTTTCATTAGTAAAAGTCAACTGAACTTTGACCAGCCATAACTTTCACATGCTTCATCACCAAGTCTCCATCCAAAGCTCATTTTGAAGGAAATTGAATTATCTACAACTTTGATGTTGAAGGTTAAGCCCAAAAATGCTTCATTTGAAAGATACGATCTAAGACATTATAGGTCATTTCAAAAGTCAACAAAAAGTCAACAACTTCAAAAGGGCATAACTTGAGATTGGTAAATGATATGGACCTGAAACCAATGGGGTTGTTTATAGGACTCTTCAAGCTTTCCAAAAAGTCCAAGAACACCCTCATACCCTTAAAATTGAGGGAGATGTGTCCTTGCAAAGTTGGACAATTTTGTGATGATTTATATTGAAAATGGAGGCTTAGAAGTATTTCTTTCCAAATGGGCTGCCTAATTTATGACCCAATCCATCTCATAACATGGTGCACGACCCAATTGACCAAAATTCATCATTTTTATTATTTTTTATTTATTTATTATTGATTTAATTCATAAAAATCATTTTAAATAAATAAAAAATATAAAAATCTATTTTTGGGTGAAGATTTTTTTTTTCTAGAAATTCATAATCATTGATTGAATTAGAATGAGAAGGAAATCATGTGGTCTCTCCCAAATTATTATTTTTTATTTATTTATTATTGATTTAATTCATAAAAATCATTTTAAATAAATAAAAAATATAAAAATCTATTTTTGGGTGAAGATTTTGTTTCTAGAAATTCATAATCATTGATTGAATTAGAATGAGAAGGAAATCATGTGATCTCTCCCAAATTATTATTTTTTATTTATTTATTATTGATTTAATTCATAAAAATCATTCTAAATAAATAAAAAATATAAAAATCTATTTTTGGGTGAAGATTTTGTTTCTAGAAATTCATAATCATTGATTGAATTAGAATGAGAAGGAAATCATGTGATCTCTCCCAAAATAGCAAGCACTCATGATCAAATATTTGAAATTTATACAATGATCTTTTTGAATATTTTTTGGATCAAATATCCACACAACACATCAATGTTTCTGACCTAAATCCATCACACATATATACTAAGCACAAACCCTAGCCTCATTCACGAATTTGCAGCAGCCTAAAGGTAAGATCAAAAGCACAAAAAATTTTCAAAAAGTCATATTCGGGTTCTCAAATTCAGAGCATTGCAAGGTATTTGGAAGACATAGCAAGCTTCCTTGGACTCTTCTGATCATAAATCATCATCCATATGCATCATATACACACCCAATTGCTCAACCCGAGTTCATCTTGACCTTGAATATTTTGTTTTCGAATCCATTGATTTATCATGTTTAAACTGTTTTTGATTGTTGTAGGATGTTTAGAATGAACTCTAGAACGATTCTGGGTGGTTCAATTGGATTTTCATTGCAGGAACAAGAATTCACCATGATTAGGGTTTTCGGCCCTCTTTAGGGTTTCACGATTTTCAAATGATAAATGGATTTGAAAAACATAGGACGATTGAAAAACTCAGTAGCAATACAATGGTGCAATCAATTTTGTGAAATTTTGCCGTTTGGATGAAGTTTGTGTTTCGCAGGGTGGAAGAACTCGTAACAATATTCGTAGGAGAAAACGTTGCAAAATTCGCAGCCTGATGGTTGTTGTGCTTCCTGGAAATCAAGCTGGCCTGGGTTCAAACCTCAGCCAGGTAAGTTTCCGCTTTTTTTTTTTCCTTTTATTTGATTTAAATATTATAATATTAAAAATTAAATATATTATGTATATTTCTCAATAATAAATAAATAATAATAAAATATGTCTGTTTTCTTTAATTTTAAAAAAATATGTTTTTTTTCACAAATTTTGTTTCTATATTTTATGTCTAAATTGTAATATGTATAAATTAGAAAATTTTTGTATATAACTAAATCCTATTTTTTTTATATAAACCCTAAAAATTTATTTCTCATATAAACCCTAATTTCATAAAACTCTAAAAATATTTTTTAATACAAATCTAATCCTATTTTTTTTTAATGTTATTTTCTAATATAATTATTATGTATGTATGTTTACTATAATTCTTACAAATTTTTGTAAATATACTTATAAATATTTTTTTACATAACTTTAGTTTATAAATAATTGTGCTTATAATAATTAGATTTTTTGTAGTAACTTCATGATTAAAATATAATTTAATAATTTGTAAATTAAAACAATTGTTTATTCATATTTGTTTTTTTTAGTTGATTATATTAAAAAATTGTTAATTTCTTATTATTATAATATTTGGATTAATTCTGTTTATTCTTATTTACTAACCCATTTATATTCTAATCATGCTTATTATTTTGTTAAATATTGCTTACTAACCCCCTTTATTATTTATTATTGCTTATTTATATTTTATTTATCTTTGCTATTTAATTATTTTGCTTATTATTTTGTAATTGTTTCTTGGATGTAAAGTTGTTTAATTATTTAATTATTATTATGGTTAGTAATTAGGGAGTGTAACAACATGTATGTAATATTAAAATAAATTTAGATCACTTTTAAATAAAGATAATTAAAATAAACACGTCACACACGTAAGTCGATTTTAATCGCCGTCTCACTTCCTAAGGATATCCCTCAAGTTGCCTACGAATAATGGTTAAGTGGGGTGTATAAAGCAAGTCCCTCAAATAGAAAAATCATCAAAGTCCCTTATGGTTGCCTTTACGAATCGAGTCCCTTTCGAAAAATGATGATGGTCCCTTATATGTGTTTATTACATCCCACAATGGCCTTCAAAGTCAAATTGTCCCTCACATGTCCCTTAACATCCAAAGTAAGGACTACCTACTCCATTATAGTAGGGATAGTCTTACTAAGGAAAGGATAAAGAATAAGAAAGACCTTAAAACATTAGGGTAGGCTACTCCTAGATACTTGCTCACTTCAAAACTTTTTCACACTTAAACAAATTTCCAACAAAATTTTCAAACAAGTTTTTTTCACATCCATACACGGATTATTATTAAACTATTCTGAAATTTTTTGCTATTCACACACTACACTTTCAAAACAATTCAAAAGTGAGCTTAAGTACCTAAGAGCCCATGGATAACCATGGATGAAAAGGGTGCTAACACCTTCCCTTTTCATAACCTACCCCCCGGACCCAAAATATTCTCTAAGGTCTTTCCTGTTCTTTTATAACCTTTCCTTATGGATAAAATAAAAGTCGGTGGCGACTCTTGCTATCCGCAACATTGTTTAAAGTCAGTTCTCCCACCGTGTTACAGAACTGGCGACTCTGCTGGGGATTTATTTAAGAGGGGTACCCTTAGGAATTAAGATCACTTTAAATTGTTTGCCTTGTTTGCTTTATTATTATATTGTTGGGGTGCTCTTATGTGTGAAAGGTCCTAACCCGGATCTAGTGTACCTTAGGTAAATGGCAATAGACCAAGGAAACTGTACGACGTATATCAATACGGTTGATCTGGTGGCCATAGTTAGTGCGACTTCTTGGTTGGTGCTTATATTCCTTAAGTCAAGTTGAGGATAATATTGAGGCTGCCATATGTTGTCAATGCACTAACTGACTTTTAGAACCCTAGTTAACTCATCTTGGCCTTTAGAAAGTAGTGAGGTAACCGGCTTTGGTGCAGACTGAAGTTGGTTGACACTCGATACTACGCTCATTGAGATCTTAAACTTGGAGGGTTTTGGTCGGCGAGTAAGTTGCCTTCTGAACAACCACCCTTGTGAAGGATCAATGATATTGAGATCCCTTAGAACCTGGTTACTTTTGTAGGACAGGATGAACCATCTAACTTCAGGGGAGGGTACTTGCCTTTGAACCTCATGCAAGCCTTTAAACCTAGGGCTATGGTGTGACTTGTTTGTGTGTGCCACATGTTTGTGATTGAGCATGACATCATGACATCATCATGCATCATAAGCATATCATTTTCCCTAACCATTTCAAGGACCAAAGGATTTATCTTTGTTCTTTGTTGCAGGTCATGGCTTCTGCTCGTAGAAACACCATCAGGATCAACTTTGTAGGGATACTTGCTAAGCTCAAGGAGTTGGTTTCCCTAGTGCCTGATCATTCCCAGTTCAACAAGAGACATGGTCACTTATTGGATCTAGTTACTTCAGGGTTCAGTGAAGACATGATGAGTGTGCTGTTTCAGTTCTTTGACCCTAAGCACCATTGCTTTACATTTCCTGATTATCAGCTGGTTCCAACCATGGAGGAGTTCTCCAAGCTTCTGGGTATACCTGTTCTTGATCAGAAGCCATTCACAGGCTTAGAGAAGGAGCTTAAACCAGAAGTTATTGCTGCAGCTCTACATCTGAAGAAGTCTGACATTGTTCTAGAGACGAGAAGTGGAGTTAAAGGTATTCTTGCCAAGGTATTAGTGGATAAAGCTCAAATGTTCTTGAAGGCTATGAGCTACGATGCTTTTGAGGAGATCTTAGCCTTATTGATTTATGGCTTAGTGTTGTTCCCCAATCCTGATCAGTTCATAGACGTTCATGCCATCAACATATTCCTGAGTCACAATCCAGTGCCTACCTTACTTGGAGACATCCTACATTCTCTTCACACCCGTACTACAAGGGCAAGAGGAACTTTGATGTGCTGCATACCTTTACTTTCTAGGTGGTTTATTTCTCACCTTCCTCGCTCAGTAATGAAGAATGAGCAAGGGTTCAGATGGTCCAAGAGGATCATGTCACTTTCTCACTCAGACATCCATTGGTGCTCCAGATCTATGGAGAATGTCACCACCATTGACCGTTGTGGGGAGTTTCCTAATGTGCCACTTCTAGGCATAAGAGGAGGCATCACCTACAACCCATCTCTAGCTTTACGATAGTTTGGTTACGCCCGGAGCGATGGTCCACATGACATGTTGATTCAGGGCATTGTGTTTGATTACGACAACGATCTTCAGGGTTACCGTCAGAGATTTATACGAGCTTGGGGAAAGGTAAACAGGATTGACAGCAAGACACTGGAGCCTAAGTACACTATTCCTATGGAGGCTTATCTCAGATGGGTACGATCTCGTGCTCAGACACTCATGATGCCATATCCTGCCGTCCTACCAGTTACCATGGAACCTGTTGCTGAAGGAGACACAGCTTATACCATCCTTCACCCAGACATGCCTACTGATATGGAAGACTTGCAGAGATCATGGATCCAACTGAAAGAGCAAAGGGATACTTTCGAGGCTCATTACAAAGCAAGCCAAGCAAGGATCCTAGAGCTAACAAAGCTACTTCATGAGGAACGAAACCTCAACTCATACCTCAACACAAAGAGGAAACGTCCATGGGAGACTTAAAACCCCATCTTTTGTACTTATTTCGTTTTCATTTTTTGTAAGCCTAAAAGGCAAAACAAGTTATTACTAATAAAAAGTTACTTTCTTGTTTGTTTAAGCAAATTTAAATCCTGCGGTCCTTGAAAACATTGCATATGCATTCCCATATCATTGCATCACAGGTTTATAATGGTGCACAGGTTTCTCATCTTCTCGCTGTTTATTTCAGCAATGGCTCTTGAACAATCAGTTAAGGATCTCCAGGCACAGAATGCACAGTTCCAAGAGCTGATCCTGAACCTATCCAAGGGGCAGGATGAATTGAAGACACTGCTGGCCAAGAAGACTAAGAAGGCTAGAAGGTCTGCTGGGTTGCTCAACATGGGAAGAAGGTTCAAAGGTCCTGTCAAGACCAAGGAACATGTTGAAGACTATGAATCTGAAGAATCTGAGCAGGAGAGAGGCAGTCTCCACAACACTATGGGGGACTCTGATTCTGAGGCTAACTACTACCATGAGCCTAACGAAGACAAATTCAAGATGCTGGTGGATAGAATGGATGCTATGGAATTACAGAAATCATCTGGGCTGGATTTTGAGGATTTGAGCTTGATATCTGGGGTGGTCATACCCATTGGGTTCAAAGTTCCTACATTTGTTGTCTATTATGGGGTCTCTTGTCCCAAATTGCATCTGAGGTCTTATGTCAGAAGAATACAACCCCACACTGCTGATAAAAAGTTGTGGATCCATTTCTTTCAAGAGAGTTTATCTGGAGCTCAGCTAGAGTGGTATTATCAGTTGGAGAGTGTCAACATCAGAGATTGGAATGACCTTGCTGAAGCTTTCTACAAGCAGTATCAATACAATGCTGACTTAGCCCCCACTCGCATGCAGCTTCAAAGCATGTCTATGGGTGCCAAAGAAAGCTTTAAGGAGTATGCTCAGAAGTGGAGAGACTTAGCTGGAAGAGTTCAACCCCCTTTGACTGATAGGGAGTTGGTTGATATGTTCATGTGTACGCTGAATGGTCCGTTTTATAGTCATCTCATTGGAAGCTCATCATCTGGCTTCACTGAGTTGATCATGACAGGAGAGCGAGTAGAGAATGGTATCAAGAGTGGTAAGATCCAAGTGGGCACTTCTTCATCAGGTGCTGCAAAGAAGCCTCCCACTGGGAAGAAAGAATCTAATGCTGTGTATGGTCAGCCTGATCGTAACAGAAGGCATCAGTCTGTTAGTGCCGTTCATATTTCAAATCCAACTCCTGCAACAACAGAGCAGCCTCAAGGCAACCAACAGAGGGCTAGAAGACAGTTCACGAAGATCAACATGTCAATGGCTCAGGCATTGCAACACTTGTTGAAGGCTGAACTTATTACCCTGAGGGAGGCTCCTCAGAATCCCAATGTTACCTCTCCCAAGTACAATCCCAATGCACGATGTGCATATCATTCAAACTGTCCAGGACATGATACTAATAACTGCTGGGTCTTGAAGAACAAAATTCAGGATATGATTGATGCTGGAGAAATTGAGTTTGATCCACCAGGTACTCCAAATGTGATTACAGCTCCAATTCCAAATCACGAGAAGACTGTCAACGCCATTGATGAAGATATTGATGAAGATCTGCATGTCTATTCAGTTATGGAGTTGAGCACACCATTGTCTGTTATCAAAAAGAGGTTAGTACAAGCTGGGATCTTTCCAGGTTGTCATGAAGATTGTCTATATTGTACCTATAAGCCGGATAGTTGCTTCATTTTGAGAGATGGGATTCAACGTCTCATGGATAAATATACTATAGTGTTTGAAAGAAGACCAGCATCTGTAGAAAGTATGGTGGATCATCTGACTCAGGGTAAGAAGATTGAAGAGGTTGACATGGTTGACAAAGTACCACTAAGAATCACTTCAAAGGGTCCCATTAAAATCACTCATCAGGGCCCAATCAAGATTATTGCTGAAGGTCCTGTGAAAGTTGTTGCTGAAGCCAGAGTAGCTCCTCTGATCATTACCACTCCTGGTCCTATTCCTTATACATCTGACAAAGCTGTGCCTTGGCACTATGGGTATGATGTTTACATCCATGGTGTCAAGCAGGAGCCTTTACCTGATATGCCTGTTGACATTGATAATATTGCTGGATCTAGCAAGATCACTCGTAGTGGAAGAGTCTTCTCTCCTCCAGTTGCTTTTAAGAGTGCAGTTACTCCTGCTGTTACTTCCACCACTGATGCTCGGGGCAAGGGTCCTGTTATTGAGCCTGTATCTACTGATGTGCCAGCTGCTGATGACCTCTCTAAGCAGATGGAAGAAGTGTTGAAAATCATTCGCAAGAGTGATTATGATATTGTTGATCAGCTGGGGCATACTCCCTCAAAGATTTCTATGCTCTCCCTGTTATTATGTTCTGAGGCTCATGCCAAGTCATTGATCAAGTTTCTAAAGATGGCTCATGTACCCAGTGCAATTTCTGTGGACCAGTTTGAGAATTGTGTTGCTCACCTGACCTATGACAACGGGTTAGGATTTTCTGATGCTGACTTGACCCCTGCCAAGAGGGATCATAACAGGGCCTTGCATATTTCAATTGAATGCAGGGGCACTACCCTGTCTCATGTGCTGATAGACAATGGTTCCTCTCTGAATGTGTTGCCTAAGGAAGTCCTGAACAAGCTGAGTCCTAAAGATACGGTATTGAAGCCCAGTAATATTGTGGTAAAGGCTTTTGATGGTTCTAGAAGAGTAGTGCATGGGGAAATTGATCTTCCAATCAAGGTTGGCTCTCAGGTGTTTACCGCTACATTCTATGTGATGGATATTCGTCCTTCGTACTCATGTCTGCTTGGTCGTCCCTGGATCCATGGGGCAGGTGCTGTGACCTCCACATTACATCAAAAGTTGAGATATCCGGTGAATGGAAAAGTTGTTACTGTCTTTGGAGAGGAAGAATACTTTGTCAGCCATGTAAACACTTTCAAGTATCTGGAAGTAGAAGGTGAATACATTGAAACTCCATGTCAGTCATTTGAAGTGGTTCCCTGGGCTGTTAAGGATTGTGTGACTCCTCCTGCTGTGAAGAAGGTTCCTGTGGTCATCAGAAACCCTCCAACAATGGCAATGGCCTCCCTCAATGATGCAAAAGCTATGGTGGAAGAAGAGTCCCAGAAGGCTGTTCGTCGTGCTCGTGCTGTTCGTATCACCAATCAAGGGGTTATCAATGCTGTGGGAGATCAAGATGAAGACCACAACTTGGAGGCATGGATTTTTCCTACTGTGGGTGCTGGACTCAATAATTGGAAAGCTGAAGATGTTATCCCTATCTCCTTTAGTCAGGAGTAAATACTATTACTGTGTTATGTTTTTAAATTTGTAATTTCTGGAAAAATTAAAACTTTCAAGCCATGTGCCTTACCCGGGGCACAATGGTGTGCTTGTTACGGGTTGTCATTTCATTTGCATACTGCATTCAATGAAATCAGTGGACGTTTCGTTTTCGTAAATATTGTGTTCCTTGTCTTTCTTTTTCTTTTATTTTTGCTTTATCAGCTATGTGTTCTTACACACACCCACGTCACTAAAATGCAGATCCTCATCCACTCTGGATCCAGTTGATAACAGTTCTACTATTGCCAATTACAATTTCGAGAATCCGATCTATCAAACTGAAGACGGAAACGAGGACGATTGTGAAATACCTGTAGAGCTTGCTAGGTTGTTACAACAAGAAGAGAAAGCTATACAGCCACATGAAGAGCCAGTCGAAGTTGTGAATCTGGGAACTGAAGAAAACAGAAAAGAGGTCAAGATAGGGGCTGATTTAGAGGACAGTGTCAAGAGCAGGTTGGTTCAGATGCTACGTGACTATGTGGAGATCTTTGCTTGGTCTTATGAAGATATGCCAGGGTTGGATACAGACATTGTGGTTCACCGTTTGCCAGTGAAAGAAGATTGTCGTCCAAAGAAGCAGAAGGTTCGTCGTATGCGTCCTGAAATGTCAGAAAAGATCAAAGCAGAGGTAATGAAACAGTTCAATGCAGGGTTCTTGGCCGTAACTTCTTATCCTCAGTGGGTTGCAAATGTGGTACCAGTTCCTAAGAAAGATGGTAAGGTACGTATGTGTGTAGACTACAGAGATCTGAATAAGGCTAGCCCTAAAGATGACTTTCCACTTCCTCATATTGATATTCTGGTAGACAACACTGCTCAGCATAAGGTATTCTCTTTTATGGATGGTTTCTCTGGTTACAATCAAATCAAGATGGCACCTGAAGATATGGAGAAGACTACATTTGTGACACAGTGGGGCACCTTTTGCTATAAGGTAATGCCATTTGGTTTGAAGAATGCAGGGGCAACATATCAGCGTGCTATGGTGGCTTTGTTTCATGATATGATTCATCATGAGATAGAGGTATATGTGGATGATATGATAGCCAGGTCTCAGAATGAAGAACAACATCTTGATCATCTGCACAAGTTGTTTGAGAGGTTGAAGAAATACAGGTTGAGATTAAATCCAAACAAGTGTACTTTTGGAGTTAGATCTGGAAAGCTCCTGGGTTTCATTGTCAGTGGAAAAGGTATTGAAGTGGATCCTGCAAAAGTGAAAGCTATACGAGAGATGCCAGCTCCCCGTACTGAGAAGGAGGTTAGAAGTTTCTTGGGACGATTGAACTACATTGCAAGATTTATTTCCCAATTAACTACCATCTGTGAGCCAATCTTCAAGTTGTTGAAGAAAGATCAGGTGATGGAATGGAATGATGAGTGCCAGACTGCCTTTGATGAAATCAAGAGATATTTGCTAGAACCTCCAATTTTAATGCCACCAGTTGATGGAAGACCCTTGATTATGTATTTAACAGTATTAGACAACTCAATGGGGTGTGTATTGGGGCAACATGACGAGTCTGGTCGAAAAGAGCAGGCAATATACTACCTTAGCAAAAAGTTTACCGACTGTGAAACAAGATACTCACTGCTCGAGAAAACTTGCTGCGCTTTGGCATGGGCTGCTCGCCGACTAAGACAGTATATGTTGACCCATACTACCTTGTTGATTTCAAAGATGGATCCAATCAAGTACATATTTGAGAAACCTGCTCTCTCCGGAAGAATTGCAAGATGGCAAATGATCTTGACGGAATATGATATACAGTATACTACTCAGAAGGCCATTAAGGGGAGTGTTGTTGCTGATCATTTGGCTCATCAAGCAGTAGATGATTACCAGTCAATGAATTTTGAGTTCCCTGATGAAGACATTATGTCTGTTACCAAAGAACCTGGACAATATGACGGATCTGAACAAGGATCCCGATGGACTATGGTTTTTGATGGTGCCTCCAATGCACATGGTAATGGTGTTGGTGTTGTGATTAGTTCCCCTGAAGGTTGTCATACCCCATTCTCCTTAGTCTATGGTATGGAAGCAGTTCTGCCTATTGAAGTTCAGATCCCCTCCTTGAGAATTATGAAGGATGCAGGCTTGGATGAAGATGAGTGGATTCAGACTCGACTTGACCAGATAAATTTGATTGATGAGAAAAGGTTAGCAGCAGTTTGTCATGGCCAGATGTACCAGAAACGGATGATCAAAGCTTTTAACAAGAAGGTTAAGCCAAAGGTATATCAGGCTGGTGACTTGGTAATCAAGCGTATCATATTACCACAGGGTGATCCTAGGGGCAAGTGGACTCCAACATATGAGGGACCATTTGTAGTCAAGACAGTGTTCTCAGGAGGTGCCATGATACTGACTACAATGGATGATGAAGACTTCCCACAACCTGTAAACGCAGACATAGTTAAAAAATACTACGCATAAAAAGAGACCCGCTAGGTTGACAGGCCTAGGCAAAAATAAGGGCATCCCGGCAAACCAAAAGGGTTTGGGCAAAAATTAGGGATATATATATAAAAAGATGTACACCCGGCAAGTCGAAAACCTGAAAAGGCGGCTTGGGCAAAAAAGGGTATCCCGGTGGATTGAAAACCTGAAAGGGCAATCCAGGCAAAAGTTAGGGATTAAAGCGTATGACTATGTCTCGTTTGGATCACTCATGAAACTGCAACCAGTTGTACTACTTACTCAAGCTCAAACAGATAAAGCTCAATCCAATCGTTTCCGTCTCAACAGCAAGAAGATGAGATACTTGAGTGGCAATAGTAGAATTGAAACTCAATAGGATTATTTCCCACATAGCTGATTCTTTTTGTAAAACTTCATGACAAAATTCTCTTACTAGGGTTTATGTCTCCTTGTACAAACTTACCCGTGTATGGGTCACTTTCGATATAAATAAATTCCATCTTTTGAATCCAGATTTACTTTTACCCTATTTACATAAGCGAAACGTCCATTGGTTGTGTTTGAATGTATGTATGCCTTTGAATATGATTGATGTTTACCAGAAATGCATGTATGCTTTTAATATGATTGATGTTTACCAGAAATGCATGAAAATGCAGTAATAGTATTTACTAAGGACGAACGAGGGAAGGATTTCAACGAAGCTTCGCCGGTTCATCTTTACAAGGCAGTTACAAACCATCAGTAGGACTAATCCATTTTCACAAAGTCTAATCTCCCCTGGAATTTATATCCATCTCTTTTATCCTCATACGGATATACGGGAAATTACTTTCCAATAAGGGCACGATGAACGAAGACGGGATGTTATACTTATCCTACTATCAAACGAAAACGAAGGTTATCTATACCCTACTATCCCCAACAACGGGAGGTTATATATACCTTGTTATCCCCAACAACGGGAGGTTATCTATACCTTGTTATCCCCAGCAGACGGAGGGTTATATATTCTTCAACAACGAATCGGGATTTATTTTCCTTGGCCAGCAATTGTTATACAAGGATATCCAGACACTTCCAGCAGTGTCATATCATACATACATCATTTACATCATACCATAACATATATGTCTATAGTACATTACCTAAGTGCATCATGTCATACATGCATACATAAAGCATAAACTAATGTTGTTATACAGAATGCTACCTTGTTTTCAGGTTAATTATCCAACAAACAAGCTTATGATCTTTGGGACTGCTTTATTGTAACCTCAGGGTTACTTTATCCTCCTGACGAGCTTCTTATTACTTTGGGACTGCTTTATTGTAACCTCAGGGTTATTTTATCCTCCTGATAGCCTCTCATGACTTCAAGACTGCTTTAGAGCTACTGATTGCTCTATCCTCCTGAAATCATCCTACTACTTCAAGACTGCTTTAGAGCTATTCATTGCTCTATCCTCATGAGGTCATATTACTACTTCAAGACTGCTTTAGAGCTATTCATTGCTCTATCCTCCTGAAGCCATCTAATTATTTCAAGACTGCTTTAGAGTTATCCATTGCTCTATCCTCCTGAAACTACATTATTATTTCAAGACTGCTTTAGAGCTATCCATTGCTCTATCCTCCTGAAATCATTACTTCAAGACTGCTTTAGAGCTATTGATTGCTCTATCCTCCTGAAGACATATCACATTATTATTTCAAGACTGCTTTAGAGCCATTCATTGTTCTATCCTCCTGAAATCATATCATTGCTTCAAGACTGCTTTAGGGTTATCACTATTGATTGCTCTATCCTCATGAAGACATGCTGCTACATCATTATTATTCCAGACTCCTGACAGCTTTTATCATACACCCATATTTTGAACTGCTCCCCCCCTAGTGGCATCTTTAAGCCCACTCAATCATATTCAACTAGCCATCTGTACCACTCTAGTGCACTGGTGAGTGCAAATTTTTGGGCTTTTGTGTTCAATCCCCTTCAACCTTCCAGGTTACGACTGGCAAATATACCAATCTAACCCCTCAGGTTTCAGAAAATTGAACAGGGGCAGCTGTTGCACCCCAAAATTTGCCCTCACAATACAAGACTTTGTGTTCTAAGAAGGTTCACAAGGTTCACAAACTTCTCAACATCTACAAGACCTTTCATGAGGTTCATGAAGTCCATAGGTTGCTTCTTGAAGGTTCACAAGGTTCACAAGATTCACAATGTTTACAAAGCTTTCCTAAGGGTCATGAGGTCTACAAAGCCACTTCATGATGTTCACAAGGTTCACAAGCTTCACAATACTTCCCATGGGTGTCACAAGACATTTTATGAAGATTCACAAGGTTCACATAGTTCACAATTGGTCAAAAAAGTTGACAATTCCCTCAGACAATGCACCTCCTAAGCAGGGCATCCATAACTAGGGTTTTGACTTTAATCAGGCTAAATGGACTTCCAATACCTCAAGTGAGTTTCATAACATCTTATATGTGTATAAGAACCCCCATGTCAAGTTTCAAGACTTTTCTCAAAAGTTTGCTCAGTCAGATGATCAGATAAGTCAAAATCAGTCAATGCAGTTAAAAAGTCAAACTGAGGTCAACTGTGGTCAAACCAAAGTCAAACTTCATGATTTTTTGCCAACATCAAGTATATGAAGTAAAATTCATCATTTGATCAAGGGTTGATCATGATTCATCAAGGAGATTCCAGATCATCAATAATCAGGAGTTTCTAAATTAGGGTTTCATCAGTAAAAGTCAACTGAACTTTGACCAGCCATAACTTTCACATGCTTCATCACCAAGTCTCCATCCAAAGCTCATTTTGAAGGAAATTGAATTATCTACAACTTTGATGTTGAAGGTTAAGCCCAAAAATTCTTCATTTGAAAGATACGATCTAAGACATTATAGGTCATTTCAAAAGTCAACAAAAAGTCAACAACTTCAAAAGGGCATAACTTGAGATTGGTAAATGATATGGACCTGAAACCAATGGGGTTGTTTATAGGACTCTTCAAGCTTTCCAAAAAGTCCAAGAACACCCTCATACCTTTAAAATTGAGGGAGATGTGTCCTTGCAAAGTTGGACAATTTTGTGATGATTTATATTGAAAATGGAGGCTTAGAAGTATTTCTTTCCAAATGGGCTGCCTAATTTATGACCCAATCCATCTCATAACATGGTGCACGACCCAATTGACCAAAATTCATCATTTTTATTATTTTTTATTTATTTATTATTGATTTAATTCATAAAAATCATTTTAAATAAATAAAAAATATAAAAATCTATTTTTGGGTGAAGATTTTTTTTTTCTAGAAATTCATAATCATTGATTGAATTAGAATGAGAAGGAAATCATGTGGTCTCTCCCAAATTATTATTTTTTATTTATTTATTATTGATTTAATTCATAAAAATCATTTTAAATAAATAAAAAATATAAAAATCTATTTTTGGGTGAAGATTTTGTTTCTAGAAATTCATAATCATTGATTGAATTAGAATGAGAAGGAAATCATGTGATCTCTCCCAAATTATTATTTTTTATTTATTTATTATTGATTTAATTCATAAAAATCATTCTAAATAAATAAAAAATATAAAAATCTATTTTTGGGTGAAGATTTTGTTTCTAGAAATTCATAATCATTGATTGAATTAGAATGAGAAGGAAATCATGTGATCTCTCCCAAAATAGCAAGCACTCATGATCAAATATTTGAAATTTATACAATGATCTTTTTGAATATTTTTTGGATCAAATATCCACACAACACATCAATGTTTCTGACCTAAATCCATCACACATATATACTAAGCACAAACCCTAGCCTCATTCACGAATTTGCAGCAGCCTAAAGGTAAGATCAAAAGCACAAAAAATTTTCAAAAAGTCATATTCGGGTTCTCAAATTCAGAGCATTGCAAGGTATTTGGAAGACATAGCAAGCTTCCTTGGACTCTTCTGATCATAAATCATCATCCATATGCATCATATACACACCCAATTGCTCAACCCGAGTTCATCTTGACCTTGAATATTTTGTTTTCGAATCCATTGATTTATCATGTTTAAACTGTTTTTGATTGTTGTAGGATGTTTAGAATGAACTCTAGAACGATTCTGGGTGGTTCAATTGGATTTTCATTGCAGGAACAAGAATTCACCATGATTAGGGTTTTCGGCCCTCTTTAGGGTTTCACGATTTTCAAATGATAAATGGATTTGAAAAACATAGGACGATTGAAAAACTCAGTAGCAATACAATGGTGCAATCAATTTTGTGAAATTTTGCCGTTTGGATGAAGTTTGTGTTTCGCAGGGTGGAAGAACTCGTAACAATATTCGTAGGAGAAAACGTTGCAAAATTCGCAGCCTGATGGTTGTTGTGCTTCCTGGAAATCAAGCTGGCCTGGGTTCAAACCTCAGCCAGGTAAGTTTCCGCTTTTTTTTTTTTCCTTTTATTTGATTTAAATATTATAATATTAAAAATTAAATATATTATGTATATTTCTCAATAATAAATAAATAATAATAAAATATGTCTGTTTTCTTTAATTTTAAAAAAATATGTTTTTTTTCACAAATTTTGTTTCTATATTTTATGTCTAAATTGTAATATGTATAAATTAGAAAATTTTTGTATATAACTAAATCCTATTTTTTTTATATAAACCCTAAAAATTTATTTCTCATATAAACCCTAATTTCATAAAACTCTAAAAATATTTTTTAATACAAATCTAATCCTATTTTTTTTAATGTTATTTTCTAATATAATTATTATGTATGTATGTTTACTATAATTCTTACAAATTTTTGTAAATATACTTATAAATATTTTTTTACATAACTTTAGTTTATAAATAATTGTGCTTATAATAATTAGATTTTTTGTAGTAACTTCATGATTAAAATATAATTTAATAATTTGTAAATTAAAACAATTGTTTATTCATATTTGTTTTTTTTAGTTGATTATATTAAAAAATTGTTAATTTCTTATTATTATAATATTTGGATTAATTCTGTTTATTCTTATTTACTAACCCATTTATATTCTAATCATGCTTATTATTTTGTTAAATATTGCTTACTAACCCCCTTTATTATTTATTATTGCTTATTTATATTTTATTTATCTTTGCTATTTAATTATTTTGCTTATTATTTTGTAATTGTTTCTTGGATGTAAAGTTGTTTAATTATTTAATTATTATTATAGTTAGTAATTAGGGAGTGTAACAACATGTATGTAATATTAAAATAAATTTAGATCACTTTTAAATAAAGATAATTAAAATAAACACGTCACACACGTAAGTCGATTTTAATCGCCGTCTCACTTCCTAAGGATATCCCTCAAGTTGCCTACGAATAATGGTTACGTGGGGTGTATAAAGCAAGTCCCTCAAATAGAAAAATCATCAAAGTCCCTTATGGTTGCCTTTACGAATCGAGTCCCTTTCGAAAAATGATGATGGTCCCTTATATGTGTTTATTACATCCCACAATGGCCTTCAAAGTCAAATTGTCCCTCACATGTCCCTTAACATCCAAAGTAAGGACTACCTACTCCATTATAGTAGGGATAGTCTTACTAAGGAAAGGATAAAGAATAAGAAAGACCTTAAAACATTAGGGTAGGCTACTCCTAGATACTTGCTCACTTCAAAACTTTTTCACACTTAAACAAATTTCCAACAAAATTTTCAAACAAGTTTTTTTCACATCCATACACGGATTATTATTAAACTATTCTGAAATTTTTTGCTATTCACACACTACACTTTCAAAACAATTCAAAAGTGAGCTTAAGTACCTAAGAGCCCATGGATAACCATGGATGAAAAGGGTGCTAACACCTTCCCTTTTCATAACCTACCCCCCGGACCCAAAATATTCTCTAAGGTCTTTCCTGTTCTTTTATAACCTTTCCTTATGGATAAAATAAAAGTCGGTGGCGACTCTTGCTATCCGCAACATTGTTTAAAGTCAGTTCTCCCACCGTGTTACACCACGAAAGTGGGAAATTAATTAAGGTACGAACCAACAAGCGAAAGCTGCGGTAAGGTCAGATAGTAAACACTAGGCATTTGTTTTAATAACAGCGAAAGCACTTTAAAACGAATTAGAACTTAGAGATTTCCAAAAAATAGTTTTAACCCCGAACGGGATACGAAAGTGTACGTTTGGCCCTTAGGATTATGATTAGCGTCAAGAACCATTGTGAGACGAGAGTCTTCAAATCTCCATTTTCTGCTTAAATAAACTGTGAAAACTATTTCATACACCAGTAACTTATCAAATCCCTGAAGAACACAATTACTACGTATCGATTCAGTTAATTAAAATCTAAACAGTAATCTTAGTTCCCCCTCTTAGTGACAATCTTATCCCCTTAAAACATATTCTACCTAGCTAAACATAGTAACTCCCGAGAACACTAGTTTGATTACGAGTCCCTGTGGGATCAATATCTTTTATTACTACGCGATAGACTGTGCACTTGCAGTTAGTTGTATTAAACATAGAAAGTCGCGATCACCCCGCGGAATTACTACCACCGCGCGGTGGAAAGCTTAACGGACAACCCGCCGCCGCCACAGCTCTTCGAACATCATCAGCGAACAAGCATCAGAAGAGAGGAGCGAAACCCACAACCGCGAGTGAAGAAGCTCAGAGAGACGGAAATTTTCGTCTCGTCATCATCGCAACCGAACATCATCGTCACCGGCAAAGGACAAGACGAAATCCATCATCCAAACGGACGGGAAATCATTCTAACCCGCAAAGAACGTCACCGATCAGAAAGGGATAGGTAAAGCCACCGTTTTTTGTTTGTTTATTTTTGTGCAGGGAGGAAGAAGAAAGAGGTGCCATGAACATGCATAAGAGAAAGAAGAAATTTTTTGAAGCAAGCTCAGAGCAACATCAATGGCCACCGCCGCGCATGAAGAAGGAGAGAGAGTTTGAAAAAAACCCTAAATGGATCAGCATCTCATTCCATTCCCCTTTTATTTCATTTCTTTTCTTTTCTTTTTTTTTCTTTTTTATTTATTTTATAATTTAACTATTTAGTATAATTATATTGTTAGGACCATATTTTATATTTTTATAATTTCATGATTTAGTGCAATTTTTAATCAAAACATTTAATAATTAAAACTTTTTTTAATCAAACCAATTTTATTATTAAAACCAACACCTTTTAATACCTAAGTAACTTTTTTTTCTAAATTTTTTTAATTAACACTAAAACTCTTCTTCTTCTTTTTTAAAATTAATTATCAATTATTTTCCAAGACTTTTAAAAACTAAAATCAAACCCACTTATTTTAAAAGTAAATTTAGAACCGTTTTTTTACACCATAAAATTAAAACTTCACAATTAAATTAAAATTTTCAAGTTCAGACTATATTTGTAAATTCTTCATTTAACTGTAAACCTTTCGTAAAATGGGGTTAACTGCTCGATTTCAGCTTGCGAATTAGTTGTTGTCGTTAATTGTTTCGTTGCAGTTGTATAACGCATCTGTCGTTTCCGCTGCTTTCTCATTTGTACCATTTCCCCGTACTTTTCGCATTTTTGGGGTTGTAATTTATGCGAGGCTTTCGTCACTGTTATTCTTTCATTTTTTGTTTTTGCTTTCTTCATGGTTGTAATTTATGCGAGTGATCGCCGCTTTGCACTTTTTAGTGCTTTCATATTTTCATGTTGCCATGTAATAACTTATTATTTGCATCATTTATCGTTAATGTCCCTTCGAAGGATTAGGTTCAGTAGTTTGACTGCCGAGTCAATAACCCTAAACTTTGACCATTTCAGAACCCTAACTTACTAGGCGTCCCGCCATGGACGAAAAATGCCCTTTACCCTAGCATTAGGTCAAGGAGTCGCCGTACTCCATTTTAGGGTTTCCCGCCGTGGAACATTTAATTTACCCTAGTTTTAAGTTCAACTTTTCAACATAGAAATAGGAGTCATCGCACCCCACGTAATCTTTTTCCTTAAGAAACGCTTACTCCCCATCGAAACCTTGACCACAGTCAAGACGTTTCTAACCTCCCTTTCGAGGGGAACTACGATTACTCTGATTCCATCCCCTACCCAGGATACGTAGGCACAAGATGTGAATCTTGCCGAGTAAATTTAGGACTAACCCTTAGGTATTTCAGTCATTGTTAACCCTTAGCTCATTATATATCCGCAAGCAAATAATTAAAGCAAATAGTAAACAATAAACAAAAGGTTCATGTAGAGTACTACAGAAGTTTAGGGTGCTAATACATTTCCTAAGCTTAACCAACCCCTTACCTAGTTCTCTCCCCGCATTGTTTACGATGCAAAAATTAGGTTTTCCTTCTTTTGACCTTTTCCTTTGGATAAATTAAAGTCGGTTGTGAATTAAAGATTTGTGATTCAAATTAATTAAAAATTTGATATCCTATTCTCACCGCAACAACAAGCAAATGAGTGATCATCATATGTCTCTACGTCAATAATTTACTAATTACAGCTGCTAATAAAGGTTATATTACTGAGTTCAATGGTGATTTAATGAAGGAGTTTGAAATGACCAACCTTGGTCTCATGACATATTTCCTTGGCATTGAGTTTCACAAGTCCTAAAAGGGATTGTTCATGCCATAGACGAGGTATGCTCTTGAGATATTAAAGAAGTTTGAAATGGAGTATTGTAATGTGGCATTACCGCTTCAGATCTAAGATTGCTGCTATCAAAGAATAAAGATGAGCATGACATTAATCAAAAGCATTACTAGAGGTTGATTAGATCATTGTGGTACTTGTGAAATATAAGATCAAACATGACAAGAGAATCCAAAGATGAAAATATTTATGGGGAAGCCAAAGGAATCACACTTGGAAGATAGAGGTAGAAGCTACGAATTGCTCGGTTATACTAACTCAAATAGGTATGGAGATAAGATGATATAAAATTAATAAATAGATGCATAATTATGTATGAAAAAATACCAACCTCTTGGTTTTCTAAGAAGGAACCAATTGTGGCGCTCTTTTTTTGCAAGGATGAGTACACTGTAGCGTCTATGAGTGTGTGTCAAGGTGTATGGTTGATGAATTTAATGAAGGAGTTAAGCAATGAAGAGTATGAAGTTGTGAAATTAATGATAGACATTGTTTCCGCTATAAACCTTGACAAGAATATCATTTCACATGGGAGAAGCAAGCTTATAGTGATGAGATTTCACTACTTAGGAGAATTTGTGAGTGAAAGAAAATTGAAGTTGGGGTATTGGAAAAGTAAAGATCAAGTGGATTATCTGGTAATCAAATGAGTGTCAATTGAAGTGTTTAAAACATTGAAGAAACACATGAGTATGGAAGTTTAGAAGATTTGAATTAAGGTGGTGTATCGAGAAAATAGTAACTCAAGTGGTCATAATCGGTTATTCATAATTTAGCATGTGGTTATTAATAATTCAGTAAGTGGTTACTAATAGTTTAGCATGTGGTTAATGATAGCTCAGTAAGTGTTTAATGCTATTTCAATGCGTGGTTACTAATAGTTCAGTAAGTGGTTATTGATAGTTCAACATGTGGTTAATGATAGTTCAGGATGTGGTTAATGTTAACTATGTATGTGGTTACTAACTAGAAGTTTGTTAGTTAGTAGTATGATCCTATATAAAGGATATAACACATGTTTGTAAAATTTTCTCAATTAATTCCATTCCAATAATAATTCTCTCACTCTCGCCATTGTTCAGCAGTTTCATCATTTTTTTTCTTATGATTGGGATTTCCCCCATATTAACTCATTATATCTCATTTAAAATATCTTTCTTAAACTCTTAATTTGTATTGGATTAGAGAGCTCCCCCCCCCCCCCCAAAAAAAAAGTAGATCATTTTGGATTGCTTTGGGTAAACTAAAATTATGCATGTAATTGTTCTTTATTCTTCCTGCTACTATGGTTTCTTGCACTAGTTGGGAGATAATTATTCCTTAAGGTTGTTTAGATTTTGGTTACCATGTGCTTTGTCTCACACATTATATTTAAAATGATGTTTTTAAATCCATACTCATTTCACAGCAAGTGGCACCCACTACGTAACAAAGGTCTTATGTTTGCAAGTGAGCACCATAATTTCTAAATGGAATATCAATATTTTTTTTCTAGAGACAATGATTAGGATTGTATAAGGTGAATATGCAATCATTCTTGACTCAACAAAAGTGTGAAGAAGAATTGAGAGGTGGCCTATTGATGTCGACCAACTTAGAAAAGACGAAGAAGATCGAGATGGTGAATATGGCCAACAAAGCCATTATTTTGTGCCTTAAAGATTAAGTTCTAGGGAAAGATGTAAGGGAGAAGACATCAATAAAAATTGTTGACCAAATTGCTTCAAACACAATAGGGTGTGAATAATAAGAAAATTGAGAAGAGAGTAGAAAATAGTATAGTATAGCTAACTTTCAAATATAAAGTAACAAAACAATGATGAGAAGTCATTTTTTTAAAGGCGAAAATTTGGCTTAAAATCAAATCTGTTTTTCAAAATATTTTTACCAAAGAAAAATACATTCATAAATATCTTGAAGTTGTGCCAGATGAATTAGGAAGTGTCAAAATAGTTATAGGCAAAATTTTGACTTATCTAATTGATTGGAACATTTGTCTAATTTATTAGCTCAGTTCATAATTGAGCCACAAGCGATTGGAATAACACCTTAATGATGTGCAACGACTAGATATCTTTTCCTTCCTTTTATAAATTTATAATCGATTGTATTTCAAACTTCTAATCGATTTTGAATATGTGTTAATCCATTATAAATTCATAAAAAACTTTTATTGGAATTTCCTTTTTGAGCCAACCTCTAGCTTACAAATAGAGGCCACTTTTCTCATTTTATTTCATCCAAAAACATGTTTTAACATCTCTCTCTCTCTCTCTCTCTCTCTCTCTCTCTCTCTCTCTCTCTCTCTCTCTCTCTCTCTCTCTCTCTCTCTCTCTCTCTCTCTCTCTCTCTCTCTCTCTCTCTCTCTCTCTCTCTCTCTCTCTCTCTCTCTCTCTCTCTAAAGTTTTATTTAACTTTCTCTCAATAATGTTTTAGCCTAAGTACTTTTGTGAGAAAAGTTCTTTTTGTGAGTGAGAATATAATTGGAATTTTAGAAATGTTAGAATTGTAAATTCACCAAGGGAATCTTTTTTATATCCCTTGGTTGAATATTATCCATTTAGATATTTATTTGGGTTAGAAGTTAAACTCGTAAAAAGCTTTGGTTTGAGACTGTTTGATTCAGTCCTAGTTTAAGTTGGAGATCAACCCGTGATAAAATCTCCTATGTTCATAGTCAGTTTGATGTTAAAACCAAGATAGGTTGAAGCTCAGGCCGATATTAAAAGCTTCATAGGCTCGAGATCAGCCCGATGTTAAAATTACATAGGTTACTGATTATCCCATGTAAAACCAAGGCCTAATGCTCGTGAGCTCAACCCATATATAAGTTTGTAAGGTTTAAGGAACTTGATGACTAACCGCTATAAGGTCCTCATTTGTGAAGAAAGGATTGGTTTCTTGGATTCACCATTTGGAAGATAAGACTCAAATTGATATATTCCGAAGTCTTGTATTATTTGGTTGGAGATCAATAATCATTTTCATGTATAAGGAGGTTCGTGAGTCTTTCATACTAAAAGCTCTCAAAGTTTATTGGATACACTCAAGATCAATTCTTAAGGAGAGAAGAGTATGTTCTTTTTCTTGTTTGACTATACCTCTATATATTGTGGTGTTAACCTATTTCCCTTAACCCTTTAATTTTTGTATTTTAATTTTTGTCTTCTATTTTCCACTGCTAAGTTTTTAAATTTTTTTTTAAACTCTAATCTTATATCCCAAAAATTTTCGAAAACAAGTTTTTCCAAACCATACAATTCACCTCTCCTCTTGTGTGTGAAGTCTTAATTCCAACAGAGTCATGGGTTTGAATGGTGATTTGAATCATAACTTCAAATCATCGAATTTCTACCTTAGATTTAAATAGTTGTTTCTTTGAGAGAAACAATAATTTTTAGAGAATCTCTTATTATGAATTGTTCATGATGAAATAAATGATGAGAATCTTTAATCATGAAACTTTTAGACAAAATGTAAACTTGTCTTTTCTTCTCTAATGTGAAAATTTCTAGCATCATTTAATCTTTCTTTTGCTTTCTTGAACAACTCCTTGAGTGTTAATCCATGACAAATGTTTTGTTACATTTTTTATGTAATTATGTTGTTAAGAAAAACAAGAGAAAGAAGGTAGATCAATCTTAGAATGATTCAAACTTTATCAAGCTCATGACAACCTTCAAGATATAATACCCATTTATCCATAAACTTTAGAGAACCTTTATGTGTGTTCTTCATTCACCGCCATCTAATCACTTGTTGTTACCTTATGAATTTGTGTGCATGTGTGTGTGTGTGTGTGTGTGTGTGTGTGATTCATTTGACATTGTTCACCATCTTCAACCTCAGTTTTTATCCATTGTTGTGGACCTTCATCTCTAAATAATGAGTGCATGAGGGATACTAGTGGTACATTAGGGTATATGATGTTTTTGTGTGAATTTTTCTATTTGTAACACGTGCATATATTGTTTCTTGAATGTAGTTTGGATATTGAGTTATTCATCAAGAGAAGAGTTTCACTATACTCCATTGAAGACTTTGGTGAGGTCGAATACAAATTGTCTGTAAGTCGGAGTTGGAAGTTATCCAAATTTGGTTTGGTTGTGTAAAGACTCTTCATAGACAAAGTTGGGCGGTTGTTCAATTTAACGCTTAGCTAATGGAAATCACTCAGGCAAGAAATCAGTGAGATCAACGTGGATCGCTACGTACGATGACTTGGAGCAGTTTAGTGTGGATAACAAGGTTATTGGATCAAGATCATTGAAG
This sequence comes from Lathyrus sativus, assembly GCA_963859935.3. NCBI lineage: Eukaryota > Viridiplantae > Streptophyta > Magnoliopsida > Fabales > Fabaceae > Lathyrus > Lathyrus sativus. The sequence continues at coordinate 714,593,625 of OZ012737.1, forward strand.
ATCTTGTTTTTGTTAGCAATTTGAGTATCTTTGTCAATAGAGGAAATTATCGTGTGATATTTCGTTGTAACTAAAATTCTTGTATCAAACTTATGAAATATTGGAAGATCGTGATTATTTTCCAATGGTTTTAATAACATTGAAAAATAGAGTGGGAAAAGTGAAAATGAATGTTGAACAACTATATATATCTTTGTGTACGCTTCTGTCTTCCCTTAACTCTTTTAATCTTTTGCATTCATTACTATAGCTATTGCATTTTTGTGTCGTTTCTGTGTCATTTAGGTCACCTTTTACATATAATGATTTAATGTGTAAGCTTAGGTTTACGATGCATCAAACCAATTGAATCATCATAAATTCAACTATGTCTTAAATTACTTTTTAAGTAAAGTGTTTTTAAATCTCTTTGTTTAAAGTAACTTTGATTATTTTTTAATTGTATTTAATTAGAAAGAATGAAGTCTTTATTGATATCTTATAATTCCTTTGTTGGATTCGTTCATACAAACTTTTCCAAGCTCTCTTAGTGTTGCGTTTTGCTTCCGCGCATTTTAAAATCTCTTATTTCATTTTATGGGACCTAAAATATTTTTTAAAATTTCTACTTAGGGATTGGTCTCTTCAACCCCCCAATAGACCTGTTAGTGTCCATATTCTCACAAAACATGATACTTTTATGTTAAAAATTTCTTTGGACTTTATTGAATAATCCTAATTATTTATGGTGTCGAATGCTTATCAATAAGTATGGAACGAAGTAGAACCTAGTGTAAAATTTGATTAGCAAGCCAAATGATTACACGTTATGGAAAGTGCTGGCTAAGGTGTGGGGAAAATTTCAGAAAAATATTTTATGGAAGCTTGGGCATAGCCTAAGGGTTAATTTTTGGTTGGACCATTGAACTCCAACAGATAAATGTATCTTTCCAAGTTGGCCCAACCTAATATAATTATAAATACAACCCTCACGATTAAATACTTGGTTAATGCGGAAGGGAGGTGGAATTTAGAGTTGCTTCATAATTGACTCAATGTCGAGCTGGTCAATTGTATTATGGTTATCCTTCCTCTTATCCATGAAGATGGCGTGGATAGGATAGGATGGAGAGATTATAGAGACAAAGACTTTTATTTGGGTAATGCATATAAATATCTTTCTTCTCCTTTACATGTTGTGGAAACACATATGGACTAGAATATCATTTGGAAATGGAAAATTCCCCATCGGATCCAAACCTCCACTTGGCTTATGATTCATGAGAGAATCTTGAGAAACTCTAGGCGTCATAAGTGGAACCCAATTATATTTAGGGGTTGCAACTAGTGTATGAGTAAAGAATGGGACTTAAATCATGTGCTTCAAGATTTCTTCTATGCAACACATGTATGGATTATACTTGTCCCTTCTAATAAAATGAGTCGTTTTTACTCTTTGTCTTACATAGATTGGATGGCCTACAACCTTAAAGGGAATATCATGGATTCATACAAAGACCAGTAGAGGCCAATATTTATGATCACTTGTTGGTATTTACGAAAATGGAGAAACAAAACTCTCTTTGATGAAGGCTTAGCGACCTAACAACCCGATTGAACCAATCATGCATCTTTAAAGGTAATTGAGACAATTGGTCAAGTGAAGGGAACTGTCAGGTTATCAGAGCCATAAACCAAACATATCCAATTAGATCGGCCATAGGATAATTCAATCAAGCTCAACTATGACGGTTCCTGTAAGAATTCTACTTCCACGGTAGGATGTGTAGGCTTGTTCAGGGACTCATTCGAAAATTGGGTAAGAGGATATGCACGAAAAATTGGTTTGTGTGATGCTTCTATTGCATAGATGCGGTTGATGTTACATAGGATTGGGATAGCTTGGCATGAGAGAATTAAAACTCTCGTAGTCGAGAGTGACTACAAAGTCTTAATAAATATAGCTAACTAATAAACTAGGGATGAACAAAACCTACCAAGTTGAATGCATAGAATTAGACAGATGGCTCAAAGGAATTGACACGTCAAGTTCAACCATACTTGGTTGGAAGAAAATTGTGGTGCAGATTGGATAGTCAATTATAATCTTACTTTGAACAATAATAAGCTTCTCATTCTTTTGAATCTCGTGTTGAACGAGTTGAATGTCATTTTTAGTTAATGATAAAAATGGGGTCTCGATCCTTAGACGTGTTATAGTAGTTCATTAGTTTTTTTTTTCTTTAGACTGTTAGACCGTAACAAAAAAAAAAACTTATGGTGCGTTTGATTTGCAAAAGGGTAAGTCCTTAACAAAATAATACAATACAAACCTTTCTAATATTGATAACTTTTTGTCTTGTAGGATGTTTGATGGCGATGTATAAGACAAATAAAATAAAGTAACATTTACTACAATATCTTGTGTGTTTGTGCACGCGCGCGTGTATGAGAGAGAATATTTTTAATAAAAAATAAAAAGGGTATTTTTGTATTTTAAATAAGTTGTACTATGGATAACATAGTATTGTTGTATTTTAAATAAGTTTTACTAGAGATAAAAGGATATTTTTGTATTATCAAAATGTAAATATTAATATATGAGAGAGAAAGAAAAAGAGAGACAAAACGATATAATATTTTTAATAGAAAATAAAATAGTGTTCTTGTATTTTAAATAACTTGTATTAGAGATAAAATAATATTTTTGTATTTTTATATTGTAAATATTAATACAATAGAAAGAGAATATAAATTTTTAGTATAAAATAAAAGAGAATTTCATTATTTCAAATAATTTGTACTAAGAACAAAAAAATCGTCTCATGGTTTCTTGAAGAACAAAAATTTCAGTTTTTGTTCAATCGGTAATCTTGATTTTTGTCTTGTCCTATAAACAATTTTTAAATCAAACACACGACAATTAGAATTGTGTTATCAAATCCCTTATTTTTTTTAGTAAATTAAACGCATTCATTGAATGTTAAATAATTAAAATTTAGTACTTAAATTAAGAACTATTTAAATTAAATATTATAAAATAAATTAATAGCATAAATAAAAAGTTTGCTATTATTTTTTTGTTACTTAAACTATAAAAGGAGGCCGTTTTTTAAAGATATGCGGAAAAGGGGGTACACTAATAAAAAAAGTAAGTTACTAAACATATACTGTATATTTTTAATTATATAATATTAAAAGTTTGTGAAAAAAGCTTTAAAAACAAGGTAATTAATAAGATACTTTAAATCATTTTGATATGTGGACAATAGTTTCTATAAACAGTTAATATCAAATTTGAGTTCAACGGGTTAAAATCCACCTTTTCAATTTCAAACTCATTAACGATTGAATTTTGACACGAGTGGTTGGTGACATCAAAATGTCTTCACCTAAAATTATTGCATTAATTTTCTTCGGCAAGAAAATAAGAAATGATTGCCCTATGATTTATGAATGGTAGCTCTGATTTTTTTTACAGCGGCATGTAATAGATTTGTATGGTTAGCACTCAAATATGTATGGTTAGCACTCAAATATTTAAGTCAGTTCAAGATTTAAGATGGGTTTAGTGAAATTGGAAATCATATATTGTGTTCCTTCTCATAGCGTGTTAATTGTTTTATATATTGGGTCGAATCACATGGGCTTTAGATGCATTGAGCCTTGGTTAATTGAGCCTTTTGGCCGGTTCATAAGAGTTTTCTCAATGCTTTGTCGGACACTAAAGGAGCAGGGGGAACCTTAAGTATCATTGATCGGCCTTGATGTCCTAATGAGATTAGTTTTGAAAAAGTAATGGAGAACTGACACATTTAATATAGTTATATCATTAAGACATTTCATCCCTCATCCTGACACGTGCGATGATGTGACCAGCTAGGATGTGACATGATTCATGAAGTGCTTAAGTGCACTTGAGTTAGACATGTTTGCATGACTGAAATTATAGTCGTTGATCTTGTGATCTCTGCTTATAGTTGGTATTGATCCCAACTGCCATTGGTTATAAAGAGAGTGAGTTGAACATTTGAAAGTTTTTGTAATGTTTTAGGTTTCAAGCTTTCAGTTACTTTTCTAGGAAAACATCTTAGTTTTTTCTTCCTTGATAATATCACTAGAAGCGATTCAAAGTTTCGCTTAAAGATTTTTCCTTTTTCATTCCTCCTGATTCATCAGTCTCTTCTCCTACCCTTGTTGTAGAAGCATCGACTCTTGTGCTCGAGGTGCTCAAGGTGGGTAATTTTACAAATGGCGCACCCACTTTAACAGTGGGGAAACCAATTTTGCCTCTGTTTTCGACCAAAAGGGCTCGAGAAGAGGAAAAACAATCTCCTCAGACTTAGTACTCTCGGAAATGGACTTCGGCCACTGAGGATGACGCTTATAGGCAGGTCACTCATTTTATAAAGATATCAGGCGTCTTATCTTTTTGGATTCCACACACTCTTAAGGAGACTGTTGTTATTGTTTCAATGTCAAATTTATCTTTCGTCCAGAATCTTCATGAAGGGGGTAAAATGGAAATTACTTTTGAACTTGCGCACATCATGTTCATAGATACTTCTATTTTTTCTCTTATTTCTAAAAGACGAGGCGATGTTTTGGCCCTGGATAGCCCCTTCAAGGTGAGGGGTACTTGGAAATGGAAGACTGAAGTTATGGAGTTGAAGTGCACTAATCTTCAAAAGGAAATCCTTTAGCTACAAGAGAAAATTAAAGTTGCTAACTCTTTGCAAGAGGTGGTGCAAATACATGACTCTCATTAAGCTCTAGTGGCTCTTGTAACTGAACTTGAGGGTTTCCTCTAGGATGTAGAGGAGCGATACAAGGCCACTTCTAATTCTATTGAAGAAAAGGCTTATCAAATGGAAGAGTACCGAAATGATGCAGAGGTTTTGAAACTCTCCAAGACGATGTCTCTAACTCAAAAGATTGTATCATACTGTATTGAATCCTGATAGATGATAGCATGCTAATTTCTCTGGTATGTGATTGATAGAAACATAATATGTGATCTATATTCTAGGACAAATACTTCACAACATGAGTATATTATAAATGGAGATTTTTTCTTCTAATGTCTTTGTTGTGAATAAGATACCGTTAAACAAAGTATACACGGTTTCTTAATGATCAAGAAACACACAAGGGTTAGGGTTAACAAAGAAGACAAGGTAAAATAACAAGGAACAACAAGGATTGGTTATTAAACTGCTATTCTTTCCTTTCTCTTAGAACAAGATTACAAGTATACAAGAATAACAAAATAACCTCTCTCCCTTGAAATTAGGATTTTATCTTCCTATTTTTCCTTATGCCAAGATTGAGAAACTAGCATCCTATTTATAATAAAATAGCACACTAACCTAATGAGCTTTTTAACAATTACCTATTACAAGCTAACTTAGGGTACAAGATAACTTAAACAATTGGGCTTACAAGCAAGACCCAATTCAACATGCTAACAACCCTAGCAATATTTACTAATGCTAACAACCTTAGCAATATTTACTCATGCTAACAACCTTAGCAATATTTACTCATGCATGTTAGAACAAACTTCGACTACAACACGCATTACTTGCGAACAGACTTCGACCACACTAGAGTTCGATCCAATGTCTCACAAATCTCCACCTTGGATCTAACTCTATAACATCAAGAAACTAGCTTTCTTCATGCAGATTTATTAACTGCATACAGTGGACAAACTTGCAACTAGGCAATGTCTTGGTGATCATATCAGCAACATTATGATCTGTCGAAACTTTCAGCACTTGGACTTCTCCATGCTCGATTACCCCTCTGATGAAATGCAGCCTCACATCAATGTGCTTGGTTCGCTCATGATAGGCTGAATTCTTCGACAGGTGTATTGCGCTTTGACTATCACATTTAACAGTGATAACTCGACCTTGAAGTTTTAGCTCCTTTGCAAAACCTTCAAGCCACAATGCTTCCTTCATAGCTTCAGTTAGGGCAATATACTCCGCTTCAGTGGTTGATAGGGCAAAGACCTTCTGAAGTGTTGCTTTCCAACTGATTGCTGTCCCAAACATAGTGAACACATATCCAGAGATAGATTTTCTGGAATCCATACAACCTGCATAATCAGAGTCGACATATCCATCGATTGCTGCTTTACTATCTTCACCTAAGGCTCCACCATAAATTAGGACTCTATTTAGAGACCCATTTATGTACCTTAAAATCCACTTCAATGCTTGCCAGTGAGCCTTTCCAGGATTCGCCATGTACCTGCTTACAAGACTTACTGCATATGCTATGTCGGGTCTAGTACAGACCATATCATACATCAAAGACCAATTTGTCTTCTTTTGATTCCTCATAACTTCCTTATAGTCTTTAGGTTCTTCGTCTAGAACCTCACTTGCAGAGATTAAGGCATAAGCTATAAGATCTGCATACCCAAGTCTCTGAGGTGGCTTGATGACTCTCCTCGACCTGTCTCTTGCTAGCAGGTAGTCATTATCAGTCTCCTCATCTTCGACAACATCTTCTGTGTCTTCTTCGACTTCATCTGGGGTAAGCAATTCAGCATCAACATGCTCCACCTCAACAAGAATCTCTCCCTGTTCCAGTTCTTCGTCAGCATCATCAGTTTTCTTGAAAGCCATCTCTGCTTCATTGAAAACTACATCTCGACTGGTGATACACCTCCTGTGACCTGGCTCTAGGCACCATAGCCTATAAGCTTTGACTCCTTCAGGGTATCCCATGAACATGCATTTCAGAGCTCTAGGTTCGACCTTGTCTTGCCTAATATGAGCATAGGCCACACAGCCAAATACTCTCAGTCTGTCGAGACTAGGTGGATGTCCCGACCAAACTTCTTCAGGTGTCTTCATTCCCAAGGCAGTCGAGGGACATCTATTTATCAGGTAAGCTGCTGTCGAAACAGCTTCCGCCCAAAACACCTTCTTCAATCCAGCACTAACCAACATGCATCTAACCCTTTCAAGGATTGTTCGATTGAATCTCTCAGCTAAGCCATTTTGTTGAGGAGTACCTGCTACAGTCTTATGCCTTGCAATCCCAGACCCAACACAGTAACTGTCGAAAGCTTCGTTGCAGAATTCAAGGCCATTGTCGGTTCTCAACCTCTTAACCTTTCTGCCAGTCTGAGTTTTGACTAGAATCTTCCAACTTTTGAAATTCTCAAAAGTTTCATCCTTCGTCTTCTGAATGAATACCCAAAGTTTTCTGGAATAGTCATCAACGATGGATAGAAAATACCTTGCACCTGAGTGTGAAGGATTCCTTGCAGGCCCCCAAAGATCAGCATGGATGTAATCCAGGGATCCATGTGTTCTTTGCTTGCCTTTGTTAAACTTCGCCCCACAGGATTTACCAAATACACAAGATTCACAAAATTCCAACTTTTTGACTTTGTCACCTCCTAGCAGGTTCTGCTTCCCCAATTCGACCAGGCCTCTTTCGCTGACATGGCCCAATCTCATGTGCCATAATTCTGTCTTCGACATAGATTTCGTAGATGCAACATTTGTCGAACCACTTACAACCTCACCCTCAAGGGTATACAAGCCTTGTTTCTTCACGCCTCTCAAGACTTCCTTCGACCCCTTCATGACTCTTAGGATACTTTTCTCTCCTTGAAAAACATATCCTTTTCTGTCAAATTCACCAAGAGAAATCAAATTTCTCTTCAAGTCAGGTACGTACCTGACTTCAGTCAATAACCTTATTGACTCATCATGGAGCTTGAATCTCACAGATCCAATACCTGCAATTTTGCAAGATTTGTTGTTTCCTAACAGCACAAATCCACCATCTTGATCACATAGCTCCTCGAACAATTCTCTGTTTAGAGTCATGTGCCAAGTGCAACCTGAATCCATAATCCACTCTTTCCTCGAGTCGCCACTTGAAACCACAAGAACATCAGATGAGTCAAAGTCATCTTGAACAATGGCTGCATTGCCATTACCTCCATGATCTTTCAGGCGTTCAGGGCACACCTTTCTTATGTGACCCTCCTTCTTACAGTGATAACATCGAATACTAGATGTTTCACCACTATAAAACTTCTGTTGACTTTTACCTTTCTTCTTGTCGAACTTACCATCCTTTCGCAAGAATTTTCCCTTAATGGCCAAACCTTCGCCCACCGTCGAAGGTTTATACTCCTTTCGTTCGTTCAAGTCCTTAGGATACAAGGCTGATTGAACTTCTTCAAAGGTCAGGGACTCCCTTCCATACAAGAGAGTTTCTTTGAAGTGAGCATGTGTTCTGGGCAAAGCACACAGCAGCAATAGTGCTTGATCTTCATCATCGATCTTCACATCAATATTTTCAAGATCAAGAATCAGCTTGTTGAACATATCCAACTGCTCAACCAACACTTTGTCTTCACTCATCTTGAATGAATATAAAGCTTGCTTCAGGTATAGTCAATTCACCAGAGATTTGGTCATGTACAAACTTTCAAGTTTCACCCATAATCCCGATGCTGTAGTCTCCTTTGATACCTGTCGAAGAACCTTATCACCAAGGCTCAATAATATTGCGCTGTGGGATTTCTCGATCATGCCCGTCTTTTCTTTTGCCGTTAACGCAGCGTCCATGGCTGCCTCACCCTTCAACGCTTCCAAACAACCCTGCTGAACCAATAGGGCTTTCATCTTCAAGCGCCACAGACCGAAGTCGTTCACTCCGGTGAACTTTTCAATCTCATACTTTGTTGAAGGCATCTTCTCCACACTCACCGCACCAATTTGTTGTGAATCGGATACCTTCAAACAAAGTATAAACGGTTTCTAAATGATCAAGAAACACACAAGGGTTAGGGTTAACAAAGAAGACAAGGTAAAATAACAAGGAACAACAAGGATTGGTTATTAAACTGCTATTCTTTCCTTTCTCTTAGAACAAGATTACAAGTATACAAGAATAACAAAATAACCTCTCTCCCTTGAAATTAGGATTTTATCTTCCTATTTATAATAAAATAGCACACTAACCTAATGGGCTTTTTAACAATTACCCATTACAAGCTAACTTAGGGTACAAGCTAACTTAAACAATTGGGCTTACAAGCAAGACCCAATTCAACATGCTAACAACCCTAGCAATATTTACTAATGCTAACAACCTTAGCAATATTTACTCATGCTAACAACCTTAGCAATATTTACTCATGCATGTTAGAACAAACTTCGACTACAACACGCATTACTTGCGAACAGACTTCGACCACACTAGAGTTCGATCCAATGTCTCACAGTCTTACTTTGAAAAGATAGATTGTCGTGATCTTTTGTTGTTTAAAGCCTTTTTCATAAACTAAAGGTGATAAAATCCAATGTGTGTCATATTAGTAAATATAAAGGAGTTTCATTATGTTTGTCAGGATTCAGGAAATGATGCAGTCATGGGGTTGGTGTATTGGAAACCTTTAACACCAACAAATATTTTTAAAATTATTAATCAACATCGTAACAAAAATTCTCTATTCGACCGCATGTTACTCATTTCAAAAAATAATTTACATTTTATTTAATCTACTTAAGATAATTTGTCGAACATGTATGTTTGGGACTTTTCTTATTTGACGACTCTGCCACACTAACAACTTTTCCAATCATTCATAACTTAAAATCGTAAAACTTGTTAATGCATTCCTATAAGCGCTTTTTATCAAGAGCTTCATTAATAATTTAAGGCTTAATTAGTGTTGTGATGATTAACTTAATTTGAAGTTTTATTTTAATTTCTTATTTAATAAACTTTATGTTTTAGTCTCTTAAAAATATTTCATTAGCCAGCTTTGTCTATTCTGTTAATTTTTTTAATTTAATATTTAAGAAAATATTGTTGACTGTGCGCCCTTGAAAATGTAGTGAGCAAAAAATCAAAATAAAAATCAAAACAAGGTTGAGATGTGACAGAAGAATTAGATTTTGTGATTCTAAGATTTAAGATAACATGGACTATAAAGTCAAGGATTTTTCAATTTAAAGAAGGATATCCTTTGACGCCTAAATTAAATGATTCAACAAATCCAAAGCATCAATTGGTTCCAAGGATGTAAGAATTTCGTCTGAAGTCAAGAGCAGATTATTTGTCGATTCAGTAGCTTCAATCTCTTCTTTGCAATACCTCAAGAATTCTTGCACATGACTGGTTTTATAATTTCATGGGAAGTGGAATACAATTTCATATTTATGGGAAAAGTAAAGGGTGTCAAGAACGGAGGAAAATGAAAAAAATTTGGAAAATAAAACGCGATATTGAAAGAGTGTTTACTATGAAGGCATGGAATTTATCATGCTGGTGGAGAAGCGACGGGGATGGGGGGTGTGAGGGCGATTATTGGACTATCGCGGGATTTGTTGTGTTAGCGAAAGTGGTGTGAAGGAGGTAACAAAATTGTCACGGGCCTACTTTTTTAATGTAATTCTCTAATTTTGTGGAAAAAAAGTCGAGGTAGGTGTCCATAACCATCGTGGAAATTGTCGCATATATATATTAAGGGTCATTTTTATGTAGCTGTAGTCATCCAAGAGTCGCAAATCAACAAAATTCTTATAGTGTGTCCCAAAGATCTATATCCTCTAACTAACATAAATCACCTGATTGACGGATCTTCGAGTTACAAAATGATGAGTTTCATGGACAACAATTCAAGGTGCAACCAAATTAATCTGGATTCCATAGATGCACCGAAGACGACATTCATGTCCAACCATGGTAATTACTACTACAACGTCATGCCTTTTTGGCTCAAGAAATTTGGCACAACCTATCAGAGGTTGATGGACACGCTGTTCTCCAAGAAAATAGGACACAACTTAGGGGTTTACATTGATGACATGATCATAAATACATCATAAGGGGAGAGTCATGCAGAAGAGTTAGTAGATATCATGGGATTAATCAAGATTTATAACATGCGCATGAATCCAACCAAGTTCTCATTTAGCATACAGGAAGACAAATTCTTGGATTTCATGCTCACCAAAAGCGGCATATAGGTGAACACATACAAATTCCAAGCCATCGTAGACCTTAGGAGATCCTCTAATGTCAATTAGGTCTAACAAATAACTTAGCATTTAGTCTCCCTTTCATATTTTCTTTCATGTTCAAGTGACAAGGCTTTCCACTTCTTCTCCATGTTGAAGAAAAATGAGAAGTTTGAATTGAAAAACTATGTGAGCATGCGTTCTTGAAATTGAAGGCGTTCTTAGCATCATTGCTCATTCTGACACGACTAATAGCCTAATCAATTTTATATATCTACTTGTTTATTACTCTCCAAGTGTTAAGCTCTGTACTTTTCTAGGAAATAGATAAAGAAGATCGACATGTTTATTTCATGAGCAAAATGTTTAGAGCATCCAATGTTAAAGGGAGTGGCATTGGAAAATTCTAGAAGGATCGTATGACTTATTAATTGATTATTCATTGAGGTTTGAATTTAAGACAAGTAACAAACAATTCTAATAAGAATCTCTTATTATCGGCATGACCCTTGCCTTAGAAGTTAGTACATTAACTCTACAAGCCAAGAGCGAATTTCAACTCGTAGTAAAGAAAGTCTTTGAAGAGTAGCAGACGAAGGAAATATAACTCATCAGATACTTAAAAAAGATATGTGACTTGTCCGAGCATTTTAAAACGTCTCAGATAGTGGATATGCCCAAGGAGCGGAATTTCAGGGCAGACCTGCTATCCAAGCTGGCCAATTCAAAGAAAGTAGAATCAATTGCACTATAATACTAGAAACGCTTACCATCCTTAGCATAGACGTCGGGGAGGCGAATCCCATCGATACGCCCAGACTAGTGGGTTGATGGCACCCATAGTCCATTATCTGTAGTCAGGCGAGTTACCACAAGATGATTTAGAAGCAAAACAAATCCAAAAGCATGCAGCAAAATGAGAAGATTCACTCTTATGCTAAGGTGTTTGGGGGGAACACGAGATCACCCGAGTCTTAGCCAAAGTTCGTCAAGGGGATTGTGGCATCCATATTTCTGGGAAAGTCTTGGCTTATAACATGTTAAAAGAAGGTTACTATTGGTTCTCATTAATGAGAGACAACATAACTTTCTTCAAGAAGTGTGACAAATTCTAGAGAAAACCCAATCAACACTATATGCTAGACGAATTTCTCTACCTTGTATCGACACCTTATCCATTTTATCAATGGGTCATTGACAATCTAGGGGCCTATCTTATAACTCTTAGCCAATTAAATTTCTTGATTGTAGGAGTAGATTACTTCACAAAAATGATAGAAGTAGAAGAAATGGTCATGATTAAAATGGAGAAAATGCGCATCTTTTATTGGAAGAAGATCATGTGTTGGTTTGATTTATCAAGAATAATTTTCTTAGGAAATGGAAATCACTTTACCAATTCCACTATAATCTATTTTTTCAAGGACATGGGAGTACAAACCAAATATTTATCCGCCGTTCACCCACGGGCAAACAGATAAGAAGAGTCGGCTAATAAAGTGATACTAAAAGGGATCGATAAAAAGTTGGATGAGGTCAAAGGTTTGTGGGAAGAGGAGCTGCATGAAGTACTATGGGGAGACCCCATGTACAGTAGTATATGGGGAAAATGCCATGATATTATTCGAATTCAATGCGCTATCATGGTGATAGTCCTATTTTAACGAGGTGTGGAATGAAGCAGGGGTAAGATGTAGTGCTGACTTAGTGGATGAAATAAGAGATATCTCCCGCATTCAAGTGTTTTATTCTAAACATAAAGCAACAAGGAGATATCCAAGGTAATTTGAGAAGAGGTACATGAGAGTGATTTAGTGCTACGACAAGTCGTAATGCCTGTCAAGCAGGAAATCTACAACCTAACTAGGAAGGGTTGTATTGCATATAATAAAAGTTTCCTGATGGAGCTTACGAGCTCGAGGAAATGGACAGATGACCCATCTTAAGAAACCTCTAGTAAAAGACTATGACATTTGCTACAATTTATTATGGCTTAAAATTCTAATTATATTGTTGGACTTCCATAGGAAGATCCTTGCTGCCCTACGGGGTGGTTATATGACTAGACTTCCAAAGTAATATCTTTGTCACTGTTGGCTGGAAGTTTCGACTAAAGATAGGCAACACAATGACTGGCTTATGGGTCGACAGGCTGGGAAAGGTGGTGAAGGAAATGAGGTGATTCGACGCCAGCATAGGAAAGCTTGTGGGTCGACTCAGGCATGTTCTATCGAAAAGGTCGATTGATGGGCAAGGAGGCCAACGAAAAGGAGGAAAATATTTGAGCAGGAAGAAAATTTGAAAGCTAAGAACGTGAGAAGTTACAGAATTGGTGGAAGGACATGTGGCACCACCAAATTCAACATGCTAGTTATTTTATTTTCCTATTTAAGGCAACGCGCAGTTTCATTTTGGGGGACGCATTTTGTAACATTGTAAGGAAAAAAACACTTTGAGTACCAAGCGTTAAGAGAAAAGAGTTTCATTCCTGGAAAATGTATGATCGCATCCATATTTCCTCTTAATAATAAATTTATATCATCAACTTTAAAAATTTCTTGTCTTGTTGTTTTTGTCTTTTCTTGTTTCTGCATTTGTCTTTATTTAAGTTTACACAGTCTTTCTCAAATTTATCTTCCACCTACTCTAAACAACACCATTTCACCACCATCTTATACACTCGACCGTTACATTTTGGGACTTGTTTGGTCGGTCCCACAAGTAAACCTGCGTTAGGAGGTCAGAGGTTGTTCGCGCAAAAACTGCGTGCGAACAAATTGGCATGCCCGATGGGACCTATCAGTTTGGGTGTATGCATCTGCGCAGTGGTAAGATGGTGATACCATGTCCAAACAAAGAACTGTCTTCGGAGGGAAATACGGTTGTGACTCAAACAACCAACGTTGGCATTGACGTTGTATCTGCGGTTTCAACTACTCATAATAGGCATGTCGTGACACCATGTCGCTACTGCGAAAATCAGCGCCGGCTGAACAGAAGAGTCGCCACCGTGCGTTATTTATCCCACGGGAGGGAAAGGAAACGCTCAGAGTAAACCTCGCACAACACGGGAAAGGTATGGTCGTCGCAACCAAAACCTGGATTCGGGAGTCGGTTACGCAAGGGGAAGGTATTAGCACCCCTCACGTCCGTCGTACTCGACGGGATCCACACTTGTTTTCGGGTATGGATTGTTATTCTATCTACTCTACAGGTCAAAGGGTTAAAAGAAAATAAAATGACTCGGCAAAGTATCGCACTTTATGCCTACGTATTCCCGTCTGGAACGAGAAATCAGAGTCAACGTAGTTCGCCTACCTACTGGAAAGGAGGGCAAGGTTGCTCGCTAGGATATCGCATCCTATGCCTACGTACTTTCATACAGCATGAAAGATCAGAGCAAACGTAGTTCGGGCCACGTACGACACAAGTCTGTCTTGGTTGATTTTATTCCTTCTGAAAAAGGTTTTCTGATTAACAATCCCGGCGGACAAAAATAACGTCTTGATGAGTTCACTTTCTTTTACGGAAGAAGTGTCTTTTAGTGTGTTTGAAATATTTATTGTGTTTTCTGTTTGTTTTGAGGAAGAAGAGACAGAACTCTAACCTACGGTTGCGAAGGGAATCAAACTAACCTAATGTTATCATGCATGGGTTAAGACCTAGTGTCTATCATGCTCCTCTCTTGCACAGAGAGAAACAGAGGTCCTAAGGGAATAGACGAAAACAGAAACAATATCAGATATATACAGTAAAACGGTAAAATGCATGGATGCAACAATACAAGCGAGGCAAGGGAGTCCCACTCAACCTCGAACCTAGAAAACAATAGGCAAAAGTGAACAGACTTCACTTTCAACCCAACAGGGTAAACAGCAAACAATACAGTCAGGAAAACCAATCAATACATCAGAAATGAAATACAGCAGAAAAATAAACAGCCACAGCAGCTCTGCATTAACACCTATCTTCAAGTCATCTCAAATCAGCTACAAGCTTCAGCAAGCATCAATCTCCATCTCCACAGCTTTCCAGCAAGGTCTTGATCATCAATCTTCAGTCTGCAAAGGCTTTTCTTCCAGTCTCAAATCTCCAGGATGAGCATCAGTCAACAAGATGAAGTGAATGAATGTTAGACAGTCAATTACCTACCAAGGGTGGTTCATTAACTGTTAACATTATACAGATAATTTTCCCTCAAAAGTTCTATCTTTCAAATACATTCACTGATCCTTCCTTTGGAAGGAGGTGGATATTTGAAAGAGACTTTGAATCATAGAGAAAGGATGGATGCAGACAAGGCACTCCATGTTTGAGAAACAAGCTTTCTAATCTAGAGCTCTGCCTAGCTCCTAAACCCTAATCTCCTCAACAGCTGCCAGCAAGAATCTCCTCTTCAACTCTGGAAGTTGGTCTTCAGTCTCTGGATCTCCAATGGCTTCACCATCACAAGTCTTCAGCTCCCCCAATCCCCAGACAATCCCAATACCCACACAGACAAACAATAATCCCCAGAGGGCACACCACACCAATCAGTCAAATACAGACAGTAATACTAATAGCAGTAGGGGGATCCTAGTGATTTCTAAGGGATCTAATAACTACCCATAGTCCCTATAGTCCCATATCTAAAATATTCAACCTCTAAATCCTAAGGGAAATGATTCAATTCTCCTAAGTTGTCACTTAAAACCCTAATTTTGTTCATGTTGTTTTCACCTAAACTAAACACCTAAAATTAATTCCTAAAAAAGGGAACTAAATTGCATATACAAGCTAACAATGTCTATTAATCAACCTAAAAAGAATGGGTGAAAAATATTAAAGCATTTATTAGAACAAAAATTATCAAAATCATGTATGAAGTGAAACACCTAAAATAGGCATTTATTTGGAAAATATGGGAAAAATATCAAATAAAAAATAAAATGCAATTTTTATTTTTTATAATTTTCTAGACATCTTGAGGAAATTAATGCAAAAAGAATCATTAAAAAAAATACATTTTATGATTTATTATGATTTTTTAAAGGATGAGAAAATATTAAAGAAATAAAAATGACAAAATATGAATAAAAGGGGAGGGGGGTGCCATCAGCAAGGGCGCCTAGTTGTTTTATCCAGGTGGGCCACAGAGCAGGGGTGCGAATATCAAAGCTACTGGGCCCAGCACGCTTCAGAAATTAAACAAAAATCAAAAAAACCACAAGACCGTGCAGATAGTAAAGATTTTAGGCATAATATCACTGGGCTTGGTGGAGGAGGGTGTGCATAGCAAGGATATCCAAAGCCCAATCTGAAACAATAAGTGAAACGGTGCGTTTCTGCATTTGAATCTCCCTCCGTTTTTGTTTTAAATGCTGGCCACACGATTTGATCTTCAGTCAAGGTCAAAGTACCCATCCAACGGCCAGAGGTCATCGTCTACCTCCAGCCAAACCCTAGCTCAGAAAACCACCTCCCATGCACGCGCCTTCAACCATCCTGTTCTCACTCAACTCTCCATGAAAGCTCATGATGTAAAAACCAAAAACACTCCATTCTTTTCCCTCTACACAGCCATGGCCATAGTTCCTTCTAAAACTCACCCAAACTCCAAACCCGATAGGTGTAACAGATGGAATCCACCATTAACACCTGATATCAACTGCTCCAATTCTCCATAATTTTTACACTAAAATGATCTACAAGCCATGCTAATCAACCTGAGCCATTCATCTAGGATTATCTTGCCATCAACTATGAGTTATCAATCCTAACAGATTTGGTGCACTATGAGCAACCTCCATAAAACTTCTCCAAACTCTGTGAAAATCATCACCTAACCACCTAGGTCTCTAATATACTAACAATCCTATGCCATGATCACTATGCTAGCTAATTCGAAGGAAAACATACCTGGTGCAATTTCTTGAAAACAGGTGCTAAAATCCTTGAATCTGATGCTTGTGATGAGTGGAAAATGATTAAGGAGCTTGATTATGAATTCTGTATGCAATGAATCTTGTCCAATCTCCTTGAATCTTGCAATCACCAAAATCTTGCTTCTTGGAGGATTAACTTGAACAACACGATTTCTTCCCCAAATCTACCAAACTCTGATGTGAATGTGATCCATGGAAGATATTGATGATGATCAAATCAAGAAAGATGGAAATTGGTGGAGATTTGAGAGTGTTTGAGATGCTTTTGCAAATTGGAGAAAAGTGAGTGAAACTTGTGATTTTGAGAAAATGAGATCACCAACCATGGCATGAACCATCTCATATCAATATATACATGAGGTTAGAAACTCCTAGAAGCTTGGAGAAACTTCCCATGTGTGATTTCCCTTGGATTTGGTTTATGTATCTTCCATTACAAGTAACCATGAATAACTCTTAAAATGTGAACTAAGCTCAAAATTCTACTTTAGCCAGTGTTCTTAAAATGATCTTTCCATTCAAAATGACCTATAATTTTGCTTCATTTGGCCAAAATATGAAAAATCTCATTTTTAAGTCCATTTTTATTCATTAAATCCAACAATTTTGAAACCTTGTGCTATGAATCTTTCCAATCTCTCATGGTTACTTTTATAGACTCAAAATGTCATTTGGAACAAGTTTGATGTTGTAAAGTTTTCCATTTGAAGCTTCCTTGTATGAGTTTTGGGCATAGGCTTGAAATGACCTGTAATTCTCAAATGACCAAAATACCCTTTGCTTGCTAAGACCATAAGTAGAGTTCCACAAATAATATGAAGGAGTACTATACCATTATAGAAAGCTAAGACAATGAGGAACAATTCTTATGTTGACCAGAAATTCATTTGAAATCTCCTTGAGGGGTAAAAATTTCTTGGAAGTCAAGTCACTTTCACAGACAAAATTTCAGATACCTCAGATGACCTGTAACTTGCAAGGACCATAACTTGAGTTCTATAAATCTCCTTAATGTCTTCCACCACTCAAATTAAAGGTCTTGAGATCCTCTACAAGTTTCATGTTGGCCAAGGATCCATTTGAAGCTTGCATTTTGACTTATCTTGCTTGGAAATTTGACCTAAACTAGGGGATTTTACACAGAAACCCTAATTTAGAAACTCCTCTTCTCCTTGATTTCTCTTGAATTCTCCTTGGAATACCACCATATCCTATTCTATATGTCAAATGATGAACCCCACATCTCTCCAATAGCCCTTAATGCCTTTCAATCAGTCAATTGACCTAGAGTTGACCTAGAGTTGACCCCAGATGAAACCCTAGTTGACTGTCTTCAACTGCAATAGTTGTGACCATACCAATGACTTGTCTCCTTCTCCAAATGACTTTCTAAGTCCTCCAAGATGTCTAGATACTCCCCATGCTCAGCCTACAGTTCACACTTTCCTTGATGACCCCCAGATATCCTCATATAGGAGATGGATGCACTTGCTTGATCCATTGACTTGATAACTTTTAAATTCTTTCTGATGACTTGAATGGGATTGAATCAGGATAATAACCTCTTGATAGGCCTCTAGAGATGAGAATAATGATTGGTCCCCTGTTGAATGACTTGCCATGCTTATGCTATGCAGATGGTTAGGCTATGCACATGACTCTATATGCAAATGCTAATGATATTGAAACATAAACCCAGTGAATAAGGTTGGGCAAATTTTAGGGTGCAACAGCTGCCCCTATTCAAGCGACTTGGACCCGATTGGGTGAAGAGCCCGGAGCCTTCAGACATTCGCGGTACGAGACGGTTGAATACTAAGAACCCGGAATTTGCCAACCGCAGAAATAAACTGCGCTCCTGCTGGAGGAACGATATTCATCAGCCGAATCTGACTGTTACGACAACCCACTGATCTCGTGCTGGGGATGACTCGTCTTCATTTCATCAGGAATAAATCGTCCACGTTAGGAGTAAACTCTTGACCACATTAGGCATCACATTGTCCCCGTTAGGATTCACCCTTCCACGTAAGGAATAACCGTTCCACGTTAGGAGTAACACCGTCCATGTAAAGAATAACACTTCGTCTGGATCTGTCCACGTCAGGACTAAACTCTCTGAGTTATGAATACTTCGTCCGTGTTAGGACTCATCCTTCCTCGTCAGGACCCACCTTGATATGTCCACGTGAGGACTCAATCTTTCCACGTAAGGAATCCAATTTTTTCCACGTTAGGAAACCATCTTCTTTCCATGTAAGGAAACCTGTCCACATTAGGACTAAACCTTTCCACGTAAGGAATGCAACTCATCTTGATCCGTCCACGTCAGGACTAACTTCTCCACGTAAGGAAACAATTTCTCTTTCCACGTACGGAATCGACTTCTTTTTCCACGTTAGGAATCAAACTTTTTCCACGTTAGGAATGCCTCTATCTTTCCACGTCAGGAATCAATCTTGATATGTCCGCGTAAGGACTCAATCTTTCCACGTAAGGACTAAACTCGTCTTTCCACGTAAGGAAACCATTCTTCTTCCACGTAAGGAATGCTCTTGATATGTCCACGTAAGGACTCTGATCTTTCCACGTGAGAAATACTATATCAATCTTTCTTTCCATGTTAGGAATGTCATCTTTACACGTAAGGAACACCTCTTTTCCACGTTAGGAATGCAACTTTCTTTCCACGTAAGGAACACATCATCCACGTTAGGACCCGCCTTTCCACGTTAGGAACACAATCTCTTTTCCACGTAAGGAATCATTTCTTTCGATTTGTCCACGTAAGGACTCACATGTCGACTTGCTGAAGAATTGTCCACGTCAGGACTCATGCACCTTCGACCCGCTGGGGAAATAACTTGTCCACGTCAGAACTCCCATCTTCATCTGATGAAATAATAGGACCTGTCCACGTTAGGACTTGCACGTCTTCTACTTGCTGGGGAAATACGACTGTGTCCATGTCAGGACTCTCGCATCTTATCATCACAAAGAACTACAAACTTGTCCTCGTCAGGACGCGCATTTCACCATCACGAATAAAGCTATCGGCTGGAACCAATTGGTCCACGTCAGGACACCAACACGAAGAATAACCAACTTTGTCCACGTCAGGACTCCCCCTTCGATGAATACCAAGAAATCAAATTCGTCCACGTTAGGACTAACACATATCGTCAAACTGAGGAAATGTCCACGTCAGGACCCCCACTTCTCTTAGCGTACAAAAACCTGTCAATAAACCCGTCCACGTTAGGACTCCTCCTTCCGTTGGTCCGCCAACTTCTTATCACTGACGTTACAGCAACTTTGAGGCTGACTCTACTGGGGATATTTGGAAATCAAACTACTGGATGCCTGCTCTGATAACCGGCGGTAGTCTCTGGAATTCTGGTTCCTGAAACCTTTTAATGCTGACGTAACAACAACTTTGAAAGAAACAAATCCGCTGGTCGGACTAGAGAAACTTTAACAAGAAACCCTGGCGGGGAAATAAGTAACTCTGCTTGGGGACACAGAGAAACTTATCCTGATGACTCTGTGGAGAGTAGTGCCGAAGCTGACACTTCGTTGAATGTCTCCTGCCGCGACTTTGAACGTTTGGTAATTCATTGGAGCAAGAACTCCTTCCACCTGCAAGAGAGCAATACTTGAAACAAACGGTTAGCCAACCTGGTTCATGTTTCAAATGCATGTGTTTGACAATGACGCAATGCTCCAATCGACATGGGAACGCTAAACGTTTTTATTTGGTGAACGCAAGTATGACACTATATGCCAATGCAAATACAGACTCGAACCGCTGGGATACAGAAACTGCTTCAGCAAAATAAATGTTGAAGACAATGCCAACTCCGCTGGGGATAGCCGGGTGCTACAGAATTATTCCAGCAAAATAAATGCTGGAAGAGTGAAGTCGGCTCAGCTGGGAAGTTGGGAACTTAAACCAAACACTTCGTTGAAGTAACACCCTGCTGGGGAATATAACTCTGCTGGAGAATAGCAGATGCGCTTGGTATGATTGAACCTCTGCTGGAAAGTGAACGGATATCACACGGTATTTTGACAAAATAAATGCCAATGCGCCACACCAACTCTGCCAGGGAGAGTCTTAATCTTCGAGTTCCACTGGGAGGAATGAAGACACTGATTGGAAAGAGAACTCCGCTGGGGATGGGATGATTCTCTTGGAAAAAAAAATCCGCTGACTCCGTTAGTGGAGAGTAAATGACCCTACGGGGACGGGCGAACTGTCTGAATACAGCTCACCGATATTAATCTTCTGAGGCGAGCCCCCTCTGCTTGAGATAAGGAATCCTTCTGGGGGGCACCACACTGTCTGAACACAGCCTTTGATCTAGGAATCACCAAACTCTGATGAGGATAAATGGCTTTGCTGGAGCATGTCCTTTGGATAAGCTACGACTAGCTGGGGAAATCTATCCTTCTTCAGGAAGAACATGCATGACCTGCGTGAGGGTCGAGTCTTTCGTTATCGCAATCTTTTGATCGTCTTCCTCATACGGCTATGAAACCTGCAACAACACAAACAAGACAAGCCTATGCAACCAAATCAATTCAGGTTAGTGACGTTATTTTCAGTTAATTCAAAGCTTTAGCAATCGTTGGCAAGGGCCAGTGATGTTATACACATGCTAGTTTCAATAAACTTAGGCGTTTTATCATGCACAAAACAGTAAAGAACCAGCATCAAGTACTGAATAACACATTTTATTGATTGGGCCCCTGAATGGGAGGAGTTTTGTACACGGGATGTAACTCCTGAAAAGAGGAAGCTACGCAAAGCAAATATACAAGTATGCACAAGAAGCATAAATATTTTGACAAACTAAATTTTGTACACATGTCGGCAACGGGATGCAGACGAACACCACCAACTGATCCTCCTATGACTCGCCTGACTCCAATGCTTTCCCGGTATTCACGCTTCCGAAGAGGTTGTATCTGATAATCGACCCCTCAGGTATTCTCCCGCATAGTTGCTCTCTGCAGTAACAAATTCGGACCGCAGTCATTTGCTTTTCAAATCCCTAAATTTTGCGTGAACCGCCCTTTACGGGTTTTCAGTTCACCGGGATACCCTTTTTTGCCGAAGCCGCCCAGTGTAGGTTTTCAACTTCGCGGGTGTACACATTTTTTCAATTTTATCCCTAACTTTTGCCCGAACCTTTCATTCTGTTTTTGGTTCGCCAGGATGCCCCATTTTTGCCTGGACTCTCTTTTTTCTGTCCAGCGGGTCTATTTTAAGCAAAGTATTTTTTAACTGCGTCCGAATTCACAGGTGACGTGAAGTTTTCACCGTCCATGGTGGACAACAATAAAGCTCCTCCCAAAAAGACTTTCCTGACAACGTATGGCCCTTCGTAGTTGGGGGTCCACTTGCCCCTATGATCTGCCTGCGGCGGGAGAATCCTTTTCAGCACAAGGTCGCCCGTCTGAAAGCTTCGCGGATGTATCTTTTTGTCATATGCTTTCTTCATTCGGCTCTGGTACAAACGACCGTATGCTAGAGAAGCTAGCCTCTTCTCGTCCATCAAACTCAATTGGTTCAACCTGTCTTTCACCCATTCTGCCTCGTCTAGCTGAACGTCTCGCAATACCCTCAGAGAAGGGATCTCCACTTCCAATGGTAATACCGCTTCCATTCCGTATACCAACGAGAACGGGGTTGCCCCGGTTGATGTGCGTACCGTCGTACGATAACCGTGCAAAGCAAAAGGTAGCATCTCATGCCAATCTTTATAGGTCACCACCATTTTCTGAACGATCTTCTTGATATTCTTATTGGCCGCTTCGACAGCGCCATTCATCTTGGGTCGGTAAGGGGAGGAGTTGTGATGTTCGATCTTGAAATTCTGACAGAGCTCCTTCATCATTTTGTTGTTCAGGTTTGAACCGTTGTCCGTGATTATCCGCTCAGGAATCCCATATCTGCAAATGATATCTCTCTTGATGAATCTTGCCACCACTTGCTTCGTTACATTTGCATATGACGCCGCTTCTACCCACTTGGTGAAATAATCGATTGCTACTAGGATGAACCGATGCCCGTTAGAAGCTGTCGGCTCGATCTTTCCAATCATATCGATTCCCCACATCGAGAATGGCCATGGCGACGACATCACATTCAGAGGACTCGGAGGCACATGGATCTTATCAGCATAGATTTGGCACTTGTGGCACTTCCTCGCAAACTTGAAACAATCAGTTTCCATAGTCAGCCAAAAGTAACCCGCCCGTAGCAGCTTTCTCGTCATAGCATGCCCACCAGCATGCGTACCAAAGGTACCTTCGTGTATTTCCTCCATGAGCAGCTTTGCCTCTCTTTCATCTACGCAACGCAGTAGCACCAAGTCATGGTTTCTTCTGTACAAGACGCCATCTGGATTCAAATAGAAATTACCCGCTAATCTCCTGAGAGTCTTCTGATCTTGACTGGATGCCCCAGCCGGATACTCTTTATTCTTCAGGAAATTAAGGATATCAAAATACCACGGTTTATCATCAGACGCTTCATCAATAGCAAATACGAAGGCAGGCCTGTCAAGCCGAGAGATAATGATTCGGGGAGCCTCGTTCCAGAAATTGACTTTGTACATGGAAGACAAAGTGGCGAGAGCGTCAGCCATTTGATTCTCCGCCCGCGGTACGTGATGCAACTCAACCTTGTCAAAGAAAGGCAACAATCTCCTTGCATAGTTCATGTAATGTATCAGATTGGGCTGACGTGTCTCCCATTCCCCTTTTATTTGATTCACCACCAGAGCTGAGTCTCCGTATACATCTAAATTCTTGATTCGCAAATCAATGGCTTCTTCAAGCCCCATTATACAAGCTTCGTATTCGGCCTCATTATTGGTAACGGCAAAGGTCAATCGGGCAGTAAACGGGATGTGCGACCCGTGTGGCGTCGTGATGATTGCCCCTATTCCGCTACCGTAAGCATTCACAGCTCCGTCAAATATCATCTTCCATTTGGAACCCAACTCCGGTCCCTCGTCCGGCAACGGCTCTTCACAATCTTTCATCTTTAGGTACATGATATCCTCGTCAGGAAAATCAAACCTCATTTATTGGTAATCTTTAATAGGCCGCTCCGCCAGATACTCGGACAACACACTCCCCTTTATAGCCTTTTGCGAGACATATTGAATGTCATATTCAGTCAAGACCATCTGCCAACGGGCGATTCTCCCTGACAACGCCTACTTTTCGAATACATATTTGATAGGATCCATCTTCGAGATGAGCATGGTTGTATGATTCAGCATGTATTGCCTCAAACGCTTGGCGGCCCAGGCTAGCGCGCAACAAGTCTTCTCCAGCATTGAGTATCGAGATTCACAATCTGTAAATTTCTTACTCAAGTAGTAGATTGTATGCTCTTTTCTCCCTGTCTCGTCGTGTTGACCGAGAACACAACCCATGCTTCCCTCAAGAACCGTCAAATACATGATCAAGGGTCTGCCCGCCACCGGGGGTATCAAAATAGGAGGCTCCTGCAAATACTGCTTTATTTTATCGAACGCCTTTTGACAATTTTCGTTCCACGTTACAGCTTGATCTTTCTTTAACAGCTTGAATAATGGTTCACACGTGGCAGTTAGGTGAGATATGAACTGAGCGATGTAGTTCAACCTCCCTAAAAACCCGCGCACCTCTTTCTCTGTTTTAGGCGTCGACATTTCTTGAATCGCTTTTATTTTAGCAGGATCGACCTCTATTCCTCTTTCGCTTACGATAAACCCCAGCAGCTTACCCGACCTCACCCCGAAGGTGCATTTGTTAGGGTTCAGCCTCAGCCTGAACTTCCTAAGCCTTTTAAATAACTTCAGTAGATTCACCAGGTGCTCTTCCTCCGTCTGGGATTTGGCAATCATATCGTCAACATAAACTTCGATCTCTTTATGCATCATATCATGAAAAAGAGTCGTCATCGCACGCTGATATGTTGCCCCCGCATTTTTCAAACCAAAGGGCATCACTTCGTAGCAAAATGTTCCCCAAGGCGTAATGAAAGTGGTCTTCTCCATATCCTCTGGCGCCATTTTAATCTGATTATAGCCTGAAAAGCCATCCATGAAGGAGAATACGGAGTATTGAGCAGTATTATCAACTAGCACGTCAATATGAGGAAGCGGAAAATCGTCTTTTGGGCTTGCTTTATTCAAATCTCTATAGTCCACGCACATTTGAACCTTGCCGTATTTCTTTGGCACTGGTACGATGTTAGCAACCCATGAGGGATATTTTGTCACAGCCAGGTGTCGCTACTGCGAAAATCGGCGCCGGCTGAACAGAAGAGTCGCCACCGTGCGTTATTTATCCCACGGGAGGGAAAGGAAACGCTCAGAGTAAACCTCGCACAACACGGGAAAGGTATGGTCATCGCAACCAAAACCTGGATTCGGGAGTCGGTTACGCAAGGGGAAGGTATTAGCACCCCTCACGTCCGTCGTACTCGACGGGATCCACGCTTGTTTTCGGGTATGGATTGTTATTCTATCTAAACTATAGGTCGAGGGTTAAAAAGAAAATAAAATGAAAATAAAAATGACTCGGCAAAGTATCGCACTTTATGCCTACGTATTCTCGCCTGGAACGAGAAATCAGAGTCAACGTAGTTCGCCTACCTACGGGAAAGGAGGGGAAGGTTGCTCGCTAGGATATCGCATCCTATGCCTACGTACTTCCACACGGCATGAAAGATCAGAGCAAACGTAGTTCGGGCCACGTACGACACAAGCTTGTCTTTGATTGATTTTATTCCTTCTGAAAAAGGGTTTTCTGATTAGCGGTCCAAGCGGACAAAAATGACGTTTTGATGAGTTCACATTCTTTTACGAAAGAAGTGTCTTTTATTGTGTTTGAAATCTTTATGTGTTTTTCTGTTTGTTTTGAGAAAGAAAGAGACAGAACTCTAACCTACGGTTGCGAAGGGAATCAAACTAACCTAATGTTATCATGCATGGGTTAAGACCTAGTGTCTATCATGCTCCTCTCTTGCACAGAGAGAAACAGAGATCCTACGGGATAGGCAGAAACAGAAACAATATCAGATATATACAGTAAAGCAGTAAAATGCATGGATGCAACAGTACAAGCGAGGCAAGGGAGTCCCACTCAACCTCGAACCTAGAAAACAATAGGCAAAAGTGAACAGACTTCACTTTCAACCCAACAGGGTAAACAGCAAACAATACAGTCCAGAAAACCAATCAATACATCAACAATGAAATACAACAGCAAAAGACACAGCATCAGCAGCTCTGAATCAACATCTGGCTTCCAGTAATCTCCAATCAGCTACAGGCTTCAACAAGCATCAGTCTCCATCTTCATGGCCTTCAGATAAGGGCTTTGATCATCAGTCTTCCATCTGCAATGGCTTTTCTTCAAGTTCAAACCTCCAGGATGAGGAATCAGTCACAAGAGTGAATTGGGTGTTAAGCAATCAGCTGACTACCAAGGGTGGTGAACAGACTGCTTCTAACACAAGAGACATTTTCTCTCAAGAGTTCTATCTCTTAGACACTATCACCAAGCCTTCCAAAGGAAGGGGGTGAGTGTCTTAGAGAGACTCTGAATCACAGAGAAGAATGGATGCAGACAAGGCAATCCATGTTTGAGAAACAAACTTTCTAACCTAGAGCTCTGCCTAGCTCCTAAACCCTAGTTCCCTCAGCAGCTGCTAGCAAGAACCTCCTCTCCAACTCTGGCAGTTGATCTCCAACATCTGGATCTCCAATGGTCTTCCTCCTCAAGTCTTCAGCCCTCCCAGGTCCCCAGACAAACCCAATACCCAAGCAAGCAAGCAATAATCCCCAGAGGGCACACCACACCAGTCAATCAGATATACAGACAGTATTAATAGCAGTAGGGGAATCCTGACTTTTTCTAAGGGGTCTAATAACTACCCCATAGCCCCTATAGTCCCATAACTAAGCTAGTCAAACCCTAAGTCCTAAGGGAAAGAATCAAACTTCCTAAGTCATCACCTAAAAACCCTAATTTGTTCAAGTTGTTCAAGCCTACATTAAGCACCTAAAATTAATTCCTATAAATGGGAACTAAATGGAATCTACAAGTTCAATATCTCATCTAAACACCCTAAAAAGAATGAACAAAAAATATGAAAGCATCTAATAGAACAAAAATTAGTAAAATCATGCATGAAATGAACTATTTAAAATGACATTTATTTAGAAAATATGGAAAAAATATCAAATCAAAATAAAAATGCAATTTTATTTTTCTATAATTTTCTAGACATCCTAAAGAAAATAGTGTAAAAAGAATGAATTAAAAATGATTTTTTATGAATTTATTATGAATTAATGAAAATGCATAAAAAGAATTAAAGAAAATAAAAGAATTAATAATGAAATAAAGGGAGGGGGGTTTGAATAGCAGGCGCGCGCAGTTAATATCAGGATGGGCCAGGCAGACAGAGGGTGCGAATAGAAAGCTGGTTAAGGCCCAAAACCAATTCAGAATAATGAAAAATAAAAAGAGGCGCAGGGGGTGAAAATAGCATAGGATATCACGTTCAAATTGAAGTTGGGCTTAAAACTGGGGGTGGGGATATCACTCATGCACTCAGGCCCGCCCGTTTCAATTAATGAAACGGTGCGTTTAGGGCACCACAACACTTCCCTCCAAATCTGAATTGAATAAGAGCCATAGGATTGCTCTCCAAGTCAAGGGTCCAACACGAAATGGACGGATACGATTGCGTCTTCTCCATCAGTTCAAATGAGGGCTAGGGTTTCCCCTCCATGGCAGCCATGCACGAGCCAATTTCAACTCATCTGTTCTCACTCTACAGGCCATGAAACGCCATGCTATAAACATGAAAAACATTCTAAATCTCTCCCTCTATAAGCCTATGGTCTTGGATTGCTTTAAAACTCAACAAATCAACAAACCCGATAGCAACAAGTTCTGGTTACCATGAACATACTCTGCAACTCACCAACACAATTCTCCATCAAACCTAGACTAAACTACTCTATGCATAATGGTGATTATCCTGCGCTAACAACCTAACATTATGATGCACTAACCTAAGAGTTCTAGGTCCTAACAGTTTGGTGCACCTGCTATGAATTGCCTCTATTCAGCCTCAAATTCATCTAAACTAACCTCCTAACAGCATGGACCATGAATATACTAGTAAAACTAACTAAATCTCCCTAGATTGCATAAGTTAGAAAGATTTGCACCTTGAGCAAGCTTTAATGGAGGCTGAGTAATCACGTGGATCCAGGCTCTTGTAGGCTTCAATCTTGATCCATTCTTGATGTACTCGATTCTGTTTGCAAGATTTGGATGAAACTTGGCTTGGATCTTGATCTACAACTGAATTTGCAGCTTGTATGTTCTTGAAGATAGTGCACGAAAATGGATTCTAACCACCAAATCTTTGCTTCAATTATGATCCAGGATGATGATTGAATGTAGGAGAATCAATGTGGATGAAAATTGATGAAGATTTTGTGAGATTGAAGTGAAATTGCAATGAGAAAAGAATGAGAGAATTTGTGAGATTTTTGTGAAAAATGGATCCAACCCTTGATCAATCTTCATTTCATGAATATATAGGGCTCACATGAACATTCTATATCCCTCTTACACATTCCCTTGCCTTCCAACTTTGATTCATTTTGGCTATGTTTCTTAATATGCAAGCAACCAAGGATAACTTTGAAATCTTCCACTAAACTCAAAAAAGTGCTTGAACCATTGTCTTTAGAATGTCTTTTCCATTCAAAATCATATATTGGAAGTCTCCATTTGGACTTAGAAATCTCCCAAACCATTTTTCATCTTGACTTTATTCAAATTATAAGCCATTTTAGTTCAAATTTTGACCAATCATGCAACTCCATGTTATGAGCTTTTCCAACAATTTTTGACCTTCTTTCTAGACTTAAAATCACATTTGGAGCAAGTTTGATGTTGTAAGTTTTTCCATTTGAGGCCTCCTTGTATGAGTTTTGGACATAGGTTAAAATGACCTGTAATTCACAAATGCCCAAAATACCCTTTGCTTGCCAAGACCATAAGTTGAGTTCCACACATCATATGAGGGCATACTATACCATTATAGAAAGCTAAGACAATGAGGAACAATTCTTATGTTGACCAAGAATTCATTTGAAATCTCCTTGAGGGGTAAAAATTGCTTGGAAGTCAAGTCACTTTCACAGACAAAATTTCAGACACCTCAGATGACCTGTAACTTGCAAGGACCATAACTTGAGTTCTATAAATCTCCTTGATGTCTTACACCACTCAAATTAAAGGTCTTGAGATCCTCTACAAGTTTCATGTTGTCCAAGAAGCCATTTGAAGCTTGCATTTTGACTTATCTTGCTTGGAAATTTGACCTAAACTAGGGGATTTTACACAGAAACCCTAATTTAGAAACTCCTCTTCTCCTTGATTTCTCTTGAATTCTCCTTGGCATATCTCCATATCCTTCTTTATATGTCCAATGATGAACCCCACATCTCTCCACTAGGCTTGAATGCCCCTTAAATCAGTCAATTGACCTAGGGTTGACCTAGGGTTGACCCAGATGAAACCCTAGTTGACTGTCTTCAACTGTAGCTCTTGTGCTCATATCAATGACTTGTCTCCTTCTCCAAATGACTTTCTAAGTCTCTCATAATATCTAGATACTCTCCATGCCTTCAACTTACAGCTCACAACCCTCTTGTTGACCCTCAGATGCCCTCAGCTAGGAGATGGACTCAAGGCTTGATCTGCTGAACTCTTTGCTTTCAAAATCTTTCCTGATGACTTGAATGAGATTGAATTGGGATAATAACCTCTTGATAGGCCTCTAGAGATGAAAATAATGATTGGTCCCCTGTTGAATGACTTGATATGCTTATGTTATGCAGATGATTAGACTATGTACATGACTCTATATGCAAATGCTAATGACATTGAAACATAAACCAAGTGAATAAGGTTGGGCAAATTTCAGGGTGCAACAGCTGCCCCTATTCAAGCGACTTGGACCCGATTGGGTGAAGAGCCCGGAGCCTTCAGACATTCGCGGTACGAGACGGTTGAATACTAGTGAAACCAGAAATTTGCCAACCGCAGAAATAAACTGCGCTCCTGCTCGAGGAACGACATTCATCAGCTGAATCTGACTATTATGGCAACCCACTGATCTCGTGCGAGCGTGCTGGGGATTGTCTTCATCGTTCTGAAGAGGATTCTGTCATAACAGATTGCTTGCTTGTCCACGTTAGGACTCTGTCCGTCATCAATACAAAGAAATCTCAACTAAACCTGTCCACGTTAGGACTCCACTTGCTGTTAACCCAGAAAAATCTCGGCAACTCCGCTGGGGATAATTCGTCTGTATTTCTATAAACTGCATCGTCCACGTTAGGAATAAAACTCTTCCACGTTAGGAGTAACACCTATCCACGTTAGGAATCATCTCTTCTGTATCTGTCCACGTCAGGACTAACCCTTTCATCTTTCCACGTCAGGAAGCAATCTTCTTTCCACATAAGGAGAACTATATCAATCTGTCCACGTAAGGACTCCAATACCACTTGGCATGTCCGCGTCAGGACTCCAATCTCTCCGCGTAAGGAATACAACTTTGGTTCTGAACCTGTCCACGTCAGGACTCAACTTTCCACATAAGGAGTACGTCATTCTTCCACGTCCGGAATCTTGAATCTGTCCGCGTCAGGACTAAACTCTTCCACGTCAGGAATAACCCATTTCTTTCCACGTCAGGAATCAATCTTGATATGTCCGCGTAAGGACTCTGATCTTTCCACGTAAGGAATACCAACTTCTTACCGATTCGTCCGCGTCAGGACTACATTTTTCCACGTAAGGAATGCCATCTTAATCTGTCCACGTAGGGACTCCATACTTTCCACGTTAGGAATCACCTCTTTTGATATGTCCGCGTAAGGACTACATCGTCCACGTCAGGACCCAACTTCTCCGCGTTAGGAATAATAATCTCTTTGATTTGTCCACGTCAGGACACTGATCTCGTCTTGATTTATCCACGTTAGGACTCGGGCGTCTTCGACCCGCTGAGGAAATAAGACTTGTCCACGTAAGGACTCACTCCTTCGTCTGATCTGTCTACGTCAGGACCCATGCTTCGCTAACATGAAAAAAGATAACTGCTGAGAGTAAATGGTCCACGTCAGGACACCAACACAAAGAGTAATCAGTTTTGTCAACGTCATGACTTCACATTCCACTAATTTCAAGAAACCGAATCTGCCCACGATAGGACTAACACACCTCACCAATCCAGGGAAATAAACCTGTCCACGTTAGGACGTCCACTTCTGAAGAAATCCCGTCAATATAGGAATAAATTGTCCACATCAGGACTTAATTCTCCAATGATCCTCACCCACAAACTTCTTAGCACTGACGTGACAGCGACTTTGAGACGGACTCTACTGGGGATGTCTGGAAACCAAACTATCGGACGCCTGTTCTGATAACCGGCGGTGGCCTCTGAAATTCTGATTCATGGAACCCTTGATGACAACTGATTCTGCCTGGGAACCAAGAGAAACTTATCCTGGCAACTCTGGCGGGGAAAATAAGAGACATTTGCATAAATGACTCTGTTAGAGACAAAGAGAATCTCATCATGATAACTCTGTGGAGGAATACTTCCGAAACTGACATTATCATTGGATGTCTCATGCCGAGATCTTGAACGCTTGGCAATTCAATTGAGCAAGAGTTCTCTCCACCTGAACTACTAAAATACAGGAACTGCTTCAGCAAAATAAATGCTGGAAGGATAATGCCGACTCCGCCGGGGATAGCCAGATGCTACAGAATTATTCCAGCAAAATAAATGCTGGAAGGGTGAAGTCGACCCTGCTGGGAAATTGGGAACTCAAACCACACGTCTTGTTGAGGTAACCCCCTGCTGGGGAATAGCAGATGTGCCTAGTATGATCGGACTTTCTGCTGGAACGTGAACTGATATCACCAGTATCTCTGACAAAACAAATGACAGGACCCACCATCAACTCTGCTTTGGAGAGTCTTGATCTCCGGGTTCCACTGGAAGGAATGAAAACACTTGCAAAGAGAATTTCACTGGGGATGGGATGATTCTCTTGGGGAAAATTAACTGACTCCACTGGGGGCGAGTGCCTGACCCTGCGGGGAAAGATGAACCTGTCTGAATACAGCCTCATGATCTTGGAATCGCCAAACTCCGCTGAGGACGAATAACTTTTCTGGAGCACGTCCTTTGGATAAGCTACGGCTAGCTGGGGAATTCTATCTTTCTTCAGGAAGAACATATATGCCCTGCGTGGGGACTAAGTCTTTCGTTATCGCGATCTTTTGATCATCTTCCTCGTATAGTTACGAAACCTGCAACAACACAAACAAGACACGACAAGCCTATGCAATCAAATCAATTCAGGTTAGTGACGTTACACTCAGTTAATTCAAAGCTTTAACAATTGTTGGCAAGGGCCAGTGATGTTATACTCATGCTAGCTTCAATAAACTTAGGCGTTTTATCATGCACAAAACAGTAAAGAACCAGCATCAAGTACTGAATAACATTTTCATTGATCGGGCCCCTGAATGGGCGGAGTTTTTTGTACACGGGATGTAACTCCTGAAAAGAGGAAGCTACGCAAAGCAAATACCTAAGTATGCACAAGAAGCACGAATATTTTGACAAATTAAATTTTGTACACATGTCGGCAACGGGGTGCAGATGAACACCACGAACTGATCCTCCCATGACTCGTCCGACTCTAAGGCTTTCCCGGTATCCCCACTTCTGAAGAGATTGTATCCGATAACTGACTCCTCACATGTATTCTCCCGCATTGATGCTCATTGATTTCGGACCGCAGTCATTTGCTTTTCAAATCCCTAACTTTTGCGTGAACCGCCCTTTACGGGTTTTCAGTTCACCGGGATACCCTTTTTTGCCGAAGCCGCCCAGTGTAGGTTTTCAACTTCGCGGGTGTACATTTTTTCAATTTTATCCCTAACTTTTGCCCGAACCTTTCATTCTGTTTTTGGTTCGCCAGGATGCCCCATTTTTGCCTGGACTCTCTTTTTTCTGTCCAGCGGGTCTATTTTATGCAAAGTATTTTTTAACTGCGTCCGAATTCACAGGTGACGCAAAGTCTTCTCCGTCCATGGTGGACAACAACAACGCTCCTCCTGAAAAGACCTTTCTGACAACGTATGGCCCTTCGTAGTTGGGGGTCCACTTGCCCCTGTGATCTGCTTGCGGCGGGAGAATCCTTTTCAGCACAAGGTCGCCCGTCTGAAAGCTTCGCGGAAGTATCTTCTTGTCGTACGCTTTCTTCATTCGTCTTTGGTACAAACGACCGTATGCCAGAGAAGCTAGCCTCTTCTCATCCATCAAACTCAGTTGATTCAACCTGTCTTTCACCCATTCTGCCTCGTCCAGCTGAACGTCTCGCAATACCCTCAGAGAAGGGATCTCAACTTCCAGTGGTAATACCGCTTCCATTCCGTATACTAACGAGAACGGGGTTGCCCCGGTTGATGTGCGTACCGTCGTACGATAACCGTGCAAAGCGAAAGGTAGCATTTCATGCCAATCTTTATAAGTCACCACCATTTTCTGGACGATTTTCTTGATATTCTTATTGGCCGCTTCGACAGCGCCATTCATCTTGGGTCGGTAAGGGGAGGAGTTGTGATGTTCGATCTTGAAATTCTGACAGAGCTCCTTCATCATTTTGTTGTTCAGGTTAGAACCGTTGTCCGTGATTATCCGCTCGGGAATCCCATATCGGCAAATGATATCTCTCTTGATAAATCTAGCCACCACTTGCTTCGTTACATTTGCGTAAGACGCCGCTTCCACCCACTTGGTGAAATAATCGATTGCTACTAGGATGAACCGATGCCCGTTAGAAGCCGTCGGCTCGATCTTTCCGATCATATCGATTCCCCACATCGAGAATGGCCATGGAGATGACATCACATTTAGAGGACTCGGAGGCACGTGTATCTTGTCAGCATAGATTTGGCACTTGTGGCACTTCCTCGCGAACTTGAAACAATCAGTTTCCATCGTCAGCCAAAAGTAACCTGCCCGCAGCAGCTTTCTCGTCATAGCATGTCCACCAGCATGCGTACCAAAGGTACCCTCGTGAATTTCCTCCATGAGAAGCTTTGCCTCTTTCTCGTCTACACAACGCAACAACACCAAATCGTGGTTTCTTCTGTATAAGACGCCATCCGGATTCAAGTAGAAATTACCCGCTAATCTCCTGAGAGTCTTCTGATCCTGACTGGATGCCCCAGCCGGATACTCTTTATTCTTCAGGAAATTAAGGATATCGAAATACCACGGTTTGTCGTCAGATGCTTCATCAATAGCAAATACATAAGCTGGCCTGTCCAACCGAGAGATAGTAATTTGGGGAGCTTCGTTCCAGAAGTTGACCTTGTACATGGAAGACAAAGTGGCAAGGGCGTCAGCCATTTGATTTTCTGCCCGCGGTACGTGATGCAATTCAACTTTGTCAAAGAAAGGCAACAATCTCCTTGCATAATTCATGTAATGTATCAAATTGGGCTGACGTGTTTCCCATTCCCCTTTGATTTGATTCACCACCAGAGCTGAGTCTCCGTATACGTCTAGATGTTTGATTCGCAAATCAATGGCTTCTTCAAGCCCCATTACACAAGCTTCGTATTCGGCCTCATTGTTAGTAACGGCAAAGGTCAATCGGGCAGTAAACGGGATGTGCGACCCGTGCGGCGTAGTGATGATTGCCCCTATTCCGCTACCGTAAGCATTCACAGCTCCGTCAAATATCATCTTCCATTTGGACCCCAACTCTGGTCCCTCGTCTGGCAACGGCTCTTCACAATCCTTCATCTTTAGGTACATGATATCCTCGTCAGGAAAATCAAACCTCATCGATTGGTACTCTTCAATAGGCTGCTCCGCCAGATACTCAGACAGCACACTCCCCTTTATAGCCTTTTGCGAGACGTATTGAATATCATATTCAGTCAAGACCATCTGCCACCGGGCAATTCTACCTGACAACGCCTGCTTTTCGAATATATATTTGATAGGATCCATCTTCGAGATGAGCATGGTTGTATGATTCAGCATGTACTGCCTCAAACGCTTGGCGGCCCAGGCTAGCGCGCAACAAGTTTTCTCAAGCATTGAGTATCGAGATTCACAATCTGTAAATTTCTTACTCAGGTAATAGATCGCATGCTCTTTTCTCCCCGTCTCGTCGTGTTGACCGAGAACACAACCCATGCTTCCCTCAAGAACCGTCAAATACATTATCAAGGGTCTACCTGCCACTGGGGGTATCAAAATAGGAGGCTCCTGCAGATACTTCTTTATTTTATCGAACGCCTTTTGACAATTTTCGTTCCACGTTACAGCTTGATCTTTCTTTAGCAACTTGAATAACGGTTCACACGTAGCAGTTAGGTGAGATATGAACCGGGCAATGTAGTTCAATCTCCCTAAAAACCCGCACACCTCTTTCTCTGTTTTAGGCGTCGGCATTTCTTGAATCGCTTTTATTTTAGCAGGATCGACCTCTATTCCTCTTTCGCTTATGATAAACCCCAGCAGTTTACCCGATCTCACCCCGAAGGTGCATTTGTTAGGGTTCAGCCTCAGCCTGAACTTCCTAAGTCTTTTAAACAACTTCAGCAGATTCACCAGATGCTCTTCCTCCGTCTGGGACTTAGCAATCATATCGTCAACATAAACTTCGATCTCTTTATGCATCATGTCATGAAAAAGAGTCGTCATCGCACGCTGATATGTTGCCCCAGCATTTTTCAAACCAAAGGGCATCACTTTGTAACAAAATGTTCCCCAAGGCGTTATGAAAGTAGTCTTCTCCATATCCTCTGGCGCCATTTTAATTTGATTATAGCCTGAAAAGCCATTCATGAAGGAGAATACAGAGTACTGAGCGGTATTATCAACTAACACGTCGATGTGAGGAAGCGGAAAATCGTCTTTCGGGCTTGCTTTATTCAGATCTCTATAATCCACGCACATTCGAACCTTGCCATCTTTCTTTGGCACTGGTACGATGTTAGCAACCCATGAAGGATACTTTGTCACAGCCAGGAAACCAGCGTCCCACTGTTTCTGAACCTCCTCTTTGATCTTCATTGCCATATCTGGTCGAGTTCTGCGAAGCTTTTGTTTGACCGGCGGGCAATCTTCTTTCAGTGGCAGGCGATGCACAACCATATCTGTATCGAGCCCTGGCATATCTTCGTATGACCAAGCGAATACATCATTATACTCTCGGAGCATTTCAACCAGTTTTCGCTTGATATCACTCTGCAGTGCGGCTCCGATACGAATGTTTCACTCAACCCCTTCCGACCCCAAATTGATAATTTCGATGACCTCGTCGTGAGGCAGAATGGCTCTTTCCTCTTGCTTTACTAACCAAGACAGTTCTTCAGGAACGTCGCTATCCTCGACAACCTCTTCTTCGGCCTGGAATACCGGGTGCTCGAAGTCGGGACGAGTCATAGGTGGTTCAAGGATGTCATCTGAAAATGTTATCCTGCAACAGAAATGGTTAAGTGCTTCAAAATGCGTATAAAGCGAATAACCACGTTGCCATTTTATTGAAAAATACAAAACAAGAAAAACAGGGATTACAGTATTTGCACATGAAAAAACGCCATTTATTTAACGATTAACACGCAATGTTTATAACAACACAGCCCTAAGCAAATCCTGATGCCCCGGGCAAGACATCAGATTATTCAACAATTAATAAAGCAAAGCATTACTGTTTAAAAGTCACAGGAACAAGCTCCTGAATAGACCAGTTGCACAGTCCTTGTCCTGGCGTGCTTGGCTGAATCCAGGCATCCATATCACAGTCGCTGTCTCCTTCATCAGACTCTGAAGCAGCATTGACAGTTTCATGACATACTCCACTGGCAGAGATGGTGATTGACTTTCTGAAATGGGGGGCCCCCACGGAAGGAGTTGATGACGACGGTCGGTACCCCAGCCCGAACCGGTCCATCTTTACAGGAATGTCCAGCACTTTGCCCCAGCCCTTTGCTTCTCCTGCCTCTACTAGAGCTTGAGCTTCTTTATACGATGAGACAGCTATCTCTGGCACTTTGCTCGGCCCGGGACCTTTGTCCTTGATGCGCAGACCTTCGAATGCCTGGCATGGTGTCTCGTGGATCTCCCCGTCGACTTCCACATATTTAAACGAAGATAGATGGCTGACCAGGATGTCTTCTTCTCCGCACACGGTGACTACACTGTCTCCGACCATATACTTTAACTTCTGATGCAGGGTGGACGTGACAGCCCCTGCCCCATGAATCCAGGGTCTCCCAAGCAAGCAGCTGTACGCAGGCTGTATATCCATGATATAAAACTCTGTTGCAAACACTTCCGGCCCCACTTGCAGAGGCAAGGTAATCGATCCGAAAACTGTTCTCCGCGTGCCGTCAAACGCCCTGACTACCAAATCACTGGGTGTACACAAAATCCCTCGAACATCCAGCTTCATCATCGCCTTCTTAGGCAGCACATTCAAAGATGATCCGGTGTCAACCAATACGTGCGACATTACTGATCCCCTACACTCAACAGATACGTGTAATGCCATATTATGATCTCTCCCTTTCGGAGTCAAGTCAAAATCGGTAAAACCCAGACTGTGGCCAGCATTCACATGTGCCAATACTCCTTCTAGCTGATTTACGGAGACGTCTTGAGGTACAAAAGAAGTGTCCAAGACCTTCAGCAAAGCGTTTCTATGAGCTTCCGAACATAAGAGCAATGACAAGATAGATATTTTGGACGGTGTCTGCTGCAGATGCTCCACAATCTTATAATCACTTTTTCGAATTAAGCGCATGAATTCTTCCACATCTTTCGATGCTGCTTCTTTTTCACTTGCTTGTACCGGAACATTTTCAACCACTTTCCCTTTTCCTTTCGCTAGCCTTTCGGCCTCCACTTCAGGAGATATAAAGATCCTACCGCTCCTCGTCATGCCTCCTGAACCAACAACATTATCCACAATCTCCGCTGGCTGCTTGCTGACATCAATCTTTATCCCGTCACAATACACCTCTAACCCATATGACCATGGGACTGCTTTCGTGTTCTCGTACGGGATTGGCCCGGCTTTAGTTATGGTGATCGGTGGTCGCTGAGCTGGTGCTGCAATAGTGATCGTCTTCCGCGGAATCGTTACCGTGGCCACATCATTCCGATTATCCACTACTGCCCCTGCAGGCTCGTCAGTTGCCGCTCGATCAAACTGCAATACACCTTCATCAATTAAAGCCTGAATGCCCTTCTTCAAATCCTCACACCCCCCAGCTAGGGTCCAACAGTCTAAGCAATACTCATTACATCCTGGGTAAACACCTCCTTGCAACAGTCGGCTCTTTATCTCGCTCAGCGGCGTCTTCAAATCTTCAACATTCATAATCAGATTCAGACCTTCCTCAATCAGAACGGCGTTAGCCCCATGATTAGGCATGGGTTTCTGGACTATATTCGGACCTGCCGTTCCGAAGTTGATAGTCTTGTTGTCCAAAAGATCCTGCACAACGTGCTTAAAAGCATGACAACCTTCTATATCGTGGCCCGGGGCCCCAGAATGAAACTCGCAGTGCCTGCTTGCATCGTAGCCGAACGGGGGAGCTCCCGTTATCGGTGCCAAAGTTCTTTTCTCTACCAGATTCAATCCCAACAATGTCTGCAACAAATCGGCATAGGTTGAGGGAGGCTTCTCAAACACTCTTCTCGGCTTACTGCCCTGGAATCTTCGCTGAGCCTGCTGTGCCCCCTGCTGAGGCTGCTGCTGCTGTGGCATTGGCTGTTGCTGAACCGGTTGTTGTTGCTGGATTGGTTGTTGTTGATACGGGATTGTAACACTCGACACATGCTGCGACTGACGATATTGACCTCGTCCCCTGCCTCGGCCTCGGCCTCGGCCTCCAAATACTGCACTAGCTTCGCCCTGACGGCGCCCACCATAAGCTTTCCTATTACTGCCAGATGCAGTTGATTCATCGACTTGGAACTTTCCTTGCTTAATGTTACGTTCAATCTTTTCCCCCATCAAAATCAGGTCTGAAAAACTGGCCAGAGACGTATGAAACAGCATATCATGA
This sequence comes from Lathyrus sativus, assembly GCA_963859935.3. Taxonomy (NCBI): domain Eukaryota; kingdom Viridiplantae; phylum Streptophyta; class Magnoliopsida; order Fabales; family Fabaceae; genus Lathyrus; species Lathyrus sativus. The sequence continues at coordinate 714,632,764 of OZ012737.1, forward strand.
AACAGCCCTGTGAATGTGCCGACAAACATATCATTCATTTCCTTATCTTCCACCGGAGGACGGACCCTGGCAGCCATATCGCGCCACCTTTGCGCGTACTCTTTAAAACTCTCCCCCTTCTTCTGCGAAAGCCCGGCCAACTGGACCCGATTGGGCGCCAGGTCGCTGTTATACTTGTAATGGGCTACAAATGCCTCTGCTAATTGCTTCCATGTCTTGATATCAGTTGGCTCCAACCCCATGTACCACTCCAGGGAAGGGCCTGATAGACTATCCTGAAAGAAATGCATTAGCATTCTTTCATCAGTTGAGTATGCAGACATCTTTCTGTAATAAGCTCGTACATGCACTTTCGGACATGTGTCTCCTTTGTACTTATCGAACGCAGGAGCTTTGAATTTAATTGGCACCCTCAGGCCAGGTACCAAGCCCATTGTTGCCATGTCCAATCCCACAGCACTTTGATTTAAGACTCCCTTCATCTGCTCTTCCAGCATTCTAATCTTTTGGGAATCATCCATCGGCCCTTCAAAACCTCCTCCAGAGAAGGCGTCCTCCTGCTGATCCTCTTGCCACATACCGTTTCCAGCCCCGTACCCATCATACGCATTATTACGTCCAGCTCTGATCTGATTCATTCCCGGACCTCGGCCTCTGTTGCCGTACCCTTGAACACCTCCAGCAGGACCAAAAGCCATAAATCCAGTACCGTTTCCGTTTCCAAAGCCTCCGTGACCCTGATTGACCATACCATAACCATCTTGCCCAAAGCCTTGAGCATTAAAGCCATACTTGCCAGTGTTATCGAATCCCTGATCGTTGAATCCGAATCCAGTATTGACAAAGCCATGGCCTCCTAGATTATCTCCCAAATTGACATCACCCAGCCCAGCATTATGGACAGCAGTCTCATTCCCCCCTCCGACGTTACCGTTCACAGCAGCGGTAGCGTTGTTGACATTAGCAGCAGGTATATTGACCACGGGCGGAGCCACTGGCGTGGGAGTGCCGTCTCCATGAGCAGTATCAACCCGGACAGACTGATGATCTTCATTACCATGACCAGCGTTGCGAGCCAACAGAGGCTGGACCATGGCCTGCAAGTTCTCCTGCCCTTTTGCTATAGCTTCCATGGTCTGCATGAAGAGGGCGAGCTTCTCGCGCACATCCTGCATCTCGTTCTGCATCTGGTCCATGATTTTTCGACAATTGGAGCGTGTAGAATAGCGGTGCGGATGTTGATCTGGAATCCTGTTAAGTACCTGATGCAAAGCAGGAAATAAGACACCATTCAAAGATTACCTGTTATGCAATATGAATATGAATGCAATGCAATGTGTCTGTGCATTAGGGAAGTTCATTCCCCCAGTTCTAGTGCGAAGGTGCCGGTGCAGTGACAGTGCTGACAATAGGAATATCGGAGTTGAATCATAGAAAGCCTCATATATTGCAGAGAGAATTAATAAGCCCAGGGTACAATATCGCTGAGAGTACAAAGAAGGCATGACCTCAACCAACAATCCTGGTGATGGTCAGCACTATGCAAATAAAGCATACAAGTTACTACATGAAATGATCAAATCCTCCCAAAAGTCTGGTACTCCTCTATCAACTTCCTGGTCTCCGGATGGCTTGGTCGATCAAGCAGCCCTTCAACAAGCTGGTTTCTCCTCTTAAGGACACGGCGTACGTCTTCAGCAGTTTCTTCCCACGTTGCTTCTCCGAAGCAATCTTCTAGCTTTCGCTTCTGAGACACCGCTTCATCTCTGGATTTGATTGCCTTGTTCAGTGCATGCTGGACACTATATCGGGTCATCACTTCCTCCTCACACTCCTTGATGCTGGACTTCAGCTTCTCTTCGAGGTCGGAGGTTTGCTGCCTCAGCTTATCCTCCCTCTTCTTATTGTTGGTGAGTGTAGCATTCCAAGTCTTATTGCAAGAAGAGATCTCTCGGTGAGCGATGTCAAGCGCCTTTTTCTTGGATTCAAGCATGTCGTGGGAACTTCTGAACTCTTGCCCCAGACGTTCGCGCTTCTTCTTTTCCTCAGTCAACTCAGCCCCTAACCTGTTTAACAGCTCGATTTGTTGTTGGAAAGCATATACGGCCTTGTTTTTCTCACTGCGTACCTGAGCTAGCTCTTGCTCCAACCCTTCGTTGATCTTCAACAAGGCTTCCTTTTCTCTCACCACTTGCTCGTATGCCTCCCTAGAAATAGTAGTTGGCTCTTCTGCCGGAATAGGAACAAGAATTGGTGCGTCTGGAAATGGCATCTTCAACTGACTTGCTCTTTCCTGGATCCAGACCCTGTATGGTGCATAGGCCTGACAGTCATTCTTTCCTAACAACGGCTTCCCTCTGCGGTTAATACGCGTCCAGGCATGCTGCAGCTTGGCTAGCAGTTCTCCCTTCAAATCACCTGTGAAGTATAGAGATTCCTGTACTTCCTCTTCCTTTGGCGGGTTCTTCAGCGCATATCCGAACTGACGAATGAACAGAGAAGGGTTGTAGTTGATACACCTTTTCCTCCCTATCAACGGAACATTAGGGTACCCAGAACAACTGAATATAAGCTCAGATCCTAGCAGGTCTCGATCAAACCACTCAACGTCTTCAGAAGATAGCCTCATCAGGCGCTCTGACCAGCTAGCTGAGGTTGCACTGTCTACAAAGGATCCCTTTATGGGAAGGTGACTCTTGAACCACATATTCAATAGGGGAGTACAGCAGTAAACAACTTTTCCTCTTCGGTTCTCATTCTTGTAGTGCAATGAGTGGTAGAAGTCCCCGATCAACGTTGGCACTGGGTTGCCTGCAGCAAACAGATAGAAAGCGTCGAGATCCACAAAGTTGGGCAAGTTAGGAAACAGCACAATTCCATAGATGCATAAAGCCAAAATAGCATTGAAAACCACCCAACAGCCGTTCTTGGCGTACTCTCGAGCTTTGACAACTAAGAAATCCAGAGAAAAACCTGACACCCCAAGCCAAGAAGTCAATAACAGATCTGCAGCGTCCATATGCAAGGCTTTGGCTAAGTCCTCCAACTTGGGCTCAGCAGCAGAGTGAATGAAGGGAACTTTGTTCTGCACGGGAAGCTCAGTAAACTCCACATACTCCTCAATGGTAGGCCCTAGAATGAAGTCAGCAAAAGTAAAGCATCTCAATGCGGGGTCATAGAACTGCATCAAGGTGTATAGCCCGTTCATCTCATCAGCAGTGGGCTTGCAGACTAATCTCAGTAATCTCCCATGGCTCATTCTAAAGCTTCTCCTAACCTCCTCATCGGCAAGAGATATCAGACCAAGCAAAGAAGTAATATCAGGTGAAGGCAGCTTATACGCAACTGTTTTCCTCAAACCAGCCATAATCAATACTCAGAAGTCCGGGCACTAGAACTAGGGAAATGCAAATGCACCTGCAGCACAGACACACGTTAGTGAAATGCAAATGGTAATGGATATGCAAGCAATGCAATGCAAGTAACATGCAACAGGGACCAAAGCTGTAGCTGAATAGCCTGAACCCAATCAAGAAAGGTCTCAGATAGACCATCCAGAAGTCCTCAAACCCTGGTCTCAGATAGACCTAAAATAAAACTCCAACACTGGTCTCTGACAGACCTCAAACCATAACTCCAACTGGTCTCTGGCAGACCTCAAATCACATCTCTAATTGGCCTCTGACAGACCTCATAACACATCTCCAAATAGTCTCTGACGGACCTCAGAACACATCTCCAAATGGTCTCTGACAGACCTCAGAACACATCTCCAAATGGTCTCTGACAGACCTCATAACCCTCCATAAATAACCAGGATCTCTGATCAAGAAATAACCGGTATCTGAAGGTCTGGCTACCTGCATAACCCCAAATCCCCTCACAGGTGGGTGGCCCTATAACTGGCACAAGGTACGGCATCCTATGCGGTCGTCGGCGTCACAGACTTTCAGGGTTGATGATACGATTCCCAGAAGGAGTGGCATCATCAAATCCTGAAGAGGCCTCACTCAGCCAACTTCCAAATGATCGGTCCCCGGAGTCGACAATTCAGCTGACCAACAACCCCTTCGACCCAAAGGGTAGAAAAAGAAGCCAACCAGAAGAACCTCGTCCGAGTGTAGATTTCATGAGACACTAATGCAAGCAAAGCCGGCACGCGCCCACTACTTTCTACGCTAATTCTAGGTGCACTCAAGCCCAGGTCCGGCTTATCTCTCAATATCAGAACACCCGTCACACCCCAGATACAACAATAATAATCAATATATAAAGCTGAAAATACAAGGTTAGAAATATAAAAATAACTCCATACAAAATCCTCGACGGGAAAACAAGCGCTAGGATTGACTCTCTTAAGGGACGTTGGATCCCAAATGCATAAGAACTATCGCAGTCCTTAGCAGCCAGGGGACGTTGGATCCCCAGCAGAGTCGCCAGCTGTCGCTACTGCGAAAATCGGCGCCGGCTGAACAGAAGAGTCGCCACCGTGCGTTATTTATCCCACGGGAGGGAAAGGAAACGCTCAAAGTAAACCTCGCACAACACGGGAAAGGTATGGTCATCGCAACCAAAACCTGGATTCGGGAGTCGGTTACGCAAGGGGAAGGTATTAGCACCCCTCACGTCCGTCGTACTCGACGGGATCCACGCTTGTTTTCGGGTATGGATTGTTATTCTATCTAAACTATAGGTCGAGGGTTAAAAAGAAAATAAAATGAAAATAAAAATGACTCGGCAAAGTATCGCACTTTATGCCTACGTATTCTCGCCTGGAACGAGAAATCAGAGTCAACGTAGTTCGCCTACCTACGGGAAAGGAGGGGAAGGTTGCTCGCTAGGATATCGCATCCTATGCCTACGTACTTCCACACGGCATGAAAGATCAGAGCAAACGTAGTTCGGGCCACGTACGACACAAGCTTGTCTTTGATTGATTTTATTCCTTCTGAAAAAGGGTTTTCTGATTAGCGGTCCAAGCGGACAAAAATGACGTTTTGATGAGTTCACATTCTTTTACGAAAGAAGTGTCTTTTATTGTGTTTGAAATCTTTATGTGTTTTTCTGTTTGTTTTGAGAAAGAAAGAGACAGAACTCTAACCTACGGTTGCGAAGGGAATCAAACTAACCTAATGTTATCATGCATGGGTTAAGACCTAGTGTCTATCATGCTCCTCTCTTGCACAGAGAGAAACAGAGATCCTACGGGATAGGCAGAAACAGAAACAATATCAGATATATACAGTAAAGCAGTAAAATGCATGGATGCAACAGTACAAGCGAGGCAAGGGAGTCCCACTCAACCTCGAACCTAGAAAACAATAGGCAAAAGTGAACAGACTTCACTTTCAACCCAACAGGGTAAACAGCAAACAATACAGTCCAGAAAACCAATCAATACATCAACAATGAAATACAACAGCAAAAGACACAGCATCAGCAGCTCTGAATCAACATCTGGCTTCCAGTAATCTCCAATCAGCTACAGGCTTCAACAAGCATCAGTCTCCATCTTCATGGCCTTCAGATAAGGGCTTTGATCATCAGTCTTCCATCTGCAATGGCTTTTCTTCAAGTTCAAACCTCCAGGATGAGGAATCAGTCACAAGAGTGAATTGGGTGTTAAGCAATCAGCTGACTACCAAGGGTGGTGAACAGACTGCTTCTAACACAAGAGACATTTTCTCTCAAGAGTTCTATCTCTTAGACACTATCACCAAGCCTTCCAAAGGAAGGGGGTGAGTGTCTTAGAGAGACTCTGAATCACAGAGAAGAATGGATGCAGACAAGGCAATCCATGTTTGAGAAACAAACTTTCTAACCTAGAGTTCTGCCTAGCTCCTAAACCCTAGTTCCCTCAGCAGCTGCTAGCAAGAACCTCCTCTCCAACTCTGGCAGTTGATCTCCAACATCTGGATCTCCAATGGTCTTCCTCCTCAAGTCTTCAGCCCTCCCAGGTCCCCAGACAAACCCAATACCCAAGCAAGCAAGCAATAATCCCCAGAGGGCACACCACACCAGTCAATCAGATATACAGACAGTATTAATAGCAGTAGGGGAATCCTGACTTTTTCTAAGGGGTCTAATAACTACCCCATAGCCCCTATAGTCCCATAACTAAGCTAGTCAAACCCTAAGTCCTAAGGGAAAGAATCAAACTTCCTAAGTCATCACCTAAAAACCCTAATTTGTTCAAGTTGTTCAAGCCTACATTAAGCACCTAAAATTAATTCCTATAAATGGGAACTAAATGGAATCTACAAGTTCAATATCTCATCTAAACACCCTAAAAAGAATGAACAAAAAATATGAAAGCATCTAATAGAACAAAAATTAGTAAAATCATGCATGAAATGAACTATTTAAAATGACATTTATTTAGAAAATATGGAAAAAATATCAAATCAAAATAAAAATGCAATTTTATTTTTCTATAATTTTCTAGACATCCTAAAGAAAATAGTGTAAAAAGAATGAATTAAAAATGATTTTTTATGAATTTATTATGAATTAATGAAAATGCATAAAAAGAATTAAAGAAAATAAAAGAATTAATAATGAAATAAAGGGAGGGGGGTTTGAATAGCAGGCGCGCGCAGTTAATATCAGGATGGGCCAGGCAGACAGAGGGTGCGAATAGAAAGCTGGTTAAGGCCCAAAACCAATTCAGAATAATGAAAAATAAAAAGAGGCGCAGGGGGTGAAAATAGCATAGGATATCACGTTCAAATTGAAGTTGGGCTTAAAACTGGGGGTGGGGATATCACTCATGCACTCAGGCCCGCCCGTTTCAATTAATGAAACGGTGCGTTTAGGGCACCACAACACTTCCCTCCAAATCTGAATTGAATAAGAGCCATAGGATTGCTCTCCAAGTCAAGGGTCCAACACGAAATGGACGGATACGATTGCGTCTTCTCCATCAGTTCAAATGAGGGCTAGGGTTTCCCCTCCATGGCAGCCATGCACGAGCCAATTTCAACTCATCTGTTCTCACTCTACAGGCCATGAAACGCCATGCTATAAACATGAAAAACATTCTAAATCTCTCCCTCTATAAGCCTATGGTCTTGGATTGCTTTAAAACTCAACAAATCAACAAACCCGATAGCAACAAGTTCTGGTTACCATGAACATACTCTGCAACTCACCAACACAATTCTCCATCAAACCTAGACTAAACTACTCTATGCATAATGGTGATTATCCTGCGCTAACAACCTAACATTATGATGCACTAACCTAAGAGTTCTAGGTCCTAACAGTTTGGTGCACCTGCTATGAATTGCCTCTATTCAGCCTCAAATTCATCTAAACTAACCTCCTAACAGCATGGACCATGAATATACTAGTAAAACTAACTAAATCTCCCTAGATTGCATAAGTTAGAAAGATTTGCACCTTGAGCAAGCTTTAATGGAGGCTGAGTAATCACGTGGATCCAGGCTCTTGTAGGCTTCAATCTTGATCCATTCTTGATGTACTCGATTCTGTTTGCAAGATTTGGATGAAACTTGGCTTGGATCTTGATCTACAACTGAATTTGCAGCTTGTATGTTCTTGAAGATAGTGCACGAAAATGGATTCTAACCACCAAATCTTTGCTTCAATTATGATCCAGGATGATGATTGAATGTAGGAGAATCAATGTGGATGAAAATTGATGAAGATTTTGTGAGATTGAAGTGAAATTGCAATGAGAAAAGAATGAGAGAATTTGTGAGATTTTTGTGAAAAATGGATCCAACCCTTGATCAATCTTCATTTCATGAATATATAGGGCTCACATGAACATTCTAGATCCCTCTTACACATTCCCTTGCCTTCCAACTTTGATTCATTTTGGCTATGTTTCTTAATATGCAAGCAACCAAGGATAACTTTGAAATCTTCCACTAAACTCAAAAAAGTGCTTGAACCATTGTCTTTAGAATGTCTTTTCCATTCAAAATCATATATTGGAAGTCTCCATTTGGACTTAGAAATCTCCCAAACCATTTTTCATCTTGACTTTATTCAAATTATAAGCCATTTTAGTTCAAATTTTGACCAATCATGCAACTCCATGTTATGAGCTTTTCCAACAATTTGTGACCTTCTTTCTAGACTTAAAATCACATTTGGAGCAAGTTTGATGTTGTAAGTTTTTCCATTTGAGGCCTCCTTGTATGAGTTTTGGACATAGGTTAAAATGACCTGTAATTCACAAATGCCCAAAATACCCTTTGCTTGCCAAGACCATAAGTTGAGTTCCACACATCATATGAGGGCATACTATACCATTCTAGAAAGCTAAGACAATGAGGAACAATTCTTATGTTGACCAAGAATTCATTTGAAATCTCCTTGAGGGGTAAAAATTGCTTGGAAGTCAAGTCACTTTCACAGACAAAATTTCAGACACCTCAGATGACCTGTAACTTGCAAGGACCATAACTTGAGTTCTATAAATCTCCTTGATGTCTTCCACCACTCAAATTAAAGGTCTTGAGATCCTCTACAAGTTTCATGTTGGCCAAGAAGCCATTTGAAGCTTGCATTTTGACTTATCTTGCTTGGAAATTTGACCTAAACTAGGGGATTTTACACAGAAACCCTAATTTAGAAACTCCTCTTCTCCTTGATTTCTCTTGAATTCTCCTTGGCATATCTCCATATCCTTCTTTATATGTCCAATGATGAACCCCACATCTCTCCACTAGGCTTGAATGCCCCTTAAATCAGTCAATTGACCTAGGGTTGACCTAGGGTTGACCCAGATGAAACCCTAGTTGACTGTCTTCAACTGTAGCTCTTGTGCTCATATCAATGACTTGTCTCCTTCTCCAAATGACTTTCTAAGTCTCTCATAATATCTAGATACTCTCCATGCCTTCAACTTACAGCTCACAACCCTCTTGTTGACCCTCAGATGCCCTCAGCTAGGAGATGGACTCAAGGCTTGATCTGCTGAACTCTTTGCTTTCAAAATCTTTCCTGATGACTTGAATGAGATTGAATTGGGATAATAACCTCTTGATAGGCCTCTAGAGATGAAAATAATGATTGGTCCCCTGTTGAATGACTTGCTATGCTTATGTTATGCAGATGATTAGACTATGTACATGACTCTATATGCAAATGCTAATGACATTGAAACATAAACCAAGTGAATAAGGTTGGGCAAATTTCAGGGTGCAACAGCTGCCCCTATTCAAGCGACTTGGACCCGATTGGGTGAAGAGCCCGGAGCCTTCAGACATTCGCGGTACGAGACGGTTGAATACTAGTGAAACCAGAAATTTGCCAACCGCAGAAATAAACTGCGCTCCTGCTCGAGGAACGACATTCATCAGCTGAATCTGACTATTATGGCAACCCACTGATCTCGTGCGAGCGTGCTGGGGATTGTCTTCATCGTTCTGAAGAGGATTCTGTCATAACAGATTGCTTGCTTGTCCACGTTAGGACTCTGTCTGTCATCAATACAAAGAAATCTCAACTAAACCTGTCCACATTAGGACTCCACTTGCTGTTAACCCAGAAAAATCTCGGCAACTCCGCTGGGGATAATTCGTCTGTATTTCTATAAACTGCATCGTCCACGTTAGGAATAAAACTCTTCCACGTTAGGAGTAACACCTATCCACGTTAGGAATCATCTCTTCTGTATCTGTCCACGTCAGGACTAACCCTTTCATCTTTCCACGTCAGGAAGCAATCTTCTTTCCACATAAGGAGAACTATATCAATCTGTCCACGTAAGGACTCCAATACCACTTGGCATGTCCGCGTCAGGACTCCAATCTCTCCGCGTAAGGAATACAACTTTGGTTCTGAACCTGTCCACGTCAGGACTCAACTTTCCACATAAGGAGTACGTCATTCTTCCACGTCCGGAATCTTGAATCTGTCCGCGTCAGGACTAAACTCTTCCACGTCAGGAATAACCCATTTCTTTCCACGTCAGGAATCAATCTTGATATGTCCGCGTAAGGACTCTGATCTTTCCACGTAAGGAATACCAACTTCTTACCGATTCGTCCGCGTCAGGACTACATTTTTCCACGTAAGGAATGCCATCTTAATCTGTCCACGTAGGGACTCCATACTTTCCACGTTAGGAATCACCTCTTTTGATATGTCCGCGTAAGGACTACATCGTCCACGTCAGGACCCAACTTCTCCGCTGTCTCCGACCATATATTTCAACTTCTGATGCAGGGTAGACGTGACTGCCCCAGCCCCATGAATCCAGGGTCTTCCGAGCAGGCAACTATATGCAGGTTGTATATCCATGATATAAAATTCTGTTGCAAACACCTTCGGCCCCACCTGCAGAGGCAATGTTATCGATCCAAAGACTGTTCTTCGCGTGCCGTCAAACGCTCTGACTACCAAGTCACTGGGCGTGCACAGGATTCCTCTGACATCTAGCTTCATCATCGCTTTCTTGGGCATCACATTCAGAGATGATCCGGTGTCGACCAATACATGCGACATTACTGATCCTCTACACTCGACAAATATGTGCAGCGCCATATTATGATCTCTCCCTTTCGGGGTCAAATCGAAGTCGGTAAAGCCCAAACTGTGGCCGGCATTCACATGTGCCAACACTCCTTCCAGCTGATTCACGGAGACGTCTTGGGGTACGAAGGAAGTATCCAGGACTTTCAACAAAGCATTTATGTGAGCTTCCGAACACAAGAGCAATGACAAGATAGATATCTTGGACGGCGTCTGCTGCAGATGCTCCACAATCTTATAATCACTTTTTCGAATTAAGCGCATGAACTCTTCTACATCCTTCGATGCCGCTTCTTTTTCGCTTGCTTGCACTGGGACATTCTCAACCATCTTCCCTTTTCCTTTTGCTAGTCTTTCGGCCTCCACTTCAGGCGATATAAAGATCCTACCACTCCTTGTCATACCTCCTGAACCAACAACATTATCGACAGTCTCAGCTAGCTGCTTATTAACATCAATCTTTATCCCGTCACAATACACCTCCAACCCATATGACCATGGGACAACTTTTGTGTTCTCGTACGGGATCGGTCCGGCCTTAGTTATGGTGATCGGTGGTCGCTGGACCGGTGCTGCAATAGTGATTGTCTTTCGAGGAATCGTTACAGTGGCCACATCACTCTGATCATCTGCTACTGCCCCTGCAGGCTCTTCAATTGCTGCTCTGTCAAACTGCAATGTGCCTCCATCAATTAAAGCCTGAATGCCTTTCTTCAAATCATCACACCCCCCAGCTAGGGTCCAGCATTCTAAGCAATACTCGTCACATCCTGGATAAACACCCCCTTGCAACAATCTGCTTTTTATCTCGCTCAGCGGCGTCTTTAAATCGTCGACATTCATAACTAGATTCAACCCTTCCTCAGTCAAAATGGCGTTCGCCCCATGATTAGGCATGGGTTTCTGCACTATATTCGGACCTGCCGTTCCGAAATTGATAGTCTTATTGTCCAAAAGATCCTGCACAACATGCTTAAAAGCATGGCAACCCTCTATATCGTGGCCCGGAGCCCCAGAATGAAACTCACAGTGCCTGCTTGCATCATAACCATACGGAGGAGTTCCCGTTATCGGTGCCAGAGTTCTTTTCTCTACCAGATTTAGACCCAACAGCGTCTGCAACAAATCTGCATATGTTGAGGGAGGCTTCTCAAACACTCTTCTCGGTTTACCACCCTGGAATCTTCGCTGAGCCTGTTGCGCACCCTGTTGTGGCTGCTGCTGCTGTTGCTGTTGTTGCGGCATTGGCTGCTGCTGAAACGGTTGTTGTGGTTGAAGTGGTTGTTGCTGATATGGGATAGTAACACTCGCCACCTGCTGCGGCTGATGATATTGGTTTCGTCCCCTGCCTCGGCCTCGGCCTCGGCCTCCAAATACTGCACTTGCCTCGCCCTGACGGCGCCCACCAAAAGCCTTCCTATTACTGCCAGATGCAGTTGATTCCTCAGCCTGGAATTTTCCTTGTTTAATGTTACGTTCAATCTTTTCTCCCATCAGAATTAAGTCTGAAAAACTGGCCAGAGATGTATGAAACAACATGTCATGAAACAAGCCTGTGAATGTGCCGATGAACATGTCATTCATTTCCTTGTATTCTAAAGGAGGACGGACCCTGGCAGCCATATCGCGCCACCTTTGCGCGTACTCTTTAAAGCTCTCACCCTTCTTCTGCGACAGCCCTGTCAATTGGACCCGATTGGGCGCCAAGTCGCTGTTATACTTGTAGTGAGCTACAAATGCCTCTGCCAATTGCTTCCATGTCTTTATATTAGTTGGCTCCAACCCCATGTACCACTCTAAGGAAGGACCCGACAGACTATCTTGAAAGAAATGCATTAGCATTCTCTCATCAGTCGAGTATGCAGACATCTTTCTGTAATAAGCCCGTACGTGCACTTTTGGACAGGTGTCCCCTTTATACTTATCAAACGTAGGAGCTTTGAATTTGATTGGCACCCTCAAGCCAGGTACCAGACCCATTGTTGCCATGTCCAAGCCCACAACACTTTGGTTCAAGACTCCCCTCATCTGCTCTTCTAGCATTCTGATCTTCTGGGAGTTATCCATCGGCCCTTCAAAGCCTCCGCCAGAGAAAGCGTCCTCCTGCTGATCTTCTTGCCACATACCATCCCCAGCTCCATACCCATCATATCCATTATTGCGGCCAGCTCTAATCTGATTCATCCCCGGACCTCGGCCTCTGTTGCCGTATCCCTGAACACCTCCAGCAGGCCCAAAAGCCATTAACCCAGCGCCGTTTCCATTTCCGAAACCTCCGTAACCCTGATTGGCCATACCATAACCGTCTTGCCCAAAGCCTTGAGCATTGAAACCATATTTCCCAGCGTTATCGAATCCCTGATCGTTGAACCCGAATCCAGCATTGCCGAAGCCGTTGCCTCCCATATTATCACCCAAGTTGACATCACCAAGCCCAACGTTATGGACAGCCGTCTCGTTCCCAACTCTGACGTTACCGTTCCCAGCAGCGGTAGCATTGTTGACATTAGCAGCAGGTATATTGACTACAGGTGGAGCCACTGGCGTGGGAGTGCCATCTCCATGAACAGTATCGACTCGCACAGACTGGTGATCCTCGTTACCGTGACCAGCATTTCGGGCCAACAGAGGTTGGACCATGGCTTGCAAATTTTCCTGACCTTTTGCAATAGCTTCCATGGTCTGCATAAAGAGAGCTAGCTTCTCGCGCACATCTTGCATCTCGTTCTGCATTTGATCCATGATTCTTCGACAATTGGTGCGAGTGAAATAGCGGTGCGGGTGCTGATCTGCAATCCTGGAAAGTACCTGGTACAGAGCAGGAAATAAGACACCATCCAAAGATTACCTGTAATGCAATATGAATATGAATGCAATGCAATGTGTGTCTGTGCATTAGGGAAATTCATTCCCCGATTCTAGTGTGAAGGTGCCGGTGCAGTGACAGTGCTAACAATATAAAGATCGGAGCTGAATCACAGAAAGCCTCATGTATTGCAGAGAAATCAATAAGCCAAGAATACAATGTCACTGAGAGTACAAAGAGAAGGCATGACCTCAACCAACAATCCTGGTGATGGTCAGCACTATGCAAATAAAGCATACAAGTTACTACATGAAATGATCAAACACCCCCATAAGTCTGGTACTCTTCTAGAAACTTCTTGGTCTCCGGATGACTCGGTTGAGCAAGCAGCCCTTCAACAAGTTGGTTTCTTTTCTTAAGAACACGTCGCACGTCTTCAACAGTTTCTTCCCATGCCCCCTCTCCGAAGCGATCCTCTAGTTTACGCTTCTGAGACACAACTTCATCTCTGCCTTTGACGGCCTTGTTTAGTGCATTCTGGAGACTATACCGGGTCATCACTTCTTCTTCACACTTCTTGATGCTGGACTTCAACTGCTCTTTGAGGTCGGAAATTTGCTGCTTCAACTTATCTTCCCTCTTCTTATTGTTGGTGAGCGTGGCATTCCAGGTCTTATTGCAAGAAGAGATCTCTCGGTGAGCGATGTCAAGCGCTTTCTTCTTGGATTCAAGCATGTCATGGGAGCTTCTGAACTCTTTCCCCAGACGTTCGCGCTTCTTCCTCTCCTCAGTCAACTCAGCCCCTAACCTGTTCATTAGCTTAATCTGCTATTGGAAAGCATACACGGCCTTGTTTTTCTCACTGCGTATCTGGGTTACTCCTGCTCTAACCCTTCGTTGATTTTCATCAAGGCTTCTTTCTCTTTCACAACTTGCTCGTAGGCCTCCCTAGAAACAGTAGTTGGCTCTGCTACCGGAATAGGAACAAGAACTGGTGCATCTGGAAATGGCATCCGCAACTGACTTGCTCTCTCTTGAATCCAAACTCTATAAGGTGCATAGGCCTGACAGTCATTTTTCCCTAACAACGGCTTCCCTCTTCGGTTAATACGCGTCCAGGCATGCTGCAGCTTGGCTAATAACTCCCCTTTCAAATCTCCGGTGAAGTACAGAGATTCCTGTACTTCTTTCTCTGCGGGTGGGTTCTTCAGCGCATATCCGAACTGACGGACCAACAGCGATGGGTTGTAGTTTATACACCCTTTTCTTCCTATCAGCGGGACATTAGGGTACCCAGAACAACTGAATATAAGCTCAGCCCCTAGCAGGTCTCGATCAAACCACTCAACGTCTTCGGAAGATAGCCTCATCAGGCGCTCTGACCAGCTGGCGGTGGTTGCACTCTCCACAAAAGATCCCTTCATGGGAAGATGACTCTTGAACCACATATTCAACAAAGGCGTGCAGCAGTAAACAACCTTTCCCCTTTTGTTTTCATTCTTGTAGTGCAAGGAGTGGTAGAAGTCTCCGATCAACGTTGGCACTGGATTGCCGGCAGCAAATAGATGGAAAGCATCCAAGTCTACGAAATTGGGCAAGTTAGGGAATAGCACAATCCCATAAATGCATAGAGCCAAAATAGCATTGAAAACCACCCAACATCCGCTCTTGGCATACTTCTGAGCTTTGCCAACCAGGAAATCAAGAGAGAACCCTGAAACCCCAAGCCAAGAAGTCACTAACAGTTCTGCAGCGTCCATATGCAAAGCTTTGGCTAAGTCCTCCAACTTGGGCTCAGCAGCAGAGTGAATAAATGGAACCTTGTTCTGCACCGGTAGCTCAGTAAACTCCACATACTCCTCAATGGTAGGCCCTAGAATAAAGTCAGCAAACGTAAAACATCTCAATGCGGGGTCATAGAACTGCATCAAGGTGTACAGCCCGTTCATCTCATCAGCGGTGGGCTTGCAGACTAATCTCAGTAACCTCCCATGACTCATTCTGAAGCTTCTCCTAACCTCCTCATCAGCGAGAGATATCAGACCAAGCAAAGAAGTAATATCAGGTGAAGGCAGCTTATACGCAACTGTTTTCCTCAAACCAGCCATAATCAATACTCAGAAGTCTGGGCACTAGAATCGGAGGATATGCAAATGCACCTGCAGCACAGACACACGTTAATGGGATGCAATGATAATGGGTATGCAAACAATGCAATGCAAGTATCATGCAATAGGGATCAACTGCCGTAGCTGAACAGCCTGAACCATATCAAGAAGTCTCAGATAGACTCTATAGAAGTCCTCAAACCCTGGTCTCAGATAGACCTAAAACAAAGCTCCAACAATGGTCTCTGACATACCTCAAACCATAACTCTAACTGGTCTCTGGC
The DNA here is from genome assembly GCA_963859935.3 of Lathyrus sativus. Classification (NCBI taxonomy): domain Eukaryota; kingdom Viridiplantae; phylum Streptophyta; class Magnoliopsida; order Fabales; family Fabaceae; genus Lathyrus; species Lathyrus sativus. The sequence continues at coordinate 714,648,471 of OZ012737.1, forward strand.
AGACCTCATATCATATCTCCAACTGGTCTCTGACAGACCCCAGAACTATCTAACTGGTCTCTGACAGACCTCAGAACTCTCCAACTGGTCTCTGACAGACCTCATAACTCTCCATAAATACCCAGGATCTCTGATCAAGAAATAACCGGTATCTGAAAGTCTAGTTACCTGCATAACCCCAAACCCTCTCACAGGTGGATGTCCTAGTAACTGACAAAGGTATGGCATCCTATGCGGTCGTCGGCGTCACAGACTTTCAGGGTTGATGATACGATTCCCAGAAGGAGTGGCATCATCAAATCCTGAAGAGGCCTCACTTAGCCAACTTCCAAATGATCGGTTCCCGGAGTCGACAATTCAGCTGACCAACAACCCCTTCGACCCAAAGGGTAGAAAAAGAAGCCAACCAGAAGAACCTCGTCCGAGTGTAGATTTCATGAGACACTAATGCAAGCAAAGCCGGCACGCGCCCACTACTTTCTACTCTAATTCTAGGTGCACTCAAGCCCAGGTCCGGCTTCTCACTCAGTATCAGAACACCCGTCACACCCTAATACAGCAATAATAATCGGTATATATAACGCTGAAAATAAAGGTCAGAAATATAAATCCATACAAAATCCTCGACGGGAAAACAAGCGTTAGGATTGACTCTCTTAAGGGACGTTGGATCCCAAATGCATAAGAACTATCGCAGTCCTTAGCAGCCAGGGGACGTTGGATCCCCAGCAGAGTCGCCAGCTGTCGCTACTGCGAAAATCGGCGCCGGCTGAACAGAAGAGTCGCCACCGTGCGTTATTTATCCCACGGGAGGGAAAGGAAACGCTCAGAGTAAACCTCGCACAACACGGGAAAGGTATGGTCGTCGCAACCAAAACCTGGATTCGGGAGTCGGTTACGCAAGGGGAAGGTATTAGCACCCCTCACGTCCGTCGTACTCGACGGGATCCACGCTTGTTTTCGGGTATGGATTGTTATTCTATCTACTCTACAGGTCAAAGGGTTAAAAGAAAATAAAATGACTCGGCAAAGTATCGCACTTTATGCCTACGTATTCCCGTCTGGAACGAGAAATCAGAGTCAACGTAGTTCGCCTACCTACTGGAAAGGAGGGGAAGGTTGCTCGCTAGGATATCGCATCCTATGCCTACGTACTTTCATACAGCATGAAAGATCAGAGCAAACGTAGTTCGGGCCACGTACGACACAAGTCTGTCTTGGTTGATTTTATTCCTTCTGAAAAAGGTTTTCTGATTAACAGTCCCGGCGGACAAAAATGACGTCTTGATGAGTTCACTTTCTTTTACGGAAGAAGTGTCTTTTAGTGTGTTTGAAATATTTATTGTGTTTTCTGTTTGTTCTGAGGAAGAAGAGACAGAACTCTAACCTACGGTTGCGAAGGGAATCAAACTAACCTAATGTTATCATGCATGGGTTAAGACCTAGTGTCTATCATGCTCCTCTCTTGCACAGAGAGAAACAGAGATCCTAAGGGAATAGACGAAAACAGAAACAATATCAGATATATACAGTAAAACGGTAAAATGCATGGATGCAACAATACAAGCGAGGCAAGGGAGTCCCACTCAACCTCGAACCTAGAAAACAATAGGCAAAAGTGAACAAACTTCACTTTCAACCCAACAGGGTAAACAGCAAACAATACAGTCAGGAAAACCAATCAATACATCAGAAATGAAATACAGCAGAAAAATAAACAGCCACAGCAGCTCTGCATCAACACCTATCTTCAAGTCATCTCAAATCAGCTACAAGCTTCAGCAAGCATCAATCTCCATCTCCACAGCTTTCCAGCAAGGTCTTGATCATCAATCTTCAGTCTGCAAAGGCTTTTCTTCCAGTCTCAAATCTCCAGGATGAGCATCAGTCAACAAGATGAAGTGAATGAATGTTAGACAGTCAATTACCTACCAAGGGTGGTTCATTAACTGTTAACATTATACAGATAATTTTCCCTCAAAAGTTCTATCTTTCAAATACATTCACTGATCCTTCCAAAGGAAGGAGGTGGATATTTGAAAGAGACTTTGAATCATAGAGAAAGGATGGATGCAGACAAGGCACTCCATGTTTGAGAAACAAGCTTTCTAATCTAGAGCTCTGCCTAGCTCCTAAACCCTAATCTCCTCAACAGCTGCCAGCAAGAATCTCCTCTTCAACTCTGGAAGTTGGTCTTCAGTCTCTGGATCTCCAATGGCTTCACCATCACAAGTCTTCAGCTCCCCCAATCCCCAGACAATCCCAATACCCACACAGACAAACAATAATCCCCAGAGGGCACACCACACCAATCAGTCAAATACAGACAGTAATACTAATAGCAGTAGGGGGATCCTAGTGATTTCTAAGGGATCTAATAACTACCCATAGTCCCTATAGTCCCATATCTAAAATATTCAACCTCTAAATCCTAAGGGAAATGATTCAATTCTCCTAAGTTGTCACTTAAAACCCTAATTTTGTTCATGTTGTTTTCACCTAAACTAAACACCTAAAATTAATTCCTAAAAAAGGGAACTAAATTGCATATACAAGCTAACAATGTCTATTAATCAACCTAAAAAGAATGGATGAAAAATATTAAAGCATTTATTAGAACAAAAATTATCAAAATCATGTATGAAGTGAAACACCTAAAATAGGCATTTATTTGGAAAATATGGGAAAAATATCAAATAAAAAATAAAATGCAATTTTTATTTTTTATTATTTTCTAGACATCTTGAGGAAATTAATGCAAAACGAATCATTAAAAAAAATACATTTTATGATTTATTATGATTTTTTAAAGGATGAGAAAATATTAAAGAAATAAAAATGACAAAATATGAATAAAAGGGGAGGGGGTGCCATCAGCAAGGGCGCCTAGTTGTTTTATCCAGGTGGGCCACAGAGCAGGGGTGCGAATATCAAAGCTACTGGGCCCAGCACGCTTCAGAAATTAAACAAAAATCAAAAAAACCACAAGACGGTGCAGATAGTAAAGATTTTAGGCATAATATCACTGGGCTTGGTGGAGGAGGGTGTGCATAGCAAGGATATCCAAAGCCCAATCTGAAACAATAAGTGAAACGGTGCATTTCTGCATTTGAATCTCCCTCCGTTTTCGTTTTAAATGCTGGCCACACGATTTGATCTTCAGTCAAGGTCAAAGTACCCATCCAACGGCCAGAGGTCATCGTCTACCTCCAGCCAAACCCTAGCTCAGAAAACCACCTCCCATGCATGCGCCTTCAACCATCCTGTTCTCACTCAACTCTCCATGAAAGCTCATGATATAAAAACTAAAAACACTCCATTCTTTTCCCTCTACACAGCCATGGCCATAGTTCCTTCTAAAACTCACCTGTCGCTACTGCGAAAATCGGCGCCGGCTGACAGAAGAGTCGCCACCGTGCGTTATTTATCCCTCAGAGCGGGAAAGGAAACGCTCGAAGTAAACCTCGCAAAAAACGGGGAAAGGTATGGTCATCGCAACCAAAACCTGGGTTCGGGAGTCGGTTACGCAAGGGGAAGGTATTAGCACCCCTCACGTCCGTCGTACTCGACGGGATCCACGCTTGCTTGGGTTGTCTAAAGGATGCAAAAACAATCTATCTACGGCTGCTAAATCTAAACGGAAGGGAATTGACTCGATAGAGCGTCGCACTCTATGCCTACGTATTCTCAAGAGAGAAAGTCAGAGTCAACGTAGTTCGGGACTACAGGGAAAATTGGCTCGCTAAGACCTCGCGTCTTGTGCCTACGTACTTCCACCGCATGGAAGATCAGAGCTTTACGTAGTTCAGACTAACTACGGCTAAACAAAACATTCTCACACAGCAGTGAGAGAAACAACTGGTTTCACAGGGTCGGGAACCTATGGGCAAAACTATGGCTCGGTCTCAAATGCGCTCGGGCAAGAGAGAAAAAGGATTACAATTAGTCGTCAGCGGGAAAGTCTCGATCGCACAGCAGCGAGAGAACAGAAGTCAGTTGTTAGTGTGCTCGCTAGGATATCGCATCCTATGCCTACATATTCTCGTCTGGTACGAGAAATCAGAGCAGCTGTAGTTCGGCTACTATCGGGACCACAGCTCAAATCTCGTTTTATTAATCTCTGAAAAATGATTACAATGGTTGAATACTGAAAATGCTCTCCTAGGAAATACTATTCTATCCTATCCTGAAAAATCGAATGAAAAATAGCCCCCTAACAAGTGGGCTTCTAAACTATCCCTAAAATCGTAAAATAACCTCTATGAAAATATCCTAAAAGAAAATGAACTTAAAAAATATTAAATCTACTTTAATATTTTTTCCTTTTTTCTTTCTCTTCTCTTCAACTATTTTTCCATATTTTTCTATGCATTTTTCAAATATTTTTCACTTCTTTTCTTCTCTTTTTCAATATAATTTTCTCTTTCTTTTTTCAATATATTTCCATACTTTTCTCTATTTTCTTTTTCTATTTTCTTTTTCACAATTTTTCTTTACATTTCTTTTCTCTTCTTTTTCTATTTTTTTTCACAATATTATTTTTTATAATATTTCTTCTCTTTTCTTTTCTTTTCTTTTTTCACAATACTATTTGCCATATATTTTCTTTCTACAAAATTAAACAAAATGGGAAAAAATAAAGAAAAGAAAAACAGGGGGTACACTGGATTACAGGGGGGGTTAGTAAGCAGAAAATAAAAATAAAACAGCAAGTTGGGCCCAGCCCAGTAAGGAACTCAGAAAAAAAACAATTGGGAGGGGGGTGAGATGTGGAAACAGGAGGTGTTGGCAACAACACTCGTATTTGGGCCCAGCCCGCTCTCGGCCAAAAACGAGGGGGAAAGGGGGTCTCCAAAAATGTAGTTGGGCCCTGAGGCCCAATCTCTCCTAACCCACTTTCTTCCTTCCTTTCTGAAAAAAACCCTAATCCCTATCTCCTCAACCGCCGCTGCCGTCTTCTACTCTCACCATCTCCGAAACCTCCTTTCACCGCCTCCAGTTTCTCAGTCTCATTCTCAATCCCCATCTCATTTCTTCCCTTCCTTCAACCTTCCACTTTCACTTAAACCTCTCTCAACTTCCTCTACTCAACCTTCACGGCGAAGCAGAAGAAGATTTGATGCGCCCTGGGAGATTTTCTGGAGGCAGACGAACGTTCTTTACTGATGAAGATTGACGAACTGGAAATGACGAACTGGAAATACAGGTTCTTGAAGGAGTGGTTCGCTGATGAAGTTCTTGCCTATCCTTGAAGAACTGATATGGTTGAATTTCTGGAAATCTGGAGTGTTGATGGAGATCTTGAAAGAAGTTGCGAACGTCTTGCTGAATGCTGCTGATTTCTGGAAATGAGGAAAGACTGATGATATCTGTGAATCGTTTTTGCTAACCGGTTATGATTTTCTGGGCGAAATTGATGGAGGTCTTAATGGAAGGGATGAAGATTCGAAGGATTTTCACGAGTTTCTGGAAAACCGATATTGAGGAACACGAAGAATCAGATGAACACTGAAGCATGTTGAAGGTCGTTGGAGGTTTCATGGAGGAGGTTTCATGGAGATTGGATGATGATGATTGTTGCATGTTTCTGTTGGAGCTTCTTTCTGGGAATCTGATCTTGAAGGATGAACGAATGACGGTTCTTGGTACTTATTGATGGATCTGAAGAAATATGAATACAGGGAGCTCAAGATCTTGTGATGATGATGACGAATCTGGAGATTCTGAGGACTCTTGTTGAAGCTGAGTTTCTGAAAATGAAGATCGGATGTTGGATAGGAGGTTTCTGGGAGGGTTGAGGATGATGAAGATTGTTGCACGGTTGAATCTGGAGGTTGAATGGGAATTTCTGGGTTTTAGGAGGATGAAGATGGAGGTTTGAGGAGGAAGATGAATGTTGGTTGCAGTTTGATCAAAGAAGATGAGGATTGATCGGATTCTGGGTTTTAGGGCGTTTCTGGGGAGATTCACGGTGGTGATGGGGGGAGGACGATGAAGATGCCTGGGATCTGGGGATTTTTGGGGTTTTCCGGTGAAGTATGGCGGCCGCCGGCCATGCAGGCCGGCCGGTGGGTGTCTCAGGCGAGGTGTGTGGAGCTTACACGTGGTGGAGGTAGTGGGGAAGTGGAGTGCATGGCCTCCACGTGTGGACTGGCGTGGCGGTGTGAGGGAAGTGTGGTGCATGGTGACCACGTGGCAGAGAGAGGGAAAATGGAGAGATGGTGTGGCGTGATCTGGAGTGTGAAGTGTGGGGCCAGCCTCTTCGCAACACGTGGCGATGACTGAACTTTTATACTCATGAGATTCTCTGGGACGTTCTGGAGGCTTCTAGGTCCTTCTGGCAAGTGCTGGAAAAAATTCTGGACAAATGGACTTTGGACTGATCCAATAACTGAACAAAACATAAACTAGGCCTTCCCCAATTGGGCCCAACGAAAATGAATTAAAAAACTCTAAAAACTGTAAATGAAATGAATTAGCCTAATTACACTAACCAGACCTAATTAACTATTAAAACTCAATTAATCCTAAAAATTCTAATTAACTCCTAATTAATAAAAAACTATATTTTTCTATTAAAATCTATTTACTAATAAAAGAAAAAAATCTATTATCTCTATAAAAAAAACTATTAAATTCTATACTATTGAAAATGGTTTAAAATCTATTATTAATAACAAAAATCTATATTATTCTATTTAAGAAAAATGATAAAATCTTTATTTAAAAGAAAATCTAATAAGACCTAATATTCTATTAAATTCCTATTATTCTATTTACTATGCTAAAAGATTTTAAAATCTATTAAACTATTAAAAAAAAGAATCTATTAATATTCTAAAAATTATCTATATTATCCTAAAAATCTATTAAATCCTAAAATGAAAAAATCTATTTAAAAAGAATTAAAACTATTAAAAATCCTATTAATATTCTAAAAAATGCTAGAAATGATTAAAAAATCTAAGAAACCCTAATAATAGCTAATAAAATCCAGAAAAATCACCACAATAATTCCCAGAGGAACAAAAATAGCACCGAACGACACATAACACTGCGAGAGCGCAACAAAATAGCCGGTAAAAATAAACGGGCACCGAAATATCCCCAAAATACGATTCTACCTATTTAAACTGATAAAAAACACCTGAAACACGAGACGAGAGCTGTGATCCCTGATAAAATCAAAACAAATGGAAAATGCACTGTATGCAATATGCAGATGCGAATGCGATTATGCGTCGAAACATCGAGCCAGATATGAGACCCGGTTGGTCAAATTTTGGGGTGCAACAGCTGCCCCTATTCAAGCGGCTTGGACCTGAATGGGTGAAGAGCGCTCAGCCTTCAAACATTCAAGGTAGATGACGGTTGAATACCGGTAAACCCAAAAATTTGCCAACTGCTCAACTTGTCGAACACTGGAATAATAGCTGTACGGCAACTATCTGGAGAAATACTGATCTGACATCGCCGTCAGTTATCCACGTTAACTTCTTCTGATATTGCCTTCAGACAACCACAACACCCAACATCGCCGCTGGAAGACTAAACCTGATATCGCCGTCGAACAATCGAAATACCCCGCATCGCCGCCGGAAAACTGAATCTGACATCGCCGTCGGAAACAACCATCCTCTTAGAGACACTCGACATCGCCGTCGTACAAACATCATCTCTGCTGGGGATTTAAAGAGTCTGACCTCGCCGTCAAACGTTCAACCTCGCCGTCGAACAAACATAATCTGACCTCGCCGTCAGACAAAACATGATCCGGGAATCCGAAGTATACATCTCAAAGGTACAAAACCTGAGCTTGGGATGGAAACAAACACTTCCAACGGTATATATCCAAAGGTACGAAACCTGAGCTTGGAGGCGAACATATCCAAAGGTACGAAACCTGAGCTTGGAATCAAACATATCCAAAGGTACGAAACCTGAGCTTGGAATCTTGCATATCCAAAGGTACTAAACCTGAGCTTGGAATCAACATATCCAAAGGTACGAAACCTGAGCTTGGAAACAAACATATCCAAAGGTACGAAACCTGAGCTTGGATTCAAACATATCCAAAGGTACTAAACCTGAGCTTGGAATCTTGCATATCCAAAGGTACTAAACCTGAGCTTGGAATCAACATATCCAAAGGTACGAAACCTGAGCTTGGAATCAAACATATCCAAAGGTACGAAACCTGAGCTTGGAATGGAACATTCTGGTACCGCCTTCAGGCGTTTGCGAAATCAATCTTCAGATTAGACATCACTGTTGGAGCAGACATATCACGCTGCTAAGGACTTTAATAATCATCTTGAACAAACAACTCCGTCGGGTACCTTCAAGAATCATCCTGAACTGACAACCTTTCTGGAGGCTTTATTCTGCTGGGGGTTCCAGGAATCTTCCTGGGCAACTCTTGTTGAGGACGCTACTGGGGAACTCAAGCATTATACTAGGCGAACAACCCGGGAAGTTGTACTGAGGTCTTAAGAATCATCTTAAGCAAACGGCTCTGCTGAGGAATTCAAGGATCGTCTTGAACTGACGACTTCGCTGGGGGAGACGAGAAGCTTAACCACACAACTCTGCAGGTGAACAAATTCGAAATCCAATAGGTAACCATCCTGGTCCATGTTTCGACATGCGTATGCTGGATAATGATGCAATGTCCTATATGATATGTAAATGCTATACATTCTGTTTGAAAATGTGATGCCCAGACGACATGGATATGCTAAATGCTATGACTTTATATGCAAATGCTAATGCAGGCTCGAGCTGCCAGAGAACACCAGGTCTGAAAACCACTTCGCAAAATAAATGCCGAAGGTAACGTCAACTCTACTGGGGATGAACCGAAATCACAGAACCATCTCAGCAAAATAAATGCTGGAAACGGGAAATCAAATCCGCTGGGGATAACTGCCCTGCTGGAGAAATGAAAAGGCAACCCTGCTTGGCGACTTCACTGGGGAAAGAAAACAACTCTGCTCGGGGATGCTCTCTTCAAACCATTGGCAACTGATTGCGCTCTGCGGGGATTGACCCAAACTGAGGTTGATTGCGCGCAGCTCACTGCTGGAAATGCCCCTACTATCAAGGATGTCAATCTTAATCTGCTGAGGATCCTTCTGATCCTACTCTGATACGGGGTAAAATACGATCTCGACTCTTCCGGGGATAATAAGCAACTTTCATTTGCTGAAGAGTAGCAATTCTGATCTAACAACATCCACGAGGAATTCAAACATTACTCGGAGCGCTGGCCTCCGTCGAGCTTCGTATCGGGGAACATGACAACATGCGGGTCATTGGGAACTACTGTGTCAGATACCTTTAGGTTTTTTGTTTTTCTGGTTTAGGGTAAACACGGACTATGTACACAGTGGAAGATACGAAAAATACTAGACGAGAACTAGCATTCAAAGATAGACTACCAGACGAGAACTGATAGGAAAATAGGTTATCGGACGAAAACTGATTTTGTTTGGACATCAGACGGGAATTGATTTGGTTTTGACATCAGACGGGACTGACTGGATAACAGACTGAGAACAAGACAACCAGGCGAGAACTGGCTGAAAGCTCGCGTACACCAGATGAGAACTGGTATAACACATAGGTTAAAACACACGATGATCAGACGAGAACGGATTACGCGATGACATGTACCAGGCGAGAACTGATACAACACCTGAAGAAACGGTGACCAAACGAGAACTGGTTACAATAAACTGCACCAGACGGGAACTGATGCTTACAATAAACTGCACCAGACGAGAACTGATGCTTACGGAAGGGTGGGCCAGACGAGAACTGGTTACCGGTTTGCCAGGCGAGAACTGGACTTTGGAAACGACTGGTTACTGACACGCAACAGGTTTAGAATGCAGGATAATGATCCAACGACAGCAAGGCCTTCTTATTTGAAAGGTTCAGGTTTTGATAAGGGTATTGACATGATCCCCTGATACTCAACTCCGGCTGGGGATAAACAAACTTGTTTGAACAACTTGCCCCAATACACTCAGCTGGGGATAACAAGACTGGCTTGCATAACTTGCCCCAATACAAATCAACTTGCCCCAATCTAACTCTTGGGAATACTTGCTCTGAACAGCTTGCTACGAGACAACTTCGAGAATATTTGCCCCGGTATCTGTACAACAAAAGAATTCAATCTCCATTAACAATTGTCAACCTAGTTGATTTCAGCACTCTCTGCGATGACTTGCCCCTGAATGAGCGTTCTAGCGACTTAACCCGATCTGATTATCCACCTGAAATATCTGCTTTCAAATCTCAGCATTCTGTATAATTGCCCCTGATTGGCTCCCGAGAAGACTCACTTCTGATCAACCACTTCTCAAATAAACTGCCCCTGATCAACGGAAGCTTCGGGACTGGTTCTCAGACTACCTGATTCTGAACTTACTGGAATATAATGCCCCTGATTCATTGGGCTTCACAACATACACCATCCTGGTTCAGACTACTGAATTACTCAGTCCTGCTTGATTACTCCCTGGTGGAATTTCTTTCGTGCCAACTACTAACCTGCAATTAAAATTGTCTGTCTACGAATGGTAATCTTAATGCAGCGGTTATGCAGATTTTGAAAAATTTTGAGTTGTCACTCATTTACATGCATATGATTGCGAGTGACGAATGAACCGAAGTTCAAACGTAGTGCTTACGTGGTCAGTGAAAAATACAACAAGGATATGACTAGCAAGTCAAGAAGGAGTCAGGTTACTCGACCTTATCGTAATGCTCTTCAGACTAACCCTACCTCAATTAGGTCTTTTAAGGGTTGTATCGTGGTCGGGTTCACGGTTCGTGAAACAAAGGATATTTGGCTCAAATTTTGATTTGTACCCACCCCTTCTACGTGATGATCTCCGATCCTAAGGTTCAGTTAACCTGGCACAAGCACTCGCCTCTTCGAGGAGCATGTTGAATGGTAAGGACCATAGCTAAGGAACTCATAAAGCTTTTCTTCTAGAGTGATAGTTACTCTTTCTTCGCTTTAGTGTCTGTGTACACGACTTTGTGATTTGCTGGGGAAAAATTTCCTTTATCCCTTCTTTTTCATTCTTTTGATTCCCTAATTTTTGCCTGGACTGACTCCTTTTGAGTTCTTTTCGATTTTTTCGATTTCTTTTGAAGTCCAGCGGGATGCCCTGATTTTTGCCTAAGTATCAGCCTTCTAGCTTTTCTTTCTTTTTACTTAGCGGGCTTTCTTTCTTTCTTCTTTTGGAACAAAGTCGTGTGACACTGGTTGTCTTGATTGCTCTAAAAGGATTGTAACTGTCTCACTCCTGATTGGTGAGGTTTAACCTCTTGAAAGGTATAAACTGATTGGTCCTTGAAAGACAACACTCCTCTGTAAGACTTGAACGCTCGGTCAAGCTAACTGACAACTACCCTGCCCCGGGTTAAGATGTGAGGGTTTAACAGTCCGAAAAAACTTCTACTTCCTGGCTCGAAGTGGTTAACAAGGGACTAACTCCTTATATCTCCAGTGTTTAGGGGATTTGAAACAATGCCTTGTACGTCATCGGTACGGTCTTATCTGAAAGCATACGATCATCGGTTATGAGTTTAGTTTCATCATCCTCCCTCTTAACTTTGCTAGTCACAGCGATAAAGTGGAGTGAATAAAAAATGCAAGTGTCAGTGCAATGCAAGTAAATGAGCGACAGCGACATGACCAATTCAGAAAAATGCATAGTCACTTCATTATTATCACCATTCGAAACATACAATGTTTAAAAGCAGGTAGTAACTAACAGAAAAGAAACTACAAATGCAAATGATATAAGAGCCTGAGGACTGCCAATGCTGAGGCGCCTGCCTGTCTGGATCACTGGCTTCTGCTGGGGAATGCCTTCCGAGCCTACGAGCTTAGACAGCTGAGCGGTTGGGATGAACAAACAGAAACCCTTCTCGAAAGGAAATGCGATCCTGATCAATCAACTGCTGTACCTTCGCCTGAAATGCTTTACAATCTTCCGTCGAATGCCCTGGTGAGCCACCATGATAACCATACTGAACGTGGGGGTTATACCCAGGAGGGTAAGGTTCTGGAACTGGCTTAAGAGCTTTAGGTTCCATCAAAGACTTCTGAATCAAAGACGGTAACAACTGGCTGTACGGCATCGGCACTGGGTGAAAAGGAGCTTTCCTTCGTTCCAAGTTGTTACGAGGTCGGTTCCGGTTCTGACGCTGATTCTGATAACCTCGGCCACGAGTTTGCTGCTTTGCAATGGAAGCGACATAAAATTCCTGATATGGTGCCCCAGGCACAGTTGTCTGTCTAGAATAACGAGACACAGAAGATACTGACCGCTGAGAAGACGGAGGACCAACAGATTTCACCGATTCGACTTGAGGATATCCAACATCTGTCAGGACCGCATTGATCATAGTTTCATCTTCAGATTGAGAACTATAGAGAGATTCAGTTTCACTGGCCTGACCTTTTGAAACATTCGGGATTCTTCCAGTCTTTACGCCATACTCGATGCGCTCTCCCGTCCTTACCAACTCAGAGAAATTTGGTGCAACTCCAAGCATTCTTTCGAAGTACGGGCTCTGCAAGGAGTTTACGAACATGCCTTTCAGCTCTTGGTCTAGGAGCGGTGGTTGCACTCTACCAACAAATTCTCTCCATCTCTGAACATACTTTCTGAAAGATTCATTGTTCCCTTGAGACAATTCTTGCAGCTGCATGCGAATAGGAGCCTCATCAAGACTATAGTTGTACTGCTTCAGAAAGGCATTGGCTAAGTCCATCCACGATCGGATCTGATCACGCTCTAACTGCATATACCAACTCAGAGGTGTCCTAGTCAGACTATCTTGAAAGCAATGAATCATCAGCTTGTCATTGTGCACAAATGAAGTCATTCTTCGGCAGAACATTACCAAATGTTGCTTCGGGCAACTATCTCCTTTGTACCTTTCAAACCTCGGCATTCTGAACTTCGGAGGTAACACTAGGCCAGGAACCAGACACATATCTGCAGCACTAGGAGTAACAGCGTCTTTACCTTTCAAGGCTTTGAATCTCTCATCTAATGCACGAAACCTTTCAGCATACACGGGAGCTAATGGGTCTTCATTCTTTGCTGTCGGGACCTCTCTTCAGGGCTTTGGCACAGGGAAGGCAAAACCCTGGTAGTCTGAGACATCAACAGAAGGAGAACGTTCACCTCGGGCAACAAACTGCTCACGCAGACCTTGGTCTTCAACAGATGGCTGCACAAGCTGAGCTGCAGTAAGGTTGTTCACTTGCGGAAAGTCTTCGTCGTACGGAGATCCATACAGAGGATTGGACGTCACGGTGAAACCTGACAAGGTATCAAAAAACTGGAAGCTGCTCTCTGACATAGCTACCAATGGTCTTCAGCTGACTTCACTGCTTGACTCTGATCAAATCTGCTTTAAATCTGCTTCAACCCCTTGGTCGTCTTTAATATTCACCTTCAGAACCAAAATAACGGCTGGATAAGAGCTCTGACTAGCTGGCGAATGATATGCAATATGATGCGAAGATGCCTATGCAAATGCAATGCAACAAACACGGGATCACAACCCCCACACAATCTAAATACTGCTGAGCTGCTGACGGAGTACGGTTGCTCTGAAGAGAAGACCAGAATAACGGGTAGGTTGGAAGTCAAGTTTCCTGCACAAAAAAAAAACCCCCACTCACAGGTGTGGACCTATATCTGACAAGGTACGGCATCCTATGCGGTCGTCAGCGTCACAGACTTTCATGAGGAATGATACGATTCCCAGAAGGAGTGGCATCGTCATCTCATGAAGAGGCCTCACTTAGCTGACTTCCAATTGATCGGTTCCCAGAGTCGACAATCCTCACGTCTAGACTCCCCTCAGATCCTCAGGACCGGAAAGGAGCACCTCTGCGAGAACCTCGTCTGAGCGCATATTTTCATAGGGAACTGTGCCTGCTCAACAGACAGGTTCGTCTACTACTTCTCCGCAACTATATCTAGGTGCATACTCATACTCAAGCCCAGGTCCGGCTTCTCACAATCATAGAACACCCGTAACACCCCAACAGCAACAGATAATATCGATAAATAAGCCCCAAATAGACAAGCAAACAAGCACTAGGATTGACTCTCTCTTAGGGGACGTTGGATCCCACATGCATGGGGAACTATCGCAGTCCCCAGCAGCCAGGGGACGTTGGATCCCCAACAAACTCATATAGGAAACCATCGCAGTCCCCAGCAGAGTCGCCAGCTGTCGCTACTGCGAAAATCGGCGCCGGCTGACAGAAGAGTCGCCACCGTGCGTTATTTATCCCTCAGAGCGGGAAAGGAAACGCTCGAAGTAAACCTCGCAAAAAACGGGGAAAGGTATGGTCATCGCAACCAAAACCTGGGTTCGGGAGTCGGTTACGCAAGGGGAAGGTATTAGCACCCCTCACGTCCGTCGTACTCGACGGGATCCACGCTTGCTTGGGTTGTCTAAAGGATGCAAAAACAATCTATCTACGGCTGCTAAATCTAAACGGAAGGGAATTGACTCGATAGAGCGTCGCACTCTATGCCTACGTATTCTCAAGAGAGAAAGTCAGAGTCAACGTAGTTCGGGACTACAGGGAAAATTGGCTCGCTAAGACCTCGCGTCTTGTGCCTACGTACTTCCACCGCATGGAAGATCAGAGCTTTACGTAGTTCAGACTAACTACGGCTAAACAAAACATTCTCACACAGCAGTGAGAGAAACAACTGGTTTCACAGGGTCGGGAACCTATGGGCAAAACTATGGCTCGGTCTCAAATGCGCTCGGGCAAGAGAGAAAAAGGATTACAATTAGTCGTCAGTGGGAAAGTCTCGATCGCACAGCAGCGAGAGAACAGAAGTCAGTTGTTAGTGTGCTCGCTAGGATATCGCATCCTATGCCTACATATTCTCGTCTGGTACGAGAAATCAGAGCAGCTGTAGTTCGGCTACTATCGGGACCACAGCTCAAATCTCGTTTTATTAATCTCTGAAAAATGATTACAATGGTTGAATACTGAAAATGCTCTCCTAGGAAATACTATTCTATCCTATCCTGAAAAATCGAATGAAAAATAGCCCCCTAACAAGTGGGCTTCTAAATTATCCCTAAAATCGTAAAATAACCTCTATGAAAATATCCTAAAAGAAAATGAACTTAAAAAATATTAAATCTACTTTAATATTTTTTCCTTTTTTCTTTCTCTTCTCTTCAACTATTTTTCCATATTTTTCTATATTTTTCTATGCATTTTTCAAATATTTTTCACTTCTTTTCTTCTCTTTTTCAATATAATTTTCTCTTTCTTTTTTCAATATATTTCCATACTTTTCTCTATTTTCTTTTTCTATTTTCTTTTTCACAATTTTTCTTTACATTTCTTTTCTCTTCTTTTTCTATTTTTTTTCACAATATTATTTTTTATAATATTTCTTCTCTTTTCTTTTCTTTTCTTTTTTCACAATACTATTTGCCATATATTTTCTTTCTACAAAATTAAACAAAATGGGAAAAAATAAAGAAAAGAAAAACAGGGGGTACACTGGATTACAGGGGGGTTAGTAAGCAGAAAATAAAAATAAAACAGCAAGTTGGGCCCAGCCCAGTAAGGAACTCAGAAAAAAAACAATTGGGAGGGGGGTGAGATGTGGAAACAGGAGGTGTTGGCAACAACACTCGTATTTGGGCCCAGCCCGCTCTCGGCCAAAAACGAGGGGGAAAGGGGGTCTCCAAAAATGTAGTTGGGCCCTGAGGCCCAATCTCTCCTAACCCACTTTCTTCCTTCCTTTCTGAAAAAAACCCTAATCCCTATCTCCTCAACCGCCGCCGCCGTCTTCTACTCTCACCATCTCCGAAACCTCCTTTCACCGCCTCCAGTTTCTCAGTCTCATTCTCAATCCCCATCTCATTTCTTCCCTTTCTTCAACCTTCCACTTTCACTTAAACCTCTCTCAACTTCCTCTACTCAACCTTCACGGCGAAGCAGAAGAAGATTTGATGCGCCCTGGGAGATTTTCTGGAGGCAGACGAACGTTCTTTACTGATGAAGATTGACGAACTGGAAATACAGGTTCTTGAAGGAGTGGTTCGCTGATGAAGTTCTTGCCTATCCTTGAAGAACTGATATGGTTGAATTTCTGGAAATCTGGAGTGTTGATGGAGATCTTGAAAGAAGTTGCGAACGTCTTGCTGAATGCTGCTGATTTCTGGAAATGAGGAAAGACTGATGATATCTGTGAATCGTTTTTGCTAACCGGTTATGATTTTCTGGGCGAAATTGATGGAGGTCTTAATGGAAGGGATGAAGATTCGAAGGATCTTCACGAGTTTCTGGAAAACCGATATTGAGGAACACGAAGAATCAGATGAACACTGAAGCATGTTGAAGGTCGTTGGAGGTTTCATGGAGGAGGTTTCATGGAGATTGGATGATGATGATTGTTGCATGTTTCTGTTGGAGCTTCTTTCTGGGAATCTGATCTTGAAGGATGAAAGAATGACGGTTCTTGGTACTTATTGATGGATCTGAAGAAACATGAATACAGGGAGCTCAAGATCTTGTGATGATGATGACGAATCTGGAGATTCTGAGGACTCTTGTTGAAGCTGAGTTTCTGAAAATGAAGATCGGATGTTGGATAGGAGGTTTCTGGGAGGGTTGAGGATGATGAAGATTGTTGCACGGTTGAATCTGGAGGTTGAATGAGAATTTCTGGGTTTTAGGAGGATGAAGATGGAGGTTTGAGGAGGAAGATGAATGTTGGTTGCAGTTTGATCAAAGAAGATGAGGATTGATCGGATTCTGGGTTTTAGGGCGTTTCTGGGGAGATTCACGGTGGTGATGGGGGGAGGACGATGAAGATGCCTGGGATCTGGGGATTTTTGGGGTTTTCCGGTGAAGTATGGCGGCCGTCGGCCATGCAGGCCGGCCGGTGGGTGTCTCAGGCGAGGTGTGTGGAGCTTACACGTGGTGGAGGTAGTGGGGAAGTGGAGTGCATGGCCTCCACGTGTGGACTGGCGTGGCGGTGTGAGGGAAGTGTGGTGCATGGTGACCACGTGGCAGAGAGAGGGAAAATGGAGAGATGGCGTGGCGTGATCTGGAGTGTGAAGTGTGGGGCCAGCCTCTTCGCAACACGTGGCGATGACTGAACTTTTATACTCATGAGATTCTCTGGGACGTTCTGGAGGCTTCTAGGTCCTTCTGGCAAGTGCTAGAAAAAATTCTGGACAAATGGACTTTGGACTGATCCAATAACTGAACAAAACATAAACTGGGCCTTCCCCAATTGGGCCCAACGAAAATGAATTAAAAAACTCTAAAAACTGTAAATGAAATGAATTAGCCTAATTACACTAACCAGACCTAATTAACTATTAAAAATCAATTAATCCTAAAAATTCTAATTAACTCCTAATTAATAAAAAACTATATTTTTTTATTAAAATCTATTTACTAATAAAAGAAAAAATCTGTTATCTCTATAAAAAAACTATTAAATTCTATACTATTGAAAATGGTTTAAAATCTATTATTAATAACAAAAATCTATATTATTCTATTTAAGAAAAATGATAAAATCTTTATTTAAAAGAAAATCTAATAAGACCTAATATTCTATTAAATTCCTATTATTCTATTTACTATGCTAAAAGATTTTAAAATCTATTAAACTATTAAAAAAAAGAATCTATTAATATTCTAAAAATTATCTATATTATCCTAAAAATCTATTAAATCCTAAAATGAAAAAATCTATTTAAAAAGAATTAAAACTATTAAAAATCCTATTAATATTCTAAAAAATGCTAGAAATGATTAAAAAATCTAAGAAACCCTAATAATAGCTAATAAAATCCAGAAAAATCACCACAATAATTCCCAGAGGAACAAAAATAGCACCGAACGACACATAACACTGCGAGAGCGCAACAAAATAGCCGGTAAAAATAAACGGGCACCGAAATATCCCCAAAATACGATTCTACCTATTTAAACTGATAAAAAACACCCGAAACACGAGACGAGAGCTGTGATCCCTGATAAAATCAAAACAAATGGAAAATGCACTGTATGCAATATGCAGATGCGAATGCGATTATGCGTCGAAACATCGAGCCAAATACGAGACCCGGTTGGTCAAATTTTGGGGTGCAACATCACCCAAACTCCATACCCGATAGGTGTAACAGATGGAATCCACCATTAACACCTGATATCAACTGCTCCAATTCTCCATAATTTTTACACTAAAATGATCTACAAGCCATGCTAATCAACCTGAGCCATTCATCTAGGATTATCTTGCCATCAACTATGAGTTATCAATCCTAACAGATTTGGTGCACTATGAGCAACCTCCATAAAACTTCTCCAAACTCTGTGAAAATCATCACCTAACCACCTAGGTCTCTAATATACTAACAATCCTATGCCATGATCACTATGCTAGCTAATTCGAAGGAAAACATACCTGGTGCAATTTCTTGAAAACAGGTGCTAAAATCCTTGAATCTGATGCTTGTGATGAGTGGAAAATGATTAAGGAGCTTGATTATGAATTCTGTATGCAATGAATCTTGTCCAATCTCCTTGAATCTTGCAATCACCAAAATCTTGCTTCTTGGAGGATTAACTTGAACAACACGATTTCTTCCCCAAATCTACCAAACTCTGATGTGACTGTGATCCATGGAAGATATTGATGATGATCAAATCAAGAAAGATGGAAATTGGTGGAGATTTGAGAGTGTTTGAGATGCTTTTACAAATTGGAGAAAAGTGAGTGAAACTTGTGATTTTGAGAAAATGAGATCACCAACCATGGCATGAACCATCTCATATCAATATATACATGAGGTTAGAAACTCCTAGAAGCTTGGAGAAACTTCCCATGTGTGATTTCCCTTGGATTTGGTTTATGTATCTTCCATTACAAGTAACCATGAATAACTCTTAAAATGTGAACTAAGCTCAAAATTCTACTTTATCCAGTGTTCTTAAAATGATCTTTCCATTCAAAATGACCTATAATTTTGCTTCATTTGGCCAAAATATGAAAAATCTCATTTTTAAGTCCATTTTTATTCATTAAATCCAACAATTTTGAAACCTTGTGCTATGAATCTTTCCAATCTCTCATGGTTACTTTTCTAGACTCAAAATGTCATTTAGAACAAGTTTGATGTTGTAAAGTTTTCCATTTGAAGCTTCCTTGTATGAGTTTTGGGCATAGGCTTGAAATGACCTGTAATTCTCAAATGACCAAAATACCCTTTGCTTGCTAAGACCATACGTAGAGTTCCACAAATCATATGAAGGCATACTATACCATTATAGAAAGCTAAGACAATGAGGAACAATTCTTATGTTGACCAGAAATTCATTTGAAATCTCCTTGAGGGGTAAAAATTGCTTGGAAGTCAAGTCACTTTCACAGACAAAATTTCAGATACCTCAGATGACCTGTAACTTGCAAGGACCATAACTTGAGTTATATAAATCTCCTTAATGTCTTCCACCACTCAAATTAAAGGTCTTGAGATCCTCTACAAGTTTCATGTTGGCCAAGGATCCATTTGAAGCTTTCATTTTGAATTATATTGCTTGGAAATTTGACCTAAACTAGGGGATTTTACACAGAAACCCTAATTTAGAAACTCCTCTTCTCCTTGATTTCTCTTGAATTCTCCTTGGCATACCACCATATCCTCTTCTATATGTCAAATGATGAACCCCACATCTCTCCAATAGCCCTTAATGCCTTTCAATCAGTCAATTGACCTAGAGTTGACCTAGAGTTGACCCCAGATGAAACCCTAGTTGACTGTCTTCAACTGCAATACTTGTGACCATACCAATGACTTGTCTCCTTCTCCAAATGACTTTATAAGTCCTCCAAGATGTCTAGATACTCCCCATGCTCAGCCCACAGTTCACACTTTCCTTGATGACCCCCAGATATCCTCATATAGGAGATGGATGCACTTGCTTGATCCATTGACTTGATAACTTTTAAATTCTTTCTGATGACTTGAATGGGATTGAATCAGGATAATAACCTCTTGATAGGCCTCTAGAGATGATAATAATGATTGGTCCCCTGTTGAATGACTTGCCATGCTTATGCTATGCAGATGGTTAGGCTATGCACATGACTCTATATGCAAATGCTAATGATATTGAAACATAAACCCAGTGAATAAGGTTGGGCAAATTTTAGGGTGCAACACACCACATCAACTTGAATCTAGGCCTATGGTGACAAGAACTGGGGGGCAATATATGCCTAGTTTCACAATGCCCACACCCCGAGCCTTTGGGATGCCGACAGAGTTCATGTCGAGCCTGCATCACAGCGACCCACTCTTTGGGGAAAGCTCTTCGTCAGCTTTTTCGTCGTATCAGGGGTTAGAGCCTTTGGCGAACCAAGTTACCAGGCCCCCAAGGTTTAGTGTTCCACCACATTCGATACCAACTTTCACTTCAAGTTTTGTCGCCATTATGAGACAGCAGATGGATGAAAGTAATCACGAAATGGTCCACATGTTGACCGAGCAAATGGGCACCATATTGAGACCGCTAATACAAGATTCAACTCAGATTTACCAACAATTAGCAACTCAGATGACACGGATAGGTGATTTTTTAGGCGCTCTAGGGCCCCAAGTCAACAGACGCTGCCGCCTCGAGCAATGACACCAATTCAAAAAGATGAAGTATTCGACGAAACAATTAACCAACAACCCCATGAGGTTGAACACACACCCAGGGTGGCCCAAATGCTTCCCATTATTTTAGTTCATAGGAACCAGGACCCAGACTATATGGTCAGACAAGCTTGACACAAATTCATGGTAGGCAAACCCAACTTGGAAGCCATGGTGGAACGAATTATGGTTCACAACGGGGCAAACCCAAGCCTTCGACGACTAACATATACGTCCCTACTACCAGACTTCGTTCTGCAAAAAGAGTTTCCCTGAGGATGGAAGGTGCCAGAGTTTACCAAATTCACCAGAGAGATCGAAGAGTTCACCGTCGAACATGTTACCATATACCAAACCAATGCTGGCGACATAGCAAACAACGAGGACTTGAAAATGAAGTACTTCCCAAGTTCCCTCACCAAAAATGCATTTACTTGGTTCACCACCCTACCCCCCCCCCCCCCCCCACACACACACACACACACAATCTGTCCACACCTGGGCACAATTGGAAAGATTGTTTCATGAACAGTTTTACATGATACAATCGAAAATTAGTCTGAAAGAGTTAGCCAGCGTCAAACAAAAGGCTACAGAGTCGGTGGACCAATATCTTAACAGGTTTAGACTGTTGAAAGCGCGATGCTTCACCCAAGTCCCTAAGCATAAGCTAGTCCAGATGACGGTTGGTGGCCTAGATTATTCAATCAGGAAAAAGTTAGACACATAATATCTCAGAGATATGGCGCAGCTAGCTGATAGGGTCCGACAGGTCGAATGTTTAAAAAAATGAAAAAAACCTAGGCTAATAGATACTGTAAGAAAGAGAAAGTTTCATATGTGTCCGCTGACGAATACTCTTCTAATGATGAGGATCTCGTCGATGATAACGAGGTTAATGTGGCTGAATTGAAGCCAGGGCCTCTGAACACATGCAAATCATTAAAACCATCGAACGGAAAAAATCCTGTTGAAATTGAAAAACAGATAAATATGTCGTAAAAATGTATACTTTTGATGTATCTAAGTGCGATGAAATATTTTATTTATTCGTTAAAGATGGTCTGGTTATTGTCCCTCCTGGGGTAAAAGATCCCCCTTTTAAACAAAAGAAGAAAAGGGGATTTTGTAAATTTCATAATTTCCTTGGTCATAAGACATCTCAATATGTTCTTTTCAAGGACTTGGTGCAGAAAGCTTTGAAAGAAGGTCGACTTCAATTTGGAGAAAGGCCAAAGATACAGGTGGACACAGATCCTCTGAAGGTCGAAGAAGCCTTATATTCTTAGCTATATGATTGCATGATGGCTGAGGCTACTTGTCGCAACAACGAAAAACAACCAGCGGAAAAAATAGAAGAGTCGCCACCGAATGTTATTTATCCCAAAGAGAGGGAAAGGAAACTATCGAAGAAAACTTAAAATAAAGGAGAAGACAAGGTCATCACAATCAAATCTTGGGTTCGGGAGTCGGTTACCCAAGAGGAAGGTGTCAGCACTCCTAACGTTTGTTGTACTCAACGGGATCCACACTTGTTGTCTGATCAAAAGGGTATGTTATCTAAAAGTTACTGCTAAATAGGGGGAAAAGAAGAAAAAAAGAGACTCGATAGGACATCGACGCCTTATGCCTACGTATTCCCTCGTGCAATGGAAAAGTCATAGTCAACGTAGTTCGGAAAACTACGAGTGACGGGGGGAAGGTTGCTCGCCAACACATCACCGTCTTAGGCCTATGTATCCTCATCTTGTATGAGAAATCAGAGCAAACATAGTTCGGGTAAATTAGACCACTGGTTGGTTAAGTGTTTTTTATGAGTGACGTTAAGCTCTCATTCCAACAGTTAGGGTCGATGTCTGTTTGCGATAGAACGGAAAAGTAATGTACCCTTTTCTGAAAATGATTTGAGGACAATCTCGAAGGATAAAAAGGTTTAAATTTGGCTTAAGAGTTTTATAGAAGTGAATTAAATTTGTTTGAGATTCACATTGCACTAAAGACTATGATATAGGAGCGAATGCGTTACATATCGCCTAAAAGGCATACACTAAACACTCTAGACAAGTGAGAAGAAACCCCCCACACATCATTTTCCCATATACTTAAGGTTTGTGGCGCACAATGTTCATCATTCTTTATTAAGTGTCTTAAGATTGTTTGAGATGAAAAGAGAAGACACAAAAGAAAACACTAAAGGGAAACTAAAAACCCTAATGTTATCATGCAAAATCATCATAAAGTTAGGATAAAAAGGAAGTCTACATAAAGTTATCATACAAATGATGGACCTAGAGTTGGGATGAATGAGACTATCCTAATTGTTATCATGCAAAGGATTGAAAGCCTAATGCTTCTCCTACTCCTATCTTGAACAGAGGGACTAGGAATTCTAAGGGATCATGTGAGCAAGCACAAGTAAACACCAATCAATTCAATCACAAATGAAAACAAGAATGAAACTTAAACAAGCTCCAAAAAGAGAAGAAACATGAAGAAGAAAGAAGGTATACAAGATGAAGAACATACAAATAAGAAGTCATTATCAAACCAAGATGAAGACAACAAGCACATTCATTTCAATCTCATACAAGATGAACATCAACATCAAGTCAATCATCAAACAAACATTCGCAATCTCAAAGCAAGATGA
This sequence comes from Lathyrus sativus, assembly GCA_963859935.3. NCBI lineage: Eukaryota > Viridiplantae > Streptophyta > Magnoliopsida > Fabales > Fabaceae > Lathyrus > Lathyrus sativus. Next base: position 714,671,872 of record OZ012737.1, read on the forward strand.
GATGAAGTCAAGTGGCACAAGAAATATGATAGGGCAACAAGCACAACATCTCATAGTCAAGTCATATCTATGATCAAAGAGACGGCACAAGGCAACAAGTCATGCATATCATTCATGAACAAATCAAAACCATATCACACAAACATGCATACAACCAACCCTAAAGAGGAAAGCATATGAACAAGATACGAAATCAAATGAAACCACAACATCAACATGATCCACAAGTTTAACATTCAATTATGCACACACAAAAGGGATCATACAAATGGAATGTCACAAGTGGAGATCTAACATGCCTCAAGTAGAATCAAACAACCAAAATAATCCCAAAAGGAAAGCAACCATCAAACAAGTATGAAAGTCTCAAATGACTTGAAGAAGGATAGAATGTCACCCAATAATGGATTAAAAACCATATCACCTCAATTTTGCAATTTAATATCAAATAAATAAAAATAAAATAAAAAGGAAAATAAAACCTAAAAAGGATGGAAATTAGTAAAAGCACAAACAAAAATCCAAGAAAATCACCATAGGTCAGAAACCATCAAAGGATCTTGTATTAATTTTCCCACAATTTTAAATGGCTCAAAAGTAATTTTAAACCACTTAAAATTAACCAAATAAATCCAAAAATGCATGAAAAATATCAAAACCAGAAATAAAAATCCAATAAAATCACCATAGGTCTAAAACTATCATAGAATCATATAATATTTTTCTCATAATTTTAAAATGCCTAAAAACAATTTTAAAATAATTAAAATTAGCTCAAACAAATTAAAATTCAAGAAAAATAGAAAACGGAAAAATAAAAATGCACAAAAATTAAAATCAGAAAGAAAAAATAAAAGGAAATTTTAGAAAATGTTTTGGTATTTTTTTGATTAAAAATGAATTTTCTATGAATTTCTAAAAATAAAATAAATTTAAAAACAAAATAGAAAAAAGAAAATTAAACAGAAAAAAAAACAAGATGCGAAGTATCTGAGCTCATTAAATGACGTGATTAATCCAAAGGCTAGAAAGCGCGCATATACGGTGGATCTAAGTCAGCTTCATCATTTCCAACCAGCGAAGGTCAAATCCACCAGATTAGAACAAGTGGCATGATGGACGGTGAGATCATCATCTTCAACCTCCAGCCACTGAAAAATCTTAGAGAAATGAAGAAATTCAAAGGTCCTTCAAACCATAACCATTGAAGCTCATAGTGATTTCATTTGATGTTTCTTTTCAAGACGATCTCAACCATATCATCGCGCCATATTTCTTTAAACCATAGTTCACTCGATTTCAATAAAATCAGAAAGAAAAGAAAACACGGATTTGAAAATTAAACCTCAAAACTCAACCAAAACCAAAATCTAACAATCCTAATAGCATCAGCACATCAAGGACTACATGTTAGCAACAAATTTGAGTTAAAATGGTTGAGAATTGTACCTGCTGAAGTTCAACTTCAATGCTCTGAAAATAGAGTCCTCAAGCTTGATTTAGGCCACGATCCTTCAAGTTCTTGAGCTGGTTAGCTTCACTAAATATTGGTGAAGTTAACTGAATGGAAAATTTGAGTGATTAACGTGTAGAAATAAAAATTCGAAGTTCAAGCTTAAGAGTTCAAATGGGATCTCAACAGAGTGATTCTGGCTATCAAAGCTTGTAAAAATGAGTGGAATGGGTCTCTTATTTATAGGGGAAGCTTTTTGAATGTTGAGGGAGGGTGAATGATGCAATTTGAGGTGAATTTGTGCACACCTGCATCATGAGCAAAGTGTGACTTGAAAACTGCCAAAAATCACTCAAAACTTGCATTTCAAGGCTCTAATCAACCCAGGAAAGTTTGTTAATCATGTTTAGATTGAATTTGTGGCTTAATTTGGTAATTAGAGGCCAATTCAAACCAATTCAATTCTGACTTGAAGTGGATTTTCAGCTTTGAAATTCAAATTTTGCCACCATGGTTCTCACAATGTAGGAGGCTTTTTGAGATTATTTTTCTTGCATTGGATAGAGGATGATACAATATTTGTAATGTGAAAAGAAATTATTAATTTGGTGTCACATCGCTGCGAAGAGGGGCCGACAAGGATAGAAGAGTCGCCATTGTTCGTTATTTATCCCAAAGAGAGGGAAAGGAAACGATCAGAGAAAACCTACAAAAAAGGGAAAAGACAGGTCATCGCAACCAAATCTTGGGTTCGGGAGTCGGTTACGCAAGGAGAAGGTATGAGCACCCCTCACGCCCGTTATACTCAACGGGATCCATGCTTGTTGTCTAGTCTATGGGTGAAAACTATCTAAGCTACAGGCTCACAGGGACAAAAGAAAAGAAACGAGACTCGATAAAGCATCGTCGCTCTATGCCTACGTATTCCCTCGTGCAATGGGAAAGTCAAAGTCAACGTAGTTCGGGAAACTACGGGGGAGGTTGCTTGTCAAGATATCGCGTCTTGTGCCTACGTATTCTCATCTGGTATGAGAAATCAGAGAAAAGTAGTTCGGGATGACACGACCACAGATTGGTTCAAGTGTTTTAACTGAGTTGGGTTAAACCTTCGTTATAGTAGTTAGGTGTATTGTTGCTCGACCATTAGAGACTTAGGCGTTACCTGTTTGCGGTAGAACCAAAATTTAACACCCTCTTTTTCAAAACAGTTTTCAATTAATCCTGAGGGATAAAAAAAGTTTGATGTTTTTGTTTTTGTGTTTTTTAAACAAGAAGTGAATTGAGTTAAGTTTGTAACTCATGTTACACTAAAGACTATGACTTGAGAGCGAATGCGTCGCATATCGCCCAAAGGGCATACGCTAAACACTCTAGACAGTTGATAGGAGGCCCCCCAACCATCATTCCTCAAGTACTTAAGGCTCGTAGCGTACAACACATGTTATCCTTTATTATATGTTTTGAATTGTTTAGTAGATGAGAAGAAAAAGACACAGATTAAGGGGAAACTGGACCCTAATGTTATCATACACAATGCTCCTAAAGTTGGAATAAAAGGGAAGAAACTATCCTAATGTTATCATGCAAAGGATTTAACACCGAATGTCTCTCCTACTCCCATCTTAAACAGAGGGACTAAGAATTCTAAGGGGATCATGGCATGAGGCCAAATAAACAACAGATAATTCACTCATTGATGAAATGAAAAATGAAAAGAAATTGACTTAAACAAGTCAAAGAACAATGCAAACAAGAGATGCAACGATGCAAAGAAGAAATGCAAATACAAATGATGCAACAAGACTCAACAACACAAGAGACTCAACACAAAAGAATGACTTAAACAAGTCAAGAAGGATGAGATGGAATGGGAGAAGTAAACTCCTACAACCACATACCATCAAGCATCAAGAGAGAAAGATGTTATCCTAAGATGCACACACAAAGAAAAGAGGGAGGAAAAAGTGTGGGGAAGCCACCACCACAAGCACATCTCAACCATACAATTCTTAAGACTCAAACAAAACAAGGCAAACAAACAATGCAAAACCAACACCAATGTTCATGACAAACTCAAAATGCAAACATAAGCACCAAACTATCATAGACAAGTGTCTAAGCCACATGGGGGCAGAAGTAGAACAATAAGAAGAAAGCCTCAAACTCAAGGTTATAACAAGAAGGAAACACAAGCATGATCATGTACAAGTGATGAACCAAAGTTCATGCATAAACTCAACACTTAGAACAAATGGAGACACATGATTCAAAGGTGACTTGTGATGCAAGTTACAAACTCAAATGACCTATGACAAGATGAAACAACACCTCAAGTATGTTAAATTTAATTAACAAAGCTCAAAAGGTGCATATGGGATCACTTATGATCATATCCCAAAGTTTAGGTCAAACTAGTTTGTAAAAGCATGTCAAAAGAAGACTTGAACTTGAAGCAACTATGAAAAATAGAAGACATGACCAATAAATCTCAAGTAAAATGTCAAAGTAAGCTTGATCAAGCATAAAACAGCAAGAAAAAACTCATGGTCAAAATCAACTCAAGGCACCATCAAATAAATCCAAGAAGGAATGATGTTCCACCTTATCGAGTACATGTCAAGGCTCACTAAAAAAGAAAATCAAAACCAAATGAAAATTGATCAACCATGAACCAACCCAACCCTTAAGGATGCTTCAATCCATCACCTAAGTGATAGAGAAGGATTAGTCATAGGGGATTTAACAATAGGGTTCAAATGATCAAATTCAACAAGGGTAGGAACCATAAAACACCTTGAAAATTAAATTCCAAATAAAATAGCAAAATAAATGGAAAATAAAAAATAAAAAATTGGAAAATTAAATAACATGTTAATCTGCAAGGAAAATATTTTTGTGGGTTTTTATGAATATTAGAACTATTTTTAAATAAATAAAAGCAAACAAGTAATAAAAGGAAAATAAAAGGGAATAAAAAACAAGGAGGGGTGTAAAAGTAATGAAAGGCTGAACTGTAGTCAAGTGTAATGCGCATGGGCCCAAAATAGTGGGTGTGTGAATAGTAAGCTGCGCAAGGCCCATCATTTAAGTGATTCAGCAAACCGAACAAAATAAACCCCAGGATGAAACGCATCGTTTCATTTAAACGCGTCATCCGCCAGCTCTGCGAGAAAAGGCCATGCAGGCAAACATCCAGCCACCTCATCATCTTCTTCATGTTATTGTGCCCAAAACCAGGCCATGCACACTAAATCCGTGTGTGGAACCCTCAAATCTCAACCCTAATATCTCTTTACTGCCTCAATGATTCACCAAAATGTAAAGACCAAAAATGATCTCCAAAATACAAGGATTACTCTCATGCCAACTACATCCAGTATAAAGTGCTTTAGGGCATAGAAAAATGGGTTTAAATATCACGATTTAAAGTGAACTCTCACCACACAACTCAAACCAAAGTCAAACAGAAACAAGATACTACCCTCAAGAACTTCAAATACCAAACATGATTAGGATTTTCACATCTTAAATCATTTCAAAACAGATAGGAGAGATGGAAAAAGTTTAAAAGGCTCTTACCTAGTGGAGAATGGTCCACTGCCTCTTCTATGCATGCTGAAACTTCACCAAAAAGTGCAGAACAACTCCTTGGCAAGTGAGAGAGTTGAAACTAAGCTTTAATGGCCTTGATTCTCCTTTAAGAACTCCAAATGAGTTTGAACAGTTGAGGATCAATATGCACACAACTGGTTTTTTTTGCAAACAGATGGAAGATAGGCTTATGGTGATGATGGTTTGAGAAAGATCTTGCTGAAATGCTTAAAGTGGAGTGTGTTTCAAAGGAATTTTTTAGAGGATGCAAAAATATCAAGTTCTGAAATTTTGCTCAAATGGTGGCTGCTTGCATCTAGGGTTTTGCCTTTAGCTTATATATGAAGTAAAAAATGAAATGGAGGGTTTAATTGTGGTAAAATCTCAATGGAGCAGATGTGGTGATCTCATGGAAAATTTGGTTCAGTGGTGGATGATGGCTCACACACGAGCAACTTGCATTTTCATTTTATTTGCTTTTTGGTGGAGAGACAAATTAGAGGGACTGCATAATGGTCAGAGCAAGGGCTGCTTGTCCCTTTCCCTCTTTGGCAAGAAAATTCAAAATCACTTTATTAGGGTACATGACATGTTGGTCTTGTTTTAGCAATGTTTGGAGTGTACCATTTGCCAATTTATGCGCATGGCTTGGAAAGTTGGTAATGCTGCCAGGCTGAAATGAGAAACATGCCAAAGATCATTGATGGATCATGCCTTGTAAAGTCATCCAAACCACCATCTTTGAGTCATTGTATCTTGATGTATAAAGCTCCTCTTGGTTGGAACTTGGGCTCAAATGGAAGCTTGCATGGCAAGGAATAATTTTGGTGTTGGTGGAAGTTTGATTTGAATCTTGGAAGATCATGAAATTTGGGGTTAAAAATCATGACACAAAATCTGCCTTGTAATAACTTAGAAAAATTTCTAAGTTATGAGTTTTGGTCCACTTGAAACCCTAACTTTGGACATTCATATCTTGAGCTTCAAACATCACATAAGAAACTTCTAGTAATGGATGGAAAGCTTGGAACAAGATCTACAATTTTCATGTGGGACAAAATTCCATTTGACAACAATAGCTTGATAAAAATTGGCTTGGAAAGTTGGTCCAAAAATCTGTCCAAACTTGCTAAATTTGATGTCATTGAAAACCCTAACTTTGAATCATCATAACTTGAGCTTCAAACATCACATGATGATGAATTGGTACTCAAAAGAAATCTCATAATATGAGGAACAAGTTTGATGTTGGAAAAAAGTTCATTTGAAACCTTGATCATGAAGAAAACTGGCTTGGAAAGTGGCTGATTCGCACATGAAACTTTCCATAAATGGAAAGGTTCTAAAACCCTAATTTTCCCAAAATGGAAAATTTCAACACTTCTTGATTTTTCATGATTCCCTTGACATTTCTTGGTCAAGTCGCATCCATTGGTCACATTGAACTCGAGGAACATGATTTTGACCTTAAAAAGCTAGGAGTTGACTTTTTCTCTGTATAGTTGACTTTTCCCCAAATCTCTTGATTTGCAATTAACTGACCAATTGAAGCTCTTCTGGTTAAAATTGATGATCAATCTTCTACTTCCAAACACCTTGGGATATATGAGGGACCATGGAAACAAGTTTTACTCCAAATACAAGTCTTGACTGATTATATGTGAAACCCTAATTCCATGTCTTTTGTCTAGGCTCTTTGCAGATAAACTGAATGACCATGCCAACTCCACAATAGCCTCTAAGGTACTCAACAAACCTCTATCCCATGCGTACACCAATGATAGGACCTCATGACATGTTGACAAAATCCTCTGATGGTTCTCAGGCAATGAGCTATAGCACATCTCTCCTCTCAAGGAGCTTCGACAACTTCATGATGTTACCACACACTTAATGACCTCTACCAATGCCTTTGCTTGAGCTTGAAGCCAATAAGACTCTCTTCTTGGATGAAACACAAACAATCACTTGATCCCCTGTAAGAACAATGTTATGCAAATGCAAGATGCTAAAATGCAATGAAACATAAACTAAATAAGAAAAAAGGGTTGGTCAAATTTTGGGGTACAACATTTGGCAATCTGAGTTAAGAGATATGATTCTTCAAAGTAGCTTGCATGAGAAGGCTCAAAATTGTAAAACACTTAGAAAAGTTTCAAGTCTTTTTAGGGACCAAAAATGATCTATAATGTTTTGATAAAAACCAAAGTCTTCCATGGGTTTTTTACTCTTCCTCCTTGAATCAAAGTTGTAAGGGACATCTGCAAGTTCATTTTAGAAAAATAATGGACTCCAAATGATGAAAATTGACCAAGTTATGACATTTTGAAGTTGATTATAAAATCCTTCTAAAACTCAAAATGACCTATAATATGCTCAAACTTTTGATGATTTTCCAAGCATAATTGGGTCTTTCCTTCCAAAGAGAACTTGTTAGGGATGATGAGAAGAGTTCATTAGAAAAAGAACCACCTCAAGATGCCAAAATGTGAAGGAGTTATGCCTATTTGATCATGGCATTCACAACTTGCTAAATTAGGTCAACCACCTTGAATCTTTTGATTGTTTCTTGCAAATTAAGACATGATGAACCACATATGACCTTGAAAAGGTGTTACCTTGAATCAAACTTGATGATGAGAGAATTTTTGGGCTTAAGCATACCACAAAGTCAAGTAAAAAACCTTACTTGAGGTTGAAGAAACATGTCACTCTTCCTTGAGAAACAAATCTTGATACCTTAATCCCTTGTCTTAGAATAATGCTATGTAAGGATGAGAATGAAAATGCAATGAAAAACAAGCTAAATACAAGAGGAAAGATGGGCAAATTTTGGGGTGCTACACTACTGAAGGTCTCAACGAGCACTTGACAGCTGAAGCATTTAAATGCATGATGGTCGAGACTACTGATGGTCCCAACAAGAAGTCTGAAGAGAAACTAGAGGCAGTCTACCCTCAAGTTGGTGAAAATCTGACTGATTTCTAAGAGAAATGAAGGGTTAACGGGTCTAGGGCTGCGATATACCCAAGGTGCAACACCTTCTTTGACAGAAAAGCTGTTGAGAAGTACGAATTGAGAAGGAAGATGGCACTGCAAGACAGTAAGCTACCAGTACCAAGGTTCGTGTTCGACAAGAACAATGCTCCTCGTCGAAACAAAGAATACAGGAAGTTGTTCCAGCCGGCACGGCCCAAGACCTTTGTGCTACCATTAGATACCCCGCAGGATAAGTGGGTGGTGCCTGTGAGGCAAAAAGGGAGCAAGTAGCCGAAGTGGAAGGTATTAGATCTGGAAAAGGGGGCAAAGGCCTCCAACAAGAATACGGAACCCATGGGCTATGTGGTTTCCCCCAATTACAAAGGAAGGAATCATATGACAAGGACCAAGTGAAGGTGGTATCAATGAAACATAAAGGCCACCAAAGAAGCTTCGACTTCATACTTGAAGCATTTCAGACCCTCTAGACTGAAAAGGCAATGGCCAAAGGTAGGGTGGGCCGAGAAGGAGAAAATTTTGACAAACCAAACTACGGCAGTGATTGTGGAAACTTCAAGAGAGAATGGGTGGTGTCAACCCAAAGCTCGAAGTACACATCGGGAGGTGAAAACAAAAAAAATCAGAATATACTCCTAGTCAGATGAAGAAGAACTAGAGTACACTCCCATTTGGAGGAGGAATATACCTCGTCACCAGAAGAAGATTTCAACGAAGACATGTATGATGACACCAATGATGATACATGTGGTGAGGACTTTGTTATAAACTACGACATCATGTCAATACTGCCGGCAGAATATGATGGAGGTTTCAGAAATCTCTGAAGCAGAAGAAAATTTCCTAACAGACAAGACCACAGAAGACAAGCCACTATGTTACTACGTGATGAACATTGGTGTGGTGGAAGAACGAACAACTATGTTTGAAAGACCTATTCCTGGAATGATGTACCATTTAAAGCCATTGTTCATAAAAGCGAAGGTCGACGAAGTGGCAGTCAGCAAGGTGTTCATAGACCGGGGGGGCAGCTGTCAATTTAGTGCCACATATGTTGTTCAAAAAGATTGGAAAAACTGAAGCCGATCTCAGACAACACAACATGGTTCTATCCAATTATAAAGGGAAAACTAGCAACATTCTGGGAGTGGTCCAAGTTGATCTAGCAGTAGGTAACACTACCCGATCAACACTCTTCATGGTCATAAAATCGAAGGAAAATTTCAACCTCTTGTTGGGTTGAGAATGAATCCATGGGATAGGGGCAGTTCCTTCAACTCTAGATCAGAGGTTAAACATTTGGAGGAAAGACGACGTCGTTGAGAATATCGAAGCCGACTATAGTTATTACAGGACTGATGAAGAAAAGGGTGCAAAGAAATATTTTGACCAACACCTAACAAATGTGGCACCTTGTGACGATGGATCGGGATCTTATACTTCTGTCAACACGGATCGTATCATAAACTTAGATCCTGACTATGGATTCGTTTGGGACGCTGCTGACGCTACAATGGAGCCCATAGAAGGACTTCCATCCACAAGGTGGCCCACAAGATGAAAATAACTACTGATTCAGAGAGTTTGACTCGAATTTTGGTCTATTTGGCTGAAAATAAGCAAAAGTCAGCGCTGGAAGCAGGAAAGCGACAAAACCTAGCTGGTGACGCCAACAGCAGTACACAAGTAATTGGCCGACAAGGCCAAACAACATCTTCGGAAATCCGGAGGCTTGATTGCATCTATAACAATGGGCCTTTGAGGTTTGAGAAAAGTCCATCCATTGAGTTGTAGAGAATGTAGGCGTAAGACCCACTCGAAGAAATTGACTTGGGTGATGGGGCAACGAAGAGACCTACGTACGTAAGTGCTAAGATTGGGTCGAAGATGAATGTCAAGTTGATCGAGGTATTGAAGGAGTACAAAGATTGCTTTGCCTCGGATTATGGAGAAATGCCTGGTTTGAGTCGGAGTGTAGTAGAACTCCGACTACCAATTCATCCAGGAAAAAGGCCAGTTAAATAGCAGCCACGGCGTTTCGCTCTAGAAATTACTCTAAAGATCAAGCAGGAATTGAATTTTAGATCTGGCTTCACATCACCTGATTTGATCTGGCTTCAGTTTTCCTCTCACAACTGCAAAAATTTGATCTGGCTTCCTTCACTTCCTAATTGATAAATTGGTCTTCACATCACCTGATTTGATCTGGCTTCAGTTTTCCTCTTACAATTGCATATATTTCTTGAATTTTTGTAGGAGATGAAGAAGACAATATTTCAATAAAATAATTTACCGACATCCTTTCACAATGCTCCTCACCTTTCCACCAGTGCCCCATTTGATCTTTAAGTTTCTTTATTGAATTTGTTCTTCTTCTTTGCTCAGCTTTGCCATGAATTTTTTATTTGTATTTTGATCCCCATGTTTCAGCCACACTGCTCTGCTCTTCTGCCTCCATATTATCTCTTCGATTTGCAACAGTTTGATACATTGGCCTTCTAGAGCCTTGTAGGTTTTAATCTCCTTTGGGTTCACAACCCATCTCTTGTCCTCTTTGAGCATAGTCTCAATTCTCTTTATTTTTTATGTCACTGGACTTGATTTGTACTCCTTGAAATAAACTTCTAAGCCCAACATAGCCTTCAATTTATTTTTCCCTCTGTTATATTGATCATTTCACAGCTTTTCCACGATATTTCCACACTTCAGATCCTTTGACCAGACTTCTTCAAATCTAAAAATATGAGAGTTTTTTTTCTTTGTTTCATTTGTATCCACCTCCAAGTTAATGCTAATTGCAGCGTGATCTAAGCCAAAACATTAATTTTAGAGAATATGTTTATGAAACCATCAGTTTCTAGACCCATGTCGAGACGGCATTGAATGTTCTCACTATCCTGCCTCCCATTTGATCAAGTAAATGGTATTCCTCAAAACCCAAGTCAGATAAACCATACAACTCTACAGTTTGGCGACCCTAAGAGAGCTGACTGATAAACCTATTGCTTCCTCCACGCTTCTCATTTTCAAGCAACACATCATTCAAGTCTCCGAATGAAATTACTCTATCAAAACTGTTACGACACAAAACCAATTCCCACAAAACATGACACATCACCAATTCTCCAAGTCGTACCTTGATTCACCACAAAACTATTATGGTACAACATGATTCATCATCAATAATTCACCCACCTGCATCATAACAAGCCATCAGACAAACAAATTTCAAACCACGTCATACGCAATACATCCATCAATTGTCAAGCCTTTACGGACCCCACATGAAAACCTTTCCAAGCAACCTGCAAAATGACAACCTGGCCAAACAATTTCAAATTGAATCAGACCCCACCTCTTAAATCCTGCAAACAACATTTTTGTAATAACAACTTGTTGCAGTGAAACTTTTGCACAAAAAAATTCCGTACGATACAAAATCACCAAAAAGCACAGCAACAATCCTTTCCATTCCTTCAAGTTCTCGAGAACCACCGTTACGTTGCAGAAAACCTTTCATAAATACCTCTTTTTTTCCTTCAACACAATCCAACTTTCATATGCACCAAACCTTTCACACACCCAAACAAACCCAAAAAATCAGAAAAAAGTAGAAGAAGAAGACACGATTGAAACCAAACAAAAACCACACGAACCTGAAATTGAAAGAAAGAGCGAGAGACCGAAACGAGATTGAAAGAAAGAGAGAAAGATACACGCAAGAAGGTTGCATACTTTTGTTGACCTCATTTCGTTTTCAATTTATTCTTCTTCTTGCTAAGGCGCGATGGTGAAGTGGTGGCTTCTGAGCATGTTGTTGATCTATTTTAATGTTGTTGACTCATGCCTTCTCTTCATATTCACAACCTTAATTTTGTTTTATAAATCTAAAGTTATTTTTATTTTATTTTATGTGACTTTGTTGGTAAGAGGTTGATGATGTATAAGTTTCATAAGCCTGGTGTTATTGTTAGTATCCGTATTGATGATACCAGACCGTGGAACCCATTTGATTTATTCATATCACATTTCTTTTTCTTTTTTTACCGTGCCATGTGTCGTACCTTGAAAAATACGATCCTCGCGATGGACGTGGAAAAAACGTTTGAACAGAGTCGCCACCGAACTTTATTCATTCCAAGGAAAGAATAGGAAAATATCGATAAAACCTTTAAAGAGATAAGAACATGGTCGTCGCAACCAAATTCTAGGTTTGGGAGTCGATTATGCAAATGGAAGGTATTAGCACCCTCTACGTCCGTTGTACTCAACGGGAACCTCTTGATTCGATTCGAGAGTAAAGTTAGCTACGCTTGTTTCTTTTCTTCTAAAGATTTTCTTCTAAGGGGAAATGGGTGGTTTTAAGATAGGGTGCTCGCCAAGGATTGGGGCCCTTGTGCCTACGTACTCCCTCGTGCAATGGGAAAGTCAGAGCATCGTAGTTCGTGGGACTACGGGAAAAAGAGGAGATTGTGAAATTGTGCTCGCCAAGATCATCCTACGTATCTTACATTCAAAAGAGAATGAAGAATCAGAGCGTCTGTAGTTCGGACAACTACGGTAAAAGGTTTATAAACGAACGAGTGTTTAGGTCGCATTCTAACTGCTAAACGTTGGCTTGTCTGCTTGCTAGGGGAGGCTGAAGCACTAGTTCATATGCGTGGAAGAAAGGATTAAACAATGTTCTTTAGTAAAGGGGTTGAGTTGAACGAGAGTTTATGTCGCATTCTAACTGCTAAACGTTGGGTTGTCTGCTCGCTGGGGGAGGCTGGAGCACAAGTTCATATGCGCGGAAGAAAGGACTAAACAATGTTCTTTGGAGAAAGTTGTTTGAGTAGGAAATCGCACGAGGGCGAGAAATTTAGTGTTTGGGAAGTTCCAATCGCACGGGCGAGAAAAGAGAGTTGGGTTGTATAGGTATCTAGGGTTTTGATCGCACGGGGGCGAGAAAGAGGAGTTTGGTTAGGTAATTTGATGGAGAATGATGACTACTCGATAACGAGACATCGATCTCGCAATCAATTAATCGAGATATTATTGGAATGCTAGATTCCAACGATACCTTTTTCATTCGACTAACTTCGAAATTTGTGTTTGGTGGATGGTTTAGACACGTATTAGGGTTTAGACTCGATGGCACAGGGTGAGGAACGAGGTTAGACGGGTTGAATATTTAGGAGGAATGACGACTATTCGATAAGCGAGACGTCAGCCTCGTAACCATTTAGTCGGGATATCATTGGAATGCTAGATCCCAACGACATTTTTTCATTTCAACAATTATGAAATATGTTTGTTGGACAGTGAATACTTGCCCAAATAATTAGGAGAGATGTTTTAGGAACGAAAGTTCGAATGACACGTTATTCAAGGCGTACGCCTCAATAGTTGTCACTCAAGAATTAAAGGAGTGCAAGACTCCAAGAACTCATTTCTTTCGCATTTTAATTAAGAAAATGATTTGAATAGGTTTTCATGTTCGGATTAGGCGCGCTAGGTATTCTAGAAATGTAAGATTGAAAGTAAGGAAAGTTACCGAACGGAGTGGTTTCGTTGACCCTTGAAATTGCGTGCAAGCTTTAGTTCTAAGCTCCTCCTCTTTGATCTTTGGTGATGATGTTTCGAAATACACCTCAAAAAGGTCAAAATGGATGGAATCAGGTCCAATGTGAAGCTAAACTGTCGTAGCTCGACTTATGAGGGAAGTCAAACTATAGGAGGTTGCGTAGTTAATATCCGTGCTAAGGACATGATAGAGAAATGATATTGAGGATCATTCTCCGATTGAGTCGTGTCACACAGACCAAAAGAAGTGGGATCTCGTCTCAGTCGCAAACATAATGTCGATTAAACGAAGGTAGCCTATCGCGATCCCAAAGTAAAGAAAATGACCCAAATGGTCATCTTCCATAGATTTGAAATCGGGAAGGTTATCGACTTCGAAAATTCAACGCTTACGGATACAAGACTTCATCGATCACGGAAAGTTAAAATAAAATTGAAAGAAGAAGAAAAGAGGAGAGAAAGAAGGTGGTCTCGGATCCAACATTATTCATCAATAATTTAACTGGTAATGGATTACGGAAGTGTCGTCAATGACCAAAAAGCCAAAAATGGAACAAAATGCCCAATAATAAATAGAGACAAAAATCTAATTTATAAATTAAAGTTCTAAAAGAAATATAAAAGAAACTAATATATATAGAAAAACTTAATATAATATATTTACATTATTATAAAATATATATACAAATCTAAATTAAATACTGTTAAAAAAAAGTTTTAAAAAAATTAATTGAACTAACAATATATATTAATAACCAATTTATATTACATATCATAAATCCTAAAATATTTTTACATTTTTTTAAAAAAAGGAATAGGGGAGATAAATAGAACGAGGGGGCTGGTATACGAAAAACAAACGGGCCGAAACCCCCTAATACCGATCCACTTCCCTTTTTTTAACAAAACAACCACTCAGAAGAAACAAAAACTCGTATCAAACATTTCACGACTCTCTCTCTCTCCATTTTCAAACGAAGACTGGGCATCATCACTTCTCTTTCATCTCTGTTCAACATTGATTCTCTCTTGCTATTGTTTCTGTTTCTGGGTTGATTTACGGCGGAAGTGGGTTTCTGTGTGGTGAAGAAGAAAATGTTTGAGGGGTGGAGCGTTTGGTTCTGGAATGGGTTGAAGATGAGCGAGGTGAGGGTTTCGAGAGTTGTTGAAGAAGAAGATGTTGAAATTTCTGGATTAAAGGCTTGTGGATTAACGGTGGCGACGGGATTTGAAGGAGGCGGATGTCTGGGTTTGGTGTTTGAGCGATGGAGTTGGTTCGTGTCACGGTTTTGAAGACGGAAGTGGGGTGTTTAGTGATTCACGAAGGTGGTTTTCAAAAATGCGTTATGGGTAGCGATGATGGAATTGCTGTTGGCGACGAAGAAGGTGGAGGTAAGGAGTTGAAAAAGGAAAAAATGGAAGGTAAGTTTGAACGCGATTCTGGGTTTGTAAAAGTTGATGGTGAGCTTGAAGGTAGTGAAGATCTGACTAAGGCGATGGGGTTGAAGAAGATTTGGTGAGTGATGTTTGAGGAAAACTTTTTGGGTTGTATCTTGTTCGTTTGAAGATGATGGTGTGTTGATTGAGGGTTTATGAACTTGGTGATGAAGGATACGATGAAGATTTTCATATGAACGGTGATGGTGGAGGCGCCTGGGTTGCGTGAAAAAATCTGGAGGAAGGAGGTGATGAACAGGGCATATATAGCCCTATAGCTGACACGTGACTGACCTGATTAAATTATGATTTTGGTTAATTAAAGAAAAACTTTACTAATAACTGTATTAATAATTAGCTAATAATCTAATCTAACTAATCTTAATTAACAACTAAGTTCTAACAATACTAAAAACTTAAACTAAACTAAATAAAATCTAACACTCTATTTAATTCTAGATAACTTTTAACCTCTAATCTATTTTAAACTAATTAAAATAATCTAAATAATCTAATCCTATCTTAATCAAGTTTAAATTCTAAACCAAATAAATTCTAACTATATTAAAATTCTATCTAATAAAATAATCTATGTTAAAAATCTAATTCTAATATCTATTCTAAAAATAAAAATCTATATTCTAATAAAAACAACTATAGTCCTATTTCTAAAAAAACAAATATCTAACCATTAAAATTCTAAATAAACCCATTTAATAATCTATTTAAAAAAATATTTTCTAACGGCCTAAATTCTAGAAACTATTTAAAAAACCTAATAAAATAAATTTAAAAACTATATTCTAATATCTATTCTAAAACTAATAAAATTCTAACAAATAAAATCTATATTATAAAATTCTAAACAATTAAAAAAAACTATTTCTATCCTTTTTTTTTAAAAAAAAAAATATTAAAATCCTATTTAAACTATTTAAGTTCTATTTTCTATTCTAATCTAACCTAATTAAAATTAAAACTATATTATATTAACATATCATTAAAAAAATGAAACAAAAATAATAATAAATATATACAAAACAAATGTCACGTGGCACGCTCTTACTGGACTAAAAAGTGAAAATGCTCATTTTTGCTGAAAAATACGCTACATTGTATAAGCGAGGTAAATTAAAAACAAAGTCGGGCAAATGAAAATTTTGAAAAAGATAGGACAAATTTGGGGTATAACACCATGGTTCTTGGGTGGATGGGCTTTTAAGCTCAAGATTGGTTTACTTCTAAGGCACCCACACTACTCACGCCTCCCCCCTTATCTTGTTATTTCTTCAAAAGTTATTTTTTTTTATTTTCATTTTAGTAATTATTTTATTTTTTCTAAAGCTTGTTTGATTTTTACCCAAATTCACCTTGTTTATCATTATCATTTCCATTTTGATTTCCATTTCATTTCTATTTCAACTTTTATTTCAATTATTGGTCGATGAAGTCTTTAGAATCATAGATGTTGGTTATCGAAGTTGTTAACCTTCATTATTTCAGATATGTAGGGATTGATCCTTTATATTATTTTCTATACTTTAGGATCGTGATAGATTACCTTCGATTAATCGACGAAAGTTTGTGATTAAGACGAGACCGTTCTCTTTTCCTTTTCATGTGGCACGATTTGTTGAGAACGATTTATATGGCGTTTCTCTATCGTATTTTAGCACAAATGTCGTATTTTAGCGGTCTCCTATAGACCGATTTTTCTCATAAAAATTAACTTAAATTTCTGCTCATTATTCTATTGTAGAGATTTTTCAACTAGAGAGCATTGAACATTGTGGGACTTTTCCTTTCTAGAGCAACACCTTTGTGAGAGACACACCACATACTCACCCAAAATCTTAAGGTGATAGGTGTATGAGTTCTCTCACTTATAAATGCTCAAGTCACCACATTTCTATCCAATGTGAGACTATTATCCATACTACTCACACTTGTTAATACTTAACAATATTATCATTGTTCATATTATCTTATCATGCTAACCCTTTCTTTGTTTCTCATCTTATTCAAAATACAAAAACATGATAATATCGAAAAGACAAAATATGAAAAAATTTATATTGAATATGAATTCAATCTAAAAGATATATTTTAATATAGATTTTTATCATTGAAATTCACAACATCTAACTTTTTGGGAAATAATAATATTTAAAAATTAATGCCTTTTGACATGAGTTTGTAGTGATGCACATTATTTAGTTGAGCGTACATATTGGCTAGGAGTGGATTATTTTCAAAATATTAAAAAATATATATTAATAGAATCAACAAATATGTTCAAAAAAGAAATATTTCTACGTTATATGATAAATGGTAAAAAAAAAAAAAAAAACTATTTTACGTGGATTTATACAAATTAAATCATTCACAGAATTAATACTCTAAGAGACTAATTAATTTGAGAGGAAAAACTCAGTTGATTTGAACTAAATGAATATAAAATTAAAAGAAAACACTCTAACATGAATGATTAAAGCAATAATTATAAATTTGATTAATTTAAAAATTTTATAGTTGAGTGATGATTTTAATAACAATAAGGACCCCATGATTTGAACGCCATTATTTGAATTTGCCTATATTGATTGAATCAGTTTCTAGTTGAGTGGGGATTTACGGGTCATAGTCTCTCAATAGGTCCAAAAATAATCAAAATCTTTAATCTAATTTGAAACATAGCACATAAATACATTGTCATGTGGTTATGTATCTCCATAGTTATAGGGACCATTATCAAGTTGCATAATCCAAAGGGTCCTGCAAACAAGTGGAATCAATCCAGCATTCTTTAGGATATGTTCTTTTCAACCCTTTCATACAACAGTCTATCAACTCTGTTTCATTTGGAAAATGTTCATTCAAATGTCACACCCATGGACCCAAATATTTTCATGGCCATTAGTTTCAAAATCTTGTCGTTTATAGTTTAATCAAAGAACATGTGATTAAAATTTTTCACATGCTGATTTTTTTTACTAAAAAACAAAATGATGGTTATTCATTTAAACCGATAAAGTACATCGATCGAGAAAAATACATATTCAATCAAAAATCAAAAGGATAAAATTACGAACAAATTCACAATTGAAGTTAATCTTCTTCGACAATTAAGTTCTATTGAAATTTAGAGATGTTGATGCGAATCTTTGATTCTTATTTTCATTCTTTCTATAGCTTAGTAATAGAATTAGCCTAACATTTAATATAAAGGATAGTGTAGGAGTTGGTTGAGTTCTAATAAACTCAGCTAATTGTAATAAATTTCTAATTGTCAAATGAGCTAATCAAACTAATTGCTAAATAACATACAACTAACCATAGTTGAATATTAAGTTTCTAATTGAATTAGGCATTGAGTGATAGGTTGTCAAAATTAATACTTGTAATACTTTTCTTAAGATCAAGGTGATTACAAATCGACTTTTAGCTTTACTCTAAGATCTCGAGAGGTCGAGAAGTCTAGAGGCTTTGTGAGTGTATCATCTATATGAGAGGAAGCATGAACATGTTGGACAACCAACTTCTTGGATGATACCAGTTATCTAACAAAATAGATGTCCAACTCAATGTGCTTTGTACGAGCATCTAGGAGGATTGTGTGATAGATGAACACCATCGCAGTTGTCAAATCGCAATGCGGGAGGAAAAAAGGGATTCATAATTCAGAAAGGAGAGGTTCTACCAATAAGAGTTCAGAACTAGTGTGTGCAAGAACCTGATACTCGACTTCAGCACTAGATTAAACAACTAGGGGTTGCTTCTTAAAACTCCATGAGACCAAGTTTGGACCAAAGAAAGTGCATGATCGAGAATTGGACCTTCTATCATCAATGTCATTACCCAACCACTATCATTATATGCTCTAAGGAAAAACTTATTATAAGCATTAGAAGAAAGTAGAGTGAGATCATAGTTGATTGTGCCACTTAGGTATATGAAAGTTCTTCAAACAATAGTCCAATTTGAGGTAAGTGGATAAACCATGAACAAATATACCTTGTTAACAGTGAATGTTATATCAAGCCTAGTTAAAGTGACATATTGTAAGGCACTAAAAATTGACATGTATTGATGTAGATTTGAGAAAGCATATGTGTCATACTTGCTGAGTTTGAAAATTCCCAACATTGATGTGGGTACTCCATTTACATATGGCATATTGGATATTACAAGTGAATATTTGATGTACTTAGGTTGAGACAAGACAATTTAGCCTCGAGCATGATAATTGACTTCAATTCCTAGGAAGTTTACAAGTCTGCCTAGCTATTTTAGGTAAAATTTAAGATGAAGTTTGTTCATGAAGTTATGAACTAGTTTGGAGGAGGAAATAATAACTAGAATATGTAGAAGCATGCTTCATCTCAAGGTTTCAAGGTTTTGATGACAACAACAACAAGATTCAAGATCATTTCATCTGTGCAAAAAGTCAAAAGCTTTCAAAAGACCAAGATCAAAGTATTATGAAAGTGATCAACATTCAAGCTTCATGTACATTTGCTCGATCATCTTTCAAGACTTGGACACAAGCTATGGTATATCAAATTCTCTAATTTAATTGATATACAAGTGCTCAAAACTATAAAATGTTTTTGCATAATGCATTAACATGTTTTAAGATCATTTGGAATTGGTTTAACACTTTTAAATTAATTATTTTTCAATGTTTTTACAGTGTTAACCGATTAACCATATAGGTTAATCGATTAACGCCCTAAAATTTTAAATTCTTTGGGCCAACGTTACAGTGTTAACCGATTAACCTATATGGTTAACCGATTAACACTGAACGTTTTCTGAAAAATAGTTTGATTTCAAGTTCAAAAATTATGTAAATGTCATACCTTTCCATATGTTAACTGATACTAAAATATACCCTTTTGAAAAGGTGTTTTGGATGATATAAATTATCAAAATTTAGGATTAACAACAACCTCCAACAATTTTCAAAAACAATCATTGAATCATATTCACTACTTTTCAAATAATTTCAAATACATTCAAAAGTGTTCATACTTGCATAACCTTTCACATTCATTTGTTTGAACACTTGTATTGAGATTAAGTTGTGAATTCATATTAAAGGAGAAGATCAATCTTAGCATTGATATTACTATTGTACTCTCAAATTACAAAATAATTACAGAATAGTCTGTTGTGACTTGTGATCCAGGATTGTTGGACACAAGGGTTAGTGTTTTGCAAGAGGATTGTTCTTGCACACTAGTTTATTTTGTTGTTAGATTGTAGGCCTCACTGGTTGATGGTGTGATAGGTTGTACTTTCTAAAATAATAGTGAAAACTCTCTTTCATGTGGAAAGGGGAGTGGAGTACCTTCGGATTGTGAAGGGAACCACTATAAATCTTGGTGTCCACTTTCTTTATGCTTTCTACTGCATTCATCATCAAGAACATAACCAAAGAAAAATTAAAGAACACCAAAAATCTGAAAAAGTTTCCATAAGCCTAATTCACCCCCCCCCCCCTCTTAGGCATACTCTGATCTTACAGAATATCATCCACATAAACCAAAATAATGCATTGTTGGAGGATGGCACCTTGGTGAGGGTAAATGAAAAGAGAATGGTCATATTTGCTTGACACAAAACCAAATTGGAATAGAGCTTGATGGATTTTTTATACCATTTCCTTGGGGCTTGTTTAAGGTCATATAGTTATTTAATAATCTTTCGTACCCGAGTTTTGTCAAGTTTGGAGAAGTCGGGTGGTTGGTGCATGTATACCTTTTCTTGCAACGAACCATTAAGAAATGCATTGTTGTTGTCAATTTGTTTCAATTGTAAGGTATGTGCGATATCAAGATTAAACATGGCTCTTATAGGTGTAGGTTTGACCATATGAGAGACGATTTCATCATAGTAAAAACCAAGTTCTTTTTGAATTCTTTGTCTATTAAGCGTGCTTTGTACTTGTTAAGTGTTCCATAAAAAAATTTCTTTAACTTTGAACACTCGTCTACAACCCACAACTTTTCTATGGCTATGTAAGGTAGTGAGTGTCCAAAATTTTTTGTTCACCAGTGTATTATACTTTTGGTGCATAACTTAAAACCATCATGGACTAGATAAAGCAGGTTTAACTAATGTAGTATCGGTTAGAGATACGTAGACCTTGGGCTTGGAATGGTATATCTTTGCTAGAGTTAGTATTAGATGAGCATTGGTACAATGCACATCCTATGATTCACATAAATTTGTGTGATTTGAGAGAGAATGATTAAGAATAGGTACCTTTGGTACAAGTTTATTAGAAAATACCTCTGATATCTAAATTCTAGTATTGCAACACGTATCATTCCTATTAAGTGTTAGTGTTTGGTGTGTGTTAGTAGTTGATAATGGCACATCATGTAAGGCGTGCGAGTTTAGGATCACGTTATAATGTATGGTGCATTCAAGATTAATATCAATTTGAGCTTAAAAAGCGTGAACAGTGTTTGTGTGTCATAGGTGTGATGTTGGGAATATGAGAGTGAGAACCCATTATGTAGTTAATTGGTTGTGTTTGTAGTAAGAATGTGCTTTGAGACTTTATAGGCAGGGTATCTGTAATAGAAAGAAACAAGGTAGGATAGAGGAACTTGCATTCATTTAAAGACGCGTATTTTGAGATAAATATTCTCTCATATTTGTTGAGACACTTATAGCCTTTATGATGAGAAGAGATGCTTAGAAACACACATTCCTCACTTTTGAACTCTAATTTGTGTTGATTATAAGACCTAAGGAAAGGGAAATATAAGCAGCCAAAAAACTTTAGGGGTTTGTAATTAGGTAGTGTTTTGTGCAGGGAACAAATGGAAATAAAGTGTTAGGAAAACTTCTAATGGGATGTTTGTTTATGATGTAAAACATGATGAAATAGTGATCCCAGAAGGTGAAACGAATATAGGCATGTGTAAGGAGAGTTAGGTTCATATCCACAACATGTTTATGCTTTCTTTCAACATGGAAATTTTGAATGGATGTATGTGGATATGTTAATCTATGCACACACCTAGCTCAGTCAAGTATTTAGTAAAAGCCCTAAATTCACCAATAAAATCAAATTACACAACTTTAATGTTAGTGTTGAATTGAGTATGGATATAGGCAAGAAACAATTTCAAAACACTCATAACATCGAATTTAAGTTTAATAAAATAAATCTAAGTATATTTTGTGTAGGCATCAATAAAACTAATGTAGAATTGGTGTCTACGTTTGGAAGGAAACGGTGCAAGACTCCATAGGTGAGTGTATATGAGATCAAATGGTGAATTGTAGACATTAACACACATAGGAGAATGTAGTATATGTGACTTGTTTAAACAAAGAGATACAAATTTGAGGTGTACTTACATTACAAACTTTAATATTACACACATTAGAACTTGTTTAACAATCCAAAAATTTACATGACATGGCCTATAATGCCAAATTCGCATATCATAATATGTGGTATAATCAGTTAGACTAGAATTATAACTAGGTATACAACTATTAGGTTTAAGTGAGGATAATTCATAACCATTTGAGGATACCAATTGAATGTGTGGGAAGAATTTGAGGATACCAATTGAATGTGTGGGAAGCAATACAAGTTATTAGTATAAAAAAATACTTCAAGTACAAATTGATTTTATAAAGCATTTGATAGCATGAAACTCAAATATGACAGGATTGCCTTTAATAAAGTTAGAAAAATATAGAAACTCTCTAATGATATTAGGGATATGAAGAATATGTTTAAGTGTAAGTTTGGTTTTAGATGCAAATTGTGAGGTAAAGTCTCATGTGCCAATAGACCAAATAGGAACACCATGAGCATTATATATTTGAACTTTATTATTTCCTAAGTAGTGAGATTTGTGATATATAAGAAATTCATATAAGGTAATATGGTGAGATGTACCTGAGTCAGGAAATCAAGCTTGAAATTCCAACTCACGTGGTAAGGGATATTCATTCATGTATTCATAATTGTAGTTCAAAGATTGGTTTTGACAATTATATCATGTGTGTCATTTTGGCATGATTTTAGTGGCACAAACATTATTTCAAACACCTTGTATGCTTGAAAGAGGAACCAAAAACTCAACATACATGTGCCAACAAAGTTGACAAGTGTGTATTGAAATTGACGCACTTCCTCGAGAAGGGAACGACCTCTACCTCGATAGTTTCTTCCACACTCATAAAATCCACACCATGAGCATAGTTGGACTCATGTTGATTTGAATTTGCATATACATTTCAAATAGAAAGCTCTTGTCTAAAGTTATCAAGATGAGCTTCTTGAACATACTAAAGAGATTCGTCAAACATTATGGGAGGTTCAGGGATACCATATACTTGAATGATAAAGTGATTATACTTCTTAGGAAGGCCATGAAGCATTGCATCAATTTGATCTTGTTTGATGATCAGACCACCAACTAGCACTAGAGAATCATGAATAACTTTGGTTCAAAGAATAAATTCAAAATGCAGAATTGTTGTGAATCGGATGTCTTTGAACAAAATATAAATGGTTTCTTTATGATCAAGAAACACACAAGGGTTAAGGTTAACAAAGAAAACAAGGTAAAACAACAAGGATTGGTTATAAACTGTTATTCTTTTGTTTCTCTTTTAACAAAATTACAAGTATACAAGAATAACAAAATAACCTCTCTCTATTGAAATTAGGATTTTATCTTCCTATTTTTTCTTATTCCAAGATTGAGAAACTAGCATCCTATTTATAAGAAAAATAGCACACTAACCTAATGGGGTTTTTAACAATTATCCATTACAAGCTAACTTAGGGTACAAGATACATTAAACAATGGGCTTACAAGCAAGGCCTAATTCAACATGCTAACAACCATAGCAGTATTGACTACTGCATGTTAGAACAAACTTCGACTATAACACGCATTACTCCGACAGCAGCATGGGAACATACATCGACCCCATGCTTAATTCCTGTTGAACTAGAAGCTATCATTCGACCATACTAGAGTTTGATCCAACATCTCACAAATCTTCACTTTGGAACAAACTCTATAACATCAAGGAACTAGCTTTCTTCATGCAACTTAATCAACTGCAGTGGAAAAACTTGCAACTAGGCAACGTCTTGGTGATCATATCAGCAGCATTATAATCTATCGAAACCTTCAGCACTTGGACTTCTCCATGCTCGATTACCCCTATGACGAAATGCAACATCACATCAATGTGCTTGGTTCTCTCATGATAGGCTGAATTCTTCGACAGGTGTATTGCACTTTGACTATCACATTTAACAGTGATAACTCGAACTTGAAGTTTTAACTCCTTTGCAAAACCTTCAAGCCACAATGCTTCCTTCACAACTTCAGTTAGGGAAATATATTTCGCTTTAATGGTTGATAAGGCAATAACTTTTTGAAGTGTTGCTTTCCAACTAATTGTTGTCCCAAACATAGTGAACACATATCCAGAAATAGATTTCTGGAATCTATAAAACCTGCATAATCAGAGTCGATATATCCTTCGATTGCTGCTTTACTATATTCACCCAAGGCTCCACCATAAATTAGGACTCTATTCAGAAACTCATTTATATACCTTAGAATCCACTTCAATTCTTGCTAGTGAGCCTTTCCAGGATTCGCCATGTACTTGCTTACAAGACTTACTTCATATGTTATGTCGGGTCTAGTACAGACCATATCATACATCAAAGAACCCACTATATTAGAATATGGAATGTTATTCATATAAGTTCTTTCAACATTAGTGTTGGGACACTGATCTATACTCATCTTGAATTGAGGATTTGTCAGAGTCACAACAGGCTTTGAATTCGACATACCAAACTTTTCGAGAATCTTCTGTAGGTATTCCTCTTGAGATAAGCATAATTTTGACTGCTTCTCTTCGAATGTAAATTTCAAGAATCCTGGACACAGCTCCCAGATCCTTCATGTAGAACTCCTCATTGAGTTCATCCTTCACCCTCATTACCTCTTCGACATTGTTGCTTGCTATTAGAATATCATCCACATAGAGCAACAAAATAACAAATGAATTTCCCGATAGAAATCTAAAGTAAACATAGTGGTCGAACTGACTTCTGATGAAACTTATGCATGCCATGAACTTGTTGAATCACCTATTCCACTGTCAAGGAGATTTTTTTAGTCCATATAAGGATCTATTCAGTTTGCACACATAATCTTCCATCCCTTTTTAGACATACCCTTCAGGTTGACTCATCAGGATTGTTTCATCTAAATCACCATACAAGAAAGGAGTCTGCACATCCATTTGTTCCAGTTCAAGGTCGAACTGTGTCATTGTGGCAAGCAACATTCAAATGGATGTGTGCTTCACAACAGGAGAGAACACGTCATTGAAGTCAACACCTTATTTATGAGTAAACCCCCTAGAAACCAATCTTGCCATGTATCTCTTCGACGCCACTCCTTCGATTCCTTCCTTAACTTTGAAAATCCATTTGCAGTTGACTAACCTGGCTCCAGCAGGTTTCTTGATCAGTTCCTAGGTATTGTTATCATGAAGATATTTCATCTCATCATCTATGGCCTTTAGCCATTCAGTCTTCTTTCGACTTCTCATAACTTCCTTATAGTCTCTAGGTTCTTCGTCTAGAACCTCGCTTGCAGAGATTAAGGCATAAGTTATAAGATCTGCATACCCAAGTCTATGAGGTGGCTTGATGACTCTCCTCGACCTATCTCTTGCTAGCAGGTAGTCATTATCAGTCTCCTCATCTTTGACAACATCTTCTGTGTCTTCTTCGACTTCACCTGGGGTACGCAATTCAACATCAACATGATCCACCTCAACAGGAATCTCTCCTTGTTCCAACTCTTCGCCAGCATCATCAGTTTTATTAAAAGTCACCTCTGCTTCATTGAAAACTACATCTCGACTGGTGACATATCTCTTGTGACCTGGCTATAGGCACCATAGCCTATAAGCTTTGACTCCTTCATGGTATCCCATGAACATGTATTTCAGAGCTCTAGGTTCGGTCTTGTCTTGCCTAATATGAGCATAGGCCACACAGCTAAATACTCTCAGTCTGTCGAGACTGGGTGGATGTCCCGACCAAACTT
The DNA here is from genome assembly GCA_963859935.3 of Lathyrus sativus. Taxonomy (NCBI): domain Eukaryota; kingdom Viridiplantae; phylum Streptophyta; class Magnoliopsida; order Fabales; family Fabaceae; genus Lathyrus; species Lathyrus sativus. The sequence continues at coordinate 714,698,047 of OZ012737.1, forward strand.
CTTTAGGTGTCTTCATTCCCAAGGAAGTTGAGGGACATCTATTTATCAGGTAAGCTGCTGTCGAAACAACCTCCTCCCAAAACACCTTCTCCAATCCAGCACTAACTAACATGCATCTAAACCTTTCAAGGATTATTCGATTGAATCTCCCAACTAAGCCATTTTGTTGAGGAGTACCTACTACAGTCTTATGCCTTGAAATCCCAGACTCAACACAGTAACTGTTGAATGCTTCGTTGCAGAATTCAAGGCCATTGTCGGTTCTCAACCCTTAACCTTTCTGCCAATTTGAGTTTCGACCAGAATCTTCCAACTTTTGAAATTCTCAAAAGTTTCATCCTTCGTCTTCTGAATGAATACCCATAGCTTTCTAGAATAGTCATCAACTATGAATAGAAAATACCTTGCACCTGAGTGTGAAGGATTCCTTGCAGGCCCCCAAAGATTAGCATGAATGTAATCCAGGGATCCATGCGTTATTTGCTTGCCTTTGTTAAACTTCGCCCTACATGGTTTACCAAATGCACAAGATTCATAAAACTCCAACTTTTCGACTTTTTCACCTCCTAGCAGGTTCTGCTTCCCCAATTCGACTAGGTCTCTTTCACTGACATGACCCAATCTCATATTCCATAATTCTGTCTACGACATAGGTTTCGTGGATGCAACATTTGTTGAACCACTTACAACCTAAGCCTCAAGGATATACAAGCCTTATTTCTTCACGCCTATCAAGACTTCCTTCAACCCCTTCATAACTCTTAGGATGCTTTTCTCTCCTTGAAAAACATATTCCTTTTTGTCGAATTCACCAAGAGAAATCAAATTTCTCTTCAAGTCAGGTACATACCTGACTTCAGTCAATAACCTTATTGACTCATCATGGAGCTTGAATCTCATAGATCAAATACCTGCAATTTTGCAAGATTTGTTGTTTCCCATGAGCACAGATCCACCATCTTGATCACATAGCTCCTCGAACAATTATCTGTTTGGAGTTATGTGTCAAGTGCAACCTGAATCCATAATCCATTCTTTTCTCGAGTTGCCACTTGAAACCACAAGAACATCAGATAAGTCGAAGTCATCTTGAACAATGGTTGTGTTGACATTACTTCCATGATCTTTCAGGCGTTCAAGGCACACCTTTCTTGTGTGACCCTCCTTCTTACAGTCATAACATCGAATACCAGATATTTCGCCACTATAAGATTTATGTTGACTTTTACCTTTCTTCTTGTCGAACTTACCATCCTTTCACAAGAATTTTCCCTTAACGGCCAAACCTTCGCCCACCATTGAAGGTTTATGCTCCTTTCATTCGTTCAAGTCCTTAGAATACAAGGTTGATCGAACTTCTTCAAAGGTCAGTGACTCCCTTCCATACAAGAGAATTTCTTTGAAGTGAGCATGTGTTATGGGCAAAGCATACAACAACAGCAGTGCTTGATCTTCATCATCGATCTTCACATTAATATTCTCAAGATTAAGAATCAGCTTGTTGAACATATCCAACTGCTCAGCCAACACTTTTTCTTCACTCGTCTTGAATGAATACAAAGCTTGCTTCAGGTAGAGTCGATTCACCAGAGATTTGGTAATGTACAAACTTTCAAGTTTCACCATAATCCCGATGTTGTAGTCTCCTTTGATACCTTTCAAAGAACCTTATCACCAAGGCTCAATAATATTGTGTTGTGGGTTTTCTCAATCATGCCCGTCTTTTCTTTTGTTGTTAACGCATCGTCCATGGTTGCCTCTCCCTTCAACGCTTCCAAACAACTCTGCTGAACCAGTAGGGATTTCATGTTCAAGCGCCACAGGCCAAAGTCGTTCACTCCGGTGAACTTTACAATCTCATACTTTGTTGAAGGCATCTTCTCGACGCTCACCGCACCAATTTATTGTGAATCAGATGTCTTTGAACAAAATATAAACGGTTTCTTTATGATCAAGAAATACACAAGGGTTAGGGTTAACAAAGAAAATAAGGTAAAACAACAATGAACAATAAGGATTGGTTATAAACTGATATTCTTTTGTTTCTCTTTTAACAAGATTACAAGTATATAAGAATAACAAAATAACTTCTCTCTCTCTTGAAATTAGGATTTTATCTTCCTATTTTTCCTTATTCCAAGATTGAGAAACTAGCATCCTATTTATAAGAAATATATCACACTAACCTAATGGGTTTTTTTAACAATTACCCATTACAAGCTAACTTAGGGTACAAGCTAACTTAAACAATTGGGCTTACAAGCAAGACCCAATTCAACATGTTAACAAACCTAGCAATATTGACTAATGCATGTTAAACAAACTTCAACTATAACACGCATTACTCAGATAGTAGCATGCGGACATACTTCGACCTTATGCTTAATTTCTGTCGGACCAAAATCTACTCTTCGACCATACTAGAGTTCGATCCAACATCTCACAACAGAATGATTCAGTTTTTTGATTATTTTGATTTTTGTGTGAAATTGGCACACGCGAGCCCTCATGATTATCGTGAAATGTTTGTGGACTTGGTCCCAAACTTTATATGATAGTTTGTACGTGAAAACCTATGGTAATACAATTTATGAAATTGTTGAAAGCAACCATATAAATAGAGTTTGGTCTTAGAAATATGATGAATATTTGGATTGGCGACATGTCTATGAATCTTGTATGTTAAGATCACTCTTTCAACTTGATGGTTCAACTTTATGGAAAGCTTTAGACCAAAGGAATGTGAGGTTGACGAGCTACCAAACGAAGATTTTGTAACTTGTGATGAAGTACGGTTCATTAATGCATGAGAAGATTCATCAACATCTACACTGTAGAAGCATAAACAAAACTAGTGCATAGGAAGAAGATAAAGAGTGATTAGCTAGCGGGATATAAGGCAACGATGATGATTTATATCATTTGAAGCTAAAAAGAATTATTGAATCTCTGATTCATATTTTCATTCATTGAAAATATTACTTTAACAATTGGTCAAACATATAATATATAAGAGAGTGTAGAAATTGGTTGAGTTATGACAAATTCCTAATTAATTACAACCAACTTCTAACTTCTTACTGTCATAAGAGTTAACAAAACCAACTGTTAATTATCATACAACTAAAGATAGCTTGAAACATACGTTGTTAATTGAATTAGGAACTAGGCTAATAGGTCTCCAAAATCAATACTTGTAATAAGTGGATGTTTGGTTATTCATTTATAGAATATGTGTACGGTATAAAATAATTATCATTGATAATGTAAGTGTTTTTTTTTTTTTTTTAACTTTTCAATTTCGAAAGGTAATGGTTGTTTTGTAATTTAGAGTTTAGAAATAGGTAAATAGAATTATATATGTTTTGGATTAGGCTCAACCTTAATCCATCTAGGAGCAAAAAGGTTAAATCTCATGATAAGGGACAAAATAAAGAATAGACATACTTTGGAGGACTAGAGAATCCTCGTCGAGATGCTTCTACGATCTATTAGATAGAGAATTATAAGATTCCATTACACGTGTCCTATGAAACATAAGTTCCATATATGGTTCTAGGTCTTTTAGACCCTAATTATAACGCTTAACACACACTAGATATTGAGATGCACATTATTCTATAATCATAAACCTAATTCTCACGAGTTTTACTTAATTAATCATCGGAATATTTGAGGTACACCCTTTACTATTTGGATTAAAAGACAGTGAACATATTTGAGGAGTTCATATTTGGGAGGTTCGCTCGCCTTAGCAGAATCAATTTGGTATCGTCAATGGTTCATTTGAATGATAAATACCACACTGAGAACGACAAAATAAAAATTATCAACGTTAACCCTAAGACACGTCATTATGTTTTCTCGCCTCACTAAAGAATCAAGAAAGACAAGAGAAGCCTGAAAGTCCCAAATAATATAAATTCAGAGAGACCATAAATAAGAATCTAATCTCTGGCTCTCAAAGATTAGATTCATATTTAACAACATAGTGGTGTTTCTATTCATAATTAAAATTGAGATTAAAATTCTTCAAAATAGTAAAATATATATATATATATATATATATATATATATATATATATATATATATATATATATATATATATATATATATATATATATATATATATATATATATATATATATATATATATATATATATATATATATAATTGAGACTAAAATTGTAACAAATTATCAATATTTAAGAGATCAAAATATTCAATTTAATATATATATATATATATATATATATATATATATATATATATATATATATATATATATATATATATATATATATATATATATATATATATATATATATATATATATTCGTGAATGTGATAAAATAAAAGATTAATTAAGCAATTAAATATGTAATATTTAATCTCTTGTAAATTAATTTATTTTTAAAACAAATAATTAATGTATATAGTCTTCCCCATCGATTAATATTTATAGGCAACTACCTCATTGTTTTTTTTTAGTTTCATCTAAGAGGGAAAAAAAATAGGTGTCTCGTTATTCCAACTCAATTTATTATTATATGACTATGTCATTGTCAGTTACAATAGTGCTGATTTAAATTCATAATATTTTATTTTTTCACTTTTAATAAATGAAATTCTAAACAATAAAATATTAAATAAAAAATTAATTCATGAATATGATAGTTGAAAATAGTGTATTTAAATTAATATTTGCAATAAGTTAAATTAAATGCAAACGAGTTAATTAAGTATGTGAAACTAACTCAATAACGTTTATCTTAGTTTATGTACTTTCTATATCATATTCCCTTTCAACACTGACATTAATCATCTCACGAATCACTTATTTATATTGACATATGAATTAGTCAAACGTGCTATATAAATTTGCAACTATAGAAAAAAAGTTTAAAAACATTTTATTTTCTATAAAAGTTTTCCAATCAAATAATTATTTATTTAAATCATCAAAATCATTTTTAGTCATATCTTAAAAAATCGATTAAATTCAAATAGGTTACATGAATTTAATTGGATGAGCAATAGAATATAAAAGTTATTTAATTAGTTAGTTAAAAAAAATATTTTATGGATAGTTTGTTAATATCTAACTATTATGTATAGCAAATCTCAGTAGTATAGGTAATGGTTTTAAATTGACTGGAAATGTGAAAATTTTGATAATTTATAAGTGGAAAAATCGATACACCTATCATTTTAAGATTTTTGATGAATATGTGCTGTGTCTCTCACAAAAGTGTTGCTCTACAAAGAAAAGTCTCGCAATTTTCAATGCTCTCTAGTGAAAAATCTCCCCTAACTCTGGTATCAGAGCTTTTGGTTCGAGTGAAGGACTGACATACTTGTATAGAAAGTACTCTCCACAGGTGGTGGTTAGGAAGTGTCTCGTTGAAGAGTCTCAACATCGATACAAGTCTATGTGATTGAAAGGAAAGTCCTACAATGTTCAATACTCTCTAGTAGAAAATCTCCCCTAACACTAACAAGTTTTATATATGGTGTATCTCATAAATATTTTGTATCCCTTCAAAAATGTAAAATCATATTATATAATAAACACATTTCTCTTTTTTATTTTATATTCTTCAATCTTTCTTTAATAAATAAGGTAGTTCAAATCACAAAGGAAATTAGCATATAAATAAGAACCAAAAAATAAGAATAAAAAAGTTGAAAATTACTCAAATTTGTAGCTTCAGTGTGAGGTAGATATCTCTCGACTCAGATTTTGTTTTGATATTCTGAACGATCAAAAGTTAGATACAGGTGTTGCGAACCTGTCCTCCAAATTTGATCTCGATCTGACGGTTAACGAGTCGGAGATCGTCGATTTAGTGAGACTGGTTGCCGGAAAAATAAAAATAAGTTTCTCTCATCTTTTCTCTCTTTTGAATCCTTATTTTCTCTTTATCTCTCTCAACCCTAAATTGATCATCCCCACTTAAATAAGTGAGTCAAATGGGCTAATCATATTTCAATCTTTTTTCACATAGGAAGGGAGTCCAAATCCAACAAATCTCTCTTCACATCATGTTAGAACCATTATCATTTGTATGAACTTTAGCTGACTCCAATAACTTAGCATCCAAAGCATCATGTTTCTAATGATATCTCACATCAAAGTGTTTTGACCTATTATGAAAAATCGGATTCTTACCAAGATGAATAGCGCTTTGATTATCAACAAATAACACATATTTGTCTTGAACAAAACCAGGCTCTTGCAAAAGTTTCTTCAACCATAGTAACTCTTTGCATGCTTCGGTAATTGCAATGAACTCAGCCTCTATAGTAGACAATGCTACACACTTATGCAATCTGGATTGCCAAGCCACAACTCCCCTACAAATTTAATCATGAAGCCTAAAGTGATCTTTCTGGAATCAATGTCTCCATCCATATCAGAGTTAGAATACCCCACTAGAGTAGGCTTATCTCCTTTAAAATAAAGCCTCATATAAGTAGTACAGTGAAGATATCTTAAAATCCATTTTACAATGTTCCAATGCTCTCTACCTAGATTTAACAAAAATCTATTGACTATACCAATAACATGTATTATATCTGGTCTTGTACACATCATTGCATACATTAAACTACCCACAGCAGACGCATAAGGAACATGTTTCATATCAAACGATTCATCTTCACTTGAAGGAATTTGATTAGAACTTAACTTGAAATGAGTAGCAAGAGAAGTGATTACTGCCTTATGACTTTCTTGTGACATCTAAAGTTTCTTCTCTTTTCTGTCACGCATGACCCTAATGCCAAGAATCTCTTTAGCTTCTCCCATATTTTGCATGGAAAATGACTCTCCCAATTACTTATTTAAACTGTTAATATTAGAAATAATTTTCCCTACAGTAATCATACCAATACGTAGCGGATATAAAACTCCTCATACTTAAAGAAATTTTGAGGATTAACAACAAATATAAGATGGCAAATTGAACAAATAAAAACACAAAAGAAAATCGATATTTTAACGTGGAAAATCTTTCAATATGAGAGTAAAAGCCATGAATCATCCAGACCAAAAACAAATAACTCCACTATAATCAATTAAGGGTAAAAGAGAGTTTTAAAGTGATTTACAAACTAGTGCTAACAACCGTAAATCACAAAGCAAACTAACTTACAAATAAGAATAGAAAAACTGGAAAATTTCTCAAATCTGCAGCTATAATGTAAAGAAGATAACTCTCACCTCAGATGTTATTTTGAAATTCTTAACGGTCAAAAGTTAGATACATGTGTTACGAACTAGGCCTTAAAATATGAATTTAATCTAACGGTTAACGAATCGGGGATCATGGATTCAATGAGACTGGTTGCAGAAAAACGGGAATGAGTTTCTCTCCTATTTTCTCTCTTTTGAATCCATATTTTTTCTCTATCTCTTTCAACCCTAAATTGATTCTCTCCACTTAAATAAGTGAGACAAAAGAGCTAATCATATTTGGTTCTTTCTCCACATAGAAAGGGAGCACAAACCCACAAATCTCCCCTCACAACTATGTGGAGGAAATTGCCTAACCAACAATATCATAACAAGCTTTAAATTTCTCTCTTGCTAATGCTTTATTCATCATATCAGAATCATTATCATCTATATGAACTTTAGCTAACTCTAAAAACTTAGCATCCAAAACATCACGTATCCAATGATATCTTACATCAATGTATTTGGACCTATTATAAAAAGTCAGGTTCTTACCAAGATGAATAGTGTTTTGACTATCAACAACTAACACATATTTGTCTTGAACAAAATCAAGCTCCTGCGAAAATTTCTTCAACCATAGTAACTCTTTGCATGCTTTGGTAATTGCAGCGAACTCAACCTCTGTAGTAGACAGTGCTACATACTTTTGCAATCTAGACTACCAATTCATATCCCCCCTATAAATTTAATCATGTAGCCCGAAGTGGAATTTCTAGAATCAATGTCTTCAGCCATATCAGAGTCCGAGTACCTCACTAGAGTTGGCTTTTCTCCTCCAAAACAAAGCCTCGTAGAAGTAGTACCACAAAGATACCTTAAAATCCATTTTATAGCATTTCAATGCTCTCTACCTAGATTTGACAAAAATTTAATGATTGTACCAACATCATGTGTTATATCTTTCCTTGTACACATCATTGCATGCATCAAACTACCAGCAGAAGACACATAAGGAACATGTTTTATATCAAACTCTTCATCTTCACTTAAAGGAATTTGATTAGAACTCAACTTAAAATGAGTAGCGAGAGGAGTGCTTACCGTCTTAGAACTTTCCATTTTGAATCTTTGTAGCACTCTTTCAATATAATGTTCTTGTGACATCCATATTTTCTTCTCTTTTATATCACACGTGATTCTAATCCCAAAAGTCTGCTTACCTCCTCCCATGTCTTTCATGGCAAATAACTCTCCCAATTGCTTCTTTAACCTGTTAATGTTAGAAATACTTTTCCCTATAATAAGCATAACATCAACATATAACAACAAAATAATGAAGTCATCGTTAGAAAATTTTCTAACAAAGATGCAATGATTTGAAGTATTCTTCTGGTATTCTTGATCACACATAACAAACTCAAACTTCTTGTACCACTGCCTTGGAGCTTGCTTCAACCAATATAAGGCCTTTCTTAATCTACACATATGATATTTTTTGCCTTTAACTTGAAAATCATCGGGTTGTTTCATGTGGATCTCTTCCTCCACATAACCATGAAGGAAATATATTTTCACATCTATTTTCTCAAACTCAACACGGTTCTAATTGATGACATCTTTACAACATGTGATAAAATATCATTAAAATCAACACCTTTCTTTACTGAAAACCTTGCACCACTAATGTGGCTTTATATCTTGGAGACTTAGAGTTGCTTTTATGTTTAACTCTATAAATCCACCTATTTTCCAAAGCCCTTTTACCTTTAGGCAACTTCACTAAATCATAAGTGTGATTATCATGCAATGATTTCATCTCATCATGCATTGAATTCAATCACTTTTGATTTTCATCACTTTCCATGGACTTTTGAAAACACGCGAGCTCACCCTCATTAGCCAAGGTCACATACTCATCAGAATTATACCTCATAAAAGGTTGTCTCTGCCCGTTAGACCTTATAAGTTGAAATTGAGATGATTATGGAGTTTCACCAAGATTCTCATCATGTGACACATCGCTTTCCCCTTCACCATAATTAGTTGTAATATTTACCTCATCTCCAAGTTGTTGATCATCAACATAATCATATGGCTCACTATTATGATCATCACCACCAATAGCATTCAGATTATGACTAGGTAACCGAAATGCATTAACATTAGAAAAACTAGTATCTTTCTTGGGTGTAGCCTTCTCTACCTTATCAATATCTTCAATAGTCTGGTATTCCATAAACACTACATCACGACTTCGAATAAGCTTCTTCCCTATATAGGATCATACAACATGTAACCAAACTCATCTTGCCCATAGTTAATGAAGATACATTGTTTTGACTTTGCATCCAACTGGGATCTTTCATCCTTTAGAATATGCATAAAAGTATAACAACCAAAGACTTTCAAATTATCATACTTGACATTCTTTCCAAACCAAATTTTGTCTAGAACTTCATTGTTCAAAGCAACAGTAGGAGTGAGATAAAGAACATGCACTGTCGTGTAAACTGTCTCGCCCCAATAATGATTAGGCAACTTAGATTTAGAGAGAATACATGTAACACCCTTTTCTACCCCACGATTAAAAGGCACATTTTTCACATAAATCAGAGTAAAATATTAAACTCAATAAAAGCCACCTCAAAAGAGAGTACATTTCACAAATCCTCAAAAATAGGTCAAGGCTCTGAAAACAACGGGTTTTCTCAAAATACATCAAATTGCAGAAAGCAACGGAAGGTATAAATCAAGGTTTTCCTTATAAGAGAAGATAAGCAAAATAACTCAACAGTATATAGTTTAACTCAAAAGAACCCAACCCGATGTTACATATCAGAGCAAGACCCTCTAAGTTAACCAAAAGGCTAATAACTCAAAGACTTCAAAAATCCTCAACGGCGTCCACGGCTAAACCTGATCATTTGCACGTTACCCACGTGGAGGTAACATTCAAACAGGCAGGGTGAGTAAAACAATTCATAATAATCAATGTATAAAAATCAACATATAAATGGCAACATAATCATATTCAACCTTCATATTCATCAATAGGCCTCGAAGGCCACAAAATCATAATTTATACAAAAAGACTCATAAATGCAATGCAACAAGACTCAATACATGTGGTACCAATCATCACAGCACGATGGACACTGGGTCATCAACCCTCCATAGATCCCCATCAATAGGATCGATTCTACTAGAGAACCAAAGCACATCAAAATACTTCACATCCGCATAGTGGGATTGAAGCCAAAGTAATCGAGGTCCTGAACCGAAGTCCGGAGGCACATGAATGCATGATGCACACGTCACAAATCGTCCTCATAATAACATCATAGGTGCATCATAATTCATCATATTCATCATCATCAAACGTCATAGCTCATCATATTCATCATCATCAAACGTCATAGGTCATCATCATACGTCATGTCATCATAACTCATCATAATAACCATCATCATACATCATGTCATCACAATTCATCATCATACATCATATAAAATCATCATATAATTATTTACAAATCATGTAGCGCTCACATTCATACTCATATTAATTCATCATATTATCACATATTATCACCTATTAATTCATAATTATACTCGCGGTAATTCTCATACCATCGTCTATTAATCACATAAACTTCACAGTCCTACTCATTTTAATTCATCATATTATCACATATTATCACAGTTACCCTCATGGTAATTCATCAGGAAAATCACAGCATAAAAACATCAAGACATCACTGAACCAGAATATGATTCCTTAATAGAACATATACACAATTGACTTATCAAACATAATTAGATATAAAAATATTGGGAAACCAATTCCCTTATCTATACTATGTTATAGCTCTATTCATTAGCTTTCCAACGCTTCAAACGGGGGCCAAAACGGACTTACGTATCAAAAGTTACGTCCAAAACAATTTCGACCGAAAACATGAACAGTCGTGACGGACAGCAAAACGTTGTTATGCTCCAGAACCTAAATCAACCCAAAAGTCCACACGATTCACTTCCCCAATGCCCCTAAAACATCTCTAAATCATCCCAAAGGTCATACGGTGATAAAGGCACAAAACCTACGGTTTACTAGGTCAATCTCGTAACATATTCACGCCCTAAATCACAACTTTTCCTTCAATTACACCCTAAGGCATCTGAGTTACTCACTATCAAATATTCTTATCCCTTCAAGGTCAGACATATAACAATTCAAGGTTTTGGCCACAAAGGCCTAAGGTTTCCCTTTCTCATATTATGCTCTAACTGTCAGGAATACTTACCACTACACCACAACATCAGAGTTCCCAAAATCATATTTAGGCCACGAAGGCCAAAATCCTTTTTTCCCCAATTGAACGGCTAGATTTACCTATAATCGGTTTAGGCCACGAAGGCCAAAGATCATAATTTCTCATTTCTACCCTCAAAGTCCCTACGGTTACAATCTTCATACTAGATTTAGGCCACGAAGGCCAAAAATCTTTTTTCTCATAATTCTCCATAAAACCCTTAAACTCGTAAATCAACCATAATTACATCGAAAGTTACACATGGAAAATCATGAAAAGATATACTCCCCATACCTTAGTCGATTCAAAGCCTTCACGATTATCTCCGGGAATCTTCTGCCTCCAATATTCTCCTCCGAGCTCTCTGGTCACAATACTTTTCACGGTTAACAAATGAATCCTAATTCCCTTTAGAATTCTATTTTGTCAAACCTATCTTGGGCCTCACAATTTGGGCTTTTTCCTTATTACCCTTACTAACTCCTCCAAATGCCCAAATTACCCTTATTTCACTTATATTCACTTATAATAATAATAATTCTAATAAATTAATATTATATACTATTAATCAAATAAATAACTCAATAATGCATAATTCCCAATAATCCATAAAAACAATCGAAAACCACCAAAATACGAATATTCTCAATTAAATAAATAAATTAAAATATTCCAATTAAATTTGGGGTGTTACAACTCTCCCCCACTTAAAAGAATTTTCGCCCTCGAAAATTACCCCAAGGAAACAGAGTAGGATACGACTCCCTCATCTGATCCTCACGCCTCCAACTCCAACTTTCTCCAGCTGGTCCTCCCAAAACTACCTTTACCAAGGCAATCTCTTTACCTCGAAGTTTCTTCTCGTTCATCAATCTGAACTAGCAATGCCTCAACAGTCAAATCATCTCTCACTTGTACATCATCCATCTGAATCACATGCGACAGATATAGAATGTACTTCCTCAACTAAAACTCATGAAACACATCATGCAAATTCACAAGCGACAGCGGTAAAACAGTCTAACATGCTACTGCTCCCACGCTTCCGCTGCGCCACTCTGATACAGACCAACAAAACACGGTGTGAGCTTCCGTGACTTCAAAGCTCGACCAACACCAATTACTGGCGTAACTCTCAAAACACATGATTCTCCCTTGAAATTCAAGTGCTTTCCTCTTCTTATCATGGTAACTCTTCTGTCGACCCTGCGAAACATTCATCTTTTCCTTGGATCCTCTTGATCTTTTCAGTCGTCACTTACGGAATCTCAGGTCCGAGTACAACATTCTCGCCTGACTCATATCAACACAAAGGAGTCCAATACCCCCCACCATACAAATCCTCATACGGTGCCATTCCGATACTAGAATGGTAATTGTTGTCGTAGGTAAACTCAACCAACAAAAAATAACTATCCCCCGATCAACCTTGATCTAACACACAAGCTCTCAACAAATCCTCTAAAGACTGGATAGTTCTCTCTGTCTTTCCATCTGTTCGCGGATGATAGGCAGAGTTCAACTTCAACATGGTACCCAAAGCGTCTACAAACTCTCCCAAAATCTCGATGTAAATTTCAGATTTCCATCTGACACAATATTCGACGATATCTCATACAACTTCACAACTTCCTCAATATACATCTCAGCTAGCTTCAACATAGAATGATTAATTCTCATTGGTATAAAATGAGCTGATCTAGTCAATCTATCCAAAATCACCCAAATTGAATCATATCCCTCTCACAGTCTTCGGCAAACCCGACACAAAATTCATGGAAATACTATCCCATTTCCACTCTAGAATATTCAACGGTTGCATTAGACTCAAAGGTCTCTGATGTTCAATCTTCAACTTTCGACAAGTTTAACCATCATACACAAACTCAACCACTTCTTTCTTCATCCTTGGCCACCAAAACAATTTCCTCAAATTCTGGTACCTCTTCATAGCACCGGTATGGATACTCAATCCACTTCAATGTTCTTCTTTAAGAATACTCTTATTCCACTCAACAATATCTAGAACACAAACTCTATCACGACATCTCATGATACCATTTCCATTAATCCGAAAATCAGCTCTTCGACTTTGATCCATCAAATTCAACCGATCTACCAACTCAAATTAGATTTCTGACCTTCTTGAATCTCATCAAGAATGCCACTAGTAAGGTCTAAAATACTAAGCATAACTACATAATAAGTCTCTTTACAAACCAAACTCATATCACAAAATTGCTCAATCCGTTCTAACTCTTTTACCATCATCATCGGTATATGCAAGGATTTCCAAATCAATGCATCAGCTACCACGACCGCTTTACCCGAATGGTAATTCAATCCAAAACCATGATCCTTCATAATTCCAAATCATTCTCCCTTGCCTCATATTCAACTCTTCCTGATCAAAGAAATACTTCAAACTCTTATGATCACTAAACATCTCAAATCTCGAACCAAACAAATAATACCACCAAAGTTTTGGCACAAACACAACAACAACCAACTCTAAATCATGCGTCAGATAATTCCTCTTATGTACCTTAAGTTTCCTTAAAGCATAAGCTAAACTTGCTGATGTTGCATTAACACACCTCTCAATCCCATCAACAAAGCATCACAATGTACCACAATGGTTCTGTCGGATTCGGCAAAATCAAACCTGAGTTGTTGGCAGTCCTCTTAAAAGTTCTTGTAACCTTTCTTCATACTTTGCATCCCAAAACAAAAGCTTGAACCTTCCTAGTCCACTGCGTCAACGGAAAAGATGACTTGGAAAAATCCTTCAATGAATTCCAATAGCAATCTGCCAACCCAAGAAAACTTCTAATCTCAAATACAGGTTTTTGGAGCTTCCCATTGCTATACAGCTCCAACATTCGTCATAACAACCACAAACTTGCCCAAATGAGTATGGAAAATCTTGTTCATACTCTACAAACCCACATGGTGCATTAGCCACACCCAATGGCACTACGAAATACTCATCATGTCCATACCTTGTTTTAAAATCAGTCTCCTGATTATCCTCAGCCTTCACACGAATTTGGTGATACCCAGATCTCAAACCTATCTTACCGAATCCACCTGCAACAACCAACTGATCCATCAAATCATCAATCCTTGGAAGTGAACACGTATTCTTGATAATCACCTTGTTCACTTATCTATAATCCACCCAAAGCCTCACAGAACCTTCTCAAGCAAATCTTCAAGTTGCCTCTTCAACTCTTTCAATCCCAATGCAGGCATACGATATGGAGACATCAATATCGGACTAGTTCCAGGAACTAAGTCGATCGCAAACTCCACTTCGCGTTCTGGCGGTAAATCACCTATCTCATCAAGAAATGCCTCTGGGCAATAACAAATAATTGGCAAACCACCAACTTCTCCACTTTCATTAACACTCAAAGTTTCCATCAAAATAAACATCTCAGCATCATCCTGCACCGACTCACCAAAAAAATCAGTAAGCACTTAGCTTAACTCAAAGCAATTCACTGCTCACGCCATCTAAGCTTGCAAGACACGTCTATCCCATCCAATATGACT
The DNA here is from genome assembly GCA_963859935.3 of Lathyrus sativus. Lineage (NCBI taxonomy): Eukaryota > Viridiplantae > Streptophyta > Magnoliopsida > Fabales > Fabaceae > Lathyrus > Lathyrus sativus. Next base: position 714,713,102 of record OZ012737.1, read on the forward strand.
CTGTCCACCATCAACAAGAGATTAAGGGTGACCAGTCCCTCAAGTTGCCAATAGACAGCCGAAAATCATGGTGGGGTATAAACCATCTTTTCCAAACTACAAGAGCGTTCATCGACACACTGAGCCACCACTCCACACTTGCAGCATCCTGGAGAAGCACAAGCTTCCCCCCACTTGATTCGTTCCAACTTCTGCAGACAAAGGTTAGAAAACAAACGTGTACCGACAGTGTTTTCACACACATGTCGCATACAAGAGAACAAACAACATTAGACAACTTGGTCGGACGGTCTGACCTACTCTGATACCACTAATGTAACACCCTTTTCTACCCCATGATTAAAAGGCACATTTTTCACATAAATAAGAGTAAAATATTAAACTTAATAAAATCCACCTCAAAAGGCCGTACATTTCTCAAATCCTCAAAAATAGGTCAAGACTCCGTAAACAACAGGTTTTCTCAAAAGGTTGCACAAAGCAGCGGAACTCAAAAGGTATAAATCAAGGTTTTCCTTATACGGTAAGATAAGCAAAATAACTCAACAGTATATAGTTTAACTCAAAAGAACCCAACTCGATGTTACATATCAGAGCAAGACCCTCTAAGTTAACCAAAAGGCTAACAACTCAAAGACTTCAAAAATCCTCAACGGCGTCCACGGTTAAACCTGATCATCTTCGCGTTACCCACGTGGAGGTAACATTCAAACAGGCAGGTGCATAAAACAATTCATAATGATCAATGTATAAAAATCAACATATAAATGGCATCATAATCATATTCAACCTTCATATTCATCAATAGGCCCCGAAGGCCACAACATCATAATTTATACAAAAGACTCATAAATGCGATGCAACAAGACTCAATGCATGTGGTACCAATCATCACAGTGTGATGGACACTGGGTCATCAACCCTCCATAGATCCCCATCAATAGGATCGATTCTACTAGAGAACCATAGCACATCAAAATACTTCACATCCGCACAGTGGGATTGAAGCCAAAGTAATTGAGGTCCTGAACCGAAGCCCGGAGGCACATGAATGCATGATGCACACATCATAAATCATCCTCATAATAACATCATAGGTGCATCATCATTCATCATATTCATCATCATCAAATGTCATAGCTTATCATATTCATCATCATCAAACGTCATAGGTCATCATCACACGTCATGTCATCATAACTCATCATAATAACCATCATCATACATCATGTCATCACAATTCATCATAATAATCATCATTATCCATCATATAAAATCATCATATAATTATTTACAAATCATGTAGCGCTCACATTCATACTCATATTAATTCATCATATTATCACATATTATCATCTATTAATTCATAATTATACTCACGGTAATCCTCATACCATCGCCTATTAATCACATAAACTTCACAGTCCTACTCTTGTTAATTCATCATATTATCACATATTATCACAATTACCCTCATAGTAATTCATCAGGAAAATCATACCATCAAAATATTAAGACATCATTGAACCAGAACATGATTCATTAATAGAACATATACACAATTGACTTATCAAACATAATTAGATATAAAAATATTGCTAAAAAAGTTCCCTTATCTATACTATGTTATAGCTCTATTCATTAGCTTTCCAACGCTTCGAACGGGGGTCAAGACGGACTTACGGATCAAAAGTTACGTCCAAAACAATTTCGACCGAAAACATGAACAGTCGTGACGGACAGCAAAACGGTGTTACGCTCCGAAACCTAAATCAACCCAAAAGTCCACATGATTCACTTCCCCAATGCTCCCAAAACATCTCTAAATCATCCCTAAGGTCTTACGGTGATAAAGGCACAAAACCTACGGTTTACTAGGCCAATCCTGTAACATATTCACACCCTAAATCATAATTTTTCCTTCAATTACACTCTAAGGCATCTGAGTTACTCACTATCAAATATTCATATCCCTTCAAGGTCAGACATATAACAATTCAAGGTTTTGGCCACGAAGGCCTAAGGTTTCCCTTTCTCATATTATGCTCTAACTGTCAGGAATACTTACCACTACACCACAATATCAGAGTTCCCAAAATCAGATTTAGGCCACGAAAGGCCAAAATCCCTTTTTCCCCAATTGAACCACGGCTAGATTTACGTATAATCGGTTTAAGCCACGAAGGCCAAAGATCATAATTTCTCATTTCTACCCTCAAAATTCCTACGGTAACAATCTCCATACTAGATTTAGGCCACGAAGGTCAAAAAACTTTTTTTTCTCATAATTCTGCATAAAACCCTTAAACCCGTAAATCAACAATAATTACATCGAAAGTTACACATGAAAAATCATGAAAAACTATACTCCCCATATCTTAGTCGATTCAAAGCCTTCACGATTATCTCCGGCAATCTTCTGCCTCCAATCTTCTCCTCAGAGCTCTCTGGCCACAATACTTTTCACGGTTAACAAATGAATCCTAATTCCCTTCAGAATTCTATTTTGTCAAACCTAGTCTTGGGCCTCACAATTTGGGCTTTTTCCTTATTACCCTTACTAACTCCTCCAAATGTCCAAATTACCCTTATTTCACTTATATTCATTTATAATAATAATAATACTAATAAATTAATATTATATACTATTAATCAAATAAATAACCCAAAAATGCATAATTCCCAATAATCCACAAAACCACCGAAAACCACCAAAATACGAATATACTCAATTAAATAAATTAATTAAAATATTCCAATTAAATTTGCGGTGTTACAATACACATTACTCTCTCATTTAGTATTATATCATCCTCTTAGCTAAACCATTCAATTTAGAAGTTTTGGGAAGAGAATTTTCATATGCAATATCATGCTGCTTGCAATAGGAATCAAATGGTCCACAATACTCTCCACCATTGTCTGAACTCACACATTTCAACTTCTCGCATGTCTGCCTCTCAACCAATGCATGGAATTCTTTGAAATTTTCCAACATTTGGTATTTTGCCTTCATGGTATTAACCCATAGTTTCCTAGAGCAGTCATCAAAAAGGGTAACAAAATAAAGTGCCCCCTAAAGGATTTTACCTTTAATAGACCACAAACATCAAAATATACCAATTGAATAATATTTGATTTCTTTGAGGGAGGATGTCTCTTGAAAAATACTCTAGTCTACTCACCATCCATGCAATGAGAATATTTCTCCAAATCTAAATTCTTTTTAACCAGGAAAAATATCCTTTTTGGCCAAAACATTCAGCCCTTCTTCACTAATATGACTAAGTCTTCGGTGACACAAAATGCTTCCATGTCGATAGCATTCATACTATCCCTAGCAACCAAAGCTTTTGTTCAATACAGTTTAGAAAGCTTTTCCCATGTACCCACAACCAAATTACCTTTGTTGAGTTTTTACTTTTCAGAACCAAAGTGATTGTCATAACCACAATCATAAAGCATATGCACGGAGATCAAATTAAAGTGGAATCTGGAGCATGTTTGACACCTCCAAGCAACAATTACATTCCCATGTTAGGTTTCAAGTAAACATCACTAACGCCAATTACCTTAGATACACCATCATTACCCATCTTCAACCATTACTAAAAAATACACCTTCGGTAACATAATACTACTACGATTATTTTTTTCACCATTATAATATTGAAAACTGGATGCGCTTGATATATATTTTTTATTTTTTTTAAGTTATTTAATCACGGTTGAGATAAACAACTGTGGTGATAAAGTAAGTGTTACAAGCTTCGAATCCTAACAACTACATTTTTTCCATTTTTCTATTACAAAAAGTGTGTGCCATTTAAATTCATAAATAAATAAAAAATTGAAAACTATTTAACCATGATTTTACTTTTCAACCATTGTAATAAGACCAATATTTCATTGCGGTTGGATATAACAATCGTGGTCAAAGGTTTTTCTGATAAATTTAAAACAAAACATATTCATTATTTCCTTTATAACATGCCCTAAGCGAGCTAGTGAACCAACGAACCAGTGAACCAGATTCATTAGAGTTGTATTATTGTTATGAATATGCTTTAGTTTTTCTTCATATTTTCATTGATCAGAAAGAAAGAGTACAAGATTCTTGGATTACATAATTTTTTCCACATCAGAGCAATATCCTCTAGCACTATAGGAATTTTCCTAATCTACATCTCGCTCCTCACTACCCTCATCTGAGTCATATTAAACAATCTTCCTCAGCACCTTTCTCTTCTTCTTCTTCATTATCTTCTTCTTCTTCTTCTTTGCCTTCCTCACCCTCAGTGCATCCCTGATAGCAGTTGACCCAAATGGTTGGACCTCCTCAGTTGACTACTGATGGTGTTGTACTGTGGTGATGGCTTTGTTCTCAACGGTGACTTTTGTTGAGATAATGCTCTTAGCCTTCTCAGATGGAGTACTTATATTGTTATAGGATGTTAATAAGAATAGGTTGAAGATGGGGACATTCATTATATGAAAGTGTGGATTTATAGAACAGGTTGAAGATGAAACATATGGTGATTTAATGTTTGCAATGATTACTTCTGATGGTTGATATGCTTGAATGACTTGTGACCATCTTGAGAAATGAAGAAAACTTTCAATTATTATAGACATTTCTCTCTTTTGGGAAGAGCAAAGGTTGTCCTTGTTTTTTTATCAGAATGCAAATCTCATGGTGATATCTCAAATTTCATGCGCGTATAATTTTTTATTTTTTAATAAAATATTTTTAATTATTACCACGATTTTCTAAAAACAACAGTGGTGAAAAGTCCAATCATTGCATCACAGTTTTTCTTGTCAACTATGATGAAAAGTGATATTTTTTAATATATAAGTGAAAATATCTGTCATTCAGTACATAACAGTCGTTTCTCTCAAAAGAAAACCTTAACATATTTGACTCTTCTCTCTCATAGCATAACCCTAACATCCATGTCACTCTTTAAACATACTTCAACCTTCAAATTCGTCTTCACCAATCGCTACCTTGAGGTTCGTTCATTAAAATTATGTTTCGTTTTCATTTAACTTTCTTGTTAAAAATGGGTTCTCATTTTTTCATTTGGTGAATGTTCTCATTTTTTCAGATTCGTCTTTACCACCTTAACAAAGCGCATACTTTGGCTATGGTACACATAGTTTGTGTTGCTATGAAAAAAAATACAAGAAGTATGAAGCTATTATGTAAACTTTATTCACCTTATACTTCTTTTTCATAGCATCATAAACTAGATGAAATTCATAATTTGTTCCAGTTCTACGATTAGATTCAAAAAATGTGTGTTCTTGAAACATTTTATTATATCTTACATTGTTGTATGTTGTTGTTGTTGATTAATATTCTCATAAATTTATAATTTGTTGTTGTTATTTTTGTTTATTATATCTTGCGTTCTTGAACCTTATTTTTTTATTTTGTTGTATGTTATTGTGTTGTCGATAAATGTTGTTGTTATTTAATGTTTTCAGAACAAAAACTAAACATTGATAAGTCACAAGAAAGAGGTTTCTTGTGACTTAGCAATATTTTGTTCTTTAAATTCTTATGCAGGTTGTATAGTAGATGAAGTTGAGTTTATTATATGCTATGTAGATTGTTTGTTTCACAAACCCTTCATTGAAAATACATTTCATTTAAATTGACATAGAAACTTATAACCTGAAAATTAAATTGTATTTAAAAACCAACTTATATCAATCAATTTTTTATGAATTGCATGTGTCTCATCATTCATCTCACTTTGTTTAACATATAAAATATGGTTCGATGATCTGATTCCTTCAATACATATATATCTCTCATAGATTGATTTGAATAACAAAAATTTATTGGGTAAGTCTACCTCATCATCATCGCTGATCATCGTGATTGTTATGATGATAAGCGATGATGATGAGGTAGATTTAGCCAATAAATTGATGTTATTCAAATTAAACTAGAATAGAAGGAATCGATGCCATGAAGGACTTAGACCATTTAAGCATATTGTATATGTTAAAGAGCAGAAATGAATGATGAGACACATGCAATTTGAAAAATAGTGGTTTGTTTAAGTTGGTTTTCAAGAATATTTTTAATTTTCAAATTATATGCTTCTTCATCAATTTTAATGGTTGTATTTATTTAGTGAGGTGTATGGAAAAACAAGCAATTTACATATTATATAGTAAACTTTGGGTACTTTTAACAACGGTTATATATTTTATCTGTGATGAAATGTTATTTACGTTCTAAATAAATTGTTGTTGATGGGTTTTAAACTGAGTATCTAAATGTATATATCACAATGGTTGATATGAGTAACCGTTGTGATAGGTAGTGTGCATCATGCCTTATTATCACGGTCTCGTGATCATGGTGGAAAGCATCAGACATACCATCACCTCTTACCTCACAACGGTTGGTCAGGCATTGTGGTATCCCTTTTCCAACCGTTGTGGCATGCCTTTTCCATAGTAGTGAACACTCCAAAATCACCGAAATTATAAGATGTGAAGAAATCATTCCTTTGTGTAACATGCAATGTAGCACCATTGTTAACTATCTACATGTTGTTATCTGATACAAGATTAACATACTCATGATTTTGGAGAATAACAAGATCATCACTAGTAGCAGTAGTAACATGATCATCATCATGATTTTCATGGTCTCTTTGTTTAGAATTAACCTTCTTTCCTTTGTTATCTCTTTTCCACTGATAGAAATTATTTTGTAGGGTCCTATTTTGTGACAATAATAACACTCTAGATTATTGTATCGTGGCTTGGACTTGCTTCTGCTATTCTATCTACCACCATTCGTTTACTTTTTATGACTTCTCCCCTATTTTCTATGACAAGTACCTCAGATTGAGATGAAGAAACCTGCTCCTTCCTTCTCATCTAATAATTAAGAATACCACCATTATTCATTTCCAAAGAAACAACACATTTAGGAGCAAAACTTGTGATAGAAACTTGAAACGTCTCTCAAAACTATGGTAAAGATAACAATAGAAATAGTCCTAAAAGTTCATCATAAAATTTGATACGTATTCCTGATCAAGGAGCTCTTAAAATTCACTCAAGTGATATGAAATAGAAGTCCGCTCCTTATACTTCAAACTTATAAAGCTATTCAACAAGAACAATTTATTATTCTCTAATTTAGAGGCACGCAAGGACTATATCTTCTCCAACAAATTTTTTGCATGACTCTCATTAGAAATATGATTATAAACATTATTTTCTACAGATTATCGAATAAAATCACATACTTGTTTATGTTCAAACTCTCATTCTTCATCAGACACAGAATATGGTTGTGTGGAACTAAAAACCAGTAAATGCAATTTCTTCACAAATAGTAAGTCTTTCATCTTACTCTTCCATAAATTGTAATTAGAATCATTTGACAATACCATCTTCATCTTTGTATTTAACTCCGTCTTTCAAACAAGTGAAATATTCCTTAACCAAGAGCTATGATGCCACACTGTTGGGTCATTATGAGGAGCATCCATACTGGGTCAAGAGCAGCGTACAAGTGAGAAAGACGCCACATATTCACCTAAAATTTTAAGGTGATAGATGTATGGGTCCTTACTTATAAAGTTCTTAATCTCCACTTTTCTAAGCAATATGGGAATTATAACTCACACTTATACACAACATACTGAACAACCGCCAACAATCACCACAACCACTGCCAACCACCATTATGATCATAGTCCACCGACTACAATTAACCACCATACTAGATGACTAAATACACTTTCGATCACCAATCCATCCACCTTCAATCACAAATTTGACCATCATTCACCATGACCAAATACTACTTTAACCAGTATTGATGATCACCTCCGACTACCAATACTCTAATCATTATCAATTCCATCGGCTATCACCATTTTGACCATCATTGATCATTACTCTGACACACATCTACTTACAATCGCCACTTTTAACCAAATTTATTAAAATAGGTCGTGCTAACAAGTGTCCTAGGGACACTTTTTTAAGATTCTAAATAAAGAAAATATTTTTTAGAAAAGTTAATTATTTTAATTTTCAATGCATTGAATATATAAACTTTAAAAGAAAAATTTATCTTTTTAAACCCTTAAAGAGTGTTCATGGAACACTCGTTAGCATTTCCTTATTAAAATTACTATTAGACAAATGCATTAAATATTTTTTATTTTTAAATTATATTACATAATGGTATATATTAATTGTTTGAAATAAGATATTTTTATCGTGAATATTTATTTTTATGTTTATGTTTGAAAGTGATTTTGGTAGTTGAAATTGATTTTGGATTTTGAAAATTTTAAAACTCAAATTTTAAATTGGTTCTAGTTTTTGAAATTTTCAAAATACAAAATCATCCTGAACCAAAAACTAATTGTGACATTTAAGTTTAAATTGTGTCTTATAATTAATATTATTGTTGAACTAAAGAGTATTTGAATAACAAGAATTTTTTATTTTGTTTTGATGATAGTGTAGCGGGTAAAAATTTGCAATTAAGTTATTTATTAACTTAACTCACAAAAGTAAGAGTCGTCATCGCACTTTATTTTTTTCATAGGAATGGAAAAAGAGTGAATAAAACCCACAGAAGTTTAAAAAACATAACTAATAAAACAAATAGACAAAGGTTAAGCGGGTTGGTTGTGCAATGGAAATGTGTTAACACCCAAAACATCTATTGTACTCTATAGGAACCTCTTGAAAAATTTATGCTTGCCTTAAAAAGGTGTTGTTTGCAAAAGATTGGGAGATGACAAGAAAAATATTTTTTAGAGTTTTTGGTATTTGACAAGACTTCTTGAGCCTCGTGCCTACGTACCCACAAAGTACAATGGAGGATCAAAACCTCGTAGTTCATGGTAAAATTAACAAAAGAGTTTTTTTGATTGATTTTAAATGGAAAGACAATTTGTCATTTTAAGGAGAAAACTCAACTAATCACCCACAAATATATAAAAATTGACCTTTGCACCACTATTGAGAAGGACTCCAACTTGGATAAAAATCAACAAGTATGCCACTAACTCTTTCAAGTGGAAAACAATCAACATCAAACATTAATATGGGGATAGGAGAATCACATCTAAACTATGAAAATGACTCACGTTTAATCCTTAAGAAAAGGTTTTAAAAGCAAAAATGCATAAGGGGGACAAAATAATTTGAATGAGTTGTGTGCTTTTTAAGTCTTTTGAAATAGTTTTGATATGCTTAAGATAAATTAGCATTTATTTAAGAAAAATAATTTGAAAATCAATTGACAAAGTCAAGGTTCATTAAGAAAGTGGTTCAAGTTTGAAAACAATAAGGTTTTGAAAAGGGAGGAGATTTTAAAATTTTAAGAAGGGGAGGAGATGAAGAGACTACCCTAATAAAAACAATAAAGTAAAAGTGTGTTCAAGTGAACTAACTAGAACTGAAACAAGTTAATTGACATAAGTCAAACCAAGATTTCCCATCCTTTAGATTAAGCCGCAAGCAAGACAAGTAAGCAAAGCACAAACCAATGTATCAGATGAAATAAGAACTCAGACCAAAAGGTTAAAACCAAAGTAACAGAGCCAAGTCTTCAAAAAGTTAACCCAAGATCAAAGGTACCTGATGAATTCCACGATTTCAAATCACAACTCCAAAGCAAAGGATAAATAACCTAAATTTAAGTTCACAAGTCAAACACCCAAGCTTGAGATAGTAACCAATAGTCCAAGGAAATAATTAAGTATTTTAGGGGTTTTTCCTTTATTAATGTCTTTAAAAGAAAAAGCAAAAGTCCAAAGGGACAAAGGAAAAAGAAGTATAAACATAAACAATATAAAATGTAAATGATGAAATAAAAGCATAATGTAAAGAACAAGAAGTAAAAGACATAAAAGTAAAGGTGCAAGAAAAATAAATGACATAAAGTAAAAGTTAGCACAATAATATTGTTAGTGTTTGTCGCTACTCGAAAAATGCGTCGCGCAACGACGGGGAGGCGAAAAAGACTAGACAGAAGAGTCGCCACCGAACTTTATTTATCCCATGAGGGGAAAGGAAGATATAGAGAAAACCTTAAGAAAGAAATGGATAAGATGGTCTCGCGACCAAGAACGGGTTCGGAAGCCGGTTATGCGAGGGGAAGGTATTAGCACCCCTCGCATCCATCGTACTCGATGGGAACCATTTGTTTGTCGATGCGTGAATTTATTTGCTTAAACATTATGCTATAAGAAGTGTTCCACAGGGTAAAAGAAGGGTTAGAAACAGAAAAAGTTAGGAGGAAAGAGAGAACGGGGAAAAAGAGAAAGAACAGACTCGGTAGGACTTCGCTGTCCTATGCCTACGTATTCTCAATAGATGTGAGAAAGTCAGAGTCGGCGTAGTTCGGGGAACTACAGATATATGGGGTAATGTGCTCGGCAAGGATTGTGGCCCTCGTGCCTACGTATCTTTACTTGAAAGAAGTAAAGAATCAGAGCAGCCGTAGTTCGGCCTACGGTTTGTTAATGTTTTTGTATGGATGATGCTATCGTGCGCATTCTAGCAGTTTAGGTGTATTGCCGCTCGCATGCGAGGAGACTTATGCTTTACCTTTTTGCGATAGAACGGACGTAACATATCCTTTTTGAAAGGTTGATTAGTTTTCTCCATGCGAGGCAAGAAGTCATGTTTGATTTGTGAGGTTATTTTTTTAGGGGCGAGATAAGTCCTCGGACAGTAACCCCTACGGGTAGTATCCAATTCTTTATCTCAAGGTTTTTGTTATAAAAATGGTGTGGCAAACGTAGCGTCTTCGTATTGAAGGACGAGTATCGAGACCACCCCCACTACAGTGAGCATCCCAACACTCAGAGAGGAAGAAGACTACACTTAATCCTCTCTCTTTAATTCAATGCAAAGAGAACTTCGTTCTCTTATTAAAGATGTTTTTGGTTTTGAATGGTAAGTGCTTTTGTGACAGAGAACCCTACGGTAAACGTCAAGCACTCGGGATAGGAGAAGGCCTACACCTAACCACTCCACGACCGTTCAAGTAGTTGTTAGGAAAAGAGTTTGCAAATGCACTCGGTGTGAGACCGAGGTTTTAGGCAAGAAAAGTTACGGAAGGAAGTTGTGAAAGGAGAGGTGGTGGAAGAAGTGGCATCTTTGTATTGAAAGACGAGTATCAAGACCACCCTCACTACAGTGGGCATCCCAACACTCGAAGAGGAAGAGGTCTACACCCAATCCTCTCTTTTTATTTCAATACAAAGAGAAATTGATTTATTGAAAGATGGTTTGAAAGTGGACTTGGTACGGAGCCGAGGTTTTAGGAGAAAAAAGAATGAAAGCGTCTTTGTATTGAAAGACGAGTGTCGAAACCACCCTCACTACAGTGGGCATCCCAACACTCGAAGAGGAAGAGGTCTACACCCAATCCTCTCTTTTTAATTCAATACAAAGAATTTGTTTTAAAAATATTTTCAAAGATACACTCGGTACGAGACCGAGGTTTTAGGGGGAAAAACGTTGAAAAGAAATGGTCTCAGGTCCAATGTCATTTATCAATAGTTTGACTTAATAACGATTTACGGGGGTCTCGTCATCGACCCAATACAAATAAAGTGGAACACAACGCCCAATAAAAAAAGGAGAGATGAAATATATTTCTAGAAAAAGAAAATACTATATAAACTTATATATTCATAAACTAGAAAATAAAGTATATATCTTAACAATATGCTATATATAAAGTTCTAAAATAAAATGTATAAAATATAAATAAAAAAAACACAATAACTGATGTATAGAAGTATTAACATAAAATAAATTACAGTTTATTTTTTGAAGAAAAAACAAAGAACAAAACAGAGGTGTAAAAGTTGAGTTAGGGAGTGTCTACAATAGACACGGGCTATGAAGCCCAAACAAATATCAACACAACATAGTGAAACAGAAAAATAAAATAAATAAAATAAAATAAAATAAATAAATAAATAAAAAAGAAAAAAGTTATGTTAGAAAGCTCTTCAGGTTACGAACAGGGTGGTTCAATGCTTTTCAAAAGAAACATACAAGCTCACAAAACAAAAAAACGACATTCACGAGAATCTACCTTCTTCTGTGTGAAAAGAAAACTCAATCCCAAACTCGTTCTTTTCGTTCGTCTCTCTCAGGTTCGTGGTCTGTTTTGTCTCTTTTCGATTGGAGATGGGTATGTTCGACTTGGGTTTAAATCCTTCTAGCTCATCTCAAACTTTTTCTGATTCATCTTGTTCATTCTGTTTGGGATAGGTTTTGCTGAGAGATTAATCTGGGTCTTGGTGGAAATGGGTTTATGGAGGTGTGGGGTTGGATTCGGATGGACAGTGGAGATGAAGGTGAAAAGATTGGGGTTTGTTGGTGAGAATAAGGGGACTATTTGTGGTGCGTTAATGGTGATTTGGAGGTTAAGAAGAGTGAGGTTTGTTGCGGTGGTTCGAAGGAGGGAAGTGTTTTTGAAGTTTTTGAAACGGCGAGTTGTTCAGAATGATGAAGGTGGAGTTGTGAGAGAGGTCTGTTATTCACATAATCCCCCCTTCTCTCCAAAATGAAACCTTTATAGTGAAACCAATTAGGTTTAGCAGACCAACTCTTGAAGCTCTGAAATTCTATGCACCTTAGGTTTTAGGTTTGGTCTACTACTAATCTGTCATATTCCCATTCTTGTGTTAGGACTGTGGTACTGCAATTGCTTGCTACTGCTATGTATTTGCCATTTTTGTGAATGTGTCTCTGCTGTCCTTTGCTGAGCTTCCTGTCCTATTTTTTAGCCTCTTAATTTTTGTTTGTTTATGCTGACTGTATCTTTTATCATGCAGGTTGATTTTTGCTTCTTTTTTTTTGTGAAATTTGCTTGAGGTCTATTATCTGGTATGTTGGTTTTGCTTAGACTTGGAGCACTTGGAACAAACAACTCAAGGTGGTAATTATTCTGATATTATTACAGGAATTATTTTTGGTATTTTGTTCCGCAAGAAAGAAACAAGTATGATGATTGGCTTGAATTTGTGCAAGTCTTTTGGAGAACCCAGTCATGACAGATATACCCGCCCTCATATCAGTGTGTTGAGGTTTCAGTACGAGTCATGGGATTCAATGGCAGGTTGGCTCAAGGCCTTGCTGGTGTAGCTGCCGAAAATTCTTTTCACAATACGCAGGTTGTTGCCTACCTTGTGGTACATGGGACTTGATGCCGCGAGCCATGGTCGTACCTGCTGCTAGTGAGTATTGGCAATTTTTTTTGTGTGGTGCACCAAGGGCTGCTTGTTAATGCAATGTTAAACTCTGATTTATGGATGGTTAGTCTTTGCCTCAGACCTATATCAAACTTGCTGTAAAAATTATATCTTTACTATTACTTGCTTCTAACATCCATTTCATTTTCGAAATTTTGGCATGAGAATGATGACACTTGAAGTGAAAGAGAAAGACTCGGGTTGCGAACCTTGCATTCATGAAGATCTTGGGAGTGATGGATTCAACATGGAAAAGAATAGAACTCGGCATGGAAGAGAGATTAATTGCTGCTCTCGAGCTTTGCATTTGATCCAAGCATGGATTTCAATTTTCCTTGTATTGCATCTCTATTTTGTATGAAATACTTTGAGCTTGATTTGTTATTTGTTTTAAATCACCAAACTGCAATTTCGTTTCTATCTGAGCACCATAACCGAATGTATTATCATTCATAGGAACTCAATCCTTCGAGGTACTTTATTGGCAAGTCTGCATTTAGAGCAGCTGGAGCGTGCCTCAATAGCATACGCACATCTGAAAACCATTGTGCCACGGTATTTGATAACTATAATTTTCCTCACATGATGTTCCAAGATTTTTTCATCTGAGCTACCAACACACATTCAAAACCTCACCATATGGCTCCTGTTCTTACACTGACCGCAGGTTCATGTCTTGAATCAGATTTACAGCGCTTGGTCGCAAGGTGATGCACTGTGTTAAAAAATGTGGCTTGGGTTAAGTAGCAACTTGAGGTAATGCACATGATCCTTAATCCTCTGTCCATTAGTTTTAGTATGATAACCCTGTGCTGATAGGAATGTCTTGCACATCCCTGTTGTCGTTCCTCCACAGGCTGATGGTGGGTCGCATAATTGAAAATGTTGCGGAATTCAAGTTGCTGCCGGTTTTGTAGTGGAAATGTGTGGAACCTGCATGAGTTTTACGTTGAAGGCTTGGAAATACTCCGTACGACAGATTTTCACAGCATGTACAATTTGGAATTTAAGCTGCGGTTTTTTTTCTTTTGTTGACGAATTGTGTAGGAATCTTTGTTGCATGAACTTTCTTGATCACCACTTTAGTTACCTTGTCATGTAGATTAGTTTATGGAGTGACTTATTGGAATTTCATCTCAATTTTTGACAGGTTGATAAAGCTCGGCAACTCGAGGCGGCTAAAACATGAAGCAGATGAAAGGAATAGTTTCTCGCATTCTGATGATGGTAACGACATCTAATGGACCGGCCAAAGTGAATCAAGTTTCTTGATTTATTAACCTCGTCGTTTGATTTTGGTTTACTGCAGGCTTTTGCTGTCCCATGTTGCTAGTTGAAGAAAAGGAAACTTGTGTAGCTGGATGTGATATCCATTGTGTACGGTTTCTGCGAAAAAGTTGTATGTACCGTTTTTTTTTTAAAATCCATATTCTTTGTCTTTTGCTAATCCATTTTTCATTACTCCTCTCAATTTTTACAGCTAGCAATGAATTGTCCTTTTTTCTTTCAATTAGCAGGTTTTAATGTAACAAAGTTGGAGGCAAGTTGCGTAGTTGTTACGGAAAGGACTTCGTATCGTGGGTATGGAAAGTCAAGGTTGTGAATGCAGTTTGGCTTTTCAATAGGTTTTAATGTGCTGCTAGTGACCTTGCAGGTCAGAGTAGCCATGGTGCTCAATTTGTTGCTCTTTCTGGTGGATATGTTGATGATGAAGACCATAGTGAGTGGTTCCTTTTTATTGGCAGTGGTGGAAGGGATCTCAATGGTAACAAACGTACCAACAAAAGTCAGTCCTTTGATCAGCAGTTTGAGAACATGAATAAGGCTTTGAGAGTCAGCTGTAAAAAGGCTATCCAGTTCGTGTTGTAAGGTCCCACAAGCTAAAGTTGCTTCTGCTCCTGCCTCAATCACAATTCTCGGTGTGTGTGGAAAGATTGAGCAAAACGGTCACTGCATCCTTCTCAAGTTTTTTTGAACTTTGAATGGAGAAGTTGTGGGGCCACTGCTCATGTAATCACTCGGGTGCCACATATGAAGATTAGGACTTATATGTACCTCTCAATTTTAATTTACTTTAGAAATGTAACAAGACTTAGTGAATGGAATACGGGCTTTATAGCAATTTCTGAAGGTTTTGTATCAAATGGACCCATTTTTTATATATTTTTATTTGTAATTCAAATGGGCTTGAAATAAACTCTTACTATCCATTGTTGATTTGAACTTGATTTATCTTGAATGTCACTTGGTTTATGATTAATACTTGAAATTCCTAAGCAACATTGTGCTTGTTCATGGATGGAGGTAGAAACAAAAGCCACTTGCACCACAACATCATTCCTGAACCTCTAAAAATAACTTGAAAATGATGAAAGCGTTATGAATTAACTAAATCATGTCTTAGAAGTCAAACTTGAACAGTGGGACCAAAACAAAACCATGTTGAACTTTTCCATTCGAACCAGACTCTTCACTATTGGTCAAATAAACCTGCCTTGCAAATGAATTGAACCCTGATAACCTCTAACCATGAAACACCTGACTTTGCCATAGCCTGATGAATTGAGAACAAGTAAAAATACTTGTTTGACCAAGATGAGGTCAAACTTCACTTGAATTCCAACCATTACTACCCTTGACCTGAAAGCTTCTCTGAAGAGATTGCCACTTATCGCTGAAGATGGATAAGCTTCTCTGAAGAGATTGCCACTTATCACTGAAGATGGATAAGCTTCTCTGAAGAGATTGCCACTTATCACTGAAGATGGATAAGCTTCTCTGAAGAGATTTCCACTTATCACTGAAGATGGATAAGCTTCTCTGAAGAGATTGCCACTTATCACTGAAGATGGATAAGCTTCTCTGAAGAGATTTCCACTTATCACTGAAGATGGATAAGCTTCTCTGAAGAGATTTCCACTTATCACTGAAGATGGATAAGCTTCTCTGAAGAGATTGCCACTTATCACTGAAGATGGATAAGCTTCTCTGAAGAGATTGCCACTTATCACGGATGAAGGATAAGCTTCTCTGAAGAGATTGCCACTTATCGCTGAAGATGGATAAGCTTATCTGAAGAGATTGCCACTTATCACTGAAGATGGATAAGCTTCTCTGAAGAGATTGCCGCTTATCGCTGAAGATGGATAAGCTTCTCTGAAGAGATTGCCACTTATCACGGATGAAGGATAAGCTTCTCTGAAGAGATTGCCACTTATCGCTGAAGATGGATAAGCTTCTCTGAAGAGATTGCCACTTATCACTGAAGATGGATAAGTTTCTCTGAAGAGATTGCCGCTTATCGCTGATGATGGATAAGCTTCTCTGAAGAGATTGCCACTTATCGCTCAAGTCTGCTGGAGAAAACTCACTGGGGAACACCCATGGCTTTACTGAAGATGCCCCTGATTGGGCTAAATGTTAATTTGGAGATTTGATGAGCCGCGGGCGTACAATACGTCACGGGAAATACCCATGGTCTTAAAATGGTGCCCCTGACCGGGATGAATTTTGCTTTGAAGCTCTTGAGTTTGCCCAACGAAGGTTGCACAACTTCGTGGGGAACACCCTCTGTCTTGCGGAAGATGCCCCTGATTAGGCTGATTATGATCTTGAAAATCTTCGAACTTGATCCTGGATCTGAGCTCGCATATGTGAATGCTTGATGATGATGATGTTCCATAAATGGAAATGCAAATGCAAATGCTAATGCGTGGAGATGAAAAAAAACTGGGGAAGATGTGACGTGATTCTGGGTATGCATATGATACAAGATGCTTATGAAGCCGAATGTGATGCATATGATGCATATGATTGCAAATGGGTGATTGAAAATGTAGGTGCCGACACAGCGGATTTTGATAGTTGCCAATGCAGATTGGACTTTAGCTTAGGTGGGAAAGTGAAGGACAAGCCTGACTTCCTGACATCATCTTTTCTTGATGTATAAAGAACTTGGATGTGTTGAGATTTTCAACTCATGGTCAATTTTGCTGGGCTTTGACAACCTTGCCAATCAAGTCCTTTTGAGATTTTAGAATGATGTTCCTGTGTACTCCTTAGAGTCATGGTCACCCTTTAGTTACCCTAAGAGGGTAAGCCATCCCTTAATCTAATTTACCATGATGTCATTATATGCAAAACCCATCATCAAATAAATGAAACTTGCAACCAAAGGGTAAATAAAAACAGAGAAAGCTTTGATGAAAGTGATTTTATTGATGAAAACCCATAAATGGGAAAATTACAAAAGGAGGCAATTCCTAAAAGAGGTAACTGCTTTTGAAAGAGAATATAAAGACTAAGACAATGTTGAAAATGGTCCCTGCCAAGTTTCAAATCCGCTATGGCCCATATGTCTCTGAAGACCCTTCACACCTTGCTTTTGAGCGCCACGATTGAATTGATCTTTCTCAGTCGAGAGCTTGATGGTTATGGAGGATAATTCACACGTCTTTTCAAGATGCAGTTCTGCCTTTTTTGAATCCCTAACTTTTGCCTAGGCCGCCCTTTCAGGTTTTCAGCCTATCAGGATACTTTTTTTTTACTTCTAGTCCCTAATTTTTCCTGAACCATTTTTATGGTCCACCAGGACGCCCATTTTTGCGTGGATTTTCTTTTTGGGTCCACCGGGCCTATCTTTTAGGCATAATATTTTTTAACTGCATCTGCATTCACAGGGGATGAGAGATCGTCACCATCCATGGTTGAAAGGATCAAGGCTCCTCCGGAGAAAACTTTCTTTACTATATACGGACCCTCATAGTTTGGTGCCCATTTTCCCCTTGGATCGACGTGAGTTGGCTGAATTTTCCTCAGTACCAAATCTCCTGCTTGGATGTGTCGTGGGCGAACCTTCTTATCGAAGGCCCTCTTCAATCGTTTTTGGTATAACTGTCCATGACAGATGGCCGTCATGCGCTTCTCGTCGATGAGATTGAGTTGGTCGAGTCTGGCTTGTATCCATTCGGCCTCATCTAGCTTGACGTCTGCCAAAATCCTTAAGGAGGGAATCTCTACTTCAATGGGCAATACTGCTTCCATGCCATATACGAGAGAAAACGGGGTTGCCCCTGTGGAAGTGCGCACTGAGGTGCGGTAGCCATGCAACGCGAATGGCAACATCTCGTGCCAGTCTTTGTAAGTCTTCACCATCTTCTGGACGATTTTCTTAATATTCTTATTTGCCGCCTCAACAGCTCCGTTCATTTTAGGGCGATAAGGTGTTGAATTGTGGTGTTCAATTTTGAAGTTTTCACACAACTCTTTCATCATCTTATTGTTGAGGTTTGAACCGTTGTCTGTAATGATCTTGTTCGGGATTCCATATCGACAAATAATCTCTTTCTTGATGAAGCGAGTCACCACTTGCTTAGTGACGTTGGCATAGGACGCAGCTTCTACCCATTTGGTAAAGTAATCGATGGCCACTAAGATAAAACGGTGCCCATTCGAAGCGGTTGGCTCGATGCGTCCGATTACATCTATACCCCACATAGCGAAAGGCCAAGGCGAAGTCAAAACATTCAGAGGGAGTGGTGAAGTATGGACCTTGTCTGCGTAAATTTGACACTTGTGGCATGACTGGACATGGAGACAACAATCCGTTTCCATCGTCATCCAATAGTATCCCGCCCTCAAAATCTTTTTAACCATAGTATGACCACTAGCATGTGTCCCAAAAGATCCTTCATGCATTTCATTTATGATACGTTCTGCTTCGTGTTTATCCACGCATCTGAGTAGAACCGAATCGTAATTCCGCTTGTATAACACGTCACCACTGAGGAAGAACTTTGAGGAGAGCTTTCTGAGATACTTCTTGTCAGTGATAGTTATGCCTTCTGGATATTCTTGTGTCTTTAGATATCGCTTGATATCATAGAACCAAGGATGATCATCAATTTTAGTTTCCTCCACATCGGCCGCTAGGCAATAAGCGGGTTCGTCCAAATATTCCAAACGGATGGATGGCGCCTCATTCTTCCACTTGACTTGAAACATAGATGCTAGTGTTGCTAGAGCGTCAGCCAACTGATTTTCTCCTCTGGGAATGTGATGAAAAGTGATCTCATCAAAGTACGGGATTAGCTTCAAGACATGATCTTTGTAAGGAATTAACTTGAGGTCCAGTGTTTCATACTCCCCTTTAATCTGGCATATGACAAGTGCAGAATCTCCATAGACTTCTAGAATCTTGATTCTATTATCAATGGCAGCTTCAATTCCGAAAATACAAGCTTCATATTCGGCCATGTTGTTAGTACATTTGAAGCATAATCTGGCGGTGAATGGCAAGTGAAAGCCAGTTGGAGAAGTGATGATTGCCCCAATTCCACAACCTTTGGCATTTGTGGCACCATCGAACACGAGCGTCCATCGCGATCCTGGTTCGGGTCCGTCATCTAGGCCTGGCGTGGCATAATCTCTGGCAAACATGACGTCTTCGTCGGGGAAATCGAAGCGCATGGACTGGTAGTTGTCCATAGGTTGGTGGGCAAGGTATTCAGAGAGCACACTTCCTTTGATAGCTTTCTGCGTAACATACTGGATGTCATACTCTGTTAACACCATTTGCCAACGAGCTACTCGCCCGGTGAGAGCGGGCTTCTCGAATATGTATTTGACAGGATCCATCTTGGAGATCAACAAAGTCGTATGGGTGAGCATATATTGTCTCAAGCGTTTTGCTGCCCAAGCCAATGCGCAACATGTCTTCTCAAGCATTGAATATCTTATTTCACAGTCGTTAAACTTCTTGCTGAGGTAATAAATTGCATGCTCTTTCCTGCCGGTTTCATCATGTTGTCCCAACATGCATCCCATGGATCCCTCTAGCACAGTCAGGTACATGATCAGGGGTCGTCCGGGTACTGGAGGCATCAAGATCGGCGGTTCTTGTAGGTATTCCTTTATTTTCTCAAAGGCTTTCTGACAATTATCGTTCTATACCACAGCTTGATCCTTTCGAAGTAATTTGAAGATGGGCTCACAAGTGGCTGTTAGATGAGATATGAACCTGGCGATATAGTTCAATCTCCCAAGGAACCCTCGAACTTCTTTTTCAGTTTTGGGTGTCGGCATCTCTTGGATAGCCTTGACTTCATCTGGATCGACTTTAATCCCCTTTTGGCTCACAATAAAACCTAGCAGTTTACCAGATCTTACACCAAAAGTGCATTTGTTGGGATTTAATCTCAGCTGGAATTTCCTTAATCGAGCGAATAGCTTTTCCAAGTGGATGAGGTGTTCTTCCTCGGTCTGAGATTTCGCAATCATATCGTCTACATAGCACTCAATCTCTTTATGTATCATGTCATGGAAAAGAGTGACCATTGCTCGCTGATATGTTGCGCCTGCGTTCTTAAGCCCAAACGGCATGACCTTGTAACAGAAAGTTCCCCATGGAGTGATGAAAGTCGTTTTTTCCATATCTTCGGGCGACATCTTAATTTGGTTATATCCAGAAAAGCCATCCATAAATGAGAAGACAGAGAACTGGGCCGTGTTGTCTACTAGCACATCAATGTGTGGTAAAGGGAAGTCATCTTTCGGACTTGCTCTATTAAGGTCTCTATAATCTACACACATTCGCACCTTCCCATCCTTCTTAGGTACCGGGACAATATTCGCTATCCATTGTGGATAGTTGGATACTGCCAGAAAACCAGCGTCTAATTGCTTTTGCACTTCCTCTTTGATCTTGAAGGACATCTATGGCTTTGTTCTCCTCAACTTTTGCTTCACCGGCGGGCAGCCTTCCTTGAGAGGTAGTTTGTGCATCACAATCTCTTCATCTAGACCGGGCATATTTTTGTAAGACCAAGCAAATACGTCAACATACTCTCGAAGCAATATTACCAGTTTTGACTTAATCTCTGATTCCAAAACTGCACCTATCTTGATTTCTTTGGCATCCTCTTCGGTTCCCATGTTGATGACTTCGACCTCTTCTTGGTAGAGCTGAATGACCTTTGACTCCTGCTTCAATAGTCTAGCTAGCTCTTCTGGGAGATCACAATCTTCCTCGCAGTCTTCGTCGGCCTGGTAGATCGGGTTATCAAAGTCATATTGGACCATAGCGGGGTCGTTATTGACAGGAGCAAGGGAAGATCTGCACGATGAATGACTACATGCTTTATTATTATTTTCTTTTATATTTTTTTAGAAAAGGTTGACAGAAAGAAGGAAAATAAAACAAAACATTGTCTTTCAAAGATAATTTTATGTGCAAAAAGTAAAAATGAAAGAAAGAGAGCGTAATTGGATGCGAAAGTTTATTTATTGATGATAAGTTGTGCTTTAAAAGCAAAAAGCCCTACAACATGATCCATATGCCTTGGGCAGAGCATATGACTTTTTTTTATAGGTAAAATAAAAAGGGAATTACTCGTCTACTAGAGTAACTTCGGGGATTTCGACGACTCTCCAATTGTTCAAAGTTTGATTAGGCGCCCTAGGATACACCATACACAGCTCTTCATGATCTTCGGCTTCAGTTTCCAAAAACATGACTTGACCATCGACAAGGTGGCCTCCACTAGTAAAAACCAACGGAGTTGCAAGCTCTTTGCCCTTATCAGTTGCATTATTCTGCTTGTAGCCTAGACCAGCTCCATTTTTGTTGACGGGCAATTCCAACACCCTGCCCCATCCTCGCGGATGTCCTTCCTTTATCACTGTCCTCGCGTCTTTCCAAGTCACTATTGAAGATGCTGGCTTTTCGTAAATCATTTCAACATTGATTACTTCAAAAGCTTGAAACGGTGTCTCATGCACTTCATTTCCTACTTCCACGTAGCGGAAAGAAGCAAGATGGCTCACAAGAACATCTTCTTCACCCTCAATGATGACCATTTGATTGTTAATCATAAATTTGATCTTTTGATGCAAGGTTGAAGTTACAGCACCTGCGGAATGAATCCACGGACGACCAAGAAGGCAACTGTAAGCGGGGTATATATCCATTACGTAAAATGTAATGATGAAAGTATGAGGTCCGATCTTGATCGGGAGATCAACCTCGCCTACCACAGTTCTCTTAGCTCCATCAAAAGCTTTTACAATAGTTTGACTTGGCTTCATCACAAGTCCTTCAATTGACAGCTTGCACAACAAACTCTTTGGTAACACATTCAGCGATGATCCAGTGTCAACAAGCACCCTGGAGAATACAACATCCACACATTCGATAGTAATGTGCAAGGCCTTATTATGATTTTTACCTTCGGGAGGTAATTCACTATCATTAAAGCTCAAAATATGACCTGATGCAATATTTCCCACCACTTCTTCAAACTGTACTACTGATATCTCCTCTGGCACATGAGCTGTCTTCAAGAATTTTAGCAGTGCTTCTTGATGGGCCTTTGAACACATTAACAATGATAGCATGGATATCTTCGAGGGCGTCTGATTGAGCTGGTCAATCACTTTGTAATTGTTTTTCTGAATGATTCTTAGAAACTCCTCCGCTTCATCATTTGGGCTGCCTTTCTGTTTAGATGACTGCCCCTGTTCATTAGTGCTCGGTACGACAGTATCTTTCCTTGTATTGTCACTGCTGTTGACAGGAGGTGCAGTTGGAGCGAAGATTCGACCACTTCTGGTAATGCCACCGGTTCCCACGATGTTCTCTACAGTCTTCTTTTCTTCCAATATATCTTTTTCTACCATCTTCTGTCCGATGAGAAAAACAGTTTCATCGTATAACCAAGGTACAGCTTTCGTGCTCTCGTATGGAAACGGAGTTGGGGCCGAAATGACAAGCTGGTTTATTGATGGTGGAGACATAGGTATCTCAACTGGATCATACGGGATCTGCAGTGGGATAGGAGTATGTCCATACATGTTGTCCCATTCTTCCTCATCGCATGGTATGGTCAATGGTGTGCGAGTCGAATTGTCAAATGGAATCCAAAGCTCATATCCATCATCATATGGTATCTCCAATGTTTCGAACGGAATTTCAAGAGTAGCAACCTCCTCAATCTTTGATAGTTGTTCTGCTACTAATACACCCTGATCGATCAGGCTCTGTATGCCTTTCTTCAGCTCAGTGCATCCTTGAGATCCGTCCATGCAAACATGGCAATTAGTTGAACATCCTGGATACATGTTTTTCAACAGGAGTTGCTTCTTAATAGTGGAAAGTGGTGTCCTTAATTTCTCAATATCCGAAATTAATCGGATCCCCTTAGAGCCTTCAATCATGTTTGTTGAGTGGTGAGGTGGCATTGGATTAGTCTTGATGTTCGGAGTATTTCGGGTAAAGTTTATCGCCTTTGAATCGATAAGATTCTGCACAATGTATTTTAAAGCCTTACAATTCTCAATGCTATGGCCTGGGGCGCCAGAGTGGAATTCACATCTCGCATTCACGTCGTAACCGTATGGGAGAACAGCCGAAGGATCTTTCATTTCCCTAAGTTGAACGAGACCTCCTTTCAACAAGAACGGAAGCAATTTGGCGTAGGTGGACGGAATTGGATCAAGCCTTCTTTCTGGTTTTCTCTGCCCTTGATACTGATTTTGTCTTGGTTGATAGGGTTGTTGTTGTCGATTCTGCTGAGTCGCAGGCTGATTTGTTGGAATGGAAAGTGGTTGCTGTGGAGCAATGGCAGCAATATGGTGATAACCTTGGTGAGTTCTCCCTCTATTGGTGAACACAGCACTAGCTTCGCCTTCCCTTTTCTTAACGAAACCCTGATAGGGCTTCTTGACCCCACTTGAAGATCCGCCGGTATTCTGAATCTTTCCTGCCTTCATAAAACTCTCTAGTCTTTCCCCAACCGTGACAAGTTCAGAAAACACTGTAGAGGTTGTAGATGCTAGATGCTCAAGGATCGGCCCTTGTAGCGTGCCCATGAAGAGGTCTGTTAGCTCTTTCTTTATCAACGGGGGTTGTACTCTTGCAGCTACCCCCCTCCACCTCTGAGCAAAGTCTTTAAAGGACTCATTTGGTTTCTGGGTCAAACTCTGGAGTTGCATCCGATTTGGAGCCATGTCAGTATTGTACTGATAATGTTTCACGAAAGCGTCTGCTAACTCCTTCCAGCTTTTCACATTGGATCGTTCAAGTTGCATGTACCATTCCAAAGAAGCCTCTGTCAAACTATCTTGAAAAAAATGGATTAACAGCTTCTCATCATCGGAATATGCGGCCATCTTTCTGCACTAAGACCTTATATGGGTTCTAGGACAACCGTTACCCTTGTATTTCTCGAAGGTTGGGATTACAAACTTCGGAGGTATCTTAACTCCGGGTACAAGACATATTTCAGCAGCATCTAGTCCCAAAACATTGGGGCCTTGTAATGCCTTCACCATCTCTTGTAAAGCATTAAACTTCTTCTCTAATTCAGCGGTATGCGATCCATATGCTTCACCTGAATTCTCATAGAAACCTTCATGATCATCATACTGGACTTGTGTTGGGATCGTAGTACCATGAGGATGTGTCGCACCGACTGGTGGAGGGACGGTGTTGATAGGTACGACACCGGCAGAAGTAGGAATTGCCCTAACAGGGGTTGGGGTGGCCTCAACAGGAATTGGAATTGCACCACTTGCATTGGGAATTGCACCAGCCAAAGTCTGATTAGCGCTCCTCTCTGCTGCTTGCCTCATCTCCTCTTGACTCCTGGCCATGTTCTGAATCACCTCCATGAGTTGATTCATCTGCGTCTTCATGCCTAGCATCTCGCTCCTCATAGTAGCCTGGTCTTGCTCTATCTGATCCATGACTCTTTTCTGATTATTCCTTGTGTTATACCGATGTCGTGAAGTCAGCTTGCTTTACTCTTTCTGAAAGAGGTAAGCGGCGTGTAAGGTCGGGTTGTAGGAAATGCAAAAGAGAAATGCGCAAACGTATGCAAAATGCTCGAGAGACTTTCGAGGCTCGTGATTATCATTGGTATTATAGAATCATGACTGAATAATAAAGAAGTGCACAATTTAGACCAAAAAGCAAACTTTCATTAATTTGAGAGAAAATTCAATACAAACGATTGCTGAATAAGCCGAAACTAACAAGTCGTGCTACAAGAAAATACTGAATAACTAAAACTCTTTCTTTTGGAGACGTTCTTCAAGCTTCTTCGTTTCGAACATGAATCTTCTAACCATTTGGTCGCAGAGCTGGAGAAAGTGGTGAATAGCAGGAGGGATATCATTTCCTTCCAAGTCTTGAATTGCGCTTTCCAACCTCCATGGGATATCACGGATCATGAGGTTGCAATGCTCCACCAGATTGTTATACCTAGCGCGACACATGTCTAAAGTCGATTGGTAATAGCAAATAGAATCCACGTGAGTGTCCAGCAATTCATTGAGTTGAGCCTCCTTTTAGAGCCACTGAGCACTATCCCTTTGCAAGTCGTCGAAGCGATTCCTCCATAGAGTAGTTGTTTCTTGGGCAGTCTCCAATTCCTGACATTTGTTGTTCCACATGTCAGGAGTGACATATGAAGCCCTTAATGCTTCCTCCTTGAGTCTTCGTTCATCCTCTACTAGGGTCAAGGCGTTTCTTAGTTGCTTTTCGAGATTCCCAATATCAGCTTCAAGATTCTCTCTTGTCTCCTTTTTCTCAGCAGAAGCTAGTTCAAAGAAATGCCATGCTCTATCACAAGAAGCCTTAGTCTCTTTTAGGCGTTGTCGAAGAGTTGTCAATGATGTATCAGCCCCTTCGAAACCCTACTGGTACTTGACTCTCATGTCTGTTTCTAACTTCAATTTCTTGCTACTCTCAGCCGCCTGATCTTGTTCAAACTCTACTTTCCTCTTGTACTGACCATTCTCCACATTTTCTCGGTGAATTTCAGCTTCGAGGTCCTGATTTTCTTTAGTCAACCTCTCTACCACTTGCTTCAGTTTCTCGTACTCTTCCATAGATACATGGGTGGGAGCAGGAGGTCCTTCTCGCATCGATGGTTCTGAGGGAAATGGCAGCAACCTTTCGGCCACTCGGGCTAGCAACCACTGGTTGTATGGCTCCTTCGCCACACAATTCTTCGCCTTCAACTCTTTCCTCCCCTTCGTGTGAATCTTGCCCCATGCTTTAGCAATCTTCCTGGCAAAAGCAGGATCTTCTGTTGTGGTATGTAAAAAAAAGCTTTGAACTTTCTCTGCTTCGGGCTCATCTTTCATAGCATAGCCCAATTGGCGCAATGCCATGACTGGGTTGTAGTTGATACAACCAGCCCTACTGACTAGAGGCACATTACCGAATTCCCCACAACTAAAGATAATCTCCACATCGTAGTACTCCTGAGAGTACCAAGCAATATCATTGGCCTCTAGAGACATAATGCGTTGAGACCACTTCAGTTTTTTCTTGTTTTCTACGAACGGTCCCTTCTTCGGTAGATGAGAGGCATACCATTTGAATAGTAGATGAGAACAGCATTGGACCATTCCTGACTTCTTTTCACTTCTCCAATGAATAGAATGGTAAACATCAGCGAGGAGAGTAGGAATGGGATTATTTTGCATGAAGAGAATGATAGCAGCGATGTCTATGAAATTGTCTACATTTGGAAAGAGGACAATCCCATAGATCATTAGAGCAACGACAATATCAAATCTTTCCCAATCTCCCATAGTCTTGTACTGAGCAGCTTTATCTAGCAGAAATTTCAAAGGAAAACCTTGAACCCCTCCCTTATTGGCTAGCCCCTCTTTGACTTCCTCTTGGGTCATACGTAGAGTAAGAGCAATGGCAGGAGGTTTTGGTTCTTCTTCCAAGCCTGTGTATATAGGTTGATCTTTAATCTTGATGTTCAAAATGTGAGAATATTCCTCAAGAGTAGGGGCCAACTGATAGTTTTGAAAAGTTAAACATCTGAGAGGTGCATCATAGAACTGAGCCATAGCGAACAAAGCCCAAGTATCGACCCTAGAATGGAGGAGATCAAGCAATTTCCCATACTTCCCATGAAAGTTGATCTTGATAGCCTTTGGTACGTCAATCAGAATGTCTTGAATTAGTTCCAACTTTGGTTCTCTAAACTTGATGGAATTTGTGCTTCTCTTTCTTTGGTCAGTCATTGTATTCACCAATACCTGAGATAATCACAGTCTCTTAAGTCCCTTGATATGCGAAAAATGATATGTAATGCAATGTTTTATGAATGCACATGATAAAGAACACAAAGCGAGATCAAAATCACTGGCCTTGCAAAACAACACAAAAAGTATCTCTCCCATCGGGTGGGTTATCTATTGGTTTATAGGAGGGCATCCCAAGGCTTTTAAACAAAGTCCCATGCACTAACCCTCAAAAGTTTTCCATCATAACGACTACTCGTAAGACGGTAATCCTTTCAAAGGGTGAACACAGAGTTATATCCTAGCAACCTTTGGAATAAGGTTCTACAAAAGGTCCTCAGAGTCACGGACTCCCACGTCGGAAATAAAAACGCCATTACGACTACACGTAAGACATAATCATCCCAACGGGGTCTCATCTGAGCGGTGGAATTTGATCCAACTCAACGAGTCCTAAGTCTCGCAAATCAGAAAGAACCCACCTCCTATCTTATTATATACTCGAAAGCTCGAGTAGAAAGCTTTTATGCTTACAAACCATCCAAATAAACCCAATAGTTAGAGAATAAAGCATAAATAAATAAAACAAGTAAAAACACAAACACGACAAACAAAATAGGCTTGGCTCGCTAGGTTTCCCCAGCAGAGTCGCCAGCTGTCGCTACTCGAAAAATGCGTCGCGCAACGACGGGGAGGCGAAAAAGACTAGACAGAAGAGTCGCCACCGAACTTTATTTATCCCATGAGGGGAAAGGAAGATATCGAGAAAACCTTAAGAAAGAAATGGATAAGATGGTCTCGCGACCAAGAACGGGTTCGGAAGCCGGTTATGCAAGGGGAAGGTATTAGCACCCTTCGCATCCATCGTACTCGATGGGAACCATTTGTTTGTCGATGCGTGAATTTATTTGCTTAAACATTATGCTATAAGAAGTGTTCCACAGGGTAAAAGAAGGGTTAGAAACAGAAAAAGTTAGGAGGAAAGAGAGAACGGGGAAAAAGAGAAAGAACAGACTCGGTAGGACTTCGCAGTCCTATGCCTACGTATTCTCAATAGATGTGAGAAAGTCAGAGTCGACGTAGTTCGGGGAACTACAGATATATGAGGTAATGTGCTCGGCAAGGATTGTGGCCCTCGTGCCTACGTATCTTTACTTGAAAGAAGTAAATAATCAGAGCAGCCGTAGTTCGGCCTACGGTTTGTTAATGTTTTTGTATGGATGATGCTATCATGCGCATTCTAGCAGTTTAGGTGTATTGTCGCTCGCATGCGAGGAGACTTATGCGTTACCTGTTTGCGATAGAACAGACGTAACATATCCTTTTTGAAAGGTTGATTAGTTTTCGCCATGCGAGGCAAGAAGTCATGTTTGATTTGTGAGGTTATTTTTTTAGGGGCGAGATAAGTCCTCGGACAGTAACCCCTACGGGTAGTATCCAATTCTTTATCTCAAGGTTTTTGTTATAAAGATGGTGTGGAAAACGTAGTGTCTTCGTATTGAAGGACGAGTATCGAGACCACCCCCACTACAGTGAGCATCCCAACACTCGGAGAGGAAGAAGACTACACTTAATCCTCTCTCTTTAATTTAATGCGAAGAGAACTTCGTTCTCTTATTAAAGATGTTTTTGGTTTTGAATGGTAAGTGCTTTTGTGACAGAGAACCCTACGGTAAACGTCAAGCACTCGGGATAGGAGAAGGCCTACACCTAACCACTCCACGACCGTTCAAGTAGTTGTTAGGAAAAGAGTTTGCAAATGCACTCGGTGTGAGACCGAGGTTTTAGGCAAGAAAAGTTACGGAAGGAAGTTGTGAAAGGAGAGGTGGTGGAAGAAGTGGCATCTTTGTATTGAAAGACGAGTATCAAGACCACCCTCACTACAGTGGGCATCCCAACACTCGAAGAGGAAGAGGTCTACACCTAATCCTCTCTTTTTATTTCAATACAAAGAGAAATTGATTTATTGAAAGATGGTTTGAAAGTGGACTTGGTACGGAGCCGAGGTTTTAGGAGAAAAAAGAATGAAAGCGCCTTTGTATTGAAAGACGAGTGTCGAAACCACCCTCACTACAGTGGGCATCCCAACACTCGAAGAGGAAGAGGTCTACACCCAATCCTCTCTTTTTAATTCAATACAAAGAATTTGTTTTAAAAATATTTTCAAAGATACACTCGGTACGAGACCGAGGTTTTAGGGGGAAAAATGTTGAAAAGAAATGGTCTCAGGTCCAATGTCATTTATCAATAGTTTGACTTAATAACGATTTACGGGGGTCTCGTCATCGACCCAATACAAATAAAGTGGAACACAACGCCCAATAAAAAAAGGAGAGATGAAATATATTTCTAGAAAAAGAAAATACTATATAAACTTATATATTCATAAACTAGAAAATAAAGTATATATCTTAACAATATGCTATATATAAAGTTCTAAAATAAAATGTATAAAATATAAATAAAAAAAACACAATAACTGATGTATAGAAGTATTAACATAAAATAAATTACAGTTTATTTTTTGAAGAAAAAAAAAAGAACAAAACAGAGGTGTAAAACTTGAGTTAGGGAGTGTCTACAATAGACACGGGCTATGAAGCCCAAACCAATATCAACACAACATAGTGAAATAGAAAAATAAAATAAATAAAATAAAATAAAATAAATAAATAAATAAAAAAGAAAAAAGTTATGTTAGAAAGCTCTTCAGGTTACGAACAGGGTGGTTCAATGCTTTTCAAAAGAAACATACAAGCTCACAAAACAAAAAAAACGACATTCACGAGAATCTACCTTCTTCTGTGTGAAAAGAAAACTCGATCCCAAACTCGTTCTTTTCGTTCGTCTCTCTCAGGTTCGTGGTCTGTTTTGTCTCTTTTCGATTGGAGATGGGTATGTTCGACTTGGGTTTAAATCCTTCTAGCTCATCTCAAACTTTTTCTGATTCATCTTGTTCATTCTGTTTGGGATAGGTTTTGCTGAGAGATTAATCTGGGTCTTGGTGGAAATGGGTTTATGGAGGTGTGGGGGTTGGATTCGGATGGACAGTGGAGATGAAGGTGAAAAGATTGGGGTTTGTTGGTGAGAATAAGGGGACTATTTGTGGTGCGTTAATGGTGATTTAGAGGTTAAGAAGAGTGAGGTTTGTTGCGGTGGTTCGAAGGAGGGAAGTGTTTTTGAAGTTTTTGAAACGGCGAGTTGTTCAGAATGATGAAGGTGGAGTTGTGAGAGAGGGCCGTTGTTCACAGAATCCCCCCTTCTCTCCAAAATGAAACCTTTATAGTGAAACCAATTAGGTTTAGTAGACCAACTCTTGAAGCTCTGAAATTCTATGCACCTTAGGTTTTAGGTTTGGTCTGCTACTAATCTGTCATATTCCCATTCTTGTGTTAGGACTGTGGTACTGCAATTGCTTGCTACTGCTCTGTATTTGCCATTTTTGTGAATGTGTCTCTGTTGTCCTTTGCTGAGCTTCCTGTCCTATTTTTTAGCCTCTTAATTTTTGTTTGTTTATGCTGACTGTATCTTTTATCATGCAGGTTGATTTTTGCTTCTTTTTTTTGTGAAATTTGCTTGAGGTCTATTATCTGGTATGTTGGTTTTGCTTAGACTTGGAGCACTTGGAACAAACAACTCAAGGTGGTAATTGTTCTGATATTATTACAGGAATTATTTTTGGTATTTTGTTCCGCAAGAAAGAAACAAGTATGATGATTGGCTTGAATTTATGCAAGTCTTTTGGAGAACCCAGTCATGACAGTACGAGTCATGGGATTCAATGGCAGGTTGGCTCAAGGCCTTGCTGGTGTAGCTGCTGAAAATTCTTTTCACAATACGCAGGCTGTTGCCTACCTTGTGGTACATGGGACTTGATGCCGCGAGCCATGGTCGTACCTGCTGCTAGTGAGTATTGGCAATTTTTTCTTGTGTGTGGTGCACCAAGGGCTGCTCGTTAATGCAATGTTAAACTCTGATTTATGGATGGTTAGTCTTTGCCTCAGACCTATATCAAACTTGATGTAAAAATTATATCTTTACTATTACTTGCTTCTAACATCCATTTCATTTTCGAACTTTTGGCATGAGAATGATGACACTTGAAGTGAAAGAGAAAGACTCGGGTTACGAACCTTGCATTCATGAAGATCTTGAGAGTGATGGATTCAACATGGAAAAGAATAGAACTCGGCATGGAAGAGAGATTAATGGCTGCTCTCGAGCTTTGCATTTGATCCAAGCATGGACTTCAATTTTCCTTGTATTGCATCTCTATTTTGTATGAAATACTTTGAGCTTGATTTGTTATTTGTTTTAAATCACCAAACTGCAATTTCGTTTCTATCTGAGCACCATAACCGAATGTATTATCATTCACAGGAACTCAATCCTTTGAGGTATTTTATTGGCAAGTCTGCATTTAGAGCAGCTGGAGCGTGCCTCAATAGCATACGCACATCTGAAAACCATTGTGCCACGGTATTTGATAACTATAATTTTCCTCACATGATGTTCCAAGATTTTTTCATCTGAGCTACCAACACACATTCAAAACCTCACCATATGGCTCCTGTTCTTACACTGACCGCAGGTTCATGTCTTGAATCAGATTTACAGCGCTTGGTCGCAAGGTGATGCACTGTGTTAAAAAATGTGGCTTGGGTTAAGTAGCAACTTGAGGTAATGCACATGATCCTTAATCCTCTGTCCATTAGTTTTAGTATGATAACCCTGTGCTGATAGGAATGTCTTGCACATCCCTGTTGTCGTTCCTCCACAGGCTGATGGTGGGTCGCATAATTGAAAATGTTGTGGAATTCAAGTTGCTGCCGGTTTTGTAGTGGAAATGTGTGGAACCTGCATGAGTTTTACGTTGAAGGCTTGGAAATACTCCGTACGACAGATTTTCACAGCATGTACAATTTGGAATTTAAGCTGCAGTTTTTTTTCTTTTGCTGACGAATTGTGTAGGAATCTTTGTTGCATGAACTTTCTTGATCACCACTTTAGTTACCTTGTCATGTAGATTAGTTTATGGAGTGACTTATTGGAATTTCATCTCAATTTTTGACAGGTTGATAAAGCTCGGCAACTCGAGGCGGCTAAAACATGAAGCAGATGAAAGGAATAGTTTCTCGCATTCTGATGGTGGTAACGACATCTAATGGACCGGCCAAAGTGAATCAAGTTTCTTGATTTATTAACCTCGTCGTTTGATTTTGGTTTGCTGCAGGATTTTGCTGTCCCATGTTGCTAGTTGAAGAAAAGGAAACTTGTGTAGCTGGATGTGATATCCATTGTGTACGGTTTCTGCGAAAAAGTTGTATGTACCGTTTTTTTTTTAAAATCCCTATTCTTTGTCTATTGCTAATCCATTTTTCATTACTCCTCTCAATTTTTACAGCTAGCAATGAATTGTCCTTTTTTCTTTCAATTAGCAGGTTTTAATGTAACAAAGTTGGAGGCAAGTTGCGTAGTTGTTACGGAAAGGACTTCGTATCGTGGGTATGGAAAGTCAAGGTTGTGAATGCAGTTTGGCTTTTCAATAGGTTTTAATGTGCTGCTAGTGACCTTGCAGGTCAGAGTAGCCATGGTGCTCAATTTGTTGCTCTTTCTGGTGGATATGTTGATGATGAAGACCATAGTGAGTGGTTCCTTTTTACTGGCAGTGGTGGAAGGGATCTCAATGGTAACAAACGTACCAACAAAAGTCAGTCCTTTGATCAGCAGTTTGAGAACATGAATGAGGCTTTGAGAGTCAGCTGCAAAAAGGCTATCCAGTTCGTGTTGTAAGGTCCCACAAGCTAAAGTTGCTTCTGCTCCTGCCTCAATCACAATTCTCGGTGTGTGTGGAAAGATTGAGCAAAACGGTCACTGCATCCTTCTCAAGTTTTTTTGAACTTTGAATGGAGAAGTTGTGGGGCCACTGCTCATGTAATCACTCGGGTGCCACATATGAAGATTAGGACTTATATGTACCTCTCAATTTTAATTTACTTTAGAAATGTAACAAGACTTAGTGAATGGAATACGGGCTTTATAGCAATTTCTGAAGGTTTTGTATCAAATGGACCCATTTTTTATATATTTTTATTTGTAATTCAAATGGGCTTGAAATAAACTCTTACTATCCATTGTTGATTTGAACTTGATTTATCTTGAATGTCACTTGGTTTATGATTAATACTTGAAATTCCTAAGCAACATTGTGCTTGTTCATGGATGGAGGTAGAAACAAAAGCCACTTGCACCACAACATCATTCCTGAACCTCTAAAAATAACTTGAAAATGATGAAAGCGTTATGAATTAACTAAATCATGTCTTAGAAGTCAAACTTGAACAGTGGGACCAAAACAAAACCATGTTGAACTTTTCCATTCGAACCAGACTCTTCACTATTGGTCAAATAAACCTGCCTTGCAAATGAATTGAACCCTGATAACCTCTAACCATGAAACACCTGACTTTGCCATAGCCTGATGAATTGAGAACAAGTAAAAATACTTGTTTGACCAAGATGAGGTCAAACTTCACTTGAATTCCAACCATTACTACCCTTGACCTGATCGCTTTGCTTGACAACTTGATTTTGACACAGAAACCCTAATTCAAACCATGATCACACAATACCTGAATTAATGCATCCTAAAAGCAACAACCTTTTTTTTGGATTTTTCTGAATGATGGTTAGTGGGTAAATGTATAGATGGAGGACAACTACATGGGTATGGCAAATTTGAGGTATGACAGTGTTAATGTTAGAGTTAATGATCCAATTTGGGATAAATTTAGTGCTATGTTAAGCAATCGTAGCACAGTTTATTAGGAAGATCATACTATGGGAGATCAGTCAATAACAATTTATGTATCATACATGTTAGAGATATGATAGAATTTATACTCCTAAAACATGTAGCACAAGTAAAAACCAAGGAGGGATCAAGCACTAAGGCAAGGAGATTGATTCATTACATCAACCATCCTTCACGACAACTTAGGACAAACTTATGCATCAATCTAAAGTACCTTCAATGATCATTGATCGCATCTGTCGCTACTGCGAAAATCGGCGCCGGCTGACAGAAGAGTCGCCACCGTGCGTTATTTATCCCAAAGGAGGGGAAAGGAAACGCTCGAGGTAAACCTACTGCAAAACGGGGAAAGGAATGGTCATCGCAACCAAAACCTGGATTCGGGAGTCGGTTACGCAAGGGGAAGGTATTAGCACCCCTCACGTCCGTCGTACTCGACGGGATCCACGCTTGTTTTTTGTCGAAAGGATTGTTATTCTATCTACTCTACAGGTCTGGGGTTAAAAGAAAAGAAAATGACTCGGCAAAGTATCGCACTTTATGCCTACGTATTCCCGTCTGGAACGAGAAATCAGAGCCAACGTATTTCGCCTACCTACGGGAAAGGAGGGGAAGGTTGCTCGCTAGGATATCGCATCCTATGCCTACGTACTTTCATACAACATGAAAGATCAGAGCAAATGTAGTTCGGGCCACGTACGACACAAGTCTGTCTTGATTGTTTTTACCTCCTTCTGAAAAAGGGTTTTTCTGATTACTGGTCCGAGCGGACAAAAATGACGTTTTGATGAGTTCACATTCTTTTACGGGAGAAGTGTCTTTTATTGTGTTTGAAATATTTATTGTATTTTTCTGTTTGTTTTGAGAAAGAAGAGACAGAACTCTAACCTACGGTTGAAAAGGGGAATCAAACTAACCTAGTGTTATCATGCATGGGTTAAGACCTAATGTCTATCATGCTCCTCTCTTGCGCAGAGAGAAACAGAGATCCTAAGGGATAAACGGAAACAGAACAATAGCATATATACAATAAAGCAGTAAAATATGCATGGATGCAGCAATACAAGCGAGGCAAGGGAGTCCCACTCAACCTCGAACCTAGAAAACAACATGCAAAAGTGAACAAAATTCACTTTCAACCTAACAGGTTAAATGGCAAACAATACAGTCAGGGAAATTCAAACAATACATCAAAAATTATAAACAGCAAAAAATAAACAGCAAACAGCAGTCTTCATCTTCACAGCCTTCAAGCAAGGTCCATATCTTCGATCTTTCAGGGCTTTTCTTCAGATCACACTCTCCAAGCTGAGGAACCAATCAAAAGAATGAATTGGGATGTTAAGCAGTTAGTTGACCACCAAAGGTGGCAAACAGACTGTTAACAACATATAGAATGTTTTTCTCAAGAGTTCTATCTCTTAGACACTGTCACCAAGCCTTCCAAAGGAAGGGGGTGAGTGTCCTAGAGAGACTCTGCATCATAGAGAGGGATGGAGGCAAACAAGACCTTCCATGTTTGTGAATCAAGTTGTTATTCTAGAGCTCTACCTAACTCCTAGATCCTATAACCTTCAACAGCTGCCAGCAAGATATGCTCTTCATCAACTCTGGAAATTGATCTTCATTCCTTTTGTCTTCAATGGCTTCATCAGCAAAGTCTTCAACTCAAACCCAAGCCCCAAGCAGGCTCAATACCCCACACAGTCAAATAATAACCCTAGAGAGGGCACACCACACAATCAATCAAATACAGGAAATATACTAGTAGTATTTATATAATAGGGGAACTCCTAGCATTTTCTAAGGGATCTATTACTTACCCATAATACCCCTATAGTCCCATCATTTAATTTGTCCTAGAGAAACCCAAAAGAAAATTGCTTTGCATACCTAATGTTATATTCACAACCCTAAATGATTAACCTAATGTTTTCTAACTAAACCACCTAAAATAAATCCTAAAAAATTGGTATAAAAATCAAGGGGGCACCTAATATATGTATAAAAAATTGGTATAAAAAATTGGCCTAAAAAGATTATGAGAACCACCTAAAAGAAATTCTACAAAACTATGTACAAATTAAATCTATTAAAAAGGCATTAAAAGAAAAAACATGCAAAAAATATTAAAAGAAAATAAAATGGAAATTTTATTACATGATATTTTTCTACACAGAAATATGAAAATGGTAAAAAAAACAACCAATCAAAAATATGGAATTTTCAATTTATTAGGAATTTTCAAACAATTAAGAAAAATGAAGGAAATTAAAATGAAGTAAAATGGGCTAGGGGTGCAGTTAGTAAGAGAATGCATTGGAAAATGGATGATGGGCCCAGACTGGGGGTGCGCGTAGCAAAGCGCGCCTGGGCCCAGTTTAATCAGAAAAACTCAAAAAACAAAAGAAAAAGAAATAGCCACGCAGTGTAAAAAGCAAAGAAAAGTAGTTCAAAATGGATTGGGCCCGTGATTGGGGGGTGTGAAAAGCATTGGTCATTAAGCCCACCAGAGGACTTTAAATGAAACGAAGCGTTTTGGCTTCAGACTCTTCCCTCTCATTCAACTTTAAACTTAGGCCGTGCGATCTGGGTCTTGGTCAGCAGTCAATGCACGATCCAACGCTTGTGAAGTCATCTTCTCCAACGAGCTAGGGTCTGTTGCAAAACAACCATGGAACTCGAGCTTCATGCATCAAACTTCATCCTCCTCTTTCTCACTCATTTCTCACTCAAATCCAGTTCTATAAACAGCAAAGTTGCTCCAATTCTCAAGCTGAACAATAATACATCACTAATTCTCACTAACACGCCCTAGAAAACCAAACCCGATAGCACACTCTTCCATAATACTCCAACTTTCAACTTCTTCTTTTTCCAATTTCTTGCCATCAAAACAACCACCAAACATCACTGATTACCATAAGCCAAAGAACTAGTGCTAACACTCAATATTAAGAGAGTTCTAAGTCCAAACAGTTGGTGTGCTCCAATGGCAAACTCCATGAAATGCTCTCAAACTCACTGGAATTGATCATCTACTTATTCCTAACAGTTCTAACCTAATGATTCTACATCATGCTATCTATTCTAAGTCAATTCGAAGAAAACACTAACCTGGTGCAAAATTGAAAACAGATGGATGAAACCTTGGATTCACAGCTAGCAATGCTCTATACTTGATCAATGGAGGTGGATCTTGATACTGTATGCAGCAACTCTTGCTCAAATGCTTTGAATTCTTGTAACCAACTCTTTTTGCAATTTGGATGATGAACTTGCAACACACGAATCTTGCACCAACACACTTGGATCTTGCTTGCAATGTGATCTATGATGAATATGGAGTATGATAGGATCAAGAACTTTGAAGAATGATGAAGAATTGAGAGAGTTTGAATGAATTTGCAAAAATGCAAGATAGAATGAAACTAGGTGTTTTGGATCAAAATGAAGTGCAACCCTGCATTGAAGGAGCTCTAGGGTTTATATAGATGCCCACGGAAACATCTAGAAATTGCTGGAAACTTCTTGTACACAAATCCCTTGTGATTTGACATATGTCACTTTAATCATAAGCAAACCATGATAACTCTCAAACTTTGAAATAAACTCAAAAATCCACTATTTCTAATGGTCTCAAAACATTCTTTCCAATCAAAATGACCTATAATTTCATCCCATTTGGACATGTATTGC
The DNA here is from genome assembly GCA_963859935.3 of Lathyrus sativus. Taxonomy (NCBI): domain Eukaryota; kingdom Viridiplantae; phylum Streptophyta; class Magnoliopsida; order Fabales; family Fabaceae; genus Lathyrus; species Lathyrus sativus. Next base: position 714,750,941 of record OZ012737.1, read on the forward strand.
AAAATCTCATTTTTTAGGTCACTTTTATTCATTAAATTCACCTTTAATTGACCAAATTTGCAATCTTGAGCTATGAGAATTTTCCAACTTCCATGACCACTTTTCTAGACTCAAAATGTCATTTGTAACAACTTTGATGTTGTGAAGTTTTTCATTTGAAGCTTCCTTGTATGAGTTTTAGGCATATGCTTGAAATGACCTGTAATTTCCAAATGACCAAAATACCCTTTGCTTGCCAAAGACATAAGTAGAGTTACACAAATCAGATGAAGGCATACCATACCTTTCTAGAAAGCTAAGATCATGAGGAACAACTCTCATGTTGACCAGAAATCCATTTGAAAGCTCCTTGAGGGGTAAAAGTTGCTTGGAAGGCAAGTAACTTTCACAGACAAAATTTCAGATGCCTCTGGTGACCTGTAACTTGCAAGGACCATAACTTGAGTTCTATAAATCTCCTTGATGTCTTCTACCACTCAAATTAAAGGTCTTGAGATACTCTACAAGTTTCATGTTGGCAAAGGATCCATTTGAAGCTTTAATTTTGAATTATCTTGCTTGGAAGTTTGACCTAAATCAGGGGATTTTACACAGAAACCCTAATTTAGAAACTCCTCTTCTTCTTGATTCCTCTTGATTTCTCCTTGGCACAACACCACATCCATATCTACATGTAAAATGAGGCATCCCACATATTTCAAATAGACCTTGATGCCTTTCAATCAAGCATTTGACCTAGGGTTGACCTAGGGTTGACCTAGATGAAACCCTAGTTGACTGTCTTCAACTGCAACTCTTGTGATCACATCAATGAGTTGTCTCACTTTCAAAATGGCCCTATAGGTCCTCCATGATGTCTATGTACCCTCCATGCTCAATTCACAACTCACAATTTCTTTGATGATCTTCAAATACACTCAAGATAGGAGAGAGATCCATCTGCTTGATCCACTGACTTCTTAGATTTCAATTTCTTTCTGATGACTTGGATAGGCATAAATTTGAATAAGAACCTCTTGATAGGCTCATAGAGATAAGAATGGCACTTGGTCCCTTGTTGGATGACTTGCCCATGCTATGCTATGCAGATGAATGAATTATGTACATGCCTTAATATGCAAATGCTAAAGCTATGAGACATAAACCAAGTGAAATAAGTTGAGCAAATTTTAGGGTGCAACAGCTGCCCCTATTCAAACGACTTGGACCCGACTGGGTGAAGAGAGAACGACCTTCAAACATTCGAGGTACGAGACGGTTGAATACTAAGAACCTGGAAATTTGCCAACTGCAGAAATAAACTGCACAACTGTTCGGGGAACACCATCTACAAATCTGATTTCAACATTATCTTTTCAGTACTTGAATGAACTTATTGACTTCACTGGGAGAAGTGCTTATGTCAACAAAACATGACCCTGCCACTGATACAGGAAAATAACACTGTCATCACTACGGGTAATAATCTGGGAAAATAACACCGCCATCGCTACGGGTAATAATCTGGGAAAATAACACTGCCATCGCTACGGGTAATAATCTGGGAAAATAACACCGCCATCGCTACGGGTAATAATTTGGGAAAATAACACCGCCATCGCTACGGGTAATAATCTGGGAAAATAACACCGCCATCGCTACAGGTAATACTTTGGGAAAATAACACCGCCATCGCTACGGGTAATACTTTGGGAAAATAACACCGCCATCGCTACGGGTAATACTTTGGGAAAATAACTCCGCCACCACTGCGGGAAATAACTCTGTCACCACTACAGGAAATAACTCCGCCACCACTGCGGGAAAATAAACTCTGTCACCACTACGGGAAATAACTCCGCCACCACTGCGGGAAAATAAACTCCGTCACCACTACGGGAAATAACTCCACCACCACTGCGGGAAAATAAACTCCGTCACCACTACGGGAAATAACTCCGCCACCACTGCGGGAAAATAAACTCCGTCACCACTACGGGAAATAACTCCGCCACCACTGCGGGAAAATAAACTCCGACACCACTACGGGAAATAACTCCGCCACCACTGCGGGAAAATAAACTCTGTCACCACTACGGGAAATAACTCTGATACAGCTTTTCTGCCTATCTTTGCAGTAGCTAGCTCCATCAATCACATGGGTAACACAATATGAGTCTAGTCTTCCAATTTTCAGTGCTGACATGGCAGCAAATCTGAGAAGGACTCTACGGGGGATTTTCTGAATCCACCCTGCCAGACGACTTCCAAAAATCGATTCACGAAATCTTTTGATGCTGTCACAAGAACAACCTTGAAGAAATACTCCGCTGGAGGGGTAAGAGAAACTTAAACAAGCAACTCTGTGGGGAATAATGCCAAAACCGACATTATCATTACATGTCTCACACCGAGATCTTGAATGTTTGGTAATTAATTTGAGCAAGAGCTCTCTCCTCCTGCAAGGGAAACAATGCTTGAAAACAAACGGTTAACCAACCTGGTTTATGTTTCAAAATGCATATGTTTGACAATGGCGTAATGCTCCATTCGACATGGAAATGCTACACGTTTTTTATTTGGTGGATGCAAATATGACACTATATGCCGGTGCAAATGCAGGCTCGAACTGCTGGGATACAGAAACCCGCTTCAGCAAAATAAATGCTGAAGACAACGCCAACTCCGCTGGGGAATAACTGAATGCGCCAATCATGATTGGACTTCTGCTGGAGAGTGAACGGGTATCACATGGTATTCCGACAAAATAAATGCCAGGACACACAACCAACTCTGCCGGGGAGAGCTTTAACCTTCGAGTTCCACGGGGAGGAAAGAAAACACTTGCTGAACAAAGAGAGAACTCCGTTGAGGACGAAACGACCCTCTTGGGGAAAATCAACTGACTCCGCTGGGGGAGAGTAAATGACCCTACTGGGAAGGGTAGACTGTCTGAGTACAGCTCACAAGTTGGGAATATTAACCTTCTGAGGCTAAACCACTCTGCTCGGGATGGGGGATCCTTTTGGGGGACACCACACTGTCTGACTATAGCCTGCGATCTTGGAATCGTCAATTCTGCTGAGGGTAAACGACCCTGCTAGAGAATGTCCTTTGGATAAGCTGAGACTAGCTGGGGAATTTGATCCTTCTTTAGTAAGGAACACTGTTATCTCAGAAGCACGACCTGCATGGGGATTCACTTCACGTGGTGATAAAGTCTTTCATCAAAAGCCTCTGGTTAGGGCAACATGAACTCTATTCCTTCTCGGAAATTTGCCCCAAAAATACCAACATGCCCCAGTCTGAGCATTTCGTCTGGAAAGGAAAGGCTAGCCATAGTGCTACTCACAATACCTTGCCCCTGAATCGGCACCAACCTTCTGATAAGGACTCTTCGATCTCTGTACCCTGACGGTTAGATCTGAACTGTTTCTATACGTCAAACCCCAAAAGAATGTCCCAACAGCATCTTTTGTTTTTAGGGTGTTCTGCCCCGGTCTTGCGATAATCTTTTGCCCCTGATCGACTGATTCGTGGAGCAGTGCCCATAGCCGCAAGAGATTTGCCAAATCTCGACCTAATTGCCCCAGATGAACTGCTTCTCGAATGTACGACTTTACTGGGGATAAAAGAACGTGCCAAGTAGGCTGGGGCTTTTGTACATCCGTGATAGGTCATACACTCCTGATGCTGGACAATACCCTGCCTGACTTCACGACTTCTAGTAGAAGGGTCACGATTTCCCGCCATTCGTCTCAAACTTGAATATCGGCTGAATCCGCTCCAGTAGCTCTTATTAACTCTGTTGACATTGAGAAGAACAATTCTTTCGCCTCTGTTATGCCTCGGCCTGCAGGAACCTCTGTGGGATAGTCTGAAAATCTGTACCCTGACGATTTAATATGAACTGCCCCAGCATTCTGAACTTCCGCGAGATACTTCGAATCGAACGTCTCTCGAATAAAGACATGCCCTTGTCTGCAAGGACTTTGCCTTAATCTGGTTCTCGAAAAACCCACTATGAATCGAAAGCACCTTGCTACAATACGACCTTGCAGTGGCTTACCCCGGTGTTTCCCTCAATTCAACAACTATCAACATCGTGACTTGCCCCTGAGCGAGCGTTGAGCAACTTAACTTGCCCTGATCAAACATAGCATTTTGGATAACTGCCCCTGATTGGCTCTCGAGAAGATTCGCTTCTGATCAACTGCTCCGTGATCAACTGATGCTTCGGGACTTTTCCTCAGACTAATTGATTCCGAACTCACTGGAAGTCGATGCCCCAGATTTACAGGGTTTCTCAACATTCACCATTCTGATCCAGACTGCTGAATTATTCAGTCCTGTTTGATTATTCCCTGATGGAATTTCCTTTATGTCCACTACTGACCTGCAAGTAAAATTGTTCAGTCCCGAATGGTAATTTTAATGCAGTGTTCATGCAGATTTTGAAAAAAAAAATTGTGATGTCACTCATTTACGTGTCATGATTGTGAGTGACGAATGAACCAAAGTTCAAACGTAGTGCTTACGTGGTCATTGAAAAATACAACAAGGATATGATTAGCAAATCGAGAAGGAGTCAGGTTACTCAACCTTATCGTAATGCGCTTTCAGAATAAACCCTACCTCAATTAGGTCTTTTAAGGGTTGTATCGTGGTCGGGTTCACGGTTCGTGAAACAAAGGATATTTGGCTCAAATTATGATTTATGCCCACCCCTTCTTCATGATGATCTCCGATCCTAATGTTCAGTTAACGTGGCTCGAGCGCTCGCCTCTTCGAGAGGTATGTTGATTGGTAAGAACCATAGTTAGGGAACTCACAAGGCTTCAGAGTGACAGTTACTCCTTTTCATTTTCGGTGTCTGTATACACGACTTTGTGACTTCACTGGAAATTTTTTTTCTATTGATATCCTTTCTTTTCGTTCTTTCGATTCCCTAACTTTTGCCTGGACTGACTCCCTTTGAGTTCTTTTCGATTTTTCTTTTGAAGTCCAGCGGGATGCCCTAATTTTTGCCTAAGTATTAGCTTTCCAGCTTTTTCTTTTTCTTTTTTACTTAGCGGGCTTTCTTTTTTCTTTTTTTTTCTCTTGGAACAAAGTCGTGTGACACTGATTGTCTTGATTGCCCCGAAAGGTTTGTAACTGTCTTACTCCTGATTCGTGAGGTTTAACCATTGTGGTTGACAATATACGACCTCTTGAGAGGAATAAACTTTGGTTCGTTCTTGGAAGGCCACACTCCTCTATAAGACTTGGACGCTCGGTCAAGCTAACTGACAACTACCCTGCCCCGGGTTAAGATGTGAGGGTTTAAAAGTCTGAAAAACTTCTACTTCCTGGCTCGAAATGGTTAACAAGGGACTAACTCCTTATATCTTCAATGTTTGGGGATTTTGAAAAAATGCCTTGTACGTCATCGGCAAGGTTTTATCTGAAAGCATACGATCATCGGTTATGAGTTTATTTCGTCATCCTCCCTCCAATCTTTGCTAATCACAGTGATAAAGTGGAGTGAATAAAATGCAAGTGTCAGTGCAATGCAGTAAATGAGTGACAACGACATGATTAATTCAGAAAAATGCATAGTCACTTTATTAACATTACCATTCGAAACATACAATGTTTAACAGCAAGTAGTAACTAACAGAAAAGAAACTACAAATGCAAATGATAAAAAGTCCGAGGACTGCCAATGCTGAGGATGTCTGCCCGTCTGGACCACTGGTTTCTGGAAATGAATCTGCGAGCTCAGACGGCTGAGAGGTTGTCATGAACAAACAAAACTCCTTCTGGAAAGGAAATGCACCCTTTGTCGATCAACTGCTGCACTTTCGCTTGAAAAGCTTTGCAATCTTCGGTTGAATGCCCCGGAGATCCACCATGGTAACCACACTGAGCATGGGGATTGTACCCTGGAGGGTAAGGCTTTGGCACAGGCTTAAGAGCTTTAGGTTCCACCAGAGAATTCTGAATCAAATGCGGAAGAATCTGGCTATACGGCACAGGCACTGGATGGAAAGGAGCATTTCTTCGTTCCATGTTACTACGAGGTCGATTCTGATTCTGGCGCTGATTTCGATAACCTCGGCCACGGGTTCGCTGATTTGCAAGAGAAGCGACATAAAGTTCCCGATGGGATACCCTAGGCACAATTTTCTGTCCAAAATAACGAGACACAGAAGCTACTGACCACTGAGAAGACGGAGACCCAACAGATTTTACCGATTCGACTTGAGGATACCCCACATCATTCATGATTGCATTGACCCCAATTCCTTCTTCAGTTTGAAAGCTATAGAAAGATTCTGTTTCGCTAGCCTGACCGCTTGAAACATTCTGGATTCTTCCACCATACTCGATGCGCTCTCTTGCCTTTACCAATTCAGAGAAATTTGGTGCAAGTCCAAGCATTCTTTCGAAGCACGGGCTCTGCAAGGAGTTTACGAACATGCCTTTCAACTCTCGGTCTTGAAGCGGTGGTTGCACTCTAGCAGCAAATTCTCTCCACCTCTGAACATATTTCCTAAAAGGTTCATTGTTCCCTTGAGACAATTCTTGCAGCTGCATGCGACTAGGAGCTTCATCAAGATTGTAGTCATACTGCTTCAGGAAAGCATCGGCTAAATCCTCCCATGATCGGATCTGATCACTCTCTAACTGCATATACCAACTCAGAGATGCCCCAGTCAGACTATCTTGAAAGCAGTGAATCATCAGCTTGTCGTTATGCACGAACGAAGTCATTCTCCGGTAGAACATAACCAAATGTAGCTTTGGACAGCTATCCCCTTTGTACTTCTCGAAATTGGGCGCTTTGAACTTTGGAGGCAATACAAGACCTGGCACCAAACACATGCTCGCAGCATTCAGATCAAGAGTATTCTCATTCACCAGGGCAGCAATCTGATCTTCCAACGTCTGAAGTCTTCTCATATACTCCTCAGTTAGTGGGTCCTGAATATTAACCTGCGGAACAACTCTTGGAGATGGAACAATCCTTGGAGAATCTGGCGTAGAGAAAGTGAAATTGTGATACTCTGCGTCATTGAAAGAATATGGACCTCTGACAGGGGTTTGCACTGGCTGAGCAACATTGTCCACTGGAGTCCTTTGACTGTTGTTATCTCCTCCATTTATAGCTGTGACGGCTTCCATGATCTGACTCAACTGGTGCTTCAACAATTCAAACTCTTCCCGAGTAATAACCAAGTTCTGCTCTCCTGAAGCCATGATCTTTCCAGATGCTAACTCAAGTCTAATGCGAATGTCGGGAAATCAACTGATGAAGCGGACAAAAATGGGTAAGCTCCCTGTTCCGGATGAGGATGAATAGGCAAAATGAAATGCAAATGCAAACAGTCATGCAAAATGCAAAATGCACACACAAGGGACCAAGTGCCCCTGGCTGAGAAGAATCCACCATACTGGTCTTAGTCAGACCCATAACACTGCTCGAACCTGGTGTCAACAAACCAAAACAATGCTCGAACCTGGTCTTCAACAGACCCCACGATGTTGTCTTCAAATATCACTGAATCTCAATCAAGAAAACCGGTAATCTGGAAGTCAAGTTACCTGCATGCCCAACCCCTCTCACAGGTAGGTGTCCTAATAACTGACACAAGGTATGGCATCCTATGCGGTCGTTGGCGTCACAGACTTTCAGGGTTGATGATACGATTCCCAGAAGGAGTGGCATCATCAAATCCTGAAGAGGCCTCACTTAGCCAACTTCCAATTGATCGGTTCCCAGAGTCGACAATCCAACTAACCAGCAACCCGAGCCACCCAAAGGGTAGGACAGGAGGCCAACCAGAAGAACCTCGTCTGAGTGTGGATTTCGCGGGACACTAGGACATGCAAAGCATGTGCGCGCCCACTACTTTCCACTCTAATTCTAGGTGCACTCAAGCCCAGGTCCGGCTTATCTCTCAATCATAGAACACCCGTCACACCCCAATACAACAATAATAACAATAATATAATGCTGAAAGTAAAATACAGAAAAAGTAAATCCATACAAAATCCTCGACGGGAAAACAAGCGCTAGGATCGACTCGCGTAGGGAACCGTTGGAGTCCCCAGCAGAGTCGCCAGCTGTCGCTACTGCGAAAATCGGCGCCGACTGACAGAAGAGTCGCCACCGTGCGTTATTTATCCCAAAGGAGGGGAAAGGAAACGCTCGAGCTAAACCTACCGCAAAACGGGGAAAGGAATGGTCATCGCAACCAAAACCTGGATTCGGGAGTCGGTTACGCAAGGGGAAGGTATTAGCACCCCTCACGTCCGTCGTACTCGACGGGATCCACGCTTGTTTTCTGTCGAAAGGATTGTTATTCTATCTACTCTACAGGTCTGGGGTTAAAAGAAAAGAAAATGACTCGGCAAAGTATCGCACTTTATGCCTACGTATTCCCGTCTGGAACGAGAAATCAGAGCCAACGTAGTTCGCCTACCTACGGGAAAGGAGGGGAAGGTTGCTCGCTAGGATATCGCATCCTATGCCTACGTACTTTCATACAACATGAAAGATCAGAGCAAATGTAGTTCGGGCCACGTACGACACAAGTCTGTCTTGATTGTTTTTACCTCCTTCTGAAAAAGGGTTTTTCTGATTACTGGTCCGAGCGGACAAAAATGACGTTTTGATGAGTTCACATTCTTTTACGGGAGAAGTGTCTTTTATTGTGTTTGAAATATTTATTGTATTTTTCTGTTTGTTTTGAGAAAGAAGAGACAGAACTCTAACCTACGGTTGAAAAGGGGAATCAAACTAACCTAGTGTTATCATGCATGGGTTAAGACCTAATGTCTATCATGCTCCTCTCTTGCGCAGAGAGAAACAGAGATCCTAAGGGATAAACGGAAACAAAACAATAGCATATATACAATAAAGCAGTAAAATATGCATGGATGCAGCAATACAAGCGAGGCAAGGGAGTCCCACTCAACCTCGAACCTAGAAAACAACATGCAAAAGTGAACAAAATTCACTTTCAACCTAACAGGTTAAATGGCAAATAATACAGTCAGGGAAATTCAAACAATACATCAAAAATTATAAACAGCAAAAAATAAACAGCAAACAGCAGTCTTCATCTTCACAGCCTTCAAGCAAGGTCCCTATCTTCGATCTTTCAGGGCTTTTCTTCAGATCACACTCTCCAAGCTGAGGAACCAATCAAAAGAATGAATTGGGATGTTAAGCAGTTAGTTGACCACCAAAGGTGGCAAACAGACTGTTAACAACATATAGAATGTTTTTCTCAAGAGTTCTATCTCTTAGATACTGTCACCAAGCCTTCCAAAGGAAGGGGGTGAGTGTCCTAGAGAGACTCTGCATCATAGAGAGGGATGGAGGCAAACAAGACCTTCCATGTTTGTGAATCAAGTTGTTATTCTAGAGCTCTACCTAACTCCTAGATCCTATAACCTTCAACAGCTGCCAGCAAGATATGCTCTTCATCAACTCTGGAAATTGATCTTCATTCCTTTTGTCTTCAATGGCTTCATCAGCAAAGTCTTCAACTCAAACCCAAGCCCCAAGCAGGCCCAATACCCCACACAGTCAAATAATAACCCTAGAGAGGGCACACCACACAATCAATCAAATATAGGAAATATACTAGTAGTATTTATATAATAGGGGAACTCCTAGCATTTTCTAAGGGATCTATTACTTACCCATAATACCCCTATAGTCCCATCATTTAATTTGTCCTAGAGAAACCCAAAAGAAAATTGCTTTGCATACCTAATGTTATATTCACAACCCTAAATGATTAGCCTAATGTTTTCTAACTAAACCACCTAAAATAAATCCTAAAAAATTGGTATAAAAATCAAGGGGGCACCTAATATATGTATCTAGTTATACTAAAAAAATTGGCCTAAAAAGATTATGAGAACCACCTAAAAGAAATTCTACAAAACTATGTACAAATTAAATCTATTAAAAAGGCATTAAAAGAAAAAACATGCAAAAAATATTAAAAGAAAATAAAATGGAAATTTTATTACATGATATTTTTCTACACAGAAATATGAAAATGGTAAAAAAAAAAAAACAACCAATCAAAAATATGGAATTTTCAATTTATTAGGAATTTTCAAACAATTAAGAAAAATGAAGGAAATTAAAATGAAGTAAAATGGGCTAGGGGTGCAGTTAGTAAGAGAATGCATTGGAAAATGGATGATGGGCCCAGACTGGGGGTGCGCGTAGCAAAGCGCGCCTGGGCCCAGTTTAATCAGAAAAACTCAAAAAACAAAAGAAAAAGAAATAGCCACGCGGTGTAAAAAGCAAAGAAAAGTAGTTCAAAATGGATTGGGCCTTGGATTGGGGGGTGTGAAAAGCATTGGTCAATCCAGCACAAAACACCTTCTTCAATCCAGCACTAACCAACATGCATCTAACCCTTTCAAGGATTGTTCGATTGAATCTCTCAGCTAAGCCATTTTGTTGAGGAGTACCTGCTACAGTCTTATGCCTTGCAATCCCAGACCCAACACAGTAACTGTCAAAAGCTTCGTTGCAGAATTCAAGGCCATTGTCGGTTCTCAACCTCTTAACCTTTCTGCCAGTCTGAGTTTCGACTAGAATCTTCCAACTTTTGAAATTCTCAAAAGTTTCATCCTTCGTCTTCTGAATGAATACCCATAGTTTTCTGGAATAGTCATCAACGATGGATAGAAAATACCTTGCACCTGAGTGTGAAGGATTCCTTGCAGGCCCCCAAAGATCAGCATGAATGTAATCCAGGGATCTATGTGTTCTTTGCTTGCCTTTTTTAAACTTCGCCCTACCGGATTTACCAAATACACAAGATTCACAAAATTCCAACTTTTCGACTTTGTCACCTCCTAGCAGGTTCCGCTTCCCCAATTCGACCAGGCCTCTTTCGCTGACATGACTCAATCTCATGTGCCATAATTCTGTCTTCGACATAGATTTCGTAGATGCAACATTTGTCGAACCACTTACAACCTCAGCCTCAAGGGTATACAAGCCTTGTTTCTTCACGCCTCTCAAGACTTCCTTCGACCCCTTCATGACTCTTAGGATACTTTTCTCTCCTTGAAAAACATATCCTTCTCTGTCGAATTCACCAAGAGAAATCAAATTTCTCTTCAAGTCAGGTACGTACCTAACTTCAGTCAATAACCTTATTGACTCATCATGGAGCTTGAATCTCACAGATCCAATACCTGCAATTTTGCAAGATTTGTTGTTTCCTAACAGCACAGATCCACCATCTTGATCACATAGCTCCTCGAACAATTCTCTGTTTGGAGGCATGTGCCAAGTGCAACCTGAATCCATAATCCACTCTTTCCTCGAGTCGCCACTTGAAACCACAAGAACATCAGATGAGTCGAAGTCATCTTGAACAATGGCTGCATTGCCATTACCTCCATGATCTTTCAGGCGTTCAGGGCACACCTTTCTTATGTGACCCTCCTTCTTACAGTGATAACATCGAATACTAGATGTTTCACCACTATAAGACTTCTGTTGACTTTTACCTTTCTTCTTGTCGAACTTACCATCCTTTCGCAAGAATTTTCCCTTAACGACCAAACCTTCGCCCACCGTCGAAGGTTTATGCTCCTTTCGTTCGTTCAAGTCCTTAGAATACAAGGCTGATTGAACTTCTTCAAAGGTCAGGGACTCCCTTTCATACAAGAGAGTTTCTTTGAAGTGAGCATGTGTTCTGGGCAAAGCACACAGCAGCAACAATGCTTGATCTTCATCATCGATCTTCACATCAATATTTTCAAGATCAAGAATCAGCTTGTTAAACATATCCAACTGCTCAGCCAACACTTTGTCTTCACTCATCTTGAATGAATATAAAGCTTGCTTCAGGTATAGTCGATTCACCAGAGATTTGGTCATGTACAAACTTTCAAGTTTCACCCATAATCCTGATGTTGTAGTCTCCTTTGATACCTGTCGAAGAACCTTATCACCAAGGCTCAACAATATTGCGCTGTGGGCTTTCTCGATCATGCCCGTCTTTTCTTTTGCCGTTAACGCAACGTCCATGGCTGCCTCACCCTTCAACGCTTCCAAACAACCCTGTTGAACCAATAGGGCTTTCATCTTCAAGCGCCACAGACCGAAGTCGTTCACTCCGTTGAACTTTTCAATCTCAAACTTTGTTGAAGGCATCTTCTCCACGCTCACCGCACCAATTTGTTGTGAATAGGATACCGTTAAACAAAGTATACACGGTTTCTTATCAAGAAACACCCAAGGGTTAGGGTTAATAAAGAAAAAAGCAACAAGGAACAACACGGATTGGTTATTAAACTGCTATTCTTTCTTTTCTCTTAGAACAAGATTACAAGTATACAAGAATAACAAAATAACCTCTCTCCCTTGAAATTAGGATTTTATCTTCCTATTTTTCCTTATTCTAAGATTGAGAAACTAGCATCCTATTTATAATAAAATAGCCCACTAACCTAATGGGCTTTTTAACAATTACCCATTACAAGCTAACTTAGGGTACAAGCTAACTTAAACAATTGAGCTTACAAGCAAGACCCAATTCAACATGCTAACAACCGTAGCAATATTTACTAATGCATGTTAGAACAGACTTCGACTACAACACGCATTACTTGCGAACAAACTTCGACTATAATAGAGTTCGATCCAACATCTCACAGATATCAATTCCTTATATATGATAAATTTGAGATATATGTTAGTTCGGCCATGAAATATCTTAATGATATTATAATAAGATGGATTATAGTGACAATCTCTCAAATATAAGAGTACCGAATGTGACTCAAAGTTGTGAGTGAATTAAAGTAAATTGTGTCGATCTTTCTTATCTTATTTCTTTAACAAGATAAATAAATAAATGTTAATTAACACAATTTCTTGTGTTTCCTCACCTTTTCAACTATATGTATCACATCAAAGATAATAATTATCTATTTTGCATTTTGATAATGAAAGACTTATCAATAACTAATATAGATAATTGAATAAAATTATCATTTTTTTCTTTTATTTATAATATTTTAAAGCTAAGCAAAATGGTCAATTATTACATATATGGGTATGTTTCTTTCAGCATTAAAAAAATGGATTTTTTTTTTATTTTCGAAAATAAATTATGAGAAATTGTTATCTAAAATATTACAATTTTTTTATATTTATTTTTTCTAAAATAAAAGATTAATTTTGATATCATATAACATAAATATACATTATCGAAGATCAAAAGATAGTCGAAATTGCAAATTTTTTAAAAAGGTTGTGTCTCAAAAATGATTTTTATGAAAATCTATTTGAAATAGCTTCAAAATTAAATGGTTTTTTGAAATTTTAATATCCAAAAAGAGTTTTATTAAAATGATGAAATATCTAAAATAACATTTTAAGAATAACTATTCAAACCAAATTTTCATTTGAAATATTTATTGAAAAATTTCTTTGTAAATTTTTTTTACACAAAATTATATTATACTATAAAAATTATTTAAAAAAATCAAAACAAACGGACCATATTATGATAAATAAAGAATAACTCATAAAAATAATTTAGCAAAACTATACACAGTCATTTGTCAATTATAGTTTTTTTAAGGAAATAATTTAGATACAATTTTTTAGGTGTGACTTTTACTATTTTCTATTTAGTTTAATATCTCTCATTTAAATTTTAAATATATATTAAAAAATAAATTTAATTGGTATGCACTGACAGTATAAAATAATTTTAAATTTTCATCCAATAAAAATTCATTAATTTGTTATGTCATATCACTAACTTAAAATTTACAATATAATTTAATAGGATACATAATGATGATTGGTTGACAATGTAAAGAATATTTATACTATCAGTGCATATCAAATAAATTCTAAAAAAATATGTAACACACAAGAAAATATTAAATTTTATTGAGTTAATTTTATTAAAAGAAATTTTTTAAATAATGTAGATAGTATTTATTAAATATTTTAATTAATAATGAATTAATATTATAATATTAAAAATGAAAATAATACTATTTAAAACAAAATTGTTTTTGCTAAAAGTAACATTTATTGGAACAATTATTTTTGGGTACATTTATTGGAAAAATTTGTTGAGTAGCTAAATTCAACCATTAATTTGGTACTCTGTTGAGCAATAAGTGCAAAGTATATATTTCATGGTCAACCAAATTAATAAGAAAATAGAGAAGAATTGAACGAGGTCGGTGAGCTACGCCTACATGCATATAAGTATGGTTGGACATATTTGAACACTCAGTCTGAACAGACTCATAAATATAAAATTAAATAAATGGGTTGATTCAATTGTTTGATTTAGATAGGGCCAAATAGGTCATTTTAATGAGTTTGGCCAAATAAATATTAAACCAATCAAATTCATTCGATTTATCCTCCAAATCGATATAATCGAATTTGATGAATACTGAAATCTCCACGATCGAAATTGAACATTTAAAAGGAAACTGCGATTTGAAGATTGGATCTAAGTTTTTGGTTTGATATTGGCTCAACCCAATTGATTTTCCAACCCTACTTATAGTTTAGGGTTTGTTTCTTTTAACTTTAAAAAATGGGTTGTATTTTTAAAAATAATTTTTTAATTATTAAAAAAATTGAAAATTTTTTTTATTAATTAAAACACTAATACAAACATTGAATATTAAAACACAGTCGAAATCATAATATTTTTAAAAAAATGTATATCGAAAATAATTTTAATAAAAAGTTATTGGAAATAGTTTCAAATTTAAGTAATTTATTCTTTTGAAATTTGATATTAAAAAAGTTATAGAAAAATGATGAAATGTCTAAAATAATATTTTAAGAATAATAATTTAAACCAATTATTGATTTGATTTTTTTAATTGTTTGTAAATTTTGTTTAAACAAAAATATGTAACACTGTAAAAATCTTTTTTTTTTTAAAAGTTGAAATGAATGGGACCTTAGTCTCTAATAAATTTAATTATTCTTTTGCGTTCTTCACATTTGAATTGTCGATAAAAAATCTATATATTTTCCATGTTTGAGATTGTCAGAAACTAAAGGCGTCAGAAAAGGCGAAAATCAGCAGAAAAGTAATCAATCCGGCAGGTTGTTGGAGTATCGGTGGTGGTCGGGCGGCATGGAAATGGTGGTGATATAGATAGATCATATATTTTAGGTCTCGAGTAGGGCTAATTCGCGGATCTGTTCGATGATAAGTCATGTGTTTTTACCTGTTTTGGATCTTTTAGGTTTCTGCTATTAGTTAAGAAAATAAGGAGGAAAAAGGTGGTAATCCTACTTAGAGAGAAAAAAAAAAGTAGAAATTTATAGGATTATATTCTTAGAACTTAACGGACCTTTGGAGGTATCTAAATGGAACTCAAAGGGTAGTGATAGAAATAATTTGGAGTGTATTCTTAGAATTTTGAAGACCTTTAGAGATATCTAAGGAGATTGAGAGACAATTCTAAGCATGTTGAGTTTGTATGATTCATATATAGATAGTTGGAGAAACTGGGAAATATTTGAGTATAAAATATGATTTATTCTTGGAAACTTGGAAGATTGTTTTTTTTTTTACTTATTTGTAATCTCTTGTAACAACATTTGAAAGTATAATGAATCGGAGAGATACTCTCTCCCTACAGTATATCAGTTTGATTGAATAGGATAAAAAAATTTGTGTACTTATATTTTATCTTCCACTTGCTTGTTATGGATTTGCTTACACTGTTTGACAATTGAATTTTTTTCTTAAGGCTGATTTGATGAGAATAAATAATGAGTAGTCGAATTTATGAGTTCTTAATAAAACACACATATGACTTCAACCGAATCCACTAAAATAAGATGCCTAAATATGTTCTTCCTCGTGAACACATTATTTAAGAGTAACTTCCAAAAAGTTCTAAGTGTTGTGAATAAATGATAGAATAATTCAATGTTCAAATACATCAAGATTATGTGTGGGACAAAGAACAATGGTAACCAAAATAAATAACCTCAATCAACCAAAATAACCTACAATTAGTAATAGCAAAGCCATAACAAGCAAGAGGAAGATAAAAGACAGAAAAACCCCAAGAAAAATATTTATTCATTTGAATCAACCAAATATACTCTGGGGGAGAGAGAATTTATCCAATCCAATATACTTCAGATAATTGTTATAAGATATTACAAAAGAGTTATAAGAAAATAGTCACCAAATTTACAAAGAACAAATCTCATTTTTGACCCTCGAGTGTTTTTCAATCTCTCAACCTGGTTATATATGAACCACACAAGTTTAAGGTGTTTAGAATTATTTCTTAATGCCTTCAAAAGCCTCGAAAGGTTTCTCGAATTTCAAGAATATAACCATGAGAATTTCTATCATTTCCTCTCTAAGTTTCCCATTATGATTCTTAACTTTTCTCTCTGTCTTCAATTTTAAAGTGTAAATACAAAAATGATAGAGATACATATTTATAACTGCTGGAATTTAAGAATCCATAATAGGTCCAAAATATGATTCATTAACGAATGTATCCACACACTAAAAGGACCAAGCTTGATACTTGTGAACCGCCTGAACCGGACTCGCGGCCTGAATAATGCCTATAACCATTTCCTTGCTACACATGCTTTGTCATCGCCACCGACAAACTCATGTCAGTCACCACTGCCATGTCTCAAAATATCGTCCATCATTCACCATCGTCGGATTGGCTCCGAACTGCCCCACCAGACCACCTCTTTGCAGCTGAAGTATCCTTTGTCGAATTTTTTGCAACTTTGGTTTCTAACAGTTTTGAAATAAGTTTTCCTCCTCTTCATCCCTTGAGGTTTTAAGACATACTTCTATAATTATCCACCTTGACTTTAAACCATAATGATGTCAATTTACCAATCAACTATTTTAATGCTCTCTCCAATTTGAATCATCATTCAAAAAAATTGATCAAGATCAAGTCACGTTTGAACCTTTATCTTGCCACTTGCATCCACTTGCTTCCAACTACTTTTCTTACTTAAGTAATCTAACAAGCTCACATGTATGGTTTTTTAAGCATCTTTGATTTTGATGTCTGCAAACCTTCAACCACATTTAATGCATAACTACCAAGGCCAACATAATTATATCCTTGAGATGCTACAATCTCCCTCCTTAACTTATCATGAGTCAAATGATAGTCAGAGGCCTTTGTAATCATCCCCTCACTATTACCAATATTCATAGCTGAATCTCCACCTCAAACAGAGTCTTTCCCGCCATAGTTTCTAATATTTTCATCTCAAAGTCTTTACTCTTGTTCTCTTTATGTGACTTATTGAAACTAAAACATCAGCAAATAATGAATTTTGATCCTCTAGGTTCTACTTTCCAAATTTCATAATCAATCCCACCTGTTATACCCCAAATTTTGACCTTATATTTCATCATCATTTTAGGAGTATCATACATTGCATTTCTAACCCTAACCTTGTACAAGTTGTTTTTTGTTTTGTTCATCAATGAATTACGGCTTGAACCAAGAGAACTTAAAGGATCTTTATTTGATCAGTCAATGTCTTGGATTGATCATTAACCTTCCAAGTGGGCATAAACTCAAGAGGCCTCTCTCCATAAAAAAATCAGGAGCAAATTGATCTCATTACAAGTTCATCAAGATTCAATTTCATCTAACCACAACTTAGGGTTTCACCGGACAAAGTCAATAGTGTCTTTTACTTTTGATCAAGGCATGGTCCCAAGCCTTGGGACATGATTCAAGATTCTCATATACATCCTTGGAGTCCACCCATGATATTTGAAAGACTCAAGATTTCAAGATCATTGAAGATCACATAGTCAATTTCATCTGATACACAAGCCTTTAACTGCAAAGTCAACTCTTTGACTTTTGAGAGTTTTGGTCAAAATTGAAGTCCTCAAGATAAATTTCATGAAAACATGTTTGATCATTAAAAACCAAGAATTTTAAGGTTTCTTTCAAAAGGGGTCAAGTGGAACAAAGTTGATTTTTTTTCTAAGTGTGGTAAGAAAAACCCTAATTTGGCACCAACTTTGAAAGGTCATAACTTTCAATCTAGACCACCATTTTTTGTGTTCCAAAGATCAAATTGAATCCTTTAAAACATACTACAACTTTTACAATGAGGTTTAATCCCCAAAAAATGAAACGATTTTGAGTTATGAAGCCATCAAGTGAGTAAGAAAACTTCCACACTTAGAAAATTTTCAAGGCAGTTTTTGGTCCTAAAAAGTACCAAACTTTGGAACCAATTTTCATTATGATCCATTGAGAATAAAAACCTTCTTCAAGCATAAAATTTTTATAGAACATTTGGGGATTTCCAAAAAGTATAATAACTTCTTAATCCCATTTTTGAGCTATGAGTTTCGAAGAAATGAAGTTGGTCATCCATACTTGAACTCTAAGTCATTTTTCATGTCACAATCTTGAAGCAAATCCATACCAAACCTACTCAATCTGGTATTTTAGGTTATGTTGCTTCTAAATATTCACATAATTGATGATTTAAACAAATCATAAGTGTATTATCCAAGTGTTTAAGGCTTTGTTCAATGAATCATTCCATTTTGAGAAGAAAGTTCACATTATCCAAGTGTTTAAGACTACTTTTATCAAGAAGTCAACTTCCCTTGAGCTTCCAAATTTTTTCTCTGCACTCAACATTTTCTTTGCATAGAAGCAAATTTTCTAAACTTTCCAAAAAATTTAGAAAAGCTTGTACTTGGCATTGGGACTATGAGAATCAATGGAACCACCAAGTTGATTTCCAACCAAACCAAAACAACCATTCAATTCCAATTCTGCTGAACTAATTCCTCCACTCTTTCTTTATAAATAGAGGTTCACCCCATGCATCAAACATACAACAAAAACCTCATAAGAACACTCATACAAGCCTCATACCATCATCTTGCAGAATTAACCATTCCTTGTGCCAAGAAACCTCACTTTGCATTAACTCACCCATTTGTCTTTCCATACACCAAATCACAAAACCAATAGTTCAAACACATCATAAATTACTTCATCAGATCATCACTTCCATCCAATACTTGTAGAAACAGAAATTCAACTTTTAAAACCAAATTATGTTGACTTTTTGCATCTTCCATACCAAAATCATATTTTGACCCTCTACAAACACTTTGATCATTGAAAATAAATCCTCAAATATGTCTTGAGCTATCCACAACCTTTTTTCTTGATTGTAACTCCATTTGGATCAGAATAAAAATCACATTTTTCTTGTTTTGCAAGAAGGAAGGTGCAGCTGGTTAGAAGCAGTTCCAGGTGAATCCAAGCATTCAAAAACTTCCTATGGGATCTAAGGAAGCTATTCAAATCATTAAAGTAGCTTTGTAACATCTTTTGTGAAGTTTCAAAATTTGCTTCAAGAGGTAAGTGTTCAAAACTGAAACTCATTCAACCATGTAATATTTTGATGTACATTGAACATGAAACTTGTTTGTTATGATGTTTACAATGTTTTCCCTCAATTATTTGTTTCTCACCATGTTTATATGAAATTGTTTGTCAGAAATGCATATTTTAGGGTTCTTGGGGTTCTTGCTTCGATTTTTGAATTAGGATCAAAATTAGATAAATTGAGTTATACCACTGATTTCCTTAGTGAAAAATACACAAGTTTCATTTTTGTTTCATTTGGTTTCATGGTGTATTCAGAGAGTTGGGGTAGTTTTTGCAAATTGAAGTGATGAAGATGATGAAGCTTCATCCGTGGCGCCTTGGCCTAACATTTAGGTCTTGACTTAGTATATATTTAATTAAGTGGGGGTGATACAATAGATGTATCACCACCTCAATGGTAGCACATGTGCGTTCAGTACTCCCATTTGCCTTTCTGACCTGGGTCCGATCCTTGCTTGGACCACCCTTTTGTGGAATTTTGTGTTGTTTTGCTTTTCTGAATCATTTTTAAAATATATATTCTTGTTTCCATAAGTTATTATGCGCGTGTAATTGGCTCAGATGGCTAAGTTTTAAATTGTCAACCAACCTGGCCTGGGCTCAAGTCCCACCAAGGTCATTTCCTATTTTTTTTAATACTTGTTTTTTTGTTTTTCTTCACAAATTGAAACTATCATAACTTCTTCATCCCAAAAACTTTTGAACCCATTCTTTTTTCCAATTTTTCATGAAGATGCATATTTTATGTTTTTAAAAATAAATACTCAAAAATATTTATTTTTCTTACACTTTTACTTGTTCAAAGTGAGTTACTTTTTTAGGGTTTCTTAAGGTTTCTTTTGCATTCTTTAATTGATCCTTTGATTTTATTTGTGCATATTGACTTGTATGAACCTCATACACTTTCTATAGACCTTATGTGATGTTGTGAACTTGTAAATTTTTGTTTTAACTTGAGTTTGATATATTTTTGGTGTATGTTTATATATTAAAGTGTATGTTAAAACTTTAATCATGTCATGAGATTTTTGCTTGGTATTTTTTCCTTGATATGTGATTTTTTTCCCATGTTTATTTGAACTTGATGTACATGTGTGCCCTTGTGTAGATTATACCATGGTTATATGTTCATAAACACTTTTTTTTTCTTAATATGCCTTTATATACATGCTTGTATGTCTAAACCTTTGTGATGTTTCCATCTTGTTTAAGACCATGTTTGAATTCCTAACATGAATGTTTGGTTGTTACCTACTTGTACTAAACATGTTCAACTTGTATCCATGATTGAATATTTAAGTAAGCTTGTTCATATGACTACATGATGTTTAAGCCATAGCTTGTCATCTATATGTATACTCACATGTCATCCTTTATGTGCTTGCATCCTCCATCCACATGTTATTGTTATGAACTTGTATCTTTTCTCAAGTATGCTTTGGTTGTTACCTTTATTTGTCTTGAATATCTTGTATCTATGTTTAAGTAATATTTTGACTTATTCATGTTTTGTGAACCTTCTCCATGTTTAAGTAATGTTTTGAATTATACATGTTTGTTTTGAACTATGAATGATGTCATGTTAAGTGATGCCTTGACTTATGCATGTTTTATTTCATCTTATCCATGTTAAATTGTATTCATGATTAAGTGTTGTTACAACTTATCCATGTTAAATTTTATTCATGATTAAGTGTTGTTACAACTTGTCCATACTTGTCTTGTATTCATGATTAAGTGGTGTTAGTAAACCCTAATCCATGTTTGCCCTAGTTGTGTACTTGAACATGTCATCCATGATACCATGTTGATATTGTTATATCCATGATTGATTTGAATTCTTTTTTACACCGACGATGCTTTAGTCTTGTTAGAACTATACCTGATGTATGTTTAGGTGTTGTAACATTTTTGCTTGTATGTTCTTACCTTGGTTGTCACCATGATGATTTGTAACTTCATTAAACATTGAATCTGTTCATGGTTGTTACCTTGATCTTTTGTGACTTTGTAAATTCCTTTCTTTAGATGATGTTACATATACCTCAGTGCTTTGGTTTTTACCATATTCACTTTAAAATTTGTCATACCTTGTTTGATTCATCATTTAACATTATGTTTGAATGTTATCTTTATTACTTACAATTGATATCATGTTTGAAATATCATCTTTGTTCATCTCATCCACATTGTCCATGCTTACTTTTAACTTTGTCAAGTTATTCCTCAAGTGATGTTAGCTTTTTTTAGCTTTCATCCTCCTTTGTTGCCTTTTATTCCCAAATCCAAAAGAAAGAAATACTTCATTGACTTAACGTCATAGGTAGTCTTAGCATTGTCGTTACATTGCAACTTAGGGTTTTATACAATCTTTTCCCTTTCTCTTGGATAAAATAAATTTCGGTGGTGAATTTCAGTGATTTGGGATTCAAGTTAATACAATACCTTGATATTCAATTCTCACCGCAACAGAAATGACGACTTCACTGGGGAAATTCCCAAAAGATGTTTGAGCCTAACTTGCTTATATTTGTGCTATATTGTTTGCTTGCTATTATTTGTCTTGTTGTTCTTCATGGGTGGTTACCTTATATGTGGTGAGATAAGTCCTAACCTGGACTTGATCATAAAATAAGACAGGAAGGTGGTATATTCAAGAAGGCTTATAGTGAGTTGATTCTCAGCCAAGCTAGCTTGAGAAATCACCACTCAGTGGAGGCACTTTTAAGAATAAGTAATATTGATCAAGAGATTGTGAAAATGATACTATTCTTGATTAAGCCTACAAAGCTGAGAACTTTTAGTCACCTTTAACCCTACTTGGCCTTGTTAGGAACATAGTGCAATGACTATGAGGGTGTAGACCCAAAGTAGTTAATACGTGATACTACATTAAAAAGAGGTTCTCTTGGGAAATTGATAATATCCGAAAGATGAACTGATGACTTTGAGAACTTGTTAGAACCTGTTGTACAAGTACACAATAAACCATAGTACATACCTAATGGGAGGGGTAAACCTTTGACTTCATGCGATCCTTTTAAACCTTGTTTGTGCTTAACCTTGTTTTGTTTGTGCATACATGCACTCATAAACATCATTTTTATCAAAGTTTCATGGAACTTAGGAACTTTTGCTTGCAAACATCATAGGATTGTCATGGATGTTGAAATAAAAAAGACTTTGAAGTACACTTTCAAGAGTCCTGAGATTAATGATCTAAGGAGATTGGGAGCTTTGGTTGCAGACCAAGAAGGTTTCAAGAACAAATATGGAAGGATTTTATTTCTATTGAAGACTAAAATGGAAGATGGACTTCTCTCTATGCTACTTCAGTTTTATGATCCAATCTATCATTGTTTCACCTTCCCCGACTACCAAATTGTGCCTCCATTGGAAGAGTATTCTTATCTAGTTGAGTTACCTATCCTTGATGAGTTTTACTTTCCTATCTTGGAAAAAGATCCTAAGGAACAAGGCATCGCCAAAGCCACAAATTTGGAATTGCCCAAGTTCAAAGCAAACATGACCACCAAAGGAGGAGTCTTTGGGTTGACCACAGAGTTTTTAATGGATAAAGCTCAATACTATGCTGATAACTATAACATGGATGTGTTTGAGGCTATTTTTGCCTTACTCATCTATGGTGTACTTCTCTTCCCTAGTTTTGATGACTTCGTCGACATCAACTCTATCAAGGTTTTCCTAAAGAAGAACCCAGTGCCTACTTTGCTAGCAGATGCTTATCACTCTGTTCATCTAAGGAACTTCCATAGAGGAGGGATGATCATATGGTGTGTGCCATTATTTTACAAGTGATTTATTTCTAACTTGCCCAAGCCTAGCTCTTTTTGGGATCCCAAGAATGGTTTGTGGTGGTCGCAGAAGATTATATCTTTTACCCACTCTAATACTGATTGGTACAATCGTGTCTATGATAGGGTAATGATCATTGATAGCTGTAGAGACTTTGCCAACGTACCTCTTCTTGGTACCAAGGGAGGGATCAGTTACAATCCAGTCTTGGCTCGCCGATAGCTAGGTTATCCTTTGAGAGAAAAACCCAATGGTGTTCATGTGGAGAGTATATTCTTTAAGGAAGGCGAATATAGCAAAGAGCTCAAGGAAAAGATTGTGTTTTCTTGGTGTCATTTGCATAGGAGGGGAAAGAAAGACTTGGGAAAGGCTAACTGTGTTTCTTTGGAACCTTATCTCCAGTGGGTCTGAGATAGGGCCATCAAGTTAAAGATGCCTTATCCTCGTCAAGAGCCCGTGTCTCTAAATAAAGAGCTCACTCTATTCTTCATGTCTGAAGCAGAGAAGTTGAAGATCGCTTTAAGCAAAGCACAACGAGAAGGAGATGCTTGGAAGAACAAGTATCAAATTGTCGTCGACGAAAACATAGAACTCTAAAGACAACTACAGATGAAGACTGAGGAAGAACTCTCTAGTAAGAAGATGAAGGTGCAAGAGGATTTATTTACCTCTAGCCCTCAGTTAACTCCTTAGAAGCTAATCATGGATAAGCTCATACTCGAGAAGACTCAGATGGAGAAGCAGATCAAAAAGCTCAACATGAAACTGTAAGGAGAATCTCTTTAGGACTTTTGTTAGCTTTTATTTAGCTTTTTGTTTAAGACTCTTGTAAGAAGTACTAAATTTGTAATCCTCTCTTTTGATTAATGAAAATGAGTTTCCTTTGATTTTTTTTTATGTTTGCAAATATTTATTGAGCTCCTTGAAACCATTAAGCTTGCATTTGTATTACATTCATATCACCGCATTTGCATCTCATGTGCATTGCTCTAGCTCATTCCATTGCCTTCTCTCCAGTTTTCCACACCAAATATGTCACCTTAGTACTGAATCCAATTGCAAGAGAATATGGATCATTTGGAACAATAAAATTCTCTACCATAATGAAGACTTTGATAGGCAAACAAGAGCAAGAAAATCAAGGGCTTTGAGATGAATTTGCAAACTTGAAGGCTGCTAAAAGGTGTCTGACAACTTTGGTCAAAGAATTGGTCATCTCTCAATGTCAGGATGGTTCTTCTTCCTCCATTAATCAGCCAGCTAAGTAAATCGGTGAGTCTAGGGACATCCCAGTATACTATGCCAAGTTATTCCCTGTCCTCGTACAAAAAGATCTGATCAAGACAGCAACTCCACCCGCTATCTCAATGGCTCGTATGAGCTACTTCAAGACTGATGCCTTATGTGCTTTCCATCCAAGAGCGCCTGGCCACGACATTGAGGAATATTATGTTCTTAAGGAGAAGGTGAATGAGATGGTTCAAAAGGGGATTCTGTATTTCAAAATGTGCAAACCCCGGGTTCAAACCACTATTTTGCTTGAACGTGGAACAAGCCCCTCCTTGCACATGGCGGACTGATGCAGAAGATTGTTCCTTAGGCTACATCTTATCATATTTTAAGCTTATTTGTTGTTTTCATGTGTAATTTTCTGCGTTTGTTAATGCATTTGTTTTGACGTTGTAAGAACTTGTTATTTTGAATGCATTGAATATGTTTGTCTTGAAGAAATCCATTTGTATTCACTCGTTTAAAACACTTTTCTGCTTTATAAATGACAATACCATCCAATCTCTTGCTTAGGCAGAGAATTGAGTGGAGGATGATGAAATAGAAAACACAAGATCTCTTGTTGAATGATTTTGAATAAAACATGTTGATGATGTAAGACATTGTTTTAAACTCCCAAACACTGGAGATACATGGAAGATAGTCCCTCTTTAACCCCCTCGAGCCTTGAAGTATAAGTTTTCCTTTCATATATAAAAACCCTCAATTTAAATTGGGGCAGGGTAGTCTTCAGTTAAGTTGATCAAAAGGAAGATAAAATATCCTACAATCTATTATACCAAAGCCACAACAAGCAAAAGGAAGATAAAAGACATAAAAACCACAAAGTAGTTTGTTTACCTAGTTTGATCAAACCGATATACTATGGAGGAGAGAAACTCTTTAATTTATTATACTTTAAAGAATTGTTACAAGAGATTACAAAAGAGTTACTAGAAAATAGTCACTCAAATTCTCAAGAACAAACTTTATTTTCTACTTAAGTGTTTCTCAAATTTTCCAACTCTTTACGTATGAATCACACAAGTGTGTTTAGAAGTTTTTCCAATTCCACTTAGATACCTCCAAAGGTTATCTAAATTTCAAAAACATAATCATAAGAGTTTCTACCATTACCTTTAATTTTCCACTAGGATTCTTAGCACTTCTCTATGTCTTCTATTTTAAAGTGTAAGGACAAAAGCGATAGAGATAAATATTTATAAATATTGAAACCCAATGGGTTCATAATGACCCAAAACACTACCTATTAACGAATAGATATGTGTACCAAAACGACCAAGCTCAATACCTACAAATCACCTGAACATGATTCAATGCCCCGAAGATGTGTCCCTATTGTCCGCCTCGCCGCCAGAGCTTCGTTGTTTTCATTTGTCATACTCTTGTCGACCATCTCCAGCAGCCACAATGTCTTCTTCCTCTGGACTTTTGACTTCGTATAATTATTTGTCGTCAGACTTCCTAATCGATAGAATCAATCGCCATCGGTGATCGATTGATTATCACCTCTACAGTTTGATACTCCTGTACCAATGTCAAGTCTGACCGCTGGACTCTGTCGTTAGTCTTCCCACTGAACCTCCTCTCCGCGATTGTGGCATCCCTTGTCAAATTTTTTTATTGTTTTTTTAACTTTCTACAAATTTAATTTTTAAATATCTCGAAATACAGGTCTCTAATCTTTTGCTTAAGTTAAGGTTTAAGAGTTATTTCTAACTTAAGTGATCCTCATTAATTATTTAAGAATGAAGAGATACTTGTACCTTAAGTGATTCTAATCTATTAAATTTTGTATAGACTAATAACATATTTAAGTTATCAATATAATAAAACGAAATCGTTGGCCTAAATCAAAGTTTCCACCAATGAAGATATACACACAAGCTCGTAATAATAAACTTTAGACGCATAAAAGTCAAATGTAGTATCTAACTCCACCATCCATCACCAAACTGGCATGCATTTAAGGGTTCAGCCCAACACTTGAGAACTGTTTCCCTTTGGCTTCCTACGTCCAACTTGCCAAATGAATATTCAAATAAGCAAAATTCAATTAAATTATTACTACTATAAAAAAACATGTCTAATGAAAAAATATAAGGTTTATTGCAATTTTCATCTTCTAATTTTATCTAATTTAGAAAATCAGTCTTTTATTTCAAAATCATATAATTTTAACAATTTTTTTATATTTTTGCACTTAAAATTATTAATTTATTCATTTTTAAATGATGTGTCATTTGTAAAATTTAACAAATCATTAGATATAAATCTTTTATAGAACATTATAAATAAGAAGTATAATTTGAAAGCTGACACTTTATCGATTTGTTGTAAAAAAGATAGAGCAGATAAAAATTGTTTGATTTTAAAATATATAAAAAATAATCTAATAAATTAAATTAAATAGAGAACTGAAATTGTAGTTTAGGCAAAAATATATAAGTGAATTTAATTAAAAAAAAGAATTTTTTTCTTAGAAAAATTTGATGAAGCAAAATGGTAAAGTAAAAATTGTAAAAGTAATTTAAATAGAATACAACAGCATCATTGGTATAAAATAAAAGACCTTAATAAAATTGTCAAAGTAATTCAAAATAAATTATTATACTTTGTCGGTTTTTATTATAAGTTGTTTTGGGGAAAGTTTTGTATTAAATTATAATTTTTTATAATATTAATAAATTTTTATTAATTTTATTTTTTATTATATTTTAAAATATTCATTATTTTCTTTTTTATTAATCATTTAAATTTTTTTTAATATCATTACTATAGAAAATTTTATAAAAAATTATAATTATTTTTTTATACAACAATGATTATATTTTTTAATACAAATAAAAATGTAAAAATAATTTATAATAAAAAATAAAATAGTATCCCATTAATAAAAAATGTATGAGTTGTTTAATAAAAAAAGTATGAGTTGTTTAATAAAAAGAAAGTGTGAGTTGTATTCATTAAAAAAAGTGTGAGTTGTATAAATATTACATAATGTTGTATATACCACTCATTAATAGTGAACCAAAATCAAAATATGTTCATTAAAAAAACTCTATGCAAGATACTAGTTAATACTATCCATGAATGCATTTTTTCTAATTACAAATGTTAATAATAGTTTGTGAGTTGTGTGACACTTGAGTGATTATAACACAACATTGATCCTATTTATTTTTCAAACTTCAAAAAAAAGGTTGAGAGTTTTGTTATGTGACATGTACTACTTAATACCATTAATTGTTTCTTAATGACCAGCCACCAACAACCACCCGCTTTTCCATTTCTGCCTTGCCAACTGCTGCACGATACCCACAATATTCGGAATACTTTCTTTTTCATTTTCTCCATTTTATCAAACACAATATTGGATGTGCTATCAAAAATATTAGCACCTATTAAAAAATGATTGGTTAGAAAATTTAATTTTTTTAATTAATTATATACAGAAATGATATCTGGTTTCGAAAAAGAAAAGGCAAAAACAAAAACGAAATGTAGAGATGAAGACAAAGTCTTCACACTTTCTTACACTCTATTGTCTTTTCACTGTCCAATTCTGTCACGTTATATTTTCAATCGGTGGTGACGTTTCTTTCTGGCTTGGAAAAACAAAATAGCTTTTAGCCACCGATAGTTACACTAGTCAAGTAGGGTAACTAGCTTAGTAAGTACTTGTACTTATCCAAAAGTAATGCTTTTCATTTCATTGAAAAAAGCTGCTTTCATTTTTTTGCAAGTAGTTCACCTATATATCCATAATCTATCTTTCTTTAAACTACTTTTTCTAAATTATTTTCACATGATTAAAATAAGACTAGCTTTCTTCGGTTAATAACCAAAGTCCCATGTGGTTTAACTATACATTCATTGAAAAAAGGAAAATTAAAATTGGCAGGTTAATTAATTTGGTTAAGTTAGGCTATGTTTGTTAGAAAATAATGAATAATTAATAAACTAGTAGTAAATTAATGTGGATGATTTATAAACTAATTGATTAAATTTATAGTGTTTAATATTAATTGAATTAATTTATAACAAGTCATTTTTATTTTGGATTTTTTTATATGAAAAAGGAGAAGCAATAGGAAAGTTTCCATTTAAGCCATTATTGTAATTTACCCATTAAAGAAACTACGTTTTCAGCTTCTTCCAAACGCGATTCCCCGCTTTATAAATTGACGATACCGCAATTTTTTTTCAGAAACATCACAATCTCAATTCATACAAACACTTAGCACCGCTTCCACATACAAGTATATAAGCAACAAAAAATACACACATTGCCAGAAAGTAATTTAGATATGGATAAAGAGAATCTAACAGCAGAAATGAATTTCAAAGACTCAACTTCGGCCGTGATAAAAATCCGGCAACGGTTGCCGGATTTACTACAGACGGTGAAGCTGAAATACGTCAAGTTAGGCTACGGCTATTCATGCAACGCCACAACCATTCTCATTTTTGCTCTCGTCGTTCCTCTCTTGCTCTTTCTTGCCGTTCAATTTCAGCTCACCGATCTGAAACTCGACCGACTCTCAGAGCTCTGGTCAAACCACACCATCCATCTCGAAGTGGAGACCGCGGTCGGTTCAATCGTTCTCCTCTTTCTCTTTGCTGTGTACTACGCGAAACGAGCTTCGCCGATATACTTGGTCGATTTTGCCTGCTACAAACCGGAAAATGAACGGAAGATAACAGTGGAATCGTTTGTCGAAATGTTAGAAGATAGCGGCAAATTCGGAGAAGAAACACTTCAATTTCAACGCAGAATTTTATCAAGAGCAGGTTTAGGCGACGAAACGTGTTTACCGAAGGGAATAACTTCCCGTCCGCCAAATCTATGTATGGAAGAAGCGCGTCAAGAAGCAGAAGCAGTAATGTTCGGAGCATTAGACGCGCTTTTCGCTAAAACTGGTGTTAATCCAAGAGATATTGATATTCTTGTGGTGAATTGTAGCTTGTTCAATCCAACACCTTCGCTTTCTGCTATGATTGTGAATCATTACAAGCTGAGAACAGACATAAAAAGCTATAATCTCGGCGGAATGGGTTGTAGTGCAGGTCTTATTTCAATTGATCTAGCGAAAGATCTTCTGAAAGCGAATCCAAATTCGTATGCAGTGGTTTTAAGCACGGAGAATTTAACTTTGAATTGGTATTTTGGAAACGACCGATCAATGCTTCTTTCGAATTGCATTTTCCGAATGGGTGGTGCTGCTATACTGTTATCGAATAAACCATCGGATTTTAACCGGTCTAAGTATAAACTGGTTCACACGGTTCGAACCCATAAAGGAGCTGATGATAAGAACTATAACTGTGTTTATCAGAAAGAAGATGAGAATGGGAAAGTTGGCGTATCGTTGGCTAGAGAATTAATGGCTGTCGCTGGAGATGCTTTGAAAACGAACATAACAACATTGGGTCCAGTGGTTTTGCCATTTTCTGAACAGTTGATGTTTTTTGTGTCATTGGTTAGAAGAAAAGTGTTGAAAGGTTCGCGTGTGAAGCCTTATATACCAGATTTCAAGCTTGCTTTTGAGCATTTCTGTATTCATGCTGGTGGAAGAGCTGTTCTTGATGAGATACAGAAGAATCTGCAACTGAGTGAGTGGCATATGGAGCCGTCGCGGATGACTCTGCATCGATTCGGAAACACTTCCAGCAGTTCTCTCTGGTATGAACTGGCTTATGCAGAGGCTAAGGGTCGGGTCGCCAAAGGGGATCGGGTCTGGCAGATTGCGTTTGGGTCGGGTTTTAAATGTAACAGTGCGGTCTGGAAGGCGGTGCGCGACTTGCCGGTCGTCGGAGATTGGCGGGGTAACCCTTGGGATGATTCTGTTGATAAGTATCCTGTTAGTGTGCCTGTTTCTGTTAGTACTTAAGTTCTGTTAAACAAAATTGTTCATTTTTTTTCCTGTGGTTTGTTGTTATTATTAGTTGTTAATTTTTAATGTAACAAAAAAAAAGTATATTATTAATTATTGCTATTATTTTATAAGTACTTGCGAGTTAGTATATCATTGATTAAATGTGATTGATCATAGTTTATGTTGTATCTTGTGTGATACTAGTATAACTTAGAATGTGCATGTGTGGGTTCTCTATTTGGATACTATATCTATATGTAGTAATCTACTACTAAAAGGGGGATAAAATTCTTATTTTGAAACAACTAGGTTTGAGGACATGACTTTCCTTTTTGTATGTTGTTTCACATTTATAATGATTCTTAAAAGATACTGTACTTTTCAGGAGGAACAAGATTCTACAAACAATCCACATTAATAAAAAGTTTAAAACAATGACTGAGATCTAGATTCTTATAACACCAAATACTCAGTTTTGGAACATTTTACTGTGTTTATATATTTATGGTGAATCTTATTAGATTTTTATATAATTATTTTTATTTACCACCATTATCATTGGTTGATTTCTTTAAATATTTTTCTCTTTAAATAGTTTATTTATCATTTGCACTCTTGTTAAATTGGAGAGTATGCACACAACATTCGGTTTTTTTAAATATAATTGAAAAACTATGTATTATTTTTAGGTGGAGAAATTGTTAGAAAAAAATAATTCACTCGATTTTTAAGAGAAACGAGAGATAATGAAAAGTGCACATAGTCATCAACATCAAACTCATACTATAGTTTAAGGCCAAATAGAGATAATCCCCTCCTATACAAGGTTTAAAGTAATGCAAAAATAGTAATAAATATCGATATCGATACTAAATTATAGTAATAAATATCATTATGCTTTTTCTGTTTTTTTTGCATAAATCAGTATACTTTACTTTCATTCATTTACTTTCTTTCTTTTTTTAATATATTGCCTTGCAAGTTATTTAGATTGGAATGCTTCATTTTTTTCGCAGACAAATGAATATGTGGCACTGTTGCTATGAATAGTCCAAGGACTTGTGCTATATATTCATCAAAAAGTGAACAGGGTGGCATTGCAAGACAATGTAATATCTTCTTATACATATGTTCATTCCACCTTTTTATAATAATAAACAATAAAGAAACAGCTGTCAGAAAAACTATAAAGAAACTTCTGGTTATTATTGTAGAATTTTTTGGGATTAATTTTTTACTATTTTTTAATTTGCCTTTAATACTTTCTTAGTCACTCTACAAAATAATTTAAATATTATTGATTTTCAGATATGCATTTTCGAACACATTAATTTTTAAATAAATGTTAAAATATTTTAGAGATATATTTTTAGAACAATTTAAAATATTCAATACATCCTACTCAAAAACTATTTATATTTGAACTGTACCGAAGATGTATCCCCGTGACTATTTTGGAGATCCATCTCCGTAACGTATCAGAACATGTCTTTCATGTTCTATGTTGTTTATCTGTGTTCAAATGAAGATTTAAACTATATCGTACAATCGAAAATAAAAAATAGACATACATAATTCCAGATGGACCAAAAATGCCATACAAAAATAAAATATCAATAAATGTTGAAAATGTCATACAATCGAGATCAATAAAATACTAAGACAGTCAAAATAAAGTATAGACCCTAGTACTACTACTATATAATAAGAGACTATTGTGTGTGTCTGACAACCTCCTCTGCCTCGCCTACCTCCTCGACCATCAATTCCCCCTATCTTTCGGCGATGTTTTCAGAACAACAATGCCTCATGCGCCTCCGTCATGATGGCATCTAGGACCCGCCTGACATCAGACCCATTAGGGAAGATACTTGTGTCAATGCCTGCCTGCGCAATCTCCACTATGCGACGATGCTTAGGCAAGACATCATCAATATGATATAGTTGTGCTTGCTCCTCCTATAGTACCTTTTGATGAGCTGGTCTCGACGGATCTCCTGGAGCAGCATGCACCATGTACGGATGTGACACCCTAAAGAACCATCTAATGTATTATTTGACGTAGCTTCAGTCACTCTCAGTTATGGTAGCACGTGCCTCCTCCGGTACCAAATGACTCTCATAATCATCAAACATGTCCTCTATTTGTCTATGTATCAAGGAAGGAGGAGCAGAGACATCAGGGTGTCTGGGAATGGTCTGAGTGTAGTCAAACTGCCACATGACGCGCTCGGGCAGATGAGGAGCAGTGAGACGTGATCCACAGGCCAACCATCCATGGTGAAGGTGAGAAAATACTTAGAGGGGGGTTGAATAAGTATGTAGAAAAACTTAGTAATAAAAACTCAAGGATTTTTATCCTGATTCATTGAACTCAACTACTCCAGTCCACCCTATCAAGAGTGATTTACCTTTCTCAAACAAGGACTTAATCCACTATTAAATCAACTGATTATAATAGTAAGCACTAAGAATAACTGTTCAAAGTCTTCTCAAGAACTACTGATCCTAACTGGATCTTCTTAAGGTTCTTTTACAATCAAATGTAAATAATAATACAAGTGTTTAATTTGCCTCTAATAAAGCTTTATCACAACTGTGATTTTTCACTTTAGATTAAGAACAATGAAATAAATTTAGCAAATGAGTATAAGTTGTATGAGAGCTTGTAATGAATTCTTTCAAGTATTTCGTCAACTGAAGAAGATGAATGGAGTCTTGCTTTTATAGGCACAGAGGTCCAAGAGCTTTTCACGTTAAAGGTTGTGTACTAAAAACTTCTGAGCTTTTTTGTCTTCACATCACATGACCTTTCCTAGAAGTAGAATGCACAGAGAAATCCTTTTTGTATGTGTTCTTGTGTCTAGCATAAATGAGGAAAGAGTCGTTTGGTCATTCCAACGGACATAACTTTGAATTCTTCTTCAACAAGTTTCAGCAAGTATCATCAGAGTCTAGATTGATCAGAGCCTTCTGATGTTCATCAGAGTTTGCTGAATCAGAGTCTTTGCAGCAGGTGTGCTTTCAGCGTGTAATTGTTCAGAGTAGAGTTTGGAATCAGATCCTCAGTACTGGCAACATTAGTACTATCAGAGTCTTCTGAAATAACTGTGCTTGAAACTCTTCATACAGAATTCTTCAATGCTTCAGATGCTTCTGGCTTCTGCTTCAGATTCTTCTGTTGCTTCTGCTTCAGATCCTTCTGTAGACAGCGCTCAGAATCTTCTGTAGACAGCACTCAGAATCTTCTAAGAGATGCTTCTGATGCTTCAGAGCCTTGCATAATTTCATGTTCAGATCTAATTTGCTTCTAGAATAATATTCACTTTTAATATCTGCAGCAAACAATCTTAAACAATTTTTAGAGTATATAATTCTTTAATACAAAATTTCATAAGAGTTATCATCAAAACATAAAGATATTATTAAGAACCAATCTGTGTTCTAACAATCTCCCCCTTTTTGACGATGACAAAAACATAAGAAATTTTGTTCAATAAACAATATAATTATAACTCCCTCTGAGATGATGAATCTCCCCCTAAATTGAATACTTAGAAGGAATAAAAACTTCCCTTTTTGCATGAGTATTCTTTTCAGAATCAGAATCTGATTGTTCCAAAAATTAGATCTTGACTTTGGATGCATGTTTCAGAATCAGAGCCTGATAGGTTAAAACTAAATCTGGGGATCTCAGAGTTACTCTAAAAGAACTTGTCAGAGTTTTCAAATGTTCTGAAATACTAAGAGTTCACGTTAGTTAAAAATTATATAAATTTATATGTCTGAATTTTCATTTAGGTAAAGTTTATTTGAACAGTCAGATCCATTTTCTCCCTTTTTTTTGTCATAATCAAAAAGTAAAACTTTTAAAAGACAAGAGATACAAATCATTAGATAAAATTCAAGTACATGTGCATAAACATCAGATACAGAAAAAAAACATAAACTAAGTTTGTTTGAACATAATCATCTTCAACAGGTTAGTGATCTCAGATGAGGACTCTTCTTGCTTTGTCATCCACTTAGCCATGTTGTCATTTTTCTGATCTTGCTTGGACATCCATTGTGCCATGTCTTCAGTGTTCTGGTCTTGCTTGGCCATCCATGACTTAATATCATATTGTCCAGCTTCCAGAACTGCAATCTTATCCTCAAGATCTGGATTCTCTTTCTTGATATCAGATGAAGAAGGTGGGGCAGAGTCTGAAGCAGGAACAGAGTCAATTTCCATGGGAGATGTAGAGTCATGAGCAACAGATCCAGAGGGATGTTCCACAATAGTCATAGCCAGAGGATTTTCTTCAGAAGCAGATTCAGCAGTTACTTCTGTATCAAATACTTCAGAAGATGAAGGAACATCTTCAAGAAGCAATGGTTCAGATCTTTTTACAATCCAGAGCATGCTTCTAGCAATCTCAGGAAATCTGAGCTTCGCATCATCAGAACATACATTCTTCAGATTTGAGGCTACAGTATTGAATATGTTGATGAAGCTATTCCAGATAGCATCAAATTCATTTGCATCCATTTTTGACAAACATCTCTTCTGAACAGAGCCTAAATGCATCTTTATTTCTTTCAGAAAACTTGCAAATAAATTATCAACATTAAGCCTAGATTTTGGTTTCAGAAGGGTTTCCAAAGTGAAAGGCTTGGGTTAAGGTGGAGGTGGAATAGTGAACTCTGGAATAATGATTAGAGGGCTAGGATAAGGTGGTTTCTTCTGAGCTGGCATAATACGAAAGTATGGTTTGATTCTGCGAATGGAAGGTATGACAGCTTTTGGATTGTCAAAATATGGAACAAACGCAGATTGGTTTTGCTTAACAAGAAAAGGAACAAAAGCTGATTGAGGTGGTTGATCAAAAAGGTTTTCTATTTCAAGTCCAGATGGAAGAGGATCAGATGGAAATGGTTTGGCAGAAGCAACTGAAACAAATTCAGATGTTCTTGTTTCAGGATTGGTAGTGTCAGAAGAAATGGGTAGATCTGGTTGGTTAGATTCAAATGTTCTGAGGGAAGGGGTGAGATAAAATCTGGATAGATATCATATTCAGATGAATCAGATGATGTGGTTGGGGTGCAGGATGTAGAGGATACAACAAACATAGTCTTGAGAGGTTGAACATCTAGAACCTCAGAGTCATGAATATCTAATTCAGAAGGATTGGACGGTTCTGGTTGAATCTCAGAAGGTTTGGATGAAGGTGGTTCAGACACAACTGGGTCAGATGCAACATGATCAGATGCAACTGTTTTAGATGCAACTGTTTCAGATGCAACTTGCTCAGATGCAACTGGGTCAGATTGTATAGGTTCAGATGCAGCTGGTTGTTGAATTTCTGGTGATTGTTGTGTTGTAGGTTGTTCTGTTGGTTTTGTTTGTGATTCTGGAATTTGGTCTGCAGGTGTTGTTGTTGTTGGTTCAGATTGAGGAATATCAGAAGATTTAAGTTGAGTAGTGGAGATGGGATCAGATGATTTTGGTGGGGAAGGAATTTTTTATGGTTCAGATTTTTGAGGTGGAGCAGGAATAGATTATTTTTGAGTGCGAGGAGGTTTAGGAATAGAACTAAATGTTGATTCATTTATAACAATTTTAGAGAAAGAAGATACATATGATTTAGTACCTTTAGTCTTTATACGTTTGGTGGGAACAGAGGGAACTTCTTTAGAAGCTTTTCTCTTGATCTGCTTCTGTGGCTTGTCAGCAACTTTTGGCTTCTTCTGAGCAGCAGCTTCTTCTGCCTCTGATTGATTTCTCTTACTCATGTTCTCATTATACACATCTGGCATAGGTTCTCTGGCACGAATCAGAATATCTGCAGGAATAGGCGTTCCATCTGCTTTGCATGCATCAATATACCTAACAATGATATCCCTTGGTTCTTCAGCACCAAAAAGTGGAAAATCTTCAACTGGAATCCTCTTTTGACTAACTTCAGAAATATTTAGTTTCTTAGGTGCAGTTGTGAGTTCATCCACAATCTTTAGCCTCTGAAGACTCTTTGCATTTAGTGGTTTTCCAATGATTGATTCAAGCTCATCTTTAACTCCAGCTTCATACAGAGCAGTTACCATACCATTCTCTGTCAGAATGTATGAAATCAATCTTCCAAAGGGAATCCATGTCCTGATCTTCTGTCCCTTATCCTTTACAGATTCTCTTGATGCATTGATATGATTTCACAGATGCATGAAGAGAATGTGGGGAAGATCTACCTTTGTACTCTAACTCAAACAGTACATAAAGTAGAGTTGTTCATTATTCACGTAATCTGGAGAATTGGTGGATTTTCTGTGATGGATGCATCCCAGAAAAATCTTTGCCCAGATCTTATAGTCAGACTTCAGATCCTTAAATTTGTTAGAGGCCTGTCCAGATGTAATGAATTCCTTATAGACTTCTTCCATATCCACACGCCCAGCTGGCAGATGACATACTCCATCAGTCTCCTCATACCCTATGAGTTTCCTAATGAGATCTTCGGTGATGATGATCTCCTTTCCCAGAACAGAAGAAAGTATAAATTTTGGATAAACAGAAGCATGGATCCAAAATTCCTTCACCAGATATGGGTATACTGGTCCAAACAACCTGTCAAAATACTTAACCCATCCTTGTGCATCAATTATAGAACGTAACTCAAACCCATTTTCAACTAGAGAGTCAAATTCTACCATGGATTCACAAAGAACTTCAAGTTTGTCCACAGGGGTTAACAATGTCCTCTTAGGCATCTTAAATGGAGTCACACCCATATTTGCTGACATAACTGCAGCCATAGTTGATTGAAATTGAGCTGCTGTAGAGGATGAGGTTGCCATTGAAGAAGATGAAGATGATTTGGACGAAGGTTTAGGGTTTTTGTGAAGAGCGAAGAAAAGGCAGAAATGTATAAAATGGTTTGTGAAGTGAAAAGTGTGAATTTGGTGTGAAATGTGATATATATAGAGAAAGCAATTAGGGCAATCAAACAGACACAAAAGCATGTTTTCACATAGCAATAAATGACAATTAATGAAAAAGAATAAAAATCATTTCAAAGCATTAATTGATTCTGACAAATTGGGGGGAAAATTAAGATTTTCACTATTCAAACCATACCTCAAATGTCTCTTCAGTAGTGTACACGCTATCTTTTCAGATTCAGAGTGACACGTGTTTGCTTGCATGTGCTTCTGAGTTCTCTTGAGAAATGAAACGTTAGCCAACGTTTAGATCCTCTAAGATTGGTTAGTTCAGATACACACAAATAATAATAACTTAATAAATCAAATAAATAACAGATGAAATACTTCAGAGTTTTAAACATTTTGCATCTGAGAAATTTACTTCTGATAAATATCATTCTGGACAAAAATCCATACCAATATTTTTCAGAATAAATTTGAACCTATCTTCAGCAAGGGGTTTTGTAAAAATATCTGCCCATTGATGATCTGTATCAACAAAGGCTAAGTTTATAATACCCTTCTGAACATAGTCTCTGATGAAATGATGTTTAATTTCTATATGTTTTGCCTTAGAGTGTAAAATAGGGTTTTTAGATAAACATATAGCAGAAGTATTATCACAGAATATAGAGATATTACTTTCAAATATCTGATAGTCTTCTAGCTGACTTTTCATCCAGAGCATCTGCGTGCTACATCCAGCAACAGCAATATATTCTGCCTCTGTAGTTGATAGAGCAATTGTGGGTTGCTTCTTGTTGTACCAAGAGATTAGATTTCTTCCTAGAAATTGACAACTTCCAGAAGTACTTTTTCTTTCCACTCTGTCTCCAGCGTAATCAGCATCACAGAATCCAACTAATTTGAAACCATCAGATTTTCTGTAACACAAACCCACATTAGAAGTACCTTTCAGATACCTTAGAATCCTCTTAACAGCTGTTAAGTGTGATTCTCTAGGATCTGATTGGAATCTTACACACAAGCATACACTGAATAAAATGTCAGGTCTAGAAGCAGTTAAGTAGAGAAGAGATCCAATCATACCTCTGTAGAGTTTCTGATGTACTTGTTGGATGCATGGGAGTCTTTGCCATCTTACCATCAGTCATGTTAAACTTCTTCAGAAGCTCTTTAACATATTTGGTCTGATGAATGTAAGTGCACTCTGGAGTTTGGTTGACTTGAATTTCCAGAAAGAATCTCAATTCTCTCATCATGCTCATCTCAAATTCTGCCTGCATACATTGAGCAAACTCCTTTCCCAGCATAATATTGGTAGATCCAAATATAATATCATCCACATATATTTGACAAATTAAAAGATCTTTCTTAAATGTTTTACAAAAGAGTGTTGTGTCCAGTTTGCCTCTGATGAAATTTTTCTCTAGAAGAAAATTGCTTAATCTCTCATACCAAGCTCTGGGAGCTTATTTTAAACCATAAAGAGATTTCTTTAGTTTGAAAACATGTTCTGGAAATTTTTCACTCTCAAAACCAGGAGGTTGGTGAACATAAACTTCTTCTTCTATAATACCATTTAGTAAGACACTTTTAACATCCATCTGATATAGAGTGATGTTATTATGTGCAGCAAAAGAAATGAGTAAACGAATAGACTATAACCTTGCTACAGGAGCATAAGTCTCTATATAATCAATTCCTTCTTGCTGACTATAACCTTGAGCAACAAGCCTTGCCTTATTTCTTTCAACTTCTCCTTTCTCATTTAGCTTGTTTCTGAAGACCCATTTAGTTCCAATTATGTTGAATCCTTTTTGTCTTGGAACCAAATCCCACACATCATTTCTTGTGAACTGATTGAGCTCTTCTTGCATGGAAATAATCCAGTCATTGTCTTGCAGAGCTTCATCCACAGGATTTGTTTCAATAATTGACACCAACCCAAATAATGATGCTTCAGAAAATTTGAGGAAGGATCTTGTTCTAATGGGGTCATCCTTCTTTCCAATGATCACATCCTCTGGGTGAGAGGCCTTGATTCTGGAAGATGATCCTTTAACAGTTGATTCTTCAAAAATGTTCAAATTGTTCATCTGAGAAGCTAAAGGAATTGCATCTGGCGTTGCTTCAGGTTCCTTCACTTGAGCTTTGTCTACCTCTGAGCCTTTAGAGTCTGTGAGAATTACTTCTCTATCTGCAGAACTTTCAAACTTCTTTGGCTTTTCAATGCCAAGCTTATCATCAAATCTAACATGTATAGATTCCTCCACAATCTGTGTTTCAGTATTGTATACTCTGTAGCCTTTAGAGCGTTCAGAATACCCAAGCATGAAACACTTTTGTGCTTTAAAATCAAACTTGTTAAGATTCTCTTTAGTATTCAACATATAGCAAATACATCCAAAAGGATGGAAATATGAAATGTTGGGCTTTCTGTTCCTCCACAATTCATAGGGAATCTTTTCCAGAAGAGGTCTTACAGACACTCTGTTCTGAATGTAACATGTTGTGTTTATTGCTTTTGCCTAAAAGTGTTTTGCCAGATTAGTCTCGTTGATCAGGGTTCTGGCCATTTCTTGCAGAGTTCTATTTTTCCTCTCTACAACCCCATTCTGTTGTGGAGTTCTAGGACAGGAAAAATCATGAGCAATGTCATTTTCATTAAAATATTTTTCAAAATATTTGTTTTCAAATTCACCACCATGATCACTTCTGACTTTAATAATTTTGAAATCTTTTTCATTCTGGACTTGTTTGCAGAAGTCAAAGAACACATAATGTGACTCATCCTTGTGTTTTAAGAACTTTACACATGTCCATCTGCTGTAGTCATCAACAATGACTAATCCATACTTCTTGCCTCTGATGGATACAGTTTTCACTGGTCCAAACAGATCAATGTGAAGTAATTCTAATGGTCTTGAGGTTGAAACAACATTTTTAGATTTAAAAGAAGATTTTGAAAACTTTCCTTTTTGACATGCTTCACAAAGAGCATCTGAGTTGAACTTCAGCTTAGGAAGTCCTCTGACCAGATTGAGTTTATTAATCTGAGGTATACGTCTCATATTAATATGCCCCAATCTTCTGTGCCAGACCCATTGCTCATCATTAACAGACAAGAGGCATTTAACATTTTGAACTTTAAGTTCTGAAAGATTTATTTTGTAAATGTTGTTCTTCCTCTTTCCGTTAAATAAGATTGAGCCATTCTTCTGACTAACAGCTTTGCAACATTGTTGATTAAAGATTATATCATAACCATTGTCACTTAATTGACTTATGGATAATAGATTATGCTTTAATCCATCTACAAGAAGAACATTAGATATAGAGGGAAGGTTACCATTACCAATAGTAACATAGTCAATGATCTTGACCTTCTGATTCCCTCCAAACTTCACTTCTCCTCCAGATTTAAGCTCCAGGCTTTGGAACATAAACCTTTCTCTCGTCATGTGATGTAAGCAGCCAGAGTCCAGATACCATGACTGGCGTCTTGACTTTTCTACTAAAAACATCTGCAACAGGGATAATCTTATCCTTAGGTACCCAGATCTTTTTGGGTCCTTTTTGGTTAGCTGCCTTGAAAGTTGGTCTGAACTTCTGTCTTTTTACAACAGTTTTGTTCTGACTTACTTTTGGCTTAAACACAGGAACATTCTGATCAAAACGTGTGTGTTTAATGTCATTCAGATGACCAAACTTGAAATGAGAGTACAAGGGAGTTTTCTTAATAACAAGTTTATCAACAGGCATTGGATTTAAATCCTTTCCAGAGGTAGATTCATATCCAATTCCTTTCCTGTTATTTCTTCTAACCCCATAGATCATAGAAGCCATCTTGCTTCTGTCTATTATTTTAGTAAGAAATTTTTGAAAGCTAAAGTCATATTCTTCTAAAATGTTTTTGCATTTGGACTTACTTTCAGATTCAGAGTTTTGTTGAGCTATTTCAAAATTGACTTTCATTTTTAAATTATTTTCTTTTAGCTCAG
Organism: Lathyrus sativus; assembly: GCA_963859935.3. Lineage (NCBI taxonomy): Eukaryota > Viridiplantae > Streptophyta > Magnoliopsida > Fabales > Fabaceae > Lathyrus > Lathyrus sativus. Next base: position 714,792,300 of record OZ012737.1, read on the forward strand.
CAATTTCTGATCTTAACAGATTATTCTCAGAGCTAAGATTGCACTTAAGCTTCTTACATTTGAGCTTAATCTGATTATAATTTTTCAGGACTTCTGATAAGACTTTAATAAGCTCTTCCCTAGTGAGATCAGAAAGTACCTCTTCTGAGTCAGATTCAGAATCAGACTTAGATCCAGATGATTCTTCATTCTGATCTTCAAATGCCTCCCATCAGAGCCATATTGGCGCATTCATCTTCAGATTCTGATGAGGATCCAGATTCATCAGAGTCATCCCATGTAGCCATTAGAACTTTCTTCTTGTGCTCAGGCTTTCTTCTGGGCTTTTCTTTCTAAAGCTTTGGACATTTATTTTTGTAATGACCAGGTTGTTTGCATTCAAAACAAACAACTTCCTTCTTTCCAGATCTTTTTGGTCCAGAGGACTCCTTGCGCTGATCTGGCTTTTTGAAGTTCTTGAACTTCCTCTGCTTGTGCTTCCAGAGTCTGTTGATTCTTCTGGAAAGCAAGGATAGTTCATATTCTTCTTCAGAAGAAGAAGATTCTTCAGAGCTTTCTTCTAACACCTGCAAAACTTTCACATATTTGTTAGATTTTAAGGCAATAGACTTACCTTTCTTTTGAGCCTCATCTTCCTCAAGTTCAATTTCATGGCTCCTAAGAGAGCTGATTTTCTCCTCCAGAGTGATCTTGTTCAGATCCTTGGCAAGCTTCAGAGCAGTGACCATAGGTCTCCATCTGATAGGCAAGCTTCTGATGATCTTCTTCACATGATCAGCAGTTGAGTAGCCTTTGTCCAGAACTTTTAGACCAGCTATAAGGATCTGGAATCTAGAGAACATAGTTTCTATAGACTCAGATTCTTCCATCTTGAACGCTTCATACTTCTGTATTAACGCCAGAGCCTTGGTCTCTTTCACTTGAAGGTTTCCTTCATGAGTCATCTTCAAGGACTCATACATGTCAAATGCAGTTTCTCTATTAGTGATCTTCTCATACACAGTGTGAGATATTGCATTTAATAAGATTGTTCTAGCCTTGTGGTGATTTCTAAACTCCTTCTTTTGGGCTTCAGTCATAGATTTCATGTCTACTTTCTTGCCATTCCCATCAGTGGGATGAACATACCCATCTATGACCAAGCCCCATAAATCAGCATCATAACCAAGGAAGAAACTTTCTATCCTGTCCTTCCAATAATCAAATTTCTCCCCATCAAACATAGGGGGTTTAGTGTTGATTCTTTCCCTTTCTTCATATCTGTTGTTACTGTTAGATGTTGAAGTTTCAGCCATAATAACAACCAAATATATATCAAAGTTTTTCTCACTGGATCTTTTCTGTCACTGTGAAGTGGTAGCATACACAGAACCGGAGCTCTGATGCCAACTGAAGGTGAGAAAATACTTAAAAGGGGGGTTGAATAAGTATGTAAAAAAACTTAGTAATAAAAACTCAAGGATTTTTATCCTGGTTCGTTGAACTCAACTACTCCAGTCCACCCTATCAAGAGTGATTTGCCTTTCTCAAACAAGGACTTAATCCCTTATTAAATCAACTGATTACAATAGTAAGCACTAAGAACAACTGTTCAAAGTCTTCTCAAGAACTACTGATCCTAACTGGATCTTCTTAAGGTTCTTTTACAATCAAATGTAAATAATAATACAAGTGTTTAATTTGCTTCTAATAAAGCTTTATCACAACTGTGATTTTTCACTTTAGATTAAGAACAATGAAATAAATTCAGCAAATGAGTATAAGTTGTATGAGAGCTTGTAATGAATTCTTTCAAGTATTTCGTCAACTGAAGAAGATGAATGGAGTCTTGCTTTTATAGGCACAAAGGTCCAAGAGCTTTTCACGTTGAAGGTTGTGTACTAAAAAGGTCTGAGCCTTTTTGTCTTCACATCACATGACCTTTCCTAGAAGTAGAATGCACAGAGAAATCCTTTTTGTCTGTGTTCTTGTGTCTAGCATAAATGAGGAAAGAGTCGTTTGGTCATTCCAACGGACATAACTTTGAATTCTTCTTCAACAAGTTTCAGCAAGTATCATCAGAGTCTAGATTGATCAGAGCCTTTTGATGTTCATCAGAGTTTGCTGAATCAGAGTCTTTGCAGCAGGTGTGCTTTCAGCGTGTAATTGTTCAGAGCAGAGTTTGGAATCAGATCCTCAGTACTAGCAACATTAGTACTATCAGAGTCTTCTGAAATAACTGTGCTTGAAACTCTTCATACAGAATTCTTCAATGCTTCAGATGCTTCTGGCTTCTGCTTCAGATTCTTCTGTTGCTTCTGCTTCAGATCCTTCTGTAGACAGCGCTCAGAATCTTCTGTAGACAGCACTCAGAATCTTCTAAGAGACGCTTCTAATGCTTCAGAGCCTTGCATAATTTCATGTTCAAATCTAATTTTCTTCCAGAATAATATTCACTTTTAATATATGCAGCAAACAATCTTAAACAATTTTTAGAGTATATAATTCTTTAATATAAAATTTCATAAGAGTTATCATCAAAACATAGAGATATTATTAAGAACCAATCTGTGTTCTAACACATGGTATATCATTATCTCGTCAAATAGTCGCGTCTGGCGGTGATCAACATAGTTGTTGAAGTGCATATCCGCAGCAACCAAACAGTCAAGATAGACTCTGAAAGGCTCGTTCGCCTGGTTCCTTCTAAACAGGATTAAAGCAGTAGCACACGACATATCTTCATTATATTCAAGTACACTCGCCCATCCATAGATGTGCGGGATATGTTGGAGGATCCAAGCCTGAAATGAAAAGTTTGGAACATATGATCATCAGTAATGACTTTGCTAATATGAAATGAAAATAAATAAAAAAACATTTAAAAAATAATTATTATTATCATCAGTAGTGTCACGCTACTTGTGACCTGTTTTGTCTTCCACATACAACCATCTCTCAACTACATGTACAGGTAGACCAAACAAGTCGCTCCTCAGTTGTACTGTATAGGTGGGACTGGAGGTGAGACTAAATTAGCATTATCTACAGTAAGAGGTGGCACTAGTGAAACCTGACGCCTGTAGGAGGATGAGGGAATGATACGTCAAATGGTGAATCTTGTCTCCTACGGGAAGAAGAAGATGGAGTGACATTAGAAGACGCACGAGCCTAGAAGTAGGCGGTTCTGCATGACTAGAGGGACTTGGAGTCTCCAGAACCTGCTGACTCTTCTTCCGCCGATCAGATGTGTGATGAGCAATCTTGCATGCCTCAGTCTATCCTATCTATCAGCTCTTATGCCTGTAGAAAATTAAACACTAAAAAATTTCGGAGATGCATCTCCGGAATTTTCTACAATTCAGAAGTTGCATCAATGGCGTAATGTACCCCGTGCAATCTCAAAAAAAAAAGTTTTGATCATCATTTTTAGCCAACAAAAAACTAATACGCTATGTCTAAAGTATATTAAATATTATATCTAATCATTTCTAACTCTAATAATTGATTTCTACTCATTTACACAAAAACTTAAACATTTATTGAAAACTTGAAAAACTTACACGAAATTGATGTTTTTGATGAAGTTGGATGATGTTATAGATGAAGATTGAAGTACCCTTGAGCCTTGTTGAATGAAATTTGACCTGGTGTTGAGAAGAAATTTGAGAGAGTTTGAGGTTGAATTTGAGTAAAATCTGAAATGAGGAAAGAGAAGAGTATGGTGCAATTTAACCTCCAAAATATTTTGGAGATGCATATCTGAAACATTTTAATGTTAACTGACCTTTTGACATCTCCAAAAACTGGGAACATTTTTGAAATTTTGTGTGGTGCATAAGAAATATATGAGGTGCATTAAGAAATTCAAAAAAGATTTGTTGTTTGTCTATGTTTGGCCCTTAACCTCAAATATTGATCATTGGATACATACTAGATGACATAAACAACTTAACATTAAAGTTGATCATTTGAAGAAAGAAAAAATATGTGAATAGCACGAAACCGTTCAATTTTGGGGACTTTTTAAAATTGAGGTTTAACTTTAAATCTCTTCAAAATTTAAGTCATAAAATTTTAAAAATAAATAATTTTTAAATAAGTAAGACAATTAAATAAAAGTAACCAAACTCAGTTAAATTAACTATGAAGGGACATTAGATGTTGGGTGCAGGTTCGAGTTTGCACCATTTCATTTGTACACATTTGTTCATCTTAAAGAGTGAATTTCAACCGCTAGATTATTTTTTAAAAATCCCCAAATTTAAAGTTAGACTTTAAAACTCTAACATTTTCATTCAAAGTTCTATTATTCTATTATTTTTTCAATTTTTAAAAAATATACTCTCCACGTTCTCTTTTATAAACAAATTTTACTTTTTATATTTATTAAATAATTGATATATTTAGTTTATATATAATCTAAACACGTCATTTATTCAATAAATCTGAAAAGTAAAATTTGCTTATAAAAGAAAAAAGACTGAGTATATATTTTTAAAAATATTTTATTTAAAATATTCTCATACTGTTTTAAAAGAAAATGATTTTTTTTTTAAATATATGTTTTGAAAGAGAAAACTAAAAGTTTTTGTTCAAATAATTTTTTTAAGGTTTAAATTTATTTTTAATTTTCTATTTTTTTCTTTAAAAAATCAACATTTGGTCTCCTTATTTTCACCAGTCGCAAGATTGGAAATTGTTCGATTAGTGGTAGCCTTGACATGCAATCAAGGTTGGTCGACATTTCACTTAGATGTGAAATCGGCATTTTTGAATGGACCTTTAGATGAAGAGGTGTATGTCACACAACCTCCTAAGTTTTTTATTCAGTAGAAAGCAAGTAAAGTATACAAGTTGCACAAAGCGCTATACGGTCTCAAGCATACATCTAGGGCATGGAACAAGAAGATCGACTCATACTTGGTCAAATTTGGATTCGTCAAATGCAAATTTGAGTATGGTGTCTATGTTCATTTTGTGGCACAAGATATAACAATCATCTGCTTATATGTTGATGACTTGTTAGTAGCTTGGAGAACTTTTCGAAGTTCAAAGAGCTGATAAAAAAGGAATTTGAAATATCGGATTTGGGAAAGTTGTCGTACTTCCTAGACATGGAATTTCAAATGTCGAAGAAAGTTATGGTGCTAAGTATGTCAAAGAGATACTCAAGAGATTCAGAATGGATGATTCGACTTCTACATCTTCACCTATCGAACCAAATTTGAAGTTGGAGAAGCATGGAGAGGAAAACAAAGTCGATGCGTTTTTGTTCAAACAAATTGTCGGATCTCTTAGATATGTGTGCAACAGTCGACCTGATATATTTTCTCAATGGGATTAGTGAGCAGATATATGAGTGAACAAAGGGTGTCACACATGAAGGCTATAAAAAGAATCCTGAAATATTTAAAAGGATTGACAAATTATGGAATTTTGTTTCGACAAGACTATGAAAGTAAAGAAGTTATGGTTACTTGTTATTCAAATGTTGATTGGTATGGAGATAAGGAAGATAGAAGAAGCACTACTAGATATTTCTTTCAAGTATTTGGTGCCTCAATCTCATGGTGCTTGAGAAAGCAACCTTTAGTGGCATTGTCATTGTGTGAGGCTGAATATATAGCAAGATCTTATGTTGTATGTCAAGCAATTCGGATCAGATTTGTGCTTGAAGAAAGGAAGGTCGAAGTGAAGAAGCCTTTGGTACTGCAGATCAACAACAAGTCAACCATAAATCTGGCAAAGAATCCAGCTTTTCATGGAAGAAGTAAGCACATTGAAGCTAGATTTCACTTCTTAAGGGAGAAGGTGAATCGAGGTGAACTTGAAGTAATCCATTGCTTAAGTAAAGCACAATTGGTCGACATTTTCACCAAAGGATTGAATATCGACAGATTTCTAACATTGAGAAAGAAATTGGAAATAGTTGAGATCGACGATGATTAGTGTGTTTCGACAACTTGGATTATAGGGGGTATGTTGAGATATTAGATATAATTCAAGTTGAGTTATGTGGCCCAAGCCCAAATCTAGTTAGGGTTTATGGTTTGTTATTTTACTTAGTAGTCAAGTCACTTAGGTGTATATAAACACACAATTTGTAATTCAGTTTTATTCATTCAATAATATTAACTCTTATTTCCTTATTCTTTCTATTTCTCTCCTCACTAAAAGTGCCTCACGCACTAACAGCAAGGTCATCCTATGTTTAAAGTTTGGAAAAAACTGAAGCGCCTGCAGCCTATTATGAGAAAGTTAAACAATGAAAAGACGGATAACATGAAGAGAATAATTGAGATCAAAGGCGAATTGGAGCAAACCCAAACCCTTTTGTAAACTGATTTATTAAACCAGGATTATATCCATGGTATCAAACTTAGGTCATATGAGCTCATGAAATGAATAAACATTGAAGAGAAAGCTCTTATGCAAAAGTCCAAGATCAATTGGCTTAAGGTGTGTGATGGAAATAATGCCTATTTTCATGCTACTATTAGAGAGAAAAATAAAAAAAGCGGGATTGCACAATTTGGAAGATCTTCAGGGTAGAAAGCTGACTAAATTTCAAGAGATTGAAGGGGAAGTCATCAGATTCTACAAAAATTTAGTGGCAACTAGCATACACCAGAAAAGGCACGTTGATATTGTGGAAATTAGAAAGGGGCCCCAACTGCTAGAAACACATCAATATTTGTTAATCCAACCTTTTTCATATCAAGAAATTTTGATAGCTCTCAAAGGCATAGGATAAGGGACACAAAAGCTCTAGGAATTTATGGATTTAATACACACACAAAAATTCAAGGAAACATGGAGTTTGATCAAAGATGAGGTGAGGGAAGCAATCTATGATTTCTTCCAACAGAATAGAATATATGTTGTTGTTAATTGTGCTAGTGTTACTTTGATTCCAAAAACTTCAAAGGCAAAGACCATAAAAAAGATAAGGCCTATAGCATGTTGCACAACTATCTACAAAATTATTCCCAAGATGTTCACTATGAGATTGAACAAAATCATAAGTGTTATTGTGGATGAAAATCAATCTGCTTTTGTGTCTGGCAAGATCATTCATGACAACATCATGATAGCTCATGAACTCTTGAAAGGCTGCAATAGGAAGCATATTTCTCCCAGGTGTGCTATTCAAATTGATATTCAAAAAGCTTATTATATAGTTTAGCGGGATACTCTATAAGTCATTATGCGGGAAATAACCTTTCCTGCTCAATTTATCACCTGGATTATGGTTTATGTCAGAACTGTTTCTTATAGATATAACATCAATGGTCAGCATTGTGAGTTACTCAAAACAAAAAAAGAGGGTTGAGGCAAGGAGATATAGTGTATTCGTTGTTGTTTATGATTATAATGGAGTATATGAATAAATGCCTTAAGAAACTTAAGAAGAACCCAAACTACAACTTTCATCCCAAGCGTGAGAAACTGAACATAACTTATATCTGCTTTGTTGTGGCAGCCTTCAAGGATTTTTCTGATACTACAGGCATGAAGTCTAATCCCTCAAAATGTCAAGTTTATTTTGGTGGAGTTAATGAGCGGGTTCAGCAGAAAATCATAAAGACCACTAAGTTCTCCAAGGGCAACTTACCATTCAAATACTTAGGGAGCCTTCTCTCAAGCCGAAAGTTGAATGTCTACCAATACAGTCCTTTGATTGATAAAATCACTGCGAGGATTCACCATTTATCTATTATCTGTTAAGTTATGCAAGTAGGAAAAACATGATAAACAGTGTGATTTTTCAATCACTATGTATTCGATGCAAATCTTCCATATCCCTAAGAAAGTCATCCATATAATAGAAGCTATGCGCTGAAATTTTCTTTGGAGTGGGACTAAGAAAACTAGCAAGAAGGTTCATGTTGCTCGGAATAAAGTTTGCAACACAAAATTCTATAGGGCTAATGACTTACTCTCTAAAACAGGCTAGCAACTAAAATAGATTAGCTAAGTTTGGAATTGTAACTGATGATGGTCTTGTAGTTTTTGCAACCATATGGAAAATATGGAACACTTGTTATTTGAGTGCAATGTTACAAATAATATTTGGCATAGCATTCTTGATTGATTTGGTTGGAGAAGAAATTCTAACGGTTAGAACATATTTAGTGGGAGTAAACTAAATGGGTAAACTAAGATACTTTTTGTGGGCCCAAAGTGATTTGTAGGATTTAAAATATTTATAGTTGATTTGAGTTGTTTTTACTTTAATGATGTTTGCTTGTAAAAAACCAAAACTTGAGTGTTGTTGGAGCTTTATTGATATTTTAATAATATAAAATAATAATTAGAGTCATTGAAATTTGATAGTGTGCGTTGGTTATATAGTTGCCGAAAACTAATTGTTAGTTCACTTAGTGTCATGTCATTCTTATTCTAATGCAAATTGCTTATAACTATCGTTACTATTAAGAATTTAATACTACAGAACATACATTAAAGATGCTCTTAGGCAAAAGAAACAAAGTGGATCATTCTAGAAAGCATGAAAAAAAGTTGGAGAAGAGATATATTAAAAGTAGCAATTGCAGAAAACACATATACGCTTCGGACACTATTATAAGCAAAATTAATTTTTTTTAGTACATTTGATTATTAATGTGTTTAGTCCATATATTAACTAAATACATTAATAGTCAAATAAACCAAAAAAAAATTATTTTTGCTTATAATAATTATTAGAGGGTGTATGATATTTGGAGAGCTAAAAACGACAAAATATTCTCCCAAAAACCTATAGACTTTAGGCTAAAAGATAGTATTATACACAATATTGTCATTAGAAGTATTTTGAATAGAAATAAAAGACTTAATAGTCATGTAAATGCTATTACATTAAACATATGCTAGCCTTCTTGGTTGGTTGCTTTTAATGGATCCTTTAGAATCGGTTGTTCTGATTGATTTTGGAAATAAAAATTTATCTTAATTCCAAAAATTCAAAACAAAAAGAGAATAATTACAATAATTTAAATAATAATTTTGCATTTCAAAAAAATAAAAAATAAAAATTTAATTAAATATACATCAATTTTATTATTAATTTTAAAAATATATATCTCATTTTAAAATTCATCTTAATCTTGGTTGAACATCTGACATACAAATGTAACAAGAATTATCAAATTTTAAAATATGTGACAAAGAAAAAAAAATAAAACACCAATTTTTATATCAAAAGAAAAAGTTATTTATATGAAAAAAAAATGTAAAGATACAAGAATAAGATATTAATTTTCTAAAAATAAATGAAATAATAAAATCACGAAAAATTACTGTACAAATTTAATTAATATATACAGAAAAAGCAATAAAAGGGATTTCAAAGAGAGAACAAGAGAAAAGAAAAAACATGTGGTGCTGGTGTTCCAACGGTGTCATCTCAGCACACGCCACACCATGTTTCAAGGCTCGTGTTGTTCCCTCCGTCTCCGCCAGTTCTCTTCCACAGAGCCGCCGCCACCGTCAAGAACCAATCACTGAGCAGCAAGTTGGTGAACTGGATCGCACCCTAATAAGCAAATTATCCAATTCAAAACCGGAAAAGCAAGAGATTAACGGGTCAGATGTACTGTGGGCATTGCAGAGAGCAACCGCCTCTCGTAAGATTATGAAGAACAATAAAAAGAAGGAGCGTGGAAGGGATTCATCCTCTTCTGTCAGTTCCATGGAAGAAAGTTCTGTGGACTACCGTGTTCGACCACTCTGCATAAACGACCATTGGGGTCCTAAATTGGATGAACTGGAAAATCGTCTTCGTGACCTTTCAGATACCACTTGATTTCATTTCACTCTTGTTTGTATTTTTTGCATGGAACAGAACTATATAGTTTTTCTTCTTTTATTTATGAATACAAGAAAATAAAATGTTGATGTAAGATACTGCTTTCGATCCAGTTTGACTCAATATATTTGCATCATAGTGAACGATGCATGAAGAGTACCATTGTCTGGAAATTTCTCACTAATTTTCTTTTACATTTTTTCTATTGTCACTATTTGTTAATATTAGAGGCATCATCAATTTTATGCATATCATATCATAGGTGTATGTATCTGTATCACTATGAATGTCGATGTCAATGTACCATTGTTGTGTCGAAGTATCATTGTTATATTTCTGGTGTCCGTACATCATGGTGTCAAAAACTGACACAAGTACTGTGATGTTCGTGTTTCATAGGTTCCTGGAATGTCACGAAGGATGTATATTATTTCTGATTGCAGTATCTAATATTAGATTTATATTTTTCATAAACATTTATATATTTTAACACAATATTTATTGGATAATAAGAATAACTTGAGTTTCTGAGTTTGACTGCAATGAAGTAGCAGCAACATTGCTGATCCTATTAAAGATCACAAAATGATTTAAGGAGTGCAACAAAAAGTCAAGAACTATTGAGCAGTTCATATGCCAAATGAGTGACAAAATCATGGCAAAGTTTGCTGAAACCAGATTAACACAATTTTCTACTGGTAGTCGATAAAAAATGCCAAGCATTGCAAGCGGAAAAAGTTGGGCAATAATTTACTCAGCCATGACTGATCTAACAGCAATAACACCAACATCGACTTAATAGAATATCATTGGTCCTATTCCTAATTAACTTTTTCTTCATATTTCATTTTCTCCCCTTTTCATGGGTACAGGATTGAGAAAGGATTTTCCGTCTGCATCAGACTCTCCCCCAAGGCCTCCTCACGACCAGGTATGATGAGCCCCGTTGTGTTCGCTGCTTTATACCACCACTAATAGGGTCGATACCTTCTGTTACGATTTCCTTCATCATTACCACTACCTCCTCCACGCCCGGGCTGACCACCTGGACCATTTCCTCGGTCATTTCTGCGGGGTCGGGGAGCTGGAACCTGTACACCAGGCTGTTGGCTGCGGAACATATAGAATTCGAAGATTAAGTAATATATCAAACAAATAATATAATGAAATGAGACCATGTACATGAGCTGCAGCAACTTACAGGACATAGCCAATTCGGCCATCTGGTAAAACCATTGGAACCATCTGCATTCCTGCTGGCATTGGACCCCTACCGTATATCATTGGCTGTTCGATCGTGCATCAGAACCCACAAGATGCAAATAGATTAGAACAAAGAATAAACTGAGAATCAAACACCGCAATTGCATATATCTTGTGAACTGCTAAATACCTGTTGGTAACCAGCAGCAACACCGTATCCAGCCCCCACAGAACCATAAAGACTTCCAGAAAAATTACCATAACCAGGATGTGGAAGATGGTTAGGATGGAGTCCAGGATTGTATCCATAGCCTCCATCAGGTTTTTTTTCAGCTTGAGGCTTGGCAATTACAACTTCAAGAGCTTGGCCTGCAGTTCAAATTCATTAAATGTATTTAGCAAATGCTGTGACACACTTAAAAGACTACCATGCATAGATAAGTTGTTTTCACCATATTGTTATTTATATTAAACAATTTCACGCAAATAGGAACATAAAATGATAGGTCAAATATGCAGGGGTAAAACTGCTTTATAAATATATTGTACTAGTATATAAAACAAGTACCATCAATTTCATATTTCTCTGTCTCTTTTACAGCTTTCAATGCACTTGACCTCTCTGCATAATGAATGAAACCAAAATCTCGTTTCCCTCCAGCTTTGCCAGGTGGCATGACCACTTTCGTTACTTCCCCATGACGCCGAAATAGCTCCTTTAGTTGATCAGTGGTAACATTCTCAGGTATGTTTTTCACATATAGGGCTTTAACCTAAAAATGCCAAAAACAAAGTTCAAAAGCAAAACTTTCATTAGCTAGATATTTTCTCGTACAGACAAACCCCCTAAATACATGTAATATGATGAACTCCTCATTATATTCACATTGTATGATGCTTTCATGTTTCAACAAGTGTCAAAACTAATCTGTTTTTTAAACAAACAAAACCATCGTGTGGCAAAAGTAATTTCACCAATACAACAGACCAAAAAACTAAAGACAACTGTGATGGTTCCAAGTACTGCAGTACATTTGCATGTCAAGGAAAAATGTTGGCCAACATTGCAAGAGGCAGATAAAATTGTGATATAAGGGATGTGAGAAGAAACTGAAATCAATTGAATAGGTAGAGGTTGCTTGAACAAAATACAATAATAAACTCACATAGAGAAGCTCTCAATGTCATGTGGTTAACTTTCTAATGAAGCTGGTGACTAACTGATAAATCAATCTAACAAACTAAACAGAGCTAACCGATCAACCATAGGTTGGATATAGATTCTAGCAAGTTGGACCAAGACAACTTAGCATTCACACCTTGGGATGAACAAACTAATAAAAAAAGCAAATCCAAAGGGTACGTCTCTTAGAAGTTTTTAACTTTTTAATACTGACAATCTGAATCTCTTAGAAGTTTTTTACTTTTCAATACTGACAATCTGAAGGCTTTGAATTGACATTAGCACATGGAACCATATCACATAAAATTAAGTCAAAAGGGAAGCGAAGAGAGGAAAGAGAAATAGTAACATGTCGCAGTGTGGAAATCAGAAATATCATTGGTGGCACTGGCACAGTTATTAATCCCAGTGGATAGCGACGCTATCCGGGAAAGCGGATGGGCGCGGCGGCCGGCTACTATGAAATTGTACTTAGCGGAGCAGTTTTCAATTGCATCCACTTTTTGAACAATCGCGGGTCTCAGTGCGGAGTGGTTCCCCGGTCCAACCCGCTTTATATGTTTTAAATGCGAAATCCCCAAAATACCCTTAATTTTTGTCATTTACCCTAAATTCCAATTCCTCTCCCTTTATGGCTTTCGACTCTAAACTTCTACTCCTCTATCGTGTTTACCTGTGTAGTTCTTCTCTCGCATTTGATTCAATTCGAAGAGCAAGCCGTCGCTGTGGTCTTCGTACCTTTCTTCTTCTTTTCTTCTTCTTCCTGTACTCTTCCTCTATTCTTCTTTTCTTCTTCTTCCTCTATTCATCTTTTCTTCTTCCTCTATTCTTCTTTTCTTCTTCCTGTATAAATCATCTAAATCTTTTATCTAAATCAACCTATTCCTCTGTTTTCTTGTTAGCATCAGTTTCTTTGAATTAATGCAAGGTTGCTTTGTTTGAAGAAGACTAGTTTGAATCTTAATTCTTGACATAATAGTACTCTAAGTTTGAATTTTGAGATGTAATGTTTTGATTAAATTTAAGATTTGTTGATGGTGAATTGATTAAGAGTTTTCAATATGTGATGTTTTGGTTAAATTAAAGATTTGTTTATGTTGAATTGATTAAGAGTTTTTAATTAAGCCTTGTATTTTGATAGTTTGATTTATGAATCTGGTATGGGTTTTGTTATATTATTGAGTTATTTGTTTGATTTATTTTTGTAGTTATTATTCATATAGTTTGTTTAAAAAAATTAAATAGCGGACATACCACTATCCGCTATCCCATTTTTGGAGTCTGCCGCTTCGCTCCGCCATTCCGGATTGATGACTCTAATTGGTTGAGTATTAAAATTACAGAAATGTTTTGTAAACACACCTAGGTGTTAATATCGAATAGCTGCGCGTAGCGCCGGACCCCCAAACTGCTATAGCGGCATAGAGGATAGCGGGATGACCGCTATTGTGAGCTTTAAAAACCAAGGTAAATACTTAACATGAATACATAAATACTTAAAATAAGTTCCAACAACATTCATAATGCCTTAAAATCAGAAGTTGCAACAACATACATAAATTCCAACAGCACCACAATATAAGTTCCCATCAAAATCAAATCATTAATGTGCTCAAAATGACTAAGCCAAATTATAAACACAAACTAACTAAACAAAATGACTAAATCACATCCGTGTCATCTTCACTTCTAAGTTCCACCACATTAATATCATCTTGCCCATCACTTGATTCAATTTCAAACTCTTCTTCCACCTCCAACTCCTCATCTCCATTAGACACTAATGTAGCAAGTCTAGAGTTATGTCTAGACAGTCTAGTAACTCCTGTTGGTTCATTAGCCCAGCAGCATTACCAACAACTTCCTAAGTCAAACCCTCTTCTCCCAAAACCAAATAGATGAGAAATCAGCCAACACGAGAGAAATAGATGTGAATGGATGAGAAAGTGAAGAAAAAGATAAATAGGTGAACAGGAATGGGAAGAATGGATGAAAAAGATCCACCGCTTGCTGATTTTTAGGTTTAGAAGAATGTGGAAGAAGAAAATTTGCGAAAAGAGAGAGAACGGCAAATTAAGGCAAATTAAATCCACCACTTGCTGATTTGAGTGAAGAGTGAATTGGAAATGACCTAGGGCATCACTAGGAGCTTCTATATTAGTCAAATAAAAAGGAAAAATACCAATTTGCCTTGAAAGAAAATTCAAACTTACAATTATTGCCCACATCCTCACAATGGCGGTCGATAAACCGCTACAAAACCGCTGTAGCGCTGCCACAACATCACAAATAGCGGCCGCTATTTCCAATATCGTGAATAGCGGTTAGCAGCCCAAAAGTGTGGTGCCAAGGTTCCGTACTGCTACGCCATAGGGTGCTATTGACAACCAAGAAACACACTTTCCAACGTCAATACACATTCGGGCTGTATTTCATATAGTGTCAGGATACAGTGTCGGTTTTCGTTTGTTTAAATAACACAGCTCTTAAAAATATTGTCAAGAGAATAAGAGAGAGAAATCCGATTTGAAAACAAAAAATATTTGGGAGGAATAAAAGGAGCAATAAGCTCGTGAATAACCAGAGTCAGGAGGGAGACATTTTTCCTAAAAAATAAAATGCAGGAAAACATTAGAGACCAGTTGCAATATAAAAATAACGTTAAATGAGGGTCTACAGAAAAAAAAAGGATTGATTTTCTGCAATATCTTTACCACAATAGCAAATCTCACGCAATCAAATATCATTTTATGAGAAATTAAAAACCCTGCTTCAAGTTTTCATCCATTAATGGCTTTTCCCTTTTATTTTAGGGCGGGTGGAGGTGACAGGGGGTTACAAAGGAGGTTCTAAGGTCGAGGAAGAGACTGCATACAGAGCAGCCTCAGAAAAACTTCATACAAGGACCAAGTGGTCCAAACAAGCCACGTGAGCTAAAACTGTTGGGTATGATCATGATTGAAGGAATACGAAAGAACCAACTACAGGTTATTCACATTCTTTATGCAAAGTTTGAGCCACTATAGAACAAGTCATTAAAAAGAAAAGCCGTCAATCAAGGTTTGTCAACAATTGTTACAATTAAACTAAGTCAACAGAAGAGGCCATAGGTACATATCCTACTGATGAACCTACATCGACAGGTTATTGTAAAGAGTATATATGAAATTATCTTTATTTAATGTTAGATTAATTTAGTTTACCTCGTAGGATTAAATTCTAATCTTAAGATAAGTTTCTTTCCATTAAAGATGTCAATTAGCCACTCTATCAGCACTATAGCTAGTAGAAGCTGAACAACCCGCTACTGTTACATGATACTCTATTTATTACAATGTGTTGTCAAATCTATGTTGTTAATCTCAGATAGCCTGTGTAGCACTGAACCCCTACAATGCTATGCCGGATATCAGGATAACTGGCTATTACAAAGACAAAAAATCAGTATAGAGTAAACATAAATACTCTCAAATAGAAAAATATCACAAAATTAAAGAGACCGTCATACTTGGTAGTTAACGGACAGAAATGCAAAGCAATAAAACTTAAGCAGGGAAAAAGAACATAGCAGAACTGAACTAAAGGTAGGAAGAAGAAATTGTAAAAGAGCGTCGCATTTAAAAAAAGAATTTGAGGCCGCAATTCCGCCATACTTAGCGGCTGCATCAACAGCTATTGGTTATGGCAGCTCACAGGCCAAGAGCGTCGCACCGGTTGCAACAACTATTGGTGATGGCGGCTCACAGGCCCAGAGCGTCGCACCGACTGCAACAACAGCTACTGGTGATGGCGGCTTGCATGCCAAGAGAGTTGCACCAGAAGCTAGCACCGCTATGCTATTCTGCTAGTGTACTATTGACAACAAAGTCTCATATAATAGCTATAGCGGCATTATGGCCCAAGGAAATTTGAAAAACCCGCCATTTTCCGTGATTGACAACATTGGGAAGATATTTCTTAGTTGTTATCATGATTTATTTCCTTAATTCCCTATTTATTTAGTATTTGGGATTGTGTTGGTGCGAAAAGGGACACTGCTTAGTTTTTGTATTTAATTATAACCAATCATACTACACAATAGTTATACTTCAAAAAGTATTTATTCTTCCTCTTCTCCATCTTTTATCTAACACCCATAACTTTGATGATTATATGCAAGTACCGCATAGCCACTACAACTCCTCACTCAGACTTGTGATATGCCCTGACATGGGGAATAAGCATCCTTATCACTGGCTCAACTTTTTCTAGTCCCAAAAGAAATTATAGATGACAACCAATTTCATTCCTTCGTTCTTTTGAAATAAATGATCAGGCCTGATTTACTCAAATTGACGACTTCAACATGTAGATAAAAATCAGACACACGACACCTAAGTCATAATAATAAATATTTAATGCAGAAAACAGATTTTTCTTATTTGATGACTTCTACGTCAAAAGAAGAAAAATAATTAAACTTGTGAATACCAATCAATTTCGGTTTTACAGGTAGGCATGGAAAAGAAGAAAAAGAGCAGGAAAAGGGAAGTAATTATCGCCTATAAATGCTCAATTAAACACTTGATGCAATGTAGGAAAACAGCAATTAGAAATCACTTTTAAAATCTATATTCCACTTTCATCCAGGAAATTACCTGTGAAGAAGCAGCAGAATTGTCAGGTGAGGTCTTTGGATCAGCCCATGTCACAGTTGGTGTATTTCCATCTAGCTTGAAACTTGAATTTGACATCTTTTGTCGTGAATAATCAGCACAAGCATTGTTGTAATACAAAACAAAAGCAAACCCACGATTTTTGCTTTGATTTTGAGGATCCTATAAAAGACAAAATGGTTTGGCAATAATAAGTAATTAAACAATTACATATAAGCTAGTGGCACAATGAGGTCAAGCTCAAACCTTTATGAGGTCAATGCTTTCAACCCCTGGACCAACACTCTCAACGGCTTTCCTAAACTCATCCTCTGTCCATGTTTTTGGAACATTACCGATGAATAATCTGTGTTTGGTTTCAGACAGCGAACACCTCAAAGTTTTGCTCTGACATCATGAAAAATGTTAAATCAATTAAAAGTAATCGCCAAAATAAGATTACGGGTAAAAGTTGTCTCAAAAGTAATTATAATGAATAATATTTTTCAGAGCGCGCCACAAATACCTTAAATTCCTTGTTATGTATATCCTCGATGGCCTTTTGTGCCTCCTCCTTCGTTTTAAAAGCCACAAAAGCATAACCCTTGCTGTCTCCGGTGTCCCTGTCTTTGATTAATTTAATCTGAAAAGTAACAACAAATGAAACTCTTGTTAATAATCCTAACTTTTCCCCTATGCTGAAACTAAAATCTTCATAATATCACAAGAGCCTTTTATCACTTGACCTCAACAATATCACCCATTGGCTCACACAATTCCCTTAAATCATCGTCACATGTATCCCGAGGAAGTCCACCAATAAATACTTCAGAACCATGAGGAGGAAGGGCGAGAAGTTTATCGTACTTCTCTCTCTCATCGTCATCAATAAGAGGTGATTTTCGCTCGTCTTCTTCAGCGGCACGATCACTCTTTTCTCCTTCAGGAAATTGTTCTTTTCCACCAACCTCTGCTGCTGACTCCTCGTACTCATTATCTTCACCACTACCTTCAGCATTTTCATCTTCACCTACATCCACTCCATCGTCATCTATCTGTTCCTCAACATCATCATCCATTTCTTCCATATAATGTTCCTCATCGAGATCAACACGCTCATCAATTTCAGCACCTTCCGACATGATTGGCTCAGGTATTTGTCATAAACAGGCAAACACCTACAGGTTCCCGCATTAATCACAAAACATATATGGAATACTAGGTAGCCGCTATAACCTATGAAGCAAGGACACCAGAAACACGACATTGACACTGACATATTGACACCGATAATAATTTTAAAAAATGAATAAATTAATCGTAATCACAAATGTCGGTGTTGGTGTCGAACACGGACTTTATTTACAGGTGTCAGTACTACAGAGGCTATATAACCCTCGAAAGTTGGCACATTTTAAATCCATCCAATATCACAAAAAAATTCAAAAATGGGTAAAAAGTCTTCTTAGGGTTCAAGTTAAGACAATAATGCTATAGTAAAAGTAGCTCCCAAAAAACAACATGAAACAACCCTAAAAAAAATTTTATACGATAAAATACAATAAAACAAGTCTACAAATGTTGATTAAGCATTTTATATCATCCAAATCTATAAGCAAGTAAAATTTTACATTTGCAAATTGTTGAAACAAAAATGTCAACGAAGAAAACTAAATAGAAAACAAATCGAATGAGCTATTGTAAATAAATAGAAGAAAAAAAATAGTGTAAATTTATTAGATGAAAATAAAAAAATTTAAAAAAAATTGAAGAGTTAAACCCTAACTTAAAAGAAGAAGAAAAAATGAAGATGGAGAAGAGAAATGTAACATACCAAAA
Organism: Lathyrus sativus; assembly: GCA_963859935.3. NCBI lineage: Eukaryota > Viridiplantae > Streptophyta > Magnoliopsida > Fabales > Fabaceae > Lathyrus > Lathyrus sativus. The sequence goes on from OZ012737.1 coordinate 714,810,952, forward strand.
AGAAAGATGGTGTGAAATTGGAGATTGAGATTGGAATTTGTGTATGAATTGATGATGAGAGTGAGAGATTGAAGTTGGAAAAAGGGGCATATTTAACTATTTATTTGAATTGATGAATTTGATATTGATGAATTTGGGAATATTTTTATGTGAATGAAAACAAGAAAAAGGAGTGATTTTGTAATAGCATACCAGTGTTTTTTGAAATCAAGGGTTTTCAGATTTGCTTCTCACTGTGTTGTGTTCTGCGAATCTTCTTCTTCCTTTGAAGAGAGAGAATGAGAATGCGAGAAACTTTATCTCATTAAAAACGGCATAGACAATACTATAAAGCGGTCGTTTTCATTTTTGCAATTGTGCACCCCAACCAATTGTTTTTCTACACGTGTCTATTTTTCACATTAACTGAATGATTTTTTTCTTTACAAGGGTGATTTCGAACCAAATAAACAAATTTATAATGTACACTCTTTTTGAGTTATTGGACTCAATAATATACTTGTAATAATATTTAAAAAGTTAATACAATTTTATCTCTATCACATAAGTTAATTCTGTTTATTTTTTGTAAAAATAAAATTTATAAAATTAATCTTACTATAAAAAAAATGCTTAATTGATGCGTTGGTTGTCTGGTTTGATATATTTTTGTTTTGTTTTTTTTTTATTTAGATTTATAAAACTAATTCTATCATAAAAAATGCTTAATTGACACGTTGGTTGTCTGGTTGGATATATTTTTGTTTTGTTTTTTTTTTTAATTTAGATGTGGATTTATTTTTTTATTTATAATTATTTTAAAATTTATGTTATATATCATTTTAATTTTTAATTATTATAATAATATTAAGGGGTGGCAAAACGGATTGGGTCTGTCTGGCCGGCCCATTTGACATGCCATGTTTTACAGGTTAGGCCGAGATTTTCGGCTCGGTATTTTAAGTTGGCCCGCCCCGCCTAACTCGCTTGAAAAAGCGGACCGATGCGGGGCGGGGCGAGTTTTGTCCGCAAGCTTTTTGTTAAGATTTTTTATTTTTTTTACTTAGAATTTAAACAACTTTAACTATAAAAATAATACTCTCTCTTAGAAATATGTTAATTGAATTGTTTTTTTTTTAATCAAAGGAAGATTGAATTAATTCAAAAAACAGTACAAGTACAAGGGGATCGCGAGGATCCTGCCCTCAGAACAGACTCAGAGATCAAAGGAAAAGTACCAAGAACACTAATAAGTCATCAAATGAGCAATGTGTGGCCTAAGTTTCTGGTTATGTCACCCCTTATAAACAATCATATCTATAATATTATCACCTATTTTTGTCTTATCTATAACATTACCGTAACAAATGTCGTTAAGGTATTTCCACACATCATAAACAATTTCTGTTACAGCTAGTTTCAGGATGGATGCTCGTCATCCCTTACCTTTCGTACCCCTGCACAACCATTCCATTTCTTCATCCCATGGTTGTGGGACATGTAACACCCATTTTAATTATTTAGTCATTTTATTATTATTTTAAATATTATGTGTTGGTGTGCCCTTTGGTGGGGGTGTATTTGGTGATGTTTGGTGGGTGTCCCTAATGTGGGAGGACTATTGGTGGTATTTTGGTGTGAAATATAATAATATAAAAATAATAGTAACATTGGTGGGGTGTTATTATTATTATTATTATATTTATTATATTTGTTAATATTATTAATATTATTATTATTTTGGTGAAATAATGATAATATTATTATTATTAATATTATTATTATTTTGGTGAGATAATAATAATATTATTATTATTATTATTTTATTAAGTTATTATTATTATTATTAAGTTATTATTATTATTGGGATTAGAGAATTAAAATAGAGAAGGTGAGGGGTTAGTAGTTTTACGATACATTGTGAGAAGTTAGAGAAAGTGGAAAAAAAGAACGATAGAAAGGAGAGAAGGGAGAAGAACGGAAAAGGGAACGGAAAAGGGAGCGAAGAACGAAGGAACGGGGGAAAATCAGAATTGGCCAAACCTTGGAGGGTTCTTTCATCGATCAACCGATTAACCAAGGTAAGGGGGGAGAAACTTGATTGGGAATGGTTTATACATGTATAGGGTAGTTGGGGATTCCTTAACCCCGTAGGAAATTGATCGATATATGATAATATATATTGATATGTTATGATTAATGATCATTGTTGTTAATTGTATAGTAATCGTTAATGAATTGTTGTTTTTAGTTGATTTGGCATATAGGGCATATAGGGTGTTTTACGGTTTTAGGAAAAGTTTTGTATGGCTTTTGAGGTATCGATAAAGTGTGTAGGTGATGATTTTGAGAATAGGAATTAGAAACCAATAAGTTATGATATCGTATATTGTTGGTACTGATGTTAAGGTGTGAATTAGGATAGGAGATTAGAGTTATTTGGCCTAGATAGCAATCTGCAGAACTGTGAGAAATTGGGGAATCGCAGCATTCGCTGGGCTTCGCCTGGCGAGTGTTGGCGAAATTTCGCCTGGCAAATGGGGGCGAGTGTTCGCCTGGCGAGCTGAGGCGAATGGCAGCGAATAATTCAGAATTAAATCCCAGACCTAAAGGGTAGGAACTTCGCCTGGCGAGTGCGGCCAGCGAAGGTTCGACTGGCGAATGATCTCTTCGCCTGGCGAATGCACGATAGTGGAAAGGGGGCTTTGCCAGCAGGTTCGCCTGGCAAATGCTAGCGAAGGTTCGCTACGGGGCTTCGCCTGGCGAATGTCAGCGAACGTAGCAGAACCAGAATGTGAGTGTTGTGATATTTTGGCCTTGAGCTCTGGACTTGTGTGATCCCTTTGGCCTTGATGCACTGTAAGGTTGGTGAGTGTGGGAATTAACTTGTGTACTGGGTGATAATACATGTTCCCGTAATAATGACTGGTGGGCAATTAGCTGATGTATATGTGTGTAGTGATCAGTAGGATCGTGCATTCCCCAAACAGTGGGATGTGTCTTTTTGGTGTTAGAAAGTGAGGTTACTCACTGTGTGTTTGAATTATATGATGATGGTGTATGTTATATCTGTATATATATATATATATGATATATAATGATGTGATCAGGAGGATCGTGTGCACCTAGTGTGCTGGTGTTTATTTGTTGTGTATATGTATGATATATTGTGATGTGATCAGGAGGATCGTGTGCACTTAGTGTGCCTACACATGACAGTTATGCATTAGTGTGTGCATATCATGGTGTTTTGGTGGGATGAATCATGTCTCAGGAGGAGCGTAAGTGATTCATCCGTACTCCTTTGTGGAGAATGGTGGGGGATAGATCATGTCTCAGGAGGAGCGTAAGTGATCTATCCAGGTTCGATTGAATGAACCAACGAGTCGGTACCGCATGCATGGTGTTGAGTTGCATTTTGCATTATAATATGTTATATTGTAATTTGAACAGTAGGTTCGTCATATGGTGTTGCTAGGGGTGAATCTTGGTGTGTTGGTGTGTTGTACTACCTTATTTACATGTATTATATTACCATTATATTTTTGATCATGTTTTCTCACCCCTTTGTTGTTGTTGTGGTCTGTGCTTCTTCGGAAGTACAGATAATCCAGGTGCTTAGCTAGCTTGGATATTGGTGTGATTGTCGAGTCTAGGATGCTCTGATACGTAGCACGGGACTTGGGCGTCTTTATTTGTTTTATGTTGAACTTATATTTTATTTCCCTGTGAACGTATCAAACTTTTATTGAATCTTATTATTTAACATTCCGTTGTATTTGGAGAAAACCTTTTTATAAGGAAACATTGTTTTTTATGTGATATCCCACTTGGGAGAATTGGAACTCTGATTTTGTTTATTTATAATGTTTATTAATTTAATTGATTTTGGGAAGTGGGGTGTTACAATTGGTATCAGAGCCTGGTTGGTCCGTCCGGCCAGTGTTGTTGAGTCGAGTTGGGTCTGTCCTTATGGATGGGGTTGAATATCTTTTAAACCTGGTGTTGTTGTTTTGAGCAGTATGGCAGGAAGGAACGATGCTGCATTGGCTGCTGCTATGCAAGCAATGGCGCAGGCGGTTGCTAATCAGAATCAAACTGCAGATGCCCAATTCAGGAGTTTGGCGCAGTTTCGGAGCAACAAGCCGCCAACGTTCGAAGGGGGAATTTTGGACCCCGAAGCTGCTCAGAAGTGGCTGAAGGCAATTGAAAAGATCTTCAGGACTATGGAATGTAGCAATGAACAAAAGGTGAGGTTTGGTACTCACATGCTGGAGGGTGAGGCTGAAGCCTGGTGGGACAATAGTCGCCAAAGGTTGGAAGCTGCTGGAACTACCATTACTTGGGAGGTGGTTCGGAAAGGTTTTCTGGAGAAGTATTTCCCGAAAGATATCTGAAGCGCTAAGGAAATTGAATTCTTAGAGCTGAAACAGGGTAGCATGACTGTAGCAGAATATGCTGCCAAGTTTGAGGAGCTGGTGCAGTATTGTCCCCACTATAATGTGGAAGGGGCAATGACCTCTAAGTGCTTAAAGTTTGAGAATGGACTGCGTCCAGAGATTAAGTTGGGGATTGCTTGTCAGAAGATCAGGAGCTATCCTGAGCTGGTAAGCAGGAGCAGGATTTATGATAATGATAACCGAGCAAGGATTGCGCACTACAAAGCTGTTAATGACCGTAAGGGTAAACAGAGGTTTAGTGGTACTCCTTATAGTGTTGCTGCTGATAAGGGAAAACGTAAAGTTGTTGTTGATAAGAAGCCTAGAGATGGGAGAGCATCTGCTGAAGGGAAATGTTTTCGGTGCGGTAGTATGGGACACCGTGCTAATGATTGTCCTAATGAAGCCAAGAAGTGTTTTAAGTGTGGGAAATCAGGTCATGTGATAGCTGATTGCAGAGCAACCATGCCGACCTGTTATAACTGTGGTGAGAAGGGTCATATCAGTACACATTGTGAGAAGCCGAAGAAGCCTCAAACGTCTCCGGCTGGTGGAAAAGTGTTTGCCTTGGCAGGAACTCAAGCTGCCAGTGATGAGCGTGTTATTAGAGGTACTTGTATTATCAATAATATTCCTTTGATTGCTATTATTGATACGGGTGCAACGCACTCGTTTATTTCTGTAGATTGTGTGGAGAGGATAGGTTTGGTGTCGTCCACTCTGGAGATACAGATGACTATTGAGACACCCTCTATAGGTTCAGTGACTACTTCTTTGGTATGCCTGAAGTGTCCGCTGACTATTTTCGGTAGAGAATTTGGAGTGGATCTGATTTGTCTACCACTTGGTAAGTTGGATGTTATTCTGGGTATGAACTGGTTAGAGTTCAACCGAGTCTACATCGATTGTTTTCGGAAGGAATTGTTGTTCCCGACCCTTGAAGAGGAAGTTGTGGCAAGTTCTTTGTCTAATAAAGAATTGAGGGCCTTGTTGGAAGATGAAACTAGAGTGTTTGCTTTATTTGCAACTTTATCGATGGATAACAAAGTGCCAATGGAGGAATTAGCAGTGGTGAATGAATTTCCAGAAGTGTTTCCTGACGACATTACGGAATTGCCTCCGACGCGAGAAGTAGAATTTGGTATTGATCTTGTTCCTGGTACGAGACCTATTTCTATGGCGCCGTACAGGATGTCTGCAGTGGAATTGGCTGAGTTGAAGTCTCAGATTGGAGAATTGTTGGATAGAAAGTTTATTAGACCAAGTGTATCGCCGTGGGGAGCTCCAGTGTTGTTGGTGAAGAAGAAGGATGGTAGTATGCGTCTATGCATCGATTACCGTCAATTGAATAAAGTGACTATTAAGAATAAGTATCCTTTACCTAGGATTGATGATTTGATGGACCAGCTGGTGGGAGCTCGTGTATTTAGTAAGATCGACTTAAGATCGGGTTATCATCAGATGAGAGTAAAAGAAGGTGATATTCAGAAGACTGCCTTTAGGACTCGATATGGACATTACGAATATGCTGTAATGCCGTTTGGAGTGACTAATGCACCGGGAGTATTTATGGAGTATATGAACAGAATTTTCCATTCTTACTTGGATCAGTTCATTGTAGTGTTTATTGATGATATATTAATTTATTCTAAATGTGATGAAGAGCATGCAGGACATCTGAGAATTGCCTTGCAAGTGTTGAAGGAAAATAAATTATTTGCTAAACTGTCAAAGTGTGACTTTTGGTTGAAGAAAGTAAGTTTCTTGGGGCATGTAATATCTGAAGATGGAATAGCGGTGGATCCGTCAAAAGTAAGTGCAGTATTGCAGTGGGAACCGCCGAAGACAGCGACGGAGATTAGAAGCTTTTTGGGGTTAGCCGGTTATTACCGCAGGTTTATTGAAGGGTTCTCTAATTTGGCATTGCCATTAACTCAGTTGACGAGAAAGAACCAAGTTTTTGTATGGGATGCTGCTTGTGAAGAAAGTTTTGAAGAGTTGAAAAAGAGATTGACTACGGCACCGGTGTTAGTGTTACCGACTCCGAGTGAACCGTTTGTGGTGTACTGTGATGCGTCTAAGATGGGATTAGGCGGGGTTCTGATGCAGAATGGTAAAGTAGTAGCATATGCATCGCGACAATTGAGAGTGCATGAGCGAAATTATCCGACTCATGATCTTGAATTAGCTGCGGTTGTTTTTGTGTTGAAAATTTGGAGACACTATTTATATGGTTCAAGATTTGAAGTGTTTAGTGAACATAAGAGTCTGAGATACCTGTTTGATCAGAAAGAGCTGAATACGAGGCAGAGAAGATGGTTGGAATTTTTGAAGGATTATGACTTCAGTTTGAGTTATCATCCAGGAAAGGCCAATGTAGTGGCAGATGCTTTGAGTAGGAAAGCAATTCATATGGCAGCTCTGATGGTGAAAGAAATTGAGTTAATTGAACAGTTTAGAGATTTGAGCATGGTTTGTGAGACTAATGCAGATAGTGTAATGTTGGGTATGTTGCAGGTAAATAATGACTTCTTGGATATGATTAGAGAAAATCAGAAGTTGGATGTGAAATTGGTAGATTTGATGCCTGGAGTAGGGAGTGACTCCGATGGTGACTTTAAATTGGATAGTACAGGTGTGTTGAGATTTAGAGGCAGGATTTGTGTACCAGATGATGAAGAATTGAAAAAGTCAATTTTGAGCGAAGGACATCGTAGTAGCCTGAGCATTCATCTGGGAGCTACGAAAATGTATCATGATTTGAAGAAATTATTTTGGTGGTCTGGTATGAAAAGAGACATAGCTCAATTTGTGTATGCCTGTTTGACATGTCAGAAGTCGAAGGTGGAACACCAGAGACCTTCTGGATTTATGCAACCATTAGAGGTTCCGGTTTGGAAATGGGATTGCATTACTATGGATTTTGTGACAGGTTTGCCGAATACGGCGAGAGGTTTTGATGCTATATGGGTGATTGTGGATCGATTGACGAAGTCTGCACACTTTGTGCCGCTCAATATTAGTTTTCCGTTAACGAAACTGGCAGAGATTTATATTTGGGTAATTGTGAAGTTACATGGTGTTCCGTCCAGTATTGTATCGGATAGAGATCCGCGGTTTACTTCGGAATTTTGGAAAAAGCGTTGCTAAAGGCTCCCTTCAGCAGCACTTTTAGCAACGCTTTTTTAGCCCTTTAGCAGCGCTTTTATAAGCGCTGCATATTCCCCCTAACCCTCCCCCCTTTAGCAGCGCTTTCACAAAGCGTTGTCTTAGACCCCACCTTTAGCAGCGCTTTTACAAAGCGCTGTCATAGCCCCCCTTTTAGCAGCGCTTTTTAGAAGCGTTGTCTTAGACCCCCCTTCCCAACCTATAGCAGCGCTTTTGTAGCGCTATGTTTGTAACCTTTAGTAGCGTTTTTTTGTAAAAGCGCTGTTTAATGTCCCAGATTTAAAATTAAAAAAAAATTAAATATTCACGATGTTTTGTATATTTACCAACAACTTGCTTATATTACACAAACCTGCTTATAATTCAGGCCTTTATTTCAACACTTTAGCCTTATATATACAATTCAAAACTTTGGCCTTATATATACAATTCAAAACTTTGGCCTTTAAGTATACATTGTAACTCATCACTTTGCCTATAATCATTTTAATACACATAAACCTGCTTAAATATGTTACAACAAAATCCGATCCTCAGAATTACAACATCACAAATACAGTCAGTTTACATATAATTACAATTCTTCCAATCCGATAACTTTATACAATTCTCAACTCAAGAATAAATTGACACCATTCCTCTTTAATTTCTTCCAATCTTGCTTTCGAGTAAGTAGCGCACTTGAATTCATCAAAATACTACATAATATAACAGAACATGCAAGATTTAATTTTAAAACTAATTACTCATATGAAGTATCAGATAATTATCAAAATGAATCATATAACTTATGAATTGATCCATACCATGATTGGAACCTCTATTTGACCAGAAAGAATAATTTCCTTCAAAAAACGCAATACAAAATATCTGCAGTCAATCCCATTGCGCTGACGAGGACACTGTAAATGGAAGAAACAAACGAACATTTATCAGGATATATAGTTTAAATAGTTTTATCAAGTAGAACCACTATAACAGTCAAACATGGGAAAATATACCTCCACTCTGATCCAGTTGATGTTGTTAGCCTTGCTTTTTGGCACCGTTGCATCTCTTTGTGCTCTGAATATTTGTATAGCTCTAACATAATATAAACGCATATTTAGAGTAATGTCACATAATAAATAAAGATATATAATTATTCAGAACAGTATATCTCATCACTTACGTATCAACCATGTTCCTCAGATTTTCATATTTTGCTGCATCATCATCCAATGAATCTATATAATACACTATTTCTTTCCTCGGATTAATCGCGACCAACAACCAATGTCCACTATAAAATAAGACAACAATTTAGACGGAAATGTTATAAAGAAAGGCAAAAATCGAACAATTATAATAAATGAATTTAGAATAAAAATCTAACCCATGGCCAGTATTATATGGCAACAAGAACAACTTCTTCGTAGTCGCGCCCATAAATCTCTGCATTGTGTACTCTTTGACTGCATCTGGTGTCTGGTATATTGTCCGTGAGTTGACACAGCTAGCAGATAAGAATGCGAATACTGAAGTCAAATCATTCGGGACCAACAACTTGTCATACAAGAGCCTAAAAAAACATAATCAACATTAGAATATTCAGTTAAACGAGCAAATTTTAAAATGTTCAATTATTTAATTAAAATGGATCGAAGTACCTAATGTAGGAATGCATAACACCGACGCCCAATTCATAATGTTTGAAAACCTGGTCAAAATCCTCCTTAGCAATTGTTTCAGGATATTCAAAACCGAAAATACCTTCGTCCATATGTATTTGACGGATGCCACCCTCAGGCACATCTGATGTTCCCACATATGTTTCAAGGCACATCCTAAATCGAGGAACAAATACTTTTCTGGGCACCTTGGAAGTTTCAGGCATCTTACCCTTGCTGACTTGTTGCGACTGCTGATCATGAAGCTAAAAGTCATATATAAGTTCAGTAATTAATGTATAATAAGATAATCATGTAACTGTAGTAGTACATGTTTCTTTGATGCAGCTGAATCGGTATCCCGCACAATAATTCTATCATCTTTTGATTTGGATTTTGTAGGAGTCTAAGATCATCATGTAAATAAGAAAATGTAAATGTAAGAATAACTTTCATGTATGGATCATAAAACATTTAAATATTAAAAGGTTCAATGATGGGCTAAAGACGTGTCTACTTATGCGTCTAGCGGTATCTTACTGCAAGTGCACAGCCTATCGAAGTAATATTTAAGATTATCGATCCACAGGGATTCTATCGTTACGTAGTGCTAGATGAACTTCTAGTTTAGCTAAGGCGAATAGTTGTCACGATTTTTGTTGGTTTCCTAAGACTATTGAAGGCGGAATAAAAATTAAGTTTTCAATAAAATAATACTAAAACGGTCGGTATGTAATTATACTAACTTAGGTGGGTCAATCTAACCTAGGCTTATAAAGATGTTCACTTAATCTACTCGGTAGAGATTACTAGTTTGAATACCCTCAACTCACACTCTCGTGGTCTTGAATCAGATCTTATCCCTAAAGCCCTATGCCTGCTCTCGCTAGCCCATAAGTGTTTAGAAATAATTTTTGGAAACTAAATAATTCTAATTTATCTTAAAGCGCTCTCGCTGTATTTAATTTAAATGCCTAACTTTAGCTATCTGGTTAAAATCTCACACTCTCGTGGTCTTGACCCAACCTAATACCCTTTTCTTACTCTCGTAACGAAAAGGTCAAATTTAATTAAAAAGTATCAGCCAGAATGTTAAGCGATTAATTATTTTAGCCCATGGTTATATCTTACCGGTTAAGTTAGTTATAACTACATACCGCCCTAAGGTATTTAGCTACTCATCGAGGTTAAATCAGACTCAGAGTTATTTATTAACTTACTAATGGCAGAGAAATAATTGGACATTATAAATAAATTAAATAAATTAAATTGTAATAACTGAAAAAACCTGATTAACAATATCTGGGTAGACTCCTTCTTCCACAGACCGGAAAGCTTGGAGTAGGCGGAAATAAAATTTAAAACGAAATGCTGAAGGCTGGAAACAAATAAAGGTATAACAATTCCCTAATGTTGGAAATTGTTACACGGTTGGTTTGGATACGAATAAAATAAGGCAGAAAATAAAATGCTGGAATAATAAAATGATGGTAAGGTAATTCGGCAGAGCTTCCGCAGGAAATTTGGATACTGAAGTCTGTCCCTAAATTCTTCTGAGCTGGTCCTATTTATAGAGTTCCCATGGGCTGGTCCTGGATCTCTTGCTTCTTGGGCTTTGCTGGAGTGGTTGAGAAAATGTTGGAAAGTGGCAGCAGAAAGTGGGAGAAACTTCCCTCACGTGAGAATTACTAGGAGGAGTGGCTTCACTGGTGACTTTGACGTAGTCTGGGTCAAAAGAATCACGTTATATCCTTGTCACGGGCGTGACAAGGTCTTCACGCTCGTTGCCTTATGTTTCCAAGTGTCACGGTCGTCACCCATTCCTCACGGTCGTGAGGTCCCAAAGCAAGGTGTCACGGTCGTGACTCCCTTGTAACGACCGTGGTCGTAACAAATTATGCAGAGTTTTATGCAGGCTTCTGTCTTGCTTCATTTCTTGTGGTTTCTTTGTTCTTTTCTTCTTAATTCTTGATTTGGCCTCACATATCGATGTACCTGCAAAATAGTAAGAAAAAACTCGAGGAATCGAGCGTTAAAACGGTGAATGCGCGGTAAAAGTCAATGAAATCTAGCGATATAACCGATGCGTTTTCTCGTCATCAAACTTCCCCAAACTTAAACCTTTGCTTGTCCTCAAGCAAATAGTCGGTTGAAAATCGGCGGACAAGATTTTACTCGCGCATACTCATAGCAAACCGTCCGGTGGGTCGTTCTGTCGGATAGTCCGGTACTTTGATAGAACACTACCGATACACTGATGACATAAGCAACAGGCTATGTCGTCTACTTCCCGTCAAGCGAAACAATCGACAATCACATTGCGATTTCACCTAGAGTTTTTCGATCGTATTTCACCCGGTTCGTTCTGGCGCAGTCACATTAAGCCCTTTGCCTTCGCACGCACGTAGTGGAGTAGCCGGTTAGCGATTTTGATCCTTTTTTAGCACGGGGTCTGGTACACGAGTGTGGTAACCCTTCATGTTTTATCCGATGCGGAGGTTGTGGGGGATCGAGCCGTGGCACGCCCTACCGAGTTCAGAACCAGTACCTCTGAACCAACCCGAAACGGAGTCCTTCTCATATTTCTCGTTTATTGTCTGCGACCGTGTACTTTGGTGCAATCTCTTTTCATTTTGCATTGAGATACGAAGGATCATTATTGATTAGGCATCAAACGCTTATATTCATCGGCTCCCCACGTGGTTTGTGTTCAGACGGTGCTGACTGCTAGTATAAACTACTGGGGTTACTTTTTGAACTGAAACTAAAGGTGCATTCGCAATGGTGATCGGATGGAATTTCTTAAGCAGGGGGTCGAAGATGTCAAGATTGTATTGGTCCTGTTTAATCGTTCCCGGCTTCGTAATTACGAACCGTTCGGTGGTCAGTCGGGTAATGCGAGTAATTTAAGGATTTTTCTAGTATGGCTTAATAATCAGGGAAAATTCGATATTCAAAATAACGCACAGAATTGCTCATTTCATTGATTTTCTAAAAGGAATACAACAGAATTGAAAGTACATTGAAATGAAATGAAATGGAAAGTACCTCTCCCACACTATATCAGACATTGTCCTCAATGTTCTGATATAATAGCGGTATAGATACAGTTACAAGACTAAAACTGAAAACAACATAAAAGCAAACTACTGCTGCTGGTGATCGCGGGCTCGGCCTCTGGTGCGAGCGCGGCGTCTGGAGGGAGTCGCGTCGGGGTCAGAGCCGGTACCGGAGGTAGCAGTAATGCTGAGGCGGAGTGCCTCAAGATCGCCGCGGACTTCGCCAAAGAGTACGCTAATCCGCTCGTTAGTGGCCGCATGGTTGGCAGCAATAGTGCCGAGCAGAGCGTTGTACTGGGCCTTCTGCTGACGCTCCAGTTCTGCGTTCATCAGGTTCTGCTGGTGGATCGCAAATAGGACGTCCTCTAGTGTGGCAGCGGGGGCTGCCTGCTGTCGGGTGGAGGTCTCGGGGATGTCCTGGGCATGCTCAGCCGCATCCATGGCGTCCTGCATCTCGTCTACTGCGGCGTTTGGCTGATCATCATGTACCGGCACGTGATCCGCGGCTGCTGGTAAGGCAAAGAGCCAGTTGGCTCGGTTTGCTGGGTCGATGCGTGTGCGTGACGGCAGAGTGATGTGGTGGAAGACGGTGCCATTGACGACAGGGCTGTACCTGCCATCCTCCCGCTGTGCGATCAGGTGGGCGGACCGGCAGTAGCTCATGGTCAGGAAATCGGGGGCGAGGTGCGGCAGATCAGCGAGCGCGTCACCAAGCCCCAGCTGAATGGCGAGGGTGGTGACAATGCCTCCAATGAAAAACGGGGATGAGCCGCGGTGCGCGATGGCCTGGATGTGGTAGAGCATAAAGGGGGCAGCATTGATTGGCTCATCATGCAGGGCACAGTACAGAAACAGGAGCTCCTTTGAGTTGAGCTTGTGGTTGCTCTCCCGAGCAAAGATGGTGTTGCAGAGGACCCGGTGAAAGTAGCGGATAGCCGGGTTGTGAATATGAGTGGCGTTGAGGCTCTGGAAAGTGGTCGCTTGGGTGTTGGTGAGGTCGCGCCACAGTGTGAATGCTTGTTCACTGAAGTTGTCCGGCACGCGACGGTGGGCTTCGGTGCCGTGGTGGAAGCCTAACAGCTCTGCAATCCTGTTTTGTGTGAGGTTGAACTCCCGGCCAAGCAGTCTGAATGATACGTTGCCGGTAAGCTGGCTTTGCGAACCATGAGGGGTGATGTAGCAGTAGGAACTGAGGAACTCCAGCGTCAGGAGTTCGAAGGTAGGCTGTGGCTGGTGACAGAGGTCCCACAGGCCAACCGTCTGCAATAGGTTTTGGACGCTGGGCAGCATACCGAGCTCTTGCAGACAGTCGGTAGAAATGTACCGGGTGGGCTGCAGACCGCGGTTCTCGAAGCGGACGAAACGGTCTCGCTGGGTTTCTCCTGCTTCTCCTTCTCTGAAGACGATAGAATCCATAACATGCAAATGTGAAGGGAGAGGGTGGAAGGATTTTTTTTCTGTGAAGTTTTTGGAAGAGGAGTGGTAGAATGAGGGAGTTGTTGTTCGGATTAAATACGGGACAGTGGAGTTGGAACAGTCACTGGTAGTGGTGGATTAATGGGGGTAGTGGAAAGGTTTTGACGGTTTGGGAATGAGTGGGGGAAATGTAAGATAGGTTATGGAGGGAGAAGAGGGGTGGACACGATGAAGAAACAGTTCTGTTTCTCACGACCTCTGGTATAGAGGTAGTCACGGTCGTGACTAGATCGTGACGGTCGTGACGCGCTAAATGGGCACGTCACGATCGTAAGGGGGCGTGACGACCGTGAGACTATGTAGCGTTGAATATTTTCAGAAAAGCACCTTGCCTCGTGTTTTTATTTTTTTGTTTTTAATTAATAATAATGTATTTTATTTATCCACTATAGTAACACACCATGATATACAGCAATTTTAAAACAGTAGTACACGAATCTGAGATAGAATATTGCAGTCATACAGTATACGGTAATATAGTGTATAAAATAAATTATTTAAGCTGCTAAAATGAAGAATCAATTAAAAATAAAAAGTGCATGGTAGTAAGAAAATTGAAATTACATAAACTCAAATTATGGTAAGAAATTGTTGCGAAAAATAAATTCAACTGGAATTGAAAATAACGATAAAGAGTAATGAGAAAAAATTGATAAACTAAATCACTGATAGCCGGTTCAAAGGCGTTTCTTCAGATCTTCGATGGCGGAGTCCAGATGATAGAACTGTTCGCATGCCATGTCAGTCAATCCCACGATGTCCAATCGCATACTCTTAATGTCTTCTCTGAATAGATTAATGTCAGCTTGATAGGCATTGAGAGTGTGCATGATGTTCTGCAAGTTGTTAGCGTACTCTCCGTGATTCGCTCCAGGGGTTTCATGATCTTTGTCAGTTGGGTCAATGTCATAGTATCCAGGAGGTGTCTCGGGGTCGGTTTCAACAGCGGTCATTACATCATCTGTTATCCTGTGAGACCGAGGTGTTTCAGGAGTGGCTGGATAAACAGGTGGGTTTAACTCATAAAGCCAATTATCCTTATTATGAACACCTACTTTTGCATGATTGGGCAGTGTGAACAGGGTGACTACTGTGTTCCGGATCAGGTACTCAAAAGGTGGGCGTCCTAAATTCCTTATAATATGTCTATTGAAGCAGAATTTAAGGTTCATCAGGCGTACTGTTCCCAGACGGGTACACCTGTCCAGTTGGTACCTAAGTCCTAAGGCATCAGCAATCATGGTTACAAGGCCTCCTACCACTATAGGTAATTCAGGTTCATCTTGGATGCGGGTGAAGGTTTGCATCATGAAAGGGACACCATTAACACACTGTCCAGTATTGAAACATGACATAATAAATAATTCATCCTTAGAGACTCCGGTAATATTTTCTTCTTTTCCAAAGAAGGTATGGGCTAGGAATTTGTGGAAGTAGCGAAGGGCAGGGTTATGGATTTCATCATTGTTCATATCATTTGGTTCAGGGTGGTAGTTTCCGGTCAGAGTTCCCCAAAAGAAATTTAGCTCCACATCCATCAACTCTACCTGTGTGGTAGTAAAGGCGAAAGGTCCACTAGGGAATCCTAGTAGGTCAGCTAGTTCTTTGTGGTTAAAGTCGTATTCTATTCCGAATAGGCGGAAACTAATGAATCCTTTCCTAGAACCAAAACCGCGCTCGGGTAGGTAAAGTAGGGAACTAAGGAACTCAAGGGTGAGCTCTCGGTAAGTCGCAAACTTCTGCTGGATCATTGCATTTTCCCATCCGAGTCGGTTGAACAGGTATATCATGCTCTCATGTATACCTAAGGTTTCCATAGTCTTTTCATTTGGGTACAGGGTCAAATCCATTTGCCTCTGTGATAACTCTTCGAACTTTATTCTCTGATTCCTACCTCTAAATTGGGTTTCCATATAGTTAATAGGTTGGTTAGCCATAGTCAGTGAAAATACGGTGGAAACAATTCAGTGGAAAAGACTTTAGAAAATCTGTAAAAAGTGATTTAGGAAAAGAAAAATAAGAAAAATGAAATGCTAAAATGTGGCTATAAATGTAATGTAAAATAAAACTAATAAAACAATTTAAACAAATAGTAATAACAATAATTAAAAATGCTCAAAAAGGAAAAGGATAGTTTAAAATAGGTAACTAAGGAAATGGGTTGCCTCCCACTAAGCGCTGTTTTTATTGTCAAAAGCCTGACGTAACGCTGAAGTTTAGACTAATCAGGGGAATCATCGGACAATCTCAAAAGTTTTAGATCATTCGTATAGGCTCTATTTTCAACTTTATGATAATGTTTTAGGCGCTGTCTGTTTACTATGAATGGTTCATTGTTCCTACCCTTGATTTCTATTGCTCCACTTGGGAATACTTTAGTTATATCAAAGGGTCCCGACCATCTAGACTTTAGTTTTCCAGGAAAGAGCCTAAGTCTTGAATTAAAGAGGAGTACAACGTCTCCCACACTGAATTCTTTCTTAGATAGGCGTTTATCATGCCATCGCTTGGTTCTTTCCTTATATAGCTTAGCATTTTCATATGCATCTAACCTTAGTTCTTCTAATTCGTTAATGTCTAGGATTCGCTTTTCTCCTGCAGCACTATAGTTCATATTGAGAGTTTTGATCGCCCAATAAGCTTTGTGTTCTAGTTCTACTGGGAGGTGGCAAGACTTTCCATAAACTAGTTTGAAAGGTGTAGTACCTATGGGAGTCTTGTAAGCGGTCCGATAAGCCCATAGAGCTTCATTAAGTTTAGATGACCAATCTTTCCGAGATATGGCGACAGTCTTTTCTAGGATTTGTTTAATCTCTCGGTTTGAGACTTCGACCTGTCCACTTGTTTGTGGGTGATACGGTGTGGCCACACGGTGTCTCACTCCATATTTAGATAGTAATTTGTCAAAGATTTTCGAAATGAAGTGTGAGCCACCGTCACTTATGACGAGTCGAGGTACACCAAATCTGGGAAAGATTATGTTTTTGAAAAGCTTTATTACTACTCGTGCATCATTTGTAGGAGAAGCTATGGCTTCGATCCATTTTGAGACATAGTCAACGGCTACGAGTATGTAATTATTACCGAAAGATGATGGGAACGGTCCCATGAAATCTATTCCCCAGACGTCGAAGATTTCTACTTCCAAAATTCCCTTTTGGGGCATTTCATCTCTTCTTGAAATATTGCCGGTGCGTTGACACCGATCGCAACTTATAACAGCGATGTGGACATCCTTCCATAGACTAGGCCAGTATAAGCCGGCTTGCAAGATTTTTGCACAGGTTTTGGAAGTGCTCGCATGTCCACCATAAGGAGATGAATGACATTGAGTAATGACGTCTTCTATTTCTTCTTCGGGAATACATCGGCGAAAGATTCCATCCGGTCCTCGTTTGAACAATAATGGTTCATCCCAATAGTACTGTTTCAGGTTATGAAAGAACTTCTTTTTCTGCTGATAGGTTAGATCTGGTGGAAGAGCTCCTGCGGCTAGGTAGTTGACAATGTCAGCGTACCATGGCAGTCCTACAGTTGTCTGTATTATTTCCACGGGTTCTGGTTCATTTATATCTAACTGCGCTAGGTCGCTTCCTATTTGTGCTATCAGCTGTTCATACGGAAAATCATCGTTAATCGGCACTCGTTCGGGTTTAATACCTTCTATTCTAGATAAATGGTCCGCTACGACGTTTTCAGTACCCTTTTTATCTTTTATTTCTAGATCAAACTCTTGTAGAAGTAAAATCCATCTTAAGAGTCTTGGCTTAGCATCCTTCTTAGTTAATAGATATCGGATGGCAGCGTGGTCTGTGTAAATGATTATTTTCGCTCCAACTAGGTAAGAGCGGAATTTGTCAAGCGCAAAGACAACTGCCAGCAATTCTTTCTCTGTAGTGGCGTAGTTCATCTGGGCAGAATCCAAGGTTCTACTTGCATAGTAAATCGCATGGAGTTTCTTTTCTTTTCTCTGACCCAGGACTGCGCCCACAGCATAGTCACTCGCATCGCACATGATTTCAAAAGGTAATCTCCAGTCAGGGGGTTGCATGATTGGTGCGGTGATGAGGGCTGTTTTTAGAGTTTCGAATGCTTTAAGACAATCTTCATTGAATATGAAGTCAGCGTCTTTCATTAATAAACCAGTAAGAGGTTTAGTGATTTTCGAGAAATCTTTAATGAATCGTCGGTAAAAACCGGCGTGTCCTAAAAAGCTTCGTATTTCTCGAACGGTTTTAGGAGGTTGAAGATCTTTTATTACTTCAATCTTAGCTTTATCGACTTCAATTCCCTTATCTGATATCACATGACCTAATACTATTCCTTCGTTGACCATAAAATGACATTTCTCCCAGTTAAGCACGAGATTCACTTTTACACATCTTTCTAACACCATTTCTAAGTTTGATAGACATCCTTCAAAGCTTTGCCCGCACACAGAGAAGTCGTCCATGAACACTTCCATGATGTTGTCTATAAAATCTGCGAAGATTGACATCATACATCTTTGAAAGGTTGCAGGGGCGTTGCATAATCCAAAGGGCATTCGCCTATAAGCGAACGTTCCATAAGGACATGTGAATGTAGTCTTCTCTTGATCATCAGGATGGATAGGGATTTGGAAAAATCCTGAGTAACCATCAAGGTAACAGAAGTAAGAATGCTTGGCTAATCGTTCTAACATTTGATCTATGAAAGGTAGTGGGAAATGATCTTTTCGAGTGGCTTTGTTTAGTTTACGATAATCTATGCACACTCTATATCCCGTCACTACTCTTTGCGATATCGATTCGCCTTGAGCGTTTTTCACAACAGTGATACCTCCTTTCTTTGGCACTACATGTATTGGACTAACCCATTCACTATCAGAGATTGGATATATTATCCCGGCATCTAATAATTTCTTGACTTCTTCCTTTACTACAGTGCTAAGGGTTGGGTTTATTCTTCTTTGAGCTTCTCTGGAGGTTCTGCAGTCTTCTTCTAGCAAAATGCGATGCATGCAAACTGAAGGACATATTCCTTTGAGATCAGATATGTTATATCCTAATGCAGTTGGATATTTCTTCAAGACATCTAAAAGTTTCTTTGTCTCTATAGTTCCTAAACTGGAATTCACTATAACTGGTCTTTTACATTCAACGTCTAAGAATTCGTACCTTAGGTTTTTAGGTAGAGTTTTTAATCCTAATGTAGGTTTATCTTTACTTGGCATGGGATCCGGTGTAAGTGCTAAGCTTTCGCTCAGACTATTATCCTGATACGGTGTTTGCCAATTATCATCTTCGAGAATTGGAGGGATTTGAATTTTCATTATTTCAGAATAAGTGGTCTCCTCCAGTTCCATTTCTCTTACACATTCGTCAATTACGTCCATTAGATAGCATGTATCCTCTATAGCTGGTGATTGTAAGAATTGTGTTAAAACAAATTCAACTTTCTCTTCACCTACTTCAAAGGTTAGCTTTCCTCTTTTTACGTCTATTATAGCTCCGGCGGTAGCTAAGAATGGTCTTCCTAGTATGATAGGTGTAGTGGAGTCTTCAGAGATGTCCATGATTATAAAATCAGTAGGAATGTAGAATTGTCCTATACGTACTGGGACGTTTTCTAGTATGCCTACAGGATATTTAACAGAGCGATCGGCTAGTTGAACAGACATTTTTGTTGGTCTTAGTTCTCCCATATCTAGCCTTTTGCAAATCGTTAAGGGCATAACACTGATACTGGCTCCTAAATCGCAAAGGGCTTTGTCAATGACGAATTTTCCTATTACACAGGGTATAGAGAAACTTCCTGGATCTTTTAGCTTAGGAGGCATGTTATTCTGGATTATGGCGCTACACTCGGCAGTGAGTGTAACTGTTCCGTTATCCTCTATCTTTTTCTTATTGGATAAGATTTCTTTTAGAAACTTGGCATACGAGGGTATTTGGGTAATTGCTTCTGTAAACGGAATAGTAATATTCAACTGTTTCAGAAGTTCTACAAATTTCTTAAATTGACCCGTCGTCTTAGAACTTATTAATCTTTGAGGGTACGGAATTGGTGGTTTATAGGGTGGTGGAGGCACATAAGGTTGTTCTTTCTCCACTACCTCTTGACTTTCATCTTCCTTTTCTTCTGGATCATTCACCACTTCAGTCGGTTTATCCGGTTTTTGGTACATGGCTGGATTGTCAAGTCTCGGATCAGTAGGTCCGTCAAGTTCCTTGCCACTTCTTAATATTACAGCGTTAGCATGTCCTTTCGGATTAGGTTGAGGTTGTCCAGGGAATACTCCAGCTGGTGCAGCGGTAGGCGCTTGTTGTTGAGCTACTTGTGAAATCTGAGTTTCAAGCATTTTGTTATGTGTAGCTAATGCATCTACTTTGCTCACTAATTGTTTAATCTGCTCACTAGTGTGAATGTTTTGGTTTAAGAAGTCCTTGTTCGTCTGAGATTGGCTAGCTATAAAGCTCTCCATCATCAGTTCAAGGTTCGACTTTCTAGGGACATTAGGAGCAGTCTTTTGATATCCTGGTGATGTAGCTGGTGCTTGACCTGGTGCGTAATAAGCATTGTTACTCTTATAAGAGAAATTCGGATGATTCTTCCAACCTGGGTTGTATGTGTTTGAGTAAGGGTTTCCTTGAGCATAATTCACTTGATCAGTGGGAGTTCCTGTCAATAGTTGACAATCAGAGACTTCGTGTCCCGGGACTCCACATAACTCACAGTTGGGTGTTACTGCAGCCACGGTGGCTGCAGGTGTTATGGCCAAGTTATCGATCTTTTGGCTTAGTTGGTCAAACTTCGCATTGACTTGGTCCATACTACTTACTTCGTACATACCTCCCTTTGTTGGTTTCTCAGTTGCGACTCTTTCGCTTCCCCAAAGGTAATGATTCTGAGCCATACTTTCGATAAGTGCATAGGCATCACTATATTCTTTGTCCATCAATGCACCACCCGCGGCAGCGTCAATTGTCATTCTTGTATTGTACAAGAGTCCATTATAGAAGGTATGGATGACCATCCATTCTACTAATCCGTGATGTGGACAAAGCCTAAGTAGATCCTTATAGCGTTCCCAAGCTTCGAATAATGATTCACTTTCTCTTTGCTTAAATCCATTGATCTGAGCTCTCAGCATAGCTGTCTTGCTAGGTGGAAAATATCTGTTCAAGAAAACTTTCTTAAGCTGTTCCCACGTAGTTACTGAGTTTGAAGGCAGAGATTGAAGCCATGCTCTTGCTCTGTCTCGAAGCGAAAAAGGAAATAGACGTAGTCTAATAGCTTCTTGGGTAACTCCATTGGCTTTTACGGTATCTGCATATTGCACAAAGATCGAAAGATGGAGATTCGGATCCTCGGTAGGATTTCCGGCGAATTGGTTTTGTTGCACGGCTGATATCAATGATGGTTTTAGTTCGAAATCGTTTCGGTTGATAGCCGGTGCTGCAATGCTTGAATGCGGTTCACCTTGCGAAGGATTAGCGTAATACTTGAGTGGATGAGTTTGTTCGTCAGCCATTCCTGCGTTTTCTGATTTTACGACTGGTTCAGGCGGATCTAATTGAAGATCTGGAATATTGGAATTATTTTCGAAATCGAGTATACGTCTTCTTACGTGTAAGAAGCGTTCCGATTCAGGGATTAGAGGTTGCAAGTCTTCGCTTTTGGAGCGAGTACGTGGCATACACTCGGAGATTAGATTAAATTAAATAGTTGATACCTTAGTCTAGACAATGCTACCTAAGTGCACTAGTAACTAAATTAAGGAATCCCCGGCAACGGCGCCAAAAACTTGATGGGCTAAAGACGTGTCTACTTATGCGTCTAGCGGTATCTTACTGCAAGTGCACAGCCTATCGAAGTAATATTTAAGATTATCGATCCACAGGGATTCTATCGTTACGTAGTGCTAGATGAACTTCTAGTTTAGCTAAGGCGAATAGTTGTCACGATTTTTGTTGGTTTCCTAAGACTATTGAAGGCGGAATAAAAATTAAGTTTTCAATAAAATAATACTAAAACGGTCGGTATGTAATTATACTAACTTAGGTGGGTCAATCTAACCTAGGCTTATAAAGATGTTCACTTAATCTACTCGGTAGAGATTACTAGTTTGAATACCCTCAACTCACACTCTCGTGGTCTTGAATCAGATCTTATCCCTAAAGCCCTATGCCTGCTCTCGCTAGCCCATAAGTGTTTAGAAATAATTTTTGGAAACTAAATAATTCTAATTTATCTTAAAGCGCTCTCGCTGTATTTAATTTAAATGCCTAACTTTAGCTATCTGGTTAAAATCTCACACTCTCGTGGTCTTGACCCAACCTAATACCCTTTTCTTACTCTCGTAACGAAAAGGTCAAATTTAATTAAAAAGTATCAGCCAGAATGTTAAGCGATTAATTATTTTAGCCCATGGTTATATCTTACCGGTTAAGTTAGTTATAACTACATACCGCCCTAAGGTATTTAGCTACTCATCGAGGTTAAATCAGACTCAGAGTTATTTATTAACTTACTAATGGCAGAGAAATAATTGGACATTATAAATAAATTAAATAAATTAAATTGTAATAACTGAAAAAACCTGATTAACAATATCTGGGTAGACTCCTTCTTCCACAGACCGGAAAGCTTGGAGTAGGCGGAAATAAAATTTAAAACGAAATGCTGAAGGCTGGAAACAAATAAAGGTATAACAATTCCCTAATGTTGGAAATTGTTACACGGTTGGTTTGGATACGAATAAAATAAGGCAGAAAATAAAATGCTGGAATAATAAAATGATGGTAAGGTAATTCGGCAGAGCTTCCGCAGGAAATTTGGATACTGAAGTCTGTCCCTAAATTCTTCTGAGCTGGTCCTATTTATAGAGTTCCCATGGGCTGGTCCTGGATCTCTTGCTTCTTGGGCTTTGCTGGAGTGGTTGAGAAAATGTTGGAAAGTGGCAGCAGAAAGTGGGAGAAACTTCCCTCACGTGAGAATTACTAGGAGGAGTGGCTTCACTGGTGACTTTGACGTAGTCTGGGTCAAAAGAATCACGTTATATCCTTGTCACGGGCGTGACAAGGTCTTCACGCTCGTTGCCTTATGTTTCCAAGTGTCACGGTCGTCACCCATTCCTCACGGTCGTGAGGTCCCAAAGCAAGGTGTCACGGTCGTGACTCCCTTGTAACGACCGTGGTCGTAACAAATTATGCAGAGTTTTATGCAGGCTTCTGTCTTGCTTCATTTCTTGTGGTTTCTTTGTTCTTTTCTTCTTAATTCTTGATTTGGCCTCACATATCGATGTACCTGCAAAATAGTAAGAAAAAACTCGAGGAATCGAGCGTTAAAACGGTGAATGCGCGGTAAAAGTCAATGAAATCTAGCGATATAACCGATGCGTTTTCTCGTCATCATTCAACCTACCTCATCATCTATGCAAATGAGATTTGTCGGCCATGCCACATACGCTCATATTGCGTCTCCCACCACTGTTGCGCCTGAAACAACATCTGGTATAGGCAACAACGCACCCCCCTCTAACGCAATATCAATAGATACTTTCAAAAATCCATAAGGGAGCGGTTTGTGGTGAAGTAAGTCTCCTAGAGTGTTATGCACCTTTCCCTTGCCAACCATTCGATGAGTCGGTGACGATAAATATAGTCGGCAAGGTGAAATGCCCTAAACAAATAATGATCAGTTAATGTGTCAATTAAGTAAAGTGTGCTAAATTAATTCCAATATAATATATACAATTACCTCTAGAAGCTTCTGCGGACTACCGATACTATCTTTGTCACTAGTAGCTTTACCCTCTGGAGCGCGCCTTTCCGACATGTATCTCTCCTTGTTCTTCTGTAATTCACGAATCTGCGCTTTCAATTCCTCCAAAGTATCCATCACTTCTTTATTGGTTGGATTTTTTTTCTTTGGTTGCTTATACAGTTTGGATGGAGTGACACCAAACCCCTTACCCCTCACACGCCCAGAATACTCAGGAATATTCAACACCCGACTCAGTAAGCTCCTGCAATCATCATCCTCAGCAGGAGTTATAGTCTGGGATAGAGTCTCCTAAAATATAGATAAAAGCATATATAAATATATTATACACTTTTGATCAGTTACTGACAAAGATAACGTTGTACTTACACATTGTTCAAATACTTGTTGAACTTCTTCCTAAACGACTTCATCTCTTCCCACACGGGCAGCCTTCCATACAACATGGTCCGGAAGAGATGTCGTCTCACTTTTCTCCTCTTCCAACTACGCATTAAGACGGATAATAAAGCATTATATCATATTATATATACTTACTATTTTTTGTAAATATATCATATTAAAGCATTTATATGTACTTACTATTTTTTGTTCTAAGCGTGCATATCCCAAACGCCCATTTCTGTATGGATATGCGGGTTTTGATGCCCGTTGACGATTTATGCCACTAACAACCTGAAAAAACAAGTTTATCAGAACTCTTGTGGAAGAAGTATATATACTATACATAGTTCATGATAAGTTGTACTTACTTCAAATTATTTTGTTCTTCGCTTTGTAACAAATGTCTCCCATTCTTCATCCAAAATCAAATCTACGTACTTCATTGGACGCTCCGAGTCAACAAAGTTTCCATCAGAATCTTTAAGAAACTTGTTTGTTAAAAATGCTCTAAATCCCCTCAAGCATTTTCCGGCCAATTGAATACAATATTTTCTCCTATGATCTTCAATATTAAAAGATCTCTGCAAACAAACACACACATATATATAACATGTTAGTATAATTAATTTAAAGACGTAACTGTCAACATAATTAAAAATAATCAAATATCATACCTGAATCTCGCTCCAAATTTTATCTTTAGCCGGTTGTAATGAAAGAATTCTCCAATTATCGCAAGTAATTGGAACTTGCGAACGTACAAGTGCTCCGATGTAACTTGTTAGCAACACACCGTTAGGCTCAACTAACCGATCTCTTTCATTCCAATGGACATCATACTTTACTCCTTTATCTCTCGCATGAATGATTTTTTCATAATCGTTATGCCTCTTTTAATATCGCCTTCCACGTCTTTTGTTGTTTGTTTTCCATCATGTGATGTTTCCTCGTTGTTGGCCATAATATATATACCTGTAATTCAGAAAAACCAAAGTATCAAATGAATGACATGCAAATATGTAAATAAGAAATATATA
This sequence comes from Lathyrus sativus, assembly GCA_963859935.3. Taxonomy (NCBI): domain Eukaryota; kingdom Viridiplantae; phylum Streptophyta; class Magnoliopsida; order Fabales; family Fabaceae; genus Lathyrus; species Lathyrus sativus. The sequence goes on from OZ012737.1 coordinate 714,835,911, forward strand.
CATAAGAAATGTATAAGTAAGAAAAACATGGTATAAATAAGAAATAATATGTTATTTTATTGCATGATATACATAAGAAATAATATGTTACAATATGTTATAAATAAGAAATAATAAACATGGTATAAATAAGAAATAATACGTCTATGTCATTCCCTGGTTGTTTAGGGCCAGAAATTAACATAGATAACATCATGTACTTACGCTTCATACATAGCCATGGAGGTAGGTTATAAATCATAATAATTACAGGCCAGGTGGAATGTGAGATACTTTGCAGACCACGCAGATTCATTCCATCAGTCGATAATGCCAAGCGAAGGTTTCTAGCTTCTTCTCCAAAATCAGGATAATCATTATCAATTTTCATCCACTGTGGTGAATCTGTCGGATGTCGATACTTCCCATCTACAATTCTATCATCTGTATGCCAAGTCAGGTGTTTTGCATCTGTTTCACTATGAAACATGCGTCTGAATCTCGAAATTATAGGAAAATACCATAATACTTTTGCTGGTGACAATTTTTTCTTATATCGAGATACACCGCATTTAGGACACTCGTTTAATGATGCATATTCATTTCGAAACAAAATGCAATCATTTGGACAAGCATGTATCTTATCATAGCTCATGCCAATAGAGCATAACATTTTTTTAGCTTCATAGGTTCGATTGGGAAGAACATTATCCTCCGGAAGCATCTCTTGAAGTAGGGCTAACAACTTTGTGAAACTTTTATCTGACCATCCATTACCCGCCTTTAAATTGTACAACTTTAATACCGTGGACAATCTTGTGAAAGTAATGCAACCTTTATACAACGGTTTCTCTGCATCTCTTACCAACCCCTCAAACATCTTGGGACAATCTTGAAGATCTTCTTCAAGTGCTTCTACAATCTCTTCGACTCGATCACAATCATATGCATCCCTGCCATTGTCCTTTGAAGCACATGTCGTATTATTCTGGGGTTCAATATTCTCGTTACTTATCTCACCATGTAATGTCCAACATGTGTAACTTCGATCAATTCCATGTCTCATTAAATGAGATTCCAACTGAACGGCGTCAACTCGACGCCCATAACAACATCCTAAGCAAGGACATGTGATCCTACTGGGGTCTTTGGCGTGTTCAACAGCAAACTTAGCGAACTTCGATACCCCATTCTCGTACTCTTTTGACAATCGATTACCAGACATCCATTTTTTATCCATACTAATTGAGTAATCTACACTAAACTATGAAAGTTAAACAAAACAGAGAATACCTGTAAAGAAATCACTAACTTCTAAGAATGCTACACAGTAGGATGCTTGGAAACAATCACAACTTTGCTCTTCACAGGTAACCCCTATAGCAGACAAAATATAAATTTTATTAAAATCATATTAATAATTAACCAAAACAAAAATACTAGATAATCCACCAAAACAAATCATATTAAAAATACTAGATAATCCTTAAACCAAAATGACACCTGTCGCTTGCGCGAAAATAAGGTGCCGGCATAACAGAAGAGTCGCCACCTTTCGTTATTTATCCCTCAGAGCGGGAAAGGAAACGATCGGAAAAACCTGACGAAAAAGGGTAAGACAAGGTCGTCGCAACCATTGTCTGGATTCGGGAGTCGGTTACGCAAGGGAAAGGTATTAGCACCCCTCACGTCCGTCGTACTCGACGGGATCCTCGCTTGTTTGTTTACTTGGACGGGTTGGTTTTATTCTATCTACCTATCAAGGCTGGCTTAAACAGAAAAGAAAAATGACTCGGCAAAGCGTCGCGCTTTATGCCTACGTATTCCCGTCTGGAACGAGAAATCAGAGTCAACGTAGTTCGGCTAACTACGGGGGAAGATGGGGAAGGTTGCTCGCTAGGATATCGCATCCTATGCCTACGTACTTTCATCTGGTATGAAAGATCAGAGCAAACGTAGTTCGGGAAACTACGGGTTATCTCCTAAAAGAAGTGTTTTTTATTATGTTTGCGATCTCAACCGCACTAGAGACTATGACCTGAGAGTGAATGCGTCGCATGTCACCCAAAGGGTACCATACTAAACATCCAGACTGTGGAAAAGAAACTCTCCCACAATCCTTTCTCAGATAGCTTAAGGCTCGTAACGTACGAAAGAAATCATTCATGATTATTGTATCTTAAACTGTTTCGAGACGAGAAGAGAACAAGCCCAACTAGGAGGGAGACTATCAAGTCCTACTGTTATCATGCCATGGATTCATCCTATGGTTGAGGTTTGAACAGGGAACTCCTAGATGTTGTCATGCATAGGTTTCAACCTAAAAGTCTATCATCAAATCCTCATCAGAGGAAATGAGAGTCCTAAGGGATCATGTCAATGATACACCAAACAGACAAAGCATCAGCTTAACAGTAAAATGCATGCAATGCAAGTGAGGGAGGAAATGTGTGTGGGGCTTCAGCCTCCACAAGCTCGTCTCGACCTCAAGCCAGTCATGAAATAACAGTAATCATACTGAAATAAACAACATGCTATCAAGCAAAAACAGTAAATTGTAATCATACAGACAGAAAATGAAATCATGCTATCAAGCAAAGTAAACACATGGGCAAGGGAGCTAGGCTCTACCGAATACCCGCAAGCAAAGCCAAGCAATAACAATACAATCAGATGCACTCATGCTCTTAGACTGCACTTATTCTAAATGGGCTTAGTCTAATGCAGCAGACAAATCAGACAAAACACACAATACATCAAAGAAAACAGGAGAAAGCCTCAGCTCCTCCAGCAGCAACCCAGTCTTCAGACTTCAGAGATCACTTGCTTTCCAGGTATCAACCCTACAACATGAGTATCAACTCATCTTCTCCCTTGAGCTTCAGCTCCTTTGATCAGCTCTACCTTCAGGCTTCACTATCTTCAGGGATCTTCAGGCATCAACTTGATCTTCCCAGAGTCTTCAGACTCCAATAATCTTCAAGGAATCATCCTCTTCAAGGCCTCAGCTTCTATCTTCAAAGGCTCAAATGCTCCAGCAAACAAGATTCAGTCAACAAGATGAGGTGGGGATGTCACAGTACTCACTGACTTCCAAAGGATGCCATTGAGGACTTAACATCAAAAGAAAGGCTCTCTCAAAGTTCTACCTCAGAGGGCAAGGTCACTAATCCCTCCAAAGGAGAGAGGTGAATACCCTTAAGGGACTCTATGTCACAGAGAAGAAAGGAGGTGAACAAGACACTCCTTGTTTATTGAACAAAGTATTCTATCTAGGGCTCTACTTACCCTAGGTCCTATTAAACAAAACAAAAAGCTAAACTAAGCTCATCTGCAAGGTCTTCAAAGCTTCAAGGATGATTCACAAGCTCTTCACAAGGTCTTCACATGATGCCCAAGCTCCTCAAGCCAACAACAACTCCAAAGCAAGGCAAAACGGAACTAAACTAGCCCTAAAGGCCACACAAACAATCATTCAATTCAAAAATCAATGAAAAATACTAAAATACCATACAAATTCCTAATATAAATTCTAGAGGATCCTACTTAACTACCCTTAAGTCCCATATATTCCCCATACACTAATTTGGCCTAAAAACCTCAAAAATAAAATGTTGAAGTTCAAGTACACAACCTAAAACCCTAATTAGAGCACCTAAATGCCTAACTCTCAAACTACATCAAATTTAATTTCTAAAATCAAGAGATAAATCCTACATGAAACTAGGGTTCAATATCTAATCACACAAAAAAGAATGAATTAAAAAACCTAAGGGAAGGTCCTAAAACAATTCTTGCAAGATAAGGTACAAACTAAAAGAAATAAAATGCCCTATTTAAAAGAAAATACCACCATTAATTCCATATTAAAAATAAAATTTCATTTTTATTTTTATATTTTTCTACACAAAATTATCTAATCATAGAAAAAAGAATGACCAAAAAATCATCATTTATCAATTTTTAATGAATTTTTAAAGTTCATGAAAAATGTAAAACAATATAAAAAATAAAAAATAAAGAAAATGAGGGAGGGGTGTGAATAGCTACACGCGCCAGTTAAGTTTCAAATGGACTGAATCATGGTGGGTGTGGATAGGAAAGAATATATTAAGCCCAGACGCGCCTCACTTAATCAAACGGCTGCGTTTTGCTTTGAACTCAGTATACTGAGTTTCCAATTCAATCGTGGCCCTCCAATCTCACTCTCGGTCAAAGGTCAAGCCATGATCTGATGGCTCTCATCTATCTTCCTCAAATGCCTCAGGCAGCCCTCAATGTTACAGACGGTGGTTCACGGTGGAAACCACCGTCTTCTCCGGTGGACACCCAAACTCAAGTCACCAATCAAACCCCAAACTATATCAATTCAACTCGGTTTTTCATGGAGATCCTCAATCCAACCTCAGAATACCCTAAATCATCCTCTAAATCAAAACACCATAGGATTTTCAAAAACTACACAAATCTTGATCATCATGATTCTCAAAACTAAAGGCATGGATCTAATCCTCATCTATCACTGATCGGTTTCCACTATCCAAACACGATTGAAACATCAAGAATCCTCATAACTAACTCTCAACAGAAATTGCACATCACTCTTGATCATCACCAAATACCATGAAACTATCCAGAAACGATCCTTGTTCATGCTAGAACCTAACCACATGCAAGATTCTACCTGATTCAGCCTAGATCAAAGCATAATTTAAAGGTTACATACCTGTGAAGTAGTGATCAACAGAAGGTCTTCAAGGCGCAAAATCCACTCTGAATTGATTCAAACACCTTCAGTGACGAGCAAGGATCACTCTCCAATCAGAAATTTGGCTTGAAACTCTCTCCAATTCAGAAACCGATTCTGAGTTCTTCCTCCAAAAATCAGTTATGGCTTCACTCTCACAGCATGAAATCACCAACCCTTTGCATCTGAGATCACTCTACTATCTTTATAGAACATGTCCATGGGCTTTTGATCCACTCTAAGAGCCCAAAATAGTTGATCCAATTTTCGGATTTCTCTTTGAATATCCAATGTATCAGTCATGGTTTCCTTGTTATAGTCAGCTTAAACTCATTCATTTCAATCATATGAACCATTTCCAATGTGTTTGGATAGGTAGGAAGGCTTGATTTGGCTTGTGTAAGGTTTTTCAACATTGCCTTATAATGCAAGTAATAGGTTTACAAAGAAAGTCCCTTTTTTAGGCCTCAAATGGAAAATCTATTTGAACCAAAGTTCTCAAAATAATGTTTCCAATCAAAATGATATATTGGATGACCTATTTTGGATTCCTATATCTTCCAAACCAATTTTCAAATTCAACTTTTCAAACTTATATGCCATTTTTAGTTCATTTTTGACCAATCATGCAACTTCATGCTATGAGCTTTTCCAACAATTTGTGACCTTCTTTCTAGACTTAAAATCACATTTTGAACAACTTTCATGTTTTGAGTTTTTCCATTTGAGGCTTGGAAATAGGAGTTTTAGGCATTGGCTAAAATGACCTATAACTGACAAATGACCAAAATACCCCTGTCTTGTTCAAACCATAAGTTGAGTTCCACAAATCCTATCAAGGACTTCTACCACTCAAATTAAAGCTAAGAAGATGCCCTTCAACATCCATGTTGACCAAGAAATCATAGGAATCATCCTACTAGGGCAAAAGTTGTCTGCAAGTTGGGTGACTTTCAAGGACCCAGATTCACACACCTCTGCTGACCTGTAATTTGTCAAAACCATAACTTGAGCTCTGTAACTCCTATCAAGGACTTCCACCACTCAAATTAAAGCTAAGAACAAGCTCTACAACATTCATGTTGTGGGTAAGAGGAGATATCAATCACATCTAGAGCTAAAACTGCCTGGAAAATAGGGATCAAATTAGGGTTTTTGCACTGACAATCCTCAGAAACCCTAACTCAAAACTTCTCAAACTCTTCAATCATGATGAGTTGGTCTAGGAATCATCCTTATAACATCTCTATACATCATTCCATGATCTCATGGCCCCTGGATTAGGTCTCAACCTTCTCCAAATTTTCAGTTAATTTAGGGTTGACTCAGTCAAAACCCTAATTCTACCATTCATGGTTGAATCTTCTGAACTCCTGCATAGTGACTCCTCTGGGCTTCATGATGGCTATCAAGACATCTCATAGGCTTTCTCAAAACATCAAGTTCATTCTCAAAGTCTCAGAATCATCTGAGGAGCACCCACAACTCTCAAGCTATGAAGCATACAACCCTGGTTTCAACCCACTCTTCTGGGGATCTCTTTTCTGATGAATGTATCAACTTTCAAACACTCAGTGAATAAATAATTGTTGGTCAAATTTTGGGGTGCAACAGCTGCCCCTATTCAAACGGCTTGAACCTGACTGGGTGAGAAGCGAACGGCTCTCAACCAATCAAGGTGCGAGACGATTGAATATCGATAAACCCGAAAATTTGCCAACTGCACGAGCACACGGTACTCCGCGGGGAACAAATCTTCGAATATTGCCATGCTAGCTGCACGACAACTAGCTGGAGAGATATCGACCTGACATCGTCGTCAGTTACCCACATTAATTCCTCTAATCATTGCCTTCAGACAACCACAACACCCAACATCGCCGCTGGAAGACTAAATCACCTGACATCGCCGTCAAGAACAACCATAACTCGGGGAAGTAAGCGTCCAACATCGCCGCCGGAGACCTAAACCTGAATCACCAAAATATCCAACATCGCCGCTGGAGAAAATACAACAATGAACAAAATACCCCGCATCGCCGCTGGAGAAAATACATCTCTAAACAAAGTACCCCGCATCGCCGCTGGAGAAACAAAGGGTCTGCGTCACCTAACATCGCCGTCGGAAGACTGGATCACCTTGACACGCCCAACATCGCCGCTGGAAAACTGAATCTGACATCGCCGTCGGAAACAAATGTCTTTACTGGGGATTTAAAGAGTCTGACCTCGCCGTCAAACAAATATCCAACCTCGCCGCCGGACAACTGATGATCTGACCTCGCCGCCAAATCCAAACGTTCAACCTCGCCGTCGAACAAACATCCAACCTCGCCGCTGGACAAATGATGATCTGACCTCGCCGCCAAATCTAAACGTTCAACCTCGCCGTCGAACAAACATCCAACCTCGCCGCTGGACAAATGATGATCTGACCTCGCCGCCAAATCTAAACGTTCAACCTCGCCGTCGAACAAACATCCAACCTCGCCGCTGGACAAAATGATGATCTGACCTCGCCGCCAAATCCAAACGTTCAACCTCGCCGTCGAACAAACATCCAACCTCGCCGCTGGACAAAATGATGATCTGACATCGCCGCCAAATCCAAACGTTCAACCTCGCCGTCGAACAAACATCCAACCTCGCCGCTGGACAAATTCAACATATGACCTGGGGTTCACCCCTGGTAAATGGAACAAAAGGTACACTTGCGTATTTGAAACTACCCCGCTGGGAATGAGAGACTTAACCGAGCACACTCTGATCTGGGGGTCACCCTCAGAACCATGACGAATCATCGGAATACTGCTGCACACCGCCCGCCGTAGAACTTCAACATCAGAACTATATGACACCCTGGCCCCTGGCCACTTCCAGCTTCAGCTAGAAAAAGATCTTCAAGTACTTCTGAATATGAATGAAACCCTGGCCCCTGGCCACTCCAGATCCGCTGGAGAATCTTCAAGTTCTTCTGAAGATAGATGAAACCCTGGCCCCTGGCCACTCCAGATCCGCTGGAGAATCTTCAAGTTCTTCTGAAGATAGATGAAACCCTGCCCGTCGGCGGTTCCAGCTTCAGCTAGAGAAGATCTTCAAGTACTTCTGAAGATAAACATCCTTGACCTTCAAGGATGTAAACTTTGCCCGTCGGCAACTCTGCAGGAGGTATCTTCGACTTCAGTCTAAAGAAATGGTCCTTGGCCTTCAAGGATACATGAACCTGCCTTCAGGCAACTCCGCCTCTGCTATAGAGCATCTGTGACTTCAGTCAGGGATATACTTCGGCCTTCAGTCCGAAAAAATGAATCCTAGGTCATTCATGACCTTGGGGATGACCTTGCCTTCAGGCACCTTCGCTTCAGCTTGGGAAATCTATGACTTCAGTCAGAGAAGTGGTATCCTGAGCCATTCATGACTCTTCGGGGATTCAAACACTTTGCCTTCAGGCAAACTCCGCTTCAGCTGGAGAAACATCTTCGACTTCAGTCAGAAGAAATACTATTCACTTGATCGCAATCAATCATCACCTCAGGATAACTGACTTGGTCTTCAGGCCAACACGGATCACTTTGAATACAAAATCTTGGAACCTTGTCTTCAGCCACACGTTGATTCATCAACAAGGACATCTGAGCTCACAGGAACCTTCTGATACCGCCTTCAGGCGTTTACGCAGTCAATCTTTAGATTAGACAACACTGTTGGAGCAGACATATCACGCTGCTAAGGACTTCAAGAATCATCTTGAACAAACAAATCCCGTCGGGCCCCTTCAAGAATCATCTTGTACTGATAACCATTCTGGAGATTTTATTCTGCTGGGTGTTCCAGGAATCTTCCTGGGAAAACCTTGCTGGGGACGCTATTGGGGAGCTCACGAATCATCCTGAGCAAACCATTCGGGAACCTGTACTGAGGTCTTAAGAATCATCTTAAGCAAACGGCCCTGCTGAGGAGTTCAAGGGTCGTTTTGAACTGAAGACTTCGCTGGGGATCTCAAAAATCATCTTGAGCGAGCAACTGTGGGGATCACACCGGGGTCTCGGGAATCATCTCAAGGAAGCGACCTTGTTGGGGAGAATATCAGGGATCGTCCTGAGCAACTGGTCTCTTGGTGGAACACCTGTAAGACAAGAATGATAGTAACCTAGATCATGCTTATGATGCATATGCTTCTGCGCTATGCCCCACACGGTGGGAATGATATGCGTTTATGCTAAATGCTGTGCAATCATGCACAATGCTATGCAACGTTAAATGCCATGCAGTGTTAAATGCTATGCAGTCATGCACAATGATGCGATCCCGTCAGCAAAATAAATGCTGGGAGGAGGAAATCCTTCTGTCAAGGATACAAGCACTACTCAGGTAGAGGAATCATCCTGCTGAGGCGAACATGGACACACCAATATTAATCAGGCTCTGCCTGGGGAAACGATCTTCCGCTGACTACTGCAGGGAAAATAACTTCAGTTGATCTGCTGCAGGGGGTCGAAGCTCTACGAGAACTTGGACCTGCTGAAGGAAAGCGATTCCAACCGCGAGAATAAACTGCGTGGCCTTCTCGGCCAATCTGGGGATAACCACTCTGTGGGGAAACAACTTCAGCTGCTCCACACTCCGCTGGGGAAAATTGATCATGATCTGATCAACTTCCAAGGATTCTGCTTTTCTGCGGACTCAGCCGGGGAGAGAAATCATTCTACTCCACTGGAGGGTACGACTCTGGTGCGGAATTTCAATTTCGCCGGGGAAGAAAGAATCATCTGACTTCGGGGGAGAGTGCAACTCTGCAGGAGAATACAACATCAGCTGCACCAACCTTCTACCGGGGAAGAGGGAATCATCCAACTTCAGGAGAGAACATGACTCTGGTGGGGAATCTCAATTCCACTGGAGACTTCAGTCTGACACCATTAGTTACTGCATATTTCGGCGCACGACCAATTCCCTGCGAAACCTGCACTTGCGACCCGGTGCTGGGGAGAGACACCTGCTTCGGTGACTTTGCTGGGGAAAGCACGAGCTTCGGCACCCGACCATTTCTACGAAATCTGCACTTGTGACCCGGTGCTGGGGAGAGACGACATCATTCTTCGGTGCTTGGCTCAGCTGATGAGGTGACGCTCCTTCAAGACGCGTCTGCTTGGGGAAGAGAATCATCTCTGCGTGGGGAGACATATCAATGCTCACTATTCTGCGTTCAGACTCTGCGAAGGGGAGACTACTGAACTCTGCTGGAGAGGGAGGGCTCGCATGGCAACTCCTACACCTGCAACAACACAAACACACAAGACGAGATTCCCTCCTCAAAGGGTCCTATCCAGGTTATTATCTCGTGACAATATTCGGTTAATCAATTGTTTCGACAATCAATGGGCCTAGGCCCGTAAGTTTATGTATGCGCATTTTATCAAAAACATCGGCGTTTTCATTCGTAAACAACACAGGTAAATGCTAAACATACAAGTAGAATTGCTGAATAATGTGCATTTTATTGATGATAAACCCCTGAATGGGCGAAAATGTTTTACAAGAGAGGCAAACTCCTGGAATGAGGAAGCCGCACGAAAAAGAAAACATAAATATACATCAGTATATACAAATGTTGGCAATCGAGGCGTAGACGAACACCATGAGTTGATCCCTCTAAGACCCACTCGACTTTGATACCTCTCCGACGCTTCAGCTTTGGAAGAGATTGATTCAGATAAACGGCCCTCAGGTCTTCCGAACCACCAAACAATGAAAGTCCATACGCGGAACGCAATCATTTGCTTATTCAAATCCCTAACTTTTGCGTGAACCGCCCTTTCGGGTTTTCAGTTCACCGGGATACCCTTTTTTGCCGAAGCCGCCCAGTGTAGGTTTTCGACTTCGCGGGTGTACATTTTTCAATATATCCCTAATTTTTGCCCGAACCTTTTATTTTGTTTTTGGTTCGCCGGGATGCCCCTTTTTTGCCTGGACTCTTTCTTTTTTGTCCAGCGGGTCTCTTTCAAGCAAAGTATTCTTTAACTGCGTCCGCGTTCACCGGGGATACAAAATCTTCACCATCCATCGTGGATAACAACAAAGCTCCTCCCGAGAAGACCTTGCTGACGACATACGGCCCTTCGTAATTCGGAGTCCACTTGCCCCGGTGATCGGAGTGTGGCGGAAGGATTTTCTTCAGGACGAGATCACCCGTCTGAAAGCTTCTAGGACGCACCTTCTTATCGTAAGCTTTCTTCATTCGGCTTTGGTACAGACGACCAAATGCAATTGATGCTAACCTTTTCTCGTCCATCAGGCTGAGTTGGTTCAAACGATTCGTAATCCATTCTGCCTCATCGAGTTTTACATCAACCAAAACCCGCAAAGAGGGAATCTCCACTTCTAATGGCAGGACAGCTTCCATACCATACACCAAGGAGAAAGGAGTTGCCCCGGTCGACGTACGCACCGTCGTACGATAACCGTGCAAGGCAAACAGCAACATCTCGTGCCAATCTTTGTACGTCACAACCATCTTCTGAACAATCTTCTTGATGTTCTTATTGGCCGCTTCAACAGCGCCATTCATCTTCGGCCGGTAAGGAGATGAGTTGTGGTGTTCAATCTTGAAGCTCTGGCACAGCTCCTTCATCATCTTGTTGTTCAAATTTGAACCATTATCAGTAATGATCCGCTCGGGAATTCCGTAGCGACAGATGATGTCCCTCTTTATGAATTTAGCTACCACCTGCTTGGTCACATTAGCGTACGAGGCTGCCTCCACCCATTTGGTGAAGTAGTCGATAGCTACCAGAATGAAACGATGACCATTGGATGCAGTGGGCTCGATCTTGCCTATCATGTCGATGCCCCACATGGAGAACGGCCAAGGGGAGGACATGACATTCAATGGGCACGGCGGCACATGAACTTTATCAGCATAAATCTGGCATTTGTGACATTTCCTCGCGAATCTGAAGCAATCTGACTCCATAGTCAGCCAGTAATACCCTGCTCTCAGGATCTTTCTCGTCATGGCGTGCCCGCCGGCGTGCGTACCAAATGTGCCCTCATGGACTTCCTCCATGAGCATACTTGCCTCTTTTTCATCCACACATCTGAGTAGCACGAGATCGTGGTTCCTCTTATACAGCACTCCGTCAGGATTGAGATAAAAGTTTCCAGATAGCCTCCTCAGAGTCTTCTTATCCTGGGTTGACGCACCCGCAGGATACTCCTTAGTCATAAGGAAGGTCTGGATGTCGTGGAACCATGGCTTACCGTCAGTGGCATCCTCGATTGCAAAGACAAATGCCGGTCTATCAAGACGCGAAAGTACAATTCTTGGAGCCTCATTCCAATAATTGACTTTATACATTGAAGCCAACGTAGCTAAAGCATCAGCCATTTGATTTTCAGCCCTGGGTACATGATGAAGTTCCACCCGGTCGAAGAAAGGAAGCAGCCTCCTGGCATAATTCATGTACGGCACTAAATTCGCTTGACGAGTTTCCCACTCCCCTTTAATCTGATTGATTACAAGCGCTGAGTCACCATATATGTCTAGATTCTTGATTCTCAAATCAATTGCCTCTTCTAGACCCATAATACATGCTTCATACTCGGCTTCATTGTTGGTAACTGGAAACGTCAGTCTCGCAGTAAAAGGGATGTGGGATCCGTGAGGAGTCGTAATGATAGCCCCGATACCACTTCCATAGGAATTAACTGCTCCGTCGAATATCAACTTCCACTGAGACTTCCTATCTGGTCCCTCGTCGGGCAATGGCTCATCACAATCCTTCGCCTTGAGAAACATAATGTCCTCGTCAGGGAATTCGAACTTCATCGGCTGGTAGTCTTCGATTGGCTGTTCGGCAAGGTAATCAGACAATACGCTCCCCTTAATGGCTTTCTGAGAGACGTACTGAATATCATACTCTGTTAACACCATCTGCCATCTGGCAATCCTGCCCGAAAGAGCCTGCTTCTCGAAGACGTACTTGATCGGATCCATCTTCGAAATCAGCATAGTGGTGTGGTTGAGCATATACTGTCGTAGACGTTTGGCAGCCCAAGCTAACGCACAACACGTCTTCTCCAGCATCGAGTATCGAGATTCACACTCAGTGAACTTTTTACTCAAATAGTAAATGGCATGCTCTTTTCTGCCCGTCTCGTCGTGCTGACCGAGAACACACCCCATACTATTCTCCAGAACCGTCAGGTACATGATTAATGGCCGTCCAGCCACTGGGGGTATCAAGATTGGAGGTTCTTGAAGATACTGCTTTATTTTGTCGAATGCCTTCTGGCAATCCTCATTCCAAGTAATCGCCTGATCTTTCCTTAAAAGCTTGAACATCGGTTCACACGTGGCCGTGAGCTGAGAGATAAACCTTGCAATGTAGTTTATTCGGCCCAGGAAACCACGAACTTCTTTTTCTGTTTTCGGCGCTGGCATTTCTTGGATAGCTTTTATTTTCGCAGGATCAACTTCAATACCTCGTTCACTAACGATAAACCCCAATAACTTTCCGGACCGCACTCCGAAAGTGCACTTGTTAGGATTCAGCCTCAGCCTGAACTTCCTAAGCCTTTCAAACAGCTTCAACAAATTGACCATATGCTCTTCCTCCGTTTGGGACTTTGCAATCATGTCATCAACATAGACCTCGATCTCATGATGAATCATATCATGAAACAAAGTTACCATTGCTCGCTGGTAAGTGGCCCCTGCGTTCTTCAGACCGAAGGGCATTACCTTATAGCAGAATGTGCCCCAGGGGGTAATGAACGTCGTTTTCTCCATGTCCTCCGGTGCCATCTTAATCTGATTGTAACCGGAGAAGCCATCCATGAACGAAAACACGGAAAACTGGGCTGTATTGTCAACCAACACATCGATATGAGGCAACGGGAAGTCATCCTTAGGGCTCGCCCTGTTCAAATCCCGATAATCGACGCACATGCGTACCTTACCGTCCTTCTTCGGTACAGGCACTATGTTGGCGACCCACGGAGGGTAAGTGGTAACGGCTAGGAACCATGCATCCAACTACTTCTGGACTTCTTCTTTGATTTTTACAGCCATGTCTGGTCTCGTCCTCCTGAGCTTCTGCTTGACTGGAGGGCAATCTTCTCGCAACGGCAAGCGATGAACCACGATATCAGTGTCGAGTCCGGGCATATCCTCATATGACCAAGCAAAGACGTCACTATACTCTCGAAGCATCTCGACCAGCCTATGCTTGACATCATTCTGTAGCGCAGCCCCAACTCTGACATTTCTGACGAGCTCCTCAGAACCCAGATTTACAATCTCAATATCCTCCTCGTGAGGCAGAATAACCTTCTCCTCTTGTCTCAACAAGCGGGCCAATTCTTCCGGAAGGTCTTCGTCTTCATCAATCTCATCCTTGGCTTGATAGATCGGGCAATCAAAGTCGTAGTGAGCCGTAGAAGATCCAGAGTCGATGTCATCTGTTACGTGGATCCTGCAATAACAAGGGTTAAGTTTAAAGCAGGAATATGCAGGTTAGCACGCACCTCGTTGCCATTTTGCTGTTTTTTTCGAAATAAACATAAAATAGGAATAACAGAGAACACAATATTTGATTACGAAGAAAACGCCTTTTATTTATTAACAAAATGCATACACATAATCCAACAAGGCCCTGACAGTAAAACCACTATGCCCCGGGCAGGGCATAGGGTTGTACAAAGATTGTAAAAAGCAAATCATTACTCTTCACTTGTCGGCTTGATAATCTCCTTGATGGTCCAATTGCGGAGGCGCTCGCCTGGCTTGCTCGGTTGAATCCAGGCGTCAAGATCGCAATCACTGTCTCCGCTGTCCTCCGACGCAGCATTGATACTCTCGAAGATTACTCCCCCTTTGGTGAATAGGATCGGCCCTTTCCCACGAGACGAGCTACCAGAAGAAGATGAAGCTTCAGCTTCAGGAGAATATCCCAATCCAAACTTATCCTGCTTGATTGGTATATCCAAGACATGCCCCCAGCCTGGGGTGGAACCGGCTTCGACAACGGCCCTAGCTTCTTTAAACGAGGAAAGATTCAACTCTTGCTTCTCTGCGACGACGGGAGCCACCTCCTTCACTCTGACGGTTTCAAAAGCCTGGCAAAGAGTCTCATGGATCTCACCATCCATTTCAACGTATTTAAAGGACGACAGGTGGCTTACCATGATGTCCTCCTCTCCGCAGACTGTCACTATGCTTCCCCCAACAGCGTATTTAAGCTTCTGATGCAGCGTGGACGTCACGGCACCAGCAGAATGGATCCATGGCCGACCTAAGAGGCAACTATAGGCGGGCATGATATCCATGATATAGAAAACCGCATTGAACGTCTCTGGACCAACTTGAATGGGCAGGGTCAACTCTCCGAAGACGTGGCGCTTGGTTCCGTCAAAGGCTTTCACGACCAGATCACTGGGCGTGCACAGCAGTCCACGGGTATCCAACTTCATCAGTGCCTTCTTCGGAAGCACGTTAAGCGAGGAACCCGTATCCACCAGGACATGTGACATAATCGTGCCTCTGCACTCTATTGAGACGTGCAAGGCGCTGTTGTGATCTCTTCCCTTAGGAGTCAGCTCTAGATCTGTAAATCCCAGCCCATTACCAGCATTAACATGGGCTACCACTTCCTCGAGTTGATTCACTGATATCTCCTGCGGCACGTATGCAGCATTCAATACCTTCAGCAATGCATTGCGGTGCGCCTCAGAGCACAGCAACAAGTTAAGGATCGAGATCTTTGACGGAGTCTGATGAAGATGATCTACAATTTTGTAGTCACTTTTCTTGATTAGTCGCATGAACTCTTCGGCATCTTTAACCAGCAAGTCCTTCTCTGCCCCTGCAGGGACCTCCTCAACAGTTTTACCTTTACCTTTATCCACAGCGTCGGCCCGGACCACCTTCTCTGCTGCAACCTCTGCTGGCGCGAACACTCTACCACTCCGAGTGATACCACTGACCTCAGTAAGATTCTGCATAGTGGACCCGAACGGCTCAAGCTCTATCTTCTGACCATTACAATAAACTTCGGCGCCATAATGCCATGGAACGGCATTGGTGCTCTCGAATGGGATTGGTCCGGCCCTGGTGATGGTAATAGTAGGCGGACGAGGCGCAAAAATAGTAATAGGGTGGCGAGGAATGGTAATGGTAGCAACTTCGTCTGCCTGCTTCAGCACAACCTCCCCTGATGTACTCTCAACGCTCTGGCTGAACTGTAAAATACCCTCGGACATCAGACTTTGGATACCTTCGATCAGCTGCTCACACCCATCAGGAAGCGTAGCACAAGCCATACATAATTCTCCACATCCAGGAAAGAAGCCCTTCTTCAGCAACTTAGCCTTGACAAAACTCAACGGCGTCTTCAAATCTTTGACATCAGTCAGCAAGTCCGCACTCTCCTCGGTGATGACAGCATTCACCCCGCCCCCCTTATGATGAGGCATTGGATTCTTGGTGACGTTGGGCACGTTGTCAGAAAAGTTGATAACCTTGGCGTCCACCAAGTCCTGGACTTTGTGCTTAAAAGCTTTACAATTCTCAATCGTATGGCCAGGTGCCCCAGTATGGAATTCACAAGTAGCACTGGCATCGTATCCCGGGGGTGGCGCCCCTGTTAAGGGAGCCAGCGTCCTCTTTTGAACTAGCTGAAGCTGCAGCAAGGTTTGCAGAAGCTGCGCATATGACATAGGTGGAGTATCAAACTGACGGCTTGCCATAGGAGCCCGATTCTGATATCTTTTATACCCCTGATTATTCTGCTGCTGAGGTTGCTGCGGCTGCGGCTGCGGCGGAGCAGCTGGAATGTTTATGCTAGCAATCTGAGACTGAGGGCCCTTGCCCCTTCTCCTAGCATTAGTGACAGCACTGGCATCTCCCTCTCGACGCTTGCCAGTATAGGGTTTCTTGCTACCTCCTCCAGCTGAGGATGATTCGCCCTGAATTTTTCCGATTTTTATACCGTTCTCAACATGCTCGCCCAAAGTGATAAGAGCCGAGAATGTTCCCGACATGCCACTGACCAGCTTTTCATAGTAGATTCCGGGAAGGGTAGCCACGAACATTTGTACCAACTCACGCTCAACCATCGGTGGTTGAACCCGGGCAGCCAATTCACGCCACCGCTGGGCGTACTCTTTGAAGCTTTCATTGTTCCGCTGTGAGAGATTCTGAAGCTGAACTCGGTTGGGGGCCAAGTCGCTATTATATTGATAGTGGAGAACAAACGCTTCTGCAAGCTCTTTCCAGGTGCGCACAGCAGCGGGCTCCAATCCCATATACCATTCGAGTGATGGACCGGAAAGACTATCCTGAAAGAAGTGCATTAGCAACTTCTCATCGTCAGAATAAGCGGACATCTTTCTGTAATAAGATCGGAGGTGGACCCGGGGGCAAGTAGTACCCTTATACTTCTCGAAGGTGGGCACCTTGAACTTGTGGGGTACTTTAAAGTCAGCAATCAACCCAAGGTTGGACATGTCAACGCCCAATGTGCTCTGATTTTCTATGCTCCTCATCTTGTCTTCCAGCGCCTTGAACCTGAGTCGAGCCTCGGCATTCAACTCTGCCTCGATACCTCTCTGAGAGAATATATCATCCTGATGGTCCTCCAGCCACGGTTGAGGCACCACCAAATTTCCTGCACCAGCATTGCCGTTGACCGGCCCTATATTAACATTGGCTCCCAAACTACCATTGACGGCGCCAGCCGCGTTGAGTCCAAGATTAGTCATCAGATTGCCGTTAGCACTGCCGTTGCCTCCGGCAGCAGGAACAACGTTCTGTGGAGTATCCCCTTGAGGAGGAGTAGGCACGGCCCCTCCGTGAAGTATGCCATTACTGTCAACCCTGGAGATCAGAGGTTGAACCAGAGTACGAAGCTGATCTTGACCATTCGCGACCACCTGCATCAGCTCCATAAAACGATCCATCCGCTCACGGAGCTCTTGAACATCTGACTGTACCTGGTCCATGATTCTCGTCTGATTCGCGCGAGTTGAGTAGCGGTGGATGAGTCTTTGATCAATCCTGGAGATCGGAAGCAGCGCGGAACCTGAAAAACCTGTCAACAATAAAGGTTAGGAAAAGCAATAAGATATACACCATGCAAATATGCTTCATGCAGATGCATGCGTGTGTCTGTGTGCGTGGGAGATTTTTCCCCGATCCTAGTGCCTTAGTGACGGTGCTGATAATAACATGAGGAAGAAGAAATCCGAGCCCGATCATGGAAACATCAATCTCATATATAAATGGAAAGGCCTGTCAAGGCAGTACACAGTATCAGCGAGTACAAATCAACAACATGACCTCAGCCAACAAGTCTGGTGATGGTCAGCATACATCAAAGATCAAAAACAACAGGGATATAACTAGTCAAGTACGGCCACGGGCGCGATACTCTGCTAATAACTCCTTTGTCTCTGAATGATCTGGCGAAGTGAGCAACCCCTCGACGAGTAGTTCCCTCTGCCTGATAGTATGCTGAAGCCCCTGAACTGAACTCTCCCAAGCGCCTTCGCCAAAGCAATCCTCCAGCTTCCGCTTCTTAGACTCAAACATCAGCTTATGCTCCTTCAGGCTAGCAATGGCTTTGTTGAGACGTGCTTCAGCGGAGTACCTGCGGGCGGTCTCTTCATCAAACCTCCGTTCACTGTCCTTCACTTCAGTCTCTAGCTTAGAAATCTGCAGCATCAGCTTGTCTTCTCGCTCCTTCCTGGTGGCCATGGAAGTATTCCAATGCTGGTCGAACTTAGATATTCTCCGGTATGCTTCCTCCAGATGCGTCTTCTTCGTAGCCAGCACATCATTAGCAGCTCTGAAGTCTTGACCTAAGCGTTCCCGATCAGCAATCTGCTTTGCCAAGTCTGCACTCAGCTGGCTCATCGACTCTGTTTGCTTTTTGAGAGCATGCACAGCTTCGTTCCTCTCACTTCGAAGCTGAGCTAACTCCTTCTCTAATTCTGCATTTGCCCTCTTCAATTCATCACGCTCGGCTAATACCTGGTTGTGCTGATGAATAGACACAGTGGTAGGCTCTTCGACTGGTGGAGGACTCTCTGGTCTGACATGAGGGAATGGCATCCCTATAGTGCTGGCTCTGGCTCTGATCCAATCTGAATAAGGTGGATAAGCTTGGTTGTCGCTCTTCCCCAACAAAGATTTTCCTCTCGTGCTGATATTGTTCCACGCATACTGAAGCTTGGACAACAACTCCCCCTCTAGAATACCCGTGAGGTACAGAGATTCCCGTACCTCTTCTTCCTTCGGTGGATTCCTCAAAGCATATGCAAACTGACGAACTAGCAATGATGGGTTGTAGTTGATGCAACCCTTCCTACCTATCAGAGGTACGTTAGGAAACCCACTACAACTGAAGATCATCTCGGTGCCTAACCTGCTTCTGTCAACGAACCAAACAATGTCTTCTGCCGACAAGCTCATCAGACGCTCAGGCCACTCAACTGTGGCTGCAGACAAGACAGAAGAACCCCTCTTGGGCAAATGACTATCAAACCACTTATACAACAACGGTACGCAGCATGAAACATTCTTCCCTCTCCGGTTCTCATTCTTGTAATGCACTGAATGGTGAACGTCTCCGATCAGAGTAGGGACTGGATTCCCTGAGGCAAAGATATGGAATGCATCAAAGTCTACGAAATCAGGCATACTGGGAAATAGGATGATGCCATATATGCATAAAGCAAGGATGGCGCTGAAGGCGTCCCAACATTTGTCCTTAGCACACTGCTGAGCCTTAGCTACCAGAAACTGCAGAGAGAACCCTGGGACCTTGTTCCAACTCGTCACCACTAACTCAGAAGCGCTTAAATGGAGTGAGGAAGCCAAGCTAACCAGATCAGGCCCAGCATCCATGTGGACAAAAGGCATCTGCCTTTTGATAGGCACACCCAACATATCAGCATACTCTTCCAATGTCGGCGCGAGAACGAAGTCATGAAAAGTGAAACACCTCAAGGGAGGATCATAAAACTGCAGAAGAGCATGTAACCCGTTCAACTCAGACGCAGAAGGTTTGTAGACCAGACTAAGCAATTTGCCATAAGACGTCCTGAACCTATCCTTCACAGAATGCCCTGTCAGGGCTATCAAACCAGTCAGCTTCGACACATCGGGGGTCGGGAATTTGTACGCAACAGTTTTCCTGAGAGAAGCCATAACAACAGTAGGAGACGGGAAATCCTGGATCGGGGAAACGGTACCTGCAACACAGACACACGTTAATGGAATGCAGATGAATGCGTAAACTAATGCAAGATGCAAGTATGCAATAATATATCCAGGTGGCTGCTGTGGAGATTCGGTATCAACAGTCACTGATGAGAAGAAAACCCCGGTGTAAAACCACTGATCTGATCTGCTGAGAATAACCATCTGATAGGACCAAAATTCTGTTCTGACAGGAGTAAGTGACTGATAATAAGGACCCCGGGTGCAAGATCAAGGAACACCTGCTGAAGTCTTCAGACCCCAAATCAAAATCTGCCCTATCAAGAACAAACACACAGCTGCTGATGAGATCTTCAGACCTCACTCAAAATCTGCCCTATCAAGAACAAATAACATCTGCCGATGAGGCCTTCAGACCTCACTCAAAATCTGCTCCATCCCGAACAAACCACTGATGATAACATACTGATCAAAGCCTGCTCTATCAAGAACAGACGAACACCCGATGATAAGATCCTCTGACCAAACTCTTGCTCTATCAAGAACACATCTGTAACTGAGAACCCAACATAACTGATTCACTGTCAAGAAAACCAGGTAGTCTGAAGGTCAAAGTTTCCTGCAATAAACCCAGTCCCACTCACAGGTATGAACCTAGACTGACTCAAGGTACGGCATCCTATGCGTTCATCAGCGTCACAGACTTTCAAAACTGATGATACGATTCCCAGAAGGAGTGGCATCATCAAGTCCTGAAGAGGCCTCACTTAGCTGAATCACAAATGATCGGTCCCCAGAGTCGACAATCCACCAAACCAGCAACCGTCTCAACCCAAAGGGTTGAAAGTGAAGCCAACCGGATGAACCTCGTCTGAGCGTGGATTTCATGAGACACTAGTGCCTGCAAAGCAAGCACGCGCCCACTAATTTCCACTCTAAGTCTATGGTGCACTCAAGCCTGGGTCTGGCTTCTCACTCAATCAGAACTCCCATCCCACAACAGCACAAATAATCGTATTTTACTGAATATAAAATGCGGGAAATAAAGTGCGAGAAGTAAAAATGCGGTAAATAAACGCAACCCAACAAGCAAACATACAAGCGGTAGGATTGACTCTCTTAAGGGACGTTGGATCCCAAAACTGACTCGCTTTCGGGACGTTGGATCCCTAGGAAACTATCAATTCTCCCCAGCAGAGTCGCCAGCTGTCGCTTGCGCGAAAATAAGGTGCCGGCATAACAGAAGAGTCGCCACCTTTCGTTATTTATCCCTCAGAGCGGGAAAGGAAACGATCGGAAAAACCTGACGAAAAAGGGTAAGACAAGGTCGTCGCAACCATTGTCTGGATTCGGGAGTCGGTTACGCAAGGGGAAGGTATTAGCACCCCTCACGTCCGTCGTACTCGACGGGATCCTCGCTTGTTTGTTTACTTGGACGGGTTGGTTTTATTCTATCTACCTATCAAGGCTGGCTTAAACAGAAAAGAAAAATGACTCGGTAAAGCGTCGCGCTTTATGCCTACGTATTCCCGTCTGGAACGAGATATCAGAGTCAACGTAGTTCGGCTAACTACGGGGGAAGATGGGGAAGGTTGCTCGCTAGGATATCGCATCCTATGCCTACGTACTTTCATCTGGTATGAAAGATCAGAGCAAACGTAGTTCGGGAAACTACGGGTTATCTCCTAAAAGAAGTGTTTTTTATTATGTTTGCGATCTCAACCGCACTAGAGACTATGACCTGAGAGTGAATGCGTCGCATGTCACCCAAAGGGTACCATACTAAACATCCAGACTGTGGAAAAGAAACTCTCCCACAATCCTTTCTCAGATAGCTTAAGGCTCGTAACGTACGAAAGAAATCATTCATGATTATTGTATCTTAAACTGTTTCGAGACGAGAAGAGAACAGGCCCAACTAGGAGGGAGACTATCAAGTCCTACTGTTATCATGCCATGGATTCATCCTATGGTTGAGGTTTGAACAGGGAACTCCTAGATGTTGTCATGCATAGGTTTCAACCTAAAAGTCTATCATCAAATCCTCATCAGAGGAAATGAGAGTCCTAAGGGATCATGTCAATGATATACCAAACAGACAAAGCATCAGCTTAACAGTAAAATGCATGCAATGCAAGTGAGGGAGGAAATGTGTGTGGGGCTTCAGCCTCCACAAGCTCGTCTCGACCTCAAGCCAGTCATGAAATAACAGTAATCATACTGAAATAAACAACATGCTATCAAGCAAAAACAGTAAATTGTAATCATACAGACAGAAAATGAAATCATGCTATCAAGCAAAGTAAACACATGGGCAAGGGAGCTGGGCTCTACCGAATACCCGCAAGCAAAGCCAAGCAATAACAATACAATCAGATGCACTCATGCTCTTAGACTGCACTTATTCTAAATGGGCTTAGTCTAATGCAGCAGACAAATCAGACAAAACACACAATACATCAAAGAAAACAGGAGAAAGCCTCAGCTCCTCCAGCAGCAACCCAGTCTTCAGACTTCAGAGATCACTTGCTTTCCAGGTATCAACCCTACAACATGAGTATCAACTCATCTTCTCCCTTGAGCTTCAGCTCCTTTGATCAGCTCTACCTTCAGGCTTCACTATCTTCAGGGATCTTCAGGCATCAACTTGATCTTCCCAGAGTCTTCAGACTCCAATAATCTTCAAGGAATCATCCTCTTCAAGGCCTCAGCTTCTATCTTCAAAGGCTCAAATGCTCCAGCAAACAAGATTCAGTCAACAAGATGAGGTGGGGATGTCACAGTACTCACTGACTTCCAAAGGATGCCATTGAGGACTTAACATCAAAAGAAAGGCTCTCTCAAAGTTCTACCTCAGAGGGCAAGGTCACTAATCCCTCCAAAGGAGAGAGGTGAATACCCTTAAGGGACTCTATGTCACAGAGAAGAAAGGAGGTGAACAAGACACTCCTTGTTTATTGAACAAAGTATTCTATCTAGGGCTCTACTTACCCTAGGTCCTATTAAACAAAACAAAAAGCTAAACTAAGCTCCTCTGCAAGGTCTTCAAAGCTTCAAGGATGATTCACAAGCTCTTCACAAGGTCTTCACATGATGCCCAAGCTCCTCAAGCCAACAACAACTCCAAAGCAAGGCAAAACAGAACTAAACTAGCCCTAAAGGCCACACAAACAATCATTCAATTCAAAAATCAATGAAAAATACTAAAATACCATACAAATTCCTAATATAAATTCTAGAGGATCCTACTTAACTACCCTTAAGTCCCATATATTCCCCATACACTAATTTGGCCTAAAAACCTCAAAAATAAAATGTTGAAGTTCAAGTACACAACCTAAAACCCTAATTAGAGCACCTAAATGCCTAACTCTCAAACTACATCAAATTTAATTTCTAAAATCAAGAGATAAATCCTACATGAAACTAGGGTTCAATATCTAATCACACAAAAAAGAATGAATTAAAAAACCTAAGGGAAGGTCCTAAAACAATTCTTGCAAGATAAGGTACAAACTAAAAGAAATAAAATGCCCTATTTAAAAGAAAATACCACCATTAATTCCATATTAAAAATAAAATTTCATTTTTATTTTTATATTTTTCTACACAAAATTATCTAATCATAGAAAAAAGAATGACCAAAAAATCATCATTTATCAATTTTTAATGAATTTTTAAAGTTCATGAAAAATGTAAAACAATATAAAAAATAAAAAATAAAGAAAATGAGGGAGGGGTGTGAATAGCTACACGCGCCAGTTAAGTTTCAAATGGACTGAATCATGGGGGGTGTGGATAGGAAAGAATATATTAAGCCCAGACGCGCCTCACTTAATCAAACGGCTGCGTTTTGCTTTGAACTCAGTATACTGAGTTTCCAATTCAATCGTGGCCCTCCAATCTCACTCTGGGTCAAAGGTCAAGCCATGATCTGATGGCTCTCATCTATCTTCCTCAAATGCCTCAGACAGCCCTCAATGTTACAGACGGTGGTTCACGGTGGAAACCACCGTCTTCTCCGGTGGACACCCAAACTCAAGTCACCAATCAAACCCCAAACTATATCAATTCAACTCGGTTTTTCATGGAGATCCTCAATCCAACCTCAGAATACCCTAAATCATCCTCTAAATCAAAACACCATAGGATTTTCAAAAACTACACAAATCTTGATCATCATGATTCTCAAAACTAAAGGCATGGATCTAATCCTCATCTATCACTGATCGGTTTCCACTATCCAAACACGATTGAAACATCAAGAATCCTCATAACTAACTCTCAACAGAAATTGCACATCACTCTTGATCATCACCAAATACCATGAAACTATCCAGAAACGATCCTTGTTCATGCTAGAACCTAACCACATGCAAGATTCTACCTGATTCAGCCTAGATCAAAGCATAATTTAAAGGTTACATACCTGTGAAGTAGTGATCAACAGAAGGTCTTCAAGGCGCAAAATCCACTCTGAATTGATTCAAACACCTTCAGTGACGAGCAAGGATCACTCTCCAATCAGAAATTTGGCTTGAAACTCTCTCCAATTCAGAAACCGATTCTGAGTTCTTCCTCCAAAAATCAGTTATGGCTTCACTCTCACAGCATGAAATCACCAACCCTTTGCATCTGAGATCACTCTACTATCTTTATAGAACATGTCCATGGGCTTTTGATCCACTCTAAGAGCCCAAAATAGTTGATCCAATTTTCGGATTTCTCTTTGAATATCCAATGTATCAGTCATGGTTTCCTTGTTATAGTCAGCTTAAACTCATTCATTTCAATCATATGAACCATTTCCAATGTGTTTGGATAGGTAGGAAGGCTTGATTTGGCTTGTGTAAGGTTTTTCAACATTGCCTTATAATGCAAGTAATAGGTTTACAAAGAAAGTCCCTTTTTTAGGCCTCAAATGGAAAATCTATTTGAACAAAAGTTCTCAAAATAATGTTTCCAATCAAAATGATATATTGGATGACCTATTTTGGATTCCTATATCTTCCAAACCAATTTTCAAATTCAACTTTTCAAACTTATATGCCATTTTTAGTTCATTTTTGACCAATCATGCAACTTCATGCTATGAGCTTTTCCAACAATTTGTGACCTTCTTTCTAGACTTAAAATCACATTTTGAACAACTTTCATGTTTTGAGTTTTTCCATTTGAGGCTTGGAAATAGGAGTTTTAGGCATTGGCTAAAATGACCTATAACTGACAAATGACCAAAATACCCCTGTCTTGTTCAAACCATAAGTTGAGTTCCACAAATCCTATCAAGGACTTCTACCACTCAAATTAAAGCTAAGAAGATGCCCTTCAACATCCATGTTGACCAAGAAATCATAGGAATCATCCTACTAGGGCAAAAGTTGTCTGCAAGTTGGGTGACTTTCAAGGACCCAGATTCACACACCTCTGCTGACCTGTAATTTGTCAAAACCATAACTTGAGCTCTGTAACTCCTATCAAGGACTTCCACCACTCAAATTAAAGCTAAGAAAAAGCTCTACAACATTCATGTTGTGGGGAAGAGGAGATATCAATCACATCTAGAGCTAAAACTGCCTGGAAAATAGGGATCAAATTAGGGTTTTTGCACTGACAATCCTCAGAAACCCTAACTCAAAACTTCTCAAACTCTTCAATCATGATGAGTTGGTCTAGGAATCATCCTTATAACATATCTATACATCATTCCATGATCTCATGGCCCCTGGATTAGGTCTCAACCTTCTCCAAATTTTCAGCTAATTTAGGGTTGACTCAGTCAAAACCCTAATTCTACCATTCATGGTTGAATCTTCTGAACTCCTGCATAGTGACTCCTCTGGGCTTCATGATGGCTATCAAGACATCTCATAGGCTTTCTCAAAACATCAAGTTCATTCTCAAAGTCTCAGAATCATCTGAGGAGCACCCGCAACTCTCAAGCTATGAAGCATACAACCCTGGTTTCAACCCACTCTTCTGGGGATCTCTTTTCTGATGAATGTATCAACTTTCAAACACTCAGTGAATAAATAATTGTTGGTCAAATTTTGGGGTGCAACAACACCCTTACTAAACATTGAGAAATCCTAACTAAACATATAAAACCATAATAACATATCATATAAACATTGAGAAATCCATACTAACATATCAACATATAAAACCATCAACATATAAAACCATAATAACATATAAAACCATATTCATGTTGGCTACTCTTTTAAAAAATAGGAATTTCCAAACTATTAAAAAAATGATATGCTCTATCAAGTTACATTAATATTTTTAGCCATCATTATCTAATATTTTTGTTATATTCAAATTAGAAGAAAACTCATTTGTATGATTGGTGCTAGATGAATTATCCATCTAAGTTCAAAATAGCAACAAAATAAAAACAACAATAACATTAACAATAATATAAAACATTTTGAGTTTAGGCTTTTAACAACAACAACAACAAAAA
This sequence comes from Lathyrus sativus, assembly GCA_963859935.3. Lineage (NCBI taxonomy): Eukaryota > Viridiplantae > Streptophyta > Magnoliopsida > Fabales > Fabaceae > Lathyrus > Lathyrus sativus. Next base: position 714,862,329 of record OZ012737.1, read on the forward strand.
CAACACTAAAAACCTTAGTGTATACGTAACATATCTACACAAACCCAACAACATTAGTGTTAACATCATATCAAATATCATACTTGAACTCAAATTTACTTACATGTCTTCAAACCCTCAATGCAAAACAACACTAAAAACCTTCATTAAACCTTCAATAACTCAATAAAAATAACAACAACAACAACAACAATAATATTAAACCTTCAATGCCTCAATAACAACAAACCTTCGCATTGCAACAACTACATCAAACCTTCAATATCTCAATAACACAAAACCTTCAATTTCTTAATAACAACAAAGAGACAATAACACAAAACCTTCAATATCTCAATAACACAAAACCATCTATATCATCAGAACAAAAAAACCATCTATATCTTCAAATACCACAGTAACAATGGTGAAAAGATAAATAAACAAGAAGACCAGAGTAAAACTTCACATATCGTAACAATGGTGGAAATGCAATGCAGACAGACGGATGCACTCGAAAATGGACGGTGAACGGCGGTGAAATCCAACAAAAGAGGGCGACGGTCGAACGGAGGATGACGGTAACAGAATGGTTGTATAGGGCAAGTTCGTTCGCCAGAGGAGAAAGAAAGAAGAAAAGAAACACGTACGCGACTGTTCTGTTTCTTTTAAAATTCTAGAGGGTATTTTAAAATTATAATACTAATACCTATAGCAGCGCTTTTTAAAGGCCTTTAGCAGCACTTTAAAAGCGCTTTCATATGGTGCCTTAGCAATGCCATATAGCAGCGCTTTATAGAAAAAACGCTTTCTAAGGGTCCCCCTTTAGCAGCGCTTTCTTAGGGTCCCCCTTTAGCAGCGCTTTTTTAAAAGCGTTGTCTTTGGTAGGCAATTTTTTTCTTTTTTTTTACTGACCCTTTAGCAGCGCTTTTTTAAAAAGTGTTGTCTTCGTATGCGCTGCTAAAACTAAATTCTAGCGTAGTTAATCATACCAAATCGAAAAAGGAGTTGTTTTGTAGCTAGTCTTCCGTGACACGCAAACCACATAGTAATCAGAGCCCTTGGTTGAGCAGCATTACGTCGGAGTATGTTCTTCCACATTACTTTTGGGGCACTACTACAGATTACCATATAAACATCATTCATCTTAAACTTGTTTCTAGTTAACATGCGATTCCATACCTGTTGAATATCCACCAAGCTATCCCTCTGTTTTAGGATGGTCCTCATAATCCATGAGGTGTGGGGTTTGATACTGACATTCATCAGCTCTTCATGCTTTAAATAATAACTATGGACCCATTTTACCCACAGGTTATCAGTTTTACTACTAAGGTTCCAGAGCAGTTTAACCATAGTAATTTTATTCCAGATCTTAAGATCAATGATACACAGACCTCCATAATTCAGAGGTCTACAAACATTGTCCCAAGCAATAGGGATCTAGGGATATGAAAGCATTGCATCCATCTGTCCACATGAATGATCTACACATAGCTTCAATTTTATGAATAACAGATATAGGGATATGAAAGCATTGCATCCAATAGTTTGCAATGGCAAAAGTAACACTTTTTATAAGTTGGGCACGCCTTGCATAACTTAGGAGTTTAACACTCCAATGATTAGCTCTACTCATAATCTTATCAATCAACGGCATATAATGATGGATCGATAATTTTTTAGAGGTTAGAGGGACCCCCAAATACTTGAAGGGGAAAGGACCCTCCCGGAAATTAGTAATGTTAATGATGTTTTGCTTTGTACCTGCGTCCACCCCACCAAAATAAATTTTGCATTTTGCCGGGTTTAATTTGAGGCCAGTGGAATCAGAGAAAACATTAAAAGCCTTCATAATCAGCTCCACCGGCATACAATCTCCCCTAGAAAAAATAAGTAAATCATCTGCAAAAAAAGATTAGTAATATGTAACTTCTCACGTTTAGCGTGATGGTTGAAATTGGGATTCTTTTGCATTTTGCGAAAGCATATGTTGAGATATTCCATTATAATAACAAATAATAGGGGGGAGATAGGGTCCCGTGGCCTGATACCCCGCTTTGCCTAGATAGTTTTTGTATGATACCCGTTGATGTTAAATTTATAAGTAACAGAATATCCATCTAACAAACTGGGTTGGAATTCCAATTTCCTTCATAATACACTCAAGAGCATCCCAATTTACCATATCATAAGCTTTTTTAAGATCAAATTGAAGCATACATCGAGGTGTGACTCATTTCCTGGTATACCCCATAATCAGTTCATACGCTAATAAGATATGATTATGGATTTGTTGGCCCGGTACAAATGCAGCTTGCGAATGGTGGACAACATTGCCAATAACTTTATCCAATCTTGTAGTAAGTAACTTTGAGATTATTTTATAGACAATATTACACCCTGCTATCGTTCTATAATCTTTAATGGATTGAGCATCACAGTGTTTTGGAATAAGCGTCACCACAGTACCGTTAAAGGCTTTAAATAAGCGTTCATGGCGAAAAAAATCATGTACTGCATTTACCACATCAGATTTAATGGTTTCCCAGCTACCTTTGAAAAAACGGGCTCTGTAACCATCAATTCCCGGTGATTTCAAGTCCTCAATGCCTTTAATTTCCGTGTGAATTTCCTTCTCTGTTATAGGTGCCAATAGGTATTGTCGTTGTTCCATTTTCAGTTGTGGTCCATCTCTCATGGCGGCGACATCAATGTGACGAAGTGTGCTATCAGTATTGCCTAACAAATTCTTATAATAATCCAAGACTTCATTTTCAATATTGTCGCACCTCGAAAAATCACGGAGACATTTCAGAAACGACCCTCGTGCGAAAGGCGCGAAAATGCGGTTCGACAGAGTCGCCACCGAACTTTATTTTTCCCGAATGAACAGGAGAGGAAAATATCGAGAAAACCTATTAAAACGAAAAGGATAGGAAAAGGGCTGTCGCAACCATGTTCCGGGTTCGGAAGTCGGTTACGCGAGGGGAAGGTATTAGCACCCCTCATGTCCGTCGTACTCGACGGGAACCTCTTAAGGTAAATGTGGGGAGTGTTGTTTAGGTTTACTTGTTTTCTTCTCGTTGTTAAAGGTAGAATTGGTAGGGTAAAGGGTTAAAGACGCTAGGGGAATGGGGTGATTAGAGGATAGGGTGCTCGCCAAGGATTGGGGCCCTTGTGCCTACGTATGCTCATTCGGACGAGAATGAGAAATCAAAGCGTCGTAGTTCGACTACGGGAAGGGATGGGAAAGTGTGGAAGGAATAATGGAGGAAGATAGAAGTGTGCTCGCCAAGATCATCGCAATCTTGTGCCTACGTATCTTATATTCAAGAATGAATAAAGAATCAGAGCGTCCGTAGTTCGTGGAGACGACCACGAAAATATGAAGTTTGAAATGGATTGAGAAACGAAAGAGTGACTGACAAGCAACCCAAGGGCGTGCCTCAAGAGCTTGTCACTCAAAGAATTCAAGGAATGCAAGATCCCCAGAACTCAATTCTTTCGGAAATTGGGTTGAAAAGAGTTGGAGATAAAGGATTGAATGTTTTGAAATCGAAAGAATGAACTAATAACAACTCAAGAGCGCGCCTCGAGAGTTACTAATTCGAATATTCAAAAAATGCTAGATTATAAGAATATCTCTCTTTTGTAAGTTTTTTAAAAAAATGTTTGTAAAGAGATTGAATCAAAAACGGAATGTGAGGCAAAAAGGGAGTTGTTTTGAAATGGCTCGACGACGTGTCGAGGATTTTGATTGAAGATGGAACCGACTTGACGACGTGTCAAGGGTTTAGATTGTGAGAAACGATATTAGTCCCTAAGGGTGCCCCTAATATCGAAACCACTAGGAATTGTGAAGTGTGTGCGAAATGTCGGTTGCGAATGCGGACGAGCACTCGACTTAGGAGAATGTTTGAAAGTAGTTTGAAAAAAGGTTGAAATATTGAGTGAATAACAACTCAAGAGCTTGCCTTGAGAACTATTCACTCGAAAATTCAAGGAACGCTAGATTCCAAGAACCTTTTTCTTTCGGAATTTAAATCGAGAAAATGATATCTTGAAAAAAGTCGAAAGGTTAAGTGAATAATAACTCAAGAGCGTGCCTCGAGAACTACTCACTCGAAAATTCAAGGAATGCTAGATTCCAAGAACCTCCTTCTTTCGAAGTTTTAATCGAGAAAGATATTTGAAAGAATTGAATTGAATCGAGGGTATGGAAAGAGTTTGCGAGAGGTGAGAATACGAGATTGAATTTGAAAAGTATATGAGAAATGACGATTATTTGGTAAATGAGACGTCAGCCTCACAACCAATTAATCGAGATATTATCGTGATGCTAGATCTTGACATCACCCTTTTCAATCGATAATATTTGGATGAACACGGAAATATCACGTGGAATGCTAGATTCCTATGATACTTCTTTGTCCAAAAAGAGTATGTTTAAAGAGCGAAAAGTTGAACAATACATTATTTAAGGTGTACACCTCAATAATATCCATTCAAAAACTCAAGAAGTGCTAAACTTCAAGAGTTTAATTTTCGTAATTTAACTAAAAATGATTTGATTAAACATGCTTAAGAAATATTATTGCCTCAAAGTTTTTTTTTCTTTTAAAAGAAATTCTATTTTGAAATTGTCTTAAAAAATAGACTACTTAATAAATGGAAGAATGATTTTGATTTAATTTATAAAATAAAGTTTGAATAACAACAAAAGTATCATGTGGAATGCTAGACTCCAATGACATTTCCTTGTCAAAATAATTAAAGGACGTATTTTGAAACAAAAAATCGAATGTCACTATCCAAGACGTACGTCCCAATAGTGATCATTCAAAAAACTCAAGAAGTGCTAGACTTCAAATGTCTAATTTTTCATGAATTAACTTGTGAAAGTTTTAATTAATAGTGTGAGAATACGAAAAAAACAAAAAAATAGCAAAAGATTAAATAAGTTTTGAAAATATTATACTTAAGTTATAGAAATAGTTTTGAAAATGTTTACAATCTTACAGTGTAAACATTATACTATTATAGAAAACAAAATATCATCTCGATGTGATAACTACATTTTCAGCTTTTTTTTTTATACAGAAAGATTAAGGTCAGTAACCTTTAGCGTATTTGCGACTAAAACCCAATGGTAACAGCTACAAAACCTTTTACTTGAATATTCAACACTGTATTGAACACAAACATCATCCATTCAAAGAATCCAAATGAAAGTGAATTTATAGACATTCATGAAAAGTAACAACCTTTAGTAATGATATAATGTACGTGTGAACTCAACCAAACTGAGATTAACAGAACAATGATTTTTAACAGAACAGCCTGAATATTAACGACGTCACGTCGGATATTCAGCAAAGCTTTTAAAACAACCGAAAAAACAACCACAAAAAAACAACCAAGCCTAACCGAGCGCTAAGTAGTATCGAACCAAAGGATACAAACATTTATCGATGCCGATTTCACATTTTGGACTCATATGAACTGGGTTATCACGACTTTGGACCTTGCTTGCCATGGCTGTCACTGAACTATTGTTGCTACTGAAAGATCGTTCCTATTCTTCCCTTTCATTCTCGTACCATCAGCTGCGGTTGTCGAAGAGCAAATCGTGGTTGTTGTCGCAGCTATTGTTGTTCATGCCCGCACGCTCTTGCTGTTGTTGAACTACTGAGTTTTATGCTCCTGTGGTGTCGTGTTGAAATTGGATGGAACCGATATCACTAACCCCCTCTCAACCTGCACACAAACAAACAGAACAACAAAACAATACAAAAGTTGAAAACGAAAAATAAAGAGCTAAGCATATACATCCATTCACTCTTCTCGCTTCGCCACCGTCTTCATAAATTTGCCAAAGATTAAACCACGTATAACCAACTCTTGAATACTTCAAAAAACCGAGAAAGCCAACGTGTGTTGTTGATTGTTATCCGGACATCACTCTGGCTCATGGCTTTGAAGTCTTCAAAATGAAGTCTTATTCTCTCTTACGTAAACATAGCCTTCAACACGGACTAACCACAACGCTCAGAATTTGACATGAACATAAACCTCAAACCATTCGTTAATTTCAAAACATTACTAAAACAATAACAGCAGTAGAACATTTATAAGAAACTGTTATGTCTATCATATCTATTATACACAGCAGTTAGAACAACAATATATCATCCAAAATATAGTACCAATTAGTGACCAGAAGTAATAGCTCAAATGGCTTAAGAAGCTGTTAGAATTCAAAACTATAAACACGCCATGACAGGATACTCATCATGATTAACAATTTTAAGGTAGCATTACCAACACATCACAACACGTTTATCATCATGAATCATAAAACAAAACATGGATCAAGTAGGAAGCAACAATCAACTATCAAATGATATAATGGAACAGTCTATCAATTGAAAAAGACTGAGCCAAAAGACAGAAAAAAACAAATTCCACAGCCCATGTTGAATAAGGACCGGAGACATGAGCTAGATCCGCACAAAATGGATAACAGAATGGTTTTCAACTCTTCTTGAAGTTAGACCGTCAGCAAAGTATGTCGCAAAACAGAACATTCTTACAAGGCTTGTGTCGTGCGCGTGTTGTCGGTGTCGTTGAACCAGAATCTCGTGATTGTAGCGAGGAATTGAGACAGAGCCAAGTCTTCCCCGCTTCGCGTTGTTGCATTGCAGAGAAATCGCGGTATGCCATTGTCATCGTAAGTATGAGAGGAATATGGCCGATGTTGTTGTTGATGAACTGCTGTTGTACACTTTGAATCCATGTTTCTGCTGTCAAAATTCGAAGTCGCAACCTCTCCGATACGAAACTGCAACAGTCACCAAACTTGAGTCTGAACCTCAGATTCAACCTCAAACCTGCAAATTGAACCAGTCATAAACAATAACACGAGCTCTTAGGGAAATAATAACAGATAAAAATAGAGTTGAATCGAAAACACGGAACGATATCACCATCTTGCTGCTGTTACTCGACTTTTCGTTGTAGAACTCAAATGATGTCAGCTCCAACTGCTGCAATACACACGTCTGCTTTATGCTGTGGTTGAACCGTGTAGGTGTGAGCTGATACGAATCGATACTGTGAAACACCGTTGATTCACGCCGTGCAAGTCGATATAACACCAAACGAAGGTAGCCGCGAATTTCTCGGAGGGAAATCCTTCATCAATAGTTTTTTAGGGTTGTCAGTATCTTGCGGATAAGTGAACAGTGATGATGACGATTTCGTCAGAGGCGAAAAGGGTCCACCAACGGAATCGATTGTTGTATGAGGAAGGATGAAGGGAGTTTGTGGTTGTGGATTGAAAGGGTGGTGGGTTTGTGAGCTGAGTGATTTTCACGGTGGGAGAAGGTAAGAATAGCGGTGGGTTTTGTGTCATTTGGATTGAGGGGAGACGGAGAAGAAGTGAATCCGAGATGAGGTGGAACGATTGGTGAATAAGGAGGGGGAGAAGGGAGATCCGAAAGTTAATGGTGAGGGCGGCCGTTTGATGAGGAATGAGAGTGAATAGTAATTCCTTTTTAGGGTTTGCTCTTCGGCTTCCTTTAAAAGCTCACCAAATATGGGCCTCCAACCGTGGGCCTTACCTTCCCTTCTAATTCCTTCAAAATTCTGACTTTCTTTCTTCTTTTTAATTTTCTCCTCCTATTCAAAATAATTAATCACCAGCAAAACAATAGACAACTAATATATACTAATATGGATATAACTAATTAATATATAAGCATTAACAATAATTATTAAATGAATATTAACAAATATAATAACTAATAAACAAATACTAATTAAATAAATACTAACAAATATATATAGAACAAAGTAAAAAAAAAAACAATATTAATTACTTAAAAATATTATTAGTACCATTTAAAAAAAAGAAAAAGTTTAAGAAACTAAAAAAAATAATATTCACAAAATGTTCTTAGGCCACGTGTCACACCTTAATTGGGCAAAAAAGAATAAATTTGAAAAATCAACCGATTGTAGGCGGACATGTGTCTAAATAACGCGAAATTAAGTGGGCAATGCACAAGTGAAAATAGAATCGAAAATGCGAAAACATTTGAAAATGGGTAGGACAAATTTAGGGTATGACAGATGCCCCTATCTAATTGGCTTAAGCCTAGGGAAATGAACTGCTACAACATCCACTTTCCTGAGGTAGAAGTCAATTAGATATAAAGAAGACCCTGAATTTATCCGAAAGAAAAAGAGATGCTTGAGAATTAAAAATGTTGGATGATGTAAACCTCTGAGTCAACTGTAAATAATAGGCACAAAAGTCGTCATCACCAAAAGGATGATGGGGTGAAACACACACAGGCACTACCACCAAAGGATGATAGGACAAACACCATCGCACAATCTGACACCAATCCAAGTGACAGACCCCCCACCAAAAGGATGACGGAGCAAAACACACACAAACAAATATCGCACAATCTATCACCAACCCAAGTGATAGACCCCCCACCAAAAGGTTGACGGAGCGAAACACAAACAAACTATCGCACAATCTATCACCAATCCAAGTGACAGACCCCCCACCAAAAGGATGACGAAGCGAAACACAAACAAACTATCGCACAATCTATCACCAATTCAAGTGACAGACCCCCCACCAAAAGGATGACGAAGCGAAACACAAACATAAATAAATATCGCACAACCTATCACCAACCCAAGTGATAGACCCCCACCAAAAGGATGACGGAGCGAAACACAAACAAACTATCGCACAATCTATTACCAATCCAAGTGACAGACCCCCCACCAAAAGGATGACGGAGCAAAACACAAACAAACTATCGCACAATCTATCACCAATCCAAGTGACAGACCCCCCCACCAAAAGGATGACGGAGCGAAACACAAACAAACTATCGCATAATCTATCACCAATTCAAGTGACAGACCCCCCACCAAAAGGATGACGGAGCGAAACACAAACATAAATAAACATCGCACAACCTATCACCAATCCAAGTGACAGACCCCCCACCAAAAGGATGACGGAGCGAAACACAAACAAACACTATTGCACAATCTATCACCAATTCAAGTGACAGACCCCCCACCAAAAGGATGACGGAGCGAAACACAAACAAACATCGCACAATCTATCACCAATCCAAGTGACAGACCCCCCACCAAAAGGATGACGGAGCGAAAACACACACAAACAAATATCACACAATCTATCACCAATCCAAGTGACAGACCCCCCACCAAAAGGATGACGGAGCAAAACTCACACACATAGGTTGCTATCACCAAAAGGATGATAGGACAACACAGATTCGAAGTTTACCAACACCAAAAGGATGCAGGCTAGGTTGAACTGACGAGGTTCGACTATCACCAAAAGGATGATAGTAAGGCAATTGACAACGATCACGCTTGTTGGGTACTACTCAATGGGGAACCCCCAAGAGGAAGATTGAATTGAAATGAGTCAACGCGGTACGCCCACCGTCTTGTTTGGAGATCATAGTTTTGTTGAAATGATTTCATGGTTACGCCCATGAATTCTGAAGAGGATGCCCCTGACTGGGCTGAGTTTGTATTGGAATTTTGTCTTGGCCAACAAAAGGTTGAACAACTTCGTGAGGAACGCTCACAGCTTTGCTGAAGATGCCCCTGACTGGGTTGAATCTTGCACTGAAGGTCTTGGATTTGCTCAACATAAGGCTGAACAACTTCATGGGGAACACCCATGACTTTAAATGGTATTCCCCTGATTGGGCCGTATGTTGATTTGAAGATCTGATCAACCACAAGGTTGAAATACGTCATGGGAGATACCCAGAGTCTTGAAAAAGATGCCCCTGACTGGGCCAAATCTTGCTTTGAGTGTCTTTGAATTTTGTGAGAGAAACCCACAATTGCAGAAGATTGCCCCTAACTGGGCTGATGATTGCTTTAAAGTTCTTGGAGTTTGTGGGAGAAACCCATAGTCTTGCGGAGAATGCCCCTAGCTGGGCTGATGACAGTCTTGGAAGTCCTCGAGATTGATCCCGGACCTTGACTTGCATGTATGAATGTTGGATGATAATGATGTTCCATAATGAATGGAAATGTAAATGCAAATGCTGACGCGCGGAGATGCAAGAGCTAGGGAAGTATGATATGATTGGTATGCATATGATGTAAGATGCTTATGAGGTTGAATGCAATGGGTATGATGCAGATGATGCAGACGGGTAATTTGGAAATGCAGGTGAAGACGCCAGCGTGGTGGACTTTTGGTAGTTGCCAATGCGGATTGGACTTCGGGTGGTGGGAGGGATTGACTTCCTCGACACGCAGTTTGCTGAAGACACCATGATTGGAGCAGAAGATGTCCTTGATGCCCCATGTCTGGGATATTTGGTGACTGTGAATTTGCTTCAGCGAAGGCTGCAACTCTGCTTGATAATCAGGGTAACTTGGTCCTGCCCCAGTTTGAATGTGGTAATGGTCTGTCCCAAATTAACCAGTTCTGAAGTTAAAGTTGAACTCTGATGACTTGCCCCTGCTTAAGCTCTTGAGTGATTTGCCCCAACCTGTGGGTTTTGAGGTAGCCTTTCTTTGTGTCAGCCACAAAAAGTCAAGTTCCTCCTTGATTGCCCCTTGTTGAAGTGTCTTTGAATACCTAACACTGATTTGCAATTTAAAATTGTACATTCAAAAACGGTAATAATTAATGCAAAGTTCAATGCAAGTTTTGAAAAAGTGTCATTTATTGATCAGAGTGTCGTGGTAGTGAGACGAATGGACAGTTAGCCCAAACGTAGTGCTAATTTTGACTGATGATTAACAAGCATGTGAGGAGTCAAGTTACGCAACCTTGCGAAATTATGCTTTCAGAATAAACCTCGCCTCAATTAGGTCTTTCGAGGGTCGTAACGTGGTCTGGTTCACGGTTATGAAACAAAGGATACTAGGCTCAAAGTATGATTTGTACCCACCCATTCTTCTTAATGATCTTCAGTCCTATGTTCGGTTAATTATGCACGTGTCATGACGGTATAAACTTGATGGTTCAAGGTTTGCTCGACGTGGCAGTCACCTTATTTTGGTTTTGATGGATGTCAGTGACCCTATTTGAATGGCCACTGAATCTTATTTTGTTTTTGTTGAGGATTTCGGGGTCCTCTTTTGCTTTTGTTTTTGATCCCTAACTTTTGCATGGATTGACTTTGCTCGTCAGATCCATCAGGATTGCCTTGATTTTGCCTAAGTCCCCTCTGAGGTGTTTGACTTAGCAGGCTTTTGATTTTTTTGGATTTTGTTGGAAGGTTGTGACTGCCATAGCATGGGTCATTGATGAACAGTCGTTTTCTAGATTTCGCTTTGTTGATTCAAGTGCGGAGTTGGATTAACTGAACACTATCCTACCCCAGTTTGAGTGTAAGGTTTGAATATCCGAAGGAAACTACTGCTTCTAAGCTCAAAGTGGTTTACTAGGGATTATCTCCTTATATCTTTGGTGTTTGGGGGAATTGAAACAATGCATGTACATCATTGATGAGATTTTGTCTGAAAGCATACGGTTTGCAATTATGGGTATCTCGTTTTCATCATCCTCCCTCAAATCATGCTAAACAACAGTGGATAGAGTGAAGTGAACAAATGTGTCGGTGATAAGTGAAAAATGAGTGAATACGACATAACTAATTCAAAACATGCATAAACAATACATTAATGAAAAACTGAATACGAATGGCAATTGTTCAAAGCATACAGTACTTAAACAAACAAAAACAAATACGAGAAATGCAAAATATGAAATGGCAACATGACTGCCTTCTTCGGGAAATGAACTTTGACTTGACTGGATTTGATCTTGATTTGCTGCTGGCACTAGCTGGTCGGTGGCATTGGATTGTTGATGAAGTTTGGAGACTTCCCATTAAAGTTGATAGCATCATTGTCAATCATGTCTTGGATCTTGTGCTTGAAAGCCCTGCATTCCTCAATGGTGTGACCTGGAGCGCCCTTATGAAACTCACAATGAGCATTTACATTGTAGTCGGCAGGAATGACAGTTGGGGGAGCCAAATCTCTCGGAACAATAGCCTTTTTCTCCATCAACTGAGCAAAGATACTAGCATATGTCATTGGCAGGCGATCAAATACTCTATCAGGCTTTCATGTCCTCTGCTGACGCTGTTGGCGAGAACCTTGTTGTTGTTGAGCAGCTTGCACCTGCTGTTGCTGAGGAGGATACTGATATCCTTGCTGGTTGTAGGCTTGTTGCTGAGGAGCCTGTTGTTGTGGCATCTGAGCTTGCACCGCTTGAACAGCTGGCTGATAAGGCATTAGAGCATATTGCGCAGCAGTAACATATGGATACTGATAGTAGGGCATCTGATAAGGCATAGGAGGGGGAGCTTGCTCTTTCTGCAAAGAGATGGCATTTGTTTCGCCCTCTTTCTTCTTGTATCCGTTGAAAGGCTTCTTGGCATTGGCCTGGTTGTTAGAACCTCCTAGGATCTTTCCACTCTTCAGCCCTTCTTCAATTCTCTCACCGATGATCACCAAGTCAGAGAATCTAGCGGAGACACTACCGATCAACTTCTCGTAATATTGGCCTTGCAAGGTACCTATGAAGACGTCAATCAGTTCATGATCAACAAGAGGTGGATGCACCCTTGCGGCTAGCTCTCTCCATCGTTGCGCGTACTCCTTGAAGGATTCACTATCCTTCTGAGTCATACTTTGAAGTTGAGTACGGTTTGGAGCGAGATCGCTATTATACTTGTACTGCTTGATAAATGCATCGGCTAGCTCGACCCAAGTGCGCACACTGTTACGTTCCAGCTGCATATACCATTCAAGTGATGCCCCAGACAAGCTGTCTTGAAAGCAATGAATCATGAGCTTTTCGTCTCTGGCATAAGCAGCCATCTTGCGACAATACATCTTCAGATGAATATTTGGGCAACTAAGACCTTTGTACTTCGAAAATTCAGGTACCTTGAACTTGGGCGGGATGACGACATCAGGCACCAAACACATTTCCAAAGCACTGAGAGGGTTTGAATTGTGCCCCTCCATAACTCGAAATTTCTCAGCTAGCTCTCGACACATCTTCATAGCTTCTGAATCCTGAGCAACAACAGGACTAGCAATGGGAATAGAAGCATGATAGTTTTGCACATCGTCATACTGATCCACCATATTATCTTCATTATGAGGAACGGGGATCTGAACCATAGTTGGTTGGGCTTGCGGGATAGCTCCAACAGTAACTCCAGGCGCTGGGATTGGCTGAGAAGTGGTCCCTTCAGCTGCGGTAGCGAAATTCATTGGCATTCCATAGGGGTTAGGGACAGGAGCTGATAGCCTTGGGGTAGACACTTGCACCTGACCATTGTTGTTGATGACGGCGGCAGCTTCACGCTGTTCTTCCTCTCTTATGGCCGTGAGGATGGCTTCCAGGATCTGGTCAATCTTTCCTTTGATGGAGTCCAACTCTTCTCTGAAGGTAGCTTGCTCTTGCTAAATCTGCTCCATCATTCGTCTTGTATTGGCTCTAGTCGCGTACTAGTGTTGAGGAATCAGCTTGATTTACTGGGGAGGAAGGAAAGAGACATAAGATTCTGCCGAAGGATTGAAAATTCAAAATGCACAACATATGAGATGCAATGCAAATGACATGCAAGATTCAATGCAAGATACAAGATCCAGGATCACAATATCATAGTTCAAACAACTCTAAAGCTGACAATGGTAACAGGTAGGTAACTATAATTCCTGCCCAATAAAAATTCCTGCCCAATAAAAATTGACAGGTAAACCCTATACGGGAAGATCTAGACATTCTACCCATAAACCCACTTGTAATACCCCAAATTTTACCCTTTCTTTTTTATTTTTATTTTAAATTCTTATTAACCTAATAAATTAACCTTTTTTTTAGATCTTGTTTTTTTAACTAATAATAATTTAATTAAATTTTTTTTATAACTTTACTAATATTTTTTATTAACTTTTTTTTTTTCTATTTAGTTTATTTAAAGCTCTTCTTACTAACTTTTAGGATTTAGATTAAAATTTAACTTTTTTTTTTTTTTTTTCTTTTCTTCAAGAGTAAATTTTTTATAACCTTTTTTTAAATTAATTTCTAACACATTTTTTAATCAAATTCTAATATTTTTTTTTAAAAATAAAAATCTAACTTCTTTTTAAAATTAAATCTTTTTTCTAACTTTTTTTTAAATCTTTTTCTAACTCCTCTTTAAAGTTAAATCTTTTTCTATCTTTTTTAAAATTAAATCTTTTTTTCTAACTATTTTTAAAGCTAAATCTTGTTTTCTAACTTTAAATCTTTTTTTTCTAACTTTTTAAAATTAAATCTTTTTTTTCTAACTTTTTTTAAAATTAAATATTTTTTCTAACCTTTTTAAAACTAAATTTTTTTTTTCTAACTATTTTAAAAATTAAATCTCACCTTTGTCACTTTTTTTGTTCTTTATTATTTTTACTCTAAATTTTTCTATCTTTCATTAAAAAAATAACAAAAATAGTCTTTTATTATTATTTAATTATTATTTTCGTATTTTAATTAAATCATTTTTTAAAATATTATTTTTTTCACTTTTTTCTAAATTATTCATAAAAATATCCAAAAAATCATAAAATAAAAAAATATTGAAAAATTTTGTTCCTTTTATAATATTTTTTATTTTAGGAATCAATAGGATTATTAGTTTTTATTTTAAGTTTATTTTAATTATTTTAAATTATTTAAATTTTATTTTTTCTTAACTAATTATTTAGTTTGGGCTTTAAAATGGGCTTTAGGGACATTATTGACAATTTGGTGTTAACCCTAATTTGTTCCCTATATATACATGTGTTGCCTTGTTGGAAAGGAGGAGAGAATGAAAAAAAAACCTAAGAGGGGTCAGAAGGTTTTCTTCAGAAAAGAGGAGAGAGAGGGAGAAACAAAGGAGATCCCCAGAGAAGAAAGGCGGTCGTTCCCACAACTCGTTAGAAGGATTGGAGCTCTCCAGTGTTCCCTTATTCAAACTTTTTTCACATTTACCGAAGCAAACCTCCGCTTCGTAGGTTAAATTACTAAACCTTTTGCCTTTTCATTTTTATGTGCATATTTTGCCATGTTAATGTGTTTAGGTCCGTTAAATTACTAAGTCCTTTGCATTTTTCATATTTATTTGCATCCTTGCCATGTTAACCTTCATTGTTGTTTAGATCCGTAGATTTTGATATGTATGAACCATGATTGTGTCGTATAGGATTGTTTGCATGTCCATTATTTGTCTGTTTGCATTTGCAATTCTATTGTTATTTTTTTTTTTTATTTTTTTTTTATCAAAACATTTTTTTCCCAAAAAAAAAACCTTTTTTGTTCCCGTAAACATTTTTTCCCAAAAAAAAAACCTTTTTTGTTCCCGTAAACATTTTTTTCCCAAAAAAAACCTTTTTTGTTCCCGTAAACATTTTTTTCCCAAAAAAAACCTTTTTTGTTCCCGTAAACATTTTTTTCCCAAAAAAAACCTTTTTTGTTCCCGTAAACATTTTTTTCCCAAAAAAAACCTTTTTTTGTTCCCGTAAACATTTTTTTCCAAAAAAAGCCTTTTTTTTTGTTCCCGTAAACATTTTTTTCTAAAAAAAACCTTTTTGTTCCCAAAAACATTTTTTTTTATATATAATTTAAACTTAACATTTTTTTTATAATTTAAACTTAAATTTTTTTAACTAAGTAATTCCATTTTAAAATTAAAACCTTTTTTTATATATATAATTAAAATATTAAAAAAATTAAAACATTTTTTTACATAATTAAAATATTAAAAAATTAAAACCTTTTCGTAAGGAACTCCTTTGCCGTGTCATTTTGTGTACCTTTTATTTTCTTTATTCCTGCATTTCATTTGCATGCTTGAGGTTGAGATGTGCTTGTGGTGGCCACAGCCCCACACTATTTTCCTCCCTCACTTCATTCTAAGTGTTATTACATATTTTCATATTCTTCATGTTTTCAGAAATGTTTCTTTGTTTCTTTATACCCTCTGCCTTTATTACTTTTCTTATTTCTGTACCTTAATTATTCCTCCATATAATGATTTGTCATATTTTCACATTTTTTACAGTTTTATCCTTCCGAAGGATTAGGTCCAGCCTTTTGGCCGCCGAGTCAATAGCCTTACCCCTTTAATGGATCAAACCCTAATTTTCACAAATGCCTTGCCGCAGGCAAAATTACAATTTTACCCTTAGCATTAGGTCAAAGAGC
This sequence comes from Lathyrus sativus, assembly GCA_963859935.3. Taxonomy (NCBI): domain Eukaryota; kingdom Viridiplantae; phylum Streptophyta; class Magnoliopsida; order Fabales; family Fabaceae; genus Lathyrus; species Lathyrus sativus. The sequence goes on from OZ012737.1 coordinate 714,878,593, forward strand.
CGCCGCGCTCATTTTAGGGTTTCCCGCCGTGGAATCCCTAACCTAACCCTAATTCACTTAACAATTCAACGTAGAGATTTGGAGTTTCTACACTCCACGTAAGCGTGTCCTTAAGATGCGTTTATTCCCCTTGAGACCTTGACCACAGTCAAGAAGTCTCTAACCTCCCTTTTGAGGGGAACTACGATTACTCTGATTCCACTCCCGTAAGGATACGTAGGCACAAGATGCGATGTCTTGCCGAGTAAACTTAGAATTAACCCCTTAGGTCTCTTTTCTCACTTTTAATCCTTTGTACATATACCTTAAGCAAATAAATAAAGCAAATAGTAAACATTTGAACAAAAGGTTCCTGTAGAGTACTACAGAAGTTTAGGGTGCTAATACCTTCCCTAAATTTAACCAACCCCCGAACCCTAGATCTTTCCCCGCATTGTGTTTACGATGCAAAATAGGTTTTCCCTCTTTTGACCTTTTCCTTCGGATAAATCAAAGAGCGGTTGTGAATTGAATTGCGATTCAAACTCATTAATAGTTTGTGATCCTATTTCCACCGCAACAGAAAATGGCGACTTCACTGGGGAATAACTTTAACTTTTGAGGGTTATCCCTAACTTGTTCATATTTATTACTATCTGTGTTATTATTCATTTGCATGTATATATTTGTGCTTTGATTGTGGGACTGTTCCTTGTGCTGTGAGATAGGTCCTAACCCGGATCTAGTGTACCTTAGGTAAATGGCAATAGACCAAGGAAACTGTACGACGTATATCGATACGGTTGATCTGGTGGCCATGGTTAGTGCGACTTCTTGGTTGGTGCTTATATTCCTTAAGTCAAGTTGAGGATAATATTGAGGCTGCCATATGTTGTCAACGCACTAACTGACTTTTAGAACCCTAGTTAACTCATCTTGGCCTTTAGAAAGTAGTGAGGTAACCGGCTTTGGTGCAGACTGAAGTTGGTTGACACTCGATACTACGCTCATTGAGATCTTAAACTTGGAGGGTTTTGGTTGGCAAGTAAGTTGCCTTCTGAACAACCACCCTTGTGAAGGATCAATGATATTGAGATCCCTTAGAACCTGGTTACTTTTGTAGGACAGGATGAACCATCTAACTTCAGGGGAGGGTATTTGCCTTTGAACCTCATGCAAGCCTTTAACCTAGGACTTTGTGTGTTTTCATGCATTGCATCCATAAAGCATCTCATCGCATTGTATTTCATGGAGTTCAAACATCATTAATGGATATCGCGGGATACCATAAATAAAAAAAATATAAAATGAAAAAACAAGAAAAAGATTTCCTTGGTACCCCACGACATTCGTCAATGATTGAATCCCATGAAATCTTCATCCACATTTTAGCATCATTTACTTTCTTGCATTGCATGTGTCTCCCGATGTCTCACACTCGGTTCTCTCACCTTCCAGTTTTGTCACCCTGAGTTCTCGGCACCAATACAACACCAGAGCTCAAACTCGGAAAAGAATGGAGGATCAGGCAAAAGAGATTGATCGCCTTAGCAATGAACTTGAAGACCTTCGAGGGGGTATGGGGCGTATGATGGAATTGTTACATGTCATGAATGCTAAGATGGATACCCAGCCCACTGTTGTTTCTGAGATTACCGGCGTTATTGTGGACCCTCCACCAAGTGTGACCGTAGCAGGGGACCCACCTTATGGTCTTGCTCCCGGTTTTGTGCCTCCTCAAGCCACTGTTCCGATTAATCAACCTGTTCAGCAAGCCGTGCCCTTGTTTTCTGAAGTTTCTAGGGGGGCTCCTATCTTTGCACCACCTGTTGTACACACTCGTGCGCAACCGTACTTCAATGAGACAGTTTTTGATAATCTTGATGAGAATGTTGAGGGTTATGAGAAACATGATAAGCTTCGTGAGGAAGTAAACACTATCGTCCAGAGATTGAAAAAGGTAGAGGGTGATCAAATTTTTGGGACTGCTGCAAGGGATGTTTGTTTGGTTTCAGGTTTGGTTATTCCCCCAAAGTTCAAAACTCCGAACTTCGATCGTTATGAAGGTGCCACCTGTCCTAAGAGTCATCTGATCATGTATTATCGCAAAATGGCTGCCCATGTTGAGAATGATAAACTGATGATTCATTGCTTCCAAGATAGTTTGAAGGGTGCTTCCTCCAAGTGGTATTAACTTTAGACCAGTCTCGCATTAAGAGTTTCCAGGATTTATCTGACGCTTTCATCAAACACTACAAGTACAATATGGATCTGGCTCCTGACAGAAGACAGTTGTTGAGTATGTCGCAAAAGAATTCTGAGTCATTCAAAGAGTATGCTCAAAGGTGGAGAGAAACTGCTTCGCAGGTAGAACCTCCTTTGACCGAGAAAGAGTTAGCTGATTGGTTTGTCGACACAGTCTGTCCAGAATTTTACGAGAGAATGGTGGGTAGTGTGACTTCAAATTTCTCCGACATCGTTGCTGTGGGTGTCAAGATTGAATTGGGTATGAAGAGTGGTAAAATGACAAATAATCATGGCGCTTCTAAGGATCAGCCGAAGAAACCTCCTTATAGCTCCCAGAAAAAGAAGGAGAGTGAGACTAATGCTATATCCTCTGGTAAACCAAGGGAACGCTTTTATCGGCATCTGCAAGGTTATGCTCAACCTCAAGGGTACCCGGTCCAATATGCTCAACAACCCTATGTGGCAGCTATTACACCTTCTTTCAATCAACAGGTTCCCATGTATCAACCTATGCAACAACCTCCTGTTTAGCCGCCTCCTGTCAACTACCTACAGGCACCCAATACTCCTGCTCCTCAACAGCCAAAGAGTCCGGCTCCTCGCCAGAATATGCCAAACAGAAGAACGTATAAACCTTGTCCGCCGATCCCGATGACTTTTACCGAGTTGTGTCCCTCTTTGGTCAAGCAAGGTCTCATCACTACTCGGGCTTTGGGTCCGCCTCCTAATCCTCCACCTAATCCATTACCTGCAAGTTACAACGCTACCGCTCATTGTTTATTTCATGAGGGTGCGCCCGGCCATGATCTAGAGAATTGCTATGCTCTTAAGAAAGTTGTCAGAAATTTGCTAGAAACGAAGAAGTTGTCTTTTGGCGATGCTCAGCTGAAGATCGAGACTCCTTTCGGGGTTCCTCACTCGTCAAGTGCAAATTCTGCAAAGCATGCTACGCCTATCAGCCGAATCCAGTCATTATTCAAAGGCCTAGCCCGCTTCATTTCAGTAACCCTCAAGGTGATATGACCGGGATCAACAAAGGATCTGGGAAATTTATTTTGAAGCAACGACTGAAAACTGTTGAAGATGTGACCAGCATAACTGGGGTAAGCCATGACGACTCACAGTGATCATGAACCAGACGTCCTTTCCATTGAGGCTCCGCCAAAGGAAACTGTTACTCTTGAATGCAAGATTTCATAAACATTTAGAAGGATTTTTCCGACAGTTCATTTGTTTATTTATATGCATTTCTCTTTGATTAAGCATATTTAGCATGCACGAACTTGTTTATCTTTGATGCAACACATATGTTTGTCTTGAATAAATCCATTCGCTTCACTCATTCAAAAACGTTTTCATAAATCATAATGCCAACTTTACCCGATCTCTTGTTCTGATGGAGAATTGGGGGGAGGATGACGAACCCAAAACGTCAGATTTCTTGTCGTATGCTTTCAATTAAAACCTGCTGATGATGTAAGGCATTGTTTCAAATCCCAAACACTGGAGATATAAGGATGTTAATCCCTAGTCAACCCTTTGAGCCTTGAAGTAGGAGTTTTCTTCTTTTAAGAACCTTCATCCTAACCTGGGGCAGGGTAGGTTTCAGTTAAACCGATCGAGCGCTTAAATCCTTAAAAAGGAAGAGCAAACCTTCGAGAATTTATCCTTAGCATCTTAAGAAGTCCAATACAATGACTATCCCTCGGTTACCTAAGGAGTGGGGCAGTCACGAGCCTTTCAAAAGATTTACACAACTTGTGCATAAAGGAATATTCAAAAAAATAAGAGCCCGCTAAGTCAAAAACCTATGAAGGAGACTTAGGCAAAACTGGGGCATCCCGCTGGACTCCAAAGTCAGATCAAAAGACGTTGTCCAGGCAAAAGTTAGGGAATAAAAGCAAAACAAGAGGGTACAATAAATAGTCCCTAGTAAAGAACAAGATCGTGTAATAGGTGAGCGACTGCCATGTCCAAAGCCTTGATAAGTTCTCGACCATAGCAAATCCGCTTGAGATATGAGCGTTCGTATCCGGTTAACTGAATTAGGATTGGAGAACATCACGAAGAATGGGTGGGTACAAATATAACTTTGAGCCTTTATCCTTTTGTTTCTTAAACCGTGAACTGAGCCACGATACAACCTTTAAAAGACCTAATTGAAGTAGGACTTCGGTTGAAAGCATACTTGACAAGATCACGTTTCCTGACTCCTACGAGCTATGCTCAGAAAAAATTCATGATGGCATTATAATTAAAACTTATATCCTGACTAGTGATTTCGGTCACAAGTTGTTGCGATATCTTTTTTTCAAAACAAAAATTCAAGACAAATATATGTGTACATTGACAAGCTCAGGATAGGCATTTCAGGCATGACGACTTTGCTTGATATCTTAGAGATTTACATATGGACATAACCCGTGGAACTTGATGATCCTGCTAAACAGGGGCAGGCAGTTTCCCAGTTCGCTTACCAACGCGAGTCTGACATTCTTAAAGAGCTATTTCTCAAAGATTTCATCGTAACACGATTAAATTGTGCCAGTTACGTCCAGACCTGGCGAATCTCTCAAAGAGTTTGAGAACAATGGGGCAACCGGACTCGGTGTTCTCTATAAAATCCTCTTGAGATGACCCTACCTCGCAACACAAGTATCCTGGGGCACCGTGTTTTAAAGGAAAACAAATGGCGACTACTACAAGGTCCTTCAAGATCAAAACCATGTTTTCTTCGTGCACCCGAGGGATTTTACTCACAGCGGCCTTCACTCCCCAGTAAATCTCAGTGTTGCAACAGGCCCCTAAACTATAGCCTTCATAGTCCCCAGCGAGACTATAAGCTGACAACTTTTTCTTGGGTAACTCAAAAGTGTCCCCCAGGTTTTATTCTCCCCATGTGAAGACGTGATACTGTACACCCAAGCAGATTACCTTCTCCTCAGAGAATTCAGAACTTTAAAACCAGACTTGGTTCTACTATTGATCTTTCGCACCCATGATTGACGTATTGGTTGCAGAGAACGCAGGGTATCTCCGTCGAGATGTTTATTTCATCTCTCATCCCATCTCTAGTCTGTTTCGTCAGTATAAGCAAGGGCATAAGCATCACATGCCTATTTCATTACATATTCATTACATATTCATTACATATTCATTACATATTCATTACATATTCATTACATATTCATTACATACTCAACATACTCATTTCATAACATCTTGCATAGTTACATACATAGATATTAACATACATTCACATTAACATATGCATCAACATATGCGTTAGCATTCACAGGTTCATTGTGTCTCTCCATCATTTGGTTGTTACCGCCGAGTAACTGGGTTCGTCCATTCTCTCCAAATAGATTGTCAGCCCTAAGCATAAAATACATATGTGTTTCCAGTTTCCCCACGGAGCTCGATCCTCGTGGATGACGGTTACTTCAGCTATCTTTCCTCGCCAGGATAAGATATCTACCCTTCGAGTTCATTCCCTCGATGGAGTCTTGATTACCAGTCTTCTTTCTAGCTCGATCCTAGATTGAATCTCAGTCTTGTCGGTCGTCAAGCCCAACCGGACGTGCATTTATTTTGCACCATCTAAGATTTTCACCATACCATGACAGATACGCGACTATCTCGCTTGAGAAGTTTATCACCGTACCCGGACGTGCATTTATTTTGCACTATCTTTCAAGAAAATCAACTACAATCCTTTACAGATACACGCCAGTTCACGCCTGGAAAATCTATCAGTAAAACACTTTACAATCCTACATGTTACAACCCTTTACACTTTACATCTTACAGCATCAACACACGACATTTCTCACCTAAGAAGTCGATCATATCCTCGTTATGACTCGCAGCAAATGGCCATCTCCATGGAGCAGTTGGGCTTCCATTTACCTGCCGTCTTGAGGTACGAACCAATTCGTATTCAGGAGAGCACGATCTTGAGTTACGAGAAGGTTTGAGCGAAATCATATTCAGAAGAGCACGATTCTGAGTTATGAAGAAGTTCATTTATCCTTTAGTAAAAGAAGGAACGAAATCATATTCAGGAGAGCACGATTCTGAGTTATGAGGAAGTTCAGTTGGCCGTTTTTCAGGAGAGCACGATTCTGAAGAATGAAGAAATTTCAGGAGCCGAATCATATTCAGGAGAGCACGATTCTGAGTTATGAGGAAGTTCGATTACCCAGTTTCATATTCAGGAAAGCACGATTCTGAAGTATGGAAAAATTCATTTACAACCAAATCATATTCAGGAGAGCACGATTCTGAAATATGAAGAAATTCAGTCATCCAGTTTCATATTCAGGAGAGTACGATTCTGAAATATGAGTAAATTCAGTCATCCAGTTTCATATTCAGGAGAGCACGATTCTGAAATATGAGTATATTCAGTCATCCAGTTTCATATTCAGGAGAGCACGATTCTGAAGTATGAGGAAGTTCAGTTTACCCTTTTCATGTTCAGGAGAGCACGATTCTGAAGCATGAAGAAGTTTATTTATCCTTCAGTAAGAGAAGAATCAGAATCGTATTCCAGGCGCCGACCTTAAATGCGAGAAGATTTATTTATCAGATAAGCAGCAGCCTCTTTATTTGAGTGCTTATCCATTTTTTGCACATAAGTCCCTTCCAACGATAAGTGACAGTTCTCCCTCGAGAAGCTTATCAGGGCAATTCCCATCAAAGTCCATTTATTTTGGCATACAGTCGGTCTTTACCCTGTATATTTGCTACGGAGTTCCGAAAAGTCCGTTTGATCCTGTCACGAGGGGTAGTTTACAGAAGCTTGGATGTTATTCCTTGCTCAATGCTCCAGCATTCTGTAATCGATCTTACAATCGTATGTGATCCAGTTTTATTTTTAGATTCCCCAGTGGAGGCCGTCTCATAGGTACCATCTCCATTCGAGGATCTCGTTCCTTTTCTAAAAGTGACAATTGGTCATTCGCACCAGTTGACTATCATTTTTAGAATTCCCCAGTGATGTACTGTGTCTCAGCGCGTCGTTTTCCCCAGTGTGTTCTTCTCGTAGCATCTGTGTCGTCGTATTCGTCAGCATTTTCGCATTCATCATTCCAGCATACGCATCACATCATATTCACGGCATCATCTGCATTAATCTGTTCTCGCTTTGTCCATAGCATTGCATATCGCCGCATATAAGGGCAAAATTTTCGGTTATCTATATTTAAATCCCTCCACCATGATTCCTTGAGTCTCCGTCACTCAAATCATCTGGTGTAGCTATTTAAATAGGGGCAACTGTAATACCCCAAATTTTACCCTTTCTTTTTTATTTTTATTTTAAATTCTTATTAACCTAATAAATTAACCTTTTTTTTAGATCTTGTTTTTTTAACTAATAATAATTTAATTAAATTTTTTTTATAACTTTACTAATATTTTTTATTAACTTTTTTTTTTTCTATTTAGTTTATTTAAAGCTCTTCTTACTAACTTTTAGGATTTAGATTAAAATTTAACTTTTTTTTTTTTTTTCTTTTCTTCAAGAGTAAATTTTTTATAACCTTTTTTTAAATTAATTTCTAACACATTTTTTAATCAAATTCTAATATTTTTTTTAAAAAATAAAAATCTAACTTCTTTTTAAAATTAAATCTTTTTTCTAACTTTTTTTTAAATCTTTTTCTAACTCCTCTTTAAAGTTAAATCTTTTTCTATCTTTTTTAAAATTAAATCTTTTTTTCTAACTATTTTTAAAGCTAAATCTTGTTTTCTAACTTTAAATCTTTTTTTCTAACTTTTTAAAATTAAATCTTTTTTTTCTAACTTTTTTTAAAACTAAATATTTTTTTCTAACCTTTTTAAAACTAAATTTTTTTTTTTCTAACTATTTTAAAAATTAAATCTCACCTTTGTCACTTTTTTTGTTCTTTATTATTTTTACTCTAAATTTTTCTATCTTTCATTAAAAAAATAACAAAAATAGTCTTTTATTATTATTTAATTATTATTTTCGTATTTTAATTAAATCATTTTTTAAAATATTATTTTTTTCACTTTTTTCTAAATTATTCATAAAAATATCCAAAAAATCATAAAATAAAAAAATATTGAAAAATTTTGTTCCTTTTATAATATTTTTTATTTTAGGAATCAATAGGATTATTAGTTTTTATTTTAAGTTTATTTTAATTATTTTAAATTATTTAAATTTTATTTTTTCTTAACTAATTATTTAGTTTGGGCTTTAAAATGGGCTTTAGGGACATTATTGACAATTTGGTGTTAACCCTAATTTGTTCCCTATATATACATGTGTTGCCTTGTTGGAAAGGAGGAGAGAATGAAAAAAAAACCTAAGAGGGGTCAGAAGGTTTTCTTCAGAAAAGAGGAGAGAGAGGGAGAAACAAAGGAGATCCCCAGAGAAGAAAGGCGGTCGTTCCCACAACTCGTTAGAAGGATTGGAGCTCTCCAGTGTTCCCTTATTCAAACCTTTTTCACATTTACCGAAGCAAACCTCCGCTTCGTAGGTTAAATTACTAAACCTTTTGCCTTTTCATGTTTATGTGCATATTTTGCCATGTTAATGTGTTTAGGTCTGTTAAATTACTAAGTCCTTTGCATTTTTCATATTTATTTGCATCCTTGCCATATTAACCTTCATTGTTGTTTAGATCCGTAGATTTTGATATGTATGAACCATGATTGTGTCGTATAGGATTGTTTGCATGTCCATTATTTGTCTGTTTGCATTTGCAATTCTATTGTTATTTTTATTTTTTATTTTTTTTTTATCAAAACATTTTTTTCCCAAAAAAAAAACCTTTTTTGTTCCCGTAAACATTTTTTCCCAAAAAAAAAACCTTTTTTGTTCCCGTAAACATTTTTTTCCCAAAAAAAACCTTTTTTGTTCCCGTAAACATTTTTTTCCCAAAAAAAACCTTTTTTGTTCCCGTAAACATTTTTTTCCCAAAAAAAACCTTTTTTGTTCCCGTAAACATTTTTTTCCCAAAAAAAAACCTTTTTTTGTTCCCGTAAACATTTTTTTCCAAAAAAAGCCTTTTTTTTGTTCCCGTAAACATTTTTTTCTAAAAAAAACCTTTTTGTTCCCAAAAACATTTTTTTTTATATATAATTTAAACTTAACATTTTTTTTATAATTTAAACTTAAATTTTTTTAACTAAGTAATTCCATTTTAAAATTAAAACCTTTTTTTATATATATAATTAAAATATTAAAAAAATTAAAACATTTTTTTACATAATTAAAATATTAAAAAATTAAAACCTTTTCGTAAGGAACTCCTTTGCCGTGTCATTTTGTGTACCTTTTATTTTCTTTATTCCTGCATTTCATTTGCATGCTTGAGGTTGAGATGTGCTTGTGGTGGCCACAGCCCCACACTATTTTCCTCCCTCACTTCATTCTAAGTGTTATTACATATTTTCATATTCTTCATGTTTTCAGAAATGTTTCTTTGTTTCTTTATACCCTCTGCCTTTATTACTTTTCTTATTTCTGTACCTTAATTATTCCTCCATATAATGATTTGTCATATTTTCACATTTTTTACAGTTTTATCCTTCCGAAGGATTAGGTCCAGCCTTTTGGCCGCCGAGTCAATAGCCTTACCCCTTTAATGGATCAAACCCTAATTTTCACAAATGCCTTGCCGCAAGCAAAATTACAATTTTACCCTTAGCATTAGGTCAAAGAGCCGCCGCGCTCATTTTAGGGTTTCCCGCCGTGGAATCCCTAACCTAACCCTAATTCACTTAACAATTCAACGTAGAGATTTGGAGTTTCTACACTCCACGTAAGCGTGTCCTTAAGATGCGTTTATTCCCCTTGAGACCTTGACCACAGTCAAGAAGTCTCTAACCTCCCTTTTGAGGGGAACTACGATTACTCTGATTCCACTCCCGTAAGGATACGTAGGCACAAGATGCGATGTCTTGCCGAGTAAACTTAGAATTAACCCCTTAGGTCTCTTTTCTCACTTTTAATCCTTTGTACATATACCTTAAGCAAATAAATAAAGCAAATAGTAAACATTTGAACAAAAGGTTCCTGTAGAGTACTACAGAAGTTTAGGGTGCTAATACCTTCCCTAAATTTAACCAACCCCCGAACCCTAGATCTTTCCCCGCATTGTGTTTACGATGCAAAATAGGTTTTCCCTCTTTTGACCTTTTCCTTCGGATAAATCAAAGAGCGGTTGTGAATTGAATTGCGATTCAAACTCATTAATAGTTTGTGATCCTATTTCCACCGCAACACCACTCACAGGATGGTTTCTATGTTTGGTTCCCAGGATCACGGACACTAATCATATTTGCGTCATGCAACAGGCTGGCTATATTACAACAATAATGACGATAAGGTCTCCCTTGAGCGGAGTCCTCATGCTAGGCCCACAAGGAGCGAGTCCTCGGAGACTAACACTACACGACCACCAATATTGTAACTGGTGCTAAAAAGGTTCCCAGAATCATGGACCCTTCATGAATCAAGTCGTGCAACAGGCTAGCTGTATTACAATAAGATCTACGAATAAGTCTCCTCTGGAGGAGCTTTCATGCTAGGCCTACAAGGAGCAAGTCCTCGGAGACTAACACTACTCGACTACCAATTCTAAACTATGTGTTCTCTCTACTTTTACCAAAGCTCGGGCGTAGAGCTTTACTCATGATGTCATCCCAAGAACCAACAGGCAACCAAGATAACAAGCACACATAAAATCCACAAGAGAACAAATACATAAACAAAGAAGAAAACAAACAAAAAACAAACACTCCTCACAAACCAAAAGATAGGCTCGACTCTCTCTTTGCATGGAGAAAATGTCCCCAGCAGAGTCGCTAGCTGTAGCACCTTGAAAAATCACGAAAACCTCTTAAAACGAAAAGGATAGGAACAAGGTTGTCGCAACCATGTTCCGGGTTCGGGAGTCGGTTACGTGAGGGGAAGGTATTAGCACCCCTCACGTCCGTCGTACTCGACGGGAACCTCTTAAGGTAAATGTGGGGAGTGTTGTTTAGGTTTACTTGTTTTCTTCTCGTTGTTAAAGGTAGAATTGGTAGGGTAAAGGGTTAAAGACGCTAGGGGAATTGGGTGATTAGAGGATATGGTGCTCGCCAAGGATTGGGGCCCTTGTGCCTACGTATGCTCATTCGGACGAGAATGAGAAATCAGAGCGTCGTAGTTCGACTACGGGAAGGGATGGGAAAGTGTGGAAGGAATAATGGAGGAACATAGAAGTGTGCTCGCCAAGATCATCGCAATCTTGTGCCTACGTATCTTATATTCAAGAATGAATAAAGAATCAGAGCGTCCGTAGTTCGTGGACACGACCACGAAAATATGAAGTTTGAAATAGATTGAGAAACGAAAGAGTGACTGACAAGCAACCCAAGGGCATGCCTCAAGAGCTTGTCACTCAAAGAATTCAAGGAATGCAAGATCCCCAGAACTCAATTCTTTCGGAAATTGGGTTGAAAAGAGTTGGAGATAAAGGATTGAATGTTTTGAAATCGAAAGAATGAACTAATAACAACTCAAGAGCGTGCCTCGAGAGTTACTCATTCGAATATTCAAAGAATGCTAGATTATAAGAATATCTCTCTTTTGTAAGTTTTTTTAAAAAATGTTTGTAAAGAGATTGAATCGAAAACGGAATGTGAGGCAAAAAGGGAGTTGTTTTGAAATGGCTCGACGACGTGTCGAGGATTTTGATTGAAGATGGAACCGACTTGACGACGTGTCAAGGGTTTAGATTGTGAGAAACGATATTAGTCCCTAAGGGTGCCCCTAATATCGAAACCACTAGGAATTGTGAAGTGTGTGTGAAATGTCGGTTGCGAATGCGGACGAGCACTCGACTTAGGAGAATGTTTGAAAGTAGTTTGAAAAAAGGTTGAAAGATTGAGTGAATAACAACTCAAGAGCTTGCTTTGAGAACTATTCACTCGAAAATTCAAGGAACGCTAGATTCCAAGAACCTTCTTCTTTCGGAATTTAAATCGAGAAAATGATATCTTGAAAAAAGTCGAAAGGTTAAGTGAATAATAACTCAAGAGCGTGTCTCGAGAACTACTCACTCGAAAATTCAAGGAATGCTAGATTCCAAGAACCTCATTCTTTCGAAGTTTTAATCGAGAAAGATATTTGAAAGAATTGAATTGAATCGAGGGTATGGAAAGAGTTTGCGAGAGGTGAGAATACGAGATTGGATTTGAAAAGTATATGAGAAATGACGATTATTTGATAAATGAGACGTCAGCCTCACAACCAATTAATCGAGATATTATCGTGATGCTAGATCTCGACATCACCCTTTTCAATCGATAATATTTGGATGAACACGGAAATATCTTGTGGAATGCTAGATTCCTATGATACTTCTTTGTACAAAAAGAGTATGTTTAAAGAGCGAAAAATTGAACAATACATTATTTAAGGTGTACACCTGAATAATATCCATTCGAAAACTCAAGAAGTGCTAAACTTCAAGAGTTTAATTTTCGTAATTTAACTAAAAATGATTTGATTAAACATGCTTAAGAAATATTATTGCCTCAAAGTTTTTTTTTTCTTTTAAAAGAAATTCTATTTTGAAATTGTCTTAAAAAATAGACTACTTAATAAATGGAAGAATGATTTTGATTTAATTTATAAAATAAAGTTTGAATAACAACAAAAGTATCATGTGGAATGCTAGACTCCAATGACATTTCCTTGTCTAAATATTTAAAGGACGTATTTTGAAACGAAAAATCGAATGTCACTACCCAAGACGTACGTCCCAATAGTGATCATTCAAAAAACTCAAGAAGTGCTAGACTTCAAAAGTCTAATTTTTCATGAATTAACTTGTGAAAGTTTTAATTAATAGTGTGAGAATACGAAAAAAACAAAAAAATAGCAAAAGATTAAATAAGTTTTGAAAATATTATACTTAAGTTATAGAAATAGTTTTGAAAATGTTTACAATCTTACAGTGTAAACATTATACTATTATAGAAAACAAAATATCATCTCGATGTGATAACTACATTTTCAGCTTTTTTTTATACAAAAAGATTAAGGTCAGTAACCTTTAGCGTATTTGCGACCAAAACCCAATGGTAACAGCTACAAAACCTTTTACTTGAATATTCAACACTGTATTGAACACAAACATCGTCCATTCAAAGAATCCAAATGAAAGTGAATTTATAGACATTCATGAAAAGTAACAACCTTTAGTAATGATATAATGTACGTGTGAACTCAACCAAACTGATATTAACAAAACAATGATTTTTAACAGAACAGCCTGAATATTAACGACGTCACGTCGGATATTCAGCAAAGTTTTTAAAACAACCGAAAAAACAACCACAAAAAAACAACAAAGCCTAACCGAGCGCTAAGTAGTATCGAACCAAAGGATACAAACATTTACCGATGCCGATTTCACATTTTGGACTCATATGAACTGGGTTATCACGACTTTGGACCTTGCTTGCCATGGCTGTTACTGAACTATTGTTGCTACTGAAAGATCGATCCTATTCTTCCCTTTCATTCTCGTACCATCAGCTGCGGTTGTCGAAGAGAAAATCGTGGTTGTTGTCGCAGCCATTGTTGCTCATGCCCGCACGCTCTTGTTGTTGTTGAACTACTGAGTTTTATGCTCCGGTGGTGTCGTGTTGAAATTGGATGGAACCGATATCACTAACCCCCTCTCAACCTGCACACAAACAAACAGAACAACAAAACAATACAAAAGTTGAAAACGAAAAATAAAGAGCTAAGCATATACATTCATTCACTCTTCTCGCTTCGCCACCGTCTTCATAAATTTGCCAAAGATTAAACCACGTATAACCGAAACTCTTGAATACTTCAAAAAACCGAGAAAGCCAACGTGTGTTGTTGATTGTTATCCGGACATCACTCTGGCTCATGGCTTTGAAGTCTTCAAAATGAAGTCTTATTCTATCTTACGTAAACATAGCCTTCAACACGGACTAACCACAACGCTCAGAATTTGACATAAACATAAACCTCAAACCATTCGTTAATTTCAAAACATTACTAAAACAATAACAGCAGTAGAACATTTATAAGAAATTGCTATGTATATCATATCTATTATACACAGCAGTTAGAACAACAATATATCATCCAAAATATAGTACCAATTAGTGACCAGAAGTAATAGCTCAAATGGCTTAAGAAGCTGTTAGAATTCAAAACTATAAACACGCCATGACAGGATACTCATCACGATTAACAATTTTAAGGTAGCATTACCAACACATCACAACACGTTTATCATCATGAATCATAAAACAAAACATGCATCAAGTAGGAAGCAATAATCAACAATCAAATGATATAATGGAACAGTCTATCAATTGAGAAAGACAGAGCCAAAAGACAGAAAAAAACAAATACCACAGCCCACGTTGAATAAGGACCGGAGACAAGAGCTAGATCCGCACAAAATGGATAACAGAATGGTTTTCAACTCTTCTTGAAGTTAGACCGTCAGCAAAGTATATCACGAAAGAGAATGTTCTTACAAGGCTTGTGTCGTGCGCGTGTTGTCGGTGCCGTTGAACCAGAATCTCGTGATTGTAGCGAGGAATTGAGACAGAGCCAAGTCTTCCCCGCTTCACATTATTGCATTGCAGAGAACTCGCGGTATGCCATTGTCATCGTAAGTATGAGAGGAGCATGGCCGATGTTGTTGTTGATGAAATGCTGTTGTACACTTTGAATCCATGTTTATGCTGTCAAAATTCGAAGTCGCAACCTCTCCGATACGAAACTGCAACAGTCACCAAACTTGAGTCTGAACCTCAGATTCAACCTCAAACCTACAAATTGAACCAGTCATAAACAATAACACAAGCTCTTAGGGAAATAATAACAGATAAAAACAGAGTTGAATCGAAAACACAGAACGATATCACTATCTTGCTCCTGTTACTCGACTTTCCGTTGTAGAACTCAAATGATGTCAGCTCCAACTGCTGCAATACACACGTCTGCTTTATGCTGTGGTTGAACCGTGTAGGTGTGAGCTGATATGAATCGATACTGTGAAACACCGTTGATTCACGCCGTGCAAGTCGATATAACACCAAACGAAGGTAGCCGCGAATTTCTCTTAGGGAAAGCCTTCATCAACAGTTTTTTAGGGTTGTGAGTATCTTGCGGATAAGTGAACAGTGATGATGACGATTTCGTCAGAGGCGAAAAGGGTCCACCAACGGAATCGATTGTTGTATGAGGAAGGATGAAGGGAGTTTGTGGTTGTGGATTGAAAGGGTGGTGGGTTTGTGAGCTGAGTGATTTTCATGATGGGAGAAGGTAAGAATAGCGGTGGGTTTTGTGTCATTTGGATTGAGGGGAGACGGAGAAGAAGTGAATCCGAGATGAGGTGGAACGATTGGTGAATAAGGAGGGGGAGAAGGGAGATCCGAAAGTTAATGGTGAGGGCGGCCGTTTTATGAGGAATGAGAGTGAACAGTAATTCCTTTTTAGGGTTTGCTCTTCAGCTTCCTTTAAAAGCTCACCAAATATGGGCCTCCAACCTTGGGCTTTACCTTCCCTTCTAATTCCTTTAAAATTCTGACTTTCTTTCTTCTTTTTAATTTTCTCCTCCTATTCAAAATAATTAATCACCAGCAAAACAATAGACAACTAATATATACTAATATGGATATAACTAATTAATATATAAGCATTAACAATAATTACTAAATGAATATTAACAAATATAATAACTAATAAACAAATACTAATTAAATAAATACTAACAAATATATATAGAACAAAGTAAAAAAAAACAAAAACAATATTAATTACTTAAAAATATTATTAGTACCATTTAAAAAAAAGAAAAAGTTTAAGAAACTAAAAAAAAAAATATTCACAAAATGTTCTTAGGCCACGTGTCACACCTTAATTGGGCGAAAAAGAATAAATTTGAAAAATCAACCGATTATAGGCGGACATGTGTCTAAATAACGCGAAATTAAGTGGACAATGCACAAGTGAAAATAGAATCGAAAATGCGAAAACATTTGAAAATGGGTAGGACAAATTTAGGGTATGACAAATATCAGCCTGCATTGTCAGTATTGTGCCATCTTCTTTAATGAGTTGTGATATATTCTTTGAATTGTTTTTGGCCTTTACGGATGCGTGGAAATACGAGTTGTTGCCATCACCCCACTTAAGCCAATCAAGTTTTGATTTATGTCTTAACATATTTTCCTCTAGTTCTTGCAGTTTTATAATCTCTACTTTCTGCTCCTTAATTCGAGTTAATATCGTAGCATTCATCTGGTCGGCCTCAAGGGAGGTTTGCGATTTGTTTAATCTATTTCTGGCTTGAATAAGCTGCTGGTCATTATGTCGAGTTGGTTTACTGAAAATTAATTGAATTGTATTATAAATTATTATACAAACAACTTGAATTATAATTTTATCGTTCTTTCTATAACTTTCTAATACATGAGTTGATTGGAAAATTTTGAAATAAGAGAAAAATTGTATGGCATGCTGAATTATTAAGTTGTTAAACATTAGCTCATATGTTCTCTTTAGAAATAGATGTTGATTTTAAGAAAATGAATGATTTAATTAGTTTATATGTGGGACAAGTTTAGAATTTAACTATTAAGGAATCAGTTAATATAAAAGTTTATATGATGTAAATAGTGAGAAAGTCAAGTGTTATATTTTATCCACTGTGATGTTTTTTCTAGTGTAATTGTTATCATGGTTTGTCTTTTGTAAATTTTTAATTGAGTTTTTTTAGTAGTTACTTTTTAAAATAGGATTAGGATGATATGTATTGTTTATTTATTTATTTTTGTACGTTTTTTATTGTGCTTGAGTTTATTTTGTTTGTTTTGTTATAATTGGTCTTATTTATTTTATTTTTTGAACTGTTTGGACTTAAGACATGTTGAAATTATATTATGCGTTGTTAAAAAAATATTTTGTCAGATAAATCATTTTTTTGTAAATTATGTAGTAAATTAAATTGTAAAATAAAAAAAATTTAGCGGGTCGGCCCCCCAACTCGTTAGTAAACTACTTGTTAACCCTACTCGGGCCTAAAAACTTTTGAACCAACCTGTGGTCTTTTTAGCCCGAACTACGTTTGCTCTGATCTTTCATACCAGATAGGCATGGCAAAAAAACCCAGACCCGTCGGGGCCCGCCCGGACCCGCCCTGAAATTAGCGGGGAAAATCCGATTTGAATGGGTACGGGTGCGGGTGCGGGGAAAATCCGATTTTTAATTACGGGTGCGGGTACGGGTGCGGGTAGACACTAAGACCCGCCCGCACCCGGCCCCGCCCCCGAATAATTTATTTTAATTTAATTTTTTTATTTTACTTATTTTAATATTTATTTATTAATTATATTTTTAACTAAATTATTAATACATTTATTGCAATTAAAATAAATAAATTAATCAAGTTAATATTCATTTACTAATTAAAATTTTAATTAAATAAATAATTAATTTATTAAAATAATCAATTTTTTAATTAAGTTATTAATTTTTATTGTAATTAAAAATAATTTTTTTTTTCGGGTGGGGGCGGGGCGGGTGCGGGTCTGGGTGGTAAATTTTTACCTCCGGTCGGGTTTGGGGGCGGGGGCGGGTGTGTTACATGAAAGCGGGTGCGGGTGCGGGTATAGTAAAACCCGCCCCCGACCCGCCCCGTTGCCATCCCTAATACCAGATGAAAGTACGTAGGCACAAGACGCGACGTCTTGGCGAGCAACCTTCCCCCCTTTTTCACCCGTAGTTAGCCGAACTACGTTGACTCTGACTTTCCCATTGCACGAGGGAATACGTAGGCACAGAGCGGTGATACTCTGCCGAGTCTCCTTTATTTTTCTTTTGTCCCTTGACCTTTAGCTAGATAGATGATCACCCTTTTAGATAGACAACGTATGTGTGGATCCCGTCGAGTACGACAGACGTGAGGGGTGCTAATACCTTCCCCTTGCGTAACCGACTCCCGAATTCAGACTTGGTTGCGATGACCTTGTCTTTCCCTTTTCGTCAGGTTTTTCCGATCGTTTCATTTCCCTCTCTTTGGGATAAATAACGAAAGGTGACGACTCTTCTGTTTTCTGCCGGGTGTTTTTCGCAGTTGCGATAGGGTGTTATCATCAAGTGATAATGTGAAAAATCAATCGAACTCGATAAACAATGAGGTATAACACTTTTAACTCTTGACTTTATTTGAGTTGGTATGCTAAACTATTTTATTTTAAATGTTTCTTAAGGACAATCATTATGCTTTCTTAGAATCCTCATAATCTTAGAGGTTGTTTAATATACATTTCTTCAATAATCAAACCATTTATGAATTCACTTTTGACATCTATTTGAAAATTGACGATGTCATGATAGACAACATAAAATAAAAATAACCTAATAACTTCTGATCTATTTACATGAGAAAAATTTTATGTGTATTCAATATCTTTCCGTATATTATAGCCTTGAGCATGCTATTTAAGTTAAATACTAGTGTTAAAAAGCATATTATACTTTTAAAGATTCAATATCAATAAGGCGTGTTATTTATGATTAAATAGTTATAATTAACATCGATTATAAATAATAAAGAAAGAAAAGTAATGTAGTCATAGTGTTAAACATGAAACATAACATCATATAAAATAAACAAGAACATGATAAAATATGTTACATTGAAAACAATTTTATCTCATAAAAGTAAGCTCATGTTCATGTTTTTACATTTGAGAATTATTATTTTCTGAAACAAATTGCACAAGGTGTTCTAGTTAAATTATGCAACAAAATATCATTCTATTAGAGCTCGTCTTTCATATAATTTTCTTTTTTAGTTTTAACATCACGCCTACAAACCCTTGCTTCCTTGAAAACTCTTCTCGGTTTGCATACGTAATTCATTTCAGGGGCACAATGACTATCTTGTGAGCATATACACAACCCTTCCAATGCACAATCATCTTTCAATATTGTCACCCCTTCTTTAAGTCCAAGAATTTGGTTTGTCCACTCCCTAGAGAAAAAAACCTTTGGATCATTCTCCTCTTTAACCTTCAAAAACTTATATGTTTTATTATACTTCTTAATTGGAGTAAAGTGGGTGTAAAAATTGAAACATAATCCAAATGGTTCAATCTAAAGAGCCAAGGCTAGATTAGTAGTCAAAGGATATGCACAACATCCTGGAATTGACTATAGTGAAACTTTTGCTCCGGTTGCACGTTTGGGCACCGTGAGAACAATCATTGCGTTAGTACCTCAAAAAGGTTGAAATTTGTACCAACTTGATGTGAAGTTAGCTTTCTTGAATGGAAAATTAAAGGAAGAGGTGTATGTGCAGCAACCTCAAGGCTTTGTGACTAAAGACTAGGAGGAAAACGTTTACAAGAAAACTCTCTATTGGTTGAAATAAACCCCTAGAGCGTGGTATAGTGAAATTGACAACTGCTCGATTCAACAAGGATTTTAAAGAAATAAAAGTGAGCCTACCTTGTATGTGAAGTATCAAGGTAAAGATAATATCCTTCTTGTTGCTATTTATGTTGAGATTTGGTGTATACAAGTAACAACAAGAAAATGGTTGAAAATTTTAAAATAAAAATGATAGAAAAATATGAGATGAGTGATCATGACTTGCTGCATCATTTTATTGGCATTGAAGTTTACCAAGATGAATATGGAGCTTTTATTTGTCAAAAGAGATATACTAAAAATATTTTGAGAAAGTTTGGCATGTATGGCTATAAACCTATTGATATTCCTTTAGTGGTGAATGAAAAATTAAAGAAGGAAGATGGTGGAAGATTAGTAGATGCAAGTATGTATAGAAGTTTGGTTGGAAACTTGTTTTATCTTACAGCTTCAAGGCCCGATTAGTGTTTGCTACTAGTTTACTCTCAAGATTCATGCATAAACCAAGTCATTTACATCTTGGGGCAGTAAAAGGAGTTCTAAAGTATGTCATGGAAACCATGGAACATGGAATTAGATTTGAGAAAAATTATAAACTTGAAGCTAAAGGATATTGTGATAGTGATTGGGTTGGAAGTGTTGATGATATGAAGAGCACTTCAGGTTATGTGTTCACCCTTGGTTCAGGTGTGATCTCTTGGTGCTTAAAGAAGCAAGATACTATGGCGCAATCTTCAGCAGAAGCTGAGTATTTAGAAGTTGGTTTGGCTACACAAAAATCACTTTGGTTGAGAATAATATTAGAAGACATTGGAGAGAAGCAAGAGGGAAGTCTACAACTTCATTATGACACCAAATCAGCTATTGCCATGGCAAATAATCCTTTTTTTCATAGTCGGACCAGACACATTAACATAAAGCATCACTTCATTTGAAGTGTGATTGAAGAAGGAGATGTGCAGTTAGTTTTCTGCAGTTCACAAGAGCAGCTTGCAAACATTTTAACTAAAGCACTACCAAGAGGAAGATTTCAACAACTTAGAGAAGCAATGGGTGTTAAAAAGTAGCACATTAAGGGGGAGTATGTTAATTAGTATGTTGGTTTCATGTTAGTTTAATATGTTAAGATAATGGAAATTATCTAGTGCAAGTGAAGAGTTTGAAGGTGTGAAAAGTACACAAGAAGGAGGGGTTAAAATGTATTTTACGTTTTCTTTAATTTAACTTCTGATCAAAGTTTTAGAATCCGAATTGGTGTTTAGATTATGTTTTAATTCATTGGTAGTGGATATAACAGAAGTAAACAAATAATAGCACAAGACACAAAAGATTTATCCTAGTTCCTCCCTTAACTGAGAGTACTCCAGTCCCCTTTCCTCACAATATATTTTGATTATAACGATTTCATGATTACAATCGCTTATGCTTTTACATAAGTCTTTTACACTTGCTCAGACCAACTGTCTTAGACTTTCCTTGCTTAGAGCACATGTCTAAGACTTCCCTTGCTCACACCCTCTGACCGAGCCAACTGCTCCAAAGGTCCTCTGGTTGAGATTTCCCCTTGCTTAGAGCACATGTCTAAGACTTCTTGCTCACATCCTCTGACTGAGCCACCTGCTATTTTGGCCATCCATACAAAGACTTTCTTAATCAAGTTGCACTCAAGACTTCTTGCTTACACCCTTCAGATGAAAACTTTCCCTTGCTCAATCAGACTAGTTGAATAAGATACAACTCAAGCACTTAAGAAATGAGACTTATGTGGCTTAAGCATCTTGGCTCAATACTTGTTGCTTGAATCCTAATGAGACAAAACTTCTGCTCAAGCACATAGCAAGAGACTTTGATCTAAACTACTGAAGGCTCAGCAGAATAGTGTTGCACCCCAAAATTTTCCAAACCTTTTCCTTCTTGGTGTTTGATTCTTTGCACTTCATTTAGCATTAGCATTTGCATATCATAAAACATCATTGTAGGGGATTAAGGAGTGTGCCCATCAAGAGAGGAGATCTAAAGCTTCTAAGCCTAATCAAGAATTCTCATGCCAGGCATCAAGGGCATTTCATTAATTCAATGAAGTCAAAGTCCTTTGAGAGGAGCTGATTAAGAGGAACATGGTTCACCTCCTGTCCAGGAGGCCATGTATAGGGCATCTGAGGTCCTAAAGCCATTGATATGGTGGATATTTGTCATTAAAGTGACTTGAGGGTCATTATGGAGCTCATCAAAGTCATTTTATTAAGTGCAAGCAGCTACAGTTGAAGGTGTTGCAATTAGGGTTTTCATCTGGTCAACCCTAAGTCAACTGTTGATTTCAAAGGAGACCCAAGCTCATTTATAAGTCTTCATGGTAATGGAATGGTATGTTGAAGCATTTGATATGTTGTTCCAAGGTCAAATCAAAAGAATTCAAAGTGTGAGGAGTTGCTAAACTAGGGTTCTAAGGGTAAAATCCCTTATTTAGTGCCTAACTTCAAGACCACACAAGTCAAGATAAAAGTCTCACATGACTTTGGCATCCACATGAATGTTGTATAACATGTTCATAGCTTTAATTTGAGTACTAGAAGTCTTCCATATGATTTATAGAACTCAAGTTACAAGCCAGACAAGTTACAGGTCATCAGATGAATGTGAAATTTGTCTGCAGAAGTCAACCAACTTCCAAGGCACTTTTGAACTAGAAGTATGTTTCTCCTCAACTTTTGGCCAACATGAAAGTTGTAGGTCTTGATCTTAGCTTTCCAAATTGTACTAGAAGTCTTTCATCTGATTTGTCGAACTCAAGTTATGAGGTTTACAAGTCAGGGGTATTTTGGGAAACTTTGATTACAGGTCATAAAATTACAGGTCAAGTTCGCCACTTTTCCTAACTCAAATGAACTTTTTTCCAACATGAAAGTTGCTCCAAATGGGGTCATTTGGTTAACTAAACCTCAATATTTCAATGGGCTAGCTCATAGTTGAAGATTGGTGAAAGGAATTTTGGTAAAAGCATGTGAAAAGCCTAGTTTGTGATCTTGCCAAAATCAAATCAAATATGGTCATATTTGTGCTCATTTTGAATTGAAAATATGTTTTAAGAAAATTGGTGACAAAATCAATTGCATTTGAGGCATGGTTCATGGACTATTTCAAGGTTTCTTCATGTTTAAGAAACACTTTGGATTATGACCATTAAGATCCAAACAAGGAGCAATTATGAGCCATTGATCTTTCTTACATTACAAGGAATGGAATGCAATCAGAAACAAGGAGAATTGATCATGGGCTTCCAACATGGAAAAAATCCAAAATTCAACTTGATCATTTTCTCACAATTGGGCCTCCAATTCATTGTAAACTTGTTCTATAAGTATTGTAGAGCAATTCCATAATTATTTTGGATGAATTTGGTGGAGAATCAAGCTATTGCAAGTTGAACAAAGTGAGTGCCAAGTTGAAATTAGAATTCCAAGTTCCACCCCAATTCAAGCCAATTCAAGTATCCAAACACCTCTAGGAGCATTGATTGATTGATTCTGAGCAAGTTTCTTGAAGGATCAGTGGCTGTTTGGAGTATCACCATCACCATTTTCAGAGGTATTAAGAATTCAAGATAACTCATTATTTATACATCTTTCTTGCACCATTTTCATACCATTACAATCTCCTTGAGGTCAATTTGGATTCTGGTATCTATTTGAGCATTTTCATGGAGATTTATGGTTCTTGGTATTTTCTTGATAGAGCACGGGTTTGGAATTCTAGAGGGTTTCTGTGAAATTTATTGCCATATTTGAGTTCCTTGTGGAATTTGAAACAAGATTGCTTCAAAAATCATTGCATTTGGTTGAGAAACGAGAGAGATAGGTTGAAGGAGACCACCAGAAGTTTTCCGGCCACCACTATTCATGGGCTATGCACTTTTCCTCTCAATTGCAATTTGAATGAAGAAGATAATGAATTCACCGTTGGATCAAGCTGATACTTTGACCAAGTCTCTCCATCGTATGCTTCAGCGCGCGCCACATCATCCCCATCCAAAACGCACCGTTTGGATTAGTGAAGTTCAGATGGGCTGAATCCTCATTGCTATCCACACCCCATTCCAGGGCCCAGTCCAATTTACAACTGTCTGGATTTACTATTTGACACGCACCTTTCTTTATTTTTCAATTCTTTTTTCTCATTTTCTTCATCTTATGCTTGCTTGCTTTTATTTTAGTTAAAATAGTAAAAAGCCTCATAAAATCTTGATATTTTTACACAATAATCTTGAGCATGGTTAGGAATTTTAGAAATTGGAATTCTATTTTTGGGATTTATTTTCAATTTGTTATGATTTTTCTATTTTAAATAGTCATTAAAAATATGAAATTGTACCATTTTTCTTGTATATTTTTGTTGAGGTACTAAAACAAGATATAAACTCCTAATATTTTGTGGTATTATTGTGTACATCTTGAGGTATTTGTGTATATTTTTCTATGGATTTTATACTATCATTTGTATAGGTTTTGAACACCATCATTAGGCATGCTCTAGATTGCCTTGTTTTGAGATACCTTTGGATGTTTACTCTCTGTTTGAACTCTTCCTTGTGGATTATTCCTCTATACTTTTAACCTCTAATTTTTGACACATTTTATGTGCTTGGAGATTTTATTTGGAATTTTTAGATACATTTTACTATTTTTGCCTTATTTTGCAAGTTGGCTCATAATTTGGCACTTTCAATTGGGCACTTGTATTGTTTTGGCTCCAAAAGCCTTGTATTGCTTGTGTGATGGACATTATAGTGATTGCTTCTTATTATGGATTCATTATAGGTCTTGTGGACCATTTGGTGGCTGTTTATATTTTACATAGCTTGCCCATTTGATGCTTTACTTTCATGCTTGTAAATTGTGATTCCGTATGGTGGTTTATGTACTCCCATTGTAGGTTTCTCTTGATTCCTTACCATTTTATCCTTGATATTCATTTGTGGCATAGATTTTATGATTAGAATATGGTACCCTCTATCCCATGACCTTGGTGTTCCATTTAAGGAAGTTTTAGGTCCCTCCTTTGGAGGTCCCTAAGGCATGTCTAAAGTGGTGGATCCTTGAGGACTTCCCTTTGTATGTTTTGTATGATTTGCTCTTGTTGCATTTCCTTCTCCTATTAGCTTGCATTATTTCATGATTGGCTTGAGGTTGAGATGGGCTTGTGGAGGCTCCTTCCCCACACTATTTTCCTCCCTCACTTGCATTGCATCTTTGCTTTCTATACTTGCATTTCATGTATGCATTCTTACAATTGTTTTCTTCTTCTTCTTTTGTCTTCCTTCCCTTAGGATTTCCATTATTTCTTATTCAAGATAGAATGTGATAGACATTAGGCCTTTAACCATGCATGACAACATTAGATAGTTCCCTCCTAACCTTGACCATAGGATGAACTTTGCATGACAACTTTAGGATTGAACTAGTTTCCCCTTAGTTGTGTTCTTTCTCTTCTCATCTTCAAACATTCTTTAAAACACTTAATAAAGGATAACACGTGTTGTGTGTTAGGAGCCTTAAGCACTTGAGAAAGATTTATTGGAGGGCTTCCCTCCCGTAGCTTGAATGTTTAGTGTGGTACCCTTTGGGTGACGCGCGACGCATTCAATCTTAAGTCCAAGTCTTTAGTGCGACACGAGTTAAAAACAAAACTCAAAACACTTCTTTAAAAGAAACAAAATCATGAAGGTGAGAAAATTACTTAGAAGGGGGGGGGGGGGTTGAATAAGTAAGACTAAAAATCAAAGATTTGAACACAAATATTTTTATCCTGGTTCGTTGAATACAACTACTCCAGTCCACCCTCTCAAGAGTGATTTGCCTTTCTCTGTCAAGGACTTAATCCACTATTTAATCAAACAGATTACAAATAGCAACACCTAAGAACAACTGTTCTTAGTCTTCTCAAGAGCAACTGATCCCAACTGGATCCTCTTAAGGAAAACCTTTTACAAACAATGTAAAACTTTTACAAGAGTATGAATGCTTCTAATAAGTTGTTATCACAACTGTGATATTTCTCTTAAGTTAAGAACAACGTTATAGCAAAATAAAATACTAAGAGCTTTGAGAGTTTTGCTATGGTGAGAAATTTTGCTAGAAGTTCGATACTGAAGAAGATGGAGTGGACTTCTTTATATAGGCACTTAGATCTAAGAAGTCTTGTTACGTTGAAGGCTGTGCAGAAAAGCCTGAAGCCTTTTGTATTTACATTGGAGACTGTGCTGAAACAAGCCTGATGCCTTTTGTCTTCACTTTGCAGAATCTTTCCTTAGAATGGAATGCACAGATAAAACCTTTTTGTCTGTGTCCTTGTGTCTAGCACGAAAGAGGAAAGAGCTGTTGAGATAAGCCAACGTACATATTTAAATCTTCTTCACAAAGTAAGTTCAGCTTTCAACATTAGAATCTGAATCTTCAGAGTCTCCAGAATAGAGATCTTCTGGATCTTCAGAGTCTTGGATGTTCTTCAGATTGAGCTGACTCAGAGTATGTGCAGCTTGTGTGCTTGAGTGTGTAAATCTATCAGAGCATAGTCTTCTATGCTTTAGAGGCTCCTGCTTCAGAATCTTCAAGAGACAGTAATCAGATTCTTCTGGGAGCAGCGTTCAGATCTTCACTTA
Source organism: Lathyrus sativus (assembly GCA_963859935.3). NCBI lineage: Eukaryota > Viridiplantae > Streptophyta > Magnoliopsida > Fabales > Fabaceae > Lathyrus > Lathyrus sativus. The sequence continues at coordinate 714,904,938 of OZ012737.1, forward strand.
AGATGCTCTTGAACCTATGAAGCCCTTCATAATAACATTGTTCAGATCCAAAATTTGCTTTCTTAAGAGAATTTTCTTTAGTACCTGTAGCAAACAGTCTAGAACACGTTTAGAGTATATAAATCTTGAATACAAAATTCATAAGTGTTATCATCAAAACATAGAGATATAACTAAGACACAATCTGTGTTCTTACAATCTCCCCCTTTTTGATGATGACAAAACATGAGAAATTTTGTTCAATAAAGAGTATGAATTAGAAACTCCCCCTGAGATTAACAATCTCCCCCTGAAATAAATACTTCAATAGAATAGAATACTTCCCTTTCTGATTAAGTATATTTCAGATTCAGAGCCTTATGAAAGAGTTCAGAAACAAATCTTGATGCCAGATACATATGACTTCCTTTAGTCAGAGCGTCTGGTTATCATCTTGCATGAATTCTCTTTCAGAATAAATGTATCAGAGTAAGATATCAGAGTTATCAGAGTTGATTGAATACTCAGATTTTCTTTAGAGGATCAGGTTCTGGTTGACACAGTCTCAGGGTAACTTCAATGAATTATGTCAGATATATCAATGTAATCTGAAAGACTTAAATTCAAGATAAGTTAATAAAATGTCTGAATTTCAGTTTTAGTAATTGCTTATAGGTTGAACACTCAGTTTCTCTTTTTCTCCCCCTTTTTGTCACAATCAAAAAGATTTTCAAAGACAGAAAGATATAGAAGAAAAGAGGCATAAAGGAGCAAACACATTATCATGCAATTAAAACAAACCAAAGTTCACAGTCAAACAGGCAGAAGCCAAAACACATAACACAACAAAAAAATAAACAGACAGCAAAAAACAGTTCATGTGCAAAACAACAAATAAAACTAAGTCTGGCGAGAGGCAATAAGGGTCAGAAGCTTTGTCATCTTGGCAGCTGACTCTTCTTGCTTAGACATCCAGGTCTTGATTTCATCAGTTGTCTTCTCTTGCTTGATCATCCAGTCCTTTATATCCTTCACATCATTCACAAGTTCTGCAACCACAGATGAAGACGGAGCATATGCAGTAGTAGCAGGGTTCCCTTCAGATTGGTTTTCATCAGAAGCTTGTTCAACCATTTCAGATGCAGGAACTACTGGAGGAGCAGCTTCCAAAAGTAACACAGGAGGAGGAGGAGGCATGTTCATCAGAGTTACCTTGATTAATTCTGTAAATTTAGTCTTAGCAAGCTTAGAGCATTTAGCTCTAACTTTTAAGGCAGCTTTGTTGAACATCCAGATGAAGCGCTTCCAAGCAGTATTCGAAAAAGTTGGATCCAAACTAGACATGCATACAGCCTTAACACGATCATATTCAGAATCTAACTCCTTTTTGAAAATATCAAACATAGTATTAACACATGATCCTAGATCTGACTGTTCAGACTGTTCAGAGGAAAAAGGATTAGGGGTGTTAACAGGAGTAGGTTTAGATGGTTGTGGTTGAGGTGATGGTGGTTGAGATGTGTGGATGTCAGATTGAGGGAGTTCAGATGGTTGAGGAAAAGTCTAATTTTCAGATGGATTGGTTTCAGGTGGTTGAGGAATGGTTTGGTTTCCAGATGTTTGAGTGTCAGATGGTTGAGTTTCAGATGGTTGTTGATGAGATGGAGAGTTTGGTGGGGTATGAAACAAGGCAATGTTAAGATGTTTCTTCATAACACTTTCAGAGCGAGCTTGTTTGAGTGACTCTGAATCACAATCAGATGAATCAGATGAATCAGAAGATTCATCTGAGTGAACAGATGTTGAAGAAATTATAATTGATTGATTGAGGGGTTGAATATCAAGAATATTGTCAGAAAGATTTGGATCTTCTAAGGGAATTGTTTGTTCAGAGTGTTCAGTTTGAACAGTCTCTGGTTGGTTTTGTTCTAAAATAATTGTTTCTGGTTGGAGAGTCTCTAATTGGGGATTCTCTGGTTGTGACAAAGTTGGTTGTGGAGTTACTGCTGGAGAGTTTTCTGGTTGAGTTGGTTCTGGTGGTGGAATTTCTGATTGAATTGATTGAGGTTGTGGTTCAAATGGAATTGGTACAGGAGATGGTTGTAAATTTACGGGTTCAGAGGAGAGTGGTTCAGATGAAAGATTGACAAACTTTTTGGATTTAGAAGTTCTTTGTCTAAGGTTTGGAGAGAGTTGTGGTGATGAAAGGGGTGAATGAACAGTAGGTGTAGGATCAGATGCTAATACCTGTTGAATGGTGTCTCTGATCTCTTCCAGAGTGGCTTCTCTAGGACTGATTCTGGCTTTCTTTCCTTCTCTCTTTTTCTTTTTTGAAGCTTCAGATGCTTTTCTCTTCTTCTGAACTGATCCTTCTTCAGCTTTCCTCTTACTACGCCTTTCCTTCATCAGATTGGGCAATTCTTCTCCTGGTTTCTGAACAAGATTAGCAGGTAGAGGAATTCCTTCCTTTATACATTCAGTAATGTACATCCAGACAAATTCCTTTGGTTCATCTGCACTGAATAGTGGAAAGTCTTCCACAGGAATTCTTCTGCCTTGAACCTCTTCAGAGTTTATCTTCCTTAGTTGTCCTTTCAATTCTGAAATGATTTTCATCCTTTTCAGATTGAGTCCATTTATTTCAGATCCAATGATGTAAGTCAGATCTTCTGTAATCTTCGCATCTGTCAGATGCTGTACCAGCTTGTTTTCAATAAGGATGTCTGAAATCAATCTTCCCAGGGGTATCCACGTCCTAACTTTACCAGCTTTAGCTCTTACCTCCTCTCTGGTTTCTTTGACATGAGTTAGTAAATGACTGAAGATTAGATACGGTAGATCCACTTTGACATTTTGGCTAATGCAGTATGTAACCCGGTGAACTGACTTTAAACAATGTTGCGGATAGCAAGAGTCGCCACCGACTTTTATTTTATCCATAAGGAAAGGTTATAAAAGAACAGGAAAGACCTTAGAGAATATTTTGGGTCCGGGGGGTAGGTTATGAAAAGGGAAGGTATTAGCATCCTTTTCATCCATGGTTATCCATGGGCTCTTAGGTACTTAAGCTCACTTTTGAATTGTTTTGAAATTGTAGTGTGTGAATAGAAAATTTTCAGAATAGTTAATAAATAATCCATGTAAGGATGTGTTAAGAACTTGTTTGAAAACTTGTTGAAAATTTGTTTAAGTGCGAAACAATTTTGAAGTGAGCAAGCACCTAGGAGTAACCTACCCTAATGTTTAAAGGTCTTTCTTATTCTTCATTCTTTCCTTTAGTAAGACTATCCCTACTATAATGGAGTAGGTAGTCCTTACTTTGGATGTTAAGGGACATGTGAGGGACAATTTGACTTTGAAGGCCATTGTGGGATGTAATAAGCACATATAAGGGACCATCATCATTTTTCGAAAGGGACTCGATTCGTAAAGGCAACCATAAGGGACTTTGATGATTTTTCTATTTGAGGGACTTGCTTTATACACCCCACTTAACCATTATTCGTAGGCAACTTGAGGGATATCCTTAGGAAGTGAGACGGCGATTAAAATCGACTTACGTGTGTGACGTGTTTATTTTAATTATCTTTATTTAAAAGTGATCTAAATTTATTTTAATATTACATACATGTTGTTACACTCCCTAATTACTAACCATAATAATAATTAAATAATTAAACAACTTTACATCCAAGAAACAATTACAAAATAATAAGCAAAATAATTAAATAGCAACGATAAATAAAATATAAATAAGCAATAATAAATAATAAAGGGGGTTAATTCTAAGTTTACTCGGCAAGACATCGCATCTTGTGCCTACGTATCCTTACGGGAGTGGAATCAGAGTAATCGTAGTTCCCCTCAATAGGGAGGTTAGAAACTTCTTGACTGTGGTCAAGGTCTCAAGGGGAATAAACGCATCTTAAGGACACGCTTACGTGGAGTGTAGAAACTCTAAATCTCTACGTTGAAATGTTAAGTTGTAATTAGGGTTAAATTAGGGATTCCACGGCGGGAAACCCTAAAATGAGCGCGGCGGCTCTTTGACCTAATGCTAAGGGTAAAATTGTAATTTTGCCTGCGGCGAGACATTTGTGAAAATTAGGGTTTGTAGTTTGTAGTTTTGAGGATTTGAAATTGAATGTGTGAAGTTTTACGGACTATTGGCGCGGCGGCCAAACAGTTAGACCTAACCTTCGGATGTGTGCAATGTGACAGAAATAATAGTAAACGCGTGAGATAATTGAATCATGCAAACAGAGAGATAATGTCATAATTTAAACCATGCAAGCAGAAATTTAAAGGCAGAATTTAAAGAGCGATTGTTAAGTTCGCGAGGTTACATGAGAGGAGCAGATACAATATGATAATGAAATTTGAATTGAACAATAATAAAATAAAATAAATAACGGTTCTAGTTATTATTTTAAAAAAAAGATTTTAGTTATTATTTTAAATTTATCTAAAAAAAGTTTTTCTTAAAAATAATAGGTTTTCATATTAATTTGGAAAAGATGTTAATGTTATTTATTTTAAAAAACAGATTTTTATATTATAACAAATTTTAATAAATTAATGATAACAATAATAATAATAATGGTAATAATAATGATAATAATGATAATAATAATAAATAATGATAATAATAATAATAATAATAATAATAATAATAATAATAATAATAATAATAATAATAATAATAATAATAAAGCAATAATGAATTTTAAATGTGCCAAATAACCCAACAATGTTGCTAACGCAGAAATGCGCTCATCGCAACCAGATCTAAATCGGACGAAACAAAATTTATCGTAAAGAAAAAGAAATTAAGCAAAAAATAGTATTATTGCTCACACAAAAATGCGATCATCGCAACCAGATCGAACTAACACAAATGTCACGCGTCATGCACACAAATGTGCAAACATCGTATCGACATAATTCGATCAAAAATCTTATATATATAAACTCTAACAATTTAAAAATTATATATATATAAACGTAACAGTAATAGATAAAGAAAAAGAAATAACGGTAATAGATGAAGAAAAAGAAATAACGGTAAAAGATGAAGAAAAAGAAACAACAGTAATAGATGAAGGAAAAGAAATAACGGTAAACGATGAAGAAAAAGAAACAATAGTAATGGATGAAGAAGAAAACTAAATAACGGCAAACGGCACTCACTCCTCTTAGGTTTTTTTTTCATTCTCCCCTTTTTTCCAACAAGGCAACACATGTATATATAGGGAACAAATTAGGGTTAACACCAAATTGTCAACCCTAAAGCCCATTTTAAAGCCCAAACTAAATAATTAGTTAAGAAAAAATAAAATTTAAATAATTTAAAATAATTAAAATAAACTTAAAATAAAAACTAATAATCCTATTGATTCCTAAAATAAAAAATATTATAAAAAGAACAAAATTTTTTCAATATTTTTTATTTTATGATTTTTTGGATATTTTTATGAATAATTTAGAAAAAAGTGAAAAAAATAATATTTTAAAAAATGATTTAATTAAAATACGAAAATAATAATTAAATAATAATAAAAAACTATTTTTGTTATTTTTTTAATGAAAGATAGAAAAATTTAGAGTAAAAATAATAAAAACAAAAAAAGTGACAAAGGTGAGATTCGAACTCTCAACCTCATAACTCCTTACACATGTCCTCCTGCCAATTGTGCCATTTTTACTTTTTAGAAAAAAAATGCATGCCATATGATATTTACCTGCAAAAAGTCAAACGACTACACAAATTTGTTAGTAATTGATTAAATGCAATGAAATGCGACGACAAATCTTAGGGCAAAATTTGGGGTATTACAGTTATTATGATAATATTTCTCACCCAACCTCTCTTTGATGTTGGCAAAAAAAATCATGAAGTTTGACTTTGGTTTGACCACAGTTGACTTCAGTTTGACTTTTTAACTGCATTGACTGCTTTTGACTTATCTGATCATCTGACTGAGCAAACTTTTGAGAAAAGTCTTGAAACTTGACATGGGTGTTCTTATACACATATAAGATGTTATGAAGCTCACTTGAAGTCTTGGAAGTCCATTTAGTCTGATTAAAGTCAAAACCCTAGTTTTGGATGCACTGCTTAGGAGGTGCATTGTCTGAGGGAATTGTTAACTCTTCTGACCAATTGTGAATTTTGTGAACCTTGTGAACCTTCAAGAAGCAACCTATGGACTTCATGAACCTCATGAAAGGTATTGAAAGCACTGTGGGACTTGTGAACCTTGTGAACCTTCATAAAGTAGTTTGTGGACTTTATGAACTTCATGAAAGGTTATGCAAGTTGTTGGAGAACTTGTGAACCTTGTGAACCTTCTTAGAACACAAAGTCTTGTATTGTGAGGGCAAATTTTGGGGTGCAACAGCTGCCCCTGTTCAATTTTCTGAAACCTGAGGGGTTAGATTGGTATATTTGCCAGTCGTAACCTGGAAGGTTGAAGGGGATTGAACACAAAAGCCCAAAAATTTGCACTCACCAGTGCACTAGAGTGGTACAGATGGCTAGTTGAATATGATTGAGTGGGCTTAAAGATGCCACTAGGGGAAAGTTCTTCAGTAGTATAATGAGAATTGTCAGGAGTCTGGAGTAATACTGATGTAACAGCATGTCTTCATGAGGATAGAGCAATCAATAATGATAACCCTAAAGCAGTCTTGAAGTGATAAATCTGACCTCAGGAGGATAGAGCAATCAATAGCTCTAAAGCAGTCTTGAAGTAATAATGGCTTCAGGAGGATAGAGCAATCAATAGCTCTAAAGCAGTCTTGAAGTAATAGAATGGCTTCAGTAGGATAGAGCAATCAACAGCTCTAAAGCAGTCTTGAAATAATAATGTGATATGTCTTCAGGAGGATAGAGCAATCAATAGCTCTAAAGCAGTCTTGAAGTAATGATTTCAGGAGGATAGAGCAATGGATAGATCTAAAGCAGTCTTGAAATAATAATGTAATTTCAGGAGGATAGAGCAATGGATTACTCTAAAGCAGTCTTGAAATAATTAGATGGCTTCAGGAGGATAGAGCAATGAATAGCTCTAAAGCAGTCTTGAAGTCATGAGAGGCTATCAGGAGGATAAAATAACCCTGAGGTTACAATAAAGCAGTCCCAAAGTAATAAGAAGCTCATCAGGAGGATAAAGTAACCCTGAGGTTACAATAAAGCAGTCCCAAAGATCATAAGATTGTTTGTTGGATAATTAACCTAAAAACAAGGTAGCATTCTGTATAACAACATTAGTTTATGCTTTATGTATGCATGTATGACATGATGCACTTAGGTAATGTACTATAGACATATATGTTATGGTATGATGTAAATGATGTATGTATGCTATGACACTGCTGGAAGTGTCTGGATATCCTTGTATAACAACTGCTGGCCAAGGAAAATAAATCCCGATTCGTTGTTGAAGAATATATAACCCTCCGTCTGCTGGGGATAACAAGGTATAGATAACCTCCCGTTGTTGGGGATAACAAGGTATAGATAACCTCCCTTCGTTTTCGTTTGATAGTAGGATAAGTATAACATCCCGTCTTCGTTCATCGTGCCCTTATTGGAAAGTAATTTCCCGTATATCCGTATGAGGATAAAAGAGATGGATATAAATTCCAGGGGAGATTAGACTTTGTGAAAATGGATTAGTCCTACTGATGGTTTGTAACTGTCTTGTAAAGATGAACCGGCGAAGCTTCGTTGAAATCCTTCCCTCGTTCGTCCTTAGTAAATACTATTACTGCATTTTCATGCATTTCTAGTAAACATCAATCATATTAAAAGCATACATGCGTTTCTGGTAAACATCAATCATATTCAAAGGCATACATACATTCAAACACAACCAATGGACGTTTCGCTTATGTAAATAGGGTAAAAGTGAATCTGGATTCAAAAGATGGAATTTATTTATATCAAAAGTGACCCATACACGGGTAAGTTTGTACAAGGAGACATAAACCCTAGTAAGAGAATTTTGTCATGAAGTTTTACAAAAAGAATCAGCTATGTGGGAAATAATCCTATTGAGTTTCAATTCTACTATTGCCACTCAAGTATCTCATCTTCTTGCTGTTGAGACGGAAACGATTGGATTGAGCTTTATCTGTTTGAGCTTGAGTAAGTAGTACAACTGGTTGCAGTTTCATGAGTGATCCAAACGAGACATAGTCATACGCTTTAATCCCTAACTTTTGCCTGGATTGCCCTTTCAGGTTTTCAATCCACCGGGATACCCTTTTTTGCCCAAGCCGCCTTTTCAGGTTTTCGACTTGCCGGGTGTACATCTTTTTATATATATATCCCTAATTTTTGCCCAAACCCTTTTGGTTTGCCGGGATGCCCTTATTTTTGCCTAGGCCTGTCAACCTAGCGGGTCTCTTTTTATGCGTAGTATTTTTTAACTATGTCTGCGTTTACAGGTTGTGGGAAGTCTTCACCATCCATTGTAGTCAGTATCATGGCACCTCCTGAGAACACTGTCTTGACTACAAATGGTCCCTCATATGTTGGAGTCCACTTGCCCCTAGGATCCCCCTGTGGTAATATGATACGCTTGATTACCAAGTCACCAGCCTGATATACCTTTGGCTTAACCTTCTTGTTAAAAGTTTTGATCATCCGTTTCTGGTACATCTGGCCATGACAAACTGCTGCTAACCTTTTCTCATCAATCAAATTTATCTGGTCAAGTCGAGTCTGAATCCACTCATCTTCATCCAAGCCTGCATCCTTCATAATTCTCAAGGAGGGGATCTGAACTTCAATAGGCAGAACTGCTTCCATACCATAGACTAAGGAGAATGGGGTTGCCCCTGTTGAAGTACGTATTGTAGTACGATAACCATGCAGAGCAAATGGTAACATCTCGTGCCAATCCTTGTAAGTAACAGTCATCTTTTGTACAATCTTCTTAATGTTCTTATTAGCAGCTTCAACTGCCCCATTCATCTTTGGACGATACAGAGAAGAGTTGTGATGCTTAATTTTGAACTGCGTACAGAGATCAGTAATCATAGTGTTGTTCAGATTAGAGCCATTGTCAGTGATAATCCTTTCAGGGATACCATACCTACATATGAGATTATTCTTAATGAACCGATCCACAACATTCTTAGTCACAGATGCAAATGAAGCTGCCTCTACCCACTTCGTGAAGTAATCAATAGCAACCAGGATGAAACGATGCCCATTAGAAGCAGTAGGCTTGATCTCACCAATCATATCAATGCCCCACATGGCAAAGGGCCAAGGAGCAGTCAACACATTCAATGGAGATGGAGGTACATGTACTTTATCAGCATAGATTTGACATTTGTGACATGTTCTGGAGTGTTGATAGCAATCAGCTTCCATGGTAGACCAATAGTAACCTGCTCTCAAAATCTTCTTTGCCATGGTATGACCACTAGAATGAGTGCCAAAGGTCCCATCATGCATCTCTTCCATAATTTCTGTAGCTTCCTTCTTATCCACACAACGAAGCATAGTTGAATCATGATTACGCTTATACAGAATGCCATTACTCAGAAAGAACTTAGCCGAAAACCTTCTCAGGAACTTCATATCTTTGACAGATGCCCCTTCAGGGAACTCCTGAGCTTCAAGATAGTTTTTCACTTCATAGAACCAAGGCTTCTCCTCTGCCCCTTCAGTGTCAATCTCATTGCAGTATGCAGGCTTCTCAAATCTATCAATGGTAATCTTGGGAGCTTCATCATCCCAGCTGATCTCAAACATAGATGCCATGGTGGCCAATGCGTCTGCCAACTGATTCTCTCTTCGTGGAATATGTCCAAAAGTAATCTCTTTGAAATGTGGGATCAAAGACAACACATGTTCTCTGTAAGGAATGAGATTATCATGCTTTGTATCCCAATCTCCTTTAATCTGACTTACTACCAGAGCTGAATCTCCATACACCTCAAGGAACTGAATCTTCATATCAATAGCAACTTGCATACCCATGATACATGCCTCATACTCAGCCATGTTATTGGTACAATAGAAACAAAGTCTGGCAGTAATCGGGGTATGACAACCTTCAGGGGAACTAATCACAACACCAACACCATTACCATGTGCATTGGAGGCACCATCAAAAACCACAGTCCATCGGGATCCTTGTTCAGGTCCGTCATATTGTCCAGGTTCTTTGGTAACAGACATAATGTCTTCATCAGGGAACTCAAAATTCATTGACTGGTAATCATCTACTGCTTGATGAGCCAAATGATCAGCAACAACACTCCCCTTAATGGCCTTCTGAGTAGTATACTGTATATCATATTCCGTCAAGATCATTTGCCATCTTGCAATTCTTCCGGAGAGAGCAGGTTTCTCAAATACGTACTTGATTGGATCCATCTTCGAAATCAACAAGGTAGTATGGGTCAACATATACTGTCTTAGTCGGCGAGCAGCCCATGCCAAAGCGCAGCAAGTTTTCTCGAGCAGTGAGTATCTTGTTTCACAGTCGGTAAACTTTTTGCTAAGGTAGTATATTGCCTGCTCTTTTCGACCAGACTCGTCATGTTGCCCCAATACACACCCTATTGAGTTGTCTAATACTGTTAAATACATAATCAAGGGTCTTCCATCAACTAGTGGCATTAAAATTGGAGGTTCTAGCAAATATCTCTTGATTTCATCAAAGGCAGTCTGGCACTCATCATTCCATTCCATCACCTGATCTTTCTTCAACAACTTGAAGATTGGCTCACAGATGGTAGTTAATTGGGAAATAAATCTTGCAATGTAGTTCAATCGTCCCAAGAAACCTCTAACCTCCTTCTCAGTACGGGGAGCTGGCATCTCTCGTATAGCTTTCACTTTTGCAGGATCCACTTCAATACCTTTTCCACTGACAATGAAACCCAGGAGCTTTCCAGATCTAACTCCAAAAGTACACTTGTTTGGATTTAATCTCAACCTGTATTTCTTCAACCTCTCAAACAACTTGTGCAGATGATCAAGATGTTGTTCTTCATTCTGAGACCTGGCTATCATATCATCCACATATACCTCTATCTCATGATGAATCATATCATGAAACAAAGCCACCATAGCACGCTGATATGTTGCCCCTGCATTCTTCAAACCAAATGGCATTACCTTATAGCAAAAGGTGCCCCACTGTGTCACAAATGTAGTCTTCTCCATATCTTCAGGTGCCATCTTGATTTGATTGTAACCAGAGAAACCATCCATAAAAGAGAATACCTTATGCTGAGCAGTGTTGTCTACCAGAATATCAATATGAGGAAGTGGAAAGTCATCTTTAGGGCTAGCCTTGTTCAGATCTCTGTAGTCTACACACATACGTACCTTACCATCTTTCTTAGGAACTGGTACCACATTTGCAACCCACTGAGGATAAGAAGTTACGGCCAAGAACCCTGCATTGAACTGTTTCATTACCTCTGCTTTGATCTTTTCTGACATTTCAGGACGCATACGACGAACCTTCTGCTTCTTTGGACGACAATCTTCTTTCACTGGCAAACGGTGAACCACAATGTCTGTATCCAACCCTGGCATATCTTCATAAGACCAAGCAAAGATCTCCACATAGTCACGTAGCATCTGAATCAACCTGCTCTTGACACTGTCCTCTAAATCAGCCCCTATCTTGACCTCTTTTTTGTTTTCTTCAGTTCCCAGATTCACAACTTCGACTGGCTCTTCATGTGGCTGTATAGCTTTCTCTTCTTGTTGTAACAACCTAGCAAGCTCTACAGGTATTTCACAATCGTCCTCGTTTCCGTCTTCAGTTTGATAGATCGGATTCTCGAAATTGTAATTGGCAATAGTAGAACTGTTATCAACTGGATCCAGAGTGGATGAGGATCTGCATTTTAGTGACGTGGGTGTGTGTAAGAACACATAGCTGATAAAGCAAAAATAAAAGAAAAAGAAAGACAAGGAACACAATATTTACGAAAACGAAACGTCCACTGATTTTATTGAATGAAGTATGCAAATGAAATGACAACCCGCAACAAGCACACCATTGTGCCCCAGGTAAGGCACATGGCTTGAAAGTTTTAATTGTTCCAGAAATTACAAATTTAAAAACATAACACAGTAATAGTATTTACTCCTGACTAAAGGAGATAGGGATAACATCTTCAGCTTTCCAATTATTGAGTCCAGCACCCACAGTAGGAAAAGTCCATGCCTCCAAGTTGTAGTCTTCATCTTGATCTCCCACAGCATTGATACCCCCTTGATTGGTGATACGAACAGCACGAGCACGACGAACAGCCTTCTGGGACTCTGCAGTGAAACCCAAACCAAACTTGTCAGACTTGTATGGAATATCAGGAAGCTGACCCCAAATAGTACAACCACCTTCTTCCACCACAGCTTTTGCATCATTGAGGGAGGCCATTGCCATTGTTGGAGGGTTTCTGATGACCACAGGAACCTTCTTCACAGCAGGAGGAGTCACACAATCCTTAACAGCCCAGGGAACCACTTCAAATGACTGACATGGAGTTTCAATGTATTCACCTTCTACTTCCAGATACTTGAAAGTGTTTACATGGCTGACAAAGTATTCTTCCTCTCCAAAGACAGTAACAACTTTTCCATTCACCGGATATCTCAACTTTTGATGTAATGTGGAGGTCACAGCACCTGCCCCATGGATCCAGGGACGACCAAGCAGACATGAGTACGAAGGACGAATATCCATCACATAGAATGTAGCAGTAAACACCTGAGAGCCAACCTTGATTGGAAGATCAATTTCCCCATGCACTACTCTTCTAGAACCATCAAAAGCCTTTACCACAATATTACTGGGCTTCAATACCGTATCTTCAGGACTCAGCTTGTTCAGGACTTCCTTAGGCAACACATTCAGAGAGGAACCATTGTCTATCAGCACATGAGACAGGGTAGTGCCCCTGCATTCAATTGAAATATGCAAGGCCCTGTTATGATCCCTCTTGGCAGGGGTCAAGTCAGCATCAGAAAATCCTAACCCGTTGTCATAGGTCAGGTGAGCAACACAATTCTCAAACTGGTCCACAGAAATTGCACTGGGTACATGAGCCATCTTTAGAAACTTGATCAATGACTTGGCATGAGCCTCAGAACATAATAACAGGGAGAGCATAGAAATCTTTGAGGGAGTATGCCCCAGCTGATCAACAATATCATAATCACTCTTGCGAATGATTTTCAATACTTCTTCCATCTGCTTAGAGAGGTCATCAGCAGCTGGCACATCAGTAGATACAGGCTCAATAACAGGACCCTTGCCCCGAGCATCAGTGGTGGAAGTAACAGCAGGAGTAACTGCACTCTTAGAAGCAACTGGAGGAGAGAAGACTCTTCCACTACGAGTGATCTTGCTAGATCCAGCAATATTATCAATGTCAACAGGCATATCAGGTAAAGGCTCCTGCTTGACACCATGGATGTAAACATCAGACCCATAGTGCCAAGGCACAACTTTGTCAGATGTATAAGGAATAGGACCAGGAGTGGTAATGATCAGAGGAGCTACTCTGGCTTCAGCAACAACTTTCACAGGACCTTCAGCAGTAATCTTGATTGGGCCCTGATGAGTGATTTTAATGGGACCCTTTGAAGTGATTCTTAGTGGTACTTTGTCAACCATGTCAACCTCTTCAATCTTCTTACCCTGAGTCAGATGATCTACCATACTTTCTACAGATGCTGGTCTTCTTTCAAACACTATAGTATATTTATCCATGAGACGTTGAATCCCATCTCTCAAAATGAAGCAACTATCCGGCTTATAGGTACAATATAGACAATCTTCATGACAACCTGGAAAGATCCCAGCTTGTACTAACCTCTTTTTGATAACAGACAATGGTGTGCTCAACTCCATAACTGAATAGACATGCAGATCTTCATCAATATCTTCATCAATGGCGTTGACAGTCTTCTCGTGATTTGGCATTGGAGCTGTAATCACATTTGGAGTACCTGGTGGATCAAACTCAATTTCTCCAGCATCAATCATATCTTGAATTTTGTTCTTCAAGACCCAGCAGTTATTAGTATCATGTCCTGGACAGTTTGAATGATATGCACATCGTGCATTGGGATTGTACTTGGGAGAGGTAACATTGGGATTCTGAGGGGCCTCCCTCAGGGTAATAAGTTCAGCTTTCAACAAGTGTTGCAATGCCTGAGCCATTGACATGTTGATCTTCGTGAACTGTCTTCTAGCCCTCTGTTGGTTGCCTTGAGGCTGCTCTGTTGTTGCAGGAGTTGGATTTGAAATATGAACTGCACTAACAGACTGATGCCTTCTGTTACGATCAGGCTGACCATACACAGCATTAGATTCTTTCTTCCCAGTGGGAGGCTTCTTTGCAGCACCTGATGAAGAAGTGCCCACTTGGATCTTACCACTCTTGATACCATTCTCTACTCGCTCTCCTGTCATGATCAACTCAGTGAAGCCAGATGATGAGCTTCCAATGAGATGACTGTAAAACGGACCATTCAGCGTACACATGAACATATCAACCAACTCCCTATCAGTCAAAGGGGGTTGAACTCTTCCAGCTAAGTCTCTCCACTTCTGAGCATACTCCTTAAAGCTTTCTTTGGCACCCATAGACATGCTTTGAAGCTGCATGCGAGTGGGGGCTAAGTCAGCATTGTATTGATACTGCTTGTAGAAAGCTTCAGCAAGGTCATTCCAATCTCTGATGTTGACACTCTCCAACTGATAATACCACTCTAGCTGAGCTCCAGATAAACTCTCTTGAAAGAAATGGATCCACAACTTTTTATCAGCAGTGTGGGGTTGCATTCTTCTGACATAAGACCTCAGATGCAATTTGGGACAAGAGACCCCATCATAGACAACAAATGTAGGAACTTTGAACCCAATGGGTATGACCACCCCAGATATCAAGCTCAAATCCTCAAAATCCAGCCCAGATGATTTCTGTAATTCCATAGCATCCATTCTATCCACCAGCATCTTGAATTTGTCTTCGTTAGGCTCATGGTAGTAGTTAGCCTCAGAATCAGAGTCCCCCATAGTGTTGTGGAGACTGCCTCTCTCCTGCTCAGATTCTTCAGATTCATAGTCTTCAACATGTTCCTTGGTCTTGACAGGACCTTTGAACCTTCTTCCCATGTTGAGCAACCCAGCAGACCTTCTAGCCTTCTTAGTCTTCTTGGCCAGCAGTGCCTTCAATTCATCCTGCCCCTTGGATAGGTTCAGGATCAGCTCTTGGAACTGTGCATTCTGTGCCTGGAGATCCTTAACTGATTGTTCAAGAGCCATTGCTGAAATAAACAGCGAGAAGATGAGAAACCTGTGCACAATTATAAACCTGTGATGCAATGATATGGGAATGCATATGCAATGTTTTCAAGGACCGCAGGATTTAAATTTGCTTAAACAAACAAGAAAGTAACTTTTTATTAGTAATAACTTGTTTTGCCTTTTAGGCTTACAAAAAATGAAAACGAAATAAGTACAAAAGATGGGGTTTTAAGTCTCCCATGGACGTTTCCTCTTTGTGTTGAGGTATGAGTTGAGGTTTCGTTCCTCATGAAGTAGTTTTGTTAGCTCTAGGATCCTTGCTTGGCTTGCTTTGTAATGAGCCTCGAAAGTATCCCTTTGCTCTTTCAGTTGGATCCATGATCTCTGCAAGTCTTCCATATCAGTAGGCATGTCTGGGTGAAGGATGGTATAAGCTGTGTCTCCTTCAGCAACAGGTTCCATGGTAACTGGTAGGACGGCAGGATATGGCATCATGAGTGTCTGAGCACGAGATCGTACCCATCTGAGATAAGCCTCCATAGGAATGGTGTACTTAGGCTCCAGTGTCTTGCTGTCAATCCTGTTTACCTTTCCCCAAGCTCGTATGAATCTCTGACGGTAACTCTGAAGATCGTTGTCGTAGTCAAACACAATGCCCTGAATCAACATGTCATGTGGACCATCGCTCCGGGCGTAACCAAACTGTCGTAAAGCTAGAGATGGGTTGTAGGTGATGCCTCCTCTTATGCCTAGAAGTGGCACATTAGGAAACTCCCCACAATGGTCAATGATGGTGACATTCTCCATAGATCTGGAGCACCAATGGATGTCTGAGTGAGAAAGTGACATGATCCTCTTGGACCATCTGAACCCTTGCTCATTCTTCATTACTGAGCGAGGAAGGTGAGAAATAAACCACCTAGAAAGTAAAGGTATGCAGCACATCAAAGTTCCTCTCGCCCTTGTAGTACGGGTGTGAAGAGAATGTAGGATGTCTCCAAGTAAGGTAGGCACTGGATTGTGACTCAGGAATATGTTGATGGCATGAACGTCTATGAACTGATCAGGATTGGGGAACAACACTAAGCCATAAATCAATAAGGCTAAGATCTCCTCAACAGCACCGTAGCTCATAGCCTTCAAGAACATTTGAGCTTTATCCACTAATACCTTGGCAAGAATACCTTTAACTCCACTTCTCGTCTCTAGAACAATGTCAGACTTCTTCAGATGTAGAGCTGCAGCAATAACTTCTGGTTTAAGCTCCTTCTCTAAGCCTGTGAATGGCTTCTGATCAAGAACAGGTATACCCAGAAGTTTAGAGAACTCCTCCATGGTTGGAACCAGCTGATAATCAGGAAATGTAAAGCAATGGTGCTTAGGGTCAAAGAACTGAAACAGCACACTCATCATGTCTTCACTGAACCCTGAAGTAACTAGATCCAATAAGTGACCATGTCTCTTGTTGAACTGGGAATGATCAGGCACTAGGGAAACCAACTCCTTGAGCTTAGCAGGTATCCCTACAAAGTTGATCCTGATGGTGTTTCTACGAGCAGAAGCCATGACCTGCAACAAAGAACAAAGATAAATCCTTTGGTCCTTGAAATGGTTAGGGAAAATGATATGCTTATGATGCATGATGATGTCATGATGTCATGCTCAATCACAAACATGTGGCACACACAAACAAGTCACACCATAGCCCTAGGTTTAAAGGCTTGCATGAGGTTCAAAGGCAAGTACCCTCCCCTGAAGTTAGATGGTTCATCCTGTCCTACAAAAGTAACCAGGTTCTAAGGGATCTCAATATCATTGATCCTTCACAAGGGTGGTTGTTCAGAAGGCAACTTACTTGCCAACCAAAACCCTCCAAGTTTAAGATCTCAATGAGCGTAGTATCGAGTGTCAACCAACTTCAGTCTGCACCAAAGTCGGTTACCTCACTACTTTCTAAAGGCCAAGATGAGTTAACTAGGGTTCTAAAAGTCAGTTAGTGCATTGACAACATATGGCAGCCTCAATATTATCCTCAACTTGACTTAAGGAATATAAGCACCAACCAAGAAGTCGCACTAACTATGGCCACCAGATCAACCGTATCGATATACGTCGTACAGTTTCCTTGGTCTATTGCCATTTACCTAAGGTACACTAGATCCGGGTTAGGACCTTTCACACATAAGAGCACCCCAACAATATAATAATAAAGCAAACAAGGCAAACAATTTAAAGTGATCTTAATTCCTAAGGGTACCCCTCTTAAATAAATCCCCAGCAGAGTCGCCAGTTCTGTAACCCGGTGAACTGACTTTAAACAATGTTGCGGATAGCAAGAGTCGCCACCGAC
This sequence comes from Lathyrus sativus, assembly GCA_963859935.3. Lineage (NCBI taxonomy): Eukaryota > Viridiplantae > Streptophyta > Magnoliopsida > Fabales > Fabaceae > Lathyrus > Lathyrus sativus. The sequence goes on from OZ012737.1 coordinate 714,922,569, forward strand.
TTTTATTTTATCCATAAGGAAAGGTTATAAAAGAACAGGAAAGACCTTAGAGAATATTTTGGGTCCGGGGGGTAGGTTATGAAAAGGGAAGGTATTAGCATCCTTTTCATCCATGGTTATCCATGGGCTCTTAGGTACTTAAGCTCACTTTTGAATTGTTTTGAAATTGTAGTGTGTGAATAGAAAATTTTCAGAATAGTTAATAAATAATCCATGTAAGGATGTGTTAAGAACTTGTTTGAAAACTTGTTGAAAATTTGTTTAAGTGCGAAACAATTTTGAAGTGAGCAAGCACCTAGGAGTAACCTACCCTAATGTTTAAAGGTCTTTCTTATTCTTCATTCTTTCCTTTAGTAAGACTATCCCTACTATAATGGAGTAGGTAGTCCTTACTTTGGATGTTAAGGGACATGTGAGGGACAATTTGACTTTGAAGGCCATTGTGGGATGTAATAAGCACATATAAGGGACCATCATCATTTTTCGAAAGGGACTCGATTCGTAAAGGCAACCATAAGGGACTTTGATGATTTTTCTATTTGAGGGACTTGCTTTATACACCCCACTTAACCATTATTCGTAGGCAACTTGAGGGATATCCTTAGGAAGTGAGACGGCGATTAAAATCGACTTACGTGTGTGACGTGTTTATTTTAATTATCTTTATTTAAAAGTGATCTAAATTTATTTTAATATTACATACATGTTGTTACACTCCCTAATTACTAACCATAATAATAATTAAATAATTAAACAACTTTACATCCAAGAAACAATTACAAAATAATAAGCAAAATAATTAAATAGCAACGATAAATAAAATATAAATAAGCAATAATAAATAATAAAGGGGGTTAATTCTAAGTTTACTCGGCAAGACATCGCATCTTGTGCCTACGTATCCTTACGGGAGTGGAATCAGAGTAATCGTAGTTCCCCTCAATAGGGAGGTTAGAAACTTCTTGACTGTGGTCAAGGTCTCAAGGGGAATAAACGCATCTTAAGGACACGCTTACGTGGAGTGTAGAAACTCCAAATCTCTACGTTGAAATGTTAAGTTGTAATTAGGGTTAAATTAGGGATTCCACGGCGGGAAACCCTAAAATGAGCGCGGAGGCTCTTTGACCTAATGCTAAGGGTAAAATTGTAATTTTGCCTGCGGCGAGACATTTGTGAAAATTAGGGTTTGTAGTTTGTAGTTTTGAGGATTTGAAATTGAATGTGTGAAGTTTTACGGACTATTGGCGCGGCGGCCAAACAGTTAGACCTAACCTTCGGATGTGTGCAATGTGACAGAAATAATAGTAAACGCGTGAGATAATTGAATCATGCAAACAGAGAGATAATGTCATAATTTAAACCATGCAAGCAGAAATTTAAAGGCAGAATTTAAAGAGCGATTGTTAAGTTCGCGAGGTTACATGAGAGGAGCAGATACAATATGATAATGAAATTTGAATTGAACAATAATAAAATAAAATAAATAACGGTTCTAGTTATTATTTTAAAAAAAAGATTTTAGTTATTATTTTAAATTTATCTAAAAAAAGTTTTTCTTAAAAATAATAGGTTTTCATATTAATTTGGAAAAGATGTTAATGTTATTTATTTTAAAAAACAGATTTTTATATTATAACAAATTTTAATAAATTAATGATAACAATAATAATAATAATGGTAATAATAATGATAATAATGATAATAATAATAAATAATGATAATAATAATAATAATAATAATAATAATAATAATAATAATAATAATAATAATAATAATAATAATAATAATAATAATAAAGCAATAATGAATTTTAAATGTGCCAAATAACCCAACAATGTTGCTAACGCAGAAATGCGCTCATCGCAACCAGATCTAAATCGGACGAAACAAAATTTATCGTAAAGAAAAAGAAATTAAGCAAAAAATAGTATTATTGCTCACACAAAAATGCGATCATCGCAACCAGATCGAACTAACACAAATGTCACGCGTCATGCACACAAATGTGCAAACATCGTATCGACATAATTCGATCAAAAATCTTATATATATAAACTCTAACAATTTAAAAATTATATATATATAAACGTAACAGTAATAGATAAAGAAAAAGAAATAACGGTAATAGATGAAGAAAAAGAAATAACGGTAAAAGATGAAGAAAAAGAAACAACAGTAATAGATGAAGGAAAAGAAATAACGGTAAACGATGAAGAAAAAGAAACAATAGTAATGGATGAAGAAGAAAACTAAATAACGGCAAACGACACTCACTCCTCTTAGGTTTTTTTTCCATTCTCCCCTTTTTTCCAACAAGGCAACACATGTATATATAGGGAACAAATTAGGGTTAACACCAAATTGTCAATAATGTCCCTAAAGCCCATTTTAAAGCCCAAACTAAATAATTAGTTAAGAAAAAATAAAATTTAAATAATTTAAAATAATTAAAATAAACTTAAAATAAAAACTAATAATCCTATTGATTCCTAAAATAAAAAATATTATAAAAAGAACAAAATTTTTTCAATATTTTTTATTTTATGATTTTTTGGATATTTTTATGAATAATTTAGAAAAAAGTGAAAAAAATAATATTTTAAAAAATGATTTAATTAAAATACGAAAATAATAATTAAATAATAATAAAAAACTATTTTTGGTATTTTTTTAATGAAAGATAGAAAAATTTAGAGTAAAAATAATAAAAACAAAAAAAGTGACAAAGGTGAGATTCAAACTCTCAACCTCTCACACTCATAACTCCTTACACATGTCCTCCTGCCAATTGTGCCATTTTTACTTTTTAGAAAAAAAATGCATGCCATATGATATTTACCTGCAAAAAGTCAAACGACTACACAAATTTGTTAGTAATTGATTAAATGCAATGAAATGCGACGACAAATCTTAGGGCAAAATTTGGGGTATTACAGTTATTATGATAATATTTCTCACCCAACCTCTCTTTGATGTTGGCAAAAAAAATCATGAAGTTTGACTTTGGTTTGACCACAGTTGACCTCAGTTTGACTTTTTAACTGCATTGACTGCTTTTGACTTATCTGATCATCTGACTGAGCAAACTTTTGAGAAAAGTCTTGAAACTTGACATGGGTGTTCTTATACACATATAAGATGTTATGAAGCTCACTTGAAGTCTTGGAAGTCCATTTAGCCTGATTAAAGTCAAAACCCTAGTTTTGGATGCACTGCTTAGGAGGTGCATTGTCTGAGGGAATTGTTAACTCTTCTGACCAATTGTGAATTTTGTGAACCTTGTGAACCTTCAAGAAGCAACCTATGGACTTCATGAACCTCATGAAAGGTATTGAAAGCACTGTGGGACTTGTGAACCTTGTGAACCTTCATAAAGTAGTTTGTGGACTTTATGAACTTCATGAAAGGTTATGCAAGTTGTTGGAGAACTTGTGAACCTTGTGAACCTTCTTAGAACATAAAGTCTTGTATTGTGAGGGCAAATTTTGGGGTGCAACACAGTACATGAAATACAGATGTTCCGGACTTACATAGTCTGGTGAGTTGGATGGTTTTCTGTGAAAAAATGTACTCATAAATATTTTTGCCCAGATCCTATAAATGGGTTTCAGATCTTTAACCTTACTTGATGGCATTCCAGCTATAGTAATTTCTTCATAAACCCTAGCCATATCAATGCGAGAAGAAGCAAGGTTTGAAACTCCATCAGATTCAGTATAACTGAACAGTTGCCTGATCAGTTTCTCAGTAATAACTATCTCCATTCCAAGAACCGATGAATGAATAAACTTAGAACCAGCGCTTGCATGAATCCAGAATTCCTTTACCAGTGATGGAAATACAGGACCCATTAATCTTTCAAAGTATTTCTCCCAACCTTGAGCTTTAATGGCAGGAGTTAGGTCAAACCCATTTTCCTTTAACGAATCAAGATCAATGAAGCTTTCACATAGAACCTCAAGATCTGCGACAGGAGTAAATAAGGTTCATTCTGGTTCTTTGTACATTATAGTCTTGTTGGGTTTTGCAGCAGTGTTTGAAGTAGACGCCATTGAAGAAGAAGAGGATCTTGGTTTAGGTTTAGGGTTTTGGTAGAGTTTGAAGAGAGAACAGAAACGCATGAATGTAGTGAATGTGGAAAGTGTGAAAATAGTGTAATAGGTGATATTTATAGATAATCAATAATCAAGCATAGGGCACAACAAAAGACACTTACGCACGTTTGGACAACATTTAATGAAAATAATCATTTCATTTTAAATTTATGACAGCTGGGGGGAAAACCAAGAAAAGTGAGATTTTCAAAGCAATACCTCATACGTCAATTCAGTTGAGCACTCCATCTTTTCAGATACTGAGTGACACGTGTTTTCTTTGTATGCGCATCTGATGTCTCTCAAGAAATGAAACGTTTCCAAACTTTCAGATCTTCTGAGCTTGTTAGTTCAGAGTTTCACACAAATAAAATTGAATAAAGATGAACAAATAGTCAGATGAAATACTTCAGATCATTAAACATTTTGCATATGAGAAGTTGCCTCTGAGAAATATTACTCTGGACAAAAATCCATACAAATATTTTTCAGAATGAACTTAAATCTATCTTCAGCAAGGGGTTTTGTGAAAATATCATCCCATTGATGATCTGTATCAACAAAAGCTAAATTAATTACACCCTTCTGAACATAGTCTCTGATGAAGTGATGTTTAATTTCTATATGTTTTGCCTTAGAATGCAAGATTGGATTTTTTGACAAACATATAGCAGAAGTATTATCACAGAAGATAGAAAGATTACTCTCATAGATTTGATAATCTTCTAATTGACTCTTCATCCAGAGCATCTGAGTACAACATCCAGCAGCAGCAATGTATTTTGCCTCTGTAGTTGATAGTGCAATGGTAGGTTGCTTCTTGCTGTACCATGAGATCAGATGACTTCCAAGAAACTGACAGCTTTCAGAAGTGCTTTTACGTTCAACTCTGTCTCCAGCATAGTCAGCATCACAGAATCCAACTAATGAAAATTCATCAGATCTTCTGTAACACAAACCCATGTTAGCAGTACCTTTCAGATACCTTAGAATCCTCTTAACAGCTGTTAAGTGTGATTCTCTAGGATCTGATTGGAATCTTGCACATAAGCAGACACTAAACAGAATATCTGGTCTAGAAGCAGTCAAGTATAGAAGAGATCCTATCATACCTCTGTAGAGTTTTTGATCTACCTTCTTACTTACCTAGAGTGCTTGTAGGGTGCATTGGAGTCTTTGCCATTTTACTATCAACCATGTTAAACTTCTTCAGAAGCTCTTTAACATATTTGGTTTGATGTATGTAGGTGCACTCTGGAGTCTGGTTGACTTGGATTCCCAAGAAGAATCTCAATTCTCCCATCATGCTCATTTCAAATTCTTCCTGCATACATTTAGCAAACTCCTTTCCAAGCGTAATATTTGTTGATCCAAAAATAATATCATCTACATAAATTTGACAAATCAACAGATCTTTCTTAACAGTTTTACAGAATAAAGTTGTATCCACTTTTCCTCTGATAAAATTTTTCTTCAGAAGGAAGTTGCTCAACCTCTCATACCAAGCTCTAGGAGCTTGTTTTAATCCATAAAGGGATTTCTTTAATTTGAAAACATGATCTGGAAAGTTTTCACTTTCAAAACCAGGAGGTTGGTGGACATATACTTCTTCTTCTATAATACCATTAAGAAAAGCACTTTTAACATCCATCTGATACAGAGTGATGTTATTCTGTACAGCAAATGAAATAAGAAGACGAATAGATTCTAACCTTGCCACTGGAGCATACGTCTCAGTGTAATCAATACCTTCTTGTTGACTGTATCCTTGAGCAACCAGCCTTGCCTTATTCCTTTCTACTTCTCCCTTTTCATTCAGCTTATTCCTGAAGACCCATTTTGTTCCAATAACATTGAATCCTTTAGGTCTAGGAACCAGATCCCAAACTTCATTTCTGGTGAATTGATTCAGCTCTTCTTGCATAGCTATAATCCATTCATTATCTTCCAGAGCCTCATCTACAGATGTTGGTTCTATCATTGACACTAAGCCAAATAAAGAAGATTCAGAAGTTCTGAGAAATGATCTTGTCCTTATTGGATCATCTTTCTTTCCAATTATCACATCTTCTGGATGAGAAGCTTTGATTATGGAAGAAGATCCTCTGCCAGTTGGTCTTTCAGAAATATGCAAGTTGTTTAGTTGGGAGGTCAAAGGTGTAGCATCTGGGGTTGCTTCAGATTCTTTGTTCTTTGCCTTTTCTGCCTCTGAGCCTTCAGAGTCTGTGAGAATCACTTCTCTATCTGCAGAACTTTCAAACTGCTTTGGCTTTTCAGAGCCAAGCTTATCATCAAATCTAACATGAATAGATTCTTCCACGATCTGTGTTTCAGTATTGAATACTCTGTAGCCTTTAGAGCGTTCAGAATAACCAAGCATGAAACACTTCTGTGCTTTGGAATCAAACTTGTTCAGATTATCTTTAGTATTAAGCATATAACAAACACATCCAAAAGGATGAAAATAAGCAATGTTAGGCTTTCTGTTTCTCCACAATTCATAGGGAGTCTTTTCCAGAAGAGGTCTTACAGACACTCTGTTCTGAATATAACAAGCTGTGTTAATTGCTTCTGCCCAGAAATATTTTGCCAGATTTGTCTCATTGATCATGGTTCTGGCCATTTCTTGCAATGTTCTATTTTTCCTCTCTACAACTCCATTTTGTTGTGGAGTTCTAGGGCAGGAGAAATCATGTGCAATGCCTTTTTCAGAAAAATATTTTTCAAAATGTTTATTTTCAAATTCTCCACCATGATCACTTCTGACTTTAATAATTTTACAATCTTTTTCAGTCTGGACTTGATTGCAGAAGTCAAAGAACACAGAATGAGACTCATCCTTGTGTTTTAGAAACTTTACCCATGTCCATCTGCTGTAGTCATCTACAATGACTAACCCATACTTCTTGCCTCTGATGGATGCAGTTTTCACTGGTCCAAACAGATCAATGTGAAGTAATTCCAATGGTCTGGAGGTAGACACAACATTTTTTGATTTAAAATGAGATTTTGAAAATTTACCTCTTTGACATGCTTCACACAGAGCATCTGAGTTGAACTTCAACTTAGGAAGTCCTCTGACCAGATTGAGTTTATTAATTTGAGATATACGTCTCATATTAATATGCCCCAATCTTCTATGCCAGACCCATTGCTCGTCATTCACAGATAAGAGGCATTTTACATTTTGAACTTTAAGTTCTGAAAGGTTAATTTTATAAATGTTGTGTTTCCTCTTTCCATTGAATAAGATAGAACCATCCTTTTGACATACAGCTTTGCAACATTTTTGATTAAAGATTATATCATAACCATTGTCACTTAATTGACTTATGGACAATAGATTATGTTTCAATCCTTCAACTAACAGAACATTAGAAATAGAGGGTAGGTTGCCATTACCTATTGTTCCAGAGCCAATGATCTTGCCCTTCTGGTTCCCTCCAAATTTCACGTCCCCTCCAGATCTAAGTTCCAGGCTTTGGAACATAGACCTTTCTCCTGTCATGTGTCGTGAGCATCCAGAGTCCAGGTACCATGATTGGTGTCCTGACTTTGCTGCTAAGGACATCTGCAACAGGGATTATTTTGTCTTTAGGTGCCCAGATCTTCTTGGGTCCTTTGGGGTTAGTTGGTTTGTAGGTTTGCCTAAACTTCTGTTTTACAACATAATGTTTATTCTGGCTTGCCTTAGGTTTAAACACATAAGTATTCTTCTCAGAGCTTGTGTGTTTAATGTCATTCAAGTGGCCAAATTTGAATTGAGAATACAGAGGTGTCTTCCTGATGAAAAGTTTGTCAACAGGTTTTGGATTGCTTCCAGATGAAGACTCATATCCAATGCCTCTTCTGTTGTTTCCACTAACACCATAGATCATGGAAGCCATCTTGCTTCTGTCTATGCTCTTAGTGAGAAATTTCTGAAAACTAGAGTCATATTTTTCTAAAATATTTTCACATGACTTAGTCTCAGATTCAGATTCTTGTTGAGTTCTATCAAAGTCATTTTTGATTTTTAAATTTATTTCTTTCTGCTCAACAAGTTCTGTTTTCAGAAGATCAATCTCAGATTCAAGATTGCTTTTCAGCTTCTTGTATTTGAGTTTGATGTTGTTATAACTTTTAAGAACTTCTGTTAAAACTTTAATGAGTTCTTCTTTGGTAAGTTTAGCCATTACCTCTTCTGCATCATCATCAGATTCAGATTCTGATTCATATCCTGAGGTACCTTCCTCTTGATCCTCTGTCCTGGCCATCAGTGCAACGTTTGCACATTCTTCTTCTGATTCAGAAGATGATTCACACTCATCTGAGTCATCTCAAGTTTCCATAAGAACCTTCTTCTTTTTATCAAACTTTCTCTTGGGTTTCTCCTTGAGAAGTTTGGGGCAGTCATTTTTGTAGTGCCCAGGTTCTTTGCACTCATAGCACACCACTTCTTTCTTGGCAGATCTTCTGTGACTAGAAGTTTCCTTTCTGTTATCAGATCTTCTGAAGTTGTTGAACTTCTTTCCCTTGTGCTTCCAGAGTTTGTTAATCCTTCTGGACAGCATGGATAACTCATCTTCTTCTTCAGAAGAAGATTCTTCAGAGCTTTCTTCTTTTACCTGCAAAGCTTTAACAGATTTGTTAGATTTTAAAGCTAAGGATTTACCTTTATCTTTCTTCTGGGGTTCATCTTCCTCCAGCTCAATTTCATGGCTTCTCAAAGAACTGATAAGTTCTTCTAGAGAGATCTTGTTCAGATCTTTTGCCATCTTCAATGCGGTCACCATTGGTCTCCATCTGGTGGGAAGACTTCTGATGATCTTCTTGACATGATCTGACGTTGAGTAGCCCTTGTCCAGAACTTTCAGACCAACTGTAAGAATCTGAAATCTAGAAAACATAGTTTCTACATTTTCAGACTCTTCCATTTTAAATGCCTCATACTTCTGTATGAGCGCCAGAGCCTTGGTCTCTTTAACCTGAGAGTTTCCCTCATGAGTCATTTTGAGTGACTCAAACATGTCATGAGCAGTATCTCTGTTAGTAATCTTCTCATACTCAGTATGAGAGATTGCATTAAGCAATATAGTTCTGGATTTGTGGTGATTCTTGAAATCTCTTTTCTGTACTTCAGTCATTGATTTTCTATCAATCTTTTTGCCATCCTCACCAGTAGGGTGTTTATATCCATCAATGACCATATCCCAAAGATCAGCATCATACCCAAGGAAAAAACTTTCTATTCTATCTTTCCAATAGTCAAATTTTTCCCCATCAAACATGGGTGGCTTAGTACTGATCCTATCTCCTTCATATTTGTTGTTGTAAGTTGATGTAGAAGTATTATCCATATTGACAACCAAATAAATATCAAAGTATCTTTCTCACTGGATCTTTAACTGTCACGGTTAAGTGGAGCACACGCAGAACCGGAGCTCTGATGCCAACTGAAGGTGAGAAAATTACTTAGAAGGGGGGGGGGGGTTGAATAAGTAAGACTAAAAATCAAAGATTTGAACACAAATATTTTTATCCTGGTTCATTGAATACAACTACTCCAGTCCACCCTCTCAAGAGTGATTTGCCTTTCTCTGTCAAGGACTTAATCCACTATTTAATCAAACAGATTACAAATAGCAACACCTAAGAACAACTGTTCTTAGTCTTCTCAAGAGCAACTGATCCCAACTGGATCCTCTTAAGGAAAACCTTTTACAAACAATGTAAAACTTTTACAAGAGTATGAATGCTTCTAATAAGCTGTTATCACAACTGTGATATTTCTCTTAAGTTAAGAACAACGTTATAGAAAAATAAAATACTAAGAGCTTTGAGAGTTTTGCTATGGTGAGAAATTTTGCTAGAAGTTCGATACTGAAGAAGATGGAGTGGACTTCTTTATATAGGCACTTAGATCTAAGAAGTCTTGTTACGTTGAAGGCTGTGCAGAAAAGCCTGAAGCCTTTTGTCTTTACATTGGAGACTGTGCTGAAACAAGCCTGATGCCTTTTGTCTTCACTTTGCAGAATCTTTCCTTAGAATGGAATGCACAGATAAAACCTTTTTGTCTGTGTCCTTGTGTCTAGCACAAAAGAGGAAAAAGCTGTTGAGATAAGCCAACGTACATATTTAAATCTTCTTCACAAAGTAAGTTCAGCTTTCAACATTAGAATCTGAATCTTCAGAGTCTCCAGAATAGAGATCTTCTGGATCTTCAGAGTCTTGGATGTTCTTCAGATTGAGCTGACTCAGAGTATGTGCAGCTTGTGTGCTTGAGCGTGTAAATCTATCAGAGCATAGTCTTCTATGCTTTAGAGGCTCCTGCTTCAGAATCTTCAAGAGACAGTAATCAGATTCTTCTGGGAGCAGCATTCAGATCTTCACTTAAGATGCTCTTGAACCTATGAAGCCCTTCATAATAACATTGTTCAGATCCAAAATTTGCTTTCTTAAGAGAATTTTCTTTAGTACCTGTAGCAAACAGTCTAGAACATGTTTAGAGTATATAAATCTTGAATACAAAATTCATAAGTGTTATCATCAAAACATAGAGATATAACTAAGACACAATCTGTGTTCTTACAAAACAAACATTCAATTTCTTTTTGTCCTCTTGGACCTTTAATCCTTAGAAACCATTTTCATAAGGAGAGTTTCGTTAACTCTCGGTTCTCCCGCAAACGGTAAACGCCTAAGTCTCCAAAGGTCGAGCTGCATACACCAAACTGCGAGAACCGTTTGTTAATCCTACTTGGGTTAAAACATAATGAACCAAACTTGTGGTCTTGTTTAGACTGAACTATGTTTGCTCTGATCTTTCATGCCGTATGAAAGTAAGTAGGCACGAGATGCAATATCTCGGCGAGCAACCTTCCCCCCTTTTTCCCGTAGTTAGGCGAGCTACGTTGACTCTAATTTCTCGTTCCAGACGGGAATATGTAGGCACAGAACTGCTGTGTTCTGCCGAGTCACTTTTCTTTTCTTTTGTCCTTAAGCCTTTAGCTAGATAGTATTAATCAACCCTTCGAGATAAACAATTAAGCATGGATCCCGTCGAGTACGACGTACGTGAAGGGTGCTAATACCTTCCCCTTGCGTAACCGACTCCCGAATCCAGGACTTGGTTGCGATGACCATTCCTTTCCTTTTTCGTTAGGTTTTCTCTGAGCGTTTCCTTTCCCTCCTTTGGGATAAATAATGCACGGTGGCGACTCTTCTGTCATTGCCGACCTCGTTTTCCGCAGTAGCGACAGCTGGCGACTCTGTTGGGGACTCCAACGATTCCCTATGCGAGTCATTCCTAGCGCTTGTTTGTTTATCTTTTGGGTTTATATTTTTGCTTTTATCTTTCATATTTTACTTTCCGCACTGTATTATTACTGTTGTGAGGTGGGAAGGGTTTCATTTTGAGAGATAAGTCGGACCTGGGCTTTAGCATAGATTTAGCATTAGAAGTGGAGATTAGTGGCAAGCATGTATGCTTTACATGCACCAGCTTGCCATGAAATCTGCGCTCAAACGAGATTCTCTTTGATGATTTTCCTCCTGGCCCTTTGGGCTCGAAGGGATTTTGGATCTAGGGATTGTCAACTCTGGGAACCTATCATTTGGGATTCAGCTAAGTGAGGCCGCTTCAAGAGATGATGAGACCACACCTTCTGGGTATCGTATCATCGTTCTTGAAAGTCTGTGATACTGATGAACGCATAGGATGCCATACCTCGTCGGCAAATTAAGTCCATACATGTTAGGGGAATTGGGTTATGCAGGAAACCATAGCTCCATATCACCCGGTTTTCTCTACAGTGTGAACTTTTGGTTTGATATCAGAGGTCTTCAGTATCAATGATCTATGTTGTGCAGTGATTTATGTTATGCAAAGGCAGAGCTCTGATTGTTCTCCGACAGCAGCGCAACTACCTTAATCCCCTGTAGCATCCTTGCATTTCTGCATTTCTCATCTGCATTGATTACATGACATTGCATTAACATTGCAGGTGCATATTTCCTTTAATTATAGCTATCTCGCTTCCCATTATTCGTACTCAGATACTTGTGCTTGCAACTGCCCGTGTGGTTTTCCATTTGTATACATGAGGAGTTTTCTACTACTGCTGTCTGAGGGGTTTCCATTGTCATGCGTTTCACCCAGAACTAGAATCAAGGGAAATATTCCATATGCATATATACATTATCAGCATTTTGCATATTTTTCTTTGTGTTTGCAGGTACCTTCTTAAGCCTCGTTCTTATATTCTGTTGTCTTTTCAGAGTTGTTTCAGGATTGCTGACCAGAGAATTCACCGGTACTCTACCAGAAACAATCTCATGAAAGCCATGGATCACGTTCAAACTGAGATGCAAGAGTTGAGGGAGCGCATGACTCAGCTCATAGAAGTCATGCAAGGTATGGCTCAAGGACAGGAGCAACTGAGAACAATGGTCCAGCCCCTGGTAGCTAGGGTTAATCTTAATGGAGTTCTTCACGGAGGTACTGCTGCTAATACTCCCCGCAATGATACAGAGATTCCTAATGATCGCGACTTTCTATGTCTAATACAACTTAACTGCAAGTGCACAGTCTATCGCGTAGTAATAAAAGATATCGATCCCACAAGGACTCGTAATCAAACTAGTGTTCACGGGAGTTACTATGTTTAGCTAGGTAGATAATGTTTAAGAGAATAATTGCTATTACTAAAGGGAACTAAAAACATTACTTAAAGTATAATTACGCGAATCGATATGCCATAATTATGTTCTTCGGGGATTTGACAAGTTACCGGTATATAAAATATTTTCAGAATTTATTTAAGAAGAAAATAGTGATTTAAAGACCTTTGTCTCACGATGGTTCTTGACGCTAGTCGCAACTTTAAGGCGGAACGTATGCTGTCGCTATCCCGTTCGGGGTTAAAATCGCTTTTTGGAAACCTCTAAGTTCTAATCTATTTTAAAGTGCTTTCGCTGTTATTAAAACAAATGCCTAGTGTTTACTATCTGGTCCTAGCCACAGCTATCGCTTGTTGGTTCGTACCTTAATTAATTTCCCACTATCGTGGCAAAACTACTTTTAAATAAGTTCTCGCTGTCGCGACGAACGTTTATTCAGGAAATAGGTTTAAACACTCAGGCCATAAATAACTTTTGAAAAAGGAAGGTTTTAACCGGTTATTATCAAATCCCGTCTGAATTATTATTACATACCGATTGCTCTGGTTTAGCTAGACATGGATTTGGAACAGGTAAAGCGTAAATAAAAGCGGAAATTTAGAACATACATACTGCTGGGAAGTAAAGTTACAATTAACGAAATAATAAAAACCTGTAAAGTATCCAATTGGCTTTTGGCCAAATCCCAACGATGTCGGCAGGATTGTGTCTTCAAGCCAATAGAGCGTACAAAGGAATATTGCAGTAATAGAATACAGGAAAAAGGAAAGGAAAACAAAAACAAGACTTAAACTAAATTTGCTCTGGAAAATATTTGGGCAGCACTTCGTTATCTGAATGCGGCTCTCTTTCTCAGCTCCCCTCCTTCTCCTTTTATAGAGGTGAAATACTAACGATTATATCTTGCAGAAGGTGGACTTGGAGTCAGAGAAAATAGGAAGTAGTGGTCCATTATTTTGGGACTTGGAACTGGTTTTTGCACGTTTACTGAAGTTCTGCGTTTTTGCCTGCATGACGGTCGTCATGGTGTGTGACGGTCGTCATGGATGTGTGACGGTCGTCACATCAACAAAATCCGCATCTGCTGTTTTTCATGTTGTTTTCATCTAGTCTTCGTCCATATTTCATCTGTAATTGCTTCTTTTCTTCATATTGCTTTGTTTGGACATGGTCTTCAAATACTTGCAAAATATCAGACAAATAACATGGAAAAACCCGAAATCGGATTAAAACCAGTCAAATATTAGTTGAATTATACGTCAATATATATATATATACGATTTTGCGTTATCAAACTCCCCTAAGCTTGAATCTTTGCTTGTCCTCAAGTAAAAAGTAGGAAGAATAAAAGTCGGCAAGCACGCAGCAGGTTCCTCGTTCAGAAAGTTGGGAAAAACCGGGATTCTAAATAGGAACAAAACAAGTACGGTGACGACACTGGACTATAAATCTTCGGAGGTCTCCTTTTTATGCAAGTCGGTCCCAATCATGCTACTGCAGCTTGGTATCAAGGTTCTCGCGTCAAGTTTACCCTGTTTGTTCTAGCGCAATCACATTAAGCTCGTTGTCCATACACTTTCATGGCAAGTCAACCTGTTAGTGATTATGATCTCACGACTATTTTGATCTTTTCATTGCTCATGAGCTTATACCATTGATTTTCAGTGAGTTTTTGTACCGTTGGGCTAAATGCTCGGGTGAGGAGCACCTAACTTAGAGGGAACATGTCTCTATACTCGGGCTATATAGCTTTCTTTTCATGATTTTTCATTCTTTTAGAGATCATACACTTATTTGCATTGGTTGCTCGCTTAGAAGTGTTTAGGATGGTGCTGACTGCTTGTATAAACTACTTAGGGCTGAGTTTGCATAGAAACTTGAAACTTTGGTACAAGTAGGTAGTGAAACCGACTTGCATAAACCGGAGGTCTAATGTGTCAGGACGGTACTGGTTTTGTTAGAATTTTCGTCTCAGAGTTTCAAAGCTTGGTTTGAACTTTGGCGCATTCTCGTTATGCTTTTGAGGAACAAGTGAAATTTTTTTGTTTATGTCGAATAAAGTGGGGAAATTTGCGTAACGGAAAAGGACATATAAATGAGCTTTTATTTGCTAAAATGGGAAAATGCTTGAATTGAAATTACTGAATTTAAAGTACAAGGAAACGGGAAATAAACACTCCGCTCTCACACTATCTCAATCAGTGTCCTCACTGATTTGAAAGAATGCGAGATGGAAATACAGAGAAAATGAAAATACAGGAAAGGGAAAGATACAGGAAACAAATAAAGAAAGAAAGAACTAGTCACGGCCTCTGCCTCGGTCACGTCCTCTGTCGCGACCTCTACCTGTGGCTTGTTCGACTCGGGCCTCAAAGTTCAGAGCGCCAGTGTGATAAACATAATCTCGGAGTCCTTCGAATTGCAATGTAAGATTTGCCAAGTTCTCAGTGATGGTTTCCTGACCAGTTTGGAGCTGTTGCATCGAAGTTCTCGTGTAGTCGTACTGCTCCCTCTGCCAAGCTTCGAATTGCTCTGCTCGCTGATTTTGTTGCTGCATCATGGCGAGTATCTATGTTTGTTGGTCGAGGGATCGACGGAGGTCTTCTTCAGAGAAGTTGGGCTCGGGACGGTGGCGGCGATGACGGTAGGATGTGCCTTCAGAAGGAGGTGGTTGTGATGCCTCAGGTTGCTCAGTTCTGTCCAACTCATCTTGCATTTCGTCAACAGAACCTTGGGTGTTGGTTTAAGTTGGGGCAGCAGTAGCAGTAGGGGCATTTGGGTCAAAAATCCAGTTGGCACGATCCTGCGGGTGCATCCGGGTACGTGACGGCATGATGATGCTTCTGATGGTTTTGCCACGCACGACCGGATGGTACTTTCCATCGGACCTGGAGCGGATGAGGTGGGAAGCTCTGCAATGATCGGTGTCCAGAAATACCGAAGGAATTGTATGGAGATCCTGGAGTTGGTTACCGAGGTTCAGGCCTAATGCAATGGAGGTAACAATCCCGCCAAAGTAGAAAGGCTTAGAGCCGCGGTTGCAGTTGGCCTGAATGTGGGCCAAGAGGAATGGTGTTGCGTTGACGGGTTCGGAATTGAACACGCTGTTGCACCCTAAAATTTGACCAACCGATTCTCCTATCCGACTCGTGGTTTAAATTCGTATTCGCAAATCAGACGCATGATATTTGTGCACAGACAGAGGATATCAGGGCTACAGCTTGATTTTCGTCTATCAGATATGGCAGATCCAGTCCAGATCACCAGGGTTTTATTTTCGGGAAATTGTGCGCTCCTCGGTGATTTTTAGCTTGCATAATGATTTTGGGGATATTCTGATGCCCGAGGATTTCTGTTCGATTCGATCTGGTCTCGTGCGCTCTTCTATGGTGGTCATTTGCATTCATCTGCATTTTTAGGATTTTAATAGACTTTTGCGGATTTTTAATAGGTTTTATAGATTTTTCTGGAATTTAAATAGGGTTTTTGTATTTTTTAATAGTTTAATTCTCTTTTTAGAATTTTATAGAATTTTTAAATAGATTTTTTAGAATATAAATAAGATTTTAAATAGTTTTATTATTTTTTAGAATATGATGGATTTTTTAAATAGGTTTAATAGTTTTTTTTATCATTTTTAGAATATATTAGATTTTAAATATAGTTTTAATTGTTTTAGATAATATAGGAAATATTATAGATTTTTCTTATTAGTTTTAAATAGATTTACTAGTTTTAAATAATATTAGAATTTTGATAGAGATTAGTAGAAGTTTAGAGTCAATTAGATCTTAGTCATTTTTAGATTTAATTAGGTTAATATAGAGTTAATTAGGTTTTTAATCATTTTTTAGATTTAATTAGATTTTAATCATTTTTTAGATTTAATTAGGATTTTAATCATTTTTAGATTTAATTAGGATTAAGATAGTGGATTTTTCGGATTAGTCAGTTAATTAGGTATTAATTGATGTTAATTAGATAATTAGGTTTAATTGTTTTTTTTTTAATCCAGTTCATTACAGGTTTTTTGGCAACATTTTCGTAGTGGGCCCATATCAGAAAAGCCCCAAATTGTCCAGAAATTGTCCAAATGTCCAGTTTTTTTTCCAGATTCGTCTAGGAGCTTCTAGAAGGTGCCAGAGCTTTTCAGTGTCATAAATAGAGCTCGCCACGTGTAGCTTCAAGGGCTGGCCCACGCGTTTCACATTCATCACGACACCACACACTCAGAAGCCCTCTCCTCACGCCACGTCTCCGTCCAGCTGGTCCCCACTCCCTCTCTCTCTGTGCATGCAAGCCACGCGTGGCACCTGCAAGCCTCTACAGAGACATCTGTCATCACCACACGCGACGCCGGAGAAGCCACCGGCCGGCATGCAAACTCTGTCCGGCCGCCCTTAACGCCACCGTCCTCGCCGGAAACTGCAAGTTATCCAGAAATCCCAGATTCATACTCCTTTCTTCATCTCCTTCCTCCTTCCACCTTCATCGTTACCTCGCCGGAAAGATCATACTCGCCGGAAACCTCAAGTAATTTCCCAGAACTCATCCATCCTCGTCGCGTCTCAAGAACAACTTCTCCAGAAACCACTCAGACCTTCATCGTTCTGCCAGAAATTTTCCAGAACACGTTCAACCATCTTCATCGTTCTTCAAGGTTTCCAGAACATCACCAAACGTTCATTCATCATCTGGAATTTCCAGGGACCTCCATCAACCAACGAACATCAACGATCTTCACAGAAGATCCTCGTGATTCATCCTCCCTCATCAAGATACTCTAAGAGCTTCTGAAGATCTTCCTCAAGAACATTCCAGGCCCTTTCTCTTCTTCATACGCGTTCATCTACCTGCTAACAGCTTGGATCGTCGTTGAAGGAGTTTCGCTCTCCAGAATCTCCAGTTCGCTCCATATTCATCTCCAGGTATGCTTTCTGGAATTCGTTGCATGTTCTTTCAGATTGCGTTGTCTTCACTAACTTATAGAACGGTTAGGGTTTTGCGAATTGATTGATTCGTTTGAATGTATGATGCTGAGATTTGGTTTGATCTTGATGATGTGTTTGAGGCTGATTTAGGATTGTTAGGCTTAGATTGCTGTGTTTGCTTGATTGTTTCGTTTGAGTGTTGAGAGTTCTTGAGAAGAGAGAAAGAGAGGTTGCAGAAAGAGTGAGTTGGGGGAGACGGACGAAACGGCTAGGGTTTGGGATTAGAAGGATGAACAGTGACCAGAGAGATTGAAGGGGATTAGGTTTTTGTGGTTAGGGTTTCATTGGGTTAGGGTTAGGTTTGGGCCAAGCCCAAACACGCTTTACTGAAGCAACCCCCCGTTTACTCGTTTACCCCCCTTTTTCGTGTGAGAAACAGAATGATTGGGCTGGGCCTTATGCCCAGTTACTATCCACACCCCTAGTGCTTAAGCCCATGATAGAATGAACTGGAAAACCTGCTAGCGCTGCACCCCCCATGCGTTTTTCTTTCAGTTTTATTAGTTGCTTTTTGATCTCATATGGGCTTATCAAAGCTGCTATGCGCACCACCCCCGTCCTGGCCCAATGCATTAGTAACTGAAAATCTTGCTGTTAGCACCCCCCTCCAATTTTATTCAAATTTTATTTTCTTTAATTTCTCTTTCATATTATCTTGCATATTATAAAAATTCATAAGAAAATAAAAACAATTGATTTTTCAATTCTTCTTTTTTTTTCTACCACTTTATGATAATGTCTAGAAAATCATATAAAAATAAAAATGCCATTTTATTTTTGAAATTCTTTCCATTTAATTGACTTTTTTTAATATTTTTAGTGCATGCATATCATTAGAAAATTCATAAAAAATAGTATGTTCAGTCAAATAATTCCGTTCTTTTTTCTGTAGACTCGTAATTCAATGTAGAATTTTATAGTGCAAAAACATTAGCTTAATCATGCATTCTCATTTTAATTGCATTTTTTGTATTGTCTTGATATTGAATAATTGGTTTGTGGGTGTGTCTGCTGTGTTGATTTTGATTCTTTCATCTGGTATTGAATTTTGTTCTGATTTTCTAGCATGTTGTCATAGAGCCATGAAGGTTTCCCATAGATTTTTGATAGATTTTTGTAGGATGTTCTGATATGATTTGTCTGAGCTTGAGGATAGGAGAAGTCTTGATGACTTCTGACTTTGAAGTTCAACTGTGGTTGAACTTCAGAGATAGTTGCTTGAGGTTTGGTGGCCTGTGGGATCTTCTTGAAGATGGGAGCTGATAGAGCTTGCAAGGATGCAGTGGATTGAGGCTTAGTTTAGGAGCTTGTTATCTGTTTGTGAGGTTCGAGATCCTGAAGTTTGAAGGGAATTTATGGTACTTTCCTGAGGAAGACACTATGAATGACTTTCATTCTTTCTTCTCACCTCTTTCTTAAGTATCCAATGATGTTGGAGCCAACTTGTGAGTTTAATTCCTCCTGAGGAGGAATGTAAACTGATCACATGTTGTTGAGCCACATGGGATACGATTCCTAAGTGGAAGCCCCCTAGTACTTTCCTGAGGAAGGTCTTATGGGTCTATTCACTTAGTCCCATTAGTTTATCTAGGATTTCTCAAGTATCCAATGATGTTGGAGCCAACTTGTGAGTTTAATTTCTCCTGAGGAGGAATGTAAACTGATCACAGTTGTTGAGCCACGTAGGGTACGATTCCTAAGTGTCAGCCTCCTAGTACTTTCCTGAGGAAGGTCCTATGGGTCTGCTCACTTAGTTCCCTTAGTGCATATAGGTTTTCTCAAGTATCCAGTGATGCCGGAGCCTTCATGTGAGTTTAATTTCTCCTGAGGAGGAATGTAAACTGATCACAGTTGTCGAGCCGCATAGGATATGACTCCTGAGTAGTAATCTCCTGGTACTTTCCTGAGGAAGGCACTATGAGCTTGTCTACTTAGCTCCCTTTCTCTAGTAAGCTTGTTCTGCAGCTTGGAGACTGGGATTGGTTCCTCTTGCTTAGGGTTTTGAGTAGATTGTTTGCTTAGATCTTTGCTTAAGGTGTTGTATAGGGTTTTGCCTAGAGATAGATTAGGAGCTTGTTTCAGGTTTGTTAGGGGACCTTGCCCAGGAGTGGTTTCTTGTTTTGAGGATAGAGGCTTGTCAGGCTAGCCAGCCTTCTCTTTGTATTGTTTGACTTGTGTGATGTTATGTTGCATTAGACTTAGGTGTTCATCTAGATAGTTCTGAGTTAGGTGCATCTTAGAAGTAGACTTTGTGTGCATGAGAAGTTGAGGTGGTCCTCCTTCTGCTTGTTTGTTATTGAGTGGCTTTGCTTGTTGATATTTGGTAGAGCTGAGCTCCCTTGCCTTTGTGGTTTGCGGCCTCTGTGCCTTGTTTGTCTAGTTGTTGCATTCATGCATATTTTCGTTATTTCTTTACTTTGTAGTTGATTCTTGTTTACCGTTTAGTCCTGTTGCCATGATCCCTTAGGAGCTCTGACTTTTCCGCTGCGGAGTTGTTATGATAGACATTAGGATGGTCAACCAGGCGTGATAGCAGTAGGTAGATCCCCTTTTTTTTTCAGCTATAGTCTAGGGTGTCTTTTCCCTTTCCTTCCAGTAGGAGCTTTTGAGTAGTTTGGTCCGTAGTTAGCTGAACTACAGCTGCTCTGATTCCTTGTACCAGACAAGGATATGTAGGCATAGGATGCGATGTCCTAGCGAGCACACTAACAACTAACCCTTTGTTCTCTCGCGGCTGTGCGATCGAGACTTTCCCGCTGACGACTGATTGTTATCCCCTTTCTCTTGTCCGAGTGCATTTGAGACCAGATCGTAGTTGTAGGTTCCCGCACCTTTGAGACCAGTTTGTTTTCTCACTGCTGTGTGAGAGCCCCCTGTTTACCCGTAGTTAGTCGAACTACATTTGCTCTGATCTTCCATGCTGTGTGGAAGTACGTAGGCACAGGACGCGATGTCCTGGCGAGCAACCTTTTCCCCGTTTAGACGTAGGAAGTCGAACTACGTTGACTCTGACTTTCCCATCGCACGAGGGAATACGTAGGCCCAGAACACCGTATGTTCTGTCGAGTCCTGTCCTTTTATTTTCTTTTCAGACCAACCATTAGAGTAGATAGATAATACACCCTTTACCTATAAACATCAAGCGTGGATCCCATCGAGTACGATGGACGTGAGGGGTGCTAATACCTTCCCCTTGCGTAACCGACTCCCGAATCCAGGTTTTGGTTGCGATGACCATACCTTTTTCCCGTCTTTGCGAGGTTTACTTCGAGCGTTTCCTTTCCCGCTCTGAGGGATAAATAACGCACGGTGGCGACTCTCCTGTCAAGCCGGCGCCGATTTTCGCAGTAGCGACAGCTGGCGACTCTGCTGGGGACTTATAGCATCTAGGGACTTTTCCCATCCCTTATGCTGGGACCGTTTCCCATCCCCTACGCGAGTCAATCCTAGCGCTTGGGTGTTTATTTGTTGGGTGTTGTGCATATTGTGTTTTATCTTTTCTGCACTTTACTTTTCTGTACCTTTACCTTTCCGCATTTATTTTCCAGCATTATATTATTGTGATTATTGCTGTGGGCAAGGGAGGTTACTGTGAGTGAAAAGTCGGACCTGGGCTTGAGTACACCCCTAGATATAGTTGCGGAGAAGTAGTAGACGAACCTGTCTGCTGAGCAGGCACAGTTCCCTACGAAAATCTGCGCTCAGACGAGATTCTTGCAGAGGTGCTCCTTTCCGGTCCTGAGGATCTGAGGGGAGTCCAGACGTGAGGATTGTCGACTCTGGGGACCGATCATTTGGAAGTCAGCTAAGTGAGGCCTCTTCATGATTTGATGATGCCACTCCTTCTGGGAATCGTATCGTCACTCATGAAAGTCTGTGACGCTGATGACCGCATAGGATGCCGTACCTTTGTCCGTGGATTAGGTCTATCATACCTGTGAGGGGGATTGGGTTATTGCAGGAAAACTGGCCTTCAGAAACCATGATTCAGTGCCTTTATCAGATGGTGTTCTTGATTCATCTCCAGGTGTGTTGTCTGGGTCAGATGGGTTTCTTATCTGAGGTTGATTATCAGATGGTTTTCTCGTCAGATACAGAGGTTCAGATGGATTTCTTACCAGGAGATTGATATTTTGAGTATCAGATGATAGTTAGTGTCATGAGGTTCTGGTGCTTGTGTTGGTTTTCTGTTCTTGATCACAGAGATATTCCTCTTCAGGCTACAGCATGGCCCCTGTGTTCGCAGATTGCATTATTTATCATATTGCATCATCGCATTACCATTTTGCATACAACTAACGTGTGTGTATTGCAGGTACATATTTTCCCTTCCTGTTCTGGTGTTTGTTCCTAGCAAGACATGGAAACCCTAAAGAGAGTATTGCCCTACAAGTTTCCGTCGCCGGATATCAGTCTATTGTTAGAGTTGATTGCTATTGCTAAGAGGAGGGTAATGGGTGACTTCAGAAAGAGATATGGGAGGATTCTGACCTATGTTTATCAGCCATCTGCCTACGAGACCAGCGGCATCTATACTCTGTTACAGTTCTATGATGCGGAGCTCAGGTGCTTTGTATTTCCCGACTTTGTTTTGGCTCCTACCCTGGAGGAGTATTCTACACTTCTGGATATACCGATCCGCGAGCAGATGCCTTTCTATCGTACGGACGCTGAGCCTAAGCTGGCTGAGCTTTCTGCCATCCTGTGCTTGAAAGAGTCTGAGCTGTCTGGGAAGATGATCAGAAGAGGAGATGTATGGGGATTCCCGTTGGATGTCTTGGTAGAGAAGGCTCGGGAATATGCCCAGAAGGGTAGCTGGGGTATTTTTGACGTCATCCTTGCTGTATGTGTGTATGGCATCGTGTTGTTCCCGAACATTCCTGATTTTGTTGACTCAGATGCCTTCTATATTTTGGCTACGAAGAACCCGATTCCTACTTTGCTGGGAGATATCCACCATTCAACCCACTACCAGAATGAAAAGCGGCGAGGAAGGAATGTGTCTTGTTGTGTACCTCTCCTATGCAGGTGGTTCACCAGTCATATGCCTAAGTCAGGCCCGTTTGTCACCTCTATTGATTCTCTAGGATGGCCCGAGCGCTTAATGGGATTGACTGCTGAGAACGTGGTATGGGTCAATGAGGAGGTATTCGGAGCTGAAGTCATACTCAAATGCGAAGGATTCCCGAATGTTCCTTTGGTGGGAAGGAAGGGGTGTGTCAACTACAACCCTTCCTTATTGATCAGGCAATTTGGGTACGTACCTCAGGGAGCGCCAAAACCCGAGGAGATACAGGAATCTCTGTATCTCACTGGGGCAATAGGGAAAGAGATGCTGACCAAGCTCGAGAAGGCATGGAAAAACTTGCACAAGAGAGGGAAGCTTTCAGGTAACAGAGGGGATACTCGAGTTCCTGGCCCATATGTGGAATGGATTCGTGAGCGAGTTGTGAAATTCCTTATGCCGTATCCAGCGGTTCAGCCATTGCATCCTTCTCCGGTGGAGGAGCCTACCACAGTGGATATACAGGTATTCAGGCAGCTGATGGCCGAGAAAGAGGAGCTAGCAAAGGCTAAAGAGGCTCTAGAGCAGGAGAATGCCCAGCTTCGGCATGAAAAGATTGAAACAGGATATGTTTCCAAGCAACAGGCTGAAACTCTGAAACATCTGAAGACCACGTTATTGGAATTGACTGAAACCAAGAAGCGTCTGGAGTTAGATGTAGACTCAGTTAGTAGTGTGTTGGCCACTAAGAAGCAAGAGCTGGAAAGGGCCTACATGAAGCTAGCCAAGTTCAGAGAACACTGGGATCTCACTATGACCAAGCGCAAAGAGCGGGAAGAAGAGCTGAAGACGCAGGTTGCTCAGTTAGAAGAACAGGTCAGAGTGAAGAATGAAGAGCTTGAAGAAGAAGCCTGCCGCCGATACGAGGCCGAGCGTAAGCTGACAGATGCCATAAAGAATTTGGAAGATTTCCAGCATAGAGCAGATGCCAAGAGACCCAAACCTGGGGGTGGTGCCAATGATAAGGCTTGGGAAGACTTTGTCAGAGACATCCAGGGGACGGTCAGGAAGAGGGATCGGCTGATAGAAGGTTTGATTTATCAACCGGATCACGCAGAGACGAAGAAGATGGTCGAGGACTTCCGCAACCGTACCCGTACTTGATTTTTCTCTTGTATTCTGTATGTTGAGATCACCACCAGGCATGTTGGCTGGGATCCTCCTTATCATATCAGCTGTATGGAGCATAGTTATGTAACCTCTTGACAAGACAGTCATTCTAATGAATATACGAGGGTTTTTCTAAATATTGTCTTTATGGTTTATCTCGTCTTGCTACCACTGACACTGGAATTGGAGGGGAAATATCTCCAATGCACACATGCACGTTAGCATTTTTGTATTTCTGTTTGCATAAATCATACTGCATATCATTTCTCTAGCAGGCCAGAGCACTTATCCAGCCTTTGTTTTCACCAGAGGGTGATTCTCGGGGGACTGTTTGAGGCAAGAGTGGAGTGTTGAAGACGACCAAGGGGCTGAAGCAGTTTTGAGCAGAATCAAGCAGTGCAGTCAGCTACAGGTAATTGGTAGCTACGGCTGAAGGCAATTTCCAGGCTCCTAACACCTTGACAAGGTTTACTATGGCATCCAACCATCAGCATGATTCTATGGAAAACTTCCCGAACAATCTTGCTACAGACCAAGTGGTACAGCCTACCGTTGAGAACCGAGATCGACATGAGCAGTTTGTTGCCCGAAATGAACGTCATCCTCCTGCTAACAACCAAGGCGTTGCTTTCCCTGTGGTGAATTACCGGAGAGATATTCCAATGGCCAGGATGGTGGCTCTTGAAGACGATAGAAGGCTCCGAGCATTGGAAGAAGGTATAAAAGCCTTAGAAGCGAAAGATGCCGTTGTAACCCGGTGAACTGACTTTAAACAATGTTGCGGATAGCAAGAGTCGCCACCGACTTTTATTTTATCCATAAGGAAAGGTTATAAAAGAACAGGAAAGACCTTAGAGAATATTTTGGGTCCGGGGGGTAGGTTATGAAAAGGGAAGGTATTAGCATCCTTTTCATCCATGGTTATCCATGGGCTCTTAGGTACTTAAGCTCACTTTTGAATTGTTTTGAAATTGTAGTGTGTGAATAGAAAATTTTCAGAATAGTTAATAAATAATCCATGTAAGGATGTGTTAAGAACTTGTTTGAAAACTTGTTGAAAATTTGTTTAAGTGCGAAACAATTTTGAAGTGAGCAAGCACCTAGGAGTAACCTACCCTAATGTTTAAAGGTCTTTCTTATTCTTCATTCTTTCCTTTAGTAAGACTATCCCTACTATAATGGAGTAGGTAGTCCTTACTTTGGATGTTAAGGGACATGTGAGGGACAATTTGACTTTGAAGGCCATTGTGGGATGTAATAAGCACATATAAGGGACCATCATCATTTTTCGAAAGAGACTCGATTCGTAAAGGCAACCATAAGGGACTTTGATGATTTTTCTATTTGAGGGACTTGCTTTATACACCCCACTTAACCATTATTCGTAGGCAACTTGAGGGATATCCTTAGGAAGTGAGACGGCGATTAAAATCGACTTACGTGTGTGACGTGTTTATTTTAATTATCTTTATTTAAAAGTGATCTAAATTTATTTTAATATTACATACATGTTGTTACACTCCCTAATTACTAACCATAATAATAATTAAATACTTAAACAACTTTACATCCAAGAAACAATTACAAAATAATAAGCAAAATAATTAAATAGCAAAGATAAATAAAATATAAATAAGCAATAATAAATAATAAAGGGGGTTAATTCTAAGTTTACTCGGCAAGACATCGCATCTTGTGCCTACGTATCCTTACGGGAGTGGAATCAGAGTAATCGTAGTTCCCCTCAATAGGGAGGTTAGAAACTTCTTGACTGTGGTCAAGGTCTCAAGGGGAATAAACGCATCTTAAGGACACGCTTACGTGGAGTGTAGAAACTCCAAATCTCTACGTTGAAATGTTAAGTTGTAATTAGGGTTAAATTAGGGATTCCACGGCGGGAAACCCTAAAATGAGCGCGGCGGCTCTTTGACCTAATGCTAAGGGTAAAATTGTAATTTTGCCTGCGGCGAGGCATTTGTGAAAATTAGGGTTTGTAGTTTGTAGTTTTGAGGATTTGAAATTGAATGTGTGAAGTTTTACGGACTATTGGCGCGGCGGCCAAACAGTTAGACCTAACCTTCGGATGTGTGCAATGTGACAGAAATAATAGTAAACGCGTGAGATAATTGAATCATGCAAACAGAGAGATAATGTCATAATTTAAACCATGCAAGCAGAAATTTAAAGGCAGAATTTAAAGAGCGATTGTTAAGTTCGCGAGGTTACATGAGAGGAGCAGATACAATATGATAATGAAATTTGAATTGAACAATAATAAAATAAAATAAATAACGATTCTAGTTATTATTTAAAAAAAAAAGATTTTAGTTATTATTTTAAATTTATCTAAAAAAAAGTTTTTCTTAAAAATAATAGGTTTTCATATTAATTTGGAAAAGATGTTAATGTTATTTATTTTAAAAAACAGATTTTTATATTATAACAAATTTTAATAAATTAATGATAACAATAATAATAATAATGGTAATAATAATGATAATAATGATAATAATAATAAATAATGATAATAATAATAATAATAATAATAATAATAATAATAATAATAATAATAATAATAATAATAATAATAATAAAGCAATAATGAATTTTAAATGTGCCAAATAACCCAACAATGTTGCTAACGCAGAAATGCGCTCATCGCAACCAGATCTAAATCGGACGAAACAAAATTTATCGCAAAGAAAAAGAAATTAAGCAAAAAATAGTATTATTGCTCACACAAAAATGCGATCATCGCAACCAGATCGAACTAACACAAATGTCACGCGTCATGCACACAAATGTGCAAACATCGTATCGACATAATTCGATCAAAAATCTTATATATATAAACTCTAACGATTTAAAAATTATATATATATAAACGTAACAGTAATAGATAAAGAAAAAGAAATAACGGTAATAGATGAAGAAAAAGAAATAACGGTAAAAGATGAAGAAAAAGAAACAACAGTAATAGATGAAGGAAAAGAAATAACGGTAAACGATGAAGAAAAAGAAACAATAGTAATGGATGAAGAAGAAAACTAAATAACGGCAAACGGCACTCACTCCTCTTAGGTTTTTTCATTCTCTCCTTTTTTCCAACAAGGCAACACATGTATATATAGGGAACAAATTAGGGTTAACACCAAATTGTCAATAATGTCCCTAAAGCCCATTTTAAAGCCCAAACTAAATAATTAGTTAAGAAAAAATAAAATTTAAATAATTTAAAATAATTAAAATAAACTTAAAATAAAAACTAATAATCCTATTGATTCCTAAAATAAAAAATATTATAAAAAGAACAAAATTTTTTCCAATATTTTTTATTTTATGATTTTTTGGATATTTTTATGAATAATTTAGAAAAAAGTGAAAAAAAATAATATTTTAAAAAATGATTTAATTAAAATACGAAAATAATAATTAAATAATAATAAAAAACTATTTTTGTTATTTTTTTAATGAAAGATAGAAAAATTTAGAGTAAAAATAATAAAAAACAAAAAAAAGTGACAAAGGTGAGATTTGAACTCTCAACCTCTCACACTCATAACTCCTTACACATGTCCTCCTGCCAATTGTGCCATTTTTACTTTTTAGAAAAAAAATGCATGCCATATGATATTTACCTGCAAAAAGTCAAACGACTACACAAATTTGTTAGTAATTGATTAAATGCAATGAAATGCGACGACAAATCTTAGGGCAAAATTTGGGGTATTACAGTTATTATGATAATATTTCTCACCCAACCTCTCTTTGATGTTGGCAAAAAAAAAAAATCATGAAGTTTGACTTTGGTTTGACCACAGTTGACCTCAGTTTGACCTTTTAACTGCATTGACTGCTTTTGACTTATCTGATCATCTGACTGAGCAAACTTTTGAGAAAAGTCTTGAAACTTGACATGGGGGTTCTTATACACATATAAGATGTTATGAAGCTCACTTGAAGTCTTGGAAGTCCATTTAGCCTGATTAAAGTCAAAACCCTAGTTTTGGATGCACTGTTTAGGAGGTGCATTGTCTGAGGGAATTGTCAACTCTTCTGACCAATTGTGAATTTTGTGAACCTTGTGAACCTTCTTGGAACACAAAGTCTTGTATTGTGAGGGCAAATTTTGGGGTGCAACAGCTGCCCCTGTTCAATTTTCTGAAACCTGAGGGGTTAGATTGGTATATTTGCCAGTCGTAACCTGGAAGGTTGAAGGGGATTGAACACAAAAGCCCAAAAATTTGCACTCACCAGTGCATGGAGTGATATTGATGGTTGGTTGAACATGATTGAGTGGGCTTAAAGATGCCACTAGGGGAAAGTTCTTCAGTAGTATAATGAGAACTGTCAGGAGTCTGGAGTAATACTGATGTAACAGCATGTCTTCATGAGGATAGAGCAATCAATAATGATAACCCTAAAGCAGTCTTGAAGTGATAAATCTGACCTCAGGAGGATAGAGCAATCAATAGCTCTAAAGCAGTCTTGAAGTAATAATGGCTTCAGGAGGATAGAGCAATCAATAGCTCTAAAGCAGTCTTGAAGTAATAGAATGGCTTCAGTAGGATAGAGCAATCAACAGCTCTAAAGCAGTCTTGAAATAATAATGTGATATGTCTTCAGGAGGATAGAGCAATCAATAGCTCTAAAGCAGTCTTGAAGTAATGATTTCAGGAGGATAGAGCAATGGATAGCTCTAAAGCAGTCTTGAAATAATAATGTAATTTCAGGAGGATAGAGCAATGGATAACTCTAAAGCAGTCTTGAAATAATAATGTGATATGTCTTCAGGAGGATAGAGCAATCAATAGCTCTAAAGTAGTCTTGAAGTAATAATGTGATATGTCTTCAGGAGGATAGAGCAATCAATAGCTCTAAAGCAGTCTTGAAGTAATGATTTCAGGAGGATAGAGCAATGGATAGCTCTAAAGCAGTCTTGAAATAATTAGATGGCTTCAGGAGGATAGAGCAATGAATAGCTCTAAAGCAGTCTTGAAGTAGTAATATGACCTCATGAGGATAGAGCAATGAATAGCTCTAAAGCAGTCTTGAAGTAATAGGATGATTTCAGGAGGATAGAGCAATCAGTAGCTCTAAAGCAGTCTTGAAGTCATGAGAGGCTATCAGGAGGATAAAATAACCCTGAGGTTACAATAAAGCAGTCCCAAAGTAATAAGAAGCTCATCAGGAGGATAAAGTAACCCTGAGGTTACAATAAAGCAGTCCCAAAGATCATAAGATTGTTTGTTGGATAATTAACCTGAAAACAAGGTAGCATTCTGTATAACAACATTAGTTTATGCTTTATGTATGCATGTATGACATGATGCACTTAGGTAATGTACTATAGACATATATGTTATGGTATGATGTAAATGATGTATGTATGCTATGACACTGCTGGAAGTGTCTGGATATCCTTGTATAACAACTGCTGGCCAAGAAAAATAAATCCCGATTCGTTGTTGAAGAATATATAACCCTCCGTCTGCTGGGGATAACAAGGTATAGATAACCTCCCGTTGTTGGGGATAACAAGGTATAGATAACCTCCCGTTGTTGGGGATAGTAGGGTATAGATAACCTTCGTTTTCGTTTGATAGTAGGATAAGTATAACATCCCGTCTTCGTTCATCGTGCCCTTATTGGAAAGTAATTTCCCGTATATCCGTATGAGGATAAAAGAGATGGATATAAATTCCAGGGGAGATTAGACTTTGTGAAAATGGATTAGTCCTACTGATGGTTTGTAACTGTCTTGTAAAGATGAACCGGCGAAGCTTCGTTGAAATCCTTCCCTCGTTCGTCCTTAGTAAATACTATTACTGCATTTTCATGCATTTCTGGTAAACATCAATCATATTAAAAGCATACATGCGTTTCTGGTAAACATCAATCATATTCAAAGGCATACATACATTCAAACACAACCAATGGACGTTTCGCTTATGTAAATAGGGTAAAAGTGAATCTGGATTCAAAAGATGGAATTTATTTATATCAAAAGTGACCCATACACGGGTAAGTTTGTACAAGGAGACATAAACCCTAGTAAGAGAATTTTGTCATGAAGTTTTACAAAAAGAATCAGCTATGTGGGAAATAATCCTATTGAGTTTCAATTCTACTATTGCCACTCAAGTATCTCATCTTCTTGCTGTTGAGACGGAAACGATTGGATTGAGCTTTATCTGTTTGAGCTTGAGTAAGTAGTACAACTGGTTGCAGTTTCATGAGTGATCCAAACGAGACATAGTCATACGCTTTAATCCCTAACTTTTGCCTGGATTGCCCTTTCAGGTTTTCAATCCACCGGGATACCCTTTTTTGCCCAAGCCGCCTTTTCAGGTTTTCGACTTGCCGGGTGTACATCTTTTTATATATATATCCCTAATTTTTGCCCAAACCCTTTTGGTTTGCCGGGATGCCCTTATTTTTGCCTAGGCCTGTCAACCTAGCGGGTCTCTTTTTATGCGTAGTATTTTTTTAACTATGTCTGCGTTTACAGGTTGTGGGAAGTCTTCACCATCCATTGTAGTCAGTATCATGGCACCTCCTGAGAACACTGTCTTGACTACAAATGGTCCCTCATATGTTGGAGTCCACTTGCCCCTAGGATCACCCTGTGGTAATATGATACGCTTGATTATCAAGTCACCAGCCTGATATACCTTTGGCTTAACCTTCTTGTTAAAAGCTTTGATCATCCGTTTCTGGTACATCTGGCCATGACAAACTGCTGCTAACCTTTTCTCATCAATCAAATTTATCTGGTCAAGTCGAGTCTGAATCCACTCATCTTCATCCAAGCCTGCATCCTTCATAATTCTCAAGGAACTGAATCTTCATATCAATAGCAACTTGCATACCCATGATACATGCCTCATACTCAGCCATGTTATTGGTACAATAGAAACAAAGTCTGGCAGTAATCGGGGTATGACAACCTTCAGGGGAACTAATCACAACACCAACACCATTACCATGTGCATTGGAGGCACCATCAAAAACCATAGTCCATCGGGATCCTTGTTCAGGTCCGTCATATTGTCCAGGTTCTTTGGTAACAGACATAATGTCTTCATCAGGGAACTCAAAATTCATTGACTGGTAATCATCTACTGCTTGATGAGCCAAATGATCAGCAACAACACTCCCCTTAATGGCCTTCTGAGTGGTATACTGTATATCATATTCCGTCAAGATCATTTGCCATCTTGCAATTCTTCCGGAGAGAGCAGGTTTCTCAAATATGTACTTGATTGGATCCATCTTCGAAATCAACAAGGTAGTATGGGTCAACATATACTGTCTTAGTCGGCGAGCAGCCCATGCCAAAGCGCAGCAAGTTTTCTCGAGCAGTGAGTATCTTGTTTCACAGTCGGTAAACTTTTTGCTAAGGTAGTATATTGCCTGCTCTTTTCGACCAGACTCGTCATGTTGCCCCAATACACACCCCATTGAGTTGTCTAATACTGTTAAATACATAATCAAGGGTCTTCCATCAACTGGTGGCATTAAAATTGGAGGTTCTAGCAAATATCTCTTGATTTCATCAAAGGCAGTCTGGCACTCATCATTCCATTCCATCACCTGATCTTTCCTCAACAACTTGAAGATTGGCTCACAGATGGTAGTTAATTGGGAAATAAATCTTGCAATGTAGTTCAATCGTCCCAAGAAACCTCTAACCTCCTTCTCAGTACGGGGAGCTGGCATCTCTCGTATAGCTTTCACTTTTGCAGGATCCACTTCAATGCCTTTTCCACTGACAATGAAACCCAAGAGCTTTCCAGATCTAACTCCAAAAGTACACTTGTTTGGATTTAATCTCAACCTGTATTTCTTCAACCTCTCAAACAACTTGTGCAGATGATCAAGATGTTGTTCTTCATTCTGAGACCTGGCTATCATATCATCCACATATACCTCTATCTCATGATGAATCATATCATGAAAAAAGCCACCATAGCACGCTGATATGTTGCCCCTGCATTCTTCAAACCAAATGGCATTACCTTATAGCAAAAGGTGCCCCACTGTGTCACAAATGTAGTCTTCTCCATATCTTCAGGTGCCATCTTGATTTGATTGTAACCAGAGAAACCATCCATAAAAGAGAATACCTTATGCTGAGCAGTGTTGTCTACCAGAATATCAATATGAGGAAGTGGAAAGTCATCTTTAGGGCTAGCCTTGTTCAGATCTCTGTAGTCTACACACATACGTACCTTACCATCTTTCTTAGGAACTGGTACCACATTTGCAACCCACTGAGGATAAGAAGTTACGGCCAAGAACCCTGCATTGAATTGTTTCATTACCTCTGCTTTGATCTTTTCTGACATTTCAGGACGCATACGACGAACCTTCTGCTTCTTTGGACGACAATCTTCTTTCACTGGCAAACGGTGAACCACAATGTCTGTATCCAACCCTGGCATATCTTCATAAGACCAAGCAAAGATCTCCACATAGTCACGTAGCATCTGAATCAACCTGCTCTTGACACTGTCCTCTAAATCAGCCCCTATCTTGACCTCTTTTCTGTTTTCTTCAGTTCCCAGCTTCACAACTTCGACTGGCTCTTCATGTGGCTGTATAGCTTTCTCTTCTTGTTGTAACAACCTAGCAAGCTCTACAGGTATTTCACAATCGTCCTCGTTTCCGTCTTCAGTTTGATAGATCGGATTCTCGAAATTGTAATTGGCAATAGTAGAACTGTTATCAACTGGATCCAGAGTGGATGAGGATCTGCATTTTAGTGGCGTGGGTGTGTGTAAGAACACATAGCTGATAAAGCAAAAATAAAAGAAAAAGAAAGACAAGGAACACAATATTTACGAAAACGAAACGTCCATTGATTTTATTGAATGCAGTATGCAAATGAAATGACAACCCGTAACAAGCACACCATTGTGCCCCGGGTAAGGCACATGGCTTGAAAGTTTTAATTGTTCCAAAAATTATAAATTTAAAAACATAACACAGTAATAGTATTTACTCCTGACTAAAGGAGATAGGGATAACATCTTCAGCTTTCCAATTATTGAGTCCAGCACCCACAGTAGGAAAAATCCATGCCTCCAAGTTGTAGTCTTCATCTTGATCTCCCACAGCATTGATAACCCCTTGATTGGTGATACGAACAGCACGAGCACGACGAACAGCCTTCTGGGACTCTGCAGTGAAACCCAAACCAAACTTGTCAGACTTGTATGGAATATCAGGAAGCTGACCCCAAATAGTACAACCACCTTCTTCCACCACAGCTTTTGCATCATTGAGGGAGGCCATTGCCATTGTTGGAGGGTTTCTGATGACCATAGGAACCTTCTTCACAGCAGGAGGAGTCACACAATCCTTAACAGCCCAGGGAACCACTTCAAATGACTGACATGGAGTTTCAATGTATTCACCTTCTATTTCCAGATACTTGAAAGTGTTTACATGGCTGACAAAGTATTCTTCCTCTCCAAAGACAGTAACAACTTTTCCATTCACTGGATATCTCAACTTTTGATGTAATGTGGAGGTCACAGCACCTGCCCCATGGATCCAGGGACGACCAAGCAGACATGAGTACGAAGGACGAATATCCATCACATAGAATGTAGCAGTAAACACCTGAGAGCCAACCTTGATTGGAAGATCAATTTCCCCATGCACTACTCTTCTAGAACCATCAAAAGCCTTTACCACAATATTACTGGGCTTCAATACCGTGTCTTCAGGACTCAGCTTGTTCAGGACTTCCTTAGGCAACACATTCAGAGAGGAACCATTGTCTATCAGCACATGAGACAGGGTAGTGCCCCTGCATTCAATTGAAATATGCAAGGCCCTGTTATGATCCCTCTTGGCAGGGGTCAAGTCAGCATCAGAAAATCCTAACCCGTTGTCATAGGTCAGGTGAGCAACACAATTCTCAAACTGGTCCACAGAAATTGCACTGGGTACATGAGCCATCTTTAGAAACTTGATCAATGACTTGGCATGAGCCTCAGAACATAATAACAGGGAGAGCATAGAAATCTTTGAGGGAGTATGCCCCAGCTGATCAACAATATCATAATCACTCTTGCGAATGATTTTCAATACTTCTTCCATCTGCTTAGAGAGGTCATCAGCAGCTGGCACATCAGTAGATACAGGCTCAATAACAGGACCCTTGCCCCGAGCATCAGTGGTGGAAGTAACAGCAGGAGTAACTGCACTCTTAGAAGCAACTGGAGGAGAGAAGACTCTTCCACTACGAGTGATCTTGCTAGATCCAGCAATATTATCAATGTCAACAGGCATATCAGGTAAAGGCTCCTGCTTGACACCATGGATGTAAACATCATACCCATAGTGCCAAGGCACAACTTTGTCAGATGTATAAGGAATAGGACCAGGAGTGGTACTGATCAGAGGAGCTACTCTGGCTTCAGCAACAACTTTCACAGGACCTTCAGCAGTAATCTTGATTGGGCCCTGATGAGTGATTTTAATGGGACCCTTTGAAGTGATTCTTAGTGGTACTTTGTCAACCATGTCAACCTCTTCAATCTTCTTACCCTGAGTCAGATGATCCACCATACTTTCTACAGATGCTGGTCTTCTTTCAAACACTATAGTATATTTATCCATGAGACGTTGAATCCCATCTCTCAAAATGAAGCAACTATCCGGCTTATAGGTACAATATAGACAATCTTCATGACAACCTGGAAAGATCCCAGCTTGTACTAACCTCTTTTTGATAACAGACAATGGTGTGCTCAACTCCATAACTGAATAGACATGCAGATCTTCATCAATATCTTCATCAATGGCGTTGACAGTCTTCTCGTGATTTGGCATTGGAGCTGTAATCACATTTTGAGTACCTGGTGGATCAAACTCAATTTCTCCAGCATCAATCATATCCTGAATTTTGTTCTTCAAGACCCAGCAGTTATTAGTATCATGTCCTGGACAGTTTGAATGATATGCACATCGTGCATTGGGATTGTACTTGGGAGAGGTAACATTGGGATTCTGAGGAGCCTCCCTCAGGGTAATAAGTTCAGCCTTCAACAAGTGTTGCAATGCCTGAGCCATTGACATGTTGATCTTCGTGAACTGTCTTCTAGCCCTCTGTTGGTTGCCTTGAGGCTGCTCTGTTGTTGCAGGAGTTGGATTTGAAATATGAACTGCACTAACAGACTGATGCCTTCTGTTACGATCAGGCTGACCATACACAGCATTAGATTCTTTCTTCCCAGTGGGAGGCTTCTTTGCAGCACCTGATGAAGAAGTGCCCACTTGGATCTTACCACTCTTGATACCATTCTCTACTCGCTCTCCTGTCATGATCAACTCAGTGAAGCCAGATGATGAGCTTCCAATGAGATGACTGTAAAACGGACCATTCAGCGTACACATGAACATATCAACCAACTCCCTATCAGTCAAAGGGGGTTGAACTCTTCCAGCTAAGTCTCTCCACTTCTGAGCATACTCCTTAAAGCTTTCTTTGGCACCCATAGACATGCTTTGAAGCTGCATGCGAGTGGGGGCTAAGTCAGCATTGTATTGATACTGCTTGTAGAAAGCTTCAGCAAGGTCATTCCAATCTCTGATGTTGACACTCTCCAACTGATAATACCACTCTAGCTGAGCTCCAGATAAACTCTCTTGAAAGAAATGGATCCACAACTTTTTATCAGCAGTGTGGGGTTGAATTCTTCTGACATAAGACCTCAGATGCAAGCTCAAATCCTCAAAATCCAGCCCAGATGATTTCTGTAATTCCATAGCATCCATTCTATCCACCAGCATCTTGAATTTGTCTTCGTTAGGCTCATGGTAGTAGTTAGCCTCAGAATCAGAGTCCCCCATAGTGTTGTGGAGACTGCCTCTCTCCTGCTCAGATTCTTCAGATTCATAGTCTTCAACCTGTTCCTTGGTCTTGATAGGACCTTTGAACCTTCTTCCCATGTTGAGCAACCCAGCAGACCTTCTAGCCTTCTTAGTCTTCTTGGCCAGCAGTGTCTTCAATTCATCCTGCCCCTTGGATAGGTTCAGGATCAGCTCTTGGAACTGTGCATTCTGTGCCTGGAGATCCTTAACTGATTGTTCAAGAGCCATTGCTGAAATAAACAGCGAGAAGATGAGAAACCTGTGCACAATTATACCTGTGATGCAATGATATGGGAATGCATATGCAATGTTTTCAAGGACCGCAGGATTTAAATTTGCTTAAACAAACAAGAAAGTAACTTTTTATTAGTAATACTTGTTTTGCCTTTTAGGCTTACAAAAAATGAAAACGAAATAAGTATAAAAGATGGGGTTTTAAGTCTCCCATGGACGTTTCCTCTTTGTGTTGAGGTATGAGTTGAGGTTTCGTTCCTTATGAAGTAGCTTTGTTAGCTCTAGGATCCTTGCTTGGCTTGCTTTGTAATGAGCCTCAAAAGTATCCCTTTGCTCTTTCAGTTGGATCCATGATCTCTGCAAGTCTTCCATATCAGTAGGCATGTCTGGGTGAAGGATGGTATAAGCTGTGTCTCCTTCAGCAACAGGTTCCATGGTAACTGGTAGGACGGCAGGATATGGCATCATGAGTGTCTGAGCACGAAATCGTACCCATCTGAGATAAGCCTCCATAGGAATGGTGTACTTAGGCTCCAGTGTCTTGCTGTCAATCCTGTTTACCTTTCCCCAAGCTCGGATGAATCTCTGACGGTAACCCTGAAGATCGTTGTCGTAATCAAACACAATGCCCTGAATCAACATGTCATGTGGACCATCGCTCCGGGCGTAACCAAACTGTCGTAAAGCTAGAGATGGGTTGTAGGTGATGCCTCCTCTTATGCCTAGAAGTGGCACATTAGGAAACTCCCCACAACGGTCAATGATGGTGACATTCTCCATAGATCTGGAGCACCAATGGATGTCTGAGTGAGAAAGTGACATGATCCTCTTGGACCATCTGAACCCCTGCTCATTCTTCATTACTGAGCGAGGAAGGTGAGAAATAAACCACCTAGAAAGTAAAGGTATGCAGCACATCAAAGTTCCTCTTGCCCTTGTAGTACGGGTGTGAAGAGAATGTAGGATGTCTCCAAGTAAGGTAGGCACTGGATTGTGACTCAGGAATATGTTGATGGCATGAACGTCTATGAACTGATCAGGATTGGGGAACAACACTAAGCCATAAATCAATAAGGCTAAGATCTCCTCAAAAGCATCGTAGCTCATAGCCTTCAAGAACATTTGAGCTTTATCCACTAATACCTTGGCAAGAATACCTTTAACTCCACTTCTCGTCTCTAGAACAATGTCAGACTTCTTCAGATGTAGAGCTGCAGCAATAACTTCTGGTTTAAGCTCCTTCTCTAAGCCTGTGAATGGCTTCTGATCAAGAACAGGTATACCCAGAAGTTTAGAGAACTCCTCCATGGTTGGAACCAGCTGATAATCAGGAAATGTAAAGCAATGGTGCTTAGGGTCAAAGAACTGAAACAACACACTCATCATGTCTTCACTGAACCCTGAAGTAACTAGGTCCAATAAGTGACCATGTCTCTTGTTGAACTGGGAATGATCAGGCACTAGGGAAACCAACTCCTTGAGCTTAGCAGGTATCCCTACAAAGTTGATCCTGATGGTGTTTCTACGAGCAGAAGCCATGACCTGCAACAAAGAACAAAGATAAATCCTTTGGTCCTTGAAATGGTTAGGGAAAATGATATGCTTATGATGCATGATGATGTCATGATGTCATGCTCAATCACAAACATGTGGCACACACAAACAAGTCACACCATAGCCCTAGGTTTAAAGGCTTGCATGAGGTTCAAAGGCAAGTACCCTCCCCTGAAGTTAGATGGTTCATCCTGTCCTACAAAAGTAACCAGGTTCTAAGGGATCTCAATATCATTGATCCTTCACAAGGGTGGTTGTTCAGAAGGCAACTTACTTGCCAACCAAAACCCTCCAAGTTTAAGATCTCAATGAGCGTAGTATCGAGTGTCAACCAACTTCAGTCTGCACCAAAGCCGGTTACCTCACTACTTTCTAAAGGCCAAGATGAGTTAACTAGGGTTCTAAAAGTCAGTTAGTGCATTGACAACATATGGCAGCCTTAATATTATCCTCAACTTGACTTAAGGAATATAAGCACCAACCAAGAAGTCGCACTAACTATGGCCACCAGATCAACCGTATCGATATACGTCGTACAGTTTCCTTGGTCTATTGCCATTTACCTAAGGTACACTAGATCCGGGTTAGGACCTTTCACACATAAGAGCACCCCAACAATATAATAATAAAGCAAACAAGGCAAACAATTTAAAGTGATCTTAATTCCTAAGGGTACCCCTCTTAAATAGATCCCCAGCAGAGTCGCCAGTTCTGTAACCCGGTGAACTGACTTTAAACAATGTTGCGGATAGCAAGAGTCGCCACCGACTTTTATTTTATCCATAAGGAAAGGTTATAAAAGAACAGGAAAGACCTTAGAGAATATTTTGGGTCCGGGGGGTAGGTTATGAAAAGGGAAGGTATTAGCATCCTTTTCATCCATGGTTATCCATGGGCTCTTAGGTACTTAAGCTCACTTTTGAATTGTTTTGAAATTGTAGTGTGTGAATAGAAAATTTTCAGAATAGTTAATAAATAATCCATGTAAGGATGTGTTAAGAACTTGTTTGAAAACTTGTTGAAAATTTGTTTAAGTGCGAAACAATTTTGAAGTGAGCAAGCACCTAGGAGTAACCTACCCTAATGTTTAAAGGTCTTTCTTATTCTTCATTCTTTCCTTTAGTAAGACTATCCCTACTATAATGGAGTAGGTAGTCCTTACTTTGGATGTTAAGGGACATGTGAGGGACAATTTGACTTTGAAGGCCATTGTGGGATGTAATAAGCACATATAAGGGACCATCATCATTTTTCGAAAGGGACTCGATTCGTAAAGGCAACCATAAGGGACTTTGATGATTTTTCTATTTGAGGGACTTGCTTTATACACCCCACTTAACCATTATTCGTAGGCAACTTGAGGGATATCCTTAGGAAGTGAGACGGCGATTAAAATCGACTTACGTGTGTGACGTGTTTATTTTAATTATCTTTATTTAAAAGTGATCTAAATTTATTTTAATATTACATACATGTTGTTACACTCCCTAATTACTAACCATAATAATAATTAAATACTTAAACAACTTTACATCCAAGAAACAATTACAAAATAATAAGCAAAATAATTAAATAGCAAAGATAAATAAAATATAAATAAGCAATAATAAATAATAAAGGGGGTTAATTCTAAGTTTACTCGGCAAGACATCGCATCTTGTGCCTACGTATCCTTACGGGAGTGGAATCAGAGTAATCGTAGTTCCCCTCAATAGGGAGGTTAGAAACTTCTTGACTGTGGTCAAGGTCTCAAGGGGAATAAACGCATCTTAAGGACACGCTTACGTGGAGTGTAGAAACTCCAAATCTCTACGTTGAAATGTTAAGTTGTAATTAGGGTTAAATTAGGGATTCCACGGCGGGAAACCCTAAAATGAGCGCGGCGGCTCTTTGACCTAATGCTAAGGGTAAAATTGTAAGTTTGCCTGCGGCGAGGCATTTGTGAAAATTAGGGTTTGTAGTTTGTAGTTTTGAGGATTTGAAATTGAATGTGTGAAGTTTTACGGACTATTGGCGCGGCGGCCAAACAGTTAGACCTAACCTTCGGATGTGTGCAATGTGACAGAAATAATAGTAAACGCGTGAGATAATTGAATCATGCAAACAGAGAGATAATGTCATAATTTAAACCATGCAAGCAGAAATTTAAAGGCAGAATTTAAAGAGCGATTGTTAAGTTCGCGAGGTTACATGAGAGGAGCAGATACAATATGATAATGAAATTTGAATTGAACAATAATAAAATAAAATAAATAACGGTTCTAGTTATTATTTTAAAAAAAAGATTTTAGTTATTATTTTAAATTTATCTAAAAAAAAGTTTTTCTTAAAAATAATAGGTTTTCATATTAATTTGGAAAAGATGTTAATGTTATTTATTTTAAAAAACAGATTTTTATATTATAACAAATTTTAATAAATTAATGATAACAATAATAATAATAATGGTAATAATAATGATAATAATGATAATAATAATAAATAATGATAATAATAATAATAATAATAATAATAATAATAATAATAATAATAATAATAATAAAGCAATAATGAATTTTAAATGTGCCAAATAACCCAACAATGTTGCTAACGCAGAAATGCGCTCATCGCAACCAGATCTAAATCGGACGAAACAAAATTTATCGCAAAGAAAAAGAAATTAAGCAAAAAATAGTATTATTGCTCACACAAAAATGCGATCATCGCAACCAGATCGAACTAACACAAATGTCACGCGTCATGCACACAAATGTGCAAACATCGTATCGACATAATTCGATCAAAAATCTTATATATATAAACTCTAACGATTTAAAAATTATATATATATATAAACGTAACAGTAATAGATAAAGAAAAAGAAATAACGGTAATAGATGAAGAAAAAGAAATAACGGTAAAAGATGAAGAAAAAGAAACAACAGTAATAGATGAAGGAAAAGAAATAACGGTAAACGATGAAGAAAAAGAAACAATAGTAATGGATGAAGAAGAAAACTAAATAACGGCAAACGGCACTCACTCCTCTTAGGTTTTTTCATTCTCTCCTTTTTTCCAACAAGGCAACACATGTATATATAGGGAACAAATTAGGGTTAACACCAAATTGTCAATAATGTCCCTAAAGCCCATTTTAAAGCCCAAACTAAATAATTAGTTAAGAAAAAATAAAATTTAAATAATTTAAAATAATTAAAATAAACTTAAAATAAAAACTAATAATCCTATTGATTCCTAAAATAAAAAATATTATAAAAAGAACAAAATTTTTTCCAATATTTTTTATTTTATGATTTTTTGGATATTTTTATGAATAATTTAGAAAAAAGTGAAAAAAAATAATATTTTAAAAAATGATTTAATTAAAATACGAAAATAATAATTAAATAATAATAAAAAACTATTTTTGTTATTTTTTTAATGAAAGATAGAAAAATTTAGAGTAAAAATAATAAAAAACAAAAAAAAGTGACAAAGGTGAGATTCGAACTCTCAACCTCTCACACTCATAACTCCTTACACATGTCCTCCTGCCAATTGTGCCATTTTTACTTTTTAGAAAAAAAATGCATGCCATATGATATTTACCTGCAAAAAGTCAAACGACTACACAAATTTGTTAGTAATTGATTAAATGCAATGAAATGCGACGACAAATCTTAGGGCAAAATTTGGGGTATTACAGTTATTATGATAATATTTCTCACCCAACCTCTCTTTGATGTTGGCAAAAAAAAAAATCATGAAGTTTGACTTTGGTTTGACCACAGTTGACCTCAGTTTGACCTTTTAACTGCATTGACTGCTTTTGACTTATCTGATCATCTGACTGAGCAAACTTTTGAGAAAAGTCTTGAAACTTGACATGGGGGTTCTTATACACATATAAGATGTTATGAAGCTCACTTGAAGTCTTGGAAGTCCATTTAGCCTGATTAAAGTCAAAACCCTAGTTTTGGATGCACTGTTTAGGAGGTGCATTGTCTGAGGGAATTGTCAACTCTTCTGACCAATTGTGAATTTTGTGAACCTTGTGAACCTTCTTGGAACACAAAGTCTTGTATTGTGAGGGCAAATTTTGGGGTGCAACAGCCGTCAACCTGGACGCTGTAGCCATGTGTTTGGTTCCTGACCTGGCGTTGCCTTACAAGTTCAAAGTGCCGGAATTTGAAAAATACACGGGAGATAGCTGTCCGAAGCTGCATTTGATGATGTTCTGTCGAAGGATGACCTCGTTTGTGCGAAATGACCAACTAATGATCCATTGCTTCCAGTATAGCCTGACTGGGGCATCGTTGAGATGGTATGTGCAATTAGAGAGTAATCGGATTCGATCATGGGTGGATTTAGCCAGAGCTTTCATGAAGCAGTACGATTACAACCTGGATTTGACTCCTAGTCTCGTAGATCTGCAAGAGTTATCTCAGGCGGAGAACGAATCATTCAGAGGGTATTTGCGAAGATGGAAAGAATTAGCTGCTAGTGTTCAACCACCGCTTCCGGAAAGAGAACTGGTTGACATCTTCTTGGGTACTCTGAAAGGCCATTATTTTGACAAATTGTTCAGTTGCACAAACTTTGTGGGCCTGATGAGACTGGGAGAGATTGTTGAGAGAGGACTCAGGATTGGAAAGTTTCGAGGTGTTCCTTACGTCCCAGTTGATAAGATTGAGTCAGTTGTCAGTTCTCAAGAAGAGTGGGAAGGAGATGACGCCACCTCAGAATCTCTAGCATCTCAGGATCAGTTTTCAGACACTTCAAGTCGACGGTCATCTTACCGTCGATCGCGTCAGCATGCTCCGCGAAGACCAAGGAAACCTGAAAGGCAGTTTACTCAGCTACCGGTGTCGTACAGTCAGTTGTTACCAGATCTGGTCAAAAGTGGATTGATAGTGCCAAAAGAGACTAAGCTGGTGATTCCACCATATCCTCCAGGTTTTGATGCCAGCACCCGCTGTGAGTACCACGTTGGGGCACAGGGGCATTCAACAAATGATTGTAAGGTGCTTAGAAGCCAGATTCAGGA
This sequence comes from Lathyrus sativus, assembly GCA_963859935.3. Lineage (NCBI taxonomy): Eukaryota > Viridiplantae > Streptophyta > Magnoliopsida > Fabales > Fabaceae > Lathyrus > Lathyrus sativus. Next base: position 714,965,193 of record OZ012737.1, read on the forward strand.
TCTGTTAGACTCTAACCGGATTTGCATCACGCCTCAGGGTTTTGTTCAGATTAATGATTTTCCATCCTCCAGTTGTGTGGGTTCGTCAGTTAATGTCATGGAAGACTCCACAGGAAGTGTGTGCTCTGAAGATTGTCAATCAGAGAGTTCAGTCGTGTGGGAGAAGTTCCTAGAGGTTTTTGCGCCGGATGTCGCATCTGTTTTCTCTGCTTAGTCCGTTTAGCTTTTGTGCACTAGTGTCTGCCGACCACCACCAGGATTGTTGGCTGGGGTCGTTGTATTCATACTCATTTGTGCTTACGTGCTGCTTTTGTTGGTTATACATATGGGGGAGATGTTTGTCTGTGTGCTGATAGCTTGAGTTTCTCTTTGTCTCATTATGAATATGTGTTTGCTTTCTGCGTTGCATTATTGTTTAAACAGGTACATCAGAATCGTGGGTCTTATTTCCTCGTCGTCCAGTTTGTTGCAGGAATTCCTTCAGAGGTATGGAACAGAATCAGTTCGAATTGATTGAAGTCCGAAGCCAGCTGGGGCAGATGATGAGAGACATGCAAGAGATGCGTCTGGAGCAGAAGATTCTCAAAGAGGAGAACAGTCAGCTGAAGACCCAAGTGAGCTTGATCATGGAGGTAGTCAAGAATGTGCTTAGGAAAGAAGACGATCAGCTATTTGAAGCCACAATGAAGAAGCTCGCGCCACCCATGCATGTGGAACCTGAGCAGCAGCAACAGAAGATACATCCGGCTCAACGGAGGATCCAGGAAGGGAAGCCAAAGAGAATATTTGAGGCGCCGCCTATGACATATGCTGAGCTCTTGCAGACCTTATTAAGGTTTAATCTGGTTGAGAAGAGAACGTTGGAGCCACCAACGAGAGTGCTTCCTCATGGGTACGGTGCCAGTAAGCAATGTGAGTTTCATTCTGGGGCATTCGGACACGACATCGAGGGTTGTCATGCTTTTAAGCACAATGTTCAAGACCTGATTGACTCGCACGATATTGAATTCACGCCGGGCGGCGTAGCTGTGCGTATTGCTCCTGTCTCAGTCGATGCTAAGATGACAGATGTTTCTAAAGCTGCAGTGGGTCAGAAGCGTATCCTGGACTCTATGGTGTCAGAATCTCCAGGCCCACAATTGTTGCCTATTCCTGGGGCAGATCTGAGAAAGAAAATGGCTAAGCATAAGGAGGGCGTTAATCAATACATTGAAGGTCAAGAAACCGATGTTGCATTTGATACGAAGGGTGTTCAAGAGTCAACCCGATACCAGCAGCAGCAGCCTCAGCAGCAGAACTAGCAGGGGTATAAGAGATATCAGAATCGGGCTCCCCTGGCAAGCTGTCATTTAGAAACTCCTCCTATGCCGTATGCACAGCTTCTGCAAACGCTGCTTCAGCTCCAATTGGTTCACAAGAGGACAATGACTCCCTTAACGGGACCACCACCACCGGGGTATGATGCCAATGCTACTTGTGAGTTCCATACGGGGGCACCAGACCATACGGTTGAGAATTGTAAAGCTTTTAAGCACAAAGTGCAGGATCTGCTTGATAGTGCAGCAATCAGCTTCGGGCCGGGAGGTCCCAAAGTCATCTGAATGAAGGAGGAAGGGCTCTATAATTTGGTTGAGTCATTGAAAGCAGATCAGGACAACATCGAATTGTCTCTAATAAAGATAGCTGGTTCAACAGCGGGACGAATATGAAAGCCCGGTTCTCGGAAGCTAGCATTTTTCTTTGTTTTAGCTTGTCATTTCTTTACATTTGTAGTTGCTTTCCTGTTTGAATTTGTAACCTTGTTTGTAAAACTGGTTGTTTTCATTCAATTGATGATAATGAAATAAATATGCATGTTTTAATTAAATCCATTTGTGTTCACTAACTGTTTTTACAAATGTCCAACGCTTGGTTAAGAAGAATTTGGGGAGGATGACGAAAATGACCGGCATGCAACTACCGATATTGTATGCTTTTGAAATAAAACCTGTTGATGATGTACAGGCATTGTTTCAAATCCCTAAACACCGGAGATATAAGGAAGATAATCCCTTGTTAACCCCTTTGAGCCTTGTAGTAGGAGTTTCTTTCTGTGAATGAAAAACCCTCAATCTTAACCTGGGGCAGGGTAGGTGTTAGCTAATTTGACCGAGCGTCCAAATTGCGAAAGGAATGTCCGTTCGAGGATCAATCACGTCCCTAGAGGTCGTGCCTAGAAGACCACAATGGTTCAATCAAGAGTGGGACAGCCACAACATTTCCCAAAGAGTCAGACAACCAGTGTCACACGACTTGTTCGAAAAAAAAAAACGAAAAAAAGAGAATCAAAAGCCCGCTAAGTCAAGAAAACTTCAAAACAAATGACTTAGGCAAAAATGAGGGCATCCCGCTGGACTTAAAAAAATCAAAAGAAACTCAAAAGGAGTCAGTCCAGGCAAAAGTTAGGGATATGAAAAGAGAAAAAGACGAAAAGAATCAAAAGAAAAATCCTCAAAGAAAATACGAGTCGTGTGACCTCAAGTGTCAAAGACGAAAGAGTGAGTGGCTGTCACTCCGAAAACTCATAGTTTCTCGAACTATCATTCCTATCTTTCAACCTCTGAGAGGTGAGCGCTAAGGTTGAATTAGCTGAACGTAGGATGGGAGAACATCAAGGAGAACGGGTGGGTTAAAATAAACTTTGAGCCTTTATCCTTTCTTTCAAAACCATGAACCTGACCACGTTACAACCTTCAGAAGTCCTAATTGAAGCAGGTTGTTTCGAAAGCATACTCCGGTAAAGGTCGCGTCGATTCTGACTCTTAAAAAGGTTCCTCTTACCACGTTGATGCTAATGTTGATAAATGTTTTGTGCATCATATGCTATAAACTGTTTTTCCTTTTCCCAGTGAACAGATTGGATGTCAAAGCTGTCATATGTGTTGCATTAATACATCTTTTATGCAGAACAACTTGTTTTACTTGCGAGTAAGCGCTTGACAGCAGGAAAGTTTCCTACAATGGAAAGTATGGTCAAGATAGAATGCAGAACGCCCGAATGTTCCGAGAGCAGGGGCAAGTTATTACCGTGATCCCCAGTCAGGGCAGCCTTTCGAAATCAGTTATCCTGGGGCAATCAGGTTGAGATTCAGACAAATACGGCGTAGTCAAGGGCACTACTCTGAATCAGATAATCGGGGGCAAGGTCATTGCAGTCAGGGGCAGACCATCTTAAGCACGCAGAAGTTATTCGAGGAGCATTCGATGTGGAGCATCTCCCCGAAGTTCAGAACGCTGGGGCATGTCATATCAGACCATCAGGGCTCAGATTTGCAGATTTCCTCTCGAGGACTATCCCCACAGAGATCCCGCAGGCTGGGGCATATCATAAGCGAAAGATTTGGTTCTTCTCCGTATCAGCAGGGTCATTCCGAGTTGTTCGAACAAATTCATTCGATTTTCGAGATCGAGACGAATGCGGGAAGTCGTGTCACTATCCCTTGACTCTACACAAAAAGGCTGTGTATTCAGACAGAGTGTTTCCAGCGTCAGTTGCACTTGACCCAGCAAGATAGCTTAAGAGTTCAAATCCATGTTTGCGATTACTGTGAAGCCCACCCGTGTTGGCGCATCAATTTCCAGATCCGAGCTTCATCAGTACGCGGGAAGACTCCCTCCATTTTCTCCAGCAAAGTCCAATTCGTCGTTGGTAAGGGTAAGCCATCCCTAGAGGAGTCTAATCATACTCGGCACATCTGCTATTTCACAGCGGGGTTATATTCCCCAGCAGGGCGTTACTTCGTCGAGGTGTTCGGTTAAGTTCCCAATATCCCCAGCGGAGTTGATTTCACTCTCCCAGCATTTATTTTGCTGGGATAATCCTGTGATACCTAGTTTATCCCCAGCAGAGTTGGCCTCGTCTTCAGCATTTAGGTTGCGGAAGTGATTTTCTGTACCCAGTTCTCTCCGGCAGCTCGAGCCTGCGTTGGCATATTGCATGCATCATCATATTTGCATCATACTTGCATATCATTGTCAAAATGCGTAGCATTTCCATCCGGAATGGAGCATTACGCCATAGAAAGATTCAAACATACGCATATGCATACGAAGCATAAGTCAGATTTTCTGCCAGCCTCACATAGCGCATGAATTACTCTGTGATCAGTTCAAGGGCATTTATCCAGCGGCAGTGTCCAGACAGTTCAGCAGATTATTTGTATCAGATCATACAATAGTTATGCTTTGATCAAGCAGTCATCAGATATCGACAGACTTTTCTTCCCGTCAATTCATATTGACGATGTGTTCCTCCAATAAGTGGATTTCTCCGTCTATCATTAGACGTCTTGAGTTCGGATGTGGTTTTCTTTCCGTCTATCCTTAGATGATGTGAAGTTGCGGGTGATCGCAGTAGGGATTCAAGATGGGGTTTCTCTAGCAAGTGGCTTTTCTTTCCGTCTATCAGTAGACGATGTGAAGTTTCGGGTTATTGTTCAGCGGGTTCCTTATTGCCAGATCATACGTATGATGAAGAGTTTCCCCAGCGAGCCTTCTACGACTATCTTCAGATATTGAGGGGTTTCAAAACGATATTTCGGATAGTGGTTTTCTTGCTGTGTATTGGATATGACGACGTTTCAAGAGGGACTTTTCTGATCGTCGATCCTTATTGATGTCGAGGCTCTTCGAAGAATGTTCAGTTTTCGTGATTGTCGATTCTTATTGACGACATGGTTCTTTAAAAGGTGGTTTTCTTCCCGTCGGTCCATACTGATGATGTGGCCCCTTCAAGGATATTGATCCTTCCATCAATTCCCCTAGACCGAAGGATTCTGAAATTCGAGGGATGGTGTTGAATTGCGTAAGAATTTCTTCCCGTCTATCCTTAGACGATGTGAATTGATTTGTTTCATCAATCAGGATGATCCCGTCTATCTTTAGACGATGTGAGTATGGAGATTATTTCTTCCCGTCTACTCTTAGACGATATGAATATTGATTTGTTCATCGATCAGGATGATTCCGTCTACCATTAGACGATGTGAGCACGGAGATTTATGGTGTCTTTCCGTCTATCTTTAGACGATGTGAGTATGGAGATTATTTCTTCCCGTCTATCTTTAGACGATGTGAGTATGGAGATTATTTCTTCCCGTCTACCCTTAGACGATGTGAACATTGATTTGTTCATCAATCAGGATGATCCCGTCTACCCTTAGACGATGTGAATATTGATTTGTTCATCAATCAGGATGATCCCGTCTACCCTTAGACGATGTGAATTGATTTGTTTCATCAAGCAGGCTGAGTCCGTCTATCCTCAGACGATGAGAGTATAGAGATTAATGCTTTCTTGCCGTCTATCCTTAGACGATGTGCGTATGGAGATTAATGGGGTCTTGCCGTCTACCATTAGACGATGTGAGTATTCGATCAGGGTGTCTTCCCGTCCATATTTGGACGATGTGAGTATGTTTCTCTTCCTGCCTATCAGTAGGCAATGTAAAAGGATCAGGTATTTTGTTGCAGCCTTCAGGTTTTGTTACATGGGGCATCACAAGTAATGGGTATTCAAATCAGGAGTTCTTCATCAGATGATCGATCAGTTTGGTGCCGTAATGACTGGACTCGGTTTTGGATTTTATTCCCCAAGCAGTTTACAGTATATGCTCGCGGTTGGCAAATTTTCGGGTTTTAGTTGTATTCAACCGTCTCGTACCTCCGAATGTTTGAAGGCTGAGCGCTCTTCAAACCCTTCAGGTCCAAGTCGCTTGAATAGGGGCAGCTGTTGCACCCTAAAATTTGACCAACCGATTCTCCTATCCGACTCGTGGTTTAAATTCGTATTCGCAAATCAGACGCATGATATTTGTGCACAGACAGAGGATATCAGGGCTACAGCTTGATTTTCGTCTATCAGATATGGCAGATCCAGTCCAGATCACCAGGGTTTTATTTTCGGGAAATTGTGCGTTCCTCGGTGATTTTTAGCTTGCATAGTGATTTTAGGGATATTCTGATGCCCGGGGATTTCTGTTCGATTCGATCTGGTCTCATGCGCTCTTCTATGGTGGTCATTTGCATTCATCTGCATTTTTAGGATTTTAATAGACTTTTGCGGATTTTTAATAGGTTTTATAGATTTTTCTGGAATTTAAATAGGGTTTTTGTATTTTTTAATAGTTTAATTCTCTTTTTAGAATTTTATAGAATTTTTAAATAGATTTTTTAGAATATAAATAAGATTTTAAATAGTTTTATCATTTTTTAGAATATGATGGATTTTTTAAATAGGTTTAATAGTTTTTTTTTTATCATTTTTAGAATATATTAGATTTTAAATATAGTTTTAATTGTTTTAGATAATATAGGAAATATTATAGATTTTTCTTATTAGTTTTAAATAGATTTACTAGTTTTAAATAATATTAGAATTTTGATAGAGATTAGTAGAAGTTTAGAGTCAATTAGATCTTAGTCATTTTTAGATTTAATTAGGTTAATATAGAGTTAATTAGGTTTTTAATCATTTTTTAGATTTAATTAGATTTTAATCATTTTTTAGATTTAATTAGGATTTTAATCATTTTTAGATTTAATTAGGATTAAGATAGTGGATTTTTCGGATTAGTCAGTTAATTAGGTATTAATTGATGTTAATTAGATAATTAGGTTTAATTGTTTTTTTTTTAATCCAGTTCATTACAGGTTTTTTGGCAACATTTTCGTAGTGGGCCCATATCAGAAAAGCCCCAAATTGTCCAGAAATTGTCCAAATGTCCAGTTTTTTTTCCAGATTCGTCCAGGAGCTTCTAGAAGGTGCCAGAGCTTTTCAGTGTCATAAATAGAGCTCGCCACGTGTAGCTTCAAGGGCTGGCCCACGCGTTTCACATTCATCACGACACCACACACTCAGAAGCCCTCTCCTCACGCCACGTCTCCGTCCAGCTGATCCCCACTCCCTCTCTCTCTGTGCATGCAAGCCACGCGTGGCACCTGCAAGCCTCCACAGAGACACCTGTCATCACCACACGCGACGCCGGAGAAGCCACCGACCGGCATGCAAACTCCGTCCGGCCGCCCTTAACGCCACCGTCCTCGCCGGAAACTGCAAGTTATCCAGAAATCCCAGATTCATACTCCTTTCTTCATCTCCTTCCTCCTTCCACCTTCATCGTTACCTCGCCGGAAAGATCATACTCGCCGGAAACCTCAAGTAATTTCCCAGAACTCATCCATCCTCGTCGCGTCTCAAGAACAACTTCTCTAGAAACCACTCAGACCTTCATCGTTCTGCCAGAAATTTTCCAGAACACGTTCAACCATCTTCATCGTTCTTCAAGGTTTCCAGAACATCACCAAACGTTCATTCATCATCTGGAATTTCCAGGGACCTCCATCAACCAACGAACATCAACGATCTTCACAGAAGATCCTCGTGATTCATCCTCCCTCATCAAGATACTCTAAGAGCTTCTGAAGATCTTCCTCAAGAACATTCCAGGCCCTTTCTCTTCTTCATACGCGTTCATCTACCTGCTAACAGCTTGGATCGTCGTTGAAGGAGTTTCGCTCTCCAGAATCTCCAGTTCGCTCCATATTCATCTCCAGGTATGCTTTCTGGAATTCGTTGCATGTTCTTTCAGATTGCGTTGTCTTCACTGACTTATAGAACGGTTAGGGTTTTGCGAATTGATTGATTCGTTTGAATGTATGATGCTGAGATTTGGTTTGATCTTGATGATGTGTTTGAGGCTGATTTAGGATTGTTAGGCTTAGATTGCTGTGTTTGCTTGATTGTTTCGTTTGAGTGTTGAGAGTTCTTGAGAAGAGAGAAAGAGAGGTTGCAGAAAGAGTGAGTTGGGGGAGACGGACGAAACGGCTAGGGTTTGGGATTAGAAGGATGAACAGTGACCAGAGAGATTGAAGGGGATTAGGTTTTTGTGGTTAGGGTTTCATTGGGTTAGGGTTAGGTTTGGGCCAAGCCCAAACACGCTTTACTGAAGCAACCCCCCGTTTACTCGTTTACCCCCCTTTTTCGTGTGAGAAACAGAATGATTGGGCTGGGCCTTATGCCCAGTTACTATCCACACCCCTAGTGCTTAAGCCCATGATAGAATGAACTGGAAAACCTGCTAGCGCTGCACCCCCCATGCGTTTTTCTTTCAGTTTTATTAGTTGCTTTTTGATCTCATATGGGCTTATCAAAGCTGCTATGCGCACCACCCCCGTCCTGGCCCAATGCATTAGTAACTGAAAATCTTGCTGTTAGCACCCCCCCTCCAATTTTATTCAAATTTTATTTTCTTTAATTTCTCTTTCATATTATCTTGCATATTATAAAAATTCATAAGAAAATAAAAACAATTGATTTTTCAATTCTTCTTTTTTTTTCTACCACTTTATGATAATGTCTAGAAAATCATATAAAAATAAAAATGCCATTTTATTTTTGATATTCTTTCCATTTAATTGACTTTTTTTAATATTTTTAGTGCATGCATATCATTAGAAAATTCATAAAAAATAGTATGTTCAGTCAAATAATTCCGTTCTTTTTTCTGTAGACTCGTAATTCAATGTAGAATTTTATAGTGCAAAAACATTAGCTTAATCATGCATTCTCATTTTAATTGCATTTTTTGTATTGTCTTGATATTGAATAATTGGTTTGTGGGTGTGTCTGCTGTGTTGATTTTGATTCTTTCATCTGGTATTGAATTTTGTTCTGATTTTCTAGCATGTTGTCATAGAGCCATGAAGGTTTCCCATAGATTTTTGATAGATTTTTGTAGGATGTTCTGATATGATTTGTCTGAGCTTGAGGATAGGAGAAGTCTTGATGACTTCTGACTTTGAAGTTCAACTGTGGTTGAACTTCAGAGATAGTTGCTTGAGGTTTGGTGGCCTGTGGGATCTTCTTGAAGATGGGAGCTGATAGAGCTTGCAAGGATGCAGTGGATTGAGGCTTAGTTTAGGAGCTTGTTATCTGTTTGTGAGGTTCGAGATCCTGAAGTTTGAAGGGAATTTATGGTACTTTCCTGAGGAAGGCACTATGAATGACTTTCATTCTTTCTTATCACCTCTTTCTTAAGTATCCAATGATGTTGGAGCCAACTTGTGAGTTTAATTCCTCCTGAGGAGGAATGTAAACTGATCACATGTTGTTGAGCCACATGGGATACGATTCCTAAGTGGAAGCCCCCTAGTACTTTCCTGAGGAAGGTCTTATGGGTCTATTCACTTAGTCCCATTAGTTTATCTAGGATTTCTCAAGTATCCAATGATGTTGGAGCCAACTTGTGAGTTTAATTTCTCCTGAGGAGGAATGTAAACTGATCACAGTTGTTGAGCCACGTAGGGTACGATTCCTAAGTGTCAGCCTCCTAGTACTTTCCTGAGGAAGGTCCTATGGGTCTGCTCACTTAGTTCCCTTAGTGCATATAGGTTTTCTCAAGTATCCAGTGATGCCGGAGCCTTCATGTGAGTTTAATTTCTCCTGAGGAGGAATGTAAACTGATCACAGTTGTCGAGCCGCATAGGATATGACTCCTGAGTAGTAATCTCCTGGTACTTTCCTGAGGAAGGCACTATGAGCTTGTCTACTTAGCTCCCTTTCTCTGGTAAGCTTGTTCTGCAGCTTGGAGACTGGGATTGGTTCCTCTTGCTTAGGGTTTTGAGTAGATTGTTTGCTTAGATCTTTGCTTAAGGTGTTGTATAGGGTTTTGCCTAGAGATAGATTAGGAGCTTGTTTCAGGTTTGTTAGGGGACCTTGCCCAGGAGTGGTTTCTTGTTTTGAGGATAGAGGCTTGTCAGGCTAGCCAGCCTTCTCTTTGTATTGTTTGACTTGTGTGATGTTATGTTGCATTAGACTTAGGTGTTCATCTAGATAGTTCTGAGTTAGGTGCATCTTAGAAGTAGACTTTGTGTGCATGAGAAGTTGAGGTGGTCCTCCTTCTGCTTGTTTGTTATTGAGTGGCTTTGCTTGTTGATATTTGGTAGAGCTGAGCTCCCTTGCCTTTGTGGTTTGCGGCCTCTGTGCCTTGTTTGTCTAGTTGTTGCATTCATGCATATTTTCGTTATTTCTTTACTTTGTAGTTGATTCTTGTTTACCGTTTAGTCCTGTTGCCATGATCCCTTAGGAGCTCTGACTTCTCCGCTGCGGAGTTGTTATGATAGACATTAGGATGGTCAACCAGGCGTGATAGCAGTAGGTAGATCCCCTTTTTTTTCCAGCTATAGTCTAGGGTGTCTTTTCCCTTTCCTTCCAGTAGGAGCTTTTGAGTAGCTTGGTCCGTAGTTAGCTGAACTACAGCTGCTCTGATTCCTTGTACCAGACAAGGATATGTAGGCATAGGATGCGATGTCCTAGCGAGCACACTAACAACTAACCCTTTGTTCTCTCGCGGCTGTGCGATCGAGACTTTCCCGCTGACGACTGATTGTTATCCCCTTTCTCTTGTCCGAGTGCATTTGAGACCAGATCGTAGTTGTAGGTTCCCGCACCTTTGAGACCAGTTTGTTTTCTCACTGCTGTGTGAGAGCCCCCTGTTTACCCGTAGTTAGTCGAACTACGTTTGCTCTGATCTTCCATGCTGTGTGGAAGTACGTAGGCACAGGACGCGATGTCCTGGCGAGCAACCTTTTCCCCGTTTAGACGTAGGAAGTCGAACTACGTTGACTCTGACTTTCCCATCGCACGAGGGAATACGTAGGCCAGAACACCGTATGTTCTGTCGAGTCCTGTCCTTTTATTTTCTTTTCAGACCAACCATTAGAGTAGATAGATAATACACCCTTTACCTATAAACATCAAGCGTGGATCCTGATGCGTGTTTTTCGCAAGTGTACGAATCACGTCAAAGTAATATAAAAGATTATCGAATCCACAGAGACCAAGTGTCAATCTATCGTACCTGTTGTTATGGTGTTTATCTAAGGCAACTATTTTTAAGGGTTTTAGTAAGGGTGCAATGGTAAATAAAATTATAATTTTAAATAATAAATAAAAGACAGGCTCGAATGTAATTCACGTAATCAATGATAATCCAGTACTTGCTAATGGAACTACTTATGGGCAATGTTTTCTCCTTTGAAAAGAACTAATTTAACAGGAACTGTCGCTTTCGCGTATTCAGAACCGAGTTGTACTCTCTAATCAACCCCTCCTATTGTCACGGATAAAAAGGTGCGTACTGCGTTAGAGTAGTAAACCTATTTTTAAGAAATATAGTTTCTTAACAAAGTTGAAAAGTATTTTAACCTGGACTTCTTAGCAAAAAGAGGTTCTTATGAACCAGACTCTAAATCTCATAACGCGTCCGAAAATCGTTTTAAAATCTCTTTTCTTTTTAATCTAAAAACTCCTAATGAACTATACAAAGCGCTTTTGGCTGTTTTTGAAATAGTTAAAAACAATTACTTGAATTGAAAGATAAAATAGCCCTTAGGTGTTTCCACGAACAATTATACTGATTACTGGTTTAATTACGATCCTTACATTCTAACCTTTATGGGATTAGTTAGACATGATAAAGTAAATATTCTTTTTATAGTTTTTCATATGAGTAATTTAAAGCGAGTGCGGGAAGTAAACAAAGTAAATGTGCGAGTGCGGGAAGTAAACAAAGTAAATGTGCGAGTGCGGGAAATAAACAAAGTAAATGTGCGAGTGCGGGAAATAAACAAAGTAAATGTGCGAGTGCGGGAAATAAACAAAGTAAAGTGCGAGAAAATAAATAAAAGTAAAGCAATGCGGAAAAATAAAATACTAACTGGAATTAAAATGGCGGCAGGATTAACTTCCTCCAGAGTGCTCCAAAACTCGAACCACAGACAGATTACAGACTCGATCACTCGATTGCAGAGGCACCCCGATGTGGAATGGCAACTGCTTTATAACTGATATATGCCTAGAGAATTCTAATTCTGGATGAAGAAAAACGAAAATCTAAGGTCCTATTTATAGTAAAAACTGAAAGCATGAAATGACCGGGACGCCCCTCCACTAAAAAGTGGAGGTTATGAAATTTTGCCTTGTGGCGCCCGCCACAAGGTCATGGCGCCCGCCATGGTCCCTACAGGGGATGATGGAGTGGGGATCGTGGGTCTTGGAGGTTGAGGAGTGGTCTTGAGACGTGGCCACGTCATGGCTAACCCCATGGCGCCCGCCACGGTGGGTGCCGCAAGTGCAAAATGCTGAATTTCTAGGTTTTCGTCCGTTTTCACTCCTTTTTCGCTCCTTTTCCCGATTCAAGCTCCGATTATTATAAAAACCTGAAAACATAAGAAAACAAAGCAATAACAAAGCAAAACAACAATAAAAGCTAAGAATGCATGCGGAATCGGAGTCAGAAATACGGTGAATTTTAGTGTGATCAAATTCTCCCACACTTAAACCTTTGCTTGTCCTCAAGCAAACATTAAAGCTTAAGAAAATATGGTGTCAACACTTGTCTTTGGGCTAAAGGGATTCTAAGTTCAAGTCAGGATGCAGTGACAGATACTAACTAAGTGAACCAAGGGTACCATAGTAACACAAACACAAACTTCAATCCTATATTAACCACTCCATGTCATCCCACGATACCTAGGCCTATCTTCTCATCTTTTTGTGTCCTTTTCATTCAGGCGCAATCACATTAAGCCCGTTATCCGTACATGCTTCATAGTAGAGTGACCGGTTAGTGATTCTGATCCATAACATAAGGTTTCTGGCACATAAGCATGTGTAAACCTGTTTTTATTTCGCCTAAATGTAGCTGCGGGGGATCGGATCGTAATCCGCCCTACCAAGTTCAGTGCCAGATACCTCTGAACCAACTAACAATAGGTGACTTGCAATTTTTTTTTTTTTTTTCTTTTTGTGGCAAAAAATTTTTTTTTCTTCTCTTTTTTCGGTTTAAATGACTTTGAGAGGGTCACCTATACCAGAGTTTGCCTTTTTTTCTTCTTTTTTTTTTTTTATTTTTTTTTTTTTATTAGCACTGGATCATTCACTTATATTCATCGGCCCCCTACGTAGAGTATGCTTAGGCCGGAGCTGACTGCTAAAATAAACTACTTAGGACAATTTTTTGAATGATAGTAAAGGCCATGGTGGTGGGGTTTAGGAGTGATTCCTATATTCAAGAGGTCTATGGTGCTAAAATGGTTCTGATGTTTCAAAAAGTTGACCTAAGTCACCACATCCTAATCTAAACCTGTCTCAAAGCCCAAAAAACATGTGAAACAACATTGTTTTCTTTTTTAAAAATTTTCTGGTAAGGCTAAGGAAATGGGAAAAAATGAAGATGAACTAAAAAGACACTATACTGGTGACTCGTCAGACTCATGCATTATCTAAGAAAAATAAATTACTGAAAAGGGAAATAACTGAAAGGAAATTAACTAAAAAGGGAAATAACAGAAAGCAATAAAATCCCCTCCCACACTTAAATCGAACATTGTCCCCAATGTTTCGAAATAAGATAAGGGGGGTAACCTGGAAAAAGACTACTGAGGAGGGGCACTGGCGCCTTCGCCGTCCTGATATGATGGTCTGGAACGACGGGATCTACTACGATGCTGGTCCCTCCGGTCGAGTCGTGCTGATAAAGCAGCCTGAGCACTCCGGACCTCTCGAAGGTTACCCAAGATGGAACCCTGAGTAGCCTCTACAAGCTGGTAGTGTCGGCTGTTGAACTCTCTCTGACGGTTCTGCTCTAATGAAATATCGTTCAAGGTACGGCAAACGTTGCTATAAGCACGATCCGAAACCAATCGCGATTGTTGCATGAAGCTCATATTGTTCGTCAGCTGCTGTGAAATAGTAGAGAGAAGGCCATCACGCCTTTCTTCTCTAGCTGTCATATCACGCCACATCTCCTCGGTGACAAAGAATCCAGGAGCAGTACCTGCAACAGGGTTAGAGGAAGATGGTGCAGTGTGTGACTGTGAAGGACGATGGGGGGACATGTGAGGGATGGGAGACTGCTCTCTCCGATCATACTCATCATCAGTGTCATGTGCCTCCCCATCGGGAATATTAGGAGGAAGTGGACCCAAAACACGTGGAGCATTAAGATCATAGGTCCAGTTCCTTTCATCACGTACATCAGTACGTCTACTGCATGGTAAAGCAACAGATGGGATAGCTACCCCATGAACCATAAACTCATAACCACCTTCTCTCCTTGTTCGGCACAATTTCATGTCTTTCAGAAATTTTAAATTAATTGTGCGAGGAGGTAGTGGTTCAAGTGTAGCTATCTCATCATTCAGGCCAAGAGCCCGAGCAATAGACGTAACAAGCCCTCCAAAAACAATCGGTCCTGTTTTATTAGTAAATAAAGTCATGTGGGCAAGCATAAACGGGACCGGATTGATGTGGGTTCTAGTGAGGCATCCTTGCAAAAATAGGAGTTCACGAGCATTAACCTTGTTTGGACTTTCCCGGCCAAAAATAGTACATGCCAAAAGAAGTCTAAAAACTCTTATGGCCGGGTTGTGAATGGTCGACGCAAGTATCCCTTCAAAAGAATTAATTGAAGTACTTGAAAGCCTTAGCCAGAAGGTAAATACCTCGGCCGACCATTCAGCATCCAAAGGTGCCTCACAAATCGAACCTTCCCTATGAGGGATTCCTAACAAATCTGCTAGCTCATTGGTACTGAATTCATATTCAATTCCAAACAGTCTAAAAATAACAGTACCGACAGTGCTAGCAGTGTCAGGACTGACAGTGTATATCAAAGAACTCAAAAACTCAGTTGTCAGCCTCTCATAGGTAGGTTCCTGATTAATGAAAATATTATGCAAGCCTAGAAATTCTAATAAATTAAAAACACTATGATAAATACCCAAAGCATACAGACAGTTATCGTCGACGTACCTAGTCGAGAGGATTTCTCGACTTTGAAGCCTCTGAATAATTTTCCGTTGCCTTTCGCCCGGTCTTCCATCACGAAGAATAAATCCGTTGAACTCCATTGTTGAAAAGCTCCTTAGGTAGTGAAAATAGTAGAAAAGTGGTTTATGAGGGGAATGATAAAGTTTTGATTTTTTTGGTTTTTGATGGATGAAAATGGAAATGGATGTTGGATATGTTTTATGGATGGAGGGTATTTTGGAAATGGGGGAGCTTTAATGGGGTTCAAGGAGGATTTGGAAGGTTGGAAAAATGGGTTTTTGGTGAAGAAAGGGATGAAAATGGTGGAAATGGGGATTGAATCCCATATTTGTTGATGGTACGGTGTGGCGCCCGCCACAGGGCCTATGGCGCCCGCCACAAGGCCAATTCCTGGGCCTTGTGGTTTTGGATCCTCCTTTGGGCCTTCCTTGCACCTTTGTCTTCCGGGGGGTCTGAATAGCGTTTTCTTCTTCTTTTCAAGGCATTGGCTTGCATATTTTTGTCTTATATATTTTTTTCTTTGCACGACAAAAATAAAATAATTAAAAATCAAAAAAGAAAAAGAAAAATAAAAATTAGTGCATAATATGTATATATATAAGGAATTCAAAGTGCATGAAAATATAAAAGCTGCAATAAAGTAAAATATGTCTGGAAATGCGATAAATAAAAGGAAGTTAAATACTAGGGTAGTGTTGTCAGGGTGGAATGAGTCATGTGGTAGGTTTCTTATCCTGGCTTGATCCACGAATCTCAGCTATCTCCCTCCGAAGCTCGTCGATCGCCTGATGTAGAGCATCGGTCTCCGAGGCATGAGTGAGATCAGAAACCTGCATCTGTAACTCTAAGTCTGCCACTTCCTGCTTGAGCAGGGCAGTCTCCTTGCGGAGCTCATAAATCTGTGTTTGTAGGTCAGGTGGCTGCAGAGACATATTGTTAGACATAACAGTGATTCGGGGAGTAAGAGGTGTAGGAGTGTACTCAGCGGCGGGAGGCGATTTCGGCTCTTCGACAGTCTCTCCATAACCCTCTAGAGCATAACTCCAATTGGCAGGATCATGGACACTGGTCATCAGCGGATCTGGTAATGTAAAGTAGTGTATCGCTTCACCGTCGATCAACAATCTAAACATGTTGGGCTCAAAAGAAGCCCTCCTCATCAGTCCTCTATCAAGACAAAAATCAATATCCAGGGTGGTGTAGCAGCAGAAGGTCCTGAGGTGCAATAGCTTGCGAGACAAACCCAATGCAGTAGCAATCTGTGTAACAATCCCACCGACATGGATGATTCCTACTGATGATCTGGCAACACTAGCAAGGCCCTTCAGTAGAAAGTTGCCACAAGCAACAGGGCGAGACTGAGTCGCACAAAACAGTAGGAAAATCTCCTCTTCACTTAGCAGTGTCTCTGTATCTGGAAAACCTAGGAAAGAATGTGCTAGAATCATCTGGAAGTACCTCAATGCAGGGTTGTGGATTACCTGAGAAAACTGGGTAGAAGGATCTTGGCTCCCTCCGCCTGATATTTTAGTCCAAAACTTTTCCACTTCTCTGCTCATAAAATACCCCATCGGAGTCTCTGGAATAGCATCAGGAGTAGTCTGGAAACCTAGTAAATCACCAAACTCTTTGTGAGAGAATGAGTAGTCAATCCCGAACAACCTGAAAACAGCGAGTCCATCGGGTCCAGCCCAAGGGTCATGATGAAACGAGCTGAGGAACTCAAGAGTCAAGTTCCTATAAGTGTTGTTCCTGTCGTCAAACTGGTCCCACTTGAGTTGATGGCATAAAAATCTGACGCTTGGCTCTATCCCCAAGGCATCCATGCAGTCATGGTCAGGGTACCTGGTAGGAGCCATAGGGCGTCTCATGTGAACATAGTAACGCTCTCTCTGTGCATCATCTCTAAAGGCCACGTGCATGTCATCAGGGTTCTGCATTCTGTACAAGGTTAGCAAACAAGTCCTGAAAGCACATAAAACATTCAATCGTGAGTCCTGACATAATAATAAAATAAACAAATTAAAATAAAGTAAAAATAAAAATAAAAAGTACAAAAATAAGAAAAACCATGGGTTGCCTCCCAGGCAGCGCTTGTTTGACGTCATTAGCTCGACGACCGATATTTAAACATCATTGGAAGGATATGGTGGATCACTCAGAGTATGACAGGTGTATGTTGTTGGAATGTCACCTCCTTCGTAGGGCTTCAACCTCTGTCCATTGACTATGAACGGTTTACATGTTTGGTTCTTGATTTCAATAGCACCGGATCTCAGGATCTTAGATACTTCGAAAGGGCCAGTCCATCTCGAACGGAGTTTACCTGGAAATAGTCGTAACCTAGAATCGAACAGGAGAACAGGATCGCCTATTTTGAAGTCTCTTCTTATGATTCTTTTGTCATGCCAAGCTTTTGTTCTTTCTTTGTATATGATGGCATTTTCGTAGGCAGATTGTCTGAGCTCTTCTAATTTGTGGATATCAAGGATACGTTTCTCACCAGCTGTCAAGTAATCCAAATTCAAAGTTTTGATGGCCCAATAGGCCTTATGCTCCAACTCAAATGGTAAGTGACATGATTTTCCATAGACCAGTTGATAAGGGGTTGTTCCTATAGGAGTTTTGAAAGCGGTTCTATAGGCCCATAATGCTTCTTGAAGTTTCTGCGACCAATCTTTTCTAGATATAGAGACAGTCTTCTCGAAGATTTGTTTTATCTCCCTATTAGATACTTCCACTTGTCCATTGGTCTGTGGGTGGTATGGTGTTGCTACTCTATGCTTAACTCCATACTTGCTTAAAAGTTTATCAAATATTCTCGATATGAAGTGTGATCCTCCATCACTTATGACTAAACGGGGTGTTCCAAACCTGGGAAATATATAATTCTTGAATAATTTGATGACTACTCTGGTGTCGTTTGTGGGTGCGGCGATAGCTTCAATCCATTTAGACACGTAGTCAACAGCTACTAATATGTACTGATTTCCAAAAGATGGTGGGAACGGTCCCATAAAGTCCATACCCCATACGTCGAAGAGTTCTACTTCTTGGGTATTTCTTAACGGCATTTCATTACGTCTTGAAATATTTCCTGTGCGTTGGCATCTGTCACACTTGACAATGAAAGCATGGACATCACGCCACATAGTAGGCCAGAATAGGCCAGCTTGAAGAATCTTGGCGTAGGTCTTAGATGTGCTTGCATGTCCACCATAGGGTGCAGAGTGACAATGCTCAATTATATTATTTACCTCTTCTTCTGGAACACAACGGCGGAAAATGCCATCTTTACCTCTCTTGAAAAGAAATGGATCGTCCCAATAGAAGTTTCTCACATCACTATAGAACTTCTTCTTCTGGTGGTAGTTTAGATCAGGGGGTATGATGTCAGCGGCTAGGTAATTAACAAAATCTGCATACCAAGGTACATTGCTTATAGCTAAGGATTTATGAAATTGCTCATGAGGGTCTGGGTTATCATCTTCAATGGTTTCTAGTTGGGCTATCAGTCTATCGTAGGCAAAATCGTCATTTATGGGTACTGGATCAGGTTTCAGGTATTCTAGCCTAGATAGGTGATCAGCTACCACATTATCAGTGCCTTTCTTGTCACGGATATCCAAATCAAACTCTTGTAATAATAGAATCCATCGAAGTAACCTAGGCTTGGCATCCTTTTTGCTTAGTAAATAACGAATGGCAGCATGGTCGGTGTAAACTATAATCTTGGCTCCTACTAGATAAGATCTAAATTTGTCTATTGCAAAAACTACAGCTAGGAGCTCTTTTTCGGTTGTTGCGTAGTTGAGCTGTGCAGCGTCTAGGGTTCTACTGGCATAATAAATCACATGTAACTTCTTATCTTTTCTCTGACCTAGAACGGCCCCAACAGCATAATCACTGGCGTCACACATTATCTCAAACGGTTCCGACCAATCAGGGGGTTTCATTATAGGTGCTGAAATCAGAGCTTGCTTCAGAAGATTAAATGCTTCAGTACATTTTTCATCGAAGATGAACTCAGCATCTTTCATTAAAAGACCAGTTAAGGGCTTTGTTATTTTGGAGAAATCCTTGATAAAACGTCGGTAAAATCCGGCATGTCCAAGAAAACTTCTTATCTCCCTGATAGTCTTCAGCGGTTTTAGATTCTCTATGACTTCTATTTTTGCTTTATCTACCTCTATACCTTTTTCGGAAACTATATGTCCTAAAACAATCCCTTCGGTGACCATGAAATGACATTTTTCCCAATTTAGCACAAGGTTTACCTCCACACATCTCTCCAGGATTTTCTCAAGGTTGACAAGACAATTTTTGAAATCTGACCCACAAACTGAGAAATCGTCCATAAATACTTCCATGATTCCATCCAAATAATCAGCAAAGATAGACATCATGCAGCGTTGGAAAGTTGCAGGAGCATTACAAAGTCCAAAAGGCATTCTTCTATAGGCAAAGGTTCCAACTGGGCATGTAAAGGTAGTTTTTTCTTGATCTTCGGGGTGAATAGGTATTTGGAAGAATCCTGAATATCCATCTAAATAACAAAAGTAAGAGTGTCTGGCTAGGCGCTCCAACATTTGGTCTATGAATGGTAATGGGAAATGGTCCTTCCTAGTTGCTTTATTTAATTTTCTATAATCTATGCACATACGCCAACCTCCATCAGTTCTTTTTGCTACAGGTTCTCCCTTCTTGTTTTGCACGACTGTGATGCCTCCCTTTTTAGGTACTACAT
Source organism: Lathyrus sativus (assembly GCA_963859935.3). Taxonomy (NCBI): domain Eukaryota; kingdom Viridiplantae; phylum Streptophyta; class Magnoliopsida; order Fabales; family Fabaceae; genus Lathyrus; species Lathyrus sativus. The sequence continues at coordinate 714,984,812 of OZ012737.1, forward strand.
GCACAGGACTCACCCATTTACTGTCCGAGATCTGATATATTATACCTGCCTCTAGTAACTTAAGAACTTCAGTCTTAACTACAGTACTCATTATAGGATTTATTCTACGTTGGTGTTCTCTAGAAGGTTTTGAATCTTCTTCAAGCAAAATCCGATGCATGCATACGGATGGGCTTATTCCTTTTAGATCAGAGATCTTATATCCTAAGGCTGAGGGGTACCTACGTAAAACTTCTAATAATTGATCGGTTTCTTCTTGGTTTAAGGTAGCACTGACTATAACTGGACGGTTCATATCTTCATCAAGAAATTCATATCTCAGGTTTTTAGGCAGTTCCTTAAGTTTTACGGTCGGTTTTATAGGGCAAGGCATAGGATCTGGGGTAAGAGATAAACATTCGTGAAGGTTATCATCAATGTAGGGTGTTTTATAATTGTCATCTTCCAAAATAAGGGTTGATGGCAATTTTATAGATTCAGTTTCTTCTTCTTGTTCTAATTCCCTAATACATTCTTCGATGATATCTAAGGCATAACAAGAATCTCCTATCACAGGTCCCATAAGAAATTTTGACAATATAAATTCTATCTTCTGGCCACCTACCTCAAAAGTTAGTTTTCCCTTTTTAACATCTATTACGGCTCCAGCAGTCGATAAGAACGGTCTACCTAGGAGGATTGGTATGTCGTCATCTTCTTTAATGTCCATGACAACAAAATCAGTAGGTATAAACAGCTGACCTATCCTAACAGGGACGTCTTCAAGTATGCCTATAGGGTATTTAACGGATCTATCGGCTAATTGAAGTGACATCTTAGTAGGTTGTAATTCTCCTAAGTTTAATCTCTCACAAACTGCTAAAGGCATTAAGCTCACACTAGCTCCTAAGTCTAGAAAAGCTTTTTCGATGACATGATTCCCCAAAACACAAGGAATGGAAAAATTTCTGGGATCTTTATCTTTCTTTGCTAACCTATTTTCGGAAATAGAATTACATTCCACGGGTTTCGGATCTTCGAGTCTACGTTTATTTGTAAGTATGTCTTTGAGAAACTTAGCATAAGAAGGTATTTGGGTGATGGCTTCTGTAAAGGGGATTTCTACGTGAAGTTTTTCTATAACCTTAACGAATTTTTGATATTGATTATCGATTTGGGTTTTCTTTAATCTTTGAGGGTAAGGTATTGGTGGTTTGTATGGCGGTGGCGGTACATAGGTTTTATTTTTAGGTTCTTCTCCTTTTTCTTGACTTTTCGGGGTTTCAGGCTTCTCTGGTTCCTTTTCCTCATTCCTCTCAGAAGTTTCGGGCTCACTTAATCTAGGGTTTAAAGGTTCCTTATAAGCGGTTCCACTTTGTAGAGTAATGGCATTAGCTTGCCCTTTCGGGTTTTGTTGAGGTTGTCCAGGGAACTGTCCTCCAGGTGTAGTCTGTGGGGCTTGGTTTAACGCTACCTGAGAGATCTGGGTTTCAAGCATCTTATTATGAGTAATAATTTGATCAACCTTGGTTCCTAACTTGGTAATTAGTTCGTTAACATGGACGTTATGGTTCATGAACTCTTTGTTTTGTTGTTTTTGAGCAACGATAAAATCTTTTACAACTTCCTCAAAGCTCGGGCTAGGTGGTACAGGTTGCATAGGTTGATTTGTTCTAGGGGCTTGGTAACCTTGTTGTCTCGGAGGTGCGGTATTTTGGATAGGGTTATTATTTTTGTAGGAGAAGTTTGGGTGATTCCTCCATCCAGGGTTATATGTGTTTGAAAATGGGTTCCCTTGGGTATAGTTCACTTGCTCAGTGTTGGTTTCATTCAACAGATTGCATTCGGCGGATTGGTGTCCTTGCGTTCCACATATCTCACAATTCCGCGAAACTGCGGCAACAGTATTCGGAGTTGTACACATATGTTCGACTCTAAGGGCCAATGCGTCCATTTTAGCCTGCATCATGTCTATAGAGCTTAGCTCATGTATTCCTCCTTGGGCTTCCTTCTTTTCCACTGTCGCTCGTTCTACTCCCCATGATTGATGGTTTTGGGCCATATCCTCGATAAGGGCACTAGCTTCAGGGTAAGGTTTGTTCATCAGTGCGCCACCAGCGGCAGCGTCGATGGTCATTTTAGTGTTATAAAGAAGTCCATTATAGAAGGTTTGGATGATTAGCCAATTCTCTAGGCCATGGTGTGGGCATGCTCTTAATAGTTCTTTATATCTCTCCCAGGCTTCGAACAACGACTCTCCTTGGTGTTGGGTAAATCTAGTTATTAGGTTTCGAAGAAGAGCGGTCTTACTTGGGGGAAAATATCTAGCAAGGAAAACTTTTCTAAGGTCATCCCAAGTTGTTATTGAATTGGGTGGAAGGGAATCTAACCATGATAGAGCTTTATCTCTGAGGGAAAAGGGAAATAATCTTAAGCGTATTGCCTCAGGAGAAGCTCCATTGGTTTTAAAGGTGTCTGCTAATTGAAGAAAGTTTTTTAAATGTTGGTTCGGGTTATCAGTAGCGAGACCTGCGAATTGTCTCTGTTGCACTAATTGCAGCAGGGATGGCTTAAGTTCAAAATTATTGGCTGGGATAGCGGGGTTTACTATACTGGAACTAGGTTCCTCGTTTGATGGTTGGGCGAAGTCCTTAAGAGGTCTTCGATTTTGATCTTCGGCCATAGCTCTCCTATTCCTATGGAAAAATAAACGTGCGCGAGCGTAACGTTCAGGTTCAGCTAGAGGGTCTACTAAACTTCCGGCACTGCGAGTCTTTCGCATTGACCGGTGGGTAACAACCTTAGTCTAAACGGTATAACTACAGGGTAATGAAATTTGACGATATTGGTCCCCGGCAACGGCGCCAAAAACTTGATGCGTGTTTTTCGCAAGTGTACGAATCACGTCAAAGTAATATAAAAGATTATCGAATCCACAGAGACCAAGTGTCAATCTATCGTACCTGTTGTTATGGTGTTTATCTAAGGCAACTATTTTTAAGGGTTTTAGTAAGGGTGCAATGGTAAATAAAATTATAATTTTAAATAATAAATAAAAGACAGGCTCGAATGTAATTCACGTAATCAATGATAATCCAGTACTTGCTAATGGAACTACTTATGGGCAATGTTTTCTCCTTTGAAAAGAACTAATTTAACAGGAACTGTCGCTTTCGCGTATTCAGAACCGAGTTGTACTCTCTAATCAACCCCTCCTATTGTCACGGATAAAAAGGTGCGTACTGCGTTAGAGTAGTAAACCTATTTTTAAGAAATATAGTTTCTTAACAAAGTTGAAAAGTATTTTAACCTGGACTTCTTAGCAAAAAGAGGTTCTTATGAACCAGACTCTAAATCTCATAACGCGTCCGAAAATCGTTTTAAAATCTCTTTTCTTTTTAATCTAAAAACTCCTAATGAACTATACAAAGCGCTTTTGGCTGTTTTTGAAATAGTTAAAAACAATTACTTGAATTGAAAGATAAAATAGCCCTTAGGTGTTTCCACGAACAATTATACTGATTACTGGTTTAATTACGATCCTTACATTCTAACCTTTATGGGATTAGTTAGACATGATAAAGTAAATATTCTTTTTATAGTTTTTCATATGAGTAATTTAAAGCGAGTGCGGGAAGTAAACAAAGTAAATGTGCGAGTGCGGGAAGTAAACAAAGTAAATGTGCGAGTGCGGGAAATAAACAAAGTAAATGTGCGAGTGCGGGAAATAAACAAAGTAAATGTGTGAGTGCGGGAAATAAACAAAGTAAAGTGCGAGAAAATAAATAAAAGTAAATCAATGCGGAAAAATAAAATACTAACTGGAATTAAAATGGCGGCAGGATTAACTTCCTCCAGAGTGCTCCAAAACTCGAACCACAGACAGATTACAGACTCGATCACTCGATTGCAGAGGCACCCCGATGTGGAATGGCAACTGCTTTATAACTGATATATACCTAGAGAATTCTAATTCTGGATGAAGAAAAACGAAAATCTAAGGTCCTATTTATAGTAAAAACTGAAAGCATGAAATGACCGGGACGCCCCTCCACTAAAAAGTGGAGGTTATGAAATTTTGCCTTGTGGCGCCCGCCACAAGGTCATGGCGCCCGCCATGGTCCCTACAGGGGATGATGGAGTGGGGATCGTGGGTCTTGGAGGTTGAGGAGTGGTCTTGAGACGTGGCCACGTCATGGCTAACCCCATGGCGCCCGCCACGGTGGGTGCCGCAAGTGCAAAATGCTGAATTTCTAGGTTTTCGTCCGTTTTCACTCCTTTTTCGCTCCTTTTCCCGATTCAAGCTCCGATTATTATAAAAACCTGAAAACATAAGAAAACAAAGCAATAACAAAGCAAAACAACAATAAAAGCTAAGAATGCATGCGGAATCGGAGTCAGAAATACGGTGAATTTTAGTGTGATCAGATCCCATCGAGTACGATGGACGTGAGGGGTGCTAATACCTTCCCCTTGCGTAACCGACTCCCGAATCCAGGTTTTGGTTGCGATGACCATACCTTTTTCCCGTCTTTGCGAGGTTTACTTCGAGCGTTTCCTTTCCCGCTCTGAGGGATAAATAACGCACGGTGGCGACTCTCCTGTCAAGCCGGCGCCGATTTTCGCAGTAGCGACACACGCAGCGGAGAAAGAAAAGTTCTTTGGAGTTCACCTTGTGGTTGCTATCTATTGCGAAGATGGTATTGCTCAGCACTCTGTGGAAATACCGGATGGTTGGGTTGTGGATGTGTGTTGTATGCAGAGAATCCCAGCTGTCGGCATCGATTCCGGTCAATTGGGACCAAAGCGCAAAAGCTTCATGTTGAAATTGTTCGGTAATGCGGCGGTGAGCATCTTCGCCGCGAGGGAAATGTAGGATGTCTGCAATCTGATTTTGATTCAATTGGTAGTTCGTGCCGAACATACGGAAGCAAGTGGCGCCGGTATGTTGGCTAAGGTCGCCGCTAGAGGTGAAGTAACTGAACGAACTGAGGAACTCAAGTGTGAGTTGTTCGTAAGTGGGCTGCGGATTTGTGCACATATGCCAAATGTCGGCTCTCTGTAGCATCTAGGTGACGCTGTCAAGGAGGCCGAGATCCGTGAGAGATGGTATGTGCGGATAGTGGGTTGGCTGTAGCGACCGTTGATGGAAGACTACGTAGTTTGCTCTCTATTTCTCGCCGGAGTCGCCTTCGCTGAAAATGATATTGCTAAGGTCAGGGGTTTCATTGTTTCTTGCCATTTGCTGGATGATGCTGTTGAAATTGGGGAAGAATGCGGTTTCTGCGGAATGAGATATTGCACAAAATTGGTTAATGAAGATGAAATGGGAGTTGGGATTATGTGTAGTAAGGAGGGAAAACGAAATTTTGAAATGGGGTATGGATGTGTGGTGATGAGAAGTTGATAAAATGGGAGTTGGGGAAGAAACATAACCTCTGTTATAACAGATATCAGATTCTAGACTCGTGACGGTCGTCACACATCTGTGACGGTCGTCACCCGTGTGACGGGCGTCATGGTTCTGTGACGGTCGTCACACCAGCAAATTCTGCAGAACGCAGAATTTTGCTACAGGGGTGCTTTTGACATGTTTTTAAGGCTTGTAATTGATACCGCAATGTAATAAATCAGCCAAAAGGCATATGATAACATAAAAACAGAATAAGGGATTAATGAATGAAATTGAAATAACATTTAAAAAGGATTGTTTTTAATGTAATACATAAGTGAAATGAAACAATGCGAAAATAAAAATAATTGAAAGCGTACAGAAAAATAGGAAAAATAAACTAAACTAAAGCTAAAATCTCAGTCCTTTTGTGCCTTCAATTCTTCAAACTTCTGGGCGTAGTAATCGAGCTGGTCACAAACTAAGTCCATGAAAACTGATAATTTGGCGTGGATGCTTGTTATTTCATTTCTTGCGGTGGTCAGAGTTGCGTCGAAGGTGTCTAATCGGTGCAGAACAATATCCATTTTGTCAGTGTTTTCTTCAGGAATGGGCTCAGGATAGGTGTTGTAATGTGGAGGGGTCTCAGGGTCTACCTCAGCTTCGGATACAGCATCCTCATAATACATATAATCATGTGCTTCAGAGATGTGATCACTGTCGTACATGTAATCCTGTGGTGTGGATTGAGGTGAAGGAGGTCCCATAGGCTCATCCAATTCATAAACCCAATTGTCTTTGTTATGGATACTCGTCATCTGATGATTTGGCAATGTGAATAGCTGGACAGGTTTGTCATTGATAAGGTACTCGTAAGGTCCAGGTCCCATGGTTCTTAAAATGCGCCTATTAAAGCAAAACTGGATATTCATGGGTCGGACGGTGCCAAAACTAGTGCTTGCATTTAGGTGGAATCTAAGGCCAAGCTCGTGGGCAATCATTGTCACGAGACCTCCTATTAGAATGGGTGATTGTGATTCCTGAGTGAGGCGTAGGAAGGATCTCATCATAAAAGGCACGACATTCACTGGACGGCCCTGAGAAGCACAGAACAAGATAAACAACTCTTTTTTAGATAATGTAGTAATGTTTTCTTCCTTTCCGAAAAGGGTGTGAGCTAGGATCTTATGAAAGTATCTGAAAGCGAGGTTATGAATCTCATCATTATACATGCCATTTGGGTCAGGGTGATAGTCGCCTGTGATTTTACCCCAGAACTGGTTTAGTTCAAAATCAAGATCTTCATCTTCGGCACTGATGAACACATGTGGTCTGCTAGGAAATCCTAGGAGGTTAGCTAATGACATCCGGCTATGGGTTTGGTCCATTCCAAACATTCTAAATGTTATCAGCTCTGTGTTTGATCCAAAACCATAGTTGGGTAAGTACCTGAAGGAACTAAGGAATTCGTAGGTGAGGTTCTTATAGGTAGCAAAACGGGTTTTCAAGGAGGTGTTCTCCCAGCCTAATTGATTAAACAGGAATTGAATGCTATCAATAATTCTTAGCTTCTCCATGGTAGACTTATCATAATACAGTGTTAAGGCTATGTCTCTCTCAGTTAATGCTGCAAATCTTGCCTTTTGAGTTAATCCTCGAAAATGAACTTTTGTGAAGTCGTACTCGGCCATACTCGCAGGTTAGTCGGAGAAAAACAAGAGGAAGGTATGAAGGCTTTTAAAATCCTGAAAAGTTTAAAACAGAAATTTTAAGTCAGAATTTTTAGAAACAAAAGGTGGTAGAAATAAAAACAAAGTTTAAATAAAAGAGAAAATAATGAAACAAAAAAATAAAAAATAGTAGCAATTTAAGTTTAAAAATTTGTTAAAATTTCAAAGTAAGATTTCAAATAAAAATGAGAATGAAACACAGTAAAGAGGGAAATAAGGGAAAATTGGGTTGCCTCCCATTAAGCGTTGTTTTTAACGTCAAAAGCCTGACGATAGCTTGGTGACAAGCTATTCGGGGGTTTGAGCAGGAAGCTCGAGCAATGTTATACTCCTGACTTGAGGGTTGTTTTCGTTCTTATTATAATGTTTTAAACGTTGCCCGTTTACGATAAACGGTGCATTCGTCTTATCGGTAATTTCAACAGCTCCACTTTGAAGTACTTTAGTCACTTCAAAACGTCCAGACCACCTAGATTTTAGTTTACCTGGGAAAAGTTTCAATCTTGAATTAAATAGAAGTACGATGTCTCCCACACTGAATTGTTTCCGGACTGAACGTTTATCATGCCATTTCTTAGTTCGTTCTTTGTAGATACGGACATTTTCGTAAGCGTCCAATCTAAGTTCTTCTAATTCGTGTAAGTTCAAGATTCGTTTCTCTCCTGCCTCAGTGTAGTTGAAATTAAGTGTCTTAATGACCCAGAAGGCTTTATGCTCTAATTCTACAGGGAGATGACAGGATTTACCGTAAACTAATTTGAAGGGTGTAGTACCTATTGGTGTCTTAAAAGCGGTTCTATAAGCCCATAAAGCTTCATTCAGCTTTGATGACCAATCTTTCCTTGAGGTAGCGACAGTCTTTTCCAATATTTGTTTTATTTCCCTGTTCGAGACCTCTACTTGTCCGCTAGTTTGCGGATGATATGGTGTAGCTACTCGGTGTCGGACTCCATATTTAGAAAGAAGTTTGTCAAAAATTCGCGATATGAAATGTGATCCGCCGTCACTAATGACGAGTCTAGGTACATCGAATCTATGAAAGATTGTGTTTTTGAAGAGTTTGATTACTGCTCGTGCATCATCTGTTGGAGTGGCAATGACTTCTATCCATTTAGACACATAGTCTACAGCGACGAGTATGTAGTTATTCCCAAAAGAAGACGGGAAGGGTCCCATGAAATCTATTCCCCATACGTCAAAGATTTCTACCTCTAAGATTCCTTTCTGAGGCATTTCATCGCGTCGTGAGATGTTGCCAGTTCGTTGGCATCGATCACATTTTAGCACAACGATGTCAACGTATTTCAAGAGGTTAGGCCAAAATAGGCCGGCTTGGAGAATCTTAGCGCACGTCTTGGATGTACTCGCATGACCACCATGTGGTGCTGAATGGCATTGGGAAATGATGTTTTCTATTTCTTCCTCTGGGACACAGCGACGATATATGTTGTCGGCCCCTCTCTTGAAGAGTAGAGGTTCGTCCTAATAATAGTGTTTCATATCGCGGAAGAATTTCTTCTTTTGCTGATAAGTGAGATCCAGTGGAAGCACGCCTGCAGCTAGGTAATTAACGATGTTGGCATACCAAGGTAATGTGACTTGGGCATAGACGGCTTCTACGGTTTTTTCGAGTTCTGAATCTTCCGAGATTAAGTTAGGCATGTCACTTTCTAATTTGGCTATCAGATGTTCGTATGGAAAATCGTCATTTATCGATACTGGTTCATGTTTAATGCCTTCTATTCGGGATAAGTGATATGCAACTACGTTCTCGGTTCCTTTCTTATCTTTAATTTCTAAGTCAAACTCTTGTAATAATAGGATCCATCTCAATAATCTTGGTTTGGCATCCTTTTTGCTTATTAGGTACCTAATGGCAACATGGTCTGTGTATATGATAATTTTTGCTCCTACCAAGTAAGAACGGAATTTGTCAAGCGCAAATATAACTGCTAGAAGTTCCTTTTCTGTTGTGGCGTAGTTCATTTGGGCAGGATCTAAGGTTCTACTGGCGTAGTAGATGGCATGAAGCTTCTTGTCCTTCCTTTGTCCTAGAACTGCGCCTACAGCATAATCACTCGCATCGCACATGATTTCGAACGGTAGTCGCCAATCGGGTGGTTGCATAATTGGTGCGGTGATAAGGGCTGATTTTAATGTTTCGAATGCTTTTAGACATTCGTCGTCAAAGACGAATTCAACATCTTTCATCAACAGGCCGGTCAGAGGTTTTGTGTTTTTGAAAAATCTTTTATAAATCTGCGGTAGAAACCGGCATGTCCTAGAAAACTCCGTATTTCGCGTACGGATTTTGGAGGTTGGAGGTCTTTTATAATTTCTATTTTAGCTTTGTCGACCTCAATCCCTTTATTAGATATGACATGTCCTAGAACTATTCCTTGTCGGACCATAAAATGGCATTTTTCCCAATTTAGGACGAGGTTCACTTTTACACAATGTTCTAATACCATTTCTAAGTTTTGTAGGCATCCTTCGAAGCTTTGTCCACATACTGAGAAATCGTCCATAAATACTTCCATGATGTCATCTATGAAATCTGCGAAGATTGCCATCATGCATCTTTGGAAGGTTGCTGGAGCATTACAAAGTCCGAACGACATTCGGCGGTAAGCAAAAGTACCATAAGGACATGTGAATGTAGTCTTTTCTTGGTCATCAGGATGAATGGGAATTTGGAAAAATCCCGAATAACCATCTAGATAGCAGAAATATGAATGTTTGGCTAATCTTTCCAACATTTGGTCTATGAAGGGCAAGGGGAAGTGATCTTTTTGTGTGGCTTTGTTAAGCTTTCTATAATCAATGCACATTCTGCTTCCAGTCACGACTCTTTTTGTTATTGATTCGCATTTTTCGTTCTTAACTACTGTGACTCCTCCTTTCTTAGGTACGACATGAACTGGGCTGACCCATTCACTATCGGAGATTGGATAGATGATTCCTGCATCTAGCAATTTCTTTACTTCGTCTTTGACTACAGTGCTTAGGATGGGGTTCAGTCTCCTCTGATGCTCTCTAGAGGTTTTACAGTCTTCCTCTATTGTAATTTGATGCATACAGATCGAAGGGATTATACCTTTTAGATCGCTTATGTTATAGCCTAACGCGGTGGGTTACTTCTTTAGGACTTCTAATAGCTTTGCGGTTTCTAGTTGTCCTAAGTCGGCGTTGACTATCACTGGTCTTTTTAGTTCATCGTCTAGGAATTCATATCTAAGGTTTTTGGGTAGTGTTTTAAGTTCTAAAGATGGGTTCTTCGGACCTGGCATATGGTTTGGGGTTAGTGTTAAGCTTTCGCTTAGACTGTCGTCTTTATACGGTTTACGCCAATCATCGTCTTTAGAAATATCGGGTATTTGAATCTTTATTATTTCTGAATACGTGGTCTCTTCATTTTCAAGTTCTCTTATGCATTCGTCAATTACATCTACTAAATAGCAGGTATCGTCTTGCTGGTGCTTGTAAGAATTTGGTGAGAATGAACTCTATCTTTTCTTTTCCTACTTCGAATGTTAGCCTTCCTTTCTTTACGTCTATAATAGCTCCGGCTGTAGCTAGGAACAATCTTCCTAGGATAATTGGGGTAACAGAGTCCTCTTTGATGTCCATGATTATGAAGTCCGTTGGGATGTAGAATTGTCCTATGCGTACTGGAACATTTTCCAGTATTCCGACGGGGTATTTGACTGATTAGTCAGCCAATAGTACGGACATTTTGGTTGGTCTTAGTTCTCCCATATTCAGCTTTTTGCATATAGATAAAGGAATAGCGCTTATACCGGCTCCTAGATCGCATAGAGCTTTGTCTATTACGAACTTTCCTATGATGCAGGGTATGGAGAAACTACCTGGGTCTTTTAGTTTAGGAGGCATGTGGTTTTGAATGATTGCGCTACATTCGGCAGTAAGTGTCACCGTCTCGTTATCCTCTATTTTCCTTTTATTAGACAAAATTTCTTTAAGAAATTTAGCGTATGACGGCATTTGAGTTATCGCTTCTGTGGAAGGAATAATAATGTTTAGTTGTTTCAGAAGTTCGACAAATTTCTTAAATTGTCCTGAAGTTTTGGAGTTTATTAATCTTTGAGGATAAGGGATAGGTGGTTTATATGGCGCTGGAGGCACATATGTGTTTTCATCTTTGGCGGCTTTTTTCTCGTCACATTCCTTCTTTTCTGTTTCAGACTCCTTTTCGGTTGGTTTATCGGATTTCTGTTGCATTACTAAATCTTCGTTCCTAGGGTCTGTTGGGCCTTCCAATTCTTTCCCACTTCTTAATATAACAGCGTTTGCGTGACCTTTTGGATTAGGTTCGGGCTGTCCTGGAAATGTTCCAGCTGGGGCAGCGGCAGAGGCTTGTTGTTGGGCCACTTGGGATATTTGCGTTTCGAGCATTTTGTTGTGGGTGGCTAAAGCGTCTACTTTTCCGGTCAGCTGTTTAATTTGCTCGCTAGTGTGTATGTTTTGATTTAGGAATTCTTTGTTTGTTTGAGCTTGAGTAGCTATGAATTTTTCCATCATCAACTCGAGGTTTGATTTCCTAGGGGCAGTCTGGGCAGCAGCTGGTTTCTGATATCCTGGCGGAGCACCTGGTGCTTGCAAGGCATTATCGTTCTTGTAGGAAAAGTTTGGGTGGTTCCTCCATCCTGGGTTGTCAGTATTTGCGTAAGGGTTTCCTTGAGTGTAATTTACTTGGTCTAGTGGGATTCCGGCCAACAATGGGCACTCGGGCGCATTATGAGTGGCGATTCCGCATAACTCGCAGTTTGGAGTTACGGCAGCGACGATTGCAGTGGGGTTAACGGTCAGACTGTCGATCTTCTGTGCTAGAGCATCTACTTTAGCGTTGAACTTTTCAAGGCTGCTGATCTCGTACATCCCACCTTTTGCTGTGGGTTTCTCTGCTGGAATGCGTTCACCTCCCTATTGGCAATGGTTCTGAGACATGTTTTCGATTAGTTGATAGGCTTCTTCGTATGGCTTATCCATAAGGGCACCGCCCGCGGCGGCGTCTACCGTTAATCTGGTGTTATATAAAAGCTCATTATAGAAAGTATGGATCGTCACCCAGTCTTCTAGACCGTGGTGAGGACATGTTCTCATCATATCTTTGAACCTTTCCCACGCTTCGTAGAGGGATTCAGTATCTTTCTGTCGAAATCCGTTGATTTGGGCTCTAAGCATAGCAGTTTTGCTTGGCGGAAAATATCTCGCTAAGAAAACGTTTTTCAACTGTTCCCACATCGTAACGGAGTTGGATGGTAAGGATTGTAACCATGTCCAAGCTCTATCTCTAAGAGAGAAAGGGAAAAGACGAAGTCTTATTGCGTCTGGAGTTACTCCATTTGCTTTCACTGTGTCTGCGTATTGTACAAACTTCGTTAAGTGTTCATTTGGATCCTCAGTTGCATTTCCTGAGAATTGGTTTTGTTGTACAGCTGACAGCAATGACGGTTTTAGTTCGAAATCGGTTCGATTTATAGCTGGGGCAACTATGCTACTTCTAGGCTCCATCTGAGAGGGTGTAGCGTATGCCTTCAGCGGTTTGTTTTGAGGTCCTTCATCCATCTTTGCTTCTTCAACAGGAGGATGAGCTAGAAGATCAGGAATGTTGTGTCTTCGTTGATATTCGACGATGCGCCTTCTTAGATGTAAGAAGCGCTCTAGTTCAGCGATTGTAGGTTGTAAGATTTCGCCTTGTGAGTGAGTACTTGGCATACAATCGAAGAACGAGTAGAGGGAGAGAGAATTGTTAACCTAGTCTATACCGTGTAACAAAGGATTACACTATTGACTAAACGGTTCCCCGACAATGGCGCCAAAAACTTGATCGTGACTTTCTATGTCTAATACAACTTAACTGCAAGTGCACAGTCTATCGCGTAGTAATAAAAGATATCGATCCCACAAGGACTCGTAATCAAACTAGTGTTCACGGGAGTTACTATGTTTAGCTAGGTAGATAATGTTTAAGGGAATAATTGCTATTACTAAAGGGAACTAAAAACGTTACTTAAAGTATAATTACGCGAATCGATATGCCATAATTATGTTCTTCGGGGATTTGACAAGTTACCGGTATATAAAATATTTTCAGAATTTATTTAAGAAGAAAATAGTGATCTAAAGACCTTTGTCTCACGATGGTTGTTGACGCTAGTCGCAACTTTAAGGCGGAACGTATGCTGTCGCTATCCGGTTCGGGGTTAAAATCGCTTTTTGGAAACCTCTAAGTTCTAATCTATTTTAAAGTGCTTTCACTGTTATTAAAACAAATGCCTAGTGTTTACTATCTGGTCCTAGCCGCAGCTGTCGCTTGTTGGTTCGTACCTTAATTAATTTCCCACTGTCGTGGCAAAACTACTTTTAAATAAGTTCTCGCTGTCGCGACGAACGTTTATTCAGGAAATAGGTTTAAACACTCAGGCCATAAATAACTTTTGAAAAAGGAAGGTTTTAATCGGTTATTATCAAATCCCGTCTGAATTATTATTACATACCGATTACTCTGGTTTAGCTAGACATGGATTTGGAACAGGTAAAGCGTAAATAAAAGCGGAAATTTAGAACATACATACTGCTGGGAAGTCAAGTTACAATTAACGAAATAATAAAAACCTGTAAAGTATCCAATTGGCTTTTGGCCAAATCCCAACGATGTTAGCAGGATTGTGTCTTCAAGCCAATAGAGCGTACAAAGGAATATTGCAGTAATAGAATACAAGAAAAAGGAAAGGAAAACAAAAACAAGACTTAAACTAAATTTGCTCTGGAAAATATTTGGGCAGCACTTCGTTATCTGAATGCGGCTCTCTTTCTCAGCTCCCCTCCTTCTCCTTTTATAGAGGTGAAATACTAACGGTTATATCTTGCAGAAGGTGGACTTGGAGTCAGAGAAAATAGGAAGTAGTAGTCCATTATTTTGGGACTTGGAACTGGTTTTTGCACGTTTACTGAAGTTCTGCGTTTTTGCCTGCATGACGGTCGTCATGGATGTGTGACGGTCGTCACATCATCAAAATTCGCATCTGCTGTTTTTCATGTTGTTTTCATCTGGTCTTCGTCCATATTTCATCTGTAATTGCTTCTTTTCTTCATATTGCTTTGTTTGGACATGGTCTTCAAATACCTGCAAAATATCAGACAAATAACATGGAAAAACCCGAAATCGGATTGAAACCAGTCAAATATTAGTTGAATTATACGTCAATATATATATATATATATATATATATATATATATATATATATATATATATATATATATATATATATATATATATACGATTTCGCGTTATCACATAATCCCACCAATGTGCCTACCGGATGCACCCAACTGCTGCAGGGGCCGGGAATGGTAGTGATATTGGCGTCTGCCACGCTGGTCTGGGTAATGCTGCTGGTAATGCAGGTTTTTGTAATGGTGGTAATGCAAGTTTTGGTAATACCGTCAACTTGGGTTGTGGTAATGGTGCTCATAATGCTGGGTTTGGACCTGGTGTTGCTAACCATGGTCTTGGTAACGTTGGGTATGGTTACACTATCAATCGAAACGTCTATGGTCCGGAGGGTGCCTACGCTGGGTATGGCAATGGGGACCAACAATGGAAAGAAGATCGTCAGGACGACGTGTTCTCTATGAGGGATGTAGGCGCTTAGTTACCTGCTGAAGCTGATCGAAGATTTAGGACGCTGGAAGAGCAGATGAGAAATATAGCAAATCAGGACTCTATGGGTCTTGACATGGCCAACTTAGGGCTAATCCCTGATTTACGAGTGCCGTACAAGTTTAAGGTTCCTACCTTCGATAAATACAAAGGTGTCACTTGCCCGAAGGTGCACATACGATCATACTACAGAAAAATGTCAGCATATTCAAATGATGAGAAGATGCTCATGCATTTTTTTCAGGATAGCCTGTCGGGGCCGTCACTCGAGTGGTATATAGGTTTGGAACCCTCTCAGGTTCGTAGCTGGAAGGGTCTAGCTGAAGCGTTCGTGAAGCACTACCAGTATAACAGTGACCTTGCTCCCAACAGGGTCTAGCTTCAGAATGTCGTCCAGAAGAACGAGGAATCTTTTAAAGAGTATGCCCAGAGGTGGCGTGAGCTTGCAGCCAGGGTGCAACCCCCAATGGTAGAGAGAGAGTTGATTGACTTGTTTGTATCAATGTTATCTGGGATGTACTATGAAAAGCTCGTCAACTGTATGTCCGAGAGTTTCTCTGACCTTGTAATCACCGGTGAGCGTATAGAAAATGACATTAAGATCGGGAAAATTCAGGCCGTAGAAGTACCTTCGTCAGGTGGAGGAAAGAAAGTGTTCGGAAATAAGAAGCGTGAAGGCAACGCTAATTCTGTATCAAGCTCTCGGGGTAGAGGCAGAGGTAGATATCAAGATCAGTGTCATCATCATCAGGCTGCAAGTGTTATCATTCCGATACCACCACCGCAACAACAACAACAACCACAACAGCAGCAGAATCAACAAGGCTACAAGAAGCACCAGAATTCGAGGGGAGCAAATAGAGTATTCGATACGCCGCCAATGTCGTACTCCCAGATGCTTCAGACGATACTACAACTGCAGTTAATTTATAAGAGAACCTTGGAGCTTCTAACAGGCCGACCACCACCTGGCTATGATGCAAATGCCCGCTGCGAGTTCCACTCGGGGGCACCCGGGCACATCATTGACGATTGTAAGGCTTTTAAGCACGAGCTACAAGATTTTATTGACAGTAAAGCCATAGACTTCTCGCATGAAGTGCCCAACGTTGTGCAAAACCCCATGCCGAATCACGGACTGGAAGGAGTTAGTTCCATTCTAGAAGAGAAAAGCTTGAATCTAGTGACGAGGGTCGAAGAGTTGAAGACTCCGTTGGGTCAAGTGAAGAAAGAATTGTTGAAAGGGGGAGTGTTCCCTGGTTGTTCTGAAACTTGTGCCGATTTTGTGGACCATCCAGAAGGGTGCGAAGATCTGAAGAGACATATTCAGGCCTTGATAGACGAAGGAATGTTAGTTTGACCGCACTTCAGAAGATAGACCTGTTGAGGAAGTGACAGAAGAGCGGGAGGAAGTCGCGACAATCTCAATCCCTTATAAAACAATCACGATACCAATGCCTCCCAAGAGGCCAACCATCATCATAACTAAAGTCGGACCAGTCCCGTATGAGAGTACTAAAGCGATTCTGTGGAATTACGGAGCAAAAGTCTATTGTAACGGGGAGAAGGTGGAGTTGAAGAGTTCTTCAGCAGACTCAGTGGATAATCTAGTGGGTACAGGTGGCATGACCCGCAGCGGTAGAATCTTTGCGTCACCAGAAGTAAAGGCTGAAAGAGCTGCAAAAGGGAAGAATAAGGCTACGATAGAAAGCAATCCTCAGGGGAAAGAGAAAGAGTCTTTGACGAAGGACATGGAGGAATTCATGAGATTAATCCGGAAAAGCGACTATAAGATAGTCGAGCACTTGTAGCAGACACTGTCTAAAATCTCTATATTCTCATTACTACTGTGTTCTGAGGCCCACAAGAACGCCTTATTGAAAATCCTTGACACCTCGTATGTACCCCAAGAGATCTTGGTCAATCAACTTGAAGGGGTAATGGCCCATGTGAATGCGGGGCACGAGCTCGGCTTTACGGATCTTCATCTGACACCTAAAGGTCATAATCATAACAGTGCACTTCATATTTCGGTTGAATGCAGGGGCACAGTCATGTCCCATGTGTTGGTTGCCACTGGATCTTCTCTGAATGTTCTACCCAAGAAGACTCTAATGAAGCTGGATACTCGAGGTATCATTTGTACACCTAGTGACATGGTGGTGCGCGCTTTCGATGGGACGCGTCGTTCAGTGTTCGGAGAGCTGACCTTACCCATCCAAGTGGGACCTGAAGTTTTCAATACTGTGTTCTATATAATGGATATACAGCCAGCCTACAATTGTCTGTTGGGACGACCTTGGATTCATGCAGCGGGGGCTGTGACGTCTACACTCCATCAAAAGCTGAAGTATATGGTCGGTGGCAGCATTGTCACCGTGTGCGAAGAGGATGACATATTGGTGAGCCATTTGTCATTGTTCAAGTATATAGAAGTGGATGGTGAGATCCACGAGACTCTGTGTCAGGCCTTCGAGGAGGTTCGAGTTAAAGATAAGTCTCCAGCTACGAGCAAAGCGCCGGAGGTAGCAATGTCGTCGTTCAAGGAAGCCCAGGGAGTGGTTCAGACTGGGGCAGCGCAAGGTTGAGGCCAAGTTCTGGACATCCCTAACAAGCAAGACAAGTTCGGTTTGGGATACCGTCCTGCGTCGTCATCACAAAGCGCGCCTCGATTCAAGGGGCCCATTGTGTTCACCCCAGGAGGATTCGTGTTTGAGTAGATCAATGCTGTATCCGATGTTGAAGACGAAGACAGCGACCGTGACTTGGATTCATGGATAAAGCCCAGTTCCTAGAAGCTAGCAATTTCCATTTTATCATGTTATTTCTTTGCATTTGTAGTTTCTTTCCTGTCTATGTGCAATTCTCACTTGTAAAAACTTGTTGTTTCTCAATTGATATTGAAAATGAAATAAATATGCATGTTTTGAATTAATCCATTCGTGTTCACTTTATTGCTATCTTTTATTTCAAACGCTTGTTTAAGTGGAATCCGGAGACGATGACGAAATCGAAAGACGTGTAAGCTTCCGATTGTATGCTCTTGGATAGAAAAACTTGTTGACGATATACAGGCATTGTTTCAAATCCATAAACACCGGAGATATAAGGAAGATAATCCCTTGTCAGCCCCTTTGAGCCTTGTAGTAGGAGTTTCTTTCTGAAAATAAAAAACCCTCAATCTTAACCTGGGGCAGGGTAGGTGTCAGTTAATTTGACCAAGCGTTCAATTTGCAAAAGGAGCGTCCGTTCAAGGATAAATCACACCTGTATAGGTCGTGCCTAAAGAACCACAATGGTTAAACCTTGTCGATAAGGAGTGAAACATTCATAATCTCTTTTAACAAGTCAGACAAGCCGGTGTCACATGATTTGTTAAAAAAAACATAAAAAAAGAGAGAAAAGAAAAATCCCGCTAAGTCGAATCTTGTAAACAAGCGACTTAGGCAAAAATTAGGGTACCTCGCTGGACTTCAAAATCAGAAACTCAAAAGAGTTAGTCCAGACAAAAATTAGGGAACGAAAAAGCGAAAAAACGAAAAGGATTACAAGAGAAAAATCCTCAAACAAGAACAAAATCGTGTGACTCCAGGCACTATAAAGACGAAAAGTGAATGACTGTCACTCCAAAAAGCAGGTGGTTTCCTGAACCATCACTCCTATCATTCCATTGTTAAGAGGTGAGCGCTTGTGTCAAATTAGCTGGATGTAGGACTGGAGAACATCAAGGAGAATGGGTGGGTTAAAATGAATTTTGAGCCTTATATCCTTCCTTGTTAACCGTGAACCTGGCCACGTTACAATCTGAAAAAGTCCTAATTGAAACAGGTTTAGTTCGAGAGCATACTTCGGTAAAGATCGCATCGAAACTGACTCAAAAAAGGATTCCTCTTACAACATTGTATTAATTTTGACACTTTGATAATTGATTCGTTCATTATATGTCATAAATTTTTCTAGTGAACAGGATTGAGTTTTGAAAAAACTGGCATATGCATTGCATTTAATGTATCTTTTATGCAGAACAACTTGTTTTACTTGCGAGTAAGCGCTCGACCGCAGGAAAGTTTCCACAGTGGAAAGTTTGATCAGGATAGAATGTAGAACGCATGAATACTCCGTAGAGTTGTGGCCAGCTATATCAAATAACCCCCAGTAAGGTCAGCCATCCAAGGATCGGTTAACACGGGGCAATCAGGTCGAGATTCAAAAAATCTCTCGCGGCTAGAGGTACTGCTCCACGAATCAGTCAATCAGGGACAAAGCCATCTCAAGGCTGGGGCATACCGCCCTATGAGGAAAATAATTGTTCCTCTCCATACCTCTAGAGCTTATCCGAACTTTTCAACCAAGGATCCTCTCACGGTCCAGATTCTGGGGCAAGCCATCTCGGGGTCGTCTCATGGCAAGCTATTTTCTTCTCAGTGTAGACCTTCCCAAAAATCAGACTGGGGCAGGGGCATTACGCTTGGGGAAAATTCTCAGAGAGATTTGGATGAAGCTCGTTTTTCTAATAATCGAAGATAATTCCCTAGCAGATGGAAGTTGCGTCTTTACCCCCAGCAGTTGGTCAGGCGTACCCCTAATCCTCATAGAGTACGAGTATGAGTTTGTTCCCCAGCGAGTCGAGATCATATTTCTCTCCACCAGGCATATGTGGAATATCCTCCAGCAGGTCGCTCGTGACCCCAACAGTGTAAGATGTGTTCCAGGGAGGTCATGCAAGACCTTTACCCCATCCCTCAACAAGAGTCGCTCATCCCCAGCAGAGATTTGTTCATCTCCAGTGAAATTTGTAACTTCAGATTTGTTAGTATGCCCCTCAGCAGAGTTGGGATCGTATCTTCCAAAGTTGTTCAGAGTTCTTCTCCCCAGCACAGAGTTGTAGTACTCAAACACCAGTTTACGTCGAGCACTCAGGCTCCGGTCAGTACGTTGAGTATTCAGACTCCGGTATAGTGAAAAAGTTCTTTCTACTCGAATGGTATCCAAACCATGGCGGGTTGTGATTGACTCATTGTTCGTAGAAACTAGTGGTCTGTTTTCTTTGTAGCTCGAGAAGTATCCAGACCCTGGATCTCGTTGTTCCCCGGCAGCATCGTCGAACTTCAGTTGTTTGTGTTAAGTTCAAATGGTATTCAGACCCCGACGAGTATTTTTGTGATGTATTCCTTCATTCGTTGAGTGTTCAGACTTCGGTGTTTTTCCGATTCGCGATATGTTTACTTGAGTCGTTGAGTGTTCAGACTCTGGCAAAATCAAGTGAAGGTCCAAACCCATATTAGTGTTCATGGCTATTCCGTCGAGTACCCAGGCTCCGGTAATCTCCAGTTTGTATTGATTCTTTCTCTTTTCGAGTATCCGGACTCCGGTAAAGACTTTGTGTCGTGACCTTGATAAGTATTTGCGAAATTCTCTTTCCTCCGATTTGTTGCTTCGTTGAGTGTTCAGGATCCGGTGCGTTTTCGTCTGTCGAGTATCTAGGCTCCGGTTTGTTGCTTCATTGAGTATCTAGGCTCCAGTGTGTTTTCGTTCGTCGAGTATCCAGGCTCCGGTTTGTTGCTTCGTTGAGTATCCAGGCTCCGATGCGTTTTCGTCTGTTGAGTATCCAGACTCCGGTTCACCGCTTCGTTGAATGTTCAGACTCCGGTGTGTTTCCGTCAAGTATCCAGGCTCCGATTTGTTGCTTCGTTGAGTATCTAGGCTCCGATTTGTTGCTTCGTTGAGTGTTCAGACTCCAGTGCGTTTTCGTCCGCCGAGTATCCAGGCTCCGGTTTATTGCTTCGTTGAGTGTTCAGGCTCCGATGCGTTTTCGTCCGTCGAGTATCCAGGCTCCGGTTTGTTGCTTCGTTGAGTATCTAGGCTCCGGTTTATCGCTTCGTTGAGTGTTCAGACTTCGGTGTGTTTTCGTCGAGTATCCAGGCTCCAATTTATCGCTTCGTGGAGTGTTTAGACTCCAGTGTGTTTTTGTCGAGTATCCAGGCTCCGATTTATCGCTTCGTGGGTGTTCAGACTCCGGTGTGTTTTCGTTGAGTATCCAGGCTCCGGTTTATCGCTTTGTTGAGTGTTCAAACTCCGGTTGTTTTCGTTGAGTATCCAGGCTCCGGTTTATCGCAGGCTCCGGTTTATCGCTTCGTGGAGTGTTCAGACTCCAGTGTGTTTTCGTTGAGTATCCAGGTTCCGGTTTGTTGCGTTGAGTGTTCAAACTCTGATGTGTTACGTTGAGCGTTCAGGCCCCGGCTCCGCCGTTGAATACCCAGATTCCGGTGAAATTTTCAATTTATAACATTTGGCTTTGTCCGTTGAGTGTTCAGACTCCGATAAAGGCTGTTGGATATACGGATCCTAGTAAGTGTTGGTACTTTCTCTCTCCGTTGAATGTCCAGATCTCGGTGAACGTTCGGTTTATGATGTATTGCTTCGTCCGTCGAGTATCTAGGCTCCGGAGAATCCCTAGTGAAGTCACCAGTTACGTCGAGCGTCCAGGCTCTGGTCATTACGTCGAACACCCAGGCTCCGGTCAGTGCGTTGAGTATCCAGATTCCGACAGATTTTTGATGCGGTTCTATCGTGCATTGAGTATCCAGATTCCGGCGATTCGAAGATGGTTCTTTGGCCCATGTGGTGTTCAGACCATGGCCAACTACGTGTTTCCTGAAGCAGAGTTACTTGATTAAGTTTCTCTTTCCTTGGCGAGGTGTTTAAGATGTTCATTATGTTTGGTTTCTCCGAAGATTTTATCCCAATCAGAGTTTACAGTTTATTTCTGCGGTTGGCAAATTTCTGGGTTCTTCCGGGTATTCAACCGCCTTCTACCTTTGAATGTTTGAAAGCCATTCGCTTTTCATTCATTCAGGTCCAAGTCGCTTGAATAGGGGCAGCTGTTGCACCCCAAAATTTGCCAAACCTTTTCCTTCTTGGTGTTTGATTCTTTGAACTTCATTTAGCATTAGCATTTGCATATCATAAAGCATTATTGCACGTGATTAAGGAGTGTGCCCATTAAGAGAGGAGTTATAAAGCTTCTAAGCCTAATCAAGAATTCTCATGCCAAGCATCAAGGGCATTTCATTAATTCAATCAAGTCAAAGTCCTTTGAGAGGAGCTGATTAAGAGGAACATCATTCACCTTCTGTCTAGGAGGCCATGTAGATGGCATTTGAGGTCCTAAAGTCATTGATATGGTGGATATTTGTCATAAAAGTGCCTTGAGGGTCATTATGGAGCTCATCCAAGTCATTTTACTAAGTGCAAGCAGCTACAGTTGAAGGTGTTGCAATTAGGGTTTTCATCTGGTCAACCCTAAGTCAACTTTTAATTTCAAAGGAGACCCAAGCTCATTTATAAGTCTTCATGGTCATGGAATAGTATGTTGAAGAATTTTAGATATTGTTCCAAGGTAAAATCAAAAGAATTCAAAGTGTGAGGAGTTGCTAAACTAGGGTTCTTAGGGTAAAATCCCCTATTTAGTGCCTAACTTCAAGACCACACAAGTCAAGATACAAGTCTCATATGACTTTGGCATCCGCATGAATGTTGTAGAGGATGTTCATAGATTTAATTTGAGTACTAGAAGTCATCCATCTGATTTATAGAACTCAAGTTATAAGCCAGACAAGTTACAGGTCATCAGATGAATGTGAAATTTGTCTACAGAAGTCAACCAACTTCCAAGGCACTTTTGACCTAGAAGTATATTTCTCCTCAACTTTTGGCCAAAATGAAATTTGTAGGTCTTGATCTTATCTTTCCAAATTGTACTATAAGTCTTTCATCTGATTTGTCGAACTCAAGTTATGAGGTTTACAAGTCAGGGGTATTTTGGGAAACTTTGATTACAGGTCATAAAATTACAGGTCAAGTTCGCCACTTTGCCTAACTCAAATGAACTTTTTTCCAACATGAAAGTTGCTCCAAATGGGGTCATTTGGTCAACTAAACCTCAAGGTTTCAATGGGCTAGCTCATAGTTGAAGATTGGTGAAAGGAATTTTGGTAAAAGCATGTGAAAAGCCTAGTTTGTGATCTTGCCAAAATCAAATCAAATATGGTCATATTTGTGCTCA
This sequence comes from Lathyrus sativus, assembly GCA_963859935.3. Taxonomy (NCBI): domain Eukaryota; kingdom Viridiplantae; phylum Streptophyta; class Magnoliopsida; order Fabales; family Fabaceae; genus Lathyrus; species Lathyrus sativus. The sequence continues at coordinate 715,007,666 of OZ012737.1, forward strand.
TTTTGAAGGGAAAAATATGTGTTAAGAACATTGGTGACAGAATCAATTGCATTTGAGGCATGGTTCATGGACTATTTCAAGGTTTCTTCATGTTTAAGCAACACTTTGGATTATGACCATTAAGATCCAAACAAGGAGCAATTATGAGCCATTGATCTTTATTACACTACAAGGAATGGAATGCAATAAAAAACAAGGAGAATTGATCATGGTTTCATGGTTGTTCATGGGCTTCCAACTTGGAAAAAATCCAAAATTCAACTTGATCATTTTCTCACAATTGGGCCTCCAATTCATTGTAAACTTGTCCTATAAGTATTGTAGAGCAATTCCATAATTATTTTGGATGAATTTGGTGGAGAATCAAGCTATTGCAAGTTGAAAAAAGTGAGTGCCAAGTTGAAATTCGAATTCCAAGTTCCACCCCAATTCAAGCCAATTCAAGTATCCAAACACCTCTAGGAGCATTGATTGATTGATTCTGAGCAAGTTTCTTGAAGGATCAGTGGCTGTTTGGAGTATCACCATCACCATTTTCAGAGGTATTAAGAATTCAAGATAACTCATTATTTATACATCTTTCTTGCACCATTTTCATACCATTACAATCTCCTTGAGGTCAATTTGGATTCTGGTATCTATTTGAGCATTTTCATGGAGATTTATGGTTCTTGGTATTTTCTTGATAGAGCACGGGTTTGGAATTCTAGAGGGTTTCAGTGAAATTTATTGCCATATTTGAGTTCCTTGTGGAATTTGAGACAAGATTGCTTCAAAAATCATTGCGTTTGGTTGAGAAATGAGAGAGATAGGTTGAAGGAGACCACCGGAAGTTTTCCGGCCACCACTATTCACGGGCTCTGCACTTTCCCTCTCAATTGCAAGTTGAATGAAGAAGATAATGAATTCACCGTTGGATCAGGCTGATACTTGGACCAAGTCTCTCCATCGTATGCTTCAGCGCGCGCCACATCATGCCCATCCAAAGCGCACCGTTTGGATTAGTAAAGTTCAGATGGGATGAATCCTCATTGCTATCCACACCCCATTCCAGGGCCCAGTCCAATTTACAACTGTCTGGCTTTACTATTTGACACGCACCTTTCTTTATTTTTCAATTCTTTTTTCTTATTTTCTTCATCTTATGCTTCCTTGCTTTTATTTTAGTTAAAATAGTAAAATGCCTCATAAAATCTTGATATTTTTACAAAATAATCTTGAGCATGGTTAGGAATTTTAGGAATTTTTGGAATTCTATTTTTAATAGTCATTAAAAATATGAAATTGTACCATTTTTCTTGTAGATTTTTGTTGAGGTACTAAAACAAGATATAAACTCCTAATCTTTTGTGGTATTATTGTGTACATCTTGAGGGATTTATGTATATTTTTCTCTGGATTTTATACTATCATTTGTATAGGTTTTGAACACCATCATTGGGCATGCTCTAGATTGCCTTGTTTTAGGATACCTTTGGATGTTTACTCTCTGTTTGAACTCTTTCTTGTGAATTCTTCCTCTATCCTTTTAACCTATAATTGTTGACACATTGTAGGTTCTTGGAGATTTTATTTGGAATTTTTAGATACATTTTACTATTTTTGCCTTATTTTGTAAGTTGACTCATAATTTGACACTTTCAATTGGACACTTGTATTGTTTTGGCTCCAAAAGCCTTGTATTACTTGTGTTATGGACATTATAGTGATTGATTATTATTATGGATTCATTATAGGTCTTATGGACTGTTTGGTGACTATTTATATTTTACATTGCTTGCCCATTTGATGCTTTACTTTCATGCTTGTACATTGTGATTCCATATGGTGGTTTATGTACTCTCATTGTAGGTTTCTCTTGATTCCTTACCATTTTATCCTTGATATTCACTTGTGGCATAGATTATATGATTAGAATATGCTACCCTCTGTCCCATGACCTTGGTGTGCCATTTAAGGAAGTTTTAGGTCCCTCCTTTGGAGGTCCCTAAGGCATGCCTAAAGTGGTGGATCCTTGAGGACTTCCCTTTGTATGTTTTGTATGATTTGCTCTTGTTGCATTTCCTTCTCCTATTTTCTTGCATTATTTCATGATTGGCTTGAGGTTGCGATGGGCTTGTGGAGGCTCCTGCCCCACACTATTTTCCTCTCTCACTTGCATTGCATCTTTGCTTTCTATACTTGCATTTCATGTATGCATTCTTACAATTGTTTTCTTCTTCTTCTTTTGTCTTTCTTCCCTTAGGATTTCCATTCTTTCTTATTCAAGATAGAATGTGATAGACATTAGGCCTTTAACCATGAATGACAACATTAGATAGTTCCCTCCTAACCTTGACCATAGGATGAACTTTGCATGACAACTTTAGGATTGAACTAGTTTCCCCTTAGTTGTGTTCTTTCTCTTCTCATCTTCAAACATTCTTTAAAACACTTAATAAAGGATAACACGTGTTGTGCATTACGAGCCTTAAGCACTTGAGAAAGAGTTAATGGAGGGCTTCCCTCCCGTAGCTTGAATGTTTAGTGTGGTACCCTTTGGGTGACGCGCAACGCATTCACTCTTAAGTCCAAGTCTTTAGTGCGACACGAGTTACAAACAAAACTCAAAACACTTCTTTAAAAGACACAAAAACAAACATTCAATTTCTTTTTGTCCTCTTGGACCTTTAATCCTTAGAAACCATTTTCATAAGGAGAGTTTCGTTAACTCTCGGTTCTCCCGCAAACGGTAAACGCCTAAGTCTCCAAAGGTCGAGCTGCATACACCAAACTGCGAGAACCGTTTGTTAACCCTACTTGGGTTAAAACATAATGAACCAAACCTGTGGTCTTGTTTATCCTGAACTATGTTTTCTCTGATCTTTCATGCCGTATAAAAGTACGTAAGCACGAGATGCGATATCTCGGCGAGCAACCCTCTCCCCTTTTTCCCGTAGTTAGGCGAACTACGTTGACTCTGATTTCTCGTTCCAGACGGGAATACGTAGGCATAAAACTGCTGTGTTCTGCCGAGTCACTTTTCTTTTCTTTTATCCTTAAGCCTTTAGCTAGATAGTATTAATCAACCCTTCGAGATAAACAATTAAGCGTGGATCCCATCGAGTACGACGGACGTGATGGGTGCTAATACCTTCCCCTTGCATAACCGACTCCCGAATCCAGGACTTGGTTGCGATGACCATTACTTTCCTTTTTCGTTAGGTTTTCTCTGAGCGTTTCCTTTCCCTCTTTTGAGATAAATAACGCACGGTGACGACTCTTCTGTCATTGCCGGCCTCGTATTTCGCAGTAGCGACAAATAGAGAACAAGGTTTATATGATACAAGCCTCAGAGGTACGAGAAATCACCATAACAAAGACCTAAATCTCTTAAGATTTCTAAGATATTCAATGGTAAGAAATCTTAAGGCTTTTACAATTACAACCTACAACAGAAAATATGCATATTACAATAGAGTTGATAATTGATTGATCTTGCTACTCCTTCATCTAAAGAATCCTTATTAAGATTCAAACTTGAATCTTCAGCCATATTTACAGCCTTTGCAGAAACTAGTTGTTGAAGAGGTAACTTGATCAAGTGTCTTTGCCTTTACTCCATAGTATAGAGACGTTGAAGATGGATGCACAACATATTCCAAATCCAGTGTGTAACACGTTTAACCTTTGAGTCTTCAAGTGGTTCTGTACTGATAGAGCCGTTGAGAGAATATATCTGTAGAGCATGCCAACCTTTCTTGAGCCTTACAATCTTGTAGACTCTAGCTGACAAACTGATAAGACAATACAACTTACTTTCTACAGTATGGACAACCACAACTTTATCACCAACTCTGAATGGTACCAGAAGTTGATATACAATTATCAAGTGTAGTAACTCGTCTGAATGTTGAGGCCTTCAGCTCAGAGTCTACCTAAGCCACACTAGCCATTGTTCTTCAAACTCTGCCACTAGAAGCTAGCAATGAAGCAACTCTCAAGTGTATTCATGTAACACATATTATGATTATTTATGTACAATGATGTAGAACCTACATAAATAAAACACACATCAAATAAACCATTGTTTTTTCAATAATTTATTATCATCAAAACTAAAAGATAATATGTCATGAATAAATCTTGTTCTAACAGAGTTACATAATTAAATTGTTATTGCTGTCAGTGGAAGCACTTAGTGATTAGTGGAATATTTAATTATGAATTTCACCAACAGAAAACAACTTTATCTCATAAAAGTAAGTTCATGTTCTATTTTTTTACAAATGAGAATTATTATTTTTTGAAACAAATTGCACAAGGTACTAGATAAATCACGCAACAAAATACCATTCTATTAGAGCTCGTCTTTCATATCATTTTCTTTAGTTTTAACATCACGCCTACAAACTCTTGCTTCCTTGAAAACTCTGCCCGGTTTGCAAAAGTAATTCTTTTTAGGTGCACAATGACTATCTTGTGAGCATATACACAACCCTTCCAATGCACAACCATCTTTTAATATTGTCACCCCTTCTTTAAGTTCAAGAATTTGATTTGTCCACTCACTAGAAAAAAGTCCCTTTGAATCATACTCTTCTTTAACCTTCAAAAACTTATCTGCTTTATTATACTTCTTTATTGCTCCCACAAATCCTAAGTTTCTATTTTTTCCCCAATGAGGTAACCCTCCATATTTAAACAATCCAATTTGTTCTATTTCTTCAATTATGTCTTCGAAAAGCCTGGGAGCCAACGGATCTTTACTGCGATAATATGTGATGTCAAAATCTATAGCATCTTCTGTTTTTCCTAAATATGCATTTGAAAATGTAACATATCGCATAAGGATTCCACTGTATAATTCTAGTCCACATAATGCCTTTGGCTCTAACTCAACAAGCTTTTGAACATCTTCAATAAAGTTTTTTACAAAAGATAAAGAAATACTAAACGTTGTTTGGTGATAGAATTTTCCAATAATTCTTGAGTCCCACGGACACGCTGTTATCATTAGATTCTCCAAACTATCCAAACATGTTCCTGATGACTGCATTCTGTTGTGTAATCCAACAATAGGATATCCAAGAAATACTCCTACAAATTATAACTTTTTTATCTTAAAATATAATTCTATAACTCCATTTGTCTTAAATGGTGTATGTGTTAGTGTTTTATAACAAATGTTCTATATGAAAAACAAATCAAAAATACCATTGTCAGTTAATCCATAACCAGTGGCAGCAAGTGTTGTAGATATCAACTGTGCACTAATGCACTTTCCATTAACATCATTCCCGGTTTCTTGAATTTCCTCTATAATAGAAATTTTATTTATTTATTTAAACATAAAAATATTTACCTTTTAAAAAAACAATAAAATGGAATTCAAGTAAGTAAATTAACCTGTTCCTCTAACAACTGCTAATGCAAGTGAGAATGTTGATCGAAATCCTATGAAATCATATAAACCATTTCCAGATGTATTTAAAGGGACACGATCATCGATTCTATAAACAACTTTTTTTTGACTTGGATACCATGATACATCTGCAAATTCATGTTTTCTTCCAAAAGTGATTAATTCATCACCTAAATCAGAATCATCTTTTGTTAAATATGTAAGAGATCGTTTGAAGATGGGTTGTAATTGTAATGTAACCTGTAAAAAAAAAGAGTGAGAATAGAAAAGTCAAACATCATGCAAGCAACCAAAATATGATGACAATCCCAAAAATTCAAATTCTATATATACCTGAGAAATAACTCCAAGAACTCCTAAAGAAACTCTTGCAGCATTAAGATCTTCATGAGATTCGTCAAGATTTCGTACTTTAACAAATCCATCTTCAGATCCTGAAGGACTAACAATTCTAACATGCGTAACATATTCATGAACAGCACTTCCTTTACCCCACAACGTACTTCCATGAGCACCTGTACCCAGTAATCCACCAATAGTTAAACCCCACCAATATGGTGTATATGGTAGAGCCATTTCATATCTTGCAGCTTCACTAATGATCTGTCTCAATGTCACACCACTCTCAACAGTTATTGTCATTGATTCCCTATCGATTCTTATTACACGGTTGAAATTTTTTGTGCTTATTAGAATTCCGTTATCGTCGGGACAAACTAGCTTTGGTATGCTGTGAGAGTATCGCGTTGTTACTTTCATTTTTTGGTTGTTTTTGGAAGCTGATGCGACTATTGATATGAGTTCTGCCTCCGAGGTTGGATACTTAGCCTCGGCGGCTTTGCAGATGGTTCGGTCGGGGAATGCACCGATGGCGTTTGTGATGGTGCAGTTGGTGTTGTTTGATGAACACTTAATTGGATCTGCTGGAGGAGATGAAAGTGCTCCATGGATGGTGAATAGGAAGAAGAAAAGAGTGGATTTGAATCTCATAACTTTAGAGTTTAACATTGCTATTGTTTAGCTAGTTGGAGTGTGTTGTATATCTCTAAGATATGTTACATGATACTTATAGATGAAAAGTAATATGTTGTGTTGTGAACTATTTAATTTAGTTTGTGCGTAATGATATATTATTTTTCTTAAAAACCTTATGCAATATATAACAATCATCTGAAATGACCTAACCAAAAAAATACCAACGTTTTATAGGTCATGAATAGATGCTTAAACTAATGTCGTTTAAGATATAATAAAACTATAGGGGTTAATATTAACAAATTAAATATCCACATGCAAAATATTAAAATTCTATTTTATTTGTTCATTTTTTGTTTTCTACGTCCTTGATCATAATCTGTCAATATCTGTTCCGAGCATAGTGTTTTATCAAGGAAATGAGTGTTTTTCAGACAATATCGAAAGTGGGTCCATTGAATAAGTGTTTTTTTTGTTGATATGAAATAAATTTGGATTCTGATGTTTACCGTTTTTCTAGAAATATAATTTAATATTCGTATCGCCGGTGACTTGTACACTAAAAAAGAAGTTAGTTTAATTGGTATGACTTACGTTTTCTTTTAATAATACTTCAAATATATGATAAGATTCTCTCTATTTTAAAATTACAAAAAATAAATTAATGTTATAAGTAATTGTCTTGTCAACTTGTATTTTAATTCTTCATGTCAAAGATTCTAAAAGTAAAGAATTTAAATCAAATAAAATAATTTTTAAAATTTTAATTTATTTTAAGTAATCTATTTCAAACTAATCCTCGACTCGTGGTCGAGCCATTTTCAAACCTCCTCATAAGTTGAGTGTTCATACGTATTCGCCATCAAACTATCACATACACCTTCATATTTCATCGTGGTTACGTTATTAGGAGCACCCTCAGATACTAGTATCATTTCTCACAACTTAACCCTTGATTCGCCGTCAAGCCGGTTCCATTTTCAATTAAATCCTCGACTAGTCGTCGAGCCATTTTTCAAACCGATTTTCTTTTCACCACGTCTTTCATTGCAAATATGAATCAAAACCTTGATCCAACATCAAGCGATATTTCCAAGAATCGCACATCGGTGATCGTGTTTTCGGGATCGTGAATTGTCAATCAATCGATGCAAAGATGAATGATACTAATGACATTTCAAATTATCTTCCAATTCTCGACAGTAAGAATAAGATCTGATGAAGAAAACATATGCAATCTTTGTTTGGCTTTCATGAAATCCTTAAAGTGGTTATTAATGGTGTCCTTGAGCTTGTTGAGAATGCAATTGATGCTCAGAGAGTCGCGAACAAGGAGGTCAAGAAGAAATATTACGAAGCTTCATATTACATTTAATGGGCGGTAGATTCGACGAGTTTCGACAAGATTTCTCATGCTGAATGGGTGAAGGAGGCATGGGATATTCTTGTCAAGTACTATGAAAGAGGTGAGAAAGTCAAATTCGTCAAATTACAGACATTGTGATGACAATATAAATTGCTGCATATCGAAGAAGATGAAAAGATTGCAGGCTATGTGTCAAAGGTGTAGTCGTTCATCTCATGAAGGGTTCTGGTGAAACCCTAACTGATAAGATGATAGTTGAGAAGGTAATGAATACGTTGACCTCTCACTTTGATCACATTATCATATCTATTCAAGAATCCAACAATCTTAAAACGTTAAAATTGAAAGATTTGGTTGGTTCTTGGAGGCGCATGAGAATAGGATTGTCAAAAGGAAAGGGGTTCAAGATTTGATATAAACATTGCAGGCTCAGGCTTGGGAGAAGCATGGTGGTTCCAACAAATTTAAAGGCAAATGAGATAAGACTCATAGTAAGAAGTCTCACTACAAGAAATATTGCAATTCCTCACATGGTATTCACGTCACTGACTTAAAAACCACGTCACTAAACAAGATTTGCGACGTGGGGAGAGTACGTCAGAAAAGCAATTGTGAGAACATTTTCTCACGCGAAATTCACGTCACCAATTTGTGACATGGAAATCACGCCACAAACCACCAAATTAATTGAAAAAGTTCTCACGTGAAATTCACGTCACTAATTAGTGGCGTGAATTTCACGTGAGAACTTTTTCAATTAATTTGGTGGTTTGTGGCGTGATTTCCATGTCACAAATTAGTGACGTGAATTTCACGTCGCAAATCACCTTTTCCAAACTCCCTGAAACGCGCGCAGTTTGTCATAATGGAAAAGTTCCCACGTGATTCCCATGTCACTAAATTTTCATGCTACAAATTAAAAGCTGTTTTAAATTTAGTGACTTTATTTTCACTTTACTGTTTAATTTAATAAAAAAAATTTAAATATTAATGAATACAACAAATTAATAAATAATAGTTATATACTTTTTTATAAGAATTTTTTTCTAAAAAATACTTTTTAATAAAAATACCTCAATGGATCAACAATAAAGTTTGAATCTGAAAAATAAATAATTTAATTCATATAAATATAAAAAATAAATAATTTAAATTACAAAAATACTTCAATGGGCAACAATAAAGTTTGAATCTTGAATCTTGATTAGCTCCTCTTGAATCTTCCAAATATTGTTCTTTTAACAAAAAACATTAAAAATTAATAATGAGAAAATATTAAAATAAAATGTAAAACGAAAATAAAAATAAAAAGAATAAAAAATAATGAAGAAAATATAAATCATACATTTAACTTAAAATGAAAACTTGTTAAAAATGATATGGTGAAATGAACTCAAGTGTTGAAGGCACGGAGAAGAGAGAAAATAGAAGGAAGGAGAGACTGGAAAGAAATGAAGAACAAAAGTTTGAAGAGTTATGGAGAATTGAGAGTATTGTTAGAACACAGATTGGTTCTTAATAATATATCTATGTTTTGATGATAACTATTATGAAATTTTGTAATTAAGAATTATATACTCTAAAATTTGCTTGAGAATTTTTACTGCAGATAGTAAAGGAATTAACACTCCAGAACCAAATCAGAATTGAACATAAGAAATTAGCTAGACTTTGAAGCGCCAGATGCATCCATTAGAAGATTCTAATTGCTACCAACAGAAGATCCTGAGCGTAGCCTCCAGAAGATTCTGAAGCAGAAGCTCCAGAAGGATCTGAAGCAGAAGCTCCATAAGAATCTGAAGCAAGTCAGAAGCATCTGAACCAAAGAAGAATTATGTACGAAGAGTTTTTCAAAGCATAGTTACTACAGAAGATTCTGAAAGTACTAAAGCTGGCAGTACTGAAGATTTGTCTCAAATATGCTCTGATCTTAAACACGCTAAAAGCACACCTGCTGCAGAAGACTCTGATTCAGCAAAACTCTGATCATCATCAGAAGGCTCTGATCAATTTAGACTCTGATGAATTTGCTGAAAACTGAAGAAGAATTATTCAAAGTTTATATCCGTTGTAATGATCCAAACGACTCTTTCCTTATTTATGCTAGACACAAGAACACAGACAAAAAGGATTTTTCTGTGCTTTCTTCTTCTAGGAAATGTCACTTGATGTGAAGACAAAAAAGGCTCAGACCTTTTGGACACTCTTCTCAACGTGAAGCTCACCTTGGATCAACTGCCTATAAAAGCAAGACTTCACCCAATTTCTTCAGTTGACGTTTTATCCAAAAAGAAATCAACATTCAAGCTCTCATACTATTCATATTCTTTCTAAGAATTAATTTCTTTGTTCTAAATAGTTAAGTGAAAAATCACAGTTGTGATAAAGCTTTATAGAAGCAATCTTAAACACTTGTGTTTGTATTACATTTGATTGTAAATCTTAAGAAGATCCAATTAGGATCAGGAGTTCTTGAGAAGACTTTGAACAGTTGTTCTAAGTGCTTACTATTGTAATCAGTTGATTAAATAGTGGATTAAGTCCTTGATTGAGAAAGGCAAATCACTATAGGAAGGGTGGACTGGAGTAGTTGAGTTCAACGAACCAGGATAAAAATACTTGAGTTGTTATTTCTAAGTTTTAATCTTCATATTTATTCAACCCCCCCCCCCTTCTAAGTATTTTCTCACCTTCAGTTGGCATCAGAGCTCTGGTTCTGTGTGTGCTACCACTTAACAGTGACAGTAAAGATCCAGAGAGAAATACTTTGATATATATTTGGTTGTTACTATGGCTGATAATACAATGTCTAACATTAACAACAAATATGAAGAAAGGGACATAATCAGCACCAAACCCCCTATGTTTGATGGGGAGAAATTTGATTATTGGAAAGACAGGATTGAAAGTTTTTTCCTTGGATATGATGCTGATTTATGGGATCTGGTCATAGATGGATATGTTCATCCCACTGATGGGAATGACAAGAAAATAGACAGAAAATCTATGACAGATGCTCAGAAGAAATAATTTAGAAATCACCACAAGGCCAGAACAATATTGTTGAATGCAATATCTCACACTGAGTATGAAAAAATTACAAACAGGGAAATTGCATTTGACATGTTTGAATCCTTAAAGATGACTCATGAGGGAAACTCTCAAGTCAAGGAAACAAAGGCTCTGGCTCTAATCCAGAAGTATGAAGCCTTCAAGATGGAAGACTCTGCATCTGTTGAAGCTATGTTCTCCAGATTTCAAATACTTACAGCTGGACTAAAGGTTCTGGATAAAGGATACTCTATTGATGATCATGTGAAAAAGATCATCAGAAGCTTACCCACCAGATGGAGACCTATGGTGACAGCGCTGAAGATGGCTAAAGATCTGAACAAGATCTCATTGGAGGAACTGATCAGTTCACTAAGAAGTCATGAAATTGAACTTGAGAAAGATGAACCTCAAAAGAAAGGTAAATATGTTGCTTTAAAATCTAATAAATCTGCTAAAGCATTACAGGTAATAGAGGAAAGCTCTAAAGAATCCTCATCTGAAGATGAAGATGAACTATCCACGTTGTCCAGAAGAATAAACAAACTCTGGAAACATAAAGGAAAGAAGTTCAGAAACTTCAGGAAGCCTGACCAAAGAAAAGAATCTTCTGGAAACAGAAGATCTGGAAAAAAGGAGGTTGTATGTTATGAATGTAAAGAACCTGGACATTACAAAAATGAATGTCCAAAGGTGCTGAAAGAAAAGCCTAAAAGAAAATTTGATAAGAAGAAAAAGGTTCTGATGGCCACCTGGGATGATTCAGATACATCTGAATCTGAATCTGAGTCAGAAGAGGAATGTGCCAATGTAGCTTTGATGGCAGACATAGAAGATCAGGAGGAAGGAACTTCAGGATCTGAATTTGACTCTGACGCTGAAGAGGTAATGGCTAAACTTACTAAAGAAGAACTTATCAAAGTGTTATCAGAAGTTCTAAAAAGCTATAACAATATTAAGCTCAAATACAAGAAGCGTCAAAGCAATCTTGTATCTGAGAATAATATTCTCAAATCAGAAGTAGCTGAGCTAAATGAAAAGAACTTAAAATTGAAAAACGATTCTGAATTAGCTTAACAAAACTCTGATTCTGAAACTGAATCTGAATGCAAAAATATTTTGGAAAAATATGATTATAGCTTTCAGAAGTTTCTTGCTAAAAGCATAGACAGAAGCAAAATGGCTTCTATGATCTATGGAGTTAACAGAAATAACAGAAAAGGAATTGGATATGAATCCTCCTCTGGAAAGGATTTAAATCCAAAACCTGTTGATAAAATTATCATCAAGAAAACTCCTTTATATTCACACTTTAAATTTGGTCACTTGAATGATATTGAACAAACACGCTCTGAAAAGAATATTCATGTGTTTAAATCTAAGGCTAGTCAGAATAAACCTTATGTTGAAAAACAGAAGTTTAGACAAACCTTCAGAACAACTAACCCTAAAGGACCCAAGAAGATCTGGGTACCTAAAAGTAAAATAATTCCTGTTGCAGATGTTCTTAGCAGCAAGGTCAGGACGCCAATCATGGTACATAGACTCTGGATGCTCACGACACATGACAGGAGAAAGGTCTATGTTCCAAAGCCTGGAGCTTAGATCTGGAGGTGATGTGAAATTTGGAGGGAACCAGAAGGGCAAGATCATTGGATCTGGCACCATTGGAAATGGTAAACTTCCCTCTATTACTAATGTTTTACTTGTTGAAGGGTTAAAGCATAACTTATTGTCCATAAGTCAATTAAGTGACAATGGTTATGATATTACCTTTAATAAAAAATGTTGTAAAGCTATTAGTCAAAAGGATGGCTCTATCCTATTTAGTGGTAAGAGGAAAGACAACATTTATAAAATAAATCTTTCAGAACTTAAAGTTCAGAATGTTAAATGCCTCTTGTCTGTTAATGAAGAGCAATGGGTCTGGCACAGAAGATTAGGGCATATTAATATGAGACGTATATCTCAGATTAATAAACTTAATCTTGTCAGAGGACTTCCTGATCTGAAGTTCACCTCAGATGCTCTTTGTGAAGCATGCCAAAAAAGGAAGTTTTCAAAATCATCTATTAAATCAAAAAATGTTGTTTCTACTTCCAGACCACTAGAATTACTTCATATTGATCTGTTTGGACCAGTGAAAACTGCATCCATCAGATGCAAGAAGTATGGATTAGTCATTGTTGATGACTATAGTAGATGGACATGGGTAAAGTTCTTAAAACACAAGGCTGAGTCACATTCTGTGTTCTTTGACTTCTGCAAGCAAGTCCAGAATGAAAAAGATTTCAAAATTATAAAAGTCAGAAGTGATCATGGTGGTGAATTTGAAAATAAATATTTTGAAAAATATTTTAATGAAAATGGCATTGCTTATGATTTTTCCTGTCCTAGAACTCCACAACAAAATGGGGTTGTAGAGAGGAAAAACAGAACTCTGCAAGAAATGGCCAGAACCATGATCAATGAGACAAATCTGGCAAAACACTTTTGGGCAGAAGCAATCAACACAACCTGTTACATTCAGAACAGAGTGTCTGTAAGACCTCTTCTGGAGAAGACTCCATATGAACTGTGGAAGAACAGAAAGCCCAACATTTCATATTTTCATCCTTTAGGATGTATTTGTTATATGTTAAATACTAAAGAAAATCTGAACAAGTTTGATTCCAAAGCACATAAGTGTTTCATGCTTGGATATTCTGAACGCTCTAAAGGCTACAGAGTATACAACACTGAGACACAGATTGTGGAAGAATCTATTCATGTTAGATTTGATGATAAGCTTGGCAATAAAAAAGCCAAAGCAGTCTGAAAACTCTGCAGATAGAGAAGTAGTCTTCACAGACTCTGAAGTCCTAGAGGCAGACAAAGCTCAAGTGAAGGAACCAGAAGCAACGCCAGATGCTATTCCTTTAATTTCTCAGATGAACAATCTAAACATTTCTGTAGAATCAACTGTTAGAGGATCATCATCCAGAATTAAAACTTCTCATCTAGAGAATGTCATTATTGGAAAGAAGGATGATCCCATCAGAACAAGATCCTTTCTAAGATCATCTGAAGCATCATTATTTGGACTGGTGTCAGAAATTGAACCATCTTCTGTAGATGAAGCTCTGCAAGACAATGATTGGATTATTGCCATGCAAGAAGAGTTAAATCAATTCACCATAAATGATGTGTGGGGTTTAGTTCAAAGACCACAAGGATTCAATATAATTGGAACTAAGTGGGTCTTCAGAAATAAGCTAAATGAGAAAGGAGAAGTTGAAAGAAATAAGGCAAGGCTTGTTGCTCAAGGGTACAGTCAACAAGAAGGTATTGATTACACTGAAACTTATGCTCCAGTGGCAAGGTTAGAATTTATACGCCTTCTTATTTCATTTGCTGCACAAAATAACATCACTCTGTATCAGATGGATGTTAAAAGTGCCTTTCTAAATGGTATTATAGAAGAAGAAGTTTATGTCCACCAACCTCCTAGTTTTGAGAGTGAAAAATTTCTAGATCATGTTTTCAAACTAAAGAAATCTCTATATGGTTTAAAACAAGCTCCCAGAGCTTGGTATGAGAGATTGAGCAATTTTCTTCTGGAGAATAATTTCATCAGAGGCAAAGTGGACACAACACTCTTTTGTAAATCAATTAAGAAAGATCTTCTAATTTGTCAATTTATGTGGATGATATAATATTTGTATCTATCAATACTATGCTGGGAAAGGAGTTTGCTAAATGTATGCAGGTAGGATTTGAAATGAGCATGATGGGAGAACTGAGATTCTTTCTAGGAATCCAAGTCAATCAAACTCCAGAGTGCACTTACATACATCAGACCAAATATGTTAAAGAACTTATGAAGAAATTTAACATGACTGATAGTAAGCTGGCAAAGACTCCCATGCATCCAACTAGCTCACTTGGTAAAGAAGAGGTAAGTAAGAAAGTAGATCAGAAGCTCTACAGAGGTATGATAGGATCTCTTCTTTACTTAACTGCTTCTAGACCTGACATATTGTTCAGTGTATGCTTGTGTGCTAGATTCCAATCAGATCCTAGAGAATCACACTTGATAGCTGTCAAGAGGATCCTAAGGTATCTGAAAGGTACTTCTAATGTGGGTTTGTGTTACAGAAAATCTGATGATTTCAAATTAGTTGGATTCTGTGATGTTGACTACGCTGGAGACAGAGTGGAAAGGAAAAGTACTTCTGGAAGTTGTCAATTTCTAGGAAGAAATCTAATCTCTTGGTACAACAAGAAGCAACCCACAATTGCACTTTCAACCACAGAGGCAGAACATATTGTTGCTGCTGGATGTAGCACGCAGATGCTCTGGATGAAAAGTCAGCTAGAAGATTATCAGATATTTGAAAGTAACATTTCTATCTTCTGTGATAATACTTCTGCTATATGTTTGTCTAAAAACCCCATTTTACACTCTAAGGCAAAACATATAGAAATTAAGCATCATTTCATCAGAGGCTATGTTCAGAAGGGAATCATAAATTTGGCCTTTGTTGATACAGATCATCAATGGGCAGATATTTTTACAAAACCTCTTGTTGAAGATAGATTCAAATTTATTCTGAAAAATATTGGTATGGATTTTTGTCCAGAATGATATTTATCAGAAGCAAATTTTACAGATGCAAAAATGCCAATGCTCTGAAGTATTTCTTCTGATTGCTTTTTTTTTCTTAATTATTTTCTTGTGAAACTCTGAACTAACAATCCTTAGAGGATCTGAACGTTGGTTAACGTTTCATTTCTCAAGAGAACTCAGAAGCACATGCAAGCAAACACGTGTCACTCCAAATCTGCAAAGGTGGCATGTACACTACTGAAGAGACGTTTGAGGTGAAGTTTGAATAGTGAAAATCTTGATTTTCCCCCCAAATTGTCAGAAGCAATAAATGCTTGAAATGATTTTATTCTTTTTCATTAAATGCTTGTTGTGAACGTGCTTTCTTCTGACTGTTTGTATGCCTAAGTGTTTAGTATAAATACATCATTTCTCTTCATTTTCTCACTTTTCACATCTCAAACCTTTATGCATTTCTGTCTTCTCTTCTCTCTTCACAAAAACCCTTATCCTAAGCGTGTGACAAATTCATCTTCAATGACAACTTCATCATCAACTGCTGCATAATTTCAATCTACAATGGCTGCAGTTACCTCTGCTAATATGGGCGTAACTCCTTATACTCCACCAAAACGAACATTGCTAACACCTGTTGAAAAGCTGGAGGTTCTATGTGAATCAATGGTGGAATTTGATTCACTTGCTGAGAATGGGTTTGAATTCCGCTCCATTATAGGTGCTTAAGGATGGGTGAAGTATTTTGACAGACTTTTTGGACCAGTTTACCCCCTTCTTGTGAAAGAGTTCTGGATCCATGCTTCTGTATACCCTAAGTTTATTTTATCTTCTGTTCTGGGCAAAGAGATAATTATAACAGAAGATCTGATTAGAAAACTCATTGGCTATGAGGAAACAGATGGAGTATCACACTTGCCAGCTGGGCGTGTTGATATGGATGAAGTATATGAAGAAGTGATGACTGCTGACAAGCCTCTAATAAGTTCAAAGATCTGAAGCCTGACTACAAGATCTGGGCTAAGATTTTCATGGGATGCATTCATCACAGAAAGTCAACAAACTCTCCAGACTATGTCAATAATGAACAACTCTACTTTATGTATTGCTTAAGTCAGAGCACCAAGGTAGATCTTCCATATATTCTTTTTATGCATCTTTGGAATCATATAAATGCCTCTAGAGAATATGTGAAAGAAAAAGGTCAGAAGATCAGAACCTGGATTCCTTTTGGAAGGTTAATCTCAGATCTTCTAACAGAAAATGGACTTGTAACTGCTCTGTACGTTGCTGGAGTCACAGAGGAACTGGATTTCATTTTGGGAAAGCTTTTGAATGCCAAAAGTCTTCAGAGACTAAAAATAGTGGAAGAACTCACAACAGCTCCCAAGAAGCTGAACATTTCTGAACTGAGTCAGAAGAGAATTCCTGTAGATGATTACCCTCTGTTCTATGCTGAAGAACCAAGGGAAATTGTTGTAAGATATATTGATGAGTGCAAGGCAGAAGGAAAGCCTATTCCTGCAGATATTATAAAGAGAGCAAGGCAACCATTACCTATTGTAATTGAAGAACCACCAAGAAAGAGGACTCAACCAGAAGCATAAGTTGCACCTGTTCAGAAGAAGCCCAAGATTGCTGAGAAGCCACAGAAGCTGCTAAAGAGGAAAGAATCTGGAGACACTCCTTCTGTTCCAGCTAAACGCATCAAAATCAAAGGTACTAAAACTTCTGTATCTTCTGCAAATCCTATTGTTATAAATGATTCAAATGTTAAGTCTATTCCAAAACCACCTTCTTCACAAAATCAATCTGTTACTGCTCTATCTCATGTTTCTATTTCATCTCCTCAAAAATCTTCTAATCCAATTTCCATCTCACCTGTAAAACAATCCTCTGTACCTAAACCATCAACAACAAAACCACCAATTCAAACTCCACAACCAGAAGTTCCAACCAAACAATCTGTATCACAAAAACAACCATCAGAAAAACAACCCACAGAACAACAACAAACAACAAAACCATCCGCGCAACAAAATCCATCTGAACAACAACACCAACCTCAAGAAAAACAACCAGAAAAGTCATCTGAACCTCTACCAGAAAAAGACTCTGAACATCAACCACAAAAATCATCTAGACCTCAAACACAACAACAAGAGAAACAACCACAATCAGATAATCCACCATCCAAAACATCTGAACCCACTGAATCTGTACCAGTTGCTTCTGAACCAATCACATCAGAACCACCTACATTTGAACCCTCATCAAATCCCTCTGAAATTCCCTCAGAATCAACCAACCCATATGGAACCAACATCTCTGAGACAAAAGTTCTTGATGTTACACCTCTGAAAACTATTTTTCAAGTGTCTTCTACTTCTTGCACACCAACCACTTCATCAAATTCCTCAGAATCTGACATTCTCCCAGATTTTCTGATATCCCCTTCTCACAGAGATTCTGAGGTAAACCAACCAGAACCCCCTGTATCCTCTAAAGTTCATATTCCAGATCTTACTCCCACACCTGCACCATCATCTGAAATCCTCATTCCAAATCCTAACCCAACATCTACCCCAAGAACATCTATCTCATGTGCACAATTCTCATCTCTTTTTCACAATCTTGCCTATGGCTTCAAACTCAAAGATTTCTATGACAGAGTTGAACCATCTGACCCTATCACTCCCTTGAAACCCAAACTTACAATCACCCTACCATCTGTGTTTCTCACCTATATTCAATCAATGTCAGAAGTAGGTTCATTAGCAACAATATCATATTCTGCTAAATCTGCAAAAGCTGTTACTTCAGCTATACCTGTTTCATCTGATAAACCTGTTGCTTCTGATGAACCTGCAAAATATGCCTTCCAACCTTACTCCAATAAACCCTTTGATGTGGTTTCCTATCACACCAGAGCAAAACCAAATCTGCTAAATGCTTTAAACAGATCCAAACCTGACAAATCCCCTGAAATTCCTTTCATACCTACTCTAATTTCCATTCAGAAATCCTTATTTCCACCTACTCCTCAACCAAAACCAATAACATTGGAGACTCTGTTACACCCCAAACCTAGACTAAACATTGATCATTTATTTACCTGCTTTTTGTAAGAAATACAAATGTATTTAGGTACTGTACAAAAGAAGTGTTCAGCAACAATGGATGAACAAGAATCTGATGTCATCTGGAATGGATTCATCAACAGATTCAACTCTGTAGCATCAAATCTGAAGAACATATGTTCTGATGATGCGAAGCTCAGATTTGCTGAAGCTGCAAGAAGTCTGTTCTGGACTGTCAAGAGATCTGGACCATTACTTCTTACAGATGCTCCTCCATCATCAAAAGAAACTACTGAATCTGCATCTGAAGACAACCCTTTGGCCATGACTCTGGTAGAACTTCCTTCTGGCTCTAATGCTCCAAGCTCTACAGACCCTATGGAAATTGATTCTGTTCAAGCTCCAGAAAATGTTCAACCTTCTTCATCTGAGATTAAGAAAGAACATCCAGATTTTGAGGATAAAATTGTTGCTCTGGAAGCTGGTCAATCAGAAATCAAGTCTTGGATGGCCAAACAGGATAAGAAGTCTGAAGACATGACTGAGTGGATGTCAAAACAGGATCAGAAGAATGAAACAATGGCTAAGTGGATGTCAAAGCAAGAACAGTCCTCCTCTGAGATCACAGATCTGTTGAAGATGCTTTTGTCAAAACACTCTTAGTTTTTCATTTTTTTCATTCTGATGTTTTTGCATCTGATGTTTGCTTATGTATTTTTGAATATCTTCTGATGCATGTATTCTTGCTCTGAACTGAATTGAATGAATGTTTCAAAGTTTTCTCCATATGATTTATCTTCTTTACTATTTCCTTTTATTTGTCTTTTTAAAGTTTTTACTTTTTACTTATGACAAAAAAGGGGGAGAAAATATAGATCTGAACTGTTTAATTAAACTTCACCAGAATGAAACTTCAGACATATCTATTTTATCTAACATTAAATCTAAGTATTTCAGAACATTTGATAAGTACACTCTGTAAAAGAAACTCTGAGACTCTCAGATCATTCGACAATTATCAAACTCTGACTCTGAAATTTGTAAGACACTCTGACTCTCAAATGTTAAAAGAACAATCAAGATCTAACTCTGAAAATTACTCAAGACAAAAGGGAAGTTTCTATTCCTTATTTGTATTTAATTCAGGGGGAGATTCATCATCTCAGGGGGAGTTATAATTATCATATTTTCAATTAAACAAAATTTCTGATGTTTTTGTCATCATCAAAAAGGGGGAGATTGTTAGAACACAGATTGGTTCTTAATAATATCTCTATGTTTTGATGATAACTATTATGAAATTTTGTAATTAAGAATTATATACTCTAAAATTTGCTTGAGAATTTTTACTGCAGATAGTAAAGGAATTAACACTCCAGAAGCAAATCAGAATTGAACATAAGAAATTAGCTAGACTCTGAAGCGCCAGATGCATCCATTAGAAGATTCTGATTGATGCCAACAGAAGATCCTGAGCGTAGCCTCCAGAAGATTCTGAAGCAGAAGCTCCAGAAGGATCTGAAGCAGAAGCTCCAGAAGAATCTGAAGCAAGTCAGAAGCATCTGAACCAAAGAAGAATTCTGTATGAAGAGTTTTTCAAAGCATAGTTACTACAAAAGATTCTGAAAGTACTAAAGCTGGCAGTACTGAAGATCTGTCTCAAATATGCTCTGATCTTAAACACGCTAAAAGCACACCTGCTGCAGAAGACTCTGATTCAGCAAAACTCTGATCATCATCAGAAGGCTCTGATCAATTTAGACTCTGATGAATTTGCTGAAAACTGAAGAAGAATTATTCAAAGTTTATATCCGTTGGAATGATCCAAACGACTCTTTCCTTATTTATGCTAGACACAAAAACACAGACAAAAAGGATTTTTCTGTGCTTTCTTCTTCTAGGAAAGGTCACTTGATGTGAAGACAAAAAAGGCTCAGACCTTTTGGACACTCTTCTCAACGTGAAGCTCACCTTGGATCAACTGCCTATAAAAGTAAGACTTCACCCAATTTCTTCAGTTGACGTTTTATCCAAAAAGAAATCAACATTCAAGCTCTCATACTATTCATATTCTTTCTAAGAATTAATTTCTTTGTTCTAAATAGTTAAGTGAAAAATCACAGTTGTGATAAAGCTTTATAGAAGCAATCTTAAACACTTGTATTTGTATTACATTTGATTGTAAATCTTAAGAAGATCCAGTTAGGATCAGTAGTTCTTGAGAAGACTTTGAACAGTTGTTCTAAGTGCTTACTATTGTAATCAGTTGATTAAATAGTGGATTAAGTCCTTGATTAAGAAAGGCAAATCACTCTAGGAAGGGTGGACTGGAGTAGTTGAGTTCAACGAACCAGGATAAAAATACTTGAGTTGTTATTTCTAAGTTTTAATCTTCATACTTATTCAACCCCCCCCCCCCCCCCCCTCTTCTAAGTATTTTCTCATCTTCAAGTATATATAGTGAGTTTTGTGACGTGGTAAACACGTGGGAAAGTACCTACGTATGAATATCACGTCGGAATACTACTAATATTTATTACCAGTTAATGTATTGAGCGGTAATATTAAAAAAAAGGCCAAAAAAAATATTTCTTAGTATTTGTGACGTAATAAATACTTAGGAAAGTAGCCACATGAATACCATGTCGGAACTTTCTTAGTATTTATTATCTGTCAGCACACAATCAATACATCCAACAGTAAAAAAAAATAAAAGGCCAAAATAATTTAAAATTATCTTGCGACATGGGAAGCACGTCGGTACACATCCACAGTCAAATCAATCTTCAGTATGTCTCCACTGTAAAAACCAATTGCACGTCAAAATTAATTATTATCAATTAGCGACGTGGGACCCACGTCAAAACTTTCTCACGTGTTTTCCACGTCGGAAAGTGCAAGATATTTTCCATTTTTTTCCTGTTTTTGAATTTCATTTTTCCACGTGGGTACCACGCCACAAATGAAATTCTGGAAGAATTCAAATTTCCCTCCCCATATGAAACCCACTATTTTGATTTCAAAGTCTTAATTTTTGTGTTGCGACGTGGGTTTCACGTCACAACTAATTTTTTTAAAAAATAACCCAACACTCACCATTACGAAACTTGAATTTGGTGTGTTTATTAATAAAATAATATAGTGACGTGGTATACACGTCGCAACATCTATTTTCCCCACAAAATTACCACGTCACTAAATCACTTAGCAAATCGCATGTTTTCTTGTAGTGTCTTGGTCAAATCTTCAAAAGCATAAGTACGATGATGAGGTTTCTGAATCCTTGAAAGAGGAGAAGGAAAATTCTATCAGAAAGACAGAGAAAAAAGGTGTGCAGTGCTATAGCTATGAAAAGTGGGATCATGTGGCCAAGAACTATGGTACAATAAAGACAAAGGAGCGATAAAAGACAAAGAGGAATAAGAAAACCTTGCACGCCAATATTCAAATGATTATGAAGATATGATGGTTATGGCTACAGTTGCAGATTACCATCCCGAATCAAAGATCTGGTTCCTCGACTCAGGATGCTCGAATCATATGAATAGTCAAAAAATGTGGGTAGCAGATTTCGACTCGTCGAAGAAGAGCAAGGTCAAACTTACCGATAGTGGTTTGTTGCAAACAGAAGGTACTGACGACATAGTTATTCAAATGAGCAATGGAGGGAAATCTATGATTAAATATGTACTCTATGTACCTAGAATGAAGTGCAATATGCTAAGTGTTGGAAAACTAGTCGAAAAATGTTTCTTAGTGATTATGAAAGATGGAACCTTAGAATTGTTCGACACTCATAATAATTTGGTCTTGAAATATTCTTTGTCGAAGAATGGGACATTCAAGATCATGATCAGTTTGACTAAAGTACAAGGACTAAAAGTTGTTGTCGACCATAAGAATAGTTGGCCGGGGCATTTGAGGTTTGAACATTTGAAATTTCGATCACTTAATTAACTAATTACTCAAGATATGGTAGTTGGTATACCAAATTTAGAGATATCCGAAAAACTTTGTTAAGGTTGTCTATTCGAAAAGAAATCCATAAAATATTTTGTTTCGACTATGCCAATGAGATCATCCTGCATACTCAAAATTGTGCATTCAGATGTATGTGGCCTTTTAGAGGACCATACCATTGGTGGAAACAAGTATTTTTTGTTTATCGATGAATTTAGTCAAAAGTTGTGGATCTATGTGATCAAGAGAAATGATGAAGTATTAAAAACCTTTAAGAGATTCAAGATGATTTTCGAAAACAAGAGTGAGAAGAAGATCAAAGTTCTGTGAATAGATGGAGGTGGCGAGTACACTTCCAAGATGTTTGAAGAGATATTTGCAGAACATGGTGTTGATCATGAGGTAACTGCTCCGTACACTCCTCAACATAATAGAATAGAAAAAACAAGAAATAAGACCATATTGGACATGGAGAGATGCATGCTAAGCAGAAAAATTTATCAAAATCCTTATGGGGCGAAGCAGTTTCCACTGCAGTCTATATTCTGAATAGGTGCCCTAGCAAGAAGCTGAAAAATATGGTGTCGCATATCGAAAAACGTGATCCTTCGCACGCTTATGGAAAATAGCTTGAACATAGTCGCTAGTTGTCGCATCTCAAAAAGTTCTATCCTTCGCAAAGCGACCCTCACAGTAAATAGTTCAAACAAAATCACCAGCAGTCGCATCTTGAAAAAACACGATCCTTCGCGAAGCGTTTGCACATTCGTGGAAAAAATGTTCGAATAGGGTCGCCACCAAACTTTATATATTCTAAAATAGGAAAGGGAAAATATCGATAAAACCCCTAAAAGAAAAAGAAAATGGTCATCGCAAACAAATTCAGGTTCAGGAGTCGGTTATGCAAGAAGAATGTACTAGCACCCTTAACATTCCTTGTACTCAACGGGAACCTCTTAGTTAGATTTGCGATTCAAATTCTAGCTTATGTTAATTGTGATCTTCTATTTATTGAGTGAGAAAAAGAGAAAAGAAGAACGTTTTTATTAAATGGGTGCTTTTCATTAAAGTGGTGTTTTATTAAAGGGGTGCTTAACAAGATTTCAAAATCTTTCTTCTACAAATCTTCAGGTGCAATCAAGAACTCAAGGCTATGTAGTTACACTAAGACAGAACTACTGAGTTGATTGCTTATGAGTGTTGGACTTTGCCAGAAACCCTATCTTGGAGATTTTGTCCAACTTTTGTTCAAGGCATAGTTTAGAACACTTTGTGCACAAACAACTTTCTCTTGGGCTACCTTACAATGAGACCTTTTATTTTATGCTATTCTATGTAACTTACATGCACCCCTCTCCCATTCGATGTACGCATTCATATTGCTTTGAGAGACAGGCAGATAATCCATAGTTAACCACGTCAAGCCTAGAAGTAGTAGTTTCCTTCAGATATTCAAACCTTTACACTCAACTTGGGGCAGGATAGTGTTCAGTTAATCCAAACTTTTGTGGTCGTCACCATGAACTACGAACACTCTGATCTTTCATTTCTCAATCAAACTTTAAACCAATATTCAACCACATATTTTTGTGGTATTCACCACAAACTACAAACACTCTGGTCCTTCATTCTCATGTGAATGTAAGATATGTAAGCACAAGATTGCGATGATCTTGGTGAGCACACTTCCATTTTTCTCTGTCATTCCGTTACCTTCTATCCATCTTTCGTGTTCCCCCTATCCTTTCCCATAGTCGAACTACGATAACTCTGATTTCTCATTCTCGTCCGAATGAGCATACGTAGGCACAAGGGCTCCAATCCTTGGCGAGCACCCTATTCTTAAACCATTCATTTTCCCCTAGCATTCAAATCTTTTTATCGTAGCATTTAGCATTTATCATTGAAATTAAAACAAGCAAGCTTAGATAACACCTATCGCAAATTGTACTAAGAAGTTCCTGTTGAGTACAACAGATGTGAGGGGTGCTTATACCTTTCCCTTGCGTAACCGACTCCCGAACCTGGAACATTGGTTGCGACGACCTTGTTCATGTCCTTTCGTTTTAAAAGGTTTTCTCGATATTTTCCTTTCCCGTCTCTTCGGGATAAATAAAGTTTGTGGCAACTCTGTCAAACCGTATTTCCGTGCCTTTTGCGCGAGGGTCGTATTCTCGAATGAATTTTCGAGGTACGATAATTGGGCCAAAAGTGTTGATGATATGAAGAGCACTTCAGGTTACATGTTCACCCTTGGTTCAGGTGTGATCTCTTGCTTCTTAAAGAAGCAAGATACTATGGTGTAATCTTCAGCTGAAGCTTAGTATTTAGAAGTTGGTTTGGCTACACAACAATCACTTTGATTAAGAATAATATTAGAAGACATTGGAGAGAAGCAAGAGGGAAGTCCACAGCTTCATTGTGACACCAAATCAGCTATTTCCATGGCAAAGAATCCTTTTTTTTCATAGTCAGACTAGACACATTAACATAAGTCATCACTTCGTTCAAAGTTTGATTGAAGAAGGAGATGTGCTGTTAGTTTTTTGTAGTTCACAAGAGCAACTTGCAAACATTTTAACTAAAGCACTATCAAGAGGAAGATTTCAACAACTTAGAGAAGCAATGAGTGTTAAAAAGAAGCACATTAAGGGGGAGTATGTTAATTAATGTTGTTAGTTCCATGGGTCTATGATATAGAATTGTCTATGGTTCTATGATTGGCTAAATTATGGTAAAATAAGATTTTGCACTAAGGTTAAGCAGGATGTCATTGCCAGAGTTATGACATCACTAAAGAAGCAAGTAGGAGCTGGTGAAAGAACTGTTGTGGAGTGTTTTAATGTGAATGTCATGCTGAATGTCGTGACATCTATCACGACATCCATATGCTGTCATAACAGAACTATTTTCATGTGTGAGAAACAGCAGGAGTAGTGGTACAGCAGGAGCTAGTGGTGCAGTAGGAGCTAGCAGGAGCTGAAAATAGAACTACTGTCATGTGTGAGAAACAGTAGGAGCAAGTAAGAGCTACTGATGACAGAACTGTTGTCATTACATCTAGTGCAGCAGGAGTCATGTGCAATAGGAGCGAGCAGAGGCTGACATCAAGGTTGGGTGCAGCAAGAGCAAGCAGGAGCTAGTAGAGGCTGAAGAAAGAACAACAGTCATGGATGTCATTACCAAAGTAATAACATAGCTGTCTGGCACAACAGGCACTGATATGGGTTAGCAGTAGAAGAAAGGACAGCTGTCATTGATGTCATTACCAAATTAATAACATAGTTGTCTGGCACAACAGGCGCTGCTATGGGTTAGCAGCAGCCTAGTTCCTCACAGGCAGTGTGAGGTGTACAGCCACAATTGTTGGAGTGGTGATGAAGCTCCTCACAGGCAGGGTGAGGTGTGCAACCACAACAATGTGAGTTGTGGTGAGTGAGGTGTGTTGTCATGTGTTTTAAGCAAGACATAGTTGCAAGACATAGTTGCATGACAACAGAAGGAGCTGCTAGTGTATATCTCTTGACAGAATTGGTTTGGGTTGATGAGACCATGTTGAAAATACCTCATCAGTAAATATGTCAAGGAGATAGATTAGGAACAAGAACATATTGTATTGGTATTCATAAAAGGATCTTGGAGACCTTTTAGGAAACTTGAATATACTTGTTTCTAATATTATTCTGCAGAAGATTGGAGAAACCATGACTGTCATGATGAAGATCCTGCAGAAGTGTTCAGCCGGGCACGCTGGTCAGCTAAGAGGAAGTGAAGCTGAATGTCATGACCAATGTTATGACATGGATCGTATGACATCAGACGGGCTGGGTTTGTTTTTCTGTTATGATACCTGATTTATATTAGGCTAAATATCAGGAAACATGTTATGACTTCTGAGTTATCTCAGGAGAGATTCAAGGCAATGCTGACCATGCCATGACCTAATTGGACAACACCTTGAATTATGGAAATTAGTTTTGATTTATTAAAACTAATATTTGTTACTTTTGCACAGTCCAAGCCCAGTCTGCACGACTATAAAAGGAGGAGCAGAAGCAGAAGAAAAGCAAGCACTCACATCAAGAAAAACCAGAGTGTAAAATAAAGGTCTAGGGTTGAGAGTCCCTTGTGTGTAAGTCACCCTTTGCATTGTATGATGCATTGTGGTAGACATAATTATAAGTGAAGAGGGATGTTCTTCACGTGCAAAGTCTGTTTAGGAATACTTGTAATCCAAGCAATTATCTGGTGGATGATTGTTTTGGTTAGGTAGATTCTAGGCTCTGTCTCACTCGAAGTTGTGAAGCAAGAGTGTGTGAGTTCCTTGTTCAAAGCTGTGAAGCAAGAGTGTGTGAGTTCCTTGTTCAAAGCTGTGAAGCAAGATCAAGGTGTGTATGAAGTGTCTCTTCATACTATTTTTGTAATTGTTTGATATCACTGTTGTGTGATAGTAGGGGAGTGAGTGGGTATACTCAGGTACTAGAGTATCTCTAGGCTGAAGTCTCATTGGGTAGAGATTAAGTGAGAAGTGCAAATTGGAGGTTTGGCTTTGAATTTATTCTACTAATAGTGAATTTCCTCCCTGGCTTGGTAGCCCCCAGATGTAGGTGTTGTTGATACCGAACTGGGTGAACAATTACTGTGTTATTTATCTTTCTGCATTTACAATTCTGTAAGTTAAATGGTTAGATAAATAGTATGACAGACTGCAGATGTCACAACAGAGGTTGTGACATTGGGATAATTTAAAGAAATTTAAATTGGTCATGATCTGTCCTCGTCCTTGTTGAGCAAAGATCAATGTTCTTGGAACACATGTGATCTGCATACCAGAATTTCAAATGTGTTGGTTTCATGTTAGTTGAATATGTTAAGATAATGGAAATTATCTAGTGCAAGTGAAGAGTTTGAAGGTGTTAAAAGTACACAAGAAGGAGAGGTTAAAATGTGTTTTGTGTTTTCTTTAATTTAACTTCTAATCAAAGTGTTAGAATCAGAATTGGTGTTTAGATTATCTTTTAATTCATTGGCAGTGGATATAACAGAAGTAAACAAATAATAGCAGAAGACACAAAAGATTTATCCTAGTTCCTCCCTTAACTGAGAGTACTCCAGTCCCCTTTCCTCACAAGATATTTTTATTATAACCACTTCATGATTACAATCGCTTATGCTTATGCATAAGTCTTTTACACTTGCTCAGTTCAACTGTCTGAGACTTTCCTTGCTTAGAGCACATGTCTAAGACTTCCCTTGCTCACACCCTCTGGCCGAGCCAACTGCTCCAAAGGTCCTCTAGTTGAGACTTCCCCTTGCTTAGAGCAAATGTCTAAAACTTCTTGCTCAAATCCTCTGACTGAGCCACTTGCTATTCTGGCCATCCAGACGGAGACTTCCTTGCTTAAGTTACACTCAAGACTTCTTGCTTACACCCATCAGACGGAGACTTTCCATTGCTCAATCAGACTAGCTGAATAAGACTTTTACAACTCAAGCACTTAAGAAATGAGACTTATGTGGCTTAAGCATCTTGACTCAATACTTGTTGCTTGAATTCTAATGAGACAAAACTTCTGCTTAAGCACATAGTGTTGCACCCCAAAATTTGGCTTTTTATTTTAATTTTGACTGGATTTTGCTTCGCATTCATCTACATATCATCTAGGTCGATCATTTTTCGCATACTGTCCATGTCATCAGCCAGAATGGGTCTATCGGGATTACAACCGCTTTGTTCGCATTTTAGACAGTTTAAACCAGTTCAAATGATAAGTTTTATTTCGAAATCGAACGAGGGTCGTACTCTTCATGGTGGTTTAGTCCTTGTTGATAATTTTGGCGCGTTGGTTTCTCGCTTTCAAGCATTTCGGTGTTCGCCCCTTTTATTCGCTTTTTTATTTCGTGGCATTTTGTGATTTTTTTATATTTTTTTTTAATTTCATTTTTTTAATAATTTGTTAATATAATATAATAGTAAATTTTGAGCATTAGAATTAATTAGTTTTAAATTAGACTTTAGAAATAGATTTTTAATTTGAAGTTTAGAATAGAGTTACAATCAGAATTTATTTAATTAGAACTTAATTAGAATTTTATTAGAAATTAGGTTAGAATTTTTAATTAGAACTTAATTAGAATTTTTATTAGAAATTAGTTTAGATTGAAAAATAGAATTAATTATATTAGATTTTTAATTTAGGAATTAGGATTAAAATTAATTAGTTTTGAATTAGAAATTAGAATATTAGTTAATTAATTTAAGAATTAGAAATTAGGTTAAAAAAATTTTTAATTAGAGCTTGATTAGAATTTTATTTAGAAAATAGAATTAATTAGGATTAGAATTAGAATAGGTTTAATTAGAATTTAGGATTAATTGAATTAAAATTATTGTTTTTAAATAGATCAGAAAATTAAATAAAAATTATAATAAAAAGAAAAAGAAAAAAATGTAAAGAAAGAGACACGTTGTATTTGTTCAGTATAAAAAAGGCAGTTACTATTCATCATCTCTCTCAATGAAAATAACCCTAGCGCCGCACGAACTCTCCACTCCTCTTCATAATGGCGGCCCAACCTTTAAGCAAACCCTTTTTCCCTCAGCCTCTCCAACCTCTAACCCATTTTCGCAAATCCCAGAACCAGAACTAAAACGCCACAAAAAATCCAATCCACGAACCTCCATTTTTCCTTCCGTTCATGTCTTCATAAACTCGGTCTAACCCTCAAACAACCATCAAAACCCACGGACATGGCCCCACTCTTCCCTAGTTGTTATGGATAAGCTTGGCGGTGCAGGTGCCACTTGTAATACCCCAAATTTTTCCCTAAGATTTGTCATTTCATCTGGCATTCCATTGCCTTTAGGCATTGCATTTAACCAATCACTGGTTTGTGTAGGCTGTTGGTTTTGCAGGAAAAAATCACGTGGTGCGCAGTTTAATAGGGAAGGGCGAAATGGTCATTAAGTCGTAGTTATTGACAGTTCGTGAGTTTAAGTTGTCATCAAAGGTTCCTCAGGCAGTTTCGATTTTACCGTTTAAGCAGAGTATCTCTAGGTATCTGGTCAAGACTATGTTCCCTTTTAATATCAGATACAAATCAACTTGCAAGAGGTTAGTTGAGATCAGTGGTTGATGGTCAGACGTTGTGGTAAGCAGAAAAGTTTCATTACGTGGATTTATCTGGTTAAGCTTAAGCAAATGATTTATCAGATTAATTTGGAGTGAGAAATTCGAGTTAAGGGAAAAATAGAATTCCTATTTTATTGTTTTGATAGTCATATCTAAATATTAAAATATAACTTTATTGATACTTCAATACAATATTTAGGAATGAAGGAAAATACCAATTAATTACATTTTTCCTACTAAGCTCTCAATTCAACAACACTTTC
Organism: Lathyrus sativus; assembly: GCA_963859935.3. Lineage (NCBI taxonomy): Eukaryota > Viridiplantae > Streptophyta > Magnoliopsida > Fabales > Fabaceae > Lathyrus > Lathyrus sativus. Next base: position 715,037,501 of record OZ012737.1, read on the forward strand.
ACTATTAACTTCACCAAACAGTGATTCCTCATCTATCTAATCCCATCATGTTATGTGATTTCTTGATGAGGACCTATGATGTTGGTGGTGAAGTTAGTGTGAGGGCTCTTAATAGCCTTTATGTACTAATGGATTGGAATGCCCATATTTTTATGTAAAACTATATGCGCTATTAGTTCCATCTATCTTCATGGCCAAACATCGTGCAAGGTTTTTCCAGCTTCTTGATTCGATCAACTGAGAACCACTGTGAACAACTGAGAACCACTCAACAAACCGCTCTGAAAAGTGCTTTGTAAATATTTCCCTATCAACATCGACGCGACAATCTTGCGATGAATTCATTAAGTTTCAAAGCCTGCAACGCATTAGACAGATAAGCAGCAACAATAAGCCATCGAGCTCATGTTATGAATTCATGATTCAGGATTCGAAGCCGACTTGGTTCACGCACCAACACCATAGTTCAATTTAGCAGCAGTTCTCCCTATTCTTCAAGCAACGTTTTGGGGACGCCGTTTATTTATTGCTGCCGGGGTAACTGAGGCTTTCAATTCGTTTACGAAATTTGGCTTCGAAGAATTTGTGAGCTAGTTTGTTAAACTAATGGACTGTTGTATCAGTAAGCATGAGTTTAACATCATAGTGTCTGGTAATCGTCGAATTTGTTCTGGTTTTGCATGAATTTGATTTTGCTGAGTTTATTTTCAGCACAACTGCATTGTGATCAAAGAACAGATGAAGACAATGTTAGTACCATGTGTCTATGGTTCTATGATTGGCTAAATTTTGGTAAAACATGATTCTGCACTAATGTTATACAGGATGCCATTACCAAAGTCATGACATCAAGGTCTAGTGCAGCAAAGAGCTAGCAGGAGCTAATGAAAGTACTGTTGGCATGTGTTTTAAACAGGATGGCATTACCAAAGTCATGACATCACTATCTGGTGCAGCAGGAGCTGTAACAACACATATTGTTTCTTAGTAATATCTCTATGTTTTGATGATAACTCTTATGAAATTTTGTATTAAAGAATTATATACTCTAAAATTTGTTCATGAATATTTGCTGAGATGATTAAAGTATATATATATATATATATCTAAGAGCAAATTAATCTGAACATGGAACTATGGAAGGCTCTGAAGAGTCAGAATCATCTTATAGAAGAATCTGAGCGCTGTCTGCAAAAGGATCTAAAGCAGAAGCTACAGAAGAATCTGAAGCAGAAACTGCAGAAGGATCTGAAGCAGAAGACTCTAATAGATATGAAGACTCTGAAGCATTGAAGATCTTTGTATGAGAGTTAAGAAGCACAGTTTTTCAGAAGACTCTGAGAGTACTACACGCTGCATGTACTAAGGATCTGATTCATAAAACTCTGCTCTGATAGAACTACACGCTAAAACACACTTGCTGCATTATTCTGATTCAGCAAAATCTGATGGGCATCCAAGACTCTGATCACGCAGACTCTGATGTTTACTTTGCTGAAATGAAATACTTGTTGAAGAAGAATTCAAAGTGATATCTTTTGATTTGGCTCAACGACTCTTTCCTCTTTCATGCTTGACACTAGAACACAGACCAAAAGCATTTCTTTGTGCATTCTACTTCTAGGAAAGGTCATGTAATGATAAGACAAAAAGGTTCAGGCCTTTTCAGTACACAGCCTCCAATGTCAAGACTTTGTGGACTACTGTGCATATAAAAGCAAGTCTTCCTCATCTTCTTCAAAAACAACGAATCTTTGACAGAAACTTATACAAGCTCTCATAACACACTCTTATTGCTGATTTTATTTCATTGTTCTTAATATTAAGTGAAAAATCGCAGTTGTGATAAAGCTTTACTAGAAGTATTTTAACACTTGTACTTATTATTACATTTGATTGTAAGAGAACCTTAAGAAGATCCAGTTAGGATCAGTAGTTCTTGAGAAGACTTTGAACAATTGTTCTTAGTGCTTACTATTGTAATCAGTTGATTAAATAGTGGATTAAGTCCTTGTTTGAGAATGGCAAATCACTCTAGAAAGGGTGGACTAGAGTAGTTGAGTTCAACGAACTAGGATAAAAATACTTGAGTTTTTACTTCTAAGTTTTTATCTTCATACTTATTCAACCCCCCCTTCTAAGTATTTTCTCACCTTCAGTTGGCATCAGAGCTCCGGTTCTGTGTGTGCTACCACTTCACAGTGACAGAAAAGATCCAGTGAGAAAAAACTTTGATACTTATATTTGGTTGTTATTATGGCTGATGTTTCAACATCCAACAAATATAAAGAAAGAGACAGAATCAGTACAAAATCCCCTATGTTTGATGGGGAGAAATTTGATTATTGGAAAGACAGGATGGAAAGATTTTTCCTTGGTTATGATGCTGATTTATGGGATTTGGTCATAGATGGATATGTTCATCCCATTGATGGGAATGGAAAGAAAGTAGATAGAAAATCTATGACAGAAGCCCAAAAGAAGGAGTTTAGAAATCCCCACAAGGCTAGAACAATATTGTTAGATGCAATATCTCACACTGAGTATGAAAAGATCACAAATAGAGAAACTGCATTTGACATGTTTGAGTCCTTGAAAATGACTCATGAAGGAAACCTTCAAGTAAAAGAGACCAAGGCTTTGGCTCTAATTCAGAAGTATGAAGCTTTCAAGATGGAAGAAGCTGAATCTGTTAAAGCCATGTTCTCCAGATTTCAAATACTTACAGCTGGACAAAAGGTTCTGGATAAAGGTTACTCTACTGCTGATCATGTGAAGAAGATCATCAGAAGCTTACCTACCAGATGGAGACCTATGGTGACTGCGCTGAAAATGGGTAAGGATCTGAACCAGATTTCCTTGGAGGAACTAATCAGCTCACTGGGGAGCCATGAAATTGAACTTGAGGAAGATGAGCCTCAAAAGAAAGGTAAGTCAATTGCCTTAAAATCTAATAAATCTGCTAAAGCGTTGCGGGTAATAGAGGAAAGCTCTGAAGAACCCTCATCTGAAGATGAAGATGAATTATCCATGCTGTCCAGAAGAATAAATAAACTTTGGAAGCATAAAGGAAAGAAGTTTAGAAACTTCAGGAAGTCTGACCAAAGAAAAGAATCTTCTGGACACAGAAGATCTGGCAAAAAGGAGGTTGTCTGCTACGAATGTAAAGAACCTGGGCATTACAAAAATGAATGTCCAAAGCTTCTGAAAGAAAAGCCTAAAAGAAAATTTGATAAGAAGAAGAAGGTTCTAATGGAAACCTGGGATGATTCAGATACATCTGAATCTGAATCTGAGGCAGAAGAAGAATGTGCCAACGTAGCATTGATGGCAAACATAGAAGATCAGGAGGAAGGAATTACAGGATCTGAATCTGACTCTGACGCTGAAGAGGTAATGGCTAAACTCACTAAAGATGAACTTATCAAAGTGTTATCAGAGGTTCTGAAGAGCTATAACAATATTAAGCTCAAATACAAGGAGCGTCAAAGCAATCTTGTATCTGAGAATAATATTCTCAAATCAGAAGTGGCTGAGATAAATGCAAAGAACTTAAAAATGAAAAATGATTTTGAATTAGCTCAACAAGACTCTAATTCTGAAACTGAGTCTGAATGCAAAAATATTTTGGAAAAATATGACTACAACTTTCAGAAATTTCTTGCTAAAAGTATAGATAGAAGCAAAATAGCTTCTATGATCTATGGAGTTAGTAGAAATAACAGAAAAGGAATTGGATATAAATCTTCCTCTGGAAAGGATTTAAATCCAAAACCTGTTGATAAAATTATCATCAAGAAGACTCCTTTATATTCTCATTTTAAATTTGGTCACTTGAATGATATCAAACACGCTCGTTCTGAAAAGAACATTCATGTGTTTAAATCTAAGGATAGTCAGAATAAACCTTATGTTGAAAAACAGAAGGTTAGACGAACCTTCAGAATAACTAACCCAAAAGGACCCAAGAGGATTTGGGTACCTAAGAGTAAAATAATTCCTGTTGCAGATGTTCTTAGCAGCAACGTCAGGACGCTAGTCATGGTACTTGGACTCTGGATGCTCGCGACATATGACGGGAGAAAGGTCTATGTTCCAAAGTCTGGAGCTTAGATCTGGAGGTGACGTGAAATTTGGAGGGAATCAGAAGGGCAAGATCATTAGATCTGGCACTATTGGAAATGGTAACCTTCCCTCTATTACTAATGTTTTACTTGTAGAAGGATTGAAGCATAATCTATTGTCCATAAGTCAATTAAGTGACAATGGTTATGACATAGTCTTTAATCAAAAATGTTGTAAAGCTATTAGTCAAAAGGATGGCTCAATCCTATTTAGTGGAAAGAGGAAGAACAACATTTATAAAATAAATCTTTCAGAACTTAAGGTTCAGAATGTTAAATGCCTCTTGTCTGTTAATGAGGAGCAATGGGTCTGGCACAGAAGATTGGGGCATATTAATATGAGAAGTATATCTCATATTAATAAACTTAATCTTGTCAGAGGAATTCCTAAGTTGAACTTCACCTCAGATGCTCTTTGTAAAGCATGTCAGAAAGGGAAGTTTTCAAAATCCTCTTTTAAATCAAAAAATGTTGTTTCTACTTCCAGACCATTAGAATTACTTCATATTGATCTGTTTGGACCAGTGAAAACTGCATCCATCAGAGGCAAGAAGTATGAATTAGTCATTGTTGATGACTATAGTAGATGGACATGGGTAAAGTTCTTAAAACACAAGGATGAGTCACATTCTGTGTTCTTTGACTTTTGCAAACAAGTCCAGAATGAAAAAGATTTCAAAATTATAAAAGTCAGAAGTGATCATGGTGGTGAATTTGAAAAAAAATATTTTGAAAAATATTTTAATGAAAATGGCATTGTTCATGATTTTTCCTGTCCTAGAACTCCACAACAGAATGGGGTTGTAGAGAGGAAAAATAGAACTCTGCAAGAAATAGCCAGAACCATGACCAATGAGACTAATCTGGCAAAACACTTTTGTGCAGAAGCAATAAACACAACATGTTACATTCAGAACAGAGTGTATATAAGACCTCTTCTGGAAAAGACTCCCTATGAATTATGGAGGAACATAAAGCCCAACATTGCTTATTTTCATCCTTTTGGATGTATTTGTTATATATTGAACACTAAAGAGAATCTTAACAAGTTTGATTCTAAAGCACAGAAGTGTTTCATGCTTTGATATTCTGAACGCTCAAAAGGCTACAGAGTATACAATACTGAAACACAGATTGTGGAAGAATCTATACATGTTAGATTTAATGATAAGCTTGGAATTGAAAAGCCAAAGCAGTTTGAAAGTTCTGCAGATAGAGAGGTAGTCTTCATAGACTATGAAGGCTCAGAGGCAGAAAAAGCTACGCCAGATGCAACTCCACTAGCTGCTCAGATGAATAACATGAATATTTCTGAAGAACTAACAGTTAAAGGATCATCCATAATCAAGGCTTCTCATCCAGAAGAAATGATAATTGGGAAGAAAGATGACCCTATAAGAACAAGTTCGTTTATCAGATCATCTGGAACATCACTTCTTGGGTTGGTTTCTATTATTGAATCAACATCTGTGGATGAGGCTCTGAGTGACAATGATTGGATACTTGCAATGCAAGATGAGCTAAATCAATTTACAAGAAATGATGTGTGGGATCTGGTTCCTAGACCAAAGGGTTCAACATTATTGGAACAAAGTGGGTATTCAGAAATATATTAAATGAGCAAGGAGAAGTTGTAAGGAACAAGGCAAGGCTGGTAGCTCAAGGGTACAGTCAACAAGAAGGTATTGATTACACTGAAACTTATGCTCTAGTGGCAAGGTTAGAATCTATACGCCTTCTTATTTCATTTACTGCACAACATAACATCACTCTTTATCAGATGGATGTTAAGAGTGCCTTCTTAAATGGTATTATAGAAGAAGAAGTTTATGTCCATCAACCTCCTGGTTTTGAAAATGATAAATTTCCAGATCATGTTTTCAAACTCAAAAAATCTCTTTATGGTTTGAAACAAGCTCCCAGAGCTTGGTATGAAAGATTAAGTAATTTTCTTCTGGAAAAGAATTTTATCAGAGGCAAAGTGGACACAACTCTTTTCTGTAAAACATCTAAGAAAGATTTATTAATTTGTCAAATTTATGTGGATGATATTATTTTTGGATCTACCAATATTATGCTTGGAAAGGAGTTTGCTTTGTCTATGCAGGTTGAATTTGAAATGAGCATGATGGGAGAACTTAGATTCTTTCTAGGAATCCAAGTCAATCAAACTCCAGAGTGCACTTACATACATCAGACCAAATATGTTAAAGAACTTATGAAGAAATTTAACATGACTGATAGTAAGCTGGCAAAGACTCCCATGCATCCAACTAGCTCACTTGGTAAAGAAGAGGTAAGTAAGAAAGTAGATCAGAAGCTCTACAGAGGTATGATAGGATCTCTTCTTTACTTAACTGCTTCTAGACCTGACATATTGTTCAGTGTATGCTTGTGTGCTAGATTCCAATCAGATCCTAGAGAATCACACTTGATAGCTGTCAAGAGGATCCTAAGGTATCTGAAAGGTACTTCTAATGTGGGTTTGTGTTACAGAAAATCTGATGAATATACATTAGTTGGATTCTGTGATGATGACTATGCTGGAGACAGAGTAGAGCGTAAAAGTACTTCTGGAAGCTGTCAGTTCCTTAGAAGTCATCTGATCTCATGGTACAGCAAGAAGCAACCCACAATTGCACTTTCTACAACAAAGGCAGAATACATTGCTGCTGCTGGATGTAGCACGCAGATGCTCTGGATGAAGAGTCAGTTAGAAGACAATCAGATCTTTGAGAGTAATGTATCTATCTTCTGTGATAATACTTCTGCTATATGTTTGTCTAAAAATCCAATTTTACACTCTAAGGCAAAACATATAGAAATTAAGCATCATTTCATTAGAGACTATGTTCAGAAGGGTATTATAAACTTAGTCTTTGTTGATTCAGATCATCAATGGGCTAATATTTTTACAAAACCCCTTGCTGAAGATAGGTTCAAGTTTATTCTGAAAAATATTGGTATGGATTTTTGTCCAGAATAACATTTATCAGAGGCAAACTTCTCAGATGCAAAATGTTTAATGCTCTGAAGTATTTCCTCTGTTAATTTATTCATTTTCTTGAATTATTTTACTTGTGTAAATCTAAACTAACAATGCTCAGAGGATCTGAACATTGGCTAACGTTTCATTTCTCAAGAGATTTCAGAAGCACAAGCAAGCAAACACGTGTAGCTCAGAAACTGGAAAGGTATAGTGCACTTTATTGAATTAACGTTTAAAGTACTGCTTTAAAAATCTGATTTTTCTTGATTTTCCCCCATCTGTCAGAATCATAATTGCTGTGTAATGATGTTTTTACTTTTTCATTTAATATTATGTGAAGCGTGCCTATGTGACTGTTTGTGTGTCTGATTTTATCTATAAATATCACAAATCACATCATTTCACACTTTTCACCTCACGAACCTTTTATGCATTTTTGTCGTCTCTTTGCTCTTCATCTAAACCCTAAACCTAAAACCTCTCACTCAAGAACAACAATGGCATCTTCTTCATCAACATCTGTTCAGATGCAATCAACCACTGCTGGTTCTTCTCCTAATGCTGAGGCTTACAAGGAACCTGTGAGAACTCTTCTCGCTCCAACTGTAGAACTGGAAGTTCTGAGTGAATGTTTTGTAGACTTTGAGTCCATTGAAGAAAATGGGTTTAATCTTTCTTCAACCATTCAAACTCAGAGTTGGACAAAGTATTTTGACAAGCTTATGGGTCCTGTTTATCCAACTTTGGTGAAAGAATTCTGGATACATGCTCAGGTATGCCCTAAGTTCATCCATTCTTCTGTCCTTGGAAAGGAGATTGTGATTATTGAGAAGCTGATCAGACAACTTATTGGATACTCTAAAACTGATGGTGAAACCAGTCTATAATCTGCTCGTGTGGATCTTACTGATGTGTTTCAAGAAGTTACTATTTCTGGGGAACCAACTAGAAAAGTAAGGGAACTGAAGCTAGTCTACAGGATCTGGGCCAAGATTTTCATGAGTTCCATCTTTCACAGAAAATCATCAAATTCCCCAGATTATGTCAGTGCTGAACAACTCTACTTTATGTTCTGTATGAGCAAGGGAAAGAAGGTGGACTTGCCTTATCTTCTGTTTAGTCACATTCTGAATCATATAAAGGAAACAAGAGAAGAAGTAAGAGTCAAAACTGGAAAATTTAGGAATTGGATTCCTATGGGTAGGCTGATATCAGACATTCTAACAGAGAATGGTCTTGTGAAATATCAGTATGATACTGGATTGACAGAGGATCTGTCCTATGTCATAGGTTCTTTCATCAATGGCAATACTCTGAAGAGGATGAAGGTCATCACAGAGCTTGCCAGCAAACCTAAGAAAATTGCTACTAAGCAACAGAAGGATTCCTGTTGAATATTTTCCAATGTTTTGTGCTAACGAACCAAGGGAGATCATCTTATCCTACATAGCTGATTGTCTGTTAAATGGTGTTCCTCTGCCTGTGAACATCGTCCAGAAGGAAGGAGAAGTTCTGCCTAATCTTCTTAGAGAAAGGCGTTCAAAGAAGATTGCTGAAGAAGGATCTGAGGCTCAGCCTAAGAGAAAGGCCTCTGAAGCTGCTGCTAAGCCTCAGAAGACAAAGAAAGTGAAACCAACTCCTCCAGAAGCAAGTCTGGAAGACATAAGAGAAACTATCAAACAGGTATTAACATCTGATCCAACACCAACCATTCACTCTCCATTACCTTCACCTCCTCCATCACCTTCTAGACCACAATCATTTGTACCACCATCATCTAGAATTCATACATCTGAACCCTCTCCATCTCAAACTACACATTCTCAACCATCTTCTGTACAAACTCCATTTGAACCACCTCAAACAAAAACACAATCTCAACCAGAACATCAAAAACAAGAACCACCTCAACCAGAACCTCCACAACAACAAACACAACCAGAACAACAACAACAATCACCAGAACATCAATCTCAACCCATTTCATCTGAACCTCCCTAACCAACACCATCTGAACATCCCCAAATAATAGAACAACTGTTATCTGTTCCAGAACCTTCAAATGATATTCTTGATTTGGAACCACTTGCAACCATGGTTGTCTTGTCATCCACCTCATGCCACTCCACTGAATCATCTGATTCTGAATCAGAAGTTCATTCACCCTCTTGTTTACACATTCCTAATCCACTCAAACCTGCATTTTCTAACCTATCAGCATCTGACCAAATCAATCATAGAATTTCACTTCGCTCAAAATTCAATCTTTCAGATTTTCAACCTTCATCATCAGAAGCTGAAATTTCACCAACCCCTACACCTCAACTCACAATACCACAACCATCTGAACCTCAACCATCTGAACCTCAACCATATGCATCTCAACCATCTGATTCAACACCTCCTAATACCACTTGTGAACAACCTCAGCCAAACTCTGAATCTGCTGAGAAAGTGACCCTTGAGGAATTTCTTTACCCCAACCCTAGATCAGATGTTGATAAACTGTTTGAAAATTTCAAAAAGGAAGTTCGTATGGGGATTGCACGTGTGGAAGAAGAGTGTCTGTTCAGTATAGATCCTGTTAAGTTTGAAGCTGCTTGGGATAAATTTATTTCTAAGTTCAATGTTGTGGCTTCTCATCTCAAAGCAGTCTGTGCTGAAGATGCTAAGGTTAAGTTTGCTGAATTAGTCAGACAAACTCTGATGAGCATTCCCAAACCATGAGTGCTGCTTCTGGAAGCTTCTCCTGCTGAAGACTCTCCATCTGAAGATGTTGCATCTGATATGGACATTGATGTGTCTGAATCTGAAGTGAAGCCTGACAATTCAGAACTTGTGAAAGAGGTTAAGGAGATCAAGTCCTGGATGATCAAACAAGAACAAACCACTGAAGAGATTAAGACTTGGATGGCCAAGCAAGAAGATTCTACTGCAAAGATCACAGATCTTCTGACCCTGATTGCATCTCGTCAACCTTAGTTTCTTTTCATGTTTTTGCACTGTTGTTTTGCATCTGTTTTCTATTTTTTTTATCATCTGTTATGTGAACCATCTGAATGAATGAAATTGTTTGCTTTGCTTTTCTTCTATTATCTTTTCTGTCTTTACACATCTTTTTTATTATGACAAAAAGGGGGAGAAAAAGAATCTGATTGTTCAATCAATAAGCAAATACTAAAACGAAATTCAGACATATTATTATCTATCTTTGAATTTAAAGTCTTTCAGATTCTATTGTTTCATCTGACAAAATAAATTCACTGAAGTTATCCTGAGAATTATCCTACCAGACTCTGATTCCTGAAGCAAATTGTACTCTGATTCTAAACGAAAAAATAGACTTTGTGCTTGAAAGAAGTCATCAGACTCTGATTCTGAAATACACTCAAGCAAAAAGGGAAGTATTCTTTTCCTTTAGAGTATTTATTTCAGGGGGAGATTCTTAATCTCAGGGGGAGTTATAATTACTCCTTTTTATTGAAAAAAATTTCTCATGTTTTGTCATCATCAAAAAGGGGGAGATTGTAAGAACACAGATTGTTTCTTAGTAATATCTCTATGTTTTGATGATAACTCTTATGAAATTTTGTATTAAAGAATTATATACTCTAAAATTTGTTCATGAATATTTGCTGCAGATGATTAAAGTATATATGTATATATATATATATATATATATATATATATATATATATATATATATATATATATATATATATATATATATATCTAAGAGAAAATTAATCTGAACATGGAACTATGGAAGGCTCTGAAGAGTCAGAATCATCTTATAGAAGAATCTGAGCGTTGTCTGCAAAAGGATCTAAAGCAGAAGCTACAGAAGAATCTGAAGCAGAAACTGCAGAAGGATCTGAAGCAGAAGACTCTAACAGATATGAAGACTCTGAAGCATTGAAGATCTTTGTATGAGAGTTAAGAAGCACAGTTTTTCAGAAGACTCTGAGAGTACTACACGCTGCATGTATTGAGGATCTGATTCATAAAACTCTGCTCTGATAGAACTACACGCTAAAGCACACTTGCTGCATTACTCTGATTCAGCAAAATCTGATGGGCATCCAAGACTCTGATCACGCAGACTCTGATGTTTACTTTGCTGAAATAAAATACTTGTTGAAGAAGAATTCAAAGTGATATCTTTTGATTTGGCTCAACGACTCTTTCCTCTTTCATGCTTGACACTAGAACACAGACCAAAAACATTTCTCTGTGCATTCTACTTCCAGGAAAGGTCATGTAATGATAAGACAAAAAGGTTCAGGCCTTTTCAGTACACAGCCTCCAATGTCAAGACTTTGTGGACTACTATGCATATAAAAGCAAGTCTTCCTAATCTTCTTCAAAAACAACGAATCTTTGACAGAAACTTATACAAGCTCTCATAACATATTCTTATTGTTGAGTTTATTTCATTGTTCTTAATATTAAGTGAAAAATCATAGTTGTGATAAAGCTTTACTAGAAGTATTTTAACACTTGTACTTATTATTACATTTGATTGTAAGAGAACCTTAAGAAGATCCAGTTAGGATCAGTAGTTCTTGAGAACACTTTGAACAGTTGTTCTTAGTGCTTACTATTGTAATCAGTTGATTAAATAGTGGATTAAGTCCTTGTTTGAGAAAGGCAAATCACTTTAGAAAGGGTGGACTGGAGTAGTTGAGTTCAACGAACCAGGATAAAAATACTTGAGTTTTTACTTCTAATTTTTATCTTCATACTTATTCAACCCCCCTTCTAAGTATTTTCTCACCAGGTCATAGAGCTCATATATCCGAAGCCACCACAACAGATACAAGATTCTCTTTAGCTCCTATAGGACATCATATAGAAGTAGTCACTACTTCTGTATGATGTCCTATAAGGGCATGTTGAAGAAGTTCTTTTGGTGGTTCCGCTGCATAATTTTCTGATGAAAGAACTCTGGCAGCCCTGGGAGATTGGCCTACATTCAGTCTTATGCATGGATGTGGCAACTGTGTAGATGATTGATAGATGGTGCTTGCAGCAGTGCTGGGGCTGTTCTGTCAGTTTACTGGAAGCTATGTAGAGAAGATAGTGGGAGGTGATATATTTTCACCACTCATGACTTGCAAGGATTCTTTCAGCAGAAGATGACATAGGCAGGTTAAGTCAAGGGTGCTTCAGCCCTGGTATTCCTGAAGTTGTGTGGATTTAAGATCAATTGCTATTTATGGACTACACATGTATTTAATTGGTTATCCATGAAGTTTAGAGAAGGATCTGTTACAAGGATTTAAGATTCATTGTTGTTTGAGATATTTCAAATATTTGATGGATTATCCTTAATTGATTATCAAGTTGTCTCATCAGTTGTTGCTCAAGCATCAGGCCCCAGATCTGCTTTGAGAATCTGATGTTCAACCAAATGTTGAGACTTTCCATCAGTAGAGATTGTGTAGAAATTTGGTGATTCAAGAAGTGAAGCTGGATCTGTCTTCATTCTAGCAAGGTTCTTGGCAATAAACTAAGGCTAGAATGGAGTGCTGATGGAAGTGAAGATGAAGACAGTCTGATATGCTTATATAGGAGTATTGAAGTGCAGCAGTTGTGTTCTAGTCTTTACTAGAAGCATCTGATATTTATCTAGAAAGTTTCCTGGCAAGAAACTTGTCTAGCATATGGTGCTGGTAATAACAATGCTTGGATCAGTTTATTTTTGATCTAAGTGCATATGAGCATGTGACCTTGCTCATCTTGGAGGACAAGGAGAAGTGGCAGTTATCTTTGTTTTTCTAAAAGAAGTCTCTACCTAAGGAAAGCGGGAACCCTTTTTTAAAGACTTTTGTGATCCTCCTTCTCTAAAGAATCAAGCTTTGGCATGTTTGATTTTCCTTAAAGAGGAGCTCTTAAAGCAAATGCACTTCAAGGTAACTGTTGTGGTACAACAAAGCAGAATAGAGGTAGCCGACCTCAACTTGATATCAAGCCTATGCACTGATATCTTCTAAGTGGCATAATGAAAGCCTGAACTCTCCAGCTGAATGTTTTAACCAAAGTTGTGACATCAAGTAGAAACTTCAAGGCCTCAAGTGATGGTGTGGCACATCATTTGAAGATAATTTGATCTTCTCAGGTATGAATGGAATTAATGCTTCATATCATGCAGTTTGCGGGAGCTGTATGAAGGAGTAGATGCCTTGCTTTGAATCAAGAAGAGGTTGAGACTTGAAGATCAAAGTGGCCTGGTGAAAGATGTTAAGTAACCAAATAGTGGCATTTGGTTATGTAAGTAGCGTACCTCAGAAAACTACTCTTGTGCAGAAGGGTAGTAGTTGAAGACCAAAGAAGGAGTTGTGTTTGTTCATGCTTGGAACTAATTACTCTGGTGCAGAAGGGTAATTGGTTGAAGACCAAATGAGGATCTGTTTCTGTTCACATATGGAGCTTGTGGTAGAAGCCCTAAGCTGTGTATAGAAGATTACCTTCTTGTGGAGATGTATTTGATCAAACTGGTGGACTGTGAAGATCTTCAGTTGGATTACTAGGCAGCAGTAAGTCCAGTATGGGCACATAAAGAACCATGGGATGGTGTGTCTGTGATATGAACCATCTGATATGTGAAGATCTCTTGTGGAACTTATGATTCACTTCTTGGCTAAGAAGTACTCTATCTTGTCATACGGGAGAATGATAAGGTAAAAGGACTGTCTTAGAGTATGATGTGAAGGTATTGAGTGCATTCTGATGTGATAAAGTCCCTATGCGGTGTCTATCTTGTACTCAGCCTAAGACCAGAATACTTATGGAGAAGTGGTCTCTTCTGCTACAAGTAACTCTAGGAATAGGTGAATCAGTTTGGTGCCTTCTCTCTGAATGAGCATGGAGTTGGTCATGAGACATTGGAGCAGCTGTTATCAAAGATAGGGGGAGAGCTTCTGTTTGATGGGTGTACTACTTGCTTGTGGCTCAAGCAGTAAGTGAATGCGTTCAACATGTGTGTTGAACAGAGAATGAGTTCTTGAAGACATGAAGATACGTCTTATGGTTTCCATTCATGTGCACTGGTTACCATTAATATGGGAGAGTTATACTTCTATCCAGGATATGTTGCTGCAAAAGTGCAGTTATGTCTCAAGATTGTTTGTGGGTTCAAACAATTTGAGTGTTTGTGAAGGTGGAATGTCAGACAAGATGTTGTGACATTGAGTTACTGCTTTAGCTCATGGTAAACATGACAGTGTATTCCTTTTGGGTCTGTCATTAGGTGCCAATGGATCAAATCAGACTTGCACAAGAAGTGTTGGGAGCAATATGAAGATGAAGATCAAGACATCAGCAACCTTGATCGTGTGAAAATGGAAGGAATTTCACCTTGAAGAGTATTCCAGATAGTAATCCTGCAACTGCTTCTGATATTGGTTCCATTATGGGGTGTGAATCAAGGGGTGCAGAGATGCATGTGCTTCCAGTATGTAAATATGAAGATGTTGAAGTAAGTCTTCATGTGTTTGGGTTCTCTCTTTCAGGGGGAGTAATGTTTATGCATGACAGGGGAAGATGTGTACCTGTCTAATGTGTAGCTGCTGATATGGAGCCCTGTACATGGGCAAGCTTGTGTTCTTGGGCCACTGATGTTGGTTTGAACTAGGACTGTGATGACTGACCTAGGAAACAACATTGGTTTTGTCTGGGGGAATTTATTTTTCTCCACAGAATATTTGTGTCTCAAATTGGGGATTTAAGATCAATTGTTACTTGTGGAAAGTAGTTAATTGATTATCCTTTAATTGGGGATGTCAAAAGTGTTCAAGGTGCAGCTTCAGACAAGGCAAGTTTCAAGACTGTTCAAGGTGTACTCTCAAGGAGCAATGGTTCAGCTCTGGCTATGTTGAGTTCAGCAGAGGGGTTTAAATCCTTGCCAATGGATTGGAGCTGAAGTGGTGCAATATTTATTAGAGGTCAAGAAACTTAGATGAGTGTATGTACAGTTACTCCAATTTTTGTCAAGTTTTGACTAAACCAAGGGGGAGTAAAGTGTAGGGGCAACTATTAAGGGGGAGCATGATAGTTTATGTAAACTACTGTTGATGCCCTAATAAGTTGCTTGGGTGTTTTAGCCAAAATTTGCCAAAGGGGGAGATTAAGGTCATGATTCTGCACTAATGTTATACAGGATGTCATTACCAAAGTGATAACATTAAGGTCTAGTGCAGCAAAGAGCTAGCAGGAGCTAATGACAGTACTGCTGGCATGTATTTTGAACAGGATGGCATTACCAAAGTCATGACATCACTGTCTGGTGCAGCAGGAGCTAGCAGAGGCTGAAGAAAGAACTGCTGACATGATGTCATTACCAAAGTAATGACATATGAAGAAAGAACTGTTGTCATGGAGCAGAGGCTGAAGAAAGAACTGTTGTCATGGATGAACTGCTATCATGGATGTCATTACCAAAGTAATGACATAGCTGTCTGGCACAACAGGCACTGCTATGTGTTAACAGTAGCCACAACAGGTTGAGTTGGGTGAAGTTCTTCACAGGTTGAGGTGTGCAGCCACAACAGGGTGAGCTGTGATGAACTTCCTCACAGGTAGTGTGAGGTGTGCAGCCACAACAGGTTAAGTTGTGATGAAGTTCCTCACAGGCAGTGAGTGAGGTGTGTTGTCATGTGTCTTAAGCAAGACATCGTTGCATGACAACAGAAGGAGCTGCTAGTGTATATCTCTTGACAGAATTGGTTTGGATTTATGCGACCATGTTGAAAATACCTTATCAGTAAATATGTCAAGGAGATTTATTAGGAACAAGAACAGATTGTATTGGTATTCATAAAAGGATCTTGGAGACCTTTTAGGAAACTTTAATATACTTGTTTCTAATGGTATTCTGCAGAAGATTGGGAGAAACCATGACTGTCATGATGAAGATTCTGCAGAAGTGTTCAGCAGGGCAAGCTGGTCGGCTAAGAGTGAGTAAAAGCTGAATGTCATACTGAATGTCATGACATTGATCGTATGACATCAGACGGGCTGAGTTTGTTTTTCTGTTATGATACCTGATATATCTCAGGATAAATATCAGGAAACCTGTTATGACCCCTGAGTTATCTCAGGAGAGATTCAAGGCAATACTAACCATGCCATGACCTAATTGGACAACACCTTGAATAGTGGAAATTAGTTTTACTTTATTAAAACTAATATTTGTTACTTTTGTACAGCACAAGCCCAGTCTGCAGTGCTATAAAAGGAGGCGCAGAAGCAAGGGAAATGTAAGCACTCATACCAGGAAAAACCAGAGTGTAAAATAGAGGTCTAGGGTTGAGAGTCCCTTGTGTGTAAGTCACCCTTTGTATCTTTTGATACATTGAGGTAGACATATGTGTAAGTGAAGAAGCCTAGTCTTCACGTGCAAAGTATGTTTAGGAATACTTGTAATCCAAGCAATTGTCTGGTGGATAATTGTGTTGGTTAGGTAGATTCTAGGTTGTGTCTCACTCGAAGTTGTGAAGCAAGAGTGTGTGAGTTCCTTGAGCAAAGCTGTGAAGCAAGATCAAGGTGTGTATGAAGTGTCTCTTCATACTGTTTTTGTAATTGTTTGATATCACTGTTGTGTGATTGAGGGGGAGTGAATGGGTATACTCAGGTACTAGAGTGTCTCTAGGCTGAAGTGTCATTGGGTAGAGATTAAGTGAGAAGTGCAAACTGGAGGTTTGACTTTGAATTGATTCTACTAATAGAGAATTTCCTCTTTGGCTTGGTAGCCCCCAGATGTAGGTGTTGTTGATACCGAACTGAGTGAATAATTACTGTTATTTATCTTTCTGCATTTATAATTCTGTACTTTAAATGGTTAGATAAATAGTATGACAGACTGCAGATGTCACTACAGAGGCCGTGACATTGGGACAATTTAAAGAAATTTAAATTGGCCATGGTTTGTCCTCATCCTTGTTGAGTAGAGATCAATGTTCTTGGAACACATGTGATCTGTATACCAGAATTTCAGACAGTGATCAAAGAACAGATGAAGTGATTGTTTCTAACTTGGATGATGCCGATACTGGTTCAAAGCCCCACCAAAAATCAGGCATTGACCATTTTAACATTGAGGAAACTGATCCTATGAAGTCAAGCTCTATGAGAAGCTCTCTTTGGGAAATTGACACTGTTCGTCACCACTACTGTCCTTCTGTCTCACAGTTTTATTTGTCTCTTGGTAATCACTTATCGGCATATTTTTCTCAAATACTCTTTCAAAAGGTCCAAATACTCTTTCAAAAGGTCCACTTCAGAGTCAACTTTGGAGAAGATACTTAAGTCATTACGATCTTTTCGCAAACTCTGTTGAAGAAAGCTTAAATGAAGGCTTCAAAGTTGGAATCAAAACAAAATCATAACAACCTTGCAAATCCAGGCCCAAAATTGCAGATTAAAATCATAATAAAAGGAATCATTAGAAGCGTAAGAAAGAGGAGGGGGGCAATAGGGATCAAAAGTGGTTCACAACAGGAGAATTGACGGCAGCAACAATAATTGAAACCATAACATCACAGTAGAGAGAGGAGAAATCACGGCTTTCCGCCATTACGACAACAACAGGGGTAAATCGAATCGAAACCCACCTCGGAGATAACCGACCTCGACCTCCACGCGTACGACGCCATGATGAACTCTCTCTGACCACTACGAATCTACCGAGGGAGACCTTTATACATCTGTGATTCTGTCATCTTCCTTTGTGAGAAGCCGCAGTCGTGAGAACAAGCCTGCGTCTTCTCAGATCAGGAACATCATACTTCCGTCGCGGGCCACTCATCTGCTCAGAAAGTTGCAGGTTAGTTTCTTTTTCTCCTTGGATACCATCTAATTTAGTATGCTTGTATTTGTTTGGGATTGTTGAATGTTGTTATCCTCCATGTTCATTTTATGCTGAGAATTTGTGAATGAGAAACACGGTTGCTGGAAGATGATAAGAATAGGAAAAGTGTATTGTAAATTGCTATTTATTCAGGCATATTTTTTCCTTTTCATTTTAATTATAAGATAAGTAATAATAAAAAATATAAAGATTGTCACGTATTTGCTTGGAAAAAGAGATACTGCTGTTGCTATTCTCCTAAACAAGGTTCACATTGTCGTTTTGCCGGCGGAATTTGGTTTTGTCCATTTTATTTTATTTAATTTAAATGGTTGGTCTTTTGGAAATATAAAACCTAAACCTAAAAAATATAGTAACTATTTTATAGTTAAAGTTATTTAGTTTTGTTTAAATTTCATTCATGATTTTAAAAAAATATTTATTTAGCTTAATTAATCTTTTTTAACATTTTAACTTAGATCTAATTTTAATGACACAAAATTCTCAAAAATAACTAAAAAACAGTTAATTTTTAAATTTCCTAAATTATTCCAATTTTTCACCTAAATCATTTCCACAATTCACATCTAATTCACCATTCAAATTTAATCTCTAATCATGTTTACCATATGTCCTTACATTTCAATGCTTATCAATTATCATCGCTATCGTTTGCTTATTCCCTGCTTTATTTTTCTCGTTTATCCCCTCTGTAGGAATTAGGTCTAACCGTTTGACCGCCGAGTCAATAGTCTTAACCCTTTGAACCATTTCAAACCCTAATAGCTTAGGTGTCCTGCCATGGACGAAAACTCCTTTTACCCTTACTTTAAGTCAAAGAGTCGCCGTACTCTGTTTTAGGGTTTCCCGCCGTGGAATCCCTAATTTAACCCTAATTTCAATTCAACCTTTCAACATAGAAATAGGAGTCTCAAGACTCCACGCAAGTGGATCCTTAAAAAATGTTTACTCCCCTTGAAACTTTGACCACAAGTCAAAACGTTTCTAACCTCCCTTTCGAGGGGAACTACAATTACTCTGATTCCATTCCCGCCAGGATATGTAGGCACAAGATGCGATGTCTTGCCGAGTAAACTTAGGACTAACCCTTAGGTCTCTTTTAGGTCACTTTATCCCTTAGCTGAGTATATATTTCAAAACAGATAATAAAATAAAAAGAATACAACAAACAAAAGGTTCATGTAAAGTACTACAGAAGTTTAGGGTGCTAGTACCTTCCCTATACTTAACCAACCCCTTACCTAGGTCTCTCCCCGCATTGTGTTTACGATGCAAAAATAGGTTTTCCCTCTTTTGACCTTTTCCTTCGGATAAGTTAAAGAGCGGTTGTGAATTGAATTGTGATTCAAACTAATTAATAATTTGATGTCCTATTTCCACCGCAACACCACTAAACAACAAATGATTGATTGTTATATTCAAGCCCTCTCTAAGGTCTTTGGAAGTAAAGAGGAAGCTAAGAAGAAGATTTACAATGTTTCCTGTGAGAGGTACTTTGGATTTGGATGTGAAATTGATGAGGTGACATCTAATCAGCTGGAAGGGTTGCCCGAAGTTCTGTTTGTTCTCCCAAATTCATATGTTGATCCTGAAAACAAGGACTATGGTTCTGAGTTATTTGTGAATGGAGAGATCGTCCAGAGGTCACCTGAAAGACAGAAAGGATGGAAAAATATTTTGATCTTGTTGTTGAAAAATGTGATGACGAAGAAGTTGTCTCTTCTGAGCTTCGTTTGTTTCCGATTTTAGGGGAAGAACAATTTTAAGTCTTATTTTATTTTTATATACATCAGTAAATTAATCTTAGAGGCCCATTTTGTTTAAACCATTTTCTCACTCCTGATCCGGTTTCTGCACCCCCATAGTTTATTTTGTTTTTTAATATGTTTTTTCTATTTAATTTTTAGAAAGTTTTTAATATGTTTTTCTATTTAGTTTTTAGAAAGTTTAATATGTTATTTTTTTCTAATTAAGTTTTTATAGTTTTATAATGTTTTTCTAAATAAGTTTTCTTTTTAGAATTGTTAATATTTTCTAAATAAGTTTTTCTTTTTTAGAATTGTTAATATATTTCTCTGAAGCTAGATTTTGATATTTTTATTTATCTGTGAGGTTTTTATATTATTTCGTTTGAATCGATGACGAGACCACAAAACCTATTATCGGTCAAATTATTGATAGATAATTGTTTGTCCGAGACCACCACTTTTCCCCTCCTCATTTCTTCTTTATTTTCGATTTTATGTAAGTTTTCGCGATCTATGATGTCTTTCGATTTGTAAGTGTCGGTTTATCGAAGTCGATAACCTTCACCATTTCAAATCTATGGAAAATGACCAAAATGGTCATTTTCTTTACTTTGGGATCGTGATAGGCTACCTTCGATTAATCGACATAATGTTTGCGATTAAGACGATATCCCACCTTTCTTTGGTCCATGATACACAATTTAATCGAAGAATGATCGTCAATATCATTTCTCTATCTTGTCCATAGTACGAATATCAATTTACGCGACCTCCTATAGTTCGACTTCCATCATAAGTCGAGCTACGACGGTTCAGTGTTACAATTTGTCCCGATTCGATTCACTAACTCTGTCAAACAATCAATTCAAAACACTTAATATCCACGATGAGTATCGTGTACCACGAGCCTTAGGTACGTAAGAAATGACGAGAGATGGGTTTCTCCTCGCTTGTCTAGAGTGTTTAGCATATGCCCCGAGGGCGATATGCGACGCATTTGCTCCTATGCCATAGGTTTTAGTGCAGTACGCGTCCCAAACAAAGTCAATTCACTTCCGTTCAGGCGTTTCAGGCCTAGGATCTTTTCTCTCGCCCCCGTGCGATCGAGGTCCTGTTTTCCCATAGTAGCGTGAACTACAGACGCTTTGATTCCTTATTCCCTAATGAGGATACGTAGGCACGAGGATTCCAATCCTTGACAAGCACACTAACAACTAACTCCCCCTTTCTCTTGCCATAGTGCAATCAAGACCAACCTGTTATTCTGAACCTTTTCTTTCGCCCCCGTGCGATCGAGACCTTTTTCCCGTAGTTACCCAAGCTACGCTTGCTCTGATTTCTCATACCATATGAGGATACATAGGCACAAGGCGATGATGTCTTGGCGAGAAACCTTCCCCCATCACCCGTAGTTTTCTGAAATACGTTGACTCCGACTTTGCCATTGCACGAGGAAATACGTAGGCATAGGGCAGCGATGTCCTATCGAGTCTGTTCTTTCCGTTCACCCCCGTTTAGCAGTAGCTTTTAGATAGTTTTCACCCATAGATTAGACAACAAGCAGGGATCCCGTTGAGTACAACGGACGTGAGGGGTGCTCATACCTTTCCCTTGCGTAACCGACTTCCGAACCCAAGATTTGGTTGCGATGACATTGTCTTTTCCCATTCTCTTAGGTTTTCTTTGATCCTTTCCTTTCCCTCTCTTTGGGATAAATAACGTTCGGTGGCGACTCTTCTGTTTGTTTTCGCCGGCTCCCTTTTTTCGCAGTTGCGACACATAGCAAGAGACTTTAATCTAAACTACTGAAGGCTCAGCAAAATAGAGAACAAAGTTTACATGATACAAGCATTAGAGGTACGGGAAATCACCATAACAAAGACCTAAAGCTCTTAAGATTTCTAAGATATTCAATGGTAAGAAATCTTAAGGCTTTTACAATAACAACCTACAACAGAAACTATGCATATTACAATAGTGTTGATAATTGATTGATCTTGCTACTCCTTCATCTAAGAATCCTTATTAAGATTCAAACTTGAATCTTCAGCCGTATTTACAACCTTTACAAAAACTAGTCGTTGAAGAGGTAATTTGATCAAGTGTCTTTGTCTTTACTCCACAGTACAAGAGACGTTGAAGATGGATGCACAACAGATTCTGAATCTAGTGCATAACACATTTAACCTTTGATTCTTCAAGTGGTTCTGTACTGATAGAGCCGTTGGGAGCAGATATCCGTAGAGCATGCAAACCTTTCTTGAGCCTTGCAATCTTGTAGAATCTAGCTAACAAACTGATAAGACAATACAACTTACTTTCTGCAGTACGGACAACCACAACTTTATCACCAACTCTGAATGGTACCAGAAGTTAATATACAATTAACAAGTGTAGTACCTCGTCTGAATGTTGAGGCCTTCAGCTCAGAGTCTGCCCAAGCCACAATAGCCATTATTCTTCAGACTCTTCCACTAGAAGTTAGCAACGAAGCAACTCTCAATTGTATTTATGTAACATAGATTATGATTATTTATGTACAATGATGTAAAACCTGCATAAATAAAACACACATCAAATAAACCATTGTTCTTTCAATAATTTGTTATCATCAAAACTAAAAGAGAATATGTCATGAACAAAACTTATTCTAACAGAGATACATAAATAAATTGTCATTGCTGTCAGTGGAAGCACTTAGTGATTAGTGGAATATTTAATTATGAATTAAGTACCTAGTAGTGGTGACTCTTTGATAGTTGTAACAATCACTACTCATGCTATATATATTTTGTGTATGAGATGCATTTTCAGAAGAGAAATACAAGAATATTCAGCCCCAAAAATATTTTCTAAAATTTGCAACAATGTAATTTATCACATACCACCTCTAGAATTTCACCAACAGAAAACAACTTTATCTCATAAACGTAAGTTCATGTTCCTTTTTTTACAAATGAGAAATAGTATTTTTTGAAACAAATTGCACAAGGTACTAGATAAATTACGCAACAAAATATCATTCTATTAGAGCTCGTCTTTCATATCATTTTTTTTAGTTTTAACATCACGCCTACAAACTCTTGCTTCCTTGAAAACTCTGCCCGGTTTGCAAAAGTAATTCTTTTTAGGTGCACAATGACTATCTTGTGAGCATATACACAACCCTTCCAATGCACAACCATCTTTTAATATTGTCACCCCTTCTTTAAGTCCAAGAATTTGATTTGTCCACTCACTAGAAAAAAGTCCCTTTGAATCATACTCTTCTTTAACCTTCAAAAACTTATCTGCTTTATTATACTTCTTTATTGCTCCCACAAATCCTAAGTTTCTATTTTTACCCCAATGAGGTAACCCTCCGTATTTAAACAATCCAATTTGTTCTATTTCTTCAATTATGTCTTCGAAAAGCCTGGGAGCCAACGGATCTTTACTGCGATAATATGTGATGTCAAAATCTATAGCATCTTCTGTTTTTCCTAAATATGCATTTGAAGTTGTAACATATCGCATAAGGATTCCACTGTATGATTCTAGTCCACATAATGCCTTTGGCTCTAACTCAACAAGCTTTTGAACATCTTCAATAAAGTTTTTTACAACAGGTAAAGATATACTAAACGTTGTTTGGTGATAGAATTCTCCAATAATTCTTGAGTCCCACGGACACGCTGTTATCATTAGATCCTCCAAACTATCCAAACATGTTCCTGATGACTGCATTCTGTTGTGTAATCCAACAATAGGATATCCAAGAAAGACTCCTACAAATTATAACTTTTTTATCTTAAAATATAATTCTATAACTCCATTTGTCTTAAATGGTGTATGTGTTAGTGTTTTATAACAAATGTTGTATATGAAAAACAAATCAAAAATACCATTGTCAGTTAATCCATAACCAGAGGCAGCAAGTGTTGTAGATATCAACTGTGCACTAATGCACTTCCCATTAGCATCATTCCCGGTTTCTTGAATTTCCTCTATAATAGAAAAAAAGAATTTATTTAAACATAAAAATATTTACCTTTTAAAAAAACAATAAAATGGAATTCAAAGTAAGTTAATAAACCTGTTCCTCTAACAACCGCTAATGCAAGTGAAAGTGTTGACCGAAATCCTGTGAAATCATATAAACCATTTCCAGATGTATTTAAAGGGACACGATCGTCGATTCTATAAACAACTTTTTTTTGACTTGGATACCATGATACATCTGCAAATTCATGTTTTCTTCCAAAGGTGATTAATTCATCTCCTAAATCAGAATCATTTTTTGTTAAATATGTAAGAGATCGTTTGAAGATAGGTTGTAATTGTAAGGTAACCTGTAAAATAATGAGTGAGAATAGAAAAGTCAAACATCATGCAAGCAACCAAAATATGATGACAATCCCAAAAATTCAAATTCTATATACCTGAGAAATAACTCCAAGAACTCCTAAAGAAACTCTTGCAGCATTAAGATCTTCATGAGATTCGTCAAGATTTCGAACTTTAACAAATCCATCTTCAGATCCTGAAGGACTAACAATTCTAACATGTGTGACATATTCATGAACAGCACTTCCTTTACCCCACAACGTACTTCCATGAGCACCTGTACCCAGTAATCCACCAATAGTTAAACCCCACCAATATGGTGTATATGGTAGAGCCATTTCATATCTTGCAGCTTCACTAATGATCTGTCTCAATGTCACACCACTCTCAACAGTTATTGTCATTGATTCCCGGTCTATTCTTATTACACGGTTGAAATTTTTTGTGCTTATTAGAATTCCGTTATCGTCTGGACAAACTAGCTTTGGTATGCTGTGAGAGAATCGCGTTGTAACTTTCATTTTTTGGTTGTTTTTGGAAGCTGATGCGACTATTGATATGAGTTCTGCCTCCGAGGTTGGATACTTAGCCTCGGCGGCTTTGCAGATGGTTCGATCGGGGAACATACCGTTTGCGTTTGTGATGGTGCAGTTTGTGTTGTTTGATGAACACTTAATTGGATCTGCTGGAGGAGTTGAAACTACTCCATAGATTATGAACAGAAAGATGAAAAGAGTATATTTGAATTTCATAATTTCAGAGCTTAACATCAGGATTGTTTAGTTAGTTTGGATTTGTTGTGTATCTATAAGATATGTTACATGATTTATAGAGGAAAAGTAATATGGTTGTCCTTGCTGGAAATAATATCCATATTGCTGATGGCTATGGAGAAATGGTCAATTGATAATAGTCAACTTTATGTCATTGTTATATATATATATATATATATATATATATATATATATATATATATATATATATATATATATATATATATATATATATATATCTTAAAAACTATATGCAATATATAACAATAATCTGAAATCACCTAACGAAAAAAATACGAACGTTTTATAGGTCATGAATAGATGCCAATTGTTATTTTTTCCATTATCTTGTTTAAACTAATGTGGTTTAAGATATAATAAAATTATAGGGGTTAATATTAACAAATTAAATATCCACATGCAAAATATTAAAATTTTATTTTATCTGTCCATTTTTTGTTTTCTACGTCCTTGATCATAATCTGTTAATATTCGTTCCGAGCCTAGTGTTTTATGCCTCGTGATTTAGCAAGGAAATGTTACAGTAACGACAAAGAAATATTCTTTATGGTCAAAATTATACTATTACCGGCACCGACACAAAATTATATTATATCACTTTTGACCGAAATACCTTTATATAATTTTTGTTGTTGAGGTTTAGAGTACTTTATTTTGTTTTTATATTTGTTGTTTAGTAGTTTAATCATTTATGTGTATATAAATATATATTTTATAATTTAATTTAGTAATACAATCATTCAATAATATTATTCTTTATTTTTTATATTCTCTTTTTCTATTTTCACTGAAAATGGATCGCGTACTAATAAATTGGTATCTAAAGCTCAGGTTAGGTTCTTGACCGTGTTTTCAAGAATCGCACATCGGCGATCGTGTTTTCGGGATCGTGGGTTGTTAATCAATCACTGCAAAGATGAATGATACTAATGGCATTTTGAATTGTCTTCCAATTCTCGACAATGAGAATTGGATTTGATGGAGAAAACATATGCAATCTTTGTTTGACTTTCATGAAATCCTTAAAGTGGTTATTAATGGTGTCCCTGAGTTTGCTGAGAATGCAATTGATGCTCAAAGAGTCGCGAACAAGGAGGCCAAGAAGAAATATTACGAAGCTTCATATTGCATTTAATGGGCGGTAGATTCGACGAATTTCAACAAGATCTCTCATGTTGAATCGGTGAAGGAGGCATGGGATATTCTTGTCAAGTACTATGAAAGAGGTGAGAAAGTCAAAGTCGTCAAATTACAGACGTTGTGATGACAATATGAATTGCTGCAGATGGAAGAAGATGAAAAGATTGTGCAGACTATGTGTCAAAGGTGCAGAATCTCGTCCATCTCATGAAGGGTTCTGGTGAAATCCTAACTGATAAGATGATAGTTGAAAAGGTAATGCATACGTTGACCTCTTACTTTGATCACGTTATCATAACTATTTAAGAATCCAACAATCTTGAAACCTTAAAACTGGAAGGTTTGGTTGGTTCTTGGAGGCACATGAGATTAGGATTGTCGAAAGGAAAGTGGTTCAAGATTTGATACAAACAATGCAGGCTCAGGCTTGGGAGAAGTATGGTGGTTCTAACAAATTTAAAGGCAAATGAGATAAGACTCAGAGTAAGAAGTCTTGGTCAAATATTCAAAAGCATAAGTTCGATGATGAGGTTTCTGAATCCTCGAAAAGAGGAAAAGGAAAATCCTATCAGAAAGACAGAGAAAAAAGGTGTGCAGTGCTATAGCTGTGAAAAGTGGGATCATGTGGCCAAGAACTATGGTACAATAAATACAAAGGAGCGATAAAAGACAAAGAGGAAGGAGCAAACCTTGCACGCCAATATTCAGATGATTATGAAGATATGATGGTTATGGCTGCAGTTGCAGATTACCATGCATGTCGAATCAAAGATCTGGTTCCTCGATTCGGGATGCTCGAATCGTATGACTAGTCAAAAAATGTGGGTAACAGATTTTAACTCGTCGAAGAAGAGCAAGGTCAAAATTATTGATAATAGTTTGTTGCAAACAGAAGGTACTAACGACATAGTTATTCAAATGAGCAATGAAGGAAAATCTATGATCAAATATGTACTCTATGTACCTAGAATGAAGTGCAATCTGCTAAGTGTTGGAAAACTAGTCGAAAAATGTTTTTTAGTGATTATGAAAGATGAAGCCTTGGAATTGTTCGACACTCATAATAATTTGGTCTTGAAATCTTCTTTGTCGAAGAATAGGACATTCAAGACCATGATCAGTTTGACTGAAGTACAAGGACTAAAAGTTATTGTCGACCATAAGAATAGTTGGTCGTGGCATTTGAGGTTTGGACATTTGAACTTTCGATCACTCAATTAACTAATTACTCAAGATATTGTAGTTGGTATACCAAGTCTAGACATGTTCGAAAAACTCTTTTAAGGTTGTCTATTCAGAAAGCAATCCATAAAGTATTTTGTTTCGACTATGCCAATGAGATCATCCCGCATACTCGAAATTGTACATTCAGATGTATGTGGCCTTTTAGAGGAGCATACCATTGGTGGAAACAAGTATTTTTTTTATTTATCGATGAGTTTAGTCGAAATCTATGGATCTATGTGATCAAGAGAAAGGATGAAGTATTAAAAACCTTTAAGATATTCAAGATGATTTTCGAAAACAAGAGTGAGAAGAAGATTAAAGTTCTGTGAACAGATGAAGGTGGCGAATACACTTCTAAGATGTTTGAAGAGTTTTTTTGCAGAACATGGTGTTGATCATGAGGTAACTGCTCCTTACACTCCTCAACATAATAGAATAGCGGGAAGAAGAAATAAGACCATATTGGACATGGAGAGATGCATGCTAAGCAGAAATTGTTTCCAAGATCCTTATGGGGCGAAGCAGTTTCCACTGCAGTCTATATTCTGAATAGGTGCCCTAGTAAGAAGCTGAAGAACATGGTGTCGCATCTCAAAAAATTTGATCCTTCACACAGTTACAGAAAATAGCTTGAACATATTCGCTAGTTGTCGCATCTCAAAAAGCACTATCCTTCGCAAAGCATTCACACGCTCACAGTAAATAGCTCAAACAGAATCGCCAGCAGTCGCATCTCGAAAAAACGCTATCCTTCACGAAGCATTTGCACATTCGTGGAAGAAATGTTCAAATAGCGTCGCCACCAAACCTTACTTATTCTAAAAGAGGAAAGGGAAATATCAATAAAACCCCTAAAAGAAAAAGAAAATGGTTGTCGCAACCAAATTCAGGTTCGGGAGTCGGTTATGCAAGGAGAAGATACTAGCACCCTTAACATTCCTTGTACTCAACAGGAACCTCTTAGTTAGATTTGTGATTCAAATGCTAGCTTATGTTAATTGTGATCTTCTACTTACTGAGTGAGAAAAAGAGAAAATAAGAACGTTTTTATTAAATGGGTGCTTTTCATTAAAGGGATGTTTTATTAAAGGGATGCTTGACAAGATTTCAAAATCCTTCTCCTACAAATCTTCAGGTGCAATCAAGAACTCAAGGCTACATAGTTATACTAAGATAGAACTACTGAGTTGATTGCTTTTAAGGAGTAATCCTTTAGACATATCGAGTGACTAAACCTTTGCTTATTTCTAATTCTTGGAGGAGAAAGCCTTTGTTTGTTTCACATCGATATGGATAAAGCATACTCATTTCTAAAAATACTTTTGAAGGTGCACAAGGGTGGAAAACAAGTTCGATTGTTAAGTGTTTTGTTGGATGAAGATTACTCGAATGGTCGTTAAGGCAACTCGTATTCAAATAATTGAGGAGAGGAATGAAAGGCTATAGACCATCTCCCTTTTCATCCTTAATTGCAAAAGGCATTTAAATAAGGCTAATGTATTTTAGACAGACGACAAATACTCGACTGGCCGAGTAAGGCTACTCATATTCAAATACTTGGGGAAGGGAATAATAGGCTCTAGACCACCTCCTTTTTCTTCCAAGTTATTACAAAAATGAATTTGACTTAAGTTTGATTATGAAAGCAATTTGAGGAGAATTGGATAATTTTTTATATTGTAGGCATATTTGCACTTGTAGATACTTATTTGTGTATTGATGATTAATGGGATCATGCCGCCATATAGTAAAATGGTATTTGGTTACTCATCACGGATGGGATCGTGTATCCACTTAGGCTTAAATCACTTGGTTACTCATATGAATCATTATGTTATAAGATTGTGCAAGTCTCTTAATGCTAGGAATTTGGTTACTCATTGAGGGTATGCTTGCATGGCCTAGTAGGAGGCGTACACTACTCTGGTATTCTCTCGTACGTGGGTACGAGTATGCATACATGTGATGCTAACTTTATTAGGAGTTGATGATTCTGGAATTCGGTAGTCAAGGGACTTCCAATTGATGTTATATGATAATTGTATTCATGAAATGTCAAGTAAGGAAACACATATCAATGGTTTATCTGTATATGAATATGCACCCTATGGAGCCGTGTGGATCCATAAGATAGGGGACTCAATGAGATTTAGTAATCTCACCCCAATATTCTTAATCTTTTTTCAAGTTGCTCGAGGCAGGACAAAAGCAAAGGTAAGTTGTCTTAGTTAACTTAGAGATGTTGTTGTGGCATATCATATGTTGTGTTTTGATTTCCTTAGCATTGTTATAATTGAGTTTATGTATTAGTACTCTTGATGTTGTATGTTGGCTGTTGTGGTGAGAATCGGATATCAAGCTATTAATTAACTTGAACCAAAAATCTTTAAATATTCACCACCGAGCTTTGATTTATCCAAAGCAAAGGATAAAGATCGAAGAAAATCCTAAGTGCGCTACGTGACAACAAAGCTAAGAGATCGGGGGTTGGTTATAC
Organism: Lathyrus sativus; assembly: GCA_963859935.3. NCBI lineage: Eukaryota > Viridiplantae > Streptophyta > Magnoliopsida > Fabales > Fabaceae > Lathyrus > Lathyrus sativus. Next base: position 715,067,216 of record OZ012737.1, read on the forward strand.
TATGGGAAGGTATTAGCATCCTAAGTATCTGTAGTATTCTACAAGAGCCTCTTGTTTGGTATTTGTGTTTTTGTTAATGTTTGTCTGCTAATAGTTATGTGCTAAGGCAAGGATTTCTAAAGGTAAAGACCTAGAGTATATGCACTCAGTATGCTCGCCAAGACGTTGCATCTCGTGCCTACGTATCCTTACAAGGATGGAATCAAAGTAATCATAGTTCTCCTAACTAGGGAGAGAACTCTTGACTATGTTCAAGGTTCCAAGGGGAATAAGTATTCATAACAATGATACTTATATAGAGTTAACAAACTCTCTAAGTCTAAGTTGAAAGACTAACTGGGGGTTTGACTTTAACAAAAGCCAAAAAGGGAAAAGTGAGTATCCATAACAATGGTACACACAAAGAGTTAATAAACTCTAGTCATAAGCTCTAAGTTATAAGATTCCTAACAAGGTGTGCTAAAGGTCTTGACTTGTCAAAGTCAAAGGGAAGGAGGTTCTAACTTAAGGCTAAGTTGAAAGTCCTAATGACTCTAACAAGGTCAAAGGGAGAGGAGAATAATGAGCTACCTATGACAATGAGTCAACAGAGAGACTTTCCTTTGGACTTAAGAATACAAGACAACTCTTTTGTAGGATGAGAGCTAACAAGCTACATCACTTGGGAAAATTTAACAAAGCTTAAGCATACATATACATTCATTCAAACATGATGAAGATATAAAATCATGGTAACAACCAAGAAAGCAAAGCAAACATGTGATAACATCAAGCAAAACAAATAACAAGGTTATAACCAAGTATTCATCCATAGAAGTTTTAGAATTAAACCAAATGGTTACAATCAAAGGTAAACATAGATGTTACAACATCTAAATGACTATGAAATAAGGTTCTTACAAGACCAAACATCATAGATGACAAGTACAAGTGAATCATGAATAAGTCAAAACATCACTTATCATGGCAAAATTCAAAACTCAAGGTCAACATGCATAAATCGTAACAATATTTAAGGCATGGATACAAGTCAAGTAAAGGTGACAACCAAATCATCTTGGAACAAAGGTGTGACATGTGTGACAACAACGTGTGAATTATGATGAATCATGTTAAACAAGAAGGTAACAACCAACATGTAAAAGAAGTTCAATCATGGAAGATGAGAAACATCTCAAAGGTGTTTCATGCATACTAAACATGTTTCAAAGCAAAAAAAACAAGTGTTCAAGAACACTCAAGGAAAGGTATGAGAGACATGAATCATATACACATTGAAATCAATTGATCATAGAAAAGAATCACATGTCAATGGCAAGGTAACAACCAAGTTTTTTATGATATTCAAACATGTATTTACATATGAACATGAATTTGAAAAATTAATAACAATCATCTAACAACAAGACCATGCAAATTCACCATATCAAGTAAGTTTCATATAAGGTGTGTGAGGTTTATACTAGTCAAAATGAGCAAGGAGAATCAAAGGAATCAATTAAAAGGATCAAAAGAAAACCTAAGAAACCCTAAAAGGTCACATAATTTGAACATGAATAAGTACCAAATAAATAACTCTTTTGAGATTTTTCTTAATATAGATAAAGAGTAGACATTATTATGAGCATTTATCAAGAAGAGTGGTGTCAAAATGATAAAAATCAAGAGAGTTATGATCAAATCAATTTGTGAAAGAAAACATGAAAACAAGGCATTAAAAATAAAGGGAATGCGCTCGACGGGGTTTGAACCCACGCTGCTAGGGTTACAACCTAAAACTCTAACCATCCAACCAACACACGCATTATGCAAATAGATGTAAGCAATCAATTATATGTGAAACAAGCTTCAAGAATGAGGAAAAAAAGGCAAAAGGGTGGTCATTGGGACTCGAACCCTGGTCAAGAAAGGCAAGCGAGTACTAGAGCGTGCATGGTAACCACTGAGGTGGTGATACATCCATTGTATCACCTCCCTTAATAAAAACAAGAGCCTAGAAATAACCTAAAGCTCATCCAAGGTGCCATGGCTGGTCATCATCACCATCAATATTTTCAGTTTTGCAAAACCTAGTCTATCTCTTTGAAGAATCAATGAAACTCAAAGATGTAAAAACCAAACTTGTTTATTTTTTCACAAAGAACATAGTGGTGTAATTGGTTTTGTCTAAAAATTATTTTATTTTAAAACTCAATAGAGAAACCTCAAAATAGCACAAACTTGCAATTTCTATGGCACGATTTTATACAATCATGATAAACAACAATTAATGGTTCAAAAACATTACATACAACCTAATAAACAGGTCCATGATCAATGTGGATCAACGTATAACATGGTTTGAAGAGTTTCAGTTCAGAGCACTTACCTCTTGAAGCAAAGATTTGAACTTTCAACCAAGCTGCTACATAACTACTTTAATGACTTAGATTTCTTCTTTGGGCCTCCTTGAACCTTTCAATTGATGAGGTCCAAAATATTATTATAGGTAACCCTAGATATGTCTACTTTTTATTGGTTAGGATATACCAAATATGTTGGGTTGTATTGAGGATTACTATAGAGGTGTGGTTTTTGGGTGTCACCTTGTGTAAGATGAAGGTCATCCACATTTGAGCTACGGTAGTAAAGTTAGCTCTCTTAAATCGGATATGAATTCCACATCTTCCTAATTCAAATGCCACTTCTTAATTTCAAATGTCGACCGCTATTTTATTATAATCCTAATCTCCCCTTATAACTTTCTTAGAAAACTCGTCAAGCTCATTGGGATCTACCACATAAGCATCTTTCAAGTACTCATGGATATTATATCTATCATATGGAATTAAGCAGCCTATCACCCTAGGAAATCTTGAAAGATGGGCATCCTTTGAAGGTTTAACATCTGGGAAAAAACTTTTATAATGTCTAAGTTAATCTCTTTTGGAGGATTCGCCAGCACACCCAACTTTCTAATATTAAGTTCTTGTACAAAGCAAAAAAAAAATTTCATGAATCTTTCATATGAACTTTTCTTTCAATGATTAGTGGTATCTTTTTCAATTATGTGTAGAAATATTCATGCAAATTAGTTTTGAATCTATGGTGATCATATGGTACACACGATGATTCTAATTCTTGCCTATTTCTTCCAATGGTAGATCTTTTGGGGTCCATGTGCAAAATTCATAATCATAAAAGTTACAACCTTTCGTTTCTCACCATTCATGATTAGTGGTATCTTTAGATGAAGTTACAAACGTTCGTCTCTCACCATTCATGATTTTTTGACATGAGTCATTTTTCAAAAATTGAAAGCCTAGTCAAAATATGATTTTTGGTTAAAGTTTCAAAAATCACCCAATTACTATAGGTCAAGGATGTCTAGAATGTAGAAACCTAAAAGTTCAAAATTTTCAAACAACAACAAACTACTATGTTCATACAAATTCTTCTTTCATAAAACCCTAATCAATGTGTTTCAATAGTCCAAGCATGATGTTTCTCAATATGAAAGGAACGACAATGACATGAATAAATGAAGAATACGAATGAAGATAATCATCAACATTAATGAATAATTAGAACATACATAACACCATGATCAATATGAATACATGAGTGTTTAGACAACTATATCTAACCCCCAACAAAACAACATTTATCTACTCTTACTTATATTATATTAGCTTTACAATGATGATTAGGAAGAAAGAGATGAAAAGCATCTACAACAATTTCTCGGTCGAACAGAGCCTCTACCTTCCATTATTAAATATATCTCTTAGGAAGTTTCCCTCAATTATATATGGTTGTTTAAAAAATACATATCACTAAAAAAAACTATGGAATGTTGAATTCTTGGATGAATTGCCTTTTAAGTGAACTGACTTATACCTTTATTTATAGAATTCTATTATGGTGTTCTCACCCAACGAGGTTTTTAGCTCACATAGTGAGCTTGGTTTTCTTCTTCACTAAGCTTTGTCCAACTTGTCCAATTGGGCTTGGCCAAGCGAGAAAACCCAATATTCACCCTTAAGTTACTTACCTAAGGGGTCTTCTGGAAAATTTTGTTGCTCTTGACGAGCTTGTTTTGTGAAGTGAAGCTTCACCAACTATTGGTTTTGATGAAGAAAACTTAGAAGACAATGCTCATAGCCAAATGATGGAAAAAGCCTCATGGTCAGACCTGAAACATCAAGAGTTTTATCACATTCAAGATTATCAAGACTACCTTTGGAGCTTAATTTTTAATCACATCCTTTTGAGGTACAAGTTGCAAATCCATTTTGTTATACTATAGTGTTCAAAATTTATATATGTTGACCATTTCACTTAGTGCATGCATTCATTTTAAAATCACGTGGAACATGTTTAGAACTTAATTTTTAAGTATTTTTGAAAAACATGTTAGGTATAACTGGTTACACCATTTTTGATAACCGGATTACACAAATGAATTTTGGAATTTCTTGAGTTACACTGTCAGGTGTAACCGGTTACACCATTTCTGGTAACTGTTGTTGAAGTATACCAAGTTTATTATATAATATGTAGATTGCTTGTTTTTCAATACACCTCGCTAAAGAAATACAACCATTCAAATTGATGAAGAAGTATATAATATGAAAATTAAACTATTCTTTAAAACCAACTTAAACAAACCACTATTTTCCAAATTGCATGTGTCTAATCATTCATTTCCCACTCTTTAACATATAGAATGTGGTTCAATGGTCTAAGTCCTTCATGGTATTGATTCCTTCTATTCTAGTTTAATTTGAATAACGTCAATTTATTGGCCAATAAATTATTGTTTTTCAAATTAAACTATAAGAAAAGATATAGATGCAATGAAGGAATCAGGTCATTGAACCACATTCTATATGTTAAAAAATGTGAGATGAATGGTGAGATGAATGTAATTCGGAAAGCATTGGTTGATATAAGGTTATTTTCAAATACAAATTAATTTTTAGATTGTAAGTTTCTATGTCAATTTAAATGAAATTTATTTTCAGTGTAGGGTTAGTGAAACAAACAATCTACATAGCATATAATAAACTCAACTTCATCTACTGTGCAACCTGCATAAGAATTTAAAGAATAAAACATTGTTAAGTCACAAGAAGCCTCTTTCTTGTGACTTAGCGATGTTTTGTTCTTGTTCTGAAAATATTAATCAACAACAAAAACATACAACAACCTTTATCAACAACATACAACAAAATAAAAAAAATATGGTTCAAGAACACAAGATAAAATAAACAACAACAAATTATGAAGTTCTGAGAACATTAATCAACAACAACATAGAACAACACATGAAATAATAAAATGTTTTAAGAACGCACCTTTTTTGAAACTAATTGTGGAACTGGAACAAATTATGAAGTCCATCTAGTTTATGGTGTTATGAAAAACAAGTACAAGGTAAATGAACACAATATCTTCATACTTCTTGTATTTTTTTCATAGCAACACAAACCATATGTACCATAGCCAAATTATGCGCTTTGTTAAGGTGGTAAGACGAGGTTGAAAAAATGAGAACCAATTTTTAACAAGAAACGTAAATGAAATCGAAAACATAAGTTTAATGAACGAAACTCAAGGTAGCGATTAGTGAATACGAATCTGAAGGTTGAAGTATGTTTAAAGTGTGACATGGATGTTAGAGTTATGTTATGATATAGAAGAGTGAAATATGTTAGGGTTTTCTTTTGAGAGAAACGATTGTTATGTACTGAACGATAGATACTTTCGCTTATATACTAACAAATATCACTTTTCATCACGATTGACAAGAAAACCGTGATGCAACTGCAGTGAAATATAGATCTTAGTGTTACACCCTAATTTTGACCCTGATTTTCCAGCCATACATTTCATAGAATTTTCATCATCTGTGTATCATGCCCGTTATTTAGGTCACCTAACCCTTATGCCTCCGAAATATGTGTCTTTTACTTGTTACCTAATCAAGTTTTGTGAGATTGAATTAGAGATCAGGAAAAGTTATCAAGTCAAGTGTGTGTGAAAGTCTTGGGTGAAATTAAGTGGAAGTTTGACCTAATCGTGGTCAAACAAATGATTTGTTTTGTATCAAGTTATCGGGCTATGGAAAAGGCAGTTGTTGCAAAGTGGATAATCATCAGGGCTAGTTGAATTTCAACTAGGGTTTTGGTAAAGTGGCAGCACAGTTCATGTCTCGAGTCATCTGTGTCGGTGGCTACTTTAAGGACATGCGTGGATTTAATTCAAGCATTTGTGTGTGAAGGTCCGTATTAGGGTTTTGTGCGAAGATTCAAGTTATTTGATGAATTCAAGTTGTAAGAGCCATTTAAAGTCAAGACATTCAGTCAGCTATTTCAAGTATTGATTATGTGGTTCATGCTTCTTTTTCAAAGGAAGATTTGAGCTTTTGTCTAACTCAAGATCATTGCAAGATGGAATTAGGATGCAGGGTTTATTTTCTTATGGAATCGATTTAAGGTTTTCAAATTTCATGTCTTTCCAAATACAAAGTCCAAGTTCAAGTTCAGAATCACAAATTCTAGATTCAAATCCAGTTCCACTTTAAATTTCAATCCAATTCAAGTTTCAATTCCAAGTTCATCCATTTCAATTTCTAATTTCAAAGTCCATTCAAAATTATAATTTCCTTTCAACTTCATTCAAGTCCAAATTTTCTTTCAATACCTTTCAAATTTATTACAACTTCAAAACTAATTCAAGTGTCAATTTCATTCAAATTCAAATCAAGATTCAAGTCTTTGCCAATTTCTTTTAAATTTCATTCAACATTTAAAGTTTCATGCCTTCCTAATCAATTCACAAGTTCAATGTAATATCAAGATTTCAAATGCAAGTTCATGTCAAGTTTCAATTTCTATTTCAAAATTAAATATTCAATTCCTAAATAATATTCAAATTTTCATTCAAGGTTCAAGATTCAAATTCCAAGTTTTAACTCAAGATTAAATTCCCAAATTTCATGTCAATTTGTAAGTGTCACCCAAGATTCTATTTTAATTCACAACCAAACACACTTGTCATACCCCAAATTTTACCCTTAGATTATTAGGTTCATTTTGCATTCCATCTCATTCTACATGGCATTTTATCTAACCACTAACCGGTTTGCCCAGTCTGTTGGTTTTTGCAGAAAAATCAAGTTGTGTGCGTTTTAATTTATGAAGGGCAAAAGGGTCATTAATTTGCGGTCTGCCGAAAATTTATGAAGCAAAGTCGTCATCAGGAATTCCTCAAACGATTAGGGTTTCAATATCCGGATCATGTGATTTTATTCGAGAATGAGCTGAATTTTACGACAGTTTTAACGTCAGGTTTCTCATGACACAATACATCTTATTCAAGAGCCAAGATTAGTCGTCAGTTGGATTTCTGAAATTTTGTTTGCTTCCTAAACCATATGGAGCTTAGTACGTCGAGATACAAGTGGATTCAGGTTAAATCGGTGCGAGAGTTTGCTTTGAGGAATTTATTCTGATAGACACACGTTTTTCTACTTTCTGCTAGTCATCAGTCGATTTTAAAGAAACAGTGGAATTTCGGTTCGCGTTGAATTTATAATGAATATCTGTTGGTTTGATCATGATTATCAGCCGAGTTGATTCAGGTTACAGAGTTAGATTGTTCGAGATACAATTTGAATCTTAAATGCATAGGGAAGTTCATTTTGCCGATAATTGAATTTCTCTGCTTATCCGTTCAAGGCCATATTTCCGATTTTTATTATCGGGTACGAATTAATTTGCAAAGGTATTTGGTTGAACTTGGATGAAATTTAATTCTAAGTTGCGTGAGATGTCTAACTGTCGAAGTCGGACGATGAAACACTAAATTTTTAGTCAGAGGAAGTTAGTCAGAGGAAAATTCATGTTATTTATAATTGGACTTTTCTGTTTCTCTGGTCAAATGTGATATTCACCAAGGTTCATTGTCGAATACGGATTTAACGTCAGGGGCTAGTTTCAAACCCAGCAGTTGCGTCGGATTTAAATCGTGCAAGATGATTAATTGTCAAATTCGGAGTTTGGAACGTCAAAGCTTAATCAGATCATTTTAATTGGACGAATTTAATCAGACAAATTTATTTGGATGAGTTTAATCAGATGAATTTATTCGATTGAATTTAATCAGATGATTTTGATCGGTTGAACTTAATCGAGTGAATTTAGTTGCTTGAGTTTAATCGGATGAATTTACGCAGAGAAATTTGATCAGGAATCAAATTCAGTTTATTAAGAAAAATGGAATTTATTTATTTAAGTTCTATTTTTTTATTACAATATACAAAGATGATTACAATTACAAATTCATTTCTAATTATTTCCCTAAAATCCTAATTGTCTTTGCGCCGATCTTCGCTTCGACTTTTTCGGACCTGCAGAAACCGACAACAGTTGAAAAAAATTGTAAATGGTTAGAATTAATCAAAAAGTGGTTTTATTAATCATTTTTGATACCCTCAGTTAAAGTTCATCATCAGATACATCGGGAGGGGCAACAAATAAATGTTGCTGCATCCCCCGACTTGTTATTTTCCGACCCCGACACGACCCGACAATTTCTGTTCCAATTTATTCCGAGAGAGAGAAAAGTGATTTTTTGGTAAAGTGCTTATTCGGGAAAATTGATTTTTTGCATCCATGCCAAACAGAACTTAAAAAAATCCATAGAACCAAATGGATATCTGAATCCAGTTCAACAATAGCAACCAGTTTCCTGGAGAAAAAAATGTCAAACACAGCGCAATAACAACTTTCCCCAAAACTTCAGCCAAGACCAAATCATCCATGAAAAACGCAGAAATTCCAACAACAACCTAAGCATAACAATCAAAACAACAAATCCGGAAGATTAGTTCAAAATAGCAACAAAATTGTCACAGGAATCGTAACCACATGAGAGTGCCCAGGCCCACAAAAAAACCATAATAAAAACCACCATGTTCAACGAGTTCAAAGGGGGGGGGAGGGGTTTGGAGAATAAAAGTTCATCAGCAAGCATCAGAACATCATCAGTTCATCACCGAAAAATAAGAAAAAAAGGGTCATGAGGGGGGCGAAACTCAGAACTCAGAGAGACGTAATTTTCGTCTCACCATCATCGTTCATCAACAACCGGCCACCCACAACAAAGCCAAATCGCTTCAAACCCGATAAAGAGGGTGAGCAATTTGACAATGATTGTTTTTATTTTTATCTTGTGTTTGCAGAAGCTTAGGGGAAATATCAGACATGCAATAGAGAAGAACGGAAAAATGGAAGAAAAGCTCAGAGGAGGATACGCATGGAGGACGAAGAAGAAGGAGTTGGCTGCAAGCTCCCATGGAGGAAACGTGTGCCGTGAAGGAGAAAGGGTCATAGAACACTAAAAGTTTCAGCACCAATTCAACCCTTTCCCCCTTTTTTATATTTCCATTATTTATTTATTTTTTATTTATTTTCATTTTTAGTTTAGTTAAATTATTTTAAAGTTGTAAATATAATTTTAATTAGATTATTAAGTTAAAACTTATTTCTTAACCTTTAATTAAAAACTTATTTTTTTAACAACTTAAAAATAAAACCAAAAAAAATGGTAATTAAAACCAAAACTTAAAATGTTTTTTTAAATAAAACTTAATTGTAGAAATTTATTTTTAAAACTTAACTTAATGATTTGGAATTTAGTTTCTTAATTATAAGAAATAAAATTTCATAATTCAAAATTAACATTTTTTAATAAACCTAAAGTTTAATTTTAAAATAAACATTTTCTTTTATTTAACCATTAGTTCATTAGTCCAAATTTTTTCTAATTAAAATCCAAATTTTTGTAAATATATAACAAATTCCCACACTTTAAACATTTAATTTGTAAAATTAAAATTAAAATTCTTTTTGTAAATGCTTCAATTAATCTTAAATCCTTTTCTTAAAATTTTGTCTAACATTTCAATTTTAGGTTCGAATTAAACTGTCGCATAATTGCGAATTTGCCCCGTGTATTTTTCGTCTAATTTTATGACGTTCCTAACATTGCTTTCTCATTTGTACAACTTACTAATCCCGTACTTTTCGCATTTTATTTTGTTGGTTTGTAATTTATGCGAGGCAATCGTCGCTTTTGTGCCGTTATTATTCTCGAAATTTCCCGTATTTTCATGCTGCCGCTTAAGTATTTTGCATTACATTATTTACCGTTATCGCCCCTCCGAAGGAATAGGTCTAGCCGTTTGACCGCCGTGTCAATAGTCCTTATCCTTTCACTTTTCAAACCCAATTGCATAGGCGTCCCGCCGTGGACCAAATTACTTTTTACCCTAGCATTAGGATAAGGAGTCGCCGCACTCCATATTAGGTTTCCCTCCGTGGAATACCTATTTTACCCTTTTTAATTCAATTCAATTACAACGTAGAAATAGGAGTCGCCGCACTCCACGTAAGCGCTTCCCTACGAACGTTTATTCCCCATTGAAACCTTGACCACAGTCAAGAAGTTTCTCTTCCTCCCTTTCGAAGGGAACTACGATTACTCTGATTCCATCCCCTACTTCGGATGCGTAGGCACAAGATGCGAGTCTTGGCAAGTAAACTTAAGACTAACCCTTAGGTCTTTCTTTCATCTTCTAACCCTTAGCATATACCCTTAAGCAGATAATTTTAGCAAAATAGCAACATTAAAACAAGAGGTTCCTGTAGAGTACTACAGAAGTTTAGGGTGCTAATACCTTCCCTAAGCTTAACCAACCCCGAACCCTAGATCTCTTCCCGCATTGTGTTTACGATGCAAAACTAGGTTTTTCCTTTCTTTAACTTTTCCTTCGGAGTAATCAAAGACCGGTTATGAACTAAATATGTCATTTAAATTAATTAATAATTTGATATCCTATTCTCACCGCAACAGAAAATGGCGACTTCATTGGGGACTATCTTACTTTTTAAGGGTTATCCCTATCTTGTTGTATGCTTGCTTTTTTTGCTTTATTATTTGCTTGTATATATTTGTACCTTGCTTGGGGTACCATTTTGTTGTGAGATAAGTCCTACACCCAGACTTGAGTGCAATTATTATAGGAAGGCGATATATTCGACGAGGCTTATAGGAAGTGATTCCCGACCAAGCTGACTTGAGAATCACCGCTCAGTTGAGGCCCTCTTGAAAATTAGTACTGTTGAACGAGTATTCGTGAAAACATTCACTATTTTTTATTGGAGCCTGTGATACTGGAGACCGTAGTTACCTTAACCCCAATTTGGCCTTATCTAGGACGTAGCGCGAGGACTATGAGGGAGTATTCCCAAAATAGTTGCTACGTGATACTACACTCAAAAGAGGTTCTTTTGAGAATATCATTAACCATCGAGTCAGTCGGGAAATTGATAATATCTGAAAGATGGACTGATGACTTTGGGTACCTTTTTAGAACCTTGTTCTGCAGGTACAATTAACCCTATAGTACCCACCTTTTTGGGATGGGTAGACCTTGGCTCCGCTCATGTCCCTCTAACCTAGGACCCTTGTTTGCTTGTGTGTTTTGCATCCTGTCTTGCATCGCATTGCATCCTATTTGAATCTTTGCATGATCCATTGCATATCATATGTCTAGCCGGTAACTCATGTCCAGTTGTCTTTATCTTCCAGTGTCCTTTTGAGTCGTCAAGCTGATTCCTCGACACAGATATCGGACTAGAACTAACTATAGACCCCAGATGTCAGAACAAGAGACATATAATGCGGAAATCCGAACGGAAATTGATGAGTTGAATTCAGGCATGACCAAGCTCACCGAGATGCTTCAAGTACTGATTGCCAGAGGAAAGCCATCTCAGAGGACCGTCATTCAGGAAGTTTCAAGTGCTGATCCACCTCCTGTTCAATTGCCACCATCTACTTGGCTAGAGTTTGGGTTACCTCCTAACTACTCTCCACCTCTTGCATCTACTGCTATGATTGGTCAGATTGTCAGACCAGTTTTTCAAGCTCTCGTCCTTGCCGAGCCCAGACCTGTGGTCCACACTGCTAACCAGACTGTCCAAGCTCCCTTTGAGAACCCTCTCTATGAACACAATGCTGACGGTGCTCAAGGGGAAGACCATGAAGGTTTTGTTGAGCCGGAGATTGTCCGTGAACAGTTTCAGAACATAAGTAAGAGACTCCAAGCTGTCGAGGGTACTAATTTCTTCAACATAGATGCAGACAATATGTGCTTAGTTTCTGGTCTTGTTTTGCCTGCTAAATTCAAGACTCCTGAGTTTGTGAAGTATAAAGGTCACTCATGTCCCAGAGCCCATATAGTCATGTACTTTCGAAGGATGGCAGCTTACACCCACAATCAGAAGCTGCTCATCCATTTCTTTCAGGACAGTTTGAGTGGTACTTCTCTCAAATGGTATATGAACTTAGAGCATAACAGCGTCCACTGCTTCCAGGATCTCACCAACGCTTTTATGAAGCAATAAAAATAAAATTTGGACATGGCTCCTGATCACCGTCAACTTCAAAATATGTCTTAGGGTGAAAGAGAGTCGTTTAAGGAGTACGCTCAGCGTTGGAGGGAGTTAGCTTCCCAGGTTGAACCCCCTATAGTAGAGAAGGAGCTAACAGGAATGTTCATGGATACTTTGTCTCCTTTCTATTAGGAAAATATGATTGGGAGTGTCTCTTCAAACTTTATAGATCTAGTGACTATTGGCCAAAGGTTAGAATAAGGTTTGAAAAATGGTAAGGCATCCAGAGCTGCCGAATCTTCTAATGGTGCAAAGAAATCCTATGGGAATTTCCAGAAGAGGAAAAAAGATTAGACCAATGCTATCATGACTGAAGCAAGAAGGCCTCGCTATGGACCTCAATCCGTTGATCATTATATTGTTGCTACTCCATAACCAGCTCGGGCTCCTCAACGTCCAGCTGTTAGACAGAACCAGTATTGGAATAGGAATCAATTCGATCCTATTCCTGTGACTTACATAGAACTATATCCTGATCTAGTTCGACAATGGTTGATTACTACAAGGGCTTTACCACCTCCTCCTAATCCTCCTCCAGCTGGATTTAGGGTTGATCTCCATTGCGCTTTTCATGAGGGTGCCCCAGGCCACGACTTGGAGCATTGTTTTGCACTAAAAGCTAGAGTGCGTGAGTTGGTTAGAGCTGGAATACTTGATTTTGAGGATAGTCATCTGAATGTCTAGAACAATCCTTTGCCAGTGCATCAAAAGTGAAGCTTCGGCCTGACCCTAGTGGATTATTTTCCTAAACGCCAGTGTTTCAGACAAGACGGCTCATCTTTGTACTGATTTAGTCACTAGGCCTTTTGTTTCTCGTTGTTTGTACTTTCCTTATTTTTGTATTAGCTGTTTGCCTTCAAATTGTATTTTTACTTTTATATTAATGAAATGATCATTACGACTTTTGATTCAATTCATTTTGTCCATTGTTTGCATCGTTATGCTTTATCTTTTAAAATATGCACTTTTTTGTTCAGATTTTTGATATGCAAAGATTGGAGGGAGGATGATGAAAATGTTATACCCATAACTGCTGTCAGTATGCTTTCAATCAAACTTTGTTAACGATGTAAGGCATTGTTTCAATCCCCAAACACTGGAGAAATAAGGAAGTTATTTTCTTGTCACCCCTTTGAGCCCAGAAGTTGGAGTTTCTTTCTTTACAAAAAACCTGTAATCTTAATCTGGGGCATAGGTAGTTCTCTGTTAACTTGGTTGTGTGTTCCTGCAATACGCCTTTCATGTGAAGGTTTCATTCACAAGTTTTCCTTCGCACACCGCAAGCGAGTGTTGGAGATGTCTTTTAAGTCGATGATGGTTCACCGTAATCATTAGAGCTAAGTTCACTTTCTTCCAAAAAAAATCAAAAGGAAAAAGTCCGCTAAGTCAAAACCTATGAAGAAGACTTAGGCAAAACAGGGGCATCCCGCTGACTGTAATCTTCACGAGAAGCAGTTCAGGAAAAAGTTAGGGATAATAAAAAGAGGTGATCTTTAAATCTTTACCCTGAAAATCCTCAATGTCAAAACAACCAAATGTTATAGGGAAGTAGTGGCTGCCTTTTCATAGGTCCCTTGATTTCTGAACCATCATTGCTACCATCAGTGCAATTCCTAACCTATAGGAACCTAAATGCATAATAGGAGTTAACTGAGCGTACGACTGAAGATTATCACGTAAATTGGGTGGGTACAAATAAATTTTGAGCCTTTATCCTTTGTTTCATAAACCGTGAACCAGGCCACGTTACAATCCTCAAAAGACCTAATTGAAGCAAATTTATTTTGAAAGCATACTACAACAAGGTTACATAAGCTGACTCTAAAAGATCTTTGTGAATCATTTGTTTTGGCAGTACACATTTGTTTTAAACTTTGAGCGTCTTGAACCACCGTGTTCTGACCAACGACTCATTTATTTTTCATCTTTCAAAAATGATTTTGGTTTCAAAAGTTGCATGAACTTTGCATTACCATATTTGTATGAATATTTTTGTTTGCAAACTGGCTTTCTTCAAGGAATTTTCAAACAATCGAGAAACTTGGTCAAGTGACCCTATCAGGGGCAAGTTCCTTTTACATCCTGTCTAAGAATCAGTTCAAGATTTGTTCAAGGCAAGTCCTTCTCAGATTTAGTTTATCCAGAAGATCCTTCAAGACTCATACTGGGGCAGACCTTCCAAGGGCATAGTAGCGCAATCATCTACTGAATCAGACAAGCTGAAGTAATTATCTGTTCATCTATAACAGATGGTTTAATCAGGGGCAGTTTACTTGAAGGATCCCCAAGAAGCTATGCATCCTTCCTACAAGGATCCTCAACTTGACACGGTTTACCATTGTGGCCGAGATGTGCCCAGCAGTAGCATCTTTAGTTCCCAAGTAGAATGACATTGATCTTCGTGTTGAGGAATCAGCTTTCCAGTCTTGTCATCTCACCAAAAGAGTCTAGCCTTGTCGTCGACATCTGCATTGACATTTGATCATATATCATAGCATAATTCTTATACATATGCATATCATAAGTGTTTCATCCTCATTTGCATTTCTCCTGAGGTTGTGTTTTATCCATGTCTTACCTTGTGGTCAAAGTTCAACTCACTTGGCACCTACCAAACAGTTTTTGTCTTGACTTATTTGATGTTGTTCCAGATATGGCATTTATAATCCGATATTTTTCGGATGTGTTTCTCTTTCTGATGTTTTTCTAGATTAAATCTTTGTTCTGATGTTCTTTCAGAACTTATCTGATGGTTTTCCAGATATTTTCCTTCGATTCTGATGTTTTTCCAGAATCTATCCGATGTTTTCTGGATTTGTTTCTCTTTCTGATGTTTTTCCAAATTAAGTCTTTATTCAGATGTTCTTCCAGAACTTATCTGATTTTGTTCCACGTATTTTCCTTCGATTCTGATGTTTTTCCAGAATCTATCCGATGTTTTTCCGGGTTTGTTTCTCTTTCTGATGTTTTTCCAGATTGAGTCTTTGTTCTGATGTTCTTCCAGAACTTATCTGATGGTTTCCCAAATATTTTCCTTCGATTCTGATGGTTTTCCAAAATATACCCGATGTTTTTCCGGATTTGTTTCTCCTTCTGATGTTTTTCCAGATTAATTTTTGGTTATGATGTTCTTCCATAACTCTTGTGGCTTATCTGATGTTCTTCCAGATATGTCTTCAAACTCTTCTCGTGCATTTAATGTTTTCTTAAATGTTTCAGATATGCCTTCTGAGCCTTGTCTTCATCTCACACTCTTCTAGATGTTTTCATTTTGTTTCTGGATATGTCCCAGAGTTTATTCGATGTTTTTTCGAGTATCTCTGGTGTGTTTCAGAGTTCATTCGATGTTCTTCCGGATGTCTCTGATGTTTGTTTCTTTGTCCCTGATATTTCCCATATTTACCCTCACTTCATTCAATGTTATTCTGAATGTTGTGACTCTTTCCATCTATATATGTTCATGGATGATGTTTGTTGCTTCCTCTGTGTTGTTGCCTCGCCCCAGTGAGTGGTTAATCAGTGTGTCGTCTTCCCCAGTGTGCGGTTGTTCGTTGCGTCTGTCCCCTGTGTCGTCATTTCGTCTACATCCTTGCATTTATCATTCCCATCATACACATCGTACTAGATTCATGGCATTGTCAATATCATAGTTTGTTTCGTTTTGTCAACAGCATTGCATATCACTGCATCTAAGGGAAAAAATTTCGGTTATCTGTATTTAAATCCCTTTCACCATGATTTCTCGAGCCTCCGTCGCTCAAATCTTTCGGTGAAGCTATTTAAATAGGGGCAACTGTCATACCCCAAATTTTACCCTTAGATTATTAGGTTCATTTCGCATTCCATCTCATTATGCATGACATTTTATCTAACCACTAACCGGTTTGCCCAGTCTGTTGGTTTTTGCAGGAAAATCACGTTGTGTGCGTTTTAATTTATGAAGGGCAAAAGGGTCATTAATTTGCGATCTTCCGACAATATATGAAGCAAATTCGTCATTAGGAATTCCTCAAACGATTAGGGTTTCAATATCTGGATCATGTGATTTTATTCGAGAATGAGCTGAATTTTGCAACAGTTTTAACGTCAGGTTTCTCGTGACACAGTACATTTTATTCGAGAGCCAAGATTAGTCGTCAGTTGGATTTTAGAAATGTTGTTTGCTTCCTAAACCATATGGAGCTGAGTACGTCGAGATACAAGTGGATTCAGGTTAAATCAGTGCGAGAGTTTACTTTGAGGAATTTATTCTGACAGACACACGTTTTCCTGCTTTCTGCTAGTCATCAGTCGATTTTAAAGAAACAGTGGAATTTCAGTTCGCGTTGAATTTATAATAAATATCTGTTGGTTTGATCATGATTATCAACCGAGTTGATTCAGGTTACAAAGTTATATTTTTCGAGATACAATTTGAATGTTAAATGCGGAGAGAAGTTCGTTTTGTCGTTTAATTGAATTTCTCTGCTTATCCGTTCAAGGTCATATTTACCGATTTTTATTATTGGGTACAAATTAATTTGCAAAGGGATTTGGTTGAACTCGGAGGAAATTTAATTCTAATTTGCATGAGATGTCTAACTGTCGAAGTCGGACGATGAAACGCTAAATTTTTAGTCAGAGGTAGTTAGTCAGAGGAAAATTCATGTTATTTAGAATTGGACTTTTATGTTTCTCTGGTCAAAGGTGATATTCACCAAGGTTCATTGTCGAATACGGATTTAACGTCAGGGGCTAGTTTCGAACCCAGCTGTTACGTCGGATTTAAATCGTGCAAGATGATTAATTGTCGAATTCAGAGTTTGAAACGTCAAAGCTTAATCAGATAATTTTAATTGGATGAATTTAATCAGATGAATTTATTTGGATGAGTTTAATCAGATGAATTTAGTAGATTGAATTTAATCAGATGATTTTGATCGGTTGAACTTAATCGAGTGAATTTAGTTGCTTGAGTTTAATCGGATGAATTTACACGGAGAAATTTGATCAGGAATTAAATTTAGTTTATTAAGAAAAATGGAATTTATTTATTTAAGTTCTATATTTTTTTATTACAATATACAAAGATGATTACAATTACAAATTCATTTCTAATTATTTCCCTAAAATCCTAATTGTCTTCGCGCCGATCTTCGCTTCGACTTTTTCGGACCTGCAGAAACCGACAACAGTTGAAAAAAATTGTAAATGGTTAGAATTAATCAAAAAGTGGTTTTATTAATCATTTTTGATACCCTCAGTTAAAGTTCATCATCGGGTACGTCGGGAGGGAAAACAAATAAATGTCGCGCATCCCCCGACTTGTTATTTTCCGACCCCAGCACGACCCGACAACTTCTGTTCTAATTTATTCCGAGAGAGAGAAAAGTGATTTTTGGAAAAGTGCTTATTCGGAAAAATTGATTTTTTGCATCCATGCCAAACAGGACTTAAAAAAATCCATAAAACCAAATGGATATCTGAATCCAGTTCAACAACAGCAACCAGTTTCCTGGAAAAAAAAATGCCAAACACAACGCAATAACAACTTTCTCCAAAACTTCAGCCAAGACCAAATCATCCATGATAAACGCAGAAATTCCAACAACAACCCAAGCATAACAATCAAAATAACAAATCTGGAAGATTAGTTCAAAACAGCAACAAAATTGTCATAGGAATTTTAACCACATGAGAGTGCCCAGGCCCACAAAAAAACCATAATAAAAACCACCATGTTCAACGAGTTCAAAGGGGGGGGGGGAAGGTTGGAGAAAAAAAGTTCATCAACAAGCATCAGAACATCATCAGTTCATCACCGAAAAATAAGAAAAAGAGGGTCACAAGGGGGGCGAAACCTAGAACTCAGAGAGACGTAATTTTCGTCTCACCATCATCGTTCGTCAACAACCGACCACCCACAACAAAGTCAAATCGCTTCAAACCCGATAAAGAGGGTGAGCAATTTGACACTGATTATTTTTATTTTTATCTTGTGTTTGCAGAAGCTCAGCGAAAATATCAGACATGCAATAGAGAAGAACGGAAAAATGGAAGAAAAGCTCGGAGGAGGATACGCATGGAGGACAAAGAAGAAGGAGCTAGCTGCAAGCTCCCATGGAGGAAACGTGCGCCGCGAAGGAAATTTCTTAACCTTTAATTAAAAACTTATTTTTTTAACAACTTAAAATTAAAACAAAAAAAAATTGGTAATTAAAACCTAAACTTAAAATCTTTTACAAAAAAACCTTAATTGTAGAAAATTATTTTTAAAACTTAACTTAATGATTTGGAACTTAGTTTCTTAATTCAAAGAAATAAAATTTCATAATTCGAAATTAACATTTTTAATAAACCTAAAGTTTAATTTTAAAATTAACATTTTCTTTTATTTAACCATTAGTTCATTAGTCCAATTTTTTCTAATTAAAATCCAAATTTTTATAAATATATAACAAATTCCCGCACTTTAAAAATTTAATTTGTAAAATTAAAATTAAAATTATTTTTGTAAATGCTTCAATTAATATTAAATCCTTTTCTTAAAATTTTGTCTAGCATTTCAATTTCAGGTTCGAATTAAACTGTCGCATAATTACGGATTTGCCCTGTAACCTTGCCCCGTGTATTTTTCGTCTAATTTTATGAAGTTCATAACATTGCTTTCTCATTTGTACAGCTTACTAATCCCGTACTTTTCGCATTTTATTTTTTTGGTTTGTAATTTATGCGAGACAATCGTCGCTTTTGTGCCGTTTTTATTCTCCCAATTTGCCGTATTTTCATGCTGCCGCTTAATTATTTTGCATTACATTATTTACTGTTATCGCCCCTCCGAAGGAATAGGTCTAGCTGTTTGACCGCCGTGTCAATAGTCCTTACCCTTTCACTTTTCAAATCCTAATTGCATAGGCGTCCCGCCGTGGACCAAATTACCTTTTACCCTAGCATTAGGATAAGGAGTCGCCGCACTCCATATTAGGTTTCCCTCCGTGGAATACCTATTTTACCCTTTTTAATTCAATTCAAGTACAACGTAGAAATAGGAGTCGCCGCACTCCACGTAAGCGCTTCCCTACGAACGTTTATTCCCCATTGAAACCTTGACCACAACCAAGAAGTTTCTCTTCCTCCCTTTCGAAGGGGACTACGATTACTCTGATTCCATCCCCTACTTCGGATGCGTAGGCACAAGATGTGAGTCTTGGCAAATAAACTTAGGATAACCCTTAGGTCTTTCTTTCATCTTCTAACCCTTAGCATATACCTTTAAGCAGTTAATTTTAGAAAAATAACAATATTAAAACAAGAGGTTCCTGTAGAGTACTACAAAGGTTTAGGGTGCTAATACCTTCCCTAAGTTTAACCAACCCCCGAACCCTAGATCTCTTCCCGCATTGTGTTTACGATGCAAAACTAGGTGTTTCCTTTCTTTAACCTTTCCTTCGGATAAATCAAAGACCGGTTGTGAACTAAAGATGTGATTCAAATTAGTTAATAATTTGTAAAGTCCATTATCATTTTAAATTTCCCAAGTCATTCCAAAAAAGGCCCATTGCATAATTTGTCAAAAGAAAATAATAAGGAAACAAGTTGAGTGATGGTTGCCAAATGCTAGCTGACCCCACCTTCAAGCCAAACATAGTTAAGCCTTTCCACAAAATTTTAAGCCAAGCCTCCCACAAATTATGATATATAGTTCAACCACGATTTGCCGAGCCATCTTACACCTTTGACAAAACCGGATGATATCTTTTCTCACAATATCCAAGCTACAAAGCCATTAAAAACCTAACATAAGAAATCAATTGAAAAACTTTCAATCTATCATAAAAATGAGATAAAACACTTTTATGAACATTTTAACTATGGTGTTCATGAATACATATGAAATTATCCAAAGAAATCACAAAATACCCAAGCTGACTCTAACCCCAAAGGTACAATTTTCTAGGTTGAGCCTCATATTGTATGATGGTTAGGTTTTTGTTGTGTAGTTCTTCATTGTTGTAATCAACGATCATATCATCCATATAAACTTTCAACCTTTTGCCTATCTCTTCTAAGAAGATTGTATTCATCATTTTCTAGTATGTTATCCCTGCACTTTTCAAGCCAAGGGCATGTCATTGTATTGATAGTTAACTACCTCGGTCATAAAGGTTGTTTTGTCTCTGTCTACCTCGTACATAGGTATTTAGTTATAACAAGAGTACATATCAATGAATGACAACAACTTGTAGTTGACTGAGTTGTCTGCTAGCTTGTCTATGTTCGAGAATGGGTTGGAGTCTTTTGGAAAGGCACGTTTGAGGTCAGTGTAGTCGGCGCATATTCTCCATCTCCCTAAAACTTTTAATTGTCTACTAGCTTGTCTATATTTAAGAGTCGATTGGAATCTTTAGGACAGACTCGACTGAGGTCGGTGTAGTCGACACCCGTTCTCCACTTCTCCGAAGCTTTCTTAACCAATAGAACATTGGAGAACCATTATATATTAATGTTACCACACACACGCACATGCACACAATACCTAACTCAATTCCCAATCTATTTACAAACATATATGGTTAGAAATTAACTAGACTAAACTCAATTTGGATGTGATAGTTAGATAAATGAATATAAACTAATAGTTGTATATGGTTGGATTCTTGATGATATTTGTATTAAGTAAATAAATTATTTATATTTTAAAATGGTTGGATTCTTGATGATAATTGTATTAAGTAAATAAATTATTTATATTTAAAAATTAACAATTAAAAAAAATAAAAATACAGTTTAAAAATTAGTTCTAACACTTTCAACATTCTCGTTATTACGGTCATTTTATAAGTCATGGATAGCAGCAGCATCATTTGGGACATTTATAAATTCATATTTTTTTATAAGGTCGTTTTATAAGTCTTGGATCGCACTAGTAGCAATTGTGGCATTTAAAATGACCAACAATTTTTTATAATATGCTATTCAAGCAAGGTCGTTTAAGATATAATAAACTAAGGGTTAATATAAAAATAATAATAATAATAATAATAACCACACGCAATTTTTAAGTTTTATTATATTTTTGCTTTTTAGGCCCTTGATTACACGAAATTCATCACGAAATAAAACGGAATTAGTCAAAATTGTAATCTGATTTTCTACGGCTCATGATTCAACTTTCAATTTTTAATGTATTTTTTCAATATCATTTATTTGACAAGTTCGTTGACAAGTTCGTTATTTGACCAGATTATTTTAGCAACAAAATAAATAAATAAATAATCATGTCTAACATAATTGATTGAACATGATTGTTAGTCTTTTTATATATATATTTTCTTATTATGTTTGTATTATTATATGGTTTTAGTTGTTGCTGCAAATTTATTGTCAATTTTATTAAAATAATCTCATATCTTGTCTTGTAAGTAAATCGACAAGAAGCTTGCTTGTAGGTTTTTAAAAATTGGGTCCACTCCTTAACCTCCTCAATGTTAGTTTTACATAACATAAGGCTATCATGTGTAAAGAGTGATGACAACTTTTAGACATATGAGTAGTATTAGAAAATGAAAACAGATTTTTAAATAGTGAATGGCGGATTCAGGATAACATCTCACATTCTTTTTATAATTAATATATAATAAAAAGGACTTTTATACACATATTTTATGATTATTATAATAGTTAAATAAGGGATCTAAAATAATTTAATGACTCAACTGAAATTTTTTTACATTAAACTTTTCAAAATTTTGAGACGGTTTTGTATGAAATTTTTTTTATATTTAATATATATATATATATATATATATATATATATATATATATATATATATATATATATATATATATATATATATATATATATATATATATATATATATATATATATATATATATATATATATATATATATATATATATATATATATATATATATATATATATATATATATATATGATTTCAAATTATTAAACATTATTAGTTTTGATTATTTCAATTCTAATCATTTTAATACAATCAAGAATAATGATTTTCAAATATATATATATATATATATATATATATATATATATATATATATATATATATATATATATATATATATATATATATATATATATATTAATATTATTACTATTTTAAAATTAATAGAAGTTATTTTCTTATTAAAAAAACTATATTAAGTTATTTTCTCCAACTTCTTAAACAACTTCATCACAAATAATAAAAAAGATAGAAATGAAATGATAGTGTTGTCTTAGTCTCCTTTGTGGAATTAAAATTCATTTAGTCATACCCAAAAGTATTTGACTTTGAAATTAATTGCATGATTAGAAAGTATTAAGTTATAAACGAATTAAGGGTGAATTATGTAGACATGGAAAAATCTTACAAGATTGGAATCGTTTTAATACCTTAAATTTCTCGAATATGGAGACTGATTTGAATACTTATTATGTCATAGCCTTGAACTTTCATCCTTTGATAGTCTTTAAGTAATTTATTTAGTAGTCAACACCATCTTAAGAACACACTACGTAGAAAGTCAATGCAAATAGGTGAATGATCTTAGGCTTAAATGAAAGAAAGAAAAAAATGAATATAAAAGGGTGTTCCTTCTAAGTTAGGTGACCCTCACCCGATCACTTAGTCCGACGGTGCAAATTCCTTTACTTGTTGATACATGAGCCAATGTGCAAGAAAAAGAAAATAATAATAATAATAATAATAATAATAATAATAATAATAATAATAATAATAATAATAATAATAATAATAATAATAATAATAATAATAATAAGATCATAGTCACTAACAAATTATCCTACTATGAGCGTGTAAGGATAACTGTCTTAATGTGATTGCACTATAATGAAAGATGAATAAAAAGGGGGATGAGTAAGCTAGGCTGAGGTAAAATAACATGATTCGGATTGAAGTGTATAAGAGGGAGGCTTATGACCGCACAATTGCAGATTTGTGTTCTTACGATATCCTTAGTGTGCAAGCTAGTACATATCAACGGAATCTCAACCGAAGTAGAGTTTGTAGCATAGAATGAGTATCCAAATGTGATTGTTTTTCATGAGTATTGAAACCACATGCTGCAAAGTTTTCAAAGATTTTTCATATGTGTAACTGCTTGCTGGAGGACAAGCAAAGGTTTAAATATGGGGGAGTTTGGTAACATTGAAACTTATAGCATTTTTCGAATCGATATGCATGCATTTTTATCCACTTTGCTTCAATTTTATGTTTGTATGTAGTGTTATGCAGTTATTTTGTTTGTGTTGCGGGTATTTTGCATGTAGGAGTTGGAATGAGATAAAATGAAGAAAATTGGCCAAAAGTGGAGAAAAAGACACCTCAGCATGAAGCAATTCAAGAGTGGGCGTTTTCAGCTTGTGGCGTTCGCCACAAGGGCATGTGGTTTGCCATGGCCCCTTCACTTGCCACATCACCCACGTTGAACTCATGGAGTTCGCCATGGACTTCGTGCCCAGAAAAACAGCAACAACATGACTTGGTCTTCTCCCACTCCCACATATTTTTCTCAATTGATTTCTACACGAATAGAGACCTATTTAAGCAGTTACAACACTATATATAGGTTTAATATTTAGGTTTTTGATGTCCAAGTTTTTGTATTAATTAGGCAGAAATTTACACTGTAAAAGTACTCAATTGTTCACATCGGACAATTGGTACACCATTGTTTTGCGAGTTCTAAATTCATTTGTCTGTACTTGGATCAACAATTATTTAATCTTGCCGTTATTTTAATTCAAAAGCTTTTTCGTTTAAGTTTTTCAATTTTAATTTCTCGCATTGCGTTAATTTCCGTAAGCATTTACCTTCTCTAATTTGTCTGCACTTATTTATTTTCAGTCTTAATATTATTGTTTGTTTTATTTGTTTTGTTATTGTTTTTGTTTTTAAATACTACATATCATGATTATCTACTAATATTCTCTCTCTCTCTCTCTCTCTCTCTATATATATATATATATATATATATATATATATATATATATATATATATATATATATATATATATATATATATATATATATATATATATATATATATATATATATATATATATATTTGAATTGATGCATGTTCTGTGTTAGACAAACATATTTATTTCATTGCTAGTTTTTGGTACTACTTTTATTCACCATCCTTATCATGTTCATATTTCTATTTTATATGCATAAAAACAATGTTGTGAATAGGATACCGTTAAACAAAGTATAAACAGTTTCTTAATGATCAAGAAACACACAAGGGTTAGGGTTAACAAAGAAAACAAGGTAAAACAACAAGGAACAACAAGGGATTGGTTATTAAACTGTTATTCTTTCCTTTCTCTTAGAACAAGATTACAAGTATACAAGAATAACAAAATAACCTCTCTCCCTTGAAATTAGGATTTTATCTTCCTATTTTTCCTTATTTCTCAAGATTGAGAAACTAGCATCCTATTTATAATAAAATAGCACACTAACCTAATGGGTTTTTTAACAATTACCCATTACAAGCTAACTTAGGGTACAAGCTAACTTAAACAATTGGGCTTACAAGCAAGACCCAATTCAACATGCTAACAACCCTAGCAATATTTACTCATGCTAACAACCTTAGCAATATTTACTCATGCTAACAACCTTAGCAATATTTACTCATGCATGTTAGAACAAACTTCGACTACAACACGCATTACTTGCGAACAGACTTCGACCACACTAGAGTTCGATCCAATGTCTCACAAATCTCCACCTTGGATCTAACTCTATAACATCAAGAAACTAGCTTTCTTCATGCAGATTTATTAACTGCATACAGTGGAAAAACTTGCAACTGGGCAATGTCTTGGTGATCATATCAGCAGCATTATGATCTGTCGAAACTTTCAGCACTTGGACTTCTCCACGCTCGATTACCCCTCTGATGAAATGCAGCCTCACATCAATGTGCTTGGTTCGCTCATGATAGGTTGAATTCTTCGACAGATGTATTGCACTTTGACTATCACATTTAACAGTGATAACTCGACCTTGAAGTTTTAGCTCCTTTGCAAAACCTTCAAGCCACACTGCTTCCTTCACAGCTTCAGTTAGAGAAATATACTCCGCTTCAGTGGTTGATAAGGCAACGACCTTCTGAAGTGTTGCTTTCCAACTGATTGCTGTCCCAAACATAGTGAACACATATCCGGAGATAGATTTTCTAGAATCCATACAACCTGCATAATCAGAGTCGACATATCCTTCGATTACTGCTTTACTATCTTCACCCAAGGCTCCACCATAAATTAGGACTCTATTCAGAGACCCATTTATGTACCTTAAAATCCACTTCAATGCTTGCCAGTGAGCCTTTCCAGGATTCGCCATGTACCTGCTTACAAGACTTGTTGCATATGCTATGTCGGGTCTAGTACAGACCATAGCATACATCAAAGACCAATTTGTCTTCTTTTGATTCCTCATAACTTCCTTATAGTCTTTAGGTTCTTCGTCTAGAACCTCACTAGCAGAGATTAAGGCATAAGCTATAAGATCTGCATACCCAAGTCTCTGAGGTGGCTTGATGACTCTCCTCGACCTGTCTCTTGCTAGCAGGTAGTCATTATCAATCTCCTCATCTTCGACAGCATCTTCTGCGTCTTTTTCGACTTCATCTGGGTTAAGCAATTCAGCATCAACATGTTCCACCTCAACAGGAATCTCTCCCTGTTCCAGCTCTTCGTCAGCATAATCAGTTTTCTTGAAAGCCATCACTGCTTCATTGAAAACTACATCTCGACTGGTGATACACCTTCTGTGACCTGGCTCTAGGCACCATAGCCTATAAGCTTTGACTCCTTCAGGGTATCCCATGAACATGCACTTCAGAGCTCTAGGTTCGACCTTGTCTTGCCTAATATGAGCATAGGCCACACAACCAAATACTCTCAATCTGTCGAGAATAGGTGGCTGTCCCGACCAAAATTCTTCAGGTGTCTTCATTCCCAAGGCAGTCGAGGGACATCTATTTATCAGGTAAGCTGCTGTCGAAACAGCTTCCGCCCAAAACACCTTCTTCAATCCAGCACTAACCAACATGCATCTAACCCTTTCAAGGATTGTTCGATTGAATCTCTCAGCTAAGCCATTTTGTTGAGGAGTACCTGCTACAGTCTTATGCCTTGAAATCCCAGACCCAACACAGTAACTGTCGAAAGCTTCGTTGCAGAATTCAAGGCCATTGTCGGTTCTCAACCTCTTAACCTTTCTGCCAGTCTGAGTTTCGACTAGAATCTTCCAACTTTTGAAATTCTCAAAAGTTTCATCCTTCGTCTTCTGAATGAATACCCATAGTTTTCTGGAATAGTCATCAACGATGGATAGAAAATACCTTGCACCTGAGTGTGAAGGATTCCTTGCAGGCCCCCAAAGATCAGCATGAATGTAATCCAGAGATCCATGTGTTCTTTGCTTGCCTTTGTTAAATTTCGCCCTACAGGATTTACTAAATACACAAGATTCACAAAATTCCAACTTTTCGACTTTGTCACCTCCTAGCAGGTTCTGCTTCCCCAATTCGACCAGGCCTCTTTTGCTGACATGGCCCAATCTCATGTGCCATAATTCTCTCTTCGACATAGATTTCGTGGATGCAACATTTGTCGAACCACTTACAACCTCAGCCTCAAGGGTATACAAGCCTTGTTTCTTCACGCCTCTCAAGACTTCCTTCGACCCCTTCATGACTCTTAGGATACTTTTCTCTCCTTGAAAAACATATCCTTTTCTGTCGAATTCACCAAGAGAAATCAAATTTCTCTTCAAGTCAGGTACGTACCTGACTTCAGTCAATAACCTTATTGACTCATCATGGAGCTTGAATCTCACATATCCAATACCTGCAATTTTGCAAGATTTGTTGTTTCCTAACAGCACAGATCCACCATCTTGATCACAT
This sequence comes from Lathyrus sativus, assembly GCA_963859935.3. NCBI lineage: Eukaryota > Viridiplantae > Streptophyta > Magnoliopsida > Fabales > Fabaceae > Lathyrus > Lathyrus sativus. The sequence goes on from OZ012737.1 coordinate 715,094,673, forward strand.
AGCTCCTCGAACAATTCTCTGTTTGGAGTCATGTGTCAAGTGCAACCTGAATCCATAATCCACTCTTTCCTCGAGTCGCCACTTGAAACCACAAAAACATCAGATGAGTCGAAGTCATCTTGAACAATGGCTGCATTACCATTACCTCCATAGAAATTAGGATATATTATTATTATTACTATTTAAATTGAAATAGATTGTATATATAATAGTAAATCATAATTCCATAGAATTATTTAATATAATTCCTAACTCCATCCAAGTTATGTTATAATATCCACATGATGTATAAGGTTTTCATATTTGTTTAGTCTCAAGTGATAGGTGACTGTTCCTAATGCTACTAGGAGCATCATGTTTCGTTTACTTTAATATAAGATGCTAAAGTAACTAATGATAAGAGTTCCTACATCACATTTTTCTTCAAGGTAGTTCGCTACAGAACTCAATTTTAAGGAATTATCACTAGCTACCAATTAATTATTCACCAACTTATGACTCTATAGTACTAAGTTATGAAACTATGACTTTATCACAATAAGTTGGCTCCATGTATCAACAAGCTACAATACCATTACATAGTAATTTCACCTTTTTGTTTTACTTCTAGATGTTACATGCTACACTAAGTCAAGGATAACAATAATCACATTTTCGTTCTTCTTATGAAGTATAAGTTAGGAAATTCATTCCAAGTGATACGCAAAACTCATGAGATATCACATGTTCCGCTACTGTTCAATTGCATCTAATGAAATCATCACCTTCCATTTTGAAATAAAATTGCGCCACAGTAGTAGAACTTGTGAAAACACCACCTGTTAATTTCATGCGCTACAATACACTAGTGATATGACATTATCATGTTTCATTTTGTATACAAGTGCTATGCGCTACAGTAACAACACACTCAATATTATATATCAATTCCAAACCAAATTAATCATCACATATCAAAGATTATCATTAAAAGCTAACAATTATAGAATCATAAAAATTAGGGGTTTCATCCTAAACATGTTTCTAGCTCTTGTTCTTGGTTCCTCTTCTCTTCTCTTTTCTTCTCTTCTAGTCTCTTTCCAACTTTCTATTTCTCTTCTATCCCCTTTCTCTTGTTTTGTTAAACCCTAACCATTCATAACAATGCTAATATCTATTGGACTCACTAACTCACTCTCTCACTTACTATTCGCACTCTCTAATAGATCCAATTAATTATTCTATCAATTTCATATTTTATTCCACCAAATAAAATAATTAAAACAAATTAATTAATCAAATAAATCAATTAATTCATATAATTTTAATAAATTAAATAATTCATTTAATTCAAATAAATCACATATTTCAATTAAATTAATTAAATCAATTAGGCATCAAAATCACGCGATTAATTAATATAATAAATAAATAATTACTAAAATTGGGGTGTTACACTTTTGACCTTTTCTTCTTTGATATCTTTGTCTTCATCAAAATTAAACTAGATATAAGATGTATTCCTCACAATCTTCCCCTTTTGATGATGACAAGATATTGTCTCCCCATAAGTTGTACGTCTCCCCCTTTATTGGTGAATCAAGAAGCACATAACCTTCTGGTTTCTTCATGTAAATCTCCTCATCGATATCTACAATTTGGGATGTATTTGATGAACTATAAGATCATGCAAAGAAACTAATGCGAATAATAGTTATAATTGTCGTCGTCCTTGCCAATAGTGCATATGTGTTGAAATAATCAACACATTCCTTTTGTCTAAAACTCTTGGCTACTATTCTATCGTTGTAGGTGTTTAGTGTATCACTATGATACTTCCTTCGAAACACCCACGTGCATCCAATAGGTCTCGATCCTTTAGGAAGATTGACAAGTTCTCAAGTATAGTTTGACATTGTCTAATCCATTTCGTCTTAGATATCATCCTACCAAAAAGGAGTCATTTGAAGCTAATGATTCCTTATAAGTCTTAGGATCGTCTACCACTTGAAGAATAGGAACCTTATGAACAAAATTCTCACTATTTTCTTCTATCAGATAACAGAAATAAATCAACTATCGATTTTGTTCGGTCCTTGATCCATATTTTTTTGGACTCTCTTTCTTATTCTATGTTTGGGTTGTTTTTCAACAATCCGTGAGAAATCTTCCTCACGAGATTCTTCATTAGTGAAGAACATTCGGTTTGTGTTTCAACAATCCGTGGAGAACCTTCCTCATGAGGTTTTCATTGGTGGAAATTTCAAATTTCTTATCCTCCGTGGTAAGGATCTCAAAATTCCACATCTTGGTACTTAATAGTTACATTAGACTTCAAATTCAGATATTTATATATAAATCATGATTCATCTTTAGACGATTTTTATATGTCTTATAATAATAAGTCTCATTGAATACAAACATGTTTTTCACATATAATCCAAATCAACATAATTGCATAGTTTGATATTATGAACTTTAATAAATTTAATCACTAAACACTTTAGTGATTGACAAATTTTGAATCTACTTAATTCAAGATTAACTAGAGTAATAATATTACTAATAGTAATGAAACAAAATAACAAATAATAATACTAAGACATACATAATTTTAATTTGTGAAAATTTAATTACATGGCATATGTAATATATATAGTTTGGTTTCTCCTGAATCTGAATTAGGTTACATATACAAATTTTTTTCTTTTCTTTTCACAAAGTATACATTAGGAGGAATACTTAGAATAATTCAGTCTTATGTTGAATTTGTACAAGATCGACGACAACTCGATTATGTAGCGAAGAGTGTCTAAAATTTTATACAAAAGGATATTTGATTCGTGATGTAATTTTTAAATTCCAAATAAAGTATTTATAGGTCATGTGTGTGTTGTTTCACAAGGTTGCGACTATTTATGAAACAACACCTTTTTAGCATAAGATTGCAATGGTTCACCTATAGTTACATTATCCACCACTTCATGAAGTATTGTATATTTTGAATTCGAAATTCAAACTTTCAGTAGTCCGAAACAAATTTTATGACAACTTCCACTTGTGGATCTTTAGCGCAAAAATTAACCAGAATTCCTTTAGACAGATTTGAAGGCAAATTCCATTGGTGGATATTTAATGTAAAAATTGTTCAGACAGATTTAAAGACAATTTTCACTTTTGTCTATGAGGCACTTTTATTCTCTTTAACTTTATCTAATTTAAACACACCATATAAACATTAATTGTTCATTAATTTTTAACATGCATCACAAATTGTTCATTAATTTTTAACATGCATGACAAATCAAACGAGCTTATCAGAAATATATATTTTTAACTATCCAATTGCTATCGATGTCTTATGGAATAACCTCAAAAACCCAATGGCGTGTGGACTTTTCATCTATAAGTATCATGTAACAAATCTTATAGATATACAACACATTCCAACTAGCTAAACAATAGCAATGTTAAACTCTAAAGTTATGAGATTCAAATCCACTCTTTTCTTCTTCCTATTCACCATCCATGGAGCACTTTCATCTCCTCCAGCAGATCCAATTAAATGTTCATCAAACAACACCAACTGCACCATCACAAACGCCATCGGTGCATTCCCCGACCGAACCATCTGCAAAGCCGCCGAGGCTAAGTATCCTACCTCGGAGGCAGAACTCATATCAATAGTCGCATCAGCTTCAAAAAACAACCAAAAAATGAAAGTAACAACGCGATACTCTCACAGCATACCAAAGCTAGTTTGTCCCGACGATAACGGAATTCTAATAAGCACAAAAAATTTCAACCGTGTAATAAGAATAGACCGGGAATCAATGACAATAACTGTTGAGAGTGGTGTGACATTGAGACAGATCATTAGTGAAGCTGCAAGATATGAAATGGCTCTACCATATACACCATATTGGTGGGGTTTAACTATTGGTGGATTACTGGGTACAGGTGCTCATGGAAGTACGTTGTGGGGTAAAGGAAGTGCTGTTCATGAATATGTCACACATGTTAGAATTGTTAGTCCTTCAGGATCTGAAGATGGATTTGTTAAAGTTCGAAATCTTGACGAATCTCATGAAGATCTTAATGCTGCAAGAGTTTCTTTAGGAGTTCTTGGAGTTATTTCTCAGGTATATAGAATTTGAATTTTTGGGATTGTCATCATATTTTGGTTGCTTGCATGATGTTTGACTTTTCTATTCTCACTCATTATTTTACAGGTTACCTTACAATTACAACCCATCTTCAAACGATCTCTTACATATTTAACAAAAAATGATTCTGATTTAGGTGATGAATTAATCACTTTTGGAAGAAAACATGAATTTGCAGATGTATCATGGTATCCAAGTCAAAAAAAAGTTGTTTATAGAATCGACGATCGTGTCCCTTTAAATACATCTGGAAATGGTTTATATGATTTCATAGGATTTCGATCAACATTCTCACTTGCATTACAAGTTGTTAGAGCAGCAGGTTAATTAACTTAACTTAATTTCATTTCTCATTTTATTTCTTGTAGTTAAGCAAAGTTATATTTAATTTTTTTTTTACAATAGAGGAAATTCAAGAAACTTTAAGCGATGCTATTGGGAAGTGCAATAATGCAAAGTTGATTTCTGCAACACTTGCTGCTTCTGGTTATGGATTGACTGATAATGGTAAGTTTTCTTCTTATAAAATATTTGTTATATTAAAAACCAACACGGATATAATAATGTAGTATAAATTTGTAAGTTTTTTTATAATTTATAATTTTTAAAAATTAATTATATTTTTTAAACGGTGTGAAATGATCTAATGTTATAGTGTTATATAATTTAAGATAGATAAAATAATATGTTTATATTTTGATGTAAGAAAGTTACGAATTGTAGGAGTTTTTCTTGGATACCCTGTTGTTGGATTACACAATCGAATGCAATCATCTGGAACATGTTTGGATAGTTTGGAGGATCTAATGATCACGGCTTGTCCATGGGACTCGAGAATTAAGGGAGAATTCCATCACGAAACAACATTTAGTATTTCTTTATCGGTTGTTAAAAATTTCATTAAAGATATTCAAGAACTTGTTGAGTTGGAGCCAAAAGCGCTATGTGGTCTAGAACTATACAATGGAATCCTTATGCGTTATGTTACAGGATCAAGTGCATACTTAGGAAAAACAGAAGATGCTATAGATTTCGACATTACATATTACCGTAGCAAAGATCCATTAGCTCCTAGACTTTTCGAAGATATAATTGAAGAGATAGAACAAATTGGATTGTTTAAATATGGAGGGTTGCCCCATTGGGGAAAAAACAGAAATTTAGGATTTATGGGAGCAATCAAGAAGTATAATAAAGCAACTAAGTTTTTGAAGGTTAAAAAAGAGTATGACTCGCGAGGACTTTTCTCTAGTGAGTGGACAAACCAAATTCTTGGACTTAAAGAAGGGGTGACAATATTGAAAGACGGTTGTGCATTAGAAGGATTGTGTATCTGCTCACAAGATAGTCATTGTGCACCCAAAAAGAGTTACTTATGTAGACCAGGCAGAGTCTTCAAGGAAGCAAGGGTTTGTAGGCATGTTGTTAAAACTAAAGAGAAAAATGATACGAAGAATGAGCTCTAATAGAGTTATCTATTGTTGCATATGTTATCTAATACTCTCTTGTCACTATTATAAATAAATGAATTTTTGATATATTGATTAACTTATGTATCTGTGACTAGATACATCAATTAATTAATAAATTAAAAAAACTATTTTACTTATAATAGTTATGTATATTGTAATGTTTTGAAAAAATAATAATTCTCTGTTATAAAAGAAAGAACTTTTCTTTTATGAGATAAACTTTTTTTGTAATGTATTTTGTCAATTTGTAACTTGTTTTATATGATAGTAAGGTTCATGTTTAATACTTAATGGTAAATAATTGATTTTAGATTTAATATTTTGTTTTCGTTCTGTATCTCTTAGTCAAGGTTTATATTGGTTCCTTAACTAAAAAAATGTTTATTTTGGTCCCTCAATTATTCAAACAGAGTCACGTTTGTCCTTAACGTCAAATGCATTAGTAAAACTCAATGCAAGAGGTCATATGTCGCTTAGGTGGAATAGTATTTGCAATGGTGGAAAAACATTTGTGAGTTGTATGTGAACATTGATGAGATGGAATACTTAATGGGATTTACAAGTGATTTCTTTCATTTCTCTAATATTTTCTCTCAGACTGAAACAAAGGAAGAACGAAGGAGTCTTACTGCGAATGCGAACAAATATGAATGAAGGAATGAACTTTATGAAGTAATGAACGAATCCAGAAGTGAGAGAAAACGAAGCTAGAGAATTATTTTCTAAACGAAAAGAGGAAGACAAGTCTACTGGTAAGTCTAATGTTTCACTTCTTTCTAATTTAGGATTTACTAGGTTTTCGTTTTTCTCCCCTTTCTAATTTAGGGTTTATGAGGTTTAATGTGTGGGGTTTAATGTATAATTAATTTTAGGCTATAGTCTTCATATTAGGGGGTTCTCTCATAGTTGTAGGAATTTGTGTTCATTGTGATTCTAAATGTTAATTTATGTTATATGAATGTGATTGTATGGATTTTTGTTGGTTTTAGGAATATGTGTTGGTTCTGATTCTAGATGTGAATTTGTCTCGTACGAATGTGATTGTATGAAAGTGATTGTGATGGTTATGATTATAAATGTTTATATGTGTTGGTTCTTATTAAGTAGTTTTCCTTTTAAGTAAAGGGAAATGCTAACCAGTGCCCTCAGGACACTTTTTAAAACTTTAAATAGTAAGTTTTTATAAAAGTATGTGCAATGATGTGTAATAATGTGCATTGGAAATTGAAGTGTTTGAATTTTTTAAAGAATAATTTCTTAATATGGAATGTTTAAATAGTGCCCTGAGGGCACTCGTTAGCAAGACCCTTAAGTAAATAGTAGATGACTTTGTTTGTGTTTTTATCCGCCATGGAGTTTCATTTGTAGATGATGAGTTTTCTAGTTATGAAGGGTTAGTTTCAGAGCTGAGATGTGATGTAGATAAGTGGAACTATTTTAGTCTAAGATATAAGGAAGTTAGAAAGGTAATATACAAGGACCCAACATTTGATATGTTTACATTGAGTGATGACAAAGGTGTCCAAGATATAGTTGATTTATGCAAGGTACATTTTAGTGTTCATATGTATATACAACATCCACTTTCTTAACCTGAGTACTATGATGATCCTATGTAAGATAAAGTTGTTGTTGTTATTATTACACTCAATCATGGAAGAAACTAATTTTGATTACCAAAATCAAACAAAATAGTTTTTTGTTTTTCCAATCTATCTCACATAATGACATTGTTGTTGATTCCACGCCTACCAAGACATCCAAGACAAAAATTCAATAGTTTATTTCTTTTCTTAACTGACAATATTGAGAAACCTATTCCAGATCATACTAAGAAAATATTGCAACCCAAAAAGAAAATGGTGGATAATAAGAAGTAGTAAGTGATATTCTTTACAATTCACCATTTTCTTTTTAGGTATACAATAGAAGTAATTTATTCCCTTAGGTGGGATGACAACCAAGGAAAAAAGTCCTTATTTTATTTTATACATTAGTATCCATAAATATCCGAGGGGAAAAGTAACCAAGTTATGTCTTTAAACAAATCTTTTTTTGTCCATTTATAAAGTATTAAAGCTCAATACATTGGTAACACATCAAGCCACAAGAAACATCAGTGATCCACGTGAAACTCTTACGCCTTTCAATTAGAACGCGGACGTCACAACTATATATCTTAGATGCTATATTGTGAAAGACAAACATTGATAATAAAAGCATTTAGATTGAAAATAGTGAAATTTAAAGAAGCGTTGAAACAATCTCTAGAATGAATTGCAAGAACAAAAAAAAATAATGGTTTACGGTTTGTGCTATTTACATAATCTCTTGTCTTGTAACATAATAAATTATTTTATTTATATAACATTTGTTAGTTTTATATCATAAACAAATGCGTGCAAAACCATTCAAAATATATTGCATACATATGGGTATGCAACAAAATTTAGCATTTGATCTTCACCGAGGTTCAAAAGGATGATGATGAAGAAGCTTTAAAATTTGTCAATAAATTTTCACTTGCAGATTAAAATAAAAATAATATAAAATTAGGAAAATTTATATTATAATAAAACAAGGGATATTTTTACAAACGAGAGGAATATTAGTGCGTTTTTAATAAAATATGAAAAAATGTTGCTGCTGGGAAAAGTGAGGAGTTTCTATGACACGTTTCTTTATCTTGCACAGCAAATCGAGGTAAAAATTATTTTTCTATCAAGGGAAAAACACTTCTTCGTAGTAGTGAATAGTACATATATTATTTTGGTTTGACTAACAACACTAAAGTGCAATTAAAAAAAAGTATCTAGTAGTTTTTTTTATAAAAAAACAATAATAATAATGAAGTGATAATGTAAATATTTAAAAATTTTATTATTAACTAACAAATTAAAATAAAAACAACAATATCAAAATATATCATTAACCTGAACTATTAAGATCAGCACTAAGTATGATTGGACGATTAAGTCGTTTATCAAGAAAGTCGTATCTTAGGTTTTTAGGTAGTACCTTAAGTTCTACTGATGGTTTTTTCAAGCTTGGCATAGGATCTGATGTAAGTGTTGAACACTCCATAAGACTTTCATCTTGATAGGGTTCAAGGAATGCATCATCTTATAATATAGGTGGTGTTGGAATCGTTATGAGTTTAGTACTCTGAGGTGTTTCCAACTCTAGTTCTTTCAAACATTCATCAATGATATCCATAAAACAACCTGTATCATCTATTGCTAAGGCCGAAATTGGGAAAGAATAAACTCAATTTTCTATTCTTCTACCTCACATGTTAGCTTCCCTTGTTTTACATCATTTATCGCACCGGCTGTGGATAAGAAAGGTATTCCTAGTATGATAGGTATGTTAGAGTCTTCCTTTATATCCATTACTATAAATTCAGTAGGGATATAAAATTTACCGATGAGAACTGGAATATTTTCCAACATTCCCGCAGGGTATTTAACAGAACGGTCTGATAATTGAAGTGATGTTCTAGTAGGTCTCAAGTCTCCTTGCTTAAATTTTGCACAAATAGAGAGAGAATTCAAACTGACACTAGCTCCGTGATCGCATTATGCCTTGTCGATGACAAACTTTCCAATTACACAGGTAATAGAAAAAATACCAGGGTCTTTCAATTTGGGTGGCATGTTGTTTTGGATAATGGCACTACACTCAGTAGTGAATGCCACAGTCTCGTCATCTTCAAGTTTCTTTTTACTCAACAAGATCTCTTTTAGGAACTTTGCATATGATGGAATCTGAGTAATAGCCTCAGTGAAAGGTATAGTAACATGGAGTTGCTTTAGAAGCTCGATAAATTTCTTAAACTGACCCTCGTTCTTTGATTTGGAGAGTCTTTGAGGATATGGTATCTTTGGTTTATAAGGTGGCAGAGGCACATAAGATTTTTCTTTCTCAACAATCTCTTCAGTAGTAGGTGTAGTCTCCCCATCAGTTATTTTCCTACTTGGTCTCCATCAATGGTCTTTTGAGGTTCCTCCTCTACACTTCTATACATCCCAGGGTTTTCACCTCTTGGATCTACGGGCCCATCCAAATATGTCCCACTTTGTAGTGTTATAACGTTTGCATAGCTTTTAGGGTTTGGTTGAGGTTGGCCAGAAAATATGCCAGCATGAGCAGCAATGGCCTCTTGTTGCTGGGCTACTTGAGTTATTTGATTTTCAACCATCTTATCATGAGTAGCCATGGCGTCAACCTTAGTTGCTAATCGTTTCACCATCTCATTAGTATGAGCGTTTTGGTTCATGAATTCTTTGTTGTTGGGTCTGGGATGCGGTGAAGTTTTCAATTATGAGCTCTAGATTCGATTTTCTAGGAACAGGAGGAGCAGCAGGCGCTTCTTTTTGGAAATTTTGAGAGTTAGAAGGTGGAGGACTTGGAAGAAATAGTGCGTTATTGTTCTTGTAGGAGAAATTAGGATAATTCTTCCATCCAGGATTGTAGGTGTTTGAATAGGGGTTACCTTGGACATAGTTAACTTGATCAGGGATAACCCATGTCAATACTTGGCAATCGATAGTCATGTGCCCTTGGATTCCACAAATCTCACAATTTGGAGCTACAGTAGCCAAGGTGGTTAGAGCAGTAAGAGTTATATTGTTGATCTTTAGGGTAAGTGCCTCGACCTTGGCATTCATGTGATCAATTCCATTAACTTCAAACATACCTCATTTCATTTGGGTTTTATCAACTTGTACTCGTTCAGTTCCCCACTGGTAATGGTTTTGAGCCATGTTTTCGATAAGCTGGAAGGCTTTGTTGAAGGGTTCATCCATTAAGGCTCCGCCAGCAACAACGTATATGGTCATCCTTATGTTGTAAAGTAGACCATTATAGAAGGTGTAAATGATTAGCCATTGTTCTAAACCATGATGAGGACATAGTCTCATCATGTCCTTATATCGTTCTCATGCTTCAAAGAGTGATTCTCCTTCGACTTGTTTAAACATGGTTGTGTCATTTCTCAACACTGTCGTTTTGCTTGGTAGAAAATATCTGGCTAATAATACCTTCTTAAGTCCATTCCAAGTCGTAATTGAATTCACATGTAGAGACTGTAGCCATGCTTCGGCTCTATCTCTAAAGAAAAATAGAAATAGATGTAGTCGAATGGCTTCAGCATTTACACCATTAGTTTTTAGTGTGTCTGCATATTGCACAAACACTGATAAATGAAGATGTGAGTCCTCGGTGGGATTTTCTGAGAATTGGTTTTGTTTCACTATTTGTAGTAGAGACGGATGAAACAACATAATCTTTAAGGGATTTCCTGATAACTTTTTCTGTTGCACTATTCGAAATTGTTCGTCTGAATTGCAGGTGAAACAATGCTTGAATGTGGCTCTTCCTCGGATGGAACAGTGTAATCTTTAAGGGGTTTCGTATCAGGTGTAGCCATAGGTGCAAATATGACTCGATATTGTTCGATCTTGCGTCTTATATGAAGGAAATTCTTTACTTCGTCGATCGGTTGCTTTAACTCTTCTACTTGTGAGCGAGTGTTTGACATACAACCGATAAATAAAAGGGGAAATTGCCTTAGTCTATACGGCACAACAATGGACTTATAATATTTGACTAAATTGGTCCCCAACAACTGTAACACCCTTCTAACCCCACGGAATATATATAAATAATCAGAGTAAATAATCATGCATTTACAAAAGGGCGTCACACATAACTTTCAAACATCAAAACCCACATGTCATGCTCATTAACACTTCAATAAATAATCATGCTTTTCAAAGTTTCATTCAGCATGTAGCAGCGGATTTAATTTATATCATAATTCTCTTAACAGAATAACCATGCTCATCATATAATTCAACATTTCTTAGGCACTAAGGCCAACATTACAATATTCCAATGAATATAAAAACATAACATAGAGTACATAATGTATCTCTAAAATATAACCCAAACGATCCCAGTGTTACATGACCAGAGCATGACTCGACCCAACATAACTAAATTACTAAATGGCTACACCAACAACGACCACGCAACTACAAGCAGCTCTATTCTTGATACCTGCACGATGTCAGATAGGACATCATTTCAACAGAAGGGTGAGAAATATTATCATAATAATAATGCATATAATCATATATGTATACACAAGCATAGAATACACATATTCCACATTTTCTCACCACAATTTATTATCAACAACATATACCTCACAATGTTTATATAAACCAATATGGATAATCCTCAAGCATATTTCATCATGCCTACATCCAAAATTCTCAATCCAACTATTCACGCACATATGCACACTTTCATACAACAATCACATATTCATCATTCCTAATTACACAAGTCATGTACATACACATATGCATAACTTCATACAACAATCATATATGTACATTAACATAAAAATATGCATACATTACGATCTCACCACATTTTATCATAATTCCCTCATATACATCGTAATGCATATATCCACAATTCACATCATTCCACGTAAACATTTACGATTATGTTTATTCATTCAATCACAATTCTCATTCAACAATTCATACACATGCATACTTCCATCTAACAATGATATATGTCATGTGACTCAATGCAACTCAATGCCATGTGGTACCAACACTTGTTATCATTTTTCGGTTTTTACATTTAAACCGGGTCCATCCTCTAGACTGATAACAACAAAAGCCCATCCTCTAAGCTTTCAAACTCACTCTTCTAGGTTTGGAACAAGTCACTAGTCTCCACGAAACTAGCAAGCATTGCCTCTTGACTAAATGATGCGTATGCAATCAACAACCATATGTGCTTAAGACCGTTCTCGCATCTTAATCTCATGCATAGTCAAATAATTCATCACACAAGAATTATATCATGATTGCACACTCACACATCATATCAAAGTATTCATACTTTCAACATCATCACATTTATCAAGCAATGCACACATATTCACAATATGTTCTCCTGCATTATTCACAATATTGCATACAATCAATATGCATTCACAATTCAATACCATCACCACATTTTCAATCAATGCACGCATATTCACAATATGTTCTCATGCATTATTCACAATATTGTGCCGAACGGCAACGAACCTCATCATAAATCATCATGCACTTTTAATTAATTTAAATAATGCATATATATGTCAAAAGACCACATTTCATAATCGATTCCACAATCTAGGATTCACGTCATACGGCTACCCGCAGCATATATATCACAGCACACAATTACTCATTTCAGATCAAGATTGAACACAATCAAACCAAACAATCAACATTGGATGGAATCACAAAGAAATAAGAATGATGTCACGCTCGCTGGCTTGCTCGCCTAGCGAGTCCCTAACGAACACTCGCTACCTGTTCGCCTAGCGAACAAGCTTGCGAAGGCAAACAAAAGCTACTGTAAGGCTTCGCTACCTACTCGCTGCAGCGAGGTCCTAGCGAATCCTTTGCTACCTCACTCGCTACCAGCGAACAAGATCAAATACATTCTGCCCAAGTCTGGGACCATTCGCTAGCTTGCTTGCTTAGCGAGTTGCTAGCGAACACTCGCGACCTGCTCGCCTAGCGAAGGTGCTAGCGAACGTCTGCGATGTTCAAAACCCTCACTGTCCAAAACTCTCCAAAACTCCCAAAATCACCCGATTCAATTCCAACGAGTTCCAGTACTCTTAATCTAACTATCCTCGACTAATCTACACCATTTATTTCGGATTCCAACCGTTAAAACCTCGACTCTATCAATTAAATCCATCTATGCCCTAGAATGGAAGAAGATGGGAAATCTCTAACAAATCCAAACACACACATACATAATCATATACATTGGTAAGATAACAACATTTCACACCCTTACCTTGATTAGTCGGAAGCTAGAAGCCGTTTTGATGATTCCAAGTTTTTCCTCTATTTTCTCCTCTTCTTTCTTCTTCCTTCTTTCTTTCTCTTCTTTTCCTCTTATGTTTTTCTATTCTTTTCTTTCCACTTTCTCTTATATCCCTTTCTCTTCTATTTCTTTTCTTTCCATTATATTTCTTCTCTCCAATTATCTATCAAATCATTTAAATAACCATCCAATAATTTTAATAAATTAATTAATTAACATAAATAATTAATTAATGAAAATTGGGCTGTTACAACAACGACGCCAAAACTTTGTTGTATCTACGTGTGTTAGCTTATCCGAAAGTGCACGGATATTATCAGAGTAATACAAAAGATATCGAACCCACTAAGACCTATTATTACCAACTATCGCTATGTAAATCTAAGCCTAATCGGGTATATTTTTGGATTTTTAAAAGGAAAATAAAACAAGAAATAAAGTCGGGTTTAGAGAAAATTAATTAAAGCGGGACCGAAATGTAATTTACAATCGCACCTCTAGAACTTAATAAATCCTTGGCATTTGTTTTGGTTTTTAAAATATTTTTTAGAAAAAAATATCAACTTAAAAACACTGCTCACTTTTGCGCAACCCGTGTATGTTTTGAAATTGCAAATGTTTTGTTGTCGCTGTCTCAGTTACAATTTCTAAATAATTTTTGAAAACTAATAAATCTTAGTTAATCCCTAAAGTATTGTCACTGTTTTTAGAAATTAAATCCAATTTTTAAGATCATATATGGGTCTCACATTATCGTGTTGTTGACCAGTAACTGAGTGTTTTCGCTTTCGCGCAAAATCTTTGAATTTTAAAACTAAAAATTGGAATCGTAAAAACAAGTTAATATTAAAACTATATGCTAATTGAATCTATCAAGTCCCGTCGAAACGACGATCCTCACATTCAGACTCTAGAAATTTAGTCGGACATGGTTGCAGAAATAAACATGCTTTTATAAATAATCATTGCAAACAGAGTTTCAAACATGATATATAATTGAAAATGAATAATAACAATGAGTGCTAATGTGTTAAACAGATCAATCATGCAATAAATCGTAAAGGAATGGAAAAGAAGACATTACAATAATGGCAAGGAGATAATAAAGTAGAATTTAAATGACTTAAAATAAATGTTGAAAATTAAAAGCAATTGAATTAAAATGAACCTGTAATGTAAAGCTGAAAAATAAATGGAATTAAAAATTCGAATGACGACAAGATTGTTTGATCTAAGCAAGTTACAATGAATGCCTAAAACACTAAGGTGTAGTAGTCCCTCGACGTGAGAAAGCTACTACTTTTCAAAACTGATTTCTGCTTAAAACTAAAACTGCTTTAAACTTGCACAAGACTTGGATGCCAAAATTCTAATAAAACTACTTATTTATAGTGTTACAAGTGCATAATGTGAGGTCAAAACGTGTAGAAGTTGTGGGAGAAAAATATGGTGGAACGGAGGAAGACTGTGGCGGGCGTCATAGGTCTTTGACTCCGTCTCTTTGCTCCTTTTCTCTCTCTGGTGGACTCCATGACTGCCTAGTCATGGCTAGTACCATAGCGGGCACCGTGGGGGTTGCCACCAGTGTATTTTTGCCATATTTTCTCTATTTTGTGTCATTTTCGTCTAGTTTCTTTGTGTATCGACTTCTACCTATAAAGTAACTGAAACATACACAAACTACCAGCATAACACTGATACAATGACACTAAAAGGCATGAAAATCGAGTTAAAATGACCTATGTATTTTAGTGTTATCACTCTTCATTGAATCTACTTATGGTGATTGTCAAACATCAATAACATTGTAGGTAAAATAACTTACATCAAAAGATAGAGGCACCAAAAGCTTAACAAAAATGATCTTCCTCTCCTCCTTTGTATTAGCATCCATTAATAGAATGGTTTTAATGAATTGTTTCAAGTGTTTCTTTGAGGCTTCATCACGAGGGGCAATATCCTTGGTGTAATCCAACTCTTTATAAAAGGTGAATAACTATTTTTTCAGGTAAAACTCTTCATGGGACAGGTCACTTTCCTTGTAGACGGACGACCCATTCCCCATTAAAAAGACATATTAGTTTCAAAACTTATGAAGCAAACTTGTGCATCAGTTTTCTCTTCCAATTGTTATGGTACATAACTTCACATGAGCCTTTTCGTTGAGAGGGGCAACCAAAAAAAGTGATCTTCGAATTGTTTCACGCCATCGAAATATGCTTCGAAGTAACGAGTGACATGCTCTAGTGTAATTAAACCTTGGCCCTGAGCACGAGTCACTAGACTCTGTTGTGCCCTTAAAAAATGAAAGAAAAATGACAAAAATGGTTTTTCTCCCCGATAGTCGCACAAATACTGAAAGACTTTAATATAGGCTTAGCTGACAGGGTTCAACTGCAAGTGGGCAATCATTAGATTGTTCAAAACTATTTGGAAACAATTGAAAGGCAACCGAAGAGCCTGAATCGAAAGGGTGCACTTATAAAAAAGAATATCACATTCGACATATTCACTACAAATCTTTTTATCTTCCTTAGGGATCAATATGCCTCATGTAGAAGAAGGATCCACGTCAAGGAAAATCCTTTTGATACTCCCTTCGCGAGCAAATATAGAAACAGTTGCCAAAATCGTAGGGTCTATCTAAGAGACAGAAATATCCTCTTTCGATTTTTGACATATGGTGAGAACCACTTTCATCAATAAAAAAATGATATGTTGTATGGTTACATATGACGAAAAGAGCAAAGGTAATGCACCAAGAAACTGTACAACTGATTTTACAAAGATCGTGCAATGTCTTACTAAAAGAAAGAAGATAGACGCTATCAACAATCTAAATTTTTTCTAAAAAACAATCAAATACTCTAGCTTCCAAAATTCATTATGATAAAGCATATGAAAAGACATCTAATGCATAAAACACATTTAAGACGCTAGTTGTCAATGACAATGACGTTACATCTTGACTTTTCGTTCAAATCGGATTTCAACTGACAGTAAATAATTTCTCCATTTTATTTTATTTCCCCCCATTTTGAGTTACTCCATTTTTCTTTCACATTTCCCCCAAACACACAATCAAAGAAACAACAACAAATGTAAAAGTTTTACTCCTACAATTTATTTCATAGTGCAACCAATTCTACCTCTAGACATTAAAAGTAAAAGACAACGTGAACCAAATTATTACACCCAAACACAACAAATTGAATCACCAAATATTAATGACCTGGTAATAACTAACTTAACTTATTAATGAGAAATCACAAAATTGAAACCAACTAATGATAAAAACATGATGATATCTTCATCACAAAGCAATCACCAATATTCAAAGAAACATTGCAAGTTCTATCTATGGAGGTGTTAGTTCTGAGTTAATGCTAGTCACCACAATTGGACTTCTAACAACATGCTTTGAATCTGTCCAACTAAGATACCCAAAAACTACTTTGTTATTTTCCTCCATTCTCAAACCTTCTATCCTCAACTTATATGTAACCTTTTCATTTTTCTCCTTAAACACCAACTTGTTTGGAACAACACTAACATGAAAACCTTCAATAGGTGTAATGTTAGCTACATATATACTTTGTTCCTCCCCAACATTGGTCACTGTCCTTTGGAACTCTTGTGTAATAGCCTTTGACTCATGAACAGTAGCATTATTGAAAAAGGCTATAAAAGAAGGGTAGTTAAGGTCTAAAGAAGAGTTAGAGCAATGGATAGAAGAGGATCTTGTGATAGCCATGATATTTTTGTGTGTGAAGTTTAATGCACATAGAAGATTCACATAATCTTGTTTTGCCGCGTCATAAACAAGACCAGGATCAAGTGCTCTATTAGGGTTAACATGTCCAGATCCTAATGCTAGAGGCGAAGCTGGTTTGTTATCGTTACCGATATCTTTGATGAGTTCTTTTGTGTTGTCTAACATGTTGGATGTTGTCATGATAGCTGATCTAATGGCTGCAGGGCTCCAATTAGGGTGTGCTTCTTTTAGAAGTGCGGCTACACCTGCAATGTGTGGACATGACATTGATGTTCCGCTTAAGAGGTTGAAGTTGTTGAAGAGATTACTTTGTGTTTGTAGTTTTGTTGCGGGAACGTTTTGTGGCCATGACGCTAAGATTAGTGTTCCTGGCGCTGTGACGTCGGGTTTTGATACAAATGGACAACTATGTGATGGTCCTCTTGAGCTATAACTATCCACACTTGGTGCTGGTTTTGTACCTAATATGGTGGTGTTAAATTTCATGCTTGTTTTTGGATTGTTAGGGTTGCATTTTATGTAATCCTTGACGAGTTCTCCGTTGATTGGATTCAAGAAAATTGATGGAAACTTGGTTTGAATGAAATATGTTATGTCTTCATTACTATTTGATATGAAAACACCACCAACAACTTTTGCTCGGTTTAAGTTATCAGTTTGCGCACCAAGTGTTCGATTTTTGTCTTCACAGACCACGATCTTGTTTCTTGCTTTGATGAGTTTCTTCAAATCATCACATGAGTTCATGAAAATCATTGGAAATTTTTCTGATGAAAATTTCCCTGGATAGAGAGATAAACCGGTAACTACTGCTCCATTTCCGAGGGTTAAATCGCCATGAAATTCACGGTCCAATGTGCCAGCAGCCACTGTTATTACCTGTTAGATATAAAGCTAGTTATGTTATTTTGCTCATATTTATATGAATTTATGTGTAAATAGAAATTTGTGTTCATTATTGTCTAGTTATTACCCATGGTATTCCGTTGTGTAGAGTTTCGAGCACGGGTCCTCGGTTCCCTGCGGATGTAGATACAAAAATGTTTTTCTCCATAGCTGCAAATGTTGCTATAGCAACAGGATCTTCATACAAAGGTGCGTTATCGAAACCCAATGATAATGAAAGAACATCTACACCATCTGTTATTGCACTATCAATTGCAGCTATTGTATCAGATGTATATGCTCCTTCTTCCCACAAAACCTTGTACATGGATACATGAGCTTGTGGTGCTACGCCTATTATAAGAAATAAAGTTAGTTCATAGTTTTGTTTATGTTATCCTTTTCATTTTTATATATGGACTTATACGCATAAATAGAGTCTCTTGTATTCGTTAATAGTTATACCTATGGCTGATCCCGAGGCATAGCCAAAGTAGGATGCACCCTCGACTTTGCTTCCAGCAGCAGTGGTTGATGTGTGAGTACCATGACCGTCTATGTCACGTGTCGAGTTCATGCTTATTGTGATGTTAGGATTATTTGCTAACAATCCTTTGTTAAAGAATCGTGCTCCTATAAGTTTTTTGTTGCACAATGACGAATCAAATTGAGTACCGTTTTCACATTGTCCTTTCCATCGTGAAGGGATATTAGGCATGTCGTCGTCTTTCAAGCTTTCACTTTCTGGCCAAATACCACTGTCTATCAAACCAATGATAACATTTTTTCCATATCGTGTTGTAGGCCATGTTCCCGAAATTGGATTAAGGCCAATGAACTGAGGTGAGTGTGTTGTGTCTGGTTTGACAGGGAAGTCTTTTATGGATGAGATATACCCGGGTATGGTTTTTAGAGCTTCAAGCTCTAAAGGAGACAAAATTGCACTGAAACCATTCATGACATTAGTGTAGGTATATGTGAGTTTTTTTGAAGAAATATAGTTCAGATTATCATTGTTTGTTGTTACTTGATTAGAAGTAATGTCAAGTAGTGAGGAAAGGGTGGCCAAGTACCAACTCTGTTGGTTGGAGAAGGGTTTTGGCATGGCTGATAAATTCATGTGAATGATATAATTATTGTTGGAGTTTTGATCACCCAATGTGGATGAAACAAGATGAAAGATTATGATAAAAGAGAATAGTGCTACATGGTTATGAATATGTGTAGCCATGGACATGATAGAGTAGTTGATTAGTATATGGAATGTATATGACCTTAGTGCATAAACGAAATGTTGAAACCGTAGGGCTTAAATAGATATTCATGAGGTGAATAAATTGTGTAAAAAGATTTGATTCTTCATGAGAGCCCATTCATAGGCATCCATGTTGAGATTTTGGTCCCATTTTGGACAAAAATTTTAGTGCATTACTTTATCTACTGCATGGAATACTAGTTCGTCGTGGTAAAAAGTTACAGAAATCTTTAGATTTTAGAGGTACATCTTAGAACGCAATGAAATTACACATACCTAATGTTTTGTGAGGTATATTTCTGTAATAATCCTTATTTTAAAATTTAAATAAATTTACGGAGATATATCATCGAAATGCACTATGTAAACTTAAACCACAAACTAGTAATAGTTGGTTGAAGAAAAACATAAATTAATATCAAAATATGTATCATTACATAATATTCTAATATAAATATGTAAAATAAATTTAACATTATATTTCAGTAAAACGTTGCAACATATTTAGAATATTTTTGATCGATCTTCCAATTTTCGCATCTATCTATATCAATATCAGACTTTTTGTTCGTAATATGATGAAATATACTCCACATAACCCTTAAATTTTCATATGTCTTCAGCTCAAAATTGTTGAACTGAATCTTCCCTTCATTGTCAATCAAAGGTAAACAGTACTCGAGTTTCACAATTCTTCGATTGTCTGAGTATTGCAGAAGATTCTTACATATGAATTTCAGATCTATAAATATACTTTGTGATCTTAAACTCAAGTGAGGGTTTTGTGTCGTTGATGTAAAAAAATGTGACGTGTCAATATATGGTCAGTCTGGTGTGATGTGTTTTTGTGATGTGTTTTTGTCAACATGAGATGAAACCACATGTTTATATAAGTTTTGGTTCAGTATAACCCTTAGAAACCTTATCTCAAAGAATATTTAGGATATACATCTCCAAACCCATTTTATTTGTTTTCCAATATAAGAGTATATACGAACTTACTCTTTATATGTGTTAAAAATACATATTTGAAATATTTTTTTGACATAAACGAAATGTGGTTCACTTGTTATACCCTTTATATGAATATTGATTAGTTTATATTTCTGAAATATAGAAAGACAATTTTAAATTTTTAGTTAGTTCCCAACCAAATAGATAAAGTAATACCCAATATTTTTAGCAAAAATAATCCAAACAACATTGATTCTAAACTTTGACGTCATTGTTAGTTTGGTCCATCAAATAGAAAAAGAGAGAAAAAAATAAGTGATGAAAAGCAACACAAGAATATATATGAACTTTAATTAGAGAGAATATAAATAAGTATTGAATTTATTTACTCTTTTAATGAACAAAAAAATCTATAGTATATGTGAATGATCATTAAACTCATAAAACTTGGAGAATATCAAATTAAATGGTCTCTTTAAACGTTTATGATAAGAATTTCACTTTTAATTTTACATTATTCCGTGAACCCCAATATAGAGCTAGTGGAGCTCCATTTTGTAAGCTAGCTGAAAGTAAAGTGTATGTATTGGACCATGAATTTTGGACCTGAATTCCACCATTGGAGATAACCACATACTCATCCATGAGATCACAATCTCCATCCTTCTTAATCGGACCACTAATATTCTAATTTTACAACTTGGGTGATTCATGTTAATGGGAATTTTTCAATCTGTTCTTCTATAATAACATTGTAACTAGGGTTTTAAAAAAGTCTACAACCACAAAAACGAACGCCACAAAACGGTATGAGTATTTGACGATATTGTTACTGTTATCACCGTTTTATATGTTAAAGAATATAAACCGTGGTTAATTCACATCTTGGTGATCACTGTTTTATATGTTAAAGAATATAAATTGTGGATAATTCACATCTTGGTGATCACCATTTTATATGTTAAAGAATATAAACTGTGATTAATTTACATCTTGACGATCGCAATCAGTGTTGCAACACTTGTATCCATCAAAATTGCAAAAATCTTAATGTGATCGTGAGCATTTTTTAAAACCCTGATTGTAACCACCATTCAAAAAAAGAGTAAAAAGACCCAATTTATTTCTATTTTTTAGAAAGAAAAGGGTGACAAGTTAATATCGAAGGTATTTCAGTTAGGTTGAGACAATCATCTTAATGAAATATATTAATAAAAAAATAAGAAAGATATAAAAAAAAATTTAGGACTTAGATCAAAATCCAAATTGGGAGAGCCCATATGCCACATTAAAAACCTTATCAAACGAAAGTCAATAGGATAAAACATGGATGAAGGAGAAAGGAGTGTAAAGATAAGACAATGAATCAAACATAAATAACTAAATCAATAAAACATATACAAAGATAAATTTAAAATTGAAATAATTTATGTTCCGGACTGGTCCAATAGCTAGGCATGACCCAATCTACTTCTGCTCTTATAACGACCCAATTGCCTAGGTCCAGCCAACTTGGAGGAACATTTACCTTTCTACCCCTCCACCGGGGAAGGTTGTTCGGCTGACCTCTAGGGTCAGCTGCCCCTCCTCAGAAGTTCTTGCCCGTCACGCACGGTTCCACCATCTAGAAACAGTCACGGCGCATGTGCCCGCTACTGCACCTATGCTCGTAGCAACGGCTAGTTTTGGGCACCTCTGCACATTCCAATGAATAGTTTCTGGCAGTTACCTATTCTTCAAGGAACAGTTATCTCGCTCCGTAAATAGAGACCAATGGCCAAGCGTTGGGGCACTATAAAAATCCTCTCATTTGAGAGGGTTAGGTATGCAATAAGCATCCTAACACACACATACTATGTACTTGCCTTCTTTTCTCCCGATTCTCACTTTAGCATCGGAGTGCCTTGCAGGTACATCTCCATCTTCATCTCTCACACCCAGCATCACAGACGTTGTTTCTAGCCCACTTTAGGTTCTGATCAGCCGTCAAGATCAGTGGCACCGTCTGCGGGAAACTCTGTTATCCCCGTCTTTCTTCCATCGTAGATTCAAGACCAAAACAATTCTTCCAAAACTCCGATCATGGCCAGCTGTGATAACACCCACGATGCTCGCAACTTTGCCTTCCTCCCCGTCAGCAAGACTGATGTTGATGAAGCAACCACCTTTCTTAGGGGCGACGCCCACCAACCAAGAGATGGGGCCACTGCGTCTCCCTCCCCCGTTCGCGCTGATCACGATGAGGTCCAGTCCATCTAGGACCACCAACCAGTTCCAGTTCTGCCCAGCGCTGATCGGGCCATGGCGGCCCTCCTCGAAGCTCTCAACAAGACCAACCTTCTAATCATTCATCAGAACGTAATGATTGGAGCTCTAGAATATTCAAGCTGGCCAAGATCCCTCCAACGAGGAAAGAGCGCCAAAGATCACGTAGTCCTCCTCCCCGGCGTGAAAGAAACCGTCGAGCACCTCTAGAGCCAGAGTCCCAGGCAGTCAGAAAGCGCAACCACATCTCCCCCTAGAGCCAGTACTCTCCGGGGACTAAGAAGACCATAAGAGATCAACAAGCAGAGTCCCAGCATTCGCCTTCGCCCAGATCCAAGGGTCGGGCACGAACCTCATCTCCCTGTTCGACATCGCCATCCTACCTTTAGAAGAAGTACCCGTTTTCCTTCATGGTCCAGCAGCAGCAGTGACGGCGAGCCTCGTTGCCCGTTGTCCTAGGAAATTATGGTCGTGCACCTACCGAATGGGATGGAGAAACCACCATCTCTAAGCACGTATGACGGTACTACAGACCCTGACAAGCACATCGAAAATATTGATGAGTTGCACAATTACCTTGGCGTTCGGGGCACCATTAAATCTAGATTGTTCCCGACCACACTGAGGTAAGGAGAGATGACTTGGTACAAGAGGCTCCCTGATGAATCCATCACGTCATGGAGGCAATTGGGGAGAATGTTCTCCAGAAACTTCACGGTCTCTCGCCGTCACCCAAAGACCGAAGCCTCCCTTAAGGCCATCATTCAAGGGAATGATGAACCTCTCCGAGCCTATATCAAAAGGTTCAACAAAGAAGTTGTCCAAGTCTCCACGACCGACGACGTGAAGAAGTTCTTGCTCGAGCGCGGGCTCTGTCCCCACACAGAATTTTCCAAAGTAGTAGGCATTGAAACTCTAGCAACGCTGGACGCCTTCCTCCTCAAGGCGCAAGTGTATATTCGGTACGAGGAGAAAGAAGCTGCCAGCTCCGTCCGGGACTCGAGGCACCAGGTCCTCCAAGCACAATGAGCCTTCAACATCTCATCAAGGAGATAAAAGACGCGAGGATCGCCCCGAGAGCCTCGAGATAACAAAGGGCCTTCTGGCCGGTTCCATGAATATACTCCTCTGACCGTCTCTTGAGAAAATATCCTATTCGAGTACGTCAACTCGGAGTTATGGCAAGAAGGACTCTGGTTCTCTAAACAGATACCACCCAAGCCAAATACTGACAAGCCGAAGTATTGCCGGTTCCACAAGAGTCACGGTCATATGACCGACGACTACATCCACCTGAAGGATGCCATTGAGATACTGATCAGGGAAGGACACTTGAAACAGTTCTCCAAAAGGAAGGATGCTCCTCGAAAATACGCCCAGGAGTCCAAGAAGGTTGAAGAGGAGGTGCCTTCCCTAGAAGAAACCAGCCTTCAGGTCGCCATGAGCATCTCGCGACCTGAAGACTTCTACATCCCCAAGGGGCTCAGCATCCCTCCCTACTTCGTCGCACATGGCCTGTGGGAGACCTTCCCCTCCGCCATGGTCATCTCCGGAGGGGGCTTCAACAAGGTTACTGTGGGGTTCGTCAAAAGAAAGTTTGAGCTTCTTATCAGCAACAGCTCGAATCGAAACTCCAACCTCGACAGGTTCCAAAGAGAGTCTGTTCTCATCTGCTTCTACCACAAAGAACTCCTCGACGGAGCCCCCAACGCCAGCATCCCTCTGCTCGTAAGAGCCCAAATGGCCAACTTTGACGTCCGGCGAATCCTCGTCGATCAAGGCAGCTCATTTGACATCATGTATTCTCAGTTGTTCTCTATTCTCTAGTTGGACGAATCGCACCTGACGCCTTACGTAGGCTCTGATCTGCAGGGTTTCAACAGGTCAGTAACGAAGCCTTGGGGGTACGTAGAACTGATCGTGACTTTCGGGTCTGCAAAAACGGCCAGGGCTATCAAAGTCCAGTTCCTGGTCATCGACTGCCCATCCCAATACCAATGCATCTTTGGGCGGCCAACTCTGGCCGAATTGGTAGTCGTGTCTTTGACTGTGCACCTGAAAATGAATTATTACACTTCAAAGGGTCTCGTAGCCACTCTGCACGGGGACATCGAATCAGCAAGGAGATGTTTCAAGGCATCCCCCAAAGGGATTAACACTATCGCCGCCAAGCCAAAGACCCCTGGCAAGCCTGCTCTGCTCTACAACTCCGAAAAGGAAAAGTCGCTGCCCGCGTCGACTCCATCGACCTCGACAAGCGCTTCTCTGAGGACAACCAGAAGAACCGGAAAGAGAAGGGGAAGGAGATCCAGCCATGTCCCAGCAGCCATTCCACATCTACCAGCAGCGGCAAGACCTTCTATCTGATGTGCCCAATTATGGATGGCGAGTTCAAACTTGTCCTGCTCGGCGACGACCTCCAGCGAGGAGTGAAGATTGGGACCAGACTCCCTGACTTAGTGAGAAAACAGCTAAAAGTCTGCTTTTGGGAGAATGCAAATTTGTTCGCGTGGAGCGCTAGAGAGATGCTCGGGCTAGATCCTGACCTGGCCTGTCATCAACTCACCATTGATCCCGCCGCTAGGACAATAGCTCAATGTAGGCGAAGGCAGACTCCGGAAAAAACAGAGGTTGTCGAACAGGTTGTAAAAGACCTCATAGAGGAAAACTTTATCTCGGAGGCCAAGTACACTACTTGGCTGTCCAATGTTGTTTCTATTTTTAGAGTTTTTAGCAGTTGTAAACAGTTAGAGGTTTTGTGTAACTAGTTACAAGTCCGAGAATTCAGTTTTTTCAATTATTTGATGTTGTAACTGGGGGTGGCAAAACAGGCCGCTTGCCTCGCCTTAAGTCCGCCAAAAAAAAGAGTGGGGCGGGCAAGCCCGCTTAGTGAAATTGGGCTTAAAAATCCAACCCGCCCCGCCAAGGTGGCAGATTGGCGGGCGGCGGGCTTACCTGCCTATTTATTTATTTATTTTTCATTTTTATAGTAGATTAATAGGCTTATTTTTACATTTCAATAGATTTTTCACTTATTTTTTAGAATATTTTTTTATAAAACAACTTTTAAATAAATTTTACTTAAAAAAATATTGCATATATTCACAAATAAATGTATAAAATAGAATCATCAACAAGTATTCTAAAATATAGTTTAAGTATTAACCTTCAACCAACTAAAAAAATTATTTTAGTGCTTGATAACTACGATGGCGGAGCAACCCGCCCATTTTTTTGGTGGGCTTAAGGCGGGGCGGGGCGGACAAGTAGTCGGGCACAAAATGCCAATCCAACTCGCCATTTTTTGGCGGGTGTGTGAGTTGACCCGGCGGACCATGGCCCGTTTTATCACCCCTAGTTGTAACTTATGCCCCAATCCACTTGTAATTGTTTAAATATCTTGGAGGTATTGTTATCAATATGAATGAAAGGGTGATTAAGGTTGAGGCTAGACACAGCAGCGAGGTGGTTCGAAGTTGCAAGAACTAGGTTTTGATATTGGAGTATTGTGCTATTGATTTTAAGGAGGCATTTTGTCAGGAGTACAAATTGATTTTTGGTATTGGAAGAACGACAAAAGCCAATTGTTTCTAGTCAAACATGAAGCATGACTTCTCCTTCTTTTATAACAGCAAGAAAACCAAACAAGAAAAAATAACAGAACCTAGGATGAGATTTGAAAATACCTTTGATTAGTTTCGACGAACAAACGGTCGCGGTAAGTCTCTTTTCCTTCTTCTGTCATGCGTCGATCTCTATTATTTGCTACGAGGAATTTGTTAGGATGATTGATCAATGTGTATGAACTGGTTTTCCATGGCTCTTGAATTCTTTCAATTGATTCTCTTTTTGTTCTGATATATTGGGTAGCTATTTCTTTTTGGTTACTGATCTTGTTGTTCTTGTTATTCCGAAGAAATAATGAAATGGTGATTGATGAAAAACAAAGAAAGTTGTGAGGGTATCAAACTTGGCTTTCTGAAAAATCTTGTTGTTCTGACCATTTTTCTTGCTTCTTATTGTTATATTATGTTGTTTATCTCTTCTCCTTTTTAAAATCAAAATAAAAAAACCAAAAAAAAACTTGTTTGCTAAGTTTCTAAGTACCAAGAGATTTGTCTTGTATTGATTGAGAAGTTACTTTCAAGTACATGTCCTTTTGTTGCAGATTGTTATTGTTGGTTGTTGTCTTAATTTAAAGCTTGTTGTTAAAAATACTTATGTACAGGTCCTCTTTGTGCAAAATTTGGGCAAGGCGAGTGCAGTGCGTAGCTGACTGAAGACTTCTTTTTGATGTAGTTGTACTTTTTCCTTCTTGTAATTTTCTTGTTTGAAATCAAATGCTTCAAATTGGTGGGAATGGGCTTAGAATGAATTGAAATTGTGGTTGGGCTTTTGAATGTAAATTGGATTTTTGTAAAAAAAAAAAAACTATTGGTAAGACAATATAAAATTGGACTTTCTTGAAATAGGTCTTTTGAATGAAATTTTGGAATGGATTATGGTTATTTGGGTCAGAAGTGGATAGAAAAATAAAAATGGATAATTGAGATAAATTGGATTATGAAAATGGATATGAAATCAAAAATGGAATTGGATTGGTTTCTTATGATACTGGATTAAAAATAGAAAATGGATAATTTAAAATGGACATTAAAAATGGATTTAGACAATGGATATTATGAATGGATATGGATTTTGAAATGGATAAAAAAATTAATGGATCTAAAAAACAAAAAGGTTTGGACAAAAATATGGATAATTGGACATTTGAATTAGAATGTGAAATGGATGAAAACTGAAAAAGGGAAACTACCATAAAAATCCACTGACGCACATCTTGAATTGAATCAAAGAAAATCCACCTTAAAACAACTTCTGATTAATGACATCACAACAAATGAATACATTTGGTCCATGTCACTTGAGTTCTGAAAGTCAAAATCTTCATTTTGAACCAATCTTCAAAACAGCATGTGCCACAGATGACTTGTAGATGAAGCAAAACCATTTTATTCGACCAAGATTAAATCACATCCAACTGAACTGAAACAATACTGCATACACACTCAACCTGTTAACCTCAGGCGAAACTCAATTGATCGACACTTGCTCATCTTAAACACAATGGGCGAGAAATCCTAATCTTCGCCTTGGGTGTACACTGATGAAATAATGGCTTGGTGAGAACCAAAATCCTAATTTAGAATATTTGCCACATTCTGATAACCTGATACTGAAACAGACCACTTGTTTGACCAAGATTAGGTCAAACTTCCAAAGAACTAGAAACCACGCCGCACAGACTCTCGACCTGATAACCTTTCCTGATTCTTGGTTCGATCTTGCAAGACCTGAGCTTCGAAGAACTCGTGAAGAAACCAAATTGCACTGGATTATTGAGGAAGGGAGGCCTCTTGGGAGTATAAGAACTTAATTGATGAATGACCTATCCAAAACCTTGATTGATCAACCCTTGAACCTCTTAAAGCAAACCCTAATTCCACAGGTGAAACAAAGCAAAACAAAGTCTGATAATTGGGTTAGATTCCAACGGTGAAACAAAGCAAAACAAAGTCTGATAATTGGGTTAGATATGCAATATGATTGACCTGGAATGATATGTAAAAGATCAAAGAATTTACGGGTAAAATTTGGGGTATGACACTTCGTCCAAAAAAAGGCGGGGCGGGCAAGCCTGCTTAGTGAAAATGAGCTTAAAAATCTAGTTTGTCCCGCCAAGGTGGCGGATTGGCGGGCAGCGGGCTTAATCGTCTTTCTATTTTTATAATTGATTAATAGGCTTATTTTTACATTTCAATTAAATTTTTCACTTATTTTTTAGAATAATTTTTTATAAAACATCTTTTTATTACTTAAAAAAATATTACATATATTCACAAATAAATGAATAAAATAGAATTATCAACAAGTAGTCCAAAATATAGTTTAAGTATTAACCTTCAATCAACTAAAAAAATTATTTCAGTGCTTGATAACTACGATGGCGGAGCAAACCGCCCATTTTTTTACGGACTTAAGGCGGGGCGGGTTAGGCAGGTAGGCGGACACAAAATACCAATTCAAACCGCCATTTTTTGGTGGGTGTACGGGCTGGTCCGGCGGGTCATGGTCCGTTTTGTCACCCTTAGTTGTAACTTGTGACTCAATCCACTTGTAATTGTTAAAATACCTTGGAAGTATTGTCACTGTTCTGGTCTGGGCCCAGCCTCGCGGTCCAGCCCAATAACGCACATGGCCCATTAAGTGGACTATCCCGACCGGGCACACGCGCCCCATAGGACGGGCAGGGCATGCTCCCCGTCGGGATGGACGACGCGCCCTGTAGCGTCTCAACATCCTCTTTATCGGCCGAACAGGGCACACCCCGGTTCGTCGAGCAAGACCTTTGGTTCCTCCACATCCTCGCGTTCTCCCCTCCGCGAGGAGAACAACCTGCCTCCGGGGAACCTCCCGAGCTCCCCTCCGCGGGGAGAACAACGTGCCCGGTGCACGTTCTCCACGTGCTCCCCTCCGCGGGGACACGTCACCTAACCAACTGCCCACCTCCGAAAGAGCAGGTCAAACCCACTTTCCGGAGATCACGGGACAGTTGAACTAGGGCGAAGACCACGTTCTGGTCTCCACTACGCCACGTAAGCCCTAGCAGTCACCTGGGATGGGTCTGGCAATCCAGCCTAACGCAAGTGACCGTTGGCCCAGCGTTGGGGTCTCTTTATAAATACCCTCTTCCTCAAGAGGGTCAGGTAATTCACATCTTGCCCTTTCTGTACTTTGCTCTCACTCTGCCCAATTCCTTACTTTGGCATCGGAGTGTCTTGCAGGTACACCCCCCCTTCTCCTCCTCATCACCGGTGAATAGGCAGCAGTCCAATAGCGTGTGGCCAGCCCGTGATCCCCTTCTGATCAGGTCAGATCAGTGGCGCCGTCTGTGGGAACAGAAACTTCCCCGTTATTCCGAGCAGAAAACCAAAGTTTCACCAACATTCCACGATCATGGCTAGCCCACACCGCGACAACACTCCGCACGACCTCGTGCTCAACGTCACCACCAACGGAAACAAACAGATGGAAACGAAGCGTCCGGCGGAAACCAACGAGAGAGACGGCCAAACTGCCTCATCTTCATCCGCGGAGCGGCCCCTTCAGGCCGACCACCGGCCCCAGGGCCCGGCAGCATTCCAACCCGTCCCCATCCCGGCGGGAGCGGACCCAACGGTGGCCGCCCTCTTTACGGCCATCAACCAGACGAACCAGCTGTTGTTCCAGCAAAACGCGAGAATTGGAGCATTGGAACGCGTCGGCCCTCCGAGGTACCCCCCGCGGGAAGACCAAAACGGAGGTTCGAGGAGTCCCTCACCTCGACCCAGAAATCGCCGGCCGCGGCTGGAGAGACACCGCGCACAGGTAGCGCGAGAATGCACCAGGTCCCCAGCAAGACAAGTTCGCGAGAGGATCCAGAGCACTGCGGCGATCCCGGTCGGAGATCCCCGAGGCGAAAACCCAGGCAGGAGGTCGAGAACCCGAAACCAGGGCCCTATTTTGAACGGTTCGTCTCCCCATCGGTCTCCGGAACCCAGCGACGAGGACGATTACCGCACCCCGCTGTCCCGAGAAATCATGGCTGCCCCCATACCCCAAGGGATGGAGAAGCCCCCGACGCTGTCTACGTACGACGGCACATCCGACCCGGACGATCACCTAGAGGACATCGAGGCCATGCTCGATTACCGAAACGTCCGGGGAGTTATCAAGTGCAGGCTCTTGTCGACGACTCTGAGGAAATGCACCATGACTTGGTATAAAAGTTTGGAACCCGAATCAGTTACGTCGTGGAGAGTCTTAAAGGACCTATTCTCCAAACACTTTACGGCATCCCGGCGCCACCCGAAGACGGAAGCCGTTCTCGGGGCGATCATCCAGGGCCCCGACGAACCTCTCTGAAAGTACATCGAAAGATTCACTCGGGAAGCAGTGCAAGTGACGACGTCAGACGAGATGAAGCGCTACTTAATGGAACAAGGTCTACGCCACGACTCCAAGTTCTACGAGGCCGTGGGCATACACCGGCCAACCTCCCTCCAAGATTTCCTCGACAGAGCCGCGCATTATATCCGATTCGAAGAAACACAAGCGGCCAACTCCGCTCGAGACACCCGAGACAGGGAGACCCCCCACGGGCACCGAGACGACGGAGCCTTGAGCCATCGACGGGGAGGGGACCGCCGTCGCGAAGACCGCCCCCGCGAACAACGCGAACCGCGCGGCCCTGCCGGCCGATTCACAGAGTACACGGCCTTAGTCGCTTCCCGCGAGCGCATACTGGCCGAATGCGCCAAAACCGAGTTCGTACAGGGAGGTGTCCGTTTTCCGCGACCGACGCCCCCCAAACCCAATGTGGACAAATCGAAATACTGCCGATTCCACAGGAGCCACGGGCACATGACAGAATACTGCATCCATCTCAAAGACGCGATCGAAATTTTGATCAAAGACGGTCACCTGAAGAGATACACCCGAGGAGGCGAGCCACCAAGCCAAGAGGCCCCAGAGGCCAAGAAAGTCGAGGAACTCCCCTCTTCAGAGGACAACAGCAGGCTCCAGGTCGCACTGTGTGTCAGCCGCCCCGAGGATTGGTTCGCGGACAGAGAATTCGGTCTTCCCGAAGGACCCGACCTAATCGACGAGCCAATCCGACCAACCAGCCGCTGGGAATACTTCGCCAGAGCCATGGTCATCTCTGATGGAGCCACGAGGAGCTTGTCCATAGGATCCGTGAAGAGAAAATTCGACGAGCTTATCGCGAACAACTCCGAAAAAATGAGCACGCTCGAAAAATTCCAAGGTCGATCCAATCCGATCACATTTTACCTCGAGGAACTCCCTGGGGGATCCCCCAACTCCAACATTCCCCTGCTCATACGTGCACGGATGGCGAACTTCGAAGTCAGGCGCCTCCTCGTCGACGGCGGAAGCTCGGTTGACATCATGTACACGCACCTGTTCACAACTCTCCAACTCGACGAATCCAACCTTTCCCCTTACGTAGGCTCCGACCTTCAGGGGTTCAACGGGACGACGATGAGACCTTGGGGGTACGTGGAACTGAAAGTCACCTTCGGAGAAGAGGAAACAGCCAGGGAAATCAGCATCCGCTTCTTAGTCATCGAGTGCCCATCCCTCTACAACTGCATCCTGGGCAGGACAACGATAGCAGAACTCACCGCGGTACCCTCCACTGTCCACCTGAAGATGAAATACTACACAAAACGGGGGGTCGTGGTGACCCTTAACGGAGACATCGAGGCCGCCCGAAGTTGTTTTAAGGCCGCGCTGAAAGGCCTAGACTCCATCGCTCCAGCGACCAAGTGGGCAACCCCAATCATAACAAAGGGAAAACCAACGAAGCTAGTTGATGGGCTAAAGACGTGTCTACTTATGCGTCTAGCGGTATCTTACTGCAAGTGCACAGCCTATCGAAGTAATATTTAAGATTATCGATCCACAGGGATTCTATCGTTACGTAGTGCTAGATGAACTCCTAGTTTAGCTAAGGCGAGTAGTTGTCACGATTGTTGTTGGTTTTCTAAGACTATTGAAGGCGGAATTAAATTCAAGTTTTTAATAAAATAATACTAAAACGGTCGGTATGTAATTATACTAACTTAGGTGGGTCAATCTAACCTAGGCTTATAAAGATGTTCACTTAATCTATTCGGTAGAGATTACTAGTTTGAATACCCTCAACTCACACTCTCGTGGTCTTGAATCAGATCTTATCCCTAAAGCCCTATGCCTGCTCTCGCTAGCCCATAAGTGTTTAGAGATAATTTTTGGAAACTAAATAAGTCTAATTTATCTTAAAGCGCTCTCGCTGTATTTAATTTAAATGCCTAACTTTAGCTATCTGGTTAAAATCTCACACTCTCGTGGTCTTGACCCAACCTAATACCCTTTTCTTACTCTCGTAACGAAAAGGTCGAATTTAATTAAAAAGTATCAGCCAGAATGTTAAGCGATTAATTATTTTAGCCCATGGTTATATTTTACCGGTTAAGTTAGTTATAACTACATACCGCCCTAAGGTATTTAGCTACTCATCGAGGTTAAATCAGACTCAGAGTTAATTATTAGCTTACTAAGGGCAGAAAAATAAATAGACATTATAAATAAATTAAATTGCAATAACTGAAAAACCTGATTAACAAATATCTGAGTAGACTCCTTCTTCCACAGACCGGAAGGCTTGGAGTAGGCGGAAATAAAAATTAAAACGAAATGCTGAAGGCTGGAAACAAATAAAGGTATAACAATTCCCTAATGTTGGAAATTGTTACACGGTTGGTTTGGATACAAATAAAATAAGGCAGAAAATAAAATGCTGGAATAATAAATCTGATGGTAAGGTAATTCGGTAGAGCTTCCGCAGGAAATTTGGATACTGAAGTCTGTCCCTGAATCCTCCTGAGCTGGTCCTATTTATAGAGCTTCCAATGGGCTGGTCCTGGGTCTTTTGCTTCTTGGGCTTTGCTGAAGTGGTTGAGAAAATGTTGGAAAGTGGCAGCAGAAAGTGGGAGAGGTCTCCCTCACGTGAGAATTACTAGGAGGAGTGGCTTCACTGGTGGCTTTGACGTAGTCTGAGTCAAAAGAATCAAGTTATATCCTTGTCACGGGCGTGACAAGGTCTTCACGCTCGTTGTTTTATGTTTTCAAGTGTCACGGTCGTGACTACTTCCTCACGGTCGTGAGGGCCCAAAGCAAGGTGTCACGGTCGTGACACCCTTGTAACGACCGTGGCCGTAACAAATTATGCAGAGTTTTATGCAGGCTTCTGTCTTGCTTCATTTCTTGTGGTTTCTTTGTTCTTTTCTTCTTAATTCTTGATTTGGCCTCACATGTCGATGTACCTGCAAAATAGTAAGAAAAACTCGAGGAATCGAGCGTTAAAACGGTGAATGCGCGGTAAAAGTCAATGAAATCTAGCGATATAACCGATGCGTTTTCTCGTCATCAAACTTCCCCAAACTTAAACCTTTGCTTGTCCTCAAGCAAATAGTCGGTTGAAAATCGGCGGACAAGATTTTATTCGCGCATACTCATAGCAAACCGTCCGGTGGATCGTTCTGTCGGATAGTCCGGTACTTTGATAGAACACTACCGATACACTAATGACATAAGCAACAGGCTATGTCGTCTACTTCCCGTCAAGCGAAACAATCGACAATCACATTGCGATTTCACCTAGAGTCTTTCGATCGTATTTCACCCGGTTCGTTCTGGCGCAGTCACATTAAGCCCTTTGCCTTCGCACGCACGTAGTGGAGTAGCCGGTTAGCGATTTTGATCCTTTTTTAGCACGGGGTCTGGTACACGAGTGTGGTAACCCTTCATGTTTTATCCGATGCGGAGGTTGTGGGGGATCGAGCCGTAGCACGCCCTACCGAGTTCAGAACCAGTACCTCTGAACCAACCCGGAACGGAGTCCTTCTCATATTTCTCGTTTATTATCTGCGACCGTGTACTTTGGTGCAATCTCTTTTCATTTTGCATTGAGATACGAAGGATCATTATTGATTAGGCATCAAACGCTTATATTCATCGGCTCCCCACGTGGTTTGTGTTCAGACGGTGCTGACTGCTAGTATAAACTACTGGGGGTTACTTTTGAACTGAAACTAAAGGTGCACTCGCAATGGTGATCGGGATGGAATTTCTTAAGCAGGGGGTCGAAGATGTCAAGATTGTATTGGTCTTGTTTAATCGTTCCCGGCTTCGTAATTACGAACCATTCGGTAGTCAGTCGGGTAATGCGAGAAATTTAAGGATTTTTCTAGTATGGCTTAATAATCGGGGAAAACTCGATATTCAAGAAAATAACGCACAGAATTGCTCATTTCATTGATTTTCTAAAAGGAATACAACAGAATTGAAAGTACATCGAAATGAAAAGTACCTCTCCCACACTATATCAGACATTGTCCTTAATGTTGTGATATAATAGCGGTATAGATACAGTACAAGACTAAAACTGAAAAACAACATAAAAGCAAACTACTGCTGCTGGTGATCGCGGGCTCAGCCTCTGGTGCGAGAGCGGCGTCTGGAGGGAGTCGCGTCGGGGTCAGAGCCGGTACCGGAGGTAGCAGTAATGCTGAGGCGGAGCGCCTCAAGCTCGCCGAAGACTTCGCCAAAGAGTTCGCTAACCCGCTCATTAGTGGCCGCATGGTTGGCAGCAATAGTGCCGAGCAGAGCGTCGTACTGTGCCTTCTGCTGACGCTCTAGTGCTGCGTTCATCAGGTTCTGCTGGTGGATCGCAAATAGGACGTCCTCAAGTGTGGCAGCTGGAGCCGCCTGCTGTCGGGTGGAAGTCTCAGGGATGTCCTGGGCATGCTCAGCTGCATCCATGGCGTCCTGCATCTCGTCCACTGGGGCGTTCGGCTGATCATCATGTACCGGGGCGTGATCCGCAGCAGCTGGTAAGGCAAAGAGCCAGTTGGCTCGGTTTGCTGGGTCGATGCGTGTGCGGGACGGCAGAGTGATGTGGTGGAAGACGGTGCCATTGACGACAGGGCTGTACCTGCCATCCTCTCGCTGCACGATCAGGTGGGCGGACCGGCAGTAGCTCATGGTCAGGAAATCGGCGGCGAGGTGCGGCAGATCAGCGAGCGCGTCACCGAGCCCCAGCTGAATGGCGAGGGTGGTGACAATGCCTCCAATGAAGAACGGGGATGAGCCGCGGTGCGCGATGGCCTGGATGTGGTAGAGCATAAAGGGGGCAGCGTTGATTGGCTCGTCATGAAGGGCACAGTACAAAAACAGGAGCTCCTTTGAGTTGAGCTTGTGGTTGCTCTCTCGAGCAAAGATGGTGTTGCAGAGGACCCGGTGAAAGTAGCGGATAGCCGGGTTGTGGATGTGAGTGGCGTTGAGGCTCTGGAAGGTGGTCGCATGGGTGTTGGTGAGGTCGCGCCACAGTGTGAATGCTTGCTCACTGAAGTTGTCGGGCACGCGACGGTGGGCTTCGGTGCCGCGGTCGAAACCTAACAGCTCTGCAATCCTGGTTTGTGTGAGGTTGAACTCCCGGCCAAGCAGTCTGAATGTTACGTTGCCGGTAAGCTGACTCTGAGAACCATGAGGGGTGATGTAGCAGTAGGAACTGAGGAACTCCAGCGTCAGGAGTTCGAAGGTAGGCTGTGGCTGGTGACAGAGGTCCCACAGGCCAACCTTCTGCAATAGGTTTTGGACGCTGGACAGCATACCAAGTTCTTGCAGACAGTCGGTGGAAATGTACCGGGTGGGTTGCAGACCGCGGTTCTGGAAGCGGACGAAACGGTCTCGCTGGGTTTCTCCGGCTTCTCCTTCTCTGAAAACGATAGGATCCATAACATGCAAATGTGAAGGGAGAGGGTGGAAGGATTTTTTGTGAAGTTTTTGGAAGAAGAGTGGTAGAATGAGGGAGGTTGGTGTTCGGGTTAAATACGGGACAGTGGAATTGGAATGGTTACTGGTAATGGTGGATTAATGGGGTAGTGGAAAGGTTTAGACGGTTTGGGAATGAGTGGGGGAAGTTTTAGATAGGTTATGGAGGGAGAAGAGGAGTGGACACGATGAAGAAACAGTTCTGTTTCTCACGACCTCTGTAATAGAGGTCGTCACGGTCGTGACAGGATCGTGACGGTCGTGACGCTCTAAATGGGCACGTCACGATCGTAAGTGGGCGTGACGACCGTGAGGCTGTGTTGTGCTGAGTAATTCCCAGAAAAGCACATTGTCTCACGTTATTATTTTTTTTTAATTTAATAATAATGTATTTTATTTAGTAGCACTATAGTAACACACACCATAATATATAGCAATTTCAGCACAGTAGTATACGAATCTAAGATAGAATATTGCAGTCATACAGTATATGGTCACACAGTGTATAGAAAAGAAATAGAAAAATTATTTAAGCTGCTAAAATGAAGAATCAATTGAAATAAAAAGTGCATGGCATAAAGAAAAATTGAAATTACATAAACTCAAATTATGTTATGAAATCGTTGCGAAAGATAAATTTAACTGGAAATGAAAATAATGATAAAAAATAATGTGGAAAGAATTAGTAAACTAAATCACTGATAGCCGGTTCAAAGGCGTTTCTTCAGATCTTCGATGGCGGAGTCCAGATGATAGAATTGTTCGCAGGCCATGTCAGTCAATCCCACGATGTCCAATCGCATACTCTTAATGTCTTCTCTGAATAGATTAATGTCAGCTTGATAGGCATTGAGAGTATGCATGATGTTCTGCAAGTTGTTAGCGTACTCTCCGTGATTCGCTCCAGGGGTTTCATGAACTTTGTCAGTTGGGTCAATGTCATGGTATCCAGGAGATGTCTCGGGGTCAGTTTCAACAGCGGTCATTACATCATCTGTTATCCTGTGAGACTGAGGTGTTTCAGGAGTGGCTGGATAATCAGGTGGATTTAACTCATAAAGCCAATTATCCTTATTATGAACACTTACTTTTGCATGATTGGGCAATGTGAACAGGGTGACTACTGTGTTCCGGATCAGGTACTCAAAAGGTGGGCGTCCTAAATTCCTTATAATATGTCTATTGAAGCAGAATTTAAGGTTCATCAGGCGTACGGTTCCCAGACGGGTGCACCTGTCCAGTTGGTACCTAAGTCCTAAGGCATCAGCAATCATGGTTACAAGACCTCCTACCACTATAGGTAATTCAGGTTCATCTTGGATGCGGGTGAAGGTTTGCATCATGAAAGGGACACCATTAACACACTGTCCAGTATTGAAACATGACATAATAAATAATTCATCCTTAGAGACTCCGGTAATGTTTTCTTCTTTTCCAAAGAAGGTATGGGCGAGGAATTTGTGGAAGTAACGAAGAGCAGGGTTATGGATCTCATCATTGTTCATATCATTTGGTTCAGGGTGGTAGTTTCCGGTCAGAGTTCCCCAAAAGAAATCTAGCTCCACATCCATCAATTCTACCTGTGTGGTAGTAAAGGCAAAAGGTCCACTAGGGAATCCTAACAGGTCAGCTAGTTCTTTGTGGTTAAAGTCGTATTCTATTCCGAATAGGCGGAAACTAATGAATCCTTTCCTAGAACCAAAACCGCGCTCAGGTAGGTAAAGTAAGGAGCTAAGGAACTCAAGGGTGAGCTCTCGGTAGGTCGCAAACTTGTGTTGGATCATTGCATTCTCCCATCCGAGTCGGTTGAACAGGTATATCATGCTCTCATGTATACCTAAGGTTTCCATAGTCTTTTCATTTGGGTACAGGGTCAAATCCATTTGCCTCTGTGATAACTCTTCGAACTTTGTTCTTTGGTTCCTACCTCTAAATTGGGTTTCCATATAGTTAATAGGTTGGTTAGCCATAGTCAGTGAAAATACGGTGGAAACAATTCAGTGGAAAAGACTTTAGAAAATCTGTAAAAAGTGATTTAGGATAAAAATAAGAAAAATGAAATGCTAAAATGTAATGGCTATAAATGTAATGTAAAATAAAACTAACAAAACAATTTAAACAAATATTAGTAACGATAATTAAGAAATGCTCAAAAAGAAAAGAATAGTTTAAAATAGGTAAATAAGTGAATGGGTTGCCTCCCACTAAGCGCTGTTTTTATTGTCAAAAGCCTGACGTAACGCTGAGGTTTAGACTAATCAGGGGAATTAGCGGACAATTTCAAAAGTTTTAGATCATTCGTATAGTCTCTATTTTCAACTTTATGATAATGTTTTAGGCGTTGTCCGTTTACAATGAATGGTTCATTGTTCCTACCCTTGATTTCTATTGCTCCACTTGAGAATACTTTAGTTATATCAAAGGGTCCCGACCATCTAGACTTTAGTTTTCCAGGAAAGAGCCTAAGTCTTGAATTAAAGAGGAGTACAACGTCTCCCACACTGAATTCTTTCTTAGATAGGCGTTTATCATGCCATCGCTTGGTTCTTTCCTTATATAGCTTAGCGTTTTCATATGCATCTAATCT
Organism: Lathyrus sativus; assembly: GCA_963859935.3. Lineage (NCBI taxonomy): Eukaryota > Viridiplantae > Streptophyta > Magnoliopsida > Fabales > Fabaceae > Lathyrus > Lathyrus sativus. Next base: position 715,133,365 of record OZ012737.1, read on the forward strand.
TAATTCTTCTAATTCGTTAATGTCTAGGATTCGCTTTTCTCCTGCAGCACTATAGTTCATATTGAGAGTTTTGATCGCCCAATAAGCTTTGTGCTCTAGTTCTACTGGGAGGTGACAAGATTTTCCATAAACTAGTTTGAAAGGTGTAGTACCTATGGGAGTCTTGTAAGCGGTCCTATAAGCCCATAGAGCTTCGTTAAGTTTAGATGACCAATCTTTCCGAGATATGGCGACAGTCTTTTCTAAGATTTGTTTTATCTCTCGGTTTGAGACTTCGACCTGTCCACTTGTTTGTGGGTGATACGGTGTGGCCACACGGTGTCTCACTCCATATTTAGATAGTAATTTGTCAAAGATTTTTGAAATGAAGTGTGAGCCACCGTCACTTATGACGAGTCGAGGTACACCAAATCTGGGAAAAATTATGTTTTTGAAAAGCTTTATTACTACTCGTGCATCATTTGTAGGAGAAGCTATGGCTTCGATCCATTTTGAGACATAGTCAACGGCTACGAGTATGTAATTATTACCGAAAGATGATGGGAATGGTCCCATGAAATCTATTCCCCAGACGTCGAAGATTTCTACTTCCAAAATTCCCTTTTGGGGCATTTCATCTCTTCTTGAAATATTGCCGGTGCGTTGACACCGATCGCAACTTATAACAGCGATGTGGACATCCTTCCATAGATTAGGCCAGTATAAGCCGGCTTGCAAGATTTTTGCACAGGTCTTGGAAGTGCTCGCATGTCCACCATAAGGAGATGAATGACATTGGGCAATGACATCTTCTATTTCTTCTTCGGGAATACATCGGCGAAAGATTCCATCCGGTCCTCGTTTGAACAATAATGGTTCATCCCAATAGTACTGTTTCAGGTTATGAAAGAACTTCTTTTTCTGCTGATAGGTTAGATCTGGTGGAAGAGCTCCTGCGGCTAGGTAGTTGACAATGTCAGCGTACCATGGCAGTCCTACAGTTGTCTGTATTATTTCCACGGGTTCTGGTTCATTTATATCTAACTGCACCAGGTCGCTTCCTATTTGTGCTATCAGCTGTTCATATGGAAAATCATCGTTAATCGGCACTTGTTCGGGTTTAATACCTTCTATTCTAGATAAATGGTCCGCTACGACGTTTTCAGTACCTTTTTTGTCTTTTATTTCTAGATCAAACTCTTGTAAGAGTAAAATCCATCTTAAGAGTCTTGGCTTAGCATCCTTCTTAGTTAACAGATATCGGATAGCAGCGTGGTCTGTGTAAATGATTATTTTCGCTCCAACTAGGTAAGAGCGGAATTTGTCAAGCGCAAAGACAACTGCTAGCAATTCTTTTTCTGTAGTGGCGTAGTTCATCTGGGCAGAATCCAAGGTTCTACTCGCATAGTAAATTGCATGGAGTTTCTTTTCTTTTCTCTGACCCAGGACTGCGCCCACAGCATAGTCACTCGCATCGCACATGATTTCAAAAGGTAATCTCCAGTCAGGGGGCTGCATGATTGGTGCGGTGATGAGGGCTGTTTTTAGAGTTTCGAATGCCTTAAGACAATCTTCATTGAATATGAACTCAGCGTCTTTCATTAGTAAACCAGTAAGAGGTTTAGTAATTTTCGAGAAATCTTTGATGAATCGTCGGTAAAAACCGGCGTGTCCTAAAAAGCTTCGTATTTCTCGAACGGTTTTAGGAGGTTGAAGATCTTTTATTACTTCAATCTTGGCTTTATCGACTTCAATTCCCTTATCTGATATCACATGACCTAATACTATTCCTTCGTTGACCATAAAATGACATTTCTCCCAGTTAAGCACGAGGTTCACTTTTACACATCTTTCTAACACCATTTCTAAGTTTGATAGACATCCTTCAAAGCTTTGCCCGCATACAGAGAAGTCGTCCATGAACACTTCCATGATGTTGTCTATAAAATCTGCAAAGATCGACATCATACATCTTTGAAAGGTTGCAGGGGCGTTGCATAATCCAAAGGGCATTCGCCTATAAGCGAACGTTCCATAAGGACATGTGAATGTAGTCTTCTCTTGATCATCAGGATGGATAGGGATTTGGAAAAATCCTGAGTAACCATCAAGGTAACAGAAGTAAGAATGCTTGGCTAATCGTTCTAACATTTGATCTATGAAAGGTAGTGGGAAATGATCCTTTCGAGTGGCTTTGTTTAGTTTACGATAATCTATGCACACTCTATATCCCGTCACTACTCTTTGCGATATCGATTCGCCTTGAGCGTTTTTTACAACAGTGATACCTCCTTTCTTTGGCACTACATGTATTGGACTAACCCATTCACTATCAGAGATTGGATATATTATCCCGGCATCTAATAATTTCTTGACTTCTTCCTTTACTACAGTGCTAAGGGTTGGGTTTATTCTTCTTTGAGCTTCTCTGGAGGTTCTGCAATCTTCTTCTAGCAGAATGCGATGCATGCAAACTGAAGGACATATTCCTTTGAGATCAGATATGTTATATCCTAATGCAGTTGGATATTTCTTCAAGACATCCAAAAGTTTCTTTGTCTCTATAGTTCCTAAACTGGAATTCACTATAACTGGTCTTTTACATTCAACGTCTAAGAATTCGTACCTTAGGTTTTTAGGTAAAGTTTTTAATCCTAATGTAGGTTTATCTTTACTTGGCATGGGATCCGGTGTAAGTGCTAAGCTTTCGCTCAGACTATTATCCTGATACGGTTTTTGCCAATTATCATCTTCGAGAATTGGAGGGATTTGAATTTTCATTATTTCAGAATAAGTGGTCTCCTCCAGTTCCATTTCTCTTACACATTCGTCAATTACGTCCATTAGATAGCATGTATCCTCTATAGCTGGTGATTGTAAGAATTGTGTTAAAACAAATTCAACTTTCTCTTCACCTACTTCAAAGGTTAGCTTTCCTCTTTTTACGTCTATTATAGCTCCGGCGGTAGCTAAGAATGGTCTTCCTAGTATGATAGGTGTAGTGGAGTCTTCAGAGATGTCCATGATTATAAAATCAGTAGGAATGTAGAATTGTCCTATACGTACTGGGACGTTTTCTAGTATGCCTACAGGATATTTAACAGAGCGATCGGCTAGTTGAACGGACATTTTAGTTGGTCTTAGTTCTCCCATGTCTAGCCTTTTGCAAATCGTTAAGGGCATGACACTGATACTGGCTCCTAAATCGCATAGAGCTTTGTCAATGACGAATTTTCCTATTACACAGGGTATAGAGAAACTTCCTGGATCTTTTAGCTTAAGAGGCATGTTATTCTGAATTATGGCGCTACACTCGGCAATAAGTGTAACTGTTCCGTTATCCTCTATCTTTTTCTTATTGGATAAGATTTCTTTTAAAAACTTAGCATACGAGGGTATTTGGGTAATTACTTCTGTAAACGGAATAGTAATATTCAACTGTTTCAGAAGTTCGACAAATTTCTTAAATTGACCCGTCGTCTTGGAACTTATTAGTCTTTGAGGGTACGGAATTGGTGGTTTATAGGGTGGTGGAGGCACATAAGGTTGTTCTTTCTCCACTACCTCTTGACTTTCATCTTCCTTTTCTTCTGGATCATTCACCACTTCAGTCGGTTTATCCGGTTTTTGGTACATGGCTGGATTGTCAAGTCTTGGATCGGTAGGTCCGTCAAGTTCCTTGCCACTTCTTAATATTACGGCGTTAGCATGTCCTTTCGGATTAGGTTGAGGTTGTCCAGGGAATACTCCAGCTGGTGCAGCAGTAGGCGCTTGTTGTTGAGCTACTTGTGAAATCTGAGTTTCAAGCATTTTGTTATGTGTAGCTAGTGCATCTACTTTGCTCACTAATTGTTTAATCTGCTCGCTAGTGTGAATGTTTTGGTTTAGGAAGTCCTTGTTTGTCTGAGATTGGCTAGCGATAAAGCTCTCCATCATCAATTCAAGGTTCGATTTTCTAGGGATATTAGGAGCAGTCTTTTGATATCCTGGTGATGTAGCTGGTGTTTGACCTGGTGCGTAATAAGCATTGTTACTCTTATAGGAGAAATTCGGATGATTCTTCCAACCTGGGTTGTATGTGTTTGAGTAAGGGTTTCCTTGAGCATAATTCACTTGATCAGTGGGAGTTCCTGTCAATAGTTGACAATCAGAGACTTCGTGTCCTGGGACTCCACATAACTCACAGTTGGGTGTTACTGCAGCCACGGTGGCTGCAGGTGTTATGGCCAAGCTGTCGATCTTTTGGCTTAGTTGGTCAAACTTCGCATTGACTTGGTCCATACTACTTACTTCGTACATACCCCCTTTTGTTGGTTTCTCAGTCACGACTCTCTCGCTTCCCCAAAGGTAATGATTCTGAGCCATACTTTCGATAAGTGCATAGGCATCACTATATTCTTTGTCCATCAATGCACCACCCGCGGCAGCGTCAATTGTCATTCTTGTATTGTACAAGAGTCCATTATAGAAGGTATGGATGACCATCCATTCTACTAATCCGTGATGTGGACAAAGCCTAAGTAGATCCTTATAGCGTTCCCAAGCTTCGAATAATGATTCACTTTCTCTTTGCTTAAATCCGTTGATCTGAGCTCTCAGCATAGCTGTCTTGCTAGGTGGAAAATACCTGTTCAAGAAAACTTTCTTAAGCTGTTCCCACGTAGTTACTGAGTTTGAAGGCAGAGATTGAAGCCATGCTCTCGCTCTGTCTCGAAGCGAAAAAGGAAATAAACGTAGTCTAATAGCTTCTTGGGTAACTCCATTGGCTTTTACGGTATCTGCATATTGCACAAAGATCGAAAGATGAAGATTCGGATCCTCGGTAGGATTTCCGGCGAATTGGTTTTGTTGCACGGCTGATATCAATGATGGTTTTAGTTCGAAATCGTTTCGGTTGATAGTCGGTGCTGCAATGCTTGAATGCGGTTCACCTTGCGAAGGATTAGCGTAATACTTGAGTGGATGAGTTTGTTCTTCAGCCATTCCTGCGTTTTCTGATTTTACGACTGGTTCAGGCGGATCTAATTGAAGATCTGGAATGTTGGAATTATTTTCGAAATCGAGTATACGTCTTCTTACGTGTAAGAAGCGTTCCGATTCAGGGATTAGAGGTTGCAAGTCTTCGCTTTTGGAGCGAGTACGTGGCATACACTCGGAGATTAGATTAAATTAAATAGTTGATACCTTAGTCTAGACAATGCTACCTAAGTGCACTAGTAACTAAATTAAGAAATCCCCGGCAACGGCGCCAAAAACTTGATGGGCTAAAGACGTGTCTACTTATGCGTCTAGCGGTATCTTACTGCAAGTGCACAGCCTATCGAAGTAATATTTAAGATTATCGATCCACAGGGATTCTATCGTTACGTAGTGCTAGATGAACTCCTAGTTTAGCTAAGGCGAGTAGTTGTCACGATTGTTGTTGGTTTTCTAAGACTATTGAAGGCGGAATTAAATTCAAGTTTTTAATAAAATAATACTAAAACGGTCGGTATGTAATTATACTAACTTAGGTGGGTCAATCTAACCTAGGCTTATAAAGATGTTCACTTAATCTATTCGGTAGAGATTACTAGTTTGAATACCCTCAACTCACACTCTCGTGGTCTTGAATCAGATCTTATCCCTAAAGCCCTATGCCTGCTCTCGCTAGCCCATAAGTGTTTAGAGATAATTTTTGGAAACTAAATAAGTCTAATTTATCTTAAAGCGCTCTCGCTGTATTTAATTTAAATGCCTAACTTTAGCTATCTGGTTAAAATCTCACACTCTCGTGGTCTTGACCCAACCTAATACCCTTTTCTTACTCTCGTAACGAAAAGGTCGAATTTAATTAAAAAGTATCAGCCAGAATGTTAAGCGATTAATTATTTTAGCCCATGGTTATATTTTACCGGTTAAGTTAGTTATAACTACATACCGCCCTAAGGTATTTAGCTACTCATCGAGGTTAAATCAGACTCAGAGTTAATTATTAGCTTACTAAGGGCAGAAAAATAAATAGACATTATAAATAAATTAAATTGCAATAACTGAAAAACCTGATTAACAAATATCTGAGTAGACTCCTTCTTCCACAGACCGGAAGGCTTGGAGTAGGCGGAAATAAAAATTAAAACGAAATGCTGAAGGCTGGAAACAAATAAAGGTATAACAATTCCCTAATGTTGGAAATTGTTACACGGTTGGTTTGGATACAAATAAAATAAGGCAGAAAATAAAATGCTGGAATAATAAATCTGATGGTAAGGTAATTCGGCAGAGCTTCCGCAGGAAATTTGGATACTGAAGTCTGTCCCTGAATCCTCCTGAGCTGGTCCTATTTATAGAGCTTCCAATGGGCTGGTCCTGGGTCTTTTGCTTCTTGGGCTTTGCTGAAGTGGTTGAGAAAATGTTGGAAAGTGGCAGCAGAAAGTGGGAGAGGTCTCCCTCACGTGAGAATTACTAGGAGGAGTGGCTTCACTGGTGGCTTTGACGTAGTCTGAGTCAAAAGAATCAAGTTATATCCTTGTCACGGGCGTGACAAGGTCTTCACGCTCGTTGTTTTATGTTTTCAAGTGTCACGGTCGTGACTACTTCCTCACGGTCGTGAGGGCCCAAAGCAAGGTGTCACGGTCGTGACACCCTTGTAACGACCGTGGCCGTAACAAATTATGCAGAGTTTTATGCAGGCTTCTGTCTTGCTTCATTTCTTGTGGTTTCTTTGTTCTTTTCTTCTTAATTCTTGATTTGGCCTCACATGTCGATGTACCTGCAAAATAGTAAGAAAAACTCGAGGAATCGAGCGTTAAAACGGTGAATGCGCGGTAAAAGTCAATGAAATCTAGCGATATAACCGATGCGTTTTCTCGTCATCACTAGTCGGATCCGTGGAACTCGACAGTCGCTTCACCGAGGAACACGACCCCGAAACAAAGACCAGCGAAGTCAACGAGCAGCCCTCGCACCCAGCGCGCCCCATCCCGGACGGGGGATTCGAAATCATCACAATCGGGGAAGACACGAGCAGAACCGTGAAGATCGGCACCGGACTCCCAGACCTCGCGAAACGACAGCTCCAAGTCTGCCTCCGCGAGAACGCCGACCTCTTCGCCTGGAGCGCCGCAGAAATGCCCGGCCTCGACCCCGAGGTCGCCTGCCACCAGCTATCCATCAGCCCGGCCGCGAAGGCCGTTGTGCAACGCCGGCGTCGCCAATCCCCCGAAAAATCGGCAGCAGCCGAAAAAGTTGTAAAAGACCTTCTAGAGGCAAAATTTATTTCGGAAGCCCGGTATTCAACCTGGCTGTCCAATGTTGTACTCGCTAAAAAGAATAATGGAAATGGCGCATGTGTGTTGACTATACTGATCTCAATCGGGCATGTCCTAAGGACGCCTACCCCCTCCCCAACATCGACAAGCTCGTCGACAACTCCGCGGGTTTCAGGATCTTGTCCTTCATGGACGCATACTCAGGGTACAATCAGATCCCGATGGCCGAGCACGATAAACAGAGCACGGCCTTCATGACGGCGTCGGGCAACTACTATTACAACGTAATGCCCTTCGGCCTCAAAAACGTCGGGGCCACGTACCAACGGATGATGAACAGGGTCTTCCACGACGAAATCGGCGACATGCTCGAAGTATACATGGACGACATAATCGTCAAATCTTGCACGGAGGACGACCACACTGTTGCACCCTAAAATTTGCCTAACCTTATTCACTTGGTTTATGTTTCATTATCATTAGCATTTGCATATAGAGTCATGTACATAGGATAACCATCTGCATAGTATGAGCATAACAAGTCATTCAACAGGGGACCAATCATTATTTTCATCTCTAGAGGCCTATCAAGAGGTTATCATCATAAGTCAATCTCATTCAAGTCATCAGGAAAGAATTTGAAAGCAAGGAGCTCAGCAGATCAAACCTTGAGTCTATCTCCTAGCTGAGGGTATTTGAGGATCAACAAGAGGGTTATGAGCTGTGAATTGAAGGCATGGACATTATGAGAGACTTAAAAAGTCATTTGGAGAAGGAGACAAGTCATTGATGAGAGCACAAGAGCTATAGTTGAAGACAGTCAACTAGGGTTTCATTTGGGTCAATCCTAGGTCAACCCTAGGTCAATTGACTGACTTAAAAGGGCATTCAAGTCTATTGGAGAGATGTGGGGATCAACATTTGACATATGAAGAAGGATATGGAGATATGACAAGAAGAATTCAAGAGAAATCAAGGAGAAGAGGAGTTACTAAATTAGGGTTTCTCTGTAAAATCCCCTAGTTTAGGTCAAATTTCCAAGCAAGATAAGTCAAAATGCTAGCTTCAAATGGCTTCTTGGCCAACATGAAACTTGTAGAGGATCTCAAGACCTTTAATTTGAGTGGTGGAAGACCTCAAGGAGATTTATAGAACTCAAGTTATGGTCCTTGCAAGTTACAGGTCATCTGAGGTGTCTGAATTTTTGTCTGTGAAAGTGACTTGACTTCCAAGCTAGTTTTGCCCCTCAAGGAGATTTCAAATGAATTCTTGGTAAACATAAGAATTGTTCCTCATTGTCTTAGCTTTCTAGAATGGTATAGTATGCCTTCATATGATGTGGAGAACTCAACTTATGGTCTTGGCAAGCAAAGGGTATTTTGGGCATTTGTGAATTACAGGTCATTTTAACCTATACCCAAAACTCATACAAGGAGGCCTCAAATGGAAAAACTTACAACATCAAACTTGCTCCAAATGGGATTTTAAGTCTAGAAAGAAGGTCACAAATTATTGGAGAAGCTCATAGCATGAAGTTGAATAATTGGTCAAAATATGAACTAAAAAGGCTTATAAAGTGAATAAATTCAAAGTGAAAAATGGTTTGGGAGATTTATGAGTCCAAATGGAGACTTCCAATATATGATTTTGAATGGAAAAACAATTCTAAGAACAATGGTTCAAACACTTTTTTGAGTTTAGAAGGGAAAAAAGAAGTTATCTTTGGTTACTTGTAATTGAAGAAACATAACCAAAATGGATCAAAGTTGGAAAACAAGGGAATGTGCAAGATGGATCCAGAATGTACCATTGGGGTCTATATAAGCATGAAATGAGAATTTGGCAAGGGTTGGCTTCATTTGCACCAAGAATTCCACAAATTTCTCATACTTTTTCATTGAAGTTTTCATTCCAATCTCACAAAACCCTCACCAATTCTCATCCACATCAATTCAATCTTGTTCCATCATCATTATAGATCATAATTGAAGCAAGGATCAAGTGATTATCATCCATTTTCGTGCACCATATTCAAGAACATCAAAATCACAATCTCAAGTGGACAGCATAATTCAAGCAAAGAATCAACAAGGAATTGCATACAGAATCACATACATCAAGGATTGATCAAGATCCAACACCTAGAAGCCTCAGATCTTCAATCTCCATAGCTGTTTGCAAGGTTTCACATCAGGTATGTTTTCACTCAAATTGCTCGATTCAGTTAGTTAGGCATGTTGTTGTTAGTGTAGATTTGATCTAGGTGGTTAGGAGATTAGTTTAGATGAATTTGGAGAGGTTTGGTGATGGTTGTTAACAGGTGCAACAAACTGTTAGGGTGAAGAACTCTTAGGTTAAGCCATTAGAATGTTAGCTTGATGGATCAGATTAATAACCATTAGTTGTAGATTAGTTTAGGTTAAGTTTGGGGAAGAATTGAGTTGGTGCATATCAGTGTAATTTCATGGTGGCCAGATGTTGATTCGATCGGGTTTGTTGTTGTGATGAGTTTCAAGGTGAATTAGTGCCATAGACGTGTAGAGGGAGAGTTATGGAGTAACTTTCATGTTCACATCGTGTGGATTGGTAGCCTGTAGAGGGAGAACAGCTTGGTGTAAACCTGCTCGTGCATGGAGGTGTAATGGTGATTGAAACCCTAGTTGCAGGTCAATTGGGGAAGAAATAATCGTGGCCGTTCATTATGTCTTGGACTTTTGACTTAGGGGAAGATCGTATGGCTGTTATTCAATCTGATTTGTGGAGGGAGATTACCTTGGCCAAAACGCGCCGTTTCATTAATTGAAACGGGCGGGCCTGAATCTTTGATGCTAATCCCACCCCCAGCAATTAGGCCCAATGCAGTTTAAACGTGATTTCCATTCTTTCCTCACCCCCCAGCGCGTTTTATTATTTCATTGATTCTGAGTGTAACTCTGGGCCTTGATAAGGCGCTATCTGCACCCCCTGCCTGAGGGCCCATCCAGAATTGAACTGGGCGAGATTTCTGAATGCACCCCTTTTCCATTCATTTCATTCATTTTATTTCTTAATTCATTTTAATTTTTACTAATCTTCAAAAATTCATAATAAATGCATAAAAATGCATTTTAATCCATTCTTTTTACCATATTTTCTTTAGGATGTCTAGAATATTATAGAAAAATAAAATTTCATTTTTATTTTTATTTCACATTTTTTCCATATTTTCTAAATAAATGTCATATTAAATAGCTTCATTTCATGCATCCTTTTAATGATTTTTGTTCTCTTACATGCTTTAATATTTTTTAGCCATTCTTTCTATATTGTTTAGATGAGATATTCAACTTGTAGAAATATTTTAGTTCCCATTTTTAGAGATTAATTTTAGGTGATTAAAATAGGGTTGAACATCATGAACAAAACTAGGGTTTTAGGTGACAATTTAAAAAGTTTGATTTCATTCCCCTTAGGACCTAGGGTTTAACTAGATTAGTTATGGGACTATAGGGGCTATGGGTAGCTATTAGATCCCTTAGAGGAAAAGTCAGGATTCCCCTACTGCTATTATTACTGTCTGTATATCTGATTGTCTGGTGTGGTGTGCCCTCTGGGGATTGTTGCTTGTTTGTTTGGGTATTGGGTTTGCCTGGGGTCCTGGGGAAGCTGAAGATTTGTGAAGATGAAGCCATTGGAGATTCAAAGATTGGAGATCAACTGTCAGAGTTGAGGAGGAGTTTCTTGCTAGCAGATGCTGAGGAGACTAGGGTTTAGGAGCTAGGCAGAGCTCTAGATTAGAAAGCTTGTTTCTCAAACATGGATTGCCTTGTCTGCATCCATTCTTCTCTGTGATTCAGGGTCTCTCTAAGACACTCACCCCCTTCCTTTGGAAGGCTTGGTGATAGTGTCTATGAGATAGAACTCTTGAGAGAAAATGTATCTTTGTGTTAGTAGCAGTCTGTTCACCACCCTTGGTAGTCAACTGATTGCTTAACACCCAATTCACTCTTGTGACTGATCCCTCATCCTGGAGGTTTGAGCTTGAAGAAAAGCCATTGCAGATGGAAGATAGATGATCAAAGCCCTTGCCTGAAGGCCATGAAGATGGAGATTGATGCTTGTTGAAGCCTGTAGCTGATTGGAGATTGCTTGAAGTCAGATGTTGATCCAGAGCTGCTGATGCTGTTTCTTTTGGCTGTTGTATTTCATTTGTTGATGTATTGATTGGTTTTCTGAACTGTATTGTTTGCTGTTTACCCTGCTGGGTTGAAAGTGAAGCCTGTTCACTTTTGCCTATTGTTTTCTAGGTTCGAGGTTGAGTGGGACTCCCTTGCCTCGCTTGTACTGTTGCATCCATGCATTTTACTGTTGTATATATCTGTTATTGTTTCTGTTTCTGCCTATCCCGTAGGATCTCTGTTTCTCTCTGTGCAAGAGAGGAGCATGATAGACACTAGGTCTTAACCCATGCATGATAACATTAGGTTAGTTTGTTTCCCTTCGCAACCGTAGGTTAGAGTTCTGTCTCTTTCTTTCTCAAAACAAACAGAAAAACACATAAAGATTTCAAACACAATAAAAGACACTTCTTCCGTAAAAGAATGTGAACTCATCAAAGCGTCATTTTTGTCCGCCGGGACTGTTAATCAAGAAAACCTTTTCAGAAGGACTAAAATCAACCAAGACAAGCTTGTGTCGTACGTGGCCCGAACTACGTTTGCTCTGATCTTCCATGCAGTGTGGAAGTACGTAGGCATAGGATGCGATATCCTAGCGAGCAACCTTCCCCTCCTTTCCCGTAGGTAGGCGAACTACGTTGACTCTGATTTCTCGTTCCAGGCGGGAATACGTAGGCATAAAGTGCGATACTTTGCCGAGTCATTTTTATTTTCATTTTACTTTCTTTTTAACCCTCGACCTATAGTTTAGATAGAATTACAATCCATACCCGAAAACAAGCGTGGATCCCGTCGAGTACGACGGACGTGAGGGGTGCTAATACCTTCCCCTTGCGTAACCGACTCCCGAACCCAGGTTTTGGTTGCGATGACCATACCTTTCCCGTGTTGTGCGAGGTTTACTCTGAGCGTTTCCTTTCCCTCCCGTGGGATAAATAACGCACGGTGGCGACTCTTCTGTTCAGCCGGCGCCGATTTTCGCAGTAGCGACAGCTGGCGACTCTGCTGGGGATCCAACGTCCCCTGGCTGCTAAGGACTGCGATGGTTCTTATGCATTTGGGATCCAACGTCCCTTGAGAGAGTCAATCCTAACGCTTGTTTTCCCGTCGAGGATTTTGTATGGAGTTATTGTATATTTCTAACCTTGTATTTTCAGCTTTGTATATTGATTATTATTGCTGTATTTGGGGTGTGACGGGTGTTCTGATATTGAGTGAGAAGTCGGACCTGGGCTTGAGTGCACCTAGAATTAGCGTAGAAATTAGTGGGCGCCCGCTTGCTTTGCTTGCTTCGGTGTCCCATGAAATCTACACTCAGACGAGGTTCCTCTGGTTGGCCTCCTGCCCCTTCCTTTGGTTGGCGTGGGTTGCTGGTTAGTTGGATTGTCGACTCTGGGGACCGATCATTTGGAAGTTGGCTAAGTGAGGCCTCTTCAGGAATTGATGATGCCACTCCTTCTGGGAATCGTATCATCAACCCTGAAAGTCTGTGACGCCGACGACCGCATAGGATGCCGTACCTTGTGCCAGTTATAGGGCCACCCACCTGTGAGGGGATTCAGGGTTATGCAGGTAACCAGACCTTCAGATACCGGTTATTTCTTTATCAGAGATCCTGACTATTTATGGAGAGTTATGAGGTCTGTCAGAGACCATGTGGAGATGTGTTCTGGGGTCTGTCAGAGACCATTTGGAGATGTGTTCTGAGGTCTGTCAGAGACCAGTTAGAGATGTGATTTGAGGTCTATCAGAGACCAGTCGGAGTTATGATTTGAGGTCTGTCAGAGACCAGTGTTGGAGATTTGTTTAGGTCTATCTGAGACCAGGGTTTGATGACTTCCGGATGGTCTATCTGAGACCTTTCTTGATTGGGTTTAGGCTATTCAGCTGCAGCTTTGGTCCCTGTTGAATGTTACTTGCATTGCATTGCCTGCATATCCATTATCATTTGCATTTCACTAATGTGTGTCTGTGCTGCAGGTGCATTTGCATTTCCCTAGTTCTAGTGCCCAGACTTTTGAGTTTTGATCATGACTAGCTTACGGAGAACGGTTGCTTACAAATTGCCTACGCCTGATATTGTTCCTTTACTGGGGTTGATCTCTCTTGCTGATGAGGGTGTTCGTAGGAGTTTCCGGATGAGCTATGGTAGATTGTTGAGATTGGTGTGCAAACCTACAGAGGTAGAGTTAGATGGGCTGTATGTTCTGATGCAATTCTATGACCCTGCTTTGAGGTGTTTTACGTTCTCTGATTTTATTATGGGACCAACCTTGGAGGAATACGCTGAGTATGTTGAGCTGCCCGTGCAGAACCAGGTTCCATTCATTCATTATGACGCCAAACCCAAGTCGGAGGAATTGGCAAAAGCCTTGCATGTTGATGCTTCTGAACTTGTGACTACTGTTTCCCGTGGAGTTCCAGGCTTCTCATTTCAGTTCTTAGTTGGTAAAGCCCAGGAGTATGCCAAGAGCGGGTGCTGGGTTGCTTTCAATGCTGTGTTGGCTTTGTGCATTTATGGCATAGTTTTATTCCCCAATATACCGGATTTTGTAGACTTCGACGCTTTCTACTTGTTTGCCGCTGGTAATCCTGTACCTACCTTACTCGGAGATCTCTACCACTCACTGCATTACAAGAATGAGAAGGGAAGAGGGAAGAATGTTCATCTGTGTGTGCCCTTGTTGAGTATGTGGTTTGAGAATCACCTTCCTAAGAGAGGATCTGCTACAGAGACTACAGTTCCAGCTGGTTGGCCAGAGCGCTTGATGAGGCTATCGTCGGAAGATATGGAGTGGTTTGATCGAGACCTGTTGGGATCTGAGCTCATCTTCAGTTGTTCCGGATACCCTAATGTGCCGTTGATAGGAAGGAAAGGGTGTATCAATTATAACCCTTCTCTATTCATTCGCCAGTTCGGATATGCGCTGAAGAACCCACCTCAGGAGGAAGAAGTACAGGAATCTCTGTACTTCACAGGTGAAGTGAAAGGGGAGTTGTTAGCCAAGTTGCGACGTGCCTGGACGCGTATTAACCGCAAAGGGAAGCCACTGTTAGGTAAGAACGATTGCCAGGCCTATGCTCCTTATAGAGTTTGGATTCAGGAGAGGGCTAGTCAGTTGAAGATGCCGTTTCCAGATGCACCAATTCTTGTTCCCGTTCCGGTAGCAGAACCGACTACTGTTTCTAGAGAAGTCTATGAACAGGTGGTGAAGGAGAAAGAAGCCTTGATGAAGATTAATGAAGGGTTAGAGCAAGAGTTAGCCCAAGTGCGCAGCGAGAAAAACAAGGCCGTATATGCTTTCCAACAACAAATCGAGCTGGTAAACAGGCTAGGAGCTGAGTTGACTGAGGAAAAGAAAAAGCGCGAACGTCTGGGGCAAGAGTTCAGAAGTTCCCATGACATGCTGGAAGCCAAAAAGAAGGCGCTCGACGCAGCACACCGAGAAATCTCCTCTTGCAATAAGACTTGGAATGCTACACTCACCAACAACAAGAAGAGGGAAGATAAGCTGAAGCAGCAAATCTCCGACCTCGAAGAGCAGTTGAAGTCTAGCATCAAGAAGTGTGAGGAAGAAGTGATGAACCGGTATAGTGTCCAGCATGCACTGAACAAGGCGATCAAATCCAGAGATGAAGTGGTGTCTCAGAAGCGAAAGCTAGAAGATTGCTTCGGAGAAGCAACCTGGGAAGAAACTGCTGAAGACGTACGCCGTGTCCTTAAGAGGAGAAACCAGCTTGTTGAAGGGCTGCTTGATCGACCAAGCCATCCGGAGACCAAGAAGCTGATAGAGGAGTACCAGACTTTCGGGAAGATTTGATCATTTCATGTAGTATCTTGTATGCTTTATTTGCATAGTGCTGACCATCACCAGGATTGTTGGTTGAGGTCATGCCTTCTTTGTACTCTCAGTGATATTGTACCCTGGGCTTATTGATTCTCCCTGCAATATATATGAGGCTTTCTATGATTCAGCTCCGATATTCTTATTGTCAGTATTGTCACTGCACCGGCACCTTCGCACTAGAACTGGGGGAATGAACTTCCCTAATGCACAGACACATTGCATTGCATTCATATTTATATTGCATAACAGGTAATCTTTGAATGGTGTCTTATCTCTTGCTCTGTATCAAGTACTTAACAGGATTCCAGATCAACATCCGCACCGCTATTCTACACGCTCTAATTGTCGGAAAGTCATGGACCAAATTCAGAACGAGATGCAGGATGTACGCGAGAAGCTCGCTCTCTTCATGCAAACCATGGAAGCTATAGCAAAAGGGCAAGAGAATTTGCAGGCCATGGTCCAGCCTCTGTTGGCTCGCAACGCTGGTCATGGTAACGAAGATCATCAGTCTGTCCGGGTTGATACTGCTCATGGAGACGGCACTCCCACGCCAGTAGCTCCGCCTGTCATCAATATGCCTGCTGCTAACGTCAACAACGCTACCGCTGCTGTGAATGGTAACGTCGGAGTGGGGAATGAAACTGCTGTCCATAACGCTGGGCTGGGTGATGTCAATTTGGGAGATAATCTTGGAGGTAATGGCTTTGTCAACACTGGGTTCGGATTCAACGATCAGGGATTCGACAACACTGGCAAGTATGGCTTTAATGCTCAAGGCTTTGGGCAAGATGGTTATGGTATGGTCAATCAGGGTTACGGAGGCTTTGGAAACGGAAACGGTGCTGGATTCATGGCTGTTGGTCCCGCTGGAGGTGTTCAAGGGTACGGCAACAGAGGCCGAGGTCCCGGGATGAACCAGATCAGAGCTGGACGTAATAATGCATATGATGGATACGGGGCTGGAAACGGTATGTGGCAAGAGGATCAACAGGAGGACGCCTTCTCTGGAGGAGGTTTTGAAGGGCCGATGGATGATTCTCAAAAGATTAGAATGTTGGAAGAGCAAATGAAGGGAGTCCTAAATCAGAGTGTTGTGGGACTGGACATGGCAACTATGGGATTGGTACCTGGCTTGAGGGTGCCAATCAAGTTCAAAGCGCCTGCGTTCGATAAGTACAAAGGAGATACATGTCCGAAAGTGCATGTACGAGCTTATTACAGAAAGATGTCTGCATACTCCATTGATGAAAGAATGCTTATGCATTTTTTTCAGGATAGTCTATCGGGTCCTTCCCTAGAGTGGTACATGGGGTTGGAGCCAACTGATATCAAGACTTGGAAGCAATTGGCGGAGGCATTCGTAGCCCATTACAAATATAACAGCGACCTGGCACCCAATCGGGTCCAGTTGGCCGGGCTTTCGCAGAAGAAGGGGGAGAGTTTTAAAGAATACGCGCAAAGGTGGCGCGATATGGCTGCCAGGGTCCGTCCTCCTGTGGAAGATAAAGAAATGAACGATATGTTTGTTGGTACATTCACCGGGCTGTTTCATGATATGTTGTTTCATACTTCTCTGGCCAGTTTTTCAGACCTGATTCTGATGGGTGAAAAGATTGAGCGGAACATTAAGCAAGGAAAGTTCCAAGTTGACGAATCAACTGCATCTGGCAGTAATAAGAAAGCTTATGGTGGGCGCCGTCAGGGCGAAGCTAGCGCGGTATTTGGAGGCCGAGGCCGAGGCCGAGGCAGGGGAAGAAATCAATATCGTCAGCCGCAGCAAGTGTCGAGTGTTACTATCCCCTATCAGCAACAACCAATCCAGCAACGACCGGTTCAGCAGCAACCAATGCCACAGCAGCAGCAGCCTCAGCAGGGGGCACAGCAAGCTCAGCGAAAATTCCAGGGTGGTAAGCCGAGAAGGGTGTTCGAGAAACCTCCCTCTACCTATGCTGATTTATTGCAGACATTGTTGGGATTGAATCTGGTGGAGAAAAGAACCTTGGCACCGATAACGGGAACTCCCCCGTTCGGCTACGACGCAAACAGACACTGTGAGTTTCATTCTGGGGCCCCGGGCCATGATATAGAAGGTTGTCATGCTTTTAAGCACGTTGTACAGGATCTTTTGGACAACAAGTCTATCAACTTCGGAACGGCAGTTCCAAATATAGTCCAGAAACCCATGCCTAATCATGGGGCGAACGCCGTGCTGACTGAGGAAGGTCTGAATCTTATTATGAATGTTGAGGATTTAAAGACGCCGCTGAGCGAAATAAAGAGCCGACTGTTGCAGGAGGGTGTTTACCCAGGATGTAATGAGTACTGTTTAGACTGTTGGGCCCTATCTGGGGGGTGTGAGGATCTGAAGAAAGGCATTCAGGCCTTAATTGATGATGGTATATTGCAGTTTGATAGAACAGCAACTGATGAGCCTGCAGGGGCAGTAGTGGATAATCGGAGTGATGTGGCCACAGTGACAATTCCTAGGAAGACGATCACTATTTCAGCACCAACTCAGCGACCACCGATTACCATAACTAAAGCCGGGCCAATCCCGTATGAGAACACGAGAGCAGTCCCATGGTCGTATGGGCTAGAGGTGTATTGTGACGGGATTAAAATCGATGTTAACAAGCAGTCAGCGGAGGTTGTGGATAATGTTGTTGGCTCAGGAGGCATGACGAGGAGCGGCAGGATCTTTATATCTCCTGAAGTGGAGGCTGAAAGAATAGCGAAAGGAAAAGGGAAAGTGGTAGAAAATGTTCCGGTACAAGCCAATGAAAAAGAAGCAGCATCTAAGGATGTAGAAGAATTCATGCGCTTGATTCGGAAAAGCGATTATAAAATTGTGGAGCATCTGCATCAAACACCGTCCAAAATATCTATTTTGTCATTGCTGTTATGTTCGGAAGCTCACCGAAACGCTTTGCTGAAAGTCCTGGACACTTCTTTTGTACCCCAGGACGTCTCCGTAAACCAGCTAGAAGGAGTATTGGCACACGTAAATGCAGGCCACAGTCTGGGCTTTACTGATTTCGACTTGACTCCGAAAGGAAGGGATCATAATATGGCATTGCATGTATCTGTTGAGTGCAGAGGGTCGACAATGTCGCACGTATTGGTTGACACCGGATCATCTTTGAACGTGCTGCCTAAGAAGGCTATGATGAAGCTGGATGTTCGAGGGATTTTGTGTACACCCAGCGATTTGGTAGTCAGAGCGTTTGACGGCACGCGGAGGACAGTCTTCGGATCGATTACCTTGCCTCTGCAAGTGGGGCCGGAAGTGTTTGCAACTGAGTTTTATATCATGGATATACAGCCTGCGTACAGCTGCTTGCTGGGAAGACCTTGGATTCACGGGGCAGGGGCAGTCACGTCTACCCTGCATCAGAAGTTAAAGTATATGGTCGGAGACAGTGTAGTCACCGTGTGCGGAGAAGAAGACATCCTGGTCAGCCATCTTTCTTCGTTTAAATATGTGGAAGTCGACGGGGAGATCCACGAGACGCCATGCCAGGCATTCGAAGGTTTGCGCATAAAGGACAAGGGTCCCAGGCCAAGCAAAGTGCCAGAGATAGCTGTTTCTTCGTATAAAGAGGCTCAAGCGCTAGTGGAAGCAGGAGAAGCCAAGGGCTGGGGCAAAGTATTGGACATTCCTGTGAAAATGGACCGGTTCGGACTGGGGTACCGACCGTCGTCATCAACTCCTTCCGTGGGGGCCCCTCGTTTCAGAAAGTCAATCACCATCGCTGCCAGTGGAGTATGCCATGAATCTGTCAATGCTGCTTCAGAGTCCGATGAAGGGGACAGCGACTGTGATATGGATGCCTGGATTCAGCCAAGCACGCCAGGACAAGGACTGTGCAACTGGTCTATTCAGGAGCTTGTTCCTGTGACCTTTAAACAGTAATGCTTTGCTTTATTAATTGTTGAATAATCTGATGTCTTGCCCGAGGCATCAGGATTTGCTTAGGGCTGTGTTGTTATAAACATTGCTTCGTTAATCATTAAATAAATGGCGTTTTTTCATGTGCAAATACTGTAATCCCTGTCTTTCTTGTTTTGTATTTTTCAATAAAATGGCAATGTGGTTATTCGCTTTATACGCATTTTGAAGCACTTAACCCTCTCTTTTGCAGGATAACATTTTCAGATGACATCCTTGAACCACCTATGACTCATCCCGACTTCGAGCACCCGGTATTCCAGACCGAAGAAGAGGTTGTCGAAGATAGCGACGTTCCTGAGGAACTGTCTTGGTTGGTGAAGCAAGAGGAAAGAGCCATTCTGCCTCACGACGAGGTTATCGAGATTATCAATTTGGGGTCGGAAGGGGTTGAGAAAAATATTCGTATCGGGGCCGCACTGCAGAGTGATATCAAGCGAAGGCTGGTCGAAATGCTCCGAGAGTATAATGATGTATTCGCTTGGTCGTATCAAGATATGCCCGGGCTCGATACAGATATGGTTGTGCATCGCCTGCCACTGAAAGAAGACTGCCCGCCTGTCAAACAAAAGCTTCGCAGAACTCGACCAGATATGGCAGTGAAGATCAAAGAGGAGGTTCAGAAACAGTGGGACGCTGGTTTCCTGGCTGTGACGAAGTATCCCTCATGGGTTGCCAACATCGTACCAGTGCCAAAGAAAGATGGCAAGGTTCGAATGTGCGTGGATTATAGAGATTTGAATAAAGCAAGCCCAAAAGACGATTTTCCACTTCCTCATATTGACGTGTTAGTTGATAATACTGCTCAGTACTCTGTATTCTCCTTCATGGATGGCTTTTCAGGCTATAATCAAATTAAAATGGCGCCAGAGGATATGGAGAAGACTACTTTCATAACGCCTTGGGGAACATTTTGCTACAAAGTGATGCCCTTTGGTTTGAAGAATGCTGGGGCAACATATCAGCGTGCGATGACGACTCTCTTTCATGACATGATGCATAAAGAGATCGAAGTTTATGTTGACGATATGATTGCTAAATCCCAGACGGAGGAAGAGCATCTGGTGAATCTGTTGAAGTTGTTTAAAAGGCTTAGGAAGTTCAGGCTGAGGCTGAACCCTAACAAATGCACCTTCGGGGTGAGATCGGGTAAACTGCTGGGGTTTATCGTAAGCGAAAGAGGAATAGAGGTCGATCCTGCTAAAATAAAAGCAATTCAAGAAATGCCGACGCCTAAAACAGAGAAAGAGGTGCGCGGGTTTTTAGGGAGATTGAACTACATTGCCCGGTTCATATCTCACCTAACGGCTACGTGTGAACCATTATTCAAGCTGCTAAAGAAAGATCAAGCTGTAACGTGGAACGAAAATTGTCAAAAGGCGTTCGACAAAATAAAGAAGTATCTGCAGGAGCCTCCTATTTTGATACCCCCGGTGGCAGGGAGACCCTTGATAATGTATTTGACGGTTCTTGAGGGAAGCATGGGTTGCGTTCTCGGGCAACACGACGAGACGGGGAGAAAAGAGCATGCGATCTACTATCTGAGTAAGAAATTCACAGACTGTGAATCTCGATACTCAATGCTGGAGAAAACTTGTTGCGCGCTAGCCTGGGCCGCCAAGCGTTTGAGGCAGTACATGCTGAATCATACAACCATGCTCATCTCGAAGATGGATCCAATCAAGTATATATTCGAAAAGCAGGCGTTGTCAGGTAGAATTGCCCGGTGGCAGATGGTCTTGACTGAATATGATATTCAATACGTCTCGCAAAAGGCTATAAAGGGGAGTGTGTTGTCTGAGTATCTGGCTGAGCAGCCTATTGAAGAATACCAATCAATGAGATTTGATTTTCCTGACGAGGATATCATGTATCTCAAGATGAAGGATTGTGAAGAACCGTTACCAGACGAAGGACCAGAGCCGGGGTCCCAATGGAAGATGATATTTGACGGAGCTGTGAATGCTTACGGTAGCGGAATAGGGGCAATTATCACTACGCCGCACGGGTCGCACATCCCGTTTACTGCCCGATTGACCTTTGCCGTTACCAACAATGAGGCCGAATACGAAGCTTGTATAATGGGGCTTGAAGAAGCCATTGATTTGCGAATCAAACATTTAGACGTATACGGAGACTCAGCTCTGGTGGTGAATCAGATTAAAGGGGAATGGGAGACACGCCAGCCTAATTTGATGCATTACATGAATTATGCAAGGAGATTGTTGCCTTTCTTCGACAAAGTTGAATTGCATCACGTGCCGCGGGCAGAAAATCAAATGGCTGACGCCCTTGCCACCTTGTCTTCCATGTACAAGGTCAATTTCTGGAACGAAACTCCCCAAATCACTATCTCTCGGTTGGACAGGCCAGCTTATGTATTTGCTATTGATGAAGCATCTGATGACAAACCGTGGTATTTCGATATCCTTAATTTCCTGAAGAATAAAGAGTATCCGGCTGGGGCATCCAGTCAAGATCAGAAGACTCTCAGGAGATTAGCGGGTAATTTCTATTTGAACCCGGATGGCGTCTTATACAGAAGAAACCACGATTTGGTGTTGTTGCGGTGTGTAGACGAGAAAGAGGCAAAGCTTCTCATGGAGGAAATTCACGAAGGTGCCTTTGGCACGCATGCTGGTGGGCACGCTATGACGAGAAAATTGCTGCGGGCAGGTTACTTTTGGCTGACAATGGAAACTGATTGTTTCAAGTTCGCGAGAAAGTGCCACAAGTGCCAAATATATGCTGACAAAATACACGTGCCTCCGAGTCCTCTAAATGTGATGTCATCTCCATGGCCATTCTCGATGTGGGGAATCGATATGATTGGAAAGATTGAGCCGACGGCTTCTAACGGGCATCGGTTCATCCTAGTAGCAATCGATTATTTCACCAAGTGGGTGGAAGCGGCGTCTTACGCAAACGTAACGAAGCAAGTGGTGGCTAGATTCATCAAGAGAGATATCATTTGCCGATATGGGATTCCCGAGCGGATAATCACGGATAACGGTTCTAATCTGAACAACAAAATGATGAAGGAGCTCTGTCAGAATTTCAAGATTGAACATCACAACTCCTCCCCTTACCGACCCAAGATGAATGGCGCTGTCGAAGCGGCCAATAAGAATATCAAGAAGATCGTCCAGAAAATGGTGGTGACGTATAAAGATTGGCATGAAATGCTACCTTTCGCTTTGCACGGTTATCGTACGACGGTACGCACATCAACCGGGGCAACTCCGTTCTCGTTGGTATACGGAATGGAAGCGGTATTACCATTAGAGGTTGAAATCCCTTCTCTGAGGGTATTGCGAGACGTTCAGCTGGACGAGGCAGAATGGGTAACAAATAGATTGAATCAATTGAGTTTGATGGATGAGAAGAGGCTAGCTTCTTTGGCATACGGTCGTTTGTATCAAAGACGAATGAAGAAAGCGTACGACAAGAAGATACTTCCGCGAAGCTTTCAGACGGGCGACCTTGTGCTGAAAAGGATTCTCCCGCCGCAAGCAGATCACAGGGGCAAGTGGACCCCCAACTACGAAGGGCCATATGTTGTCAGCAAGGTCTTTTCAGGAGGAGCGTTGTTGTTGTCCACCATGGACGGGGAAGACTTTGCGTCACCTGTGAATTCGGACGCAGTTAAAAAATACTTTGCTTGAAATAGACCCGCTGGACAAAAAAAAAAAGAGAGTCCAGGCAAAAATGGGGCATCCTGGCGAACCAAAAACAGAATAAAAAGGTTCGGGCAAAAGTTAGGGATAAAATCGAAAAAAATGTACACCCGCGAAGTTGAAAACCTACACTGGGCGGCTTCGGCAAAAAAGGGTATCCCGGTGAATTGAAAACCCGTAAAGGGCGGTTCACGCAAAAGTTAGGGATGTGAAAAGCAAATGACTGCGGTCCGAATTTGATATTGCAATGAGCATCAATGCGGGAGAATACATTTGAGGAGTCAGTTATCGGATACAACTTCTTCAGAAGTGGGGATACCGGGAAAGTATTAGAGTCGGGCGAGTCATGGGAGGATCAGTTCGTGGTGTTCATCTGCATCCAGTTGCCGACATGTGTACAAAATTTAATTTGTCAATATTTATGCTTCTTGTGAATACTTGCATACTTGTATATTTGCTTTGCGTAGCTTCCTCTTTTCAGGAGTTACATCCCGTGTACAAAAAACTCCGCCCATTCAGGGGCCCAATCAATGAAAATGTGTTATTCAGTACTTGATGCCTGTTCTTTACTGTTTTGCGCATGATAAGACGCCTAAGTTTGATGAAACTAACATGAGTGTAACATCATTGGCCCTTGCCAACAATTGTTAAAGCTTTGAATTAACTGGGTGTAACGTCACTAACCTGGGTTGACTTGATTGCACAGGCTTGTCGTGTCTTGTTTGTGTTGTTGCAGGTTTCATAACCATACGAAGATTTGATCTCCACGCAGGTCATGCATGTTCCTCCTGAAGAAGGGTAGAATTCCCCAGCTAGCCGTAGCTAATCCAAAGGACGTGCTCCAGAAAAGTTATGCGTCCTCAGCAGAGTTTGGCGATTCTAAGATCGTAAAGCTGTATTCAGACAGGTTCATCTTTCCCCGCAGGGTCATGCACTCTCCCCCAGCGGAGTCAGTTAATTTTCCCCAAGAGAATCCAGCCATCCCCAGAGGAATTCTCTTTGCAAGTGTTTTCATTCCTTCCAGTGGAATTCGAAGATTATGACTCTCCCAAGCAGAGTTGATGGCGGTTCCTGTCATTTATTTTGTCAGAGATACTGGTGATATCGGTTCAAGTTCCAGCAGAAAGTCCGATTGTACTGTGCACGTCTGCTATTCCCCAGCAGAGTTATATTCCCCAGCAGGGGGTTACCTCAACAAGGTGTTTGGTTTGAGTTCCCAATTTCCCAGCAGGGGTTGATATTACCCTTCCAGCATTTATTTTGCTGGAATAATTCTGTAGCATTTGGCTATTCCCCGCGGAGTCGGCATTATCCCTCCAGCATTTATTTTGCTGAAGCAGTTTCTGTACTCTAATAGTTCAGGTAAAGAGAGCTCTTGCTCAAATGAACAACCAAACATTCAAGATCTCGGCATGAGACATTCAATGATAATGTCAGTTTCGGCAGTAATCCCCACAAAGTCTGCAGGATAAGTTTCTCTTTGTCCCCAAGCAGAGTTACTTATGGCCCCACCAGAGTTGTGTTGAAGTTTCTCTAGTCCGATCAGCGGATTGTTTCCTGCAAAGTTGTTGTTACGTCAACATTCAAAGGTTTTTCATGAATCAGAATTTTAGAGGCCACCGCCGGTTATCAGAGCAGGCGTCCGATAGTGGGTTTTCAGACATCCCCAGTAGAGTCCGTCTCAAAGTCGCTGTCACGTCAGTGCTAAGAAGTTTGTGGGTGAGGATCATTGAAGAACCAAGTCCTGACGTGGACAATTTATTCCTAGATTGACGGGTTTTCTTCAGAAGTGGGCATCCTAATGTGACCAGGGTTATTTCCTTGGATTGGTGAAGTGTGTTAGTCCTATCGTGGGCAGATTCGGTTTCTCGAAATTAGTGGAATGGGAGGTCAGGACGTTGACGAAAGTGATTACTCTTTGTGTTGGTGTCCTGACGTGGACAAATTATTTCCCCAGTGAGTCAAAGGTGTGAGTCCTTACGTGGACAAGTCTTATCTCCTCAGCGGGTCGAAGACGCCTGAGTCCTAACGTGGACAAATCAAGACGAGATCAGTGTCCTGACGTGGACAAATCAAAGAAATTATCACCACTAATGTGGAGAAGCGGGTCCTGACGTGGACGATGTAGTCCTTACGCGGACATATCAACAGAAGTGATTCCTAACGTGGAAAGATGGAGATTCCTTACGCGGAAAAGATGTAGTCCTTACGCGGACATATCAGAATAGGTCTCCTTACGTGGAAAGAGATGATTCCTTACGTGGAAAAAGATAGTTTCCTTACGTGGAAAAATGAGTCCTGACGCGGACAAATCGAGAAAGAGTTGGTATTCCTTATGTGGAAAGATCAGAGTCCTTACGTGGGCGTATCAAGAGCTTTCCTTACGTGGAAGAAAAATGGTTTCCTTACGTGGAAAGACGAGTTTATTCCTTACGTGGAAAGATTGAGTCCTCTCGCGGACATATCAAAGCTGATTCCTGACGTGGAAGAAGATTATTCCTGACGTGGAAGAAATTGAGGTCCTTACGTGGACAGATTCAAAATAGATTGATTCCTAACGTGGAAAGAAATGGTTTATTCCTGACGTGGAAGAGTTTAGTCCTGACGCGGACAGATCAAAGAAGATATTCCTAACGTGGAAGAAGAAGTTTATTCCTTACGCGGAGAAATCGGGGTCCTGACGTGGACAGGTTCAGAATCAAAGGTTGGATTCCTTACGTGGAAAGATCGGAGTCCTGACGCGGACATAGCAGGTGGTATTGGAGTCCTTACGTGGACAGATTGGTATAGTGTTCCTGACGCGGAAAGAAGGCTGTGTCCTGACGTGGAAAGATGAAAGGTTTAGTCCTAGCGTGTACAGATGCAGAAGAAATGATTCCTAACGTGGATGATGTTACTCCTAACGTGGAAGAGTGTTGTTCCTAACGTGGACGATTTAGTTTATGGAAATGCAGACGAATTATCCCCAGCGGAGTTGCCGAGATTTTTCTGGGTTGACAGCAAGTGGAGTCCTAACGTGGACAGGTTTTAGTTGAGATTTCTTCGTATTAACAACGGACATAGTCCTAACGTGGACAAGCAAGCAAGTTGTGATGACAGAATCCTCTTCAGAACGATGAAGACAATCCCCAGCGCGGTCGCGCGAGATCAGTGGGCTGCTGTAACAGTCAGATTCAGCTGATGAATGTCGTTCCCCGAGCAGGAGCGCAGTTTATTTCTGCGGTTGGCAAATTTCCGGTTTCACTAGTATTCAACCGTCTCGTACCGCGAATGTCTGAAGGCTCCGGGCTCTTCATCCAGTCGGGTCCAAGTCGCTTGAATAGGGGCAGCTGTTGCACCCTAAAATTTGCCTAACCTTATTCACTTGGTTTATGTTTCATTATCATTAGCATTTGCATATAGAGTCATGTACATAGGATAACCATCTGCATAGTATGAGCATAGCAAGTCATTCAACAGGGGACCAATCATTATTTTCATCTCTAGAGGCCTATCAAGAGGTTATCATCATAAGTCAATCTCATTCAAGTCATCAGGAAAGAATTTGAAAGCAAGGAGCTCAGCAGATCAAACCTTGAGTCTATCTCCTAGCTGAGGGTATTTGAGGATCAACAAGAGGGTTATGAGCTGTGAATTGAAGGCATGGACATTATGAGAGACTTAAAAAGTCATTTGGAGAAGGAGACAATTCATTGATGAGAGCACAAGAGCTATAGTTGAAGACAGTCAACTAGGGTTTCATTTGGGTCAATCCTAGGTCAACCCTAGGTCAATTGACTGACTTAAAAGGGCATTCAAGTCTATTGGAGAGATGTGGGGATCAACATTTGACATATGAAGAAGGATATGGAGATATGACAAGAAGAATTCAAGAGAAATCAAGGAGAAGAGGAGTTACTAAATTAGGGTTTCTCTGTAAAATCCCCTAGTTTAGGTCAAATTTCCAAGCAAGATAAGTCAAAATGCTAGCTTCAAATGGCTTCTTGGCCAACATGAAACTTGTAGAGGATCTCAAGACATTTAATTTGAGTGGTGGAAGACCTCAAGGAGATTTATAGAACTCAAGTTATGGTCCTTGCAAGTTACAGGTCATCTGAGGTGTCTGAATTTTTGTCTGTGAAAGTGACTTGACTTCCAAGCTAGTTTTGCCCCTCAAGGAGATTTCAAATGAATTCTTGGTCAACATAAGAATTGTTCCTCATTGTCTTAGCTTTCTAGAATGGTATAGTATGCCTTCATATGATGTGGAGAACTCAACTTATGGTCTTGGCAAGCAAAGGGTATTTTGGGCATTTGTGAATTACAGGTCATTTTAACCTATACCCAAAACTCATACAAGGAGGCCTCAAATGGAAAAACTTACAACATCAAACTTGCTCCAAATGGGATTTTAAGTCTAGAAAGAAGGTCACAAATTATTGGAGAAGCTCATAGCATGAAGTTGAATAATTGGTCAAAATATGAACTAAAAAGGCTTATAAAGTGAATAAATTCAAAGTGAAAAATGGTTTGGGAGATTTATGAGTCCAAATGGAGACTTCCAATATATGATTTTGAATGGAAAAACAATTCTAAGAACAATGGTTCAAACACTTTTTTGAGTTTAGAAGGGAAAAAAGAAGTTATCTTTGGTTACTTGTAATTGAAGAAACATAACCAAAATGGATCAAAGTTGGAAAACAAGGGAATGTGCAAGATGGATCCAGAATGTACCATTGGGGTCTATATAAGCATGAAATGAGAATTTGGCAAGGGTTGGCTTCATTTGCACCAAGAATTCCACAAATTTCTCATACTTTTTCATTGAAGTTTTCATTCCAATCTCACAAAACCCTCACCAATTCTCATCCACATCAATTCAATCTTGTTCCATCATCATTATAGATCATAATTGAAGCAAGGATCAAGTGATTATCATCCATTTTCGTGCACCATATTCAAGAACATCAAAATCACAATCTCAAGTGGACAGCATAATTCAAGCAAAGAATCAACAAGGAATTGCATACAGAATCACATACATCAAGGATTGATCAAGATCCAACACCTAGAAGCCTCAGATCTTCAATCTCCATAGCTGTTTGCAAGGTTTCACATCAGGTATGTTTTCACTCAAATTGCTCGATTCAGTTAGTTAGGCATGTTGTTGTTAGTGTAGATTTGATCTAGGTGGTTAGGAGATTAGTTTAGATGAATTTGGAGAGGTTTGGTGATGGTTGTTAACAGGTGCAACAAACTGTTAGGGTGAAGAACTCTTAGGTTAAGCCATTAGAATGTTAGCTTGATGGATCAGATTAATAACCATTAGTTGTAGATTAGTTTAGGTTAAGTTTGGGGAAGAATTGAGTTGGTGCATATCAGTGTAATTTCATGGTGGCCAGATGTTGATTCGATCGGGTTTGTTGTTGTGATGAGTTTCAAGGTGAATTAGTGCCATAGACGTGTAGAGGGAGAGTTATGGAGTAACTTTCATGTTCACATCGTGTGGATTGGTAGCCTGTAGAGGGAGAACAGCTTGGTGTAAACCTGCTCGTGCATGGAGGTGTAATGGTGATTGAAACCCTAGTTGCAGGTCAATTGGGGAAGAAATAATCGTGGCCGTTCATTATGTCTTGGACTTTTGACTTAGGGGAAGATCGTATGGCTGTTATTCAATCTGATTTGTGGAGGGAGATTACCTTGGCCAAAACGCGCCGTTTCATTAATTGAAACGGGCGGGCCTGAATCTTTGATGCTAATCCCACCCCCAGCAATTAGGCCCAATGCAGTTTAAACGTGATTTCCATTCTTTCCTCACCCCCCAGCGCGTTTTATTATTTCATTGATTCTGAGTGTAACTCTGGGCCTTGATAAGGCGCTATCTGCACCCCCTGCCTGAGGGCCCATCCAGAATTGAACTGGGCGAGATTTCTGAATGCACCCCTTTTCCATTCATTTCATTCATTTTATTTCTTAATTCATTTTAATTTTTACTAATCTTCAAAAATTCATAATAAATGCATAAAAATGCATTTTAATCCATTCTTTTTACCATATTTTCTTTAGGATGTCTAGAATATTATAGAAAAATAAAATTTCATTTTTATTTTTATTTCACATTTTTTCCATATTTTCTAAATAAATGTCATATTAAATAGCTTCATTTCATGCATCCTTTTAATGATTTTTGTTCTCTTACATGCTTTAATATTTTTTAGCCATTCTTTCTATATTGTTTAGATGAGATATTCAACTTGTAGAAATATTTTAGTTCCCATTTTTAGAGATTAATTTTAGGTGATTAAAATAGGGTTGAACATCATGAACAAAACTAGGGTTTTAGGTGACAATTTAAAAAGTTTGATTTCATTCCCCTTAGGACCTAGGGTTTAACTAGATTAGTTATGGGACTATAGGGGCTATGGGTAGCTATTAGATCCCTTAGAGGAAAAGTCAGGATTCCCCTACTGCTATTATTACTGTCTGTATATCTGATTGTCTGGTGTGGTGTGCCCTCTGGGGATTGTTGCTTGTTTGTTTGGGTATTGGGTTTGCCTGGGGTCCTGGGGAAGCTGAAGATTTGTGAAGATGAAGCCATTGGAGATTCAAAGATTGGAGATCAACTGTCAGAGTTGAGGAGGAGTTTCTTGCTAGCAGATGCTGAGGAGACTAGGGTTTAGGAGCTAGGCAGAGCTCTAGATTAGAAAGCTTGTTTCTCAAACATGGATTGCCTTGTCTGCATCCATTCTTCTCTGTGATTCAGGGTCTCTCTAAGACACTCACCCCCTTCCTTTGGAAGGCTTGGTGATAGTGTCTATGAGATAGAACTCTTGAGAGAAAATGTATCTTTGTGTTAGTAGCAGTCTGTTCACCACCCTTGGTAGTCAACTGATTGCTTAACACCCAATTCACTCTTGTGACTGATCCCTCATCCTGGAGGTTTGAGCTTGAAGAAAAGCCATTGCAGATGGAAGATAGATGATCAAAGCCCTTGCCTGAAGGCCATGAAGATGGAGATTGATGCTTGTTGAAGTCTGTAGCTGATTGGAGATTGCTTGAAGTCAGATGTTGATCCAGAGCTGCTGATGCTGTTTCTTTTGGCTGTTGTATTTCATTTGTTGATGTATTGATTGGTTTTCTGAACTGTATTGTTTGCTGTTTACCCTGCTGGGTTGAAAGTGAAGCCTGTTCACTTTTGCCTATTGTTTTCTAGGTTCGAGGTTGAGTGGGACTCCCTTGCCTCGCTTGTACTGTTGCATCCATGCATTTTACTGCTGTATATATCTGTTATTGTTTCTGTTTCTGCCTATCCCGTAGGATCTCTGTTTCTCTCTGTGCAAGAGAGGAGCATGATAGACACTAGGTCTTAACCCATGCATGATAACATTAGGTTAGTTTGTTTCCCTTCGCAACCGTAGGTTAGAGTTCTGTCTCTTTCTTTCTCAAAACAAACAGAAAAACACATAAAGATTTCAAACACAATAAAAGACACTTCTTCCGTAAAAGAATGTGAACTCATCAAAGCGTCATTTTTGTCCGCCGGGACTGTTAATCAAGAAAACCTTTTCAGAAGGACTAAAATCAACCAAGACAAGCTTGTGTCGTACGTGGCCCGAACTACGTTTGCTCTGATCTTCCATGCAGTGTGGAAGTACGTAGGCATAGGATGCGATATCCTAGCGAGCAACCTTCCCCTCCTTTCCCGTAGGTAGGCGAACTACGTTGACTCTGATTTCTCGTTCCAGGCGGGAATACGTAGGCATAAAGTGTGATACTTTGCCGAGTCATTTTTATTTTCATTTTACTTTCTTTTTAACCCTCGACCTATAGTTTAGATAGAATTACAATCCATACCCGAAAACAAGCGTGGATCCCGTCGAGTACGACGGACGTGAGGGGTGCTAATACCTTCCCCTTGCGTAACCGACTCCCGAACCCAGGTTTTGGTTGCGATGACCATACCTTTCCCGTGTTGTGCGAGGTTTACTCTGAGCGTTTCCTTTCCCTCCCGTGGGATAAATAACGCACGGTGGCGACTCTTCTGTTCAGCCGGCGCCGATTTTCGCAGTAGCGACACACACGGCACACCTCAGGAAAGTCTTCGAGACCGCGAGGACGTGCCGAATGCGCTTTAACCCAGAGAAATGCACCTTCGGTGTCCGCGCCAGTAAATTCCTCGGCTACTACTTGACCGAACGGGGGATTGAAGCCAACCCGGACAAATGTCACGCCTTCTCAGATATCGCCACGCCCACCATGAAGAAGTCCATCCAATCCCTCAACGGCATGCTCGCCTCCCTTTCCTGGTTCATTGCCAAGTCCGCCCAGCACGCCCTCCCATTCTTCAAACTGCTCAGGAAGGAGACCAAGTTCGACTGGATGGACGAATGCGAGCAAGCCCTCTGCCACCTCAAAAGCGTCTTGTCCGAACCACCAGTACTGACACGTCCCGTGACGGGCGAAACCCTATACCTATATCTGGTCGTGGCTAACGAAGCCGTCAGCGCCGTCCTCGTCAGCGAAGTCGGGGAGGGCCAAAAGTCCATCTACTTTACTAGCAAAGCCCTCTACGGCCCCGAAATCCGATACCAACTGATCGAGAAGGTCGCCCTCGCCCTCATTACAGCAGCACGCCGGCTCCAACATTATTTTCTCGCACACGCCATCGTGCTCCACACCGATCAGCCCATCCGCCAGCTCCTCGGCCGCCCCGACATGGCCAGACGCATGCTGAAATGGTCACTAGAACTCTCTGAGTTCGACATCACCTATGAGGGCCGGCACACCATCAAAGCTCAAGCCTTGGCTAACTTCGTCGCCGAGATGACCCCGCCACCCGACCCCACCACAAGGAACCACATCTGGACCATTTTCGTGGACGGCTCCTCCAACTCCACGGGAAGCGGCGCCGGCATCGTCCTCGACAATGACGAAGGCACCCTCATTGAAGTCTCCCTCACGCTGGCCTTCCCGACGACTAACAACCAAGCCGAATACGAAGCCTTTCTGGCCGGCCTTCGCTTGGCCTCTGACCTTGGAGCCAGAGACATCCGAATCTACACAGATTCCCAGCTAGTCGCTTCGCAAGTACGAGGAGAATATCAAGCAAAGAACGACAACCTCGCCGAATACCTCGCGCTCATCACTGAAAACTGCGAGGTTTCGACACAGCCGAGATTCAGCATGTCCCGCGCGAGCAGAACACCCGCGCCGACATCCTCTTCAAGCTGGCAAGCACCAAAAAGCGAAGCGGCCACAAGTCGGTCATCCAAGAAATTTTGTCGCAACCGAGTACCAGCGCGACCACTACCCTCCTCGACATCAATGTCGTCGGGGATACTGACTGCTGGATGACCCTACTCCACGCCTACCTCACCACCGGCCAACTTCCGGTCGACCCCAAAGAAGCTAGTGCAACTAGACGACGAGCCTGCTCGTACGTTCTCCTCGAAGGAAGGATGTATCGCCGAGGCTTCGCAATCCCACTCCTCAAATGCATAGATAAGTCCCAGAGCGCAACCGTTCTAGAGGAAATCCACGAAGGCATCAACGCGCAGCACCTCGGCGGAAGATCCCTAGCACGAAAGGCCCTACGAGCAGGCTACTACTGGCCCTCGATGCAATCGGACGCGAAGGAACACGTCAAACGATGTGACAAATGCCAACGACATGGGGACATGCACCTCGCCCCCCCAGCTGACCTCACATCCCTCTCATCCCCATGGTCGTTCGCCCGGTGGGGGCTGGACATCCTCGGGCCCTTCACCCTATGATCCTACCAAAACAAGTACCTCATCGTGGGCGTCGACTACTTCACCAAATGGATCGAAGCCGAAGCTCTAGCCAAAATCACGGCCCACAACATACTCCAGATTCGGGGTCCCACTCGCCATCGTCACCGACAACGGCACACAATTCACGGACAAAAACTTCCGCGACTTCGTCACCAAGCTCGGAACCAAACACCACTTCACCTCGGTCGAGCACCCTCAGACAAACGACCAGGCAGAATCCGCAAACAGGGTCATACTCAGGGGACTCAAACGACGACTCGGAGACGCAAAGCGAGCATGGGTCGAAGAGCTCCACAGCGTCCTCTGGGCATACCGCACCACCCCCCACTCAACCACGGGGGAAACCCCATTTCGCCTCACGTATGGAATCGAGGCCGTGATACCTGTCGAAATACGCGAACCATCCTGACGAACGGAAGCTCCCCTGGGCACCGACGACAACGACGGCGCCCTACGAGAAGAGCTCGACCTCGTCGAGGAAATCCGTTCAGGAGCAGCCCTCCGAGAATTCCGGCTGAAGCAACAAGTAGCACTTCGCCACAACAGCAAAGTCCTAAAACGCGACTTTCAAACAGGCGACTTAGTTCTGCGCAGAAACCAGAAAGACTCCCACGAGGGAAAACTGGCTGCGAATTGGGAAGGCCCCTACCGTGTCCGTGACAAAACGGAGCACGGGGCCTATTACCTCGAAAACCTGCACGGTGAACAACTAGCTCGACCATGGAACGCCGCGAAACTTAAGCGGTACTACAGTTAACATTGCCCGCGACGACCCATCGTCCCGGCCACTGGGGGGCGACATGGTACCACCGCACTCCCACGCGTCCACTAGCGACCAGAGAAAAGCAAGCCCTGCCTCTTGTGTGCGCGGGCAGACGGCATCGCTCGGTGGGAAACACCTCGACCAAGACTTCCCACCGCCGTACCAAAACCGGCAAGACACCCAGCTCGCGATGGGACGTCCACGCCACGGGGAGAACTACCCCCGAAAAGGTCCGGCCGCACCGCCGGCCAAACCGGCTGGTTCCCTCCACCGCCGGTAACAAGTTTGTCGAGCTAACACCCGGACAGGCCCAGAGCATATCGAAGCATGCACACCAAACATCATTCAAGCAAACAAATAAATACGAAAAAACGAGCATAAACATCATGCAAATACCGAGCGCACACTTAGAAAATTCACAAAAATATATTAAGCAAAAACGGGCACCAACCCAGTAGTTAACATTACACGAACGGGGCGCGCAGGCCCAAAGAAAAACAAGTCATAAAATGTCGGCACACAGGCCATAAAAACTACGAGCACGCAGGCCCGGGAACCTATGCCACCTCGCCCTCCTGATCAGCAACCACGGGGACCTCCTCGGGAACGACAAGCTCGGGGTCGACCACCTTCCCGCCGACGATCTCATGATACGGCCCAATCCCGTCCACGACCAGCGCGACGCCGGGGTTGACAACTTGGATCTGCGCGACAGCACTCTTGAACCCGACCTCGATGACCTCCAAACAATCGCCCTCCAGCACCCGAATCCGGGTGACCAGATCAGCACGTGTGATCAACCGCTGGTCCTCCTCTGTCTCGTCCTCGGCCGGACGAAGCGCGCTGTCCAGGACTTCCATACGAACCTTCAGCGCCTGCACCTCGGCCGCCGCCGCCCCCAGCTTCTCCTCCATCGAGGTCACCTTCCCCTCAGCGCCCTCCGCCCGCTTGCGTTGGTCAGCAACGTCTTTCTGACTCTTCTCTAGTTCCTCAGTAAGCTTGGCCAGACGCGACTGCATAAAGGTAAGGTCCCCTTGCAATTTTGACAGCTCAGCGGCAGAGCAGCCCTCCTCGTTCAGCACAAGGGCCGTCGTGAACGTTCGCATCATCGCGGCCAAGTCCTCCGCCAGGATACGTCGACGAGACTCTCGATCGGCCTCACGGACAGCCTTCACCTCCCCAGCAGAGACGGTAGGAGACCGGGCACCATGAAAATAGCCCGGATGCTGATGGCATAGCGGGACGACGTAACCCTCCTCAGCCGAGTCGGTCTTCAGATCAATCAAACCGCTGGGCTCCTCGGATCTCGGCCTCTTCGTTGCTCCTTGAGTCGTAGGAGACTGACTCCCTTGGGGAGAAGAAGACGAACTCTGGCCGCCCGGCCTCACAGCTTCCTGCCCGACCAGTTGACTCACTCGCGTCTTCGGGACCACGGTGTTCCTGGAAGCGCGCAGTTTCTTCACTCGCTCCTCGACGGAAGACATGTTTGCTGCAAAAACAAACAGAGAGTTAGCAACGGGCAGAACACACGATCATAGAGGAAAAGAAATGTCCATACCTAGATAGTCCAGAGCGGCCGCACCCGTGGAGAAACCGAGCAGGGTCTTAGTGTTAATCAGCCGCTTCTTGGTTCGCACGTTCCCCTGCGCGTCGAGGATGTACCGACCATCAGGCGTCACCAGTTTCGACGGCGGAAGATCCCGCACAAAGGCAACTATTTTCATATACGCGGCCATATCCTTCTCGTCGAGGGTCCCCGCCCGTACGATATACCTGTCAGTACCACGGTTAAAGTGCTCCGAGGTCCATAACAGATGTACCTTGGGGAGCCACGCGAGGAACCGCTGGCCGTCTACCACTCGCTCCCCCTCGGTGAAAAGAGTATACGAGCCTTCCTGAGTGATCGATTTCACGAGGAAGAACCGGCCCTTGAAATCTCGAACAGAATCACTGTACGTCTTGAAGAGCTTGGTTGGCTGCTTAAACGAGACCCGTCCCTGACGGTTGTTCACCGACTGGCGTTGTAGGTGGAAGATGCGAAAAAACAACGGCACTGTGGGCTCCACCTCGAGATAAAAGCACACCACCTCGAAAGCACAAATAAAGGCCAGAGCGTTGGGGTGCAGTTGGGACAGGGCCAAGCGTAACCAATCGAAGAGGCCCAGATGGAAAGCGGAGAACGGCAACCTGAGCCGAGCCTCTTTGAAGTAGAACTCGTGCATGGGGAACATCCGCCGCCCATATCGCGAGCAGATGCGGTGGTGCTCCTTCGGGCGGTACACCTGCCAATGTTGCGGCTCCCCTTCAGGCGTGTCCTCGACGGTAGCGTAGACATCGGATGCGTCGGCCACGAAGCAGGATGGGGTGGACAGCGGCTCTTCGGCCACCCATTCCTCGACTGGGACGACACGCTCGTCGAAATCCGGGACCTCGGGTTCATTATCTTCGACCATCGTCCCCGGTACCAAGGCCGACATCTACACCTGAAAAGCAGAGGACAACGGTGAATTCGATAGCCAAGATCAAATCCACCCTTCCACCGCAGGTCAAGTGAAAGGGCGACAAAGGCGGGAGAACGGCGAGCGAGCAGGCGCTCCCCGCCGCTCCTCCACGGGGCATTCAAGGGCTAACCCATCGTCCCTCCTCGGGATACTCATCGGAAAAAGTGTGCGTCCTCGGGGCATTCATCGGAGAAAGCCCCCGTCCTCGGGACATTCACTGGAACAGCCAATTCTCCCCGGGGTATTCATCGGAACTGACCCAGAAAGCCGCCAGATACGGCAAAACTCGCGTCTCTCCTCGGGGCATTCATCATGCCCCGACCACAGACCCTAATTAAACAGTAGAAATAAAAGGAGAAGAGAAAGAAAAACTCACTTGTAACGGCGGCAAACGGGAGGAAGCACTAAATGGTGCGGCGGCGATCGACGGCAACGGCGGACGAGCAGGAATCTCAGAGCTTCGCAGGTAAGACAGCAAGGTGGAAATTAGAAAAATTAGCGGGGACCCCCATATTTATAACCCGGTGCGGGATTCAAAGCGACGATAGGCTCTTAAATGACCTAGGGTAGCCGCCCCTACTACCACTTAACGCGCGACACGTGGCGGCAACCTGACAGTCACGTCCTTTCGCCTGCATTCGCCCCGCTCTGCCGATGATGGGGAGACCCCCGCGCGAGCGCACGTTCCACCGTGCACAAACCCGACGAACCTCCTGTTTCGCTACCTCTCTCCCCGACACAGCGACCTTAAGTCCTCGCTCTTTCACCACAGAGCTTCGACTTGGGGGGCTCCTATTCTGGTCTGGGCCCAGCCTCGCGGTCCATCCCAATAACGCACATGGCCCATTAAGTGGACTAGCCCGACCGGGCACACGCGCCCCATAGGACGGGCAGGGCACGCTCCCCTCCGGGATGGACGACGCGCCCTGTACGTCTCAACATCCTCTTTATCGGCCGAACAGGGCACACCCCGGTCCGTCGAGCAAGACCTTTGGTTCCTCCACATCCTCGCGTTCTCCCCTCCGCGGGGAGAACAACCTGCCTCCGGGGAACCTCCCGAGCTCCCCTCCGCGGGGAGAACAACGTGCCCGGTGCACGTTCTCCACGTGCTCCCCTCCGCGGGGACACGTCACCTAACCAACTGCCCACCTCCGAAAGAGCAGGTCATACACACTTTCTGGAGATCACGGGACAGTTGAATTAGGGCGAAGACCACGTTCTGGTCTCCACTACGCCACGTAAGCCCTAGCAGTCACCTGGGATGGGCCTGACAATCCAGCCCAACGCAAGTGACCGTTGGCCCAGCGCTGGGGTCTCTCTATAAATACCCTCTTCCTCAAGAGGGTCAGGTAATTCACATCTTGCCATTTCTGTACTTTGCTCTCACTCTGCCCAATTCCTTACTTTGGCATCGGAGTGTCTTGCAGGTACACCCCCCTTCTCCTCCTCATCACCGGTGAACAGGCAGCAGTCCAACAACGTGTGACCAGCCCGTGATCCCCTTCTGATCAGGTCAGATCAGTTACCAATATGAATGAAAATATTATCACCTTTAATTATACTTTCTCTCTAATTAAAATTCTCTTTCACCCTCTCCACAATCAATTTTTCCCATTATTCACTGGTTCCAAATTCTAACAATTAAAATAGAATTTTAAGTAGTCCAAATCAAATGAAATGAAGAAATCAATAATTTATAACTTTAAAAAAAATCATAAACAATAATTTACAACTAAAAAAAACAAGAGAAAAGGGGAAATAGAGAATTATTGTAGGGTGTGCATGTCATTGTTAGTTGTGGGTAGATAGAACTATAAATTTTTAAATTTGCTACTTACTCCTCCCTTCTATCCCAAATTATAAGTTGTAGATAAAATTTGTTATAAATGATAAGTTATTTAATAATTTTAATGTAATATAATGATTTTTTTTTATATCCTTTATAATTTATTATTCTATCTTCTTTTAATTTCTAATTTCTTTTTTATATATTAAATGAATGATAATACTGGAAAATTATGTATATAATTTTTTATACAAAATTAGTTATGTTTTTTAGTTCGTAAAAAATATTTAAAACATTTTATAATTTTATAATTTAGAATCGAGAAAGGAATAAATAGTATGAGAGAGGAATAAATAGTATTCCTTAGAGTGAGATAGGTTACTCACATGCCCCATTATACCCATTTTGGAAATGAACAGGATGGTGTTTGCATATGGATTTAATTTAATTATTTATTTTTGGGTTAATAGCATTTTTCTCTCATTTCCTCTGTAATTTTTTTTTAATTAATTTTGTCATTTAAAAATTATGTGGTTTTAAACTTTTAGAAAATTGATTGGATTAAAATGCTTATGTGATATGTTGATTGGATATTTTTATTTTTATTTTTTAAATTACAAATATGCTGAGGTAGATTTACAATTTTTTATTTTCGAATTATTTTTATTTCTATGTAGAAATTTATTTTCTTTTTCATTTATTTTAATTTTAAAAATCATCAAAATTAAGTTCTAAAATTTTGCCAAACATAGCCCTCAAACGTTGGTTGTGAGACAAAATTGACTATCACTCTATCAATATGTTTTTTATTTATAATATCCGCGTAATAAATATATATTTACATAGTAGTTTATGTTTATTATTATATTTAAGTCTCTTCTATTTGATCGAGACACAAATGTCAATCTTCATATCTCCATATAGAAGAAACTTAAATATGGACAACTGTAATACCCTAATTTTTATCTCTAAAATCCTATATGTCATTTGCACCTGCATCACGAACAAGATCATAAAATTTAGTTCTCTCACCCTCCTTTGTGGTTTTGCTTTTGAGGGAGATCACCAAGCACCCCTGTGTGTTTCTTATTTGCTTTATGTTGTTTATGTTTACTAACCCTAATCAAAATACCAAAAATATGTTTTCTTTCTTTTTGTTTTTATTGTTAAATAGGTAAGGAAGACGTCAAGGATATCAAGCTTAGTTCCTCGGCACTATTCAGTCTCATTTGGATCAGGACATCCCAAGATTTAATAACTGGTCTCTCAAGAAAGCCAAAGGTTCATGTGTTTATTTTCATACCTTCTTCAACAAGTAAACCTCAAGGCAAGACCAAAAAATGCAGCAAAAAAACAAAATTTTCACTTTCCACTAATGCAAATCGATTTGCATTATAGTGCAATCAATTGCACACCTTTAAAATGGCGCAGAATTGTAATTTTTTTCAGTATGCAAATCGATTTGCACATTAGTGCAATCGATTGCACTACTGCAGTTTGGCCAAAAATGTTAGTTTTCAAGTTCTGCAGCATTTTGGCACCAATTTTCAAATGTAACCTCATGTGGAATATTCTAGATCATGCAAAATCATCACAAAAATGATTCCCCTACATAATCACAATTATTTCCATCATACACCCTCATTTAATCATCACTTGATCTTTGATTTACACTCCAATGCCAATTACCAAGCCTAATTTTGCTTCCAAACCAAAGTTTAAACCACCAAAATTCCCAAGCCTAAACTCTATAAATAGAGCCCTCATTGCATTTATTCTTCAAGCTTTTGATAGCCAAATTCACCTTATCAGAATTCCTCCTCATTCTCAATTTTCTTCATCTACCCAAATTCACCTAAAGTTTTTTCTTCCATTAAAAGTTAGTATGCTTTTCATTTATGCTTACTAATCTTTGAGTTAAACCTCCATCAAAACACTTCATCTACATCAAGTTCTGTAGATCAAAGTTTTGGAGTGTGATTCTTGAAGTTGATTTGAAGCATTTTCAGATTTGGAAGTGGTAAACTCTTGATCCACCATTATTGTGCTTGATTCATCTTCAACAATGTGATCTCTTATTGATCTTTGTTGATTGATTCTTTGAGCAACATTTTGTGATTCCATTGGTGTTATTTGCTCTTAATTTGATGGAATTTTCATGCTCAATTTCATACATGATCATGAGGTGTTTGAAGAAATGATTGAATCATGGAAATGCATTTTTCAAACTGTTTTTTGTTGTCATAGCAGGTGCAAATTGTTTTGCGCCCATGTGCAATCGATTTGCATTGTGTTTTTTGGTCTGGATGTGTTGTCTTACACTGTGCAATCGATTTTCACACTGGTGCAATCGATTTGCACAGTGCAGAATGTGTTTTTTGGCTTTGTTTTGATACTGTTTTGGTTTCTTTTCTTCTTTGTTCCATTTTCTTTTGTTTTGCCTTAAATTTTGATGTTTTTTGATCAAATTTCTCTTCAAATTCCATGGACTTTGTGTGTTTAATGAAGTTGGATAAACCTTCATTAGTTCAAATCTATCTTTAAGTGGATCATTGGATTCGTTTTAGGTGCTTTGAATTAGTGATAGGTTTAGTACTTTAATCCACCAAGAAGAGTGATAGAACTTGAATATGGAATGATTCAAATATTGTGATTCAATTTGGTTTCCCTTCCCCTCTTCTTCTTTTTTCTTTTGGCCAATGAAAATCTTACATATAATACAACTTTTCTTCTAAGTTCTTGATCAAGATGAGACTGCTACCTCTTTTCTTCTAAGTTCTTTAGGCATATATATCATTTCTCTAACTTGTGTTAACACATACATTTTATTGACTGGCCTCAGATATTAATGACTTCTACATAAGTCCGATTACGAATGCTTAACATTGCACTAAATTGATTCCGAATCGAAATTGAGTTGTTTTTGTAAGTGAGTTATCAATCTCTTACTCTCCATAGTTAGGTGTGAGATATATTGTTTCTTTGTCATTAAGGGAGCTAGTTGACATACTCGTCGATTTTATCCGAGTTGGAGCCCTTCCCTTAATGATGTATAGATTCATGCTCTCATGCTTATGTTTGATTAGTCGAGTATTCTCTGAAAAACGACCAAATGTTCTTCCTCACTAATATTAACATACTAACTATAATTGCACTAACTTTACTTTGTGCCATTTAATTTTTTTCTCTTTACTTTATTTTGATTTACTTTTATGCTTTTACATTTAGCATTTCGTGTCATTTTTATCATCTTATTTTCTCTTTGTTCATTTGGACCTTTATTTGCGTTTTTGCTCTTTTTCTCTTTGTCCATTTGGACCATACTTCTCTTAAGACATTAATAAATACGTCAACACTAAATGACTCGGTTCCTTAAATCTGGACATTTATGACCTTATGCTTGGACTTTGGATTCGGACTTCGAACTTAGATCTAGGATCTTTGCCTTATGCTCTTGGAGATTTGAGACCTTAGACTTTTTGTGTTGCTTTTGTCTATTTGTTGGGAAATTTTCTGTGTGCAGGTGTTGATACTTTGATATTATGAAAATTATATGATACATGACTCTCCTAATTGACTTTTAACCCTTGAGAGGACCTTGCTTTGACTTTGCTATGGCTTAACTTGGGATTTTCTCAGATGCTTTATTTCATCTGGTTATTATGCGTGTGGTTTAAATTCAAAAGGAAGAGGATTGTTTATGTTGACTTGTTGTCAAATTTTTGCTCCTTGTGTGGTTAGATCTGCCCATCTCTAACTTTTATTTTGTGTTTTAAGGTAGTCACTTCATCTCCTCCCCTTTTTCAATTTTCAAATCTTCTCCCTTTTTTAAAACTTTCTTGTTTTCAAAATTAAACTGCTTTCATAAAAAACCTTGATTTTTGTCAAGTGATTTTCAAACTTGCTTTTCTTTAATAAATAAAAATCAATGTTAATCATACTTTGACTAATTTCAAAAAGACTTAAAAAATACAACAACAAAAAAACTCATTCAAACTTTTTGTGCCTTTGTGCACTTTTTTCCATTTAAAACTTTTCATAAAGTTTAGACATGAGTAATTTTCATATTTGAGATGTAATTCTCATATTCCCTATAGTATTTAAGATGTTGACATTTTCCACTTAAATTTTAAGTGATAGACTTGTTGATTTTTATCCAAGCAAAAATCATTTATCTTAAGATGATGCAAATGTTGTTTTCTTATACTTGTGGGCAAGTAGTCGTAGTTTTCTCCTTAAAATGACGGCTTGTCTCTTCATCTTAAAATGAACCAAACAAACAATTTTTTTTATTTGTACCACGAACTACGAGGTTTTAATCATATATTACACTTTGTGGGTACGTAGGCATGAGGCTCAAGAAGTCTCTCCAAACACAAAAATATTAAAAATAATACTTCTTTTCTCATTTCCCCAATCTCATTTCAAACAAAACTTTTCAAATAAAAAAGCGTAGATATTTCAAAGGGTTACTATAGAGTACTATAGACGTTTTGGGTACTAACACATTCCCTTATAGTAACCAACCCCCTTAACCAGTCTCTGTTTATTTGTTCTTGTTTTAGAACTTGTTTAGGTTTTGTTCGCTCTTTTTCCTTTTCTTTTGGATAAAATAAAAGTGTGGTGGCGACTTTGGTTTATGAGTTAATTTAATCAATAGTTTAACTCACAATTTTATCGTTACAGTTGGCAGTCTTGGATGTCATGTTGATCGAACTCTGCCCCTTTGTGGATGCTTCGAAGCATCTTCTCGCGGCTTCAATGTTCCCATGAAGAGTGACGACGCGGCCCCTAGTCGTATAGCACTTCATCTTCAAATGGACCGTGGATGGCATGGCGGTCAACTCAGCCATAGTTGGTCTTCCTAGGATGCACTGGTACAGAGATAGGCACTTTATTACCAAGAAACAGACTTTGACTTGTCTGGCAGTTTCCTCTGCCTCGAAGGTGACGAGCAGCTCAACATAGCCCCATGGCTTAGTGGTAGTGTCATTAAAGCCTTGTAGATAGGAGCCTACATATGGTGTTCAATGTCTCTCGTCGAACTGAAAAGTGGTGAACAGATGAGCGTACAAGATGTCGACGGAGCTCCCTTGGTCAACTAGGACATGTAGGACGTCGAAGTTTGCCATTTATGTTCTCACGAGAAAAGGAATGCAAGATTTTGGAGAACTTCCTGGAAGCTCCTCGAGGTAGAAGATGATGGGATCTGATTTTCCCCGGAATCTGTCGAGGGTTGTGTTCTGGTTCGACCTTGCGCCAATCAACTCATCGAACTTTATTTTCACCGACCCCACGGTGAACTTGTTGAATCCTCCGTCGGATATGACCATAGCGGAGGGGAAGTTTTCCCATGTGTTGTAGGCAGATAAGGACGTGCCGACCTCGTCGGGGACGTAGAAGTCCTTAAGCTGAGAGATGCATAGTGAGATCTGTAAGCCGGCGTCAGATGGTGGTGTTTCTTCCTCGACCTTCTTCGTTTCACGGACGTCTTGTTGAG
The DNA here is from genome assembly GCA_963859935.3 of Lathyrus sativus. Taxonomy (NCBI): domain Eukaryota; kingdom Viridiplantae; phylum Streptophyta; class Magnoliopsida; order Fabales; family Fabaceae; genus Lathyrus; species Lathyrus sativus. Next base: position 715,176,551 of record OZ012737.1, read on the forward strand.
GAGCCTCACTCTTCTTGGTGTACTATTTCAAGCATCCTTCCTTGACGAGGATCTCGATTGCATCCTTGAGGTGGATACAGTCTTCGGTGATGTGCTCGTGGCTCCTGTAGAACCGGAAGTATTTGGATTTATCGACGTTTGGCTTGGGAGCGTCGTCTTGGGAAAATGAACCCCACTCTGCTTGGAATTCGAGTTTATACACTCGGCCAAGATGCACTCGCAGGGAGCGGTTAATAGCATGTACTAAACAAAATGGTTTGCTGGTCATATATGCTCGCGGGAGTCACGGCGCTTATCATCTCTCTTTTCTCCCCGTCTCGTCGAGGAGTCACGGGGTCGTCATACTTCGAGACTTTGGTGTTCTCTTAGTTCTGTGAGTCGCGGACATTGTTGGCGACCTCTTTCTCCTCGTACTGGATGTTAGTTTGGGCTTTGAGGAGGAGGTCATCTAGTAAACGGGGTGTCTCGATGCCAATTGCTTTGGCAAAGTCACTATGGGGTGCAGCCCTCACTCGAGCAAGTAACTTTTCATCCGCTCAGTTGTGGTGATTTGGATGGCTTCTCAATTAAATCTTTCTATGTAGGCTCTAAGAGATTCGTCTTTCCCCTGTATGATGTCCTCGAGTGACGCCTCAGATTTTGGATGTCGTGTAGAGATGGTGAACTGCGTTTTCAGATCCTTCCAAGAAATAATAGACTCTGAGGCGAGGCTTTTGTACTATGTCATGGCACCCTTCCTTAGAGTTGTAGGGAAGAGTCTGCACTTGATGGCGCCCCTGATGTTGCGGTAGTCGAGCATCACATTGATGTTTTCGATGTGATCGTTAGGGTCCTTCGTGCCATCATAGATTGCTAGACTTGGCGGTTTTTCCATCCCGGCGAGGACGGGAGTTTCCATAATCGCTCGGGACAGTATATTTTAGGGGTCGTCTTCGCCGCTTCGAACCGGTGAGCGCGGCGGGGAGGAGTCGTGCTGAGGGATTCTTCCGCGGCGCGGCAATTTTCTTGGTCGACCCCTCAACTTGTCCAGTTTCCTGTCGGGTTTACTAATCTTGGGAACGGGAGAGCGTCGCTCCCTACGGGGAGGAGTATGATCAAGCTTCTAGGTAATTGCAGCGAATGGTCATTCTAGCCACAGGCGACATCCGGGTTGTCATAGGGAGAGGCTCTGAGACTCATTTTGTTGGTGTCTCCGTGAGGAAAAACGTGGACGGGTGTCTCGTGGTTGCGGGGACATGCTGCGAGATTCAGACCATCGATGTCTCCGTGGGGGAGAGCGTGATCGGCGGTCTTTCTCCAGCATTCCAATTTGTTCATTCTGTTGGAAAATAATGAAGTTGGTCTAGTTGATTGTTACGAACAGGGCCACCGTGGTAGGATCGACGTTGGGGGGTACGGGAATTGGTTGAAAAACCCTCAAATTCTCAAAATGTTGGACGGCGTTGTATGCTGCATTGTCGAAGGATGGAGAGGCGGTGAGTTTGTCTCTAAGGTCACCCTCTTTAGCAACATTCGTCCCATTGTTGTTATGGTCACCGCCGGTATTGAAGGTGGTGAACGTTTCGTGAACGTTATCATCGGCGTGTTGATTGGCTGTGATGATCGGTAGGTTTTTAAAATTTTGTTTTGGTCTTTAGTAATTAGAGAAAAGAAAAGGCGGGGGAGCAAAGGATTTCCACAGACGGCGCCACTGATTTTACCGGGATCAGAGATTCAATCAGCGGCCAGCAACACGTCGTGGACTCCGAATTCATTGGTGACGGGGAAGAGGAGGGGTGTACCTGCAAGGAACTCCGATGTCAAAGTAAAGTTCATAGTGAGAATGAATTCAGAATATCTGACCCTCCTGTGAATGATGGTATTTATAGTGTGCTCACGGCGCTGGGCCAAAGGTGATCAATTATGGGTTGGATCGTTAGGCCAACAACAGATGATTGCCAGGATCCTACGTGGAAGTAGGGAAGACCAACACGTGGTCTTCATCCTTGGTCAAGTGCCTCACGAACTTCGTAGTGGGTTTGCCCATTTCTGAGGGCGATACTGCCCCGCAAAAAGAGTGAGTTCAATTGGTGACGTGTTCTCGCGTGAGGAGCGCGTAAAGAATATGGCTTCCAACGGCTATGGAGGATTGAGCCTTTGTGTTGAGTCTTCGTCGAAGCGGAGTTGGACAGGACCGTGCTCGACGGTGGACCAACCTCAGTCTAGAATAAATTTAATGTAATCGAGTACGTTCAAAAATATAATTTTTAAATTTGTATAAGCATTTTCATATATTTATAAGGTATTTCTCCACCACTTGAGTGAAAAAGTAAATCCCAACCAGTTCCAATAATATCTCTATGGTTGAATATTTCCATTGTGATATTGCTAATAGATGACAAGATAATAAGAAACGTACATTATCTATACAATATATAAAAGGAATACTTTGTTTTGGTGTGGCTTATTTTTCTACCATTTTTACCCTTATTTTATTATGTAATTACTTAATAACTTCTTATTATTAACTTCCATGTAACTTCTTATTACTAACTTCCATATTTTTATCTATATAATATATAAAAGGAATACTTTGTTTTGGTGTGCCTTATTTTTCAACCATTTTTACCTTACTTTATTATGTAATTTACTTAATAACTTCTTATTATTAACTTTCATGTAACTTCTTATTACTAACTTTCATATATTTTATTTTTAAAAAAAATTATTTAAACAAAAAACATCGTTTATATTTTCATTCATGCGCATTAAAAAAACGGATAGACGGACACGCGAGTGCCCGTCTGAACGCTAGTAATTATAATGTAGAAGTGTAGAATAGTTGATAAAAAATGGTTACGACATAGGATGGAAGCACGAGCGGTTTTAAGGCCCGGCCCGGCTGGGCATGTGCCCGGGCTCGGCCCCAAAATTTTGCCTTCTTTTATAAAAGAATATGAAAATTGTGGCGGTTAATAAGTCCTGTTATGGCGGTTAAAACCGCCACAATTAATGAAAATGCAGAAAAATAGTACTTTTGAATAAGATTTCTCATGTCATAATATATATATTAAATAAAAAGGCGGTTTTTTGTCGTTGATAATGGCAGTTTTAACCGCCGTAATTTAAACAATTTTTCACAAATAAAACATAATTTTTTTTTCTTTTTTATGCAATTAAGCGTACATTATATTAATTTTTTTTTATATGATAATATTTAGATTCAACTAAATTACAAAAAGTGCAAAATTAAAATAAAGTTGCTATTTATGACCAAATTAACCAAAAACAAAAAATGAATACTTGAAAAAAATAAAATTTAACATAAAAGTAGCCGCTACTAAAATTATAAAAAAAAACATGTATAGTGTTGTAAAAAAGAAGAAGAAAAGAATAAATTTTATCCTCAAATAATATAAAAAATATATTAGGTCCAATTTTTCAATTTATGTTCACTCTAAATTATATGGTTCAATTGATGTTAACTAGGAATTTGTATTTTAAATTTAGTTTGTAGTTACAGTAGTTAGTAAATAAAATTATGTTGTTAACTTGTTGCTAATTTCAAGAATTATTATGAATCACATGAAATGATATTCCATGTTAGTATCAGCCTCAAATTGGATATGGCTATGTTAGTTTTAAAATTATGCCGAAATCAATTAAATTAAAAATATTTTATTTTGATTAATAACTATTTATATATACAATATGAATTTATTGTCTTTAAATTTTTGTCCAGACTTCAAAAACTTTCTGACTCCGCCACTGGATGGAAGTGTGCTTCAATTGAGGAGAAAAGTCATGCCTCGCCCTTGAATATAAACCAGTCATAGCAAGGCAAAATCGCATCAAATTTCTTTCATATGATGACTTCCAATAACCATCTTTTATTATCCCTAAACTTAAGCTGCAAAATGAACCTTCCTTTTAAGATACAGATTGTGTTAATCTTATTACAAAGTAACCTTCAATCCTTCCCACTCTATTGGATAGTGCTAATATGTTTCACCATTAATTCCCCTGTATAACCTACACCAACACCAGACAAATAAGTGTATAATGAGATGATTTAGTCATCATATTCTACTTTTAAAAAGTCACTAAAATACTTCTTCTGTTTCTATAAGAGACACTAAAATACTACATCCATTTCTTTTTATAAAAGACAATCACTTTTGACAAGTCACTTTTTTAATTCATTAAATAATTAATATATCTAATCTATAAACTGATCAAATACATTAATCTCCATGTCTAAAGGAAATAGATCAGCAAAATAAGTCACTAAAATACTCCCTCCGTTTTTTATATATAGGAACAGAGGTAGTAGTTACCAATAAAATACTCCCTTAATCTCCATATCTAAAGTAAATAGGTCAGCAAAAACACTTGGAAAAGACAATATCATGAGATAAATAACAGTTGATACATATTCTTTTATTAGTTAAAAACTATGGTGCAAAACTAAAAAACCCTCGGTTGTTATTTTAAAGATTCTTTTTTAGATAATTAACAGTTGATCTTTGGATTTGTCAAAACTTTATATTGTTAACTTTTTATTCACACACTCTACAATAAGGTATTGTAACAAACTTTTACTTAATTTACCACGTGACTTAATTTAATAACTGAACACAAACCATATTACCCATGATACAATGTATAGTCGTCCACCCACTATCCCCGAGACTGTTAAGTACTACTCCATTTCAAAATGGTATTAAATTAAGACGTTTAAATTTTTAACACAAATTAAAAAATGGTTTTAAAATAAGACGTTTAAATTTTTAACACATAAATAAAAAAATACAATAATGCTATCGCAAGACACTATTATTAAATTAATCGCATTAATAATTAAACAGCATAATTGTAAAAGTAATAATTATTACTGCAACTAAAAGTAAAAATGACAATAAAACAAAATTTATTTGTTAAAACAAATAACAGAATCACATTAAAACAAACAACAGAATTACATACATGTGCAAACATTATTTCTGTGTCCTAAAAATGACAATCTTGAAATTTACAAATGCATATATAAAAAGGAGTAATAATTAAAACCTTGCTCAAAAATCAATTAAAAATTGACAGTAGACAATACTAAAATTGGAATCAACTGGTGCTTTTTATCATAAAACAAAGAAAGGAATCTTAAAAAATCTGAAACTAACAATTAAAGTACAAAATAAATGAAATGTGTATCAGAAACTTGGTGATTTTGAAAAATAACCTAAACTTACTTGCACAAGTATTCATAATCAAATTCATCAATACAACAAGTGGAGAGGAGCTGGTTCATATTACCAATGAAAAAAACAACAGAAATAGATGACAGCTTGATGATATTGTAAGAGGCTATCACGGCAGTGATGATTAAAAGAGTTTCCTACTTGTAATATAAGACGTACACAAATTTCAAAAAGCTCACTAAACTCAGTTGACCACCCACTATCCTCTCCTCTGTTATATTTATAATAAATGTAATGGATAAGAGAGTCACAGCTCAAGTGATTATAAGGTTGGAATTCTGTAAAGGAAGGAAATTGCCAAAGAAGTACAAGCAAAGAGAAATGCAGTGGGAGTTGAGGAGTTGAAAACGGGCTTAGAAGAGTTTCGACAAAACCAAACAGAAATAGAGACTAGCCACAACAGACTTACATGAAAATCTATTCATTGTTTTTCACCAATCATTAGACATTTGTTATTATATTCAAGCTTACACATAATCTCGGGCATATCATTTCTCACAAATTAATATATAGACCCTAACTAAATATTATTTATTAGTGTTGGTATTGTGTTTTATAAAACCCCAAACCTCATTACTATGTTCCAAAACGAACAAAAGAGGATACTTACACAACTTGGATAATCAAAGAGAATACAAACATAACTTAATTTTGATCGGGCATAGGAGCAAAGCTCAACAAATATACTTAAATAACAGACAAAAACTATGATTTAATATCATTGAAACATTCAAACAAAACAGTGAATAGACAGAATAATGTAAAATTACTTGCCAAATCCTCAAATGGACACAAGTGATAACAAAACTAAAAATTTGTAGAATAATATTCAGATAGCTAAAAGAACCACAACAAAAATTGACTGAAATATATTAAAACAAAACCTAATCAAACAAGCTAAATCCCATATCATCGTCACTTTCTTCTTTTGGTTCCTCCTGTCAAATTGAAACAACAACTCAATTAGAAAAACTAACAGACTAGAGTTTGACAAAAAAACATAACAACTTGGGGTGTGTTTGGTTTGATATTGTAAAACTGTTAAACTTTAAAACAATTTTCAAAAATTGCATTATCAAACATGTTTTCTTTTATTTAATACTTCAAAACTCTTTTTTAAAACTGACTTACTAAATAGTTTTTAAAAACTAAACTAAAACTAATTCAAACGGGCCAGTTCTCACAAATAAGATACCTTTTTCTCCTCAACAACTGGAGCAGCAGCAGCAGCACCACCGGCAGCAGCAGCTGGAGCAGCGGCAACAGCTCCTGGAGCTCCACCACCAGCAGCACTGGCAATCAAATCCTTAATATTTTTCTTCTCAGCAAGTTTAACAAATAGACTGGGCCAATATGATTCAACATCAACCTTTGCACTTTTCAACAAAGTGGTGATATTGTCAGTCTATTAACATTAGGTCAAGGTGCAACACATCGTATTCAAAATCAAACTATTTCAAACAAATTGAAAAACCAAATCAAACACATCGAAAAACCCTAATTAAGTAAATATATTAAAAAATAACTAATTGATTTCAAAAACCCTAATTGAGTAAATTGAATTATAAACACTAACTAGATTCAATAGAAACACTAAGATAATAAATAAGGATACAGTGACGGCAATTTTATCATCTTCGAGGATGAGAAGTGCGTATGAGCAAGCAGTTTCTCCAAGCGACATTTTCACACTACAAACCAAAAAAATCGGAATGCGAATCAAGATCTGGAGGAAACGGTTGTTGAATAACAAAAACAGATTATAATCAAATGAAATAGAAGCATGATTGAAACGAAGTGTCGTTACCGGAAATAGAAGGAAACAATGACGGAGACGACGGGAGAGTGAAGAGAATTCTGCAGCGCCGTAAATGTTATGAAATTAGGGTTTGAGGGTTTAAAAGGTATTGCCAATGGTAGTTCTTGGGCTTCTCCAGTTTTGGCCCATTTGAAAACTATAGATCTATAGCGGCCGAACAGGTGTAGGTAGCAACAATGCTTTTTACTTAGAATCTATTTAGACTTACAAAAACCAATAAGTTACGAATAATTTAAATTAATTTTGAGGTAATTGTATTTCCTTTTTATATTCTTCGTTCCTTTCTTTTTTTAGATGTTGTATTCATCCACCCTTATAGCCGCAAATACCACACTTATGACAGAAAATATTTTTTCTTTTACGGTGGTCAAAAATAGCTTCTTTTAATCCTTTTCAAGTGACTTTCTTTTCTTTTAGATTTTTTAGTTTATTTGTATAATTAATTTTTATGAATGATAAAGAGAACGGTCGCAATTATGTATAAGGTTTTTCTCAAATCAAACTAATACATATTAGTTTTGTTTAATTGAAATATAGCAATTTTAATTTTCTGTCATTTTTGTTTTTCCAATTTTATTTTATCACTTATGTATTGTTTTTGTTAATAGTAGTAGTATTGATACATGTTAATATTAAAAACCATTCTTTGAAATTGTATATTGACTCAAAAATTAGAGTAATATTGATATTGATATTTAATTAGAAGAGGTATATATAAATTATAATATAGTCCATTGTTTGAAATTATATACACTTAAATTGGGACAAGGATCCCCTAACTTTGAGGTGAGAGAGTCAGGGTAACTTTAGGTTAATATCATTCATTCAATCAATCGTGCTAACCATATTTTGGCATGTGTTCCATTATTTATATTTTCTTAGATAAAACTTAAACGTCAAAAAACTAAATAAAAAAGAAAGAGTAATGTGTTGTATGATTGCATCTTCTCCTAGCTTTCATTGGCGTCGTGAAGACATCTCCCTACTTCCTTTTGTCTCCCATCATCATCATGGCGAAATCGCCCCACCAACGTCGATCTCTACTAATTGCTTACATTTTTTATTATTTTCAAGTGTTTTGCATGGTTCATGTCTAATGTCAATAACGACTCTATATTGTTTCTTCCATCATATTGTATTTGCTGTTCTGAAAGTGATTTTCTTTTCGTGTTTGTAGTAATATTTCCTCTTTGTAACTATATTATAAACTTTATCCTTTGATTTTCAACAAAAAAAATAGGAAAAAAAAAAAGAAAAGAAAACAACAAACCATATGTTGATTGTTGTGTGCATGTCCACGACATGCGGGTTCGATTGTAGCGTACAACTCAATGAAGTGTCGAGATTCACGGTGGGGAGCGGAGTCTCGTTAAGATCAAAAACTTGGCGTTGAACAAATGTTTTTCTGGTTTCGATGATGCTTTTTTGTTTGAATTTTTCTTGATAGTTGAAGTTTTATTTTTAAAACTAATAAATATATAACACGCGTTAATATATGGTACACAAGATTGATTTAACATATATTATTAATTCAATGTCACATTGATTTTCCCACTTCAAAGTCAGGGGATCCTACTCCCTGAAATTGATAGAACAAGTAATTGTTATAAATTATAGTATAATTCACTATTTATAATACTCATGTAATACTCAAACTAAAATGTAAGTAACTATTATGTGTTGAAATTTATAGATAGAACTCAAACTAAAATGTAAGTAACTATTATGTGTTGAAATTTATAGATAGAATATGTTCCTATTAGAGTAAAATTATATGAACTCATATGGACAAGTATGAGAGTAACTATTATAGCAAAACTATAAGAATTATTAGAGTAAAACTACATGAACTCATTTGGACAGGTATGAGAGTAACTATTAAAGTAAAACTATTAGAATAATTAAAGTAAAACTATTAGAATAAAACTATGTGAGCAAGTAACTATACTAAAATGTAATATACTGTTTGGTATAGATTATTATTTATTTTTTATAAATAATATTTCATTCTAGAACCAGGAATAGGTAGGTGTTGATGATGAATAATCTTGAACCAGCTGCACTGATATCTGATTTGGTAACCCAGGGTGGACCTACAAGGGTTGCACTCCAACCCATAAGTCATTATGAAATTCAAGATGAGTGTGGTAAAATATGGAGATTAAAAAGTGTACCTTTGATTTCTCGAGTGATGGAATTTATACCTTGGATCATTTGGAGTGGATTGATATTGGTATGAGCCTTGACTTTTTGGGTCTTTGGTTGACCTAAAATAGTTGGTCTCAAGGCTTGTCGATTAGTTATTAGTCGGGGAAGTCTTAGCAGTCATGGTCGGTCTGTGAGGATGTCGTTCACTTGAGGTAAAAAGTGGAAATTCTCTGGATCAATTGCAAAAGGAATGGGGAAGAGGTGCATTAAATGCTTTTCCATCATTGGAACATTTTCACTCCTTCCTATGGGCGCATGGCCTTAGAGGTAGGTTTCAATTTGGAACGTTGATTAATGACAGACTTCCTTATAAAAGGTAGGTCCCCCCCCCCCCCATGTCTTTTTCTCCTTCACATGTAAGTTATTATTTTTCTCTACATATTGTCATAGTTAACCTAGGGTATACTCCCATAAACGATGCTCTTGAGCTCACCTGCGAAGAGTCTTCGTCGACTACGGGAGTAGAGAATCTTGAATTTATGGAACTTATCTACGGCCAAAACTTTCTCACCCTTGTCCTAGATGTGTCTCACGATATCTTTGGATCAGTGTTAAATTCTTTTGGTGATGACGATGATTCACTAATGAGTGATAATATCGTCTATGTCGTTTCTTTGACTTGTGCTAAGTATAACTTATGTCTCATTTGGTTTGAAATAATGGTGTAATATATGGGATGCTTTATTTAGTCTCTTGAGATAAACGTGTCCCGCCAAGGATCTATTGTCGTCGATCCATCTAGTTTATTTTGTGATGAAAACATAACACTCAATTGTCTGAAGGAGTTAATAGCAACAACATATGCAGATGATTATTCATGGGTGGATCTCGAGTATCTGGGGCTAATTTCCCCTTATACCCGAGAAGTTATTACGGGGGAGGCCACCTTTGAGGTGGGATCGTATCCAAATTGGTCAATCTCAGTCATTCCTTTTGGAAAGAGGGTATGCAACAAGTTTGATGGATGCTCTATTTATTTCTACGGTTGTATCTTCCAAAAGTTATCCTTCTAATTTCCTTTAATTGTTTTTTAGAAAAAGGTATTGCATCACTTCCATATTTCCCTTAACAACTTTAAATGGTTGCTTAGTATTAGATGTGGGATCAACTTCAAATAATCTCTTCTTCCATTTTTTTATGTAAACCCCCTTCCAAGAAAGGGTCTAGTCACGGTATTGTTTCTCCTTGTCTAGCTAATAGTTAAGCCTTTTATACTTACACCGAGAGATGGAAAAGTTCAATGGAGAACAAATTCATACAACTAATATAGGAAGTTAAATTGTGTGTCTGAGTTTAAATAATAAATTACATACATGGTACATATTGCAAGACATAACTTGTTACAAAAAGGGTAATATTCAAATAAGAAAAATCATAAGGGGGGCGGATAATGTTAGTAGTAAGAAACATAGCCATTGGAAGGGTCTAAAATAACATATAATAAATTATTTCTTCTCCATATTGACATGTTTTTGACATAGTATGATTGAAGATTGTTCTCCTTCAGTAAGGTCTTTCACGGTGGATGACTCGCTCGACCCATGAACTGAACCTCTTTTGGCATGGTTGGCAGGAGTGACTGGATGTGGTTGTATTTCAGGAGTTACCAAGTCCTGATAAAAATACAACATAAAAAAAACATTACAAATTAACATATAATATATGTGTCACAAAATAATTCATATTTAATCAACCGTCTTTGCAGAAGGAACATGAGGTAATGGTTGTGGATTCATTTTAGAGGTAGTTTCCAATTCCTGCCACATAAAGTATACAATTATAATACGCATCATACTGCTTTGATCACATACACTTAGATAACAACACAAACAACAACACTACAGAATGTTAATATTATGTAATGTGTATTGTGATAATATTTCATTCATCAACAAGTGTTGTTTCATGCACACTTTCCTTAATCAAAATGTATGCGGGGTTCATAAAAAAAGTGAGTAAAACGTATGACTAGATGAAAATAAAAGTAAAGAAACAAATGTAATTGAATGTCATATATATATATATATATATATATATATATATATATATATATATATATATATATATATATATATATATATATATATATATATATATATATATATATATATATATATATATATATATATATATATATATATATATATATATATATATATATATATATATATATATATATATATATATATATATATATATATATATATATATATATATATATATATATATATATATATATATATATATATATATATATATATATATATATATATATATATATATATATATATATATATATATATATATATATATATATATATATATATATATATATATATATATATATATTACCTGCAGAATTTGATCATCAGTAACTTTAGTGGATATTGGGTCATGTAACAAAAAGGAGGAGTATTATGTTGGGATCAAATATATGTGTCGCTACTGCGAAAATTGGCGCCGGCTGACAGAAGAGTCGCCACCGTGCGTTATTTATCCCTCAGAGCGGGAAAGGAAACGCTCGAAGTAAACCTCGCAAAAAACGGGGAAAAGGTATGGTCATCGCAACCATAGCCTGGGTTCGGGAGTCGGTTACGCAAGGGGAAGGTATTAGCACCCCTCACGTCCGTCGTACTCGACGGGATCCACGCTTGCTTGGGTTGTCTACTGGATGCAAAACAATCTATCTACGGCTGCTAAATCTAAACGGAAGGGAATTGACTCGGTAGAGCGTCGCACTCTATGCCTACGTATTCTCAAGAGAGAAAGTCAGAGTCAACGTAGTTCGGGACTACAGGGAAAATGGCTCGCCAAGACCTCGCGTCTAGTGCCTACGTACTTCCACTGGATGGAAGATCAGAGCTTTACGTAGTTCAGACTAACTACGGCTAAACAACATTCTCACACAGCAGTGAAAAAACAACAACTGGCTTCACAGGGTCGGGAACCTATGGGCAAAACTACGGCTTGGTCTCAAATGCACTCGGGCAAGAGAGAAAAAGGGTACTCGATTAGTCGTCAGCGGGAAAATCTCGATCGCACAGCCGCGAGAGAACATCAGGTTAGTCGTTAGTGTGCTCGCTAGGATATCGCATCCTATGCCTACATATCTTCGTCTGGTACGAAGAATCAGAGCAGCTGTAGTTCGGCTACTACGGGACCACAGCTCAAATCTCGTTTTATTAATCTCTGAAAAATGGTTACAATGAGTGGATACTGAAAATAATCTCCTAGGAAACGCTATCCTATTCTATCCTGAAAAATCGAATGAAAATAGCCCCCTAACAAATGGGCTTCTAAGCTATCCTAAAAGTCGTAAAATAAAGTCTATGAAAATATCCCTAAAAGAAAATGCTTTAAAAAATATTAAACCTACCTTAATATTTTTTCTCTTTTTTTCTCCTTTTCTCTTTAACATATTTTTTCATATTTCTCCGAATATTTTTCTCTATTTTTTCACAATATTTTTCTCCATATTTTCTTTTCACTATTTTCAAATATATTTCTTTATTCTTTTTTCATGATCTTTTTCTATATTCTTTTCATAATATTTTTTTTCACTTTTTCTTTATTTCTTTTTCTTTTGATATTTTTCTTTTTTTTTTCCTCATGTATTTTCTTTTCTCTATTTCTTTTCAAATCCTTAAAAGAATAAAAATAAAAAAATACAAGAAAGAGGGGCTGGGGGTGTAACTGTCTACAAGGGTATGCAGAAAAATAATAAAAAACTGTGCTGATTGGGCCCAGCCCAATTCCTTTCAGAAAAACGCAGGAGGGGGGGTATTGAGTAATCTGGGGGGTTTTTGGCAGATATCTTCATTGGGCCCAAAGCCCAGAACAGCCAAAAACGGGGGGGGGGGGGGGGGGGGGGGGGGCGCCTCCAGAGAAAAAAACATTGGGCCTGGCCCTAAGCCACCCTTCGTCTTCCTTGCTTCCCCTTACTCTGAATACCCAAAAACCCTAACGTTACCTTCCTTCTCCCTCCGCCGCCGTGAACCTCCGTTTCAACCTTACTCGTTTTTTGATCTTCCCCTCAAATCCTCTCTCAGTCTCAAAATCTCCCCCTCACAGTATTCTTGCTATCAGATAATCCCAAACCAAACGCACCATGAATCTGATCATCAACAAACTTGAAGATCTATTCCTCTGGAGATGTTGGACGAAGATGCTATTGAAGTTCTGGGACGAACACATTGAATCCCTGATGAAGACGTTTGGAGGATCATTCTTCCTGATGAATTTCTGGTGATGCTCGTTTGATGAAGTTGTTTGCGTTATGAAGTTCTGACGGCGTTTACTGGAGAATCCGAACGATGAAGTTGATGTGATGATGTCATGGGAACAAATCTTGATGCATGCTCTTGAAGTTGAAGATCTTGAATCAAGATCTGGAAACACGTCGATGATGAAGGCTCGATCAACCTTGATGAACCTGGACGAGTTTGAAGAATCTTCATCATCTTCTGGGTGAATCTGAGGATCGCTTGCGGATCTGGAGATCCTATGAAGATCCAGATGAAGGTTGCATCAGTTCTGGGGAAAACGCATGGATCTTGATGAAGATTGGATGATTACTGATGATGATCGGTGAAGATCATCGGCGAAGACTGATGAGGATCATAGAAAGAATATGGCGGTGAATCGGAGGAAATGATGGAGGTTTCTGGTGGTTTTTTCTGGGTTTGGTGAGGGATGAAGATGGAGGTTTGAGGAGGAAGATGATGAAGACGATCGGAGTTCTGGGTTTATGAAGTTTCCGGTAGGGTTTCACGGTGGCCGCCGGCCATGCAGGCCGGCCGGTGGCGTTCGCCGGTGGGATGTTGTGTGGTCACCACGTGGTGGTGTTAGTGGAGGGGGAGAGTGCATGTGGGACGCGTGTCCCCATGCGTGGCGGTGAGAGAAGGTCTGAAGGGGTGATGTGGCGTGCGTGTGTGTGCAGCAATGTGGGGCCTCCCCGAGCCAACACGTGGTGTGATGCTATTTAAAGGCTGAGGCTTTCTGGCGTCTTCTGGAAGGTTCTGGAACTAGCTGGAAAATGGTGGAAGCTTTTGGACCTTTGCTGGAAATTTGGACGAATCTGGACAAAAAAGCAATACTGGGCCTCCCCAATTGGGCCCAACGAAACTCAACATAAAAAATTCAGAAAAACTGAAAAACAATATTAAAAAAAAGCTAGTTAACTAAACTAATAAACCCACTAATCTGAAAATTAAACTAAATCCCTATTAACTCTAAAATTGATTAAATTTCTATTAAATCCCTAATAAAACTATATTATTCTATTAAAATCTATAACAGAAAATAAAAAATGAAAAATCTATTTATCTATGAAAAAACCATATTAAATTCTATACTATTAAATTCTATTCAATTTCTATAAAAGAAAATCTATTAATTCTATATCTAAAATTAAAAACAATTAATTTCTATTAACAAAACTATTTATTAATAAGAAAAATTCTATCTATTTCTATATTAAAAGAAAAACCATATATTTCTATCAAAGTCATTTAATATCTAATATATTCAAAACTCAATTAATATCCTAGAAAATTCTATATTATTTAAAAATATTAAAATCTATTAAAATCCTAATAATATCCTATATTATTCTAAAATGAAAAAATGCTATTTAAATTCTATTAAAAAAAAGAATTAAACTATTAAAAAATCCTATTAAACCTAAAAAATGATTTAAAAGCTATTTATTTCTATAAAATTCTATATATGATTTAAAATCTATTTAAAGCCTAAAAAATCCTATAAAATCCAGAAAAAACACCATAATTCCCAGAGGGACAAAATGAGCACCGAACGACACAAAAATAATCGGTAAAAATAAACGGGCACCGAAATAACCCAAAAATCAACTCTACTGATCAAAAACACCTGAAACACGAGACGGGAGCTGTGATCCCTGATAAAATCAATACAAATAAAAATATGCAATGTATGCAATATGCAGATGCGAATGCGGTTATGCGTCGAAACATCGAGCCAAATACGAGATCCGGTTGGTCAAATTTTGGGGTGCAACAGCTGCCCCTATTCAAGCGGCTTCGACCTGAGTGGGTGAAGAGCGCTCAGCCTTCAAACATTCAAGGTAGATGACGGTTGAATACAAATGGAACCCTGAAATTTGCCAACCGCAAGAATATACTGCAAAGCTGCTTGAGAAATAGCTTCCAATAAACTGAAGTTTGGTTGTCACGGCAACAACTGGTCAATTTTCTGATAAATTTTCTTCTCCTTTTCAACACCTGTGTGATGTCACAAGTATTGAAATAACGCTTCGTAAAGCAAACACCTTGATTCCCATCTCTGTTATGGGATCCTTCTGGTCAACTCACAGTTCATTGCGAACTTGAGGACAATTCTCCTGAGGAAATCTGAATGGAATTGCCTGGCACCTATTTTGACGAAGGGGGCAGCTTCAGAAATCTGATATATGTCAATCTTTGTTGTTGTTGTTGTTGTTTTTTCCGATGCTGACGTAACAACCAAATGAAGAATCACTCCGCCGGGGAAGACGAGAAGCTGAACCACACAACTCTGCAGGTGAACAAATTCGAAATCCAATAGGTAACCATCTTGGTCTATGTTTCGACATGCATATGCTTGAAATGATGCAATGTCCTATACGACATGTAAATGCTATGCGTTTTGTTTGAAAATGCGAGGCCCAGACGGCATGGATATGCTATATGCTTGTATAAATGCTATGACTATATATGCAAATGCTAATGCAGGCTCTAGCTGCCAGAGAACACCAGGTCTGAAAACCACTTGGCAAAATAAATGCCGAAGATACCGTCAACTCTACTGGGGATGACCTGAAGTCACAGAACCATCTCAGCAAAATAAATGCTGGAAACGGGACACCAAATCCGCTGGGGATAACTGCCCTGCTGGAGAAATGAAAAGGCAACCCTGCTTGACGACTTCACTGAGGAAAGAAAACAACTCTGCTCGGGGATGCTTTCTTCAA
This sequence comes from Lathyrus sativus, assembly GCA_963859935.3. Classification (NCBI taxonomy): domain Eukaryota; kingdom Viridiplantae; phylum Streptophyta; class Magnoliopsida; order Fabales; family Fabaceae; genus Lathyrus; species Lathyrus sativus. The sequence goes on from OZ012737.1 coordinate 715,192,803, forward strand.
ACCATTGGCAACTGATTGCGCTCTGCGGGGATTGACCCAAACTGAGGTTGATTACGCGCAGCACACTGCTGGAAATGCTCCTACTATCAAGGATATCAATCTTAATCTGCTGAAGATACTCCTGATCCTACTCTGATACGGGGTAAAAGACAATTTCGACTCTTCCGGGAATAACAAGCAACTTTCATCTGCTGAAGAGTGGCAATTCTGATTTAACAACATCTGCGAGGAATTCAAACATTACTCGGAGCACTGGCATTAATCGAGCTTCGTATCGGGGAACATGACAACATGCGGGTCATTGGGAAATACTGTGTCAGATACCTTTAGATTTTTGTTTTTTCTGGTTTAGAATAAACATGGATTATGTACACAGTGGAAAATATAAGAAATACTAGACGAGAACTAGCATTCAAAGGTAGACTACCAGGCGAGAACTGATAGGAAAATAGGTTAGGAAAATTGATTTTTGTGTTTTTGAACCAGACGGGCTGACTGGACAACAAGCTGAGGTATAGACAACCAGGCGAGAACTGGCTGAAAGCTAACGTACACCAGGCGAGAACTGGCATAACACTTGAAGAAACGGTGACCAAACGAGAATTGGTTACCAATAAACTGCACCAGGACGGGAACTGCTGCTTACAATAAACTGCACCAGGACGGGAACTGATGCTTACAATAAACTGCACCAGGACGGGAACTGCTGCTTACAATAAACTGCACCAGGACGGGAACTGACGCTTACGGAAGGTGGGCCAGACGAGAACTGGTTACCGATTTGCCAGGCGAGAACTGGACTTTGGAAACGACTGGTTACTGACACGCAACAGGTTTAAACTGCAGGATAATGATCCAACGACAACAAGATCTTCTTATTTGAAAGGTTTTCGATAAGGGTATTGACATGATTCCCCGATACTCAACTCTGGCTGGGGATAAACAAGCGGGTTTGAATGACTTGCCCCTGGTACACTCAGCTGGGGGATAAAAGACTGGCTTGCACAACTTGCCCCATTACAATGCACCTTGCCCCAATCTAACTCTTGGGAATACCTGCTCCGAACAACTTGCTACGAGAAGACTTCGAGAATACTTGCCCCGGTATCTGTACAACAAAAGAATTCAATCTCCAATTAAACACCTAACAACCCAGTTGATTTCAACATTCTCTGCGATGACTTGCCCCTGAATGAGCGTTCTAGCGACTTAACCCGGTCTGATTATCCACTGGAAGTATCTGCTTTCAAATATCCGCATTCTGAATAGCTGCCTCTGATTGGCTCTCGAGAAGATTCACCTCTTGATTAACTGCTTCTCAAATAAACTGCCCCTGATCAACTGAAGCTTCGGGACTTGTCCTCAGATTGACTGATGCTGAACTTACTGGAAGTCAATGCCCCTGATTCATTGGGCTTCACAACATACACCATTCTGGTTCAGACGGCTGGATTACTCAGTCCTATTTGATTATTCCTGGTGGAATTTCTTTCATGCCAACTACTAACCCGCATTTAAAATTGTCTGTCCACGAATGGTAATCTTAATGCAATGGTTATGCAGATTTTGAAAAAATTTGAGCTGTCACTCATTTACATGCATATGATTGAGAGTGACGAATGAACCAAAGTTCAAACGCAGTGCTTACATGGTCAGTGAAAAAATAAGGATGTGACTAGCAAGTCAAGAAGGAGTCAGGTTACTCAACCTTATCGTAATGCGCTTCAGACTAACCCTACCTCAATTAGGTCTTTTAAGGGTTGTATCGTGGTCGGGTTCACGGTTCGTGAAACAAAGGATATTTGGCTCAAATTTTGATTTGTACCCACCCCTTCTACGTGATGATCTCCGATCCTAAGGTTCAGTTAACCTGGCACAGGCGCTCGCCTCTTCGAGAGGTATGTTGAATGGTAAGACCCTACAGTTAAGGAATTCACAAGCTTTTCTTCTAGAGTGATAGTTACTCCTTCTTCGCTTTCGGTGTCTGTGTACACGACTTTGTGATTTGCTGGGGAAAATTTTCTTTTTAACCCTCTTTTTCATTCTTTTGATTCCCTAATTTTTGCCTGGACTGACTCATTTTGAGTTCTTTTCGATTTTTTTTTTCCGATTTCTCTTGAAGTCCAGCGGGATGCCCCAATTTTTGCCTAAGTACTTAGCTTTCCAGCTTTTCTTTCTTTTTTACTTAGCGGGCTTTCTTATTCTTTCTTTCTTTTGGAACAAAGTCGTGCGACACTGGTTGTCTTGATTGCTCCGAAAGGATTGTAACTTGTCTCACTCCTGATTGGTGAGGTATGACCTCTTGAAAGGTATCAACTGATTGGTCCTCGACAGACAACGCTCCTCTGTAAGACTTGAACGCTTGGTCAAGCTAACTGACAACTACCCTGCCCCGGGTTAAGATGTGAGGGTTTAAAAAGTCCGAAAAAACTTCTACTTCCTGGCTCGAAGTGGTTAACAAGGGACTAACTCCTTATATCTCCAGTGTTTGGGGAATTTGAAACAATGCCTTGTACGTCATCGGTACGGTCTTATCTGAAAGCATACAATCATTGGTTATGAGTTTCAGTTTCATCATCCTCCTAACTTTGCTAGTCACAGCGAAAAAATGGAGTGAATAAAATGCAAGTGTCAGTGCAATGCCATAAATGAGCGACAGCGACATGATTAATTCAAAAAATGCATAGTCACTGTATTATTATCACCATTCGAAACATACAATGCTTAAAAGCAGGTAGTAACTAACAGAAAAGAAACTACAAATGCAAATGATGGTATAAAGGTCTGAGAACTGCCACTGCTGAGGCGCCTGCCTGTCTGAACCACTGGCTTTTGCTGGGGAACGCCCTTCTGAGTCTACGAGCTTAGCCAGCTGAGCGGTTAGGGATGAACAAACAGAAACCCTTCTCGAAAGGAAATGCGATCCTGATCAATCAACTGCTGTACCTTCGCCTGAAATGCTTTACAATCTTCCGTCGAATGCCCCGGAGAGCCACCATGATAACCACACTGAACGTGGGGATTGTACCTAGGAGGGTACGGTTCTGGAACTGGCTTAAGAGCTTTAGGTTCCACCAAAGACTTCTGGATCAAAGATGGTAGCAACTGGCTATACGGCATTGGCACTGGGTGAAAAGGAGCATTCCTTCGTTCCAAGTTGTTGCGAGGTCTGTTCTGATTCTGACGCTGATTCTGATAACCTCGGCCACGAGTTCGCTGATTTGCAATGGAAGCGACATAAGATTCCTGATAGAGTGCCCCAGGCACGGCTGTCTGTTCAGTATACCAAGCCACGGGAGGTACTGATCTCTGATAAGATGATGAACCAACAAAATTCACTGATTCGCTTCGAGGATATTCAACCCTTGGCATGACTGAGTTGATCACAACTTCTTCTTCACTCTGATAGTCACAAGGGTATTCAGTTTCACCAGCTTGATCATATGAAGTAATCTGAATTTTCCCCATTCTTATGGAGTACTCAAGGCGTTCTCCTAATGCTACCACGTCAGAGAAACTTGTCGGAATTCCGAGCAATCTTTTGAAGTACGGATATTGTAGGGAATCCACAAACATGCTTGCCAGCTCTTGGTCTAACAGCGGGGGACGCACTCTAGCAGCAAATTCTCTCCATCTCTGAGCATACTTCCTGATCGGTTCATTGATCTCTTGAGACAACTCTTGCAAATGCATGCGATAGGGAGCAATGTCTAAATTATAATCGTACTGCTTCATAAAAGCTCTGGCTAAATCCATCCATGACTGAATCTGATTCCTCTCTAACTGCATATACCACCTCAAAGATGCCCCAGTCAGACTATCTTGAAAGCAATGGATCATCAACTTATCATCTCGCGCAAACGCAGTCATTCTTCGACAGAACATCATCAAATGCAGCTTCGGACAGCTATCTCCCGTGTACTTCTCGAATTTCGGCACTTTGAACTTGTAAGGCAACACCAGGTCAGGAACCAAACACATGCCTACAGCATCCAGGTTGACAGCATCTTTGGCTTTCAAAGCTTTCATTTGCTCTTCCAACACTCGGAGTCTTCTACCATCGTCAAGGGCTCTTGGATCTACCATCCCAGCTGCTGGAATATCTCTTCGGTAATTCATCACAGGGAAAGCAACATCTTGATTGTTGACAGGAGGAGGACGCTCATTCTGGGCAACAAACTGCTCCTGTCGATCTCGGTTCTCAACAGAAGGCTGTACAACTTGGTCTGCAGCAACGTTGTTCACTTGCGGGGAATCTTCCATGGAATCATACAGAGGGTTGGACGCCATAGTGAACCCTGTCAAGGTGTTAGGAGACTGGAAATTGCCTTCAGACATAGCTACCAATAACCTTCAGCTGACTTCAACACTTGATTCTGCTCAAATCTACTCAAACCCTAGGTAGGTCTTCTGACAATCAACAGCTGCTCAATCCAAACTCCGGGTAATCACCTTCAGGAAACAAAGGCTGGATCAGAACTCTGGCTAGCTGGAGGATGATACGCAATGCAACACTGATATGCATATGATATGCAAAATGCAGCAAACAATGGGACCACAGCCCCCACACAAAATCTGAATACTGCTGCGCTGCTGACGGAGACGTTCTCTGAAAAGAAGACCAGAATAACGGGTAGGTTGGAAGTTAAGTTTCCTGCACAAAAAACCCCCCCACTCACAGGTATGGACCTATATCTGACAAGGTACGACATCCTATGCGGTCGTCAGCGTCACAGACTTTCAGAACTGACGATACGATTCCCAGAAGGAGTGGCATCATCGAGTCCTGAAGAGGCCTCACTTAGCTAACTTCCAAATGATCGGTTCCCAGAGTCGACAATCCAACTGACCAGCAACCCACGCCAACCAAAGGAAGGGACAGGAGGCCAACCAGCAGAACCTCGTTTGAGTGTAGATTTCATGGGACACCAAAGCAAGTCAAAGCAAGCGGGCACCCACTAATTTCTACTCTAAGTCTAAGGTGCACTCAAGCCCAGGTCCGGCTTCTCTCAATCATAGAACACCCGTAACACCCCAACAGCAACAGATAATATCGATAAATAAGCCCCAATAGCCAAGCAAACAAGCGCTAGGATTGACTCTCTCTTAGGGGACGTTGGATCCCACATGCATAAGAACTATCGCAGTCCTTAGCAGCTAGGGGACGTTGGATCCCCAGCAGATACTCGCATAGGGAACTATCGCAGTCCCCAACAGAGTCGCCAGCTGTCGCTACTGCGAAAATCGGCGCCGGCTGACAGAAGAGTCGCCACCGTGCGTTATTTATCCCTCAGAGCGGGAAAGGAAACGCTCGAAGTAAACCTCGCAAAAAACGGGGAAAAGGTATGGTCATCGCAACCATAGCCTGGGTTCGGGAGTCGGTTACGCAAGGGGAAGGTATTAGCACCCCTCACGTCCGTCGTACTCGACGGGATCCACGCTTGCTTGGGTTGTCTACTGGATGCAAAACAATCTATCTACGGCTGCTAAATCTAAACGGAAGGGAATTGACTCGATAGAGCGTCGCACTCTATGCCTACGTATTCTCAAGAGAGAAAGTCAGAGTCAACGTAGTTCGGGACTACAGGGAAAATGGCTCGCCAAGACCTCGCGTCTAGTGCCTACGTACTTCCACTGGATGGAAGATCAGAGCTTTACGTAGTTCAGACTAACTACGGCTAAACAACATTCTCACACAGCAGTGAAAAAAAAACAACTGGCTTCACAGGGTCGGGAACCTATGGGCAAAACTACGGCTTGGTCTCAAATGCACTCGGGCAAGAGAGAAAAAGGGTACTCGATTAGTCGTCAGCGGGAAAATCTCGATCGCACAGCCGCGAGAGAACATCAGGTTAGTCGTTAGTGTGCTCGCTAGGATATCGCATCCTATGCCTACATATCTTCGTCTGGTACGAAGAATCAGAGCAGCTGTAGTTCGGCTACTACGGGACCACAGCTCAAATCTCGTTTTATTAATCTCTGAAAAATGGTTACAATGAGTGGATACTGAAAATAATCTCCTAGGAAACGCTATCCTATTCTATCCTGAAAAATCGAATGAAAATAGCCCCCTAACAAATGGGCTTCTAAGCTATCCTAAAAGTCGTAAAATAAAGTCTATGAAAATATCCCTAAAAGAAAATGCTTTAAAAAATATTAAACCTACCTTAATATTTTTTCTCTTTTTTTCTCCTTTTCTCTTTAACATATTTTTTCATATTTCTCCGAATATTTTTCTCTATTTTTTCACAATATTTTTCTCCATATTTTCTTTTCACTATTTTCAAATATATTTCTTTATTCTTTTTTCATGATCTTTTTCTATATTCTTTTCATAATATTTTTTTTCACTTTTTCTTTATTTCTTTTTCTTTTGATATTTTTCTTTTTTTTTCCTCATGTATTTTCTTTTCTCTATTTCTTTTCAAATCCTTAAAAGAATAAAAATAAAAAAATACAAGAAAGAGGGGCTGGGGGTGTAACTGTCTACAAGGGTATGCAGAAAAATAATAAAAAACTGTGCTGATTGGGCCCAGCCCAATTCCTTTCAGAAAAACGCAGGAGGGGGGTATTGAGTAATCTGGGGGGTTTTTGGCAGATATCTTCATTGGGCCCAAAGCCCAGAACAGCCAAAAACGGGGGGGGGGGGGGGGGGGGGGGGGGCGCCTCCAGAGAAAAAAACATTGGGCCTGGCCCTAAGCCACCCTTCGTCTTCCTTGCTTCCCCTTACTCTGAATACCCAAAAACCCTAACGTTACCTTCCTTCTCCCTCCGCCGCCGTGAACCTCCGTTTCAACCTTACTCGTTTTTTGATCTTCCCCTCAAATCCTCTCTCAGTCTCAAAATCTCCCCCTCACAGTATTCTTGCTATCAGATAATCCCAAACCAAACGCACCATGAATCTGATCATCAACAAACTTGAAGATCTATTCCTCTGGAGATGTTGGACGAAGATGCTATTGAAGTTCTGGGACGAACACATTGAATCCCTGATGAAGACGTTTGGAGGATCATTCTTCCTGATGAATTTCTGGTGATGCTCGTTTGATGAAGTTGTTTGCGTTATGAAGTTCTGACGGCGTTTACTGGAGAATCCGAACGATGAAGTTGATGTGATGATGTCATGGGAACAAATCTTGATGCATGCTCTTGAAGTTGAAGATCTTGAATCAAGATCTGGAAACACGTCGATGATGAAGGCTCGATCAACCTTGATGAACCTGGACGAGTTTGAAGAATCTTCATCATCTTCTGGGTGAATCTGAGGATCGCTTGCGGATCTGGAGATCCTATGAAGATCCAGATGAAGGTTGCATCAGTTCTGGGGAAAACGCATGGATCTTGATGAAGATTGGATGATTACTGATGATGATCGGTGAAGATCATCGGCGAAGACCGATGAGGATCATAGAAAGAATATGGCGGTGAATCGGAGGAAATGATGGAGGTTTCTGGTGGTTTTTTCTGGGTTTGGTGAGGGATGAAGATGGAGGTTTGAGGAGGAAGATGATGAAGACGATCGGAGTTCTGGGTTTATGAAGTTTCCGGTAGGGTTTCACGGTGGCCGCCGGCCATGCAGGCCGGCCGGTGGCGTTCGCCGGTGGGATGTTGTGTGGTCACCACGTGGTGGTGTTAGTGGAGGGGGAGAGTGCATGTGGGACGCGTGTCCCCATGCGTGGCGGTGAGAGAAGGTCTGAAGGGGTGATGTGGCGTGCGTGTGTGTGCAGCAATGTGGGGCCTCCCCGAGCCAACACGTGGCGTGATGCTATTTAAAGGCTGAGGCTTTCTGGCGTCTTCTGGAAGGTTCTGGAACTAGCTGGAAAATGGTGGAAGCTTTTGGACCTTTGCTGGAAATTTGGACGAATCTGGACAAAAAAGCAATACTGGGTCTCCCCAATTGGGCCCAACGAAACTCAACATAAAAAATTCAGAAAAACTGAAAAACAATATTAAAAAAAAGCTAGTTAACTAAACTAATAAACCCACTAATCTGAAAATTAAACTAAATCCCTATTAACTCTAAAATTGATTAAATTTCTATTAAATCCCTAATAAAACTATATTATTCTATTAAAATCTATAACAGAAAATAAAAAATGAAAAATCTATTTATCTATGAAAAAACCATATTAAATTCTATACTATTAAATTCTATTCAATTTCTATAAAAGAAAATCTATTAATTCTATATCTAAAATTAAAAACAATTAATTTCTATTAACAAAACTATTTATTAATAAGAAAAATTCTATCTATTTCTATATTAAAAGAAAAACCATATATTTCTATCAAAGTCATTTAATATCTAATATATTCAAAACTCAATTAATATCCTAGAAAATTCTATATTATTTAAAAATATTAAAATCTATTAAAATCCTAATAATATCCTATATTATTCTAAAATGAAAAAATGCTATTTAAATTCTATTAAAAAAAAGAATTAAACTATTAAAAAATCCTATTAAACCTAAAAAATGATTTAAAAGCTATTTATTTCTATAAAATTCTATATATGATTTAAAATCTATTTAAAGCCTAAAAAATCCTATAAAATCCAGAAAAAACACCATAATTCCCAGAGGGACAAAATGAGCACCGAACGACACAAAAATAATCGGTAAAAATAAACGGGCACCGAAATAACCCAAAAATCAATTCTACTGATCAAAAACACCTGAAACACGAGACGGGAGCTGTGATCCCTGATAAAGTCAATACAAATAAAAATATGCAATGTATGCAATATGCAGATGCGAATGCGGTTATGCGTCGAAACATCGAGCCAAATACGAGACCCGGTTGGTCAAATTTTGGGGTGCAACAATATGTATACAATTATGAGACAAAATAAACATGTGTTTGTGAAATACCTTGCAAACATCCCAGAGTGCAACTAACTTCCTAATTGTGTATTTATCACGGTTGACCGGCATAACACTTGCATTACCCCACCTGGATTGCCATTTGACTTTGAAGGTATGTTTTTTACCAAGCAATTTATCAAGGACCAAGGGAATTCTAGTGGATCATGAACACCAACCTACATGAAAATAAAAAGTATAAAATAAAAATAACAAATATGTTGAAATTAGATAAAATATATGATCCGACCTCAAGCATTGTTTCATGGAGTTGAGTAGTAGAAATTTCCAACAATTCTGAGCACTCGCGGTCCCAGAAAATGAAAATGGTACGACAACTTCAATCTCGATTCTGTACCTGAAAATGTTTCGTTAATTTCATAATTTGAAAACATAATGTATGACTATGAATAACTGACTAAATAATACCTATAAATATCAATTTCTGTTGAATGGCCATTTTTCGCATTTATAAGGTGCACAATTTTCTTCAACAACACTTGGACACATGTAGCATGCCTGGTGATACCAACTGTCACCATATCTTTCAGTTTATCAGCAACGGAAATTGTGATACACCAAGTCAACTGCAAATTGTAACAGGTTAAAACAACATTAATAGTTTAAGGCAGAAGGATATATGAATCATTAAAAAAATCATATTGTCGCGATGAGAATTGGATATCAAGCTATTTTATTAACTTGAATCACAAATCAATGATATCACCGCCGAACTTTTATTTTATCCAAGGGAAAGGGAGAAAAGATCAAGAAAAAAACCCTAAGTAAAATGCAAAGTAAAAAGCAAGGCCTAAAGTTAGGCAAAGAGAGATCAAAGGTACGGAGGTTGGTTATACTAAGGGAAAGTACTAACACCCTAAAAATATGTAGTACTCTACAGGAACCTCTTGAAATATTTGTGTTATTGTTGAAATTGTTTGCTAAAGGTAAGGATGGGTAAATAAAAGAGAAAGGTGGAAAAAGAAAAAAGTAGAAAAATAAAAAGGTAGTTTGTTAGTATCTCGCAATCATATGCATATGTATCCTTAATAGGAAGTCAAAACAACCGTAGTTCAGAAACTACGATGAAAATGGTGTAAAAGGAGAAATGAGGGAAAAAAGAAAAGGTTGCTAGCCAAGGACCTGGGTCTTATGCCTATGTATTCTCAAGAGGAACTTGAAAAATCAGAGCGTTCGTAGTTCGTGGAACCACGGGTTGTTAGGGTTCTAAGAACCAAAACAACAACAACGACAAACAAATAAGGGACATGCACAATCACAATAAGTCAATATACAATCCCTCCCTTGGATTAAGTCAACAAGGATAAAAAGCAGCAAAAACATGGAAAAAACATCATGTAAATGGCAAAGAATACGCAGACGCAATACACGGCATGAACATCATGTATGGTCAAACAGACAAGAAGTTACAGAATATGCATAGAAAAACATCATGGTAATTAGACCCAAAAAAAAGTCAACGGAAATACATGGAAAAGCATCATGTAATCACAAACAGAGGTACATGGCAAAGCATCGCGAGTAACAAATAATAGGTATGCGGAAGAGCATCAGGTAGTAAATAAACAAAGATACGCAGCAAAGCACCGCGAATAAAATCCTCAAACAGTAGCGACAAAACATCGTGAGAAATCCGATTAATCATGGGAAAACATCAAGATTAAATCAGGTAAAACAAATAGTCCAAAACACAGAGACAGACAAATCGCAAAAAGAATAGAATCGGGCAACAAGAAGAATTATTAATAAAATTAATTAATAATTTAAATAATCTATTTAAATAAAAACATTTAAAATAATTAATAATTAAAATATTTTGCCATTTTTAAATATTTAACAAAATAAAAAAAATAATTAATCAAAATACAAATATGTTTTTTTGTTTTGGTTGGAACTAAGCTCAAATTTAATATTAAACAAAGGTTGGAACTAAGCTCAAATTTAATATTAAACAAAGACAACATGAAATAATATTCTAAAAATGTTGTGCTTGTTAAGAACATCATACACGAAACTTAATAAAGATATTCAACAAGAGAGTTTTTTTATAAAATCACACTAATTTTCCCAACTAGCCATCTCAGGTATTTTTTTTCTATATTATACTAATTATAAAAATGAAAATAAATAAAACAAAAAATTAAAAAATATAATTTTTATCACTCTCTCAAACCTGTTTATCAAACAAAATATAATATCAATATTTAACAGCTAAACATAATAATTACATTAATAAAAAAAACTAAATTTTAATTAACATTACATAAATACTTCATTAAAATAATTATAAACTGACAATATCAATTTAAAAAAAATACTCTAGTAAAAACCATAAGATAAAAAAGTGAGACTCAAGTACCCATATATTTCTCTCTAATAATATATTTTAAACATTTTTGATATTTAAAATAAATAAAAGAAATAAAGAAAATAAATTGTAAAGAAAATAAATAATTGCTTAGTCTAAATGTCTAGCAGATTAAAGAAACAGCTAAAATTGGAAATTAGAATGCGGTGACAGAGATAGTATACATAATATATCTCTTTTATTATTACAATCAATAAAATCAACTACCTACCCATTACAATAAAATGCCACCATTTTTACTAATTTACCCTTCACTTCATTTTTTATTTAGACTACACTATGCCCTTTTTGGTAATTAACAAAATACACAACCATTGACCAATAGCATGGTCCAATTTTGCCAAGTGGCAACATTTTTTTTGAAAACTTTGTCTTCCCCCTTTCCCTCACTTTCTCCCTCTTTCCAATTTTCTTTCTCTCTTTTATCGTCTCCCTCTTTCTCTCACCTTCTCTCTCTTTCTCGTACCCTCCATTTCTCGTACCCTCCCTCATTCATCCTCGTCATTACTCCCTCTCTCCCGTTTCAATTTATTTTAACCTTAAAAAAACCTTAAACTGACTCCCCCTTCTCCCTCGTCTCTCTTATGCTTCATTTCACCATTTTCTCTCTTCTCTCTATTTTCTCTGCAACCCTATAGTCAGTGAAGCACAGGTATGTTTTCTGTTTATCAATTCTGCATATATGAGATATTACTTAACTTACCACTTGATGTTAAAATCACACATTAGTTATTTGTAGAGTGATTATGATTTTTCTTATATGGTTCAGTATAAGAAAGTATTGAATTTGATCTCAATGGCTAAGAGTGAGGGTCCAACAATTTTGACTGGTGGGCGTCGACCTGAGGTATGATTATACCCTCGAATGTGGTATTGAATTTGGCTTAGTTGTGATTTGTAATTCGTTGAAAGAATTTAGCTTAGTTGTGATTTGTAATTTATCGTGTTTAGTTATTTAGCAGCAATGATGATTAACAATAAATCTCAGTATTCCTTAGCATCATTTAACGGTGGCTGGTGAGATCTTTGGATTGAAAAGCATAGTTGCATACCGCAGTGGCCTAGAAATCAATACAAATGTGACTAAACAGGATGTCGTGGAGGGTCTCACGCAGGTATTGCTAACAAAAATCTTATTGACTACATCTTCTTACAAAGTTTGGAAGTTGCTCAATCCTATGACTTGCCAATGCAGATACACACAGGGTAATGAATGATTTTCAAATGTCTGATACGCATGTTATTACATAGTTTCGGCTTGCCTGTAAATGTACTTTTACTTTTACCGAAATACTAAACTTTCCTTTCTGTAATTAGGTTCGAGGATAATGATTTGGATATGCGACTGTCGAATCCTCTTCATCTCCGTTCAGTTTTCAAGGACAAGAGATATTCAAAATCTCGGATTGTTCTCTTACATGCATCTTATCCATTCTCAAGGGAAGCATCATATCTAGCATCTATGTACTCCCAGGCAGACATTTTATAACTTATTTTTTGTTTTTGTGGTGATGTTTTATGATGAGAAATTAAGAATAAGAATTGTAAATGCAGTTTTAGAAACTGATGTTTTTAGGTGATTTTAGGTTGAATTTCAGAGAGAATGGCATCTTGGGATCATATGGGGGATTTTGCAAATATAGCACAGTTGACTGGTGTAGATGCTGTGAAGTTGATTGAGATGATTGTGAAAGCTGCAAGTACTGCAAGGATGCATAAGAAAAATTGCAGACAAATGGAGATTAACAGATCAAAAATCACTAGCAATAAACCTCCAAAAATGACTTCACGAACAACTTGAGGTACGTGATTAATTCACCAAACAAACACCAATGAACTTTCATGTTTTGATATTGTATCTGTTATACATATTCAAAGGAAGTTGCAGATTCCATGTTGTTTTAAATTCTGTAATAGCTGGCCGCTATCATGTCACCGAGTAAGTTATATTGTATTCGCTATTGATCTTATTAATACTATTACATTTTCCTTTCGATCTATTGTAGTGCAACATTAGATATTGCCCTTCCATGAAATTTTAACATTAACTTAACGATACACAACGAACTTTTCCACTCACCATTCCTTTTTGTTGTCGCATTGCAGGAACATTTGTTAAGGCTGGTTTCTAAAGTCATGTGTAACAATACATTTGATACCCTGGCCCCATTTTGATATGAGAAGAATGGCATTTGGCGTCAAGTTCAAGTTATGAGGCGATTGTTGGAACATTATTGGTAGGTCCAGGTTTCTGGAACATGGTACTATTGTTGGAACATGGTACTAAGTTTTTATGAATATTTAGGATCAACTCATCTATTGAAGTCGTGGAACATGAAGAAGCTTTGAAGAATTCCAATGCTTTGGAAATTTTCAGCAAGTATGTTTCCTTTTTATAAGAAGACCAATCTTTCTTTCTTCTATGCTTACTTTTTTCATTTCTCTTTGAATATTACCGTTGAATCGGTGTGATATCTTTTTTCATCTTGAATTTGCTAGGTACAATATAATAGTGGATGCAACAGATAATGATCCCAGTCGGTATTTGATCAGTGACTGCTGCGTGGTACTAAGAAAGGTACATCTTAATGTAGATCGGTATTTTCCCCCTAAATTTGTTTTCCTATAAATCATATTTCCTATCTTGAATTTGCACAAGTCCATTGAAACTATTTTTTTAATTATTTTGGTTCTACTTGTGCAGCCCCTTGTATCAGGTGCAGCCGTGGGATTGGAAGGACAAGTATACATCTAATTATTTTTTATTCTAACCCAAAAGCCAAAAAATTAGAAGTCCATATAGCACTTCAGAAAAAAATTCATTCTTAGGTCTGGACATGCCTCAGCGGGAGTTGCATGGTTGAACTCACATTAGATGCAGGCATGCATTTACCAAATTACACTACTAGAGGGTTTATGATGAATAGTGATTCTACAAGCAGAAGTTCTCACTTTCTTAGGCAAGGGCATACCTTATTACAAAAGCATGAGACCTTCATCAAATGGGCCATCTCACAACCTTTCTCTAATGGACCAGGAGTTCAGGTCAACAACTCTAACACTGTAAGATAGGGGAGTCTAGAAACTCGAGGCGAGAACCTTAAAATATGCTCACTTGAGTGAGAAACTAAGTTGCGGAAATAAAAAATGAAATTTGAATTATTGTCCCACTTAATTCATAAGTTATTTGAATGTTGAAGTTTACTTTTTCATTTTAGTGAGACACTTTGTTTCCAATATGATTTTCAAAACTATAGTTTGGCATATTTCCATTCATCTAAAAACAGTGGAAAAGTCAAGAATTATTCTGCAACCTATATTTGTATTTGCGTGAACAGTGTAAGTTATCCTGCTGTCTTATGATTGTTGTTCTGACTTAGAGAAGCTAATGTATTTTTTCATGTGAACAGTGTAAGTTATCCTGCTGTCTTATATTGGTATATTATGGGCAAACCAATCGAAGCTAATGTATCTTTTCACACATGATTTAAGGAAGCTTGTGTACGATATCATGGATTCGGTAAGGAGGAAGATGAATGGGTTAATGTGAAAGATGGGATGCGAGAGAGATCCATCCCGCTGGAAGCTTCCGAGTGTCACAAGGTGAAGGAAGGACATCTTGTACTATATTTCCTGGTAATGGATTCCAAACTTTTATTTGCACTACATAAACATAATGGGTGTCTAATTGTCACATTATTGATGTCGTGTATGTGCGCACAATCAAATTCTTTTTGCACCTCAGACATCTAGATGTATATTTTTTTTTCGTGCTTTTAGCTGATCCATAAATACCCTTAACCATTGATACTATTTTGACTGTCCATTGTTTTTTCACAGGTAAAATCTGATTATGCCCTCTATTGCAATTCCTGTGTTTTGGAAATCGAGAGGAGGGTACACGATAGCAAAGAGTGTACCTGCACCTTCACTGTATGGTTTTACCATGACAACTCTGAGGTTATATTTGATATCTTCCCTTCTTTTTAGCTAAAAATATTCCATAGTCATCAATATTCTTGCTGTTATCTTTGGTAGTTCTTAGGTAAATCCTTGGATGTTACCTTTACCTGATGTTGATTCATATGTGTCTTTGGCAGGATGAGGTTCATTGGGACAATTTGTGCTGTAGGCCAACACAAGAAGAAGCTGAGATCCCCCTAGAACCTTTCATGAATCCCATAGCGACTTTGTGGGGATGAAAAAACAAATTTTGTTTCATATCTCTGTTTTCTTTTTGGGAACTATGTTTATTGTCTCCTACCATGTAAGATAAGAATTTGAATTTTGAGGCTGAAATACATTACTTGTACCTGCCTTGATTTTGTCATTAATTAATATATTAATTAGTTCCTCTGCTGATATGCTTGTTAAATCAACAGGTGCCTATAGTCCCCAGTCATGCAGTTTCTATTAATGATTCTGTGTAAGCAGAAGAAGCTACTGATGATTATGAGTTTGTCATCCGACAGTTAGTGAGAACCCGTGTTATCAACGTGTCTGAGATTAGTGACTGCCCAAAGCATATTTTTCAATTTCCTAAGTTTTTTGAGATTCAGCTGTCGAACTCTTTCTCCACTAGAAGAAATCCAATATGTTTGAATTATCAATTACATTTTTAGGGTAGCTATTTCCATTGTATTTCATGCTATATTGTCTAATATATATTTTTGGTTATAGTCATGGAAATGCTGATGGGATTGCTCTTCACGACAGTCTATTTCCACATCAGGTTAGTTTTTTAAAGCACTCAATGTATTTGATTTCTGCATCACATAAATTTATTTTTTCACTATTATATGATTCAAATGGTTATATATCATGCTAAAGTTGGAAGAGAAGAATGGATAACTTTTATTACTGACTCCCCTATACCCCCACCTGAGAGAATCATATTCACTTTGCCTGTTATCAATTATGCGTCCAACGTGGCAGTGGTCGCAGCAGGTGAAAGCAAAGCAGATGTTGTAGCCTCTAACCAATTCTGGTGCTAGCATTATATTACCATGGATGGTTCTGCCAAGCACAAAAGTAGATTGGGTATCTTCAACAATGTTGCCAATTACTTCACGAAGTCTAGCATTCAAATTTTTTGAAATGATCTTGTATGTTGTACTACAACAGGCAATTGATGTCATATCCTTTACAGTTCTAGATTCATGGGATTTTGGGATTATATTCACCAAGGAGCAGTTAGTGGCTTTATGCATGTAGCTTGCCTCAGAGAACTCCCTTATAGCATTTCTGACATCATATTTTATAATTTGTCAGGTATGTTTAAAGAAGTATGCATTGAAGCCGTCAATACCTGGTGCTTTATTGTTTCCAACACTATTGAATGCATCCCAAATTTCCTTGTCTTCTACAGGGTTGATGAGTTTATAAGCATTTTATGTACTCAAGGTGTTACCAGGTCTCACCACACGGATGTCAATACCTTTTATATTTGGTGTTGTTGTGCCAATCAGATGAGTATAAAAATCCACGATTTCCTTCTCTATATCCTTAGGAGTGCTTAGTAAATCTCCATTCAAAGCATTCGTGATATATAGTCCCTTTTCCTTAGTTCTTTCTCTCACAAGTGCATGGAAATATGCATTATTGCTATCCTTTAATTGCAGCCAATTGACCTTTGATTTTTGCCTCAACACATCTTTTTCAATTTGATTGAGGTGAGTGACTCTGTCTGTACAGTTCTTGACATGTTCTATAATGTTCACATTGAATAAGTCATGCCTTTGGTTTTCCTGGGCTTGATGTAGCTCTTGTCTGGATTTGATGATTTGTTTTTGTACATCAGTGTACTTCTTAGTCAGAGGCTTTTTAACAGATTGAAGATGCAAAAGCTTTGTCCATAGTTCCTGCATAGGTCTGCCATAAACTTCCTTGTGCCAGCTATCCAGCACTACATGTAGGAAAGAAGGGTCATGAGTCAAAAAATTCAAAAATTTGAAAAGAGTTTTTTTCCCCTTATGTTGTGTTGACTGGTGCCAATCTTCACAGGTGAATGATCAGATATCTGTTGCGTTCGTCGAATAAGTTGAAGGAACTGAAGCCAGATGCTTCTAATAGTACCAATCCTTCTGAATCTAAGAGGTACTTTCTCGATTTTTGTTGAATTCCACTCTTTTTTTTTCTTTCAGAATACAGTTTGCTTCAGCAAGGATAAAACTGTTTCTGTGGCGCATTGAATGCTATCTTTTAATGGGAAACTTAAGAATCTGCATGCTTCTATCAAGAAAAAAAAGAATTTGCATCCTGGAAGCTGCCATGTATATATCTCAAGAGTTTCAGGTTATTGTTAATAAATATATAACCCAAGATTGGTGGGAAGAAATGATCTCAGCTAGCATGCATGAGTTTGTATCAAAGAGAACAGAGCATAACTGTAGCAACTTGGATTTTAATACTTAACTAACATAGAAAACTTTGTTTACGTTATTGTATATTTTGATACTATTCCCTTAACTTTTTTTACTTTTTCAAATTTGAGTGTATCAAATATGAATGTTTAAAAAGTGTCACATTATTGGTAAACAAATTATTACAGTATTGAAATTGGAGAAAATGGAAATTGCAATTTTTTCTGTAAATATTTTGACCATTTCTTATTAGGAGAGCCATAAATTTGGGCCCATCACTCCGCTTAGTTTGGTTTAGAGTCTATCTTGAATCTTTTGAATGTTTCTCAATGATTATAGTTATACTAAGCTATAAACTTCATTGCTATATTTTAGGCTATGATAGGACTTGCATACTTTGCATACCTAGCATTCAATAAATATCAAGTATCTATGAACCAGAATCTCTTAGAGCTGGATATGCAATCTTTGCTTCTAGGCTCATTGTGGGCTTCGCAAATCTTGTTTGTGGGTGTGTAAACTTTTTTTACCTGCATCTCATATCTTCCCAATAATTCTTCTGGCGAATAATGAAGAGAGACCTTATCCATTTGTTGTCCATAACTCAAATATTTGTGTTGTTGCAGGTTGTGTGTAGGAATAATTGGAAGCAGTTGTGCATTGTCTGATGCTCAGAACTCCTCCCTCTTTGTGAAAATTCTTGTGATTGAGATCTTTGGCAGTGCACTTGGCCTATTTGGAGTTATTGTTGGAATTATTATGTCGGCCCAAACAACATGGCCCTCAAAAATTTAGTTTGCCTTATATCATCAATATGTGAGAATGCGATTACAGTAGAGAACATTATGTTTTGTGTACTTTTAGTGATTAAGTCTTCTCTGCTTATCACTTTTAGCAGGAATGTAAAAACCAACATGATAGCTTGTGTCCATTACAACTGTAGGCTGTATTATCCACCAATGAGTTGTTTTAGGAGGGCCAGTGTGTCATCCGATATATCACTCTGTTGATTGAATTTTAGTATTTTTGAAGTATTGAATCATTGGTGTTGATTCATTTATAAATAAAAAAATGTGTATTTATTTGGGCTCGCCAATAAAATCAAGACTTCTGAGATGTACTAATGAAGTTGAATATATTTTAAAACAGTTGAATATTTTCACAATAAATACTGTGAAATTATGATCATTTTGATTTTATTATTTCTATTTAAAAATGCTCTTATATTAAAGAATTAATTTTTCCGTGTGTCCCGTGCGGAAGCACGGGTCCTCTACTAGTAAAGACAATGAAAGTAATATTAACACACCTATTATGAAGTGCAAAGGCAGTGTGATGTCCACGTTCAGACATCGCCTCTTGTGAAGCTTAATGAATTTTGAATTCTTGGCGTCTTCCTCAGTAAGACCGAGACTATTTTCACAAGTGGCAGCTACCGTTGGTCTAAATGTCTCTTCTGAATCCTCCTTTTTATTTTTTGTGAAGCGTGTGCATTGAAGAGAAAGTATGCAGTACTTACACCAAAAGAAATTACAAAACAAAAACACCTTATAAAACTTGTTTACTAAGGGTTACTCAAAATGGTTAAAAAATAAAAATTTAAATATATAAAAAGAAAATAATAAATAACTTTAAAATAAAATATTAAAATAAATTAGATTAAAAGATCTGATTTAATAAAAGATTATTAATTACAAATAAAAAATAAAAACGGTAAAAAACAAATAATTGGATCGGTATCGAAGTGCTCAAAAAAATAAAATGAGTATACTAAAATGATCAGCGCGAAATAAACATATTAAAAAAATACAGCGTTTGATCAAATTTTGAAATAAATTTTACCCGGTTAAATGACTTAAACTGTTCAAAAAGCGACTGAAAAGTGGTCGAAAAATTCAAACAAGCACGTTAGTTTAAACTACGCGAAACATAGATTAATATCACTGATTTCTGCAAGCTCGATTTTAAAATTTTTTGTCCGCTAATTTTTGGCACAATTGACTTTTGGTTTGACTGGTTCGACTGTAACTCTAACAAGTTCATTCCAGCTGATAAATTAGGTATTATGTAAGATGCAAGACATGATAAATTATACAGATGATGCAAAAAGACGTGGAATCTTAGAGTCAGAAATTAGGGTGTGACACATAAAAATATTTACATCCGAAAGCTTTACACTCACACAAAAGGTGTAGCTTGTGACATGAAATTATGATAAACAGTAATTTGAGAGTCTACTACACATTAGAATGTATACTTATAAGTCGACTTGAAGTTCCAACATGGGAGTCCTTTAGTAGCCTATATTTAAAAAAAATGTTTTAAATGGTTAATTATGCATATCACATAAATTTAAGGTATATACTGTAGAACATTTAATTTTACAAAATAGTACCTTTTTTGAAATTCAACAATGTCATTGAGGTATTCGCTGATGTGCAAATTGTGATATTGTACGTATTCGACGCTGATAGAGGATACTTCCCTTAATGAGTATATATACATTAAAATGAAACATAATCAGACATATATATTTAAGCATATATTAAAGCCACAACTAATAAATATATGCAACATACCTTCCTCTTTTATTTTTGCATACTATAATAACACTATTGTAGGGTCGTGATCCTTGTTTTGTTGGTTGTAGTTAATGAATTTCGCGACATATGACTCACGTAGTGTATAATTCAAAGTGTTATTCCTATCATTGTTTCCATTAAACAATATTTCATAATATATAACATAGAAAGTTGTAACCAAGTTGAAAAACTTAATAACATGAGCCAAAATATTACCCCAGGTCTTTTAAAATTAGGTTGACTTATCATTTCTTGCTGCCAACATTCATTTGGGTATATCCAATTTCCTCAACCATGCCAATAACATTTGAAATAAAGATGTGTTGTTAGATAAAATTCATGAAATTAATATACATGTTTAATTACTTGATATGAGTTCCATATTTATAACATATAACTTATTAACAAGCCTTTCTTCCCTTTTCCAGAGATAATTGATGGATTATCATGAGGGGAAAACATTCACATTGGATCAAAATTCACCTAAACAAGTGAGAGAGACACCCAAAATCTTAAGGTGATAGGTGCGTGACTTAGAACTCACACTTGTTTCTCAACACAATTCACACTAATTTCTCAACAATCTCCCCCGCCATTGAGAGACACCTTTATATCGTCATGGGTACTTTAACAGAGCACGCCGTAGGAGTCAGTCCTTTACTTGAACCACGACCACTACTGATGTATTATCACGAGGGGAGTCAGTCCTTTACTTGAACCACGACCACTACTGATGTATTATCACGAGGGGGAAGCATTCATATTGGGTCAAACACTCACTTAAAGGTCAAAGACTCACCCAAACAAGTGAGAAAGATACCACGTATTCACCCAAAACCTTAAGGTGATAGGTGTATGGGTCATCTCACTTATATAGTGCTCAACCTCCACTTTTCTAAGCAATGTGGGACTTAGAACTCACACTTGTTTCTCAATATAACTCACACTAGTTTCTCAATAATAATGTCAACAAAAGGTTTGAAATTTAACTTTTTCCCAAGGATTTCATATTTGTTAATACCAGACATAGACGTTCCACCAATAAATTTGATGATAAACTTATGTTCGGAAGTTTTGAACATCAGATCATTTGGTTGAGGAAGAAAGTTTGTAACAATATATGTTTTGTTTATGGCTAAAACAAAATCAAAACATGACTTCAATGCAAAAGGGTATTACAACATGAATATCAGTCATCTACAAATACATTATATAAATTAGTTTAGCATTACCTGATTCCAAAAACATTACAACTATTACAAAGCCATTAGCAAAATGAAAATTAAAAGTTACATCTGCGTCAATAAATATGAGTTCAAAGTGCTCCTTGTTGTTTGTTATGACGGTCCATTTGTGATGGATGAACTTTGACGACAACTTTCCATAGCCCTTTTCGATCACAAATGTCGGAGATCTTCTCAAACGGTCTTGCCATTATACAGTTCTTGCAAAAGTGAGTCAAACAATATTAGTACTCGATAAACACGTATACAAATATGGACGAAAATAGAACGTTAAATATGAAACAACAAAATATAATCAAAATTCAAATTTGCAACACATTGAGTAATATTCCAACTTTTATTAGCGAATGTCTTGAAAACAAATTCATTCATACTTCCAAAGTAACACAAATATGGTCAGAAACATTAAAACAAATACAACCATAACAAAAACATATAAATTAACTCTAAATCTATAACCTCGAAAACAAGCAAAATTTTATATGTTATACCACTAAGTTCACCTTCATAATATCAAAATAAAAAACATAATAAATAATTAATGAAATTTTGATGAAGAGAAAGATGCCTGCAAACACAAACAGAAATACATTAAGACATATCAAAGCATAAAAAAACATAAGCTTTGGAACAAACCATAACATGTGAAAGATGAATGAGACGGTGATGAAATTGAATAAGTCGAAGCAGAAAGAAGAAGCGGGAGAGAAATTCATCACCTTAAATATTTCAAAACTAAGAAATAGCAAGCATAGAAGAAGGAAGAGAGAGAGAAAGAGAGAAAGAGAGAGAGAAAGAGAGATAGAGAGAGGAATAAATTATTCAGCACCAAAACTAAATTGGTTCTTTTGGGTGGGATTTGTTTCAAACAAGTGATCTGAAAAGACATTGGAAAAAGAGCAAAAGAAGAAAAATTTGGAATGAAATAGTTAGATTTTAACTAATCGAAGGGAAAATCAATTAAAAGGGTGTGTAAAGTGAGATAAAGTAGAAACATTTCCAAATTGACTAACTATGCTAGTTTCATTACAAAAAGTAAATTTTAGACAAAAGATACCCTCATTTTGATGAGATGGAAAAATTAGAGGAAAGAGCAAAAATGGATTTTCCACAATATTTATATTATAAATAAATATTTTTTAAAATAAAACAAAGTGGAATATTTTAGTATTTAATATCTTATTAATTTAATGGTTAATGCATATTCAAATAAATATTTATAAAAAAATAAATATAATAATAAGTATTTTATTAAAAAAATAATATGAGTTATCTTAATATTTTATTATTTTATCTATATTTTTGCTATTGATATAGTAGCTACCACATATTTATATAAATATTTGTAAAAAGAAGAGATATAGTGATCCATTTCAAACCTGTAATTTTAGATAAAATATCTTTACAATTAAGTATAATTTTATTTAAGTGGAAATAAATGTCAATACCTTTCGGCATAAATTCTGATTATTAAGATCTCTTTTTTCTAAGAATCAGAAAGAAAAAAAAAAGTTAAACTTTATGTTTTTAGTCAGTTAAAACAATATAATTTAAAGAATAAATAAATTATTAAAAAATATATAATAAAAAAAAGTTGCTTCTAAATATAATATTTTAAAATATGTTCCTAACTAAGGGAACATAAAAGAAACCCCTACAACGAGTCATCACTTTAAGAGATATAAACTCCATTAATGATGTTTAGAATATAAATGTGATGGAGAGTAGAAAACTTGCTAAAAGACAAATATGAAGTTTTAGGGTATGCATGTTGGGTTTGGGTGGACCTATAAATTTTCAAATTTAGTTGCTACAAAATACAATAATAGAAATGCATTTAATTTTAATCAAGAAAAAAGAATAGCAATCCATATAATAGGTTAGCCACAACACTGATTTTGAAAAGACCATAACAAGTCATTTAATTATTTGCCACGTAATCAATTTTTAAAAAAATATTTTGTCAACTATTTTACATATTTTATTCGCTAATAAATTATTATTTGTTCTTTTTGTTATATATATATATATATAAATAAATGAATTATTAAAAAGTATAGATGAAAGATATAATTTATAAACCGAACAAGACTTCTTTTTTTTCAATCAATTACCAAAACAACTATTTTTTTTAGTGAAAAAGAATAATTATACTGATTATTATTATATGAACATCATACATCAAACAAATGAATGTCACTAAAAAAATTATTTAAATTTATTAGTTTAAATATTTTTAGCATAAAAAGGAGACAATTATAATACACCAATTCATTTTTTATGTTTCATAATTTTAACGTTGGTTTCACGAAATATTTTGCTAAAGAGTGACACAGAATTTATATACAGGAGTAGTATTTATTGCTAATTTAGTTAAATTTAACTTTTTATCTATTAAATAAAAATGAGAATAATTATAATCTATTAAATGAAATTTATTATAAAAATTGTATACAATGATAAATACTTATTGCTAATGAATTTTTTTTTATTTTAAAAAAAAGACAAATTAAAATATATATTTAACGGCTAAAACTAATCATTTCAGTACAAGATGTACTGAAAATGACAAGAATGAATCCAAAACTACAATTCAAAAATTTAAAAATACAAGTAAAAAGCGGTCTATATAATCGTTGATAAACAAGATATAAGATTTAACCTCCATAACTGGTAATCATAATTGAAAGAAACATATTTCGACTTTAACCACAAAAACGACAGAAGCTTTACCCTTTCAGATAACGCCTACAATTGCTCCACTATATTATGTACAATACGCTTATTTCTCTCTTTTCAGATAACTCAAACAAACGCGAAGCAAATAGTTCTAAAAGTCAAACAAACATTTTTTGAAAAACCACTAAGTCCACCAAACTGCACTAAATGATCCAAAATCGTTCCTTGAGATGTCATAGAGTACCCTAACCAATTAAGAATGATCCACATGCTACAAACAAATGATCTCTGTCTTCATCCATACAATAATTTGCCACACATTTTTTAATATTCATGGCAAGGATCTGCCTCCTAGCGCGACTGTCCTTAGTCGGACTATGATTCAGAAACAACCACCATGCAATTCTAAAGCATTTTTCTTTGGCAAATAAAAATACCAAAATGTGATTGTAGCACCCCAAAATTTGCCCATCTCTCCTCTTGTATTTTGGCTTATGCTCATTGCATTTTCATTCTCATTTGTGCATAACATTGTTCTAAGACAAGGGATCAAGGTATCATGGTTTGTTTCTCAAGATAGAGGAACATGTTTCTTCAAACTCAAGCAAGGTTTTCTTCTTGACTTTGTGGCATGCTCAAGCCCCAAAGGTCTCTCATCCTCAAGTTTGATTCAATGCAACATCATTTCAAGACCATATGTGATTCACCATATCTTGAGCTGTTGCTTGAGCTAATGATATGCTTCAAGCTGTATATGGATGAGATATGATGATTTATGTGATGATGATGACTATGTTGATGAGTTATGACGTTTGATAAATATGTTGAATATGATGAATGATGATGCACCATATGTTGTATTGTGAGGATTATTATTGTGGCGTGTGCATCATGCATTCATGTGCATCCGGACTTCGGTTCAGGACCTCGATTACTTTGGCTTCAATCCCACTGTGCGGATGTGAAGTATTTTGATGTGCTCCAGTTCTCAAGTAGAATCGATCCTATTGATGGGGATCTATGGAGGGTTGATGGCCCAGTGTCCATCACGCTGTGATGATTGATACCACATGCATTGAGTCTATGTTGCATTTGCATTTATGAGCCTTTGTGCATAAACTATGACGTTGTGGACTCCGAGGCCTATTGAAGGATATGAATGTGTTGAGTATGAATATGACGTCGTTTATGCATTAATTGTTATACATTGATCATTATGAATTGTTTTAGTCACCCTGTCTGTTTGAATGTTACCTCCACGTGGGTAACGTGCAGATGACCAAGTTTAATTGTGGATGCCGTCGAGGAGTATTTTTGAAGTCTTAGAGTTGTTAGCCTTTTGGTTAACTTAGAGGGTCTTGCTCTGATATGTAACATTGGGTTGGGTTCTTTGAGTTGAACTATATATCAGTGGGTTATTTTACTAACTATCCCTTATGAGGAAAACCTTGAGTTATGTTTTGAGTTCCGCTGCTTTGTGCAAATTGGTGTATTTTGAGAAAACCCGTGTGTTACGAAGCATTGACTTATTTTGAGACATTGAAAAATATACGCCCTTTTGTGGATTTTTATGAAATTTAATATTTTACTCTAAAATCTGTGTAATTTTGCCATAATAATTGTGGGGTAGAAAAGGGTGTTACATTAGTGGTATCAGAGCAGGTCGGTCTGTCCGACCAAGTTGTCTAATGTTGTTTGTCCCCTTGTATGCGGCATGTGTGTGAAAACACTGTCGATACACGTTTGTTTTCTAACCTTGTCTGCAGAAGTGGGAATGATTCAAGTAGGGGAGAAGCTTGTGCTTCTCCAGGATGCTGCAAGTGTGAAGTGGCGGCTCAGTGTGTGGTTGAACGCTCTTATAGTTTGGTAAAGATGGTTTATACCCCATCATAATTTTCGGCTGTCTATTGACAAATTGAGGAACTGATCAACCTTAATTTGTTGTTGATAGTAGACGGGGTCACGTTGGATGGGATAGACGTGTCTTACAAGCTTAGATGGCGTATGCAATGAATTGTTTTGAGTTAAACTAAGTGCTTACGAATTGTT
The DNA here is from genome assembly GCA_963859935.3 of Lathyrus sativus. Taxonomy (NCBI): domain Eukaryota; kingdom Viridiplantae; phylum Streptophyta; class Magnoliopsida; order Fabales; family Fabaceae; genus Lathyrus; species Lathyrus sativus. Next base: position 715,218,972 of record OZ012737.1, read on the forward strand.
TTGATAAGTCGGTGCGGGATGGTGTTGAGATGATTATTTTGATGGGAACCTTAAGTGTTGATGAAAGTGGAGAAGTTGGTGGTGTGCCAACTATTTGTGATTATCCGGAAGTTCTTCTGATGAGATAAGTGATTTATCGCCGGAACATGAAGTGGAGTTTGTGATCGACTTAGTTTCGGGAACTAGTCCGATGTCGATGGCTCCATATGGTATGTCTGCATTAGGATTGAAAGAGTTGAAGAGTCAACTTAAGATTTGCTTGAGAAGAAATTCATTCGTTCGAGTGTGTCACCGTGGGGTGCACCAATTTTGTTGATTACGAAGAAAGAAGGTTCAGTGAGGCTTTGGGTGGATTATGGATAAGTGAACGAGGCGACTATCAAGAATAAGTGTTCACTTCCAAGGATTAATGAGTGGATGAATCAGTGGGTTGTTACAGGTGTGTCCAGTAAGATGGATTTGAGATCTGGGTATCATCAGATTCGTGTGAAAGCTGAAGATATTCAAGAGACTGCTTTTAAAGTAAGGTATGAACATGACAAGTATTTCGTATAGCCATTTGGGGTGACTAAGACACTATGTGGGTATGTGGAGTATATGAACAGGATTTCCTATACTTATTTTAGCGATGTTGATGGTTGTGTTAATCGATGATATTTTTGTATTATTCGAACAATAAAAAGGATCATGATGAGCATCTGGTAATTGTATATTAGCATTGAGAGAGAAGCAGTTGTATGCAAACCTGTCAAATTGTGAGTTTTGGTAGAAGGGAGTGAGTTCCTTGGTCATGTGATCTCGAGTAGAGTTATTGCGGTTGATATGTCGAAGGTTGGAGTTGTATCGCAATGGGAAGCTCAAAAACCTGTATTTGAGATTAGAAATTTTCTTGGATTGGCAGATTGTCATTGGAATTCATTGAAGGATTTTTTTGAGTCATCTTTGCCATTAAAGCAGTGGACTAGGAAGGTTCAAGCTTTTGTTTTGGGATGTAAAGTATGAAGAAAAGTTACAAGAGCTTTAGAGAATATTGACAACAACTCAGGTTTGATTTTTCCGAATCCGAAAGAACCATCATGGTATATTATGATGCTTTGTTGAGGGGATTGGAAGGTATGTTAGTACAAAATCAGCAAGTTTAGCTTATGCTTTAAGGCAACTTAAAGTGCATAAGATGGGTTATCTGAAGCATGACTTAGAGTTGGTTGTTGTTGTATTTGTGCCGAAGCTTGGAGGCTTCATTGTGTGGTTCGAGATTTGAGATGTCTAGTGACCTTAAGAGCTTAAAGTATTTGGTTGATTATAAAGAGTTAGATATGAGGCAGAGGAAATAATTGGGAGTTCCGAAGGATTATGGTTTTGGGTTGAATTACCATTTGGGTAAAGCAGACATGGTGGCTGATGCATTGATTTAGAATTCTTTGCATATACCGATGTTGATGGTAAAAGAGTCAGAACTTATTGAGCAATTTCGTGATATGAGTTTGGTTTGTGAAGAGACTTCTTATGGAGGTAAGCTTAGCATGTTGGAGCTTACTAGTGGTATTCTTGATGAAATTCTGGAAGGTCAGAAATCTGATTTGAGTGGGTAGATCGGTCGGATTTGGTGGATTAAAGTTGAAGGATTGCTTTTCGGGTTAATGGAAATGGTATCATGAGATATCATGATAGAGTTGATGTTCTAGATATTGTTGAGTGGAATGAGAGTATTATTGAAAAAGGACATTGAGGTAGATTGGGTATCCATCCCGGTGCTATGAAGATGTAACCGGATTTGAGGAAATTGTTTTGATGACCATAGATGAAAAGAGAAGTGGTTGAGGATGTATATGCTGGTTAGACTTGTCGAAAGCCGAAGATTGAAGATCAGAGACCGTTGGGTCTGATACAGCCGTTGAATATTCCAGAGTGGAAATTGGAATAGTATTTCCGTGGATTTTGTGTCGGGTTTGTCGAAGACTGTGAGAGAGATATGATTTAATTCGGGTGATTTTAGATAGAGTGACTAGAGCACCTCATTTTATACCGATGAGGATTAACTATTCTGCGCTGAAGCTAGCTGAGATGTATATTGAGGAAGTTGTGAAGTGTATGAGATATCGTCGAATATCATGTCAGATGGAAATCTGAGATTTGCATTGAGGTTTTGGGAGAGTTTGCAGACGCTTTGGGTACCATGTGGAAGTTGAATTCTGCCTATCATCCGCGGACGGATGGATAGACAGAGAGGACTATCCAGTCTTTAAAGGATTTGTTGAGAGCTTGTATGTTGGATCAAAGTGGATCGTGGGATAATCATTGTCGTTGGTTGAGTTTACCTACAATAACGGTTAGCATTCTAGTATCGGAATGACACCATATGAGGATTTGTATGGTAGGAGGTGTAAGACTCCTTTGTGTTGATATGAGTCAGGCGAGAGTGATGTGCTCGGACCTGAGATTGTGCAAGAGACGACTGAAAAGATCAAGATGATCCAAGAAAAGATGAAAGCGTCGCAGAATCGTCAGAAGAGTTACCATGATAAGAGGGGGAAAGCACTGGAATTTCAAGAGGAAGATCTCGTGTTTTGAGAGTTACGCCGGTAACTGGTGTTGGTTGAGCTTTGAAGTCTCGGAAGCTCACACTGTGCTTTGTTGGTCTGTATCAGAGTAGCGCATCGGAAGCGTGGGGGGAGTACTATGTTAGACTGTTTTATCGCTGTCACTTGTGAAAATGCATGATGCGTTTTATGTGCCTAAGTTGAAGAAGTATATTGATTTGGATAGACGATGTACAAGTGAGAGATCATTTGACTATTGAGGTATTGCTAGTTCGGATTGGTGAACGAGAAGCAACCTTGAGGTAAAGAAATTGCCTTAGTAAAGGTAGTTACGGGAGGACCAACTAGAGAAAGTTGGATTTGGGAGTGTGGAGATCAGTTGAAGGAGTCGTGTCCGACTCTGTTTCTTTGAGGTAATTTTCGAGGGCGGAAATTCTTTTAAGTGGGGGAGAGTTGTAACACCCCAAATTTAATCAGAATATTTTAATTAATTTATTTAATTGAGAATATTCATATTTTGGGTGTTTCCGGTGATTTTCGGTGTTTTGTGAAATTATTGAGAATTATGCAATTTATGGGTTATTTATTTAATTGATAGCATGTAATATGGATTTATTAATATTATTATGAATTAAAATAAATATAAGAGGAATAAGGGTAAATTGGGCAATTAGAGGAGTTAGTGAGGATATTATGGGAAAAGCCCAATTGTGTGGCCCAAGTCTAAGTTTGACAAAATAGAATTCTGAAGAGATTTAGAATTCATTTGTTAACCGTGGAAAGTTTGGTGGCCATAGCTCTGAAGGAAAGGTTGGAGGCAGAAGATCCCAAAGTTAATCGTGAAAGCTGCGAATCAACTAAGGTATGTGGAGTATCGCTGTTCATGATTGTCTATGTATGCCTTTAGATGTGTTTATGGTTGGTTTATGTGGTTTATGATTTAAGGTATTTTGGGTTGGTTGTGGGAAAATAGGGAATTTGATGATAAGGCTTTGAGGTTAAGGGTAATGGTATGTATCACTGAATATTTGAATATTTGATATGAGGATTAGAGAACCTTAGGCCTTCGTGACCAAAACCTTGGGTTGTGATATGTTTGACCCTGTAGGAATAAGAATGTTCAAATGTGAGTAACTTTGATGCACTCAGAGTAATTGCAGGAAAATAGTGATTTAGGCAGTGCAAATGTTGCCAGATTGGCCTAATAAACCATAGATTTTGTGTCGTTATCGCCATATGATCTTAGGGATGATTTAAGGATGTTTTAGGGGCATTGGGTAAGTGAATTGTATGAGTATTTGGGCAAGAATCAGTTCTGGTCGTGACAGGTTTTGTTGTCATCGCATTGTTCGCCTAGCGAGCATGCCAGCGAAGACTCGCCTAGCGAGCAAGCCAGCGAAGACTTGCTACCTACTCGCCTAGCGAGCAAGCCAGCGAACGTAGCAGAGTTCGTGAAATTGATCGTTTTGCAGCGATGCCTTGATGTTTGATTATGAGATTTCTGAGATGAGTTAACATGAGTATGACAACGAGGAATTATGTGATTGATAGGCTATAGTGTGAGGATTACCGCGGGTGTAAGTTGATGAATTGAAATGAGATAATATGGGGTAGTATTATGAATTAATATGTGATAATAGGTGATCATATGATGGGCTAATATGAGGATGACTATGAGTTAATATGTGATTCGTGCGTGATTATATGACGATTTCCATGATGTGTGATGATGATTATTATGATAAATTATATGATGACATGATGTGTGAGATTAAGTGTTATGGTGAATTATATGACGAATTATGTGATAACCTGAGATATGATGATTTATGTGATGATGATGATGATTATGACGATTTATGTGATAGCATGAGATATGATGATTTATGTGATAGCATGAGATATGATGATTTATGTGATGATGATGACTATGTTGATGAGTTATGACGTTTGATGAATATGATGAATGATGGTGCATCATATGTTGTATTGTGAGGATTATTATTGTGGCGTGTGCATCATGCATTCATGTGCATCCGGACTTCGGTTCAGGACCTCGATTACTTTGGCTTCAATCCCACTGTGCGGATGTGAAGTATTTTGATGTGCTCCGGTTCTCAAGTAGAATCGGTCCTATTTATGGGGATCTATGGAGGGTTGATGACCCAGTGTCTATCGCGCTGTGATGATTGGTACCACATGCGTTGAGTCTATGTTGCATTTGCATTTAGGAGCCTTTGTGCATAAACTATGACGTTGTGGCCTTCGAGGCCTATTGAAGGATATGAATGTGTTGAGTATGAATATGACGCCGTTTATGCATTAATTGTTATACATTGATTATTATGAATTGTTTTACTCACCCTGCCTGTTTGAATGTTACCTCCACGTGGGTAACATGCAGATGACCAAGTTTAGTTGTGGATGTCGTCGACGAGTATTTTTGAAGTCTTAGAGTTGTTAGCCTTTTGGTTAACTTAGAGGGTCTTGCTCTGATATGTAACATTGGGTTGGGTTCTTTGAGTTAAACTATATATCAGTGGGTTATTTTACTAACTTTCCCTTATGAGGAAAACCTTGAGTTATGTTTTGAGTTCCGCTGCTTTGTGCAATTTGGTGTATTTTGAGAAAACCCGTGTGTTACAGAGCATTGACTTATTTTAAGACATTGAGAAATGTACACCCTTTTATGGCTTTTTATGAAAGTTAATATTTTACTCTGAAATCTGTATAATTTTGCCATAATAATTGTGGGGTAGAATAGGGTGTTACATGTTGCTCAGTGCAAGCCCTTCTCAGATTTGGGTTATCCATAAGATCTTTCAAGACTCAGATTGGGACAAGCTTCCGAAGGCACACTAACGCAATCATCCACAAAATCAGTTAAGCTGAAGCAATTATCAATTCATCTACAACAATCAACTAATCTGGGGCAATTTACTTGAAGAATTCCCAAACAGCTCTTCATCCTTCCTACAAGGATCATCAACTTGGAACAATTTAGCATTGTGGCACAGATGTGTTCAACAGTAATATCTTCGGTCCCCAAGCAGATTGGCAGTGATCTCTGCATTGAGGAATCAACCTTTCAGTCTTGTCTTTTCACCAAAGAATCAAGTCTTGCCGTCGGCATTTGCATTTGCATTTGATCATATATCATCGCATAACTCATATACATATGCATATCATGAGTGTTTCATCCTCATTTTCATTTCTCTCGAGGTCGTGTTGTTATCCATGTCTTACCTTGTGGTCAAAACCCAACTTACTTGGCACTTACCAAACAATTTTTGTCGTGTCTATATGAAATTCTTCCAGATATGGCATTTCTTATCCGATTGTTTTTTTGGATATATCTGTTCCTCTTTTATATCCAATACCATTCTCAGATATTGTGATTATACCTTTCATTCAAAGTCATTATTGGATGTCTGGTATCTTTTTATCCAATTACATTCTTGGATGTCACCCTCGTTTCTTTCTCTGATGTTTTTCTAGATTGAGTCTTTGTTCTGATGTTCTTCCATAACTTATCTAATGTTTTTCCAGATATTTCCTTTGATTCTGATGTTTTTCCAGGATCTATCCAAGGTTTTTCCATATTTGTTTCTCTCTCTGATGTTTTTCTAGATTGAGTCTTTGCTCTATTGTTCTTCCAGAACTTATCTAATGTTTTTCCAGATATTCCCTTTGACTATGATGTTCTCCCAAAATCTATCCGAAGTTTTTTCGAATATGTTTCTCTCTCTGATCTTTTTCTAGATTGAGTCTTTGTTCTGATGTTCTTCCAGAACTTATCCGATGCTTTTCCGGATATGTATTTTATTCTGGTGCTTTTCCAGAATCTCATTTCTTGTGTCTATCTGATGCTTTTCCTGATATGACTTTTGTTTCTGATGTTTTTCCAGAAGCTCCCTTGTATCCATATGATGATTTTCCGGATATGTATTTATGTTTTGATGTTCTTCAAGAACTCCTTTGTTACTTATCTGATGTTCTTTCAGATATGTCTTCAAACCTTTCCCGTATATTTAATGCTTTTCTAAATATTTCGGATGTATCTTCAAAATTTTTGTCTTCATCTAATGCTCTTCTAGATGTCTTCAATTTATTTCTGAATTTGGTTAACAACTTTTGAATGTTTTCATGTCTATTTCCATTCTCCATCCAATGCTTTTCTAGATGTGTCTTAGAGTTTATTCGATGTTTTCCCGAATATCTCTATTGGTTTCCAGAGTTCATTCAATGCTTTTCTGAATATCTCTGATGTGGTTTCAATGCCTCTATTGTATTTCCCAGAGTTTCTCCTCACCCATTCAATGATCTTTTGAATGTTGTGACGCTTTTCCATCCAGTTCTGTTCATGGATGACGATTGTTGATTCCCTAGTGGAGCTTATTCAACGCTATTCTGAATATCTCTGTCGGTTGCCTGTATATCTCAGATAATTGTTTATGTTCCAAGGTTCATTCAACGTTCTTCTGAATGACTTTGACGGTTGTTACTGTTCTTTTCCATAGTTTTGTTCAACGCATTTTTAACAAAATCTTTGATGACTGTGACCCTTTCTCCAGTAAAGTTGCTTCTTCTTTCTGGATGTTTCTGTTATTCTACAACAAAGTTGAATGTTTTCTTAAAAGTCTCTGTTATATTCTTGATTTTTGGTCTCATCCCACATCTAATGTTCTTCTAGATGTTTCTAATTTTGTGTTGCTTTCAGCATCTGATGCTTTCCTAGATGTCTGTATCTCTGTTCAGGGTTTGTTCCTCTCTTTCCAAGTATTATTAGATATTCTTTGTCACCTTGGCATATGTCTGTAATATTTTATATTTCTCAGTTATGTCTCCTTGATACTTTTTCTTGTGAAATTGTCAGTTTTTCCCCAGTGGAGTTGCAACATCTTCCAAATTTATATTCATCCCCTGTGACATATTTCCTCACAAGATCTTTGTCTTGCATTTCATATCATATCAAATCATAAGCATTTTTGTGGTATCTTAGGGCCAAAAATTGCGCATATTTGTATTTAAGTCCCTCTTATCTCGTCGAGACGAAGATTTCAATCTTCACATCTCTGGATCGAAGAAACTTAAATAAGGGCATCTGTCACACCTTAATTTTTTATTCTAAGATTCCACGTCTTTTTTGCATGATATGTATAGTTTATCATGTCTCGCATCTCACCTAATACCCAATTTATCAGCTGAAATAAACTTGTCGGAATTACAGTCAATCGGTCAAACTAAAAGTCAACTGTGCATAAAATCTGTGGACGGAAAATTTTAAAATCGAGCTTGCAAACGTCAGTGGTATTAATCAGCGTTTTGCGTAGTTTAACTTGGCGTGCTCATTTAAAATTTTCGATTACTTTTCGATCGCATTTTTGGACAGTTTAAGACATTTTAGCTGGTAAAATTTATTTCAAAATTTGACAAAACGCTGTATTTTTTTTAAATTGTATATTTTTTGCTGACCATTTTAGTGTATACATTTTAATTTTTTGAGCACTTCGACACCAGTTCAATTTTTCATTTTTAACTGATTTGATTTTAATTTTTTTAGTTAAATAATTTTTTTTAATTAATCAGATTTTAATTTAGATTTAATTAATTTAGATTTTTTATTAATTGTTTTTAATTTAATTATTTTTTTTTTAATAATATAAAATTTTGTTTTATTTTTATTTTTAGAAACACTTCATACTTAAATTTTAGAAATTTATTTTGTTTTGGTTCCTTTTTTGGGTGAAAATACTAAATGCACCGGACATTAGCAAAGACAGACTACATGTTTTGGCTACTCTCCCTCACTTTTATTTTAAAAAGAAGGCGCACCACCTTGTACACAGAGGACATTACCTTTACATCACTTTCATGAGAGCAACTCTCTCCTCTCACCGTAGGAAAAGAAAACAACCAAACTACAACTCTCAGCTCAAACCAGCATCTCCATACCTTGCTACTACACACCACAACGACATACTCTCTCCAACAGTTTCGTCTCTGCCGCAACGTTAACCAACATTAGCTCGGTATCACGGTTTCAGTTTAAACATTTGATTTCGCGTTAACGATTCGAAGCTTTTTGATTCTGTTGTATGCTTTGAGTTGATTTCGTTTCCTTTAGTTTGTTTATGAACGTGCGTGTGCTGTAGTTTTTGTTTAACTTAATTTCTTATGTATATAAATATGCTATTTCAAATTTTATATATCGCCTTATTCTATGTTTTGACATATATACATTACTCCTTATTTTACGAAACATATATTTTAGTTGTTTTTTATTTTATATAAATATTGATTGTTTAAAAAAATTTATGTTTATATAATACACATACTGATTTGTAAGGTATATACATTTTATATATATTTTGTTTTGTGAGTTTATATTTTATAAATTGTATATAATTTTCTGTTAACCTTATTTCTTATATTACTTTCGGTTAGTTCTAGATTTTTAATATATAAATTCTTGTTAGTTTAGTTTTCAATTTATCTATAAATTTAAATTTGCTCTACTGTACGTTACATTATATTTATATATAATTCTTCGTTTGGTTTATATATATATATATATATATATATATATATATATATATATATATATATATATATATATATATATATATATATATATATATATATATATATATATATATATATATATATATATATATATATATATATATAAAGTTTTTTTTATTGTAGGTTAGATATATATAATAAAATTTATATTTTAAAAAATTTCAAAAAAAATATTTTTATTTTAATTTGACTATTTTCTTCTAATTAGTTTGTTAATTGCTTTTTGTTTAATATTAAAAAATGACAAAAATATGAAGTTGTACGTTATTTTCTTTCATTGTGTATTTTAGCATTTTCTTTCTTAATCAACTTGATATATTTTCTTGTTGAACTTTGATTTGTTGTGTGCCTATCTTACATGATGTTTTGCCATGTATTTCTGTTGAGTTTTCATTGTCTGATTACCATGATGTTTTTTCATGTGTACTTTGTGCGTATCTTTGTCTGTTTATGCATGGTAATTTTCCATGTACGTTGTTAACTATCTCTGTCTGATACCATGATGCTTTGCCATGTATCTTCTGTTATCTTGTTTGTCTGATTAGCATGATATTTGTCCATGTATATTATGTGATATCTTGTCTGTTTGACCATACACGATGCTTTGTCGTGTTCGTTATTGATTTTGTTTGCTCTTGATTACCATGATGTTCTTCCATGCGTATTCTGTAGTATTGTGTCTGTATATTCTAGCTTTATATTTACATGATGTTCTTCCATGTATCTGTTGCTTTGTGTTCCTTGTTGACCTAATCCAAGGGGAGGGATTGTATGTTGACTTATTGTCATTGTGCATGTCCCTCGTTTGTTCTTTTTCTTGTCTTTGTTGTTCTTGGTTCTTAGGACTTGGCAACCCGTGGTTTCACGAACTACGAATGCTCTGATTTCTCATTTATCAATGAGAATACGTAGGCACAAGATGCGATGTCTTGGCAAGCTCACTAACAACTAACTTCCTGTTAACATTTGCAACTTAGGATTGGAGTCACCATGCTCTATTTAGTCGTCCTGCCGTGGATATTCCCTTCCTTGCTAACTTAACCTTAGTTTAGAGTCACCGCACTCTATGTAGGTGTCTCACCGCAAAAATTTACTTTCTCCTCAAAACCTTGACCACAGTTAAGAGCTCCTCATCCCTTTTAAGGGAAACTACGAATGCTTTGATTCCATTCCCGTCAGGATACGTAGGCACGAGATGCGATGTCTTGGCGAGCATACTTAGTGTATATACCCATAGGTCTATACCTTTAGCAAGCAAACATTATCATAACACAAATACTAACAAGAGGTTCCTGTAGAGTACTGCAAATACTTAGGATGCTAACACCTTCCCTAGGTATAACCAACCCCCGAACCTTAGATCTCTTAGCTGTCACTTAGGATTTTCTTAGATCTTTACCCTTTCCTTTGGATAAATCAAAACTCGATGGTGAACATCATGATTTGTGATTTAAGTTAATCAATAATTTGATATATGATTCTCACCATAATAGAAGATCATTCAGAAGATAGTTGTTACATATAAAGATTGGCATGAGATGCTCCCTTTTGCTCTGCATGGGTATCGTACATCTGTCCGTTGTTCAACAGGGACAACCCCTTTCTCTCTTATTTATGGTATGGAAGCAGTGCTCCCGGTAGAGGTTGAAATCCCTTCTATGAGAGTTTTGGTGGAAGTTGAATTGTCTGAGGCTGAGGTTGAAATTACTCTTTTTATTAATTTGAGCTTTGTCCAAGCAAGAAGCTCTTTTTCGGTTGTGGCATAATTAATTTGAGCTTTGTTCAAAACTTTACTTGCGTAATGTATAACATGAAATTTTTTGTCCTCCTTTGACCAAGTACCGCACCAACAACATAATCACTCGCATCACACATTAGTTAAAAATCTAGTTTCCAATTGGGCGCTATGATTATGAGTGTGGTAGTCAAACTTTCTTTTAAAGAATTAAAAGCAATCAAGCAAGAATGATTGAATTTGAAAAACTTGTCTTTGTTGAGCAAGTTTCTCAATGGCTTTGAAATTTTGGCGAAGTCTTTGATGAACCTTCGATAGAATCCCGCATGACGAAGAAAACTTCTTATTCCATTCACATTTAAAGGTGGTGGCAACTTCTCTATGACGTCCACTTTGGCTTGATCAACTTCAAGGCCTCTTGCAGAAACTTTTTGGCCAAGCACGATTCCCTCCATAACCATGAAATTGCATTTCTCCTAATTAAACACCAAATTTGTCTCCACACACCTTGATAACACCACATCCAAATTCTTTAATCAAAGATCAAATGACGGTCCAAAAATTGTAAAATCATCCATAAAACTTCAATAGACTTCTCAATCAAGTCGGAGAAGATCGCTTGCATACACCGCTGAAAAGTAGCTGGTGCATTACATAAACCAAATGGCATCCTTCGATAAGCAAATACTCCAAATGGGCTTGTAAAAGCAGTTTTCTCATGATCCTCCGAGTTAACAATTATTTGGTTGTAACCCGAATAATCATCTAGAAAACAATAGAATTCTTGATCGGATAGTATTTCAAGCATTTGGTCCATGAAAGGTAGAGGAAAGTGCTTTCCTCATAGCTTAATTTAGCCTAGGGTAATCGATACACACCCTCCACCCGGTCATGGTTCTAGTTAGTATTAACTCATTCTTATCATTTTGAATGACCTTCATTCCACCTTTCTTTGGCACCACTTGCACTAGACTAACCCAAAGACTATCAGAAATAGGATATATCATCCCGGCCTCCAACACCTTCACCACATCTTTTCTAACCACTTCTTTCATGGTAGGATTCAAGCGGCGTTGAGGTTGAGCTACATGTTTTAAATCATCCTCCATTAGTATCTTATGCACACAATATGATGAACTTATTCCTTTCAAGTCAGAAATAGTCCAACCCATAGCACTTTGATTCCGTTTCAACACAATAATCAAATTTTCTTCCTCGCTTTTGGTTAGCGCATTGCTTATGATAACCAGTTTGTTTTCTCCCTCATCAAGAAACACACATTTTAAGTGAGAGGGAAACAACTTCAACTCAAGTTTGGTTTCTTCATTGTTTTCTTTTTTTAAAATTTCCATTCGTTCCTCCAATGGAAGAATTTCTTCCAACTCCTCAAGTTCTTGTAAACACTTATCAGTTTCTTTTTCTTCTTTCTTATTGAGATTTTGGAGAGCATAAGTAAGAACTTTCTCTAAGGGGGTAGAAACATGCACTTGAATTTTTACCTCTTGAATCACCTCATTTGTTGCATCAAGTCGAAAACAATCACTATTGTCTTTAGAATGCTTGATGGCTTCGAATAGATTAAGGCAAACCTCTTCATCTTGCTCTCTTACTTTCATGAGCCCATCATTCATATCTATGGCCATTTGTGTAGTCTTCATGAAAGGCCGACCAAGAATCAAAGGAGCATCATCGTCTTCCTCCATGTCAATTACCCCAAATTCAATAAGGAACAAAAATTTATCAAATTTTACTAAAACATCTTCCGCTACACCATGAGGACGGGTAGTCGATTTATCGGCTAATTGAAAAGTCATTTTTGTTGCCTTCAACTCCAAGTGTCCAAACCTTTTCACAATGGTAACAATATCAAATTAATACTAGAGCCTAAATCAATCAATCCATTACCAACATAAACATTTCCAATTGTCACCAGTGAGGTTACTCTTCCCATATCACTTTCTTTTTGTGGAAGATTCCATTGAATGATAGCATTACAACTAGCATCAACCATTATTGTTTCTTAATCCGTGTACCGCTTCTTTTTGGTGAGAATATCCTTCATGAATTTTTCATTTGTAGGCATTTGCTCCTATGCTTAGGAGAATGGAATATTAATTTGCAATTGACTAAAAATATCCAAAAATCGAGCATAATGCCTCACATTATCCTTTTTTGTTGGACCATAAGGATAAGGTAGATTTTGAATTAAGATATTGCTCACTTGTTCCTTCCCTTTTCTACTCGTTTTCTTTTTTTCTTCTCTCAAATTCTTTTCTACTTCCTCCTTTTATATTTTCTCCTTTTCAACTAAGTCACCCTCCATATTTCTTTCTACTTCACTCTCATCAATCTCTTTTTCTTTCTCTTTTTCAACTACTTCCTCCACTCTCATAACTTCCTCACTAATTCCCATATCAATTGTTCTTTCACTTCCCATATCAATTGTCTCAAGATTCTTTAGAGTTGCATCAGTATTCTTTTGATTGGACATTTACATTTACATAAATTGAGTGAGTGTGTCTTCCATTTTTGAGGTTCCACCTTGAGGTTGTGGAGGTTGAGTATAGTTTTGATATTGGTTATGACGATTTGAAGTGTCGACATATTGCATCCGTCCTTATTGATAACCTTGTTTATTTTCTCTTGGTTGGTAACCTTGGTTGCCTTGTTGATAGCCTTGATTTTTATTTTGGTTTCCCATGTAATTTGTTTCTTCTGCAACCGGAGGACAATACCCGATAGGATAGTTTCCTTTGCATAATTCACAACTTGCAATTTGTTGATTCTTGTTGGGAACTTCATGCATATCCTTGATTTGTTGTGGAAGTTTTGATATTTATTGTGTCAAAATCGTAACCCAAAATTTGACCTACCTTTTTTCCTTTTTGCTTGAGCATGTGCATTCACATTGCCAACGTACACATTAGCATTTTTTCTTCATGGTTTTTGTTGCAGGGATATTCAGAATTTCAGAGCCTGATTAATCACATCCTCACAAACTCATCACATTATCAATACAAGCAAAACACAAGGGTTTCCATGCCTATTTATAAAAGCAAAGAGTCAAAGATCAGAGCCATGACCATAACACCTTTCTTCAAACCAAATTGGGCAAGTTTTGGCTGTGTTAATCGATTAACCATTTGCTAGGCAAAATGTGTTAATCGATTAACACATGTATTTTGGCAGATTTGCTGCATTTTTCATGACAACAAATTTTCTTCTACTTCTTTGGGGTTCACTTGGTTCTAGTGTTATGTGGAATACTCTAGAAACTTAAAGACACTTCAAGAATCCACTTGAATTTGCTACAATACATCATTTCCAATCAAGACCACCATACACCTTTGTTTCCAAACATGTGAACCATTAGATTTTGGACTTGCATTGGGATGCTCCCACCGAGTTAAAAAATAACCAACTGAGTCAACTTCTGACTCAGTGAGTTAGATGTAACTAACTCTAAAGCTAGCTCCAAAGAAAGCCCAAAAGCAAACTCCAAACCTAGCCTACTCCAAAGCTAGCTTCTATTTAAGCAAACCTTCACATTTTCACTTGGAGGGCTTAATTATTCTCAACCAATTTTCACTCTTCACTCTCAATTTCTCTCACTTTCACTCTTCTTTCTCAAGTCTCTCTGAATTTTCTGCAATTCATCTTCATCTTCTTCACCAAACCACACAAAAAAGCTTAATTTCCACCATTAGAGTGTAACAATCTTCACATCGAAATTGTTACTTCTCTTGAGATAAACCTCCATTCCACTAAATTTCAATTGGATTTCTGGATTTATAGTAGCTTCTACTTCAATTTAAGTAATCATCTCAAGCTTTTTGGAGCAAATTCATATTCAGAGCATTTATCGCATTTTTATCGGTTTTGCTATGATTCGATCTCAAGCTTAGAATTCTATGGTTTTGTTTGCTTATTTGCACTACATTTCACTTATAATAATCACCAAGGAAATACTCCACCTTGTAGGTTGGTAATTCTCGCTCGATTTACTGTTTTCGATCACTTTCGCATGTTCACGATGTAGATCCAATAGCTTTTTGATGTGATTTGATCATTCATTTGTTTGATTGTTGATCTTGATGTTTGATGGATTCAATTGATGGTTAATTGTTGCTACTTGATTTAATTTTCGTGTACAATTGCATGCCATAACATGTGGATGATTGAAGAAGTGATTAATTGCTGGAAGTGCTTTTGTAAAGATGTTTTTCTGTTACTGCTACAGGGTTAATCGGTTAACCATTTGCCAGGAAAAATGTGTTAATCGGTTAACACCTATGTTTTAGGAAAATTTTGTTGTTTTCAAAGGGTTAATCAATTAACCATTTGTTAGGCAAAAATGGTTAATCGATTAAAGCTGTTGCAGAAGTTGTTTTTTGTGCTTTTTCATGCTTGTTTGGTTTTCTTTCCTCATTTAACTTCCATGGCTTGATATGCTTGATACTTGTGGATGTTTTATGAGTTGTTTAGCCTCTGGTTGAAGTATGCATGTCAACTTTTGTGCACAGTTTATCGATTATGGAATTGTTTGCATAATTATGTTGTTTTTTGTACACTTTTGTTTACATGATAACATGATTAGTGATGCATGCTAATTAATTTTTGTTTCGACTTGAAATTTCATTCTTGATTGTATTAAGTTTGTTCTTTATTGAACAAATTTAATTTTGTATAATCATTACTTCACACGATTGCTTTGATGATCTTTTGACTCGCTTGAAAGACTGTTGGCTTGTCCTTTTACTATGATTGATCGATCAAAACCTTGTTTCGATTGGTCAATCCTCCTTTTGCTCTTCTATTTAGGCTTCCTTTAAAGCTTCTTCTTCTTGGTACCCTATGGAGCTGGAGGTTTGTATAACGCATTAGAGCGTTGTATAAGATTGCGATGTTACTCTCTCAGTTTCAATTTCTGCACTATACTCTGTGTGCTAGAGAAGGGATGAGAGTGGAAAATTCCTACACTCATTCTGATTATTTTGGGTAGGGGACGAATGAACCTGTGCCTGGAATAATCGTCTCCATCTCCAGACTATAGTGTCTCCCAATTCCCAATTGAATCGATCTTTGATCACTCTTTCCCTTTCAATCTTTCCTTTGATTAATCACCATGTCCCTGGTTCAAGATCTTTGTTCCTTGAGTTAATCACCTTCTATTGGTTAATCACTCATTCTCTAGTTATATCAACCGCTCTTTGGTTAAAATCAATTATCTTCTTCCCTAGCGAAGTTGCAATCCATTTCTTCGGTTAATCACAATCTGTTTGTTAAACACCGAATCCCTAACAGATTTCACAACCTTCTCTTGGTTCTTTCTCCCTTTTTCGTTGGTTAACCACTATTTTTCAGTTAAACCACCATTTGCTCCTTTTTATTTGGTTAATCATAGTCTATCTATTAACATACAGAGTCATTCTTGGGTTAATCACCTTCTCTTGGTTAATCACCCGTTCCTCATTTAACCGCAGTCTATCTGTTAACATATTGAGCTTCTCTTGAGTTAATCGCCGTCTATTGGTTAATCACTCTTTCTTCTTGGTTGATCACAGTTCTTATGTTAAAACCAATACCCAGTGAGTTAGTAATCTTCTTTTGGTTCAAATACTCGCGCCTTTAGGTTAGTAACCTTCTTTGGTTTAAATACCCTTTTTCTTCGGCCAGGTACTGCTTGTTCAGTCAGTGTACCAAACTCCTTTTTGGGTCACAACCTTCGCTTGAATCCACACCCGTCTTTGGGTCACAACCTTTTCCTGGTTCCACACCCGTCCTTGGGTCACAACCTTCACTTGTTTCCACACCCTTCCTTTTTGGTTAATCACTGTCCATCGGTTAAAAACCAACTCCTTTTTATTTTCGGTTAACCACTGTTCATCAATTAACACACCGAGTCCCCTAGAGAGTCAGACACCTTCTTTTGGTTCATTACTCTCCTTTTGGTTCATCACAGTCCGTTTATTGACACCAACCTTGTTTCTTTCCCCATATAGTCATACTCTTTTATTGCTTCGATTAATCACTTCCTGTCAATTAATATACTGAACCCCCCATGGATCTTATCTTGTCTCGATTCAATTTCCTTTCTCCTTTTCTTCCGTGGTTCCATGAACTACGGAGCTCTGAGTTCCTCATTGTACTATAAGGATACATAGGCACGAGGGTCCCAATCCTCCGTGAGCACTCTTTTTGTCCCTTTCCTGCTCCTTCTCTTTAGCTAGTAGCCTTTAGATAGATAACCCATCCAAACCTAGAAGTAGGCAAAACTGTTCTCGTTGAGTACGACGGATGCGCGGGGTGCTAGTACCTTCCTTTCACATAACCGACCCCCTTACTCGTTTCTCTTCCCTTTGGGTTTTATTGATATTTTCCATGTCCTTTGGGACTAAATAAAGTTTGGTGGCGACTGTGTTGTATCTTTGAGTGTTCGATTCACTCAAGTATAATCCCACTAGCTTCAGTCAACAACTCCACTTGTTATGAAAGCAACTTGTTTTGTGCAATAATAACATCATTAATATCCAATTCAAGTACTTCTAGCTTCCTTTAAGTTGTACCACAGTTATGTTGACAATGATTGTTATTGAGCACCATCCTATCAATGATGAAAATTGCATCTTCCGCACTCTTTGACATTAAAGACCCACCCGATGTAGCATCTAAGAGAGTTTCGTGAACCGGTTGGAGTCCATTCCAGAATATATGCACTTCTGTAAGATCATTAAATCCGTGGCCTTTACATTTCCGCACATTGATTTGAACCTCTCCCAAGCTTCATTGAGAGATTCACTACCATCTTGAGAAAATACAGAAATTGTCATCTTAGCCTCCATAAATATATTGTGAGGAAAAAATCTTTCAAGAAACTTTTCCTCCAACATATTCCAATCCGTAATCACAAGAGTAGTTTGATAAAGATGAAATTCCTTAGCTTTCCCTATCAATGAGTGTGGGAATAGTCTCTTGAACAATCATTCTTCTTCCACTTTTGGTGCTCCTGTTGCTCATGCAATTTCATAGAATTTAATGAGATGAGTAAACGGGTCTTCATGATCTAGCTTTGTAAAGGGATTTGAATATAAAAGTTAAATAATTCTCGTCTTCATCTCCGAGTGCCTTCCGTTGTTTGCATTGTGAGCAAACTGAGCATTGTGTCTTGGACTATTAGTGCATGGACCGCTGAGAGATGGTGGTGGTGGTGGTGGTACTTATTCCATGATTGGCGTAACAATGGGTGTAGTTGGTGGATTACTTAAAGAAGTTCATTCACGCTCCTTTCTTTCTTTAGCTAGTAGCCTTCGTCTTCTGGTTTTACTATTAAGTTTACGCGCAGTTCTATCAATCTCAGAATCAAATAGAAGTTGGTCTGTGGACACACTTCCTCGCATATACAGTTTTCTAAAACACTAACCAAACAAATTAACAAGCACAAGGAATATAAATAGAGGTGAGAGATGACAATACAAAGCTTAAAACACTATAAACTATTGCAATGCTTGCAATATCAATCAACAATCCCCGACAACGACGCCATTTTGTTAAGGGTTGATAGATAAATGAGGGCTTTGAAAATCGTCTCCACAGGGATTGTAGTGATATCGCTTGCTGTTCTGCAGTTTATGATATTTTAAGTAGGGTTTTCAAAGTTTGTTTGTTTTGGATCATAATTTTGTCATAAATTTTGTTTAACAAGACATATCAAAGATATATTTCATCAATCTAACTTGTATATATTTGATTAATCAAGCATGTGAATTCGTTTTCAATTAATATAATCGTGTATCCTCTTAATACCGTATATGTCTAGAGCGATGTCATGAGTATTATTGTATCCTTCATTAGATGATGTCTCACGCTAACAACAAATACAATAATCTTTAAGATCAACACAAAGCAAATATCAACTCACAAATCTATGTCTAGAGTTTGTGTGTTGATAGTTAAATATTTTAGATCAAGGCTTGTAAAATTTATGTCTAGAGTGATACAAATCATAAATAGATCTTTTAGAACAAAAACATTCAACATATATTAATCATCCACTTGTTCACATGCACATAGATCAAAAGAAGTACATACAAGCTAAGATAGACTACATCTACCTTTGATACAACGAATTTAGTTTCCCATGACCACGGTAGCTTGATTCACAAAAAAAGAAAGAAGATGAATGAGCATCTAAGATGAAGAATCGATCTAGGATGCGAATCCAACTTCTACTTGTAAAATATCACTCATTAATGAAGAAATGATGAACTTAGGGTTTTTCCTCCCAAGCCAATGTTACTCTTGCTGAAAAATGGTGTTATGAGGTTATGATCCCCAAAAAGTGATAAATAGTACAAAAATATATAAACAGAATATGTCATGTTCGCACTGCGAGCTCCCTGTTCGCACTGTGAACTTCACTTATAGACACTTGAAGTGCCTCTGAGTAGTTAAACCGCCCTTGAAGATTCTTTGACTTTGCATTACGAAGCTCATGTTCCCACTGCGAACTTCTTCGCCCATATCTCGCACTGCCATCAACAAGGGGTTTATCTATTACCATACAAATGTTTCAGCTCACTTTGGCCTCGCCTTGAACTTGCACTGCAAGCTTGCATGCGCTTCGCTACTTGCTCGCACTACGAACCTACTAGATTCTCTATAATTTCTTTGGATTCCTTGTCCATTCAATTGTGTCTTGTTCTTTGATAATTCAACCTAATTTTTACACAATAGCACACATATCAAGGCATCCAAAGGTAAAATCAATTTCATTGAAGAATCACAAGAGAACATGAAATAAACTTAAAACTTGAGAAATACGTTGAAAAATGCCAAGAATAATGGTTCAAAATAAGACATATTTGGCATTTAGCATGTATCACTTGTGTTCTACGTAAGTCAGCTTTGACTACAACAGGTATGCCAGAATCATTATGATACTTTATATTTAGGTGGACGAGGGAGGTCACGATGTCTAGAGTTGTCAGGAATGGTCAATCGAGAATGAAATTGTAAACATTTTCACATGAGATCACAAAGAAACAAATGTTCACGACTCTCTTGTTATTCCCCATCCCAAGGAGAGAGGCAGGCAACCCTCTCCACGCGGATGAATGAAAAAATCATTAAACGCTAGGAGGCTCTGGCCTTCACACAACCTCAAATTTTGATTTCTTAAACCTAACTTAGTAAAGATTCTGAAGTTGACTATGTTGTAGAAACTTTTGCCATCCACAAGGATCCTTGAGATGGAGTGATTGGCGATAATAGCGATAATGATCAGCAAAAATGTCGCATTTGAAGTCCCATTCACCTTTTCATAATCTCGAAACCCTACGACTGACCAATTATTTTCATGCTTCTTATTTAGAGAGGTTGTTTTAACAAATCTATACGATGGGAATCCTATTTGCCTGAACATATCTCCATTGATCATGTTTATGGCAAAGGCTGAAGAAGAGTTTGATCTGGAGGATTTTGATGGATATTTGGGAAGGAAATTTGAAGTTTCTTTCATCTTAACGTATCTGTTAATGCGGTCAATGTTTGAATTGGAGGAGATTTGATTGATTAAGAGATATCCTATTAAATCAAAAATTTGATTGTGAGATCTTGTAGAAATCAAAAGTCGATTCTTATAGACTACATCAGTTCATGAACCATAATTGTTGGTGCAGATTCTTAATGCATTGATGCAAGCTACTCTGGTGCGGGTGTGCGTGATAGAGAGAATTATGAGTACATATCATACTTATTTACTGCTCCGTGATATATATGCAATGAACGATTATTGATCATATACAGTATTGGGCATGTGGCTGACCCAAAAATGATTTCTTAACTTTTAAAACAATTTTAAATTTATTTTTGACAACAAACATATTCAAAATAAATTAATAAAAATTGGTTCAATTAATAATAAGTTGACTCATTTAGTATTTAAAAAATAAATAAATTCAACTATTAATACGAAGATGTCTCGAGACGTAAATGGACCCAAAATAAAATATACTACGAGTTTTAAAATGTAGTACGAATTTAAAGGCCATACATCATGATATACGTGTACCAGAAATTTCCATCCAGTGCTGTATAATTAATGAGAGTTGAGATAGGCGGCCTCACAACGGCAAACCATAAATGAAACAATAAATTCTATTTTGTGTACCACAATCCTCTTGATCCAATCAATGTCAATTTTTCAACCATACTGTTTCATCTTCACACGTTACTACTACGTTCCTCTCACACCTTTGCCTATATATACATAAAACGACACAGATCCTAAACACAGAAAGAGACACACACTAATAATGGGTAATGTTTGCTTTGGGAAGAAGAGACACAACAAGGGAGTGGTGCACCCTGTAGTAGTTCACCGACGTCAAGCCGTGACAATCAAGGTACGAATGACCAAAGGCCAACTCAAGGGTTTAATGGAGAAGGTGGATACCGGTAATGATATCGATGATACAGAATTAGGCCGTTTGATTGTTCAAGAATGCTCTAAAGGGAAGCTTCGTGCTAGTGTTGTAGGTGCTGCAAATGGGGAGAATGATCATTCTTCCAAGTTTTCAAGAGGACAACAAGGTTTAAGGCCAATTCAAGAAGAGAGTGAAGAAAGATATCATGATGTATAGGTGATATGTTTAAATAGTAAGTATATAGTACTAAGTTTATGATGAAAGCATTATTGTAAGTTTCTGAGTAATGTTTTCATAGATAAAGAGTTGAAACAAATTGGTAGTATATCGAAAAGTTACAGTACTATACAGTTTCCATTATAAAATTTATTTATGATGACGCTTTTATTTACTATAGAACAAGATCTTGTGAATGGTAATTTTTTTTTTTTAAAAAATTTTATCCTTATTTTATTGACTTAATTGTACTTTTTATCTCTATTTATAACACTCGCGAAAATAATTTTTCTATTTCAAAATTGAACTTACTATTTGATATCTATTGTTAAGTTTAAAAGTTAGTTGAAGAATGGGAATGGATAGAGTGATTTTACTATTTTGTAGCTTTGGTGACTTTAGTGTAATTGAAACATGTATGAATCATTAAAATAAATTATTTTGATAAGAGATGATATTTGGTTTAGAAAGAGATGGAGACAAAATCACGAAAGTCACCCAATGCTAAAGTCACATAAATCTTATCCGTCAAAGGATATGCTAATTGCTCTTAACATTCCAATCAAGTGATTGATGCTAATTGCTCTTAACATTTCAATCAAGTGATTGTACCGAGAAAGCAACTTTGTCCGTTGTGGGTTTCTTAACTGTTGAAGGATATGTTAATTGCTCTCAACATTCTAATCAAGCGATTGTACCAAAAGAGCAACTTTGTCCGTTGTGGGTTTCTCAACTATGTCATTAAGTACGGGTGTGTGGATATTTGAACTACTAAACTAGAAAATACAAAAAAGCTAATAAAAGAAATAAAATGCATAAAAATGCTTGATTGATTGATTTGATGTGTTCAATATTTTACAAGTTGTAATATTTATAGAGGAAATGATTTTATCGTCATAGAATCGTGGTCTAGAAAATGTTGTTTCATTTGACTATTTTTACGTATAATACATGCAAGGGCGACCCAACACATCTTGAAGTATGAAGCAAAAATTTAAAATTAAATATTTTAATATAATACAAATATTTTTATTTCAATTATTAAATTATTCTAATCAATTTGATCTAATATTTTATTTTCAATTGTAATAAAATCAACACGTCTAAACACTCTGCTTATCATTTAAAAAAATCATGATTGAAAGTTTTTTGCCAAAATTCTTTAAAAAAACTTAAATTTCAAGTATTCTTTTATGTAAGAGAACTTAAAAATGTATTATTTATAAATATGACTTTTAACAAAGTCGTCTTTAAAGACATGCAAGCAGATTATCAGACACAGTTCAAAAAAAATTATGGTTAAATCGTGGCTCACTAGGTCCTTATTTATTTTCTAAAATTAAACTATGATAAACATACAGAAGACCTATGAAAATTTAAGACAATCTTGATTTTTAAAATAACCAATTATACAACACATATCCTAAATGCTTGTTATTACCATAAATTCTCAATAGATGTTACTGTATTACATTATTTAATTAGTATAGAAAATAATTTAAAAGATTTTTATAAAAAAAAGTCAGTTAATTAGAATTATATAAATATTATAAAAAATGAGGCCCTAGGCGGTGGCCTACCCCTAAAGTCAACCCTGAATACATGAGTGTTATCTTTGTTTGGGATACATATGGCTTTCCACGATCAGTTGGTCTTCCTATCTCTACTTCACTCTCCACTACCATACTAAGGGCATGCTTTATTGTCCAAATTATGCCACACTATGATTACTGACGCCTAAAAATATAGAATACAACCTCAATAACTCATACTTTACTGAGATTTGACTTTTCCCTGCACCTAATGTCACTCGTGGCCTCCAAGAAAGATGTAGTTTTGTTTTGTTTGGATCTAGTTTAACTCGCCTAACCCTGACTCGGTTAAGGAACGTTTGACAACCCTAAAATTCAGTGTCTATCGATTTTGACAACTACTTTAATTATTTTCAGGTGTAAACAAAAGCCCATGTATTTTATTGTTGAATAACTGTTAGCCTCTAAGAAGATGCGACATAAATCTTCCATGTTGCACTTGAATAATGTCATCATTGTGCCATAAAAAATAGAAAACAAGTTATTGTAAATACTATCTTGACTTACGAAAAGGTAAAAACTATATACACTTCATTTTCAATGGTCACCTAGATCTTTTGAATATCCTTAATCTCTTTTTACAAATAACTTCAGTTGATCCCTCATTTATCTTTCTTCTTTGTTCTCATTTATCTCTTGACATTCTATTGTGCATTATGACCATATCTTCCCAAAATTCTAATCAAAGAAAAGGATCTGTCATCTTCTCCTAGTACACATTCATCTTGCTCTTCATTTGTCTTTATCAGACGTTAACATGTCTGCCTTCTTTTTGAATCCCATTATGATGGGAACAAGATCATAAATAAATACATATAAAATAGTTTCATATCATATTGACTATAAACTCTCATTGGCTTGTGAGTCGTTCAACCCATGGGAGACCAAGAAAACTCAAAACATATATTCATTTAAATGTTGATTATTTGAATAAGCTTTTTAGAATACAACTAAGATAGGAAAAGTTTGTAAATGGTGGTGGATATACTATATTTTAATGTTTTTTAAGGAAAATATGACATTCGATATGGATAACTTTATGGCTTCCTCACCTACTGATCAAGTAACACCTTCGTATTTCTAAAGGTATGATGATCCTCATACTTCTGAATGTTGTAGTCATGTTTAACTTGTCAATCATTATAAGTGAGCCCTTTATTGCCCATAACCTCATAACTCTATACATAGATTTCATTTATCCAAGTCCATTTCTACCTACTATTCTTTCTTGGCGCATAACTTTATGAATTTAGGCTAAGTCTCAAATTTCGATCACAACACTTTCTTATTGTATTGATTCAACAATTTTTTCCTTTTGTAGAGGGTCTTTAGTCAATGTCTAAGAGTTGCATATGTAACTACTCTTTTACATTCTGAGAAAAATATTATTGGAGCTCTTTATTCGTCTCATCTTTTATCGTTCCTTGTACAATATTTTGAATCGATTAAAGAATGAAAAAGAAATAAGCACCATAACTGGTCTCATATGGTTTCTTTAACTTTGGTATAATGTTTGTTAAATTTATGCATGAATAACCTATCTTAACCTTGACTTTTCATTAGCAATTTCGCAAACAAGAACTGGTTTAGGATCTTGACAACCAGTGACCTATTTTGCGCGTTAAAATAGAGAAGCATGAAGAACAAAACATCATTAGAGTATTACAACCCCTTATGCGTCTCTAAGAAATTTGGAGACACAGAACATACACCATCACTTATTCAAAAGGATATTTATTTTATTTTGTAATTTCAATATACCATTTTTGTCTTTATGTCTTTCACCTTTTCAATTTAACCTTCCGTCACAGTAAGTTTCTGACTAAAGTTATCATAGATAAAGAGTTGAATCAAATTGGAAGCATATCGAAAAGTTACAGTATTATACAACTTCCATTATAAATTTTACTTTTAGTGATTTTTTATTTGCTATGGAACAAGATCTTCTGAATGGTACTTTTTGAATTATCCTTATTTTATTGACCTAATTGTACTTCTCGCTCTATATTTAAAACACTCGTGAAAATAATTTCTCTATTTTAAAATTGAATTTACTTTTTCATATCTATTGTTGTTAAGTTTGAAAGCTAGTCTAAGGGATTCTTTCCAAGCGATTGTAATGAGAAAGTAACTTTATCCATTGTGGGTTTGCCAAATAGTATATTAGTATTGAGTATGGGTGTGTGAATATGTGAACTACTAAATTAGAAAATGCAAAAAGGTAAAATAAAATAAATAATTAAAATGCATAAAAATGATTGATTAATTGATTTGATGTGTCCAATGGTTTACAAGTTGTAATATTTATGGAGGAAATTATTTTATTTCCATAGAATCATAGTCTAAAAAATATTGTCTCATTAATACATGAGTGTTATCTCTATTTGGGATATACATGGCGTTCAACAATCAATTGGTCTTCCTATCTTCACTCCACTCCCCACTGCCATACTAATTGTATGTTTTATTATCCAAATTCTACTTGTGTGTTACTCGTCAACTATGATTAGTGACGTCTAAATATATAGAACACAATCTCAACAAATCATACTTTACTGAACTCTAAAAATAGAAAAACTATTTGAAATCTATTAAAACTCTAATAATATCTAAAATAGAAAATAAAGGATAAAACTATCAAAAATCTAAATTCTATGCTAAAAGTTAACACAATAAAATCTAGAAAATTAGTAATAATTCCAATGCAAACCAATTAAAGCAGTTAACAAAAAATGCGAGAATGTAATGAAATAACCGGTAAAACACGGATACCAAAATATCCTCCAAAAATAACAGCAAAGACTAAATCACCAGGAAAAGCACCGCTTCCAAAATAAACCTGCTTATTCGAACTGGCTTGAAGCGCCTGAAACGCGAGAAAAGGGCTGTAATCCTGATAACATCAATCCGGCTGAAAAAAATACACAATATGCGATATGCAGATGCAAATGCAAATGAAACGAAACATAAGCCAAATTGTTAGAAACTGTTGGTCAAATTTTGGGGTACAACAACAACTACATTACTTATTTTTCAAGTGTAAATAAAAACTCATGTGTTTTATTGTCGAATAACTATTAGCCTCTAAAATGATGCAACATAAATCTTCCATGTTGCACTTGAATAATGTCATCATTGTGCCATAAAAAATAGAAAACTAGTTATTGTAAATCTTACATTGACTTACAAAAAGGTAAAGACTAGATACATTTCATTTTCAATGGTCACCTAGATCTTTTGAATATCCTTACTCTCTCTTTACAAATAACTTCAGCTGATTCCTCACTGAGTTTTATTCTTCACTATCTACTTTGACCCTTTTGAAAAATTCATTCTTTTTATCCTTCTTATCTGTTCCCATTTATTTCTTAACATTCTATCGTGCATTATGACCATGTCTTCCCAAAATTCTAATCAAAGAAAAGGATTTGTCGTCTTCCTAAGGGATCTTCTCCTAGTACACATTCATTTATTCTTCATTTGTCTTCATCAGACGTTAACAGGTCTGCCTTTTTTTTTGGATCCCATTGTGATGGGAACAAGATTATAATTTAATACATGTAAACAATTTCATATCACATTGAGTCAAAACTCCCATTGGCTTGTGAGTCGTTTAGCCTTGCGGGAGACCAAGAAAATTAAAAACATATACTTATTTAAGTGTTGATTATTTGAATAATATTTTTAAAATACAACCGAGATATGGAAAGTTTATAAGTGGCGTTGCATATACGACATTTTAATGTTTTTGAAGGAAACTATAACATTCGATATAGATGATTTTATGGCTTCCTCACCTATAGATCAATTAACACCTTCGTATTTCTAGAGGGTATGATGACCCCTATACTTCAGGATGTAATCATCATACTTAACTTGTGAAACATTATAAGTGAGCCTTTTGTTTCCCATAACCTCATAACCCTCTATAGAGATTTCATTTATCCAAGTCCATTTCTACCTACTATTCTTTCCTGGCGCATAACTTTATGAATTTAGGCTAAGCCTCAAATGCCGATCACAACATTTTCTTATTCTATTTATTCAACATTTTTTTCCTTTTGTAGCGTGTCTTTAGTCATTGTCTAAGAGTTGCAGATGTACACTGCGCTTCTACATTCTGAGAGAAATATTATTAGGGCTCTTTATTCCTCTCATTCTTTATAGTTCCTTGTATAATATTTTGGATCGATTAAAGGATGAAAAAGAAATAAGCATCATTCATGGTCCCTGATCAGTGCATTTTGACACACATTCTTCTACCATTGTACTTAGGCATTTTCCTAATTTATTTTATTAATTTTACTATTTTATTGTGTTTTTAGAATTAATTTTTTTTTGCCTTTAATTTAAATTCATATTTTATTTTCGGCATTAACAATTATTTGATACATGTTCACTGTAGAGACCATAACTTGAGGTACGAGAATCATATTAACGTGTTTTGACATGCGCTGGAAAGATAAGAGAAAGAGCTACAAGTTTTATGTTGAAGCCAAAAGTTGATTCAGAGTGAAGCATTATCAAATAATTCGTTGAAGTTTTAGACCTTTAGAAAAATAACTATTTTTGGGCCATATTTGGGCCGGTTTTAGGTTTTCCATCCCGATTTGAATTATAATTGTGAATCCTTATTTTGTATAAGTAGATCAGCCGCAGTACTGTTCACCTACCTTCTTTTCATTATTCACAAATATTTCTTTTTGCTTTGTACGATTTCATATGGAGAGCTAAACTCCTTTATAGTTGATCTGCTGTATTCAAGTTCCAAAACCTTGAGATTATTATAATTTGCAATGTAATTTTTGTTTCCTTCAATTATATTGTATGATTATTGTTTTCATAATTCGATTTGTCATAGGATAGTTTTGTTTGGTTCGATTGATTCATGTTTCCTAAATTTGATTGCGTGTTATCGTTTGCTTAATTCGTTAATTCACTTATTTCTTAACCGAGTGCTTAACTCGGCAAATAGGAAACATAATTCTTAATTTCATTCATGTTTGTTTATTGATTTTGTGATCGAACAGGAATAGAGAATCCTCTTAGGGATTGCGAGTTTATAATAGTCGATGATAAATAGGAATTGAATCAGTAGATTAACTCTTTAATCATAACTTTAATCACTTATTTTCCTTACTTTCCTAATCGAAAACTAATCCTAAACAACCCCCCAAATTGACTTTAGTTGGTTAATTCAATACAATAATCATTGGGATACGACTCAAGCCATTGTCGCTAAACTACCGTTTTTAAAATTACTCATTTTGATCCGTGTGCGACAATGATTTAAATTGGTGCCATTGTCGGGGATTCTTGTCGATTTAGCCAATAGTTTAGTCTTAGGTATTTTTTTGTTTGATTTTTCTGCATTTTATTCTTAGGTATTGCAGCAATCTTGTGATTTCGCTACCGTACGTCTGAAAACCCGATTTTTAGGAAAATTATGCCGTTTTCAAATTTTGCATCGTGCATTATGAGCAGAAAAATCGTTCGATCATTAGTCCCGTACGCTGGAAGAGTTACGGGATTCCACCCTTAAATTCCTAAATTCATCATTTTTCTATTTTTAATGAATTTTTTTTACTGTTTTCATTGTTTCAAAATATTCTCAAAATTCTTATTTTACCTAATTAGATTAAATTTCGTGTTTTTGTATTTTTCCTGAATTTATTTTGATCATATTTCTTATTTGGTTTTGTTTATGCCTATATAGGAACATTGTTGGCATTTTCATATTTGTTGCTGCATCACTGCATTAGTCCTGGCTACTAGGTCTTCTTGTTCTGACCTTTTTGATTTTGATCCTGAGGCAGAGAGAATCTTGCACACACACCTTAAAGATAATCGGGCTTGCACTAGTTTAAGTAAGGAGTGCAAACTGTGTTGTTTGACTCTGAATTAATTATGCTAATAGTGAAGTTCCTCCCTGGCTTGGTAGCCCCCAGATGTAAGTGTTGTTGACACTGAACTGGGTAAACAATTGTTGTGTTATTTACTGCTTTTATTATTCATGATTAGTAGCAGTTAAGTAGCAGATGTCACAGTGGATGTTATAACTTTGGGAATAACATCCATCGTGTGCTTGCCAGAATTTTCAATCCGAAAATACGTTGAAATTTTATCGAATTTTTGACAAATACTCAGAATTTTTATATAGTTTTGTCGGAATTTTTCAAAAAATTAGGAACGCTAGATGTGCATCTCGAGGGATAACATTACGCAATCTCCATACTTAAATATAAGTTTCTTCAAGCTCTAGTATAAAGATTCACTCAGAATTATGTGTGCATGTCAACCAAATCCATAAAGCAAACATTATATATAAATAAAATATGATCAACGAAAACAAATAAATAAATAAAGAATATAAGAAAAATTTAAAGACAATAGAAGAAAGCATAAACAAGACCTATAATATTCGCAGAACTAACTAAACTAAGTTTGACTCTCTTTTCTCTTTAATGAAGTCACCGATTGAAGTGGCGCAAAAAACACCATAGAGAATAAATGTTTGAATGACAATGAAGTCGCCATTGAAGTTTATTTTTAAAAGGAAAAACGTCAATAAAATCCATAAAGAACAAACATTATGGTTGTCGCAATCAAATTTGAGTCTGAGAGTCGATTATGCGTAAGGATGATATTAACACCCCGCGACATCCATTGTAAACAATAGTTACCTTTAATTAAAGTTTACGAATGTAAGTGTTAACCTATGATTTTCAATTTCTTTTAATTAGAAAGAAAGGGATGATATGAAGTTGAAAGCGGTGGAGGTGTTGTGGTAGTTAAATGGAGGTGAAAATGTTGAGCGAATGAAAATGATGTTTATGGTTTCTCTTTTTTTCCACTCAAAATATTTATGTTTCACTTTCTTTTTCTCTCTTTTTTTACAGCCTCTAAACGCTCCCCATTTTCCTTCTTTTTCTTCTCACAAGTGTTTTTAAAGAGTTTTTTTCTTTCAAACTCTCTCTTTCTTTCTCCACTAGTTAGCTTATATATGCAGCATGCAAGTAGGGTTTTTGTATGGTTTAAAGATGACGAAAATGACTTCTCCTCCAATAGAAAACACAACAATGGTCATTGTTGTCTTATAGCAAGCTTGCATGTAAATGGTAGTAGTTAAAAAATGGACATAAAGAAAGGAAAAATGAGTTTTTCTCAAAAGAGGTGGTGGAATCTTTGGCCATTTCTCCTTTTCAAATTAAAATTAAACTATTAAAAATCTAAAAATAAATTTAGGAAAGAAAAAAAGAATATTTTATGCTTAGTTTTTTTCCCCTTAAATTATGAAAAAAATATAAACTTAATGTTGTATGTTTTTTTTAATAGAAAAATACAAACAATATTAAAAATTAAAAGTTAAAAAACTATTTAAATATTTTTGAAAGAGAATTTTAAACCCGGAAAAAATTGGGGGTATCACAAGAAGCGGCGAGTGGAACTTTTCAATTAGAAGTATTTTGAATGATGTCAAAACTATCGTTTGCATTTATGTACGTTGGACCATATCATCTGAGTCTAGTTGAGCATCTTAGTATTAGGGAGCATGACAATATATTAAAAAGGATTAGAAAATATTCATGCATCAAGAAAAGAATTTATGCATCAAAAAAATGTGAAAAACTCTGTTATAAGTCGACACATAGAAGATAATTTTTTTCTACAGGTCGACACATGCATTCTATAGGCCGACATATATGTTGTAGTTTTAAAATATGTAGGCTATGTTAGATGTTCCGCCTCTACATGTTGACACATGACCTGCATAAGTTAGCATGTGACTTGCATTGGTCGACCTATGCATCAAAAATCTTGAAAAATTGCATTTTTCTTCATTCCTTTTGCCTTCATTTTTCTTCATACTTGCTTTTAAATATATATAAAAGCAAGTATGAAATATATACACACACACACACACACACACACACACACACACACACACACACACCTGTTACATGCATGATTTGTTTTCAATGATTTTGGTAAAATCATAAACGAGACCTGGTACATGCTAAGAGTCGTCATCATCTTCAACCTTGGTTTTATGCATACACACAAACAAAATACACATAATAATTCATTATTTGGGTGCCATCTAAAATCAAGTTGATAATGTCCAATTTAGATTGTGGTATTGTAAATTGGAATGAGATCTTATGGGAGTTTCAAATAAGAAAACTAAGGTGGGATTTCCCTTCAAGATCAAAGTGGGAATTTGAAGGTTTTGGACAACATCACTCAAGTTTAGATTCAATCGAATGAAGGCTTTGAATGACTTAATTTCTTCCAAAGGAGTAGCGTGAGACGATAGATCATCTTATTAAATTATGGGTTATAACAATTCATAATTCATATTCGATCGAGTGAAGGTTTTGAAGGGTTGTGGTTCTTGCAAAAGAGTAGTGTGAGATGGTGAATCAAATTGACATTGTTAGATGACTTGATCAAGCTCAGATCAAGGGAAGAGAAATTTCTAGGATCAACAACAAACATAGGGTTTGTAGGATTGCATTGCTACATTTCTCTTGTAAATTACAATTTGCAAGGTAAGGTTAACTACACCATCTTAATTCGAATTCGAATTCAGGGCATACGTACACATAGCGATGCCGATTGAGGAACTGTCTAAACAAATCCTTGTATACTCTCTCTATCTCTATCTCTCTTTATATTTTGTTTGCAAATTATTGTGTTCATCACTTGTGCAAATAATTCGTTTGGAAAACTCTTTTGAAAATGATTTGATAAACGTTTTGTTGAGTGGATCACAATCCTTTTGATTGTGATTGGATTTTAAGATCAACAAAACAATATAAATTTCCAAGAAAAATCGATTTCACACAAGGTGTTCGATAATTTTCCTATATAGTGTTTTTGTGTGAATTATCATTGGTTTTAGCATTACTTATTAAGTAGTCATTAAGAGATTGTGATTGAATCATATTGGTTGAATAAATTATCATTATCTCTGATTTGTTTTCACATACACATATCAGAGCTTTTCGATAGAGAATTAGTTTAGACGAATCGATCCAAGTTACGTCCGCTAGCCATCATTTTTTAAAACACTTTTTGTAAAGAAATTTTATTTGGGAATCTATCCACTCCCTCTAGATAAGTCGCCTTCATCTAACAAAAGCTAAAAACTATTTGATTTTAATTGCATGCCTTCAATCATATCATCATTCGTACATAAATAGTGCTTTATTTAAACTACAATCCAAATTTCTTCTAACAAATTTTGCTCTCACTACTTAAAAAATCTCATGCTCATGGCAGTTAGATTTGAAAAATCTTCTGGAATCATTTGTTCCCTTTCCTACTCTCTTTCTTTTATTTGGGTACAACACAATTATTAAAATGTTTGAGTCTGCCCACATTACTCTTAGTCCTGAGTTGAGGAATCTTCTCTTCCTCTTCCCTATTAAAAAGGTCTATTTGGATAAATAACTTATTTGAAGCTTATAGCATAAATGCTTATTAAAATAAACACTTAGAAAAAGTTTGCATAAGATATGTTTCTAATAAAAGATAAAATAAATTTAAATAATTTTTACATGTGCCAAAAATTGTTTTACTAAGTTATCTTTAAATAAAATTATCTTCTTTTACATTTTTTTGTTTCATCTTTAACAAAATATCTTCTTGTGTTATTATAAAATAGTTTTGATGTATATTTGAGGTGTGAAACATATTAATTGATGTGTGCTTTATTGTGTTATATTTGTTAAGTTTTCAAATCTCTTCAAAACCTTCTGATGTCAAGTGTCAAGTTTTATATTTGATAGTGTATTTCTTTCATGATATAATAAAAATCATGTCACTGTTTCGTATAAATTAAAAGCAACCTGTAATTTATTTGAAAAAATAGAGTATGAAATAACTTACATGAAATGCATTATTTTTTAAAAAATAATAATAGCATAAAATACACCAAAAAATATGATAGTAAATAATACACAGAGTATAATGTTTGAAAAAAAATATTGTAAACCGATCATCTGAACCAAACTAAACTAGTTAGTTTTGTTCGATTCCATTTTTAAAAAATATTTAAAATCAAACTAAATCAAATCGTTTGAAATATCATCAATTCAGATTTTTTTTTTATAAATAATTGATTCAAACCGAGTCGATTACACCCAAATTTAAAAGAAAAGTTTTATACATTACGGAGACAATCTAAAATAGGTATTATGATTGATCGATGCACATTATGGTTCCTTAATGCACAAGTTTTCTACCAGTAAAACAATACTAATGTACAACTATGAAAAGATTGAATAATAATCATTTGATTTGGTCACTATTCATTGACCAACTATTAATAATATAAATTAAGACTACGAATCTAAGAACTCTAGTAAAGGGATAGTTTGAGAAAATTCATCATTTTTTTGTACATGCTTTGTATATTATACATTTTTGTTAATATACACATTTTCAAACAAATATGTTCAGTTTAAGTGATTTTAATGTTTATTTATGCTTTAAAAATGAGAAAGTTTCTTAGACCGTACAATATGATATTTTTACAATTTGATGCGAATTATATAACGAAGATGGATGTTTCTACGTTTCACGTTAAACATATTGAAAATGTAATATAATATAAGATTAATTTAGCAGAGTATATCCACCAAGGGTCCATAGCTCAGTGGTAGAGCATTTGACTGCAGATCAAGAGGTCACCGGTTCGAACCCGGTTGGGCCCTTTTTCTCACAATTTTGAGTTATTTATATTTGGGCCCTCGCGCTAAATAAACTGTGTTTTGATTTCTCATGTTTTTGTGATTTCTCATGTTTTTGTGATTTCTCATGTTTTTGTGATTTTATACTTGCATAGAATAATACAGATAGCCACTAAAAAATGATTTTTCTTACAATATTATAATCATGGAATGGGGATAGCTATCAATTTTTCAAACTATTTTTTACAATAAAAAAATAAAAACTATTTTTTACAATAAAAAAATAAAAACTATTTTTTACAATAAAAAAATAAAAACTATTTTTTACAATAAAAAAATAAAAACTATTTTTTACAATAAAAAAATAAAAACTATTTTTTACAATAAAAAAATAAAAACTATTTTTTACAATAAAAAAATAAAAACTATTTTTTACAATAAAAAAATAAAAACTATTTTTTACAATAAAAAAATAAAAACTATTTTTTACAATAAAAAAATAAAAACTATTTTTTACAATAAAAAAATAAAAACTATTTTTTACAATAAAAAAATAAAAACTATTTTTTACAATAAAAAATAAAAACTATTTTTTACAATAAAAAAATAAAAACTATTTTTTACAATAAAAAAATAAAAACTATTTTTTACAATAAAAAAATAAAAACTATTTTTTACAATAAAAAAATAAAAACTATTTTAATTTTATATTCATATTCTACGATAGATTTTTATATTTGTATTATATAATCAATTTCAAAATGCACGTACAAATATCAGAAAATGTGGTAAAATATTATGTTTTAATGATTGAATGGTGGTGTAAAAATTGACTTACATCTGCAATGCACGTTTATAAGATTAATATTATTTTTCTTAGATTTAAATACTAATGCATTATCAAAACGAAACAACGATTACAATACATGGGACACAACTCTCCCATTTTAGAGCTTAATCTATGAACAAGACCAACCAAATGGTGGTCTTTTAGAGCCTAATCTATGAACAAGACCAACCAAATGGTGGTCATTTTGGTTTTAAGACCTGTTCAAATACATGACAGGAACGTCATAGGGACACAACTCTCCCATGTTCTCTACAGGTTGACACATTTGTTTTTCAAGTTAGCTCATGTACTGCATTTTTAAAGCCTTATGTTTGGTGTGTCGCCTCTACAGGTAGACACATATATCATATGTGCTAACACATGACTTAAATAGGACGACACATACATTAAAAATCTTGAAAATTTGCATTATTTTCTATTCCTTTTGCATTCTTTTTGCTTAATACTTTTTCACATATATATACCTAATACATGCATCATTTCTTTTCAATTATTTTGAGAAAATCACAAACGAAACCAGTTCCAAAGAGTGATCATCATCTTCAACCTTCATTCTAGGTATACACATAAACAAAGTACACATAATCATTCATTGTTTGGGTGTCATCTAAATTTAGTGTTGATAACGTCTAATTTAGGTTGGTGAACTGTAAATTGGGTTGAGATCTTTGGGGGGTTCAAATAAGAAAACCAAGGTGGGGTTTTTCTTCAAGATCAATTAGGGAGTTGAGGGTTTTGGACAATATTACACATATTTGAATTCGATCGAGTGAAAACTTTGAAGAACTGAGGTTTCTTGCAAAGGAGTAACATGAGACGGTGAATCAAATTTGTAAATCTTGAGTTACAACAATACGCAATTTGGATTCAATCGAGTGAAGGCTTTGAAGAACAGTGGTTCTTGCAAAGGAGTAGCGTGAGACGGTGAATCAAATTGATATTGTTGGGTGCCTTGATCAAGCTCAGATCAAGGGAAAAGAAAGTGTCAGGACCAACATCAAATATAAGGTTTGTAGAGTTGCATTGCTACATTTATCTTGTAAACTACATTTGCAAAGTAAGGTTAATTTCATCATCACAATTCGAGTTTGAATTAAGGGAAGACTTACCCATATCGAGGCCGATTAGGGAACTTCTTAAACAAATCCTTGTGTACTCTCTCTCTCTCTCTCTTGCATTTTATTTGCAAATTGTTGAGTATATCATTTGTGCGATTAATATGTTTGGTTAATTCTTTTGAAAAAACATTTTGTTTATTTGATCACAATCCTTTAGATTGTGGTTGGATTTTAAGATCAACAAAACTATACAAATTTCCAAACAAAATTGATTGTACGCAAGGTGTTGATAATTTATATCAATAGTATTTTTGTGTGATTTATCATTGGAAATAACATTGCTTATTGAGTAGCTTTCAAGTGATTGTGATTAAAGCATATTGATTGATTTGTTTGTCATTATCATCGATTGATTTTCATAAACGCTTATCACATCTTTTCGATAGCGGTTTGGTTTAGACGAATCGATCTGAGTTACTTCCGCTAGCCATTATTTTTTAAAACAATTTTTGTAAAGCAAATTTTTTACTTGGGATCTATTCACTCCCCCTCTAAATAAATCTCCTTCATCTAACAAGTGGTATCATGAGCTCCGGTTACCTCCGTGCTTTAATATTCGCTTATTGGAAAATGGCTACCAAACTTAAAGGGGCGTACAATAGAGCACCTATTTTTACCGGTGGAAACTATGACTATTGGAAAGCTTGTATGTGTATTCGTATCAACTCGGTTGATAAGGATGTATGAGGCGTCATCAACAATGGTCCTAATCAAATTACAATGACCAATGATGAAGGTGTCATCGTACCAAAATCAAAAGCACGATAAGATGATAATGATAGGAAATTATGGTCACATGATTGGAAGGCACAATATATTCTCACATCTGCAATTGAAGTTAATGAATATTATTGTGTCTCTTTTTGTGAAACCTCCAAAGCTATATGGGACACATTAGAAGTTGCCCATCAGGGAACTAATGAGGTTAAATAAGTTAGGATCAGCATGTTAAATCAAGAGTTTAAACTATTTCACATAAAGCATGGTGAAACCATTGCTGGCATGAAAAAGAGGTTCACACATATTATAAATTGTTTGAAGGCTCTAGGTAATCCTATCTCCAATTATATAACTACTAGTAAATTTTTGAGGTGTCTTAATAAGGAATGGCAACCCAAGGTCGCCATGATTAAAGAAGCGAATTATTTTAAAACACTTGATCTCACAACTTTATTTGGCAAGCTAGAAGAACATGAGCAAGAACTCACTTTCTTGGAAAAACATGAGAAAAAACATGATAAGAAGATGAAGAAGGAGAAAGGTAAAGACAAAGAGTAAGAAAATAAGTCTATTTTTCTAAAGGATTCAAGTCCAAAGTCCTCAACAAATTAGCAAACTGATTGTGAAACAAGAGATGATGAGAATTCAGATGATGAAGATATGAGACTTTTTTGTGAAAAGGTTCAATAGGTACATTAAAAGAAATTGTGTAAAGTACTCCGACAAGAACCTCGTCAAATTTAGAAGGCAATCAAACTCCTCCAAGGAAGATGACAATAAGAAGGGAAGATCAAGTACATGTTTCAATTGTGGAATAACCAGTCACTACAAGCTGAAATGTCTATTCCTTGAGAAATACAAACAGAAAGGCCATCACAAGAATTCTAGCAAGTCAAGAAGAACTTATATTGCATGGGAAAGTGATATCGTTTCCTCAAGTGATGAAAGCTCAAGTGATGAGGAAGAATTAGAAAATGTTTTTCTCTCGGCTTATTATCATGAAAAGAAGAAAACGAATGTAAGTTACTCTAAATATGAACATGTTGATAAATTGTCTTATTCCGAGTTACAAAAAACTTTTGAAAATTTACATAGAGAAGTCGTAGAAGCTTTCAACAAGTTGGCTTCAAACAAAAGAATCTTTTCACATTTAAAAGCTAAAGTTTTGAAAACCGAAAAGAATATGGAAGCTTTTGAGAATTCTATGGTAGATATTCAAAAAAATTAAGATGAGGATGAAGAAGTGTTGAGCTTCCTGGCGCGACAGAGCTTGACTTCTACTGATTGAAAGATTGCAAGGAGTAGAGTGGAATACTTAGATTTAGATTTTATTTTCATTTGTGTTTAGAAATATTGATTGTAAGAACTTGTGTTGCTGTATTTATTTTGCTCACCATGAGTTAAACCTCTTTATGTTGAGCAATGTGAAGTTCATTGAAAAGTAGTATTTTGCGTTAAATGATTTGGTTTTAAGTGATGCATTTTACTATGTGAAATAATGATATGTAACTATAGAGTGAAATCTAATACGGGGGTTGAATAAGTTTTGCAGGATTTTTCTTGATATTATGTAAAGATTATTCCTTTTTAATTTTTTCGAAATTAAGTTATTAAACTTTGAATGTAAAGTGCATGAAATTAAAAAGCAAGAATGTGAAAGACACAATGAATTATCCTAGTTTCCCTTATAACCAATGGTACATCTAGTCTCTTCACACCTTGAATAATTTTCTACTATATTAGATCTTAGTACAAGACTCACACCAAGACCACTCTTACAATCTTCTAACATAAACAAGAAAGCACACCACTTTCTTTTTCACACTTAGAGAAAGCATATTACTTTCTTCTACAATTACTTGTTACCACACATTGGTGATCAAGTTACAACAATATAATGATTTTGAATAAAAGTGATTTTGGACAATTTCCAAGAATGAGTAATTTGTCTTCTCTTTCTATATACAATTCATAATGTATAAAATTTAAGTGCTCAAAGGTTTAAATGAAACTTTGCAATGATATATGAAATTATGTAGAAAAAATCTCAACGAATTTTGAGAATGAACACTTGAAATGAGTTGGAGTTGTTTGAAAATTTGTGTGAAAGAGGTCATCTGAAAAAATGATGTATTTTGCCTTAGATACACCCTAGGATACCTTTTGGATTAGAAGCGATTGTTTGGAGTAGTTCTATAAAGAATCTCATTGAATTGGATACACAATGGTTTATAATTTTCGAAAATACGTAGGAGTAACCGATTACATAAGTGATGTAAATGGTTACCACCTTTGATAACAACCAAAATCATCTGGAAGAACGGGTATGTAACTGGTTACATATATAGTGTAACTAGTTACACTTATGTGAAATTTGATTTTTGGGCTTTGAGAAGTTGTGACTTGAATGTTTATTATGTATGAATGCAAAAACTTTTTTTAGAGATAAAGATATGAAGGATTTTTTAACATTTAAAGTGTATTCAAAATGAATTGACAATTTATAACATACTTCATGATCAATTCTTTTTTATTTCCATGACATTCTAAATCTTGTATATACTTGTTTCTTGTTTTGAAGGCTTTTTGAACCTTGAATCTTTAACCTTGATTGAGACCTTTTTCCTTCTTTGATAGTCATCTGTCTTCATCAAAACTATACTCCAAGTTGAGCTTGTCTTCACATGATATACATGTGTTCATTTACTTGATCACCTCATAAATAGGTAAAAGTTGGTTAATGGTTGAGAGATCTGTTAACTAGTGGAATTCATAAGTAAATATGATTGGAAATAGTAGGATAAAAATATTTACTAGATTAGTCACTTTAGAGATAAAGGAGTACAATACAATCATAAGGGAAATCAGAAGTTAAAAATAGACATGCTTTAATATTATTATGAGACCTTGAGAGTTGTTCCCTTAACTTAATTCACATGCTTGGATGTTGTAGACATACACCACTAAATAACTTTCTGCCTCATTTGTCGCAATAGACCTCATCAAACATACATGTCATACCCCATTTTTGACCGGGCTTTTTCAAACTTTTATTCATCTGACTTTATTTTCACTTTGCATCATCTGTATAACATATCATGCATTTTATCATGCATAATGCCTAAAATTTTGGTTAGAATAAACTTGTCAGATTTACAGACAAATCGGTCAAACTGAACGTCAACTGTGCATAAAATCATTGGACGAAAAATTTCAAAATTGAGCTTGCAGACGCCATTTATTTTAATTTAAGTTTCGTGTAACTTATTCTGGTGTGCTCGTTTTAATTTTCAATGACCTTTTAACCATATTTTTATCAGTCTGAACATTTTAACTAGTCCAGATTTATTTCAAAATCTGATAAAACGCTGTATTTTTCCAATATGTTTATTTTGCGCTGATTATTATTTTAATTTGTTTTTTTCTAAAAAATTCCAATAATATTTTACACTTTAATTTCACTTTTTACAATCTTTTTGATACATTTCTATTATTATTCATTTTTGTTTTCTTTTGATTTGTCCTTTTGTGATCATTTGGGTTGATGAGATCTTGAATATCATAGAGGAATGACTACAAGGTTGATTGAACCTTAAGTGTTTCAAATATGTTGACGAATGATCATTTGGATCATTCTTTGACGCTTTGAGGCATTGATATGTTGGCCTTGATTAACATTTGAGACTCTTGATTAAAGATGAGACCATTATGTTGGATTGAGTTTGCTTACCATTGGCTTATTTTCTTTACTTTCTTACATCTATAGTTTTTATCCTTTATTTTCTCTTGCTCATTATCTTGTGCTCATCATCATTCCTCTAACTCATGCATCTTTTCTTATGTCATTTTATTTTTATTTGTCATATTGAAAGAACAACAAAGACATGACTCTCTGTTGGTGACCTAAGAGATTGATCTCCATGCACTTTATGTCCGACCATAAGTTTGACTTGGAGTATTTTAGAAAAATTTGGAACTTTGTATTTTAACTTAGCTTATCATGAAGCGTCCTTATGGATTCAAGGTCTTAATCATCAAGAGTCTGGTTCGTGGCACTACCCTCAAGCAAAAGGGAGACATGTAACCTCCATTTTTTATTTCCATTTCATAGCTTAGGATATTTTGTACACACACATTTTTCTCTTGGGCTACCTGATAATGAGACCCTTTATTTCTCGTATCTACTTCCCATGAATTTTTTTTATGTATCCTTCTCCCCATTTTGGTGTACTTTCTTTACTTTCTTACTTTTCTTTGGTTGTAACTTTTGCGTGCTAGTTACTCCCTAGGAACTAGGATTGACCTTACATTTTCCTCGAATTATTGATCTATATATCAAGCCATACCTCACTCTTATAAGTCGAATGTCTTGTGCATCGTCATCAACCTTACCCTATACCCATTAGAACCTCCTTTTCACTTAGTTCAAACTCTCACCGTTTCGAACAACCAATAAATCCTTGATCCAACATCAAGTAGCATTTTCTCAATCAAATCAAGACACTTAACAACCATGAAACACTTTTCAATAAAAGATTAAAAAAAATGAGCAGGGTGTAGTCAGCGTCTCCTCGAAAATGAGGACTTGAGATGTAGTTCTCGTGGTTCGAGCTTTTGTCATCCTAAAAATCAACCAAACAAACCGTAGTGCAACGAAGTACGAATGCTTTGATTCTTCATTTCTTTCAAATGAAGATACGTAGGCACAAGGGCCACAATCCTTGGCGAGCACCCTAATAAAATAAACCACCCAGTCCCTGTTCACTTTCTTTCCTAATAACCGAGAAGCCTAACATTTCTAAAGAAACACTGACGCACACACCTAACCTAACGGTTCCCGTTGAATACAACGGACGCGAGGGGTGCTAACACCTTCCCCTTACGCAACCGACTCCCGAACTTAGATGATTGGTTGCGTAAGTTATTGCAATCACAGTGGGATCAGTAATCTTATTGTGACAATCAATTTAAGTTATTGCAATCACAATGGGATCAGTAATCTTATTGTTACATTACTTGTTATTATTTTTGACTGTGTGTACCTGCAAATATAAATAACACAACACTTATTGAGTTGATCATATTTAAAAGCTCTAGTTAACATTATTGAGCTGAACTTCTGTAAAAGCTCTGGTCATTTGGGGAAAGAAGGTTTATAGGTTGATCTGGTTCAAAAGATCAATTTTTTTATAAGATTGTCTATGTTGATCATGTATAAAAGCTTAAGAATTTTGTAGTGAAAATCTTAAATGTGTTGGTGCAAAGGTAGAATAAATGATGAAAGGTAGAAATATTCTATTAAGAATGACGGCAGAAAAACAAGATTAAAAGTTACAATGATTGTCACCCTATTTATAAGGTAAAACTAGGGTTACTAGAATAAGATAAAATACTAAAATACCCTTTAACAAACTTAGGGGCTAAGAAAATAGTACAACTAAATAAAATATGAATTACTATTAATATTCTAATACCATCCCTTAATTCATATTCCATCAAAACTTGTAACACCAATTCCATCCCTTAGGCTGAGAAATTGATCAGTCTTGATAGCTTTCGTCAGAACATCTGCCAACTGCTTCTGAGTGCTGCAGTGTACAACTTCTAACACTCTACTCTGAACTTGATGTCTCAGAAAATGATACTTGGTCTCAATATGCTTGCTTCTCCCATGCAACACTGGGTTTCTGGAAAGATTGATTGCAGACTTGTTGTCAATCATCAACTTCAGAGGTTTGTCTACTTTAATCTTCAGATCCTGCAACAGATTCAGAATCCACACAGCTTGGCATGCAGTAACAGCACCTGCAATGTATTCAGCTTCACAGGTTGACAATGCCACAACAGATTGCTTCTTGGAACACCAAGAAATGGAACCTCCCAGAAATTTGAACAAGTACCCAGATGTACTTCTTCTGTCAACTCTGTCTCCACACCAATCAGAGTCTAAATAACTCAGAAGTTCTGACTCATTATTTCCTCCAGAGGGAAATAACACTCCATACTTCAGAGTTCCTTTGATATACCTCAGAATCCTGACAGCAGCTTGGTAATGGGACCACTTAGGTTTACTCATGAACCTACTAACCATCCCAACTGAGTAGCAAATATCAGGTCTGGTATTGCACAGATACCTCAGAGAACCAACCAACTGTTTGAAGGTTGTAGCATCCACATCCTTTCCTTTAGAGTCTGAATCTAGTTTCTGATTTGTATCAGAAGGTGTGACAACCATCTTACAATTCTTCAGATCAAATCTCTTCAGAAGTTCTAATTCATACTTGAGCTGATGCAA
Organism: Lathyrus sativus; assembly: GCA_963859935.3. Taxonomy (NCBI): domain Eukaryota; kingdom Viridiplantae; phylum Streptophyta; class Magnoliopsida; order Fabales; family Fabaceae; genus Lathyrus; species Lathyrus sativus. The sequence goes on from OZ012737.1 coordinate 715,261,744, forward strand.
AATGATACCTTTCTCAGAATATCTGAACTCCATCCCTAGAAAGTATGTCATTTTGCCTAGATCAGTCATTTCAAATTCATTCATTAGAACCTTTTTGAACTTGGCTATCTCCTGTTCAGAACTTCCAGTCAGCAGTATATCATCAACATATAAACATACCAGAGTCATATTGCCTTCAGAAGTATGCTGAACATAGACACCGTACTCCATCTCACATTTCTGAAAGCCTTGCTTCTTGAAAAATGAATCAATCTTCTGATTCCAAGCTCTGGACGCTTGTTTCAATCCATATAGAGCTTTGTATAATCTGTACACCATCCCTTCCTGATTCTTTTTCACAAATCCAGGAGGTTGTGACACGTAAACTTCTTCTTCTAATGGACCGTTCAGAAATGCAGATTTTACATCTAAATGCATCAGAGGCCAATTCCTGTTAGCAGCTATTGCAATCACCATTCTGATTGTTTCATGTCTTGCTACAGGTGCAAACACTTCAGAGTAATCCAGCCCAGGTTTTTATAGAAATCCTCTGGCTACCAACCTTGCTTTATGTTTGCCAATTGAGTCATCTGGCTTTAACTTCTGCTTGAAAACCCATCTGACGCTGATGGCTTTCTTGTCTTTTGGAAGTTCTGTCAGCTTCCAAGTCTTGTTTCTCTCTATAGCATCAAGTTCTTCTTTCATGGCCTTCAGCCAGAGCTTCTGCTTAAGAGCCTCTTCTGTACTTATGGGTTCAGAGTCTACTAACATGGCACACTGAATAACTTCTCCTTCAAAGTCTACTTCAGTGTCTTGCAGCATGTCAAATTCTGCAAATCTTCTGGGAACGCTTCTGATTCTTCATGGTCTCTGAACTTGTTCAGAGTCTTGAGCTTCAGAGTTTCCAGCTTCAGATGGTTGACTTCCTCTAGAGCTTTGACCATCTTCAAGATCTGGCATATTTTCAGAGTCTTGGCCATCTTCAGAGTCTAAATTTCCACCAGAATCTGGATTACCATCAGAGTCTGGATCATCAGAGTCACCTTCATCTTCTGAGTCTTCTCCAGAGTCAGAATCACTATCAGAGTCAGAATCAACTTCAGAGTTTACTTCAACTTCAGAAGTTCTTAACTCTGACCTTTCTTCAGAAGTTCTAACATCAGAATCAGATTGAGACTTATCCCAATTCCAAACTTCTGATTCCTTCACAATCACATCTCTGCTGAATTCAATTTTATTGGTTTCTGGACAATAGAGCTTGTATGCACCTGTACTGTGGTACCCTATCAGAATCATCACTTTGCTTCTATCATCCAGCTTCTGTCTTATGGCTTCTGGAACATGTTTATAGCAAACAGAACCAAACACCTTCAGATGACTAACACTTTGCTTGTCTCCAGTCCACTTCTGCATAGGAACTATTTCCTTCAACTTCTTCGTAGGACATCTGTTGAGTACATACGTTGCAGTGGCAACAGCTTCTCCCCAGAGCTTCTGAGGAAGCTTCTTCTCCTTTAGCATGCTTCTCACCATATCAAGCAAAGTACGGTTTCTTCTTTCAGCAAGACCATTGTGTTGAGGGGTATAAGGAGCAGTAACCTCATGCTCAATTCCATTCTCCTCACAGAACTTCTGGAACTCTTTGGAGTTATACTCACCTCCACCATCAGTTCTAAGAATCTTCAACTTCTGACCACTCTGATTCTCAGCCTTCATTCTGAACTTCTTGAATTCATCAAACACCTCATGTTTAAATTTAATAAGGGATACCCATGTCATTCTTGTGAATTCATCAACAAACAACACAAAGTACTTATTCCCTCCAATTGATGCTACTGGAAATGGACCACACACATCAGAATGTACAACTCCCAAGGCATGTTTTGCTCTTGGAGCAACTTCTGACGCAAATGGCAAACGTGGTTGTTTTCCTTCCATGCAAACTTTGCATGACTTCTCAGGCTTCTTAATTGCAGGAATTCCATGTACCAGCTTCTTTGAATTCAGATGTTTTATGCTTCTCAAATTCAAATGACCAAATCTTCTGTGCCACAACTCACTCTCCTTCTCAGCACATGTTGCACTAAGACATTCTGAGTCTGCAGTTCTGACATTCACCTTGAATGTTCTATTCCTTCCCTGTTCTGACTCCATAATCAACTTCTGATTGCAGTCATACATCTTCAGAAGATTATCCTTCATGATAACTGAAAAACCTTTCTCAATTAATTGTCCCACACTCATCAGATTGCTTCTGATGCCAGGTACATACCACACGTTCTGAATCAATGCTGTTTTCCCATTGTTCAGAATCACTCTGACATTTCCCATACCTTCTGCATTAAGATATTTGTCATCAACACATCTGATCTTTGTTCTCTTTTCAAAGTCAAAGTCAACCAGTCATTTCTTGTTTCCAGTAAGATGATTTGAACAGCCAGTGTCCATATACCACCAGTCTATCAGATCCATATTATCAGATTCAGAAGCCATCAATAGCACAGATTCGTCATCAGAACTTCTGGCTATATTTGCTTCTTCTGATTTTCTCTCCTTGTTTGACCAACAATCTCTAGCAAAGTGACCAAACTTCTTACAACAGTAACATTGGATCTTCTTCTTGTCATACTTCTCTTTTCCCTTCTGAGCATTCTTTTGTCTATCAGAGGTTGAGCTTTCTGACTTCTGACCACCATCAGATCTTCTCCTGGCTTCTGACTGCTTCTGATACCTCCTATCAGAAGTTGCTTTCAGAGCCTGCTGCTCTACTTCCTTTTCAGAAGTTCTCTCAGTCAAACGCAACTCTTGCGCTTCTAGACTGCTCTGCAGCTCTTCAATTCTCATGGTGCTCAGATCTTTGGAATATTCTATTGCTACCACAATGTAATCAAATTGAGGAGTAAGGGATCTCAATACTTTCTCCATTATTGTTTCTTCTGAAAGAGTTTCTCCACACGCCTTCATCTCATTAGTGATCAGAATCATTCTGGAGATGTATTCAGAGACTTTCTCATTATTCTTCATGTTGAGATTCTCATATTGCTTTCTCAAAGAGTGAAGCTTCACCTTCTTCACTGATGCGTCACCACCATAACATCTCACCAGTGTGTCCCACGCAGCCTTTGCTGTTATTGAATCTGCAATCTTCTCAAACACATTTACATCCACACATTGATGAATAAAGAATAATGCTTTCTGATCCTTCTTCCTTACTTCCTTCTGCGCGTTTTTCTGTTCATCCGTTGCATCTGCTGCTACTGGAACATAACCATCAGTGACAAGATCTAGAACATCTTGAGCACCAAATAGTACACGCATTTGGATCATCCAACGATTCCAGTTTTTACCATCAAATACTGGAAGTTTGGTGTTCATGTTGTCGTTTCCGTTCATCTTCTACCTTGCACAATACACTCAGATTTCTCACACAGTGTTTCCCAACCCACAGAATAAAATTCTGATCAGATTTTGTTCAAGATTCAACACGAATCTAAGAATCAAAATCAAACACACAAGACCTCACGTTCACTCGTGTTTCCCGTGTTTCCCAATGAATCTGAACCGGAGCTCTAGATACCAATTGTTGGTGCAAAGGTAGAATAAATGATGAAAGGTAGAAATATTCTATTAAGAATGACGGCAGAAAAACAGGATTAAAAGTTACAATGATTGTCACCCTATTTATAAGCTAAAACTAGGGTTACTAGAATAAGATAAAATACTAAAATACCCTCTAACAAACTTAGGGGCTAAGAAAATAGTACAACTAAATAAAATATGAATTACTATTAATATTCTAATAAAATAATTTAGGTCGAAGTAGAATAAATCATTGAGGTAATCTTTTTATCATTTATCTTTTATTTTTGTTATTTATCTTTTCTAATGTTTCATTTTTGTCTATCCATCTCTTTTAACATAAAAAAAAATTTTAATCAACATTTTTTTATTAATCAATTTTAAAAAATATAAATATTATCTATCTTATATTTGGAGTCACATGATAGATCTTTGCAGTCCCTCTTAATAGACAATCAAGTTTTTAGAGTGAAGAAATAGAATTGGTGGGATAGGTGGTGTTTGTAGGCAAAGTTAGTTGAGTATTGGTAGAGTCCATCTATTTAATTTGTTAAGTGAACATAGACATGAAAATATAGTTACATAGGTGAACTTAGAAGAGTGAAAATGAAATGAGACATTGCCAATGCACTTGACGGTGATTTCCACCTTTTTCTTGTTCCCTCCGCCCATTTTCTCGCTTCACTCTAAATAACCTCTTGTTCTTCTTCTCTTTCTCATTCCAATTAACAATGTCTGTGTTCTCCACAACACCCAATCTTTCTCTCCCTCTCAGATCCAATGCCAACCCTATTCTCCCTTCTCCCACATTCACACCTTTCTTCGGATCCACTCGCAAATTTCACTCCATTTCTCCAATTAAGCTTTCCAACCCTCGCTCCATCGTTGCCTCCGTCTCCGATGCTCTCAAGACTAACACTCTCGCTTCACCCTCCAATTTGGTACTTTATCCTTTTTCTTATCAGTTTTTTGAATCTTCACTTGATAGTTTATTCAACGTAGCATGGATTCTTCATAACCTGTTTTTTAATTTTCAAAAGCTTTCAGCTTTCTGCTTAAGTTAATCCCATTTATATAAGCTGCGTGATTTAGGCCCTGATTGAATATGCCTATGTTCGGATGTTTGATTCTGGTGAGAAAAATTGATATTCAGTGAATTGGTTCAGAAAATTTGATTATGGTTAAAATTGAACGGAATGTAAAGTGATTTATGTTTGAATAACTTTATGCAAAATTGAGTTGAATGGGAAATTTCAATGTCAAAATTAAGTTTAAACTCAAAATTACAAATTTTAGGTTCATGTAGAATCAATTATGGAGGCAGAATCAATTTTACTTTAGAAGAATCAAATACTTCAAAATCATTTTAAAATCAATTCTACACCTCTAGAATTGCTTTTGGCTCTCTAAACCAAAACATACACTAAATAGATTATTTGCAGGTTATAGCACAAGCTCTTGTCATGATATGATAATAGCTTATGTATATGCTTCTATAAGTTATTTTTATAGCGAAAGGTAAAATAATGTTAGATTTGTCTTTTTATTTATGTTATAAGTTGTTTTCATAATAAAATATCTTGATATAAGTTGTTTTCATGATAAACTATCTTGACATAAGTTGTTTTCATACTAAGCTATCTTGAAAAACTTGTGAAATTGAGTGGAAAAAAGCTTATAAAACTTAGGTCAGTGGATAAGTTCGAATAAGCCAATCCAAACAGGTTCTTAATGTTATATTTCATTTGTTTATAAACTTCACAATTTGATGATGTATGTATTTCACGTGTCTTGTGTGATATGTGAGACGAGAAAAGAAGAGATCTTGTTACGCTGCTACTTGCCCATTTAGCTTCGGATTACAGATGAAAATTTTGAGAGTGTGCTGTTTTTTATTTTGATTTGTTCTTGTGTGCAGCTAATTACCAAGGAGGAAGGTTTGGTGATCTATGAAGACATGATATTAGGCAGGGCTTTTGAAGACATGTGTGCTCAGATGTATTACAGAGGAAAAATGTTTGGTTTTGTTCATTTGTACAATGGCCAAGAAGCTGTGTCAACTGGGTTCATCAAGCTTCTTAAGAAAGAAGACTCTGTTGTGAGCACTTATCGAGACCATGTTCATGCACTCAGTAAGGGGGTTCCGGCGCGTGCTGTGATGAGTGAGCTCTTTGGTAAGGCCACTGGATGCTGCCGGGGTCAAGGTGGATCTATGCACATGTTCTCGAAAGAACATAATGTGATTGGTGGGTTTGCTTTTATTGGGGAAGGAATTCCTGTGGCCACTGGAGCAGCATTTTCCAGCAAGTATAAAAGGGAGGTATTGAAACAGGCAGATGCTGATTATGTGACGTTGGCATTTTTTGGAGATGGAACGTGTAATAATGGACAGTTCTATGAATGCCTAAACATGGCAGCTTTATGGAAATTGCCTATTGTGTTTGTGGTGGAGAACAATTTGTGGGCTATTGGAATGTCACATCTAAGGGCAACTTCAGATCCTCAGATATGGAAGAAAGGTCCAGCATTTGGAATGCCCGGGGTTCATGTTGACGGGATGGACGTTTTGAAGGTACGAGAAGTAGCAAAAGAAGCAATTGGGAGAGCTAGGCGAGGAGAGGGACCAACTCTGATAGAATGCGAGACCTATAGATTCAGAGGGCATTCGTTGGCTGATCCTGATGAGCTTCGTGACCCTGGTGAGCCTTTACATTATGCTTTCCTTTTAATGTCTACTTTGACTGTGTTGTTAATCTTGAACATACTCATTTACAGTTTTGGTAGTTACCTTCAGTCTCCTTGCATAATCTGTGTACATTTATTGTCATATAGTATACACATTACTGTGCATTAACTTCCTAGACTTTTGGGAATTTAATTAATTTTAAGAGCATTTTTCTTTGATGTCGACTGTATTTTGATGGCAAGAGTAAGATAACTGATTTGGGTCGCCGATTAGAATTCTATACAGTGGATGCCAACTAAATTTGAAATGAAAATCTTGCATCTCGAAAGGATTGAACTTGTACATGTGCTCTTTAAACCTATTATTGTTGAAAAATGTAACAGCCCATCTATTTCTTCTATTTTTGTCGATTTTTGTCGACTGCATTTCTTCTATTTTTGTCTTCCAAGTTGGTAACAGCCCATCTGCTTTTGCTTTGGCAGCTGAGAAGGCACACTATGCTAGTAGGGATCCCATCTCTGCATTGAAGAAATATATTATCGAGAACAAATTAGCCAATGAAGTGGAGTTGAAAAACATAGAGAAGAAGATTGATGAGGTCATTGAGGAGGCTGTCGAGTTTGCAGAGGAGAGTCCCGTTCCACACCGCAGCCAGCTTCTGGAAAATGTCTTTGCTGATCCAAAAGGTTTTGGAATTGCACCTGATGGCAGTTACAGATGTGAGGACCCCAAATTCACTCAAGGCACTGCTCATGTCTAATCTTTTCAAGTCTGACATTTTTCTGGTTGGAGCTTTCAGTTTCGGATGCATGTTCTTATTCAAATACTTAATAGAGTTTTCATGTTAGTTAGAAAATGTATTACCTTTTATAAACTATATAAGAAGGATTTGTTCTTTAGGATGGGATTTTATATTTTTTTCTCCTCATATTTATATCATTGTTAAGGAACTAGTGTCAACAATGAAAATCCATAAAATTTGATTCCTTCTATTCTCAAGTATTTCTTTTCTTCACTGTAATGGCGGAGACATTGTCTCAACGTGTCTTTGAAGTTTTCACAAACATCAAAAAGTGATCAATTACCCCTTATTCAAATGATGTGATTTCGTTTCTCATATAGAGAGAAGTATTTAGTTAAACAAAATTCAGCTACATTATTTCACATATCAATGAAATTTGCCTCTAATGAGTTGAGTCAACTTTTAGCACGGTCCCTCATAGAAGAGAGAAAATCCAAATTTGAAAACATCAGCTGGAATCACATAAATTTTGAAGTTATTTTACACTTCTAAGAACTGTCTTAGAGGTAAGTGTGGATTATTTGTCACATCATCGGAAAATTGCGCATCAGTTTGCAACATTTGAAATATCATGGGCTTATGCTCGAATTGAGCAACAATGATCTCATGTCTGATGATTTCAGTGACCATAGCATTGAGATCAAATACAACATATTCTCTTGTATACATTATTGCCTTGCCATTGGCAATGTTAGTGTTGTCTTGATTTTCTATTCCTTCTTCAACTTGATATGTCTCAAGAATATGGTGTTCTTCAAATAGATAGCTTTCGTTAAAATTATGAATGTTCTTTTTGACTCAAGATCAAGTATGTTTTCAAGCGAAGTCAACCTGCGCATACAAGGTTTCTGATGCTACCTGTAGTTTCAACAATGATCACCAAACAAAATAAATTCTATAATGAATTAATTTATTAGATTAAATGAATAAATAAAAGTTTAAGATGACAACCCGACAATGACTTCACAAACTTGTTGTGTATGAAACATGTACAAGTATACATCGTCAATCATGGTTGTCAAACTCGCAGGTAGATTTATAAACTCGTACGGGTCTAAGAAGCGAAAACAAGTAGACTCGCACACAAAATTATTTTTTGATAGATTCGAGTAGACCCAGGTAGATTCGCATAATATCGCGAGTCTATGACGTGTTTACGAGTTTATAAATTTTTTTTAACTCAAAAAAGTCCAAATTTCCTAAAAAATTTATTTTATTTTAAAAATACATTTTTTTTCTTGTACGGGAATCAGAAAGGTTCTCTCCTAATCTCTTATTTCAACAAAGTTTCTTCCTCCTTTGATTCCTTCGTAGACGACGTGCGTTTATTATGTCTCTTGATTTGTTCATGTTCGTTCCCGTAAATCAATCCTTTGTTGTGTAAGTATTTAACTTATATGTTTCACTTGAATGTTTCTCTTGTGCATTCTCTTGTATATTCTCTTGTGTAAAGATGTTGAATGGATAACTGAAGATGCTAATGAGAAAAATATACAAACTAATGTTGAGTAAGAGGATGTTATTGGTAACAATGTTGTGGAAGTTGATGTTGTTGTTACTAATGTTGTGCAAAGTGGTGTTCGAAATATTAAATTTGGTGGAAGTGGAACTTCAAACAATCCAACTTTGATTAATGATTAAGAAGGTGTTTCATTCAAGCTAGAATTTGATGATGATACTCAAGACACCAATAAAGATGACGGTGATGATATTGGTGGTGATGATTTCACTTGAGTTTTTAGATGTTTAAAGTCATTAACATATCTGTTTTATGATATTTTTTTTTTTGCTTTATGTTGTAATCAATTAAGAAAAAATTAATATGTTAAGTATTTAAATATATATTTTGCTATTTTGTTTGTTTTATTATTGAATTTTTATTTAAAAATTTTGAGTACTTAAATACATACGAAATTTGTTATGTTAATTAGTATTTCACCAAAATTATGTTTTAAATGTTTAATTAGTCATCCAAAATAGTAAAATAGCCTGTGAGCTATTCAATACAATAAAGATTATTGGACAATGATCTATTCAATACTTTCATCTAATGTTTGTTATGTCGAACAACATTCATATGTGATATAATATAGATATCACCTGTTGAGTTGAAACGTTTATACAAGGATAGACAAGCAAAATATACTAACACAGACTCTAGTTGTTGATGATGTTTTCTCTCCTTGTTCCTTGATTCAAGTTGAATCAAGTCCTTCGATTGTTGTGAATAGACCTCTGATTACATCCCCTTTGTTGAATAACCTTGCGTTCTTTAAACCCCAGCCCGACTGATCTCAAACACACACAAATCAAACCCGAATCTCTCCTACGTAATTCACCGATTGCCGCTACTAGATTGACCGAACCCACCGTTCCTCAATCACCTTCGCTCAGTTGAATGTTGTAAAGACGATTCGTACCAAAAAACCCCAATTCGAAGAATCTTGGAGGACAAAACGTTCAAGGCTTTATTCAAGAAAAACCTGCCCCAAACTCAACCCGAACAGGATTCCCAATCGACGACTTCGGACGTTATCACCTTGAACAAACCACAATGCACAACAAGAATTGTTGTGTGTAATTGATGTGTTGTGAAATGTTGAAGAACAAGATGATGAGAACTAGGGCACCTATTTCACTTTTCTTGTTCTTATACAATTGACTTAATGTTTTCAATTGTTGTTGAAGAAATGAACCAAACTTCTATTTATAGTAACTCAAAAATCAACAGACATAACAACTTTTCAAACTAAGTGAAAATCTTCAACGTAGGCAGAAAAAGCAACGAGCGGTCGACCATAGCAGGACTGTGCGTCGACGCATAGCCTGCAGTTTTAGACAGATTCAAAATCTCAACAGCATGCGTCGACCATAGGTCAGTGTGCGCCGACCCGTGGGAATTCAACCTTTTCCATGCGTCGACCTCTGGTCAACTCAAAACCTGTAATTTTGCAGAAATGCTTATTTTTGTAAATTTTATACTTCTAGACATAACCAATGATCTACAAATACACTGGACTCCATATGGCATGTTTGCTAGACATGATATGCACACAAGAGAGATATGAGAAATGTGATATGCATTTTGCCTTGTGCTGGTAGAGCCGAAAACCCGATTCTTCCATGATTACGTTTTGACATCATCGAAACTCAAGTACTTATGGTATATGAGGATTTGTCCTCACATACTCCCCCTTTTTGATGATGGCAAAACGTGCGAAACCAACTTGTGCAATGTGCAATATTAGTAACCTCCCCCTTGCTTAATGCCTAATTCACAAAGTCTTCCTTTTGCAATTCTACAATTTTTCAAAGTATCTAACTGATGTCCTAGCTTGGCACACTCTTCTCCCCCTTTGACAACATCAAAAAGAAAGAGAGATAGGTTAAAAAATAGATGTTCAAATCAACAAGATTCTCAACAGGTAATAACTACCATTAACGAATATTCACACAAAATACTATCAATGAGCAAGATATGAAAGGATAATTAAACCATTATATAAATACAATAAGGTACAATAAAGGCTCAAAAAGACATAAAACAATTAAAGTGAAAATCATTGTCACAACTAGAAACTAAGGAATACAATGCAACAAAGCACAACAATATAAATTGATAAAATGCAAGCATGCTTTAATATCCTCGTCCCCTCCCATAGAAGTGTGGGTTGCGGTAAGGATCAACCAAATCGGTAAACTGCTCAAAAACACTATTTAGATGATTGATGTTGTGGGAGATAGCCTGCTCTTAGAGGTCAGTTGAAGCAGCGAGAGCAGGGAACCGTGTATTAAGATCCGTTGAAAAAGCATTGAACCTTTCATTTTGTGTCTCGAGTTGGTGTTGGATTTGAGCGAACCGCTCATCCTAAACATCCATAAAATTGTGTTGCTCAAGTTGCATAGCCCTCAACATGTCAATAATCTCGGAAGATTGTGGTTGTGGTGGAGATGTAGGCGATTCATAACTCCATTGTGGAGGCCAATAAAATTTACCCAGTGTCGTCCAACCGGTGTGCTGCCACTCACCCCAACCTTGGTTATTTTCCTCTTCTGTTGACGGTGTATGATGAGCCTAATCTTCACCAGTTTCCATGTGTTGGCGAGTATCCTGTTCCTCTTGTGCTACGTCTTCGTCTTCCTCTTCTTCTTCATCTGCATCTTCGTCACTGTCTTCCTCACTTTCATCTTATTCGACTTCATTTCGACGAGCAGTTGCTTTGCCAACAAGTTTTTACCGCATTTGATCTTGTGACCAGAAGTATCCCATCATTGAAAGAGTTTTCTGACAGAACTCTTGATCGGACGGGATTGATGTGTACGGAAAATCTAGAAATATAATCTCAGCACTCGTAAGGACCTCTTGGATGAATGAGCCATATGCGAGAGCGGTACCCCTACCGGAATCTCTTAAAGCATACATTATACTAGCAATATAGTAGGGCCAGATAATCTTGACTCTATTCCACAAAAGATACATTAAATGAACTTCCGCTTGCTCCACACGAGAAAATCCTCCTTTCTTGGGCCGCAGAATGCGCGCCATTATCCACTGTAGAATATGATCTCCTATTTTCAACTTGTCGGTAGTGACTGTTCTTGGAAAAGCGTCACTAGCCACAACGTGAGGCGGATATGGCCTTTTCAACATGGAGTTTAAAGCAGTTTTAAAATCATAGCCAACCATTGTATGTGTATCAGTTACTTCATAAAGAGATTTGTTCTCCTCATCAAGCTCCAAATTGAAATACTTTCTCCAAACAATAGGTGAAAGACTAACCTTTGTGGAACCGATCTGAGAGTGAAATTGAGAGCCCCAGAATTTTTCGTGAATGCAAGTGTAGAAGATACGTACAAGATCTTCACTATATTTCGCATTGCATTCCAAGAAATTGTTGATGCCTTGAAAGTCCAGAAGAGAGATGATATGAGCAAGATTCATACGCTCAGCCGTGAGTCGATAGTATGCATGTTGTTTGACGACAGCTCGTTTACTGAAGTTCATGTTGAAACTCTCGGTGAATGGTGGTGGAACTAGCGACACAGCTGTAACCGAAATGGAGCCGAATGATGATGCTCTTGAGGTTCTCTTACCGATGATTCTTCTAAAGGCCATGGATGATGGTTTGAGGAAGGTGATAAGAGAAATAGGTAGATGGTAATAGCAAGGGTTTTTAGAGGATTTGGAATGAGTGGAGAGAATGAGATTTGCCCCTTTTTATAGAAGCTAATTAGGGTTTTGGGAAGAGGAGAGGATTAGGTTCATAAGCATGAGGTAGATGCAAGTAACAATGTATCTAGAGCAATGCACAATTAATGATAAAGCAAAATTTGAATTTACAAGAAGTTTGAACGTTTTTGAAACCAAATTTCAGAATTTTTGCGCGATGCGTCGACCGCTTCTTTGTATGCGTCGACGTATACTGTGTGAAAATTGAGAGATTCAAATATTTACTTGTGTGCGTCGACCATACCCTGTTGCGATCGACTTATGCAGGCAAAATTTGCATATTTTCATGTTTATGCACGTATTAGCAACAAATGAGACATAAATACATAGCCACATCAACTATCAAGCAATCAAACAGACATGATGCATATAATAGGTCATATTGACAATTTTAACACATAATATGATGCAACTTGTGAACATGAAAAATTAGAGAGAGATAGAGTGAGAGTTAAGGAACAACATCACCTTCATGCCAAAGGTAGCTCGATGAACTATACAGGTGTACTTATAACAACTTCAATTTGTTAGATGTACAACAATATAATTATAAATGAATAAAAGACGTGCAAGCAATATTATGAAACACAATCAAAAATATCGAGAATACCAAGTTCTCGTCGGATATGAAAGAAAGGTTCAGTGGCTAGCGGTTTTGTGAAAATATCCGCTAGTTGGTTTGTGGTGTCAACGTGTTCAAAAACAACATCGCCTTTCTCCACATGATCCCTAAGAAAATGGTGTCGAATTTCGATATGCTTGGTGCGTGAATGCAACACCGAATTTTTGGTAAAATTAATGACACTTATGTTGTCACAAAAAATAGGAATACGTTCAAGTTTGAGGTTAAAATCCAACAATTGTTGCTTAAGCCACAAGACTTGAGTGCAACAGCGGCCGACGGCAACGTATTCCGCTTCAGCGGTTGACAAGGCAACAAAAACTTGTTTCTTGTTATGCCAACTGACCAAAGAATTTGAAAATAGGTGACAAATACCACTGGTACTTTTCCTATCCGATTTGAACCTGACAAAATCGGAGTCGGAGAAGCCTACCAACGAACAATCATTTTCTTTGGAATACCATAGCCCATACTTCGGAGTACTTGCTAGGTAGCGAAGTATACGCTTAACATCTTTTAAATGGGATTCCTTAGGAGCCGATATCGAGCACACATGCACACACTAAACATAATGTCGGGTCTAGAGGCGGTAAGATAAAGAAGTGAGCCAATCATACCTCGATATCTCTTTACCTCTACGTCCTTACCACTTTCATCTTTGTTTAAGTTTGCACATGTCGGCATAGGTGTGTCAATGGCCTTGGAGTTTGCCATGTCAAATCTCTTGAGAAGTTCTAAACAGTACTTCGTTTGACTCACGAACATTCCTTCCTCAAGCTGTTTAATTTGTAATCCGAAAAAGTATGTGAGTTCTTCCATCATACTCATCTCGAACTCCCCCTGCATCAGGTTAGAAAACTCTCTCACGAGATTCATGTTAGTTGACCCAAATATAATATCATCAACATAAATTTGCACCAAGATTAAGTGTTTTCCTTGACGCTTAATAAAGAGGGTTGTGTCGACCTTGTCTCTTGAATACCCTTGATCAATTAAAAATTTGCTTAGTCGCTCATACCAAGCCCTAGGAGCTTGTTTGAGTTCATATAAGGCTCTTTTTAACTTGTAAACATGATCGGGATATTCATGAGACTCAAAACTCGGAGGTTGTGCAACATAGACTTCTTCATTAATATAACCATTAAGGAATGCACTTTTCACATCCATTTGGAATAGCTTAAAGTTTTTCGCACAAGCGAAGGCAAGTAAAAGGCGTATAGCCTCGGGTCGAGCAACCGATGCATAAGTCTCCTCATAGTCGATGTCTTCATCTTAGTTATACCCTTGCGCGACCAAACGCGCCTTATTTCGGGTTATTATCCCGTTTTTGTCCAACTTGTTCCTAAACACCCATCGGGTGCCGATTACTCGATGACCTCGCGGAGGAGGGACAAGGTCCCAAACCTCATTTCTCTTAAAATGATTAAGTGCCTCTTGCATGGATAAAAACCAGGCGTCTTTAGGGTTTTTAGGTTCCATTTGTGAAACGAAAGCGAAGTGATAACAGAAATTACTTATCTGAGATCGAGTTGTAACTCCTTTTTAGATATCACCGAGGATGTTGCCGATTGGATGGTCTTTGGAAGACTTCCAAGCTGGAGGGAGATAATCTTTTGTAGACGGATGAACTTCCTCGGTTTTCTCATAGCGGTCATCTTTCTCCTCCTCAATTTTGGCTTGGTCGGGTTGATCAATTCCCGGCTTGGCACCTTTGAGTATGTCTTCCATAGATGTACCTGCACCATGAACAACACTACCTTTTCCGACGTCTCTCGGATAAGATTCATCAAAAGTTATGTGTACAGACTCTTTAACGGTAAGTAATCTCTTATTGTAAATTCTATAAGCTTTACTTGACTGAGAGTATCCGAGGAAGATACCTTCGTCAGCCTTGGAATCAAACTTTCCTAAGTTTTCCTTTCCATTATTCAACACAAAACATTTACAACCGAAAACATGTAGATGAGATACATTTGGCTTGCGCCCTTTCAAAAGTTCATACGGCGTTTTGTTTAAGATGGGGCGGATGAGCACCCTATTTAAAACATAACATGTCGTACTTATGGCGTCGGCCCAAAAATATTTAGGTATTCCACTTTCATTGATCATTGTTCTCCCCAACTCTTCTAAAATACGATTTTTGCGCTCCACAACCCCATTTTGTTGAGGAGTACGTGGAGTGGAAAAGTTGTGATCAATTCCATGATTACCGCAATATTCTTCAAACAAATGGCTTTCAAACTCACCTCCATGATCACTTCTAATTAACACAATGTTTGTGTTTAATTTATTTTGGTAAAACTTAGCAAATCTTTCAAAGGCGGCGAAGGTATCACTCTTGCTAGCCAAAAAGATAGTCCAACAGAATCTATAGAAGTCATCCACTATTACGAAACCGTAATAGTTTCCACCTAGGCTTTTAATTCTAGATGACCCAAATAAGTCCATATGGAGAAACTCGAGAGGTCTCGTAGTTGAAAAGATATTTTTGGATTTAAAATAGATCCTCGTTTGCTTTTCCATTTGACAAGCATCACAAGGGTGATCCTTGGTAAACTTTATTTTGGGGAGACCTAGGACTAGATCCTTGGATACTACTTTGTTAAGCAAGTCAAAGTTAACATGTGTTAAACGTTTATGCCATAACCATGAGTCTTCACTCATTGTCATGAGACATTCGTCACTTGTTAACGATATTTCATTCAAGTCTAGCATATAGACATTGTTTACTCTTAGGCCATTAAACATACTCTGCTTTTCATCATTATGCACAATTTTGCAACATTCTTTTGAAAATGATACATTGTATCATTTGTCGCATAATTGGCTAATGCTAATTAGATTATGTTTAAGACCCTCGACAAGCAATACGTCAGATATAGTGGAAGGGTTATCTACACTACCTTTACCAAGTATTGTACCGCGATTGTTATCTCCATAGGTTACATATTCTTCTTTGCCACGAAGTCGATGAAGAGAGATATGTCTCCTGTCATGTGTCTTGAGCAGCCACTATCAAGAATTCATCTTCTCTCGGTGGTCTCAAGACTTTGTACCTATGAAAAAACAATTAACAAGAGGAGGTACCCAATGGCTTATTGGGTCATAAGTCGTGAGTAACAAAATAGCCGCATTTAGGCAACCATTGATAAACGCCTTTAGGAACTAGAAATCTCCTAAAACAGCACTTAGCAATGGAATGACCTTTCTTGCAACAATATAGACAAGAAAAATTAACTTTTGAATTGCCTTTGCTATCTTGATCCCTTATAACATATTTGTATTTTTGATATGGATTCACCATACTTTTTTCTAAAATCAGATTTATCGATAGCAAAAGTAATTTTGGGCTCAAGAGCCTTGTTAAGTTTGACATTTAGGGTTCTAACTTCATTTTGCCAAGTGTAACAAGTGTCACACCCAAAGTTAATTATTCTACTTCTAAGATCCTCACAACCTGCTTTAGTACTTTCCATTATGGAAGCTTTAAGTGCCTCGAGTTTTCTTTCGGACTCATGGATCTTTTGTTCTAAGTGAACAAAAATTTGTTTATTTGAGGCAACCCTTTTAAAGGCTTCCTTAGCTTCACAATGCAAAGTATTAAATGTAGCTTGTAATTCAAAATGAGACATGTTAGAGGAATTATCATATTTAGCATGTCGTACCTGTTTTTTTTGTTCTTTTGGTGAGCGGAAAGACACAAATTTACGGATTCATCTTCATCACTTGAGCTTTCGTCCTCGGAGGAATCACTATCGCTTTCCCAAGCTATATATGCTCTCCTCGGCTTTGATTGCTTCTTATGTGATTTATTTGATTCTTTTTCTTTGCCCTTTTTGTTTAAGGGACAATCCGGTTTATAATGTCCGGTCTTTCCGCTAGCGTAATATGATCCTCTTGCTTTGTTCCCCTTGGTGTCATCATTTTTAGAGTACCTAGATTGCTTTCGAAAGTTGACAAGGTTCTTCTCAGGGTGTTGGATGTCATTCTTTCTCACGTAGCAGTTGTAACGCTTTACGAACAACCCCGGGTCCTCACTCTTGTCATCTTCTTCTTCGTCACTCGACGTGTAATCACTATGCTCCTTAGATTTAGACTTTGGGGAGGAAGTCTTGAGAGCAATAGATTTCTTTTCAACTATCTTTGTTTTGTCCTTCTTTTCTTTCTTTTCATGTTGCTCTAGGCTTAGGAGCACTTGTTTATGCTCTTGCAGCTTTCCAAACAATGTTGTTAGATCCAAAATTGTGAGGTCATATGCTTCCTTGATGGCGGTTACCTTCGACTTCCATTCCCTGTTAAGACATCTCAAAATTTTGTTAGTAGCAACATCATTGGCCACTGGCCTACCTAGTGAATGCAATCTAGTGATAAAATGAGTGAATCTCTTTTGCATGTCCGCAATGGTTTCCCCTTGCTCCATTTAAAAGAGATCAAACTCTTGTGTTAGTGTGTTGATTCTAGCTAGCTTAACATTATTAGTCCCCTCATGGATGACTTGAAATGAGTCCCACATAGCTTTTGCCGTAAGACAATGAGAAACCCGATAATATTCATCAACTCTTAATGAGGAGATCAAAATATTCTTGGCTTTCCAATCATAGTTATATTTCTTTTCATCATCAGTCCATTGTGCTTCGGGCTTAGGCACAATCTCATTATCCGCATTAGTCATAGTTATTTTCATTGGACCATTGAGAATAACATTCCACATTTTTTATCTATGAAATTTATGTGCACCTGCATACAGTCCTTCCAATAACTGTAATTTGGACTCCAATAATTGTAATTTTCTCCATTAAAAACGGGAGCTCTATTATAAGCCCCTTTAGGTTCGTTAGCCATTTTCTATCAAAGTTATACTTGAAGCACGGAGTGAACCGGTGCTCCTGATACCACTTGTTAGATGATGGCACAGATCTAGAAGGGGGTTGAATAGATCTCAATTAAACAATCAGTCGGCGCTACCAATCAAAAATTGGTTTTAAAAATATTTGATATGCGGAAGCGGCCGTGGAAAAATACCGTCTATAACGAACCGTTATTAGAAAACCGGATATGTGTATAGCCTTATGGAAATGATAATGAGCAAATAGAATCACCACACTAGTCACACTATCAATTGATTAATATCACTAATTAGTAAGACTAGTTCCAATGCTACACCATGCCAACCAAAAATATGTAAACAATCCAAGTGAATTTTGGTGTAGGCAATTTATCAAACACTTGGCGTGCGAGGCACTCCAAGTGAGTTTTGCCTTGAGTAAGTGACTCTAACTTCCTTGTACAATACACTATTGTAATAGAGTTAAAAACAGTGTTAATCACTTGCTCAAGCCAATGCTAACTTGATAAAATTGCTTATACTAAAATTACTCAATTATCAAGCAAAAATGAAAGTGCTGAAAAATAAAGGAGACAAAGATTTGTTGAGGCAGTTCCCCCGCCGTCCTCGCTTCGGAGTACGTCTGCCCTCAATTCTAAAACTAGAATTGAGCTCGATATAATATAAATATCACCTGTTGAGTTGAAACGTTTATATAAGGATAGACAAGCAAAATATATAAACACAAACTCTGGTTGTTGATGATGCTTTCTGTCCTTGTTCCTTGATTCAAATTGAATCAAGTCCTTCGATTGTTGTGAATAGACCTCCGATTACAGCTCCTTTGTTGAATAACCTTGCGTTCTTCAAACCCCAGCCCGGCTGATCTCAAACACACAAATCGAACTCGAATCTCTCCTACGTAATTCACCGATTGTCGCTACTAGATTGATCGAATCCACCGTTCCTCAATCACCTTCGCTCAACTGAATGTTGTAGAGACGATTCGTACCAAAAACCCCCAATTCGACGAATCTTGGAGGACAAAACCTTTAAGGTTTTATTCAAGAAAAACCTGCCTCAAACTCAACCCGAACCGGATTCCCAATCGACGGCTTCAGACGTTATCACCTTGAACAAACCACAATGCACAACAAGAACTATTGTGTGTAATTGACGTGTTGTGAAATGTTGAAGAAGAAGATGATGAGAACTAGGTCACCTATTTCACTTTTCTTGTTCTTGTACAATTGACTTAATGTTTTCAATTGTTGTTGAAGAAATGAATCAAACTTCTATTTATAGTAACTCAAAAACCAACCGACATAACAACTTTTCAAACCAAGTGAAAGTCTTCAACGTAGGCAGAAAAAGCAGTGAGCGGTCGACCATAGCAAGACTGTGCGTCGACACATAGCCTGCAGTTTTAGACAGATTCAAAATCTCAACAGCATGCGTCGACCATAAGTCAGTGTGCGCCGACCCGTGGGAATTCAACCTTTTCCATGCGTCGACCATACGTCTGTTGGTGTAAGCCCTAGAGGCCAATACTTTTTGGTACTTGTATCGGATTATTCGTTTAATAATAAAAGGTATTTCTTTATTATGTTTGTCTTTCAGAATAATAAAGTCCCTAGAATAGTTAGTCTGTTTAATGAAATGTTAAGTGTGACTTAATCATGAGATCCCATTAAACATAAAGACATTATTCTTAAAATATTCGTAGTCAAGCTTTATTGCAAAGTGGGATAACATTAAAAGCATTGAGACTATTATGAAGATAGACTGATGATCACATCTCATGGATCATGGATAAAGAGTTATCAAGTCTTGACATAGGTATAAATATTAGGAGTAATATTTATACCGGATTGACCCGCTATGAGAATACTACATAGTATGTTATGCAAAGTGTCATAAGTTATTCTCATGGTGATAATGGTGTATTACCACCCTTCGACCTGAAACCACTATGGACCCTAGATGTAGAGTCGGGTGCTTTATTGCTGATCAAACATTATCCGTAACTGGATGATCATAAAGACAGTTGATGGGCACTCCACAAAGCATGCTGAGGGACATGAGTGTCCTAGATGGAATTTGCCAATCCTGCATAACAGGAGAAATGTCTAAGGGCCCAATATTGAACTGGACAAGGATGACACAGTGTATGCCTTGTGTTCAATATAGACATAGGGGCAAAAGGGTAATTGTACAAACATATATTATCACGAAAAAGGTTTTGTCAGATCACATGACATTTTCGTGACTTGGGTAGCAGTGATGTGTTGCTAGATACCGCTTACTGTTTATTATGTTAAATATATATAATTTAATATAATTACCAACGTTACGAAATCCTACAGGGTCACACACATAAGGACAGTTTGATGAGAGATAGAGAAATCAAAGGAACACCGTAAGGTACGGTGCACTTAAGTGAAAAATAGAAATTCGGATAATATAATAATAATTATTGTTATTTTATAATGGTTATAAAATAATAATAAAATAAATATATTTATTATAATAATAGTTATTATAATAATATATAATATTATTATGGATCATGTGAATTAGGGTTTTAGCCCGCAGCCCACAAGAGAGTCTATAAAAGGAACCCTTGTGATGAAGCTTTCACTTGATGCAATTTCGTTTTTGATTCTCTTTTCTCACTCAAATAATTCCGTTCGTAAGCAGCTAGCACTGTGACCGGAAGCTGTTCGTGTGGACTGAGTAGAGGCGTTGCACTTCATCAACGCTTGTGATCGCTGCATCAAAGATCTGAATCGCCACAAAGAGGTAACGATTCTATCACTGACCATGCTCATTCGTGAGGATCACTAAAGGAAAATTTTTGTTTTCCGCTGCGTTTAGATCGCAATTTTCCTTCAGTGGTATCAGAGCCACTTACGAAACCATGGATCTGATAGCTGTTAAATTTCCGTCTTTTCTATATTTGATTCGATTAAAACACAGAATGAATTTAACAATAAACGATTAATTAAATTTGGCATCTGTTGTGTACGATTTGGATGATTGATGTTGATTATGCTTCGGAATCCGACATTAGTATGGTGAAGTTGTGCGATACATTGATCATCCATAGGTTACACAATTAGATCGATCACTTTTATATAAGATATAAGAAATTCTGATGCAAAGATGGTATATGGGATATACTGTTTTGATTTCATCCATTCAATCACATAAGGATTGTAATTCTTTTGAAAGATCATCACTTTCATTCGCTTCGGAATCCGACGTTAGTATGGTGAAGCAATGACATGTTGATCTATCATATTGAGTTATCAATCGAGTTGTGTTTGACGGCATGAAATTGTTGCATTAGGATTAATGGCAGTACAAGTGTTGTATTGCCGCAGACTTTTCCGGTTGGGATTGTAAATGCACAAAAGTTGTGCAGGAAACGACGTGAAATACAATGAAGTGTTCATAAAAATTTTCGCTGGGGCGCTGACCGGGCAGCGGAACCCCCGGCTAAGTCTGCAAAGTGTGATCAATCAGTCGAAATTTAATTTAGTTTATTTAATTATCGGAATTTTAAACTAATAATAAAAGTGTGTTTATTATTATTTATTTGTGGTGATCAGTTATGGCCTTAGTTTTTCCTTTATTATTGTTTTGGGATTTTTGAATACGGCCTGCGTGTCGTGCCTCTCTCTCAATCTCTTTATGTAACTTCTTTTCTCATCTCACTCCCTCGTATGTAAAACGAGTTTTCTTATATGTAATGTAATATTATGTTATGAAAAAAAAAAAAAAAGGAAGTATTCAATATTAAAGGAGGATAACCTTGGAGATCATGCTTGGAGAAGCTTAGATCGTTATTAGGTTAGCTTAGGTTCTCTCATTGGCTTGAGAGAACAATTGCGTTAGGGGCCATAATTGTATCTTTTTATATGTATGTTGATGCATGTAATTGTATGTTGATGCATGTGAGAGACGTTTTGCATGTTAAGCCGGTGAGATCAAACTAATAACAAATTCCCTCAAAATTAAATATTAAGTTTATGCTTTCCAATTTTTAGCACTCATCAAGACTAGTATCGAGCATTGTAGGTTTCGCCTACGCGAGGTGCATGTTCTATATTAGTAAGGTGTGATGGGATAATTGTAATATCCAATTGCTAAAACAATGGGTCAAACTTAACTAAACAAATTATAATAAGATTATATATGTTTAGAAGCAAGAATTGGGAATGATTCATGTGATGGATCAGAATAAGGAGTTATTCACCCAATTGAAAATATTCGAGAGTTGTATGAGATACAATTGGAAGGAGTTCCTACCTAAATAACTTAGTTTTGTGTAATCAGCCTAACGCTGACTTAAAACAAAGTGAAACATGGATCTCGACCCACTAGAAAGTCTTCCAACGGGATTTTCCGAATCAAATGATGAGGGTCATTTGTTTTGAATAAAATAGTGGGAGCATATTTGATTAAAGGCCTAATTAAATATGTTGTTTTAATGATACTTATATTTTCATATTTCTCTTGTAGATTACCATGACAACAAACACATCGAACAATATTTTGCGATCCATCCTAGATAAGGAAAAATTGTCTGGGACAAATTTCCTGGATTGGCACCGTAATCTGAGGATTGTCCTCAAGCACGATAAGAAGCTGTATGTCTTGGAGACACCAGTTCCTGAGGAGGAACCTCCTAGTTCTGCACCAAAGGCAGAAAGAGATGCTTATAAGAAGCATTTCGATGATGCCAATGAAACCGCTTGCCTCATGCTTGCTACCATGAACTCTGAGTTGCAAAAGCAACACGAGAACATGTCTGCGTTCGATATGATCGGACATCTGAAAACGCTTTATCAAGAGCAAGCAAGAAATGAGAGGTTTCAGGTTTCAAAGTCTCTTTTTAACAGCAAGTTAGCTGAGGGAGCCCCTGTAAGTCCCCATGTACTCAAGATGATTGGGTATGTGGAGAACCTTGACAGATTAGGGTTTCCCCTTGGAAAGGAACTTGCGATTGATCTGATCTTGCAATCGTTGCCAGAGAGCTTCAGTCAGTTTGTCCTGAATTTCAATATGAATGACTTGGATAAAAGTCTTCCAGAACTGCTAGGCATGTTGAGAACTGCTGAGCAGAATATGAAGACAAAAGGGAAATCCATTATGATGGTCAGTAATGGAAAGAAACAGAACAAGAGGCCCATCAAACAGGGTGGTAGAGGGAAAGGCAAGGAAGTTGCCAAACCCAAACCCACTCCTCCTGTTTTGAAGCCTAGTGGAGGAATAGCAAAGGAGGGCACTTGCTTCCATTGCGGTAAGACCGGACATTGGAAGAGAAATTGCCCAAAGTACCTGGAAGATAAGAATAATGGAGTAGAGACTTCAAATTCAGGTATTTTTGTTATTGAAATTAATTTATCTACTTCTGCATCATGGGTATTAGATACTGGATGCGGTTCTCACATTTGTACTAATGTGCAGGGGCTAAAAAGGAGTAGAAATTTGGCAAAAGGTGAAGTTGACCTACGAGTTGGCAATGGAGCAAAGGTTGCTGCTTTAGCTGTAGGAACTTATGTTTTAACTTTACCTAGTGGTTTAATAATTCAGTTAGAGAACTGTTATTATGTACCTGCAATTAGCAGGAATATTATTTCCGTTTCTTGTTTGGACAAGTTTGGTTTTTCATTCATAATAAGGAACAATTGTTGCTCCATTTATTTGAATGATATATTCTATGCTACTGCAAAAATGAATAATGGACTATATGTCCTTGATCTTGAAATGCCAATTTATAACATTAATACTAAAAGGTTTAAACCTAATGAGTTGAATCCAACTTACCTTTGGCACTGTCGATTAGGCCACATAAATGAGAAACGCATTTCCAAACTCCATAAAGATGGACTCTTGGACTCTTTTGATTATGAATCATATGAGACATGCAGATCTTGTTTAATTGGAAAGATGACAAAGTCCCCATTCACAGGAAAAGGTGAAAGGGCTAATGATCTTTTGGCACTCATACATACTGATGTATGTGGACCACTGAACATACCAGCCAGAGGAGGTTTTCAGTACTTCATCACTTTTACTGATGACTTCAGTAGATACGGATATGTGTATTTAATGAAACACAAATCTGAGTCCTTTGAAAAGTTCAAGGAATTCAAGAATGAAGTACAAAACCAACTAGGTAAGAATATTAAAGTTCTTCGATCAGATCGAGGCGGTGAATATTTAAGCCTAGAATTTGATGACCATCTAAAAGAGTATGGGATTCTATCCCAACTTACTCCTCCTGGAACACCACAATGGAATGGTGTATCTGAGAGAAGAAATCGAACCTTGTTAGACATGGTCCGATCCATGATGAGTCACGTCGATCTTCCAAACTCCTTTTGGGGACATGCATTATTAACAGCAGCTTACACACTTAACCGTGTTCCATCCAAAAAGGTTGATAAGACACCATATGAGATATGGAGTGGTAAGAAACCACATATGTCTTACATGAAGATTTGGGGTTGCGAGGTTTACGTCAAACGACAAATTTCAACCAAGCTTGAGCCCAAATCTGACAAATGCTTATTTGTGGGGTATCCTAAAGAAACAAGAGGATATTACTTCTACAATCCTTCTGAGGGCAAAGTGTTTGTCGCTCGAACTGGAGTCTTTCTGGAAAGGGATTTTATTTCCAAAGGAAACAGTGGGAGGAAAATAGAGCTTGAAGAAATTCAAGAATCACAAAACATTGAAACACCTATGGAGGAACTAGAGCGGGAAACACAAGTAGTTGTGGAAGAGCAACCTGCTCAAGAAGAACAAGACCAGCGTAGGTCAAGCAGGATACGTCACCAACCTGAGAGATATGGATATCTCATAAGTGATCAGGGTGATGTATTACTCATGGATCAAGATGAGCCTGTGACCTACAAAGAGGCCATAACTGGTCCTGAGTCTGAGAAGTGGCTAGAAGCCATGAAATCTGAAATGGATTCCATGTACACAAACCAGGTTTGGACCTTGGTAGAACCTCCTATAGGAGTTAACCCTATAGGATGCAAGTGGGTCTTCAAGAAGAAGACTGACATGGATGGTAAGGTACATACCTATAAAGCAAGACTGGTTGCAAAAGGCTATAAACAAATTCATGGGGTTGACTATGATGAAACCTTTTCACCAGTTGCAATGCTTAAATCTGTTCGGATTTTACTTGCCATCGCTGCATATCATGATTATGAAATATGGCAGATGGATGTCAAAACTGCTTTCCTTAATGGGAATCTTCTTGAGGATGTGTACATGACACAACCTGAAGGATTTGACATACCACAAGATGCCCAAAAGATATGCAAGTTACAGCGATCAATCTATGGATTGAAGCAAGCTTCCAGAAGCTGGAATCTTCGTTTTGATGAAACCGTAAAACAATATGGATTCATCAAAAATGAAGATGAACCTTGTGTCTACAAGAAGGTTAGTGGGAGCATGATCGTGTTTCTGGTATTATATGTAGATGACATATTACTCATTGGAAACGATGTCCCTACCTTGCAACAAGTGAAAACTTGGTTAGGGAATTGTTTTTCTATGAAAGACCTAGGTGAAGCAGCCTATATATTAGGATCTATAGAGATAGATCACAAAAACTGCTTGGCCTAAGTCAGAGTACATACATAGATAAAGTGTTGAGACGCTTTAATATGCATGATTCCAAGAAAGGATTCATACCTATGCAACATGGTCTGTGTTTATCAAAAACACAATCCCCTTCAACTAAGGAAGAAAGGGATCGCATGAATAAGATTCCATATGCATCTGCAATAGGATCTATCATGTATGCCATGTTATGTACTCGACCAGATGTCTCGTATGCATTAAGTGCAACGAGTAGGTACCAATCTGATCCCGGTGATGCTCACTGGGTAGCTGTCAAGAATATCCTTAAGTACTTGAGAAGGACTAAGGATTCATTCTTGATATATGGAGGTCAGGAAGAGCTTGATGTAATTGGTTACACTGATGCTAGCTTCCAGACAGATAAGGATGATTTTAGATCACAATCTGGTTATGTGTTCTGTCTCAATGGTGGCGCTGTGAGCTGGAAAAGTTCAAAGCAAGAAACAGTTGCTGATTCTACAACTGAGGCCGAGTATATTGCTGCCTCAAATGCAGCAAAGGAAGCTGTTTGGATCAAGAAGTTCATTAGTGAACTTGGCATAGTCCCTAGCATTGTGGATCCCATTGGTTTATATTGTGATAACAATGGTGCTATCGCACAAGCTAAGGAGCCTAGATCTCACCAACGATCCAAACACATACTTAGGCGTTATCACCTCATTCGAGAGATAATCGATCGGGGAGATGTGAAGATATGCAGAGTACCTACACTTGACAATATCGCTGACCCATTAACAAAGCCTCTTGCGCAACAGAAGCATGATGGTCATACTAGATCTATGGGTATTAAGGGTATGCCTAATTGGCTCTAGTGCTAGTGGGAGATTGTTGGTGTAAGCCCTAGAGGCCAATACTTTTTGGTACTTGTATCGAATTATTCGTTTAATAATAAAAGGTATTTCTTTATTATGTTTGTCTTTCAGAATAATAAAGTCCCTAGAATAGTTAGTCTGTTTAATGAAATGTTAAGTGTGACTTAATCATGAGATCCCATTAAACATAAAGACATTATTCTTAAAATATTCGTAGTCAAGCTTTATTGCAAAGTGGGATAACATTAAAAGCATTGAGACTATTATGAAGATAGACTGATGATCACATCTCATGGATCATGGATAAAGAGTTATCAAGTCTTGACATAGGTATAAATATTAGGAGTAATATTTATACCGGATTGACCCGCTATGAGAATACTACATAGTATGTTATGCAAAGTGTCATAAGTTATTCTCATGGTGATAATGGTGTATTACCACCCTTCGACCTGAAACCACTATGGACCCTAGATGTAGAGTCGGGTGCTTTATTGCTGATCAAACATTATCCGTAACTGGATGATCATAAAGACAGTTGATGGGCACTCCACAAAGCATGCTGAGGGACATGAGTGTCCTAGATGGAATTTGCCAATCCTGCATAACAGGAGAAATGTCTAAGGGCCCAATATTGAACTGGACAAGGATGACACAGTGTATGCCTTGTGTTCAATATAGACATAGGGGCAAAAGGGTAATTGTACAAACATATATTATCACGAAAAAGGTTTTGTCAGATCACATGACATTTTCGTGACTTGGGTAGCAGTGATGTGTTGCTAGATACCGCTTACTGTTTATTATGTTAAATATATATAATTTAATATAATTACCAACGTTACGAAATCCTACAGGGTCACACACATAAGGACAGTTTGATGAGAGATAGAGAAATCAAAGGAACACCGTAAGGTACGGTGCACTTAAGTGAAAAATAGAAATTCAGATAATATAATAATAATTATTGTTATTTTATAATGGTTATAAAATAATAATAAAATAAATATATTTATTATAATAATAGTTATTATAATAATATATAATATTATTATGGATCATGTGAATTAGGGTTTTAGCCCGCAGCCCACAAGAGAGTCTATAAAAGGAACCCTTGTGATGAAGCTTTCACTTGATGCAATTTCGTTTTTGATTCTCTTTTCTCACTCAAATAATTCCGTTCGTAAGCAGCTAGCACTGTGACCGGAAGCTGTTCGTGTGGACTGAGTAGAGGCGTTGCACTTCATCAACGCTTGTGATCGCTGCATCAAAGATCTGAATCGCCACAAAGAGGTAACGATTCTATCACTGACCATGCTCATTCGTGAGCATCAAAAACCAACCGACATAACAACTTTTCAAACCAAGTGAAAGTCTTCAACGTAGGCAGAAAAAGCAGTGAGCGGTCGACCATAGCAAGACTGTGCGTCGACACATAGCCTGCAGTTTTAGACAGATTCAAAATCTCAACAGCATGCGTCGACCATAAGTCAGTGTGCGCCGACCCGTGGGAATTCAACCTTTTCCATGCGTCGACCATACGTCGACCTCTGGTCGACTCAAAACCTGTAATTTTGCATAAATACTTATTTTTGTGAATTCTATGCTTCTAAACATAACCAATGATCTACCAAATACATTGGACTCCATATGGAAAGTTTGCTAGACATGATATGCACACAAGAGAGATATGAGAAGTGTGATATGCATTTTGCCTTGTGGTGGTAGATCCGAAAACCCGATTCTTCCATGATTACGTCTTGACATCATCGAAACTCAAGTACTTATGATATATGAGGATTTTCCCTCACAACTTGAGGTGCTTTGCTGCTGATCATCCTAAGGCTTGGTCTCACTAGATACCTTGGGCAGAGTTCTGGTACAACACAACCTACCATATTGTTATTGGGAAGTCTCCTTTTGAAGTAGTTTATGGGAGGCAACCTCCTACTCTTTTGAGGTTCTTGACTAATTAAACCAAAGTAGCTGTTGTGGGATTAGAGTTGAGTGAGAGAGATGAAGCTCTCAAGCATCTTAAGTTGCATCTGTTGAAAGCTCGGGAACAGATGGTTGGATATGCCAATAAGAAGAGAAGGGATTTATGTTTTGAAGTAGGAGAGTGAGTCTTTTTGAAACTAACACCTCATAGACAACAATCAGTTGTGAAGAGGATTATTCAGAAGCTAGCTGCTAGATTCTATGGGCCTTTTCAGGTGGAAGAAAGAATTGGAGAAGTAGCATACAAATTGAAACTGCCAAGTGAATCTAGAATCCATCCAGTGTTTCATGTATCCTTACTCAAGAAAGCAGTAGGAAATTATCAAGTGCGGGGAGAATTACCTAGAGAATTGGAAGTTGATGATGTTACTGATGTGTACCCAGACAAGATCTTAGGCTTAAGAACCATTGTGCAAGGAGATACTGAAGTCCATCAGAGCCTGATTCAATGGAAGAACATGTCTAGGGATGATGTAACCTGGGAAGACGGTGAGTTTCTGCTGGGGCAATTTCCTGAATTCTCTGCCTTGAGGACGAGGCTGTTTCTAAGGAGGTGGGAGTTGATAGAGACATGGCTAATGGTGTGGGCCTGGATTATGGGCCCAAGTCGTAGGTGTGGAAGGTTTACACTAGGAAAAAGATAAGAAAAAACGAATGGTGATGTGGCTAAGCA
Organism: Lathyrus sativus; assembly: GCA_963859935.3. Lineage (NCBI taxonomy): Eukaryota > Viridiplantae > Streptophyta > Magnoliopsida > Fabales > Fabaceae > Lathyrus > Lathyrus sativus. The sequence continues at coordinate 715,290,624 of OZ012737.1, forward strand.
TGCATGAAATGCATGAGAATGGTTATATAAACAGGAGGGGAGTGAAGGAATAATCAGCCAAGAATTCTGTTAGGATTTAATGGGGTCACCTCTTGGTGAAGTTGAGGAAAAGCATACGTGCTTTTAGGATTGGTATTCCACTACCAGTAGTTACCTTTCTTTCATTATCTCTGTAATGGTTAAACCATATTGAATACAATTGCAGTATTTCTTCTATTTCACTATCCTTCTTACTATATTTTAATACATCCCATTAGCTATACCCATCAAAAACCACCATAGCCACCTTTGGAAACCTTCGACAAGCACATCTTCCTTTGCTACAATCACCTCCAAAAGTTCTACAACTTTTTTGCTATAGTTCTGAAGTTTTCTCAATAGTGCATCCACGGATTGTAACAAACTTAAAACTTTGTAAACTTTAGCTTGAGGGGTAGTGTTAGAATTAAAGAATCAAATCCAAATATTTATTATTAGGATTAGACTTACCAATTATTATTCATTGTATTTATTCTATATATGTTATTATAAATATTGGTGAGCGTAGTCAGATTTAGACACAGAATCGCAGATTCAACAGTCACCAAACTAGATCGACCAGGTGAAAAATGTATGTCAATTTCTCGCTGAGCCTCTACAAGATAACTGGAAAGCAAAAAAGAGGAACTTGAGGTATCTCTAAGGCACCTCTAGTCATGGTCTCATTATCAAACCTGCAAAGTTAGACTGGCCCATAACCGAGCTCTATGATGCTAACCGATGATTCAGATGAAAGGAGGTCAACATCAAGTTGTATCTGTCTAGGACCACCTAGTGTCATGGTGGGCCGAGAAGCATACTCTAGTAGCAAATTCAAGTGTTGAAGCTGAGTACAGAAGCCTAGCACAAGCCTCAGCTAAGATCGTATGGTTGCAGTCTCTTCTTCAACTAAAAGTCAAAACATTGACTCCACAAATCTACTGTGATAACCTAAGCACGATATCACTAGATCACACTCCTATACTTCATTCCAGAAAAAGTTATGAATAAAAGCCTAGTTGTCTCACACAATCCCTGCACAGGATCAGTTGGCACATGTTCTAACCAAACATTTGCCTTGAGCAAGGTTCAGCTCCCTCAAGAACAAACTCAGTGTTTGGCAAATCTTCATTTGGTCAATCACCTAGTTTTTGAAGGGAAATATTAGGAATATACCAATAAGCTACCTATTAGCTTGCTTAGGAAGATAGACTTTACTCAATACTTACCCTAGGCTTGTTTTACTGTTACATTCTGTTGTTAAAGGCTATTAAAACAACGGTTAGTTAGCTAGTTATGACTGCTGGCATATTAGCTCAAGAGTTAGTTACACTCCTAACTCTATAATGCCAATTGTAAATCTTCAAAAATCGTTTTTTCAATCATTAACAGTTTCTTTTTGTTTATCTTTCTCACTTCTGTTGAATCTCAAATTCTAACAAATCATAACTATCAAATCATGGAGCATGTTTCAGTTTAACCACAACTACTTCTTACATCACACTCACACATAGTTGTGATTTGACGACAATGTAAACTTTTAACATAGACAGTGTGAGAATTAAGCTCTTTAACTTTTCCCCCTTTCTTTTCAAATGATTCTGCAGAGAAAGGAAAAAAAAAAAAAAAGAAGACGAAAGAAAATAACACGTGAGAATTCTAAAGAAATAGGAACTAATGCAAAAGCACCCGTGTCAGTTAATCCAATTCCACGTGACTACTATCAAGATTCAAGACAACATAGAGGTTACAGCTTTTTCTATTCCACATTTTGGCCAACCATGCTAGAGGGAGTTAAAGTCGGAGAGTAATATAGAACAGAGAATATATTACTTTAGAGTTCAGGTCACTGAAGCTAACCCAAGGAGTTTTAGACAAAAACGGAAAGGAAAGATCATACACTCACTATACTAACAGTACTATTTTTTCCCCCATGAACCCAAGAAAAAAACATGTGCACTACAAAGAATATGCAAATTGTATATAGAAATCAATGGCACCAGGGGAGTGAACCACATCTATAAAACAAAGCAGAGGGCTACAACATAACAGTAAAAATGAACTGGGAAATGTAAAAAATACAAATAAAAAACACCATGCCTCAAGAGTTTCAGTAGCATGTAAAAACTACATATAAAATAGGCCAAATACATTAATCATTAGGTCCTATAAGTTACATATTTTTAACAAATTAGTCCTTTAATTTTTTTAAAGCAAATTAACCCTTTTAGTCTATAAGTTTATGTCAATAGAACATATTTATTATTAAAATAAAACTTATCCGTTTTTTACACCATGTAGCAGGAATAATGTGTTTAACACATCATGGGTGTTCAAATATTAAGCCTTACGACTGGTCTACATGTTCCAAAATTCTTTCTACATTCATCAAGACACGTAATCCTTTAAAGTTTTATAAAAATTCAGGTCTTAACACACACTTTTCTTCATGCAGAATAGTCATAGGGATTGATGGGTGTATATTTATTTAGAATGGTTAAACACAAAGTTTCGGTTACAAAACTGTGAATATTGAACACATCAAACTTTTTTGTAACATAATTGATCTAATAATCTATGTTGTTACAATCGTTTAACTTAAAGCACCGTGTGATGTATTTGGCCTAAAAGATATATCATCCTTTCTGGTCTAGTGGATAATGAATGTCTAGCTAAAAGAAACAATCAAACTTTCCAATGCCATAAAAAAGGCCGTGACTTATTCAACAAAGATGTTCAGTAAGGTTAGAGCCGTATAAAGAATTTGTTGACTTCATCAAGGCAAAAAACACAAGTAGTAAGAAACAAACAGAAATGATTTAGAAAACCAAACGCATTTCAGATAAAAAAACATGAAGCAAAACTGTTAAAGAGTTGTAGAATAAGATAGAAAACATGACGCAAAAGTACAAAAGAGTTGGAGAACACCATAAAGTTAATATTAAACAAATGCGAAAAAATAAAATACAAGAAAAATAAACTGATTCAAAATTGATTCACAACAAACCAAATCAGATATTGGTGTAATATGTAGCAGTACTGAAACATAGGTTAATAAAGATATTACTAACCTGAAGGATCGGTTGGCCAAGGTCTCAACACATACTACAGGTCTAAGTGCAAAAATCTGGCTGGCATGCTTTTGATCTTTTTGCTTTAGCCAACATTTCTCATTACACTTCTAAGATCTCAGTATGCATCTCAATCTAAGGTTTGAAATGAATCCTGTTTTCTCAGATCTCTTTGACCGAGAATGCAACTCCAATAGCAAAAATGACAATACCTTAACAGCGAAATCAAAATATATATTTAGACCTGTTATAACTGGTAATTTAAAGAGGCGGGCAGTGGTTCGAAACATAGGGAAACCACCTTAAGAGCCACCTCATTAAAAATCGATTTTCAATGATTTGAAACATCAACTCAGTCACAACAGTGCATCAAAAAATGGCAAGTAGGTAATGAGGAACAATGACCATTCCACACAAGATGGTCCATGCATAAACTAAGACAATCTTGGGTGGTATATCTGATTACACTAGTGGCTTAATTTGCTTTTGTAGCTAGTATAATGCAAATACCATCACAAAACTGTGTTACCATCTCAAACACTATAATTAATAACAATAAGAATGAATATGTAATACATATTAAGAAAATTGAAAGAAAAAAATGTGAAGAGATCGTCTAGACGAAATTACAACTTCAGAGCAGCTATTGCTTCTGGTTTAAAATCAACTCGTAGACCCAATACACGCCTAACCTCGGCCGGAGTTAATCTCCAGGTCATAGGTCCAGAGTTCTCACCCCAGAAATCTAGAATCTCAGAGACCTTTTCTAAATTTAGAATTGTTGCCATTTGAGTAAGACGTGCAAACTTGTCTCTAACAGTCCTCTGTGTCATGATGCTGAAATGACTAACTAGAGCTCGAGCATCTCTGTCAAGCTGGAGACCACCTAGCTGACTAAATCTTTTTTGCATCATAATAACTTCAAGCCTTTTCACTATAAAGTCAATAACCAAATGAACAAAAGTATCATAATTGTTAGAAGTCATTAGAGGCTGTAGCCAAGCCACATTTGTCTCCACAGCATGGAGAAGTCTCTGAACCCATGGGTCATTCACCTCATTATCTGCATACTCAGCCTCCGAAAGCTCATAGCTGATTGTTCCTACACTGTCTAATAGTGGCCGTATCCGTGGTGCAATGGTTGCTACAAGTTGTTCTATGCCATAATTCAAAGCTTGCTTAAAAGCATTGCTGCTATCTCCCAACTCAGACAAACAAGATTTTACCTTTTCTCGATCAGCTAGTGCAGGAAACACCTGTATGAAGTAATTCAGCCAGTTAATGCAGGTATTTTAGAAGAACATACATTAAGCAGGTAAATCAAGCCTCTACCAAAATATATGACCTATAGTTTATGACTTCATAAAAGAGAAAATTCTGTTTAAATTGAGAAACAATTTTAAAAAAAAAAAATTGCAATTCAGCTCCACCTACAAACCTCATACCAATTAGAGTGGAGGGAGAGCAATTGTGGAAGATAATGACACAAAATTTGCAGTTAGTTTGCAAGTTTATACCAGTGAAGATACACCGAAGGTTTAACAAAAAGTGATCCTTCCTGTATAGAATTGAATATTATAACAGTCTCTATTGGTACTAAACAAACACTGTCCTTTCTTTACTAAATAGACAGAGTTAAGGATTTGACTGTAATTAGAGGTCTTTTGAGGTCATCACCAATATTTTGAAAATTGACACTAAACAATATGAGCATTAAAGAGGAAGTTTTCAGTTCTCAAAGTGAAATCATCAACAATCCCGTTTCCAAAGCACATTTTGATGGCACTCCTACAGTTAACTATCTACAAATTTATGTATAAATAATATCAGCCAATAATTCATACAAATTTCATTGTCAAGTATATATAACTAGAAAAGAAAAATATACCACCTACCTCAGCACACTGTTCTTCAATTTCATGTTTCAACTTGAGAACATATTCACTACTAACATCCATGTTATTCAAAGCCGTTGCAATATCTGTCCCAGTCTTTTGCACACCAACACCGCCAAAGAACAACTTTGCACCAAGGTTTGGCTCTCTAATTTTCTGTTGTAATGCTTCATGATATTCATTGTTTAGCAAACTACTAGCACCACTCAACACGGCGACAACAGAACTGATATTAGAAGTTGATATAGCCCTTCGCAAGCAACTCTGCAAGACATAGAACACATCATCCACCATAGAAGTGGTAAGGCTATCTGGGTCATGTTCATCAATCATTATAGCCTTCCTAACATTCTCAACCATGAAAAATCCCTCAAGAATGACGTAAAACCCAGTCAAATCCTGAGCAACTTTGCTGAAGCTACCACTCCTAAAAGCCTTGGTAGCACGAGGGAGCAATTCGGGGTCAACAGAAGTGAGACCTTTGATCTTCGAAATCATGAATTCAGTATAATCCTCACCAAGCTGCATAAGCGATAGAATCTCTTCCAAATACAACTCAACCTCTCTTGGATCAGGTCCCTCGGAAACTCCTCCAACAGCAACCAAATTGTTGTTGTGCGCATTTATCTCAGACGATAACTGAGCCAATTTCCTATACTCCATGTACTTGTTCAATATAACCGAACCCCTCGAATCACATTCCTCCTGAAGCTCACAGATTGCATACACAATACCATCCTCACCACACAAACCACTCAAAATCTCACTGTTCTCTTCAATAGCCAACACAATATCTTTAAACAAAGACGTTAAACAGCCAACAAAATTCACATTCCTTTGTTCATTGGACATCAACATAGACATAGACTCCACCAATTGCTCAAATTCCATCCTGGATCTCATCCCAATCACTTTCTTCAAATACCCAACATACACCTGCAAACCCTCCTCCTCAAGCCCAAGCGGAGTATAAAGCCGAACAAACCTAAGAATAACAGGATGATCCCTCTGATCCACCGCAAACGAAAGCTTCTTCCGCACAATTCCCTCAAGCTGTTTCTTCACATCAAGCAAACGCTCCCTCTGGATCTGAATCTGATCAGAACCAGAATCCTTAAACTGCGCATCAATCTGAAGAAAAGTCTGAACATACCTAGCAGCAGATTCATAATCCTCACTCTCCAACGCACGAAGAACACCGTCAAGACAATTACCACGCTCAACAATCGCATCAATCCGATGGAGCGTGGATCTAACGCGCGACTGCGCTAAATCAAGCTCCCGAACCTTTAAACTAACCTGATCGGCGAGATGAGAAGTGGAAGTAACATTGGAAAGCATGTAATCGGAATCCGATTTAACGATTTCGAGAACATCGGAGGAGCGTTGAAGTTGAGTGAGGTGGCGATCGAGATCGGTGCGCTGTGACAAGAGATCGTCGAGTTGCATATCGAGGGATCGCTGGTGAGCGATGCATTCGTGGAGGAGACGCGTCATTGCTCCGACGTCGGTGAGAGTGCGGACGTATTCGACTGCCTCTGATTTGCCGAAATCGATTGACCATTTGTTTTCTTCGTCGGGTGCGGTGGTGTGAGTGTGGGGAGTTGGAATGGAACCCATTTTTGAATCCGGTGACAATGTGGTTGCGGGAGAATGGTTGATTAGTTATGCAGTTACAGGGATAGTGGTTGTTGGATGAATTGAACGATAATGGTAGTGATGCTTGATGCTGGTGTGTTCGGATTGGAAGAAGCAGAAGAAATAAAATCAAAATAATAAATGGATAAATCGTTATAAAGTTTTCTTTTATTTGGTAAATTTTGCACAAAATTTAATTAATCAAACATAATTTGAAATTCCTAAAAAAAATTCTATAATATAAAAAAAAATTGATGATATGTCTTGTTTTTTATTTAATGTCACAATCGATAAAATTTGGACATTCTTTGTTTAAATCTCTTTTTTTCTAATTATTGTTACAAGTGTTTTCAAATGAATGATTTATTATTTTTTTTAACACACTATATCTTATTCCTTCTCTAAATTTCAATTATACTCTATTTTTAAAGTTCAGAAGTCATTTTTTATAAAATCAATTAGTCAAATTTTCATCACACGTTTTTCTTTTCCAACTTATCTGACTAATTAGAAATTTTTTTGCAAGTCTTATCTCTCTCATTCCTAAGAACATCAAACGTCGTCTCTTTTATTTCTCAAATAGATTGTAATTTTTTTTTATAAATCTCCTCTCTTAAAGGAATTGTTGTTTTTTCTTCAAACCTAATCTTTCTCATCTCTAACAGTAAACATCTTAGGTTTCATTATTTTTATGACAATCCTAATACACTCTTTCATTTTTTTCTTCTTCTCTTAATAATGATTACCCTAAATTTAGAAAATTAAAATTAAAACTATGTCTTTTTATTAATTTTGGGTAGATTTACATACTAATCACTGATATTAAGCCAACACATTTGCTACAACAATAACAACATAGGAGAAAGACTCATTGAGCAGAATAATATCAAAGTACTTGTTCAGTCTCAATTTCTATAGAAAAATTTAATTTGGAAGAAGATGAAGAATTAAGTGTGGTTGAAGATGAATAATTTGAATTTTACTTTTGGCTTAATTGCAACTTTGGTCCTCCTATATTGTGTTTTTTTTAGTTTTGATTCGCTCATTTTAAAAACCATGATTTTCGTCCCTTTTTTAGGTTTCAAGATTAATATTAGTCCCCTTGTCATTTTAAGTCATGTTTTTAATGAGGTGGCGCGTTGAATGCTGATGTGGCATTTTCATGTCAGTTAAAATGGTCTTTTTAAATTTAATATCATTTTCATGTCATTTAGGTTTTTTTTATTTCATTTTCAAAAAATCAAATTGAATTTTGGTAAAGATTCTTGGTCTTCAAACTACCTTTCTTCAAACCCAGTTCTGGAATGAAGTTCTTGGTCTTCCCCTTTCACACACGAATTTTCCTCTTGATGTGATGCAGATGTTGGGTCGTGCCGGAAGGCCACAGTATGACTCATTTGGTGAAGGAACCATCATTACCGGTGAGTTGCAGTATTATCTCTCTCTTATGAACCAACAACTTCCTATTGAGAGCCAGTTTATTTCCAAGCTTGTCGATCAACTGAATGCATAAGTAGTTCCTGGTACCGTTCAAAATGCTAGGGAAGTCTATCACTGGATTGGATACACTTACTTATATGTCAGTATATCAAGGAATCCTTCTCTTTATGGCTTAGCACCAGATGTCCTTACGAGAGATATAACATTGGATGAGAGAATGGCTAATTTGGTAAGCATCTCAATGCTCTAATTTATCACTCTCTTGCTTTTTATTACCTGAATTAATTAAATGAATGTATGTGTTACTATGTTCCTTTATGGTAGTCATTGTTCTTGTCATTTTTCTTTGATTTATGTAGAATAGAACTGCATAACAAGGGGACAGATCTTCATGGCTATGATAAGTCACCTTAGTTTTGGCTTATTTATAGGTACTTTTATGGCCATGTTTGTTTTTGTCATTGCTATGATATATGAGGAATTGGATGAGACGGGAACCAAATCTTTTATGACTGTGAAAATTATTCAATCTATTTAGAGACATAGGCTCCTGAACTTATTTTAATGTTCCATTTTTCTCCTTTGGATATTTAGAGACACTGACATAATACCAACACATTTCAATTAATTCATTTTAAAAAAAAAAACTATTACCGGTGTCAACAATTCAATGTCGTGTCCAGTATCGGTATTTCTTGTAGTGCTTAGATTTCAAATGATTGAATGCATAATTTTTTGGATGTATATTGCTTATTCATAGTGTGTTGTGTATTTTCTCTATAATGATGGCTAATATTGATCTATTTAAATTTGCAGATTCATACGGCTGCGACCATCTTAGATAGAAATAATTTGGTGAAATATGATAGGAAGAATGGATATTTCACAAGAGATAGGTGAACTTATTCCAAATGGTATATTAACAAAATTGGAGAAGAAAGATTTGTCTTTAATGTTGTCTACTATGTAGTTACAATGCAGTGCTGTTTATGTAATGCTACCTTCAATGTAATGATACATCAGCCTTCAATGTTATGTTATATAGTGTTATTATGTAATGATGTTGTTTGTGCATCAGTTTATTATTAGAATGCAGTGTTGTTTATACATGAGCCTTCAATGTTATACATCAGTTTATTATTACAATGCAGTGTTGTTTATACATCAGCCTTATGATACATCAGTGTTATTACTCAAAGTATGCTGCTCAAAGTAACTCAAAGTAGCTCTTTAACATTTGAAATAAACATGATGCTACTTCAGTTTTAGTTTCAGTGCTACTTCAGTTTCAGTCCTTCTTTAACATTTGAAACAAACCATGTTACTCAAAGTAACTCTTCATTTGAAAATACATAAAGTATCAGTTTCAACATGCTGCTACTCCATGTTGACTTGTCTCAAATATAGTCGGTACCAATCCCTAAAATAACAACATATATCAGTATATAACAGCAACAACATTGTATATAGCAGCATTGTATATAACTTCTAAGCATTATAACCATTTATAAGTACCACACCAAATTATAAGTACCTCACCAAATTATAAGTACCACACCAACATCTCAACAGGCAGCAGGCAGCAGTATATAGCAGTACCAATTATAAGTACCACACCAAATTATAACTTCCACAAATATCAGCATTTAACATCAAGCACTATTGTTGCAGAATTTCATTAATACAAACATCAGCATTTAACATATAGCACTAATGAACATTGATAGTAAATTTGGGAGCTAACTTCAATAATTCTAACTGTCAACATATCAAATTCGAGCTAACTTCAATAACAGTGTAACAAGTCCCTAATAATCCAATTCAACAACATAACACTTTCTAACAATTGCTAACAGTATAAGTTATACCCTTCATATCCCAAGCATAACATAATTATAACTAACTTCACAATATTATAACTAACTTCACATATCCCAAGTGTTGGTGTAAGCCCTAGAGGCCAATACTTTTTGGTACTTGTATCGGATTATTCGTTTAATAATAAAAGGCATTTCTTTATTATGTTTGTCTTTCAGAATAATAAAGTCCCTAGAATAGTTAGTCTGTTTAATGAAATGTTAAGTGTGACTTAATCATGAGATCCCATTAAACATAAAGACATTATTCTTAAAATATCCGTAGTCAAGCTTTATTGCAAAGTGGGATAACATTAAAAGCATTGAGACTATTATGAAGATAGACTGATGATCACATCTCATGGATCATGGAGAAAGAGTTATCAAGTCTTGACATAGGTATAAATATTAGGAGTAATATTTATACCGGATTGACCCGCTATGAGAATACTACATAGTATGTTATGCAAAGTGTCATAAGTTATTCTCATGGTGATAATGGTGTATTACCACCCTTCGACCTGAAACCACTATGGACCCTAGATGTAGAGTCGGGTGCTTTATTGCTGACCAAACATTATCCGTAACTGGATGATCATAAAGACAGTTGATGGACACTCCACGAAGCATGCTGAGGGACATGAGTGTCCTAGATGGAATTTGCCAATCCTGCATAACAGGAGAAATGTCTAAGGGCCCAATATTGAACTGGACAAGGATGACACAGTGTATGCCTTGTGTTCAATATAGACATAGGGGCAAAAGGGTAATTGTACAAACATATATTATCACGAAAAAGGTTTTGTCAGATCACATGACATTTTCGTGACTTGGGTAGCAGTGATGTGTTGCTAGATACCGCTTACTGTTTATTATGTTAAATATATAATTTAATATAATTACCAACGTTACGAAATCCTACAGGGTCACACACATAAGGACAGTTTGATGAGAGATAGAGAAATCAAAAAGGAACACCGTAAGGTACGGTGCACTTAAGTGAAAAATAGAAATTCGGATAATATAATAATAATTATTGTTATTTTATAATGGTTATAAAATAATAATAAAATAAATATATTTATTATAATAATAGTTATTATAATAATATATAATATTATTATGGATCATGTGAATTGGGTTTTAGCCCGCAGCCCACAAGAGAGTCTATAAAAGGAACCCTTGTGATGAAGCTTTCACTTGATGCAATTTCGTTTTGATTCTCTTTTCTCACTCAAATAATTTCGTTCGTAAGCAGCTAGCACTGTGACCGGAAGCTGTTCGTGTGGACTGAGTAGAGGCGTTGCACTTCATCAACGCTTGTGATCGCTGCATCAAAGATCTGAATCGCCACAAAGAGGTAACGATTCTATCACTGACCATGCTCATTCGTAAGGATCACTAAAGGAAATTTTTGTTTTCCGCTGCGTTTAGATCGCAATTTTCCTTCACCAAGCATAACAGAATTTTTCCAAGCTACAACAGACTATTATTGCAAATTCACCTTTTAATACAAATTCACCTATCCCAAGCATAACATAACTAACTTCACATATCCCATGAGCAACATTGTATATAATTAGCAGTTATAATTAGCATTGTATATAGCAGTATATAGCAGTCTTAGGAAACAAAAATTCTATATATAGCAGTATATAGCAGTCTTAGCATTGTATAAAGTTTCACTAAAACAAATCAATATATCAGTATTGTACACCAAACAACATATCAAACATATCAGTATTGTACACCAAACAACATATCAACTACCTTAAATCCTCTAACATCCTCCATTAACCTTAAGACATCATTATCATTGTTAAGAGGCTGAAGTCCACGAAAAAAGGAAAAATTAGGATTCCAATACCATAAACACTTTATATTACGATACCCCTCACTCTTGATCAAATATTCAATTTGCATGTAGGACATCAAGTCCACATCCCAATCCCAATTCATTTTAGTTACAAGCCCATCAACATACAACAGAACTGAATTCTGAATTAAATGTCCCCTATGGTGTACTCTAAATCTGACAGCTTGGGTATCAGAGAGCCTACAAAACACAAACGACTGAATTAAACCATAGATAAAACCAGGAGTTGGTATTAACAAATCATATGCTATGACAGAACACAAATGCCATTTGCATGTTTAGGGTTTTTGTATTCAGAGGTGAGTTACGAAACATATCTCGACACGTAACTTCGGTTTGCCATTTCAGAGACGATGGGAAGCGAGTTGCAGATTGATTTGAAGCGAGTTGTGGTTTGATATAGAACTGGGTTTGAAGAAATCGGAAGATGAAATGGGTTACAATGTGAAGAAGAAATGTGAGTTGGGTTTTATTCGTTCGTGAAAATGAAAATGGGAAGATGAAAATGGTTACAATGGGTTGAAGATGAAAATGAAAATGAAATAATATTTAAGTTAATGGGGTTTTCTATTTAAGTTTTATTTTATTAAATTTGTGAAAATGAAATAATATTTAAGTTAATGACATGGGAATTATATTAAATTTAAAAAGACCATTTTAACTGACATGGAAATGCCACATCAGCATTCAACGCGCCACCTCATTAAAAATGTGACTTAAAATGACAAGGGGACTAATATTAATCTTGAAACCTAAAAAAGGGACCAAAATCGTGATTTTTAAAATGGGGGGATCAAAACTCAAAAAAATACAATATAGGGGGACCAAAGTTGCAATTAAGCTTTTACTTTTTAATTTTTGTTTTTTATTTAGCCACTGTTTATTTTTATATGTACACTTTTTCCTTTTTCTCCTCCGTTGTTAACATTTATTTCATTACATGTTTTGTGATTTTTTTAAGGTGATTTTGAATCTATAAGTTTGAGTCTTTTTTGTAACTTTCATTTTCAGACTTTTATTTTTTAGACTTTTTTTTCATGTGCATAGAAAATTAGATGAATTTCATCCCTTCATGTTATGAAGTTAGAGAATAATTTATTGTATATTTTTAATTGTTTATGTCACATATCCAAATAACTTGAAGATGTGTTTGAGAAATATCAATATGAGTTTCATGAAGTATTATGAACATTCGTGTAAATTGGTAAGTCCCTCTATTTTATTTGATTTTATTTGTCAATATAGTTTTAGTTTTTTTTTTTTATGTTTTCTACATGTTTTTCTTTTATATAAACAATATAATTCAGAATATTTATTTTGGGATCATATCTTTACCTTTTAGAAATATTTTAAAGTATAGGAGAAATAGATAAAAGGAGAAAATTTCTTTCATTGTTTAAATAATATTTCAAAAAGATCGTTTTTATTTAAGTTCATACTCCCTCCATCCTTTTTTATAAGGAAAAAAACACAGTTCTTACTTATCAATAAACCTAATTAAAAGTCAATTAATTATTTTACTTCTAGGAAAATGAGTTAAGTATTAACAACATTACTGTTCTGGCTTGGGACCCGGCTTGACCGGGCAGGCCCAGCCCAATAATATTCTGCCAAGCCCAATCCAGCTTAGGTCACAGCCGTCGAGCACAGGGTCCCCGACGGGCAGGTAATGTCCCTCTGCGGCCAGAACCTTCCTCCTCTGTATCGAACACAAGACTCCCCGTCAAGCAGACACTGCTCCCGTCGGGTAGAACCCTCTCCCTTGTCGAGCAGAACAACGTGTCCTTCACACGTTTTCCACGTGCTCCCCTCCCTAGGGACACGTCACTGACCAACTGCCCACCTCCAAAAGAGCAGGTCAAACCCACTTTCCAGAGATCACAGGACAGTTGAACTAGGCGAAGACCACATCCTGGTCTTCACTACGCCATGTAAGCCCTAGTTGTCACCTGGGTTGGGTCTGGCAATCCAGCCCAACGTTGGGGTCTCTCTATAAATACCCTCTTTCACAAAAGGGTCAGGTAATCTCTTCTTACCCATTTTTCTGTACTTGTGATCACTCTGCCCATATGCTTACTTTAGCATCGGAGTGCCTTGCAGGTATACCCCCCTCCTCTTCTCCAACACCGGTGAACAGGCAACCAGTCGAAGACGCGTGGCAGCCATCGATCCCCTTCTGATCAGGTCAGATCAGTGGCGCCGTCTGTGGGAAATAAAACTTCCCCATTCCTCCGAGCAGAGAATCAAAGTTTCACCAACATTCCGCGATCATGGCTAGCCCACACCACGACGATGCTGTTCACGACCTCATCCTCGCTCCCGCCGCGAACGGCAGCAAGTAAACGGAGACGTCCCAACCTCTGGAGACCGACGAAAGGGACGGCCAGACTGCCTCTCCTTCGTCCGCGGAAGCTGCACACCTGACTGTTCTCCGACCAAGGAGCCCAAGAACATTCCAACTCATCCATGTCCCGGCCGGAGCGGACCCGACAGTGGCCGCCCTCTTCGCGGCCATCAACCAAACAAATCAGTCGTTGTTCCAAGAGAACGTGTGAATTGGCGCACTAGAGCACGAAGTCCCGCAGAAGTCCCCTCCGCGGGAAGACCAGAACGGGAATTCGAGGAGTCCATCACCTCGTCCCAGGAGTCGACGACCCCAGCTGGAGAGGCCCCAACCCGAAGTAGTGCGAGAGTGGACTAGGTCCCCGACGAGACAAGTCCGAGAGCGACGGCCAACCAGAGGGGATCCCCCGACCAAACCTCCGAGGGTCGAACCTCCGGCCAGGAGGCCGAGGGCGCGAAATAAAGCACCTCCGCCACCAGGGCCATCACCAACTCTCAGTGACGAGGACGACTATAGGACCCCCTTGTCCCGAGAGATCATGGCTGCTCCCGTTCCCCACGGGATGGAAAAACCCCCCAGCACTCTCGACATACGACGACACATCTGACCCAGACGACCACCTGGAGGACATCGAGGCCATGCTCGACTACCGCAATGTCCGAGGAGCTATCAAATGCAGACTATTCCCGACAACATTGAGGAAAGGTGCCATGACATGGTACAAAAGCCTAGAGCCAGAGTCGGTCACGTCGTGGAGGGTCTTGAAGGACCTCTTTTCGAGACACTTCACGGTATCTCGGCGCCATCCAAAGACGGAAGCCGCGCTGGGCGCCATAATCCAGGCTCCCGACGAGCCTCTCCGGAAGTACATCGAAAGGTTCACACGAGAGGCGGTACATGTAACAACGTCGGACGAGATGAAACGTTACTTGGTGGAGCAAGGCCTGCACCGAGACTCTAAGTTCTACGAAGCTGTGGCCATACACCGACCAACCTCTCTACAAGACTTCCTCGACAGAGCCGCGCATTACATCCGGTTTGAGGAGACTCAAGCGGCCAACTCTGCCCGGAACACGCGAGACCGAGAGGCCCCCTACGGGCCCCGAGAAGACAGAGCCTCGAGCCACCGACACGGAAGAGATCGCCGACAGGAGGATCTCCCCCGCGAACACCGCGAGCAGCGCGGTCCAGCTGGCCGATTCACAGAGTATACGGCTCTAGTCGCTTCCCGCGAGCGCATATTGGCCGAGTGCGCCAAAACGGAGTTTGTCCAGGCGGGTGTCTGCTTCCCCAGGCCGACACCCCCCAAGCCCAACGTGGACAAATTGAAGTTCTGTCGTTTCTATAAAAGCCACGGGCACGTTACAGAAAACTACATCCACCTCAAGGATGCGATCGAAATCTTAATCAAGGATGACCACCTGAAGAGATACACCCGGGGAGGAGAAGCCCCGTGGCAAGATGCCCCTAAGGCCAAGAGAGTCGAAGACCTCCCCTCTTCTGACAGTGACAACGGTCTGCAGGTTGCCCTCTGCGTCAGCAGGCCTGAGGATTGGTTCGCGCTCAGAGAATTTGGCCTCCCTGACGGACCTGATCTCTCCGACGAGCCTGTGCGCCCCACAGTCGATGGGAGTATTTTCCGAAGGCCATGGTCATCTCCGGCGGATCCCCGAGGAACCTATCTGTGGGATCGGTAAAGAGAAAGTTCGAGGAACTCATCACCAGCAACTCTGGCAAAATGAGCACCCTCGACAAATTCTGTGGTCGATCCAACCCAATCACCTTCTACCTCGAGGAGCTTCTCGGGGGATCCCCCAACTCAAACATCCCCCTACTGATACTGGCACAGATGGCAAACTTCGACGTCAGACGTATCTTGGTCGATGGCGGAAGCTCGGCGGACATTATGTACACCCACCTTTTCACGACCCTCAAACTCGACGAGTCCAACCTGTCCCCCTACGTGGGCTCTGACCTCCAAGGGTTCAACGGGACGACAACAAGGTCGTGGGGGTACATGGAGTTGAAAGTCACCTTCGGGGAAAAGGAAACGATCAGGGAGGTCAATGTCCACTTCCTGGTCATCGAATGCCCGTCCCTCTACAACTGTATCTTGGGCAGGACGACGATGGCAGAACTCACCGCGGTGCCCTCCACCGTCCACCTAAAAATGAAGTACTACACAAGGCGGGGGGCCGTGGTCACCCTAAATGGCGACATTAAAGCTGCCCGGAGATGCTTCTAGGCCGCACTGAAAGGCCTAATTACTATCTCCCCGACAACCAAAAAAGCAGCGCCCACCGCGACTCTAAAGAGCGAACCCAAGAGCTCGTCGGCTCAGTAGACCTTGACAGCCGCTTCTCCGAAAAATCCGACCGCGAAGACGAAGCCAGAGACGCTCCTACATCCAACGGGCAACCCACCCAGCGCACCTCATCCCAGACGGTGACTTTGAGATTGTGACCCTCGGGGACGACGAGACGAGAACCGTGAAGATCGGAGCAGGACTCCCCGACCTTGCAAGGAAACAACTGAAGACCTGTCTCCGCGAGAACGCTGATCTCTTCGCTTGGAGCGCCGCGGAAATGCCCGGATTTGACCCCGAGGTCGCCTGCCATTAGCTATCCATCAACCCAACTGCCAAGGCCGTAGTACAATGTAGGCGTAGACAGTCCCCCGGAAAGTCGGCGGTGGCTGAAAAAGCTGTAAAAGACCTCCTAGAGGAAAATTTTATTTTGGAAGCCCGATATTCAACCTAGCTGTCAAATGTTGTACTTGTTAAAAAGAGTAATGGAAAATGGCGCATGTGTGTTTACTACACCGATCTCAACCGGGCATGTCCTAAGGACGCCTACCCCGTCTCCAACATCGACAAGCTCGTCGACAACTCGGTGGGCTTCAAACTCTTGTCCTTTATGGACGTGTACTTGGGATACAACCAGATCCTCATGGACGAACGAGATAAACAAAGCACGACCTTCATGACGGAGTCGGGAAAATATTACTACAACGTAATTCCCTTCGGCCTAAAGAACGTCGATGCCACATACCAACAGATGATGAACAAAGTCTTTCGGGGAGAGATTGGTGACATGCTCGAGGTGTATATGGATGACATGATTGTCAAGTCCTACACGGAAGTCGACCACACGGCCCATCTTAGAAAGGTCTTCGACACAGCAAGGAAATGCATAATGCGCTTCAACCCGGAGAAATATACCTTCGGGGTCCACGCAGGGAAATTCCTCGATTTCTACTTAACCGAGTGTGGGATCGAGGCAAATTCAGACAAGTGTCGAGCATTTTTGAAAATCACCATGCCCACCTCGAAGAAATATATACAATCCCTCAACGGTGTACTCGCCTCGCTTTCCCGATTCATCGCCAAGTCCGCACAACACACCCTCCCTTTCTTCAAGTTGCTCAGAAAGGAAGCCACGTTCGAATAGACGGAGGAATGTGAGCAAGCCCTCCATCACCTCAAACGCGTCCTGTCCGAACCACCCGTGCTTACGCGACCCGAAGTGGGAGAAACCCTATACCTATACCTGGCCGTGGAAAACGAGGTCGTCAGCACCGTACTGATCAGGGAAACTCACGAAGGGTAAAAGCCAATCTACTTCATGAGCAAAGCCCTCCACGGTCCCGAACTAAGATACCAGCAGATCGAAAAGATCGCTTTGGCCCTCATCACCGCCGCATGACGCTTCCGACATTACTTCTTGGCCCACACCATTGTGCTCAGAACCGATCAGCTCGTCAAGCAGCTCCTCGGCCGACCAGACATGGCAAGACGAATGCTAAAGTGGTCGTTAGAACTATCTGAGTTCGACATCGTCTATGAAGGAAGGAAGACCCTCAAAGCTCAAGTCCTGGCCGACTTTGTCGCCGAGATGACCCCCTCGCCATACCCTACCACAGGGAGCCACAAGTGGACTATCTTCGTCGATGACTCATCAAACTCCACGGGCAGAGGCGCAGGCATCATCCTCAGCAATGAAGAAGGCACCATCATAGAAGTCTCTCTAACACTGGCCTTGCTGACGACGAACAACCAAGCTGAATACGAGGCGTTCCTGGTCGGGCTTCGCTTGGCATCAGACCTCGGGGCCAAGGAAATAAGAATCTTTACGGACTCCCAGTTGGTCGCCTCGCAAGTACGGGGGGAATATCAGGCGAAAAACGATAACCTCGCCGAATACCTGGCCCTCATCACGGAAAAAATACAAAGTTTTGACTCCACGGAGGTTCAACATGTTCCACACGAACAGAACACTCGAGCAGACATTCTCTCAAAACTAGTAAGCACCAAAAAGAGGGGCAGACACAAGTCACTCATCCAGGAGATCATGTCGCAGCCGAGCACGAAAAAGGCCGAGGCACCGCTCGACGTCAACGCCATAAGGGATATCAACTGTTGGATGACGTCGTTGCACGCCTACCTCAGCACAGGTCGCCTCCCCGCCGACCCCAAGGAGTCCAGCACGGTCAAACGAAGATCCTGCTCGTACGTCCTTCTCGAAGACAAATTGTACCGCAAAGGCTTCGCGGCCCCCCTCCTCAAATGCATCGACACCTCCCAAGCCGCTGTCGTTCTGGAAGAAATCCACGAGAGCATCAACGTGCAGCACCTCGGGGGACGATCCCTGGCGAGAAAGGCCCTGCGAGCAGGATACTACTGGCCATCGATGCAAGAGGACGCGAAAGAGCACGTCAAGAAATGCGACAAATGCCAACGACACAGGGACATGCACCTCACCTCACCGAGTGAGCTCAAATCCCTCTCCTCCCCTTGGCCATTTGCCTGGTGGGGGATGGATATCCTCGGTCCCTTCACCTTAGGCTCATATCAGAACAAGTACCTGATCGTGGGCGTCGACTACTTGACCAAATGGATTGAGGCTGAAGCCCTTGCCAAAATCACGGCCCATAATATACTCTGATTCTACAAAAGAAATATCCTCGCAAGATTTGGTGTCCCACTCGCCATCGTCACCGACAAAACTTTTCGGGACTTCGTCACCAAACTCGGGACCAAGCATCACTTCACCTCGGTCGAACATCCTCAGACGAACGGCCAAGCCGAATCCGCAAACAGGGTGATACTCAGAGGACTAAAGCGAAGACTCAGCGACGCCAAGCGAGCGTGGGTCGAGGAACTCCACAACATCCTATGGGCATACCGAACCACACCTCACTCAACCATGGGGGAAGCTCTATTCTGCCTCACGTACGGAACCGAGGCGGTGATCCCGGTTGAGATACGAGAGCCGTCCAGACGAACTGAGGCTCCCCTCGAGGCCGAGGACAACGATGACGCCCTTCGAGAAGAGCTCGACCTAGTCGAAGAAATTCGATCGGGGGCAGCCCTTCGAGAGGCCCAGCTGAAACAACAGGTAGCACTTCGCTACGACAACAGAGTCCTGAAACGCGAGTTTCAGATCAGCGACTTAGTCTTGCAAAGAAACCAAAAGGACTCCCGCGAAGGCAAACTAGTCGCGAATTGGGAAGACTCATATCATGTTCGCGACAAAACGGGACACGGGGCCTATTACCTCGAAAACCTACACGGAGAATAACTAGCTCGACCATGGAACGCCGAGAAGCTGAAAAGGTACTACAGTTAAACATTACCCGCGACGCCCAGGCATCGCGAACATCGGGGGGCGACATGGTACCACCGCACCTCCTCGCGTCTCCTAGAGACTAACAAAACAGCAATCCCTGCCTTTGTGTGCGCAGGCAGAAGGCTCTGCTCGACGGAGAATCCCTCGATCGAGACTCCCCGTTACCGTACCAGCATCGGCAGGACACCCAGCTCGCGATGGGACGTTCATGCCGCGGGGAGAAACTACCCCCGAAACGACCAGGTAACAAAACCGGCCAACCGGCCAGTTCTCCACACTACCGGAAACAATTATCGTCGAGCTACCACCCCGGATAAGCCCAAGGGCATAACAAACATGCGTTTCAAACATACAAACATATATTTTGAGCATACAAAAGTGCAGAAATAAAGCGAGCATAACACCATGCAAAAACAAAACAAAGCGCACACTTAAATAAATTTCCAAAAGTATATCATATAAAAGCGGGAACCAACCCAGTAGTTAATGTTACATCACCAAGAAAGGCACGCAGACCCGATAAAGAAAACACTTAGAAAAATATACAAATTATTTGGCACGTAGGCCAGAATACACGGGCGTGCAGGCCCGGGACTAATCTATGCTCCCTCTTCCTCCTCCACTTCAGGCTCGGCGGGACGGGCATCGGGATCAGCCTCCTCGGCGCTGGGGTCAACCACCGACCATCGATTATCTCGTGGAAAGGCCCGATACCGTCCTCGACCAGGCGACACCAAAGTTCACCACCTTAAGTTGCGCGACAGCGCCATTAAAACCCGCTGTAAAGGCCTCCAGACAGTCACCTTCCAGCATCCGTATTCTGGCGAGCAGATCAGCCCGGGTGACCATCTGCCTGTCTCCGTCGGTCTCGTCGTCAGCGGGACAGAGGCCTCCCTCAAACGTCTTCACGCGAGCCTTTAGTGCCCGCACTTCCTCCTCAACAGCCTTCAACCTCTCCTCGACACTATCCCCCCTTTTGCGCTCACCGACGGTCTCCCTCCGACTCTTCTCCAGCTCTTCGGTAAGTTGGACCACCCTCCCTAGGTTTAGCTCCAGATCCTCGACGGCCTTGTCCAAATGAGACTGCGCGAAAGCGAGATCCCCCTGCAGCTTAGACAGCTCCACGGCCGAACAACTTTCCTCGCTCAGAACCATCGTCGTGGTGAAGGTCCGCATCAGAGCAGCCAAATCTTTCGTCAGGACCTGCCTTCGAGTAGCCCGGTCCGCACTTAGGACCACCTTCGCCTCCCCGGCCGGGATGTTAGGCGACCTGGCCCCGTGGAAGTAGTTAGGGTGCTGATGGCAGGGCGCGATGGGGTAACCCTCCTCGGCAGAGCCCGTCGATAGGTCGACCACGATCTCCACCTCCTGAACTTTGGGCCTCTTCGGGTTCCCCTAGGATGTGGGTGACTGAATGTTTGGAGGAGACGAGGATCCCCTACGATCCTAATCAGCGGAAGCTTGCCCGACCAACTGGCCAATCCGCGTCTTCGGAACAGCAGCGACCTTCGAGGCGTGCAACTTCTTCACCCGCTCCTCGACAGAAGACATGTTCCCTGCAAAACAAAAAAATTAGTCAATAACAGATAAAGAATACCAAATCGAGAGAGGGGAGAGGCGTCCACCACCTAGATAGCGAAGGGCCTCCGCCTCCGAGGAACACTCGAGCAGGGCTTCTATATTGATCAACCTCGCTGTCTCGCGGACATTCCTCTAGCTATCGAGCATGTACTGGCCGTCGGGGGTCACCAACTTCGACGGCGGCAGGCTGCACACGAACGAGACTATCTTCAAATAGTCGGTCATGTCCTCATCGTCGAGTGACCCCGCGCGCACTATGTACCTGTCAGTCCCTCGGGAGAAATGTTTCGGAGACCATTCCACGTGCACCCTCGGCAGCATGACGGCTTCCCGCTGGCTGTTCACAATCCGTTCCCCTTCTAAATATAAAGAGTCGACCCCCGCATGCGTGATCGGGATGATGATGAAGAAACGACCCTTGAAATCCCAAACAGAGTCCATGCACGTCTTGAAGAGCCTGTTTGGTTGCTTGAACGACACCCATCCGTGCCTATCATCCACTGTTTACCGCTGCAGATGGAAGACGCGGAAGAATAGCGACAGCGTGACGCCGACCTCGAGATAGCGGCACACGACCTCGAATGCCCGAATAACTGCCAAGGCATTTGGATGCAGCTGCGAGGGGGCCAGCCTCAACTAGTCGAAGAGGCCTAGGTGGAAATCTGAGAACGGCAACCTGAGCCTGGCCTCTTTAAAATAGAACTCATACATCGAGAACCGCATCCTCCCGTACTTCGAGTAGATACGGTGGCGTTTCCGAGGACGGTAAACTTGCCAATTCTGGGGGTCACCTTCTTCCCGGTCCTCCACGGTGGCGTAGACTCCCGTCGGGTCAGAAGCGAAACAAGAAGGCGTGGACAGAGGCTCCTCGGCCACTGTTAGATGCCCAATTGTGCTTATTTGAGCTATCAAATTTGGGCATCTTTCACTCCATTTTTGTCTATATTATGCTCTAACCAACTTGTTTTTGTTAATATGCATCATAATGTGAAACACTTTTGGTTCTTTTAATTTGTATGTTATTGTGCAATATTTGAGCATGAAAGAGTAGTATTTGAAGGCACAAGGAAGATGACAAAGGAACCAAGAGAAAGGAAAGCAATAGCAAGTTCGCCAGCATGTTCGCTGAGCGAAGCAGTAGCGAGTGTTCGCTAAGCAAGCTCACGGCGAGCAGCTAGCGAACACTCCCAGACTTGGGCAGAAGCACATGGGCATTGTTCGCTGAAAGCGAGGATGGTAGCGAAGCACTCGCTGGGCGAGCACCTAGCGAGCAAGTAGCGAAGCCAAACATAATTATTCCTCAAAGAACTCGCCAGCATGTTCTCTGAGCGAAGTTGTAGTGAAGCTAAACAGAATGTTTGCCTCAGACCTCGCTAGCATGTTCGCTGAGTGAGGCTGTAGCGAACATTCGCTGGAAGCTCGCTTAGCGAGCAGGGTCGCGAGCGTGGCAGACCACCAACTTTGTCTATAAATAGCTAGTGTACTTTTTGTTGACTTATCACAACTTTTACTACTTTTGCTAAAAAGTGATTTTGTGACCTAGAAACTCTTCTTGCTCTCATTCCTTCATCTCTTAACATTATTCCACCAAAAAGAAGGTGGATTCTCATCCAAGTTGGATCCTTCGACTCGGATGTTCATCAACCTTCTCCCGAAACTTCTACTGCAAGCAACCATGAAAATGAGTAGCTAAATACTTCTTTTTGTCAAGGTTAGATGTAGGTGATCATCAAGCTTTGTATGTAAATGTATTGATCTTCACTTGTAAACTCTTTGATGATGAATGTATGGTGAAAACTTTGCTTTATCGATAACTCTTTGTGTTGGTTTATGATCGAGAGATATTTTCCAACTCTTAACCTAGGTTTTCATCCATCTTTGTTTGTAAGCTAGAGATAGTTATGAATGAAGTTGTTTACATAAATGTTGAACTTTAAAGTTGTTATTTTGATAGATTGTGTGAGAGATCAACAATGGATCAAAATGACAAATCCCACAATATGAGTTAGAGATAATCACATTGAGAGGATGTTGTGAATGCATTTATCATCTAATGGAGTTTATGAATCTTGTTGATCGAGCGTATGCATGAAAAGCGATCACCGAACCCTAACTTTGGCAATCTTTCTTTAAACCATAAAACCCTAACTTTTATCGCGAAACATTATTTCTTTTATGCAAGATACCGTTACTAAAACTAAAACCCCCCTTTTGTTACTATAAAGTTACGAATGTATCAACTGTCGAACGACAACAATATCTTATATTCCCTGTGGAGACGATAACAAAAACCCGACACTTTACCACTGGACTCAACAAAATAGCGCCATTGCCGGGGAATATAAATTGATATTGCGAGCATCGCAATAGTTGCTGAATTTTTAACTTTGAATTTTCTTTACTTGTGCTTGTAATCTGTTTGGTTTAGTGTGCAACCTTTGTTTTATGCGAGGACAGATTCTTGAGGACCAACTTCTTTTTGATCCCGAGATCGAGAGAACCTCAAGGAGACAGAACAGCAGAACAAGACGGAGGAGGCAACAAGGTAGGCAAAGACAAGAGCAGGGAGAAAGTTCCTCTACACCACCATCACCACATTTCACACCAATTATGGCAGCTCCACCACCACCACCTCCAGTTTCCACTCCATGCACGAACAGTCCAAGACATATAGCTCAGTTCATACGGAATCTTCAAAATGGAAGGCAAGGTGAGATGAAAACGGGAATCCTAGCTCTAGTCTATCAAAATCCTTTCACGGGACTAGACCATGAGGATCCGTTCACCCATCTTACAAAATTCTATGAGATTGCAGGCGCAACGGGAGCAACAGAAGCTGACGAAGAGTCATTGTTTAGGAGACTATTTCCTCATTCCTTGATTGAGAAAGCGAAGGAGTGGTACCTTGATCAATCGACAACAATCATGACGGATTGGAATCTTTTCGAAGAAAAGTTTCTTGAACGTTTCTTTCAACGTAACCGATTCATGGAGGCTAAAACTGTGATTGCGGTATTTTCTCAAGGAGCTAGTGAATCACTAAATGAAGCCTGGGAGCGATACAAATCTATGTTAAGAAAGTGCAAGGGACACGGTTTTGACGAGCTCACTCAAGTTCACATTTTCCGCAATGGACTCCTTTCGGTTCACAAGACCTTATTGGATGTTACGGCAGGAGGTTCTTTGATGTAAAAAAGTGCAGATGATGCAATTGCAATTATTAATAAGATGACACTTAATGATCATCAAGGGAATCATAACCGTGGGGTGACTCAAAGAAAACCGGGTGTGCTCTAGTTAGGGGCAAATGACGCGATTCTTGCACAAAACAAGCTTATCTCACAACAAGTGGAACTATTAACTCAACAAATAAAAGAGTTAAAAGAACCGTCAAAAGCTAAACAAATAGCTTGTTATGAACTTTGCAAAGGTGAACACGACACCGGATTTTGTCCATCTTCAGGATTTGAAGAAGTTAATTACATGGCAAACCAAAGAGATTATCAACCAAGGCAACATCAACAACAACAACACCAAAATCTATAACATCAAAACTATCAAGGCAACCAAGGGTACCAACCTAGGGGAAACTATCAACATAACCAAGGTTATGGGGGTGGTCCTTCCAACCGTCAAAATCCCTATCAAACTCAACAACCACCGGTCGTAGCTTCAAAATTGGAAGAGACATTGACGCAATTCATGCAAATGTCAATGGCGAATCAAAAAAATAACGATGCGGCAATTAAAAATATTGAGACTCAAGTTGGTCAACTTGCTAAGCAATTAGCGGAACAACAATCCAGACCATCTTTCTCGGCAAATACGCAAACAAATCCTAAGGAGCATTGTAAGGCTATAAGGATGAGAAGTGGAAAAGAGTTGGTTGACGAGAGTGAAAAAAGAGAAGTTGAGAAAAAGGATGATGAGAAAAAAATTGATGAAATTGATGGGGAAGTTGGAGAGTGGAGTGAAGAAGAAGTTGAAAATAAAGAAAAATTGGTTGAAGTTGAAAATCAAAAAAAATGTTGAAGTTGAAAATGAGAAAAATGGTGAAGTTGAAAATAAAACAAGTGAAAAAGTTACGGTGGAAGAAGTGAAGAAGAAAAAAGAGCGAAATTCTAGAAGGAAGGAGGTAATGAGCACTACTCCAGTCCAAAATTTACCGTATCCACATGCTCCATCTAGGAGAGAAAATGAACGGCATTACACCCGGTTCATGGATATCTTTAAACAACTCCAAGTCAATATTCCGTTTGCCGAAGCTTTTGAGCAAATGCCAAAGTATGCCAAGTTCATGAAGGACATACTCACCAAAAAGCGAAGGTATACGGAGCCAGAAACAGTTGTTCTGGATGCGAGTTGTAGTGACATCATCCAAAGGACTCTACCGAGAAAAGAAGTTGATCCGAGACGAGTCACCTTGCCAGTTACAATTGGCGACGTTTATGTTGGAAAGGGGTTAATCGATTTGGGGTCAAGCATCAATCTTATACCTTTATCTATTGTGAAAAAGCTTGGCAACATTGAGATTAAAGCCATTCGTATGACGTTGCAATTAGCCGATAAGTCTACTACTCACCCTCATGGAGTAGCTCAAGACGTATTGGTAAAAGTTGACAAGTTTTTCTTTCCGGTTGATTTTATTGTTATTGATATGGAGGAAGACGATGATGCGCCACTAATTATCGGAAGACCATTCATGAAAACCGCTCGTATGATGATTGATGTAGACGACGGTTTAATGAAGGTGAGGGTACAAAACGAAGAAGTCACTTTTGACATTTTTGAAGCAATGAAGCACTCAAGTGACAAACGTGATAGTTTCAGAGTTGATATAATTGAAGAAGCCACCTCTGACGTTTCCAAACATGTTCATGTTATAACTACCATAGAGCTAGCTCTTAATGACTCTTTTGAAGTTTTTACACTTGAAGAAGAAGAAGCTCTTGATGAATGTTTAAAAGAATTTGCTAGTCTTAAAGAGTTACAACCATGGGAAGTAGAGGGGGAAGTGTTGAAAAAGGAGGTTGAAGATGAAAAGCCAATAATTAAATTGAAGGAGTTACCAAATAACTTGAAGTATGCATTCTTAGATGAAACCGAAGAAAAGTCGGTGATCATAAGCAACCTTTTGTCCAAAAGTGAAGAATCCAGTTTAATTGATGTGTTAAAAAAGAATCGAGAAGCGATGGGGTGGACTCTTACCGATCTCAAAGGAATTAGTCCCTCCAATTGCATGCATAAAATTTTAATGAATGAGGATTTTAAGTCGGTGGCTCAACCACAACGCCGCTTAAATCCTACAATGAAAGAGGTTGTTAGGAAGGAAGTTGTCAAATTATTGGATGCGGGTATGGTCTACCCTATTTCGGATAGCCCTTGGGTGAGTCCGGTGCATGTGGTTCCTAAAAAGGGTGACATTACCGTTATTCGTAATGAGAAAGATGAGTTGATCCCAACAAAGGTAGCAACGGGGTGGAGAATGTGCATTGACTATAGGCGGTTGAATACCACAACTTGGAAAGACCACTTCCCACTTCCGTTCATGGACCAAATGTTAGAGAGACTCTCGGGACAACAATTCTATTGTTTTCTAGATGGCTACTCCGGGTACAACCAAATTGCGGTTGACCCGGCCGATCATGAGAAAACGGTTTTCACGTGTCCATTTGGAATCTTCGCTTACCGCAAAATGCCCTTTGGGTTGTGTAATGCG
Organism: Lathyrus sativus; assembly: GCA_963859935.3. Lineage (NCBI taxonomy): Eukaryota > Viridiplantae > Streptophyta > Magnoliopsida > Fabales > Fabaceae > Lathyrus > Lathyrus sativus. The sequence continues at coordinate 715,317,689 of OZ012737.1, forward strand.
CCGACAACTTTCCAAAGATGCATGCAAGCCATTTTTGCCAATCTTATAGAGAAAACAATGGAAGTTTTCATGGATGACTTTTCAGTGTTTGGTGGTTCTTTTGGTTTATGTTTGGAAAATTTAGAAACCGTGCTGGAAAGGTGTGTGAAGACCAATTTGGTGCTAAATTGGGAGAAATGCCACTTTATGGTGACGGAGGGGATTGTTCTCGGCTACAAAGTCTCGTCAAAAGGGCTTGAAGTGGATCATGCTAAGGTATATGTGATTGAGAAGTTGCCTCCTCCAGCTAACGTAAAGGGTGTCCGAAGCTTTCTTGGGAATGTCGGTTTCTATCGGCGATTCATCAAAGATTTCTCAAAGGTGGCTAGGCCTTTGAGTAACTTGCTGGCCAAGGATCAAGTATTTCTCTTATCTGATGAATGTTTAAAAGCTTTCAAGATTTTGAAACAAAAATTGGTCACCGCTCCAATCATAGTTGCTCCGGACTGGAATTTAAATTTTGAGCTAATGTGTGATGCTAGTGACTATGCTATTGGAGCGGTGTTGGGCCAACAAAAAGACAAAAATTTTCATGCTATACACTATGCAAGCAAAGTTCTTAATGAGGCGCAAATTAATTATGCCACAACAGAAAAAGAATTGCTTGCAATAGTGTATGCACTTGAAAAATTTAGGTCATATCTCATTGGGTCTAAAGTGATTGTTTATACCGACCATGCTGCGATAAAATATCTGCTAACCAAACCGGATTCAAAGCAAAGGCTTATCCATTGGATCCTTTTGTTGCAAGAATTCGATGTAGAAATTAAAGACAAAAAAGGGTCGGAAAGTTTGGTAGCAGATCATTTATCTCGCCTTGTCAATGTGGAGGTGACTACTTTAGAAAAGGAAATCCGAGAAGAGTTTCCTGATGAAAAACTCTTTAAAGTTCAAGTGAGATCGTGGTTTGTGGATTTTGCAAACCACAAGGCGAGTGGTTTTGTGCCGCCCGACCTAACTCCTAACCAAAAAAGGAAATTCCTCTCGGATGCCAAGTACTATGTGTGGGATGACCCTTATCTGTTTAAGTTGGGAGGTGATAATTTGTTAAGAAGGTGTGTTACCGGTGACGAAGCACAGAGTATTCTATGGCATTGTCACAACTCGCCTTATGACGGCCATTTCAATGGGGCTAGAACGGCGAATAAGGTCCTTCAATCGGGATTTTATTGGCCTTCTATTTTTAAAGACGCAAATGCCCATGCGCAAAGTTGTGACAATTGCCAACGAAGCGATGGAATAGGTAAGAGAGATGAAATGTCTTTTCAAAACATTCAAGAGGTTGAATTATTTGATTGTTGGGGTATTGATTTTGTCGGACCATTTCCACCCTCTTTTGGAAATGAATACTTGTTGGTTGCTGTTGACTACGTGTCGAAGTGGGTTGAGGCGATTGCCTCACCAAGGGCGAATTCTAAAACGGTCATTAACTTTTTAAAGAAAAATATTTTTTCCCGTTTTAGAACCCCCCGAGTGTTGATTAGTGACGGAGGGTCACACTTTTGCAATTCACCGTTGGAAAAAGTTTTACAGCATTACAGTGTAACGCATAGAGTGGCAACTCCGTACCACCCACAGGCGAATGGTCAAGCTGAGGTCTCTAATAGAGAGGTTAAGAAAATTTTGGAAAAAACCGTGTCGAACTCTAGGAAGGATTGGTCTCAAAAACTGGATGAAGCTCTATGGGCGTATCGCACGGCCTATAAAGCTCCAATTGGGCTAACTCCGTTTCAATTGGTTTATGGTAAAACTTGCCATTTGCCGGTTGAAATGGAGCACAAGGCCTTATGGGTCTTAAAAATTTTGAATTTTGATAATGAGTTGGCCGGTGAAACGAGGAAGGTGCAACTTTTTGAGTTGTAAGAGATGTGCAATGCCGCATACCACTCAAGTTTGTTGTACAAAAAGAAAGTTAAGGAATACCATGATAAGAAGCTCTGTAAGAAGGAATTTGCGCCAGGGCAGCTTGTACTATTGTTCAATTCCAGGTTGAGATTGTTCCCTGGAAAATTAAAGTCAAAGTGGTCTGGTCCGTTCCGCATTAAAGAGGTAAAAACCTTCGGGGCAGTTGCAATTGAGGATATGGAGAAAAAGGACAGCTGGACGGTAAATGGCCAGCGCTTGAAAATATATCTTGGCGGTCATGTGGACCGAGAAAGTTGTGGATTTCTTCTTGATGTTCCGATTTGAGCATCATGGACCGTCGAGCTTATCCGACGTTAAACAAGCGCTTGTTGAGAGGCACCTCAACATTGTAAGTATTTTCTGTTTTTTCTGTGTATTTTGGTGTCTATGATGAAACTTGTGAGCCTTGAAGTTGCATGATGTGCTGAGTTTTTTTTTTCAAACTTCTGTCATGTTCGCTAGCTCGTTCGCTAAGCGAGCATGTAGCGAATGTTCGCTAGCAGTTCGCTGAGCGAGCTCGTAGCGAACGGGCGCGAACAGACAATTTTAAGTTGGTTAGTGGGCCACTTGTGTAGGCCCAATTTCTATTTTTGTTTGCAACTTCACTATATTTCCACACTTCACTTTCACTCTCACCGTGCATACACCCTTTCCTCTGCAAACTCTTGCTAACCCTAAGTCTTTGTCATCTCAATTTCTCTGCTGCCACAGGTTTGATTTCTATTCTCTTCTCTTTTGTTCTCCATTGCTGAATGTGTAGAAATTAGGATTTAGGTCAGATTAGGAATGTTAGGGATTTTGAGAAAAATTTAATTGCATGTGTGGTTAGTCTTAGGCTTTTCATGATGAACTTACTGGATATTGGAATGGTTCTTGTAACCTTGTTGATTGGGAATAAGGGTGTCTATTAGTGGCTGCATTTTTGAAAATACGTAGCACTCGCTAGCTTGTTCGCTACGCGAGCCTGTAGCGAGCATTCGCTACTAGCTCGCTAAGCGAGCAAGCCAGCGAGCATCTCAGTCCTGTTTTATTTTTGCTGACTAATGTTATGTGGTGTTGTTTGTGGTATCCTTCTGTGACTCTTTTGCAGATGGCCCCCGGAAACCAGCGACACCAAGGCAAAAAGCGAAAGGTTGTCTCAACACCCCTTCAGGTTCCAATCCAGTTTGACAGTGACGTGTTCCTTGGACCAAAGCAAGCTGTTCGGTATTTGGCTTTGCAAAAGAGGAAGATCCTGCCGGAAAAGAGGTTCATCATTGAACCTCGAGGAGAGTTTGGAACTTTTGCCGGATTGATCAACAGCAAAAAGTGGGACAAGCTGATCTCCCCACTTGAACAGTACAATATCAACATCGTCAGGGAATTTTATGCAAATGCATTGCTAGACGATGATGCACCATTTACGTGGATGACACGAGTGCAGGGGAGACAGATAAGTTTTGATAGGGCTGCTATTAACAAGATACTTGGTGAATCGCTCAATTTTGGAGCAGATGAATATAACACATACACCCAAATTTTAAGAAGCCACCCTGATATTGATGCTATATCAACCGCCTTTTGCTGGAAGGGAAGAATGTGGAAAGAAACCAATCTGGAGAGGCAGTGAGGTTTCATCGGGAAGACGTGACTCCAATGGCTCAATTGATCCTGATACTGATTCTCACCAATATAAAACCAAAGTCTCACACATCAACTGTGCCGATCCCAGTGGCACGTCTTGTTCACAGCATCCTAACCAATGTTCAGATTGACGTTGCTAGGATCATAGCAAATGAGATAAAATTGATTGTTGAGAGTGGTTTGAAAGCAGGGTCGCGAGCTAATTGCCCCCTCGCTTTTCCGTGCCTCATCATGGCATTATGCTCTCAATCACGCTTAAAGCTCCCATCTAGGAGTATGGTGAAGATTCCTCTGGAAATCGATGACAAGTATGTGAACAAGTTCTGCAAACCTAAGAATTACAGGAGTAGTGCATCGGCTAGTGATACCGGAACTGCTGATGGTTCCGGTGGTTTTTCTCAAGGGTTCGACCCTTTTCTACAGCAAGTATGCAACTACAACTGGGACTGAATGGCCGCTCAGCAGCGAGCCATGTATGATATTCATGATTCTTTATAGGTTTTGCAGCTGCAGGTCCGAGACCCTTCCACCGAGCGCTCCATGATGACTCGCGAGCAGTTTACTCAGCACGCGAACTGGCCCGTGGACATGCCTATTTTTGGAGGGGGTGCGAGTGGCCCTGCTGAGGCGAATGATGATGATGATGAGGGTGATGATGATGATGTATCAGGAGAGGAGGACTTTGATTAAGATGATAGTGATGAGTCTGAGTCCGAGGAGGACTGATGTTTGATTCTGTTTTGTTTTAAATGTTTTGAATTCTGGATTTTATTTTGTTCTGTTTTGATGGGTTGTACTATTGGGGTGTTTTGTCCCCCAAGCATATTTCTATTTATTTAATTTCAGTATGATTAATAGTTTTTCATTTAATTTTGTTTTTAATAATTTTTTGTGGATTGGTTGATGTCAAAACCTTCTAGATTGGTTGCTCTCCAAAAGAAGTATCCAATGAAGGTGCATCCGAGCTTGGATGGCGATGATAAAAAATTAGAAAGCGATTAAAGCTAAGGTACATGGTTACCTTCGGTTAGAATTCTAGAATGCATGCAGAACTGTGTTCTTTTTGTGAAAAAAATATTGTCTCTTTGAAACATAATTGAATGAATGTTTCACTTAGGTTTAGAACCACAAATTGTGAGGAAACCTCTATTGTGTACTTAAATGCTGGATTCTGATAAATCGCGTTGATTCATTTAATTCATGCTTTGTCTTTTATTTTTATGAATTTATGGAAGTTAGTTGAAATGATCAAGGCACTTGTTTCTTTCGAGTAAAACCAGTCCAAATACAAACTTACCAGCGAGTTGAGAGAGTATTCGTGAACCCCTTTGAGCTTAAACAGTTGAATCTCGGCTTGAAATAAAACGAGACTTCAAAAATCTTTTTTCTTGAAAACCTGGAATTTTTTATTATTGTTCTTATGCCGTAAAAAGCAAAGAACATTCACTTTTGAAGGAAGTAGAAGATAAGTTAGGGAGAAAGAATATATAAGTGGGTAACTTGCCACAACTCGTGAAAAACCAAGCAAGCATCGAAGAGGATCGTGAAAAAGAAAAACACTTGTTTTATGAACATGGTGTAGAAAGAAAATGATCAAAAGAAAAGAATAATCATGAATGCTTGCTTGGAAGAAAAATATTGAAAAAAATTGAGTTGTGGAACAAGAGTTGTAAAGGTTTCAAATGAGTATCAAGATTGAACGGAGTTTGAATGTGTGAATTGTTGTACAAGTGAATGTCTCTTTTGCATCGGCAAGTTCGTTTCAATGGCTTTAGATATGTCCCTTGTTTGTAAACCCGACCAAGCTACAACCGGAAAAGACCTTAGTGATCTTCGTACTTCCACATTTTCATTTATAATTTCTAGACATTATATGAATTGAATTGATTTTTGCATTATTTATTGGAGAGTGAAATTGTCCCCGCGCTTGCATGTGCGAAATTTCTTCAATCCTTATTCGAAGAGGAGAGATAGGGTGATTCATTTAAGATAGAATTGTTGTGAATTGATAAATGTTTTGTATTGCTTTAATAATTTAGTTCTTGTGCATTGTGTTGTTCTAACCATTGGAAACACATGTTTGGTTGAGTTGCTTGTTTTTGAGCCAGTTGATCCGAGTTCGGAAAACCCTTTTTCTTTAGGCAAATCCTCTTGTTCTTCAAGGGGCATACTTTGCTTGAGGGCAAACAATATTCTAGTTGGGGAGAGTTGTTAGATGCCCAATTGATGCACCTTCCCATGTCTCTATAGATGATGAACAATTCAGTCAAGTGGCTTCTAAAGGTGGTTTTGACATCCATTTGATTTGTCAACCTCTGAATTCTCCTGATTTGAATGTTTTGGATTTGGTTTTTTTAATGCCATTCAGTCATTACAACAAATGGAAGTTACTAACTCTGTTGATGACCTTATATAGGCCCTGAAAAAATCTTATGACAGTTTTTCTAGCAAAGCTTCAAACAAAATTTTTCTCACGTTTTAATCGTGTATAATTGAAATTATGAAGGTCAAAGGATCCAATAATTATAAAGTTCCTCATGTAAAGAAAGATGTAGCTTGGCACACATCTAGAGTCGGGAAATCGTCATTGATGCCGATTCATCCCAATTCCTCTATTTTGTATCAAGCTACCATGAGTAGCTAAATCCCTTTCTTGTTGGGATTAGTTGTAGTTCACCGAAACAATATGCAATTTCATTGATCATAGCGTTATATGCAATTTATTTATGAATCATTATTGATGATATCTTTGTTTTATTGTTTAACTCCATGGATTTGAATTGATATTGAGAAATACGATTGAAATCTCAATCCAAGATAATCATCTATTAAACTCTAAATGCTAGACATAAATTTAAGTTTAATATTCACCGTAAGTATTGATTCTTAATGTTGCTGTATTGTTGATAGGCTAAGAAATCGTCAATTAAACAATAAGGTAGAATCCTCATCAGATGTTTAGACATAAACTCTATTGTGAGAGATACGTGATCATATTGATACATACTTAGATTGTGTATAACTGATCAGTGATTTGCATATTTAATCGGTGGACAAAATCCAATCCCAACAAGCTTTTTTCTCTGAAAACTATCCTTATTAATTATATGTTTTTACATTTGGTAACTTACAAATCAAATATATTGCAAAACTCCCGCTTAAAATCATATTAACTATTGAACGTTTGTAATATCATGTCGGTCTCTATGGATACGATACTTAATACTTACTTTTGATTTACTCAACATCAGTATTCTAGGTAGTGGGCTTCGTTCTCCATTTTTGCTCTAACGTAGTAGGGTCCTTCCCAGTTCGTGGCGAGCTTGCCTTCACGGGAATCTTTGTGATTCCTCTTTAGGATGAAGCTACCTACTTGGAACTCTCGTCGGGTAACCTTGGTGTTGTGCCTGATTGTGATTTTTTGTTTAAGTGAGGCCTCGCGGAGGGCTGCACCTGGTCGGACCTCTTCGACGAGATCGAGCTCTTCTCTTAAGACCTCGTTATTTTTTCTCCATCCAAAGGCACTTTAGTCCGCCTGGAGGGCACATGAGCTTCAATGGGGATTACCGCCTCTATCTTGTATGCTAGGCAAAAAAAGGTTTCCCCGATTGAAGAATGGAATGTAGTGCGATAGGCCCATAGCATGTTGTGCAGCTCTTTGACCCACTGCCTCTTTGTTTCGTCTAGCCTTCATTTGAGGCCTCGTAAGACTACCCTGTTAGCCGCTTCGGCTTGCCCGTTAGTCTGTGGATGCTCGACGGACACAAAGTGTTGTTTAGTGCCAAGTTGAGCGAAGAATTCCTAGAACTTTTTTTCCGTGAACTGTGTCTCGTTGTTTGTGACGATTGCTTGGGGAATGCCGAAACGGGCAAGGATGTTTCTTTTGTAGAAACGAAGTACATTGTGGGTTGTTATCTTGGTCAGGGCCTCATCTTCTCTCCACTTGGTGAAGTAGTCTACGCCTACTATCGAGTACTTATTCTAGTTCGACCCTATGACGAACGACCCCAGGATGTCTAGGCCCCACCAGGCGAATGGCCACAGAGAGGACATTGCCTTGAGCTCGTTGGGCGGTGCCACATGCATGTCTCCGTGTCATTGGCATTTTTTGCACTTCTTAACGTGTTCCCTTGCGTCGTTTTGCATGGTCGGCCAGTAGTAACTGTCGTACCTCGAAAAATACGATCCTCGCGATGGCCGCGGAAAAAAATGTTCGAAACAGAGTCGCCACCGAACTTTATTCATTCCAAGGATGGAATAGGAAAATATCGATAAAACCTTTAAGAGGGATAAGAACATGGTCGTCGCAACCAATATTCTAGGTTCGGGAGTCGGTTACGCAGAGGGAAGGTATTAGCACCCTCTACGTCCGTTGTACTCAACGGGAACCTCTTGATCGATTCGAGAGTAAAGTTAGCTATGCTTGTTTGTTTTCTTCTAAGGTTTCTCCTATGGGGGGAAATGGTGGTTTAAGGATAGGGTGCTCGCCAAGGATTGGGGCCCTTGTGCCTACGTATCTTCACTTGTGATAAGTGGAAAATCAGAGCATTCGTAGTTCGTGGGACTACGGGAAAAGGTAGGGGATTGTGCTCGCCAAGATCGTCGCAATCTTGTGCCTACGTATCTTACATTCAGAAGAGAATGAAGAATCAGAGCAACCGTAGTTCGGCTAACTACGGTAAAAGGTTTGTGTTTGGAATGAACGAGAGTTTGGGTTGCATTCTAACTGCTAAACGTTGGCTTGACGGCTCACTAGGGGAGGCTGAAGCACGAGTTTGTTATGCGCAGAAGAAGGGACTAAACAATGTTCTTGGTAAAAGGTGTTTAGGTTGGAGATCGCACGAGGGCGAGGAATTTAGTGTTTATCGTATTGAATGTTTTGGTTAGAGGATATATTTAAATAGGTTTTAAGGTTTCGATTGCGCGGGGCAAGAAAAAGGAGTTTGGTTAAGTAATTTGAGGGAGAATGACGACTATTCGATAAACGAGACGTCGGCCTCGCAATCAATTAATCGGAGCATTATTAGAATGCTAGATTCCGACAACACCTTTTTCATTCGACTAAATTCGAAGTTGGGGTTTGAGAAAGTTTCAATCGCACGGGGGCGAAAAAAGGGAGTTGGGTTGAATAGTTTAAGGGAGAATGACGAATACTCGATAAACGAGACGTCGGTCTCGCAATCAAATAATCGGGATACTATTGGAATGCTAGATCCCAACAACATCTTTTTCATTCAATTAATTATGAAATGGTATTTGAATGGATAATGTAATATTCGTCCAAGTAGTTAGGGTACGTGTTTTATAGACGAAAGGTCGAGCAACCCACAACCTAAAGCGTACGCTCCAAGAGTGGTTACTCAAGAATTCAAGGAGTGCGAGACTCCAAGAACTCAATTCTTTCGTAGTTTAATTAAGAAAATAGTTTTGAATTTGACGTATGGTTTAGAAGCGTACTAGGGTTTAGACTCGATTACACATGAGTGAGGAACGAAGTTAGATGGGTTGAAAACTTTAGGAGGAATGACGACTAATTGATAAACGAGACGCCGGCCTCGCAATCAATTAATCGGGATATTACCGGAATGCTAGATTCCAACGATACCTTTTTCATTCAATTAATTATAAAATATGTTTGTTGGACAATGTAAGTATTGGTCCAAATAATTAAGAAGTGTTTTAGAAACGAAAGTTCAAATGATATACTATTCAAAGTGTACACCTTGATAGTAATTATTCTCGAATTCAAGGAATGCGTGACTCCAAAAACTCGATACTTTCATAATTTTAATTATGAAAATAATTTGAAAATAATTAACGTAGTGGTCAAAACTGAGGTTGACATATTGCTTGAATTAGGGTTTGCGAATTTTGAGAGGTTTAACAACAAGATTGGATATTTAAGGATGAAAGACGAAGTGACCACAACCCAAGATGTGTACCTCGAGAGCGATCACTTAAGGATCCAAGGAGTGCTAGACTCCAAGGACCCACCACTTTCATATAAATTTTGAAAAGATTTTTACTTATTCTAAACAAATAAAATATTTTGAATTTTTAAAATATTTATAATAATAATAAAAATAAATTGATAACATTCTAAAAAAGAATTTTGGGTAAGGTGATATTGTGAGGCAAACATTATCCTAGTAAAAATATATTACTAATAATATCACTAATGGTACTCTTAATAATAATATACTATAATAACACTACTGATAATAAACTTTTAAATATACCATGATAATACTATTAATAATATATTTTGAAAACGTGCTATAATGATACTTAATAATTTATCATATAAAAAATAGTTCTAAAATAACCCTATTAAGTTCACTAAACCTCACTTAAAACAAATGTTACTATAACATTATCTAAAAATAAAAAAAAAACTCCACATCTTAATTGAAACCTAACATATTCCAGACTATTATTGATTCCTAATAACCAAAGTTAATAAAACATTATCATATAGCTAATACGCACGCCTACCTCTCTCCCTCGAAACTCAACCGAGCTTCTGCCAACATCTCTTCACCGCTGATACCAATACCTTCCGTTTTCCTCTCGTTTTCAAACAAAACTTCTGCTCTGACCATACCCCTAAATCCTTAGAAAACCTAATCCCTTTTCTTAACACCAAACCACGCCCTAACTCTACCAACAATCTCACGCGAAAATCACAGCAAACGAATAACCACCAAGCATTATAGATGACTCATGGAAACGGTGTAAGGATGTCAAAAGCGAAGAAAAACAAGTTTAAAGGCGATGAAGATTTTACCGATTTGGGTGTATCGACGATACGGTGAGTGATTTCCTCTCCTTGCTTCGAGTCCCTCGTTCCTTTTCTCTTCCTTTCGAAACTTGTGTGTTGTGGTCTCTAGCTCAGAGTAAGCTCAGGTTCTAAGGTTGAACCTGAGTGACTCTTGAAATTTTGAGCTCTAGTGATTAATGGGGTTGGAGTCTATTTTGACAGAGTTTCTTTAGGTTTTTCCTTCTGTTCTTTTGCCAATGAATAGGACCATATTTATAGGGGTTTTTTTTAGGGTTTTTGATACGTGTGAGGATTTGAATTTTTGCTGAAGGGAGGGCTTAATCCGTGTGAGGTAGGACAATGAAGAGCATTTGGGGTAGTACGATTCTGTTAGGAGGTAATACCATGATTTCTGCTTTTCTGAGACTTGATAGTGACTTCTGTGTTTGTCTGTAGTGAATTAAAAAAAATTACTTTTTACCCTATTTTTTACTGTATGGACCTTTAGGATTGTTACTGCTGTGCTGATGTGGCTTTGGATTTAACTTCATTTTACCTTATACTGTTATTCTTTGTGAAATGGTCTCAACATCTTATGTTTGCAACATTTTTCTTACTGCAATTGCTGAGTTTAATCAACTGATTTTTCATATCAGGTTCTTGCTCATACCTGGTTCTATCTCATCATTCAGTAGCATTGGAATTCTGGATTATTATCGGTTCTCTTATCATGGTAGTGCACTACTCTATTTATACATTGCCTTTGAACTTCATGTTTTGATAAATGCTTCTTATCTGTCAAAACTTGTGCAGGATGGTGATAAGCTCGTAACTCCGCAACCCGATTTGTGGCATCTTTTGGCAGCATTGACAAAAGTACCTTTGGAGTGGTCAACGAAGGCTTAGCAAACTTTTTTATACCAACCGCTCTCGTGATCCTAAAGTTGTAGCAAAGTACTCCCGACAATACCGATTCAACAGCATCTCTGCCAGCAACAATTGCATTTGACTCGAGCTTTCTCTTGACAATTAATAGCGCATCATGAAGAGCTTTTCCCCTTACATCAAACACATAATTATTTGCACCTCTGAGAACCGAAAAGACTGCACCAGAAATCTATGTCTCTTTAATCACGACTACAACATCATCAGCAATGCGCCCCTCAACAGCCTCGTCATTACGATGTGAATATACTGGTGTTGTTTCCCTGAGCTTAATCTTCATTTGTTTGCAATTGAGTGATAATCTTAAAAGCTTTAATATTAATTTTACTATTTGGATCATCATTTGGCTTGTATATTGTATTAACCACCTATATCTTCTTTTGTTTTACGTACCATGCTTGAAAGAATGATGGACCATGCTAGAGTGATGAACGGACTCGACAATCCGGGACAAGAAGGTTGTTGGATGGCCAAAGGCCCCTCTCCTTTTTTTTACTTTGGGAATGCCTTGGCATGACTTAACTGAACATCTTATGCTTGTTGCAGGTTATGGGGCCAAAGTGTTTGAATAGAGCCTTACTGATGTATCATAAGGATGATAAACAACAGTATTCGTTCCACTTTCTTTATGCTCTTGCAATGATGCACCAGGGCAGCATAACTTGAAAAGTTTCACCGAGTTTTAAACTCTATTTCTTAACTTTTGCAGGCTTCGGCTAGAGTAGGAATCTGTGGTTTTGTTCAATTTTCAGGTTTTGAGATGGACGGAGACTTTGAATTTTATTCTTCTTGCTCTTATAAATTCTTGATTCGCATTTGTAGGCTACCATCAACGCACAGATTAAGTGTCCTTACGGCATTACTTTGTTCCAGATGATTCAAATGAAACGCAACATTTGTTATCAAAAGACAAATACTTTAGTCCGCTTGAGTAATGACAGGAAATTGTCGATAGATAAGTTTCCACCACTCACTGCTGCATATTTCCTCTTGTATGTTGCTGTTATGCTTTTTGCCTTGTGGAGTAAAGATTTGGTTGGCATAGTCAATAACAGAGCAAGTCCTGGTGAGCTTTGTTTCAAGGCTAGGTACTGAGCGAGCTGTACGAATTGTGTGGCAGGGGCGTCGAGTTTCCGTTGGTGTTGAAGTCATACATGATCCAAGAGTGTTGATTCTTGATGAAGCAACTTCAGGTCTTGACAGTACCTCGGCTTTTCAAATAATTGATATGCTGAAAGTCATGGCTGAATCTAGGGGAAGAACTATAATACTGTTGTGAAGTTGTTCAATTCAATATTGTTGTTAGACAATGGCAGTGTGTTGCATCATGGGAGTGTGGATTTGTTGGATGTGAATCTGAGGTTGATGGGTTTAGAGCTTCCTCTTCATGTTAATGTTGTTGAGTTTGCTATTGAATCCATTGAGACTATTCAGCAACAACAAAAAAGTCTGCAAGTTCAGATCGAAGCACCGAAAAAGGGTACTCGAGTCGATGATACTAAAGAAAGGCGATGATCAAGGTGACAGTAGAAGTGGTAAGTTAACTCTACTACAGCTATTTCAACAATCAAAGGTATTTGACATCGAAACCATCAATGTAGGAATAGATTTCACTTGTGATTATGCTAATTCTAGATTGAGAGAAACAATAATTCTTGCTCATAGGTTCTCCAAAAACATTCTACGAACAAATGAGCTCTTTGCATTTAAGACGGTTCAGATGCTGATTTCTGGTCTGGTTTTAGGCTCCATATTTGGTAATCTCAAAGATGGTTTAGTAGGAGCAGAACAGAGAGTTGGTTTATTTGCTTTCATACTAACATTTTTGTCATCAAGCACCATTGATGCTCTACCGATTTTCTGCAAGAAAGGGAGATTCTAATGAAGGAAACATCAAGTGGAAGCTACAGAGTTTCATCCTATGCTTTAGCCAATGGCATAGTTTACTTGCCATTTCTACTCATACTTGCCATTTTATTCGCAGTGCCGCTGTATTGGATGGTCGGTCTTAACCAAAACTTTACGGCGTTTTTGCACTTTCTGTTGCTAATATGGTTGGTTCTGTATACTGCGAATTCAGTTGTGGTATGTTTCAGTGCTCTGGTGCCTAATTTCATTGTTGGAAATTCGGTAATTGTCGGTGTCATTCCCAAAACTCTTTACCTCAACGATTCCCTTGATCTAAACAACTCTGGTGATTTTTCTATGGGCTCATGATTGTTACCTTTTCTTGTAACAGGTGGAGTTGCAACCAGATGATCAGCACCTTGTATGTTCATTTTTTCTCAGATAAAGCTTCTGCCCAAAGTTGATGTTAGAAACATTGGTAATAACCCGATTCACCAAGTTTACTAGTTCAGAAGTCACTTCTGGGCTTCTTAACAAAGTTACTTGAGCTGCGGCGTTGTCGACACAGGGCAGAATGTCATCTAAAGCTGTATTTGCAGTAGGATATTGGATGGTAATTGGCCAGCAGGGAATTGATTGTTAGAAGTTTGCCAACTAACTATTATTGACAGTTGGGGCAGTTTGCATAGAGTTTGGATGGCATGATGCTTTGGATAGGGCTGGCAGTTAGAACGTGTCCTAATTAAAGGACTGTTAAAGGCTGGCTCATGGGGTATGAACGTGTCTAGGCATGCTCTATAAAATGAGGGTGTGAATTAAATTAGGTCAATGTTTGCTTTAGGTGTATGACGTGGTATGCATTGCTTAGAATTATGTGTGTATGATGCAATGTTGATTGACTTGGCTATGCGTGAAAGCTTGTATGTGCTTATATATGTGCAATGAACTTTGTCTTGGTGTGTGGTCTGCTATATATGTGTAATGAACTGATATGATAGCATGCATAATGAGTCTTGGGGATTAGACTATACGTATGTGTATGTGTTGCACCCCAAAATTTGCCCTCACAATACAAGACTTTGTGTTCCAAGAAGGTTCACAAGGTTCACAAAATTCACAATTGGTCAGAAGAGTTGACAATTCCCTCAGACAATGCACCTCCTAAGCAGTGCATCCAAAACTAGGGTTTTGACTTTAATCAGGCTAAATGGACTTCCAAGACTTCAAGTGAGCTTCATAACATCTTATATGTGTATAAGAACCCCTATGTCAAGTTTCAAGACTTTTCTCAAAAGTTTGCTCAGTCAGATGATCAGATAAGTCAAAAGCAGTCAATGCAGTTAAAAGGTCAAACTGAGGTCAACTGTGGTCAAACCAAATTCAAACTTCATGATTTTTTTTGCCAACATCAAAGAGAGGTTGGGTGAGAAATATTATCATAATAACTGTAATACCCCAAATTTTGCCCTAAGATTTGTCGTCGCATTTCATTGCATTTAATCAATTACTAACAAATTTGTGTAGTCGTTTGACTTTTTGCAGGTAAATATCATATGGCATGCATTTTTTTTCTAAAAAGTAAAAATGGCACAATTGGCAGGAGGACATGTGTAAGGAGTTATGAGTGTGAGAGGTTGAGAGTTCGAATCTCACCTTTGTCATTTTTTTTGTTTTTTATTATTTTTACTCTAAATTTTTCTATCTTTCATTAAAAAAATAACAAAAATAGTTTTTTATTATTATTTAATTATTATTTTCGTATTTTAATTAAATCATTTTTTAAAATATTATTTTTTTCACTTTTTTCTAAATTATTCATAAAAATATCCAAAAAATCATAAAATAAAAAATATTGAAAAAAATTTTGTTCTTTTTATAATATTTTTTATTTTAGGAATCAATAGGATTATTAGTTTTTATTTTAAGTTTATTTTAATTATTTTAAATTATTTAAATTTTATTTTTTCTTAACTAATTATTTAGTTTGGGCTTTAAAATGGGCTTTAGGGACATTATTGACAATTTGGTGTTAACCCTAATTTGTTCCCTATATATACATGTGTTGCCTTGTTGGAAAAAGGAGAGAGAACGAAAAAAACCTAAGAGGAGTGAGTGCCGTTTGCCGTTATTTAGTTTTCTTCTTCATCCATTACTATTGTTTCTTTTTCTTCATCGTTTACCGTTATTTCTTTTCCTTCATCTATTACTGTTGTTTCTTTTTCTTCATCTTTTACCGTTATTTCTTTTTCTTCATCTATTACCGTTATTTCTTTTTCTTTATCTATTACTGTTACGTTTATATATATATAATTTTTAAATTGTTAGAGTTTATATATATAAGATTTTTGATCGAATTATGTCGATACGATGTTTGCACATTTGTGTGCATGACGCGTGACATTTGTGTTAGTTCGATCTGGTTGCGATGATCGCATTTTTGTGTGAGCAATAATACTATTTTTTGCTTAATTTCTTTTTCTTTGCGATAAATTTTGTTTCGTCCGATTTAGATCTGGTTGTGATGAGCGCATTTCTGCGTTAGCAACATTGTTGGGTTATTTGGCACATTTAAAATTCATTATTGCTTTATTATTATTATTATTATTATTATTATTATTATTATTATTATTATTATTATTATCATTATTTATTATTATTATCATTATTATCATTATTATTACCATTATTATTATTATTGTTATCATTAATTTATTAAAATTTGTTATAATATAAAAACCTGTTTCTTAAAATAAATAACATTAACATCTTTTCCAAATTAATATGAAAACCTATTATTTTTAAGAAAAACTTTTTTTTAGATAAATTTAAAATAATAACTAAAATCTTTTTTTTAATATAATAACTAGAACCGTTATTTATTTTATTTTATTATTGTTCAATTCAAATTTCATTATCATATTGTATCTGCTCCTCTCATGTAACCTCGCGAACTTAACAATCGCTCTTTAAATTCTGCCTTTAAATTTCTGCTTGCATGGTTTAAATTATGACATTATCTCTCTGTTTGCATCATTCAATTATCTCACGCGTTTACTATTATTTCTGTCACATTGCACACATCCGAAGGTTAGGTCTAACTGTTTGGCCGTCGCGCCAATAGTCCGTAAAACTTCACACATTCAATTTCAAATCCTCAAAACTACAAACTACAAACCCTAATTTTCACAAATGCCTCGCCGCAGGCAAAATTACAATTTTACCCCTAGCATTAGGTCAAAGAGCCGCCGCGCTCATTTTAGGGTTTCCGGGCGTGGAATCCCTAATTTAACCCTAATTACAACTTAACAATTCAACGTAGAGATTTGGAGTTTCTACACTCCACGTAAGCGTGTCCTTAAGACATGTTTATTCCCCTTGAGACCTTGACCACAGTCAAGAAGTCTCTAACCTCCCTTTTGAGGGGAACTACGATTACTCTGATTCCACTCCCGTAAGGATACGTAGGCACAAGATGCGATGTCTTGCCGAGTAAACTTAGAATTAACCCCCCTTTATTATTTATTATTGCTTATTTATATTTTATTTATCTTTGCTATTTAATTATTTTGCTTATTATTTTGTAATTGTTTCTTGGATGTAAAGTTGTTTAATTATTTAATTATTATTATGGTTAGTAATTAGGGAGTGCTAATATGTATGATATTTAAAAAAATAAATTAGATCATTTTAATATAAGATAATTAAATTAAACATTTCACACACGTAAGTCGATTTTAATCGCCGTCTCACTTCCTAAGGATATCCCTCAAGTTGCCTATGAATATTGGTTAAGTGGGGTGTATAAAGCAAGTCCCTCAAAAAGAAAATCATCAAAGTCCCTTATGGTTGCCTTTACGAATCGAGTCCCTTTCGAAAAATGATGATGGTCCCTTATACGTGCTTATTACATCCCACAATGGCCTTCAAAGTCAAATTGTCCCTCACATGTCCCTTAACATCCAAAGTAAGGACTACCTACTCCATTATAGTAGGGATAGTCTTACTAAAGGAAGGAATGAAGAATAAGAAAGACCTTTAAACATTAGGGTAGGTTACTCCTAGGTGCTTGCTCACTTCAAAACTTTTTCACACTTAAACAAATTTCCAACAAAATTTTCAAACAAGTTTTTTTCACATCCATACACGGATTATTATTAAACTATTCTGAAATTTTTTGCTATTCACACACTACACTTTCAAAACAATTCAAAAGTGAGCTTAAGTACCTAAGAGCCCATGGATAACCATGGATGAAAAGGGTGCTAACACCTTCCCTTTTCATAACCTACCCCCCGGACCCAAAATATTCTCTAAGGTCTTTCCTGTTCTTTTATAACCTTTCCTTATGGATAAAATAAAAGTCGGTGGCGACTCTTGCTATCCGCAACATTGTTTAAAGTTAGTTCTCCCACCGTGTTACAGTATGTATGAATTGTCATAACTTGGTTAGTTGGCATGTATGCATAGCATGGTATATTTTAGATGCATGTGTGTGCTGACAGTGTGAATTGTCCAAACTGATATGACAGTACATGTGAAATTAAGTTTCTCCTTGCAATTAAGTTTCTCCTTTTATTTATTTCAATACCCCAGAATGACTTCAAATGGTGGGTCACAGAATTTTCGCACAGCTGGGTAGTGGAGCTTTTGTTTCTGTTAGAGGTTTCAAAAAGAAAATACCTTCAAAATGAAAACTAATCCCGCATGACAATATTGTACTTTGAATGATCTATTTCCAAGTAGAGTCAAGTGTAAACGAATCCAAACTCTAATGGTAATACTTCTCTCCTAATCGCGGCTACGTCATCTGTTCTCCATATAACCCCTTTCATTTCTCTTAAAACATATCTCCACCAAAAGTCAACATAACTTGCTAGGGAACACAATGGACATACACAAGGCTTTCATAGACGAAATCTTAGAGAGTCATAGCCAGAAGTCGCGAAGCAGTAAAATAATCACTAAATACTGAAGTAGGACAAATTTGGGGTATGACAGATGCCCCTATCTAATTGCCTTAAACTTGAGAAAATGAATAGCTGCATGGCGTTCATTTTAGGGTGGAAGTCAATTAGTTACAAGAAAGACCCCGAAATTTGTCCGACAGGCAAGTAAACTGCAGTGAGATATACTGGGATAGGGTAGCAAGATGTAAAAGATAAACGAGATAATCTGACATTCTCAGGGTGGTCGAAGCAGTCCCTCATTTGTTAAGGTCCTTCGCGGTACCAGAGTAGTATAAACGATCTCCTTTGGATGGCCAAAGCAGTCCCTTATCCCATAAGGTTCTTCGATGATACCAAAGCAGTATCTCTGATCAAAACTTGAGATTCTCCGGGTGGTCGAAGCAGCATCTTATCCAATAAGATTCTTCGATGATACCAAAGCAGTATCTCTGATCAAAACTTGAGATTCTTCGGGTGGTCGAAGCAGCATCTTATCCAATAAGATTCTTCGATGATACCAAAGCAGTATCTCTGATCAAAACTTGAGATTCTCCGGGTGGTCGAAGCAGCATCTTATCCAATAAGATTCTTCGATGATACCAAAGCAGTATCTCTGATCAAAACTTGAGATTCTCTGGGTGGTCGAAGCAGCATCTTATCCAATAAGATTCTTCGATGATACCAAAGCAGTATCTCGAACAAAACTTGAGATTCTTCGGGTGATCGAAGCAGTACCTTATCCATTAAGGCTCTTCGATGATACCAAAGCAGTATCTCTGATCAAAACTTGAGATTCTTCGGGTGATCGAAGCAGTACCTTATCCATTAAGGCTCTTCGATGATACCAAAGCAGTATCTCTGATCAAAACTTGAGATTCTTCGGATGGTCGAAGCAGCATCTTATCCAATAAGATTCTTCGATGATACCAAAGCAGTATCTCGAACAAAACTTGAGATTCTTCGGGTGGTCGAAGCAGTACCTTATCCATTAAGGCTCTTCGATGATACCAAAGCAGTATCTCGAACAAAACTTGAGATTCTTCGGGTGATCGAAGCAGTACCTTATCCATTAAGGCTCTTCGATGATACCAAAGCAGTATCTCTGATCAAAACTTGAGATTCTTCGGGTGGTCGAAGCAGTACCTTATCCATTAAGGCTCTTCGATGATACCAAAGCAGTATCTCGAACAAAACTTGAGATTCTTCGGGTGGTCGAAGCAGTACCTTATCCATTAAGGCTCTTCGATGATACCAAAGCAGTATCTCTAGTGAAAATTTTGCTGAGGAGTAGTTGAGCTAAAATTCCTATTTAAAGGAACAGCGTTGTCCAATCTCCGCAGGGGAGAAAGCCTTCAAGAAACTCTTTTGAGGATAACCTCTGCTTGGGGAGCCACTAGAGCAATAGTTGCTGGGGATCATCATCATCAACTGCATGGTTGAAGACTGACTTGCTGGGGAGTATAATTCCCTGAACTCGTGAGGTATTAAATCTTTTCAGAGTCATACTGCCAACTTCACTGGAGGGCTGACCAAGATGCTTGTGAACTGATCCTGGATCCTGCTATGTTGTTATGTAATGCAATGTTTTATGATGCCCAAACATGCAAATAAGGTGCAACTGCTAGGGAGTGCCCGATGCGAATGCAAATGATATGTTAATGCTTGATATGATTATGATATGAGGTTATATGTCGTGCTTATGATAATGCAGCGACCAGGTATGCTGGGGATGAAATCCTGTCGGGGACATCACCAGGGACTGAATTCGGTAGTTGCTAAATGGTTTGGACTTTGGTTATTGAGGATGCCAACGAGGGTGGACTTTCAGTGGTTGCCAATGAAGACTGGACTTTTAGGGTAAATTGAAGGTGCCAATTGGAGTGGCTTTTTGTGGTTGGCCAATAAAAGATTGGACTTTCTATGGGGTAGTGAGAGAATTAGACTACTCGACATCCCAAATTTAGATACTCCATGACGACCGGGGGAATTGATTGCCCCAGTTTAGCTCTTGATCTCGATGCTGGAGGGAACCACCTCATACAAAACCTTTAGAACGACAAGTCTTTTTATGATGACAAGCCGGGGCAGCTGACAACTAATTCAAAGCTTCTACCTGTTGATATGTGTCTTGGAGACCATCTATCTTCCCCAATATCTTCAAACGTCAAAACAAGTTCTATACCTTGTCAAAAAGTTATATTTTATTATTATTATTATTTTTTTTTTTAGCTGAAGTTTCGAACACAAATTATCAAAAATAAAATTAATTTGCAAACAATCAGATAAAGTAAAAGAGTGAGCACAATTTAATAAGAAATCTCTCTTTATATTGATTTGACCCTTGAATGGGTAGATATACAAAGATGTAATCCCTTAATGAGGTGATCACAGTGCGAAAAAAAACATAACGGCAAAAAAAATAGAGCCCCTTTTGAGTCTTGACACTGCTATAGTCCCTATAACTTTGGAAGTCTTCAACACCTTGCTTCGTAGAAAGATGGCCGGATCAATTATGTCTCTTGATTACGTACTAGGGTCGAGCGATCATGCATAATGGATACTTTGCCTTGGAATTTTGCCCCTAACTTTTGCCTGGATCGCCCTTTCGGGTTTTCAATCCACCGGGACGCCCTTTTTTGCCTGAGCCGCCCCTTCAGGTTTTCAACTCAGCGGGCCTATTCTTATTTTATTCCTAATTTTTGCCTGAACCGCCCTTTCGGGTTTTCGGTTCACCGGGATAGCCAATTTTGCCTAAGTCTCCCTTTCGGGTTTTTGACTTAGCGGCTTTATTATTCCACTTTTTTAGGCAAAGTATCGTTTGACCAAATCTGCATTCACTGGATAAGGTAATTCCTCCCCATCCATGGTTGCGAGCTTTAGGGCACCACCAGAGAATGCCTCTGTTACCACATATGGGCCCTCATAATTTGGCGTCCATTTGCCCCTAGATTCATTATACATAGCCATGATCCTCTTGAGTACTAAGTCTCCTTGCGCGAATGTCCTGGTATGTACTTTTTTTGTCGAAGGCTCTCTTCATTCTTCTCTGGTAAAGCTGGTCGTGGCATATGGCCGTCAAGCGCTTTTCCTCAATGAGATTAAGTTCTTCAAACCTCGTTTTTACCCATTCGGCTTCGTCAAGTTGAGCTTCCATTAAAACCCTCAGAGAAGGGATTTCGACCTCTATTGGGAGAACTGCTTCCATGCCATAAACCAACGAGTAGGGAGTTGCCCCTGTTGAAGTTCGTACGGAAGTACGGTAGCCGTGTAATGCAAAGGGTAACATCTCGTGCCAATCTTTGTATGTGACCACCATCTTCTGGATGATTTTCTTGATATTTTTATTGGCTGCTTCTACGGCTCCATTCATTTTGGGTCTATATGGTGTCGAGTTATGGTGTTCTATTTTAAAGCTGGCGCACAACTCGTCCATCATTTTGTTGTTGAGATTCGACCCATTGTCAGTGATGATACGGCTGGGCACTCCATATCTGCATATGATGTTGTGTTTCAAGAAGCGGGCGACTACTTGCTTAGTAACGTTGGTATACGAAGCAGCTTCAACCCACTTGGTGAAATAGTCTATAGCCACAAGTATGAAGCGATGTTCGTTTGAAGCTTTCGGTTCAATCATCCCAATCATGTCTATTCCCCACATGGAGAAGGGCCATGGTGAGGTTAAGACGTTCAATGGAGTGGTGGGTACATGAATCTTATCAGAGTATATTTGGCACTTGTGACAAGTTCGGGCATGATGGTAACAATCTGCTTCCATGGTAAGCCAATAATAGCCCGCCCTTAATATTTTCTTTGCCATGGTGTGTCCATTCGCATGAGTTCCAAAGCAGCCCTCATGAATGTCCTTTAGAATCCGTTCAGCTTCACGTTTCTCCACACATCTAAGCAAAACAGTGTCATGGTTGCGCTTGTACAATACATTTCCATTGAGGAAGAAGTTGGATGCCAATCTTCGCAAAGTTCTTTTGTCGATACCCAGGGCTCCTTCAGGATATTCGTGCTTTTCAAGATATCGCTTTATATCGTAAAACCACGGCTTTTCTTCTGCGTCTTTATCAGCAGTCAGACAATGTGTGGGCTCTTCAAAGCGTCGCAAATCAATAGATGGTCTATGATTTGGCCATATCAACTTGTACATGGATGCCAGAGTTGCCAAAGCGTCAGCCATTTGATTCTCTTCTCGAGGTATGTGAGCAAAAGTGATATCATCGAATCGAGGAAGCAAGTTTGCCACATAATCCCGGTATGGA
Organism: Lathyrus sativus; assembly: GCA_963859935.3. Classification (NCBI taxonomy): domain Eukaryota; kingdom Viridiplantae; phylum Streptophyta; class Magnoliopsida; order Fabales; family Fabaceae; genus Lathyrus; species Lathyrus sativus. The sequence continues at coordinate 715,340,023 of OZ012737.1, forward strand.
ATTAAGTTTTCATGCTTGGTATCCCAATCGCCTCTTATCTGGTAAATTACTAGAGCGGAATCCCCAAACACATCGAGAGTTTTGATTCTCAAGTCAATGGCTTCTTCTAGCCCCAGTATACATGCCTCGTACTCTACTATATTGTTAGTGCATGGGAAACAGAGCTTGGCCGTAAACGGTAAGTGAAAATTTTTGGGAGATGTAATCACTGCCCCAATTCCATGTCCATAAGAGTTAGAAGCACCGTCGAACATAAGAGTCCATCGCTCCCCTGGTTCTGACCCTTCATCTGGCCCTGACTCTTCGCAATCTATTGCCATCATGATATCCTCATCCGGAAAGTCAAATCTTAAAGGTTGGTACTCTTCCACTGGCTGATGGGCCAAATGATCTGCTAACACACTGCCCTTTATAGCTTTCTGAGTGGTGTATTGGATGTCATATTCAGATAAAAGCATTTGCCATCGGGCTATCCTACCAGTAAGAGCAGGTTTCTCGAAGATGTATTTGATTGGATCCATCTTGGAGATTAAGTATGTGGTGTGCGTCAGCATATATTGTCTGAGTCGTCTAGCAGCCCATGCAAGTGCACAACAAGTTTTTTCAAGCAAAGAGTATCTAGTCTCACAGTCGTTAAACTTTTTGCTGAGATAGTATATAGCATGCTCTTTCTTGCACGTATCATCTTGTTGTCCCAACACGCAACCCATGGACTCTTCTAGCACGGTTAAATACATAATGAGCGGCCTTCCAGGAACTGGTGGTATCAAGATTGGTGGTTCTTGCAAATATTCTTTGATTGCATCAAATGCCCCTTGGAATTCATCATTCCACACAACTGGTTGGTCTTTCCTGAGTAATTTAAAAATTGGCTTGCAAGTGGCTGTGAGATGTGAAATAAATCTTGCGATATAATTCAACCTCCCTAGAAATCCACGGACCTCCTTTTCAGTCTTTGGTGCAGGCATGTCTTGAATCGCCCTCACTTTATCAGGATCCACCTCAATCCCTTTCTGGCTTACGATAAAGCCCAACAACTTTCCAGACCGCACCCCAAATGTACATTTGTTGGGATTAAGTCTCAACTTGAACTTCCTCAGCCTGGCGAACAACTTTTCCAAATTACCCACATGCTCCTCTTCAGTCTGGGACTTAGCAATCATGTCATCAACGTACACTTCGATCTCTTTGTGAATCATATCGTGAAAGAGTGTTACCATTGCACGTTGGTATGTTGCCCCAACGTTCTTTAACCCAAATGGCATTACCTTGTAATAGAATGTGCCCCATGGTGTGATGAACGTGGTTTTTTCCATGTCATCTGGATCCGTCTTAATTTGATTGTAACCAGAGAACCCATCCATGAAGGAAAAAACAGAGAACTGTGTTGTATTATCTACCAACACATCAATGTGAGGCAATGGAAAATCGTCTTTAGGACTTGCTCTGTTTAAGTCGCGGTAATCCACACACATACGGACCTTTCCATCTTTTTTCGGTACGGGAACAATATTTGCAACCCATTGTGGGTATTTGGCCACTGCTAAGAACCCTGCATCAAATTGTTTTTGGACCTCATCACGAATTTTCAGAGCCATATCAGGGCGAGTTCTTCTCAACTTCTGCTTGACGGCATGACACCCTTCTTTGAGTGGTAGTTTGTGTACAACAATGTTCGTATCTAGACCAGGCATGTCCTGGTACGACCATGCGAATACATCAGCATACTCTCGGAGGAGCCCTACCAGCTTTACCTTGACAACATCTTGAAGAGACGCTCCAACCTTTATCTCCTTTTTATTTTCTTCTGAACCTAGGTTGATAACCTCGACATCCTCTTTATGCGGCATAATGACCTTCTCTTCTTGCTGCAACAACCTAGCCAATTCGTTGGGGAGCTCATTCTCGTCTTCCTCATCTGCTCGGTATATTGGACAATCAAAATCATAAAGACCTAAAGCAATGTCGATATCAAGGACCTCGGTAGTGTCTCTGCATGTTTATGATTTATGCAACTTATTTAGGAAAGTGAGTGTGCGAAAGAAATGCCATTAATTATGAAAGAGTAGAAAAGAAAATGAGCAAAAATCGAATGCAAATCAAAATTTTATTCATGTCAAACAGGTTTCGAAACATCAGGGGGCCCGATACAAAGCTCCACTACGCCTTGGGCAGAGCGTAGGATTTTTGAAAATCAATTAAAACATTACTTTTGAAGAGGGAAAAACTGGGGTATTTCGATGGTCTTCCAATTCTTCAATTATTCACCAGGTTCATCCTGTCGGATCCAGCTCGCGGAGGCTTCTTTGTCACCAATCCCATCTTCAATTACCATGGCGGAGGTATGATCGAAGATATGCCCAGCGCTTTTGAAGACTTCTGCCACAGGAGGAATCTGCTTCTTGCCATATGTAATCGTCACAGTGTTGGATGAAGGACGGTATCCTAGCCCAAATTTGTCGAACTTTTCAGCCACTTCCACCATTCTGCCCCAACCTTGGGCGTTTCCTTTGTCTACAACCATCTTAGCTTCTTCATAAGAGGCCATTGCTGATCTTGAACTCTGACCCTCTGAAATTCGTTGCACCGCTAATGTATTCACCATTTCGAAAGATTGAAAAGGCGTTTCCACCATCTCCCCTTCAACTTCAATGTACCTGAAGGATGTTAAGTGGCTAACCAAGATATCCTCCTCTCCTCCAATCTGAACTACTTTGTCATTACTGACAAATTTTAGCTTCTGGTGAAGGGTAGAGGTAACAGCTCCTGCATAATGTAACCAAGGTATTCCTAATAGACAGTTGTACCCTGGATAAATATCCATTACTTGAAAAGTGATAGTGAAGACAGTTGGCCTGATTTTTATTGGCAAGTTTACATCGCCAATCACAGCACGCCTGGACCCATCAAAAGCTTTGACCACCAGAGCACTTGGCTTCATGCTAACTCCTTTTACTGGCATTCTCTCCAGGGTGACCTTGGGAAGCACATTCAAAGAAGAACCCGTATCCACTAAGACTCGGGATACCAAAGTGTCTTGGCACTTGATAGAAATATGGAGAGCTTTATTGTGGTTTCTCTTCTCTGCAGTCAAGTCTTCATCATTAAACCCAAGAAAGTTTCCGGTTGTTACGCTAGCTATCACATCATCGAACTGGGCTACGGTGATGTCTTTAGCAATATGCGCAGCGCTCAACACCTTCATCAAAGATAACCGGTGGGCCTCTGAATTGAGTAACAACGAGAGCATGGAAATTCTGGCAGGAGTCTGGTTTAGTTGATCAATCACTTTGTAATCACTTTTTCTGATGATCTTCAAAAACTCCTCGGCTTCTTTTGGTGTTACTGCTGCTGTTGGTGATGACACCTCAACAGGTGGCTCAACAATTGGTGGTTCAATTGTAGCTTTTTCTTTATTTCTGGCTGGCACTTCCACTGGTTTGGCGGCAAATAAACGACCGCTACAGGTCATTCCACTAGGCCCCACTACTGCATCGCATTTGGCAGCGTCATACTCAATCACTAGTCTCTCTGGCCCCTGTTTAAAAACTTTGGGCTCAGATTCATTGACAGAATATTCTATTACCACCGGAGCTGGTCGCGCTGCTCTTTGTCTATTGACGTCATCTTCATCATACTGCATAACTACGGGTGCTGGTCGGGCGGGCCTCTGTTGAAAGGCTTCCGAAGGATCATACTGTAAGACTACTGGCGCTGGTCGAAGTCGCCTTGTCGGATAAGCACTTGTTTCATCATACTGAATATCAATAGCAGACACGTTCGAATCTCTTTGTTCTATTTGTATTATCCCCTGCTCTAAGAACCTTTGTAGATGTTTCTTTACCACTTCGTCAGCCAAATTCTCCCCTTCCTCTTGGGGAATCATCCCACTTTTCTTCAATTGTTCTCCGATAACGGCCATCGGAGTACGGACATCTTCAACATTCGTAATTAGCCTCAAACCAATGTTTTCTTCCACATCATTGACGGAAGGACCTCCATGTTTATGCAACGGATCCTTCGTAATGTTGGCCCCTCTAGGTGTAAAAGTGAGATCTTTGGATTCTATTAAGTCCTGCACCCTGTTTTGAAACGCATAGCAGTTGTCTATGGAGTGTCCAGGGGCTCCCTTATGAAACTCACAATGGGCGTTCGCATCGTACCCGGGGGGTATGGAAAGATTGTTGGACGTAAATCTCGCAACATTAAGTGTCCACTCTGATTTAGCTGAGCAAAGATCTGCCCATATGACATAGGAAGCGGGTCAAGTTGTCTTCTTGGCTGTCTCGGCTTTTGTTGTCTTTGAACCGGGGCATTATGATATTGCGGTGGAGGAACTCTCTGATAATTCTACTGCTGATTCTGTTGTTGAGCTGATTATTGATAAGAAGCGTGGGCTACTGCAGCTACCTGTGGATACTGGATGTTCACTGGAGTCCTATCCCCTCGTCCTCTTATCACGGCATTAGTTTCATCTTCCCTTTTCTTCACAAAAGGCTTCCTCCCCCCATTCATCGGGACCGCAGCCTTGTTTTTCTTCAAAGTACTCTCGATTCTCTCACCTACTGACACCACCTCAGCAAAGTTAGGGAAACTGGATTCGAGCATGCGGTCCAAGTATTGGGGTTGTAGAGTTCCCATAAACATGTCAGTTAACTCCTTAGTCAGCAATGGTGGTTGAACACGGGCAACCAACTCCCTCCACCTTTAGGCATATTCTTTAAATGACTCATTGTTACGTTGAGTCATATCTTGCAGCTGTGTGCGATTCGGTGCCAAGTCAGTATTATACTGATAATGCTGTGAAAACGCGTCCGCCAGATCTCTCCACGTACTGATTTGCCCCTTCTCTAACTGCATATACCATTCCAATGATGCCCCACTGAGACTATCTTAGAAGTAATGTATTAATAGCAGATCATTGTCGATGTGAGCAGCCATCTTGCGACAGTATGCTCTCAGATGGGTTTTTGGACAGCTGACCCCCTTATACTTTTCAAAGTCTGGGACTTTGAACTTCTTTGGTATTACCAGCCCGGGAACTAAGCACATATCAACAGCATCTAAGCCTGGAGTCTTCTGAACCTCCAAGGATCTAATCCTCTCTTCAACAGTTCGTAATCTATCTGCAGCAAAGTCGTTAGTAGCCCCCACATTGTGTTGAGGAGGAGGTTGTGGAGGTTGGTAGAAAGCATCGTATTGTTCGTCCATGTCTGCTTTAGAACCCTGACGCGCGGATATGGAACGGTCAACAAGGTCAGCGTGAGGGGTTTTAACAATCCCCGAAGTTCCTACGTTGTCAGCCGCCTTCCTGGCATCAGCAAAAGTCTCAGCATTGTTTTCTTTCTGGGCTAGCGTCAGCATTGTCTCCAACAGCTGATCCATCTTCAACTTGAGAGCGTCGATGTCACCCCTCATGGTATTCTGAGTCTCTTCCATTTGCTCAAGCGTCATTTGGAAGTTGCGCCTGGTCTCGTAGCGATGTCGAATAGTCAGCTTTCAAATTCTGAGGGAAAGGGAAAAGTCGAATGAGTTGTACTGTCGGGTGAAGATGCAAAAATGCTTATGTTATGCTTATGGGTATGATTGCGTTTTTATTCTTTTTAGGGAAGCATTTATAATGATTAGTTATTTATCAGACATTCAAACAACACGAGAACAAATAAAACAAAATAACTACTCTTCATTCATTCAAATTGTTCCAACATAACAAGAGTAGAAGTTAACAAGGAAAACAAATTCGCATTCCAAACAAACAACAGGAAAAGAAGACTAAGAAAACTTTAAACTTCGTTTCTTTTTGCTTCTCGCTCCTTGAGCTCTTCTTTGAACCTTACCAACATTTCCTGGCACACATATATGAACTCGCAAATGGCCGGAGCGGTGGAGTCATCAATGGCCTCCATAGCATCTCTATGTTTCCAAACTAGATCCTTGGTCAACCAATTGCAAAATTCTATCAATCCATTTAGCTTGTTGCGGTATACGTCTCGGTTGTTCCTCATGATGTGAATGGATTGCTCATATGCGGCAACATCTTGAGCTAGTTGGTCCCTTGCACCAGACCAAATGGCTTTGTCTTCCATAACAGCTCCCATCTTGTTCTCTTGATATTTTATGAACCTTTCGAGCTCATCTATTTTAGCACAAGTCTTATGCCAATTCTCCGGTGTTATCCGAGATGCATTTAAGGCCTCTTCCTTGAGTTGACGTTCTCTATCCTTGCCAGCTCTTAAAAGGCGTAGCGCAACATTCAATGTCTTAACTTCAACTCCTAACGTATCTCTGAGCTCCTTGCTCTTCTTAGTGGCTAAAATGTACCATTGCTCATTTTCTCGCCATTTTGCATGAGCGTACTCTAGTTGCTCCTTGAGAGAATCTAAACAACTGTCAGCTTGATTGATACATACTTTAGTCCTTTTCCTCTTTCCCTCCTCTTCATCAATCCTGCTTCCCATTTCTTCAATTTGTTTATCCCTTCTTGCGATCTCATACTTCATATGATTCTTTTCATTAACCATATCCTGAAGTCTTACTTGCAAGTCTTCATTTTCTTTCCCTAGCTGGGCTATTTTGAGCCTCATCTCATCCATTTCTTCAACTGATATGGGCACAGGCTGTGGAGTGGTGGGTCTAGGAGGTGCCTCAACAGAAAAGGGTAGCTTAACCATTTTGACCCTTTCCAGAACCCATTGCCGATAAGGCATTCTCGCCACCCCATCCCTTCTTCTCAACTCAGATTCTTTAGTATGAACTTTCTGCCAAGATCGTACAATCTGGCAGAGAAGTGAGGGATCTTTAACACCTCTCTCATGAAGGATCATTTCTTCTAATTCTTTGTCTTCAGGCTTCCCTAACATTGGGTACTCAAATTGTCGTATAGCTAGTATAGGGTTATAGCTTATACAACCTTTTGACCCGATCAACGGTACGTTGCCAAAACTACCACAGCTCATGATGATTTCACTTACTTCCAACTTATTCGTGTACCAGGTGATGTTCTTTTCGGAGATAGATGCTAGAAACTGAGCCCATTCCCCACTGTTTAAAGTTGGGACACTGGCGTGACGTTTGAGTATGTGGAAAGTGAGCCATTTGTAGAGGATAGGGAGACAAAATGTCAATACAGAACCCTTTTTTTCATGGCGAAGGTGTAAAGTGTAAAAAACATCAGCCAGGAGAGGGTGTGTCGGGCTTTGATTCTTCTTCCAAACGGCCCAAAATATGCTGACAGCTGCAGAATCAACGAAATCTTCGAAAGTGGGAAATAATACTAGCCCATAGATGAGGAGAGCCAATACATTCACCAAAGCATCCCATTGTTTGTTCTTTAACATCTTGATTGCTTCTTTCTCTAATACAATGCTTCTAAAACCGAAGAAATCTTCTCTTTTCTTCCAACCAGCCTTGGCTATTGAGATCGATATTTTGAGAGCATCGGCCAATTCTTCCACTTCTGGAGTTTGCCCTATCATAGTATAAGGTGCCCTACCCTTGACCGGGAAACCTAGGAACCCCTCGAACTCTTCGATAGCAGGTGTTAAGTAGAAATCTTGAAATAAGAAGCTTCTCATTTGCGGATCATAGAATTGTGCTAATGCCGTAATAGCAGGGACCTGTACTTTAACCATTAGCAGATCAATCACCTGGCCAAACCTTCCTATCAGAGTCTTCTTGAAGATGGTAGGCATTTCCTTCAAACAGTTCATGACCACACTAACATCAGGTCTGAGTGCCTTAAGTTGAATAGTCTTTCTTTTTTCTGAACTCGTGGCCATTGCGAATGTATGTCAACCTGTCAATATAAATGCTTCCCTGAAAATAAAAACTAGTGTAAGTTATGATGTATATGTAAATGTTTATGAATGCAATAGTGCAGGATCCAGGTTATCACAAGTATCTCCCACCCTCCTAACAGGTATAAGGATAGTTCTAGATTCTCTACCCAAAATAGTCCACTCACGGGATAGTTTCTACGTTGACGGATGGGGTTCTCAAGGTCACGGACACCGATCGCATCAACATTACGCAACAGGCTAGCTGTATTATAACGAGAGTACGATAGGGTCTCTCCTGAGCGGAGTCCTCATGCTAGGCACACGAGGAGCGAGTCCTCGGAGATTAACATTACACGACTACCAATACAGAAACGGGTTCTACGAGTGGTTCCCAGAGTCATGGACCCTTCATGAATCAAATCGCGCAACAGGCTAGCTGCGTTACGATATGATCTACGAAAAGGTCTATTCTGGAGGAGCTTTCATGCTAGGCACACAAGGAGCGAGTCCTTGGGGACTAACACTAATTACTACCAATTCTAAACTATGTTTTCCCTCTTCTTTTTCCAAAGCTCGGGTGTAGAGCTTTACTTGTGATATTTTCCCAGAATCCAACAAGCAAATATACTACAAAGCATATAATAAAAAGAGAAAGCAATAAATAAAGAACAGGAGAAAATAAACATAAAGAAAACAGTTAAACAAAAGGTTAGTACTCTCAAATCGAGTCAAGTTAGGCTTGACTCTCTCTTGCATAGGGCAATGCGTGTTCCCCAGCAGAGTCGCCATCTGTCGTACCTCGAAAAATACGATCCTCGCGATAGCCGCGGAAAAAACTGTTCGAAACAGAGTCGCCACCGAACTTTATTCATTCCAAGGATGGAATAGGAAAATATCGATAAAACCTTTAAGAGGGATAAGAACATGGTCGTCGCAACCAATATTCTAGGTTCGGGAGTTGGTTACGCAGAGGGAAGATATTAGCACCCTCTACGTCCGTTGTACTCAACGGGAACCTCTTGATCGATTCGAGAGTAAAGTTAGCTATGCTTGTTTGTTTTCTTCTAAGGTTTCTCCTATGGGGGGAAATGGTGGTTTAAGGATAGGGTGCTCGCCAAGGATTGGGGCCCTTGTGCCTACGTATCTTCACTTGTGATAAGTGGAAAATTAGAGCATTCGTAGTTCGTGGGACTACGGGAAAAGGTAGGGGATTGTGCTCGCCAAGATCGTCGCAATCTTGTGCCTACGTATCTTACATTCAGAAGAGAATGAAGAATCAGAGCAGCCGTAGTTCGGCTAACTACGGTAAAAGGTTTGTGTTTGGAATGAACGAGAGTTTGGGTTGCATTCTAACTGCTAAACGTTGGCTTGACGGCTCACTAGGGGAGGCTGAAGCACGAGTTTGTTATGCGCGGAAGAAGGGACTAAACAATGTTCTTGGTAAAAGGTGTTTAGGTTGGAGATCGCACGAGGGCGAGGAATTTAGTGTTTATCGTATTGAATGTTTTGGTTAGAGGATATATTTAAATAGGTTTTAAGGTTTCGATTGCGCGGGGCAAGAAAAAGGAGTTTGGTTAAGTAATTTGAGGGAGAATGACGATTATTCGATAAACGAGACGTCGGCCTCGCAATCAATTAATCGGAGCATTATTGGAATGCTAGATTCCGACAACACCTTTTTCATTCGACTAAATTCGAAGTTAGGGTTTGAGAAAGTTTCAATCGCACGGGGGCGAGAAAAGGGAGTTGGGTTGAATAGTTTAAGGGAGAATGACGAATACTCGATAAACGAGACGTCGGTCTCGCAATCAAATAATCGGGATACTATTGGAATGCTAGATCCCAACAACATCTTTTTCATTCAATTAATTATGAAATGGTATTTGAATGGATAATGTAATATTCGTCCAAGTAGTTAGGGTACGTGTTTTATAGACGAAAGGTCGAGCAACCCACAACCTAAAGCGTACGCTCCAAGAGTGGTTACTCAAGAATTCAAGAAGTGCGAGACTCCGAGAACTCAATTCTTTCGTAGTTTAATTAAGAAAATAGTTTTGAATTTGAAGTATGGTTTAGAAGCGTACTAGGGTTTAGACTCGATTACACATGAGTGAGGAACGAGGTTAGATGGGTTGAAAACTTTAGGAGGAATGACGACTAATTGATAAACGATACGTCGGCCTCTCGTTTTCAAACAAAACTTCTGCTCTGACCATACCCCTAAATCCTTAGAAAACCTAATCCTTTTTCTTAACACCAAACCACGCCCTAACTCTACCAACAATCTCACGCGAAAATCACAGCAAGCGAATAACCACCAAGCATTATAGATGACTTATGGAAACGGTGTAAGGATGTCAAAAGCGAAGAAAAACAAGTTTAAAGGCGATGAAGATTTTACCGATTTGGGTGTATCGACGATACGGTGAGTGATTTCCTCTCCTTGCTTCGAGTCCCTCATTCCTTTTCTCTTCCTTTCGAAACTTGCGTGTTGTGGTCTCTAGCTCAGAGTAAGCTCAGGTTCTAATGTTGAACCTGAGTGACTCTTGAAATTTTGAGCTCTAGTGATTAATGGGGTTGGGGTCTATTTTGACAGAGTTTCTTTAGGTTTTTCCTTCTGTTCTTTTGCCAATGAATAGGACCATATTTATAGGGTTTTTTTTTAGGGTTTTTGATACGTGTGAGGATTTGAATTTTTGCTGAAGGGAGGGCTTAATCCGTGTGAGGTAGGACAATGAGGAGCATTTGGGGTAGTACGATTCTGTTAGGAGGTAATACCATGATTTCTGCTTTTCTGAGACTTGATAGTGACTTCTGTGTTTGTCTGTAGTGAATTAAAAAAAATTACTTTTTACCCTATTTTTTACTGTATGGACCTTTAGGATTGTTACTGCTGTGCTGATGTGGCTTTGGATTTAACTTCATTTTACCTTATACTGTTATTCTTTGTGAAATGGTCTCAACATCTTATGTTTGCAACATTTTTCTTACTGCAATTGCTGAGTTTAATCAACTGATTTTTCATATCAGGTTCTTGCTCATACCTGGTTCTATCTCATCATTCAGTAGCATTGGAATTCTGGATTGTTATCGGTTCTCTTATCATGGTAGTGCACTACTCTATTTATACATTGCCTTTGAACTTCATGTTTTGATAAATGCTTCTTATCTGTCAAAACTTGTGCAGGATGGTGATAAACTCGTAACTCCGCAACCCGATTTGTGGCATCTTTTGGCAGCATTGACAAAAGTACCTTTGGAGTGGTCAACGAAGGCTTAGAAAACTTTTTTATACCAACCGCTCTCGTGATCCTAAAGTTGTAGCAAAGTACTCCCGACAATACCGATTCAACAGCATCTCTGCCAGCAACAATTGCATTTGACTCGAGCTTTCTCTTGACAATTAATAGCGCATCATGAAGAGCTTTTTCCCTTACATCAAACACATAATTATTTGCACCTCTGAGAACCGAAAAGACTGCACCAGAAATCTATGTCTCTTTAATCACGACTACAACATCATCAGCAATGCGCCCCTCAACAGCCTCGTCATTACGATGTGAATATATTGGTGTTGTTTCCCTAAGCTTAATCTTCATTTGTTTGCAATTGAGTGATAATCTTAAAAGCTTTAATATTAATTTTACTAGTTGGATCATCATTTGGCTTGTATATTGTATTAACCACCTATATCTTCTTTTGTTTTACGTACCATGCTTGAAAGAATGATGGACCATGCTAGAGTGATGAACGGACTCGACAATCCGGGACAAGAAGGTTGTTGGATGGCCAAAGGCCCCTCTCCTTTTTTTTTTACTTTGGGAATGCCTTGGCATGACTTAACTGAACATCTTATGCTTGTTGCAGGTTATGGGGCCAAAGTGTTTGAATAGAGCCTTACTGATGTATCATAAGGATGATAAACAACAGTATTCGTTCCACTTTCTTTATGCTCTTGCAATGATGCACCAGGGCAGCATAACTTGAATATACTGGTGTTGTTTCCCTAAGCTTAATCTTCATTTGTTTGCAATTGAGTGATAATCTTAAAAGCTTTAATATTAATTTTACTAGTTGGATCATCATTTGGCTTGTATATTGTATTAACCACCTATATCTTCTTTTGTTTTACGTACCATGCTTGAAAGAATGATGGACCATGCTAGAGTGATGAACGGACTCGACAATTCGGGACAAGAAGGTTGTTGGATGGCCAAAGGCCCCTCTCCTTTTTTTTTACTTTGGGAATGCCTTGGCATGACTTAACTGAACATCTTATGCTTGTTGCAGGTTATGGGGCCAAAGTGTTTGAATAGAGCCTTACTGATGTATCATAAGGATGATAAACAACAGTATTCGTTCCACTTTCTTTATGCTCTTGCAATGATGCACCAGGGCAGCATAACTTGAAAAGTTTCACCGAGTTTTAAACTCTATTTCTTAACTTTTGCAGGCTTCGGCTAGAGTAGGAATCTGTGGTTTTGTTCAATTTTCAGGTTTTGAGATGGACGGAGACTTTGAATTTTATTCTTCTTGCTCTTATAAATTCTTGATTCGCATTTGTAGGCTACCATCAACGCACAGATTAAGTGTCCTTACGGTATTACTTTGTTCCAGATGATTCAAACGAAACGCAACATTTGTTATCAAAAGACAAATACTTTAGTCCGCTTGAGTAATGACAGGAAATTGTCGATAGATAAGTTTCCACCACTCACTGCTGCATATTTCCTCTTGTATGTTGCTGTTATGCTTTTTGCCTTGTGGAGTAAAGATTTGGTTGGCATAGTCAATAACAGAGCAAGTCCTGGTGAGCTTTGTTTCAAGGCTAGGTACTGAGCGAGCTGTACGAATTGTGTGGCAGGGGCGTCGAGTTTCCGTTGGTGTTGAAGTCATACATGATCCAAAAGTGTTGATTCTTGATGAAGCAACTTCAGGTCTTGACAGTACCTCGGCTTTTCAAATAATTGATATGCTGAAAGTCATGGCTGGATCTAGGGGAAGAACTATAATACTGTTGTGAAGTTGTTCAATTCAATACTGTTGTTAGACAATGGCAGTGTGTTGCATCATGGGAGTGTGGATTTGTTGGATGTGAATCTGAGGTTGATGGGTTTAGAGCTTCCTCTTCATGTTAATGTTGTTGAGTTTGCTATTGAATCCATTGAGACTATTCAGCAACAACAAAAAAGTCTGCAAGTTCAGATCGAAGCACCGAAAAAGGGTACTCGAGTCGATGATACTAAAGAAAGGCGATGATCAAGGTGACAGTAGAAGTGGTAAGTTAACTCTACTACAGCTATTTCAACAATCAAAGGTATTTGACATCGAAACCATCAATGTAGGAATGGATTTCACTTGTGATTATGCTAATTCTAGATTGAGAGAAACAATAATTCTTGCTCATAGGTTCTCCAAAAACATTCTACGAACAAATGAGCTCTTTGCATTTAAGACGGTTCAGATGCTGATTTTTGGTCTGGTTTTAGGCTCCATATTTGGTAATCTCAAAGATGGTTTAGTAGGAGCAGAACAGAGAGTTGGTTTATTTGCTTTCATACTAACATTTTTGTCATCAAGCACCATTGATGCTCTACCGATTTTCTGCAAGAAAGGGAGATTCTAATGAAGGAAACATCAAGTGGAAGCTACAGAGTTTCATCCTATGCTTTAGCCAATGGCATAGTTTACTTGCCATTTCTACTCATACTTGCCATTTTATTCGCAGTGCCGCTGTATTGGATGGTCGGTCTTAACCAAAACTTTACGGCGTTTTTGCACTTTCTGTTGCTAATATGGTTGGTTCTGTATACTGCGAATTCAGTTGTGGTATGTTTCAGTGCTCTGGTGCCTAATTTCATTGTTGGAAATTCGGTAATTGCCGATGTCATTCCCAAAACTCTTTACCTCAACGATTCCCTTGATCTAAACAACTCTGGTGATTTTTCTATGGGCTCATGATTGTTACCTTTTCTTGTAACAGGTGGAGTTGCAACCAGATGATCAGCACCTTGTATGTTCATTTTTTCTCAGATAAAGCTTCTGCCCAAAGTTGATGTTAGAAACATTGGTAATAACCCGATTCACCAAGTTTACTAGTTCAGAAGTCACTTCTGGGCTTCTTAATAAAGTTACTTAAGCTGCGGCGTTGTCGACACAGGGCAGAATGTCATCTAAAGTTGTATTTGCAGTAGGATATTGGATGGTAATTGGCCAGCAGGGAATTGATTGTTAGAAGTTTGCCAACTAACTATTATTGACAGTTGGGGCAATTTGCATAGAGTTTGGATGGCATGATGCTTTGGATAGGGCTGGCAGTTAGAACGTGTCCTAATTAAAGGACTGTTAAAGGCTGGCTCATGGGGTATGAACGTGTCTAGGCATGCTCTATAAAATGAGGGTGTGAATTGAATTAGGTCAATGTTTGCTTTAGGTGTATGACGTGGTATGCATTGCTTAGAATTATGTGTGTATGATGCAATGTTGATTGACTTGGCTATGCGTGAAAGCTTGTATGTGCTTATATATGTGCAATGAACTTTGTCTTGGTGTGTGGTCTGCTATATATGTGTAATGAACTGATATGATAGCATGCATAATGAGTCTTGGGGATTAGACTATACGTATGTGTATGTATGAATTGTCATAACTTGGTTAGTTGGCATGTATGCATAGCATGGTATATTTTAGATGCATGTGTGTGCTGACAGTGTGAATTGTCCAAACTGATATGACAGTGCATGTGAAATTAAGTTTCTCCTTGCAATTAAGTTTCTCCTTTTATTTATTTCAATACCCCAGAATGACTTCAAATGGTGGGTCACAGAATTTTCGCACAGCTGGTAGTGGAGTTTTTGTTTCTGTTAGAGGTTTCAAAAAGAAAATACCTTCAAAATGAAAACTAATCCCGCATGACAATATTGTACTTTGAATGATCTATTTCCAAGTAGAGTCAAGTGTAAACGAATCCAAACTCTAATGGTAATACTTCTCTCCTAATCGCGGCTACGTCATCTGTTCTCCATATAACCCCTTTCATTTCTCTTAAAACATATCTCCACCAAAATTCAACATAACTTGCTAGGGAGCACAATGGACATACACAAGGCTTTCATAGACGAAATCTTAGAGAGTCATGGCCAGAAGTCGCGAAGCAGTAAAATAATCACTAAATACTGAAGTAGGACAAATTTGGGGTATGACAGTAACCTGCCCGAAGAGCTTCCCTCGCGAGAGATCTCCCACCGAGGTACTGGGCGTTGATTCCTTCATGGATCTCACGTAGAACGTGGGCAACCATTTCTTCTTTGACGTACTTGAGGAGAGGTATGGAGAATCCTCGCATGTACATCTTGTTTTCGACTAGAACGTAGAAGCCCACTCTACGCCTTACTATGCTGGTCTTCTTAGGGTTGGATGGTAGTTCATTTTTAGTGAGGTAATTGTATACAGGGGTCATCCAGCAAGGGTCGTCGCTGTCGAAGTGCACTTCTAGGGTCATGAACGCTCTCTCGATGCTAGGCCGTGAGAGTATTTCCTGGATGACGGATTTGTTTCCCCCTTTCTTATTCGTATTGGCTAGTTTTGATAAGACTTTTCCCAAATGTTATGTTCGCTGGGAACGTGTTTTACTTCCACAGAGGTAAAATTTTCCATCTCCTCCTTAACTAGGGCCAAGTATTCAGACAATTTGTCGTTTTTGACCTGGTATTCCCTCCGGACTTAGAGGGCCACTAGCTGAGAGTCGGTGCAGATGACAACTTCTTATGCTCCCAAGTCTTCAGCGAGGCGTAGACCGACCATGAAGGCTTCGTATTCAGCCTGGTTGTTGGAGGTGGGGAAGGACAACGTGAGCGAAACTTTAATGAGGATTCCCTCCTCGTTTTCCAGGATGACACCTGCTCCGCTCCCCGCCGAGCTGGAGGCTCCGTTGACAAATATGATCCACTTGCAGGCACCCTTGTTCCGTTGGTCGGGCAAGGTCATTTCTGCTACAAAGTCAGCTAGTGATTGTGCCTTGAGGGCATTTTTGATCTCGTACTGGAAGTCAAATTTGGATAGTTCCAACGACCATTTGAGCATCCTTCCGGCCATGTCTGGATGGCCCAGTAGTTGTTTTATGGGCTAGTCCGTGCGTACCACGATAGTACGGGCCAGAAAATAGTGCCTCAGTCTCCTCGCAGCATTGATAAGAGTGAGAGCCATCTTCTCTATCTGTTGGTACCTCAACTCTGGCCCTTCCAACACCTTGCTCATGAAATAGATGGGTTTTTGCCCGTCAAGAGTTTCACGAATGAGGGTGGCGCTCACAGCCTCAGTTGCGACAACAAGGTAGAGAAAAAAGGTTTCCCCATTTTCTGGCCGGGAGAGGAATGGTGGTGCAGACAGGGCTTGCTTCAAGTGGAGGAGAGCTTTGTCGCATTCCTCTATCCATTAGAATGTGGCTTCCTTGCGGAGGAGTTTGAAAAGGGGAAGGCGTGTTGAGCATATTTGGCTACGAAGCGGGAAAGCGATGCGAGCATCCCATTGAGGGACTGGATGGACTTTTTTGATTTCGGCATGGGGAACTCGGAGAAGGCTCTGCACTTGTCGGGGTTAGCTTTAATTCCTCGTTCGGTTAGTGATTGGAAAAGTAGCAAGTGTACTATTTTGCCAATGCAGTAATAAAAGGGAATTTTCCCGAATGTTAATCTCAAGGACTGCTTGACGATATAGAATTCTAGTTTTGTTTTAGTTATACAAAAGCTCTAGGGTTTTAAAAAGGTTTTTGTTTAATTATAAAAATATTTTTAAGGAAAAAAGAAAATTGACTAATTGGTTTAAACAAATATGAGTAACATGCTAGGGAAGGTGTATGATCTGACTCAGCAACAACTCTAAATTAACATGCAATGACTTATTATAACTACTTAATTACCGATTCTTTAAAATGTTTACTCCTAAGTCCTTAGTGAGAAAACCTTTAATCGTCTACCCTAATTCCTACGTCCATAGAGAATTATAAGTGAGATTAAGCAATCAATTATCAAGAATTATTCTGGTTCATATAGGGTATTCCTAGTCCTAGGTGATATCTACTATAGGATGATCAAAAGCAAAGCCTTAAAAACGGCGGTCCAGTCTAATCATTAATCGTAAATCAAACCCTGTTGGTCTGACAGTGCAAACATTAAGAATAACTAGATATCAAATTAGTTATTAAATAAAGGAAATGTGAGTGCAATAATAATATCAGAGTCATTACAGATTCAAATCAGGGACACCCCCTAGCATTTAGGGGGGGGGGAGGGGGGTTAGCTACTCATAATATTCAAAGAAAATACAAAATAAAAACTAGACATTACAAGATAAAAGGGTTCTTGGATCTTCAATGGCTTCCGCTCATAAAAACCTTCAGTTCCCCAATCACCTTGATCTCTCTAATCCTGATAGTGCAATTCTTCTCTGGCAAAAAAGGCTTATTTTCCTTCTCAAAATATGTCTTAAATACTCACAGGTCTAATACAATAATAGAAAAATACCCATAGGGATCACAAAGGCCCAAAAAATTAGAAAATTGGAAGATGAAGCGCATCAGCCAACACAGGCCGTGTCAGCTGACACAGGCGGCCATGTTGGCTCCCAGTCTATCTGGAATCAACCTTTTCTATTCCAGATGTGCTGACACGGGCAACCGTGTCAGCCCCCTGGAATCTTCCTTTCTATTCCAGGCATGCTGACACGGCCGTGTCAGCCCCCTGGAATCACTTTCTTGTATTTTTTCTTGGTCACGCATATCCTCTTGACACGGTCCATGTTAGGCAACACGGGTGGTTGTGTCAAGCCTTCTGTAGCTTGCCAATTTCTCCCGAACATACTGTATTGTCCACTTTTTCGCTCCAATTCTTCTTGATTGCTTACCTGAACCTAAAAACAATGGAAATACCAAACCAACACATAAAATGCGATAAAAGCAAATAAAATGCAACTAAACATATAATAAGATTAACTCAAACTATCAGTAAAATAACACATAAAAACCACTGATCAAACTCCCCCAAACTTAAACAGTTGCTTGACCTCAAGCAACAAGCTTGGATAAACATTTTTTTTAGATCAAACTGTATATATCAAATGAAAGAATTATAAATGTAAGGTGTGTCGATACTCATACGTGAGCCTTTGTTCCGATCGACTAAAACTAGCTCTCTTGGTAGTCGTCTGTTAACGAAGGTATTAAACAAACACACACCACGGTAAAACCACAGACCTAAATCCCCTTTTTGGCCACCTCTCCAACTATGCTTTGGGCTTAAGTCTTTTCTTCGATTTTCTACCCCTTTCATTCGGATAATCAAATTAAGGCATTTTTGATCGCTTTCCCTCACATGTACAAAATTTGATCGAGAC
Organism: Lathyrus sativus; assembly: GCA_963859935.3. Lineage (NCBI taxonomy): Eukaryota > Viridiplantae > Streptophyta > Magnoliopsida > Fabales > Fabaceae > Lathyrus > Lathyrus sativus. The sequence goes on from OZ012737.1 coordinate 715,358,190, forward strand.
TTTTTCGTGGCACCTTTATTCCTTTTTTTCACGTATTGGCTTTTATTAGTCCCCTTTGGGACGACTATAGAGATTCAGCCGTCGTTAGGGTAAGTAACCGGGTGAGGGTTACCCAACTTAGAAGGACCAGTTGTCTTTATCGTCATTATTCATCATTTTTTTAGTCCCACAAGTCATTCTCTCAATCAATTTTATATACGCAATTCTCTTTAATCATGTCGGACTGTCATTATGAACTAATCGGGGAATACTTCATAAATTCAAGTACTATGGCACAAATCTACACGTTGGACTCATTTCCTTACTATGGGGAATATAGGGTGTTCAGGTTATACCTCAATTTCCAAACTTTCCCAAATTCCCTCGTTTTAACTCCTCTTCCCTCAAACTCTATATACTTTCTTGACTGCCTCACACATCACAGTATTCATAAGAGTTTTTTTTACGGTCTTCATTCGGGGAGATTTCAAAGCAATTTTTAAACAAAAGAAACCAAACACAATTAAAAGGTACTTAAAATGAAAACTCAAAATAGTAAAAACTCCCCCAAACTTGAACTAAACATTGTCCTCAATATTTTAGAACAAAAATGAGAAAGATGTACTCATAGAGATCCTTACTGAGGAGTTGGAGGGTCATGCAACACTCTAGCTTGCCCTTGTAAGGTCTCGTTTATTACCTACAATCAAAGCAAAATAACAACAAAAATAAAATGCAAAATTATTAAAAACGTGGGTTTCCTCCCACGCAGCGCTTCGTTTAACGTCGCATGGCTTGACGTATCACGCTCTGTTAAGGTGGCATATATGAAACAAAGAACACATATCTTTTTTATTTCTTTTATTTGGTAGCAATCCCATGAACTTGAGGTATTGATGATGTTGTTTCCACATCAGTTTTAGTCGGATTTTTGTGAACAAGGCATAAATGAAATCCAATACTTTGTCAGTTTCTTGTCTTTCATCTGCCTTGTTAAAATAATTGTTAGGGATATTATTTTCTTGAAAATTTTCTTGTTGGATGTCTATATCTATACAATTTTTTACATCTGTATTTTCATCCAACAATAGATCATCTTCAAGTTGCCTTCTTTTTTCTTCCCCATATTTCTTGTTTACCTCAGACTCTTCTATTTCTAATTCATCTTCTTCGTCTAATGTCTTGCTTTGTTCTTTTTCCTTCACACATTCTTCTTCCAACCTAAACTCTTGCCAAATAAATTTATCTAGATAAAAGTTAGCTTCCTTACATTCATTCATAAGGATTCTTACCTCCCTCTGATATGCTTTAAAAATTTTGGTCGCCTCTTCCAAAGTGATTCCCGAATTAGGCGACCAACATGCAGGAGATACAGGTGGCAATGTATAAAAGATATTCATAACTACACAACTTAGAAACTTTATTAGTCACAGTATAGAAGAATTCATGAAGCAACAATAATTTGATTTTTTTAAAAATAAAAATAAGAATAAATTTTAGTCGGAGCAACAAAATTTTAACTAAAATAAAACTATAAAATCTATGATCTTTAGCAGTCCCCGACAACATCGCCAAAAACTTGATCGGAAAAATAACAAGTGTACTATTTTGCCAATGTAGTAATAAAAGGGAATTTTCCCGAATGTCGATCTCAAGGGCTGCTTGATGATACAAAATTCTGGTTTTATTTTAGTTAAACAAAAGCTCTAGGGTTTTAAAAAGGTTTTTGTTTAATTATAAAAATATTTTCAAGGAAAAGAGAAAGTTGACTAATTGGTTTAAACAAATATGAGTAACCTGCTAGGGTCGTATGATCCGACTCAGTAATAACTCTAAATTAACATGCAATGACTTATTTAACTACTTAATTACAGATTCTTTAGAATGTTTACTCCTAAGTCCTTAGTGAGAAAACCTTTAATGGTCTATCCTAATTCCTACGTCCATAGAGAATTATAAGTGAGATTAAGCAATCAATTATCAAGAATTATTCCGGTTTCTATAGGGTGTCCCTAGTCCTAGGTGATATCTACTATAGGATGATCAAAAGCAAAGCCTTAACAACGGTGGTCTAGCCTAATCATTAATTGTAAATCAAACCTTGTTGGTCCGACATGGCAAGCATTAAGAAAAGCTAGAGATAAAATCAGTTATTAAACAAAGGAAGTGTTAATGCAATAATAATATCAGAGTCATTACAGATTCAAATCAAGGACACCCCCTAACATTGGGTGGTTTAGCTACTCATAATATTCAAAGAAAATACAAAATAAAAACTAGACATTACAAGATAAAAGGGTTCTTGGATCTTCAATGGCTTCCGCTCATAAAAACCTTCAGTTCCCCAATCACCTTGATCTCTCTAATACTGATAGTGCAATTCTTCTCTGGCCAAAAAGTCCTGTTTTTCTTCTCAAAATCGGTCTTAAATACTCCCAAGTCCAACACAGTAATAGGAAAATACCCAAAATACCCATAGGGATCACAAAGGCCCAAAAAATCAGAAAATTGAAAGATGAAGCGCATAAACCAACACGGGCCATGTCAGCTGACACGGGCGACCGTGTTGGCTCCCTGTCTATCTGGAATCAACCTTTTCTGTTCCAGGCATGCTGACACAGGAGACGATGTCAGTCCCCTGGAATCTCCCTTTCTGTTCCAGGCATGCTGACACGGCCGTGTCAGCCCCCTGGAATCTCTTTCTTGCATTTTTTCTTAGTTACACATATCCTCCTAACACGGCTCGTGTCAGGCAATAGGGATGGCCGTGTCAGGCCTTCTGTAGCTTGCCAATTTCACTTCCGAACATACTGTATTGTCCATTTTTTCACTCTGATTCTTCCTGATTCCTTACATGAACCTAAAAACAATGGAAATACAAAACCAACGCATAAAATGCGATAAAAGCAAATAAAATGAAACTAAACATATAAGAAGATTAACTCAAACAATCGGTAAAATAACGCATAAAAACCACTGATCAGTTAGATAGAACCCAAGGAACTTGCCCGCTCGCACCTCGAACATACACTTCTCCAGATTAAAGCGCATCTTGTACTTCCTAGCTTGCTCGAAAACCTTCCTCAATTAGGTCGTGTGATCGGGTTCCTCGTGGGACTTCACGATCATGTCTTCCATATAGACTTCGAGCATGTCCCCGATTCCTCCTCGACATTTTTCAGACTGAAGGGTATAACGCTGTAGTAATAGTTGCTCGAATCGGTCATGAAGGTTGTGTACCTCTTGTCACTTTTTGCCATGGGTATCTTGTTGTAGCCCGAATAGGTGTCCATGAAAGATAACAATTTAAAACCGGCAGAGTTATCAACTAGTTTATCTATTGGGGAGGGGATATGCATCTTTAGGGCAAACCCTATTAAGATCAGTATAGTCAATACACATGCGCCATTTTCCATTATTCTTTTTAACGAGTACAACATTGGATAGCCAAGTGGTGTACTTGGCCTCCGAGATATAGTTTGCCTCTAGAAGGCATTTTACAGCCTGTTCGGCGGTCTCCGTCTTCTCCGGAGATTGCCTTCGTCTATGTTGAGCCACCGCATTAACGGTGGGTTCGATAGTGAGGCGGTGACAGATCACGTCAGGGTCTAGCCCGGGCATCTCTGTGGCACTCTACGTGAACAGGTCTGCATTCTCTTGGAGGCATGCTATCAGTTGTTTTCTCACTAGCTCAGGGAGACTGGTCTCGATCTTCACTCCTCGTTTGGGGTCGCTGCCGAGGAAGACAAACTCGAGTTCTCTATATGGAATTGGGCACATCAGATGGGCAGCTTCGCCGCTACTGGAGGGGATGGTCAAGGATGACTGGATCTATTTCCTCCTATTTATAAAATTTTAACATTCTAGTCCCCCTTTTAATTTTTTCAGCCTTTTAGTCCCTCAAGTTGTCACTTTTTGGGATTTTTTTAGTACCCCTCCTATTTTGATTATGTGGCGCTCAAAATAGTGATTGGGCATGCTCAGTCAGATGTCAAGTCATTTAAATAGTTGCCAACTTAATGACATGGCATAAAATTTGTATTTTCATTGTGAAAAACTTATAAAAGAATTTGAACCGTGTTTATGTATGAAGAAGCCCTAATTTCTTCACGATTCCCCTAGTTTCTTTAACTACTTCCATAACCTCATCAACAATCTACGAACGATCCATAACCTCATCAACAATCTGTTAATGAATTGCGAAGACACCATAGAATGTAAAGAGCAAGGAAGAACGAAAAGCAAGGAAGAAGTGAAATACTGTATGAGGTAAGTGAATTTTTTATACTGGAATTAGGGTTTACGGTCCCATCTTCGTTTCTTTATTTATAATGTGGTCCCTTATTCGTTTTCTTTATTCTGAATTTGGGTCCCAAAAAATGTTGTTTATTCTGAATGTTGGACCAAATAATGTTGTTTAAACTGAATTAGGGTTTATTATGACTGTGGTCCCCAATATTGATGTTTATTATGAACCCTTATTTCTATTACAGACCAAGTTAAAAGCAAGGCATTAGGATACAATTTCATCTTAGGGGAAAGTTAGTGTCTGAACCATTGAAGTGGTATGTTAACAGGGTAATTTCTGAAATGAACTGGGAGTGAGATATGGATTATGTGTCGTATATGCAATCGAGATAGTTGATTCACAATGAGGGATGTACCAATATTAAGTGTTTATGGTATTGGAACCCCAAGTATAGTTTTTCGCATGGCCTTAGACCCCTAAATTTTGATCAAGATATGTTGAAATTTGTTGACGTTGTTAAGGATTGTGATGTTGTAGATGTGTATGTAAAGCACTTAGTTTGTACTCCAGATATTATAGATGAGGCTGAGCTAGGAAAGGAAGATGTGGATGGAAAGCAAAATGAAGATGTGAATGGAAAGGAATATGAGAATGTGGAGGGAAATGAAGATGAGAATGCAGAGGGAAATGAAGATATGGAGGGAAATGAAGATGAGAATGTAGAGGGAAAGGAAGATGAGAATATGGAGAGAAAGAAACATGATAATGTGGAGAGAAAGGAACATGAGAATGTAGAGGCTAAGAAAGATGAGAATATGGAGGGAGATGAAGATGCTGACTCTAAGGAAGATGAGGATGTGGAAGGAAATGAACACGAGAATGTGAATGGAAAGGAAGATGAGAATGTGGAGGCTGGAATATGAAAGGAAGATAATAATGTGAATGGAAAGGAAGATGAGAATATGGAGGGAAATTATCCCATGATCAAGCATATAGAGCCAAAAGGAGGGCAATGAATATGATTTAAGGAGCTAGAATTAATCAATTTTCACATTTGAGAAGTTATGCTGAAGAACTGCTTAAATCAAACCCCAATAGTACAGTTTTGGTGCAGTGTTCTGACTCTAAGGAAGGACCTATGTTTGAAAGGATATATATTTGTTTGGAAGCCTGCAAGTATGGATTTTCCAAATATTGTAGGCCACTTATAGGGTTAGATGCTTGATTTTTGAAGGGTGACTTTGGTGGGCAATTGATGGCAGCCATAGGCAGGGATGGAAACAATCAGATTTTTCCTATTGCATATGCTATTGTGAAAGCAGAGACAAGACCATCTTGGGAGTGGTTCATATACCTTCTACTTGAAGACTTATGTGAAATCAAGCACAGAGCTTATGCCTTCATTTCAGATGAGCAAAAGGTATCCCTTACATATTCATTTTGATATTCATTTAATAATTGAGTAATGTCATAATATTGTAGGGTTTAGTACCAGCTGTTCAAAGTGTAAGTGAACATGTGGAGCAAAGACTATATGTGAAGCATCTCTATGGCAATTGGAAAAAGAAACATCCAGGACTTGAATTGAAAGAGGCAATGTGGAGTGCTGCAAGAGCTAAACCATTCCAGTATGAGAGAGGGCAATGTAATGATTAAAATCTTTGAAAGAAGCAGCTTGGAAGGAATTGTTGGACATCTCTGCTCACTTATGGACCAGGTCACATTTCAAAACATACTCTAAGTGTGATCTACAAGTTAATAATATGTGTGAGTCATTCAATAGGGAAATTCTAGAGTGTAGGGATAAACCCATAATCACTTTGTTGGAGGGCATTAAACATTACTTGACAAAGAGGATTACTAGTCAAAAAGAGCTTATGAATACCTACACTGGTGATATTTGCCATAAAATTCAATTGCTTCTTGAAAAGAATAAAAAACATGCAGAATGTTGGACACCCACATGGCATGGTGGTGATGATTTGTCCATCTTTGGTGTCACCAATGGCATAGAAACATACTCTATAGATCTGAAAAAGCAGACATGTGCTTGCAGAAAATGGGATTTGACTGGTATTCCATGTAGTCATGTCATATCATGTAAATGGCAAAACAAGAAAAAACCTGAAGATTATGTCTCTGAGTATTACAGGTTTGTGCATTCACCATATAAATATGTTTATTATGTTTGCTTAGTATGACTAAATATGTTTATTATTGGTTATGCAGGAAGTCTTTTTTCAATAACAGTTATTCACATATAATCTACCCTACAAATGGGCCCCAACTTTGGCCTTTGTTGGAGGGTCAGGTACCAATCAAACCACCAGTGCTCAGAAGGGCCATTGATCGACCCAAGAAGTTGAGGAATAAAGTGAATGATGAACCAAGAATTCCACATGTACTTCCTAGGAAGCTTACAACTGTGAGCTGTCATAAATGTGGTACCATGAGACACAACAAAAGGAGCTGCAAAGGAAAAATGGCTACTGAGAGAGTCATTCTCAAAGGTGGTAACAAGAAGAAGGGCAATACATCAAAGGATGGAAAGAGACAGAAACTTGAAACAAATGATGGAAAGAAGATAAAGACAGCTGTAACAGAAATTGGAAACTCGTCACAAGCACCTCAACCTTCTCAAGATTAGTTCAGATTAGGTTCTATGTGCTTCATATCAGTTTGTAATAGTTAGGTTTCATGACATTTTGTGGTTTGTGTCATTTTGTAATCACTTAATTATTCAGTATTGGAACAAGTTATTGTACATGTAATGATAAGTTATTGTGGTTTGTGGTTTGTGGTTTGTAATTTCAAGTATTGGAACAAGTTATTGTCTATGTAATGACTTTAATGATGTCTCTATGAAGTAATGCTCAATTTCAAGTTATTGTCTATGTAATTTCAAGTTATTTTCTATGTAATGACGTTTTGGAACAAGTTATTGTCTATGTAATGACTTTAATGATATCTCTATGAAATAATCTGCTATAATAAGTTGTTATAAGCAACATATGCTATAAACACCATATAACCATTATACCATATAAACCATAAAATAAACCAAAAATCATTTTCATTATGATTCATCAATTCATGATTTAAATTCATATAAACTATAAACATATTAAACCAAAAATCATCATTCTAATTCATCAACTCATGGGTTACATTCTTACTTCAAATTCATTACACTTGTTACAACTAAACCATAAACATACAACATCATTTTTTATGCACAACCTACTTCATTACACATGATACAACTAAACCTAATAACATTACAAAGCTTATAACACATGTAAACTTCAGTTGTATATTAAGGAACTTGATCTTCATCTTCAACACATCCTCTTTGACCCTGCATTCATTAATCTTATTCTGATATGAGTATAATTTTTCCTTCAAAGATGTAATCATTTCTTTTGCTCTTGGGGTCATCTCTTCGTCATACCAAACAAAATGGTAACACCTCTTTTGTCCCACAAGCTGCAAGCAACATATGAGGGGAAAAAACGTAAGACATTTTAATGATTGGAGAAAGAAGAAGTGATAAATCATAGACAAATAATACCTTATACATCCCACAACCATAAAAGCATCGTCCTGGGTTAGAATCAGTCCATGATGTCATCAATGGTGCATTGGTGCTTCTAGCCCGCACAGACATTCGCCATGGTTCGATTTAAAGTTCGAATGGGATTTTGTGCGACTGCTTGCTTGGGAAAAACCAGACATGGGCAAGACGATGTAGAAGATGTGGAGAAGATGAAGTATAATACGTGGAGGACAAGGAGTAGTAGCAGAATCTAGAGATGAATAAAGGGATATACACATAAAATTAGAGTTCTTCATTATACAGATTGTTTATTTTTTAAATTAGGGCAATTTTTATTTTTTTAAATATTAATGTTTTATTAAAATTTATAAATGAGATGACAACTATTTAAATGATTTGGCATCTGACTGAACATGCTCAATCACCACTTTGAACGTCACATAATCAAAACAGGAAAGAATTAAATTTTTTTTTAAAAAATGACAACTTAAAAACTAAAAAGCTGAAAAAATTAAAAAAGAACTAAAACATTAAAAATGTGTAAATAAGAAGAGTAAAAGTGTATTTAAGCCAAATTTTTTAAAACAAATCACAAAACCATCTAACCAAACAGCGTAAGGAGATTGGTCAAATTTGGATAAACAATGGCTACCAACGCTTCCACTCTCTCTCTTTCCTTCGCCACAGCCTCTTCTTCTTCCTCGTCACTCAACCATAATAACCTGCTACTTCGTATCTCAAAACGATTCGTTTCATTCTCTACGCTGCCTTATCTTGTTGCTGGTTATAGTTCCAAGCCCAGGGTTTCCACTCCCTTTGTCTTAGCGGTTGTCGTCAATGGCCAAACCACAATCGTCGATGGAGAAGAAAACGACAAAGAAAAACCACGGAAGCTCGGAAATCCTACTCAGATTTACGTTTGCAACCTTCCTAGAAGCTGTGACACTCAGCAACTAACTCACATCTTCACTCCTCACGGAACCGTTCTATCTGCAGAGGTTAGTTCTTGGTAGAGTTAGTTGTTATAGTTGGTTATCCGTAGTTATTAGTTAGTTACTTTTGTTACAAGTTAGTTAAGATTTGTTAGTCGGTCGCGATCACTGTATAAATGTATGTATATCCATTGTAATATGAAATCTTTCATTGAATCAATACAAAACAATTCAATTTTCTATGCATCAATGTATCAAGGGTTTGTGCTGTGGTTATGCTTAATTGCAGATTTGTAGGAATGCTGAGTCAGGTGAGAGTAAAGGGAGTGCTTATGTAACGATGGGATCTTATAATGCTGCTAAAAATGCAATTGATGCATTGGATGGATTGGTTAGTGACTGTGAAACTTGATCAATGTGTGTTTTAAAATTGGTATTTGAGATGAAACTTTGTTTTTTATTCGAATTGAAGGATGTTGGTGGACGCGAAGTGCGGGTTAAATTTTCAGTTCAGATGAATACTAAGAAGAAGAGTTTAGAGACTTTACCTCCCGTGAAAACTTTATACTATGAAGGTCCTTATAAGGTGTATGTTGGGAATCTTGCTAGGTCTACTACACCTGAAGATTTGAGAAATCTCTTTGGTAAATTTGGAAATGTCGCTAGTGTGAGGGTGTTGCAAGATTTGAAACAGGGGAAAATTCGTCTCTACGCCTTTGTATCTTATCTTTCTCAGACAGAATGTGATGCCTCGATGTCCCTCAATGGAACTGTAAGATATGCTTTCGCCATTTTTCATTGTTTTGCTGCATTTCACATGTTTGTATCTGATGCATTGTCTTGTTCTTGCAGGAATTTCGTAGTCGAAATCTAGTGGTTAGAGCGACTGTGGAGAGGACCGAGACCTAATTGGAGCTTTCAAATTCTGCAGAGAAAATATTGCAATTGGGTGTCTGGGATGGTAGAAGCTCTCTGCTCTGTTATATACGAGCGATATTGGTGCGAGAACCTTCTGAAACTACAAAATATCAGTTGGAAGTGGAAGTGGTCTACTGTAATTTTTCCATCAAAATCTGAAATTTCACTCTTATATCTTTGTTGTATGTAAAATTGCAACTACTGTCTATGGAAAATGATTTTCATGGTGACAGAGTATTGGTCAAGAACAAGCATTGTCACAGTTAATAAAGGAACTTGTATTCCTTTACATGTAGATACTTAAACTGTAAAACTAGTGAGCAAGTGCATATGCAAAGCCAGATTATCTTTGATCAGAGGCGTGGTCTCCCATTCAGTGTCTTAAAAACATAACCGAAGATCCAATTAGTTTAATTAGTTTAACCGATTAAAGTGAAGGTTGAATTTATTAATTACACAAATAATGGATATATATATATATATATATATATATATATATATATATATATATATATATATATATATATATATATATATATATATATATATATATATATATATATATATATATATATATATAAAAGATTAATTGAGTTTTAATATAAAAAGATGATTAACTAAATTAACTTTTTATATTAAAAAGTTTGTTCTAATCTTTTTTTAAAAACTTAGCCTTTTTAGAACTTAATCTAAGTCTTAAAAAAAACTATTGGTAAACCTTGTTTTAATCTCTTTAATCTAATTAATCTTTTAGAGAGAATTCAATTGGCTAGAATTTTAAATTTTATCTAATTATCAATCATTAGAATACATATCTTGTTTTTAGAAATTCAAATTAAGGATAATCTCTTAAATCCAATTACTTAGTAACTCGTGGGACTTCAAACCTAGACTCGTCCTATAAATCCCTCCTTAACTATCTGCAATCTCGTTAGTATACTTTAAATTAATTATTAACTTCTTTTCGAGATTCGATCTTAACTCATTTTGTGTTTGTGATAACTTAATATTGTATCGGATTGGTATTTTCACTTGTATCACTTTTAATTGAGGGTTGTAAGTTCGGGTTCCGTTTGTTAATTTCAATTATTCTATCATGATGTATACATCGTTCTTTTTTGTTGTTTTATGCACGTCCAAAGGAAGAACTTGCGCATGACTCCATAAGTCGTGTGTATTGCACCTCATTTGTATCATATTCCCCGCTTGATCCTTGAGTTTTCAAGTCGATCAGCTTAGACTTTAGATCCTACACTTTAAGATAGAACTGGTTTCTCTTTTATCTTTCAACTTAGACAAACCAATATCAATACAATTCAATCATCTATTCTCCCCACAAGAGAATTAGACGTGAGTCATCTTGACAGTTGAGATATAATTCTCCTGCCCCATAATATTATCGAGAGATGTAGAATCTTTTCCGCTTGAGAGAGGTATGTGGCATACTCGTCGATGAAATCTGAGTTTTGAGCCTTTCTCTCGATGTAACGCAAAGACCATCTCCTACAAGTTGTGGTGGTTAAGTCGAGTGTTCTCCCTTAAGATGACGACTCGTCTTTTCTCCTAGAATCAATAAAAAAAACTTATCCCCCTGAAACTTTGACCAACAGTTAATGGTTCCTCAATTCCTTTTAGGGGAACTACGAATACTCTGATTCCACTCCCGTCAAGATAAGTAGGCACAAGATGCGATTTCTTGGCGAGTATACTTAGAAATAAACCATTAGGTCTTTCACCCTTAGCAACAATAACACATAAAACAAGAGGCTCTTGTAGAGTACTATAGATTCTTAGGATGCTAGCACATTCCTTAAGTTTAACCAACCCCCGAACCTTAGACTTTCTAGCTTTGCATTTGCATTGCATCTCGCGGGTAATTCAATCTTTTTCCCTTCCTTTGGACAAATTAAAGACCGGTGGTGAATAATAAATTAAGATTCAAGTTAATCAATAATTTGATATCCAATTCTCACCACGACAGAAATCTAATGATTCAAATTAATCTCCACCATTTATTTTAAAATCTAATGATTCAAATTTATTCTCATATTCTCAAATAAAAATGTCATTCTCATATGATACACAATATATATATATATATATATATATATATATATATATATATATATATATATATATATATATATATATATATATATATATATATATATATATATATATATATATATATATATATATATATATAACTCGTAAATATTTCAAAAATTTATTACAAGTTCAAACAAACTAAAAATTATAATAAAATAAAATAAAATAATTCCAATCAAAATTAAACCTAGTATCCAAAATGAACAAAATATCATACCTAAAACAAAATTCAAACAATTCAAACTACATAAATTAAGTAGAAATAGAATAATATTCTTAATTCAAAAATAAATCAAACTAAATTAAAAAAAAAAAACTTAAAATAAATGGTTATTGCTCATTTCGCCCAAGCTGTTTAGGATGCAACTATAAAAAGTTTATAAAACACATTCATGTTCCTATTTCTATAGAGAGAATTTTAAATTTTGACCTTTCATTATAATCAATCAAATTTTTTTATGGGGTGTCACAGATACATTTGATTATTTTAAAACTTATACACAGTTTTGGTCCTCTTTTTTATTTTTTAAAATTTTTTTTGGTCCTTTATTTAAAATTGGTTATGTGGCATATTCAGATATAAAAAATATTGACCAACTTAAGAAAAAACAACTACGTCATTTAAAAATATTTATTTTTTATTTTTTAATATAAATTAAATATAAAATATTTTTAAATGATTAGTTTTGAAACAATAAATAATTAGTTTTTATTCTAATCTTCATTATTTCTTATTTATTTTCATCCCCTTCAATACATACCTTTATCTAGATCTAGAAATTTCAATTATTCCAACTCAAAAAAATTCAATACTTATCAACAGCAATCATTCCAAACTCCAAACTCTACCAAATCTATTTACGTTTTTCATTTTCCCCCCAAATTTTTTTAAAAAGTATATAAACTTTAAGCCATAACCATAGTTACTCTAAGCTTCAACAACCCATAAAAAACAACCTACAAAAACTCTAAACTTCAGAAACAATTTGTAGCAACAATAACCCAGAAAAAATTAAAAAATAAACTCAATTCTAAAAACTCAATTTTTTCAATAACAACCCAGAAAAAATTGAAAAAAATCGCAACTCTAAAAACTCAATTTTTTAAATAACAACAATCCAGAAAAAATTGAAAAAGAAAATGAAGAGTCAATTGCAGAAGCTAGTTATTTTGACACTAAAAATTGCATATCTAAAATAATTAACACGAGTCTTCGTCTCACTCGTATCAAATCCTAGCTACTTTAATACTCGTGCAATTTAGCTTCTAAACCTCATGAACTCAAACTCATTAGTTCGCTCTGGATCTTCTCAATTCATCTTTCAGCTTCATTGCTCTAAAAGCAAGCCTTGAATTCATTTCGAAATTGCTTCACTTAATGGGAGAGAACATCGGGCTTGGTCCCGTACTCCCTCAATCCAAGAAGGAACTCCACAAGCAAGGAACCATGACTTTCCGAGCATATTAGCGAAAAGGCTCATACAAAGGCAAAGAGGCCAAAAGCTTTCTTTATTTGTTAGGGAGATGCGTCTTCGAATCAACCCTTGAACCTAACCCTCGAAAGGATGGTCTTGGCTGTCCTTTGGCTTATTCCCCGATCGGATTGAATGGACAGCAGGTGACCTCGGGTAAGGGGCACGAAGGGAAGGGTATAATCAGTCTGGCTTTCCAGTCTCACCCAAGAGTCCCCGAAAGGGCCACTAGTAAGTAAGACTCTATCTTATCTTCGATTACTATACTATTTTCTTAATTGATGTATGTAGTTTAATATAAGAATTACGGGAATGGAATTCAGGCTGAAAAGCGCGAGACACAGAGTCAGGGGTTTACAGAAAGTGGAATTGATAAAGAGAAAAGGTCGACTAGGGCGTAAGGGCCAAAGAGACAAAGAACCGCCAGCGGCTCCACCGAGTTTCCCCGGTAGCCTACCTGTGAGAACTACTAGGCGGGAAGGGATCTAGTCGAATTCAAGCAAAAGAATACGTCGAACCCATGCATGCTACAAGATAACTTGTATTTCCGTCTGGTCCAATAGATGTAACTGGCACCTTTCAGGTCGAGTTTGAAGCCATCTCTAATGCCGGACGCTTCCTTTTTTTTTTGTGCTGTGCTATTCCTCATCTTGAAATCCATGTTGAACACATGGAATTCGATGCTTTACTTCCTTATTCTAAGTCCATGTGGACCTCCCCAGAAAAAGGTTCAGCACGACCCTGGTTCAGGTGGAAATACTTTCAAACTACGCATCCACTCACACTAGGACCGTCGACCGTCAAAGTGAAGAAAGCTTCTTTTCATCCTTGTTCTCTGTTTCGTGGTCAAAGTTCGGAGCTGCAGAAATCTTGCCTCCTGTTCATAGGGAAGATCTTTGTGTGCTGGTATCATAAATAAAATATCGAGCTTGAGAGCTCCCTTATTTGAATGCAAGGATCGATCCTAGGAGCTGGAAACCTTATTTCAGTGAGCTCTTCAGACAATGTTCTACAAGCAGCTAAAGCTGCCACACTTTTTCCTTCTTCCTTTGCTACCGGGGATGTGCTCCTAAACCTGGACTAGACTTGCTATTATCAAATAAAAAAGGTCTCTGCCCTTAGCCTTTTATTTAAAGAAAGAAGACTGGTTGCCGACTACCAACTGCCATGAAGGGCCCTCTTCTGGTAGTTTTACCATGCTTTTTTCCATTCATTTCAGACTTTCAAATATGACACGAAAAAGTATATCTAAAAATCTGTAAGACTTTTTTTCTCTCCTAGATCTTAGTTATGTTATTATATGATAAAAAATATTATTCTCTCCTTCACATTCCTATTGGGATAAGTTTTATCGCTTCGCACCTTTAGAGCTAAAAAAGCTCCATACTTTGGACAGAGAGTGATTTCCGACTTTAGCACTCTTTTTGTGTGTCGGGGAAGGAGTAGGAGGTGGAATCATTAGTGAAGATATCCGCGCACAGTAAATCCGATCAATAGGTTGCAATCAGATAAAGGAAAAGTTACATATTTTAGGAAGAATACGAACGGGATTCCACTGCACATTCATAGGCTGTTAGGGAGGGTTGCGCTAGTGAAGAAGGCCTAGGGCATTCATTAAAAGAAGACAGTTAAGTTAGTCAAGATAGTGAGTAAGGTTACAGAGCATTCCACTGAAGCAGTACGACATCGGTTCTTGCGAATGAATCTGCTGTTGGAAGAAAGCTATAACTATAATTATAATAGTTAGGCAGTTTATGAATGTCGTACAATTAGGACCTCGATATGGTTCTATTTCGTTCATCGTATCGGAGGTTATGTTCCTTTTTGCTTTTTTTCGGGCTTCTTCTCATTCTTCTTTGGCACCTACGGTAGAGATCGGGGGTATAATTAGCAAATGAAGTTATACAATTGCAAATAAAGAATAATTTTTAAAACTAACATCATAATTATAGAACATTAGAAACAACACATTAAATTTTATTAAATTCTCCAATTTTATATACCAGACTTAAATCTTGAACAAATGATAACTGATACACTTTTAAGTCAAACATTCAAAAAAGAATAAGTAAGCCCAAAAATTACAAAAATTCATAGAATAATAATTTCAAAATGGCATATGATTTTTTTAGGGTTTATGAAAGAAGGGGAGGAAGACGGTGGGTAGGAAGAAGAAGGTAGTGTTAAATTTTCTTTTATGATTTAATAATTAATAATAAATATAAATTATAATTAAGTAAAATGTTAATAATAATAAATAATGTTTTTTACAAAACGATTGAAATGACGTGACATTGTTTTTTTAAAACTGATCAACATTTTACTTGCCACCTCATACCTGAACATGCCACATAGTCAATTTTAAAGAGGGGACCAAAATAATCCAAGAATATTCAAAACATGAACCTAAAACTTAGTTATTTTTAAGGAGGATTAAAAGTTTAAAAAAATAAAAGAAGGGGGACCAAAACTGCATTTAAGTCTTGTTTTTATCTCTTCCATTGTTTATAAATTATATATAGTATTAATTGGACAAATATTATTATACGCGCCACTTTTTATTGATTATTATCTTTAAAAAAACAAAAATTATGGATAACATTTTTAAAAATATTCTTAAAAAATGTCAAACAAATAATTTTTAAATGTGACAAATCATTTTATTAAAATAAATAAATATCACACCTTATGTTAATTCCTAAAAAATAATAAAATCATAAAATTTGAATATAACAAAATATAACAAAATAATGATATCAAAACATAGAAACTTTGTCATTAAAATTTATCAATCAAGTCCTCGTGAATTTTGCATATGCATCATTACATCAAGATCTTGATCAACATAGAACGTTTAAAGAAGTATTTCAACCTCTCCCGTTCTTAAGATTCGTTCCACAATTTCAACACGGTGAACCACCACTCAAGCCTCTGACACTGTCTATGGTACCTAGAGCGGAAACATTACTTAGTTTTCTAATTGTTGCAACTTTGCAAGCCAACCTCGGTGTGCAAGGTGCTAACAAAGTACAAACAAATGTTTACAACATGGCTCACCATTAGAATTCGCAAGCAATGGAGGAAATGTTACTCCGCCTCGAAGAAAACCCGCATAATGCAAATCCAAAGGGCAACACAAAGCAAGAGGTTGTTTTCTAAAGGAGTCATACCATCGCCCCTGAATCGCCTGCATCTCTTCAGGAAGTAGCTTCGAGATCTCTAAGCCACTAAATAGGTTAAAGACACCAGACTTCTCCTCCCAATATTGAAGGAGGAAGATGCAATCACACTTCTCCTAAGGTGAATTACCCTCAAAGACAGGAAGAACCAAGGGAACTAGCCTCAATCAAATAACGTAAAAAACACCACCTTTATGTTCATATCCTAGACATCTAAATACTGAAATCACTAGAGAGGCTTCCAAATATTAATGGTCACAACAGAAAGGGAGATCCAGATGAACATGTGCAACATGTTGATGACTCTCTAGATTACTATCATGTTGATGAGAATGTGAAGTGAAAGCTCTTTGTACTAGCTCTAATTGGATCAACTATGATCTAGTTTAAATCTCTTTTTATGGGAGCATAAACTTGTGGACCAAATTATGCAAAAAACTTCATCGTCTAGAAAAGGAAACCTACAACAATAGTCGCACTCAATGGGATTACCCAGGGCAAGAAGGAGATTTTGCGAGTGTATATCGACCATTTTACAAAAGTAATTGTAGAAGTGGGAGGCTCTGATTAGAGCCTAAAATGTTAAAATTTTGAAAAATGGCTTTAAGCGGGATAGTTCTTTCAAAGAGAAGCTAAGGCGTAAGAAGGCCCACAGTTTTAAAGAACTAGTGAATAGGCCTTAAACCTTTATTAATCATGAAGGGAAAATTATTTCCCAGGGAGACAACTAGACACTGATAGACACATGCTTTAGCCAATCATCAAGGAAGGAATCCAACTGGCATAGGAAAGAAGGTGATCGTGAGACCCACAACCGATTAGATAAATACACACCCATTAATACCTCTTGGGAGAAAATCTATAAAAAAATGTGCTAACACCGAGTCCTGGTAAAGCGGGATAAAAAATCCCTTCCCAATCAAGGAGTCCTATCGAAATAACAAATAAAAGTACTTCTGTTTCAATAAAAGTCATGTACATACCACCAATAACTACATCATGGTGAATGATGCAATCGAGGGCTTAATCAAGAGGGGTCTCCAGTCCGAGTACACCAAAGACAATAAGAAAAACTTGAATGGTTCCCTAAAGAGAAATTCATCGGCAAGACAGTTAATGTTATGACTGTTGGTAATGAGGCAAGCAACAAAGAAAAAGGGGCGCATAAAGGGAAGCCCAAACATATTGCGGCTATCATGGGAGGCACCCTGTAGACAAATTCATTGTTCAAGGGGACGATGAAGATGAAGATCACATAGTTGATGGATGTAAATAAGAAAGGTGGAAGTACATCAACCAAAGGCCCGAAAAGGTTGATGCTTAGTTTTCGAGATAGTGAAAAGGTAAGAGGAATCATTAACGACATCTTTCTATTGGTCATAACTACCACAGTCAACCACTTTGACGTCTCTCGTATACTAATTGACGGTGGAAAGTCTTGTGACATCATGTACTCAGAACTTTTAAAGAAGATGTGCCAGAAGAAACAAAACATATGGCCTTACTAGGGATCCGGTCTACATGACTTCAATGGAACGAAGACCCGTCCCTAAGGAGAGATAGATGTTAGAATTGTCGATTTGTAGTTTCTAGTGGTTCCATGTAAAAGTGTCTACAATTGTATCCTCAGAATAATCTTTGCGGAAATCATGGATGATCTAGCATCCTCGGTTCACCTCAATCTAAATTTATGCAACCTCCACAGTGAACCAATCACGGTAAATGCCAACCTTACTGGAGCTAAAAAGATCTACCAAGCCTTGCAACTGTATCAGAAGGAAGGGGAATCCAAACCCAAGAAGATCATTATAACTTCCCCTATCATCCATTTAAGAGACATGCATATTCGTACTCCCACGGGCAAGATAGATTACAGTAGTCAAATAACCAAAAGTGACCGATTCCATCAAACTACAAGCAGCAGGGGAGAATAACAGTCGACCAACACCTTCACTCAGAGATTCATATAAGCTGGTCAGTATCATTTCACTTGGACAAATGCCTCGATTAAGATGTAGTTGGTTGGCTAGAGTGAGATACTTTCTTGCCACTTGTAGAAATTTGGTACAGAACACACAACGAGAAAGCCACATAGCCAAAAATGCTATATGTTCTTGGTCTTTGACCGTATCAGTTTATTTGTTGTGGTAATGGTTGATGAAATGGGTGTAAGTGTGTTTGGTGGTGGAAAACCATATGGTGTCTTGAGGATCCACTTCAGAGTCATAGACCAATCCATGTTGTTTCAACCCTGTGATAACGCCTAAGTCAAAAAGGGTGGGTTTCATCATCCCACAAGGAAGGTGAAATGTATAATGGGTACTATCCCAGAAATACAAAGAAGAAGTCAGCAGAGTGGGGCAGTAAGCGGGACCTGTCTTTGACATCATGATCAAGTCATAAATCCAAGTTTTGTTCCAAGCTTCTGCCTTGACTTTCTCTACCTTGGTCAACCAGTTCAAATAGAGGTCAGAATATTTGAAGTATGGAGTTGCTCTAAACAACCTAGACATATCATTCAAGTACTTTAGGTCTATGTTTTTTAGGGCTACACTATCAGGATCTTTAGTGGCTACCTTGGTTTGATCTTTCTGCCCTAAGGGTTTAGTCTTACGGTAGGAAGGGAAAAAGTCGCTAATGGTTGAATAATCTGCACCTAAAGTGGATAAAGGACCAGATAAAGCTAGGGGTTTACTAGAAACGAGTTGTTAGATCCCAATTATAGTATGTATTTGGTCTCTTATTAGTAGTATTTTTACTTGTTTTTTATCTAGTAGTGCTTGAATTAGTAGTTGTATTTGCTTAGTTTCATTTTGTTTTGGTCCAAGTGAATGGTGCTTGTAATGTTGCTGTTAGTGTGCAGGATTGACACTAGTAAGAGCACCTTGGAAGATAGGAGGTATAGCTGCCAGAAGAAGTTGGAAATCAGAGCATTCTCCTGGCAAAGCTCAGCGAGTGTCAGCGAGTATTCGCCTGGCGAGTGCTGGCGAGCCAAAACGAGTAATTCCAAATTAAACTCTCAGAAGTTCGCCAGGTAATGGTTCCAGCGAAGCTTCGCTACCATTCTCCTGGCGAAGGTGTCTTGGCTATGCTCTTGGCTATTCCAGTAGCAAACCTGCATGAAGTTCGCCTGGCGAGTGAAGCCAATGAAGGTTCGCCTGGAGAAGACGCGATATCTCAGAGGGCGGTTTGCTTGCTGGAGGCACTTTGAAGTACCTTGTTCTGAGAGGTTAATTTGGAATTACTCGCTTTGGCTCGCCAGCACTCGCCAGGCGAATACTCGCTGACACTCGCTGAGCTTCGCCAGGCGAATGCTTTGATTTCCAAATTCTTCTGGAAGTTATGCCTCCTCTCTTCCAAGGTGCTCTTACTAGTGTCAATCCTGCACACTAACAGCAACATTACAAGCACCATTCACTTGGACCAAAACAAAATGAAACTAAGCAAATACAACTACTAATTCAAGCACTACTAGATAAAAAACAAGTAAAAATACTACTAATAAGAGACCAAATACATAATATAATTGGGATCTAACAAAACGGCCACGGGAATCATTGCCTGAGATTTGTAGATGTGTCTCTTCTCTTCTCTGAGAGGTTCAGGAATGAACTATTGGTTTTTCACTACCTTAGGTCCGCTTAATGTAGCAAAGGGAGGAAGTAATGCCACACTCTTTGGCCCCTTGGACTTTGGGTTTTTCTTCTGATCTTGAGTAGCAGTGGTGGAAGATGTCATTGTTAAGGGTTTGGAGAAAATGAGTTTACTGAAGGTGAAGAGTTGAGAGTGTTTGAAAGAGAAGAAGATGCTTAGTGATTGCTTTAGAGTGGAAAAAAGTAAAGATATTTTCTGAGGAAATTATTTATAAAGCGTATGGAAGTAATAAAAGGTCACTAATCATCATTAAGGGCTAAAAGGTGGTGGCACACGTCGCATCCCAGGAGTGAAAGTGGGGGCGGTGGCAGTTATTACTTATTCCCACGATCTTATAGACCCTAAGAGAGGTGATGATGGTCTGGAATTTGGTGTAACTTCTAAGAAATTGTTTTCATAATGGGCCATGACGTCATGGGCATGTTTGAAAAGAAACTGAACAGTTTCTTAAGTCGTGGGTTGGTCAATTACGTTTACACCTATGTGGGGTCGAAAGACGGCGTCAAATAGGACACTATCAAAAAATGGCCTTTTTCTCCAGCACTGTCGAAAATGACATTTTTGGGGGGCAATTTGTTAGCTCAGAAATTCAACGCCCATATTTTGGAAATATTGGTTGGAATGTTAAATTCTTGATATAGTGTAAAGGAGTCTTTGACTGAATTTTTATGGTGGGCTAAATCGAAGGCACTTACATAAGGAAGACAAACTTTTTGGGACTTAGAAAATATTTCTAAGAGTTAAGAAGCTCCTTTCGACCGAGAATGTTGTCCAATACTAAGGGAATTTGAAATTCAAATAAAGGAGGGAGTAGTTATTCTTGTCCACTCCTGAATAAGACAAGTGGCCCACATCCAAGAGGTAAATACATGCAGCGGAACACTTGTCAGATGTAAACTATCTTAAGGAAGTTAACAACAGTTAGTTTTATTATTATAAATAGGGGTTCTAGCAATAGGATTCAGTGTGTTGTGTTCACTTTGTACAAGTCACTCCAAATTTACTCAAAGTATCCGTGTAGAGAAAAGAGTCTCGGGAGAATGTACGTGATGTAAAAAACACTATTTTCTTCTTTAATGAAATTTACTTTCACTTTGTATTAAAAGAGTTTATATTTTACTTTTCTGCAATTTACATCTTCTGCGTTATATCTTGTTTCTTTTAAGCCTTTCCATTAAAGTCTTTAACATTTCTGTCAATTTAACACTCTTATGTTTTTATCGAACTATGCACTCAAATAAACTTTTCTTTATAAACATTGTCGAAGTGTTTAGTATTTAGAATTTTCTTTGAATTAAATATTTAGCACATGTCCTAGGGTCAATCTGATCGATCATGTGAGTCACCAAAGTTAGATTTGGAAGACTAGCGGTTGTTTTCCAATTTTCACGGGAAACACAAGGCCACACTACAATTGTTACATGTGCCCTTGTTAGTCCATCGAGAACAAAGAGATTCAGAGGTAATGTTTATGCTTTGGTTATAATTGATGATTTTTCTAGATTTTGTTGGACTTACTTTTTAGTGCAGAAAAGTGATGCTTTCAAAGCATTCAAGAAGTTTGCAAAACAAATACAAAATGAGAAGTCATTAACAATTGCCTCCATAAAAAGCGACCATGGTGGGGAATTCCAAAATGCTCCTTTTGAAGAATTTTGTGAAGAATATGGAATCTCTCACAACTTCTTGACATCAAGAACTCCCCAATAAAATGGTGTTGTAGAAAGGAAGAATAGATCATTGGTAGAAATCGCAAGGACAATGCTTAGTGACTCGAATCTTCCAAAATATTTTTTGGTGGATGCGGTTAGTACGGCATGTTTTGTAAGTAATCGTGTTAATATTAGACCTATTCTTAAGAAGACTCCCTATGAACTTTTCAAAGGGAGGAAACCTAACATTTCTTACTTTCACATATTTGGTTACAAGTGCTTTGTCTTGAACAATGACAAAGACAATATCGGTAAGTTTAACGAGAAATCTGATGAAAGTATATTTCTCGGCTACTCTCTCTCTAGTAAGGCTTTTAGAATTTATAATAAAATAACTTTAACTATTGAAGAATCTATGCATGTTAAATTTTATGAATCTAACCCTTCCGAGGAAGAAGTTATTTTGTGTGATGAAGATGATGATATTGTAGATATCCATAAAGAAGGTACTTCTCAATCAAACGATCAACCTAAGCATCAAGAAGAACTGATTCAGCAAAAGTCAAAAGACGATGATCTACCTAAAGAATGGAGAACATACAGAGATCACCCAATTGATAAAGTAATTGGTGATATTAGTCAAGGCGTTACAACTAGACTTAATCTCAAGGATGCATGCGTGAATATGGAGTTTGTATCTTAAATTGTACCTTCCAAAGTTAATGAAGCTTTAGGAGATGACCAATGAATCATTGCTATGCAAGAAGAGTTAAACCAATTCGAAAGGAATCAAGTTTGGGAACTTGTTCCTAGACCAAGTAGTAAACACATCATAGGGACCAGATGGGTGTTTAAGAACAAACTTGATGAGAATGGGATAATTGTTCGAAGCAAGGAAAGATTGGTGGCCCAAGGTTATAATCAAGAAGAAGGAATCGATTTCGAAGAAACATTCGCTCCGGTTGCAAGGTTATAAGCTATCCGTTTATTACTTGCTTATGTGTGTTCATTGAATTTTCAATTGTACTAGATGGACGTTAAGAGCGCTTTCCTGAACGGCTACATCAATGAAGAAGTCTACGTTAAGTAACCCCCTGGCTTCAAGGACTTCAAGAATCCATCACATGTCTTTAAGTTGAGAAAAGCTCTTTATGGCTTAAAGAAGGCACCAAAGGCGTGGTATGATCGACTCAACAATTTTTTATGCGAAAAGGGATTTGAAAAGGGTAAAGTTGACAAGACCTTGTTCATCAAGCGAATCAAGGATAACACTTTATTAGTTCAAGTCTACGTTGATGACATTATATTTGGATCAAATAACAAAGATCTATGTGAGGAATTCTCGTTGATGATGCAAGGAGAGTTTGAAATGTCTATGATGGGAAAGATGAATTATTTCCTTGGATTACAAATAAAGTAAATGAAGGATGGCATATTCATCAACCAATCCAAGTATTGCAAAGAGCTGTTGAAGAGATTTGACATGGATAGTTGTAAAGTGATATCTACACCAATGGGATCAGGAACCTATGTTGATCAAGATGAATCGGGAATCTCAGTTGATATCACAAAGTATCGAGGTATGATTGGTTCTCTTTTATGTTTGACAGCAAGTCGTCCTGACATTATGTTCAGTGTGTGTTTATGTGCACGATTTCATGCAAATCCAAATGAGTCACATCTCACTGCTGTGAAGAGGATCATGAAGTATCTCAAAGGAACGACCAACATTAGACTATGGTATCCGAATGGTAGTATATGTAATCTAGTAGGTTATTCTGACTCGGGTTATGTAGGATGTAAGACAGATCGCAAAAGCACGAGTGGAACATGTCATATTCTTGGAAATGAATTAGTTTCTTAGTCCTGTAAGAAGCAAGCATGTGTTGCCCTTAGCACAGATGAAGCGGAATACATTGCGGCGAGAAGTTGTTATGCTCAGATTCTTTGGCTCAAACAACAATTACATTACTATGGATTAAATCTCGGATGCGTTCCTATAAGGGGTGACAACACAAGTGTGATCAACATAACGAAGAATCCTGTTATGCATTCAAGGACTAAACATATTGATATCCGTCACCATGTCCTACGAGATCATGTTCTACAAAAGGACGTTGATGTTACATTTGTCGATACTCATAATCAACTGGCGGACATATTCACAAAACCTCTTCCAAGAGAATCATTTTACAAAATTCAAAGGGAACTTGGAATCTTAGACGAAGGTGATGTGTAAATCTTCAATATAATTTCATTATTTTTCTTTAAAATAATGCAAAGGTATTCCTTACTATTTCTTTATATTGTTTCTATATGTGAAAACTTGACAATTTTCATTTTTACTTTTTACATGAGGTAAAATTATTTATTTCAACTTGTGTATCTTTTCACATGTGCATTATACCTTATATTAACATGTCTTGATAAAACTTTATGGAAATTTCTTTGTGGTTAAGAGAAAAAAAAGGTTGTTGTTTTTGCATGCAGTAATCGGTTACCTGTTTTGAGTAACCGGTTACCTTTGTTTCATTTTCAGATTTTGTGGCCTTTTGTGAGGAGGTAATCGATTACCTATTATTGGTAACCGGTTACCACTGTTGCACCCCAAAATTTGCTCAACCTTTTCTTACCTGGTTTATGTTTCATTTTCATTAACATTTGCATAGTTCTAACATTTGCATATCATTGATCTAGAATTTTGCATATCATTGTTCGTGTAGCTGGGGATCAAGGTGTTGTTTCTCAGGCTTCATTCCAGTGCAAGCAGTTGAACAGCAAGCATTATCAGTTTTGGCATTTATTTTGCCCGATCGAGCGGTCGATTTTATTTTATCGCAGGTTAATTTCGAATGCAGAAGCAGCAGTCAGGCTATCATGAGCCTTTTCACAGTCAGAATATTCAAGAAGACAGGTTTCAGAAGCTAAACAGAGCTCCAAATGGTTGAAATCAGACAAACGGACAATTTTCCCTCCAAAAGGCGCCAAATTCAAATTTTTAAAGGCGTTAATTGATTAATGCATATGGTTAATCGGTTAACCATTTGAAAATCAGCCCAGATTTGGAAGTTTTAATAGTGTTAATCGATTAACATATATGGTTAATCGATTAACCAGTGCGATTTTTGCCCTGCACGTGAATTTTCAAGTCCAGCCACTTTTGGGATCCAATTTTGGTCATTTGAAGTGTATTTTCACTCTTGGGAAGGATCTAGAAGCACACTTGAATATTTTCATTTTTAAATTTCCCACCAAAATTCCATTCCACATTTCCATACCACTTTTTCCAAGCCACATTCAAATCCTTGCTTTGGATCCAAACCAAGTTGATATAAATTCAAATTACTCCAAACCACAAAGAGGAGACTCTCATAATTCACATCATTTTCAAAATTCATCTCAATTCTCTCTCAATTCTCTCAACTTCCACAATCCCAAAACCTTCATTCAAAGCTTTTTTTTTTTCATTGAGATCATTGATTCTTCATTGGAATCCTTGATTTCTAAGAGCTAAACCTTCATCTATTCCTTCCATTAATTCCATTTCATCATCTAATTTTCGTGCACAATCAGATCTGAATTTTGAAGTGTTCTTGGAAGTGATTATTTGGCTTATTTTGGTGTGTTCTTGGTGGATCTATCATTCTATAACATCAAAGTGCTTGGATCTTGAAGAATTCTAGTTTTCTTTGTTTAGATCTACTCAAATACATTTTGAATCAACAATTACCGGATCATATCTCCGATCCGAAGGTTGGATTTCCGATCCGATTTAATTTTCGAGCTTATTCGCATAATTGACATGTTGATCTTTATCTTTGATTGATTTGATTCATTTTGATCCATGTGATTTGCAATCTTGATGTTTGGATCTGTTTACATGCTGTTTGAATCATGATTTGTTGGTTTAAATTCGTGCTCAAGTGATTATGTGATCATCCGGTTGATCGGATAGGTGTTTGAATGCTGAAAATGTTGTTTTCCTGCTGTTTTTCTGCCTCTGGTTCAGTGTTAATCAATTAACCTATGTGGTTAATCGATTAACCACTTCAAATTTTCAAATTTTCAAGCGTTTTTCAATGGTTAATCGATTAACCTCTGGCGTTAATCGATTAACACTGAGCGACCAGGCCTGTTCTGCTGTTTTTCTTGCTCGTTCGCATACCGTTTCATTCCGAATCTTCATAGATCGATATGATGCATTAGGAGTAAAATGTTTTGGACATTTGTCACTGTTGGTGATTGTTTAATCATGATTTGATTGACGCTCGTGTTCGTGTACCACTTGAGTGCATTCTCATGGATGTAGTTTGAAGTGATTGTTTCTTTGCGCATTCGATTGTGTTCATCCTTCGATTTTCTTTCGCATGTTTGCATCATGTTGCATCGTTGTTGAGGTCGAGACGAGCTTGTGGCGGCTGCTGCCCCACACATCATTTCCTCCCTCCCACCATTCTAAGTATGCACTTTGCATGTTTGCATTGTCTATTTTGTTTGTTCTTTCATATTCTGTTTTGCATGTTGTTGCAAATTAATTCGAATAAAATAGTTCCAACATCATAAAAATTCCCAAAAAAATATTTTTCATAAACCTTGAGATGTCTAGTTTATTCTGGATATTTTTATTTTGGTTTTTTATTTTATTTTCTATTTTTAAATGAATTAAATACTGGAGCTGTTTTATTTGATTTAATTTGTGGTTTTCTTCTTTCTTGATTTTATTTCCATGCTTAATTTTCTTATTTTTGCGTGACTCTTTTTTGAGCATTGTGTTAACATGTTAATTGATCTTTGGATATTTTTTTTCATAATTTTTAAGTGCTGTTTCCATGTGATTTGAAGTGCTTTTTGTTCTCTCTCCATTTCTGCCTTGGTTTGGGACACTCTTGGTGTTTGCCCTCTGTTGGGACCTTTCCCTTTTGATTTTCAATCCTTCCTTTTGACCCCTGGTTTCTAGTACCTTGGGGGTCCTTTGAGATTTTATTTGGCATTTTTAGATGCATTTTCATATTTTTCATGTATTTTGCAAGTCGCTTCATGTGTGTGCTTCTCTACTTGTGTACTTGGTTTGTTTTGCTTCCAAAAGCTTGGTTGTGCATTATTGATGAATCTAATTTTGATTGTTTCATGTTAGGGGCTTGTTATAGGTCTTGTGTGTTGATTCATAGGTCTTTAACTTGTGCATAAGTTGTTCATTTGATTTCATACTTTCATGTTTGCATATTGTGTTCACATAAGTGGTGTTTACTTGCATTGTTTGGTGTTATTGTTGGCATTTGCTTGTGATGTTTTACTTTAACTTTTGAGATCTCTTCTTCTCATTCCCATTCTGTCTAATGACCTTGGTGTGTCATTTAAGGTAGCTTGGTCCCTCCTTAGGAGGAACTTGAAGTTTACCTAAAATGATGAATCCATGAGGACTTCTTCTCATTTGTTTTGGTCATTTGTTTATTTACTTTTGATGCATTTTTCTTCTACCTTTTTCTTGCATTTCCATATGCATGCTTGGTCGAGACGAGCTTGTGGCGGCTGCTGCCCCACACACCTTTTCCTCCCACTTTCATTCTAATTGTGCATTCGATGTGTGCATTCAGTCATTTGTATGTTTTATTTGTCATTTCTTCTTCTTTTGTCTTCTTTCCCTTAGGATTTCTAACCTTTCTTGTTCAAAGGGGGGTTATGATAGACATTTAGGTCCTAAACATGCATGATAACATTAGGTAGATGTTTCCCTCTTGTAATCCCAACTTTAGGTGCATTTTGCATGACAACTTTTAGGGTTTGGTCTAGTCCCCCCCTTAGTTTGTCCCTTTCTCTCCTCATCTTCAAACAACTTCAAGTCACTTAATAAATGCAATGGATGTTGTGCCATAAGCCTTGTATTTGGGAAATGGTGATTGAGTGGCTACCTCTCAATTGCCTAGAGTGTTTAGTGTACGTCCTTAGGACGATATGCGACGCATTCGATCCTAGGTGTTAGACTTTGTTACAACATACATCATGAACACTCTAATTCAAAACACTTCTTCCGTAAAAGACTTCAAACAAACAATTCAAACTCTTTTTGTCCTCTTGGACTTTTAATCAAGAAAAACCCTTTCATAAGGAGATAAAAAACTGTTAGACAAACTTGTATCTTCCGTAGTTGCCCGAACTACGTTTGCTCTGATCTTTCATGTCGTGTGAAAGTACGTAGGCATAAGACGCGATGTCTTAGCGAGCAACCTTTTCCCCTTTCACCCGTAGGTAGGCGAACTACGTTGACTCTGATTTCTCGTTTCAGGCGGGAATACGTAGGCATAGAACTGCTGTGTTTTGCCGAGTCACTTTTGTTTTCTTTTGTCCCTAGACCTTTAGCGTAGATAGTTAAACACACCTTTTTTTTAGATAGATAACAAGCGTGGATCCCATCGAGTACGATGGACGTGAGGGGTGCTGATACCTTCCCCTTGCGTAACCGACTCCCGAACCCAGGATTTGGTTGCGATGACCATTCCTTTCCCTCTTTGCGTCAGGTTTACTCTGAGCGTTTCCTTTCCCTCATTTGGGATGAATAACGCACGGTGGCGACTCTTCTGTCATTTGCCGGCACCGATTCTCGCAGTAGCGACAGCTGGCGACTCTGCTGGGGACAAGAATATCCCCTATGCGAGTCAATCCTAGCGCTTGTGTGTTTTCTTTTGGGTGTTGTATATATGTGCTTTATTCTTTATTTACTTCCGCCTTTTACTTTCCGCATTGTATCATACTTTTTGTGCTGTGGGGAGGGAAGTTCTATTGAGTGATAAGCCGGACCTGGGCTTGAGTATAAACCTAGAATTAGTAGTGGAAAGTAGTGGGTGGACCTGTTTGCTTAGCAGACACAGTTCCCTGCGAAATTCGCACTCAGACGAGGTTCTCTTTGATGATTTCCTTTCCGATCCTTAGGATCCGATTGGGAGTTGGATTTGAGAGTTGTCGACTCTGGGGACCGATCATTTGGGATTTAGCTAAGTGAGGCCGCTTCAAGAGATGAAGATGCCACACCTTCTGGGTATCGTATCATCGTTTCTTGAAAGTCTGTGACGCTGATGACCGCATAGGATGCCGAACCTTATCAGTGGATAGGTCCATACATGTAAGTGGGCAGGTTATGCAGGAAACTTTGACCTCCAGACTACCCAGTTATTGACAGTGTGAACCAGTGTTCATGGTACCAAGGGGTTTCTTATGTCAGTGATTTGTCAGTACTAGAGAGAAGCGCCGGTTCTTCTCAAGCTACAGCACAACAAGCTTGATCCTCTGCTGCATGTGCATTCACATTTGCATTATTTTCATCTGCATTTCATTAACGTTTATTTGTGCTGCAGGTATACATTTCCCTCCCGATTCTAGTGGTCATGTTCTTTATTCTTGACATGGAGCCTTTGAAGAGGACGATTGCTTACAGGTTTCCTACTCCAGATGTCAGTTCCTTGAGGAGTTTGATTGCTATGGCTTATGCGAAGGTGATGGAGGATTTTAGACAAGCCTATGGGAGATTAGCTAGAGTTGTCTGCAGGCCTTCTTCCTTTGAGATTAGTGGAGTTTATACCCTCCTACAGTTCTATGACGCTCCATTAAGGTGTTTTGTCTTTCCAGATTTTGTTTTGGCGCCTACGTTGGAAGAATATGCCGATATGCTAGGAGTGCCTATACTTGATTGGATGCCTTTCGTTCATGTTGATGCTAAGCCAGATTTGGCTAAGCTTGCCACTATTTTACAGTTGGATGTTAAGGAGCTAGAGGGGAAACTGATTGAGAGGAAAGGGACTTATGGGTTTCTCTTACCTTTTCTTGTTGAGAAAGCTTAGAAGTTCGCTAAGAATGGATGCTAGATTGTGTTTAGTGCTATTCTGGCACTTTGCATTTACGGTATTGTCTTATTTCTGAATCTCCCAGATTTTGTTGATGTGGATGCTTTTTATTTACTAGCTTCGGGGAATCCCGTACCTACTCTTTTAGGAGATGTCTATCATTTTGTGCACCACAAGAATGAAAACCGAAGAGGGAAGAATGTCTCGTGCTGTGTTCCTTTGCTCTATAGGTGGTTGATGAGTCACATGCCCAAGAGGGGTAAGTTTATGGATACTATTGCTACCTTAGAATGGTCTGAGCGGATGATGGGTTTGACTGCTAAGGATATTACGTGGTTTGATAGGGATTTGCTTGGTATGGATATCATTTATAGTTGTGGTGGATTTCCTAACGTTCCCTTGATTGGACGTAAAGGTTGTATTAACTATAACCCTTATCTTCTTGTGAGACAGTTTGGCTATGCTTTGAGGGACTCTCCAGTTGAAGACGAGATACAGGAATCTCTGTATCTCACGGGTTTATTAGATGGAGACGTTTTGGTCAGATTGAGGCGTGCTTGGGGTAATATTCATAGAAAAGGAAAAACATTGCTTGGTAAGAGTGATAGTCAAGCTTATGATCCTTATCGGCTCTGGATCCATGAGAGAGTTAGGACTTCTTTGATGCCATATCCTGCTGCAGAGCCTTTGTATCTTCCGGTGATTGAGGAACCTACTTCAGTAGAGATTGAGAAGTATAACAGGCTATTGGCTGAGAAAGAAGAGTTGCAGAGAGAAAATGAAGAGCTAGAGAAAGAGATTTTCCAGCTTCGGCATGAGAAGAATGAGGCAACTTTCACTATGAAGAAGCAGACTGAGATGATTAATAGGTTGGGTTCGGACTTGACTAAAGAAACCAGAAAGAGAGAGAAAGTAGGAGCAGCCCTGAATGGTGTTAGTAGTGTACTGACTACTAAGAAAGAACTTCTAGACAAGGCTTACTCTCGACTATCTAAATGGTAAACTTTGTGGAATACAACGCTTACCAAACGGAAGGAGCGTGAAGATGAGTTGAAGCTTCAGATTTCCCAGTTAGAGGAACAAATCAGTGCTAAGGATGCGAAGATTGCTGAAGAGGTATCTCTTAGACAGGACGCTGAGTCTAGAGTGAGCAGCACGGTTAAAGAGACTAGGGGTGGTGAATTGAAGGCTGGCTTCAAGAGATGCAGGGTTGATGAGTGTTCTAGCAGAGGAACTTGTGAAGAGGACGCCAAAAAGCTGAGATCCACTGTTGAGCAGCATGCATTACTGATACAGGAGCTAACCTCCAGATTAGGTCATTCGGAGACGTTGGGGATATTGGAAGATGTCAGAGCTCGCCATTTGGCCTGATTTATCTTTGCTTTACTCTTGTTATTTTCACTTGTATTTTGACCATCGCCAGACTTGTTGGCCGAGGTCTGTTCAGTTGAATTCAATTGTACCTTTGTGCTCGGCCTCTTGGCATTTGTTTATGAATGAGGTTTCTGTTTATGCGGTTTCCTATTTGGGACTCCATTGTCGTTATGGCTTCATCTCCGGAACTAGAATCGGGGGGAGAAATTAACCTGTTGCATATTTACACGTGTGCATTTGCATATTCATATTGCATGACAGGTGTATTTTTGAGCTCGAATCTTATCTCCTGCATCTTGAAGGTTGTTTCAGGATTGACGAACAGAGAATTCACCAGTACGCTACGAGAAGCAACAGTAAGAAAATCATGGATCAAGTACAGTCTGAGATGCAAGAGATCCGGGATAGGTTAGCCCAATTCATGCAGACTATGGAGGCTGTGGCTAAAGGCCAGGAACATCTTCAAACTCTGGTGCAACCACTGCTGGTACGAGCGGCTGGTAATACTGACTACAACTCTGTTCATGTTGATACTCCTCGTAGGGAAGAGGCGATACCAAATGCTGGTGAAACTGGTTTTGGCAACGACAACACTGGTAACAGAAACGCTGATGGGAACATGGAAATCAACAGGAATGTCGGTATCAACACTGGTTTCGGTTACAACAATCAGGGTCTTGGCTTTGGCAATCGGGATGGCAATGATGGCTTCAATACTCAGGGCTTCGGCAACGGAGGGTTTGGTGATAACAATCAAGGTTATGGTAATAATGGCTACGACAATGTTGGGTTTGGCAATGTGAATACCACTGGTGCTGGGATGGGTCCTTTCAATACTGGTTTTGGGACAGTGGCTGCTAATCGAGAGCTGGGCAATTTAAGGTATGACCCCCGGTTCTTCCAAAGTGGTCATGGTCATGGTCGTAATACTGCTTATGACGGATATGGTAATGAGGGGCCGTACTGGAATAGAGATCGTCAGGAAGATGCCTTTTCTGAGCAAGGCACGGGTGTTGAGGGTCCCACTGATAGTGATCGTAGGATTAAGATGCTGGAGGAACAGATGAGAGGTATAGCCAATCAAAATTCTGCAGGTTTGGACATGGCTACCATGGGGCTAGTTCCTGGACTGAGAGTGCCATTAAAGTTCAAAGCTCCTACTTTCGATAAATATAAAGGGGATACATGCCCACGGGTTCATGTGCGTTCATACTACAGGAGGATGTCGGCTTACTCTGATGATGAGAAGATGCTTATGCATTTTTTCCAAGATAGTTTGTCAGGACCATCACTGGAATGGTACATGGGACTAGAGCCTGCACAGGTCGGAAGTTGGAAAGAATTGGCTGATGCTTTCGTCAAACATTACCAATACAATAGTGACCTTGCACCAAACAGGGTTCAGCTTCAAAGTCTATCACAGAAGAACAGGGAAAGCTTCAAGGAGTATGCTCAGCGTTGGCGCGATCTGGCGGCAAGAGTCCACCCCCCTATGGTTGAAAGGGAATTGATTGATATTTTTGTTGGAACATTTTCTGGGATGTATTATGATAAATTGCTCAATTGCTCGATGGGTAGTTTCTCTGATATGATACTCATGGGGGAACGAATTGAAAATGGCATCAAAATTGGTAAAATTCAGGCTAGTGAATTAACCTCAGCTGGAGGTGCTAAGAAGGTTTTCGGTGGTAGAAGACAAGGGGACGCCGGTGCAGTGTTTGGTGGTCGAGGCCGAGGTAGAGGTAGGAATCAGTATAGTCAACAATAAGTTGCTAGTGTGACGATCCCTATACCTCAACAACGACAACAACAACAAAGATATAATCCTGCTCAGAGAAGGATTCAGGAGGGTAGGCCAAAGAGGGTTTGTGAAGCGCCTCCGACGACGTATGCAGAACTCCTTCAGACATTGTTGGGGTTAAATTTGGTTGAAAAAAGAACGATGGCTCCACCAACGGGCACGCCTCAGTTTGGTTATGACACCAGTAAGCACTGTGAGTTTCATTCCGGGGCACCCGGGAATGATATTGAGAGTTGCCACGCTTTCAAACACAAAGTTCAGGATCTGATTGACAGTAAGCTCATAAATTTCGGTCGCGATATTCCCAATATTGTACAACAACCAATGCCGAATCATGGGGCGAATGCCATCCTGGTAGAGGAGGATTTGGATCTGGTTATGGATGTAAATGAATTGAAGACACCTTTGAGTTGTGTTAAGAACAGATTGTTGAAAGGGGGAGTCTTCCCTGGATGTGATGAATATTGTTTGGATTGTTGGACCCAACCAGAGGGCTGTATTGATTTAAAAAGAGGTATTCAGGCCATGATTGATGAGGGAACTTTATAGTTTGACCGCACTGCTGTTGAGAAGCCTGTTGAGGCAATATTTGAAAAGCAGGGTGAGATTGCAACAGTCACAATTCCACGAAAGACTATTACGATATCGGCACATGCCCAACGACCGACTATCACGATAACAAAAGCAGGACCCGTTCCTTATGAGAGTACGAAAGCCATTCCATGGAATTATGGATTGGAAGCTTTTTGCAACAGGGAAAAGATTAATATGGATAGCCAACCAGCAGGGGCAGTGGGTAG
Source organism: Lathyrus sativus (assembly GCA_963859935.3). NCBI lineage: Eukaryota > Viridiplantae > Streptophyta > Magnoliopsida > Fabales > Fabaceae > Lathyrus > Lathyrus sativus. The sequence continues at coordinate 715,391,700 of OZ012737.1, forward strand.
TCTTGTTGAAGCAGGAGGCATGACCCGAAGTGGTAGAATCTTCACTTCACCAGAAATTGAGGCTGAGAGGATTGCTAGAGGCAAAGCCAAAGTGAATGGGGAAGGATCTTCCCAGTCGAAAGAGAAGTAAATATCCGTCAAGGATGCAGAAGAGTTTATGAGATTGATTCGCAAAAGTGACTATAAGATCGTGGAGCACTTGCAGCAGACGCCCTCCAAAATTTCAATATTATCCTTGTTGCTTTGTTCCGAGGCCCATCAGAATGCCTTGTTGAAAATCTTGGACACGTCTTTTGTACCTCAGGAAGTAACTGTCAATCAGCTAGAGGGGGTACTAGCGCATGTGAATGCTGGCCATAGCTTGGGATTTACTGACTTTGATTTGACGCCTAAAGGCCGCGATCATAATTTGGCTTTGCACATTTCAGTGAAGTGTCGGGGCACTGTCATGTCGCACGTTCTGGTAGATACTGGATCATCTTTAAATGTGTTGCCGAAGAAGGCTATGATGAAGTTAGATGTCCGAGGAATCATATGCACGCCAAGCGATTTGGTCGTAAGGGCTTTTGATGGGACCAGAAGGTCAGTTTTTGGATCCATAACGTTGCCACTCCAGGTCGGGCCGGAAGTGTTTGACACTGTGTTTTATATCATGGATATACATCCCACCTACAACTGTTTAATCGGGCGACCATGGATACATTCTGCAGGGGCCGTGACGTCCACGCTGCATCAAAAACTTAAGTACATGGTTGGTGGTAGTGTCGTCACTATTTGCGGGGAAGAAGATATTTTGGTTAGTCATCTTTCATCATTCAAGTATGTCGAAGTGGATGGGGAGATCCACGAGACACCATGCCAGGCTTTTGAAGGAGTGCAGGTCAAAGTTGAAACTCCTGTCATCAGCAAAGGGCCAGAGGTGGCCATGTCTTCCTACAAAGACGCCCAAGCATTGGTTCAGACCGGTGAAACTAAAGGATGGGGTCAAGTTTTGGAAATTCCTGTCAAGATGGACAAGTTTGGATTGGGATATCATCTGACGTCGGCATCTTCGTCAAAAAGTGCCCCAAGGTTTAAAGGCCCGGTGGTGATCACTCCAAGTGGAGTATGCTATGAAAGGATCAATGCTATTTCCGATGTTGAAGACGGAGATAGCGATTGTGACATGGATGCGTGGATCAAGCCCAGCGCGCCAGGACAAAGCCTATGCAACTGGTCTATCCAGGAGTTTGTCCAAGTGACAACTAAACAGTAATGATTTGTTTTCTCAATTATTGTATAATATTGTGTCCTACCTGGGATTTTGTTTTTAGGGTTACAGGCTTATGTGTGTATTTTGTTTAATCATTAATAAAGGCGTTTTTCGCATACAAATTTTGTGATCCTTGTTTTTCCTGTTTTAGCTTTAACAATAAAATGGCAACGTGGTTATGTGCTTTGTTTGCATTATTTGAAACATTTAACCATTCTCATTACAGGATTCATATTTCAGACGACACCGATCACGACACCGATCATGAACTTCCTATGACTCGCTTAGACTTCGAGCACCCGATATTTCAAGCAGAAGAAGAGATTGTCGAGGATAGTGACTTATCAAAAGAGCTGACTCGGCTTTTGAAACAAGAAGAGAGAATCATTCTGCCTCATCAGGAGGAAATTGAAATTATCAACGTGGGGTCCGAAAAGGTTGTCAGGAATATCCGGATAGGGGCTGCGCTGCAAAGCGATATCAAGCAAAGACTGATCGAGATGCTTCGAGAGTATAGTGACATCTTTGCTTGGTCTTATGAAGATATGCCTGGGTTAGACACTGATATTGTGGTCCACCGCTTGCCATTGCGTGAAGAATGTCCGTCGGTCAAGCAGAAGCTCAGAAGAACGAGACCAGATATGGCCGTAAAAATTAAGGAGGAAGTTCAAAAACAATGGGATGCCGGTTTCCTAGCTGTTACAACTTATCCCTCATGGGTCGCTAATATAGTACCTGTACCAAAGAAAGATGGCAAGGTACGGATGTGCGTAGATTACCGTGATTTGAACAAAGCGAGCCCGAAAGACGACTTTCCACTTCCTCACATTGATGTGCTGGTCGATAATACTGCTCAGTTCTCCGTATTCTCCTTCATGGATGGCTTTTCAGGCTATAACCAGATAAAAATGGCGCCAGAGGACATGGAGAAAACGACTTTTATTACCCCGTGGGGAACATTTTGCTATAAGGTTATGCCCTTTGGTTTGAAAAATGCTGGGGCAACGTATCAGCGGGCTATGACAACTCTCTTTCAAGACATGATGCACAAAGAGATTGAAGTCTACGTTAATGATATGATTGCCAAGTTTCAAACAGAGGAAGAACATATGATCAATTTGCTGAAATTGTTCAAGAGACTTAGGAAATTCAGGCTGAGACTGAATCCTAACAAGTGCACCTTCGGGGTGAGATCTGGTAAGCTACTGGGGTTTATTGTGAGCGAAAAAGGAATTGAGGTTGATCCTGCTAAGATAAAAGCAATACAAGAAATGCCAACGCCGAAAACAGAAAAAGAAGTTCGCGGCTTTTTAGGGAGGTTGAACTACATTGGTCGGTTCATATCTCATCTAACGGCCACGTGCGAGCCATTATTCAAGTTATTGAAAAAAGATCAGGCTGTGACCTGGAATGAAGATTGTCAAAGGGCGTTTGAAAAAATAAAAGAATATTTGCAGGAACCTCCAGTATTGATACCCCCAGTAGCCGGGAGACCATTGATTATGTATTTGACGGTTCTTGAGAAAAGTATGGGTTGTGTTCTCGGTCAACATGACGAGACTGGATGTAAAGAGCATGCGATTTACTACTTGAGTAAAAAGTTCACAGATTGTGAGTCCCGTTACTCAATGCTCGAAAAAACGTGTTGTGCGCTAGCCTGGGCTGCCAAACGTTTGAGGCAATACATGTTAAATCATACAACCATGCTAATTTCAAAGATGGATCCGATCAAATACGTGTTTGAAAAGCAAGCACTTTCCGGAAGGATTGCCCGATGGCAGATGGTATTGACAGAATATGATATCCAGTATGTTTCACAAAAGGCTATTAAAGGTAGTGTTCTGTCAGAATACCTAGCTGAGCAGCCAATTGATGATTACCAGTCGATGAGTTTTGATTTTCCTGACGAGGATGTCATGTACTTGAAAATGAAGGACTGTGAGGAGTTGTTGCTGGATGAAGGTCCAGAGTTGGGTTCCAAATGGCAATTAATATTTGACGGTGCCGTTAATTCATACGGAAGTGGAATAGGGGCAATCATTACTACTCCCCATGGGTCGCACATCCCATTCACTGCTAGACTGACCTTTCCAGTTACCAACAATGAGGCCGAATATGAAGCGTGTATTATGGGGCTCGAAGAAGCTATCGATCTGAGAATTAAAAATCTTGATGTGTATGGAGACTCCGCTCTAGTTGTGAACCAGATCAAGGGAGAGTGGGAGACTCGTCAGCCCAATCTGATACCTTACATGAATTATGCAAGAAGATTGTTACCTTTCTTTGACAAGGTGGAATTACACCATGTACCACGAGCAGAAAATCAGATGGCAGACGCTCTCGCGACTTTGTCTTCAATGTATAAAGTTAACTTCTAGAATGAGGCTCCCAGGATAGTTATCTCTCGCCTTGATAGGCCCACTTTCATATTTGCCATTGAGGAAGCTTCCGATGGTAAACCGTGGTATTATGATATCCAGAATTTCCTGAAGAACCAAGAGTATCCGGCTGGGGCATCCAGTCGTGATCAAAAGACTCTTAGGAGATTGGCTGGAAACTTCTATCTGAATCCGGATGGGGTTTTGTACAAGAGAAACCATGACTTCGTGTTGTTGCGGTGTGTAGATGAGAAAGAGGCTAAGTTTCTCATGGAAGAAGTCCACGAAGGTACATTTGGCACGCATGCTTGTGGGCACGCTATGACAAGAAAACTGCTGCGGGCAGGTTATTATTGGCTGACTATGGAAACAGACTGTTTCAAGTTTGCGAAGAGGTGTCATAAATGCCAGATTTATGCGGACAAGATTCATGTGCCTCCGAGCCCTTTGAATGTTATTTCGTCGCCTTGGCCTTTTTCCATGTGGGGAATTGATGTGATTGGAAAGATTGAGCCCACGGTATCCAACGTACATCGTTTTATCTTGGTAGCTATTGATTACTTCACCAAATAGGTTGAAGCGGCATCATATGCTAATGTTACCAAGCAGGTAGTAGCCAGATTTATCAAGAAGGATATTATCTGCAGATATGGAATCCCGGAGTGGATTATCACTGACAACGGTTCAAATTTGAATAACAAGATGATGAAGGAATTATGCCAGAATTTCAAAATTGAACATCACAACTCTTCTCCTTATCGGCCCAAGATGAATGGCGCTGTTGAAGCGGCCAATAAAAACATAAAGAAGATCGTTCAAAAGATGGTTGTGACTTATAAGGACTGGCATGAGATGTTGCCTTTTGCTTTGCACGGTTATCGTACGACAGTACGCACATCAACCGGGGCAACTCCTTTTTCACTTGTATATGGTATGGAAGTTGTTCTACCATTGGAGGTTGAGATTCCTTCTCTGAGGGTTTTGCGTGATGTCCAACTTGATGAGGCAGAATGGGTGAAAGATAGATTAAATCAGCTCAGTTTAATGGATGAGAAGAGCCTGGCTTCTATAGCATATGGTAGGCTGTATCAGAGCCGGATGAAGAAAGCTTATGATAAAAAGGTGTGTCCTCGAAGTTTTCAGACGGGCGATCTTGTGCTAAAAAAGATTCTCCCACCACAATCGGATCACAGGGGCAAATGGACTCCCAACTATGAAGGTCCATACGTCGTTAGAAAGGTTTTCTCTGGAGGAGCCTTATTATTATCCACCATGGATGGTGAGGATTTTACATCCCCTGTGAACTCAGACGCAGTAAAAAAATACTTTGCTTAAAGAGACCCGCTGGACAGGAAAAAGAGAGTTCAGGCAAAAATGGGGCATCCTGGCGAACCAAGAAAAAGAGAAAAGGTTCGGGAAAAAGTTAGGGATAAAATTAAAGAATGTACGCCCGCGGAGTTGAAAACCTGAAAAGGGAAACTTCGGCAAAAAAGGGTATCCCGGTGAACTGAAAACCCGCAAAGGGCGGTTCACGCAAAAGTTAGGGATTTGAAAAAGCAAATGACTGCGGTCTGAGTTTGATACTGCGTTGCTTAGTGGTTTGGGAGTACCTGAGGGTCATATATCCGAAACAATATCTTCCGAAGATCGAGTATCGGGAAAGCGTCAGAGTCAGGCAAGTCATAGGAAGATCAGCTCATGGTGTTTGTCTGTACCACGTTGCCGACATGTATACAAATTTTCTTTGTATTTCTGTATATTTGTATTTTGTTTGTGCGTGACTTCCTCTTTTCAGGAGTTGCATCCAATGTACAAAATTTTGCCTATTTACAGGCCCGTTATCAATAAAGCATGTTATTCAGTACTTGATGCCTGTTCTTTACTGTTTTGTTTGTGAAAAACGCTGATGTTTTTGATAAAACTTGCATATGCATAAATTTGCTGGCCCTTGCCAATAATTGCTAAAACTTCGAATTGACTGAATGAACGTCACGGATACTAACCGGAATAGATCTTGTTGTATAGATTTGTTTTGTCTTGTGTGTGTTTTGCAGGGTTCTCACCTTTGGAGCAAATAGGCAGGAAAGTTGTGTTCCCCAGCCAGAGTCCTATGACATATTGATAGCATCATTCCTCAGCAGATGGAAGTCACATCTTGTTTCAGAAAAATTTGAGATGGCACTTACTCCTATTGGATGTGGATGGTTCTCCCCAGAAGAGTATTCCCTATGAAAGCCGCCCAAAGAATATCCTCAGTGGATTTTGATGTCCCTAATAGGAGGAGCATTCCCAGCAGTGAGTATATGCATACTCCATACCCAGCATGGGTAACTCCCGCATGGTATACCCAAGTCGTCTTTGGTTCAGAAGGATTATCCATGCGCAGGATTATGTTTCCTTCTCCCCAGCAGGTTGTTGTTGTTCCTCCGACGGGATGAACATCATCGGTAAAGTTCGTAATCTCAAGCTTGTGATCCATTCCTCAATAGAAGGGCTATCCCCAGCAGAGTTGGTTTCACCGTTCTAGCATTTATTTTGTTGGAATGCTTTGTGATATTTGGTTATCCCCAGCGGATTGGGTCTTGTCTTCAGCATTTATCTTGCTAAAGCGCTTCTTGGCATCTTTGCATTTTGCATATATCATCATATTTGCATCTATCTAAACGCGTAGCATTTCCATGCTGAATGGAGCATTACGCCATTTTCAAACATACGCATTTTGAAACGTAAGCCAGGTTGGTTACCTCTTTCGTTTCAGGTGTTATCCCTTGCAGAGGAGTGGGATTCTTGCTCAGAAGGATCTCTAGATATTCACATTCTCGGCGTGAAATAGGTGATGTTAATGTTCGTCCCATAATAGAGTTGCTTGGTTAAGTTTCTCTTTGTCCCCGGTGGGATTACTCTCAGGTTGCTGTTACGTCAGCAGTAAAAGAATTCATGCTTTAAACGTTCGAAGGTGTTATTAGTGATTTCCCCCACAGGGTGGTGTGATTAAGTTTCTCGTACTTCCCGACAAAGTATTCTTCAAGTGTACCTGTGTTGACAGTGATTATTACCTGTAATGGACAGAGATTGCGCCTGTGATAGACAGAGATCGTACCTGTGTTGACAGAGTTTGGTATCCGTGTTGACGGAATCGTACCTGTGTTGACAGAGATTGTTATCCGTATTAACGGAATTGTTACCTGTAATGGACAGAGATCGCGCCTGTGTTGACAGAGATTGTTACCTGTGATGGACAGAGTTTATTCTTCATGTTAACAGTGATTATTACCTGTAATGGACAGAGATTGCGCCTGTGATAGACAGAGATCGTACCTGTGTTGACAGAGTTTGGTATCCGTGTTGACGGAATCGTACCTGTGTTGACAGAGTTTGGTATCCGTGTTGACGGAATCGTACCTGTGTTGACAGAGTTTGGTATTCGTGTTGACGGAATCGTACCTGTGTTGACAGAGATTGACGGAATTGTTACCTATGATTGACAGAGATGGTTACCTGTGATAGACAGAGATCGTACCAGTGTCAACAGTGATAGGTGTCCGTGTTGACGGAATCGTACCTGTGTTGACAGAGATTGTTATCCGTATTGACGGAATTATTACCTGTAATGGACAGAGATTGCGCCTGTGTGGACAGTAGATCGTACCTGTGTTGACAGAGTAGTTACCCGTGATTGACGGAGTTGTCGCAGTGGAGCCGACGGAGATTGTTATCCGTATTGGCGGAAATATTACCTGTGTTGACAGTGATAGTTATCCGTGTGGACGAAGTTATTATCCGTGATCGACGAATTGGCCCCAATAGATTTGTTACCTGTGACTGGCAAAGATCGTTATTCCAATTATAGACGGAATTATACCCATGTTGATGGAGTCCTTCCTCGGGTGACGAAGTTTAGTCCCGTTGTGGACAGAGTTGTTTCTTGCAAAGTTAATTCGATACCTGTGGCGTCACACAGGGAGTTAATGTTGAAATCAAAAGTTTATTAGATGATTGATCAGTTGTTGTCGTAACGACTGTGTCCAGCACAACGAATGTTGTTCCCCAAGCAGTTTTTGCAGTATATTTCTGCAGTTGGCAAATTTCCGGGTTTCTTGGTATTCAACCGTCTTTTACCTCGATTGTCCGAAGGCCGTTCGCTCTTCACCCAGTCGGGTCCAAGCCGTTTGAATAGGGGCAGCTGTTGCACCCCAAAATTTGCTCAACCTTTTCTTACCTGGTTTATGTTTCATTTTCATTAACATTTGCATAGTTCTAACATTTGCATATCATTGATCTAGAATTTTTCATAGCATTGTTCGTGTAGCTGGGGATCAAGGTGTTGTTTCTCAGGCTTCATTCCAGCGCAAGCAGTTGAACAACAAGCATTATCAGTTTTGGCATTTATTTTGCCCGATCGAGCGGTCGATTTTATTTTATCGCAGGTTAATTTCGAATGCAGAAGCAGCAGTCAGGCTATCATGAGCCTTTTCACAGTCAGAATATTCAAAAAGACAGGTTTCAGAAGCTAAACAGAGCTCCAAATGGTTGAAATCAGACAAACGAGCAATTTTCCCTCCAAAAGGCGCCAAATTCAAACTTTTAAAGGCGTTAATCGATTAATGCATATGGTTAATCGGTTAACCATTTGAAAATCAGCCCAGATTTGGAAGTTTTAATAGTGTTAATCGATTAACATATATGGTTAATCGATTAACCAGTGCGATTTTTTCCCTGCACGTGAATTTTCAAGTCCAACCACTTTTGGGATCCAATTTTGGTCATTTGAAGTGTATTTTCACTCTTGGGAAGGATCTAGAAGCACACTTGAATATTTTCATTTTTAAATTTCCCACCAAAATTCCATTCCACATTTCCATACCACTTTTTCCAAGCCACATTCAAATCCTTGCTTTGGATCCAAACCAAGTTGATATAAATTCAAATTACTCCAAACCACAAAGAGGAGACTCTCATAATTCACATCATTTTCAAAATTCATCTCAATTCTCTCAACTTCCACAATCCCAAAACCTTCATTCAAAGCTTTTTTTTTCATTGAGATCATTGATTCTTCATTGGAATCCTTGATTTCTAAGAGCTAAACCTTTATCTATTCCTTCCATTAATTCCATTTCATCATCTAATTTTCGTGCACAATCAGATCTGAATTTTGAAGTGTTCTTGGAAGTGATTATTTGGCTTATTTTGGTGTGTTCTTGGTGGATCTATCATTCTATAACATCAAAGTGCTTGGATCTTGAAGAATTCTGGTTTTCTTTGTTTAGATCTACTCAAATACATTTTGAATCAACAATTACCGGATCATATCTCCGATCCGAAGGTTGGATTTCCGATCCGATTTAATTTTCGAGCTTATTCGCATAATTGACATGTTGATCTTTATCTTTGATTGATTTGATTCATTTTGATCCATGTGATTTGCAATCTTGATGTTTGGATCTGTTTACATGCTAATTGAATCATGATTTGTTGGTTTAAATTCGTGCTCAAGTGATTATGTGATCATCCGGTTGATCGGATAGGTGTTTGAATGCTGAAAATGCTGTTTTCCTGCTGTTTTTCTGCCTCTGGTTCAGTGTTAATCGATTAACCTATGTGGTTAATCGATTAACCACTTCAAATTTTCAAATTTTCAAGCGTTTTTCAATGGTTAATCGATTAACCTCTGGCGTTAATCGATTAACACTGAGCGACCAGGTCTGTTCTGCTGTTTTTCTTGCTCGTTCGCATACCGTTTCATTTCGAATCTTCATAGATCGATATGATGCATTAGGAGTAAAATGTTTTGGACATTTGTCACTATTGGTGATTGTTTAATCATGATTTGGTTGACGCTCGTGTTCGTGTACCACTTGAGTGCATTCTCATGGATGTAGTTTGAAGTGATTGTTTCTTTGCGCATTCGATTGTGTTCATCCTTCGATTTTCTTTCGCATGTTTGCATCATGTTGCATCGTTGTTGAGGTCGAGACAAGCTTGTGGCGGCTGCTGCCCCACACATCATTTCCTCCCTCCCACCATTCTAAGTATGCACTTTGCATGTTTGCATTGTCTATTTTGTTTGTTCTTTCATATTCTGTTTTGCATGTTGTTGCAAATTAATTCGAATAAAATAGTTTCAACATCATAAAAACTCCCAAAAAATATTTTTCATAAACCTTGAGATGTCTAGTTTATTCTGGATATTTTTATTTTGGTTTTTTATTTTATTTTCTATTTTTAAATGAATTAAATACTGGAGCTGTTTTATTTGATTTAATTTGTGGTTTTGTTCTTTCTTGATTTTATTTCCATGCTTAATTTTCTTATTTTTGCTTGACTCTTTTTTGAGCATTGTGTTAACATGTTAATTGATCTTTGGATATTTTTTTTCATAATTTTTAAGTGCTGTTTCCATGTGATTTGAAGTGCTTTTTGTTCTCTCTCCATTTCTGCCTTGGTTTGGGACACTCTTGGTGTTTGCCCTCTGTTGGGACCTTTCCCTTTTGATTTTCAATCCTTCCTTTTGACCCCTGGTTCCTAGTACCTTGGGGGTCCTTTGAGATTTTATTTGGAATTTTTAGATGCATTTTCATATTTTTCATGTATTTTACAAGTCGCTTCATGTGTGTGCTTCTCTACTTGTGTACTTGGTTTGTTTTGCTTCCAAAAGCTTGGTTGTGCATTATTGATGAATCTAATTTTGATTGTTTCATGTTAGGGGCTTGTTATAGGTCTTGTGTGTTGATTCATAGGTCTTTAACTTGTGCATAAGTTGTTCATTTGATTTCATACTTTCATGTTTGCATATTGTGTTCACATAAGTGGTGTTTACTTGCATTGTTTGGTGTTATTGTTGGCATTTGCTTGTGATGTTTTACTTTAACTTTTGAGATCTCTTCTTCTCATTCCCATTCTGTCCAATGACCTTGGTGTGTCATTTAAGGTAGCTTGGTCCCTCCTTAGGAGGAACTTGAAGTTTACCTAAAATGATGAATCCATGAGGACTTCTTCTCATTTGTTTTGGTCATTTGTTTATTTACTTTTGATGCATTTTTCTTCTACCTTTTTCTTGCATTTCCATATGCATGCTTGGTCGAGACGAGCTTGTGGCGGCTGCTGCCCCACACACCTTTTCCTCCCACTTTCATTCTAATTGTGCATTCGATGTGTGCATTCAGTCATTTGTATGTTTTATTTGTCATTTCTTCTTCTTTTGTCTTCTTTCCCTTAGGATTTCTAACCTTTCTTGTTCAAAGGGGGGTTATGATAGACATTTAGGTCCTAAACATGCATGATAACATTAGGTAGACGTTTCCCTCTTGTAATCCCAACTTTAGGTGCATTTTGCATGACAACTTTTAGGGTTTGGTCTAGTCCCCCCCTTAGTTTGTCCCTTTCTCTCCTCATCTTCAAACAACTTCAAGTCACTTAATAAATGCAATGGATGTTGTGCCATAAGCCTTGTATTTGGGAAATGGTGATTGAGTGGCTACCTCTCAATTGCCTAAAGTGTTTAGTGTACGTCCTTAGGACGATATGCGACGCATTTGATCCTAGGTGTTAGACTTTGTTATAACATACATCATGAACACTCTAATTCAAAACACTTCTTCCGTAAAAGACTTCAAACAAACAATTCAAACTCTTTTTGTCCTCTTGGACTTTTAATCAAGAAAAACCCTTTCATAAGGAGATAAAAAACGGTTAGACAAACCTGTATCTTCCGTAGTTGCCCGAACTATGTTTGCTCTGATCTTTCATGCCGTGTGAAAGTACGTAGGCATAAGACGCGATGTCTTAGCGAGCAACCTTTTCTCCTTTCACCCGTAGGTAGGCGAACTACGTTGACTCTGATTTCTCGTTTCAGGCGGGAATACGTAGGCATAGAACTGCTGCGTTCTGCCGAGTCACTTTTGTTTTCTTTTGTCCCTAGACCTTTTAGCGTAGATAGTTAAACACACCTTTTTTTTAGATAGATAACAAGCGTGGATCCCATCGAGTACGATGGACGTGAGGGGTGCTGATACCTTCCCCTTGCGTAACCGACTCCCGAACCCAGGATTTGGTTGCGATGACCATTCCTTTCCCTCTTTGCGTCAGGTTTACTCTGAGTGTTTCCTTTCCCTCATTTGGGATGAATAACGCACGGTGGCGACTCTTCTGTCATTTGCTGGCACCGATTCTCGCATTAGCGACAACCACTGAACGATTTTCAATTTTTTTTAAAAACGAGAATTGAAAAAGTTAACATAAGCTCTAACTTTATTTCTCTTTCCCATTTCCATAAGCACTTCTTTCTTCACTTAAAGGCTCTTTTGACTCTTCAACACTTTCATCTCACTCTTCAATCGTCTCTTCATCCCATTCAAAGGTTGAGTAAAAGCTCATAAAACTCCATTAACACTCATTACTCATTAAATACCTCACCAAGGCTTCTCTCTTCTCATCTAAAATCAGAATTTCACTCTTCTTTGTCCAAACCCTAGAAAAGCTTCAGACGTCATCCATGGCACTAAAAATGCATAATAAAGGGAAAAAGAAAATAGGAAAATCTTCAGAACCTACAGAAGCTGAGCAACGATAAACGGTCAAGACAAGGCGAATCAATTTCAACACTCGGAACCGACCGCTCATGCCAGTAAAGTATGTGAGTTTAACTTCCTTTCCTGCTCATAACTTTAATTTTTCAGAACTGCTTAGGAAACAAGGTGTAGAAAAATTAGTTAGTAATGTTGGACCGGTTTATCCAGACTTAGTAAAGGAATTGTATTCTACACTTGTTGTTGGACATGATGATGAGGGAAGTATGGGCATGCAAGCTACTGTTAAGGGTGAAACCATCACTGCAACTTTAGAATAATTGGGATTGTGTTTAGAAATTCCATCTAAAGGTGCTAGGATCAAAACTGGTTTTCAATTGGAAGAAGCACCTAGGAATGAGTTTTCAACAATGAACTATTATATTGAGATTTCCCGGATTACTCAAGAAGAACTGATGACTAGGCGAAACCCCGAGTCTTCTCGTGTAATCAAGTTGGCAAAGAACCTCACAGTTAGCGACCGGTTGTTGCATTATATTCTTGTATATGTTTTGGTTCCTAAGCACTCTAATCACTCTCAGGTGAGTGATATAGAGATGCAATTGTTGTTTGTTGTCAAAAATAACTTGCAGGTAAATTGGGCGTATGTCATTTTGTAACATATGGGACAGGCCAGGACTTTAATAGGAGGACTTCAACGGGAACCTCAAACTATGATGTCATCCAAGGTCAACGAAATCAATGTTTCTACGGCGACTAAGAACACATGAATTATTCAGAATGATGCAAAGCGGTTTGTTTACAAAGATGATTCGTCTTCTTCTGTTGCTATTCCGATACCCGAGGAGGGTTATATAAATTAACTGATATACAAAAGGTTTGGGTCACTTGACGCCAAAGTGGATCTAAGCATTCAGGAGCATCGGAAAGGCATGGCCTTTATGAGAAAAATGTTTAAAAGCATGACCATGAAGCAACAACAAGCCATTGAAGAAGATGATGATAAAGATGATGGTGAAGAGAACGAGATGTCCGAAAGTGATTAATTCTTGTTTACCGTTTCTATGTTTTTAAGTTTATGTTTTTAAGACTTAATTATTATGTTTTCATGTTTACGATTGGTGTTGTAAAAACCAAGTAAAAGGTTCTCGTACCGTTAATTATGTTTGTTTCGTACAAGTGTTATGTTCGTGATGTTTCTATGTTTTGTATTATGATGTTTTCGTGTTTTAGTTTAATTGTCCATCTTTGTGTGTTGCTTTTCCCATCCTTTTTATTGTTGACAAAGGGGGATAAGAAATACATGTGTGTATTATGTTCTTGTTTTCTAACAAAATTATGCAGAAAACTATCAAAAACTCTCTTAAATCAATGATTAAGGGGGAGGCCTATCCGAGGGGGAGCTTTCGAGCATTTGCTAGAAAAGTCGGCAGAAAATGAATTTTCAAGCAAAGGTTGTCATCATCAACAAGGGGGAGACTGTGAAGACAAGCTTCTCAAGCGATTTTGATGACGACATAATCCACAACATGCAAGGATGGTTTCACAACTTCAAATATATCAAGTTTCAAGCAACTCACTTTCATTTCACTATGTCAAAACTTGATCAAGAAAGAAGTCAAGTTCTACATAAAGGGAGGTACAACACTTAATCTATTATATATCTTACACAAGTGTTCAACTTCATCTCTTTCTCGCATTTCATGAAAAACCTTTTAAATTTCATTCATGCACTTATGCCTCATTTTTGAAAAACTTGATTCTGGAAATTTGTACTGAGTAACCGGTTACCCAAACCTGGTAACCGATTACCTGTTATAAAATTTCAAATTTTTGGTTACTTTGAGGCTGGTAACTGGTTACCCACTTATGATAACCGATTACCACTGGCATTGTAGGTTAGAAAGGTGCATCTCTTGGCTGAAAAAATGTTTTCTTCTTCTTCTTGAACCATGGCATCCTTTCGCCATTATAGCTTTTCTAAAAAGGTGTTAAGAGGCATATATATACCTCTAAACTCAAATTTTGAATCTCACCTTCTTGCAAAAAAATTCAAACATTTTCCATCTCTTATTTTTTTCTTTTTTCCATTTTTCTACAAGTGTCAAAATTCTGAATTTTTAAAAGAGTGAAACTTGCATACTTCAATTTTTAGAAATTCATCATAGTTTCATTCTTACTCATTTGAACACTTGTTAAGATATATAAGAGGTTTAATATCAATCGGAATATTGATATATTGAATATAATTTCAAATCTACTCAAACAAATTTATTCATTTATTCTTTTGATTACATACTTAGTGTTCCAGGATTGTTGGAATTAAGTTTGTAAGGTTATTACCTTGCTGTCCAGGATTGTTGGAAGCAAGAGGTCCACATTGAGAGGATTGTTCTCATTGGACTTAGTTGAAAAATCCAAGAGTGTGTTCTTGGTGGTTGATTGATTTGTGTCTGTATAGAAAGACTAGGTAGAAAGTCCTGTCTTAGGACCAAACTATATTGAGAAATCTCTTTCGTCTTGAAAGGGGACTGGAGTACTCTCGGGATGTGAGGGAAACCAGGATATATCGCCGTGTCTCTTTTACTTACCACATTTACCGCATTCCTCACTTAGAAAATCTTTAGGAAAGTAAAACAAGATTCCTACAACAAGACCAAAAAATTTTTTAAGTACCTAATTCACCCCCCCCCCTCTTAGGTGCATTTTTCACTTACAGGTGAGAATGGAGCTTCCCTACACTCACTCTGATTATTTTAACACAAAGCATTTGGCTTGGTTGCTTGGAATAATCACCTTTATCCATAGTCTTTAATGTAACCCTAATCAAGAACAAACTCTTTCAAAAATCATAAAAACAACATTAACTCATCAAACTTCTCTTTTTGCGCCTTAGGGCCTCAATCCAAAAATCCTTTTTCATGGTAAAATCAACCAATAAACAAACATTTTTTAGGATGGACTACGAAGCTCTGACTTCTTCATTACACCATGAGAGTACGTAGGTGCGGAGCTAACACCGAGGCAAGCACCCTAATAAAAAAACATTATTTTCCCTTTAGCAGATAAACGACGCCTTTTGATTTGCAGATAACCTAGATGGTTCCCATTGAGTACATCGAATGTGAGGGGTGCTAATACCTTCTTCTTGTATAACCGACATTCGAACCCCAAAAATAGTTGCGACAACCGTATCCTATCCTTTTTCCGATTCCGTGGGTTTTCTCTATATTTTTCATTTCCCTGTTTTGGGAATAAATAAAGTTAGGTGGCGACTCTTCTGTCAGTCCAAATTGCCAATCTTTTCTCGCGAGGTCGTACTTTTTTGAGGTGCAACAAATTAGCGACTCTGTTGGGGACTGGTTCTTCCTGAGCAAGTCAAGCCTAGTCTAGGATTTCTTTGCATGTTTTGGTCTTTATCTTTCCGTTTTATTTACTTGCTTTTATTTATTGCCTTTTGCTGTAAATATTTTGTATCTTATCTATTATGGTGGATTGGATACTCTGCTTGCAAACCTTGATGGAAAGGCTCTCTACCCGAGTCTAGAGTGCAAAAACATAAGATATGAGAGGTTGAGTAGTAAGGGGCACCGATGAGTTCTCCTCATGTCGTTCGATATGAGAATCTCGCTTACAGTAGATTCTATTGAGGATGTTGATAATCGTCAAGTTCTTGGTGTGGACAATCAATGTTTTCCTTTGAATCCATGACTCTAAGGACCTTTTAAAGCCTTGAACCATTGGCCAAACTAGGATTGATGGTCAATTAGTATGGGGAATCAAGGAGTTCTTCTCGTGTTGTTTGATACAAAGATCTCATTCAGAATAGATTTCCTTGGTGGAGTCATTTGTCTGGCAATCATATACATACATAACGAACAATCAAGGAAGTCTATGACTCTGAAACCCTTGTCTATAACCCGATGTCGATAGTCGCATAGTATGGGGCACCGAGGAGTTTTCCTCGTATCGTTATATACGAAGACCTCACCAAAAAGAGATTCATATGATGGAGTCATCACCTGACATGCTTGTGTCGTGTTTGATGAACAGTCATGTGGATTCATGACTTTGGGGTTCCTTTTTAACTCTAGATCCTACCTAGTGAGATCGTTGTGAGGAGAACAATCAACCTTATCCTCCATCCGCTCTTCAAACTTTTGATAAACTATACCTGTGATCCTGGAATCTTGAATTAGCATTGCATCCATACATGTCATGGCATCACATTCCATCGAATATACATCAATTATGCATCTTGCATTTCATTCCAAAAACAAAAACTCATTTCACCTTCCTTTGTCTCTAGTAACTCAAGCTGATTCCTCGACACTAGTACGTGACTTGATCCAACACTAGATGAATGATGGATCGGATTCAACAAGAACAAGTTGCCTCCCGAGAGAATATGGATTCTGTTAGGAGGAAGATCGACCAAATTTTCGAGATTATAACTGCTATGGCCAGAAGAGAAGATGAATTATGTGACGCCGCTGCCGCAAAGAACAATGTGCCTATGCAAGAATCTGCTTCACACTCAAGACCTTCAGTTCCTGTTCCTAATCCCATCATCTATAGAATTCCTTTGAACTTCACTCCTACAGTTGAAGAAGCCACTCAGCCAATACCCACATCTGAGGTCACTGTTGGGGCTATCCCGCAAGTCCAACCTGCTATTACTCAGATTCCCATTCCTCATGTTGAACAAGATCCACAAGATAAGTATGAGATGCAAAATTATCATACTGCTATTCGAATTTCCAATCCTACTACTACTCAAGATTCTAAAGCTATCAAGATGTGTTATGACTTAGCTGAAAAATTATGAGTTATGGAAGGGCATAACTCAGCTTATTTGAGTGCCTTGGAAATGTACTCGGTGCTAGATGTTTTGATTCCTCCCAAGTTCAGGGTGCCAGAGTTCCCAAATATAAGGACCTCAGCTGTCCCAACATTCATCTGAAGATGTACTGTCAAAAGATGGCTGCCTATTCCAGGGATGAGAAGCTTATGATCCATTGTTTCCAAGATAACCTGCCCGGGGAATCTCTGGAATGGTACATGCAATTGAAGCGTAATAGTGTGCGTACTTGGGCTGTGTTGGATGAAGCCTTCGTTAAGCAACACAAATACAATACTAGTCTGGCTCCGAACCATACTCAACTTCAGAGTATGGATCAAAAGGACAACAAATCCTTTAAGGATTACGTGCAACGTTGGAGGGAGTTAGCTGCAAGAGTGCATCCACCACTAGGTTATCATGAATTGATTAACATCTTCATGGGTAGCTTGCAAGGGAAATAATATGAGAAACTAATCAATAGTGTGTCTTCGGGACTCTCTGACATCGTGATTATTTGTGAGAGAGTTGAAGAGGGTCTAAAGAGTGGAAAAATCCAAGGAGGTGCTAGCAGTCAAGCTGGAGTGAAGAATCCTTTTCAATGGATATAAGAAAAAGGAGGGCGAAACAAATGCTATCTCTACTCAGAGAGGAAAAGCACAACAGAGAGCGCCTGCTCCAATACCTTACTTTCAGTACCCGTATGTTGTTGTTGCGTAAGGCACTCCTATACTCTATCAGCAAGTTGTTCAAGCTCCAGTACCTACACAGATACCTTAGCAACATGTTCCTCAGCAACATGCTCCACAATAATGCCAACCTAATCAGCAAAGGATGAGGAGGCCAGAGAGACACTTTGACCCTCTGCCTGTGTCATATGCTCATGTATTGTCTTATGTGCTGAAAGATGGATCGATTACCTTGAGAGATCTAGCTCCTCCAATTGTTATCCCTCTAGACTATGATGCCAATTCTCACTGCGAGTATCATAAGGGCGCTCCAGGGCATATAATCGAGAATTGAAGAGCCTACAAGTACAAAGTTCAATACTTGGTTGAATATAAGGCTTTCACATTCACTCCAAGGATTCCAAATGTCACAACCAACCCCGTGCCGCCACTAAGCTAGCTCAGTAGAAAATCAAGAAAGGAAGATTCATTTCCCCCAAAGAAGGTTGTCAGCATGCCATGCCATCATTTTGCATTCTTGTATTTTGTTCTTATTTGTTTAAGTATTGTTTGCTTTAAACATTTTAATTTGTATTTGGTTTTATTATTGAAGTGATTATACATGTTCTGAATTAGTTATTTTGTATTCACTCATTTTCTCCATTTACTGCAAAGCACAAGCAGATATTTCTCCACTTCACTTTATTTATTAAACTATTGTTTTAGCAAATATCGGAGGGAGGATTACAAAAATGAAATACCCATAATTACTGATAATATGCTTTCGGATAAAATCCTGCTGATGATGTATAGACATTGTTTCAAATCCCCAAACATCAAAGAGACAAGGAGTTAATCCCTAGTTAACCACTTCGAGTCTAGAAGTAGGACTTTCTTTCGGATCTAAACCCTTACGCTTAACCTGGGGCAGGGTAGTGTTCATTAACCTGATTACGCATTCAAATCACAAGGAAAAATCCAAAAGTATGTCGGTTGTTCTTCAATAACCAATGACTTGGCAGTCACAATCCCTTAGCAAAATTATAAATAAAAAAATAAAAAAAGTTTGTTATGTCGAACACCTTAAGAGACGACTTAGGCAAAAATCGAGGCAATCCCGATGGACTTGAAAAAAAACAATCCATGCAAAAGTTAGGGATCAAAAGCAAAAACAAAAAAGGTCATCAGATCCTCAGCAAAAACAAAATAAGATTCAGTGGCTACCATGTCAAAATCAAAGGGTCATTGACATCCGTCAAAAACAAAATAAAGTGACTGCCATTTCAAGTGAGCCTTGAACCTTCATCTTCACCCTTACACCGTTGATCCCTATTGGAAGACAAATGTGGGTAGAATTAACTGAACGTATGAGTGGAGATCATCACGAATAAGGGGTAGGTACAAACCAAGTTTTGAGCCTAATATCCATTGTTTCAATATCCGTGAACTAGACCACGTTACAACCCTCAAAAGACCTAATTGAGGCATGGTTTATTCTGAACGCATACTACTGCAAGGTTGCGTAAACTGACTCCTAAATATTTGCTAATATTCAGCATTGGTGTCACATTCTTACTATATCTTTCACACATAAGCTAAATCAGCATTGCGCTTGGACTAAATGTCCATTCATCTCACATTATCACATCATTCCAATAAATGACTTTTCCAAAACTTGCATGAGTATGACATTAAGATTACCATTTGTGAATGAACAATTTTAACTGCAAATCAGTGTTTGACATCAAGGAAACTCCAACAAGGGAAAATCAAAGAGGAACTTGAACTTTCGTTGGTGCCAACCCACATCAAGGCTACCTCAAAACCCTATGAATCTGAGACAAATCCCTCATAAGCTCAATCAGGGGCAAGTCATCTCAAAATCACGTAAATCTCAACTTGCTAAGAGTATACCATTTCAAGAATTGGTCAATCAGGGGCAGGCCATTACCATGTTCAGACTTTAGGGCAAATCATGTCATGGTAACTCCTACTGACTTCACATGATCTGGCCAAATGCTAGCAATCATTGAGTTCAGAGCAAAAGCACAGTCTTCATGTGTGGATCACGTCACTACGCTCATTTTTAGGTCATCCTAACCTTCAAGCATAAAAGTCATGGTTCTCTCAGAAACGAACATCATGGCTTACTAACAAGTAATCAAAATTGGGGGGGTGTAAAGAGCATCTTCATCGACTTTTGATCATAGCAGCGTTAAGGACGAATTTTCAAGAAATTAAACTCTTACACCAACCAAAATCTAATTCACATTGGCAACTATCAAAATAAAATTCCACCTCACTGGCACTTTCACAAAACATATCCAATCACCAAACATGCATCGCATGCATCATATGCATACATGAACCAAAGTTATATACATCCTCAACATTTACATGCATCTCAGTGTGTCAGCATTTGCATCATATATCCATCCCATATGGAATACCTTCACAAAACAAACATGTATACATGCATAAGTCAGGATTCAAGATCAATCACGAGATTTCAAGCTGATCTTCAGCCCAGTCAGGGGCATTTCTCCAGGCCAGTGGGTATCCCCCATTGGGTTGTTATCTTCAACCTTTTGTTAATGAAGTTATTGTCCTCAGCTCAGCCTGTGGGCGTTCCCCATTGAGTTATTCCTCAACCTTTTGTTGATGAATTTGTTATCCCTATCTAAGTCAGTGACATTTCTCTGAGTCAATGGGTGTTTCCCATATAATTGTTGTCTTCAACCTTTTGTTGATGAAACTGTTATCCTTAGACCAGTCATTGATTTTTCTCTAAATGGATTCATACCTTTCTCTTGGGTGTTCCCTAGTGAGTTGGTTCCTTTCAACCTTTTGTTGATAAGGATGGTGTTCCTTAGTAACTTCTTTGCTTCAACCTTTCGTTGATGTCCCCAAACAATTCTTACTCATCGATATGCTGATATTCTTCCAGAAAATTTTCTCTTTTAACCTTTTGTTAATAATCTTACTATCATCCTTTTGATGGTAGCCATCCATGCTGATTTGATCTTACCTTCGTCCTTTTGGTGAATATGATCATTGAAGTTGGGAAATTACTATCATCCTTTTAGTGGTAGCAATTTGTGATATTTGATCCTACTGACATCATTTTGGTGCCGGTAATCCTTGGATCTTTGGTCTGTATATCATCCTTTTGGCGAAGGGTCATTGAGTTGTGTGTGTTTTCTATCATCCTTTTGATGATAGATACATCATTCTTTTGGTGTCGGAAATCCTTGCGTGTGTTCTTTATCATTCTTTTGGTGATAAATTTGTCATCCTTTTGGTGTCGAAAGTCGTTGTGTATGTTCTCTATCGTCCTTTTAGTGATATATTTGTCATCCTTTTGGTGTCGGATATCCTTGAGTATTTTCTCTATCATCCTTTTGGTGATAGATCCGTCATCCTTTTGAGGTCAAAAATCCTTACGTGTGTTCTCTATCATCCTTTTGGTGATAAATTCGTCATCCTTTTGGTGTCGGAAATCCTTGCATATGTTCTCTATCATCCTTTTGGTGGTAGATCCGTCATTATTTTGGTGTCGGAAATATGCATGTGTTCTCTATCATCCTTTTGGTGATAGATATGTCATATGTTGCACCCTAAAATTTGCTCAACCTATTTCACTTGGTTTATGTTTCAATTGCATTAGCATTTGCATATAGAGTCATGTACATAGTCTAATCATTTGCATAGCATAGCATAGCAAATCATCCAACAAGGGACTAAGCACTATTCTCATCTCTATGAGCCTATCAAGAGGTTATTATTCAAATTCAAGCATATCCAAGTCATCAGAAAGAAATTAAAGTCTAAAGAAGTCAATGGATCAAGCAGTGAATCTATCTCCTATCTGAGGGTATCTGAAGATCATCAAAGAAGTTGTGAGCTGTGAATTGAGCATGGAGAGTATGTAGACATCATGGAAGACTTAGAAAGTCATTTGGAGAAGGAGGCAAGTCATTGATATGATCACAAGAGTTGCAGTTGAAGACAATCAACTAGGGTTTCATCTGGGTCAACCCTAGGTCAACCCTAGGTCAAATGATTGATTGAAAGGCATTAAGGTCTATTTGAGATATGTGGGATTCATCATTTGACATGTAGAGAAGGATGTGGTGTTGTTCCAAGAAGAAATCAAGATAAATCAAGAAGAAGAGGAGTTTCTAAATTAGGGTTTCTGTGTAAAATCCCCTGATTTAGGTCAAACTTCCAAGCAAGATAAGTCAAAATGCAAGCTTCAAATGGATCCTTGACCAACATGAAACTTGTAGAGGATCTCAAGACATTTAATTTGAGTGGTGGAAGACATTAAGGAGATTTATAGAACTCAAGTTATGGTCCTTGCAAGTTACAGGTCATCTGGGGTATCTGAAATTTTGTCTGTGAAAGTTACTTGTCTTCCAAGCAACTTTTACCCCTCAAGTAGATTTCAAATGAATTTATAGTCAACATAATAGTTGTTCCTCATTGTCTTAGATTTATAGAAAGGTATGGTATGCCTTCATATGATTTGTGGAACTCTACTTATGGCCTTGGAAAGCAAAGGGTATTTTGGTCATCTGAGAATTACAGGTCATTTCAAGCCTATGCCCAAAACTCATACAAGGAAGCTTCAAATGGAAAACTTCACAACATTAAACTTGCTACAAATGACATTTTGAGTCTGGAAAAGTGATCATGAAAGATTGGAAAGGCTCATAGCTCAAGGTTTCAAATTTGGTGAATTTAATGAATAAAAAGTGACCTAACATTGAGATTTTTCATAACTTGGCCAAATGGGATGAAATTATAGGTCATTTTGATTGGAAAAAATGTTTTAAGAACATTGGCAAAAGTGGATTTTTGAGTTTGGTTCAAAATTTGAAAGTTATGCAAGTTGGCTTACAAAGGAAGTAACATAATCAAAATCCAAGGGAAGTGTGCACAAGAAGTTTCTACAAAGTTCTAGAGCTTTCTAATTTCATCTATATATTGGGTAGAGTAGCTTCATTCAAGGGTTGGTGAATCATTGTGATCAAAACACATAGTTATACCTCATTCTTCCATTTTTGCAAATCCATTTCAAACTCCATCAAATCTTCATCAATTTCCAAAGTTCCTGATCCTATTATCATCTAAACCATTCAAGGATCACATTTCCATCAAAATCTGTGTGAATTGAAGAGGAATCGTGTGCCATCCAACTTCATCATCCAAAGTGCAAGAAGAAGTGGTTACAAGAATCTAAGGCATTGGAGCAAGATCTATTGCATACAGAATCAAGAATTAAGTTTGTTGATCACTTCCCAAGCATTGCAAGCATTGGATCCAAAGAATTCTACACCTGTTTTCATCATCAAACCAGGTTGGTTTTCCTTTCGAATTGGTTGATTTAGTTAGCATGTTAGAGAATTATTAGGTTAGAATTGTTAGGTTAGGTTAGAGGATCATTTCCATAAAGTTTGAGAAGGTTTCATGGAGGTTGCCATTGGTGCACCAAAGCTGTTAGGGCGTAGAACTCATAGTTTAGGGCTTGATAATACTGGTTAGATACATGAAAATAATCAGCATGGCGTGTGGATTATGTTAGGGTAAGAATTAGCAAGATTTGGAATGTTTGATCTCAGTGCAAAATGGTGGAACCAGGATGTTTTACCTATCGGGTTTGAGTTTTGGTTGAGTTTTAGAGGAAACCAATGCCATGGCTGTGTAAGGGGAGAGATGCAGGGCATTTTTGGTTTTGGAATGGTGGAGTTTCATGGAGGTACGAGGGAGAACAGAGAGGTGGAAGATTCATGCATGGTGAGGTTTTTTCTGAACCTAGGGTTTCATGAGGAAGACGATGAAGGGACACCGTTGGATGACCATGGAGACTTTGACTCTCAATCTGATCTAACGGCCTTAATTCAATTGGAAAACGGAGGGAAATGTTATGAAGCAGAACGCTGCGTTTCATTTAATCCCTCAGACTGGGCTTTACAATCCAATGCTATGCACACCCCCTCAACGCAGGCCCAATCCCAATTATAACTGATTTGATTACTATATGCACCGTTTCAGGTTTTTTTCTTTTTGTGAGTTTTTCTGATCAATTGGGCCCAGACGCGCTTTGCTATGCGCGCCCCCCAGTCTGGGCCCATCTTGTTTTTTTTAACTGAATTAATACCTTCTGCACCCCCTAATCCAATTAATTCACATTAATTTCATTCATTTTTTTTATTTCTTTGAAAAAATCATAAATAATTGAAAATTGCATATTTTTAATTGGTTGTTTTTGCATCCTTTTCATATTTTTGTTAAGAAAATTATCATGTAAAAAAATTAGCATTTCATTTTATTTTTATATTTTTAGTATATTTTTCTTTTAAATAGGTTGTAAATAATGTGTAGTTTGATACATGATATTGTTGATTTTAGTTTAGTTAGATGCTTTTACATTTTGGATCCATTCTTTTTAGGTTGATTAGCTTAGAACTTTAGCTTGTATATAAAATTTAATTCATGATTTTAGAACTTAATTTTAGATGATTTGTTTAGATGTGATTAGAAGAACCAAAACTAGGGTTTAGGAGATAACATAGGTGTGATGAATCATTTCTTTTAGGAGTTGTAGTTTGAATTTTAGGGTAGGGGACTATAGGGGTATTATGGGTAGATAATAGATCCCTTAGAAATTACTAGGTTTCCCCTATTCTACTATTACTATTAGTATATTGCTTGTGCTTGCTTGACTGTGTGGTGTGCCCTCTCTGGGGTTATTTCATTTGACTGTGTGGGGTATTGGGCTTGCTTGGGGCTTGGGGGTTTAAGCTGAAGACTGTGCTGATGAAGCCATTGGAGATCAAAAGGATGAAGACCAACTTTCAGAGTTGATGAGGAGTATCTCTTGCTGGCAGCTGTTGAAGGCTATAGGATTTAAGAGCTAGGCAGAGCTCTAGAGTAGAAAACTTGATTCACAAACATGGAAGGTCTTGTCTGCCTCCATTCTTTCTCTATGATTCAAAGTCTCTTTTAAATACCCACCTCCTTCCTTTGGAAGGATTAGTGAATGTATTTAAGAGATAGAACTTTTGAGAGAAAATTGTCTATATCATGTTAACAGCCAGTAGGCCACCCTTGGTAGGCAACTGATTGCTTAACATCCAATGCACCCTGTTAACTGTTCCTCATCTTGGAGAGTGAGACTTGAAGAAAAGCCCTGAAGATTGAAGATAGAGACCTTGCTTGAAGGATGTGAAGATGAAGACTGATGCTTGCTTGAAGCTTGTAGATGGTTGAAGATGACTTGAAGACAGATGTTGATGAAGATTGTTGTTTGCTGTTTATTTTTGCTGTTTATAAGTTTTGATGTATTGTTTGAATTTCCCTGGCTGTATTGTTTTCCCTTTAATCTGTTAGGTTGAAAGCGAATTTTGTTCGCTTTTGCCTGTTGTTTTCTAGGTTCGAGGTTGAGTGGGACTCCCTTGCCTCGCTTGTATTGCTGCATCCATGCATTTTACTGCTTTATTGTATATATGCTATTGTTTCTGTTTCCGTTTATCCCTTAGGATCTCTGTTTCTCTCTGCGCAAGAGAGGAGCATGATAGACATTAGGTCTTAACCCATGTATGATAACAGTAGGTTAGTTTGATTCCCTTTTCAACCGTAGGTTAGAGTTCTGTCTCTTCTTTCTCAAAACAAACAGAAAAATACAATAAGATTTCAAATCCAATAAAAGACACTTCTTCCGTAAAAGAATGTGAACTCATTAAAACGTCATTTTTGTCCGCTTAGACCAGTAATCAGAAAAACCCTTTTTCAGAAGGAATAACAACAATCAAGACAGACTTGTGTCGTACGTGGCCCGAACTACGTTTGCTCTGATCTTTCATGATGTATGAAAGTACGTAGGCATAGGATGCGATATCCTAGCGAGCAACCTTCCCCTCCTTTCCCGTAGGTAGGCGAACTACGTTGACTCTGATTTCTCGTTCCAGACGGGAATACGTAGGCATAAAGTGCGATACTTTGCCGAGTCATTTTATTTTCTTTTAACCTCAGACCTGTAGAATAGATAGAATAACAATCCGTACTAGAAAACAAGCGTGGATCCCGTCGAGTACGACGGACGTGAGGGGTGCTAATACCTTCCCCTTGCGTAACCGACTCCCGAATCCAGGATTTGGTTGCGATGACCATTCCTTTCCCTGTTTTGCGGTAGGTTTACCTCGAGCGTTTCCTTTCCCCTCTTTGGGATAAATAACGCGCGGTGGCGACTCTTCTGTTCAGCCGGCGCCGATTTTCGCAGTAGCGACAGCTGGCAACTCTGCTGGGGACCCAACGTCCCCTGGCTGCTAAGGACTGCGATAGTTCCTTACGCATTTGGGATCCAACGTCCCCTAAGCGAGTCAATCCTAGCGCTTGTTTTCCCGTCGAGGATTTTGTATGGATTTATATTTTCTGTCATTTACCTTCAGCATTATATTATTGTTATTATTGCTGTATTGGGGTTGTGACGGGTGTTCTATGATTGAGAGATAAGCCGGACCTGGGCTTGAGTGCACTTAGAATTAGAGTAGAAAGTAGTGGGCGCGTGCCGGCTTTGCTTGCATTAGTGTCCCACGAAATCTACACTCGGACGAGGTTCTTCTGGTTGACTTCTTTTTCTACCCTTTGGGTCGAAGGGGTTGTTGGTTAGCTGAATTGTCGACTCCGAGAACCGATCATTTGGAAGTTGGCTAAGTGAGGCCTCTTCAGGATTTGATGATGCCACTCCTTCTGGGAATCGTATCATCAACCCTGAAAGTCTGTGACGCCGACGACCGCATAGGATGCCATACCATTGTCAGTTGCTAGGACACCTACCTGTGATAGGGGTTTGGGGTTATGCAGGTAACTAGACCTTCAGATACCGGTTTGTTTCTTGATCTGAGATTCTGGGTATTTATGGACAGTTGAGAGGTCTATCAGAGACCAGTTGAAGTTATGACATGAGGTCTACTAGAGACCAGT
This sequence comes from Lathyrus sativus, assembly GCA_963859935.3. Lineage (NCBI taxonomy): Eukaryota > Viridiplantae > Streptophyta > Magnoliopsida > Fabales > Fabaceae > Lathyrus > Lathyrus sativus. The sequence continues at coordinate 715,418,354 of OZ012737.1, forward strand.
CAGAGTTATGTTGTGGGGTCTATCAGAGACCAGTGTTGGAGCTTTGTTTTGGGTCTATCTGAGACCAGGGTTTGAGGAATTCTGGAGGGTCTATCTGAGACTTTTGATATGGTTCAGGCTTCTCCGCTATGGCATTTGGTCCCTGTTGCATGTATTTGCATTGCATTGTCTGCATAATCATTATCATTGCATCCCATTAACGTGTGCCTGTGCTGCAGGTGCATTTGCATATTCCCTAATTCTAGTGCCCGGACTTCTGCTTATTGATCATGGCTGGTTTGAGGAAGACAGTTGCGTACAAGTTGCCTACACCTGACATCACTCCTTTACTTGGTCTGATGTCCCTTGCTGATGAGGAGGTTAGGAGAAGTTTCAGGATGAGTCATGGAAGATTGCTGAGACTGGTCTGCAAGCCAACTACTGTTGAGATGAATGGGCTGTACACCCTGATGCAATTCTACGACCCGGCATTGAGATGTTTCACGTTTGCTGACTTTATTTTGGGGCCTACCATTGAAGAGTATGTGGAGTTTACTGAGCTACCAGTACAGAACAAGGTTCCCTTTATTCACTCTGCCGCTGAGCCCAAGTTGGAGGATTTAGCTAAGGCCTTGCACATGAGCGCTGCTGAACTATTAGTGACTTCTTGGCTTGGGGTTCCAGGTTTCTCCCTTGATTTTCTGGTGGGCAAAGCTCAAGAGTATGCCAAGAACGGGTGCTGGATAGTCTTTAATGCTATCTTGGCTCTATGCATTTACGGAATAGTGTTGTTTCCCAACTTACCCAATTTTGTGGACTTGGACGCTTTCCATCTGTTTGTTGCTGGCAACCCGGTGCCCACTTTGATTGGAGACTTCTATCATTCATTGCACTACAAAAATGAAAACAGAAGGGGAAAGACTGTTTACTGTTGTGCGCTGCTGTTGAACATGTGGTTTAAAAGCCATCTTCCCCTGAAGGGACCTTTTGTGGATAGTGCAACTACAGCTAACTGGCCAGAGCGCCTGATGAGGCTATCTTCCAAAGACATTGAATGGTTTGACCGAGACTTGTTGGGGTCTGAACTTATTTTCAGTTGTTCTGGGTACCCTAATGTTCCGTTGATAGGGAGAAAAGGGTGCATCAACTACAACCCATCTCTGTTTATTCGCCAGTTCGGATATGCGTTGAAGAACCCACCTAAGGAGGAAGAAGTACAGGAATCTCTGTACTTCACCGGTGATTTGAATGGAGAGTTACTCGCCAAGCTTCAGCATGCATGGATGCGTATTAACAGAAGAGGGAAGCCATTGTTGGGGAAGAATGATTGTCAGGCTTATGCACCCTACAAAGTTTGGATCCAAGAGAGAGCAAGACAGTTGCTGATGCCGTTTCCGGCTGCACCGGTCCCTGTTCATATTCCAGTGGAAGAACCAACTACTGTTACTAGGGAGGCCTACGAGCGAGTTGTAAAAGAAAAAGAAGCCTTGATGAAGATCAATGAAGGGCTAGAAAATGAGCTGGCTCAGATACGTAGTGAGAAGAACAAGGCTGTGCATGCTTTCCAACAGCAGATCGAGCTAGTAAACAGGTTGGGTGTTGAGTTGACTGAAGAGAAAAAGAAACGCGAACGTCTGGGTCAAGAGTTCAGAAGCTCTCATGACATGTTGGAATCCAAAAAGAAAGCACTCGATGCCGCCCACCGGGAAATCTCTTCTTGTAACAAGACTTGGAATGCTACGCTAACCAACAATAAAAAGAGGGAAGACAAATTGAAGCAGCAAATTTCTGACCTCGAAGAGCAGTTGAAGGCTAGCATTAAGAAGTATGAAGAAGAGGTAATGACCAGATATAGTCTCCAGAATGCATTGAACAAAGCTATCGAAGGCAGGAACGAAGCTGTGTCTCAGAAGCGGAAGCTAGAGGATCGCTTCGGAGAAGGGGCATGGGAGGAAACCGCTGGTGATGTGAGACGTGTTCTCAAGAGAAGAAACCAGCTTGTCGAGGGTCTGCTTACCCGACCAAGTCATCCAGAGACTAAGAAGTTGTTAGAGGAATACCAGGCATATGGGAGTACTTGATCGTTTCATGTATTAACTTGTATGCTTTATTTGCATAGCGCTGACCATCACCAGGATTGTTGGTTGAGGTCATGCCTTCTTATTGTACTCAGTGATATTATATTCTTGGCTTAATGGATTTCTCTGCAATATACGCGGTGTTTTCTATGATTCGGCTCTGATCTTTGTATTGCTAGCACTATCACTGCACTGGCACATTCGCACTAGAATCGGGGAATGATGTTCCCTAATGCACAAACACATATTGCATTACATTCATATTCATATTGCATTACAGGTGATTATTGGATGGTATCTTATTTCTTGCACTGTATCAGGTCTTTTCAGGATTGAAGATCAGCGCCCGCACCGATACTCCACCCGTACCAACTGCCGAAGAATCATGGATCAAATGCAGAATGAGATGCAAGACATGCGTGAGAAGCTGGCGCTCTTCATGCAGACAATGGAGACCATTGCGAAAGGTCAGGAGAATTTGCAAGCCTTGGTGCAGCCTTTATTGGTCAGGAATGCTAGGCACGGAAATGAGGATCATCAGTCTGTGCGAGTCGACACTGTTCATGGGGATGGCACCCCCACACCAGTGGCTCCACCTGTAGTCAACATATCTGCTGTCAATGTGAATAACGGCGCTGCTGCTGGGAACGGTAACGTTGGAATGGGGAACGAGACTATCGTTAACAACGTTGGGCTCGAAGATGTCAACCTGGGTGATAATATGGGAGGCATTGGCTTCGGTAATGCTGGATTCGGGTTCAATGACCAGGGATTCGATAATACTGGGAAGTACGGTTTCAATGCTCAGGGCTTTGGGCAGGACGGATATGGTGTGACTAATCAGGGTTACGGTGGATTCGGAAATGGAAATGGCGCTGGGTTAATGGCTTTTGGACCTGCTGGAGTCGCTCCGGGGTACGGCAATAGAGGGCGAGGCCCGGTCATGAATCAGATTAGAGCTGGCCGTAACAACGGATACGATGGGTATGGAGCTGGGAATGGTAATTGGCAAGAGGACCAGCAAGAGGACGCTTTCTCCGGTGGAGGTTTCGAGGGGCCTATGGATGACTCCCAGAGGATCAGAATGCTAGAGGAGCAGATGAGGGGGTCGTAAATCAAAGTGTTGTTGGCTTAGATATGTCAACAATGGGTCTGGTGCCTGGCCTAAGGGTGCCAATCAAATTCAAAGCTCCCACATTCGACAAGTATAAGGGGGACACCTGTCCAAAAGTGCATGTGCGGTCATATTACAGAAGGATGTCGGCGTACTCAAACGATGAGAGGATGCTAATGCATTTCTTTCAAGATAGCTTGTCTGGTCCTTCCCTAGAGTGGTATATGGGATTGGAACCAACTCATATAAAGACATGGAAGCAGCTGGCAGAAGCATTTGTAGTTCACTATAAGTATAACAGCGACTTGGCACCCAATCGGGTCCAATTGCAGGGGTTGTCCCAGAAGAAGGGTGAGAGCTTCAAAGAGTATGCGCAGAGATGGCGCGACATGGCTGCTAGGGTTCATCCCCCTTTGGAGGACAAGGAAATGAATGACATGTTCATAGGAACATTCACCGGCATGTTTTATGACAAGTTGTTTCACACTTCTTTGGGCAGTTTCTCAGATTTAATCCTGATGGGAGAAAAGATTGAAAGCAACATTAAACAGGGAAGATTCCAAGCTGAGGAATCCACCTCAACAGGCAGTAACAGAAGGGCTTTTGGTGGACGCCGTCAGGGCGATGCAAGCGCAGTGTTTGGGGGCCGAGGCCGAGGCCGGGGCAGAGGTCGAAACCAGTATAATCAGCCGCAGCAGGTGGCAAGCGTTACTATTCCATTTCAGCAACAACCATTTCAACAACAACAACAGCAACAGCAGCCACAATAGGGGGCACAACCTGCCCAGCGCAGATTCCAGGGGGGCAAACCAAAGAGGGTGTTTGAAAAGCCTCCTTCAACGTATGCAGATCTGCTACAGACGTTACTGGGTTTGAACTTGGTGGAGAAGAGAACTCTGGCGCCAATAACAGGCACTCCTCCATATGGTTATGATGCAAGCAGGCACTGTGAATTCCACTCTGGGGCCCCTGGCCATGATGTAGAGGGTTGCCATGCATTCAAGCATGTAGTGCAGAACCTATTGGATAGTAAGGCTATCAATTTTGGAACGGCGGGTCCGAATATAGTGCAAAAGCCCATGCCCAACCATGGGGCGAACGCCATTTTAACAGAGGAGGATTTGAACTTGATTATGCATGTTGATGACCTCAGGACACCGTTGTGCGAGATAAAGAGCAGATTATTGCAAGGGGGTGTGTATCCTGGATGTGACGAGTATTGTTTAGAGTGCTGGACCTTAGCTGGGGGTTGTATCGAATTAAAGAAAGGTATTCAGGCTTTAATAGATGGTGGCACATTGCAATTTGACCGAGCAGCAATTGAAGAACCTGCAGGGGTATTAGCGGACAAGCAGAATGATGTGGCTATTGTGACGATTCCTCGAAAAACGATCACCATAACAGCACCGGCCAAGCGACCGCCGATCACCATCACTAAGGCAGGGCCAATCCCTTATGAGAGCACCAAGGCGGTCCCCTGGTCCTATGGGTTGGAAGTGTATTGTGACGGGGTAAAAATTGATGTTAATAAGCAGCCAGCTGAGACTGTAGACAACGTTGTCGGTACCGGAGGTATGACAAGGAGTGGGAGAATCTTCATATCGCCTGAGGTAGAGGCTGAAAGGCTGGCGAAGGGAAAGGGAAAGATGATTGAGAATGTCCCAGTGCAGGGAAACGAAAAAGCAACGGCATCGAAAGATGTGGAAGAGTTCATGCGCTTGATTCGTAAAAGTGATTATAAGATTGTTGAGCATCTTCAACAGACGCCGTCAAAGATATCTATACTGTCGTTGCTATTGTGTTCTGAAGCTCACAGAAATGCATTGCTGAAAGTCCTGGATACTTCCTTCGTACCCCAAGATGTTTCCGTGAATCAGCTGGAGGGGGTATTGGCACATGTGAACGCAGGCCATAACTTGGGCTTTACAGACTTCGATTTGACCCCGAAGGGGAGAGAGCATAATATGGTGTTGCACGTCTCTGTTGAGTGTAGAGGATCAGTCATGTCTCATGTACTGGTAGACACCGGATCATCCTTAAACGTGTTGCCCAAGAAAGCGATGATGAAGTTTGATGTCAGGGGAATCTTGTGTACGCCCAGTGACTTGGTGGTCAGGGCATTTGATGGTACGCGAAGAACAGTTTTTGGATCGATAACATTACCTCTACAGGTGGGGCCGGAGGTTTTCGCAACTGAATTTTATATCATGGACATCCAGCCTGCATACAGCTGCCTTCTCGGAAGACCCTGGATCCATGGGGCTGGGGTAGTCACGTCTACCTTGCATCAAAAGTTGAAATATATGGTGGGGGACAGCGTGGTCACTGTATGTGGAGAAGAAGATATACTGGTCAGCCATCTGTCATCATTTAAGTATGTGGAGGTGGACGGCGAGATTCACGAAACACCCTGTCAGGCATTTGAAGGGCTGCGCATCAAAGATAAAGGACCCGGGCCGAGCAGAACGTCGGAGGTAGCCGTCTCGTCATATAAGGAAGCTCAGGCTCTAGTAGAGACTGGTGAGACAAAGGGTTGGGGCAAAGTGCCGGATATTCCTGTGAAGATGGATCAATTTGGGCTGGGATACCAACCGTCGTCATCAGCACCTGCTGTGGGGGCACCCCGTTTCAGAGGACCAATAACCATCACTGCTAGTGGAGTATGTCATGAGACCATCAATGCTGCTTCAGAGTCCGATGAAGGAGACAGCGACTGCGATATGGACGCCTGGATTCAGCCGAGCGTGCCAGGACAAGGATTGTGCAATTGGTCTATTCAGGAGATTGTTACTGTGACTCTTAAACAGTAATACTTTGTTTTTCTAATTGTTGAACAATCTGGTGTCTTGCCCGGGGCATCGTGATTTGCTTAGGGCTGTGCTGTTATGAACATTGCGTGTTTAGCATTAAATAAAAGGCGTTTTTTTTTCATGTGCAAATATTGCGATCTCTGTTTTTCCTGTTTTATGTTTTACAATAAAATGGCAACGTGGTTATTCGCTTTATACGCATTTTGAAGCATTTAACCATTCCTTTTGCAGGATAACATTTTCAGATGACATCATTGAACCACCTATGACTCGTCCCGACTTTGAGCATCCGGTATTTCAGGCCGAAGAAGAGATTATTGAAGATGGTGACGTTCCTGAAGAATTGTCTTGGTTGGTGAAACAAGAAGAACGAGTCATTCTGCCTCATGAGGAGGTCATCGAAATTATTAACCTGGGGTCGGAAGGGGTTGAAAAGAACATCCGTATAGGAGCCGCGCTGCAGAGCGACGTCAAGCGAAGACTGGTTGAAATGCTCAGAGAGTATAGTGATGTGTTTGATTGGTCATATGAAGATATGCCAGGGCTTGATACAGATATGGTTGTGCACCGTCTGCCGTTGAAAGAAGAATGCCCGCCGGTCAAGCAGAAGCTTCGCAGAACTAGACCAGATATGGCAGTGAAAATTAAGGAGGAGGTTCAAAAACAGTGGGATGCTGGTTTCCTAGCTGTTACAAAATATCCCTCATGGGTCGCTAACATTGTACCAGTGCCAAAGAAAGATGGTAAAGTGAGGATGTGCGTAGATTACCGTGATTTGAATAAAGCGAGCCCGAAAGATGATTTTCCGCTTCCTCACATCGATGTGCTAGTTGACAACACTGCTCAATTCTCCGTATTCTCCTTCATGGATGGCTTCTCGGGCTATAATCAGATTAAAATGGCGCCAGAGGACATGGAGAAGACTACTTTCATAACGCCTTGGGGAACATTTTGTTATAAAGTGATGCCCTTCGGATTAAAGAATGCTGGGGCAACGTATCAGCGTGCAATGACGACTCTTTTCCATGATATGATGCATAAAGAGATCGAAGTTTATGTCGATGACATGATTGCCAAATCCCAGACGGAGGAAGAGCATTTGGTGAATCTGCTGAAGTTATTCAAGAGGCTTAGGAAGTTCAGGCTGAGACTGAACCCTAACAAGTGCACCTTCGGGATGAGATCGGGTAAACTGCTGGGGTTTATCGTAAGCGAAAGAGGAATAGAGGTCGATCCTGTTAAAATAAAAGCAATACAAGAGATGCCGACGCCTAGAACAGAAAAAGAGGTGCGCGGGTTTTTAGGGAGGTTGAACTACATCGCTCGGTTCATATCTCACCTAACAGCCACGTGTGAGCCATTATTCAAGCTGTTGAAAAAAGACCAAGCGGTAACGTGGAACGAAAATTGTCAAAAGGCGTTCGATAAAATAAAGCAGTATTTGCAGGAGCCTCCTATTTTGATACCCCCAGTGGCAGGAAGACCCTTGATTATGTATTTGACAGTTCTTGAGGGAAGTATGGGTTGTGTTCTCGGTCAACACGACGAGACAGGAAGAAAAGAGCATGCGATCTACTATTTGAGTAAGAAGTTCACTGAATGTGAATCTCGATATTCAATGCTTGAAAAAACTTGTTGCGCGCTGGCCTGGGCCGCCAAGCGTTTGAGGCAATACATGCTGAATCATACAACCATGCTCATCTCGAAGATGGATCCTATCAAATACGTATTTGAAAAGCAGGCTTTATCCGGGAGAATTGCCCGTTGGCAGATGGTTTTGACTGAATATGACATCCAGTATGTCTCGCAGAAGGCTATAAAGGGGAGCGTATTGTCTGAATACTTGGCAGAGCAGCCTATTGAAGATTACCAATCAATGAGGTTTGATTTTCCTGACGAGGATATCATGTACCTAAAGATGAAAGATTGTGAAGAGCCGTTGCCAGACGAAGGACCAGAATTGGGCTCCAAATGGAAGTTGATCTTTGACGGAGCTGTAAACGCTTACGGTAGCGGAATAGGGGCAATCATCACTACTCCACACGGGTCGCACATCCCGTTTACTGCTCGATTGACCTTTCCAGTTACCAATAATGAAGCCGAATACGAAGCTTGTATCATGGGGCTTGAAGAAGCCATTGATTTGCGAATCAAAAATCTGGACGTATACGGAGACTCAGCTCTGGTGGTGAATCAGATAAAAGGGGAATGGGAGACACGTCAGCCCAATTTGATACCGTACATGAATTACGCAAGGAGATTGTTGCCTTTCTTTGACAAGGTTGAATTGCATCATGTACCGCGAGCAGAGAACCAGATGGCTGACGCCCTGGCCACTTTGTCTTCCATGTACAAAGTCAACTTCTGGAATGAGGCTCCCAGAATTGTTATCTCTCGGCTTGACAGACCTGCCTTCGTATTTGCCATTGACGAAGCATCCGATGATAAACCATGGTATTTTGATATCCTTAATTTCCTGAAGAATAAAGAGTATCCGGCTGGGGCATCCAGTCAAGACCAGAAGACTCTCAGGAGATTAGCGGGTAATTTCTACTTGAATCCGGATGGTGTCTTATACAGGAGAAACCACGACTTGGTGCTGTTGCGTTGTGTGGATGAAAAAGAGGCAAAGCTGCTCATGGAAGAAATACATGAAGGTACATTTGGTACGCATGCTGGTGGGCATGCTATGACGAGGAAGCTGCTGCGGGCAGGCTATTTTTGGCTGACTATGGAAACTGATTGTTTCAAGTTTGCGAAGAAGTGCCACAAGTGCCAAATCTATGTTGATAAGATCCATGTGCCTCCGAGTCCTCTGAATGTGATGTCATCGCCATGGCCATTCTCGATGTGGGGAATCAATATGATTGGAAAGATCGAGCCGACAGCTTCTAACGGACACCGGTTCATTCTAGTAGCAATCGATTATTTTACCAAATGGGTGGAAGCGGCATCTTACGCAAATGTGACTAAGCAGGTGGTAGCCAGGTTCATCAAGAGAGATATCATTTGCAGATATGGAATCCCCGAGCGGATAATCACTGACAACGGTTCAAACCTGAATAACAAAATGATGAAGGAGCTCTGTCAGAATTTTAAGATCGAACATCACAACTCCTCCCCTTACCGACCCAAGATGAATGGCGCTGTCGAAGCGGCCAATAAGAATATAAAGAAGATCGTTCAAAAGATGGTGGTGACCTATAAGGACTGGCATGAGATGCTACCTTTCGCTTTGCACGGTTATCGTATGACGGTACGCACATCAACCGGGGCAACCCCGTTCTCGTTGGTATACGGAATGGAAGCAGTGCTACCACTGGAAGTCGAGATTCCTTCTCTGAGAGTATTACGAGATGTCCAACTAGACGAGGCAGAATGGGTGAAGAACAGATTGAACCAACTGAGTTTAATGGATGAGAAGAGGCTAGCTTCTCTAGCATACGGTCGTTTGTACCAGAGCCGAATGAAGAAAGCATATGATAAGAAGATACATCCGCGGAGCTTTCAGACGGGCGACCTTGTGTTGAAAAGGATTCTCCCGCCGCAGGCAGATCACAGGGGCAAGTGGACCCCTAACTACGAAGGGCCATACGTTGTCAGAAAGGTCTTTTCAGGAGGAGCTTTGTTGTTGTCCACCATGGACGGTGAAGACTTTACGTCGCCTGTGAATTCGGACGCAGTTAAAAAATACTTTGCTTGAAATTGACCCGCTGGACAGAAAAAAGAGAGTCCAGGCAAAAATGGGGCATCACTGGCGAACCAAAAACAGAATGAAAGGTTCGGGCAAAAGTTAGGGATAAAATTGAAAAAATGTACACCCGCGAAGTTGAAAACCTACACTGGGCGGCTTCGGCAAAAAAGGGTATCCCGGTGAACTGAAAACCCGTAAAGGGCGGTTCACGCAAAAGTTAGGGATGTGAAAAGCAAATGACTGCGGTTCGAATTTGATACTGCAGTGAGTATTGGTGCGGGAGAATATACTCGAGGGGTCGGTTATCAGATACAATCTCTTCGGAAGTGTGAATACCGGGAAAGCATTAGAGTCGGGCGAGTCATAGGAGGATCAGTTCATGATGTTCGTCTGCATCCCGGTGCCGACATGTGTACCAATTTGATTTGTCAATATATTTATGTTATTGCATACTTGTATATTCGTTGTGCGTAGCTTCCTCTTTTCAGGAGTTACATCCCGTGTACAAAACTCTGCCCATTTAGGGGCCCAATCAATAAAACATGTTATTCAGTACTTGATGCTAGTTCTTTACTGTTTTGTGCATGATAAACGCCTAGGTTTGATGAAACTAGCATGTGCATAACATCACTGGCCCTTGCCAATAATTGCTAAAACTTTGAATTAACTGAAAAATAATGTCACTAACGCTAACCTGAATAGATTTGGTTGCGTAGACTTGTCTTGTCTTGTTTGTGGTGTTGCAGGGTTCGTAGCCGTATGAAGAAGACGATCAAAAGATTGCAGTATTGACCAGAAGCTCGTAACGAAAGACTCGATCCCCACGCCGGTCGCGATTCTAAGATAACAGTGTTCCTTACTGAAGAAGGATCGAATTCCCCAGCTAGTCGTGGCTTATCCAGAGGACATTCTCCAGCAAAGTCGCTTATCCTCAGCAGAGTTTGGCGGTTCCAAGACTGTAGGCTGTGTTCAGACAGTGTGGTGTCCCCCAGAAGGATTCCCCCATCCCAAGCAGAGTGGTTTAGCCTCAGAAGATTAACATTTCCAACTTGTGAACTGTACTCAGGCAGTCTACCCTTCCCAGTAGGGTAATTTACTCTTCCCCAGCGGAGTCAGCCGATTTTCCCCAAGAGAATCGTTTCGTCCCCAACGGAGTTCTCTTTCCAGCAAGTGTTTTCCTTCCTCCCAGTGGAACTCGAAGATTAAGACTCTCCCCGGCAGAGTCGGTTGGGCGCCCTGGCATTTATTTTGTCAGAATACCGTGTGATATCCGTTCATTCCCCAGCAGAAGTCCAATCATACCGGGCTCATCTGCTATTCCCCAGTAGAGTTATATTCCCCAGCAGGGTTGACTTCACTCTTCCAGCATTTATTTTGCTGGAATAATTCTGTAGCACCTGGCTATCCCCAGCGGAGTCGGCATTGTCTTCAGCATTTATTTTGCTGAAGCGGCTTCCTGTATCCCAGCAGTTCGAGTCTGCATCTGCATCGGCATGTAGTAAAAAAAAGCGTGGCATTTCCATGTCGAATGGAACATTGTGTCATTGTCAAACATATGCATTTTGAAACATAAGCCAGGTTGGCTAACCGTTTGTGTTCAAGTGTTGTTTCCCATGCAGGTTGAGGGAGCTCTTGCTCAAATGAATTACTAAACATTCAAGATCTCGACGTGAGACATTCAACGAAAGTGTCAGCTTTGGCATCATTCCCCACAGAGTTATCATGATGAATTTCTCTTTGTCCCCGAGCAGAGTTATTGGTGTAAATGTCTCTTGTTTTCCCCACCAGGGTTGCTTGTTGAAGTGTTCTAATCCGGCCAGCGAATTACTTTCTTTAAATTTGTTGTTACGTCAGCATCAAAGGGTTTCATGAATCAGAATTTCAGAGGCTGCCGCCGGTTATCAGAGCAGGCGTTCAGTAGTTTGATTTCCAAATATCCTCAGTAGAGTCCGCCCCAAAGTTGCTGTCACGTCAATGCTAAGAAGTTTGTGGGTTGGGACCAATGGAGAAATGAGTCCTGATGTGGACAATTTATTCCTATAGTGACGGGATTTCTTCGTGCTAGAGAAGTGGGTGTCCTAACGTGGACAGTTTTATTTCCCCGGGTTGATAAAAGGTGCTAGTCCTAATGTGGACAGGTTCGATTTCTCAGAATTGATGGAATGTGAAGTCCTGACATGGACAGATTGATTTCCCCGAGTTGATGAAATGTGCTAGTCCTAACGTGGACAAATTTGATTTCTTGGTATTGATTGAATGTGAAGTCCTGACGTGGACAAAGTTGATTACTCTTCATGTTGGTGTCCCGACGTGGACCATGTATTCCAGCAGACATCTTTATTCGTAATGGTGAAATGTACGTCCTGACGTGGACAAGTTTATGGTTCTTTGTGATGACAAGATGCGAGAGTCCTGACGTGGACAGATTTATCCTCCTTCGTGTTGGCGAAGCATGAGTCCTGACGTGGACCAGTTTTATTTCCCCAGCGGGTCGAAGATGCATGAGTCCTGACGTGGACAAAATTTTATTTCTTCAGCGAGTCAAGAGGTGAGTCCTGACGTGGACAAATCAAGAAAGATGATTCCTTACGTGGAAAAGGTGAGTCCTTACGTGGACAAATCAAGAACGATGTATTCCTTACGTGGAAAGATGTATTCCTTACGTGGAAAGATGTATTCCTAACGTGGAAAGGTGAGTCCTAACGTGGACGGTGTATTCCTGGCGTAGAAATTTATTCCTTACGTGGAAAAGAGATGTATTCCTTACGTGGAAAGTTTAGTCCTGACGTGGACAGATCCAGAAGAGAGTTATTCCTAACGTGGAAAGAAATTTATTCCTTGTGTGGAAAGAAGTTTATTCCTAACGTGGAAAGGTGAGTCCTAACGTGGACGATGTATTCCTGGCGTGAAAAAGTTTAGTCCTAACGTGGACAAGTTATTCCTAACGTGGAAAATTTATTCCTAACGTGGACGATTTATTCCTAACGAGATGTGCTAGTCCTAACGTAGATAGAATCCCCTCGGGCTGATGAAATGCAGACGAGTTATCCCCAGCGAAGTCGCCGAGATTTTTGCGTGTTGACGGCAGGTGGAGTCCTAACGTGGATAAGTTTTAGTTGAGGTTTCTTTGTGTTGACGAAACAGGCGTCCTAACATGGACGAAGTTCTATCCCTGCGATGATAGAATCTTTTTCAGGCTAATGAAAATAATCCCCAGCACGGTCGCTAATGGATCAGTTGGTTGCTGTAACAGTTAGATTCAGTTGATGGATGTCGTTCCCCAAGCAGTGGTGCAGTTTATTTCTGCGGTTGGCAAATTTCCGGGTTCTTAGTATTCAACCGTCTCGTACCTCGAATGTTTGAAGGCCGTTCGCTCTTCACCCAATCGGGTCCAAGTCGCTTGAATAGGGGCAGCTGTTGCACCCTAAAATTTGCTCAACCTATTTCACTTGGTTTATGTTTCAATTGCATTAGCATTTGCATATAGAGTCATGTACATAGTCTAATCATTTGCATAGCATAGCATAGCAAATCATCCAACAAGGGACCAAGCACTATTCTCATCTCTATGAGCCTATCAAGAGGTTATTATTCAAATTCAAGCATATCCAAGTCATCATAAAGAAATTAAAGTCTAAAGAAGTCAGTGGATCAAGCAGTGAATCTATCTCCTATCTAAGGGTATCTGAAGATCATCAAAGAAGTTGTGAGCTGTGAATTGAGCATAGAGAGTATGTAGACATCAGGGAAGACTTAGAAAGTCATTTGGAGAAGGAGGCAAGTCATTGATATGATCACAAGAGTTGCAGTTGAAGACAGTCAACTAGGGTTTCATCTGGGTCAACCCTAGGTCAAATGATTGATTGAAAGGCATTAAGGTCTATTTGAGAGATGTGGGGTTCATCATTTGACATGTAGAGAAGGATGTGGTGTTGTGTCAAGAAGAAATCAAGAGAAATCAAGAAGAAGAGGAGTTTCTAAATTAGGGTTTCTGTGTAAAATCCCCTGATTTAGGTCAAACTTCCAAGCAATATAAGTCAAAATGCAAGCTTCAAATGTATCCTTGGCCAACATGAAACTTGTAGAGGATCTCAAGAACTTTAATTTGAGTGGTGGAAGACATTAAGGAGATTTATAGAACTCAAGTTATGGTCCTTGCAAGTTACAGGTCATCTGGGGTATCTGAAATTTTGTCTGTGAAAGTTACTTGTCTTCCAAGCAACTTTTACCCCTCAAGGAGATTTCAAATGAATTTATGGTCAACATAAGAGTTGTTCCTCATTGTCTTATATTTCTATAAAGATATGGTATGCCTTCATATGATTTGTGGAACTCTACTTATGGCCTTGGCAAGAAAAGGGTATTTTGGTCATCTGAGAATTACAGGTCATTTCAAGCCTATGCCCAAAACTCATACAAGGAAGCTTCAAATGGAAAACTTCACAACATCAAACTTGCTCCAAATGACATTTTGAGTCTAGAAAAGTGATCATGAAAGATTGGAAAGGCTCATAGCTCAAGGTTTCAAATTTGGTGAATTTAATGAATAAAAAGTGACCTAAAATTGAGATTTTTCATAACTTGGCCAAATGGGATGAAATTATAGGTCATTTTGATTGGAAAAAATGTTTTAAGAACATTGGAAAAAGTGGATTTTTGAGTTTGGTTCAAAATTTGAAAGTTATGCAAGTTGGCTTACAAAGGAAGTAACATAATCAAAATCCAAGGGAAGTGTGCACAAGAAGTTTCTACAAAGTTCTAGAGCTTTCTAATTTTATCTATATATTGGGTAGAGTAGCTTCATTCAAGGTTTGGTGAATCATTATGATCAAAACACATAGTTATACCTCATTCTTCCATTTTTGCAAATCCATTTCAAACTCCATCAAATCTTCATCAATTTCCAAAGTTCCTGATCCTATCATCATCTAAACCATTCAAGGATCACATTTCCATCAAAATCTGTGTGAATTGAAGAGGAATCGTGTGCCATCCAACTTCATCATCCAAAGTGCAAGAAGAAGTGGTTACAAGAATCTAAGGCATTGGAGCAAGATCTATTGCATACAGAATCAAGAATTAAGTTTGTTGATCACTTCCCAAGCATTGCAAGCATTGGATCCAAAGAATTCTACACCTGTTTTCATCATCAAACCAGGTTGGTTTTCCTTTCGAATTGGTTGATTTAGTTAGCATGTTAGAGAATTATTAGGTTAGAATTGTTAGGTTAGGTTAGAGGATCATTTCCATAAAGTTTGAGAAGGTTTCATGGAGGTTGCCATTGGTGCACCAAAGCTGTTAGGGCGTAGAACTCATAGTTTAGGGCTTGATAATACTGGTTAGATACATGAAAATGATCAGCATGGCGTGTGGATTATGTTAGGGTAAGAATTAGCAAGATTTGGAATGTTTGATCTCAGTGCAAAATGGTGGAACCAGGATGTTCTACCTATCGGGTTTGAGTTTTGGTTGAGTTTTAGAGGAAACCAATGCCATGGCTGTGTAGGGGGAGAGATGCAGGGCATTTTTGGTTTTGGAATGGTGGAGTTTCATGGAGGTACGAGGGAGAACAGAGAGGTGGAAGATTCATGCATGGTGAGGTTTTTTCTGAACCTAGGGTTTCATGAGGAAGACGATGAAGGGACACCGTTGGATGACCATGGAGACTTTGACTCTCAATCTGATCTAACGGCCTTAATTCAATTGGAAAACGGAGGGAAATGTTATGAAGCAGAACACTGCGTTTCATTTAATCCCTCAGACTGGGCTTTACAATCCAATGCTATGCACACCCCCTCAACGCAGACCCAATCCCAATTATAACTGATTTGATTACTATATGCACCGTTTCAGGTTTTTTTTTCTTTTTGTGAGTTTTTCTGATCAATTGGGCCCAGACGCGCTTTGCTATGCGCGCCCCCCAGTCTGGGCCCATCTTGTTTTTTTTAACTGAATTAATACCTTCTGCACCCCCTAATCCAATTAATTCACATTAATTTCATTCATTTTTTTTTATTTCTTTGAAAAAATCATAAATAATTGAAAATTGCATATTTTTAATTGGTTGTTTTTGCATCCTTTTCATATTTTTGTTAAGAAAATTATCATGTAAAAAAATTAGCATTTCATTTTATTTTTATATTTTTAGTATATTTTTCTTTTAAATAGGTTGTAAATAATGTGTAGTTTGATACATGATATTGTTGATTTTAGTTTAGTTAGATGCTTTTACATTTTGGATCCATTCTTTTTAGGTTGATTAGCTTAGAACTTTAGCTTGTATATAAAATTTAGTGCATGATTTTAGAACTTAATTTTAGATGATTTGTTTAGATGTGATTAGAAGAACCAAAACTAGGGTTTAGGAGATAACATAGGTGTGATGAATCATTTCTTTTAGGAGTTGTAGTTTGAATTTTGGGGTAGGGGACTATAGGGGTATTATGGGTAGATAATAGATCCCTTAGAAATTACTAGGTTTCCCCTATTCTACTATTACTATTAGTATATTGCTTGTGCTTGCTTGACTGTGTGGTGTGCCCTCTCTGGGGTTATTTCATTTGACTGTGTGGGGTATTGGGCTTGCTTGGGGCTTGGGGGTTTGAGCTGAAGACTGTGCTGATGAAGCCATTGGATATCAAAAGGATGAAGACTAACTTTCAGAGTTGATGAGGAGTATCTCTTGCTGGCAGCTGTTGAAGGCTATAGGATTTAGGAGCTAGGCAGAGCTCTAGAGTAGAAAACTTGATTCACAAACATGGAAGGTCTTGTCTGCCTCCATTCTTTCTCTATGATTCAAAGTCTCTTTTAAATACCCACCTCCTTCCTTTGGAAGGATTAGTGAATGTATTTAAGAGATAGAACTTTTGAGAGAAAATTGTCTATATCATGTTAACAGCCAGTAGGCCACCCTTGGTAGGCAACTGATTGCTTAACATCAATGCACCCTGTTAACTGTTCCTCATCTTGGAGAGTGAGACTTGAAGAAAAGCCCTGAAGATTGAAGATAGATACCTTGCTTGAAGGCTGTGAAGATGAAGACTGATGCTTGCTTGAAGCTTGTAGATGGTTGAAGATGACTTGAAGACAGATGTTGATGAAGATTGCTGTTTGCTGTTTATTTTTGCTGTTTATAAGTTTTGATGTATTGTTTGAATTTCCCTGGCTGTATTGTTTGCCCTTTAATCTGTTAGGTTGAAAGCGAATTTTGTTCGCTTTTGCCTGTTGTTTTCTAGGTTCGAGGTTGAGTGGGACTCCCTTGCCTCGCTTGTATTGCTGCATCCATGCATTTTACTGCTTTATTGTATATATGATATTGTTTCTGTTTTCGTTTATCCCTTAGGATCTCTGTTTCTCTCTGCGCAAGAGAGGAGCATGATAGACATTAGGTCTTAACCCATGCATGATAACAGTAGGTTAGTTTTATTCCCTTTTCAACCGTAGGTTAGAGTTCTATCCCTTCTTTCTCAAAACAAACAGAAAAATACAATAAGATTTCAAATCCAATAAAAGACACTTCTTCCGTAAAAGAATGTGAACTCATCAAAACGTCATTTTTGTCCGCTTGGACCAGTAATCAGAAAAACCCTTTTTCAGAAGGAATAACAACAATCAAGACAGACTTGTGTCGTACGTGGCCCGAACTACGTTTGCTCTGATCTTTCATGCTGTATGAAAGTACGTAGGCATAGGATGCGATATCCTAGCGAGCAACCTTCCCCTCCTTTCCTGTAGGTAGGCGAACTACGTTGACTCTGATTTCTCGTTCCAGACAGGAATACGTAGGCATAAAGTGCGATACTTTGCCGAGTCATTTTATTTTCTTTTAACCTCAGACCTGTAGAATAGATAGAATAACAATCCGTACTAGAAAACAAGCGTGGATCCCGGCGAGTACGACGGACGTGAGGGGTGCTAATACCTTCCCCTTGCGTAACCGACTCCCGAATCCAGGATTTGGTTGCGATGACCATTCCTTTCCCCGTTTTGCGGTAGGTTTACCTCGAGCGTTTCCTTTCCCCTCTTTGGGATAAATAACGCGCGGTGGCGACTCTTCTGCTCAGCCGGCGCCGATTTTCGCAGTAGCGACATCATCCATTTATGTGTGTTCTCTATCATCCTTTTGGTGATAGATTTGACATCCTTTTGGTGTCAGAAACTTATGTGTGTATTCTCTATCATCCTTTTGGTGATATATTTGTCATCCTTTTGTGTAAGAAGTCCTTGTGTGTATTAACTATCATCCTTTTGGTGATAGATTTGTCATCTTTTTGGTGTTAGAGGTGTGTGTATACTTACTGTTATCCTTTTGGTAATAGTGAATTGTGTTGTGATCCAACCTTCATCCTTTTATGTGATGGCAATCTTTGTTATTACGATTTAACCTTCATCCTTTTGGTGATGGTAATCACTAAAGACGTGGAGTTAACTATCATCCTTTTGGTGATAGCCAACTCTGTTGACCTCACTGACATCCTTTAGGTGTCAGAGATATTTGTGTTGTGATCAAATACTCATCCTTTTGGTGACGGAGATCTTTGTCATTCTGATTTAACCTTCACCCTTTTGGTGATGGTAATCATTAAAGACGTGGAGTTAACTATCATCCTTTTGGTGATATCCAGCTTTGTTTACTTCACTGACATCCTTTTGGTATCAGTAATGTTTGCAAATTTGATCTTATTGCCATCCTTTTGGTGTCAGTAACTTCTATCATTTCAATCTCATTGTCCTTTTGGTAATGACGACCTTTGCAAGTTTTTCAGTGTCCACTCAAGGGTCAACATTGATCTGTTATTACACTTCTCAAACATCTTTCTTTAAGACAAATTCAGAGTCTTCTTCCTATCTAATTGACTTTTATCTTGAAAGAATGAACATCATAGCAGTTCATCTTATTAGGTTTAAGCCTATTAGATATGGGCATCTGTCATACCCCAAATTTTTCCTACCTGTATATTATTCTCATTTGTGTCTCCGTCTACTAACCATTATTCAAAAATCCAAAAATATGTTGCTTCTGATTTCATTATTCTCATTGCCTAAGTCCAAGTTTTTGCAAGATGAAGTGGGTTTCAGGCAAGACTGTCAGGTCAGATGTGTGTATGGTATTGATTGAAGTTCATCTGGTTTAACCAAATCTTGATCAAGGAAGAGTTTGTTTTATGATTAAGGATTGGGTGTGCATAATTTAAGTAATATGTGTTTGAGGTTCCAATTGGAGTTTTGTGCCAATTCAAGTCATATGTGTATGGATCAGGTTGTCAGACTGTGTCAAGTTATCAATGCTTCATGGTTGAAGAATCATCAGAATCTAGATTATTTTCCAGTTAGGGCTTTATGCAATGTGTTGAGGTCTATATGACAAATCATTATCTTTTGATTTTAAGGCATTTGTTGCTCATTTAGTTCATGGGTTCAGATTCATTTCAAATTCAAGATGGGTTCATGTGTTGTTTCATTTGTCGAGGGTTAATTTAAGTTGTTCCATTTTCAAGAGGAGAATTCAAGAATGTTGGAGTTTGGTTCTCATTGGAAGTTCAATTTTATTGTCATGATATTTAAATTAGGAATCAAGGCTTCAAGCATGTGAGATTAAACATTGTCCAAAGTTAAGCTCAAAAGTGTAAATCACATTTACCAAGCCCATTAGTACAATTGTACAAAAAAGGGATCTACATCACAAATGTATCAAACCAAAGCCCAAGTCATATTTTTGTTCAAGACTATTTTCAAGAAAGTTTACAACAAAGAAAGTTAAAGTCACTTTAATTTTCAATTACCAAAAAGTTCAAAGTCCATAACCCACAAAAATGAAAAGCCCAAAAATTACAAAAATATGAAAAACTCATGAACCTAAACTTCAACTATTTTTTCACTTCATGAATTAAGCCAAGCAAGCGCATGTTGCAATACACACACAAGCTATGCCCAACTTCCATACCATGCATCAACACAATGTTAGACTATGGCACGGATCTAGAAGGGGGGTTGAATAGATCCCCAATTAAAATTTGAGTCGGCGCTACCAATTTAAAATTGGTTTTAAAAATGTTTTAAGTGCGGAAGCGGCCGAGGAAAAATATAGTCTAAAACGAACGGTTATTGGAAAACCGGATATACGTAAGCCTATGGATTTATGACAATTCGGAAAAAATAGAGTCACAACACAAACTATGCTTATCAATTATTTACTTCAGTTGTAAGGTTACCTAGTTCCAATGATCCAAAATTAAACCAAAACTAGATACATAAGTAAGGTAATTTTGGTTCAAGCAATATGTCAAACACTTGGTGTGCAAAGACACTCCAAGTGATGTTTATGTTGAGTAAGTGATTTCAATCAGCCTGGTACAACGTTTTGTTGTACGTTAGAGTTAAAAACAACGTTTTAATCTCTTACTCAATTTATATCACAGTTTTGACAAAAGAGCTTACACAAAAATTACTTATTTGAGCGGTAACGAAAATGCTGAAAATAAAGAAGACAAGTAATTTGGTGAGGCAGTTCCCCCGTCGTCCTCGCTTTGGGGTACGTCTGCCCTCAATTCTAAAACTAGAATTGAGATATATTGAATAAATATCACCTGTTTGAATGAACAGTTTATACAAGGATTGAGCAGCAAAATTACAACAAAAATCTCAATGTGTTGAAAGTTGCCTTCACTCCTTGCCCCTTGATTCAAGCTGAATCAAGTTCTTCGATTTGTGTTGATGGACCTCTGACTCCAGCCACCTTATTGAAGAACACGTTGTTGTTCAAACCTTTGGCTCCGGCTGATCTCAACAGCACCAAATCGAACCCGAGATCTTCCTTTCAAAGTCACCGAATCCGCTACTAGACTTATGAAGACCGCCTCTTCACAATCACCTTCGCTCGATTGATCGTTGATGAAGAATCTCGTCCAAAAACCCCCAAAATTAGAACCAATCTTGGAGGGCAAAACCCCAATGGTTTTATTCAAGAAAGAACCTGTCGCAATCTTCAACCCGAGCTTGATTCTCCAATCTAAGCCTCAAACCTTATCGCCTTGAATCTCTCACAAATGCATTTCAAAAATGATTGTGTGTAATTGAAATGTTGTGAGAGGTTGAAGATGAAGATGATGAATCTTGGACACCTATTTCACTCTTTCTTGTTTTTGAACACATGAATCAAAAGAATATCAAATGTTGTTAGACACAAGTGTTTAAGCAAGTATATATAGAGCCCACAAGATTCAGAACATAACAGTATTTTAAATATGAGAGGGAACAAAGTTAAAAACAATTTTTCCGCGCGAACGGTCGACCATAACAGGTCTATGCGTCGACGCATGGCCTGTGATGTTTTGAATTTCTGGAAATTTCATCAGTATGCGTCGACCATACAGTCGGCATGCACTGACCCGTTGAAATTCTTTTCCTTTGTGCGTCGACCCTATGGTCGACCAAAGCTTTTATGCGTTGACCCGCTGGAAAATCACTCTTCCATGCGCTGACCCAATGGTCGAGGCATGCTTTGTGCGCTGACAGTCCTTCCCTTGTTTTTGATGGATACGTCGACCTTTTGGTCGACCCATGTCCTGTAATCCTGTAAAATATTGTTAGTTTGAAGTTTTTCATTCTTTTTAGTCATGATTGCATTTTGTCAACTCAGTGTATATTTATTTAAGACAAATTAAGACAAGCAAAAGGAGAATATGATGAGTGATATGTTGCATCTGGTTTAGTGGATCTGGAACTCATACTTTCCAGTCTATCCTGGGAATTTGTCATCATCGAAACCTGCATTTACCAATGTCTTGCAGCTTTGTGTGATATGTGGCTACTTGCCTCCACAATCTCCCCCTTTTTGATGATGACAACCTGTATACATTTAAAACACCAAATATACAACATATACACACGCACACAAGAATACACAAGCTCCCCCTTTCTTTTGCACTATGAGGCTGTAGAACAACAGTAATCAAATGTTGTTAATATCCTGAATTATTGGCTTTGGTGTTTGCTTGCTGCTTGCAACATTGTCTTCTCCCCCTTTGACACCATCAAAAAGAGAAGAGGAACGCATCAAATAACATAGTACAGACAATAGGTGATAGTTGATTACCAAACTTCACACACAAGCATGATAATAAACAAAATACTGGAATTAATAGATAATGACAAACACATGTAATTAAAGCTCAGGCACAGATAATACAAATCAAATGAAAAGTACACAGACTAAAACATATAAGCAAATATGAAATATGCAACTATGAATCTAATAACCACGCCCCCGTCCTCGTCCTCTCCCTCGATATGGAGCATCTGGATTTTGGTAGGGATCCGAGAAGTTCAAAAAGGCCTCGACGGACATGTTGAGATGACTAAGAGCGTTGGTGATTTCCCAATCTTGCCGCCCATGAGATTCAACCAGAGAGTCAATACGGGCGTCCATCCGAGTAGAGAAAGAATTGAACCTTTCATTTTGGGCATGAAGGTCAACTCTAATCTGCTCCATCTGAGTGTCTTGACACCTTATGAAGTTTTGTTGTTCTAGCTGCATTGACTGCATCATAGTAATGACTTCGGAGTTATCTGAAGGCGGAGGAGGTGATGAGTGCTCAGAGGGTTGGTAGTCTTGAGGGTAGCCGTGATATGGGTCATAGAATCTACCCAAGGTAGTCCAGCCTGTATATTGCCAATCGCCCCAACCTTGATTTGTAGAATCGCCTTCTTGGTCTTCTGATCGATATGAGTACTGGACCCAATCGGTATTTGTAGCCGTATCATGGACTGGAGATTGATGATAATATTGAGTCCCATAGATAGGTTCTGGGATCTCTGCATCTGTGTTGTCTTCTGCATCGTCTTCTTCACCGTCCTCTTCACTTTCTTCATCACCTTGTTCGTCGCTTTCTTCTTCACCCTGCTCTTCACTTTCTTCTTCACCAGAATCATTATCAGGAACCGGAGGGATATTAGCCCGTCGGACAAATCGGTACGAACGACGTTCAGCACACCAAAAATACCCCATCATTGCAAGGGTTTTGGTGCTAAATTCTTTATCTGGGGAAACTGATACACACGGAAATGTTGGATACACAACATTCGCAGCAGCAAGAATTTCTGAAATGAATGACCCATAGGCTAAAGCAGTGCCTCTACTAGAGTCTCTCAGAGCAAATATCCTGCTAGCAATATAGTAAGGCCAATTTATTTTTATCCTGTTTTGCAGAATGTAGATAAGATGTACCTCAGCTTGTTCTACACGCGACAGACCACCTTTCTTCGGTCGTAGAATACGAGCGACAATCCTCTGAAGAATGCGCTCCCCTGTGTTGAGTTTACCGGTAGTGACTGATCGAGGAAAAGCATCGCTGTTGACAATTGCCTCTGGATACGGTCGTTTGAGCATTCCATTCAGAGCCCTCTTATATTCATAACCCGACACCGTACGAGTATCAGTTACCTCATGGAGAGGGGGTGCATCAGCATCAACAGTCATATCAAAATATTTATTCCATACTTCAGAATTGATATTAACCAGTCTATTTCCTACAGATGTGTGAAAGTGTTGGTCTTGAAAGTTACCTCTCATATTTGTGTAGAACACTCTGACCAGATCTTCATTGTACTTTGTATTACACTCCAGGAAGTTTACGAACCCTTGAAAGTCTAATAAGGACAGAAGCCGAGTGAGATGCAAACGCTCACTTGTTGCATGGTAGAAGGCATGTTGTGGAACTATGGCCCTCTTGCTGAGACTTTTGTGGAAGTTTTCAACTGCAGGAGGATGAACAAGCGAGACAGCAGTTACCGGAACTGAAGCAGAGGATGAAGATGCTCTTGATCGCTTACCGGTAGTTTTGCGGAGAGAGGAAGCCATTGATGAAAAGTTTTGGAGAGTTGGAAGAGAAACTTTGAAGAGGAATAATGATTTAGGAGTAATGTTGGAGAAGAGGAGTGCTTGGATCTTTAATAGATGAAGAAGTTAGGGTTTTTGGGAAGAGGGAGAAGACAAGGAGACAATATAGGTTACTAGATGCAATTCACAAGAAAGAATGTCATGTCAAAGTATTACAACACATTTAATGCAGGGAAGAGGGAAAGTGGAATGATTTTCAAACCAGAAAATTTCTGGGTTTTCAAGCGAGCCGTCGACCATAGCCCTGCATGCGTCGACGCATACTGTTCAGTTTTTGATAATTTTGAAAAATTTACATCATGCGTCGACCATTGTCCTGTTTAGGTCGACTCAAGCTTTCAAAAACTCAAAATTTTCAATTTTAAAGCTATGCAACATGTCATACTTGCCTATTTATCATGCCTATGCATTTGTTCACAAAATGACATGCATTCAATACACATAGTATCAACCAGCAACAGTCATATTCATATATAAGTACCATGATTGTATAACGATATAGATGTTTTCAAGTCATGAATGCTAAGAGATAAGAAAGAGAAGGAGAAAGGAGCAATATCACCTTTATACGAACTACTCTAGTTAATCACTGATTTGTACTTGCAATAAACTTACAGCGATTGTTAGTGGTACAAAACACAGTTGTTAGTGGTACAAAAACATAGTTGTTTAAACCCGATCAGAAATATCGAGAATACCAAGCTCTCGACGGATATGAAAGAAGGGCTCATTGGCTAGCGGCTTTGTGAGAATGTCCGCTAGTTGGTTTTTAGTATCGACGTGCTCAAAGACAACATCACCCTTCTCTACATGGTCCCTAAGAAAATGGTGTCGAATTTCTATGTGTTTAGTACGCGAGTGTAACACTGGATTCTTGGTAAGATTTATAGCACTGGTGTTGTCACACAATATTGGAATACATTCTAGTTTCAAATTAAAGTCCAATAGTTGTTGTTTAAGCCATAAGACTTGCGCACAACAACTACCGGCGGCTACGTATTCCGCTTCGACGGTTGACAGAGCAACAGACACTTGTTTCTTACTGTGCCAACTAACCAGAGAGTTTGAAAATAGGTGACATGTGCCACTGGTGCTTTTCCTATCTGATTTACAACCGGCAAAATCAGAAAATCCCACCAAAGAACAATCATTACCCTTAGAATACCATAATCCATACTTCGGAGTACCAGATAGGTATCGAAGTATGCGTTTGACAGATTTTAGGTGGGATTCCTTATGACATGATTGATATCTAGCGCACATACAAACGCTAAACATAATATCGGGACGCGAAGCAGTAAGATATAGAAGCGATCCAATCATACCTCTATACCTTTTTACCTCAACATCTTTGCCGCTTTCATCTTTACTCATGTTTGCACAAGTTGGCATAGGGGTGTCTATGGCTTTTGCATTTGCCATGTCAAATCTCTTGAGAAGATCCAAACAATATTTTTTTTGGCTCACGAATGTTCCTTCCTTCAGTTGCTTGATTTTTAACCCAAGAAAATATGTGAGTTCACCCATCATACTCATCTCGAATTCACCCTGCATAAGCTTAGCAAACTCTCTTACGAGATTCATGTTAGTGGATCCAAATATGATATTGTCAACATAAATTTGTACAAGAATTAAGTGTTTTCCTTGACGTTTAATGAAGAGAGTAGCATCAACCTTTCCTCTTGAGTAGCCTTGATCAAGTAAGAATTTGCTTAGTCTCTTATACCAAGCTCTAGGAGCTTGTTTAAGACCGTACAAAGCTCTTTTCAGTTTATAGACATGATCAGGATACTCATGAGACTCAAAACCAGGTGGTTGAGCAACATAGACTTCTTCATTTATAAATCCGTTAAGGAAAGCACTTTTGACGTCCATTTGAAATAACTTAAAATCTTTCGCACAAGCGAAAGCAAGTAAAAGGCGTATAGCCTCGAGTCGGGCAACCGGCGCATAAATTTCCTCATAGTCGATGCCTTCCTCTTGGTTATACCCTTGCGCGACTAAACGCGCTTTGTTACGAGTTATTACTCCGTTCTCGTCCAGTTTATTTCTGAACACCCATCGGGTGCCGATTACTCGATGACCTCGTGGAGGAGGGACAAGGTCCCAAACCTCATTTCTAGTAAACTGATTCAGTTCCTCCTGCATTGGCAAATACCAATGTTCATCGAGTAGGGCTTCCTTAGGGTTTTTAGGTTCCATCTATGACACGAAAGCGAAGTAATAATAGAAATTACTTAGCTTAGCACGAGTTGTTACACCCTTTGTGATGTCTCCAATAATGTTTTCAATAGGATGGTCTTTAGATGACTTCCATTCATGAGGAAGATCGTCGTTTGAAGGCGGATGAACTTCCTCTGTTGCATCACGGTGTGCATCCTTATCCTCCTCAATTTTGGCTTTGTCCGGTTGATCAATCCTTATCTCGCCACTTTTGAGTATGTCTTCAGTGGATGTACCTACACCATGAACAACACTATCCTTTCCGACATTTCTCGGGTAGGACTCATCAAAGGTAACATGCACAGACTCTTCTACAACAAGTAATCGCTTATTATATATTCTATATGCTTTACTCGAGTGAGAGTATACGAGAAAGATACCTTCATCGGCTTTGGAATCAAATTTGCCCAAGTTTTCCTTTCCATTGTTTAATACAAAACATTTACATCCAAACACGTGCAAGTGAGAGACATTTGGCTTTCGCCCTTTTAAGAGTTCGTACGGTGTTTTGTTTAGAATGGGGCGAATAAGTACCCTATTCAAAACATAGCATGCCGTACTAATGGCGTCGGCCCAAAAATATTTAGGTAAACCACTTTCATTAATCATTGTTCTTCCCAATTCTTCCAAAATATGGTTTTTGCGCTCCACAACCCCGTTTTGTTGAGGAGTGTGTGGAGCGGAGAAGTTATGATCAATACCATGGTTACCGCAATATTCTTCAAACAAATGATTTTCAAACTCACCTCCATGGTCGCTCCTAATGGACACTATGTTTGTATTTAACTTGTTTTGGGAAAGCTTAGCAAACTTTTCAAAAGCGGCGAATGTATCACTTTTACTTACTAAGAAGATGGTCCAACAAAACCTAGAAAAGTCGTCCACTATTACGAACCCGTAATAGTTTCCTCCTAGACTTTTGATCCTAGACGTCCCAAACAAGTCCATGTGTAGAAGTTCAAGAGGTCTCGTTGTTGAAATTATCTTTTTGGATTTAAATGAGATCCTCGTTTGCTTCCCTTTTTGACAAGCATCACAAAGGTGATCCTTGGTGAACTTTATTTTGGGAAGTCCTAAGACTAGGTCTTTTGAGACAACCTTATTGAGTAAGTCAAAATTAACATGCGCTAAACGCCTATTCCATAGCCATGAGTCTTAACTCATAGTTATGAGGCATTTGTCGCTTGTTAATGATACTTCATTTAAGTCAAGCATATATACATTGTTTACTCTAAAACCATTAAACATATTCTTCTTATCATTTTCATGCACAATTTTGCAACAATCTTTTGAAAAGGATACACTGTATCCTTTGTCGCACAGTTAGCTAATGCTAAGCAGATTATGTTTAAGGTTTTCGACAAGCAATACATCGAAAATCATAGTAGAGGCGGGATTACCTACACTACCTTTACCTAGTATTGCTCCGCGGTTGTTATCACCATAAGTTACATACCCTTTCTTCTTAGCCACAAAGTCTATGAATAAGGATATGTCTCCAGACATGTATCTTGAGCACCCACTATCGAGAACCCATCTTCTCTCGGTGGTCTCGACACATTTCACCTGTCAAAACATAATTAGCACAAGGAGGTACCCAATGGCATATTGGGTCCTAATAGGTTAGCGACAAAATGGTTGCGTTTGGGCAACCATTGGTAGATGCCTTTAGGAACAAGAAATCTCCTAAAACAACATTTACCAATGGAGTGGCCTTTCCTGCAACAGTATAAGCAAGCAAAATCAACTTTAGAGACACTTTCACTTGCTTGATCCCTAATTACATATGCATATTTTTGGTATGGGTTAATCATACTTTTTATAAAATCCTTTTTATCAATAGCAAATGTAACTTTAGGCTCAAGTGCCTTGTTTAATTTGGCCTTGAGGTTTCTAACCTCACCTTGCCAAATATGACAAGTACCACACCCGAAGTTGAAAGAGTTTCTATCGTCTTTACAATCCGATTCATTTCCTTTCACAATGGAAGCCTTAAGGTCCTCTAATTTCTTTTCGGACTCTTTAACCTTATGCTCTAAATACATAAAGATTTTCTTATTAGAAGCAAGTTTCTTGAAGGCTTCAACTGCTTCATTATGTAAGGCATGAAATGCGGCTAGTAATTCTGAATGCGACATATTTGAGGACTTATCATATTTAGAGTGACATACCTGTTTTTTCTTATTTTTCTGATTGGCGGAGAGGCATAGATTCACCGACTCTTCTTCATCACTAGAACTTTCATCAGAGGAGGAAGAGTCGCTATCACTTTCCCATGCTATGTACGCTCTCCTAGGCTTTGATGATTTCTTGTGTGATTTTGATGATTCCTTGTCCTTTCCCTTTTTATTCATTGGACAGTCCGGTTTGTAGTGACCGGGCTTTCCACACTTGTAGCACGTCCATCTAGTCTTTTTACCTTTCGAGTCATCATCCTTGGAGTGTCTCGATTGTTTCCGGAAGTTTACCAAGTTCTTCTCGGAATGTTGTATGTCGTTCTTTCTCACGTAACGGTTATACCGTTTAACAAACAACCCCATATCTTCGCTTGTATCCTCTTCTTCTTCGTCGCTCGAGGAATAATCATTTTGCTCTTTTGCTTAAGACTTCGAGGAGGAAGTCTTGAGAGCTATCGATTTCTTTTCACTCACCTTCGTTTTGTCTTTCTTTTCCATCTTTTTGCGTTGGTCTAAGCTCAAGAGTACCTGTTCATGCTCTTGTAATTTGCCAAACAATGTTGTTAAATCTAATAAGGTAAGATCATGTGCTTCTTTGATGGCGGTCACTTTAGGCTGCCATTCCCTGTTTAAACATCTTAAAATCTTATTAGTAGCAACATCATTGGAAACAGGCCTACCTAATGAATGTAAACGATTGATGAGATGTGTAAATCTCTTTTGCATGTCAGCAATGGTTTCCCCTTGCTCCATGAAAAAGAGATCGAACTCTTGAGTTAATGTATTGATTCTAGCCAACTTAACATCGTTTGTCCCCTCATGAGCTATTTGTAGTGAATCCCACATGGCCTTAGCAGTAGGACAATGGGATACACGATAGTATTCATCTACACCTAATGAGGAGATTAAGATGTTTTTAGCTTTCCAATCATAATTGTATTTTTTCTCATCGTCATCGGTCCATTGTGCTTCAGGCTTTGGCACAACTGCATTATCCGCATTGGTCATAGTAATTTCTATTGGACCATTAAGGATAACGTTCCATATTTTTCTGTCTATGGAGTTTATATGCACACGCATACAGTCTTTCCAATAACTGTAATTTTCACCGTTGAAAACAGGAGCCCTATTATACGCCCCTTTAGGTACGTTTGCCATTTTCTATCTCGTTGTATTTGAAGCAC
Organism: Lathyrus sativus; assembly: GCA_963859935.3. Lineage (NCBI taxonomy): Eukaryota > Viridiplantae > Streptophyta > Magnoliopsida > Fabales > Fabaceae > Lathyrus > Lathyrus sativus. The sequence continues at coordinate 715,447,510 of OZ012737.1, forward strand.
CGAATAACCGGAGCTCTAGATACCACTTGTTAGACTATGGCACGGATCTAGAAGGGGGGGTTGAATAGATCCCCAATTAAAATTTGAGTCGGCACTACCAATTTAAAATTGGTTTTAAAAATGTTTTAAGTGCGGAAGCGGCCGAGGAAAAATATAGTCTAAAACGAACGGTTATTGGAAAATCGGATATACGTAAGCCTATGGATTTATGACAATTCGGAAAAAATAGAATCACAACACAAACTATGCTTATCAATTATTTACTTCAGTTGTAAGGTTACCTATTTCCAATGATCCAAAATTAAACCAAAACTAGATACACAAGTAAGGTAATTTTGGTTCAAGCAATATGTCAAACACTTGGTGTGCAAAGACACTCCAAGCGATGTTTATGTTGAGTAAGTGATTTCAATCAGCCTGGTACAATGTTTTGTTGTACGTTAGAGTTAAAAACAACGTTTTAATCTCTTACTCAATTTATATCACAGTTTTGACAAAAGAGCTTACACAAAAATTACTTATTTGAGCGGTAACGAAAATGCTGAAAATAAAGAAGACAAGTAATTTGGTGAGGCAGTTCCCCCGTCGTCCTCGCTTCGGGGTACGTCTGCCCTCAATTCTAAAACTAGAATTGAGATATATTGAATAGATATCACCTGTTTGAATGAACAGTTTATACAAGGATTGAGCAGCAAAATTACAACAAAAATCTCAATGTGTTGAAAGTTGCCTTCACTCCTTGCCCCTTGATTCAAGCTGAATCAAGTTCTTCGATTTGTGTTGATGGACCTCCGACTCCAGCCACCTTATTGAAGAACACGTTGTTGTTCAAACCTTTGGCTCCGGCTGATCTCAACAGCACCAAATCGAACCCGATATCTTCCCTTCAAAGTCACTGAATCCGCTACTAGACTTGTGAAGACCACCTCTTCACAATCACCTTCGCTCGATTGATCGTTGATGAAGAATCTCGTCCAAAAACCCCCAAAATTAGAACCAATCTTGGAGGGCAAAACCCCAATGGTTTTATTCAAGAAAGAACCTGTCGCAATCTTTAACCCGAGCTTGATTCTCCAATCTAAGCCTCGAACCTTATCGCCTTGAATCTCTCACAAATGCATTTCAAAAATGATTGTGTGTAATTGAAATGTTGTGAGAGGTTGAAGATGAAGATGATGAATCTTGGACACCTATTTCACTCTTTCTTGTTTTTGAACACATGAATCAAAAGAATATCAAATGTTGTTAGACACAAGTGTTTAAGCAGGTATATATAGAGCCCACAAAACTCAGAACATAACAGTATTTTAAATATGAGAGGGAACAAAGTTAAAAACAGTTTTTCCGCGCGAACGGTCGACCATAACAGGTCTATGCGTCGACGCATGGCCTGTGATGTTTTGAATTTCTGGAAATTTCATCAGTATGCGTCGACCATACAGTCGGCGTGCGCTGACCCGTTGAAATTCTTTTCCTTTGTGCGCCGACCCTATGATCGACCAAAGCTTTTATGCGTTGACCCGCTGGAAAATCACTCTTCCATGCGCTGACCCAATGGTCGACGCATGCTTTGTACGCTGACAGTCCTTCCCTTGTTTTTGATGGATACGTCGACCCTTTGGTCGACCCATGTCCTGTAATCCTGCAAAATATTGTTAGTTTGAAGTTTTTCATGCTTTTTAGTCATGATTGCATTTTGTCAACTCAGTGTATATTTATTTAAGACAAATTAAGACAAGCAAAAGGAGAATATGATGAGTGATATGTTGCATCTGGTTTAGTGGATCTAGAACTCATACTTTCCAGTCTATCCTGGGAATTTGTCATCATCGAAACCTGCATTTACCAATGTCTTGCAGCTTTGTGTGATATGTGGCGACTTGCCTCCACACACAAGCTATGTCCAAATTTGACCACAACAATAAATTTCAAGCCACTAACTTTAAAATATTCCTAAGCCATATTTCATGCTACACAAAAACAATAAGCTAAATCAATATACATATTCAGCAGAAAAAAACAAGTGAAAAAAAAAGGCTCAGCCATGTCCATGATCCTTCCATCACACCATCACTCTTCACAACATGAGCCTGCGCAATACACCAAAGCGCGAGCCAACTTCATAACAAGCTTCATAAGCCTTTCATACAATCTAATAAAAGCTGATTACACAACACACCATGCACACATTTCATTCCAAGCAAAAATCATTCACTGTTATTCACACAACATGCACTACACCAGCCTTCATCCAAGCCAAATTTTCAAAAACCACATCGCCAATTCACGACTTGCAAGAAGCATCACAATAACATGTACGACCAAATCACAAAGCAAAAACACAAGCAACATTGAAAAACGGCAACGAGCAAAACGACTCAAAATTTTCTCACCACTCTCCTACAAATTCAAGCCATTTTCTCCCACTTATCCTCCAAGCTTGAAAAGCCATCGTTACTCTGCTTTCTTTCCCAAATCCTTCCTCAGCCTTTCCCTTTCAACAAATCTCACCCAAACCTCAATCTTCCTTTAACCTGACCTTCAATACATCACAAACCAAATCGAATCGAAAATCATAACCATACACAAATCACAAACCAATAATAGAGAAGAATAGAGATAAAGTAGATTGAAATCAACAACACAAACAAATCAAAGCCAAACACAAACACAAACTTGAACGAAGCATATCGAACTGATTTGAAACGAGACGAATGAGAGAGAGAAATCGTACACGAGGAAAGGTTGGAAAACGATGCTATTGTCTTGACTCATTCTACATCTGATTTTTTCTTCATCTTGTTTTACCTTTAATTTGTTTTGTTGTGGAAAAATGAAGACTGATTTATGCTGTTTATTTCTTCTTTTCATAATCGTGTTACTTTTTCTCCTTTTGGCTTATTTCCGATTTGTTTAGCTTTAAATAAATGTTGAACTTGATGGTGGGTTATGTGATAACATTGCCTTGGTTTAATGGTTTGGTAAAGTATGATGTTGCATTTAAAAGAAGGTGTTGTACAAGCCTTGTTGTGTTGGGCTTTTGAAGCCCATTTGAATATTTCTCATTCACACACCCTTGTAGCTTCAGCTCCCCCTCCCTCCATTGTTTCTCTTATCATTTCCTTTTTATTTTTCTTATTTTTTTTATTTATTCTCTTCCTTTTTTATTTTATAGTATTTTAATATTTATTTTTAAAATGTTAAAATTTTCTTTTGATCCATTATTGTTATTAATCTTTTTATTTCCATTTTGTCCATCTTGATTTGGATTCATTCTTTTATTTTTTGTCAATAAAGTATTACACATCATGGATTGTTGATTATTGAAGTTGATTAACCTTCATTATTTCAAATCTATGGGGAATGATCATTTGGATCATTTTTCATACTTTGGGATAGTGATAAGTTACCTTTGATTAATCGATGGAAGTTCTTGATTAAGATGAGACCGTTCTCTTTTTATTTTCGTGTGGTATGATTTTAGGAGAATGATCTACATTTCATTTTTTTATCATGTATTAACACAAACGTTGTTATTGACCGACCTCCCATAGTATGATCTTCCTCATAGATTATGCTACGATTACTTAACATAGCGTTAAAGTGGACCCAAATCAAAAAGTGAATATCTGATCAATGATAATTAATAAGTAACATTTAACTTTAATTTCTGGTCTTTATTTTTTTCGTCATTTAATTTTCCACAACTTAAATCATTGTTATTATATCATTATTTATATATCATTATCCATATATCATATTGTTCATCTCATTCAAAAAACACAAAAAAAAAACATGATAAGAGATCGAAACCCTAAAACACTTTCAAGCTTGGACTGTGGTTACTATCCTTGACATCATGGAGATTTGGACCTTGTACAGAAACCCTAGAAAATGAGCTTTGGATTGAGCATCTCTATCTTGTATTGCTTTGTCTTAGGACACTTTTTCACATCATTCATAGGTTACTCTTGGACTTTCTTACAATGAGACTTATTTGATAAACTACTTCTAGTTGGTAGTCTAAAAGACTATCCCACTTTGCTAGTTCACGTTTAGTTTATCATTTGGGTTATGTGCTTGTTGTTAATTTCATCCCCATTTGAGCAAATGTATCCCCACTCCTATGACGTGTAATGATTTTACCGCTTTCTCCTTGCTTGCTAGTTGCTTAGGCCTCTAATTCAAGAATAAAATCAACCACACCTTTTCAAAAGAACACAAATAAGCTAGATCCAACGTCAAACATTTTCATAATAAATCAATTCAATAGGTTTCCATCACCATTAACCCTCAACCTATCACACTCCATTTGCATTCACCCTTTGTAAGTAGATTTCCTTGTGCATCTCCATCAACCAATCCATTCACCAAAACACTTTTTATAATCAATCCAACAAACCTTGATCCAACATCAAGTTGTTTTTTCTTGAGAAAAATCAAAAACACAATAAGATACGATTGGGGTTGTGTGTCACGAGTCTTAAGTGGTGGAGAAGGGGTGAGAATGGAGCTTCCTTACACTCACTCTAATTATTTTGACACAAAGTGTTTGACTTGGTTGCTTGAAATAATCGCCTTTATCCATAGTCTTTATTGCAACCCTAATCAAGAACAATCTCTTTCAAAAATCATAAAAACAACATTAACTCATCAAACTTCTCTTTTTGCACCTTAAGGCCTCAATATGAAAATCCTTTTCCCAGCAAACAAACATTTTTTAGGCTGAACTACGAAGCTCTGACTTCTTCATTGCACCATGAGGGTACGTAGGCACGAAGCTAACGCCGAGGCGAGCACCCTAATAAAAAAATATCCTTTTCCCATTAGCAGATAAACCTTTAGATAAACGACACCCTTTCATGCGCCAACAACCTATATGGTTCCCGTTGAGTATAACGGATGTGAGGGGTACTGATACCTTCTCCTTGCATAACCAACTTCGGAACGCCGATAATGGTTGTGACCTATTCTTTTTTTATTTCGTGGGTTTTCTCGATATTTCCTCTTTCCTTTTGGGAATAAATAAAGTTTGATGGTGACTCTTCTTCCAGTTCAATTGACAAGATTTTCTCGCAAGGTTGTATTATTTTGAGGTGTGACATACACTTAAGCGCGTTCCGCCTAATATGGTCCTGTTTCACAAAGATAATATATGCCACATTTCCAAAGATTATAATATTATTTATGCATACAATATTTATTTAGGCAAATGATTTATTTAATTAATTTTTGACGAGCCTTGAGAAATACTTATCTTGCACGTTGAGAGGATTGTCAAACGTTATTTTGACAGATGATGTCAATGAATTTGCATATGATCATTCGATAGTTGGTTTTACCTTTGATGGAATATGTGTCAGCAGGCTTTACTTCTTCATAGGTCTTTTCTCCTTACACTGAATTGTGGGGTTCAACTCCTACAAGTTTTTGTAAATAGTATTTGTCCTGGAATCACGACCCAAAATTTTGGATTCCTGCCTTTTCCACGTATCGAGGTGGATCATGCAGATCCTTTTCAATTTGGTGATAGACACATCTCAGTCTCGTTATCGAGTTGTTGTATGTATTGATAGTTCGACTTACTCTGTGGCTATTTCACTGTTTTCGGATGTTCATTTCGCAGGGAACTCGGGTATAGTTTCCTTGTCATCTATGGTAGAATTAAATTCGACAGGTATGGTTCTCTTCGTAAAAGGTTGACTATTCGCTGGATCCATAAAGTTTTTCTTCTCCTTCAAACTCAGCTTCTGCGTGGGAGATCTACATTCATGTTCATCTGGAGTTATGTTTGGATCGGTCAAGCTCCCATTATAAATTGTGCCCTCTAAAGTTGTATGGCATGTTGTGATGTTAAGGACAAATTTCAAATTCGCGTTGGAGGTCTGTTTACTCTACCACATATCACTGAATCATGGATTCTTTAGGTGTACCTTTTCGATATAATGAGATTTGGCGGTATGAGATTGTTATTATCAAAACATTTTCTTCTCGACTGCCTTAATTGTAGTAATCAAAATCGGTCATTGGATTGAGATGTTTAGAGGAGTTCTCTAGCATGATATTGGAAAAGAATTCCTCTTACGATTCTATCACAATCTGACTTTGGATCAAACAAGATTTAATCGTGGAATTTTACAAAAATCAAAAGTCATTTATCAGATACGATGTCATTGTTCCGTACTAAAATTAAAATTGTAATTGATTGATGACAATGCACTCATGATAAGGTGATGCTAATCTTCAACACTACAACACAATTGTAAATTTGCAAAATTAACACTCCAACAACAAAATTAATTACAAAATCTAAAATAAATGAAGTAAAATTATCCAATTAAAAAAAATACCTTAAATATCACTTGTACGCTTAACGATGATAGGATTCGAATAAAGGGGGGAAAATGTAAACAGTTACAAAAACAAAGAACAAAAGCGTCCTGTTCTTCTTCAGTGTTCGGTCTTCTCACTCATTCACTCTGTTGTCAGTTATCTGAAAAAGCGATGCACCGATCGTTTATAGTGTTATCAAAATATCTAAGAACCATTTCTTCAAATGGCACATTCTCATCATCATCTTCTTCTTCTTCACTACAACACCAATTCCATTCTTCTTCTTCTTCTCCAATCGGTTCTCCAACCAGAGTCCAGAAACTCATTGCTTCCCAATCAGACCCTCTTCTCGCCAAAGAAATCTTTGATTACGCTTCTCTCCAACCCAATTTCCGCCACAACTACTCCACCTACCTCATTCTCATTCTCAAATTCGGTCGCTCCAAACACTTCTCTCTCCTCGATGATCTCCTCCGTCGCCTCAAATCCGAATCCCAACCCATTACCCCCACCCTCTTCTCTTACCTAATCAAAATCTACGGCGAAGCCAATTTACCTGACAAAGCCCTCAACACTTTCTACACCATGTTTCAATTCAATATCACACCTTTAACCAAACACCTTAACCGCATTCTTGAAATTCTCGTTTCTCGCCGGAGTTTCGTTCGACCCGCTTTCGATCTCTTTAAGGATGCTCATAGACATGGCGTTGTTCCTGATACTAGGTCGTATAACATTCTCATGCGGGCTTTTTGTTTTAATGGTGATATCAGTATTGCATACACACTGTTTAACAAAATGTTTAAGAGAGATGTTGTTCCTGATGTGGAGTCTTATAGGATTTTGATGCAGGCTTTGTGTAGGAAGAGTCAAGTTAATGGAGCTGTTGATCTTTTGGAGGATATGTTGAATAAAGGGTTTGTTCCTGATTCTTTGACTTATACTACTTTGTTGAATAGTTTGTGTAGGAAGAAGAAGCTTAGGGAAGCTTATAAGCTTCTTTGTAGGATGAAGGTTAAAGGGTGTAATCCTGATATAGTTCATTACAATACGGTTATATTAGGATTTTGTAGAGAAGGGCGAGCTCGCGATGCTTGTAAGGTTATCGATGATATGCGGGCGAATGGGTGTTTGCCGAATTTGGTTTCTTATAGGACTTTGGTAAATGGTTTGTGTCATTTGGGATTGTTTAATGAGGCAAGGGAGTATGTGGAGGAAATGCTTTCCAAAGGTTTTTCTCCGCACTTTGCTGTCATCCATGCTTTAGTGAGTGGTTTTTGCAATGTTGGTAGGGTTGAGGAAGCATGCGGAGTTCTCACGAATTCGCTAGAGCACGGGGAAGCTCCTCATAAGGATAGTTGGATGATTGTAGTACCTCAAATATGTGATACGGAGGAGGATGGTGTGAAAATTGGTGGTGTTTTGGAGGAAGTTCTTAAGATTGAAATTAAAGGTGATACTAGAATTGTGGATGCTGGCATTGGTTTGGAAGACTACTTGATTAGGAAGATACGGGCTAAGGCGAGGCAATTTTAAACTTTTTTGTAATATAAAAACCGACAAGCTTGCGTTTGTCATCCATGTAAGATATTTGTATTCAGTTACAGGTGAGAATATCATTTGATTCTTACTAGAAGAACACTAGTACATATATGACATGTTGCAACATTTTATCTGTAACATTTAAGAAAATGTTGCAGATACTCCTTACTTGACACTTTCAATAACACCTGGAAAATCAAATGTTACCACATAGCAATGAAAATACATTTTTCACTTTCGCATTGTTTGCTTGCTACTGTGGTTCATCGCCCAATTCTCCACTTCATTCATCGCTTGGTTCTTCATTTGTCTCTCTAATCTTTGTAATGTGTTTCATCTTCATCCGTGATTGTTCATAGTGATTGAGCTTTGGATATTTCAGAGGTTTCGTTTCATTGAGGTATATTTTACTAATTTATATTTCTTACTTTTCTAACTGTTCAAAGGTAGCTTTTGGAATCAGAACATTTGTTTTGTTCTCTTTCTCTTGCGTTGATAGATTTTGTGCATTAGATTTGATTTTGATATTTGAAGAGAAACAACCTGAGATGAAACAGCGGCAAATATATAACTATAAACAACATTTTAGATTTACCTTTAGGTTCTTGTACTTTACCAAATCAGTGGCTAAGATTTTTATTTTTTTAATTGTTTCGTTCCCATTATTTAAATGCTTTTGATTTTTTTTTTGTTTATTGGCCGATGGTTGCTATGTATTTAATGCTTTTTATTTTCTCATGTTGTATCGGTTGCTATGTATTTAATGCTTTTTATTTTCTCATGTTGTATCTGTTGTGATCACAAACGATATTTTTTAACACTTTTTTGAATGAGAAATGAAGTTTCTTGATGAACAATAAGATGGTCACGTTTCTAAAGAGAGAAAAAAGAAAGATGGAAGAAGAATTTTAGCAAACTGTTTTCTATTCACTTACTCAATGTTACAATTGATTACAAGTGAATAATACAATTGGCATCACTCAACAATCTGAGTGATCTAGTCTATTTATAGACTATAAGGCAACTTAAATAACAAGTTAACTTAAACAATTAGATCCTTCACACAAGGCCCAATTCGACATAATAATTCGACACCACATACTAGAACTGACTTCGACTACAATATGTAAACACTTCAACATTAACATGTGAACAATCTTCGACTTCATGATTGTCTCCTGGTGAAGCATGAAAGTTATCCTAGTCGACACATCTCTGTCGACAGCACTAGAGTTCGACCCAATATCTCACAAATCTCCACCTTATATCAAACTCTCCAAACAACAGGGAGTAAACTAGCTTTCATCATGCAGCTTTATCAATTGCATACAATGGAAAAACTTGCAACTCAACAATGTCTTGATGATCATATCAGAAGCATTGTCATCCGTCGAAACCTTCAGCACTTGGACTTCACTACGTTCGATCATCTCTCTGACGAAGTGCAACCTTACATCGATGTGCTTGGTTCGTTCATGATAAGTTGAATTCTTTGACAAATGTATTGCACTTTGACTATCACATTTAACAGTGATAACTCGACCTTAAAGTTTCAGCTCCTTTGCAAAACCTTCAAGCAACAATGCTTCTTTCACAGTTCTAGTGAGGACAATATATTCAGCTTCAGTGGTTGATAAGGCAACAACCTTCTGAAGTGTTGCTTTCCAACTGATTGATGTGCCGAACTTAGTGAGCACATATCCAAAAATAAATTTTATGGGATCTATACAACCTGCATAATTAGAGTCGGCAAATTCTTCGATTTCGACTTTGCTATCATCACCACAGGTTCCACCATAAATCAGGACTCGACTCAGAGACCAATTTATGTACCTGAGAGCCTACTTTAAAGCTTGTCAGTGCGTCTTTCCAAGATTTGCCATATACATGCTTACAAGACTCACTCCATACACCATGTCTGGCCTCGTACAAACCATACCATACATCAAAGAACCTACTATACTAGCATATGGAATGCTATTCATGTAGATTCTTTCAGCTTCAGTATTCGGATTTTGAGTAGTACTAAGCTTAAATTTAGGATTTTTCGGAGTCACAACAGGCTTTGAATTCGACATAACAAACTTGTCGAGAACCTTTCGCAGGTATGTCTCTTGAGATAAACATAATTTTAACTGCTTTCTATCTCATATGTCTCATATGATGTGTTTCCGCCGGTGGTTTTTCGCAGTTGCGACAGTAAGCACTCTCTATATGTCTCATATGATGTGTTTGAATCATTGCTTGTTGCTTAGAACATGTGTGTTGGACTGTCACTTTGCTTTTGCACATAACATGTCATTTTTGATGATGCTATCGAATTTTTCAAATAGTGCATAATATGAGAAAACCACCACCACCATTGGATTCCTTGTGAAAAAAAAATACACAATTTGCTTTTTTTTTCCATCCAATTTCATTGAGTTTTGAGCAAGTTATGATCCTTCTGGAAAATCTGTCTAGCCTAGATTCTTGCCTTGCCTTGCTTTTTGCCCTAGTTTGCCTCATTTTGAACCTAGTTTTCAAATGTGCATAACTTCCTTGATTTTTATCATTTTGATATCACTCTTTTTGAATTTTTCTCTTATTATGTCTAGTTTCAATATGTGAATAAAGAATTCAAGAATTGTTATTGTTGAAACACTTTGGTCCACTTGAATGACATGACCTTTTTAGGGTTTTTTCTGTGGTTTTCATGAACTTTCTTAACATGCTACTTGATTTTTCTTGTAAGTTTGATCTTGTATGAATCCTTGTTAAAAGTCTAACATGTTTATATGTTTGAAAACACTTGGCTCTTTGCTTTACCATGATCATACTTGCCTTTGTGAATGCATGAATTTGAAAAGTATGCCTTGAAACTTCCTTGTGAACCATGACTTGCTTCTTGATGTTGTAACCACATGAAAATGATTCCTTACCCTCATCTTAATTGTTTATGTGTCTTGTTAGAACCATAACATGTTTAGGTTTGTTCCTTGCCTTGGTTGTTACCATGAATCTTGTTCATCTTTCCCTTTGTGAAGTTTGAATCCATGCTTGAACTGTTGTTACTTTTCTTGCCTATCCATGATTGATTGTCATCAATATATCTTGAAAATGATTAAATATGTTACATTTTGTATTTAATTGATTCATATACCATGTTTGATTCAATTTGTAACTTGTTTGCATGAGTGTTGTTTTGAATACCATTAATGAAAATGTTGTTGTTACACATGTTTCATGCTTGCCCATATTACCTTCTTGTTTAACATGATTCACCATAATTCACATGTTGTTGTCACACATGTCACACCCTTGTTCAAAGATGTTTTGGTTTTTACCTCTATTTGATTTGTACACATGCTTGAATATTGTCATGATTTGTGCATGTTGGTCTTTGAACTTTGCCATGATAAGTAATATTTTGACTTATACATGATTCACTTATGCTTGTGATGTTTGGTCTTGTAAGAACCTTATCATCATCCCCTTTTAGATGTTGTTACATCTATGTTTACCTTTGATTGCGACCATTTGGTTTGATTCTAAACTTCTTGTTAGTGAATACTTGGTTGTAACCTTGTTCTTTGCTTAATGTTGTCACAAGCTTGCCCTTATCTTTCTTGGTTGTTACCATGACTTTAAATCTTCATCATGTTTGAATGAATGCATATATGTGTTTAGACTTTGTTAATTTTCTCCAAGTGATGTAGCTTGTTAGCTCTCATCCAGTTGCCTTGTTATTCCTTATTCCAAAGGAAAGTCTCTCTATTGACTTCACTGTTATAGATAGCTCATTACCCCTCCCCTTGACTTGATCAAGTCATTAGGTCTCTAAACTTAGTTAAGTTAGAACCTATACCCATTAGACTTTGCCTTAAGTATAAAGATCTACCCCTTGTTAGGAGTATCCTTCAATTAGAACTTTAAGATAGAGTTTGTTAACTCTATGTAAGGATCATTATCATGATTACTTACTCCCCTTTTGGCTTTTGTCAAAGTCAATCCCATTAAGTGTTCAACTTAGATCTAGAGAGTTTTGTCAAACTCTACATAAACATTGTTATGTTTGTTCCCCCCTTGGAGTCTTGACCATAGTTAAGCATTCCTCAACCCTAGTGAGGAGAACTATAGTTGCTCTGATTTCATCCTAGTAAGGATACGTAGGTATAAGATGCGATATCTTTGCGAGCAAACGTAGAATTATCCTTAGGTCTTTACCTTAACCTTGATCCCATAACCCTAGCAAACAACAACTTAGATAACTTAGCATACACACATAAAAGGTTCCTGTAAAGTACTACAGATGTTTAGGATGTGAGAACTACCCTAGGCATAACCAACCCCCAATCCCCGAAACTCTAGCGTTGTTGTTACATCTTGCAAAAGGTTTTTCTTTCTTTAACTTTTCCTTTGGATAAACCAAAGCTTGGTGGTGAATTTCAACGAATTAAGATTCAAGTTAATCAATAGCTTGACATCTGATTCTCACCGCAACAAAAAGTCATAGCAATCTTAACTTAGGACTAACCTTGATAACACGTAATCTTCTTCTTCAAACTTTAGTGGCCTCCTACATCTATCTGCATAAATTTCTCTCGGGTATGAGCCTTTCTCATCTTTTTTGTATTTCCTTTTCTTCTTCAGTAGGTTGGATAAAAAACTTCGGATCCTAAAACCCCTTTGCTCCCTACCTCAGCCCATTACAAAGGTGCCCTAATTTCCCACCATATGAAGCCTCATATGGTGTCATTACAATATTGGAATGGTGTTTATTGTTGTGTGTAAATTCAATTAACAGTAATTTCTGGTTCCAAATTCTTCTATCCTTCAAGATGCACGATTGTAGTATATCTTATATAGTCTGAGTTGTTCATTTCTTCTAGCCATTTATCTGTGAGTTTTTTTTGCATACTAAATTTCAACCTTACCCCAAAGTCCTGGTAAAATGGCTTCCAAATTCTTGATTTGAACTTAGTATCACAGTCAGACACTATGCTTACTAGTATACCATGCAACCTCAGTATCTTTATGATGAAAATCCTAGGTAGTTAAAGCACTTTGTAAGTGGTATTTACTGGTAAAAAGTATGCTAACTTAATCAACCTGTCCATAATCACCTAAATTGAATGGTATCCACCATGCATACGAGGTAGTCCTACTATGAAATCCATGGAAATCTTTTTCCACTTCCACTATGGTATTTCCAAAGGTTGTAACCTATTGTTGGGTTTCTGATGTTCAATCTTTACCTGTTAACATACCATACATTCAACTACAAATTTTTCTGTTTCTCTCTTCATGTATGGTCACAAAAAGTTTTTCTTCAAGTTGTGGTAGATCTTGGTTACACTTAGATATATGGTGAAGTCACTCATGTTGGCTTCTTCCAGAATTACCCTTTTAATTTGGTTTTTAGGGCGCAATTTCTCCCTTTGAACAAAAGGACTTCATCTGTTGCTAGTTCCAAGTCATGATTTGGATAGTTCTATTCGTGCGAATTTAGTTGTCTAGAAATATAAGTGAATACTCACTCATTCTGCACCAAGAAACATCCCAAACCTTTCTTTGAAGTGTAATAATAAACTTCATACCTATGAGTTGGGTCTGGAATTATTAATACATGAGCCATTGTTAATTTCATCTTTAGCTTACAGAAACTCCACTCATATGTTGTGCCCCACGTGAATTAAATGTCCTTGTATATCAAACAAGTCGATTGCAGTGCTAACTAAGAAAATCTCATAATGAATCTCTTGTAATATTGGAAGAGTCTGAAAAGGCACATAACATCATTGCCATTCTTGGGTCTCTCCCAATTCAACACTGCTTCCATCTTTGATACTTCTCATTAAGAAATTACATGCTCAAGAAACTTTACTTCATACATCCAAAATTCACACTTCATGGACTTTGCAAAAAGTATCTTCTCTCGGAGGGTGGACAATATTATTATAAGATGCTCTTGGTGATCTTATGGACTCTGAGTATAAATTTGAATATCATCAATGAAAATCACCATAAGTCTATCAGTATATGGTTGCAATGCATTATTCATGTAGTCCATGAAATGGTCGAGGCATCTGTCACACAAACGACATTACTAGAAACTCGTAGTGTCTGTATCAGGGTCTGAAAGCGGTCTTTGGTGAATCAGAATTATATACTCATATTATGTGGTATCCTGAGCGTAGATCAATCTTAGTGAACATTAGTGAACATTGTGGCTCCCTTAAGTTGGTCAAGTAAGTCATTGATTCGAGGGAACAAATACTTTTCTTAATAGTGACATTGCTTAGCTGTTGATAGTCGATGCAAAATCTCATTTTGTTGTGTTTCTCCTTCACTAACATCACTAGGGCACCCCAAGGAGACATACTTTGTCAGATGAAATTCTTTTTCAACAACTCTTCCAATAGAGTCTTCAGCTCCTTCAATTATACCAGGGACATGCTATACGGGGAACTATAAACTGGTCCCGCTTTTGGTATAAGGTATATAGAAATCCCACTTCTCTCTCCTGGGATAAGGAAGTGACATCCTATGGGAGTACATTTGAAATTTCCCTTACCACTAGGATAAAGGCAAATATTTATCTATTATCTTAATCCATAGTGAGCATAAGAGTGAGGCAATGATTCATTTGAAATGTATTTTCTAAGAGTGTAGAGATTACTTCACCCATCGACTAGGTAGCTAGGGGTATGGATACAATATTCTCTTTACCACTGATATATACTAAATTGGCGGAGATCCATTCCATTCCTAATACTACATTTATCATCTTGAATGGCAAACATATCAAGTAAATCAGAAACGTTTGATCCATAATGGTAATGGGACAGTCCTTGCATACCTAGTTAGTTTTTACACTACTATATGTTTTCGTAGTGACTACCATTGGAAAAGGTAATGAAACTGCCTTTAAACCGAGTGTTTTCACAAATTTTTGTTGAAAAGAAGGAATGCGTTGCCAAACAGTTGAAAAGTACAAAAAATGGCTCATTGTGTAAGTAACACGTACAAGATATAAGTTCGTTATTTCCCTTAAATTTCTTGAAGTCCTAGGTGTATATTCTTCTTGTTCTAGTGGATCTTGCATCAAGCTACACTTTAAAATTTAGCATTATGCAGTCCCTTTTCATGTGATTGGTTTGATCATAATGGTAGAACATTTGCGGTCCAAACATACAATCCCCTTAATTCAACTTCCTACACTTTACATTGTTAACTGGTTGGGCATGTCTTGCAGCATAAGTTGGCATCCCTTTTGAAGCTTCATATCCCTTAGGGGCTGCTACATGTACCTAGCACATTCATGGGGGAACACCCCCAATACAATTATTTTGTTGCTTGTCTTATTACTTTTGTTTATTATGGTTTGTTCAGTCTCCTTCATGATTGCACATCTCTGGATCAAGTTCGAATAGATTTGTTTATTAGTTTTAGCATGCATAAATCAATTTTTATTTTTTAGATTTAATCATGATGGTTTAAGTCAATTTCATGAGTTAGTGAAACAAGAACCATATGTGATATTAACTCATGTCATGTAGGAAGTGAAGTCTCAACTATTTTGAGAAACATGAAAAATTGAGATTTCTTGTGTGTGATTAGAACCACTCACAATCCATGACTCAAATAAAGAAAAATAGAATTTTTTTGGTGTTTGTGATTCGAATCACATATTACATCTGATCCGAATCATGCAACTATGTGATTCAAATTACTATTTGTGCATGAACCGATTCACAAACTTCCTAGTAGACATTGACTTTTCAGATTCAAATTAGGCTTAACACATGATTCAATCATGAACTTGTGTGACTCGAATCACAGTCAAATCACAAGAAAATGAGTCACTTTCTTTATGAGATCTTATTTCACGGTACTTGCTCATTTGACTCAAATCATAAAATTCACTTGACTAGAATCTAACAAACTTTTTCCATCCACGTTCATGCTTAATCTCAATCACATATAAAATTATTTTGTCATAATCTTTTCACATGTTAATCTTAAAATCAACATTGTGATTTTTCTGTGAAACCAACACCCTCTCTTTTTTAAATTTGAAAAAACTCTTGCAATAGAATTCTTGCATCTCCTCTAGTTGAATATCCCTAATTCATTTAAGGGGAAAACATAAATTCGGTTATTTTTTTGCGTGTCTTATCGCTTTCATCTTTAATTTAATTTTAATTATCGAGTGTCCTTCACGATTTCACTTCTCATGATACTCTTTGAAAAGATTCATTTTTAGAACACATAAGCTATTGGTTATGTTTGATCTTGTTCATGATGTTTTTTGGTCAATTGCATGAGTAAGTGGAATGAAAACCTTTTATGTTTTTTATTTGAGGTCAATTCAAAGTAAAATCTCAAAGTGCTTTTAAAACTATGAAAATTTGATATTTTATGTGTTTGATTCGAATCATTGAAATCAAACACACTTTTTGATTTAAATCAAATTGGGCAGAGGCAAAAATAGAATTTTCAAACCATTTGATTCAAATTATTTTTTACACATGATTCAAATCAATTTCCTATTGTTCACTCCTGCTTGATTTCATTCGAATCAAATATTGAAAATGATTCAAATCACACACTTTTTTTAGCATTTTCCAGTTGGGCCTGTTGCATTTGATGTGAATAAATTTTTGTAATGATTAGAATCACACTTTCCTCATGACTGGAATCAACTGACAAATGTTCAAAATTATGTTTTTTTTTCTTTTATTCCACTTCACTTGTTCATTTGATTCAAAAATTCTATGATATTTTATTTTTGGAAAATCGGTTGAATTTTTAATAAGGGTCTATTCATCCCCTCTAGACTGTTTTTCTATTTCCATATTCTCACCAACACCTTTTGTTGGGAGTTCCAAGCCTTCAACTGTTGGTTGTACTTCCCAGTATTTCTCTAGTGTTTCCGTGTTTGTTCCTTCTCTATATAAATCTTCTTCAAACTATTCTTAACAACATAACATTTTTGTAACAATTCAACATATGTATTAAATCCTTGATGGGATACACTGTGCTCAATCTCCCCCAGGACAAACCCGAACTGGTTAATCTTCCACTTGTTTCGGGTGCATACAAGGTTTTATTGGAGTAGTGAGACATTTCTTCAAATTTCTCAACAAATTCGACTACTGACATATTTCCTTTCCTCGGTTGTTGAAACTCAAGTTCCTTATAAGCCCTTAAATTGTTCGAAAAATACTTTTCTAAGAAGATAGTCTGAAAGTGTTCTCAATCCCTAATAACATGTGTCGCTTCCATGAAAATCAAAGCATTCTTCTACCATATTCAGCAACTGCCATCAACTTTTGAGTGGTATAATTTTTTTTCCTTAGCACTGCATGGTGTCACCTTAAAAATTATTTCAATACCCTTCAACCATCCATGAGAAATCAACAGATTCAGGTGGATTCATCTTGTAAAATTCCTAGAAGATCCGATTTCCATTTCTTGGGGAGGAGAGTGAGATGGTTGTTGGATTCTTTGTATTTGTTGTATCATATGTGAGTAACTTTAGGATATGAGATTAGACACTCCTATTTTTCTAACAAGAGTCATTCCAATGATTAAGACTTTTTATTCTACATGATCATTAGTGACTTTGAATGCAGACCTTAGGAAATGTTCTATAAGAATATTTCTTAAACCCTCTAGAACCATCCATACTTTTCTCCCTCTTTGTTTAACGTGTCGTCTACTGGCGAGCTTTTTCATCCACTAGGTAGTTGAACACTATTGAAATTTTTTATAAAAGAATTTTATCTTGATCCTATAGAATGTAAATCATAACTGATTTATTTAAAAGTTCATTCAAATATTTTAGATGTAAGTTATTCTAATTATATCGATTATGTCATTAAACAATATTTAATATTTTTTATTTAAATTAAATTTTAATAAATATACAATAAAATTATACTTAAATAATAGACAAAAAAAAAAACTGTATACAATTAATGTATACGGTTACTTTATTTTAGATTGCAAAACCAATTTTTAAAATATAATTAGTTAAGTTATAATTGGAAAGAATAATATTAAATATGAATAGTTAACATTTGAATTTAAAAGGATATTGTAGTTCAAAATTTGTTGAGTAGCAGGCATCGAAGACAAATGTATGAATGAGATGTAAAGATAAAGTATACTAGTAATACAAGTAGTAGTTGAGAATCATTAAAGAAGAAGATGCGATAGTCATATAGATATGGTCCACTTGCGACAAAAGAGAGCCACACAAAATGTGTCGACATTCCACGTGTTTATCTCCCCGCCAAGAATTCTAATTCTGGTCCCATCGTAATCACCTTGCCATTCCTCACCTCAAAAAATATCTACTACAGTTTTACTACAATAAACTTCAAAAATGTTACTGTACTTCTCTTGTTTGTCTCAATTAACAAAAAATAACTACTTTTTTAATTAAATAAATATTATATATTCTTTTTATTTATAAATTTGAAACAGCAGTGTTTGGACGATTTTCAGCCACATAGTAAATTGATTCTTGGACAACAATGTACCTAAAGGGGCACTAACTTGCCAATATCTAAAACCTATCAATGGAACCAATTTTTTTCATGCAAGTTTATGACAATAGAGAGATAATGATCCACAATCTTTCATCTATCCAATCGTAGATCATATTCTAGATTTTTGCAACCACACTTTGCTACAAGTGGTATTCGATTTGTTCAAACTAACAATGTGAACACAATTCATTTGTTTGTAACAATCACCAAGGAACTAAACATTGTAAGGACCATTCTATATCAAATACCAAGAGAATAAACGAAACCATACTAAACTTATTAAACCATAAAATAATAATAAAATAAATAGAAATAATAAATGACAGAAATAAAATAAAAAATGAAAATTTAAAGAAAAATATCATGAATAATTTATATTAGGTATCACATTTTTATTAAATTTTTCATACAGACTTATTTTAGTATATATGTGAGGAAAAAATTATTTGGCAAACAAAAGTAAGCAAATAAAGCAATGTGTCATGTGATACTCATTCTGGATGAATTATTTTCTTATGGTCACATACAATACATAGTGACATATGAATATTTTTGTGTGAGTATATATAACTTTACTTTTTTAAGCGAAGGAAAGAGAGACACGTGTCAAGTAGTGGCTCCCACGATGAAAACGGATGGTTGAAAAGAAGACACGTCATGAATTATTCGGACACTCCACGTTTGGAAGAAAGCCAAGAGAAGAGAGAAATAGATCTGATTCTCACATCCAATCCAATCTAACAAGAAAAAGATATTTTCGTCCATTTTCGTGGCTGAGACTCTCTCAACCATTGAAATCACTTTGAAATTTTTGTAATATTCTTCTCTTTCTCTCTCTTCTTTTTAATCCACTCAATTTAACATACTACTACTTTTTTTCAGATATTTTTCTCTCTTCATTACTTAATAAAACTCCAACTGCTATCATTTATCAACGATTTTGTTTTGGTTCACAAGAATTTTGATTTAGGGTTTCTCTGATTGATGCGGTTTTTGTTTTCACTTCATTATTACTGTAGCTTATTGTTTGAGAATGGGTGAGGTGCTGGTGAATACTTCGATGCAGAGTAATACTGCTAAATGGGACAAGTTTCTTCCTCCGACTATGCTTAGGGTTTTGCTCGTTGAGCCTGATGATTCTACTCGCCACATTATTTCAGCACTTCTTCGTAAATGCGGTTATAAAGGTTTTTTTCTTCTTCATCATCATAACTTTATTGTTTGATTTAAATTTTTCAACAACTTATAAGCTATTTTACTTGGATCATCGTTCATTACATGTTTTTTTTTCTTTTTTTGGGAAAATTATTTGTTATGAAACGAGAAAATTAAGTATTACTAGTTTTTGAGATCCATTCAACCGTTATTGATCTTCTATTATGGTGTTTGTGTATGTATTATCATTGTTGATTCGTGAATTCTTGAAGAGAAAACTTTCATGGATGTAATAATATTTGTAAGTCAACCCTGCAGCCAAACTAGATCGGAGGAAATTAACAAGATTGTTGGTTTACTGGTTTTGTAACACCCGATTCTGATCTTCAAATTCATTCATTTTAAGCATGCAAACACTAAAATGTTTTTCATTTTAATTTAAAATAAATTTAATAATTGTGTATATATTCTCCACCAAAGTCAGAGTAGCTTAGCTTTAGTGCATGAGAATTTGTGGTGTCGGATCCAAGGTTTTTAAAAACGGTCGGCTTTCGCGATTTTTCGGTCGGTTCAGGTGTCATGACACGGATTGTGCTCGTTGCGGTGTGAATTAATCACAATTTGTTATTTAATATAATAATGATAAATAACAGTATCAACCGATTTTTGCGGCCACAGGCTGTTTTTTATAACCCTGGTCTGATATGTGTATGAACCGTTAAAAGTTAGTTTCTTCTAATTGAGTGTGTGTATTGGGTTAATGGTTTTGACACTCACTTTTGAACTTCGAACAGATTCATTCTAAGCATGCAAACACTAAATGTGATTTTTTTTTTTTTTAAAATTTAAATGTAATAATTGTGTAGATATTCTTTATCAAAGACAGTAGCTTAGGCTTAGTGCTTGAGAATATGCGAGGTTTGATATGTGTATGCACTGTTTTAAGTTATGTTCTTTCAAGTGATTGTGTGGAAGATGTATGTACCTTTAAGCTCATGTTTTTTTATGAATTTCTTAATGGTAATTTTTTTTTACATGTAGTTGCTGCGGTTCGTGATGGCTTAAAGGCATGGGAAACATTGAAGAACAAATCATGTGATATAGATATTGTATTAACAGAAGTAGATGTGCCTTCAATATCTGGATTTTCATTACTTACTTCAATCATGGAGCATGACAATTGCAAAAAAGTTCCTGTCATAAGTATGTTTTGACTTGGTACTCTGTGTCCTTAATTATTAATCTTGATATTAGTTAGTTTTGGCTAATGGGTTAGGGTTGATTCTCAATTTCTCATGGTGTGATTTGCAGTGATGTCTTCTCACGATTCAGTTAGCACGGTGTTCAAATGTATGCAAAACGGGGCTGTTGATTTTCTCATTAAACCTGTTCGCAGGAATGAGCTAAGGAACTTATGGCAGCATGTGTGGAGAAGACATACTGTATGTTAATGTTCTTCAACTTTCTTGTATAAACCTTGTATTTTTGTTCTTGTTGTTGTCTTTAGCGTGGGCGTACTTTTAATCCAATTTGTATTTACTTCGTATACAGATTAGCATGCCTCCTCAAAATTTAACATTTCAACATGATAAACTTGATGTTGCCGAAGAAAACAACACTGCAAGCAATAATTCTAGTGGTTCTGTGGCTTCCACGCAGAAAAATATCGAATGCATTGAAAAAAATAGTGAGGCTCAAGTTGAAGTAAGTTCTGCTTCTGCATGCCATTAAAAAATCACTGAAACAATTTTAATATGATTGTTAGATACATCAGTTTCTGAGGTTTCAGTGTGTTGTGAAATAGCAGTTACCTTTTATCTGAGCTGATTTCATTACTAATGTTCTATCTACGCTTTTAACGTCAGGCTTGTGTTACATAAAAAGACATACAACTACAATTTGTACAATTCATATATGAAGCCACTCTTTTGTAAACTTCATGAAATTTTCCTCTCTAGAGTAGACTAGGCTCTTGAAATTTCAAACAGAAACTGCATGTTTTGGCAACTCTTGTGCAAATACCTTTACTTGTACATCACCATTTTTGGAAGCTGATCATGGATCATGAAAAATTTGCAGGATGTGTCCCAGCTGAAGAGTTCTTCGAGTTTGAGCAATACAGACCAGGTGAAGCACGAAAATTCTACCAAATATGAATGGGAGTCTACTGAGTATAACAACGAAGCTGGAGGTATGTAACTTACTCTTATCTTGTATATTTGTTCAAATTTTTGGCCTATATTTTGTTACTTGCTGACAATTAACATTTATTGCAGAGAAATCAACTTTAACAGCACCTAAAGCTGCAGGGTGTGACAAAATTTCAACAGGTTTAAGGCTAGGTCAAAGCTATGAATATAATGAAACGGAAAACCAAGATGAAGAAGGGTTAAGAACAGAGTTAGGCAAAGCCAATCCTCATGTTAATACAAAGATTCATCAACGCGATGATGAACTAGAAGAACATTCTGCAGGAGCTATTGACTTGATGGCTACTTTTGAGAATCTTCCTAAGAGCAGTTATGCAGATTGTAGTTTCAATGGTGGTAACACAGCCAAGTTTGAATATGATACACAATTGGAACTTTCATTACAAAGAGATTATCCTGGCAGCTCATCTAAACCTACCACTGAGGAAAGACAAATATTGAATCATTCACATGCTTCTCCATTTGCTCGGTGAGCTCACTATTTGATTTTGATTTTTTGAATTCTTATTGATAGCAAATAAACTAAACATATGTTTCATACAAATTTTTCATTGTGTTGACAAAGCAAGAAACTTTATTTGACACAATTGACAGTTATAATTGGTCTCCTGTAATTCTGCTTATGCATCTCCTTTACCCGTTCTTTTCTCTGTCATGTTTATGCTGTTACACATGTATCAATGGTTTTAAAATCCAGCTAAATTTTAGATATCATGTGAACTAAAACAACATGGAGAATAAAAATTTTATAGTCTCCAGAATGGTAAAATTTGTCAAACTTCTTGAGAGACAGCAGACATATTGGTGTGTTTATCATCAGAACAATTTCTCGAATGCTTCAAGGAGATGTTAATAGCAAAATTTGAATGACTAGTATATAGTATTTTCTGTATATCTGTCTGTAATATGGTTTTATTGTGTTGAAAACTCTTATTTTGTTGAGAAGTGAGTGTCAGTTCTTGCTTTACCGATCATATTTCTTATTCAGCATTTCAAATAAAAAGCTACAGAACTTTTAATGATACTTATGACAAAATTCTTGTTTGCAGGTATGGTAACAGTATGATGTTGCAGCCTTTATTTCCAACAAATAATTCTTATGAATCACAAAAATTATCTGAAAGTACAAATAATACTTATCAGTGTGATGGAAAAAACCAAAAAGAGGATAGTAACACCTATCTGGTGATTGGTCAGTCTGTACAAGTTGATGCAAAATTTCCAAACAGTCAACATGAATTCTTTCCAGCTGCCACCACCGGGGACACTTCTGATAACAAGTCTATGGAACATGATAATGTTTTTCATTCTATAAGCAACGCACGGTCAGACAATCCCACATGGACACCCAAATCAATGTTCCAAAAGGAAAGTTCTCCATTTCCCACTAGTATTTCCTCCCATTCCAATCCTAAAAGTCAGAACTCAGAAGCTCGTCAATGGTCGGATGACACCACCTATACTTGTGATCTAAACAAAAATGATCAAAGCAATATTGATTGTGCTATGCATGACTCTTCATCTAACGGTCAAAATTGTGGTACTAGCTTTTACCATGATTCAGAAAATCGCAACACTAGTGGTGAAGGCACAGGCAGCGGAAGTGATGGAAATGCCCGTTCATCTCTTGTAGGCAAGAACCACCTTGAAAGTTCTATTAGTAATGATCACTATGACGAGCTTAGAGGCACAAATTCTTACCACACCAGCCAAAGAGAAGCAGCTCTAATAAAGTTTCGGCTGAAGAGAAAAGACAGATGCTATGACAAAAAGGTACTGCAACCACCATGCTTTCACTGCTTTTAAAAATAACCACTCTGCAAATATTTATCATCATTGTCCAATAGGGGACTTTTGCAATTACTTGCAGCACTACTATTTGCTCTGAAATCACCATTAATTCGCACGGCTTGTTTTCAGTACTCTAAAGGATAACATTTTTGAAGCTCTCTTAGATGCTCATTGCTCAAATTTATTTTACAGGTCCGATATGAAAGCCGGAAAAGACAGGCAGATAAACGTCCACGGGTGAAAGGGCAATTTGTTCGCCAAGTACAAAGTGAGGTTGTGGTTGATATCGGAGGTTACTGAGATTGTTTTGTTTCATGTTGTTTTGATTATTGATTTACAGTCTGACTTCCAACACTAATTTTACTCGACAATGATTAAATGTAGGCCTGGTGAAATCTGTTTGATTTTAATACCTTTGTTAGTGTTTTCTGTCAGCTTGTTATATTGACTCATTGAGTGTTGTATCCTACAAATTTAGGATTGTAATTATTTAGTGAGTGGTTTGAAGTTTTGATTTAGCCTCTGTAAATGTTCTTTGTTATACCAATGTTGAAGAGACTCGAAACATTATGGTTTGAAGCCTTGTTTGTTTTATGGCATACTATTTATATCAAGTGAGTTTGTTAGAATCACTTTGATTCTTCTGACAAATCTAACGGTGTAATAATTGTAAGTGACGTGTGCATTACTAGTTGTGGGATCCAACGAAGCATGGTCCAAACACAACCTAACATGTGTAAAACTGAGGTAAAAACACATAATCACACCAAATTTTGATTGCATGCAGAATCTGTTGGTTTTGTAAGTCTACAAGTTTATCCAATTGTCGGTAAAAGAACTCAAACTGAGCCACGTCTCTTTCTTTGGCTCTTCTTTCCATTGTCCCTTCTTCTCCACTCTTGTTCTCATTTATTTTTGAAGAAAGTAAAATTAAAAGCACCACGCACTAAAAGATAAAGAAAATAATATTCTTTTTGTTTTTAAACACAACCCGCATTAGCAAACGGTGAACTATTTACTTATTTGTTATGCTTACTCATTAAGAAATTAAATAAACCACTTGCCTACCATTAATTCTAATTTTCAGTATTTGTGGCAATAAAATATAATTTTTTATTACTTTGGTAGAGTGTTGACTAAATATAGCAAAAAATGAAGTAATTCATTTTTTATACTTTTAATGTAACATTTTAGTTTCATCATCCATATTTTTGATACTTTTGTTCATGATGATAGTGAAGTGAAAGCAAGTGTAAAACCCATTCTCTTCAAAAGAGTGATCACTCATCATTACACATATCAAAATAAAAATCAGTAACTAGGGTCATGTTAGATGTTATTGTACTTTTTTAATCACAAGTGACACAATACTATCTCTACTTTATAACTTTTTTATGGTCCATTGAAGCTTATTAATTTCCTTTTCCCTCAAATTTTGTATCAAATTCACTACTAAAACACCCCACCAAACCAATCCTTTTCTTTCTTTCTGTCACTATCAAAGTCCAAACATATTCCACCCCTTTAACTTTAATATCTAAACATCAAAATCTCCTCTCCCATGGAAGAAAACCAAATCACTCAAAACCAACAACACCACCATCTTCCCCCAGACAAACTCCAAATGAACAACAAACCTATTTCAGCTTCTCCTTACAGCACAAGCTCTCCCAAACGTGCTTTCGCCACATTCATAACCATCTTTCTCATACTAATCGGTATCACACTACTTGTCCTCTGGCTTGTCTATCGTCCACACAAACCTCACTTCACCGTCGTCGGTGTCGCCGTCTACGGCCTCAACACAACTTCACCACCTCTCCTCTCCGCCACCTTGCAGTTCAACGTCCTCATCAAGAATCCAAACAAACGTGTCTCAGTTTACTATGACAGATTCTCAGCTTTTGTTTCCTACAGAAACCAAGCCATAACGCCACAGGTTATGCTACCACCGTTATTCCTAGAAAAACACAGCCAGGTTTCACTGTCTCCTGTGCTCGGAGGCACCGCGGTTCCGGTGTCGGTAGAAATATCAAATAGTTTGATGATGGATGAAGGTTATGGAGTAGTTGGTCTGAAACTGGTGTTTCTTGGAAGGTTGAGATGGAAAGCTGGTGCAATAAGAACAGCACATTATGGTTTCTATGGAAAGTGTGATGTGTTGATTGGTTTGAAGAGAGGTTTTGTGGGCCAGGTTCCATTGCTTGGTACTCCACCTTGCTACATCGACATATGAAATTAAACTATGTCCAAAAACAAAATTTCAAGTGTAATAAAATGCAATATGTTACTACTGTATGTTTTTCCATTTTCATTTTCTTTTGAACTCAGATATTAGCATATGTAATTTAAGAGTTTGAATTTTTTTGAGGGCTTGTTTATGATTTCAGTGCATGTTTTAGACTCTTTCAGTGAATGTTATTGTTCGAGTGATGAATATTGAATAATGTGTCTAAGAATGGGACCATAGAATATATATGAGAGCATGAATTTGAATGATGGTGGGTATCGCATCTAGCAATTGAAGGCTCCTCTTCCATTGGAGTTTGATTCTCAAAATGTACGTAGGTAGTTAGTGGTCAAGGTATCGGGTTCTTGTCTTAATAATGTTTATTGAGTGGAATGAAGAACATATACTATTATTAACAACTAAAGTTGAGGGAATCGCTTTGGATCAAATAGTGGGATAGCTCCTTTACATTTGTGTTGCACAATAAGTTACTTTCATTGGAAGGATATAATGAAACTTGATAATAAACATACACCCTTTTTTTAAACATAGGCTCACATCCAATTAATCATATGTTAAAATGTAGTTAATTTAATTGAGTAAATGGTTAGTTCATAGTCAATTCATATAATTAAATCAACTACAATTTCATCTGTCAATTGAAAAAATCGCTTAATTGAATTAACCACATTTTTGCACCAGTGTTTTTGAAATCTTTATAAATTATCCCTCATAATTAATTAATATTCATTAGACATTTATGTTTGTCTATCTATCTGTTATCTCTAAATTTCGACGTCTGAATTGGTTTAAAAGAGAGTAATAGGTTTCTAAAGAAATCTGAATATTTCGACCAAAAATTATGTTTTGGAATGTGAGTCGAAGGTGTTCCTTTGTCAGGAGAAACTACTTTACGGACTTAGAAATATTTTTTAGCAGTTGGAAGATTCGATTCAACAGAGGTGCTACTGAAGGCATTTCGACAGGAAGATTTGAATTCAAATAAAGGAGGAAAAGTTCGTTCTTATTCGTTTCTCAAAAAAGACACGTGGAGCGCTTCTAAGAATCGAAGACATGCAGAGCGCCACTTGTCTCGATTTAGTTTGCTAGCCGTTAATCGAGTTATTTTTTTATTAGTATAAATAGCAAGTCTTAGTCTTAGGATTTGTGTGTGTTCAATTGTGTACAAATTCTTCATTAAGTCTTAGGATTTATAACACCATTTTTATATTTTAATGCAATTCAATAAGTCTTTTTCATTAAGAATTTATCTTTTCTTTATGCAAGTTATTTTCTACATTTTTTTACTAATCCTTCGACTTTAATCGTTCGCGTTCACTTTCATTTACATTTGAAATAAGTTATTTTATCATGAACTCTGTCGAAGTATTCATCTTCTTTTTAAACTTTGTTTAAGATCAATTAGCACATGTCCTAGGATTTGTGTGGTGGATCCTGCAAGTAAAACAAATCTTTTTCAATATGGAAGACCAGCGGTTGTTCACCAATTTTCACGGCAAACAAATTGGCATGCCCAGTGGGACTGTGCTAAGTGATCATAAAATTCGCTTCGAAATTTTTGAAAATTTGTTAGTTCCGCGATCCATTTTTTCTTTGAAAACTTCGTTGCATGTTATTAAGAAGTGCTAAAGTAGCCACCGTTAATGAAGATAGAACAAGAAGAAGATATAGGAGGAGAATGGTGGCAAATTCTAACCAACCAAATATTTCTCAGGATACGCCTAGTAACAATGTAGAATAACCCATAGGATCTTCGACAAGAGGACCAACGATCTCAGGGCTTGTCTCTGAAGCAATACCATCTATGAGAAGTTTGATACCTACACATTCGATTGCCCATACGTAACCCATTCTGACTTATATTGGGCCAAGGGGTCCTCCACAGACTCCACCACCAATAGGGGCTTCAGCATTCAGAAGCGTCCCTCCTCCTGGATTTTTAATACCCCTGCCTCGAGACCCACCCTATGGGATGCCAACTTTGATGATGAAAAACTTACAAAACGCCCCTCTATTATATACATAACCTATAATGACTTCGCCATTACAGAGATCAGGTTCTGGGGAAAATATGGGTCGAAATAGTCAAACTTTATAATTAGGGTATTCAGCCAAAATGTCAAGTTTGACAACCAGTTCTGCATCATATTTAAGACAACAAATGGACGAAAGTAACCTTTAAATGGTCCGAATGATGTCTCAAACTATGGGGGAAATCTTTCAGCCTCTTATTCAGAATACTACCCAAACTAATCAACAATTAGCAGCACAAATGACGCGCCTTGTAGAATTTTTTGGTGTACCAAATCCCCCTTGACAACCATCGAGGGAGTATATGATAGAAAACCAAGGGATAGTTTTTGACGAAGATACCACCCTTAACCAAATTCAACAAAAACTTGGAAATATACCCTAGGCAAATCAAAATAACCAGGGAATGATCGAAAAGCCTAGAGTCGAACCCCCTAGGAATCAACCACAAATTCCTAGAGAAGAAGAACCAAAGGTAGTTTTGGTAAATAGGAACTAGGATGTTGAAAATGTTGTACAACAAGTTCGATGTAACAACGTAGTAGCATATGATAATTTGACTACCATGGTCGAAAGAATTATGGCACGTAATAGAGTAAATTTTGGCCTTCGACGGCCAAATTATACATCACCGTTATCTGAATACATCCTTCCGTCAGATTTACCTCCAAAAACTAAGGTTCCTAAATTTACTAAGTTTTTGGGGGATACTACTGAGCCCACTGTCAAACATGTGGCTAGGTATTTGATTCGAATGATGAGAACCTTAGGATAAAATATTTCCCAAGTTCTCTTACAAAGAACACTTTCACTTGGTTCACAATCCTACCTCCAAATTCGATTCATAATTGGACCCAGTTAGAACGTTTGTTCGACGAGAAGTTCTACATAGGACAAACAAAGATCAATTTGAAGGAATTGGCTAGTATAAAATAAAAGTTTACTGAGCCAATAAACATTTATTTGAATAAGTTTTGACTTCTCAACGCAAGGTGTTTCACACAAGTGTCAGAACACAAGTTAGTCGAAATGGCTGCTGGTGGCCTGGATTATTCCATCATGAAGAAATTAGATACTCCATACCTGAGGGATATGATCCAGTTGGCCGATAGGGTTCGACAGTTAGAACGTTTGAAAGAAGAAAAGGCTAGGTCAAATAAGAATAAAAGAATAACCTATGTCGAATTCAATGAAGAAGAAGAAGGGCCTTATAGTGAGCCTATGAGTTTCGATGAGAATGAAGTAGATCTTGCTGAATTGAAAAAGGGTTCACCCTATTCTTGCAAGGTTTTAGCACCTTCGAATGGAAAGAATCCTGCCGAACTAGAAAAGAATGATAGGTTTCCTAAGAAAACTTATACATTTGACGTCACAAAATGTGACAAAATCTTTGATTTTTTAGTTAAAGTTGGGAAAATGATAGTACCACCTGGTGCTAAAATGCCCCCTTTAGATCGAAGAAAGAAAAATGGTTTTGTAAATACCATAATTTCTTGGGTCATAAAACCTCTCAATGTTTTATTTTCAGGGATCTTGTTCAGAATGCTATCTTGGAGGGAAGGCTCAAATTCGGGGAAAAGTCCAAGAACTAGATGAAAGTTGACGCTGACCCTCTACAAATTACTGACGCTCATTATACAGAGCCAAAAGAGGTTAACATGGTCGAAGTCGCTGGAGATTTCGACAATGCAGTCAACATGATTGAAGTCACTGAATTAATAAGCCTGTTTTGGTCCAGGTTACTGAAGATCTTGACTATAAATTCATGAAAGATTTTATTCGTGAAGCTACTAAAGGTTTCATCAAAGAAACTACTGATAGTTTCGAATGCAGAGTTACTGATGGCTTCGCCAAAGGAGTTACTGAGGACTCCAACCTTATGATGATAATGAAGGAAACTGCTGACAATTTTGTTAGAATGGACAAGGCCACTGATGGCCTTCAAATGAAATTCTGTAAGATGAATATTGCCGATGATGTCAATATGGACATCAACATGGTGGAGATCTCACAAGAAACCCCTATGGAAGTCAACGAGGAGCGCCGACAGAAAGAATATAACAAAGTGGCTTACCCAAAGAAGAAGGAAAGCCTCATAGATTTTCTCCACAGGTGCCAGAATAAAAAATCCGAAGTTATGTTGTGCCTAAGGTGCAGTGATGTGTTTGACAAAAAGGCAGCGTGCAACATAGAGGGTGTGATGAAGGCAAAAGAAAGGTGTGAGTACAGAGTCTTCTACGGAAAACGAGGTTTCGACCCAAGAAGATCCTCTTCAAGGCAGGATGAAACCAAGCAAAGGGTGTTAGGAGTTAAGTCCTCTACATTCAAACCAACGGTTGAGGCTTCAAGAGAAAGTTGGATGAAACCAGTCGAAGGCAAGCATCAGGGACAACAAAAATGGAAAATGTCGGCAGGGGCTCATCAATGGCTTACCCCAGGGAGTTCTAGGCTTCGAAGAAGACAACCTACGTCTCAGAAAACTACAAAGGAAAAAATCCAATGTATCGATTCCAGTGGAGAAGAGAGCAACGCATAAGGAAGGCTCAAAGAGAGGCTGAGGCTAAGGCTGAATCTAGTACTAACCTCCCTACCATGAAAGAAAAAGAGGAGGAACTAAAGCCTTTTGAGAAGCTACCCATGGGGAGGAAGCTGTTTGCCACCCAGGGAGAGGAGGCTAAGGAGAAGTACGATTGAGAAATTAATAAAGATGAAATGCTGACTGATAATTTTGACTCTGGGTCAGAGGCCCTATTGGATATCATAGTAAATATGGTATCGGTTTTACCTAGAGAGTTTGACCAGATAACTGAGGTTGAAGATTTGGACATGTATACAAAAGCTGAGATGGCAGCACACAAGCTAGTGTGCTACTATGTGATGAATAACGACTGTGTCGAAGAGCAGAATGCGTTCTTTGAACGACTATATTAGGCAATGAAAAATCATTTAAAGCCTCTGTTTATTACCGATAAGATAGAGAACGTTGCGGTTAATAAAATTCTGGTGGACTATGGCGCTACGGTGAATCTGATGTCGCACTTTATGCTGAGGAGAATCGACAAATATGACACGGATACCAAACCACACAACATGGTACTCTCGAATTACGAGGGAAATGTAGGCACTACTCTTGGTGTCATACAAGTTGACCTTACGGTGGGGACAATTACAAGACCTACTATTTTTATGGTGGTCGAAACGAAGGCCAATTACAACTTGCTGTTGGGATGAGAGTGGATCGATGGAATTGGGGTTGTACCATCTTCCATGCACCAGAGAATTACAATATGGAGATCAGACGACATTGTCGAAAATATTGAGGCTGATCAAGGTTATTTCAAAGCCCTAATTAACCATGTCAACAGGTGCAGTTTCGATAAGCACTTGGCCAACATTGCTCCATGCAATCCGACTGACTTTGCTTTCACCCCAGATGACGACGTTTACTATTCGTTGTATTTACATCCCGTCCATAGTTTTCGATGGGATAGAGATGTGGTAGGAGAAGACAACCTTCCGTACGTTGGTATATCTGGAATAACCTCAACAGGTTGGGGAAGCGAATTCAGTGATGATGACTGAGTTCGAAGTGCTAAAAAAGATTTTGGCTTACGTAGCCGAAAATAAGTTACAAGCGGCCTTAGAGGCTGAAGTGGAAAATATGGATGTCGAAGCCAGCCAAGAATCATACAAAGAAGGTCATGGTAAGGACTTCGATCCAGAACCACCCGATAAGGTTCAGAAAGAGCAACAAGCCCAGAGGCTCGATGCCATCTATGATTGGGTTTCGAGAAGGATCTGTTGGCAGCCAGTATCAAGATGCCAGCGCAAGATCCCCTTCAAGAAATCGATCTAGGAGAGGAGGCAACAAAGAGGCCAACATACATAAGTGCCAACATCAGCCCACAACTCAAACTCGAAGTAATCCAACTATTAAAGGAGTTTAAAGACTATTTCGCATGGGATTACGATGAGATGCCTGGTTTAAGCAGAGATATAGTCGAATTGAAGTTGCCAATCAAACCTGAAAAGAAGTCCATCAAACAGAATCTAAGGCGGTTTGCACCGAAAATTCTCTCAAAGAACAAAGAGGAGGTCCAAAGACTTCTCCGTTTTAATCCTAAATTTACCTTTAAAAAATAGAAGACCATACATAATTTATGAAAAAAAGTTAAAATAAATAATAATCAAGTATGCCACAATTTGTGAAAAATGCAGCCACAAACAATGTTTTATACCGTATTTCCTAAAAATTACGATAAACATTTATAGCAGTACCACTTTCTCTAATAAATGCAGGGAAAATAAAAGATTGGATATCACACGTTACTAAAAATGCGGTGAACAATCGTAACCCAAAAAATGCAATAAAACACACAAAAAGAAACTTAGAAATTTAGGATATTTACCGTATTTATTCTTAAGTGTGGTAAAAAACACCACATTTTTATAGTTTAATGAAAAATGCAGTATAAATGTATATATATTTTTTTAAAAAAACCTAATTAACTTTTTTTTTAATGTTTTACTTATTTTCTATTAAAGCAAGATTATCATTTTGTGTCTAATATAAGATGGGAGGTGCACATGTAGGAAGATCAGGTAAAAAAAACTCCCAAAAGCTTGCATTGTTGAAGAAATTGCTAAGTCCATGGGCTAGAGAATGTATCCAAAATCCAACATGATATTTAAAAATTGAAGATTTTTTTTAAAAATATATTTTTAGTATCATAAAAAAATTCAAAAATATTTTCAATTTTTGAAAATACATTTTCGAACATACCTCATATTTCATTTATTTTGGAACTAGCGTCCAGACGGGCACTCGCGTGCCCGTCTGTCCGATTTTTTATTGCACAGACATATAAATATAAATGATATATTTTTATTTAATATTAATTTTACATGGAAGTTATGTAGTAAGTTATTAGTAGGGAGTTATATGAAAGATGATAGTAGTAATTCAATGGAAGTTATTGTGTAAGTTATTGTGATAAAAATTTCATTCAACTTATTTTTAATAAAATTAATTTTATAGAGAAATTCAAAATTAATTTTTATGAAATCAAAAATAGATATGTATTCTATGAATTTGTCAAACTAAAATGAAGTGAAACTGCCTATATTACAGCAAGTCCAACGCAACAATCCCAAGTCCAACAGGAGGATATAGACAGTTCCAAATTAACTTCAAAATAAACACTTTTCAAAAATACATTTTTGGACATTTTTGAAGGTGTATTTTTAAAATAAATTTATTCATAAAAATTTATTTATAAAATTAAAATGTATTTTAAAAATAAATAAAAGTATGTGTTAGGGCACATCCAAAAATATATCTCCAAAAATTAAAAATATTTTTTATTTTATTTTTGCGTGGTGTCTAAAAAATATATAGTGTGCATTAAAAAATAGTTTAAAATTTTAAGAAATTTATTATCTATTCGCTATGAAAAATCTAAAATGTCTCTTAAATTTCGAAAATGTATTTCCGAAGCACCCTTGCACCACCTTATGAAGCACCCTTGCACCACCATATTTTTTTATTCTAGTAAAATAAAATTTTATTTCGGAGATGCATCTCTTCTAAGTATTTTCAACAATATATTGATATTTGAGCAGGTTAGTGGATATTCTGGAAATTAATTTTTAAAATAAAAAAATATGCTGGCATCGAAGATGTATTTCTGAAACCTCCACTGAGTTCCATATTTGTCTATAACTACTCTAAATATAGGCTCTTGTATCATGTCTCGTACAAATAGAAAATTTCATAAATGTCACAAATTAACATCATCTAGTATATCGCAAATACCTTCTTTTCTAGTGAGACACCTGGGCGAGAATTTAAGGTCAATGAGTACACCCTTTTGCAGATCTGCAATACGAAGTGCAAACTCTCCTATCTTACGGAGATAATCGAAAAATTGTGAAACTCGAGTACCATTCACTGTCAATTAACAACGAAGACAAAATTGAGTTCAACAACTACGAACTCAAGACGGATGCAGATGTAAGAACTATATGGGATATATTTTTCTGTTTCGAAACAAAAGTTCCGATCGAGGTGGAAACGACGATTTCAAGATTTGTCAAAAATATTGTGAAGATGTTGAAACATTCAACTGAATATTAAAATGTAATGTTTGATTTTAGGTTAACATCACTTATGTAATGTTGATTTTATGTTATGAATGATAATTTTATTTTGTCGAAATTCAACTTTTTGATTGTCTGTTTCAGTTTCAGTTTCAGTATGCTACAGAGATGCATTTACAGACAAGTTACAGAGATGCATCTCTAGATCTAAAAAAGTCAAATTTCTAAAGCGTGACTCAGAATTGACCTAGAATGTGTGTGTTTTGCGTGGTCCGGAAATATATCTTTAAAATCTAGAGTCATTATCTCTAAAATCTAGAGTCATTTTTGTATTTTTTATGTAAAACCCTAAGTGTGTTAAAAAATGCACAAAAATTAAAATAGTACTTTATTTTCCACAAGGTTAATAATTAAACTAACATTAATTTCAAAATCCAACCGTTTGTTAATAAAGTTTCATCACAAAGAAAGTAAAACCAACATTAAGACTAAGGTTTGACTTGATCATTCTAATTTGTCTTGTCCCAAAATTCATAAGAAAAAGGTGAACCAGAAATCTCGTATCCAATGAAATACCATAAAGCCATATCTTAGAGCCAAGTCAGCACATAACACTATCCAGATGAAACAAAATGAATGGCTCAGCATTTCAATTCAAACTGTGGCAGCAGAAGGATCTCCATTTCAACCTTAACATAATCTATATTGGTGACCTCAAATCAAAGAGGTTTTTCACTAACCACTTATGGCTTCTTCAACCTCATCCTCCACTCTTTCAATTTCCTCTTCATCCACCCTTATTGACGCCAAACCTCCTTGCAGACAATCCACATCTCCACAATGTGTGACCCTTCCAACTCTTCCTCCTCCACCGTTGCAGTCTCAATCTCGTCCATGGAAAACCACTGCATTCTGTAAGTCAAAATACATTTGGAAAACACGGTTTTGCTGTTATATATCTAATACCAGCTGTGGTTTAACATATTCAGGTCGAAAGATTGCTCGCAACGTTATGTCGATGGCTTCGAGTACCACAGCAGAAACATCCACATCACCGGTTGATCCAGTAGCAGCCTCCACCGGGGAGCTCAGTGTTAGCGATTCTCCAGAATTTCTCAAGACTATTCAAGAAACAGTAAGAATTCAGAAAATTTATATCTGTATCTATCTGTGTTGTGATTGTTGTAATAATCTAAACCTGATACATATGTATAGTGGGAGAAAGTTGAAGACAAATATGCGGTGAGTACAATAGCGGTAGCTGGCGCAGTTGCATTATGGGGCTCAGTTGGTGTGATCTCAGTAAGTTATTTATATCAAATAAATGCTCCATTTGCTTTCTATCATCGTTTAGTTTTGACTTCGTTAGCACAGACACCTCTGAACACGCGCGTCGGGCGCACATGTGTGTATCAGGGTCGTGTCTGATGTCTGTATTTTGCGTAAACTTATGTCCTAAGCCGAGACCATCACATAAGTAATTTCTATAACAGGCAATTGATAGGCTTCCTTTAGTTCCTGGAGTTCTTGAAGTTGTAGGCATTGGTTACACTGGGGTAAGTATACTTCATTTCAATTCTAATGTTTTAATACTTATTATGACATAAGAGAAAATAATTACCAACCTGTATTTTTTTTTTCTTTTTCTTCAGTGGTTTGCATACAAGAACGTAGTTTTCAAGCCAGACAGGTAGATTTAATTTTTCTACAATGATCTATGACAATAATTTATTGGAATTAATAATAGAAGTAATTTCATAATTGCAGGGATGTTTTGGTACGGAAAATAAAAGGAACTGTTAAAGAAATTACTGGAATCGACATCTAAATGATTCTGACTATACTTTGTCCTATGTAATGTAACCTTATATGCATATATTTTAATGGATTTCAATAAAATGCCATATTCTATAGTTATCCCATTTGCGGTAATCAATTGAGATTATGGAACAAAAGTATCACTTTACTTGTTATTATCTGCACAATTCTGAGGATTTTTTTCATTTCATTTTGTAAGGGAAATGAACTATGAAAAAGGGCACTAAAGTATATAACATGTTATTCCATTTTGTATAGAAATAAGAAAGTACAGCTAAGAGTCCAACATTAGATAATCTATATCACATAGAGAAAGGGAAGAAATAGAATGGAGAAAAAACACTTACCACATTAATTCACACATGATTGACTTAAGATTTATAACTCACATTGTGTAAAAATGAAATTTTTTAAAAGAGATTTTGTAATAGTATTTACTCAGTTATGCAATTTTTCTTTTCGACCCGATCCTTTATAAAATTGTGTTTAATTTTAATGTGTTTAGTTTAAGAATGAAGTATTAAATTTTTAGTGAGATTTATGACACTAATCTTATATCATTTTATCAGAACAATTTTAAGATTAACTCTGCAATCACTTAAGTGTTGTTTCATCTAGATAACTTGCGCACAACACTATCTGCACTGACATATTCCGCTTTAGTTGTGGATAACACAACACTTGAATGTTTCTTGCAATGCCAGAAGACAAGTGAGTTTTTAAGAAAATGACATGTACCGTTTGTAACACCTTAAAATTTGCCTTTTCGTTTTAGTTGTAATTGGCTTATGATTCGTTCATTTTTGCATCGTTATTGTGCATATCATGACGTTGACTCTTGAGACATGGGATCAAGGTGTTTCTATGACTCAAGATTTTCTTTTATTCCAAGTTTGTAAGCAGCAAGCATTAGAGGCATCACCATTTATTTTGTTCTGCAATCGGATACCAGATTTCATTTTTCAGCAGGTTATTTTGAGAGCACGAGACAATTCACAAGTTATTTCAGGCATTTTACAGGTGCAATATCAAAAGACAAGTTTCAGAGGGAAAACTATGCTCATAACAGGTGATTTTCCAAGATTCTCTCTAAAAGGCGCCAAAATTTAAAATTTTCTTGTGTTAATCAATTAACACATTTGAACTGACAAATGGTTAATCGATTAACCAAGGCAAAATTTGCCCAAATACTTCAATTTTCAGCACTGCAGAATTTGAACACAATTTCCACCACTTGATTTCACATGTGCATCATTGGAAGGATCTAGAATGAATTCATTTTAATTCATTTTCATCATTTAATTCCACCCAAAATTCAAATTCTCATTCCTAATTTCATTCCTCATTTCCATTCCTCTCACTAACCCACACTCCAAACCAAATTTAATCCCTAACCTAGAGGTTATTTAACCAAATTTACTCCAAACCTCAGTCATTCACTCTCATTTTCACCCTCATTTTTCAGAATTTGCTCTCAATTCTCTCTCACCTTTTCATTCTCCATTTTCATCTTCAACCTTTCACCAAAGCTCCATATTCATATATTCATAAATTGTGCATTGCAATTTGTAAATTCTTGAGTTAAACATCCACTACATCATAATTCTTGGTTCAATTCTGCATTTGAAACTTGTTTGGATCTAGACTCAAGTTTTGGAAGCCATTCTTGAAGAAGCTTTGAAGCAAGTTCATCACATTGCTTGGATCTTGAGGTTTCTTGCTAGGATCTTGAATTTCTTGTGTTAGATCTGTCCTTTTTCGTTTGCAACACCCACCAAAGCAATCCTCTGCTTTGTAGGTTGGTAAATTTCAGATCCACACTTGATCTAGCTTAATTTTAACTTAATGTAGATCCATGGTTTTTGATACGATTTGATCCATTTTCTTGAATTTGATTGTTGATGTTGATGATCGTTGGATCTAATTGATGTGTGATTGTTGTAATTCCATGTAATTTTCGTGCATAATTGATTGTTTGATCATTTGGATGCTTAAACAAGTGTTTTGCTGCTGAAAAGTGCTTTTAAAACTTGATTTTCTGCTACTGGAACAAGGTTAATCGGTTAACCAATTACAGTTGAAAACTGGTTAATCAATTAACCAGTGTAAATTTGCTGATTTTTGTGCTGTTAATCGATTAACCAAATTTGAACTGTAAATGGTTAATCAATTAACACTGATACATAATATGATTTTTGTGCACTTTCAAGCTTGTTTCGATTCCTTTCCACTTCTAATCTTCATGGATTGATATGATGCATATATGTGGATAATTTTTGATCTATTTCATCATTCTTGATAGCATGTGTGTGATTCTTCGACGCACGACTTTTGGTTTTCGTAACGCATGTGCACGATTCGTTCATTTTCCATTTTTGATATGATGATCATGTTGCGTAATCCTTTGTGCCACTGCGATTAGTTATTCTGGATGTTTACATTGTTGGATATATGATTCATGTTCATGTTTGTTTTTGATTTCATGATTGTGTGTTTGTTTCAAGCGATTAATTATTGAATTATCCATGATATTTTTGATGAGTGCTTAAGTATGTGATGCTATTGAAACTTGTTCATGCCCATTTATTTGTGCTTAATTGTCTACACATGTGAATCAATTGCTCTTGATCGATGCTTGTTTATGTTTGTAATTCATGTGTGTTTGCTTAAATGTGAAGGTACGCCTTTGATCTTTTCTTTTGATGCATGATTATGCTTGGTGATGTAACATGTTCATTATTGATTGATCAATCTTGGATGTGTACTTGATATTATGTTGTTACATGATTGTATATGAGTGATGCCTATCCATATGCATTTGTCTTGCTGCATTTCATGTTGTTGTATACACTGTTGTTGTGTTGCATACATGCTGTTAAACGTACATGTTCTGCCTTGCCGCCTTTTACACTTGTTTCTGCCTGAAAACATGCGCTGTTAAAAGCTGTTTTACTTGTGTGCTGGATTTTTTTGTTGTTCTAAGCTGGAAGCGCTGTTGTGGCTTCTGTTTTTGTTTTGTTTTATTTGTTTTGGCTTGTTCTTGCATGCTCCCTTAAGGCCTCCTAGTTCAACTTAAGTTTTGATTAAGCTTGGAGTATGATAGACATTAAAAGTTTAATCCATGCATGATAATAATAGGTTAGTCCCTTTTAACCTCAACCTTAGGTCCATCTTTTGTATGCTAATATTAGGATACAATTTCCTTTCGCATCCTGACCTTAAGGCCGTTTTGCATGACAACGTTAGGACTAAGTTTCCCCTTAGACCTTCTGTGCGCCTTTCTCTTCTTTTCTCTCAAAAAAACATCAAACACATAATAAATATGATGAACATTGTGCACCACAAGCCTTAGGTATATGAAAAATGACGAGTGATAGGTCTCTCCTTGCTTTGACTAGAGTGGTTAGCATACGTCACGTTTGAGGGCGATCATGCGACGCATTCGCTCCTATATCATAGACTTTAGTGCAATGTGAATCTCAAACCAAAACAATTCACTTCTTTAAACCTCACAAATAAATTCAAATTATTTTTATCCTTCGGGATCGTTTGCCAACCTATTTTTAGAAAGAGTACGTTATTTTTCGTTCTACCGCAAACAGGCATCGACCCTAACTGCTGGAATAAGAACTTAACGTCGCTCATAAAAAAACACTAAGCAACCCATGGTGAGCCAAACTACGACTACTATGATTTCTTATTCCATATGAGGATACATAGGCAAAAGACGACGGTGTCTTGGAGAGCAACCTTCCCCCATTTCACCCGTAATTTTATGAACTACGTTGACTCTGACTTTCCCATTGCATGAGGGAATACGTAGGCTTAGGACGACAATGTCCTATCGAGTCTCCTTTTATTTTTTCCCTTTTCGTTCATGTTTTCGTTTGCAGTAGGCTTTAGATAACACACCATTTGATTAGACAACAAGCGTGGATCCTGTTGAGTACAACGGACACGAGGGGGTGCCAATACCTTCCTCTCGCGTAACTGACTCCCGAACGCAAGATTTGGTTGCAGTGACCATGTCTTCCCCTTTCTTTGAGGTTTTCTTTGATCATTTCCTTTCTCCTTTCTTTGCTGGCGAATCTTCTGTTTTTTCTTCTGGGTGTTTTTCGCAGTTGCGACAGCTGGCGACTCTGATGGGGACTAAGGTTCCCTATGTGAGTCAATCCTAGCATTTGTCTGTTTCTGTTCTTTGGGTGTTTATTTTTTATGCTTTTATGTACATTATTTGGTGTATATCATTGCATATGCATTTTAATATTAAATTTGATTACTGTTATCAAATTGCTCTACTGTTGTTGTGCTGTTGAGTGGGGTTGTTCCATGAGAGATAAGCCCACTACCCAAGCTTGAGTATACACTTTGGATTAGAGTGGAGAGTAGTGTGGTTTGCATGGAGTCTAACCACGTGTAGTTGACACGAAACCCACATTCAGGCGAGGTTTTCTTTGAAGATACTCTATCATGTGCGTCTGGTGCAGAAGATAGGGTGTTGACTTAGAGAACTTACGACTCTAGAGACCATTCATGGGAAATTAGTTGAGGTCTCCTTGATTGATGATGATGTCGAACTAGAAATGGTGAACGTATCATCATTTCTCGACTTGAGAGTTTGTGATACTGATGACCTGCATAGGATGCTCTGTATAAGACTAGAACCCACATGAGATAAGGGATAGGTCTTACAGGAAACGTTGACTTTCAACCTACCCGATTTTCTGGTTTTCTTGTCAGTGTGGACTTTTGATTCTGGGTATTACAGGTATTCTGGTCTTATGGTTTTCTCGTTAAAGCAAAATTATGGCCTTTTCAGTCAACCATGCAACAACTATTCAGAGCATGTGGAAACCTAGATCCCATGTTTGAATTTGCATAATCATTTTGCATCCTAACATTCATGTTTGTGCATTTCCAGGTTCTCGTCTTATCCTTGATTCTGGTTATCAGAGGTTTATAGAGATGGACATTGGTAGAAAGAAGACCATTATGTACAAGTTTCCAGCTCCCGATCTAGTTTCCCTTCGTGGTTTGATTACTCTGGAAGATTCTAGCGTTCTCAAGGATTTCAAGAAGTATTATGGGAGGATTCTGAGTTTTGTGCACACCATTACTAATTATGAGTATAAGGCTATCCATATTCTTCTACATTTCTATGGTCCTTCATTGTGATGTTTCACTTTTCTGGATTATTTGTTGGTCCCGACATTGGAAGAATATGCATTCATCTTGGGAGTTCCTGTCCAGGATAAAACACCTATTATTCCAAGGAGAATCCTGATCTTGACAATCTTGCTACTACTCTTTATTTGAGAAAATCTGTATTGGTGGATAACATCACTAGCAAAGGAGGAATTTCTAGGTTTCATCTAGATTTCTTGGTGAGTGAAGCTCAGAAGTATGCAAAAGCGGGTAATTGTGTGGTTTTCAACTCTATCTTGGCCCTGCGCATCTATGGCATCGTTTTGTTCCCTAATCTGGTAGATTATGTTGATATGAGTGTTGTTCGCCTCTTTATTATGAACAATCATCTGCCTACTTTCTACGGAGACCTATATCATTCTGTGCACTATAAGAATGAGAATAGGAGAGGAAAGATGGTTTCCTATTGTGCACCACTCCTTCATAAGTGGTTTATGGATCATCTTCCTCATTCTGGAGCTTTTGTTGATTCTAAGAATTCTTTTGAGTAGTCTAAAAGATTGACGGGACTGACTGTGAAGGATATTGTCTAGTTCAATCGTGATTTACTTGGTAAGGAGATTATTTCTAGCTGTGGAGATTTCCTGAATCTGTCTCTGGTAGGGAGAAAATGGGGTATTAACTATAACCCTTCTCTCGTTGTTGGACAATTTGGATACGCTTTGAGGGAGCCACCAAAAGATAGGGATGTTCAAGAGTCTTTATTCTTCACTGGGGCAGCTAATCCAGAGCTACTAAAGAGAGTTGTAGATGCATGGGGTAAGATCCATCGGAAGGGAAAATTTTCTTTGGGTAAGAGTAATTGCAGAGCCTATGATCCCTCTATAGAGTGGATTCAGAAGAGGGTCGAGGAAATGTTGTTGACATTATCCGTTGAAGTGCCTCTGTATCCGTTAACGATTGAATAACCCACGAAGGTGGATATTTAGAGGTATAACAAGCATTGGGACGAAAGAGAAGAACTTCACAAAGAAAATGAAGAATTGAAGATATAGATCTCTCATTTGCGGCATGCTTAGAGCGAAGCAGTCTATGTATCCAAGGTGAAAACGGAACTTCTAGCCAAGAAAGAGAAAGAACTAGAAGATGAAATATGAAGCAGAGAGAGGATGGGTCATGATTTGAAAAGCGCCAACAGTATCTTGCAACAAAGAAAGAAAGATCTGGATAAAGCTTGCTTTGATATTTCAAATTTCAACATTCAATGGAACGCCTCAGTGATGGCCCAAAAGATGAAAGAAGATGAACTCTACAACCAATTTGAAAAGTTAAAGCTACAACTCAAAGTTAAAGAGAGAGAGAGGATAGAAGCGAGTCGTCTCATAGATGCCGAAGTGAAGAGGTGCTTAAGGAGACTTTATCAGCCTTAGAGGAGCTCAAAGTTCAAGCGGAGGTAAAGAAGCCAAAGCTCGAATACGCCTTTGGAGAAGATGCTTGGGAGGATCATTGCCGATATTTGGAGGGGATCATGCACATGAGAGATATTCTCATCCAGGAGATGATTCAGAGAGCGAAGCATCCTAACACCAAGAAGTTATTCAAGGAGGTTCAAGTCTGGTGCAAGGAGCATAGTGGCTGAGGAGGTTTGTCCTTGGTTGATATTGATGATGTGTTGTAGTTGTCTTTAGTCCGTTTATATTGATCATCGTCAGGCTTGTTGACTGGGGTCATTGATGTTGTGTATTTTATTTTATCTCTATTATATTGACTCTGTATCGACTCATTGTCATTCTCGTATTCAGTTAATCTATGAGCAGTTTTACCAGTGTTCTATCCATCTATTGTGTTTATTGTTATTTAAATTGAATCAAGGTGTAAAATACCCTGGAAATATTCAAACATGACATTTTCATTCGCATTATCATACTCATATGCATCGTAGGTGTTCTGGACTGACTTATCTCATATCTGTATGGTTTTCTTCAGCAGGATAGCAGATCCTCATATTCACATGTATCATACAAGAGAGAATCAGAAGTGAATTATGGATCAGATGCAAGCAGAGCTGTCGAAAGTGCGGACTCGCGTGACTCCATTCATGGAGTTGATGCAGAATGTGGCCCAAGGGCAAGAACAGTTAAGGAATTTGGTTCAGCCTCTTATAGACGCTTCTAGAGTCGATGACAGTGGGGTGGTTCATCCAGGTGGTAATATTGTCAACCCTCCGGTTGGAGGTACTACTGGTGTTGTCATTCCTCCAGGCGAGGGTGGCACAGGTGTTGTTCTTACTCCAGGTGTAGGAGTTGCTGGTGGAATTCCTGGTGGTATTGGCGACAGAAGTGTTTGTGCTGTCCATGGAGTTGGCGGAGCTCATAACCATCAGTGGGAGGAAGACAAACAAGAGGACGCGTTTTCTCTGCGTGACCTGGATACTGGTCTCCCATCTAAAGTAGATAAGAAATTCAAGATGATTTAAGAAAGAATGCGTATTTATGAGAACCATAATGCTTTTGGTTTCGACATGACTGATCTCGGGCTAGTCCCAGGTGTGAGAATCCCACCAAAGTTCAAAGTCCTAGACTTTGACTAGTATAGGGGGACGACTTACCCCAAAACTCACATCCGGGCTTACTATTGAAAGATGTCTGCCTACTCTAAGGATGAGAAGCTGCTCATGCACGACTTCCAAGATAGCCTAGCTGGGGCATCTTTGGAGTGGTATATGAGGTTAGAGAGGACTTACATCAGAACTTGGAAAGATCTTGTTGGAGCTTTTGTCAAGCATTGTCAGTATAACAGTGACACGTCATCCAATAGAACTTAGTTGCAGAATATGGTACAGAAGGAAAATGAAAGTTTCAAAGAATATGCCCAGAGATGACGCGAGTTAGCGGCCAAAATTCAACCTCCAATGCTGGAGAGAGAGCTTATTGATATGTTCATGGGTACCTGTTGCACCCCAAAATTTGCCCTCTTATTTCTAACCACAACTGACTTGTGTTTCACGTTCATGTTCATTTTCCATTAGGTCATAACCTTGCATTCATTGAGCTCCTAAAGACATGGGGTCAAGGCATTTTCCTGCGATTTGAGTTTTCCCTATTCAAAGGTGATATATTTGGCTATTGCATTCGAGTTGAGACAAAGGTTGAGTTCCCAACATCTTGATTTACTTCTTTACCAAGGCACATTAGATATCAAGGTCATCTTCATCATGATTTTTTAAGAGGATCAGTGTACACTCAAGGGCAGGAATTTTGGTTTCAAGTCAAGCGTGGTTATTT
Source organism: Lathyrus sativus (assembly GCA_963859935.3). NCBI lineage: Eukaryota > Viridiplantae > Streptophyta > Magnoliopsida > Fabales > Fabaceae > Lathyrus > Lathyrus sativus. The sequence goes on from OZ012737.1 coordinate 715,491,710, forward strand.
AGTCATGATTTTGTTTGGGCATTTTAATTTTAAAATTTTTCATTCATCTGACATTATTTTTACTTTGCATAGCACGCATTTTATCTCGCACAGTTTCTAAAAAGTCACAAGAATAATTTTTCGGAGTTACAGACAGACCGATCAAACTGAATCTCAACGGTGCGTAAAATCGGTGGACGAGAAATTTTAAAATCGAGCTTGCAGACATCAATTATAATTACAGAAATAACATGAAGTATATATGTTTCTCAATTTATGTTCATGATTTTCTTTATAGAAATGAGAATGAGGATAATAATTTTTACTTTCATGACTTTTATAAACAAAGCAAAATAAAGCAACATAACCATTTTTATCACAATAATTGTATTTAAGAGATTTTAATTTTAAGATCTAATTAGCATGACATATGTTATTGAAAATTTTAACATTATTGTTAGGTTTATAACCTAAATCGGCTTTGTTCTACGAGGCTCTATGATTTTATAAAATAAGATTCAAGTTGTCTCTTCCTTTGGTAAACTTATCAAGTGTGTTAAGAAGGCCATCAATTTTATTTTTCAAAACACAACATTGTTCACACTTGGTAGATTTAACCTTATCTTTATAAGAAGAGGAAGATTTTATTAAAATATTTTGTTTCTCCTAAGTTTTCTATTTCTTCGAGCGGGTTTTTATTTTCTCTTTCAAGGGTGAAATTTTATTATATGGATAACAAGATGTCAGTCACAATGTTGAAATAATGTGTATGCCAATTATAATGTGTAATAGACATGATAAATACAGGATATAAATAACACAGGAACTGGTAACCCAGTTCAGTGCAAAACGACCTACGTCTGGAGAACGTTAACCCAATGAATGAAATTCACTCTTAATAGTAAAATGTAAAAATTTCTCTGATTTCAACTCTCCTAACTCAATGTCTATTTTCCTAATACTACCCATGAACTTTGATTCAGGTTCCCCCTGAATCTAAGACCTCTCTCACATTTACTCAAAGAATCTCTCAAGTGTTTGGACAATTACAGAAGTATATGAATTATGGAATAATATAACTGTTAGACCAAGATTTGGATATGCATCTGACCTCTAGTTTTGATGATAACAATGCATTGATTCTTAAAGAACAATTTTGTACATTAATGATTTTTGTCTAGTGTGTAGCTTTTGCTAAGCAAGTTCTGACTCTGAAGCATTGACGTGTGACGTCATCAGATTTAGGAATCAACACGCTCTGACTCTGAAGATATACAAGTGCTTCACAAGATGCTGTCAAGTTCTGGAAAGCTCTTAGACAACTGTTATGAAGAACGTTCGTGCTAAAGCTTCTGAATGTGGCTCTAAAGAGCCTCTGAAGGCTTGTTTACCTTCAAGATTTTGCGCTCAAGTTTTGTAGATTGTGAAGAACAAGTTTTGAAGACTCTGAAGACCAGGTTCTGAGGAACAATGTCAAGACTCTAAAGACTTAAGTTCTGAAATATCTCAACCATGCCCATGATTTTTCTAAACATGCTTCAACAACTTTATTCAGAAGCTCTTAGACAACTGTAATTTTTTTGTAAGATAAATAGTACACATTACAAGATTAAAATACAAAAATCTTGATGTCCAGCCACTTGTCTTCAAAAAAGTTACAGGCAAGCCCAAAAAGAAAAAGAACCTAGAGCAAGGAGAAATTGATGGCATTGATCGTAAAATAAGGAGGACATATTTATATGTTAAGTGTAGTAGGTGTGAGAAAAGTGGCCATAACAAGGAATCTCATAAGATTCAACCTCAAGCAAGTCAGGACCAATCTATTCAAAAAGCACAGGAAACACAAGGTCAAACTCATGGAATTTAATCACAAACAACAAAATTTCAACCTCAACTCAATCAACCTCAATCAACTCAGGTAAGTGGAAGAAGACCTACTAAGACGGGTGGAGTAAGACCAACACAAGCTAGTTAATCAAGAAATATTGTGGCAAGTAGACCAAGACACGCACAAGCAAGTGGACTAAGACCTGTAGAGGCTACTGGATCAAAACCTGCTAAGATAAGTCTTGCAAAGTCAGTTGGACCAAGATGTGTTGTCAAGAAGTTAAGCATAAAGAGACCAACCATAAGTGTTGAATCAGTAGATCCTACAACCAAGTTAAGTGCAACAGGGAATTTCTCAGATTCTATAATTAGACTTAGTACATCTTAAACAAGAAAGAAGATAAATTAGATGCCATTAAAAATTGTGTTTTGGTTTAGGATTATTGTTTTGGTTTATGGATGTTGTAATGATGTCTTCTGAAACTTTGTTAAGTTAGATGTCTTTTGAAACTATTTTATGATGTATTGGTATTTTGTTAAGTTAGGTGTCCTTTTGATGTATTAATATACCTTTTGGTACTCTATCCTTTATGGACTTGGTAATTAATTAATGAATTTTACTTTTATCTCTCTCTCTCTCTCTCTCTCTCTCTCTCTCTCTCTATATATATATATATATATATATATATATATATATATATATATATATATATATATATATATATATATATATATATATATATATATATATATATATATATATATATATGTATGTGTGTGTGTGTGTGTATGTTTACTGATACAAGATTGATTACTAATTAGCATTTAATGATTCAATAAAGATGCAACCAATAAAAGAATGATGCATCCAATTCAACTAAATTGATGTCAAATTGATGTTCAAATGAAACTAGAACAATATTTTCTCTGTCAAATTAGTGTCAACTTGATGTACCATAAAAATAGTATATCATAAACATGTATTAACATGTAAACATTAAAACTTGAATTCCATTTCATTCATCTAAAACTTCATTACAAAATCAACTCACGGATAACATAAACTTGAATTCGATTTCATTCATCTAAAATTACATTATCAATTTGTACATTAAAACACTTATAACTAATAAACATAAAATCTTCCTCAAATTCTTCCACTTCATTGTGTTCTTGGGAGTCACTTGAAGGTCTTCTAACTCTTGCTTTTGTGCATCAATTTCGACTGTTTGTCTTTCAATTTTTCCTTCACATCGAACTAATTTAAGATTTTGATCTTCATTTTCTTTTTCTAACATTTTCAATCTCTTTTTTTGCTTCATGATAAATATGTCTTTATCATCTTTCACTTCATCATAATACGAAGCAAAATAATCACATCCATTTTTCTTAATCCTCTAGGTGAATTTCGAAAAAATTACACGAAAACAGCTAAGTATAGACATCAAAAACATTGTGTCCAACTAATATTGAACGATAGAAAAGAAATCATAGCTTATAGTATTGACATCTCCATAATTGCTTTCCAAAATTATTATTTGTTGTTTCCCTTCTAAGGACAACCAGATTTTCACATAAACAACTAAGACCCAATTGCTTCTTTTTTGAAAATGAATAATCCCTAGATTCAAAAAAACTTCTGTCTTCTCCACCATCATTCTTTTACTTCATTCCGGAAAGGAAGATATCCTAATTCGTACTATAAATCCTAAATTCTAAAGTTGAAGAATAAGAACTTTAGTTATAGAATGTGTATTTGATAAAGGTTGAGGAAAACGAACAACGAACCCTAGTTTCATAGTTTAAAGAAGAAGAACATTTAAATTGGCGCAAAATGATTTTAATGTGAGCTTTCAATATTTATAACGCACGATCTTACATGAAAGCCACGTCTTGTTGACCAAAACAAATCGTTAAAGAAAATTAACAACATTTAAGTAATATGGTTCATAAGGATATACTTGAAACAATTAGTAAACCGAGAAATCAAACTCATCATTTTTAAAATTAAAGGAGCAATATGAACCCCAACAAAAGATACAGAATAAAAAAGAATATTATCTTCGTTCCTTTATATAAGAGACAACTTATTTTTTAGATTTATTGAATAATCAATATATTTGGTCCGTTTATAGACTAGATACATTGATTCAATAATGAACTTAAAAAAATAAGTTGTTTCTTATAAAAAAAAACAAATGTAGTATTAAACAATGACTTAGTATTTAAATTTGAATTTTTTAAAATTTGTATTATATAATTAATTTATTCTAAAAATTGTTATTTGATTTAATTATTAGTTTTTAATATGAAAAAGAGAATAAAAAACTATTAAAAAAAAAAAAAGTAAACACATTTTGGAAGGTAGAGAAGAATATGCTAAATACCGCCCCCGCCCTGTGCTGCTCCACTCAGTTACCATACCTAGATCGAGGAACAAGACATTACTCTCTGGTTTCGAGAAGGATCATAGTACTTAACACACTAATCACATTGCACTTTTAGTAATACAAACATTAATATCAGCTAATGCTACGCCACCCATGACCCATGTGCATACTAATAAGGGAAATATTAACTACTATCTTAGAGACAATTTTTAAAAGGTTAAAAAAGTCATTTTATTTTAAAAATACGTTACTATTTTCCACGAAGCTATTAAAATCTAAGGTAGCAGTGTCGCATGTTTTATTTTAGTATTTTCCAAACAACTTACAATACACATTGTTTACGCCTCTCCCTCTCCTCCTCTCTATATAAGTAACATCATAAGATCACAAGAACAAGAAAAACTCAAAACAAAACCATACTACATATTCACATGGCTCCTAATAACCAACATTCTAATGGAAATCACGATGATGCCCTCGAATTTTGCACCCAGGTAACAGGTTCAATTGTTCTTCCATTCGCTTTAAGAACAGCCATTGATCTTGGTGTTTTTGACATCCTAGCCAAAGCTGGCGATGGCGCAGAACTCTCTGCACAAGACATTGCTATTCAGATTGGAACCAAAAATCCAGAAGGACCAACAATGTTGGATCGTGTTCTTTGCTTCTTGTCAAGTCACTCTATTCTAAACTCATCCGTTCCTCAACATCCTAAAAGCCTTCAAAGATTCTATAGCCTCTCTAATCGGGCCAGGTTTTTTGTCCCCGATTCCGATGGCGTCTCATTGGGACCAACATTAGCATTGCTTCTCGACAACGTCTTCTATCAGAGCTGGTTAGTTAAGAACCACTCTTATTGTTATTATGACTCGTACTTTTTAAATTTATTGAATAACTAATGTATCTGATTTATTATTTAGGAGTGAATTGAAGGGAGCGATTATGGAAGGAGGTGTACCGTTCGATAGGGTTCATGGAATGAATGCATTTGAGTATCCACGTGTCGATCCAAAGTTCAATGAGGTTTTCAACAAAGCTATGGTTTGCACAACTACGATAAATATGAAGATGGTTCTTAATTGTTATAACGGTTTTGAGAATATAAATAAGCTCGTCGATGTTGGTGGTGGTCTTGGAATTAATCTCAAATTAATTATATCAAAATATTCTCATATTAAAGGAATTAATTTCGATTTGCCTCATGTTGTAGAACATGCACCTTCCTACCCAGGTATTAATTAATCCGTTCATACTTTATACATTATATTTTAAATTTATTGAATAATTAATGTATCTGAATCATATTTTATTGTTACAGACGTGGAACATGTGGGAGGAGATATGTTTGAAAGTGTACCGTCCGGAGATGCAATTTTTATGAAGGTGGGGTTTACTTTATTATTATTTATTTCAATTATTATGCAGTTGCTATAATCATTAATTAAAATTGATGTTTCAGTGGATACTTCATGATTGGAGCGATGAACATTGTTTGAAGCTGTTGAAAAATTGTTACAAAGCAATTCCTGAAGATGGAAAGGTTATTGTGGTGGATGCAGTTCTTCCTATATTGCCAGAAACAAATGCAGTTGCTAAGACTGGTTACATGTCAGATCTTATAATGTTGACACAAAACCCAGGAGGAAAAGAGAGAAATGAGAATGAATTTGAGGAATTGGCAAAAGGATCTGGGTTTAGTGGTGTCAAACATGTATGTTCTGTGTCTGGATTAGTGGTTATGGAGTTCTATAAATAGAGTGTGTCTCAACAATTGTTTTTACATAATATCTCATATTTTGGTCCTGTGAGTTGAAACAAGAAATTTCACAAAAGAAACATCAATTTATTTTTTAATAAAGCATTTATAGAAGAAGAAAATAAGGGCAATTCATTCTTTAGTAGAATATTTATCTTAATTTATTAAAGAAATTTCAACACAATGTCTTAATTAAGAAAAATAAAAACACACAAAAAAAATCAAATATTAGTAACAACTCATTCGGTTTGATAAAAATGAAAAATTATGTTAGATTAATTATTTATTTAAGCATTATATTAAAATATTTGAAAATCTTATTCTATTCTGGATTATTTTCTAATTATAATAATATGTTATATACTAATATTTAAACAAAACACTTTTTATCTTATAAAATATGGGGAATAATATTTTTTTCGCAATTTTTTTGAATAAAAAGTTATTTAAAAATATATACTTTAACATAAATATAAATATAAGATTATTTCATTAATCAATTTTATCATTACATTAATCAATAAAATAAATAATTTATTAACAATTTCTATTATTTCATTAACCAATAAGATAAATAATAATATTAACCATTTTGAGACATTAAATTTTGAGATGTATTAACCGATCTTTGCACTTTATTTATTGATTTTATTTTATCACTTAAGACTTTTTATACTGTCATATTTTTTAATGTGATTGTTTTATCCTGTCTTATTTTTTTTAATTTTTTGTGAGATGAACATTAACAAAAAAATTGTTTAATGTCTATTGTGTGTATCTAATGACTAGATGAAGTTTCTGAATCCCAATGACTACGTGAAGTTTCTCAATGCTGTATTTTTAGAGTTTTATCTTTATCAAATGTTCATATGCTTTTATCAATCTTTTTAATTATTAATATGGTTTAACAAATCTGTTTTCATTCAATGACATTATATTTATGGTAAAGTTAATTATTTGTTTTAAAATTTTATAAATTTATAATAAAAATAAAGTTAATATTACATTAATATATTATGTATTGTTTTTCATTTGAGAAATTATATATAATTTTGATTTTAATATCTTGTCTATTTTAGTTTGGTTATACAAATTGTTATTATTGTTTATACATGAATAAAAGTAGATATATTTAATGAATAATTTTAAATCAAGTTTCTAAAATACTACTCCCTTTTTAATATAATTCTTAATAAAATACTACTCACTTTTTAATATAATTCTCAAATTATTTAAATATAATAAATAATTTATTTTATTATATAGCTCAAAAAATGTATAAAATTAGATGATAAAAAGTAGTATAATAATTTTAAAATTTTCATTAAGTATCTTGAATCAATTGGGTGATATGGTTAGTAGAAATGTAACCTTTCCGCTACATTTTCACCAACTACAACACTTCTTTTGACAAAAACTACATATGTTGATTGAATCGATATACAATCTCTTGTTTTCACTCGAAAATTGACGAGTTCAATGCATTTAGGATATCAATTCAAAATTGTATTGGATGCTTCCACACACTCATCTAAAGCCAAAAGTGAGAATAATCCACTGCTTTTCTCTTTATGCATGCAACCATTCATATCATATATTCTAATTAATCTAAATAAAAGGAAGTGGGTCACATAAAGAAAGAAAGAAAGTAAAGTAGAAAAATGGTATAATATCTTAATAAAAATGACTTCTACAAATAATGATAACAACGTTGAATAGTGGAAAGCCAACTTCTCATGCATCATTACAAAAAGATTCTTTAAAATTGGCTACATATCCGCACAAAAGTATACTAGTTTTGATAGGGTGAATAAATAAATTCTTTTATTAATTAAGTGATTTTTTAATTAAAGTCTAGTATGTGAAATCTAGTTAGTGTGGGTAAAAATGTGAAGTTTAACCTTTGATCTTATTGAGGATTAACTTTGTGTTAGAGCTTATAAGTCTGGCCTTTGATCTAGGTCCATTGTCATGTATTAGTATTCTTGATTGTAGCTTATACAAGAGAACTGTATTGTGAATGTAATACAAGCTGGAACATTTTTACACAACAAGTGGTATCAGTGAGGTCCAGATCCAAAGGCCTTGAGTTCCCTAAAAATTGTAGTTTTTTTTTTCTGTTACGACTACCATTTTTTCTCTCTGATAATTTTCATTATCTTCAACGTCTCTATGGCGGAGTCTTCCAATTTCACCCATCCAGCGATCCCTAAATTCAATGGCTATTATGAACATTGGTTTGTGTTGATGGAGAATTTTCTCCACTCCAAGGAGTATTAGAGTTTGATTGAAACAGACATCATCACAGCTTCGGCTGATGCCACACCAAAACAACGAAAGACAGTGGATGAGAGCAAATTATGTGATTTGAAGGCCAAGAATTATCTTTTTTCACTCCATTGACGGAAGTATCAAGGTTCCACGAAGATGAAACAGACGCATTTGCAATATTTGCGACGTGAATTTGAGGTACTTGCAATGGGGAAGGCGAATCCGTCATTGATTACTTTGCAAGAATCCTAGCTATTGCAAATCGAATGATCGCACAAGGAGAAAGAATGGAACATGTAGCGTCGGTAGAGGAAATCTTGAGGTTCATGCCTGCAAAATTCAATTACGTGGTGTGCTCCATCGAGGAATCCAATGATGTAACAACTATATCAATTGATGAGCTTCAGAGTAATCTTCTTGTTTATGAAAAAGAATGCAAGGGAAAAAGGATCATAGTGAGGAACATGCTCTCAAGATAAGCAATGTTGGTAGAGGTAAAGGAAGAAACGTCTCAAGAGGTCGTGGTAGAGGAAGACAAAGTAGAGAATTTATAGAATTCTATAAGTGCCATAAGCTTGGACACTAACACAATGAATGTCCTGATTGGGAGGATAATGCCAACTACGTCAAGTTCAAAGAAGAAGAGATACTCTTCATGGTATATTCTTAAGAGAATAAAGAATTCATGGAAGAAACATGGTATATTGATAGTGGTTGTAGTAATCACATGGTGGGGACCAAATAGTGGTTCTTTGATATTGATGACAAGTTTAGAGAATCTGTGAGACTTGGAAATGATTAAAAAATGGTTGTTATGAGGGGAGGAAATGTAAAGTTATGCTTTAAAGGAAGGATCCAAGTGATCACAGGTGTGTACTATATACCAGGATTGGGAAATAATTCGCTGAGTGTTGGTCAATTGCAACAGAGGAATCTCACAATTGTATTAAGAAACAATACATTCTAACTTGTCGCTACTCGAAAAATCTCGTGCAACGACGGGGAGGCGAGAAGAAAGACAGAAGAGTCGCCACCGAACTTTATTTATCCCATGAGGGGAAGGGAAAACATCGAGAAAACCCTAAGGAAAGAAACAAATAAGATGATCTTGCGATAAAAGAAACGGGTTCGGAAGCCGGTTATGCGAAGGGAAGGTATTAACACCCCTCGCATCCATCGTACTCGATGGGAACCATTTATTTGTCTGCGTGTGAAGGTATCTGCTAAAATATATTGCTTTCTATGGGTGTTCCTAGGGGTAAAGAGAGAAGAGCTAGAAACAGGGAAAAGAGAGAACAGGGGAAAAAAAGAGACTCGGTAGGACTCCGTGGTCCTAGGCCTACGTATTCTCAACAAATATGAGAAAGTCAGAGTCGACGTAGTTCGGGGGACGACAGGTATAGATGGAAAAGTGTGCTCGGAAAATATTGTGGCCCTTGTGCCTATGTATCTCTACTTAAAAGAAGTAAAGAATCAGAGCAGACGTAGTTTGGCTAACTACAGATAAAAGAAAAAAAGGGGTGCTTGCCAAGACATCGTCGTCTTGTGCCTACGTATTCTCATATGGTATGAGAAATTAGAGAAATGTAGTTCGTGAAACTCGTTAACCGGTGTTTTTGTGGATGATGTTAACGTAACGTATTCTAGCAGTTTAGGTGTATTGTTGCTCGCTCATTGGAGACTTAGGCGTTACCTGTTTGCGGTAGAACGGATGTCTGACAAAGGAAGGTGGTTCTAGAAGTGCGATGAAGTTTGGTGCTAGTTTTTCTAAGAAAAAGGACGGATAAACCAATGCCATCTCTCAAGAGAGGTCTAGAAGACGTAATCATCATCAGCAGCAAGTAGCTTTTATTACGCCCGTCATCAGTGCCGCTCAAGCTACATCTAATTATCAACCACGGTTCCAATTGAAAACACAACAAAATAGTCACCAAGGTCGTGTGCAGAAGAAAGCACAATTTGATCCCATTCCAATGTCGTATACTGAATTATTTTTGGCTTTGATAAAGAAGAATTTGGTTCAGACTCGTGATCCGTCGGATGTTCCTACAGATATCCCATGATGGTATAAGCCAGAGGCCCGTTGTGCATTTCATCAGAGCGCCCCTGGGCACGATATTGAAAATTGCTATCTTTTGAAATACAAAGTGGTAAAGCTTATAGAAAGTGGTATTTTGTTTTTTGAAGATACCAATCCCAATGTGCAATCAAATTTGTTGCCTAAGCATGGCAACACGACTGTAAATATGGTATATGGGTGTCCTGGTACATACTGTATTTTTTATATTCGTTGGATTCAGAGGTCACTTGTTGATATGCATGCTACTTTGAGCGAATAACATGATATTGAGCATGATTATGCCGCCTGTTGTATTTGTTTTGTGAACCCCCGTGGGTGTGTGGTTGTAAATAAGGATTTACAAAAGATGATTGATCATAATTTGATTCAGGTTACTGCAAACGAAAATGAAGTTGAGAATGAGGTGAATGTCATAGTTCCACGTTTCAACATCCCTGAGCAAGTTGTTACTTCTTACAATAGTCAGAAATCTTCTGTGACACCTTTGGTCATCCGTTTTCCTGACCCGGTACCATATGTATCAGATAAAGTTATTCCCTATAAATACAATGCTACTATGTTAGATGATGGAAAAGAGGTTCATATTCCTTCTCTTCCCTTAGTTGTGACTATTGCAGACGTAGGCCGTGTGACCAGAAGTGGTTGAGTATTTACTAATGTACCCTCGAAGACAAGTGAAGATGGTGTGGGTAAACAAACTCAGTTAAAGACTTATGTTGAATTCGGTCAATCAAGTGATGTAAACCAGAAATCAGATAATGACGAAGTGCTAAAATTGATCAAAAAGAGTGAATATAATGTGGTGGATCAACTTTTGTATACACCGTCAAAAATATTTGTTTTATCCTTGCTAATGAGCTCTGAGGCTCATCGAGAATCTTTGCAGAAAATATTGGAGCAAGCTTATGTAGATTATGATGTGACTATTAACCAGTTTGATAGCATTGTTGCCAATATCACTACGTGCAATAATCTGAGCTTTTGTGATAAATAGTTGATTGAACATGGAACAAATCATAATTTGGCTCTCCATATTTCCATGAATTTCCAGGAAGACGCCCTGTCCAATGTGTTGGTTGATATCGGGTCATCATTGAAAGTGATGCCAAAATACACTTTATCCAGATTACCTTATCAAGGTACTCTTATGAGTTTTTGTGGGGTCGTTGTGAAAGCCTTCGATGGCTCGAGGAAGACTGTGATTGGAGAGGTTGATCTCCCTATCAAGATACGCCTGTGCTTATTTCAGACTACTTTTCATATAATATATATTAGTCTTGCTTACAGTTGTCTTCTAGGACGCCCTTGGATTCATGAAGTCGGAGCTATCACTTCAACACTCCATCAAAAGTTAAAATTTGTACAGAATAGGAAACTTGTTGATGTTGGTGGAGAACATGCTATGTTGGTAAGCAGTTTGTCATCTTTTTCTTATATTGATGCTGACGAGGATGTTGGAACTTCGATCCATTCTTTCTGTAGTTGATAATGATGTTAAGAATAATGGAGTGTCCATGTCTTCTCGGAAAGATGCACAACATGTGTTAAAGAGTGGCCAAGTTGATGGGTGGGGCCGAGTCATTGAAGTTGCTGAGAAAAGAGATAGAGCTGGTTTGAGTTTTACACCTGGTTCAACCCGCAAAGAGATGAAGAGTGTTCATGAGGTCTTTCGAAGTGTTGGGTTCATCCATGTCAAAGATCATTCTACAGCTGCAATTCTTGAAGATGACTCTGAAGATTATATCTTAGATGGTTTTAAAGATGATTCCATTCCTGCTAAAGACTGGGAGCCTTATTTGAAAGATTCTGGATAAGGTTCTGAGGCAGAAGATTTATATATACCACTTTACTCTCCTCGACTGAGGCTTAAGGGACCTGAGTTTGAAGTCAATGCTATCATTAAGGATGATCAAGAGGAAGAAACGCCCAACTTTGTGACGCGTAGATTGATATGCCAAAATTTGATCGCTGTTGACATTCTTACTGTTGTTCATGTTTTAAAGTAATTTGTTTTTGTTTCTTTCAAAAATCCTTTCACTCTTCCCAAGATGAAAGTGAATTTGTGAGGGCTTTGTTTCAACTTTTATCATCATTAATAAAATATTATTCTGTTTATCCATATTTTGTTTTCCCTTTTTGCTTTATTTCTGAAAAATGCTAACATAAAGAACCAAAAGTAATAATGTGATAATCACTTTTATCTACATGATATTTGCACTTCTTGTTCATAAATTATTGTGCAGATTGTTTGTTAAACCTATTGAAAACAATGACCTTATGCCCTCTCCCAACGTTGAGTTCCCTATGTTTGAAGCAGAAGAAGAGGGTGTTGAAGAGGTTCCTAATGAAATTTCCTGATTGGTTAAGCACGAGGAAAAACCATTCATCCTCATGAAGAGCCGGTGGAATTGGTTAATTTGGGTTCTGATGATGATAAGCAAGAAGTCAAGAATGGGGTACTGCTTCAGTCAGATGTCAAGAAGAGGGTGGTAGAGCTTCTTAGATAATATGTTAACGTGTTTGATTGGTCATATCAAGACATGCCTGGTCTTGATACTGATATTGTGGAGCACCATTTTCCATTGAAGCCTGAATACCCACCGGTGAAGCAGAAGTAGAGAAGAACTCATCCCTACATGGCTGTAAAGATTAAAGAGGAGGTTCAGAAGCATATTGATGTTGGTTTTGTTGTTGAGTATCCTCAATGGATGGCCAATATTGTGCATGTTCCAAAGTAAGACGGAAAAATCCGAATGTGCGTTGACTATATAGATTTGAATAAAGAAACTCCGAAAGATGATTTTCCATTGCCACACATTGATATGCTGGTAGATAATACTGCTAAGTTCAAAATATTTTCATTTATGGATGGATTTTCTGGTTATAATCAAATAAAGATGGCACTCGAGGATATGGAAAAAATAACATTCATTACACCTTGGGAAACATTTTGCTACAGAGTGATGCCCTTTGGATTGAAAAATGTTGGTGCAACGTACTAGAGAGCTATGACCACTTTGTTCGATGATATGATACATAAGGAAATTGAGGTCTATGTGGATGATATGATTTGTAAGTCGAAGACTGAAAAAGATCATATTGAATACTTATTGAAGCTGCTTCAATGTTTGAGAAAGTTTAAGCTCCGTCTCAATCCTAATAAATGCACTTTTAGTGTTAGTTTTGGAAAGTTGTTGGGCTTTATTGTCAGTCAGAAAGGCATTGAAGTTGATCTTGGTAAAGTTAAAGTTATTCAGGAAATGTCTGCGCCTAAAACAGAAAAACAAGTAAGAGGATTCTTGAGACGTTTGAACTGTATCTCCCGATTTATATCCAATATGACTGTCACATACGCACGATCTTCAAGCTTCTCTGCAAATATCAGAGTTGTGTATGGATAGAAGTTTGTCAGAAATCTTTTGAAAGAATTAAAGAGTATCTGCTTGAACCTCCTATTTTGTCTCCTCTTGTGGAAGAAAGACCTTTGATCATGTATTTAACTATGCTGGAAGAGTCGATGGGTTGTGTTCGGGGTCAACAAGATGAATCTGGTCGAAAAGAATTTTCCATTTATTATTTGAGCAAGAAGTTCACCGATTGTGAGTCTTGGTACTCAATACTTGAAAATACATGTTGTGTTTTAGTTTGGGCTGCCAAGCGCCTCTGCCAGTATATGTTGAATCGTACAACTTGGTTGATATTGTAGAAGCACATTTCAATCTCAAGGTTTTGATGATGTCAACAAAGACAAGCTCATTCCATGATTGCAAGCAAAAAGTCAAAGCTTTCAAATCTGATCAATATCAAGATTCTTACACTATATACCCGTGGGGGTATATGTACTGTGAAGCTGCTTGCATTATATACCCGTGGGGGTATATACTCTGAAGATAAAACCAGAAGCATCATGTGCAAATTGTTCATTCATCTTTCAAGATTTGGACTCAAGATTCAGTATATCAATATTCACTCCTTTAATTGATATACAAGTGTTCAAATATTTTTAACATGATAACATATTGCATTTGCATGGTTTTTAAAATCATTTGAATTGGTATAACACTTTTTAACTCAAGCATTTTTCTGAGTTTTAACAGTGTTAACCGATTAACCATATGGGTTAATCGGTTAACGACCTTAATTTTTAAATTCTCAGGGCCAACGTTCAAGTGTTAACCGATTAACCTATAGGGTTAACCGATTAACACTGAACGAATTTTGAAAAATTGTTGCTGTTAAAATTCAAATGTTGTTTGAATATTATACCTTTTCATGTTTTGATTCATACTCAATTATACCTTTTTGAAATGGTGTTTTGCTCATATAAATTCTGAACATTTCAAAATTGAAAACAACCTCCAATAATTTTCAAAATATTCATTGAATCAAATTCACTACTTTTTAAATATTTTCAAAAAGTGTTCATATTGTTCATACAATTTCATATCCAGATTTTTGAACACTTGTATTGATATTGAAGAAGTGGATTTTGATTCAAAGGAGAAGATCAATCAGTAGATTGATATTATCATTGTATCACTTTCAAAATTACAAAAATACAAAGATATTTCTGTTGTGACTTATGATCCAGGATTGTTGGACACAAGGGTTAGTGTTTGCAAGAGGATTGTTCTTGCACACTAGTTGTTGATTAGTTGTTAGATTGTAGGCCTCACCGGTTGATGGTGTGATAGGTTGTACTTTCTAAAACTATAGTGAAAACTCTCTTTCATGTGGAAAGGGGAGTGGAGTACCTTCGAATTATGAAGGGAACCACTATAAATCTCTGTATCCATTTTATTTCTGCCTTTACTGCTTTCATCACCAAGAACTTAAAGAATAAAAATTCAAGAGGTTTGAAAAACCGAAAAAAGTTTCTAAAGCCTAATTCACCCCCGCCCCCCTCTTAGGCATACTCTGAACTTACAGATATCTGTCATACCCTAATTTTTTACCCTAAGATTCTGTTTTTCATCATTTGTATAACATAGCATGCACTTCTCTTGCATAATGTTTGAAATGTCAGTCAGAATAAATTTGTGGATTTACAAACAAACCAGTTTAAATTTATTTTAAAATATGACCAAACGCTGTATTTTTCCAATATGTTTATTTCACACTGATTATTTTGGTGTGTTCATTTTATTTTTTTTAGCATTTTTCTGCTCGGCTTTTTATTTTGTTTTTTAATCATTTTTATTTAAATAATCATTTAATTTATATAGATTTAATTACATATTTAATGTAAATTTATATTTTTATTAATTAATTTTATTTTTAATTTATTTATTAATATTTTCTTTTTAAAAAAAATATTAAAAACATAATTTTTAATTCTTTTTATTCTTGTCTTATCATAAAAAAAAACACAAAAACATGATTTTTAATTCTTTTTATTCTTGTCTTATCATAAAAAAAACAAAAATACGATTTTTAATTCTTTTTATTCTTGTCTTATTATAAAAAACACAAAAATATGATTTTTAATTTCTTTTATTCTTATCTTATTATAAAAAACAAAAAAATATTGTGTTAATTGTTATTGTCATTCTTGTCTATTTTCTAGTCCTATATATATATATATATATATGCATTACAAAAAACAAAAGGACACAAACAAAATTCAAAACAACAAGAGATTGAATTTAAAGAAAATAGAAAAAGTAAAAGGAAGTTAGAATCGTGAGTTCCATCGTCACACCGCTTCCGGAGTCATCCACGTAATCACCGTCGAGAGTCGATCACAACCGCTTTGACGCTGCATTCCATCAAGATTGCGCCAACACGCACCAACCGATGCCTCTTTCGTGCTCAGATATGACTATGTTCCACGTAAAAAGCTCGTGTCGTTGTGACACTTCGATTTCGGTAACTCATGCTCTTCTCTGTTTTCGTTGGGTGCTTGTTTTAATTTATATTATCACATGTCTGGTTGTTATGACTATATTGCAATTATGTGCCATGAATCTATGTAATTTTTTTAAAAAAATTGGTTTGAGAGGTAGAGAGCATTGAGATCGAATGAGAGAGATTGAAGAAAATGAATTTGAAATGAAACTTCCTCTGTTTTATTATGTTTTTATTTTATTATTATTCTCTTTTATTATAGGAACACATGTCAAGATGTCATTGGATAGCATATTAAAATTTGAAAAAGTAAAAAAAATAATTTTGGTTAAGCTCTAATTTTTTTTAATCTTGTTATTAAACAGAAAAAAAGGGACGGTGCCCCTTGTGCTGTTTTCTTTCTAAATTTTTATAGTATTATTTACCATTTTTTATTGTTTTTTAAACTTTAACTTTTTATTTAGTAATTATTGTGAAGATATGGCTTCTCAGATATTTTGATGAAGACTCACCTACAAAGCTTCTCATAAAGACAAGATGGATTAACAAAAAGGATTGATAAAGTCTCCTGCTTAAAAATCAACCTCTACCAATGTCAAGGCATTATGAAGATTAAAGCTCAAAGGAATAGGTATAACACTTAAACTCATGCATTGATGCAAGTGTTCATCATATTCCTCATTTATGCCATGATCCTTAGAAACATTTTTTGGTTGCAATAAAATGGTTTTGAAACTATGTTTTTTAAGCATTTTTTCAATTTTGTTTTGAAATAATAGGTTACTAGGTAACCGGTTACCCTGTCAAAATTTTCAAATTTTCTAACGTTACAATCAAGTAACCGGTTACCCTTTATAAAGTAACTGGTTACCACTGAAGCAGAGCCAAAAATCCCATTGCATCCCTTAATAAATTTTTCTGTTGTTTTGTCTGATCAACCATGGCATCCTTTCATGATTTGTAACCTTCAGCAGAGGTGTCATTGGCATATATAAACATCATTCTAAGTCTTTACACTCTACCTCCATACAAAATTTCAAATCAATTACTCATTTTTCTAAATCTTCAAAAAAATTTCTAAGTGTTCTTCAGATTTTGTCAAAAGTGAAACTTTGCATAAACCTTCATATTAATCATCATAGCTTCGTTTGCATACAAAGAATACTTGTATTATTGTCTTGAGAATCGAGTGTTACAAAGGAGAAGATTGATCTTGTGATTGATATCTTGAAGAATCAAATTTCATCTACTTACTCAAAATTCAGAACTATTGTAAAATCCTAAAATTCCAAGGATTGTTTGGATTTAGGCGCTGACTATAAGGAGAAAGATTGTTTCTCTTATAGGGTTTGTTAGAATCCTTGTTATCCGGATTATGGATTCAAGAGGTCCATTGTAAGAGATTTATTATTGGTTGGACTTTAAACTTGTAAAATCCAAGAGGATTATTCTTGGTGTTTTGTTAGAGTCTAGTTTAGAAAGACTAGGTAGTCTTGTCTAAGATCTAACATTATAATGAAATCTCTTTCATGTTGAAAGGGGACTGAAGTACTCTCGACCTGTGAGGGGAACCAGTATACTTCCTGGTATTCTTTATTTTCCATCTTTACAACATTTCATCACTTAGGACCTTCGAGGAAAGTAAAATTCAAAACCATCGAAAAACTGAGAAAAATATCTAAACACCTAATTCACCCCCCCCCTTTTAGGTGCTTTCATAACATACTATTGGCATCAGAGCAGGTTATAGTAACTTGTTCCTACAAATATCCATATGACTTCCACTAGCGCAAATCCGGTTTTTAAAGACGGCGGTTGTGGTAACAAACCTCCCTTGTTCTCTGGAGAGTATTTTGATTTCTAAAAGATCTGCATGAGATCACATTTAGAGGCACAAGGATATGACATTTGATAAACCGTTGAAACTGGCCCTCGTGTACCAACTAGTGTTGTCAATAATGTAGGTACTCCTAAAATAAAAAGTTCACGGGAAGAAGATGACAAAACAAGAGTTTTAAATGATAAAAAGGCTATCAATATTTTGCAAAGTACTTTAAGCATGGATGAGTTTTTCTGAGTTTCACAATGCAAATCGGCTAAGGAAACATGAGATGCTTTGGTGGAAACTCGTGAAGGAACCGCCGAAGTTAAAAGATCAAGGTTGAACACATTAAGTCAAGTATATGAAATGTTTCGCATGCTTCCCGGAGAATCAATTGTTGCTCTCCAGAAAAGATTTGTTCACTTAACCAATCATTTGATTAAATTAGGTACAACTTTCACTAATGATGAATTAAATTTGAAAGTTTTAAGATCTTTAACAAGAGAGTGGCAACCTAAAGTTACGACAATTTTGGAGAAAAAAAGTCTCACAACAATGACTTCCGTATCACTTATGGAAAGCTTCAAGAACATGAGTTAGAACTTGGACGTCTCGAGAAACATGAAAATCAAGAGAAAAAGTCTAAAAGTATTGCTCTAAAAGTAGATTCAAAAGAAAGATAAGATGATGGTGCATCGGAGGAAGACGAGAAATTTATGTTACTTGTAAAGAGACTTGGGAAATTCTTCGACAAAAGTGAAAAACCTTACAACTATGCAAAGAGGAAGAAACACTTCAAGAAAAAGGAGTCTTCTATATCAAGTCAAGATATTACATGTTATGAATGTGGGAAACAAGGTCATATAAAGCCGGATTTTACAAAACTCAAAGAAGAATGGATTCAAAGGCAACAAGGAAACAAAGAACAAGAAGGCTTATGTTTCTTGGGAGGACAATAAGATTAGTTCGTCATCCAAATCGGAAAGAGACGAAAGTGCAAATTTGGTGTTGATGGCTTCTCATCACTCCGACAACGAAGATGATGAGGTTAGTACTTCTTTTTCAATTTATAATAATGATGCACAAGAGGCTATTAATGAACTCTTAAATGAATGCAAGGTCTTGTGTAAAACCATTACTTTACAAAAGAAGCAAATATCATCTTTAGAAGAAAAAATGGATATTATTGAAAAGGATGAAAAGATTGGAAAAGAAAAAATTATTATTGAAGAAAAACAAGACCTTGTATGCAAAAAATGTGAACCAGTCTCTTTCCAAATTGTTCAACTTAAAAGAGTCCTAGAAAGATAAGAAAAGGGACAAATTGGTTTAGAACGGGTCCTTAGCCAACAAAGATGTTCTAACGATAAAAGAGGATTTGGTTACTCAAAGTTTTCTAAACCAGGTTCTAACAAAACAATCTTTGTTAAGGCTAGTGACCAAACTCCTAACGAAAAAGTGATTAATCCAAAGGTTGTGCATCAATATCATAAAAAGAAAAACACTCCTAAAAAGAAATATTTTGTTCCAAGATATAAGATTAGCTTTGAACCTACTTGTTTTTATTGCGGTATTATTGGTCATACACCTAATGCATGCTATGTTAGAAATTTTAGTATAGCAAGTGGGCATTATGTATGGATAAAGAAAGGTACTAATTATGAAGGACCCAAAGCAGTTTGGGTACCTAGAAAAAGTAATTTGTTTTGTAGGTTTGCTTGAATGCCTCTTCAAATCTTTGGTATCTTGATAGTGGGTGTTCAAAGCATTCGACCGGTGGTGTTAACAAATTTTCAAATCTAAAGCTTAAGGCTAAGGATTATGTTACCTATGGTGACAATAACAAAGGAAGGATTCCTGGCATAGGCAAAGTTGGATCACCACCTTTCACATCAATTAAAGATGTAATTTATGTCGAAGGACTAAAGCACAATTTACTTAGCATAAGCCAACTTTGTGACAAAGGATTCAAAATCAAGTTCACAAAAGATGAATGCTTGATAGAAGACGAAGTCACTAAAGAGGTAATGTTAAAAGGTAAAAGAATAAATAACATATTTATGATTTCTCTTGACAATTTGTATTTGAAGGTTAAGTGTCTCATGGCAAACAATAATGATTCATGGTTATGGCATAAGAGATTTGCACATATTCACATGGCACATTTAAACAAGTTGGTTAAACATGACATAGTTGTTGGTTTGCCTAAGATGCAAGGATAAGTTATGTGATGCTTGTCAAAAAGGGAAACAAATCAAATCAACTTTCAAATCAAAAAATGTGGTGTCTACTACAAGGCCATTACAATTGTTACACATGGACTTATTTGGTCCATCAAGAACAAAAAGCTTCGAAGGTAATGTTTTCTCTTTCGTTATTGTTGATGATTATTCTAGATTTTGTTGGACTTACTTTTTAGTGCAGAAAAGTGATGCTTTCAAAGCATTTAAGAAGTTTGCAAAACAAATACAAAATGAGAAGGCGTTAACAATTGTCCCCATAAGAAGCGACCATGAAGGAGAATTCCAAAATGCTTCATTTAAAGATTTTTGCGAAGAATATGGAATCTCTCACAACTTCTCGGCACCAAGAACTCCACAACAAAATGGTGTTGTAGAAAGGAAGAATAGATCATTGGTGGAACTTGCAAGGACTATGCTAAACGACTCGAATCTTCCAAAATACTTTTGGGCGGATGCCGTGAGCACGGCATGTTTTGTAAGTAATTGTGTTAATATAAGACCTATTCTTAAGAAAACTCCCTATGAATTTTTCAAAGGGAGAAAACCAAACATTTCTTACTTTCATATCTTTGGATGTAAGTGCTTTGTTTTGAACAATGACAAGGACAATCTTTGTAAATTTGACGAGAAATCTGACGAAGGCATATTTCTCGGCTACTCTCTCTCTAGTAAGGCTTTTAGAATTTATATTAAAATAACTTTAACTATTGAAGAATCTATGCATGTTAAATTTGATGAATCTAACCCCTGCAAGGAGGTAAGTTATTGGTGACATCAGTCAAGGCATTACAACCAGACTCAACCTTAAGGATGCTTGCTTAAACATGGCATTCGTGTCTCAAATCGAGCCTTTAAAAGTTGATGAAGCCTTAGGAGACGACCAGTCGATTATTGCCATGCAAGAAGAATTAAACTAATTCGAGAGGAATCAAGTTTGGGAACTTGTTCCTAGACCAAGTGGTAAATACATCATAGGTACCAGATGGGTGTTTAAGAACAAGCTTGATGAAAATGGAATAATTGTTCGAAACAAGGCAATATTGGTGGCCCAAGGTTACAATCAAGAAGAAGGAATTGACTTTGAAGAAACATTCACTCATGTTGCAAGGTTAGAGCTGTTGCACCCTAAAATTTTCTCAACCTTATTCACTCGGTTTATGTTTCAATATCATTAGCATTTGCATATAGAGCCATGTACATAGTCCAATCATCTGCATAACATAAGCATAGCAAGTCATTCAATAGGGGACCAATCATTATTCTCATCTATAGAGGCCTATCAAGAGGTTATTATTCAAATTCAATCTCATTCAAGTCATCAGAAAGAATTGGGAAGCTATCAAGTCAATGGATCAAGCAGTTCATCTATCTCCTATCTGAGGGTATCTGAGGATCAACAAGTAAGTGTGAGCTATGGGCTGAGTATGGGGAGTATCTAGACATCTTGGAGGACTTAGAAAGTCATTTGGAGAAGGAAATAAGTCATTGGTGAAGTCATAAGTATTGCAGTTGAAGACAGTCAACTAGGGTTTCATCTGGGTCAACTTTGGGTCAACTCTAGGTCAATTGACTGATTGAAAGGCATTGAGGGCTATTGAGGAGATGTGGGGTTTATCATTTGACATGAAGAATAAGGATATGTTGTTATGCTAAGAAGAATTCAAGAGAAATCAAGGAGAAGAGGAGTTTCTAAATTAGGGTTTCTGTGTAAAATCTCCTAGTTTAGGTCAAATTTCCAAGCAAGATAAGTCAAAATACAAGCTTCAAATGGATCCTTGGCCAACATGAAACTTGTATAGGATCTCAAGACCTTTAATTTGAGTGGTGGAAGACATCAAGGAGATTTATAGAACTCAAGTTATGGTCCTTGCAAGTTACAGGTCATCTGAGGTATCTGAAATTTTGCCTGTGAAAGTGACTTGACTTCCAAGCTATTTTTACCCCTCAAGGAGATTTCAAATGAATTTCTGGTCAACATAAGAGTCGTTCCTCATTGTCTTAGCTTTCTATAATGGTATGGTATGACTTCATATGATTTGTGGAACTCTACTTATGGTCTTGGCAAGCAAAGGGTATTTTGGTCATCTGAGGATTACAGGTCATTCTTAGCCTATGCCCAAAACTCATACAAGGATGCTTCAAATGGAAAACTTTACAACATCAAACTTGTTCCAAATGACATTTTGAGTCTAGAAAAGTGACCATGAGAGATTGGAAAGATTCATAGCACAAGGTTTCAAAATTGTTGGATTTAATGAATTAAAATGGACTTAAAAATGAGATTTTTCATATTGTGGCCAAATGAAGCAAAATTATAGGTCATTTTGAATGGAAAGATCATTTTGAGAACATTGGCTAAAGTGGAATTTTGAGGTTAGTTCAAACTTTAAGAGTTATTCATGGTTACTTGTAATGGAAGATACATAAACCAAATCCAAAGGAAAGAATGCAAGGGAAGCTTCTCCAAGTTTCTAGGAGGTTCTAAGGACATGTATATATTGATATGAGATGGTTCATGCCATGGTTGGTGATTACATTTTCTCAAAACCACAAGTATCACACATTTCTCTCATTTTGCAAAAGCTTCTCAAACCCTCCCAAATCTCCATTAATTTCCACATTTCTTGCTTGGATCATCATCAACACCTTTCCTAGATCAGAATTCCATCAAAGATTGGGTAGATTGGAGCAAGGATCGTGCCATCCATCTTCATCATCCATTTTGCAAGAAGGTTTCAAGTACAAGATTCAAGGAGTTTGCACAAAAGTCATTGCATACAGAACTCATAATCAAGGTTACTGATCACTTTCCAATCACTGCAAGCCTCAGATCCAAAGAGTTACATACTTGTTTTCAACAATTGCACCAGGTTGGATTTCTATTCGAATTGCATGCTTTAGTTAGAGTTATTAGGTTTTGATAGTGTAGAATTGTTAAGGTAGGATAGAGGACTGATTTTGGTGAATTTGGAGAGGTTTCATGAATGTTGAGCATGATGTACCAATTCTGTTAGGGTTTGTATCTCATGGAATATGGCACGATAACTCTCATGATATGGCTTAAAATGACCAGTATAAGATGTAGATTAGGTTAGGATAAGGTTTGGCAAGAATTGGGAGATTTGATCACAGGTGATAACGATGGATTCAAGATGTTCTAGCTATCGGGTTCGAGCTTTGATGGAGTTTTAGAGGAAGATTTTGTCATGGTTGTGTAGAGGGGAAAGAATAGAGCAACTTTGCTCTTTGCAGATGGTGTTTTCATGGAGAATTGAGGTTGCATGATGAGGTGGAACTCTGGTTGAGGCAAGTTTCGCGCAGAGCTTCCATGGCTGAAACCCTAATCAATTGGGGAAGATGATGGACCACCGTTGGATGACCGTTTTGACTTGGACCAAAAACATGATCGTATGGACACAATTCAATTGAAATTTGGAGGGAGTGAGGCTGAGTATCAAAACTCAGCGTTTCATTTAACGCACTCTGGGCCTGGATCCAAACTTCTATCCCCACCCCCCAATTGATGAGCCCAATGGAATACACATGGTTTTAATGCTGTTTGCACCGAAGGTTTATCCATTTTCTTTTAATTTTCATTTTCATTTTCTGAGCGCGTATGGGCCTAAGCCCTTTGATATTCGCACCTCCCAGCTGGTGGCCCACTTGGATTACAACTAGAACGCCACTGCTATTCTCACCTCCTCCTTCTATTTCTTTATATTTCAATTTTTAATTTCTTTTCAGTTTCATGCATTTTATAAAAATCATAATAAATCATAAATTTCATATTTTTTAATGGTTCTTTTTGCATTAATTTCTTCAAGATGTCTAGAAAATTATAAAAAAATAAAAATTGCATTTTATTTTTTATTTGGTATTTTTCCCATATTTTCCAAATAAATGCCTATTTTAGGTATTTCATTTCATACATGAATTTGTTGATTTTTGTTCTAATAGTTGCTTTAATATTTTTAGTCCATTCTTTTTAGGTTGATTAGTAGACATTGTTAGCTTGTACATACAATTTAGTGCATATTTTTAGGAATTAATTTTAGGTGATTGGTTTAGGTTTGAATAACATGAACAAAATTAGGGTTTTAAATCAACTTAGGTGAGATAGTTTAATTCTTTTAGGAAATTTTCATTTGATTTTTGGGGTATGGACTATAGGGGTTATGGGTATAGGATAGATCCCCTTAGAAATCACTAGGATTCCCCTACTGCTATTAGTATTACTGTCTATATTTGATTGATTGGTGTGGTGTGCCCTCTGGGGATTATTGTTTGTCTGTGTGGGTATTGGGATTGTTTGGGGATTGGGGGAGCTGAAGACTGATGATGATGAAGCCATTGGAGATCCAGAGACTGAAGACCAACTTCCAGAGTTGAAGAGGAGATTCTTGCTGGCAGCTGTTGAGGAGATTAGGGTTTAAGAGCTAGGCAGAGCTCTAGATTAGAAAGCTTGTTTCTCAAACATGGAGTGCCTTGTCTGCATACATCCTTTCTCTATGATTCAAAGTCTCTTTCAAATATCCACCTCCTTCCTTTGGAAGGATCAGTGAATGTATTTGAAAGATAGAACTTTTGAGGGAAAATTATATGTATAGTGTTAACAGTTGATGAACCACCATTGGTAGGTAATTGACTGTCTAACATTCATTCACTTCATCTGGTTGATTGATGTTCCTCTTGAAGATTGAGACTAGAAGAAAAGCCATTGCAGGTGGAAGATTGATGATCAAGACCTTGCTGGAAAGCTGTGGAGATGGAGATTGATGCTTGCCTGAAGCTTATAGCTGTTTGATGATGACTTGAAGATAGGTGTTGATGCAGAGCTGCTGTGGCTATTTATTTTTCTGCTGTTATTCATTCTTGATGTATTGATTGGTTTTCTGGACTGTATTGTTTGCTGTTTACCCTGTTGGGTTGAAAGTGAATCTTGTTCACTTTTGCCTATTGTTTTCTAGGTTCGAGGTTGAGTGGGACTCCCTTGCCTCGCTTGTATTGTTGCATCCATGCATTTTACTGTTTAATGTATATACCTGATATTGTTTCTGGTTCCGTCTATTCCCTTAGGATCTCTGTTTCTCTCTGTGCAAGAGAGGAGCATGATAGACACTAGGTCTTAACCCATGCATGATAACATTAGGTTAGTTTGATTCCCTTCGCAACCACAGGTTAGAGTTCTGTCTCTTCTTTCTCAAAACAAACAGAAAAATACAATAAATATTTCAAACACAATAAAAGACACTTCTTCCGTAAAAGAATGTGAACTCATCAAAACGTCATTTTTGTCCGCTTGGACTGCTAATCAGAGAAAACCCTTTTTCAAAAGGAATAAAAACAATCAAGACAGACTGGTGTCGTACGTGGCCCGAACTACGTTTGCTCTGATCTTTCATGATGTATGAAAGTACGTAGGCATAGGATGCGATATCCTAGCGAGCAACCTTCCCCTCCTTTCCCGTAGGTAGGCGAACTACGTTGACTCTGATTTCTCGTTCCAGACGGGAATACGTAGGCATAAAGTGCGATACTTTGCCGAGTCATTTTCTTTTCTTTTAACCCCTGACCTGTAGAGTAGATAGAATAATAATCCGTACCAGAAAACAAGCGTGGATCCCGTCGAGTACGACGGACGTGAGGGGTGCTAATACCTTCCCCTTGCGTAACCGACTCTCGAATCCAGGATTTGGTTGCGATGACCATTCCTTTCCCCGTTTTGCGGTAGGTTTACCTCGAGCGTTTCCTTTCCCTCCGTTGGGATAAATAACGCACGGTGGCGACTCTTCTGTTCAGCCGGCGCCGATTTTCGCAGTAGCGACAGCTGGCGACTCTGCTGGGGATCCAAAGTCCCCTGGCTGCTAAGGACTGCGATAGTTCTTATGCATTTGGGATCCAACGTCCCTTAAGAGAGTCAATCCTAACGCTTGTTTTCCCGTCGAGGATTTTACATGGATTTATATATTTCTGACCTTTATTTTCAGCATTATATATATTGATTATTATTGCTGTATTGGGGGTTGTGATGGGTGGTTCTATGATTGAGAGATAAGTCGGACCTGGGCTTGAGTGCACCTAGAATTAGAGTAGAAAGTAGTGGGCGCGTGCCGGCTTTGCTTGCATTAGTGTCTCATGAAATCTACACTCGGACGAGGTTCTTCTGGTTGGCTTCTTTTTCTACCCTTTGGGTCGAAGGGGTTGTTGGTCAGCTGAATTGTCGACTCCGGGAACCGATCATTTGGAAGTTGGCTAAGTGAGGCCTCTTCAGGATTTGATGATGCCACTCCTTCTGGGAATCGTATCATCAACCCTGAAAGTCTGTGACGCCGACGACCGCATAGGATGCCATACCTTTGTCAGTTATTAGGACATCCACCTGTGAGAGGGTTTGGGGTTATGCAGGTGACTAGGCCTTCAGACCACCGGTTTGTTCCTTGATCAGAGATCCTGGGTATTTATGGAGGGGTCTGAGGTCTGTCAGAGACCAGTTGGAGATGTGACTTGAGGTCTACCAGAGACCAGTCGGAGTTATGGTTTGAGGTCTGTCAGAGACCATTGGTTGGAGCTTTGTTTTAGGTCTATCTGAGACCAGGGTTTGAGGACTTCTGTAGAGTCTATCTGAGACTTCTTGATATGGTTCAGGCTGTTCAGCTACGGCAGTTGGTCCCTGTTGCATGTTACTTGCATTGCATTGTTTGCATACCCATTATCATTGCATCCCATTAACGTGTGTCGGTGCTGCAGGTGCATTTGCATATCCTCCGATTCTAGTGCCCAGACTTCTGAGTATTGATTATGGCTGGTTTGAGGAAAACAGTTGCGTATAAGCTGCCTTCACCTGATATTACTTCTTTCCTTGGTCTGATATCTCTTGATGATGAGGAGGTTAGGAGAAGCTTCAGAATGAGTCATGGGAGGTTACTGAGATTAGTCTGCAAGCCCACTGCTGATGAGATGAACGGGTTGTACACCTTGATGCAGTTCTATGACCCCGCATTGAGATGTTTTATGTTTGCTGACTTCATTCTAGGGCCTACCATTGAGGAGTATGTGGAGTTTACGGAGCTACCAGTGCAGAACAAGGTTCCCTTTATTCACTCTGCTGCTGAGCCCAAGTTGGAGGACTTAGCCAAAGCCTTGCATATGGACGCTGCAGAACTGTTAGTGACTTCTTGGCTTGGGGTTTCAGGTTTCTCTCTTGATTTCTTGGTTGGCAAAGCTCAGGAGTATGCTAAGAACGGATGTTGGGTGGTTTTCAATGCTATCTTGGCTTTATGCATTTATGGAATTGTGTTGTTCCCTAACTTGCCCAATTTCGTAGACTTGGACGCTTTCCATCTATTTGTTGCCGGCAATCCAGTGCCAACGTTGATTGGAGACTTCTACCACTCCCTGCACTACAAGAACGAAAACAGAAGGGGAAAGGTTGTTTACTGCTGTGCTCCTCTATTGAATATGTGGTTCAAAAGTCATCTTCCCATGAAGGGGTCTTTTGTGGAAAGTGCAACCACCGCTAGCTGGTCAGAGCGCCTGATGAGGCTATCTTCCGAAGACGTCGAGTGGTTTGATAGAGATCTGTTGGGATCTGAGCTTATATTCAGTTGTTCTGGGTACCCTAATGTGCCGTTGATAGGAAGAAAAAGGTGTATCAACTACAACCCATCCCTGTTGGTCCGTCAGTTCGGATATGCGCTGAAGAACCCACCGAAGGAGGAAGAAGTACAGGAATCTCTGTACTTCACCGGAGATTTGAAGGGGGAGTTATTGGCCAAGCTGCAGCATGCCTGGACGCGTATTAACCGAAGAGGGAAGCCGTTGTTAGGAAAGAATGACTGTCAGGCCTATGTGTAACACGGTGGGAGAACTGACTTTAAACAATGTTGCGGATAGCAAGAGTCGCCACCGACTTTTATTTTATCCATAAGGAAAGGTTATAAAAGAACAGGAAAGACCTTAGAGAATATTTTGGATCCGGGGGGTAGGTTATGAAAAGGGAAGGTGTTAGCACCCTTTTCATCCATGGTTATCCATGGGCTCTTAGGTACTTAAGCTCACTTTTGAATTGTTTTGAAATTGTAGTGTGTGAATAGAAAATTTTCAGAATAGTTAATAAATAATCCATGTGAGGATGTGTTAAGAACTTGTTTGAAAACTTGTTGAAAATTTGTTTAAGTGTGAAAAAGTTTTGAAGTGAGCAAGCCCCTAGGAGTAACCTACCCTAATGTTTAAAGGTCTTTCTTATTCTTCATTCTTTCCTTTAGTAAGACTATCCCTACTATAATGGAGTAGGTAGTCCTTACTTTGGATGTTAAGGGACATGTGAGGGACAATTGGATTTTTGAAGGCCATTGTGGGGTGTAATAAGCAAACTGGAGGGACTATCATCATTTTTCGAAAGGGACTCGATTCGTAAAGGCAACCATAAGGGACTTTGATGATTTTCTTTTCGAGGGACTTGCTTTATACACCCCACTTAACCAATATTCGTAGGCAACTTGAGGGATATCCTTAAGAAGTGAGACGGCGATTAAAATCGACTTACGTGTGTGAAATGTTTAATTTAATTATCTTATATTAAAATGATCTAATTTATTTTTTTAAATATCATACATATTGGCACTCCCTAATTACTAACCATAATGATAATAATAATTAAATGATTACAATTTACATCTAAGAGGCAATTACAAAATTATAATAAATAAAATAAATAGTAAAATATGATCAAAATAAATATAATAAAAAAAATAACAAATAAGTAAATAAAATATTGGGGTTAGTAAATAATAAGAAAAATTAAATAAGGTTAGTATAAATATAAAGTTAGTGAAAATAATTAGTTGAAACAATAATAATGAGAAAAATAGACAAAGTTAGAAAAAACAATAAGATAGAAAAAAATAATAATAAGCAACAAAATATGATTAGCAATAATAATTAATTAATAACATGATTAAACATAAGATTTGATTTTTATTTAGAAACATAAATGATTAAATAATTACTATAATATAAAGTTCTAAATATCATAAGATTTGATTTTTATTTAGAAACATAAATGATTAAATAATTACTATAATATAAAGTTCTAAATATCATAAGATTTGATTTTTATTTAGGAACATAAATGATTAAATAATTACTATAATATAAAGTTCTAAATATAACATAATTATAAATTTCTTAATCATTTACAAAAATTTAATTATCTCTAATTATATATTAACAATTATTAAGAAAAATATTTACACATTATGATGAAAACAAATTGTAACTAATCAATAATCACATTCACCAAAATTTTACATTAAGTGTTTATAAGGTTTAATTTTATTTACAAAAATTTACAAGAATTATAATAAATATATACATAGAATCATATAGAAAATTAAAATTAGGTTTTCATATTAATTTGGAAAAAAGATGTTAATGTCATTTATTTTAAAAAAACAGATTTTTATATTACAACAAATTTTAATAAATTAATGATAACAATAATAATAATAATGATAATAATGATAATAATAATAAATAATGATAATAATAATAATAATAATAATAATAATAATAATAATAATAATAATAATAATAATAATAAAGCAATAATGAATTTTAAATGTGCCAAATAACCCAACAATGTTGCTAACGCAGAAATGCGCTCATCGCAACCAGATCTAAATCGGACGAAACAAAATTTATCGCAAAGAAAAAGAAATTAAGCAAAAAATAGTATTATTGCTCACACAAAAATGCGATCATCGCAACCAGATCGAACTAACACAAATGTCACGCGTCATGCACACAAAGGTGCAAACATCGTATCGACATAATTCGATCAAAAATCTTATATATATAAACTCTAACAATTTAAAAATTATATATATATAAACGCAACAGTAATAGATAAAGAAAAAGAAATAACGGTAATAGATGAAGAAAAAGAAATAACGGTAAAAGATGAAGAAAAAGAAACAACAGTAATAGATGAAGGAAAAAGAAATAACGGTAAAAGATGAAGAAAAAGAAACAACAGTAATAGATGAAGGAAAAGAAATAACGGTAAACGATGAAGAAAAAGAAACAATAGTAATGGATGAAGAAGAAAACTAAATAACGGCAAACGGCACTCACTCCTCTTAGGTTTTTTTCATTCTCTCCTCTTTTCCAACAAGGCAACACATGTATATATAGGGAACAAATTAGGGTTAACACCAAATTGTCAATAATGTCCCTAAAGCCCATTTTAAAGCCCAAACTAAATAATTAGTTAAGAAAAAATAAAATTTAAA
Source organism: Lathyrus sativus (assembly GCA_963859935.3). Lineage (NCBI taxonomy): Eukaryota > Viridiplantae > Streptophyta > Magnoliopsida > Fabales > Fabaceae > Lathyrus > Lathyrus sativus. The sequence continues at coordinate 715,522,217 of OZ012737.1, forward strand.
TAATTTAAAATAATTAAAATAAACTTAAAATAAAAACTAATAATCCTATTGATTCCTAAAATAAAAAATATTATAAAAAGAACAAAATTTTTTTCAATATTTTTTTATTTTATGATTTTTTGGATATTTTTATGAATAATTTAGAAAAAAGTGAAAAAAATAATATTTTAAAAAATGATTTAATTAAAATACGAAAATAATAATTAAATAATAATAAAAAACTATTTTTGTTATTTTTTTTAATGAAAGATAGAAAAATTTAGAGTAAAAATAATAAAAACAACAAAAAGTGCCAAAGGTGAGATTCGAACTCTCAACCTTTCACACTCATAACTCCTTACACATGTCCTCCTGCCAATTGTGCCATTTTTACTTTTTAGAAAAAAAAGTGCATGCCATATGATATTTACCTGCAAAAAGTCAAACGACTACACAAATTTGTTAGTAATTGATTAAATGCAATGAAATGCGACGACAAATCTTAGGGCAAAATTTGGGGTATTACAGTTATTATGATAATATTTCTCACCCAACCTCTCTTTGATGTTGGCAAAAAAAATCATGAAGTTTGACTTTGGTTTGACCACAGTTGACCTCAGTTTGACCTTTTAACTGCATTGACTGCTTTTGACTTATCTGATCATCTGACTGAGCAAACTTTTGAGAAAAGTCTTGAAACTTGACATGGGGGTTCTTATACACATATAAGATGTTATGAAGCTCACTTGAAGTCTTGGAAGTCCATTTAGCCTGATTAAAGTCAAAACCCTAGTTTTGGATGCACTGCTTAGGAGGTGCATTGTCTGAGGGAATTGTCAACTCTTCTGACCAATTATGAATTTTGTGAACCTTGTGAACCTTCTTGGAACACAAAGTCTTGTATTGTGAGGGCAAATTTTGGGGTGCAACAGCTGCCCCTGTTCAATTTTCTGAAACCTGAGGGGTTAGATTGGTATATTTGCCAGTCGTAACCTGGAAGGTTGAAGGGGATTGAACACAAAAGCCCAAAAATTTGCACTCACCAGTGCATGGAGTGATATTGATGGTTGGTTGAACATGATTGAGTGGGCTTAAAGATGCCACTAGGGGAAAGTTCTTCAGTAGTATAATGAGAGCTGTCAGGAGTCTGGAGTAATACTGATGTAACAGCATGTCTTCATGAGGATAGAGCGATCAATAATGATAACCCTAAAGCAGTCTTGAAGTGATAAATCGGACCTCAGGAGGATAGAGCAATCAATAGCTCTAAAGCAGTCTTGAAGTAATAATGGCTTCAGGAGGATAGAGCAATCAATAGCTCTAAAGCAGTCTTGAAGTAATAGAATGGCTTCAGGAGGATAGAGCAATCAACAGCTCTAAAGTAGTCTTGAAGTAATGATTTCAGGAGGATAGAGCAATGAATAGCTCTAAAGCAGTCTTGAAATAATAACGTGATATGTCTTCAGGAGGATAGAGCAATCAATAGCTCTAAAGCAGTCTTGAAGTAATGATTTCAGGAGGATAGAGCAATGGATAGCTCTAAAGCAGTCTTGAAATAATAATGTAATTTCAGGAGGATAGAGCAATGAATACTCTAAAGCAGTCTTGAAGTAATGATTTCAGGAGGATAGAGCAATGAATAGCTCTAAAGCAGTCTTGAAATAATAATGTAATTTCAGGAGGATAGAGCAATGAATACTCTAAAGCAGTCTTGAAATAATTAGATGGCTTCAGGAGGATAGAGCAATGAATACTCTAAAGCAGTCTTGAAGTAATGATTTCAGGAGGATAGAGCAATGAATAGCTCTAAAGCAGTCTTGAAATAATAATGTGATATGTCTTCAGGAGGATAGAGCAATCAATAGCTCTAAAGCAGTCTTGAAGTAATGATTTCAGGAGGATAGAGCAATGGATAGCTCTAAAGCAGTCTTGAAATAATAATGTAATTTCAGGAGGATAGAGCAATGGATAACTCTAAAGCAGTCTTGAAATAATTAGATGGCTTCAGGAGGATAGAGCAATCAATAGCTCTAAAGCAGTCTTGAAGTAGTAATATGACCTCATGAGGATAGAGCAATGAATAGCTCTAAAGCAGTCTTGAAGTAATGATTTCAGGAGGATAGAGCAATGAATAGCTCTAAAGCAGTCTTGAAATAATAATGTAATTTCAGGAGGATAGAGCAATGAATACTCTAAAGCAGTCTTGAAATAATAATGTAATTTCAGGAGGATAGAGCAATGGATAACTCTAAAGCAGTCTTGAAATAATTAGATGGCTTCAGGAGGATAGAGCAATGAATACTCTAAAGCAGTCTTGAAGTAATGATTTCAGGAGGATAGAGCAATGAATAGCTCTAAAGCAGTCTTGAAATAATAATGTGATATGTCTTCAGGAGGATAGAGCAATCAATAGCTCTAAAGCAGTCTTGAAGTAATGATTTCAGGAGGATAGAGCAATGGATAGCTCTAAAGCAGTCTTGAAATAATAATGTAATTTCAGGAGGATAGAGCAATGGATAACTCTAAAGCAGTCTTGAAATAATTAGATGGCTTCAGGAGGATAGAGCAATCAATAGCTCTAAAGCAGTCTTGAAGTAGTAATATGACCTCATGAGGATAGAGCAATGAATAGCTCTAAAGCAGTCTTGAAGTAATAGGATGATTTCAGGAGGATAGAGCAATCAGTAGCTCTAAAGCAGTCTTGAAGTCATGAGAGGCTATCAGGAGGATAAAATAACCCTGAGGTTACAATAAAGCAGTCCCAAAGTAATAAGAAGCTCATCAGGAGGATAAAGTAACCCTGAGGTTACAATAAAGCAGTCCCAAAGATCATAAGCTTGTTTGTTGGATAATTAACCTGAAAACAAGGTAGCATTCTGTATAACAACATTAGTTTATGCTTTATGTATGCATGTATGACATGATGCACTTAGGTAATGTACTATAGACATATATGTTATGGTATGATGTAAATGATGCATGTATGATATGACACTGCTGGAAGTGTCTGGATATCCTTGTATAACAACTGCTGGCCAAGGAAAATAAATCCCGATTCGTTGTTGAAGAATACATAACCCTCCGTCTGCTGGGGATAACAAGGTATAGATAACCTCCCATTGTTGGGGATAACAAGGTATAGATAACCTCCCGTTGTTGGGGACAGTAGGGTATAGATAACCTTCGTTTTCGTTTGATAGTAGGATAAGTATAACATCCCGTCTTCGTTCATCGTGCCCTTATTGGAAAGTAATTTCCCGTATATCCGTATGAGGATAAAAGAGATGGATATAAATTCCAGGGGAGATTAGACTTTGTGAAAATGGATTAGTCCTACTGATGGTTTGTAACTGCCTTGTAAAGATGAACCGGCGAAGCTTCGTTGAAATCCTTCCCTCGTTCGTCCTTAGTAAATACTATTACTGCATTTTCATGCATTTCTGGTAAACATCAATCATATTAAAAGCATACATGCATTTCTGGTAAACATCAATCATATTCAAAGGCATACATACATTCAAACACAACCAATGGACGTTTCGCTTATGTAAATAGGGTAAAAGTAAATCTGGATTCAAAAGATGGAATTTATTTATATCAAAAGTGACCCATACACGGGTAAGTTTGTACAAGGAGACATAAACCCTAGTAAGAGAATTTTGTCATGAAGTTTTACAAAAAGAATCAGCTATGTGGGAAATAATCCTATTGAGTTTCAATTCTACTATTGCCCCTCAAGTATCTCATCTTCTTGCTGTTGAGACGGAAACGATTGGATTGAGCTTTATCTGTTTGAGCTTGAGTAAGTAGTACAACTGGTTGCAGTTTCATGAGTGATCCAAACGAGACATAGTCATACGCTTTAATCCCTAACTTTTGCCTGGATTGCCCTTTCAGGTTTTCAATCCACCGGGATACCCTTTTTTGCCCAAGCCGCCTTTTCAGGTTTTCGACTTGCCGGGTGTACATCTTTTTATATATATATCCCTAATTTTTGCCCAAACCCTTTTGGTTTGCCGGGATGCCCTTATTTTTGCCTAGGCCTGTCAACCTAGCGGGTCTCTTTTTATGCGTAGTATTTTTTAACTATGTCTGCGTTTACAGGTTGTGGGAAGTCTTCACCATCCATTGTAGTCAATATCATGGCACCTCCTGAGAACACTGTCTTGACTACAAATGGTCCCTCATATGTTGGAGTCCACTTGCCCCTAGGATCACCCTGTGGTAATATGATACGCTTGATTACCAAGTCACCAGCCTGATATACCTTTGGCTTAACCTTCTTGTTAAAAGCTTTGATCATCCGTTTCTGGTACATCTGGCCATGACAAACTGCTGCTAACCTTTTCTCATCAATCAAATTTATCTGGTCAAGTCGAGTCTGAATCCACTCATCTTCATCCAAGCCTGCATCCTTCATAATTCTCAAGGAGGGGATCTGAACTTCAATAGGCAGAACTGCTTCCATACCATAGACCAAGGAGAATGGGGTTGCCCCGGTTGAAGTACGTATTGTAGTACGATAACCATGCAGAGCAAATGGTAACATCTCGTGCCAATCCTTGTAAGTAACAGTTATCTTCTGTACAATCTTCTTAATGTTCTTATTAGCAGCTTCAACTGCCCCATTCATCTTTGAAATCAACAAGGTAGTATGGGTCAACATATACTGTCTTAGTCGGCGAGCAGCCCGTGCCAAAGCGCAGCAAGTTTTCTCGAGCAGTGAGTATTTTGTTTCACAGTCGGTAAACTTTTTGCTAAGGTAGTATATTGCCTGCTCTTTTCGACCAGACTCGTCATGTTGCCCCAATACACACCCCCCATTGAGTTGTCTAATACTGTTAAATACATAATCAAGGGTCTTCCATCAACTGGTGGCATTAAAATTGGAGGTTCTAGCAAATATCTCTTGATTTCATCAAAGGCAGTCTGGCACTCATCATTCCATTCCATCACCTGATCTTTCTTCAACAACTTGAAGATTGGCTCACAGATGGTAGTTAATTGGGAAATAAATCTTGCAATGTAGTCCCAAGAAACCTCTAACCTCCTTCTCAGTACGGGGAGCTGGCATCTCTCGTATAGCTTTCACTTTTGCAGGATCCACTTCAATACCTTTTCCACTGACAATGAAACCCAGGAGCTTTCCAGATCTAACTCCAAAAGTACACTTGTTTGGATTTGATCTCAACCTGTATTTCTTCAACCTCTCAAACAACTTGTGCAGATGATCAAGATGTTGTTCTTCATTCTGAGACCTGGCTATCATATCATCCACATATACCTCTATCTCATGATGAATCATATCATGAAACAAAGCCACCATAGCACGCTGATATGTTGCCCCTGCATTCTTATGCTGAGCAGTGTTGTCTAAATCAGCCCCTATCTGGACCTCTTTTCTGTTTTCTTCAGTTCCCAGATTCACAACTTCGACTGGCTCTTCATGTGGCTGTATAGCTTTCTCTTCTTGTTGTAACAACCTAGCAAGCCCTACAGATATTTCACAATCGTCCTTGTTTCCGTCTTCAGTTTGATAGATCGGATTCTCGAAATTGTAATTGGCAATAGTAGAACTGTTATCAATTGGATCCAGAGTGGATGAGGATCGGCATTTTAGTGACGTGGGTGTGTGTAAGAACACATAGCTGATAAAGCAAAAATAAAAGAAAAAGAAAGACAAGGAACACAATATTTACGAAAACGAAACGTCCACTGATTTTATCGAATGAAGTATGCAAATGAGATGACAACCCGTAACAAGCACACCATTGTGCCCCGGGTAAGGCACATGGCTTGAAAGTTTTAATTGTTCCAGAAATTATAAATTTAAAAACATAACACAGTAATAGTATTTACTCCTGACTAAAGGAGATAGGGATAACATCTTCAGCTGTCCAATTATTGAGTCCAGCACCCACAGTAGGAAGAATCCATGCCTCCAAGTTGTAGTCTTCATCTTGATCTCCCACAGCATTGATAACCCCTTGATTGGTGATACGAACAGCACGAGCACGACGAACAGCCTTCTGGGACTCTTCTTCCACCACAGCTTTTGCATCATTGAGGGAGGCCATTGCCATTGTTGGAGGGTTTCTGATGACCACAGGAACCTTCTTCACAGCAGGAGGAGTCACACAATCCTTAACAGCCCAGGGAACCACTTCGAATGACTGACATGGAGTTTCAATGTATTCACCTTCTACTTCCAGATACTTGAAAGTGTTTACATGGCTGACAAAGTATTCTTCCTTTCCAAAGACAGTAACAACTTTTCCATTCACCGGATATCTCAACTTTTGATGTAATGTGGAGGTCACAGCACCTGCCCCATGGATCCAGGGACGACCAAGCAGACATGAGTACGAAGGACGAATATCCATCACATAGAATGTAGCAGTAAACACCTGAGAGCCAACCTTGATTGGAAGATCAATTTCCCCATGCACTACTCTTCTAGAACCATCAAAAGCCTTTACCACAATATTACTGGGCTTCAATACCGTATCTTCAGGACTCAGCTTGTTCAGGACTTCCTTAGGCAACACATTCAGAGAGGAACCATTGTCTATCAGCACATGAGACAGGGTAGTGCCCCTGCATTCAATTGAAATATGCAATGCCCTGTTATGATCCCTCTTGGCAGGGGTCAAGTCAGCATCAGAAAATCCTAACCCGTTGTCATAGGTCAGGTGAGCAACACAATTCTCAAACTGGTCCACAGAAATTGCACTGGGTACATGAGCCATCTTTAGAAACTTGATCAATGACTTGGCATGAGCCTCAGAACATAATAACAGGGAGAGCATAGAAATCTTTGAGGGAGTATGCCCCAGCTGATCAACAATATCATAATCACTCTTGCGAATGATTTTCAATACTTCTTCCATCTGCTTAGAGAGGTCATCAGCAGCTGGCACATCAGTAGATACAGGCTCAATAACAGGACCCTTGCCCCGAGCATCAGTGGTGGAAGTAACAGCAGGAGTAACTGCACTCTTAGAAGCAACTGGAGGAGAGGAGACTCTTCCACTACGAGTGATCTTGCTAGATCCAGCAATATTATCAATGTCAACAGGCATATCAGGTAAAGGCTCCATGCTTGACACCATGGATGTAAACATCAGACCCATAGTGCCAAGGCACAACTTTGTCAGATGTATAAGGAATAGGACCAGGAGTGGTAATGATCAGAGGAGCTACTCTGGCTTCAGCAACAACTTTCACAGGACCTTCAGCAGTAATCTTGATTGGGCCCTGATGAGTGATTCTTAGTGGTACTTTGTCAACCATGTCAACCTCTTCAACCTTCTTACCCTGAGTCAGATGATCCACCATACTTTCTACAGATGCTGGTCTTCTTTCAAACACTATAGTATATTTATCCATGAGACGTTGAATCCTATCTCTCAAAATGAAGCAACTATCCGGCTTATAGGTACAATATAGACAATCTTCATGACAACCTGGAAAGATCCCAGCTTGTACTAACCTCTTTTTGATAACAGACAATGGTGTGCTCAACTCCATAAACAGCGAGAAGATGAGAAACCTGTGCACAATTATAAACCTGTGATGCAATGATATGGGAATGCATATGCAATGTTTTCAAGGACCGCAGGATTTAAATTTGCTTAAACAAACAAGAAAGTAACTTTTTATTAGTAATAACTTGTTTTGCCTTTTAGGCTTACAAAAAATGAAAACGAAATAAGTACAAAAGATTGGGTTTTAAGTCTCCCATGGACGTTTCCTCTTGGTGTTGAGGTATGAGTTGAGGTTTCGTTCCTCATGAAGTAGCTTTGTTAGCTCTAGGATCCTTGCTTGGCTTGCTTTGTAATGAGCCTCGAAAGTATCCCTTTTCTCTTTCAGTTGGATCCATGATCTCTGCAAGTCTTCCATATCAGTAGGCATGTCTGGGTGAAGGATGGTATAAGCTGTGTCTCCTTCAGCAACAGGTTCCATGGTAACTGGTAGGACGGCAGGATATGGCATCATGAGTGTCTGAGCACGAAATCGTACCCATCTGAGATAAGCCTCCATAGGAATGGTGTACTTAGGCTCCAGTGTCTTGCTGTCAATCCTGTTTACCTTTCCCCAAGCTCGGATGAATCTCTGACGGTAACCCTGAAGATCGTTGTCGTAGTCAAACACAATGCCCTGAATCAACATGTCATGTGGACCATCGCTCCGGGCGTAACCAAACTGTCGTAAAGCTAGAGATGGGTTGTAGGTGATGCCTCCTCTTATGCCTAGAAGTGGCACATTAGGAAACTCCCCACAACGGTCAATGATGGTGACATTCTCCATAGATCTGGAGCACCAATGGATGTCTGAGTGAGAAAGTGACATGATCCTCTTGGACCATCTGAACCCTTGCTCATTCTTCATTACTGAGCGAGGAAGGTGAGAAATAAACCACCTAGAAAGTAAAGGTATGCAGCACATCAAAGTTCCTCTTGCCCTTGTAGTACGGGTGTGAAGAGAATGTAGGATGTCTCCAAGTAAGGTAGGCACTGGATTGTGACTCAGGAATATGTTGATGGCATGAACGTCTATGAACTGATCAGGATTGGGGAACAACACTAAGCCATAAATCAATAAGGCTAAGATCTCCTCAAAAGCATCGTAGCTCATAGCCTTCAAGAACATTTGAGCTTTATCCACTAATACCTTGGCAAGAATACCTTTAACTCCACTTCTCGTCTCTAAAACAATGTCAGACTTCTTCAGATGTAGAGCTGCAGCAATAACTTCTGGTTTAAGCTCCTTCTCTAAGCCTGTGAATGGCTTCTGATCAAGAACAGGTATACCCAGAAGTTTAGAGAACTCCTCCATGGTTGGAACCAGCTGATAATCAGGAAATGTAAAGCAATGGTGCTTAGGGTCAAAGAACTGAAACAGCACACTCATCATGTCTTCACTGAACCCTGAAGTAACTAGATCCAATAAGTGACCATGTCTCTTGTTGAACTGGGAATGATCAAGCACTAGGGAAACCAACTCCTTGAGCTTAGCAGGTATCCCTACAAAGTTGATCCTGATGGTGTTTCTACGAGCAGAAGCCATGACCTGCAACAAAGAACAAAGATAAATCCTTTGGTCCTTGAAATGGTTAGGGAAAATGATATGCTTATGATGCATGATGATGTCATGATGTCATGCTCAATCACAAACATGTGGCACACACAAACAAGTCACACCATAGCCCTAGGTTTAAAGGCTTGCATGAGGTTCAAAGGCAAGTACCCTCCCCTGAAGTTAGATGGTTCATCCTGTCCTACAAAAGTAACCAGGTTCTAAGGGATCTCAATATCATTGATCCTTCACAAGGGTGATTGTTCAGAAGGCAACTTACTTGCCAACCAAAACCCTCCAAGTTTAAGATCTCAATGAGCGTAGTATCGAGTGTCAACCAACTTCAGTCTGCACCAAAGCCGGCTACCTCACTACTTTCTAAAGGCCAAGATGAGTTAACTAGGGTTCTAAAAGTCAGTTAGTGCATTGACAACATATGGCAGCCTCAATATTATCCTCAACTTGACTTAAGGAATATAAGCACCAACCACGAAGTCGCACTAACTATGGCCACCAGATCAACCGTATCGATATACGTCGTACAGTTTCCTTGGTCTATTGCCATTTACCTAAGGTACACTAGATCCGGGTTAGGACCTTTCACACATAAGAGCACCCCAACAATATAATAATAAAGCAAACAAGGCAAACAATTTAAAGTGATCTTAATTCCTAAGGGTACCCCTCTTAAATAGATCCCCAGCAGAGTCGCCAGTTCTGTAACACGGTGGGAGAACTGACTTTAAACAATGTTGCGGATAGCAAGAGTCGCCACCGACTTTTATTTTATCCATAAGGAAAGGTTATAAAAGAACAGGAAAGACCTTAGAGAATATTTTGGGTCCGGGGGGTAGGTTATGAAAAGGGAAGGTGTTAGCACCCTTTTCATCCATGGTTATCCATGGGCTCTTAGGTACTTAAGCTCACTTTTGAATTGTTTTGAAATTGTAGTGTGTGAATAGAAAATTTTCAGAATAGTTAATAAATAATCCATGTGAGGATGTGTTAAGAACTTGTTTGAAAACTTGTTGAAAATTTGTTTAAGTGTGAAAAAGTTTTGAAGTGAGCAAGCCCCTAGGAGTAACCTACCCTAATGTTTAAAGGTCTTTCTTATTCTTCATTCTTTCCTTTAGTAAGACTATCCCTACTATAATGGAGTAGGTAGTCCTTACTTTGGATGTTAAGGGACATGTGAGGGACAATTGGATTTTTGAAGGCCATTGTGGGGTGTAATAAGCAAACTGGAGGGACTATCATCATTTTTCGAAAGGGACTCGATTCGTAAAGGCAACCATAAGGGACTTTGATGATTTTCTTTTCGAGGGACTTGCTTTATACACCCCACTTAACCAATATTCGTAGGCAACTTGAGGGATATCCTTAAGAAGTGAGACGGCGATTAAAATCGACTTACGTGTGTGAAATGTTTAATTTAATTATCTTATATTAAAATGATCTAATTTATTTTTTTAAATATCATACATATTGGCACTCCCTAATTACTAACCATAATGATAATAATAATTAAATGATTACAATTTACATCTAAGAGGCAATTACAAAATTATAATAAATAAAATAAATAGTAAAATATGATCAAAATAAATATAATAAAAAAAATAACAAATAAGTAAATAAAATATTGGGGTTAGTAAATAATAAGAAAAATTAAATAAGGTTAGTATAAATATAAAGTTAGTGAAAATAATTAGTTGAAACAATAATAATGAGAAAAATAGACAAAGTTAGAAAAAACAATAAGATAGAAATTTCAAAATAATAATAAGCAACAAAATATGATTAGCAATAATAATTAATTAATAACATGATTAAACATAAGATTTGATTTTTATTTAGAAACATAAATGATTAAATAATTACTATAATATAAAGTTCTAAATATCATAAGATTTGATTTTTATTTAGAAACATAAATGATTAAATAATTACTATAATATAAAGTTCTAAATATCATAAGATTTGATTTTTATTTAGGAACATAAATGATTAAATAATTACTATAATATAAAGTTCTAAATATAACATAATTATAAATTTCTTAATCATTTACAAAAATTTAATTATCTCTAATTATATATTAACAATTATTAAGAAAAATATTTACACATTATGATGAAAACAAATTGTAACTAATCAATAATCACATTCACCAAAATTTTACATTAAGTGTTTATAAGGTTTAATTTTATTTACAAAAATTTACAAGAATTATAATAAATATATACATAGAATCATATAGAAAATTAAAATTAGGTTTTCATATTAATTTGGAAAAAAGATGTTAATGTCATTTATTTTAAAAAAACAGATTTTTATATTACAACAAATTTTAATAAATTAATGATAACAATAATAATAATAATGATAATAATGATAATAATAATAAATAATGATAATAATAATAATAATAATAATAATAATAATAATAATAATAATAATAATAATAATAATAATAATAATAAAGCAATAATGAATTTTAAATGTGCCAAATAACCCAACAATGTTGCTAACGCAGAAATGCGCTCATCGCAACCAGATCTAAATCGGACGAAACAAAATTTATCGCAAAGAAAAAGAAATTAAGCAAAAAATAGTATTATTGCTCACACAAAAATGCGATCATCGCAACCAGATCGAACTAACACAAATGTCACGCGTCATGCACACAAAGGTGCAAACATCGTATCGACATAATTCGATCAAAAATCTTATATATATAAACTCTAATAATTTAAAAATTATATATATATATAAACGCAACAGTAATAGATAAAGAAAAAGAAATAACGGTAATAGATGAAGAAAAAGAAATAACGGTAAAAGATGAAGAAAAAGAAACAACAGTAATAGATGAAGGAAAAAGAAATAACGGTAAAAGATGAAGAAAAAGAAACAACAGTAATAGATGAAGGAAAAGAAATAACGGTAAACGATGAAGAAAAAGAAACAATAGTAATAGATGAAGAAGAAAACTAAATAACGGCAAACGGCACTCACTCCTCTTAGGTTTTTTTCATTCTCTCCTCTTTTCCAACAAGGCAACACATGTATATATAGGGAATAAATTAGGGTTAACACCAAATTGTCAATAATGTCCCTAAAGCCCATTTTAAAGCCCAAACTAAATAATTAGTTAAGAAAAAATAAAATTTAAATAATTTAAAATAATTAAAATAAACTTAAAATAAAAACTAATAATCCTATTGATTCCTAAAATAAAAAATATTATAAAAAGAACAAAATTTTTTTCAATATTTTTTTATTTTATGATTTTTTGGATATTTTTATGAATAATTTAGAAAAAAGTGAAAAAAATAATATTTTAAAAAATGATTTAATTAAAATACGAAAATAATAATTAAATAATAATAAAAAACTATTTTTGTTATTTTTTTTAATGAAAGATAGAAAAATTTAGAGTAAAAATAATAAAAACAACAAAAAGTGCCAAAGGTGAGATTCGAACTCTCAACCTTTCACACTCATAACTCCTTACACATGTCCTCCTGCCAATTGTGCCATTTTTACTTTTTAGAAAAAAAAGTGCATGCCATATGATATTTACCTGCAAAAAGTCAAACGACTACACAAATTTGTTAGTAATTGATTAAATGCAATGAAATGCGACGACAAATCTTAGGGCAAAATTTGGGGTATTACAGTTATTATGATAATATTTCTCACCCAACCTCTCTTTGATGTTGGCAAAAAAAATCATGAAGTTTGACTTTGGTTTGACCACAGTTGACCTCAGTTTGACCTTTTAACTGCATTGACTGCTTTTGACTTATCTGATCATCTGACTGAGCAAACTTTTGAGAAAAGTCTTGAAACTTGACATGGGGGTTCTTATACACATATAAGATGTTATGAAGCTCACTTGAAGTCTTGGAAGTCCATTTAGCCTGATTAAAGTCAAAACCCTAGTTTTGGATGCACTGCTTAGGAGGTGCATTGTCTGAGGGAATTGTCAACTCTTCTGACCAATTATGAATTTTGTGAACCTTGTGAACCTTCTTGGAACACAAAGTCTTGTATTGTGAGGGCAAATTTTGGGGTGCAACACTATGCACCTTACAGGGTTTGGATCCAGGAGAGAGCAAGTCAGTTGCGGATGCCATTTCCAAATGCACCAATCCTTGTTCCTATTCCGGTAGCAGAGCCAACTACTGTTTCTAGGGAGGCCTACGAGCAAGTTGTGAAAGAAAAAGAAGCCTTGATGAAAATCAACGAAGGGTTAGAGCAGGAGCTAGCCCAGATACGCAGTGAGAAAAACAAGGCCGTGTATGCTTTCCAACAGCAGATTGAGCTAATGAACAGGTTAGGGGCTGAGTTGACTGAGGAGAGGAAGAAGCGCGAACGTCTGAGGCAAGAGTTCAGAAGCTCCCATGACATGCTTGAATCCAAGAAGAAAGCGCTTGACATCGCTCACCGAGAGATCTCTTCTTGCAATAAGACCTGGAATGCCACGCGCACCAACAATAAGAAGAGGGAAGATAAGTTGAAGCAGCAAATTTCCGACCTCGAAGAGCAGTTGAAGTCCAGCATCAAGAAGTGTGAAGAAGAAGTGATGACCCGGTACGGTCTCCAGAATGCACTAAACAAGGCCATCAAAGGCAGAGATGAAGCTGTGTCTCAGAAGCGTAAACTAGAGGATCGCTTCGGAGAAGGGGCATGGGAAGAAACTTCTGAAGACGTGCGACGTGTTCTTAAGAAAAGAAACCAACTTGTTGAGGGGCTGCTTGATCGACCAAGCCATCCGGAGACCAAGAAGCTGCTAGAAGAGTACCAGACTTATGGGAGGATTTGATCATTTCATATAGTAACTTGTATGCTTTATTTGCATAAGTGCTGACCATCACCAGGATTGTTGGTTGAGGTCATGCCTTCTTGTTGTACTCTCAGTGATATTGTATTCCGGGCTTATTGATTTCTCTACAATATATGAGGCTTTCTGTGATTCAGCTCCGATCTTTATATTGTTAGTATTGTCACTGCACCGGCACCTTCACACTGGAATCGGGGAATGAATTTCCCTAATGCACAGACACACATTGCATTGCATTCATATTCATATTGCATTACAGGTAATCTTTGGATGGTGTCTTATTTTCTGCTCTGTACCAGGTATTTCCAGGATTGCAGATCAGCACCCGCACCGCTATTCCACTCGCACCAACTGTCGAAGAATCATGGATCAAATGCAGAACGAGATGCAAGATGTGCGCGAGAAGCTAGCTCTCTTTATGCAGACCATGGAAGCTATTGCAAAAGGTCAGGAAAATTTGCAAGCCATGGTCCAGCCTCTGTTGGCCCGAAATGCTGGTCACGGTAACGAGGATCATCAGTCTGTGCGAGTCGATACTGTTCATGGAGACGGCACTCCCACGCCAGTGGTTCCACCTGTAGTCAATATACCTGCTGTTAATGTCAACAACGCTACTGCTGCTGGGAACGGTAACGTCGGAGTTGGGAACGAGACTGCTGTCCATAACGTTGGGCTTGGTGATGTCAACTTGGGAGATAATATGGGAGGCAACGGCTTTGGCAATATTGGATTCGGGTTCAACGATCAGGGATTCGATAACGCTGGGAAATATGGTTTCAATGCTCAAGGCTTTGGGCAAGACGGTTATGGTGTGGCCAATCAGGGTTACGGAGGTTTCGGAAATGGAAACGGCGCTGGGTTAATGGCTTTTGGACCTGCTGGAGGTATTCAGGGGTACGGCAACAGGGGCCGAGGCCCGGTGATGAATCAGATTAGAGCTGGCCGTAATAATGGATATGATGGGTATGGAGCGGGGAATGGTATGTGGCAAGAAGATCAACAGGAGGACGCTTTCTCCGGCGGAGGTTTCAAAGGGCCGATGGATGACTCCCAGAAGATCAGAATGCTGGAAGAGCAGATGAGGGGGGTCCTGAACCAAAGTGCTGTGGGCTTGGACATGGAAACAATGGGTCTGGTACCTGGCTTAAGGGTGCCAATCAAATTCAAAGCTCCTGCGTTTGATAAGTATAAAGGGGACACATGTCCGAAAGTGCACGTACGGGCTTATTACAGAAAGATGTCTGCATACTCAACTGATGAGAGAATGCTAATGCATTTCTTTCAAGATAGTCTGTCGGGTCCTTCCTTAGAGTGGTACATGGGGTTGGAGCCAACTAATATCAAGACATGGAAGCAATTGGCAGAGGCATTTGTAGCTCACTACAAGTATAACAGCGACTTGGCACCCAATCGGGTCCAATTGACAGGGCTGTCGCAGAAGAAGGGTGAGAGCTTTAAAGAGTACGCACAAAGGTGGCGCGATATGGCTGCCAGGGTCCGCCCTCCTTTAGAAGACAAGGAAATGAATGACATGTTCGTCGGCACATTCACGGGCTTGTTTTATGACATGTTGTTTCATACATCTCTGGCCAGTTTCTCAGACTTAATTTTGATGGGAGAAAAGATTGAACGTAACATTAAGCAAGGAAAATTCCAGGCTGAGGAATCAACTGCATCTGGCAGTAATAGGAAGGCTTTTGGTGGGCGCCGTCAGGGCGAGGCAAGCGCAGTGTTTGGAGGCCGAGGCCGAGGCCGAGGCAGGGGACGAAACCAATATCATCAGCCGCAGCAGGTGGCGAGTGTTACTATCCCATATCAGCAACAACCACTTCAACAACAACAACCGTTTCAGCAGCAGCCAATGCAGCAGCAACAACAGCCATTTCAACAGCAGCAGCCACAGCAGGGGGCACAGCAGGCTCAGCGAAGATTCCAGGGCGGTAAACCAAGAAGAGTGTTTGAGAAGCCTCCCTCAACCTATGCAGATTTGTTACAGACGCTGTTGGGCCTAAATTTGGTAGAGAAGAGAACTCTGGCACCGATAACGGGAACGCCTCTGTATGGTTACGATGCAAGCAGGCACTGTGAGTTTCATTTCGGGGCTCCGGGCCACGATGTAGAGGGTTGCCATGCCTTTAAGCATGTTGTGCAGGATCTTTTGGACAATAAGACTATCAATTTCGGAACGGCAGGTCCGAATATAGTGCAGAAACCCATGCCTAATCATGGGGCGAACGCCATTCTGACTGAGGAAGGGTTGAATCTGATTATGAATGTCGACGATTTAAAGACGCCGCTAAACGAGATAAAAAGCAGATTGTTGCAAGGGGGTGTTTATCCAGGATGTGACGAGTATTGCTTAGAATGCTGGACCCTAGCCGGGGGGTGTGATGATCTGAAGAAAGGCATTCAGGCTTTAATTGATGGAGGCACATTGCAGTTTGACCGAGCAGTAACTGAAGAGCCTGCAGGGGCGATAGCAGATGATCAGAGTGATGTGGCCACTGTGACGATTCCTCGGAAGACCATCACTATTGCAGCACCGGTCCAGCGACCACCGATCACCATAACTAAGGCCGGACCAATCCCGTACGAGAACACGAAAGCAGTCCCATGGTCATATGGGTTGGAGGTGTATTGTGACGGGATAAAGATTGATGTTAATAAGCGGCCAGCCGAGACTGTGGACAACGTTGTTGGTTCAGGAGGTATGACAAGGAGTGGTAGGATCTTTATATCACCTGAAGTGGAGGCCGAAAGACTAGCGAAGGGAAAAGGGAAGATGGTTGAGAATGTCCCAGTGCAAGCAAGCGAAAAAGAAGCGGCATCGAAGGATGTAGAAGAGTTCATGCGCTTAATTCGAAAAAGTGATTATAAGATTGTGGAGCATCTGCAACAGACGTCGTCCAAAATATCTATCCTGTCGTTGCTCTTATGTTCTGAAGCTCACAGAAATGCTTTGTTGAAAGTCCTGGATACTTCTTTTGTACCCCAAGACGTCTCTGTAAATCAGCTGGAAGGAGTGTTGGCACATGTGAATGCAGGCCACAGCCTGGGCTTTACCGACTTCGATTTGACCCCAAAAGGGAGAGATCATAATATGGCGCTGCACATATCTGTCGAATGCAGGGGATCAGTAATGTCGCATGTATTGGTCGACACCGGATCGTCTTTGAATGTGATGCCCAAGAAGGCGATGATGAAGCTAGATGTCAGAGGAATCCTGTGCACGCCCAGTGACTTGGTAGTTAGAGCCTTTGACAGCACGCGAAGAACAGTCTTTGGATCGATAACATTGCCTCTGCAGGTGGGGCCGGAGGTGTTCGCCACGGAATTTTATATCATGGATATACAGCCCGCATATAGCTGCCTACTCGGAAGACCCTGGATTCACGGGGCTGGGGCAGTCACGTCTACCCTGCATCAGAAGTTGAAATATATGGTCGGAGACAGCGTAGTCACCGTATGCGGAGAAGAAGACATCCTGGTCAGCCATATGTCGTCATTTAAATATGTGGAGGTCGACGGAGAGATCCACGAAACACCCTGCCAGGCATTTGAAGGGTTGCGTATCAGGGACAAAGGTCCCTGTTGCGGTGGAAATAGGATCACAAACTATTAATGAGTTTGAATCGCAATTCAATTCACAACCGCTCTTTGATTTATCCGAAGGAAAAGGTCAAAAGAGGGAAAACCTATTTTGCATCGTAAACACAATGCGGGGAAAGATCTAGGGTTCGGGGGTTGGTTAAGATTAGGGAAGGTATTAGCACCCTAAACTTCTGTAGTACTCTACAGGAACCTTTTGTTCAAATGTTTACTATTTGCTTTATTTATTTGCTTAAGGTATATGTACATAAGGATTACAAGTGAGAAAAGAGACCTAAGGGGTTAATTCTAAGTTTACTCGGCAAGACATCGCATCTTGTGCCTACGTATCCTTACGGGAGTGGAATCAGAGTAATCGTAGTTCCCCTCAAAAGGGAGGTTAGAGACTTCTTGACTGTGGTCAAGGTCTCAAGGGGAATAAACGCATCTTAAGGACACGCTTACGTGGAGTGTAGAAACTCCAAATCTCTACGTTGAAGTGTTAAGTTGTATTAGGGTTAGGTTAGGTTAGGGATGCCACGGCGGGAAACCCTAAAATGAGCGCGGCGGCTCTTTGACCTAATGCTAGGGGTAAAATTGTAATCTTGCCTGCGGCGAGGCATTTGTGAAAATTTAGGGTTTGTGAGGTTGTAAGGGTTTGAAGTTGAGGACTATTGACACGGCGGTCAAACGGCTAGACCTAATTCCTTCGGAGGAGTGAAATTAATTATAAAGATGCGATGAAATTGAATATACATACAACGGCAGAAAATAAAGTGCGGAAAGATAAATGCGACAATTGTCTCGCAAAATTACATCCCATAAGCAGTTACAATTATAATAGCTAAATATAAAACCGAAAATAAGTTTCAAATTGAACATAATAGCTGCAAGAAACAAAACAAATAAAATGTCAGTATGTGGGGTTAGACGAAAACAAAATCAAAATTGAACGAGAAACAAACCGTATGAATTTTGGAGGACTTTTATGGTCTTTTTAACCAAGGATTTAAATTTGTGAAAAGAGATTAATTTTAATTAAAAGAGTTTTGAGTTTTAAAAAAAAAAAAAATTATTAAAAGGTGAAAGTTTGGTTAATTATTCTAAAAAAAGAGTTTTAGTGATAATATTTTAAAAAAAAGATTTAATCATTAAAAAAACAATTGGTTTAATTTAAAAAATCTTAATGTTAGTTAAAAACACGTTTTACTTTAAAGTTATAAAAAAAGTTTTATTATTTGAAAAAACATTTGATTATTTTATTTAAAAAGAGTTTTAATTAATTTGAAAAAGGTTTTTGGTTATAAAAAAGAAAGGGCCTTCTTGATTTTTTTTTAAAAAGATAAACAAAATAAAATAACAAATGGAAAAACAATAAATAATAAAAAAAAAGAGGGTTGGGCCGGTCATCACTCTTCTTCTCTCTGCTCTCTGAGTTTGCGTGTGTTCCTCTCCTTCTTGTTTGCCTCTCACGGATGTTATCTTCTTCTTCTTTTGCATGGCCGCCGATTTGTCTTCTTCATCTCTTTTTCCTGAAAAACATGAAAAGCAACACAAAAATTGTAATTATATTTTTTGATCCTTACGGAATGATGATGGCCGATGATGCTTTGTCCTGAGGCTAGAGGATTTTTGACGGAGTTTGCTTGGATTTTACGAAAAAAAGTTCTCTCCTTTTCCAACAAGGCAACACATGTATATATAGGGAACAAATTAGGGTTAACACCAAATTGTCAATAATGTCCCTAAAGCCCATTTTAAAGCCCAAACTAAATAATTAGTTAAGAAAAAATAAAATTTAAATAATTTAAAATAATTAAAATAAACTTAAAATAAAAACTAATAATCCTATTGATTCCTAAAATAAAAAATATTATAAAAGGAACAAAATTTTTCAATATTTTTTTATTTTATGATTTTTTGGATATTTTTATGAATAATTTAGAAAAAAGTGAAAAAAATAATATTTTAAAAAATGATTTAATTAAAATACGAAAATAATAATTAAATAATAAAAAAAAACTATTTTTGTTATTTTTTTAATGAAAGATAGAAAAATTTAGAGTAAAAATAATAAAGAACAAAAAAAGTGACAAAGGTGAGATTTAATTTTTAAAATAGTTAAAAAAAAAAAAAAAAAAAAAAGATTTAATTTTAAAAAAGAATTTAGAGGAAAAAAAAGATTTAATTTTAAAAAGAAGTTAGAGAAAAAAAGATTTAATTTTAAAAAAGTTAGAAAAAAAGATTTAATTTTAAAAAGTTAGAAAAAAAAAGATTTAAAGTTAGAAAACAAGATTTAGCTTTAAAAATAGTTAGAAAAAAAAGATTTAATTTTAAAAAAGATAGAAAAAGATTTAACTTTAAAGAGGAGTTAGAAAAAGATTTAAAAAAAGTTAGAAAAAAGATTTAGTTTTAAAAAAAGTTAGAAAAAAATATTTAACTTTAAAAAAGTTAGAAAAAAAAGATTTAGTTTTAAAAAAAGATAGAAAAAGATTTAACTTTAAAGAGGTAGTTAGAAAAAGGATTTATCTTTTAAAAAGAAGTTAGATTTTTATTTAAAAAAAGATATTAGAATTTGATTAAAAAAAAGTGTTAGAAATTAATTTAAAAAAGGTTATAAAAAAAATTTACTCTTAAAGAAAAGAAAAAAAAAGTTAAATTTTAATCTAAATCCTAAAAGTTAGTAAGAAGAGCTTAAACTGATTTAAATAAATAAACTAAATAGAAAAAAAAAAAAGTTAATAAAAAACATTAGTAAAGTTATAAAAAAAAAAATTTAATTAAATTATTATTAGTTTAAAAAAACAAGATCTAAAAAAAAGGTTAATTTATTAGGTTAATAAGAATTTAAAATAAAAATAAAAAAGAAAGGGTAAAATTTGGGGTATTACAGTTGCCCCTATTTAAATGGCTACACCGGACGATTTGAGTGACAGAGACTCGTGGAATCGTGGTGGAGAGATTTAAATATAGATAACCGAAAATTTTGCCCTTATATGCGACGATATGCAATGTTATAGACAAAACGAGGACATACTAATGCAGACAATGCCATGAATATGATATGATGCGTATGTTGAAATGATGAATGCGAAAATGCTGACGAATACAACGACACAGGGACAGACGCTACGAGAAGAACACACTGGGGAAAACGACGCGCTGAGACACAACACAACACCGGGGAATTCTAAAATGATGGTCAACTGGTGCGAACACGACCAATTGTCATTTTTAGAACGGGAACGAGATTCTCAAATGGAGATGGCACCTGTGAGACGGCCTCCACTGGGAATCTAAAAGTAAATCTGGATCACGTACGATTGCAAAATCGATCACAGAATGCATGGAGCATTGAGCAAAGAATAACATCCAAGCTTCTGTAAACTATCTCTCGTGACACGATCAAACGGACTTTTCGGGAATCCGTAGCAAATATACAGGGTGAAAAGAACCGGTTGTATGCCAAAATAAATGGACTTTGAGTGGGAAATGCCCTGATAAGCTTCTCGAGGGAGAACTGTCACTTATCGTTGGAAGGGACTTATGTGCAAAAAAAGGATAAGCACTCAAATAAAGAGGCTGCTGCTTATCTGATAAATAAATCTTCTCGCATTTAAGGTCGGCGCCTGGAATACGATTCTGATTCTTCTCTTACTGAAGGATAAATAAACTTCTTCATGCTTCAGAATCGTGCTCTCCTGAACATGAAAAGGGTAAACTGAACTTCCTCATACTTTAGAATCGTGCTCTCCTGAATATGATACTGGATGACTGAATTTCTTCATATTTCAGAATCGTGCTCTCCTGAATATGAAACTGAATGACTGAAGATACTCATATTTCAGAATCGTGCTCTCCTGAATATGAAACTGGATGACTGAAGATACTCATATTTCAGAATCGTGCTCTCCTGAATATGAAAGTGGATAATCGAACTTCCTCATAACTCAGAATCGTGCTCTCCTGAATATGATTCGGCTCCTGAAATTTCTTCATTCTTCAGAATCGTGCTCTCCTGAAAAACGGCCAACTGAACTTCCTCATAACTCAGAATCGTGCTCTCCTGAATATGATTCGGCTCCTGAAATTTCTTCATTCTTCAGAATCGTGCTCTCCTGAAAAACGGCCAACTGAACTTCCTCATAACTCAGAATCGTGCTCTCCTGAATATGATTCCGTTCCTTCTTTTACTAAAGGATAAATGAACTTCTTCATAACTCAGAATCGTGCTCTCCTGAATATGATTTCGCTCAAACCTTCCCGTAACTCAAGATCGTGCTCTCCTGAATACGAATTGGTTCGTACCTCAAGACGGCAGATAAATGGAAGCCCAACTGCTCCATGGAGATGGCCATTTGCTGCGAGTCGTGACGAGGATATGATCGACTTCTTAGGTGAGAAATGTCGTGTGTTGATGCTGTAAGATGTAAAGTGTTGTACCGATGTTGTAAGATGTAAAGTGTTGTACCAATGTTGTAACATGTAGGATTGTAAAGTGTTGTACTGATAGATTTTCCAGGCGTGAACTGGCGTGTATCTGTAAATGATTGTAGTTGATTTTCTTGAAAGATAGTGCAAAATAAATGCACGTCCGGGTACAGTGATAAATTTCTCGGCGAGATAGTCGCGTATCTGTCATGGTATGGTGAAAACCTTTAGATGGTGCAAAATAAATGCACGTCCGGTTGGGCTTGACGACCGACAATACTGAGATTCAATCTAGGATCGAGCTAGAAAGAAGACTGGTAATCAAGACTCCATCGAGGGAATGATCTCGGAGGGTAAATATCTTATCCTGGTGAGGAAAGATAGCTGAAGTAACCGTCATCCACGAGGATCGAGCTCTGTGGGGAAACTGGAAACAAGTAAGTATTTTATGCTTATGGCTGACAATCTATTTGGAGAGAATGGACGAACCCAGTTACTCGGTGGTAACAACCAATGATGGAGACACGATGAACCTGTGAATGCTAACGCATATGTTGATGCATATGTTAATGTGAATGTATGTTAATGTCTATGTATGTTAATGTTTATGTATGCAAGATGTTATGAAATGAGTATGTAATGAGTATGTAATGAATATGTAATGAATATGTAATATGTAATGAATGTGTAATGAAATCGGCATGTGATGCTTATGCCCCTGTGTATGCTGACGAAACTGACTAGAGACGGGACGAGAGATGAAATAAACATCTCGACGGAGATACCCTGCGTTCTCTGCAACCAATACGTCAATCATGGGTAAGAAGGATCAATGGTAGAACCAAGTCTGGTTTTAAAGTTCTGAATTCTCTGGGGAGAAGGTAATCTGCTTGGGTGCATAGTACCACGTCTTCGCATGGGGAGAAGAAAACCTGAGGGACACTTTTGAGTTACCCAAGAAAAGGTTGTCAGCTTATAGTCTCTCTGGGGACTATCACTGGGAGCATGTCGGTGAAATCTTTGATGTCTTAGGCACCACCGGCTCCATCCAAAGTATTGCCAGCTTAAAGTCTCGCTGGGGACTATGACGAGGCAATAGTTTAAGAGCCTGTTGCAACACTGAGCTTTACTGGGGGGTGAAAGCCGCTGTGAGTAAAATCCCTCGGGTGCATGAAGAAAAGTTGTGAAACCACATGGCCTTGATCTTGAAGGACCTTATAGTAGTCGCCATTTGTTTGCTTTAAAAACATGGTGCCCTAGGATACTTGCGTTGCGAGGTAGGGTCATCTCAAGAGGATTTTATAGAGAACACCGAGTCCGGCTGCCCCATTGTTCTCAAACTCTTTGAGAGATTTGTCAGGTCTCGACGTAACTGGCACAAATTAATCGTGTTACGACGGAATGTTTGGGAAATAGCTCTTAAGAATGTCAGACTCGCGTTGGTAAGCGAATTGGGAAACTGCCTGCCCCTGTTCAGCAGGATCTTCAAGTTCCACGGGTTATGTTCATATGTAAATCTCTAAGATATCAAGCAAAGTTGTCATGCCTGAAATGCCTATCCTGAGCTTGTCAATGTACACATATATTTGTCTTGAATTTTTGTTTTGAAAAAAAGATATCGCAACAACTTGTGACCGAAATCACTAGTCAGGATATAAGTTTTAATTATAATGCCATCATGAATTTTTTTCTGAGCATAGCTCGTAGGAGTCAGGAAACGTGATCTTGTCAAGTATGCTTTCAACCGAAGTCCTACTTCAATTAGGTCTTTTAAAGGTTGTATCGTGGCTCAGTTCACGGTTTAAGAAACAAAAGGATAAAGGCTCAAAGTTATATTTGTACCCACCCATTCTTCGTGATGTTCTCCAATCCTAATTCAGTTAACCGGATACGAACGCTCATATCTCAAGCGGATTTGCTATGGTCGAGAACTTATCAAGGCTTTGGACATGGCAGTCGCTCACCTATTACACGATCTTGTTCTTTACTAGGGACTATTTATTGTACCCTCTTGTTTTGCTTTTATTCCCTAACTTTTGCCTGGACAACGTCTTTTGATCTGACTTTGGAGTCCAACGGGATGCCCCAGTTTTGCCTAAGTCTCCTTCATAGGTTTTTGACTTAGCGGGCTCTTATTTTTTGAATATTCTTTTATGCACAAGTCGTGTAAATCTTTTGAAAGGCTCGTGACTGCCCCACTCCTTAGGTAACCGAAGGATAGTCATTGTATTGGACTTCTTAAGATGCTAAGGATAAATTCTCGAAGGTTTGCTCTTCCTTTTTAAGAGTCTAAGCGCTCGATCGGTTTAACTGAAACCTACCCTGCACCAGGTTAGGATGAAGGTTCTTTAAAAGAAAGAAAAAACTCCTACTTCAAGGCTCAAAGGGTTGACGGGGGATTAACATCCTTATATCTCCAGTGTTTGGGATTTGAAACAATGCCTTACATCATCAGCAGGTTTTAATTGAAAGCATACGACAAGAAATCTGACGTTTTAGGTTCGTCATCCTCCTCCCAATTCTCCATCTGAACAAGAGATCGGGTAAAGTTGGCATTATAATTTATGAAAAATATATTTTGAATGAGTGAAACGAATGGATTTATTCAAGACAAACATATGCGTTGCATTAATTAATCAAAGATAAACAAGTTCGTGCATGCTAAATATGATTAATCGAAGAGAAATACATATAAATAAACAAATGAACTGTCGGAAAAAATCCTTCTAAATGTTTATGAAATCTTGCATTCGTGAGTAACAGTTTCCTTTGGCGGAGCCTCAATGGAAAGGACGTCTGGTTCATGATCACTGTGAGTCGTCATGGCTTACCCCAGTTATGCTGGTCACATCTTCAACAGTTTTCAGTCGTTGCTTCAAAATAAATTTCCCAGATCCTTTGTTGATCCCGGTCATATCACCTTGAGGGTTATTGAAATGAAGCGGGCTAGGCCTTTGAATAATGACTGGATTTGGCTGATAGGCGTAGCATGCTTTGCAGAATTTGCACTTGACGAGTGAGGAACCCCGAAAGGAGTCTCGATCTTCAGCTGAGCATCGCCAAAAGACAACTTCTTCGTTTCTAGCAAATTTCTGACAACTTTCTTAAGAGCATAGCAATTCTCTAGATCATGGCCGGGCGCACCCTCATGAAATAAACAATGAGCGGTAGCGTTGTAACTTGCAGGTAATGGATTAGGTGGAGGATTAGGAGGCGGACCCAAAGCCCGAGTAGTGATGAGACCTTGCTTGACCAAAGAGGGATACAACTCGGTAAAAGTCATCGGGATCGGCGGACAAGGTTTATACGTTCTTCTGTTTGGCATATTCTGGCGAGGAGCCGGACTCTTTGGCTGTTGAGGAGCAGGAGTATTGGGTGCCTGTAGGTAGTTGACAGGAGGCGGCTAAACAGGAGGTTGTTGCATAGGTTGATACATGGGAACCTGTTGATTGAAAGAAGGTGTAATAGCTGCCACATAGGGTTGTTGAGCATATTGGACCGGGTACCCTTGAGGTTGAGCATAACCTTGCAGATGCCGATAAAAGCGTTCCCTTGGTTTACCAGAGGATATAGCATTAGTCTCACTCTCCTTCTTTTTCTGGGAGCTATAAGGAGGTTTCTTCGGCTGATCCTTAGAAGCGCCATGATTATTTGTCATTTTACCACTCTTCATACCCAATTCAATCTTGACACCCACAGCAACGATGTCGGAGAAATTTGAAGTCACACTACCCACCATTCTCTCGTAAAATTCTGGACGGACTGTGTCGACAAACCAATCAGCTAACTCTTTCTCGGTCAAAGGAGGTTCTACCTGCGAAGCAGTCTCTCTCCACCTTTGAGCATACTCTTTGAATGACTCAGAATTCTTTTGTGACATACTCAGCAATTGTCTTCTGTCAGGAGCCAGATCCATATTGTACTTGTAGTGTTTGATGAAAGCGTCAGATAAATCTTGAAAGCTCTTAACGCGGGATTGGTCCAAAGTTAAATACCACTTGGAAGAAGCACCCTTCAAACTGTCTTGGAAGCAATGAATCATCAGTTTATCATTCTCAACATGGGCAGCCATTTTGCGATAATACATGATCAAATGACTCTTAGGACAGGTGGCACCTTCATAGCGATCGAAGTTCGGAGTTTTGAACTTCGGGGGAATAACTAAACCCGAGACCAAACAAACATCCCTTGCAGCAGTCCCAAAAATTTGATCACCCTCTACCTTTTTCAATCTCTGGACGATAGTGTTTACTTCCTCACGAAGCTTATCATGTTTCTCATAACCCTCAACATTCTCATCAAGATTATCAAAAACTGTCTCATTGGAGTACGGTTGCGCACGAGTGTGTACAACAGGTGGTGCAAAGATAGGAGCCCCCCTAGAAACTTCAGAAAACAAGGGCACGGCTTGCTGAACAGGTTGATTAATCGGAACAGTGGCTTGAGGAGGCACAAAACCCGGAGCAAGACCATAAGGTGGGTCCCTTGCTACGGTCACACTTGGTGGAGGGTCTACAGTAACGCCGGTAATCTCAGAAACAACAGTGGGCTGGGTATCCATCTTAGCATTTATGACATGTAACAATTCCATCATACGCCCCATACCCCCTCGAAGGTCTTCGAGTTCATTGCTAAGGCGATCAATCTCTTTTGCCTGATCCTCCATTCTTTTCCGAGTTTGAGCTCTGGTGTTGTATTGGTGCCGAGAACTCAGGGTGACGAAACTGGAAGGTGAGAGAACCGAGTGTGAGAAATCGGGAGACACATGTAATGCAAGAGTATGATGCTAAAATGTGAATGTAAATGAAGATTTCATGGAATTCAAAACATTTACGAATGTCGTGGGGTACCAAGGAAATCTTTTTCTTGTTTTTTCATTTTATATTTTTTTTATTTATGGTATCCCGCGATATCCATTAATGATGTTTGAACTCCATGAAATACAATGCGATGAGATGCTTTATGGATGCAATGCATGAAAACACACAAAGTCCTAGGTTAAAGGCTTGCATGAGGTTCAAAGGCAAATACCCTCCCCTGAAGTTAGATGGTTCATCCTGTCCTACAAAAGTAACCGGGTTCTAAGGGATCTCAATATCATTGATCCTTCACAAGGATGGTTGTTCAGAAGGCAACTTACTTGCCAACCAAAACCCTCCAAGTTTAAGATCTCAATGAGCGTAGTATCGAGTGTCAACCAACTTTAGTTTGCACCAAAGCCGGTTACCTCACTACTTTCTAAAGGCCAAGATGAGCTAACTAGGGTTCTAAAAGTCAGTTAGTGCATTGACAACATATGGCAGCCTCAATATTATCCTCAACTTGACTTAAGGAATATAAGCACCAACCAAGAAGTCGCACTAACTATGGCCACCAGATCAACCGTATCGATATACGTCGTACAGTTTCCTTGGTCTATTGCCATTTACCTAAGGTACACTAGATCCGGGTTAGGACCTATCTCACAGCACAAGGAACAGTCCCACAATCAAAGCGCAAATATATACATGCAAATGAATAATAACACAGATAGTAATAAATATGAACAAGTTAGGGATAACCCTCAAAAGTTTAGGTCTCCCCAGTGAAGTCGCCATTTTCTGTTGCGGTGGAAATAGGATCACAAACTATTAATGAGTTTGAATCGCAATTCAATTCACAACCGCTCTTTGATTTATCCGAAGGAAAAGGTCAAAAGAGGGAAAACCTATTTTGCATCGTAAACACAATGCGGGGAAAGATCTAGGGTTCGGGGGTTGGTTAAGATTAGGGAAGGTATTAGCACCCTAAACTTCTGTAGTACTCTACAGGAACCTTTTGTTCAAATGTTTACTATTTGCTTTATTTATTTGCTTAAGGTATATGTACATAAGGATTACAAGTGAGAAAAGAGACCTAAGGGGTTAATTCTAAGTTTACTCGGCAAGACATCGCATCTTGTGCCTACGTATCCTTACGGGAGTGGAATCAGAGTAATCGTAGTTCCCCTCAAAAGGGAGGTTAGAGACTTCTTGACTGTGGTCAAGGTCTCAAGGGGAATAAACGCATCTTAAGGACACGCTTACGTGGAGTGTAGAAACTCCAAATCTCTACGTTGAAGTGTTAAGTTGTATTAGGGTTAGGTTAGGTTAGGGATGCCACGGCGGGAAACCCTAAAATGAGCGCGGCGGCTCTTTGACCTAATGCTAGGGGTAAAATTGTAATCTTGCCTGCGGCGAGGCATTTGTGAAAATTTAGGGTTTGTGAGGTTGTAAGGGTTTGAAGTTGAGGACTATTGACACGGCGGTCAAACGGCTAGACCTAATTCCTTCGGAGGAGTGAAATTAATTATAAAGATGCGATGAAATTGAATATACATACAACGGCAGAAAATAAAGTGCGGAAAGATAAATGCGACAATTGTCTCGCAAAATTACATCCCATAAGCAGTTACAATTATAATAGCTAAATATAAAACCGAAAATAAGTTTCAAATTGAACATAATAGCTGCAAGAAACAAAACAAATAAAATGTCAGTATGTGGGGTTAGACGAAAACAAAATCAAAATTGAACGAGAAACAAACCGTATGAATTTTGGAGGACTTTTATGGTCTTTTTAACCAAGGATTTAAATTTGTGAAAAGAGATTAATTTTAATTAAAAGAGTTTTGAGTTTTAAAAAAAAAAAAATTATTAAAAGGTGAAAGTTTGGTTAATTATTCTAAAAAAAGAGTTTTAGTGATAATATTTTAAAAAAAAGATTTAATCATTAAAAAAACAATTGGTTTAATTTAAAAAATCTTAATGTTAGTTAAAAACACGTTTTACTTTAAAGTTATAAAAAAAGTTTTATTATTTGAAAAAACATTTGATTATTTTATTTAAAAAGAGTTTTAATTAATTTGAAAAAGGTTTTTGGTTATAAAAAAGAAAGGGCCTTCTTGATTTTTTTTTAAAAAGATAAACAAAATAAAATAACAAATGGAAAAACAATAAATAATAAAAAAAAAGAGGGTTGGGCCGGTCATCACTCTTCTTCTCTCTGCTCTCTGAGTTTGCGTGTGTTCCTCTCCTTCTTGTTTGCCTCTCACGGATGTTATCTTCTTCTTCTTTTGCATGGCCGCCGATTTGTCTTCTTCATCTCTTTTTCCTGAAAAACATGAAAAGCAACACAAAAATTGTAATTATATTTTTTGATCCTTACGGAATGATGATGGCCGATGATGCTTTGTCCTGAGGCTAGAGGATTTTTGACGGAGTTTGCTTGGATTTTACGAAAAAAAGTTCTCTCCTTTTCCAACAAGGCAACACATGTATATATAGGGAACAAATTAGGGTTAACACCAAATTGTCAATAATGTCCCTAAAGCCCATTTTAAAGCCCAAACTAAATAATTAGTTAAGAAAAAATAAAATTTAAATAATTTAAAATAATTAAAATAAACTTAAAATAAAAACTAATAATCCTATTGATTCCTAAAATAAAAAATATTATAAAAGGAACAAAATTTTTCAATATTTTTTTATTTTATGATTTTTTGGATATTTTTATGAATAATTTAGAAAAAAGTGAAAAAAATAATATTTTAAAAAATGATTTAATTAAAATACGAAAATAATAATTAAATAATAAAAAAAAACTATTTTTGTTATTTTTTTAATGAAAGATAGAAAAATTTAGAGTAAAAATAATAAAGAACAAAAAAAGTGACAAAGGTGAGATTTAATTTTTAAAATAGTTAAAAAAAAAAAAAAAAAAAAAGATTTAATTTTAAAAAAGAATTTAGAGGAAAAAAAAGATTTAATTTTAAAAAGAAGTTAGAGAAAAAAAGATTTAATTTTAAAAAAGTTAGAAAAAAAGATTTAATTTTAAAAAGTTAGAAAAAAAAAGATTTAAAGTTAGAAAACAAGATTTAGCTTTAAAAATAGTTAGAAAAAAAAGATTTAATTTTAAAAAAGATAGAAAAAGATTTAACTTTAAAGAGGAGTTAGAAAAAGATTTAAAAAAAGTTAGAAAAAAGATTTAGTTTTAAAAAAAGTTAGAAAAAAATATTTAACTTTAAAAAAGTTAGAAAAAAAAGATTTAGTTTTAAAAAAAGATAGAAAAAGATTTAACTTTAAAGAGGTAGTTAGAAAAAGGATTTATCTTTTAAAAAGAAGTTAGATTTTTATTTAAAAAAAGATATTAGAATTTGATTAAAAAAAAGTGTTAGAAATTAATTTAAAAAAGGTTATAAAAAAAATTTACTCTTAAAGAAAAGAAAAAAAAAAGTTAAATTTTAATCTAAATCCTAAAAGTTAGTAAGAAGAGCTTAAACTGATTTAAATAAATAAACTAAATAGAAAAAAAAAAAAGTTAATAAAAAACATTAGTAAAGTTATAAAAAAAAAAATTTAATTAAATTATTATTAGTTTAAAAAAACAAGATCTAAAAAAAAGGTTAATTTATTAGGTTAATAAGAATTTAAAATAAAAATAAAAAAGAAAGGGTAAAATTTGGGGTATTACAGTCCCGAGCCGAGCAAAGTGTCAGAGATAGCCGTCTCGTCGTATAAAGAAGCTCAAGCTCTAGTGGAGGCAGGGGAAGCAAAGGGCTGGGGCAAAGTGCTGGATATTCCTGTGAAAATGGACCAGTTCGGGCTGGGATACCAACCGTCGTCATCGACACCTGCTGTGGGGCCACCCCGTTTCAGAGGGCCAATAACCATCTCTGCCAGTGGAGTATGTCATGAAACCATCAACGCTGCTTCGGAGTCGGACGAAGGAGACAACGACTGTGATATGGATACCTGGATTCAGCCAAGCACGCCAGGACAGGGACTGTGCAACTGGTCTATTCAGGAGCTTGTTCCTGTGACTCTTAAACAGTAATGCTTTGCTTTATTAATTGTTGAATAATCTGATGTCTTGCCCGGGGCATCAGGATTTGCTTAGGGCTGTGTTGTTATGAACATTGCGTGTTAATCACTAAATAAATGGCGTTTTGTTCATGTGCAAATACTGTAATCTCTGTCTTTCTTGTTTTATATTTTTCAATAAAATGGCAACGTGGCTATTCGCTTTATACGCATTTTGAAGCACTTAACCATTCCTTTTGCAGGATAACATTTTCAGATGACATCCTTGAACCACCTATGACTCGTCCCGACTTTGAGCATCCGGTATTTCAGGCCGAAGAAGAGGTTGTCGAAGATAGCGACGTTCCTGAAGAACTGTCTTGGTTGGTGAAGCAAGAGGAAAGAGCCGTTCTGCCTCACGACGAGGTCATCGAAATTATCAACTTAGGGTCGGAAGGGGTTGAGAAGAATATTCGTATCGGAGCCGCGCTGCAGAGCGATATCAAGCGAAGGCTGGTTGAGATGCTCAGGGAGTATAATGATGTATTCGCTTGGTCGTATGAGGATATGCCAGGGCTCGATACGGATATGGTTGTGCACCGTCTGCCACTGAAAGAAGAATGCCCGCCGGTCAAACAAAAGCTTCGCAGAACTCGACCAGACATGGCAGTGA
Source organism: Lathyrus sativus (assembly GCA_963859935.3). NCBI lineage: Eukaryota > Viridiplantae > Streptophyta > Magnoliopsida > Fabales > Fabaceae > Lathyrus > Lathyrus sativus. Next base: position 715,553,634 of record OZ012737.1, read on the forward strand.
AGATCAAAAAGGAAGTTCAAAAACAGTGGGACGCCGGTTTCCTGGCTGTGACAAAATATCCCTCATGGGTTGCTAACATCGTACCAGTGCCAAAGAAAGACGGCAAGGTTCGAATGTGCGTGGATTATAGAGATTTGAATAAAGCAAGCCCAAAAGACGATTTTCCGCTTCCTCATATTGACGTGCTAGTTGATAATACTGCTCAATACTCCGTATTCTCCTTCATGGATGGCTTTTCAGGCTATAATCAGATTAAAATGGCGTCAGAGGATATGGAGAAGACCACTTTCATAACGCCTTGGGGAACATTTTGCTACAAAGTGATTCCCTTTGGCTTGAAAAATGCTGGGGCAACATATCAGCGTGCGATGACGACTCTTTTCCATGATATGATGCATAAAGAGATCAAAGTTTATGTTGACGATATGATTGCCAAATCCCAGACGGAGGAAGAGCATCTGGTGAATCTGCTGAAGTTATTTAAAAGGCTTAGGAAGTTCAGGCTGAGACTGAACCCTAATAAATGCACCTTCGGGGTGAGATCGGGTAAACTGCTGGGGTTTATCGTAAGCGAAAGAGGAATAGAGGTCGATCCTGCTAAAATAAAAGCGATCCAAGAAATGCCGACGCCTAAAACAAAGAAAGAGGTACGCGGGTTTTTAGGGAGGTTGAACTACATCGCTCGGTTCATCTCTCACCTAACGGCCACGTGTGAACCATTATTCAAGTTATTGAAGAAAGATCAAGCTGTAACGTGGAACGAAAATTGTCAAAAGGCGTTCGATAAAATAAAACAGTATTTGCAGGAGCCTCCTATTTTGATACCCCCAGTGGCGGGCAGACCCTTGATCATGTATTTGACGGTTCTTGAGGGAAGCATGGGTTGTGTTCTCGGTCAACACGACGAGACAGGAAGAAAAGAGCATGCAATTTACTACTTGAGTAAGAAATTTACAGATTGTGAATCTCGATACTCAATGCTTGAGAAAACTTGTTGCGCGTTAGCCTGGGCCGCCAAGCGTTTGAGGCAATACATGTTGAATCATACAACCATGCTCATCTCGAAAATGGATCCTATCAAATATGTATTCGAAAAGCAGGCATTGTCAGGAAGAATTGCCCGTTGGCAGATGGTCTTGACTGAATATGACATCCAATACGTCTCGCAAAAGGCTATAAAGGGGAGTGTACTGTCTGAGTATCTGGTGGAGCAGCCTATTGAAGATTACCAATCGATGAGGTTTGATTTTCCTGACGAGGATATCATGTACCTAAAGATGAAATATTGTGAAGAGCCGTTGCCAGACGAAGGACCGGAGTTAGGTTCCAAATGGAAGATGATATTTGACGGAGCTGTGAATGCTTACGGTAGCGGTATAGGGGCAATCATCACTACTCCACACGGGTCGCACATCCCGTTTACTGTCCGATTGACCTTTGCCGTTACCAATAATGAGGCCGAATACGAAGCTTGTATAATGGGGCTTGAAGAAGCCATTGATTTGCGAATCAAGAATCTGGACGTATACGGAGACTCAGCTCTGGTGGTGAATCAGATCAAAGGAGAGTGGGAGACACGTCAGCCCAACTTGATACATTACATGAACTATGCAAGGAGATTGTTGCCTTTCTTCGACAAGGTTGAATTGCATCATGTGCCGCGGGCCGAGAATCAAATGGCTGACGCTCTCGCCACTTTGTCTTCCATGTACAAAGTCAATTTCTGGAACGAGGCTCCCCGAATCATTATCTCTCGGTTGGACAGACCAGCTTTCGTATTTGCTATCGATGAAGCATCCGATGATAAACCATGGTATTTCGATATCCTTAATTTTCTGAAGAATAAAGAGTATCCGGCTGGGGCATCCAGTCAAGATCAGAAGACTCTCAGGAGATTAGCGGGTAATTTCTATTTGAATCCGGATGGTGTCTTGTACAGAAGAAACCACGATCTGGTGCTGTTGCGTTGTGTAGACGAAAGAGAGGCAAAGCTGCTCATGGAGGAAATACACGAAGGTACCTTTGGTACGCATGCCGGTGGGCATGCTATGACGAGAAAGCTGCTGCGGGCAGGTTATTTTTGGCTGACTATGGAAACTGACTGTTTCAAGTTCGCAAGGAAGTGCCACAAGTGCCAAATCTATGCTGATAAGATCCATGTGCCTCCGAGTCCTCTGAATGTAATGTCATCGCCTTGGCCATTCTCGATATGGGGAATCGATATGATTGGAAAGATCGAGCCGACAGCTTCTAACGGGCACCGGTTCATTCTAGTAGCAATCGATTATTTCACCAAGTGGGTGGAAGCGGCGTCTTACGCAAATGTAACGAAGCAAGTGGTGGCCAGATTCATCAAGAGAGATATCATTTGCCGATATGGGATCCCCGAACGGATAATCACGGACAACAGTTTGAACCTGAACAACAAAATGATGAAGGAGCTCTGTCAGAATTTCAAGATCGAACATCACAACTCCTCCCCTTACCGACCCAAGATGATTGGCGCTGTCGAGGCGGCCAATAAGAATATCAAGAAGATCGTTCAGAAAATGGTGGTGACCTATAAGGATTGGCATGAGATGCTACCTTTTGCTTTGCACAGTTACCGTACGACGGTACGCACATCAACCGGGACAACCCCATTCTCGTTAGTATACGGAATGGAAGCGGTATTGCCATTGGAAGTTGAGATCCCTTCTCTGAGGGTATTGCGAGACGTTTAGCTAGACGAGGCAGAATGGGTGAAAGATAGGTTGAACCAATTGAGTTTAATGGATGAAAAGAGGCTAGCTTCTCTAGCATACGGTCGTTTGTACCAGAGCCGAATGAAGAAAGCACATGATAAGAAGATACATCCGCGAAGCTTTCAGACGGGCGACCTTGTGCTGAAAAGGATTCTCCCGCCGCAGGCAGATCACAGGGGCAAGTGGACCCCCAACTACGAAGGGCCATACGTTGTCAGGAAAGTCTTTTCAGGAGGAGCTTTGTTGTTGTCCACCATGGACGGTGAAGACTTTACGTCGCCTGTGAATTCGGACGCAGTTAAAAAATACTTTGCTTAAAATAGACCCGCTGGACAGAAAAAAGAGAGTCCAGGCAAAAATGGGGCATCCGGGCGAACCAAAAACAGAATGAAAGGTTCGGGCAAAAGTTAGGGATAAAATTGAAAAAATGTACACCCGCGAAGTTGAAAACCTACACTGGGCGGCTTCGGCAAAAAAGGGTATCCCGGTGAACTGAAAACCCGTAAAGGGCGGTTCACGCAAAAGTTAGGGATTTGAAAAGCAAATGACGGCGGTCCGAATTTGATATTACATTTGAGCATTGGTGCGGGAGAATATATTCGAGGGGGCGATTATCGGATACAATCTCTTCGGAAGTGTGGATATCGGGAGAGCATTAGAGTCGGGCGAGTCATAGGAGGATCAGCTCGTGGTGTTCGTCTGCATCCCGTTGCCGACATGTGTACAAAGTTAATTTGCCAAAATATTTATGCTTCTTGTGCATACTTGTGTATTTGTTTTGCGTAGCTTCCTCTTTTCAGGAGTTACATCCCGTGTACAAAACTCCGCCCATTCAGGGGCCCAATCAATAAAATATGTTATTCAGTACTTGATGCTGGTTCTTTACTGTTTTGTGCATGATAAAACGCCTAAGTTTACTGAGACTAGCATGTGTATAACATCACTGGCCCTTGCCAACAATTGCTAAAGCTTTGAATTAACTGAAAATAATGTCACTAACCTGAATCGATTTGGTTGTAAAGGCTTGTCTTGTCTTATTTGTGTTGTTGCAGGTATTATAGCCGTACGAGGAAGACGATCAAAAGATTGCAATAACGAAAGACTCGACCCCCACGCAGGTCATGCATGTTCTTCCTGAAGAAGGATCGAACTCCCCAGCTAGTCATAGCCTATCCAGAAGGCATGCTCCAACAAAGCCATTCATCCTCAGCAAAGTTTGGCGATTCCAAGGTTATAAGGCTGTATTCAGACAGTGTATCTCGAGCAGAATGGGTTTAGTCGCAGAAGATTAATGTCGGTAAGCTGTAGTCAGGCAGTTTACCTTTCCCCGCAGGGTCATTTACTCTCTCCCCTAGCGGAGCCAGTGGATGTTCCCCAAGAGAATCATCTCATCCCCAGCGGAGTTCTCTTTCCAACCAGTGTCTTCATTCCTCCCAGTGGAACTCGAAGATTAAGACTCTCCCCGGAAGAGTTGGTGTGGGCCCTGGCATTTATTTTGTCAGAATACCGTGTGATATCCGTTCACTTTCCAGCAGAAGTTCGATCATACCAGGCGCATCTGCCATTCTTATATTCCCAGCAGGGTGTTACTTCAGTGAGGTGTTTGGTTCGAGTTCCCAATTTCCCAGCTGAGTCGACTTCACTCTCCCAGCATTTATTTTGCTGGGATAGTTCTATAGCATCTGGTTATCCCTAACGAAGTTGGCATTATCCTCAGCATTTATTCTGCTGAATCAGTTTCTGCACCCGGCAGTTCGAGTCTGCAATTGCATGGGCATATAGTGTCATACTTGCATCCACCAAATAAAAGTGTAGCATCTCCATGTCGAATGGAGCAGTGCATCATTGGCAAGCGCATGCATTTTGAAAACATAAACTAGGATGGCTAACCTTTTGTTTCAAGTATTGTTTCTCTTACAGGTAGAGAGAGCCCTCGCTCAGGTGAATCAATGAACATTCGAAGTCTCGGCATGAGACATTCAACGAAATGTCAGCTGTGGCACTACTCCCCACAGAGTCAGCAGGATAAGTTTCTCTTTGTCCCTAAGCAGAGTTACTTATTTCCCCGCCAGGGTTCTTGTTGAAGTTTCTCTAGTCCGACCAGCGGATTGTTTCTTTCAAAGTTGTTGTTACATCAGCATTAAAAGGTTTCATGAACCAGAATTTCAGAGGCCACAGCCGGTTATCAGAACAGGCGTCCAGTAGTTTGATTTCCAAATATCCCCAGTAGAGTCAGCTCCGAAATTGCTGGTTTGGGATCAATGGAGAAATGAGTCCTGACATGGACAATTTTATTGACGGGATTTCTTCGTGATAGAGAAGATTGTTGAAATGTGGAGTCCTGACGCGGACATTTCCTCAAGTTGACGATGTATGTTAGTCCTAACGTGGACAGAGTCGAGCTCTCGGTGGTGATTGAATGTGAGGTCATAGCGTTGACAAGGTTGATTACTCTTCGTGTTGGAGTCCCGACGTGGACCATTTTATTTCCAGCAGATGTCTCTATTCGTAATGGTGAAATGCGCATCCTGACGTGGACAAGTTTGTAGTTCTTCACGATGGCAAGATACGAGAGTCCTGACGTGGACCAATTTATCCTTCTTCGTGTTGGTGGCAGAGTGTGTGTCCTGACATGGACGGGGTTTATTTCCCCAGCAAGTCGAAGACGCGCAAGTCCTGACGTGGACAGGTCCTATTACTTCAGCAGGTTGAGATGTGAGTCCTGACGTGGACAAAGTCTCACTTCCCCAGTGGGTCAAAGGTGCATGAGTCCTGACGTGGACAAGTTTTTATCCTCAGCGAGTCGAGTGGTGAGTCCTAACGTGGACAAATCAAGACGAAAAGCGTTTCCTTACGTGGAAAGGTTGGAGTCCTTACGTGGACAGATAAAGGAGTGTTCCTTACGTGGAATGATGGAGTCCTTACGTGGACAAATCAAGAAGATTGTTATTTCTAACGTGGAAAAGTGGGTCCTAACGTGGACGATGTAGTCCTTACGTGGACATATCAAATTGTTTTCCTTACGTGGAAAAGTTCGTACTCCTTATGGGGAAAGAGGTGATTCCTTACGTGGAAAGATTGAGTCCTTACGTGGACATATCAGATTGATTCCTTACGGGGAAAGATAACATTCCTGACGTGGAACGATATTGTATTCCTTACGTGGAACGAGTGAGTCCTTACGTGGACATATCAAGTTGGATTCCTGACGTGGACAGATCAAGTTACTCCTAACGTGGAAAGATGGTGTTTCCTTACGTGGAAAGGGAAAAATTGATTCCTTACGTGGAAAGAAGATGTATTCCTTACGTGGAAAGTGTAGTCCTGACGTGGACAAATTCAGAAAGGAGATTGTGATTCCTTACGTGGAATGAAGATTGGAGTCCTTACGTGGACAGACTGAGAAAGTATTCCTTACGTGGAAAGAAATTGTGTTCCTTATGTGGCCAGAGAGGCACTCCTTACGTAGAAAGGAGTGTGTTCCTTACGTGGAAAAAGTTGAGTCCTTATGTGGACAAATCAAGACGATAGATGGTTTCCTTACGTGGAAAAGCGATATATTCCTTACGTGGAAGGGTGAGTCCTAACGTGGACGAAGTATTCATAACCCAGAGAGTTTAGTCCTGACGTGGACAGATCCAGGCGAAGCCTTAGTCCTAATGTGGACGGTGTTATTCCTAACGTGGAACGGTTACTCCTAACGTAGATGGTGTTATTCCTAACGTGGAACGATTATTCCTTACGTGGAAGGACAAGTAATCCCCAGCACGTTCGCTACGAGATCAGTGGGTTGTCGTAACAGTCAGATTCAGCTGATGAATGTCGTTCCCCCGAACAGTGGTGCAATTTATTTCTGCGGTTGGCAAATTTCTGGGTTCTTAGTATTCAACCGTCTCGTGCCGCGAATGTCTGAAGGCTCCAGGCTCTTCACCCAATCGGGTCCAAGTCGCTTGAATAGGGGCAGCTGTTGCACCCTAAAATTTGCTCAACCTTATTCACTCGGTTTATGTTTCAATATCATTAGCATTTGCATATAGAGCCATGTACATAGTCCAATCATCTGCATAGCATAAGCATAGCAAGTCATTCAATAGGGGACCAATCATTATTCTCGTCTCTAGAGGCCTATCAAGAGGTTATTATTCAAATTCAATCTCATTCAAGTCATCAGAAAGAATTGGGAAGCTATCAAGTCAATGGATCAAGCAGTTCATCTATCTCCTATCTGAGGGTATCTGAGGATCAACAAGTAAGTGTGAGCTGTGGGCTGAGTATGGGGAGTATCTAGACATATTGGAGGAGTTAGAAAGTCATTTGGAGAAGGAAATAAGTCATTGGTGAAGTCACAAGTATTGCAGTTAAAGACAGTCAACTAGGGTTTCATCTGGGTCAACTTTGGGTCAACTCTAGGTCAATTGACTGATTGAAAGGCATTGAGGGCTATTGAGGAGATGTGGGGTTTATCATTTGACATGAAGAATAAGGATATGTTGTTATGCTAAGAATAATTCAAGAGAAATCAAGGAGAAGAGGAGTTTCTAAATTAGGGTTTCTGTGTAAAATCCCCTAGTTTAGGTCAAATTTCCAAGCAAGATAAGTCAAAATACAAGCTTCAAATGGATCCTTGGCCAACATGAAACTTGTAGAGGATCTCAATACCTTTAATTTGAGTGGTGTAAGACATCAAGTAGATTTATAGAACTCAAGTTATGGTCCTTGCAAGTTACAGGTCATCTGAGGTATCTGAAATTTTGCCTGTGAAAGTGACTTGACTTCCAAGCTATTTTTACCCCTCAAGGAGATTTCAAATGAATTTCTGGTCAACATAAGAGTCGTTCCTCATTGTCTTAGCTTTCTATAATGGTATGGTATGCCTTCATATGATTTGTGGAACTCTACTTATGGTCTTGGCAAGCAAAGGGTATTTTGGTCATCTGAGGATTACAGGTCATTCTTAGCCTATGCCCAAAACTCATACAAGGATGCTTCAAATGGAAAACTTTACAACATCAAACTTGTTCCAAATGACATTTTGAGTCTAGAAAAGTGACCATGAGAGATTGGAAAGATTCATAGCACAAGGTTTCAAAATTGTTGGATTTAATGAATTAAAATGGACTTAAAAATGAGATTTTTCATATTGTGGCCAAATGAAGCAAAATTATAGGTCATTTTGAATGGAAAGATCATTTTGAGAACATTGGCTAAAGTGGAATTTTGAGGTTAGTTCAAACTTTAAGAGTTATTCATGGTTACTTGTAATGGAAGATACATAAACCAAATCCAAAGGAAAGAATGCAAGGGAAGCTTCTCCAAGTTTCTAGGAGGTTCTAAGGACATGTATATATTGATATGAGATGGTTCATGCCATGGTTGGTGATTACATTTTCTCAAAACCACAAGTATCACACATTTCTCTCATTTTGCAAAAGCTTCTCAAACCCTCCCAAATCTCCATTAATTTCCACATTTCTTGCTTGGATCATCATCAACACCTTTCCTAGATCAGAATTCCATCAAAGATTGGGTAGATTGGAGCAAGGATCGTGCCATCCATCTTCATCATACATTTTGCAAGAAGGTTTCAAGTACAAGATTCAAGGAGTTTGCACAAAAGCCATTGCATACAGAACTCATAATCAAGGTTACTGATCACTTTCCAATCACTGCAAGCCTCAGATCCAAAGAGTTACATACTTGTTTTCAACAATTGCACCAGGTTGGATTTCTATTCGAATTGCATGCTTTAGTTAGAGTTATTAGGTTTTGATAGTGTAGAATTGTTAAGGTAGGATAGAGGACTGATTTTGGTGAATTTGGAGAGGTTTCATGAATGTTGAGCATGATGTACCAATTCTGTTAGGGTTTGTATCTCATGGAATATGGCACGATAACTCTCATGATATGGCTTAAAATGACTAGTATAAGATGTAGATTAGGTTAGGATAAGGTTTGGCAAGAATTGGGAGATTTGATCACAGGTGATAACGATGGATTCAAGATGTTCTAGCTATCGGGTTCGAGCTTTGATGGAGTTTTAGAGGAAGATTTTGTCATGGTTGTGTAGAGGGGAAAGAATAGAGCAACTTTGCTCTTTGCAGATGGTGTTTTCATGGAGAATTGAGGTTGCATGATGAGGTGGAACTCTGGTTGAGGCAAGTTTCGCGCAGAGCTTCCATGGCTGAAACCCTAATCAATTGGGGAAGATGATGGACCACCGTTGGATGACCGTTTTGACTTGGACCAAAAACATGATCGTATGGCCACAATTCAATTGAAATTTGGAGGGAGTGAGGCTGAGTATCAAAACTCAGCGTTTCATTTAACGCACTCTGGGCCTGGATCCAAACTTCTATCCCCACCCCCCAATTGATGAGCCCAATGGAATACACATGGTTTTAATGCTGTTTGCACCGAAGGTTTATCCATTTTCTTTTAATTTTCATTTTCATTTTCTGAGCGCGTATGGGCCTAAGCCCTTTGATATTCGCACCTCCCAGCTGGTGGCCCACTTGGATTACAACTAGAACGCCACTGCTATTCTCACCTCCTCCTTCTATTTCTTTATATTTCAATTTTTAATTTCTTTTCAGTTTCATGCATTTTATAAAAATCATAATAAATCATAAATTTCATATTTTTTAATGGTTCTTTTTGCATTAATTTCTTCAAGATGTCTAGAAAATTATAAAAAAATAAAAATTGCATTTTATTTTTTATTTGGTATTTTTCCCATATTTTCCAAATAAATGCCTATTTTAGGTATTTCATTTCATACATGAATTTGTTGATTTTTGTTCTAATAGTTGCTTTAATATTTTTAGTCCATTCTTTTTAGGTTGATTAGTAGACATTGTTAGCTTGTACATACAATTTAGTGCATATTTTTAGGAATTAATTTTAGGTGATTGGTTTAGGTTTGAATAACATGAACAAAATTAGGGTTTTAAATCAACTTAGGTGAGATAGTTTAATTCTTTTAGGAAATTTTCATTTGATTTTTGGGGTATGGACTATAGGGGTTATGGGTATAGGATAGATCACCTTAGAAATCACTAGGATTCCCCTACTGCTATTAGTATTACTGTCTATATTTGATTGATTGGTGTGGTGTGCCCTCTGGGGATTATTGTTTGTCTGTGTGGGTACTGGGATTGTTTGGGGATTGGGGGAGCTGAAGACTGATGATGATGAAGCCATTGGAGATCCAGAGACTGAAGACCAACTTCCAGAGTTGAAGAGGAGATTCTTGCTGGCAGCTGTTGAGGAGATTAGGGTTTAGGAGCTAGGCAGAGCTCTAGATTAGAAAGCTTGTTTCTCAAACATGGAGTGCCTTGTCTGCATCCATCCTTTCTCTATGATTCAAAGTCTCTTTCAAATATCCACCTCCTTCCTTTGGAAGGATCAGTGAATGTATTTGAAAGATAGAACTTTTGAGGGAAAATTATCTGTATAGTGTTAACAGTTGATGAACCACCCTTGGTAGGTAATTGACTGTCTAACATTCATTCACTTCATCTGGTTGATTGATGTTCCTCTTGAAGATTGAGACTGGAAGAAAAGCCATTGCAGGTGGAAGATTGATGATCAAGACCTTGCTGGAAAGCTGTGGAGATGGAGATTGATGCTTGCCTGAAGCTTATAGCTGTTTGATGATGACTTGAAGATAGGTGTTGATGCAGAGCTGTTGTGGCTGTTTATTTTTCTGCTGTTATTCATTCTTGATGTATTGATTGGTTTTCTGGACTGTATTGTTTGTTGTTTACTCTGTTGGGTTGAAAGTGAATCCTGTTCACTTTTGCCTATTGTTTTCTAGGTTCGAGGTTGAGTGGGACTCCCTTGCCTCGCTTGTATTGTTGCATCCATGCATTTTACTGTTTAATGTATATACCTGATATTGTTTCTGGTTCCGTCTATTCCCTTAGGATCTTTGTTTCTCTCTGTGCAAGAGAGGAGCATGATAGACACTAGGTCTTAACCCATGCATGATAACATTAGGTTAGTTTGATTCCCTTCGCAACCACAGGTTAGAGTTCTGTCTCTTCTTTCTCAAAACAAACAGAAAAATACAATAAATATTTCAAACACAATAAAAGACACTTCTTTCGTAAAAGAATGTGAACTCATCAAAACGTCATTTTTGTCCGCTTGGACTGCTAATCAGAGAAAACCCTTTTTCAGAAGGAATAAAAACAATCAAGACAGACTGGTGTCGTACGTGGCCCGAACTACGTTTGCTCTGATCTTTCATGCTGTATGAAAGTACGTAGGCATAGGATGCGATATTCTAGCGAGCAACCTTCCCCTCCTTTCCCGTAGGTAGGCGAACTACGTTGACTCTGATTTCTTGTTCCAGACGGGAATACGTAGGCATAAAGTGCGATACTTTGCCGAGTCATTTTCTTTTCTTTTAACCCCTGACCTGTAGAGTAGATAGAATAATAATCTGTACCAGAAAACAAGCGTGGATCCCGTCGAGTACGACGGACGTGAGGGGTGCTAATACCTTCCCCTTGCGTAACCGACTCCCGAATCCAGGATTTGGTTGCGATGACCATTCCTTTCCCCGTTTTGCGGTAGGTTTACCTCGAGCGTTTCCTTTCCCTCCGTTGGGATAAATAACGCATGATGGCGACTCTTCTGTTCAGCCGGCGCCGATTTTCGCAGTAGCGACAGCTGGCGACTCTGCTGGGGATCCAACGTCCCCTGGCTGCTAAGGACTGCGATAGTTCTTATGCATTTTGGATCCAACGTCCCTTAAGAGAGTCAATCCTAACGCTTGTTTTCCCGTCGAGGATTTTGCATGGATTTATATATTTCTGACCTTTATTTTCAGCATTATATATATTGATTATTATTGTTGTATTGGGGGTTGTGATGGGTGGTTCTATGATTGAGAGATAAGTCGGACCTGGGCTTGAGTGCACCTAGAATTAGAGTAGAAAGTAGTGGGCGCGTGCCGGCTTTGCTTGCATTAGTGTCTCATGAAATCTACACTCGGACGAGGTTCTTCTGGTTGGCTTCTTTTTCTACCCTTTGGGTCGAAGGGGTTATTGGTCAGCTGAATTGTCGACTCCGGGAACCGATCATTTGGAAGTTGGCTAAGTGAGGCCTCTTCAGGATTTGATGATGCCACTCCTTCTGGGAATCGTATCATCAACCCTGAAAGTCTGTGACACCGACGACCGCATAGGATGCCATACCTTTGTCAGTTATTAGGACATCCACCTGTGAGAGGGTTTGGGGTTATGCAGGTGACTAGGCCTTCAGACCACCGGTTTGTTCCTTGATCAGAGATCCTGGGTATTTATGGAGGGGTCTGAGGTCTGTCAGAGACCAGTTGGAGATGTGACTTGAGGTCTACCAGAGACCAGTCGGAGTTATGGTTTGAGGTCTGTCAGAGACCATTGGTTGGAGCTTTGTTTTAGGTCTATCTGAGACCAGGGTTTGAGGACTTCTGTAGAGTCTATCTGAGACTTCTTGATATGGTTCAGGCTGTTCAGCTACGGCAGTTGGTCCCTGTTGCATGTTACTTGCATTGCATTGTTTGCATACCCATTATCATTGCATCCCATTAACGTGTGTCTGTGCTGCAGGTGCATTTGCATATCCTCCGATTCTAGTGCCCAGACTTCTGAGTATTGATTATGGCTGGTTTGAGGAAAACAGTTGCGTATAAGCTGCCTTCACCTGATATTACTTCTTTGCTTGGTCTGATATCTCTTGATGATGAGGAGGTTAGGAGAAGCTTCAGAATGAGTCATGGGAGGTTACTGAGATTAGTCTGCAAGCCCACTGCTGATGAGATGAACGGGCTGTACACCTTGATGCAGTTCTATGACCCCGCATTGAGATGTTTTACGTTTGCTGACTTCATTCTAGGGCCTACCATTGAGGAGTATGTGGAGTTTACGGAGCTACCAGTGCAGAACAAGGTTCCCTTTATTCACTCTGCTGCTGAGCCCAAGTTGGAGGACTTAGCCAAAGCCTTGCATATGGACGCTGCAGAACTGTTAGTGACTTCTTGGCTTGGGATTAGGAACCTATGTTGATCAAGATAAATCAGGACTCTCCGTTGATATCACAAAGTACCAAGGTATGATTGGTTCACTTTTATATTTGACAGCAAGCCGCCCTGGCATTATGTTTAGCGTGTGTTTATGTGTGCGGTTTCAAGCCAATCTGAAGGAGTCGCATTTCAACGCTGTGAAGAGAATCATGAAATATCTCAAAGGGACGACAAACGTTGGATTATGGTATCCTAAGGATAGTATATGTGATTTAGTAGGTTATTCTGACGCAGATTATACAGGGTGTGAAACTGATAGAGAAAGCACAAGTGGAACAAGCCACATACTAGGAAATGCATTAGTATCATGGGCATGTAAGAAACAAGCATGTGTTGCTCTTAGCACGGCGGAAGCATAGTACATAGCAGCAAGTAATTGTTCTGCACAAATCCTTTGGCTCAAGCAACAACTTCTTGATTATGGACTCAATCTCGGATATATTCCTCTTCAGTGTGACAACATAAGTGCTATCAATATTACAAAGAATCCAGTCATGCATTCCCGTACAAAACACATAGACATTCGACATCATTTTCTACATGATCATGTGCTAAAAGGCGATGTTAAAGTCACATTCGTGGATAGACATAATCAACTCGCGAACATCTTCATAAAACCACTTGCAAAAGAAGCGTTTTATAAGATTCAAAGAGAACTTGACATTTAGATGAAGGTGGTGTGTAGATCTTCAATATTTATTCATTATATGTTATAATGAATCCCGGTACACAAAATTCCTTTATTTTAATTTTCTTTCAAATTTACATGAAAAGTGTATTATGTGATAATTTTTCACTTTTTTTAATTTTCATGATATTAAATATATGTTTACAGCTTAAATATGTAATTCTTAGTTGCATAATATTATGTCATAACATATCATAGAAAATTTTTTTTGGAAATTTCTGACTATTTTTTAGTTATCATGCTGTTGATTTTGAACCTGTTGCATAAGGTAACCGCTTACCCTATCTGAAGTAACCGGTTACCCATTCCAGTTTTCCAGCATTTGCGCAAGTTTGTATTATGTAACCGGTTACCCCATATGGAGTAACTGGTTACCACTGTTAAACTCAGAAAAATTGTTTTATTTTTTTTTTCTCTTGTGGTTAAATGATATAATGATATCTTTTATTTATTTTTCATTTAATCATTGCTAAGTCTTGGTCTTCAATACTAAAACCCCATTCACTTCTTCTTCTACCTTTCAAGCTACCTCCATTACTTTCATTAAAACTCCACTCACAAAAACTCAAAGGGATTCAAGGAAAATTAAAACCTACTCACTAATTCCTCTTTATAAAACCCAAAACTCACAAACTCTCATCTCAAAGTTCCTCACCCTCTCCAAATCCAAAAATCCTTAAACCCTAAAAATTCTCAAAGCTTCATCAATGGCTCCCAAACCAAACAAGGGCAAGAAGAAGATGGCCGAAGGAAGCTCTAATATTGTCGAGGAACAACATGCACTAACAATTAAGTCTCAAAGATTGGATTTCGCGGTTTAAACTCGGACCTTGATGGCGGTAAAATATGTCATTTTCAGTGCTTTTCCTAATCACAACTTTACTTTTAGCACTTTATTAGAGATTTCTGGAGTCAAATATCTTGTTGCTAAGAAGGGTTTTTATTACCCAGATTTGATTAGGGAGTTTTACTCTACTCTAAAGTTTGGCTCAGATGATTTTGGAGATATTATGATAATTGCTAAAGTTAAAAAGGTTGACATTTCTATGGATTTATCTGATATAGGAACTTGTTTGGGAATCCCTTCAAAGGGGGAAGAACTTCGTCACAGGGTTCTTCCGGACCTTCCCTTCTGGAAAAAATTTGACAGTTTAGATTATTTTGTTTCCATCTGTAGAGGAACTCATGAAGATGTTATGAGTAAGCAATCCCATAACTACAGCAGGGTGGTAAAATATGCAAACCTTCTGACAGTGAAGGATAAAATGCTTCACTATATTTTGGCATATATTCTGGTGCTAAAACATTCAAATCATTCATAGGTCAGTGAGCTGGAAATGGAATTAATCAGATGTTTGAAGTTGAATAAAGAAATTAATCGGGCATATGTCATCGTGCATAATATACGACACCAACTTTCTCTCAACGGCAGATTACCTTACGCTCAGATCATCTCAAGGTTTTTGGAATATAAGGATTTTTTGTTACAAAGGGAACCAAAAACTGACATGGTTGCTAAAGTGTGTGAAATCAATGCTATAACGGCAACTAAAAACACCGACATTATTATTGCACCTAATGGGATGTTCCGTTACAAAGAAGAGCTTGCTCCGCAAAACCCTCCAATCCCGGAAGGTGGTATTACCAATGAACTTTTATATTCCGAAATTCTCTCCATCAAGGAAACCATGGAAAGAAATCATCGTGAAACAACTAGGGAAATAAATGGCCTTAGAAAACTTTTTAGATCCATGAACCGTTCCCGGGCTGTTATTGAAGAAAGTGATGAAGATGAAGATGAAGATGGTAGAGGTGAAGAGGGAGAAGGAGACCATATTGCTGAAGATGATTAAATTTTTGTGATCATTTTATTTTTACATTATGTTATGTTTTCTGGATATTTCTAATACGTATTATTGAATTTGTTTAGTAATCTTCGTTCAATGTTTATTGTTTCTCTTGTATGTTGCTTTGTAAATTTTTAGTTGAAATCTTTTCCCATCCTTTTTGTAAATGACAAAGGGGGAGAAGAACTAGCTTTTGTGTTTTTTCTCTAACAACTTGCAGAATTTTAAAGCTTCTTCAAATGATAGTTTAAGGGGGAGAATCTCTCTAGGGGGAGCTTGTTAGAGAACTCAAGGTTATTTCAAATTGATTAAAATTGTCAAAGGTTGGTTGTCATCATCAAAAAGGGGGAGAATGTGAAGACATGGCTTCTCAGATATTTTGATGAAGACTCACCTACAAAGCTTCTCATAAAGACAAGATGGATTAACAAAAAGTATTGATCAAGTCTCCTGCTTAAAAATCAACCCCCTACAAATGTCAAAGCATTATGAAGATTGAATCTCAAAAGAATATGTATAACACTTAAACTCATGCATTGATATAGGTGTTCATCGTATTCCTCATTTATGCCATGATCCTTAGAAACATTTTTTGGTTGCAATAAAATGGTTTTGAAACTATGTTTTTTAAGCATTTTTTCAATTTTGTTTTTAAGTAACTGGTTACTCTCTATAAGGTAACCAATTACCCTGTCGAAATTTTTAAATTTTCTAACGTTATAATCAAGTAACCGGCTACTCTTTATAAAGTAACCGGTTACCACTGAAGCAGAGCCAAAAATCTCATTGCATCCCTTCATAAATTTTTCTGTTGTTTTGTCTGATCAACCATGGCATCCTTTCATGATTTATAACCTTCAGTAGAGGTGTCATAGGTATATATAAACATCATTCTAAGTCTTTACACTCTACCTCCTTACAAAATTTTAAATCAATTACTCATTTCTCTAAATCTTCAAAAAACTTTCTAAGTGTTCTTCAGATTTTTTCAAAAGTGAAACTTTGCATAAACCTTCATATTAATCATCATAGTTTCATTTGCATATAAAGAATACTTGTATTATTGTCTTGAGAATTGAGTGTTAAAAAGGAGAAGATCAATCTTGTGATTGATATCTTGAAGAATCATAATTTCAACTAATTACTCAAAATTCAGAACTATTGTAAAATCCTAAAATTCCAAGGATTGTTTGGATTTAGGTGCTGACTATAAGGAGAATGATTGTTTATCTTATAGGGTTTGTTAAAATCCTTGTTATCCAGATTGTGGATACAAGAGGTCCATTGTAATAGATTTATTCTTGTTTGGACTTTAAACTAGTAAAATCCAAGAGCGTTGTTCTTGGTGTCTTGTTAGAGTCTAGTTTAGAAAGACTAGGTAGTCTTGTCTAAGATCTAACATTATAGTGAAATCTTTTTCATGTTGAAAGGGGACTGGAGTACTCTCAAACTGTGAGGGGAACCAATATACTTCCTGGTGTTCTTTACTTTCCATCTTTACAATATTTCATCACTTAGAACCTTCTAGGAAAGTAAAATTCAAAACCGTCAAAAAACCGAGAAAAATTCCTAAAACCTGATTCACCCCCCACTTAGGTGATTTAATAACTTAGAATTATTATTAGATGATAAAAATTAAGGTTTATGTTAATGGGCCTTAGGTTAATGTCTAACTTGGTGCCATACCCCATGTTTTTTTATAAAAAAGCTACACATGCATGGTATTTTTTTACACCCTTTTAATTTATTTATATATATTTTTAAATATTAGTTTTATTATTAATTAAAAATCCTAATTTTGATTAATTAATTTTTTAATAGATGAATTTAATTTTTTAAAATTTCTAATTGATTGATTAACCATTATTAGTTACTTGTGAATTTACTCGTGGATGTTTGACATGCCTATATCCGAGTTACTTGTGGCATACTCGTCGATTCTATATCCGAGTTAGAGTCATTCTCTTAATGTGAAGCAAAGATCCATCTTCCACATGTTTGTGGTGGTTTAAATTGAGTATTCTCCTTAAGATGATGACTTGTCTCTTCTCTTAAAAACCAACCAACAAACTTTGTTTATACTTAGTGAGGGGAACTACGAATGCTCTGATTCCATTCCCGTCAAGATGTGACTTCTTGGTGAGCATACTTAAAAATAACACCTTAGGTCTCCCTTTTTCCTTTTCACCTTTAGCAGATAAAATAACAAATAACACAATAAAACAAGAGGTTTTTGTAGAGTACTACAGATACTTAGGATGCTAGCATCATCCCTAGGTATAACCAACCCCTAAACCTTAGATTCTCTTTTGAATTGCATTGCATTACATTTTTATGGGTTTATTCGTTCTTTTTCCGTTCCCTTGGATAAATTAAAGATCGGTGGTGAAAAATGATTTGTGATTCAAGTTAATCAATAGCTTGATATCCAATTCTCACCTCGACAGAAATAATGACTTCACCGGAAATTCTTTCGAGGGTTTCCCCTAACTTGCTTATTTGTGTTTTTGTTGTGTGTGTGTGTGTGTGTGTGTGTGTGTGTGTGTGTGTGTGTATATATATATATTTGTTTATTTGTATATATATGTTTCCACTTTGGGTTGTTACTTTGGTGCGGTGAGATAAGTCCTACATCCGGACTTGAGTACACTTATGATAGGAAGGTGATATATTCGAGAAGGCTTGTAGGGAGTTGATTCCCGACCAAGCTGACTTGAGAGATCACCGCTCAATTGAGGTCCTCTTGAGAATAGTACTGTTGAACGAGTATTCATGAAAGCACTTACTATTTTTGACCTAGGAGCCTGTGATACTTGGAACCTTTAATTACCCTTAACTCAAATTGGCCCTTCTTAAGACGTGGTGCGATGACTATGAGGGAGTAGTCCCAAAATAGTTGATATGTGATACTATACTCAAAAGAGTTTCTCTTGAGAATATTATTAACTACCGAATATTTGGGAAATTGATAATATCCGAAAGTCGGACTGATGACTTTGAGAACTTTTTTATAACCTTTGTTCTGTAGGTACAATAAACCCTTAGTCCACACCATTTGGGATGGATAGACCCTTACTCCAGGCTCATTGACTTTCAAGCCTAAGCCTTTGCCTGTTTGAATGTATATGTGTATATATGGATATGTGTATTGTAACACCCATTTTAATTATTTAGTCTTTCTGGTGTTATTTTATTTCGGCGTGTCTTTTGTGGAGAGTATTTAAGAAACTATAGACTTTAATATTAATATGATATAATTAATAATGATAGTAATTTAATAATCAATAGTATTATTATTATTATTATTATTTGTATTATTATTAAGGTTAAATGAATAGATAAGGAATAAGAGTTATAAGAGGGGTATTAGTGAGTTTTTGGAAAGAAAAGGGGAGAAAAACACGATAGAGAGGAAGGAGAGAAAACACGATCAAGGGGGAGAAAGATTGAGGAGAAAGAACAAGAGAAAGAGGAAGAAGGCCAAGGTTGTTGGATTCTTGGGGGTTCTTCATCAATCGAAGCAACTAATCGAGGTAAGGGGGAGAAACTGATTGGGATTGGTAATTGCATGAATCGGGTATAGGGGATTCCTTAACCCCATAGGGATTTGATGAACATGATTCGTATGTTGTTTTGTTTCTGATCATTGTTGTCATGGTGAACTTCTTGCATGTGGTGGTATAAGGATTGTTTGGATGGTTTGGGTGATTCTGAGTAGTTTACCGTTTTAGGTCGAAAATGATTTAATTAGTAGAATTGATGTTTTATTGGGTAAAATCTGGAATAAGTCATGTAGATTAGTCGTAGAATATTAGGCTAAGACTACAGGGACTGGTGTGGTGAGAATCATATGATTTAGGAGCTTCTGATGAATGTCTGGACAGTGAGGGTTTTGTGAAATCGCAGACGTTCGCCAGCACCTTCGCTGAGCGAGCTAGTAGCGAGCATTCGCTAGGAATTTACTTGGCGAGTTGGGTAGCGAACACTTCTAGTAGCCATTGTCTGCCTTCGCTAGTGAGTTCGCTAGGCGAGTAAGGCAGCGAGCATTCGCTGAGGCCTTGCTAGGCGAGTGGGCCAGCGAGCATGACAGCAAATTGTGATTTTGTACTGTTTTGATTTGTTCTTTCGTTACGTAGGGCCCATTTTGGCCACGTTGGGCATAGGAATGGTGTGAATGGGAATAATGTATATTTTGTGTTCGAATGTGATTTCCCTATTATTCATTTTAATTGACATAATTGATTGGTGTGTATATATTGTATGATGATGTGATCAGGAGGATCGTGTGCACTTAGTGTGCTTGAGTTTGTGTGTTGTGCATATCATGGTGTTTTGGTGGGATGAATCATGTCTCAGGAGGAGCGTAAGTGATTCACCCGTACTCCCTTGTGGAGAATGGTGGGGATAGATCATGTCTCAGGAGGAGTGTAAGTGATCTATCCAGGGTTCGATTGAATGAACCAATGAGTCGATACCGCATGCATGGTGTTGAGTTGCATTCTTGCATTATTGTATGTTGTATTGATGTTGGACAATAGGTCATGTTTGATGTTGGTGGGGTGATGATTTATATATTTACTGCCTTTTATTCATGTATCTTATTACCGATCATTTTGATCATGTTTTCTCACCCCTTTGTTGTTATTTTGGTCTATGCTTCTTCGGAAGTACAGATAATCCAGGTACATAGCTAGCTTAGATAGTGGTGTGCGAGTCGAGTCCTGGGATGCTCTGATACGTAACATGGGACTTGGGTGTTTACTTTTATTATGATTGGATTTGTTGTATTCCTGTGACGTATCTTATTTTGGTGAACCCTCTTAATGAATGTTTTATGTAAATTGGCGGATGGCCGAGAATGATGTACTAGTAATGACTTTCGCTGTTTATTTTGAAAACCATCTAATGAAGTGTTTTGTGGGATTTTTGTGAATGTGATATCCCACTATTGAAGGGAAACTCTGATATTTATTTGATTTAAT
The DNA here is from genome assembly GCA_963859935.3 of Lathyrus sativus. Taxonomy (NCBI): domain Eukaryota; kingdom Viridiplantae; phylum Streptophyta; class Magnoliopsida; order Fabales; family Fabaceae; genus Lathyrus; species Lathyrus sativus. The sequence continues at coordinate 715,573,964 of OZ012737.1, forward strand.
CATGTTTTATTTTAATTCGGGATAGTGGGGTGTTACAGTTGGTATCAGAGCAGGTCGGTCTGTCCGGCCAGTGTAGTAGTTGAGTCTGTCCGTAGGATAGAGGTTGTATACCTTTTAAACCTAGTGTTGTTATGGTTGAGCAGTATGGCAGGAAGGAATGATGTTGCTTTGGCTGCTGCTATGCAAGCGATGGCGCAGGTGGTTGCTAATCAGAACCAAGTTACAGGTGCGCAATTCAGAGATTTGGCACAGTTTCAGAGTAACAAGCCACTGACGTTTGAAGGAGGAATTTTGGATCCTGAAGCTGCACAGAAATGGCTGAAGGCAATTGAGAAAATTATCAGGATAATGGGTTGTAATGATGAGCAAAAAGTGAGGTTTGGTACTCACATGCTGGAAGGAGAGGCTGAAGCTTGGTGGGACAACAGTCTCCAGAGATTGGAGACTGCAGGAACTGTGATTACTTGGGATGTGGTTCGAACTGGTTTTCTGGAAAAGTATTTTCCAGAACATATACGAAGTGCTAAGGAGATAGAGTTTCTAGAGCTGAAGCAGGGCAATCTGACTATAGCAGAGTATGCTGCTAAATTTGAAGGGCTGGTACAGTACTGTCCTCATTACAATACTGAAGCGGCGATGACCTCAAAGTGTTTGAAGTTTGAAAACGGGTTGCGTCCGGAGATTAAGATAGGGATCGCTTGTCAGAAGATCAGGAGTTATCCTGAGCTGGTAAGCAGAAGCAGAATTTATGATAATAACAACCGGGCCAGGATTACACACTATAAGGTTGTAAATGACCGTAAGGGTAAGCAGAGATTTGGTGGTACTCCTTACAGTGTTCCTGCTGATAAGGGAAAACATAAGGCTGCTACTGATAAGAAGCCCAGAGAAGGGAGAGCGTCTGCTGGTGTGAAATGTTTCCGATGTGATGGCGTGGGGCATCGTGCTAATGATTGTCCTAATGAGGTGAAGAAGTGTTTCAAGTGTGGGAACCCATGCCATGTGGTAGCTGATTGTCGGGCCGTTATGCCTACCTGTTATAACTGTGGTGAGAAAGGTCATATCAGTACCCATTGCGAGAAATCGAAGAAGTCTCAGGCGCCTCAGGCCAGTGGTAAAGTATTTGTTGTGGTAGGAACTCAATCTGTCGGCGAGGAGTGTTCTATCAAAGGTACTTGTTTTATCAATAATATTCCTTTGACTGCTATGATTGATACGGGTGCAACCCACTCGTTCATTTCTGTTGATTGTGTGAAGAGATTAGGACTGGTGCCGTCTACTCTTGAGCAACGGGTAACTATTGAAACTCCCTCTATTGGTTCAGTGACTACTTCTTTGGTGTGTTTGAAGTGTCCACTGACTATTTTCGGTAGAGACTTTGGGGTAGATCTGATTTATCTGCCACTTGGTAAGCTGGATGTTATTCTGGGTATGAACTGGTTGGAGTTCAACCGAGTCTACATCGATTGTTTCTGGAAGGTGTTGTTGTTCCTTACTCCAAAGGAGGAAGCATTGGCGGATTCCTTGTCTAATAAGGAATTGAGGACCTTGTTAGAGGACGAAGCTAAAATGTTTGCTTTATTTGCATCATTATCTTTTGACAGCAAGGCGTCAATGAAAGAGTTGGCGGTGGTGAATTAATTTCCCGAAGTGTTCCCTGATGATATTACAGAATTACCTCCGACGAGAGAAGTTGAATTTAGCATTGATCTTGTTCCTGGTACGAGACCTATATCTATGGCGCCGTACAGGATGTCGGCAGTGGAATTGGCTGAATTGAAATCTCATATTGGAGAGTTGTTGGATAGAAAGTTTTTCAGACCGAGTGTGTCACCGTGGGGAGCTCCAGTGTTGTTGGTAAAGAAGAAGGATCGTAGTATGTGTTTGTGCATCGATTACCGCCAGTTGAATAAAGTGACCATTAAGAATAAGTATCCTCTTCCAAGGATTGATGATTTGATATATCAGTTGGTGGGAGCTCGGGTGTTTAGTAAAATTGAGTTGAGGTCGGGTTACCATCAGATCAGAGTGAAAGAAGGTGATGTTCAGAAGACGGCATTTAGAACTCGTTATGGACATTACGAGTATATTGTAATGCGTTTTGGGGTGTCTAATGCGCCAGGAGTGTTTATGGAGTATATGAACTGAATATTCCATTCTTACCTGGATCAGTTTATTATTGTGTTTATTGATAATATACTTATTTATTCTAAGTCTGATGAAGAGCATGCAGGACATTTGAGAATTGATTTGCAAGTGCTGAAAGATAATAAGTTGTTTGCTAAAATATCGAAGTGTGAGTTCTGGATGAAGACGGTGAGTTTTTTGGGGCATGTGATATCTGGCGACGGTGTAGCGGTGGACCCATCGAAAGTGAGTGCAGTGCTACAGTGGGAACCGCCGAAGACAGCAACAAAAATCAGAAGCTATTTGGGTTTGGCAGGATATTACCGAAGGTTTATTGAGGGGTTTTCTATTTTGGCGTTGCCATTGACCCAGTTGACGAGGAAGGATCAAGTTTTTGTGTGGGATGCTGCTTGTGAAGAAAGCTTTGAGGAACTGAAAAAGAGATTGACTACGACACCAGTGTTAATATTGCCAAATCTGAGTGAACCTTTTGTGGTGTACTGTAATGCGTCTAAGATGGGATTAGGTGGGGTTCTTATGCAGAATGGTAAGGTAGTGGCGTATGCTTCGCGACAACTAAGGGTGCATGAAAGGAATTACCCTACCCATGACCTTGAATTGGCTGCGGTAGTTTTCGTGTTAAAGATCTGGAGGCACTATTTGTATGGTTCGAGATTTGAGGTGTTTAGTGACCATAAGAGTCTGAAATATCTGTTTGATCAGAAGGAGCTAAATATGAGACAGAGAAGATGGTTGGAGTTCTTGAAGTATTACGATTTTAGTTTGAGTTATCATCCAGGAAAGGCGAATGTAGTAGCCAATGCTTTGAACAGAAAAACAATTCATATGTCGGCTTTGATGGTAAAAGAAATGGATCTAATTGAGCAGTTCAGAGATTTGAGCATGGTTTATGAAATTACGGCAAATGGTGTGATGTTGGGCAAGTTGCAAGTGAATAACGATTTCTTGGATATGATTAGAGAGAGCCAAAAGTTAGATGTGAAGTTAGTGGATTTGATGCCCGGAGTAGGAAGTGACTCTGATAGTGATTTTAAGTTGGATAGTACAGGTGTGTTGAGATTCAGAGGTAGGATTTGTGAGCCGGATAATGATGAACTGAAAAGGTTAATTCTGAATGAGGGACATCATAGTAGTTTGAGTATCCATCCGGGAGCTACGAAGATGTAACACGATTTAAAGAAAATATTTTGGTGGTCCGGTATGAAAAGGGATATAGCTCAATTTGTTTACGCCTGTTTGGTATGTCAGAAGTCGAAAGTGGAACATCAGAGACCCTCTAGAATGATGCAACCGTTGGAAGTTCCGGTTTGGAAATGGGATTGTATAACTATGGATTTTGTTACGTGTTTGCCGAACACGGCGAGAGGATTTGATGCTATTTGGGTGATTGTGGATCGACTTACGAAGTCTGCACATTTTATGCCGATCAATATCAGTTTCCCGTTGGAGAAGCTAGCATAGATTTATATTCGGGTAATAGTGAAGTTGCATGGTGTTCCGTCGAGTATCGTGTCAGATAGAGATCCGAGGTTTACTTCAGAATTTTGGAAGAATTTACAGGAAGCTTTGGGTAATAAGTTGAAGCTTATCATCTGCAAACCGATGGTCAGTCAGAGAGGACTATTCAGTCGTTGGAGGATTTGCTAAGAGCTTGTGTGTTGGAAAAGGGTGGTGTGTGGGATACTCATTTACCGTTGATCGAGTTCACATACAACAACAATTACCATTCTAGTATCGGAATGGCACCGTTTGAGGCTTTATATGGTAGGAGATGCAGAACTCCTCTGTGTTGGTATGAAACAAGTGAGAATGTAGTATTGGGACCAGAAATTATGCAGCAGACTACCGAGACAATTCAGATGATTCGTGAGAAAATGAAAGCGTCTCAGAGTAAGCAGAAGAGTTATCAAGATAACCGGAGGAAAGAACTGGAATTCAGTGAAGGTGATCACGTGTTCCTGAGAGTTAACCCAGTGACGGAAGTGGGTCGTGCGTTGAAGTCCAAGAAGCTGGATCCTAAGTTTATTGGGCCGTATCAGATTTTGCAGAGAGTTGGTATTGTAGCTTATAGGGTGGCGTTGCCGCCTGAATTGTCGAATTTGCATGACATGTTTCATGTGTCGCAACTTCGGAAGTATGTCTCAGACCTATCTCATGTGATTCAGAGAGATGAAGTTCAAGTCAGGGAGAATCTTAACATTGAGACGGTGCCGTTGAGGATCGAGGATCGTAAGATGAAACAACTCCGAGGGAAGGAGATATCTTTGGTGAAAGTGGCTTGGGGAGGTGCTGCAGGAGGCAGTGTGACCTGGGAATTGGAAAGCAGGATGCGGGAAGCATATCCGGAATTGTTTCCATCAGGTAATTTTCGAGGACGAAAATAATTAAAGTGGGCGAGAGTTGTAACACCCATTTTAATTATTTAGTCTTTCTGGTGTTATTTTATTTCGACGTGTCTTTTTGTGGAGAGTATTTAAGAAACTATAGAATTTAATATTAATATGATATAATTAATAATGATAGTAATTTAATAATCAATAGTAATATTATTATTATTATTATTATTATTATTATTATTATTATTATTATTATTATTATTATTATTATTATTATTATTTGTATTATTATTAAGGTTAAATGAATAAATAAGGAATAAGAGTTATAAGAGGGGTATTAGTGAGTTTTTGGAAAGAAAAAGGGAGAAAAACACGATAGAGAGGAAGGAGAGAAAACACGATCAAGGGGGAGAAAGATTAAGGAGAAAGAACAAGAGAAAGAGGAAGAAGGCCAAGGCTGTTGGATTCTTGGGGGTTCTTCATCAATCGAAGCAACTAATCGAGGTAAGGGGGAGAAACTGATTGGGATTGGTAATTGCATGAATCGGGTAGACGGGATTCCTTAACCCCATAGGGATTTGATGAACATGATTCGTATGTTGTTGTGTTTCTGATCATTGCTGTCATGGTGAACTTCTTGCATGTGGTGGTATAAGGATTGTTTGGATGGTTTGGGTGATTCTGAGTAGTTTACCGTTTTAGGTCGAACATGATTTAATCAGTAGAATTGATGTTTTATCAGGTAAAATCTGGAATAAGTCGTGTAGATTAGTCGTAGAATGTTAGGCTAAGACTACAGGGACTGGTGTGGTGAGAATCATATGATTTAGGAGCTTCTGATGAATTTCTGGACAGTGAGGGTTTTGTGAAATCGCAGACGTTCGCCAACACCTTCACTGAGCGAGCTAGTAGCGAGCATTCGCTAGGAATTTGCTAGGCGAGTTGGGTAGCGAACACTTCCAGTAGCCACTGTCTTCCTTCGCTAGCGAGTTCACTAGGCGAGTGAGGCAGCGAGCGTTCGCTGAGGCCTCGCTAGGCGAGTGGGCCAGCGAGCATGACAGCAAATTGTGATTTTGTACTGTTTTGATTTGTTCTTTCGTTACATAGGGCCCCTTTTGGCTACGTTGGGTATAGGAATTGTGTGAATGGGAAGAGTGTATATTTTGTGTTCGAATGCGATTTCCCTATTATTCATTTTAATTGACATAATTGATTGGTGTGTATATATATATATTGTATGATGATGTGATCAGGAGGATCGTGTGCACTTAGTGTGCTTGAGTTTGTGTATTGTGCATTTGGTGTTGTGTATATCATGGTGTTTTGGTGGGATGAATCATGTCTCAGGAGGAGCGTAAGTGATTCACCCGTACTCCCTTGTGGAGAATGGTGGGGATAGATCATGTCTTAGGAGGAGTGTAAGTGATCTATCTGGGGTTCGATTGAATGAACCAATGAGTTGATACCGCATGCATGGTGTTGAGTTGCATTCTTGCATTATTGTATGTTGTGTTGATGTTGGACAGTAGGTCGTGTTTGATGTTGGTGGGGTGATGATTTATATATTTACTGCCTTTTATTCATGTATCTTATTAACGATAATTTTGATCATGTTTTCTCACCCTTTGTTGTTGTTGTGGTTTGTGCTTCTTCGGAAGTATAGATAATCCAGGTACATAGCTAGCTTGGATAGTGGTGTGGGAGTCGAGTCCTAGGATGCTCTGATACGTAACACGGGACTTGGGTGTTTACTTTTATTATGATTGGATTTGTTGTATTCCTGTGACGTATCTTATTTTGGTGAACCCTCTTAATGAATGTTTTATGTAAATTGGCAGATGGCCGAGAATGATGTACTAGTAATGATTTCCGCTGTTTATTTTGAAAACCATCTAATGAAGTGTTTTGTTGGATTTTTGTGAATGTGATATCCCACTATTGAATGGAAACTCTGATATTTATTTGATTTAATCATGTTTTATTTTAATTCGGGATAGTGGGGTGTTACATGTATACCTATATTTGAGCATACATGCACTCATTAATATCATGTTTATAAAAGTTTCATGGAATTCAAAGCTTTTGTTTGCATATATCATAAGTTTTACATTGGATTTTGAAAGTATACTCTATTTTCAATAAAATGATATTTTCAGTTATCAAAAGTATTGTCCATTTTATGGTGTTTGCAAACATAACCTTTGAGTTCCTTAAAACCCATATGCATTGGTGCATTTGCATTCATCATTAGCATTGCATTCTTTGCATCTCAGGTTCTCACTCTTGCTTTTCCCCTCAAAGAGGAGGCAAGATAATTCATCAGTACGATACTCGGGCCAGTCAAAGAAAGAAAATGAAGAACATTGAGCAAGAAAGCCATGAACTTCGTAAGGAGGTGACTACTTTGAGGGCTGGTGTGGAAAGGCTCTCTGCTTTGGTTGAAACTCTGGTTGCTACTCAAAATCAACCTTCTCCTCATATTTCTCAGACTCCACTTTAAAGGACCTTGATTCTGAAATCATGTCAATGCCCATTCCTGTGACTCCCATTAGCGCTTCTAACAACTCTAAGAAGCTTGTGGAAGGTTTACCCAAGGAGAAGGAACAAGCTGCTAATGCTATTTCGCGAGAGAAACATGGAGGATCTCGTAACAAAAGTAAACAACATGTGGATCAATTTGACCCGATCCTAATGGCTTATTCTGAATTATATCCTGCTTTAGTATAGAAGAATCTGGTGCAAACAAAGAGTCCGCCAGCCATCCCAAAGAATCTACCATGGTGGTTTAAGTATGATCGTTTTTGTCCATTTCATCAAGGGGCGCCCGGTCATGATATTGAACCCTGTTTTACCTTGAAGGATGAAATACAAAAGTTAGTGCAAAGCGGTATTTTGTCTTTTGAAGATTCTGGACCCAATGTCTCAACAAGTTTGTTACCCAAGTATGGAAACGCTGAGGAAGGATATCTCAGGGAATATTGTATCTCTGACATGAATTCAATGAGAGGATCTTTAGTAGATATGCACGTTAATTTATGTAGGCTTGCCCATTATGAGCATAATCATGCTTCTTGCAAAATTTGTTCAAAGAATCCTCGTGGATGTTCTATGGTGAAGAGGGATCTACAAGATATGTTGGATCAAAAACTGCTCCATATTGCTAGAGAAAGGGTGAATGTCATAATTCCACATTTTAATATTCCAGAGCCAGTGGTGATTACTTGCAACAGTAAAAAGTCTTCTCTTGTGCCTTATGGATACGATGCTACCATGCTGGAAGGTGGTAAGGAAGTTCCTGTTGATGTTGCTCCTTTTGCTCAGATCATTCCAAATTGTCAATCACAGTTTCGTCAAAGAACACATCAGAGTCATGATCAAAAGAAGTTTGACCCAATCCCAATGACTTACAGTCAATTGTGGTCCTATTTCATCTGAGACTCCGTAATGGCACCCAGAAAGACTAGAGCCATGAAAATTCACCCTTTTTGGTTTAATCCATATACTAGTTGTGCATTTCATGATGAAGCAATGGGGCATTCAATTGAATAGTACAAGGTTTTCCAAGAAAAAGTCCAAGAGATGATCGATGATGAGGTTTTGACTTTCAAAGGAAGAAGTCCAGTTGTAAATGGAACACCTTTATGCTGAAGGATATGAAGACTCGAGAAAGTCCTTTCCAAGTCAGTGAAACCAAGAGCAGATCTCATTAGGCTGTTTGGTTGTTTGCTTGCATTTGTTGTTATTTCTTTGATTATAAAAGCATGATTTGCATGTAAAAACTTGTTTGTTTAAATGATTAATGCAATAAATATGTTTGCCTTGAAGAAATCCATTCGCATTCACTCATAAAATGATTTTTCCTATTTTGTAATGCCAACTTTACCCAATCTCTTGCCTTGGTAGAGAATGGGAGGGAGGATGATGAAAGTGAAAACGTAAGATCTCTTATTTGTACGCTTTTGAATAAAATCTGGCTGATGATGTAAGGCATTGTTTCAAATCCTCAAACACTGGAGATATAAGGGAGATAGACTCTTGTTAATCCCTTTGAGCCTTGAAGTAGGAGTTTTCTTTTCCTTACATACAAAAAAAAACCCTCAATTTTAACCCGTGGCAGGATAGTTTTTAGTTAAGCTGGTCGAGCGCCCAGACTTTCAAAAAAGGGAGAGAACATTTGAGGATCCACCATACCTATATCTCATACATTAGGAGGCTAAGAGTCAAATCCACAATGATTATCCCTCTACTATCTAAAGAGTAAGGCAGTCACAATCCTTTCAAAAAGGTCAAAATGACTTAGAGTCACACGACTTGTTCATAAATCACACAAAAAATGAAACAAAGAAAAAGCCCGCTAAGTCAAAGCCTATGAAGGAGACTTAGGATAAATTTAGGCATCCCGCTGAACTTCAAAGTCAAATCCAAAGACTTCGTGCATGCAAAAGTTAGGGAATAAAAAAAATAATAAAATGAAACGTGAAAAGCAAAAACAAAGGACCACCAAGAAAAACCCTCAATAAATAACAAAGTCGTGTGATCAAACACCAAAATCAAAAAGGTGAGTGGCTGACATGTCCAAAGCCTTAGTGGTTTCTCAACCATATCAAAATCCCTCTTGAGAGATGAGTGCTCGTGTCAGGTTAACTGAATGTAGGATTGGAGAACATCACGAAGAATGAATGGGCATAAATAAAATTTGAGCCTTATATCCTTTGTTTCTTAAGTCGTAAACCAAGCCACGATACAACCTTCAAAAGACCTAATTGAAGCAGGGTTTATTTGAAAGCGTACTCGACGAGATAAAGTTTTCTGACTCCTATGAGCTAAGCTCAAAATTCGTGTTGGCTTTGTAAAATTAATTAATTTGCTATCCTAACTAGTGATTCGGTCACAAGTTATTATGATATTTTTTATTAAAAAAAACTTTAAGACAAGCATATGTGTTGCATTAGCAGTTTCAGAATTAACATTTTTTTACTCGCTAACATTGCTTGATGTTGCGGTGGAAATAGGATCACAAACTATTAATGAGTTTGAATCGCAATTCAATTCACAACCGCTCTTTGATTTATCCGAAGGAAAAGGTCAAAAAGGGAAAACCTATTTTTGCATCGTAAACACAATGCGGGGAAAGATCTAGGGTTCGGGGGTTGGTTAAATTTAGGGAAGGTATTAGCACCCTAAACTTCTGTAGTACTCTACAGGAACCTTTTGTTCAAATGTTTATTATTTCGCTTTATTATTCTTAAGGTATATGTACAAAGGAATTAAAAGTGAGAAAAGAGACCTAAGGGGTTAATTCTAAGTTTACTCGGCAAGACATCGCATTTTGTGCCTACGTATCCTTACGGGAGTGGAATCAGAGTAATCGTAGTTCCCCTCAAAAGGGAGGTTAGAGACTTCTTGACTGTGGTCAAGGTCTCAAGGGGAATAAACATGTCTTAAGGACACGCTTACGTGGAGTGTAGAAACTCCAAATTTCTACGTTGAATTGTTAAGTTGTAATTAGGGTTAAATTAGGTTAGGGATTTCGCGGCGGGAAACCCTAAAATGAGCGCGGCGGCTCTTTGACCTAATGCTAGGGGTAAAATTGTAATCTTGCCTGCGGCGAGGCGTTTGTGAAAATTAGGGTTTGTAGTTTGTGGTTTTGAGGATTTGAAATTGAGGACTATTGACACGGCGGTCAAATGCTAGACCTAATTCCTTCGGATGCGTAAGGTGACAGAAATATTGCGATGCATCAGCAGAAATTTAAATCATACATCAGCAGAAATTAAATACGAAAAGTAAACGCGATTATTAGGTTCGCGAGATTACATATGAGAAGCAGTTACAATATAGTAATGAAATAGAACGAGATAAGTAACGGTAAAGGTAATGGGCTGCAAAATGAACAGATGGCGTTAGTAGGCAGAGTTAGGCGGTGATCAAGTGAGTTAAGAAAAAGACGCAAATTCGAGATATTATTATTGTTTTATTTAAAAATCTTAATAATTAAAAGTTAGCTCGCAAAAGAAATTTAATTTAAAAAATAATTTACTCTTTTTTTTTAAAAAAAAGTTTTATTTTTTTGTATTTTTTTTTAAAAAGGTTTTCCTTATTTTACTTAAAAAAAAATTTCATTTTTATATTTACAAAAAGTTTTAATTTTAAAAAAAGAGTTTTAATTTTTATTTTAAAAAAGGTTTTTCATTATAAAAAAAAAAGTTTTATTTATTTATAATATCTTCACAAAAAGGTTTTTTTTTTTAATAAAAAACATAAATTTTAAAAAAAAAATAAATAATAATAAGAGAAAATAAAAAAAAACAAAAAAAAGAGAGAGGTTGGGCCGGTCATCACACCCGGACCCAACCCAAACGCTAGTGAAACAGAACATTTAGGGTTCTGGGAACCCTAATGTTACACGGCGCCGCTTCGTTCTTCTTCTCATCTCTCGTCCTTCTCGCGATCGCCTTGCATCTCCTTCGCGTTCTCTTTCAATTTTTCCTGAAAAAACACATGAACATAGTGATGTAAAGCCTCCCTGGCTCACCTTTAAAGTAAACCTGGCCGATGATGTGTGCGAGCTGAGGCCGGAGGGTTTGATTGCCCGCCGTTTAAACGGCGAAGGTGATCTTCCTTCGTTCGGTGGCGCGGTTGCGGCTGTTGGGGGCGATGATGAGGCTTCGTCTCTGAGTCTCGTGATTTTTGTTCGTTAGGGTTTCTGCACTTTGGGTGTTCTTCGTTCTCTCTCTCGCGGTTACCAGCTAGGGTTTCAACTCCTCCTCGCATCAGGTTGTATTCCCCTATTTATAATTTCTTTTATCTCTCTTTTTGGGCCTTAAACTTGCGTTATTCTGAGATTTGATTTTGTGGTGATATTATCTGATTCTGATTCTTCCAGATTGGTCTCCAATACGATGCTTTCTGATACGATTGGGATCTCAATTCATTTTTTTGGTATGAATTTGATTGATTCAAAATGAGTTCTAATGGGATACGATTTGGTTCCATCTGATACAATCCCCTTTTAGGATTTGATTGGTATTCGATTTAATCACCTGAAATGATTTGTTTTGATCTGCTTTGGGATTGACATTGAATCAAAATCTCTATTATTTTCTGATATGATTTGCCTTCAGATTGTGTTGATTGGCATCTGATATTAATCCACGGGATTTCTTGATGGATTCATTCTGATTTGTTTCTATTTTTCCCAGATTGAGTTCCAATGGGGCATGATTTGGACCTGACTCGAAACTTTCCATTTGCGAATTGGATTGCTTTTAGATACTGATTTGATTCCTGCTGCGCTTTGTTTTGGTTCAATCCTGATCATTAGCACTTACTTTTCTTTTTCTTCTTTCAGGGCGGACATTTTGCCTTGATCTTTGCCGCCGAGACGGGTACGTGGTAGTGATGACGCTTAGTCTGAACCACTTGGAGCAGGATACTACATCCTGGCTTCTGAACATATTGCTGCTTCTGATTGACTTGGTGATGATTATTGGCTATCATGTTGAGCTGAGCCATGTATTTGTTCGTTTGTTCGTTTCATGAACTGAGTATGATTTGATAACTTGTTTTGGTGACTTATTCGTTGGGGCAATGATGCTCATGACTGAGCCCCATTCTACCTTCTTCGATTTTCCAATGTGGTATTCTGATGTTCATGAATTGAGTTGGCCTTTTTTATCTTAGACATGATTATGTGCTTTTGACCTATCATGGCGAACGGGGATTTTATGAATCTTCTTCTGACTTTTGTTACGGCCTCTAGTTCACCATTTGGATTATGAGCTTGCTTGATATATGTAATCTGATACGATTTGCTGATGTTTGGTTTGATTACAGGGTAAAGCCTTTGGATGGTACTATGCTGATATTCCAATATTTTTGGTGCAGTTTATGATTTGTTTGTTGAACTTGGCTGTACTGTAACCTGCGGGTAGAGCATTCCACTTCTCTTCGGCGTATCTTGTGAACCACCTTGGCATTAAGAGCTTTGAATTTTTGCTGTTAGGCTTGTGGACTTCCGATATCGAAGTTGTTGATGTGTTTCCAATGATGGTTTATGAGCCGAATTGGCATTTGGTTCATCACACGTCGAACGAACTGCTGTGATTTTTGATGCTCTTGTTCACACTTGCTTATCTTTCTTTTTCTTCTGTTGGTGAACTGATATGTTGTCCTGTCATGTGAACTGCCATGCTGTTTTCTGAACTGAACTGATGTCTCTTTTCCTGAGTCGAGCCTAAACTGATTTCACAGATTTTTTCTGAACCGAACTGGCTCTACCCTTTTTCTAAGCATGAATTTGTTTCTTTGCTTATGAACATGTGTTGTTGTACATATGGTGAATTGACTTATCTGCTCATGTTTTGTGGAGCTTATGACTTCTGTTTGGTAACAGACTTGTTTCTTTGGTGGCTATTCATACCTGTATTGGCGCGAGCCCCTTCCTGGTTTTGTTTATGCTGATGATGCTTGTGGCTTTTCAGGTGTTGGAAGTTTTGGAACCAAGATGGCTCAGACCTGCCGGCATCCGGGTCTGAGTCAAAACTTGCCTATGTTGCCTTATTCTCGTATCAGTTTGGAAATCCAATCGCGGCAAAACGAATCAGTCCCACTTCATTTATTTTTTCATATCTCTCGGATGTCCCATATTGATAAGAACATGTATTACCTGATCTGACGCCCATGGCGCGGATTGGTAACGGGGGTAGGACGCAGCTTCGGTTGTGCCACTCCCGGCACTCGATGATGACATTGTTCTGAGAGTGTCGAAAAAAACTTCTAACATTTTTCTGTACTGTTTGTTTTCTTTTGATGTGCAGGTTAGCTAAGGATTCATGGAGAAGTTCAAATACAACATGAAGACCTTTAGATGCTCTTAGGATTTAGGATAGATGCTTTAATGTAATCCCTTGGGATTGAGAACTTTACTGTACTTCCTTGTAACAGCACTTTATAAAATATGAAGCAACATCCACTTCTTGTATGATGACATTATTTATGAAATAAAATTCTCAAAGTTTTGAATTTATTTATATTTTATTCTTAGTTAAAAAATATAAACAATTGTGAATAAATCCACAAGTATTTAAATTCATTAACATAGGCATAAAATATAAATATTCCCAAGTGGTATTCTTATTGGTGCACTCGTCTCATTTGTAGTTCTAACCTCATCATCGGATGCCAAGAGCTTGGTATGACCAGACCTGGTGATAGATAAATGTAATAACGTATCAAATGCCTCAGGATTTTAGCAACAGCCCGGCTTCAAGGAACTGGTAGAATTTGAGTAACATGACCAAAATACCCCTGGGACCAAATCTGCAAAAGAAAACACCTCCATCACTTGTTAGTGGTTAGCAAATGTACATATGAGATGATATGCAAAATGACTGACTAAATATAAGGGTAAAATTTGGGGTATTACAGTTGCCCCTATTTAAATAGCTACACCGGACGATTTGAGTGACAGAGACTCGAGGAATCGTGGTGGAGAGATTTAAATATAGATAACCGAAAATTTTGCCCTTATATGCGACGGTATGCAATGCTATGGACAAAGCGAGGACCGCTTAATGCAGATGACATGGGTATGATGTGATGCGTATGCGAAAATGATAACAAGCGCTACGAGGCAGACGCTAACGAGAAGAACACATTGGGGAAAATGTCGTGCTGAGACACAGTACAAACACTGGGGAATCCTAAAATGATAGTCAACTGGTGCGAACACGACCAATTGTCATTTTGGGAACGAGATTCTCAAATGGAGATGACACCTGTGAGATGGCCTCCACTGGGGAATATAAAAACTGGATCAAGTACGATTGCAAGATCGATTACAGAATGCTGGAGCATTGAGCAAAGAATAACATCCAAGCTTCTGTAGACTATCTCTCGTGACAGGATCAAACGGACCTTTCGGAAATCTGTATCAAGTATACAGGGTAAAGACCGGCTGTATGCCAAAATGAATGGACTTTGATGGGAAATGCCCTGATAAGCTTCTCTAGGGAGAATTGTCACTTATCGTTGGAAGGGACTTATATGCCAAAGTGGATAAGCACTCAAATAAAGAGGCTGCTGCTTATCGGATAAATAAACCTTCTCGCATTTAGGGTCGGCGCCTGGAATACGATTCTGATTTTTCTCTTACTGAAGGATAAATAAACTTCTCTATGCTTCAAGATCGTGCTCTCCTGAACATGAAAAGGGTAAACTGAATTTCATCATATCTCAGAATCGTGCTCTCCTGAATATGACTCGGCTTTCTCGTGTAAATGAAAACTCTCCATACTTCAGAATCGTGCTCTCCTGAATATGAAAAGGGTAAACTGAATTTCATCATATCTCAGAATCGTGCTCTCCTGAATATGACTCGGCTTTCTCGTGTAAATGAAAACTCTCCATACTTCAGAATCGTGCTCTCCTGAATATGAAAAGGGTGAACTAAACTTCTTCATACTTCAGAATCGTGCTCTCCTGAATATGATTTGGTTGTAAATGAATTTTTTCATACTTCAGAATCGTGCTCTCCTGAATATGAAAATGGATAATCGAACTTCCTCATAACTCAGAATCGTGCTCTCCTGAATATGATTCGGCTCTTGAAATTTCTTCATTCTTCAGAATCGTGCTCTCCTGAATATGATTCCGCTCCTTCTTTTACTAAAGGATAAATGAACTTCTTCATAACTTCAGAATCGTGCTCTCCTGAATATGATTCCGCTCAAACCTCCCCGTATTTCAAGATCGTGCTCTCCTGAATACGATTTGGTTCATACCTCCTATACTTCAAGACGACAGGTAAATGGAAGCCCAACTGCTCCATGGAGATGGCCATTTGCTGCAAGTCATAACGAAGATAGGATCGGTCTCTTAGGTGAGAAATGTTGTATATTGATGCTGTAAGATGTAAAGTGTAAAGTGTTGTTGTAACATGTAGGATTGTAAAGATTTTCCAGGCGTGAACTGGCGTGTGTCTGTAAATGATTGTAGTTGACTTTCTTGAAAGATAGTGCAAAATAAATGCACGTCCGGGTACAGTGATAAACTTCTCGGGCGAGAGCAGTCGCGTACCTGTCATGGTATGGTGAAAATCTTTAGATGGTGCAAAATAAATGCACGTCCGGTTGGGCTCGACGACCGACAATACTGAGGTTCAATCTAGGATCGAGCTAGAAAGAAGACTGGTAATCAAGACTCCATCGAGGGAATGATCTCGGAGGGTAAATATCTTATCCTGGTGAGGAAAGATAGCTGAAGTAACCGTCATCCACGAGGATCGAGCTCTGTGGGGAAACTGGAAACAAGTAAGTATTTTATGCTTATGGCTGACAATCTATTTGAAGAGAATGGACGAACCCAGTTACTCGGCGGTAACGACCAATGATAGAGACACAATGAACCTGTGCATGCTAACGCGTATGTTGATGCATATGTTAATGTGAATGTATGTTAATGTCTATGTATGTTAATGTTTATGTATGCAAGATGTTATGAAATGAGTATGTAATGAGTATGTAATGAATATGTAATGAATATGTAATGAATATGTAATGAAATAGGCATGTGATGCTTATGCCCTTGCGTATGCTGACGAAACAGACTAGAGACGGGACGAGAGATGAAATAAACATCTCGACGGAAATACCCTGCGTTCTCTGCAACCAATACGTCAATCATGGGTAAGAAAGATCAATGGTAGAACCAAATCTGGTTTTAAAGTTCTGAATTCTCTGGGGAGAAGGTAATCTGCTTGGGTGTACAGTATCACGTCTTCACATGGGGAGAAGAAAACCTGAGGGACACTTTTGAGTTACCCAAGAAAAAGTTGTCAGCTTATAGTCTCTCTGGGGACTGTGTTAGCGCAATGGTTTGAAAGTGTTTCTGCAATAATGCTATTTCCGGGGAATGAAGAGATCCTTTCGGAATTTCCACTAGTCAAAGTAATTTATTACATTTCAAATTTGTTGTTTTTGAAAAACAGTTTTGAAAAATCTACAATGCACCTTTCATTTTCAAATTTTAAGAATAAACGCATTTTGCATAACAATAGAAAACAAAGAGCAATGCACCAAGGAATGTAAGTAACGAGATGGTTTCTTTTATTTAAAGGGCGGTAGCTCGCTGAAGGCATAGCTCCACAGATGATTATGTTTTGAAATTGGCAACATGGGAAAAAGTTACATCGAATCCAATGGCACCTACTGACACTAATAACTAAGACTAATCCAGAATCCTGCTTTGGGCAAGGATGAAAGAACTGAAACGTGGCTCTGAAAAGTGTGTTCGAGATAATCAGTATCTTCTGATGCAATGAAATGCCTTTGTCCCTAACTTTTGCCTGGACCGCCCTCTCGGGTTTTCAATCCACCGGGACGCTCTTTTTTGCCTAAGCCTCCCTTTCGGGTTTTCGACTTAGCGAGCTTTTTATTATTATTTCTTTTTTTCAACCCTTACTTTTGCCTAAGTCGCCTTTTACAGGTTTTCGACTTAGCGGGTTTTTAGGCATAATATTTTCGGACTGCATCAGAATTCACGGGGTGGGCGAGCTCTTCACCATCCATTGTCGTAAGTATCAGGGACCCTCCGGAGAAAACGGTCTTTACAACAAATGGGCCTTCATAATTGGGCATCCACTTTCCACGCATATCTTTGTGTACTGGCAAGATCTTTTTGAGTACGAGCTCTCCTTGACGGAACTCGCGGATACGAATCTTCTTATCAAACGCTCTTTTCATCCGTTTCTGATACAATTGCCCATGGCACATGGCTGTCAAACGCTTCTCGTCAATGAGATTCAACTGATCCAGTCTGTCTTGAACCCACTCAGCTTCCTCAAGTTCAGCCTCCATTAACACTCTTAACGAAGGTATCTCTACTTCGATGGGGAGCACGGCGTCCATTCCATATACCAGTGAGAAAGGTGTTGCCCCTGTCGAAGTTCTCACCGAGGTTCTGTATCCATGCAAAGCAAACGGTAACATCTCATGCCAATCTTTGTAAGTCACAACCATCTTTTGCAGGATCTTCTTGATATTCTTATTCGCAGCTTCAACGGCCCCATTCATCTTAGGACGGTACGGAGAAGAATTGTGGTGAGTGATCTTGAAACTATCACACAGCTCTTTCATAGTCTTATTATTCAGATTGGTGCCATTGTCAGTTATTATCCGGCTTGGGACTCCATAACGGCAGATGATCTCTCTCCTGATGAATCGGGCAACCACTTGCTTGGTCACGTTGGTGTAGGAGGCAGCCTCTACCCACTTGGTGAAATAATCAATGGCAACAAGGATAAAACGATGACCATTAGAAGCTTTCGGCTCGATTGCCCCAATCATGTCAATGCCCCACATAGAGAACGGCCATGGTGAAGACAAAACATTCAACGGTGACGGAGGTACATGCATTTTATCAGCATAAGTTTGGCACTTATGGCATTTTCTAGCGTATTGGATGCAGTCGGCTTCCATGGTTAACCAATAATACCCAGCCCTTAACATCTTCTTGGACATAGCATAGCCATTGGCGTGAGTTCCGAAGGTTCCCTCATGAATTTCCTGTAGTAACATGTCCGCTTCCCGTTTATCAACACATCTGAGCAGGACCATGTCGTGATTTCTCTTGTACAACACACCATTACTGATAAAGAATTTGGACGCCAATCTTCTCAATGTCTTTTTGTCCAGACCAGTAGAACCATCGGGATACTCTTGCTTGACGAGATAGTTCTTGATATCGTGAAACCAAGGCTTTTCATCTACCTCAACTTCTTCGACCATCTGACAATAAGCGGGCTCAACTTTGCGCTCAATATGGATAAGAGGTGCTTCATTAACGAATTTAACTTTCCACATGGATGCTAACATGGCTAAAGCATCAGCTACGTGATTCTCGGATCTAGGAACATGCTCGAACTCTATCTCGTCGAAGTACTTGATCAGCTCAATAATATAGTCCTTATAAGGGATCAACTTCTCATTCTTCGTTTCCCATTTGCCTTGTACCTGGTAAATAACCAAGGCTGAGTCACCACTTACTTTAAGAAGTTTGATTCGGAGGTGAATCGCCGCTTCGAGGCCGAGGATACACGCTTCATACTCTGTGACGTTATTAGTACACTCAAAGTCCAATCTCGCTGTAAATGGAGTGAATCCGCCCTTTGGGTTCATCAAAACGGCGCCTATACCATGCCCATTGAAATTCGAGGAGCCATCAAACATCATCTTCCACCAAAGACCTGGTTCTGGACCTTCGCTCGGATCTGGCTCTTCACAATCTCTTTTAATCAACAAAATATCCTCATCAGGAAAATCGAGCTTAAGAGGTTCATAATCTTCAACTGGCTGGTCTGCAAGATAATCAGATAAGATACTACTCTTAATCGCCTTCTGGGGTACATACTGGATGTCATATTCGGATAACAACATGTGCCAACGGGCTAGCCTCCCGGTTTGAGCAGGTTTTTCAAAAATGTACTTGATCGGATCCATTTTAGAAATCAATAACGTGGTATGACAGACCATATATTGCCGAAGGCGCTTAGCGGCCCATGCCAATGCACAACAAGTTTTCTCCAATGGTGAGTATTTGTTTTCGCAATCGGTAAACTTCTTGCTCAGGTAATAAATCGCATGTTCCTTTTTCCCAGTCTCATCATGTTGTCCAAGCACACAACCCATAGACTTCTCGAGAACAGTAAGGTACATAAACAACGGTCTTCCAGGTACGGGCGGGATCAGAATAGGGGGATCTTGCAAATAACCCTTAATCTTCTCAAACGCTTTCTGACAGTCAGGGTTCCACTCAACTGTCTGCCCCTTGCAAAGCAACTTGAATATCGGCTCACAAGTAGAGGTCATATTGAAGATAAACCTGGAAATATAATTCAAACGTCCCAAAAAACCTCTAACTTGCGTCTCGGTTCACGGAGCCGGCATATCTTGAATGGCTCGGACTTTGTCAGGATCCACCTCAATCCCTCGCTGGCTAACAATGAAACCAAGCAATTTTCCGGATCTGACACCGAAGGTACATTTAGCAGGGTTCAATTTCAACTGATATTTCCTGAGTCGTTCAAACAATTTCACCAAATGGTCTAGATGCTCCTCTTCACTCTGAGATTTGGCTATCATATCGTCCACATATACCTCAATCTCTTTGTGCATCATATCATGAAAAAGAGTGGTCATAGCGCGTTGGTAAGTTGCCCCTGCATTCTTTAAACCGAAGGGCATGACTTTGTAGCAGAAGGTTCCCCAAGGAGTAATGAAAGTAGTTTTCTCTCGATCATCTGGATCCATCTTGATCTGATTATAGCCAGAGAAACCATCCATAAATGAGAACAACGCAAAACTGGATGTATTGTCTACCAGTGTGTCAATATGTGGCAGTGGGAAATCGTCTTTCGGACTTGCTTTGTTCAGATCCCTATAGTCTACACACATCCTAACTTTACCGTCCTTCTTAGGCACTGGCACAATGTTGGCAACCCAATCTGGATATTTTGCGACTGCCAAGAAACCTGCATCCAACTGCTTTTTAACCTCATCTCGTATCTTCAAAGCCATGTCGGGTCTCGTCCTTCGAAGTTTTTGCTTGATAGGCGGACAATCCGGCTTAAGTGGCAACTTGTGAACGACAATGTCCGTGTCTAGGCCCGGCATATCTTGATACGACCACGCAAACACATCAATATACTCTTTTAACAACTCAATCAACCTCGGCCTAATCTCCGTCCCAAGCATTGCACCAATCTTGACCTCTTTCTTGCTCTCATCTGTACCGAGATTAATTAGGTCCACCTGCTCTTTATGCGGTTGAAGCTCTGTGTACTCGTACTCAATCAATCTTGTCAGTTCAGCGGGTACTTCAAAATCTTCTTCACCCTCGTCCTCAGCCTGATTGATGGGTGCATCCCAGTCAGGAGTGTCAGTAAAGTCATTGGATCCAACAAGGTTTACGATATCTCTGCATGATGGAAGGCTTACTTAATTAAAATGCTCGAAGATATGTAAGAATGAAATGCTGTTTTTTATTATTATTTTTTTTTTGGGAAAAAGGTTGCCAATTTCATTTTTAAAGGTGAAAACGAAAAACGCAAATGAAACAAAGTGGAATTGAACAAAATGCTCTTATTAATATCTTTTTAGGAATGAAAGGTGGCCCAATGAAAGCGACCCTATAGCTTTGGGCAGAGCTACGGATTTTTATTTGAAAATGTAAATGAAACTTAAAAAAACAATTACTTTG
Organism: Lathyrus sativus; assembly: GCA_963859935.3. Lineage (NCBI taxonomy): Eukaryota > Viridiplantae > Streptophyta > Magnoliopsida > Fabales > Fabaceae > Lathyrus > Lathyrus sativus. The sequence goes on from OZ012737.1 coordinate 715,594,705, forward strand.
ACAAGGGAAAAATAACAGGGATCTCTAAGGCCTCCCAGTTGTTCAAAACTGCATCACCCTTAAACACCAGGTTGCTCAGCTCCTCACTTTCCTCACAGTTACTGATGGCATTGACTTGGAAACCTCCGCTGACAAATACCTCTTGGATAACCTTCGGACGCCCTTCGACAGTTATGGCAGCTCCATTCTGAGTTGGTTTGTAACCCAACCCAGAGCGATCAGTCTTGGTCTTGACATCAATTACCTCTCCCCAACCTTCAGGAATGCCCCTGTCAATCGTTGATTTGGTACTCTTCAGAGATGCAAAAGATGGATTGCCCCGGCCCACTGTCTCTTCAACTTCTAGCAGAACGGCATTGGCGATCTCAAGTGCTTGAAAGGAGATTTCTAAAGCATTCTCATCAGCCTCGATGTAACGGAAAGAAGACAGGTTACTGACCATCAGATCCTCCTCACCGTGTATAATAACCAACTTTCCATCGATCACGAATTTCATCTTCTGATGTAACGTTGAGGTCACTGCCCCAGCGGCATGAATCCACGGCCTTCCAAGTAAACAACTGTAATTGGGATTAATGTCCATGACTTGAAACGTGATATTAAAAACTTATGGACCAATCAGGATAGGAAGCTCAACCTCCCCCATTACCGATCGACGAGAGCCATCGAAAGCCTTGACAACCAAAGGAGTAGGTTTCAACACAGTCTCTTTACAAGCCAACTTATCAAGAACCCTCTTGGGTAGAACATTCAGAGAAGACCCGGTGTCCATTAGCACTCTCGCTAAATTGTCCTCCTGACATTTTACCGATATATGTAAAGCACGATTATGGTTCGGACCCTCCTTCGGTAACTCTTCATTGCTGAAACTGAGGGTGTTACAGGCGGTCAGATTGGCAATCACACTATCAAACCGACTGGTGCTAATATCTTGATCCACATGCGCTTGAGTCAAAACCTTCTGCAAGGCCATCCTATGAGCGGGTGAACTCATCAACAGAGATAAAATCGAAATCTTGGAGGGGGTCTGATGAAGTTGATCGATAACTTTATAGTCACTTTTCTTGATGATCCTCAAAAATTCGGCATCTTCATCATTCGTGACGGCTTCTTTACCTTTGTCTTTGACAGGCACCGGGGTACTAGTTATTTCCTTAGGTGGGACCTCGTTGGAATGGGGAGTATACACACGGCCACTGCGAGTCATCTTGCTTACCTCTGCGATATTGGTCACGGTACCCTTAGCCTCTTCATTTGGAATAACCTTCCCAGACTCCTTGTCAATCATCGTCACGTCATATTTCCAAGGCACAGCTTTAGGATCACTGAAAGGAAACGGACCTGGTTTTCGAATAATTATTGATCTATGCTGATTCACCTCAGGGATAGACGACTTCGGTATATCGAACACGAGATTGGCGGAACCTGCCCCTGATAGATTAAACACTGGTACCTTACCCTTTGATTCAGGCTGATGGAAGACAGGCTCAACCACAGCGACCTCATCTTTCTTATATTGGCTTGTCAATTGTAAAACACCCTCATTAATTAACCTCTGAACATCATTCTGAACCAACATGCAACCCTTAATACTGGCTTCACAACTTACGCATGCAACGTGGGAAGTATCTACTAAACCAGCTTCAAACAGTTTCGAATGGAACATCTTGAGAGGAGTCTTAATCTGTTCAACGTCAAGGGCGTAACCTTCTCCCGAATCAGCACTAATGGCATTGACACTCTCATGGTTAGGAAAAGGGTTCTTCTTAACATTTGGTTGAGGATCCTCAAATGATAAAATCTTCTTTTCCAGTAAATCTCTGACAATATTTTTGAGAGCATAACAATTCTCCAGATCATGACCAGGCGCACCCTCATGAAATAAACAATGAGCGGCGGCGTTGTAATTGGCGGGTAGAGGATTAGGAGGCGGACCCAAAGCCCGAGTGGTGATTAGACCCTGCTTGACCAAAGAAGGATACAACTCGGTAAAAGTCATCGGAATCGGCGGACAAGGCTTATACGTTCTTCTATTCGGAACATTCTGGCGAGGAGCCGGACTCTTGGGCTGTTGAGGAGCAGGAGTATTGGGTGCCTGTAGGTAGTTGACAGGAGGCGGATAAACAGGAGGTTGTTGCATAGGTTGATACATAGGAACCTGTTGATTGAAAGAAGGTGTAATAGCTGCCACATAGGGTTGTTGAGCATATTGGACTGGGTACCCTTGAGGTTGAGCATAACTTTGCGGGTGTCGATAAAAGCGTTCTCTTGGTCTACCAGAGGATATAGCATTAGTCTCACCCTCCTTCTTTTTCTGGGAGTTATACGGAGGTTTCTTCGGCTGATCCTTAGAAGCACCATGATTATTTGTCATTTTACCACTTTTCATACCCAATTCAATCTTGACACCCACAGCAACGATGTCGGAGAAATTTGAAGTCACACTACCCACCATTCTCTCGTAAAATTCTGGACGGACCGTGTCGACAAACCAATCAGCTAACTCTTTCTCGGTCAAAGGAGGTTCTACCTGCGAAGCAGTCTCTCTCCACCTTTGGGCATACTCTTTGAATGACTCAGAATTCTTTTGTGACATACTCAGCAACTGTCTTCTATCAGGAGCCAGATCCATATTGTACTTGTAGTGTTTGATGAAAGCGTCAGATAAATCTTGAAAGTTCTTAATGCGAGACTGGTCTAAAGTTAAATACCACTTGGAGGAAGCACCCTTCAAACTATCTTGGAAGCAATGGATCATCAGTTTATCATTCTTAACATGGGCAGCCATTTTGCGATAATACATGATCAGATGACTCTTAGGACAGGTGGCACCTTCATAACGATCGAAGTTCGGAGTTTTGAACTTTGGGGGAATAACCAAACCTGAGACCAAACAGACATCCCTTGCAGCAGTCCCAAAAATTTGATCGCCCTCTACTTTCTTCAACCTCTGGACGATGGTGTTTACTTCCTCACGCAGCTTATCATGTTTCTCATAACCCTCAACATTCTCCTCAAGATTATCAAAAACTGTTTCATTGAAGTACGGTTGCGCACGAGTGTGTACAACAGGTGGTGCAAAGATAGGAGCCCCCCTAGAAACTTCAGAAAATAAAGGCACGGCTTGCTGAACAGGTTGATTAATTGGAACAGTGGCTTGAGGAGGCACAAAACCTGGAGCAAGACCATAAGGTGGGTCCCTTGCTACGGTCACACTTGGTGGAGGGTCCACAGTAACGCCGGTAATCTCAGAAACAACAGTGGGCTGGGTATCCATCTTAGCATTCATGACATGTAACAATTCCATCATACGCCCCATACCCCCTCGAAGGTCTTCAAGTTCATTACTAAGGCGATCAATCTCTTTTGCCTGATCCTCCATTCTCTTCCGAGTTTGAGCTCTGGTGTTGTACTGGTGCCGAGAACTCAGGGTGACGAAACTGGAAGGCGAGAAAACCGCGTATGAGAAATCGGGAGACACATGCAATGCAAAAGTATGATGCTAAAATGTGAATGCAAATGAAGATTTCATGGAATTCAAACATTTACGAATGTCGCGGGGTACCAAGGAAATCTTTTTCTTGTTTTTTTTCATTTTATTTTTTTTATTTATGGTATCCCGCGATATCCATAAATGATGTTTGAACTCCATGAAATACAATGCAATGAGATGATTTATGGATGCAATGCATGAAAACACACAAAGTCCTAGGTTAAAGGAACGTGAGCGGAGTCAAGGTCTACCCATCCCAAAAGGAGTGTACTATAGGTTAGTTGTACCTGCCGAACAAGGTTCTACAAAGTGCCCAAAGTCATCAGCCCATCTTTCGGATATTATCAACCTTCCGACTGACTCAGGGGTTAATAATATTCTCAAGAGAACCTCTTTTGAGTGTAGTATCGCGTAGCAGCCGTTGTAGGATTACTCCCACATAGCTCCCGCACTACGTCCTAAATAAGGCCAAGGTGGTGTTAAGGTACTACGGTCCTCAATATCACAGACTCCAATCGACCATGGAAAAAGTTTTCACGATTACTCGTTCAACCGAACCATTCTCGAAAAGGTCTCAACTGAGCGGTGATTCTCGAATCAGCTTGGTCGGGATTCAACTCCCTATAAGCCTCATCGAATATATCCCCATCCTATAATAATGTCACTAGTCCGGGCGTAGGACTTATCTCACAACACAAGGAACCATCCCAAAATCAGAGTACAATATATACATGTAAATGAATAGTAAGGCAAATAGTAATAAACATGAACAAATTAGGGGTAACCCTCAAAAGCATTAGATTCCCCAGTGAAGTCGCCATTTTCTGTTGCGGTGGAAATAGGATCACAAACTATTAATGAGTTTGAATCGCAATTCAATTCACAACCGCTCTTTGATTTATCCGAAGGAAAAGGTCAAAAAGGGAAAACCTATTTTTGCATCGTAAACACAATGCGGGGAAAGATCTAGGGTTCGGGGGTTGGTTAAATTTAGGGAAGGTATTAGCACCCTAAACTTCTGTAGTACTCTACAGGAACCTTTTGTTCAAATGTTTACTATTTCGCTTTATTATTCTTAAGGTATATGTACAAAGGAATTAAAAGTGAGAAAAGAGACCTAAGGGGTTAATTCTAAGTTTACTCGGCAAGACATCGCATTTTGTGCCTACGTATCCTTACGGGAGTGGAATCAGAGTAATCGTAGTTCCCCTCAAAAGGGAGGTTAGAGACTTCTTGACTGTGGTCAAGGTCTCAAGGGGAATAAACATGTCTTAAGGACACGCTTACGTGGAGTGTAGAAACTCCAAATTTCTACGTTGAATTGTTAAGTTGTAATTAGGGTTAAATTAGGTTAGGGATTTCGCGGCGGGAAACCCTAAAATGAGCGCGGCGGCTCTTTGACCTAATGCTAGGGGTAAAATTGTAATCTTGCCTGCGGCGAGGCGTTTGTGAAAATTAGGGTTTGTAGTTTGTGGTTTTGAGGATTTGAAATTGAGGACTATTGACACGGCAGTCAAATGCTAGACCTAATTCCTTCGGATGCGTAAGGTGACAGAAATATTGCGATGCATCAGCAGAAATTTAAATCATACATCAGCAGAAATTAAATACGAAAAGTAAACGCGATTATTAGGTTCGCGAGATTACATATGAGAAGCAATTACAATATAGTAATGAAATAGAACGAGATAAGTAACGGTAAAGGTAATGGGCTGCAAAATGAACAGATGGCGTTAGTAGGCAGAGTTAGGCGGTGATCAAGTGAGTTAAGAAAAAGACGCAAATTCGAGATATTATTATTGTTTTATTTAAAAATCTTAATAATTAAAAGTTAGCTCGCAAAAGAAATTTAATTTAAAAAATAATTTACTCTCTTTTTTTTTAAAAAAGTTTTATTTTTTTGTATTTTTTTTTAAAAAGGTTTTCCTTATTTTACTTAAAAAAAATTTCATTTTTATATTTACAAAAAGTTTTAATTTTAAAAAAAGAGTTTTAATTTTTATTTTAAAAAAGGTTTTTCATTATAAAAAAAAAGTTTTATTTATTTATAATATCTTCACAAAAAGGTTTTTTTTTTAATAAAAAACATAAATTTTAAAAACAAAATAAATAATAATAAGAGAAAATAAAAAAAAACAAAAAAAAGAGAGAGGTTGGGCCGGTCGTCACACCCGGACCCAACCCAAACGCTAGTGAAACAGAACATTTAGGGTTCTGGGAACCCTAATGTTACACGGCGCCGCTTCGTTCTTCTTCTCATCTCTCGTCCTTCTCGCGATCGCCTTGCATCTCCTTCGCGTTCTCTTTCAATTTTTCCTGAAAAAACACATGAACATAGTGATGTAAAGCCTCCCTGGCTCACCTTTAAAGTAAACCTGGCCGATGATGTGTGCGAGCTGAGGCCGGAGGGTTTGATTGCCCGCCGTTTAAACGGCAAAGGTGATCTTCCTTCGTTCGGTGGCGCGGTTGCGGCTGTTGGGGGCGATGATGAGGCTTCGTCTCTGAGTCTCGTGATTTTTGTTCGTTAGGGTTTCTGCACTTTGGGTGTTCTTCGTTCTCTCTCTCGCGGTTACCAGCTAGGGTTTCAACTCCTCCTCGCATCAGGTTGTATTCCCCTATTTATAATTTCTTTTATCTCTCTTTTTGGGCCTTAAACTTGCGTTATTCTGAGATTTGATTTTGTGGTGATATTATCTGATTCTGATTCTTCCAGATTGGTCTCCAATACGATGCTTTCTGATACGATTGGGATCTCAATTCATTTTTTTGGTATGAATTTGATTGATTCAAAATGAGTTCTAATGGGATACGATTTGGTTCCATCTGATACAATCCCCTTTTAGGATTTGATTGGTATTCGATTTAATCACCTGAAATGATTTGTTTTGATCTGCTTTGGGATTGACATTGAATCAAAATCTCTATTATTTTCTGATATGATTTGCCTTCAGATTGTGTTGATTGGCATCTGATATTAATCCACGGGATTTCTTGATGGATTCATTCTGATTTGTTTCTATTTTTCCCAGATTGAGTTCCAATGGGGCATGATTTGGACCTGACTCGAAACTTTCCATTTGCGAATTGGATTGCTTTTAGATACTGATTTGATTCCTGCTGCGCTTTGTTTTGGTTCAATCCTGATCATTAGCACTTACTTTTCTTTTTCTTCTTTCAGGGCGGACATTTTGCCTTGATCTTTGCCGCCGAGACGGGTACGTGGTAGTGATGACGCTTAGTCTGAACCACTTGGAGCAGGATACTACATCCTGGCTTCTGAACATATTGCTGCTTCTGATTGACTTGGTGATGATTATTGGCTATCATGTTGAGCTGAGCCATGTATTTGTTCGTTTGTTCGTTTCATGAACTGAGTATGATTTGATAACTTGTTTTGGTGACTTATTCGTTGGGGCAATGATGCTCATGACTGAGCCCCATTCTACCTTCTTCGATTTTCCAATGTGGTATTCTGATGTTCATGAATTGAGTTGGCCTTTTTTATCTTAGACATGATTATGTGCTTTTGACCTATCATGGCGAACGGGGATTTTATGAATCTTCTTCTGACTTTTGTTACGGCCTCTAGTTCACCATTTGGATTATGAGCTTGCTTGATATATGTAATCTGATACGATTTGCTGATGTTTGGTTTGATTACAGGGTAAAGCCTTTGGATGGTACTATGCTGATATTCCAATATTTTTGGTGCAGTTTATGATTTGTTTGTTGAACTTGGCTGTACTGTAACCTGCGGGTAGAGCATTCCACTTCTCTTCGGCGTATCTTGTGAACCACCTTGGCATTAAGAGCTTTGAATTTTTGCTGTTAGGCTTGTGGACTTCGGATATCGAAGTTGTTGATGTGTTTCCAATGATGGTTTATGAGCCGAATTGGCATTTGGTTCATCACACGTCGAACGAACTGCTGTGATTTTTGATGCTCTTGTTCACACTTGCTTATCTTTCTTTTTCTTCTGTTGGTGAACTGATATGTTGTCCTGTCATGTGAACTGCCATGCTGTTTTCTGAACTGAACTGATGTCTCTTTTCCTGAGTCGAGCCTAAACTGATTTCACAGATTTTTTCTGAACCGAACTGGCTCTACCCTTTTTCTAAGCATGAATTTGTTTCTTTGCTTATGAACATGTGTTGTTGTACATATGGTGAATTGACTTATCTGCTCATGTTTTGTGGAGCTTATGACTTCTGTTTGGTAACAGACTTGTTTCTTTGGTGGCTATTCATACCTGTATTGGCGCGAGCCCCTTCCTGGTTTTGTTTATGCTGATGATGCTTGTGGCTTTTCAGGTGTTGGAAGTTTTGGAACCAAGATGGCTCAGACCTGCCGGCATCCGGGTCTGAGTCAAAACTTGCCTATGTTGCCTTATTCTCGTATCAGTTTGGAAATCCAATCGCGGCAAAACGAATCAGTCCCACTTCATTTATTTTTTCCTATCTCTCGGATGTCCCATATTGATAAGAACATGTATTACCTGATCTGACGCCCATGGCGCGGATTGGTAACGGGGGTAGGACGCAGCTTCGATTGTGCCACTCCCGGCACTCGATGATGACATTGTTCTGAGAGTGTCGAAAAAAACTTCTAACATTTTTCTGTACTGTTTGTTTTCTTTTGATGTGCAGGTTAGCTGAGGATTCATGGAGAAGTTCAAATACAACATGAAGACCTTTAGATGCTCTTAGGATTTAGGATAGATGCTTTAATGTAATCCCTTGGGATTGAGAACTTTACTGTACTTCCTTGTAACAGCACTTTATAAAATATGAAGCAACATCCACTTCTTGTATGATGACATTATTTATGAAATAAAATTCTCAAAGTTTTGAATTTATTTATATTTTATTCTTAGTTAAAAAATATAAAAAATTGTGAATAAATCCACAAGTATTTAAATTCATTAACATAGGCATAAAATATAAATATTCCCAAGTGGTATTCTTATTGGTGCACTCGTCTCATTTGTAGTTCTAACCTCATCATCGGATGCCAAGAGCTTGGTATGACCAGACCTGGTGATAGATAAATGTAATAACGTATCAAATGCCTCAGGATTTTAGCAACAGCCCGGCTTCAAGGAACTGGTAGAATTTGAGTAACATGACCAAAATACCCCTGGGACCAAATCTGCAAAACAAAACACCTCCATCACTTGTTAGTGGTTAGCAAATGTACATATGAGATGATATGCAAAATGACTGACTAAATATAAGGGTAAAATTTGGGGTATTACAGTTGCCCCTATTTAAATAGCTACACCGGACGATTTGAGTGACAGAGACTCGAGGAATCGTGGTGGAGAGATTTAAATATAGATAACCGAAAATTTTGCCCTTATATGCGACGGTATGCAATGCTATGGACAAAGCGAGGACCGCTTAATGCAGATGACATGGGTATGATGTGATGCGTATGCGAAAATGATAACAAGCGCTACGAGGCAGACGCTAACGAGAAGAACACATTGGGGAAAATGTCGTGCTGAGACACAGTACAAACACTGGGGAATCCTAAAATGATAGTCAACTGGTGCGAACACGACCAATTGTCATTTTGGGAACGAGATTCTCAAATGGAGATGACACCTGTGAGATGGCCTCCACTGGGGAATATAAAAACTGGATCAAGTACGATTGCAAGATCGATTACAGAATGCTGGAGCATTGAGCAAAGAATAACATCCAAGCTTCTGTAGACTATCTCTCGTGACAGGATCAAACGGACCTTTCGGAAATCCGTATCAAGTATACAGGGTAAAGACCGGCTGTATGCCAAAATGAATGGACTTTGATGGGAAATGCCCTGATAAGCTTCTCGAGGGAGAATTGTCACTTATCGTTGGAAGGGACTTATATGCCAAAGTGGATAAGCACTCAAATAAAGAGGCTGCTGCTTATCGGATAAATAAACCTTCTCGCATTTAGGGTCGGCGCCTGGAATACGATTCTGATTTTTCTCTTACTGAAGGATAAATAAACTTCTCTATGCTTCAAGATCGTGCTCTCCTGAACATGAAAAGGGTAAACTGAATTTCATCATATCTCAGAATCGTGCTCTCCTGAATATGACTCGGCTTTCTCGTGTAAATGAAAACTCTCCATACTTCAGAATCGTGCTCTCCTGAATATGAAAAGGGTAAACTGAATTTCATCATATCTCAGAATCGTGCTCTCCTGAATATGACTCGGCTTTCTCGTGTAAATGAAAACTCTCCATACTTCAGAATCGTGCTCTCCTGAATATGAAAAGGGTGAACTGAACTTCTTCATACTTCAGAATCGTGCTCTCCTGAATATGATTTGGTTGTAAATGAATTTTTTCATACTTCAGAATCGTGCTCTCCTGAATATGAAAATGGATAATCGAACTTCCTCATAACTCAGAATCGTGCTCTCCTGAATATGATTCGGCTCTTGAAATTTCTTCATTCTTCAGAATCGTGCTCTCCTGAATATGATTCCGCTCCTTCTTTTACTAAAGGATAAATGAACTTCTTCATAACTTCAGAATCGTGCTCTCCTGAATATGATTCCGCTCAAACCTCCCCGTATTTCAAGATCGTGCTCTCCTGAATACGATTTGGTTCATACCTCCTATACTTCAAGACGACAGGTAAATGGAAGCCCAACTGCTCCATGGAGATGGCCATTTGCTGCAAGTCATAACGAAGATAGGATCGGTCTCTTAGGTGAGAAATGTTGTATATTGATGCTGTAAGATGTAAAGTGTAAAGTGTTGTTGTAACATGTAGGATTGTAAAGATTTTCCAGGCGTGAACTGGCGTGTGTCTGTAAATGATTGTAGTTGACTTTCTTGAAAGATAGTGCAAAATAAATGCACGTCCGGGTACAGTGATAAACTTCTCGGGCGAGAGCAGTCGCGTACCTGTCATGGTATGGTGAAAATCTTTAGATGGTGCAAAATAAATGCACGTCCGGTTGGGCTCGACGACCGACAATACTGAGGTTCAATCTAGGATCGAGCTAGAAAGAAGACTGGTAATCAAGACTCCATCGAGGGAATGATCTCGGAGGGTAAATATCTTATCCTGGTGAGGAAAGATAGCTGAAGTAACCGTCATCCACGAGGATCGAGCTCTGTGGGGAAACTGGAAACAAGTAAGTATTTTATGCTTATGGCTGACAATCTATTTGAAGAGAATGGACGAACCCAGTTACTCGGCGGTAACGACCAATGATAGAGACACAATGAACCTGTGCATGCTAACGCGTATGTTGATGCATATGTTAATGTGAATGTATGTTAATGTCTATGTATGTTAATGTTTATGTATGCAAGATGTTATGAAATGAGTATGTAATGAGTATGTAATGAATATGTAATGAATATGTAATGAATATGTAATGAAATAGGCATGTGATGCTTATGCCCTTGCGTATGCTGACGAAACAGACTAGAGACGGGACGAGAGATGAAATAAACATCTCGACGGAAATACCCTGCGTTCTCTGCAACCAATACGTCAATCATGGGTAAGAAAGATCAATGGTAGAACCAAATCTGGTTTTAAAGTTCTGAATTCTCTGGGGAGAAGGTAATCTGCTTGGGTGTACAGTATCACGTCTTCACATGGGGAGAAGAAAACCTGAGGGACACTTTTGAGTTACCCAAGAAAAAGTTGTCAGCTTATAGTCTCTCTGGGGACTGTGTTAGCGCAATGGTTTGAAAGTGTTTCTGCAATAATGCTATTTCCGGGGAATGAAGAGATCCTTTCGGAATTTCCACTAGTCAAAGTAATTTATTACATTTCAAATTTGTTGTTTTTGAAAAACAGTTTTGAAAAATCTACAATGCACCTTTCATTTTCAAATTTTAAGAATAAACGCATTTTGCATAACAATAGAAAACAAAGAGCAATGCACCAAGGAATGTAAGTAACGAGATGGTTTCTTTTATTTAAAGGGCGGTAGCTCGCTGAAGGCATAGCTCCACAGATGATTATGTTTTGAAATTGGCAACATGGGAAAAAGTTACATCGAATCCAATGGCACCTACTGACACTAATAACTAAGACTAATCCAGAATCCTGCTTTGGGCAAGGATGAAAGAACTGAAACGTGGCTCTGAAAAGTGTGTTCGAGATAATCAGTATCTTCTGATGCAATGAAATGCCTTTGTCCCTAACTTTTGCCTGGACCGCCCTCTCGGGTTTTCAATCCACCGGGACGCTCTTTTTTGCCTAAGCCTCCCTTTCGGGTTTTCGACTTAGCGAGCTTTTTATTATTATTTCTTTTTTTCAACCCTTACTTTTGCCTAAGTCGCCTTTTACAGGTTTTCGACTTAGCGGGTTTTTAGGCATAATATTTTCGGACTGCATCAGAATTCACGGGGTGGGCGAGCTCTTCACCATCCATTGTCGTAAGTATCAGGGACCCTCCGGAGAAAACGGTCTTTACAACAAATGGGCCTTCATAATTGGGCATCCACTTTCCACGCATATCTTTGTGTACTGGCAAGATCTTTTTGAGTACGAGCTCTCCTTGACGGAACTCGCGGATACGAATCTTCTTATCAAACGCTCTTTTCATCCGTTTCTGATACAATTGCCCATGGCACATGGCTGTCAAACGCTTCTCGTCAATGAGATTCAACTGATCCAGTCTGTCTTGAACCCACTCAGCTTCCTCAAGTTCAGCCTCCATTAACACTCTTAACGAAGGTATCTCTACTTCGATGGGGAGCACGGCGTCCATTCCATATACCAGTGAGAAAGGTGTTGCCCCTGTCGAAGTTCTCACCGAGGTTCTGTATCCATGCAAAGCAAACGGTAACATCTCATGCCAATCTTTGTAAGTCACAACCATCTTTTGCAGGATCTTCTTGATATTCTTATTCGCAGCTTCAACGGCCCCATTCATCTTAGGACGGTACGGAGAAGAATTGTGGTGAGTGATCTTGAAACTATCACACAGCTCTTTCATAGTCTTATTATTCAGATTGGTGCCATTGTCAGTTATTATCCGGCTTGGGACTCCATAACGGCAGATGATCTCTCTCCTGATGAATCGGGCAACCACTTGCTTGGTCACGTTGGTGTAGGAGGCAGCCTCTACCCACTTGGTGAAATAATCAATGGCAACAAGGATAAAACGATGACCATTAGAAGCTTTCGGCTCGATTGCCCCAATCATGTCAATGCCCCACATAGAGAACGGCCATGGTGAAGACAAAACATTCAACGGTGACGGAGGTACATGCATTTTATCAGCATAAGTTTGGCACTTATGGCATTTTCTAGCGTATTGGATGCAGTCGGCTTCCATGGTTAACCAATAATACCCAGCCCTTAACATCTTCTTGGACATAGCATAGCCATTGGCGTGAGTTCCGAAGGTTCCCTCATGAATTTCCTGTAGTAACATGTCCGCTTCCCGTTTATCAACACATCTGAGCAGGACCATGTCGTGATTTCTCTTGTACAACACACCATTACTGATAAAGAATTTGGACGCCAATCTTCTCAATGTCTTTTTGTCCAGACCAGTAGAACCATCGGGATACTCTTGCTTGACGAGATAGTTCTTGATATCGTGAAACCAAGGCTTTTCATCTACCTCAACTTCTTCGACCATCTGACAATAAGCGGGCTCAACTTTGCGCTCAATATGGATAAGAGGTGCTTCATTAACGAATTTAACTTTCCACATGGATGCTAACATGGCTAAAGCATCAGCTACGTGATTCTCGGATCTAGGAACATGCTCGAACTCTATCTCGTCGAAGTACTTGATCAGCTCAATAATATAGTCCTTATAAGGGATCAACTTCTCATTCTTCGTTTCCCATTTGCCTTGTACCTGGTAAATAACCAAGGCTGAGTCACCACTTACTTTAAGAAGTTTGATTCGGAGGTGAATCGCCGCTTCGAGGCCGAGGATACACGCTTCATACTCTGCGACGTTATTAGTACACTCAAAGTCCAATCTCGCTGTAAATGGAGTGAATCCGCCCTTTGGGTTCATCAAAACGGCGCCTATACCATGCCCATTGAAATTCGAGGAGCCATCAAACATCATCTTCCACCAAAGACCTGGTTCTGGACCTTCGCTCGGATCTGGCTCTTCACAATCTCTTTTAATCAACAAAATATCCTCATCAGGAAAATCGAGCTTAAGAGGTTCATAATCTTCAACTGGCTGGTCTGCAAGATAATCAGATAAGATACTACTCTTAATCGCCTTCTGGGGTACATACTGGATGTCATATTCGGATAACAACATGTGCCAACGGGCTAGCCTCCCGGTTTGAGCAGGTTTTTCAAAAATGTACTTGATCGGATCCATTTTAGAAATCAATAACGTGGTATGACAGACCATATATTGCCGAAGGCGCTTAGCGGCCCATGCCAATGCACAACAAGTTTTCTCCAATGGTGAGTATTTGTTTTCGCAATCGGTAAACTTCTTGCTCAGGTAATAAATCGCATGTTCCTTTTTCCCAGTCTCATCATGTTGTCCAAGCACACAACCCATAGACTTCTCGAGAACAGTAAGGTACATAAACAACGGTCTTCCAGGTACGGACGGGGTCAGAATAGGGGGATCTTGCAAATAACCCTTAATCTTCTCAAACGCTTTCTGACAGTCAGGGTTCCACTCAACTGTCTGCCCCTTGCAAAGCAACTTGAATATCGGCTCACAAGTAGAGGTCATATTGAAGATAAACCTGGAAATATAATTCAAACGTCCCAAAAAACCTCTAACTTGCGTCTCGGTTCACGGAGCCGGCATATCTTGAATGGCTCGGACTTTGTCAGGATCCACCTCAATCCCTCGCTGGCTAACAATGAAACCAAGCAATTTTCCGGATCTGACACCGAAGGTACATTTAGCAGGGTTCAATTTCAACTGATATTTCCTGAGTCGTTCAAACAATTTCACCAAATGGTCTAGATGCTCCTCTTCACTCTGAGATTTGGCTATCATATCGTCCACATATACCTCAATCTCTTTGTGCATCATATCATGAAAAAGAGTGGTCATAGCGCGTTGGTAAGTTGCCCCTGCATTCTTTAAACCGAAGGGCATGACTTTGTAGCAGAAGGTTCCCCAAGGAGTAATGAAAGTAGTTTTCTCTCGATCATCTGGATCCATCTTGATTTGATTATAGCCAGAGAAACCATCCATAAATGAGAACAACGCAAAACTGGATGTATTGTCTACCAGTGTGTCAATATGTGGCAGTGGGAAGTCGTCTTTCGGACTTGCTTTGTTCAGATCCCTATAGTCTACACACATCCTAACTTTACCGTCCTTCTTAGGCACTGGCACAATGTTGGCAACCCAATCTGGATATTTTGCGACTGCCAAGAAACCTGCATCCAACTGCTTTTTAACCTCATCTCGTATCTTCAAAGCCATGTCGGGTCTCGTCCTTCGAAGTTTTTGCTTGATAGGCGGACAATCCGGCTTAAGTGGCAACTTGTGAACGACAATGTCCGTGTCTAGGCCCGGCATATCTTGATACGACCACGCAAACACATCAATATACTCTTTTAACAACTCAATCAACCTCGGCCTAATCTCCGTCCCAAGCATTGCACCAATCTTGACCTCTTTCTTGCTCTCATCTGTACCGAGATTAATTAGGTCCACCTGCTCTTTATGCGGTTGAAGCTCTGTGTACTCGTACTCAATCAATCTTGTCAGTTCAGCGGGTACTTCAAAATCTTCTTCACCCTCGTCCTCAGCCTGATTGATGGGTGCATCCCAGTCAGGAGTGTCAGTAAAGTCATTGGATCCAACAAGGTTTACGATATCTCTGCATGATGGAAGGCTTACTTAATTAAAATGCTCGAAGATATGTAAGAATGAAATGCTGTTTTTTATTATTATTCTTTTTTTTTTGGGAAAAAGGTTGCCAATTTCATTTTTAAAGGTGAAAACGAAAAACGCAAATGAAACAAAGTGGAATTGAACAAAATGCTCTTATTAATATCTTTTTAGGAATGAAAGGTGGCCCAATGAAAGCGACCCTATAGCTTTGGGCAGAGCTACGGATTTTTATTTGAAAATGTAAATGAAACTTAAAAAAACAATTACTTTGACAAGGGAAAAATAACAGGGATCTCTACGGCCTCCCAGTTGTTCAAAACTGCATCACCCTTAAACACCAGGTTGCTCAGCTCCTCACTTTCCTCACAGTTACTGATGGCATTGACTTGGAAACCTCCGCTGACAAATACCTCTTGGATAACCTTCGGACGCCCTTCGACAGTTATGGCAGCTCCATTCTGAGTTGGTTTGTAACCCAACCCAGAGCGATCAGTCTTGGTCTTGACATCAATTACCTCTCCCCAACCTTCAGGAATGCCCCTGTCAATCGTTGATTTGGTACTCTTCAGAGATGCAAAAGATGGATTGCCCCGGCCCACTGTCTCTTCAACTTCTAGCAGAACGGCATTGGCGATCTCAAGTGCTTGAAAGGAGATTTCTAAAGCATTCTCATCAGCCTCGATGTAACGGAAAGAAGACAGGTTACTGACCATCAGATCCTCCTCACCGTGTATAATAACCAACTTTCCATCGATCACGAATTTCATCTTCTGATGTAACGTTGAGGTCACTGCCCCAGCGGCATGAATCCACGGCCTTCCAAGTAAACAACTGTAATTGGGATTAATGTCCATGACTTGAAACGTGATATTAAAAACTTGTGGACCAATCAGGATAGGAAGCTCAACCTCCCCCATTACCGATCGACGAGAGCCATCGAAAGCCTTGACAACCAAAGGAGTAGGTTTCAACACAGTCTCTTTACAAGCCAACTTATCAAGAACCCTCTTGGGTAGAACATTCAGAGAAGACCCGGTGTCCACTAGCACTCTCGCTAAATTGTCCTCCTGACATTTTACCGATATATGTAAAGCACGATTATGGTTCGGACCCTCCTTCGGTAACTCTTCATTGCTGAAACTGAGGGTGTTACAGGCGGTCAGATTGGCAATCACACTATCAAACCGACTGGTGCTAATATCTTGATCCACATGCGCTTGAGTCAAAACCTTCTGCAAGGCCATCCTATGAGCGGGTGAACTCATCAACAGAGATAAAATCGAAATCTTGGAGGGGGTCTGATGAAGTTGATCGATAACTTTATAGTCACTTTTCTTGATGATCCTCAAAAATTCGGCATCTTCATCATTCGTGACGGCTTCTTTACCTTTGTCTTTGACAGGCACCGGGGTACTAGTTATTTCCTTAGGTGGGACCTCGTTGGAATGGGGAGTATACACACGGCCACTGCGAGTCATCTTGCTTACCTCTGCGATATTGGTCACGGTACCCTTAGCCTCTTCATTTGGAATAACCTTCCCAGACTCCTTGTCAATCATCGTCACGTCATATTTCCAAGGCACAGCTTTAGGATCACTGAAAGGAAACGGACCTGGTTTTCGAATAATTATTGATCTATGCTGATTCACCTCAGGGATAGACGACTTCGGTATATCTAACACGAGATTGGCGGAACCTGCCCCTGATAGATTAAACACTGGTACCTTACCCTTTGATTCAGGCTGATGGAAGACAGGCTCAACCACAGCGACCTCATCTTTCTTATATTGGCTTGTCACTTGTAAAACACCCTCATTAATTAACCTCTGAACATCATTCTGAACCAACATGCAACCCTTAATACTGGCTTCACAACTTACGCATGCAACGTGGGAAGTATCTACTAAACCAGCTTCAAACAGTTTCGAATGGAACATCTTGAGAGGAGTCTTAATCTGTTCAACGTCAAGGGCGTAACCTTCTCCCGAATCAGCACTAATGGCATTGACACTCTCATGGTTAGGAAAAGGGTTCTTCTTAACATTTGGTTGAGGATCCTCAAATGATAAAATCTTCTTTTCCAGTAAATCTCTGACAATATTTTTGAGAGCATAACAATTCTCCAGATCATGACCAGGCGCACCCTCATGAAATAAACAATGAGCGGCGGCGTTGTAATTGGCGGGTAGAGGATTAGGAGGCGGACCCAAAGCCCGAGTGGTGATTAGACCCTGCTTGACCAAAGAAGGATACAACTCGGTAAAAGTCATCGGAATCGGCGGACAAGGCTTATACGTTCTTCTATTCGGAACATTCTGGCGAGGAGCCGGACTCTTGGGCTGTTGAGGAGCAGGAGTATTGGGTGCCTGTAGGTAGTTGACAGGAGGCGGATAAACAGGAGGTTGTTGCATAGGTTGATACATAGGAACCTGTTGATTGAAAGAAGGTGTAATAGCTGCCACATAGGGTTGTTGAGCATATTGGACTGGGTACCCTTGAGGTTGAGCATAACTTTGCGGGTGTCGATAAAAGCGTTCTCTTGGTCTACCAGAGGATATAGCATTAGTCTCACCCTCCTTCTTTTTCTGGGAGTTATACGGAGGTTTCTTCGGCTGATCCTTAGAAGCACCATGATTATTTGTCATTTTACCACTTTTCATACCCAATTCAATCTTGACACCCACAGCAACGATGTCGGAGAAATTTGAAGTCACACTACCCACCATTCTCTCGTAAAATTCTGGACGGACCGTGTCGACAAACCAATCAGCTAACTCTTTCTCGGTCAAAGGAGGTTCTACCTGCGAAGCAGTCTCTCTCCACCTTTGGGCATACTCTTTGAATGACTCATAATTCTTTTGTGACATACTCAGCAACTGTCTTCTATCAGGAGCCAGATCCATATTGTACTTGTAGTGTTTGATGAAAGCGTCAGATAAATCTTGAAAGTTCTTAATGCGAGACTGGTCTAAAGTTAAATACCACTTGGAGGAAGCACCCTTCAAACTATCTTGGAAGCAATGGATCATCAGTTTATCATTCTCAACATGGGCAGCCATTTTGCGATAATACATGATCAGATGACTCTTAGGACAGGTGGCACCTTCATAACGATCGAAGTTCGGAGTTTTGAACTTTGGGGGAATAACCAAACCTGAGACCAAACAGACATCCCTTGCAGCAGTCCCAAAAATTTGATCGCCCTCTACTTTCTTCAACCTCTGGACGATGGTGTTTACTTCCTCACGCAGCTTATCATGTTTCTCATAACCCTCAACATTCTCCTCAAGATTATCAAAAACTGTTTCATTGAAGTACGGTTGCGCACAAGTGTGTACAACAGGTGGTGCAAAGATAGGAGCCCCCCTAGAAACTTCAGAAAATAAAGGCACGGCTTGCTGAACAGGTTGATTAATTGGAACAGTGGCTTGAGGAGGCACAAAACCTGGAGCGAGACCATAAGGTGGGTCCCTTGCTACGGTCACACTTGGTGGAGGGTCCACAGTAACGCCGGTAATCTCAGAAACAACAGTGGGCTGGGTATCCATCTTAGCATTCATGACATGTAACAATTCCATCATACGCCCCATACCCCCTCGAAGGTCTTCAAGTTCATTACTAAGGCGATCAATCTCTTTTGCCTGATCCTCCATTCTCTTCCGAGTTTGAGCTCTGGTGTTGTACTGGTGCCGAGAACTCAGGGTGACGAAACTGGAAGGCGAGAAAACCGCGTATGAGAAATCGGGAGACACATGCAATGCAAAAGTATGATGCTAAAATGTGAATGCAAATGAAGATTTCATGGAATTCAAACATTTACGAATGTCGCGGGGTACCAAGGAAATCTTTTTCTTGTTTTTTTTCATTTTATTTTTTTTATTTATGGTATCCCGCGATATCCATAAATGATGTTTGAACTCCATGAAATACAATGCAATGAGATGATTTATGGATGCAATGCATGAAAACACACAAAGTCCTAGGTTAAAGGAACGTGAGCGGAGTCAAGGTCTACCCATCCCAAAAGGAGTGTACTATAGGTTAGTTGTACCTGCCGAACAAGGTTCTACAAAGTGCCCAAAGTCATCAGCCCATCTTTCGGATATTATCAACCTTCCGACTGACTCAGGGGTTAATAATATTCTCAAGAGAACCTCTTTTGAGTGTAGTATCGCGTAGCAGCCGTTGTAGGATTACTCCCACATAGCTCCCGCACTACGTCCTAAATAAGGCCAAGGTGGTGTTAAGGTACTACGGTCCTCAATATCACAGACTCCAATCGACCATGGAAAAAGTTTTCACGATTACTCGTTCAACCGAACCATTCTCGAAAAGGTCTCAACTGAGCGGTGATTCTCGAATCAGCTTGGTCGGGATTCAACTCCCTATAAGCCTCATCGAATATATCCCCATCCTATAATAATGTCACTAGTCCGGGCGTAGGACTTATCTCACAACACAAGGAACCATCCCAAAATCAGAGTACAATATATACATGTAAATGAATAGTAAGGCAAATAGTAATAAACATGAACAAATTAGGGGTAACCCTCAAAAGCATTAGATTCCCCAGTGAAGTCGCCATTTTCTGTTGCGGTGGAAATAGGATCACAAACTATTAATGAGTTTGAATCGCAATTCAATTCACAACCGCTCTTTGATTTATCCGAAGGAAAAGGTCAAAAAGGGAAAACCTATTTTTGCATCGTAAACACAATGCGGGGAAAGATCTAGGGTTCGGGGGTTGGTTAAATTTAGGGAAGGTATTAGCACCCTAAACTTCTGTAGTACTCTACAGGAACCTTTTGTTCAAATGTTTACTATTTCGCTTTATTATTCTTAAGGTATATGTACAAAGGAATTAAAAGTGAGAAAAGAGACCTAAGGGGTTAATTCTAAGTTTACTCGGCAAGACATCGCATTTTGTGCCTACGTATCCTTACGGGAGTGGAATCAGAGTAATCGTAGTTCCCCTCAAAAGGGAGGTTAGAGACTTCTTGACTGTGGTCAAGGTCTCAAGGGGAATAAACATGTCTTAAGGACACGCTTACGTGGAGTGTAGAAACTCCAAATTTCTACGTTGAATTGTTAAGTTGTAATTAGGGTTAAATTAGGTTAGGGATTTCGCGGCGGGAAACCCTAAAATGAGCGCGGCGGCTCTTTGACCTAATGCTAGGGGTAAAATTGTAATCTTGCCTGCGGCGAGGCGTTTGTGAAAATTAGGGTTTGTAGTTTGTGGTTTTGAGGATTTGAAATTGAGGACTATTGACACGGCGGTCAAATGCTAGACCTAATTCCTTCGGATGCGTAAGGTGACAGAAATATTGCGATGCATCAGCAGAAATTTAAATCATACATCAGCAGAAATTAAATACGAAAAGTAAACGCGATTATTAGGTTCGCGAGATTACATATGAGAAGCAGTTACAATATAGTAATGAAATAGAACGAGATAAGTAACGGTAAAGGTAATGGGCTGCAAAATGAACAGATGGCGTTAGTAGGCAGAGTTAGGCGGTGATCAAGTGAGTTAAGAAAAAGACGCAAATTCGAGATATTATTATTGTTTTATTTAAAAATCTTAATAATTAAAAGTTAGCTCGCAAAAGAAATTTAATTTAAAAAATAATTTACTCTTTTTTTTTAAAAAAAAGTTTTATTTTTTTGTATTTTTTTTTAAAAAGGTTTTCCTTATTTTACTTAAAAAAAAAATTCATTTTTATATTTACAAAAAGTTTTAATTTTAAAAAAAGAGTTTTAATTTTTATTTTAAAAAAGGTTTTTCATTATAAAAAAAAAAGTTTTATTTATTTATAATATCTTCACAAAAAGGTTTTTTTTTTTTAATAAAAAACATAAATTTTAAAAACAAAATAAATAATAATAAGAGAAAATAAAAAAAAACAAAAAAAAGAGAGAGGTTGGGCCGGTCATCACACCCGGACCCAACCCAAACGCTAGTGAAACAGAACATTTAGGGTTCTGGGAACCCTAATGTTACACGGCGCCGCTTCGTTCTTCTTCTCATCTCTCGTCCTTCTCGCGATCGCCTTGCATCTCCTTCGCGTTCTCTTTCAATTTTTCCTGAAAAAACACATGAACATAGTGATGTAAAGCCTCCCTGGCTCACCTTTAAAGTAAACCTGGCCGATGATGTGTGCGAGCTGAGGCCGGAGGGTTTGATTGCCCGCCGTTTAAACGGCGAAGGTGATCTTCCTTCGTTCGGTGGCGCGGTTGCGGCTGTTGGGGGCAATGATGAGGCTTCGTCTCTGAGTCTCGTGATTTTTGTTCGTTAGGGTTTCTGCACTTTGGGTGTTCTTCGTTCTCTCTCTCGCGGTTACCAGCTAGGGTTTCAACTCCTCCTCGCATCAGGTTGTATTCCCCTATTTATAATTTCTTTTATCTCTCTTTTTGGGCCTTAAACTTGCGTTATTCTGAGATTTGATTTTGTGGTGATATTATCTGATTCTGATTCTTCCATATTGGTCTCCAATACGATGCTTTCTGATACGATTGGGATCTCAATTCATTTTTTTGGTATGAATTTGATTGATTCAAAATGAGTTCTAATGGGATACGATTTGGTTCCATCTGATACAATCCCCTTTTAGGATTTGATTGGTATTCGATTTAATCACCTGAAATGATTTGTTTTGATCTGCTTTGGGATTGACATTGAATCAAAATCTCTATTATTTTCTGATATGATTTGCCTTCAGATTGTGTTGATTGGCATCTGATATTAATCCACGGGATTTCTTGATGGATTCATTCTGATTTGTTTCTATTTTTCCCAGATTGAGTTCCAATGGGGCATGATTTGGACCTGACTCGAAACTTTCCATTTGCGAATTGGATTGCTTTTAGATACTGATTTGATTCCTGCTGCGCTTTGTTTTGGTTCAATCC
This sequence comes from Lathyrus sativus, assembly GCA_963859935.3. Taxonomy (NCBI): domain Eukaryota; kingdom Viridiplantae; phylum Streptophyta; class Magnoliopsida; order Fabales; family Fabaceae; genus Lathyrus; species Lathyrus sativus. Next base: position 715,616,923 of record OZ012737.1, read on the forward strand.
TGATCATTAGCACTTACTTTTCTTTTTCTTCTTTCAGGGCGGACATTTTGCCTTGATCTTTGCCGCCGAGACGGGTACGTGGTAGTGATGACGCTTAGTCTGAACCACTTGGAGCAGGATACTACATCCTGGCTTCTGAACATATTGCTGCTTCTGATTGACTTGGTGATGATTATTGGCTATCATGTTGAGCTGAGCCATGTATTTGTTCGTTTGTTCGTTTCATGAACTGAGTATGATTTGATAACTTGTTTTGGTGACTTATTCGTTGGGGCAATGATGCTCATGACTGAGCCCCATTCTACCTTCTTCGATTTTCCAATGTGGTATTCTGATGTTCATGAATTGAGTTGGCCTTTTTTATCTTAGACATGATTATGTGCTTTTGACCTATCATGGCGAACGGGGATTTTATGAATCTTCTTCTGACTTTTGTTACGGCCTCTAGTTCACCATTTGGATTATGAGCTTGCTTGATATATGTAATCTGATACGATTTGCTGATGTTTGGTTTGATTACAGGGTAAAGCCTTTGGATGGTACTATGCTGATATTCCAATATTTTTGGTGCAGTTTATGGTTTGTTTGTTGAACTTGGCTGTACTGTAACCTGCGGGTAGAGCATTCCACTTCTCTTTGGCGTATCTTGTGAACCACCTTGGCATTAAGAGCTTTGAATTTTTGCTGTTAGGCTTGTGGACTTCGGATATCGAAGTTGTTGATGTGTTTCCAATGATGGTTTATGAGCCGAATTGGCATTTGGTTCATCACACGTCGAACGAACTGCTATGATTTTTGATGCTCTTGTTCACACTTGCTTATCTTTCTTTTTCTTCTGTTGGTGAACTGATATGTTGTCCTGTCATGTGAACTTCCATGCTGTTTTCTGAACTGAACTGATGTCTCTTTTCCTGAGTCGAGCCTAAACTGATTTCACAGATTTTTTCTGAACCGAACTGGCTCTACCCTTTTTCTAAGCATGAATTTGTTTCTTTGCTTATGAACATGTGTTGTTGTACATATGGTGAATTGACTTATCTGCTCATGTTTTGTGGAGCTTATGACTTCTGTTTGGTAACAGACTTGTTTCTTTGGTGGCTATTCATACCTGTATTGGCGCGAGCCCCTTCCTGGTTTTGTTTATGCTGATGATGCTTGTGGCTTTTCAGGTGTTGGAAGTTTTGGAACCAAGATGGCTCAGACCTGCCGGCATCCGGGTCTGAGTCAAAACTTGCCTATGTTGCCTTATTCTCGTATCAGTTTGGAAATCCAATCGCGGCAAAACGAATCAGTCCCACTTCATTTATTTTTTCCTATCTCTCGGATGTCCCATATTGATAAGAACATGTATTACCTGATCTGACGCCCATGGCGCGGATTGGTAACGGGGGTAGGACGCAACTTCGGTTGTGCCACTCCCGGCACTCGATGATGACATTGTTCTGAGAGTGTCGAAAAAAACTTCTAACATTTTTCTGTACTGTTTGTTTTCTTTTGATGTGCAGGTTAGCTGAGGATTCATGGAGAAGTTCAAATACAACATGAAGACCTTTAGATGCTCTTAGGATTTAGGATAGATGCTTTAATGTAATCCCTTGGGATTGAGAACTTTATTGTACTTCCTTGTAACAGCACTTTATAAAATATGAAGCAACATCCACTTCTTGTATGATGACATTATTTATGAAATAAAATTCTCAAAGTTTTGAATTTATTTATATTTTATTCTTAGTTAAAAAATATAAACAATTGTGAATAAATCCACAAGTATTTAAATTCATTAACATAGGCATAAAATATAAATATTCCCAAGTGGTATTCTTATTGGTGCACTCGTCTCATTTATAGTTCTAACCTCATCATCGGATGCCAAGAGCTTGGTATGACCAGACCTGGTGATAGATAAATGTAATAACGTATCAAATGCCTCAGGATTTTAGCAACAGCCCGGCTTCAAGGAACTGGTAGAATTTGAGTAACATGACCAAAATACCCCTGGGACCAAATCTGCAAAACAAAACACCTCCATCACTTGTTAGTGGTTAGCAAATGTACATATGAGATGATATGCAAAATGACTGACTAAATATAAGGGTAAAATTTGGGGTATTACACTTGACATCATAGAAGCTTGCATACGAACAACAATGATGAGCTTAATCTTTTGAGACTTGAAACTCTGATATAAAAAAAAGGTGAAACATTCCAAGAATGACCATATACAGGGGCATGTTTCCTGAAGAATCTGCTAAACAGAGGCAAGTTTGTTTCCTAGTTATTACTTTCACAGACTAACCATCCCTAAGGGGGCAAGTTCGAAGTTTCAGCTATACAGAATGCAGTCAATTTAGGACAGTTACGTCAAGACTCGACAAATCTCTCTAAGAGTTGGAAGATATTGGAACATCTTGGATTTCAAGTTTTCTGTAAAATCCTCTCGGAATGACTTTTTTCTCATAAACTATGTGATCTTAGGGCATTTGAGAATTGAAGATTATTTTATCCATTCACAACAAATGTTGTTCGAAATGGCGACCACCATGCAGTTCATCAATGCAAAGCTACTTTGTTCTTTTAGAATTCGCCATCCATACCCCAAAGATCTCCTGTCTCAAGTGGTGTGATGATTCCCCCATTAAGTCTCTACCACAGGTAGTCATGACAATTCCCCCGATGAATCTCCACTTCAAGCAGTTATGGCATGTATGGTACAAGATTTCCTTTATTGGTAACCTAAGCATCCGCTAGTGAATTTCCTTGGCTTCAACCTTCCCAGTGAAGTGAATGTTATTTCGCTCCTCAACGGACTTCTTACAACTTCAATCTTCCCCGAAAAATTGGATGTTTATTTCATCCCTATAGAGTCTTAACTCTGATATCTGCAGCTACGAAATTGATCTGAGTTCCTCTAATGAAGTGAATATTTATTTTATCCCCTGTGAGACCTCAGTTCTGGTATCTCCATCGACAACTCTAGTAAAATTATCTCCAGTTACAACTTCCTTCCAGACTACTTCATTTTATAGTGGATATTTATTTTATCCTCACAAAGTCTCTCTAACCATGAGTTTGATTTATTCCCAATAGATCTTTCTCATCCCAAACAGAGTAGCAGAGTTCGTCTTGACAGTCCTCTAAGTGAATTCATGATGATCATCCTCAAGTGGAGTGTTTTCTTTTCCCCAGAGAAGTTTGAAGCCTTGAAACAAGATTGTGATTCCACGTGTGGCTTTCCATTCACCCCAGTGATTCTTTTATCCTATGGAGATTGGCCGAGTATCTGTGTCAAGATGTTTATTTTATCTCCAGTTTACTTCTCCTTGTTTGTTTTGTAAGCATAAGCATAACATGGAATACATTCATTCATATATATATATATATATATATATATATATATATATATATATATATATATATATATATATATATATATATATATATATATATATATATATATATATATATATATATATATATATATATATATATATATATATATATATATATATATATATATATATATATATATGGCATATGTGCATAATGCCTTTTTGTTCTTTCACTTTGGTTGTGTTTATCCTCAAAGTGAATGGGTTTGTTTTCTCTCTCCAAGTAGAGTCGTTAGTCTTAGGCAGAAAAAGCACAACATTTCTAAATTCCCCACTAAGTTCGATCCTCGTGAAAGATGGTTGCTTTAGTTTTCTTTTCCATTCTTGGATAAAGATAAACCCCAATTGAGTTTATTCCTGAATGGATAGAGTCTTGCTTGACCGTTCCTCTTTAATTACTTCCTGAATTAATCTTTGGTCCCTAACAATCACAATATTGGATATCTCCAGGCTTTTGAACCTGGATTGAGCGTGCATTTATTTTGCACTTTGAGTCCCCAGGAAGAATCTGTTTGAAGATCACCATTGAAGACAAAATATCTCTTCAACAGTGTTACAACATTCTCTCAGCAATTTATACCCAGACAACAAGTGACAGCTCTTTATTTGAGCAGCTTGTTTCATTCTTAGGTTTTCTATTTAGATGACAGACGGCAGTCTCCTCAAGACATTTTGTCTATCCCCAATGATTCTATCAAAATCACCAACTTATACTCCATCGAATGGCATCTCTCCGGAAATCCGTAAGAGAAGTTTGTTGAAGACTTTACAAGTGTTTCTCTTTATTTGAGAATTACTGATACAAGGACTCTATTTACTTCAATGCAACTTCAAATTACAGAAATACTTCTCCTCAGTGATGTTCTCCCTAGTGAATCCATTATTTAACTTGCTTGCATCAAATGGAATCTCTCTGAGAAGTTGGATGAAGATTCAGATGATCTTTCTCTTTATTTGAGAAGACATATTTTTCAAATCAACCGGCTTGCATCTCTTTTAGATCCCCGGTGATGTTTCCTAATCTCTAGAAAATTATGGATTCCCGCTGAAGTCCTAAATCTCTAGTGAAGCTTCAATCCCTTATGAAGATACTCTCCAACAAGTATTCACCTTTCTAGAAAGAAACCAAGACCCGTTCGTGGCTTATGACCCAAGACGAGGGGAGGTTTATTTTACCCTTTTCAGGTGGAATACTTGATTAAAGAAGAAATTGAGACCCGTTCTTGGCATACAACCATGAGACGAGGGGAGGTTTATTTTTACCCTTTTCAAGTGGAATACTTGATCAAAGAAGGAACTGAGACCCGTTCTTGGCATGCAACCTCGAGACGATGGGAGGTTTATTTTTACCCTTTTCAAGTGGAATACTTGATCAAAGAAGAAACTGAGACCTATTCATGGAATACAACCTTGAAGCGAGGGGAGGTTTATTTTACCCTTTTCAAATAAGAAACTGAGACTCGTTCACGGCATACAACCTTGAAGCAGGAGGAGGTTTATTTTACCCTTTTCAAGTGGAATACTTGATTAAAGAAGAAACTGAGACCAGTTCGTGACTTATGACCCGAGGTGTGGGGATGTTTATTTACCCTTTCTAAATGAATCATTTAGTTAAAGAAGAAGCTTAATCATATTTTGATCATGGAAGCTTATTTTGGTTATTACCTTTGCTTAGGCTATCATATGTTTGATAGTAGGTAATATACCGTATTTTTTTGGTCAGATACCTTTGCTTAGGCTACCGTGTTTGGTAGTAGGTGATCTCTCCTTTTAAGTCTATTACCTTTGCTTAAGCTACCATATGTTTGATAGTAGGTAATATACCGTATCTTTTTTGTCAGATACCTTTGCTTAGGCTACCGTGTTTGGTAGTAGGTGATTTCTCCTTTTAAGTCTATTACCTTTGCTTAGGCTATCATGTACTTGATAATAGGTAATATATGTTCTTTTATTTCAACTGGATGCCTCCGCTTAGGCTACCATCTGTTGATAGTATGTTATCCATCTTTTCAAGTTTCTTGCATGTTGTTTAGGTTACCATGTTGTTAATAGTATGTGATACACACCTTTATTCTATTTTGGAGATACCATGTGTTTAAGTTATCCTCAGTGGTGGTTAAGTGCCTTTTCCTCGGTGGATTTGAGTCTTATCCCTAGTGAAGTTGGACTTTTCCCCATAGGGTCTTACTAAGTAGTTCCTCGTCGGGTCTTCCTTTCTTTAACTATGTTTCACTGTTTTTTGTATGCAGTTATCCCCTGTGACGGCATTCCTCACAAGATTTCTGTCTTGCATATCGTGTCATATCATAAGCATTTTGTGGCGTCTTACGGCCAAAAATTATGCATGTTTGTATTTAAGTCTCTCCTATCACGTCGAGACGAAGGTTTCAATCTCTATATCTCCAGATAGAAGAAACTTAAATAGGGGCATCTGTCATACCCTAAATTTTGATCCTAAGATTCTGTTTTTTATCATCTGTATAACATAGCATGCACTTCATCTTGCATAATATCTGAAATGTGAGTCAGAATAAATTTGTTGGATTTACAAACTAACCGGTCTAAATTTATTTTAAAATCTGACCAAACGCTGTATTTTTCCAATATGTTTATTTCACGTTGATTATTTTGGTGTGTTCATTTTATTTTTTCGAACACTTTTCTGTCCGACTTTTTATTTCGTTTTTTAATCATTTTTATTTAAATAATCATTTAATTTATTTAGATTTAATTACATATTTAATGTAAATTTTTATTTTTATTAATTAATTTTATTTTTAATTTGTTTATTAATATTTTCTTTTTAAAAAACTTAAAAACATAATTTTTAATTCTTTTTATTCTTATCTTATCATTAAAAAAATACAAAAACATAATTTTTAATTCTTGTCTTATCATAAGAAACACAAAAATACGATTTTTAATTCTTTTTATTCTTGTCTTATTATAAAAAAACACAAAAACATGATTTTTAATTCCTTTTATTATTGTCTTATTATAAAAAACAAAAAAACATTGTGTTAATTGTTATTGTCATTCTTGTCTATTTTCTAGTCCTATATATATGCATTAGAAAAAACAAAAAGATACAAACAAAATTTAAAACAACAAGAGATTGGATTCAAAGAAAACATGAAAAGTAAAAGGAAGTTAAAATCATGAGCTTCATCGTCGCACCGCTGCCGGAGTCAACCACGTAATCGTCGCTGAGAATCGATCACAATCGCTTTGACGCTGCATTCCATCAATCTTCCGCCAACACGCACCAATCGATGCCTCTTTTGCGCTCAGATCTGACTCGGTTCTATGTAACAAGCTTGTGCCATTGCGACACTTCGATTTCGGTAACTCGTGCTCTTCTCTGTTTTCGTTGGATGCTTGTTTTAATTTATGTTATCATATGTCTGGTTGTTATGGCTATATTGCAATTATTTGCCACGAATTTATTTTTTTAAAATTGGTTTGAGAGGTAGAGAGCATTGAGATCGAATGAGAGAGATTGAAGAAAATGAATTTGAAATGGAACTTCCTCTATTTTACTGTGTTTTTATTTTATTATTATTTTCTTTTATTATAGAAACATGATAACACGAAATCGTATATATATTTTGATGCATAATTCAACTAAAGTTTAACTGTTTTCGATCCGATTTCGGGTTATTTCCGTGTTGTTTGTCTGATGTTTTGCAGGTATTTGATGATCACGTCTAAACAAGACAATATGAAGAAAAGAAGCAATCTCAGATGAAATATGGATGAAAACCGGGTGAAAACATCATGAAAAGCGCATAATGTTGTTTTTGCTGCTGTGACGACCGTCACAGCTCCATGACGACCGTCACACGGGTGACGACCGTCACACCTTGTGACGACCGTCATGCAGGCAAAAACGCCCCACTTCAATTGCACGTTAATGAAGCAGTTCCAAGTCCCAAATAGTGGACCACTACTCCATGATTTTTCTGCCTCAAAGTCCACCCTCTCCAATTATAACCGTTAGAATTCCATTTCTATAAAAGGGGAAGAAGGGGACCTCAGAAAGGGAGCCACATTCATACAACGAAGTGCTGCCAATTTATTTCCAGAGCAACCTTTCCAGTTTTTAATATTCTTATTTATTTCTCTTTGCTTTTCCTGCATTCCTTTCATTCTTCTGTAATTTCTATTTCTATTGTACGATCAAATTGGCATAAAGACCAGAATCCTGCCCACATCTGTGGAGGATCTTCCCAAAGGCCAATTGGAATATTTACAGGTTTCTCATTTCAATCGTAATTCCAGTTTTATTATGTTGCATATTATTATTTATCATTTTCATTTATGTTTTACCTTTCCCAAATCCATGTCTAGCTAAATTTAGGTAATCGATATGTAGTAATAATTTGAAAGGGATTTGATAATAACCGGTTGAAAAACTGTCTTTTCAAAAGTAATTTATGGTCTGAGTGTTTAAAATTGATTTACTGAATAAACTTCGTCGCGAAAGCGAGAACTTATTTAAAAGTAGTTTTGCCACGAAAGTGGGAAATTAATTAAGATACGAACCAACAAGCGAAAGTTGCGGTAAGATCAAATAGTAAACACTAGTCATTCATTTTAATAACAGCGAAAGCACTTTAAAGTGAATTAGAACTTAGAGATTTCCAAAAAATAATTTAAACCTCGAATGGGATACGAAAGTGTACGTTTGGCCCTTAGAATTATGATTAGCGTTAATAACCATCGTGAGGCGAGAGTCTTCAAATCACCATTTTCTGCTTAAATAAATTCTGAAAATTATTTCATACACCGGTAACTTGTCAAATCCTTGAAGAACACAATTACTGCATATCGGTTCAATTAATTATAATCTAAGTAACAGTCTTAGTTTCCCTTTAGTGACAAATTTTATTCCCTTAAACATATTCTACCTAGCTAAACATAGTAACTCCCGAGAACACTAGTTTGATTACGAGTCCCTGTGGGATCGATATCTATTATTACTACGCGATAGACTGTGCACTTGCAGTTAGGTTGTATTAGACATAGAAAGTCGCGATCAAGTTTTTGGCGCCGTTGTCGGGGAACCGTTTAGTCAATAGTGTAACCTTCTGTTACGCCGTATAGACTAGGTTAACAATTCTCATTTTTCCTTTACTAGTGCTGTCGATTGTATGCCAAGTAATCGCTCACAAGGCGATATCTTGAAACCTTCAGTCGCAGAACTAGAACGCTTCTTACATCTAAGAAGCCGAATCATTGAGTACCAACTCAAACATAACATTCCCGATCCTCTCACTCCCATTCCCAAATCCGAAGAAGAATCAAACATGGCCGAAGGACCTCCAAACAAACTGCTGAAGGCATACGCTACACCCTCTCAGATGGAGCCTAGAAGTAGCATTGCTGCCCCAGCTATTACCCGAAATGATTTTGAGCTGAAACCTTCATTGCTGTTAGCTGTACAACAAAACCAATTCTCAGGAAACGCAACTGAGGATCCGAACGAACATCTAACGAAGTTTGTACAATACGCAGACACGGTGAAAGCAAATGGAGTAACTTCAGACGCGATAAGACTTCGTCTTTTCCCATTCTCTCTTAGAGACAGAGCGTGGACATGGTTACAATCTTTACCATCCAACTCCGTTACGACGTGGGAACAATTGAAGAACGTCTTCTTAGCGAGATATTTTCCGCCAAGCAAAACTGCTATGCTTAGAGCTCAAATCAACGGATTTCGATAAAAAGATACTAAATCTTTTTACGAAGCATGGGAACGATTCAAAGATATGATGAGAACATGTCCTCACCACGGTCTAGAAGACTGGGTGACAATCCATACTTTCTATAATGGGCTTTTATACAATACTAGATTGACAATAGACGCTTCCGCGGGCGGTGCACTTATGGATAAGCCATACGACGAAGTCTATCAATTAATCGAAAACATGTCTCAAAACCATTGCCAATGGGGAGGTGAACGCACTTCAACAGAGAAAACCACAGCGAAAGGTGGGATGTACGAGATCAGCAGCCTTGAAAAGTTCAACGCTAAAGTAGATGCTCTAGCACAGAAGATTGATAGTCTGACCGTCAACCCCACTGCAACCGTCGCTGTCGTAACTCCAAATTGCGAGTTATGCGGAAGCACCACTCATAATGCGCCCGAATGCCCATTGCTAGCCGGAATCCCACCAGACCAGGTAAATTATGCTCAAGGAAATCCTTACGCAAATACCTATAACCCAGGTTGGCGAAATCATCCAAACTTTTCTTACAAAAGCGAAAATGCATTGCAAATGCCTACTGCTCCGCCAGGATATCAGAAACCAGCTGCTGCTCAGACTGCACCTAGGAAATCAAACCTCGAGTTGATGATGGAAAAATTCATAGCTACTCAAGCTCAAACAAACAAAGAATTCCTGAATCAAAACATACACACTAGCGAGCAAATTAAACAGTTGACCGGAAAAGTAGACGTTTTAGCCACCCACAACAAAATGTTAGAAACACAGATATCACAAGTGGCTCAACAACAAGCCTCTGCTGCCGCACCCGCTGGCACATTTCCTGGACAACCCGAACAGAATCCAAAAGGCCAAGCAAATGTTGTAATACTAAGAAGTGGAAAAGAATTGGACAAACCGATCGATCCGAGGACCGAAAACTCAGCCATGCAACAAAAACCAACTGAACAAGCAGAAAAGGAATCTGAGTTAGAGAAGAAGGAAGACAACGAGAAGGAGGATACCGCAAGTGAAAAAACTCAAGCACCTCCAGCGCCATATAAACCACCTATTCCTTATCCTCAAAGACTAATAAACTCCAAAACTTCAGGACAGTTTAAGAAATTTGTAGAGCTCCTTAAACAGCTGAATATTACTATTCCTTTTACAGAAGCGATAACTCAAATGCCGTCTTACACTAAATTTCTCAAAGAAATCCTGTCGAATAAGAGAAAGATCGAGGATAACGAAACAGTTACACTTACTGTAGAGTGTAGCGCCATTATTCAAAACCGTATGCCTCCTAAATTAAAAGACCCAGGTAGTTTCTCCATACCCTGCGTCATAGGAAAGTTCGTAATAGACAAAGCTCTATGCGATTTAGGAGCCAGTATCAGTGTTATGCCTTTATCTATATGCAAAAAGCTGAATATGGGAGACCTCAGACCCACCTAAATGTCCGTTCAATTAGCTGACCGATCAGTAAAATACCCCATCAGAATACTGGAAAACGTTCCAGTACGCATAGGACAATTCTACATTCCAACCGACTTCATAATCATGGACATCAAGGAGGACACTGTAACCCCAATTATCCTAGGAAGACCATTCCTAGCTACAGCCGGAGCTATTATAGACGTGAAGAAAGGAAGGCTAACATTCGAAGTAGGAGAAGAAAAGATAGAGTTCATTCTCACCAAGTTCTTACAAGCACCAGCAATAGACGATACCTGCTATTTAGTAGACGAAATTGACGAATGTATAAGAGAACTTGAAAATGAAGAGACCACGTTGTTGCACCCCAAAATTTGCCCTCACAATACAAGACTTTGTGTTCCAAGAAGGTTCACAAGGTTCACAAAACTCATAGTTGGTCAGAAGAGTTGACAATTCCCTCAGACAATGCACCTCCTAAGCAGTGCATCCAAAACTAGGGTTTTTGACTTTAATCAGGCTAAATGGACTTCCAAGACTTCAAGTGAGCTTCATAACATCTTATATGTGTATAAGAACCCCCATGTCAAGTTTCAAGACTTTTCTCAAAAGTTTGCTCAGTCAGATGATCAGATAAGTCAAAAGCAGTCAATGCAGTTAAAAGGTCAAACTGAGGTCAACTGTGGTCAAACCAAAGTCAAACTTCATGATTTTTTTTTTGCCAACATCAAAAAGAGGTTGGGTGAGAAATATTATCATAATAACTGTAATACCCCAAATTTTGCCCTAAGATTTGTCGTCGCATTTCATTGCATTTAATCAATTACTAACAAATTTGTGTAGTCGTTTGACTTTTTGCAGGTAAATATCATATGGCATGCATTTTTTTTCTAAAAAGTAAAAATGGCACAATTGGCAGGAGGACATGTGTAAGGAGTTATGAGTGTGAGAGGTTGAGAGTTCGAATCTCACCTTTGTCATTTTTTTTTGTTTTTTATTATTTTTACTCTAAATTTTTCTATCTTTCATTAAAAGGATAACAAAAATAGTTTTTTATTATTATTTAATTATTATTTTCGTATTTTAATTAAATCATTTTTTAAAATATTATTTTTTTCACTTTTTTCTAAATTATTCATAAAAATATCCAAAAAATCATAAAATAAAAAATATTGAAAAAATTTTGTTCTTTTTATAATATTTTAGGAATCAATAGGATTATTAGTTTTTATTTTAAGTTTATTTTAAGTTTATTTTAATTATTTTAAATTATTTAAATTTTATTTTTTTCTTAACTAATTATTTAGTTTGGGCTTTAAAATGGGCTTTAGGGACATTATTGACAATTTGGTGTTAACCCTAATTTGTTCCCTATATATACATGTGTTGCCTTGTTGGAAAAGAGGAGAGAATGAAAAAAACCTAGGAGGAGTGAGTGCCGTTTGCCGTTATTTAGTTTTCTTCTTCATCCATTACTATTGTTTCTTTTTCTTCATCGTTTACCGTTATTTCTTTTCCTTCATCTATTACTGTTGTTTCTTTTTCTTCATCTTTTACCGTTATTTCTTTTTCTTCATCTATTACCGTTATTTCTTTTTCTTTATCTATTACTGTTACGTTTATATATATATAATTTTTAAATTGTTAGAGTTTATATATATAAGATTTTTGATCGAATTATGTCGATACGATGTTTGCACATTTGTGTGCATGACGCGTGACATTTGTGTTAGTTCGATCTGGTTGCGATGATCGCATTTTTGTGTGAGCAATAATACTATTTTTTGCTTAATTTCTTTTTCTTTGCGATAAATTTTGTTTCGTCCGATTTAGATCTGGTTGCGATGAGCGCATTTCTGCGTTAGCAACATTGTTGGGTTATTTGGCACATTTAAAATTCATTATTGCTTTATTATTATTATTATTATTATTATTATTATTATTATTACTATTATTATTATTATTATTATTATTATTATCATTATTTATTATTATTATCATTATTATCATTATTATTACCATTATTATTATTATTGTTATCATTAATTTATTAAAATTTGTTATAATATAAAAATCTGTTTTTTAAAATAAATAACATTAACATCTTTTCCAAATTAATATGAAAACCTATTATTTTTAAGAAAAACTTTTTTTTTAGATAAATTTAAAATAATAACTAAAATCTTTTTTTTAAAATAATAACTAGAACCGTTATTTATTTTATTTTATTATTGTTCAATTCAAATTTCATTATCATATTGTATCTGCTCCTCTCATGTAACCTCGCGAACTTAACAATCGCTCTTTAAATTCTGCCTTTAAATTTCTGCTTGCATGGTTTAAATTATGACATTATCTCTCTGTTTGCATGATTCAATTATCTCACGCGTTTACTATTATTTCTGTCACATTGCACACATCCGAAGGTTAGGTCTAACTGTTTGGCCGCCGCGCCAATAGTCCGTAAAACTTCACACATTCAATTTCAAATCCTCAAAACTACAAACTACAAACCCTAATTTTCACAAATGCCTCGCCGTAGGCAAAATTACAATTTTACCCTTAGCATTAGGTCAAAGAACCGCCGCGCTCATTTTAGGGTTTCCCGCCGTGGAATCCCTAATTTAACCCTAATTACAACTTAACATTTCAACGTAGAGATTTGGAGTTTCTACACTCCACGTAAGCGTGTCCTTAAGATGCGTTTATTCCCCTTGAGACCTTGACCACAGTCAAGAAGTTTCTAACCTCCCTATTGAGGGGAACTACGATTACTCTGATTCCACTCCCGTAAGGATACGTAGGCACAAGATGCGATGTCTTGCCGAGTAAACTTAGAATTAACCCCCTTTATTATTTATTATTGCTTATTTATATTTTATTTATCTTTGCTATTTAATTATTTTGCTTATTATTTTGTAATTGTTTCTTGGATGTAAAGTTGTTTAATTATTTAATTATTATTATGGTTAGTAATTAGGGAGTGTAACAACATGTATGTAATATTAAAATAAATTTAGATCACTTTTAAATAAAGATAATTAAAATAAACACGTCACACACGTAAGTCGATTTTAATCGCCGTCTCACTTCCTAAGGATATCCCTCAAGTTGCCTACGAATAATGGTTAAGTGGGGTGTATAAAGCAAGTCCCTCAAATAGAAAAATCATCAAAGTCCCTTATGGTTGCCTTTACGAATCGAGTCCCTTTCGAAAAATGATGATGGTCCCTTATATGTGCTTATTACATCCCACAATGGCCTTCAAAGTCAAATTGTCCCTCACATATCCCTTAACATCCAAAGTAAGGACTACCTACTCCATTATAGTAGGGATAGTCTTACTAAAGGAAAGAATGAAGAATAAGAAAGACCTTTAAACATTAGGGTAGGTTACTCCTAGGTGCTTGCTCACTTCAAAACTGTTTCGCACTTAAACAAATTTTCAACAAGTTTTCAAACAAGTTCTTAACACATCCTTACATGGATTATTTATTAACTATTCTGAAAATTTTCTATTCACACACTACACTTTCAAAACAATTCAAAAGTGAGCTTAAGTACCTAAGAGCCCATGGATAACCATGGATGAAAAGGGTGCTAACACCTTCCCTTTTCATAACCTACCCCCCGGACCCAAAATATTCTCTAAGGTCTTTCCTGTTCTTTTATAACCTTTCCTTATGGATAAAATAAAAGTCGGTGGCGACTCTTGCTATCCGCAACATTGTTTAAAGTCAGTTCACCGGGTTACAGAACTGGCGACTCTGCTGGGGACCTATGTAAGAGGGGTACCCTTAGGAATTAAGATCACTCTAAATTGTTTGCCTTGTTTGCTTTATTATTATATTGTTGGGGTGCTCCTATGTGTGAAAGGTCCTAACCCGGATCTAGTGTACCTTAGGTAAATGGCAATAGACCAAGGAAACTGTACGACGTATATCGATACGGTTGATCTGGTGGCCATAGTTAGTGCGACTTCTTGGTTGGTGCTTATATTCCTTAAGTCAAGTTGAGGATAATATTGAGGCTGCCATATGTTGTCAATGCACTAACTGACTTTTAGAACCCTAGTTAACTCATCTTGGCCTTTAGAAAGTAGTGAGGTAACCGGCTTTGGTGCAGACTGAAGTTGGTTGACACTCGATACTACGCTCATTGAGATCTTAAACTTGGAGGGTTTTGGTTGGCAAGTAAGTTGCCTTCTGAACAACCACCCTTGTGAAGGATCAATGATATTGAGATCCCTTAGAACCTGGTTACTTTTGTAGGACAGGATGAACCATCTAACTTCAGGGGAGGGTACTTGCCTTTGAACCTCATGCAAGCCTTTAAACCTAGGGCTATGGTGTGACTTGTTTGTGTGTGCCACATGTTTGTGATTGAGCATGACATCATGACATCATCATGCATCATAAGCATATCATTTTCCCTAACCATTTCAAGGACCAAAGGATTTATCTTTGTTCTTTGTTGCAGGTCATGGCTTCTGCTCGTAGAAACACCATCAGGATCAACTTTGTAGGGATACCTGCTAAGCTCAAGGAGTTGGTTTCCCTAGTGCCTGATCATTCCCAGTTCAACAAGAGACATGGTCACTTATTGGATCTAGTTACTTCAGGGTTCAGTGAAGACATGATGAGTGTGCTGTTTCAGTTCTTTGACCCTAAGCACCATTGCTTTACATTTCCTGATTATCAGCTGGTTCCAACCATGGAGGAGTTCTCTAAACTTCTGGGTATACCTGTTCTTGATCAGAAGCCATTCACAGGCTTAGAGAAGGAGCTTAAACCAGAAGTTATTGCTGCAGCTCTACATCTGAAGAAGTCTGACATTGTTCTAGAGACGAGAAGTGGAGTTAAAGGTATTCTTGCCAAGGTATTAGTGGATAAAGCTCAAATGTTCTTGAAGGCTATGAGCTACGGTGCCGTTGAGGAGATCTTAGCCTTATTGATTTATGGCTTAGTGTTGTTCCCCAATCCTGATCAGTTCATAGACGTTCATGCCATCAACATATTCCTGAGTCACAATCCAGTGCCTACCTTACTTGGAGACATCCTACATTCTCTTCACACCCGTACTACAAGGGCGAGAGGAACTTTGATGTGCTGCATACCTTTACTTTCTAGGTGGTTTATTTCTCACCTTCCTCGCTCAGTAATGAAGAATGAGCACGGGTTCAGATGGTCCAAGAGGATCATGTCACTTTCTCACTCAGACATCCATTGGTGCTCCAGATCTATGGAGAATGTCACCATCATTGACCATTGTGGGGAGTTTCCTAATGTGCCACTTCTAGGCATAAGAGGAGGCATCACCTACAACCCATCTCTAGCTTTACGACAGTTTGGTTACGCCCGGAGCGATGGTCCACATGACATGTTGATTCAGGGCATTGTGTTTGATTACGACAACGATCTTCAGGGTTACCGTCAGAGATTCATCCGAGCTTGGGGAAAGGTAAACAGGATTGACAGCAAGACACTGGAGCCTAAGTACACTATTCCTATGGAGGCTTATCTCAGATGGGTACGATCTCGTGCTCAGACACTCATGATGCCATATCCTGCCGTCCTACCAGTTACCATGGAACCTGTTGCTGAAGGAGACACAGCTTATACCATCCTTCACCCAGACATGCCTACTGATATGGAAGACTTGCAGAGATCATGGATCCAACTGAAAGAGCAAAGGGATACTTTCGAGGCTCATTACAAAGCAAGCCAAGCAAGGATCCTAGAGCTAACAAAGCTACTCCATGAGGAACGAAACCTCAACTCATACCTCAACACAAAGAGGAAACGTCCATGGGAGACTTAAAACCCCATCTTTTGTACTTATTTCGTTTTCATTTTTTGTAAGCCTAAAAGGCAAAACAAGTTATTACTAATAAAAGGTTACTTTCTTGTTTGTTTAAGCAAATTTAAATCCTGCAGTCCTTGAAAACATTGCATATGCATTCCCATATCATTGCATCACAGGTTTATAATTGTGCACAGGTTTCTCATCTTCTCGCTGTTTATTTCAGCAATGGCTCTTGAACAATCAGTTAAGGATCTCCAGGCACAGAATGCACAGTTCCAAGAGCTGATCCTGAACCTATCCAAGGGGCAGGATGAATTGAAGACACTGCTGGCCAAGAAGACTAAGAAGGCTAGAAGGTCTGCTGGGTTGCTCAACATGGGAAGAAGGTTCAAAGGTCCTGCCAAGACCAAGGAACAGGTTGAAGACTATGAATCTGAAGAATCTGAGCAGGAGAGAGGCAGTCTCCACAACATTATGGGGGACTCTGATTCTGAGGCTAACTACTACCATGAGCCTAACGAAGACAAATTCAAGATGCTGGTGGATAGAATGGATGCTATGGAATTACAGAAATCATCTGGGCTGGATTTTGAGGATTTGAGCTTGATATCTGGGGTGGTCATACCCATTGGGTTCAAAGTTCCTACATTTGTTGTCTATGATGGGGTCTCTTGTCCCAAATTGCATCTGAGGTCTTATGTCAGAAGAATTCAACCCCACACTGCTGATAAAAAGTTGTGGATCCATTTCTTTCAAGAGAGTTTATCTGGAGCTCAGCTAGAGTGGTATTATCAGTTGGAGAGTGTCAACATCAGAGATTGGAATGACCTTGCCGAAGCTTTCTACAAGCAGTATCAATACAATGCTGACTTAGCCCCCACTCGCATGCAGCTTCAGAGCATGTCTATGGGTGCCAAAGAAAGCTTTAAGGAGTATGCTCAGAAGTGGAGAGACTTAGCTGGAAGAGTTCAACCCCCTTTGACTGATAGGGAGTTGGTTGATATGTTCATGTGTACGCTGAATGGTCCGTTTTACAGTCATCTCATTGGAAGCTCATCATCTGGCTTCACTGAGTTGATCATGACAGGAGAGCGAGTAGAGAATGGTATCAAGAGTGGTAAGATCCAAGTGGGCACTTCTTCATCAGGTGCTGCAAAGAAGCCTCCCACTGGGAAGAAAGAATCTAATGCTGTGTATGGTCAGCCTGATCGTAACAGAAGGCATCAGTCTGTTAGTGCAGTTCATATTTCAAATCCAACTCCTGCAACAACAGAGCAGCCTCAAGGCAACCAACAGAGGGCTAGAAGACAGTTCACGAAGATCAACATGTCAATGGCTCAGGCATTGCAACACTTGTTGAAAGCTGAACTTATTACCCTGAGGGAGGCCCCTCAGAATCCCAATGTTACCTCTCCCAAGTACAATCCCAATGCACGATGTGCATATCATTCAAACTGTCCAGGACATGATACTAATAACTGCTGGGTCTTGAAGAACAAAATTCAAGATATGATTGATGCTGGAGAAATTGAGTTTGATCCACCAGGTACTCCAAATGTGATTACAGCTCCAATGCCAAATCACGAGAAGACTGTCAACGCCATTGATGAAGATATTGATGAAGATCTGCATGTCTATTCGGTTATGGAGTTGAGCACACCATTGTCTGTTATCAAAAAGAGGTTAGTACAAGCTGGGATCTTTCCAGGTTGTCGTGAAGATTGTTTGTATTGTACCTATAAGCCGGATAGTTGCTTCATTTTGAGAGATGGGATTCAACGTCTCATGGATAAATATACTATAGTGTTTGAAAGAAGACCAGCATCTGTAGAAAGTATGGTGGATCATCTGACTCAGGGTAAGAAGATTGAAGAGGTTGACATGGTTGACAAAGTACCACTAAGAATCACTTCAAAGGGTCCCATTAAAATCACTCATCAGGGCCCAATCAAGATTATTGCTGAAGGTCCTGTGAAAGTTGTTGCTGAAGCCAGAGTAGCTCCTCTGATCATTACCACTCCTGGTCCTATTCCTTATACATCTGACAAAGCTGTGCCTTGGCACTATGGGTCTGATGTTTACATCCAAGGTGTCAAGCAGGAGCCTTTACCTGATATGCCTGTTGACATTGATAATATTGCTGGATCTAGCAAGATCACTCGTAGTGGAAGAGTCTTCTCTCCTCCAGTTGCTTCTAAGAGTGCAGTTACTCCTGCTGTTACTTCCACCACTGATGCTCGGGGCAAGGGTCCTGTTATTGAGCCTGTATCTACTGATGTGCCAGCTGCTGATGACCTCTCTAAGCAGATGGAAGAAGTATTGAAAATCATTCGCAAGAGTGATTATGATATTGTTGATCAGCTGGGGCATACTCCCTCAAAGATTTCTATGCTCTCCCTGTTATTATGTTCTGAGGCTCATGCCAAGTCATTGATCAAGTTTCTAAAGATGGCTCGTGTACCCAGTGCAATTTCTGTGGACCAGTTTGAGAATTGTGTTGCTCACCTGACCTATGACAACGGGTTAGGATTTTCTGATGCTGACTTGACCCCTGCCAAGAGGGATCATAACAGGGCCTTGCATATTTCAATTGAATGCAGGGGCACTACCCTGTCTCATGTGCTGATAGACAATGGTTCCTCTCTGAATGTGTTGCCTAAGGAAGTCCTGAACAAGCTGAGTCCTAAAGATACGGTATTGAAGCCCAGTAATATTGTGGTAAAGGCTTTTGATGGTTCTAGAAGAGTAGTGCATGGGGAAATTGATCTTCCAATCAAGGTTGGCTCTCAGGTGTTTACCGCTACATTCTATGTGATGGATATTCGTCCTTCGTACTCATGTCTGCTTGGTCGTCCCTGGATCCATGGGGCAGGTGCTGTGACCTCCACATTACATCAAAAGTTGAGATATCCGGTGAATGGAAAAGTTGTTACTGTCTTTGGAGAGGAAGAATACTTTGTCAGCCATGTAAACACTTTCAAGTATCTGGAAGTAGAAGGTGAATACATTGAAACTCCATGTCAGTCATTTGAAGTGGTTCCCTGGGCTGTTAAGGATTGTGTGACTCCTCCTGCTGTGAAGAAGGTTCCTGTGGTCATCAGAAACCCTCCAACAATGGCAATGGCCTCCCTCAATGATGCAAAAGCTATGGTGGAAGAAGAGTCCCAGAAGGCTGTCCGTCATGCCCGTGCTGTTCGTATCACCAATCAAGGGGTTATCAATGCTGTGGGAGATCAAGATGAAGACTACAACCTGGAGGCATGGATTTTTCCTACTGTGGGTGCTGGACTCAATAATTGGACAGCTGAAGATGTTATCCCTATCTCCTTTAGTCAGGAGTAAATACTATTGCTGTGTTATGTTTTTAAATTTATAATTTCTGGAACAATTAAAACTTTCAAGCCATGTGCCTTACCCGGGGCACAATGGTGTGCTTGTTACGGGTTGTCATTTCATTTGCATACTTCATTCAATAAAATCAGTGGACGTTTCGTTTTCGTAAATATTGTGTTCCTTGTCTTTCTTTTTCTTATTTTTGCTTTATCAGCTATGTGTTCTTACACACACCCACGTCACTAAAATGCGGATCCTCATCCACTCTGGATCCAGTTGATAACAGTTCTACTATTGCCAATTACAATTTCGAGAATCCGATCTATCAAACTGAAGACGGAAACGAGGACGATTGTGAAATACCTGTAGAGCTTGCTAGGTTGTTACAACAAGAAGAGAAAGCTATACAGCCACATGAAGAGCCAGTCGAAGTTGTGAATCTGGGAACTGAAGAAAACAGAAAAGAGGTCCAGATAGGGGCTGATTTAGAGGACAGTGTCAAGAGCAGGTTGATTCAGATGCTACATGACTATGTGGAGATCTTTGCTTGGTCTTATGAAGATATGCCAGGGTTGGATACAGACATTGTGGTTCACCGTTTGCCAATGAAAGAAGATTGTCGTCCAAAGAAGCAGAAGGTTCGTCGTATGCGTCCTGAAATGTCAGAAAAGATCAAAGCAGAGGTAATGAAACAGTTCAATGCAGGGTTCTTGGCCGTAACTTCTTATCCTCAGTGGGTTGCAAATGTGGTACCAGTTCCTAAGAAAGATGGTAAGGTACGTATGTGTGTAGACTACAGAGATCTGAACAAGGCTAGCCCTAAAGATGACTTTCCACTTCCTCGTATTGATATTCTGGTAGACAACACTGCTCAGCATAAGGTATTCTCCTTTATGGATGGTTTCTCTGGTTACAATCAAATCAAGATGGCACCTGAAGATATGGAGAAGACTACATTTGTGACACAGTGGGGCACCTTTTGCTATAAGGTAATGCCATTTGGTTTGAAGAATGCAGGGGCAACATATCAGCGTGCTATGGTGGCTTTGTTTCATGATATGATTCATCATGAGATAGAGGTATATGTGGATGATATGATAGCCAGGTCTCAGAATGAAGAACAACATCTTGATCATTTGCACAAGTTGTTTGAGAGGTTGAAGAAATACAGGTTGAGATTAAATCCAAACAAGTGTACTTTTGGAGTTAGATCTGGAAAGCTCCTGGGTTTCATTGTCAGTGGAAAAGGTATTGAAGTGGATCCTGCAAAAGTGAAAGCTATACGAGAGATGCCAGCTCCCCGTACTGAGAAGGAGGTTAGAGGTTTCTTGGGACGATTGAACTACATTGCAAGATTTATTTCCCAATTAACTACCATCTGTGAGCCAATCTTCAAGTTGTTGAAGAAAGATCAGGTGATGGAATGGAATGATGAGTGCCAGACTGCCTTTGATGAAATCAAGAGATATTTGCTAGAACCTCCAATTTTAATGCCACCAGTTGATGGAAGACCCTTGATTATGTATTTAACAGTATTAGACAACTCAATGGGGTGTGTATTGGGGCAACATGACGAGTCTGGTCGAAAAGAGCAGGCAATATACTACCTTAGCAAAAAGTTTACCGACTGTGAAACAAGATACTCACTGCTCGAGAAAACTTGTTGCGCTTTGGCATGGGCTGCTCGCCGACTAAGACAGTATATGTTGACCCATACTACCTTGTTGATTTCGAAGATGGATCCAATCAAGTACATATTTGAGAAACCTGCTCTCTCCGGAAGAATTGCAAGATGGCAAATGATCTTGACGGAATATGATATACAGTATACTACTCAGAAGGCCATTAAGGGGAGTGTTGTTGCTGATCATTTGGCTCATCAAGCAGTGGATGATTACCAATCAATGAATTTTGAGTTCCCTGATGAGGACATTATGTCTGTTACCAAAGAACCTGGACAATATGACGGACCTGAACAAGGATCCCGATGGACTATGGTTTTTGATGGTGCCTCCAATGCACATGGTAATGGTGTTGGTGTTGTGATTAGTTCCCCTGAAGGTTGTCATACCCCGATTACTGCCAGACTTTGTTTCTATTGTACCAATAACATGGCTGAGTATGAGGCATGTATCATGGGTATGCAAGTTGCTATTGATATGAAGATTCAGTTCCTTGAGGTGTATGGAGATTCAGCTCTGGTAGTAAGTCAGATTAAAGGAGATTGGGATACAAAGCATGATAATCTCATTCCTTACAGAGAACATGTGTTGTCTTTGATCCCACATTTCAAAGAGATTACTTTTGGACATATTCCACGAAGAAAGAATCAGTTGGCAGACGCATTGGCCACCATGGCATCTATGTTTGAGATCAGCTGGGATGATGAAGTTCCCAAGATTACCATTGATAGATTTGAGAAGCCTGCATACTGCAATGAGATTGACACTGAAGGGGCAAGTGGACTCCAACATATGAGGGACCATTTGTAGTCAAGACAGTGTTCTCAGGAGGTGCCATGATACTGACTACAATGGATGGTGAAGACTTCCCACAACCTGTAAACGCAGACATAGTTAAAAAATACTACGCATAAAAAGAGACCCGCTAGGTTGACAGGCCTAGGCAAAAATAAGGGCATCCCGGCAAACCAAAAGGGTTTGGGCAAAAATTAGGGATATATATATAAAAAGATGCACACCCGGCAAGTCGAAAACCTGAAAAGGCGGCTTGGGCAAAAAAGGGTATCCCGGTGGATTGAAAACCTGAAAGGGCAATCCAGGCAAAAGTTAGGGATTAAAGCGTATGACTATGTCTCGTTTGGATCACTCATGAAACTGCAACCAGTTGTACTACTTACTCAAGCTCAAACAGATAAAGCTCAATCCAATCGTTTCCGTCTCAACAGCAAGAAGATGAGATACTTGAGTGGCAATAGTAGAATTGAAACTCAATAGGATTATTTCCCACATAGCTGATTCTTTTTGTAAAACTTCATGACAAAATTCTCTTACTAGGGTTTATGTCTCCTTGTACAAACTTACCCGTGTATGGGTCACTTTTGATATAAATAAATTCCATCTTTTGAATCCAGATTTACTTTTACCCTATTTACATAAGCGAAACGTCCATTGGTTGTGTTTGAATGAATGTATGCCTTTGAATATGATTGATGTTTACCAGAAATGCATGAAAATGCAGTAATAGTATTTACTAAGGACGAACGAGGGAAGGATTTCAACGAAGCTTCGCCGGTTCATCTTTACAAGACAGTTACAAACCATCAGTGGGACTAATCCATTTTCACAAAGTCTAATCTCCCCTGGAATTTATATCCATCTCTTTTATCCTCATACGGATATACGGGAAATTACTTTCCAATAAGGGCACGATGAACGAAGACGGGATGTTATACTTATCCTACTATCAAACGAAAACGAAGGTTATCTATACCCTACTATCCCCAACAACGGGAGGTTATCTATACCTTGTTATCCCCAACAACGGGAGGTTATCTATACCTTGTTATCCCCAGCAGACGGGGGGTTATATATTCTTCAACAACGAATCGGGATTTATTTTCCTTGGCCAGCAGTTGTTATACAAGGATATCCAGACACTTCCAGCAGTGTCATAGCATACATACATCATTTACATCATACCATAACATATATGTCTATAGTACATTACCTAAGTGCATCATGTCATACATGCATACATAAAGCATAAACTAATGTTGTTATACAGAATGCTACCTTGTTTTCAGGTTAATTATCCAACAAACAATCTTATGATCTTTGGGACTGCTTTATTGTAACCTCAGGGTTACTTTATCCTCCTGATGAGCTTCTTATTACTTTGGGACTGCTTTATTGTAACCTCAGGGTTATTTTATCCTCCTGATAGCCTCTCATGACTTCAAGACTGCTTTAGAGCTACTGATTGCTC
This sequence comes from Lathyrus sativus, assembly GCA_963859935.3. Classification (NCBI taxonomy): domain Eukaryota; kingdom Viridiplantae; phylum Streptophyta; class Magnoliopsida; order Fabales; family Fabaceae; genus Lathyrus; species Lathyrus sativus. The sequence continues at coordinate 715,640,540 of OZ012737.1, forward strand.
TATCCTCCTGAAATCATCCTATTACTTCAAGACTGCTTTAGAGCTATTCATTGCTCTATCCTCATGAGGTCATATTACTACTTCAAGACTGCTTTAGAGCTATTCATTGCTCTATCCTCCTGAAGCCATCTAATTATTTCAAGACTGCTTTAGAGTTATCCATTGCTCTATCCTCCTGAAATTACATTATTATTTCAAGACTGCTTTAGAGCTATCCATTGCTCTATCCTCCTGAAATCATTACTTCAAGACTGCTTTAGAGCTATTGATTGCTCTATCCTCCTGAAGACATATCACATTATTATTTCAAGACTGCTTTAGAGCTATTGATTGCTCTATCCTCCTGAAGCCATTATTACTTCAAGACTGCTTTAGAGCTATTGATTGCTCTATCCTCCTGAGGTCAGATTTATCACTTCAAGACTGCTTTAGGGTTATCATTATTGATTGCTCTATCCTCATGAAGACATGCTGTTACATCAGTATTACTCCAGACTCCTGACAGTTCTCATTATACTACTGAAGAACTTTCCCCTAGTGGCATCTTTAAGCCCACTCAATCATGTTCAACCAACCATCAATATCACTCCATGCACTGGTGAGTGCAAATTTTTGGGCTTTTGTGTTCAATCCCCTTCAACCTTCCAGGTTACGACTGGCAAATATACCAATCTAACCCCTCAGGTTTCAGAAAATTGAACAGGGGCAGCTGTTGCACCCCAAAATTTGCCCTCACAATACAAGACTTTGTGTTCCAAGAAGGTTCACAAGGTTCACAAAACTCATAGTTGGTCAGAAGAGTTGACAATTCCCTCAGACAATGCACCTCCTAAGCAGTGCATCCAAAACTAGGGTTTTTGACTTTAATCAGGCTAAATGGACTTCCAAGACTTTAAGTGAGCTTCATAACATCTTATATGTGTATAAGAACCCCCATGTCAAGTTTCAAGACTTTTCTCAAAAGTTTGCTCAGTCAGATGATCAGATAAGTCAAAAGCAGTCAATGCAGTTAAAAGGTCAAACTGAGGTCAACTGTGGTCAAACCAAAGTCAAACTTCATGATTTTTTTTTTGCCAACATCAAAAAGAGGTTGGGTGAGAAATATTATCATAATAACTGTAATACCCCAAATTTTGCCCTAAGATTTGTCGTCGCATTTCATTGCATTTAATCAATTACTAACAAATTTGTGTAGTCGTTTGACTTTTTGCAGGTAAATATCATATGGCATGCATTTTTTTTCTAAAAAGTAAAAATGGCACAATTGGCAGGAGGACATGTGTAAGGAGTTATGAGTGTGAGAGGTTGAGAGTTCGAATCTCACCTTTGTCATTTTTTTTTGTTTTTTATTATTTTTACTCTAAATTTTTCTATCTTTCATTAAAAGGATAACAAAAATAGTTTTTTATTATTATTTAATTATTATTTTCGTATTTTAATTAAATTATTTTTTAAAATATTATTTTTTTCACTTTTTTCTAAATTATTCATAAAAATATCCAAAAAATCATAAAATAAAAAATATTGAAAAAATTTTGTTCTTTTTATAATATTTTAGGAATCAATAGGATTATTAGTTTTTATTTTAAGTTTATTTTAATTATTTTAAATTATTTAAATTTTATTTTTTTCTTAACTAATTATTTAGTTTGGGCTTTAAAATGGGCTTTAGGGACATTATTGACAATTTGGTGTTAACCCTAATTTGTTCCCTATATATACATGTGTTGCCTTGTTGGAAAAGAGGAGAGAATGAAAAAAACCTAGGAGGAGTGAGTGCCGTTTGCCGTTATTTAGTTTTCTTCTTCATCCATTACTATTGTTTCTTTTTCTTCATCGTTTACCGTTATTTCTTTTCCTTCATCTATTACTGTTGTTTCTTTTTCTTCATCTTTTACCGTTATTTCTTTTTCTTCATCTATTACCGTTATTTCTTTTTCTTTATCTATTACTGTTACGTTTATATATATATAATTTTTAAATTGTTAGAGTTTATATATATAAGATTTTTGATCGAATTATGTCGATACGATGTTTGCACATTTGTGTGCATGACGCGTGACATTTGTGTTAGTTCGATCTGGTTGCGATGATCGCATTTTTGTGTGAGCAATAATACTATTTTTTGCTTAATTTCTTTTTCTTTGCGATAAATTTTGTTTCGTCCGATTTAGATCTGGTTGCGATGAGCGCATTTCTGCGTTAGCAACATTGTTGGGTTATTTGGCACATTTAAAATTCATTATTGCTTTATTATTATTATTATTATTATTATTATTATTATTATTATTATTATTATTATTATTATTATTATTATTATTATTATCATTATTTATTATTATTATCATTATTATCATTATTATTACCATTATTATTATTATTGTTATCATTAATTTATTAAAATTTGTTATAATATAAAAATCTGTTTTTTAAAATAAATAACATTAACATCTTTTCCAAATTAATATGAAAACCTATTATTTTTAAGAAAAACTTTTTTTTTAGATAAATTTAAAATAATAACTAAAATCTTTTTTTTAAAATAATAACTAGAACCGTTATTTATTTTATTTTATTATTGTTCAATTCAAATTTCATTATCATATTGTATCTGCTCCTCTCATGTAACCTCGCGAACTTAACAATCGCTCTTTAAATTCTGCCTTTAAATTTCTGCTTGCATGGTTTAAATTATGACATTATCTCTCTGTTTGCATGATTCAATTATCTCACGCGTTTACTATTATTTCTGTCACATTGCACACATCCGAAGGTTAGGTCTAACTGTTTGGCCGCCGCGCCAATAGTCCGTAAAACTTCACACATTCAATTTCAAATCCTCAAAACTACAAACTACAAACCCTAATTTTCACAAATGCCTCGCCGCAGGCAAAATTACAATTTTACCCTTAGCATTAGGTCAAAGAGCCGCCGCGCTCATTTTAGGGTTTCCCGCCGTGGAATCCCTAATTTAACCCTAATTACAACTTAACATTTCAACGTAGAGATTTGGAGTTTCTACACTCCACGTAAGCGTGTCCTTAAGATGCGTTTATTCCCCTTGAGACCTTGACCACAGTCAAGAAGTTTCTAACCTCCCTATTGAGGGGAACTACGATTACTCTGATTCCACTCCCGTAAGGATACGTAGGCACAAGATGCGATGTCTTGCCGAGTAAACTTAGAATTAACCCCCTTTATTATTTATTATTGCTTATTTATATTTTATTTATCTTTGCTATTTAATTATTTTGCTTATTATTTTGTAATTGTTTCTTGGATGTAAAGTTGTTTAATTATTTAATTATTATTATGGTTAGTAATTAGGGAGTGTAACAACATGTATGTAATATTAAAATAAATTTAGATCACTTTTAAATAAAGATAATTAAAATAAACACGTCACACACGTAAGTCGATTTTAATCGTCGTCTCACTTCCTAAGGATATCCCTCAAGTTGCCTACGAATAATGGTTAAGTGGGGTGTATAAAGCAAGTCCCTCAAATAGAAAAATCATCAAAGTCCCTTATGGTTGCCTTTACGAATCGAGTCCCTTTCGAAAAATGATGATGGTCCCTTATATGTGCTTATTACATCCCACAATGGCCTTCAAAGTCAAATTGTCCCTCACATATCCCTTAACATCCAAAGTAAGGACTACCTACTCCATTATAGTAGGGATAGTCTTACTAAAGGAAAGAATGAAGAATAAGAAAGACCTTTAAACATTAGGGTAGGTTACTCCTAGGTGCTTGCTCACTTCAAAACTGTTTCGCACTTAAACAAATTTTCAACAAGTTTTCAAACAAGTTCTTAACACATCCTTACATGGATTATTTATTAACTATTCTGAAAATTTTCTATTCACACACTACACTTTCAAAACAATTCAAAAGTGAGCTTAAGTACCTAAGAGCCCATGGATAACCATGGATGAAAAGGGTGCTAACACCTTCCCTTTTCATAACCTACCCCCCGGACCCAAAATATTCTCTAAGGTCTTTCCTGTTCTTTTATAACCTTTCCTTATGGATAAAATAAAAGTCGGTGGCGACTCTTGCTATCCGCAACATTGTTTAAAGTCAGTTCACCGGGTTACACACGTATTCAGAAATAATAAAGATTCAAATACCTGATATTTCTGAAGACAACGATTGGCCTAAACTGTATAAAGATGACAGCCTAAGCGAAAGCTTAGCACTGACTCCAAACCATATGCCAGGTCCGAAGAACCCATCTTTAGAACTTAAAACACTACCCAAAAACCTTAGATATGAATTTCTAGACGATGAACTAAAAAGACCAGTGATAGTCAACGCCGACTTAGGACAACTAGAAACTGAAACGCTATTAGAAGTCCTAAAGAAGTACCCCACCGCGTTAGGCTATAACATAAGCGATCTAAAAGGTATAAGCCCTTCAATCTATATACATCAAATTACAATAGAGGAAGACTCTAAAACCTCTAGAGAGCATCAGAGAAGACTGAACCCCATCCTAAGCACTGTAGTCAGAGATGAAGTAAAGAAATTGCTAGATGCAGGAATCATCTATCCAATCTCCGATAGTGAGTGGGTTAGCCCAGTTCATGTCGTACCGAAGAAAGGAGGAGTCACAGTAGTTAAAAACGAAAAAGGCGAATCAATAACAAAAAGAGTCGTGACTGGCAGCAGGATGTGTATTGATTATAGGAAGCTTAACAAGGCCACACGCAAAGATCATTTCCCGTTACCCTTCATAGACCAAATGTTGGAAAGATTAGCCAAACATTCATATTTCTGCTATCTAGATGGTCATTCAGGATTTTTCCAAATTCCCATTCATCCTGATGACCAAGAAAAGACTACATTCACATGTCCTTATGGTACTTTTGCTTACCGCCGAATGCCGTTCGGACTCTGTAATGCTCCAGCAACCTTCCAAAGATGCATGATGGCAATCTTCGCAGATTTCATAGACGACATCATGGAAGTATTTATGGACGATTTCTCAGTGTGTGGACAAAGTTTCGAAGGATGCCTACAAAATTTAGAAATGGTATTAGAACGCTGTGTAAAAGTGAACCTCGTCCTAAATTGGGAAAAATGCCATTTTATGGTCCGACAAGGAATAGTTCTAGGACATGTCATATCAGATAAAGGAATTGAGGTCGACAAAGCTAAAATAGAGATTATAAAAGATCTCCAACCTCCAAAATCCGTATGAGAAATACGGAGTTTTCTAGGACATGTCGGTTTCTACAGAAGATTTATAAAAGATTTTTCAAAAATCACAAAACCTCTGACCGGCCTGTTGATGAAAGATGTTGAGTTCGTCTTCGACGACGACTGTCTAAAAGCATTCGAAACATTAAAATCAGCCCTTATCACCGCACCGATTATGCAACCACCCGATTGGCGACTACCGTTCGAAATCATGTGCGATGCGAGTGATTATGCCGTAGGCGCAGTTCTAGGACAAAGGAAGGACAAGAAACTCCATGCCATCTACTATGCCAGTAGAACCTTAGATCCTGCCCAAATGAACTACGCTACCACAGAGAAGGAACTTCTAGCAGTTATATTTGCGCTTGACAAATTCTGTTCTTACTTAGTAGGAGCAAAAATTATCATATACACAAACCACGCTGCCATAAGGTACCTAATAAGCAAAAAGGATGTCAAACCAAGATTATTGCGATGGATCCTGTTATTACAAGAGTTTGACTTAGAAATCAAAGATAAGAAAGGAACCGAGAACGTTGTTGCAGATCACTTATCCCGAATAGAAGGCATCAGACACGAACCAGTACCGATAAACGACGATTTCCCGTACGAACGTCTGATAGCCAAATTAGAAAGTGACATACCCAACTCAATCTCGGAAGATCCAGAATTCGAAAAAGCCGTAGAAGCCGTCTATGTCCAAGTCACATTACCTTGGTATGCTGACATCGTTAATTACCTCGCTGCAGGCGTGCTTCCACCGGATCTCACTTATCAGCAAAAGAAGAAATTCTTCCACGATCTGAAACACTATTATTGGGACGAACCTCTACTCTTCAAGAGAGGGGCCGACAACATATATCGTCGCTGTGTCCCAGAGGAAGAAATAGAAAATATCATTTCCCAATGCCATTCAGCACCATATGGTGGTCATGCTAGTACATCCAAGACGTGCGCTAAGATTCTCCAAGCCGACTTATTCTGGCCTAACCTCTGGAAAGACGTTCACATCGTTGTGCTAAAATGTAATCGATGCCAACGAACTGGCAACATCTCACAATGCGATGAAATGCCTCAGAAAGGAATCTTAGAGGTATAAATCTTTGACGTATGGGGAATAGATTTCATGGGACCATTTCCACCTTCTTTTGGTAATAACTACATACTTGTTGCTGTAGACTACGTGTCTAAATGGATAGAAGCCATTGTTGCTCCAACAAACGACGCACGAGTAGTAATCAAACTCTTCAAAAACACAATCTTTCCTAGATTCGGTGTACCCATACTCGTCATTAGTGACGGCGGATCTCACTTCATATCGCGAATATTTGATAAACTTCTCTCTAAATATGGAGTCCGACACCGAGTAGCTACACCTTATCATCCGCAAACTAGCGGACAAGTAGAGGTCTCGAACAGAGAAATAAAACAAATATTGGAAAAGACTGTCGCTACCTCAAGGAAAGATTGGTCGTCAAAGCTACAAGAAGCTTTATGGGCTTATAGGACCGCTTTTAAGACACCAATAGGTACTACACTCTACAAATTAGTTTACGGTAAATCTTGCCATCTCCCTGTAGAATTAGAGCATAAGGCCTTCTGGGCCATTAAGACACTCAATTTCAACTACACCAAGGCAGGAGAAAAGCGAATCTTGAACTTACACGAATTGGAAGAACTTCGATTAGACGCTTACGAAAATGCCCGTATCTACAAAGAACGAACTAAAAAGTGGCACGATAAACGTTCAGTCAAGAAACAATTCAGTGTATGAGACATCGTATTGCTATTTAATTCAAGATTAAAACTCTTCCCAGGTAAACTAAAATCTAGGTGGTCTGGACCTTATGAAGTGACTAAAGTACTTCAGAGCGGAGCTGTTGAGATTACCGATAAGATGAATGCACCGTTTATCGTAAACGGGCAACGTCTAAAACATTATAATAAGAACGAAAACAGCCCTCAAGTCTGCAGTATAACATTGCTTGAGCTTCCAGCTCAAACACCCGAATAGCTTCTCACCAAGCTATCGTCAGGCTTTAGACGTTAAAAACAGCGCTTACTGGGAGGCAACCCAATTTCCCTCGTTATTGTATTTCATTTTTCTTTAAAGTTTTACTTTGAAAATTTAACAAAAACTTCTAAACTTATAATTATTACTACTTTCTACTTTCGTTTGTTTTCATATTTTTATTTTTTTATTTTATTTTTCTCTTTTGTCTTTTGTTTCTACCGCTTTTTGTTTTTAAATCCTGACTTCAAACTTTTGTTTTAAACTTTTCAGGATTTTAAAAGTCTTCAAAACCTTCCTCCTGTTTTCTCCGACTTACCTGCGAGCATGGCCGAGTACGACTTCACAAAGGTTCATTTTCGAGGACTAGCTCAAAAGGCAAGATTTGCAGCACTGACTGAAAGAGAAATCGCCTTAACGCTGTATTATGATAAGTCTACCATGGATAAACTAGGAATCACGGATAGCATTCAATACCTGTTCAATCAACTGGGTTGGGAGAACACTGCTTTGAAAACACGTTTTGCTACCTATAAGGATCTTACCTATGAATTCCTTAGTTCTTTCAGATACATACCCAACTATGGTTTTGGATCCAGCACAGAGCTGATTACCTTTCGAATGTTTGGAATGGACCAAACCCATAGCCGGATGTCACTAGCTAACCTCCTAGGATTTCCTAACGGACCGCATGTGTTCATCAGTGCAGAAGATGACGATCTTGATTTTGAACTCGACCAATTCTGGGGTAGAATTACAGGCGACTATCACCCTGAACCAGACAGAATGTATAATGATGATATCCATAACCCTGCTTTCAGATACTTCCATAAGATACTAGCTCACACCCTGTTTGGGAAAGAAGAAAATATTACTACAGTATCTAAAGAGGAGTTATTCATCATGTTCTGTGCTTCTCATGGACGTACAGTAAATGCAGTGCCTTTCATGATGAGATCTTTCAAACGCCTCACTCAGGAACCACAAACACCTATTCTTATAGGAGGCCTCGTGACAATGATTTCCCACGAGCTTGGCCTTAGATTCCACTTAAATGCAAGCACTCGTTTTGGCACCATCCGACCCATGAACATACAATTCTGCTTCAACGGGCGCATTTTAGGAACTATGGGGTCTGGACCTTATGAGTACCTCATTAACGAAAAACCTGTCCAGCTATTCACATTGCCTGATCATCAGATGACAAGTATTCACAACAAGGACAACTGGCTTTATAAATTGGATGAGCCTATAGGACCTCCTTCACCTCAGTCAATACCACAGAACTATATGTACGACAGTGACCACATCTCTGAGGCACACGACTATATGTACTATGAGGATGCTGTATCCGAAGCTGAAGTAGACCCTATGACTCCTCCGCACTACAACACCTATCCCGAGCCTATCCCTGAGGAGACCACCGAAAAAATGGATATTATTCTACTCCGATTGGACAACGTTGATGCAGCTCTGACTACTGTAAAAGATGACATCGCAGGCATACACAGCGAACTGGTAGTCTTCATGGACTTAGTCTGTGACCAGCTCGACTACTACGCACGGAAGTTCGATGAGTTGAAGGCATGAAAAGACTAGATACTAGTTTTAGCAGTAGATTCAGTTTAGTTTTGTTTAGTTTAGTTTCGTTTAATCATTTGGATTTTTCGCATAGTTAGTTTTTTTTATGTACTACATACAATCATTTCAATTTCATGTTATTTCAATTATAGTCTTTATTCAATTATTTTGTTTTTACGTTACTCTTTGTTTGTTGGCTGCTATAACACATTGCCATATCAATACTAGGCCTAAAAGTCACTGCAAGAACGCCCTCAGAGCAAAATTCTGCGTTCTGCAGATTTTGCTGCTGTGACGACCGTCACAGGATCCTGACGAGCGTCACGCGGGTGACGACCGTCACGAACCCAAAACTGCTATCTGATATAACAGGGGTTGCGTTTTCTCTCCCACTACCCTCATTTCAACTTCCAATCATCAGAACTCCTACCCCACTCCCAAATTTTCGTTCTCCCCACATTGCACCATATATTTCAACTCCCATCTCAACTTCCTACCACACTTCTGTCATCTCTTTCCACTTTGCAGAACAGCCCCAATCCTCAGAACCCTCTCAATCTTCCAACAATGGCAAGAACTACCGAAACCCCAGATATCAGTAACATTGTCTTCAGCGAAGGTGACTTAGGCGAAAGACAACGGGCAAACTACATCGCATTCCATCAAAGGTCGCTCCAGCCGACTCATTATCCGTACATTCCGTCGCTTACGGAGCTCGGACTCCTTGAAGGCGTAACTTGGATGCTTCAAAGAGCAGGCATCTGGAATCTCTGCATCAATCCACTGCCAACATACGAACAACTCACTCTCGAGTTCTTGAGTTCGTTTACCTACGTCACATCCAGTGGCGACCTCAACCAACACTCCGGTGCCGCATGTTTCCGGATGTTCGGCACAAACTATCAGGTGAACCAAAACTAGATTGCCGCCATCTTACAGCTACCTCGAGGCGACAATGCTCACCGCCGCCTCACCGATCAGTTCCAGCATGAAGCTTTCGCACTGTGGTACCAGTTGACCGGCATCAATGCCGATGGTTGGGACTCTCTGCACGCCACGCATATCCATAACCCAACCATCTGGTACTTTCACAGAGCATTGAGCAACACAATCTTCTCCAGGGACAGCAACCATAAGGTGAACTCGAAAGAGCTCTTCTTCCTCCATTGCGTCTTCAACAACGAACCTATCAACGCCGCTCCGTTCCTGCTGGCTCACATTCAGGCCAACTGCAACCGTGGCTCGAAGCCATTTTACTTTGGCGGGATTGTCACTGCCATTGCACTTGGGCTGAACCTTGGCGACCACCTCCAGCACCTTCATTCCATCCCCTCGGTGTTCCTTGACACCGACCACTGCAGAGCTTCTCACCTTTTCCGCTCCAGAGTTGACGGCAAGTACCATCCGGTAGTGCGTGGCAAAACCGTCTAAAGCATCATCCTTCCATCACACACCCGGACACACCCAGAGGATCGTACCAACTGGTTATTTGACCTCACTGCCCCTCCTGCTGTCGTTGTTCCTACTCAGGACCACACCCAAGGTTCTGACGATGAAATCCAAGCTGAGTTGGACAGGTCCGAGCAACCGGAGGCATCGCAGCCTCCTCCTTTCGAAGGTACATCCTCCCGCCGCCGCCGCCATCATCCAGTGCCCGACTACACAAAAGAGGACCTCCGCCGCTCTCTCGACCAGCAGGCCCAGATACTCGCTATGCTGCAGCAGCAGAATCAGCGAGCAGACCAGTTCGAAGCTTGGCACCGGACCCAAATGCAACAACTTCAAACCGGACAAGCTACCATTACTGAGAACCTGGCGAATCTGACTTTGCAGGTCGAAGGACTCCGGGACACCGTCTACCACACCGGAGCTATGAGTTATGAGGACCGAGTCGCCCTTGCCAAAGCCAGAGGACGCCAGCGCGGACGTGACCGAGGCAGCGGACGTGATTAGTTATTCATTTTTCCTTATTTGTTTACTATATTTCTAGTTCATTTGTACTTTCATGTCAGTTGTATCTCCCTCTCGCATGCTTCAAAATCAGTGGGGACACTGATTGAGATAGTGTGGGAGTGGAGCCTTTATTTCCATTCCACTGTACTTTGAATTTTGTAATTTCTATCTAAACATTTTCTATTTTTAGCAAATAAAGCTCGTTTATATATCCTTTTTCCGTTACGCAAACATCCCCACGTTATTCAACGTAAACAAAAAAATTTCGTTCGTTCCTCAAAAGCAAAAGCACCACGAGAATGCACCCGAGTTCAAACCAAGTTTTGAAACTCCGAGGAAACGACAGTTCTAACAAAACCAGTACCGTCCTGACACCTTAGATCTCCGGTTTATGCGAGTCGGTTTCACTACCTACGTGTACCAAAGTCTCAAGTGTCTACGCAAACTCAGCCCCAAGTAGTTTATATTAGCAGTCAGCACCATCCTAAAACACTTCTAAGCGAGCGACCGATGCAAATAAGTGTATGATCTCCAAAAAGATGAAAAATCATGAAAAGAAAGCTAGATAGCCCAAAAACATAAGACACGTTTAGGTGCTCCTCACCCGAGCATTTAGCCCAACGGCACGAAAACTCATTGAAAAATCAATGAAATAAGCTTATGATCAATGAAGAAGATCAAAAACAGAAATGAGATCATATTCATTAACAGGTCGAATTGCCATGAAAGTGTATGGACAACGGGCTTAATGTGATTGCGCTAGAACAAACAGGGTGAACTTGCCGCGAGAACCTTGACACCAAGCTACAGTAGCATGACTGGGACCGATTTGCATAAGAAGGAGACCTCCGAAGACTTATAGTCCAGTGTCGTCATGGTACTCGTTTTGTTCTTACCAAGAATCCCGGTTTTTCCCTACTTTGCGAACTAAGAAGTTGCCTCGTGCTTGCCGACTTTTCCATGTTTTACTTGAGGACAAGCAAAGATTCAAGCTTAGGGGAGTTTGATAATACGAAATCGTATATATATTTTAATGCATAATTCAACTAAAGTTTAACTGTTTTCGATCCGATTTCGGGTTATTTCCGTGTTGTTTGTCTGATGTTTTGCAGGTATTTGATGATCACGTCTAAACAAGGCAATATGAAGAAAAGAAGCAATCTCAGATGAAATATGGACGAAAACCGGGTGAAAACATCATGAAAAGCGCAGAATGCTGTTTTTGCTGCTGTGACGACCGTCACAGCTCCATGACGACCGTCACACGGGTGACGACCGTCACACCTTGTGACGACCGTCATGCAGGCAAAAACGCCTCACTTCAATTGCACGTTAATGAAGCAGTTCCAAGTCCCAAATAGTGGACCACTACTCCCTGATTTTTCTGCCTCAAAGTCCACCCTCTCCAATTATAACCGTTAGAATTCCATTTCTATAAAAGGGGAAGAAGGGGACCTCAGAAAGGGAGCCGCATTCATACAACGAAGTGCTGCCAATTTATTTCTAGAGCAACCTTTCCAGTTTTTAATATTCTTATTTATTTCTCTTTGCTTTTCCTGCATTCCTTTCATTCTTCTGTAATTTCTATTTCTATTGTACGATCAAATTGGCATAAAGACCAGAATCCTGCCAACATCTGTGGAGGATCTGCCCAAAGGCCAATTGGAATATTTACAGGTTTCTCATTTCAATCGTAATTCCAGTTTTATTATGTTGCATATTATTATTTATCATTTTCATTTATGTTTTACCTTTCCCAAATCCATGTCTAGCTAAATTTAGGTAATCGATATGTAGTAATAATTCGAAAGGGATTTGATAATAACCGGTTGAAAAACTGTCTTTTCAAAAGTAATTTATGGTCTGAGTGTTTAAAATTGATTTACTGAATAAACTTCGTCGCGAAAGCGAGAACTTATTTAAAAGTAGTTTTGCCACGAAAGTGGGAAATTAATTAAGATACGAACCAACAAGCGAAATTTGCGGTAAGATCAGATAGTAAACACTAGTCATTCATTTTAATAACAGCGAAAGCACTTTAAAGTGAATTAGAACTTAGAGATTTCCAAAAAATAATTTTAACCCCGAATGGGATACGAAAGTGTACGTTTGGCCCTTAGAATTATGATTAGCGTCAATAACCATCGTGAGGCGAGAGTCTTCAAATCGCCATTTTCTGCTTAAATAAATTCTGAAAATTATTTCATACACCGGTAACTTGTCAAATCCCTGAAGAACACAATTACTGCATATCGGTTCAATTAATTATAATCTAAGTAACAGTCTTAGTTTCCCTTTAGTGACAAATCTTATTCCCTTAAACATATTCTACCTAGCTAAACATAGTAACTCCCGAGAACACTAGTTTGATTACGAGTCCCTGTGGGATCGATATCTATTATTACTATGCGATAGACTGTGCACTTGCAGTTAGGTTGTATTAGACATAGAAAGTCGCGATCAAAACACATCTCAAGATGTCATTGGATAGTATATTAAAATTTGAAAAAGTAAAAAAAAAAAAACATTTGGTTAAACTCTATTTTTTTTATCTTGTTATTAAACAGAAAAAAAATAAAAGGGACGGTGCTCCTTTGTGTCGTTTTCTTTCTATTTTTTATATTATTATTTTTTTTATATTTTTTTTTTAACTTTAACTTTTTATTTAGTTATTATTATTATATAATAAAAATTAAGATTTATGTTAATGGGCCTTAGGTTAATGTCTAACTTTGTGCCACACCCCATGTTTTTTTTATAAAAAAAGCTACAAATGCATGGTATTTTTTTTACACCCTTTTGATTTATTTAGATTTTTTTTAAATATTAGTTTTATTATTAATTAAAATTCCTAATTTTGATTAATTAAAGTTTTAATGGATTAATTGAATTTTTTAAAAATTCTAATTGATTGATTAGTTTTTTAGTGAATCTTAATTAAAATTTTGCTTAACCGTGATTAGTTACTTGTCAATTTATTCATGGATGTTTGACATGCCTATATGTTTTGGATCTCCAAGTCCCCTTAGGTTCTCGATTTGACTTTGTCTTCGACAAATCGAATCAATATTAGACATTAGGACCAATTATTGCATGATATCAATAAGATAGCTTTCCCCTTCAATCTTATTTTAGATTCATAGAATTAGGTTAGTTCTCTTCAGATGTTAACTAGACAACCTACAATTAGATTCTCTTTTATCCCATGAGAGAATTAGATATGAGTCATCCTTAGTCGAGATATAATTCTCCTACCCCGTAACATAGTTGAGAAAGATGTAGATTATTTTCCACTTGAGAGAGTTATGTGGCATACTCGTCAATTATATAACCGAGTTAGAGTCCTTCTCTTAATGTGAAGCAAAGATCCATCTTCCACATGTTTGTGGTGGTTTAAGTTGAGTATTCTCCTTAAGATGACGGCTTGTCTCTTCTCCTAAAAACGATCCAACAAACTATGTTTACCCTTAGTGAGGGGAACTACTAATGCTCTGATTCCATTCTCGTCAAGATACGTAGGCACAAGATGCGACTTCTTGGCGAGCATACTTAAAAATAACACCTTAGGTCTCTCTTTTTCCTTTTCACCTTTAGCAGATAAAATAACAAATAACACAATAAAACAAGAGGTTTTTGTAGAGTACTACAGATACTTAGGATGCTAGCACCTTCCCTAGGTATAACCAACCCCCGAACCTTAGATTCTCTTTTGCTTTGCATTGCATTGCATATTTATGGGTTTATTCGTTCTTTTTCCCTTCCCTTGGATAAATTAAAGATCGATGGTGAAATATGATTTGTGATTCAAGTTAATCAATAGCTTGATATCCAATTCTCACCGCTACAATATCTAAAATGGATTCAATCAAGTATATCTTTGAAAAGCCTGCTTTAACTGGGAGGATTTCCCGTTGGTAAATGTTGTTGTCAGAATATGATATCGAGTACCAAACTCAAAAAGCAATAAAAGGAAGTGTTTTGGCTGATCATTTGGCACACCAGCCAATTGATGATTATCAACCTATCGGATTTGATTTTCCTGATGAGGATGTGATGTATCTAAAGGTTAAAGATTGTGAAGAACCATTACCCGAAGAAGGGCCTGAGCTTGGATCCCGATGGGGTTTGATTTTTGATGGAGCTCTTAATGAGTATGGCAATGGTATTGGGAAAATTGTTGTTACTCCTCATGGTTCTCATGTTCCTTTCACTGCAAGGTTGGTGTTCACTTGCCCCAATAGTACGACAAAGTATAAAGCATGTATTATGGGCTTGGAAGAAGCTATTGATTTAAGAATCAAGATTATTGATGTATATGGAGATTCAACCCTGGGGATTAATCAGATTAAAAGAGATGGGAGACACATCAGCCTGATTTGATTCCTTATTGTGATTATGCAAGAAGGTTGTTAACTTTCTTCAATAAGGTTGAGTTTCACCATATACCCAGAGCAGAGAATCGAAAGGCATATGCTTTAGCGACTTTATCCTCCATGGTTGTGGTAAATCATTGGAATGATGTGTCAAAAATTAATGTTATGCGCCTTGATATACCATCTCATGTATTTGAAGTTGAAGAGGTTGTTGATGGTAAACCTTGGTATTATGATATTAAATATTTTCTTCAGAATCAAGAGTACCCACTTTGGGCATTCAAGAAGGATAAGAAAACTTTGAGAAGATTGGCTGGTAGTTTCTTCTTGAATGATTATGTGATGTATAAGAGAAATTATGACATGATCTTGCTCAGATGTGTAGAAAAGCGTGAAGCAGACATGTTGATGAAAGAAATTCATGAAGGATCCTTTGGTACCCATGCCAATGGACATGCAATGGCTAAGAAGATGTTAAGGGTAGGTTACTATTGGCTGAAAATGGAATCTGACTAATGTAAATATGTGAAGGAGTGCCATAAATGCCAGATTTATGCTGACAAAATTCATGTGTCTCTAACTCCTCTCAGTGTTATCTCTTTTCCATGTCCTTTCTCCATGTGGGGCATTGATATGATTGGAATGATTGAGCCTAAAGCGTCGAACGAACACCATTTCGTATTGGTGGATATTGACTATTTTACCAAAGGGGTCGAAGTGACATCATATGTCAATGTGACTAAGTAAGTAGTGGTCCGGTTTATCAAGAACCAAATCATCTGTCAGTATGGTGTTTTGAGCAAGATCATCATTGATAATGGGTTGAATCTGAATAGCAAGATGATGAAGGAATTATGCAATGAGTTTAATACTGAGCATCATAATTCTTCTCCTTACAGACCTAAGATGAATGAGGTTGTTGAAGCTGCTAATAAGAATATTAAAAAGATCACTCAGAAGATGGTTGTTACATACAAAGATTGGCATAAGATGCTCCCCTTTTCTCTGCATGGGTATCGTACATCCGTCCGCACTTCAACAGAGGAAATCCCTTTCTCTCTTGTTTATGGTATGGAAGCAGTGCTCGGGGTAGAGGTTGAAATCCCTTCTATGAGAGTTTTGATAGAAGCTGAATTGTCTGAGGCTAAATGGTGTCAGAGTAGATATGACCAGTTGAATATGATTGAGGAGAAAAGAGTGACGGTCTTGTGTCATGGCCAATTATATCAACAAAGAATAAAAAAAGCACTAGACAAGAAGGCTCGACCTCGTGTGTTCAGAGAAGGCGACCTCGTGCTCAAAAAGATCTCGACTTTTACTAATAGTTCTAGGGGCAAGTGGACTTCTAATTATGAAGGCCCATATGTTGGTAAGAGAGTCTTCTCTGGAGGTGCATTAACTCTTACAACTATGGATGGTGAAGAGTTCACTCGTCCTGTGAATGCCAATGCAGTCAATATATACTTCTCCTAAAAAATAAAAGAACATCCCTCTAAGTTGAAAACCCGAAAGGGAGGCTTAGGTAAAAATGAGCGTCTCGGTGGATTGAAAACTCGAAAGGTTGGTCCAATAAAAAATTAGAGACCAAAACAGAAATAATACTCTCGGTAGATTGAAAACCTGATAGGGAAATCTAGGCAAAAGTTTGGGATTATGGCAAGTAACTGCATCTGGCCAGTCCTTGATCGTTTGAAGCAACATTTCCTATCAAGAACTTTACTTCAATCATCCTCAGCTGAAGTCTCAAGCACACTTGGAATTCAAAGTTGTTGAGGAGAATAGTGATCATTATATTTCAATGTAGTCTCTTCCATTGTACTTACCATTTCTCAAAATTTGCAATGATCCGTGGAGTTACGCCTTTTTGCAGATTACCATTCTATCAATAAAACTTAGGTCTTTGCCCTTTATTTGCAATTCTTATTTTGTTTCTATTTGCAAAGTTTCATTTTATTTTTTATGATGATTTTTGAAACAAATGTGAATAATTGATTGAAAAATTTGAAAATTACAAAAACATTTTCCTTTGATTTATGAATATAAAAAGGAATGTCAATAGTAATCCCAAGAATGGTAAAATCTCGAAGCACAAAACTTAGTGTTGTTTTCAATGGAGTTTTTTCTCGTTGATACTCTCCCTAGTAGAGTTTGTTGATGTTTTCCTCAGCATGGTTCTTTCTTGATCCTCTAGAATAATTTATTGGCAGCTCCCTAATAGAGTTGGGATGAGGTTTCTCTATTAGATTTTGTTGGTATTCCCTTAGTAGAGTTTTGTTCCTATGGATAACCAGACGAGTGTTGTTCGGTTTTCCCAGCTAAATCCTGATTCAAATCTTCTCCAGCTAAGTATGTTTCTTTCATCCAGCCAAGTTATGGTCAAGCAGTTGAGCAGTTTAAAGGTCACCTCTCCTTGATGATAATGCCCATGCACAGATTTTTCCTTGTTGATTCCCAGTAGAAGTTATACATTACTACTTTGGATGTTTCCCAAGCAAAGAGCAGTGTTGCTTTCTTCTAAGAAATGTTGATATAGAAGTCATTTGTCGGGTTTTATCTCACCTGTGTTGAGTACTGATTTAAAATTCCCCACGGCTTGACCTATTTGCTATGATGTTAACTTCTTATTTTCCCCCGGAAAGTTCAGGATGTTTCTCTCAGAGTTGGATAGTTCTCAGAGTTCTTTCTTGTATCCCCAGAAGAGCGTTGTTATTCCCTAGTGGAGTTTGTGTAGCTATTTACATGATTACAATCCTCCAGTGGATCCATTATATTTCATAGTAGACCTCTTCATCCCTTTGAAACGGAGTTCATATGAATTTTATTCTTATCCCTAGGATGAGTCAAGAAGATTTGGGTTGATGTTCCCCCAACAATTTATATTATGTCCTCGAAGCAGAGTTCATGTTGTTATTCCCTTTGTGGATTGCTGATTATTGAAGATTGATCTTTGGGTTTTTTCCCCAAGCAGTATCTGCCTCTCCTTAGCGATATTTGAGCCTTGTAGTAGGATTTATTTACTTTTGATGGATTTTGCTTATCTCTTGCAGGTTTTTCTTCAGATAAATCCCTAGCAAGATCTCCAGTGATATCTCTAGCTTGTTAAGATTAGCTGAGTTTTTTAGTGGTGTTGTGATGTTTTGTTCACCCTCTATTTATCCTTTTTGGCTGTTTTGTCAGCATATTCATACTAATATGCATTGCATGCGCATTTATTTTGTTAAGCATAACATGTTTTTTTTGCATTGTGCATTCTGCATTTTTGTTGGTGCTTTCCCATTCTTCGGTGTTGTTATCGGTCGTGGAGTGGGTTTATCCTCTTTCCAATAGAATGTCGACCCTAAGCAGAAAATGCATATTCTTTCTAATTCCCAATGAGTTTATGCCTCGTGGAAAATGTTTGTTTTAGCTTTCCTCCCCAGCTTTTATCTGGATGGAATTGATCCTCAATTGAGTTATTTCCTCATTGGGTCGAGTCTTGTTTGATTGTTTCTCTCCAGTTTGTTCCTGGATTGAACTTTGGTATCTTATAGCGGTTATATTGATTACCTTTGGGCTGTGAAACCTGGATGATGAAGGTAATTTTTTCTCTCTTTTGAGGATTTATTTTCCTCGGCAGAAATCGGTTATTAATCCCCATCAAAAGATGAAGATTTGAATTTCTCCATCAGTGTTTTGATAACACTCTCTTGGTAATTACTTGTGCGACTTCATGTGGCCGCCTCTTTATTTGAGTAACTTGTATGTTCCTTAGTAAGGTGAACCTCACCTAGTAACAAGTGGAAGCCTCTTTATTTGAGCAGCTTGTGTAATCTCCAGGAATTTATTTGTATCTTCGCAATAAATGGTAGTTCTCTAGTTCATCCTTAGCAGAGAAGTTTACTGTGAAATATTGGATCCTTATCCGAACAACTTTTCCATCAAATGGTATCTCTGCGGAAGAAGTCCCAGTGGTAAATTTGTTGTGAAATCCTCAACAGATGGTTGTCTCTTTATTTGAAGAAGTCAGTTGTATGATTTAAGATGCCCGTATATCTTTTGAAGATCCCCGACAGAGTTATTGATATTTCATCCCCAATAAATGGTTGTCACTTTATTTAAGAAGTTTGTTGTGTGATTTGAGCCGCCCAGTGACAGGTAGCTGATAATATACCTCTTCTCCTACCCAGTGACAGGTAGTCGAGTTTTGTTTGTCCTACCTAGTGACAGGTAGCCAACCTTTATTTCCTTCTCCTACCCAGTGACAGGAAGTCGAGTTTTGTTTGTTTTACACAGTGACATGTAATCGACCTTTATTTCTTTCTCCTACCCAGTGATAGGTAGTTGAGTTTTGTTTACCCTACCCAGTGACAGGTAGTTGGTAATATTCTAGTGTAAGTTCATTGCCTCTATTTTCTACCTAGGGACGGGTAACCGGTAATGTTTTTTCACCTTTTGAGTATATTGTCTTTATTTTTCTACCTAATGACAGGTATTAGGTAATATTTCTCACCCGTTTTGGTTGGTTATCCTTTGTTTTTACCCAGTGATCGGTAACCGGTAATGTTTCTTCACCTTTTGAATATATTGCCTTTATTTTTCTACCTAATGACATGTATTAGGTAATATTTCTCACCCCTTTTGGTTGGTTATCCTTTGTTTTTACCCAGTGACCAGTAAAAGGTAATTCTTCCTCCCGAGCTTGTTATCTTTATTTTTCTACCGAGTAACTGGTAGTAGGTAATATTTGTCTCTCTTTTGGTTAGTTACCGTTATTTTTCTACCCAGTAACCGGTAGTCGGTAATCTTTCCTTGTGGTAATATTCCTTTTCCTACCCAGTAACAGGTAGTTGATATTTTGTTTACCATGTCCAGTAACTGATAGTTGATAACCTTTTCCTTCAGGTTTATTACTCTTGCTAAACTACTCAGTAACCAGTAGTTGGCATTGTTTCTTTTCCTACCCAGTAACAGGTAGTTGATTATCTCTCACCAGTGGATTACTTTTTATCCCGTAACCGGTAATAAATAATACATCTCTTTATTTTTCTACCCAGTAACCGGTAGATGATAATTCTTTTGTGTTTATTGCCCTTATTTTCTACTCAGTAACCAGTAGAAATTATTTTATCTTATCTCTTAGATTTGAGTGTCTTCGCCCAGTAACCGCCAGTTGTTATTTCTTCCCTAGTTGAGTTGATTCCTTTCCCTTATTGAAATAGAATCTTCCCCTTTTTGTTTTCCCCTGCGGAGTCTCTTTTCTTTTCTTTGGTTCCCCGACAATTTTTTTGTCTCTTGTAACTTGTTTTCCCCATAGAGGTCTTGTGTCTGCATATCATTAGGATTATCATATCATTTTGTGGCCTATTAGGACCAAAAATAGAGTTTATTGTTATATTTAAGTCTCTTCTATCTAGTTGAGACAAAGATGTCAATCGTTAGATCTCCGGATAGAAGAAACTTAAATAGGGACAGTTGTAATACCCTAATTTTTACCCCTAAGATCCCATTTATCATTTACATCTCATTCCACAAATAAGATCGCAATATTTGATTCTCTTTCCTTCCTCTGCAAGTTTGTTTTCGAGAGATCACCGGACACCCTTATTTTCTTGTTTGTTTAATGTTTGTTTATGTTTATGTTTACTAACCATTATTCAAAATCCAAAAATATGTTTGTTTTCTTTTTATTTACTAACTCTTTTTTAGGAATAATTTGGATCAAAGATATCAAATACTAGTCCCTCAGCTCGAATGCATTTCATTTGAAAAAAGGTCAAAGTTGATCCGCAAGAAAATCAAAATCATCTGATCAAGAGTTTCCCAAGATTTGATTGATTATTATTCAAGAGACTCCAAGATTCATGTGTTTATTTCCATGTCTTCTTTGACAAGTCAGAAAAATCGAACCAGAGCCAAGACAGCACATCAAAAGGTAAATTTTCACAATTTTCACTGTGTTAATCGATTAACACATTTGCACATGCAAATGGTTAATCGATTAACCAGTGCGTTTTTTGAGAAAATACAACAAGTTCAAATTCTACAACATTTTTGGCACCAAATTCAAATGTCTCATCATGAGAATATTCTAGATCACTTCATTTGTATTCTCCTACCTCATCATAATTGATTCCCACCATACACCTTCACTAATCACCACTTGATCATTAATTTTCCTCCAAATTCAAATTCCAAGTCTAATTTTGTTTCCAAACCAAACTTCAATCCACCAAATTTTCCAATCCTAAGTCCTATAAATAGATGTCTCATTTCATTAATTTCACAAGCTTTTGATAGCCAAAATCACCTTGTCAAATTCCTTCTTGACTCTCAATTTTCTCTAATTACCAAATTCACCAAAGCTCTTTCTTCCTTTGAAAGTTAGTAAGTTCATCATTAGAACTTACTAATCTTTGAGATAAACCTTCATTCATTCACTTTTTCATCATCAATTTCAGTAGATCAAGACTTTGGAGTGTGGTTCTCGAAGTTATTTGAAACAATTTCATATTTGAAGTGGTAAACCTAATTCCACCATTGTTGTTCTTGATTCATCCTTCACAATGTGAATTCTTGTTGCTTGATCTTTGGATCTTGCAAATTGTATTTTATTGATGGTATTTGTTTTTGTTTCACTTAAAATTTCGTGCTAATTCTCATTCATGATCATGAGATGTTTGAAGAAATTGGATCATGGATGCTGAATTTATTTTCAAAAAAAATTGTTGTCTTAGCAGTGTTAATCGATTAACACATTTGCACTGGCAAATGGTTAATCGATTAACTAGTGGCATATTTGTGTTTTTTGCTTATTTTTGGGACTATTTTGGTTCTTTCCTCTTCTTCTATTCTCTTTTGTTTTTTTCCTTGGAATACACTTTTAAAGGTCCTTTTCCTTTTTAAATTCATTGGACTTAAGGTGTAGATGAAGTTGGATAAGCATTCACTAATTCAAATCTATCTTTAAAGTGAATTGTTCAATTCATTTTAGGTGCTTTGAGTTAATGATATGTTTAGTGCTTTAATCCACCAAGATGAGTGAATGAACTTAAAGATGGAATGATCTTGAACTTGTAACTCAATTTGGCATCCCCTCTCCTCTTTTATTTTTTCTTTTGATTAATGAAAATCTTCGATGGCGTTTGAACTTATTTCAAGCTCTTGATGAAGATGAGATTGTTACCTATTTTCTTTTCATGCGGTATTGCTTTTGGAGAGTGAGCTACATATCACTTCTCTAGCATACATTAGCACTAACATTATTATTGACCGATCTCAGATAGTCGTGGTTTCTACATAAACCCGATTATGATTGCTTAACATAGCGCTAAATTGTCCCATAATCGGAAAATGATCATTCGTGACTCAAACTTATGTTTGAAAGTCCAAGTATGGTTGATTATTTGTCTTAGGTCCATTACCTATGAAACTTGTTGTTAGAAGGATTTGATTTTATCAATCCTCTAATGAGTTTTCATTAACTTTGACTTAAGTGCATGAATTAACCATCGTTGATCATTTGTTCTAACAACTAATCATTAACTCACTAACAGTATCATTGTGCTAATCTTGTTTATGTTTCCTTCTTGATCCCTATCTCTCTTTTATTTTTATGCTCCATTATTATCATCTCATATCATATTATCGTTTATGCTTCCGCCATTTTTCCTTTGTTCACTTGAACCTTTTTTTATATTTATGTTCTTTTTCTTTTGTCCATCTGGACCAAAAACATTAATAAAGGCTTAAACCTCTAAAAAACTTGTTCTCTTAATGGTGGACTATGGTTACTATCCTTTACATTGGACTTAGACCTTGGACCTCTTGGATTATTCTTGGACCATTGGACTTAGAATTAGGTCTCTTTCTCTATGATTGGGGTATTATGGATCTTTGTCTTTATTTGACTTGCTTATTTGCTTATGCTCAATGGAATTCTTATTTGGATTGTGTTCATATGCTACAAGTTGGTTAGATCCTTCTTGTCTCAAGTTTTTATTTTGCTTTCTAGGATAGTCACTTCATCTCATCCCCTTCTTAAATTTTCAAAATCTTCTCCTTTTTTCAAAATCTTCTTGTTTTCAAACTTAAAACCGCTTTCATAATAAAACTTTGACTTTAGTCAAGTAATTTTAAAACTTTGTTTTCTTTAATAAATTTCAATCAATGTTAATCATACTTTGACCAATTTCAAAAAAAGATATAAAAAAATACTTCAACTCATTCAAGCCCTTTTGTGCCTTTATGCATTTTTTATTTTAAAACTTTTCGTAAAGTTTAGACACGAGCCATATCCATAGTTGTTGACATTTTCCACGTAGATGTTGAGTTATAGACTTGTTGATTTTAATCCAAGCAAAATTTTCCATCTTTAGGTGATGAAAATGTTATCTTATACTTGTGGGCAACTAGTCGTAGTTTTCTCTTTAAAATGACGACTTGCCTTTACATTTAAAAATGAATCATAACCAACAAATTTATGTTATTTTTACCACGAACTATAGGGTTTTGAACTTATATTGCACTTTGTGAGTACGTAGGCATGAGGCGATAAGTCTCTCCAAATACAAAAATCTTTAAAAATTAATTTTCTTCTCATATCCCCAATCTCTTTTTAACCAAACATTTTCAAACCAAAAAAGTGTAGATATTTCAAAGGGCTCCTATAGAGTACTATAGACGTTTTAGGTGCTAATACCTTCTCATCGCGTAACCAACTCCCTTACCTAGTCTCTGTTTATTTGTTCTTGTTTTAGAACTCTTAGGTTTTGTTCGCTCTTTTTCCTTTCCTTTTGGATAAAATAAAAGTGTGGTGGCGACTCTTTCATTTTGAGTTAACTTAATCAATAGTTTACGCTCACAAATTTCCCCGCTACATCTTATACTTCATATATAGGATTCAGGGGAGCTTACAAACCTCACCTTTAAGATTGTTTGACACAGGGGGATCTTACAAACCTCAAACCCTGAAATTTGTTGAGTAACTAATATACTAATGATTATTTTTAAATACTTAAGGTTGTCATCATAAAAAAGGGGGAGATTGTTTAGAAAAGTTTGGTTCATACCATGTATCCTCTAAGATTTTGATGATGACAAAGTATTTGAAAAAAAATAGGATTTCTAACTAGCTGGTTCGTGTGTGCATAATTATATTTACTTGATAAAACTGGTTCTGACACAGAAGTAGCTTTGGTTTGGTTCTGATCATACACTCGTGAGAGAGTTTGATCAGAAAGCAGCTACTAGTACACTCTAGAATCATAAGTGTGTTATGGTTGTCTCTGAGACTGAGTAGTGTCAACTCAGTTCTTCTAACACGAGACTCGAGATATATTGACATTATTTTCAACATATTATGTTGTACTTGAATCATAGATAAGTCCTCTGGACAAAGGAATTGTTCTGTGGATAATTCCTTAACTGAAAGTTCCAAGACCTACTTTATTGCAAAAGAAGATGTACTAGAAGGTTTGATATGATTATAACCGGCGTGGATGCTCCATCGACTATATTTATTCAACTATAAAATAAGCATAAGATTTGAAGATCAACTCAAGAAACTATGCTGCAACTACAACTGAGAAATATATGCACTGCATATTAGAAGCAAATCTGTTAAGAGTTCTTATTAGTTTAGATAAAAGTGTCTAGTTATATGCTTGAGCAAAGAATTTTTAGACAATGAATTTGAACAAGGAAGTCTTGGATTGAGGATCTAAGCAAGGGAAGTCTTAGGCGGTGTGTCAAAGCAGGAAAATCTTGAACCAGGTGGTTTAAGCAAAGGAAGTCTTAGGATCTGAGGATCTACGCATGAAGTCTCGATCAGGTGCTGATTAAGCAGGGAATTCTTAGACTGGAGGTCTAAGCAAGGAAAGTCTTATATAGGTGTGTATAAGCAAGTGTAATCGGGTTGATTATATTGAAAAATCTCTTGCAAGGCAAGGGGGCTGGAGTAATCTCAGTTGGGAGAGGAACCAAGATAACTGTTGTGGGTTCTTTGTTGTTTTTACTTTACTTTTGTTACATTTCCCGCTGCACCTATTATTAGATCCTTAACTCAGTTTTGGAATATGAACTTTGGTTCAGAAGTAAAACAAATTTTGCAAACATAACTCAACCCCCCTCCCCCCCCCCCCCTTCATGTGTATTTTTCTCGCCTTCATATATAAACTCTTTTAAGACTCTATCTTAAACCAATATGGGACTTGAGATCTTCCCAATATATGTATTGTGAAAATCTCAAGTCTCACATTGGTTGGAGATAGAGCACTGAAAGAGTTTATGTAAAGTGGCACCTATCACCTTACATGTTGGTTTTGCAGAGATGAGTTCAGTCAAATTCTAATTTTATCATGGTATCAGAGCCTATCTATTGGACTAGTGTCACCCGCCATTAATATTTCTGCACCTAATATTTCATCTGAACCATATTTCAGAGATGGATCATCTCCCACTTTCCTTGCATCTCCGGGTAGGAAGTTGTGCCTACTTGCACTAAGGATTGGCCACGTATTTCTGCCTTTGCACTGTACAGAGGGAATAATGCGGTCAATCCATTTTGGGTGTATATTTATCGTACTCTAGCATATGGCATTGCCTTTTGTCCATGCATGGGTCATCGCGAGACGTGTCAGTTGGACATCATTTCCTTATACTTCATATGGTTAGCATGTGAGTCAACTCTGATGTATCCTTATCTTCCTAAGCAAGTGATGCGCCAGCTTGGCTATTTGCAGACTATTCTTAGACCCCCTTAGAGTCCGCTCCTCCCACCATCTGTCGGAGCAATTTTGATGCGATACTTGACGATTTCAAAATCCATTTGGTATCAAATAAGTGTCGTAGGGTGCTAGCTCCTATACATTATGCCCATGCAGGCGACTACATGACATGGTTCTATAGAGTAACACATCCTACCATGACACCAAACGTTCCTAGAAGACTATCTAGGTCAACTAACCAAGAGGTACATGAGGTTAGGGATGACCACAATGAGGACTTGTTGGAGGTCTGTCGACATATTATAGATATGGGGAGACCGGGTATAGTGGCAGGACTTTTTGAGGAAGGTAGTCCATAATTGACCCTCATAGAAGGTATGATTGTCGAGGCACAGAATGTCTTGTAGTACATACGGAGGAGGTGGTGGCGAAATTAGCCATACCCATGAGATTTTTGTTTGGTTGTTTTATTTTGTATTTTAGGAACAGCTTATATATGTTGGGTACAATTTTATAATTGTATGACTTTTTCATAATTGTGTACTATGTTTGAATCAGTTAATGTAAGCATTTTCCTTTGAGTTTATGGCCTAAAATGACCTATAATATGTTGACCTAAAATATATTGGCCTAAAAAATATCAAATTTAGTGAATAAAAACACCATAATTGAGTACATAGGATATTTTAAAAATTCATCTCTAGATACACCCAAATATCATGCAGAAATGCATTTTTGAACAATATTTTTGTTCAAAATGGGTGGATATAAGAAAAACATTTTGTGTAATTTTGGGTTTCAAAGGTGTAGGTCTTAGAGTGGAAAGAGAAACCCCCTAAAATACAGTAGTAGAAAGTGGATGTACACCAAGCCCAAAATCTCAAAAATCCAAAATCCCAAAAAAGTGTTGAACATATTGACTCACATTTTTCGGATTCTCCAACTCTAAAATCCCAAAAAATTATTTTCAAGGGTGCTCATATTAGCAAATCATCTCCTCCACCACCGTTACCAAAAATCAACCACATTGAAGAATATTGTTTTTTAAGCACAAATATGTTGAGCTTATTGTAGATGTTGAAGGTGATGACAAATGTGGTTTTTGAGCTATTCGGGTTTGCTCGATAAGGGAGAGGACGAATACCAATTTTTACATCATCATCTTATACAAGAGATGAAGATGCATAGAGATTCATACACAGAGTTATATGGGAACAAAGAAAGTTACAATGCAATTGATCTAGTTCCTTGTCTTATTGACCCGACTCCGTTTTAAAAATGGATGTTTTTCCCGAAAATGGGACACCTTATAGCAAGTGCTTATGATAGGGTGTATCTTGATTTAACATGATATGATTTCTCGGAAATATTCTTTCCACTTTGAAGTAAGTCACCTCAAAATCCATTATATGGCTGTCAAAAAATAATATTTTGTTCAGGTTTATTTGATACCGGGATGTCCTATACCAAAGACATCAACGGAGTAGACGACACATTTTACAGAAGATGTTAAAACTTGGTTGGATCACTTTCTAGAAAGGATGGACGAGTTCACCAAGTTGAGCAACATTGAAAGAGAAGCAAATAAGAAAAAGTCGAAGAATGAACCACCAATAGATTTAGGTGAATCTTGAGATGCATCTCCGAACATACATTTCATGTTAAATATAATTCATTGTGTAAATAGATTAGATTTGATATCATATGATTAGATTTGATATCATATGATTAGATTTGATTTAGAATATTTTGGGCCTTTTATATTTTGGGCTAGTGTAAACCTAAAACTATAAATAGGGTGCCTTGCTTTGTATTCTACATCACAACAGAACAGATTTCACAGTTGCAGTTAGCAAGTGAAAGTTCAATAAGAAATCCCACAGTTGTGGGTAACACATTCTCTCCAAATATTTCTTCTCTCATTCTTCTCTTTCTTGTTTGTTATTCTTGTTCTCTTTTGTTGTTCTTAATAATTACTTGTTATTACCATCATTATCATATAGTGGGTTTGTTCATCAATCTTGAGATCAAGATTGAAGGGAATTCTTCATAGGTTGTGAGGTGAATTTCCAACATCTGGTATCTAGAGCTCCGGTTGAGAGATTCAAGGAAGATAGTAATGGCGATGAACTATCCGAACGGAAACTTTCCGGCGACCCTGCCAATTCTCAAGAAAGACAATTATGAGAATTGGTGCAAGCAGATTAAGGTGATCTTCTGTTATCAAGATCTTTGGGATCTTGTGAAAGATGGAGTAACATCGCTTGGGGAGAACGCAACGGAGGCGGAAAAGGCTGCGCACAAAGAATTGAAGAAGAAGGATTATAAAGCACTCTTTATAATTCATCAGTGTGTTGATCCTGATAACTTTGAAAAGGTTAGTGATGTTGATTCAGCAAAAGAAGCATGGGAGATTCTTGAAAAGTCGTTTGGAGGCGCAGAGAAGGTGAAAGAGGTGAGGTTACAAACTCACAAGAGAACCTATGAGTTGCTTCAGATGGAAGACAACGAAAGCATTACAGATTTCTTCACCAGAGTTACGAAGTTGGTGAATCAAATCAAAGTATGTGGAGAAGCGCTAACAACGAAAGCAGTTGTCTCAAAGATTTTGAGATCGTTGGCTCCAAAATTCGACCACGTGGTAGTTGCCATAGAAGAATCGAAAGATCTGTCAGTGTTGACGAAGGAAGAGCTTCAAGGGACTCTTGAGTCTCATGAACAGAGGATGGCTGAGAGAGTTGTAGGAAAGTCGAAAGATATGGCTTTGCAGGCACAGACGGAAAAGGAGAGAAAAGGCAAAGGTAGTTGGAATGGCAACAAAGGAGGAAACCAGTCGAATCAAAAGAAATCTTGGAACCAAGGCAACCAAAGAGGTGGTGCTGCAGGAAGAGGTGGTGGTCGAAAGACAGACAAAAGCCACATTCAATGTTTCAATTGCCAGAAGTATGGTCATTATGCTAGTGATTGTCCAGAAAGGAAGAGAAATCAAGAGACTGATGCAAAGTTGGCGAAACATGAAGAAGAAGAAACGTTGTTAATGGTTACAACAAAAGATGAAGAAAGATTCCAAGATCAGTGGTACTTGGACTCAGGATGCTCATCACACATGATTGGAAGGAAAGATTGGTTTGTCAACATGAAGCCCTCGTCGAAAAACACAATGAAGTTTGCAAATGACAACACTCTAGCAGCTGAAGGTGTTGGTGATGTTCTGATTATGAGGAAAGATGGCAAAAGGTTAATAATTTCCAATGTGTTGTACATACCAGGCATGAAGAGTAACTTGCTCAGTATAGGACAGCTTGTCGAAAAGAACTACAAGGTAGTTGTCAAAGACAAGATGATGAGAGTTCTCGACGCAGGTGGTAGATTAATCTTGAAGGCTCCAATGTCTCAGAATAGGACCTTCAAGATTGGACTCAATGTGATGGAGCATAAGTGTCTAGCAACTGCAGCCAGCAGAGATGAGTGGTTATGGCATTTTCGACTAGGTCATCTCAACTTTAATGACATCAGAGAACTGAAGAAAAGAAATATGGTTTCAGGATTACCAGAAATCGACATTCCAAGTGAAGTCTATGAGGAGTGTGTTCAGTCGAAACAACACAAGAATAGCTTCAGCAAGGATGCAGGAAGGAAGTCGAAGGCAATACTTGAAGTCATATACTCTGATGTATGTGGTCCAATCCAGGTGGATTCAATTGGTGGCAATAGATACTTTGTCACATTTATAGATGATTACAGTCGAAAGCTGTGGACTTACCTCATCAAGAAGAAAAGTGATGTGATTGAGGTATTTTCCAGATTCAAGTCCATGGTCGAAAGACAGAGTGGTCGAAAGCTGAAAATTCTGAGGACTGATGGTGGTGGAGAGTATATGTCGAAAGAGTTCGATACACTATGTGTAAAAGAAGGGATTGTACATGAGGTGGTGCCACCCTACACTCCATAGCAAAATGGGATTGCAGAATGCAAGAACAGAACCATCATGAATATGGTGAGAAGTATGTTGAATGGAAAGCATCTACCCAAAGAATTATGGGGAGAAGCAGTTTCGACATCAACATATATATTGAACAGATGTCCGACGAAGAAGCTTGAAGGAATCACACCAGAAGAATGTTGGTCTGGTGTCAAGCCTAGTCTCAGTCACTTAAAGGTGTTTGGATCTATAGCACATAGACATGTGCCAGATCAGTTGAGAAGGAAGCTTGATGATAAGTCGAATCAGATGATCTTGATAGGATATCATTCGACAGGAGGTTACAAGTTGTTCGACCCAGTGCATAAGCAGGTAGTGATCAGCAGGGATGTGATCATAGATGAGCTTAAAGAATGGGATTGGACTGAGAATGCCAAGAAGGATTCAATGAGAATCTCTTGTGAAGAACCAGCCACTGAAGTTGAAATAGAAGTTCGACAGGAACCAGTTGCAGATGAAGCAGGTTCAAGCAGACCTCGACGAACAAGACACATGCCTGCAAGGTTGCAAGAATGTGTAATCACATCAGATGATGTAGTCGATGAAGAGGGTGAGCTGGTACATTATGCTTTCTACGCAGATGTCGAACCAGTTAATGCAGCTGAGGCATTGAAAGATTCGAAGTGGGTGAAAGCAATGATTGAAGAGTTAGAGTCCATCGAAGTCAATGATACCTGGTCACTTGTCGAATTTCCGCAAGGCAAGAAGGCAATTAATGTGAGGTGGGTTTACAAGGTGAAGGTAAATCCTAAAGGAGAAGTAACTCGACACAAAGCAAGACTTGTGGAGAAAGGATTTCTTCAGAAGGAAGGAATCGACTTCGATGAAGTATTCGCACCTGTTGCTAGAATCGAAACAATCAGGTTGGTTGTTGGTCTAGCAAATATGAACAACTGGCACACATGTCAGATGGACGTGAAGTGGGCCATGATGAATGTAGACAGTTTAGACACAATGAATTAGGTGGTGTGTTAAATATAATTCATTATGTAAACAGATTAGATTTGATATCATATGATTAGATTTGATATCATATGATTAATTTGATATGATATGATTAGATATCATATGATTAGATTTGATTTAGAATATTTTGGCCCTTTTATATTTTGGGCTAGTGTAAACCTAAAACTATAAATAGGGTGCCTTGCTTTGTATTCTACATCACAACAGAACAGATTTCACAGTTGCAGTTAGCAAGTGAAAGTTCAATAAGAAATCCCACAGTTGTGGGTAACACATTCTCTCCAAATACTTCTTCTCTCATTCTTCTCTTTCTTGTTTGTTATTCTTCTTCTCTTTTGTTGTTCTTAATAATTACTTGTTATTACCATCATTATCATATAGTGGGTTTGTTCATCAATCTTGAGATCAAGATTGAAGGGAATTCTTCATAGGGTGTGAGGTGAATTTCCAACATTTCAATTATTAAAAAAATTGGGGACTTTCCAGATATGCATATCCGGATAGACCCTTATTTTTTGAAGAAAAACAAGGTGGATCCAAATGAGCATCTCTGAATTATGTCCTGATTATATGATATGGTTTGTAAGATCCTTATTTATCTACAACTTTTATAAATAGGTCTCTCATTCTATTTTCTTTACAAAAATTAGAATGAATTTCTATCTCCATCTTGCATTTATGTATATATCAATGGCGCAAATTCTCTACTTCAGTTTAGGGTATTTGAGGACATACTTCTCGTCGATCTAAAATTCGAACTGAATATTCTTCTGCGATATCAAAAGATCAGAGAGTTGTCAATCTCAAGTACCGTTTATTCTCGATTGACAACGAAGGAAAGATACGGTTCACCATGCTTGAACTAAAGATGGGTGGTGATTTAAATGTCATGTGGAGTACCTTTTATCGTTACTAAATAAAGAGTCTGATTGAAGTCGATACAACGATTATAAGATCAAGTGAAAATATTTTAAGAATATTGCAACGTCCTGAACCACCAGTTTATAATTAAATGTAATGTTAAACTTATATTAGCATTAACTTTTATCTACATAATATTTATTTTAAAGTTAATTTATGTTCCATTATTTTGTCATTATTTCTTATTTGCCCTAACAAAGCATATTCGATATGCATCTCCGAAAAACTCGCTAAATATTAAACTAAATGACGTTATGGAGATGCATCTCCAAATTAACTTTTAAAACATATAGATATTCATCTCCAAATTAACCTTTAAAGCATAAGCAAATTTATCTCCAAATTAAAAATGAACCGAATAAATTTTTTTAAGAAGTGTGTGTGAAAAATATATGTTTAAAGATATATCACATTTGAAAAAATTTCATAATAACGGAGGAGAACAAGTAAGGGTGAATCACCCCTAATTAATCAATGATCCTTTTATAAAAAAATAAAAATAATAACACTAATGTTAAAAGTTGTGTCGAGATTTTTTTTTCTTTCAAAAACCATGTCATTTCTAGATATGTACGTCATGTTGTCAATCCATATTTGCAATAAAATGTGATTGTATGAAATTAAACAACTTAACATGATGAAACTGGATTTCATGTATTGTCGTGCCAAATTAGGTCAAATTCGAACAGCAGTGTAAAACTAGCTATGGTGAAACAAAATTCTCTTAGCAAGCATCTATTCACTAAGTCGGTTGAAAATCGACTCAGGAAATTCAAATCAGTGAACCCTGAATAAAAAGAAAATTCACATTTAGCTAATTCAATTGCTTAGTGAATTTGTGACAAATACAGGTTATGCCGTTAACACAAAACAAAAACATTTCTAATATATTATTACAAGTACCTAAAATATACATCGCAAATAATAACATGAATGGAATGTAAAATTGAGTTGTCTCCCAACAAGTGTTTGACCGTAAAAATCTACCTCCATTTCTAGTCCTACATCCAAATTAAAAAGTTCTTCCTAATATCGTAATAAATTAAAGCATCAATTAATTAAAGAATTAAGATAATGAAAAGTAATGATAAAACAGAGGAAAAGGAGAAGAAAAATATCAAAGTTCTTATGTTTTCTTTTCATTATCATTGGCCAGCATTCACACAATTATGGTAATCATAAGCTGAAATATAAATAGTTGTAATGCACACTTCAATGTTTTGTCAATTTTGCAACGAAAATCTAATGAACATAAACAAAAATCACAACGAGCAGAATGCAGTTGAGAATGGTATCTACTTGAAGAACTCCATAACCCAAAAAGTATTAACATAACATTCATATCTAATGCCACGAAATCCAGCTCCATTTGCTAAATCCATGAATTCTTGCTCAGTTCGCTCTTTCCCACCTGGATTTTGAGTCATCATCAGAACATCCGATTGGGCCGCAAACTTCCAAGCAGCATTGTTTTCTGGTATAATAGACATAACTGTCTCCAAAACAATCACCTTTCCATCATCAGGAATAGCACCATAGCAATTCTTCAAAAGCTTCAAGCACTGCTCATCACTCCAGTCATGAAGTATCCACTGCACAAAATTTCAGAATTTTTTTGTACAATAACATATCAGGCTCGGGTAAGCTCTATAAAATATGAGCCTAACAATGCATAAAACTCATCCAAAATGCATATTTTATATTTACAACGCAATTCACAATTCTGGGCTATAGTAAGCCTGAAACAACAGTCCTCATCTGCTGATAGCATTTCTTCTGGAATTATGGAAACACTAAGCATATTTGCTTTATGCTTTTATTTTTCATTTCTATTTTATTTACTCTCTACAACTATATACGATAAATCATGAAAATTATGTGTACGAAAAAATTTCAGTATAGTCTTTTATCTCTTTTATATATTGCATCTACAATTCTCCCTCTCATGTCTTATGCCACCACAACTTTGTCTACATGATTGTGCAAAAACCCAAGATTATACCCAAAAAAATGTATTAAAGGACCCCTGATGGTCTCTTACAACTCCTCAACCAGCTGCTACTTTATCTTAGTTAAGAGAAAAATCCATCAATGTCCTACACCAAGGGTTAGTGCGGAACAAATAAGACCCTTTGAGCATACTTATTTGTGTTTGCATATCATTAATCATGATCCCAGTAGGTAGAGTAGTCTTTATCTAGGACGGAAGACTCAGACTAATAATCTGATAAGATACTGAATTCTCATATGTGTGATGACCTAATCATCGGGCTCAATCCACATCAGCACAGCTTCTAGAAGCAGTGAGAATAAGAGTCGGTTGGAATATTCCCTGATTTTAAGGGATTTTTTGTTATAAAAGAGAATGTAGGGGAGTGGAAAATGCATTCAGAAATATTGTTAGAAAACAGTTAGGAGATATTTCTCTCTGGATTATGATCCTAGCTCTGGATTAGGATTTCTTATAACTCTGGTTTACTTTTCTTTTTTCTGCATTTCCACCATTGCAAGAGCTTTAAGCTCAACTATTTGCTATTAATCATACACTTAATTACCTGTAAATTCTGGTTCCTATCATAATAATTGTGAAAAATCTATACCAATAACCACTACGTTGATTCTCTGAGTGCTAAACTGCCATTCAATTTCAAGAAGTGTCACTAATGCTTCTAAACTATATGGGGGAATAGATCAAGTAGCCTACCAACTACGTGACCAATAATGATTCCATATATGGATACAGAATTTCATTTTAGAACTATCTCCAAGCCTCTAAATGATATTCTCTTGTATCTTCAACCAGTCTTCACATATACATACCTTGCCTTAGTTTAGAGTCTCCTTGTCTCCTCCTCCTGCCCGTGGTACATCTTATTCCCATTTTTAGTTTGATTGAAGCACTTTGACCCACAAATCCTCATTTGGCATATGATTTTCATCCTGCTAGCTGAGTTCATTTGTTGAGCTTGCCGTGAACCTCTTTTCTCCTTCAGCTGATAGTCTACGTTCCAGTTAACTGAGATTTTGTTTGGGAGTTTTGTGGGGAGGGGCGAGAGGGCTTCGAAAAAAGAATTTCTTAAAAAATAGAGAAATCTTTTATATTTTTTGAAAGAATGATTTTGTATCTAATGATAAATGAGTGTTTATCATTAACATATTTTTATACTATAAAAACATAGATTATATTTAAACAATTTGTCTAAGCCCTCCAAAAACCTCCAAACCCTTCCTCCAATACAATTTTTTAGTTCCACAAATTAGAAGGGTTTTAGTTTTTGAATAAAAATAAATCCCCCAACACCCTCTCCATCTAAATCCTTCTAATCTTTTCACTCAGTCCTTCCCTTTTTCAAAGTCCTCCCCTCCCTTCCCCTCCAAACTCCCAAACAAAACCTAAGTGAACATTCCTCTAAGGCTCTAACGAGAAGACTACCTTCCAAGAGAAGAATGTCCTCTTTTTGTCAAAGATCATCACATAAGGAACTTGACACGAACATTATTTGCATAACATAGGCCAGTTATGTGCCAACAAATGATTCAGCGGAGTTACTCTACCAGCCGAAGCAATACTCTTTGCCTTCCAACTGCTTAGAAATTGGCAAGCTTTATCAAGGATACCCTGAAACATCCTTGGTCCTTCTCATCACCATAAGAGTATACTCAATCAAAATAATAATTAAAACTATTTT
This sequence comes from Lathyrus sativus, assembly GCA_963859935.3. Taxonomy (NCBI): domain Eukaryota; kingdom Viridiplantae; phylum Streptophyta; class Magnoliopsida; order Fabales; family Fabaceae; genus Lathyrus; species Lathyrus sativus. The sequence continues at coordinate 715,675,925 of OZ012737.1, forward strand.
GGACCTCTTAAAAAACAAGTAAATAATTCAATGGATGTTATAAACCACCTAAAAATAAGCTAAAAAACAATTAAAAGAGAACAAACATAGTAATTAGAAATTAATACTAATAGACAACTAATACTACTGTTAACCATTCAATAGACGTTATAAACCACCTAAAGACAAGCTGAACAACTAATAGTAATAGTGATAATTGTTGATAAGGAAAATAATTTTGAGTGTCGAGTTAAATTAAACAGGTTTTCTCTTTATTTAAATTTAGAATATTTTTCATTCAAAGAAAATACTATCCCTTAATCATCATTGCCATTAATTTTTCATAGGAAATATAAAGGACTGGTCACCTAAAAGAAAACACAAACATCCACTCACCTTCATAAATATCGCATCTGCTTTAGGCACACTTTCAAACATATCTCCGCCAACGTGTTCAACTCCTGCCAACATAAAGTGGTTTTTTCACAATTGATATATATTATATGCCTAACATATAAACTAGATTTATTTTTATCTTTCAACAGGATTAGAACTTCTAAAAGATCATACCAGGATAGGAAGGGGCATGTTCAATGACATGAGGCAAGTCGAAATTGATACCCTTTATATGAGGGTATTTTGAAGTGATCAAGTTAATGCTGATCCCAAGACCACCACCAACATCCACGAGCCTTTTTACTTCCTCAAATCCTCTGTAGCATTCTAGAACCTTCTTCATTATTATAGTAGAGTGATTGATCATTGCTGTATTGAAAACTTGATTGAACCTCGAGTCTAAGCTGGGATACTCAAAGGCATTTGTACCATGAACCCTGTTAAATGGAATACCCCCTTCCCTAATTGAATCTTTAAGCTGGGACCTACAAATTAATAACCAGTTATATATCTCGCCCTTCTAAATAAAGAAACTACTGAATTGAAAAAGTCTCTATTGAAAGACACAATGATTGAGTAGCTTTTCCTTAAAGTATTAAACTCATCTTTATTTCATAAGAAATTACCAAACATCAAAAAACTAATTCATCTTCACACAATGAATTTGAACTCACTTCTCATTAATATAAGAATGTATGATTAGTTAGATGGTAAATTAAAGCACTGAACTCTGAGGAATGAAAATTGACTACATAAACGTTTTACATTGTAATGTCTCTAAACATAATGTTGCTTTAAGCCACTATATAACTACTATTTAACTAAACTATACCTTCATAAATTAATTCTAGTGTATGTTTGGTTTCACAGTTGGAGCACTTAGAATTGATTCTAGATGTATAGAACTGATTTTGACATGTTTGGTTGCTCTCGAGTAGAATTGATTCTGCTTTCCAGAACTGATTATACTTAAATCTAGAATTTGTAGCTGTTGAATCTAAACGTAATTTACACTGAAATTTACTGTTCAACTCACTTTGGCAAAAATTTATCCAAACATAAATCACTTTACCTTCAACTCATTTTTAGTCCGAATCAATTATTTTTCACCGCATAACCAATCACACTCAACATAAAAATAAGAACAAAAAACTAAGCAAACAAGTTTGAATTGTGTAAACAGTTTTCACTGTATCACTCTGTACTAACAGTGTGTGTTTGGTTCTACCGAACTCCGAAATCATTAAAACAGAAACCTGTGTAATTTACTAAGGCAGCAGGCATTAGTTAAGGAATTAAGTCAGAAATATGTATATATACACACACTATATGTATACAATTAGGGTAAAAGGAATAAAATCAGTTTATAGATACATGTTTATTATTTTACTTCAAAACCTAGAGCAGATCCAGTTTACAGAGAAACAAATCGCAGTCACATGAATCCAGTTTGAAACACTTGAAAATGCATGAATAATAGTGAATTACCAGCTTTGTAAGAAGATCTTATCCTGATGCAATGCAATCAAAGGAGCTAACGAAACACCATCGGAATTAGGAGCAAAGAATTTAGCAACAGGAGTGATAGAATAGAGTCTATTAAACGATCCAAGGTCTTTCTGATCAGGAACAACGGAGCAGTTAAGAATAGAGTGAGAAGCAAGAAGAGCGAGAATTCGATCTAACATTTTGGAGGCTTCGGGATTAGTGCACGAAAGACGAGAAGCAATATCGTCGGCGGAGAGTGGAGAATCGGAATCGGAATTTTGTAAGACTTGGAAAACACCGAGTTCGGTGGCGGAATGAAGTGCCATGGAAAGAACGACGGAGTTGCAGAGCTGAACGGCGTAAGAGAAACTTTCTTCATCTTGTAACTCTTGTTGCGCCATCGAAGATGGCTTATGGATCGATCTGCAGTCAACTTTTTTTATTTTTTTGTTTTGTGATTTTCTAAAGCTTATATTGTTATTTATTTACTACAACATCAATCATTTTCCTTAGTCCTTATCGAATTATATTGTCTTTTATAGTTGAGTTTACTTTTTAAATTTTAATAAAAGGATTTTCACATGTGTTTTTTTTTTTTGAATAAAATAAATTTTATTACATTTCAAAAAACAAGCACACTTAAAACAATATTAAGATGTTAATATGTTTCTTAGGTTTAGGCCTAGCTCAACATCTATAGAGAATACAATCAATAATTTTGTGATCAACATTGATATTGTTAGTTTTCCCACCAAAGCAATGATGATTCCTCAATCTCCACACTTCATAAATTGTCTATGTGAAAGCACACCTCAGAATTATGGATTTCCAACTCTTTCATTTGCTAAACCCCAACATCCAATGAAGTTCATCCTCTCATTTTTTAGACCTATGGTCAATATGAAGTCATTGAAGAACATGATCTCAAATATTTTGAGTAAACCTGCAGCCAAATAAAAAGGTGATTCAAGGATTCAACCTCATCACAAAAGCAATAGCATGTATCTTCAATAAGGTCAATCTTATGAAGCCTCTCTTTTGTGGTTAACCTCCCATTACAAGTTAGCCAAATAATGAAAAGAGATCTCGGGCAAGCTGGATTATCAAACCAGTTTTTTCTCTAATCCACTTTGTCTCCTTCACCTTTTATGAGTTGATAGAACTGTCTAACAGAAGTTTTTTCCTGATACAGAAGGTAACTCCAAGTTTGAGTGTCAAAGATCCTTTGCCTTTGTTTCAAAATAACCTTGAATATCCAAGACCAATTAGTCTTGGCTGAAATTTCCAAAATTTCATTTTCTTTCATATAGTAGCAGTGGATCCACCTTATCCATAAGTCGTCACTTTTCCTACTAATATTCCAAAGGAGCTTCAGCAATTGAACAACCTTCCAATCCTTCATATCAACTAAGTTTAAACCACCTTGATTCTTGCTTGTGCAAACCTTTTTCCAGGAAATGAAAGCTTTCCTTGAAATATCCCCACTACCGGCCCAAAGAAACGAGTGACATCTAGCATCAATTTGCTTGATCACTTTCTTAAGAAGAGGAATCACCTGCATTCAGAATTTGGAAATAGCAAAAGGGTGCTCTTAATTAACTGCAGCCTACTTGCAAACCACAACATATGAGGAGACCGATGATTGATGTGAGTTGTGAGCTTTTCCACCAGGATGTTGCACTAAGAGATAGAAAGTTTCTAGCTCGGTAAAGGGATGCATAGGTAACGAAATGGCAGGATACTTTCCTTAAAATATGTGATCCGGGATGTCTGCTTTCACACTGTCATGAGTATTTCCAAAGTAGATATTACACTTCTAAGGATTAACAACTAGACATATAACATTAGAGAATTGATTGAACACATTCATAGCCAGCTACACTGAAGTAGCATCACCTCTAGTAAAAACCAGAAGGTCATCACCAAAACATAAATGAGCAATCTTTAGTTTATCACATCTAGAATGATACTTGAAATTGGGATTATTAGCAAGATTTTCAAAAGATCTATGAAGATACTCCATATTGTCTTGTTTTACTTTAAACTTTTTTTATTTTAATTTCCTAGTCCACGAGATATTACTTTTTGTGCAAATTATAGATGATTAAATTTATGAGTAAAATATGAGAAAGAATGAATGAGCATAAATTAAGAAAATAAACTTAAGTCATTAAGAATTAATCTGCTATTATGTCCGGGAGATTGACCATGGAAGCGAATTATCTATTAAAACGGGTGATGGAACAGTAACGAATGAACCAACAAGACTTAGACTTAATTTTTATTGACTTGGTGTTAGTCTGAAATTTCAAGTTGAAGAAAATTACTAAAGGAAGGCTATGTTAAAGAAATACAAACAGTTAGCATTTACTGACAAGCTTCGACAAGAACGAACACGTCGACTCGGGTGTTTTGACTAGCGTGTTGAACATGATTTGATAGAATCTCGAGAACAGATCCAGTTGATCATTCGACACCATGTCAAAGTCGAAACATTTGATGGATGTCAAAGACTTCGAATATTTTGGTATCCAAAGATTTGGAAGGTTATACCAGCGCTAGAGCTCTTTAAAATTACTTTCAACAAGCAGACAACTATATGCTTGGAGCAGGTACGAACGTAGGATAATGACTTCCAGCAGTTTGCAAGTTCTAACAACGTAGAGGTGCCTCAAAAGACTAAGTTGCATGTTCTTTATACGTGTTCATTTTCTAGGAATAAGCTGACAAAGATAGTTATCTTTAGATTAGTATAAATAGTAGACTCATGCATTGTAATCATGATCGCCAAAATTCATATATTTCTCTACAGAACTAAAGAACTGAGTCAAAGAGCAAAACAGTTTGTGAGGAAAATGTATAAGTTTGTGTCCCTTTCTTTCTTTGTTTTTATGCTTCCTTAATTGAAACACTTTGCTTTAATTGTTATTTACTGCATTTTTGTTTAATTTCATTTATTGCACTTTTCATTTATTATATTGATTCAAGCATTTTCACTATTAAAGTCTGTGCCCGGTTTGTCTTCGTACAGATATTCACATTCAATTCGCACACAGTTTTTCTTATACATTTGTTTCGCACAAATTGCTTCAGAGATTTTTCGAGTTAATCTCACAAGTACCCCAGTGCTACTCTGGCTATTGTATAGGACTATACGCCCCCTTATGTCCCAAGTTTTACACTACCTATAGTCACTATAGATTACCCATATGGCATGCCAACTACCATGATGGTAGGCTTGCAAAGTCAAGCTTCTACATTTGCAGACAATGCTACAACAATAGTGTCACCCATAAATCCACATTTGGCGTCACGATCTTCCATAAGCAACCCTGGTTGAATGGCGTAACCTCAAGAAGGATTTGAAATATGCTCCTCCAAGAATTTCAGCCTTAACTAAAAATTCTCTTGTATCCATGAGGCAAAAAAATGAATGAAAGTAACCACAAGATGGTAAACATGCTTACACAATAGATATGTATTATGTTTCATCCATTAAATCATAACATAAACCAGAGTAATCAATAGTTGGCCCACCAGATGGATAGAATTGCTGACTTTTTTAATGCACCTTAAGTGCCACTTGTACCATTACCTAATAATTCAGTGTTTGTCGAACAACCTCCACCGAGGGAAGTCGAAGGCAACCAAGGCCAAAATGTCTTAGAGGTAGTTATGGTGCAAAGAGACCGGGATGTTGACCAAGTCTTTAGGAACGTCCAACAAAATAACTTGGGGTGCAAAATAATATAAATAGATTTTGGCCTAAAATGGCCTTAATGTTGCCCTTCACATGCCCAATTGTGTATCTTCATTGTCAGAATATGTATGGCAGACTGAACTTCTCAGGTGATGAAAACGCCCCAAATTCACCAAATTTACTGGTGACACCAATGATTTCACGATTGAATATGTTGCTAGGTATCAGACTGAGACTGCTGATATAGCCAACAATGAAAAATATGAAAATGAAATATTTCCCAAAATCCTTGACAAAGAATTCCTTTATGTGGTTTGCCATGTTGCCACCATATTCCATATTTAATTAGAGTCAATTAGAAAGGGCATTCCATGAGCAGTTTTACATGGGTCAATCTAAAATTACCCTCAAGGAATTAGCCAGTGTGAGGCGAAAGGTGGCTGAAACAATAAATGGCTACCTAAATAGGTTTAGGATAAGGAAATCATGGTGCTTCACTCAAGTGTCTGAGCATGTGTTAGTTGAATTGGATGTAGGGGGTATTGATTATTCCATCAGGAAAAAGCCAGCACTACTACAAAATATGTTTTCGATAACACTAATTCTACTACAGTTATGCATTCCACAGTTGTAATATCGCAAATTGGATGCGTCTGATATATTTTTTATTTTTTGAAAAGTTATTTAATCATGGCTTATATAAACAATCATGGTGATAAAGTAATAGTCACAAGCGTCGAATTCTAGCAACTACATTTTTTTCTATTTTTCCTAATACAAAAAGCGCGTGTCACTTAAGTTCAAAAATAAATAAAAAATTGAACACTATTTAACCACAGTTTTAGTCTACAATCATTGTAATAATATAGACATTTCACTGTGGTTGTAAATATCAACTGTGATTAAAGTTTTTCCTGATAAATTTAAAACAAAACAGATTCATTATTTTCTTCATAACATGCCCTAAGCGAACTAGTGAACCAGCGAACCAGAGACGACAGCGATGGCGATAGCAAAATCTTCATCTTCACAATCTTCATTCATTTGAATCTTCATTTTTGATAATCTTCACTATTATCATTATTGGTCTCTTCGAAATATGGTATGTTTTGTGCAAACTTCACTCTCTTCCTCATCTTCCTAATTCTTGATAATATTCACCGTCTTCATTCTTGTTTGATTTTGTGGTTTGTTTCTTGTAAAGCTCATATTCTTTATCCATATGCTTAAGATTTAGAGTTGTATTATTGTACTGAATATGCTTTATATTTTGTTGTTGGATTTTATGGTTTGTTTCTTTCAAATTTCATATGCTTTATCCATATGCTTAAGATTTAGAGTTATATTATTGTACAAAATATGCTTTAGTTTTTCGACATGCTTTAGGTTTAGATTTTATTGTACCATTCACAATATTACTTTGATATAAATTTCAGAATTTATTATGGATCGTAGTTGGATGAAAGCTGATAGATTAGGTTCGGTATATGAGAAAAGAGTTCTTGAATTCCTTGAATACGCTGATCAAAATTTTCCTGACAATAATTATATCTTTTATTTTACTTGTGTTAATTGTGGGAATATAAAGAAAGTACAAAGGATGAGATATTTCATCACCTATAGTGTGATGGTATATGTCAAAATTATACAATATGGACGTGGCATGGTGAGGTGGAAAAAAATCGAAACCCTGTTTCACAAAGTCACGAAGTTGATAAACATGAATATATGGATGACCGTCTAGAAGATATGTTTCGTGATATTGAAGAATATTCTTTTAAGAAAACCCATATTTATGATACTTTATGTAGTGATAAGGGCACACCTTTATATAAGGGGTGCACAAGTTTTACACGATTGCCTACGGTTTAAAATTGTTTAATCTGAAAGCAAAAAATGGGTGGTCGGATAAAAGTTTCACGAAATTGCTTCATTTGCTAAAAACAAATGCTACCAGAAGATAACAATTTGTCTGATCGTTGTTATGATCCCAAGAAGATATTGTGTTCAATGGTTTTGGAGTATATTAAAATACATGCAGGTCCTAATGACTGCATATTATACAGGAAAGAGTATGAAAATTTTGATCAATGTCCAAAATGTGGGGTGTCGCATTACAAGATGAAGGACAACAATGGTGATGATAATGACAATGACAATGTTAGTAGGAAGAGGCCTCCTGATAAAGTGTTATGGTACTTGAGAATGATTTCAATATTCAAGAGACTTTTTGCTAATGCGGATGATGCAAAGAATATTAGATGACATGCAGATGAAAGAAAATGTGATGGAAACATACGCCATGTAGCTGATTCTTTGTAATGGAAGAAAATTGATTCGTTGTTTTTGGATTTTTTCACTAATGAAGAAACCTTAGGCTTGGGCTTGCCACTGATGGAATGAACCCCTTTGGTAATATGAGTACTAACCATTCTTCGTGGCATGTTCTTCTCACAATTTACAACCTATCTACTTGGTTGTGCATGAAACGTAAGTATATGTTGTTAAGTATGATGATTTCTGGACCACAACAATCTGGAAATGAAATAGATGTTTATCTAAGTCGATTAATTGAAGATCTAAGACTTTTGTAGGAGGAAGGCATTGAAGTTGATGATGCATATTCTGGTGAAAAGTTTGAGATGTGTGCAATGTTATTTTTCACAATCAACGACTTTCTTGCATATGATAATTTGGCTAGATATAGTGTCAAAGGACACAAAGTGTGTCCTATTTATGAATCTGATACATGTTATCACCAACTTGAGTTTGGAAAAAAGACTATTTACATTGGGCATAAAAATTTTCTAAAATCCGACCATTCTTATCGTAAACTGCGGAAGGCTTTTAATGAAGTGTATGAGTTTGATATTGCTCCTAAACCTTTAAATGAGGATGAAGTTTATCAACAACATAAACCAATTAATGTTGTCTTTGGAAAGAGAGAAAAAGAAAAAGAGCAAGTTTTTGAGAAAAATATATGGAAAAATAGGTATGTGTCAAGTATCGATGTAAGACATTGTCTTGATGTGATGCATGTGGAGAAAAATGTATGTGATAGTTTGATTGGAACACTTCTAAACATTCCAGGCAAGACTAAAGATAGTAAGCAATCTCGTCTCTATATGGAGGCGATGGGTATATGAAAATAATTGGCTCCAATAGAAAAAGGGAAAATAATCGCCTTCGGCTTGTTACACGTTATGTAAAAAGGAAAAGAAAAGTTTTTACAAGTGTTTGCGTGGTATTAAAGTTTCCCAAGGTTACTCATCAAACATCAAGAAACTTGTATCAATGAAAGATCTCAAGTTAATTGGTTTGAAATCTCATGATTGTCATGTCTTGATGCAACAACTTCTACCAATGGTTATCCGTGGCATCCTACCAAAAAATGTGAGAGTAATTATCACCAGATTATGTTTGCTCTTTAATGCCATATGTAATAAAGTTCTTGATTTCAAAAAATTAGATGAATTAGAAGATGAAGTTGCCATAATCTTGTGTCAATTGGAGATGTATTTTCCTCCACCATTTTTTGACATTATGGTTCACTTACTTTTTTATCTACTTAGAGAAATCAAAATTTATGGTACAGTTTATTTAAGGTGGATGTATCCAATAGAGTGATACATGAATATATTTAAAGGATATATGAAGAATCATCACTGATCGGAAGCTTTGATTGTTGAAAGGCACACCACAGAAGAAGCTATTGAGTTTCATACAAACTATTTGTTGAAAGCAGAGTCTATAGGAATTCCAAAGTCTCGTCATGCTAACACTGAAGGTAGAGATATTCAAGGTTTAAATATCAAGTCAATGGTATGGGATGTAGTTATTCAGGCACAATTCTATATATTGAATAATCTTGAAGAAGTTCAACCTTATGTGGCTACTCGCAAAAGACTTTTGAAGAAAAAATATCCACCAATGAGTGACAAGTTGTTGTTGATCAAACATAATAAGAAATTCCTAGATTGTTTTAATAAAAGGATACCAAAAGATCACAATGCATTCGAGACAATTAAATTCTTGTCGTTCATGCCAAAATTTAATGTGATAACTTGGATTGTATATGACATTGGTCATTATATCTTTTATACAAATTAAAAAGATGATCGTAGTACAATGCAAAATAGTGGGGTTATGGTTGAGGCCGAATCCATATTTCTCTAGTTCGAAAGATAAGATTCCAATATTGGCATCTAGTGCATTCTATGGTGTTATTAAGGAGATTTGGGAGATTGATTATGTTATCTTCAGAGTGCCTTTATTTAAATGCAAGTGGGTTCCCAATAATATTAATGGTGTACAAACTGATGACTTAGGATTCACCTGGGTTGACCTTGGCAAGGCAAATTATATGACCGAACCATTCATCATTGCTTCACAAGCAAAACAAGTTTTCTATGTGACCGACCCTTCGGACATATCGAGGAAATGGTCAATCGTTCTCTGAGGAAAAGATATTCCTAGTAGTGATGAAAGTTTTGATATTCTTTCTACTCCTTTTTACACAACAAAAGTGCATACCACTAATGATGAAGTTGATAGAGATGATGTGCATGTTATTCATATCAATCATAATGAAGGCATATGAGAAAATTGACAAGTATATAGAGTAGTGTAGACACCTAATACTTAAGAGACATGGCCTAACTAGCAGATAGAGTTTGACAGGTTGAACGTCTAAAGGCTGAAAAAGCCAAATCGAGTAATTATAAATAAATAAAAAAAGAGAAAGTAGAATACGTCGAAGTAGACGAAATAGAAAATTTGTCTGACATAGATAGTGAGCATGTCGAGGAAAGCGAGGTTAATGTGGAAGAGTCAAATTCAGGGCCTCCTTGTGTATGTATATGGCTAAAACCTTCTAATGGAAAAATCATGTCGAACCCAAAAACGAGAAACTTGTCACGAAAACTTATACGTTTGATAAAACTAAGTGTGGTGAAATTTTTTATCTTTTAGTCTCTGATGGCTAAATCGTAATTCCTAAAGTGTGAAGACATGGCTTCTCAAAGATTTTGATGACGACGCATTTTCTACAAGTCAGAGATGGATTAACAAAAAGGAATTATCAAGGCTTCAAGCTCAAGAACAAAAGTTCAAGAATAAAGTGTCAAATATTTAATCAAGTCTTGATGAATTATGAAGATTGACTAGCACAGAGGAAAATGTATAACACTCAACCTCTGTGTGATTGTGCAAGTGTTCAAACCATCTCTCATTCATGCCATAACCATTAGGAGTGAAATTATGTATCTTAAAATTCATTACACTTCATTTTTTAAGGCTTTTTTCTATTCATGGGCTGATGTAATCGATTACCCTGTTAAAAATTTCAATTTTTTTGAACGTTAAAAGCAAGTAATCGATTAACCTAATAGTGGTAATAGATTACCACTGTGCCAGAAGCCCAAAATATTGCATCTCTTCATAGAATTATTTTTAAAGCATGACATCCTTTGGTTAATTGCACTCTTTTGAGGAGGTGTTTAGAGGCTATATAAACTTCATAATTTCATATTTTCAAACTCACCTCCTTGAAAATTTTCAATCAATCATTCATACTCTTTCAAACTTTCAAATTTTGTATAAGTATTCAAATAAAATTTTCTTAGAGTGAAACATTATGCATAAACCTTCAAAGTAAATCATCCTAGTTTCATCTCATACAAAGAACACTTGTATAATTATTGTGAATGTGTGTTACAAGGACAAGATCAATATTTTAATTGATAAGTGTTAGATATCCATGTTTTACATACTTACAAAAAATTCAGATTATACATTGTTTGTCACATTTTATTTTTTCAGGATTGTTGAAAATAAGATTGTGAAGTTGTATTCCTTGTTGTCATAGTTTTGGAAACAAGAGGCCCATTGTGAGAGGATTGTTCTCAATTGGACTTAGTAGAAAAATCCTAAAGGTTGTTCTTGGTAGTGATTGTTAGCGTTTGTATAGAAAGACTAGGAAGAGTCTTGTCTAAGTCCTAACATTATTTAAAATCTCTTTCATGTTAAAAGGGGACTGGAGTACTCTCGAACTGTGAGGGGAACCATGATATATCCTTGTGTCGTTTACTTACCGCGTTTATAATTTTATTACATAGTAATAATTAGGAAAGTAAAACATAAAACTGTCAAAAATCCATAAAATTTTCTGAGTACCTAATTCACCTCCCCCCCCCCCCCCCCCCAATCTTCTTAGGTGCAATCTTAACTTACAATTAGCATCAGAGCAGGTTATAGGTAACATGTTCCTACTAGATCCAGTATGACTTCCACTAGCGCAAACCTGGTTTTCAAAGATGGCGGTAGTAGCAACAAACCCCCTCTATTCTCTGGAGAATATATTGACTTTTGGAAAATCCGTATGAGAGCATACTTAGAAGCACAAGGAGAAGGAATTTGGGAAACTATTAAAAATGGTCCACATCAACCAATTAGTGTTGTAAATGGTGTCAGAACTCCAAAGTTTAAAAGTTCTTATGATGAAGATGACAAGAAAAAAAATTCTTAATGAAAAGAAAGCTATCAACATTCTTCAAAATGCGTTAAGTATGGATAAGTTCTTCTGTATATCATAATGTAAATCCGCAAAAGAAATTTAGGATACTTTGGTGGAGACTCATGAAGGAATCAGTGAAGTTAAAAGATCAAGATTGAATACCTTAAGACAAGAATATGAAATATTCTGAATACAGCCCAGAGAATCCATCGTTGCATTACGAAAGAGATTTGTTCATTTAACAAATCACTTGATTGCTCTTGGTAAAACATTTTCTAATGATGAATTAAACCTTAAAGTATGAAGATCCTTTACTAGAGAATGGAAACCAAAAGTAACGGTAATATCAGAAAAGAAAAGTCTCTCTACCATGACTTCCACATCATTATTTAGAAAACTCCAAGAACATGAATTAGAACTTGGACGACTTGAAAAACATGAACATCAAGAAAAGAAATCCAAGGGTATCGCATTGAAAGTAAATTTAAAATAAGATTAAGATGATGATGCACTAGAGGAAGATGAAAACTTTATGCTCCTTGTAAAGAGACTTGGTAAAATTCTTGGTAAAAATGACAAATCCTTTAATTATTCAAAAAGAAAGAAACATTTCAAGAAAAATGAGCCTTCCACTTCAACACAAGATGTCACATATTATAAATGTGGTAAGCAAGGTCACATAAAACCTGATTGTCCAAAACTCTCTAAGAAAGGTGGATTCAAAGGCAAAAAGGAGACAAAGAATAAAGAGGCTTATATTGTATGAAAAGATAATGATGTAAGTTCATCATCCGATTCGGAAAGCGTTGAAAGCGCAAATCTAGCATTGATGGCATCACACCACTCCGTTGATGAAGATGATAAGGTTAGTAGTGTATTTTTTTAATGATAATGATGCACAAGATGCAATAAGTAAACTCTTAAGTGAATGCAAAATTGTGTACAAAACAATATCTTCACAAAAGAAACAAATTACATCTTTAGAAGAAAAAGTTGAAACTATGAAAAAGATGCAAAAGATGATAAACAAAAGATTATTAGTGAAGAAAAGCATAAGTTTATATGTAAAAATTGTGAGTCACTTTCTTTCCAAATTGTCCAATTAAAAAGAGTTCTAGAAAGATATAAGAAAGGACAAATTGGGTTGGAAGGTGTCCTTAGTCAACAAGGATTTTCAAATGATAATAGTGGACTTGGTTATTCAAAATTTTCCAAACCAAATACTAATAAAACCATCTTTATTAAGGCTAGTGACCATTCTTCCAAAGAAAAAGTGAACAAACCAAAAGTTGTTCATCATTATCCTAAAAGGAAAATATTTACTAAAAAAAAAATCTTATGTTCCTAGATATAGAAGCAATTTTGAACCTACTTGCTTTTATTGTGGTATTGTTTGCCATACACCTAATGCTTGCTATGTTAGAAAATTTAGTGTTGCAAGTGGGCATTATGTGTGGGTAAAGAAAGGTGCTAATTATGAAGGACCCAAAGCAATTTGGGTACCTAAAAAAACCTAACTTGTTTTGTAGGTATGCTTGAAGACCACTTCTAACTTGTGGTATCTTGATAGTGGTTGTTCGAAGCATATGACGGGAGACATTCACATATTTTCAAATATAGTGCTTAAGGCCAAGGGTTATGTTACTTATGGAGATAACAATAAAGGAAATATTTTTGGCGTAGGCAAAGTTGGAGCTCCACCTTTCATATCCATTGAAGATGTTCTTTATATTGAAGGACCAAAGCACAATCTTCTTAGTATAAGCCAACTTTGTGACAAAGGCTTCAAAATCAAGTTCACCAAGGATGAATGCTTGATAGAATATGAAGTCATTAATGAGGTAAAACTTAAAGGTAAAAGAATAAATAATATATTCATGATTTCCCTTGATGATTTGTCTTTGAAGGTAAAATGTCTTATGGCGAACAATAATGATTCATGACTATGGCATAAAAGATTTGCTCACATTCACATTGAACATTTGAATAAGTTAATCAAACATGATCTTGTTATTGGTTTACCGAAGATAAAATTCGTCAAAGATAGGTTATGTGACGCTTGTCAAAAGGGAAAACAAACCAAATCAACTTTCAAATCCAAGAATGTGGTATCCATTTCCAGGCCATTACAATTGTTGCATTTGGACTTATTTGGTCCATCAAGAACAAGAAGTTTCGGAGGTAATATATATGCTTTAGTTATTGTTGATGATTTCTCTAGATATACTTGGAAATTCTTTTTAGTACAGAAAAGTGGTGCATTTAAGGTGTTCAAGAAATATGCAAAGAAAATCCAAAATGAGAAGTCACTAACTATTGCCTACATAAGAAGCGGTCATGGTGGAGAATTCCAAAATGCTCCTCTCGAATAATTTTGCGAATGACAATGCTTAGCGACTCAAATCTTCCAAAGTACTTTTGGGCAGATGCGGTAAGCACAACATGTTTTGTAAGTAATAGAGTAAATATTATACTTATCCTTAAGAAGAATCCTTATGAACTTTTCAAAGGGAGGAAACCAAACATTGCTTACTTTCACATATTTGGATGCAAGTGCTTTGTCTTAAACAATGACAAAGACAATCTTGGTAAGTTCGATGAAAAATCGGATGAAGGTATTTTTCTAGGTTATTCTCTTTCAAGTAAAGCATATCGAATTTATAATAAACAAACTTTAACAATTGAAGAATCTATGCATGTAAAGTTTGATGAATCTAACCCCTATAAGGAGGATACTGTTTTGTGTGATTATGATGATGATTTTATAGAAGTTCCTCAAGAAGATACTTTCAAAGTCAACAATGAGACTCAAAAGGAACATCAAGTAGAACCGATTCAACAAGAGTCAAATGACAATGATATACCTAAGGAAAGGAGAACTTTAAGAGATCATCCAATTGATAAAGTCATTGGTGATATTAGTCAAGGTGTGGCAACTAGACTAAATCTCAAAGATGCATGCTTGAACATGGTGTTTGTCTCACAAGTTGAACCTTCCAAAGTTAATGAAGCCTTAGGAGACGACCAATGGATGATTGCTATGCAAGAAGAGTTAAACCAATTCGAAAGGAATCAATTTTGGGAACTTGTTCCTAGGCCAAGTGGTAAACACATCATAGGTACCAAATGGGTGTTTAAGTACAAACTTGATGAGAATGGAATAATTGTTTGAAACAAAGAAAGATTGGTGGCCCAAGGATACAATCAAGAGGAAGGAATTGATTTTGAAGAAACATTCGCTCCGGTTGTAAGGTTAGAAGTTATCTGTTTATTACTTGCTTATGTGTGTTCATTAAATTTCCAGTTATACCAAGTGGATGTCAAGAGCGCTTTCTTGAATGGCTACATCAATGAAGAAGTCTACGTTAAACAACTCCCTGGATTTGAAGACTTCAAGAATCTTTCACATGTCTTTAAGTTGAGGAAAGATCTTTATGGCTTAAAGCAAGCACCAAAGACATGGTATGATCGACTTAGAAACTTTCTTTGCCAAAGAGGATTTGAAAAAGGTAAAGTATATAAGGCATTGTTCATTAAGAGAATTAAAGATAACACTTTATTGGTTCAAGTCTATATTGACGACATCATATTCGGATCAACAAACAAAGAACTTTGTGAAGAATTCTCATTGATGATGCAAGGAGAATTCAAGATGTCTATGATGGGTAAGATGAATTATTTCCTTATATTACAAATTAAGCAATTAAAGGATGGCATTTTCATCAACCAATCCAAGTATTGCAAAGAGTTGTTGAAGATATTCGACATGAATGGTTGCAAAGTTATGTTTACACCTATGGGATCCGGCACTTACGTGGATCAAGGTGAATCAGGTATTTCAGTTGATGTTACAAAGTATCGAGGTATGATTGGTTCTTTGTTATATCAGATGATAAGTCGTCCTGACATAATGTTTAGTGCGTGTTTAAGTGCCCATTTTCAATCAAATCCAAAAGAGTCACATCTCACCGCTGTTAAAAGAATCATGAAGTATCTCAAGGGAACGACCAATGTTGGGCTATGGTATCCAAAAGGTAATGTTTGCAATTTAGTAGGTTATTCTGAATCCAATTATGCAGGTTGCAAAATTAATCACAAGAGCACAAGTGGAACATGTCACATATTAGGGAATATGTTAGTATCATGGTCCTGCAAGAAACAAGTTTGTGTTGCACTTAGCATGGCCGAAGCAGAATATATTACAGCAGGAAGTTGTTGTACCCAGATTCTATGGCTCAAGCAACAACTACGTGACTATGGACTCAATCTTGGATGTGTTCCTTTACGATGTGATAATAAAAGTGTGTTGCGGTGAGAATCAAATGTCAATATATTGAATTAACTTGAATTGAAAATCTTTAAACATTCACCACCGAGCTTTGATTTATCCAAAGGAAAGGTTAAAGAACGAAAACCCTAATTGCATTGTAAAACTAATGCGGGATATCTAAGGTTCGGGGGTTGGTTATACCTAGAGGAAGTGTTAGCATCCTAAGTATTTGTAGTACTCTACAGGAACCTCTAGTTTTACATGTGTTATTTGTTATCTGTTATATGATTGAAAGGAGACTTAAGGGGAGAGTTCTAAGTATGCTCGTTAAGACATCACATCTCGTGCCTATGAATCCTGACGGGAATGGAATCAGAGAATTTGTAGTTCCCCTTAACGAGGGTGAGGAACTTTTAACTATGGTCAAGATTCCAAGGGGAAGTAAGTGTTCATAGTGAGGCACTTACATGGAGCGCGATGACTCCAAGTCTAAGTTTAAGTTGAAAGATTGGTAAGTATCCTCGGTGGGATTTACATGGAGTACGGCAACTCCTGATCCTAAGGCTAGGATGAAAGATAAGTGAGTGCCCATGGTAGGACAAAATATGGAGTGCGGCAATTGCGATCCTAAGGCTAGGATAAGGGTGATAAAACGAGTAAAAGCCCATGGCAGGACCTTATATGGAGCACGACGACTTCAATACTAAGGCTAGGATGAAGGGAAGGAAAGTGAGTAAGTGTCCATGGCAGGAACTTATAGGGAGCATGGCGACTCCAAACCTAAGGCTAGGATAAGGGTAAGCATCTAAATTTTTATGGGATTGACATGGCAGTCAAAGAGGAAATCCTTTCCTTTGGAAGGAACAGACAACTAGTAAGATTAAGAGTATAACAATAATGTGCACAAGACAAATATCAAGTTAACAACTAGATCAAAAATGGATAAGTATCACGAATAAATATTAAAGAGTAAACAAAACAGAATATTTAGAATTAGTAAAATTTAAATAAAACTAACAAAATGTAAATTTAAATTAGATTAAAAACTAAAAAAATGTTATTTATTTATTTATCAATTAAAAATGAAGAAAAAAACAAAAGAAGTGGGCTAAGCCCATCCACTCTCCCAAAAAAAAAGAAAAAAAAGAAAAAAAAGAAACTTGGGCCGGTTATCACACCCGGCCCAACAACAATAATGATATTGCCTTGTCCGAAAGAGAAGAGAACACCAACCATTCTCAAATTCTCCCTTTCTCTTCTTGAATGGCTTCCCGCCGCTGTAACCCTCTTCATCGCCGGAGCAATTCTATCCTTCTCCCATGTCTCGCGCCGTTCCTATTCTTCGTCTGAACTGTGCATCATCGTTCTCCAGCCGATCGCTTTCACACTTTTCTAGCCTCACGCGAAAAGGAAAAATACCAGAACCATCACGATTACTCGGTATTTTGAATCAAAACCAAGAAATTGAAGGAATACGAAGGAAATTCACCTGTTTAAGTACAAGAATCATGTTGGAACATACCTTCTAAGAGTTTCTCGCTGCGATTCGGAGATGTCGGTGAGTTTGAAGATAAGTCTTTCTTTTTCCTTCTTCTTTTGATGCGTGTAATTAATATGAGATATTGAAATTTGCTCTGCTTTGTATTTGTATGTGAATTTTCTTATTGTGTTACGAAACCATGGTGGCGTCGTGAATATCCTCTTTCTGTTTATGTATATTTTGTTGTCGTATACGTGTATGTGGCTTGATGTTTATTGTAAGGATTTCACAGCATGTACGTATCATGAATTGTAGTTCCCATGACCTCACTGCAAAATATCATTTTTATGTATATTTTGTCTCCCCCTTTTCTGTTCTGCTATGAATCCCTTATATATGATTTCCAGAACACTGATTTGGAATTTCAATTGAAACACTGCTGTTGGGTAATAAAAATCTTTTTGTTTCTAAATAAACATGTTCAAACATGTTGGGAACATATTTGGATTTGGTTTTGGAAAGAAATTAACTACTTTCTTGTCTTGAGAACTTGATAAAGTTATTTCCTTTTCATATTGACCATGTTTGATCTCGTATAATTGCTATGAAACTTTGTGATGAACTTGCCATTTTTAACTCATCTTGTTTGATCCTGGGATATTGTGATAAATAAATTTTTGTTTTAAACAGAACATGTTTCGAAACATAAACGAACGAAATGATGAACTTCTTATTTGTCCTGTCTGTTAGTCTGTGTGGGAAATCTTTATATTAAATTTCAAAGGAAATTCTTTTATTATCTGGTCATATTTGATTTTGGGAGATTGTGATAAAAACTCCAGGTCCACAAGTTATATTTGCCTACCTGGTGTGAAAATCTCCAGCCAAGGTGTCAATTTCAATCTCAGCAAATGTAGTTCCATTAGTGAATTGCCTCAAAGGTTTTCCTTTACCCACGGTTCAGTCAAAAACAACATTAGGTGTAATATAAAATCCATGGGTAGAAAGTTTAGTTCACTCTGCGTAGCACATATTAACTAGCTCAGCCAAAGTGTTGAGTTCATGTTGGGAAGCAATAGGTGACGTGCGTGCCTTTATTTGCTCGTATGTCTCTAAAACCGCTACTCTATACATATAAGAGCTTGTAGAAGATGTTGTTGTAGAAGAAATAAGAACTTTATTATTACTTGTATATGACATAAAGATAAAATTAAATAGTGTTTTGAAACAAATTCATGACTAGCTAACTTTGGAATTGTGTTGCATTGTTGATGTTTGCTTGTGTCTATTTGTAGGTTAACTATTTGATTATCCACACGGTGATTCGTATTGCTTATGGACAATATTAAGAATAACATGGAAAGATGATTCATGTTGGTTGTAGTAATTTTGTGGAGGACTCGTGGTTTGAGATTGGATTAATAATCTCGCATTGGATTTGGACAACTTAGGAGAGTAGTTTTAGGATTTGCACTTGTAGAATTTGGGATGTAAAGTGGATTTTGTAAGATTGTATGTAAAATGTTAGAAATCAAAACTCTGACATTTAGGCCTGTAATGAATGGTTTGTAAATCTTGAACACCTTTGGATTTGATCTTTTGACCTCACGTTTTGAGTTTTATAAAATCCTTTTAAGTCTTGAAAATCACGTGGACCTCAAATTATAGTCCTTGGTAAAACGACTTCTGGACTTGTATCTATCCTTGTAAATCTTGAATGATCGTCTAACTTGTGAAAGAAATTGAATTTAAATATTGAAGCATAAACTTTGTGTTTAACTTGCACTTCTTACAACTTAGAAACTTGAATTGATCATAACTTGAGCTTGGACCTTTGGTACTGGGAATTTGTGACCATGATATGGAGTTTGAAATACACATGGGATTTTGGATCATCTTTTCCAATTTGAATCTTGAATTTGATGGTGATTCCATAACCTTCTCTTTCATATTGACCTTGGAAATTTTGAATGTTTCGGATTTGGAATTGTACCTTTTATAAACCTTAACTCATATCGCATCTTGAAATTAAACTTCACATGTAACCTTGCAACCTGAACTTGTAGACTTTTTAGGAAGAGAATGAATTGACTTAATTCTCATTCAAATTTTAGACCCTCACGTAAGTTTAAGACAAAGAGTTTGGATCTTCTGGATGTTAGTTTATGTCCTGACTCTAATATGATGTAAATGGTGGAATGATAAATGCAAAATGCAGACAAAAACGGGCGCAAACAGGGAAAAAGCTAACATAATGAGTAACCACTCACTAGGGATGACTACGTACTGGGGGAACTGAAACAAACTGGAAAAATCTAAAGTGATGGACCAACAGGTTCAGGCATAACCGACTGACACTTTAGAAAGCAAGACGACAAAGATCCTTACTGGAGATAGAACCGGAAAGATGGCCTACACTAGGGAATATCCAGATTAGTTGACCAACAGGTTCAAGCATGACCGATTGACACTCTAGGACAAAAGATGAAGCAAAATCCATATATCAGTATGATCATGCAAACAAATGTTGGAGCTTTCAATCAAGAAAAAAACATCCAAGCCTCTGGAAATTCCTTAAATGAAGAGATTAAACGGGATCTTCAGAAAACATCAGGAAAGATACAGGGTAACTAAACTCTTCTGTATGCCAAAATAATTGGACTTCACGGGGAAACGCCCTGATAAGCTTCTCAAAAGAGACTGCTACTTATCGTCGAAAGGGACTTACACACCACCAAGAAAGGATAAGCTTCTCAAAGAAAGAGACGACCACTTATCAAAAAATAAATAAGGAATGATAAGCTTCTCAGAGAAGACTGTCACTTATCGATAATAAAGATAAAACGATAAGCTTCTCAGGGGAGACTGCCACTTATCTGACAAAGTAAGATGATAAACTTCTCAAGAGAGTCTGCCACTTATATGACAAAGGTAAAAAAGGATAAACTTCTCAGGAGAGACTGCCACTTATCAGTAATAAGGTAAAATGATAAGCTTCTCAGGAGAGACTGCCACTTATCGGCAATAAAGATTTGTAACAGATTCCTCTTTAAGAGTCATAATGCAAAATAAATGCAAGCTCAAGCTAGGTTTGGCGACCTAATTAGGTTTAAAAACACAATCTCCATGGACCAAAGTTCAATCTAGGGACAATCTAAAAAGAAACGGTCAAACAAGACTCTAACCATTGAGGAATGAATTCGAATGGGGATTTATCTTATCCAGATGTGGAAAATATAACTGAAGCAACCATCATCCATGAGGATTAAACTCTATGGGGAATTTAGAAAGGGTGGTACTTTCTGCTTAAGGTTGATGACTCTACTTTGAGGAAAATGACAAACCCAATTACTTGGTGGTAAACACAACCAAAGTAAACGACAAAAGAAAAAAAGGGTAGCAAACATGTTGATGATATGTATGTCTATATGAATGAATTTCATGTTATGTTTATGCTGACAAAACACAACAAGGAGAAGTATATTGGAGACGAAATAAACATCTTGATGAGGATACTCGGCCAACCTCTGCAAGAAGGATATATCTATCAAGAGATGGATAAAAAGTCATAGGCGGAACCATAGTCCTACTTCAAAGTTTCAAAATTCCTCTAGGGAAAAAATATTCCACTCGGGGATATAATATTATGACTTCACCTGAGGGATTGCCATCATGAATCTGATTTCCTTGTCAAAGAAGAAAATGTTCACTGGGAAGAGTCACCTATGAATTGAGACTTCGTAGGGGATAAAATAAATATCCCCTTCATCGGGGAAGTATGGAGCTAAGGCAGCTTAATGAAGTAACTTATGTGAGGAAAAAGATGATTCCACTGGGGAGCAGATCCTCAATATCAATAAACATGTATCACTTGGTGGATACTAGGGAAATTCTCTGTAGTCTTGAAAATCAACTTGTGGTTACAGGATTTGTCCAAAAGTGTTGTCAGTTTACGCTTCAATGGGAATTTTGCTGAACAATGGTCTAAAAGTGCTTCTGCAACATTAAGACTTCTTGGGGAACAATGATTTCCTTCGGATATTTCCACATGTCAAAGCAACCTTATATCTCTTTCAATGTGTTTTCAAAAGAACAGTTTTAAATTCAAAAAACTTTTCACTTTCAAAAATATTATTAACAAATAACATTTTGCATAACAAGGAAAAGTAGAGAAAACATAAAGTGGCAAAAATTGAAAGGCAAAAGTCTGATTTTATTCAAGAAAGCTAGCTTGCTAATGGCAAAGCTCCATGGAACATTACAATTGAAATTGACAATAAGGAAAAGTTACATTGAATCCAACGATACCTATTAACCCTACTAACTAAGACTACCCAAAATCCTGCTTTTGATGAGAGCGGTTGGATTGGATTTGATCTTCTGTAGAGATGAACGCCATTTGATGCAATGAAATGCCTTTTGTCCCTTACTTTTTCCTGGATCGCCCTTTCTGGTTTTTAATCCACCGAGACTCTCATTTTTGCCTAAACCGCTCTTTCGGGTTTTTAGCTTAGCGAGCTCTTATTATTTTTATTTTCATCCTTAATTTTTGCTTGGATCTCCTTTATAGGGCATGATCCACGGAGATACCCATTGTTGCCTAGGTCGCCTTTTCAGGTTATCGACTTAGCATGCTTTTTAGGCATAATATTTTCGGACTGCATCAGAGTTTATAGGACGTGCAAGCTCTTCACCATCCATTGTTGTAAGAATCAATGATCCTCCTGAGAAAATTATTTTCACAACAAATGGGCCTTCATAGTTAGGCATCCCTTTCTCACGCACGTTTTTATAAACTGGCAAGATCTTCTTAAGTATAAGTTCTCGTTCTCAGAATTCTCGAATTTGAACTTTCTTATCAAAGGCTCACTTCATTTGTTTCTGATACAACTGACCATGGTACATTGCAGTCATGCGCTTCTCATCTACAAGGTTCAGCTGGTTAAATCTTTCTTGGACCCATTCCGCTTCATCAATCTTGGTTTCCATCAATACCCTTAAGGAAGGTATCTCTACTTCAATCAGAATGACCGTATCCATTCCATACACCAATGAAAAAAGGGTTTCCTCTGTTGAAGTTCGCGCTGAGGTTCTCTATCCGTGCAAAGTAAATGGTAGCATTTTATGCCAATCTTTATAAGTCTTTACCATATTTTGCAGGATTTTCATAATGTTTTTGTTCGCAGCTTCAACAGCTCCATTCATTTTAGGGCGGTAAGGAGAAGAATTATGGTGTGCAATCTTGAATCTTTCGCATAACTCCTTCATGGTTTTATTATTCAAATTAGTCACATTATCTGTTATGATTCAGCTTGGAATTCCATAACGGCAGAAAATCTCATTCTTAAGGAATTGAGCGACCACTTGCTTGGTTACGTTGGCATAAGAAGTAGCTTCTACCCATTTTGTGAAGTAGTCAATGGCAACCAAGATGAATCGGTGACCGTTGGAAGCTTTAGGTTCAATTTCCCCAATCATGTCAATGCCCCACATTGAGAAAGGCCACGACGATGATAAAATATTCAACAAAATTGGAGGCACGTGCACCTTGTCAGCATAAATCTGGCACTTATGGTATTTTCTGGCATATTGGATGCAATCAGATTCTATTGTTAACTAGTAATACCCAGCTCGCAAAATTTTCTTTGACATAGCATACCCATTGGCACGAGTTTCAAATGTTCCTTCATGAATTTCTTGAAGTAACGTGTCTGCTTCACGTTTGTCAATATATCT
This sequence comes from Lathyrus sativus, assembly GCA_963859935.3. NCBI lineage: Eukaryota > Viridiplantae > Streptophyta > Magnoliopsida > Fabales > Fabaceae > Lathyrus > Lathyrus sativus. The sequence goes on from OZ012737.1 coordinate 715,699,488, forward strand.
AAGCAGGACTATGTCGCGGTTTCTTTTATATAACACATCATTACCGAGGAAGAATCTGGATGCTAATCTTCTCAGAGTTTTCTTGTCAAGAGTTGTAGCATCGGTCAGATATTCTTGGGTTTGCAAATAATTCTTAATACCGTGGAACCATGGGTTGCCATCAGTTTCTTCTTCAACCATTTAACATTAGGCAGGCTCAGTCTTGCTCTCAATTCGAATGAGTGGTGCTTCATTAAAAAATCTGACCTTCCACATTAAGGCTAGCATGACAAAAGCATCGGAAATATGATTTTCAATCCTCAGGACATGTTGAAAGTGATCTCATCAAAGTATTCGATGATTTCAACAATGTAAGATATGTATGGGATTAACTTCTCATCTCTGGTCTCCCATTCACCCTTGACTTGGTAGACCACCAAAGCTGAATCTCCACTCACTTCAAGAATTTTAATTCAGAGGTCAATAGCTCCTTCAAGGCCCAGAATGCATGCTTCATACTCGGCAATATTGTTTGTGCATTCAAAGTCTAACCTTGATGTAAAAGGGGTATAACCACCATTAGAATTCATCAAAATGACACAAATGTCATGCCTATTGTAATTAGAGGAACCATCAAACATCACCTTCCAATGAGAACCTGGCTCGGGATCTTCATCAGGACCTGGCTCTTCACAGTCTTTATTCACCAACATAATGTCTTCATCCGAAAAGTCAAACTTTAAAGGCTCATAATCTTCAACTAGTTGGTCTGCAAGGAAGTCTGATAAGATATTTCCTTTAATAGCCTTTTGAGTCACATATTGGATGTCGTATTCAGATAACAACATATGCCAACGAGCAAGTCTCCCAGTCTGAGCAGGCTTCTCAAAAATATACTTTATTGAATCCATTTTCGAGATTAACAAAGTAGTGTGATAGATCATGTATTGTCTGAGACGCTTAGCAGCCCATGCTAACACACAACAAGTATTTTCCAGAAGTGAATACCAGATTTCACAATCAGTAAAATTCTTGCTCAAGTAGTAGATGGTGTGTTCTCTTCGTCCAGTCTCATCGTGTTGACCCAACACACAACCTATAGACTACTCCAAAACAATCAGATACATGAAGAGTGGTCTTCCAAGAATAGGAGGAATCAAGATAGGAGGCTCTTGCAAATAACCCTTAATCTTCTCAAATGCTTGCTAACAATCAGAATTCCAGTCAATAATCTGACCCTTGCAGAGTAACTTGAATATTGGTTCACAGGTAGCAGTCATATTAGAAATGAATCTGGAAATATAATCCAAGCGTCCAAGAAAACCTCTGACTTGTGTCTCAGATTGTGGAGCAGACATTTTTTGAATGGCTCGGACTTTATCAGGGTCTACTTCGATTCCTTATTGGTTGATGATAAATCTAAGTAATTTTCTAGATCTAACACCAAAAGTGCACTTAGTAGGATTCAATTTCAACTGGTACTTCCTGAGTCATTCAAACAGTTTCAACAAATGATCCAAATGGTCTTCATCACTTTGGGACTTAGCAATCATATCGTCAACGTACACCTTGATCTATTTATGCATCATGTCATGAAAGAGAGCGACCATCGCTCTTTGATATGTTTCCCCTGCGTTCTTCAAACCGAAGGTCATAACTTTATAACTATGGGTTACCTAAGGAGTAATGAATGTAGTCTTTTATCTACCAGCAGGGTCCATCTTAATTGATTATAATCGGAGAAGCCATTTATAAAAGAGAAAACTGCAAAACAAGTTGTATTATCCATAAGTGTATCAATATACGGTAGAGGGAAATCATATTTTGGGCTTGCTTTGTTCAAATCCCTATAGTCCACACATATTCTAACTTTTCTGTCCTTTTTGGGTACTGGCACAATGTTGGCTACCCATTCGAGGTACTTTGCAACTGTTAGAAAACCTGCATCAAGTTATTTCTTAACCTCATCTCGAATCTTCAAAGCCATGTCAAGTCTAGTTCTTCGAAGTTTCTGCTTTACAGGTAGGCACTCTGGTTTAAGTGGCAACTTGTGAACAACAATATCAGTGTCTAGACCGGGCATATCTTGATACGACCATGCAAACACATCAACATATTCCTCTAGAAGCTTGATCAACCTCTACTTGACATCTCCTCTAAGCGTCGTACCAATCTTGAACTCTTTCTTTTCTTCATCACTGCCAAGATTAATCAAATCTACTTGCTCTTTGTGCGATTGAAGTTCAGTGTACTCATACTCAACCAACCTCGCCAGTTCAGCGGGAACTTCGAAATCTTCCTCACCCTCATCTTCACCTTGATAAATGGGAGAATCAAAGTTAAGAGTGAAAGCAGAGCCATTGGATTCAACATGGTTTGAGATTATTCTGCATGTTTGAAATGACTTCTTTTATTAAAGGCACAAATAAAATGCAAGAGAAAGATGCTCTTTTTCTGGTTTTGAAAGATTGCCAATTTCTTTTAAAAGGTAAAAGCGAAAAATAGTAAATGAAACAAAGAGAACTTAATAAAATGCATTTATTGATAATCATTTGAAAGTAAAAAGGGTGGCCCTGTAAAATAATCCAATAGTTTTGGGCTTAGCTATGGAATTTTTGAAAACAACAAACAAAAGATGATAAATTAATTTGACAAAGGAAAAATCACTGGAATTTCTATTGCTTCCCAATTGTCCAAAGCTGCATCACACTTGAATACCAGGTTGCTCAAGTCTTCGTCCTCATTATCATCTTCGATGACATTGATCTGGAAACCTCTGCTGACAAACACTTCTTGGATAGTCTTCGGACGACCTTTGGCATATGTCGATGCTCCATCTTTAGCTGGTTTGTAACCTAACCCATGGTGATCCATCTTCATCTTGATATCTATCACCTCTCCCCAACCTTCGGGTACACCTCATTCAATTGTTGATCTGGTACTCTTGAAAGATGCAAAAGATGGATTACTATTTCCCACTGGTTCCTCGACTTCCAACAGGACATCGCTGGCTATCTCTAGTGCTTGGAAAGAAGTTTCCATAGCATCTTCGTCAACCTCTATATAACGAAATGAAGACAAGTTACTTACCATCAAATACTCCTCCCCATGCATGGTTACCAATTTATCATCAATCACAAACTTCATCTTCTGATGTAATGTTGAAGTTACAGCACCAGCGGTATAGATCCACGGCCTTCCAAGTAAACAACTATAAGTAAGGTTTATATCCAGCACTTGGAATGTGATATCGAATACATGTAGACCAATTAAGATCGGTAGCTCCACTTCTCCAATTACAGTTCTGCGGGAACCATCAAAAGCCTTGACTATCTAAGAAGTAGGTCTCGTCTCAATTTCTTTGTAAGCCAGCTTTGTAAGAATCCTCTTAGGTAAAACATTTAATGAGGAACCAGTATCTACAAGCACCCTTGATAAATCATCTTCCTGACATTTCACGGACACATGTAAAACACGAGTGTGATTTTGACCTTCTCTTGGTAACTCCTCATTACTAAAGTTAAGGGTGTTACAGGCAGTAATATTCGCAATCGCACTGTCAAACTAACCAGTAGTAATATCTTGGGCGACATGAGCTTGAGCCAATAATTTTTGTAATGCAGCTCGATGAGCAGGTGAACTCATCAAAAGGGACAAGATCGAGATTTTAGAAGGAGTCTGATGAAGCTGATCAATGACTTTGTAATCAATTTTTCTGATAATCCTCAGGAACTTAACATCTTCATCATTTGCAACCACCTCTTTCTCTTTGTCTTTGGCAGGCACAGTGGTAACAGTTTCCTTAGGCGGAGCCTCATTGAAACGGGGGGTATAAATGTGACCACTTCGTGTCATTTTGCTTTCCCCTCTATATTAGTCACATCTTCGCTAACACTCTTTAATTCTTCCCTCGGAATAACCTCCCTAGATTATTTGTCAATCATTGTTACATTGTATTTCCAAGGTACGACTTTGGAGTCTCTGAAATGAAAAGGATTAGGCTTTTAAGTGATCACCAGCTTTGGAGGATTAAATACAGAAGCAACAACAGATTCTGGTACGTTGAACATATGTTTTGGTGCACTAAAAATAGGTACTGCAAAGCTTGGTTTTAGAATATTAAAAATGGGCACTTTATCACCTGGTTCTGGCTAGTTGAAGATGGGTTCAATCACGACAACTTCATCCTTCTTCACTTTGCTACTCACTTGTAGAAAACAATCATTGATCAAGTTTTGAATATCTTTATGAACCAACATACATCCTTTGACACTGACATTACAAACTTTACAATCATAATGGCAAACATTCACTAAACCTGCCTCAAACAGCTTTGAATGGAAGACTCGGAGAGGAGTTTTAATCTCGGAGACATCAAGAATTAAACTATCGTCGGATACCTCATTATTAGCATTAACATACCCATGGGTAGAAAAAGGATTGTTCTTAACATTAGGCTGAGAATCACCGAAAGACAAAATCTTCTTTTCTATCAACTCTCTTACAAGGTGTTTGAGAGCATAACAACTTTCTACATTATGGACAGGCGCCCCTTCATGAAATAAACAATGAGCATTAGAATTGTAATTAGGTGGAAGTGGATTAGGAGGTGGACCAAAAGCCCTTATAGTTATCAAACCTTGTTGCACTAATGGAGGGTACAACTTGGCATAAGTCATCCGAATAGGAGGAACTTAAGGCTTATATTGTCTTCTATTAGGACCATTCTGGCGAGGAGTTTGATTCTTCGTTTGTTGATAGGCAGAAGCGTTGGGCGCTCGTTGATAATTGGATGGAGCTTGGGCAGGTTGATAAACCGGGGGATGTTGATAGACAGGAGGTGGTTGATAAATAGAAGTCGGTTGCACAGGCTGATATGCAAGAACTTGTTGATTGAAAGCAGGTGTAACAACAGCCACATACAGTTGTTGAGCAAACTGAACAGGGTAACCTTGTTGTTGCACATAGTTTTGCTGATGTTGCCAAGATGACTTCTTATTTTGCTTGATATCAAGACACTAGTTTCACCCTCTTTTTTCTTGTGAAAGCTAAATCAAGGCTTCTTAGCATGATTTTTGTTGGAGCTTGAACTACCAGCAGTACTTGACGTTTTTCCACTCTTCAAACCCAATTCTACCTTTACACCAACAACAACAATATCAGAAAAATTAGCAGTCACACTTCCAACAATTCTTTCATAAAACTTAGGACGAACAGTGTCAACAAACCAATCAGCTAATTCTTTTCAGTCAAAGGAGGTTCTACTTGCGAAGCAGTCTCTCTCCATCTCTGAGCGTACTCCTTGAATGATTCAGAATTCTTATGGGACATACTTAGCAATTGCCTTCGGTCAGGAGCCAAGTCCATGTTGTATTTATAATGTTTGATAAAGGCATCAGATAGATCTTGGAAACTCTTAATGCGAGACTGATCTAGACTTAAATACCACTTCGACGAAGCACCCTTCAAATTGTCTTGGAAATAATGAATCATTAACTTATCATTATCAACATGAGCGGCCATTTTTCGATAGTACATGATCAGATGACTCTTTGGGCATGTAGCTCCTTCATAGTGATCAAAGCTAGGAGTTTTGAACTTTGGAGGGATAACTAGACCAGATACAAGAAACACTTCTCTGGCAGCAACACCAAAGACTTGATCTCCTTCCATCATTCTCAACCTCTTATCAATAATTTCCATATTTTCTCTGAGTTTCTCTTGACGTTTATTTTCATCTTCCTTCATGTCAGGGACATCGTATAATGGTTGATGCTCATTGAAGTATGGTTGCACATGGGTATGCACAACAGCTGGTGCAAAAGTTAGAATCACATGAGGAGCTTCAGTAACCAAAAGAATAGCTTGTTGGACAATGGGAATTGCGGTAGATGCAGGCAAAAAACCTGGTGGAAGACCGTATGGAGGTACACTTGCAGTAGTAACAATAGTTGGCTGAGGATCCACAACTGTATTGGCAATCTCATAAACAACAGTGGGCTGAGTATCCATCTTTACACGCATAACTTGTAATATCTCCATAATCTGCCCTACACTTCCATGGAGGTCTTCTAATTCATTGCTGACACGATCCAATTCTTGATTATGTTCTGCCATCCTTCTACGAGCTTGAGCTCTGGTGTTGTATGGGCGCAGGGGATTCAGGGTGAAAGAAACTGAAGACGAGACAATGGGATGAGCAAAAATGCAACAAGAAAATGCACATGCAAAGACATGAATGTGATGCGATGCAATGATTTCAAGGAATTCAAAAGCAAGTTGCAAATGTTTTTGAAAAAATTGAAAAAGTTTCATTTTAATTTTTAAGATTTTTATTGATTTTGCAAAGGAAAGAACAATTGAATTCCTTGAAACCAAGGATTGTTCATGAATGCATGAATGTATGGATGCACAAACACACGCATACAGATATTCACATACATAGATAAGCAAAACAAAAGCCTAGGTTTTAGGGTCACAAGCATGGAGCCAATGTCTACCCATCCCGAAGGGCGTGTACTAGGGGTTATTGTACCTGCAAAACGAGGGTTCTAAAAGGTTCCCAAAATCATCAGTCCATCTTTCAGATATTATTAATTTCTCGAATACTCAGTGGTTAACAACATTCTCAAGAGAACCTCTTTTGAGTGTAGTATCGTGTATCAACTACTTTGGGACTACTCCCTCATAGTCATCGCACTACATAAGAAAGGCCAAACTTATGTTAAGGGTAACTAAAGGTTCCCAGTATCACAGGCTCCTAGGTCGAAAATAGTAAGTGTTTTCACGAATACTCGTTCAACAATACCATTCCCAAGAGGGCCTCAACTGAGTGGTGATTCTCAAATTAACTTGGTCGGGAATCACTCCTATAAGCCTCTTTCAACATAACACCTTCCTATCATAGGTACACTCACGTCCGGGTGTAGGACTTATCTCACCATACAGAGGTAGCAACCCAAATAGATACAATCATACATATATATATATATATATATATATATATATATATATATATATATATATATATATATATATATATATATATATATATATATATATATATATATATATATATATATATATATATATATATATATATATATATATATATATATATATATATATATATATATATATATATATATATATATATATATATATATATATATATATATTTGTATGATTATATCTGTTTGGGTTGCTACCTCTGTATCGTGAGATAAGTCCTACACCCAGACATGAGTGTACCTATGATAGGAAATAACACAAATCAAACAAGTTAGGGGTAACCCTCGAAAGCATTAAATCCCCAATGAAGTCGCCATTTCTATTGCGGTGAGAATCGGATGTCAAGCGATTGAATTAACTTGAATCACAAATATTTAAACATTCACCAACGATCTTTGATTTATCTAAAGGAAAGGTTAAAGAATGATAACCCTAATTGCATTGTAAAAAAAGTGCGGGAGATCTAAGGTTTGGGGTTGGTTATACCTAGGGAAGGTGTTAGCATCCTAAGTATCTGTAGTACTCTACAGGAACCTCTTGCTTTATATGGGTTATTTGTTATCTGTTATATGATTGAAAGGAGACCTAAAGGGTTAGTCCTAAGTATGTTTGCCAAGACATTGCATCTCGTGTCTATGTACCCTGACGGGAATGGAATCAGAGCCTTCATAGTTCCCCTCAACGAGGGTGAAGAACTCTTAATTATGGTCAAGGTTCCAAGGGGAAGTAAGTGTTCATAGTGAGGCACTTACATGGAGTGCAAAAACTCCAAGTCTAAGTTTAAGTCGAAAGATAGGTAAGTATCCTCGGTGGAATTTACATGGAATACGACGACTCATGATTCTAAGGCTAGGATGAAAGATAAGTGAGTGCCCACGGCGGAACAAAATGTTGAGTGCGGCGACTCCTATCCTAAGGTTAGGATAAGGGTGATAAAATGAGTAAGAGTCCATGGCAGGACCTTATATGGAGCACGAAGACTAAGGAAAGTGAATAAGTGTCCATGGCAGGATGAAGAGAAGGAAAGTGAATAAGTGTCCATGGCAGGAACTTATAGGGAGCACGACGAATCTAATCCTAAGTCTAGGATAAGGGTAAGGATATAAAGTTTTATGGGATTGACATGGTAGTCAAAGCGGAGATCCTTTTCTTTGGAAGGAACAGACAACCAATAAGATTAAGAGTATAACAACAATGTGCACAAAACAAATATCAAGTTAACAACTAGATCAAAATGGATAAGTATCACGAATAAATATTAATGATTAAACAAAACAGAATATTTAGAATTAGTAAAATTTAAATAAAACTAAATGAATGTAAATTTAAATTAGATTAAAATAATCGATTAATTGTTATCTAAATTAAAGCAGATTGAACTCGAAATCTCAACTAAAACCTAATCCCAAATAAATTGGAAATAAACCCACAAATTCAAAAAAACAATTATAATCAGATCATAAGTTCAAAGTACACAGGAAATTCAAATTCAACTAATTTCGACTATTCAAATCATTACCTTAAAAACATAAAAAAAAATTAATATAAAATTAATTTGTAATAAAAACTAAAAAAAATGTTATTTATTTATTTATCAATTAAAAATGAAGAAAAAAAAACAAAAAAGTGGGCTAAACCCATCGACTCTCCCAAAAAAAAGGATTTTTTATTAAAAAAAAGAAACTTGGGTCGGTCATCACACTCAGCCCAACAACAATAATGGTATTGACTTGTCTGAAAGAGAAGAGAACACCAACCATTCTAAAATTCTCCCTTTCTCTTCTTGAATGGCTTCCCGCCGCCGTAACCCTCTTCATCACCAGAGCAATTCTATCCTTCTCCCATGTCTCGCGCCGTTCATCTTCTTCGTCCGAATCGTGCATCGTCGCTCTCCCGCTGATCGCTTTTACACTTTTCCAGCCTCACGCGAAAAGGACAAATACCAGAACCGTCGGAATTACTCGGTATTTCGAATCAAAACCAATAAATTGAAGGAATACGAAGGAAATTCACATGTTTAAGTAAAAGAATCATGTTGGAACATACCTTCAAAAAGTTTCGTGCTGCGATTCAGAGATGTCAGCGAGTTTGAAGACAAGTCTTTCTCTTTCCTTCTTCTTTTGATGCATGTAATTGATATGAGATATTGAAATTTGCTATGCTTCGTGTCTGTATGCGAATTTTCTTGTTGTGTTACGAAACCATGGTGGCGTCGTGAATATCCTCTTTCTATTTATGTCTATTCTGTTGTCGTATACGTGTATGTGGCTTGATGTGTATTGTGAGGATTTTATAGCATGTATGTATCATGAATTGTAGTTCCCATGACCTCACTGCGAAATATCATTTTTATGTATAATTTGTCGCCCCCCTTTTCTTTTCTGCTATGAATCCCTTATATATGATTTCAAAAACACTGATTTGGAATTTCAATTAAAACACTGCTGTTGGATAATAAAAATCTTTCTGTTTCTAAATAAACATGTTCAAACATGTTGAGAACATATTTGGATTTGGTTTTGGAAAGAAATTAACTACTTTCTTGTCTTGAGAACTTGATAAAGTTATTTCCTTTTCAGATTGACCACGTCTAATCTTGTATAATTGCTATGAAAATTTATGATGAACTTTCCATTTTTAACTCATCTTGTTTGATCTTGGGATATTGTGATAAATAAATTTTTGTTTTAAACAGAACATGTTTCGAGACACAATCGAACAAAATGATGAATTCCTTATTTGTCTTGTTTGTTGGTCTGTGTGGAAATATTTATAATAAATTTCAAAGGAAGTTCTTTTATTATCTGATCGTATTTGATTTTGGGAGATTGTGATAAAAACTCCAGGTCCATAAGTTATATTTGCCAACCTGGTGCGAAAATCTCCAGCCAAGGTGTCAATTTCAATCTCAACAAATGCAGCTCCATTAGTAGATTTCCTCAAAGGTTTTCCTTTACCCGCGGTCTAGTCAAAACCAACATCAGGTGTAATATAAAATCCATGTGTAGGCAGTTCAGCTCGCTCTGCGTAGCACACATTAACTAGCTCAGCCAAAGTGTTGAGTTCATGTTGGGAAGCAATAGGTGACGTGGGTGCCTTTATTTGCTCGTTTGCCTCTAAAACTGCTACTCTAGACATATAAGTGCTTGCAGAAGCTGCTGTTGGAGAAGATATAAGAACTTTATTATTACTTGTATCTGACATAAAGATACAATTAAATAGTGTTTTGAAACAAATTCATGACTAGCTAACTTTGGAATTGTGTTACATTGTTGATGTTTGCTTGTGTCTATTTCCAGGTTAACTATTTGATTATCCACACAGTGATTTGTATTGTTTATGGATAATATTGAGAATAATGTGGGAAGATGATTCATATCAGTTGTAGTAATTTTGTGGAGGACTCATGGTTTGAGATTGGATCAATAATCTCGCATTGGATTTGGACAACTTAGGAGAGTAGTTTTAGGATTTGCACTTGTAGAATTTGGGATGTAAAGTGGATTTTGTAAGGTTGTATGTAAAATGTTAGAAATCAAAACTATGACATTTAGGCCTGTAACGAATGGTTTTTAAATCTTGAACACCTTTGGATTTGATCTTTTAACCTCACGTTTTGAGTTATATAAAAGCTTTTTATGTCTTGAAAATCGCGTGGACCTTAAATTGTGGTACTTGGTAAAAACGACTTTTGGACTTATATCTATCCTTGTAAATCTTAAATGATCGTCCAACTTGTGAAAGAAATTGAATTTAAATATTGAAGCATAAACTTTGTGTTTAACTTACACTTCTTACAACTTAGAAACTTGAATGGATCATAACATGAGCTTGGACCTTTAGTACTTGGAATTTGTGACCATGATATGCAGTTTGAAATACACATGGGATTTTGGATCATCTTTTGCAATTTGTATCTTGAATTCGATGATGATTTCATAACCTTCTCTTTCATATTGGCCTTGGAAATTCCGAATGTTTCGGATTTGGAATTGTACCTTTCATAAACCTTAACTCGTATTGCATCTTAAAATTAAACTTCACATGTAACCTTGCAACTCGAACTTGTAGACTTTTTAGGAAGATATTGGATTGACCTTGACATGAAAAACTTGGAATTTCAAATCTGGGAATTCAATCTTGTGAGTCTTCACCATTTGAACTTTCTTGAATCTTGGGATAATGACTTCGAATTGTAAGGTCTTATGAATCTATTCTTGAAAGATCTTGCAAAAACATTGCGACTTCTTAAACGAATAGAGTGAATTTTAAGATTCCTTGAATATTTCCACCATAGCTCAATTTTGAGCTTTAAACTTTGAATCTTGGTAATTAACATGATTTTTGAACTTCACTTGAAACTTTCTTGTCCAAAATTACTTCAGGATTTTAATCTCAACCTGCCGCTTTATTGACCACAAACTAACATCCAGAAGATCCAAACTCTTTGTCTTAAACTTACGTGAGGGTCCAAAATTTGAATGAGAATTAAGTCGATCCTGACCCTTGTTACCATAAAAACCAAGACTAGTCTTCAAATGGTCGTGCTCAATACCATAGAAACCCTCATTCTTTTGGGAAACCTTTGAGGAACCTTGAATAAAAAGAACTACGGACCATAAGAATGATAACATATCCTTTCTTTGTCTCTACCATAATTCCACACAACTTATAGGGGACTAGGAGCACGAACAACGCCTTCATGACCTCTGAATCTTTTTCAACAACCTATATTCACAAAACAAACAAAAAACTAAAAAAATGGTTATCTATGCATGGATAATTGTCCTAGATGATATGCAACATATCAAATAATCTAAGGGTAAAATTTGGGGTAAGCAAAATGCGATCAACATAACAAAGAATCTGATTATGTATTCAAGAACAAAGCACGTCGATATACGACATCATTTCTTTCATGATCATGTACTTCAAAAGGATGTCGAAGTCACCTTTGTGGATACACACAACTAACTGGCAGACATCTTTACGAAACTGCTCGCTAAAGAACAATTTTTCAAGATTCGACGGGAACATGGAATATTGCATGAAGGTGATGTATAATTCTTCAATATTTATTCATTATGAACTATAATGAAGCCAAGGTACACATAATTTCCAATTTTTTAAATTTTGCAACTTTTGCTAAAATATGTGTTTTGTGATAAAATTACATATCTTCATTTTACATGAGTTTACAATAATTTTCATGACATGTTTGGCCTATCCAAAGTTTCATTATAGTATGATATAACATGCAAGTTGGAAAAATGTGGAAACAACATGTATTTTTAAAGTTACAAAGATTCTGTTTTTTCCTTATGGTAATCGATTAACAAGATGTGGGTAATTGATTATCTTGTTCATTTTCCGCGTTCCTCACTTATTTTGCAACATGTAATCGATTTACCTATTTAAGGTAACTAATTACCACTGACACAAATTTAAATTATTATTCCTTAAAAATTCTGAATTTGTTTTGTTTTTATTTTTATTTTCTTTATGTTTTATCACATGCAAATAAGTGCTTATTTTGAGAAACCACTTTCACTTTCACATTTCTTCTTGGAACTCTTCATCTTTGACTCTATTCAACACTCTTCTTCCACATTCATCCTCCCAAAATCATTAACTTCATTCAACCAAATTAAAAACTCACTCTTTAAAAACCTCTTTATAACCCATCTTCACCTCAAATTTTCCATCACCATATCTTATCCTTCTCAAATCCAAAAATCACCTCAAACCTTAACTTCAAAGCTTCAACCTTCATCGATGGCAGCAACTACAAAGGGAAAGGAAAAGCTTCAAATGGGTGAAGGTAGTGTTGCACCCCAAAATTTGACCAACCTCGTTTCTTAATCGTTGGCTTATGTTTCATTGCATTTTAGCATTCTTGCATTTGCATAGCATAGTTTCTTACAGGGGGTCAAGTGATTGTGTGTGCTATCCAAGAGGAGGGTCTTTATTAGCTTCAAGATCAAGCAAAGGCACCAGTACAAGCCATCAAGTGTGTGTTATCATTATGGAAAGGAGAGGTCTGTCACAACAGTATCAAGGAACCATCAGAGGGTTGTCAAGGGGGTCCGTGAAGATTTATCATTGGTAGAGGCTTGTTGAGTACCTCAGAGGTCATTGTGGAGTGGGAATGGTCACTCAATTCACCTGCACATTGCCTAGGCAAAAAGGGTGAATTAGGGTTCCGTACAGTAAAAATTGAGGTTTCGACGGTTTAATCAGTCAATGTGTTGGATTGATTCTCCAAGAAAAAAATCTCCACATTATCAAATATACTCCGTTGGGTCAAGTATGAGTCCAATTTGAGGTTGTCACCCAAAGATTGAAGACAGTGCAGTTCAGGATTCCCGATTAGGGTTTCTAACTAGGAAAAGTCAACTCTAGTTTGACTTTTGATTTAAAAGGTGTTCCAATGTTGAAATTATGGTCCATGAAGCTCATATGGATTAGTGAAGTCCACTCAAGAAGTTTCAAGGCCTCAGAAGACCCAGAACATCAACAACCGACTCGGTAGTCATCGATCGATCGTTTCGTTGACCAAAAAGTCAACTCTTCAACCATAAGGAACTTGACCTCAAAGTGTGAAGCAAAAATGTTCCTAATGACATATTGAACTTATCCATGAAGTTTCATGACCATCGGATCAAGGATGGAGGAGTAATCAAGAAAGTCGGGAATTAGGGTTTTGAAAGGGGCAAGACCATAACTTCCTAACCACACATCCAATTGAGTTGGTTCAAAGCTTGTTGGAAACGTCTTGGAAAATCCTACAAAAGTCTCACAGAGTTCCATGTGAAAAAATGAGTAGATTGGGAGTTATGATCAAAATCATTACAAGAGGGGAAAACACTTAGAAAATTTCTAAGTTTTCTGGCCTTGCAAATCATGTTTTCAGCTAACTTTGAAGGGATTTTTGACCTAGTTCCACTTGGAATCTGAAGATCATGAAAACATGAAAGTTGTAGAGATCCATGAGGGCTTTCCAAAAGATACTAGAACTCCTCCATAGCCCTTATGAGTTGAGAGTTATGAATCCAGAAAGTTGGGGTCTCCACACTTGAGTGCACCATTTCCACTTTTTGACAAATTCACTTTTCAGCCACTTGGACCATTCTCAACCATTTGATCATGTCTTAATCTGATATTTAGAGAGGATGATGGTTAGAAAATGCATAAATAATGAGGTTTTGAGAGCTTTGCAAGCTGGCAAGCAAGTGGACATTATTTTATTCAAAAATAGAGGAAAGCGAAACTTTTTTGGTGAAGACTTGCAGCTGCAGCCTCTCCTACTCTCTAGGCTTACTTCAGTCACCTCCATGACCCTTATTCCACTTGATTTGTGCATCACCTTGAGCCAAGGACTTGAGTTTACAACTGCCACATGATCTTGGATGGATTTTCTTCCAAAACTCCCTCCAAAAGCTTGAACCCAAATCTGCCCCAAACCTTTCTCTTAGCCTATAAATAGAGGCTTCATCCCATTACATTCTACACACCAGAGCTATCCAAGAGAACCAGAAACTCATAGCTCTCATCCTTCCCTCTTTGCTTGAAAGTGAAGAAATTCACAAAATCACCAAAAATTTCCCTTTTGCATTTTTCACACCAGCATCATTTCCAGCCATGAAACCACCATAAAGACCATCCACATAAACTTAAAATCACCATTTGAAGCTATTCCAACAATTAGTTTCATCAAAAACACCATAAATCTAAAAGTCAACTTCTCACACACCTAAGTATGACTTTTATGCACATTTCATGCCAAATCCCTACAAAAACCATTTTCCATCATTATGACACTTTAAACACTCTCCATTTAGGTTATACCAACTGTCCATAACCTAAAACAACCACTGGAAATCCTTTTTCTCAATTGTCCTCGAAAACCACTTGTTTCTTCAAAAGGAAGTAAGCTTCACAAACTTATTCAAAAGGAAGGATCTCTGGTTTTCTTTGTTGTTAGCTTGCTCAAGGAGGTCTACAAGAGGTATGTAGCTTTGAACCATCTCATCATTGTGAATCATATATGTATGAATTTGGTTTATGAGTGAGACATTGTTATGTTTAAAGTTGTAATTTTGCTACCAAAACTGTCTTGAAAGATGAGTTTGTCAACTCATGTTTGTGGTTATTGAAGTTTGTCTCATTACCAATTGCTGCTTTTATGGATTAGACTGTCACTAGAATCTTGCATTAGGGCTGTTGGTTTATTTGTTTGGTATGGTTATGTAAAAGGGGTTACATTTATGTGTTAAGAAGGGCATACTGTCATAGGCTTATAGAATGACTTTGGGATTAGAGTTTTGGGTTGTTTAATAAGTGATCTAGACATTATCATGTAGGATTCACATTTATGTTATCAAAATTTGTTCATGGATCTAAGCTTATCATGCTTGTTGTTCTAGTGCATACTTGGATTTTGATAGCTCATATTAGATACTTAGAGTTGGTCATCTTTGTGTTAGTGTTGGTTGTGGCAGTAGGTTTTAGTTTGTTTGGTTTAAGATAGACTTCAATCTGTTCAGGTTAATTTTGCTGTCAAAATCTGGCTTGAGAACCAAATCTCCCAACTCAGTTGCTATCAGTTTGGAGTAGGAGTTTTGGTTATAACTGCTGCTAGAATTTGTGTTTGAAACTGTCAGTTCATATGCCTTGAGTCTGTTGACTCTCTGTTTGACTACTTTGTCCCTAATGTGGTACTGCTTAAGTTCTAGTTTAGTATCCTTAGTTTGTGACTTTAGGCTTTGAGTTTTAGCTTGATAGTTGTGTTGGGCTTTGACAATGTGTAGGTGGTGATTTTATTGTGAATAACTGATCTTAGTTTGCTTGGTGTTGAGCTCATGATGATGATTGACCATTATTGGCACGTTGGTGCTTTAGGTAGGGGATTTTGAGTCTATGTTGAGAAATTCTGGTGTAGTCATAACAGATGGGGTGATTGACCATTATTCTGCTAGTATGCTCTGGTGAGAAGGGGTTTTTGCTTCAGTTCATGACAGATTGAAGTTTAGATTTCATTGACTTGTTGCCTTGATACTTAGTTCACTGTCCAAGTTGTTAAGGGGCAGACCAATTTGGTCTCCCATCAGGACTTTGTTGTGCCTGTTGTGCTTGTTGGGATCTTTGGCTTGGTTTCCCATCTGTTAGCATGAGATCTCTAGAAACACATTAGACTTTTAACTCATTGTTTAAGGTTGCAATTAGTAGATCTGGCAAGGGTAATACCAAAATTTGTGGCTGCCATCCATTTAAGCCAGTTGGACTATTGAGTCTTAGTTGTCACTTTGAAACCTTAAATGCATGATGTTGGAGTCAGATGTTAGGACTTGTTGATGACTGTCATGAGTGTGTTAACTTATTGTGTGCCTCAGTTCTGTTCAGGACATTGAGAGTAGTTTGCTATGGTTCATGTTGGGTTCTTTGTTAACCATTGGTGAATAGGTTAGGTTTTAGTAGGATAGTGAGCGTGAGTGTTTGGGTGCAGTGGTTTATTTGTTATAGAGGTTGTTTTCCTTTTGTGGCTGCTGTTTAAAACTAAAAGAGGGGCTTGTCAACCTGGACTTCTTCTCATATTTCCTTTTGATCCATATAGGTTAAGATTTTGGCAAGTTTGTTTTAGTTTGGTCTGTGATGTTTAGATGCTTGTGGCTGTCAAAAACTGCTAGTGTAGTTTCTGGTACATTGGTGGCTGGCCTAAAGGATATTTGTTGCATTGTAATATAAAACAGGTTGTGTGCTTTGGTGTTTAGGTTAAACCATTTTAATCTCCTATCAAGACTTTGTCGTGGTTGCTGCTTGATGTAGAGTAGAATCATAACTTGCCTACATTTTTGAATTAGATTAGCTCTGCATTGCTTTCCCTGTTATCACTAGATCTGCTGCTCATGCCATGTTTGGTTTGAGGTTGCTTGACATATTGGCAACTGTTTTAATGTTTAGAGTTTGATAATTGTGAACCACTAAAACTGTCACTAAGTCTTGGTCTTGGGATAGCCTGTCCAGCCTTTGTATGGTTTTGTACCAAGTGTTTGTCTTGAAATATTTGTGTTCACATTACATTGAAAGTTTGATTGTTGCTTCTAACTTTTAATCACACTTTACATTGAAAAATTATGCTCTTCATGAGTTGATGCTAGATAGTAGTAAGAATTCATCCATATGCATTGTTTGATATGCCAAAACATACTAGTTGTCAGTTCTGCTCTTCATGCTTCTACTTGTGAAAGTTGAAAGCTATCATTGGAATATACAAGATGAGTATGGTTCTTGGACTCACAACTATGTTGGTAGGACTGTTCTACTTTGAGTTTTGTCACTTTCCAATATCCTCAAGAGTTCCACTTTAGAGATCCTTGCATTGTGTGTGTGTGTGGAGTTCATGATCAGTGGCAGTCTAGATTGATGAATATGGTATTGTAATTTGAATCACTTGTTTTAATTTTGTAAGGATACCAAGCCTATTTCAAATACAATTTCACCAACTTACTACTCACATACCATTTACTTTTTCTAAGATCCTTTGACTGAATTTCTTGTTAGAACTCCTCCAACATCATATTTGAAACTTGCTCAGGCCATTACATGACTTTAAATGCATCTGGTTTGGTCCTTTGATTTCAAAATGCACTTCAAATTTCTCTCTTGCGTTTTCATTCGAATTTTGTGATATGTGCATTATTTTAAAACATGGTTGATACCATTGCAATCCTCATCAAAAATAAAGCAATTTTGACTCAAATTTTATCAATTTTGGTGGAGAATTGAAAGAGTTATGTCGAAACCGTTTTGATGTTCTTCACTTGTTTTTGCACAAGGCTTGCCCAGAAACATGCGTGTGGGAGGTTTATGTTTTAATGTTTTGTTTATTTTTATTTCTTTTATTTTTATTTTGTTTTATTTATTTAAAATTAGTTTAAAAAATTATAAAATCCAAAAAAAATCATTTCTTAGTATTTTAGTGTGTTAAATTATTTTTCTTTTATTTATTTATTTTTTCATTTTATTTTGTCATTTTATTTTGAATTAACAAATTAATGTGCTTTGTGGTTTATCATTTATTCCAATCAATTTCATTTCTTTCTCATTTCACTTAGTGAGTGAATTATTTAGTGTTTACTTGGCTTTATGCCATGATCCCTCTAGGATTCCTAGTCCCTCCGTTTAGGATGGGAGTAGGAGAGACATTAGGTGTTTAATCCTATGCATGATAACATTAGGATAATATCTTCCCTTTCATCCCAACTTTAGGAGCATTATGCATGACAACTTTAGGGTTCAGTCTCCCTCTAGTTTGTGTCTTTCTCTTCTCATCTCCTAAACAATTCAAAACACTTAATAAAGAAAGATTTGTGTCGTACGCTACGAGCCTTAAGTACTTGAGGAATGATGGTTAGGGGGCCTCCTCTCAATTGTCTAGAGTATTTAGCGTACGCCCTTTGGGCGATATGCGATGCATTCGCTCTCGAGTCATAGTCTTTAGTGCGACATGAGTTTCAAACCATAACTCAATCCACTTCTTGTCCTAAAAAACATAAAAAACAAAAACATCAAATCTTTTTATCCTTCAGGATCTTAATTTGAAAATCATTTTCAGAAAGAGTGTGTTAAGCTTTAGTTCTACCGCAAACAGGCATCGTCCCTAACTGCTGAAACCACTGTTTAACCCTACTCAGTTAAAACACTTGAACCAACCTGTGGTCATGTCATCCCGAACTACGTTTGCTCTGATTTCTCGTAACAGATGAGGATACGTAGGCACAAGAAGGTGATGTCTATCGAGCAACCTTCCACACTTTCACCCATAGTTTTCCGAACTACGTTGACTTTGACTTTCCCATTGCACGAGGGAATACGTAAGCATAGAGCGGAGATACTCTATCGAGTCCTTTTTATTTTGTTTTGTCCCTGTGGCCTTTAGTTAGATAGTAAACACCCTTTTGATTAGACAATAAGCGTGGATCCCGTCGAGTACGACGGACGTGAGGGGTGCTAATACCTTCCCATTGCGTAACCGACTCCTGAACCCGAGATTTGGTTGCGATGACCTGTGTTGTTCCCTTTTCGTAGGTTTTCTCTGATCGTTTCCTTTCCCTCTCTTTGGGATAAATAAAGAACGGTGGCGTCTCTTCTGTCATTGTCGGCCCCTCTTCGTAGCAATGCGGCAAGTAGTTCTGAACCAGCTGATGTAGAAGCACAACAACCTTCAACCAAGGCAAGAAGATTGGATTTTAATGTCAGAAATTGTCCACTAATGCCGGTAAAGCATGTCAATCTAAAAGCTTTTCCCAACCATAGTTTTACTTTTCCTGCATTATTAAAAACGCAAGGGGTGAATAAGCTTATATCTGAAGTAGAGGCTTATTATCCTGATATGGTTAAAGAATTTTATATTACTTTGGAAGTTGGACTTGACGATTTTGGAGATTTAGCGATGGTGGTTAAGGTTAAGAATACTGACATATGTATGAATTTAGAAAAGTTAGGAACTTGCTTAGGGGTACCTTTTATAGGAGAAGATATTTGTCATGGTGTTTATTACGGTGAGGATCGGATATCAAGCTATTAAATAACTTGAATCACAAATCATGAAGTTCACCACCGCGCTTTGATTTATCCAAAGGAAAGGGTAAAGTTCGAAGAAAAACCATAAGTATAATATGTAATAACAAATCTAGAGATCTAAGGTTCGGGGGTTGGTTATACCTAGGGAAGGTGTTAGCATCTAAGTATCTGTAGTACTCTACAGGAACCTCTTGTTAGTATTCGTGTTATGATATTGTTTTCTTGCTAAGGGAAATGTGCTAAGGTAAAGACCTAGGGTATATACAAAGTATGCTCGCCAAGACATCAAATCTCATGCCTACATATCTTAACTAGGACGGAATCAGAGCATTCATAGTTCACCTAACTAGGTGTGAGGAACTCTTAACTGTGGTCAAGGTTCCAAGGGGGGTAGGTATCCATAACCATGGTACTTATATATAGTTAACAAAATCTCTAAGTCTAAGTTGAAAGACCAACTAAGGTATTGACTTTTAACAAAGACAAAAAAGGGGAAAAAAAAAGTGAGTACTCATGACAATGGTACTTACATAGAGTTTACAAATTCTAAACTTAGTTCTAAGTTATAAGACAAAATGGCTCTAACAAGGCCAAGAAGGGAAGGTAAGTATCTATAACAATAGTACTTACATGGGGTTAACAAACCATAACCTAAGGCTAGGTTAAAGAGGGGGAAATATCTCTAACAAGGCCAAGGGAAAATGATCCTAACAAGGTCATGAAGTGGGTAAGAAAGCAACACTAAACTATCCTAAATATGACTTACAAGTTAATAGGGAGACCTTTGATCGCGACTTTCTATGTCTAACAATTCTAACTGCAAGTGCATAGTCTATCGCGTAGTAATAAAAGATATCGATCCCACAGGGACTCGTAATCAAACTAGTGTTCTCGGGAGTTACTATGTTTAGCTAGGTAGAATATGTCTTAAGGGAATAAGATTGTCACTAAGAGGGGAAACTAAGATTACTATTAATATTTTAATTAATTGAATCGATATGTAGTAGTTATGTTCTTCAGGGATTTGATACGTTACTGGTGTATGAAATAGTTTTCGCAGTTTACTTAAGCAGAAAGGGGAGTTTTGAAGACTCTCGTCTCACGATGGTTATTGACGCTAATCATAATCCTAAGGGCCTAACGTACACTTTCGTGTTCCGTTCGGGGTTAAAATTACTTTTTGGAAATCTCTAAGTTCTAATTAGTTTTAAAGTGCTTTCGTTGTTATTAAAACGAATGCCTAGTGTTTACTATCTGACCTTACCGCAGCTTTCGCTTGTTGGTTCGTATCTTAATTAATTTCCCACTTTCGTGGCAAAACTACTTTAAAACAAGTTCTCGCTTTCGCGACGAAGTTTATTTTGTAAATCGATTTTTAAACACTTAGACCATAAGTTATTTTTATGAAAAGAAAGTTTTCAAACAAGAGTTATCAAATCCCATCCGAATTATTACTACATATCGATTACCTAAGTTTAGCTAGACATGGAATTTGGAAAAACAAAACATAAATAATAATAATAAATAATAAATTGCATTATGATAAAATAAGAGTCGATCAAAATGAAAACCTGTAAATAATGCCAATTGGCCTTTGGGCAGATCCTCCACAGATGTTGGCAGGATTCTGTCTCTAGTTCCAATTAGATCGTACAGTGCAGTAACAAATACAGAAGAGCGGAAATGGGAATGAGTAGAATGGAAAGGGAAATAAAGGGAAGGGATACAATTGAAACTGGAGAAATGGATACAAATAATAAAAAGGCTGGAAATTAAATTTTCTCTTGAAAATAAATTTGGGCAGCACTTCGTGGTATGAATGCAACTCTCTTTTTGAAGTCCCCTGCTTCCCTTTTTATAGAAGTGGAATTCCAACGGTTACCTCTGAGGATGATGGACCTTGAGGCAGATAATTTAGGGAGTAGTGGACCATTTAATGGGAATTGGAACTGCTCTTTTGACGTGTAATCTGAGTGGGGCGTTTTTGCCTGCATGACGGTCGTCACAAGGTGTGACGGTCGTCATGCATCTGTGACGGTCGTCACATCAGCAAAAACTGTCTGCTGCGTTTTTCACTGTGTTTTCACTCCTTTTTCGTCCATATTTCATCTGGGATTGCTTCTTTTCTTCATGTTGCCTTGTTTAGACGTGATCGTTGAATACCTGCAAAAACATCAGACAAATACATGGAAATAACCCGAAATCGGATCGAAAACGGTTAGATTTTAGTCAAATTATGCATGAAAATATCTATATGATTTCGTGTTATCAAACTCCCCTAAGCTTGAATCTTTGCTTGTCCTCAAGTAAAACGTGGAAAAGTCGGCAAGCACGAGGCTGCTTCTTCGTTCGCGGAGTTTGGAAAAACCGGGATTCTTGGTAGGAACAAGACGAGTATCGCGGCGACACTAGACTACAAGTCTCCGGAGGTCTCCCTTTTATGCAAATCGGTCTCAGCCATGCTACCGTATCTTGGTGTCAAGGTTCTCGTGGCAAGTTCACCCTGTTTGTTCTAGCGCAATCACATTAAGCCCGTTATCCGCACACTCTCATGGCAAGTCGACCTGTTAGTGAATATGATCTCGTTTTTGTTTTTGATCTTCTTTGTTGATCATAATTTGGTGTCATTGATTTTTCAACGAGTTTTTCGTGCCGTTGGGCTAAATGCTCGGGTGAGGAGCACCTAACTTAGAAGGAAACGAATCTTATATTCTTGGGCTTTTTAGCTCTCTTTTCATGATTTTTCATCTTTTTGGAGATCATACACTTATTTGCATCGGTCGCTTGCTTAGAGGTGTTTTTAGGATGGTGCTGACTGCTAGTATAAACTACTTGGGGTTGAATTTGCGTAGACACTTGAGACTTTGGTACACGTAGGTGGTGAAACCGACTCGCATAAACTAGAGATCTAAGGTATCTGGACGATACTGGTTTGTTAGAACTGTCGTTTCCTCGGAGTTTCAAAGCTCGGTTTGAACTCAGGTGCATTCTCGTGATGCTTTTGCTTTTGAGGAACAAACGAAAGTTTTTGTTTACGTCGAAAAATGTGGGGATTGTTTGCGTAACGTGAAAAATATATAGACGCGCTTTATTTGCTAGAAATAGAAAGTGTAAAGTACAACTTACTAAAATTCAAAAGTGCAGTGAAATGGAAATACAGTAAATAAGGGAAGTTCTGAATACAGTGGAAATAAGGCTCCGCTCCCACACTATCTCGATCAGTGTCCTCACTGATTCTTGAAGCATGCGAGAGGGAGATACAACTGAAAATGAAAATACATAGAACAGAAATATAGTAAACAATAAAGGAAAAATGAAAATCTAGTCCCGGGGCCTGTCACGTCCACGCTGGCGTCCTCTGGCTCTAGCAAGGGCGACTCTATCCTCGTAGCTCATGGCTCCTGTGTGGTAGACCGTGTCGCGGAGGCCTTCGACCTGCAGGGTCAGGTTCGCTAGACTCTCAGTAATCGTAGCTTGGCCGGTGTGAAGTTGTTGCATTTGAGTCTGGTGCCAAGCTTCGAACTGGTCAACTCGCTGGTTCTGCTGCTGCAGCATCGTGAGTATCTGTGCCTGCTGGTCTAGGGAGCGACGGAGGTCCTCTTCAGTGTAGTCGGGCACGGGGTGGTGACGGCGGCGATGGGATGATGTACCTACTGGAGGAGGAGGCTGCGATGCCTCTGGCTGCTCGGACCTGTCCAACTCAGCTTGGATTTCATCTTCGGAATCATGAGTGGGTTCTTGAGTAGGAACAGCGGCAGCAAGAGGGGCAGTGAGGTCGAACAACCAGTTGGTACGGTCCTCAGGATGGATGCGGGTGTGGGACGGAAGGATGATGCTTCTGACGGTCTTGCCACGCACAACCGAATGATATTTCCCGTCAGCTCGGGAGCGGATGAGATGGGAGGCCCTGCAGTGGTCGGTGTCAAGGAACACCGATGGGATGGAATGGAGGTGCTGAAGTTGGTCGCCAAGGTTCAGCCCGAGTGCAATGGCCGTGACAATCCTGCCAAAGTAGAATGGCTTCGAGCCACGGTTGCAGTTGGCCTGAATGTGGGCCAGTAGGAACGGGGCAGCGTTGACGGGTTCGTTGTTGAAGACGCAATGCAGAAAGAAGAGCTCCTTGGAGTTCACTTTGTGGTTGCTGTCTCTGGCAAAGATGATGTTGCTCAACACCCTGTGAAAGTACCTGATGGCGGGGTTATGGATGTGTGTGGCGTGTAGGGAGTCCCAACCATCGGCGTTTAGGCCGGTCAACTGATGCCACAGCGTGAAGGCGTCGTGCTGGAACTGATCAGTGATGCGGCGATGAGCGTTCTCGCCGCGAGGAAACTGTAGGATGCCGGCAATCTGGTTTTGGTGCAGCTGATAGTTAACGCCAAACATCCGGAAACAAGCGGCGCCTGAGTGTTGGTTGAGTTCGCCGCTGCTGGTGATGTAGGAGAACGAACTCAAGAACTCGAGGGTGAGCTGTTCGTAGGTCGGCTGGGGGTTGAAGCAGAGGTTCCAGATGCCTGCTCGTTGAAGCATCCATGTTACACCTTCGAGGAGTCCGAGCTCCGTAAGTGATGGAAGGTGCGGGTAGTGAGTTGGCTGGAGAGACCTCTGATGAAATGCATTGTACTGTGCTCGTTGTCTCTCGCCTAACTCGCCCTCAGGGAAGGAAATGTTGTTGATGTCTGCGTTTCCGGCCATTGTTGAAGATGGAGAGGTTTTGGAGGTTTTGGGGTTTTTCGGCAGAGATGGGAATGTGACAGAACGGTGGTATGGAGATTGAATTTGGAGTTGGGGTTTATAGTTTAGATGGAGATGACGAAAATCGTAGTGGGGTATGGATGTTGGAAGTTTGAAAGTGATAATGGGGGGAGTGGAGGGTTACACGACCTCTGTTATACCAGATTGCAGTTCTGGGCTGCGTGACGGTCGTCACCCGTGTGACGCTCGTCATGGGGCTGTGACGGTCGTCACAGCAGCAAAATCTGCAGAACGCAGAATTTTGCTCTGAGGGCGTATTCGGGGTGATTTTAAGGCGTAGTATTGCCACGGTGATGTAATATAACAACCAACAATCAATAAATAATGAGAAAACAGAATAATTGAACAAAACTAGAATTGAAATAACATAAAATGGAAACAATTGTATGTAGTACATAATGAAACGAACAATGTGAAAATGCCAAATGAGTAAATTAACTAAACTAGACTAGATTAAACTGAGACTACTGCTATGAGCTAATAACTAATCTTTCTGTGCCTTCAACTCATCAAATTTCCGTGAATAGTAGTCGAGTTGGTCGCAGACTAGATCCATGAAGCCTACCAGGTCACTGTGCATGCCTGCGATATCAGCTTTTACATTTGTCAGAGCTTTATCAACGTCGTCCAATCTGAGTAACACGGTATCCATTTTGTCGGTTGTTTCCTCAGGGATAGGCTCAGGATAAGTATTGTAGTGTGGAGGAGTCATAGGGTCTACTTCATTTTCAGAGGCGGCGTCCTCAAAGTACATGTAATCGTGTGCCTCAGAAATGTGGTCACTGTCATACATATAGTTTTGGGGTGTTGACTGTGGTGAAGGAGGTCCCATAGGCTCATCCAATTCATAGAGCCAGTTATCCTTGTTGTGGATGCTTGTCATCAGATGATCAGGCAGTGTGAATAGCTGTACTGGTTTTTCGTTAATAAGGTACTCATACGATCCAGGTCCCATATTTCCTAAGATGCGCCTGTTAAAGCAGAATTGTATGTTCATGGGTCTGATGGTACCAAAACGAGTGCTGGCATTTAGGTGGAATCTAAGGCCAAGCTCGTGGGCTATCATTGTTACTAGTCCTCCTATAAGAATAGGTGTCTGAGGTTCCAGCGTGAGGCGTTTGAAGGATCTCATCATGAAAGGCACTGCATTTACTGTCCGTCCCTGAGAAGCACAAAACATGATGAATAACTCTTCCTTAGACACTGTGGTAATATTTTCTTCTTTTCCAAATAAGGTGTGAGCTAGTATCTTATGGAAGTATCTAAAAGTTGGGTTATGAATGTCATCATTGTACATTCTGTCTGGTTCAGAGTGATAGTCGCCTGTGATTCTACCCCAGAAGTGCTCGAGTTGCAAATCAATATCGTCATCTTCTGCACTGATGAACACATGCGGTCCGCTAGGGAATCCTAGGAGGTTAGCTAGTGACATCCGGCTATGAGTTTGGTCCATTCCAAACAATCTGAAGGTAATCAACTCTGAGCGGGTTCCAAAGCCATAGTTGGGTGTGTATCTGAAAGAACTGAGGAATTCGTAGGTAAGATCCTTGTAGGTAGCAAAGCGTGTTTTCAGAGCAGTGTTCTCCCAACCCAGTTGATTGAACAGGTATTGAATGCTATCTGTGATCCCTAGTTTATCCGTAGTAGCCTTATCATAATACAGCGTTAAGGCGAATTCTCTTTCAGTCAGTGCTGCAAATCTTGCCTTCTGAGCGAGTCCTGTGAAGTGAACCTTTGTGAAATCATACTCGGCCATATTCGCAGGTAATTCGGAGAGAACAAAAGAAATGTTTTGAAGGCTTTAAAAATCCTGAAAAGTTTGAAACAAGAAATTTTGAAGTCAGGATTTTTAGAAACG
Organism: Lathyrus sativus; assembly: GCA_963859935.3. NCBI lineage: Eukaryota > Viridiplantae > Streptophyta > Magnoliopsida > Fabales > Fabaceae > Lathyrus > Lathyrus sativus. The sequence continues at coordinate 715,725,670 of OZ012737.1, forward strand.
AAAAATGGTGGAAACAAAAGGCAAAAGAGAAAAAAATAAAATAAGAATAAAAGTACGAAAATAAACGAAAGTAGAAAGTAGTAGTAATTTTAGGCTTTTTGTTGGATTTTTTTTTCAAAGTGGAATTTTAAAGGGAAAATGAAATGCAATAACGAGGGAAACTTGGGTTGCCTCCCAATAAGCGCTGTTTTTAACGTCTAAAGCCTGACGATAGCTTGGTGAGAAGCTATTCTTGTGTTTGAGCCAGAAGCTCAAGCAATGTTATATTGCTGACTTGAGGACTGTTGTCGTTCTTATTGTAATGTTTCAGACGTTGCCCGTTTACGATAAACGGTGCATTCGTCTTGTCGGTAATTTCAACAGCTCCACTCTGAAGTACTTTAGTCACTTCATAGGGTCCAGACCACCTAGATTTTAGTTTTCCTGGGAAGAGTTTTAATCGTGAATTAAAAAGCAATACGATGTCTCCCACACTGAATTGTTTCCTGATTGAACGTTTATCATGTCACCTTTTAGTTCGTTCTTTGTAGATACGGGCATTTTCGTAAGCGTCTAATCGAAGTTCTTCCAACTCGTGTAAGTTCAAGATTTGCTTTTCTCCTGCCTCGGTGTAGTTGAAGTTGAGTGTTTTAATGGCCCAGAAGGCCTTATGCTCTAACTCTACAGGGAGATGGCAGGATTTACCGTAAACTAATTTATAGGGGGTAGTACCTATTGGTGTCTTAAATGCGGTCCTATAAGCCCATAAAGCTTCTTGTAGCTTTGATGACCAGTCTCTCCTTGAGGTAGCGACCGTCTTTTCCAAGATCTGTTTTATTTCTCTGTTTGAGACCTCTACTTGTCCGCTAGTTTGCGGATGATAAGGTGTAGCTACTCGGTGCTTGACTCCATATCTAGAGAGAAGTTTATCGAATATTCGTGATATGAAGTGAGATCCTCCGTCACTAATGACGAGTCTGGGTACACCGAATCTAGGAAAGATAGTGTTCTTGAAGAGTTTGATTACTACTCGTGCGTCATTTGTTGGAGCAGCTATGGCTTCTATTAGACACGTAATCGACAGCGACGAGTATGTAGTTATTTCCAAAAGAAGGTGGGAAAGGTCCCATGAAATCTATTCCCAAGACGTCGAAGACTTCTACCTCTAAGATTCCTTTCTGAGGAATTTCATCGCGTCGTGAGATGTTGCCAGTTCGTTGGCATCTATCGCACTTTTGCACAGCGATGTGAACGTCTTTCCAGAGATTAGGCCAGAATAAGCCAGCTTGGAGAATCTTAGCGCACGTCTTGGACGTACTAGCATGACCACCGTATGGTGCTGAGTGGCATTGGGAAATAATATTTTCTATTTCTTCCTCTGGGACACAACGACGATATATGTTGTCGGCCCCTCTCTTGAAGAGTAGGGGTTCGTCCCAATAATAGTGTTTCAGATCGTGGAAGAATTTCTTCTTTTTCTGATAAGTAAGATCTGGTGGAAGCACGCCTGCGGCGAGGTAATTAACGATGTCAGCATACCAAGGTAATGTGACTTGGGCATAGACGGCTTCTACGGCTTTTTCGAATTCTGGATCTTCCGAGATTGCATTGGGTGTGTCACTTTCTAATTTGGCTATCAGACGTTCGTACGGGAAATCGTCATTTATCGGTACTGGTTCGTGTCTGATGCCTTCTATTCGGGATAAGTGATCCGCAACAACGTTCTCGGTTCCTTTCTTATCTTTGATTTCTAAGTCAAACTCTTGTAGTAACAGGATCCATCTCAATAGTCTTGGTTTGGCATCCTTTTTGCTTATTAGGTACCTTATGGCAGCGTGGTCTGTGTATATGATAATTTTTGCTCCTACTAAGTAAGAACGAAATTTGTCAAGCGCAAATATAACTGCTAGAAGTTCCTTTTCTGTGGTAGCGTAGTTCATTTGGGCAGGATCTAAGGTTCTACTGGCATAGTAGATAGCATGGAGCTTCTTGTCCTTCCTTTGTCCTAGAACTGCGCTTACAGCGTAATCACTCGCGTCGCACATGATTTCAAACGGTAGTCTCCAATATGGTGGTTGCATGATTGGTGCGGTGATAAGGGCTGATTTCAATGTTTCGAATGCTTTTAAACAGTCATCGTCGAAGACGAACTCAGCATCTTTCATTAACAGGCCGGTCAGCGGTTTTGTGATTTTCGAGAAATCTTTTATAAATCTTCTGTAGAAACCGGCATGTCCTAGAAAACTCCGTATTTCTCGTACGGATTTTGGAGGTTGGAGATCTTTTATAATCTCTATTTTGGCTTTGTCTACCTCAATCCCTCTATCTGATATGACGTGTCCTAGAATTATTCCTTGTCGGACCATAAAATGGCATTTCTCCCAATTTAGGACGAGGTTTACTTTTACGCAACGTTCTAGTACCATTTCTAAGTTTTGTAAGCATCCTTCGAAACTATGTCCACATACCGATAAATCGTCCATAAACACTTCCATAATGTCGTCTATGAAATCTGCGAAGATTGCCATCATGCATCTTTGGAAGGTTGCTGGAGCGTTACAGAGTCCGAACGGCATTCGGCGGTAAGCAAAAGTATCGTAAGGACAGGTGAATGTAGTCTTTTCTTGGTCATCGGGATGGATGGGAATTTGGAAGAATCCTGAGTGACCATCTAGATAGCAGAAATATGAATGTTTGGCTAATTTTTCCAACATTTGGTCTATGAAGGGTAACGGGAAGTGATCTTTGCGTGTAGCCTTGTTAAGCTTTCTATAATCAATACACATCCTGCTTCCAGTCACGACTCTTTTTGTTATTGATTCGCCTTTTTCGTTTTTAACTACTGTGACTCCTTCTTTCTTTGGTACGACATGAACTGGGCTGACCCATTCACTATCGGAGATCGGATAGATGATTCCTGCATCTAGCAATTTCTTTACTTCATCTCTGACTACAGTGCTCAGGATGGGGTTCAGTCTCCTCTGATGCTCTCGAGAGGTTTTAGAGTCTTCCTCTATTGTAATTCGATGCATACAGATCGAAGGGCTTATACCTTTTAGATCGCTTATGTTATAGCCTAACGCGGTGGGGTACTTCTTTAGGAGTTCTAATAGCTTTTCGGTTTCTGGTTGTCCTAAGTCGGCGTTGACTATCACTGGTCTTTTTAGTTCATCGTCTAGAAACTCATATCTGAGGTTTTTGGGTAGTGTTTTAAGTTCTAAAGATGGGTTCTTCGGACCTGGCATATGGTTTGGTGTCAGTGCTAAGCTTTCGCTTAGACTATCGTCTTTATACGGTTTACACCAATCGTCGTCTTCAGAAATGTCGGGTATTTAAATCTTTATTATTTCTGAATACGTGATCTCTTCATTTTCAATTTCTCTTATGCATTCGTCAATTTCATCTACTAAATAGCAGGTATCGTCTATGGCTGGTGCTTGTAAGAACTTAGTGAGAATAAACTCTATCTTTTCTTCTCCTACTTCGAATGTTAGCCTTCCTTTCTTCACGTCTATAATCGCTCCGGCTGTAGCTAGGAATGGTCTTCCTAGGATAATTGGGGTTACAGTGTCCTCCTTGATGTCCATGATTATGAAGTCGGTTGGAATGTAGAATTGTCCTATGCGTACTGGAACGTTTTCCAGTACTCCGACGGGGTATTTTACTGATCTGTCAGCTAATTGTACGGACATTTTGGTTAGCCTGAGGTCTCCCATATTCAGCTTTTTGCATATAGATAAGGGCATAACACTGATACTGGCTCCTAAATCGCATAGAGCTTTATCTATTACGAACTTTCCTATGACGCAGGGTATGGAGAAACTACCTGGGTCTTTTAATTTAGGAGGCATGCGGTTCTGAATAATAGCGCTACACTCTGCAGTGAGTGTAACTGTTTCGTTATCCTCGATCTTTCTCTTATTCGACAGGATCTCTTTGAGAAATTTGGCGTATGACGGCATTTGAGTTATCGCTTCTGTAAAGGGAATAGTAATATTCAGCTGTTTAAGGAGCTCTACAAATTTCTTAAACTGTCCTGAAGTTTTAGAGTTTATTAGTCTTTGCGGATAAGGGATAGGTGGTTTATATGACGCTGGAGGTGTTTGAGTTTTTTCACTTGCGGTATCCTCCTTCTCGTTGTCTTCCTTCTTCTCTAACTCAGATTCCTTTTCTGCTTGTTCAGTTGGTTTTTGTTGCATGGCTGAGTTTTCGGTCCTCGGATCGATCGGTTCGTCCAATTCTTTTCCACTTCTTAGTATCACAGCATTTGCTTGGCCTTTGGGATTCTGTTCGGGTTGTCCAGGAAATGTGCCAGCAGGTGCGGCAACAGATGCTTGCTGTTGAGCCACTTGTGATATCTGAGTTTCTAACATTTTGTTGTGGGTGGCTAAAGCGTCTACTTTTCCTGTCAACTGTTTAATTTGCTCGCTAGTGTGTATGTTTTGATTCAGGAACTCTTTGTTCGTTTGGGCTTGAGTAGCTATGAACTTTTCCATCATCAATTCGAGGTTTGATTTCCTAGGTGCATTCTGAGCAGCTGGTTTTTGATATCCTTGCGGAGCAGTAGGCATTTGCAATGCATTTTCGCTTTTGTAAGAAAAGTTTGGATGATTTCGCCAACCTGGGTTGTATGTATTTGCATAGGGATTTCCTTGAGCATAATTTACCTGGTCTGGCGTGATTCCGGCTAGCAATGGGCATTCGGGTGCATTATGAGTGGTGCTTCCGCATAACTCGCAATTTGGAGTTACTGCAGCGACAGTTGCAGTGGGGTTAACGGTCAGACTATCGATCTTCTGTGCTAGAGCATCTACGTTAGCATTGAACTTTTCAAGGCTGCTGATTTTGTACATCCCACCTTTCGCTGAGGTTTTCTCATTTGGAGTGCGTTCACCTCCCCATTGGCAATGGTTTTGTGACATGTTTTCTATTAGTTGATAGGCTTCATCGTATGGCTTATCCATAAGTGCACCGCCCGCAGCAGCGTCTATGGTTAATCTAGTATTGTATAGAAGCCCATTATAGAAAGTATGGACTGTCACCCAGTCTTCTAGACCGTGGTGAGGACATGTTCTCATCATATCTTTGAATCGTTCCCATGCTTCGTAGAGAGATTCATTATCTTTCTGTCGAAATCCGTTGATTTGAGCTCTAAGCATAGCAGTTTTGCTTGGTGGAAAATATCTCGCTAAGAAGACGTTCTTCAGTTGCTCCCACGTCGTAACGGAGTTGGATGGTAACGATTGTAACCATGTCCACGCTCTGTCTCTAAGAGAGAATGGGAAAAGACGAAGTCTTATCGCGTCTGGAGTTACTCCATTTGCTTTCACTGTGTCTGCGTATTGTACAAACTTCGTTAGATGTTCGTTCGGATCCTCAGTCGCGTTTCCTGAGAATTGGTTTTGTTGTACAGCCGACAGCAATGATGGTTTCAGCTCAAAATCATTTCGGGTAATAGCTGGGGCAGCAATGCTACTTCTAGGCTCCATCTGAGATGGTGTAGCGTATGCCTTCAGCGGTTTGTTCGGAGGTCCTTCAGCCATCTTTGGTTCTTCTTCGGATTTGGGAATGGGAGTGAGAAGATCAGGAATGTTATGTTTGAGTTGGTACTCAATGATTTGGCTTCTTAGATGTAAGAAGCGTTCTAGTTCTGCGACTGAAGGTTTCAAGATATCGCTTTGTGGGCGATCACTTGGCATACAATCGACAACACTAGTAAAGGAAAAAAATGAAAATTGTTTACCTAGACTATACGGTGTAACAGAAGGTTACACTATTGACTAAACGGGTCCCCGGCAACGCGCCAAAAACTTGATCGCGACTTTCTATGTCTAACAATTCTAACTGCAAGTGCACAGTCTATCGCGTAGTAATAAAAGATATCGATCCCACAGGGACTCGTAATCAAACTAGTATTCTCGGGAGTTACTATGTTTAGCTAGGTAGAATATGTCTTAAGGGAATAAGATTGTCACTAAGAGGGGAAACTAAGATTACTATTAAGATTTTAATTAATTGAATCGATACGTAGTAGTTATGTTCTTCAGGGATTTGATACGTTACTGGTGTATGAAATAGTTTTCGCAGTTTACTTAAGCAGAAAGTGGAGTTTTGAAGACTCTCGTCTCACGATGGTTATTGACGCTAATCATAATCCTAAGGGCCTAACGTACACTTTCGTGTTCCGTTCAGGGTTAAAATTAATTTTTGGAAATCTCTAAGTTCTAATTAGTTTTAAAGTGCTTTCGCTGTTATTAAAACGAATGCCTAGTGTTTACTATCTGACCTTACCGCAACTTTCGCTTGTTGGTTCGTATCTTAATTAATTTCCCACTTTCGTGGCAAAACTACTTTAAAACAAGTTCTCGCTTTCGCGACGAAGTTTATTTCGTAAATCGGTTTTTAAACACTTAGACCATAAGTTATTTTTGTGAAAAGAAAGTTTTCAAACAAGAGTTATCAAATCCCATCCGAATTATTACTACATATCGATTACCTAAGTTTAGCTAGACATGGAATTTGGAAAAACAAAACATAAATAATAATAATAAATAATAAATTGCATTATGATAAAATAAGAGTCGATCAAAATGAAAACCTGTAAATAATGCCAATTGGCCTTTGGGCAGATCCTCCACAGATGTTGGCAGGATTCTGTCTCTAGTTCCAATTAGATCGTACAGTGCAGTAACAAATACAGAAGAGCGGAAATGGGAATGAGTAGAATGGAAAGGGAAATAAAGGGAAGGGATACAATTGAAACTGGAGAAATGGATACAAATAATAAAAAGGCTGGAAATTAAATTTTCTCTTGAAAATAAATTTGGGCAGCACTTCGTGGTATGAATGCAACTCTCTTTTTGAAGTCCCCTGCTTCCCTTTTTATAGAAGTGGAATTCCAACGGTTACCTCTGAGGATGATGGACCTTGAGGCAGATAATTTAGGGAGTAGTGGACCATTTAATGGGAATTGGAACTGCTCTTTTGACGTGTAATCTGAGTGGGGCGTTTTTTCCTGCATGACGGTCGTCACAAGGTGTGACGGTCGTCACCCGTGTGACGGTCGTCATGCATCTGTGACGGTCGTCACATCAGCAAAAACTGTCTGCTGCGCTTTTCACTGTGTTTTCACTCCTTTTTCGTCCATATTTCATCTGGGATTGCTTCTTTTCTTCATGTTGCCTTGTTTAGACGTGATCGTTGAATACCTGCAAAAACATCAGACAAATACATGGAAATAACCCGAAATCGGATCGAAAACGGTTAGCTTTTAGTCGAATTATGCATGAAAATATCTATATGATTTCGTGTTATCAACCTTCCTTTGGAATAAGGGACAGACAACTTGTAATGACAAGGAATTAAAGGATAGACCTCAAATTATGAATGATAAGTATCAAAGATGAAAATGGCATTATGAACAAGCATATGCTAAAGAGGATGATCAACTCGTGATATAAAAAAAAATGTCAAAGATCAATGACATGTCAAAAGTTTATAGCAAACAAATGAAAAACAAGCATACAAGAATAAGGAACCCTAATCAACATCAATAATCAAAGTATCAAGTCCAAATAGTTCAAATGAGGTAACAATATAAAAATGGCAGTAGCATACACATCAAATAAAACTCATATTCAACATCATGATGTCAAGATAAGCAATAGCAAGGATCACATCAAGGCATGAAAAAAACCATAAGCAAAAACCAAACCAAATCATCCATGAAAGGACTCAAACAATCAAGATGTGTATAGAAGATCAAATGGGCAAGCAAAACACTTTGAAATCATGAAGATCATAAGTCAAAACATATCTTTCAAACCACAACAAACAAACAAACCTCAAGACATTAACTTAGAATCATTTCCTAAAACTAGAGAGCTTGGAACCATTAAAAAGAGAACTTGTAAGTTTAGCAAAAAACATGACTTGTGATGCCTTGGCAACTTGGGCAAGTTGCCTAACTTGTGCCCAAAATCCTCAAACTTTGAGACACCATAACTTTTGACTCCTTTATCCAATTGGAGAGTTCTTTACATGCTTGGAAAGCTTGAAGAAAAAGGAATAACTTTCATGTTTGATGAATTTTGATTTGATTTCAAGAAACCCGTGAAGCCTTGGGTTGAAGTTGGTGCAAAAAGTTGAATTTTAGGACTTAGAAAATTTCTAAGTATAAATGCCAAATCATGATTTCTATCAACTTTAACCATTCATAACTTCAAATCCTTTCATTTTTTGAACTTGATTCCTTCTACAAACTTGTATTAGAAATGTCCTCTTTAAAATGAGTATTGGTTTGCTTCATTTGGCCTAAGGATGTGTGAGATACGGTCCTTGAAAGATGACTAAAAATCTTGATTTCCATACTTAGAAAATTTCATCAAACCCCTAATTCTTAAAATTTCCTAATTTTATTATTCCACCTTGATTTTTCTTGATCTAATCACATGAGATCATGGAATATGGCTTGAAATGTTCATGGTTGACCAAAAAAACTCAAAGGTTGACTTTATGGAGCCTCAGTTGACTTTTTAATCAGATGAATTCAAAATCTCTCCCATTCACTTAGGAAGCCTTTGAAATGAATTGCATTGAACCAAAAGGCATCTTAGGGGCCTTTGAAGTATGTGAGGACTTTCTTGGTTGGTCCCTCATTAAAATCTTGATCAATAAGAGCTTTCCCTTTCTTGTACAAAACCCTAATTCCACAAAAGAAATAAACCCACAAAGCTTGATATCTTGGTTATTATGCAAGGATTATTAACCTAAATTGCTCATACAAATGATGATGACATCTAAGGGGTAAAATTTGGGGTATGACAGTTGCCTCTATTTAAATAACTTTACCGGATGGCATGAGCGGTGACAATCCTCATAGAATTAGGATGAAAAAGATTTAAATATAGCAAACAAAATTTTTTGCCCTTAGATGTAATGTTATGTTAAGAACAACAGAAACTATGCAAATGATGACATGCCATGAACTCTAGCATGCTGATATGATGATGCAAAATACAGACGAAAATAGGAAGCAAAAGGATGAAGGTCAACAACCAAGGGGTGACAACACACTGAGGATGGCCAAAAGCACTGGGGAAAAGAAACAAACTGAGGAAATCTAAAGTGATCGAGACCAGGTTCAGACATGGCCAGATGACACTTAGAAGCAAAGATTCTCAATGGAGATAGAATCAAGACAGATGGTATCCACTAGGGGATATCCATAGCAGTTAATTAACAGGTTTAGACATGACCGGATGACACTCTAGAACAAAAGGCAAACAAACAGGCTCTTTATTGGGGATAACTCCAGAAAGAAGTATGATCTCCATGGGGGATCAAGTCAAACAAAGGATTGATCTTATGACAAGTAAATCAATCAAAAAAAGAAAATAATCTTCTAACAAGAGATCAAAGACGCTAAGAAATGATCCTCTGACAAGAGGTCAGGCAAATATTGGGAAACATCCAACCTTATGAAATTTCCTTAAAATGAAGAGTTCAAATGGGATCTTCAAGAAACACCAGAAAAAGACGGGGAAATTACAAACTTTGTATGTGCCAAATGAATTGGACATAGACCAAAAGCAAGGGTAAAAACCGGCTTCTGACAAGTTGATGCCAGTAACTACTGGACTTTCAAGGGGATGTTGGTGACAACCAAACTTCTAGTACCAAACAAAATTGGATAAGAGTGTCAATAACAATTGGACTTTAGGTACCAATAACAATTGGATTTTAAACGATGATAGTAACAACTGGACTTTCAAACAATGCCAGTAACCACTAGATTTTTGGATACCAATAACCATTAGATTTCAAACGATGCCAGTAACCACTGGACTTTAGACAGTGCCAATAACAATTGGACTTTTATGTACCAATAGCAATTGGATTTTAAAGTAATGCCAATAACAACTAGACTTTAGATACCAATAACGATTGGATCTCTAAGGCGACATCAGTAACAACTAGAAAACTACCAATAACAATTGGATTTTAAGAAATGCCAGTAACCACTGGACTTTGAAAAGGAATTGGTGACGACTAGATTAAAAATACCAATAACAATTGATTTTTAAGGTACCAATAACAATTGGATTTTAAGCAATGCCAGTAACAACTGGACTTTAGATACCAATAACGATTGGATCTCTGAGGCGACACCAGTAAAAACTGGACTTCAAAAAGGAATGGGTGACAACCAGATGAATAGAAACTGATAACAACAAACTTGAAAATGCCAACGACAATTGGGCTTGCAAACAACAGTGTTAGTGACAACTAAACTTCACAGGAGCACTAATGACAACCAGACAAACAAATATCAAATGGAGACTAGTAACAACTAGAATTCACAGGAGAAGCTGGTGATGACCAGACAAGCAAAATCAATAGGGAGCTAGTAACAACTAGACTTCAAAGGGGAAACTTATGACGACCAGACAAACAATACCAATAACGATTAGATTTACAACGAGTGCCAACAACTAGAATTTCATCAGAGATGGCTAGTAACAACTAGACTTTTAAATATATGGTAACAACCAAAAGTTTAAAAAAATGTCAGTGACAATTGAATATAAGCAAAAAATTGGTGACGACCAACGATCTCAAAAGAGGTGTCAGTTACAACTGGGTTTAGGGTCAAAGGGATACAACCAACAAAAAAGACCTGGAAAGATGCTAAATGCACATGATATGGCATGATACAGATGCTCAATGATATGCAAGAGTTGGCTCTAAAGAGAAACAAAGAAAACAGAGATTCAAGGGGAAATAGATAAACATATCCACTTCCCTGGGGAACAAAGAGTCACACTGAATCCGGGGAACAAAGGTGTCCGGAGATTCACTGGGAAATATCCCCATTTCACTTGGGGAAGTATTAAGTTATGGAAACTTGTTGGGAGATGCAAAATAACTTCAGTGAGAATAAAAGAAGCTTCGCTTAGGATAAAATCTTCAACATTCAAACATGTATCACATGGAGGATACTGGGGAGATTTTCTTCAATTTTGGTAACCACTCATGACCAAAGGGATAATCTAAAGAGGTATTATCATTTAATTCACGCTTCAATAGGGATTTCATGCAATGGTCTAAGAGTGCTCTTTCCACCTTAAGACCTCTTGGGGGAACATGTGATTTCACTAAATCATTCCATAAGCCAAAGAAAATTATGTTTTCATTATGTTTTAAAAAACTGTTTTTAATTCAAAACTTTCCACTTTCAAAATCATTATTAACAAATAAACGGCATTTTGCATAACAAGGATAAGTAGAGAAAATGGTAAATGACAAAAATTGAATGGTCCAAAATATGATTTTATTTAATAATGGTAGCTTGCCAATGGTAGAGCTCCATGGAACATTACAATTTTAAAATGACAATAGGGAAATGTTACATTGAATCCAATGACAACCACTAGCCTTAATTACTAAGAATCTCTAAAACCTTACTTCTGACAAGAGTAATTGGCTTGAACTCCTGCTTTGATCCTCTACAATGGTGACAACCGATCTAATGCAGTGAAATGTCTTTTGCCCCTAACTTTTGCTTGAATCGCCCTTTCGGGCTTTCAATCCACCGAGACGCTTATTTTTGCCTAAGCCGCCCTTTTAGGTTTTTAAGTTAGAGAGCTCTTATTTTTTTATTTTCATCCCTAATTTTTGCCTAAATCTCCTTCATAGGTTTTGATCCACCGGAATACCCATTTTTGCCTAAGTCACCTTTCTAGGTTTTCGACTTAGCGAGTTCTTTAGGCATAATGTTTTCTTACTGCATTAGAATTCATAGGGCATGTAAGTTATTCACCACCCAGTTGTGAGAATAAGTGAGCCTCTTGAGAAAATTGTTTTCACCGCAAATGGGCCTTCATAGTTGGGCGTCCATTTTCCACGCATATCCTTATGAACTGGCAAGATTTTCTTGAGTACAAGTTCTCCTTCTCGGAACTTTTCTTAAGACTTGGACAATATAAATTCTATAGCCTCCTCTTGGGCTTCATACAAGGACCCTCAGGCTTCCTAAAAGCATAAGTTAGATCCTAATCATTTCTACCCCTACATCAATTCCTAGGAAAGCCAAAACCTCCAAAACATTCAAACTCATCCTTTAAGTCTCCTCTGATCCTCAACAAAGCTTAACTTCCACGTTAAAATCCCTAGCCAGGGTCAAGTTACAATCAACAAATCCCCAAAAGAATCAAAGCCTTTATGGAAGTTCAATGAATCCAACTCTCCTTTAATCTCCATCAAGAGTCGGTTTCTCTTTTGATTCCTCGGAGCATTTGGAACCTGCTCTTGGATTTAATTTTCCTCAGCAAAGTCAGCTTCCTCTTAGGCTTCATATAAGGATTTTCTCTAGTCAGCCTCAATCTTAGGCTTTGTACAAGACATATATAATACTCCCATAGTTGAGTCAGTTTTCAATTCGTTTTTTTAGCTTCAATCTTGGGCTTTGATCAAGGCACATAATTCAATATCCCCACAGATGAGACTCTGAGTCCTCTCCGTAGGAGGATATTTCATATTTACATCACATTTAAAAACAAACAATTAAACCTTTTTCCAGATAATTAATGTAAGTGGCACACTTGTTGATTCAAAATCTAAGTTGGAGTCCCTCCCTTATAATGGCTAAAATTCTCTTTCGTCTAAGTGATGTAAGTGTCAAGCCTCTAGATTCTACACATCCAAGCCAATGTCCCTCTCTTAGCATGCAAAGATTCATAAAGGAAAAAGTGGCATTGCTCTACACTGAGTTAAAGCTTCTTCCTTCATGACATTTCAACTCTCTTATAAAGGAATATGTGGCATTGTTGGATTCCACACATACTAGTTAAAGCAACTTTCCTTATAACCAATCCCTCAATGATTGTGATAAACAGGTGAGATATCTCCCTTTAGAGATGACAAATTCTCTCTCAAAAAACTCTGTTAGCTTCAATCTTGGGCTTTGAACAAGACACAAACTCTTTTAGCTTCAATCTTGAGCTTTGAACAAGACACAAACACACTTTTTAACTTCAATCTTAGGCTTTAAACAAGACATAAATACTCTTTTAGTTTCAATCTTAGGCTTTGAACAAGACAAAAATTCTCTTTTAGCTTCAATCTTGAGCTTTGAACAAGACACCAAACATTTTTCCTCCTATTGAACTACGAACGCTTTGATTTCCACAAATCTCTTCACGGGAATACGTATGCATAAGATTGCGAAATCTTAGCGAACACACTAATAAAAAACATTAGGTTCGGATACCTTTCCAAAAACAATAGAAAATCCTCAAACAAAAAAAACATTTCCTCAAAGGAGAAAATTTCCCCACCTAACAGCAAATAGATCAAGAAAGCAATTCAAAAGTAAAACAGATGCAAATACAGGTTCCTATATATTACTATAGATACTCTGGGTGTTAATATCTTCCCTTTATATAACCAACCCTTGATTCTAGATCTCTTCGCATTTGTAGGGAAAACACTTGTGTGCATGGTTAGTTTAAGATATCTTCCTTTTCCCTTTAAGCTTCATAGGATAAATATAGAAATCAGAAAGTAGCACCAGAAGTGCTAGTGGTCGCGTCATAAAAATTGATGCTACACATGTCAACTCCTCATATAGAGAAAGGCCAAGGTGATGACAATACATTTAACAATGTTGGAGGTAAATACACCTTGTCAGCATAAATTTGTCACTTATGACATTTTCTGCCATATTGGATACAATCAGTCTCCATGGTTAACCAGTAATATCCAGCCTTCAAAATCTTCTTGGACATGGCATGTCCATCGGTGTGAGTGTCAAATGATCCTTCATGAATATCTCGAATCAATAGGTTTGCTTCTCGTTTGTCAACACATCTAAGCAAGACCATATTGTGATTCCTCTTGTAGAACACATCATTGCTGAGAAAGAACATGGACGCAAATCTCCTTAAAGTCTTCTTATAAGAGCTGTAGCGTTAGCTGGACATTCCTGATTCTTCATATAATTCTTGATATCATGTAACCACAACTTCTCATCTATCTCTTCTTCAACCAACTAGCAGTAGGCAGGCTCAGTATTGTGCTCAATACTAATTAGCGGTGCTTCATTAACAAAATTGACCTTCCACATCGAGACTAGCATGACCAAAGCATCAGCTATATGGTTTTCTGACCTTGGAACATGAAAGAAAGTGAGTTCATCAAAGTACTGGATCAACTCCACAATATAGGCACGATATGGAATCAACTTTTCATCTCGATTTTCCCATTTGCCCTTAACTTGATAGATAACCAAAGTTGAATCCCCACTGACCTCTAAGATTTTGATTCGGAGATCAATAGTTGCTTCAAGACCTAGAATGCATGCTTCGTATTCAGTGATATTGTTTATACATTTAAAACAGAGTCTTGATGTAAATGGAGTATAACCACCATCAGGATTCATTAACACGGCACCTACGCCAAACCCACTGTAGTTAGAAGAGCCATCAAACATCATTTTCCAACGGGAACCTAGTTCGGGACCTTCATTAGGGTCATGTTCTTCACAATCTTTCACCATCATGATATCTTTATCTAGAAACTCAAACTTGAGAGGTTCATAATCTTTCACAAGTTGATCGGCGAGGTAATCTGATAAGATACTCCCCTTGATAGATTTCTAGGTGACGTATTGAATGTCATATTCGGACAACGACATATGTCAATGGGCAAGTCTCCCAGTCTGAGCAGGTTTCTCAAAAATATACTTTATTGGATCCATTTTTGAAATCAACAAAGTAGTATGACAAATGAAATATTGTCTTAGACGTCTGACAACCCATGTTAAAGCACAACAAGCCTTTTCTAAGAGTGAATATCCATTTTCACAGTCAGTGAATTTCTTACTTAAGTAGTAAATGGCATGCTCTTTACGTCTAGTATCATCGTGTTGGCCCAACACGCAACACATTGATCCTTCAAGTACAATCAGATACATGAAGAGTGTCTTCCTGGTGTTGTACCCCAAAATTTGCCCAACCTTTGCTTTACTTGGCTTATGTTTTCATTACATTGTTCTAGCATTGGCATTTGCATATCATTGTTCATTTGCAGGGGATCAAGAGGTGTACATAGCAAGATAAGGTTTGTCAGAGGTTCCAAGAAAGCTTGAGTGCTCATCAAGTCATTATAAGCTGGTCATAGCTCTTTGAGAAGGTGGATGGATGTATATTGCTTATCTCCTATCTTGAAGGCCAATTGAAGATCATATGAGGATCACAAGTTCATGGATATGGATATGAGATGTTTTGAAGCTCATTGAGTGCTTTGGGAGCCATTGTGGAGTTTATGTGAGTTGTTATATCATGTGCAAGAGGTTGCAGTCAAATGATTGCACACCTAGGGTTTCATCTGCCTAGTGCAGGATCCATTGTGGATTTGAAGGAGATTAAGACTTAGTTCTAAGTCTTTAGAGTCATGGAAAGTTGTGTTGAGGCATCTAAGATGTTATTTCAAGATCAATTCAAGAAGAATCAAGAGTGTGAGAAGTTACTAAATTAGGGTTTCAGAGGTTTGTCAGTGTAAAATCCTTTGTTTAGTGTCTAACTTCAAGACCACATATCTCAAGATAAAAGTGTAATATCACTTTGACATAAACATGAGACTTGTAGAGCATGTTCCTAGATTTCTTTTGAGTATTAGAACTCATCCGTTGGGTTTCTAGAACTCAAGTTATGATGCTAGCAAGTTAGAGGTCTTAGGTGAGTCATATTTTCAGTCAACAGAAGTCAACCAACTTTCAAGGCACTTTTGACTTAGAATCATGTTTCTCCTCAACTTTTGATGAACATGGAAGTTGTTCCTCATGATCTCAGCTTTCTAAAAAGTCCTATAAGTCCTTCATCTCATTTGTGTAACTCAAGTTATGAAGCTTGTAAGGCATGGGTATTTTGGGAAAGTGAGATTATAGGTCATTTTCACTATAGGTCCTTTTCATCCACTTATACACTTAAAATGAAACTTTCTCCAACATGAAAGTTGCCTCAAATGGTATCAATTTCATCATGGAACATCAAATTATCATGAATTATGCAAGGATTAGTGGATTGGTGAAGAAATTCCATGGGAAAATGAACTTAAAGTCATGAATTAAATTGAAGTGGTTTTAATTCATTTTCATGCCACATTTGTACTCAAAATCATTCACAATATCTCAATGAGTGAAATGCACAAGTTTGTTTTGGTCCATGATGAGAAATGCACGTGCAATTTCAAGTTGCTTTAAGAAGAAGTTTCAAATCCAATCTCCATCATTGGATCAAATCAAGGTGTAATTCCAATCCACATGATCAAAACAAGGTCTCAGTAACTGATTTGAATCAAAATCAAGGAGAATTGGAGCCAATTTCACGTATGTATGAAGCTCATTTCCAACTTTGGGAATTTTTTCAATTGCACCATAATCAGGCCAAATTGGGCCTCCAATTGCTTCTAGATCCATAATATAAAAGTTCCACGTGAATTTTGAAGCTTCATTCAGTCATTTTCATGGAGGGAGAACTTGATCACAGTTGGAGAATTCAAGAGCACTTTCAAAATCGTGAATCCAGATTGAAGCAACTTCAAAGAAAATCAAAGCCGGAAACATCTTCCTTGAGTGATTTTGCACATTTTTGAGCAAGCTTAAGCACGTGAGAAGCTCCAACGGAGAGACTCTGTTAGGTATTTTTCTTTTCCAAAATTCATTCATAATATGTATCCGTTCTACGCCATTGTTGTTGCAAACTGAAGACCTGCATGTGTAGGCAAATTCTGGATCATTATTTGTGATGTTTGTGATAATTTCAGTTTGATGCTCAAAACTTTGATCGCTCGATTTGCCTTATTTACGCATGATAAATTATTTTTGTATGTGGATTCATGATCTACATAGCATGAGCTTCATTTTAGTATTAAATTTGATGTGATTTGATGATATTTTTGACCTGCAACTCCGTCTGCGTGGCCGGAGAAGATGACCGGAGACTGTAGCTCCATCGTCTGGTTTATCTTTCCGTTTTGCTGACTTGGCTTGCCACTTGTGTTGTTCATTCTTTGACTGGCTTGGATCAATGGCTGAGATCACGCTGACCAGTACGCGTGGATCTATGACTTGCCATGTCATAAGTGAAACGATGCGTTTCACTTGGCTGAAGGGGAATTGGGCCAAAAGCGCTATTGGCACCCCCTTGTGGATCCAGCCCAGGTTTTTGAACTGTGAAACTTGCTATTTGCCACGCCTGGTTCATTTGTTTTATTTTCTTTTTTTCATTTTATTCTGTTTTGATTTTAATTCATTAAAAATAATTCCAAATTTTATAAAATCCCATAAAAATATTTTTAGGACATTTTAGGATGTCATTTAATTTTTGGAAATTTTTATTTTCATTTTTGGCTTATTTTTCAATTAAAAAGGGATTTTCTATTTGGAATGGTTTTTAACGGAACTTTCTTTTGTTCTTAATTGTTCTTGCTTTATTTCTTGAGCAATCTTGATCTCCTATGAACAAGATTTTTTTATTATTTCAATGATGAGTTGAATGATCTTTGAGGATGATTTTTCCTCTGGTCTAGTTCCTTTTGGTTTGACTTTGATCTCATTTTTGTTGACCCTCGACAACCCTTCTTCAAAGCGGAGTATCCTTGTGAATCAAATTCTTTGATGATGCTTTGAAGTGACTTTAGTTGTGATCTTTTGGATTCCTTTTGCCAACCCTTTAGTGTTCATTTGATATTTTATTTGAATTTATTTGAGCCTTTTTCCTATTTTTTAAGTAACTTGCAAGTCAAGTTACTTCTAAGGGAGGTTCATACAAACACTTGACCTAGTTTGAATGGGAAATAACTTCTATGGATCCCTTGAGCTCTCAATTCTTGTTGATTCATACTAATAATATGTTGAGGTATTTGAATTATCATTTTAGGTCATAAACTTGTTCATTTCTTGTTGAGATTTGCATTTCTTTTTAGGCTTTCCACTTGAAGTTCAAGTGTTGAATGTGCTTAAGACTTAGGTCTTCTTCCATGCTTATCCTTGCATTCTCTTTTGTGCTTTTCCTTCTTTGGTTTATGTACCTTCTCCTCTCATATTTTCTTCTATACAATGACTTTTGAACCCCATTTTAGATGGTTTAGTCCTTCCTTTGGAGGTACTTGGAACATGTCATGAATGGTGATTCCTTGAGGACTCTTTTGTGCTTTTGTTTGCATAATCTTGGTGCTTCTTTTGGTTGAGTGATCTTTATGAGTTCCTTGCTGTCCTTATCTCATCTCCCATCCTCACTTTGTGTTATGTCCTCATCTCTTGTTGGTTTGCCTTTGGGCATTGTAGTTGATGACAAATGGTTGTAGGATTCTTTCTCCCATTTCATCCCACTTTTGCGCACTTGTTTGATCTCTTTTATGTGCATTCTTTATTCCTTCTTCTTTGCATCTCTCATATGCATGCTTGAGGTTGATATGTGCTTGTGGAGGCTACTTCCCCACACTTTTTTCCTCCCTCACTTTCATTCTAATTGTGCATTATATGTTTGCATACTTGCATTTTCTTATGCCTTCTTCTTCTTCTTTCTTCTTTGCCATGTTCCCTTAGGACCTCTAATCTTTCTTGTTCAAGAGAGATTATGATAGACCTTAGGCTTGAACCCATGCATGATAACATTAGGTAGAATTACCTTCTATCCCAATCGTAGGTGCACTTTGTATGAGAACATTAGGTTGAGTCTTAGTTTCCCCTTAGAGTGTCTCTCTCTTCTCATCTTCAAACTTTCTCAAAACATCTAATAAAGGTTAAGGATTTTTGTACGCTACGAGCCTTAAGTACTTGGGAAATGTTGATTAGGGGGCCTTCTCTCAATTATCTAGAGTGTTTAGCATATGTCCTTTGGACGATATGCGACGCATTCGCTCCTAAGTCATAGTCTTTAGTGCAACATGAATTACAAACCATAATTAATGCACTTCTTCTTTAAAAAACACCAAAACAAACTTTAAACTTTTTATCCTTCAGGATCTTAATTTGGAAAACCTTTTTCATAAGGATAGTTCTATTAACTCTTGGTTCTACCACAAACAGTTAACGCCTAAGTCTCCAATGGTCGAGCTGCATACACCTAACTGCTAGAACTAAGTTTTAACCTTACTCGGGCCTAAAACATTTTGAACCAACCGGTGTTCTTGTTAGCCCGAACTACATTTGCTCTGATTTCTCATACCAGACGAGAATATGTAGGCACAAAACGGAGATGTCTTGGCGACCAACCTTTTCCCACTTTCACCCGTAGTTAGCCGAACTACGTTGACTTTGACTTTCCCATTGCATGAGGGAATACGTAGGCATAGAGCGGCGATGCTCTATCGAGTCTCTTTTCTTTTCTATTGTCCTTGTGGCTTGTAACTAGATAGTAAACACCCTTTTAGATAGACAACAAGCGTGGATCCCGTCAAGTACAACGGACATGAGGGGTGTTAATACCTTCCCCTTGCGTAGCCGACTCCCGAACCCGAGACATTGTTGCGATGACCTATCTTTTCCCGTTTTCGTTAGGTTTTCTCTGATCGTTTCATTTCCCTCTTTGGGATAAATAACGGACGGTGGCGACTCTTCTGTCCTTGTCGGCCCCTCTTTGCAGTGATGCGACACCTGTGACAGACGGGATCAAGATAAGAGGTTCTTGTAAGTAATCCTTAATCTTGTCGAAGGCTTGCTGGCAATCAGAATTCCAATCAATAGTCTAATCCTTGCGAAGCAACTTAAAGATAGGTTCACATGTGGGAGTTATATTGAAAATAAACCTGGAAATGTAGTTCAGGCGTCCAAGAAAACCTCTAACTTGTGTTTCAGTTGGTGGAGCTAACATTTCTTGGATAGCTCAAACTTTATCAGGGTCCACTTCAATTCCTCGCTGACTAACGATAAAACCAAGTAGTTTTCCAGATCTAACACCAAAGGTACACTTTGCTGGGTTCATCCTCAACTGGTATTTCCTGAGTCATTCAAACAATTTCAATAGATGATCCAGATGCTCCTCTTTGCTTTGAGACTTGGCAATCATATCATCGACGTACACCTCAATTTCCTTGTGCATCATGTCATGAAAAAGAGTGACCATTGCCCTTTGGTATGTTTCCCCTGCGTTCTTTAGACCAAAGGGCATAACCTTATAACAATAGATTCCCTAATGAGTAATGAATGTAGTCTTCTCCATATCATCAGGATCCATCTTAATATGGTTATAACTGGAGAAACCATCCATGAATGAGAAAACTGCAAGCGAGCGGTATTATCCATAAGAGTGTCAATATGTGGTAGAGAGAAATCATCTTTTGGTCTCTCCTTGTTCAAATCCCTGTAATCTACACACATTCTAACTTTACCATCTTTCTTCGGCACATGCACAATGTTAGCCACCCACTCAGGATACTTTGATACTGTCAGAAAACCAGTATCAAGTTGTCTTTTAACCTCATCACAAATTTTCAGAGCCATGTCCGGTCTGCTCCTTCTGAGCTTTTGTTTCATAGGTGAGCATTCTGGTCGAAGCGACAATTTAGGAACCACTATATTCGTGTCTAAATCGGGCATATCCTGATACGACCATTCAAACACATCAACATACTCTTCTAGAAGCTTCACCAATCTTTGTCTGATATCTTCCCTAAATGTAGTACCAATCTTGACCTCTTTCTTCTCTTCATCAGTACCAAGATTGATGACATCTACCTGCTCTTTATATGGCTAAAGGTCTGTGTACTCATACTCAACCATTTTTTCCAGTTCATCAAGAATCTCGTAATCTTCATCATCCTCATCTTCAGCTTGATAGATGGGTGAGTCGAAGTCATAAGTAAAAGCAGGTTCATTGGATTCAACAGGATTTTAGATAGTTTTGCATGTTTTAAATGATTTGATTTATTAAAGGCATAAAGACAATTGCAAAAGAAAAATGTTTTTGGTAGTTTTTGAAAGATTTCCATTTTCTTTTAAAAGTAAAAACAAACAAAAAACAGTAAATAAAACAATGAGAATTTAACAAAATATCTTCTTCATATAATACCAGTAAATGCAAGGTACGAACATCGTTTCCAATGAGTAATATGTCAGCTACATATAATACCAGGAAGACAATCATGCTCTCATTAACCTTCTTGTAGACACAAGGCTCGCCTTCATTCTTTATGAATCCATATTGTTTTACAGTTTCATCGAAACAAAGATTCCAACTTCTAGAAGCTTGCTTCAATCTATAGATTGATCGTTATAACTTGCATATCTTTTGGGTTTCTTCTAGTATCCCAAATCCTTCAGGTTATGTCATGTACACATCCTCAAAAAGATTCCCATTAAGTAAAGTAATCTTGACATCCATCTGCCATATTTCATAATCATGATATGCAGCGATAACAAGTAAAATCCAAACAGATTTAAGCATTACAACTGGTGAAAAGGTTTCATCATAGTCTACCCCATGAATTTGTTTATATTCCTTAGCAACCAGTATTGCCTTATAGGTATGAACCTTACCACCCATGTCAGTTTTCATTTTGAAGACCCACTTGCATCCTATAGAATTAACTCTTACAGGAGGCTATACCAAGGTCCAAACCTAATTTGTGTACATGGAATCCATTTTAGATTTCATGGCTTCTAGCCACTTCTCAAACTTAGGACTAGTTATGGCCTCTTGTAGGTTACAGGCTCATCTTGATCCATGAGTAATACATCACCTTGATCAGTTACGAGATATCCATATCTCTCTGGTTGGTGATGTATCCTGCTCGACCTACACTGGTCTTGTTTTACTTGAGTAGGTTGCTCTTCCATAACTATTTTTTATTCCTGATCTAATTCCTCCATAGGTGTATAAATGCTTTGTGATTCTTGAACTTCTTCAAGCTCTACTTTCCTCTCACTTATTCCTTTGAAAATAAAGTCCTTTTCTAAGAAAACTCTAATTTGAGCGACAAACGCTTTGCCCTCAGAATGATTGTAGAAGTAATACCCGTTTGTTTCTTTAGGATACCCCACAAATAAACATTTGTTAGATTTGGGCTCAAGCTTAGTGAAATTTTTTGTTTCACATAAACTTCACAACCCCAAACCTTCATGTAAGACATATGTGGTTTTTTACCACTCCATATCACATATGGTTTCTTTTCAACCTTTTTGGATGTAACATAGTTAAGTGTGTAAGCTGCTATCAGTAGTGCATGTCCCCAAAAGGAATTTTGGAAGATCAACGTGACTCATCATAGATCGGACCATGTCTAACAAGGTTTGATTTCTTCTCTCAGATACATCATTATATTGCGGTGTTCCAGGAGGAGTGAGTTGGGATAGAGTCCCACACTCTTTTAGATGGTCATCAAACTCTAAGCTTAAATATTCACCGCCTTGATCTGATAAAAAAGTTTTAATATTTTTACCTAGTTGGTTTTGTACTTCATTCTTGAATTCCTTGAACTTTTCAAATACTCAAATTTGCGTTTCATTAAATACACATAACTATATCCACTGAAATCATCAGTAAATGTGATAAAGTATTGAAAACCTCCTTTGATGGGTATGTTCAGTGGTCCACATAGATCCGTATTTATGAGGGCCAAAAGATCATTAGCCTTTTCACCTTTTCTTGTGAATGAGGACTTTGTTATCTTTCCAATTAAATAAGATATGCATATCTCATATGATACATGATAATAGGATTCCAAGAGTCCATCTTTATGGAGTTTGGAAATGCGCTTCTCATTTATGTGGCCTAATCGAAAATGCCAAAGGTAAGTTGAATTTAACTCATTAGGTTTCATCCTTTTAGTTATAAATAATCATTTCAATATCATGTACATATAGTTCATTGGTCATTTATGCAGTAACATAAAATATATCATTCAAAAAATGGAGCAACAATTGTTCTTTATTATGAATGAAAAACCAAACTTGTTCAAACAAGAAACCGAAATAATATTTCGGCTAATTGCAGGTACCTAATAACACTTCTCTAACTGAATTATTAAACCACTAGGCAAAGTCAATACATAAGTTCCAACTGCTAAAACAATAACCTTTTCTCCATTTCCAACTCGTAGGTCAACTTCACCTTTTGACAAATCTCTACTCCTTTTTAGCCCTTGCACATTAGTACAAATTTGAGAACCACATCCAGTATCTAATACCCATGATACAGAAGTAATATAAACTTATTTCTATAACAAAAGTACCTAAAGTCAAAGTCTCAACTCCATTCTTCTTGTCTTCCAGGTACTTTGGGAAGTTTCTCGTCCAGTGTCCGGTCTTACCGCAATAGAAGCAAGTGCCCTCCTAATTTTCTATGCCTCCATTAGGCCTCAAAGCAGTATCAATATGTTTGGGTTTGGCAGCTTCCTAACTTTTCCATTTACCACCCTGTTTGGTGGGCCTTTTGTTCTGTTTCTTTCCATTACTGACCATCATAATGAATTTCCCTTTTGACTTCAGATTTTGCTCAGTAATTCTTAACATGCCAAGCAATTCAGGAAGAGTTTTTCTATATCATTCATGTTAAAATTAAGGGAATTGACTGAAACTCTCTGGCAACGATTGCAAGATCAAACCAGTTATAAGTTCCTTTTCAAGGAGAAACCTCAACCTCTTAAGGTTTTCCACATACATACCCAATCATCTTGAGTACATAGGGACCAACAAGGGCCCCCCTCAGCTAACTTGATTTAAAAAAATTCTTTTAAAACTTCAAACCTTTCATGCATTTCCTTCTCTTGATAGAGCATCTTCAGGTGTTTGATCATATCGAACGCTGCCATGTTCTCATGTTACTTCTGCAACTCCGAGTTCATGGTAGCTAGCATGAGGCAGGCAGCTTCATTGGCATCATCAACATGCTTCTTATAAGTATATCTTTCAGCCTTAGGTGTAGAACTAGGAGGCTCCTCTCCATGAACAAGTGTCTCTATGACATACAACTTTTTTTTATCATGTTTGAGGACAATCCTTAAGTTTGATGCCAATCCTATACAAAATTTCCTTTTCAAGGATTGATCACAAAGTGTTGTTAGAGGTGTTTGCTATCATGGTAATATACATGGAAAAATATGAAATTATAAGTATAAATTAAAACCAACATATTCAATTAGGCCTTTAATTGAATATGCACCCGTTATTTTACTCAAACCAAATGACTCTCGTCATTTGATTCGGAAAATCCCGCTGAAAGATTTTCTAGTGGATCGAGATCCATATTTCACTTTGCTTTAAGTCAGTGTTAGGCTAATTACAAAAAAAAACAGTTATTTAGGTAGGAACTCATTTCAATTATATCTAATACAATTCTCGAATATTTTCAGTTGGGTGAATAACTCCTTATTCTAATCCATCACATAGATCATTCCCAACTCTTGCTTATAAACATATATAATCTTATTATAATATGTTTAATTAAGTTTGACCCATTTTCTTAGAAATTAGATATTATATTTATCCCATATGCCTTACTAATATAGAACATGCACCTCGCGTTAGGTCAAACCTACATTATTCGATACTAGTCTTGATGAGTGCTAAAACTTGGAAAGCATAAACTTAATATTCAATTTTGAGAGAATTTTAAATTAGTTTTATCTCGTCGGCTTATTTATCATATAAATTGTCTCTCACATCCATCAACATACATTCACATGCATCAATATATATACAAAATGAAACAGTCATGGCCCCTAGCATAATTGCTCTCCCAAGCCAATGAGAGAACCTAAGTTAAACCTAATAACGATCTACGCTTCTCCAAGAAAAATCTCCAAGGTTGTCCTCCTTTGATCTTGTATTCTTATCTTTCTTCATAACATTACATTACATCAAAGAATACTTGTTTTACATATGAGGGAGTGAGATGAGAAAAGAAGTTACATCAAGAGATTAAAAGAGAGGCATGACACGCATGTCGTATTTTAAAATCCCAAAACAAAATAAAGAAAAACCAAGGCCATAACTAATCACCACAAGAGAACAGTAATAAATACATTTTATTATTATTAATTTAAATTCTATTAATTAAATAAATCAAATGAAATTTCATCAAACGATCACACTACGAAGAGTAGCCGATGAACAATTCATTTGAAATTGGCATTGTTTTTCGCATTAACACTTGATACTTTCCATAAACATTAAAGCACAACTTTTATGTTGTCACAACCCTAATCACATACCTCTTTGACATCATAACCCTTGTGCCGTCATGAACCATAAATCAACAACTTCATACCATCAAAACATCATGATCAATAATTCAGCATGACTGATCGACATGACATTGCTTCACCATTCTAACGTCAGGTTCTGAAGCAAATGAACATGGATCGCTCAAAAGAATAACAATTGTTACGTGATTGAATGGAAGAAATAGAAATAGTATATCCAATATACCATCTTTGCACCAGAGTTACTTATATCACATATAAAAATTGATTGATCATACTTATGTAACTTAAGGACGGTTGATGTATCACTGCTTCACCATACTAATATCGGATTCTGAAGCATAGTCAACATCGATTATCCAAATCATACATAGCCTGATGCCAAAATTAAATTACTTGATTATAATTAAATTCATCATATGTTTTAACCAAATTAAAACAGAAAGTACAAAAAATAAACAGCTATCTGATGCATGGTTTCATAAGTGACTCTGATACCACCGAAGGGAAATCGTGATCTAAAATGTAGTAGAAATTAAAATTTTCTTTTTAGTGATCCTTACGAATGGCCATGATCAGTGATAGAATGGTTACCTATTGTGGCGATAAAACCTTTGATACTGAATTGAAGGAGTGTCACGAGCGTTGAATGATGAACAACATCTCTACTCAATCTACACAAACAGATTCTTTTAGTCTCAATGCTAGCTGCTATGATTAAAGGATTTGAGTAAGAAAGAGAGAGAAGGAAAATATAGTTAGGGTTTCACAATCCGAATTTTTATCAAGAGTGAATGCTTTTGCACAAAGGTTCTATTTATAGAACCACTTATGTGGGTTGTAAGCTAAAATGTCCACTTAAGTACATGCACACCATATCTTATGGTGTACCGTATATCACTTAGGCGTGTGGTACCTTACCATATTTTCCTTATTCTATTTAAGTGCATCGTACCTTATGGTATTCTACATTTACTTATGTGCACCGTACCTTACGACGTTCCTTATTTACTCTACCTCTTATCAAATATGTCTTTATGTGTGTGACCCTGTAGGTTTTTGTGACGTTGGCAATTATATTAAATCACACATTTGACTTAATAAATCATGAGTGGTATCTAGCAACACATCACTGCTACCCAAATCACTAAAATATCATGTGATATGACAAAACCTTTTGTCATAATAATTGTATGCACAACTACCTTTTTGCATTTATGTCTATATTGAACACAAAGCATATACAATGTCATCCTTGTTATCGTATCTCGAAAAATATGATCTTCACGATGCATAAAACAAGGGTTTTCACGATCACTAATGGACTTATGAGAGTCGCCACCGAACTTTATTTATTCCCATGAAGGGAAATGGAAAATATTGAGAAAACCCAAGGGGAAAATGATAGGGTATGGTCATCACAACCATGTTGGGTTCGAAAGTTGGTTATGTAAGGGAAAGGTATTAGCACCCCCTACATCCATCGTATTCAATGGGAACCATCTAAGTTGTCTAGGCATGAAAAGGTATTGATATCTATAAGCTTGCTAAGGGAAAGTAGATGAATACTTATGGAGAAATAAGAGATTTTTATTATTGAGTTCGTCGGAATTTACAATCCAGTGTCTACGTATCCCAAAGAGAGTTAGAACTCCGTAGTTCTTGTTGAAAAAGTTTGGTTTGTTATGTATTTTTTATGGATGATGATAGGTAGCATGCCCTTTTTGAAAAGGTTTTAAACAGAAAAGCCCGAAGGTAAAAATGTTTGGGATTTGTGAGGTGTTTTATTAGGGTTTGAAATATAGTTAGAGATGCATATCACACTAAAGTCTATGACAATAGGAGCGAGTATTATATACAGATGATCCAAGTGTCTCACGTATGAAATACCCTAAGAAGAGGTAAAGAAAACTCCCACTCATCTTTTCCCATGTACTTAAGGCTCATGGCGCGCAATACATATCATATAAGATATAGGGAAAACTACTTTAATGTTATCATGCAACAGTTCAAAGGCTAAATCTTATATTGATTCAATTTATCGAAGATAAGATTAAATCAAGAACTCTTGTGAATCAAAAGGAAAATGAGCATATCAATATTTGAACACTCATATTAATCACAATTCACCATGAAGAATCATAACCTCTCTTTAGACAGAGTAATTAAGATACTCAAGAAAATAATCAATCATGATTGTAAAACTTTCATACAAAAATCTAAGACATATCATCCATTATACAAAATAAAAATCAATAAAAATCAAATTAGAAAACAGTCAATATTCTAAAAAATATATGATTCAATAGAAATATTAATTAGAAAATAATCAATATCCTAAAAAAAATTAGAATCTAATTAATTTTATAAAAAAACAATCAAATTCTGATTATAAAATATTTTAACATAATAATAATAATAATAATAATAATAATAATAATAATAATAATAATAATAATAATAAATAATAATAATAATAATAATAAAAACTATAAAATTTAGATCAAGTTGAAGAGTTGGGGGTGCGAAAAGAAATCGGTGGTGTACACCGAGAAAAAAAACATATTGGACTTAAGCATTAAAGCAAATGTTTCCTAAAAAAAACAAAATAAATTGAGAGAGGCAAAAAAACAAAGTTATTGGGCTGGGTCTCCTTGAGCCCACTCAAACTGTCTATGTACCAATCCAAATAATAATAAAAACTATAAAAATTAGATCAAGTTGAAGAATTGGGAATGCGAAAAGGAATCAGTGGTGTACATCGAGAAAAAAAAACATATTGGGCTTAAGCATAAAGCCCATATTTCCTAATAAAAACCAAATAACTTGAGAGAGGAAAAAAAAAATTTATTGAGCTGAGTCTCCTTGAGTCCACCCGAACTTCATCATGAGAAGCCACACAACATTCAAGCCAGACTATACTTTCATTATCTCATATTTCTCTCATCTCTTTCACGCCTATCAAATTGCATTTTCACATCAACAAAATCTCATCTCCATTTTTCTTTAAATGCCAACCGAATTATATCCTTCTCATTTGTTTCCAAACAACAGAAAAATACAAAATAATGAAGACGACGACTTACAAAAAGGCAGCCGAAATTCGCTGGGATGTGCACGACGGTGATAAGTTTCTAACGGTGTCAGATGTGTTATTGTTGTGATGATTCGCAAGCAAACATGCAATGGCAGGCTGGGGTTGTGGTGCAGTGGAAAAGAGATGGTTGGCGATGAACGCGAGCTCTTTTGGCGACGAGAAAGCAACAAACTTCTCTCTTTCACTGTTTCAATTCTGAAATTTCTTTGTATCCATTATATTTTATTTTTTAGATTTGTTATTGTTATTTGGTGGTTATGATGATTTTTTGTTGTGAATGTTTTGGTGAGATGAAGGATAAGTTTTGGGGAGTTGATGGTAAAGGAAGGTTAAGGAAGATAAGGGTGATGGTTATGTGAAAATGAAGTTAGTAATGTTGAATGTTTTGATGGTGATTTATCAATAGTGGTGGTTTTTAGGTGGTGAATAGAGAGTATGAATGTGACAAAGGAGGTTTAATGATGTTGATTCTTCAATAATGATGAAAGAAGTGTTATTTATTAAAAATTTCTCATATTTTTCTCTATGTGTATGTGGTGTTGGAATTATCTTTTTTCTATTCAATTTGTGTACCTATATTTTATACCACCATGGTCATTTTTTGAATTCAATTGGTGTTTGATTGTGTTTGTTATTTCATTAGTTGGCGTTTGATTGTGTTCATGATCCTATTGAGTGGTGTCTGATTGTTTGTGATGTGTTTTAGAAAAGAATGTCAGTTGTCTTGGCAAAAAGGGACTGACTATAAACCTGGCATTTTTGGGATTTTTGTATTGATTTTTTTTTAAAAAAGAAAAGTGGTTTATTATTTTGGAAGTAGATATGGATTTTATTAAAAATGGATATTGATGTGAATTTGGATAAATGGATTTTGGATAATTGGAATTTGTTTACGGATAGATTTGGGAATAGTTATGAAAAATTAATAATGAGGAATTAAAAATCGATTTTGGATGTGAATTTGGATAATTGGATAAGAATGATTTGGATATGGAAATGACAACTAAAATAGGGAATTGGTTTAGACACGATGGACTTGGACTTGAATCCAAATGTGGGTTTTGTGAAATTGAATTGGACAATGAAATATGCCTTTGGAATCTTGAAAGCTTCTTGATGAATGCCTTGCCTTTTGTAACTTGAATCCATTTGCATCATCTTCCAATCCGAATTTGAATCAAATTCTAGAATAAAAATAAATGCTTAATGTCGCAACTGCGAAAAGGGTCGGCGAAAACAAACAGAAGAGTCGTCACCAAACGTTATTGATAACTCCTTATCTATGACCCATGAGATGTGATCATTAGTCTACCTACATAATAGTCTTAATGCTTTAAGGTTATCCTACTTCACAATAAAGCTCGACTACAAATACTATAAGAATAGTGTCCTTATGTTTAATGGGATCTCATGACTAAGTCACACTTAATATTTTATTAAATAGACTAACTATTCTAGGGACTGATCCATTGTCGCACACATCTCAAAAATGAGTTTAAGATAAAACATAGTAAAAGGGAAACGACACTCGAATATCATATCTCAAGGACTCTTAGATTATTATTAAACTACTTAAATCAATCTGGGGGGCTCAGGTTTAAGTTTCCATCAAGATAACAGTGAAAATAAGTGATTACAATTACGATTAAAAAGCTAATCTATTGATTCGGTTCCTACCTATCATCGATTATTATAACTTCACTGTGCTAAGCGCGTTCTATCCATGTTCGATCACAATACCAATCAACAAGCCCAAATGAAATAATAATAAATATGTTCCTATTTTTCGAGTTAAGCAATCAATTAAGAATAACGTGAATTAGCGGATTAAACATACAGTAACACGCAATCAAAATTAGGGAATGGTAAATCAATTGAACCAAACAAAACTACACTTTGATAAATTAGATTAAGCAAACGATAAACACAATGTAGAATCAAAAGGAATAGAAAGTAAATTGTAACGTTTTATTAATCTAAAGTATCGGAACCTGAATACAGCAGATCAACAAAAGTGATTATTTCTCCATTAGGTTTTCATACAAAGCTTCAGAAATATTTCATGAACAGTCAATTATTGAGTGCAAACAATAGCAACGACTACTAGGTATAGGAAGAATTTAGCATTCGGGTTCTAACCCGACCGGGTCGAAAAAACAAAGCAAAAAACGACCCAAAACTAAATATTTCTTATGTCTGAAGCTTCGACGAATCATTTGAGACTTCTGAACTCTGAATCAGCTCTTGGCTTCAACACAAAATGTGTAGCACTTTCTCTTAGCTTTCAAAACGCATACCAGAACATGCAAAACGGTATCGTGTAGCTCAAGTTATGGTCTGCACAGTGAACAGGTTTCAAATAAGTGTTAATGCTGAAAATAAAATATGAAATTAAAATAAAGGCAGAAATAAACTTAAATCTAAAAACACAATAAAATAGTAAAATTATCGAAGCAAACTAGAGAAAGTAGATCTAGGAGAAGGAATGGTCAGAAGGCCAATATACATCAGTGCCAATCTCGACTCGCAACTCAAGGTCGAAATTATCTAGTTGCTGCGGGAATACAAGGATTGTTTTGCCTGGGATTATGATGAGATGCCTGGTTTGAAGAGGGATTTGGTTGAACATATGCATGACTAGGTATGTCGAATGGCTAGCCAATATTGTACCAGTCATTAAGAAAAACGGATCTTTAAGAGTATGCATAGACTTTAGGGATCTGAATTCAGCAACCCCTAAAGATGAGTATTCGATGCCGGTGGGGGAGATGTTAGTCGATTCTGCTGCCGACCATAAGTATCTTAGCATGTTGGATGGATACTCTGGCTATAACCAGATTTTCATCGCAGAAGATGATGTTACCAAAACAATGTTTCGTTGTCCAGGGGCTTTAGGCACTTACGAATGGGTGGTGATGCCTTTTATCCTCAAGAACGCTGGGGCAACATATCAGCGAGCGATGAATTCAATTTTTCATGACATTATGGTGAAATTCGTGTCAGGAAAAGATCACATAGATCATCTTCGACAATCCTTCATAAGGATGAGGAAGTATGGTCTCAAGATGAACCCTCTAAAATGCGCATTTTGTATGCAGGCGGGAGATTTCTTAGGTTTTGTGGTCCACAAAAAGAGGATCGAAATTAACCAAAACAAGACGAAAGCCATTACGGAAGCAAAAGCGTCGTCGAACAAGAAGGAGTTGTAATCGTTGGTAGGTAAAATAAACTTCTTGAGAAGATTTATATCAAACCTAAGTGGCAAAACGCAGGCCTTCTCACCATTGCTTCGAGTCACTAAAGAAAGGTTCGAATGGGGGGAAAATCAGTAGGAGGCTTTTGACAAGATCAAGGACTATTTGACTCGTCCTCCAGTTCTTTCGCCACCTTGTAGAAGCAAGAAAATGAGATTGTGCATAGCAACATCGGACAAAACTCTAGGGAGCATGTTGGCTCAAGAGGATGAGAATGGCGTCGAAAGGGCTATTTACTACCTCAGCAGGGTTTTGAATGATGCAGAAACTAGATATAGTGTGATAGAAAAACTATGCCTATGTTTGTATTTCTCATGTACAGAGTTGAAGCAATATATAAAACCAGTTGATGTGTATGTCTCTTTGCATTTCGATATTATTAAACATATGTTATCCAAGCCCATTTTGCATAGTCGAATTGGTAAGTGGGCATTA
Organism: Lathyrus sativus; assembly: GCA_963859935.3. Lineage (NCBI taxonomy): Eukaryota > Viridiplantae > Streptophyta > Magnoliopsida > Fabales > Fabaceae > Lathyrus > Lathyrus sativus. The sequence continues at coordinate 715,757,638 of OZ012737.1, forward strand.
GCGTTAACTGGGTATTCTTTAACTTATAGACCGCTAAAAGCGGTTAAAGGGAAAATAGTGGCAGACTTTATTTTCGATCACTCCATAAATGAAAATGCCCTAAAAGTTGTCGAGCTAGAGCCTTGGAAGTTGTACTTCGACGGTTCCAGCCATAAGAATGGAACAAGCATAAGTCTGTTGATTATTTCGCCTGACAAAATTCCAACAAAATTCAAGTACAAAGTTGAAGGGCCCTGCTCTAATAATGAGGCTGAGTATGAAGCCTTAATAGTCGGACTTGAAATTTTGTTAGAATGGGGGCAACTCAAGTTGAAATAATGGGAGACTCGGAGTTGGTTGTACAATAGTTAACAAAGGAGTACAAATGTGTCAAAGAAAATCTCATCATGTACTTCGTAATAGCCAATAAGTTACTCAGAAAATTCGAAGTGTCTACTATTCGACATATACCACGACTACACAATCAGGTGGCCAATGATTTGGCACAAATCGCATCAGGATATAGGGTTTCTAAAGAAGACTTGCAAGAAGTAATCGAAGCCAGAGGTAAGGTAGTGTCTGTAGGTCTGCGACCGTCAGACCTGGAAGTGACAAAATTTGGCTACGCTGATGAAGAAACTTTCGAATTTTTTACAGTCGAAGGTTTGACAGGCAAAGATTGGAGGAAACCTTGGGTCGAGTACCTTCAAAACCCTTCAGCAACCACAAAATGAAAAGTGAAGTATCAAGCACTGAGCTACGTTCTTCTAGGAAACGAGTTATTCAAGAAAACCTCTAAGGGGGTTTTGCTTATGTGCCTTAGTGAATCCGAGGTGTACCTGACATTGGCATCAGTCCACGGTGGGACATGTGGGGCACACCAGGTAGGCCATAAGATGAAATGGCTACTGTTTCTCCAAGGTATGTATTGGCCTACGATGTTGAAAGATTACATTGAGTTCGCCAAAGGTTTCCAGGAATGCCAAGTCCACGCTGGCATACAACATGTTCCAGCAAGCGAGTTACACTCCATAGTCAAGCCGTGGCCATTTAGAGGATGGGCTTTGGACCTGATAGGAGAGATTCGACCCGCGTCTTCCAAAAACCAAAAGTATATCCTAGTAGGGATAGACTACTTCATCAAATGGATCGAAGCGATACCTTTACCAAAAGTATATCAAGAGGATGTCATCGAGTTCATCCAGAAGTATATCATTTATAGATTTGGGCTGCCAGAGACAATAACGATGGATTAAGGGTTAGTGTTTACGGGTCGGAAAACGCAGGAGTTCGCCAAAGAAATGGGGTTCAAGCTTCTAACCTCGACGCCTTATTACGCCCAGGCCAATGGCCAAGTTGAGGCATCAAATAAGGTAGTGATTGGTATGATAAAAAAGAAGATTGGGAGTAAGCAAAAAATTGGCATAAAACTTTGGACCAAGTCCTATGGGCATGTCGAACGTCCCCTAAGGAAGCAACCAATAGTACTCCATATCGTTTGACCTTTGGCCACGATGTAGTGTTGTCGGTCGAGATCTATATACAATCAGTTAGGATTCAGAGACATCACGAAATCCCTCGAGAGATCTATTGGGATATGATGCTCGACGAGTTAGTGGACTTGGATGAGGAAAGACTTAAAGCTCTGGAACTTTTGAGAAGGCAAAAGAAAAGAGTGGAGAAGTCATATAACAAGAAGGTTAAAGCGAAGGCCTTTCTGGTTGGAGATTTGGTGTGGAGGGTAATCTTGCCTATGGATCGAAAGGTTAGGTCCCTAGGCAAATGGTCCCCAAAATGGGAAGGCCCATTCCAAGTTTCGAAGATATTTTTCAATGGAGCGTACGAAGTGGAAGAGTGATAACACGAAATCGTATATATATATATATATATATATATATATATATATATATATATATATATATATATATATATATATATATATATATATATATATATATATATATATATATATATATATATATATATATATATATATATATATATATATATATATATATTGATGCATAATTCAACTGAAGTTTAACTGTTTTTGATCCGATTTCGGGTTATTTCCGTGTTATTTGTCTGATGTTTTGCAGGTATTTGATAATCACATCTAAACAAAGCAATATGAAGAAAAGAAGCAATCTCAGATAAAATATGGACGAAAACCGGATGAAAACAACATGAAAAACGCAGAATGCAGATTTTGCTACTGTGACGACCGTCACAGCCCCATGACGACCGTCACACACCGTGACGACCGTCATGCAGGCAAAAACGCCCCACTTCAAATGCACGTGAAAGAAGCAGTTCCAAGTCCCAAATAGTGGACCACTACTCCCTGATAATTCTGCCTTAAAGTCCATCTTCTTCATGTTATAACCGTTAGAATTCCATTTCTATAAAAAGGGAAGAAGGGGAACTCAGAAGGGGAGCCGCATTCAGACAACAAAGTGCTGCCCAATTTCATTTCCAGAGCAAACAGTTTTATTTTCTTTCCTATTTTTTTGTTGCCTTTCATTCCTTCTGTAATTCTTATTTACCGCGTACGATCAATTGGCACAAAGACCAGAATCCTGCCAACATTTGTGGAGGATCTGCCCAAAGGTCAATTGGAATATTTACAGGTTTCTCATTTTAATCGTAATTCCAGTTTTATTATGATGCATGCTATTATTTATTGTTTTCATTTATGTTTTACCTTTCCCAAATCCATGTCTGGCTAAATTAAAGTAATCGATATGTAATAATAATTCGGAAGGGATTTGATAATAACCGGTTGAAAATTGTCTTTTTCAAAAGTTGTTTATGGTCTGAGTGTTTAAATTTATTTACTGAATAAACTTCGTCGCGAAAGCGAGAACTTATTTAAAAGTAGTTTTGCCACGAAAGTGGGAAATTAATTAAGGTACGAACCAACAAGCGAAAGCTGCGGCAAGACCAGATAGTAAACACTAGTCATTCATTTTAATAACAGCGAAAGCACTTTAAAATGAATTAGAACTTAGAGATTTCCAAAAAATAATTTTAACCCCAAATGGGACACGAAAGCGTACGTTTGGCCCTTAGAATTATGATTAGCATCAATAACCATCGTGAGACGAGAGTCTTCAGATCACTATTTTCTGCTTAAATAAACTCTGAAAAATATTTCATATACCGGTAACTTGTCAAATCCCCGAAGAACATAATTACTACATATCGATTCACGTAATTATAATTTAAATAACATTTTTAGTTCCCTTTAGTGATAATCTTATTCCCTTAAGCATTATCTACCTAGCTAAACATAGTAACTCCCGAGAACACTAGTTTGATTACGAGTCCCTGTGGGATCGATATCTATTATTACTACGCGATAGACTGTGCACTTGTAGTTAAGTTGTATTAGACATAGAAAGTCGCGATCAAGTTTTTGGCGTCGTTGCCGGGGAGCCGTTTAGTCAATAGTGTAACCTTCTGTTACGCTGTATAGACTAGGTTAACTATTTTCATTTTTCCTTTACTAGTGCTGTCGATTGTATGCCAAGTAATCGCCCACAAGGCGATATCTTGAAACCTTCAGTCGCAGAACTAGAACGCTTCTTACATCTAAGAAGCCGAATCATTGAGTACCAACTCAAACATAACATTCCCGATCCTCTCACTCCCATTCCCAAATCCGAAGAAGAATCAAACATGGCTGAAGGACCTCCAAACAAACCGCTGAAGGCATACGCTACACCCTCTCAGATGGAGCCTAGAAGTAGCATTGCTGCCCCAGCTATTACTCGAAACAATTTTCAGCTGAAACCATCATTGCTGTCAGCTGTACAACAAAACCAATTCTCAGGAAACGCAACTGAGGATCCAAACGAACATTTAACGAAGTTTGTACAATACGCAGACACAGTGAAAGCAAATGGAGTAACTCCAGACGCGATAAGACTTCGTCTTTTCCCATTCTCTCTTAGAGACAGAGCGTGGACATGGTTACAATCTTTACCATCCAACTCCATTACAACGTGGGAACAATTGAAGAACGTCTTCTTAGCGACATATTTTCCGTCAAGCAAAACTGCTATGCTTAGAGCTCAAATCAACGGATTTCGATAAAAAGATACTGAATCTTTTTACGAAGCATGGGAACGATTCAAAGATATGATGAGAACATGTCCTCACCACGGTCTAGAAGACTGGGCGACAATCCATACTTTCTATAATGGGCTTTTATACAATATCAGATTGATAATAGACGCTGTCGCGGGCGGTGCACTTATGGATAAGCCATACGACGAAGCCTATCAGCTAATAGAAAACATGTCTCAGAACCACTGCCAATGGGAAGGTGAACGCACTCCGACAGAGAAAACCACAGCGAAAGGTGAGATGTACGAGATCAGCAGCCTTGAAAAGTTCAACGATAAAGTAGATGCTCTAGCACAGAAGATTGACAGTCTGACCGTTAACCCCACTGCAACCGTCGCTGCCGTAACTCCAAACTGTGAGTTATGCGGAAGCACCACTCATAATGCGCCCGAATGCCCATTGCTAGCCGGAATCCCACCAGACCAAGTAAATTATGCTCAAGGAAATCCTTACGCAAATACCTATAACCCAGGTTGGCGAAATCATCCAAACTTTTCTTACAAAAGCGAAAACGCATTGCAAATGCCTACTGCTCCGCCAGGATATCAGAAACCAGCTGCTGCTCAGACTGCACCTAGGAAATCAAACCTCGAGTTGATGATGGAAAAATTCATAGCTACTCAAGCTCAAACAAACAAAGAATTCCTAAATCAAAACATACACACTAGCGAGCAAATTAAACAGTTGACCGGAAAAGTAGACGCTTTAGCCACACACAACAAAATGCTAGAAACACAGATATCACAAGTGGCTCAACAACAAGCCTCTGCTGCCGCACCCGCTGGCACATTTCCTGGACAACCCGAACAGAATCCAAAAGGTCAAGCAAATGTTGTAATACTAAGAAGTGGAAAAGAATTGGACGAACCGATCGATCCGAGGACCGAAAACTCAGCCATGCAACAAAAACCAACTGAACAAGCAGAAAAGGAATCCGAGTTAGAGAAGAAGGAAGACAACGAGAAGGAGGATACCGCAAGTGAAAAAACTCAAGCACCTCCAGCGCCATATAAACCACCTATCCCTTATCCTCAAAGATTAATAAACTCCAAAACTTCAGGACAGTTTAAGAAATTTGTAGAGCTCCTTAAACAGTTGAATATCACTATTCCTTTTACAGAAGCGATAACTCAAATGCCGTCATACGCTAAATTTCTCAAAGAAATCCTGTCAAATAAGAGAAAGGTCGAGGATAACGAAACAGTTACACTTACTGCAGAGTGTAGCGCTATTATTCAAAACCGCATGCCTCCTAAATTAAAAGACCCAGGTAGTTTCTCCATACCCTGCGTCATAGTAAAGTTCGTGATAGACAAAGCTCTATGCGATTTAGGAGCCAGTATCAGTGTTATGCCTCTATCTATATGCAAAAAGCTGAATATGGGAGACCTCAGACCAACCAAAATGTTCATACAATTAGCTGACCGATCAGTAAAATACCCCGTCGGAATACTGGAAAACGTTCAAGTACGCATAGGACAATTCTACATCCCAACCGACTTCATAATCATGGACATCAAGGAGGACACTGTTACCCCAATTATCCTAGGAAGACCGTTCCTAGCTACAGCCGGAGCTATTATAGACGTGAAGAAAGGAAGGCTAACATTCGAAGTAGGAGAAGAAAAGATAGAGTTCATTCTCACCAAGTTCTTACAAGCACCAGCCATAGACGATACCTGCTATTTAGTAGACGAAATTGACGAATGCATAAGAGAACTTGAAAATGAAGAGATCACGTATTCAGAAATAATAAAGATTCAAATACCCGATATTTCTGAAGACGATGATTGGCGTAAACCGTATAAAGACGACAGCCTAAGCGAAAGCTTAGCACTGACCCCAAACCATATGTCAGGTCCGAAGAACCCATCTTTAGAACTTAAAACACTACCCAAAAACCTTAGATATGAATTCCTAGACGATGAACTAAAAAGACCAGTGATAGTCAACGCCGACTTAGGACAACCAGAAACCGTAAAGCTATTAGAAGTCCTAAAGAAGTACCCCACCGCGTTAGGCTATAACATAAGTGATCTAAAAGGTATAAGCCCTTCGATCTATATGCATCGAATTACAATAGAGGAAAACTCTAAAACCTCTAGGGAGCATCAGAGGAGACTGAACCCCATCCTAAGCACTGTAGTCAAGTATGAAGTAAAGAAATTGCTAGATGCAAGAATCATCTATCCAATCTCCGATAGTGAATGGGTTAGCCCAGTTCATGTCGTACCAAAGAAAGGAGGAGTCACAGTAGTTAAAAACGAAAAAGGCGAATCAATAACAAAAAGATTCGTGACTGGAAGCAGGATGTGCATTGATTATAGGAAGCTAAACAAAGCCACACGTAAAGATCACTTCCCGTTGCCCTTCATAGACCAAATGTTGAAAAGATTAGCTAAACATTCATATTTCTGCTATCTAAATGGTTATTCAGGATTTTTCCAAATTCCCATTCATCCTGATGACCAAGAAAATACTACATTCACATGTCCTTATGGTACTTTTGCTTACCGCCGAATGCCGTTCGGACTCTGTAATGCTCCAGCAACCTTCCAAAGATGCATGATGGCAATCTTCGCAGATTTCATAGACGACATCATGGAAGTATTTATGGATGATTTCTTGGTATGTGGACAAAGTTTCGAAGGATGCCTACAAAACTTAGAAATGGTATTAGAACGATGTGTAAAAGTGAACCTCGTCCTAAATTGGGAAAAATGCCATTTTATGGTCCGACAAGGAATAGTTCTAGGACATGTCATATCAAATAAAGGAATTGAGGTCGACAAAGCTAAAATAGAGATTATAAAAGATCTCCAACCTCCAAAATCCGTACGAGAAATACGGAGTTTTCTAGGACATGTCGGTTTCTACCGAAGATTTATAAAAGATTTTTCAAAAATCACAAAACCTTTGACCGGCCTGTTGATGAAAGATTTTGAGTTCGTCTTCGACGACGACTGTTTAAAAGCATTCGAAACATTAAAATCAGCTCTTATCACCGCACCGATTATGCAACCACCCGATTGGCGACTACCGTTCGAAATCATGTGCGATGCGAGTGATTATGCCGTAGGCGCAGTTCTAGGACAAAGGAAGGACAAGAAACTCCATGCCATCTACTATGCCAGTAGAACCTTAGATCCTGCCCAAATGAACTACGCTACAACAGAAAAGGAATTTCTAGCAGTTATATTTGCGCTTGACAAATTCCGTTCTTACCTAGTAGGAGCAAAAATTATCATATACACAGACCACGCTGCCATTAGGTACCTAATAAGCAAAAAGGATGCCAAACCAAGACTATTGAGATGGATCCTGTTATTACAAGAGTTTAACTTAGAAATCAAAGATAAGAAAGGAACCGAGAACGTTGTTGCAAATCACTTATCCCGAATAGAAGGCATCAAACATGAACCAGTACCGATAAACGATGATTTCCCGTACGAACGTCTAATAGCCAAATTAGAAAGTGACACGCCCAACTCAATCTCGGAAGATCCAGAATTCGAGAAAGCCGTAGAAGCCGTCTATGCCCAAGTCACATTACCTTGGTATGCTGACATCGTTAATTACCTCGCTGCAGGCGTGCTTCCACCGGATCTCACTTATCAGCAAAAGAAGAAATTCTTCCACGATCTGAAACACTATTATTGGGACGAACCTCTACTCTTCAAGAGAGGGCCCGACAACATATATCGTCGTTGTGTCCCAGAGGAAGAAATAGAAAATATCATTTCCCAATGCCATTCAGTACCATATGGTGGTCATGCTAGTACATCCAAGACGTGCGCTAAGATTCTCCAAGCCGGCTTATTCTGGCCTAACCTCTGGAAAGACGTCCACATCACTGTGCTAAAATGTGATCGATGCCAACGAACTGGCAACATCTCACGACGCGATGAAATGCCTCAGAAAGGAATCTTAGAGGTAGAAATCTTTGACGTATGGGGAATATATTTCATGGGACCATTCCCACCTTCTTTTGGTAATAACTACATACTCGTCGATGTAGACTATGTGTCTAAATGGATAGAAGCCATTGCTGCTCCAACAAATGACGCACGAGTAGTAATCAAACTCTTCAAAAACACAATCTTTCCTAGATTCGGTGTACCCAGACTCGTCATTAGTGACGGCGGATCTCACTTCATATCGCGAATATTTGATAAACTTCTTTCTAAATATGGAGTCCGACACCGAGTAGCTACACCCTATCATCTGCAAACTAGCGGACAAGTAGAGGTCTCGAACAGGGAAATAAAACAGATATTGGAAAAGACTGTCGCGACCTCAAGGAAAGATTGGTCATCAAAGCTACATGAAGCTTTATGGGCTTATAGGACCGCTTTTAAGACACCAATAGGTACTACACCCTACAAATTAGTTTACGGTAAATCCTGCCATCTCCCTGTAGAATTAGAGCATAAGGCCTTCTGGGCCATTAAGACACTCAATTTCAACTACACCGAGGCAGGAGAAAAGCGAATCTTGAACTTACACGAATTGGAAGAACTTTGATTAGACGCTTACGAAAATGCCCGTATCTACAAAGAACGAACTAAAAAGTGGCATGATAAACGTTCAGTCAAGAAACAACTCAGTGTAGGAGACATCGTATTGTTATTCAATTCAAGATTAAAACTCTTCCCAAGTAAACTAAAATCTAGGTGGTCCGGACCTTATGAGGTGACTAAAGTACTTCAGAGTGGAGCTGTCGAAATTACCGATAAGACGAATGCACCGTTTATCGTAAACGGGCAACGTCTAAAATATTATAATAAGAACGAAAACAGCCCTCAAGTCTGCAGTATAGCATTGCTTGAGCTTCCAGCTCAAACACCCGAATAGCTTGTCACCAAGCTATCGTCAGGCTTTAGACGTTAAAAACAACGCTTACTGGGAGGCAACCCAATTTTCCCGCAAATTTTCCTCGATACTGTCTTTCATTTTTATTTAAAGTTTTACTTTGAAACTTTAACAAAAATTCTAAACTTAAAATTACTACTATTTTTACTTTTGTTTATTTTCATATTTTTATTTTTATTTTATTTTTCTCTTTTGTCTTTTGTTTTTACCGCTTTTTGTTTTTAAAAATCCTGACTTCAAACTTCTGTTTTAAACTTTTCAGGATTTTAAAAGTCTTCAAAACATTCCTCCTGTTTTTCTCCGACTTACCTGCGAGTATGGCCGAGTACGACTTCACAAAGGTTCATTTTCGAGGACTAGCTCAAAAGGCAAGATTTGCAGCACTAACTGAAAGAGAAATAGCCTTAACGTTGTATTATGATAAGTCTACCATGGATAAACTCGGAATCACTGATAGCATCCAATACCTGTTCAATCAACTGGGTTGGGAGAACACTGCTTTGAAAACCCGTTTTGCTACCTATAAGGACCTCACCTACGAATTCCTTAGTTCCTTCAGATACCTACCCAACTATGGATTTGGATCCAACACAGAGCTGATTACCTTTAGGATGTTTGGAATGGACCAAACCCATAGCCGAATGTCATTAGCTAACCTCCTAGGATTCCCTAGCGGACCGCATGTGTTCATCAGTGCAGAAGATGACGATATTGATTTTGAACTCGGCCAATTCTGGGGTAGAATCACAGGCGACTATCACCCTGAACCAGACAGAATGTATAATGATGAGATTCATAACCCAACTTTCAGATACTTTCACAAGATACTAGCTCACACCCTTTTCAGGAAAGAAGAAAATATTACTACAATATCTAAAGAGGAGTTATTCATCATGTTCTGTGCTTCTCAGGGATGTACAGTAAATGCAGTGCCTTTCATGATGAGATCTTTCAGACGCCTCACTCAGGACCCACAATCACCTATTCTTATAGGAGGCCTCGTGACAATGATTGCCTACGAGCTTGGCCTTAGATTCCGCCTTAATGCAAGCACCAGTTTTGGCACCATCCGCCCCATGAATATCCAGTTTTGCTTTAACAGGCGCATTTTAGGAACTATGGGACCTAGACCTTACGAGTACCTCATCAATGAAAAATCTGTCCAGCTATTCACACTGCCTAATCATCGGATGACAAGTATCCACAACAAGGACAACTGGCTTTATGAATTGGATGAGCCTATGGGACCTTCTTCACCTCAATCAACACCACAGAACTATATGTACGACAGTGACCACATCTCTGAGGCACACGACTATATGTATTATGAGGATGTTGTATCAGAAGCTGAAGTAGACCCTACGACTCCTCCGCATTACAACACCTATCCTGAGCCCATTCCTGAGGAGACCACCGACAAAATGGATACTGTTCTGCACCGATTGGACAACGTTGATGCATCTCTGACTACTGTAAAAGACGACATCGCAGGCATACACAGCGAACTAGTAGTCTTCATGGACTTAGTCTGTGACCAGCTCGACTACTACGCACGGAAGTTTGATGAGTTGAAGGCACGAAAAGACTAGATACTAGTTTTAGCATTAGATTTAGTTTAGTTTAGTTTTTTTTCTACTTTCCGTCCGTTTTCAATTGTTTTGGTTTTTGCATTGTTAATTTCTTTATGTACTACATACAATCGTTCTAATTTCATGTTATCTCAATTATAGTCTTTATTCATTTATTCTGTTTTTACATTATTCTCTGTTTATTGGCTGCTATAATACATTGCCATATCAATACTAGGCCTAAAAGTCACTGCAAGAACACCCTCACAGCAAAATTCTGCGTTCTGCAGATTTTGTTGGTGTGACAACCGTCACAGGAGCCTGACGAGCGTCACGCGGGTGACGACCGTCACGAACCCAAAACTGTTATCTGATATAACAGGGGTTGCATTTTCTCTCCCACTCATCTCCTTTCAACTTCCAATCATCAGAAACTCACACCCCACTCCCTATTTTTGTTTTCCCCACCTTGCACCATATATCCCAACTCCCATCTCAACTTCCTACTACACTTCTGTCACATTTTTCCCGCTCCTCAGAACCACCTCAATCCTCCAACAATGGCGAGAAACCAAGAAACCCCAGACCTCAGCAACATTGTGTTCAGCGAAGGTGACTCTGGCGAGAGACAGCGGACCAACTACATCGCATTCCATCAACGGTCGCTCCAGCCGACTCATTATCCATATATCCCATCGCTCACAGAGCTCAGACTCCTTGACGGCGTCTGATCGCTCCGCAAGTGCACGGAAATATCGAAGTAATATAAAAGATTGTCGAACCCACAGAGACCAATGTCAATCTACCGTTATCTATTATTACGGCGTAAAGCTAAGGCTATTGGAATTAGGAAAATTGAATGCGAGTGAAATTAAATGCAAAAGAAATAAAGAAAATTGGTTTAGAGAAATGCGGTAAAGGATATCGGTATGCAAAGACTTAGTTATCTGGGATTCGACAGGTCACCGATGCTTCTTACTCTTTGCAAACATTGTTCAGAAGAAAATAGTGATCTGAAGACTTTCGTCTCACGATGGTTGTTGACGCTAGTCATAATTCTAAGGGCCGAATGTACGCTTTCGTTGTCCCATTCGGGGTTAAAACTACTTTTTGGAAATCTCTAGGTTCTAATCCATTTTAAAGTGCTTTCGCTGTTATTAAAACAAATGCCTAGTGTTTACTATCTGGTCTTGCCGCAGCTTTCGCTTGTTGGTTCGTACCTTAATTAATTTCCCACTTTCATGGCAAAACTACTTTTAAATAAGTTCTCACTTTCACGACGAAGTTTATTCAGTAAATAAATTTAAACACTACGGCCAGAAAGGTTGTTTGTAAAAAGGGAAGATGCCGGTTACTATCGAATCCTATCCTACTAATTCGGTTACATACCGATAAAACTAACTTAGCCAGACATGATAATTAATGTGAACGGAAATAGACATAAACAACGGAATAATAAAGCGTGCATCATAACAGAAATAAAGTAGTAATTCAATTAATAAAAACCTGTAAATTGTACTGATCTCAAATCCTTGGGTAGTCCCCCACAATGTCGGCAGGATTCTACTTTGGCGAGAAATAAAAGGTACAGGAAGAAAATACAATATTCTGAACTGAAGGAAAATGGAAAGGAAAATAAAAGTAACGATAAATAACTTTGATGGAACTTTGGCAGAACTTCGGGATGAAGAATCCACCCTTTTCTCTGTGAGTCTCTTGTCTATTTATAGGAGATGTTTCTTATCTCAACTTCCTGAGATCATGCGTGAGATATGGAGAAAGTGGTAGTAACTTCCAGTAGTGAGCAGTGAGTGGAAAAAGTGTAGTAACTTCCAGTAGTGGGCAGTGAGTGGAGAAAGTGTAGTAACTTCCAGTAGTGGGCAATGAGTGGAGAAAGTGTAGGAAGGATTTAAGTTGAGATTGATCGTGAATTCTGATTCTGCGTTTTTTGTCTGCGTGACGGTCGTCATGAAATGTGACGGTTGTCACACGCATGACGATCGTCATGGACCTGTGACGGTCGTCACAGCAGCAGAATCCGTATCTGCTGTTTTTCATCTATTTTTCATCCGTTTTTCATATGTTTCTTCTCCTTTTCTTTCTTTAGTCCAAATTCTCCCCAATCTGCAAAACGAAGTAAATTAATCATATAATAGAACATAAATCAAGATAAATTAATAAAAGTCACAAATAAATGCATGTAAATCAAGCCAAATAAACGATATGATTTCGCGTTATCAAACATCCCCACAGTTAAACCATTGCTTGTCCTCAAGCAATCGACCAACACAGTAAAAAGAAATAAGCATAGTTCGAAACAAAGTCACGACGAAACTCTAATCATACGTGGCTGCTAGGCTAATGTTAGATCGATAGGTACTAAATATTAATACCAAGGATATCATAACGACACAATTTCAAAAACTCCCTACTTATGCAAACCAATCGGAATCATGCCATTATAACTCAACCTATAACTCATGCTCTCTTTCACCCCATTTCATTATAGTGCAATCACATTAAGCCCGTTATCCATACACATTCATGGCAAGTAGACCTGTTAGTGACTATGATCTCATTATTATTTCATTTTTTTTCTGCAAATATGCTTAAGCATCAATTGAACTTAAAGAGTTTGTACCGTTAGGCTAAGTGCTCGGGTGAGGAGCACCTAACTTAGAAGGAACATGTCTTTTTCTTCATAATTTTTTCTTTTCTTTCTTAGTTTTCTCATTTTAACCTAGAGATCATACACTTATTTGCATCGGTTTCTTACTTAGTGTGTTTAGGATGGTGCTGACTGCTTAAATAAACTACTTAGGGATTACTACAAGAACCTGGAGTTTTAAGGTCTCGGCATAATGGGTACTCAAATTTATTTTGCATATTTAGGGGGTTAAGGTTGTCAGGACGATATCAATTTTATCAAAACTTTCCCAAGTTTTTCTAACATAGCCTAAACAGCCTATATACTTTCAGAGTACCATGTCATGAATCAAAAAGTTTTTTTGTTGGAGGTTAAAATTTTGAAATTTTGAAATTTTTGGGGAAGTTTGAATAACAGGCGAAAACCACTCATAAAGACTCGACAGCACATGCAAAGATTTTGACATAGCATTAAAAATAGATAAAAACAATAAATCAAACTAAAAGGCAATAAAATGAAAGCGATAGAGTTCCTCCCCCACACTTAAACCAAACATTATCCTCAATGTTTCAGTAAAAGGTGGAAAAGGAAAGATAGAACCTGTATGAATGCTACTGCTCTTGCCATCCTTGTCTTTGTTGATCACTTCTACTTCGGTGGCGGGCATTTTGAGATACTTTGTTTGTGTAATTCTCGAACCAGCTCATCATGTTGCTCGCGTCAAGAGGAAGTACTCATCATAAGTGTTCCCACCAGCAGCGACACTCGTAGGAATGTCCGTGGGCATAGCTCATCTTCTCAGATCGTCATCTAGAGAGTTTTCGCCTAGATATAGCTAAAGCGTAACAAGCGATACATTTCTTTATTTTCTGCCGATTTAAACAAACAAATTAAAATAAAGACCTTGTGGGTTGCCTCCCACACAACGCTTTGTTTAGCGTCGATAGCTCGACGGCTAAGGAGTGCAAGTACTCATGGTGGTTCTTTCGAGAATGGTTCCTCAATCGAACTTTAAATAGTCTTCGGTTTCCATGGCCACTTATCAAGCCATCTCTCATATCCCTCACCTTTTCGTTTCTTTCTTCTGTAGGGTGGTTTCTTGTTTTGAACCCGTGGTGGTGGTTCTGGATCTATTCTGCGTATCAGCTTTTCAAATTTGGGCTTTGTTATTTCATCCACCACCTCAAAAGTTAATCGTACCCTTTTAACAGTAATAATGACCCTAGTTTCACGGTCCTCGAATTTTCTTTTTCTATGAAGGGCCTTAGACAAAGGTGCATTGGTGTGTATATTTTTCAATACCTCCACATATGTTTTGGATTGGGAGTCTACCTTAACTTCTACAAACCTTTGTGGGAAAGAAATAGGTGGGGTATAGGGAGGAGGAGCAACGATACGTGCTTCCTTCTCTACCTCTTCGACACCCTCTCTTTCGGTTGGTGTCGGTGGATTTTTCTCAATATGTATGCTTTTCTCACCAAAACTCTCCTCAGGCTCATCATCAATCTCCCTAGGATCTTCTATTTGTTTTTCATTAACGGTTGTTACAACATTCACATGTCCATCTGGGAAGGGTCCTAGAGGTGTTTGTCTAAGCAGGGAGGTTTGAGTCTCCAAAGTCTCGCTGTGAGTTGCGAGGGAATCGACAATAACGTTCATCTGCCTAAGGTCTTCATTAATTTGGAGATGTTGTTTTCTAAAATCTTCGTTTTGGAGAGTTTGTATTTCCACAAAGCGCTCCATCATAGATTCTATCCTAGAGTGAGTAGACGTCTCATTGAATTCTTCTAGTAGTAGTTCGAGGTTGGATGTATCAAAATCTTGCGTTTCCTCAAAACATTGGGAGTCGTCATCATAGAGGGAATTTAGGTGAGAGTGCGTAGTATTGAAATCTTCTAATAATATTTCGAGGTCGGATTTAAGCGGAATTTGTGGTTCCTCGAAATATTGGGGGTGGTAGTTATAATATGGAGGGTGGTAATTATAAGGGAAATATGGGTTATACATAATGATTTAGATAAGAGTGCCTTAGTCTATACTATGCAACAACGGAATCACAATATTGACTGTTGGTCCCCGGCAACGGCGCCAAAAACTTGATCGCTCCGCAAGTGCACGGAAATATCGAAGTAATATAAAAGATTGTCGAACCCACAGAGACCAATGTCAATCTACCGTTATCTATTATTACGGCGTAAAGCTAAGGCTATTGGAATTAGGAAAATTGAATGTGAGTGAAATTAAATGCAAAAGAAATAAAGAAAATTGGTTTAGAGAAATGCGGTAAAGGATATCGGTATGCAAAGACTTAGTTATCTGGGATTCGACAGGTCACCGATGCTTCTTACTCTTTGCAAACATTGTTCAGAAGAAAATAGTGATCTGAAGACTTTCGTCTCACGATGGTTGTTTACGCTAGTCATAATTCTAAGGGCCGAATGTACGCTTTCGCTGTCCCATTCGGGGTTAAAACTACTTTTTGGAAATCTCTAGGTTCTAATCCATTTTAAAGTGCTTTCGCTGTTATTAAAACAAATGCCTAGTGTTTACTATCTGGTCTTGCCGCAACTTTCGCTTGTTGGTTCGTACCTTAATTAATTTCCCACTTTCGTGGCAAAACTACTTTTAAATAAGTTCTCACTTTCACGACGAAGTTTATTCAGTAAATAAATTTAAACACTACGGCCAGAAAGGTTGTTTGTAAAAAGGGAAGATGCCGGTTACTATCGAATCCTATCCTACTAATTCGGTTACATACCGATAAAACTAACTTAGCCAGACATGATAATTAATGCGAACGGAAATAGACATAAACAACGGAATAATAAAGCATGCATCATAACAGAAATAAAGTAGTAATTCAATTAATAAAAACCTGTAAATTGTACTGATCTCAAATCCTTGGGTAGTCCCCCACAATGTCGGCAGGATTCTACTTTGGTGAGAAATAAAAGGTACAGGAAGAAAATACAATATTCTGAACTGAAGGAAAATGGAAAGGAAAATAAAAGTAACGATGAATAACTTTGATGGAACTTTGGCAGAACTTCGGGATGAAGAATCCACCCTTTTCTCTGTGAGTCTCTTGTCTATTTATAGGAGATGTTTCTTATCTCAACTTCCTGAGATCATGCGTGAGATATGGAGAAAGTGGTAGTAACTTCCAGTAGTGGGCAGTGAGTGGAAAAAGTGTAGTAACTTCCAGTAGTGGGCAGTGAGTGGAGAAAGTGTAGTAACTTCCAGTAGTGGGCAGTGAGTGGAGAAAGTGTAGGAAGGATTTAAGTTGAGATTGATCGTGAATTCTGATTCTGCGTTTTTTGTCTGCGTGACGGTCGTCATGAAATGTGACGGTCGTCACACGCATGACGGTCATCATGGACCTGTGACGGTCGTCACAACAGCAGAATCCGTATCTGCTGTTTTTCATCTATTTTTCATCCGTTTTTCATATGTTTCTTCTCCTTTTCTTTCTTTAGTCCAAATTCTCCCCAATCTGCAAAACGAAGTAAATTAATCATATAATAGAACATAAATCAAGATAAATTAATAAAAGTCACAAATAAATGCATGTAAATCAAGCCAAATAAACGATATGATTTCGCGTTATCAGCGTCACTTGGATGCTTCAAAGAGCCGGCATCTGGAACCTCTGCACGAATCCACTGCCGACGTATGAACAACTCACCCTCGAGTTCCTAAGTTCGTTTACCTACGTCACTTCCAGCGGCGACCTCAGCCAACACTCCGGTGCCGCATGCTTCCGGATGTTCGGCACCAACTATCAAGTGAACCAAAACCAGATTGCCGCCATCCTACAACTCCCTCGAGGCGACAATGCTCACCGCCGCCTCACCGATCAGTTCCAGCATGAAGCCTTCGCGCTCTGGTACCAGTTGACCGGCATCAATGCCGATGGTTGGGATTCTCTGCACGCAACGCATATCCACAACCCGACCATCCGGTACTTCCACCGAGCATTGAGCAACACCATCTTCGCCCGGGACAGCAACCATAAGGTGAACTCGAAAGAGCTCTTCTTCCTCCGTTGTGTCTTCAACAACGAGCCTATCAACGCCGCTCCGTTCCTCCTGGCCCACATTCAGGCCAACTGTAACCGTGGCTCCAAGCCATCTTACTTTGCCGGGATTGTCACTGTCATTACACTTGGGCTGCACCTCGGTGATCGCCTCCAGCACCTCCACGCCATTCCCTCGGTGTTCTTTGACACCGACCACTGCAGAGCCTCTCACCTCATCCGTTCCAGAGCCGATGGCAAGTACCATATGGTAGTGCGTGGCAAAACCGTCTGAAGCATCACCCTTCCATCACGCACCCGGATACACCCAGAGGATCGTACCAACTGGTTATTTGACCTCACTTCCCCTCCTGCTGCCGCTGCTCCAACTCAGGACCACACCCAAGGTTCTGACGAAGAAATTCAAGTTGAGTTGGACAGACCAGAGCAACCGGAGGCATCGCAACCACTTCCTTCCGAAGGTACATCCTACCGCCGCCGCCGCCATCGTCCAGAGCCCGACTACTCAGAAGCAGACCTCCGCCGCTCTCTCGACCAGCAGGCCCAGATCCTCGCTATAATGCAGCAGCAGAATCAGCGAGCAGAGCAGTTCAAAGCTTGGCATCGGACCCAAATGCAACAACTACAAACCGGCCAAGAAACCATTATTGAGAACTTGGCGAATTTGACCTTGCAGTTCGAAGGACTTCGTGACTATGTCTATCATACCGGAGCTATGAGTTTTGAGGACCGAGTCGCCCAAGTCAGAGCCAGAGGACGAGAGCGAGGACGTGACTGAGGCAGAGGCCGTGATTAGTTACCATTTTCCTTATTTGTTTACTATATTTTCAGTTTCTTTGTACTTTCATTTTCGTTGTATCTCCCTCTCGCATTTTTTTTCAAATCAGTGGGGACACTGATTGAGATAGTGTGGGAGCAGAGCGTTTATTTCCCATTCCATTGTACTTTTATTTTCGTAATTTCAATTCGAACATTTTCACGTTTAGCAAATAAAAGCTCTATTATATATCTTTTTTCCGTTACGCAAACATCCCCACGTTATTCGACCTAAACAAAAAATTTTTTCGTTCGTTCTTCAAAAGCAAAAGCATCACGAGAATGCGCCCGAGTTCAAACCAAGTTTTGAAACTCCGAGGAGACAACAATTCTAACAAAACCAGTACCGTCCTGACACTTTAGATCTCTGGTTTATGCGAGTCGGTTTCACTACCTACGTGTACCAAAGTCTCAAGTGTCTACGCAAACTCAACCCCAAGTAGTTTATACTAGCAGTCAACACCATCCTAAAGCACTTCTAAGCGAGCGACCGATGCAAATAAGTGTATGATCTCCAAAAAGATGAAAAATCATGAAAAGAAAGCCATATAGCCAAAAATATAAAGACACGTTTCCTTCTAAGTTAGGTGCTCCTCGCCCGAGCATTTAGCCCAACGGCACGAAAGCTCACTGAAAAATCAATGATATAAGCTTATGATCAATGAAAAAGATCAAAACAGAAATGAGATCATATTCACTAACAGGTCAAACTGCCATGAAAGTGTATGGACAACGGGCTTAATGTGATTGCGCTAGAACAAACAGGGTGAACTTGCTGCGAGAACCTTAACACCAAGCTACATTAGCATGACTGGAACCGATTTGCATAAGAAGGAGACCTCCGAAGACTTATAGTCCAGTGTCGTCTCCGTACTCGTTTTGTTCTTACTAAGAATCCCGGTTTTTCCCAACTTTGCGAACGAAGAAGCTGCCTCGTGCTTGCCGACTTTTTCACCTTTTACTTGAGGACAAGCAAAGATTCAAGCTTAGGGGAGTTTGATAACACGAAATCGTATATATATATATATATATTGATGCATAATTCAATTGAAGTTTAACTGTTTTCGATCCGATTTCGGGTTATTTCCGTGTTATTTGTCTGATGTTTTGTAGGTATTTGATAATCACGTCTAAACAAAGCAATATGAAGAAAAGAAGCAATCTCATATGAAATATGGATGAAAACCGGATGAAAACAACATGAAAAACGCAGAATGCAGATTTTGCTGCTGTGACGACCATCACAGCCCCATGACGACCGTCACACGGGTGACGACCGTCACACACCGTGACGACCGTCATGCAGGCAAAAACGCCCCACTTCAAATGCACGTGAAAGAAGCAGTTCCAAGTCCCAAATAGTGGACCACTACTCCCTGATAATTCTGCCTCAAAGTCCACCTTCTTCAAGTTATAACCGTTAGAATTCCATTTCTATAAAAAGGGAAGAAGGGGAACTCAGAAGGGGAGCCGCATTCAGACAACGAAGTGCTGCCCAATTTCATTTCCAGAGCAAACAGTTTTATTTTCTTTCCTATTTTTTTGTTGCCTTTCATTCCTTCTGTAATTCTTATTTACCGTGTACGATCAATTGGCACAAAGACCAGAATCCTGCCAACATTTGTGGAGGATCTGCCTAAAGGTCAATTGGAATATTTACAGGTTTCTCATTTTAATCGTAATTCCAGTTTTATTATGATGCATGCTATTATTTATTGTTTTCATTTATGTTTTACCTTTCCCAAATCTATGTCTGGCTAAATTAAAGTAATCGATATGTAATAATAATTCGGAAGGGATTTGATAATAACCGGTTGAAAATTGTCTTTTTCAAAAGTTGTTTATGGTCTGAGTGTTTAAATTTATTTACTGAATAAACTTCGTCGCGAAAGCGAGAACTTATTTAAAAGTAGTTTTGCCACGAAAGTGGGAAATTAATTAAGGTACGAACCAACAAGCGAAAGCTGCGGCAAGACCAGATAGTAAACACTAGTCATTCAGAAAGCACTTTAAAATGAATTAGAACTTAGAGATTTCCAAAAAATAATTTTAACCCCGAATGGGATACGAAAGCGTACGTTTGACCCTTAGAATTATGATTAGCGTCAATAACCATCGTGAGACGAGAGTCTTCAGATCACTATTTTCTGCTTAAATAAACTCTGAAAAATATTTCATATACCGATAACTTGTCAAATCCCCGAAGAACATAATTACTACATATCGATTCACGTAATTATAATTTAAATAACATTTTTAGTTCCATTTAGTGACAATCTTATTCCCTTAAGCATTACCTATCTAGCTAAACATAGTAACTCCCGAGAACACTAGTTTGATTACGAGTCCCTGTGGGATCGATATCTATTATTACTACGCGATAGACTGTGCACTTGCAGTTAAGTTGTATTAGACATAGAAAGTCGCGATCAAAGAGCTAAACGAAGATAAAAGAATATTAAAAGTGAATGGAAAATATTTGAAAAAATATAAGCATGCGCTTCAGGAGGTAAAAATATCAACGGAATAACGATTAATATAAAATGAAGCCATAAATGGTATTAATGTAATATGCAAAAATGGCTCAGTACCTTACAACATGGGATTATAACTATGGCTTACAAAGGCCAGCAAAAGGTAAGTTATTACAAAAAGTCTCAACAGACTAAAAAGGGAGATTGACTCGCATCTTGAAATAGGTCGACTTTTGAAGCTCAAGGCGTTTTTGACATAAGTCTTTGTCGGTTCTCAATTGAGCAATTTTTGTTTCCAAACGACGAGCTTCCTCAGCAAAGTTGACGGCATGGTCAAGTTCAGTTGATAAAGAAGAATCGTCAAAGGAAGATAATTCAACATTCGTCGTCTTAGCTTTCGTTATCTTATGGCGAAGCTTTTTGATTCTGCGCTCCCAACAAGCAATTTTCTCCTCATTTGTGATGATCTCTTGTTGATTCTTCTCTTTTCTCTCCTCCAGTTCTACAATTTTTTGTTCAGACTCAGCGACAACGGTCCAATCAGCGGCTTCACTACCGGCCTTCGTCGAAAGATCATTCTCAATTTGGGGCAGCAGTCGAAAGTCCTTATGGACTTGGTCAATTAAGGTGCCAATCTCTTAGATGACGCTAGCAGCCTCGGGAGAGATCGATTTAAGATCCACTTGTTATAGGAGAGTCTTCAAGAAAAGGTGGTGGACAACATCCATTTTCAAAAGGGAGAAGAAATCCCCTTTGAAGATCTTCCCCTTGATCTTTTCGAGAATGCTATCAGTTGGGTGGCTCGAGACTTGGCCTTTAGAAGTTGAAGTGTTAGGGGCTTTACCAGAAGAACTGCCTCGCTGGCTCAGGAGAACTTTGATGTACTGTCGAGGGTTGGAGACCTTCAAGGAATCAAGTTCTGCCTTGGTAAGATTTGCCCCACCTTTGATGGGCACTACTTCACTTTCCTTGAGAACAGCAGCGGTGGTAGTTTCAGCCACTTCAACAGGGGCAGGTCCATCAACTGGATGTTCCTCAGGTTTTGCTTCCTTGCTTTTACCATCTTATGTTGCATCTTCTTCCATTTCGTCTTTCATGCCTTCGCCGCTAGTCTCATCCAGTTCTGACTGATGCATGGTCTTATTTTCGACGGCATCATCGTCCATTGCGGTTTGTTCATCAGTGGCCATCACTTGATTTAAAAGAGAATTGTTTGTGTCATCCAAGTTTACGTCCTCCTCCATAGGAGCCTCTTCATCATTTGCTACGTCAGGATTAGGCAGAATATTGTCTTCTTCATGGTCGGATCCATCGGTCTGAGACTGTTGGGTTGTTGTTTTTGTAGGTGAAGGAGGAACTGTGGTAAATTCAGGTTTATTAATCTCGCCGAAAGAACTCATACCAGAACCCAAATCAGATGTAGAATGATAAGTGGGCTCACCTTGGCTGTTCAAGGGAAAGGTCAGCGAAGGATACTTGGGTGGAATGGTTTGCAAACCCCCAGCATCAGCCTAGACAAAGAAATAGACATAAGAAAGAGCAAGATAAAACAGATCAAGTTCCAAAAATAAAACAGTTAGATACGTAGTATACCTTAATGTTGTCATTAGCGGGACTTGAGTTGTTACTTTCAATGGGAACGATATGCGGAACCGAGGCACCCTATGCAGGAGCTTTAGCAGGATCTTGAGAGGGAGTGTTCAACTTATGAGTTTTTACTGTCGAGGGGGCAGATGGAGAATCAGTGATACCAAGGCCATAGGTAACCCTTCGCCTTATCTTTAGTTGAGCATCCTCACGAGGAGATTCGTCTTCATCTTCTGAATCAATGATGATTTGGGCAGAAGCTCTTTTGAGTTTCTTTTGAGGAGTGGGAGGTTTGTGGCTTACCTAAAACAATGAGAGATGTTAGGAACAATGAAGGAAGTCAAGCTAACAAAGGCTTGCAGGGGGTTACCTTTTGGCCTTCGATCCTGCCTTCAGTCTTTGATGCTAGAGCATTTCTTTTAGGAGCATTTGCAAAACAAATCATGCCGCTACTAGTCAGTAACAATAAAGCTCAGTTTAAAAAGTCCAAATCAAAGGGAAATGACCTTCAAGAATGTCGGATTCAATGAGAACATCTTCGATTCGTCTTCATGTTTCTTTAGCGGAGGAGGGAAAGGTCTGATGAACTACTCAGGGCCGTATTTCCTTTATGCGAATGGAGCCATTCTTGAGGTGAACTCATGACGTTTGGCGAACATATGGATGAAGTTTGAAAGGTTGGATCGAAGAGTGTGTCCTTCTTTGCTTGGAGTAAGTTGAAACAAGCAGGGCCATTCGACTTGTCTTTCAGAAACAAAAGGCGAATCCTCATCGACTTCTCCTTTGTTGGGAAGGTTGCCTTCGAAAGTGGCATTGAGCCACAACTGGAGTAGCCAGAAAGGACCTGACATTAGTAGGTTGCCATGACTTTCAGGGTCTTTCAGCTTACCAGCACCTTCGCTCAAGGCCTCGTACAGACTAGTCAGGATCATTTCTCTCAGGCAAATGCCTCTTTTTAGGTGTAGTTGATTTTCCAAAATGAGGTATTTTCGTGCCGCCTGCAAAGATTTAGTATAGAAGACACAACGAGACAACCACATGGATAAGAAGACTATATGTTCTTCATCTTCGACAATAGTAGTATCCTTATTGTGATAGTGGTTGACGAAGTGGGTGTAAGTATGCTTTGTATTCGAAAACCCTATGGTATCTTGACAGTCAATTTCAGGGTCATAAACTAATCCATGGGGTTTCAGTCCTATGATGGCAGCTATATCAAAAAGTGTAGGTGTCATCATCCCATACAGAAGGTGGAAAGTGTAATGGGTATTGTCCTAGAAAAATAAAGAAGAAGTCAGCATGAGGGGACAATAACTGGGGCCGATCTTCGACATCATTATGAGGTCATAGATGCCAGTCTCTTTCCAGTCCTGGGCTTTTACCTTCTCCACTTTTGCTAACCAGTTAAGGTAAAGTTCGGATTCCTTAAAATAAGGGGTGGCTCTAAACAACCTAGCTCCGTCATGGAGGTACTTAAGGTCTATGTTGTAGGAAGCTAGACTATCAGGACCATCAGCGGGAATCTTGCTGGAATCCTTTTGCCCCAAGGGTTTGGTTGTTCTGTAAGAAGGGAAGAAGGCATTTAAACTAGAATTATCAAGAACTAAGGGAGACAATGGGCCAGACATTGCTAAGGGTTTACCTGCAACATGACAGGGATGATTACTTGGGATTCGTAGATGTGGCGTTTTTCCTCCAGCAATGGTTCGCGAATGAATTGTTGGTTCTTCACGACTTTAGGGCCACTCAAGGTGGTGAAAGGAGGGAGGACCGATGTAGAGGAATTCCCTTTGGTTTGTGTCTTTTTCTTCTGATTCTGGTGTTCAACCATTGTTGAAGTTAGGGAAGGAAGTGTTCTTAGGAAGAAAGGGATATTTGGAGAGAAAAAGAACGCAAGAGTTTTATTGGGAATTGAAAATATTAAAAATGATGCCCAAGGAAGTTATTTATATGAAGTATTAGAAAATTAAGAGTTTTTCATCATAAGTGGCTAGAGTTAGTGGGCCACGTGTGTGTCCTGTGGTGGAGAAATAGGGGTGGCAGTTGTAACCTCCATCCCTTAGGCTCTAAAAGAATGATGATAATTTATGACTTTTTGTGAGTTCCCAGAAATTTGCCATGATGACCCATGACGTCATGAACGTGTGCAAAGGTGGCAGAGCAGTTACTTGCATGCTTCATCTATTTTCCTTTTCACCTTCCCAGGCGTTAGTCGGCTAAAGCACATCGATTGACATGCGTGAGTCGAAATAGCGGGGTCGAATTAGATGTTGTCAAAAAAATGCGCTTTTTCTACATAAGGGTCGAAAAAGACATTTTTTAGGGGCAATTTGTTAGTTCATAAATTCGACACCTCTTGCAAGTTGGGATATTTAATAAAATGGCATCAAAATCTCGCTGGAGATAAAAGCTGATCAAAGAGTCCAAGGTGTACGAAGAAGAAGTGTCGAACCATTTGGACGGTTTTGGGAAAAATCATGAAACGTCAAAGGGTCATGCTTCGAACGAGACATTGCTTGATGACTATTTGAAATTCAAATAAATTGGAGGGAGCAGTTTCATTCGCTAAATGACTAAAAGGACATGTGGCACCCGATGAGTGAAGGACTTCATGCATCACGACATGTGTCGGAACATGATGGTTTGTGAAGTTATTGTTAGTTATTTCTTCTATTATAAATATGAGTTTTTAGAGATTGAATGGTGTGTTGTAATTTAATTTTGTACAAGTCACTCTTGTAATTACTCCAAGTATCCGTGTGTATAGAAAGAATGTATCAAGGAGAATGTACGTGATGTAAACACACCGTGTTTTACTTTTCAATGAAGTTTACTTTGTCCTTTTACTTTTATTAAGTTTCTTTACCTTTTCGCCATAGTTTCCACTTTTTATGCATTCTTACTTTACCTTTAACCCCTTTCTTCCTCTAAAGATTTCTAGTTCTTTCTATCCAGATTTCTATCTCCTTCCTCTCTTCAGTCTAATAAACAATTCTACCCTTAAGATTTTTCACCCAATATTGTCGAAGTGTGTAACTTAGGCAGATTCTAGAAAACAAAACCTTTTAGCACATGTCCTAGGATCAATCTGATCGATCCTGTGAGTCATCAACGTTAGATTTAGAAGATCGGCAGTTGTTTTCCAATTTTCAAGGGAAACAAGTGGCCATAGAGTTTTTCTCACGCTGGATCTCTCTACACAATTAAGTGTTTGATATGAAATCAATAAAAGAGACCAGAGCTCTGATTCCAATTAAAGGTTGAGAAAAACACAAGAAAAGGGGTTTCAATTAGGTTTTACAATTTTTTCAATAGACTTTGTAACACACACACACACGCAAACAAAAGTATGGACCATTGAAAGAAAAAACACAATTGGTTTATCTTGGTTCACTATAAACAAAGCTAATCCAGTCCACCTGCCAAGGCGATTTTGCCTTATCACAAGGACTTAATCCACTAATCTTTGATAAGATTACAACAACCTATAAGTCATCAACGACTTGCCCTCACGAGTCTACTGACTAACACACTTAGTCACTCAAGGAAAACTTACAACCAACCTCTAAGTTGTTCAATAACAACTTAGCCCTCTCGAGTCTACTAACTAACACAATTAGTCACTCAAGGAAAATCACTTAAAAAGTGTTACAAGAATGTTTACAATAGCTCTTATTAGTAAGCAGGTTAAAACAAATTTAAGAATAGTATTTCTACACAAATATGAGCAACAACTCTTTATGTTTTGAAAGTATGTACTTTTGCATTTTTGACTTGTGAATCGTTGTCCTTTGCAATGCAAAATAGTCTTATATTTATAACCACAAGATATATAAGTTGAGGGATAAGAATGTTTTTGAGCTAGGCTAGCTATCTTCAACGGTAAAATCCTTGGAGAGAAGAAATATTTAAAGCTTAGAAAGCTTTCTGATCAATTATGAGCAAAATCTCTGCTTTAGACTTTTTTAGGAAATAGTCGTTTGTATGGATTCTTGGCCTTCACATTTTGCTTTGGATTTTGAGTTTTGATCCTTATCATGTATTTTGAACTTTAACGTTGATCAGAATCTTTAGAATCCTTTCTTTAGAAACAAACACTTTCTTGAGAAGCACATATTTTCTTTTTTAGAAGCTCTAGTATCTATTAGAATCTTGTTGAGTTGCGCTAGAAGTTGATTCCAATGAGAATTGTATATCTGCACACTTAAGATAAAATTAGAGTACCAAATTATTACATATAAAATATATACATTGTTATCATTAAAACTAGAGATTATATGCAGAACCAATATCCTGTTCTAACAAAAGCAAGGCTAAAATTGACCGAGAGAATACATAAGATTCCGTTTTGAATTTTCTATGTTGAGAAGAAAATACTCACTACGAAAGTATGAATGAAAATATACTATTTACGTACTGAAATGGCGAAAAATATATCTAATGTAATACCCATATATAATATATGTCTAGAATTTTCATATTATACCTAGGTGCAAATTTTGTACTGAAATATACAAGTTCCTACCGACACATTGTACATAATACATGCCCAAAACAAAACAACTAAAAGTGGCACAATATATACAAGATGCCCAAAATAAAATAAGAACTAGATCACTAAAGAATGGTCTCAAAATAAGCCATCTGCATAGCGGAAAGCCATCCAAAAGATAAGACAAGTAAGGACATCAAGCTACCTTATCCTTACCCTTCGCCGAATCGGAACTACTTGAAAAATAATCAATAACATGGGTTGAGATAATAATCTAAGTGGATTCTCTATCTTATGGGTCCTCTCAGCTCTAAAAGTTTCTAACCATCTAAAATTTCAAGTTCCAAGGGGAAAAGGGAGGAGACTTGAATTCACAATACTTGCATTATACATAAACATATTGTTTGAGTTCAACAACTCAAACTATCACTAATCAGAAACCATACCAAGGCAAACATCTTTGTCCTCTATTATGTCTAGGACTATCGGCATGGGTCACGTATCCTTGTATCTACTTTGACATATGAAATGGATTCAGATTCAAGGTGTTTCCCACATGAATCGTCACTTCCCAAAACCATCCCATCTCAAGCCTTTTACACGTAGGTTCCATTTGTATGCACGTGACTCAAACCTGTCAAAGTAATAATGCATACATCCCAAAGGAGATCTACATAAGCATTGGCTCTTGGGACGACACATCTCAAGGTTTGTTTCTGACTACGTGATCAATAAGGATTATGTGATTGTATTCGCCAATCACAAGGCGATCACATCACTTTAACATTCACAATATACCACATGTTCCATATAATGCCCCGACTCTCCACTAGACAACTACTTGTCAAAGATACACACCTAGGCATCAATTGCACAAGCATTGTTATCTAAGTCCTTTATTATGTCCTAGTCACCTTACTATTTCACTTCATTAATTTACATTAAGTTTCCTCACCATTCTTACATATTTTAATCATGTTATCACGCATTCATAATCAATTAATCATGGATAGAAAGCATGTTTAAGAACCATAATAATCAATAGAAGGTAATGTAAAACATAGTTAAACATGTGTACACAACAACCAAACAAACAACAAAGGAATTTGTCAAAGTCCTGGCAGCGTCGCCTAGCGACCAGAAGGCAAGCTAGCTTGCTTTCAATTCACACTGCGAACTCAAGGCGAGGGACAAGCAGTAGCAAAATGACACCATGGTCGTTGTGTGACCCCAAGGAAAAGTCTCGCTTTCCGTTCGTTGGACCTTGCACAGTGACCGTAGCATAACTCATCGCTTTTAGTTCGCTGGAAGCTCGTTGTGCGAGCATGTCAATTTTTGCACGTTGAGCAAGTTCTCTATACAACCAAAACTAACATATAGCACATATTTACTCATAACCAGCACGAAAACAACACATTCATGGAACATTAATAACATTATAAGCAAAACATATCAAAATCCAACACTTCCAATTCTATCTAACAATCCTAACTTAGAGTATCTAACTAGAACCCACCTTAAGATGAAGATGAAGAAGTTGTTATTGATGAAGATGAGATAATGAATGATGAAGAACTTCCTCTTTCTTCTTCCTCTAGGTTTTCCTTATTCTTTCCCCCTTTCTCCTCTTTCTTTCTATTTCCTCTTACTATCTTTCCCACTTTGTTCGAATGAAGGAAATGAATGTGAAAAAACAATACATAGAAGTATTATTAGAAATTAGTAAAACTAACTGGTATGGATGGTAGAAAAGAGTATTAATTGGTAAAATATCCAAGATTATGTTATCAAAATGTCTCAATTGTATCAATTGATAAAAGGTCATAGTCAAATAATATTAATTAAATCAATATGAACTCACTAGTTACTCTAATTATTCAAACAAATAACTCTCATAACACATATAAACTCATATGATCTCAACTAATATTATTTAGAGTTCTTTAGAGAATATGAGGTATTACATATGACCTCGTTGTTCAAACTTTTAATTTAAAAGTAGCGAAAACATTTTTAAACTAACCATAAACTATTTTTAACTTGTAAAAGATTCTTTTAACTCAATTTTTATACTGTGAAAGTCGGTATTTTGTGGGTTTAAGGTCCGGTGACACACTTACGAAAATGGGTGTTATCACTAGTTAATATTTTCTACAGATAATAAAATTCTCGTTATAGTTAAATGCTTCAACTTATATGAATAAAACTGGTAAATACGAGTCTTGTTTTGATCTCTTGTTATTAATATTGATTTAAATCAATTGTTTTCACTTTTTGTCGGGGACCAATTTTTGCAACACCGCGATTTCGTTGTTATTGCGTATAGACTAAGTTATTTTTAATTAATTTTTCCCATTTTCAGATTTATGTGAAGAGCCCAAAGCACCAGGAATCTAGTCTAACTGATCGACGGAATTAAACGCTATCTACATATGTTAGACGTCGATTACAATGAATCAAATGAAAAACGGCAGAAATCGACAATTTCGAACTTAAACCATTTCTATTACAAATAGTGCCGCATAACCAATTCTCCAGAAACCCGACGGAGGATCCAAACTTTCACCTTTTGTCTTAATGCAGTTCGCAAATACGCTTAAGAGCAACGACGTCGATCCCGAAACCATTCACCTGCGTCTATTTCCATTCTCCCTAAGGGACATAGCCATAACATGGTTACAATCCCTACCATCTAATTCCATTACGACATGAAGTGAAGCTAAGAAAGTATTTCTTACTAAATATTTCCTTCCAAACAAAATGGCGCAACTTAGGAACCAAATTACCTACTTTAGGCAGACTAACAGTGAATCGCTCTTCTAAATGAAAACTCTTTGAGTCGCTCAAGCCCAAATATTCCTTGCATCTTGTACTTTAGACAAATTATATTCATATCACTTTCTTCTCAAACTCCAGAAAAATATTATGTGGGTCACTTAAGCCTGAATACCACTTTGATTCGAAGCTCCAAACAAATCCTTTTCGAATCACTCAAGTTCGAATATTACTTTCATCTCAAATTCCTAATAAACCCTTTTTGAGACACCCGAGCCTAAATATCACTTTCCTATCAAACTCTAGATAAATCCTCTTCAAATTACTCCTGCCTCATTGATAAAAACATCCCCTCCAAAGTCCTATTTATAAAAAACTAATTCATCACTTTTTATTGCCTCTGACAGTTGACTTTAAGGGCAACTATTATATACTAGGCATAAGTCTAATCCAACATATATCAACATTTATACCAGTCATCTTCCTCGCCCTCAACGGTCAATATGAGACAAGAGAAAAAATAACAAACTCGGCACTAGTCGAAGGTCATTGGGACGTGCATCTGCCATAACTCCAATAAGAATTTTGATCTCCTTATAAGATCTATATAAGAAGTCTAAAATCATATACAAAAATGTTCACAACAACTAATTCTATTACCGCCCACTTCTTCGTTTACTAACTTAAGTAACACCGTGTTTGCTTATATTACTCCATCAATCATCAATTGACCAAGTCTACTAGTTTATTCACTGCTTTTACGAGTCATTCATCTAAATTCAGTTCAGTTATTTGTTTTGAATAAATAATTTTTACATAAAAAATCTTATAGATCAATTTCATATTTATATTTTTTAATTATTTAATAAAAAACTATTTTAACTTTTTATAATTTGTAATTATTTAATAAAAACTATTTTTTAAATTAAATTTATTTGTTTTCTTGTCAAATATATAAGGTTATATATACTCCTTACCCACTTAAAAAATGGCCATTTAAACCATAATAAATAAACTATTAAAATGCAGTATTAAATCTTTCATACAAAATTCATAATAAATAATAATAATAATAATAATAATTAGATAAATAGTGACTAATAAAACAAATAAAAAAGAAATGGCCATTTAATCCCACACCCCTCACGTTAAAAAAAACTAATAAATATTAAAAAAAATAGCCATTTAAACCACCTTTTATTTAATTTGTAATCTATAATATATAATATATAACATATATAAAAAGTAAAATATGGTATTTTGATGTAATCTATTTTCTTAATCAATTTTACTCTTTAATGTATAACTTACATAATAATTTTTATTAAAAAAATTATTATTAAACTTTTTACTGTTAACTTTTTATCTAACTTTTTACCTCTATTTAAAATTAATATTAAATAATAAAATATTATTTAAATTTTTACATATATACATTAAAAAAACGAATAGACAAATACGTGAGTATATATCTAAACACTAGTACTAAATAAACTAACAACTCATATTAAAAAAAAAAAATCCTTTCATCCTCCATACGAAATAATAATTAAAAACTAATAGTTATAATTAATTTTTTTTAAAAAACTAATAACTCCCCTATTCAAACAAAATAGCCCTTAATCCATCTTAGCCATATAACCCAACGTTTCAATTAGTTTTTTTTTATTTAATATTATTATTATATTTATTATTTGTATTAGTAATAATTTGTAGTCCACTAAAAAAACTTCTTCAACCCATTAATTCCACTAATTTCCAATAAATTAGTTTTAAAATAATAATTAATTTTAAATTTATCATAAAAGATTTATTTAATTCATTTAATTAATCCACTGGCTATATTATTTTCTTTTTATTCTAAAACGTGTTCGATTTAAATTTCTAAGAACAACTCTATCACTATCTCATGTAGTGGTCGGTTTTTATTTTTTAATTTATTTATTAATATTTAAGGAAACAAAAACTCAAGTTAAGATTTTTAGGATTTAGCATGACATGAAAGAAACTATAAATATACATAGTATTTATAAATTATGTTGTTGAATTTTTCTAACTTATTTTTATGTTTATTTTTGTAGGGACAAACTTTAAATCATCACAAAATGCAGTTCATCAATAAACAAATTGCTAAAAAGGTTGTATTTTGATAGATACCGGTTTAAAAACGATGAACTATTTGTTTTCTTTATGTGATGTTTTTTTAACTTTATTGTGTCATCTATTTTTATTATTTTTATTTTTCTTTCTTATTTTACCATTAACTCAATTCATATGCACCATTATCTTTAATAACTATTATCATCACTAACTTATTTTAAATATAAACTTAATTTCGAGCTTTATTGGTCTATTAAATTTTCCACTACATATTTTCAAACATAACTTCTCCTTTTTTTTAACACATTAATTTTTTCAATAGATTTTTTATATTCATATTCAAATGATAATAATGTTAATGTTTTTATTAATAAATTTTGTGACAGTCATTAAGTAATTTTTTTCCTCTAATTTTACAATTTTACAAAATAATGTGCTTTTGTTAATTTTTTAGAAAATATTAAAATTAATGTTTAGTTAGACACACATTTTAAAAAAGTAATGATAATGTTATTATTTTTTCATAATATAAAATTTTAAAATCAATTTTTTTAGGAAACATTAATTTATTAAAAAATTATAGCACCATAAATAAATAAAACTTATATTATAAAAATCATAATCCATTTTACCACGTATTTTTAGGTTAACTTTATATTTTGAGATTACAAAATTAAACTTTTATACATTCTCAATTTTGATTGAATCATTATATATTTTATTATTTAAGTAAGGGTTAAACAAGTATGAGTTTTTTATAAATATGCCAATTTTAATTTTAATTTTTTAAAAAATTTTCTTTAAACAATAGTCCTCACAAAATTTTCCGTTTAAAAAAAATGCTCTCTCCCATTACTTTTCTCTAACGAAGGGTGATGTGGCATGCCACGGAGATCTTTGTCGTGGCCATCAATTTGATTTGGAATAATTTTTTTTGTTATCATAAATAGTAGAGGCAAACTGAGTGAACCATACTCCTTTTGTTCACCGTTTTCCTCCATAACACCGCATTTCTTCCAATTGTTCACATTCTTCATCATCTTCTTATTATTCCTTCCAATCGTTCTTCTTCTTCTTATTCGTCTCCCTCCTCCATCTCATAAATATGTCGTACTCATCTAGGTTAAGCAAATAACCATGGAGTGAAAAGGTGTGGATGCAATGGTGTTATGATTTCATATATGTGCAAGAACAGAAAGAGCAAATGTCGATTATTTTAGGGATGTCTGTGTTGGAAAAATGAGGGTACTTGTAATTTATTTATTTGGGATGATGAAATTGCACTAGGAAGGATGATGAAGAATGCGTATATTCATAATGGAGGAAGGATGAGAGTAAGGTGAGGGAAATGCAAGCTTTAGAAACTCTGAAGGAGTTTTACGAATCATCCATGAAGAAGATCAAGAGGTTGAAGATGAAGATTAAAGCAGAGGCATTTTGGGGAAAGCTGAATACAATATGTGTTGTAGTTTCAGTCTTGGTCTACTTGTATTTGTTAATTAGGTGTAATTGTTGATTAGGTGTAATCGTCTGTAATATTGTGTAAGTGTTAATCTTGTCTAAGTGGTATGTTGTGAAATGTAAACTGAATTGATTTTGTAATGTTGAATTGGTATGAAATATAAATTGGAATTTTATGTAATTCATTTAGTATTGTTCAATTGGTATGTTCATTTTGTAGTTTCAGTCAAGGAACATAGTTTTGACACAATCTGACCTATAAATTGGACATAATATGAGATATAATTGATTGTATAAAATTGAATATAGTTTTAGTCAATTAGTATTGTTCTGTATGTCTAACTAGCATATAATTGACTTTATAAAATTGACCTATTAGGTGACCTTAAAATTTAGGCATACATTGATATATAAGTCTGTCATGATATGAGTAATAAGTTTCAAGCAAAATGATCTATAATTTTCACATTGAAACCATATGGACTTAACATATTTCACCACAAAGATCTATTATCAGTCAAGGAACATGCATACAAGAAATTGATCAAAACAAAATGTTCACAGGTTCATAATTAGCATACCATAACATGTTCACAAGACATATTTGTTCTCAACAAATTTCATTAAATTAACATACCATAACAAGTTCACAAGAGTACATCAGCACAAGAAACTAATTAATACAGTACATCATTTCCATTACATCAAAAGAACATGATTTGTTCAAAAGTGTTGTGAATCGGATACCTTCAAACTAAGTATAAACGGTTTCTTAATGATCAAGAAACTCACAAGGGTTGGGATTAACAAAGAAAACAAGGTAAAACAACAAGGAATAACAAGGATTGGTTATTAAACTGTTATTCTTTCCTTTCTCTTATAATAAGATTACAAGTATACAAGAATAACAAAATAACCTCTCTCCCTTGAAATTAGGATTTTATCTTCCTATTTTTCCTTATCTCAAAATTGAGAAACTAGCATCCTATTTATAATAAAATAGCACACTAACCTAATGGGTTTTTTAACAATTACCCATTACAAGCTAACTTAGGGTACAAGCTAACT
Organism: Lathyrus sativus; assembly: GCA_963859935.3. Taxonomy (NCBI): domain Eukaryota; kingdom Viridiplantae; phylum Streptophyta; class Magnoliopsida; order Fabales; family Fabaceae; genus Lathyrus; species Lathyrus sativus. The sequence continues at coordinate 715,791,644 of OZ012737.1, forward strand.
TAAACAATTGGGCTTACAAGCAAGACCCAATTCAACATGCTAACAACCGTAGCAATATTTACTAATGCATGTTAGAACAGACTTCGACTACAACACGCATTACTTGCGAACAAACTTCGACTATAATAGAGTTCGATTCAACATCTCACAAATCTCCACCTTGGATCTAACTCTATAACATCAAGAAACTAGCTTTCTTCATGCAAATTTATTAACTGCATACAGTGGAAAAACTTGCAACTGGGCAATGTCTTGGTGATCATATCAGCAGCATTACGATCTGTCGAAACTTTCAGTACTTGGACTTCTCCACGCTCGATTACCCCTCTGATGAAATGCAGCCTCACATCAATGTGCTTGGTTCACTCATGATAGGCTGAATTCTTCGACAGGTGTATTGCACTTTGACTATCACATTTAACAATGATAACTCGACCTTGAAGTTTTAGCTCCTTTGCAAAACCTTCAAGCCACAATGCTTCCTTCACAACTTCAGTTAGGGCAATATACTCCGCTTCAGTGGTTGATAGGGCAACGACCTTCTGAAGTGTTGCTTTCCAACTGATTGCTGTCCTAAACATATTGAACACATATCCAGAGATAGATTTTCTGGAATCCATACAACCTGCATAATCAGAGTCGACATATCCATCGATTGCTGCTTTACTATCTTCACCTAAGGCTCCACCATAAATTAGGACTCTATTTAGAGACCCATTTATGTACCTTAAAATCCACTTCAATGCTTGCCAGTGAGCCTTTCCAGGATTCGCCATGTACCTGCTTACAAGACTTACTGCATATGCTATGTCGGGTCTAGTACAAACCATAACATACATCAAAGAACCTACTATGTTAGCATATGGAATGCTATTCATATAAGTTCTTTCAACATCAGTGCTGGGACACTGATTTATACTCAACTTGAATTGAGGGTTTGTCGGAGTCACAACAGGCTTTGAATTCGACATACCAAACTTTTCGAGAACCTTCTGTAGATATGCCTCTTGAGATAAGCATAATTTCGAATGCTTTCTATCTCTCCGGATGTCAATCCCAAGAATCCTGGACGCAGCTCCTAGATCCTTCATTTCGAACTCTTTATTGAGTTCAACCTTCACCCTCATTACCTCTTCGACATTGTTGCTTGCTATTAGAATATCATCCATATAGAGCAACAAAATAACAAATGAATTACCCGGTCGAAATCTGAAGTAAACACAGTGGTCGAACTGGCTTCTGATGAAACTTATGTGTGCCATGAACTTGTCGAATCTCCTATTCCATTGTCGAGGAGATTGTTTTAGTCCATATAAAGATCTATTCAGTTTGCACACATAATCTTCCTTCCCCCTTTCGACATACCCTTCAGGTTGCCTCATCAAGATTGTTTCATCTAGATTACCATACAAGAATGCAGTCTTCACATCCATCTGTTCCAGTTCAAGGTCGAACTGGGCCACCATGGCAAGCAACATTCGAATGGATATGTGCTTCACAACAGGAGAGAACACATCATTAAAGTCGATACCTTCTTTCTGAGTGAATCCCCTAGCAACCAATCTTGCCTTGTATCTCTTCGACGTCACTCTTTCGATTCCTTCCTTAACTTTGAAAATCCATTTACAGCTGACTAACCTGGCTCCAGCAGGTTTCTTGATCAGTTCCCAGGTGTTGTTATCATGAAGAGATTTCATCTCATCATCCATGGTGTTCAGCCATTCAGTCTTCTTTCGACTCCTCATAACTTCCTTATAGTCTCTAGGTTCTTCATCTAGAACCTCACTAGCAGAGATTAAGGCATACGCTATAAGATCTGCATACCCAAGTCTCTGAGGTGGCTTAATGATTCTCCTCGACCTGTCTCTTGCTAGCAGGTAGTCATTATCAGTCTCCTCGTCTTCGACAACATCTTCTGTGTCTTCTTCGACTTCATCTGGGTTAAGCAATTCAACATCAACATGCTCCACCTCAACAGAAATCTCTCCCTGTTCTAGCTCTTTGTCAGCATCATCAGTTTTCTTGAAAGCTATCTCTGCTTCGTTGAAAACTACATCTCGACTGGTGATACACCTCCTGTGACCTGGCTCTAGGCACCATAGCCTATAAGCTTTGACTCCTTCAGGGTATCCCATGAACATGCACTTCAGAGCTCTAGGTTCGACCTTGTCTTGCCTAATATGAGCATATGCCACACAGCCAAATACTCTCAGTCTGTCGATACTAGGTGGCTGTCCCGACCAAAATTCTTCAGGTGTCTTCATTCCCAAGGCAGTCGAGGGACATCTATTTATCAGGTAAGCTGCTGTCGAAACAGCTTCCGCCCAAAACACCTTCTTCAATCTAGCACTAACCAACATGCATCTAACCCTTTCAAGGATTGTTCGATTGAATCTCTCAGCTAAGCCATTTTGTTGAAGAGTACCTGCTACAGTCTTATGCCTTGCAATCTCAGACCCAACACAGTAACTGTCGAAAGCTTCGTTGCAGAATTCAAGGCCATTGTCGGTTCTCAACCTCTTAACCTTTCTGTCAGTCTGAGTTTCGACTAGAATCTTCCAACTTTTGAAATTCTCAAAAGTTTCATCCTTCGTCTTCTGAATGAATACCCATAGTTTTCTGGAATAGTCATCAACGATGGATAGAAAATACCTTGCACCTGAGTGTGAAGGATTCCTTGCAGGCCCCCAAAGATCAGCATGAATGTAATCCAGGGATCCATGTGTTCTTTGCTTGCCTTTGTTAAACTTCGCCCTACAGGATTTACCAAATACACAAGATTCACAAAATTCCAACTTTTCGACTTTGTCACCTCCTAGCAGGTTCTGCTTCCCCAATTCGACCAGGCCTCTTTCGCTGACATGGCCCAATCTCATGTGCCATAATTCTGTCTTCGACATAGATTTCGTGGATGCAACATTTGTCGAACCACTTACAACCTCAGCCTCAAGGGTATACAAGCCTTGTTTCTTCACGTCTCTCAAGACTTCCTTCGACCCCTTCATGACTCTTAGGATACTTTTCTCTCCTTGAAAAACATATCCTTTTCTGTCAAATTCACCAAGAGAAATCAAATTTCTCTTCAAGTCAGGTACGTACCTGACTTCAGTCAATAACCTTATTGACTCATCATGGAGCTTGAATCTCACAGATCCAATACCTGCAATTTTGCAAGATTTGTTGTTTCCTAACAACACAGATCCACCATCTTGATCACGTAGCTCCTCGAACAATTCTCTGTTTGCAGTCATGTGCCAAGTGCAACCTGAATCCATAATCCACTCTTTCCTCGAGTCGCCACTTGAAACCACAAGAACATCAGATGAGTCAAAGTCATCTTGAACAATGGCTGCATTGCCATTACCTCCATGATCTTTCAGGCGTTCAAGGCACAGCTTTCTTATGTGACCCTCCTTCTTACAGTGGTAACATCGAATACTAGATGTTTCGCCACTATAAGACTTCTGTTGACTTTTACCTTTTTTCTTGTCGAACTTACCATCCTTTCGCAAGAATTTTCCCTTAACGGCCAAACCTTCGCCCACCGTCGAAGGTTTATGCTCCTTTCGTTTGTTCAAGTCCTTAGAATACAAGGCTGATTGAACTTCTTCAAAGGTCAGGGACTCCCTTCCATACAAGAGAGTTTCTTTGAAGTGAGCATGTGTTCTGGGCAAAGCACACAGCAGCAATAATGCTTGATCTTCATCATCGATCTTCACATTAATATTTTCAAGATCAAGAATCAGCTTGTTAAACATATCCAACTGCCCAGCCAACACTTTGTCTTCACTCATCTTGAATGAATATAAAGCTTGCTTCAGGTATAGTCGATTCACCAGAGATTTGGTCATGTACAAACTTTCAAGTTTCACCCATAATCCCGATGTTGTAGTCTCCTTTGATACCTGTCGAAGAACCTTATCACCAAGGCTTGATAATATTGCGCTGTGGGCTTTCTCGATCATGCTCGTCTTTTCTTTTGCCGTTAACGCAGCGTCCATGGCTGCCTCACCCTTTAACGCTTCCAAACAACCCTGCTGAACCAACAAGGCTTTCATCTTCAAGCGCCACAGACCGAAGTCGTTCACTCCGGTGAACTTTTCAATCTCATACTTTGTTGAAGGCATCTTCTCCACGTTCACCGCACCAATTTGTTGTGAATCGGATACCTTTAAACAAAGTATAAACGGTTTCTTAATGATCAAGAAACACACAAGGGTTAGGGTTAACAAAGAAAACAAGGTAAAACAACAAGGAACAACAAAGATTGGTTATTAAACTGCTATTCTTTCCTTTCTCTTTGAACAAGATTACAAGTATACAAGAATAACAAAATAACCTCTCTCCCTTGAAATTAGGATTTTATCTTCCTATTTTTCCTTATGCCAAGATTGAGAAACTAGCATCCTATTTATAATAAAATAGCACACTAACCTAATGGTTTTTTTTAACAATTACCCATTACAAGCTAACTTAGGGTACAAGCTAACTTAAACAATTGGGCTTACAAGCAAGACCCAATTCAACATGCTAACAACCGTAGCAATATTTACTAATGCATGTTAGAACAGACTTCGACTACAACACGCATTACTTGCGAACAAACTTCGACTATAATAGAGTTCGATTCAACATCTCACAAAAAGGATACATCAGTACATCACATTGAGCAAAAAAGTACATCAGTACATTACATCAAAATATTTGTTCCTAAACAAATCCATCTGCAAAAAACTACTGCTCCGTTGGGTTAGACCTTTGCCAGTTGTGTTGTCTTCTTCAGTTAGATCCAAAGGGTCATTGGGTTTCTTTCTAGGGCCAGGAATGTTCTTTGTTTTCAAGGTTCTCAACCTTTCATTATGCCTTTTTTCTGCTACAACATTAGTATGTGTCTTGTACCTGCTCTGGGTTTTAAACTTAGGTGGTTCACTAGAACTTGGCCTTGAAAGATTTGTTCTAATACCAAGTGGTTTGAAAAGCTTGTTGTCATACCCTGAATTTTACCCTCAGATACTTTGATGTTTTGCATATCATTCTAAGTCAGCCGTTTCCGGATTTACAATTTTTTAGTCCACTAATCATTAATCATGTGCTTGTTCCGCTTAAGTTTTGTCACCTAATATCATCTTGATTTTTATCTGTTTTTTTACCATAGATTATTTATTCAATTTTTCAAGCATAATCTTTACATTTGATCTTATTTTAGATTTTTTAGAACTTTATGTTTGTTTTAATTTAGAAATTCTATTTATTTTTAATTCCATTTCATTTTAATACATTTTCCTTTCAAATTACTTCTTTATTTTACAAAGTTCAAAATTCAATATTTAAACTAATACATTGAAGCCCAAGTTCTTTTATTCTTCTACTTTTGTTATTTATTTACTATTTATTATTATTATTATTATTATTATTATTATTTATTATTTCATTATTATGATTTATTATTTCATTATTATTATTTATTATTTTATTACTATTTTTGTTATTTATTATTTATTATTATTATTATTATTGCTATTAGTATTTCATTCATTGTTATTATAAGTTTAAAAAAAATAGTGCCAAAGACACCAGCTCACTCCAAGCTAAAACAAATTCGCATAAGCCCCTGCTACCTCATTTTGGGACCCCACTTTTATTTCAAAAAACAGAAACAATACGTCGCCCTCATCTCCGTAGATCTTTACTCCAAAACTTTCCACAACCATGTAAAACTCATGCCTACATAATAAACCCCGCCCCCTGCTGCTATAAACCTGCAAGAACCAAACCTCATACACCCTGCTACTACCCTGCGACATCATTTGCAAAACCTCACAAAACCTTTGACCAAAAAACCATTGAGCAAACCTTCCACTGCTACAAATCAGACCTGCAAGCCTTGATTCACACATTTTGCTATATTCCAAAACTGAAACAAAAAAAAACCACAACACCTTATTATATGTTGAACCTGTTAAACCAACAACACAACAACCAAGTTTTCTCTGCACCATGGAAAATGATGTATCATAACCAGAGAAATTCTTAGACTGTAGGAAAAGAGTGGATTTTGTTTTTAAAAGAAAGAAAATAAGGAGATTAGGGGACGACAAGAATCAAGAAAAATAACCAAAAACTATCTGTTAAAAATCAAACCTGCAATTCTTCTTCACAACTTACAAAAATTCTTCAGCCATAGATTTCAAGCGGCTTTAAATCTTCATCTAACCTTGATATTCACACAAAACCAACTAAAATTCCACACTTCAATATCAACAGCAGCCATTACATTCTCCTCCATCGTGTACTTCTATCCTCCACCACATATCAACACAAGCTTCAAACCTTTTACCATCTTCCTCCGCCATAAAGCCTTGAAATTTAAATCGATAACGCAATAACCAATCAATACCTTTTATTTTCCGTGACCTGCGACCAAACTCCACAACAATTCAAACTTCCCTATTTCCAAATCCCATTCTGAAAATCTCCTTCAACCTTTTCAAACATCATCACCGAAACACCTCAAATCACTACGCACCAATAACAACAACAATCACAAACCCTTTGAAAATCTGACTAAACCCACAAACCAGACGCACAAACCTGAGAGAGAGAGAGGGAGAGAGAGAGAGAGAGATAGAGAGAGAGAGAATAAGTGAGACGGAAAAGAAAGAAGAGAGATTCACGATTGAAAGAAAGAGAGAGGAAGTCGTGATCGTGTGAGGTTTGTCGGTTCCTTGATTATGCTCTGAGTTTTCTTTGTTTGGCTATTTGTTTCAGAAATAAAATGGCCGTTTATTATTTCTTAGGTTTTGATATGATTTTTTTCGTTCAGCCTCAACCGAGCCAGGTTCAGTCAAAGGACTGACCCGTTACTTTTAACTCATTGGCCCGCGCCCTATGATTTCATTGTTGGGCCTCACTATTTTTTGTTTATCCAACTTGTTTTTTTGTTTCTTTTTTAATTTTTAGTTGTTAGTTTTTAAGGGAAATTTTACTCCATACCCCTACAATTATACCCATACCCCTACATTAATATTTTTTGGACCAAAATACCCTCGTATAAAAATTTATAATTTTTTCATTGGTTCACCGGAAGACTTTTTGCAAGTCTTCCGGTTCATATTTTTTTCTTTTGTTCACCGGAAGACTTTTTGGAAGTCTTCTGGTTCACATTTTTTTTCGTTTGTTCACCGGAAGACTTCCGGTTCATATTTTTTTCGTTTGTTTACCGGAAGACTTTTTGAAAGTCTTCCGGTTCATGTTTTTTTTTAATTTTTAAATTTTAAAATAAATTATTGACATTATGTGTCATTTTTCTCTCTCTCATTCATCTTTTATTTTTATATTAAAAATTCATTATTGAACATCAATTCATTTTTTTTCTTGCTCAATAAATTCAGATTTTTGCCTTAAATATATAGTTTTCATATACTGATAATTTAAATTAGAATAAAAGTATTATTAATAAAATAGTTGAGACAAGTGAATAAAAAACAAATAGATCATAACATTTTTCATTATTTGCTTGTTGGGACTATATTATTATTATTATCAATATTATTAAGTTTTTTATTATTATAATTATTATTATTATTAATATATATATATATATATATATATATATATATATATATATATATATATATATATATATATATATATATATATATATATATATATATATATATATATATATATATATATATATATATATATATATATATAAAATAGTTATTTTTATATAATAAAATAAGAATGAATCTGAACTATTAAATTTTAAAATAAATTATTGACAATATGTGTTTGTTTTTTCCTCCATTAAAAAATTTATTATTAGTCATCAATTCATTTTTTTCTTGTTCAATGAATTCAGATTTTTTCCTTAAATATATAGTTTTTAAATACTGATAATTTAAAGAATGATTAATATATGTTTCGGTCAATGTTTGAATCCAAAAACTTAAAATAATTCTTTGATATTGAATTAAATAAAATTAAATGACTAAGAACTATAATTGTATATTATATATTCTACTTTTGATTTGAATTCATGAATAGAATTAAAAAACCAACGTTAAGATGATTAAAAATATTATAATATTTGACAATATTATATAAATGTTAATTTTAATTTTTAATAAATTATATGATAGGATAGTAAATAAAAAAAAATTATAATTGACAATATTAAAAATTAAAAAAAAAAATGAACCGGAAGACTTCCAAAAAGTCTTCCGGTGAACAAACGAAAAAAATATAAACCGGAAGACTTGCAAAAAAGTCTTCCGATGAACAAACGAAAAAAATGTGAGTCTTCCAGTGAACAAAAGAAAAAAATATGAACCGGAAGACTTACAAAAAGTCTTCCAGTAAACAAATGAAAAAAATTATAAATTTTTATACGAGGGTATTTTAATCCAAAAAATGTTAATGTAAGGGTATAGGTATAATTGTAGGGGTATGAGATAAAATTTCCGTTTTTAAGTTATTCAAGTTAATTATTATTTCTAATCTAGTATTTTTTATAGATAAGTTGATTTAGTGTTTTCAATAATAACAGTAGTTAGATTTAGTTTAGATTTAATGTAATTAAATTTAGTTAATTAGTTTTTTTTTATTTAGAATTATATTTTTTTTATAGAATTAGTTAGTTGGTTTTTTAAATTAGACTTAATCAATTAGTTTTAATTTAATTATTTTAATTAGCTAATTAGCTTTTAAATTAAATTTTAGTTTAGTTATAGTGAGGTTTAATTAGATTTTATTTAATTCTCAAACTAATCTTGACCATCTTTGTTTTCATTTTAGTTAATTCCTAATGTTCATATTGAATGTAATTCTTGATACCTTTAAATGTGATTAAATCCTGAGAATTTGCTGTATATCTTGCTATTCATCTTACACTTGATACTCGAGGTTTCCTCTATGTGCCTTTGTTCCTTATACCTCATTCCAAAGGAAAGGATCATACTTGTTGACTGCCATGTCATACATTAGCCTAACTTTAGGTCATTACCCTTTATCCTAGCCTTATGATTAGAGCCGCCGTACTCTATATGAGTGTTCTGCCATGGACACATACATTCTCTTTCATCCTAGTTTTAGGATTGGAGTTGCCACACTCCATGTAAGTTTCATGGTTATGAACACTTACTTCCCCATTAGAACCTTGACCACAGTCAAGAGTTCCTAACCCCTGGTGAGGGGAACTACGATTGCTTTGATTCAATTCCCGTCAGGATACATAGGCACGAGATGCGATGTCTTGGCGATCATACTTTGTATATACCCTAGATCTTTACCTTAACACATTTTCCTCAGCAAGCACACTTTAGCATAACACAAATACTAACAAGAGGTTCTTGTAGAGTACTACAGATACTTAGGATGCTAACACATTCCCTAGATATAACCAACCCCCGAACCTTAGATCTCTTAGTTGTGTTGTTACATAGTGCACTTAGAGTTTTCTTCGATCTTTACCTTTTCCTTTGGACAAATCAAAGCTCGGTGGTGAACTTCATGATTTGTGATTCAAGTTAATTAATAGCTTGATATTCGATTCTCACCGCAACACTTATTCTTCCACACTTTGGGTTGCTTACCAAAGAAAACCTTGACATTAATTTGCCTTGGTGCAATTGCCTTAAAAGGTGATTTGTCAACCCTTAAAGGTTGAATATCCAAGATCCCATCACCTCCTAATAATGCAACCAGAGTTTCATCCAAACATGAAGAACGTATAGGTTGATCCCTTTTAGTTGGCTCACATGGTTTACTTACCATTTCCTCATTGACAGTTGCATCTCGATCAGTTGGCTCACATGGTTCACTTACCATTTCCTCAGTGACAGTTGCATATTGATCAGTTGGCTCAATTGGCATATCCTATTTGACAAAATACATGGCTAACTCAGAAGCATTTCCATCATCCTTAAATGGTTTTAAGTCGTGTTCAAATGATCCTTCATCATGTTTCCGCCACATCTTAACACCATCTATATCAAACTCAGGTTCAATCAACTTAGCTAGATCACATGCTTTAAAGAAAGACCAATAATTAGGATCTCGACCATTAAAAGCATACACATCCCCTCCCTCATATCTTATGTTACAGTCTTTTACGAGACAACCATTTGAATAAAATACAACCCTGAACCTATCCATTTCCTGTACACAACATTTAACCTACGTTTAAATTTTACCATTACAATGTAAAAATGATTTACCCTAATTTTTTCTAAAAAAACGAATAAACTTATTATACAACAGAATAACAAATTGAATAATACGGGACCACTGAGAAAACAACGCATATGATATTCAAATGAGGGAACATAGAGGAGACAATTGCATCTTACTTGGGAACACTTGCTCGCCTTCTCAGGAACTTCTTATTGGGACCACTCCAAAGAAGTCACTTTCAAGATCACTGCAAACAACCTAATTTCTTCTTTGAATGGTGTGAATCAATGTTCGTTGTTCCTTGACTGATGCGCACCTCCAACACATGAATAATGGAAACTTCTACTAAGGCACACTTCAGAAATTTATCTTATTTGCTTGTTTCATTTACATCATTTAATAGGATTTTGTTATCTGCATTTTCCATGCTGACGAATTGAAATAAAACATATCACACGTAATCAAAAATGTTATTACATGTGGCATGCCACATAAGCTTTCGTTAGTGAAAACTAACGGGAGAAACCATATTTAAAGATGAAAAACTTTATGAGGACTAAAATTTGAAAAAAAAATTTGTAGGAACTAAACTTAAAAGGTGTTATATTTCTAAGAATTAAAAACATATTTAACCCTTTAAATAATATAATTTAAAAAAAAATCCTATAAAATTAACCTAGACGTCTAGTTATATATATAATTTTGACAAGTGTTTAATTTATATTTTCATTAATTTTTTTTATAAAATCATTAAACAATATTCTTAACATTGTTAACATGACTTAAAAAAAAAAGAAGAAGATTGGAAGAACCGTACATATGACCTCGCAGAGCATCTTCACGCGTCCCCTTGATCAAAGAATACGCCGTGCCACGTACCGGTTTCTGAAAAGCGAGATGCCACGCTGGCTCTAAGCAACACCACGAAATGAAACGATCCGTACATCGGTAACCGGATACAACCCGTTGCCATTGCCACGCAAGCAATATTGGTCCACATTTGACAACTGGCAACGCTTTTTTACGGATGAAAACCCAAATCGAACGAGTTTGTGGGTGAGATTTCACTTGGAAGAAAAAAGACCCCAAAAAATATAATAAATAAATCATAAAACAAAAGCCAAAAAATAATTAAGAAAAAAGTGCAAGTGGGTATTCGTACTATTAGCCACTAAATTTATGACACTTGTTACAGTCTAACACTGTTTCCCTCTTCAAGCTTTATCGACCTCAAATTAAAATTGATAATAAAATAAAATAAAAACGGTGAGAAATTGTAGTGGCTGAGATTGGTTCTCATTGTTGAACTATTGGATGTGGATGTTTCTAGTTCGTGTTGAAGTTCTATGTATGTTGCTTCCTCTAGCACTCTTATTCTTCTATTGTTGCTGCTTCTACTACTATAACTGCAACCGTTTCTTCTCCTCTTTTCTCTTTTCTCTTCCATTTTGATTCTTCTTCCGATCTACATATTCAGATTCGCTAGTGCCGGTTGCCGGAAATGAATCGTCCGGCGAGTTTCCGGTGAATTCACACGCTTCACATGCACGATCGCACTTGCAAACTTCAACATGGATTTACTTCGAGGTACTTATATTTCTTCTTTTTTAGGAAAGTAGATTAGTTTTGGTCTCCGGTAAAAATTTAATCGCAAAAAGATTATTCCGCATCTTTTTCCTTTTTCCTTTTTCACTGTTCGTTAATTAATTTTCTGGATTGGAATAAACTTGTTCCGTTGATTTGAACTTCGCTTGATTTGTGTTTAGTTTTTCTGGATAATTGAACTTGCAGTGATAGTGAAGTATATGTATATTAAAAAATATATATAGTAACTCGAAGTATTTTCAAAGTGAAATTTGAACTTTGAACTTTGAACATACAAATTTGAAGTGATGTGATATACTGATTATAGTTGTTTCTGATTTTGGAAGGTTTTGGCTCTGTGGAATTTGTTTTGGTGAGGATCTTGACTAAAGAATTTTCTAGCATCTCTCTATGTTGCGGTGGATTCTAAATAAAAATAATTGATTCTATTGTTTTTTTCTTTCAGTAATTTGATTTGTGGATTATCTTGCTGGTGACTTGTGAATTTGGGAAGTTTATTGTTAATAATTATTCATACCAAACAGAGACGGATCTCTACCTATTTTTCTTGCTTTCTGTTTATTTTGCAGTAATATCAGCTTTTGCTTACTTTCACCACAACGGCTTTACTATTTGCGGTGCTTCATGTCACAAAAAAAGAAAGGTGTTCTTTTTACTCACTCTTCGTCAGGGAAGATCTGAAGCAGCGCTAGCTTCACGCCTCCTGTGATGGATTTATATTCCTCCGGTGAAGAAGTGGTTGTTAAGGTCAGTTTGTTTTGATTGATTGATAGATAGGGAAACTTTGATTTCTTAAAGTTAATAAATGAACATCATCATCATCATCTAAGTAGATGCTAATATTTGCAGACAAGAAAACCGTATACAATAACAAAACAAAGAGAACGATGGACAGAAGAGGAACATAATAGATTTCTAGAAGCCCTGAAGCTATATGGGCGAGCATGGCAGCGCATAGAAGGTAATAGTTTGTGACATATATATTCTATGTTATTAGTTTCTTCAAAAGCATAACTAATTTTGTATTTCCAAATATTCTAGATATATTCAGACTCGTAATATTGAGATATCTTATTAGGAAATGGCACTAATTGCTCTCTTTATTGGATCATATCTTAATTGGATCTCTCTTTTCCCTCCCACACCTTGCCCCTTTGCTGATGTTTTACTATTGTCAAGCAGAGCATATAGGAACAAAAACTGCTGTGCAAATCAGGAGCCATGCCCAAAAATTCTTTTCTAAGGTTGATTGGTACCTTCTCTCACCTGGGATTATATGCTGAAAGTTTTTGTTATTTCAATTGAATTCGTGCTTTCTTTTGACCTGCTGTTGATTATTAATCAGTTTAACATATTATTTGATTCACTTTACTCAACAAGTTCCCATTTCAAAGGCATGAAGTAGTGCTGAGGTCTCAAATTAAAAATCTAAAAACATAACCAGCTTTCTTGGTGAAGTTCCAAGGCGGCAACACTGAAAACCACAATTTCTTCAATATTAAAATAGTATATTGAAAAATCTAGATAACCGAGTTTCCAAAAACAAAGATTCATCGAACAACGGATTGAGAAAATAAATTAATTTGTTGAGAATTGGAATTCGGAACCTTGAGCAATAAGAATGGAGAGACAAATTCTAGAGACTGATAGATCTTCTTTAAATGAAAACAAAACTGTATCTTTGTAATTAATTGTGAAAACATTTAGACTAAAAATGAAAAACAAACCAATCATACCCCTAAATCATACCCCTAAATCATACCCCTAAACTGATAATCTTTTCATATTTATACTTAAAAAAAATCAAATAATTTTAACAGGGAAGCTTTTTTATTATCATATAGTTGGTGATGGAGAATGAGTGACGTTTCTGCACACTTGATAAGCCGCCATCTTTTGAGTCTTACTATCCTATGAAAGTTATATTATTACTAACAAAACAATATCTTGTAGTGTCTATAGAAGACCCACCCAAGTTGAGTTACTAGATGTTATGCTTTGCTTAAGAGGGGCTCCGTAATGCATCCCAACGAGTGTCTCTTGGGGGAGACACGAAACTATTCCAAGAAATGCGACACAGAGCTGCACGATTTACCAACAAGCTTCTTTTGCAGCTCTTAAAGAACTTCACCATCATCTGATGGAAGTTTCACACCAGTAATCATTGAAATGCCACATGCTCCTGCAATAACAGTCATTTAAGGTTGTACTAAGTCAAGGATATTCTTTCTTTGAGACAAAAAAGTTGCTCTCCTTGCCCCGTGCTAGGTCAATATCCCAGAAATGCTTCAAACCATCAAGATCTATAGAATGGAATAGTATTTAATTAAAATATCCTAATAATGTTATAATATTTTTGAGGCGACACATTTTCGGCTTCTTCTGCTGCATTTTCCTCACTCAGACTCCCCTCGTCATCCATTTTTCAACACTATTTTTCATAGCCTTTACAGCTTTGTTTCTCTCTCCCCTCATCATCCTTTTTCAACACTATTTTTTCATAGCCTCTACAATTTTTTTCAACACTATTTTTCATAGCCTCTACAGTTTTGTTTCTCTCGTCTGTTTTACTTGGCTTAGCCCTATGTTACCCTGGCATATGGCTCTCAAATCAAAGTTAAAGGGAGTGGTCAAACACATCCCGTTCCTAACCTTTCCCTAGATTCTGTGCTTTTTGTAAGGCTGTCATTTCAATTTAATATCTATTAGCTAACTCAATACACACTTGATTACTCCGCCATTCTGTTAATAATGATATTGTGTCTATGTGTATGAATGATTGGAACATGATGCGAGTCTCGAGTATCATTTCAACTTTGCTTGTGACATTATGATGCTAACATTTCAAGGTTTCCTAAATTCAAACTCGTGGATACATGTCTTCCTAAATTCAAAACCAATTCAAAACCGTTCTTAATAAAATTCTTTGCGCGTTTATGAATATTTGTCTTTCTAGTTTCAATCCTTTTCAACTTCATAAGTATTAGTCATGACACCTCGTGCTCACACACCACAATAAAATGGTGTTACTGAAAGAAAGAATCGACATATGGTTGAAACATCTCAGGCTCTTCATAATAACAATAATAATACAACAACAACAATCAGGTTTTATCCCACTAAATGAGAAGACCATGTTTCTAGCTAATTCGTTAATCCCAAGATCTTTCTTAATAGTTTTTTTAGGTTTTCCTTTACCTCTAATTGTTTGACTACTCCACATCTAATTTACTCTTCTTAGAATAGAATCTACATGTCTTTTTTCTACTCCATACCACCTAAGCCTATTTTCCACCATCTTTTTTACTATAGGTGTTACCCCAACACTTCTCTAATATTGTCATTTTTAATTTTATTCTGACTAGTCTTGCCACACATCCAACACAACATTTTCATCTCTGCTACCCTTCCTTTCTTCTTGTGTTGATTCTTAACCATCCAACATCCTGTCCTGTACAATGTCATCTGTCTTACTGCTGTCTAATAAAAATTTTCCTTTATCTTGAGCGGTACTTTTGTGTTGCATAAACCTCCTGAGACCCTCCTCCATTTCAGTCATCCAACTTGAATTCAATGGTTTACATCCCCTTCTATTTCTCCATCGTTTTGTATTATAGACTCGAGATATTTAAACCGCGTGACTTATGGTATGATATGGTCTCCAACTTTCACCTCTACGTTTGAAACCTTCTCCTTTTTCTAAACAAACATTCCATATACTTCGTCTTACTTCTGCTTAGGCGGAAGTCATATGTTTTTAAAATTCATACATAGAAATATATCATCTGTACCATATACCTTCTGTTGGAGAGTTTGCAATCCTCCAAAGCTCAAATGACCATAGCGAAAATGCCATAGCCATGACTCATCAAGTGTCAGTTCATCAATGTTCTTTGATTCTTCAATGGAGCAGACAACAAAATTGAATTTGGGCGTCATTGACCGAAGAATCTTTTCTACAATCTTCACGTCCTCCATTTTTTCTATACATCTCGGTTTTATCTCTTGGATGTGTTCTGTGAATACATCTAATAGGTTAACCGGTGACGTGCTTCTCACAATAGGTTATCTTAGCAACCACTTTCCTTCCTCTATTCTTCATAGTCAGGTCAGGTTTCCTGCACTCTATGTTATGCTAACAAGATCGCTTCCTTGTTATTTCAGAGTCTTTGGTTGAAAATGTTTTGTTCAAGACTTCACTCTATAAAGATAAGCTTCGTTAAAATTTTCAAATGTATTTTTGTGTGTTATTCGTACCCCCAAAAGGGCTATCGTTGTTTTTATCCTCAACATCAACTATATATTGTCATTGTTTCGGCTGATGCCATATTTTTTAGACCTCCCCTTCCTTTCTTTTGTTGTACTTTTTGATCAATTTCATTGTGGACATTCAGGATATTCCACACCTTGATCTGCTTCAAGTAGTTGCTTATGCAGAGCACCTCTTTTGCTAGCTTACCAATAATGAAGTTGGAATTTTATTCAACTGATCCTCTAGCCTCATCTTATGCTTCTACCACCCTCCCACCTACGCCACATGTAGTTGAACTTCGCATTGGATTTACATGTATTCGTTCCTCTCGTAATCCTTATTCTTTCCACTTTCCAGGTTTGCACTTGTATTTGTGATTGTTTATCTCTTTCCTAGTCTCTGTTTAGACTGTGTTTATTCCTAAGCCTCTAGGTAAGCCATAGGAGATCCCAAGTGATGCTAGATGATGTTGGATTAAATGGAAGTATTACACTCCAACAAAGATTGGGAACTTGGTCTCTTACCTTTTGACAAGTCTGCAATTGGTTTTATAGGATGTGGGTTGGACTAGATATTCACAATGATGGTTAGATCTTTAGTCTAAATTATGGGGATACCTTTCCCATGCAGACTAAATCACTTACACGTCTCTTTCTTGTCATGGATGCTATGCATCATTGGCCTATTAACAAGCAAGATATTACAAAAGCCTTGCACAAATTGCATGAAGCAATTTGTATGTTCTAGTCTCCAGGTTTTACAATTTTTAGTGATTCTCGCTTAGTCTCTCTTTCTATAGTTTGAAGCACTCTCTTGTGCTTGATTTGGATGTTTAAAATTTGCCTTAATACAATTTGTCATTTACAAGCGTTAACTTGGTCACTCTTCCTTCTCCATTCATTCTCCTTTTGTTTGATGGATTTGTTTTGTTGTTTATGTGATGGCGTTGTCATTAATGGTGATGACGTGGATGATTTATGGCAGCTGTAAATCCTATCTCTTCAAATAGTTTTAGATTATAGACTAAGTACCTCTAAAATACTTTGAATGGATTGAAACTTTGCAATCCTTATCTCGAAACTGACAAAAGTATGCTCTGAATATTATTACTAAGACTTGTATAATTGATTGTCATCCCATTGATATTCCCATTGTATGAAGCCTAATGTTAAGCTTCTTCTGAGTCAGAGGGAGTCTTGAGTCAGAGGGAGTCTTTAACTAATCGAAAAATATATTGGTAACTTGTGGTATATCACCTTTTAGCTAGTTTCTAAGTGCTTCTTGGGATGCTTCAAAAGAAGGATGATATGAAGATAAATGTGTTGGAATTTCCCCCTTCCTTGCGATCCGTCCCTAGTCGCCTAATTGCGGTATATGGCTTGCCTTCATTGCAGCCTCCAACGTCTACTATGTGTTGGGTTTGAAAGGGTGGATTAAGTTCCAAATTGCTTAGAGATATGACATGTGTAGTCTTTATAAAGCTTAGGAACCCACACCTTACAAGTCGGTTTTGCAAGGTTGAGTAAGTGTAGTCAACATCGAGTATCTTACAATCTTATGTGCTGAGGTTGCCTTTTAGTGCTACAATTGGAGAACGGTATTTTTTCGTGCACCGCGTGGTCAGGATCAAGCTTTCTAACCGGGTCGGGTGTTTTACGTGAAAACCTGGTCAATTAGGTTCTCCCTCCTAACCCTAAAACAAAAAGCTGCTGCATCTTTCACCATAGGTGCTAGTACCTTTGCAACTTTCAAGCTTCATCTTTTCATCCCCATTCTGTTTTCCACTCTTACCCCTCTATTATCGCCGCCGTTAATCTTCTCCATGGCAACGACGAGTTCTCACTCTACCATTAATATTCGTGTTCATCTTCCCTATCAGTGTTCGCATTCTTTTTCTCCCATCATTTTTCTTAACACTATTTTCTCCCCTCTGTAACGACTTCAAATATATATATGAAATTACCATTTTGCCTTTCGGTAGGATTTTACGTGACGTGTTATGATCCTAGTTTTACTATCTTTCACAGGCCGTCCGATCCTACTTAAGATCTCGTGCTTGACTACCTTGGTTGAGTTAGATCTACCCACACATTCTTAAAATGTTATCCGAGTATATCCTAAATCACTTGTTGGGTTTCCTGCATCAACCATACTTTGGTATGAGGCTTGAACGTGAGGGGGTGTGTTGGAATTTCTGCTTGACTCGACTTCATTGCAGCCTCCAGCACCTACGTTATGTTGGGTTTGATTGGATGGACTAAGTCCCAAATCTTTTAGAGATATGACCTTTGTAGTGCTTATAAAGTTTGGGCAACCCTCAACTTTCAAATCAATTTTGTAGGGTTGATTTAAGAGGACCCACACATTCTTAAGAAAAGGCAATGGCAATGTAACATGTTTCTACTAGGTAGGATCACCATCAAATACGAGATCCAATCCATTTTTTAGTATTTTGTTCTTTTTGGAAGAAATTTGCAGCAAGAAGTAGAGCATTGTTATCAGATCAAGTGCAATAATTGAATAACTTGCCATGGTTGTAGCTGCATGCAAACTTACTCAACTTAGGAATTCATTCTACAATTGAAATTAGGAGATATTTGGGACACAAAACTTATCTATAACAAGCACGCTACACTTCACATTACATCGAATTCATTTTTCTATTAACGACGGTGCATCAGGGTAAGTCACTACTGGTTGGTTGAAATGTTCATCAAGTCCCTTTGGCTCTCCTATTGACTACATTTCTAATAAGTTTGGTTCATATGACATATGTTTCAGCTTGAGGGAGAGAGTTAGATAGCATCTTGAACACATGTTTACCATGTAAAAATGTCACATTAAATCATTTCTAATTTTTACTTATCTAGCTACCTTGTAGCACTCTTGCTTTATGAGAATAATAAACAAAAGTTTGTTGGTGCCTGTAACAGGGCAGTAATCAACTAGACTGAATCACAGATAAAAGAAGGCTTGTTCATTTTTACAGCCTTTACCAAACCCTTAGAAGCGCTGAAAAATACTCTACATAATCTGCAATTACTGATATTGCTAAATGTGTTTAAACTTTTTAACTTAGGTGAAGAAAAATATGTGAGATATACAAGTATTAGGCCTTCATATGATTTACATTTTTGGATGCAACTATCATTTTTGTATTAGGTTTTCTATAACTTTTTTGACCCGAGTGATCAAGCTCAACCCTTTTATTGGTGCCTATATTAATAAGATGAAGGGGTTCAATGCTTTAGTGGAATCCACAAATGAGTGAAGATATACGTAAACAATTTATTTTATAAAAGAAAAAAGTGATGTAAGCATTAACAAACGATTGATTTATAAAAGAAAAAGTGATACAAGAGAAGGGGGACTGATTTGGCCAAGTAGTCAATTCGATTGCTTGGTCAAGTCAGTTCCCTTTTTTTTAGTTCAACTTCACTAGAATTTGTACAAATTTACAGATCTAAGGTGGATGCATCCATTAGCTGAAGCAATGACAATTGGGTGAAGTACTGATTTGTAGAACCTGGTACTTTTGTAAAAGAATTAATTTGTGGAGATATTTTTAAAAGTATTACCGAGCTTAATGAGAATATTTTTCTTATTCTTAAATTTGAGAGAATAATTGAAGATTTATAACTCACTACAAAGAGAAACATTTTGAAATGCTTTTCATCTAATTCTTCTGTTTGCAACAATGGTTGAAAAACTTGATCAGATGATAAACTGAAATTTGTTCAAGACATTGCTTTTGGGGTATATTGCTAACACTCGGTAGTGATGGAGATCCACCACAGAGAGAACAGTGTTCAGTTCTAAATACCACTAGGTATAATGTTAACTAGTCATTTGTGGTTTTGAAACTTCAAATTTGTGAAATAAAATCTCCTTCCTTACCAAGTCTGCGATTTAGTACTTTTGAGGGGTCCACTTAAGAAGGAAAGGCAACAATTTCTTTTTTCTGAGCAACCTGAACCAGATCTTATCATCTGGTATCAGACTCGAACAGGAATATGGAAATCAATAACTGATGAGTTCAAGAACGGAATTAAGATTGGAGACTTTGGAGTGATCAGTGGCGAATGGGACCCCCAACTCCAGGATTGGTTCAAAGCAAGATAAGAGGCACAAATAACTTAGAGTGTCAAACGACGTAAGTTGTGTATGTCTGTGTTAGAAGGAAAAGATGTGTTTTGGTGGATTGGAAATTAGTGAGGACTAGTATTGAGGAGAGTCTTGGATCTCTTGAATATCCAGGGAATGTGTGTTGTGTAACCACTTGTCCAAGAATGCTTATAAACCATTTTCTTTGAAAATGTTGCCTAGAAAATAAGTGAAAAGTTGTTGGCATGCATCTTCTACACGTCTGTTTTTTTGAAAAACGTTACACTGGTACTTTCTCAGCACAAGCACAAAAATGTAAGAGTTGATCAGTAAAATTGGATGCTTAGTTGCTAGTAATTCAACCTTTCTTCCAGTTTCAGAAAAACTTAAGTGGTACTAGTTAAAACGAGTTTGAGTAAACAACTTAATTATTCATTTCTTTAGTAAGCACATATAATCGTTTGAGTAAACTTAATTGTTTTTCTTTATTGAAGAGAAAATGAGGGTACACACAGTGATGTATACGATGTTTCTATAAGCTATCTTGGGGAGCATATGAAAATAAGCTGAACATATATTGTATACATATCATAATCTATTTCTTTAAGCTCTTTCAAACACTGACAAATAATGTGATAATATAAGTTCAAATAAGTATTCCAAATGTCCTCTAAGTGTTGAGAATGAAATTTGGATTGAAGAATTGTTCTGCTTGATTTGATAATTTGATTTTAAAAGCAGAGGATCATTTACAGGATTAAATATACACCTGATATGGATGTCCATCACGGGCCTCTGTTTTTCGCTCCAATACCTTATCTGGATTTCATCACCTCCTTCTATTATAAGGATTTTTAGATCTAAATGGAATATCCAAGCTATATACTCCCTTAATTTCATGTTTAGTTCTTCTTTTAGCAATACATACTAAGAATTGCCAGGAATGTCCGATATGTTTGTTCCGAACCCATGATTTTTTTAGAGCACCAACCACCAGCAAAATATTTTTTCTTTTCTAATAAGAGGATTAGTTTCTTAGAAAAAGTGGAAGTTTTTTTTATTTAAAAAAAAAAGGTTTAGTATATCAAAATTTATTGTGTTGGATTCCTATCAAAATCTCGCTCATGTCTCATGTTTGCGTGCAAGTAGTCAAGAGTGGCGGCTTCAGAAGATCATAATATATGGTCATATGATTCAGATAGACTACATTTGGCACTATGTGCAATTTAGTGGTAACTGTTAATTGACCTGTCTTGTTCCAAGGAGAGGATAATACTTAAGAGTATAATAGGAAAAGTAGTATTAATGATTCATTGGTATTGTAAAACGACTTATAATTTGGTACAATTCTTTCCTCCAAAGTGACATATAATTAAAAAAAGTGTCGACTTATAGTTGATTCTGTTTTACATTTGAAATTAATGGAATTCATTAGTATATTGTAAATCGACTTATAGTTTGGTACAATTTTTTCTCCTAAAGTGTCGAATAATTGAAAACAAAGGGCGTACTTGATTAAAAACCATGTATGTATTTGATTTGGTTTTACACTTGAAATCATTGGAATGTTAGTGTTAGAGCTATTATGTAAGTCTAGATGGTATTTTGGGAATCAATGCTCAACTGCTCCAGTTAGTGCTTTTCAAATAATTTTTGTAGAACTTCACTTGCTGAGCATATACTCTTACAACTTTTACTTTCAGTTGGAGAAGGAAGCTATTGTAAAAGGTTCTGCATTAGGACAAGCTCTTGACTTAGACATCCCCCCTCCCCGGCCCAAAAGAAAACCAAGCAATCCTTATCCTCGCAAGACCAATGTTGGGACCCCAACATTAAATAGTGGAGCAAAGTATGGAAAGCCACTTATTGCAGTTGCATCTTCACATGGTAAACAAGCAATGGATTTTGAGACAGAACCGCTTCCCGAGGTTAATATTGTTATTTTGTATTTCGCTTGTCATACAAATTGTGTTTTTTCTTTCAATGAAATCATTCTACTCGTTCCTTATTTTTTTAGAAGCATAAAGATGAGGAAAGGCCAACAACTGCAAAAGAAAACAATGATGAAAATTGCTCAAAAGTATTTACAATCCTCAAGGAGGCACCTTGTTCATCTGTATCTTCAGCAATCAAGAGTTCAATCTCAATGTCAGTGCCACAGACAAATTGCTGCATCTTAAGGGAGTTTACACCTTCAGTGAAAAATGTAATAACTCAAGATGAAACATATGAATCTCTTCCTACCACAGAGAATGAAAATCGGATGTTGGAGTTAGATGATGGGAAACACACACAAAAGACTGATGGCACTTGTAAAACCTCTAAATTGGAAAGCTCTTCTCCTAAATCGGTTCAAGCTAAGAAATCAGATGATCTTACTTCTGCATTAACAGATGAGATGCAAAGTAATCAGAACTACCCAAGGCATATCACTGTGCATGTCGTTGATGGGAACCTTGGAACCAGTACTCAAGACTCCACATTTCAGCCAATAGGAGGAATTAATGGGAAACCTAATCTTTTCACAAATTCAGCTGCATCAAACACAAATGATAGTCAAAATAACATGGCACGGTCATCTATTCATCAATCATTTACTTCTTGTCCTCCCTTTTCACAACATAATCACGATGATTACCAATCCTTTCTCAACATGTCTTCTACATTTTCAAGTCTGATTGTCTCTACCTTGCTGCAACACCCTGCAGCCCATGCTGCAGCAAGTTTTGCTGCTACATTTTGGCCCTATGCAAATGTAGAATCTTCAGCTGATTCTCCTGCTTGTTCTCAAGGAGGTTTTCCATCTAGACAAATTGGTTCACCTCCGAGTGTAGCAGCTATTGCTGCTGCTACGGTAGCTGCTGCAACTGCATGGTGGACAGCTCATGGACTGCTTCCTTTGTGCGCTCCACTCCATACAGCTTTTGCCTGTCCTCCTGCATCAGCAACTGTTGTTCCATCAATGAATATCAGCGAAGTTCCACCTAAGACAGAACAAGGAGATGTTACACTACAAAATCCTCCTCTGCAAGATCATATGCCAGATCCAGAAGACTCGGAAGCTTTGCAAGCTCAACATTCAGCTTCTAAGTCACCAGCTGTTTCTTCATCTGAATCAGAGGAGAGTGGAGATGCCAAGTTAAATACTTCATCAAAGGCCACTATGAATCTTGATATAAACCAACCAATTTCTGAGAACCTTAATTCCAACCAAATGGAGGGCAGGAAACCGGTAGACCGGTCTTCTTGTGGTTCCAACACAACCTCTGGCAGTGAAGAGACTGATGCGCTAGAGAAGGATGGGAAAGAAAAGGAAGATCCCAAAACACCGGATGCAGACCATTTAGCTACTGATCCTAGTAGTCGTCGATATAGAAGCATTAGCAACATTCTTGATTCTTGGAAGGAGGTGTCTGAAGAGGTATCACAGTATATCTTACAATAAAATGTAATTAATGTATTGTATGCATGCATTGCTTCTGTCCTTATGCCAGTGTTATTTACAGGGACGACTTGCCTTTCGGGCTCTATTCTCCAGAGAGGTGTTGCCCCAAAGCTTTTCACCTCCTCCTGATTTGATAAATAAGGACCATCAGATGGACAACATGAAGGATAATGAGGAAAAAGGACACCATAAAGATCACCTTGACAGCAAGAAATGCAGTTCTAATTGTGACCGGTTGCAGCAAAACCTACCATTTGTACAAAATAACAGTGAGGAGGAGGGACTGCTAACCTTAGGTCTTGGACAAGGTAAACTTAAGACTCGTCGAACAGGGTTTAAACCTTACAAAAGATGTTTAGTAGAAGCCAAGGAAAACAGGACCGGAACGGCCTGTAATCAAGTCGAAGAGACTGGTCCCAAGAGGATACGCCTGGAAGGGGGGAGTTCTACTTGATGCTTGATATATGCATAGAATCACAGAAAATCCGAGTTTTGAGCATTATTTTTAACTCCCCTTGCTCGGTGTCTGTATTGTTTATTTTCTAATTCTGCAGCTCACAAAACTTGTCGTGTAGGTGTGTGTACCATATTAAATTACTACCTGCGTTGTTTTACTTTCTTGGACTGATGTTGCTGCAGTTGAAAATTCCGCTAAAATAGCATTAGAGAAGAAACATTAAGTACTGTTTGAGCATTGAAAATTCAAGTAATTTATGATAATCCTTCATTCTATCACTTTATTGTTTTACTTATAGTTGTGACATTTATGAACTATTTTTTTCTACTTTAAAAACACCAATGTTTTAAAAATTAGATCGATAATCAAACCCATGAAGGGACTGGGTCGCAGATTTATTGGTCGAACTACTGGGTCATTGTCGAACCGCACGATTAAATCGAATAATTCGGTAGAATAAACCGGTCTCTATAAAATAACTATATATTTAATAAATTGGTCGAACTAAATGACTCGGTTTCTAAAAAAACATCACGACACCTACAAAATTTTAAAATATCATAATTTCACAAGTTCGTTCTTTAAATTCAAACTCTTGACGTAGTCATCATGCAAGATAAAATAATACAAAATACAAATTCAAATAATTTTGAACAATATCTGATTACAAACGAAGAAAAATTGTTTCAAATAAGTTTTGAATAAAGTCTATTTATATTTTAATTTTATTTAAAATAAATAAATTATCAAAACGACATCGTTATTATGAAGAAAAAAAAGACGTGCATTTAAACCGTCGGTTTTTTAAAATCGCCGATTCACCGGTTTTTAGTAGTTTTTGTCGGTTCTCACTGGTTCAATAGCATATTCGATCCAGCAATCAGACCAGACCGATAACCTTGTTCACCATCAAATTGCATCTCTCCGAAAATCTGTCAGAGAAGTTTGATGAAGACTTTACAAGTGTTTCTCTTTATTTGAGAATTCTTGATACAAGGACTTTATTTGCTCTAAGGCAATTTCAAACTATAACAATATTGCTCCTCAGTGATGTTCTCCCCAATGAGTCCACTATCCAATTTGCTTCCATCAAATGGCATCTCTTTGAGAAGTTTGATGCAGATTACAGTTGATCTTTCTCTTTATTTGAGAAGACATATTTTGCAAATCAACCGGCTTGCATCTCTTTTAGATCCTTGACTATGTTTTTTAATCTCCAGTAAATTATAGATCCTCGTTGAAGTCATAAATCTCCAGTAAAATTTCAATCCCCTATGAAGATACTCTTCCATCAGTATTCACCTTTTCAGGAAGAAACTGAGACTCGTTCGTAGCTTATGACCCGAGACGAGGGGAGGTTTATTTTACTCTTTTCGAGTGAAATACATGATTAAAGAAGAAATTGAGACCTGTTCACGACAATAGATTCTCTAGTAAATTTTAAAAACATAATTTTCATCAAACCTCGAAAGAAGGTATTTTCTTTTTATTTTCTAGTAAGTCTCGGCAGAAGATTTTCAGTTTAACCTTGGCAAAAGGTATTTTCTTTTCATTTCCTGACAAGTCTCGACAGAAGATTTCAGTAGACCTCGACAAAAGGTGTTTCATTTTTTAAATTCTCTAGTTATTCTCGGCAGTAGATCTCCAGCAGACTTCAACAAAAGATGTTTCTCTGTTTTCAGGATCTCGGCAGTATCTCTGGTTAACTTTGATGCTTCTTTAAACTTGAGCATACAGTTATATTTTTTCAAATTTTCGGCAACAAATTTTCCAGTAAATTTTTGATAGTGGACACATTTTTCAGTAAAACCTTGACAGAAGGTATTTCCAAATGAGGTCCTAAGTCTCGACAGTAGACTCCTCTAGTTGATATCTCTTGGAATCTCCGCAGTTGACCTCGACAGTAAGTTCTCCAAGTGGATTTGGTTTAAAATATTTTGTCACAAGTTCATCACCATATGTTTAAGATACCTTGTGATTATCAGTTGGTAATCTCTTTCCCAGTGGAGTTGAGTCTCATCTCCGGTGGAGTTGGATCTTTTCTCCGTGGAGTCTTGCTTTGCTAAGTTGCTCTTCATCGGGTCTTCCATTCTTTAACTGTGTTTTAGCGTTGTCTATATACAGTTATCTCCTGTGACATCTTTTCTGTCACAAATCCCTATCTTGCACTCATATCATTTTATGTCATATCATGTGCATCTTGTGGCATCTTAGGACCAAATTTTTTGCATGTTTGTATTTAAGTCTCTCCTATCATGTCGACGAAGATTTCAATCTCCATATCTCTGGATAGAAGAAACTTAAATAGGGGCATCTGTCATATCCTAATTTTTTACCATAAGATTCTGTTTGTCGTTTTGCTTCATCTGCATAGCATAACATGCACTTCATTTTGCATAATGCCCGAAATGTCGGTCAAAATAAATGTTGAATTTACAGACAAACTAATCTAAATTTATTTCAAAATCTGACCAAACGCTATATTTTTTCAATATGTTTATTTAGTGCTGATTATTTTGGTGTGCTCATTTTTATTTTTTCGAGCACTTTGCTGCCCGACTTTTTATTTTGTTTTTAATTATTTTTATTTAAATAATCATTTAATTTATTTAAATTTAATTAGATATTTAATATAAATTTTTATTTTTATTAATAAATTTAATTTTTAATTTGTTTATTAATATTTTCTTTTTAAAAAACACAAAAACATAATTTTTAATTCTTTTTATTTTTTTCTTATCATAAAAAAAACACAAAAACATGATTTTTATTTTTTATTCTTGTCTTATTATAAAAAACAAAAAAAACATAATTTTTTAATTCTTTTTATTCTTGTCTTATCATAAAAAACACAAAAACATGATTTTTAATTCTTTTCCTATCATAAAAAACACAAAAACATCATTTTTAATTTCTTTTATTCTTGTCTTATTATAAAAAATAAAAAAAAATATTGTGTTAATTGTTATTATCATTCTTGTCTATTTTCTAGTCCTATATATATGCATTAGAAAAAACAAAAAGACACAAAAAAAAGGAGACAACAAAAAACCTTTGTCCCCTAATCTATCTATCTCCCTCTCTCTCTCACACATTAAAACAAAATAAATAAATAAATAAAAGAGAGTTCATACTTCATCTTCACAAATCTCATGATAACAACAACAAAACTATTTTTCTTTCAAGCTCATAACAAATTCGCAAAACACCATGAAAGTCTCTACATAACAAACCAAAACATCCGCAATCACGCACATCTTCGGCATAGTTCAGCCTCTGTTTATGGTAGCTTTCTCTTATCCCTTTCATTTTATGTTCATAAAAACTTTTTATTGATTTTGTTTGTTTTACTTTTTAGAAATTTTTTTATTAATATGTTAGGTGTTTAGAAATCTTTTTTTTCTTCTCTTTTTATCGAAACAAAACTTTTTTTAAGAATAAAAAAAAGACAAAATTTAAAAAAAAAATAACAATCATTGTATCTTAATGTTTGTGATTGATTTTCTTATACTTTGTTTATATATATTTATGTGGGTTGTCTAATTTTATTATTTATTATTTTGTTTGTGATTGTTTAATTATATTTGTTGCTTTTATTTTTCATTAGCTAGAAAAAGTAATTAATTGACTAATAGATAAAATACAACAAAAAACATAAAATCAACTTTTTTTTTTATAAAAAAAGAACAAAAAATAATAAATACTCGATCCAACGTCAAGACATTTTTTCTCAAGTAAAAACCAACGAGCTCATTTTATTTTCGTGCTTGCGCTTATTTCTTTAATTGGGTTTACTTATAATCTTTTCATTTCATCCTCATTCGACAAAATGTACCCCGTTCCCATTAAGTGTAATAATTTTATCGCTTTCATTTTGATTGTATTTTAATTTTTTATCTATCTCTCACTTACACGCTCAAACCATTTTCATACTAATTCTCGATTCAATATCGAGCCCTTTTTTAAAACACCTTTGCAAGTCGATTGTTTCTACAATCCCCATCAACCAAACCTAAAACATTCTTGATTCATATATCAAGTCATATCCTAACTTATAAGTCGAATGCTTTTTAGCATCGCCATCAACCTCATGCACACACTTGCACCTTTTCTTTGGTTGTGGTTCTGTTTACTAGGAGTACCCTTAGGGACTAGGAATCGACCTAACTTTTTCTCATACCCTTGATCCAACGTCAAGTGGTTACTTCCCTCATAAGTTAGTTGTCTTTTGCAATTGCCATCACGCAAATTGAAACCTCGATCTTTTATCAAGTATTTATTTATTAAAAACTAAAATCTCTTTCTTTTCTCAAAAGTACAAAAATACTTTAATCATATTTCTAATCTGTTTCAGAAACCTTATAAAAACACTTACCTCCCTTTCACCCTAACCTTAGGTTTAGAGTTTTCTTAACTCTATGTAGGTGTTCTGCCATAGACGCTTACCTCTCCCATTGGAACCTTGACCATAGTCAAGAGTTTCTCACCCTTATTGAGGGGAACTACGAATGCTCTGATTCCATTCCCGTCAAGATACGTAGGCATGAAATCCGATGTCTTGGCGAGCATACTTAGAAATAACACCTTATCTCTCCCTTTATCTTTTCACCCTTTAGTAGACAAATAACAAATAACACAATAAAACAAGAGGTTCATGTAGAGTACTACAGATACTTAGGATGCTATCACCTTTCCTAGGTATAACAAACCGCCAAACCTTAGATTCTCTTATGCTTTGTATTGTATTGCATACTCATGGGTTATTCGTTTTTTCCCCTTCTTTTGGATAAATTAAAAACCGGTGGTGAATTATGATTTGTGATTCAAGTTAATCAATAGCTTGATATCCAATTCTCACTGTGATACGAAGGTCGCTTGTTAAGATGCACACACTTTGAGCGAATACCATGGTATTGAGCATGATTATGCCGCTTGTTGTATTTGTTCTGTGAACCCCTGTGGGTGTGCGATTATAAAGAGAGATTTACAAAAGATGATTGATCAGAATCTGATTCAGGTTATTACAAACAAAAATGAAGTTGAGAATGAGGTGAATTTCATAGTTCCACGTTTCAACATCACGGAGCGAGTTGTAATTTCTTACAATAGTCAGAAATCTGTTGTGACACCTTTGGTCATCCGTTTTCCAGGCCCGGTACCATATGAATCAGATAAAGTTATTCCCTATAAATACAATGTTATTATGTTAGAGGATGGAAAAGAGGTTCTCATTCATTCTCTTCTCTCAGTTGTGACTATTGCAGATGTAGGACGCGTGACTAGAAGGGGTCGAATATTTGCTAATGTACCCTCGAAGACAAGTGAAGATGTTATGGGTAAGCAAACTCAGTTGAAGACTTCTGTTGAATTCGGTCAGTCAAGTGTTGTAAACCAGAAATCAAATAATGATGAAGTGTTGAAATTGATCAAAAAAAGTGAATATAATGTGGTGGATTAACTTTTACATATGCCGTCAAAAATATTTGTTTTATCCTTGCTAATGAGCTCTGAGCCTCATCGAGAATCTCTGCAGAAAATATTGGAACAAGCTTATGTAGATCATGATGTGACTGTTAATCAGTTCGATAACATTATTGTCAATATCACTACGTGTAATAATCTGAGATTTTGTGATGAAGAATTGACTGAGCATGGAAGAAATCATAATTTGGCTCTCCATATTTCCATGAATTGCCAGGAGGACACTCTGTCCAATGTGTTGGTAGATATCGGGTCATCATTGAATGTGATGCCAAAATCCACTTTATCCAGATTGTCTTATCAAGGTACTCCTATGAGATTTAGTGGGGACGTTATGAAAACCTTTGATCACTCGAGGAAAACTGTGATTGGAGAGGTTGATCTCCTCATCAAGATAGGTTCATGCTTATTCCATATTACTTTTCAGGTAATGAATATTAATCCTTCTTACAGTTGTCTTCTGGGACGCCCTTGGATTCATGAATCCGGAGCTGTCACTTTGACACTCTACCAAAAGTTGAAATTTGTCCAGAATAGAAAACTTGTTGTTGGTCATGGAGAACATGCTATATTGGTGAGCAGTTTGTCATCTTTATCTTATATTGATACTAACGAGGATATTGGAACTCTGTTCCAGGCTCTTTCTATGGTTGATAATGCTATTAAGAAGAATGTAGTGTTTATGTCTTCTCTGAAAGATGCACAACATGTGTTGGAGAGTGACCAAGCTGGTAGATGGGGCCAAGTCATTGAAGTTGCTGGGAAAAAAGATAGAGCTGGTTTGACTTTTACATCTGGTTCAACCCGCAAAGAGCTTAAGAGTATTCATGAGTTTTTTTGAAGTGCTGGGTTCATCCATGCCAAAATCACTCTACAACTGCAATTCTTGAAGATGACTCTGAAGATTACATCTCAGATGGTTTTAAAAATGATTTCATTCCTACTGAAGACTGAGAGCCCTATTTGAAAGATCCTGGATACGGTTCTGAGACAGAAGATGCATATGTACCCTTCTACTCTCCTCGATCGAGACTTAAGGGACCTGAGTATGAAGTCAGTGCCATTATTGAGGATGATCAAGAGGAAGAAATGCTCAACTTTGTGACGCGTGGATTGATATGCCAGAATTGGATCGTTGTTGACATTCCTACTGTTGTTCATGTTTCAAAGTAATTTGTTTTTGTTTCTTTCGAAAATCCTTTCACTCTGTCCAAAGTGAAAGCGAATTTGTGAGGGCTTTGTTTCAACCTTTATCATCATCAATAAAATTTTATTCTGTTAATCCATATTTTGTTTTTCCTTTTTGCTTTATTTCTAAAAAATGGTAACATAAAGAACCAATTAATAATAATGTGATGATCAATTTTATTTGCATAATATTTGCACTTCTTGTTCATATTCTAAAATCAAACATAAATCATTGTGCAGATTGTTTGTTAAACCCATTGAAAACAATGACCCTATGCCCTCTTCCAACTTTGAGTTCCCTGTGTTTGAAGCAGAAGAAGAGGATGTTGAAGAGATTCCCAATGAAATTTACCGATTGCTTGAGCATGAGGAAAAAACCATTCAGCCTCATGAAGAGCCGGTGGAATTGGTTAATTTGGGTTCCGATGATGATAAGAAAGAACTCAAGGTTGGGGCACTGCTTCTGTCAGATGTTAAGAAGAGGATGGTAGAGCTTCTTAGAGATTATGTTGACGTGTTTGCTTGGTCCTATCAAGACATGTCTGGTCTTGATACTAATATTGTGGAGCACCGTTTGCCATTAAAGCCTGAATGTCCACTTGTAAAATAGAAATTGAGAAGAACTCATCCCGGCATGGCTGTGAAGATTAAAGAGGAGGTTCAAAAGCAGATTGATGTTGGTTTTCTTGTGACTGCTGAGTATCCTTAATGTGTGGCCAATATTGTGCCTGTTTCAAAGAAAGACGGAAAAGTCCGAATGTGCGTTAACTATAGGGATTTGAATAAAGTAAGTCCAAAAAATGATTTTCCACTGTCACACATTGATCTTCTGGTAGATAATACTACTAAGTTAAATATCTTTTCATTTATGGATGAGTTTTCCAGTTATAATTAAATAAAGAAGGCGCCAAAGGATATGAAAAAAAACAACATTCATTACACCGTGGGGAATATTCTGTTATAGAGTGATGCCATTTGGTTTGAAAAATACTGGTACAGCGTACCAGAGAGTTATGACCACTCTGCCCTATGATATGATGTATAAATAAATTGAGGTCTATGTGGACGATATGATTTGTAAGTTGAATACTGAAGAAAATCACATTGAATACTTATTGAAGTTGTTTCAACATTTGAGAAAGTTTAAGCTCTGCTTGAATCCTAATAAATGCACTTTTGGTGTCCGTTCTAGAAAGTTGTTGGGTTTTATTGTCAGTCAGAAAGGCATTGGACTTGATCCTGGTAAAGTTAAAGCTATTCAGGAAATGCCTGCGCCCAAAACAGAAAAACAAGTAAGAGGATTCTTGGGACGTTTGAACTATATCTCCCGATTTATATCCAATATGAATGCCACATGTGAGCCAATCTTCAAGCTTCTCCGTAAAGATCAGGGTTGTGTATGGACAGAAGATTATTAAAAAGCTTTTGAAAGAATTAAAGAGTATCTGCTTGAACCTCCTATTTTGTCTCCTCCCGTGGAAGGAAGACCTTTGATCATGTATTTGACTGTGCTGGAAGAGTCTATGGGCTATGTTATGGGTTAGCAAGATGAATCTGGTCGAAAAGAATTTGCAATTTATTATTTGAGCAAGAAGTTCACCGATTGTGAGTCTCGGTACTCAATGCTTGAAAAGACATGTTGTGCTTTAGCTTGGGCTGCCAAGCGCCTCCGCCAGTATATGTTGAATCTTAAAACTTGGTTGATATCTAAAATGGATCCAATCAAGTATATCTTTGAAAATCCTGCTTTAACTGGGAGGATTGCTCATTGGAAAATGTTGTTGTCAGAATATGATATCGAGCACCAAACTCAAAAAGCGATAAAAGGAAGTGTTTTAGCTGATCATTTGGTACACCGGCCAATTAATGATTATTAACCTATCCGGTTTGATTTTCCTGATGAAGATGTGATGTATCTAAAGGTTAAAAATTGTAAGGAACCATTACCTGAAGAAGGGCCTGAGCCTGGATCCTGATGGGGTTTGATTTTTGATGGAGTTGTTAATGAGTATGGCAATGGTATTGGGGTAATTATTGTTACCCCTCATGGTCCTCATATTCCTTTCACTGCAAGGTTGGTTTTAACTTGCACAAATAATACGGCTGAGTATGAAGCATGTATTACAGGCTTGGAATAAGCTATTTATTTAAGAATCAAGATCCTTAATGTATATGAATATTTAGCCTTGGTGATTAATCAGATTAAATAGGAGTGAGAGACACGTCAACTTGATTTGATTCCTTATCGTGATTATGCAAGAAGGTTCTCAACTTTATTCAATAAGGTTGAGTTTCACCATATACCCAGAGAAGAGAATCCAATGGCAAATGCTTTAGAGACTTTATCCTCCATGATTATGTTAAATCGGTGGAATAATGTGCCGGAAATTGATGTGATGCGTCTTGATAGACCAGCTCATGTATTTGCAGTTGAAGAGGTTGTTGATGATAAACCTTGGTATTGATACTAAATGTTTTCTCTAGAGTCAATAGTACCCACTTGGGGCATCCAAGAAGGATAAGAAAACTTTGAAAAGATTGACTGGTAGTTTCTTCTTGAACGACGATGTGATGTATAAGAGAAATTATGACATAATCCTACTCAGATGTGTAGACAGGAGTGAAGAAGACATGTTGATGAAAGAAATTAACGAAGGATCATTTGGTAACCATGCCAATGGACATGCAATGGATAAGAAGATGTTAAGGGCAAATTATTATTGGCTAACAATGGAATCTGACTATTGTAAATATGTAAAGAAGTGCCATAAATGACAGATTTATGTTGACAAAATTCATGTGCCTCCAACTCCTCTCAATGTTATCTCTTCTCCATGGCCTTTCTCCATGTGGGGCATTGATATGATTAGAATTATTGAGCCTAAAGTGTCGAACAAACACCGTTTCATATTGGTGGCTATTGACTATTTTACCAAATGGGTTGAAGCGACATCATATGCCAATATGACCAAGCAAGTAGTGGTCCGGTTTATCAAGAACCAAATCATCTGTCGGGATGGTTTTTCGAGCAAGATTATCACTGATAATGGGTCAAATATGGATAACAAGATGATGAAGAAATTATGCGATGAGTTTAAGATTGAGCATCATAATTCTTCTCCTTACAGACCTAAGATGAATGAGGTTGTTGAAGCTGCTAATAAGAACATTAAGAAGATCATTCAGAAGATGGTTATTACATACAAAGATTGGCATGATATGCTCCCTTTTGCTCTGCATGGGTATCGTACATCCATTCGTACTTCAACAGGAGCAACTACTTTCTCTCTTATTTATGGTATGGAAGCAGTGCTCCCGGTAGAGGTTGAGATCCCTTCTATGAGAGTTTTGATGGAAGTTGAATTGTCTGAGGATGAATGGTGTCAGAGTAGATACGACCAGTTGAATATGATTGAAGAGAAAAGAATGACGACCTTATGTCATGGCCAATTGTATTAATAGAGAATGAAGAAAGCTTTTGACAAGAAGGTCCGACCTCGTGTGTTCAGAGAAGGCGACCTCGTGCTAAAAAAGACCTCGACTTTTACTACTGATTCTAGGGGCAAGTGGACTCCTAATTTTAAAGGCCTATATGTTGTTAAGAGAGTCTTCTCTGGCGGTGCATTAATTCTTACAACTATGGATGATGAAGAGTTCACTCGTCTTGTGAATGCCGATGCAGTCAAGAAATACTTTGCCTGAAAAATTAAAAGAACAGCTCGCTAAGTTGAAAACCCAAAAGGGCGACTTAGGAAAAAATGAGCGTCTCGGCCGATTGAAAACCCGAAAGGACGGACCAGGTGAAAATTAGAGACAAAAACATAAATAATCATCCTGGTAGATTGAAAACCCGATAGGGTAATCTAGGCAAAATTTAGGGATTATGGCAAGTAACTGCATCTTGCCAGTCTTGATTGTTTGAAGCAACATTTCCTATCAAGGACTCTACTTCAATCATTGTCAGTTGAAGTCTCAAGCACAGTGGAATTCAAATTTGTTAGGGAGAATAGTGGTTATTGTATTTAAATGTAACCCTTTCCATTGTATTTACCATTTTTCAAACTTTGTAATGATCCATGGAGTTACGCCTTTTGCGAACTACGATTCTATCAATAAGATTTGGGCCTTTGTCCCTTTTGTTTGCAATTCTCATTTTGTTTCTGTTTACAAAATTTCTTTTTTTTTTTTATGATGATTTTTGAAACAAATGTGAATAATTGATTTAAAATTTGAAAATTATAAAATCATTTTCCTTTATTTTATGAAGGAATGTCAATAATAATCCCAAGAATGGTAAAATATCGAAGCGTGAAACTTAGCGTTGTCCTCAATGGAGTTTGTTCTTGTTGATACTCTCCCCTAATAGAGTTTGTTGATGTTTTCCTCAGCCGGGTTCTTTCTTGCTCCTCTGGTAGAATATATTGGCAGCTCCCCAGTAGAGTTTTGTTGAGGTTTCTCCAATAGAGTTTGTTGATATCCCCTTTAGCAAAGTTTTGTTCCTATGGATAATCAGACGTGTGTTGTTCGGTTTTCCCAGTTAAGTCTTGATTCAAATTTTCTCCAACTGAGTATGTTTCCTTCATCCAGCCAGATTATGGTCAGGCAGTTGAGCGGTTTAAGGGCCACCTCTCCTTGATGTTAATGCCCACACAAAGATTTGTCCTTGCTTGTTCCCAGTAGAGGTTATTCATATTTACTTTGGATATTCCCCAAGTAGAGAACAATTTTGTTGCTTTCTTATAAGAAGTATTGATATAGCAGTCACCTGTCGGGTTTTCTCTTACCTTGTGTTGAGTATTGATTTAAAATATCTACAACTTGAATTTTTGCTATGATGTTAAATTCTTATTTTCCCCGGCAAGTCCAGGATGTTTCTCTCAGAGTTTGATAGTCCCCAGAGAAATTTTTCTGATATCCCCAGAAGAGTTATGTTATTCCCTAGTGGTGTTTGTGTAGCTGTTTACATGATTACAATCCCTAGCGGATCCATTATTTTCTGCAGTAGATCTCTCTATCCCTTTTGAAGTGGATTTTGATGGATTTTCTTCTTGTCCCCAGAATGGGTCAGAAAGATTTGGGTTGATGTTCCCCTAAAAGTTTATCTTCCGTCCTCGAAGAAGAGTTGATGTTGTTATCCCTTTTATGGATTACTGATTATTGAAGATTGATTTTTGGGTTTCTCCCCAAGCAGTATCTTCCTCTCCTCAACGAGATTTCAGCCTTGTAGTAGGATTTATTTTCCTTTGTTGGCTTTTGTTTATTTCTTGTAGAATTTCTATTGCTAATCCCAGCAAGATCTCTAGTGATGTCTCCATCTTGTTGAGATTAGTCGAGTATTTCAGTGGTGTTTTGATGTTTTGTTCACCCTCTGTTTATCCTCTTTGTCTATTTTGCCAGCATATTCATACTCATATGCGTTGCATGCGCATTCATTTTTTTAGCATAACATGTTTTTGTTGCATTATGGATCTTGCATTTTTCTTGCTTGTTTTCCCTTTCTCCGGTGTTGTTATCCCTGCAGAGTGCGTGTGTCCTCTCTCCATTAGAGTGTTGACCCTAAGTAGAAAATGCCTATCCTTTCTAATTCCCCACCGAGTTTATGCCTCGTGGAAGATGTTTGTTTTAGCTTTCCTCCCCAACTTTTATCTGGATGGAATTGGTCCCCGGTGAGATATTTCCTCATTAGGTCGAGTCTTGTTTGACCATTTCTCTCCAGTTTATTCCTGGATTGAACTTTGGTCTCTTGCAGTAGTTATTTTTATTTCTCTAGACTGTAAAACCTGGATGATGAGAAGGTATTTTTTTCTCTCTTTTGAGGATTTATTTTCCTCGACAGATATCTGTTATTAATCCCCATCAGAAGATGAAGATTTGAATTTCCCCAACGGTATTTTGATAACACTCTCTTGGTAATTTCTTGTGCAACTTTAAATGATAGTCTCTTTATTTAAGCAACTTATATGTCCCCAGCAAGGTAAACCTCATCTGGTAACAAGTGGACGCCTCTTTATTTGAGCAGCTTGTATAATCTTCAGGAATTTACTGGTATTTTTGCAATACATGATAGTTCTCTAGTTCATCCTCAGTAGAGAAGTTTATTGTGAAATGATGGATCCTTATCCGACCAGCTTTTCCATCAAATGGCATCTCTGTGGAAAAGTCCCGGTGAGAAGTTTGTTGTTTAATCCTCAACAGACGGTTGTCTCTTTATTTGAGAAGTATGTTGTATGATTTAACCTACCCGTATATCTTTTAAAGATCCCCGACAGAGTTATTTATATTTCATCTCCAACAGATGTTTGTCTCTTTATTTGAGAAGTCTATTGTATGGTTTCAGTTGCCCAGTGATAGGTAGCTAATGATATATGTTTTTCCTACCCAGTGACAAGTAGTTGACCTTTATTTCCTTCTTCTACCCAGTGACAGATAGTTGAATTCTGTTTGTCCTACCCAGTGATAGGTAGTCGACCTTTGTTTATTTCTCCTACCCAGTAACAGGTAGTCGAGTTTTGTTTACCCTACCCAGTGAAAGGTGTCGCTTCTCGAAAAATGCAACGACGGGGAAGCGAGAATGAAAGACAGAAGAGTCGTCATCGAACTTTATTTATCCTATGGGGGGAAGGGAAAACATTGAGAAAACCCTAAGAAAAGAACGGATAAGATGGTCTCGCGACCAAGAGAAAGGGTTCGGAAGCCGGTTATGCAAAGAGAAGGTATTAGCACCCCTCGCATCCATCGTACTCGATGGGAACCATTTGTTTGTCGTGTGTGTGAATTTATCTGCTAAAATATATTGCTTTCTATGAGTGTTCCTAGAGGAGAGAGAAGGGCTAGAAACAGGGAAAGAGAGGTAACAGGGAAGAAGAGAGGGATGACAGGGAAGAAAGGACTTAGTAGAACTTCGCGGTTCTAGGCCTACGTATTCTTAACAAATATGAGAAAGTCAGAGTCAGCGTAGTTCGGGGAACTATAGATATGGGGGAATGTGCTCGGCAAGGATTGTGGCCCTTGTACCTATGTATCTTCACTCAAAAGAGGTAAAGAACCAGAGTAGTCGTAGTTCAGTCTACAGTTTGCAGGGAAGTTCTGGTAGATGATGATATCGTGCGCATTCTATCAGTTTAGGTGTATTGTTGCTTGCTCGTTGGAGACTTAGGCGTTACCTGTTTGCGGTAGAACGGATGTAACATGTCCTTTGCGGGGAAAAGGATGGAAAATAAAAAAGAGTGCTCGCTAGGATTTTCGCAATCCTATGCCTACGTATTCTCAACATGCATGAGAAATCAGAGCAACGTAGTTCGTGAAACTACGGAATAAGAGAAGAAGGGTGCTCGCCAAGACATCGTCGTCTTGTGCCTACATATTCTCAACATGCATGAGAAATCAGAGCAATGTAGTTTGTGATACAGGTAATCAATGTTTTTGTGGGTGATGCTATCATGCGCATTCTAGGAGTTTAGGTGTATTGTTGCTTGCTTGTTGAAGACTTAGGTGTTACCTGTTTGCGGTAGAACGGACGTAACATACCCTTTTTGAAAGGTTAATTTTCGCCATGCGAGGCAAGGTGTCTCATTTGATTTGTGAGCTGTTTTTTAGGGGTGAAGTAGACCCTCGGATAGTAACCCCTTGCGGATAGTACCCAATTCTTTATCTCAAAATTTTGTTATGAAAAGGTGTGGCGAATACAAGCATGTCTTCGTATTAAAAAATCCTCTATCTTTAATTCAATACAAAGAGAACTTCATTCTCTTATTAAAGGGTGTTTTGATCTAGAGTGGTAAGTGCTTCGTGACAGTGAACCCTACGGTAATGTCAGCACTCGGGATATGAGAAGGCCTACGCCTAACCACTCCACGACCATTCAAGTATTTGTTGTGAAAAGAAAGTTGATAATGCACTTGGTACGAGATCGAGGTTTTTTAGGAGAAAAAGTTTTGAAAAGTGAAGGTGGTGAATATAAGCGTGTCTTCGTATTAAAAGATGAGTATCGAGATCACAGACACTACTGCGAGTATCCTGACACTCAGAGAGGAAGAAGTCTACACTCAATCCTCTCTCTCTCTCTTTAGTTCAATACAAAGAGAACTTCATTCTATTATTAAAGTGTTTTTGGTTTTGAATGGTACGTGTTTTGCGATAGTGAACCCTACGCTAATGTCAAGCACTCGGGATAGGAGAAGGCCTACGCCTAACCACGCCACGACCATTTAAGTTTTGTTGTGAAAAGAGTTTGAAAATGCACTCGGTACGAGACCGAGGTTTTTAGGAGAAATGTTTGTGACGAATACGAGCGTCTTTATATTAAAAGACAAAACGTCTTCGTATTGAAAGACGAGTATCGAGACCACACACTCTACAGTGAGTATCCTAATACTCGGAGAGGAAGAAGTCTACACTCAATCCTCTCTCTTTAATTTAACACAAAGAGAACTTTATCCTTATATTAAAGATAATTTTGAGAAGATGCGGGAGAGATATGAGATGGATACAAATATATACAGGATACAGATAACCAACAGTCCACCAATTTAAATTTTATGGTTTCGATATTGATTAGGTGCTTTGAAGGAATGTACAAGTGTTTGAATATTTACAAGATATGAATAATATACAGGATAATATGTACAATATATACAAGAATATAATGACTGAATCTAAAACAGTTAATATTTGACAGAAAATAAAGTTAGTGGTTAGTTTTGTTAGTGGATTGAGTCGGGACAAATGCAATGTTAAACTGTTGTAGCTCGACTTATGATGGAAGTCGAACTATAGGAGGTCGCATAATTGATATTCATGCAAAAGCAAGATAGAGAAATCATATTGAAGATCATTCTCCGATTTAATCGTGTCACACGGGCCAAAAAGAGGTGGGATCTCGTCTTAATCGCAAACATAATATCGATTAATCGAAGGTAGCCTATCACGATCCCAAAGTAAAGAAAATGACTCAAATGATTATTTTCCATAGATTTGAAATCGGGAAGGTTATCGACTTCGATACGCGACGCTTACGAATAAAAGACTTCATAGATCGCGGAAAACTGATAAAATCGAAAATGGAGTAGAAATGAGGAGAGAAAGAAGGTGGTTTTGGATCCAACATTATTTATCAATAATTTGACTAATAACAGTTTACGGAGGGATCTCGTCATCGACCAAAAGGGAGGAAGTATAAAAATAGATCCTCAAAAGTAAATAAAAACTCAAATCTAATCTTTAAAAGATATATTAAAATAAATCTCTAAAATATGTAAATTCTAAAAGAATGAAATTAGAAAAGAAAATATTTACAAAGTTAATATATATATATATATATATATATATATATATATATATATATATATATATATATATATATATATATATATATATATATATATATATATATATATATATATATATATATATATATATATATATATATATATATATATATATATATATATATATATATATATATATATATATATATATATTTAAATAAATGAAGAAGATATTAATATAAAAAAATTATTTACAAAATTCTAAATAAAATAAGTATAAAAATATATGTATATATACAAACTAAAAAAAAATTGTTTTATGAAATATAAACAAAAACTATTAACTGTTTAAAAACTAATAACATATAAATTAATAACCTAATGAACTATTAATTAAACAAAGTTACATTAAAACAAAAACAGATGGGGTTTAGTAAAACTAGGATGGGTTAAATGAAGATGAGAAAGCCACGGTCCATGGGATTCATGAGTCCAAAACAAACTGAATAAAATAAAAATAAAAAGAACAACAAATAAACTTTTTCTCCTCTCTAATCGTTCAACAACATCTTTTAAAAAAAAAACAATTTTAAAAATACAGTCCTAAAATTCACGAGGAACAACAGCATAATCAACATCTCATCTTCCATGTTCTACCTTCTGAATCTTCCAAAATTTTTTTATCTTTTTCTTGGTTCTGTTCTTGATGTGGGTTTGGATCTAAAAAAAATGGTTGACGAAGAGGAAAATGGGATTGTGTGGTGGTTGATTTTCGCGATGATAAGGTGATGATGTTGGGTGATGTTTACTCGGTGGATGTTGTTATGGTTTGGAAATGGTTGAGTGAGTCGAGTTGAAAAAGGGTGAGGGAGAGGAAATCTGGTTTGCGATGGGTTTTGAGGGCTGTCGAAGATGAAACGGTTGTATGGGTTGTTGATTTCGTATGGGTTTGTGTGTGAGAGCTTTCTGGAAATGGGTTTTGGTGTTTATGGTTGCCGATGGAGGAATGGGGTTT
This sequence comes from Lathyrus sativus, assembly GCA_963859935.3. NCBI lineage: Eukaryota > Viridiplantae > Streptophyta > Magnoliopsida > Fabales > Fabaceae > Lathyrus > Lathyrus sativus. The sequence goes on from OZ012737.1 coordinate 715,832,633, forward strand.
ATGTTTGGCGAATCTGAAAGCGAGTTTTGAGGGAGAAGATGCATTTCTGGGTTGTGTATGAAGTAAGGCGATGGATGTTGTGGTTGGGATTTTGTGGTTGATGGAGGAACGACGAAGGTTTGCGAATGAAGAGGATTGAGGAATTTGGAGATGTGGAATCAGAGGTTGAGAGGTGGAGGTTATGGGTTTCAGTTTGAAGGTTGTTGGGTGGAGGACGGTGGAAGTAGTTTTGTTATGTGGTGAAGAGTGAGTAGACCAGCAGAGGGAGAAGTTTGGTGAGTTGTAAGAATGAAGATGAATTTGCAGAATGAAAAATTAATGAAGGTGAGGTTCAATGGTGATGATGATTAGCATGAATGGATTTTTGCAAAAGAGACAATGAACAGTGCGACAGAGGATGACGAAGTTTAAAGACGCGCAAGCTTCCGATTGTATGTTTTTGAAATAAAACTTGCTGATAATGTACATGCATTGTTTCAAATTCCCAAACACCGGAGATATAAGAATGATAATCCCTTGTCAACCCCTTTGAGCCTAGTAGTAGGAGTTCTTTTCTGAAAACGAAAAACCCTAAATTTTAACTTGGGGCAGAGTAGGTGTCAGCTAATTTGGCCGAATATCCAAATTGCAATAGGAGTGCTCCTGTTCGAGGATCAATCGCACTTGTATAAGTCGTGCCTAAAAAACCACAATGGTTAAACCTTGCCGATCAAGGAGTGAAACAGTCACGTTATTCCCCAAAGAGTCAGACAAGCCAGTGTCACACGATTTGTTCAAAAACAAAGGAAAGAAAGAAGAAAAAAAGAGAAAAAACCCGCTAAGTCGAATCTTGAAAACAAGCGACTTAGGCAAAAATTAGGGCATCCCGCTGGACTTTGAAATCAAAAGAAGCTCGAAAGAGCCAGTCCAGGAAAAAGTTAGGGAAATAAAAAATGATGATAAAAAACAAGTCGTGTGATTCATGCACCAAAGACGAAAAGCGAGTGACTGTCACTCCAAAAACGGGTGATTTCTTGAACCGTCACTCCTATCATTTAACCTTTGAGAGGTGAGCGTTATTGTCAAATTAGCTGAATATAGGATTGGAGAACATCATGGAGAATGGGTGGGTTAAAATAAACTTTGAGCTTTTATCCTTTCCTTCTAAACTGTGAACCCGACCAAGTTACAACCGAAAAAAGTCCTAATTGAAGCAGGTTTATTTCAAAAGCATATTTCGGTAAAGATCGCGTCGAAACCGACTCTTAAAAGAATTCCTCTTACAACATTGTATTAATGTTGATATGTTGATAAATGATTTATTCACTTTATGTCACAGGTTTTTTCCAGTGAACAGATTGGATTTCGAAAACTGTCATATGTGTTGCATTTAATATATCTTTTATGCAGGACAACTTGTTTTACTTGCGAGTAAGTGTTTGACAGCAGGAAAGTTTCCACAATGGAAAGATTGGTCAGGATAGAATGCGGATTGCCTGAATACTCCGTCGAACAGGGGCAAGTTATATCAAATGATCATAGCATGGGAGTCATCCATCCAGAAGTTTGTTAATCTGAAGCAGTCAAGTCGAGATTCGGTGAATCTCTCGCAGCCAAGAAGCACTTTCCCCACAGATCAGCCAATTAGGAGAAAAGTCATTGCAGACTGGGGCAGGCCACCCTAAGAGCGCATGAGATATTCCTTATCCGTGGGGCAATTAATGTGAAGTACCTCTCCGAGGTTCAAGGTGTTTAGGCAGTGCATATCAAGTCGTCGGGGTATGAGATTTCAGATTTCCTTTTGAGGAATATCCCTACAGAGATCCCACAGGCTAGGGCAAATTCGGAAGCGTAGGAATTATTCCTCTTCATGTCTTCAGAGCTGTTCAAGCAGGTTTAGCTAATCTCGCAAGTGCAAGAAGAATGTCGGGAAGTCATGCTACTATCCTTTGACCCTTTAACCAAGAACCTCTGAGTTCAGACAAGATATTTTTCCAGCATCAGTTGTACCTGATACTTTGCAGATCCAATTCTCTTTGGTACGTAGGAAGACTTCGTCTATTTTCTCCAGCAAAAGTCCAATCATCATTGGCACTGTAAGCTATCTCCAGTAGAGTCCAGTCATACTTGGCACATCTGGTTATCCCCAGCGGAGTTGGCTTCACCTTTCCAGCATTTATTTTGCTGGAATGTTTTGTTATCCAGTGTTTCCCCCGGCAGCCTGAGCCTGCATCTGCATCTTTGCATGTTGTTATCATTTTTGCATCATCCTTGCATTTCATCCTCAAATGCGTATCATTTCCATTTCGTATGGAGCATTACGCCATATTCAAACATACGCATATGCATTCGAAGCATAAGCCAGTTTCTGTCAGCCTTCCGTGGCAACTTGAATCACTTCACAATTAATACAGGGGCATTTATCCAGCAGTTTTGTTCAGAAAGCTCATCGGTTTACTCAGGTTTCAGATTATATGTTGGTTATGCTTTGTCCATTAGTCATCTGATGACGACAGGCTTTTCTTTCCGCCAGCTCTTATCGACGATGTGTTTCCCAAGCAGGTTTTCTCTCCGTCTATCATTAGATGACGTGAGTTTTGGATATGATTTTCTCCCCGTCTATCATTAGACGATGTGAGTTATGGATATGGTTTTCTCTCCGTCTATCATTAGACGATGTGAGCTTCGGATATGGTTTTATCTTCGTCTATCTTTAGACGATGCGAGGTTTCAAGGCGATCTTTCAGATATGGTTTTCTGTCTGTTTATTGGTTGAGATGACATTCCAAGAGGGGTTTTTCCTGGCTTTTGATTCTTATTGACGCCGGGGATCTTTGAAGAATGTTAGGATTTCCTAGTTGTTGATTCTTATTGATGACATGGCTCTTTGAAGGTGGTTTTCTTCTTGTCAATTCTTAATTAATGATGTGGCTCCTTTGAAGATATTTTTTCCTTTCCATCAACTCCTATGGACGAAAGGGTTCTGAAATTTAATGGGTAGTTTTGAGGTTCATTGACGTGGTCTATATTTTTCTTCCTGTCTATCATTAGACGATGTGAACCTTCGGGATTGTTTTTCTTCCTGTCTATCATTAGACGATGTGAGCCTTCGAGATTGTTTTTCTTCCTGTCTATCATTAGACGATGTGAACCTTCGGGATTGTTTTTCTTTCTGTCTATCATTAGACGATGTGAACCATCGGGATTGTTTTTCTTCTTGTCTATCATTAGATGATGTGAGCCTTCGAGATTATTTTTCTTCCTGTCTATCATTAGACGATGGGAACCTTCAGGATTGTATTTCTTCCTGTCTATCATTAGACGATGTGAACCTTTGGGATTGTTTTTCTTCCTGTCTATCATTAGACGATGTGAAAGGATCAAGTGCATGTTGATCCGGCTTTAGACGATGTGAAAAGATCAAGTGCATGTTGATCTGGTTTTGGACAATGGAAAGGATCAAGTGCATGTTGATCCGGTCTGTGGGTTCAATAATTGTGGAGTTACACAGATAACTGGAAGTAATTTCAGGTGTTCTTTATCAGATGATCAGTCAACTGGTTGCCGTTGCAACTGTCTGCGTTCAATTTTTCTGGATATTTGTTCCCCAATTAGAGTGTTGCAGTTTATTTCCGCGGTTGGCAAATTTTCGGGTTCTTTGGTATTCAACCGTCTTTTACCTTGATTTTTTGAAAGTCGTTCGCTTTTCATCCACTCAGGTCCAAGTCGTTTGAATAGGGGCAACTGTTGCACCCCAAAATTTGTCCAACCTTTTTCTTTAGCTGGCTTGTGTTTCATTTCATTTTGTTCTAGCATTTGCATTACATAGCATTTTTCATTTTAATAGGGGATCAAGAGGTTGTGCATAGCAAGAGGAGGTTACTCAAAGTGTTGAGCCTAGGCAAGGGGTGTTACTCAAGCATGGATGGTCATCAGGTCATCTAGAAGTGGTCAATAGCCTTGTGAAAGGATGGATGGATGTATGTGGGTCAGCTCCTAACTGGGAGGCCAGTTGAAGATCATCAGAGGTTTGTGAATGCATAATTATGGATATAAGATGTTGAGAGAGATCATTGAGTTCTTTGAGAGACACGTTGGACCTTATTCAAGTTGTTGTGTGATGTGAAAGAAGCCACAGTCAAGAGTGTTGCATCTAGGGTTTTCACCTAGTAAATCCTCAGTTAACTGTGAATTTGAAGGAGATTAAGACTCAACTCCAAGTGTTTGTGGTCATGGGATGTTGTTTTGAGATGTCTAATATATCATTTCAAGATCAATTCATCAAGGATCAAGAGTGTGAGAAGTTACTAAATTATGGTTCTCAGTGTAAAATCCCCTATTTACTGCCTAACTTCAAGACCACCTACCTCAAGATACAAGTCTCATCTCAACTTTTGACCAACATGAAACTTGTATATCATGTTCTTAGCTTTCTTTTGAGTACTAGAAGTCCTTGATTGGATTTATAGAACTCAAGTTATGATGCAGACAAGTTACAGGTCCTCAAATGAATGTAATTTTGGTCAACAAAAGTCAACCAACTTCTGAGCCATTTATAACCTAGAAGGATGTTTCTCCTCAACTTTTGATGAACATGAACGTTGTTCATCATGGTCTTAGATTTCCAAAGAGTACTAGAAGTCTTTCATCTGATTTGTAGAACCCAAGTTATGAGCTTTGCAAGTCAGGGGTATTTTGGGAAACTGAGATTATAGGTCATAAAATTATAGGTCCATTTCACCAACTTGCACACTTCAAATGGAGATTTTTCCAACATCAAATGTGCTCCAAATGGTGTCAATTGTTCAACCAAGCATTGAGAAATCATGAATTTGGCTTGGAATGGAGAATTCGTAAAGTGATTTTCATGGAAAAGGCCTTAAAATGAGAAAATTGGAATTAATTCATTATGGATCATTTTTTGTGCAAATAGGTAGATATTTTTAGTGCAAAGCATATTTTAAACATAATGGAAATTTTAGAATTTGAATTTGGTGAATTTTAATGTGCCATTTCCAAGCTTGCTTCAAGCTTAAGTTACACTTGCAATATCAACCATTGATTACAAACAAGGATCAAATCACAACCATTCATACTCCGTACACTACCAGCAAGTGATTTGAGGCATTTTGGAGGCAAATTGGTGCAGATTTCATGCACATGGGCAAAGTGAAAAACTCAAATTCCATGGATTTCAATTGGGCTCTTAGGGACTGAAATTGGGCTTTATTATGATTCAAATCCATCACATAAAAGGTTTCTATCATTTACAAATAATCAAAAACACGAATTGGGAGCAGAATTGAAGGAGTAGCATTTGAAAAAAGTGAAGAACAAGTGAAATACGATTTTTTTGAGATTTAGCAAGATTCAAGCAAAATTAAAGGTTGCAAAGTCTTCATTGAAGATCACTGAATGTTTCTGGATACTTTTCTTCAAGCTTAAGCATCAATTGAAAGCTCAGTGGAAGTTCTCCACTAGGTATCTTCTTTTCAACCTATCTCTCTCATTATGCCATGATTCTCTGCCATTTTTGCATATTTGAGACCTAGAAAACATGTAGATCATTAATCACTAAAACAAACTGGCATTTGTGATGATTGTTGGATGAAGCTCCAAACTGTTTTGATCTGGTATGGCTTGTTCTTGTGATGTTTTAATTAATTGTTGCTTGATCCATGATATCCATAACCTATAGATGATTTCTGGACCAAATTGAGTGAGGTTTGTGAACTTTTGGTTTTGATGAGTAGAACTGTTTGGCTTCGATTTGGATTTGTTATGAAGAATTAAGGAAAACTAGCCATGGATTCGTGATCCTCATGAGTTGTAGATCAATTTTCATATAAGGTTTGTTTGAATTGGTGAGGTTTTGATGACTGTGATTTCTGGACACTGTGCACGGTGGCCGGAGCTGTCCAGCCACCGTCTGAGCTCCCTCCAAAATTTGAATGAAGAAGATGATGTTATGACCCTTAGATCTCGTGACTTTCCTTGAATGAGTAAGCCAATCCAAAGCGTGAGAGTGGTCCTCAGAATTATTGACCTTTGACCTAATACGTGGCCGTGTGTGGATTGGTAGATGTGATTACTTTTAAAACCAACACTCAGGATTAAGACCTATGGTATGCTGTAGTCAACTGTGTCACACCCAAACCACCTCAAAACGCCCCGTTTCAGTTATCTCCCTCAGTGCCTACGTGGCGCGCTGGGGAGCCTTAGATCTGTTGACTGGTAGACTAATCCGTTGGCTGTGTTTTTTTCCTTGATTTTCATTTTCTTTTTTTCATTTTATTATTTTCTTTTATTCTTTGTTTGAATTTAATTCATTTAAAATAGCTCCAATGCTCCAAAAATTCCACAAAAATATATTTTACAAACCTTGAAATGTCTATTATTTCTAGGCATTTTTTATTTTACTTTGATTTTATTTTCAATTTAAAAAGGAATAAAATATTGGAGTTGTTTTAAATGAGTTAAATTGTAGCTTTGTTTGTTCTTACATTTGTTTCTCTCATTTATTTTTGATCCAATGATTGAAAATCAATCCTCATACTCTTGATGAGTTGAATGATTTTTGAGGACCATTTTGCCCCTGGTTTGTTGACTTTAGGGTTGACTTTTGTGGCTTTTCTTTTGACCCTCGATTCTCCCATTTCAAAGTGGTACATCTTAAGTATTATTTTCTTTTGATGGTGCTTTGAGGGAATATGGCCTTGTACTTTTGGCCTATGTTTTCCAATATGTTTAGCTTCTTTGTGCATTTTATTTGGTTATTTTTGAACTATTTTCCTAATTTTGAGGCAACTTACAAGTCAAGTTACCTCCAAGGAAGGTTCATACAAGTGCATGACCTAGTTTGAATTGGAAATGACTTTTATGGATCCATTCACCTCTAAAATATTCTTGATTCATAAATTAGACATGTTGAGCTTGCTGTATGTTCATTTTTAGGTCAAAATTATGTTCATTACTTGTTGGTTGATGCATTATTTTGAAGGCTTTCCACTTGCGTTCTAAGTGTTGAATGTGTGTGAGACTTTGGTCTTTCTCCTAGCCTCTTTTTGCATTTTTCTTGTTTGCTTTTGATGTTTATCTTGAGCACTCTCTCCTCTTATCTCTCTTTTGTCCAATGACCTTGGTGTGCCACTTAAGGTAGTTTTGGTCCCTCCTTTGGAGGTATCTAAAGCATACCTAAAAGTGGTGAATCCTTGAGGACCTTTTCTTGGTGTTTCTTTATGCTTTTTTTCACTTGTTTTGTGATGTTTATGGTTGAGTGCATAATGTGAGGTCCTTGTTGTTATCACGTAGCTTCCCATCCTCACTTTGTTTTAGGCTTTATTTTCCTTTCATTTATGCATCCATTTGTGTTTGCGGTTGATGTTTGAATGGGTTAGGCCATTTCATCCCACTTTTTGTTACATTTTTGTAATTGTGTTTGGTGCATCTTCTTCTCCTTTCTTCTTTAAATTTCTCATATGCATGATTGGTTGAGATGAGCTTATGGAGGCTACTGCCCCACACTATTTTCCTCCCACTTTCATTCTATTTATGCATCTTATGTTTGCATCTTCATTTGCATATGCTTTCTTCTTCTTTTTTTTTTTTGCCTTTCTTTGCCATGTTCCCCATAAGTTCTCTAACCTCTTTAGGTTATGATAAACATTAGGTGCCTAACCATGCTTGATAACAATAGGTAGTTCCCTTTTAAACTCAACTTTAAGTCCACTTTGCATGATAACTTTTAGGATTGATTAGTTTCCCATTAGTGCCTTTCTTCTCTTCTCATCTTTGAACATTCATAAAACATCTAATAAAGAATGATAAGTGTAGCACGCTACGAGCCTTAAGATACTTGAGAAATGGTGATTGAGGAGCCTCCTCTCAATGACCTAGAGTGTTTAGTGTACACCCTTTAGGTGATATACGATGCATTCGCTCTTAGGTCATAGTCTCTAGTGCTACATGAGTTACAAATCAAATTCAAAACACTTCTTCTCTAAAAAACACAAAAACACTTCAAACCTTTTTCATCCTTCGGGATCTTAATCAGGAAAATATTTTCAGATAAAAAGAATGTTGTTAATCCTTAGTTCTACCGCAAACGGTAATGCCTAAGTCTCCAATGGTCGAATTGCATACACCAACTGCTAGAACTAATTGTTAACCCAACTCGGGCCTAAAAAACTTTTGAACCATCCAGTGTTCCTTTTAGCCCGAACTACGTTTACTCTGATCTTTCATACCAGATGAAAGTATGTAGGCACAAGACGTGATGTCTTGGCGAGTAACCTTCCCCCTTCTTTAGTCGTAGTTAGTCGAACTACGTTGACTCTGACTTTCCCATTGCATGAGGGAGTACGTAGGCACAGAGCGGCGATGCTTTGTCGAGTCAGTCCTTTTTCTTTTTCTTTTGTCCATAAGCCTATAGCGTAGATAGTTTACACACCCTTTTAGATAGACAATAATGTGTGGATCCCGTCGAGTACGACGGACGTGAAGGGTGTTAATACCTTCCCCTTGCGTAACCGACTCCCGAATCCAAACATGGTTGCGATGACCTTGTCTTTCCCTTTTTTTCGTTAGGTTTTTCCGATCGTTTCCTTTCCCTCTCTTTGGGATAAATAACAAAAGTGGCGACTCTTCTGTTTTTCCGCAGGTTGTTTTTCGCAGTAGCGACACCCATCACCAAAAAGGATGCCAGACCCATCACCAAAAAGGATGATGGAGCGAAAACGCTAGTCATGACACCAAAAAGGATGTAAGGAATCCATTATCGAAAAGGATAATGGAGAATAAACGCTAGTCATGACACCAAAAAGGATGTCCGACCCATCACCAAAAAGGATGATGGAGCGAAACGCTAGTCATGACACCAAAAAGGAGGTCAGACCCATCACCAAAAAGGATGATGGAGTGAAACACAATCTACCCTAACACCAAAAAGGATGTAAGGAATCCATCACCGAAAAGGATAATGGAGAATAAATGCTAGTCATGACACCAAAAAGGATGTCAGACCCATCACCAAAAAGGATGATGGAGCGAAAACGCTAGTCATGACACCAAAAAGGATATCAGACCCATCTGGATGCAGTTTCTCAGTAAGAAGCTTAATGATTATGTCGTATGTATATTCAGGATGCAGTTTCGCCTTTCGAATCTTTAACTTTTGCCTATGCCGCCCTTCCAGGTTTTCAGCCTATCAGGATAGATTTTCTTTTAGTTTGGTCCCTAATTTTTTTCTGAACCATTTTTATGGTCCACCAGGACACCCATTTTTGTGTGGATTTTCTTTTTGGTCCACCGGGTCTATCTTTTAGGCATAATATTTTTTAACTGCATCTGAATTCACAAGGGATGGAAGATCGTCACCTTCTATGGTTGAGAGGATCAAGGCTCCTCCGGAGAAAACCTTCTTCACTACATACGGACCCTCGTAGTTCGGTGCCCATTTGCCCCTTGGATCAACGTGAGTTGGTTGAATTTTTCTCAATACCAAATCTCCTGCTTTGATGTGTCGTGGGCGAACTTTCTTGTCAAAGGCCCTCTTCAACCGTTTTTGATATAACTGTCCATGACAGATGGCTGTCATGCGCTTCTCGTCGATGAGATTAAGTTGGTCGAGTCTGGCTCGTATCCATTCGGCTTTATCTAGCTTGATGTCGGTCAAAATCCTTAAGGAGGGAATCTCTACTTCGATGGGCAATACTGCTTCCATGCCATACACAAGAGAAAAAGGGGTTGCCCCTGTAGAAGTGCGTACTGAGGTGCGGTAGCCATGCAACGCAAATGGCAACATCTCGTGCCAGTCTTTATAAGTCTTCACCATCTTCTGGACGATCTTCTTAATGTTTTTATTTGCCGCCTCAACAGCTCCATTCATCTTGGGACGATATGGTGTTGAATTATGATGTTCAATCTTGAAGCTCTCATACAACTCCTTCATCATCTTATTGTTGAGGTTTGAACCATTATCAGTAATGATCTTATTTGGAACCCCATATCGACAAATGATTTCTTTCTTGATGAAGCGAGCCACCACTTGCTTATTGACGTTGGTATAAGATGCAGCTTTTACCCACTTAGTGAAGTAGTCGATGGCTACTAAGGTGTCCGTTGGAAGTAGTCGGCTCAATGCGTCCGATTATATCTATGCCCCACATAGCGAAAGGCCAAGGTGAAGTCAACACATTCAAGAGAAGCAGTGACATATGAACTTTTTCTGCGTAGATCTAGAATTTATGACATGTCTGGACGTGGCGATTGTTACACCCCCTTTCTATACCCCAAAATAATCAAATAATCATTTAGGCACATATTCAAAATTTCATCAGAGTATAATTAATAACATGGTATAAAAGAGGTATGTCACAATATATATGAAATTAAAACATACAACACCTGCTCAACAAAAGATATGCAACAGTGTGATAACTTTGCAATATACATATATATATATATATATATATATATGTATATGTATATAAATGTATATGTATATATATGTATATAAATATATATGTATATATATGTATATGTATATGTATACATATATATATATATATATATATATATATATATATATATATATATATATATATATATATATATATATATATATATATATATATATATATATATATATATATATATATATATATATATATATATATATATGTATGTATATATATATATATATATATATATATATATATATATATATATATATATATATATGTATATATATATATATATATATATATATATATATATATATATATATATATATATATATATATATATATATATATATATATATATATATATATATATATATATATATATATATATATATATATATATATATATATATATATATATATCATCCAGTTTGATTCAACAACATATTCACGTTTTAATGAACATTCAACAACAAGATACATATACAAATGTATCACAAAAGAATCATGCTACTTTCTAGCTACCCGGTGCTACATATCAGAGTCGACCGACCAAAAGAATGAAGACACACTTCACAAAAAGACCTCCAGCAAACCTACTCTGCAATGCCTCATAGAGCACCATAAAACAGCAGAAGGGTGAGAAATATTATCATAATAACAATGCATATAATTATATATATCTTAGCATTTAAATACACATATTCTGCATTCTCACCATATTTCATCACAACTCACTCATATACATCATAATATATATATATGAGAATGTACATCATGCTTCTACAATTCACATCATTTCTATATAAACATTTACATTTATGTTTATTCACCAAACACAATTATACAGATGATACATACAAATCATAGAGACCGACTTCACGACTCTATGCAGATACAATACAGTACCGACTCAATCATCTCAAGTTCACTCAGGAACTTATTGGAATCATCGCTCGTTACCAATGTAACTCCCCGTCGGGCCTACGATGTTCACTCATTGCTCACACCCCACATGGGCACACAATGTTTATGGATTGCTCACACCTTACATAGGCACACAATCCGATTGCTCACACCTCACCTAGGCACACAATCATTTGTAATCATCGCTCACACCTCACATAGGCACACGATGTTACAACGGATTCTCATTAGAATCATACAACACAAGAATGTACATCATGATGCTTCACATGCAAAATGACTCATGACATTCTTGAAATGCATACATATTCACAAATATATATATTCATGCATTCATCTCATACTATCACATACAATCCATGTACATTCATATCAATCATGTCAAACGACAACAAACTCCACCATATACTTGCCCAAAGGCCACAATTTAATATATATTCATTCCACCATCTAGAATTCACGCCATACGGCTACCCACAACATACCATACAACAACACATAATCTATACGTGCAAGAATCGAAGAACCGATATTGAATGGGATAAAAATAAAATGTTGTTCTATCACGCTCGCCACCTTGCTTGCCTAGCGAGGTCCTAGCGAACCCTCGCTACCTGCTTCGCCTAGCGAACACTGTCAATATGCTACTGGAAGTATTCGCTACCTGCTCGCCTAGCGAGCACTTCGCTACCTCACTCGCTCCATGCGAGGTTGGATCATTTGGTTCTGCCCAAGTCTATGAACATTCGCTAGCAGCTCGTTATCTGCTCGCTTAGCGAACAACTCACTACCTCGCTCGCTAGGTACTCGCCTAGCGAATACTGCAATACACCAAAACCCTCACTATTTAAAAATGACAAAAGGTCACAAATTCACCCGATTATAACCGAACAAGTGCTAATAGTCTTAGCCCAATATTCCTCGACTAAACTACGCAACTTATTCCAAATTCTAACCGTACAAACATCGGTTTCTATCGATTAACCCGAATCGACCTAAAATAGAAAATGGGGAAAAACATCCAAACAATCCAAACACACACATACATAATGATACACATTGATAAGATAATAAGATTTCACACTTTTACCCGATTAATCGATTCCTAGAAGTTGATTTAGAGCTTTCCAAGCTTTTCCTCTATTTTTTCTCCTCTTTTCTCTTCTTCCTCCTTCTTTCTCTTCTCTTTCTCTTCTTTCTATTTCTTTTTCTTTTCTCTCCACTTTCCTTTTTTATATATATATATATATATATATATATATATATATATATATATATATATATATATATATATATATATATATATATATTTCTATTCTAATTCTTTCCATTATATTTTTCTCAAAATAACTACTAATTCATTTTCTCACAAAATATCCAATCTAACATTAAATAAGGAATATCTAAAATACCCTCCAATCTATTTTCTCCGAAAACTCTCAAAATCGGTAAAATATCATAATATGAAAACATAACATATTAGCACACCAATTCCACAAATAAAATAATAATCACCCAAATAAATAAAAAAGACTCAACAAAAATGGGAAATCAGAATCGGGGCGTTACAGCGATAATAGTCTGTTTCCATTGTCATCCAATAGTACCCTGCCCTTAAGATCTTCTTAACCATCGTGTGACCACTAGCGTGTGTCCCAAAAGACCCTTCGTGCACTTCGTTTATGATACGCTCTGCTTCATGTCTATCCACGCATCTGAGCAGAATGAATCATAATTCCGCTTGTATAATACATCATCGCTGAGGAAGAACTTTGAGGAGAGCTTCCTGAGATATTTCTTGTCAGTGATAGTTATGCCTTCTGGACATTCCTGTGTTTATAGATACCGTTTGATATCGTAGAACCAAGGATGATTATCAACTTTAGGCTCTTCAGGATCGGCTGCCAGGCAATAAGTGGGTTCATCAAGATACTCCAGACGAATGTGTGTAGCCTCATTCTTCCACTTGACTTGAAACATGGATGCTAGTGTTGCTAGAGCATCTGCCAACTGGTTTTCTGCCCTGGGAATATGATGAAAAGTGATCTCATCAAAGTATGGGATTAACTTCAAGACGTGATCCCTGTAAGGAATCAACTTGAGGTCAAGTGTTTTGTATTCCCCTTTAATCTGGCATATGACAAGCGCAAAATCTTCATAGACTTCTAGAATCTTGATCCTATTATCAATGGCAGCTTCAATTCCAAAAATACAAGCTTCATATTCAGCCATGTTATTAGTACATTTAAAGCATAATCTGGCGGTGAATGGTAAGTGAAAACCAGTTGGAGAAGTAATGATTGCCCAAATTCCACAGCCTTTAGCATTTGCAGCACCGTCGAACACGAGCGTCCATCGCGATCCTGGTTCGGGTCCATCATCTGGGCCTGGAGTGGTATAGTTTCTAGCAAACATGACGTCTTCGTTGGGAAAATCGAAGCACATAGATTGGTAGTTGCCTATGGGTTAGTGGGTGAGATAGTCAGGGAGCATACTCCCTTTGATAACCTTCTGCGTAACATACTGGATGTCGTACTCTGTTAATACCATTTTCCAATGAGCCACTCATCCGGTGAGAGCGGGCTTCTCGAATATGTACTTGACAGGGTCCATCTTAGAGATCAATAAGGTCGTATGGGTGATGTCGTACCTAAAAAAAAGCACGATCATTCGTGAATGGTCGCGGAAAACACAGAGTCGCCACCGAACTTTATTTATCCCAAAAAGGGAAAGGAAAATATCGATAAAATCTTTAGGGAAAGAACATGGTCATCGCAACCAAGTTCTAGGTTCGGGAGTCGGTTACGCAAGGGGAAGGTATTAGCACCCCTCACGTCCGTTGTACTCAACGGGAACCTCTTGATTCGATTCATAAGAAATGTTAGCCTAGTTTGTTTATGTTCTTTCGAGTATGAAATGTTATCCTAGAGATAAGAAAGGGAAAAGTCAAAGAAAGGAAAAACCTAATTTTGCATCGTAAAAACAATGCGGGGAAAGATCTAGATAAGGGGTTGGTTAAGCTTAGGGAAGGTATTAGCACCCTAAACTTCTATAGTACTCTACAGGAACCTTTTGTTTATCATTTACTATTTTGCTTTATTATTTGCTTTGGCATATTGCTAAGGGTTAAGAGTGACAAAAAGACCTAAGGGTTAGTCCTAAGTTTACTCGCAAAGATTCGCATCTTGTGCCTACTGTTGTACCCCAAAATTTGCCCAACATTTTCTTTACTTGGCTTATGTTTTCATCACATTGTTCTAGAATTTGAATTTGCATATCATTGTTCATTTTCAGGGGATCAAGAGGTGTGAATATCAATAGGAGGTTTGTCAAAAGGTTCCAAGCAAGCTTGAGTGCTCATCAAGTCATCAGAAGCTGGTCAGAGCTCTTTGAGAAAGTGAATGGATGTATATTGCTTATCTCCTATCTTGGAGACCAATTGAAGATCATTTGAGGATCAAAAGTTCATGGATATAAATATGAGATGTTTTGAAGCTCATTGAGTGCTTTGGGAGCCATTGTGGAGCTTATGCAAGTTGTTACATCATGTGCAAGAGGTTGTAGTCAAAAGATTGTACACCCAGGGTTTCATCTGCCTAGTGCAAGATCCATTGTGGATTTGAAGGAGATTAAGAATTAGTTATAAGTATTTAGAGTCATGGAAAGTTGTGTTGAGGAATATATGATGTTATTTCAATATCAATTCAAGAAGAATCAAGAGTGTGAGAAGTTACTAAATTAGGGTTTCAGAGGTTTGCAGTGTAAAATCCCCTGTTTAGTGCCTAACTTCAAGACCACATACTTCAAGATACAAGTTTCATATCACTTTGATGCAAAAATAAGACTTGTATAGCATGTTCCTAGATTTCTTTTGAGTACTAGAACTCATCCATTGGGTTTGTGGAGCTCAAGTTATGATGCTAGCAAGTTAGAGGTCTCAAATGAGTCATATTTTCAGTCAACAATAGTCAAATCACTTCCAAGGCACCTGTCGCGGTGAAAATCGGATACCAAACTATTGATTAGTTTGAATCTTATATTCATTTTGCAACCGAACTATAATTTGTCCAAAGGAAGGGATAAAGATCGAAATTCCCATAATGCAATGCAAATGCAAGGTTTATAGAGAGTTTTAGGTTCGGGGGTCGGTTAAACTTAGGGAAGGTGCTAGCATCCTAAGTTTCTGTAGTACTCTACAGGAACCTCTTATTTTATGTTTGTTTATTGCTAAGTGTTTATCTGCTTAAAGGTTGAAAGACCTAGGGGTTTATATCTAAGTGTACTCGATAAGATATCGCATCTTATGCCTACATATCCTTACGGGAGTGGAATCAGAGTATTTGTAGTTCCCCTAAAGGGTTTGAGGAGTTATTTGACTGTGGTCAAAGTTCCTGCGGGTTTAGGGCAGTTGGTTGATTGATTTTAGGAGAAAAGACGAGTCTTCATCTTAAGAGAGATTTAACCGCCACGAATTGTAGGAAAATAGTCTTTGCATCGTCTTAAGAGAAGGGTTCAAGTACTCGGATATTGATCGACGATGTACGTCTCTATCTCTCTTAAGGCAAAGTCCCTACGGTATTGATTGTATTGATGTGGGGTGGAGATTCTATCTTGCTTAAGATGATTAACATCTATTTCTCTATTGTGTTTAAATATTATTTGATTTGAGTTGTATTATTTTGTTTGTTCTAAGTTGTAAAAGGGTCATTCCTATGGGGTAGGATCTAACTTAGAAAAATCAACTTGAATGGGATCAAGAATCATGGGGAGAATGATGCAAATGATATGAGCTACACACAAGTGTTGACTCATGTGTAGGTTTTTCCTTTGGACGGAATGCAAGGTAGAAATATAAATTGCGATAATGAAAATTGCTGGTAAAATAAATTGCGGAAATAATAAAGGGCAAATAAGTAAAGCATACATATACGCATGAAAGCGCTGAAGTGTGTGAGAGTGACTTGTGAAGTGTGTGAGAGTGACTTGTGAAGTGGGTGTGCACGATTGGGTTGTATTTCACGCTGTGAGTTGATTTTTATTGGTCGATTTTAAACGAGAGATTGATTTTAAGATAAGTTGATTTTAGATGGGATTTAAGTATATAATTAAGATCTAAGGTCGAATAAGGCGTTATAGCGATTTATTTATTGTCTAGGATTTATAATAATTGAATCTAACGTGACAGATTAGCTATAGTAAAAAGAGAGTTTGGTTTTTATTATACTCTTAAAAAGTTTTTCTATCTTAATTATGTAAAATGGCGATTAGATATAAATTATAAAAAAGTTCCAAATATTTAATAAGATGTTATTTTAAAAAGCATTAATTAATAATTTAGTGCAAAAAAAATTTAAGTGGATAAAGGAGATTATATATTTTTTAGAAAAGGCCTAATTATTTAAGATTGAGATTGATTTATTAACTTAAATAAAATAGATCATTATTAAATAAAATAAAATGAAACTTAAGAACTATATGATAAAATTAAATAAAAAACTTATTTATGAAAGGTTAATAGTTATTATTTTTGGATTAAAATTGTAATAAGGTTGTTGTAAAATAAAAGGTTGATTAATAGATAAAAACAAGTAAGCTATTGATTAATAAATTATTAAAAGATTAAATGAATAAAATCTGGTTTACTTAATAAAGATTATTTGTCTATTTTTTTTTAAAACTTAGTTAACTGATTAATTAAAAGGGTTAAAGATGTTGATTAAAAGGAAAACCATTAGTTAATGAATAAAACAAAAAAAGATAAAAAGATTAGAGGGTGATTAGGGGTTGATGGTGATTACGGTGAGGGTAGTGTGGTGAGTGTGTGTATTCACTTTCAAAATTCACGGACGAAACAAAAAGGGGGACAACGAGAAGCGACGGAACCCTAGATCCCTCCGTTCCCAAATTGAAATCCTAGTACTCTCATCCTCCTCCCTCCAATCACGATCGATTTTCCCCCCTTTTGTCACCTTCTTCTACGTTTCGAACCTGAAACAAAACCAGAAGCATCAATAGTTTAAGAATGTAGAAGAGAATGGAGCATTACCGAAGGTTGGTGGTCACAGCTGCGTTAGAGATGACGGGAATAGAGTGTTCCGTCCGTTGAATTCACGGCGGCGTGCGGTGGTTTGGTCCACGGAAAAGCTAAGTGTTCTCTCTTCTCAATTTACTAAGTTCATGAATTGTAGATTCTAGGTGTCTTACAATCACCCTTTTTTTCGACCCCTCTCTCTTCTCTTTGTAGTCTCCTTTTATAGGTATCTGGAAAAAAAAATCTTTGAATGAATGTTGAATGCTGATTTAAATGTTGATTTAAGATTTCCCATTTGGGCTGAATCAGATTTGAAAGATATTCCTAATTCGTCTGATTGCTATAATGACTTATCAAATCTCTGATTTTGTGATTTAATTGAAATTGGATTTAATTTGGTCCCTTCTGAATCGAATCTTTTGGTGAATATTCTCTAACGGTTATTGATTCTGAATGTGACTTGGCAGGTGTAGGTGGCAATGGTTTTGGGCCAGAAGAAAATAGTAGCCCAGAAGGAAGAAAGCTCGCGTCTGGTATGTCTGATGAGGACCTACACGAAAAACTGGTGATGAGGAGTAACAATGTCAAACGTTGATAGCGTGGTACACCAATTTTGTGAACAAGTTGAACGCATGTTACACTGTCCCTTTCTAATTCAATCTCTATTCCTTTGGTTTTTCTTCAAACTGAATCGTATCTGAACGTTTTCTTTTTCATGTGTTTGATGATGATGTTTGGAGTAACGCATTTGTGCACGTCGTTGTCCTCGTCTTGGTTATCCTTGCCTGTGCTAGTTGGCGAAGCAGACCGTGAAAGGGGGCTTGTGATTGCACGTGCACTTTCCAAGGCAAGCTCTGTAGCGCTTGTAACCTTTAGGTGTAGAGAAAGCATCTGATTCTGTGCTTTTGGTAATGAGATGAGTTGGTAAGCTACTTCCTTCTTTTATAAAATTCTTTAGTAGCAATAGCAACTCATGGAACTTCGTAAATGGTTGTTCCCCACAATAACTATTCGAAACATGATTAAATAGGTTTATTGGATCCAGGTCGCCATTACAAATAGAAGCGACAAGCTTCCCATCGACATTTTCTTTGGCATCAAGCATTTAGTCAACTAGTGTCTCGACAAGTGATTCCATATTTTCTTCTCGTGTTGATAGTCACTTCTCAACAGGAGGCTTTTTTTGAGATGTTGCAGATAAATCTAAGCGCCTACAGGTCTCAGAGGGTAATGCAGTTGCAGCATTTTATTGCATTCTATTAATTAATTGCATAACTAAAGGAGACTTCAAGCGTTTGCTAGATCCGTTCTCTACACTTTCCTTCTCAAGATTAAAAGCTTCAAAAGCTGACAGCTTAAATCTCTGGCAGCACTCATGAAGTTGCGAACATTTTCAAAATACTGATAGGCAGGCAAAGGCTGGGAATCCCAGGCAAGTGATTGTACTGGTACTTTACTAGACATATTCTCTCTAGTTTGAACACTTATGCTTTTTGAGCCTGAGTTTTTTTTATGGCCATTATCAGTGTGTCAAAGCAGCTCTCTTATCTCTTGAATTGAATGGCAAGAAACACAGCTCTGTCTCGTAAACTTCGCTTCTTCAGGGTCGGCAGGCCTTCCAACGATAACAACATCAATAGCGTCCTGATTTTCAGTCTTAGCGGCCTTAGCAGCAAGGAGAATCACATGCTCCAACCGTCTGTTCGTGGATCATCCAGTTTCGTAGGTATAAGTTGCTTTTACATTAGTGATGGAAACCTTGTTTTCAATTGGTTATGGTGCCCTTGACTGCACTTGATTATTGCTTGCGTTACACATCATCAATGTTCACTTGGTTGATCTGAGGTTGTACTAACAGTTGTGGCTATCTAGCTGGTGTAACTGTTGGTTTGGAGACTCATGGCGGGTGGTGACTGTAGAATATAGTGACAGTGAGGAAGGAGATGGCGATGGAGACTTATGATATCTACTGCAGATTCACGACACAGGTATCACTGCTCTTGAATTTCTTCTCGAATTTTGGGTACAACAAATTAGTCTTACTTTGGGGATAAGACATGAACCATAACATTGCTTCCATTTGCATCCTCATGATGTTGACATTAGATTACACTCATCTGCAGGACAATCACGACTGCCGACAGAATTACAAATCGGATGGTGTCGTTGTCTTCACCTGTGATGTTATTGTTGTTGTTTTGTTATCATGAACAAGCTTCAGACGAGCGCGCAGTTGGAGTGGTCGATGTAATGGCAGCTCCTCGTTCTAAACTCGTGGCCCTTTGGCTTGTGTGTATCATCATGTGAAATAAATTTTACATGTAAGGTACTATGGTTGTTGTATCTTGAACTTCAATTCTAGATGTCCTGGTTTGCATCTTTGATACCTAAGTATTGCACGATGGCATCAGATTTGGAAACATACATGCGGTAAGAATAATTCCTCATCATTTGCGTTCTGGAGCAGTTTGGGTCATACTGCAAGTTATTACCCGAGCTATGCTAGTATTCTAATATTTTCCCTTCCTTTCTTGTACATAATGGGAGTAACATCATCTTAGGGGGGAAGAATCAAGGCTTCACCATGGGAAAGAAGAAAAATGATGCCACAAGAGTGCTTGACCGTGCTGCTGGGTTCGCAAAAAAAACTGCCATGAAGAGAAGCTAATGACCCTGCTTTCATATGGTAGGCCTTGTCTAATTGCTGCTTAATTAATGAAAACGACCTCTGCTAACAACTTCTGTTCTGACTCTTTCGGAGTTGTGACATCGTCGGACGAGTTTTGATTTCTTTCGATGAACACCCTTGATTCTTGCCGAAGTCGTGGATGATTCTGTACGGTCACTGTGAACTCTGCGTGGATTGCTCTAGTAAGGAAGATATTACCGGTAACACCGACAAACGGTAGCACCTTGTTCAGGCCCTATGGTAGCTGGTGTGCTTGGAAGCTGCAGCTAGGAATAGTTCATTTAAGCTTGTAGGAAGTTTGGATCTTGTAATAGTCATCAAACCATGTATTTGGTAACCATGAGGTGGACTGAGTGATGATGTTTTAGTAGACGTGGACCCTCCATTTTGTAACAGACCATTCTGTGTCACTTTGAGTTAATGTGTTTTGTATCCCAAATGATGAATCTCGCGCTAAATTTCATAACAAAATAATGCACTAAGACTTGGACCCATTGACATGATCTGGCCGTTGATCCGATGATCCATAGCATAGAAAAAGTTAGGATAAAGAAAGTATTCTAAAGGTAATGGTTTGTGAAAAACTATTTGTTACTTGAAATCTACTAAGAACTCAAAAATAACGTTATCCCAATTCTCGGTGCCACTTGAACTTTCATGAGTTTGTTAGCTTAAATTTCCAATTTAATTGCAAGTCCATTCCTTTAGATAAATATCTTGACATGAAACGCCTTGTTTTACAGAATAATCAAACGATCTTTTTGACGATGGCAGTCTTGATACAAAACCAAAGTTGTGAAGAATCCCCATAAGTACCACTTGTCATGCAGTCCTATTCTTGGAGTCCCTTTGAGAAAGACATGAGATTTTTCAAATGTCCTGGAACCCTCTTAATAATTTTATTAGTGAGCATGAAAACTGTCTCCACTTAGAATTACTGTAGCTGCACGCACTAGTTAGTTATGATGAATAAGCATACAAAAGCAAAACAACCAGCAAGAAGAGCAATGAGGAGGTGGAATCCTATGGTCAAAAATTAGGGTGCGACAGATGCCCCTATTTAAGTTACTTCTATTCGGAGATACGGAGATTGAAATCTCTATCTCGACGAGATAGGAGGGACTTAAATACAAACATTGCGCGAATTTTTGGCCCTAAAAAGCCACCGAATGCAAATGATATGCAATGATATGAAAATGCAAGACAAGACAGTCCTGTGAGGGAAAGATGTCACAGGGGATGAGCTGGACACAACCACCAATGGGGAAACTTCCTAGTATAACAGTAGCATATACACCAAGGATATGGCGATTTAGACAATAGGCGAGAAACTCATAATCGAATGGTAGTTTATTATCAACATGGAGCAATCCAGACAGCGGTAAGGACCGTAGTGAATTTTTGAATAATTCAATTTCGTTTCGTATTCTTTTTTCTCTTTTATTGATATATATATATTTTTCTTCTTTTGAAATCCAACTGGAAAGAGTAAAATGTATAACTTCCCCGAGTGTCATGGTGTGGGAACCATGAGCTGGTCTCGGTCTCTGATGTAGAACTTCCCCGAGCGTCCTGGTATGGGAACCACGAGCTGGTCTCAGTCTCTGGTGAATGATCTCCCCGAGCGTCATGATATGGGAATCATGAGCTGGTCTCAGTCTCTGATGAATGACCTCCCCGAGCGTCATGATATGGGAATCATGAGCTGGTCTCAGTCTCTGATGAATGATCTCCCCAAGCGTCATGATATGGGAATCATGAGCTGGTCTCAGTCTCTGATGAATGACCTCCCCGAGCGTCATGATATGGGAATCATGAGCTAGTCTCAGTCTCTGATGAATGACCTCCCCGAGCGTCATGATATGGGAATCATGAGTTGGTCTCAGTCTCTAATGAAATAATGAAAACTCGTGCGAGCATCTTCATAGGGGATTGTAGATTTTGTAGTTTGTAGAATCATTGTAAATTGTAGATGTAGTTCGTTGTAGATGTAATTTGTAGATTGTAGATGTTGTAGAACTTCTTGGCTGTGAGCCATAATGTATTGTAAATTGTAGAATTTTGTAGATTGTAATTTGTAATGTAATCTGTAACGAAGATTGTATAGCTTCACCGGGGATATTCAGAAGAGACGTAAGCCGGTTTACTTGTAGAGTATGTCTTCTCAAGTAAAGAGAGACTAATGTGATAAATTTCTTCGACTTCTCTGGGGAAATGTCGCTTGATGGGATTAATCTTGTGTAATGAACCCATTAGGGAATATACTCCTGGGGAGTACCTTTGTTGTAGCTGTAGAAATATATATATCATTGCAGATTCTCAACTGAAGGGACGTATTTGTAGTGGGTATTTTCAAATAAGATAAGTGTCTTGTAATGTCTTTGGCGGGCCTTTCTGATGGTTGACGAAGCGATGCCATTTGACGAATTGATAATGTTGAAGAGCCGCTGAGGGTGAGTGAACTGTCTTGTAGCAACTGTCATTTGTCGTTTTGAATAAGATCTTAGTCAAAACGAGTTGCTCAAATAAAGAGAATATTTATAGTCCCGATGTCGATGGTCGAGAAAATCTTGTGATACTGTTGTTGGAAGAATATTTGTCTTTGTGAAGATTCTTCAAAAACATTATCCCTGGGGAATAGAGTGCAAAATAAATGCATTTCTGTTCCATGTTCGAATACTGGAGATTTTCCACACTGCAATTGTCGGGGATCGAAATTCAATTCGGGAAGTAGCCAAAGAGAAAACTATCAAGTAAGACTCGACCATTGAGGTACGAACTCAAGTGGAATGCACTAAAATAACCGTCTTCCACGAGGATCGAACTTCATGGGGAACGTACAAACATTGTGCTCTTTCTGCCTAGGGCTGACAACTCTATTTGGGGGGATGGGACACACCCAAAAGCCTGGGGATAACCACGGCCAAAGTGACAGAACAAGTAAACAAAAGGATGCAAGAATGCATATGCCATGATATCTATCTATATGATGTGCGTATGCTGACGGACTGGGAGAGGCGAAAAATAAACGTCTCAGGCGGAAAGGTACTCAAGCAAAATCTCCACAGACCTTGTACCACCTGTAAAGAAATCTTGAACATAAACAGACCCCGTCTCTGGATAAAATAAATATCCTTTGCCTGTGGAAACACATGTGATTGACGTTCTTCCGTGGGTGAAATAAGCGTCCATGGTCATCCTTTTGTTATTCATATATCGAGTAAAACACGAAGTATTATAAAAGTTTTAAATTGATTTGGATTTTGCTATCGAGAAAAAGATTTTGATAAATGAGAAACTTTTATTGAATGGCGGTCAGCAGAAAGGCGTGACCCCAATATTATAGTGTTGGAAACTAATAGAGATTACATCAAGGGAATAACAACTTGCTATCCCTAAGTGAATGAGAACTTCCTTAAGCGAAATACTTTTTGACAGCATCCGTATTCACAGGGCGAGTGATTTCTTCTCCATCCATTGTTGCTAACATCAAGGCGCCTCCTGACAAGACCTTTCTTACCACGTATGGTCCGTCATAGTTCGGGGCCCAT
The DNA here is from genome assembly GCA_963859935.3 of Lathyrus sativus. Lineage (NCBI taxonomy): Eukaryota > Viridiplantae > Streptophyta > Magnoliopsida > Fabales > Fabaceae > Lathyrus > Lathyrus sativus. The sequence continues at coordinate 715,856,273 of OZ012737.1, forward strand.
TTTCCTCTGGCGTCGGTGAGGAAAGACTAAATCTTCTTGAGCACGAGGTCACCTTCTTTGAATACACGGGGTCGAACCTTCTTGTGAAAAGCCTTCTTCATCTTCTGCTGATATAACTGCCCATGGCATAGCGCAGCCATCCTCTTTTCTTCGATCAAGCTCAATTGATCATACCTGTTCTGGCACCATTTTGTTTTTAATAACTTTGCATCCATCAAAACCCTCATAGAAGGAATCTCAACTTCTATCGGGAGCACTGCTTCCATGCCGTAGACAAGTGAAAATAGAGTTGCCCCGGTTGATGTACGTACCATCGTACGATACCCATGCAGGGCGAACGAGAGCATCTCATGCCAGTCTTTATAAGTAATAACCATCTTCTGAATGATATTCTTGTTGACGGCTTCAACAGCCCCATTCATCTTTGGTCTATAAGGAGAAGAATTATGATGCTCTATCTTGAATTCTTCGCATAGTTCTTTCATCATTCTGTTATTCAAATTGGACCCATTATCTGTAATAATCCTGCTTGGCACACCATATCGGCAGATAAGCTGATTCTTGATAAATTTGACAACCACATGTCGAGTTACATTAGCGTAGGAAGCCGCCTCGACCCACTTGGTGAAATAATCAATGGCCACCAAGATGAATCGGTGTCCATTAGATGTTTTCAGTTGTATCATACCGATCATGTAAATTCCCCACATAGAGAACGACCATGGGGATGATATAACATTCAACAAAGTCTGAGGCACATGGATCTTATCTGCGTAAACCTGACACTTGTGACATTTTCTAGCAAGCTTGTAACAATCTGATTCCATTGTGATCCAATAATAACCAGCTCTTAAAAGTTTCCTAGCCATAGCATGTCCGTTGGCATGAGTACCAAAGGATCCTTCATGAATTTCCGTCATCAGCATATCTGCTTCTTGTTTGTCAACGCATCTCAACAAGCCATGTCAAAATTCCGCTTGTATAACACATTGTTACTCAAAAGAAAATTTCCAGCCAACCTTCTCAAAGTTTTCTTATCCTTGTTGGAAGCTCCCAAAGGATATTCTTGAGTTCTAAGAAAAACTTCAATGTCATGGTACCAGGGTTTGCCATCTTCGACTTCTTCGACGGCAAAGATATAGGTGGGTCTGTCAAGACGTTTTACTTCAATCCGAGGACACTCATTCCAAAAGTTTACCACAATCATTGAGGCCAGAGTTGCCAACGCATCTGCCATTCTGTTCACATCACGGGGAACATGATGAAATTCGACCCTATCAAAGAACAGTAACAGTCTTCTAGCATAATCTCTGTATGGGACCAAATTGTCATGTCGAGTTATCCACTCTTCAGTGATTTGGTTGATTACCACTGTAGAATCACCAAACACATCCAAATTCTTAATTCTCAAATCTATTGCTTCCTCAAGACCCATAATGCATGCTTCATACTCAGCCTCATTATTAGTACACTGGAATGTTAATCTAGAAGTAAATGGGAAATGGGTCCCTTGAGGAGTCACAATAACATCACCTATCCCCTTTCCATGAGCGTTGACAACTCCATCAAAAACTAAACCCCATTGAGAACCTGGTTCTGGCCCTTCACCATGCACGGGTTCTTCACAATCTTTCATCTTTAAAAACATAACGTCTTCGTCGGGAAAGTCATCGTTTGTGGGTTGATAATCCAAAATAGGCTGGTGAGCCAAATGATCAGCCAAAACACTTCCTCTGACCGCTTTCTGAGTATGGTACTCGATATCATATTCGGATAGCAGCATCTGCCATCTAGCAATTCTCCCAGTCAAAGCGGGATTTTCAAAAATATACTTGATAGGATCCATCTTCGAAACTAACCAAGTGGTGTGATTCAACATATACTGGTGCAAACGTTTGGCGGCCCACGCCAAAGCACAACAAGTCTTCTCTAACATAGTGTACCTTGTTTCACAGTCAGTAAATTTCTTGCTCAAGTAATAAGTGACATGGTCTTGCTTTCCTGTTTCATCTTGTTGACCGAGCACACAACCCATTGAATCTTCTAAGATAGTCAAATACATAATCAAAGGTCGTCCTTAAACTGGCGGTGTCAGGATAGGTGGTTCAAGCAAATACTCTTTGATACTATCAAAAGCCTTTTGACAATCTTCAGTCCAAACATACCCTTGTTCTTTCCTCAGAAGCTTGAAAATAGGTTTACATGTAGCAGTCGTGTTGGATATAAACCTGGAGATATAATTCAAACGTCCCAAAAATCCTCTGACTTGTTTCTCGGTGGTGGGAGCTGGCATTTCCCGGATAGCTTTCACTTTGTCGGGGTCCACTTCAATCCCTCTTTGACTGATAATAAAACCCAATAGTTTCCCTGATCGTACTCCAAATGTGCATTTATTGGGGTTCAGACGGAGCTTGTATTCCCTCAAACGACCAAACAGTTTAGACAAATGTATAACATGATCATCCTCGGTCTTCGAATTAGCTATCATATCATCCACATAAACCTCGATCTCTTTGTGCATCATATCATGGAACAAAGTAGTCATAGCTCTCTGATATGTTGCCCCTGCATTCTTTAATCCAAACGGCATAACTCTATAACAGAAGGTGCCCCAGGGTGTGATGAATGATGTCTTCTCTCAGTCCTCGAGAGCCATTCTAATCTGATTGTAACTTGAAAAACCATCCATAAAGGAGAAAACCTCATATCTTGCAGTACTGTCGACCAAAATGTCAATGTGAGGTAACGGGAAATCGTCTTTCGGACTGGCTTTATTCAAATCCCTGTAATCTACACACATGCGAACCTTACCATCCTTCTTTGGAACGGGCACAATATTAGCCAACCATAGCGGATACTCGGCAGTGACAAGGAAACCTGCATCAATCTGTTTTTGTACCTCTTCCTTAATCTTTAGAGCCATGTCGGGTCGAGTCCTTCTGAGCTTCTGTTTTACTGGCGGGCACTCTGGCTTCAAAGGTAGACGATGTTCAACTATAGTAGTGTCCAATCCAGGCATATCCTGATATGACCAAGCAAACACATCAACAAACTCTCCAAGCAAATCAATCAGCAATTTCTTCACATCAGGTTTGAGCAGAGCTCCAATTTTCACTTCTCTACGGATTTCTTTTGTTCCCAAATTGATTACTTCCACCGGCTCCTGGTGAGGTTGGATAGCTTTCTATTCTTTCTCAAGCAGTCTGGAAATCTCTTCTGGGATATCATCTTCTTCGTCTTCGGCTTCGTACACAGGGAACTCAAAATTCGGAGAAGGCAGCGGGTCATTATTCCCAGGATGTGATTTATGTAACAATCTGCGCAAGTGATGTGATTTTTAATAAGTTTTTGTAAAGTGGAAAGTGTGTGTACGCGAGATGCTACTTATTATTTCCCAACGTCGCAAATAAATATAAAAACACAAATGAAAATGAAAGTAATTTATTGATGATAGCAAAACCAAAAAGACACGCCCAACAAAGTCACCTTTGCCTTGGGCAGAGCAAAGGGAATTATTAAAAGTAAGCCCTAATAAATGCAGTTTCGCCTTGGGTAGAGCAAAAATTTTAAAAACAAATGCTTTACTTAGATATATGAACGACAACAGGGGTTTCAACCGCACTCCAGTTCTTAACTAAAACACCTGGGGTCACAAAGTCTGGAATATCCCCATTTGAATCTTCCTCGGTGACAGCATAAACTCCAAAGGTATAGTCAAATTCATCTGAAACATAGCCTGGATCTTCCATATAGGGCTCATAGTCTTCGTAAGGAATGGAGGACCTTGCAGAACCATCTGATATGTAGCCTTCAAGCTCATCCTCTGACACAACATTAACCTGAGGATGATGGACGACTTTTCCACTACGGAACACTTCATTAATCAGCGGAAACCCTTGACTCTTGGTAGTTTGTTGAGTAGCAGTGCTGGTGAAACCAAGACCTTCCTTATTTATATTTTCTGGCAAAGACAACACCTTTCCCCAAATTGTCTGATGACCACTGTTCACTACTCGCTGCACGTCTTTAAATGATGACATAGATGCTTGAGATTTTCGGACACCCTCTCCCACAATAGATAAAGCTTTAAATTGCGTGCCGACCTCTTCGTCAGCTTCGACGTACGAGAATGATGACAAGTGACTCACCACCAAAGCTCTTTCTCCACAAACTGTAATTGTTTTTCCTTCAAAAGCATATTTTAATTTCTGATGCAGGGTAGAAGTGACTGCCCCAGCTTCATGTATCCATGGCCTCCCTAGCAGACAGCTATAAGCGGCACGAATGTCCATGACTTGAAACGTAATCATAAAAGTCTGTAATCCAATAGTCATTGGCAAATCCACCTCACCAATTACCGTCTTTCTTGACCCATCAAAAGCTTTGACAATAACATAACTTGGCTTCATTGGCGGTCCCTGATAGGATAACTTAGATATAGTAGTTCTAGGCATCACATTTAGAGAAGATCCAGTATCAACCAACACACTGGACAGAGAGTTGTTTCCGTAGTTCACAGAGATATGTAAAGCCATGTTATGTTTCCTTCCTTCTTCCAGGAGATCATCCTCATTGAAACCTAGATTGTTACATGAAGTAATGTTACCAATGATATTGTCGAACTGCTCCATAGTCACATCTTGTTCAACATACGCTTGTTCTAATATTTTCTGGAGCGCTTTTCTATGAGCCTCGGAACTCATCAGTAATTGCAACACAGAAATCTTCGATGGGGTTTGCAGGAGCTAATCTGCAACCTTATACTCACTCCTCTTAATCACTTTTAGACATTCATCTGAATTGGACAAATTGGATCCACCAGATTGCCTCACAATCGGATCCTTTGAGCCTGTTTGTTCCAATGAGACCTCTTTTTCTTTCGGTGGTACAGTCGGGTAGACTCGACCACTCCTTGTTACTCTACTGACATCTGCAATGTTAACTACTGAAGGTATAGTGGGCAAGGGCACTTCCTTTCCATTCTCCAACATCGTAGCGTTGTGCCTGTAGGGGATAGCCTTACTGGAAGTATAAGGGACAGGTCCAGGCACATTGATTACCAATGGGGTAACAGCCGGTTTTCTGCTATTATACACGATTTCGATATGCTCCACTTCTTTAAAGTGAGGCACTATAACACAAACCTCTTCGGCCCTTTCGACTGAAACTTTCTGATCATCATCAGCCAAATAGTCTTGAATCATATTAACAGAGGGTGAACCATGTGGGGGTAACGGATTAACTTGCACATTAGGATCACATTCTTTGAAGGACAAAATTCCATATTTAATGAGCCTCTGAACATCTTCTTTCATACCAAAACAACTCTCAATATCATGCCCTGGAGCACCCTGATGGTAAGGGCAAAACTTGTCAGCTCTATAAGAAGGAGGAGGATTTGCAGGAACCATAGGTGGAGCTTTTGTTTGAATATGACCCTTCTGGACCAAAGCTGGAAACAAATCAGCGTATTTCATAGGAATAGGCTCAAAATTTATCTTTCTGTACACACGACCCTGATTGTTGAATGGCCGATTCTGCTGAGGATATTGTGGATTTTGCTGAGGCTGTGGCTGTTGAGCACTAGGGGACTGAGGTTGCTGATACGACTGCGGATTTAGTTGAGACTGATAAGCTGGAGCATTAAACACTAGTGATACGGCAGCAACTTGGTGTGATGGCGAATACTTTTTTCTAAATTGGCCCTTTTGAATGGCATTTACACCTTGCACTTTTTTCTTCACAAAACCACTCCCATACTTCTTAGGAGCAATCTCTTCTTTAGCCAATCTTCCTTCGCGAACACCTTCTTCTAAGCGCATTCCCATGTTAACCATTTCAGTAAAGTCACTGGGTGCACTGGCTACCATCTTCTCATAAAAGAAAGGACCAAGGGTTTTCAGAAAAATCTTGGTAATCTCTTTTTCTTCTAATGGTGGTGTGGCTTGTGCGGCCAACTCGCGCCAACGTTGAGCATATTCCTTGAAACTCTCCTTATCTTTCTGCGTCATAGCCCTCAATTGATCACGGTCAGGTGCCATATCCACATTATACTTATACTGCTTGACAAAGGCTCCCCCTAAATCATTGAAAGTTTGAATCTTCACGCTATCCAGCCCCATGTACCATTTGAGTGCAACACCTGTCAAACTATCTTGGAAGTAATGAATGAGCAGTTGATCATTATCAGTTTGGGCAGACATCTTCCTGGCATAGATAATAAGATGACTCTAAGGGCAAGTATTCCCCTTGTACTTCTCAAAATCAGGGACCTTGAAATTCGGCGGCACCTTGACATTTGGAACCAAGCATAGCTCAGAAGCGCTCTTTCCAAACAAATCCTTCCCACGAAGGGCTTTCAACTCCTTTTGCATTTCAAAAAATTGGTCTTGAAATCCATCCATCCTCTCTTCCAAACCCACAGTTTCGGTCGGCGACCCTTGTAAAATTGGCTCATCCAGAATATACGGAACATCGTTCACATGTGGAGATGAAGTAGTCATCACAGCAGAAACTACAGGAGTAACTTGAACAGTGGTCACAGCAGGGATCTCGGACACAGACGGACGGTAACCGGTTGAAAAGAAACTGAGAGACAATCCCCACGGGAAACCTTGAGGCATACTGTAGGACATTTCAGCAACAGAAGACACCACTGAGATAGGTGCTGGCGTCACTTCAGAGATCACAGTCCTCAGAACTTCTTGGTTGTTGATCGAGGCTTGATTGGACAAAGCTTCCACTAGACCATTCAACCTCTCCAAACTTTCTTTCAGAACTGCAACTTCATCACGGAGCACTCTGTTCTCTTGTTCTAGTTGATCCATCTTCTGGCGTTGACTAGCTCGAGTGTTGTATCGGTGATTCAGCTTGTCTGCGGAGATGAAGCAAGAGTGAGACCCTGGAATGCAAACGATGCTATGCTTATGCAAAATGCAAATGAGTATGAAACTTCAAGAAACTCAAATTTTTTTGGTATTGTAACGTTGGAGAAAAACTTATTTTATTTTGATAATCGAAACATTACAAAGTAGAGTACTCTTTTAAGAGTTTATTACATTGAGCCAAAAGCAAAAGAGAAACTCGGAGATCTACTCCTTACGCTCCTTCTGTGCACGAAGCTCTTCTTCTAACTGACTGACACGTTCTTGTAACTCGGCCTTCTCACTGATGAGTCGATCGACACATTCCTTCCAAGCCATAGCAGCTGGGGGAATATCATCTTTGGCGACAGTTCTTGAAGAGGTGTTAGAGGAAAATAAATCCTCTCGCGCCTTCCTTTTCCTTGCAAGTTCTACTTATGGCAGCTTCTGGGACTTCTCTTTCTCTACCTTGAGTGTGAAAAACTTGTTCCTCCAAGCGGCTTTCAGTTTTCGAGCCTCGTCCAAAGCGGCCTTCAATTGATCTACTTCGCTCACATCAAACCAATCAGGATCATGAAAAGCCAAAACTATAGGTTCATGGAAAGGAAACGGCATCTTGAGGTCGAGAGCTCTTTCTCGCACCCAATGTAGATATTCTTCAAAGACAGCACAATTGGGGTATCCTAAAGCAGCCACTCCTTCCTTATTGATGTATCTCCATGCATAAATTATGACGGTCTTCAGGTCTGGATCTTCCCCTTCCTTGAAAAAGATCCCTTCCAACAAAGCTTGGTCAGGTACTTCGGTCATGGGATGCCCAAATTGGAGGCGAGCCAAAGAAGGGTTGTAACTTATGCATCCTTCTCTCCCAATAAGTGGTATGTTAGTAAATCCTCTGATACTAGGAATCATACATATACCTCCATAGGTAGGGTCATACCACACAATGTCAGGGTGAGTAAGGGCCATAACTATCTCGGACCAATGGGGTGACTCTTCCTCTTCCCAAATAGACGGGTGTCGAGTCAGGCGAGCAATGAACCATGCATACAACAGAGCGGTACAACAAACGATATGTCCTCCTCCTTCGGCATTCTTCGAGTGGATTGAATAATATGTGTCAGCTAACAAAGTAGGGACTGGGTTCTTGAGTATGAATAGTTTAATCGCATCCATATCAACGAAATCATCAATCTTAGGGAACCAAAAGATCCCTTAAGCCAATAAAGCAAAGGTGGCTTCCAAGATAAGGACTTCTTTTCTTTCAACATGGTAACAGACTTTTTCGATCAAGAAATCAGCTGGGAATCCAAGGACTCCTTCCTTCTCAAAGTTTTCTTATCCTTGTTAGAAGCTCCCAAAGGATATTCTTGAGTTCTAAGAAAAACTTCAATGTCATGGTACCAGGGTTTGCCATCTTCGACTTCTTCGAAGGCAAAGATATAGGTGGGTATGTCAAGACGTTTTACTTCAATCCGAGGACACTCATTCCAAAAGTTTACCACAATCATTGAGGCCAGAGTTGCCAACGCATCTGCCATTCTGTTCTCATCACGGGGAATATGATGAAATTCGACCCTATCAAAGAACGGTAACAGTCTTCTAGCATAATCTCTGTATGGGACCAAATTGTCATGTCGAGTTATCCACTCTTTAGTGATTTGGTTGATTACCACTGCAGAATCACCAAACACATCCAAATTCTTAATTCTCAAATCTATTGCTTCCTCAAGACCCATAATGCATGCTTCATACTCAGCCTCATTATTAGTACACTAGAATGTTAATCTGGAAGTAAATGGGAAATGGGTCCCTTGAGGAGTCACAATAACAGCGCCTATCCCCTTTCCATGAGCGTTGACAGCTCTATCAAAAACTAAACCCCATTGAGAACCTGGTTCTGGCCCTTCACCATGCACGGGTTCTTCACAATCTTTCATCTTTAAAAACATAACGTCTTCATCGGGAAAGTCATCGTTTGAGGGTTGATAATCCAAAATAGGTTGGTGAGCCAAATGATCAGCCAAAACACTTCCTCTGACCGCTTTCTGAGTATGGTACTCGATATCATATTCGGATAGCAGCATCTGCCATCTAGCAATTCTCCCAGTCAAAGCGGGATTTTCAAAAATATACTTGATAGGATCCATCTTCGAAACTAACCAAGTGGTGTGATTCAACATATACTGGTGCAAACGTTTGGCGGCCCACGCCAAAGCACAACAAGTCTTCTCTAACATAGTGTACCTTGTTTCACAGTCAGTAAATTTCTTGCTCAAGTAATAAGTGACATGGTCTTGCTTTCCTGTTTCATCTTGTTGACCGAGCACACAACCCATTGAATCTTCTAAGATAGTCAAATACATAATCAAAGGTCGTCCTTCAACCGGCGATATCAGGATAGGTGGTTCAAGTAAATACTCTTTGATACTATCAAAAGCCTTTTGACAATCTTCAGTCCAAACATACCCTTGTTCTTTCCTCAAAAGCTTGAAAATAGGTTTACATGTAGCAGTCGTGTTGGATATAAACCTGGAGATATAATTCAAACGTCCCAAAAATCCTCTGACTTGTTTCTCGGTGGTGGGAGCTGGCATTTCCCGGATAGCTTTCACTTTGTCGGGGTCCACTTCAATCCCTCTTTGACTGACAATAAAACCCAATAGTTTCCCTAATCGTACTCCAAATGTGCATTTATTGGGGTTTAGACGGAGCTTGTATTCCCTCAAACGACCAAACAGCTTAGACAAATGTTTAACATGATCATCCTCGGTCTTCGACTTAGCTATCATATCATCCACATAAACCTCGATCTCTTTGTGCATCATATCATGGAACAAAGTAGTCATAGCTCTCTGATATGTTACCCCTGCATTCTTTAATCCAAACGGCATAACTCTGTAACAGAAGGTGACCCAGGGTGTGATGAATGACGTCTTCTCTCTATCCTCGAGAGCCATTCTAATCTGATTGTAACTTAAAAAACCATCCATAAAGGAGAAAACCTCATATCTTGCGGTACTGTCGACCAAAATGTCAATGTGAGGTAACGGGAAATCGTCTTTCGGACTGGCTTTATTCAAATCCCTGTAATCTACACACATGCGAACCTTACCATCCTTCTTTGGAACGGGCACAGTATTAGCCAACCATAGCGGATACTCGGCAGTGACAAGCAAACCTGCATCAATCTGTTTTTGTACCTCTTCTTTAATCTTTAGAGCCATGTCGGGTCGAGTCCTTCTGAGCTTCTGTTTTACTGGCGGGCGCTCTGGCTTCAAAGGTAGACGATGTTCAACTATAGTAGTGTCCAATCCAGGCATATCCTGATATGACCAAGCAAACACATCAACAAACTCTCCAAGCAAATCAATCAACAGTTTCTTCACATCAGGTTTGAGCAGAGCTCCAATTTTCACTTCTCTATGGATTTCTTCTGTTCCCAAATTGATTACTTCCACCGGCTCCTGATGAGGTTGGATAGCTTTCTCTTCTTTCTCAAGAAGTCTGGAAATCTCTTTTGGGATATCATCTTCTTCGTCTTCGGCTTCGTACACAGGGAACTCAAAATTCGGAGAAGGCAGCGGGTCATTATTCCCAGGATGTGATTTATGTAACAATCTGCGCAAGTGATGTGATTTTTAATAAGTTTTTGTAAAGTGGAAAGTGTGTGTACGCGAGATGCTACTTATTATTTCCCAACGTCGCAAATAAATATAAAAACATAAATGAAAATGAAAGTAATTTATTGATGATAGCAAAACCAAAAAGACACGCCCAACAAAGTCACCTTTGCCTTGGGCAGAGCAAAGGGAATTATTAAAAGTAAGCCCTAATAAATGCAGTTTCGCCTTGGGCAGAGCGAAAATTTTAAAAACAAATGCTTTACTTAGATATATGAACGACAACAGGGGCTTCAATCGCACTCCAGTTCTTAACTAAAACACCTGGGGTCACAAAGTCTGGAATATCCCCATTTGAATCTTCCTTGGTGACAGCATAAACTCCAAAGGTATAGTCAAATTCATCTGAAACATAGCCTGGATCTTCCATATAGGGCTCATAGTCTTCGTAAGGAATGGAGGACCTTGCAGAACCATCTGATATGTAGCCTTCAAGCTCATCCTCTGACACAACATTAACCTGAGGATGATGGACGACTCCTCCACTACGGAACACTTCATTAATCAGCGGAAACCCTTGACTCTTGGTAGTTTGTTTAGTTGCAGTGCTGGTGAAACCAAGACCTTCCTTATTTATATTTTCTGGCAAAGACAACACCTTTCCCCAAATTGTCTGATGACCCCTTTTCACTACTCGCTGCGCGTCTTTAAATGATGACATAGATGCTTGAGATTTCCGGACACCCTCTCCCACAATAGATAAAGCTTGAAATTGTGTACCGACCTCTTCGTCAGCTTTGACGTACGAGAATGATGACAAGTGACTCACCACCAAAGCTCTTTCTCCATAAACTGTAACTGTTTTTCCCTCAAAAGCATATTTTAATTTCTGATGCAGGGTAGAAGTGACTGCCCCAGCTTCATGTATCCATGGCCTCCCTAGCAGACAGCTATAAGCGGCACGAATGTCCATGACTTGAAACGTAATCATAAAAGTCTGTAATCCAATAGTCATTGGCAAATTCACCTCACCAATTACCGTCTTTCTTGACCCATCAAAAGCTTTGACAATAACATAACTTGGCTTCATTGGCGGTCCCTGATAGGATAACTTAGATATAGTAGTTCTAGGCATCACATTTAGAGAAGATCCAGTATCAACCAACACACTGGACAGAGAGTTGTTTCCGTAGTTCACAGAGATATGTAAAGCCATGTTATGTTTCCTTCCTTCTTCCAGGAGATCATCCTCATTGAAACCTAGATTGTTACATGAAGTAATGTTACCAATGATATTGTCGAACTGCTCCATAGTCACATCTTATTCAACATACGCTTGTTCTAATATTTTCTGGAGCGCTTTTCTATGAGCCTAGGAACTCATCAGTAATTGCAACACAGAAATCTTCGATGGGGTTTGCAGGAGCTGATCTGCAACCTTATACTCACTCCTCTTAATCACTTATAGACATTCATCTGAATTGGATAAATTGGATCCACCAGATTTCCCCACAATCGGATCCTTTGAGCCTGTTTGTTCCAATGAGACCTCTTTTTCTTTCGGTGGTACAGTCGGGTAGACTCGACCACTCCTTGTTACTCTACTGACATCTGCAATGTTAACTACTGAAGGTATAATGGGCAAGGGCACTTCCTTTCCATTCTCCAACATCGTAGCGTTGTGCCTGTAGGGGATAGCCTTACTGGAAGTATAAGGGACAGGTCCAGGCACATTGATTACTAATGGGGTAACAGCCGGTTTTCTGCTATTATACACGATTTCGATATGCTCCACTTCTTTAAAGTGAGGCACTATAACACAAACCTCTTCGGCCCTTTCGACTGAAACTTTCTGATCATCATCTGCCAAACAGTCTTGAATCATATTAACAGAGGGTGAACCATGTGGGGGTAACGGATTAACTTGCACATTAGGATCGGATTCTTTGAAGGACAAAATTCCACATTTAATGAGCCTCTGAACATATTCTTTCATACCAAAACAACTCTCAATATCATGCCCTGGAACACCCTGATGGTAAGGGCAAAACTTGTCAGCTCTATAAGAAGGAGGAGGATTTGCAGGAACCATAGGTGGAGCTTTTGTTTGAATATGACCCTTCTGGACCAAAGCTGGAAACAAATCAGCGTATTTCATAGGAATAGGCTCAAAATTTATCTTTCTGTACACACGACCCTGATTGTTGAATGGCCGATTCTGCTGAGGATATTGCGGATTTTGCTGAGGCTGTGGCTGTTGAGCACTAGGGGACTGAGGTTGCTGATACGGCTGCGGATTTAGTTGAGACTGATAAGCTGGAGCATTAAACACTGGTGATACGGCAACAACTTGGTGTGATGGCGAATACTTTTTTCTAAATTGGCCCTTTTGAATGGCATTTACACCTTGCTCTTTTTTCTTCACAAAACCACTCACATACTTCTTAGGAGCAATCTCTTCTTTAGCCAATCTTCCTTCGTGAACACCTTCTTCTAAGCGCATTCCCATGTTAACCATTTCAGTAAAGTCACTGGGTGCACTGGCTACCATCTTCTCATAAAAGAAAGGACCAAGGGTTTTCAGAAAAATCTTGGTAATCTCTTTTTCTTCTAATGGTGGTGTGGCTTGTGCGGCCAACTCGTGCCAACGTTGAGCATATTCCTTGAAACTCTCCTTATCTTTCTGCGTCATAGCCCTCAATTGATCACGGTCAGGTGCCATATCCACATTATACTTATACTGCTCGACAAAGGCTCCCTCTAAATCATTGAAAGTTTGAATCTTCATGCTATCCAACCCCATGTACCATTTGAGTGCAGCACCTGTCAAACTATCTTGGAAGTAATGAATGAGCAGTTGATCATTATCAGTTTGGGCAGACATCTTCCTGGCATACATAATAAGATGACTCTGAGGGCAAGTATTCCCCTTGTACTTCTCAAAATCAGAGACCTTGAACTTCGGCGGCACCTTGACATTTGGAACCAAGCATAGCTTAGAAGCGCTCTTTCCAAACAAATCCTTCCCACGAAGGGCTTTCAACTCCTTTTGCATTTCAGAAAATTGGTCTTGAAATCCATCCATCCTCTCTTCCAAACCCACAGTTTCGGTCGGCGACCCTTGTAAAATTGGCTCATCCAGAATATACGGAACATCATTCATATGTGGAGATGAAGTAGTCATCACAGCAGAAACTACAGGAGTAACTTGAACAGTGGTCACAGCAGGGATCTCGGACACAGACGGACAGTAACCGGTTGAAAAGAAATTGGGAGACAATCCCCACGGGAAACCTTGAGGCATATTGTAGGACATTTCAGCAACAGAAGACACCACTGGGATCGGTGCTGGCGTCACTTCATAGATCACAGTCCTCAGAACTTCTTGGTTGTTGATCGAGGCTTGATTGGACAAAGCTTCCACTAGACCATTCAACCTCTCCAAACTTTCTTTCAGAACTACAACTTCATCACGGAGCACTCTGTTCTCTTGTTCTAGTTGATCCATCTTCTGACGTTGACTAGCTCGAGTGTTGTATCGGTGATTCAGCTTGTCTGCGGAGATGAAGCAAGAGTGAGACCCTGGAATGCAAATGATGCTATGCTTATGCAAAATGCAAATGAGTATGAAACTTCAAGAAACTCAAATTTTTTTGGTATTGTAACGTTGGAGAAAAACTTATTTTATTTTAATAATCAAAACATTACAAAGCAGTGTACTCTTTTAAGAGTTTATTACATTGAACCAAAAGCAAAAGAGAAACTCAGAGATCTACTCCTTACGCTCCTTCTGTGCACGAAGCTCTTCTTCTAACTGACTGACACGTTCTTGTAACTTGGCCTTCTCACTGATGAGTCGATTGACACATTCCTTCCAAGCCATAGCAGCTGGGGGAAGATCATCTTTGGCGACAGTTCTTGAAGAGGTGTTAGAGGAAAATAAATCCTCTCGCGCCTTCCTTTTCCTTGCAAGTTCTACTTATGGCAGCTTCTGGGACTTCTCTTTCTCTACCTTGAGTGTGAAAAACTTGTTCCTCCAAGCGGCTTTCAGTTTTCGAGCCTCGTCCAAAGCGGCCTTCAATTGATCTACTTCGCTCACATCAAACCAATCAGGATCATGAAAAGCCAAAACTATAGGTTCATGGAAAGGAAACGGCATCTTGAGGTTGAGAGCTCTTTCTCGCACCCAATGTAGATATTCTTCAGAGACAGCACAATTGGGGTATCCTAAAGCAGCCACTCCTTCTTTATTGATGTATCTCCATGCATAAATTATGACGGTCTTCAGGTCTGGATCTTCCCCTTCCTTGAAAAAGATCCCTTCCAACAGAGCTTGGTCAGGTACTTCGGTCATGGGATGCCCAAATTGGAGGCGAGCCAAAGAAGGGTTGTAACTTATGCATCCTTCTCTCCCAACAAGCGGTATGTTAGTAAATCCTCCGATACTATGAATCATACATATACCTTCATAGGTAGGGTCGTACCACACAATGTCAGGGTGAGTAAGGGCCATAACTATCTCGGGCCAATGGGTGACTCTTCCTCTTCCCAAATAGACGGGTGTCGAGTCAGGCGAGCAATGAACCATGCATATAACAGAGTGGTACAACAAACGATATGTCCTCCTCCTTCGGAATTCTTCGAGTGGATTGAATAATATGTGTCAGCTAACAAAGTAGGGACTGGATTCTTGAGTATGAATAGTTTAATCGCATCCATATCAACGAAATCATCAATCTTAGGGAACCAAAAGATCCCATAAGCCAATAAAGCAAAGGTGGCTTCCAAGATAAGGACTTCTTTTCTTTCAGCATGGTAACGAACTTTTTCGATCAAGAAATCAGCTGGGAATCCAAGGACTCCTTCCTTGGTGGTTAAGTGTGCTTGAACATCTACTAAGTTGAGATGAGTAGCGTTGGCAATTTCTTGGTGACTGGGTATCTCTTCCTGGCCGGTGAATATAGGTCGGGCCGTCACAGGCATCCTCGAGAAATCAGAATACTCTTCCAGAGTCGGCATCAACTGGTAATCCGGAAAAGTGAAACAATGGTACAGCGGATCATAAAATTGAACAAGGGTCTCCAACAACCCTCCTTTCATCTTGAGTTCAAGAAAACGGAAGACTTCTCCATATTCTGTTGCGAAGGCGTGGCGGTTCTCGATGAGATCTGCTAGTTCTCTCAAGATTTCAATGTTAGGACTCTAAAAAGTGTACTCCAATGCTTCTCTCGTGAAATCCATGGTTATAATACTTGAGAAATAAAATTGAGATTCTTGAAATGAATAAAGAAAGAATACAATGAGAGATGAGTAGGACTTCATGGGATCCCAACTATTTATAAACATTGTGGTAAAAGAAAACGTTTTTATTAATTTTGAAACGGAATACAAATGATTGCTTTTAAAAGTCCCGAATAAATAGCTAAATAAAAGCTAATGAAAGCCCTAAAGAAGCGTTAAATTCTGCTGTTTGAGCTCCTCTTCCAACTGGGTCTTCTCACGGATAAGGTTGTCCACAATCAGCTTCCAAATAGTGCAATATGGGTCGGAGAAAAATAAATCCTCCATGACTTTCCTCTTCTTGCAGGGGAGTAACTCTTCATCCTTCAACTGTAGCTGTTTCTGGAGTTCATCTTTCTCTTTGTGAAGTTCATCAATCTCTGCAACAGACACTAGATACTTGTTCTTCCATGACTCTAACTCATGTTGCGACTTCTTCAAAGCAACCTCTAACTTCTCAGTTTCGGACATAAAGACATAAGTGGGCTCCCTTCTCGGAGGTATAGGACCTTGACGGGAATAGGACATCTTCAATTTGATTGCTCTCTCTCTCTAACCCAATGGAGGTAGGGTTCCAAGGACACACAATTAAGTTTTCCAAGGCTTCTCTTGCCTTTCTTGTGCAAATGATCCCATGCAGCCAAAATCTTGTCTCGGAGTTCCTTGTCATCCCTAAAGAAAACGCATTCCACTTAAGCACTATTTGGTGGCTCCTTCAACGGGAATCCCAACTGTCAACGAGCTAAGACTGGATTGTAACTGATCCCTCCATTAAAACTGAGTAACGGTACATTAGCAAAGTCACCACAACCATCAATAATTAAAGTCCTATCATACACTCGGTTATACTAATCAATATCTGAGTGGGTCAACGCCATAACCCTCGGAGACCAAAGTTCCTTGCTGATATTTGTAAAAGAGCTGGACTTCGGTAAGTGTGAGATAAACCACTTGTAAAGCAAAGGTACACAGCAGGTAATCATTCCTCCACCATAAAGATTTTGGAGATGTACAAAATGATAAGTATTTCCCAATAAAGTTGGCACTGGATTATTCTTTAGAAAGATCTTGATGGGATTAAAGTCGACAAACCCTTCAAATCTTGGGAATAGAAACACTACATAAACGAGTAAAGCAAAGATTGCTTCGAACGGGGTCTTGTTCGTATAATCAGCATAAAACATAGCCTTGCTGATCAAGAAATTCGTAGTTAAGCCTAAAATACCACCCTTACTAATTAAGTTTCTTCTGACGCCGGATACTTTCAGATAAAGAGCTTTAGCAATATCTCTTTCCTCAGGGTCCTTCTCCAAGAAAGGGAAGGAAGATTTTTCTAGAATAGGTAGACCAACCAAAAAAGAATACTCTTCCAATGTAGGCAATAGCTGAAAGTCTGAGAACGTAAAACAATGATAAAGTGGATCATAAAACTGCAATAAAGTGGAAAGGAGTCCTTTGTTTACTTGGCGACTCAATAAAGATATCAGCTTCCCATACTTGCTCTTGAACTTCCCTTGGTCTTCAATCAAGGTCACCAACTCCTTAAGGTCATCCAATTTAGGACTTTTAAAAGTGTATTTCAAAGTGTGTCTTTCATTAGAAGTCATAGCGACCTACAATGTTTATAAACAAAAAGGAGATCCCATGAAATCTTAATGTGAAATGATGCTATATGAATGCAACAAACACAAGTAAGCATAAAGATGAGCAAACAAAGGCCCTAGGTTTGCGACGAGCATGGGGTCAAAGGGTATACCCATTCCCGAAGGGCACAGACTAAAGGTGGATTGTACCTGCAGAACAAGGTTCTAATAAGGTTCCCAAAGTCATTAGCTCATCTTTCGGATATTATCAACTTCCCAATTACTCGGTGATTAATAATATTCTCAAGAGAACTTCTTTTGAGTGTAGTATCGCGTAGCACTATTTCGGGTGTACTCCCTCATAGTCCCGCACTACGTCCTAATAAAGGCCAAAGTGGGGTTAAGGTAACTACGGTCCTCAATATCATAGACTCCAATCGAAAATAGTAAAAGTCTTCACAATTACTCGTTCAACCGATCTATTTTCGAAAGGGTCTCAACTGAGCGTGATTTTTAAGTCAACTTGGTCGGGATTCAACTCCCTATAAGTCTCGTGGAACATATCACTATCCTATCTTAAGTTCACTCAAGTCCGGGTGTAGGACTTTGTCTCACCACTCAAAGGTATCAACCCAAAAGCAATAAACAAACAAGTAAACACTTATACAAATATAAGCAAATATGTAAACAAAAACAAGATAGGGAAACCCACTAGAGATTCCCCAGTGAAGTCACCATTTCTATCACGGTGAAAATCGGATACCAAACTATTGATTAGTTTGAATCTTATATTCATTTTGCAACCGAACTTTGATTTGTCCAAAGGAAGGGATGAAGATCGAAATTCCCACAATGCAATGCAAATGCAAGGTTTATAGAGAGTTTTAGGTTTTGGGGTCGGTTAAACTTAGGGAAGGTGCTAGCATCCTAAGTTTCTGTAGTACTCTACAGGAACCTCTTGTTTTATGTTTATTTATTGCTAAGTGTTTATCTGCTTAAAGGTTGAAAGACCTAGGGGTTTATATCTAAGTGTACTCGATAAGATATCACATATTATGCCTACATATCCTTACGGGAGTGGAATCAGAGTATATGTAGTTCCCCTAAAGGGTTTGAGGAGTTCTTTGACTGTGGTCAAAGTTCCTACGGGTTTAGGGTAGTTGGTTGATTGATTTTAGGAGAAAAGATGAATCTTCATCTTAAGAGAGATTTAACCGCCACGAATTGTAGGAAAATAGTCTTTGCATCGTCTTAAGAGAAGGGCTCAAGTACTCAGATATTGATCGATGATGTGCGCCTCTATCTCTCTTAAGGCAAAGTCCCTACGGTATTGATTGTATTGATATGGGGTGGAGATTCTATCTAGCTTAAGATGATTAACATCTATTTCTCTATTGTGTTTGAATATTATTTGATTTGAGTTGTATTGTTTTGTTTGTTCTAAGTTGTAAAAGGGTCCTTCCTATCGGGTAGGATCTAACTTAGAAAGATCAACTTGAATGGGATCAAGGATCATGGGGAAAATGATGCAAATGATATGCGCTAGACACAAGTGTTGACTCATGTGTAGGTTTTTCCTTTGGACGGAATGCAAGGTAGAAATATAAATTGCGATAATGAAAATTGCTGGTAAAATAAATTGCGGAAATAATAAAGGGGAAATAAGTAAAGCATACACATACGCATGAAAGCGCTGAAGTGTGTGAGAGTGACTTGTGAAGTGGGTGTGCACGATTGGGTTGTATTTCACGCTATGAGTTGATTTTTATTGGTCGATTTTAAACGAGAGATTGATTTTAAAAATCGAATCTAATGTGACAAATTAGTTATAGTAAAAAGAGAGTTTGGTTTTTATTATACTCTTAAAAAGTTTTTCTATCTTAATTAGGTAAAATGACGATTAGATATAAATTATAAAAAAGTTCCAAATATTTAATAAGATGTTATTTTAAAAAGGATTAATTAATAATTTAGTGCAAAAAAAAAATTTAAGTGGATAAAAGAGATTATATATTTTTTAGAAAAGGCTTAATTATTTAAGATTGAGATTGATTTATTAACTTAAATAAAATAGATCATTATTAAATAAAATAAAATGAAACTTAAGAACTATATGATAAAATTAAATAAAAAAATTGATTTATGAAAGGTTAATAGTTATTATTTTTGGATTAAAATTGTAATAAGGTTGTTGTAAAATAAAAGGTTGATTAATAGATAAAAACAAGTAAGCTATTGATTAATAAATTATTAAAAGATTAAATGAATAAAAGCTGGTTTACTTAATAAAGATTATTTGTCTATTTTTTTTTTAAAACTTAGTTAACTGGTTAATTAAAAGGGTTAAAGATGTTGATTAAAAGGAAAACCATTAGTTAATGAATAAAACAAAAAAAGATAAAAAGATTAGAGGGTGATTAGGGGTTGATGGTGATTACGGTGAGGGTAGTGTGGTGAGTGTGTGTATTCACTTTCAAAATGCACTGACGAAACAAAAAGGGGGACAACGAGAAGCAACGGAACCCTAGATCCCTCTGTTCCCAAATTGAAATCCCAGTACTTTCATCCTTCTCCCTCCAATCACGATCGGTTTTCCCCCCTTTTGTCACCTTCTTCTACATTTCGAACCTGAAACCAAACCAGAAGCATCAATAGTTTAAGAATGTAGAAGAGAATGGAGCATTACCGAAGGTTAGTGGTCACAACTTCGTTAGAGATGACGGGAATAAAGTGTTCCGTCCGTTGAATTCGCGGCGGCGTGCAGTGGTTTCGTCCATGGAAAAGCTAAGTGTTCTCTCTTCTCAATTTACTAAGTTCATGAATCGTAGATTCTAGGTGTCTTACAATCACCCTTTTTTCGACCCCCTCTCTTCTCTTTGTAGTCTCCTTTTATAGGTCTCTGGAAAAAAAATCTTTGAATGAATGTTGAATGCTGATTTAAATGTTGATTTAATTTTTCCCATTTGGGCTGAATCAGATTTGAAAGATATTCCTAATTCGTCTGATTGCTATAATGACTTATCAAATCTCTGATTTTGTGATTTAATTGAAATTAGATTTGATTTGGTCCCTTCTGAATCGAATCTTTTGGTGAATATTCTCTAACGGTTATTGATTCTGAATGTGACTTGGCAGGTGTAGGTGGCAATGGTTTTGGGCCAGAAGAAAATAGTAGCCCAGTGGGAAGAAAGCTCGCGTCTGCGTGGATTTCTCTAGTGAGGAAGATATTGCCGGTAACACCGGCAAATGGTAGCACCTTGTTCAGGCCCTCTGGTAGTTGGTGTGCTTGGAAGCTGCAGCTAGGAATAGTTCATTTAAGCTTGTAGGAAGTTTGGATCTTGTAATAGTCATCAAACCATGTATTTGGTAACCATGAGGTGGACTGAGTGATGATGCTTTAGTAGACGTGGACCCTCCATTTTGTAACAGACCATTCTGTGTCACTTTGAGTTAATGTGTTTTGTATCCCAAATGATGAATCTCGCGCTAAATTTCATAACAAGATAATGCACTTAAGACTTGGACCCATTGACATGATCTGGCCGTTGATCTGATGATCCATAGCATAGAAAAAGTTAGGATAAAGAAAGTATTCTAAAGGTAATGGTTTGTGAAAAACTATTTGTTACTTGAATTCTAATAACAACTCAAAAATAACGTTATCCCAATTCTCGGTGCCACTTGAACTTTCATGAGTTTGTTAGCTTAAATTTCCAATTTAATCGCAAGCCCGTTCCTTTAGATAAATCTCTTGACATGAAACGCCTTGTTTTACAGAATAATCAAACGATCTTTTTGACGATGGCAATCTTGATACAAAACCAAAGTTGTGAAGAATCCCCATAAGTACCACTTGTCATGCAGTCATGTTCTTGGAGTCCCTTTGAGAAAGACATGAGATTTTTCAACTGTCTTGGAACCCTCTTAATAATTTTATTAGTGAGCATGAAAACTGTCTCCACTTAGAATTACTGCAGCTGCACACACTAGTTAGTTATGATGAATAAGCGTACAAAAGCAAAACAACCAGCAAGAAGAGCAATGAGGAGGTGGAATCCTATGGTCAAAAATTAGGGTGCGACATCACCTTTGACCTAGAATCATGTTTCTCCTCAACTTTTGATGGACATGAAAGTTTTTCCTTATGATCTTAGCTTTCCAAAAATTCCTAGAAGTCCTTCATATCATTTGTAGAACTCAAGTTCTGAAGCTTGCAAGGCAAGGGTATTTTGGGAAAGTGAGATTATAAGTCATTTTGATTATAGGTCCTTTTCATGATCTTAAGCACTTCAAATGAAACTTTCTCCAACATGAAAGTTTCTTCAAATGATATCAATTTCATCCTATAACACAAGTTTGTCATGAACTTGGCAAGGTTAGGGAGAGGGGTGAAGAAATTCAATGGAAAAATGAACTTGAAGTCATGAATTAAATTGAAGTGGTTTTAATTCATTTACATGCCATATTTGTGCTCATTTTGATTCACATTGTCATAACAAGCAAGATGCACAAATAAATTTTGGTTCATAATGTGAAATTCACGTGGAAATCAAGGTTACTTCATAAAGAAGTTTCAAATCAAATCTTCACCATTGGATCAAATTAAGGTTTAATTTCCAATCCATATGATCAAAACAAGTTGACAGCTGATGATTCCAATCAAATTCAAGGGGAGTTGGAGGGTGATTCACGTATGCATGAACTCATTTTCCAACTTTGGGCATTTTTGAAATTCATCCCAACTAGGCCATATTGGGTCACCAAACACTTATAGATCCATCATATAAAAGTTCCAAATGAAATCTGAAACCTCATTGGGGCAATTTCGTGGAGGGAGAGCATAATCACAGTTTGAAAATTCAAGAGCAAAGTGAAAATCGTGATTTGAGATTGAAGCAAATTCAAGCCAAATCAAAGTGAGCATTACCTTCCTCAAGATCAGTGGAGTGATTCTGCACAATTTCAAGCAAGCTCAAGTGCATTTGACGCTCCAACGGAGAGACTCTGTTAGGTATTATTCAAATCCAAAATTCTCTCATGATACTGTTGTACCCCAAAATTTGCTCAACCTTTTCTTAACTTGGTTTATGTTTCATTTCATTTTGTTCTAGCATTTGCATTGCATAGCATATCGCATTAAACATGGGATCAGGAGTTTATGCACCTCAAGAGGAGTCTTCTCAGGGCATGGGGCATAAGCAAGATTGGTTACTCAATTTCGAGTGCTCATCAAGACATCTTGAAGTGGTCAATGTATTGTGAAGAGACAGATGGATGTGTGTCGGACAGCTCCTAGCTGGGAGGCCAACTGAAGAGCATCAGAGGTTCGTGAATGCATGATTTTGGGTATGAGATGTAAATAAAGCTTATTTAGGGCCTTGAGGGTCATTGTGGAGCTTATGCAAGTGGTTGTGTGAAATGCAACAAGCCACAGTTGAAAGTATCGCAGTTAAGGTTTTCATCTGGTAAATCCTCAGTCAACTGCGCAATTGAAAAAGATAGAAACTCAATTCAAAGTCTCTATGGTCATGGGATGTTGTGTTAAGACATATGAGACCTCATTTCAAGTTCAATTCATCAAGGGTTAAATGTGTGAGAAGTTACTAAGTTAGGGTTCTCAGGGTAAAATCCCATATTTAGTGCCTGACTTCAAGACCACCTACCTTAAGATAAATGTCTCATCTCAATTTTTGGCTAACATGGAACTTGTAGAGCATGTTATTAGCTTTAATTTGAGTACTAGAAGTCCTCGGTTGGATTTATAGAACTCAAGTTATGATCCGGACAAGTTACAGGTCATTTGAGGTATGTGATTTTGGTCAACAAAAGTCAACCAACTTCCAAGCCAGTTTTGACCTAGAGGGGTGTTTCTCCTCAAATTTTGGTCAACATGAAAGTTGTAGGTCTTGATCTTAGCTTTCCAAATTGTATTATAAGTCTTACATTTGATTTGTAGAACTCAAGTTATGAGGTTTACAAGTCAGAGGTATTTTGGGAAAGTAAGATTATGGGTCATAAAATTATAGGTCCATTTCACCAACTTGCACACTTCAAATGGAAATATTTTTAACATGAAACTTGTTTCAAATGGGGCCATTTGCACTACCAAACCATCTCTTGTCATGGTGGGGCTTGGATTGAGAATTTGGGGTTTGAACGTTTCATAAAGGAGGCTTAAAATTGAGAATTTGAGACTTATTGGATTTTAAACTTTTTCAAGGCAAGTTTATGCATTTTTTGATTGCAAATAACAATTCAAAGACATTGCCATCTTCACATTGGATTTTTGAAGTCTCAAAATGGGCCATTTTCATGGTTTCTTCCTCTTGAAGCAACAAAATTGGAAATCAATCATAGGCTCAGAATTAAACCTCCAATCGCATTCCTTTAATTTACACAACTGATATGTAGTGGATTGGGATCAAAAAATCAAGTGGTGTAGTGTTAAAAACGTGCATGGGATTTTCAAAAAAGTGGTGAAATGTGAAAATTCAAAATGGGCTGTTTTGCATGGATTAAGGCCCCATTTGATCACAAATCCATCATATAAGTATTCTTGAGGAATTTTGAGGCAGAGCTAGGTCATTCTTGCTGCTGAAACAACCATTTTTGTTTTCAAAAAAGTGGTGAAAACTCAAAATTGGAATTCTCAGATTTACTCCATTTCAAGGCAAATTGAAGGTTGCAAAAGTTTTATTATGGATCATTGAACGTGTTTGGATCGTTTTCTTCAAGCTTTAGCACCTGTTGAAGGCTCAGTGGAAGTTCTCCACTAGGTAACTTGAATTCAACCATACACTCTTAATACTCCATGATTCTTCGCCATTTTCGTTGCATTTAAACCTTTGTTATGTGTAGATCATTTCTGGGTTATTATTTCTTGTGTTTATGACATTTTATTTTTTGAGCTCAAAGTTGTGTAGCTTCTTTTTGATGTTTTTTCATGGTGTTTTACTTCAATTTTCATGGATTCTTACTCCTTGTAGCATGTAGATGATGTTTGGACATTTTATTTTAAGTTTTGGTGAACTTTATTTTTTGACATGTTTGCTTGTTGCTTGGTTTTCTCTTTAATAGTGGGAGATAAATGAGTTTTAGTGAGAGATTTGGATTCCTTGTCGCGAGTAGATGATTTTTCATATAAGAATCGCAAGAAATGGTCGAGAATTAACGAATCCGCGTTGGGGAAGAAGACTCGCGGTGGCCGGAGCCGCGACAGGGACGACCGGAGCTACTTCCGGTGAGCTGGTCCGACCGGAGATATTTTGGAGGGGATGAAGATGACGTGTCACACCCTCGTCTGTCCGATCGTGGCCGTGTGGATCTCGCGCGTCCAAACATTATGTACCGCGTTCCTCCTTTCACTCATGCACACACAATCTAAACCTCAATTCATTAATTGATTTGGCACAATCTGGTGCATTTGATCTGTTGACTGGTATGCACATCTGATGGTTGTGAATTTTTCTGCATTTTGTTTTCTATCTTTATTTCTTTTATTTGTATGCACTTTTAAAAATTCGTAAAAAATAAGAAAAAATGTTTTAAAATTCTGAAAAAAATCATGAACATACTTTAACATGTCTTTTAATTTAGTACATTTTTAATTTCGTGTTTTGATGCATTTTTCATTTATTTTCATATTTTCCTTTTAATTGGTCATTTAATGATGTAAAAAATGTGTGCTGACTTGTTGATTTTATTTCTTGCTCATGGTATGGATTAAACTTCTAATTCTTTTTTAGCATTGTGTTGACATGTTGATTAATTTCCAGATATTTTTTCCATAATTTTAATTGCTGTTTCCATGTGGTTTGAATTTGTTTTTGTTCCCTCTCCATTTCTGCCCTATTTTGGGACACTCTTGATGTTTGCCTTCTGTTGAGGCACTTCCCTTTTGTTTTTCAATCTCCCCTTTTGACCCCTGGTTCCTCATTCCTTGGGGGTCCTCTGAGATTTTATTTGGCATTTTTTAATGCATTTTATTATTTTTCATGTATTTTGCAAGTTGCTTCATGTTTGTGCATCTTTGATGTTGCATTTGTTTTGTTTTGCTTCCAAAAGCTTAGTTGTGCATTATTGATGAACCTAATTCTGATTGTTTCACGTTAGGGACTTGTTATAGGTATTGTGTGCTAACTCTTGGGTTTTTATCATATGCATGGGTTGTTCATTTGAGATCATACTTTCATGTTTGCATATTGTGCTTCCATAAGTGATGTTTGCATACTTTTTTTGATGTTATTGTTGGCATTTGCTTATGATGTTGTGCTTTGGCTTTTGAGATCTTTTCTTATCATCCCCATTCCGTCCAATGACCTTGGAATACTACTTAAGGTTGCTTGGTTCCTCCTGAGGAGGAACCTGAAGCTTGCCTAAAGTAATGAATCCATGAGGACATTTTCTCTTTGTCTTTGTTACTTGTGTTCTATGCATCTTCATCTCCATTTCTATTGTGTTTATTCATACCATGGCTTCAAGTTGAGATGATCTTGTGGATGTTCCAGCCCCACACATATTTCCTCCCTCACTTGCATTGCATCTTTGTCTTCTTGTTGCATTTATGTTTGCATCCTATATTTGCATTGTTTCTTCTTATTGTTTCTTTTTCTTTTGTCTTCCTTCCCTTAGGATTTCTAACCTATCTTGTTCAAGAGAGGTTATGATAGATATTAGGGTTCTAACCATGCATAATAACATTAGGTAGTCCCCTTTCAAACTCAACTTTAGGTGCACATTGCATGACAACTTTTAGGGCTTGGACTAGTCCCTCTTAGTTCGTCCTCTTCTTCTTCTCATCTTCAATCAACTTCAACCCACTTAATAAAGTTTGACCATTGTTGCATGCTACGAGCCTTAAGCCATTTGGGGAATGATGATTGGGTGGTTGCCTCTCAATTATCTAGAATGTTAGTGTATGTCCTTCGGACGATATACAAAGCATTCGTTCCTAGATCATAGTCTCTAGTGTAGCATGAGTCGCAAACCAAATTCAAAACACTTCTTCCTTAAAAAAATACAAAAATAATTCAAACTCTTTTTCACCCCTTGGGGTCTTAATCAGGAAAACTCTTTTCATAAACAAGAGTGTTGTTAACTTTCAGTGATATCGCAAACGGTAACGCCTAAGTCTCCAAAGGTCGATCTGCATACACCAACTGCTAGAACTGTCTGTTAACCCTACTCGGGTAAAACTTTTGAACATCCTGTGTTCTCGTAAGCCCGAACTATGTTTGCTCTGATCTTTCGTACCAGACGAAAGTACGTAGGCACAAGACACGATGTCTTGGCGAGCAACCTTCCCCCCTTCTTTGGTCGTAGTTAGGCGAACTACGTTGACTCTGACTTTCCTATTGCACGAGGGAGTACGTAGGCACAGAGCAGCGATGCTCTGTTGAGTCAGTTCTTTTTCTTCCTCTTTTGTCCATAAGCCTTTAGCATAAATAGTTTACACACCCTTTTAGTTAGACAACACATGCGTGGATCCCGTCGAGTACGACGGACGTGAGGGGTGCTCATACCTTCCCCTTGCGTAACCGACTCCCGAACCTAGGACTTGGTTGCGATGACCTCGTCTTTTCCCATTTTCGTCAGGTTTTTTCCGATCGTTTCCTTTCCCTTATGTGGGATAAATAATGATAGGTGGCGACTCTGTTAGTCATTGCCGGCCTCTTTTTTCGCAGTAGCGACAACTGACGACTCTGCTTGGGACAGGAATATCCCCTATGCGAGTCAATCCTAGCGCTTGTGTGTTTTCTTTTTGGATGTTTGTATATATGTGCTTTATGTTTATTTACTTCCGCATTTTACTTTCCGCATCATATATCATTAATGTCGTGTTGTGGGGAGGGAAGTTCCATTGAGCGAGAAGCCGGACCTGGGCTTGAGTACAAACTTAGTTTTAGTAGCGAAAAGTAGTGGTGAACCTGTATGTTAGGCATGCACTAGTTCCCACGAAATTTGCACTCAGAAGAGATTCTCTTTGATGTCTTTCTTTCCAGCCCAGTGGGCCGTTGAGAGAATTGCAGATTTGAGGGTTGTCGACTCTGGGGACCGATCATTTGGGATTCAGCTAAGTGAGGCCTCTTTAAGAGATGATGATGCCACACCTTCTGGGTATCGTATCATCGTTTCTTGAAAGTCTGTGACGCTGATGAACGCATAGGATGCTGAACCTTGTCAATGGATAGGTCCATACCTGTGAGTGGGTGGGTTATGCAGGAAACCTTGAATTTCAGACTACCCAGTTCTTGACAGTGTAAACATGTGTTCATGATACAAAGGGGTCTTATTTTAGTGATTTTTTGGTACTAAGGCGAAGCGCTGGTTCTTCTCAACCGACAACACAACAGTCTTGATCCCCTGTTTGTATTTGCATGTGCATTTTCATTTGCATTTCATTGACGTGTGTTTATGTTGCAGGTGTACATTTCCTCTTCGATTATGGTGATTCTGTTCTATCCTTGTTGACATGGAGCCCTTGAGGAGGACCCTGGCCTACAAGTTTCCTACGCCTGACATTAGAATTCCGCGAAGCCTGATTTCCTTAGCTGAGAAGAAGGTTATGGGAGATTTTAGAGAATCTTATGGGAGGATTTTGAATATTGTTTGCAAACCTTCTTTTGATGAATTGAATGGCCTTCAGACATTGTTACAATTCTATGATCCTCAGTTGCGAGGCTTCACCTTTGGGAGTTTTGTTCTAGCACCTACATTGGAAGAGTTTTATGACATATTAGGTATACTTATTCTGAACCAGATACTGTTCCATCATGTTGAGGGAAAGCCAGATTTGACTAACCATGCTAAGGCTTTACATTTGGATGTCTCTGAGTTGGAAGGGAAGTTAGCCAGTAGGAATGGAATGTTTGGGTTTCCATTGCCTTTTCTTACGGACAAGGCTCGAGAGTTTGTTAAGAAGGGTTGTTGGGTGATATTCAATGCTATCTTGGCCTTGTGTATTTATGGCATTATGTTATTCCCGAACATCCTAGATTTTGTAGACGCCGATGCATTCAGTATCTTTGCTTCAAAGAACCCTATACCCCCTCTGTTAGGCGATGTTTATCATTTTGTGCACTACAAGAATGAGAACAGGATAGGGAAGGGCGTCTCTTGTTGTGCACCTTTGTTCTATTCTTGGTTCAGGAGCCATCTCCCTAAGACTGGTCCGTCCTCTGCTACTGATGGCACTTTGGAATGGTATGAGCGATTGATGAGATTGTCCGTCGAAGACATTGTGTGGTTTGATAGAGATGTATTGCGCATTGAGATTATCTATAGTTTTGGAAGCTTTCCTAACGTCCCGCTGGTTGGAAGGAAAGGTTGCATGAACTATAATCCGGCTATTACTATCCGACAGTTTGGGTACGCACTTAAAGGGCCTCAGAAGGAGGAAGAGATACAGGAATCTCTGTATCTCACTGGTTTGTTGGAGGGAGATACTTTGGCTAGGGTTGAGCATGCATGGAGAAATGTTCATAGGAGAGGAAAGGTTGCTTTGGGAAAAAGCAATAGTCAGGCATACGCTCCATATTTGGCTTGGATTCAGAGTAGAGCCAAAGATTTTATGATGCCATATCCGTCCATTCAGCCTGTGCATCCGCCTGAGATTGTAGAGCCCACTACGGTAGATATCCAAAAGTATGAGCAGGTATGCCGCGAGAAAGAAGAGTTGCAAAAGACAAATGAAGAGTTAGAGGAAGAGATGGCTCAGCTCAGAAGTGAAAGGAACGAAGCGAGGTATTTTTTGAAGAAGCAAACTGAATTGGTGAATAATTTGGGAACAGACTTAACTCAGGAAACTAGTGAGAGGGAACGCACAAGAAAAGACTTGAATGCCACATACGGTGTTCTTGCCAAGAAGAAGGAAGAGTTAAGTAAAGCCTACTTGCATATTTCTAAGTTTGAGGCTCAGTGGAATGATGTCATGTCTACTAGCAAGGAGCGTGAAGACAAGTTGAAGGCGCATATCATCAAACAGAAGGCCTAACTCAAAGCTAAAGATGAGGAGATCTCAAAGGAATCCGCACTCAGAAGACATAGTGATTGCAAATTGTATGAAGCTCTTGCAACCTTGGAGGAGCATAAAGAGGAAGCTAGTGCTAAAAGGCGTAGGCTCGAGGAGGCTGTTGGGAAGGAAGACTCGGTCGAGGATCTTCAGTCTACTATCAGTCAGCAGGAGTTGCTCATACGTGGTTTGCTCACTATACCAGATCATCCAGATACACAGACGATGTTGAAGGATTTCCAATCTCGCCACCCAATTTGATTTCATTTCTTTGTATTCAGTAGCGTGGATTTTTGTATGGACCATCACCAGACTTGTTGGCTGAGGTCCCTTTCTATTTGTACTCATTTGCTGCTGATACTTTGCCTATGGGCTTTTGTTTATATATGAGGAGTTTCTATTATGTGCTTGTCTGCGGGGCTCTCCATCGTCTTGGTTGTTATTGCGAAACTAGAATTGAGGGGGAAATGTCCCTATTTGCATAAATACATGTCTGCATTTTAGCATATTTCTCGCATTTGCAGGTGCATCGGAATTGTTAATTTTATCTTGTTTCTTGTGCCACTAGTGTTTCAGGATTGCAGATCAGACAACCCACTGCTACAGTACTAGAGGTAATCAAAGAAGGATAATGGATCAAATGCAAGTGGAAATGTAAGAAATGAGGGACCGCATTGCACAACTGATGGATTTGATGCAAGAAGTTGCTACTGGGCAAGCTCAACTTCAGACTATGGTACAACCCCTGTTGACACGAGTTGATGAGGATGGGGTACTACATGGTGGGATTACTCATAACCATACTCGGGTTGAGACCCTTCAGGGGGACAATTCAATACCAACTTTAGTCATCCCTACTGCTAGAGGGGATGGACACACTACTGGCGCTGGGAATACAATCGGTCTTAATCGTGGTGGCTTTGCTGATGGTGGTAATGGAAATGGGAATGGCTTCGGTTTTGATACTACGGGTGGCATTCATGGTAGTTTGGACTATACATGGAACGAGGATCGGCAAGAGGATATATTCACTCCTAGGTTTGTAAATGCTGCAGGACCTTCTGAGGATGACAGAAGGATTCAAATGATTGAAAACAAGATGCGATCACTGGAGTGCCAGAATTCCATAGGGCTAGATATGTCCAACCTGGGGCTGATCCCAGGCTTAAGAGTGCCTCATAAGTTCAAAGTGCCCGACTTCGATAAGTACAAAGGCACTACTTGCCTGAGGGTCCACCTGCGCTCATACTACAGAAAGGTGTCCGCGTACTCGGACGATGAAAAACTCCTTATGCACTTTTTCCAGGATAGCTTGTCCGGCCCCTCTTTGGAGTGGTACATGGGGTTGGATCCTGCCAACATCCGCAGCTGGAAGGAATTAACTGAGGCTTTCGTAAGGCACTATTAATACAATAGTGACCTTGCACCGAACAGAGTCCAATTGCAGAACCTCTCTCAAAAGAGTAACGAGTGTTTTAAAGAATACGCCCAGAGGTGGCGAGAGCTTGCTGCTAGAGTGCAGCCACCAATGGTAGAGAGGGAGTTGGTAGACATGTTTGTTGCTACTCTACCAGGGGTGTATTATGAAAAACTGATAAGCAGTATGTCTGAAAGTTTCTCAGATTTGATAATCACTGGTGAAAGAGTGGAGAACAGTATCAAGCTTGGTAAGATTCGGGTGGGAGAGGTACCTTCAGCCGGAGGAGGAGGAAAAGAGATGTTTGGAAACAAGAAGCGTGAAGGTGATGTCATTTCAGTGACAAGTTCTAGAGGAAGAGGAAGGGGTCATCCCCAGAACCAATATCGCCAACAGCAAGTGGCTAGTGTCACTATTCCTGTGCCACGGCAGCAACGACCACAACAACAACAACAGCAAAGACAATATCAGCCACAACAGCAAAATCAATAGGGTTATAAGAGGTATCCTGATAGGGCCAGGCCAAATAGAGTATTTGACACTCCACCAATGCCATACTCTTAGGTGCTTCAGACTTTATTGCAGCTACAATTAATTCAAAAAAGGACTCTCGCTCCTTTGACAGGTGATCCCCCACCCGGCTATGACGCAAATGCACGTTACGAATTTCACTCAGGGGCGCCTGGTCACTCTATCGACGATTGTAAGGCTTTTAAACACAAGTTGCAAGATCTCATTGACAGTAAAGCGATAAATTTTTCTCATGATGCACCTAATGTTGTGTAGAACCCTATGCCAAACCATGGACAGGCTAGGGTTGGTGTTGTTCTGGTGGAGGAAGATTTAGACTTGATAATGGATGTGAATGAATTGAAAACTTCGTTGAAGTTTGTGAAGAACAAGTTGCTGGGAGGAGGTGTATTCCCAGGCTGTAATGAGGACTGTGTTGATTGCTTAAGTCATCCTGAGGGATGTGTTGATCTGAGAAGGTGTATCCAAGGAATGATAGATGAGGGAACGTTGTAGTTTGAGCGGACTGCAGAAAAGAAACCTGTTGAGGAAGTGAATAAAGAGAGGGATGAGGTCGCTACAATCTCAATCCCATATAAGACTATAACTATTTCAGCGCTTCCTAGGCCACCAACAATTACCATTACCAAAGCATGACCTGTGCTTTATGAAAACACCAAAGCCATCCCATGGAACTATGGGGTTGAGGTGTATTGTAACGGTCAGAAGATAGATTTGAAAAGTTTTCCTATGGAGTCTGCAGAGAATGTTGTGGGAGCAGCGCCAATTACCCGAAGCGGCAGAGTCTTTGCATCGCCCGAAGTGGTGGCTGAAAAAGCAGATAAAGGGAAGGGAAAGATGGTAATTGAAGAAACTTCCCAGTCTGGTGAAAAAGGATCTTTGGAGAATGATATGGAGGAGGTCATGAGGCTGATACGCAAAAGCGACTACAAGATAGTCGAGCACTTGCAGCAGACACCTTCCAAATTTTCGATATTATCGCTATTGTTGAGTTCTGAAGCTCACAGAAATGCACTGATGAAAGTATTAAGCACCGCTTTTGTGCCTCAGGAGATATTAGTAAATCAGCTTGAAGGGGTTGTTGGGCATGTAAAAGCAGGAAATGGCCTTGGATTCACAGGCCTAGACTTAACGCCAAGGGGCAAAAACCACAATTGTGCGCTGCACATTTCTGTTGAATGTAGAGGAGTGGTTATGTCTCATGTCCTTGTTGACACAAGGTCATCTTAGAATATGCTGCCGAAGAAGGCACTTATGAAGCTGGATACTAAGGGCATTACCTGTACACCGAGTGATTTGGTTGTACGTGCTTTTGATGGTACTCGGAGGTCTATTTTCGGTGAGCTGACTTTGCCTATCCAAGTGGGCCCATAAGTTTTTGGTGCTATATTTTATATCATGGACATTCAGCCTGCTCATAGTTGTTTGTTAGGCAAACCATGGATCCACTCAGCTGGGGCTGTCACATCGACTCTACATCAGAAGTTGAAATATATGGTCGGTGGCAGTGTTGTGACAGTATGTGGAGAGGAAGACATCATGGTTAGTCACCTGTCTTCTTTCAAGTATGTTGAGGTAGATGGGGAAATTCATGAGACCTTGTGTCAAGCGTTTGAAACTATTAAGCTGAAGGATAAGGCGCCAATGGTGAGAAAAAAGCCCGAGGTGGCTATGTCCTCTTTCAAAGAAGCGTAGGCGGTGGTACAAGCTGGCTCAGCACAGGGATGGGGACAAGTGATTGATATCCCTCGAAAGCAAGACAAGTTCGACCTAGGGTACCACCCATCCTCTTCACAGAATGCACCGAAGTTTAAGGGGCCAATCAGGTTCACCAGCGGAGGAGTTTTCTTCGAGCAGCTCAACGCCATTTCAGAGGACGAAGCTGGAGACTGCGACTGCGACATGGATGCTTGGATCAAGCCATGCCTTCCAGGATAACGCTTATGCAACTGGTCCATCGAGGAATTTGTCCAAGTGACCAATAAACAATAATACTTTGTTTTTCAATTATTGTACGACCCTATGTTCTACCCGGAGCATAGTGGTTTATTATTTCAGGACTTGTCTTGTTTATGTTTGAAAATTGTTTCATCTATTAATCAAAGGGTGTTTTTCCATTCAAATTTTGAGATCTCTATTTTTCTTGTTTTATCTTTAACAATAAAATGACAATGTGTTTGTTTGCATATCATTTGAAGCACTTAACCATTTTCATTGCAGGTCTCATATCATTGCAGATGACACCGACCAAGAATCTTCTATGACTCGCTTCGACTTTGACAACCCGGTATTCCAAGCTGAAGAAGAGATTGATGAGGATGAAGACTTGCCTGAGGAATTGGCTAGACTCTTAAGACAAGAAGAAAAGGTCATTATGCCTCATGAAGAAGAGATTGAGATCATCAACTTGGGTTCTGAAGAGGTTGTTAGAAATGTCAGGATAGGGGCTGCATTGCAAGAAGACGTCAAGCAAAGGTTGATAGAGATGCTTCGAGAGTACAGTGACATCTTTGCTTGGTCTTATGAAGATATGTCGGGGCTTAATACTTACATTATGGTTCACCGATTGCCACTTCGGGAAGAATGTCCACCCGTCAAGCAGAAGCTTAGGAGAACGAGACCAGACATGGCGATAAAAATCAAAGAAGAAGTTCAAAAGCAGTTAGATGCTGGATTTTTAGCCGTGACAACTTACCCTCCATAGGTCGCCAACATTGTACCCGTACTTAAGAAGGATGGCAAGGTACGAATGTGCGTTGATTATAGAGACTTGAATAGGGCGAGCCCAAAAAATGATTTCCCGCTCCCCCGCATTGACGTATTGGCTGACAGTACGGCTCAATTCTCGGTGTTTTCCTTCATGGATGGCTTCTCCGGTTATAATCAGATAAAAATGGCACCAGAGGACATGGAGAAGACAACATTCATTACACCGTGGGGAACATTTTGCTATAAGGTGATGCCGTTTGGGTTGAAAAATGCAGGGGCAACTTATCAACGGGCAATGGTGACTTTGTTTCATGATATGATTCACCATGAGATCGAGGTTTATGTTGACGACATGATCGTGAAGTCCCAGGTGGAGGAAGAACATCTGGTCAATCTATTAAAGCTGTTTGAGAGGTTGAGGAAGTCCAAATTGAGGTTGAATCCAAATAAGTGCACTTTCGGAGTTCGGTCCGGAAAGCTATTGGGGTTTATTGTTAGCAGAAAAGGAATCGAGGTAGATCCTGCAAAAATAAGAGCTATTCAAGAAATGCCATCACCAAAGACTAAAAAAGAGGTCCGTGGTTTCTTAGGGAGGTTGAACTACATCGCTCGGTTTATATCTCATCTAACGGCCACGTGTGAACCAATGTTTAAGCTGTTAAAGAAAGATCAGGCAGTGGTCTGGAATGAAAATTGTCAAAGAGCATTCGACAAGATAAAACAGTATTTGCAGGAGCCTCCGATAGTGATACCCCCAGTGGCTGGAAGACCATTAATCATGTATTTAACGGTTCTGGAGAATAGTATGGGTTGTGTTCTCGGTCAGCACGACGAGACATGGAGAAAAGAGCATGCGATCTATTACTTGAGTAAAAAGTTCACAAACTGTGAATCCCGCTACTCCATGCTTGAAAAAACGTGTTGTGCACTCGCTTGGGCGGCCAAACGTTTAAGACAGTACATGCTCAATCATACAACCATGCTAATTTCGAAGATGGATCCGATTAAATATATCTTTGAAAAGCAGGCACTTTCTGGAAGGATTGCCAGATGGCAAATGGTATTGACAGAATACGACATCCAATACGTTTCCCAGAAAGCCATTAAATGGAGTGTTTTGTCAGAATACCTGGCCGAACAACCAATTGATGATTACCAACCGATGAGATTTGAATTTCCTGATGAGGACATTATGTACTTGAAAGCAAAAGATCGTGATGAGCCATTACCCACTGAAGGACCAGAGAGGGATCTCCATGGCAGATGATATTCGATGGTGCAGTTAATTCGTATGGTAGCGGAATTGGGGCAATTATTACAACTCCCCATGGAACGCATATCCCTTTCACTGCCAGATTAACTTTCCCTTGTACCAACAATGAGGCCGAGTACGAAGCATGTATCATGGGTTTGGAAGAAGCTATTAATCTGAAGATCAAGAATCTTGATGTATATGACGATTCAACGTTAGTTGTTAATCAGATCGAAGGAGAATGAGAAACTCGACAGCCCAATTTGATCCCTTACAAGGATTATGCAAGAAGACTGTTACCGTTTTTCGACCGTGTAGACTTCCACCATGTGCCAAGAGCGGAGAATCAAATGGCAGACGCTTTGGCTACACTAGCTTCAATGTACAAGGTCAATTTTTGGAATGAAGCGCCAAGGATTGTTATCTCACGCCTCGACAGGCCCGCTTTCATATTTGCTATTGAGGGAGCTTCCGATGGTAAATCGTGGTTTCATGACATCCAGAATTTCCTTAAGAACCAAGAGTATCCACCAGGGGGATCGACCCAGGATAAGAAAACTCTTAGGAGATTGTCTGGAAACTTCTACCTCAATCCAGATGGTGTGCTGTATAGAAGGAATCATGATCTGGTACTACTCAGGTGTGTGGACGAAAAAGAAGCAAGCTTGCTTATGGAAGAAGTCCACGAGGCTACTTTTGGCACGCATGCCGGCGGACATGCCATGACTCGAAAGATTCTACGAGCTGGTTATTTTTGGCTAACAATGGAGTCAGATTGTTTCAAAATCGCGAAGAGATGCCATAAATTCCAGATTTATGCTGATAAGATTCATGTGCCGTCGTGCCCTTTGAATGTAATGTCATCCCCTTGGCCGTTCTCTATGTGGGGCATCGATATGATTGGGAAGATCGAGCCCACTGCTTCCAA
Organism: Lathyrus sativus; assembly: GCA_963859935.3. Taxonomy (NCBI): domain Eukaryota; kingdom Viridiplantae; phylum Streptophyta; class Magnoliopsida; order Fabales; family Fabaceae; genus Lathyrus; species Lathyrus sativus. Next base: position 715,892,469 of record OZ012737.1, read on the forward strand.
CGGACACCGTTTCATTCTGGTAGCCATCGATTACTTTACCAAGTGGGTAGAGGCAGCATCATATGCTAATGTGACCAAGCAAGTGGTGGAAAGATTCATAAAGAAGGACATCATCTGCAGATATGGAATCCCTGAACGAATCATTACTGACAATGGTTCAAATCTAAATAATAAGATGATGAAGGAGTTATGCCAGAGCTTTAAGATTGAACATCACAACTCATCGCCCTATCGGCCGAAGATGAATGGCGTTGTTGAAGCGGCCAATAAGAACATTAAGAAGATAGTGCAAAAGATGGTTGTTACATACAAAGATTGGTATGAAATGTTACCTTTCACCCTACACGGTTATCGTACAATGGTACGCACATCAACCGGGGCAACTCCTTTCTCACTGGTATACGGTATGGAAGTTGTCCTACCGCTAGAGGTTGAGATTCCTTCTTTAAGGGTTTTGGTTGACGTAAAACTTGATGAGGCAGAATGGATCAGGAATAGATTGAATCAACTTAGTCTGATGGACAAAAAGAGGCTAGCATCAATTGCATATGGTCGTTTGTACCAGAACTGGATGAAGAAAGCTTATGATAAGAAGGTTCTCCCTCGAAGCTTTCAGACGGGCGATCTTGTGCTGAAAAAGATTCTCCCGCCACAGTCAGATCACAAGGGCAAGTGGACTCCCAATTATGAAGGTCCATTTGTTGTACGAAAGGTTTTCTCTGGAGGAGCCTTAGTATTATCCACCATGGACGGTGAGGACTTTGCATCCCCTGTGAACGCAGACGCAGTTAAAAAATACTTTGCTTAAAAGAGACCCGCTGGACACAAAAAGAAAAGTCCAGGCAAAAATGGGGCATCCCGGTTAACCATAAAAAAAGGAAAAAGGTTCGGGCAAAAATTAGGGATAAAAATTGAAAAAAGATGTAAACCCGCAAAGTTGAAAACCTGAAAAGGTGACTTTAGCAAAAATGGGTATCCCGGTGAATTGAAAACCCGAAATGGTGGTTCAGGCAAAAGTTAGGGATTGAAAAGCAAATGACTGTGGTCTGCGTATGAACTTCATTGTTTATTGGATTGGGAGAACCTGAGGGTCGTTTAATCCGAATCAATCTCTTCTGAAGACGAAGCGTCGGGAAAGCGTCAGGGTCAAGTGAGTCATAGAGGAATCAGCTCATGGTGTTTGTCTGCGCCATATTGCCGACATTGCTATACTTTTTATTTAAAATGTACACTTTTGTATTTGCTTTTATGCATACTGGTAGTTTTTGCGTAACTTCCTCTTTTCAGGAGTTGCATCTGTTGTAAAAAAACTTTGTCTATTCATAGGCTGTTATCAATAAACATATACTATTAGTACTTTGTTTGTGCGCTTTGTTTTTATGCTTTTACTGTTTTGTTTGTGAAAAACGCCCAATGTTTTTGATGAACTTGCATACATAAACTTGCAGGCCTTGGCCAATAATTGCTAAAACTTTGATATTAATTGAACAATGTCACGGATGATGACCAAGATAGGCCTGTTGTATAGGTTGTTTTGTCTGTTCGTCTTTTGCAAGGTTGTTACCCTTGGGGCAAGGTTTTATGAATATGATTGGATTCATCTTTTCCCCCAGACAATGTTGTTCTCCAGCAATCAAGGTTGCATCTCTATCCCAGTAGAGTTACATGCAGTGGTTAGCATTTCCCTGGCAGTGTGCCAGTGCGCTTTTAATCCCCGCAGAGTACAAAGTTGTGTTTGCTCCCCAACGAGTCAAAATTCGGGCGTATCCCCACAAGTAGGTGTCAGGTTTTTCCCATCTGTGGCTTGGTATTTCTCCCTCTCACTCAGTCTGATTGAAGGAACTCAACTTTCAGCAGTGCAGACTGAAGCATCCGATAGAAGTTTTGTTTTATATCAGGTAAGTTAGGCTGTTTAGCCTGTTCGTTTTAAGTACCTGGTGAGTTATCTGTTCTTCAGAAGGTTTTGTATTCCGGAGAGTCAGCTCAGACATTTACCTCAGCAAGTGGTGATCTGCATCCTCGGTTGAGTTTTGGATTTTTTGTTCTTGTATGAACTTTATCCTCGGTAGGTGAGCCTTTTGAGGTCTTTTTGGTGTAAGTCCAATTGATATTGGCATGGGTAAGTCGTTCCCTGCAGGGTTGTTTGTTGTTCCTGACAGGATGGTTTCTATTTCTCTGGCATTTATTTTGTTGTTTCAGTTCCGATGCATCTGCATGTGTGCATAGCATCTATCCAAACGCGTAGCATTTCCATGTCGTATGGAGCATTACGCTATTTTCAAACATTTGCATGTGAAACATAGACCATGTTGTTATCTCTTTGTTTCAGGTGTTTTCTTCGGAGGTTTGATTTTCTTTTGGTATCCAGACCATGTGATCTCTCTTAGCTCGTGTGGTATCGAGGCCCCGACTCATGTTATTCCCCAATAGTATCTTCGGATTTGAGTGGGACATGATAAGTATGGTGATGATCACCTCTCCCCGTTGAGTATCCAGACTTCGGCCAATACCTAGTTGATGAAGTTTTCCTTTTTCCGTTGAGTATCCAGAATCCGGTAAAGATGGTTGTGGTATCCCGATCACGGTAACCGATATTATTTTGTTCTTCTCTGTTGAGTATCCAGACTCCGGTATTTTCCCCAACATGTATTTTCTTGGTCCGTTGAGTATCGAGACTCCGGTCAAATTCCTTTTGTGATATCCAGATCACAACAAGTATGTTTGTACCTTATGGTATCCAGACCACGGCTTATGCTCATTTTATGACGCTTTCTCCGTCGAGTATCCAGACTCTGGTAAAGTCAGTTGGGTGTCTAGACCCTGATGAATCTTATTTGTACCTTCTCCGTTGAGTATCCAGACTCTGGTGAAGGCAGTTATGGTATCGAGACCATAGTAGTTTCTCTGATGCTCCGTGATATCCAGATTACAGTAACTGTTGTTATCTCCTATTGTCGTGTGGTATCCAGACCTTGGCACGTAATTTTTCTCAGCTTATGTGGTATCCAGACCATGGCTAATTTTGTTTCCCAGCAACGTCGTTTGACTTGAACTCGTAGGATATCCAGATCCTGATAAGTATATTTCTATTCGCATAGAGCATCCAGGCTCAAGTTGCATCGAGCGTCTAGGCTCCAATTTTTAAGTATTCAGACTCAAGTTTATTTATTGAGTATCCAGACTCATATTCGTTAAACCGAGTATCCAGACTCAGGTTATTTTTATTGAGCATCCAGGCTCAGATTTTTGAGTATCCAGACTCAGATTATCACAGAGTATTCAGACTTCGGTAGATCGCATTGAGCATCCAGGTTCAGGCTATTGAGTATCCAGACTCAGATGTGTTTTTTGAGCGTCCAGGCTCCAATTTGTGTTTTTGAGCATCCAGGCTCCGATTTATCGAGCATCCAGGCTCCGATTTATTGAGTATCCAGACTCATATTTGTTAAACCGAGTATTCAGACTCAGGTTTCTTGCATAGAGCATCCAAGCTCAGATTTGCATTGAGCATCCAGGCTCTAGTGTTGTGTTTGTCGAGCATCCAGACTCTAATCTTTGAGTATCCAGACTCAATTTTGTTTCTTTGAGCAATCAGGCTCCGTTTATTGAGTATCTAGACTCAGAGTTATGTTTTGAGCATTCAAGCTTTGATTTCTGTGGAGTATCCAGATTCCGGTAACTTGGATCGTTACCTTTTGCCAGTATGGTATCCGAACCATGGCGCCGTTTTGACGTTTGTATTCTCTTTCCTCAACAAGGTGGCTTTGAGATCAATTATGCCATATTCGGATTTTCTGCGGTTGGCAAATTTCTAGGTTCTTTGGTATTCAACCATCTTATACCTTGATTGCGTGAAATCCGTTCGCTTTTCACTCGTTCAGGTCCAAGTTGTTTGAATAGGGGCAACTGTTGTACCCCAAAATTTGCTCAACCTTTTCTTAACTTGGTTTATGTTTCATTTCATTTTGTTCTAGCATTTGCATTGCATAGCATATCGTATTGAACAGGGGATCAGGAGTTTGTGCACCTCAAGAGGAGTCTTCTCAGGGCATGGGGCCTAAGCAAGAGTGGTTACTCAAGTTCGAGTGGTCATCAAGACATCTTGAAGTGGTCAATGTATTGTGAAGAGACAGATGGATGTGTGTGGGACAACTCCTAGCTGGGAGGCCAACTGAAGAGCATCAGAGGTTCATGAATGCATGATTTTGGGTATGATATGTAAAGAAAGCTTATTGAGGGCCTTGAGGGTCATTGTGGAGCTTATGCAAGTGGTTGTGTAAAGTGGAACAAGCCACAATTGAAAGTATCACAATTAAGGTTTTCATTTGGTAAATCCTCAGTCAACTGCGCAATTGAAGAAGATAGAAACTCAATTCAAAGTCTCTATGGTCATGGGATGTTGTGTTAAGACATATTAGATATCATTTAAAGTTCAATTCATCAAGGGTTAAATGTGTGAGAAGTTACTAAGTTAGGGTTCTCAGGGTAAAATCCCCTATTTAGTGCCTGACTTCAAGACCACCTACCTCAAGATAAAAGTCTAATCTCAATTTTTGGACAACTTGGAACTTGTATAGCATGTTATTAGCTTTAATTTGAGTACTATAAGTCCTCGGTTGGATTTATAGAACTCAAGTTATGATCCGGACAAGTTACAGGTCATTTGAGGTATGTGATTTTGGTCAACAAAAGTCAACCATCTTCCAAACCAGTTTTGACATAGAGGGGTGTTTCTCCTCAACTTTTGGTCAATATGAAAGTTGTAGGTCTTGATCTTAGCTTTCCATATTGTATTAGAAGTCTTTCATCTGATTTGTAGAACTCAAGTTATGAGGTTTACAAGTCAGGGGTATTTTGGGAAAGTAAGATTATGGGTCATAAAATTATAGGTCCATTTCACCAACTTGCACACTCAAATGGAAATCTTTTCAACATGAAACTTGCTTCAAATGGGGCCATTTTCACTACCAAACCATCTCTTGTCATGGTGAGGGCTTGGATTGAGAATTTGGGGTTTGATTTTTCATAAAGGAGGCTTAAAATTGAGAATTTGAGACTTATTGGATTTTAAACTTTTTCAAGGCAAGTTTGTGTATTTTTTTAATTGCAAATAACAATTCAAAGACATTGCCATCTTCACATTGGATTTTTGAAGTCTCAAAATGGGCCATTTTCATGGTTTTTTCCTCTTGAAGCAACAAAATTGGAAATCAATCATAGGCTCAAAATTAAACCTCCAATCTCATTCCTTTAATTTACACAACTGATATGTAGTGGATTGGGATCAAAAAATCAAGTGGTGTAGTGTTAAAAACGTGCATGGGATTTTCAAAAAAGTGGTGAAATGTGAAAATTCAAAATGGGTTGTTTTGCATGGATTAAGGCCCCATTTGATCACAAATCCATCATATAAGTATTCTTGAGGAATTTTGAGGCAGAGCTAGGTCATTCTTGCTGCTAAAACAACCATTTTCGTTTTTAAAAAAGTGGTGAAAACTCAAAATTGGAATTCTCAAATTTACTCCATTTCAAGGCAAATTGAAGGTTGCAAAAGCTTTATTATGGATCATTGAATGTGTTTGGATCGTTTTCTTCAAGTTTTAGCACCTTTTGAAGGCTCAATGGAAGTTCTCCACTAGGTAACTTGAATTCAACCATACACTCTTAATACTCTATGATTCTTCTCCATTTTCGTTGCATTTGAACCTTTGTTATGTGTAGATCATTTCTGGGTTATTATTTCTTGTGTTTATGACATTTTATTTTTTGAGCTCAAAGTTGTGTAGCTTCTTTTTGATGTTTTTTCATGGTGTTTTACTTCAATTTTCATGGATTCTTACTCCTTGTAGCATGTAGATGATGTTTGGACATTTTATTTTAAGTTTTGGTGAACTTTATTTTTTGACATGTTTGCTTGTTGCTTGGTTTTCTCTTTAATGGTGGGAGATAAATGAGTTTTAGTGAGAGATTTGGATTCGTTGTCACGAGTAGATGATTTTTCATATAAGAATCGCAAGAAATGGTCGAGAATTGACGAATCCGCGTTGGGGAAGAAGACCCGTGGCGGAGCTCGCGGTGGCCGGATCCGCGACAGGGACGACCAGAGCTACTTCCGGTGAGCTGGTCCGGCCGGAGATATTTTGGAGGGGATGAAGATGACGTGTCGCACTCTCGTCTGTCTGATCGTGGTCGTGTGGATCTCGCGCGTCCAAACATTATGTATCGTGTTCCTCCTTTCACTCATGCACACACAATCTAAACCTCAATTCATTAATTGAGTTGGCACAATCTGGTGCGTTTGATCTGTTGACTGGTATGCACATCTGATGGTTGTGAATTTTTCTGCATTTTGTTTTCTATCTTTATTTCTTTTATTTGTATGCACTTTTAAAAATTCTTAAAAAATAAGAAAAAATGTTTAAAAATTCTGAAAAAATCATGAACATACTTTAACATGTCTTTTAATTTTTTGCATTTTTAATTTCGTGTTTTGATGCATTTTTCATTTATTTTCATATTTTCCTTTTAATTGGTCATTTAATTATGTAAAAAATGTGTGCTGACTTGTTGATTTTATTTATTGCTCACGGTATGGATTAAAATTCTAATTTTTTTGAGCATTGTGTTGACATGTTGATTAATCTCCAGATATTTTTTCCATAATTTTTAAGTGCCTTTTCAATGTGGTTTGAATTTGTTTTTGTTCCCTCTCCATTTCTGCCCTGTTTTGGGACACTCTTGATGTTTGCCTTCTGTTGAGGCACTTCCCTTTTGTTTTTCAATCTCCCCTTTTGACCCCTGGTTCCTGATACCTTGGGGGTCCTCTGAGATTTTATTTGGCATTTTTTGATGCATTTTCTTATTTTTCAAGTTGCTTAATGTTTGTGCATCTTTGCTGTTGCATTTGTTTTGTTTTGCTTCCAAAAGCTTAGTTGTGCATTATTGATGAACCTAATTCTGATTGTTTCATGTTATGGACTTGTTATAGGTCTTGTGTGCTAACTCTTGGGTTTTTATCATATGCATAGGTTGTTCATTTGAGATCATACTTTCATGTTTGCATATTGTGCTTCCATAAGTGATGTTTGCATCCTTTTTTTGATGTTATTGTTGGCATTTGCTTATGATGTTGTGCTTTGGCTTTTGAGATCTTTTCTTCTCATCCCCATTCTGTCCAATGACCTTGGAATACTACTTAAGGTTGCTTGGTTCCTCCTGAGGAGGAACCTGAAGCTTGCCTAAAGTAATGAATCCATGAGGACATTTTCTCTTTGTCTTTGTTACTTGTGTTCTATGCATCTTCATCTCCATTTCTATTGTGTTTATTCATACCATGGCTTGAGGTTGAGATGAGATTGTGGAGATTCCAGCCCCACACATATTTCCTCCCTCACTTGCATTGCATCTTTGTCTTCCTTGTTGCATTTATGTTTGCATCCTATATTTGCATTGTTTCTTCTTATTGTTTCTTTTTCTTTTGTCTTCCTTCCCCTGTGATAGACATTATGGTTCTAACCATGCATGATAACATTAGGTAGTCCCCTTTCAAACTCAACTTTAGGTGCACATTGCATGACAACTTTTAGGGCTTGGACTAGTCCCCCTTAGTTTGTCCTCTTCTTCTTCTCATCTTCAAACAACTTTAATCCACTTAATAAAGTTTGACCATTGTTGCACGCTACGAGCCTTAAGCCATTTGGGGAATGATGATTGGGTGGTTGCCACTCAATTATCTAGAATGTTAGTGTATGTCCTTCGGACGATATACAAAGCATTCATTCCTAGATCATAGTCTCTAGTGTAGCATGAGTCGCAAACCAAATTCAAAACACTTCTTCCTTAAAAAATACAAAAACAATTCAAACTCTTTTTCACCCCTTGGGGTCTTAATCAGGAAAACTCTTTTCATAAATAAGAGTGTTGTTAACTTTCAGTCCTATCGCAAACGGCAACGCCTAAGTCTCCAAAGGTCGAGCTGCATACACTAACTGCTAGAACTGTCTATTAACCCTACTCGGGTAAAACTTTTGAACATCCTGTGTTCTCGTAAGCCCGAACTACGTTTGCTCTGATCTTTCGTACCAGACGAAAGTACGTAGGCACAAGACGTGATGTCTTGGCGAGCAACCTTCCCCCCTTCTTTGGCCGTAGTTAGGCGAACTATGTTGACTCTGACTTTCCCATTGCACGAGGGAGTACGTAGGCACAGAACGACGATGCTCTGCCGAGTCAGTCTTTTTCTTCCTCTTTTGTCCATAAGCCTTTAGCATAAATAGTTTACACATCCTTTTAGTTAGACAACACATGCGTGGATCCCGTTGAGTACGACAAACGTGAGGGGTGCTCATACCTTCCCCTTGCGTAACCGACTCCCGAACCTAGGACTTGATTGCGATGACCTCATCTTTTCCCATTTTCGTCAGGTTTTTTCCAATCGTTTCCTTTCCCTTCTATGGGATAAATAACGATAGGTGGCGAGTCTGTTAGTTATTGCCGGCCTCTTTTTTCGCAGTAGCGACAGATACACATCAATTCCATGTCATTTTTGTTTCATCTGAAGACCTACACTTGGTAGGCAAAATCTAGATAGTTAATTGTGGTGTTTCTGACAATTTCAGTTTTGAACATGAAATTTCAATCGTTCGATTTTCTTTGTATGCGCATGATAAATGAATTTGGATAATAGATTTGTGATCTACACGAGTTCCTCTTCAATTTGGTATAAAATTTGGTGCAATTTGGTTGAGTTTTGGATCTGCAACTCCGGTTGCTTCACTGGAGAAGACGACCAGAGCTAGGAGCTCCGGTGTCTGGTTTTTCTTCAGGAGAGATGATGTGTCTTGCCATATGTGTACGTGGAATGTTTGACTTTGTGAGATGAATGACTGAGATTACCCTGACCAGCACGCGTGGATCTATGACTTGCCACCTCAGTTTAGTGAAACAACGCGTTTCACTTGTTGGCTGAGTTGTTTGGATTGTGGGCTAAATGCCCTATTCACACCCCCTCCCAGTCTGGTCCAATGCTTTGAGCTGTGGATCTTGCTATTCACATCGTGTGTCCATTTTATTTTATTTTATTTTTCATTTTAATTCTATTTTGATTTAATTCTTTTAAAAATAGTTCCAAATATGATAAAATCCCACGAAAAATCTTTTTAGATACTTTAAGGTGTCATTTAATTTTTGGAAATTTTTATTTTCATTTTTGGATTATTTTTCATTTAAAATGGGATTTATTATTTGGAGTTGTTTTTAATTAAATTAATTCTTGCTCTTATTGTTTCTTGCTTGTTTCTTGAGCAATCTTTTTCTCCAAGAATTGAGACTCTTTTCTCATGTGAATGATGAATTGAAGAGTCTTATAGGATGATTTTGGCCCTGGTTTAGTTCATTTTGGTTTGACTTTTAAGTCATTTTTGTTGACCCTCGACAACCCTCCTTCAAAGTGGAACATCCTTGTGAATCAAATTCTTTGATGATGCTTTGAAGTGACTTTGGTTCTTGGCCTCTGGTTGCCAACTATTTTGTGAGCATTTGAGATTTTATTTGGTTATTTTTTAGCCTTTTGAGATGGTTTAGTCCCTCCTTTGGAGGTACTTTGAACATGTCATGAATGGTGATTCTTTGAGGACTTCTCTTGTGTTTTCTTGCATGATTATGGTGTTGCTTATGGTCGAGTTATCCATTTGAGTTCCTTGCTGTCCTCACATTGCCTCCCATTCTCCCATTTAATCATTGCTTCCTCCTTTTATTTTGGTTTTCCTTTGGGCATGGTGATTGATGACAAATGGTTGTAGGAAATTCATTTCTTCCATTTCATCTCACTCTTGTTTGTGTTCTTGTTTGTGTGTGCGCATTCTTTTCTTTGCTTACATCTTCTTGCATCTCCCATATGCATGCTTGAGGTTGAGATGTGCTTGTGGAGGCTACTGCCCCACACTTTGTTCCCCCCTCACTTTCATTCTAATTGTGCATTACATGTTTGCATATTGCATTTTTTCTTATGTTTTCTTCTTCTTCTTTTGTCTTTCTTTGCCATGTTTCCTTAGGACCTATAATCTCTCTTGTTCAAGATTGATTATGATAGTCCTTAGGCTTGAACCCATATATGATAACATTATGTAGCATTCCCTTTTATCCCAATCATAGGTACACTTTGCATGAGAACATTAGGTTGAGTCTTAGTCTCCCTTTAGAGTGTCTATCTCTTCTCATCTTCAAACTTTCTCAAAACATCTAATAAAGGTTAAGGATTGTTGTACGTTGCGAGCCTTAAGTACTTGAGAAATGGTTATTGGGGGGTCTCCTCTCAATTATCTAGAGTGTTTAGCGTATGTCCTTTGGACGATATGTGACACATTCGCTCCTAAGTCATAGTCTTTAGTGCAACATGAATTACAAACAATAATCAATGCATTTATTCTCTAAAAAACACAAAAATAAACTTCAAACTTTTTTATCCTTCGGGATCTTAATTTGGAAAACCTTTTTCATAATGAGAGTTTTGTTAACTCTTGGTTCTACCGCAAACAGGTAACGCCTAAGTCTCCAATGATCGAGCTGCATACACCTAACTGCTAGAACTAAGTTTTAACCCTACTCGGGCCTAAAACATTTTGAACCAACTGGTGTTCTTGTTAGCCCGAACTACGTTTGCTCTGATTTCTCATACTAGATGAGGATACGTAGGCACAAGATGACGATGTCTTGGCGAGCAACTTTCCCCACCTTCACCCGTAGTTTTCCGAACTACGTTGACTCTAACTTTTCCATTGCACGAGGGAGTACGTAGGCATTGAGCGGCGATGCTCTATCGAGTCTCTTTTATTTTTCTTTTGTCCCTGTGGCCTATATCTAGATAGTTCAACACCCTTTAGATAGACAACAAAGTGTGGATCCCGTCGAGTACGACGGACGTGAGGGGTGCTCATACCTTCCCCTTGCGTAACCGACTCCCGAACCCAAGACATGGTTGCGATGACCTGTCTTTTCCCATTTTCGTTAGATTTTCTCTGATTGTTTCCTTTCCCTCTTTTAGGATAAATAACGAACGGTGGCGACTCTTCTGTCCTTGCCGGCTCCTCTTCGCAGCAATGTGACACCTACGTATCCGAGGTAGGGGATGGAATCAGAGTAATCGTAGTTCCCCTTAAAGGGAGGTTAGAAACTTCTTGACTATGGTCAAGGTTTCAATGGGGAATAAACATTTCTTAAGGAATCGCTTACGTGGAGTGCGACGACTCCTATTTCTACGTTGAAATAGTTTGAATTGAAATTAGGGTTAACTAAACATTCCACGACGAGAAACCCTAAAACGGAGTGCGGCGACTCCTTAACCTAATGCTAGGGTAAAGGGTATTTTTGTCCATGGCGGGACACCTAGGCAAGATTAGGGTTTTGAAACATTCAAAGGTTAGGGTTATTGACTCGGCGGTCAAACTGCTAGACCTAATCCTTCAGAAGGCTTAACGGTAAATGACGCAAACGACAAATTATTACAACAGTGATAATTGAAATACGGTGAAATAATGAAAGCAGTAAAAAAAAGTGCAAAGCGACAATCACTCGCATAAATTACAACCATGAAAAAAACAAAAATAATGACGGAATAATAGGCAACGATGTACTCGCATGATTTACAACCGAAAAAACGAAAATACAGCCAAACGTGAAATTAGTAACCACGTGCTAACAAGAGATATGAAAGTCAGATAATAATTAATGGGAATATTAAGCCTTTTTATTTTAGCATTTTTTTGTTAGAAAATTAGAAATGAAAGTGTTGTTTCTTTAGGGTTTGGGAAAAAAATTCTTTCCCTTCTTTAGGGTTTGGAAAAAACCCTTTCCCTTCTTTAGGGTTTGGAAAAAACCCCTTCCCATCTTCTTCTTCCCAACCGGCGGCGACTCCTCCATGGCTCCTTTTTGAAAATTTTCTCTTCTCTCCTGCTTCGCCTTCGTCTGTTCATACCTGAAACCAAATAAAACAAAACCAAACCCATTAATGTCATTATCTTACATTTTGGGTGTTTCGACAACGAGGTGATGGTGTTCTTGGCCGGTGATGAAGCTTCTTCTGAGGCTCTTTGCTTGGTTGTTGTCTGCCGGTGGTAGTGAGACTCTAAAGGATCCACGACCGCCGTTGGATGATCCTTGTCTGATGACCTGTTCTTGATTTCTGATGTTGATGAAGTTTTCTCTCCCCTTTTCTCAAATACAACCTATATTTATATAGGTATCAAACTAGGGTTAACTCTAACCTAATACCCATTTTAAAGCCCAACTTAAATAATTATTTAAAACTAAATAAAATAAAATAAAATAAAAATAAAATTAAAACTAATAATTCTATTTATTTATTTATCCTAACTATTTAGACAAAAAATAAAAATAACCGATATTCAAATAAATAAAAGTCGGACGCACAAGTGCTCGAAAAAATAAACCGAGTATACTAAAATGATCAGCGCAAAATATACGACTCGAAAAAATACCGTTTGGCCAGATTTTAAAATAAATTTTACTCGATAAAATGACTTAAACTGTCCAAAATGCGACCGAAAAATGGTTGAAAAATTTAATCGAACACGCCAGGTTAAACTACGACAAACGTAGATTAATATGACTGACGTTTGCAGGCTCGACTTTAAAATTTTCCGTCCGCTGATTTTTCACAAAGTTGACTTTTAGTTTGACCGATTCGACTGTAATTCTGACAAGTTTATTTCAGCTAATAAATTGGGTATTATGAAAAATGACAGACATGATATGTTATACAGGTAATGCAAAAAAAATATGAGGATAAAATTTGAGGTGCAACACTTCTTATTCAAAATGTTATTCATTCCCCATTTGTACAACATATTAATTTAAGAAAAATACAACGAGTGTTTTAGAGGCACTCTTTAAGTGCTTAAAAAAGTAAGTGTTTTTTTTCTTCAATGTGTGTAATTTATACATTGAAAATTAAAATCATAAACTTTTTAAAATATTATTATTTATTTATTTATTTAAAATACTTAAAGAGTGTCTGAAACACTCGTGAACGATCCTTAATTTAATGATAGACTTTCCCATAGAAATATTGGATAAAAAATTATCTAAAGTAATTCATATTCCTTAATTATATAATTGTTTTTTTACTCAATAAATCATTAATTAAATCAATAAATCAATAATTTACTTAAACTATATGATTATGTTAAGTTGTATTAAAAGTAATGTTTTAAAAACCGAACCGGTCATCAAACCGGTGAAGATACTAGATCGCTGGTTCATCGGTCAAACCACTGGATCGCTAGTCGAATCACATGACTAAACCGGATAATTTGACTAAATAAACCAATTTTTATAAAAAAAATTATATATTTAATAAATTGATCGAGTCAGATGACTCAGTCTCTAAAAAATATCATGACACCTACAAAATTTTAAAATATCATAATTTCACAAATTTATTATTTAAATTCAAACTCTTAACGCAGTCCTCACGCACGACAAAATAATATAAAATACAAATTTAAATAAATTTTGAACAAAATATCTGATTACAAACAAAGAAAAATTACTCTAAATAAATTTTAAATAAAGTTTATTTATATTTTAATTTTATTAAAAAAACTTATTAAAACGATATCGTTATTATAAAAAAAACATGCATTTAAACTTATTCAAATATCCCTTAGTTATATAATTTTTTGAATTTAATAAATCATTAATTAAACCAATAAATTATTAATTTACTCAAGTTGATAGGATTATGATAAGTTATGTAAAGAAATGTGATTAACCAGAAATTGTGAGAATAAAAACCTATTCAAATATTAATGTTTTTACATTAAAAAATAATCTATTTTAAAAATAGAGATTATACGATTAATTAATATGCTGAAGAGTTTATACGATTATTACATCATAATCACTGTATTTTAGATGTGATTAAAATAAAAGTAAGATGTGATCTGGATTATTTGTCTCAGTGTCTTTTCACAGTACTTCTGTTTTGCTGTGTTACTGGTTGTTACTATATACACTCCAAGTGTAGTAAGATGTAAGAAGTAGAAGAACAAGTGTGTTGAGTGAGGGGTGCACGCACGCGTGGGTGGGGTGAGCGAGCTGAGGCTGCACGCACGCGTGGGTGGAGTGAGTGAGCTGAGGCTGCTGATTCCAAGAATAGGCGTTGATTCACCGCGGACGCGTACAATCACCGAATCAAAACCCTCTCTCTCAACTCAACTCTTCTACTACTTTTTTTTCATTATTTCAAAAGCCTCTTACAATCAAAAGTCAATACCATGGAGGATGCAGTTAGGGTTTCATCCCCCTCTTACTGGTTGGATGCTTGCGAAGATATCCCTTGCGATGATTTCATTGATTTCCATGTTTCTTCCATAGTCTCTGACCCCAATCAACAACAACAATCCAATCAGAATCAAGATTTTTTTGGTGGTATTGATCGAATCCTGGACAGTATCAAAAACGGTGTTGGCCTCCCTATTCCCGGCACTCCGCCACCACCACCACCGCTTCTCACTGATGATGATGCTAACCTCTCGAATGTGAATCAACAAGGTATTATTACCGATGGTACTGTTGTTGTTGATCAAGAGGAAGAAAGGTTCAGCAAAAGAGCTCGTGTTAATGGATACAACAATGAGAGAAGAATCAATCATCAAACGAACGGGAAGGAGAAATTTGAGAGGTGTTTTAATGGTCGGAAGAGGCCGAGGACTCAGGATTTTAAGAAAAGGGATAATTCTTTTAGTGTTAGGAGAGATGTTAAGGGTTATTGGGAGAGGGATAAGTCTTCTGGTTCCAATGATTTGGTGTTTCGCTCTGGAACTTGGGAGCCTGATCGGGTTCGCCAAGATAAAATGGTTATAGATATCAAACAGGAAACCAGTGATGATAAGAATACCGAGCAGGTTATTAAGGAGAAGGTTCCTGAGGAAAAAGCAAGACAGTATCAGTTGGATGTTCTTGAGCAGGCAAAGAGCAGAAATACCATAGCTTTTCTAGAAACTGGAGCTGGGAAAACCCTCATTGCCGTTCTTCTCATAAAATCTATACACGAGACTTTGAATCAGCAGAATAAGAAAATGCTTGCAGTGTTTTTGGTTCCTAAAGTTCCACTTGTTTACCAGGTAATGTACACTCTCACGATCTATTTATTTTCAAATGCTTTTTCTCAGATTTAGTGAATGGAATGGAATGTAATTAGCGTGCATGTCTGTCTATTCATGCTATTCTAGTCATCTGTCTAATTAATACAAGCTGAAATTGTTCTGCCTCTTTGTCTAATTACAGCAAGCTGAAGTAATCCGTGAGCGCACTGGATATCAAGTGGGCCACTATTGTGGAGAAATGGGGCAGGATTTCTGGGATGCTCGAAGGTGGCAGCGTGAATTTGACAATAAGCATGTGTGTTTTCAAGTTTCTATTTAAGATTACTTTGTTTTCTCTCTTTTATTAACTTCTTTGATTTGCCATGGCTTTTGTATAGTTTTTCTCGGGTTGAATATATGCTTTGTATATACTCTTTCATGCCACCACTTGGGGTTAGGCCCTTGGGTGTCTCCAGGTTATAGTTTATCCTAAAAACTAGAAATGTGTACTTATTGGCTTGTCTGTAACCTTCTTAAAGTTGATTTCTATTTTCTTCACTTAGAAAGCTGTACTTGTGAAGATGCTAGTTAAACACATTCATACGTAAAAGACATGACTCTATATGAGCTTAAAGATTTTTTTAATTGATTTTCTTGACCTTGCACTATATATGAGCTTAAAGATTTTTTTAACTGATTTTCTTGACCTTGTAGCTATTCTTCTTCGGCCACCTGTGTTTTTGACTCTTTGTTCTGCAATTACTCAATTGGTTATTTGTGCTGTAGGTTTTAGTCATGACTGCTCAAATACTTTTGAACATTTTGAGACATAGCATAATAAAGATGGAAGGAATCAATCTCTTGATTCTGGATGAATGCCATCATGCTGTAAAGAAACACCCATATTCCCTGGTGATGTCCGAGTTCTACCATACAACACCCAGAGAAAAGAGACCATCTGTATTTGGAATGACTGCTTCTCCTGTTAACCTTAAGGGTAATTGTGAAGATACTCAATTGAACTACGGATCCTGCACTATTACTATTTTCTTTCTCTTCATGCCACGATTTGCTTGGGGATTGAACCCCTAGTTCAACAACTTTCTACTCTTTTAGTATACGTGTTCAACATTTTCTGTGTTTATGGTATATTCAGGTGTCTCCAGCCAAGTAGACTGTGCAATAAAAATTCGTAATCTTGAAAGTAAGCTAGATTCAATAGTTTGCACCATTAAAGATCGTAAAGAGCTGGAGAAACATGTGCCAATGCCCTCTGAAATTGTGGTTGAGTATGATAAAGCGGCCAGTCTCTGTTATTTACATGAGCAAATAAAGCAGATGGAGGCTGAAGTTGAGGAAGCTGCAAAATCTAGTTCAAGAAGAAGCAAATGGCAGTTTATGGGAGCTAGAGATGCTGGAGCTAAGGAAGAGCTGCGCCAAGTATACGGTGTTTCTGAAAGAACAGAAAGTGATGGAGCTGCAAACCTAATTCAGAAGTTGAGAGCTATTAATTATGCACTTGGTGAACTGGGACAGTGGTGTTCATATAAGGTACATACTGTTTCATGGAGTGAGGAATCATGAATTTTATAGCTATATAATTTCTCTTTCGTTTTCAGGTTGCACAATCTTTTCTTGCAGCTCTGCAAAATGATGAAAGGGCAAACTACCAACTTGATGTTAAGTTTCAGGAATCTTATCTGAGTAAAGTTGTGTCTCTTCTGAAATGTCAACTGTCAGAGGGTGCCGTTTCCGACAAAAGTGATGGAGTAGATGACTCAGGTAATGGTGCAGCTCACAATGGGTCTGATGAACAAGAAGAGATTGAAGAAGGAGAGCTTCCAGACAGTCACGGTGGGTTCTTCAAATGTTATAATGGCTAAAATTACACGTGTTGAGTGGTTCATAGTTTGTTATAGTTTATCCCGATAAGTTACTAGTATGCATAAAAAATAGGACTCAGAAACTTAGACAATATTTGACAATATTTTACATGTGTCTTAGAATTTGGGTGGGTTAGGCCTAACTCATCCTTACAATACTGGCTTTAATGGTGGGGACTTTCCCCACTATAAACACTTTGTTGGGCCATATTTTATCCAATGTGGAACTCTTAACACCACCCACCCCCTTCACGGTTAGAATTGGACATCTAGAGCATGACCCGAGTGGCCCTACAGCGGAAACATGATAGAATATGTCTCGGTTTGAGCTTAATTCAACCCTTACAATACTGATTTGTAAGGCTACGGGGGGCTCTCATTATAAACTCTATTCAGGTCTTCATTCTTTTCCATATGAGACTTGGTTTTTTTTCCCGATACTATTGGATTTGGTGCGCAAATATAAATGGTGGGTGTCCTATATTGATAGACTCTGATACCATCTTAAAATTTAGGTTGGTCCAACCTCATCCTTATAAAATCAGCTTTTAAGGTGAAAGCTGCTCCCAATTACAGACACAATGTCATTGCTATATCTCATCCAATGCGAGACTACACAACGTGTAAAAGCATTCATATTTTGTGTGCATTTGTGCATGAACATTAAAAAATTGGGCACTTGGTGGTACCAATCTCTGAATTATTTCGCATGTTGTGACATTCTGCCTGTTGTCACTTACCATGATTTTATCCTTGATGCTTCTATTTTCCACTTCAATATGTAAAGCTATTTAAATTTAAATACACCTATGGTTAAGATGGAGTGTAGTTTGGTCTTCTAATTAAGCCGGGGGCACTTTTGTACAGTTGTCTCTGGCGGGGAGCATGTGGATGTCATAATAGGTGCTGCTGTGGCCGATGGTAAGGTGACCCCTAAGGTGCAGGCTTTAATCAAAATACTCCTCAAGTATCAGAACACGGACGACTTTCGTGCAATCATCTTTGTTGAGCGTGTTGTGTCTGCGTTAGTTCTACCAAAGGTTACATATGTAAATTACATGCATAGTTTGTTTTGGTTGCCTCAATTACATACTCAAGATCCTATTGGCCCATTGTCTATTAATCTTGCAGGTTTTTGCTGAGCTTCCATCTCTTAGTTTTGTGAAGTGCGCAAGCTTGATTGGTCACAACAATAGTCAGGAAATGCGGACCCATCAAATGCATGATACAATTGCTAAGTTCCGTGATGGGCGGGTAAGATTTATATCTTGCTAACTTGACTGCACAATCAGATTCACACGGGGAGAAATAATCCCTTGTATTTTCCTGATCTCATTTTACTCATATGTAGGTCACACTGTTAGTTGCCACTAGTGTTGCTGAAGAAGGACTTGATATCCGGCAATGTAATGTTGTTATTCGCTTTGATCTCGCAAAGACCGTTCTGGCATACATTCAGTCTAGGGGACGTGCTAGAAAGCCCGGGTCTGATTACATCCTAATGGTTGAGAGGTAATTGCTATGGCTGTGTCATCTGTTGGTGCGTTGTTTAAGTATTATTAATTTATAGAGCTTTGGTAAGCCAAAAAAATTAAAACACCTCTGCGACAGAATTGATTATGTTTATCCTTCCTTGGATGACCTGTTTTCTTAGTTATGGTTTTGCATAAAATCAAGTCAATCATCTGCTATCATGGCATTGATTCTTTCATGGTGAAAGCTGTAGATAACCCATTCACCAGGGTAACTAGAAATGGCTTTATTATATTTTTGGGTGTTTAATATCATTATGATTTTCCTCCAACCATTGACTTTCTGTTCTGTTTTTTTTTTTTTTTGGTTGAGGTTCTTTGGTAAGGGGATTTCTTATATATTTGTTGCAAGTGAGGTCTAGTAATTCGTGTGGGTTGAAAGGTAAACTGAAGTTGTAGCATAGTTGTCCCTTAGGATGTGGACACAGGATCACATAGTCTAAACTTGGGCCACTTTAGGCAAGAATCCCATTTGATTGTGTCAGAATCATTTATTTGCAAAATATGTGAGTTTTCAATCAATGATTAGTTGTCAAAGGTTACTGCTTTTCCTTTTCCAGCAGTCATGCAATGACGCTGAGATTTTTTATGGATATGGCATTGATCAACATTGGTTATCTTCTTTTATATTTTATACTTGGTGTTTTGTATGATAGTAGGGGCTGAATAACTGAACTATTTCCACCCCTTGGATTGATTTGTATTGTAAATAGGGGAAATTTGTCGCATGAAGCATTCCTAAGGAATGCCAGGAACAGTGAGGAGACTTTGCGGAGAGAAGCAATAGAGAGAACAGACCTTAGTCATCTGAAAGACACTTCAAGGTTGATTTCTGTAGATACCCATCCAGAAACAATTTACCAGGTGAAATCCACTGGTGCAGTAGTTAGCTTAAATTCTGCTGTAGGTCTTGTCCACTTCTACTGCTCTCAGCTACCTAGTGACAGGTGCTACTTTCTGTTTGAGATTGGTGATTTGCTTTAATAGTTTTTGTATTTTGAGCGTCAAATTATGATTTGGATGTCTTCTATTCATTATCCAGATATTCAATTCTTCGTCCTGAGTTTATCATGGAGAAGCATGAAAACTCCGGAGCCCCCACTGAATATTCTTGCAGGCTTCAACTGCCATGTAATGCACCATTTGAAAATCTGGAGGGTCCTATCTGCAGTTCAATGCGCTTGGCACAACAGGCATGTCATCATTTATTATAAACCACCTGGATTTTGCTCAACTTGATAAACAAGCGCTGGTTATTGATTTGGTGTTTCGCAGGCTGTTTGTCTAGCTGCTTGCAAAAAATTGCATGAGATGGGAGCATTTACTGACATGTTATTGCCTGATAAAGGAAGTGGGGGAGAAAAAGAAAAGGCTGAGCAAAATGATGAAGGGGATGCACTTCCAGGGACTGCTAGACATAGGGAGTTCTATCCTGAAGGTGTGGCTGATATACTGAAGGTTGGTTCATTCTGCAAATTATATGTTCTAAGTTTATATTTTTGTGATGTGAGGTTTTTGGTATATAGTTAACCCGAACAGACAAGAACAACCAATGCCTTTTCTTACTACTAGGTGGGTTTGGCTAGATGATTCAAATGATGGCATAACGATATCTACTGTCTCACTTAGAAAACAATATCTAATGTCAGATCAGTTAAATCCAATTCCTTTTAATAACCAGAACGCATTATCGTTTATTACTTGTATATAAAGCTTGTGTTTAATATCTGCAATCAAATGCTGTGGACTTGAAGGCCTTGTAGATGAATAATCAACTGAGCTCCTAGAATCTGGGTTTGGCATAACTTAACCCCACAAAACCAACTTATAAGGTGAGGGATGCTCACCACTTATAACCATTATTCAGGACATATTAATATCCACCGTGGAATTCTTAGGAACAAAGAGGATAAATAGTGAATAACTGCAATCTTGATTCTAGAATTCTAGATATTTCCCCCATATAGGAAATGAAAAGAACAAGGCTGCTTCTACAAATGAGAATGCATCTACTATGTATCTGTGCCGTAAAAAAAGTATGTTTTATTGGTCTTCAGGTACAAGGGGGAATTTTATTCTTAGCTTCATGTTTTTGCCAATACAGCTCTTATCTTGAGTTTATTGCCTTGCCCCAAAATATCCACTGTTGCTCAATGCTATCTGGATTTTTAGGGAGAATGGATCTTATCTGGAAAAGATGCTTGCAACGACTCCAAATTGCTTCATCTTTATTTGTATACCATAAAGTGCGAGAATGTTGGCCAATCAAAGGATCCATTCTTGACTCAGGTTTCAGATTTTGCAGTAATTTTTGGCACTGAGCTGGATGCAGAGGTAGTAGTTTCTATCTGTGCTACTGCTTCTAGATCAAATGAGTATTGCAACACATTTTCTCCCTCTGACCTCATTTATTTGTGTAGGTGTTATCGATGTCCATGGATCTATTTATTGCTCGAACCGTTACTACCAAGGCATCTCTTGTCTTTAGAGAGTCAATAGATATCACTGAGAGTCAGGTTGATAGATTAACTGTTGTCTATTCTTTTTTCAAATGTTCATAACTTTTAAATATTTTAATTTCTGAAAACTGGAAGAAAACTATTTTTTTTTGTGGCACGCAGCTGGCATCCCTGAAAAGCTTTCATGTAAGATTAATGAGTATTGTCTTGGATGTGGATGTTGAACCATCTACCACTCCTTGGGATCCTGCAAAAGCATATTTGTTTGTCCCAATGGTCGGCGATAAGTCTTTAGATCCTATGAACCAAATTGACTGGCATCTGGTTGAGACAATAATTGGAGCTGATGCATGGAAAAATCCCCTCCAGAAGGCTCGACCAGATGTGTACCTTGGCACTAATGAGAGAACTTTAGGTGGCGATAGAAGGGAATATGGATTTGGGAAGTTGCGTCATGGCTTGGCTTTTGGGCAAAAATCACATCCAACCTATGGAATCAGAGGAGCTGTGGCCCAGTTTGATGTAGTGAAAGCTTCAGGGTTGGTTCCTAACAGAGATTCCGTGCAAACACAAAAGCATATCAACATGACTAGCAAAGGAAAATTGATGATGGCAGATACCTGTACCACTGCAGATGATCTGGTAGGGAGAATTGTAACTGCTGCTCATTCAGGGAAGAGGTTTTATGTTGATTCAATACGCTATGAAATGTCAGCAGAGAACTCTTTCCCTAGGAAAGAAGGTTATCTTGGTCCTCTGGAATACAGTTCATATGCTGATTACTACAAGCAAAAGTATGATGTAGAATTCTCTTATACATTATATTAGTCTTCTAGTATTTTCTCTTTATCATCCAGCCAAGCCTCCCTATTGCATTTTTTCTTACTCTTTTGTTTGTGTTATGAAATATGTTACTGATAATATGTTAGCCACATTGCACCTATAATGTTGTGCTGGAAGACCAGGAAGCTAATCTTAATCTGTAAAGGAGACATCTGTGTCACCTCCAATAGGAATGGAGTTATCAAGAATGTCCCATGGAAAGTGTGACAATAGCATGTTGATCCTTCCAGATTACAGAAGCTTTTTGTCTCTTCCTGCACAACTCAGGGTGCATATGGCTGCCGGTTCTCTTTTATTGCTTTCTTTTAGGTATGGTGTTGATTTGGTTTACAAGCAGCAACCTCTTATACGAGGGCGTGGTGTATCATACTGCAAGAATCTTTTGTCCCCTCGATTTGAACACAGTGAAGGTGCTCTCATAATTCCTATTCAGCAGTTATTAAGTTTTTCCACAAATTTGTATTCAACGGGAAATGTTGCGCTATTGTAGCACATGAAGGTGAATCTGAAGAGACTCATGACAAAACTTACTATGTTTTCCTTCCTCCCGAGCTATGCTTGGTACACCCACTGCCTGGATCACTCGTTCGCGGTGCTCAAAGGCTGCCTTCAATAATGAGGAGGGTTGAAAGCATGCTGCTTGCAGTTCAGCTTAAGAATATGATAAATTATCCTGTTCAGGCTTCAAAGGTATCTTCTCAGCTCAAGGTAGTTAGCTTTTAATTCTAGTTTCTGCAGTTAACCCGCGCATTCTACATTAACAGATCTTGGAGGCCTTGACGGCTGCCTCTTGCCAGGAGACATTTTGCTATGAAAGGGCAGAGCTTCTAGGAGATGCTTATCTGAAATGGGTTGTTAGTCGCTTTCTTTTCCTAAAATATCCACAGAAACATGAAGGCCAGCTTACTAGGATGAGACAACAAATGGTCAGTAACATGGTATTATATCAGTATGCATTAAGTAAAGGTCTTCAATCATATATCCTAGCAGATCGCTTTGCCCCATCCAGATGGGCAGCTCCTGGGGTGTTGCCTGTATTTGATGAGGATACAAAGGATGAGGAGTCATCTTTATTTGACCAAGAGAAGTCCATTTGTAAGATTGAGATGATGGACATCACTGATGGGTTTGAGGATGAAATGGAAGATGGTGAGCTTGAGAGTGATTCAAGTTCTTACCGAGTTCTGTCCAGCAAGACACTTGCAGATGTTGTGGAAGCACTGATTGGAGTATATTATGTCGAAGGTGGTAAGAATGCTGCTAACCACCTTATGAAATGGATTGGTATTCACATTGAGATCGATCCCGATGAGATGGAGTGTACGACAAAGCCATCCAATGTTCCAGACAGCATACTCAGGAGTGTTGATTTCGATGCTTTAGAAGGTGCTCTAAATCTTAAGTTTAAAGACAAGGGGCTGCTGATAGAAGCCATAACTCATGCTTCAAGACCATCCTCAGGAGTATCCTGTTATCAGCGGTTGGAGTTTGTTGGGGATGCTGTGTTGGACCATCTTATAACCAGGCACTTATTTTTCTCGTACACAGATCTGCCACCAGGTCGTCTGACTGACCTTCGAGCTGCTGCTGTAAACAATGAAAATTTTGCACGTGTTACAGTTAAACACAATCTTCACCTGCATTTGCGACATGGGTCCAGTGCCCTAGAAAAACAGGTTTTATTTCTCCCCAGTGATTTCATTTATTAGTTAGTACATGGATATGGATATGTAGCCTACATTTCATAATATCTTGAGCAAGTTGTTGCTGTTCTGTTGGGGTCTGTGGTCTTCCTGAACTGCACTTTTGATTGTCTACAGATTAAAGAATTTGTGAAGGAAGTTCAAGAAGAATTGTTAAAACCAGGGTTTAACTCGTTTGGTCTTGGAGACTGCAAAGCTCCCAAGGTCCTTGGTGACATCCTTGAATCTATTGCCGGTGCCATTTTTCTCGACAGCGGGAAGAATACTGCTGTCGTTTGGAAGGTTAGCACCTAGTTTTTAAGCATATAGACCCTTCCTATATATATTTCTTGTCCAAAATGTTTTGCCGGGTAATATTATTGCTTTTTTTTTTTTTTTTTAAATTTCCACAGGTTTTTCAGCCTCTTTTGCATCCTATGGTTACACCGGAGACTTTGCCAATGCATCCTGTGCGTGAGCTTCAAGAGCGATGCCAGCAGCAGGCCGAAGGTTTGGAGTACAGAGCTAGTCGTGCTGGCAATTTGGCGACTGTTGAAGTATTCATTGATGGGGTGCAAGTAGGGACGGCTCAAAATCCACAGAAAAAAATGGCACAGAAATTAGCAGCCAGAAATGCCCTTGCTGCATTGAAAGAAAAGGAAGTGGGCAAAATTCAAGAGAAAAATGATGAAAACGGGACAAAGAATGGGAACCAGACATTTACTAGACAAACATTAAATGACATTTGTTTGCGAAGAAACTGGCCTATGCCATTCTACCGGTATGAAATTATAAAGTATAACTTGAATATCACTTTGAATGGTTTTGCTTTAATAGAGCTAAAATGGCTTGACTTGATTTGTAGGTGTGTGAGTGAGGGTGGTCCTGCACATGCAAAGAGGTTTACATTTGCAGTGCGCGTGAATACTACTGATAAAGGTTGGACAGGTGAGTGTGTTGGAGAGCCAATGCCAAGTGTCAAGAAGGCCAAAGACTCAGCTGCTGTTCTTCTCTTAGAACTTATAAACAGATTATACTCGTGATAGATAGATAGATTAAGTGTTTATTATTCACATTCTATCTTGTAATATTAATCAACTTGTTCAAACTCTACCATATTCCAGTCAGATCAGATGTAGTGGTTAAATAAATTATATGAAACTTGTATCAATGATAAATATATATAAGTTATAATCCACACTGCACTTTTTGTACTAGCATAAAACAAGTAGTTTCAAATTCTGTTTAATTGTGAAAACATCTTTTTAATTTCATCTTTTTAGTGTTATCCTCAAGATTATTTTCTCTTGTTAACAACTAAAACTGATACATTTTAGGAAATAAAAATAGATGTTTTTACTCAATAAACAGATCTAAACTTCGATTGCATTGTAAGAAATCTTTTTTGAAGCAACTCATTTAAATTATTGGCTGATGATAGGATCTCATTATAACCTTTTTGACATTCTTTATGTTGCAAGCATTCACATAAATTACAAGAACTGTTTTTGTCTTATCAAATGTGATTTTTAGTAAAATACAAGAAGTTTGGTTGATCAAACAAATATTTAGTTGTTTCTAAATCTCATTTTAAATATAAGTGATAAAAATTATTCTCTGTCCTAAATTTTAAATCATTTTGTGCTCTAAATTTTAAGTCATTCTATAATTTCAACTGTAATAAATGAAAGACAATATTGTAAATTTATGCATAATTTCTCTTTTTCATACAAAGTCATCAAAATATCTTATAATTTGGAACGAAAGGAGTAACTTTTTTAATGAGTAAGAAAATAGATTTTAACATTGAACTTGCTGGCATAATAAATATATTTTACCATCGAGTCAAATTTGCGATCTTTAATAATTTGGTAAGAATCAATTCTCCACTTTTCCTTTAGAAGTTTGCTAGTAGTTAATATTTCACCGTGACACAAGACTATGGAATAAGATAACAAATGAGTTGAGTTAACGCTGATAAATAACATAATGCCAAATCATGCATCAAAAAGTGGTTAAAACACATCAATTTGGAAGACTCTACATGAGAAGTATTGCATATCAAGCAATGCATATAATCGTTTCTCACTTGAAGAACTATTCAAGTGGTTTAATTTTATCCATCTAAATAAAAAATTAATAATTATAAAAGTGTAGATACTGTTGACCAAAACATATTTTAGAACTGTGTAGATTACAGCTTATTCTGATTAGTTAATGGAGATTGGAGAACAACATTCTTGACTATCGCCTCAAGGTGTGCAGAATATACTCCGCGTAAAGATCCCTGCACCAAATCATTGATAAGATATTAGTAGAAGAAGATATGATGCTGATTGCAGAACAATGCACATTTGTTACAGATATACTGACATTGAGTGCTGGATGGCTTCAACAGCAGTGGTTGGAGGTAGAAAATCATTCACCGCCACTTCCTTGTTCTCATTCTTCTTGTCTTAGCAGAATGTTAAGAAAAAACACTCATGTTGTAAACAAAATAAATAAGTTATTGTTTTCAAATGATTCTGTAGGAAATAGTAAAAATAAATACCATTTTCATCATTTCTATAAGAAAATTTGTAAACATGTCACTATGCAGCAAATTTTGGAATTAAGATTGTTGAAAAGTCATAAACCAAGAATGTTTTTATGGATACAATCTTCAAAAAAGCGTCGAATTTCCATGATGCGATGAGGTGCAAGTTCTTTGTAGTCAGTAAAGTGCTTATATTCTGGATCATCAGCACATACTGCAATGATTTTGTCATCCTTCTCTCCCTGTGTCAATAATGCTAATTTGTTATTGGAAATGAGGAGAAACATTTTATAGGATGAAGAACCAAATAGATTCGAATACAATAACGATACCTGATCAATCATTGGCATGAGTCCAATGGCTCTTGCTCGCAGGAAACAACCGGGAAGGACTGGCTCTTGCATCAGAACGAGTACATCAATTGGATCATTGTCTTCGCAGAGTGTGCGGGGGATAAAACCATAGTTATGAGGATAAACAACTGACGAATACAAAATTCTATCAACCTGAGCAATATTCAAATGTTAAACTGGCATCTACCGCTAGAGTTGTGTCAAAAATCTGTTTCAAATTACAGCATTTCAATAAGGAAGCATGAAATTGGTTTATACCTTGATTAAACCAGTTTTCTTGTCAAGTTCATATTTGACCTTGCTTCCTTTAGTGATCTCCACAACCTGCAGCAAGCAAAAAAATTTCGCGAATTGGTCTCAAAGGCGTTTACGGGAACATGTAACTATAATGTTTTCGAAACGAAATAGATGATGGTGATGAAAACTTACACAATTGAAAATATGGGGAGCTCCAGGTCCTGCATATTGAATGAATAGTTGGAATTAAAATTAAGAACATTTCGAAACTCAGTGTCGTTTTCGGGATGTGCAAAGGGACCTCCAACATAGGACCTCACATTTTTCATGATTAAACTATGACAAAAAGGGTCTCCATACACATCATTCACGGTTAAATATGACCTCTTAAAAATAACTCACGAACTCAAATGAAATTGACTTTAAATTTTTATATAAAGCTTCCCAAAAATTTGAGACGGCTTTGTCGAAACTTATTAAGATATGAAAAAGAGTAAGATGGACAGTACCGATTTCAAGATCATGCCAAGGGTGTGCAGCTACTGATCTCCTTGACAAAGAAGAAAGAATTCTTTCATTCAAACGTGGAGCTGGACGGGTTTCCTGAATTTCTTGAACTTCTTGAACTTGTTCATCGTGTTCACTCATCTTCAAATCAAACACATGAATGAATAAATAACCAAATATCAAACATGTTGCATGCAATGCCAAATATCAAATATCAAACATGTTGCACGCAATACCAAAAATAATAATAATAGAAAGACACACACCTTGATCAAGTGTAAATGTAAGTGGGATTGGAGTAAGTGTTACTTATGTTTGATTTATATACATATTTATATGTGGAGAGACTTTGTCATCATGCATCTTTATAGGAGACATCTACGCTTACCATTCCATTTGTTTTGTCCAAATTTCAAGGCATGGTTATTACACTTTATTCATTTTTCTTAAGGTATTTAATTCATCCTCACAACACTGAAATATATGCTAAACTAATCTGATATATTTGCACCAACTATAACTATTTTTTGTATGCTAAAACTATTGTAATTGGACTAGAATAATTTAGCATATTTATATTTTGTTTTGCATTTTTAAAATTAAATTTTTTTTTTTATAAATTATATTATTAACTTTATTGAAATGTGTCTTGTTAAAACAACTCAATTAGTAATTGTGCCAGAGACATCATATGCAAATTTGTGGGTTTGAACCCACAACATCTTACATATTCACTTTTTTTAAAGAATCAATTTCCAGCCACTAAACTATATAATAAAAAATATTGAAATTCATATTCTTTCTTTTTCCATACTTTTTTGAAAATTGCTTCTCAAGGTGGAAAAAACATTTTATGGAATTTTGAAAACTCCCATCAAAATATGGAAATACATTCCTGAACACCAAAATACGTCTCAAGTGAGTTTTACCTAGGGGTGGCAAAACGGACCGTGGACTACCGGGCCGGCCTGCGCACCCGCCAAAAAATGGCGGATTGGGTTGGGATTTTAGGTCCACCGTCCACTAAAACCCGCCACCCACCAAAGCCCCCCGCTAAAACCCGCCGCTCACGAAAGCCCGCTGCATCTATTTGTTCAGCTTGTCCCACCTTAAACACGTCGTTATTTTTTAGTTAATTCTAATGATTCCAATTCTTGATAATTTTATTTTATACATTTATTTGAAAATATATGCAATATTTTTTGAAGTAAAATTGGTTAAAAAGATGCTTTATAAAAATTGTTCTAAAAAACAAATGAAAAACCAAGCCTATTAATCTATTAAAAAAATAAAATAAAAAAAATAGGCGAGCAAGCCCGCCATCCGCCAACCCGCCACCTTGGCGGAGCGAGCTAGACTTTCATGTCCATTTTCACTTGGCAGACTTGTCCGCCCCGCCTTTTTTTTCGGCCTTAAGACGGGGTGGGGCAAACGACCCGTTTTGCCACCCTTAGTTTTACCCCATATTTTTCTCAAAATTTTGTCTGGAGATAAATATCAAGACACACCCCATAGAGAATTTTCTAATTTACCAATTAATTTGACAAATTCAGACATACACTTTCAGATTTATATAGCGAGAATTTAAAAATATACCACATTTGCATTTCAGTCATAATTACGGAAATGCATTTTCAAAAATATCAAGAGACAAATTTAATAAAACAACACCATGCATCTTCTTCTTCTTCTTCATGATCAAACACACATTTTTCTTCAAAGCTTTTAAAAAATATCATTGTATTCTCACTCAAATTTTGCACTCCAAAACTTCATACTTGTGTTTCATCACATCAAAAGAAGTAAAAAAAGTTGGAATTTAAGGTAAAGTTCATGTATTTCATTCCCCATTACTCGCACTTGGCATCTAACATGAGACTGAATATGATGCAGCCCAAAAAACATACTTGTAACTTTGAAATGTAAAGACCCGAAAGTATCTCAAATATCAAACAAGTATACAATATTCGTGTCCTTAACAACAGGGCGTTACGATGGGGGGATTAGAACTGAAATGTAACAACTGTTGAAACTTTTGGATGATAACAATTATGTATCCAGGTACTGAGTATGCGCGAATGGAGAAACTATTCGATATATATATTTTGGACTCATCGTGATTCCATAAAGTTGTTAAACACATTTTCCAATGTACTCATCATTGATTCAACATATAAGACCAACAAGTACATGCTTCCATTATTGAAAATTGTTGGTGTTACCTCTACCGGAAAGACTTATTCCGTCGGATTTGTATTTTAGGAAAGTAAAAAAGAGGACACCGTAATTTGGGCTTTATAATTGTGCAAGACAATGTTGAAGGACAAAAAAAACACGCCGAAGGTCATTGTCACTGATCACGATACCACATTGATGAATTCGGTTGAAAAAGTGTTTCCTACTTCATAAAATTACTTTCTAGGTATCACATCACAAATAATGTGAGAAGTCGACTTAAATCCGTGTTAGAGACCAACCAAATAAATGATGAAGACGAAAAAAATGGTCAAAGCTAGTGTGAAATTGAAAAGAATAATGGATGAATGAAATGTTATAATAAATTCATCTACATAAGAATTATATGTCGATGTTGTTATACTTTTCAGGAGGTAAATCATAAATATCCAAATTTCTTGAAATATGTTGAAAGTACAATTTTGGACCAGGAGAAGGAGAAGATTGTTTGTGCTTGCACCAATCAGGTTAGACACCTTGAAAATACAACAACTAAGCGACTAGAGTATGCCCATGCTAGACTGAAGAATTGGTTGGGAAATAGTAAGGGTGATTTGTGCAGAGATTATGACTCTATGAACTAAATGATCCAAAATTAACATAATAAGTTACATACACCATTTGGTTGCACCATCACAGTGTTGGAACAAAGATTTAGGGACAACAATCTCTATTTATAGTTGGTCGATAACATATCTCGAGCAGGATTGAATTTTATTTTTCATAAAGTCAAACGAGCTGAAAATATAGTTTTCAATATCTCAAAGTGTGATTGCACATGTTGAGATAAGAGAGACTAAAAGACATTTGAATTAAACCATGTGTTTTAGAAAAACACTATGGAGATTGCATTTAATTACATGATATAGTCAATGTGTGACTATTCTATAGATATATTCTTAATACTATATATTTAAAAATATTAACAACAAATTAGAAAAATATAAGGTCTCCCATGTGCTTATAACTTGATATCCCAATACAAATGGACGAGTTTTGCACTCATTGGATATAGCCTAGGTTTGATGATGATGGTGTACGTGGTGTAAGTCTGAGTTGCACCTAAGAGGGGGGGGGGGGGGGGGGTGAATTAGGCTTTTTGCTATTTTCTGGTTTTTAGAGATTGATTTTATATTTTCTTGAAATATAAAGATGGTATGAAAGCGGTAAAGAGCAGAAAGTAAAAGAGACACATAAAATTTATAGTGGTTCCCCTCACACTCTGAGGGTACTCCACTACCCTTTCGACTCGAAAGAGATTTCACTATAGTTAGGATCAGTGTACAACTATCTTTCTAACCTATAGGGAGATCAAAGGCTCTTAAACACCTTTAAGATCTGAACACTAAGTGCAATGAGAACAATCTTCTTCAATGCACACACTTGCTTTCAACAATCCTGAACAGCAAGAGGAAATAAATACAATTTGTTTTGTAATGAGTTGTAACAATGTATACAGTTGTTTTATCAATGCTGAGATTGATCTTCTCTTTCAGTGAGAGTTTCCACAAATATCTAAGACTTATTGCTCAAGAATTTTTTTCAAAGGATATGAAAATATGTAGAAAATTCTTTTTGTAAAGTGATTTTTCTTAGATGTGGAAAGATGAAATTGTGATAAAGTTTTTGAAAGAGTATTGAAAGAGATGTGTTTTTGAATTTGAAAGATTTAAGTATTTATATTACACAAACACCTCTTGAGAAAATCATGCAAATCTTCAGAAGAATTGATGAACAATTGTCATGTTTCAATAGACATATTTCAGAGAAGTTTGGTTGAAGAGATGCAATTTTTCAGAATGATTTTTCAAAAACGTTCAGTGAGCAATTGATTGCACATAGAGACCAATCAATTGCACCTTCACAAAAATACTTGAAAAATTCAAAATTTTAATAGAGCAATCGATTGGACCTTTCAGACCAATCGATTGCACTTCAAAACATAAGTGAAAGTAGAGAAAATTTTTAAGCATGCAATCGATTGCACCAAAGCAGCAATCGATTGCTTACTGAAACAGAAGCAAAAATGAGTTAAAATTTTGATCATGCAATCGATTGCTCTAAGAGTGCAATCGATTGCACTTTCACAAACTTAGAAAAATTATGTTTTAAAAGGCTTTTGTTGATGTGAAAAAATAATGTAAAAGTTTTTAAATGATTTGAGCAATTAGGACTTAAATATTTGATGCAAATTCTCATTATACCTTCTGAGAAAAAAATATTCTTCATGACAGGTCTTTGTCCGATTCTGATATCTTGAAATGGTTGATCATCTTTGCCTTCTTTTGTCAGGTGATTTGTCTTCATCAAAACATATGTTGATCTTTGAGAATCTTGATTTCACATTCTCCCCCTTTTTGATGATGACAAAGCACTCTCCTTTTGTTGCGATGTTCTTTCCGGCAAAATTTTCTCCCCCTCAATGTATGAAGTGGTGAAATGATCTAAGTTCGTATTGAGGTTGGAATAGCCTTGTATTTGTACCTTAAGGATTCAAGGAAAGACAACAAGCAAAAAGGAGTAACATCCTTCTCCCCCTTTTGACATTATCAAAAAGAAGGGAAAGATTTGATAAAAACAGATATAAATAGGCAAGAGACATAGTGTTGCACCCTAATTTTTGACCTTAAGATTTCACCCCCTTGTTTTTTTCTCGTATTTTATCTCTATACTCATTGTGAATGTTTATCACGACTGACCCGTTTGTGTGAGTATATGTTTCAGGCATGGACCCTCCTAATCACGCACTTGGGTTCTAAAGGGGAGATTAAGGTCCATCTGTTGGTGTTAGGTATGGGCTGGTTATGGACTCCGAGGCATGTTTCTATAAGGCCCGATAGCAAATTTTCAAGAAAAGAAAGGGAAAAAAGGTTTAGTGTTGCAGCATTGAAAATACGTAAGAATACTTTGTACAAGGATGTAAAAGTCAGCACTAATCCCCAAGTTCAAGTTTGATTAAGATTGTGATTCAAACAATCATGTTTCTTTGAATTAATGAGTTCATCCATAAATCACAAGCTCCGGGCAATCCCAAAGAAATTCAACAGTTCAAGATTTAGAATACATTGGAAGTCCATTTTCAAAATTATAGAGCCAAACTCAAGATTCCATATATTAATCTCAAATTCACTTCCTGAGAATTTAAAGCATGTTGTGCTCACATTAAGAAGCTTATTTTCTTAAAGTAATGTTACCATTGAGGAGCACGTCTTTGGAGAATTTATTTTTGATCAATTCTACATGTGATTCCCGCCGGTTTTTGGATTTTACACGACCATGTCTCAGGCTAATTAATTCAAATTATCCATGTTTCAAACAGCTAAAGCTAAAATCATATCATTACAATACAATAGGTGAATTACATATTTGGGAATCAAGTTTTGGCTACCAAACTTAATATGCAAGTCTTAAAAGGAAGCACCGTGTTCTTTCCACTTGAAGGAATTTCCAAAAGGAACAGTTTACGCAACGGGTCTCGGTCGTCGGCTGCAAAACAAAACACCACAGTTTATTTCCCCGCAGAGCTTTATTTGGAATTATGATCTTCCAAACATCTTCCGCACCGCCTTTCCGTCAACGCTACAAAGGAAATAAAAAGCAGCCATCAGTACTCAAAAGGAAAGTTAAAGTGCCATTAATAAACAAGTAGTAAATTCAGAGGCAAACCATTCATGCCACCGTCGACACTAAAGCGGTTAATCCAAAAACAAACTGACAAGCCAGATGAGAAGGATGTTGCAGATAAAGTGACTACATCAGATGTGCCTGTTGAGGTGGTCAAGTCTGCTGTGGATCCAATTGGGATTCTAACTTTTGGGAAAGATATAGTTGCGGAGGATAATCCTGTTGGTAAAATTGTTAAGAAAATAAACAGTCTTGAAGATAAGCCTCAGGACAAGTTGGATCCAGCAGTTAACACAGGCACCGATGGTTCTACTGTTAAGACAATAAAAAAGAAGAAATTATCAAATGGGTACCTAAAACGAAGGTAGCATCATTCCTCCGTCAAAAGCGGACCGGAGTGTGGAAGTGGCATTTTTGGACAAGCCAAAACAGAAGGAGGATGTGGTGATAACAGAATCTAAACATGTGCCTCCCAACACAGTCACAAAATCCGCGACATTCCGGTACAGCCTGCAAGCCAAACCACAAACAGGTGCAAGAGAACACATCATTTCAGCACGACAGATATTTATGATTTTCGACAAAAGTTAAGACATACCAATGACAAATACAATGTAGTGACAAACTTCGCCGTCGTTACGCATCAAGTTCCAGCTACGGTACTCCTGCTGCACCAGTTTCTACGACCAGCCAACTCTTTCTCAACAGCATGGACAACAGGCCAGGCAGTGAAGAATCTGAAGGAAAACTTGATTTGCTTGTGTTTAGCATTGGCGGTAATTGAGAGCATTGACGATCTGAGATTTCAAAACTATAAGCATATGGCAGAGTTTATCAAGGATTACGGCATTGGACGATATTAGTAATGTTGATATTAACCTGGAGCTTATTAGTGATGCCGTCTCGTCTCTCTTTAGCATTTTCCAAGCACAAAGAAAACTGGGGATTCTGTTGATGCATAGACTACCATTAAACTGCACAAGCTGGCTGAATTTGTTCTGGTGCATCTCAGACATATGCTCAAAAGCAGCCTGCAAAAGCATTTCCTAAACCTGCTGGCAGTTAGTCGGCGAGACCGTTACGGGAGTTGTCCAAATGAACTCTGAGGGAACATACCGTCTGCCTCTCAGAGCTGTTGAACCTGCAAAACAAGCCGCAAGTAGGATTAACTTGAGGACTACAACATTGTTTATAATGAAAGGAAAGGGCCAATCACAACTTTGAAAGTCCAACTCAGAATGTCATCAAGCTTTGTCAGAACCAGTCCAAAGCAGCCTCATAATAAGAAGACGTAGAAAAGACCAGAGATACTTATCTTTAGGACCTTTGTGTCCAATCTCTTTTGGAATTGCTTTTGCCGTGGTCTTCGTAATCTTCTCATTAAGCTTCCATTGGGTAGACTGAAGGAACTTTAAGACATAGAGGTATCACAACCACCTTCACACAAAGGGCAAGTACTTGAAAAATCAGAGCAAAAATACAAAGCCACAAGTCAGTCTACAATTCAAAATCAATAACGTCACCATCAAAACAGGTCATAACAGTCATACTACTCAAGTTCTCAGGCTCAAACCCAGCAGTCCCAACAGCCTCTTCAGCATCAACACTCATTCACTAATCAAATTTATCATCAACTGCAACATCAGCAGCAACAACGCCACAGAAACAAGGATGAACTCGCAGTTCGCCAGTTCAAGTACACATAAAGGAGTTCTCCACAATCCAGACCTGCTCCCAACACTGAAGCTTTGGGCTCACCAGCCGTTACACCGTATTTACTCCGGGCCGCCAGCTTCCCTTGGCCCAAATCAATTGCTATTGACACCTGCCAAATCACAAATCCCGAATTAGTAAATCAATTAAGGAATATTCCTGTTTGAAAAAAAGATCCAATTCAAGACAGCTGGCAATTTTCAGTTATCCTAGTACAATGAATCTAGACATCCCAACATTAAACATAATCGATACAAAATCACATGGATAAGGATTTCCATTAACAGGCATTAAACAAAATCATTTGAAAAAGGGAAGATTTCAAATTTTGTCTAAAAAAAAACCGGAAGGTTCTCATACAGCATTCAAAGCATTTAATCAGAGTTTTAAACAAGGAACCTCCTCTGAAGCCTATAAAAAGGAGAGATCTGAAACGAAGAAGGGAGTTAGTCCATACAAGAATCAAGGGACATTCAAAAACATGATACAGAAACCACATAAATTCAACAGCCACAAAAATCCCAAATAGAAAAAACCTAAAAAATATTCTGCAGAAAGAGGAAGAGAAATCTTGAAAATAAAACCGTAAGCTCGTAAAATCAAGAGTGAGAAAACTTATCTCTTATTCCGCTGCAAGATCACCTGCAACTGAAGCCCGCTGCGCAGCACCATCATCGTCACCGTGAAGGAATTCCTCGCAGAGTCAACGCCTCTAAATCACTTACGAGTGCAGGTAACTCTTTTCTGTCATATTGATGCATTTGGCTTTTGATTGTTCTGTTCTGTTTTAGCAGAAAAGGAGGGATGGAAGAATAGCAAACGAAACGAAAAGAGGAGGCAAGGCGAAAGAGTGAAGATGAAGGACGGACGAAAAAGTGAAGGAGAGAAGAAACGACGAGAGGGAAGAAGGAGACGAGCGAATCATGATTTGAGAGGAGAAGATTGAAACAAAGATGGAGAATCGGCGGAAGAAAAGGGGGATTAGGGTTTGCGATTTCTTTTTGTTTTTCTGTACCATTGTAATCACGTACATCACACACATCACGTGCACACACTCACCACATTAATCACAACTAACCACCATTATCCCCCCTAATCTGCCATTTAATCAACTAACCACCATTATCCCCCCTAATCTGCCATTTAATCAACTAACCATTTACTTTCTAGTCAATTAATTAATTAATCCTAATTAAGTCACCTAATCATTTGATTTTTTTTTATAATTAAATAATTTAATAATCTTAATCTACCTATTAACTTAATATGATTAACTCTTTTTTATTTTATTTAAGTAATTTAAACCAATTAGACCTTTTATTCAAAAAAACAATTAATAAGACCTTTAATTAATATTTTATTTATTTAATTAATTTTTTTTGCTTTAATTAATCAACCTTTAGATAACCCTTTTTTTATATGATCAATAAGAAAATAATAATATAATTGTTCGCCAAAAATCTTTTCTAAATAACTTGTTTTAAAACCATTTATATATTAAAAAAAAACCTCTTCATAATTTAAAACAACTTTTAATAACTATAATTTTAAATTATAATAAACCATTTCATATCTAAAATTTATAATAAAAATAAAAAATCCTTTTAACTCCTCTTGTTCAAAATAAACTAATAAAAACTTAATTAGTCCACCAACTCTTATTAAAACTCAATTTCTCACCAACTTTCATCTAAAAATTAATAAACAAATTCAACATCGTCTAAATCAACATTTTCTCATTAATCGGCCCACTTAAAGTCAATCCTACAACTTAATCAATCTCCCGCATTTGATCAATCGTGCACCTTACACATCCACAATTCACTCACCTACACCTTAGCGCTTTCATGCGTGTGTATGGTTTATTTTCCGCAATTTATTTCCCGCAATTTAACATTACCGTCATTTATATTTTCTCGCATCGCATTCCGTCCAAAGGAAAAACCTACACATGAGTCAACACTTGTGTGTAGTGCACATCATTTGCATCATACTCCCTTACGATCCTTGATCCCATTCAAGTCAATCTTTTAAGATAGATCCTACCCCATAGGAGGACCTTTGTCTTTATCTTTACAACATAGAAATTAAAACAATACAACAATATTCAAACACAATAGAGAAATAGATGTTAATCATCTTAAGCGAGATAGAACCTCCACCCCCATAACAATTACAATCAATAGCGTAGGAACTTTGCCTTAAGAGAGATAGAGGCGTACTCGTCGATTAATATCCGAGTACTTGAGCCCTTCTCTTAATATGATGCAAAGACTATTTTCCTACAATTTGTGGCGGTTACATCTCCCTTAAAATGATAACTCATCTTTTCTCCTAAAATCAATCAACCAACTACCCTAAACCCGTAGGAACTTTGACCACGGTCAAAGAACTCCTCAAACCCCTTAGGGGAACTATAGATACTCTGATTCCACTCCCGTAAGGATATGTAGGCATAAGATGCGATATCTTATCAAGTATACTTAGAAATAAACCCCTAGGTCTTTTATACCTTTAAGCAGATAAACCTTAGCAATAAACAAACATAAAACAAGAGGTTCCTGTAGAATACTACAGAAACTTAGGATGCTAGCACCTTCCCTAAGTTTAACCAACCCCGAACCTATAACTCTCTAGCTTGCATTTGCATTGCATTGTGGGAATTTCGATCTTTATCCCTTCCTTTGGACAAATCAAAGTTCGGTTGCAAAATGAATTAAAGATTCAAACTAATCAATAGTTTGGTATCCGATTTTCACCGCGACACATAGATACCAACTAGTCATAAATTAAAATTACAAAAGGAAAGAGTTCATTGAAAATATAAAGTACAAAACTTAAACCACATAAATAACTTTAAGAAAACATAAAGAAACATGTTTAACAATTTTATGACAGATCCATGTTTGGGTCAAATGAGTGTTGGTCTGAAAATGTTTGCTGGAGAGGTGATGGACGAGTTGGAGGGACAGCCGGATTGGAGGGGTCATAGGGCGGAATGTATAAGTGAGAGTAGAGATAGGAGAATTGTTGATTGACGACCTCTTGGAAATTTTGGATTCTAGTGTTTGTTGACTCTTGAATAACATTGTATTGGGTGTTTATGGAAGTGTTGAGATTTCCAAACTATTGAGACATGTAATCCATCAATTGTTGGTTACTAGGTCCATGTTCATTTGGAGGAGGAAGAGCATCATCATCTTTTTCATTCTCTTCCTCATCATTTTCAGCCATACCTTCACTAAGGTACACAATGGTTTTTGTTTCCGGGTTGTATTTGACGCCCATCCGAGAGTCCACATTCTTGATGGAGATTTTGTTGATATTTGAGTCCATGAGATACTTATCAAATCCTTCAAAATATACTTCAAAATGTTCCAAATTTTTTGTGATAAACCATGCATATGGCAGAAACTTGGATTTTTCGTTGATTCCACACATGTGAACCAAGATTAAATAAGCCCAATTTATTTAAATGTCATGCTTAATAGTGTATAGAATCTGCATTTCTAGATCAGTCACAATGCAGTGGTTTCCGGCTCTTGGGAACATTATGTACACCATAAAATAATGAAACAGCTGATCATCAATGTTAAATGTACCCGCCGACCATGAGTTTTGAGAGGGTTCCATGCCGCCTAAGGATCTGACACGTTTTGCATGAAATTCTGCTTCAGTCATTCGGCCAAGACTCCAATAGAAATTTCTTTTGTCGTATGCATCCCAAACTGAGTCTTCATCATAAAGTTTCCCACCGGAGGTTGGAATCTCCAGAATCCGTCGAACTACCTTTGAGTGAAGTGGGATTCTTTTTCCTCTGACATATGTTACAAGTTTGCCTTCCTCCATTTGTAAATTGTTATAGAACAATCGTACCAAATCTGGATAGTATGGTCCGGATGAGGAAATCAATGGTTCCAAACCACATGCAATCAAAGATTCTTGAAAATAAAAACATTTAGTAGGGAATGATGAGAGAATACCATACTTTGGGGTCTGCACAACCTTCTTTTGAAAGTACTTGGTGAATTTTTCTTTTTGTTCATCATTCAAGTGTTGAAGAACAAGTGGAGTCTATGAAGATGAAGAGGCTGGACCTTTTCCTTTGTTTGTTGCTGAAATCTTCCTTTTTGGACGTGAAGCCATGAGAAAATGATGGATGGAGTTTTTTGGGTTTATGAGGAAAGGAAGAGTTTTTTGTGGAGAGGTTATGTTTTGAAGGAGATGGTTAAGATAGGTTATGAGAAGTTGGGTTTTATAATGATTAAGACAAGAGAAATAGTTATTGTGGGATATGAGTAGTTGAGAATATTTATGGTTATGACTTTGAAAAAGTAAGAAATTTTGGTCAAATTCTTGAAAGAAGATCATAAGTAGGTCAAGAGTTATAATGATAGGGTAATTGGAAAGGTGAAAAGCCCATGGATCTATATAAAAAAAATAAAAAAACACATTACAGTAGGTTCAATCGATTGGCACTATAGTGCAATCGATTGCTCTATAAAACAGAAATGAAATAAGACAAACATTGCAGGGTGCAATCGATTGACACTAGGGTGCAATCGATTGCAAGCTTTAAAAAAATAATATTTTTAAAAAACTTACAGTGAGCAATCGATTGACACAAAGGTGCAATCTATTGCAGGTAGTGAAAAATTAGAAAAACACCACCGATGAAGATCTTTCATGTTTCAACGTCAGTTTCATCCAGAACTCCAAGTTCTCTTCGAATTTTGAAGAAGGATTCCTTTGCCAAAGGCTTTGTGAATATATTGGTAAGCTGATTATGAGTATCCACAAATATTATCTCGACATCTCCTTGAAGCACATGATCTCGCAAGAAATGATGTCGTATGTCGATGTGCTTAGTTCTTGAATGCATGACTGGATTCTTTGTTATGTTGATTGCACTTGTGTTGTCACAACGAAGAGGAATGCTACCAAGGTCGAGTCCATAGTCACGAAGTTGCTGCTTGAGCCACAGTATCTGTGCACAACAACTACTTGCTGCTATGTATTCTGCTTCAGCAGTACTAAGTGCTACTCACGCTTGCTTCTTGCATGCCTACGAGACTTGGGCATTTCCCAAGATGTGACATGTTCCACTTGTGCTCTTTCTATCAGTTTTGCAACCTGCATAATCCGCGTTAGAGTATCCAATTAAATTGCAAATACTACCTTTAGGATACCATAAACCGACATTGGTTGTTCCTTTGAGATACTTCATGATCCACTTGACCGCCATTAAGTGAGATTCCTTTGGATTTGCTTGAAAGTGAGCACAGAGACACACACTGAAGATTATGTTAGGGAGACTTGCTGTCAACTATAGTAAGGAACCAATCATACCTCTATATTTTGTGATATCAACTGACACACCAGATTCATCTTGATCTACATATGTACCGGATCCCATAGGTGTAGACAGAATTTTACAGTTGTCCATGTAAAACTTCTTCAATAATTCTTTGCAATACTTGGATTGATTGATAAAGATCTCATTCTCGAGTTGCTTGATCTGAAGTCCTAGAAAGTAGTTCAACTTTCCCATCATAGACATTTCAAATTCTTCTTGCATCATGGATGAGAATTCTTCACATAACTTTGTATTGGTTGAACCGAAGATTATGTCATCAACGTATACTTGTACAAAGAGAGTATCTTCTTTTATTTTCTTGATGAAAAAGGTCTTGTCTACCTTTCCCTTTTCAAAGCCTTTGTTACATAAGAAATTGCTGAGACGATCGTATCATGCTCTTGGTGCTTGTTTCAATCCATATAGAGCTTTCTTTAGTTTGAAGACATGAGAAGGATATTTGTGATCTTCAAAGCCAGGGGGTTTCTTGGCATAAACTTCCTCATTTATGTATCCATTCAAGAATTCAATTTTGACGTCCATTTGGAAAAGCTGAAAATTCATAGAGCATGCATAAGCCAATAAGAGTCTAATTGCTTCTTGTTACACCCCAAAATTTGCCCAACCTCTTTTCTTACTTGGTTTATGTTTCATTGCATTAACATTTGCATAGTTATATCATTTGCATATCATGATATCATTCATATAGAAGAGGATCAAGTGTGATTCTTATCAAGAGGAGCCTAGCTAGAGGTCTTATTCAAGCTTAAGAAGTTATCAAGGTCATCAGAAGGTGGTTTGAGTGCCTAAGAGTTTAGATGCTTGCATGTGGATTTTCTCCTAACTTGAGGATCAATTGAAGACCATCAGAGGGATGTGAAGTCTTGAATATGAGTAGAGGATGTGTATGGAGATCATGGAATGCCTATAGGGCCATGGGAGAGTTCAATCAAGTCATTGTGTCAAATGCAAGAGCCATAGTTGAAGTGCAAGCAATTAGGGTTTCATCTGGGTCAATCCTAGGTCAACTGTGCAATTGAAGAGTATCAAAGCCTACTTTTAGGTCATGGAGTTCATGAAATGATATGCTGAGACATTTGTGGTGTTGTGCTAAGATCAAGTCAAGAAGAGTCAAGAGTGTGGGAAGTTGCTAAATTAGGGTCTCGGTGTAAAATCCCCTATTTAGTGTCTAACTTCAAGACCACATAAGTCAAGATAAAAGTTTCAAATGGATCTTTGGCCAACATGGAACTTTTAGAGCTTTTCAATACCTTTAATTTGAGTACTAGAAGTCCTCAAGAGGATTTATAGAACTCAAGTTATGGTCCAGACAAGTTACAGGTCACCAGATGAATGTGAAATTTGTCTGAGAAAATCATCTAACTTCCAGGCTACTTTTGACCTAGAAGGAATTTTCACATGGACTTTTGTCCAACATGAAAGTTGTTCCTTATGATCTTAGCTTTCCAAAAAGTTATAGAAGTCTTTATTCTGATTGGTGGAGCTCAAGTTATGATCTTTGCAAGCCAGGGGTATTTTGGGAAAGTAAGATTATAGGTCATTTTGGATTATAGGTCAAAATCTCCAACTTGCACATTTCAAATGAAGTTTTGTTCAACATGAAACTTACTCGAAATGGGATTTTAAGGTTAACCAAATATTCATGATGCATTGAATTGGCTTGAGGCAAGATTTGGTTTGAAATGGCTTAAAAAAGAAGGTTTTAAAAGGGATTAAAGTTGAAAAATTCAAATTAATGGTTAAGTGATCAAAAGAGGTCAAATGAATACTCATTTTGAGTGGAAATGGTATTTCAAACACATTGGCATTGGTAGATTTTTGAGTTGAGGCAGATTTTCATGAGTTATCATTTTGTTTCTTCACAAGCAAGTAACATAACCAAATCACTTACCAAGGCATTTCTAGCATTCCTTTTGGTCCAATTTCGTTCACAAGGAATTTTGCAACAAGTTGGAAGCTTCTAGTGCAAGTTGTAATGAGGAAATCACGACTGTCATGTGCAAATTTTGAAAGAAAAACAGAAAATTGAAACTACTGGTTTTGGCTTGAATTGGACTCCTAAAGCCCATGAACACACTCTATATAAGTCTTTCATTGATTCCATGATCATTTTTGGAGCTCATTTCGTGGTGAAAGCAGAGATATAAGTTGGAGTTGCAAGCAAGCAAACTGAAAT
Organism: Lathyrus sativus; assembly: GCA_963859935.3. Classification (NCBI taxonomy): domain Eukaryota; kingdom Viridiplantae; phylum Streptophyta; class Magnoliopsida; order Fabales; family Fabaceae; genus Lathyrus; species Lathyrus sativus. Next base: position 715,934,730 of record OZ012737.1, read on the forward strand.
CGTGTTTTCATTTCCAAGCAAATTCAGATCAAATTGAAGGTTCCTTTAGCTTCCTCTTGCATCCTTGAGTGTTTCTGGAAAGTTTTGAAGGCTGAATCGAGCTCTAAACACCTCTGTTAACAGATCTACACCAGGTATGTAAACTTCCAAATTCCACTGATTATAGCAAGATATAGATCATAGTGAGCATGCTGTTAGGATCTAGTTGAGTTGTAGATCATTTCTGGATGATAATTGGAGCAATTAGAGACAAATTAAGTTGACATGAGATTTCTGTTTGAGCACGGTTTAACTTGATCTTAAGGATTCAACATGATTTGGATAGATCAGAGTGATGTAGGAAGAGTGAGGATCATTTCTATGGTTTTAGATTTGAATTTGGTGATGATCAATTTTTGATGTGTTCTCTGAACTTTGGATCGTGATTTGAAACCTAGCCAGAACTAGAGTAAATGAGTAGGATATTTGAGATCCTTGTGGAATTCTGATGAATTTGGTATAAGATTTGATGTTGTTTGGCTGCCTGTGACCACCACCTCGCCGGAGAAGACGACCGGAGGTCTTCTCCGACCACCACACTGACTTTCCCTCCATTTGACATTTGAATTGGAGACGATGACTGATGACCATCAGATCTGGCTGAAACCTTGACTTGTTCCTCTCATCCCACGACTGTGATATGTTCTTTTTGCTGAAGACTTTGACTTAGTGAAACGCAGAGTTTCACTAATGCGCTGGCACACTCTCAAGCATTGGATCAGCTGACCAGTCTACCAATCCAACAATTCACGTTTTTTCTTGGCTTTTGATTATTTTAATTCATTTTAGTTTTATTTTAAATACATATTGATTCCAAAAATCATAGAAAATTCATCTTTGATCTGAAAAATATTTTAAAAATATGTACATGCTCCTATTTCAATTTATGTTTTTTTGGAATTAATAAATTGCATTTTCCTGCATTTTTCAATTTAATTTGCATTTTTCTTTTTTATGTTATTTCTTTTATTTTACATAGTTACCTATCTGTTTTGTTGATTTTGGTTTGATCATTTGGTTTGGATTCTGGTTTTTATTTTTGAGTATGTTGTAGGTTAGATGTGCATGCTCCCTTAGGATTTTTATTAGATTTTTTAGATAATTGTAGGTTCTGTTTTAGGCAAGATGTTTAGAGCGTTCCCACTTTTTGTGGTTTACATTGACACATTTCAACTTAGAGTTTATTTAGTCGACCTAGAAGTTGATTTAGGCCCTGATATTTGAACCCTAGAATGTTAAAACATGCATGTTCCCTTAGGAAAATTATTATATTTTTACAACTTAGTTTTCTATTTTAGATATAATTCACAAGTAGGTGTTGCCTTTGGTGTTCCTTCTTTGGTGCCTTGCCTTGTTTGATCTTGTTGGTGGCTTTGGGGCTTGAAGAGTTTGGTTTCTTTTTTGGAGGAGGTGTTGGACATCTTGTAGCTGCTGTGGATTGGCTTGTGGAGCTTGGCTTGGAGCTTTCTTTCTCTTTTAGGAGCTTTTTTTAGAAGCTTATAGGATTAAGGTTTTAGGAAGAACCATTAGAACTAGTTCTTTTCCTTTCATCAAAAATAGAATGCATTGTTTACTTCTATCCTCATCCTATGATGCAAAGTCCTCTTAAGGAAGCCCCATCTCTCCTTTGGAGGGATGAGTGGCATGCCTTAATGAGTAGAACTTTTGAGGATGCACTTTCTTTCCAATGTTGGTTCCTGATGAATTCCTTTGGTCTTCATCAGGTTTCCTAGCATTGTAACTTGATCTCAATGATGATTTCTCTTCTTGTGGAGCTTGCTAGAGTTTGAAGATGAAGATTGAAGAAACTTCAAGATAGGAGCTAACTTGAAGATGAAGACTCTTTGCTGTCAACTTTGCTGACAATTCAACTTTGCTGACAAGAGCTGCTGCTAAAGGTTAAAGATGCTGTCTGTAGAAGATTGTTGCTGCTGCTTGGGCTGCTTCCTCTGTTTTCTTTTGCTGTGTTGTTTGTTTGCTTGTGTTGCTTACCTTTAGGTTTGAGGCGGAGCTTGTCTCCCCTTGCCTGTTGTTTTCTTAGGTTTGAGGTAGAGCATGACTCCCTTGCCTCGCTTGTACTATTGCATAGCATGCATTTTACTGTTTACTGTTTATTACTTGCTTTCTTTTGCTGTTTTCCCCTAGGATCTATGATTTCCTCTGTGCAAGAGGGAATTATGACAGACTTTAGGTTTCTAAACCATGCATGATAACATTAGGTAGATTCCCTTTCAACCATAGTTTTAGGGCGTTTTTCTCTTCTCATCTCAAAACAATTCAAAAATACAGTAATAAGGTTAATTGAAGTCGTACGCTACGAGCCTTAAGCTATCTGAGAAAAGGTTGGTAGAGGGTCTCTCTCCAGTAATCTGGATGTTTAGTGTGGTACCCTTTGGGTGACATGCGAAGCATTCACTCCTAGGTCATAGTCTCTAGTGGGACGGAGATTGCGAATATCCTAAAAAACAGTTCTTTCGTAAAAGATTCAAACAAACATTCAAACTCTATTTTTTTCCTCTTGGACCCTTAATCTGGAAAACCCTTTCATAAGGAGATAAAAAAATTGTCAGACAAACTTGTGTCTTCCGTAGCCCGAACTACGTTTGCTTTGATCTTTCGCGCTGTGTGAAAGTACGTAGGCACGAGATGCGATATCTCGGCGAGCAACCTTTCCCCCTTCTCCAATAGTTAGGCAAACTACGTTGACTCTGATTTCTCGTTTCAGACGGGAATACGTAGGCATAAAGTACGATACTTTGCCGAGTCATTTTCTTTCATTTTTAGACCAGACCTTTAGAGTAGATAGATAAACACACCCTTAGATAGAAAACAAGCGTGGATCCCGTCGAGTACGACGGACGTGAGGGGTGCTAATACCTTCCCCTTGCGTAACCGACTCCCGAATCTAGGATTTGGTTGCGATGACCATTCCTTTCCCTCTTTGCGTTAGGTTTTCTCTGAGCGTTTCCTTTACCTCTTTTGGGATAAATAACGCACGGTGGCGACTCTTCTGTCATGGCCGACGCCGATTTTCGCAGTAGCGACAACTGGCGACTCTGCTGGGGACTCCAACGGTTCCCTATGCGAGTCAATCCTAGCACTTGTTTTTCCGTCTGGGGTTTTGTATGTATTTATCTTTCTGTCTTTACTTTTAGTACTATATTATTGTTGTTATGCTGTGGGTAGAGGGTTAGTTTGAGAGTAGTGGTTAGCCTGCTTGCTTTGCTCGTACCAGCTAGCTACGAAATCTGCACTCAGACGAGATTCTCTTTGATGACATCTTGGCTGGCCCTTTGGGCTCGACAGGTTGTTGGATTTGAGGGTTGTCGACTCTGGGGACCTATCATTTAGGATTCGGCTAAGTGAGGCCTCTTCAAGGGACGATGATGCCACACCTTCTGGGTATCGTATCATCGCTCTTGAAAGTCTGTGACGCTGATGACTGCATAGGATGCCGTACCTCGTCTGCGAGTTAAGTACATACCTGTGAGGGGTAGGTGGGTCTTTTTACAGAAAAAATTTGGCCTCAGAACACCTGGTTTGTCTCTGTCAGTGAGAATTGGTTGTGAGGGTTCTTTTATGGTTGGTTTGGTTTGAGGAGAAGATCTGATGGTTCTCAAGTTGCAGTACAGCACAACACAGTTCTTCAGCACTGCACTTGATCCCCTGTTTACATATGCATTTGCATTTTCATGTTTGCATTTCATTAACGTGTATTTATGTTACAGGTGTGTTTTTCCCTCAGATTCTAGTGTTCTTCTTGCCAGACATGGCGTCCATGAAGAGGACAGTTGCTTAAAGGTTGCCTTCTCCAGATATCAGTTCCTTGTTGCGGTTGGTTGCTCTAGCAGATTAGAGAGTGAGGGCTGAGTTTAGAGAGTCTTATGGGAAACTGCTCAGTTTGGTGTGCAGACCTTCTGTGTTTGAGATGACTGGATTGTATACCTTGATGCAGTTTTACGAGCCTCAGTTGAGATGCTTCTTGTTCCCTGATTATATTTTGGCCCCTACTTTGGAGGAGTATTCTGATATGCTAGGAATTCCTGTGTTAGATTAGATGCCTTTTATTCACGAGGATACTGAGCCTGAGTTGGCTAAGCTTGCTGAGATTGTCAGTTTAGATGCTTCTGAGTTCCCCGGAGGTTTGGTCAAGCTGAATGGAGCTTATGGTTTTCATCTTTCTTTCTTGGTTGAGAAGGCTACGCAGTGTGCGAAGGATGGATGTTGGATTGTCTTCAGTGCTATTCTGGCTGTTTGCATTTATGGGATTGTCTTGTTCCCCAACTTGCCTAATTTTGTTGACTCAGATGCATTCTTTATTCTTGCCTCGAAGAATCTGGTGCCTACTCTCTTGGGTGATGTTTATCATTCTATTCACTATAAGAATGAGAAGCATCAGGGAAATAATGTTTCTTGTTGTGTACCTCTTCTATACATGTGGTTTCAGGGACATCTTCCTAAGACGGGATCTTTTGTTGATACTGCTGGTACTTTAGATTGGTCTTCCCGATTGATGGGATTGTATGCTAAGAACATTGTTTGGTTTAATTGGAACCTGCTCGGAGCCGATATTATATATAGTTGCAGTGGCTTTCCGAACGTTCCTTTGATTGGATGGAAAGGTTGTATTAACTATAACCCTTCTCTGCTTGTGAGACAGTTTGGCTATGCTTTGAGGGATTCTCCGGTTGAGGACGAGATACATGAATCTCTGTATCTCACGGGTTTATTAGATGGAGATGTTTTGGTCAGATTGAGGCACGCATGGGGGAACATTCATAGGAGAGGGAAGGATTTGCTTGGCAAAAGAAATAGTAAAGCCTATGATCCCTATTTGACTTGGATCCATGAGAGAGCTAGGACTTCTTTGATACCATATCCTGCTGTAGAGCCTTTGTATCTTCTGATGATTGAGGAACCTACTTCAATAGAGATTGAGAAGTATACCAAGCTGCTGGCTGAAAAGGAAGAGTTGCAAAGAGTAAATGAAGAGTTAGAGAAAGAGATTTTCCAGCTTCGGCATGAGAAGAGTGAGGCAACCTTCACTTTGAAGAAGCAGACTGAGATGATTAACAGGTTGGGTTCAGATTTGACTAAAGAGACCAGTAGGAGAGAGAAGGTGGGAGTAGCCCTGAATGGTGTTAGTAGTGTGCTTGCTACTAAGAAAGAGCTTCTGAACAAGGCTTATTCTCGACTTTCCAAATGGGAATTTTTGTGGATGCCACGCTTACTAGCCAGAAGGAGCGCGAAGATGAGTTGAAGCTGCAGACTTCCCAGTTAGAGGAGTAGCTCAGTGCTAAGGATGCAAAGATTGCTGAAGAGGCATCTCTTAGACGTGACGCTGAGTTTAGAGTGAGCGACATGGTAAAAGAAATGAGGGGTTGTGAACTGAAGGCTGGCTTCAAGAGATGCAGGCTTGATGGATGTTTTGGCAAGGGAACCTGTGTAGAGGATGCCAAAAAGTTGAGATTCACTGTTAGGCGACATGCATTACTGATACAGGAACTGCTCTCTAGACCAGGTCATCCGGAGACGTTGAGGCTATTGGGGGATGTCCGGGCGCGCCATTCGTCTTGATTTATCTTTGTTTTTCTCTTGTAGTATGTTATTCATGCTTGTATTTTGACCATCGCCAGGCTTGTTGGCAGAGGTCTTTTCAGTTGTATTCGGTTGTGCCTTTGTACTCTGCCTCTTGGCATTTGTTTATGTATGAGGTTTCTGGTTCTGTGCTTGCTTACTTGGGACTCCATTATCGTTATGGCTTCTTCTCCGAAACTAGAATCGGGGGGGGGGGGGGAATTAACCTGTTGCATATTTACATGTGTGCATCTACATATTCATATTGCATGGCAGGTACCTTTTTGAGCTCGAATCTTATCTCCTGCATCTTTCAGGTTGTTTCAATATTGACGAACAGAGAACTCACCGGTACGCTACAAGAAGCAACTGTAAGAAGATCATGGACCAGGTACAAGCTGAGATGCAGGAGATCCGGGATAGGTTGGCACAATTCATGCAAGCTATGGAGGCTGTGGCCAAGGGCCAGGAACATCTTCAAACTCTGGTGCAACCGCTGCTGGCTCGAGCGGGTGGTAATACTGAGTATAACTTTGTTCGTGTTGAGACCCCTCGCAGGGAGGAAGTGATACCAAATGCTGGTGAGACTGGTACCGGCAATGGCAATGGCAACGGCAACGGCAACGCTGGTAACAGAAATGCTGGTAATGGCAATGGGAACGTGGAAACCAACAGGAATGTTGGTATCAATACTGGTTTTGGAGATGTCAATCAGGGTATCGGTAACAACACTAGTTTCGGTGACAATAATCAGGGTTTTGGCTTTGGCAATCAGGATGGCAATGATGGCTTTAATAATCAGGGCTTCGACAACGGAGGGTTTGGTGATAACAATCAAGGTTATGGTAATAATGGCTACAACAATGCTGGGTTAGGCAATGTGAATACCAATGGTGCTGGGATGGGTTCTTTCAATGCTGGTTTCGGACCAGGCGGGGTTAATCAAGGATTTGGTAATAGAGGACATGGTCCTAACTTTAATCAACAAGGATATGGTCGTAATGCTGCTTATGACAGGTATGGTAACGAGGGTCCGTATTGGGACAGAGGTCGTCAGGAAGATGCCTTTTCTGGGCAAGGCATGGGTTTTGAAGGTCCCACTGATAATGATCGGAGGATTAAAATGCTAGAGGAACAGATAAGAGGTATAGCCAATCAAAATTCTGCAGGTTTGGACATGGCTACCATGGGGCTGGTTCTTGGGCTGAGGGTGCCATTGAAGTTAAAAGCTCCTACTTTCGATAAGTATAAAGGGGATACATGCCCACGGGTTCATGTGCGTTCATACTACCGGAGGATGTCTGCTTACTCTGATGACGAGAAGATGCTTATGCATTTTTTCCAGGATAGTTTGTCGGGACCATCGCTGGAATGGTACATGGGACTAGAGCCCGCACAGATTGGAAGTTGGAAAGAGTTGGCGGATGCTTTCGTCAGACACTACCAATACAACAGTGACCTTGCGCCAAACAGGGTCCAGCTTCAAAGTATTTCTCAGAAGAACGGGGAGAGTTTCCAGGAGTACGCCCAGCGTTGGCGTGATCTTGCGGCAAGGGTACACCCACCTATGGTTGAAAGGGAATTGATTGATAATTTTGTTGGAACATTCTCTGGGATGTATTATGATAAATTGCTCAATTGCTCGATGGGTAGTTTCTCTGACATGATACTCATGGGAGAACGGATTGAAAATGGCATTAAGATTGGTAAGATTCAAGCCGGTGAATCAACCTCAGCTAGAGGTGCAAAAAAGGTCTTTGGTGGTAGAAAACAAGGAGACGCCAGCGCAGTGTGTGGTGGTCGAGGACGAGGTAGAGGCAGGAATCAGTATATTCAACAATAGGTTGCTAGTGTGATGATTCCTATACCTCAACAACGACAACAACCACAACAACAACAGCAACAACAACAAAGGCAAAATCCTGCTCAGAGAAGGATTCAGAATGGGAAGCCAAAGAGGGTATTTGATACACCTCCGTCAACGTATGCAAAACTGCTTCAAACGCTGTTAGGTTTGAATCTGGTTGAAAAGAGAACATTGGACCCGCCCACAGGAACGCTTCCTTACGGTTATGATACTAGTAAGCATTGTGAATTTCATTCTGGGGCACCCGGACATGATATCGAGAGTTGTCATGCTTTTAAACACAAAGTCCAAGATTTGATTGATAGTAAAGTCATTAACTTCAATCATGATGGTCCCAACATTGTACAACAACCAATGCCGAATCATGGAGCGAATGTTATTCTGACAAAAGAAGTTTTGAATTTGGTTATGGACGTAAATGATCTGAAGACGCCTTTAAGCTATGTTAAAAGCAGATTGTTGAAAGGGGGAGTCTTCCCTGGATGTGATGAGTACTGTTTGGATTGTTGGACCCGACCAGAGGGCTGTATTAATTTGAAGAGAGGTATTCAGGCCATGATTGATGAGGGAACTTTGCAATTCGATCGTACTGCTGTAGAGAAGCCTGTTGAGGCAATATTTGAAAAGCAGGGTAAGGTCGTAATAGTTACAATTCCACGAAAGACTATTACGATATCAGCGCCCGCCAAACGGCCAACTATCACGATAACGAAAGAAGGGCCCATTCCTTATGAAAGTACGAAAGCCATTCCATGGAATTATGGGTTGGAAGCTTTTTGCAATGGGGAAAAGATTAAGGTGGATAGCCAGCCGACAGGGACAGTGGGCAATCTTGTTGGAGTGGGAGGCATGATCCGCAGTGGTAGAATTTTCAATTCACCTGAAATCGAGGCTGAGAGGATTGCTAAAGGCAAAGCCAAAGTGAATGAAGGAGGACCTTCCCAGGCGAGAGAGAAAGAAACATCAATCAAGGATGTAGAAGAGTTTATGAGGTTAATTCGCAAAAGCGACTATAAGATTGTGGAGCACTTGCCGCAGACGCCCTCCAAAATTTCAATCCTATCTTTGTTGCTTTGTTCCGAGGCTCATCGGAATGCCTTGTTGAAAATCTTGGACAAATCTTTTGTACCTCAGGAAGTATCTGTTAATCATCTTGAGGGGGTACTGGCGCATGTAAATGCCGGACACAACCTGGGATTTACTGACTTTGGTTTGATGCCTAGAGGTTGGGATCATAATATGGCTTTGCACATTTCAGTGAAATGCCAGGGCACTGTTATGTCACACGTTCTTGTAGACACCAGATCATCTTTGAATGTTTTGCCTAAGAAGGCTATGATGAAGCTAGATATCCGAGGAATCATATGCATGCCAAGTGATTTGGTCGTGAGAGCTTTTGATGGGACCAAAAGGTCGGTGTTTGGGTCCATAACATTGCCACTCCAGGTCGGGCCAGAAGTGTTTGACACTGTGTTCTACATCATGGACATACATCCAGCTTATAGCTTTTTACTTGGGCGACCATGGATACATTCTGCAGGGGCTGTGACGTCCACGCTGCATCAGAAACTTAAATTCATGGTCGGTGACAGTGTTGTTACTATTTGCGGAGAGGAGGACATTCTAGTTAGTCATCTTTCGTCATTCAAGTACGTCGAAGTGGATGGGGAGATCCACGAGACGCCATGCCAAGCCTTTGAAGGGTTGCAGATCAAGGACAAGTCTCATGTCCCCAGCAAAGGGCCAGAGGTGGCCATGTCTTCATACAAAGACGCTCAGGCAGTGGTTCAGGCCGGAGAAACCAAAGGATGGGGCCAAGTCTTGGAAATTCCTGTCAAGATGGACAAGTTTGGGTTGGGGTATCACCCGACGTCGTCACCTTCCACATCAGGCGCGCCAAAGTTCAAAGGGCCAGTGGTGATCACTCCAGGTGGAGTCTGTTATGAAACGATTAATGCTGTTTCCGATGCCGGAGACGGAGATAGTGACTGCGATATGGATTCGTGGATCAAGCCCAGCGTTCCAGGATAGAGCCTATGCAACTGGTCTATCCAGAAACTTGTCCAAGTGACTACAAAACAATAATGATTTGTTTTCTCGAATATTGTATAATCCTGTGTCCTACCCGGGGCATAGTGATTCTGTTTTCAGGGCTACCTGCTTATGTGTGTGCTTTGTTTAATCATTAAATAAAGGCGTTTTTCTCATGCAAATTTTGTGATCCTTGTTTTTCTTGTTTTTGCTTTAACAATAAAATGGCAACGTGGTTATGTGCTTTGTTTGCATTATTTGAAGCATTTAACCATTCTCATTGCAGGATTCATATTTCAGACGACACTGATCACGAACTTCCCATGACTCGCTTCGACTTTGAGCACCCGATATTTCAAGCAGAAGAAGAGATTGTTGAGGATGATGACTTATCAGAAGAGCTGACTCGACTTTTTGAAACAAGAAGAGAGAATCATTCTGCCTCATCAGGAGGAAATTGAAATTATCAACGTGGGGCCCAAAGAGGTTGTTAGGAATATCCGGATAGGGGCTGCACTGCAAAGCGATATCAAGCAAAGTTTGATCGAGATGCTTCGAGAGTATAGTGATATCTTTGCTTGGTCTTAGAAAGACATGCCTGGGTTGGATACTGATATGGTGGTTCACCGTTTGCCATTGCGTGAGGAATGTCCGCCGGTTAAGCAAAAACTCAGAAGAACTATACCAGATATGGCTGTGAAGATTAAAGAGGAAGTTCAGAAACAGTGGGATGCCGGTTTTCTGGTGTTGCGGTGAAAATCGGATATCAAGCTATTGAATTAACTTGAACCTTAATTCTTTTACAACCGGACTTTAATTTATCCAAAGGAAAGGTCTAAAGAAAGAAAGAACCTTTTGCGCGATGTTACAACAACGCTAAGAGATTCGGGGATCGGGGGTTGGTTATGCATAGGGTAGGTATTTCACATCCTAAACATCTGTAGTACTCTACAGGAACCTTTTGTTTGTTTGTATGCTAAGTTTGTTAAATATTTGCTAAGGTTTGGGTATTGGGTAAAAAGGTGAAGGTTATGATAGATGAAGACCTAAGATTGTTTCTAAGTTTGCTTGCAAAGACATCGCGTCCTCTGCCTACGTATCCTAACTAGGATAGAATCAGAGCAATCGTAGTTCACCTCACTAGGGTTGAAGAACGCTTGATTGCGATCAAGGTTCAAAGGGGAACAAACATAATAATGTTTGTGTAGAGTTTCACGAAACTCTCTATGTCTATGTTGCAACACTCAAAGGGGGGATAAGTAATCATCACTATGATTCTTATATAGAGTTTACAAACTCTATCCTAGGGTTCTAGTTGAAGATCACTCCTAGTAGAGGTGGGTCTTTTAGACTTGAGCCAAGTCTAGGGTTTTGTGAACTAGGGTTGAAGGATGACTTAACAAAGTCAAAGGGGTAATGAGCTTTCCATGACACAAGGGTCAATGGAGAGACATTTCCTTTGGAAGGAGAAAGGGGAGGCAACTTTGATGAGAACTAGAGAGTTCCATCACTTGGGGGAAGATAACTTAACAAAGCATAAACATGATGAACATAGGAAACAAGATTACAATCAAAGATGGGCAAGCACATTACAATGAGCAAGTAATTCAAGCGAGATGAATGATTTCAACCAAGATATACAAGCAAGGTTACAAATGGCATATCTTAACAAAGATGAAGGCATATCTTAACAAAGATTGAAAGTATAATCTTAATAAAGGTTGAGAACATGATAAAGGTGACAACCATGTGCATAGATAACAATCACATACAAATAAATAAATTAGTTTAGACTCATAGTTTAGGAGGAACTATGATGAAAGACCTACTTGACAAAGTAAAGATGGGGAAAGTACATGTTAACAAACAATAAGAGAGTGATATCCTAATATGCTAACAAACATAAGGGAAGTGAATCTTACAAGATAAAAAAAACATGGTAATGAAGGAAGTTCAAATTGAAACGCATGGTAAAGACCTAGGAACGGACCTACTAACAAGCGAGATCAAAGCATTGTAAAAACAAACAAAATATGATATTACAATTTATTAAAATAAATTAGACATCATAACGAAGAGGTTGCAAAAAGAACGGATTAAAACAGATGAAAAAAGAATAAGTTATGGTCATGTGAAATTTTCCTTTTAAATCATGAAATAAAATAAATAAGCAAACTAATAAAAAAGGAAAGGGCATGGGTGGGGTTTGAACCCACGCCCTTGTGCTCACAAGCAAACATAACTAACCACCAGGCCATGCCATGCGCACATGCAAGGAAATAGAATGAAAGAAGAAAATAGTTAATAATGAAAACTGGAAAAAATAAAACAAAAGGGTTCGACCTCCACCCGGATCGAACCCTTGTCATGCTGGTGGAAAGTTATAACGCGCGCAATGGTCTGCCACTGGGGTGGCTGTTACATCCATTAATTGGATGGAAAGAAAAAATAATATAGTCTAATCAGTTGATTTTCTGGGCAACTCCAAGGCATTTACCATGTTGCAAAACAATTCCAATTTTCTCAAATCTCCACTGATTTTAACAATCTTTATATGCATTTTACCCAGGAAATCACGAGGGATCTGATGGTGATATCAGTTTTTCAAGGTTCTTAGTGGAATAGGAAAAATCAAATGCTTATGCTTTATGACTCATGAAACTCAAATGCTGCAAGTTTGAGAAACCAGGTCTGCCTATTACTGCCATCTTGAGAATGCTGTTGCAGAATCAAGAGTTCTCCCCTCCAAATGAAACAACCACTACTGTTATAAAAATATGTGGTGCAGGAACAGTTGCTCAAACACGTTGACTCACATTCCTCTCCCAAACCAGTTTTTACAACAGGCTGTGTAGGTTGAGGCAAAGCCAGATTTGATTTGGTTAAGAACCTAACATTGGCACCACTAGAAGGATTAGAAGATTCCTTGTATTGAAATTTGGTTGTTTTCGCACACCCATTTGAGTGATCACCAAGATTCTAATCAGATTTGTGACTTTGGTTTATAACCATTCAAACAATTGCAGGATGGCTTTGAGATCTCATTGCAGCTACCAAATGCACCACAGAAAGTGTAACCCTGACATTGTCCTCTTGGCTGTGACTAAAATAAATTCCAATGCTGAGTACTTTCCAGCCAAGTATATTGCTTGATCTGCCCAGACACATCCATCACAAAGCGAGATATAATAGAATTGCTGTACAAAGAGTATGTAAAGTAGCTTTCGTTAGCACTATTCTCAAAGGTGAAATTGTAGATGTAGTTTGCCCTCATTTCAGGAATCCAACTGAATATTTGTCCAGTCCAAGAACCACTTATCCAATACTGTTGAGTTTTATTCCAAAGTATCAAGTATGAACTGGTTCCATTAGGATCTAGTTCAAGAGAGAACAAACCAGTTGCTGGATCTTTACTGTTCTTCCATGAAGTAAGATATTTGAGGCTTCTTAGTTATCTCATTGAGCTTAATTTTGCCACCAGGAAGCCAAGTATCTGATGGAAAATCAAAACTCTGCCAAAGAGCTTCAGATGCTGATGCATTAGGCCTACTACTTAATATAAGATTACCAGTATCTAAAAGGACAGCAAACATAGAATTTGAACTAGCAAAGCTCGAATTTGTTGACCAAACTACAGTTTGAGACTGATCCAAGAGAACTAAATTACCATCAGAAATAGCTAACCTATATTGAAGAAAACCAATTCAAAGTTGCCATCCTTGGAGACAAAAGTTTGATCACCAGAAAGAGATCGGTTTGATGAGATGGTGGTCAAGGCAGAAAGTGAAGGGTTAAACCTTGGAGTCAGTAGCCTTAAGTGTATAAAATTCCACAGCATCCTTTCAGCAGAGAAACCAACCAACAGTCATTGTCCTCTTGGCACAGTAGTATCTTAACATAGCAAAGTCTTGCTCCATAAATGCAATGAGTTTCCTCAAACTAACAGTGGCCAATGTTCACAAAAACCCATCAGTTAATGTCATATCCAGAGTGCCACTCACCAACCTCATGGAGTAACGGCAAGAGTTTCATACTTACCACCAAAATAAATCCTCCCAATAGCTACACTGCCTAGCTTATAGTTTTAGCATTGAAATGGACTTAGATTTATCAAAAGTGCAGATCCAAACATAATAGCAACAATAGTATCATCCTAACTAGAACTAACACACTACCATGATCACCCTCAAAAGTCATCTCCCTCTCAAAACAGCTTCACTCTAAGCTAACCTTGTGATTCCTTATCCTATTATACTGTTAGAACTGATGGCCTAAACAACTTATTGACAGACTTTGGCATGAAGTCTAGAATATTTAGGATGCAGTGATACACAAACAAATCACAAAACCAATGCTACACACCAAACACAACTGCAGTGCCCAGTAAAGTTTGAAAAATGTCAAATGGGAGCCAGATCATGGAACAGGCATGAACAGAGGAAATAAGCTTCACATGCTAACTTGAATCATGATATGGCAAACATCCTAACAGGTGGTGATTGCCAAGTGTGTATGCTTAAGTGCTTATGTCATGCAAAACAATGGATGAAAATGTGACAATGGGCAGAGAAGTAGTGAGGTGAGCATTCAGACATCTTTCAAGTACACACACAAACATAAATGAGGGATCAAGAACTACTTTGCCATACACAAAGGAAGTGTGCTACTGTTCTGGACAACACATAGTATTCCCTGAGATTTCTCAAAACAGTACAACCAACTACATTCAATTTAATATAAACACGTACGCCTCTAAGTAAACACAAGTGAATGAGTTCAAATTAACTTGGTGATCAAAACTGTCATGAAATTTCATGCACAAACTGCCTTAGGAATGCATCATGTAGTTAGGGCTTGAAACAAAAATGATTAGGACCAGATGGATGTATGCACCAGTTTCAAATAGATAAATAATAGATTCTAGATGCAAGGGTCATAAGAAAACAACTCTAAACAGATTTTGATAGGTGGACTGTAATGATTTAAACCAGAATATTTGATGTGCTGTTTTGAAAAAAGAAGATTAGTTCATGATGCAGCATACACAACTTAATTCAATCAAACACTTATTAAATGGTTCTTATATGTCAAATCATGAGTTTAAAACAGCTTGCAAGAACTTTGACAGAAATAACAACCTAAGGTATGTAACCCTCCAAAACAGAACTGATAGCAAATATGCCCTTATGGTCAAAACCAGTCATTCATGACAGATACAATATATACACACCATTCATATCATGACAAATTGATTTCAAGCAAAGCTGGCCTAACAAGTTAAAAATGGTTTGCAGCATGGTTTCAAATGGTACAATGTTAACATATCACAAACTAAACATGTAAGTGACTTATACCTAGAATGCTAGAAAACATATCAAGATAAAAAGGAATATTGTTGTGACAGAGCCAAATTACCAACCTGAACTGAGGGATTAAACCCTTTTTGTCTTAAACCAACTTTTATCAAAATAACAAGGCATAGGGTAAACTGGTTTTGACAGTAGGCAAACATAAAGAAAGCTAGCAATGACAAACTCCAATACACATGAAGGCACACATAACAATCTCATAAGTTACATACATGATACCATGAAGGTTAACAAGTGCTTATGACTTCAAAAAACACATCAAGATGCCCAAAATGCCAAAATCAAAGGAAATGCTACAAAGGTCAAAGGAGACAGATCACATACCTCTTGATGATCCTTTTGAACAACTTAAAATGGTTGAGAAACCCAGAGATCTTTCACTTCACTTTCTTGCCTTTGAGCTTTCTTCAACTTTAAGTAACCACACACTTATGAAGCCAAAGTGAAAAATATGAGTCTCCAATGGTTGCTAATGATTTTGACAGTTGAGACATACCATTTGTAAGGTGTATGAGTGATCAAAACCTCAAAAAACTGTTTGGAACAAGACTTGGTGATTTTTATAGCTTTTGGTCAAAGTTTGGTGGGATGGGAGTTGACTTTTTGATTTTTTGAGATTTTTGGTGGTTCAAGGGATTACACACCTTCTATATGTGATTTAGAAGATGTGTGGATGGTTGTGAGAGTGTTGATAAGGCTAGAAATGAAAACGGCATGAAAGTTGTAAAATGCCGGTTTTTCGGCGTTTTTAAGCTTTTCTTCACTTACTAGCAAAGAGAGAAAGAGAAAGAGAGCTGTGATGCTTGGTGTTTTTAAGCAACTCTGGTGTGAAGAATAAGTGAAGGGGAAGCCTCTATTTATAGGAGAGACAAGGGTGAGGGCAGCTTTGTATTTTGGCTTTTTGGAGGGAGTTTTGAAAGGGAAATCTTCATGAATCCAAGTGTGATCTTTTTTCTGCAAATGGTGCATGCTTTCAAGAGTCATTGGCCTCTAAAACCAGATACTATTAGGCCATAAGAAGTGACTATAGAGGTAGAAAGGACAGCCCCCTCCTGCTGCAGCCACAAACCTTCTCTCTCCTATGGTACCTTTGTACTTTTTCTATTAAAGTAATGGATCTTGTCCAAGATCTTGTACTTGCTTGGTATGCCCTTCTGAATTTTCTTATTCCCATCTCTAAACTCATCATATCAGATGTCCATCCATGGTTAGAGATGAAATGCATAGTTGGAAACCAAGTTTATGTTAGGTTTTGTCAAGTTAACAAATTAGTGCACAGGCCCAACTTTCTCACTTCATAACTCTCAGCTCCTAACTCCTCTTGGGGAGTTCTTGTACATTTTGGAAAGCCCTTATGTAGCTCTACAACATTCATGTTTGCCAAAAGTTCCAAATCTATGTGAATCTTGGTTGAAAAGTCCTTCAAAGTCAGCGAAAAACAAGTTTTAGTGCTGCCAGATTTTCAAAATTTCACTAAGTGTTTTGTACTAAGAATCGATTTTGATGATAACTTCAATTCCATGCATTTTCTGAGTGTGACCTAGTATAGGACTTTTGTAGGACTTATTAAGAGCTTTCCGACGAGCTTTGAACCACTTCAATCGGGTGCGCGGTTAGGGAGTTAGGGTTTAGCCCCTTTCGAAACCCTAATTTCCCGTTTTTCCAATTACTCTCACGTCTTTGATCCGATGATCATGAAAATTGATATGTAGGTCCCCTATGACATAAGGAACAACTTTGCTTCACCACTTGAAGTTCAATTCCTAAAACTTGAGGGGGTTGACTTTCCGGTCAACCGAACGATCGATCGGCGATTACCGAACTGTCTGTTCATGTTTCGGAGCTTCCAAGACTTTGAAACCCTTTGAGGGGACTTCACTAAGTCTTGTAAACTTGTTGGACCAAAGTTGCATCATTGAACCTTCCTTTAAATCCAAAGTCAAACTACGGTTGACTTTTCCTGCTCGAAAACCCTAATCGAGTACCCTGAACTGCGCTGTACTCCATCTGGGGGTGATCACTTCAAATTGAACTCACACATGGCCCAATATGATACTCTTGATCTTATTTCATGAATGATTCATCCCAAAGCGATGGTTACCCAATCCTCGAATCCTTCGATTTTATCAGTACGGAGCCCCGTTCCATCTGTGTCTTGACAAAATACACTCTGAAACTTGTTAATGTTAGATAAATAAATGCATATGATATGAAGAGGATATAAGGGGTCAAAATTTGGGGTGCAACAGATGCCCCTATTTAAATATCTTCACTAGATGGTAATGAGAGATGACAATCCTCATAGAAATCGTGTGAAAGGTATTTAAATATAGCAAACCAGAAATTTTGTCCCTTAGATCCGATGATATGCAAAAGGACAAATGCGATCATGCCATGAATCTAAATGATGTCATATGATGCTTGAATGTAATACAGATGCGGACACACGAGCAAATATAAAAGAACGGCGAAACGACGAGTAACCACTCACGAAGACCCAACACACTGGGGAAAAATTCCGAGCGAAGTAAGCAAGATAGTTCAGACATGACTAATGATGTTTGTTCAAGGAAATCTTTCACACAGGGGACACAAATTCCACCAGGGAAGACACATCTTCATTGGGGAAAGGAGAAACGAATCTCACTGGGGATAACCAGATGAGGAAGTCCACCGGGGAAGATAATAATTCTTCACTGGGGAAACGGAAGAAAAGAAACGCAAACCACACCGGGGAAGAAACCCAATGGGGAAAACTTCGTTGGGGAATAAATTCACTGGGGAAGCACAACTTCAACAGGGAAAAGACAGAATGGAGACACGAGTCTCACTGAGGATAACCAGATGAGAAATTTCCTATAATGAAGAGTTCAAACGGGATCTTCAAGAAAAGGTTAGAAACAAGACCGGACGTGCCGGGGAAACTAGTACCCACTAGTTCTCCGAGACTCGACTGGAAAAGCAAAAGCTTCAACCGGGGAAACTGGTGACGGCCAGAATAACAAATAGCTTCCAATAGTGCTAGTTACCACTAGACTTCCTGAGGGTGATGGTGACAACCAAACCAAAGTTCCAATCACAGTTGGGAATTTCGGACAAAACAGGACTTCAGCTGGGGAAATTGGTAACAACCAAACCTCACGGTACTAATATCGATTAGTTTTCAAGAAATGCCAGTAACCACTGGACTTAGAAAGAACTGGTGACTACCAAATCAGTGTTCCAAATACGATTGGTTATGATAATGCTAGTAACCACTAGACTTAACTGGGGAGATTGGTAACGACCAAAATCAAACGGTCTTTTTCCAAGGTATTAGTTACCACTAGACTTCCTGGGGTAATGGTGACGACCAGAACCAAAGTTCCAATTACAATTGGGAATTCCAAACGATATTGACAAAAACACAGGACTTCGGTTGGGGAAGTTGGTAACAATCAACTTGTAACAATTAGCTTTCAAGCCATGCTAGTGACTACTGGACTTAGAGGAGACTGGTGATGACCAAATCAAAGGGTACCAATCACGATTGGATTTTAACAGAGTTTGGTAACGACCAGACCAAAGTGGTGATAACAATCTGATTTAAACAATGCCAATAATCATTGGGCTTATGGTAACTGGTGACAACCAAGTCCAGTGGTATACCAATAACAACTGGTACTGGACACGGCTAGTGAAAACTAGATTTTCCAAGCAATGCTAGTGACCACTAGACTTAGAAAGATTGGTAATAACCAAATCAAAAGCCACCAATAACAATTGGGTCTGAAGGTAACACTAGTAACTACTAGATTCAAAAAGACTGGTAATAACCAAATCAAACAGGTACCAATGACTATTGGATTCCAGGCGATGCCAATAATTATTGGGCTTTTCAGGGAATTTTGGTGGCGACCAACTCAAGTATCAGTGACCATTGGTTTTAGAAGGCAATACTAGTAACCACTAGATTTCTTAGCACAGATTGGTGAAAACCAAATCAAAAGGACTCCAATAACAATTGGTTGGCCTTATAACCGAATTAGTGACGAACGGGTTTGGAAACCTGCTGGTGAAGACCAAACTACTATACCAAACATAGTTAGTTCTGAATACGTGCTAGTGACCGCTAGTCTTTCACAGTTTGTTAGTGATAACCCAATCGAAGGTGAAAATTGGTAATAACCCCCTGTTTGTATAAACCAAGCATTGCTAGTCACCACTGCTCTCCCAGAACAAAAATAAGGAAATCCCAGGGTGTCAACTCTAAACGGACTTGTAACAACAAAATAAAGATAAAGGTAACGACCAAAGGACCTCAATGGTGGGAATGCAAACAAATGCGTATGCTAGCATGATGCTGTATGCAAGACACAAAACGACCCGGCGGGACAAAAGAAAATCCAATAAAGCGGGAACTTATCACGCTGAGCTTCAAAATGCCTCAAATCAGGCGACACTTCCTTCTTTGATACAGATAACGATTCTTTCCTCAGTAATGTCCCCCATAATCTTGCAAGGAAGAAGTCTAGCTAGAATTTCTATCGGACGTATTTATCTCGGTCAAAGACAACAGCGATTTCCACAACTTCAAGAACTGTGTAATATCATCATATTACCTTTGGAACTTTTCAATCATTTTGTCAAATTGTGCTTTCTCCTTCTTTCTTTTTAAATCAGGGCTTAGGTTTTTCAAAACACTTTGCTTTCAATAAAAAATTCTTATTAATAAATAAGTGAAATTGCATAACAAAAATAGCAGATCATAACAATGATTTGGCCAAAGAGAGAACTGATTTTATTGATGGACAAGAACTTTACAAAAGATAAAGCCTTGGGGACTTTAAAAGTTTTGAAAAATGGCAACAGAAAAGATTACAGAATCCCATAATAATTTG
The DNA here is from genome assembly GCA_963859935.3 of Lathyrus sativus. NCBI lineage: Eukaryota > Viridiplantae > Streptophyta > Magnoliopsida > Fabales > Fabaceae > Lathyrus > Lathyrus sativus. The sequence goes on from OZ012737.1 coordinate 715,954,493, forward strand.
GTCCTTCCGACTATTAGTTCACTTGTTTTGCCGCTTCTGACGAGAACAACACGTTTTGACCCTTTCTTCTAATACTCTGCACAGGAGTCCGCCCCAGCGTCCGACATCTTTCAAACATTGGGTTTTTTCTTGTCGAGGCATTGAAATTCTCTTTCTATGCATCCGTTTTCAGGCGTAGTATTTTCTTACTGCGTCCGAGTTGATGGGATACTTGAGTGATTCGCCATCCATGGTTTCGAGAATCAGAGATCCTCCGGAGAAAACAGTCTTCACAACGAAAGGGCCGTCGTAGTTGGGCATCCACTTGCCACGCATGTCTTTTTGTGTAGGTAGGATTTTTCTAAGCACCAGCTCTCCTTCTCTATACTCTTTGGGACGAACTTTCTTATTGAATGCCCGGGCCATCCTTTGTTGATAGATTTGACTGTGACACATGGCCGTCATTCTTTTTTCGTCGATGAGATTCAACGAATCAAATCTTTCTTTTATCCACTCGTCTTCATCCAACTCTGCTTCCGTCAAGATCTTCAAGGAAGGTATTTTGACTTCAATGGGTAGCACCGCATCCATCCCGTATACTAGGGAAAAGGGAGTTGCCCCTGTCGAAGTGCGTACTGATGTCCGGTAGCCGTGCAAAGCAAATGGTAACATCTCGTGCCAATCTTTATAAGTTACGACCATTTTTTGTATTATCTTTTTGATGTTCTTGTTTGCAGCCTCAACTGCGCCATTCATCTTAGGTCTGTAAGGGGACGAGTTATGATGTTTGATCTTAAAGTCGTCACAGAGTTCCTTCATTGTTTTGTTGTTCAGATTCGACCCGTTGTCAGTGATGATCTGGTTAGGGATACCATATCGGCAGACAATTTCCTTTTTAATGAAGCGTGCGACCACCTGCTTCGTCACATTCGCATATGACGCTGCTTCCACCCATTTGGTGAAATAATCAATTGCGACAAGGATGAAGCGATGACCATTAGAGGCTTTAGGCTCTATTGCCCCGATCATATCTATGCCCCACATTGCAAAAGGCCAAGGTGACGTCATCACATTGAGAGGATGCGGAGGGACATGCACTTTATCAGCATAAACTTGACATTTATGACACTTTCGAGCGAAGAGTATGCAATCCGTCTCCAAAGTTAACCAGAAGTAACCCGCTCTTAATATTTTCTTAGCCATGGCGTGGCCATTTGCATGGGTGCCGAAGGTCCCTTCGTGTACTTCGGCCATTATGAGATTCGCCTCACTTTCATCGACACATCGGAGTAAGACCATATCATGATTTCTCTTGTACAAGATGCCATTGCTGATGAAGAATTTAGATGACAACCTCCGTATCGCTCTTTTGTCAATTGTGGATGCGTCGGCGGGGTATTCTTGATTTTGAAGGAAATTCTTGATATCATAAAACCACGGCTTCTCCCCAAATTCTTCGTCCATTGCCATGACGTATGCGGGTACTGTCCTTCTTTCGATGCGAATCAGAGGTGCTTCGTTAACAAACTGGACTTTCCACATGGATGCCATCATGGCCAATGCATCGGCAATGTGATTTTCCGCCCTTGGTACATGCTTGAAGGTAATTTCATCGAAATACTCAGCCATCTCTAGGATGTGGGTCTTATAAGGAATCAATTTTTCATCCCTGGTTTCCCATTCCTCTTTGAGTTGGTATATTACTAAAGCAGAATCACCAATTACTTCCAAAATTTTGATACGGAGATCAATGGCAGCCTCCAACCCCAGGATGCAGGCTTCATATTCCGCTATGTTGTTTGTGCAAGAGAAACAGAGTCGGGCTGTGACCGCAGTGTACCCTCCAGTTGGATTTTTCAAAACAGCTCCGATGCCATGTCCATTTTTGTTTGACGCTCCATCGAACATCATCTCCCAACGGGACCCTGGCTCGGGGCCTTCCTCTGGACCAGGCTCTGGTTTCGTGCGCTGAATATACATCACATCTTCATCGGGAAAGTCGAACTTGAGCGGTTGATAATCCTCCATAGGATACTCTGCAAGGTGTTCTGACAAAATGCTCCCTTTGATGGATTTCTGAGCAACGTACTGGATATCATATTCTGATAGGAGCATATGCCATCGGGCTAATCTTCCTGTCTGAGCTGGTTTCTCAAAGATGTACTTGATGGGGTCCATCTTGGAAATCAGCATCGTAGTGTGGCAAATCATGTACTGCCTCAGACGTTTAGCAGCCCATGCCAACGCACAACAAGCTTTTTCCAGGGGAGAGTAACGACTCTCACAATCAGTGAACTTCTTACTTAGATAATAGATTGCATGTTCTTTCTTCCCTGACTCATCAGTCTGGCCCAAGACACAGCCCATCGAACTTTCTAATACGGTCATATACATGAACAAAGGCCTTCCAGGTACCGGAGGAATCAGCACTGGAGGTTCTTGCAAATACTGCTTGATTTTGTCGAACGCCGCCTGGCAATTTTCATTCCATACCACTGTTTGATCCTTTCGTAACAACTTGAAGATCGGTGTGCAGGTAGGAGTCAGGTTGGAGATGAACCTGGAGATGTAATTCAAACGTCCAAGGAAACCTCTAACTTGTTTCTCAGTTTTAGGAGCAGGCATCTCCTGGATTGCTTTAACCTTGTCAGGGTCTACCTCAATTCCTCGCTGACTAACGATGAAACCAAGTAGCTTGCCTGAGCGAACTCCGAAGGTGCATTTGGCTGGATTTAGTCTCAATTGATACTTTCGGAGTCTTTCAAATAGCTTTAGTAGATGATCCAAGTGGTCTTCTTCACTTTGGGATTTTGCAATCATATCATCCACGTATACTTCGATTTCTCTGTGCATCATATCATGAAATAGTGTGACCATAGCTCTCTGATATGTTGCCCCTGCGTTCTTCAAACCAAAAGGCATTACCTTATAACAATAGGTGCCCCATGGTGTGATGAAAGTCGTTTTTTCCATGTCTTCTGGATTCATTTTTATCTGGTTATAGCCCGAAAACCCATCCATGAATGAGAACACTGCAAAGCTTGCCGTGTTATCTACCAAAGTGTCAATATGTGGTAATGGGAAATCATCCTTCGGACTTGCTTTATTTAGATCTCTGTAGTCAACGCACATCCTGACCTTGCCATCCTTTTTTGGGACCGGTACAATGTTGGCTACCCATTCGGGATATTTGGATACTGCTAGAAAACCAGCATCTATTTGCTTTTTGACCTCATCTCTGATTTTAAGTGCCATATCTGGTCTCGACCTGCGAAGCTTTTGTTTGATCGGAGGACATTCTGGTTTCAGGGGGAGCTTGTGCATGACAATGTCAGTATCTAACCCTGGCATATCTTGGTAGGACCAAGCAAATATGTCAACAAAATCTCTGAGGATTAGTATCAACTTATCTTTGATTTCTGGCCTTAATGACGCCCCGATCTTGACTTCCCTTTTGTCCTCTTCTGACCCCAAGTTAATGACTTCCGTCTGCTCTTTATGGGGCTGGATATAATCATCTTCATGCTCAGCTATTCTCTTTAGCTCTTCTGGGACCTCTAACTCTCCTTCGTTCCCTTCTTCAGCTTGAAAGACGAATGAACCGCTAATAGAAGGAACCGAATGATCATAGGATTCTGTGGTTGATGGGGGTATTCTGCATGTTTTATTTAGGAACAATTAGGCACTCACACACAAACATGCAGATGAAGGGTGGTTTTTATTATTTTCCAAAAGAGATTGCCATTTTTCCAAAAAGAGTGAAAGTGACGTGCAAACAATAACAAGAGTTTTAACAAAAACACTTTTTCATTAATGATTTTCAATTTTTGCAAAGTGGCCCAGTACAAAATAATTCACAAGTCTTGGGCAAGACCGAGAAATTTTTTAAAAAAAAGACACAAAGCTAACAGGCAGAATGAATTACTCTAAAGGTAAAAAGATGGGAACTTCCACAGCCTCCCAATTGCGCAATGCTCCTCCTCCTCTAATTATTAGATGATCCAGATTACCGTCCTCATTTTCAGAAATAATGGCGTTAACTTGTACACCGCCGCTGGTGAATATCTCTTTTAAGGACTTCTTCCTCATGGTGCTTTCTTCCGGCTCGCCTTCCGGAGTTGGTTTGTAACCCAACCCCTGTCGATCATTCTTGGCCCGAGCGTTGACTTCGATGACCTCTCCCCAACCCAGTGGGACTCCGGCTTTCAGTGCCGCCTTAATACTTTGAGCAGAGGTAAATAATGGCCTTTGGGTTATGTCTGATTCATCTACTAGAACAGCGTGAGCTATTTCTAGTGCTTGGAAAGCTGTTTCGAGAGAGTCTTCCTCAGCCTCAATATACCGGAAAGATGACAAGTTGCTTACCATCAAGTCCTCTTCTCCATGGACAATGACTAGCTGGTCATTTACAACAAACTTCATTTTTTGGTGGAGCGTGGAAGTGACAGCGCCAGCTGTATGAATCCAGGGTCTTCCCAATAAGCAGCTATAAACCGGATTTATGTCCATCACCTGGAAGGTGATTTCAAAGATTTGTGGTCCAATTAGAATAGGGAGATCAACTTCTCCTATCACGGTTCTCCTGGATCCGTCGAACGCCTTGACTATAAGAGAAGTTGGTCTCATGGTAGCGCCTTGATATGCCAGCTTGGCCAAAGTTCTTTTAGGCATTACATTGAGCGCTGATCCGGTATCCACAAGAACTCGGGACATTGTGTCTGCTTCACACTTGACTGATACATGCAAGGCACGATTGTGCTTGCGCTTCTCAGCCGTTAGATCATTATCATCAAAGCTCAAGGTGTTGCAGGCAGTGATATTTGCTACAACGGAGTCGAACTGCCCCACTGTAATATCCTTAGTAACGTGAGCTTGCGTTAGGATTTTGAGTAATGCCTGGCGGTGTGCTGGAGAACTCAAAAGCAAAGCCATGACCGAGATCTTGGAGGGTGTCTGATTCAATTGGTCCACCACCCTATAATCGCTTCGTCGAATGATTCTCAAGAATTCTTCTTCATCGTTCTTGAGACTTTCTTTTCTTAAAGGCTCTTTGTCAGTGGTTGTCTCCGGAACAGGCTTCTGAGGAACGGGCGTCTTTTGAACGGGAACTGCTGGTGGAGGAGCCTCGCTGTATGTTCGAGGTTGATAGACACGACCACTCCGAGTCATTTTGCTTCCACCGGCGATATTGGCCACACTTACTGGTTTCTTTTCTTTGAAAATCCCTTCACACCATGAATAATCTTGTTTTGGTGTCACGGTTCTTGGGCGAGGCTGGAATCCTCCTCTTGGCTCAAACCTAGTCTGTCCCCTCCCGAATTCGGGGGTTCGTCATCACGAAATACTGGCCGAATATTCTTGTAGTTTTTGTTACTGTTACCATCTCTGGACCCAGCTCCTTTGTAGGATTCTCCTGGTATGTTAAACACAGGCTCGATGACTGCCACATCTTCTTCCTTTTTTCGGTTAGCGATTTCTATCATTCCTTGTTCAATCATAGCTCGAATATCCTTTTTCACAGCGTCACAACCCTCAGGATTCAGCATACATTCTTTGCAATCTTCGTGAGATGTCTTGAGTAACCATGCCTGAGCGAGGCGTTTGTGTAGGTCTGCTAATGGCACTTTGATCTCACCAATGGTGGTAACCTTCTTATCTTCTGACCCCTCCCCTTCTTCAGTAATGGCATTGACTCCACCATGATTGGGAAGAGGGTTGCTTTTAACATTGGGCGGATTATCTTCGAAGGATAGAGTTCCCTTTTCGATAAGCTCACGAACTAGGTGCTGAAGGGCGAAGCAACCTTCGAGATTGTGGCCTGGAGCATTCTCATGAAATGGGCAGCGAGCATTCGCATCATAATAGAACGGGAGTGGATTAGGTGGAGCACCCAATTTTCTTGTTTTAACCAACCCTCTTTCTACTAGCATGGGAAACAGGTCGGTGTAACTCATTGGAATAGGATGTATCTTTGGCCTATTTGCTGGATAATTTGCCCTTGGGGCCCTGTTCTGAGGTTGTTGACCCTGCGGCTGCTGGCTTTGTTGTTGATTACTGGTGCGATACTGTTGCTGACCGCCAGGCTGATACTGGTGTTGATTGTTGAATGCCCCAGGTTGGGGACCATGCTGCGAAGAAGGCTGAAAAACCGGGGTTACTGCCGCTACATATGATGGTTGGTACTGTTGGTGGAGGCTTCGAGAGCTTTGTACTTTCTTTTCATATGTGATTGCGCTCACTTCTCCCTCTTTCTTTTTGTGGAACGAGCTGACTGGCTTTTTTGCCGTGTTGGCGCTTGAAGTAACATTTGAAGTAGTCACTTTTCCGCTCTTCAAACCCGCTTCTACCTTAACCCCCACTGCCACAATATCAGAGAAATTTGTTGTAACGCTGCTGATCAAACGTTCATAGAATTCGGGTCGAACTGTATCCACAAACCAATCTGCCAACTCCTTCTCAGTAAGAGGAGGCTCTACCTGTGCTGCAGTTCCGCGCCACCTTTGCGCATACTCTTTGAAGGTTTCGGTATTTTTCTGCGTCATATTAAGAAGCTGACGGCGGTCTGGAGCTAGGTCCATGTTGTATTTGTACTGTTGAATAAAAGCATCTGAGAGGTCTTGGAAACTGTGAATCTTAGCTTGATCTAAACCGAGATACCACTTGGCTGAAGCTCCTTTCAGACTATCTTGGAAGCAGTGTACCAACAGTTTATCATTTTCAATATGCGGAGCCATCCGCCTACAGTACATGATTAAGTGCTCTTTAGGACAAGTAGTCCCTTCATATTTGTCGAAGACCGGTATTTTAAATTTCTGAGGGAACACTAATCCAGATACCAGACATAGATCCTTGGCATCAGATCCAAAGACATGATTTCCTTCAATGGCCCTCATCCTCTTGGCCATGATGTCCATCTCTACCCTTAACTTCTCGTGTTTTTCATCCTCAGCTTCGGATCCATCGGGTATATCAAAGATTGGCTGTTGATTGGCGAAGACTGGTCGTACCGTGGTGGGACCACCTGCTGTAGTAAAAATGGGGTTTCTGATCGTTGAGTCGAACAACGGATTGAGACCTGAAGACTGCATGCCGTTGAAAGGTGGTACAAAATCCCGGGACATGCCATAGGGAAACTCTGCTGAAGTAACAGGAGCCATCGTGACATTGGCTGCTGTTGTGGCAACTTCGGAGACCACTGTAGGTTGTGTATCCATTTTTGCTTTGATCATGTTGAGGGCTTCTAAGATCTGGTTGACGTCCCCTTTGATCCCTTCAATGTCATTATCCATTCGGTCGAACCTTTGATCGTTATCTGCCATCTTCTTTTGAGCTTGGGACCGTGTGTTGTATCGGTGAGTACTCAGCGTGACTCCTTTCTTTCTCTCTGGACAAGAACAAAAGATGAGCTGCGGAACCCCAAATGTAGGATGACATGCAAATGCAGATGCATGAACCATTCAAGGAAACTCAAGATTTTCATTTACAAACAAAAAGTTAGACCAACATGTGACGACGTGCTTTAAAAAGCGTTTTTCATTTGATAGCTGGGAATCCATTACAATAGAGTGGTCTTTGCTTAAAAAAAGCAAGACTTTTCTTACAATGAAAGTAAATGCAACAAGCAGGATTTCAATCCTTTTTTAGGGAAAGCAGGGAAATGACGAAACAAAAACCAATCTAACAAGACGACCCTTCTCCTTCTTGGACCCCGGCATGAACTTGATCCTGGCGGATAATCTCCCACAGGTCTTCATTTTCCCTTTGCGCTTTAACCAAAGCGTATTTCAGTTCTTCCCTAGTCGTGGGGACTTCAGGTTCCATAGTTATCTCGTAATCGTGAGTGTAGAACATGATTAAAGCTATTTCCTTTGACCATAGCAGGTACCCCCTGGTGGTTAGGCAACTTGCATTCTCCATCGGAGTTGGGCCCATAAGGTGTGGATCTCTTTGAGCGTATTCGGCGTTAGCTTCTAGCTCTTGGTTGCGACCTGTCTCACAGAAGCGGGGCCTCAACAGTTCTGGTTCAGGCTCTGGCCCGGTAGGATACCCGTGTTGACGCCTAGCAAGGATAGGATTATAAGTGATCACCCCTCCTATCCCAATGAGAGGCACATTGGGAAAATCTCCGTAACTGGAAATCATGATTTGGCCGCCGATGCTAGTGTCGTACCAGGTGATATCATGGTGTCTGAGAGTGACGAGTTTAGAAACCCAAGCGTTTTTGGTAGGAAGCCTCCAAAGGATATGGGTCCTTGGCAGATGAGAAGTAAACCATCGGTCGAGTAGTGCAAGACAGCATGAGTATCGCCCACAATCATACAAGGCAAAACGGTGAATGACCACATAAGTATCAGCCAGTATTGCGTTGACCGGACTCTTGAGGATGAAGAGACGTATTGCTTCCTCGCTGATGAAGTCGTAATTGCTTGGGAACAGATACAGTCCATATATTAGTAGTGCCAAAATTGCCTCAAAAATGCCCAGGTTTCGACTTTCATAGTGATACTCGGCCATTTCCATTAGAGGCCCGGCATCCATTCCATACCACCCTGCTTTCGCCCTCATTGGTGGTAAGTCTTCCAGCTTGATATGCAGGGCTTTAGCTAAGTCCTTCTTCTTTGGTTTTCCATAAGGGAGTGTAAGAGCCCATGGGATCTTCAAGTAAGCATTATACTCTTCGAGGGTCGGGAGTAACTGAAAATCCGGAAACACAAAGCAGTGGTAAGTTGTATGATAGAACTCCAACAAAGCTTGCAACATGGGCTCATTGATTGGAGCGCTTATTAATGGCAATAGGTCCCCATATTTGGCTATGAAAGCAGCAGGATTTCGAACAAGTCTGGTTAGCATTCTTAGACGGCCCAACCTCAGATCCGGGACTCGAAGCATGCCTCTTCTTACCATGTTGTTGCCTGCAAAGAAAAAAGTTGAATTTCCTTGAATGATTAGAAGAAGTATGAATGCAAATGCACATGATTGTCATGGAACTCAGATATTTCTGAACATCGGAAATCGTCATTTCATTAATAAACAAAACAGATTACAAAACATCATTTCCTCTTACAAAAGTTTTAACTAAACAAATTGGCGCAATCTATCAAGGTTCTCCTAACAGCCTGAGGTTGAGCTTCTCGATCTTTCTTTCCAACTGAGTCTTCTCAATGATGAGTCTGTCCACAATTATCTTCCATGGATTAGACTGAGGCTCATAAGGCTCCTCTAGTGCCTTCCTCTTCTTACAAGAGAGGATTTCTTCATCTTTTGACTGGAGTTGTCTCCGGAGCTCTGCATTTTCTTCAATAACTATCTGATACTTGTGCTTCCAAGCTTCTTCAGTTTGCTGTGCTTTGACCAAAGCAATTTTCAACTTTTCTTCTTCAGACATGAAGACCAACGGGCGTTCTTCTTTTAAGGCCATAGGTTCTTGTTTAGGATACGGCATCTTTAGTGTGACAGCTCTTTTCCGAACCCATTGGAGGTAAGGTTCTAAAGAAATACAGTTGAGTTTTCCAAGATCTTTCTTTCCTTTTTTATGCAGACGCTTCCAAGCTTCTAGAATTTTATCTTTTAATCCTTGACTGTCTTCCCCTTCTTTGAAGAAGATGCTTTCTACTTGAACACTTTTGGGTTTGTCCTTTAGAGGGTATCCCAATTGTCGGCGGGCAAGTATCGGATTGTAGCTGATCCCTCCATTAATGCTGAGAAGAGGTACGTTGCTAAATTCCCCACAACTGTCAATGATCATTATCCCATCATAATCACGATTATACCAATCAATATCAGAATGGGTAAGAGTCATGATCTTTTGTGACCACCATCCTTTCTTTGGATCCCAAAAAGCGTTGGCTTTGGGTAAATGTGAAGTGAACCATTTGTATAATAAAGGAGCACAACAAGTGATCATTCCCCCATTATGGAAATTCCTCAGATGAACAGAATGGTACGCGTCTGCCAACAAGGTAGGCACAGGGTTCTTCTTTAAGAAAATTTTGATGGCATTGAGGTCCACGAAATTCTCAAAGCTTGGAAACAAGAATATACCATAGATGAGTAAGGCAAGGATAGCTTCGAATGCATCCATGCTTAAATGATCTGCGTAGTATTGAGCTTTCTCAATCAAGAATTCTGCTTTGAACCCAAAGACTCCCCCTTTTGTAATCAGATTCTTTTTTATGTCGTCCACTCCTAAACGTGTAGCTTTGGCGATATCCTGCTCTTTGGGGTCCTTCTCTACAATCGGAAAAGGAGATTCTTCAAGAATAGGCAACCCGATTAACTGAGAATACTCTTCTAGTGTGGGTACTAGCTGATAATCAGGAAATGTGAAGCAATGGTAGAGCGGGTCATAAAACTGGAGGAGGGTAGAGAGAAGTCCACTATCCATTTTTATCTTCAAGAGTAGCAACAGCTTCCCGTTCCGGTTTTGAAATCCCTCTGAATCTGTTACCAAGGTGCTCAATCTTCTCAAATCGTCTAGGTTAAAACCCTTGTAAGTGTATTTCAAAGTTTTCTTTCTTTCAATGTTCATGACGACCTCTGATATTTACAAACAACAAAGTCTGAGTTCCATGAAACCATATGATGATATGATGATATGATGATATGAAAACATAAACAAGATGCATATGCACACAACGCAGGTTTAGGGTTAAGGACAAGCATGAGTTCAAAGGTCTACCCATCCCCAAAGATTGTGCTATGGATTGATTGTACCTGCCGAACGGGTTCTACAAAGTTCCCAGAGTCATCGACCCATCTTTCGGATATTATCGACTTCCCAAATTACTTGGTAATTGATAATATTCTCAAGAGAATCTTGTCTGAGTGTAGTATCGCGTATCGACTATTTCGGAAATACTTCCTTATAGCCATCGCACTACGTCCTAATAAGGCCAAAGTGGGGTAGAATGTATTCTAAAAGTCCTCAGTGTCATAGGCTCCTACGTTGAAAGTAGCATTGTTTTCACGAATACTCGATCAACAATACTAAAACTTTCAAGAGGGCCTACACTGAGCGGTGGTTTCTCAAGTTAGCTTGGTCGGGAATCAACTCCCTATAAGCCTTCTTGAATATACCACCATCCTATCATAATTTCACTCAAGTCCGGGTATAGGACCGTCTCACCGCTCAAAGCACCCAATATCCAACATACAAATATATTGACAAATATACATGTTAAGCAAATATTTACGAATATAGCACACAATCAAACAAAATAGGCTAAACCCTCAAGTTTTGCGTATCCCCAGTGAAGTCGCCATTTCTGTTGCGGTGAAAATCGGATATCAAGCTATTGAATTAACTTGAACCTTAATTCTTTTACAACCGGACTTTAATTTATCCAAAGGAAAGGTCTAAAGAAAGAAAGAACCTTTTGCGCGATGTTACAACAACGCTAAGTGATTCGGGGATCGGGGGTTGGTTATGCATAGGGTAGGTATTTCACATCCTAAACATCTGTAGTACTCTACAGGAACCTTTTGTTTGTTTGTATGCTAAGTTTGTTAAATATTTGCTAAGGTTTGGGTATTGGGTAAAAAGGTGAAGGTTATGATAGATGAAGACCTAAGATTGTTTCTAAGTTTGCTTGCAAAGACATCGCGTCCTCTGCCTACGTATCCTAACTAGGATAGAATCAGAGCAATCGTAGTTCACCTCACTAGGGTTGAAGAACGCTTGATTGCGATCAAGGTTCAAAGGGGAACAAACATAATAATGTTTGTGTAGAGTTTCACGAAACTCTCTATGTCTATGTTGCAACACTCAAAGGGGGGATAAGTAATCATCACTATGATTCTTATATAGAGTTTACAAACTCTATCCTAGGGTTCTAGTTGAAGATCACTCCTAGTAGAGGTGGGTCTTTTAGACTTGAGCCAAGTCTAGGGTTTTGTGAACTAGGGTTGAAGGATGACTTAACAAAGTCAAAGGGGTAATGAGCTTTCCATGACACAAGGGTCAATGGAGAGACATTTCCTTTGGAAGGAGAAAGGGGAGGCAACTTTGATGAGAACTAGAGAGTTCCATCACTTGGGGGAAGATAACTTAACAAAGCATAAACATGATGAACATAGGAAACAAGATTACAATCAAAGATGGGCAAGCACATTACAATGAGCAAGTAATTCAAGCGAGATGAATGATTTCAACCAAGATATACAAGCAAGGTTACAAATGGCATATCTTAACAAAGATGAAGGCATATCTTAACAAAGATTGAAAGTATAATCTTAATAAAGGTTGAGAACATGATAAAGGTGACAACCATGTGCATAGATAACAATCACATACAAATAAATAAATTAGTTTAGACTCATAGTTTAGGAGGAACTATGATGAAAGACCTACTTGACAAAGTAAAGATGGGGAAAGTACATGTTAACAAACAATAAGAGAGTGATATCCTAATATGCTAACAAACATAAGGGAAGTGAATCTTACAAGATAAAAAAAACATGGTAATGAAGGAAGTTCAAATTGAAACGCATGGTAAAGACCTAGGAACGGACCTACTAACAAGCGAGATCAAAGCATTGTAAAAACAAACAAAATATGATATTACAATTTATTAAAATAAATTAGACATCATAACGAAGAGGTTGCAAAAAGAACGGATTAAAACAGATGAAAAAAGAATAAGTTATGGTCATGTGAAATTTTCCTTTTAAATCATGAAATAAAATAAATAAGCAAACTAATAAAAAAGGAAAGGGCATGGGTGGGGTTTGAACCCACGCCCTTGTGCTCACAAGCAAACATAACTAACCACCAGGCCATGCCATGCGCACATGCAAGGAAATAGAATGAAAGAAGAAAATAGTTAATAATGAAAACTGGAAAAAATAAAACAAAAGGGTTCGACCTCCACCCGGATCGAACCCTTGTCATGCTGGTGGAAAGTTATAACGCGCGCAATGGTCTGCCACTGGGGTGGCTGTTACATCCATTAATTGGATGGAAAGAAAAAATAATATAGTCTAATCAGTTGATTTTCTGGGCAACTCCAAGGCATTTACCATGTTGCAAAACAATTCCAATTTTCTCAAATCTCCACTGATTTTAACAATCTTTATATGCATTTTACCCAGGAAATCACGAGGGATCTGATGGTGATATCAGTTTTTCAAGGTTCTTAGTGGAATAGGAAAAATCAAATGCTTATGCTTTATGACTCATGAAACTCAAATGCTGCAAGTTTGAGAAACCAGGTCTGCCTATTACTGCCATCTTGAGAATGCTGTTGCAGAATCAAGAGTTCTCCCCTCCAAATGAAACAACCACTACTGTTATAAAAATATGTGGTGCAGGAACAGTTGCTCAAACACGTTGACTCACATTCCTCTCCCAAACCAGTTTTTACAACAGGCTGTGTAGGTTGAGGCAAAGCCAGATTTGATTTGGTTAAGAACCTAACATTGGCACCACTAGAAGGATTAGAAGATTCCTTGTATTGAAATTTGGTTGTTTTCGCACACCCATTTGAGTGATCACCAAGATTCTAATCAGATTTGTGACTTTGGTTTATAACCATTCAAACAATTGCAGGATGGCTTTGAGATCTCATTGCAGCTACCAAATGCACCACAGAAAGTGTAACCCTGACATTGTCCTCTTGGCTGTGACTAAAATAAATTCCAATGCTGAGTACTTTCCAGCCAAGTATATTGCTTGATCTGCCCAGACACATCCATCACAAAGCGAGATATAATAGAATTGCTGTACAAAGAGTATGTAAAGTAGCTTTCGTTAGCACTATTCTCAAAGGTGAAATTGTAGATGTAGTTTGCCCTCATTTCAGGAATCCAACTGAATATTTGTCCAGTCCAAGAACCACTTATCCAATACTGTTGAGTTTTATTCCAAAGTATCAAGTATGAACTGGTTCCATTAGGATCTAGTTCAAGAGAGAACAAACCAGTTGCTGGATCTTTACTGTTCTTCCATGAAGTAAGATATTTGAGGCTTCTTAGTTATCTCATTGAGCTTAATTTTGCCACCAGGAAGCCAAGTATCTGATGGAAAATCAAAACTCTGCCAAAGAGCTTCAGATGCTGATGCATTAGGCCTACTACTTAATATAAGATTACCAGTATCTAAAAGGACAGCAAACATAGAATTTGAACTAGCAAAGCTCGAATTTGTTGACCAAACTACAGTTTGAGACTGATCCAAGAGAACTAAATTACCATCAGAAATAGCTAACCTATATTGAAGAAAACCAATTCAAAGTTGCCATCCTTGGAGACAAGAGTTTGATCACCAGAAAGAGATCGGTTTGATGAGATGGTGGTCAAGGCAGAAAGTGAAGGGTTAAACCTTGGAGTCAGTAGCCTTAAGTGTATAAAATTCCACAGCATCCTTTCAGCAGAGAAACCAACCAACAGTCATTGTCCTCTTGGCACAGTAGTATCTTAACATAGCAAAGTCTTGCTCCATAAATGCAATGAGTTTCCTCAAACTAACAGTGGCCAATGTTCACAAAAACCCATCAGTTAATGTCATATCCAGAGTGCCACTCACCAACCTCATGGAGTAACGGCAAGAGTTTCATACTTACCACCAAAATAAATCCTCCCAATAGCTACACTGCCTAGCTTATAGTTTTAGCATTGAAATGGACTTAGATTTATCAAAAGTGCAGATCCAAACATAATAGCAACAATAGTATCATCCTAACTAGAACTAACACACTACCATGATCACCCTCAAAAGTCATCTCCCTCTCAAAACAGCTTCACTCTAAGCTAACCTTGTGATTCCTTATCCTATTATACTGTTAGAACTGATGGCCTAAACAACTTATTGACAGACTTTGGCATGAAGTCTAGAATATTTAGGATGCAGTGATACACAAACAAATCACAAAACCAATGCTACACACCAAACACAACTGCAGTGCCCAGTAAAGTTTGAAAAATGTCAAATGGGAGCCAGATCATGGAACAGGCATGAACAGAGGAAATAAGCTTCACATGCTAACTTGAATCATGATATGGCAAACATCCTAACAGGTGGTGATTGCCAAGTGTGTGTGCTTAAGTGCTTATGTCATGCAAAACAATGGATGAAAATGTGACAATGGGCAGAGAAGTAGTGAGGTGAGCATTCAGACATCTTTCAAGTACACACACAAACATAAATGAGGGATCAAGAACTACTTTGCCATACACAAAGGAAGTGTGCTACTGTTCTGGACAACACATAGTATTCCCTGAGATTTCTCAAAACAGTACAACCAACTACATTCAATTTAATATAAACACGTACGCCTCTAAGTAAACACAAGTGAATGAGTTCAAATTAACTTGGTGATCAAAACTGTCATGAAATTTCATGCACAAACTGCCTTAGGAATGCATCATGTAGTTAGGGCTTGAAACAAAAATGATTAGGACCAGATGGATGTATGCACCAGTTTCAAATAGATAAATAATAGATTCTAGATGCAAGGGTCATAAGAAAACAACTCTAAACAGATTTTGATAGGTGGACTGTAATGATTTAAACCAGAATATTTGATGTGCTGTTTTGAAAAAAGAAGATTAGTTCATGATGCAGCATACACAACTTAATTCAATCAAACACTTATTAAATGGTTCTTATATGTCAAATCATGAGTTTAAAACAGCTTGCAAGAACTTTGACAGAAATAACAACCTAAGGTATGTAACCCTCCAAAACAGAACTGATAGCAAATATGCCCTTATGGTCAAAACCAGTCATTCATGACAGATACAATATATACACACCATTCATATCATGACAAATTGATTTCAAGCAAAGCTGGCCTAACAAGTTAAAAATGGTTTGCAGCATGGTTTCAAATGGTACAATGTTAACATATCACAAACTAAACATGTAAGTGACTTATACCTAGAATGCTA
The DNA here is from genome assembly GCA_963859935.3 of Lathyrus sativus. NCBI lineage: Eukaryota > Viridiplantae > Streptophyta > Magnoliopsida > Fabales > Fabaceae > Lathyrus > Lathyrus sativus. The sequence continues at coordinate 715,970,357 of OZ012737.1, forward strand.
GAAAACATATCAAGATAAAAAGGAATATTGTTGTGACAGAGCCAAATTACCAACCTGAACTGAGGGATTAAACCCTTTTTGTCTTAAACCAACTTTTATCAAAATAACAAGGCATAGGGTAAACTGGTTTTGACAGTAGGCAAACATAAAGAAAGCTAGCAATGACAAACTCCAATACACATGAAGGCACACATAACAATCTCATAAGTTACATACATGATACCATGAAGGTTAACAAGTGCTTATGACTTCAAAAAACACATCAAGATGCCCAAAATGCCAAAATCAAAGGAAATGCTACAAAGGTCAAAGGAGACAGATCACATACCTCTTGATGATCCTTTTGAACAACTTAAAATGGTTGAGAAACCCAGAGATCTTTCACTTCACTTTCTTGCCTTTGAGCTTTCTTCAACTTTAAGTAACCACACACTTATGAAGCCAAAGTGAAAAATATGAGTCTCCAATGGTTGCTAATGATTTTGACAGTTGAGACATACCATTTGTAAGGTGTATGAGTGATCAAAACCTCAAAAAACTGTTTGGAACAAGACTTGGTGATTTTTATAGCTTTTGGTCAAAGTTTGGTGGGATGGGAGTTGACTTTTTGATTTTTTGAGATTTTTGGTGGTTCAAGGGATTACACACCTTCTATATGTGATTTAGAAGATGTGTGGATGGTTGTGAGAGTGTTGATAAGGCTAGAAATGAAAACGGCATGAAAGTTGTAAAATGCCGGTTTTTCGGCGTTTTTAAGCTTTTCTTCACTTACTAGCAAAGAGAGAAAGAGAAAGAGAGCTGTGATGCTTGGTGTTTTTAAGCAACTCTGGTGTGAAGAATAAGTGAAGGGGAAGCCTCTATTTATAGGAGAGACAAGGGTGAGGGCAGCTTTGTATTTTGGCTTTTTGGAGGGAGTTTTGAAAGGGAAATCTTCATGAATCCAAGTGTGATCTTTTTTCTGCAAATGGTGCATGCTTTCAAGAGTCATTGGCCTCTAAAACCAGATACTATTAGGCCATAAGAAGTGACTATAGAGGTAGAAAGGACAGCCCCCTCCTGCTGCAGCCACAAACCTTCTCTCTCCTATGGTACCTTTGTACTTTTTCTATTAAAGTAATGGATCTTGTCCAAGATCTTGTACTTGCTTGGTATGCCCTTCTGAATTTTCTTATTCCCATCTCTAAACTCATCATATCAGATGTCCATCCATGGTTAGAGATGAAATGCATAGTTGGAAACCAAGTTTATGTTAGGTTTTGTCAAGTTAACAAATTAGTGCACAGGCCCAACTTTCTCACTTCATAACTCTCAGCTCCTAACTCCTCTTGGGGAGTTCTTGTACATTTTGGAAAGCCCTTATGTAGCTCTACAACATTCATGTTTGCCAAAAGTTCCAAATCTATGTGAATCTTGGTTGAAAAGTCCTTCAAAGTCAGCGAAAAACAAGTTTTAGTGCTGCCAGATTTTCAAAATTTCACTAAGTGTTTTGTACTAAGAATCGATTTTGATGATAACTTCAATTCCATGCATTTTCTGAGTGTGACCTAGTATAGGACTTTTGTAGGACTTATTAAGAGCTTTCCGACGAGCTTTGAACCACTTCAATCGGGTGCGCGGTTAGGGAGTTAGGGTTTAGCCCCTTTCGAAACCCTAATTTCCCGTTTTTCCAATTACTCTCACGTCTTTGATCCGATGATCATGAAAATTGATATGTAGGTCCCCTATGACATAAGGAACAACTTTGCTTCACCACTTGAAGTTCAATTCCTAAAACTTGAGGGGGTTGACTTTCCGGTCAACCGAACGATCGATCGGCGATTACCGAACTGTCTGTTCATGTTTCGGAGCTTCCAAGACTTTGAAACCCTTTGAGGGGACTTCACTAAGTCTTGTAAACTTGTTGGACCAAAGTTGCATCATTGAACCTTCCTTTAAATCCAAAGTCAAACTACGGTTGACTTTTCCTGCTCGAAAACCCTAATCGAGTACCCTGAACTGCGCTGTACTCCATCTGGGGGTGATCACTTCAAATTGAACTCACACATGGCCCAATATGATACTCTTGATCTTATTTCATGAATGATTCATCCCAAAGCGATGGTTACCCAATCCTCGAATCCTTCGATTTTATCAGTACGGAGCCCCGTTCCATCTGTGTCTTGACAAAATACACTCTGAAACTTGTTAATGTTAGATAAATAAATGCATATGATATGAAGAGGATATAAGGGGTCAAAATTTGGGGTGCAACATCTGGCTGTTACAACTTATCCCTCATGGGTCGCCAATATAGTACCTGTGCCAAAGAAAGATGGTAAGGTGCGGATGTGCGTGGACTATCGAGATTTGAATAGGGCGAGCCCAAAGGACGACTTTCCGCTTCCTCATATTGATGTGTTGGTCGACAACACCGCTCAATTCTCCGTGTTTTCCTTCATGGACGGCTTTTCAGGCTATAATCAGATAAAAATGGCGCCAGAAGATATGGATAAAACAACTTTTATTACCCCGTGGGGAACGTTCTGCTACAAAGTGATGCCCTTTGGTTTGAAGAACGCTGGGGCAACATATCAGCGAGCCATGACAACACTCTTTCATGACATGATGCATAAAGAGATCGAAGTCTATGTTGACGATATGATTGCCAAGTCCCAGACGGAGGAAGAGCATCTGGTCAATCTTCTGAAATTATTCAAGAGGCTTAGGAAATTCAGGATGAGGCTGAATCCTAACAAGTGCACCTTCGGGGTGAGATCTAGTAAGCTATTGGGGTTCATTGTTAGCGAAAAAGGAATTGAGGTTGATCCTGCAAAGATAAAAGCTATACAAGAAATGCCAGCACCGAAAACCGAGAAAGAGGTTCGTGGTTTTTTGGGGAGGTTGAACTACATTGCCCAGTTCATATCTCACCTAAATGCCACGTGTGAGCCAATGTTTAAGCTGTTGAAAAAAGATCAAGCGGTGGTCTGGAATGAGAATTGTCAAAAGGCGTTTGAAAAAATAAAAGAATATTTGCAGGAACCTCCAATATTGATACCCTCAGTAGCCGGGAGACCATTGATTATGTATTTGACGGTTCTTGAGGAAAGCATGGGTTGTGTTCTCGGTCAACATGACGAGACTGGACGTAAAGAGCATGCGATTTATTACTTGAGTAAAAAGTTCACAGATTGTGAGTCCCGTTACTCAATGCTCGAAAAGACGTGTTGTGCACTAGCCTGGGTTGCCAAACGTTTGAGGCAATACATGCTAAATCATACAACCATGCTAATTTCAAAGATGGATTCGATCAAATATGTGTTTGAAAAGCAAGCACTTTCCAGAAGGATTGCCGATGGCAGATGGTACTGACGGAATACGATATTCAGTATGTTTCTCAAAAGGCTATTAAAGGTAGCGTTCTGTCAGAGTACCTAGCTGAGCAGCCAATTGATGATTACCAGCCGATGAGGTTTGATTTTCTTGACGAGGATATCATGTACTTAAAAATGAAGGACTGTGAAGAGCCATTGCCTGATGAAGGTCCAGAGTGGGGTTCCAAATGGCAATTGATATTTGACGGTGCCGTTAATTCGTACGGAAGTGGAATAGGGGCCATCATTACTACTCCCCATGGGTCGCACATCCCATTCACTGCCAGATTGACCTTTCCAGTTACCAACAATGAGGCCGAATATGAAGCATGCATTATGAGTCTCGAAGAAGCTATTGATCTAAGAATTAAAAATCTTGATGTGTACGAAGACTCTGCTTTAGTTGTGAACCAGATCAAGGGAGAGTGGGAGACTCGTCAGCCCAATCTGATATCCTATATGAATTATGCAAGGAGGTTGTTACCTTTCTTTGACAAGGTGAAATTGCACCATGTACCACGAGTAGAAAATCAGATGGCAGACATTCTCACGACGTTGTCTTTAATGTATAAAGTTAACTTCTGGAATGAGGCTCCCAAGATAGTTATCTCTCGCCTTGATAGTCCCACTTTTATATTCGCCATTGAGGAAGTTTCCGATGGCAAACCGTGGTATTATGATATCCAGAATTTTCTGAAGAACCAAGAGTATCCGGCTGGGGCATCCAGTCGTGATCAGAAGACTCTTAGGAGATTGGCTGGCAATTTCTATTTGAATCTGGATGGTGTTTTGTACAAGAGAAACCATGACTTGGTGTTGTTGCGGTGTGTGGACGAGAAAGAGGCTAAGTTGCTCATGGAAGAGATCCACGAGGGTACATTTGGCACGCATGCCGGCGGACATGCAATGACGAGAAAGTTATTACGAGCAGGGTATTATTGGCTGACGATGGAAACAGATTGTTTCAAGTTTGCAAAGAGGTGTCATAAATGCCAAATTTATGCGGACAAGATTCATGTGCCTTCGAGCCCTCTGAACGTTATGTCATCACCTTGGCCTTTTTCCATGTGGAGAATTGATGTGATTGGCAAGATTGAGCCCAAGGCATCCAACGAACATCGTTTTATCTTGGTAGCTATTGATTACTTCACCAAATGGGTTGAAGCGGCATCGTATGCTAATGTTACCAAGCAGGTGGTAGCCAGATTTATCAAGAAGGATATTATCTGCAGATATGGAATCTCGGAGCGGGTTATCACTGACAATGGTTCGAATTTGAATAATAAGATGATGAAGGAATTGTGCCAGAATTTCAAGATTGAACATCACAACTCTTCTCCTTATCGGCCCAAGATGAATGGTGCTGTTGAAGCGGCCAATTAAAACATAAAGAAGATTGTTCAGAAGATGGTTGTGACCTACAAGGACTGACATGAGATGTTGCCTTTTGCTTTGCACGGTTATCGTACGACGGTACGCACATCAACTGGGGCAACTCCTTTTTCACTGGTATATGGTATGGAGGTTGTCCTACCATTGGAGGTTGAGATTCCTTCTTTGAGAGTTCTGCGCGATGTCCAACTTGATGAGGCGGAATGGGTAAAAGATAGACTGAATCAGCTCAGTTTGATGGATGAGAAGAGACTGGCTTCTCTAGCATATGGTCGGCTGTATCAAAGCCGGATGAAGAAAGCTTATGATAAAAAGATGTGCTCTCGAAGTTTTTAGACGGGCGATCTTGTGCTGAAAAAGATTCTCCCACCACAATCAGATCACAGGGGCAAATGGACTCCCAACTATGAAGGTCCATATGTCGTTAGAAAGGTTTTCTCTGGAGGAGCCTTATTGTTATCCACCATGGATGGTGAGGATTTTACATCCCCTGTAAACTCAGACGCAGTTAAAAAATACTTTGCTTAAAGAGACCCGATGGACAAAAAAAGGAGAGTCCAGGCAAAAATGGGGCATCCCGGCGAACCATAAAAAAGAATAAAAGGTTCGGGCAAAAGTTAGGGATAAAATTGGAAAAAATATGTACACCCGCGAAGTTGAAAACCTGAAAAGGGCGACTTCGGCAAAAAAGGGTATCCCGGTGAATTGAAAACCCGCACAGGGCGGTTCACGCAAAAGTTAGGGATTTGAAAAAGCAAATGAATGCGGTCCGAATTTGATACTGCGTTGCTTAGTGGTTTGGGAGTACCTGAGGGTTGTACATCCAAAACAATCTTTTCCAAAGATCGAGTATAGGGAAAGCGTCAGAGTTAGGCGAGTCATAGGAGGATCAACTCAGGGTGTTTGTTTGTACCACGTTGCCGACATGTATACAAATTTTCTTTGCGCTTCTGTGATATTTGTATTTACTTGTGCGTAACTTCCTCTTTTCAGGAGTTGCATCCAGTGTACAAAATTTTTCCTATTTACATGCCTGTTGTCAATAAAGCATGTTATTCAGTACTTGATGCTTGTTCTTTACTATTTTGTTTGTGAAAAACGCCGATGTTTTTTGATGAATTTGCATGTGCATAAACTTGCTGGCCCTTGCCAATAATTGCTAAAACTTCGAATTGACTGAACGAATGTCACAGATACTAACCGGGATAGATCTTGTTGTGTAGATTTGTTCTGTCTCGTTTGTGTTTTGCAGGGTTCTCACCTTTGAAGCAAACAGTCAAGGAATTTGTGTTTCCCCAGCCAGAGTCCCGTGACATAGTGATTGTATCACTTCTCAGCAGATGGAAGTCACATCTTATCCCAGAGAGAGTTGAGATGGCACTTATCCCTACTGGATGTGGGGTTTGTCCTCCCCAAAAGAGTATCCCCAGGAAAGCTGCCAAGAGAGTATCCTCAGTGGATCTTGATGTCCCCAACAGAAGGTGCATTCCCAGCAGTGAGTATGTACACAATCAATCCCCAGCATGGGTAACTCCCGTAGAATATAACCAAGTCGTCTTTGGTTCAAAAGGATTATCCCCACGCATGACTGTTTTTTCCTTCTCCCCAGCAGGTTGTCATTTTTTCGTCAGGATGATCATCCTTAGCAGAGTTTGTAACTCCGAGTTTGTGAGCTATTCCCAGCAGGGTTTATTTTCTTCCTTCCAGTGGAAGTTGTTCTCACCTTTCCAACATTTATTTTGCTGGAATACTTTGTGATACCCGTTTATCCCCAGCGGATTTGGTTTTGTCTTCAACATTTATTTTGCTGAAGCGCCTCTTGGCATCTTTGCATTGTGCATATATCATCATATTTGCATCTACCCAAACGCGTAGCATTTCCATGCCGTATGGAGCATTACGCCATTGTCAAACATACGCATTTTGAAACATAAGCCAGGTTGGTTACCTCTTTGTTTTCAGGTGTTATTCCCTGCTGAGGAGTGAGATTCTTGCTCGGAAGGATTTCTAGATATTCAAATTCTCGGCGTGAGATAGGTGATGATAACGTTCGTCCCATCGCATGCTCCCTAACAGAGTTGCTTGGTTAAGTTCTCTTCCTCCCCAGCGAAGCTTTCTTCAGATTGTTGTCCCGTTAGCGTTTAAAGATTTCGTAAGTCGTTACTTGTTGTCAAAGTAAGTGTCTGGCAGTTGGCGTCAGAATTCCCCCAGTAGAGTTTTTCCTCGGATTGCTGTTACGTCAGCATTAAAAGAATCTCTTGGATTAAACCTTCGGAGTTGTACCCGTGGTGATGGAGTCTCTCCTCGTGTTGACGAATTTAGTCCAGTTGTGGACGGAGTTGTACCCGTGGTGATGGAGTCTCTCCTCGTGTTGACGAATTTAGTCCAGTTGTGGACGGAGTTGTACCCGTGGTGATGGAGTCTCTCCTCGTGTTGACGAATTTAGTCCAGTTGTGGACGGAGTTGTACCCGTGGTGATGGAGTCTCTCCTCGTGTTGATAAATTTAGTCCAGTTGTGGACGGAGTTGTACCCGTGGTGATGGAGTCTCTCCTCGTGTTGACGAATTTAGTCCAGTTGTGGACGGAGTTGTACCCGTGGTGATGGAGTCTCTCCTCGTGTTGACGAAATTTAGTCCAGTTGTGGACGGAGTTGTACCCGTGGTGATGGAGTCTCTCCTCGTGTTGACGAATTTAGTCCAGTTGTGGACGGAGTTGTACCCGTGGTGATGGAGTCTCTCCTCGTGTTGACGAATTTAGTCCAGTTGTGGACGGAGTTGTACCCGTGGTGATGGAGTCTCTCCTCGTGTTGACGAAATTTATTCCAGTTGTGGACGGAGTTGTACCCGTGGTGATGGAGTATCTCCTCGTGTTGACGAATTTAGTCCCGTTGTGGACGGAGTTGTACCCGTGGTGATGGAGTCTCTCCTCGTGTTGACGAAATTTGTCTAGTTGTGGACGGAGTTGTTTCTTGCAAAGTTAATTCGATGCCTGTAGCGTCACACAGGGGGTTGATGTTGAAATCAAAGTTTTTATTAGAGGATTGATCAGTTGTTGCCGTAACAACTGGGTTCAGTGTAACAGATGTTGTTCCCCCCAAGCAGTTTTTGCAGTTTATTTCTGTGGTTGGCAAATTTCCGGGTTTCTTGGTATTCAACCGTCTTCTACCTCAATTTTTTGAAAGCCGTTCGCTCTTCACCCAGTCGGGTCCAAGCCGTTTGAATAGGGGCAGCTGTTGCACCCCAAAATTTGCCCAACCTCTTTTCTTACTTGGTTTATGTTTCATTGCATTAACATTTGCATAGTTATATCATTTGCATATCATGATATCATTCATATAGAAGGGGATCAAGTGTGATTCTTATCAAGAGGAGCCTAGCTAGAGGTCTTATTCAAGCTTGAGAAGTTATCAAGGTCATCAAGAGGTGGTTTGAGTGCCTAAGAGTTTAGATGCTTGCATGCGGATTTTCTCCTAACTTGAGGATCAATTGAAGACCATCAGAGGGATGTGAAGTCTTGAATATGAGTAGAGGATATGTATGGAGCTCACGGAATGCCTAGAGGGCCATGGGAGAGTTCAATCAAGTCATTGTGTCAAATGCAAGAGCCACAGTTGAAGTGCAAGCAATTAGGGTTTCATCTGGGTCAATCCTAGGTCAACTGTGCAATTGAAGAGTATCAAAGCTTACTTTTAGGTCATGGAGTTCATGAAATGATATGCTGAGACATTTGTCATGTTGTGCTAAGATCAAGTCAAGAAGAGTCAAGAGTGTGGGAAGTTGCTAAATTAGGGTCTCGGTGTAAAATCCCCTGTTTAGTGTCTAACTTCAAGACCACATAAGTCACGATACAAGTTTCAAATGAATCTTTGGACAACATGGAACTTTTAGAGCTTCTCAATACCTTTAATTTGAGTACTAGAAGTCCTCAAGGGGATTTATAGAACTCAAGTTATGGTCCAGACAAGTTACAGGTCACCAGATGAATGTGAAATTTGTCTGAGAAAATCATCTAACTTCCAGGCTACTTTTGACCTAGAAGGAATTTTCACATGGACTTTTGGCCAACATGAAAGTTGTTCCTTATGATCTTAGCTTTCCAAAAAGTTATAGAAGACCTTATTCTGATTGGTGGAGCTCAAGTTATGATCTTTGTAAGCCAGGGGTATTTTGGGAAAGTAAGATTATAGGTCATTTTGGATTATAGGTCAAAATCTCCAACTTGCACATTTGAAATGAAGTTTTGTTCAACATGAAACTTACTCAAAATGGGATTTTAAGGTTAACCAAATATTCATGATGCATTGAATTAGCTTGAGGCAAGATTTGGTTTGAAATGGCTTAAAAAAGAAGGTTTTAAAAGGGATTAAAGTTGAAAAATTCAAATTAATGGTTAAGTGATCAAAAAAGGTCAAATGAATACTCATTTTGAGTGGAAATGGTATTTCAAACACATTGGCATTGGTAGATTTTTTAGTTGAGGCAGATTTTCATGAGTTATCATTTTGTTTCTTCACAAGCAAGTAACATAACCAAATCACTTACCAAGGCATTTCAAGCATTCCTTTTGGTCAAATTTCGTTCACAAGGCATTTTGCAACAAGTTGGAAGCTTCTAGTGCAAGATGTAATAAGGAAATCACGACTGTCATGTGCAACTTTTGAAAGAAAAACAGAAAATTGAAACTACTGGTTTGGGCTTGAATTGGACTCCTAAAGCCCATGAACACACTCTATATAAGTCTTTCATTGATTCCATGATCATTTTTGGAGCTCATTTCGTGGTGAAAGCAGAGATAGAAGTTGGAGTTGCAAGCAAACAAACTGAAATCGTGTTTTCATTTCCAAGCAAATTCAGATCAAATTGAAGGTTCCTTTAGCTTCCTCTTGCATCCTTGAGTGTTTCTGGAAAGTTTTGAAGGCTGAATCGAGCTCTAGACACCTCTGTTAACTGATCTACACCAGGTATGTAAACTTCCAAATTCCACTGATTATAGCAAGATGTAGATCATAGTGAGCATGCTGTTAGGATCTAGTTGAGTTGTAGATCATTTCTGGATGATAATTGGAGCAATTAGAGACAAATTAAGTTGACATGAGATTTCTATTTGAGCACGGTTTAACTTGATCTTAAGGATTCAACATGATTTGGATAGATCAGAGTGATGTAGGAAGAGTGAGGATTATTTCTATGGTTTTAGATTTGAATTTGGTGATGATCAATTTTTGATGTGTTCTCTGAACTTTGGATCGTGATTTGAAACCTAGCCAGAACTAGAGTAAATGAGTAGGATATTTGAGATCCTTGTGGAATTCTGATGAATTTGGTATAAGATTTGATGTTGTTTGGCTGCCTGTGACCACCACCTCGCTGGAGAAGACGACCGGAGGTCTTCTCCGGCCACCACACTGACTTTCCCTCCGTTTGACATTTGAATTGGAGACGATGACTGATGACCATCAGATCTGGCTGAAACCTTGACTTGTTCCTCTCATCCCACGGCTGTGATATGTTCTTTTTTCTGAAGACTTTGACTTAGTGAAACGCAGAGTTTCACTAATGCGCTGACACACTCTCAAGCATTGGATCAGCCGACCAGTCTACCAATCCAACAGTTCACATTTTTTCTTGGCTTTTGATTATTTTAATTCATTTTAGTTTTATTTTAAATGCATATTGATTCCAAAAATCATAGAAAATTCATCTTTGATCTGAAAAATATTTTAAAAATATGTACATGCTCCTATTTCAATTTGTGATTTTCTGGAATCAATAAATTGCATTTTCCTGCATTTTTCAATTTAATTTGCATTTTTCTTTTTTATGTTATTTCTTTTATTTTGCATAGTTACCTATCTGTTTTGTTGATTTTGGTTTGATCATTTGGTTTGGATTCTGGATTTGATTTTTGAGTATGTTGTAGGTTAGATGTGAATGCTCCCTTAGGATTTTTATTAGAATTTTAATATAATTGTAGGTTCTGTTTTAGGCAAGATGTTTAGAGCTTTCCCAATTTTGTGGTTTACATTGACACATTTCAACTTAGAATTTATTTAGTGGACCTAGAAGTTGATTTAGGCCCTGATATTTGAATCCTAGAATGTTAAAACATGCATGTTCCCTTAGGAAAATTCTTAGATTTTTACAACTTAGTTTTCTATTTTATATATAACTCACAAGTAGGTGTTGCCTTTGGTGTTCCTTCTTTGGTGCCTTGCCTTGTTTGATCTTGTTGGTGACTTTGGGGCTTGAAGAGCTTGGTTTCTTTTTTGGAGGAGGTGCTGGACATCTTGTAGCTGCTGTGGATTGGCTTGTGGAGCTTGGCTTGGAGCTTTCTTTCTCTTTTAGGAGCTTTTTTTAGAAGCTTATAGGATTAAGGTTTTAGGAAGAACCATTAGAACTATATCTTTTCCTTTCATCAAAAATAGAATGCATTGTTTGCTTCTATCCTCATCCTATGATGCAAAGTCCTCTTAAGGAAGCCCCATCTCTCATTTGCAGGGATGAGTGGCATGCCTTAATGAGTAGAACTTTTGAGGATGCACTTTCTTTCCAATGTTGGTTCCTGATGAATTCCTTTGGTCTTCATCAGGTTTCCTAGCATTGTAACTTGATCTCAATGACGATTTCTCTTCTTGTGGAGCTTGCTAGAGTTTGAAGATGAAGATTGAAGAAGCTTGAATATAGGAGCTAACTTGAAGATGAAGACTCTTTGCTGTCAACTTTGCTGACAATTCAACTTTGCTGACAAGAGCTGCTGCTAAAGGTTGAAGATGTTGTCTGTAGAAGATTGTTGCTGCTGCTTGGGCTGCTTCCTCTGTTTTTCTTTTGTTGTGTTGTCTGTTTTCTTGTGTTGCTTACCTTTAGGTTTGAGGCGGAGCTTGTCTCCCCTTTCATTTTGTTTTCTTAGGTTTGAGGTAGAGCAGGACTCCCTTGCCTCGCTTGTACTGTTGCATAGCATGCATTTTACTGTTTACTGTTTACTACTTGCTTTCTTTTGCTGTTTTCCCCTAGGATCTCTGATTTCCTCTGTGCAAGAGGGAATTATGATAGATGTTAGGTTTCTAAACCATTCATGATAACATTAGGTAGATTCCCTTTCAACCATAGTTTTAGGGCGTTTTTCTCTTTTCATCTCAAAACAATTCAAAAATACAGTAATAAGGTTAATTGAAGTCGTACGCTACGAGCCTTAAGCTATCTGGGAAAAGTTTGGTGGAGGGTCTCTCTCTAGTAATCTGGATGTTTAGTGTGGTACCCTTTGGGTGACATGCGAAGCATTCACTCCTAGATCATAGTCTCTAGTGCGACGGAGATTGCGAACATCCTAAAAAACAGTTCTTTCGTAAAAGATTCAAACAAACATTCAAACTCTGTTTTTGTCCTCTTGGACCCTTAATCTGGAAAACCCTTTCATAAGGAGATAAAAAAAATTGTCAGACAAACTTGTGTCTTCCGTAGCCCGAACTACGTTTGCTCTGATCTTTCGCGCTGTGTGAAAGTACGTAGGCACAAGATGCGATATCTCGGTGAGCAACCTTTCCCCCTTCTCCAGTAGTTAGGCGAACTACGTTGACTCTGATTTCTCATTCCAGACGGGAATGCGTAGGCATAAAGTATGATACTTTGCCGAGTCATTTTCTTTCATTTTTAGACCAGACCTTTAGAGTAGATAGATAAACACACCCTTAGATAGAAAACAAGCATGGATCCCGTCGAGTACGACGGACGTGAGGGGTGCTAATACCTTCCCCTTGCGTAACCGACTCCCGAATCCAGGATTTGGTTGCGATGACCATTCCTTTCCCTCTTTGCGTTAGGTTTTCTCTGAGCGTTTCCTTTCCCTCTTTTGGGATAAATAACGCACGGTGGCGACTCTTCTGTCATGGCCGGCGCCGATATTCGCAGTAGCGACACTTCTAACCTTGCAACTGGAGCGAATGTTTCATCAAAATCGATTCCTTCTTCTTGGTTGTATCCTTGGGCGACCAATCTTGCTTTATTCCGAACTATAATTCCATTTTCATCGACTTTGTTCTTGAATACCCATCTTGTTCCAATGATATGCTTGTTGTTTGGCCTAGGGACAAGATTCCAAACTTGATTTCTTTCAAACTGGTTTAGTTCTTCTTGCATAACTATTATCCATTGATCATCGCCTAAGGCTTCATCCATTTTGGCTGGTTCAATTTGTGAAAGAAATGTCATGTTCAAACAAGCATCTTTGAGGTTTAATCTTGTTGTAACACCTTGACTGATATCACCAATGACTTTATCGATCGGGTGATCTCTATGAGTTGTCCATTCTTTAGGTAGATCATTGTGTTCTTTATTATGTTGTGAATCCTCTTGTTGTTGTCTTGGTTGATCACTTGCAACACCATTGCGATTATCTTTTTGAGAGGTTTCTACTACATCATCATCATCAATAATATCATCCTCCTTGGAGAAGTTAGATTCATCAAAAGAAACATGCATAGATTCTTCAATAGTTAAAGTTCTTTTGTTGAAAATTCTAAATGCCTTACTAGAGAGAGAGTAGCCGAGAAAAATACCTTCATTTGATTTCTCGTCAAACTTACCGAGATTATCTTTGTCATTGTTCAAGACAAAGCATATACACCCGAATATGCGAAAGAATGATTTGTTCGGTTTTCTCCCTTTGAAGAGTTCATAGGGGGTCTTCTTGAGAATTGGTCTGATGTTGACACGATTACTTACAAAACATGTCGTGCTTACCGCATCTGCCCAAAAATATTTAGGAAGATTTGAACCGCTAAGCATTGTTCTTGCAAGTTCTACCAACGACCGATTCTTTCTCTTTACGATACCATTTTGTTGTGGAGTTCTTGGTGCGGAGAAGTTGTGTGAGATTCCATTTTCTTTGCAAAATTCTTCAAATGAAGCATTCTGGAATTCTCCACCATGGTCACTTCTAATGGAGATAATTGAAAGTGACTTCTCATTATGAATTTGTTTTGCATACTTCTTGAATGCCTTGAAAGCTTCACTTTTCTGCACTAAGAAGAAAGTCCATGTATATCTAGATAAGTCATCAACAATTACTAATGCGTAAACATTACCTCAAAAACTTTTTGTTCTTGATGGTACGAAGAGATCCATATGTAACAATTGTAGTAGCCTTGTTGTGGACACCACATTTTTGGATATGAAAGTTGATTTGGTTTGTTTTCCCTTTTGGCATGCGCCACACAATCTATCTTTGATGAATTTGATCTTTGGAAGACCAACAACTAAGCCATGTTTGATCAATTTGTTCAGATACTCCATATGGATGTGAGCAAATCTTTTGTGCCATAACCAAGAGTCGTTGTTGTTTTCCATAAGACACTTAACCTTCAAAGACATGTTATCAAGGGAAATCATGAAAATATTATTAATTCTATTACCTTTTAATATTACCTCATGAGTAACTTTGTTTTCTATCAAACATTCATCTTTAGTGAAGTTGATTCTGAAACCTCTATCACAAAGTTGGCTAATGCTAAGTAGGTTATGCTTTAGGCCTTCTACATAGAGGATATCTTCTATGGTTGTAAAAGGTGGTGCTCCAATGCTGCCTATGCCAAGGATCTTTCCTTTGTTGTTATCACCATAGGTTACGAATCCTTTGGCCTTAAGCGTTAGATGTGAAAATTTGGTAATGTCACCTGTCATATGCCTTGAACACCCACTATCAAGATACCAATGATATGAAGAGGTCTTCAAGCATACCTACAAAACAAGATTAAGTTTTATTAGGTACCCAAACTGCCTTGGGTCCTTCATAGTTAGTGCCTTTCTTGACCCACACATAATGCCCTTTTGCAATATTGATGTTTCTTACATAACAAGCATTAGGTGTATGACCTTTGATACCACAATAAAAACAGGTGGGCTCAAAATTAATTTTTTATCTAGGAGGATAATACTTTTTCTTACTAGATACTTTCTTCTTGGGGTATTGATGAACCACTTTCGGCTTGACCACTTTCTCTTTAAGAGTTTGTTCAGTAGCTTTAACAAAGATGGTTTTGTTGGAACTTGGTTTAGAAAATTTTGAGTAACCAAGTCCACTTTTATCATTTGAAAATCTTTGTTGACTAAGAACAACCTCTAGTCCAATTTGTCCTTTTTCATACCTCTCAAGGACCCTTTTTAATTGGACAATTTGAAATGAAAGTGACTCACATTTTGTGCATGCAAAATTCTGTTTTTGATCACTAATTCATTTATGTTTTTCATCTTTGAAAGTATTTTCCATTGTCTCAACCTTTTTCTCTAAATTTGAGATTTGGCTTTTTTGTGATGAAATGGTTTTGTACAAAATTTTGCATTCACCCAGAAGTTCATCAATTGCCCATTGAGCATCATTATCATAAATTGAAAAGTTATTACCAACCTTGTCATCTTCATCATCCGACTGATGTGAGGCCATTAGTGCCAGATTTACGCTTTGATCACTATCTGAATCTGATGAGGAACTTATCTCGTTATCTTCCCATGCTACGTAGGCCTTATTTTTCTTAAAGCTCTTTTTGCTTCTATGAGCATCATTCTTGGAGAGTTTAGGACAGTTTGGTTTTATGTGTCCTTGTTTTCCACATTCATAACATTTGACATCTTGAGTGGATGTTGACGCCTCCTTCTCTTTGTTCTTTGAAAACTTCTTCCTTTTCATATAGTCAGAATTTCCAATATCATTTTTAGAACCAAAATATTTTCCTAACTTTTTGACAAGAAGCAAGAAGTTTTCATCTTCAACCGGATCGTCTGCTTTTTCTACTTCTTTGGACTCAACCTTTAATGCGATGCTTTTGGACTTCTTCTCTTGATTTTCATGTTTTTCTAATTGCCCAAGTTCTGTCTCATATTCTTGGAGTTTTCCAAACAATATAGCGGATGTTATCGTGGATAGACTTTTCTTTTCAGAAATTGCTGTCACCTTGGGCTGCTATTCTCTGGACAAAGATCTAAGCACTTTAAGATTTAATTCACCATTAGTTAATGTCTTACCGAATGCCCTGAGATGATTTGTCAAGTGCACGAATCTTTTCTGCAAATCAAGAATTGATTCTTCTGGCTGTATTCTGAATAACTCATATTCCTGACTCAGCGTGTTTAATCTCGATCTCTTAACTTCAGTGGTTCCCTCATGGGTTTCCACTAAAGTATCCCAGATTTCCTTTGCTGATGTACATGTTGAGACGCGAAAGAATTCATCCATGCTTAGTGCACTTTGTAGAAGATTGATTACCTTTTTGTCATAGAGAACCTTTTTCTTATCATCGTCATCCCATGAAGCTTTGGGCTTTGTTGATCTAACACCGCTAACGACCGTTGTAGGAACGAATGGGCCATTTTGGACAGCATCCCATATTTTATCTCCTTGTGCTTCTAAGTGAGCCTTCGTGCGAATTTTCCAGAAATCAAAGTATTCACCACAAAATAGTGGAGGCTTGTTGCTACTACCACCATCTTTGAATACATCTCTATTGTTTGCGGAAGCCATACTTGATCGGTTAGGAACATGTTACCTAAACCTGCTCTGATGCCAATTGTAAGTCTGAGTTGCACCTAAGAGGGGGGGGGGGTGAATTAGGCTTTTTGCTATTTTTTGGTTTTTAGAGATTGATTTTATATTTTCTTGAAATATAAAGATCGTATGAAAGTGGTAAAGAGCAGAAAGTAAAAGAGACATAGAAAATTTATAGTGGTTCCCCTCACACTCTGAGGGTACTCCACTACCCTTTCGACTCGAAAGAGATTTCACTATAGTTAGGATCAGTGTACAACTATCTTTCTAACCTATAGGGAGATCAAAGGCTCTTAAACACCTTTAAGATCTGAACACTAAGTGCAATGAGAACAATCCTCTTCAATGCACACACTTGCTTTCAACAATCCTGAACAGCAAGAGGAAATAAATACAATTTGTTTTGTAATGAGTTGTAACAATGTATACAGTTGTTTTATCAATGCTGAGATTGATCTTCTCTTTCAGTGAGAGTTTCCACAAATATCTAAGACTTATTGCTCAAGAATTTTCTTTCAAAGGATATGAAAATATGTAGAAAATTTTTTTTGTAAAGTGATTTTTCTTAGATGTGGAAAGATGAAATTGTGATAAAGTTTTTGAAAGAGTATTGAAAGAGATGTGTTTTTGAATTTGAAAGATTTAAGTATTTATATTACACAAACACCTCTTGAGAAAATCATGCAAATCTTTAGAAGAATTGATGAACAATTGCCATGTTTCAATAGAAACATTTTAGAGAAGTTTGGTTGAAGAGATGCAATTTTTCAGAATGATTTTTCAAAAACGTTAAGTGAGCAATCGATTGCACATAAAGACCAATCGATTGCACCTTCACAAAAACACTTGAAAAATTCAAATTTTTAATAGAGCAATCGATTGGACCTTTCAGACCAATCGATTGCACTTCAAAACAGAAGTGAAAGTAGAGAAAAATTTTAAGCATGCAATCGATTGCACCAAAGCAGCAATCGGTTGCTTACTGAAACAGAAGCAAAAATGAGTTAAAATTTTGATCATGCAATCGATTGCTCTAATAGTGCAATCAATTGCACTTTCACAAACTTAAATTTTGTTTTAAAAGGCTTGTGTTGATGTGAAAAAATAATGTAAAAGTCATTTGATGCAAATTCTCATTATACCTTATGAGAAAAAATATATTCTTCATGACAGGTCTTTGACCGATTCTGATATCTTGAAATGGTTGATCATCTTTGCCTTCTTTTGTCAGTTGATTTGTCTTCATCAAAACATATGTTAATCTTTGGGAATCTTGATTTCACACGTGGTGAAGGAAGGTAAATCAAATATCTCTATCGTGACCGAGTGAGAAGTGATACAAGAGAGATTTTTGAAAGCTGATGATAATATGAAACTCCATATCAAAAAAAAGAAGAGGAAGATTGCTAATCTAGAAACAACAGATTTGAAACCATCGTCTCAACCGGTAAAAACAAAATATGTTCCTAAGAAGGTCAAACCAACATCAAGTGAAAAGTCAATGATGTGATTTCCTTCGTATTTTGAACATGTTGACAAACGTTTTCCAGATTCTCCAACTTCAAAATCGCAAAAAAAGTGTTTTCAAATGAGCTCACATTAGCAAACCACCTCATTCACCATCTTTACCAAAAAAAACCAATTGATCGAAGAGATGCAAGCTTTTATGCACAAATACATCGAAAAGATTGTAAATGTTAAGGGTGAAATATCTGTGGTTATTGAGCTGTTTCCACTTTGCTCAATAAAGGAGAGGATAATTATACATTTGTCTGCCAAGAACTTATCAAAAAGTTAAAGGCGCATAAAGAATCATAAACACGAGTATCTGGGAAAAAGGAGCATTTTAATGCAATTCATGTATTTTATTCAATGATGTATTTATGTGATCAAACATGTTTTGTATGTAATATTGTATTAATATTAATGATGTCAAATCTATATATTTTCATATATTTCAATGTATGTTTCCTTTTCCAAAATATTTCTCCTTTTTTGCATTCTAAAACAAATTCTATTTCTAAAATAGGTTTTGTGTGAATAATGCTAGGTGAATCCAGAAATGCATCTATAGACACACCCTAAATGGTTAAAAAAATACGAACATGGGTTTATTCAGAAATGCATTTCTGTATACACCTTAATTTCACAAGTTTCAAACAACAAAATAGGGTGTATTCGGAAGTACATATTTGAAATGTCCCCCTTGAGATATGATTGAATTTCTAAGGTCCATATTGGCCTAAAACTTGTAAAAATATAGGGTCTCCCATCTCTAATTGTTTACAAAAACACACCACACCAGTACACACACACACACACACACACACACACATATGCATGTTACATTTGTCTGCTTCAACGGTGCTTGGTCACATAGTACATCCCTCTTATAGATTTTAAATCTATGTTGGAGATTCTATAATCCATACTAGAGAATCTCCTAGAATACTCACTGAAGGAATGTTTCTTGATAAAAATTTTCATTGCTTTGCATGTCCTACTAACAATATTTCTAGACATTTCACACTCATCCTTATTCATAATATTCATAAACCCTTTTTTATTAGTCTCAAACTCAATATTCTAAAAGCCACAATTGTCATAACTTCATCAGTCATCAGATTGTTATCTGATGGTTCCTAAATTGGACATAAATACAAAAGCTCATTTCACATGTTTTTGTGATTCACTTTGAAATATTTATATTTTATGATTAATAATGGAGTGACGTCGAAGTTCTATGGAAAAATAAAAACATTAATGAAGTTGTAACAAAACAATGACAAGAAGGAACTTTTGGAAAAATAAGACAAGGAATGCCACAATTCTAATCCAAGAAGCTGATAAGCCTTATGGAAGGAAGATCGTCACAAGAATATGAATTCTTGATAAGATAAAATTTGGTCCAACTCAGAACCAAAAAATAGAAATGCTTACAAAAATTCAAAGAGTCAATTTTTCTATTAAAGTATTTTGTTCTATTTTTTGATCTTTATTTTTTTTCTTTTCTTTTTAAACTTTGAATACAACAATAGCAAAAAATTAATGAAATTTAAAAGATAAATAACACTTGATTTGAACCTAAGCTCTAATTACCAATCTTTTTATTCCAACATAGTGATGAAGTTCTGTTATGTCACTTATGTCACAATTTAAGTCATGAAGGAACCTAGCCATAGTTTCCTTGTTGTCTTCTTCCACATTAGCTAATAGGATGACACAAATCTTATTTTCATGATTTTTTCATCTCCTCCAAAATATCAACTGATGGGTATTTATACCTCCTTTATTTGGTCATTTTATCCCACAAAAATAAGACATGCTCTTTAAATTCAAGAGTTGCAACTTGCACTTTTTCAATATTAGAGTATTTGTGGTAATTGAATTTTTTTTTAATTTTAGTCTCTCGCTTTAAATATGCCTCAATATAACTTGTCCTTATAAATGGTGGAACTTTTATCTTTGTATCTCAAATGATCCCCCATATGCCTTTCTTTGTGTGAGAGAATCTAATTAGATTGAGCTTCCTGATCAAACTATTAATCACTTTGCATGTCTTACCAACATTGTTTCCGGGCATTTCACACTCATCTTTATTCATACTCTTCATAAGACTTTTGTTGTAAGTCTCAAACTTAACATTTTGAAAGCCACAAGTTATCACCTTTTCTATCACCATTTTCATAGTCATAACTTCAGCAACCATCCGATTGTTATCCTCGTCCATACAACAAGAGTTAATATATAGAAGTTCACTATTTTTGTTTATGAAAATAACCACCAATCTCTAAATTCCATCATTCACTAAGATAGCATCAAAGTTGCTTTTGACATGTTGAAGAAAATTTCAAAATATTAAATTGATAAATAATAATGATTAAATTAACAAAATAAATGGCCAAAAGTTGCAACTGTCTAGAATCAAACCAAATACCTTATTGTGATAAGGCGCGTGGCTATAAGGTGCCACCACTAGACTAACACAATTTTTTATGAAATGATTTGCTATTATTGATATATAATGGTTTGCGAATGGTCATGTATAAACCATTGGAACATTGCTTCTCCTCACCAATTGGTACAAGTTTTTCTATAAATAGAGATACTTGTTAGGCATAAAATAGACACAAAAATTACTTGTTTCAAGTGTCAAAAAATTATATCTAAGTCATTCTTTTATTTTTCTAGTGCACAAGAATAAATAATGGAACTTTATTACGTAAAATATCATTGATTGATATGCTTAATGTGAATATGTGATTCATGTTAAGGTTTCTAAAGTATCCTGAAGGGGATTCGCCGGTTAACCCATTTGCATCCAATTTTTCTAAATTGGTGGGGGTGAATCAAAACTAAAGCTTAGTGTAAACACACGCTTTGGAATTTATTATTTTGCAACTTTCATCGTACCGTTTTCATCTTCTTCTTGTTCATGTTTTGCAGCAGACCCCTAACACTAGACCTAACAATCTTTAGGTTCGATCTTCGATTTTGATCCATACTTTATTTATAACTAATATTAAAATATGCAACTTTAAAGAAGATACTAACAACTTTCAATGATGGTGAAAGGTACATAATTAATTCATGTAATTTTAAAATTATGGAATTTTAATTTATGTTTTTTGTGATTAATTTGTGGTTTGAATTTTGATGGAGAGATAAACATACATCTTTGTTTATTTATACCATGGTGAAAGGTATATCACGTGCAATAAATTTATATATGCATGATTTATAAATAATACAAGTATGTGCATCTGAATAATTAAAACTATATTTGGTTTATGGTGTATACTTGAATGTAAAATACATGTTGAATATATTCTTTGATATAAGTAATTTATTTTAATTAATAATAAATTATTTTTGGATGAAATGATTTGGTATAAAAAAAATCATTAACTTGAATTAATGGTGCATATATTAGAAATATAAAATGATGTAAATAAAATGTTAAAAATATAAAGGACGTGATTAAATTATATTTTAATTTGTGCAATAATTTATTAAACTTAAAATGATTTATCTCATTATATGAGTATCATAATATGAAAATACTATTTCTTGTTCGTCTTGATATTAAAAGTAATTTTTGCATATTTTAGATTATTGTAATTTGACAAATATTTATGGAAAAAATTATAGAAAAAATTAATGAAGTGAATTCATTGTTTATTTTGTATTGTGATTTTTATTTGGATATATCATAAACATTGTTAAATATGAAACATGAATTTATCACATGGTGTTGTATTTATACGGAGTTTATGAATTACATGTTTGAACTCACTTCATGAAATAAAAGTTTATCGTGACAAATTTGTATAATCATGGTTGTTGATTGCTATAAATGATTAAAGCATTAATATATTTTAGATATATATAAGTGGAAGTAAAACTTCAAACTAAAAATATTGGTAATTGAAGAATGACATAAAAATTGGGTATATGATAAAATAAATGACTAAAGTGTCCTGGTGATAGTTTGTCAAAACTATAAAAAATATAAATATACTTTGTATATGATAATTGTACTAATGTGCTAAAAGTGTCATGATTTGATAATATATGACAAATACTTTCAAGAGTACATAAAGTAATCATATGCATGGTTAGTTGAAAAATTAAATGTTCGGAATTTATTAAAGTTTAAAAAAATATTGCATTGGATTGACAAAGATATGATGTCTTTGGAATAATTAAATACAATGAAGACATTACTAGGGATGTGGAACAAGTCCACATCTAATTAATCATCAATAATGGAAACTCAACTCACCTTGATTAACATTAAGTCTTGAGTTCAATGATGAAAGTATACTGTTCTGGCTTGGATCCCGGCCTGACCGGGAAGACCCAGCCCTCCTATACTTGGGGAAAGGCCCAAAGGAGCCTTCCTCACATGTGTCTAGCACAAGGCCCCCGTTGACCAGACACTGCCCTACCGGGCAGAACGCTTCCCCCGTCGGACAGAAAGACGTGTGCCTCACACGTTCTCCACGTGCTCCCCTCTGTGGGGACACGTCATCAGACAACTACCTACCTCCGAAAGAGCAGGTCAGCCCTCCTTCCAGAGATCAGGGGACAGTTGACCTAGGGCGAAGACCACGTCCTGGTCTTCACTACGCCACGTAAACACTAGCAGCCACCTAGGTTGGGCCTGACAATCCAGTCCAACACAAGTGACCGTTGTCCCTGCGCTGGGGTCTCTCTATAAATACCCTCTTTCGCAAGAGGGTCAGGTATTCAATTCAATTCCCTATCTCTCTTCTGTATTTGCTCTCACCCTGGTCCATTACTCATTTTGGCATCAGAGTGTCTTGCAGGTACACCCCCTCCTCTTCCATACTTCTGGTGAACAGGAAGTATATCAAAGACGCGTGGTGGTCCAACGATTCCCTTCTGATCAGGTCAGATCAGTGGTGCCGTCTGTGGGAACTAAACTTTCCTGTTCCTCCGAGCAGAGAACCAAAGTTTCACCTCTCAACACTTTAGAATCATGACTAGCCCACGCCATAATGACGCTGTTCACAACTCCTTCGTCGTCCCCATCACCAACGGCAACGGTCACATATGGACTTCTCTACTCCGTGAGACCGACGTCCGAGACGGCCAGACTGCCTCCCCGTCCCCCGAGGACACACCATACCATGAGGTTCCTCGGGCAAGAAGCCCGACAGTGTTCCAACCCATCCCCACTTCGGCTGGCGCGGACCCGGCGATGACCGCCCTCTTCGCGACCATCAACCAGACGAATCAGACACTGTTCCAACAGAATCAGCGCATTGGCACGCTCGAACACGAGGCCTCGTCCCGCCAAAAACTTGATTGCGACTTTTTGAGTCTAACTGAACTAACTGCAAGTGCACAGTCTATCGCGTGGTAATAAAGATATCGATCCCACCGGGACTCGTAATCAATCTAGTGCTATCGAGGGTTACTATGTTTAGCTAAGTCGGAAAAGGTTTTAAGTAAGTAAGTGCAGAATTAAAGGCTAAATTAAGAGAAAGTTATAAGGTTTTTTTTTTAAAATAATAATAAGAGAAATCGGTATGCAATACTTTAGTTTTTGGGGATTCGAACGCGAAAGTGTATCGTTTATTTGACTCGATTTACATGAATTTACTTACGACTAATGTTAATTTATCTTGATTTATGTTCTATTATGCGGTTAATTTACTATGTTTTGTAGATTATGGAGAATTTGGATTAAAGAAAGAAAAGAAGAAGAAATGGGAGGAAACGAAAGAAGAAAGAAATAAATAGAGAAGAAAAACAGAAAAAGCAGATTTTGTGAGTGTGACGCTTGTCACAGCTCCATGACGCCCATCACGACCATCACGGTCGTCATGCCCTATCACGCTCGTCACGACCATCACGATCGTCACAGTTCCATTACGGTCGTCATGACTCCAATCTCAGAAACACAGAAGTGGCCATGGGCACGTTCAACTTAATTTCTTCCTGCACTTTTTCCACTAACTGCCCACTACTGGAAGTTACTCTCACTTTCTCCATAACTCACGCATGATCTCTGGAAGTTGAGAAATGAAATATCTCCTATAAATAGGCCAGAGATTCACAGAACAAAGGGGGTGGATTCTACGTCCCGAAGGATTGCCAAAGTTCTATTGAAGCTAATTTTTTGTTGTTTCTTTTATTTTCTTCCTTTTTTTTTCCTTTAGCTCAGAACATTGTAATTTCTTTCTGCAATTTTATTTCTCCAAAGTAGAATCCTGCCGATATTGCGGAGGACTACTCTTCCATTTCAGTACTACTTTCCAGGTTCTTCTTAATTGAATTATTACTTTATTTTCTGTCATAATGCATATTTTATTACTTTGTTGTCTATGTTTATTTCCGTTTGCATTAATTATCATGTATAGCTAAATTAGTTTTATCGGTATGTAATTGAATTAGTAGGATGGGATTCGATAATACCCGGTGCACCTTCCCTTTTACAAACACCTTTCTGGCCGTAGTTTTTAATCAAAATCTTATAAATAAACCTTCGTCGAGAAAGTGAGAAATTATTTACAGTAGTTTTGCCACGAAAGTGGGAAATTCATTAAGGCACGAGCCGACACACGAAAGCTGGGGTTCAAACCGGATAGTAAGAACTAGGCATTGATTTTAAACACAGCGAAAGCGCTTTAAGAGAAATCCGAATTTATTAGTTTTCAAAAAGTAGTTTTAACCCTGAATGGGAATGCGAGAGCGTACATTCTGCCTTAGAATTATGACCCGAGTCAACAACCATCGTGAGACAAAGGTCTTTAAACGAGTATTTTCTCCTGAAAAGTGTTTGCAAAGACTAAAAAGCACCGGCGACCTGTTGAATCCCTGAAAACTAAAGCATTACATACCGATATCCCTTTACTGCTCTTCCTTAAACCAATAACCTTTACTTTCCTTTAAATTTATTTTCACTCGCATTTAAATTTCTTATTCCATTAGCCTTAGCTTTACGTCGTGACAATAGATAACGGTAGGTTAGCATTGGTCTCTGTGGGTTCGACAAATCTTTTATATTACTTCGATATTTCCGTGCACTTGCAGACGCATCATCCCCCCTGCGGGAAAAGCAGTACGGGAACTCGAGGAGTCCATCAACTCGCCCACGAAGTCGCCGACCACAGTTGGAGAGGCCCCAACCCATTGTCTCCAAGAAGCGGGCAAGGTCGCCGACCAGGAAACAGAAGCGAGCCCAGGATCCGAGGACGATGGGGGCAGAACCCCCGGTCAGGCAACCGAGGGTACGAAATCAACCCTCTCATCGACACGGGCCCTCGCCTCCTCTGTCCTCAATTCTCAGCGACAAGGATGACTATAGGACCCCCCTTATCTCGGGAGATCATGGCAGCTCCCATCCCCCACGAGATGGAAAAACCACCTGTGCTCTCGACGTACAACGACACCTCAGACCCGAACGATCACCTGGAAGATATCGAGGCTATGCTCGATTACCGCAACGTCCAGGGAGCCATCAAATGCAGGCTCTTCCCGACGACCCTGCAGAAAGGCGCCATGACATGGTACAAGAGCTTGGAGCCGGAGTCCGTCACATCGTGGAGGGTCCTGAAGGACCTCTTTTCACGACACTTCACGGCATCCAGGCGCCACCCGAAGACAGAAGCCGCGCTAGGCGCGATCATCCAGGCCCGCGACGAGCCCCTCAGGAACTAGATCGAGAGGTTCACAAGGAGGAAGTACAGGTGACGACTTCAAACGAGATGAAGTGTTACCTAATGGAACAAGGCCTGCACCGGGACTCCAAATTCTACGAGGCCGTAGCCATTCATCGGCCAGACTCCCTCCAAGATTTCCTCGACCGGGCTCGCCATTATATCCGGTTCGAAGAAATGCAGGCTGCTAACTCAGCCCGTGACACCAAGGACAGAGAAACCCCCCGCGGATCCTGAGACGACGGAGCCTCGAGCCACCGGCGCGGGGGAGACCGACAGCGAGATGACCGTCCACGAGAAACCCGCGAGCAACGTGGCCCAGCTGGTCGATTCACGGAGTACACCGTGCTGGTCACTTCCCACAAACGCATACTGGCTGAGTGCGCCAAAATGGAGTTTGTCCAGGGAGGTGCCGTTTTCCAAAACCGGCACCCACCAAAGCCAACATGGAAAAATCGAAAT
This sequence comes from Lathyrus sativus, assembly GCA_963859935.3. NCBI lineage: Eukaryota > Viridiplantae > Streptophyta > Magnoliopsida > Fabales > Fabaceae > Lathyrus > Lathyrus sativus. The sequence continues at coordinate 715,996,287 of OZ012737.1, forward strand.
ACTGTCACTTCCATCAAAGCCAAGGTCACATAACAGAGGATTTCATCCACCTAAAGGACGCAATCGAGATTCTGATCAAGGACGACCATCTTAAAAGGTACACTCGAGGAGGAGAGCCCCCGCGGCAGGAGGCCCCTGAAGCTAAAAGAGTCGAGGACCTCCCTCCTCCGGAAGGCGACTCCGGCCTACAGGTTGCCCTCAACGTCAGCCGACCTGAGGACTGGGTCGCCCTTAGGGAGTTCAGCCTTCCCGCCGAAATTGAGCTACCCGAGGAGCCAGTGCGCCCCACCAGCCGGTGGGAGTATTTCCCAAGGGCAATGGTCATCTCCAGAGGGAACCTGAGCAAGCTATCGGTGGGGTCAGTTAAACGGAAGTTCGACGAGCTCATAAATAATAGCTCCGGCAAGATGAACACGCTCGACAAGTTCCGAGGTCGTTCCAACCCGATCACTTTCTACCTCGAGGAACTCCCCGGGGGAGCCCCAAACTCCAACATCCCCTACTGATCCGAGAATAAATGGCTAACTTCGAAGCCCGGCGCATCCTGCTTGACGGGGGGAGCTCTGTGGACATCATGTACACCCATCTCTTCGCGACGCTTCAGCTCGACGAATCCAACTTATCCCCCTCCCTAGGCTCCGATCTATAGGGCTTCAACGACATAACGACGAGACCATGAGGGTACGTCGAGCTCAAGGTCACCTTTGGGGAGAAGGAAACGACCAGAGAAATCAACGTTCGTTTTTTGGTCGTTAAGTGCCCATCTCTATATAACTGCATCCTGGGCAGAACGACGATGGCCGAACTCACCGCGGTGCCATCGACCGTCCACCTAAAGATGAAATACTACACCCGACTTGGAGCCGTTGTCACCCTCAACGGGGATATCGAAGCAGCCCGACGATGCTTCGACGCAGTGATGAAGGGTCTCAGCATAATCGGCCCCCCGACCAAAGCGACCAAGCCGCCTCCTGCCCGGGAGGTCAAACCGAAAGATCACATCGACGCTGTGGACCTTGACTACCGCTTCACCGAAGAGCCTAACAACGAGGAAGAATCCGACGAAACCAACGAGCAGCCTTCCCACCCAACGAGCCCCATTCCAGACGGGGACTTCGAGCTCGTAACCCTCGGGGAAGACACAACGAAGACCGTGAAGATTGGAGCGGGGCTGCCTGAACTCGCAAGGAAACAACTAGAGGCCTGCCTCTGTGAGAATGCCGATCTCTTCGCCTGGAGCGCCACGGAGATACTCAGACTCGACCCCGAGGTCGCCTGCCACCAGCTCTCCGTCAACCTGGCTGCTAGGGCCGTAGTTCAACGTAGGCGTAGACAGTCCCCCGAAAAGTCGGCGACGGCTGAAAAAGTTGTAAAAGACCTCCTAGAGGAAAATTTTATTTCGGAAGCCCGGTATTTAATCTGGCTGTCCAACGTTGTACTCTTTAAGAAAAATAATGGAAAATGGAGGATGTGTGTTGACTACACGGATCTTAACCAGGCATGTCCCAAGGACGCCTACCCCCTCCCCAACATCGACAAGCTCGTCAACAACTCGGCAGGCTTCAAACTCCTGTCCTTCATGGACGCGTACTCGGGGTACAACCAGATACCCATGAACGAGGATGACAAACAGAGCACGACTTTCATGACTGAATCGGGCAATTACTACTACAACGTAATGTCCTTCGGTCTAAAAAACGCCGGCGCCACCTACTAGCGGATGATGAACAAGGTCTTCTAAGGAGAGATCGACGACATGCTCGAGGTCTACATGGACGACATGATCGTCAAGTCTTACACGAAATTCGATCACACGACACATCTCGAGAAGGTCTTCGAGACAGCGAGGAAATGCCTATGCGTTTCAACCCAGAAAAGTGTACCTTCGAGGTGCGCGCGGGGAAGTTCCTCGGATTCTACCTTACTGAGCGTGGGATCAAAGCAAACCCGGACAAGTGTCGGGCATTTTTCGAGATCGCAACTCCGCGATCGAAGAAATCGACACAGTCCCTCAACGAGATGCTCACATCACTTTCCCGCTTCGTCGCCAAGTCCGCGCAACACGCCCTCCCCTTTTTCAAACTACTCAGAAATGAAGCTGCTTTCGAGTGGACAGAGGAATGCGAGCAAGCCCTCCTCCACCTCAAACGCATCCTGTCAGAGCCACCCGTGTTGACGCGGCCAGAGGCCAGGGAAACCTTGTACCTGTACCTGGCCGTAGCAAACAAAGCCGTCAGGGTCGTACTGATCCGAGAAACCCCCGAGGGGCAGAAACCGATCTACTTCACGAGCAAAGCCCTCCACGGCTCGGAAGTGAGGTACCAACAGATTGAAAAAGTCGCCTTAGCCCTCGTCAACGCGTCCAGACGACTCTGACACTATTTCCTGGCCCACACCATCGTAGTTAGAACTGAGCAACCTATTAAAGAGTTGCTCGGCCGACCCGACATGGCAGGGCGCATGCTGAAATGGTCGCTGGAGATTTCCGAGTTCGACATCACCTACGAAGGCAGAAAAGCCCTGAAGGCCCAAGTCCTGGCCGACTTCGTCGCCGAGATGACCCCTGCACTAGAACCAACCCCAGGCACTCAGAAATGGACCATCTTCGTCGATGGCGCCTCGAGCTCCTCAGGAAGTGGCGCGGGAATCATCCTCGAAAGCGAGGAAGGCATTGTCGTGGAATTCTCCCTGAAACTGGCCTTCCCGACGACAAATAACCAAGTAGAGTACGAGGGCTTCCTGGCCGACCTCCGCCTAGCAAAAGATCTCGGAGCCAAGGAGATAAAAATCTTCACGGACTCTCACCTGGTCGCCTCGCAAGTACGGGGAGAATACCAAGCGAAAATGACAACCTGGCCGAATACTTAGCCCTCATAAGAGAGCGGATGAAGATTTTTGATTCTGCGGAGGTCCAACACATTCCACGATAGTAGAACACGCGAGCTGACATCCTGTTGAAATTGGCGAGCACCAAGCAGAAGGGAGGGCACAAATCCGTCATACAGGAGATCCTCGCGTAGCCAAGCTCGTAGAGAGCAAAAGTGTTGCTCGACGTCAACGCCATCGGGGACGCCAATTGTTGGATGACTCTCATACACACCTACCTCGATAGGGGGAGCCTCCCCGCCGATGCGAAGGAAGCCAGCACCGTCAAACAACGATCCTGCTTATATGTTCTGCTCGACGACAAGCTCTACTGCAGAGGCTTCTTGATCCCACTTCTCAAGTGCATCGACCAAACCCAAGCCTCGACCATCTTACAAGAGGTCCACGAGGGCATCAACGTGCAGCACCTCGGAGGATGATCCTTGGCCAGGAAAGCCGTGCGAGCTGGGTATTACTGGCCGACGATGCAGGAAGACGCAAAAGAGCACGTCAAAAAGTGCGACAGGTGCCAGCGGCACGAGGACATGCACCTCGCTCCTCCGAGCGAGCTCAAATCCCTCTCCTTGCCTTGGCTATTATCTTAGTGGGGTATGGATATCCTCGACCCGTTCACCTTAGGCTCATATCAGAACAAATACCTGATAGTGGGCGTCGACTACTTCACCAAGTGGGTCGAAGCCGAAGCCCTCGCCAAAATCATGGCACACAACATATTCCGGTTCTACAAAAGGAACATCCTCGCCAGGTTCGGCGTCCTGCTCGCCATAGTCACCGATAACGGGACAAAGTTCACCGATAGAAACTTTCGGGACTTCATCACCAAACTCGGGACCACACACCACTTCACCTCGGTCAAACACCCACAGACAAACGGTCAAGCTGAGGCCGCGAACAGGGTAATTCTCCGAGGATTAAAACGAAGACTCGGCGATGCCAAGAGAGGATGGGTCGAGGAGCTCCACAGCTTGCTCTGGGCGTACCGAACAACGCCTCACTCGACCACCGGGGAAACCCCGTTCCGCCTCACGTACAGAACCGAGGCCGTGATCCCAGTCGAGATTAGGGAGCCATCCAGAAGGACTGAGGCGCCCCTCGAAGAGGAAGCCAACAACGAAGCTCTCCAAGAAGAGCTCGATCTAGTCAAGGAGATCCGATCAGGAGTGGCTCTCTGCGAAGCTAGATTAAAACAAAAAATAGCCCTACGCTACAACAACAGAGTCCTGAAGCGCGAGTTCCAGATTGGAGACCTGGTCTTACAAAGAAACCAAAAGGACTCACACGAGGGCAAACTTGCCGCAAATTGGGAAGGCCCCTACCGTGTCCGAGACAAAACAGAGCACGGGGCATATTACCTAGAAAACCTACACGGGGATCAACTAGCTCGACCATGGAATGCTGAGAAGCTGAAAAATACTACAGTTAAGCACTGCCCACAGCGACAAACGCCGCGACCACAGGGGGCGACATGGTACCATCGCGCCTCCCCGCGTCTCCCCGAGGCCAATAAAATAGCAAGCTCTACCTTTGTGTATGCAGGAAGAAGGCTCTACTTGACAGAGAACCCCTCGATCGAGGCTCCCTGCCGCGGTACCAGAATTGGCAGAACACCTAGCTCGCGATGGGACGTTCACGCTATGGGGATAAACACCTCCTTATCGACCAGGTAACCACACCGGTCACCCGGCCAGTTCTCCACACTACTAGACACAATTACTGTCGAGCTACCTCCCTCAGACATACAAACATACAGAAATAAACATGCATTTCAAACATACCATCTTTCGGGCATACAAACGTGCAAAAATCAAACAGGCATATCATCATGCAGAAACAAAACGAGCGCACACTTACACAAAATTTCATCTTATAAAGGCGAGCACCAGCCCAGTAGTCAGGTTACAATGTCAAAAAGGGCACGCAGGCCCGTCAAAAACACTTAGTAAAAAAACATAAAAGATTTGGCGCGCAGGCCCGGGATCTACGAGCACGTAGGCCCAGAACAAATCTACACATCTTCACCACCACCTACTTTAGACTCGTCCAAGAGGGAAGTTTTATCGACAACCTCGAGACCAGGGTCGACCACCCGTCCATCAACAATCTGGTGGAAAGGCCCGATTCCGTCCACGACCAGGCTGACACCAGGGTTGACCACCTTCAATTGCGCCATAGCACCAGAAAAACCAACTCCGACTGCCTCCAGACAATTGTTCTCCAGCTCCTGGATCTTACCGAGCAGGTCCGCACGGGTAACCATCTACCTAACCTCGTCAGTCTCATCCTCGACAGGATGGAGCGAATTCTCCAGCTCCCCCATGTGAACCTTCAGTGCCTGCACCTCCGCTTCAGCGGCCTTCAGCTTCTCTTCGGCACTATCTCCCCTTTTGCGCTGTGTGGCCGTTTCCCCTGGCTTTTCTCTAGCTCCCCGGTCACCTTGGTCAGCCTCGACTATGCGAAAGTAAGGTCGCCCTGTAGCTTAGATATCTTAGAAGAGGAGCAACTCTTGTCGCTCAGGACCAGCGCCGTGGTGAAAATGTGCATCATGGCAGCCAGGTCCTTCGCCAGAACCTGTCGGCTAGCAGCCCTATCCGAACTAAGAACTACCTTCGCCTCCCTGATATGAACGTTAGGCGACCTGGCTCCATGGAAGTATCCAGAATGCTGATGACAAGGCGGGATCGTGAAACCCTCCTCGGCAGACCCCTCCGTCAGGTCGACCGCACCATCTGCCCGCTGAATCCTAGGCCTTTTTGTAGCCCCCTGAGATGTGGGCAACTGGATACTCTGGGGAGACAAAGAAGAATACTTGCCCCCTGATCAGCACTAGCTTGCCCGGAAACCTGAGCAAGTCATGTCTTCCTAGTAGCAGCGGCTCTCGAGGCGGCCAGCTTCTTTATCCTCTCTTCGACAGAAGACATATTCCCTGCAAAACAAAAGGGATGAGTTAGTAAACAAATAAAAGGGAAAAGGGAGCTCAGGGGAAGAGACAACCACCACCTAAATAACTAAGGGCCTCAGCCTCCGACGAGCACTCGAGCAGAGCTTTCATGCTGATCAGCCTCTTCGTCTGGCGAACACGCCCCTCGCTGTCGAGGATATACCTACTGTCGGGCGTCACTAAGTTCGACGGGGGCAGACTGGCCACGAACGTAACTATCTTTTGATAGCCGACCAAGTCCTCCTCGTTGAGGGTCCCCGCCCGCACGATGTATCTATCAATACCCTTCAAAAAATAGTCCTCGGTCCACTCCACGGGCAACCTTCGACACCATGACGACCTCCCTCTTTCCGTTTACCATTCACTCCCCTAGCTGATACAACGAGGCACACGCTTCTTGGGTAACCGGCCTGACCACGAAGAAGCGGACCTTGAAGTCCCAGACAAAATCCATGTACGTTTGGAAAAGCTTATTCGGTTGTTTCAGCAAAACCCATCCATGTCGACCATCCACCGTCTGCCGTTGCAGATGAAAAAGGCGAAAGAACAACGAAAACGTGGCCCTGTTCTCCAAGTACCTACAAACAAGCTCGAACGCCTGAACAAATGCTATGGCGTTTGGGTGCAATTGTGAAGGGGCTAACCGCAACCAGTCGAAGACCCCCAACTGGAAGTCCGTGAACGAAAATCTGAGCGCGACCTCCCAGAAACAGAACTCGTACACGGGGAACCACATTCTCCCATATTTCGAGCATATACGGTGGTCGTCTCGTGGTCGGTACACTTTCCAGCTTATGGGATCATTTTCACCCCGGTCCTCAATAGTAGCAAAATTCCCGATCGGGTCATCAGCAAAATACGAAGGCGTGGTGTTGCGGTGAAAATTGGATATCAAGCTATTAAATTAACTTGAATCTTAATTATTTTACAATCGAACTTTAATTTATCCAAAAGAAAGGTCTAAAGAAAGAAAAACCTTTTTCGCGATGTAACGACAACGCTTAAGAGATTCGGGGATCGGGGGTTGGTTATACCTAGGGAAGGTGTTAGCACCCTAAGCATCTGTAGTACTCTACAGGAACCTTTTGTTTGATTGTTTGCTAAGTTTTTGAAATATTTTCTATGTTTTGGGATTGGGATAAGGGATAGGTAAAAACCTAAATGGTTTTCTAAGTTTGTTCGCAAAGATATCGCATCTTCTGCCAACGTATCCTAACTAGGATAGAATCAGAGCAATCGTAGTTCACCTCACAAGGGATGAAGAACACTTGATTATGATCAAGGTTCAAAGGGGGACAAACATAACAATGTTTGTGTGGAGTTTAACAAAACTCCCTAATCTAAATTATAACACTCAAAAGGGGAAGTAAGAAATCATGACAATGATTCTTACATAGAGTTGACAGACTCTATCCTAGGGTTCTAGTTGAAGAACACTCCTAGTACATGTGGGTTTCTTAGACTTAAATCAAAGTCTAATGGTTTCTAAACTAAGGTTAAAGTGACTTAACAAAGTCAAGAGAAAGGTGAATGAGCTATCCATGACACAGGGGTCAATGGAAAGACCTTTCCTTTAGAAGGAGAGAGGGGAGGCAACTTGGATGAGAACTAACAAGTTTCATCACTTGGGGAAAAGAAAACATTTAATCAAAGTTTTAAACATGATAAAGGTAAGAGCATGGTTACAACCATTAAATGAACACGTTAAAGATAAACACAAGATATGCATTGATGACAATCAAAGTAGATGATCAAGCAGGAAATGTGACGACAGATCGAGCTTACGTACATTCCTCAGAGGGGACAAAACAAACATGGTAGCAACCAAAAATAAAATCCTAGCATGTTGACTAACATTTAAGGATATGAATGTAAACAAATATCACAAAAATCACAAGTATAACAAGAAAGAATTCATCTGCATACGTGAAAAATGATCACAAAACATACTTAACTTGCCAGTGGTTAAAATGGATGAAAAATTGGGCAAACATGGAATTTTAAAATATGACATAAAAGTAGACATAAAAACAAACACAATTCAAAAATAATGGATGCAAAATGATTAAAAATGAGGGAGATATGATTTTTTGAAGTTTGGGTAAAAAATGGTAAAAAAATGACAAAAGGGTTGCCCTCCTCAGGGATCGAACCCAGGTTCAACTGGTACAAGGCGCTTAGGTGACCAGGTGATTACCACTGGGGTGGCTGTACATACAAGTACAAATGCCACCCCATAAACATATAAGGCGTGTATTCAAGGCAGGCTGGGAAAGACACACACATCAAAACCAGTTTTGCATTTTCAAGTGTAACTCAGTCAATTCTCAATGGTTTTTCACAAAATTTAGGTCTAAACTGTGTAGAATTTCACAAGGAACATGATGGTGGCATTAGTTTTTTGAAATTCCTCCTCCAACTCAAAACCCGATAGTACATGCTTTAGAGATGTTTGAAATGCATTTTTGAAATGTAGATCATGCCACAGTCAGTTTTAACTCAATCCAATCATACACACACACCACAAAAATGATAATGAATGATTCTAACACCTAGATTGAGTTCAAAGCAAACTGTAATAAGAATGGACTGTCAAGTTGCAAACATGTGTTTGTGAGATGCATGATGATGTGCAGATCCAATTCCAGCTAGTTTTACACCCTTCCAATCACATGCACACACCATATAAATGCTCATGAGTGAATTCAAACACAAGTTCAGGTTGAAAATAAGATGTTATGAGAAATGGTGCTCAAGTTGCAGATGTCATGAACATGATGCATAATGGTGTTCAGTTTTAATTTCATGCAAATACAAGTCAAGTAAGTCATGTACACAAGTCACATACATACTACTGAATGAATTTCAGCACCAAGAATAGTTCAAAAATGGTCTGTGGTCTAGTGCAGAGTTTGACATGTGTGATGCATCAAAGAGTACAATTCAGGTTTTATGCATATTTACACCAAGTGAATCACATATACATCTTGAAAATATGTTAACAAATGAAATCAACCAGAAGAAATGGTTCAAAACAGACTGTAGCAAAAAATGACATTTAAGTTTCCCTTTGGTATTAGGATGATGCAGTAGGATATTCAGTTTCAATTCTATGCATATACAAGTCAATTTAGACAAACACGCACCATACATACATGTTATAGAGTGAATCTAAACAAGGATTGAGGTCAACAACAGACTGTCATGAAAAATAGGGGTTAAGTTGCAATTTTGATTTTTTGATGAAATGCAAGATGTTGCTCAAACCAGCTCCATGCACATATAGGTTAAATACATTATGCACAATATGAAGATAAGTGTGTTCAAACATAAAATGGAGTTCAAATCATGCTGTAGTGAAAACTGGTTGTCAAGTTGCAAAGTTAGGTTGTGAAATGCATGAAGATGTTCAAATTCAATTCCAAACATTTTTAGACTGAACTAACCATATACACACCACACATACATGATATTGAATGATTTTAAACACCAAGAATGGTTCAAAATGGTCTGTGATAAAAAGTGGCTTTCTAGTTGCAATATTGGCATGTATGATGCATCAAAGAGTACAATTCAGGTTTTATGCATATTTACACCAAGTGAATCACATGTACACATCATATACATGGAAACAAGGATGTTCACACTTAGGAATCAGTTACATTGTGCACAGAACCAATTTTGGGGTATCTCATGGAAAGGTCTTGAAATATGCATTTTAGAGGTGAAATGTCAAAACAGACGGGGATAGGTTAGGCAAAATATCTACACATATTCTAAACATGATGGTAAGTGTGTTCATACCAAGAAAACAAGCAAACTTTCATCAATGCAAACTTTGACATATGGAATGCTTATGCAAAACTGTTTTGGGACAGCATGAGTGTAATTTCAAAATATGACCTCAAACTTTCAAGATATGGTAAGGTAAAGTATGAGAGGGAGTTTCAAAGTCACATACCTCTTGTAGACAGTCTTGAACAAGTGAAAACACCAAGAAACCCAGAGAACTTCGGTCACCTCCTTGCCTTGAGACTTTTCTTCCTTTTGAAGCAATGTGCAAATGTTGTGACAGTTGGAGAAATAAACTCTACCAATAATCCTTAATGCTTTGGACAGTTAAGATATGACATTTATGAGGTGTTTGAATGGTTATAACATCAAGAGAATGTCCTAGAATAAGTTTTGCCTGATTTTGTGTATTGTGGTCAAAGTAACTTGGTATGGAAGTTGACTTTTTTAGTGGTGAGGTTTTTGGGTGGTCTAAGGTCTTGGACACTTTCTATATCATATTTATGGATTGTGTGGATGATATTTGGTGAGTTTGAGTGTGGGGAAATGGTTTTGGCAGCTGTTGTAGCAAGACAGATTTTTATGGTTTTGGTGGATTTTGAGATTTTGTGAATTTGGAGCCAAGAGTGAAAGAGTGAGAGCTTGCAACTTCTTTGGTTTTTAGAGGAGTTATTTTCTGTGGAATGAGGTGGGGAATGCCTCTATTTATAGGCAAATGAGAGGTAGTGGGCAGATTTGAGGTTTCCTTCCTAAGAAGGAAAGGTTTTGCATTTTTTGAATCAAATCTCCAAAAAGGGCTTTCTTGGCTTGGAGGTAAGCTTGAAGTCAAGCATCATGATGAATTTAGAGTGGCTAAACTCAGGATAGAGTGTGTAGGTCCATGGCTGGTTCAGAATTTACTTTCCACCTCTTGCTTGCTTTATGATATTTTAATGCAAGTTGAAAGGCAAGTTGCAAGTCCACTTGCAAACTTGGCTAATTCCATTTCCTCTGCATTTACTTTGCACTTCCATGCTACAAAATCTCTAAATATCAGATAAAACATGATTCAAAAGCTGAGATTGGTCCAATTGATGAAAGAATGAATTTTTGAAAGTTTGTCAATGTGGGACTTAAGTGTGAAAACACCATCTTGCCAAATCCATAACTCTCAGCTCACAAATGCTATTGAGATGTTCTAGTACTTTTTAGAAAGCCCTCAAATATATCTAAAACATTCATGTTTTCATGAGTTTCAAATTCTCAAAGTAACTTGGCCAAAAAGCCTCTCAAAGTTGCTAAAAATGAGCTTAAAAGTGAAAATTTTCCAAGTCCTTTTCCCTTCTTGAAATGAATTTGATCATAACTCCAAATCTATGCATTTTTTGATCATGGACCACTTAGGTACTTTTGTAGGACTTGTCAAGATCTTTCCAATGAGCTTTCAACCAACTCATTTGGATGTGTGGTTAAGGAATTATGGTTTAGCCCCTTTCAAAACCCTAATTTCCCGATTTTTCAATTACTTCCTCATCCTTGATCCAATGGTCATGAAAATTGATAGGAAAGTGCAAAATGACATAAGGAACATTTTTGATTCACACTTTGAAGTCCAATTCTTTAAATTTGAAGAGTTGACGTTTTGGTCAACCGTACGATCGATCGGTGACTACCGAGTCGTCTGTTGACACTCTGGACCTCCTGAGACTTTGAAACTTCTTGAATGAACTTTATTAAGCTATATGAACTTCAAGGACCATGATCCCAACATTAAAATACCTTCCAATACCAAAGTCAAACTACAGTTGACTTTTACCGGTCAAAACCCTAATCGGGTACCCTGAAATGCACTGTTCTTGATTTTGGGGTAACAACCTCAAATTAGATTCTCAATTGACCTCATATAACATCCTTGATCTTGTTTCATGATTGAATCAACCTACAACATTGATTGATCGCCACCCTTGAAGCTTCGATTTGACTGTACTAAACCCTGATTCATCTGTACTTAACAAAGATAGACTTGAACTGGGTTAAGGTTAAATAATCCTATGAGCATGCTCCTAAAATGATGATGAGAATCTAAGGGGTAAAAATTTGGGGTGCAACAGTTGCCCCTATTTAAATATCTTCACCAGATGGAACTGAGAGATGACAATCCTCGTAGAATCGTAGTGTAAGGTATTTAAATATAGAAAACTAAAAATTTTATCCCTTAAATCCGATGATATGCAAAAGGACAGGTCATGATATGCTATGAATTCTAGATGATGCTTCATGATGCCTGGATGCAAGACATATGCAGATGAAAGAAAAACAAAACAACGAGTAACTACTCATGGGACCTGGTTATTGTGGACTCGACACTGGGGAAAATCGAGGTATAACAATTAATAGTTCAAACATGACCAGTGATATCTGAGAGGAAAATTTCACATGGGGATGCAAAAAGTCCAATGAAGATGACAATTTCACTAGGGAAGAGCAAACACTCCACTGGGGAGAGAAGTAGATTTCCACCGGGGAAAAAGAGCGACTTTTTACTAGGGAAGTGAAAGACTCGAGTCACAAACCTCACTGGAGATGATCAGATGAGGAACTTCCTATAGCAAAGAGTTCAAACGGGACCTTCAGGAATGGACTTTGGAACCAAAACACACTGGGGATACTAGTAACGACTAGATCTCCGAGGCTTGACTGGGAAAATCAAAGGTTTTACTGGGGATACTAACGTCACCCAGCTTTAACAAATAGTTCAAACGATGCTAGTAACCACTAGACTTCCTGGAGGTAATGGTAACGACCAACCTGATATAATAACAAATGAGATTTCTCAAATCCCATCGGTAACACATAGGATTTCGACTGGGGAAATTGGTGACGACCAAATTTCAAGCAATGCCAGTAACGACTGGACTTAAAGGAGATTGGTAACGACCAAGTCCGAGTACCAATGGCGATTGGATTTCAAGTAATGCCAGTTACGACTGGACTTTAAAAGAAACATGGGGACGACCAAATCAGGGTATATCAACACACGTGGTTATGAGAATGCTAACAAGCTACTAGGATTCAACTGGGGAGGTCGGTAACGACCAAACCAAAGGATACCAATAATGATTGGATTTCAAATGATGCCAGTTATGACTGGACTTCATGGGGAAGGTTGGTGACAACCAAGATACCAATGACGATTGGATTTCTAACATCGGCCAGTTACGACTGGACTTAAACGGAAATCAACTAGTAACGACTAGACTTCACAGGGGATTTACTAGTGACGACTAGTCTTCAAAGGGAAAAAGTTGGTAATGACCAAACGAAAAGATAATAATGAGTGAAGTTAAGACAATGCCAGTTACGACTGGGCTTTAAAGGAAAATATGGTGACGACCAAAAGAATACCAACAACGATTGGCTTTTAAAACAATGCCAGTTACAAATGGACATTAAACGGAAATTCACTAGTAACGACTAGACTTCACGGGTGATCGACAAATAGCACACCGAATCCAAGAGACAAAACGAATCACACTGAACCCAGGCTAAAGGGTGTATGTAGGCTTGGAAAATAAACCCAATCCTAACAGGAGAATAGAGCTTTAAACAAGCTAGTCAGAGATGACAAAGTAAATTCAAACAAATGCTCAGAAATCTTCTACTAGGGACGAGTCTTCACATCATCATAAGAAGTTCTTGAGAGACAATCTTAAAGCTTGATAACCACACATGACCAAAGGAAAATCAACAGTTCAACTTGCTTACACTTCACCAGGGAGTGCGATAGGATTGCGTATCAAAGTTCCTGCTACCCTGAGATTTCAGGGAAGTATGATTTTCCTCGACCCTTTTCCATGAGTTGAAGTTTTTTTACGTTTGTTAATCTTTTCAAGTTTTTTTCAATAATTTGGCCCCTATGCTTTCAAAATTATCGTTGATCAACGAACAATATTTTGCATAACAAAAAAAATAAAGGAAATGGTAAATTTGCAAAAGAAAGAATGGCTCAAAGCTGATTTTATTCAAGAATGAAATCTTGCAAATGGCAAAATTTCATAGAAGTTTTACAAGTGAAAAATGGCAACGTGGACAAGGTTACATTGAATCCCATGACCAAACTATCCCTAAAAACTAAAAACTCCCCAAAATCCCTGCTTCTAACGAGAGCGGCTGGAGTGAATTCTTGTAGGACCTTCTGTGGTAGTGGCAACTCATCTGATACAGTTAAACGCCTTTGTCCCTAACCTTTGCCTGGATCGCCCTTTCGGGTTTTCAATCCACCGGGACGCTCATTTTTGCCTAAGACGCCCTTTCGGGTTTTTCAACTTAGCGAGCTCTTATTTTTCTTTTTCTTTTTCTCTCTCTTCTTCTTTTTCTCAACCCTAACTTTTGCATAAGCCGTTCCTTTGAGTTTTCGGCTTATCGAGTTCTTTTAGGAGTAATATTTTTGTACTGCATCAGAGTTCACTGGATGAGCAAGCTGCTCTCCATCCATGGTAGTGACAATTAATGAGCCTCCTGAGAAGACTATTTTCACAACAAACGGGCCGTCATAGTTAGGCATCCATTTTCCCCGTGCATCTTTGTGAACTGGTAAAATCTTTTTGAGTACAAGCTCCCCTTCTCGGAATTCTCGGACGCGAACTTTCTTGTCAAAAGCTCTCTTGATCCTTTTCTGATATAACTGACCATGACACATCGCGGACATGCGCTTCTCGTCAATAAGATTCAATTGATTAAACCTTTCTCTCACCCATTCTGCTTCTTCAAGCTTGGTTTCCATTATGACTCTCAAAGAAGGTATCTCGACCTTAATGGGAAGTACCGCATCCATTCCATATACCAAAGAAAAAGGGGTTGCCCCTGTTGAAGTGCGGACAAACGTTCTGTACCCGTGCAAGGAAAATGGCAGCATTTCATGCCAATCTTTGTAAGTTTTTTACCATCTTTTGCAAAATCTTTTTGATGTTTTTGTTCGCAGCTTCTACAGCTCCATTCATCTTGGGACGATAAGGAGAGGAATTGTGATGTTCAATTTTGAAGTCATCGCACAACTCTTTGATGATTTTGTTGTTCAAATTGGTACCATTGTCCGTTATGATTTGGCTCGGAATTCCGTAACGACAGATAATCTCCTTCTTGATAAAATGGGCCACCACTTGTCGAGTAACATTAGTGTAGGATGCGGCTTCAACCCACTTTGTGAAATAATCAATAGCAACCAGAATAAATCAGTGTCCGTTAGAAGCTTTTGGCTCAATTGCCCCAATCATATCAATGCCCCACATAGAGAAAGGCCACGGTGATGACAACACATTTAGCAACGTCGGAGGTACATGCATCTTGTCCCCATAAATATGACACTTGTGACATTTCCTGGCATATTGAATACAGTCAGTTTCCAAAGTCAACCAGTAGTACCCAACCCTCAAAATATTCTTAGACATAGCATATCCATTGGCATGAGTGCCAAACATTCCCTCATGAACATCTTGCATTAACAAATTTTCTTCTCGTCTGTCGACACATCTAAGCAGGACCATGTCATGATTCCTTTTGTAAAGCACATCATTACTGAGGAAGAACTTGGATGCTAATTGTCTCAGAGTTTTCTTGTCAAGTGACGTAGCATCTGTTGGGTACTCTTGTTTTAACAGATAATTCTTTATGTCGTGGAACCATGGCTTATCATCAGTTTCTTCTTCAACCATCTGACAGTAGGCGAGCTCGATCTTGCATTCAATTTGAATGAGAGTGGCATCATTGACATCCCTGACTTTCCACATTGAGGCTAACATGGCTAGGTCATCGGCGATGTGATTCTCAGATCTCGGAACATGCTTGAAAGTGATTTCATCAAAATACTCCATTATCTTGACGATGTAGGCTCTGTAAGAGATCAAATTCTCATGTCTAGTTTCCCATTCACCAGTAACTTGATAAATAACCAAAGCGGAATCTCCACTTACTTCAAGAAGTTTGATTCTAAGGTCGATGGCTGCTTTGAGGCCGAGAATGCATGCTTCATATTCGGCGATATTGTTTCTGCAGTCAAAATCTAACCTGGCTGTGAATGGAGTGTAACCACCTTTCGGATTCATTAAAACAACGCCTACACCATGCCCACTGTAGTTGGAGGAACCATCAAACATCATTTTCCACCAAAAACATGTCTGCGGACTCTCATCAGGACCTGACTCTTCACAATCTTTTACCAATATAATGTCTTCATCTGGGAAATCAAATTTGAGAGACTCATAATCTTCCACTGGTTGATCTGCAAGATATTCTGACAAAACACTACCCTTGATAGACTTCTGGGCTACATACTGGATGTCGTATTCTGATAATAACATATGCCAACGGGCGAGCCTTCCAGTCTGAGCAGGCTTCTCAAAAATATACTTTATCGGATCCATTTTTGAAATCAACAAAGTGGTATGACAAATCATATACTGCCTCAAACGCCTGGCAGCCCATGCTAAAGCACAACAAGTTTTCTACAGAAGTGAATATCGGATTTCACAATCAGTAAACTTCTTACTCAAATAATAAATAGCATGTTCTTTTCGTCCGGACTCATCCTGCTGACCTAACACACAACCCATTGAATTCTTGAGCACTGTCAAATACATGAAGAGAGGTCTTCCCGGAACAGGAGGTATTAAGATCGGAGGTTCTTGAAGGTAACCCTTGATCTTATCAAACGCTTGCTGACAATCTGAATTCCAAACGACCGTCTGATCCTTGCGTAACAATTTGAAGATGGGCTCGCAAGTAGGAGTCATGTTAGAAATAAATCTGGACATGTAGTTCAATCTTCCAAGAAAACCTCTGACTTGATTCTCAGTCTGCGGAGCTGGCATATCTTGAATGGCTCGGACTTTATCTGGATCCACCTCAATCCCTCGGTGACTAACAATGAAACCGAGTAACTTTCCAGATCTTACTCCAAAGGTACACTTGGCTGGATTTAGTCTCAACTGATATTTTCTGAGTCTCTTAAATAATTTCAAAAGATGTTCCAAATGGTCCTCCTCACTCTGAGATTTGGCGATCATGTCGTCAACATATACCTCTATCTCCTTGTGCATCATGTCATGAAATAAAGCTACCATGGCCCTTTGATAAGTAGCACCTGCGTTCTTCAGACCGAACGACATAACTTTGTAATAGTAAGTCCCCCACAGAGTAATGAAAGTAGTTTTTTCCATGTCATCGGGATCCATCTTAATCTGATTGTAACCAGAGAAACCATCCATAAATGAGAAAACTGCAAAACGAGTCGTATTATCCACCAATATATCAATATGCGGCAAAGGGAAATCATCCTTTAGGCTGGCCTTGTTTAGATCCCTGTAATCCACACACATCCTGACTTTTCGATCCTTTTTCGGCACAGGTACAATATTAGCCACCCATTCAAGGTATTTGGACACTGCTAAGAAACCTGCATCAATCTGTTTCTTCACCTCATCTTGAATTTTAAGAGCCATGTCAGGTCTTGTTCTTCAGAGCTTTTGTTTAATCGGTGGGCATTCTAGTCGAAGTGGTAACTTGTGAACCACTATGTCAGTGTCTAAACCCGACATATCTTGGTATGACCAAGCAAATACATCCACATACTCTTTCAGGAGCTTCTCTAATTGCTGCTTGACCTCTGCCCCTAGAGCTGCCCCAATCTTGACTTCTTTCTTGTCTTCTTCGGTGCCAAGATTAATGACTTCTACCTGTTCTTTGTAGGGTTGAAGCTCTGTGTACTCATGATGTGCCCATTTAACCAGTTCATCAGGGATTTCAACATCTTCGTCCTCATCTTCAGCTTGGTATATTGGTGAATCAAAGTCAGGAAGGAATGCAAGGTCATAGGATTCAATGGGTTTTAGGACATCACTGCACGTTGGAATGGCTTATTTTATTAAAACACACAAAGATAAATGCAGCACACAAAAGAGAAATTTGTTTTGGCTTTTTAAGATTGCCATTTTTCTTTTAAAATAAAAGCAAAAGCAGTAAAGGAAATAACACAAGGAATTTAACAAAAGAGTCCATTTTCATTGATTTTCTTGAAAGCACGGGGCCCTTACAAAACATTCTTATAGCCTTGGGCATGGCTATGGAGATTCAAAACAACAACAAGAAAAGAAAGACAAACAAATTACTTTAACTCAGGAAAGACCATAGGAATCTCAATAGCTTCCCAGTTGCTCAAGGCAGATTCACCATGATACACTAACTGTTCAAGGTCTTCATCTTCAAAATCTTCTTCCACAGCACTGACTTGGAATCCTCCACTAATGAATACTTATTGTATAGTCTTTGGGCGTCCTTTGTCATGTGCCGGTGCTTCAACATGAGTTGGTTTGTAACCCAACCCTTGGCGATTCGTTTTTTGCTTCGTTTCAATAACCTCTCCCCAACCTGCAGGAGTACCTTCTTCCATTATAGACTTGATGCTCTGAGCGGATGCGAAAGATGGACTGCTCTTAGCCACTGTTTCTTCTAACATCACTGCGTTAGCTATCTCGAGTGCCTGAAAGGAAGTTTCTAACGCGCCCTCATCTGCCTCAATATACTTGAATGATGATAGACTGTTCACCATTAGGTCCCGTCGCTACGCGAAAAATGACACAGAGTCGCCACCGGATTTTATTTATCCCACGGGGGGAAAGGGAAATAGCGATAAAACCTTTGGAAAAAGAGCGTGGTCATCGCAACCAAGTCTTAGGGTTCGGGACTCGGTTATGCGAGGGGAAGGTATTAGCACCCCCTCGCATCCATCGTACTCGATGGGAACCTCCTAGGTTATTTCGCGTGAATGGGTGTTTTATTCTAAAAGTTTGCTTGTTTAAGGAAAAGAGGGATTGGTTTATTTATTTTAATGCTCGCCAAGGATTGTGGCCCTTGTGCCTACGTATCCTCACTTAAAAGAAGTGAAGAATCAGAGTTCCGTAGTTCGGAGGCTTTATGAAATTGTTGTTTGTTGGTTGATTTTATACCTTGAAAAAGGGTTTTTTGGATTGACGCCCTAAGGCAAAAATAGTTTGATGAGTTGATGTTGTTTTTAGTTTTTTTTGAAGAAAATGTGTTCTTGACTAGGATTATACAAAAGACTTTGGATAGAGATGAATGTCTCGAATAACCAAGTCGAGCGCCTTGTATTCGAAACATTCGGAATGAGTGTAGGAGGGTTCCATTCTCATTCCTTCTCCACAACTTTAAAGTTCATGGTGCATAATTCCAATCATATATTTTATTGTGTTTTTTTTTGTATTTTTATGCGAAAAGAGAAACACTTGACGTTGGATCAAGATTTATTGCTTGTAAAGATATTTGAAGTGATGCGATTTAGGTCGATGGCGGTGCACAAGGCATCCGACTTACATGGTCAAAAATGGCTCGATAAAATCGAGAGTTTACTTTTAAAAATAGTTTTTGGAAACAAAGGTCAACAAGGGCCATAACAATATTCACATACAAACATAAGCCACACGGCTCAAAAAAAATCGAGACACAAAAAAAAAACGCGAACTCTTTGAAAAAAAATTTTTTAAGGTAAAAAACGGTAAAAAAAATATGGAGGAAACAGTGGTGTGACACGGGTGAAAAAAGTTGAAACAGTGATGCAACACGGCCAGCCGTGTTGTGTGATACGGCCCGTGTTGCAAGGCCTGGGGGAAAAACTTCATACAGTAGCGTGACACGGCCGGCCGTGTCGTGTGACACGGCCCGTGTTGCTGGTCCAGGTCGAAATCTCACATTTTTTTTATGTTTTCGTTTCGTTTTTGTGGTTCCTTGAGGATGGTTTCTTAGTCCCTTAGGGGATCTTACATGATATACAGTTCAACAACACATAAAAGAGTGAATGAAATGAATATAAAAGCAAAGAATAAAAGGAGAAAGATTTGAAGAAATGGATACCAAGAGCTTTCTATCCTTCTTGCAAGTACTCCAATGACCTTTGTTGGATGTGCTCTCCCCTCTTCACTCTATGTTGTGAAGGTTTGGTTTCTCAATGATCCTCTTGTGTCTCTATCTCACTCTCTTTTTTTCTGTTTTTTTGAGGGTTTCTTGCTAACTATTTTCTGGTTTTTTGCTCTTACTCTTTGCTCTCTATGTGTAGTCTCTACTCTGCTTGCTTCTTGTGTTGTGTTATGTTTTGATAGTAAGGAATACTATGTTTTCTATGCTTGCTTGCAGCCCATTTTCCACCTTTTCTGTCAACTTTTTCTGCTGTCCTAAAGCCACACACTTTGCACACCTTTTCATCACCAACTTTCCATTCTTGGCAATGCCTTTTTCTTCCTTTTGTGCAGCCCCACTTTTCCCTTCTATTTCTAGTATGACTTGCTGCATTTTTCTGCTGTAGCATACTATACTACTATCCATCTTTTTGCCCATTAGTCTCTTGGATGGTATTGCTTTGTATCTTGCCATGTAGCCAATTGTTACCACTCTTTGACAGCATTTGCAAACTGATATTTAGCAAGTAAATATATCATTTGCATGCTATTTCCTTGACTTTGTGACATAAAAAATGATCTTGTAACATAGTACATGTTGTCCTCTTGATTTTGTGACATGTAGTAATTCTTCAACTCTTGCATGGGGCTGTTTTGCCTATGATTGAACATGCATAATCTTGGCCCATAAACATTCCAATGTTGATTTAATTCTTGCATATTTCTTGGATGTTTGTGAGCATAATGTAGCACATGAAAAAATGGTGTATTATGAAGAGTACCATATCATAGATTTGATTAAAGACTTGAATGAAGATTTAGAAATAGATTAATTTCTAAACATTATCTAGAGTTGGAATTTTTGTAACAAATGACATGATTGTAATGTCACAAAATTCCTCTTAGTATTATTTTTATCTCCATTCATGAATCTTGAATTTTGGATGATGGATTCCCTCATGTGCTTAAAAATGAAATCTTGAATTATGCATTGATGATCTTGATTCATGCCTTAATAATCAGCACTCCACTTATGCCATAAAAATAAACATGTATGAAGGAGCTTTGGATTTGGCCTAGCATTCATGTCTATTAATATTTATCTTGAATATCCTTGTATTTTGTCAAGTAACTTCCCCTTGCCAAAATTTTCATGAGTAGACTTTTTCCTTAGATCAAACCTTAGGTGATGAACCTTTTTTCATGTAGTCCGAAAATAGACAAGTTACAACCAAACGGCCTAGTTCGTACCTTGTGAACCCGCATGCTCGATACGCAATAGAATGATGTATGATATGCCGAATGTAGGGTATAAAAGGCTAACGGTGAAAATGAGGGTGTGACAGGTCCTCTTCACCGTGTACAATTACCAGTTTGTCATTCACAACAAACTTCATTCTTTGATGTAAAGTGGAAGTTGTCATACCCCAAATTTGTCCTACATGTTTCAAAATCTTCATTAGCCCGACTTTATTTTTCAATTCGCATCGCTTGTGCAGCGTAGCGTATTTTTTAGCAAAATAAATTTTCTCACCTTTTTTTAACGAATAAATTTGTGACACGTGGCATTGTTTATTTTATTTTATTTATTATTGTTTTTGTTTTATAATTTGATTTTTTTATAATATGTAAGTATAATATAGTTTTAATATTTATTAATTGATTAGTTTAGATTAGGATAGAATTAGAATTACTTAATTATAATTAGATATTAAAATTTTAATTAGGAATTGAGTTAATTAATAGATTTTAGATTAGATTAAATTAATTTTGAGGTTTAGAATTGTTAATATAATTAGAAGTATAAAATGGGTTTGTTAATTTAATTTATTTTTCAGAAAAATTAAAAGAAAAATAAAAAAGAATTAAAAGAAAAGAACACGGTTGGTTGAGTTTGAAATTAGGGTTATGGATTGAGGATTATAAATATGGAACCCTACACTGTTCACCGGGAGACAGAATAACCTAGCAGCCCCATCATTGGAAAACCCTAAATCTTCATCTTCCTTTCCTCTCAATCTGCCTCAATCGGTCGTCGCCCTCACCATATTCATCATCTTCATCGCAACATCACCTTGTTCAGACCAACACGACCCATCTTCCTCTTCATAACCCTTTCATTCTCCATCCACAAACCCTAGCCGCATAACACTGTTCACTCTCTCCCCCTTCTCCTTCCTAGCCGTCGAACCTTATTTCTTCCTCCTTCACCTTATTTCTTCCTCCTTCTCAGCATAAACACCACCTATACTACCACACATCTTCTTCTTCACGTGGTTGCACCCTTCACCCTCAACGCCTCATAAATCCTTCTAACACCACTTGTTTCATATCTTCCATCAATAAACAAGACACTCATCCATACCTCATTAACTTTTACTTTTGAACATAACCTTTTCCTTTTTCCCACGACATCAAAATGAAGTAACTGCCGCTACCATCCCTTGATCCTTTTTGTTCACAACCTGTTGCACCCTAAAATTTGACCAACCGATTCTCCTATCTGACTCATGGTGTAAATTCATATTCGCAGCTCAGATGTATGATTTTTTTGTGCACAAGCAGAGGATATCAGGGTTACAGCTTGATTTTTGTCTATCAGATATGGCAGACCCAGTCCAGATTATCGGGGTTTTATTTTCGGGAAATTGTGCGCTCCTCGGTGATTTTTCAGTGATTTTGGGATATTCTGATGCCCGGGGATCTCCGTTCGATTCAATCTGGTCTCGTGCGTTCTTTTATGGGGGTCATTTGCATTCATCTGCATTTTTAGGATTTAACAGGCTTTTGTGAATTTTTAACAGGCTTTATAGATTTTTCTGGAATTTAAATAGGGTTTTTGTATTTTTTAATGGTTTAATTCTCTTTTTAGGATTTTATAAGAATTTTTAAATCATTTTTAGGAATTT
The DNA here is from genome assembly GCA_963859935.3 of Lathyrus sativus. Lineage (NCBI taxonomy): Eukaryota > Viridiplantae > Streptophyta > Magnoliopsida > Fabales > Fabaceae > Lathyrus > Lathyrus sativus. The sequence goes on from OZ012737.1 coordinate 716,018,753, forward strand.
TATATAGATTTTAAAATAGGTTTAATAGTTTTTTAGAGAATATAGAAAATAATATAGTTTCTTTTTAATAATAGATTTTTAGTAGATATTAAATAATATTAGATTTTAATAGAAAATTAGATTGATTTAGAGTTAATTAGATCTTAATTAGATTTTTAGATTTAATTAGTATAATATAGAATTAGTTAGACTTTTAATCATTTTTAGAGTTTAATTAGGTTAATTGAGTTTTTTAGAGTTAATTAGGTTAATTGTTTTGATATAAGTAGATTTAGTTAAATGCTTTTTCTTATGCAGTTTTTTTACAATTTTTCATGCATTTTTCGTATGGGCCCATGGATGTTTTTGTTAAAGCCCAACTCTCAATCAGTAAGTCCAGAAACATGATTTCATCAGTCCAAAAAAGATCCAAAGCAGTCAGCAAAAAGTCCAGCGCAGCCTGGAAGTTTCTAGAGAGTTCTGGCAGTTTCAGTGGTATAAAAGCAGACACGTGTCTGCAAAAGAACGGTCCCACGCGTTTCGCCTTGAGAACGCCACCACACACTCAGAGAAGCCTCCAGACTTTCCCACGTGTCCTCACACCTGTCCCCACCACTCTCTCTCTCTCTGCGCATGCGCGCCATCTGTCCTCCCCACATCCCTCACCGGAGATTCACCAGAACACCACCGGCGGCCATGCAAACGCCCTAGCAACCAACCGCCGGCGACCTCAACTAACTCCGGCCACCACCTAACCACCAAATTCCCCAGATCTTCTTCTTCCTCCAGATCTCCTCCGTCACCTTCCTCTTCTCATCGCCGGAAAATTCAAAGGCGCGCCGGAAAATTCAAAGAATTCCAGAACGCGTTCATCCATCTTCATACAACAGTTTTCCAGAACCCTCAAACCTTCATCCGTCTCCATCAATTTTTCCAGAAACGCTCATACGTTCATTCATCTTCATACAACAGATCTTTCCAGAACATCATCCATATCCAGACCTTCATCAATCTTCTCCAGAGCGCCAACAATCCTCGTCCAAAGATCTTTCCAGAACATTGAATATTCATCATCTTTCCTGAAGTCGCTCAAGCCTCCGTACAATTTCTTCCAGAAATTACTCAGAACTTCATCATCGCGTCAACAACCTCCTTCAACAACGCGCGCCTGATATAATAGATCTTCATAGATCCCTGTTTCCGCTCGCATTAACCCAGGTATGCCTTTCTGAAATTCCTTGCATGTTCTTCTTTAGAGTGTGTTGTTTTCAACGATGCATAGATTAGTTAGGGTTTTTTAGGAATGGATTTGGTGCGTGGTTTGTTGTTTGATGCTGGGATTTGAGAGTAATCTTGATAATGTGTTTGATGGTGGATTGAGGTTTCTTGAGAGGGGTACGAGGGCTTCAGAGTGTGGTATGAGTTTGTTGCAGAGAGCGTGAGAGATAGAGGAAGAAGATGATGAAACGGTTAGGGTTGTGTTGGTGAACAGTAGCTAGGGTTTGGAGGTAGAGGAGTAGTTTTGTTCAGCAGAGTAACTGGATTAGGGTTTGTTTGGATTGGGCTTAGGCCCAAGCGTAGTTGCTGAACGCACACCCCCAATTGCTCGTTATCACCCCTCCCTGTGTGAGTCTGAATGACTGAGTTGGGCCTTAGGCCCCAATTTACTTTCAACACCCCCTTGTTTTAAGCCCATTGAGATAATAACTAGGAGCTTGCTAATGCAACACCCCCCCCTGCATTTCAGTTCAGTTTTTTATTGTTTTTTGGTTAGTAAACCTGGGCCCTGCGCCCTTTGCTTCTGGCACCCCCCAATCAGGGCCCAATGTAGATAAATAACTAGAGTAACCTGCTGTTTGAACCTCCCCAGTTTTATTCCAATTTAATTTTCTTTCAATTTCTTTTGTTTTCCTTGCATTGTGAATAATTCATAAATAATTGTAAATAATTGTTTTTTTAATAATTCTTTTTTTACCATTACATCATAATGTCTAAAAAAAAATTAAACAAAAATAAAAATGACATTTTATTTTTGTTTGCTATTTTTGCATATTTTCCAATTAATTGATTTTGTTTAATATTTTCAATGCATGCATATCATTAGAAAATTCATAAAAAATAGTAGGTTTAGTCAAATAATTCCGTTCTTTTTTCTGTAGACTCGTGATTCAGTGTAGAATTTTATAGTGCAGAAACATTAGCTTAACCATGCATTTTTATTTTAATTGCATTTTTTCACTGTTATTGATGTTGAATAATTGGTCTGTGGACGTGTCTGTGTTGCTGATTTTAGTTCTTCCATCTGGTGTTGAATTTTGTTCTGATTTTTCAGTATGTTGTCATAGAGCCATGTAGGTTTCCCATTAGATTTTTGATAGATTTTTGTAGGGTGTCCTGAGGTGATTTGTCTGAGCCTGAAGATAGGGGAAGTCTTGATGACTTCTGACTTTGAAGTTCAACTGTGGTTGAACTCCAGAGGTAGTCTCTTGTGGTTTGTTGGCCTGTGGGTTCTTCTTGAAGGTGGGAGCTGATTGAAGTCCTGTTGGAGCTTGCAAAGATGCATTGGATTGAGGCTTAGTCTAGGAGCTTGTTGTCTGTTTGTGAGGTTCGAGATCCTGAAGTTTGAAGGGAGTTTATGGTACTTTCCTGAGGAAGGCACTGTGAATGACTTTCATTCTTTCTTCTCACCTCTTTCTTAAGTATCCAATGATGTTGGAGCCAACTTGTGAGTTTAATTTCTCCTGAGGAGGAATGTAAACTGATCACATGTTGTTGAGCCACATGGGATACGATTCCTAAGTGGAAGCCCCCTAGTACTTTCCTGAGGAAGGTCCTATGGGTCTATTCACTTAGTTCCACTAGTTTATCTAGGTTTTCTTAAGTATCCAGTGATGTTGGAGCCAACTTGTGAGTTTAATTTCTCCCGAGGAGAAATATAAACTGATCACAGTTGTTGAGCCACGAAGGGTACGATTCCTAAGTGTCAGCCTCCTAGTACTTTCCTGAGGAAGGTCCTATGAGTCTGTTCACTTAGTTCCCCTAGTGCATATAGGTATTTCTCAAGTATCCCGTGATGCCGGAGCCTTCATGTGAGTTTAGTTTCTCCTGAGGAGGAATATAAACTGATCACAGTTGTCGAGCCGCATAGGATATGATTCCTGAGTAGTAACCTCCTGGTACCTTCCTGAGGAAGGCACTATGAGCTTGTCTGCTTAGCTTCCTTTCTCTGGTAAGCTTGTTCTGAAGCTTGGAGACTGGGATTGATTCCTCCTGCTTAGGGTTTTGATTAGAGTTTTGGCTTAGATCTCTTGCTTAGGGTGTTGTATAGAGTTCTGTTTAGAGATAGATTAAGAGTTGTTTCAGGTTTGTTGGAGGCCCTGCTCAGGGTTAGTCCCTCTGAATTGTTTGACTTGCGTGATGTTATGTTGCATTAGACTTAGGCGTTCATCTAGATAGTCTGAATAGGTGCATCTTAGAAGTAGACTTTGTGTGCATGAGAAGTTGAGGTGGTCCTCCTTCTGCTTGTTTGTTATTGCGTGGCTTTGCTTGTTGGTATTTGGTAGAGCTGAGCTCCCTTGCCTTTGTGGTTTGCGGCCTTCGCGCCTTGTTTGTCTAGTTGTTGCATTCATGCATATTTTCAGTATTCCTTTACCGTTGCAGTTTCTTGTTTGTGGTTCAGTCCTGTTGCCATGATCCCTTAGGAGCTCTGACTTCTCCGCTGCGGAGTTGTTATGATAGACATTAGGATGGTCAACCAGGTGTGATAGCAGTAGGTAGATTCCCCTGTTTCTCAGCTATAGTTCTAGGGTTTCCCTTTCCTTTCTGTAGGAGTTTTTGAGTAGCTTGACCCGTAGTTAGCTGAACTACAGCTGCTCTGATTCTTCGTTCCAGACGAAGATATGTAGGCATAGGATGCGATATCCTAGCGAGCACACTAACGACTAACTTTTGTTCTCTCGCGGCTGTGCGATCGAGACTCTCCCGCTAACGACTAATTGTTACCCCTTTCTCCTGCCCGAGTGCATTTGAGACCAGGTCGTAGTTGTAGGTTCCCGAGCCTTAGAAACCAGTTTGCTTTCTCACTGCTGTGTGAGAGCCCCTGTTTACCCGTAGTTAGCCGAACTACGTTTGCTCTGATCTTTCATTCCAGATGAAAGTACGTAGGCACAGGACGCGATGTCCTGGCGAGCAACCTTTCCCCCGTTTAGACGTAGGAAGTCGAACTACGTTGACTCTGACTTTCCCATTGCACGAGGGAATACGTAGGCCCAGAACACCGTATGTTCTGTCGAGTCCTGTCCTTTTATTTTCTTTTCAGACCAGCCATTAGCGTAGATAGATAACACACCCTTTTACCTATAAACACCAAGCGTGGATCCCATCGAGTACGATGGACGTGAGGGGTGCTAATACCTTCCCCTTGCGTAACCGACTCCCGAACCCAGGTTTTGGTTGCGATGACCATACCTTTTTCCCGTCTTTGCGAGGTTTACTTCGAGCGTTCCCTTTCCCGCTCTGAGGGATAAATAACGCACGGTGGCGACTCTCCTGTCAAGCCGGCGCCGATTTTCGCAGTAGCGACAGCTGGCGACTCTGCTGGGGACTTATAGCATCTAGGGACTTTTCCCATCCCTTATGCTGGGACCGTTTCCCATCCCCTACGCGAGTCAATCCTAGCGCTTGGGTGTTTATTTGTTGGGTGTTGTGCATATTGTGTTTTACTTTTCTGCATTTTACTTTTCTGTACCTTTACCTTTCCGCATTTATTTTCCAGCATTATATTATCATGATCATTGCTGTGGGCAAAGGGAGGATACTGTGAGTGAAAGCCGGACCTGGGCTTGAGTACACACCTAGATATAGTTGTGGAGAAGTAGTAGACGAACCTGTCTGCTGAGCAGGCACAGTTCCCTACGAAAATCTGCGCTCAGACGAGATTCTTGCAGAGGTGCTCCTTTCCGGTCCTGAGGATCTGAGGGGAGTCCAGACGTGAGGGTTGTCGACTCTGGGGACCGATCATTTGGAAGTCAGCTAAGTGAGGCCTCCTCATAACTTGATGATGCCACTCCTTCTGGGAATCGTATCGTCACTCATGAAAGTCTGTGACGCTGATGACCGCATAGGATGCCGTACCTTTGTCCGTGGATTAGGTTTATCCTACCTGTGAGAGGGACTGGGTTATTGCAGGAAAACTGGCCTTCAGAAACCATGATTCAGTATCTTTATCAGATGGTGTTCTTGATTCATCTCCAGGTGTGTTGTCTGGGTCAGATGGGTTTCTTATCTGAGGTTGGGGCTATTATCAGATGGTATTCTCGTCAGATACAGAGGTTCAGATGGTTTTCTTACCAGGGGTTGATATTTTGAGTATCAGATGGTAGTTATTGGCATGAGATTCTGATGACCGTGATGGTTTCCTGTTCTTGATCACAGAGATATTCCTCTTCAGGCTACAGCATAGCCCCTGTGTTCGCAGATTGCATTATTTATCATATTGCATCATTGCATTACCATCTGCATTCAACTAACGTGTGTATATTGCAGGTACATATTTTCCCTTCCAGTTCTGGTGTTTGTTCCTAGCAAGACATGGAAAACCTGAAGAGAGTATTGCCCTATAAGTTTCCGTCGCCGAATATCAGTTTATTGTTAGAGTTGATTGCTATTGCTAAGAAGAGGGGGATGGGTGACTTCAGAAAGAGATATGGGAGGATTCTGACCTACGTTTATCAGCCATCTGCCTACGAGACCAGCGGCATCTATACTCTGTTACAGTTCTACGACGCGGAGCTCAGGTGTTTTGTATTTCCCGACTTTGTTTTGGCTCCTACCCTGGAGGAGTACTCTGCACTTCTGGATATACCGATCCGTGAGCAGGTGCCTTTTTATCGTACGGACGCTGAGCCTAAGCTGGCTGAGCTTTCTGCCATCCTGTGCTTGAAAGAATCTGAGCTGTCTGGGAAGATGATCAGAAGAGGAGACGTATGGGGATTTCCATTGGATGTCTTAGTGGAGAAGGCTCGAGAGTATGCCCAGAAGGGTAGCTGGGATGTTTTTGACGTCATCCTTGCTGTATGTGTGTATGGCATCGTGTTATTCCCGAACATTCCTGATTTTGTTGATTCAGATGCCTTCTATATTTTGGCTGCGGGAAACCCATTTCCTACTTTGCTGGGAGATATCCACCATTCAACTCATTATCAGAATGAAAAGCGACGAGGAAGGAATGTGTCTTGCTGTGTACCTCTCCTATGCAGGTGGTTCACCAGTCATTTGCCTAAGTCAGGCCCGTTTGTCACATCTATCAATTCTCTAGGATGGCCCGAGCACTTAATGGGATTAACTGCTGAGAACGTGGTATGGGTCAATAAAGAGGTATTTGGAGCTGAAGTCATACTCAAAGGCGAAGGATTCCCGAATGTTCCGTTAATAGGAAGGAAAGGTTGTGTCAACTATAACCCTTCCTTATTGGTCAAGCAATTTGGGTACATACCTCAAGGAGCGCCAAAGCCCGAGGAGATACAGGAATCTCTGTATCTCACTGGGGCAATAGGGAAAGAGATGCTGACCAAACTTGAGAAAGCCTGGAAAAACTTGCACAAGAGAGGGAAGCTTTCAGGTAGCAGAGGGGATACTCGAGGTCCTAGCCCATATGTAGAATGGATTCGTGAGCGAGCTGTGAAATTCCTTATGCCGTATCCAGCAGTTCAGCCATTGCATCCTACTCCGGTAGAGGAGCCTACCACTGTGGACATTCAGGTTTACAAGCAGCTGATGGCGGAGAAAGAAGAACTAGCCAGGGCTAAAGAGGCTTTAGAGCAGGAGAATGCCCAGCTTCGGCATGAAAAGATCGAAACAGGATATATTTCCAAGCAACAGGCTGAAACTCTGAAACATCTGAAGACTACGCTATTGGAATTGACTGAAACCAAGAAGCGTCTGGAGTTAGATGTAGATTCAGTTAGTAGTGTGTTGGCTACCAAGAAGCAAGAGCTGGACAGGGCCTACACAAAGCTAGCCAAGTTCAGAGAGCACTGGGATCTCACTATGACCAAGCGCAAGGAGCGAGAAGAAGGGCTGAAGACACAGGTTGCTCAGTTAGAAGAACAGGTCAAAGTGAAGACTGAGGAACTTGAAGAAGAAGCCTGTCGCCGATACGAAGCCGAGCGCAAGTTGACAGATGCCATGAAGAATTTGGAAGATTTCCAGCATAGAGCAGATGCCAAGAGACCCAAACCTGGGGGCGGTGCCAATGATAAGGCTTGGGAAGACTTTGTCAGAGACATCCAGGGGACAGTCAGGAAAAGGGATCGACTGATAGAAGGTTTGATTTATCAACCAGATCATGCAGAGACAAAGAAGATGGTCGAAGACTTCCGCAACCGTACTCGTATTTGATTTCTCTTGTATTCTGCATGTTGAGATCACCACCAGGCATGTTGGCTGGGATCCTCCTTATCATATCAGCTGTATGGAGCATAGTTATGTAACTTCTTGACAAGACTGTTATTCTAATCAATACATGAGGGTTTTTCCAAATATTGTCTCTATGGTTTATCTCGTCTTGCTACCACTGACACTGGAATTGGAGGGAAAATGTCTCCAATGCACACATGCACGTTAGCATTTTTGTTTGCATAAATCATATTGCATAGCATTTAGCAGGTCAGAGCACTTATCCAGCCTTTGTTTTCACCAGAAAGTGATTCTCGGGGAATTGTTTGAGGCAAGAGTGGAGTGTTGAAGACAACCAAGGGGCTGAAGCAGATTTGAGCAGAATCGAGCAGCATAGTCGGTTACAGGTAATCGGCAACTATGTCTGAAGGCAATTTCCAGGTTCCTGACACCCAGGCAAGGTTTACTGTGGCGTCCAACCATCAGTATGATTCTATGGAAGGCTTCCCGCAAGCAAACAATCTTACTGCAGACCAAGTTGTGCAGCCTACTGTTGAGAACCGAGACCGGCATGAGCAGTTTCTCGCCCGAAATGAACGCTATCCTCCTGTTAACAATCAATGTGTTGCTTTCCCTGTGATGAATTACCGGAGAGATATTCCAGTGACCGGGTTAGTAGATCCAAGAGCTCTTGACTATGGTAGAAGAGTCCGAGTGTTGGAAGAGCAAATGAAAGCCTTGGAAGCAAAAGATGCCGTTAACCTGGATGCTGTAGCCATGTGTTTGGTTCCTGACCTCGTGTTGCCGTACAAGTTCAAAATGCCGGAATTTGAAAAATACACAGGAGATAGCTGTCCGAAGTTGCATTTGATGATGTTCTGTCGAAGGATGACTTTGTTTGTGCGAAATGACAAATTGATGATCCATTGCTTTCAGTATAACCTGACTGGGGCATCCCTGAGATGGTATGTGCAATTAGAGAGTAATCAGATTCGATCATGGGTGGATTTAGCCGGAGCTTTCATAAAGCAGTACGATTACAACTTGGATTTGACTCCTAGTCTCGTAGATCTGCAAGAATTGTCCCAAGCGGAGAATGAATCGTTCAGAGCGTATTTGCGAAGATGGAAAGAATTGGCTGCTAGTGTTCGACCACCGCTTCCGGAAAGAGAACTGGTTGACATCTTCTTGGGTACCCTGAAAGGCCATTATTTTGACAAATTGTTCAGTTGCACAAGCTTTGTGGGCCTGATGAGGCTGGGAGAGATTGTTGAGAGAGGACTCAGGAGTGGAAAGTTTCAAGGTGTTCCTTACGTCCCAGTTAATAAGATTGAGTCAGTTGTCAGTTCTCAAGAAGAGTGGGAAGGAGATGACGCCACCTCAGAATCTCTAGCATCTCAGGATCAGTTTTCAGACACTTCAAGTCAACGATCATATTACCGCCGATCGCGTCAGCATGCTCCACGAAGACCAAGGAAACCTGAAAGGCAGTTTACTCAGCTACCGGTGTCGTACAGTCAGTTGTTGCCAGATCTGGTCAGAAGTGGATTGATAGTGCCGAAGGAGACTAAGCCGGTGATTCCACCGTATCCTCCAGGTTTTGATGCCAGTGCCCGCTGTGAGTACCATGTTGGGGCACAGGGGCATTCAACAAATGATTGTAAGGTGCTTAGAAGTCAGGTTCAGGATCTGTTAGACTCTAGCCGTATTTGCATCACTTCTCAGGGTTTTGTTCAGATTAATGATTTTCCATCTTCCAGTTGTGGGGGTTCGTCAGTTAATGTCATGGGAGACTCCACAGGAAGTGTGTGCTCTGAAGATTGTCAATCGGAGAGTTCAGTTGAATATGGGGGAAGTTTCTAGAGGTTTCTATGCCGGGTGTCGCATCTGTCTCTCTGCCTAATCCGTTTAGCCTTTATGCATCAGTATTTGTCGACCACCACCAGGATTGTTGGCTGGGGTCGTTATATTCATACTCAGTTGTGCTTACTTGCTGATTTTGTTGGTTGTACATGATGTATGGGAGATGTTTGTCTGTGTGCTTATAGCTTGAGTTTCTCTTTGTCTCGTTGTGAATATGTGTTTGCTTTCTGTGCTGCATTATCATTTAGCAGGTATATCAGAACTGTGGGCCTTATTTCCTCATCATCCAGTTTGTTGCAGGAACTCCTTCAGAGATATGGAACAGAATCAGTGTGAATTGATCGAAGTCCGAAGCCAGCTGGGGCAGATGATGAGAGACATGCAAGAGATGCGTCTGGAACAGAAGATTCTCAAGGAGGAGAACAGTCAGCTGAAGACCCAAATGAGCTTGATCATGGAGGTAGTCAAGAATGTGCTTAGGAAAGAAGACGATCAGCTATTCGAAGCCGCAATGAAGAAGCTCGCGCCACCTGTGCATGTGGAACCTGAGCAGCAGCAACAGAAGATATTTCCGGCTCAACAGAGGATCCAGGAAGGAAAGCCAAGGAGAATATTTGAGGCACCACCTATGACTTATGCTGAGCTCTTGCAGATCTTATTGAGGTTTAATCTGGTTGAGAAGAGAACGTTGACACAACCAACGAAAGCGTTTCCTCAAGGGTACGATGCCAGTAAGCAATGTGAATTTCATTCCGGGGCATTCGGACATGACATCGAGGGTTGTCATGCTTTTAAGCACAATGTTCAAGACCTGATTGACTCGCACGATATTGAATTCACGCCGAGCGGCGTAGCTGTGCATATTGCCCCTGTCTCAGTCGATGCTAAAATGACAGATGTTTCCAAAGCTGCAGTGGGTCAGAAGCGTATCCTGGACTCCATGGTGTCAGAATCTCCAGGCCCACAATTGTTGCCTATTCCTGGGGCAGATCTAAGAAAGAAAATGGTTAAGCACAAGGAGAGCGTTAATCAGTGCATTGAAGGTCAAGAAACCGATGTTGCATTTGATACAAAGGGTGTTCAAAAATCAACCCGATACCAGCAGCAGCAGCCTCAGCAGGGGGCACAGCAAACTCAACGAAGATTCCAGGGTAGCAAGCCGAGAAGAGTGTTTGAGAAGCCTCCCTCAACCTATGCTGATTTATTGCAGACATTGTTGGGATTGAATATGGTAGAGATAAGAACTCTGGCACCAATAACGGGAACTCCCCCGTTTGGTTATGACGCCAGTAAGCACTGTGAGTTTCATTCTGGAGCCCCGGGTCATGATATAGAAGGTTGCCACGCTTTTAAGCACAAAGTGCAGGATTTGCTTGACAATGCAGCAATCAGCTTCGGGCCCAGAGGTCCCCAAATCATCTGAATGAAGGAGGAAGGGCTCTATAATTTGGCTGGGTCGTTGAAAGCAGATCAGGACAACAGCGAATTGTCTCTAATAAAGATAGCTGGTTCAGCAGCAGGGCAGATATGAAAGCCGAAGCTAGCATATTTTCTTTGTTTTAGCTTGTCATTTCTTTACATTTGTAATTGCTTTCCTGTTTGAATTCGTAAGCTTGTTTGTAAAACTTGTTGTTTTCGTTTCAAATTGATGATAATGAAATAAATATGCATGTTTTGATTGAATCCAGTCGTGTTCACTAACTGTTTTTGCAAATGTCCACCGCTTGGTTAAGAAGAATTTGGGGAGGATGACGAAAATGACCGACATGCAAATTCCGATTGTATGCTTTTGAAATAAACCTGCTGATGATGTACAGGCATTGTTTCAAATCCCTAAACACCGAAGATATAAGGAAGATAATCCCTTGTCAACCCCTTTGAGCCTTGTAGTAGGAGTTTTTTTTCTGAAAACGAAAAACCCTCAATCATAACCTGGGGCAAGGTAGGTGTTAGCTAATTTGACCGAGCGTCCAAATTACAAGAGGAGTGTCCGTTCAAGGATCAATCACATCCCTAGAGGTCGTGCCTAAAAGACCACAGTGGTTCAATCAAGAGTGTGACGGCCACGTCATTTCCCAAAGAGTCAGACAACCAATGTCACACGACCTGTTCAAAAAAAAAATGAATGAATGAAAAAATCAAAAGCCCGCTAAGTCAAGAAAACTTCAAAACAAATGACTTAGGCAAAAATGAGGGCATCCCGCTGGACTTAAAGAATCAAAAGAAACTCAAAAGGAGTCAGTCCAGGCAAAAGTTAGGGATATGAAAAGAAAAAGATGAAAAGGATCAAAAGAAAAATCCTCGATGGAAATACGAGTCGTGTGATCTCAAGTGTCAAAGACGAAAGATGAGTGGCTGTCACTCCAAAATCCAAAAGTTTCTCGAACTATCATTCCTATCTTTCAACCTCTGAGAGGTGAGCGCTAAGGTCAAATTAGCTGAACGTAGGATGGGAGAACATCAAGGAGAATGGGTGGGTTAAAATAAACTTTGAGCCTTTATCCTTTCTTTCAAAACCATGAACCTGACCACATTACAACCTTCAAAAGTCCTAATTGAAGCAGGTTGTTTCGAAAGCATACTCCGGTAAAGGTCGCGTCGATTCTGACTCCTAAAAAGGTTCCTCTTACCATGTTGATACTGATGTTGACGAAGGTTTTGTGCATCATATGCCATAAACTGTTTTTCCTTTTCCCAGTGAACAGATTGGATGTCAAAGCTGTCATATGTGTTGCATTAATACATCTTTTATGCATAACAACTTGTTTTACTTGCAAGTAAGCGCTTGACAGCAGAAAAGCTTCCTACAATGGAAAGTATGGTCAAGATAGAATACAGAACGCCCGAATGTTCCGAGAGCAGGGGCAAGCTTTATTGTGATTCCCAGTCAGGTCAGCTTTTCGAAGTCAGTTACTCTGGGGCAATCAGGTTGAGATTAGGTGAATACGTCATAGCCAGGAGGTACTACTCTGAATCAGATAATCGGGGCAAGGGCATTGCAGTCAGGGGGAGACCATCTTAAGCATTCAAAAGTTATGCGAGAAGTATGTGAGGTGAAGTATCTCTCAGAAGTTCAGAACACTGAGGCATGTTACATCAGACCATCAAGGCTCAGATTTGCAGATTTCCTTTCAGGGACTATCCCCACAGAGGTCCTGTAGGCTGGGGCATATCAGAAGCAAAAGGATTGTTGTTCTCCGTACCTACAGGGTCATTTGGAGTTATTCGAGCAGGTACAGTCGATTTTCGAGAGCGAGATGAATGCGGGAAAGTCGTGTCACTATCCCTTGACTCGTCACTGAAAGGCTGTGTATTCAGAAAGAATGTTTTCCAGCGGCAGTTGTATCTGACCCAATAGGATAAGTTTAAGAGCTTAAATCCATGTTTGCGATTACTGTGAAGCCCATCCGTGTTGGCGCATCAAGTTCCAGATCCGAGCTTCGTCAAGTACGCAGGAGGACTCCCTCCATTTTCTCCAGCAAAGTCCAATTTGTCATTGGCATGGATAAGCTATTCCCAGAGGAGTCTAATCATATTCAGCACGTCTGCTATTTCACAGCGGAGTCACATTCCCCAGTAGGGTATTACTTCGTCGAGGTGTTCGGTTAAGTTCCCAACATCCCCAGCAGAAGTGATTTCACTCTCCCAGCATTTATTTTGCTAGGACGATTCAGTGATATCCAGTTTATCCCCAGCAAAGTTGGCCTCGCCTTCAGCATTTATTTTGCTGAAGTGGTTCTGTACCTAGCCTTCTCCGGCAGCTCGAGCCTGCATTAGCATATTGCATGCATCATATTTGCATCATACTTGCATATCATTGTCAAAATGCGTAGCATTTCCATCTAGAGTGGAGCATTACGCTGTAGAAAGATTAAAGCATTTGCATAGGCATACAAAGCATAAGTCAGGTTTTCTATCAGCCTCATATGGCGCGTGAATTACTCTGTGATCAGTTCAGAGACATTTATCCAGCAACAGTATTCAGACAGTTCAGCAGATTATTTGTATCTCAGATCATACAACAATTACGCTTTAATCAAGCAGTCATTTGATGTCGGCAGGCTTTTCTTCCCGTCAATTCATATTGACGATGTGTTCCTCCAATAAGTGGATTTCTCCGTCTATCATTAGACGTCTTGAGTACGAATGTGGTTTTCTTTCCGTCTATCCATAGACGATGTGAAGTTGCGGGTGATCTTAGTAGGCTTCAAGAAGGGGTTCCCCCAGGATATGCTTTCCTTACCGTCTATCAGTAGACGATGTGAAGTGTTGGGTTGATTTTCAATGGAGTTCAAAATAGGGGTTCCCAGGATATGCTTTCTTCCCGTCTATCAGTAGACGATGTGAGGTGTTGGTTGATTTTCAATAAGGTTCAAAACAGAGCTTCTCTAATAAGTAGCTTTTCTTTCCGTCTATCAGTAGACGATGTGAAGTTTTGGTTACTGTTCAGCGGGTTTCTTATTGCCCGATCATACATATGATAAGGTGTTTCCCCAGCGAGTCTTCTCCGGCTATCCTTGGTTGTTGAGGGGCTTCAAAATGATTTTGGATATTGGTTCTCTTTCTGGTTATTGGATATGATGACGTTTAAGAGGGACTTTTCTGACTGTCAATCCTTATTGATGTCGAGGCTCTTCGAAGAATGTTCAGTTTTCATGATTGTCGATTCTTATTGACGACATGGTTCCTTAAAAGGTGGTTTTTCTTACCGTCGGTCCATACTGATGATGTGGCCCTTTAAGGATATTGATCTTTCCATCAATTCCCGTAGACAGAAGGATTCTGAAATTCAAGGGATGGTGTTGAATTGCGTTATGGTGATGCCGTCTACCCTTAGACGATGTGAGTATGGAAATTATGGTGATGCCGTCTACCCTTAGACGATGAGAATATTGACTTGTTCATCAATCAGGATGATGCCGTCTACCCTTAGACGATGTGCATTTGGAGATTATGACTTTCCGTCTACCCTTAGACGATGTGAATATGGAAATTATGGTGATGCCGTCTACCCTTAGACGATGTGAGTATGGAAATTATGGTGATGCCGTCTACCCTTAGACGATGAGAATATTGACTTGGTCATCAATCAGGATGATGCCGTCTACCCTTAGACGATGTGCATTTGGAGATTATGACTTTCCGTCTACCCTTAGACGATGTGAATATGGAAATTATGGTGATGCCGTCTACCCTTAGACGATGATAATATTGATTTGTTCATCAATCAGGATGATGCCGTCTACCCTTAGACGATGTGAATATGGAGATCATGGTGATGCCGTCTACCCTTAGACGATGTGAATATGGAGATCATGGTGATGCCGTCTACCCTTAGACGATGTGAATTGGGAGATTAATGGTGACTTTCCGTCTATCCTTAGACGATGTGCATATGGAGATTATGGTGACTTCCCGTCTATCAGTAGACGATGTGAATTTGGAGATTATTCCTTCCCGTCCATCTTTAGACGATGTGAATTGAGAGATTAATGTTGTTTTCCGTCTATCATTAGACGAAGTGAGTATTCAATCAGGGTGTCTTCCCGTCCATCTTTGGGCGATGTGAGTATATTTCTCTTCCTGCCTATCAGTAGGCAATGTGAAAGAATCACGTGTTTTGTTGCAACCCTCAGGTTCTGTTATGTGGGGTATCACAAGCAATGGGTATTCAAATCAGGAGTTCTTTATCAGATGATTAATCAGTTTGGTGCCGCAATGACTGGACTCGGTTTTCTGGACTCTATTCCCCAAGCAGTTTACAGTATATGCTCGCGATTGGCAAATTTTCGGGTTTCATTTGTATTCAACCGTCTCGTACCTCTGAATGTTTGAAGGCTGAGCGCTCTTCCAACCCTTCAGGTCCAAGTCGCTTGAATAGGGGCAGCTGTTGCACCCTAAAATTTGACCAACCGATTCTCCTATCTGACTCATGGTGTAAATTCATATTCGCAGCTCAGATGTATGATTTTTTTGTGCACAAGCAGAGGATATCAGGGTTACAGCTTGATTTTTGTCTATCAGATATGGCAGACCCAGTCCAGATTATCGGGGTTTTATTTTCGGGAAATTGTGCGCTCCTCGGTGATTTTTCAGTGATTTTGGGATATTCTGATGCCCGGGGATCTCCGTTCGATTCAATCTGGTCTCGTGCGTTCTTTTATGGGGGTCATTTGCATTCATCTGCATTTTTAGGATTTAACAGGCTTTTGTGAATTTTTAACAGGCTTTATAGATTTTTCTGGAATTTAAATAGGGTTTTTGTATTTTTTAATGGTTTAATTCTCTTTTTAGGATTTTATAAGAATTTTTAAATCATTTTTAGGAATTTTATATAGATTTTAAAATAGGTTTAATAGTTTTTTAGAGAATATAGAAAATAATATAGTTTCTTTTTAATAATAGATTTTTAGTAGATATTAAATAATATTAGATTTTAATAGAAAATTAGATTGATTTAGAGTTAATTAGATCTTAATTAGATTTTTAGATTTAATTAGTATAATATAGAATTAGTTAGACTTTTAATCATTTTTAGAGTTTAATTAGGTTAATTGAGTTTTTTAGAGTTAATTAGGTTAATTGTTTTGATATAAGTAGATTTAGTTAAATGTTTTTTCTTATGCAGTTTTTTTACAATTTTTCATGCATTTTTCGTATGGGCCCATGGATGTTTTTGTTAAAGCCCAACTCTCAATCAGTAAGTCCAGAAACATGATTTCATCAGTCCAAAAAAGATCCAAAGCAGTCAGCAAAAAGTCCAGCGCAGCCTGGAAGTTTCTAGAGAGTTCTGGCAGTTTCAGTGGTATAAAAGCAGACACGTGTCTGCAAAAGAACGGTCCCACGCGTTTCGCCTTGAGAACGCCACCACACACTCAGAGAAGCCTCCAGACTTTCCCACGTGTCCTCACACCTGTCCCCACCACTCTCTCTCTCTCTGCGCATGCGCGCCATCTGTCCTCCCCACATCCCTCACCGGAGATTCACCAGAACACCACCGGCGGCCATGCAAACGCCCTAGCAACCAACCGCCGGCGACCTCAACTAACTCCGGCCACCACCTAACCACCAAATTCCCCAGATCTTCTTCTTCCTCCAGATCTCCTCCGTCACCTTCCTCTTCTCATCGCCGGAAAATTCAAAGGCGCGCCGGAAAATTCAAAGAATTCCAGAACGCGTTCATCCATCTTCATACAACAGTTTTCCAGAACCCTCAAACCTTCATCCGTCTCCATCAATTTTTCCAGAAACGCTCATACGTTCATTCATCTTCATACAACAGATCTTTCCAGAACATCATCCATATCCAGACCTTCATCAATCTTCTCCAGAGCGCCAACAATCCTCGTCCAAAGATCTTTCCAGAACATTGAATATTCATCATCTTTCCTGAAGTCGCTCAAGCCTCCGTACAATTTCTTCCAGAAATTACTCAGAACTTCATCATCGCGTCAACAACCTCCTTCAACAACGCGCGCCTGATATAATAGATCTTCATAGATCCCTGTTTCCGCTCGCATTAACCCAGGTATGCCTTTCTGAAATTCCTTGCATGTTCTTCTTTAGAGTGTGTTGTTTTCAACGATGCATAGATTAGTTAGGGTTTTTTAGGAATGGATTTGGTGCGTGGTTTGTTGTTTGATGCTGGGATTTGAGAGTAATCTTGATAATGTGTTTGATGGTGGATTGAGGTTTCTTGAGAGGGGTACGAGGGCTTCAGAGTGTGGTATGAGTTTGTTGCAGAGAGCGTGAGAGATAGAGGAAGAAGATGATGAAACGGTTAGGGTTGTGTTGGTGAACAGTAGCTAGGGTTTGGAGGTAGAGGAGTAGTTTTGTTCAGCAGAGTAACTGGATTAGGGTTTGTTTGGATTGGGCTTAGGCCCAAGCGTAGTTGCTGAACGCACACCCCCAATTGCTCGTTATCACCCCTCCCTGTGTGAGTCTGAATGACTGAGTTGGGCCTTAGGCCCCAATTTACTTTCAACACCCCCTTGTTTTAAGCCCATTGAGATAATAACTAGGAGCTTGCTAATGCAACACCCCCCCCTGCATTTCAGTTCAGTTTTTTATTGTTTTTTGGTTAGTAAACCTGGGCCCTGCGCCCTTTGCTTCTGGCACCCCCCAATCAGGGCCCAATGTAGATAAATAACTAGAGTAACCTGCTGTTTGAACCTCCCCAGTTTTATTCCAATTTAATTTTCTTTCAATTTCTTTTGTTTTCCTTGCATTGTGAATAATTCATAAATAATTGTAAATAATTGTTTTTTTAATAATTCTTTTTTTACCATTACATCATAATGTCTAAAAAAAAATTAAACAAAAATAAAAATGACATTTTATTTTTGTTTGCTATTTTTGCATATTTTCCAATTAATTGATTTTGTTTAATATTTTCAATGCATGTATATCATTAGAAAATTCATAAAAAATAGTAGGTTTAGTCAAATAATTCCGTTCTTTTTTCTGTAGACTCGTGATTCAGTGTAGAATTTTATAGTGCAGAAACATTAGCTTAACCATGCATTTTTATTTTAATTGCATTTTTTCACTGTTATTGATGTTGAATAATTGGTCTGTGGACGTGTCTGTGTTGCTGATTTTAGTTCTTCCATCTGGTGTTGAATTTTGTTCTGATTTTTCAGTATGTTGTCATAGAGCCATGTAGGTTTCCCATTAGATTTTTGATAGATTTTTGTAGGGTGTCCTGAGGTGATTTGTCTGAGCCTGAAGATAGGGGAAGTCTTGATGACTTCTGACTTTGAAGTTCAACTGTGGTTGAACTCCAGAGGTAGTCTCTTGTGGTTTGTTGGCCTGTGGGTTCTTCTTGAAGGTGGGAGCTGATTGAAGTCCTGTTGGAGCTTGCAAAGATGCATTGGATTGAGGCTTAGTCTAGGAGCTTGTTGTCTGTTTGTGAGGTTCGAGATCCTGAAGTTTGAAGGGAGTTTATGGTACTTTCCTGAGGAAGGCACTGTGAATGACTTTCATTCTTTCTTCTCACCTCTTTCTTAAGTATCCAATGATGTTGGAGCCAACTTGTGAGTTTAATTTCTCCTGAGGAGGAATGTAAACTGATCACATGTTGTTGAGCCACATGGGATACGATTCCTAAGTGGAAGCCCCCTAGTACTTTCCTGAGGAAGGTCCTATGGGTCTATTCACTTAGTTCCACTAGTTTATCTAGGTTTTCTTAAGTATCCAGTGATGTTGGAGCCAACTTGTGAGTTTAATTTCTCCCGAGGAGAAATATAAACTGATCACAGTTGTTGAGCCACGAAGGGTACGATTCCTAAGTGTCAGCCTCCTAGTACTTTCCTGAGGAAGGTCCTATGAGTCTGTTCACTTAGTTCCCCTAGTGCATATAGGTATTTCTCAAGTATCCCGTGATGCCGGAGCCTTCATGTGAGTTTAGTTTCTCCTGAGGAGGAATATAAACTGATCACAGTTGTCGAGCCGCATAGGATATGATTCCTGAGTAGTAACCTCCTGGTACCTTCCTGAGGAAGGCACTATGAGCTTGTCTGCTTAGCTTCCTTTCTCTGGTAAGCTTGTTCTGAAGCTTGGAGACTGGGATTGATTCCTCCTGCTTAGGGTTTTGATTAGAGTTTTGGCTTAGATCTCTTGCTTAGGGTGTTGTATAGAGTTCTGTTTAGAGATAGATTAAGAGTTGTTTCAGGTTTGTTGGAGGCCCTGCTCAGGGTTAGTCCCTCTGAATTGTTTGACTTGCGTGATGTTATGTTGCATTAGACTTAGGCGTTCATCTAGATAGTCTGAATAGGTGCATCTTAGAAGTAGACTTTGTGTGCATGAGAAGTTGAGGTGGTCCTCCTTCTGCTTGTTTGTTATTGCGTGGCTTTGCTTGTTGGTATTTGGTAGAGCTGAGCTCCCTTGCCTTTGTGGTTTGCGGCCTTCGCGCCTTGTTTGTCTAGTTGTTGCATTCATGCATATTTTCAGTATTCCTTTACCGTTGCAGTTTCTTGTTTGTGGTTCAGTCCTGTTGCCATGATCCCTTAGGAGCTCTGACTTCTCCGCTGCGGAGTTGTTATGATAGACATTAGGATGGTCAACCAGGTGTGATAGCAGTAGGTAGATTCCCCTGTTTCTCAGCTATAGTTCTAGGGTTTCCCTTTCCTTTCTGTAGGAGTTTTTGAGTAGCTTGACCCGTAGTTAGCTGAACTACAGCTGCTCTGATTCTTCGTTCCAGACGAAGATATGTAGGCATAGGATGCGATATCCTAGCGAGCACACTAACGACTAACTTTTGTTCTCTCGCGGCTGTGCGATCGAGACTCTCCCGCTAACGACTAATTGTTACCCCTTTCTCCTGCCCGAGTGCATTTGAGACCAGGTCGTAGTTGTAGGTTCCCGAGCCTTAGAAACCAGTTTGCTTTCTCACTGCTGTGTGAGAGCCCCTGTTTACCCGTAGTTAGCCGAACTACGTTTGCTCTGATCTTTCATTCCAGATGAAAGTACGTAGGCACAGGACGCGATGTCCTGGCGAGCAACCTTTCCCCCGTTTAGACGTAGGAAGTCGAACTACGTTGACTCTGACTTTCCCATTGCACGAGGGAATACGTAGGCCCAGAACACCGTATGTTCTGTCGAGTCCTGTCCTTTTATTTTCTTTTCAGACCAGCCATTAGCGTAGATAGATAACACACCCTTTTACCTATAAACACCAAGCGTGGATCCCATCGAGTACGATGGACGTGAGGGGTGCTAATACCTTCCCCTTGCGTAACCGACTCCCGAACCCAGGTTTTGGTTGCGATGACCATACCTTTTTCCCGTCTTTGCGAGGTTTACTTCGAGCGTTCCCTTTCCCGCTCTGAGGGATAAATAACGCACGGTGGCGACTCTCCTGTCAAGCCGGCGCCGATTTTCGCAGTAGCGACACAACCAAACAATGCTAACTCCTCACTCAATCACTTCCTCCATCCCTCATTTCTTCCTCCCAGCTTCTGTTTTTCCGCTTTCATTCTCCCTCCATCAAATCCAATGTCGGTTCGACGAACACCATAACGATAGGCTGCTACTGTTGAAACTCCCGAGTGGTCATTTTGAGAACGTTTTTCCTTCCAAAAGAGATTCTTGAGCTGTGGAAGAATGGTGATGCAGTGTGTTTTGATGTGTATAGCACTGTGTGCATGGATGAAGAAGAACAAGGACAAGTTTTACGCTG
The DNA here is from genome assembly GCA_963859935.3 of Lathyrus sativus. Classification (NCBI taxonomy): domain Eukaryota; kingdom Viridiplantae; phylum Streptophyta; class Magnoliopsida; order Fabales; family Fabaceae; genus Lathyrus; species Lathyrus sativus. Next base: position 716,039,169 of record OZ012737.1, read on the forward strand.
TTAAAAATATGAATCATAGTTGAAGCGTGAACTGGTTGTGTTGGTAATTAATGGTATTCCGTCGCGATGGTTTGCGAAGACTAGTGATTCTGAAAAAACAAGTGTGCAAGCATCGACACCAATCTCTTCTGCAATAACAACAACAACATTCGAGTAACTCTGTTCAAGTTCTAACAAGCCATTTACTGTGTTTCGGCATTACAGCAACAACATATCGACTTCGCACCAGCTCGGTCGCGGTTCTCATCGCAGTAGAACAATATGTCGGTAATTCGCAAGCCATTTTATTTCAACATTACACTTATTGTGTTATGCAATCTGGTTGGTTTCTTGTTATCTCAATATTGATTAATTTTCTGTCAATTTCAAGATATTGTTATCTGATGTTGCTGTATTGAGTCTGAAAAAACAATGTACATTGCTGTTTAATGAGTAGATTTGTGATTTCAGTGAAAGATTGATGTTGGCGATCATTAGTTGATTACCGCATGTCGCCTTTGATTTTGGTGCGTGATCACAATACTGCGAAACACACAGGTTATAGGTTTGAGATTCAGAAGTTTGAATCCAACTTGGTTTACATCAACAGCATAATCTCTGTGACAACTTCACTAGCTCAACGTTCGATTATTTCAATTGATGTTAGGACGTATCGACTATCGATATATGCATTTTAAACAGTGCACTCAGTAATACGTAATTCCTTCAGAAACCTCTACTCACTGTTGTCGCTTCATCGTCACGATTAGTAACACATGTGCGTCAAGGATCTAGTGTTGCTAACAATAAAATGGTGGATTCGGTGACTTGCAACAATAAAAGGATGGGAATCATATTAACACCTGCAATGAGTTTCAAAGTGAGAACAGATAGCCACCAACGGTTACATTATCTTTTCTTTTCCTATTTTATTTTATTATTAATTCTACATCTATTTTTTATCTATTAGTGATTGTTATAATAGCATAAATCTTTAAGTTTAATGTTCTTTAATGTGTTAAATGCTATTATTATGAAGTTGCTGGTAGTTTTGGGGTAATGCTGAATTAGTGTGTTGTAAGTATGTTTTTATGATATGTGAATATAATACTGAGTTATTGCTAAGTCAAGTTGAATTTCTGCCTAATAAGTTACTACTGTCTGCATTTTGAGAGAAAAGACCATCATTTTGTTTTAAATTATTTCAACACTTTTGTAAGTCAAAGTCCATTTGTTTTCATTTCATGTGCTACAGTAGTTGTTGCAATCTTTCTTTCAATTTTTCTACATCATAGCATGCTTTGTTCTATTGATTAAAAATGTGGTAGGATTATATTTTATTTATTTATTTAGAAATACACATTTGGGTTTTAGTTTGAATTTAGAATATGTGCATTTGTAATAATTCTTGATTTGGTAACTAATTTATGGATGTTGAAGTTGCTACTACTATTTTATTACATGTGCAATCGAAAAGAAAAAAACATTTTAGTATCAAAAGTAGAGAAAAGTTTGCAATATTTGTAATTAAATTTATTAATATTTGTTCTCCATTGAATTAATCGGACATCAATCCATGGTTTCGACATTTCTATGTCCATTATGCCACTAGGAGTTCTTATGCATTAATTGGAAGCTTTTGCCGCGCCATAACGCGCACTCATTCGGGTAAGTTCGATTTATCTGTTTCGTTATATTCTATCCTCATTTGATAACAATGTACACTAACTCCCACAAAATATAATATATTTTATCGCTTTTTGCCTTATTTATGCTTTAATGCTTCAAAACAATTTTTAAAAAAAATAAATCCTCGATTTATCGAGCCATTTTCTACCCTGTAAGTCGAGTGTTTTCAAAGCCTCGCCATCAACCTTTTGGTCACAGACACAATATTTTAAAGCTTAATTATGCGCTTCCTTACAGTGACACCTATTTGATCAGTTATTTCGAGTTGGTCACTTAGAAGACTAGCCCACTTTACTAGCGCACACGTTAAAACTCAATTTCAAACCTTGACTCACATCGAGTATTTTCTCAAATCAAACTTAAAATACTTAATAACTACTCAAATGCAATTTCAATAAAAGGATGAAAAAGATAGAGTTCCAAGTCTTTGGTTCACTCTTCCAATTGTTTGGGTCCGAGAAGTCTTTCTTAAGCTCGAACAATTGTCTCCTAAAAAATGATAAACGAATTCAAATCTATTTTCTTAAACACATAGATGAAAAAGAGAGAGCTCCAAGTCTTTGGTTCACTCTCCCGATTACTTGGGTCCGAGAAGTCTTTCTTAAGCTTCGAGTAATCGTCATCCGATTAATACACTCTAATCATATTAAACATCTTTCATAATATTAGATGAGAAAAGGAGAGAGCTCCAAGTCTTTGGTTCACTCTTCCGATTATTTGAGGTCCGAGAAGTCTTTCTTAAGCTTCGAGTAATCCTCATCTGTTAAAATACTTTAATCACATCCTATCTTTCAAAAGCCATTCAAACAATTTCTTTTGCGATGAAAAAGAAAGTGTTTCAAGTCTTTGGTTCGTTTTCCCAATTACTTGGGTCCGAGAAGTCTTTCTTAAGCTTCAAGTAATCGTCATCCGATCCACCTACTCGAACCGTACCCATTACCTTCATTTCTAGATGAAAAAGAGAGTGTTCCAAGTCTTTGGTTTGCTTTCCCGATTACTTGAGGTCCGAGAAGTCTTTCTTAAACTTCAAGTAATCGTCATTCGTTCAACTTATTCAAACCATACTCGATGCTATCCCCTCGCATTTGAGGTTGAAAAAAGAGAGAGCTCCAAGTCTTTGGTTCACTCTCCCGATTACTTGGGTCCGAGAAGTCTTTCTTAAGCTTCAAGTATTCGTCACTTCTAGCTAAACATATGACACATCTAACCAAATACCTCGCCCCTGTGCGACCACAACCCTAAAACCTATTCAAATCTATCCTCTTTTCAAAACCAAAATACTTAACAAATCAAACTCTCTATTCCTCGCCCTCGTGCGATCCATAACTCTTCTCCAAGGACATTGTTTAGTCCATTCTTCCGCGCATAACAAACTCGTGCTTCAGCCTCCCCTAGCGAGCAGACAAGCCAATGTTTGGCAGTTAGAATGCAACATAAACTCTCGTTCAACTCATACCCACCTTTTACCAAGAACATTGTTTAGTCCCTTCTTCCGCGCATAGTAAACTCGTGCTTCAGCCTCCTCTAGCGAGCAGACAAGCCGACGTTTAGCAGTTAGAATGCGACCTAAAATCTCGTTCATTCCAAACACAAACCTTTTAGCAAACCGTAGTCCGAACTACGGATGCTCTGATCTCTCATATCTGTTGAGAGTACGTAGGCATAGGATTGCGATAATCCTAGCGAGCACATTTCCCCACAATTCCCAAACCTTTACCCGTAGTCCCATGAACTACAAACGCTCTGATTTTCTACTTCTTACAAGTGAAGATACGTAGGCACAAGAGCCCAAATCCTTGGCGAGCACCCTATCATAAAACTACACCATTCCCCTTTAGCAAGCAATTCCTTAGAAGATAAACAAACATAGTTAACTTTCTCTCGCGAATCGAATCAAGAGGTTCCCGTTGAGTACAACAGACGTAGAGGGTGCTAATACCTTCCCTCTATGTAATCGACTCCCGAACCTAGAATATTGGTTGCGATGACCATGTTCTTATCCCTTTAAAGGTTTTATCGAAATTTTCCTATTCCATCCTTGGAATAAATAAAGTTCGGTGGCGATTCTGTTTCGAACAGTATTTTTCGCGTCCATCGCGAGGATCGTATTTTTCGAGGTACGACAGAAGTCACTGCCCCATCTGCATGAATCCATGGTCGTCCCAACAAACAACTATAAGCTGGGTTAATGTCCATGACTTGGAATGTAATATCAAACACATGAGGTCCTACCATGATGGGCAATTCTACCTCTCCAACAACCGTTCTTCTTGAACCGTCAAAAGCCTTTACAATCAACGACGTCGGCTTCATTTCTGCCCCTGCATATGCTAACCTTGCGTGCGACCTTGCGAGCAATACATTTAATGAGGATCCAGTGTCGACTAAAACCCGTGCCATTGTATCTTCTTGGCACCTGACAGATATGTGCAACGCACGGTTGTGATTACGTCCTTCTTTTGGCAATTCGACATCACTAAAACTCAGGGTGTTACATGCCATAATGTTGGCTATCACTGAGTCAAATTGGCCGAGAGTTATATCTTTTGTCACATGTGCCTGCCTCAATACTTTTTGCAGAGCCTTTCTATGAGCTGGAGAGTTCATCAAGAGAGACAAGATCGATATCTTCGATGGGGTTTGGTGAAGCTGATCAATAACCCTGTAATCACTTTTCCGAATAATCCTTAAGAATTCCTTGTCGTCTCCCTCAGTACTTAGTACCTCTTTTTCTTTTGTCGCAGCAGGAGTAACCTCTTTTGGAGCGACTATTATTATCTTTGGTTGATAGATTCGACCACTACGGGTCATCTTACTTGTACCTGCAATATTTGTCACGTCCACTTGGTCGTCTTTCATTGTCTCTTTCTGACTAACCTTCCCAGATCCTCGGTCTATCACAGTCATGTCATATTTCCACGGAACGGCCTTTGTGCTTTCAAAAAGAAATGGTCTTGGTTTCTGAATAATAACCGGTCAAGGTTGATCCATAACCGATCTGTTGAAAACAGGCTTCACTCCTATGTTGGTCATTTTGAACACCGGAACTTTCTCACCTTTCTTTGGTAAATTAAAAATAGGCTCAATTACCGAAACTTCTTCTTTCCTCACCTTGCTACACACTTGCAATACTCCATCATCAATCAATCTTTGTATATATCCTCGTACCGCATCACTATAACATTCTTCACAATCATTATGGGTATCCTCTATCAATCCTGCTTTCAGTAGCTTCTCGTGAAGTAACTTTAACGGAGTCTTGATTTCTGACACTCTTTGGACTATTCTTTCATCTGAAACTTCTTCTACCGCATTAACCCCTCCATGATTCGGTAATGGATTACTTTTAACATTAGGGGGTACGTCATCAAAAGACAAGATCTTTTTTCTATCAACTCCCTGACAAGATGTTTTAAGGCAAGACATCCTTCTAAATCATGACTGGCAGCGCCTTCGTGAAAGGCACAATGAACATTTGGATTATAGTGAGGAGATGTAGTGTCTGGATTTAACGGCCGTGTTGTTACTAATCCTTGCTACACCAAGGAGGGGTACAACTCTGTGTAAGTCATCGGTATCTGAGGAAGTGGAGGTTTTGTTGTTGGTCTCCGATTTTGATAGTTTTGTCTGGGTTGTTAAGCTCTCGGTTGGTGGTGTTGCTGATAGGGTGGAGCGTTGGGCGCTCGTTGATACCCTTGTTGAATTGGCTGATATACGGGTGCTGGCACTGCCTGATAATTGGGAACATGATGATTGAAAGCTGGGGTCACAGCCGCCACATATGGTTGTTGGGCATACTGCAACGGGTACATTGGTCGTTGTTGCTGAGATTGCTGAACATAACTTGGTTGAGGCTGCTGAACAAAGCCTTGCTGAGGTTGTTGAACATAACTTTGCTGATACTGTTGGTAAGGCGGTCTCCAGGTGCGACTTTTTCTTCCCACGATTATGGCATTTGTCTCCCCTTCTTTCTTTTTATGAAAATTACTGCTGAACTTCTTGACATTGTTGTTACCAGAATTGCCGGAACCACTAGCCACCTTTCCATTCTTCATTCCTAACTCCACTCTCACCCCCACTGCTACTATATCTGAGAAACTTGCGGTTATACTACTGATCATCTTCTTGTAAAATTCTGGTCTTACCGTATCGACGAACCAGTCTGTCAGCTCTTTTTCACTCAAAGGAGGTTCTACCTGAGAGGCGGTCTCCATCCACCGTTGTGCATATTCTTTGAAGGATTCTGAGCTTTTTTGCGACATACTCAGTAACTGTCTTCTATCAGGAGCCAAATTCATGTTATACTTGTAATGTTTTATGAAAGCATCAGCCAAGTCTTGAAAACTGTGAATACGAGACTGATCCAAACCCAAATACCATTTAGCAGGAGCTCCTTTCAAACTATCCTGGAAACAATGAATCATCAACTTATCATCTTCCACATGTGCGGCCATTCTTCGGTAGTACATAATCAGATGTTTCCGAGGGCAAGTAGCGCCAGAATACTGATCGAAATTGGGAATCTTGAATTTCGGTGGAATTACCAATCCAGATACTAAACACATATCTCTGGCATCAGTACCAAAGATGTCGTTTCCTTCCATTGCTCTGACCTTCCTGCCTATAGTCTCTACACTTTCTTTCAACCTATCATGTCGCCCACTCTCTTCTTCATACCCATCAATACCTTCATACACTTGTGGAGGATTATGAAAAACATGGCGCGCTTTGAGTCTGAACAGAAGGCTGAGTGTAAGTAGGAATAGCTTGAGGAAGCTCTGCCCCTAGGGGAACTGCTTGTTGGTTGACTGCTGGTGGAGGTACAAAGCCAGGTGGTAACCCGTATGGTGGAACATTTGCAACAGTGACTGCCGTTGGGATCGGCTCCACAGCTATGCTAGTGATTTTAGAAACAACAGTGGCTTGAGTGTCCAGTTTTGCACGAATGACTTGTAGAGCTTCCATGATCTGCCTCATGCCTCCTCGTAGCTCTCCGAGTTCATTATCAATCCTGTCCACATCCAAATTCTGTCCTTCCATTCTTAGGCGAGCTTGGGCTCGGGTATTGTATCGGTGTTGAGGATTCAGTGTGATTCTCTCTGGAGACAAGACAGCGAGATGAGACACAACACAAGAATATGCACATGCAATGCTTATGAATGCAAAAGATGCGAAATGCGAAATTTAATCATTCAAGGAATTCAAAGAAATATTTGCAAACATTATAACAATGGGGAAATAAAGCAAATTCAAAGTCTTCATAGATTAATAACTGAGAGTTCTACAACAACGATTCTGAAACTGAAATACAAGTCTTCAATACAGATACATGATGAAATAAAACGGCAAACAAAAGGATCTTAGATCTTCTGGTTGGAGGGCCCTTCATCTTCTGGCTGATTCTTCTTTCCACCTTGATGGACCAACTCTTGAAGCTCTTCCTTCTCTTGCATAACCCTGAAATACTTATCCCTCCAATTCTTTCCTTCTTTTCCAGCTTTTGCCAAAGCAGCTTTCAATTCTTCTACGAGAGTAGGTTTGGGTGAGTCAGGCTCAAAGCGAGTATAGAACATCTTCAATGCTGATTCTTTTACCCATGATAAGTAAGATTCTGAAACAGTAGTGTCATGGTAACCTAGGGCAGTTACTCCCCTCGTGTGGACATGACGCCAAGCATACACAATTCGAGCCCTGTAAGTGGAATTCTTCCCCTCTTCAATGTAGAAGCTTCTCAAAAAGTCTGGGTCTGGTTCATTCTCCATTGGGTGCCCCAACTATCGACGAGCTAAAATAGGATTATAGCTGATGCAACCATTAACGCTGATAAGCGGTACATTCGGGAAATCCCCACAGCTTTGAATCATGGCAATCCCCCCATACATAGGGTCATACCACTTAATATCTGAATGTTTGAGTAACAACAACTTTTCTATCCATGAGAGCCCATTCTGCTTATCCCAGAGTGCTGGAATTCTTAGCAAGTGCAAAATAAACCACTTGTGTAAAAGGACGGTGCAACACTCAATCTGACCAACTCCATAACGGTTCCTATGGTGGATGGAAAAGTACACATCAGCCAATAAGGTAGGTACAAGATTCTTGATTAAGAAAAGGTTGATTGCATTTGCATCTACAAAATCATTAGCAGTCGGGAACAGGAACAATCCGTAAATTAGTAAAACTAGAATGGCCTCAAAGGCTTCAGAATTCTTCGTCATGGCATAGTTTTGAGCTTTTTCATATAGGAACATAGCTGGAAATCCATATAGCCCTCCTTTAGCAACCATATGAGATCGGACTTCGTCCACCTCCAAATATGCGGCCTCTGCAACTGCTCTTTCATTAGGAGTCCCTTCTCTCCAGAAAATGGTCTAGGAGTGACGCCTACTCCCATCAGGGTGGAATAGTCTTCCAAGGTTGGCAGCAACTGATAATCTGGAAATGTGAAATAGTGATAGGTTGAATCATAAAACTGCACGAGTGCGGACTACATCTCTTCATATACTTGAACTTCTAGCAAAGACAGCATATTCCCATACTTCTCTCTGAACGCCTCGGGGTCTTCTACTAAACTTCCTAGTTTCTTCATGTTCTCCAATTTTGGGCTTCGGAACACAATCTCTGGTTTCTTTCCAGAATCCATCTTATAATATCTGCAAAACAACTTTAATTCCTTGAATGATTTAATTAATGAGAATGCAAATGCAAAGGTTTTATGGAACTCAGATTTTGTAAATATCAAAACATCATTTTATTTCATTGATTTTCAAGTTTTGAATTACAAAATAGTACATCTTACAAAAAGTCCTAAACATAGAGCTAAAGATATTCTAACAAAAGTCCTTTCTTGCTTTAATCTTCTTGAGTTCTTCTTCTATTTGTGTCTTCTCAAGAATGAGCTTGTCCACCATTAATTTCCATGGAGTTGACTGATGGCTGGAATAAAATGAATCTTCATGCGCCTTCCTCTTCTTACAAGCAATCATTTCTTCATCCTTCATCTGAAGTTGTTTACGGAGTTCATTATTTTCTTCCATGGCCACTTGGTACTTGTATCTCCAGGCTACTTCAGTTTGTTGTGATTTCCTCAAAGCAATCTTCAACTTCTCCTCTTCAGACATAAAGATCAATGGGGGTTCTTCCTTCAAAACCATGGGTTCCTGCTGAGGATAAGGCATCTTCAACTGAATAACTCTCTTTCGGACCCATTGGAGATAAGGCTCGAGAGACACAATTAGTTTTCCCTAAGTCTTCCTTTCCTTTCTTATGTACATGACCCCAAGATTTTAGGATCTCTTCTTTCAATTTTGAACTTCCCTTAAAGAAAATATTCTCCATATGAGCACTAATGGGTTTGTCCCTCAAAGGATATCCAAGCTGTCGGCGAGCGAGAACAGGGTTGTAACTGATTCCTCTATTTGTACCAAGAAGAGGTACGTTACCAAAACTTCCACAACTGTCAATGATCTTTATCCCATCGTAACTATGGTTGTACCAATCAATATCAGAGTGAGTGAGAGCCATAACCTTCTGAGACCACCAACCTTTCTTCCAAAAAGCATGAACCTTAGGTAAGCGAGAAATAAACCACTTGTATAACAAAGGGACACAGCAGATAATCATTCCTCCCTTATGCAAATTCCTCAGATGAACAGAATGATAGGCGTCAGCTAGTAAAGTAGGCACAGGGTTTTTCTTCAAGAAAATCTTAATGGCGTTGAGATCCACAAAATTATCAAAACTTGGAAACAAGAAGATCCCATAAATGAGTAAGGCGAGGATAGCCTCGAATGCATCCATACTCAAATGATCAGCATAGTATTGGGCTTTCCCAACCAAGAACTCTGAAGTCAAACCAAAGATTCCTCCATTAGTAGCCATATTTTTCTGAATATCCACCAATCCCAAATGTGTAGCTTTAGCAATGTCTTCTTCTTTAGGGTCCTTCTCCATGATTGGAAAAGCAGACTCATCAAGAATGGGTAACCCAACCAAACAAGAATATTCCTCAAGTGTAGGCACCAGCTGATAATCAGGAAAAGTGAAACAATGGTAGAGTGGATCATAAAACTGGAGAAGTGTGGAGAGAAGTCCCAGATCCATCTTCTTCTTCACCCTCAACAATTACAATAAGTTCCCATATCTGATCTTGAACCCTTCTATGTCTGTCACCAAAGTACTCAGCCTCTCTATGTCATCCAAGTTAGGACTCTTGTAAGTGTACTTCATAGTTTTCTTTTTTCCACTATCCATGATGATCCTAATGTTTACAAACAAAAGTCTGAGTTCCATGAAACTTTTATGATATGATGCTCATGAATGCATGAATGCACAAACACAGGTAAGCACAGATGCACATATACACATAGGTAAACATGTGAAGGTTTAGGTTTGGAGAACATGAGCGTGAAGCCAAGGTCTACCCATCCCAAAGGTATGTACTAGGGCTTTTCAAAACTGTAGAACAGGGTTCTAAAAGGTTCCCAGAGTCTTCGACCCATCTTTCGGATATTATCAATTTCCCAAATAACTCAGTGGTCAACAATATTCTCAAGAGAGTCTCGTCCAAGTGTAGTATCGCATATATACTATTTTGGAATTACTCCCTTATAGTCATCGCACTACATCCTAATAAAGCCAAAGTGGGGAAAAGGTAGTCTAAAGGTCCTCAGTATCACGGGCTTCCATGTAGAAAGTAGCATTGTGTTCACGAATACTCGATCAACAATACTAACTTTCAAAAGGGCCTCTATTGAGCGGTGGTTTTCTCAAGTCAACTTGGTCGGGAATAACTCTCCCTATAAGCCTTCTTGAATATACCACCATCCTATCATAAGTACGCTCAAACATGGGTATAGTGCTGTCTCACCACTCAAAGTTCCCAAGATCCAACAGAGCACAAATGTACATATTTACAAGTATTTACAAATAAGCAAGTAATCAAACAAGATAGGCTAAACCCTCAAAACAAAAGATCTTTGACCTCCCCAGCAGAGTCGCCATTTCTGTTGCGGTGAAAATTGGATATCAAGCTATTAAATTAACTTGAATCTTAATTCTTTTACAACCGAACTTTAATTTATCCAAAGGAAAGGTCTAAAGAAAGAAAAACCTTTTCGCGATGTAACGACAACGCTTAAGAGATTCGGGGATCGGGGGTTGGTTATACCTAGGGAAGGTGTTAGCACCCTAAGCATCTGTAGTACTCTACAGGAACCTTTTGTTTGATTGTTTGCTAAGTTTGTGAAATATTTGCTATGTTTTGGGATTAGGATAAGGGATAGGTAAATACCTAGATGGTTTTCTAAGTTTGCTCGCAAAGATATCGCATCTTCTGCCTATGTATCCTAACTAGGATAGAATCAGAGCAATCGTAGTTCACCTCACAAGGGATGAAGAACACTTGATTATGATCAAGGTTCAAAGGGGAATAAACATAAAATTGTTTGTGTGGAGTTTGACAAAACTCCCTAATCTAAATTATAACACTCAAAAGGGGAAGTAAGAAATCATGACAATGATTCTTACATAGAGTTGACAAACTCTATCCTAGGGTTCTAGTTGAAGAACAATCCTAGTACAGGTGGGTTTCTTAGATTTAAATCAAAGTCTAATGGTTTCTAAACTAAGGTTAAAGTGACTTAACAAAGTCAAGAGAAAGGTGAATGAGCTATCCATGACACAGGGGTCAATGGAAAGACATTTCCTTTGGAAGGAGAGAGGGGAGGCAACTTGGATGAGAACTAACAAGTTTCATCACTTGGGGAAAAGAAAACATTTAATCAAAGTTTTAAACATGATGTAAGAGCATGGTGACAACCATTAAATGAACATGTTAAAGATAAACACAAGATATGCATTGATGACAATCAAAGCAGATGATCAAGCAGGAAATGTGACGATAGATCGAGCTTACGTACATTCCTCAGAGGGGACAAAACAAACATGGTAGCAACCAAAAATAAAATCCTAGCATGTTGAATAACATTTAAGGATATGAATGTAAACAAATATCACAAAAATCACAAGTATAACAAGAAAGAATTCATCTGCATACGTGAAAATGATCACAAAACATACTTAACTTACCAGTGGTTAAAATGGATGAAAAATTGGGCAAACATGGAATTTTAAAATATTACATAAAAGTAGACATAAGAAAAAACACAATGCAAAAAGAATGGATGCAAAATGATTAAAAATGAGGGAGATATGATTTTTTGAAGTTTGGGTAAAAAATGGTAAAAAATGACAAAAGGGTTGCCCTCCTCAGGGGTCGAACCCAGGTTCAACTGGTACAAGGCGCTTAGGTGACCAGGTGATTACCATTGGGGTGGCTGTACATCCAAGTACGAATGCCACCCCATAAACATATAGGGCGTGTATTCAAGGCAGGCTGGGAAAGACACACACATCAAAACCAGTTTTGCATTTTCAAGTGTAACTCAGTCAATTCTCAATGGTTTTTCACAAAATTTAGGTCTAAACTGTGTAGAATTTCACAAGGAACATGATGGTGGCATTAGTTTTTTGAAATTCCTCCTCCAACTCAAAACCCGATAGTACATGCTTTAGAGATGTTTGAAATGCATTTTTGAAATGCAGATCATGCCACAGTCAGTTTTAACTCAATGCAATCATACACACACACCACAAAAATGATAATGAATGATTCTAACACCTAGATTGAGTTCAAAGCAAACTGCAATAAGAATGGACTGTCAAGTTGCAAACATGTGTTTGTGAGATGCATGATGATGTGCAGATCCAATTCCAGCTAGTTTTACACCATTCCAATCACATACACACACCATATAAATGCTCATGAGTGAACCCAAACACAAATTCAGGTTGAAAACAAGATGTTATGAGAAATGGTGCTCAAGTTGCAGATGTCATGAACAGGATGCATAATGGTGTTCAGTTTTAATTTCATGCACATACAAGTCAAGTAAGTCATGTACACAAGTCACATACATACTACTGAATGAATTTCAGCACCAAGAATAGTTCAAAAATGGTCTGTGGTGAAAAAGTGGTATTCTAGTGCAGAGTTTGACATGTGTGATGCATCAAAGAGTACAATTCAGGTTTTATGCATATTTACACCAAGTGAATCACATATACATCTTGAAAATATGTTAACAAATGAAATCAACCAGAAGAAATGGTTCAAAACAGACTGTAGCAAAAAATGACATTTAAGTTGCCCTTTGGTATTAGGATGATGCAGTAGGATATTCAGTTTCAATTCTATGCATATACAAGTCAATTTATACAAACACGCACCATACATACATGTTATAGAGTGAATCTAAACAAGGATTGAGGTCAACAACAGACTGTCATGAAAAATAGGGGTTAAGTTGCAATTTTGATGTTTTTGATGAAATGCAAGATGTTGCTCAAACCAGCTCCATGCACATATAGGTTAAATACATTATGCACACAAGTCATATATATGAAGATAAGTGTGTTCAAACATAAAATGGAGTTCAAATCATGTTGTAGTGAAAACTGGCTGTCAAGTTGCAAAGTTAGGTTGTGAAATGCATGAAGATGTTCAAATTCAATTCCAAACATTTTTAGACTGAACTAACCATATACACACCACACATGCATGATATTGAATGATTTTAAACACCAAGAATGGTTCAAAATGGTTTGTGATAAAAAGTGGCTTTCTAGTTGCAATATTGGCAAGTATGATGCATCAAAGAGTACAATTCAGGTTTTATGCATATTTACACCAAGTGAATCACATGTACACATCATATACATGGAAATAAGGATGTTCACACTTAGGAATCAGTTACTTTGTGCACATAACCAATTTTGGGGTATCTCATGGAAAGGTCTTGAAATATGCATTTTAGAGGTGAAATGTCAAAACATATGGGGATAGGTTAGGCAAAATATCTACACATATTCTAAACATGATGGTAAGTATGTTCATACCAAGAAAACAAGCAAACTTTCATCAATGCAAACTTTGACATATGGAATGCTTATGCAAAACTGTTTTGGGACAGCATGAGTGTAATTTCAAAATATGACCTCAAACTTTCAAGATATGGTAAGGTAAAGTATGAGAGGGAGTTTCAAAGTCACATACCTCTTGTAGACAGTCTTGAACAAGTGAAAACACCAAGAAACCCAGAGAACTTCAGTCACCTCCTTGCCTTGAGACTTTTCTTCCTTTTGAAGCAATGTGCAAATGTTGTGACAGTTGGAGAAATAAACTCTACCAATGATCCTCAATGCTTTGGACATTTAAGATATGACATTTATAAGGTGTTTGAATGGTTAGAACATCAAGAGAATGTCTAGAACAAGTTTTGCCTGATTTTGTGTATTGTGGTCAAAGTAACTTGGTATGGAAGTTGACTTTTTGAGTGGTGAGGTTTTTGGGTGGTCTAAGGTCTTGGACACCTTATATATCATATTTATGGAACTTGGCCAAAAAAGCCTCTCAAAGTTGCTAAAAAATGAGCTTAAAAGTGAAATTTTTCTAAGTCCTTTTCCCTTCTTGAAATGAATTTGATCATAACTCCAAATCTATGCATTTTATGATCATGGACCACTTAGGGACTTTTGTAGGACTTGTCAAGAGCTTTCCAATGAGCTTTGAACCAACTCATTTGGATGTGTGGTTAAGGAGTTATGGTTTAGCCCCTTTCAAAACCCTAATTTCCCGATTTTTCGATTACTTCCTCATCCTTGATCCAATGGTCATGAATATTGATAGGCAAGTGCAAAATGACATAAGGAACATTTTTGATTCACACATTGAAGTCCAATTCCTTAAATTTGAAGAGTTGACTTTTCGGTCAACCGTATGATCGATCGGTGACTACCGAGTCGTCTGTTGACACTCTGGACCTCCTGAGACTTTGACACTTCTTGAATGAACTTTATTAAGCTATATGAACTTCAAGGACCATGATCCCAACATTAAAACACCTTCCAACACCAAAGTCAAACTACAGTTGACTTTTACCAATCAAAAACCCTAATCGGGTACCCTGAAATGCACTGTTCTTGATTCTGGGGTAACAACCTCAAATTAGATTCTCAATTGACCTCATATAACATCCTTGATCTTGTTTCATGATTGAATTAACCTACAACATTGATTGATCACCACCCTTGAAGCTTCGATTTGACTGTACTAAACCCTGATTCATCTGTCCTTGACAAAGATAGACTTGAACTGGGTTAAGGTTAAATAATCCTATGAGCATGCACCTAAAATGATGATGAGAATCTAAGGGGTCAAAATTTGGGGTGTAACACGTGGATAGAGGCTCGTCGGCCACCCACTCCTCAACAGGGCGGACTCGCTCATCGACAGAGACAGCGCCCAGTTCTTCATCTACGACCATAGTCCCTGGGACCTGCAAAGTCATTAACACCTGAAAAGTAGAAGGTCACGATGACTTCGATAACCAAGATCAAATTCACCCTTCCACCGCAAGTCAAGTGAAAGGGCGACGAGGACAGCGCCCGCGGGCGACAGTTAAAAGCCGCCCAGGCAAAATCCTCGAGGGACTCATTCTAAGTCCTTCCTTCTCCCCAGGATACACACATGTCTCTGTCCCGCATCCCCGGGACGCTCATTAAATCGCTCTACAGCGTCCCCGGGGAATTCATCCAGTCCACATATTCTCTCTGGGACGTTCAACTGATCCTATCGTCCCTCCCCGAGGCATTCATTAAAGCAAGCATCTGTCCCCGGGGGATTCAAACTATCCTCTCACTTCTCCTCGGCGCATTCAACTAAAACCCTAGAAAAGACTCACCCTGCGGCGGCGAAAATTCACCTCCCTCCTCGGGGTATTCAACACGCCCCGGTGCCAATCCTAGGGTACGGAACTAGAAAAGACAAGGAGAGGAAACTTATTGGATTGTAGGTAACGGCGGAATGCGCGGCGGTGGTTACAGGCGGATGTAACACCCTTCTAAACCCCACGGAAAATATATCAATAATCAGAGTAAATAATCATGCATTTACAAAAGGGCGTCACACATAACTTTCAAACATCAAAAACCACCTGTCATGCTCATTAACACTTATAATAAATAATCATGCTTCTCACAATTTCACTTTGCATGTAGCAGCAGATTCATTTTATAACATAATTCTCTTAACAGAATATTCAGATTCATCACATACTTCAACATTACTTAGGCACCAAGGCCAACATCACAATATTCCAATGAATATAAAAACATATCATAGAGTACATAATGTATCTCTAAAATATAAACCAAGCAATCCCAGTGTTACATGATCAGAGCATGACTCGACCCAACATAATTAAATTACTAACAGCTACACCACTAGCGACTTCGCAACTACAAGCAGCTCTATTCTCGATACCTGCATGATGTCAGATAGGACATCATTCCAGCAGAAGGGTGAGAAATATTATCATAATAATCAATGCATATAATTATATATCTATAATCTTAGAATACGCATAATCATCATTCTCACCACAAGTCATCCATATACGTCACAATGTATATACAAATATATGGATAATCACCAAGCATATTTCCTCATACATACATCCACAATTTCAATCAATTAACCTAAACATACATATTATGTTTAATTCACCATAATTCATATAAACATATACAATCATGTTTATTCATTAATTCCTCAGTCAATATCATTCACAATTACACATTCACAATTCACATTATTGCACATAAACATTCACAATTATGTTTATTCATCAAAATTCATCATAAAGTATATATACACACATATATGTATAACACCAAGCATATTTATCATGGATATATCCAAAGTTCTCAATTCAACAATTCACACACAAGCATACTTTCATATAACAATGATATCTATGCCATGTGACTCATATCAAAACTCATCAATTCTCACCAATCCCTACTTGGTATCATGGGTACATCATTTATACCCCACCAGGAACAACATCTCGGTTATTCTACCCCGGTGATTATTCCACTAGGAACGACATCTTAGTCATTCTACCCCAGTGTATACGACCATGACACTATACCTCACTAGGAACAACATTTGTCATTCTACCCCTGTGATTACTCCACTAGGAACAACATCTTGTTATTCTACCCCATTGATTACTCTACTAGGAACAACATCTTGTTATTCTACCCCAGTGATTACTCCATTAGGAACAACATCTTATTATTCTACCCGAGTGATTGCTCCACTAGGAACAACATCTTGTTATTCTACCCCATTGAGTACGAGTTTTGCACATACACATATTTTCATAAAACAATCATATGCACTTAAGACCGTTCTCGCATCTTAATCTCATGCATATTCAAATAATTCATCACATAAGAATTATAACATGATTGCACACTCAGACATCATATCAAAGTATTCATACTTTCAACATCATCACATTTATCAAGCAATGCACACATATTCACAATATGTTCTCATGCATTATTCACAATATTGTATACAATCAATATACATTTACAATTCAATACCACCACCACATTTTCAAGAAATGCACATATATTCACAATATATTCTCATGCATTATTCACAATATCGTACCGAATGGCTACGAAACTCATCATAAATCATCATGCATTTTTAATCAATTTAAACAATGCATATATTTGTCAAAAGACCATATTTATCAAGCAATGCACACATATTCACATTATGTTCTCATGCATTCTTCGCATACAATCTCATAGAAATCATTATGCATTCACATCATCATGCCAAACGGCAACCGAACGCTCTAATTATTTAAGCCTCACTTACTTAAAATAATTAATCTTGATTAATCGGTAAAATCAGCTAAAAGTCAGTTAAAAATAATATTTCTTTTCACCAAGTAATAGAACATATTATTAGCTTCAGTTTGATATAAAGAACGGCAAAATCCGATAAACGGTGAAGAAGTTATAAATTTTCAAAGTTTTGAAAAAATAATATTTTTTCTCACACTTATAGTGTTAACGGGTTAACACATCCGTTAACCGGTTAACAGCTCCAAAACTCAGTTTTTGGCCATTTTTATGTACCGTTAATCGGTTAATCCAAAGCGTTAACCGGATAACACCTGAAAATTTTGGAAAAACAAGCTACGGATTTGTGCCCAAAACTCCCAAAAACCCGACCGATTTAATTATTTTCTCCCGATTAAATACCTACTCATCATTACCAATCATATAGTAACAATTTAGGATCATAAAACACAATTTTTACGACTTCTGATTTTCATCCAAAATCTTAACCTCCAATTGTCCAAAAATGTCAAAACTCACAAATTCAATCAAACGAAATCCAATAATCACGTCTAGACATTACTCGACTAAACTACACAATTTATTTCAAGTGTCATCGGTGAAAATATCGTTTTCTATCGATTAAACTCATTTCTGCGCTAAAATGGAAAATGAGCAAAAACTCTCCAACAATCCAAACCAATTCAACAAACACATACATAATCATACACATTGATAGAATAATGAGATTTCACACCCTTACCTTGATTAAATCGAAGCTAGAAGTTGTTCTTGAAGAATCCAAGCTTCTCCTCTATTTTCCTTCTCTTTTCTCTTCTTCCTCTTTCTTTCTCTACTCTTTTCCTTCTTTTCTTTCTATCTTTTCTTTTTATCTCTTTTCTTTCCACTTTCTTTTATATCCCTTTCCCTTCTATTTCTCTCCAACATATTTCTTCTCTCAAAATATCTACCAATTCCTTTAAATAATCATCCAATAATTTCAATAAATCAATTAATTAACATAAATAATTAATTAATGAAAATTGGGTTGTTACAACCCTCCCCCACTTTAGAAATTTTCGTCCTCGAAAATGTTACCTAATTCAAATAACTCTGGATACGACTCTCGCATCCCAATCTCCCAAATCCAATTTTCTCTAGTTGTTTCTCCCAAACTACCCTTACCAAGACAATCCCTTTGTCTCAAAGTTGTTTCTTGCACAATCTCAGCTAGCTTCAACATAGAATGATTAATCTTCCTTGTTAGGAAAAGAGCCAATTTAGTCATTCTATCCAAAATCACCCAAGTAAAATCATATCCCTCAAATTCTCCAGAAAACCCAACATAAAATCCATGGGAATACTATCCGATCTCCACTCTGGAATATTCAACGGTTGCATCGGACCCAACGGTCTCTGACGTTTATTCTTCGACTTCCAACAAGTCTAACCAGCTCATACAAACTCAACCACTTCTCTCTTCAACTATGGCCATCAAAATAATTTCCTCAAATCCGGTTACATCTTCATAGCACCGGGATGGATACTCCATCTATCCCAATACTCTTATTCCACTTAATAATATCTAGAACACAAACTCTATCACGACATCTCGTGATACCATTTCCATAAATCTGAAAGTCATCCCTTCGACTTTAATTCATCAAATTCAACCATTCTACCAACTCAAACCAGAGTTGTGACCCTATCAAATCTCATCAAGAATACCACTTGTAAAGTCCAACATACTAAGATTAACTCCATAAGAAGTCTCTTAACAACCAAACTTATATCACAAAATCGCTCAATTCGTTCTAACTCTTTTCACCCTCATCATCAGTATATGCAAAGATTTCCAAGTAAATGCATAAGCTACCACGTTTTCTTCACCCGAATGGTAATTCACCCCAAAACCATAATTCTTCCGGAGTCCCAATTATTTTCTCTGCCTCGTATTCAACTCTTCCAACTCAAACAAATACCTTAAGCTCTTGAGATTCACCAACCATTTCAAATCTCACACTAACTAATTGAAGCCTCCAACTCCGACACAAACTCAACAACAACCAACTCTAAATCCCTTGTCGGATAATCCCTCTTATGTACTTTAAATTTCCTCCAAGCATAACTAAACTCGCTGATGTTGCACTTAACATATCTCCTAATCATATCAACAAAGCATCACAAAACGCAACGAATAGTTTTGTCAGATTCGACAAAAATCAACACACGAGTTGTTGACAGCTCTCCCAAAACTTTTTGAATATATCAAAATGTCATCGGTTAACACAACCGCAAACTTGTCCAATAAGAATGGAAAATCCTATTCAATCGTCTGTAGTTCACCCAAAGTCTCATAGAACCTTCTTTCTTCTTAACCAACAATACTGATGCACCCTACGGTGACACACTCGGACGAATAAACCTCTCCTCAAGTAGATCCTCAAATTGACTCTTCAACTCTTGAAATATTTAAATGCCTGATTATACCAATAATGCATTCCACCTCTGGCCTTCTCTAATAATCAACGGAAGTCATTATCCATCCTTACACTCGACCTCACAATCTGTTGCTGTAGCATACACACCAGACACAAGTCTCAAAACCACTCAATCAATTTTAATTCCTTGATCATCCAGACAGACATATAATATGGAGCTCTCAATATCAGATTAGTTTCCTTAACTAAGTCGATCACACTCCACTTCACGTCCTGGACGTATATCACTATCTTGTCAGGATAACTCCCAGACAACCATAATTAATCGGTAAACTGCTAACTTCCCCACTTTCGTTAACATTCCAAAATTCCCATCAAAATTAAACATCTCAACATTGTCCTGCGTCGACTCGTCAAAACAATTCTGAAGCTTAACTCAATACAATTCATTGCATCACGCCATCTAAGCTTGCAAGATACATCTATCCCCTCCAACACAATCCTAACTACTATCAACAAGAGATTAATGGTGATCAGTTCCTCAATTTGTCAATAGACAGCCGAAAATCATGATTGGGCATAAGCCATCTTTACTAAACTATAAGAGCGTTCCACCACACACTGAGCTACAACTCCACACTTGCAGCATCCTGGTGAAGCACTAGCTTCTCCTCCACTTGAATCATTCCCACTTCTGCAGACAAAGGATAGGCAACAAACACGCACCGACAGTGTTTTCACACACATGTCGCATACAAGGGAACAAACAACATTAGACAACTTGGCCGGACGGACCGACCTTCTCTGATACCACTAATGTAACACCCTTCTAAACCCCACGGAAAATATATGAATAATCAGAGTAAATAATCATGCATTTACAAAAGAGCGTCACACATAACTTTCAAACATCAAAAATCACCTGTCATGCTCATTAACACTTATAATAAATCATTAAGACTTATAATAAATAATCATGCTTCTCACAATTTCACTTTGCATGTAGCAGCGGATTCATTTTATAACATAATTCTCTTAACAGAATATTCAGATTCATCACATACTTCAACATTACTTAGGCACCAAGGCCAACATCACAATATTCCAATGAATATAAAAACATATCATAGAGTACATAATGATTCTCTAAAATATAAACCAAGCGATCCCAGTGTTACATGACCAGAGCACGACTCGACCCAACATAATTAAATTACTAACAACTACACCACTAGCGACTTCGCAACTACAACCAGCTCTATTCTCGATACCTGCATGATGTCAGATATGACATCATTCCAGCAGAAGGGTGAGAAATATTATCATAATAATCAATTTATATAATTATATATCTACAAATCTTAGAATACGCATAATCATCATTCTCACCACAAGTCATCCATATACGTCACAATGCATATACAAATATATGGATAATCACCAAGCATATTTCCTCATACATACATCCACAATTTCAATCAATTCACCTAAACATACATATTATGTTTAATTCACCATAATTTATATAAGCATATACAATCATGTTTATTCATTAATTCCTCAGTCAATATCATTCGCAATTACACATTCACAATTCACATCATTGCACATAAACATTCACAGTTATGTTTATTCATCACAATTCATCATAAAGTATACACACACACACACACACACACACACACACACACACACACACACACACACACACACACACACACACACACACACACACACACACACACACACACACACACACACACACATATATATATATATATATATATATATATATATATATATATATATATATATATATATATATATATATATATATATATATATATATATATATATATATATATATATATATATATATATATATATATATATATATATATATATATATATATATATATATATATATATATATATATATATGTATGTATGTATAACACCAAGCATATTTATCATGGATATATCCAAAGTTCTCAATTCAACAATTCACACACAAGCATACTTTCATATAACAATGATATCTATGCCATGTGACTCATATAAAAACTCATCAATTCTCACCAATCCCTACTTGGGATTATGGGTACATCATTTATACCCCACCAGGAACAACATCTCAGTTATTCTATCCCGGTGATTATTCTACTAGGAACGACATCTTAGTCATTCTACCCCAGTGTATACGACCATGACACTATACCTCACTAGGAACAACATTTGTCATTCTACCCCAGTAATTACTCCACTAGGAACAACATCTTGTTATTCTACCCCAGTGATTACTCCAGTAGGAACAACATCTTGTTATTCTACCCCAGTGATTACTCCACTAGGAACAACATCTTGTTATTCTACCCCAGTGATTACTCCACTAGGAACAACATCTTGTTATTCTACCCCAGTGAGTATGAGTTTTGCACATACACATATTTTCATAAAACAATCATATGCACTTAACACTGTTCTCACATCTTAATCTCATGCATATTCAAATAATTCATCACATAAGAATTATACCATGATTGCACACTCAGACATCATATCAAAGTATTCATACTTTCAACATCATCACATTTATCAAGCAATGTACACATATTCACAATATGTTCTCATGCATTATTCACAATATTGCATACAATCAATATACATTCACAATTCAATACCACCACCACATTTTCAAGCAATGCACATATATTCACAATATGTTCTCATGCATTATTCACAATATCGTACCGAGCGGCAACGAACCTCATCATAAATCATCATGCATTTTTAATCAATTTAAACAATGCATATATTTGTCAAAAGATCATATTTATCAAGCAATGCACACATATTCACATTATGTTCTCATGCATTCTTCATATACAATCGCATAGAAATCATTATGCATTCACATCATCATGTCAAACGGCAACCGAACGCTCTAATTATTTAAGCCTCACTTACTTAAAATAATTAATCTCGATTAATCGGTAAAATTGGCTAAAAGTCAGCTAAAAATAATATTTCTTTTTACCAAGTTATAGAACATATTATTAGCTTCAGTTTGATATAAAGAACGGCAAAATCCGATAAACGGTGAAGAAGTTATGAATTTTCAAAGTTTTGAAAAAATAATATTTTTTCTCACACTTATAGTGTTAACGGGTTAACACATCCGTTAACCGGTTAACAGCTCCAAAACTCAGTTTTTGGCCATTTTTATGTACCATTAATCGGTTAACCCAAAGCGTTAACCGGTTAACACCTGGAAATTTTGGAAAAATAAGCTACGAGTTTGTGCCCAAAACCCCCAAAAACTCGACCGATTTAATTATTTTCTCCCGATTAAATACCTACTTATCATTACCAATCATATAGTAACAATTTAGGATCATAAAACACAATTTTTACGACTTCCGATTTTTATCCAAAATCTTAACCTCCAATTGTCCAAAAATGTCAAAACTCACAAATTCAATCAAACGAAATCCAATAATCATGTCTAGACATTACCCGACTAAGCTACACAATTTATTTCGAGTTTCATCCGCAAAAACATTGGTTTCTATCGATTAAACTCATTTATGCCCTAAAATGGAAAATGAGCAAAAACTCTCCAACAATCCAAACCAATTCAACAAACACATACATAATCATACACATTGATAGAATAATGAGATTTCACACCCTTACCTTGATTAAATCGAAGCTAGAAGTTGTTCTTGAAGAATCCAAGCTTCTCCTCTATTTTCCTTCTCTTTTCTCTTCTTCCTCTTTCTTTCTCAACTCTTTTCCTTCTTTCCTTTTTATCTCTTTTCTTTCCACTTTCTTTTATATCCCTTTCCCTTCTATTTCTCTCCAACATATTTCTTCTCTCAAAATATCTACCAATTCCTTTAAATAACCATCCAATAATTTCAATAAATCAATTAATTAATATAAATAATTAATTAATGAAAATTGAGCTGTTACAGCGGAGATGGTGAGCAGGCACGAACAAATCAGTCGTCACGTGAGAAAGGAAGCAGAAGCAAAAATGTGGAATGGACGGGGGCTCACGTACTTATACCCCCAGCACGGGTCTCGAAGCGTCCCTAGGCACTTGAGTTCCCTAGGGTAGCCGCACCACATGGCTCATTCAACGTTTGACACGTGGCGTAGGCGGACAGTCGCGTCCCTTCGTATCTCCCCAACATCTACCCAACAACAATGTTCGTTGGGGCCGCGTCTTCGGCGTAGACGTCCGTCAACCCGAACACGCCCATGCTTGCATCAGGTAGGAATATTTCCTCGGCATCAGTGCCCGACAGTAGCTTTCCCGGTGCACTCTCCTGCCTAAGCGCAACATCATCAAGTCCTCGCTCCCTCACCTCGGAGCTATGGCTTGGGGGGCTCCTGTTCTGGCCTGGGCCCAGGCCTGACCGGGAAGGCCCAGCCCACCTATACTTGGAGAAAGGTCCAAAGGAGCCTTCCTCATATGTGTCGGGCACAAGGCCCCCGTCGACCAGACATTGCCCTACTGGGAAGAATGCTTCCCCCGTCAGGCAGAAAGACGTGTGCCTCACACGTTCTCTACGTGCTCCCCTCCGCGAGGACATGTCATCAGACAACTACCCACCTCCGAAAGAGCAGGTCAACCCACCTTCCGGAGATCACAGGGCAGTTGACCTAGGGCGAAGACCACGTCCCGGCCTTCACTACGCCACGTAAGCCTTAGCAGTCACCTGGATTGGGCCTGACAATCCAGTCCAACACAAGTGACCGTTGGCCCTGCGCTAGGGTCTCTCTATAAATACCCTCTTTCGCAAGAGGGTCAGGTATTCAATTCAATTCCATATCTCTCTTCTGTATTTTCTCTCGCCCTGGTCCATTACTCATTTTGGCATCGGAGTGTCTTGCAGGTACACCCCCTCCTCTTCCATACTTCTGGTGAATAGGTAGTAGATCAAAGACGCGTGGCGGTCTAGCGATTCCCTTCATATAAGGTCAGATCATATACTATTAGAGTGATTGAAGTACTTGACAATAGATACATCTCAAGGGATAAAAGTACTTTAACCATAAAAATAAATGTGGAAGGATGAGGTTTTCCTCTTAATGCACATATAACATATGTTTGCTGAAATGCATAATTATGGGTGCATTTCTGATATAGTCTACCTATAAGAGAATGAAGTGGTGCCGCTTCATAGGGTTCAAATGCTTGACTCTTAAATTCTCATGAAAAGGATATGAGACACAAGGCCTTATTAAATGTGTCATATTGATAATTTGATCAATGATATCGAGATTTCATGTGAGTTATGCACGCTTGTTCTAATGAATAATTGGTTCAAAGCTTGTCTACCAATCTATTCAGGGATGAGTGAAAACTAAACTTACTAAATAATGTTTCAAATTGTAAGATACCTTTATCTGAAACCATAAAATTTCCTGAATAATGGATTTAGATATATTTTGAAAATGGTGGGGGATTGTTGGAGAAATTTCTAAAATATTAAATTGATAAATAATAATGGTTAAATTAACAAAATAAATGGCCAAAAGTTGCAACTGTCTAAAATCAAACCAGAGACCTCATTGTGATAAGGCGCGTGGCCGTAAGGTGCCACCACTAGACTAACATAATCTTTCATAAAATGGTTGCTATTATTGATATATAATGGTTTGCGAATGGTCATATTTAAACCATTGAAACATTGCTTCTCCTAAACAATTGGTACAAGTTTTTCTATAAATAGAGATACTTGTTAGGCATTGTCATACCCTAATTTTTTATCCTAAGATTCTGTTTTGCATCATCTGCATAGCATAACATGCACTTCATCTTGTATAGTCTCCGAAATGTCAGTCAGAATAAATTTGTTGGATTTACAAACAAACTGGTCTAAATTTATTTCAAAATCTGACCAAACGTTGTGTTTTTTCAATATGTTTATTTTGCGCTAATTATTTTGGTGTGTTCATTTTATTTTTTCGACTTTTTATTTTGTTTTTTAATTATTTTTATTTAAATAATCATTTAATTTAATTAGATATTTAATGTAAATTTTTATTTTTATTCATTAATTTTATTTTTAATTAGCTTATTAATATTTTCTTTTTAAAAAACATAAAAACATATTTTTTTAAATTATTTTTATTCTTGTCTTATCTATAAAAAACACAAAAACATGATTTTTAATTCTTTTTATTCTTGTCTTATTATAAAAACACAAAAAACATAATTTTAATTCTTTTAATTCTTGTCTTATCATAAAAAAAACACAAAATCATGATTTTTAATTTCTTTTATTCTTGTTTTGTCATAAAAAGCACAAAAACATGATTTTTAATTCCTTTTATTCTTGTCTTATTATAAAAAAAACATCGGGTTAATTGTTATTATCATTCTTGTCAATTTTCTTGTCTTATATATATGCATTAGAAAAAAAAAGCAATTACGCAAAAAAAGAAAAAACAAGCAATTACACAAAAAAAGAAAAAATACTCATACCTCATCTTCCTCACATCCAAACCGCAAAGTTTTTCATAAACCACTACGTGGCATCGAGAGAAAGAGACAGAGAGGGCGACGACACGAGGGAAAAGCCATTTGAGGGAGGTAAAATTGAAAACTCAGCCTTTATTTTGAAAAGCTGATGTTGTTTTGTATCTATGTCAATTTCAGGTTTGTCTTCGTAGCACCACTTATAGTGTCACGTGGTATTTGTTTTATATACATTGATTGAGATAACTTCTTTAGTTTTATAATTTAAGTACATGAGTTATTTTTGATTGTCTATAGTTTATGTTAGGTGTCACCATGTATCATATATTTATGTATATATTACATATATCACATTTTAATACTATATATCATATACTGCCACGTATCGAATATTAATGAATAATTATTTTTTATTTATTTTGTTTTGATCAACATTACCTCTTAATTGTAATTAGTAGATTCTCTTTCATTATTTTTTTATAGTCAATACTATATGACTTTTTCTTTTAAAAAGAAAAATAGGAAGAAGCAAATCTAATTGATTTTTGGATATCGGTTATCATTATTCTTAGTCACTTATATTAATCAAGTTTATTTTTTATTATTTATATAATGTTAGAAAAGACTAAAAAGATTCCCTTATTTTTAGTTTATTAGTTAATTTTGCAATATTAAAAAGACTAAAATAATACATATTTTAATTACTTTATTTTAGCATAGAAAGATGCAATTTTTTTAATTACTTTTATAAGAATGAAAATACCAAAAATATTTTAATTATTTATTTTAGTATTTTTATTTCTAGTTTTTCATTAGTTAATTTGAATTATATTAAAATATAAATAAATTTGTGTCATAAATATTATTTGATATAAATATTTATATTTAAATTAATTAATAATTTTTTACTACCCGAGTTCAAAGGAGGATTTTTTGTTGACACTCTTGTCATTTACATTTTTAATTTTGTATCTTCTTGTATATACTTCTTGTAATCCTAGAACTTGCTATCCCTTAGGAAGTCTCCCTTGAGAAGTCTCCCTTAGGATTATCATTTCAACTATAGATAACTTACCGTTAGTTCCCTTTTTCTCATGAGAGAATTAGACATTATTCCTCCTTAGTTGAGATGTAATTCTCCTACCCCATGACATAGTTGAGAAAGATGTTGATTCTTTTCCACTTGAGAGAGGTATGTGGCATACTCGTCGATTCTATATTCGAGTTGAAGCCCTTCTTCTAATGCGAAGCAAAGACCCTTCTTCCACATATTTGTGGTGGTTTAAATTGAGTATTCTCCTTAATATGACAACTTGTCTTTTCTCATAAAACCAATCAATGAAATTTTATCCGTCCTTTTAGGAGAACTACGAATGCTCTGATTACATTTCCGTCAAAATACGTAGGCACGAGATGCAATGTCTTTGCTAGCACACTTAGAAATAACACCTTCGGTCTCCCTTTTTCCTTTTCACCATTAGCAGACAAAATAACAAATAACATAATAAAATAAGAGGTTCCTGTAGAGTACTACAAATATTTAGGATGCTAGCATCTTCCCTAGGTATAACCAACCCCCGAACCTTAGATTCTCTTTTGCTTTGTTTTTGCATTGCATGTTTATGGGTTATTCGTTCTTTTTCCCCTCCCTCAGATACATTAAAGATCAGTGGTGAACTAATGATTTGTGATTCAAGTTAATAAATAACTTGATACCTAATTCTCACTGCGAAAAAAATGGCGACTTCACTGGGGAATTCTTATGACTTTTGAGGGTTTCATTTAACTTGTTTTATATGTGTTATTTGTTGTATACATGTATACTTGTATATCTGTATCTGCTTGGGTTGTTACATTGTGTTGTGAGATAAGTCCTAACCCGGACTTGAGTGCACTTAGAATAGGAAGATGATACATTCAAGAAGGCTTAT
This sequence comes from Lathyrus sativus, assembly GCA_963859935.3. NCBI lineage: Eukaryota > Viridiplantae > Streptophyta > Magnoliopsida > Fabales > Fabaceae > Lathyrus > Lathyrus sativus. The sequence goes on from OZ012737.1 coordinate 716,067,470, forward strand.
AGAGAGTTGATTCCCGACCAAGCTAACTTGAGAAATCACTGCTCAATTGAGACCCTCTTGAGAGTAGTATTGTTGAACGAGTATTCGTGAAAACATTACGAATTTCAACCTAGGAGCTCGTGACACTAAGGACCTTTAGTTACCTTTAACCCACTTGGCCTTCTTAGGACGTAGTGCGATGGCTATGAGGGAGTAGTCCCAAAACAGTTGATACACGATACTACACTCAAAATAGGTTCTTTTGAGAATATTATTAACCACCGAGTAATTTGGAAATTGATAATATCTGAAAGATGGACTAATAACTTTGGAAACCTTTTAGAACCCTTATTCTGTAGGTACAAATAAACCCATAGTACACATATTTTGGAATGGGTAGACCATGGCTCCATGCTCATGATCTGCAAACCTAGGCCCTTATTTGTTTGCATATATATGTGAATTTGTGAATATGTGTATACATGTGTTTGTGCATCCATCCATCCATTCATGCACCATTTTTTTAACCTTCTTTCAAAGAACTTAGAGTTATGTTGCAAACATCATAGGTTTTACCATGGATTGCGGAAGTTGTACTCTATTTTGTAATCCTTCAAATTTTCAATGAAATGAGACATTTTCAGTTATCAAGAGCATTGTCCACTTTGTGGTTGAGTTCCTTAAAACTCATCTGCATTGACGCATTTGAATTCGTCATTAGCATCACATTCTTTGCATCCTAGATTCTCACTCTTGCTTCTTTATTCAGAGGAGACAAGCTAGTTTATCAGTACGGTACTCGGGTCAATCAAAGAAAGAAGATGAAGAACATTGAGCCAGAAAACCATTAAGTCCGTACGAAAGTGACTACTTTAAGGGATGGTATGGAAAGCCTCTCTACTTTGGTGGAAACTTTGGTTGCTACTCAAAATCAACCTTCTCATACTCCTCTTCTAAGGACCGTGATTTCTGAAATCATGTCAATGCCCATTTCTGTGGCTCCTATTGGCGCTTCTAGCAACTCCAAGAATTTTGGGGAGAATTTTCCCAAGAAAAAAGAACAAGTTGTTAATGCTATTTCGCGAGAGAAACAAGGAGGATCTCGTAGCAAAAGTAAACAACACATGGATCAGTTTGACCTGATCCCGATGGCATATTCTGAATTATATTTTGCTTTAGTACAGAAGAATCTGGTGCAAACAAGGACTTCGCTGGCCATCCCAAAGGATCTCCCATGGTGGTTTAAGTTTTATCATTTTTGTCCATTTCATCAAGAGGCATCCGGTCATGACATTGAACACTGCTTTGCTTTGAAAGCTGAAGTACAAAAGCTAGTGTGGAGCGACACTTTGTCTTTTGAGGATTCTGGACCCAATGTCTCAACAAGTTTATTACCCAAGTATGGAAACGCTATGGAAAGATATCTCGGAGAATACTGTATCTCTGTCGTGAATTTAATAAGAGGATCTTTGATGGATATGCACGTCAATTTGTGTAGGCTTACCCACTATGAGCATAATCACACTTCTTGCAACATTTGTTCAAAAAATCCTCGTGGATATTCTGTTGTGAAGAGAGATCTCCATGATATGTTGGATTAGAAACTTCTTCATATCACTAAAGAAAGGATGATTGTCATAGTTCCATATTTTAATATGCCAGAGCCAGAGACGCTTACTCGTAATAGTATGAAATCCTCTCCTATACCTTGTGGATACGATGCTACCATGCTAGAAGGTGGTAAGAAAGTTCCTGTTGATATTGCTCATGCCGCTCATGTAATTTCGAATTATCAATCACAGTTTTGTCAAAGAACACATCATAATCATGCTCAAAACAAGTTTGATCCAATCCCAATGACTTAAGGTCAATTGTGGTCCTATTTTACCCGAAACTTGGTGATGCCACCCAAAAAAAACCAGAGCCATGAAATCTCGCCCTCTTTGGTTCAATCCAGATATTGATTGCATTTCATGATAAAGCAGTGGGGCATTCGATTGAAGAGTGCAAGGTTTTCTAAGAAAAAGTCCAAGAGATGATCGACGATGAGGTACTGACCTTCAAAGGAGGAAGCCCAATTATAAATGGAACACCTTTGTGCCGAAGGATATGAAGACTCAAGAAAGTTCTTTCCAAGTCGGTGAAATCAAAAGGAGGGTTCATCAGGCTGTTGGTTTACTTGCTTGCATTTATTTGTTATTCCTTTGATTGTAAAAGCATGATTTGCATGTATGAACTTGTTTATTTTGAATGATTAATGCAATAAATATGTTTGTCTTGAAGAAATACATTTGTATTCACTCATAAAATGCTTTTTCATGTTTTACAATGCCAACTTTACCCAATCTCTTGCCCTGGTAGAGAATTGGATGCAGGATGACGAAATTAAAAAACGCAAGATCTCTTGTCATATGCTTTTGAATAAGACCCTGCTGATGATGTAAGGCATTGTTTCAAATCTCCAAACACTGGAGATATAAGGGAGATAGACCCTTGTTAACCCCTTTGAGCCTAGAAGTAGGAGTTGCCTTTTTCAAATAAAAAGCCTTTAATTTTTACCTGGGGCAGGGTAGTTTTCAGTTAAACTGATCGAGCACCTAGACTCTAAAAAAAGAGGAGTAAGCATTCGAGAATCCACCTTATATATCCATCACATATTAGAAGGCTGGAAGTCAAATCTACAATGATTATCCCTTGACTATCTAAAGAGTGAGACTGTCACAATCTTTTCAAAAAGGTCAAAATGACTTAGAGTCACACGCTTTGGTCATAAATCACAAAAAAAAAAATGAAATGAAAAAAGAAAAAGTCCGCTAAGTCAAAACCTATGAAGGAGACTTAGACAAAATTGAGACATCCCGCTGGACTCCAAAGTCAAGTCCAAAAGACTCAGTCCAGGAAAAAGTTAGGAAATAAAAAAAATAAAATAAAACGCGAAAAGAAAAAAAAGGATCACAAAGAAAATCCTCAAGTAAAGAACCAAGTCGTGTGATCAAACACCAAAAGCAAAAGGTAAGTGACTGCCATGTCCAAAGCCGCGGTGTTTTCTCAGCCATATCAAAAAACTCCTCTTGAGAAGTGAGTGCCCGCGTCAGTTAGCTTAACATAGGATTGGAGAACATCACGAAGATTGGGTGGGTAAAAATAAACTTTGAGCCTTTATCCTTTATTTCTTAAACTGTGAACCAAGCCACGATACAACCCTCAAAATACCTAATTGAAACAGGGTTTATTTTGAAAACATACTTGATGAGATAATGTTTCCTGACTCCTATGAGCTAAGCTCAAAATTTGTGTTGGCTTTGTAAAATAAATCAATTTCATATCATAACTAGTGATTCAGTCACAAGTTTTTGCGATATCTTTTCAATAAAAGCTTCAAGACTAACATGTGTGTTGAATTAGCAGTTTCGGAATTAATATTTTTCTGCGTGCTAACATTTCTTGACATCATAGAAGCTTACATACGAACAACAATGATGAGTTAATCTTTTGAGACTTGAAACTCTGATGAAAAATGCGAATCATTCTAATAATGGTCATATCCAAGGACATGTTGCCTAAAGACTTTGCTGAGCAGGGGTAATTTTGTTTCATAGTTGTTGCTTCCACAGTCTGACCATCCATAAGGGGCAAGTTTGAAGACTTATTTATATAGAATACAGTTAATCTGGGGCAATTACATCGAGATTCGACAAATCTCTCCAAGAGTTTGAAAACATTGGAACGGTTGGATGCCAAGTTTTCTGTAAAATCTTCATGAGATGACTTTTTCTCATAGACCATGTACTATGGGGCATTTGAGAATTGAAGATTATTTCATCCATTCACAACAACTGTTGTTCGAAATAGTGACCACCACGCAGTTCATCAATACAGAGCTACATTATTCTCATAAAATTCTTTACCCATGCCCCAAAGAGTTTCTGTCTCAAGTGGTATGATGATTTCCTAGTAAGTCTCTACTACAGATAGTCATGACAATTCCCCAATGAATCTCAACTTCAAGCAGTTATGGCAGAATTGATGCACGAATTCCTCAGTTGGTAACCCAAGCCTACGCCAATGAATTTCCTTGGCTTTAACCTTCTCAGTGAAGTGGATGTTATTTCACTCCTTAGTGGATTTCTTACAACTTCAATCTTCCCCAACAAAGTGGATGTTTATTTCATCCCCATGAAGTCTCAAATCTGACATCTTCAGTTTGCAATGTTGGTTTGAGCTTCCCCATTGAAGTGGGTATTTATTTAATCCCTTGTGAGGCCTCAGCTCTGGCATCTCCAGTTACAAATTCCTTTCAGTCTACTTCAGTTTATAGTGGATATTAATTTTATCCTCATAAAGTCTCTCTAATCATGAGTTTGATCCATTCCCAATGGATCTTTCTCATCCCCAACAGAGTAATATGGTTCATCTTGACAGTCCCCTAAGTGAAGTCATGATGTTCATCCTTAAGTGGAATGTTCTCTTTTCTCCAGAGAAGTTTGAAGCCTTGAAGCAAGACTGTGATTCCACGTGTGGCTTTCCATTCACCCCAGTGATGCTTCTATCTTACAAAGATTAGCTGAGTATCCGTGTCAAGATGTTTATTTCATCTCTGATTTACTTCTCCTTGTTTGTTTTGTCAGCATAAGCATAACATAATATACATTCATTCATATGGATACATGACATCTGTGCATTTTTCATTTTTGTGTTTGTTTGTTTGTTCACTTTGGCTATGTTTATCCCCAAGTGGCTGAGTTTGTCATCTTCCTCTAAGTAGAGTCATCAGTCCTAAGCAGAAATAACACATCTTTTTTAATTCCCCATTGAGTTTGATTCTCATGGGATATGGTTGCTTTAGTTTTCTTTTCCATTTTTGGATAAAGATAAACCCCAGTTGAGTTCATTCCTCAATGGGTAGAGTCTTGCTTGACCGTTTCTCTTCAGTTATTTCTTGAATTGAACTTTGGCCCATGACAATCACAATTTTGAGTCTCTCTAGGCTTTTGAACTTGGATTGAGCGTGCATTTATTTTACACTTCCTTCCGGGTAGAATCTATTTGAGGATCACCATTGAAGACAAAATATTTCCTCAACGGCAGTGTTACAACATTTTCTCAGCAATTTATACCCAGACAATAAGTGGAAACTCTTTATTTGAGCAACTTGTTTCGTTCTCAGGTTTTCTATTTGGATGGCAAATGACAGTCTCCTCAAGACAGTTTGTCTATCCCAAATGAGTTTATCAACATTATCAACTTATCATTCATCAAATGGCATATCTTTGAAAATCTATTAGAGAAGTTTGGTGAAGACTTTACAAGTGTTTCTCTTTATTTGAGAATTCCTAATACAAGGACTTTATTTGCTTTAATGCAACTCCAAACTACAACGATGCTGCTTCTCAGTGATGTTTTCCCCATCGAGTCCACTATTGAATTTGCTTCCATCAAATGGAATCTCTCCAAGAAGTTTAATGGAGATTCAAATGATCTTTTTATTTATTTGAGAAGACATATTTTGCAAATCAACCGGCTTGCATCTCTTTTAGATCCACGACGATGTTTTCTAATCTCCAGTAAATTATAGATCCCCGTTGAAGTCATAAATCTCTAGTAAAATTCCAATCCACTGTGAAGATACTCTCCTATAAGTATTCACCTTTCCAGGAAGAAACTGAGACCCGTTCGTGGCTTATGGCCCAAGTCGAGGGGGGTTTATTTTACCCTTTTCAGGTGGAATGCTTGATTAAAGAAGAAACTGAGACTCATTCATGGCATACAAACTTGAAGCGAGGGGAGGTTTATTTTACCCTTTTCAAAGAAGAAACTGAGACCCGTTCATGGCATACAACCTTGAAGCGAGGGGAGGTTTATTTTACCCTTTTCAAAGAAGAAACTAAGACCCGTTCATGGCATACAACCTTGAAGCGAGGAGAGGTTTATTTTACCCTTTTCAAAGAAGAAACTGAGACTCGTTCATGGCATACAACCTTGAAGCGATGGGAGGTTTATTTTATCCTTTTCAAGTGCAATACTTGATCAAAGAAGAAACTGAGACTCGTTTGTGGCATACAACCTTGAAGCGATGGGAGGTTTATTTTACCCTTTTCAAGTGGAATACTTGATTAAAGAAGAAACTGAGACCAGTCCGTAACTTATGACCCGAGTCGTGGGGAAGTTTATTTACCCTTTCTAAATGAATCATTTAGTTAAAGAATAAGCTTAATCATATTTTCATCATGGAAGCTTATTTTTGTTATTACCTTTGCTTAGGCTATCATATGTTTGATAGTAGGTAATATACCATATCTTTTTGGTCAGATACCTTTGCTTAGGCTACCGTGTTTGGTAGTAGGTGATCTCTCCTTTCAAGTCTATTACATTTGCTTAGGCTATCATGTACTTGATAATATGTAATATATGTTATTTTATTTCAACTGGATACTTTCGCTTAGGCTACCATCTGTTGGTAGTAGGTTATCCATCTTTTCATGTTTCTTGCCTGTTGTTTAGGCTACCATGTTCATGGTAGTAGGCGATACACACCTTTGTTCTATTTTGGAGATACCATGTGTTTAAGCTATCCCCAGTGATGGTTAAGTGCCTTTTCCCTAGTGGAGATGAGTCTCATCCCTAGTGGAGTTTGACCTTTTTTCCGTGGAATCTTGCTAAATTGTTCATCGTCGGGTCTTCCTTTCTTTAACTATGTTTCAATGTTTTCTGTATGCAGATATCCCCTATGATGTCATTCCTCACAAGATTTCTGTCTCTCATATCATATCATAAGCATTTTGTGGCGTCTTAGGGCCAAAAATTGTGCATGTTTGTATTTAAGTCTCTCCTATCACGTCGAGACGAAGATTTCAATCTCCGTATCTCCGGATAGAAGAAACTTAAATAGGGGCATCTGTCATACCCTAATTTTTGACCCTAAGATTTTGTTTTGCATCATCTGCATAGCATAGCATGCACTTCATCTTGCATAGTATCCGAAATGTCAGTCAGAATAAATGTGTTGGATTTACAAACATACCGGTCTAAATTTATTTCAAAATCTGACCAAACGCTGTATTTTTCCAATATGTTTATTTCGCGCTGATTATTTTGGTGTGTTCATTTTATTTTTTCGAGCACTTTTCTGCCCGACTTTTTATTTCGTTTTTTAATCATTTTTATTTAAATAATCATTTAATTTATTTAGATTTAATTAGATATTTAATGTAAATTTTTAATTTTATTAATTAATTTTATTTTTAATTTGTCTATTAATATTTTCTTTTTAAAAAACATAAAAACATAATTTTTATTTTTTTTTAAATTTTTGTCTTATCATAAAAAAACACAAAATATGATTTTTAATTCTTTTTATTCTTGTCTTATTATAAAAACACAAAAAACATAATTTTTAATTCTTTTTATTCTTGTCTTATCATAAAAAAAATACAAAAACATGATTTTTAATTCCTTTTATTCTTGTTTTGTCATAAAAAAACACAAAAATATGATTTTTAATTCCTTTTATTCTTGTCATATTATAAAAAACAAAAAAATATTGTGTTAATTTTTATTATCATTCTTGTCTATTTTCTAGTCGTATATATATGCATTAGAAAAAACAAATAATCACACAGAAAAAGAAAAAACACTCCTACCTCATCTTTCTCACATCCAAATTGCAAAGTTTTTCACAAACCATGACGTGGCATCGAGAGAAAGAGACGGAGAGGGCGGCAGCGCGAGGGAAAAAGCTATTTGAGGGAGGTAAAAATGAAAACTCACCCATTATTTTGAAAAGTTGATCCTGTTTTGTATCTATGTCAATTTCATGTTTGTCTTGGTAATACCACTTATAGTGTCACGTGGTGTTTGTTTTACATATATTGATTGAGGTACCTTCTTTAGTTTTATAATTTAAGTACATGAGTTGTTTTTGGTTGTCTATAGTTTATGTTAGGTGTCACCATGTATCATATATTTATGTATATATTACATATATCACATTTTAATACTATATATCATATACTGTCACGTATCAAATATTAATGAATAGTTATTTTTTTTATCACCATTACCTATTAATTATAATTAGTAGATTCTCTTTCATTATTTTTTTCTAGTCAATATTATATGACTTTTTCTTTTAAAAAGAAAATTAGAAAGAAGCAAATTTAATTGATTTTTGGACATCGGTTATCATTATTCTTAGTCACTTTTATTAATCACTTTTATTTTTTGTTATTTATATAATGTTAGAAAAGACCAAAAAGATTTTCTTATTTTTAGTTTATTAGTTAATTTTGTAATATTAAAAAGACTAAAAAAATACATATTTTAATTGCTTTATTTTATCATAGAAAGATGTAATTTTTTTTAATTACTTTTATAAGGATGAAAATACCAAAAATATTTTAATTATTTATTTTAGTATTTTTATTTCTATTTTTTTTCATTAGTTAATTTGAATTATATTAAAATGTAAATAAATTTGTGTCATAATTATTATTTGATATAAATATTTATATCTAAGTTAATTAATAATTTCTTACTACCTGATTCCAAAGGAGGATCCCTTGTTTTTGACACTCTTATCATTTATATTTTTATTTGCATTTTGTATCTTCTTGTATATACTTCTTGTAATCCTAGAACTTGCTATCCCTTAGAAAGTCTCCCTTAGGATAACCATTTCAACTATAGATAACTTACGATTAATTCTCTTTTTCTCATGAGAAAATTAGACACTATTCATCGTTAGTTGAGATGTATTCTCCTACCCCATGACATAGTTGAGAAAGATGTTGAATCCTTTCCACTTGAGAGAGGTATGTGACATACTCGTCAATTCTATATCCGAGTTGGAGCCCTTCTCCTAATGCGAAGTAAAGATTCGTCTTCCACATGTAAGTGGTGGTTTAAATTGAGTATTCTCCTTAATATGACAACTTGTCTTTTCTCCTAAAACCAACCAATAAACTACGAATGCTCTAATTCCATTCCCGTCAGGATACGTAGGCACGAGATGGGATGTCTGAGAGAGTGTACTTAAAAATAACACCTTAGGTCTCCCTTTTTCCTTTTCACCCTTAGCAGACAAAATAACAAATAACACAATAAAGCAAAAGGTTCTTGTAGAGTACTACAAATATTTAGGATGCTATCACATTCCCTAGGTATAACCAACCCCGAACATTAAATTCTCTTTTGCTTTGTTTTTGCATTGCATGCTTATGCGTTATTCGTTCTTTTTCCCCTCCCTCGGATACATTAAAGATCGGTGGTAAACTAATGATTTGTGATTCAAGTTAATCAATAGCTTGATATCTAATTCTCATTGCGACAAGCATAAAATAGACACAAAAATTACTTATTTCAAGTGTCAAAAAATTATATCTAAATCATTCTTTTAATTTTCTAATGTACAAGAATAAATAATGAAATTTTATTCTGTAAAATATTGTTGATCGATATGATGTGAATATGTGATTCATGTTAAGATTTTCAAAGTATCCTGTAGGGGATTCGTCAGTTAACCCATTTGCATCCAATTTGTCTAAATTGGTGGGGGCGAATCGAACCTAAAGCTTAGTGTAAACACATGCTTTGGAATTTATTTTGTGCAACTTTTATCGTACCGTTCTTCTTGTTCATGTTTTGCAGCAGACCTCTAAAACTAGATCTTACATGACCCACCTTTCTTAAGAGGAATCTAGTTAAATTTCAGGGTAGATATTTTGTGATATTTTGTTTTGATCGCTACTCATGGTCTCTTTGCTCTTCCAATCTTCATGTCTAACTTTGTTCCAATTCACATGTTGATTCTGATTGTTTTCATATGAGTTTTCCTCGTTGTGATTATTTTTTGCATCATGGCTATAAAGATGATTATTGTTTTTAGAGAAGAATTTCGTTATGCTATTGTTAAGCATGTTATTGATTTGCTCAACTTTTTCTTTTGCATGTTGTTCAAATTGTGAATATTATTTATCTGGGTCGTCTGTCCCTTATTTAGGGCTTAGATCTTCCCTTACACACTATGATAAGAGACTTTATTAACCTGATGTCTGTCTTCAATGTCATAGAGGAAATGCTGATTCATCCTACTTGACACAATCCTTTTAGTGTAAGCATTCTACATGTCTCTGATTTGACTATTATTCTTCTTATTTGTAGTGATATCGTTCTTTCTCTCTTTTTCTCTTTTTGTATGTTGATAATACGAGTCTTCTGCTTTAAATCCACAAACTTTTGATTCTTCCAACGCAAACCCTCATATGCGATTTGGAAGCTAAAATTAATCGTATGCCCCTATATTATTAATTTTGACTTGAACTCATAGAAGCATCTCAATAGAATATCTTGATCAATGCTTCATCTTGATAGATGAATACTTCACATCATATTGTTTGACATATAATGTTGCATTGTCAAAACAATAGTATACATATGAAGATTGCAAATAGTTGTATCTGGACGCACATAAATTCCCAAAATCATCTCCGAACACCACTTCCAACTTCTTAGAGCTGTTGGATAATGACCATATGAAGATTGCAAATAGTTGTACCTGCACGCACATAAATTCACAAAATCATCTCCGATCGCACTTAATGTTGTTGATAGATTATTCAACAATTTGCAAGAATTTATAGGTCTTAACACTTGATTTAGGTTCTTTGACAAAGTTAAAATTAAACTTTTGAAAGGTCATTGAAAAATGAATAAGGTGAATGAATTTTCATCTTAAAAAAACAAATTCAACTCATTTCATATAATTGATACATGAGGGAGGACTATGGAATGAGCCACACTGTTGGTTTGCCTCCAAATGAAAACAACCCCGTAAAAGATTGAGAACTCAACATACTCTTTAATTGAAATTAAGAAAACTAAACTTAATAGTAGATAAATGCACCACAAACCTTGTGCTAAAACGAGTCAGTCTCTCATCATCAAATGCACCAAAAGCCACTCGAGTTGTGTCAACAAAGAATGATGATTATTCCATTACATTATTAAGTTTGAACTTTTATATAAAAGACAATTGAACAAAAAGATTTTGCTCATAGTTCAAACTTGAGAGAGTAATTATGTATTTGTTCCTATAAAATTCCCTTTTAATTTTATTTTATTTATCGAAACCTTTTTTTAGTACTAGAACCAAATTTAATTCCTAAATTTTTTTAATGGAGATTCAAATAAACTTTTTAAAAGTTTCCCACAAACAACACTACTTCCATTTCAAAATAACATTTATGACTTTTGCACACAGATTAAAGAATGAAATATTATTGCTATAAGAAATTAAAGTTAAACTTAATTAACAGACTAATATTTTCTGATTAGCTTGGAGATATAACAATTCAAACCAAACGCATCCACCATTTAAGAGGGGAAAAAGGGCATGAAGAAAAGCACATTGCTCAAGTAACAACAAAGGAAAAATTGCAATTAGCTACAATACTGGTCCCCTAAAAGAACCTATTCACAAACTTTTCTTCGCTCTCACTTGTTATGGTCATAACAGGGTGTTTGAAAGAATTTGATATCACGAAAAAAATCATTCACTTCATCTCAAATGAATGATCCATTTAAAAGAAAAATTATTCTAAAATAATATTAATACCATTCATTGGAGAAGAAATGATCTTTACCAAATGAAATTAAATATAAACAAAATAACACATACTTCATCTTGATACATATAGAAAGTTACTAGGTTCTGGAAGTATTAAAGCAAAACTTAAAGCAGGTTGTGACATTAGTCAACAACATTAAGTGTAAGCTGTAATAAACTACAGTTTAGATTAAAAAGCAAAGAAAGAAAGTGAGAATTTCTTATGCTATATGCAACAGAAAACTATGAATTCAACTAAAAAGACAAATCATGGGCTGAAATTCAACCAGAAACATAACCTCAGATTAGCCGGTAGCATGAGCATATTAAGATCCCAGGGATATCACAGTTTCTGTTGAAACTCAAAACCTTACAATTTAGTTATAAATGTTTATGAGAAACAGAAATCAGATGCTCCTGTTTACAGGTTCAAGTGCCTCCACAGTTACCACGCTATTTCCACGGATTACCTGCGGAACGGGAGTGAAATTAACAATGTTCAATTTCTATAAGCTGCTAATATAAAATTGATAATGCACTTACCACCATCCCTATCTCATTTTTGTCATTGCCATTGACCTCAACGGTATTGTCAACAACCAAATTCATAAACTGATCAAAGCCACGGAGAGTACCAACAATCATACGATTTGCATTCAGCTTGACTGCAACATAAATAATAAAACATGTTTTCAGCTAACAAACACCAAATTCAAAACCCTAATTGCATCGCAAGTTTATAAACTTTTGTAATCGAATTTGACGGCAAAGAAAGAAGATAACAATACTTACTTTGAAGCTGTTTGTCCATGTATCTGCCACAAAAAATGCATTAATATCGATCAAAAAATTGTAATGATGAAAATTGAAGTGAAAAGGAGAAGAAGGCTTACTTCTTCAAATCCGGAGGCTGGCCTGACCTGCTCATGGTGAAGAATGGAGATCAGAGAGCACAGGGAGAGAAAGAAGATAATGATTTGAAGCGCAAACCCTAAAATTTTGGGAATTGGCTTCGGTGACTTTCCTATACTGTAACTTTGGTGACTTTGGTTTATTTATTTAATAAATGAATGTATAATTAATATATATATATATATTAATGAAATAGAATATTTGTTTAATCAAAACTCAAAAGTTACCATATAATCGACATAATTAATAGATTAGAAACAATGCAGATTTTGTTATTTTTAAATTAAAAAAAAGAAGCTTAAAATTGATATTAAAGATAAAATTATTAATAAATGAAAATGCATGATAAATTTATTATTTAAAAAAAATGTTAAGAGAGTATAAAGGTGTATTAGTAAAGGTAGCGGTGATGAAAGAAAGAAGAGTAGTTAGAGGCCCATGAGTGAAGTGAATAGAAAAGTAGAAAGATAGTGATTGTATTTCATTCACAATTCACAACGTTATCCTTTTTCTGTGTTCTGGCTTCCGCCTCCTATCCCACCATTACCAAAATTCATTCATTCATATATTCTCAGATGCTGCTGCTTTCTGCTTCGTTTTTTTAATTTCATTCTCTTCATGCCTTTGATTGGTAAATTTCTCTCTATTCAATTCTATTTTTTTTACTAAACCCTTATATCCTCCTTTAATTAATTTATTATATCATTCTGTCTCATAATTATGCATATCAGATTTTGATTTTTTTTGAAATGAAGTGTTAGCAGAGATAACAAATGCACATTTACTGAGGGCACCGTTGCCATATTACTATCATGTCAAACACTTGAATTGGAATATATTCAGTAAACGCAACTTCAATGTTCCACGCCCTAGGTTGCCGTTCCTCATTAAAGCCGTTACCGCCACCATTGTTCAACCTAAATCTAACGACACCGAGATTGCCGCCACCATTGTTGAACCTAAATCTAACGACACCGAGATTGCTGCTCACAATCACCAACCTGAACAACCAGTTGATGAGAAGGAGAAGTTGAGAAGATCCAAGATTTCTAAAGCTAATAAAGGAAGATCTGCATGGAACAAAGGAATAAAGCATCGACCCGGTAACTAACTGTTTTTTCTCTTTCTCTCTCACTTGTCTCTATTTATTATATTCAATTCTTAACTCTCTTCTTTTTCTTTCATCACCAGAAACTTTGCAGAAGATCAAGGAACGAACACGCATTGCAATGAAGAATCCTAAGGTGATGTCATGTAAGCATATTGTTGTCTTCATCATAATCATTTCCAATTTTACCTTCGCTAGTCCGACTTAGTGAGATTTAGGGATGGGGAAAACCCTTGGAGCTTGGAAGAGAAACTTCTCTCCTATTCTCAGTATTCAATAAAATTGTTCTTTTCTTTCTTTCTAAGTTTCCAATTCTTTTCTTCTTCCTAACTAATTCCTTAGTGTAATGCAATGCAGGTCAAAATAAAGTTAATTAATCATCCACATGCACAAAAGTAATTACATGACTTTCCATCAATACATTGTTACTTAAATGCTGCTTCTTTCTTTATTATTCCTTTTACCTCATACAATCTCCTTCTTTATTCATTTACACAGTACAGAAACAAGATTAAAGATTGCTGCTGGAATAAGACAGGCATGGGAAAAGAAGCGTGTAATGAAGATGGTACAAGAGACTTGCTGCTCCGAGTGGCAAAATTTAATTGCCGAAGCATCTAGGCAAGGCTTTATTGGTCAAGAAGAGCTGCAATGGAATTCCTATGAAACGTTGGATGATCAGCTTAAGCAGGAGTGGTTGGTGATTGTTGAACAAAGGAAACTAATGCCGAGGGAACCATCAAGCAGAAGAGCACCCAAGTCCCCTGAACAGAGAAAAAAATTGCAGTAGCCATTGCTGCAAAATGGGCCGATCCCGTAAGTGATTGATTTCAAACAAGTTAAAATACTTTTTTCGGAACATAATTTTGATGACCCGCCTATTTAATTTGTTGTTTTTAATACTCAAGATTGTCCCTCCCATGATTAACTAGAAACACATGTAGCTTCAGGTATCTGGATTCTTAGACTTGTATATTCAATCAATGTCTTGAAATTATTGACAGTTAGTTAGATAACGATATCAATTTTGTCCCTAAAGGAAGTATTTGGTTTAAAATTGTTATGTTTTTATTTTCTGCTTGCACCAATAGTTGCACTCGCAACAGTTGAACATTTATATCACAATGATTCTGAATCACATATTATTACAATGTTGGAACTAAATCATAACTCAATTGCATTCATTCATTCAACCAAAGCATTAACATTACACTCAATCTCATTCATTCAACCAAAGCATTAACATTACACTCAAATATTCATCCTAACTGATTTCGTTACTCTAGGATGATCATTCACTTACACTCTAATATTCCCCCCTCAAATTTAGGGAGGTTGATCAAGTTATATCTTGTCAACAACTCTAAGTTTGTCTTTAAGAAACAAAAACCTTAGTTTACATTTACCATATTTTAATTTCGTATTTAATTTTCATCTTAAACATTTATTTGATACCTTCTCATTGAATAGATCATAACTCTAGCTATGAGAATCAGATTGACGAGTTCTAATAGGTGTTGGAAAGTTGAGAGGGTTAACTAAAAGTTTCATGTTAAAGTTAGAAGCAGATTCAGAATATAGAAGATTCGAATAAATCATTTTAGTTTCAGACTTTAGAAAATAATTAGTTTTGGGCTGATTTTTTTATGTTTTTCGACCCGGTTTGAACGAGAACCCAAATCCTTGTCTCCTTTAACTTAAAGTAGCCATGCTACTGTTCATGATCCTACTATTCACGATTTTAGCTTTGTTTTGTAATTTTCATGGAGAACTAACTCCTAAGGCGAATTCTAATGATGTACGGGTTCCACTGCTTTTAGGTTATACTAATCTCAATCCAAATTCTATTCCTTTCAATTTTATTATGTGATTCTTACATGCTTAATAAAATTTTCAAAGTATGCTGATTTAATTCGACTGTGTATGATCCTTAACTATATTCACGTTAGCGTAACTTTTACGCTATCGTGTTTGATTAAGTCGTGTTTGCTTAATTTGCGAGAGCTTAATTTGGATAATAGGAACTTACATCACACAATACCAGTTGTGCTTGTCAGTGAGTTTTGTAATCGAATAAGAATACATAATCCGCTTTGGAGATTGGAATTATAATAGCCAGTGATAAGTCGGAATCTAAATCAGTAGGATTAGCCGTTTTAGCTTATTCTGAATCAATTATTTGTTGTCATTTGCTTGTTCGAACCTAAACCTCTGTTGTTCTTTTAGTTGGTAAAATCCAATACAAGAGTCTTTATGATATGACGTTCAAGTGTTGCTTCCCTAACTATGGTTTTAATTACTCATTTTTGACCTGTGTGTGACAACGAATAATTGACAAAGAATATATCTAACTCCATGTGCTTAGTTCTAGAGTGTAGGGCTTGATTGTGAGCTAGTAAGACAACACTAAGACTGTTACAAAGAATTCTAGGAACTTGATGCCTGAATTGGAGTTCAAGAAGAAGAGATTAAAGCCACAAAATCTCGGTTGTGACATGTGCTAGGCTTTTGTATTCTGCTTCAACACTGAATCTAGCTACCAAAGTTTGCTTCTTAACCCATCAAGATACAAGGTTTGGCTCTAGGAAGATGCAGGCCCCAGAAGTAGATCTTCTTTCATTAGGGTCTGATGCCCTGTCTGCATCACATAACCCTGTGATGGTGATGAGAGCACTTAGGTTAGCTGATGTAAGTAAGAGACCATGATTGGAAGTACTCTGTAGATATTTTAAAATTCTCTTGTCTGCCTTCCAATGATCTTATAAAGGATTAGATAGAAATTGGTAAACCTTGTTGATAACATAGGAAATTTCAGGTTTGGTTATAGTGGCATATTGCAGAGCCCCCATCACAGACTTGAAATAAGTAGGGTCATTAACTTGAGCTGAGCCGACTTTAGATAATTTTGTATTAGAAGCCATAGGGGAAGCAATACTCTTGGCTGCTAGCATATGAGTTCTAGTTAATAGATCTCTGATGTATTTGCTTTGAGATAGTAAGAGGGATCTGTAAGTACTAAGTGTGCCTAAGAAGGGGGTGAATTACGTACTAAAATTTTTCCGGTTTTTATCTTATGTTGTGATTTCTTTCCTGATTAATTACTAAGTTACGAAAGCGATAAAGTGCGGAAAGTAAACGACACAAGGATATATCCTGGTTTCCCCCACAGTTCGAGAGTACTCCAGTTCCCTTTCAACATGAAAGAGATTTTTAATAATGTTAGATCTTATGATAAAACTATCTAGTCTTTCTATACAAACTCTAACAAGCACACCAAGAACAATCTTCTTGGATTTTACACTAAGTGCATTAAGAGAACAATCCTCCCTTAATCACTCTCTTGCTTCCAACAATCATGGAAAACAAGAAATTTTTACAAGTATCTGATTTTTGATAAAACAGAAATTTGAATAAGTATGAGTGAAACAAAATTCCAATGTGAATTTATTCCCTTTCAATATAACAATTCATAATAAATGACCACTAAGTGCTCAAGAAACTCTTATATGATATGAAAGTTTTATGTAGAAACGTTTCTAACAAATTTCAAAGTTATGTAGAAGAATTGTTATGGAAATTAGATTGAAAGAGGTGAATTTGAAAGATGAAAATTCTCTAGAAATAATGATAACCTTTAAAAAATATTCATGATCAATTGAAATTGATTTGGAAAAGGTGTAATGAAAATGTGCAATGAAGAGGTGTAAAAAACTATTCAGAATTTTTCACAAAGTGCATGAGGAAACATGTTTATCTTTTAAGGAAACATATTTCTCCGTTTCTAACGTATAGAAATTTTGAAAAATGAACTAGGTAAACATGTTTACCATAAAGGTAAGCAAATTTACAAGAGAGGGAAACGAGTTTCCCTTTTGAATTTTGTTGCACCCCAAAATTTTCTCTCACTTTTTCTAACTTTTTTGCCTTTTGTTTCGCGTTCATTTGTATTTTCTATTAGATCATAACTCATAATCATGCATTGCATCGGTCTTCTAAAATGTGGGATCGAGTGATTTTCTTGTTATTCGTGTCTGTCATATTTAGAAGATTTCTCAAGAGTATCAGGCGCTATGTGTCATACCCCAAATTTTGACCCCTAGATTTCATTATCATTCTAGGCGCATCAAACATATGTTATCTAACCCTAACCTCTTTCAAGTTAGCCTTTGTCAAGATGCAGATGAGTTACAGTTTCACACTATTAAAATCAAGAATCCTGTGGATTGATCAGTCAAGGTTTTGGATTGATCTTCTACATATCAAGTCTTCACATCATCAAGAGGTTCATATCTTACCAAGAACAAGTGCTATTTGAGGCTGTTACCAAGAGAATTGAAGCAGTGCTGTGCAAAACTCTGATTAGGGTTTCTAGTTGAAAAGTCAATTGTAGTTTGACTTTTGGTCTAAATGGGTTTCCAAAGATTCAACCATGGTCCATGATGTTTATGACTTATTTAAGTCCCCTCAAGAAGTATGAAAGGTTAAAAAAACCCATAACACTAAGGATCGATCCTGAAGGTTTCAACTATTTGGTTCGTCTGTCTGGAAAGTTAACTGTTTGACTTTTAAGGTTTTGACCCCAAATTGAAGCAATCAAGGTTTCCAACATCATGTTATGCCTAACTAGTGAGTTTGGTGAAGATTTAATCAAGAATTGATGGATAACTTGTGAATCAAGAAATTAGGGTTTATGAAAAACCCTAATTACAAGCTCATTTGAAATGGTCATAACTCTCAAACTACACATTCAAATTGAGTGGTCCAAATCTGGTTGGAAAGCTCTTGAGAAATCTTACAAAAGTGTACTAGAGGCTTGATGTCCAAAATTGCATAGATTTTGAGTTATGAGCTCATCAGTTGTGAATGATTTTCACACTTCGAAAAATTTCTTGTTTTTTGACTTGTAAGTCAAGTTTTGTAGCCAACTTCATGAAGATTATTGACCTAGTTCCCTTTGGAATCTGTACTTTGGACAAACATGAACATTGTAGATCATATTTCAGGCTTTTTAAAAAAGTACAAGAGCATTTTCACAGCCTTTGTAGTTAGGGAGAATCAGAGAGAGTAAGTTAGGGATTTTTTATGTCACAAAACCAAGTTCAGCACTTGCATTTTGATGCATAAACCACTCAAACCTCTTCTAATCACTTGTTTAACTCATTCTCTAATGTTTAAGGACTTAATTGATGAGATTACAATAGATTACCACGAGCAAAAACCAGAGATTGAATTATTTGATTTTTTCATTCAAGTGGATGCAAGTGGCAAGGAGAGAGAAACTTTTTGCATTTTCTGCTACACCCCAGATATTGCATCAACTACTCTCTTTACTTCACTTTATTTCAACTATTTTCAGGCTATTGGTGATGTTGAAACACATAGGAAGGTTGATCATGCTCATAAAAGAAATCCCAAGTTGGATTTGCTCATTTTGCCTCCAAAAAGGGCAAACTTGACAAGTTGGCACAATCTGCCCATACCTCTCATTCTCCAAGCTTGCTTATAAATAGAACACACTCCTAACATCTAAACTACACCAGAATCAAATAGAAACCAAGTTGAATCTCTCTCATTTCTCTGATAACCATCTTCTTGTAAGTGGTAGAAGTTGCTTCCTTATGAAGAAAATTATGCCTTGCAAAAACTCTGCCACAACTCAATACAACCACCAAACACTTGAACCAACACCTCAAATATATCACATATGATTCATTGAAGCTGTCCAAGCCTTCACATTCACCAGAAAACCTCACATTCCAAAAGTAAACTCTCATACCTAGGAAATTAGACTTTTCTGCATCTTCATAGACCATAACCAAACCAACCCTTTTCCAATCATTCCAACACTTCAAACACTCTCCTTATAAGTTTTTTGAACTGTCCATGGCATCATAAAAGTCCTGTAACACTATTTCCTAGAGTTTCACTTTGAAGTTTTTGGTGTTTTCTTACATAAGAAGGCATTCTGTCAAGACAGTGATATGAGGAGTTCTCGTCATTTGAACACCTTATTTGGAACAAATTGGAGCTGCTTGGATCATCATCCATTAACTGGTTTTCTTATTTGATGCATTGACTTGAAAAAGCTACAAGAGGTAAGTGTTCTAACTTGCTACTTTTAAGATCATGTTGAATATTGATGTACACTGATTATGAACATGCTAGATACACTTTATAGGTCATGTTTGAACCATTTCTTGCTCATAAACTTGGGTATTCATGGTTGTCCCTTTGGTTTGCCTTGTTAGCTTACTTTAAGTGTCATTTCAATATGAAAATTATTGATTCTGGTTAGGCATAGATGATTGGTGTTTGTAAACATTATGTGATATGTTTGATCATTTAGTTGATGCTGAATTGGTACATTTCTATCTGTTGCTTTGCTCTTGCACAAGCTTGCTATTTTTGCCACTACACATGCCATCTGTTGAATTAGCTTGTCTATTGATGTATGATGCTTGTAAGAACTCTCTATATATCTCATATGTTGTGTTTGAATCATTACTTGCTGCTTAGAACATGTACATTGGACTGTCACATTGCTCTTGCACATAACATGTCTTTTTTCAATGATGCTATCGAGTTTTTCACATGGTGCATAATCTGAGAAAACCATCACCACCATTGGATTCCTTGTGAAAAAAATACACAATTTTCTTTTTTATTTCATCCAATTTGATTAAGTTTTGAGTGAGTTATGACCCTTCTTGCAAAATCTGTCTTGCTTTGGTTTTGCTTGCCTTGTTTTTTTTTTTTTGCCTTAGTTGCCTAATTTTATGCATAGTTTTCAAGTGTGCATAACTTCTTTGATTTTTATCATTTTGAGGTCACTCTTTTTGAAATATTCTCCTTAATATGTTTAGTTTCAATGTGTGGAGAAAGAATTCAAAATTTTTATTTTTGAAACACTTTGGTCCACTTGAATGACATGGTCCTTTTTAGGATTTTCTTTGGTTTTCATGAACTTTCTTGACATAGTACTTGATTTTTTTTGTAAGATTGATCTTGTATGAATCATTGTTGAATGTCTAACATGTTTATATGTTTGAAAAAACTTGGCTCTTTTGCTTTACCATGATTATACTTGCCATTGTGAATGCATGAATGTGAAAAGTATGCCTTGAAACTTCTTTGTGAACCATGATATGTTTCTTGATGTTGTAACCTCACGAACATGATCCTTCACCCCCATCTTACTTGTTTATGTGTCTTATTAGAACCATAACATGTTTAGGGTTGTTTCTCTCCTTGAAAGTTACCATGAATCTTGTTTATCTTTCCCTTTATGAAGTTTGAATCCATGCTTGAACTGTTGTTATTTTTCTTGCCTATCCATGATTGATTGTCATAAATATGTCTTGAATATGATAAAATTTGTTACATTTGTCTTTTATTTGATTCATATACCATGTTTGATTCAAGTTGTAACTTGTTTGCATGAGTTTTGTTTGAATGCCATTGATGAAAATGTTGTTGTTACACATGTTTCATGCTTGCCCTTATTGGTTGTTACCTTCATGATCTTTGAACATTGTAATGTTAAATCATAAATCCTTGGTTGTTATCATGCTTTTTGTGTTCAATTTGTTAATTGATCCTACTTGTTTATCTTTATCTTTATCAAGTTTGTTTCCCCAATGGTGGAACTTGTCAGTTCTCATCAAGTTGCCTTGCTATCATCTCTACTTAATGTTGTCACAGGCTTGCCCTTATCTTTCTTGGTTGTTACCATGACTTTATATCTTCATCATGTTTGAATGAATGCATATGTGTGTTTAGGCTTTGTTAAGTTTTCCCAAGTGATGTAGCTTGTTAGCTCTCATCCAGTTGCCTTGTTATCCCTTATTCCAAAGAAACGTCTCTCTATTGACTTCACTGTCATAGATAGCTCATTACTCCTCCCCTTGACTTGGTTAAGTCATTAGGTCCTTTAACTTAGTTAAGTTAGAACTTATATCTATTAGAATTTGATTTAAGTCTAAATACCTACCCCTTGTTAGGAGTATCCTTCAATTAGAACTTTAAGATAAAGTTTATTAACTCTATGTAAGGATCATTGTCATGATTACTTACTCCCCTCTTGGCTTTTGTCAAAGTCAATCCCCTTGAGTGTTAAACTTAGATCTAGAAAGTTTTGTCAAACTCTATACAAACATTGTTATGTTTATTCCCCCTTGGAGTCTTGACCATAGTCAAGTATTCCTCAACCTTAGTGAGGTGAACTACGGTTGCTCTGATTCCATCCTAGTAAGGATACGTAGGCATAAGATGCGATATCTTTGCGAGCAAATTTGGCACTATCCTTAGATCTTTTCGTCAAACTTTACCTTAACCATAATCCCATGACCCTAGCAAACAACAACTTAGATAACTTAGCATATATATACAAAAAGGTTCCTGTAGAGTACTACAGATGTTTGGGATGTGAATAACTACCTTAGGCATAACCAACCCCCAATCCCCGAAACTCTAACATTGTTGTTACATCGTGCAAAAGTTTTTTCTTTCTTTAACCTTTCCTTTGGATAAATCAAAGCTCGGTGGTGAATTTCAATGAATTAAGATTCAAGTTAATCAATAGCTTGATATCGGATTCTCACCACAACAAAAATGGAGACTTCACTAGGGATAGATTGAGGGTTTAACCCACTTTGTGTGCTTGTATGCTATATTTCTGTATGTTTGCCTATACATGTATATTTGTGAATATATAACTGTATGTTTGCATTGGATCATTTGGGTGATATCTTGAGTGGTAAGATAAGTCCTAACTCAGACTTGAGCGTACACATAAGATAAGATGTGGTATCCTCAATAGTTGACTGTTGGGAGTAGTCCTAACATGTTTGACATATGATGTAACCACGCTCAGTTGAGACCTCCTTGAGATAATTAATGGTGTATGAGTAGTCATGCATTTCTTTAGTTGTTTCAACCTGAGAGTCCGTGAAACTGAGGATCTTTAGTTACCCACTTACTCCACTTGGCCTTTTTAGAACGTAGTGCAGTGACTATGAGGGAGTAGTCCCGAAATAGTTGTTACGCGATACTACACTCAGACAAGTTTATCCCTTGAATATCTTTGACCCACGTGAGTAGTCATGTTGGTTGATAATATCCGAAGGATTTATCTATGACTTTGGGAACTATTTATAGAACCCGTTCTGTAGGACAATGAACAATACACGCCTTTTGGGAGGGTATACCCTGGCTTCATGCTCATAATCTCGAACCTAGGACCCTTGCTTGTTAGCATATGCATTTGTGCATTGCGTATACTTGTATATGTGTTATGTGTGCATCATGTCATCATATCATCATGACATTTCATCTTGCTGCACTGGTTTTGTGAAACTCAGCTGTCTTCTTTTTGTGAAACCCTAGAGATCATGGATTTTGGGAAATGAAACACTAAGAAATACAACTTCAAGAAATGTGATACAACGAAGTTGAAAGAGCTAGGAATGTTGGTATTCGAAGATTTTGGGAAAACGTACAGGAAACTCATGAGTATTGTGAAGACTAGAATGGAAGAAGGGGTTCTTATCACTTTGGTTCAGTTCTACGATCCACTATACCACTGCTTCACCTTCTCGGATTACCAATTGATGCTGACACTGGAAGAATACTCTTACTTCATTGGAATCCCTATGACAAATACTAAATCGTTCAGCGGTTTGGAGAAGTTACCCTCGCTGAAAGAGATTGTTGATGTACTTCATCTAGAAGTATCTGAGATCAAAGCCAATTATGCTTCAAAGAATGGAGTTAAAGGTTTTCATTTTGATTACTTTTTGGAGAAGGCTACTTACCTTACCAAGGAGGGTGGTATGGACGCATTTGAAGCGGTTTTGGCTCTATTGATATATGGGTTGGTGTTGTTCCCTGAGATAGAAGAATTTGTCAATTCAACTACTATCACCTTGTTCTTGAATGGTAGTCCGGTACCCACTTTACTAGGTGATGTTTATCATTCCATTTATCATAGGACTCTTCATGGAAGATGAATTATTCTCAGTTGTGCACCTTTGTTGTGCAAATGGTTTGTCAATCATTTACCAAGTACAGATGCTTTTGAGGAAAATCCTAATGGTTGGAGATGGTCTCAAAGGATTATGTCTCTAACTCAAGTAGATATTCACTGGTACGATCCCACCTATGATCAAGGGGTCTACATTGACAGCTGTGGTTCTTTTCTAAATGTACCACTCCTAGGAGTACAAGGGGGAATCAACTACAAGCCCGCTTTAGCCAGGCGTCAATTTGGATTCTCGATGAAGGATAAACCTAGCAACATCCTATTGTATGGATTCTTCTACCTTAATGCCAAAGCATAGGAGAGTTCAAGGAACAATATGATTGATGCTTGGGAGAACATCTAGAAGAAAACTAAAGCTGACCTTGGGAAAATGAATTATGTAGCCTTTGAGCCATTCACTCAGTGGGTTCAATCTAGAGCCTGTGATCTCAAGATGCCCTACCTTCTTGAAAAGAATACGCAGATTGTCATCGCATCATCTTCTGCCATCCCTATTGAAAAGATGGAAGAATACCAAGAGATCCTTAAGAGAACCAAGCTTGAAAGGGACACTTGGGAGTGCAAGTACCATACTCTTCATTCTGAGATGATGGAATTGAAGAGAGAGCTAAAAGACAAGGATGAATTGATTGAGTGGCTCGGAATTCGCTTGATTAGTGAAAATGTGACGAAAGAGAATTTATTTTTCTCTAGCGTCAAGCCTACGCAAAGTACTCATGAGTATTCAAATATCTGACCAACTTCTGGCGCCTGGAAAGGAATAGTAGATAAATTGGTGATAGAGAACACTGTGATGAAAAGATTGAAGAGGACGCGCGAATAGGACTCTTGTCAGATTTCTTGACCATAGGGCCTAGTATTCTCCTTTGATGTAACCTCAAGTTTCATGTATTGTATTTCAAAAGTTGTAACTTTTTCCAATATAAATGAAGCAGGGGTTTTGCTTCAATTTATCTTCTGAGTTGTGTAAAACCAGTTGCATCTAGCATCTTGGTAACCATTCAAGGAATTCAAAATATTTTTCATAGACATAGTAATGGATCAAAGAAACAGGTTCACATTCCCAAGCCTAAGGTTGGATAACTTGAGGATCTTAAGAGGCCTAGTAAGGAACTCTGTTGCTTTCGTCGCCAAGTATGGAGACCTGTTATCTTTACTGGACATGCAAGTAAATGAGGAAATGCTGCTAGCTCTCATAAAGTTTTATGATCCTCTTTACCATTGCTTCACATTTCTAGACTTTTAGTTGCTTCCGACTTTGGAAGAATACTCCGCGCATCTGAAGATTCCCATGACTTTTACACCTCACTATGGAAGAGAGAGAAGACCAAACAGGAGAGATGTTGCTGAGGCTCTACACCTGGAACCCACTGACTTTTCAACTCGTTTGGATATTAGAGGTGGATTTACTGGAATAGAAGCAAGACCATTTATGGAAAAGGTTGAGTTTCATTATAATCATGGAGATATAGGAACCTTTGAAGCTATACTGGCTTTCTTAATTTATGGCTTATATCTGTTTCCAAGTAGCCCTGAGTTCATCAGCTTAGAGGCCATCAAATTATTCATCGTCAGATATCCCTCTCCTACTTTATTGGCTGATACCTATTACACCATTCATCGGTGGAGGGTGTGTGATCTCAGACAATTTGCTTGTTGCACGACGCTCTTAAGCAAGTGGTCTATTTCGCATTTGCCTAGGACGTTCTCTCTATGGAACCTAGAAGACAATGATGCATGGGTTAGAAAGCCGGCTTCACTCTCTCATTATGACATCAACTGGTATGATCTTGCTCACGGAGGAATAATAATGATACATAGCTATGGGGATTTCCCAAACGTACCTTTGATCAGAACCAAAGGATGTATCAGCTACAACCCTATCTTGGCCCGCCGTCAGTTAGGATATCCAACTGAGGAAGAACCAGATCTAGCCTTGTTAGAGACTTGCTTCTATGAAAAAGGTAGTGACCCGGATTTTGAAGCACAAGTCATATTTTCTTGGCGTCATCCTAACTTACAAGGAATGACTGCCGTGGAAAACCCGAGTTGTCTCGCTTCAAAAGCATATCTGATTTGGTCAAAAGAGATAGCGCTGAAGATGTTCTACACCCGCTCTTATAACATTTCACCAGTCCCAGAAGAACTTTTGTCTAGAGGAGAGTTGAGGTTTGCTTTAGTCAAAGCCAAACGAGAAAATGAAGAACTCTGGGAGCTGCTTCGTCAAGACCAGAGGAGGATAAGGCTGCAAGAAGGAGAAGAATCATCTTGTTAGAAGATCTTGGCCTTTTAATTTCCTTTTATTTAGTTTGTACCCCTAACTTTTGGGAATGTGTAACCTTCATTTTGTAAAATGTTGTAAAATTTTCATTCGTTAATGAAACTTTTATGCTTGTGAGACTCCATTTATTAATGAGAATTTGGTTAAGCTTTCATTTGGTATTGATCCATTAATTTTGTTTGTAAATAAACCTTTTGGTTTTTCTTGAATGTGTGGCTTACATTTACATTTGCATCCTACATTTCATTTGCATTCCATTGCATCAGTTTTCCTGCTCACCCTGTGCTCTGTTGCTGTCAAAAATCACGCTGAATACCCATCTATATAATACCAGAGCCAGCGCTCAGAGAAGAATGGCTGATCAAGATCAAAGAATCAATCAAATCGACAACGACCTCGAGGGTTACGCGGTGACGTTAGCCAGATTATGGAAGTCCTTCAAGTGATAAAAGAAAAAATGGACACGCACATTACAGTGGTATCTGAAATCAATACGACGGTAAATCGTCCTCCGATAGTGACCTCAGCAACTGAACATTCGTTTGGTATCGCCATGGATTTCATGCCACCATTCAGTAATGCCCAACAATTCAACCTTCAACAACGTTCTAATCCGCAGATTGTTTCGTTAATGACGAAATTCCAAAATCCTATCTACACTCAGGCAGGTGCTCAGGCACAGATCCGACCGATCTTTAACAATCATCAGCAGATATTTGATATACCCGACGAGTCTGAGGTCGAAGATGAGAAACACGAAAAATTAAGGGTTAAGATGGATATAATGGCAAGACGGATGAGGGACATAGAAGGAAACGTCTTTGGTTTCAATGCTAAGGACATGTGTCTGGTTTCGGGTTTGGTATTTCCTCCTAAGTTCACGATGCCCACATTTGAAAAATATGAAGGAGCGACCTGCCCAAAGATTCACTTGATCATGTATTGTCGGCATATGGCCGCGCACATTGAAAATGACAAATCATTAATCCGTTGCTTCCAAAACAGTCTTAAGGGTGCCTCTGCCAAATGTACCTAAGTCTAGACCAGTCAAAAATCTATTGCTTCCAAGACTTGTCCGACGCATTCATTCAACAATACAAGTACAACATAGACTTGGCACCAGACTACGTCAGCTCCTCATCATGACATAGAAGAGCTTAGAATCTTTCAAAGAGTACGCGTAGAGATGGCGCGAAATTTCCGCTCAAGTAGAACCTCCCCTGACAGAGAAAGAATTGGCTAATTGGTTCATATATACAGTCAGGCCCGAATTCTACGAGAGGATGATTAGTAGCGTCACAACGAACTTTTCCGATATTGTGGCCGTAGGTGTGAAAGTGGAGGCAGGTTTGAAGAACGACAAAGTAACAAGCTTAGTTAGTAGTACCAGCACTATCACAGCGAAGAAGCCACCGAGCAATTTTCATAAGAAAAAAGAAGGGGAAACTAATGCTGTAATGTGTGACAAGAGGGTTCAGAGCAGAAGGAATTGCCCACAAAATCAACAACTATCTCGTCTACAACCACAACAAAAGTATCAGCAGTACCAACAACAGTAGTATGTGACCGTGGTCATGCCAGTTTTTCAACCTCGACCAAATCAACAAAACTTTCAACAACAGGCGCCCAACGCCTACCAGCAAAATCATAATCAACAAGCACAACAACAACAAAGAGGCCCGACTCCGAGACCTACTTTCCAGAATAGAAGGCCAAGGATTCAACCATTCCTATGAGTTACACTGAGTTGTACCCCTTAATGGCGCGACAATGCCTGATTCAGACAGGGAAATTGGGTCCTCCTCCAAATCCGTTGCCACATTTCTACAATCCAAACGCACGTCGTGCCTTTCATGAGAATGCTGCGAGACACGACCTTAAAGGCTGTATAGCACTTCAGCACATTGTGCGCGAGTTGATTGAAAAGAAGATTCTCTTCTTCGAGGATAATCAAACCAATATGGAAAACTGTCCTTTACCAAACCATGATGGTGTCCATGCCATAGAGGAAGATTATGATATGAGAGTGATTTCCATGGTTTCTGAAGTTAAAACTCCATCGACCGAGTTACACAAGAAATTGATAAAGGCAGACCTGATCAAAGACTCTCATGAAGACTGCAGTAATTATTATCATAATTCTTAAGGTTGTGACTTAGTGAGGAGGAATATTCAGTCGCTGATTGACGAGGGTCTGCTACAGATATGTGGGAAAAAGAGAAAAGAAGATATCTCGGTGATTGAACCTATATTCAATTTACCAAAGAAGTCTGAAAATGTGTCGGTATTCAACACTGTAAATAACAAGTCCGCTTCTCTTGCTGCTGTTAGGCCTATATTCCACAACAACCCAGTACCGACGGTTGGCCAGCCTAAGCCAAGTTCTGATCCAAGAATAGGACCAGGTCCCAATCCAAAGGCTGTATCCTGGAAATATAACTATTCCTGGTACGATATGAAAGTTGGGAGAAAGCATGAGGATGTAACAAATATTGCTAGGGCAAGCAAAATGACCCACATCGGTCGTATATATCAATCCAAAGCAACTGTTACCATTCCCAAGGAAACTATTCTAAGGAAACCATCTCAAAAGAGCCTGTTACTTTTGAGAAGTCAAAAGGAAAAGAAATCGCGAGGGAAGATGAAGAAGAGTTCTTGAGAATAATCCGTCAGAGCGACTACAGGGTAGTTGACCAGCTCAATCAGACGCCGTCAAAAATCTCAGTCATGTCTCTGTAGCTAAGTTCTCCTGCTCACCGACAAGCATTGCTGAAATTATTAACACAGGTCCACGTAACAAAAGATATCACTGTGAGGCAGTTTGATTCCGTTGTTGCTAACATCACGACTTGCAATATGCTGAGCTTCAACAATGATGACTTAACCACTGAAGGTCACAAGCACAATCGTGCCTTACACGTATCTGTCAAATATGAAGATGATACTCTCGCTAGAGTACTTGTTGATACTGGGTCATCTCATAATATGATGCCCAAGAGAACATTGGCCAAGTTGGCATATAAAGGAGCTGTGATGAGAGCCACATCTCTGATTGTGAAAGCCTTTGACGGATCAAGAAGAACAATAATTGGAGAAGTTGATTTGCCAATTATGGTGGGACCACAAGTCTTTGAGGTCACTTTTCAAGTAATGGATATAAATCTGGCATACAGTTGTTTATTGGGAAGGCCGTGGATACATGCAGCAGGCACTGTCACATCCACATTACATCAAAAAATAAAGTTTATTACTAAAGATCTGTTGGTCATAGTACACAGCTGTCGCTACCGCAAAAATAAGGTGCCGACAAAATAGAAGAGTCACCACCTTTCGTTATTTATCCCACAGAAAGGGAAAGGAAACGATCGGAAAAACCTGACGAAAAGGTATAAGACAAGGTCATCGCAACCAAGTTTGGATTCGGGAGTTGGTTACACAAGGGGAAGGTATTAACACCCCTCACTTCCATCGTACTCGATGGGATCCACGCTTGTTGTGTTTATCTGACGAGTTGGTTTTATCTATCTATGCTAAAAGTCTGGTTTGAAAAGAAAAGAAAAGTGACTCGGCAGAACACAACAGTTCTATGCCTACATATTCCCGTCTGGAACGAGATATCAGAGTCAACATAGTACGCCTAACTACGGGTGAAAGGGGGGAAGGTTGCTCGCCGAGATATCGCATCTCGTGCCTATGTACTTTCACACGGCATGAAAGATCAGAGCAAACGTAGTTCGGGCTAACAAGACCACGAGTTTGGTTCAAAATGTTTTACCTGAGTAGGGTTAACAAACGGTTCTAGCAGTTGGTGTATGCAGCTCGACCTTTGGAGACTTAGGCGTTTACTGTTTGCGGTAGAACCGAGAGTTAACAAAACTCTCCTTATGAAAATTAGTTTCCAAGGATTAAAGGTCCTAAGGGAAAAAAAGATGTTTGATCTTTGTTTTCTGTCTTTTAAAGAAGAAGTGTTTTGAGTTTTGTTTGTAACTCATGTTGCACTAAAGACTTGGACTTAAGAGTGAATGCGTCGCATGTCACCCAAAGGGTACCACACTAAACACCCAAGCTATTGAAGAGAAACTCTCCAACAACCCTTTCTCAAGTGCTTAAGGCTCGTAGCTCACAACACGCGTTAATCTTTATTAAGTGTTTTAAAGATGTTTGAAGATGAGAAGAGAAAGGACGCACTAAAGGGGAACTAATTCGATCCTAAAGTTGTCATGAAAAATTGATCCTATGATTGAGGTTAGGAGGGAACTAACTAATTTTGTCATGCATGGTTAGAAACCTAATGTCTGTCATAACTTCTCTTAAACAAGAGAAGTTAGAGTCCCTAGGGGAACATGGCAAAGGAAAGCAACAGCAAAAGAAATAATCTGAAAGAATAAAACTGTAGGTAAAATGCATGAAATTCAGCAATACAAGCGGAAGGAGACTAAATCAACTTCTAGAGCAAGCAAGCACAAGCAACACGATACACAGGCAAGGGAGACAGACTCAACCTTCAGCCAACAAGCAAAGCCAAACAATAACAGACAAGCAGAGGGAGACAGACTCAACCTCTGATGCAAACAAGCAAAGGGAGACAAGCTCAACCTTTCAATGCACTTAGGCCTATACCAACTACATGAAATCCTATTCTAATTCAACACACCAAACAAATAGTCACACAAATACAGTCAATCAACAAACACAACAAACAAAACAGCAAACCAGCAACTCAACAACAAAGCAGTCTTCTAGCAGTAAAGCAGCCCAACAGTCTGTAGTTATCTTCATGTCCAAGTTATCCATCAAGAGAAAAGAGAATAAGGCTTTCACCTTCAAGATTCAACTTGCTCCATCAAGAGATGAGAATCAACACAAAGATTATTGCATGATGAGGGGAAGCATGATGGTAACCAAGGGAATCAATCATGGCACTCAACCACTCATCTAAGATTGGTATCCTCAAAGGTTTTACCTTTTGTGGTAGGCCTTGAGTCCTTCCAAAGGAGGGACTAGGCTCCCACAAAGTAACCTTGCATCATTGGATGGGAAATGGAATGCAAACCAAAGCAAACCATACTTATGAAAAAGGAAGAAACTCCTAAAGGCTCTAAAAAACCCTAATTCTACAAGCTCTAAAAGCAACCCTCAAAGGGAACTAATGCACCAAGTTAAGCCTTACAATTAAGTCTACAGAAGCATCAACATATCTACTAAACCATCAAAAGGGATTTGGAAACTTATCATGAACTAATGACTACTTTTGAAGTTTAATTAGGGGAAGCACTATGTTAGAAGCACCCTAAAAACAGGCTAAGTATTAAATCTAATTAAAATACTAAATCAACTCCTAAATATCTATAAAATTTTCTAAGGGATCCTAAAGGTATTAAGAACCTATGGTAAAAAATCCAGGGCCTAAATCAATGTTTAAGGTCACCATTCAAAGGCTAAACTAAAAGGTGTCAAATGAAAGCTCAAGTGAGGAAAGCTCTAAAAACCTAGTTCAAAACTAATCTTAGAATCATATAAAAAATGTAAGAAAAATCATACAATATCCTACAATGTGTCAACATTCACCATGTAAAAAATCAGAAATTAAATTCAAGTATTGATATGGAAACAAAATTCTAGAAACTAACATGGCATTATTTCTATTCATGGAACAACACATAAAAGAAAAATACCAAATTAAATGGAAAAAGAATTAAAATGGCAATTAAAAAAATGACAATTTTCTACACATTCTCAAATATCTCCAATATTTTTCTCATGATTTTATGACATAATTTTATATTTTTTCTGAATTAAAACTAAACAACCAATTAAGAAGAAAACAAAAGAAAAAATGAATATAAAGGAAACAGCCGGGGGTGCATTCAGTATTATTCCTACGTTATAATCCGTGTGGGCCTGTGATACGGGGGTGCAGATAGCGCAGGGGATTAGGCCCAAAATTTCACTTAAGCACTTTACTAAGGGAAATGGCCAGGGGTGCAAGTAGCGATTAATCTGTGTGTTATTTCATATTGGGCCACGCATGAGGGGTGCTAACAGCGAACGAAATGTCACAAACCCAGCTGAGTATTAAACTCAGCTTTTTGTCTCAAGGGAAGCATGCCACGCGGCACGATCCTGGCTGCACGATAGGATATGCGGTCAACGGCTGGGGCGCGATCTGACGGCTGATGTAGCGTCTGGGGTTTTGAACTAAATATAAGAGGGAAAACACAGAGCCACCGCGCGCGGTGGGGGACGGTGGTCGAAATTTTTCCGGTCATCTTCAACCTCTTGCCAAACATGCAACTTCCTCATTTCTTAACCAAAACTTGATTTTTTTTAACCAAACTTGTGTATTTTTTCGTGTAGAATCCAAATATCCAATTTGTTTTCACTTTCCTCCATTAAAACTCAAAAATCAAAATCATCCAAGAATCTTCAAGAATTATCAAATTTCTCAAAACTCAAAATTAATGATACTAATCTCTTCCTCTCACTTCCTACATCATGAATATATGTTTCTTTTCCATTTTCATCCACTAACAAGGGAGAAAATCAAACTACAACCTAGGGTGTCAATTTCTAAAGTTTCCAGAAATCTAACCAAACTAATCCTAAAAGCTTCTATACATCCTAAGGATTATAATTATGTGAAAATGGCGCCTAAATTCAACACAAACAGAGAGCATGGATGAAAAATAAAAACCTTGTTTGGAGCTTCAATGGTGGCTTGAGATGTTGTTGAAGCTTCACGAAAAGTGTCCTGAATCATTCCATAATCATCATAGAAGCTTCTACAATGTTTAATCTTGCTTGAAAATGTGTAAAACTCCAAATTCGAAAATTAATTTTCACCACTTTTTCTCCATGAATTTCTGTTGTAACTGCCTCCAAAATTTGTTATGGTAGTTGGGAAATGATCATAAGAATATATGGAATGGGCTTGGATACTTTTGAAGCCCAATAGAAGCTTGTAAGAGTCCAACTCAAAATCCATGTTTTTGATTATGGAGCTTCATGGAAATGGTGAAAACAGAGCCAAAAAGCTTGCAAGATGATCCAATCTAGTTACTTATGATGCAAGGGATATGAAGGGCTGAGATTGGTGCCTTGGAAATGAATCTTTGGTGGATTTCCATTATGTTGCTTAAAGATGAAGAAACCATGAATTTGGCACACCAAATGATTTCAAATTGGATTTCTGATTTTTCCAATGTCCTTAAGACATTATTTCCACTCAAAAAATGTACCCACATGACATGAATTGGTTTAAAATTTATTTGATCCAAACTAGCCCTTTTCAAACTTCCTTTCATGAATTTTTCTCCATACATTTTCCTATCCAAACCATATCAATGATCCCTTGAGGTTTGATTGACCAAATAATCCCATTTGGAGCAACTTTCAAGTTGGCAAGATTTCTATTTGAGGTATGCAAAGTGGTGAACTTGACCTGTAATGAAAATGACCTGTAATCTTACTTTCCCAAAATACCCCTGACTTGTAACCCTCATAACTTGAGTTCTACAAATCAGATGAAAGATTTCTAGTACATTTTGGAAATCTAAGACCAAGACCTACAACTTTCATGTTGGCCAAAAGTTGAGGAGAAACATCCTTCTAGGTCAAAAGTTCCTTGGAAGTTGGTTGACTTTTGCAGACAAATTTCACATTCATCTGATGACATGTAACTTGTCTAAGCCATAACTTGAGTTCTATAAATCCAATGGAGGATTTCTAGTACTCAAATTAAAGCTAAGAACATGCTCTACAAGTTCCATGTTGGTCAAAAGTTGAGATGAAACTTGCATCTTGATATAAGTGGTCTTGAAGTCAGACACTAAATAGGGGATTTTACCCTGAGAACCCTAGTTTAGCAACTCCTCACACTTTGAATTCTTCTTGAATTGGTCTTGGAATATCAACTCATGTATATCAACAACACCTTCCATGATCACAAAGACTTAGAAATGAGTCCTAATCTCCTTCAATTGCACAGTTAACTCAAGGTTGACCGAATGCAAACCCTAATTGCAACACCTTCAACTGTGACTTTCCACACTTGACATGAACACTTGAATGAAATCTACCATGACCCTCAAGGCCTCAAATGAGCTTCAATGACAATCTCCACCCCTGACCATGGGCCTAGGATCCCCAGATGATCCTCAGATAGGCTCCTAGACAGAAGTTGAATCACATTCACTTGCTTGCCTTTCTTCAAGGACTTAGACTTGCTTCTGATGATGATAACCACTTGATGACTTGAATATAATCCCTTGATTAGGTCTTGAACCTTTGATAACCTCAATTGGCTAAGCACACATTTTCTGATCCCCTGTAAAATGCAACATGACCATGCAATGTGAATGCTAGAACAATGATATGCTAATGCAATGAAACATAAACCAAGTAAGAAAAAGGTTAGGAAAATTTTGGGGTACAACAACAACAAAGAAGATTTAATAGTGAGTAATCTATCATCCTTTCGCTACATCGAAGCCGATGACGATGCATTAGAAACAACTCTTCATACATTGGAAATTGCACACGTTGTATTGATTGAGGACGTTGTTGTCACACGCGGGCCATCTTTCGTCTCTGTCTAGAGTATCAAAAGTGCCACGACGGAAAGTCTTCCTCAAGATTGGGGAGAAGTAATTAAGGTCAACGATCTGGTAAAGAACAATCGACAAGGGTTGGGTTATAAACTAACTCTAGATGAAGGATCAGAGATCGACGACAAGCGCCTAAGTACCCTGAAAGAAACCTTTGTGAGCGTCGGCATTCAAATAAATGCCATCAAAAAAGACGCTGAAGTAAGCTGTATTGATAACCTGGTATTCTGAGATGAATCCGTTTTATACAATTGGGAGGCTGTTGAAGTTCCCATCATGTTACCACTCTTAGAGTAATATGTTTGTCTTTCTTGTTAGATTTTTCTCTGTTTAAAATCCATGGTCACACCCGAGTCTAGTGGACCATTTTGTATGAGCCACACTTTTGCAATTAAAGATCAATCAATGAATGATTGTTTTGTTAAACCTCAATTTGTTATTCATTGTTTTTTTAAATTGTTTTCACTAAAAAAGGAAAATGAAAATCTTTTGAAAACCTAAAAAGAATTCATCATCTGCATCTCTTTGTGTGTGTTTGATCATTTAAACCCGTTAACACATGCAGAGAACCTCCATCACCCGCTAAATCTGATGATCATCCAGTTTTTTCCAACTTTGGTTCATCTATATTCTAAGCTGAAGATGAGAGTGATAAGAATTTTGAAATTCCTGAAGAACTGATAAAGATGACTGAGTACGAGGATGCCTATCTTCAACCTTACAAAGAACAGATCGAGATTATCAACTTGGTCTCTAAAGAAGTAAAAAGAGAGGTCAAGATTGGGGCAGAGGTTAAGGACAGATTGGTAATGCTTCTAAAAAATTATGCGGATGTGTTTGCTTGGTCCTACCAAGATATACCTGGGTTGGACACCGATATTGTAGTTCACAAGCTCCCTCTTAAACCTGAGTGTCCTCCAGTTAAGCAGAAACTTCGAAGATCCAGACCCGACATGACTCTCAAAATCAGAGATGAGGTTAAAAAGCAGATCGACGCAAGCTTTCTGGCAGTTTCTAAATACCCTGAGTGGGTGGCTAATATTGTACCAGTACCTAAGAAGGATGGAAAAGTTAGAATGTGTGTAGATTACATGGATCTTAACAAAGCTAGTCCGAATGACGATTTCCCTCTGCCGCATATCGACACTTTGGTGGACAATACAACCAACTGTGCAGTATTTTCATTCATGGATGGCTTCTCCGGCTATAATCAGATAAGAATGGACCCAACTGATATGGAAAAGACAACCTTCATCACACCCTGGGGCACTTATTGTTATAAAGTTATGCCTTTTAGTTTGAAAAATGTTGGAGCAACATACCAACGAGCCATGGTGGCATTATTTCATGACATGATGTACCAAGAAATTGAGGTTTACATCGATGATATGATTGCCAAGTCTCAGAGCAAAGAAGATCACCTTGATAATTTGTTGAAGCTATTTGAACGACTCAGGAAGTATCAATTGAGACTAAATCCTGCCAAATGTACCTTCGGAGTCAGATCTGACAAACTACTCGGCTTCATTGTTAGTCAACGTGGAATCGAGGTAGATCCTGCCAAGGTACGAGCCATCCAGGAAATGCATGCCCCACAAACTGAGAAGCAGATCAGAGGTTTCCTTGGTAGATTGAATTATATCTCTAGGTTTATCTCCAACTTGACTCCTACTTACGCGTCGATCTTTAAGTTGCTACGGAAAGATCAAGCAGTTGTGTGGAACGAGGATTGCCAGTTGACATTTGAAAAAGTCAAAGGATACCTCCAAGAGCCTCCAATATTGATCCCTCATGTGCTTGGAAGGCCTCTCTTAATTTACATGACTGTGCTTGAGGAATCGATGGGTTGTGTCTTGGGCCAAACAGATGAGTCGGGGAAGAAGGAACATGCGATTTAATACTTGAGCAAGAAATTCACCGATTGTGAAAGTCGTTACTCTCCATTAGAAAAAGCTTGCTACGCTCTGGCTTGGGCAGCCAAACGTCTGAGGTAGTACATGATTTGTCACACTACTCTGTTGATATCTAAAATGGATATGATATAGTACATATTTGAAAAACCTGCTCAGACAGGAAGACTTGCAAGATGGCACATGCTCTTATCAGAGTATGACATTCAATATGTTGCTCAGAAGTCAATAAAAGGAAGCGTCTTGTCAGACTACCTTGCTGATCAACCTGTTGAAGATTATCAGCCGCTCAAATTCGACTTCCCCGACGAAAATGTCATGCTTCTTTACAAAGCCAAATAAGAGCCTGGCCCCGAGGAGGGTCCTGAACCTGGTTCCCGTTGGAAAATGATGTTTGACGGTGCATCCAACAAAAGAGGCCATGGTGTTGGTGCTGTTCTAGAAAATCTGACTGGTGGCTACACTGCTGTTACTGCAAGATTGTGCTTCAAATGTACAAACAACACAGCTGAGTATGAAGCCTGCATCCTGCTTCTTGAGGCTGCCATTGACCTTAGTATTAAGATTATGGAAGTAATTGGCAATTCTGCCTGGGTAATTTATCAGCTCAAGGGTGAATGGGAGACCCGAGATGGAAAACTGATTCCTTACAAAGACTATATTTTGGAAATGATAGAGTATTTTGACGAAATCACATTCAAACACGTCCCAAGATCCGAAAACCCCATAGCAGATGCTCTGGCTATGATGGCTGCTATGTGGAAGGTTCAATTTATCAACGAAGCTCCCCTAATTAGCATTGAAAGAAAGACTGTGCAGCGGATGTCATGATGGCTGAAGAAGAGTCTGACGAAAAGCCTTGATTTTATGATATCAAAAATTACCTTCAGAGTCAAGAATATCCTGCCGACGCCTCTAAACTTGATAAGAGAGCTTTGCGAAGATTGTCATCCAAATTCTTCATTAACAATAATGTTCTGTACAAAAGAAATCACGACATGGTCTTACTCAGATATTTTGACAGTAGAGAAGCAGACATGTTGATGACAGACATTCATGAAGGTGCCTTCGGTACTCATACAAGCGGCCATGCCATGGCAAAGAAGATCTTGAGGGATGGTTATTACTGGTTGACTTTGGAGACCGACTGTATCCTATTTGCCCAAAGATCTCATAAATGCCAGATTTATGCGGACAAGGTGCACATGCCACCACATCCTTTGAAAGTATTGTTGTCACCTTGGCCATTATCAATGTGGTTCATTGATATGATTGGGGAGATTGAGCCTAAAGTGTCTAATGGTCATTGGTTTATCCTAGTCGGCATCGACTATTTCACTTAATGGGTGGAAGCCGCCTCCTATGCGTATGTAACGAAGCAGGTGGTTGCCCGGTTCATTAAAAAGGAGATTATATGTCGTTATGGAATCCCTAACCAGATTATTATAGATAATGGGACGAATTTGAACAATAAAATAATGAAGGAGCTCTGTGACAGTTTCAAGATTGGACATCATAACTCTTCTCCTTACTAGTCCAAGATGAATGGAGCTGTTTAAGCTATAAATTAAAACATTGAAAATATTGTGCAGAAAATGGTAGTAACTTACAAAGATTGGCATGAAATTCTACCATTTTCTTTACACGGATACATAACATTTGTTCGCACTTCAACAAGGGCAACCCCTTTCTCCCTAATTTACAGAATGGATGCAGTACTACCTATTGAGGTTGAGATACCTTCGTTAAGGGTCTTAATGGAAGCCGAACTCAAAGAAGCTGAGTGGGTGAAAGAAAGGTTTAATACACTGAATCTCATTGACGAGAAAATGATGATGACAATGTGCCACAGTTAGCTATATCAGAAGAGAGTAAAAGAGCCTTCGACAAAAGAGTCCAGGTCAAAGAATATAAAGAGGGTGAGTTGGTACTCAGGAAGATTCTACCAGTGCAGCAAGACATGCGTGGAAAGTGGATGCCAAACTATGATGACCCATTTGTTGTGAAGACGGTTTTTTCTTGAGGCTCTCTTATCCTTGCGGCGATAGACAGTGAACAACTCCAACATCCCGTGAACTCAGATGTAGTAAGAAAATATTATGCCTAAAAAACCCACTAAGTTGAAAACTTGGAAAGGAAACTTAGGCAAAAAAGGGGCATCCTGGTGGATCATAACCTATGAAGGAGATCCTGGCAAAAATTAGGGATAAAAGAAAGAAAAGCTCGCTAAGTCGAAAACCTGAAAAGGCGGCTTAGACAAAAATAAGCGTCCCGGTGAATTGAAAACCCAAAAGGGCGATTCAGACAAAAGTTAGGGACAAAGGCATTTCACTGCATCAGAAGTTGTC
Organism: Lathyrus sativus; assembly: GCA_963859935.3. Lineage (NCBI taxonomy): Eukaryota > Viridiplantae > Streptophyta > Magnoliopsida > Fabales > Fabaceae > Lathyrus > Lathyrus sativus. The sequence goes on from OZ012737.1 coordinate 716,106,255, forward strand.
ACTACTGCAGAAGATCATCAAAGAGGCTCACTTTCCTCTACCCTCATCAGAGGCAGCAATTCAGACAGGCTCTTAGCTAGTTAGGATTGGATTATCATTGGATTTTGTAACCTTTTCCCATATTGCCATTTTTCCAAATTGTAAATGTTCCATGGGACTTTGTCTTTTGCAAGTCTCCATATTTGAATGAAATTAGGTTTGGACCAATCTTTGTTTATGCTCTATTGATTTCCCTATCTTTTTGTTATGCAAAAACATCACTTATTCGTTAATAATGATTTTTAAAGGCAAAAGTTTTTTTGAAACAAAAATTGTTTTGGAGAAAGTTAATTAATAAGAAAGTCGTAACTTTGATTGTGACATGACGGTGTAAAATTAGACTCCTATCATAAGGACATAATGGTTGAAACCTTAATACCATCATTTCAGCAATATGAGGTCCATAGAGATTTCTTTCCCCATGTTGTTGCACTACGAAGTTTCGATATCTCTGATTAATTATTTTGTCCGCTGTATTGAAGTTGTGACCTCTCTCCGGCAAGTTTGCAAGGACATGGATCGTTTTCTCTCCAAAGGATTAAGACCATTCTCCAGCGTTGGGATTCAATATGATTCTTTTTGCCTCTAGTGTGATAGATTGTCATCTATCTTTTGTTCCCTTCTCTTGTAGAGTCGTTCGGCATTGCATTTGCATCATACCCGTCACACCCTAATTTTCGACCCCAAGATCCCATCTGTTTTGTGCATTGTCTTGCATGGTGTCCATGGGTCATAAGTGTATATGTGTTTATTACAACTAACCAGCTTGTGCAGGAATATTAATTTTAAAAACAAATGTTTTTTTCTTTCTTCGCAGTTAAGCCCTTCAAGATGTAACCGTTGGACTTCTATTCAAAAGCCCTGGGATGTATCCTCATTGGTTCGTGTACCAAGTTTCATCATCGTCTAAATCTTTGATTATACAAGCAATAGATGTCAAGCAAGATTGATTTTATTCTCGGAATCAGACAATCACATAAGAGGAAAGGTTTGGAAGTTCCTTGTTGGTGGGCGTGAGTGGTATATGTTGGGGTAATAGACTTCCTTGAATTAAGACCTAGCAAAACATTTTAAGTAGAAATCTACGATCATTGCTCTTACGAAATTCATTCGTTCCACTATGCTTTGTACAAGGCCTAAGGTTACAATAAGCAGAATTTTATGAATATTGGCAAGGAGTAGGTCCATCACTTATTCAAGAAGTTTCGTGCAATTCAAACTCAGGGATTGGAAGTTTATGACTCCCAAAGTCAAGAGGTTCTTAAATCTATTCGTAAGTCAATAGTACAAGTCAAGGAGTTGCAAGATGAGTTCAAAGTCCATAAAACATTTATAAAAGACCATTACAAGAGGATTTAAAGCATCCAAAGCTCCATGATCATTTCAAATCCCATGCTTATTCAAGTTTACAAACACAACATCTACAAGAATTTTATATTTAGAATCCAAACCCATTCAAATATATAAGGTATTTGCAAGATCCACATATTCAAGGATTGCATAAAAAATCTCAAGAGCACACCCACACAAGATGAACTCTACAAATGTCTATTTTAGATACAAGAGGTGTAATTATTGTTTTACATGAAATGACCCTAAACATTTACATGAAGCTCAAACTTGAGAAATCCTTTTAAAAACACTTTCTTCACCAACTTTAAACCCCACAATGTGAAGCTTTATACAAGAATAATAAGAGTTCATAATAGGAGAGAAGGATGATTGATGTCAGAACCTTGACTTTGGTTTTGTTAAACTAATGGAAGAAGCACCTGTCGCTACTGCGAAAATAAGGTGCCGACAAAACAGAAGAGTCTCCACCTTTCGTTACTTATCCCACAAAAAGGGAAAGGAAATGATCGGAAAAACTTGACGAAAAGGTATAAGACAAGGTCATCGCAACCATGTCTGGGTTCGGGAGTCGGCTACGCAAGGGGAAGGTATTAGCACCCCTCACGTCCGTTGTACTCAACGGGATCCACGCTTGTTGTGTTTATTTGACGGGTTAAAAAACAATCTATCTACGACTTCTAAGGTTAAACAGAAACAACTGACTCGATAGAGCATCACGCTCTATGCCTACGTATCCCCTCGTGCAATGGGAAAGTCAGAGTCAACGTAGTTCGGGAAACTACGGGGGGATGGGGGAAGGGGGCTCGCCAATACGTCAGTATTGTGCCTACGTACTCTCATCTGGCATGAGAAATCAGAGCAAAATGTAGTTCAGGCTAACTACGGGACGAAAAGGTGTTCTTAATCACACAGGGGTGAGAGAAAGGATTGATGATACTAGCGTACGCATTCTAGCAGTTAGGTGTATGCTACTCGACCATTGGAGACTTAGGCTTTACCTGTTTACGGTAGAACGGACGTAGTATGTCATTGGTTTAAAGGTAAGGGAACCTACGGGTTCTAGAACTACGGTCTTGTCTCAATTGCGCTAGGGCAAGAGAAAAGGATGGATTAGTCGTCAGCGGGAAAGTCTCAATCGCACGACAGCGAGAGAACAGAGAAGTTAGTTGTTAGTGTGCTCGCTAGGATATCGCATCCTATGCCTATATATTCTCGTCTGGTACGAGAAATCAGAGCAGCTGTAGTTCAGCTAACTACAGGAAAGGGGGGAAAGAAACACAGCTGTCAAGTAGGTGAAACATAAAGTAACTGGATGCAGATGCGATGCAACAGTACAAGCAGAAGGAGGAAGCCTCAACTTCTAATGCAAACATGGGATGCAAACAGAGATGCACAGAGAAAACACACAAGCAAAGGGAGACAGGCTCAACCTTTAGTGCAAACATGACAGGTAAGAAAGCAGAGAAACAATCAAGCAAAGGGAGACAAGCTCAACCTTTCAGGCAAACAAGCAAAGGGAGACTAGCTCAACCTTTCAATGCAAGTATGAACCTAAACAGAAGTATTCTACTCATGCAGTTCTACCCTAATGCAGCAAGCAAATCAATCAAACAGGGAGGAGAAGGGTAAACAAGATGAGAAACAAGGAAAGCATCCAAGGCTACATCAGGTTGGATGTGTGTCAACACAAGAGTCCATCATGGGCTCAACCTCCTGAGGAATGCACAGAATCCAACCAAAGGAAGGATTAGGCTCTCCCAAGAGGGATCCTATGTCAATAGGACAGAGAAATTGGGTATTAGCCATAGATGTCAATCTAAGGTATTGGGTTAAAGTGTATCAACATAGAATGTCCATCTCAGGCTCAACCTGTTGAGGAATGCACAAAATCCAACCAAAGGGAGGATTAAACTCTCCCAAGAGGGATCCTAAGAAAAGGGACTTGGAAATAGATGACAGTATAAACCAAGGGAATATACCATGCCATTGAATGTCAATCCAAGGCTCAACCTCTTGAGGAATGCACAAAATCCAACCAAGGGAAGGATTAGGCTCTCCCAAGAGGGATCCTTATCATAACTTAGAGGAGGAAGATAGTATGGACCAAAGGAATATACTATACTAATGGATGTCAATCCTAGGCTCAACCTCTTGAGGAATGCACAGAATCCAACCAAGGGAAGGATTAGGCTCTCCCAAGAGGGATCCTTATCATGACTTGAAGGAGGAAGATAGTACAAACCAAAGGAATATACTATACTGATGGATGTCAATCCTAGGCTCAACCTCTTGAGGAATGCACAGAATCCAACCAAAGGAAGTATTAGGCTCTCCCAAGAGGGATCCTAAAGATAGGACTAGGAAAGTTTGGAATGACAAGGTAAGCTCAACCAAAGAAACCACACAAGGGATAGGAATCATCACAAAAACTTCCAAAGAAGCCTTCAATGTTTAGCTCTAAAAGAAGTCATCCTAAGGGAACTTAATGGTATGTTAAGGACTTGAAAATGGACCTAAAAGGGTGTCAACCTATTTACTAATGGTTAATGGGAAGATTGGATGCTTAAAGTTGGCTAAAAGTTCATTTATTAGGCCAAACTATAAGAAGGTGCAATCATGAATACACAATCTTTGGTCAGAAAGTAAAATATGGGAGAAATAGGAAATCAGGTCCTAAAATCTTGATAAAATTCCTAAAGGATCCTAAATGTGTTAAGAATCTATGGTAAAAGTTTCAAGTCTAAACTATAAGTCTAAGGCTACTAACCAGATAGTCAAACCAAGATGTATGCTATGCGGAATTCAAAAGGGGGAGGCTCTAAAGATATGCCTCAAAACCTATTCAAATGGAATCTAAAAAATGCAAGAAAAATATTACAATATTCTACGATGTATCAACATCCACCATACAAAAAATCAGAGATTAGTATGGATTATTGAAAGAGAAAGAAAATCATAAAGCACAACATGTAATTTCTCAATTATTAAAAACACATTAAAATGGGACACATGCAATTAATTGAAAAATGCATTAAAACTGAAATTAAAAAATATGACAAAATTCTAGACATGTCAAACTACCTACATGATTTTTCTCAAGATTTATTGACAACAATTAATATTTTTTCTGAATTAATATCAAACAGCTATCAATTAAAAACAAAAGAAAAAAAAGAAATTAAATGGAAACTAGAAGGGGTGCATTGAGTAACTATCCTACGTGTAATTTGCTTGGGCCTGTGAGACGGGGGTGGGGATAGCGCAGGGCCTTAAGGCCCAACTGAGTTAAATGAAACTCAGCGTTTCATGCTATGCCAAGTGAATAGGCCACACGCGAAATCAATTCGCAGCCACACGATTAGCATACAATGTCCACGAATCAGCACGATCGGACGACTATTACACGATCTGGCCATTTAAATGTTAAAACAGAGTGAACAATGCACGGTGGTTAGGGTGGCGACCGGAGAAGATCCGGTCATCTTCTCCGGCGGAAGTGAATAGTGCAGTTTTTTCAATCTTAACAAAAACTCAAAAATTTTATACCATTCTCTTCCTCTCACTTCCTAGATCACAAATATCTAATTCTTTTTCATTATTATCCAATAAATAAGGAGAAATTTGAACTACAACCTAAGGTGCTCTGTCAAGAATTGTCACGATTGAGTACGAAACCTATCTAGAATCCATCTAGGGGTTATCAAGAACCTAACCGCATACCAAACGAGTTCTAAAACGCCATGAATTATGAGTAATCGTGAAGTTTACATACCTCTAAAAAATCTTGTGGAGAACCTTCAAACAACCACCAATTCTTCAGTTTCTTGGACCAGAATTACTCCATGGATGTTATAGAAGCTTTGTGGATGCTTGATTTTGCCTAAAACTGGTTAATTCTCAAAAATCGAATTTTCATCTTCCACATCTTTTTTCCAACTATTTTTCTGTTATTTTTCCTCCAAAAGCAGTTATGGCAGTTGGAAAATGATCATAGGAATATATAGAATGAGCTTGGATACTTTTGAAGCCCAATAGAAGCTTGTAAGAGTCCAACTCAAAATCCAAGTTTTTGATTATGGAGCTTTATGAAAATGGTGAAAATAGAGCCAACCAGCTTGTAATTTGATTCATATCAGTTACTTATGATGCAAGGAATATGTGTGGCTGAGATTGAGCCCTTGAAAATGAATCTATGGTAGATTTCCATTATGTTGCTTAAAGATGAAGAAACCATGAAATTGGCATAGCAAATGACTTCAAATTGGGTTTCTGATTTTTCCATTGTTCTTAAAACATTATTTGCACTCAAAAAATGTACCAACATGACATGAATTGGTTCCAAAATGAATTCATTTGAATTAGCCCTTTTCAAGCTTCCTTTCATGAATGTTTCTCCATACATTTTCCTATCCAAGCCATATCAATGCTCTCTTGAGGTTTGATTGACCAAATAATACCATTTGGAGCAACTTTTAAGTTGGCAAGATTTTCATTTGAGGTATGCAAAGTGGTGAACTTGACCTGTAATGAAAATGACCTGTAATCTTACTTTCCCAAAATACTCTTGACTTGTAAGTCTCATATCTTGAGTTTTACAAATCCAAATAAGGACTTCTAGTACTCTATGGAAAGCTAAGATCATGAGGAACAACATTCATATTTATCAAAAGTTGAGGAGAAACATCCTTCTAGCTCAAATATGTCCTGGAAGTTGGTTGACTTTCAAGCTCCAAAATCACATTCATCTGATGACCTGTAACTTGTCAGCTTCATAACTTGAGTTCTAGAAATCCAATGAGTGACTTATAATATTCAAATTAAATATATGAACATGCTCTACAAGTCTTATGTGGATATCAAGATGAGATGAAACTTGTATCTTGAGTTATGTGGTATTGAAGTTAGGCACTGAAATAGGGGATTTTACACTGTCAAGATTAGAAACCCTAGCTCAATAACTTCTCACACTCTTGAAAATTGATGAATTGATATTGAAATGCTCTCTTAGGTGTCTCAACACATCCTTCCATGATCACAGTTGCTTGGAATTGAGTCTTAATCTCCTCAAGACTCACAGTTGACGGAGGGTTGACCAGGTGAAAACCCTAGTTGCACCAATCTTGGTTGTGGCCTCTTGCACTTTGCATAATGACTTGCATAAACCCCATGATGAATCTCAAGCCCTCTTGTGAGCTCCCAAAATGCTTCATACCCATATCCATGGACTCACAATCATCTGGTGATCTTTTCATGGCCTCCAAGATAGGAGGTGAACCACATACAACTCTTTTGACTTTTCTGACGGTGATAAGCTCTTGAATAGCTTGAATATAACTCCTTGATTAGGTCTAGAACTTGATAATTTCTTCTTGATAAGCACACCCCCTTGATCCCCTGTGAATGGATGATGGTATGCAAATGTTAATGCAGTGAAATGCAATGCTGATGCTATGAAACAAAAGCCAGTTAAAGAAAAAGGTTGGGCAAATTTTGGGGTGCAACAACACCCCTCACTAATGCTTTCTTGATATCACCACGGGTACCTGTCAAATTACAACAACAACCACTAATTCAATACAAGACATGTTTGTTTTAAAAAGGAAATTTCTAAAAAGGACATTCAACTATAACCATATTCACAAGGGACAAGAAATGATAATCTTGTTTTATTCCCAAAACAAAAATCAACGGTTTTGTCTCCATCATTAAAAAGAATTAAACTCATTTAAAGTCTATGAAATACAAGCTCTGATATAAAAGGATAGGACACAATTGGAAAAGGGGGGAGAGACCACAGAGCACATTTCATAACGATTCACAACAGGAACCAAAATTCCACAACACACACGTACGGGAAGCGAAAAATTGCGAGGCTACTAACCTTCATCATGCTGAAGATCATCGCGAACCCACGAAACCTCCGTCACCGGGATCACCTTCGAAGCTGCCATCCAAGTCATCCACGAGTCATCATTCGCGAATCCTTCTCCGGTCACCGCTATGATCTACACCTTTTTCTCTCTTTGATGATTTTTTAAAACAGATTTCATGGGAGAACCTCGAGAAAGAAGATCGCAAGAAGGGAGACAAAGCCAGCCGCAGAGCTTTATTCTGGGTGCCTCACGTACGTTTTTTTTAACCTAGCTTATTTGGGTTGAAGAGTTTGGGCCCGCTGCTGTCCTGGGGAACATACCTCCTTGATTTTGCTGAACCCCACCTCTTTTGTTTTAAAATTCAATTTATTTATTATAATTTTATTTTAAAATTCAACTTATTTGTTATAATTTTGTTTTAAAATTCAATTTATTTATTATAATTTTGTTTTAAATTTCAATTTATTTATTATAATTTTGTTTTAAAATTCAATTTATTTGTTATAATTTTGTTTTAAAATTTAATTTATTTGTTATAATTTTGTTTTAAAAAGTCCAATATAATCGTTAATTTTGTTTTGAAATTCAATTGTTAAATTTGATTTGAAACGCAATTATAATTGTTATAACTTTGATCTAAAATTCAATTGTAATTGTTATGATGTTGGATTAATATTTTAAATTAACTGTGGTGATTTGATTGGCAATTTTAATTGAATCGCGATTTTTTGAAACTTTGGGCCTTAATTTTAGACATGAGTAGTTCGTGATCCGAATTGTTGATTTTAAACTACGCTACCCAAATCATGATGCGAAACCCATTCTATTTTTCTTTGACAATTTGATTGTACGTGCCTACGTCCAAGGGAAGAACCTGTGTGTGACTCGTACAAGTCATACACACTGCATTAGTGTTAGAACAGGGATAGAGTATCAGGATTTGTTATCGTCCTCAGGGATTATGTGATATTACCACCGTTTGACAGTTGCTAAGTTCTTAACTTATAGTAACAAGGGGATTTTGGTTTTTGGTTACGGTAGCTTGCATAAAAAGTAAGAAATTGCTGTAAAAGTTTTGGTTTTACGATTTGAGAAAGATTGTCAAAGTTAGGGTTCGACGATCACTTTGTATGCATATGTTCGATCAAACAAAACTCATAAACTCCATTAGATGATAAACACATTCACAATATCCTCCCAATGTGATTATTTCTAACATACATTGTGGTTTTTCCCATTTTGATCCATTGTTGATTTCTCACATAATCTATCAAAATGACAACTTTTAGGTTTGACATTTTAGTGAACAAACACATTCAAAACTATCTCTAGCTCAAGAACATAGATGGATGAAAACCTAGGTAAAGAGTTGGAAAACACCTTTCAATAATAAACCAACACAAAGAGTTATCAATAAAACAAGGTTTTCACCATACATTCATCATCAAAGAGTTTACAAATGAAGATCAACCCATAAACACACAAAACTTATGACCATCTACGTCTAACCTTGACAAAATGAAAGACTTAACTACTCATTTTAATGGTATCTTGAACAAGAGGAAAAGGGAGAAGATGAAAGTACATCCGCATCGAAGAATCGAAGAAGGATGTGATTCCACTTCTCTTGATTACACACTGAGCAAAAGCAAGAAAAACTATTGTTTTTAGGAGTTCTAGAACTAGGTTAAAATGTTACAAGATGATATTTTAAAAGATAGATAAGTTATGATCCCTATAAAGCACTAAATAAAGTACAAAAGATATTCTGCTTTCCCTCATTCGCCAGGCGAACAGGGGCTTTCTCCAGGTGAACCAAATGAAACAAGGCACTTCAAAGTGCCTCCAGCAAGCAAACCGCCCTTTTGAGTTATCGCGTCTTCGCCAGGCGAACCTTCGCTGGCTTCACTCGCCAGGCAAAGTTTATGTTGGTTTGCTACTGGAATATCCAAGGATCCTTCGCCAGGAGAATGGTAGCGAAGCTTCGCTGGAACCATTCACCAGACGAACTTCATGCCCTTTTGGTCTGGGAGTTTAATTTGAGTTACTCACCCTGACTCGCCAGCACTCGCCAGGCGAACATTCGCTGGCACTCGCTGAGCTTCGCCAGGCGAATGTTCTGATATCCAGCTTCTTCCAGCAGCTATGTCTCATCTTTTCCAAGGTGCTCCAACACTCCAACTAGTGTCAATCCTGCACACTAACATCAACATTACAAGCACCATTCACTTGGACCAAAATAAAATGAAACTAAGCAAATCAATCTACTAATTCACACACTAATAGATAAAAGCAAGTAAAAATACTACTAATAGAGATCAAATATATACTATAATTGGGATCTAACAACTCTCACCAACTAACTTATTTGCATGTCCTCAAGCAAAGTATACCTCTCAAAACAAAAAGGAGGATTTGCTCAAGAACCAACTCAATCCAAGTGAAAATACTGCTTATACCTTGTTGTTGTACCCCAAAATTTTTCATCATTCTTTCTACCCCTAATTGGTTGTCGCTTCACAATTTTATGCATTCGTACATTAGGTCATATATTCACAAACATTCATGGGATAAAGGCTTCTGAGTAAATCAAGGTTTTCTATTGGAAGAGGTTTCTGTTTCATTGAAGATTAATCCTAAAGATTTTTTCATGAATCGTGGAATTGGGGTTTGGACTATCATCATCATCATGGGAATTTTCTCATCAAGGGTCTTCAAATATCAAGTTAACTTTCTTTAAGATATCTCAAGGGCCTCTTTGTATGTCTCAAGGAGAATTAGGGTTTCCCTTTCATTGATATTTGAGCATGTTCATCATTTAAAGGATTGCTCGAAGTTTCATTAAGTCAAGTTGTGCCTTGTTGATTAAAGGCCGCCATCGTCTTCCAAAATAATATTATCTCGCAATCAATATCGAAACTGAAAATTTAATTCGTTAAGCCTATAAGAAGAACATCAGTGCAGAACCACAAGGGAGAGGTTCTCATACGACAAGGAAAAAAGGAAAAAATACGCACAAAATAGATTTGTACAGGTTCGCAACAGCAACATGCATACATTGCGAATTGAGACGAAATTAAAGCGACCATTGCAATATCACAACTTCAGACTATGGTCACTTTGATTTCGTCTCAATTCGTAATGTATGCGTGTTGCTGTTTCGAACTAGTACGAATCTGTTTTGTGCGTATTTTTTCCTCTTTTCCTTGTCATATGAGAACCTGTCCCTTGTGGTTATGTACTGATGTTCTTCTTATAGGCTTAACGAATTAAATTTTCAGTTTCAAAATTGATTGCGAGATAATCTTATCTTGGAAAGAAAATAACCTTGATTCTTGGAAATTGATACTTGTAAGAATTTTTTCTGTTTTCATCCTAAAAGAATTTTGATACAAATTGAAATGATGGTGATGATTTGTTCCAATATTGTTGGGGTTCTTGTCGCTACTCGAAAAATGCAACGACGGGGAGGCGAAAAGAAAGACAGAAGAGTCACCACCGAACTTTATTTATCCCATGAGGGAAAATGAAAATATCGAGAAAACCTTAAGAAAGAAACGGATAAGATGGTCTCGCGACCAAAGAACGGGTTCAGAAGCCGGTTATGCGAAGGTAAGATATTAGCACCCCTCGCATCCATCGTACTCAATGGGAACCATTTGTTTGTCAACGTGTGATGATATCTGCATTATTGATTTCTATGGTTGTTCCAAAAGATAGAGGGAAGGGCTAGAAATAGGGGAAAGAGAGGTAACGGGGAAAGAAGAGAGACTCAGTAGGACTTCGCGGTTCTAGGCCTACGTATTATCAACAGATATGAGAAAGTCAGAGTCGACGTAGTTCGGAGGACTACAGGTAAAAGAGGAGAATGTATGCTCGGCAAGGATTGTGGCCCTTGTGCCTACGTATCTTTACTTAAACGAAGTAAAGAATCAGAGCAGCCGTAGTTCGACCTACTACGGTTAACCGGTGTTTTTGTGGATGATGTTAACGCAACGCGTTCTAGCAGTTTAGGTGTATTGCTGCTCGCTCGTTGGAGACTTAGGCATTACCTGTTTGTGGTAGAACGGACGTAACGTATCCTTTTTGAAAGATTAATTTTTGCCTATCGAGGCAAGATGTCGCGTTTGATTTATGGAAATTTTTTTTAGGAATGAAATAGGTCCTTGGATAGTAACCCCTTGCGGGTAGTACCCAATTCTTTATCTCAAAATTTTGTTATGAAAAGGTGTGGCGAATACAAGTGTCTTCATATTGAAAGACGAGTATCGAGACCACACACTCTACAGTAAGTATCCTGACACTCGGAGAGGAAGAAGTCTAAACTCAATCCTCTCTCTTTAATTCAATGCAAAGAGAACTTAATTCTCTTATTAAAGATGTTTTTGATCTTGAATGGTAAGTGCTTTGCGACAGTGAACCCTAACGGTAATATCAAGCACTCGGGATAGGAGAAGGCCTACGCCTAACCACTCTACGAGCATTCAAGTTTTATTAGGAAAAAGAGTTTGAAAATGCGCTTGGTACGAGACCGAGGTTTTAGGAGAAAAAATATTGATGAATACAAGCGTCTTCGTATTGAAAGACGAGTATCGAGACCACACACTCTACAGTGAATATCCTGACACTCGGAGAGGAAGAAGTCTACACTCAATCCTCTCTCTTTAGTTCAATACAAAGAGAACTTTATCCTCTTATTAAAGATGTTTTTTTAGAAGATGCGAGAGAGATAGGAGATGGATACGAATATATACAGGATACAGATAATATACAGGATATATAACCAACAATCCACCAATTTATGTTTTATGGTTTCGATATTGATTAGGTGTTTTGAATAAAAATAAGCAAATATGGGGTGGATGAAAGTATGTAAGATATGACAATATGAAGTATGAACAGTGATGATAATATGAACAAGATAATGGACAAGATAATATCAATAGAAAGTGTAAACAGAAAAATATGTGCGGGAATATAAAACAATGAAGTATTAACATAATGTTAAAGTCGGAAGCTAGTAATATGCGGAACAAAAAGAGATCAAAGGGAATGAGGTCTCGTCTTAATTATAAACTCACATCGAATAATCAAAGGTAATCTCTCACAATTCCAAAGTATAGAAAAATGATCCAAATGATCATTTTCTATAGATTTGAAATAATGAAGATTAGCGACTTCGATAAATCGACATTTACGAATGTAAAGACTTCATCGACCACAAAAGTAGGTTAAGATGGTAATAAATTCAAAAATAAAATTAAACATCATCTTAATCGCAAACTTAATGTTAATTAGTCGAAGGGAACCTCTCGCGATCTCAAAGTAAAGAAAATGACCTAATTGGTCATTTTCCTTATATTTGAAATAGCGAAGGTTTCAACATCCTCGAGGATTAACGTTTGACGAATAGAAGACTTCATCGGTTCGAAAACAAAGATTGAAATGAAGAAGAAACGAGGTGGTCTCGGATCCAACATTATTTATCAATAGTTTGACTAATAGCGGTTTACGGAAGTCTCGTAATCGACCGAAACGGAACATTAATGAAGACAAAAGATGAACTTGATTGGGAAAAAATATTTCAAAAATAAAAATTCTAAAAGCTTGTTAGTTTACTAAAAAGAAAATAATAACAAATCTAAGAAAAGTTTATATAAAAATATATTTATTTACTTATTATTTTTAAAAAAAAGAAAAAGAAAAGGGAGAGGGGGTGGACCGTAGAAATCAGGGGGTGTCATTGGGCTTTGAAACCCAAAGACCACACCATCAGGTGAAAAGATTCAAAACAAATCCTTGCTAAAAAAACAAGCCTGACATGCATTCCAACATTCTCATTAATTACATCAAAAACTTAATCAAAGTTTAACAATCTCTATAACCAATCACTAGATGAGTCTTGGGAATTATATGTCCTTTCATTCACCTTCTTTTTGCAGAACATGTGTTGAAGAAGGAGATGAATAGGGGTATTGTTGGTTTTTTCCCGGAGGTTTGGGGTTTTGGTGTGAAGATGATTGAAGGAGATGGTTGTGATTTGTGATGTATTTCTGGGTATGAGGGAGTTCGCCGGTTGGGAGCTATTATGGTCACGAATCTGGGCTTATGTCGTTTCGAAGTGGAAGAAGAAGAGTTAAAGTGGGTTCAGGTTTTCTGTGGAAATTAAAGGAGGTGGTTTTTGGTTTTACAGGAGGTTTGGAGTGGTTCGAAGGGGAGTACGAAGAGAGGTTGGGATTATGGTTGAGGAAGAAGATGGACTTTCGGTGGAAGTTCGTGGTGTTTATGGGTTCGAAGATGAAGAGGGTGGAGGTTGATGTTTAGGAGTGTTAGTGAAGGTGACGGTTGGCTGAAAAAAATGGGTTTTTTGCGGAAGAAAATGGAGGTTTGGAGTGTGAACAGGGCGGCGGATTGTTAGGGTTACTTGGATTGATGATGATGATGAATAGTGAAGAGGGCGGCAGATTTCGCAGCTAGGGTTTTCTGAAGGTTGAAGAAAATGAATAGTGCCCAAGACACTTATACGCTGGACACATGTCACTATCTTGTTGTTTTTTTTTGTCTTTTTCTGTTGCTGAAATTCTGTACTAATAGTGATTAATTAAACTAAAACCTAATTAACTAATACTAATTCAATTAGAGACAAGTTCTATTACTAATGTAAATTAATTAATATTCTAACTTACCAAATCTATCTAAACTAATCTATTATATATTAAATAAGATAAAATCCTAAATCTAAAATCTCATCCTAATTTCTAATTAAAAACTAATAATTATAATTCTAATCTAAGTTAACACTAATTAATTCTAAAATTCTAATTAATCAATATCTAATTCTATTAAATAAAGAAATCTCATTCTAATCAATCCTATTTTCTAATTAAAATAAAAGCTAAATTCTAAGTCTAACTAAATAAAAATCTAATTCTATGTAAAACTAAATCTAAATATAAAAATCTAAGTCTATTCTAAACAAATAAAATAAACCTAAATCAACACACGACATAAAATTGAATAAAAAGAGTCAAGAAGCGAAATGCAACAAAATTACCAACACATACTAAACCACCAAGAAGAGAACCACCTTCGCTCGATTTCAACATAAATCTCATCACTTAAACTGGTTTAAGATGTCTAAAGTGCTAACAAAACTGATGTAATCCCGATAAACCCATTTCGGCTGATAACATGAACAATATGTGTGAAATGATCGACCTAGATGATATGCAAATGCAAATGCTAAATGATATGAAACATAAGCCAAGTTAGAAAGAAAAGGTTAGTCAAATTTTGGGGTGCAACAGCTGCCCCTATTCAAACGGCTTGGACCTGAAGGGATGAAAAGCAACCGCTTTCAAATATTCAAGGTAAAAGGTGATTGAATACCAAAGAACCCAGAAATTTGCCAACCGCAAGAATAGTAAACTGTAGAATTGTCCACCAAAGTGGAAACAAGATCTTTGGAGAAATATATGATAGTTGTAGGAAAATGAACTAACTCACCACCAACTAGAAAGCATCGACACGCAGCCGGGAGAACATCTGCTAACACGCAGGCATCTGTTTAGAAAAACAGGCTATGACGCTAAGTCGGCTCGACACTCGGTCGGTAAGAACATCTGCTAAACAAAGCAGGCAACGACGCTAAGTCGGCTCGACACTTAGTCGGTTAGAACATCTGATTTCACAATCAGGCATCTGTTAAATAAAAATAGGCCCAACCTTGGTTGGTAAACATCTGTTAAACAAAGCAGGCAACTACACTAAGTCGGCTCGACGCTCGGTCGGTAAAAAAATTTGATCTCACAATCTGTTAATCAAAACAGTCTCAGCGCTCGGCTGGTAAAAACATCTGCTAGACAAAGCAGGCAACGACACTAAGTCGACTCAACACTCAGTCGGTAAAAGAATTCATCGATTCACAATCTGAAAGAAGAAATCCGTTGGGGAAGAATGAACTTAACCAAATAAACTCTGTTGGAGAGAAAAAGATAAGAATAGCACGTCCAATCAAAGGTTTTACTGGGGTCTGGATACCACACAGGCTCATGAACTATACTGTTGTCTGCTGGAGATGATGTCTGGCGACAAAAGGTAACAACTTGGCTTATGCTTCGGATGCATATATTTGAATATGGTGTAATGTTCCATACAAAATGGAAATGCTACGCTTTTGGGAGGATGCTATGCACAATGCAAATGCAAAAGAACTAGTCCAGCAAAATAAATGTTGAAGATACGAAATCAACTCCGCTGGGGATGACCGGGTGCGCCAAGTATGATTGGACTTATGCTGGGAAAAACAAGCCTTGGATGGTGTCCTGGAAAGGAACTCTCTTGGGGAAAACTGCTCTACCAGGAAATAAATCTACTTCGTTGGGGATCAAATCAACTATGATGAGGAAAACGCCCTGAACGGCCCTCCAGAATACAACATTACTTGAGGAACAAACCCACTTTACTTGGGAAACGCCCTAAATGGCCTTCCAGAATACAACTCTTCTGAGGAACAAAGCACACTACTGGGAATAACTCCACTCTGCCGGGGATTCCACTCTGTTGAGATTAAATTCGATCTGCTAGGGGTTAAGAATGTGTCTTGTATGTAATAAAGGCTATTTTGGTCATCGTCCATAACATTATTCAAATAAATCAATGTTTAAATTATGGTTAGCAAATCCCCACAAGTTTATGTGTGCAAAGTTTCATCAAGAACGTCAAGCGTCTTTTTGCAAACAAAATAGTAAAAAGCAAAAACAAGAAATCTTTTTATGGATAATATACTTAATTGATTGAAAATGGTATGTAAATAGGTAGATTACATCAGATGCAACTTCTGAAAAGAGAAAGTTGCGCAAAAAGTACAGAAATGCAAAAGATATATAAAATGTCGGCAATGTGGTACAGACAACCACCATGTGTCGATTCAACTATGACTCGCATGACTTTGATGCTTTCTCCAATGCTTCGTCTTCCGAAGAGACTGACTGATTGATTGACCCTCGGGTCCTCGCAAAATCCACTGTGTTCACAGGATCAGACGCAGACTGCATTCGTTTGTTTTTAAATCCCTAACTTTTGCCTGCATCGCCCTTGCGGGTTTTCAATTCACTGGGATACCCATTTTTGCCGAAGTCACCTTTTCAGGTTTTCAACTTCGCGGGTTTACATTTTTTCTTTTTTATCCCTATTTTTTCCCGAACCCATTCTTTTTATGGTTCGCTGAGATCCCCCATTTTTGCCTGGATTTTCTTTTTCCTTTCCAGCAGGTCTATTTTAAGCAAAGTATTTTTTAACTGCATCTGTGTTAACAGAGGATGTAAAATCTTCACCATCCATAGTTGACAGTAGTAAGGCTCCTCTGGAGAAGACTTTCCTTACTACATATGGACCTTCATAGTTGGGAGTCCATTTGCCCCTATGATTTGTTTGTGGAGGGAGGATCTGCTTCAACACTAAGTCACCTGCCTGAAAGCTTCGAGGGCGCACCTTCTGATCGAATGCTTTCTTCATTCTGCTTTGATACAGCCGTCTGTGAGCGATGACTGCTAATCTCTTCTCATCGATCAGGCTAAGTTGATTCAATATGGCTTTCACCCATTCCGCCTCATCAAGGTTCACATCAACCAACACCCTCAGGGAAGGAATCTTGACTTCTAATGGTAGGACAACTTCCATACCATACACTAGCGAGAAAGGAGTTGCCCAGTCGATGTACGCACCGAAGTATGATATCCATGTAGAGCAAAGGGCAACATATCATGCCAATCCTTGTAGGTAACCACCATCTTCTGCACAATCTTCTTGATGTTCTTATTGGCTGACTTAACATCACCATTCATCTTCGGACGATATGGAGAAGAATTATGATGTTCGATCTTGAAACTCTGGCACAGTTCCTTCATCATCTTGTTATTCAAAATTCGAACCATTATCAGTAATGATCCGTTCGGGCACTCCTTAATGACAGATGATGTCCTTCTTGATAAATCGAGCCACAAACTTCTTGGTTACATTGGCGAAAGAAGTCACTTCTACCCACTTGGTGAAATAGTCAATTGCCACCAAGATGAAGTGATGTCCGTTGGAAGCAGTCGACTCAATCTTGCCGATCATATCAATTCCCCACATAGCAAAGGGCCAAGGAGACGCCATGACATTCAAAGGACTTGGCGGTACATGCATTTTATCAGCATAAATCTGGCATTTATAGCACTTTCTGGCGTACTTGAAACAATCAGATTCCATGGTCATCCAATAGTAGCCTGCCCTCAACAATTTCTAGGACATTGTATGTCCGCCAGCATGTGTACCAAAAGCACCTTCGTGGACTTCTTCCATTAGCAAACCTGCTTTCTTTTCTTCCACACATCTCAAAAATACCAAGTCGAAGTTTCTTCTATAAAGTACATCATCCTTGTTTAGATAGAAGTTTCCAAACAATCTTCTCAAGGTCTTCTTATCCCGGCTCGATGCCCCAGGCGGATACTCCTGATTCTTGAGAAAATTTATGATATCATAATACCACGGCTTCTCATCTGACGCTTCCTCTACTCTAAATATGAAAGTCGTCCTATCGAGGCGCGAGATGACGATCCTTGGAGCATCGTTCCAATAATTCACCTTGTACATCAAGGATAAAGTTGCCAAAGCATCTGCCATCTGATTCTCGGCCCTTGGCACATGATGAAACTTTACTCTGTCGAAGAAAGGTAACAACCTTCTCGCATAATTCATGTAAGGAATCAGGCTAGGTTGACGAGTCTCCCATTCTCCTTTAATCTGGTTGACAACCAAAGCTGAATCACCATACACATCGAGGTTCTTGATTCTCAAATCAATTGCTTCTTCAATGCCCATGATGCATGCTTCATACTCAGCTTCGTTGTTGGTGCAGGAAAATGTTAACCGAGCGGTAAACGACATGTGGGAACCGTGGGGAGTTGTAATGATTGCCCAAATTCCGCTACCATAAGAGTTAACAGCACCGTCAAAAATCATCTTCCATTGGGAGCCTATCTCAGGACCCTCGTCTGGTAGCGGCTCATCACAATCTTTCATCTTCAGAAACATTATGTCCTCGTCAGGAAATTCAAATTTCATTGGTTGATAGTCATCAATTGGCTGCTCTGCGAGATATTCTGACAAAACACTCCCCTTAATGACTTTTTGGAAAACATACTGAATATCGTATTCTATCAGAACCATCTACCACCTAGCAATTCTTCCAGAAAGCGCTTGCTTCTCGAACACAGATTTGATCGGATCCATCTTCGAAATCAACATGGTTGTGTGATTCAACATGTATTGCCTTAAGTGTTTGGCGGCCCAAGCGAGTGCACAACACGTCTTTTCTAACATCAAGTATCTGGACTCACAATCTGTGAACTTCTTACTCAGATAATAGATAACATGTTCTTTTCTTCCTGTCTCGTCGTGTTGACCGAGAACACAACCCATGGAATTCTCAAGAACCGTCAAGTACATAATCAAAGGTCTCCCTGCCACTAGAGGCATCAGTATCAGAGGTTCCTGCAAATACTCTTTTCTCTTTTCAAATGCCCTTTGACAATTTTCATTCCAAACAACCGCCTGATCTTTCCTTAACAACTTGAACAATGGTTCACAGGTGGCTGTAAGGTGAGATATGAACCTTGCAATGTAGTTCAACCTCCCTAGAAAACCACGAACCTCTTTTTCTGTTTTCGGCGCTGGCATTTCTTGTATTGCTTTTATCTTTGTAGGATCTACCTCGATTCCTTTTTCACGGACTATGAACCCCAATAGTTTTCCTGACCTTACACTAAAAGTGCACTTGTTCGGATTCAACCTCAATTTGAATTTCCTCAACCTCTCAAACAGCTTCAAAAGATTAACCAAATGCTCTTCCTCCGTTTGTGACTTTGCTATCATGTCATCAACATAGACCTCAATCTCATGATGAATCATATCATGAAAGAGAGTCACCACTGCCTGCTGGTAGGTTGTGTCATACCCTAAATTTGTCCTACCCATTTTTCAATTATTTTCACTGTTCGACTTTGTTTTATATTTTACGTTGTCTGATTTGTTTCTTGTTATTTAGACACATGTCCGCTCGCAATGGGTCGATTTTTAGAAATCTATCTTCATGACCCATTAAGGCGTGACACGTGGCCTAACAACCTCTTTGTGAATATTATTTTTTTAAAACTTTGTCTTTCTTAAAATTTACTAATTATATATATATTTTTTATATTTGTTCTATTTGTTTTCTTTTAAAAAATTTTCAATCTTTTTTTATTTTTCTTTTAATACTCATGTAATTAATATTATTAACTTTTATTTTATTTTTGTTAATTAATATTGCATTTATTAATTCATGTTATTAGGATTTGGTTTAATATTAACTAATTAATTAGATTGTAAAAAAAGAGAACAAGCGGAGGGTACAGGATTGGAGTGGACAGGCCCATACGGTTGGTGGCCCGTTAGGTTTCCATTTCCCACTCCATTTAAGGAGAGTTTTTTTTCCAGAGTAATGGGGGGAGAGGATACTGTTCATGACCTTGAAGAAAAACCTAAAGCGGCCGCCCCTTTCTATCTTCCCCTCTGAATCATCGCCATTCCATAGCTAAAACCTTCTACTTCTCACCCTCAAAACGACTTTAACCCAGCCGTCGCGAACAACAAAACCCATGTTGAACCCCTTAGATTCTACATCCGAACATCTTCATCATTTTTTCCGTCGCCGAAACTTTCATCACAACCACCATCGAATCATCCAAATGTGATACGATTCACTGCCGTGAAATAGCCACGACATTACACCAATAACAACTCGAAGCGGAGATCCAAGCCATGGACGCGATAAGAAATTTTGACATGACGGCTTGCGCGACACAGCTTCATTAATGTCACGATCAACGGCGGCATCAACTCGACTTTGTAACAAAGTAGCATCTCAACGGGGAGTTCGTCAGCTCGATACTGATAGCAATGACAAGGAAGGGCTTAGTTCAGTGACGACATCGACTTGTGCGGTAATCGTTGTTTCTGATTTAACCCATAATATGTTTATAGTTGATTGCCTTTGCAATTCATGTCACGAATCCCTTGAGACAGATTTTGTATTGCTGAGCTTGTTTTGGGTCATTTTGGAATTCTTTTTTCGTTCCTATTAAATTACTGTCACTACGGTGTTTATGGAATGGTTGGCGTGATCGTGTTTCTGTTGGAAGAAAACATGTTGGTATAGTCTGGTTTAAGGTTTGGTTCACTGCTTCATGATATTGGTGGTCGTACGTAAGATTTAGGTGAGCATTTCACATAATTAATGTCTGTCATGTTACATGCTAGTACATTGCTGTTATGTAATATGTTCGCTTTGACGTAAAATACACTGTTTGCTGATGAGGGTGCTGTCAATAGATTGATTTTTAGGTTTTAGTTTATGAGATCCCGATGATACTGATGCAGTTTGTTCTGATATTCTGTGGACATAATTGTATTTCTACTATTTGGAAATGTGCTACTGCGGTAATGTTTTGGAGTTAGCGATTTGGTATGAGGTTTATGTGCATTTTTTGTTTGCAAGTTTTTGTTTCAAAGATAGGTAAGCAGGTAGCAGTGATTGTGAATATATTTTCATCTCTATCCAGTTGGAATCAGGGTGGTGTTTGTTTATTTTTTTTCAATAATCCATTTGAGTTCGTTAATTATTTATCAGTGTTTGAGAAGTCGTTGGCCATAGGTTTTCAGTATTGTGTAATACTTGGTGCTGTTTGGTTAGAATTCATATGACTGAGATAGGTATCAACTCCATAATACTTTATTGCTGGTGTTGTTCCATGTCATAGTATCCATACATATCGCCACGAATCTCTGTCATCTCATTTAAACATGATATCAAATTATCAATGTCAAGTATATATCCTGTTTTATATTTGAAGTGAAGCAGGGTAACCTTACGAATGGCAGCAATCTTACGAGAGGATATCCTATTTTACATTTGAAATGAAGCAGGGGAACCTTACGGATGACGGCAATCTCGCGAAGGGATATTCTGTTGATCTGTTTATATTCTGTTTTTTTTTTATTTTTTCTGTGCAGATTACAAAGTCGCCGCAATTCGCCGTGAACACTAAAGCTACGACTAGCTAGGATGTGACATCCCCAGCTAACATGGCTTTCTTCAGCGGCATAGTAACAATTTTCCGAAGTAGCAACAATAAGGCATCAGGAAGCAACAAGAACCTATTGCGACTTCCTCAAATATCGACAACAGAAACACAGACTCAAGGCGTATAGAGCAATGGTTGAGTTCACCAGCAGTTGAAGCACATCCTGATAAGGCTGAGTAGTGGCGGTCCGAATTCGACCATAATGTGTGTAGGGGTGACTCTTTTGAGAACCACAGCTATTGACATCAACGCCGACACATTCAGCTCAACAACTCTTCAGCTCACGGCGATGACTCGGCGACAACGACACTTCAACAACAACTTTGAGGCAGCTGCGGCGACATGATTTATGGAGACATGGTTCATGGAGATAGATGAGCGAGAACGGGTTTGGTATTCGTTTAACTTTTTCTTCGTTTCATTTTGAATAGTTTTGTTGTTTTGCTTTGTGTGTGTTTTCATTTAGGTACAGGCTGAGAGGTGACTAGCGATGTTGGTTCGTTTCAATTTCAACACGACGACACCAGATCCATATAACTCTCAATATTTCCACAACAGCAACAACTTACATCATCCTTCAATGCCAACTACTGACTCACGCCAGCAATTTTGGTCTAGCTTTTCCGCGGATATAGCCCTGGTGGCGTACCTCCTAATGAGGAGCTCCAAGCAACGAATGCGGCATCAGCTCCAACCATTCGGTGTCATTAAGATGACTCAATATGATAGTAGTGTTTTTGTCAATATAATCCACTGTCTTGATGTTGCAACAGGATGTTTTGTGGTAACAGTTTTTTTGTAGCAGCAATGGTCGCAGCAAGCAAGTTTGAGTGCAGGTTCTGGTGCCGACATTGTGATGGTGCAGCAAGAGCTTGAAGCATTATTCCGCTACTTTCAGTTTCCAACTCGCCATCCACAGCCGCGACGATCTCTTACGACATCAACTCAATAGTCTCGTATGCGTGTCGAGTGGTGTTTATCCTTTTGAAACGATGTCTCTATTTTGATCGTTGGTAATATCTTTGCGTATTGGATGATTTACTATTTGTGATTTTTGATATTGTCTCAGTTATGTTACTTAAGTGTCGGGATAAAATTCTGGTTTTTATTTTGGCTTTCCCTGTCAATATTTTAAATGATGCGGTGAATGTATGAAATTACTATGATATGTTTTTTTTCCGTGAGAAAGTGTGATAGTTTTTGCTTATATATGGTACTGTCAAAACTCTAAATAGGTATTACTTATTGAGCTAAAGCGAGAATACTGAATCCACGCGGAGGCTTGTGTAATCATACTGTTTTTTTTCCAGAAGATCATACTGTTATTACTAGCTATTGTCATGAATATTAGTAATAGTTATTTTTTAGTAAGTTAGTAAACTAGCTGTAGTTTTTAATTAATAATATTAGCTAAGTTAGTAAACTAGCTACTGATATGAACATTAGTATTTGTTTTTTTGGTTATTAGATTAGCAAATGCATGTTGTTATGATTTTAATGATTTAGTCTTGATTAACAAATTCATTATGTTATTATGTTATGATTTTAATGCTTAAACCTTGATTCATGTTATGTTAGCACAGTAGGTGAAGTGAGCAAGCATCACGGTTAATGCCGGTACCCAGCACAAGGAATATTATGGTTTACTTTATATTTGTTATTATTTTCTTAAATTAAATCATTTTTAAAATTAAGAATTCTTCTAACCTTAAATTCATTTTCTTTTAATACAAACTATTCTCTTAATTAAACCGCTTTTAAAATCTGATTAATATGATTAATTTTTCTAATCTATTTCAATATATATTCTATTAGCTTACTTTTAAATCAAAATCACGAAGAGATTAAATCCTTGAAGTCTAGCACTTCTTGGATTTTTCGACAATCATTATTGAGGTGTACACCTTAAATAATGTGTTGTTCATTCTTATAGTTAATTTATTAGGCAATTCAATTTTTATTTTTGTATTAGTAAGTAACATATTTTAAACAATTCAATAAATCACGCTTTAGATTTTTTTTTTTCAAATTTACTTTTAAAATTTTAATTAATTTATTTTATTTAAACCAATCCATTTTAACTCACAATCTATTTTTCAGTTTATTTCTAAAATATGTTTGATTTTCTTTAAATCCTGCTTCAGTATTTTTTTTTTTAATACCAAATTATTTCTCAATCAAGTCATGAAGATTAAATTCTTGAAGTCTAGCACTTCTTGAATTTTTAGACAAACATTATTGGGGTGTACACTTTAAATAATATGTCATTCAACTATTCGTTTAGTACGCGATTTAGAACAAAATATTATAGGAATCTAGTATTCTGTGTAGTATTTCCGTTGTTCATCCAAATATTTTTCAAATAAAAATGGTGTTATTGGAATCTAGCATTTCGGTAATACCCCGATTATTCAGTTGTGGGGGCCGACGTCTCATTCATTAAATAATTGTTTATTTTCAAACTCAATCTCGCGTTCTCACTTCTCACACGTTCACAAATTATTTTCATACCCCATTTCGCTTCAAATCCTTTTTAAAATATTTTTCTTGATCAAACTTCGAAAGAAGGAGATTCTTGGAATCTAGCATTCCCTGAATCTTCGAGTGAATAGCTCTCGAGGCACGCTCTTGAGTTGTTATTCACTCAACCTTTCGACTTTCCTTCAAACTCAAACATTTTCAAACATCCTCCTAAGACGAGTGCTCGCACGCATTCGCAACCTTTGACACTTCGCACACACATTCACAATTCCTCGTGGTCTCGATATTAAGAGCACCCTCAGGGACTAATATCGTTTCTCACAATCCTAACACTTGACACGTCGTCAAGTCGGTTCCATCTTCAATCAAATCCTCGACGCGTTGTCGAACTACTTCAAAACAACTTCTTTTTGGCCTCGCATGCCATTCTTCGATTCAACCCTTTCACAAACATTTTTAAAACTTACGAAAGAGAGATATTCTTAGAATCTAGCATTCTTTGAATATTTGAATGAGTAACTCTCGAGGCGCGCCCTTGAGTTGTTGTTAATTTATTCTTTTGATTTCAAAACATCCAACTTTTTACCTTCAATTTATTCAGTCAATTCCCGAGAGAATTGAGTTCTTGGAGTCTCGCATTCCTTGAATTCTTGAGTGGCAAGCTCTCGAGGCACACTCTTGGGTTGCTTGTCAGTCACTCTTTCGTCTCAAACTCGAACTTCAACCCTATTCAAACCTCATCTTTTCGTGGTTGTCACCACGAACTACGGACGCTCTGATTCTTTATTCATTCTTGGTTATAAGATACGTAGGCACAAGATTGCGATGATCTTGGCGAGCACACTTCTATCTTCCTCCATTATTCCCTTTCCCCTCATCCTTTCCCGTAGTCGAACTACGACGCTCTGATTTCTCATTCTCGTCCGAATGAGCATACGTAGGCATAAGGGCCCCAATCCTTGGCGAGCACCCTATCCTCTAACCACCCATCTCTCCTAGTGTCGTTAACCTTTTAACCTACCAATTCCACCTTTATCAACGAGAAGAAAACCAGTAAACCTAGACGACACTCCCCACAATTACCTTAAGAGGTTCCCGTCGAGTACGACGGACGTGAGGGGTGCTAATACCTTCCCCTCACGTAACCGACTCCCGAACTCGGAACATGGTTGCGACAACCCTGTTCCTATCCTTTCGTTTTCAAGAGGTTTTCTCGATATTTTCCTCTCCCGTTTATTCGGGATAAATAAAGTTCGGTGGCGACTCTGTCGAACAGCATTTCCGCGCCTTTCGCGCGAGGGTCGTATGTTCGAATGAATTTTCGAGGTGCGACAGGTTGCCCTTACATTTTACAATCCAAAAGGCATGACCTTATAGTAGAAAGTCCCCCACAGTGTGATAAAGGTTGTTTTCTCCATGTCCTCTAGGGCCATCTTGATTTGGTTGTACCCAGAGAAGTCATCCATGAAGGAAAACACAGTGTACTGAGCAGTATTATCAACTAATACATCCATGTGGGGGAGCGGGAAATCGTCTTTCGGGCTCGCTCTATTCAAATCTCTGTAATCAACGCACATCTTGACTTTTCCATCCTTCTTAGGTACGAGAACAATATTAGCGACCCATGGAGGATAGTTCGTAACAGCAAGAAAACCGGCGTCCAACTGCTTCTGGACCTCTTCCTTAATCTTAACTGCCATATCCGATCTTGTTCTTCTCAGCTTCTGCTTTACAGGTGGACATTCCTCTCGAAGAGGTAGACGATGTACCACTATATCTGTATCCAATCCTGGCATATCCTCGTATGATCAAGCGACGACGTCTCTATACTCACTGAGCATTTCTACCAGTCTTCTCTTGACACCATCTTCTAATGCAGCCCCTATCCTGACTTCTTTCTTATCTTCCTCTGTGCCTAGATTGACAACTTCGATCTCTTCCTGATGAGGTAGAATGACCTTCTCTTCTTGTCTCAACAACCTGGCAAGCTCTTCAGGCAGGTCTTCGTCTTCATCAATCTCTACTTCGGCTTGAAAAATTGGTTTGTCAAAGTCATACCGAGTCATAGCTGAGTCTGAATCAGTGGCATCTGCGATGTGAAACCTGCATGATTGATGTTTTATGCTTAAAATGATATACAAATAAGCACAAACTACATTGCCATTTTATTGTCAGAATAAAAGAAGAAAAACGAGGATCAAAATATTTGAATGCAAAAAGAACACTTTTCATTAATGATAAAAAAAAAGTTCGAACATAAACCAAAAGGGGGCCTACAAAGCAAAGCCACTACGCCCTGGGAGGAATGTAGGACCATACATAATCAAAATAAAGATATTACTCTTCAAAAGAAACTTGAACGACTTCCTCAATAGTCTAAATGCATAAGCTTTGACTAGGAACACATGGCTGAATCCACGCGTCCATATCACAATTGCTATCCCCCTCGTCTTCTCCCACAACATTGATTCTATCAAAGATCACTCCACCACTGGTGAACTGCACTGGTCCTCTGTACCTCGGCGCGCTCTGTGAGGAGGAAGATGGGTTGTATCCCAAACCAAATCTGTCTTGCTTATTGGGGATGTTGAGGACCTGACCCCATCCTTGTGAAGAACCAGACTCCACAACAGCTCGAGCTTCTCTGAAAGAAGACATTGAAATCTCTGGAGCTCTGTCCATAACGAGAGGCTTCTCTTTAATCTGAACAGCTTCAAACGCCTGGCACAAGGTTTCATGGATTTCCCCATCTACCTCTACATACTTGAAGGATGATAGTTGACTAATCATTATATCTTCCTCACCGCATACAGTGACGATATTCCCTCCAACCATGTAATCCAGCTTTTGATGCAAGGTCGATGTAACTGCCCCTGCAGAATGAATCCAGGGTCTACCAAGCAGACAACTGTACACAGGCTGAATGTCCATTATGTAGAAGACGACATTGAAAATTTCGGGACCTACTTGGATAGGGAGCGTAACTTCACCGAACACCGATCTTCTTGTTCCATCAAACGCTCTCACAACAAGATCACTAGGAGTACATATCACACCTTGGGTGTCTAATTTCATTAAAGCTTTCTTGGGCAACACGTTGAGTGATGACCCAGTATCCACCAATACATGTGACAAGACAACCCCTCTGCATTCAATAGTGATGTGCAAGGCATGATTGTGATTTCTTCCAGTAGGAGTCAAGTCTAAATCCGTGAACCCCAAGCCATTTCCAGCATTAACGTGGGCTACAACCCCTTCAAGCTAATTTACAGAAATTCCTGCGGCACATATGCTATGTTCAGAATCCTCAACAAGGAATTCCCGTGTGCCTCCGAGCATAATAACAAGAACAAAATTGAGATTTTGGAAGGAGTTTGTTGCAGATGATCAACAATCTTATAGTCACTCTTTCGAATAAGATGCATGAACTCCTCGACGTCTTTGATCAGAAGATCTTTCTCTCCTTGCTGTGAACTTTCTTCCACTACAACCTTTCCTTTTCCTTTGTCAGACCTCTCCATATTAGCTTTTGGCGGTGAAAACACCCTACCACTTCTAGTTAATCCACCAACTCCAACCACATTGTCAATGGACGAACGTTCAGACGACGTTCCCATCAACCCTTGCCTCTGGCGTTACAAAATACCTCTGCCCCATAATTACATGGGATGGCCTTGGTACTTTCGTATGGCACTGGTCCGACTTTAGTGATAATCACAGGTGCTTGCCTCGGCGGCGCTGATATATTAATAGTCCTGAAAAATCATGGCGATTTCATCCTGATCACTATTAATCTTCTTCATATCTTTTCCTTCCTCAATCCTGTCAAACTGCAATACACCTTCATTCATCAGACGTTGAGTACATTTCCTCAAATCCTCACAACCATCAGGGTGAGCAACAAAACCTTCACAACTTTCCCCACAACCTGGAAAAATTATGCCTTTCAACAACCTGCTTTTAACTAAGCTCAACGGTGTTCTCAACTCGGCTACATCAATTATCAAATTCAGCTTCTCTTCTCCAATAATAGATTAACATCGGATGTCCCATGGTTAGGCATCAGGTTTTGAACCACGTTAGGAACATCATTGGTGAAGTTAATTGCCTTCCAATAATTATTAGGTCACTATTGTACTGATAATGACGGACGAAGTCCTCTCCAAGGTCCCTCAAACTTCTGATATTGGTCCCCTCAAGACCCATGTACCATTCTAGTGAAGGTCCAGACAAACTATCTTGGAAGAAGTGCATCAGCAGCTTTTCATCATCTGAGTAGGCGGACATCTTCCTGTAATATAATCTGAGGTGTACTCTGGGACAATTTGTCCCTTTGTACTTATCAAAGTCAGGCACTTTGAACTTCGGTGGAATCTTCAAACCTGGAATCAGCCCCAAGTTAGACATATCAAGTCCTAGAGAGTTCTGATTCTCCAAATTCTTCATCTGCTCCTCAATCATTTTAAACCTCTTATCCGCATCAGTCTAAAGACCCGCATCTAAATCCCTCATTGATAAAATATCATCCTGTTCATCTTCCTCCCATTGAGGACCTGCTGCCCCATGTCTAACGCCCGCTGCACCTGGTACGTGAACTCCTGGTTGATGGCCTCCGCCCGGAGGAATAACAATAGTTGGAATAACATTAGCTTGAGGAGTACTCCCATCAACAGAGGGAGGAACAACAATGGTCCCACCATGCAAAACTCCGCTTCCATCCACCCTAGCAATCAAAGGTTGGACAAGTGTTCTAAGTTGCTCTTGATCATTAGCAACCCCTTGCATAAGATCCATGAATTGAGCCATACGATCCCTAAACTCCAATAGCTCTTGCTGTATCTGATCCATGACTCTTCGTTGATTCCCTCTTGTGTTATATGAATGTCTGAAAGTCAGCTTGCTTTAGTTCTGAAAGGGCAAGCGGTGTGTAAGGTTGGGTTTCAGGGAATGCGAAAATGATGCGCAGGTATATGCAATGCTCGAATGATGTTCAAGAGACTTTCGAGACTTATGATTATCAACGATATTATAGAACTGCGAATGAATAGTAAAGTATGCACAATTGAGACCAAAAAGCAACTTTCATTAATTTTAAGAGAAGATCCAATACAAATGATTGTTCAATAGAATGAATACAATAATTCATGTAACAAGAGAAAGAGCTGAATAACTAAAAAGCCTTCTTTCGGAGACGCTCTTCAAGCTTCTTTGACTCAAACATGAATCTGCTAACCATCTGATCACAAAACTGGATGAAGTGATGGATGGAAGGAGGGACGTCGTTCCCTTCCAAGTCTTGAATCACACTCTCCAACCTCCATGGAATATCACGAATCATGAGGTAACAGTGTTCCACTAGATCATTGTACTTTGCACGACACATGTCTAGAGTCGGTTCATAATAACGAAGAGAATCCACATGTGTATCCAACAGTTCATTAAGTTGAGCCCCCTTCTTGAGCCACTGTGAACTATCCCTTTTCAGGGCATCAAAATGATTCTTCCATAGAGTGGTTGTTTCTTGGGTGTTTTCCAACTCTAAACGTTTGTTGTTCCACATGTTAGGAGTGACATATGAAGCTCTCAACACTTCTTCCTTGAGTCATCATTCATCTTCAGCTAGGGTTAAAGCACTTCTCAGTTGCTCTTCGAGATCCCCGATGTCAGCCTCGAGATCCTCCCTTGTCTTTTTCTTTTCAGCATAACCTAATTCAAAGAAATGCCACGCTCTATCACAAGAGTCCTTAGTTTCCTTTAGGCACTGTCAGAGAGTATTCACTGATGCGTCAGCCCCTTCAAAACCATTCTAGTACATGACTCTCATATCCATTTCTAGCTTCAATTTCTTGCTGCTCTCAGCCACTTGGTCTTGTTCAACCTCTATCTTTCTCTTGTGTTGGCCATTCTTCACACCTGTTTGGTGAACTTCATCCAGAAGGTCTTGATTCTCCTTGGTCAACCTTTCTACCACTAACTTCAGCTTCTCATACTCTTCCATTGATACGTGAGTGGGAGTAGGAGGTTTTTCTTGCATGGAGAGCTCTAGAGGGAATGGTAGCAACCTTTCAGCCACTCTAGCTTGTAACCATCGGTTGTATGGCTCTCTAGCCACACAATTCTTTGCTTTCAACTCTCTTCTCCCCTTCGTATGGATTTTGTTCCATGCTTTAGCAATTTTCCTGAAAAACATAGGATCTTCAGTTGTTATGAGTAAAAAGAAGCTTTGAACTTTTTCTGCTTCGGGCTCGTCCTCTATAGCATAGCCCAACTGACGCAATGCCATGACTGGGTTGTAATTGATGCAACCAACCCTACTAATCAGAGACACATTACCAAACTCTCCACAACTAAAAATGATCTCCACATCATAGTATTCATGGGAATATTAGGCAACACCATTGACTACTAGAGACATAATGCTTTGAGACCATTTCAGCTTCTCCTTGTTTTCCAAAAACGACCCTCCCTCCAGTAGATGGGAAGCATTCTATTTGAACAGTAGATGAGAACAGCATTGGACCATTCCTGTATTCTTTTCACTCCTATAATGAATAGAGTGGTAAGTATCAGCAAGGAGAGTAGGAATATGATTCTTCTGCATGAAGAGAATAACGACAGTGATGTCTATGAAATTGTTTATGTTTGGGAAGAGAACAATCCCATAGATCATCAGAGCAACAACGGCACCAAACCTATCCCAATCGTCAACAGTCTTGTACTGGGCGGCTTTGTCTAGTAAAAACTTCAGAGGAAATCCTTGAGTACCTCCCTTATTGGCTAGACCATCTTCGACTTCTCCCTTATTCATACGGAGAGCAAGAGCAATTGCGGAGGGCTTCAGTTCTTCTTCCAGACTGGTGTAGATAGGTTGATCCTTAATCTTGATATTCAACAAATGAGAATATTCTTCAAGAGTAGGAGTCAATTGGTAGTTCTGAAAAGTAAAGCATTTGAGAGGTGCATCATAAAATTGAGCCATAGCGAACAAAGCCCAAGTGTCCACTCTAGAATAGAGAAGATCAAGCAGTTTTCCATGCTTCCCTTGAAAGTTGATCTTGATAGTCTTCGGCACTTCAATCAAAAGATCTTGAATCAACCCCAACTTTGGTTCTCTGAACTTCAAGGAATTTGTGCTTCTTTTTATTTGATCATCCATTTCGTTCACCAATACCTGAGATAATCACAGTCTCTTAAGTCCCTTGATATGAAATAATGCTATGCAATGCAATGTTTTATGAATGTATATGATAACAAAACAACAGCAAGGTCAAGGTCACAGGTCCTGCAAGGTAGTGTAACAAGATATCTCTCACCTCGGGTGGGCAATCTAATGGTTTGTAAGAGGGCATCCCAAAGGCTTTAAACAAAGTCCCATGCACTAACCCTCAAAAGTTTTCCATCATAACGACGATTCGTAAGATGGTAATCCCTTCAAAGGATGAATGTAGAGTTATGGCTTAGTAACCTTTGAAATAAGGTTCTACAAAAGGTCCTCAGAGTCACGGACTCCCAGGTTGGAAATAAAGACATCATTACGACTACTTGTAAGGCATAATCATCCAAAAGGGGCCTTGTTAGAACACAGATTGGTTCTTAATAATAACTCTTTGTTTTGATGATAACTGTTAGGAAATTTATATTTAAGAATTATATACTCTAAAATTTGTTTGAGAGTTTTACTGCAGATTGAAATAATATTAACTCTCTAGAAGCAAATCTGCCTTGAATACAAGAAGTTATTCTGACTCTGAAGCGCCAGATGCACCTTACAGAAGAATCTGTTTGCTCCTTACAGAAGATCCTGAGCGTAGTCTCCAGAAGGATCTGAAGCAAGAAGCTCCAAAAACATTCTGAGTCAGAAGCATCTGAAGATAATCAGAAGCATCTGAAGCTGAAGCATCTGAAGCATAGAAGAATATTGATTGAAGAGTTTATCAAAGCATTAGTCTACAGAAGTTTCTGAAAGTACCTACGCTGCCAAGTACTGAAGCTCTGTGTCAAATATGCTCTGATGATCAACACGCTGAAAGCACACATGCTGCAGAAGACTCTGATACAGCATAGTTCTGAATCTCATTAGAAGACTCTGATCCATTCAGACTCTGAAGAACTTGCTGAAAACTGAAGAAGTAATTTTCAAGAATATATCCGTTGGAGTTATTCAACGTCTCTTTCCTTATTTGTGCTAGACACACTTACACAGACAAAAAGGATTTTTCTGTGCCATCTACTTCTAGGAAAGGTCACTTGATGTGAAGACAAAAAGGCTCAGACCTTTTTGGGACTCTCTTTTCAACGTTCAACTTGCTTGAATCAGCTGCCTATAAAAGGAGAACTTCACCACATTCTTCAGTTACACACTTTGCTGAAAAGAAATCAATATATTCTAAAGCTCTCTTTCATTCTTATTCTTCTAAGAATTTATTGTACTTAAACTTAAGAGAAAAAATCACTGTTGTGATAAAAGCTTTATAGAAGCATTAATACTCTTGTATTTAATTTACATTGATTGTAAAGGATATTCCTTGAGAGGATTCAGTTAGAATCAGTAGCTCTTGAGAAGACTAAGAACTGTTGTTCTTAGGTGATACTATTGTAATCAGTTTGATTTAATAGTGGATTAAGTCCTTGTTGAGAAAGGCAAATCACTCTAGGAAGGGTGGACTGGAGTAGTTGTTAAACGAACCAGGATAAAAATAATTGTGTGATTATTTTTTAAGTCTTAATTTATCATACTTATTCAACCCCCCCTTCTAAGTATTATCTCACCTTCAGTTGGCATCAGAGCTCCGGTTCTGAGTGTGCTACCACTTAACAGTGTCAGTAAAGATCCAGAGAGATATACTTTGATAGTTATATTTATTTGTTATCATGGCTGATAATTCAATGTCAAATATTAACAATAAATATGAAGAGAGGGATAGGATCAGCACCAAACCCCCAATGTTTGATGGGGAGAAATTTGACTACTGGAAAGACAGAATTGAGAGTTTTTTCCTAGGATATGATGCTGATCTATGGGATCTTGTCATAGATGGATATGTACATCCCACAGATGGGGATGGCAAAAAGATTGACAGAAAATCTATGACAGATTCTCAGAAGAAAGACTTCAGAAATCACCATAAAGCCAGGACCATATTACTGAATGCTATTTCACATACAGAGTATGAGAAAATTACAAACAGGGAGACTGCTTTTGATATGTTTGAATCCCTTAAAATGACTCATGAGGGAAATTCTCAAGTTAAGGAGACAAAAGCTCAGGCTCTGATCCAGAAGTATGAGGCTTTCAAAATGGAAGACTCTGAATCTGTTGAAGCCATGTTCTCCAGATTCCAGATACTCACTGCTGGGTTGAAAGTTCTGGACAAGGGATATTCTACGTCAGATCATGTTAAGAAAATCATCAGAAGTCTGCCTATCAGATGGAGACCAATGGTGACTGCCCTGAAGATGGCCAAAGATCTGAACAAGATCTCTCTAGAAGAACTCATCAGCTCACTGAGGAGCCATGAGATTGAGCTTGAGGAAGATGAACCTCAGAAGAAAGATAAAGGTAAATCTGTAGCATTAAAATCTAACAAAACTGCTAAAGCTTTGCAGGTCATTCAAGAAAGCTCTGAAGAATCTTCTTCTGAAGAAGAAGATGAGTTATCCATGCTGTCCAGAAGGATTAACAAACTCTGGAAGCACAAGGGGAAGAAGTTCAACAACTTCAGAAGATCTGATAACAGAAAGGAATCTTCTAGTCACAGAAGATCTGCCAAGAAAGAAGTTGTGTGCTATGAGTGCAAAGAACCTGGGCACTACAAAAATGATTGCCCCAAACTTCTGAAAGAAAAACCTAAGAAGAAGTTTAACAAAAAGAAGAAGGTTCTGATGGCAACATGGGATGACTCAGATGAGTGTGAATCATCTTCTGAATCAGAAGAAGAATGTGCAAACGTTGCACTAATGGCCAGGACAGAGGATCAAGAGGAAGGTACCTCAGGATATGAATCAGAATCTGAATCTGATGATGATGCAGAAGAGGTAATGGCTAAACTTACCAAAGAAGAACTCATTAAAGTTTTAACAGAAGTTCTTAAAAGTTATAACAACATCAAACTCAAATACAAGAAGCTGAAAAGCAATCTTGAATCTGAGATTGATCTTCTGAAAACTGAACTTGTTGAGCAAAAAGAAATAAATTTGAAAATCAAAAATGAATTTGAAAGAACTCAACAAGAATCTGAATCTGAGACTAAGTCATGTGAAAATATTTTAGAAAAATATGACTCTAGCTTTCAGAGATTTCTCACTAAGAGCATAGACAGAAGCAAGATGGCTTCCATGATCTATGGTGTTAGTGGAAACAACAGAAGAGGCATTGGATATGAGTCTTCATCTGGAAGCAATCCAAAACCTGTTGACAAACTTTTCATCAGGAAGACACCTCTGTATTCTCAATTCAAATTTGGTCACTTGAATGACATTAAACACACAAGCTCTGAGAAGAGTACTTATGTGTTTAAACCCAAGGCAAGTCAGAATAAACATTATGTTGCAAAACAGAAGTTTAGACAAACCTACAAACCAACTAACCCCAAAGGACCCAAGAAGATCTGGGTACCTAAAAACAAAATAATTCCTGTTGCAGATGTTCTTAGCAGCAAGGTCAGGACACCAATCATGGTACCTGGACTCTGGATGCTCACGACACATGACAGGAGAAAAGTCTATGTTCCAAAGCCTGGAACTTAGATCTGGAGGTGACGTGAAGTTTGGAGGGAACCAGAAGGGCAAGATCATTGGATCTGGCACCATAGGAAATGGTAAACTTCCCTCTATTACTAATGTTTTACTTGTTGAAGGGTTAAAACATAACTTATTGTCCATAAGTCAATTAAGTGACAATGGTTATGATATTACCTTTAATCAAAAATATTGTAAAGCTATTAGTCAGAAGGATGGCTCTATCCTATTTAGTGGTAAGAGGAAAAACAACATTTATAAAATAAATCTTTCAGAACTTAAAGTTCAAAATGTTAAATGCCTCTTGTCTGTTAATGAAGAGCAATGGGTCTGGCACAGAAGATTGGGTCATATTAATATGAGACGTATATCTCAGATTAATAAACTAAATCTTGTCAGAGGACTCCCTAATCTGAAGTTCACTTCAGATGCTCTTTGTGAAGCATGCCAGAAAGGGAAGTTTTCAAAAACATCTTTCAAATCAAAAAATGTTGTTTCTACCTCTAAACCATTAGAACTACTTCATATTGATCTGTTTGGACCAGTGAAAACTGCATCCATCAGAGGCAAGAAGTATGGATTGGTCATTGTTGATGACTTTAGCAGATGGACATGGGTAAAGTTCTTAAAACACAAGGATGAGTCACATTCTGTGTTCTTTGAATTCTGCAAGCAAGTCCAGAATGAAAAGAATTTCAAAATTATAAAAGTCATAAATGATCATGGTGGTGAATTTGAAAATAAATATTTTGAAAAATATTTTTCTGAAAATGGCATTGCTCATGATTTTTCCTGTCCTAGAACTCCACAACAGAATGGGGTTGTAGAGAGGAAAAACAGAACTTTGCAAGAAAT
The DNA here is from genome assembly GCA_963859935.3 of Lathyrus sativus. NCBI lineage: Eukaryota > Viridiplantae > Streptophyta > Magnoliopsida > Fabales > Fabaceae > Lathyrus > Lathyrus sativus. Next base: position 716,141,758 of record OZ012737.1, read on the forward strand.
GGCCAGAACCATGATCAATGAGACAAATCTGGCAAAACATTTTTGGGCAGAAGCAATCAATACAGCATGCTACATTCAGAACAGAGTGTCTGTTAGACCTCTTCTGAAGAAGACTCCTTATGAATTGTGGAAGAACAAAAAGCCCAACATTTCATATTTTCATCCTTTTGGATGTATCTGTTATATGTTAAACACTAAGGAAAATCTGAGCAAGTTTGATTCCAAAGCACAGAAGTGTTTCATGCTTGGATATTCTGAACGCTCTAAAGGCTACAGAGTATACAATACTGAGACACAGATTGTGGAAGAATCCATTCATGTCAGATTTGATGATAAGCTTGGCTCTGAAAAGCCAAAGCAGGTTGATAACTCTGCAGATAGGGAAGTAGTCTTTATTGACTCTGAAGTTCCAGAAGCAGACAAACTTCAAGTGAAGGAACCAAAAGCAACTCCAGATGCCACTCCCTTAACTTCTCAGATGAACAATCTAAACATTTCTGAAGAGTCAACTATCAGAGGATCATCATCCAGAATTAAAGCTTCTCATTCAGAGGATGTAATTATTGGAAAGAAGGATGATCCCATCAGAACAAGATCCTTTCTAAGATCATCTGAGGCATCACTATTTGGACTAGTGTCAGAAATTGAACCATCTTCTGTAGAAGAAGCTCTGCAAGACAATGATTGGATTATTGCCATGCAAGAAGAGCTAAACCAATTCAGCAGAAATGATGTATGGGATCTAGTTCAAAGACCTCAAGGATTCAATATTATTGGTACAAATTGGGTCTTCAGAAATAAGCTAAATGAGAAAGGAGAAGTTGAGAGGAATAAGGCAAGGCTGGTTGCTCAAGGGTACAGTCAGCAAGAAGGTATTGATTACACTGAGACATATGCTCTAGTGGCAAGGTTAGAATCTATACGCCTTCTTATTTCCTTTGCTGCACAGAATAACATCACTCTGTATCAGATGGATGTTAAAAGTGCCTTTCTTAATGGTATTATAGAAGAAGAAATTTATGTCCACCAACCTCCTGGTTTTGAAAATGAAAAATTTCCAGATCATGTTTTCAAATTAAATAAATCTCTATATGGATTAAAACAAGCTCCCGGAGCTTGGTATGAGAGATTGAGTAATTTTCTTCTGGAGAAGAATTTCATCAGAGGCAAAGTGGATACAACTCTATTCTGTAAAACTATAAAGAAAGATCTTTTAATTTGCCAAATTTATGTAGATGATATTATTTTTGGATCAACAAATATTATGCTTGGAAAGGAGTTTGCTACATGTATGCAGGCAGAATTTGAAATGAGCATGATGGGAGAACTCAGATTCTTTTTAGGAATCCAAGTTAACCAAACTCCAGAGTGCACCTACATACATCAGACAAAGTATGTTAAAGAACTTCTGAAGAAATTCAACATGTCTGACAGCAAGCTGGCAAAGACTCCAATGCATCCTACTAGCTCACTTGGAAAAGAAGAGGTAAGTAAGAAAGTAGACCAGAAGCTCTACAGAGGTATGATTGGTTCTCTTCTTTATCTTACTGCTTCTAGACCTGACATATTATTCAGTGTTTGTCTGTGTGCTAGATTCCAATCAGATCCTAGAGAATCACACTTGACAGCTGTCAAGAGGATTCTAAGGTATCTGAAAGGTACTTCTAATGTGCGTGTTACAGAAAATCTGATGATTTCAAATTAGTTGGATTCTGTGATGCTGACTATGCTGGAGACAGAGTGGAAAGAAAAAGTACTTCTGGAAGTTGTCAATTTCTAGGAAGAAATCTAATCTCCTGGCACAGCAAGAAGCAACCCACAATTGCACTTTCAACCACAGAGGCTGAGTACATTGCTGCTGCTGGATGTAGCACGCAGATGCTCTGGATGAAAAGTAAACTAGAAGATTATCAAAATTTTGAGAGTAACATTTCTATCTTTTGTGATAATACTTCTGCTATATGTTTGTCCAAGAATCCCATTTTACATTCTAAGGCAAAACATATAGAAATTAAGCATCATTTCATCAGAGACTATGTTCAGAAGGGAATCATAAATTTAGCCTTTGTTGATACAGATCATCAATGGGCAGATATTTTTACAAAACCCCTTATTGAAGATAGATTCAATTTTATTCTGAAAAATATTGGTATGGATTTTTGTCCAGAATGATATTTAACAGAAGCAAATTGTTACAGATGCAAAAATGCTTAATTCATCTGAAGTATTTCTTCTGCTTATTTATTCTATTCTGATTAATATTTCTGATATGAAACTCTGAACTAACCATCTTTAGAAGATCTGGACGTTGGCTAATGTTTCATTTCTTGAGAGAATTCAGAACAGCATGCAAGTAAACACGTGTCACACAAAATCTGAAGAGGTGGCGTGTACACAACTGAAAAGACGTTTGAGTTGAAATTTGAATAGTAAATATCTTGGTTTTCCCCCCAAAATTGTCAGAAGCATTTATTATTTGAAATGATATTATTCTTCTTCATTTAATGCTTGCTTAAACGTGCGTTTGTCTGACTTTTGATGTGCCTAAGTGATTAGTATAAATACTTGTTGTGTATTCACTTTCACACTTTTCACTCTCAGAATTTACATGCGTTTTCATCTCTTGTTCTCTCTGCATAAAAACTCAAAACCTAAGTGTTTGAAAAAGCAATCTTCAATGGCGTCTTCTTCATCAACAACTGCTCAGTTTCAATCTACAATGGCTGTTGTGACTTCAGATAACTTAGGTGCTGCTCCATATTCTCCTCCCAAGAGAACTCTTCTCACACCTATTGATAAACTAGAAGTGCTGTGTGAATCTATGGTTGAATTTGACTCTCTGGCTGACAATGGGTTTGATTTTCGCTCCATTGTTAGAGCTCAAGGATGGGTGAAATACTTTGATAGGTTGTTTGGACCAGTTTACCCTCTACTTGTGAAGGAATTCTGGATTCATGCATCTGTGTATCCCAAGTTTATTTTATCATCTGTGCTGGGAAAAGAGATTATCATCACAGAGGATCTGATAAGAAGATTGATTGGTTATGAAGAAACAGATGGTGTTTCCCACTTGCCAGCTGGGCGTGTGGATATGGAAGAAGTTTATGAGGAAGTTATGACTGCTGGACAAGCTTCTAACAGATTCAAAGATCTGAAGCCTGATTACAAGATCTGGGCCAAGATCTTCATGGGATGCATACATCACAGGAAGTCAACAAATTCCCCAGATTATGTCAACAATGAACAGATCTATTTTATGTACTGCCTTAGTCAGAGCAACAAGGTAGATCTTCCTTACATTTTGTTCATGCATCTGTGGAATCACATCAATGCATCTAGAGAATCTGTAAAATAAAAAGGCCAGAAGATCAGGACTTGGATCCCATTTGGAAGGTTGATCTCAGATCTTCTCACTGAAAATGGTTTAGTGGCTGCTCTGTATGATGCTGGGGTTACAGAGGAATTAGAGTTCATTATGGGAAAGCCTCTGAACGCTAAAAGTCTTCTGAGACTCAAGATTGTAGATGAACAAACCTCTGATCAACCACAAACAGAAAATCAACCACAAACTTCTGAACATCCAGAAAACCAAACCACAGAAGATCAACCAGAAAAAGACTCTGTCATTCCACCGTCAAATACTCCATCTTCTGAACCTGTTGCACCTGTTACTTCTGAACCCACTAAAGTAACTTCTGCTCCTGTTTCATCAGAACCACCATCTCAACAATCTGATACTCCTTCAGAACCTACTCATATCCCTGAGACAGAAGTTCTTGATATCACTCCATTAAAAACAGTGTTTCAAGTCTCTTCTACCTCTTGTACACCTACAACATCCTCAAACTCATCAGAATCAGAAATTCATCCAGATTTTCTAATTAATCCATCTGACAAATACCCTGTACATGAACCTGAACCTGAATCAACCTTACCTGCTAAAACTACCATTTCAGACCCTATGCCTCCACCTGCAACTTCATCTGAGATGATTGTTCCCACTTCCAATCCATCATCATCTGGTATATCTTGTGCCCAAGTTTCTTCTCTTTATCATACTTTATCTTATGGTTTCAAACTGAAAGATTTTTATGATAGAGTTGAACCTTCTGAACCCCTGAAACCTCTGAAACCAAAACTCAGACAGGCTCTTCCTTCTGTAATCCTTTCATATATTCAATCTATGAACAATGAAGGATCCTTAGCAACCATATCTGCTACATCTGGTAAAGCTGTTGTTTCAGCTTTACAACCTGCATCTGATAACACAGTTGCATCTGATAAACCATCAACCTCTGCTTTCATACCATACTCTTCTGAAACCTTTGATGTTGTTTACCCACGCACAAGACCACAACCTAATCTGCTTAATGCTTTAAACAGATCCTTACCACAAAAACCAGAAATTCCTTTCATTCCATATTATCCCCCTCCTTTGATTTCCATCCCAAAATCACTGATACCACCAACTCCCAAACCTAAACATATGACTCTGGAAACCTTGCTTAAACCACCACCCAGACTTAATATTGATCATTTATTTCAAACGTTTTTGCAAGAAATACAGATGTCTTTAGGTACTGTTCAGAAGAGATGCTCTGAAACTATGGATGCAAATGAAACTGACATCATCTGGAAAGGATTTATCAATAGATTCAACACTGTAGCTTCCAATCTGAAGAACGTCTGTTCTGATGATGCAAAGCTCAGAGCTGAAAGAACTCAATTCTGGATTGTCAACAAGACTGAACCTCTGCTTTGTTTGGATGCTCCTCCTCCTCCAACAGAACCAACTGCCAATGCATTGACTATGACTCTGGTAGAACCCTCTTCAGGATCTCTAGAACCCATGGCAATTGACTCTGTTCAGGCTGCAGAACCTCCACCTTCTTCATCAGAGATAAAGACAGAACTTCCAGATTTTGGAGACAAGATTGCTACTCTGGAGGCTGGTCAATCTGAAATGAAATCTTGGATGGCAAAGCAAGACAAGAAATCTGAGGACATGACAGAGTGGATGTCTAAACAAGATGAGAAGAATGAGACAATGACTAAGTGGATGTCAAAGCAAGAGCAATCTTCATATGAGATTACAGACCTATTGAAGATGCTTTTGTCAAAACACTCTTAGATTTTTTTTCATGTTTGTGCATCTGTTGTTTTGCATCTGAATTTTTATTGTTATATCTTCTGATATTTACCTATGTACTCTTGCTCTGTTTTGTTAAATGAATCAGTTTTTCTCCATTGAATTATCTATTTATTGTTCCTTTTATCTGTCTTTTCAAAAGTTTTTACTTTTTGCTTATGACAAAAAAGGGGGAGAAAATAAAGATATGAACTATTTAATATAATTTCACTAGAATGAATCTTCAGACATATCTATTCTTTCTAATATCTAAATTGACTATTTCAGATCATTTGATAAGAACATTCTATAAAAGAATCTCTGAGTCTCTCAGATCATTTATCTTTTATCAACTCTGAATCTTATATCTGCAAGATATTCTGACCCTAAATTGTTATAAGAACAAACAAGATCTGACTCTGAAGATTACTCAAGATAAAAAGGGAAGTTTCTATTCCTTTTTCATATTTAACTCAGGGGGAGATTCATCATCTCAGGGGGAGTTATAATTCTTTATGTTCAGTTAAATAAAATTTTTGATACTTTTTGTCATCATCAAAAAGGGGGAGATTGTTAGAACACAGATTGGTTCTTAATAATAACTCTTTGTTTTGATGATAACTGTTAGGAAATTTATATTTAAGAATTATATACTCTAAAATTTGTTTGAGAGTTTTACTGCAGATTGAAATAATATTAACTCTCTAGAAGCAAATCTGCCTTGAATACAAGAAGTTATTCTGACTCTGAAGCGCCAGATGCACCTTACAGAAGAATCTGTTTGCTCCTTACAGAAGATCCTGAGCGTAGTCTCTAGAAGGATCTGAAGCAAGAAGCTCCAAAAACATTCTGAGTCAGAAGCATCTGAAGATAATCAGAAGCATCTGAAGCTGAAGCATCTGAAGCATAGAAGAATATTGATTGAAGAGTTTATCAAAGCATTAGTCTACAGAAGTTTCTGAAAGTACCTACGCTGCCAAGTGCTGAAGCTCTGTGTCAAATATGCTCTGATGATCAACACGCTGAAAGCACACATGCTGCAGAAGACTCTGATACAGCATAGTTCTAAATCTCATTAGAAGACTCTGATCCATTCAGACTCTGAAGAACTTGCTGAAAACTGAAGAAGTAATTTTCAAGAATATATCCGTTGGAGTTATTCAACGTCTCTTTCCTTATTTGTGCTAGACACACTTACACAGACAAAAAGGATTTTTCTGTGCCATCTACTTCTAGGAAAGGTCACTTGATGTGAAGACAAAAAGGCTCAGACCTTTTTGGGACTCTCTTTTCAACGTTCAACTTGCTTGAATCAGCTGCCTATAAAAGGAGAACTTCGCCACATTCTTCAGTTACACACTTTGCTGAAAAGAAATCAATATATTCTAAAGCTCTCTTTCATTCTTATTCTTCTAAGAATTTATTGTACTTAAACTTAAGAGAAAAAATCACTGTTGTGATAAAAGCTTTATAGAAGCATTAATACTCTTGTATTTAATTTACATTGATTGTAAAGGATATTCCTTGAGAGGATTCAGTTAGAATCAGTAGCTCTTGAGAAGACTAAGAACTGTTGTTCTTAGGTGATACTATTGTAATCAGTTTGATTTAATAGTGGATTAAGTCCTTGTTGAGAAAGGCAAATCACTCTAGGAAGGGTGGACTGGAGTAGTTGTTAAACGAACCAGGATAAAAATAATTGTGTGATTATTTTTTAAGTCTTAATTTATCATACTTATTCAACCCCCCCTTCTAAGTATTATCTCACCTTCAGGCCTCATCTGAGCGATGGAATTTAAACCAACTAAACGAGTCCTAAGTCTCGCAAACAACAGGCAGAGAAAGCTCGGGTAGAAAGCTTTATCCTTACAAACCATCCCCAATAAAACCAACAGGCAGAGAACAAAACACAAACAATAAAAGAAAATAAAACACAAATGCGACAAACAAACTAGGCTTGGCTTGCTAGGTATCCCCAACAGAGTCGCAAGCTGTCGCTACTCAAAATATACAACGACGGGGAGGCGAAAAGAAATACAGAAGAGTCGCCACCGAACTTTATCATCCCATGAGGAGAAAGGAAAATATCAAGAAAACCTTAAGAAAGAAACGGATAAGATGGTCTCGCGACCAAAGAACGGGTTTGGAAGCCGGTTATGCGAAGGGAAGGTATTAACACCCCTCGCATCCATCGTACTCGATGGGAACTGTTGCACCCCAAATTTGTCCTACCTTTACATAGTTTCTAGTGCCACTTTATTTCGAATGAATAAAATGGTACAATTGGCAAGAGACTGTGCGCGAGGAGTTGTGAGTGTGAGAGGTCGAATCCCACCTTCTTCACTTTTTATTTTTTTTTATATTTTTATTCTAACTTTTCTATTTTCATAAAAAAAAAACTAGTTTTTTGTTACCTATATAAACATGATTTGCATTTGAGAAAAAGGAGAGAAGGAGACAAAAGAAAAAACGGCGACCGTTCTCACAACTTATCAGAAGAAAGGAGGAACCCACAAATCCAGAAGGAGAAGAAAGGGACGGTTCTTCGAAGAAGAAGACGAAGCTTCCTTCGTTAATCATCATCATCGCGACTCAGAGAAGCTCAAACTCTCATCATTGTCCTCCTTCTGGAACTGCTTCAAATCCCATCTCAAGAATCCGTCGCCGTTACCGTAAGTTTCCTAACTTTTTAGATTTAGTTAATATTGAAATGAATTTTCTTAATTAAAACTCCTCTTGAACCAAAATTATTTTTTTAGAGGTTAGTGCATTATTTTTAATTAAACCATTTTTAAAAAGAAATACAACAAAAGAAACATAAAGCTAACATTAAGACCTTTTATTCAACATTAAAGCTTTTTTTTTAACAAGATTTAAAACTCTTTTATTAAAGTTAAAACCTCTTTTAATTTTTTTTTCTTCCAAAATTAAAATATTTTCTTAAAACAAAAACTAATTTTCCAAATTTAAACCACCTTTTTAAAATTTAAATCTAAGTTTGTAAATTAAAACCATTATTTAGTTAAAGTTACTACAAACCTTTTTAAAAATATATATATATATATATATATATATATATATATATATATATATATATATATATATATATATATATATATATATATATATATATATATATATATATATATATATATATATATATATATATATATATATATATATATATATATATATATATATATATATATATATATATATATATATATATATATATATATATATATATATATATATATATATATATATATATATATATATATATATATATATAAAACTTATAATTAAAAACCATTTTTTATAACTTATAATTAGTTTATTTTTTAATAACTTGAAATTATATTTTTTTCTGATGACTAATAATTAAAAACATTTTAATAGCTTATAGTTAGTATTTTCTTTTTTATAATTTATAGTTAGTAACAGTTTTTCATGATTTATAGTTAATTTAGTTTTTAATAAATTGTAATTAAAAAAAACATTTAGATTTTTAATTTATGACGTTCCTAACATTTTTTTTCTCAGTTGTATAGTTTATTGATCCTTTATTTTTTGCACTCCAATTTATAGTTGTAATTTACGCGAGGCAATTGTCGCTCTTATTTCATTATTATTCTTGCATTTTCCATGTATGTAATTTACGCGAGGCCATGGTCGCGGTTTACTTTTTATTTCGCATTTTTTGGGGATTTGTAATTTACGCGAGTGATCGTCGCGACACTTTTTTCGCTTTCTTTACTTTCCGCACTTTAATTTCCACCATATAATAATTTGCCATGTTTTGCATGATTTACCGTTATGTTCCCTCCGAAGGAATTAGGTCTAGTCGTTTGACCGCCGAGTCAATAACCCTAATTTTTTACCGTTTCAAAAACCCTAATAGTCTAGGTGTCCCGCCGTGGACGAAAATGCCCTTTACTCTAGCATTAGGTCAAAGAGTCGCCGTACTCAGTTTACGGTTTCCCGTCGTGGAATCCCTAATTTCAACCCTAAATTTTCAATTAACAAATTCAACATAGAAATAGGAGTTTCAAAGACTCCACGTAAGCGTGTCCTTAAGATACATTTATTCCCCATTGAAACCTTGACCACAATCAAGAGATTTCGAACCTCCTTTTCGAGGGGAACTACAATTACTCTGATTCCATTCCCGTCAGGATATGTAGGCACAAGATGCGATGTCTTGCCGAGTAAACTTAGTACTAACCCTTAGGTCTTTTAGATCATTCTATCCCTTAGCAATATATTTCAAACAGACAATAAAATAAAAAAGCATACAATAAACAAAAGGTTCCTGTAGAGTACTACAGAAGTTTAGGGTGCTAATACCTTCCCTAAGCTTAACCAACCCCTTACCTAGATCTCTCCCTGCATTGTCTTCATGATGCAAAATTAGGTTTTCCCTCTTTTGACCTTTTCCTTCGGATAAATCAAAGAGCGGTTGTGAACTAAAGATGCGATTCAAATTAATTAATAATTTGATATCATATTCTAACCGCAACAGGAACCATTTGTTTGTCTACATGTGATGATATCTGCTAAAAGTTATTGATTTCTATGAGTGTTCCAAAAGATAGAGAGAAGGGCTAGAAACAGGGGAAAGAGAGGTAACGGGGGAAGAAGAGAGACTCGGTAGGACTTCGCGATCATAGGCCTACGTATTCTCAACAGATATGAGAAAGTCAGAGTCGACGTAGTTCAGAGGACTACGGGTAAAAGAGGAGAATGTGTGCTCGACAAGGATTGTGGCCCTTGTGCCTACGTATCTTTACTTATATGAAGTAAAGAATCAGAGCAGCCGTAGTTCGACCTACTACGGTTAACCGGTGTTTTTGTGGATGATGTTAACGCAATGCATTCTAGCAGTTTAGGTGTATTGCTACTCGCTCGTTGGAGACTTAGGCGTTACCTGTTTGCGGCAGAACGAATGTAACATATCCTTTTTGAAAGATTAATTTTCGTCTATCAAGGCAAGATGTCGCGTTTGATTTATGGAAATTGTTTTTAGGGATGAAATAGGTCCTCGGATAGTAACCCTTTGCGGGTAGTACCTAATTCTTTATCTCAAAATTTTGTTATGAAAAGGTGTGGCGAATACAAGCGTCTTCATATTGAAAGACGAGTATCGAGACCACACACTCTACAGTGAGTATCCTGACACTCGGAGAGGAAGAAGTCTACACTCAATCCTCTCTTTTTAATTCAATACAAAGAGAACTTAATTCTCTTATTAAAGATGTTTTTTTTATCTTGAATGGTAAGTGCTTTGTGATAGTGAAACCTAATGGTAATTTCAAGCACTCGGGATAGGAGAAGGCCTACGCCTAACCACTCCACGACCATTCAAGTTTTATTAGGAAAAAGAGTTTGAAAATGTGCTCGGTACGAGACCGAGGTTTTAGGAGAAAAAGTGTTGACGAATAGAAGCGTCTTCGTATTGAAAGATGAGTATCGAGACCACACACTCTACAATGAGTATCCTGGCACGAAGAGAGGAAGAAGTATACACTCAATCCTCTCTCTTTAGTTCAATACAAATAGAACTTTATCCTCTTATTAAAGATGTTTTTTTAGAAGATGCGAGACAGATAGGAGATGGATACGAATATATACATGATACATATAATATACAGGATTATAACCAACAGTTCACCAATTTATGTTTTATGGTTTCGATATTGATTAGGTGTTTTGAATAAAAATAAGCAAATAGGGGGTGGATGACAGTATGTAAGATATGACAGTATGAAGTATGAACAGTGATGATAATATGAACAAGATAATGGACAAGATAATATCAATAGAAAGTGTAAACAGGAAAAATATATGCGGGAATGTAAAACAATGAAGTATTAAAAGAATGTTAAAGTCGGAAGCTAGTAATTAGCGGAACGAAAAGAGATCAAAGGGAATGAGGTCTCGTCTTAATCATAAACTCGCGTCGATTAATTAAAGGTAATCTCTCACGATCCCAAAGTATAGAAAAATGATCCAAATAATCATTTTCTACAGATTTGAAATAATGAAAATTAGCGACTTCGATAAATCGACATTTACGAATGTAAAGACTTCATCGACCGCAAAAGTAGGTTAAGATCGTAATAAATTCGAAAATGAAATTAAACCTCACCTTAGTCGCAAACTTAATGTTAATTAGTCGATGGAAACCTCTCGCGATCTCAAAGTAAAGAAAATGACCCAAATGGTCATTTTCCTTAGATTTGAAATAGCGAAGGTTTCAACATCCTCGAGGATTAACGTTTGACGAATCAGAGACTTCATCGGTTCAAAAATAAAGATTGAAATGAAGAAGAAACGAGGTGGTCTCAGATCCAACATTATTTATCAATAGTTTGACTAATAACGGTTTACGGAAGTCTCGTCATCGACCGAAATGGAACATTAATGAGGACAAAAGATGAACTTGATTGGGAAAAAAATATTTCAAAAATAAAAATTCTAAAAGCTTATTAGTTTACTAAAAAGAAAATAATAACAAATCTAAGAAAAGTTTATATAAAAGTATATTTATTTACTTTTTTTAAAAAAAAAAAAGAAAAGGGAGAGGGGGTGGGCCGTAGAAATCAGGGGGTGCCATTGGGCTTTGAAACCCAAAGACCACACCATCAGGTGAAAAGATTCAAAACAAGTCGTTGCTAAAAAAATCCTAACATGCATTCCAACATTCTGATTAATTACATCAAAAACTTAATCAAAGTTTAACAATCTCTATAACCAAACACCAGATGAGTCTTGGGAATTATATGTCCTTTCATTCACCTTCTTTTTGCAGAATATGTGTTGAAGAAGGAGAAGAACAGGGGTATTGTTGGTTTTTTCGGAGGTTTGGGGTTTTGGTGTGAAGATGATTGAAGGAGATGGTTGTTGTAACGCCCGTTCATTTTAAATTAATTATTTATGAATTGTTGGTGTGCCTTTATGTGGGAGTGTGGCTGAGAGCGTTGGTGGATGTCCTTAAAGTATAGGAAACCATTTGAGAAATATAGAGTTTGATAATATAATATGATTAATAATAAGGATAATTTAATAACTAGTAGTAATATTATATTACTATTATTATTATTATTATTATTATTATTATTATTATTATTATTATTATTATTACTATTATTATTATTAGTAGTAGTAGTAGTAGTAGTAGTAGTAGTAGTAGTAGTAGTAGTAGTAGTAGTAGTAGTAGTAGTAGTAGTAGTGGATGGAATAAGTGAAATAGGAAGTTATTAGCGAAGTTGTGGGGGAAAAGAGGAAAACACGATAAACTGCTCAGAAAACCAAAATTGAGGAAAAAAGTTTGAAGAGAAGGAAAAAGGAACGTGACTGTGGAGAAAGTAAGAACAAAAGAATTGTCCATCGGTGAAATTGGAAGATAGTCGCAGGAGAGTTACCGTAGAACAGAACCAGAACCGGAAAGGGTAGAGTTGGCCTCAATTCTAAGGTAAGGGTGGGGTTCAATTCTATAACTGTGGGTATGATCGATTTCATGTAGGGAATTGAATCATAGGGTTAATGTTCCCGTAGTAATGTTCTCGTAGTAATGTTCCCGTAGCAATGTTCCCGTAGTAATGTCCCGTAGTAATGTTCCCGTAGGTTGAGCAATATTAAGGGTAAATGTTCCCGTTGGTCGAGCAATATTAAGGGTAAATGTTCCCGTAGGTTGAGCAATATTAAGGGTTAATGTTTGTTAAAGCCCGAATTAGTGTCTATGTCATTAGTTCTGTGTGTAATTGGGAAAAGGCGCTGACACGCGCTAATTTCCCATTTGTTAATGAGGGTTGTTCTGATGTCCTTATTTTATTAGATTCAAAATTGTGTTTACATTATTATTGTGTACCTATTCAATTAGATTAAAAGTTGTGGATATATTATCTATAGGAAATTATATGAAATAGTGATGTTTCTGTTATGGATAATCGGTTGTAGGCTTAATGCCTTGTTGTGTGGTTGTTGTTATTTGTCTCTGACATGAACAGGTTGAAATGGTGAGTACATGATGTATGCGAAATAATGATGTTTCTGTTATGGATAATTGGTTGTAGGCTTGATGCCTTGTTGCACGGTTGCTGTTGTTGTGTTGTAGTCCATAATAGTTGCGTCTCATAGCATATCATTTGGCCTGGATTGGCGACGGTTGTGCCTGTATTGGCGTTATTTGGCCTGGATTGACGATGATTGTGCCTGTATTGGCGTTATTTGGTCTGGATTGACGACGATTGTGCATGTATTGGGGTTATTTGGCCTGGATTGGTGACGGTTGTGGAGTGTTGGCTCCAAAATGGTACCACATGCATATGCACAGTTGAGTTGCATAGTTGAGTTGCATTTGTTGGATTGCATAGTTGAGTTGTGTCGTTATGCATATGCAAGTAATTGATGAGTTGCTGAATTTTCATGATAATTGTTGTGGATATGAATAACGAATTATTGCGGTTTAATTGATAATACTTTTGCGAACCGCTGGAATTATAAGCACAAAATGTTGGCTGGATGCAATATACCGATGAATTAATAATGCTGATTTTTATGGCTGAAACTCGTTGTTTATGTTGAATTGATGCAAGATAATTACTTGTTAAATTTTAATGGATTTTGGTTATTGTGAATGGTTGGAAGTATATTATAACATGTCGTTTTATGATTAAAATGTTGAACAAATTATCGTTGTCTGTTCATCCGAATTTGTGCTATGTATGTTATTAAATGATCTGTTGCAGGCGTCTGTAGTTGGTTAAGTTGAAACTGTGACACCTCTGATGCGTCCCAGAATTTGTGAGTGTGAAGGTCGTCACAGCTCCATGACGTTCGTCATGAAATCTTCTATTTTCTGCACTCTGATTGTTTCTGTTGTTTCTCTTATTTTTCCGCGAGAGTTTAGAGTGGGGTGTTACAATTGGTATCAGAGCAGGTCGGTCCATCCGGACAAGTTGTCTAATGTTGTTTGTTCCCTTGTATGCGACATATGTGTGAAAACACTGTCGGTACCTGTTTGTTGTCTAACCTTTGTCTGCAGAAGTGGGGATTATTCAAGTGGGGGAGAAGTTTGTGCTTCTCCAGGATGTTGCAAGTGTGGAGTTGTAGCTCGGTGTGTGGTTGAACGCTCTTATAGTTTTGTAAGGATGGTTTACACCCCATCATGGGATGGACGTGTCTTGCAAGCTTAGATGGCATGAGCAGTGAATTATCTTGGGTTATGCTAAGTGCCTAAGAATTGTTTTGACGAGTCGGCGCAGGACAGTGTTGAGGTGTTTAATTTTGATGGGAATTTTTGAGTTATAATGAAAGTGGGAGGTTGGCGATTGCCGATTAATTGTGGTTGTCTGGAAGTTAGCCTGACAAGATAATGATATACAACCAGGACGTGAAGTGGTGATGTAACCGACTTATTTACGGAAACTAGTCCGAGAGTGAGAGCTCCATATTATATGTCTGTTTGGATGGTTAAGGAATTAAACTGATTAAGCAGTGTTGAGACTCGTGTCTGGTGCGTGTGCTAAGGCAACAAAGTGTGAGGTCGAGTATATTAAGAGTGGGCAGTGACTTCTGATGATTATTAAAGAAAGTAAGATGTGGAATGCAATATTGGTATAATTAGACCTTTAAATATTCCAAGAGTTGAAGATGTGTCGGATGACCTTCTAAGTGTGAAATTGTTGTCGTATGTCGAATTCCGAGATCGCAATTTTTTACGGAATCAATGCTTTTACAGACGAAAGTTGGTATAGATTACACAGTTGTGTCGAGTAATGTTAGGCCGTGATCGAGTATGCTTGTTTTATCGAATTTGATTGATTTTTGTAAGTTTTTGCATTTTTGGAGATTTGAGGGTTTAAGATTCGGATTGAAATCGAGAGTCGTAGAATTCACGTTTGATGGTTCTAAATCACTAATGTATGTTTGGTATGAATGAGTATGTGTTTGTTTCGAAGAAAAAAATCGAATCGGTCGGAATTTCAGGCGAAAATGCTTAAACCTGTAGCAGTCTTTATGCAAAAAAATTCTGTTTTGGAAAAACTTCGAAAATTCATAACTCTTGAACCGTACGTCAGTTTTGACCCCTGTTCGAAGCGTTGGAAAGCTAACGAGATACTCTTTCTAATAAAAATTGTTTTGAGGCCTGTACCTGGTTCAATTATAGCAGAAAATTGAAAACGTGTCGTGTGTTGATTTTTGCCGAACCCGACAGGACCATTTGTTGTGTTTTGTGATACTTTGTTGATATGATTGGGAGATATGTTAAGTGCAACATCAGCGAGTTTAGTTATGCTTGGAGGCAATTTAAAGTACATAAGCGGGATTATCTGACGAGTAATTTAGAGTTGGTTGTTGTTGTGTTTGTGCCGAAGGTGGAGGCTTCAATTAGTTAGTGTGAGATTTGAAATGTTGGTGATCTCAAGAGCTTGAGGTATTTGCTTGATTTGGAGGAGTTGAATATGAGGCAGAGAAAATAGTTGGGACTCTTGAAGGATTATGGTTTTGGATTGAATTACCGTTCGGGTGAAGCGAACGTGGTAGCTTATGCATTGATTTGGAAATCTTTGCATATACCGATGATGATGGTGAAAAGAGTTAGAACTGATTGAACAATTTTGTGATATGAGTTTGGTGTGTGAAGAGACTTCTTATGGAGCTAAGCTTAGTATGTTGGACCTTACTAGTGGTATTCTTGACGAGGTCCAAGAAGGTCATAAATCTGAATTGAGTTGGCAGATTGGTTGAATTTGAGGAATTAAAGTCGAAGGGCTGATTTTCGGAGTAATGGAAATGGTATCATGAGATGTCGTGATAGAGTTTGTGTTCTAGATATTATTAAGTGGAATAAGAGTATTGAGGTAGATGGAATATCCATCCCGGTGCTATGAAGATGTAACCGGATTTGAGGAAATTATTTTGAGGGCCATAGATGAAGAGATAAGTGGTTGAGTTTGTATATGCTGGTTAGACTTGTTGGAAGTCGAAGAATAAATGTCAGAGACCGTTGGGTCCGATGCAACCGTTGAATATTCCAGCGTGGAGATCGGATAGTATTCCCATGGATTTGGTGTTGGGTCTTCCGGAGAATTTGAGGGGTATGATTTTACTTGGGTGATTTTGGATAGAATGACTAAATTGGCTCTTTTCCTAACAAGGAAGATTAATTATTCTATGTTGAATCTAGCTGAGATTGTGCAAGAGACGACTGAAAAGATCCAAAGGATCCAAGAAAGACGTGTTTTGAGAGTTATGATAGTAACTGGTGTTGGTCGAGCTTGAGGTCTCGGAAGCACACCGTGTTTTGTTGATCTGTACCAGAGTGGCGCAGCGGAAGCGTGGGAAAAATAGCAGGTTAAACTGTTTTACCGCTGTCACTCGTGAGAATTTACAGGATGTGGCATGTGCCTAAGTTGAAGAAGTACATTGATTCGGATGGATGGTGTACAAGTGAAAGGTAATTTGACTGTTGAGGCGTTGCTAGTTCAGGTGGATGAACGAGAAGCAACTTCGAGGTGAAGAGATTGCCTTGGTGAAAGTGGTATGGTTGGGAGCTGCTGGCGAGAGCATGATGTGGGAACTGGAGAGCAAGATGCGGGAGTCCTATCCAGAGCTGTTTGGTTAAGGTAATTTCGAGGACGAAATTCTTTTAAGTAGAGGAGGGTTGTAACGTCCGTTCATTTTAAATTAATTATTTATGAATTGTTGGTATGCCTTTATGTGAGAGTGTGGCTGAGAGTGTTGGTGGATGTCCTTAAAGTATAGGAAACCATTTGAGAAATATAGAGTTTGATAATATAATATGATTAATAATAAGGATAATTTAATAACTAGTAGTATTATTATATTATTATTATTATTATTATTATTATTATTATTACTATTATTATTATTATTATTATTATTATTATTATTATTATTAGTGGATGGAATAAGTGAAATAGGAGGTTATTAGAGAAGTTGTGGGGGAAAATTGGAAAACACGATAAACTGCTCAGAAAATCAAAATTGAGAAAAAAAGGTTGAAGAGAAGGAAAAAGGAACGTGACTGTGGAGAAAGTAAGAACAGAAGAATTGTCCATCGGTGAAATTGGAAGATAGTTGCAGGAGAGTTGCCGTAGAACAGAAACAGAACCGGAAAGCGTAGAGTTGGCCTCAATTCTAAGGTAAGGGTGGGGTTCAATTCTATAACTGTGGGTATGATCGATTTCATGCAGGGAATTGAATCATAGGGTTAATGTTCCCGTAGTAATGTTCCCGGAGTAATGTTCCCGTAACAATGTTCCCGTAGTAATGTTCCTGTAGTAAGTTCCCGTAGGTTAAGCACTATTAAGGGTAAATGTTCCCGTAGGTTGAGCAATATTAAAGGTTAATGTTTGTCTATGCCCGAATTAGTGTTTATGTCATTAGTTCTGTGTGTAATTGGGAAAAGGCACCGACACACGCTAATTTCCCATTTGTTGATGAGGGTTGTTCTGATGTCCTTATTTTATTAGATTGAAAATTGTGTTTACATTATTATTGCGTACCTATTCAATTAGATTAAAAGTTATGGATATATTATCTGTAGGAAATTATATGAAATAGTGATGTTTTTGTTATAGATATCGGTTGTAGGCTTAATGCCTTGTTGCGTGGTTGTTGGTATTTGTCTCTGACATGAACAGGTTGAAATGGTGAGTACATGATGTATGTGAAATAATGATGTTTCTGTTATGGATAATTGGTTGTAGGCTTGATGCCTTGTTGCACGGTTGCTGTTGTTGTATTGTAGTCCATAATAGTTGCGTCTCATAGCATATCATTTGGCCTGGATTGGCGACGGTTGTGCCTGTATTGGCGTTATTTGGCCTGGATTGGCGATGATTGTGCCTGTATTGGCGTTATTTGGCCTGGATTGGCGACGGTTGTGGAGTGTTGGCTCCCAAATGGTACCACATGCATATGCACAGTTGAGTTGCATAGTTGAGTCGCATTTGTTGGATTGCATAGTTGAGTTGTGTCGTTATGCATATGCAAGTAATTGATGAGTTGCTGAATTTTCATGATAATTGTTGTGGATATGAATAACGAATTATTGCAGTTTAATTATTGATAATACTTTTGCGAACCGCTGGAATTATAATGCTTTGATAATATTCTGACATGACTTTTATCATGCCTTATGTTATATTGTTGATATCTCACCCTTTACGTTGTATGTTACCCGCTGGTGGTAATTTGCAGGTAGCCCGGAATAAAGTGTAGCTTTCCGTTTAAGGTTGTTGGTCGCTCTGATACGTAGCACTCTTAGGGGGATGAACGATTGATGTTATTGCTTTTATTTAATTTCCTTGTTGTTGAATTTTATCAAGTACTTTGCATTAACTTGGTGGCTGCTGTTAAGTGCCAAAGGTTGGTTGGATGCACTATACCGATGAATTAGTAGTGCTGATTTTTATGGCTGAAACTCGTTGTTTATGTTGAATTGATGCAAGATAATTACTTGCCGAATTTTAATGGAATTTGGTTATTGTGAATGGTTGGAAGTATATTATAACATGTCGTTTTATGATTAAAATGTTGAACAAATTATCGTTGTCTGTTCATCCGAATCTGTGCTACGTATGTTATTAAATGATCTGTTGCAGGCGTCTGTAGTTGGTTAAGTTGAAACTGTGACACCTCTGATGCGTCCCAGAATTTGTGAGTGTGACGGTCGTCACAGCTCCATGACGCTTGTCATGACCGTTACGATCGTGACATACATGACAGCCGTCATGAAACCTTCTATTTGTTGCACTCTGATTGTTTCTGTTGTTTCTCTTATTTTTCCGCGAGAGTTTAGGGTGGGGTGTTACAGTTGTGATTTGTGATATATTTCTGGGTATGAGGGAGTCCGCCGGTTGGGAGCTATTGTGGTCGCGAATCTGGGCTTATGTCGTTTTGAAGTGGAAGAAGAAGAATTAAGGCGGGTTCAGGTTTTCTGTGGAAATTAAAGGAGGTGGTTTTCGGTTTTATAAGAGGTTTAGAGTGGTTCGAAGGGGAGTACGAAGAGAGGTTGGGATTATGGTTGAGGAAGAAGATGGATTTTCGGCGGAAGTTCGTGGTGTTTGCGGGTTCGAAGATGAAGAGGGTGGAGGTTGATGTTTAGGAGTGTTAGTGAAGGTGACAGTTGGCCGAAAAAATGGGTTTTCTGCGGAAGAAAATGGAGGTTTGAAGTGTGAACAGGGCGGCGACTTGTTAGGGTTACTTGGATTGATGATGATGATGAACAGTAAAGAGGGCGGCGAATTTCACAGCTAGGGTTTTCTGAAGGTTGAAGAAAATGAATAGTGCCCAAGGCACTTATACGTTGGACACATGTCACTATCTTGCTGTCTTTTTTGTCTTTTTCTGTTGCTGAAATTCTGTACTAATAGTGATTAACTAAACTAAAACCTAATTAACTAATACTAATTCTATTAGAGACAAGATCTATTACTAATGTAACTTAATTAATATTCTAACTTACCAAATCTATCTAAACTAATCTATTCTATCTTAAATAAAATAAAATCCTAAATCTAAAATCTCATCCTAATTTTTAATTAAAAACTAATAATTATAATTCTAATTTAAGTTAACACTAATTAATTCTAAAATTCTAATTAATCAATATCTAATTCTATTAAATAAAGAAATCTCATTCTAATCAATTCTATTTTCTAATTAAAATAAAAGCTAAATTCTAAATCTAACTAAATAAAAATCTAATTCTATGTAAAACTAAATCTTAATATAAAAATTTAAGTCGATTCTAAACAAATAAAATAACCCTAAATCGACACACGGCATAAAAACGAATAAAAAGAGTCAAGAAGCGAAATGCAACAAAATTACCAACACGGACTAAACCACCAAGAAGAGAACCACATTCGCTCGATTTCGACATAAATCTCATCACTTGAACTTGTTTAAGATGTCTAAAGTGCGAACAAAACGGCTCTAATCCCGATAAACTCATTCCGGCTGATAACATGAACAGTATGCGAGAAATGATCGACTTAGATGATATGCAAATGCAAATGCTAAATGATATGAAACATAAGCCAAGTTAAAAAGAAAAAGTTGGTCAAATTTTAGGGTGTAACAATTCCTTGTAATTAATGCGGAATCTCTTGTAATGCTTTACCGTTTTCAACTCGCTTGTGTTTTGATATTACAGATACTGGTAGATTGCGCAATTGATGATGGTGATGAGTTTATGTTTTTGAACTTTTGATGTTTTTCTCTTATGTAGGAAGACGATGTGTCTTGATTCATCCATAATATTGCTAGGATCAAAATAGCTTCAAGATTCAACATTATGGTATGTGATCAATGGTTATCGTCTGATTCTCGATGCTGAACTGTGTTATTTGGAATTGATGTTGTTTATTCTTTATGTGATTACTTCTACTTGAGCAGGTTTAGCTACAATCTACCGGCGGTAATGTTTCAATGACTTCAATAAGCTATTCGTATGTTGAATGAGATAGCCTGCAAAAAGCATTCATTCCATAACGCAGCCACCTCAAGCTTTGGTAGGACAAGGTTTCTAATGGTAGAGCATTTGGGGAACTACAACAACTTGGGGCAAATGGTTTGGTACCGACGTAAATCCATCCTTGTATTGGCAGCAAGATTGCGCTGGTAGAGACTTTCAAATTCATCACATATGTCCTTGATGTGTATTGTAGTGATGCGTATTGTAGTCCTTAAATTCCATTGTCATATGTGAACTTAGATCAATTATTTCTATTTTCTGAGTCTGATACAAATGTATAACTAATTGCATTGCCTAATTTGTCACCCAAGAAAGGTTATAAGCATTGACCCAATTGTGGTTTAGATATTGTATCCTTCTTTGAATACTTTTTTCTTTGAAAAAACACACTATCAGTGTAATCTTGAAGTCATTTGTGGTCCTTTCTTGTCTACAACAATGGTTTAATGGAGTTTGTCCAATATTTAATATACAACACTATATTGATACATTAGATAATAACATAATACTACAAGTTATTGTTTACAAGTTGTCCAAACAATCTTCCGCTAACTTGTGCATGGTAAAAGAAATCCTGGTGAATTCTTGGGGTAAAAACTCAGTGTGCCAGCTTCTACCATTCAAACCCAGTTGTTACAAAAGGATAATTGACCATGACAGTCACCAAACTCTTCTCACTAATGTACTTGAAGTTGAAATATGATAAACAATTGGCAAGGCAACAATATAACTCATTTTGTAAGCAAGAAAATGAAGGTTCAACAACCAAAACATGCAAAATTGAAAGGTTGAAATCCAAAGAGGAATTGGTTTCTAAACTGTCGAATCTTTGGATTTGGTTTCTGAACTATCAAATGAATTAAATAAAGGTACGTGTCGAATGGGCGATAACATTCTTGTTTGAAAAAGTTGAAACATGAAATTTAATAGGGCAGTCAAGCACCATGTTGTACAGATGACTCAACGTAGAAGTTACTGAGTTTTACAAGGGCGTTGTCTATGAGGTCTTCATCCAGTTTAACCAACAGGACACAACTTGACTTAATTAAACTCCAAACAATCCTTTAAATGACGAACATGCTCAAATACCAATGAAAGTAAAACCCTAATTCTCCTTGAGACATATAAAGAGGCCCTTGAGATATCTTGAATAAAATTAACTTAATATTTGAAGACCTTTGATGAGAAAATGCACATGATGATGATAGTCCAAACCCCGATTCCACGATTCATGAAAATATCTTTAGGATTAATCTTCAATGAAACAGAAACCTCTTCCAATAGAAAATCTTGATTTACTCAGAAGCCTTGATCCCATGAATGTTTTTGAATATATGACCTAATGTATGAATGCATAAAATTGTGAAGCGACAACCAATTAGGGGTAGAAAGAATGAGGAAAATTTTTGGGGTACAACACTTGTCCCTATAAATTAATCATAACACACATTCTTGTAAAAGGCTTATGAAGTTTTATAATTGGAAATTTAGAAATGGACATTGACTTGTATCTCCAAATCCTTGTGTAGAATTAAATTGAGTCTTGTATACTCTTTGCATTTCTTTACAAAAAATTGTGAATTTAAAATAGCAACTTGAAGTGGGTTGACTAGAACCTTGAATATTTGTCATGAAATCAAAATGGATCTTGTCTTGTAAAAGGAACAAAAGTTTGAATTCTCTCAGGACATGTATAATCTTTGCCATGGTCTTAATAAACCTAGCTCTAAATGAAAAAAATTTGACACCTTATGCTCGGGCTTTGAAATTGAACTCGAAACGGTAGCTTAGTAACTTTGGATTGGTGAATATATGATGAAGATTGAGTCATTTCTTGAATTACGACTTGATTATATCCTAAACCTCAAATTTGATGGCAGAAAATAAAGTTTCAACTCTTTCTTTTAGTTAACTTGAAATAAATCTTGACATTTTGAACTACTTTTGAAATTAGAAATAAGATTTTGATGCAAATCTCATAAAAATAACTTTGAGTGAGGAGACTTTTTCCATGAACTACTTTTGCCAAAGTTATGGATTTTGAACATGAGGAACGTCGTAGCTTGTGGGTTAAGCATAGCCTGATACTTGAAATATGGACTTGGGGTTTGGATGTGGGTAAGGTTAGGAAAATGGTAAATGGTTCTGGTAACGACGGGGATAAATTATATATGGAGATAGTTAAATGATGAACTTTGAGAAAAACTCGCTTGTAATCCCAAGAAATGCGCACGATCTTTAAACCACATTCTTAATTGAAATATATACCCAAGATGTTTATTTTTTTGGACAAACTCAAATCGATGAACCTACTAGCTTTGACCTTCAATTTAATCACAAATCAGTCACCTTCCTCTCTATTGACCAGGGACATCATAAACCCTTGGCCAATCCTTACATTCCCCTTTGTTTAACATTGAAGAGATAGAAGCCCTAATCCTTCTTGAATCTTTTGATAAATTCGAGTAGAGATCCCAGTAGAAAACTCTAAGATCAGAATCAGTTGTTCACATCCTGAAACACTTGTGAGAATGAGCATTCACTTGAATCCAGTGCTTTTGGTTGATGGGGCACTCAAAATATGACTGACTAACCCCTGAGGCTTATCTAAAATAGATCTCTACTTTAACAGTGAACAAACAGAAGTAGTAAAAGCTAAGAAGATATGGTTAGTTATGCAGGCATGATTGGCCTAGAAATGTTATGCAAGATGATGCACAGAGAGGGGGGCCTTAAGGTTAAAATTAAAGTGTGACACTTAGGGTTTTATTTCAAATAACTTCGTTCTCTTTTGAAAACATCCTTGATGCATGACTTGGGGTTCCACTTGAGTTTGGATTCCCCAAAGCCCTTGATTCAACCATGGTTGAATGTCTTGCTCATGTGCTTATCTTCATGAACTTCCATTAGGTTTTTTTTTACCCTTTGCTTTACTCATCTGATCCATGATCATCTTGAACATATTGCTTGCTTGAATTTCTTTGTGATTGCTTCCATGGATTAAGTCTTTTCTCACATATTCAAGTATTTCCTTTATAAACTCTTACGTTGATGAACATATCTACTTGTCTAATGCACATTCACATGTCGATATATCATGCTTAATCATACCATATTTATGTCATCCTCGATGACTATATTTGTTTAAGAGCTTAATCAATCTTGTCTTTTTAAGTTTCTCTTGATATTTATGTTCCGGGCATCAGCTCGAACTACAATTGCTCTTACTTCCTTCTTAAGAATATGAGGCATAGGATTGCGAGATCCTAGCGAACAACCTTTTAGTTCTCCTCTATGTTTATAACACACAAAAAATTAGGATTTGTTTAAACTACAACCTAGTTCAAACATTAGGTCTCTCCTATTGAAATTCCAAACACTAGCCTCCTCTTGGCCTTTGTA
Source organism: Lathyrus sativus (assembly GCA_963859935.3). NCBI lineage: Eukaryota > Viridiplantae > Streptophyta > Magnoliopsida > Fabales > Fabaceae > Lathyrus > Lathyrus sativus. Next base: position 716,165,799 of record OZ012737.1, read on the forward strand.
CAAGAAGACTTCACAATCAACTTAGCCTCCTCTTGGGCTTTGTACAAGGAGACTTCACAATCAACTTAGCCTCCTCTTGGGCTTTGTACAAGGAGACTTCACAATCAACTTAGCCTCCTATCTTGGGCTTTGTACAAGGAGATTTCACAATCAACTTAGCCCCCTCTTGGGATTTATACAAGGAAGTTAGACTTCAAACTCAAAACTCTTCAGCAAAGAGATGAGAACTCCCCTTTGAAGTCCTAAAGTCAACACACTGTCCCTTATGGCTTCAAACTTTCAAACTTCAAGTCAAACCCTAACCAACCTTTGGCTTCAAATTCAAAACACTTCCCCAGAGATGAGACATGAGTCATCTCTATGGGAGAGATATCTCTTCTATTTCACACAACATTCAATCAAACTTTTTTTCATTTTAAGTGATGTAAGAGACACACTTGTTGATTCAAAATTCAAGCTGGAGTCCCTCTCTTATTATGTTACAAAAAAACTTCTTTCATTTTAAGTAATGTAAGTGGAAGACTTGTTAATTCTACATCCAAGTCAAGGTCCCTCTCTTAATATGCAAAGACTCATTTAAAGGAAGATGTGGCATTACTCTAGATTTTCTACATCCAAGTTCAAAGCTTCTTCCCTTATTACTTTCTCAAAGTGTTTGTGGTGAATAGGTGAGATATCTCCCTTAAGATGAAAATTTGTCTCTTCTCTCAAAACCAACAAATCCAAATCCACCCATTAGTAGGTGGAACTACGAACACTCTGATTTCTCAATTTCCTTTTGAGAGTACGTAGGCATAAGATTGCGAGATTTTAGCGAGCACAATAACAAATAAAACTCTTAGGTTCCTATACCTTTATCTTAAACCATTTCAACTTACACCATAAAAAACAACAAAAATATCTCCAATCACTTACTCAAAACATTCAACAAATCCCCAATACACAACGGATGACTAATCACCAGTAAGCACAAATATACACAAGAGGTTTCTATAATACTATAGATATTTAGAGTGCTAATACCTTCCCTTTGTATAACCAATCTCGATTCTCAAATCTCTTAGTACATTGCATTGCATGCACTCACGGGTTTATTTAGATTTTTTTCCGTTCCCTCTCTTGGGATAAATTAAAAGTTCACATGTAGAGAACGGGCGACCTCACTTCAAAAGAAGGGACCAAATCCCGCATCCACAACATGATCTCTATTTATATAAGTTTGGGTTCGTTCTGAACCACACAAAGCACTTGGTGCAATTACAGTCGTACAAAATTGTCTACAAAATCTCAACACTTGCATTGACATTATCAGATGTTTTACAACTCCTCAAAAAATTTGTTATGTTCATAAGAATTTTAAAAAAAAAGGTACTTGTATTTTTCAAAGTTTTGCGAAAATTCCGATAACAAAAGATACTTTTTAAAAAAATCGGTAGGCTTAAATACACATTGGTTTAAAAAAATGGCATACCAAATTTTTTAAATACACTATCAATTATTTTTGTTTTGTTCCTGACATTTCACTTATTTTACCGGATTATTTGTCTAGATTTTTTTAAAATTATTTAACTAAAATAATATGAAAATTATGAAAAATTAGAAAAATGTCAGGTCAGGTTTTGTGAATGACAGAATAATATGTTCGAAAACGAGCGGCATACACAATAGCTACCATGCCAATCTCACAAAAATGCAACATACAACAGAACAAGAAAAAGTAAAAAAAAAAAAGAAAAAAAAAACACACACACACAAAACCACACCAAAGAAAAAAAAAAAACAACCAAAACATTCAACAATCAAATAGGAACCCATATTTAATAGAGTAGATTTGAGTTGGTCTCTCCTCTTAAACGTAAGTCCATATAATTGATATTATGATTAAATAAATAAATAGAAGTGTTGAAGATACTATTTAAGTTATGAAATGAACTTTGTGATTTGGAACAGACTCTCCAAGTCCTACACTCTACCCAAACACTAGAGGTAATGCCTCCATGCCCTAGTAAAGAAACATTTCCAAAATAGCACTTTGATATATTCTACTCGTGGCAGTTCATTCATTCAACAAAATACAAACAAACAAGACTTTCAATTCAATTTATTCACTTTGTGTCATATACCTTTTTTGCTTTGAATTTTATTTATGGGTTTAGCTATTCCTTGTAAGCATTCCTCGTATCTATATATATTTGATACAAGTAATTTTCCGAATATCCCATTAAAAAACAGTAGATATTTTTTATTTATTTAAAAACAAGTGATTTTATTTAGCATAATGATTCATCAGTTTCGAGATGAGCTGTTGGATATTGACACTTAAAATGGATCTGAGATATTTCAACAGAAAAGTAAGAAGTACATGTATGTATTCAAGTGTGTGTATAGCAAAAAAAAAGTCATACTATAGCCCCTCCTCCTATATGTTTGTCTTGTCTTGCTTGCTATACTGTAGATCTTACAGTCTTGTATATATTACTATATTGCTTTTTTTTGCTTTTAATTATCGCTGTTTCATTACTTAACATTCCGTTTAATCTCTCCTTTTTATGCTATTCATGAACAGTCTATTTCTAATAAATGTCTGTTTATTGATAGGAGTTTTTCTATACTCTTTCATTGGTGATCATATTCTATCAACAGATTTCATTTTAATTTTAAATTAATTACTATAAAAATATAAAACTAGTATTAATATAATTGATGATAACTATTTATTAATATAATTGTAATGACATTTATTTTCATTACAATTTTTGTAAAATAATATATATTATGGATAAATTTAATGTAGAACTTTTTTTAATTCATTATTACATATAAATTAAATGGATGTTATATATAGAGATAAAATGGTATATTTATTTTAAACAAATCCATATATCTATTAAAAGTTCTTTTAATGACAAAAACCATTAAAATTACTCTACAACAAGGAATTATACTCAAGTCACGAGATTAAAATAAAACTTTAAATGTAATAGAGAAGACTATACCATTTCAGACCTTTTAGACCATGAAATGAAGAAATTTCTAAGAGGAAACAATAAGTTTAGAATGAGCCCAACTCCTCTAACCACTATCCATCACCTCCACCCAACTAGGTATAAAAGGCAAAGCAAGAGCAAGCCCTACCATGACAGAGTACACACCTTTAGGATCATGTTTCCAGACCCAAGAGCCATCGTCGAGATGCCTAACTTTTCTAATATGGCTACATTTTGTAAACTAGTCTGATTTGAATTAACATTAGTCTTGCAAAGAGTTATCATTTCCCCAATAGGAAATCCATCTAAATTTATTCAGACGGCCACCCCTTTGAGAACCCCCTTGAAGCCACCTTAAAGAACTGTCTTTGCAACCTGTAGTTAACAACTTCATGAAAATTAAAATATAAGGATAACACTCAGCATATAGTTAACATGGCTACAAGCCCACACAGACTAACAAACTTATTCCTTCCTTCAAGATATTGCTCTTTAGGGTTAGCTCTCACATTCAGACAGCAGCGGATCCAGATGATATGGCTAAACATTAAAAAAAAAAACTATGAACTAAATTATATTGAAAATAATAAATAATATTATTTAATGCAATACATTTACAATGAAAATTGTCTAGCATCTATTTTTTGAAAATATACTAAAATAATATTATTGTTAATTGTTCTAAAAACATCTCTTTCTATAAAATTACAAGACGGTCATTTATCCGGTGATCACTAATTTTCTTATAGAATTAATTCGTCACAAATTTCATAACTGAAAAAACAGATTCTACACTTACATTTGTCATTGAAAAAATTAAAGTCAAGTTTAAAAACTTATAAATCATATCAAATATATTGCACTTATTTGTTTCTAACAAATTTTTTCACAAATCACGCAATTAAATGAATTAAATGAAGGGGCATCAACTTTGTAGTAAGGGACTATTCATTTATTTTTAAAAAGGACCCAACCACATTTATAGTAAAGAGGCAACTTTAGCACATCTTCACAATTTGAAAGATTAATAATGTCTTTCTTAGAAATACAATAATATTAAATCTTTTGAGGATGAGTTTTGTTCAATTTTGTTAGATTTTGTTCCTAAAATAAAATTTAATAATACTCGATTTTGTATTTTTCTTTAGTATATTAGTTAATATAAATTGTCTGTCCAAAAATAAATGTTATAGCTTATTTTCGTTATTATAAATACAAAATAGTAATAATAATTTGATACTGATCATACCTATCATATTAATTAGATGATATAATTGAAGGAAAAATAATTAAAATTATATTAAAAATTGAATAAATAACAATTTTTTTGAGACAGTTTTTATTTTAAAAGGTGATAATTATTATGATAGTTTATTTCCAAGTTTTTGACATAATAAAGTGTGTCTTTTGAAATTTGTACCAGTGTAGCACTCCAAGTATTCGTCTCCAAAATTGAAAGTTGTTTAATGGTCCTTCACAATTGTTTCCACGTCCTTCATGGTCCTTCACTATTTTTTCCTTGTTTAAATTAGTAAATAAAATAAAATACTTATATATGAAATAAATTATATAACTATCATAAACTCTTCAAAGTTGCAATATAGGAGAACAAATAAAAAGGAATTGCTTTTCAAAGTGATGTTGTATAGTGAAACCCATTAAAGTTCCTTATAATAAATTCCACCATTAGAGGAGAGATGCTTAATTGATATTCATTCAAAGTAGAAGAAAAAGCTTACAGCTTACAATTAAAAAATTGATATACACACTAAATTAGTTGATACTAATCATAGAAGCAGATCCATATCTCAAAAAATGAAACTCTTTAATTATATATGCATGTTCAAAAGTGTTAGCTAGCTACTAGTATTAGAATGATCACATTAAGTCTATAATATGAGTTGTCAATTACTAACATGCAGAAGGTCAGTTTATATTTATATTGTAAGCTTCAAATTAAGAAGAATCTAGATGAAGGGAATAATATAGGTACTCAAATCTCCATATATGGCTAGGACAAGTAAATTGTATGTTTAGAATTAGCATCAGATATATGAGAAAGAAAGAGTGCATTGAAATGGCTGCAACTAGAATTAAGATACTTACTGGTCTTGTGAGAAAAACTAGATGCACCTACACATTGTGAGCAGTGGCAATCCAGACAAGAAGGTGACTGCTGAAAGGAGAGAAGACAAAAAGTTTTAAAGAGAGAAAAAGGAGTCATTAACAATAAATGATACTAGATATACAGTACTGTATATATGTATATTAAATATAAATGGAAGAAGGTTGAAATTGAATTAAGAACAAGAAAGAAAGAAAAAAGAGCATAGTAGCTAGTACTAATTTAGTTGACAGGTGGAAAATCTGCAAAGCGAAAAAGAGGCGCAGCAGAAACAGCAGTAGTGTTGTGGTGAACGACATCAACCCAACAATGCTAACTGAAACATTACATGGATCGATCGAGGAAATAATAGAAACCAACAATCGTTTCTGTGTATCATTTAATGCAGTTAACGGATCACAGAGAAATAGAGAAAGAGAGAGAGAAAGAGTATTTTTTTGTATTCTACTTGTATATTTATGCAATACAAAAAATGCATAATAATGGAACCATAAAATAATATATAATAATATATTTGGCATCAAACTAACTGTTTTTTTATTTCTTCAACATTCTCACTTTGATTTCTCCTTGCTTATTAACACTTTGACCAAGCAGTCTATGATATGAACAAGTTCAAACACTAAATAACTACTTATCCAAAGATGATTACTTATAACATTTAATTAAGAGAAGGTTTTGGGGCTTTGCCATGATTTGTACTGGAAAGAGAGAAAAAAGAGTAAATAAATAAAATAAAATTGCTGAACGGAGATTGTAGCAAGTTAGCTAGTCTGCCCAAGAGAAACTAACTCTAACTGACTGACTTCAAAACAAAGTGATATGATATGATATGATATTATCTTCCTGGATGGATCAGTGGCGGCGATAATTGAAGGGTTCCAAATCAAAGAGCTCTGAAAGTCCCCCTCTGTGATAATCTCCACCACCACCGGAAGTGGTGGTTGTTGTCGTCGTTGTTGTTGAAGAGAGTGAATGTGATTGATTAGCCATTGTCACATTTGGTTGTGCTGAAGATGAAGAAGAAGAATCACATTCCATGTTGACTCCAAATAGCCTCAGCCGTTTTCCGGTGCTATTACTATTATTACTACCGTTGAGATTTCCGCTGCGGTGGTGGTGATGTGTAACTGGCACAGAATCAATTATCATATTCATGGGGAGATTCACATTTGCATTTCTCTGATCTTGTTGTTGACCTTGCCCAGGCACCGGTCCCGGAAAGTGTTGATCCCCACCTCCACTGCCACCCATTGCTGATGTCGGCGGTGTCATAGGTGAGGAAGCGAGATAAAAGAGAGGATTCATATTATTATTAACAAGGTGTTCAGAAGAAGAATGGTACTGTTGTTGTTGGTGGTGTTGATGAAGTGTAGTATAGAAATTGTTGTTGTAATATTGAAGAGGAGGTATTGGAGAAGAAGCCGCCGCTGCCGGAGAGTAATTGGGAAGGTGAGGTGAATATTGAGATGAGTTGTACAATGATCTAGCACCGAGACCACCGCAAGATGAGAAGTGATGATTGGGAAGATAAAACGGCAAAGTGGCGATGTTAGGAGGATACTGCGGCATGAGGTGGTGGTGGTGGTGATGCTGAGAGTAAGGAGAGTGAGTATGAGACCTTGGCCTGTAATCTATGTACAATCTATGTCTGTACAATTCAGCACGGCCACGGTGAAACGAAACAATATCACCTGCATCAAGCTTCTTCTCTTTAAC